>CM075770.1:78932349-84299849 GCA_037974665.1 Ehretia macrophylla | reverse complement strand
CACGCCCTCACTATATAGGTCCGGACTTGCGTGCGGTATCACTGGCCTAACAGCAGCCAAAAGCGAAAGCTTCAATGTTGACGGGCTTATTATCTCCTTTCTAAAGAGGGAAAATCAGAGAGGTTGACGGGCTTACCTTGGGTAGTCGCTAACTGTTGTGCCTTCCCTTCTGCTTACACCATTTCTTTGTGAATGATTCGCTTTGCACTTTGGCGCACTACTTCTGTTAGTAACCAGCCTCTAATTCTCCTTAAGGCACCGTGTTGAGTAGGGATTGGAATAGAAACTCTATTTTGGGGCTTAATGTTGTTGTACTCTACTCCTCTCCTGGGCTCGCTCCGCTCTATGCCCAAAGCTTCAACTCAATCACTTGGACAGAGGGATTTGGCCTATCAACTGCAGGCTCGGGTAGGGGAATGGTATTTATTGCCTGCTTCCCTATCCTAAAAATACATGTTTATCAACCACCTGTGCACGCATTGTAACACACCGATCCCACTCGAGACCGGGAGTTCTATCAATTAATCTAATCACAACCCAATTCCAAACCCAGGCATAATTTTTAGGGAAAGACGGACGGAGTCTCCCATGTTTCTAGGCAAAATGCAAACCTGTGACAACATATAAGTGGACCAGCACCATGTCCAACCATACAAACACCTCAAGGCCATCCGAGCCTTGTTTCTCAACAATTAACCACAACAAGTATATATACATTTCCAGCTTAAAAACTATCCTATCCCTTCTCATCTTTGACAAATACATTCATGCTTGGCAATTAAACTATACTAACCTGTTGCATAAAATAGACTATCATACCATTCTAATAAACCTAGTTAAGTTAATTACATAACTTTTAACACTAAATACAAACAATACATGAAAATATACATCTTTGCATCTTTCTACAACTCAGCCACATAACACGCGAGACAACTCTTCAAGCACGATCTTTCACGTAACCACGAACTTTCCAGCTAACATGACATTTCCTGAAATGTGGTAGTGAGGAGTGAGTATACACAACACGTATACCTAGTGAGGGCGAGACAGATATCGAGGTGGAGAGAAAAAAAAGTTGTGCAATGCAAATAAGACAGTTAAGCAATATATCCGATAAGAACAACAATCAAAATAAACAACAATACAATAAACAACTAAAGAAAACATTAACCCAACCCATCAAAGCTATACCACACTTTGAAGGCTATGTTTCACTCATACGAGCAATATATCATTTCACGAGCAATACATCAATCTCAAGGTTGATGTTGACAACGATGACATTAAGTGCGCATCCACCTTATAACATCCATTGGGTGTACTCCGGATGTACCCTGACACATCTACGACCCAAATCTCCCAGGGCGGCACCCCTAGCGAGAATGGGAATAGGACACGGAGCTAGAGCAACCAACCCTGGCTGCCCGAGACTGCCCAGAGAGGCCCCATCACTCACACGCCTGACACTTATGCAATGCAATACGAGATACAAGCAATAAACGAGCAATAGCACGAAAGTGCAGATTAGTGGCGATAAACGAGATATCAAGCATTTACAATCAATAATAGCAATCAATTAACTTTTCAAGCATTATTATCATTAATATCAACAAGAACATCAATTAATCACGTAATAGCAGTTCAAACATGAAAACGGCAAATATCACTATTCAATCTCAACTTCCAAAGGCAATTACGAGCAAAAGAGCTACGGGATTATGAAACCGATTTTACTACCTTTACTTAGGCACTACAAGGCACATTTCTGTGGCACAAAACCTCGCTTTCCCAACCGAAGCCCGAAACTCCACCTACTGCGTTTGAACTACAGCTATGCTAACTAGACGCTCAATCAATGTCACAACAGCGCCAAAAGTGCTTCCATGCCCTCAACAGCAAAACCCCCAACTCAATTCGAGCACAGTCAACACTCCGTCAAATGGCCCCTTTACGTTTCTTTGTCTAATTTCCAATTTTAACAAACGCCGGTCCGTTTTTATTGCACATTTTATCTTTCTATCACTAATGACACCTATCCAAATCAAGAAATCACAGTTCGGATCAAAATTCAAAATTCTAGGGTTTTACTATTTAAAATCACTATTCATTATTCTTCCCCAATTTCAAATTTGCGTTTCTAGCCATAAAAATCTCTAAATAACTATCAAACAATCCTCTACGATCATTATAGAACCTAATTCAAGCAACAAACGGCATTTAAATAGAATATATAACAAATCTAAGAAATTGAAACATCATTCAAATTTCATTAAAAATGCACAAAAGCGTGAAAACCCTCACAGAGATTGAAGACCAAGACCCGCAAGGACCCGAGCCACGATCCTCGTCCAATTTCACGCATGATTGCCCAAGAAAAATGGAAGCAAAATCTTTTTTTTTCTCCTTGGGAGCTTCGGCCAATGGAACGGACAAATGGGGCATTTTACAATTTGTTTTTATGTTATGTTTATTGAGTTTGAATAAAAAGGATGACTAAGGGCATTTTGGTCATTTTGGCAAAGTCAAATACAAGTTAAAATTGGTCAACAAGCTCAATTAATTAGCATTTAGTCCAATTCAAGTTAAAACAATGCAATTTTAATGAAAACCAACTAAAACTAACCAAATTAAACTAGAAACGCTATTCACGAAATCCGAGAAATATTCTTCTAACTTTCATTTTCGAAATGCTATGAACGAACGGTCAATAAACGACCACTAATCAAATGATGAGCAATAAGATAAAACTATAATTTTTGAAAAGTAGAATAGTAGAATAGTTTAAAGTTCACTCCGTCTCAGAGTTACTTTTCTCATTTAATTGAAAATCGAGTAATTTAATGCTAGAAAATTAAAACCGATTATTAAAATAATCAAAACAATCAAAATAATCAATATTCATTTAAAAAATAATTAATTTAACTATTTCTAGAATATTTTAAAGAATTATGAAATTAATGCTAAGATACGAATGAACAAGTTAATATAAACACGTAATCAGATACAATTAAATACTAACATTTAAGATGACACTTAATTAAACACAAGAAAATAAATCTAATTACTATAAACAATAAAAATAGGTAATAATCTTTTAAATTAATCAATATAAAAATTATTTGAATACTTTAAAAAGAAATATCAAATTAGTGCAAAAATGGATGATTAACTAATTAAACACTTAATTAAATGCAGTCAAATGCTATTAAATGCATGCCGGGTTCGGGGTATCACATCCTTCCCCCTTAAAACAATTGCGTCCTCGCAATTCTTCTTCTAATAGGACTCAGCATCACCTGAAATCCAACTCTGACCACTCTTCATTGGTTGCTGAGCAAGACACATAATAAGATGCTCGTAGGAAAACCCAAATAGAAATTCCATCCAAGAATGCCGAGAAAATACCAACTAAAGACTGAAGTAGGGATACTGTAGATGTTATCAATACCACATATTATTGACAAGAATAATACCGAAGGAATATCCATATATATGAATCCCTAATAGAAGTCCAACAAGTACCAAATAGGAAGTCAAAGGATAGCCAGAGTAGATGCATCACATATAAGACCAAACTCCAAGACCTCATCACCATTTACCAAGTGCAACTTTATTCAACTTACCACCAAGAAAGCCCAATGTATTCCACAGCATACCGTAAGCAATATGAGATAATAAGTCTGAACAAGATTCCGAGTGTAAAACTTCCAATAAGTGCCATCAAGGAAAATACTAGTAGAATGCCCACTAAGAATTCGAAAGAATACCGTAAGTAGTACTATACAATAAGTATGATAGGAATTCCAAATACCAAACCTACTGAGGAACACTAAAGAAAATACCCGAAACAATGCTCCAGTAAGAAAGTACCAAGGATTGCCCAATAAGTAAGTACTAGATAAATGGCCACTAAGAATTCTATAGAAAGCCATTAAAGAATTCCAATAAGGGGTGCCAGTAAAACACCAATAAAGATCGAGGTACATACACCATAGACAATACCGTGCAGTAAGTCCGATTGAGATCCTAATAGCCAAGTCCACCGAGAAGTGCCAACAAAAGTTTTCAAAGAATACCTAATAAGAAAACCAAAAAATACTCCAAAGAACAGCCAAATAGAACCTCAAAAGAAAGTTACTCTTCCACAACTGTTAAGCACAGAGGAAGACCTTAGAGATTCACCAATAACCGAGCTCCAAAAGCAAACACCAACTCGCAAATAAAGGCTAGTCAAATATTGTTCATTCCCATCAATCCACATAACTTGGAGGCCTGCTACCAATCATTGCTCTTCAGGGGTAGAAGAAGTCTTTCTTACCATTTCAATAGGACATGTATGAATGCCAATATATCACATTTATACATACATGCCTTAAACTATTATGCAAACAAGTTTACAAAAGAGTTTATAAAACTGTTTAATCATCAAAGTCATTCAAACATGACAATCAAGTCAAGCACAACATAATCAATTCAAATCACGGTACAACCAATTCAAGACATTCCAATACACGCATTACAAGCAATACTTCAAGTAAATAACAATTCACGAGGTCGATTCGATTCACGAGGTCAATTCAATGTACAACTAGACACTTCACTTTACTTGAGAAACATTTAACACATAACACATAACTATATCACATAGGTGCATACATTCAAGTCAAGACACACAATCTCAAATACAAGCATACACTTTCAAGACACACTTAACAAGCACACATTCAAGGATCACTACCCACCAGACCGAGGATCCTAGCCCGGCTTATGAGCTAAACAAGCTCTGATACCACCTGTAACACCCCGATCCTTCTCGAGACCGGGAGTTCTATCAATCAATCTAATCACAACCCAATTCCAAACCCGGGCATAATTTTTAGGGAAAGATGGACGAAGTCTCCCCTGTTTCTAGGCAAAATGCAAACCTGTGACAGTATATAAGTGGACCAGCACCGTTTCCAACCATACAAATACCTCAAGGCCATCCGAGCCTTGTTTCTCAAGAATTAAACATAAGTATATATACATTTCCAGTTTAAAAACTATCCCATCTCTTCTCATCTTTGACAAGTACATTCATGCTTGGCAATTAAACTATACTAACCTATTGCATAAAATAAACTATCATACCATTCTAATAAACCTAGTTAAGTTAATTACATAACTTTTAATACTAAATACAAAAAATACATGAAAATATACATCTTTGCATCTTTCTACAACTCAGCCACATAACACGCAAGACAACACTTCAAGCACGATCTTTCATGTAGCCACAAACTTTCCAACTAACATGACATTTCTTGAAATGTGGTGGTGAGGAATGAGTATACACAACACGTATACTCAGTGAGGGCGAGACAGATATCGAGGTGGAGAGAAAGAAAGTCATGCAATGCAAATAAGATAGTTAAGCAATATATCCGATAAGAATAACAATCAAAATAAACAACAATACAATAAACAACTAAAGAAAACATTAACACAACCCATCAAAGCTATACCACGCTTTGAAGGCTATGGTTCACTCATACAAGCAATGTACCATTTCAGGAGTAATACATCAATCTCGAGCTTGATGTTGACAATGATGACAATAAGCGTGCATCCACCTTATAACATCTACTGGGTGTACTTCGGATGTACCCCGACACATCTACGACCCAAATCTCCCAAGGCGGCACCCCTAGCGAGAATGAGAATAGGACACGGAGCTAGAGCAACCAACCCTGGCAGCCCGAGACTGCCTAGAGAGGCCCATCACACACGCGCCTGACACTTATGCAATGCAATACGAGATACAAGCAATAAACGAGCAATAGCACGAAAGTGCAGATTAGTGGCGATAAACGAGATATCAAGCATTTATAATCAATAATAGCAATCAATTAACTTTTCAAGCATGATTATCATTAATATCAACAAGAACATCAATTAATCACGTAATAGTAGTTCAAACACGAAAACGGCAAATATCACTATTTAATCTCTAACTTCCAAAGGCAATTACGAGCAAACGAGCTGCGGGATTACAAAACTGATTTCAATACCTTCACT
Source organism: Ehretia macrophylla (assembly GCA_037974665.1). Lineage (NCBI taxonomy): Eukaryota > Viridiplantae > Streptophyta > Magnoliopsida > Boraginales > Ehretiaceae > Ehretia > Ehretia macrophylla. Next base: position 84,293,789 of record CM075770.1, on the reverse strand, counting down.
TAGGCACTACAAGGCACATTTCTATGGCACGAAACCTCGCTTTCCCATCCGAAGCCTAAAAGACCACCTACTGCGTTTGAACTATAACTATGCTAACCGGTTGCTCAAGCAATGCCACAATAGTGCCACAACAGTGCCAAAAGTACTTCCATGCCCTCAATAGCAACCCCTCTAACTCAATTCGAGCACAGTCAATACTCGGTCAAACGGCCTCTTTACGTTTCTTTGTCTAATTTCCAATTTTAACAAACGCCGGTTCGTTTTTATTGCACATTTTATCTTTCTATCACTAATGACACCTATCCAAATCAAGAAATCGCACTTCGGATCAAAATCCGAAATTCTAGGATTTTACTATTCAAAATCATTATTCATTGTTCTTCCCCAATTTCAAATTTGCGTTTCTAGCCATAAAAATCTCTAAATAACTATCAAACAATGCTCTATGATCATTATAGAACCTAATTCAAGCAACAAAAGCCATTTAAACACAATATATAACAAATCTAAGAAATTAAAACATAATTCAAATTTCATTAAAAAATGCACAAAAGCGTGAAAACCCTCACAGAGATTGAAGACCAAGACCCGCAAGGACCCGAGCCACGAACCTCATCCAATTCCACGCATGATTGCACAAGAAAAATGGAAGCAAAATCTTTTTTTTTCTCCTTGGGAGCTTCAGCCATGGGAACGGACAAATGGGGCATTTTGCAATTTTTTTTATGTTATGTTTATTGAGTTTGAATAAAAAGTATGACTAAGGGCATTTTGGTCATTTTGGCAAAGTCAAATACAAGTTAAAATTGGTCAACAAGCTCAATTAATTAGCATTTAGTCCAATTCAAGTTAAAACAATGCAATTTTAATGAAAACCAACTAAAACTAGCTAAATTAAACTAGAAACGCTATTCATGAAATTTGAGAAATATTCTTATAACTTTAATTTTTGAAATGCTACGATCGAACGGTCAATAAACGATCGCTAATCAAATGATGAGAAATAATATAAAACTATAATTTTTGAAAAGTAGAATACTAGAATAGTTTAAAGTTCACTCCGGCTCGGAGTTACTTTTCTCATTTAATTGAAAACCGAGTAATTTAATGCAAGAAAATTAAAACCGATTATTAAAATAATCAAAACAATCAAAATAATCAATATTCATTTAAAATAATTAATTTAACTATTTCTAGAATATTTTAAAGAATTATGAAATGAATGCTAAGATACGAATGAACAAGTTAATATAAACACGTAATCAGATACAATTAAATACTAACATTTAAGATGACACTTAATTAAACAGAAGAAAATAAATCTAATTACTATAAACAATAAAAATAGGTAATAATCTTTTAAATTAATCAATATAAAAATTATTTGAATGCTTTAAAAAGAAATATCAAATTAGTGTAAAATGGATGATTAACTAATTAAACACTTAATTAAATGCAGTCAAATGCTATTAAATGTATGCCGGGTTCGGGTTATCACACGTATGCGCTCTCCATTTAGGTAGCTTCCCGAATCTCCTGCAATAAGTGCAAGTGGTTCCACCGAACAAAGTTGTAGTTGGTTTGTTTCATATGATGATTGCTCGCGAACCCATCTTCACGGCTCGTTCTTTCAGCTCCTCAGTAACTTATGCTCTCAAATCCAATCACCCGCTATTCTATGATCGGAATTTCCTTGGTATGAAGAAGACTCTTAAACCAAATCCCATGAAAGAAATAAGGATAAAAGACAAACCCAAAAAAACTCTACTCTAAAAATAATATACCATGAGGCCCTTTCCTGCCTTCTTTACCGGATAACCGGATATTGAAAAGAGATGATTCGATTGATTACTAACCTTTACGGAGTTAAGAATAACAGGTATAAGTAGAAGTTTTACCTCTGACCAATGCTATCCAATATATTCTAGTGCGCCTAGGACTTTTCAGACTAAAGCTAAGTACTGTTTTACGGAATGCAGTAGTTCACTTTATAACATCTACAAGCTAGCCTTTTTTTACTAAAAAGAAAAAATGGGTAAGAACTCAAATCTACAACATAATGCCAATACTACTTAGGTCGCTACTTATGCTCGTACGTAATACCCAGGTGGCTATACCTATAACAACTAACTATCTTTCACGATAGATACAGTTGATCCACGTTAGGGCGAGTAACAAATCAAACAGACCCTTATTTCTAGTCATAGCCCCCTAATAATGAGTTGTTGTTGATCCAGTAGTTCCAGTAGCACGACGAGCAATTCTAGGAATAACAGTCGGTTTAGTATAAGAAGATAAAACAACTGTTTGACATCCCTTCTATCTATCCCATTTTCATGGTGTAAAAGAAAAGAATATAACAAGTTTCTCCTTCGTCAAAATAGGCCGTTTACCATTCCTCTCCATATCGGTTGAGTGTCTACCTTCTTCTCCTTATTAATCGAGTTATTTCATACCTTTATTTGAATTGGTTTTAACTCATAGCATAAGAAGGATTTTAGAAATAAAACTTGAAGCAGAAGATATAGTGCATAGTACAGAGCAGATAGTCAAGGGGTAGAAGGGACAGACTAGCCGGAAAGCCATTACATCCTAAGACTAGTCTTTTCCCCTAGTCCCTAAAGTGGTCTAAGCTGGTAAACCTCGATAATTATATTAGACAAGAATCTGCTTTGCTCATTTTTTAGTCAAGAGAGGTAGTCCTCCGCCCAATAGAGCTTAGCAAGAGTGTGGATCGAAATGATCCCGTGAAGCTAGTACCCGTAGGGTGTCAATTCGGCTCTAGCTTGAGGAGTAGAAAGGCAGCCAAAGTACAGTAGGGATACCCTCTTTTATCATAACATTGGAAACTCCGAAAGCAGTCTAGAAGTCCATTTTGTACCTTGATTAGACTTTGTTTGCCTATCCACTATTAATGGCATCCGTGTTCAAGTCTCCGGTGCTATTGAATCAGAAGAAAAGAAGAGAAATGAAACTAGCTCCTAGAAAGGTAACTGAATGCGTAAGCGCTGTCAAAGTCAGAGGTGTAGGTCTTTGTTGGTGAATGCTTATCCCTTGTTAGTCCTTTCAGCCTCTCATCTCAAATGTCCACTTGAGAGTTCCATCCCCCCCGGTACTTGGCTTTTTCCTGGTTTCAGGTTATCAAGAATTGAATCAGAGCAAAGAAGATCCATTGAATCTGCATCCTTTCACTCTGCTGCTATTGAATTAGTTGTTCTCTCTTTTGACATAAAATAGGTTGCTTTGCTAGAATAAGCTGTTATAGAAGGGCTTCTTAAATAACTTCTTGCACTAGGATAAGGACATGACCATAATCAGATTGATGGTAGAGAATGTGCAAAGGGACAAATGTGAGAATCAACAGTAGTAGCAAGGCTTTGAACGAAAATGAATAGTGACTCACTTGACTGAAGGGGAGCATCACTATTCTTCTTAGTATACCAATTCAAGCTACTTGAGAATCAGTTGTGGGAGTTTAGTTTGAAGGGCATCTTTCGCCTTTCAGGTCTTTATCGCATCTTGCCAGGCTTCTAGGAATATATAGATTCTATAATTAGTCAATACAGGTAAGCCTAAGAGAAAAAGGTCTCGAGTTATCGCTATGCCCCTAAGCTAATATGATCTTTTGTCGATACTTGATCACTAGTTAAATAGAAAAATGAATGGGAAAGGAGGATCTATCTTTTTAAAGTAGGGGAATCGAAGGATGTCATTAGGACTAAAGATAGTCCACATAAGGAAGAGGGGGGAACGGAAAGAAAGATGAACTAATCGAATGTGCCGGAGTGAACCAACTATTTGAGGCCTTGCAACCAAGAGTCACTCATCGAAAGCTTCTTTGACCGGGAAGACGAGAAGAAAGAAATCCTAATAAGGAAAGCTCTATCTGTCGTAATAAAAATCAAGAATGGAGATGACTTCGCTAGCCCTATTAAGTTTGCATTCCTTGTTTGCCTGCCTTGGAAACATAGACTTGACCTACTCCTGGGCAAGAGTGAGAGACAAGAGCTTCCTCTATATAAAATATCTTCCTATTTTTTCTCACCCTGGGGGTGAAAGAGCAAACTCCTGTTTGAGGTGAAGAAGATTTATTGCATTGCCTTCCTTAACTTAGTAAAATTCTTCCTTCCCGAGACCTAGGGTTCCTTCATTCCCTTATGCTAAATCACTTTCCATCTTTATGGCATCTGCTTTCAATGTCAGCTGGATTGCCTAGTTGATTGTTAGTTCAATTTTCACTAAATCAAAAAGTTGATTATGAGGTCATAGAACGCCTGGCTCTTGATGGCCTTGGGTTTAATATTCTTGATATCGAACTCCCTTATGAAGAATAAGTTGTTATTGTAGAGAAAGATAAGAACTGGACAATAACATTTAACGGCTCCTCCACCGCTACTGGGGGAGGTACAAGAGTCGTCTTAACTTCTCCCACAGGAAAGACAAATTTCCTTCTCTTACAAGTAAGCTGGATTGCGTGATTAGCTTGCCTAGCCCGATTAGAAGAGCCATCACAGCTGATGAAACAAAAACAAAATAGTTAATATACTACATTGCCAGCTCATCATAGAGCTACTCTTGAAAGGCAGATGGCTACATCTTTCAGGGACAGGAATTCACTCTTGGGTAGTTCCTGGATCGGTGATATACGGGTCTCCGCCCCTTTTATTAGTAAGGATGTGTATCCGAAGTAGTTCCAGAAAACTTGACACTAGCAGTTTCTTCTGGGCATGTCCCTGAGATTGAGATGAGTGCCTGACTTCCTTCCTGGGCATTAATACACCCGAAAATCCACTTTGGGCACATTTCATTCTGGGTCTCAAGGCCCTTAATGTTCCTACGGGTGTCTGCCCTTTGGAAAATCCACTTCTCGGGAGTTGTACATATGGGCGAATCGTAGGTTCAAAAAGTAGACTGGTTAATGGATACCCGACCCCAGGTTATAAACTCTGGCTAATAGGTCCCTTTCCTGTGATAGATAACTTCCAGCCCCCTTTTCATCCACTTTTCTTTAACTCTATCCCATGACATGCTGGAAGTCATGCTATTGCTTACACCTTATGCAGATATCGTCATCGCTCTCGTAGAGGGCTTCATTCACTATATACCTTAAGAAGCTCCTATTAGTAGCTTTTACGGCCAATATTTATTCTTTTCTTTATCAGCTACTCTTTTGTATATAGAAAGAAATGAAAAAAGCCGTAGGAAAGGATAGTTACAATGAAGTATGAACTTTAAGAGATCCTTGCGAAGCTTCTTTTGTTATGATCGCCTTCGGTTTGTCAGTTCAGGCTCAACTCCTCGCTTTACATTAGCCGACCTATAGGTCGAGCCGGGGCTCTGTGCTCTTTCTTTTGGTGTGGGATGATACCGGGGAGAGAAGGGAATGCATTGAGGCAGCGAACAAGACAACTATATTTTGGCTTTTCCCTCAATGAGATGATCTAGTGCATTCGACCGATGGTATGGATAAGAGAACTGAGCTGGCCTAAAAAGTACTTGGGCGCTCTATGGACGATGGAGACTCCATTAGGTACATATCAAATTCTTTCTGATGGATCTAGAATAGATAGTTGTCTTATCAATAGATAGAAATATGATATTTTTCCTTATTCTTGATAGATTTCCTCTCTATCTTTTTCGATCCATCAGAACATATCAGACTATCTATCAATCGATTTGAAAATAGCACGTTCATATTGCTTTTCATTCATTTCTGCCACGAAAGCATAGCCTCCATAATAAGAAGCAGGCGAAGTAGCTATAAGTACTCGTTTCACGCCCTTGAATTCTTTTTCATGAATGAATTGCAAAAGCCAACAGAAAGATTCAATTCGGACTTCGTAGAGCCGGTGCTGCTCTTACCTGCGCATAGGGCCATCCCCCACTCCCGTCCTGTGGTGCTAAGGTGCCTTCGTTTTTGGAACATACGGTAGTGTTTTGCTGACGCCTCAAATCAAGCTATTATTGCAACATGCTATGTTTTCTCACCCATCGCTAGTAGGTTGATGGGTCACACGCCTGGTACATATGTTTTGGCATTGTGTGTCCATAACTCAAAATAGGTGACCTAACAGCCACCCCCCGACTATACATACCAATAGTCACCAGATTCATATGAGCTACTGAGGAATAAGCAATGATCTTCTTAAAGTGGTTGAGGAAGTATATATTATAGCAATTGCGCCTAAAGTATAAATGAAAGAAGTGGAACAAAGTGTCACTTCGGGAAACATGAGTATTGAAAATCTTAAAAACCCGTAGGTTCTCAATTTTAAAGGAATTCCTGCCAAGATGACGGATCCTACCGTAGGTGCCTCTACATGAGTTTCGGGTAACCAAATATGAACCGGTACCATAGGCACTTTGATGGCAAAAAAGGCGAAAGAAGCAATCCATGGAAAGATTTGGCGCAGCTCACTAAATTTTGTGGTTAATGATATTTATAAATCGGTTGTTCCTGTTTGGAGAAGAATTAACAGAATAGCTAATAGCATAAAAACACATCCAAGTAAAGTATAAAGGAAAAACTGATATGCTGCCTTGATCTTTCTTTGTCTCGAACCCCATACCCCTATAACAATGGTAGAGTAAGGGGTGATCCAAAAGCTAAATTGACCGGTGATGGTTGGTCGAAGCTCCAGTAGGTAGCGACTCCCTTCTTAGAGAACCATACATAAGACTTCCGCCTTATACGGATCCATCCTGAGCTTCCGTCGTCGGCCTTGGCATTAGACCACTATCTATGCATGTATTTTCAGCCTGGACTCTCGAATCTTTTGCTTCTTGGGTAGTGGCAAACAATGGTACTTACCTTGTGAGAGATGCCCGCCTGTAGGGCCTGGCCTACTTCCTGGCCGAAAGAACCACTCACTAGCTAGTCAGACTAGTGGGGCCCCTATGTGGAGACATATTGAAAACCAAGCCTTTCAAACCGAACGCAAGGCCCGTCTTTCAAATCAAAAGAAAAATGGGCTCGTTGGGTAGAAAGATGGAGTACGGCCTGTAGAGCACATGTAAGGCATAGTCGGGTTGCTCACACAGCGGATCTCTCTCTATCTATAGATAGAGGGAGAGAGGTGTATAGATAGAGAGAGAGAGGTGTGAAAGTAATAGCCTTATGTTATGGCCGCCCCCTAACTTAGGTACTTTACGCTACTACTACTGTGATGTGAGCGGTTCAAATAGGTCTTTCACAATCATCTTGGCCAGAACTTGTACGCAACACTTATACGGGCATAAATGTTTGGAACTATTTTCTTATCTGAATCTTAAGGACAGGACCATACCCTATTCTCGAACCCTCTACTGATCCCTACCCTACCCACATTTCATTTTGAAGGGGCCAAAAAATGTCTCCACCTGCTGCTAACAGTCTTTCTTAAGAATTTGACTGAACGGGTCAATCCTCCATTCCCATTTGTTTTAGTAATTTTTCCTAAGGTCTTCTCACCAAGAGCTCCTCGGCGACGACAGAGGAAGCAACCCGCCTGCTATGGCGGGGCGGCTTTTTTCTTTCTCAATAAGACCTGGATGATTATCCCTACCCTCGGTAGCTTACGAATTGACGTCCATCCCTGGTCGGGCACAATTTCCTTTCGATTTCTCCCTTGTAGCCGTTACTCGAATTCACGCAAGTGTGTCCACACCCCGTAAACTAACTTGATGAGGAATCCATTCTCTCGAACAAGCACAACCCTTACACTCACCTAGGAGCACCTCTTCCTGCATATCCATACAAGACCCGAGTAAGCGGGTCGAGGTCCTACAAGGTACCCACTACTCGGAGTACCCTCCCAAAAGAAAAAAGATATGTTTGATAAGTTCAGTTCTTCTTAGTTGGGTTGGGCAGGTTCAACCAAAAATGTTATGCTTACACACAAGACTATCCCTCTTCCTGAAAGCTTCGCGGGGACTACTTTACGGACGACCAACCGTAGGGGGTTTATTGCACGAGGCCCCTGCAAAGGAAAAGCTTTATCCCAGCAAATAGAAGATGCTCAGCTTTGCATAACATAGGGATTGGCACACTTTCGAGAAGAACATAGAATAGTAAAAGATCTAGTATGCAGAAGACAGCGATCATTAGAAATTCAGGAATTAGAGACGTTATAGTATACTCTTTTCTTTAACTTCTCGTACCAGACCAACCCACTGAAATGCAAATAGGGATAAAAAATGTGGTCAATATCACGAAGAATAAAGAGATACCGTCTATACCCAAATAAAAATCGATGTTTTCATATGGAAGCCATCGAAGGCTTTCCACAATTTGAAATTTGGCCATAGAATGATCGAATTGTATTCGAAGAACAAGGGGATACAAAAAAGTAATGAGAGAGGCGCATAGACCAATCAATCATATCGGTCGTATTCTAGAATTTGGAATGCAAAGATGAGTAATGGTTCCTAGCACAGGACACAGAATAGGACCACTTAGATCAGAATAGCATTCACAAAAATGTTCTAGAATAGAGTAGAATCGAACATATAAGAGATTAATTGACAACAGTAAAAAGATGGGCGCCTAATTCCAATAGAATATGGGTCTATCAGTACAAGTCAACTGAACACCGTATTGATGAGTGGGTAGGTGGGTTAGGTGTACCTCTCACCTAGTGGGAGGTAATGAGGCTAGTCCTCCCTCCCTAAATGACGAAGTATTGGGGCCCCCTTCCCACGTATGCGCTTTTTTTTTTTTTTTGATTCTTTCTATTTTTGAATTACGAACGAATAATCTTTAAAAAAAAAAATCCCTCCGGCAAAACGCAATTCGTTGAGTTCAATCCAAGGCGCACCTTGCCTTTTTTTCAGGTAGCTTAGCTTTCTTATGCCTATTCAGCTAGTGGGGCATTGGGCATAGCCGAAATTCGTCGAAGGGATAAAAAAGAAAGAAGAGGTTTGAAGATGCTCGACCGATAGGGAGAGGAATAAAAAAAAGTTTTTTCTTTCTTTCAATCAAAATAAGAGAACAAAGAAAGTACTCAAAAATTAAGGTTTTATAAAGAAGTGTCAATAAGAAGTTGCACTATACTTCTTCCCCCCTTTCTACCTTTCATTTCTCCTTTTGTTTGTGCTTCCACCCGGGCTTTTCATTCTGTTTTATATACACCCGAGGAAAAAATTAATAATTGAAAGGTAACCCGGCATACAGAAAAAAATCAAGGATGACGGCTTGCAAAAGACGAGTAAGGGACGGCGAAAGGTAGGCTAAGTGAAATAATATACTGGTGCTATTATATAATATTATGAATCTCGCACGTCACACTTTCTATATCTGATACCGTCTACAAGGTGAACAGCTTAACTTACAGCACAACATGTTTGCAATCAAATTGGCTGGTGCATTGAACCTATGGTAATAAGTCCGAGAGAGCCTTCAATTAGAATGCTCCATATGTCGTGACAAGCGGAGCGTGTCACGCCCCAACTCGACCCCTCCTACAATCAGTCAGGACGCAACGGAATTTCGGCAGTATAACGACAGTAATTTAAGACACCGAGGCTCTAAACCAACCTCTTTAGAACATCATACATCAACTCCATAAACCATACAACATACAACTCCTCAATAAAATAACAACATACATCATAATCATATTACACCATAATCATTCTTTGTTATACGCCTCCGTTCCAACATAATACATGAACCTTAATATATATTACAAAAATATATTGATACCAACCTAGCAACCTAAACATAGACAAAAGAAAGACTACTAAAATAGCATCAACTAATTCATTATCTTTTCAACATCTTATACATTATAAACTACAAAGCATATAAAAGTTAACTAGATAATATACAAGATAATAAGGTGTTCAACACATCAAACATCAAGGATAGGACTCCGAAACATAAGACTCATCCATGTAAGGCACATTTTCCTCTTCAGGAGGCACGTATCCGTAATCTTGATCGGTAAAACCTGTATGCATGCAATAATAGAGAGTGAGCTTATATAAAATAACCCCAGCGAGGATCCGATAGATCTCGAGCAAGGTCTACTAAACTCCTTGGAATAATTCTTTGAGTCAGTAAACACAAAATAACATCAATAATACTATCATCACATAACTATATGACCATTCAATAAAGGATACTCTCTCTAGTTGGTGTAGCTCCAAACGCCATCACGATCTCAACCATTCTTCTTGTAACTCCCCATTACTCACGCACTCGGGGTACCCCCAATACCCTTGCCCTCCATGACACCTCCATCATGCGAGCTGGAGGCAATCTCTGATAGTCATACCGTTATCAACCCGACAGCCCAATGCTGCCCGAGAGGTGGCACACACATACCAGAGACTCAGCAATAATAATAAACATCAATCATTCACAGGAGGACAGTCTAGCAGAACTGTTTATCTCCCGGCATCAATCATCAATCAATAATCATCAATCATCATCAATAAACATATTATCATCATCAATAATCATATTATCATCATAATAACATCAATAAACAATTTAACAACAAATAACTAAGTTAGATGACAAAGTAGGCCATCCAACCAAACATGCATTACCCCCACAATCGAACCCTAATTTACCCGTCAACAACTCACAATTCAATCACTCAACCCACACCCAATCATCTAAGGCTCAATCTAACATTTTAAAGAAAGACAACCTAAACTTCAATTAATCATATCTTACATTCTACTAATCCAAACAACTCCAAATCAGTTTCAAACACCCACCCATTCAACCAACTACATTAGCCCCCTCGGAAAACCACCATAACACCTCCAAATCATGCCCGATAACCCTAAAACCCTAGGATGTCAAGGCTGAATTTTCTGAATTTTCACCCAAACATCATAATCGAAAATTTGGCATTACAACGACGCTACCACGTAATTATCAAACATTTAGAAATCGACGACAATCGATTCCGATCAACACAACTCAATTTAATCAACTTTGAACAAATTAATCAAATTTAAATACCCGAAAAATAAAAATTATGCTACAACCCATAAAAACTCGTAGTATTACAGCTAAATGATCCCTAGCATGCAAGGAGCAATAATCTAACATCATATTAACATTCTAACGGTTCAATAATCATTTATACGCATAAACACAAAATATGATTTTTGAGATCTAGAAATTTTCTATCACCTTTGATGTGTTTTGATGCAAGAAATGTGTAGAATGGATGCCAAACAAGTGAAATCAAGCTTTGAATCACTCAATTCGGCTTTGAAATGCAAAATCTATGAGAAAAATGCTTTGAAAATGCATTCATCTTTCTCCTCCAAGGAGCCACGGTTTTGTGTGTGTTTTTGGGGTGTTTTTGTGCATCGTGAGTGTGTGTTGGTGATATAAGCTTGTTGGTCAACCATTTAAATGAAAGTCAAAGTTGAAACTTAGCATTTTTTTTGTGTTTTCTTGACTTTAAATGCATTTTCTTGATCACCAAAGTTCAAAACAATTATTCAACACCCAAGCTAGCTCATGTAGGTTATTTTTAGGTGACAAGTAGATTTACAATCAAACACTTTCACGCGAGTCGGCTTAAAACTCGATTTTCGCAAAAGTCGGTGTAAAAACCCTAATAAATTCTTAAGCCGATTTTAAAACCGTTTTAATCAAACACAGGTCTATTAAAGTCCGTGGTCTAGGTCTAGAAGGGTTAGAAAGACTAGTTTCAAAATTTTAGCGAACGTGTTTTGAAAATACTATTCACTAAAAATCGACGATAAAATTTATGATCCCGTTTTTGATGAAAATTTCTTGAATGCACATTTAGCACGTATTAGGAGTATTGACATCAAAATTATAACATTTTAGGTCATACAGCACATAAACAGGTCAAATACACGCAACACGAGATAAAATACGTAAATTGAGTTAAAGCAGAAAAGTGGGGTTTCACATTCTCCCCTCCTTAAAACAATTGCGTTTGCGCAATTCTCGAACTGACAGACAATTAAATCCTCAATCGTTACACTTAATAATACTTCTCTTAATTCTCATTTATCTTTTAGGATAACAACTAACCAAAGACCTCAAAAGAACAACCTATGTTGACTGCAAGTTGATGATCATAGTTCCAAGACAATCTTCAATTCATAATTCTCTCCTACCTAATATCATATTGCATATGAAAGAAATCGCAACTCCAAAGTCTTAGCATGACACCACTAATTATCAATCATCCCCTACTATACAGAAGAGTTCTATGAACACCCCGAGGGTTTAAAAACTCATTCACGATAACATGAATGATTATTGATCAAGGAAATATCTCAAAAGTGACATTTGTCAGAATATGGCTCTTATGAAATTTACAAGGAAATACGAATATGAAAAATCATATTTGAGCCAACAATCAAGTGAACAAGAGGTCAAACAGGTTAGATAATCAAGAGGTTAATAGTTTAATAAGGAAGCATGATAACTAAGATAAGAAATGTCTCAGCACCTATTAGTTAAATAAGTACGAACAAAGGATGATGACGAGTCAAAACAGTGCTGAGTATGTTGAATAAAAATTCCTGAACAAGTAGATATTTCAATTCTCGATAATTGTTCAAGGAACCAACAAGTAAGTTGTACTTGAGGTGAAATGAAATTAAGAGATAAGAGATGATTAATTCAATAGAAAATATGAGTGTCAAGATAATGAGTATCTCAGCACGCAATAACCAAAGAAGTATAAATAAGAAAGAACAATGCTGAGTATATTAAATAAGAAATTACAAACAAAGTAATGGCAAGGATTTAATAATAAAACAATAGGATTAACAAGGATCAACAAGAATGACAATGATGTACTTAGGTAGGGAGTACATCAAGCAAGTGAAATTAGAATAAGTAAAATGGTATACCCACAGAGAGATTACTTTCAAATGAATAGTAATAGGATGAAATAAAATACTGAAACGAATGGCTGGAGATATAGAATGAAATGTAGAAGTTTCAAACCTTAACTCCAATAAGCGACATTGCTATAAGAAACAAAAATGAATGTTAAGAAAAGAAACAATGTCAAATGAGTATAGGATCCATTAATCCAATAAGCAAACTTTCAAGAAACAATTGATAGGCTAGAAAAGTGTAACTCTCTCTCAAATAAGTGTGAATAGGGTAGAAAAGAATAATAAGACCAATAGAATAGGAAGCACAAAGGGGGTGTCCCACCTATACATTTAAATACCAACAAGTCAAATCCTACAATCTATCTTCCTCCAAAACAAGACACTAAGGATATCTAGAGAACCTAAGGAGTCATAACAATCATTAAACAAGATAAATCACTCCAAAATTTTACATTCCGAACCAGACCAATCACCAAAAAAGATAAACCACCGATTACCCAACAAGATTCACTAATGAAGACTCCAAAATCTGATAACACAATACAGATTCATATTAACCCATTATAACACAAACGAATTCTCAATCAATAATTTAGAAAGTCATACCACCTAGAACTCAAAAGCTTGATGTAGGCAAGTAAATGTTCAGTCACCAAAATGCATTCTTATTTCTTCAAATAATTCTATCTCCCAACTATTACATCTTCGAATAAAGTAACTTTAGTCAGGAATCACTCCAATTGTCTCCAAGGTTTAAAGATCAAAACTCCAAAATACCCATTAATACTATAGCAATCCCAAATTGTAGAAATATTCACATGTTATACCACAGTTCATTCCATTCACAAATATACATCACTAATTCCTCAAATAAATTCATTCTAAAATAGCCTCAAGAAGTATAGTCTGTGTTGAGCCCCCAAAAGTGTCTAATCACAACCTCACGGAAACCTCAACTTATAATTCATCTCCAAGTAATAACAAGTTAAACATGGCAACAAAAGTAATTATAATCATCAAGATACATTTCTATTTCCTCGAACAATTTCATTCTCGCTAAAGGAATATCAAGATCAATCCACTAAGCCGAAACTAAAATCCATAAACATAACAATTAAAATCTAACTGATAAACTTCTAGAATAATAATAATTCAAAATCATGGCTTATCTCTATTTCCGAAAACTCTTGCAGTCATCCTTACTTCACCTAAAAGAATCACCCACAGTTATAGAATATATACAATTACATCACATGAAAACAGGTACACCGTAATGCATGATTATCATATAATATAACATTATCACATAACACACAATTCAGCATATAAGAAGCCAACATCACATAAACAGGTTAAATCACAGAAGTAAGTTATAAACAATTAAAGTCACATAAGCAACAAACTTCACATAAGGCACTTTGATCACATAAAACACAATTGTCACATAATACACATTAATCACATAATACACATTAATCACATAATGCACATTAATTACAACACATTGAGTACGTATAGCACGTTATCACATAAAACATATTCATCACATTAGTTCACTTAACACACAAGGCATTTTGGTCACATAGAAAGTTACACACATAAGTAAATTATTCACATAAACATATTAACATATGTTTCACTTTTCTTTCACTTAATACATACTTGCATGCTTAGACCACTACCCACATTCCGAGGATACCCCGGCTGACAGCTAATCAAGCTCTGATACCACTTAAATATCACGCCCCAACTCGACCCCTCCTACAATCAGTTAGGACGCAATGGAATTTCGGCAGTATAACGACAGTAATTTAAGACACCGATACTCTAAACTAACCTCTTTAGAACATCATATATCAACTACATAAACCATACAACAAACAACTCCTCAATAAAATAACAACATACAACATAATCATATTACACCATAATCATTCTTTGTTATACGCCTCCGTTCCAACATAATACATGAACCTTAATATATATTACAAAAATCTATTGACACCCAACTACCAACCTAAACATAGACAAAAGAAAGACTACTAAAATAGCATCAACTAATTCATTATCTTTTCAACATCTTATACATTATAAACTACAAAGCATATAAAAGTTAACTAGATAATATACAAGATAATAAGGTGTTCAACACATCAAACATCAAGGATAGGACTCCGAAACATAAGACTCATCCATGTAAGGCACATTTTCCTCTTCAGGAGGCACGTATCTGTAATCTTGATCAGTAACACCTATATGCATGCAATAATAGAGAGTGAGCTTATATAAAATAAGCCCAGCGAAGATCCGATAGCCCTCAAGCAAGCTCTACTAAACTCCTTGGAATAATCCTTTGAGTCAGTAAACACACAATAACATCAATAATACTATCATCACATAACTATATGACCATTCAATAAAGGATACTCTCTCTAGTTGGTGTAGCTCCAAACGCCATCACGATCTCAACCATTCTTCTTGTAACTCCCCATTACTCACGCACCTGGGGTACCCCCAATAACCTCGCCCTCCATGACACCTCCGTCATGCGAGCCGGAGGCAATCTCTGATAGTCATGCCGTTATCAACCCGACAGACCAATGCTGCCCGAGAGGTAGAACACACATACCAGAGACCCAACAATAATAATAAACATCAATCATTCAGAAGAGGACAGTCTAGCAGAACTGTTTATCTCCCGGCATCAATCATCAATCAATAATCATCAATCATCATCAATAAACATATTATCATCATCAATAATCATATTATCATCATAATAACATCAATAAACAATTTAACAACAAATAACTAAGTTAGATGACAAAGTAGGCCATCTAACCAAACATGCATTACACGCACAATCGAACCCTAATTTACCCGTCAACAACTCACAATTCAATCACTCAACCCACACCCAATCATCTAAGGCTCAATCTAACATTTTAAAGAAAGACAACCTAAACTTCAATTAATCATATCTTACATTCTACTAATCCAAACAACTCCAAATCAGTTTCAAACACCCACCCATTCAACCAACTACATTAGCCCACTCAGAAAACCACTATAACACCTCCAAATCATGCCCGATAACCCTAAAACCGTAGGATGTCAAGGCTAAATTTTTCGAATTTTCACCCAAACATCATAATCGAAAATTCGGCATTACAACGACGCTACCACGTAATTATCAAACATTTAGAACTCGACGGCAATCGATTCCGATCAACACAACTCAATTTAATCAACTTTGAACAAATTAATCAAATTTAAATACCCGAAAAATAAAAATTATGCTACAACCCATAAAAACTCGTAGTATTACAGCTAAATGATCCCTAGCATGCAAGGAGCAATAATCTAACATAAGATTAACATTCTAACGGTTCAATAATCATTTATACGCATAAACACAAAATATGAGTTTTGAGATCTAGAATTTTTCTCTCACCTTTGATGTGTTTTGATGCAAGAAATGTGTAGAATGGATACCAAACAAGTGAAATCAAGCTTTGAATCACTCAATTCGGCTTTGAAATGCAAAATCTATGAGAAAAATGCTTTGAAAATGCCTTCATCTTTCTCCTCCAAGGGGCCACGGTTTCTTGTGTGTTTTTGGTGTGTTTTTGTGCTTTGTGAGTGTGTGTTGGTGATATAAGCTTATTGGTCAACCATTTAAATGAAAGTCAAAGTTGAAACTTAGCATTTTTTTTTTGTGTTTTCTTGACTTTAAATGCATTTTCTTGATCACCAAAGTTCAAAACAATTATTCAACACCCAAGCTAGCTCAAGTAGGTTATTTTTAGGTGACAATAAGTTTTACAATCAAACACTTTCACCCGAGTCGGCTTAAAACTCGATTTTCGCAAAAGTCGGTGTAAAAACCCTAATAAATTCTTAAGCCGATTTTAAAACCGTTTTAATCAAACACAGGTCTATTAAAGTCCGTGGTCTAGGTCTAGAAGGGTTAAAAAGACCAGTTTCAAAATTTTAGCGGATGTGTTTCGAAAATACTATTCACTAAAAATCGACGATAAAATTTATGATCCCGTTTTTTATGAAAATTTCATGAATGCACATTTAGCATGTATTAGGAGTATTGACATCAAAATTATAACATTCTAGGTCATACAGCACATAAACAAGTCAAATGCACGCAAAACGAGATAAAACACGTAAATCGAGTTAAAGCAGAAAAGTGGGGTTTCACAGAGCGTGGCATTTTATTTTAAAAAGTCCGTATAACTTCAAAAGATTCATTCTTTATAAATAAAGTCAAAGTGTGGATTGCCTCTTTGAGTGAAGAAGAGAAGGGCTTTATATAGACATTCTTGAGCCATGTTCGTCGCCCTAGGCTTACCATTATTTTATTTCATTCTATTGATTGGTTCTAGCTCCAAAGAACATATATGTGGAGCTATGTCGACTTAGGTACGTCTCGTTGATGAAACGATCAAGTATACCATGCCACGTATCATCCCCTATTTCCATAGAGGAGAGATAAAGAAAAAGAAGAGATATAGTGATAAGACCTTGTTCGTTTCTACTTGACGTTATTTTCCTCGATTTTTACACAAGGTAGCTTGCGCTAAGGATCTAATCAAAGTCAAACTTTGATTCAAAAAAAACCTGTTAGCCGGAGTACAAGTCTACTTTTTGATCTTTAGTAAAGGCGGATTAAGCCAAAAAATATTTTTTTTGAATCAAAGTCTCAACGTCCTCGTTGAGAGTCGCTCTGTGAGACATCCAGTAGTCTTTGACTTGGTCTTTGAATCGTAAGTCTGAGCCCGTTCCCGGCTTGCCTCGCTCTGAAGTTGGCCTTTCTTCTTGACTAAGTAGTATTCCACTCGTGCAGTGGATGTATGGGCTTGCCCATGATACGGTCAGCTATGATATACTCAATTTCTTCTTTAGTAGGTTCATCTGCAAGATCTGGTAGTGCCCTCATGGGCACATTCCTCTCTGGGTTAGTCTAGTCTAATCGAAGTCAACTGACTCATATAGAATAGGGGGTGAGTTTTCACTGAGTTGGTTGCTTGAGTCTAGAGGCTACCTCTCCTATCCGCTTTTCTACAAGGTCTACTTTCAGACTGGGCTAAGCTTGACAGTTGTTTAAGTAGGTTTGGGCTACGTCATTGCACTCCTGCCGCCTTTTGGCAAAGTAGGCTAATGGGCAAGCCCCGTGGCCAACTCGAAGGGGCTGAAGTTCGATGCAGAGCTTTTTGGTTGTTAAGTTATAGCAGCACTGAGTAATATCCAAGAGCTCTAGTCTTTCTTGTTTGCAGTAAAGTGGCTTGAGTAGCCCTCAAGGAGTCCGTTTATTCTCTGCGTCTGAGCTTTCAAAGATATACTGACCACAGGTATCTGACCATCAGATACCGACAGTCGTCTTCTAACATTATCGACATTTCGGGTTTTCATAAATTTCACATAAGATAAAAGTTCTTTTCATCATCAGAAACAACCTGATTTCGAATTGCATTACCATAACGAAAAGCAAAAATCATAAAAAATAAAAGAGATTACTCTTGTGACTCGGAATGAACCTTTATCGGTGGAGGAGTGGAGGAAAAGGAATAGCGATGGAATTCTTATAGAGCATCCAGGAACAAGCAGATTCAATCGAACGATGAATTCTTACGTGGTCCAGGGAAATCAAAGGATGTCACGCCCCAACACGATCCCTCCTATGATCAGTCAGCACCCAACGGAATTTCGGCAGTATAACGACAGTAAATAGGACACCGAGGTTCCAAACCAACCTCATTAAACATCATACATCCAGCAACTCCTTAATTCAAACAACAACATACAACACAATCATAATATACAATAAACCATCCTCGTTATACGCCTCCGTTCCAACATAACATACAATACCTCAACCTTATCATACATTTCAAAAATAAGTTGAGACATATTTACAACTTAACCGTAGACAAAAGAAAGCCACTAAGTTAACACCATTTGGATCATCATCTTCCAACATCTATTACAATAAGAACCACAAAGCATATAAAAGTCTATTAAGCTAATATACATGACATTAAACAACATATAATCATGGATAAGACTCGGGAACATATGACTCGTCCACGTAAAGCACATTTTCCACATTCTCCTCTTCAGGAGGCACATACCCGTAATCCGGCTCTGCAACACCTGTAAGCATGCATTAATAGAGAGTGAGCTTATATACATAAGCCCAGTGAGGATCCGATAGATCTCGACAGTATTCACTACGCTCCTTGGATTTAGTCCTTTGAGCAAGTAAACACACAACAACATAATAACATAAATAAAGCTATCATCACATAACTATATGACCATTCAATGAAGGATACTCTATTTGGTGTAGCTCCAAACGCCATCACGATCTCAACCGTTCTTCTTATAACTCCCCATTACTCACGCACCCGAGGTACCTCACTAGCCCCTTCCCTCCATGACATCTCCGTCATGCGAGCTGGGGGTAGCCTATGGCAGTCATGCCGTTATCAACCCGACAGCCCGACGCTGCCCGAGAGGTGGCACACACATACCAAGACTCCATATTCATCAATCATCATGCAAGCATAAATCAATCAATCAATTGGGAGATCAGCAACAAGAGTGCCCGATTCCCGCATTCAATAATAATCAATCAATATCATTTTATCATCATCAATAATCATATCATCATCATCAATAACATCAATAATCAATTAAACAACAAATAACTAAGTTAGATGACAAAGTAGGCCATCTAACCGAACATGCATAACATACATAATTAAACTCTAAATTACTCAACAACAACTCACCATTCATCACTCGAACACTACCCAACCATCTAAGGCATCGTTCAAGAAATTAAAGAATGACAACCTAAACTTCTAAAATTCATAACTTACAATCTACTAATCCAAACATTTCCAAATCAGTTCCTATCACTCACCCATTCAACCTACTACATTAGCCCTCTCGGAAATCCACCATAACACCTCTAAATCATGCCCGATAACCCTAAAACCCTATGACGTCATGGCTGGATTTTCCGGATTTTCACACAAACAATGTAATCGAAAATTCGGCATTACAACATCGCTAACACATAATTATCAAGTATTTAGAAATCGACGGCAATCGATTTCGATCAAGACAACTCATTTAATTCAACTTTGAACATTTTAATCAAAATTAAATACCCGGAAAATAAAAATTATGCTACATCCGACAGAAATTCGTAGTATTAGTATATAATGATCCCTAGCATGCAAGGAGCAATAATCTAACATCAGATTTCAATTCTAACGGTTCAATCTTCATTTATACGCAAAAACACAAAAATGACATTTTGAGATCTAGAATTTTTCTCTCAGCTTTGATCCGAAGTAAAGCTAGGAATGCGTGCAATAGGTGCCCAACAAGCGGAATCAAGCTCGGTTTGAAAAGATTCGGACTTTAAATGAGTTTTCTAAGGCAAAATTACTTTGAAAATAAGTTGAATAAAATCTCTTTTTTTCCGTAAGCTTTCACGGCTGCAAGGTGTGTGAAAATGTGGTGTTTTGCTTTGTTTCATTGTGTGTTGGTGATATATGCATGAAAGTCAACAAGTCAAATGAAAGTCAAAGTTGAAACTTTAGTATTTTTAGTGTTTTCTTGACTTTAAATGCATTTTATTGATCACCAAAGTTCAAAACATTTATTCAACACCCAAGCTAGCTCAAGTAAATTATTTTTAGGTGACAAGAAGTTTTACAATCAAACAATTTCACCCGAGTCGACTTAAAACTCGATTTTCTCAAAAGTCGGTGTAAAAACCCTAATAAATTCTTAAGCCGATTTTAAAATCGTTTTCATCAAACACAGGTCTATTAAAGTCCGTTGACTAAGTCTATAAGGGTTAAAAAGACCAGTTTCAAAATTTTAGCGGACGTGTTTCGAAAACACTATTCACTGAAAATCGACGATAAAATTTCTGATCCCGTTTTGGATGAAAATTTCATGAATGCACATTTAGCACGTATTAGGAGTATTGACATCAAAATTATAACATTCTAGGCCCTATAGCACATAAACAGGTCATATGCCCGCAAAACGAGACAAAGCACGTAAATCAAGTTAAAGCAGAAAAATGGGGTTTTACATTCTCCCCTCCTTAAAAAAATTGCGTCCGCGCAATTCTCGAACTGACAGACAATTAAATCCTCAATCGTTACACTTAATAATACTTCTCTTAGTTCTCATTTATCTCCTAGGATGACACTTACCCAAAGACCTCAAAAGAACAACCTCTGTTGACTGCAAGTTGATGATCATAGTTCCAAGACAATCTCCAATTCATAATTCTCTCCTACTTAATATCTTATTGCATATGAAAGAAATCACAACTCCAAAGTCCTAGCATGACACCACTACTTATCAATCATCTCCTACTACACAAAAGAGTTCTATGAACACCCCGAGGGTTTAAAAAAACTCATTTACGATAACATGAATGATTACTGATCAAGGGAATATCTCAAAGTGACATTTGTCAGAATATGGCTCTTATGAAATTTATAATGAAATAAGAATATGGAAAGTCATATTCGAGCCAACAATCAAGTGAACAAGAGTTCAAACAGGTTAGAGAATCAAGAGGTTAAAAGTTTAATAAGGAAACATGATAACTAAGATAAGAAATGTCTTAGCACCTATCAGTTAAATAAGTACGAACAAAGGATGATGACGAGTCAAAACAGTGCTGAGTATGTTGAACAAAAATTCCTGAACAAGTAGATATTTCAATTCTCGATAATTGTTCAAGGAACCAACAAGTAAGTTGTACTTGAGGCGAAATGAAATTAAGTAATAAGAGATGATTAATTCAATAGAAACATGAGTGGCAAGAGTATCTCAGCACGCAATACCAAAGAAGTACGAATAAGAAATGATAACAATAGGACAGTGCCGAGTACTTTGAGTGAGCAATTACAAGCAAAGTAATGACTCTGGATTTAATAATAAAACAATAGGATTAACAAAGATCAACAAGAATGACAATGATGTACTTAGGTAGAGAGTACATCAAGCAGGTGAAATTCGAATAAGTAAAATGGTATACCAAAGGAAAAATTACTTTCAAATGAGTAGTAATAGGATGAAATGAAATATTGAAACGAATGGCTAGAGATATAGAATGAAATATAGAAGTCTCAAACCTTAACTCCAATAAGCGACATTGTTATAAGAAGCAAATATGAATGTTAAGAATGGAAACAATGTCAAATGAGTATAGGATCCATTAATCCAATAAGCAAAACTTTCAAGAAACAATTGATAGGCTAGAAAAATGTAACTCTCTCTCAAATAAGTGAGAATAGAGTAAAAGATAATAATAACACTGATAGAATTATGAAGTACAAGAAGGGTGTCCCACCTACACACTTAAACACCAACAAGTCAAATCCTACAATCTATCTTCCTCCAAAACAAGACACTAAGGAGATCTAGAGAATCCTAAGGAGTCATAACAATCACCAAACAAGATAAATCACTCCAAAATTTTACATTCCGTACCAGACCAATCACTAAACAAGATAAATCACCGATTACCCAACAAGATTAACTAATGAACACTCCAAAATCTGATAACACAATACAGATTCATATTAACCCATTATAACACTAGTGAATCCTCAATCAACAATTTAGAAGGTTATACCACCTAGAACCCAAAAGCTTGATGTAGACAAGTAAATGTTCAGTCACCAAAATGCATTCTTATTTCCTCAAATAATTCTATCTCCCAACAATTACATCTTCAAATAAAGTAACTTTAGTCAGGAATCACTCCAATTGTCTCCAAGGTTTAAAGATCAAAATTCCAAAATATCCATTAATAATATAGCAATCCCAAATAGTAGACATATTCACATGTTATACCACACTTCATTCCATTCACAAATATACATCACTAATTCCTCAAATAAATTCATTCTAAAATAACCTCAAGAAAGTATAATCTGAGTTGAGACTCCAAAAGTGTCTAATCACAACCTCACAAAAACCTCAACTTATGATTCATCTCCAAGTAATAACAAGTTAAACATGGCAACAAAAGTAATTATAATCATCAAGATACATTGCCATTTCCTCGAACAACTTTATTCTCGCTAAAGGAACATCAAGATCAATCCACTAAGCCGAAACTAAAATCCATAAGCATAACAATTAAAATCTAACTGATAAACTTCTAGAATAATAATAATTCAAAATCCTGGCTTACCACTATTTCCGAAAACTCTTGCAGTCACCCTAGACATTAAAAGGTCATTCACGAGTTAAAACATGTATGCAACTATATCATATGAAAGACAAGTACAACGTAATGCGCAATTATCATACAATGCAACATTATCACATAACACACAATTCAACATATAAGAAGCCAACATCACATAAACAGGTTATATCACAGAAGTAAGTTATAAACAATTAAAGTCACATAAGCAACAAACTTCACATAAGACAAGTTGATCACGTAACTCACATTGGTCACTTAAAGTACATTGAGCACCTAAAGCACGTTGTTTCACATAAGCTAGTTATAAACAATTAAAAGCACATAAACAACTAACTTCACACAAGGCACAAAATCACATAAAACACAATTGTCACATAATACACATTAATCACATAATGCACATAAATCACATAATGCACATTAATTACAACAAATTGAGTACGTATAGCACGTTATCACATAAAACATATTGACCACATTAGTTCACTTAACACACAAGGCATACTGGTCACATAGAAAGTTAAACACATAAGTAAATTAATCACATAAACATATTAACATATGTTTTACTTTTCTTTCACTTAATACATACTTGGATACTTAGACCACTACCCACATTCCGAGGATACCCCAGCTAACAGCTAATCAAGCTCTGATACCACTTAAACTGTCACGCCCCAACACGACCCCTCCTATGATCAGTCAGGACGCAACGGAATTTCGGCAGTATAACGACAGTAAATAGGACACCGAGGTTCCAAACCAACCTCATTAAACATCATACATCCAGCAACTCCTTAATTCAAACAACAACATACAACACAATCATAATATACAATAAACCATCCTCGTTATACGCCTCCGTTCCAACATAACATACAATACCTCAACCTTATCATACATTTCAAAAATAAGTTGAGACATATTTACAACTTAACCGTAGACAAAAGAAAGCCACTAAGTTAACACCATTTGGATCATCATCTTCCAACATCTATTACAATAAGAACCACAAAGCATATAAAAGTCTATTAAGCTAATATACATGACATTAAACAACATATAATCATGGATAAGACTCGGGAACATATGACTCGTCCACGTAAAGCACATTTTCCACATTCTCCTCTTCAGGAGGCACATACCCGTAATCCGGCTCTGCAACACCTGTAAGCATGCATTAATAGAGAGTGAGCTTATATACATAAGCCCAGTGAGGATCCGATAGATCTCGACAGTATTCACTACGCTCCTTGGATTTAGTCCTTTGAGCAAGTAAACACACAACAACATAATAACATAAATAAAGCTATCATCACATAACTATATGACCATTCAATGAAGGATACTCTATTTGGTGTAGCTCCAAACGCCATCACGATCTCAACCGTTCTTCTTATAACTCCCCATTACTCACGCACCCGAGGTACCTCACTAGCCCCTTCCCTCCATGACATCTCCGTCATGCGAGCTGGGGGTAGCCTATGGCAGTCATGCCGTTATCAACCCGACAGCCCGACGCTGCCCGAGAGGTGGCACACACATACCAAGACTCCATATTCATCAATCATCATGCAAGCATAAATCAATCAATCAATTGGGAGATCAGCAACAAGAGTGCCCGATTCCCGCATTCAATAATAATCAATCAATATCATTTTATCATCATCAATAATCATATCATCATCATCAATAACATCAATAATCAATTAAACAACAAATAACTAAGTTAGATGACAAAGTAGGCCATCTAACCGAACATGCATAACATACATAATTAAACTCTAAATTACTCAACAACAACTCACCATTCATCACTCGAACACTACCCAACCATCTAAGGCATCGTTCAAGAAATTAAAGAATGACAACCTAAACTTCTAAAATTCATAACTTACAATCTACTAATCCAAACATTTCCAAATCAGTTCCTATCACTCACCCATTCAACCTACTACATTAGCCCTCTCGGAAATCCACCATAACACCTCCAAATCATGCCCGATAACCCTAAAACCCTATGACGTCATGGCTGGATTTTCCGGATTTTCACACAAACAATGTAATCGAAAATTCGGCATTACAACAGCGCTAACACATAATTATCAAGTATTTAGAAATCGACGGCAATCGATTTCGATCAACACAACTCAT
Source organism: Ehretia macrophylla (assembly GCA_037974665.1). NCBI lineage: Eukaryota > Viridiplantae > Streptophyta > Magnoliopsida > Boraginales > Ehretiaceae > Ehretia > Ehretia macrophylla. The sequence continues at coordinate 84,268,528 of CM075770.1, read as the reverse complement.
TTAATTCAACTTTGAACATTTTAATCAAAATTAAATACCCGGAAAATAAAAATTATGCTACATCCGACAGAAATTCGTAGTATTAGTATATAATGATCCCTAGCATGCAAGGAGCAATAATCTAACATCAGATTTCAATTCTAACGGTTCAATCTTCATTTATACGCAAAAACACAAAAATGACATTTTGAGATCTAGAATTTTTCTCTCAGCTTTGATCCGAAGTAAAGCTAGGAATGCGTGCAATAGGTGCCCAACAAGCGGAATCAAGCTCGGTTTGAAAAGATTCGGACTTTAAATGAGTTTTCTAAGGCAAAATTACTTTGAAAATAAGTTGAATAAAATCTCTTTTTTTCCGTAAGCTTTCACGGCTGCAAGGTGTGTGAAAATGTGGTGTTTTGCTTTGTTTCATTGTGTGTTGATCATATCTGCATGAAAGTCAACAAGTCAAATGAAAGTCAAAGTTGAAACTTTAGTATTTTTAGTGTTTTCTTGACTTTAAATGCATTTTATTGATCACCAAAGTTCAAAACATTTATTCAACACCCAAGCTAGCTCAAGTAAATTATTTTTAGGTGACAAGAAGTTTTACAATCAAACAATTTCACCCGAGTCGACTTAAAACTCGATTTTCGCAAAAGTCGGTGTAAAATCCTTAATAAATTCTTAAGCCGATTTTAAAATCGTTTTCATCAAACACAGGTCTATTAAAGTCCGTTGACTAAGTCTAGAAGGGTTAAAAAGACCAGTTTCAAAATTTTAGCGGACGTGTTTCGAAAACACTATTCACTGAAAATCGACGATAAAATTTCTGATCCCGTTTTTGATGAAAATTTCATGAATGCACATTTAGCACGTATTAGGAGTATTGACATCAAAATTATAACATTCTAGGCCCTATAGCACATAAACAGGTCATATGCACGCAAAACGAGACAAAGCACGTAAATCAAGTTAAAGCAGAAAAATGGGGTTTCACATTCTCCCCTCCTTAAAAAAATTGCGTCCGCGCAATTCTCGAATTGATAGACAATTAAATCCTCAATCGTTACACTTAACAATACTTCTCTTAATTCTCATTTATCTCTTAGGATGATACCTAACCAAAGACCTCAAAAGAACAACCTCTGTTTACTGCAAGTTGATGATCATAATTCCAAGACAATCTCCAATTCATAATTCTCTCCTACTTAATATCTTATTGCATATGAAAGAAATCACAACTCCAAAGTCCTAGCATGACACCATTACTTATCAATCATCTCCTACTACACAAAAGAGTTCTATGAACACCCCGAGGGTTTAAAAAAACTCATTTACGATAACATGAATGATTACTGATCAAGGGAATATCTCAAAGTGACATTTGTCAGAATATGGCTCTTATGAAATTTATAATGAAATAAGAATATGGAAAGTCATATTCGAGCCAACAATCAAGTGAACAAGAGTTCAAACAGGTTAGAGAATCAAGAGGTTAATAGTTTAATAAGGAAACATGATAACTAAGATAAGAAATGTCTCAGCACCTATCAGTTAAATAAGTACGAACAAAGGATGATGACGAGTCAAAACAGTGCTGAGTATGTTGAACAAAAATTCCTGAACAAGTAGATATTTCAATTCTCGATAATTGTTCAAGGAACCAACAAGTAAGTTGTACTTGAGGCGAAATGAAATTAAGTAATAAGAGATGATTAATTCAATAGAAACATGAGTGGCAAGAGTATCTCAGCACGCAATACCAAAGAAGTACGAATAAGAAATGATAACAATAGGACAGTGCCGAGTACTTTGAGTGAGCAATTACAAGCAAAGTAATGACTCTGGATTTAATAATAAAACAATAGGATTAACAAAGATCAACAAGAATGACAATGATGTACTTAGGTAGAGAGTACATCAAGCAGGTGAAATTTGAATAAGTAAAATGGTATACCAAAGGAAAAATTACTTTCAAATGAGTAGTAATAGGATGAAATGAAATATTGAAACGAATGGCTAGAGATATAGAATGGAATATAGAAGTCTCAAACCTTAACTCCAATAAGTGACATTGCTATAAGAAGCAAATATGAATGTTAAGAATGGAAACAATGTCAAATGAGTATAGGATCCATTAATCCAATAAGCAAAACTTTCAAGAAACAATTGATAGGCTAGAAAAATGTAACTCTCTCTCAAATAAGTGAGAATAGAGTAAAAGATAATAATAACACTGATAGAATTATGAAGTACAAGAAGGGTGTCCCACCTACACACTTAAACACCAACAAGTCAAATCCTACAATCTATCTTCCTCCAAAACAAGACACTAAGGAGATCTAGAGAATCCTAAGGAGTCATAACAATCACCAAACAAGATAAATCACTCCAAAATTTACATTCCGTACAAGACCAATCACTAAACAAAATAAATCACTGATTACCCAACAAGATTAACTAATGAAGACTCCAAAATCTGATAACACAATACAGATTCATATTAACCCATTATAACACTAGTGAATCCTCAATCAACAATTTAGAAGGTTATACCACCTAGAACCCAAAAGCTTGATGTAGACAAGTAAATGTTCAGTCACCAAAATGCATTCTTATTTCCTCAAATAATTCTATCTCCCAACAATTACATCTTCAAATAAAGTAACTTTAGTCAGGAATCACTCCAATTGTCTCCAAGGTTTAAAGATCAAAACTCCAAAATATCCATTAATAATATAGCAATCCCAAATAGTAGACATATTCACATGTTATACCACACTTCATTCCATTCACAAATATACATCACTAATTCCTCAAATAAATTCATTCTAAAATAACCTCAAGAAAGTATAATCTGAGTTGAGACTCCAAAAGTGTCTAATCACAACCTCACAAAAACCTCAACTTATGATTCATCTCCATGTAATAACAAGTTAAACATGGCAACAAAAGTAATTATAATCATCAAGATACATTGCTATTTCCTCGAACAACTTCATTCTCGCTAAAGGAACATCAAAATCAATCCACTAAGCCGAAACTAAAATCCATAAGCATAACAATTAAAATCTAACTGATAAACTTCTAGAATAATAATAATTCAAAATCATGGCTTACCACTATTTCTGAAAACTCTTGCAGTCACCCTAGACATTAAAAGGTCACTCACGAGTTAAAACATGTATGCAACTATATCATATGAAAGACAAGTACAACGTAATGCGCAATTATCATACAATGCAACATTATCACATAACACACAATTCAACATATAAGAAGCCAACATCACATAAACAGGTTATATCACAGAAGTAAGTTATAAACAATTAAAGTCACATAAGCAACAAACTTCACATAAGACAAGTTGATCACGTAACTCACATTGGTCACTTAAAGTACATTGAGCACCTAAAGCACGTTGTTTCACATAAGCTAGTTATAAACAATTAAAACCACATAAAAAACTAACTTCACACAAGGCACAAAATCACATAAAACACAATTGTCACATAATACACATTAATCACATAATGCACATAAATCACATAATGCACATTAATTACAACAAATTGAGTACGTATAGCACGTTATCACATAAAACATATTGACCACATTAGTTCACTTAACACACAAGGCATACTGGTCACATAGAAAGTTAAACACATAAGTAAATTAATCACATAAACATATTAACATATGTTTTACTTTTCATTCACTTAATACATACTTGCATACTTAGACCACTACCCACATTCCGAGGATACCCCAGCTAACAGCTAATCAAGCTCTGATACCACTTAAACTGTCACGCCCCAACACGACCCCTCCTATGATCAGTCAGGACGCAACGGAATTTCGGCAGTATAACGACAGTAAATAGGACACCGAGGTTCCAAACCAACCTCATTAAACATCATACATCCAGCAACTCCTTAATTCAAACAACAACATACAACACAATCATAATATACAATAAACCATCCTCGTTATACGCCTCCGTTCCAACATAACATACAATACCTCAACCTTATCATACATTTCAAAAATAAGTTGAGACATATTTACAACTTAACCGTAGACAAAAGAAAGCCACTAAGTTAACACCATTTGGATCATCATCTTCCAACATCTATTACAATAAGAACCACAAAGCATATAAAAGTCTATTAAGCTAATATACATGACATTAAACAACATATAATCATGGATAAGACTCGGGAACATATGACTCGTCCACGTAAAGCACATTTTCCACATTCTCCTCTTCAGGAGGCACATACCCGTAATCCGGCTCTGCAACACCTGTAAGCATGCATTAATAGAGAGTGAGCTTATATACATAAGCCCAGTGAGGATCCGATAGATCTCGACAGTATTCACTACGCTCCTTGGATTTAGTCCTTTGAGCAAGTAAACACACAACAACATAATAACATAAATAAAGCTATCATCACATAACTATATGACCATTCAATGAAGGATACTCTATTTGGTGTAGCTCCAAACGCCATCACGATCTCAACCGTTCTTCTTATAACTCCCCATTACTCACGCACCCGAGGTACCTCACTAGCCCCTTCCCTCCATGACATCTCCGTCATGCGAGCTGGGGGTAGCCTATGGCAGTCATGCCGTTATCAACCCGACAGCCCGACGCTGCCCGAGAGGTGGCACACACATACCAAGACTCCATATTCATCAATCATCATGCAAGCATAAATCAATCAATCAATTGGGAGATCAGCAACAAGAGTGCCCGATTCCCGCATTCAATAATAATCAATCAATATCATTTTATCATCATCAATAATCATATCATCATCATCAATAACATCAATAATCAATTAAACAACAAATAACTAAGTTAGATGACAAAGTAGGCCATCTAACCGAACATGCATAACATACATAATTAAACTCTAAATTACTCAACAACAACTCACCATTCATCACTCGAACACTACCCAACCATCTAAGGCATCGTTCAAGAAATTAAAGAATGACAACCTAAACTTCTAAAATTCATAACTTACAATCTACTAATCCAAACATTGCCAAATCAGTTCCTATCACTCACCCATTCAACCTACTACATTAGCCCTCTCGGAAATCCACCATAACACCTCCAAACCATGCCCGATAACCCTAAAACCCTATGACGTCATGGCTGGATTTTCCGGATTTTCACACAAACAATGTAATCGAAAATTAGGCATTACAACAGCGCTAACACATAATTATCAAGTATTTAGAAATCGACGGCAATCGATTTCGATCAACACAACTCATTTAATTCAACTTTGAACATTTTAATCAAAATTAAATACCCGGAAAATAAAAATTATGCTACATCCGACAGAAATTCGTAGTATTAGTATATAATGATCCCTAGCATGCAAGGAGCAATAATCTAACATCAGATTACAATTCTAACGGTTCAATCTTCATTTATACGCAAAAACACAAAAATGACATTTTGAGATCTAGAATTTTTCTCTCACCTTTGATCCGAAGTAAAGCTTGGAATGCGTGCAATAGGTGCCCAACAAGCGGAATCAAGCTCGGTTTGAAAAGATTCGGAATTTAAATGAGTTTTCTAAGGCAAAATTACTTTGAAAATAAGTAGAATAAACTCTCTTTTTTTCCCTAAGCTTTCACGGCTGCAAGGTGTGTGAAAATGTGGTGTTTTGCTTTGTTTCATTGTGTGTTGGTGATATATGCATGAAAGTCAACAAGTCAAATGAAAGTCAAAGTTGAAACTTTAGTATTTTTAGTGTTTTCTTGACTTTAAATGCATTTTCTTGATCACCAAAGTTCAAAACAATTATTCAACACCCAAGCTAGCTCAAGTAAATTATTTTTAGGTGACAAGAAGTTTTACAATCAAACAATTTCACCCGCGTCGACTTAAAACTCGATTTTTGCAAAAGTCATTGTAAAAACCCTAATAAATTCTTATGCTGATTTTAAAATCGTTTTCATCAAACACAGGTCTATTAAAGTTCGTGGACTAGGTCTAGAAGGGTTAAAAATACTAGTTTCAAAATTTTAGCAGACGTGTTTCGAAAATACTATTCACTAAAAATCGACGATAAAATTTCTGATCCCGTTTTTTATGAAAATTTTATGAATGCACATTTAGCACGTATTAGGAGTATTGACATCAAAATTATAACATTCTAGGCCCTATAGCACATAAATAGGTCATATGCACGCAAAACGAGACAAAGCACGTAAATCAAGTTAAAGCAGAAAAATGGGGTTTCACAAAGGATGCTAGGCGGTTACCTTTTTTCATATATATATCCTCTGCTTAAAAATGAAGACACTAAGGTTCGTCGGAATCTCTTATAAATAAGAGAGACAGGAGTTTCGTGGAAAAAGAAAAGCCCTTTTTATCGGATTTGAAGCGATGACTTAAGCCTCTTTCTTAGGGCGTTTAAAGAGCGTGACTTTTTAGTTAATAAGGGCACATTTGATTTAATTCATGAATTAGCCCACTATGAGTCTATTGCAGATTAATTAGATTTATATAATAATATTGTATATCATTCGTGTCTATGTTACAAGACGGTAAAACTAAATGGTTCGAATGAAGAGAAAAATTAAGAATTTTTAGGCTGTACACCTAATTTTCCTGGGATTGTAGTTGAATCGGTCAGAGCACCGCCCTGTCAAGGCGGAAGCTGTAAGTTCGAGCCCCGTCAGTCTCAATGGATTCAATAAATACATCAATTCATCTATCCATTTTCTGTGAAAAGGGGGACAGGGAGCATAATTTCGTTCCCAACGGGGAATCTTTTTTTGTTTTTTGTATCCTTTTTCGTTTTGCATTTCTCATCAAACAAATAGGGGAATTCTCATTACTTCAACTAGTACCGATTGATAGGAGATAGACATATGTGGATTAGTACAATTCATTATTGGCATATTCAGGATTCTAAGAGAGACTGGATCTGGTTTTTCGACTTGATCCATGTAATAGAATAAAAGTGCCTTTTTTTCTTAGGAGGACATACACAAATGGAATTCGTTTCTTGTACGATACAAAATGAATTTCACCCTAATAGAATACTTTTCCAGATTAAAAAAATGATTTCCTTTTCTGTCTCCTATTTTGTCCAACCTCAATTACTATACTAATTTCAAATTAGAAAAAAAATCTATCTCATTCAAATTGCACAATGAGCTTTTGATATATGCGTCCCAGTACTAATCCAGGGAATGAGGATATTCAAAAAAGAAAGATCAAACAAGCCTTATGAAGGGAATGCAAAATTTTCTATTTTTCTAGTTAGAATTGATTGGTCGTACCTATCAAATAATAGAATATGAATGACTCACTATTCATTCAGTTTTTGGGTTATAATCATTATGTAGGAGAGATGGCCAAGTGGTTTAAGGCGTAGCATTGGAATTGCTATGTAGGCTTTTGTTTACCGAGGGTTCGAATCCCTCTCTTTCCGTACCTAATGTTACTGACCGAAATGTATCAAATAGCAGTGGAAATCATTATTCCAACAGTTAGACCTTTCATTGATAGGAATGCAAGTAAAATACATGCACTTGGCATTCTATACTTTTTTGCACAAGAGTCGAATTATTTGCCGATCCCGGAGATAGGAACACTTAGATGAGACCTGTAACGACCCGATCACCATTCCCACAAAGGGGCGCACGAGTCGATACTACCATAATATTGTCCGCTTTGAGCAAGCCCCGAAGGGAACCAATACTCTCATGGTTTTGTTCCTCACGTGGTCTCCCACGTGAAAACGCGTTATGGCTGATACAAGGACTTGAACCTTTATATCCAGCTGTACCACTTCCTAATTTTTCGATGTGGGATTGTGTTACCACACTCCACCCCCCTTAAGAGGCACGCGCCCTCACGGGCTAACGTCACAACGCCACGTTCGCACGTGGTAGGCTCTGATACCATTTGTAACGACCCGATCACCATTCTCACAGAGGGGCGCACGAGTCGATACTACCATAATATTGTCCGCTTTGAGCAAGCCCCGAAGGGAACCAATACTCTCACGGTTTTGTTCCTCACGTGGTCTCCCACGTGAAAACGCGTTATGGCTGATACAAGGACTTGAACCTTTATATCCAGCTGTACCACTTCCTAATTTTTCGATGTGGGATTGTGTTACCACAAGACCTGCTAGTTAGGTTCAATAACGATGAAAGGGGGATCTTTAGGAACAAAGTGTGGCGAATCAAGAGGAATGAGCTACCTTTGATACGGACGGATTATCCCCCACCGATGAAAAAGACTAATCTAAAGGGACAGGCGAAAACTCCGTTGCTCCCCCTAGAGGTTCATCATGCAACAAGATGCAACAAGAAGGCATGGGGGATTGAATCGGGTAGAGTAGGGGACTCAAAAGCAAGCGACAAGAAAGGGCGGAATACTAGACTCGCCATTGGACGAGACGTATGGGCGGAAGAAAGAGAACGGTACTCTTTTTCCCACCCCCAAACAGATCAGTTGATGGATAGGGTTCATCTTGTGTCGAATATGCCACTCCGGACTCTCTTTGGACAGGAATCATTAGCTTCGAGAACTTTGACTCATCTTACAACTCGTCTTTCCACTGCGCTTTGAGGAAGGGACACCGCCACCCACTCTAGCAAAAACTATATGCATCGAATGAAGGTTACTAGCCCGAGAAGAGAAAGCATCGCTTCTTTGTGCTAGTATTTCCTATTTCACAACTCTTTCTTTTTCGAGGCCTATCCCGGATGACAAAGATACAAATACTGTTGACTCTGATGCTTGGTTGATGGGAGAATTGGGTTGAGATCCTCCCTTGCCCACCTGAGTCCAATCCCTTATTTTATGGTCGAAGAAATTAGCACGGGTTGCCATATATGTCTTGATGGATTGGAACGAAGGGATGAAGGAGGGGAAGCACCAATGGAGCCAAGTATCCTATCCCATGGGGCTGGCCTCCCATTGAAGAAAAAATACTCCCGACGATCTTTGACATGGCGAGGTAGGCAGAAGTTGATCCGGTAGATTCAGTCCAAAATTGACTAAGGATATAAGCAAGCTACAAGCATTAGCAATCGCTTTCGTTTAAATGTCAAAATCAAAAAAGAAGCAACGAAGAAAACAAGACATTAAGTTGTTGCGCTAACTCACTAGCGCTAACGCACTACGACTTTTTAGCCTCCTGCAGGTCCCTTTGTTCCTTGTGCCTTACACGGACTTAAAAGAATACCTAAGGCATATTAGTGGTTTATTTTCAAAAGGGATTTATTTTGACCGTAGCTTTTAGACTAACAGCTAAGCCACTAATCACACAGCTAATAAAATCAAGTCGGTCACTACTGAGACAACTCATAAAAGTCATTTCAGGTTCAAGGGCTAAAGCTTCTCTTAAGAGAATCCCTTTGCTACACTCGACTTAAAGGTTTGAAGATGCTCAAACAATAAGGAGAGGAATGGCAAACTCACTCATAAGGAAACTCGTCAAGTAGGTCTTTTGAGCCTTTCCTTTTGTCATAAATCAGGTCTGGTAAGGTGGGGTATTTATTATCCTTAAGTCTGTTTTGGCAATCTTTACTCGTCTTTAGTACTGGTGAAACTTTAATTGCAGACCTTTTAGTGCACTTTTGTTTGGTCCCTCGGGTACCTTCTCTACACTTGTAAGCATTTGAAGTAGATAAAATCTTAAAAGAAGAAATGGGAAAGAATACTACCATTATGCGCTATTATTTGAATCTGAAGGTCAATCATTCCCAGCTTGGATACGAAGGTATGGGGGAGATTGAAAGGGAGTATATTAGTCAAATAGAGGGATCTCACGGGGGCGTAGTCCACGGCTTTAGCCTTATGATAGGTTGGACAATAGTTCTTGTAATGGGTGAACTAAAGCGTTAAATACCACCGTTTAGTGGCATGCATGGAGTAGTCGTCTTGTTGCTGGTAGGTGCGACTATGTGAGTTAACAACAATACACTGTGGTATGTATGAGTCAATATTTTCCTTATTGATCCGAATGAGCAATTTGAATTACTGCAGAATGGTTTCCTCCCATATACCCCCGTTGATGTGAATTTCCTACCATTGAAGAAAAAAGAGAAAACAGCTAATCCCACCCACGCCGTAAACAGATGCCCTACCTGATCCATTTCAAATCTAGTTGGAGGTCTTCAAGCTATGTTACGAACTAAAGTCCTAAAGAAAAGCAACCCCAATCCCTCCCCTGCCCAAGCCAAAGGTCTTCCCACTCTTTTTTTTTCAAGGGCAGAGTCAAGTTCGTTACAGTCAGTAAATCAGCCCCGCATCGTATTGATAACGATTCAGATTACCTCCCCAAGCCTACCTAACCTAATTGTGTGTGAGCAATCAATCGTGACAAGTCGACCAATCCATAATGAAAGCACTTGTAGATAGAAGCTGTTTGTCAACCGGTGGACTCATCCTCAATGCTGTTTAGGCTCCCCAGTTCAGTCAGTTGTCCGCCGCCTTTCTTTCCTATGCCTGAGATGGCCTTATGGGTAGCAGCCTCCCACAGAGATAGCTTTGTGGTCAACTTCTATTCTGCTTGTTGGAAGGTTCGTTAAAAAATGATGGTAGTCTTTTCATGGAGATTATTGGGAGCAGAAATGGACCTGCGGTTTAGAACAACGACAAAACTGCCTTTTGTATGTTGCCATGGAATGTATAGGTAGGGATTGTTTTATGCTTGGAAAGCCCGTTCCACGCTCTCTATCCCCATGAACTGATTTTTAGTATTCGTGTTCGCCTTCTTTCTTCATTCAATCCACGACCTACCTCGATACACCTGTGTAACAATGGCTGATCTTTTGAGTGAGGGAAGCCAGAGCATTGGTCAAGACAGAGAAATAAGAGGAACTACAGATCAAGAAAGTCACATTAGCTACACCAGACCAGACATACTTTTTTTTCTTAATCTATTTTTTGACTTATCGGATCGGTCACCCCTCAGCCCCCTATCACTTAAAGGCAGAGCTAACCCTTAATTCAACTGTTCTCTAAAAGGCCTACCTATTTTATTAGTCAAGTTTGGAGAACATCATACTAGAACTTACTAGATAAAAGACCGTGATTGGTGAAGGGATTAAAAGGGCCTTAGGTAGCTGCTATCTATCGGATCTTTTCTAAGAAGTTAGGTAGGTGGTTGAGTTGAAGTGGAGAAGGAGACTAAGTCATCGGTGGTGCTGAGATTGATTTCCTACTTTGAATTAGGGTCACACAGCCATCAACCCTGCTGGAAGTGCTTTCATCAGCCAATCTCCTGGTCTTTCGTTCACTATTCGAATTCTGGACCAGTAGAAATGTATGAAAGGTAGTCTTATCCTTTCCTTTCCAACTAGTAGCTAGTAGCTTCGTCGTTGATCTCTCCTCTTCTCGGTAGGCTGTGACTCGTATGTCCAGACAATGATTATCGATTCCTAACGAACCCATAGATTCTTCTACCATTAGACCAGATCTTCGTCATTGTATTCAAATTTGATTTTCCACTCTGGTCGAGCATCTTCAAACCTTCATCGATCGGAACAAAACTATCAAAAAAGACTTTTAGGGAGTAGCGCTATACATAATACTAAGGGACCCAGGCTCTGTCCGAATGATACGATCAGCAACTTCAAGTACCCAAGCTATGTGATCAAGAATTCATCTCCTTCAGGCAAATCCCTCAAGGTGCCCTAAGCAACCGAAGGTTAAAGAAGATGAATAATAAGGGTAATCAATACATGCGAGTATACCACCAAAAGGAAAGAGAGGACCGATTGATACCAATAGCAAGATACACATCTTTTTAGTCTCCGAGGGGTGATAGTGATAATGATAATAGTATCAGATCAGAAGATTGGAATGAAATACATTAATAGATTAAGGATTAAGAGCAAACTTTTTTTATATATTTTTTATATGTAAGCCCCTTCCCTTAGGAACAAAAGGATAAACAAGGGGCAAATTTCTCACAATTATTCACGTTCACTCGAAGATCCAACAAGCCAACTTCAACCGAAACTGAGTCACATTCTCCTTCTCTTCCTAATGGAGGCGCATACCCTTCTTATAACAGTGGATGGATAATCTAATGTCTCGTAGTCTTTGTTTCTAAAAAGGTTGTGTCCTTTATATATATATCAATATTTTAGTCTTTCACCCCTCCTTTATCGAATTAGCTATGGCTAATCAAGTATAGTAGAGCTAATCAGAAGTTTCACTATGGAGATTAGAAGTGGCACAACCTCAATTCAAGACGAGCAGCAACTTTTCTACACTCAAAGGGAACCCGACATCCCCTTAACTGATATTTCCTATGCATAGCTGTAGCCTTTTGTCATACCAAAAGGGTACTTAGTGCCTCCACAACCTACTAGGCTATAATCCTCTTGTTTCTAAACTAAATCAAGGGTCTATGCGGCTTTCTTAATAATATGTCCACCGTAGTCTATTTGAAGCGTTCCTACCCTTTCTTGTCTTGAATCAAACGGAATTTAATAACCCTGTGTTGCGGATAGCATTGACTGATTTAAATAGTATACTTTTACAATGGATCTCGTTTATCTTTCATATGTTAAATATTCATGTAGTGAATTCACAGCTAGAGATAGTACATTCTGGGTCGATCAATGAAGGTAGCGTATACGGGTACTTGGGATTGAGTAGAACATAGGTTCAATAATCGGGCTTGGAAAAGAGAATGAGAATCTCGTTCAGCAAGAGACTGGGTTTTTTGGTCTTTCTATGTTTCAAGTGCCACTCCTTTGGTTAGTACTCAAAATTGGATTTCTTTCTTGTTGGTTTGAAGTAATGCTCCTATTATTTAGCTATGACCGACATTTTTTGGTTAAAGTGCTCATGCAGCTTCTAAGGGATGCGTTCCCCTCCAAGTTGTTTCAAAGTAGCATCTGTGGATAAACGATGGTTAAGCTGCATCGGTGCGGTCGAGATCGCCCAGCACTTGTGAGGCAGAAGAATCCTTGAATAATAAGATCAAACCAATCCTTGTGGAAAGTCTTTTTTTAGTACTTGTTAGCGTCCCTTCCCCCTTTCTATGTACCGAGTCTACGAACCTGGCCTAATCTAATAGGCCTTCCATGTCCTGAAAACACCAATGCAGCATGGTTTCTAGGATGGCTCTTATCGAAACTTCTTCACTCAATTATCAAGATTAAAGCGACTTTCTGCTTTTGCTCGCCGATAGCTACGCCTTTTCTCTTTCTACGTCCCCGAGACTAGTACTATTCTGATCGCAGCTATAGGCATCTTTCCTCTTTCTTTAGGCGAGCTTATTCACCATTAAGTTTGCATACTCTGTTACTCATAGCGAGTCGCTCCGTCCTCCTGTGTAGATGTAGATATAGAGGCTCCTTTTTCATTATGTATGGTCTGTCTATCACCACAAACCTAGTAATCTCACTTCCAAGAAGACGCAGAGCTAAAAGTCAAGATGCGGGTTCATCTGACGAGCTGGATTTTGAAAGAGTCGGGTACTTATGTTTACTAAACGAACAGGCTTGGTAGTACATTAATTAAGTTCTTCGAATGGAAGACAAGGGACTGATGAAATTACAAATAGTATAGACCTGGCCGCTATGATTGCCTTCACATAACTTGAGTAGATGACAACTGGAAGTCCTTTTTAGTTAATATAACCGCTTGATTGCTCATTTGCTTGGAACCATAATTACTTGAACATTTAGAACTTCAGATTTGTGTTGGTTGCTAGTTCGATCTCTAGACGTGCACCGGCAACCACCTTTCCATTGATAGTCCTCCTAAGCCGATGGGTTTTACCTTAAAATGAAAATAAGGTATCGAGACCTACTGACATAGATTAAGCAGCTACTAGATCCCCCGTCTTGTCAAAAAATCAAATACTTCGTTCTCATTGATTGAGATTGACTGTCTTCTTTACTTCGACATATGTGGTCAACCCCAGCTTGTTTATCTACAACTGCACTATTTTGTGTAACTTAATGAATTTGATCCAATCCAATAAGCCCGTAAGCACCGGTACAATATAATTCTAATATCCTTTAAAGAGGTTGGAATCCTATATATAGTTGATCGCTACTTGGTGTGTGTTATAAATATGTGCAAAAGAACCAAGTTTTAATAACCCGCAAGTGCACGGATCTTGTAGTGTAATGTGCAAAAAGTGCAGAATTGTATCCATAGGGAAGCTCGTTAGTTAGTTAGTGTAATTTGTGAAAGTGTTTAAAGCGGTAAGTGACAGTTTGAAAAGACGTTTGAGTAACGAGTAAAAATATAAACTTAAAGCTAAGGTTTTGGTTTAGCTAAGTACGGAAGAATATCTAGGGATCAATTATGCAAATAAGTCAATTAATGTAGGCTCGGCATCCGGATTCTTAATTCTATACAAGAGATTAAGCTACAAGCATTAACCTAGTCAATTAACTTAGTCTATTAAAATCCCGATTACTAACTCTGATGTGGGTGTCGTTCCATCTACGAGTGTATAGCCATAGTATGGATCTGTCCTTGCAACCTAGTGTAAAAGGTCTGTTTCAACATAAGTAATCAACATCTCCTTACTAGTCTAGAAACTATGGTCTACTTAAAAGCATTACCTATAATTTCTTGGAATCTTTAAGGTTGTCAAGCTATTGATTCACTATTAAAGCATGGATATATGACACGAAAATAAAGCAATCATATCATCTACTTAAAAGCATTATGTTGAAAGACAATACTTAATTAATATAAGTCATATATTGCATTAAAAATAAATTATCCGAATCCGAGACCATATATTAAAAGACTATTATTTATAATATCCCACACTATATAAGAATTCTACTCAGACATAATAAATACGAGTTTATACAAACAAAAGAGAGTCAAGAAAGGCTCCCCCGTATTGACGAACGCGTATTTCTAAACACCATGTCTGAACAAAAATTCTATAGCTATTTGAGCAGAACTTCTCCCCGAATAAGAGCTATTTTTGAGCAAAGGCTCAAAAATGAACGTTAGGATATCTGTTGTACAGTAGCTATTCAGGCAGAATGCCCCTGAATAAGAGCCACTAGGCAGGACTTCCTCCGTATATAGCTATTTATGCAAAATTCTAAATAAGAACTATAAAAATTACTTGATAAAAATTGAAAATATTGGAAAAATATTCCAAAGCTCTCAAAAATTGTGTAAAAATATGAAGAGGGGAGAGCTCTATTTATAGAAAAACTTGGATACTATTCACGTGGCTACTATTCACGCAGCTACTATTCATGCGACTACTATTCACGTGGCTACTATTCACGTGACTACTATTCGCACGTTGACGGAAAAGTTGACCAATGCTATTCCAAGGTTATTAAGTGTCTTGAGTCCATTTCCGCATTCAGTTTTGTCAAATTCCTCCTCTACGGGCTTCAATTCTTGGTGAACACTTGTGTTTGTCTTTGACTTTGACCGGTTCGTTGACTGCAACATCTTCGGGCATTTTTCACTGTTTTGACCCTCTAAACGATGGAATTTGACTAAAATCATACTACCCACAGGACAAAAGTCCTGTGTTTTGCTCAGAATGCTATTTCTACCCCAAAAACGGATATGATTTGCCAAAAACCGACATGAGTCACTATTTGAGATCATCTGGGTCAATGTTTCGAGTCCGATTTCGTGCTAGTTTCAACCAAATTTCTTCTCTATGAGCTTCATTATTCAACTGCTTCTCGTGCTTCCCCATTCTTGACTTCTTGACTTGCAATTTAGATCGTTTTAGGTCTGATTTTCCACTTTTCTGTGTCATCCTACATTGCATCAAAAATATCATCGTATTGCAATAATTCCCAAATTAAGATGCAAATATAGTACAAATACCAAGGTTTGAGTGCTGCAAATATAGTCACATCAACATCCCCAAACCTAAACCTTGCTTGCCCTCAAGCAAGACTGTCTTTAAAACAGATGTAAAAGTAGATTTTGCAAAAAAAATTTACAAGTCGAAAACAGATGAAATAATCTATCCTATCTTTTTGTCAAACACTTTCCAAATCTGAAATATGAGAAATGCAATCTACTATCTTAAACATATTTAGCAATTAATGATAAACATAATAAGAGAACTTTGTACATAGTTTTCACAAATAGGTACTCTTATTGGAAATTGACTATTGATTGCTTCGGAGTATATATTTAGAAGTAAACTAAGCAAATTAAGTTCATTCAATTCCCAACTTTCAAGTAATGCTAACAGATTGGACCTTGATTTCTTACCTACATTTGTAATCAAACTCTTGATCATGCCTTAACCCATTAACATTTTCCAGAAATATAAAAGTACAACTAATAATACCTCTATATAGTGTTCAGTTTCCTTTGCTTTCTGAATATCCCATGTAGAGGGCTTTAAGGCCAACAATCCCCCGCCATTATGACTAAGGTTACCAGGTTTTAAAGGGACCCTTACGTGCCTTAATCACCTAAGATATCTAGGCTCGAAACTTTACACTATAGTACATATCCCAAATTACAATGTCTGGGATAGTGGTGCTTAGAGATTTACAACATATTTACACAAAAAATTTATTCAACAGTTAAAGTATGTACAACTCTTTTTCATTCTTCTATTTTTTTTTTCATTGTTTTCTTTGTTTTTTTCTTTTTCTCTTTTTTTTTTTAGAGTGGACATACAGACAGAGTAACATAACATAATGTACAGACATGGCATAAGGGTTGAGGTTTCAATCACAAGAAGTTCTCATAACAAACGATAATCCTATCTCTGTCCTTTCATAAATACATACCCATCTATTGAAGAAAAGAAGAACAACTAGGCTTACTCATGAATACAGTACCCCAAAGTTTTTCTTATAGAGTTTCCTCAGAGTTTTTCACAATACATAACTAACAAAACAGGTTCTTAAATAATCTAAATCATTCATTTAAACAAGTAAGATAGCAAAATACTATTCTCATAAACAAAAATGGTGTATGCATATTTTGAAAAAGTTTTTCAAGAAATGTATGCACCCTCACACCAAAACTTTGTTTGTCCTCAAGCAAATAGCAATGTAAGACAGTGAGAATGTAATATACAAGTAATAACATAATGACAAATGCTACATCCCCAACCCTATGGTTTGCTTACTCTACAGCGCATGTTGATCAGATATAAAGGGAAATGTAGTAAGGAAAGATATCACCTGATGTGAAACATTTCTAT
Source organism: Ehretia macrophylla (assembly GCA_037974665.1). Lineage (NCBI taxonomy): Eukaryota > Viridiplantae > Streptophyta > Magnoliopsida > Boraginales > Ehretiaceae > Ehretia > Ehretia macrophylla. The sequence continues at coordinate 84,251,354 of CM075770.1, read as the reverse complement.
GTTGATGTCAAAGTTTTTCTACTAACTGTTACCAAAAGATGTATCATTATGCAATTAAAGATTAGTAGAAAAACTATTTTATAGATTATCATCAACACATCAAAAATAATAGTTACCTATACTAAAAATAGACAAAACAAATATATAGGGGATAAATCAAAAAGAAATATGGTCACGGAAAATAACTAATACATAAAGCAAATAAATAAACTACCCAGACCATTTAGACTCTTTTATGGGGTTCTAGAGTTTGATACTACTGAACATACTAGCTCTTCCAGAGGTTCCTGAGCTCACGACATCTAGTGTTTTCCTTCAGCACATTTAAGGCCAAAGCTAGTTCCACAGGGTCAAGGATAGAACAGTGGGGTTTTACGTTACAAACGTTACATCAGGTGTATGCCCACACTCCTAACTACCTTATCAAGTAATACCCAACAGATCCAAACTACATAAAACTGGTAGAGTAGCTCACACTATAAAACAAAGTTGCACAATTAAGCCAACCGCACACAGAAACATACAGTGACAACTAGTAATATGACAATGGTATTTCTATGAACGTTTCTCACGGATAAAACCCAAACTACATAAAGCTGGAGAAAGATTCACAGAGTACATGTAAACAATAGAAATTAAACAAATATTTACACAAAAGAGTACTAGGTTGCTTCCTAGTAGCGCTAAGTTTAACGTCTTCAGCCAGACGGTTGTACTGAGTTTAAGGCCATCAGCTAAGTAGATTCCATTTTATGGATGGTATTAGAGCTGGCAAATAGGCCAGCCCAGCATGGCCTAGCACGGCCCGTCTGAGTCATAGGTTAAGAAAAATGAGCCCGGCTCGGCATATATGTTTAGTGGGCTGAGCTGGGCTGGGCACAATTCTTGAGATATAAGACCCAATTCGGCCCACGAGCCCGCAACTACGAGTCACGAGCTGGACTAAGCTGGGCTGGGCCAGCCCATTTTTTTTATATTGTTTTGTAATTATTATTTTCTGAATTTTGATAGTTAGATTAATAACGAAAAAAAACTTTAAACTTAACTTTTTTTACGAAAAATTTAATCTAACGATTAACAAGACATAAGTTGATTGAAAATATTAATATAAATGATAAAACATTAAAATATTACTTAACAAACCACAAGTTTACGAGACACGGATAAGTTACTAATAAACATAAAAAAAAATATTACATAAATGCTTGAAGAAAGTTGGTGGAGAAGTTTTCCATTTTATTTTGCTCCTTGTACGGGTGTTGGGCCTACTGATGGTGGTGGTGGCGGCGGTGGTTGAGGATTGAAATAGTTTGGAACATTTGAGTGTTGAGATACAAGATCTTTTACAAGCGTTCCAGTTCCAAATTGGCGACGAAATATATATTTACATTCACAATAGTTGTAAATTACATACACATGTTCTTCAAAGTAAGCAAAATGAATGCAAATATTGATAGCCATAAATACTGTGTATTCTCTTGTGGTAAAATAAAGAGACAATAGGTAGTAAAATAAATAGTTTTGTAATAAAATGAAGTGAAATACAATACCTATTTATAAGAAAAACTACATGTACAAATTATAATTATAAAAAATAAAATATTATAAAAATAATTTACAAGTTGTAATCTTCACAATATCATAGAAAAAACTTGATAACAAGTTATTCTGTATCATCTTAAAAAATAAATTTGCTATTTGTTATTTTTATATTTTTTTTAACTTATCTAAAAAAAAGTTATTAGTCATTGTAACGCCCCGATCCCTCACGAGACCGGAGGCTCTAATAACCAAGCTATTCTCAACGCAATTCCAACCCAGTCTCAAAATTTTAGGGAAAAACGGACGGAGTCTCCCCTGTTTATAGGACTAAACTGGTACCTGCACAAAGACACCCATGATGGTAGATCTACAAACAGCAACTCTTATAACCAATCCTCCAAGATTTTTATGGGCCACCCGCGATCACAAGGCCATCTGAGCCTTGGAACAACAATTACGTATAACACACAAGCAAGCAAAGCATTTCTAATTTTAACTATAGGTGGTTAGATACAATAATAGCCAAGTTCTACTTCCAAGTTTTGTTAATAACACAAGCATGCAAAAGGATAAGTTTATTATAGATTATTACATGTCATTCCACTTTATATCCAACATACAAGATTACAAATTATTACATTCACCAAATATACCCAAGACCCCAAGGTCACAAAAGCTAACCAACAACAACTCCACGCAAGCTTTACATTTTAGACAACCTTATCACACAAGAAGTCACGGAAATTGCTTAACTAGTACTTCCTTCTCTTAAACTACCGCTACTAGCTGGAGGTCTACCTCAACTTCTCCTGAAACATGTTAGATGAGGAGTGAGCAACAATGTTGCCCAGCGAGGGAGGTGATGCAACATACCGGGCGTGCAATATGATATGCAAACACAAGAAAGCATATATATATAACATAAGAAACAAGATTTAAATAACAAGTAGATAACCACATTTAAAAGGATACGATTCCACTTCAAGTTTCCAATCACGAGCCACGAGCCACGAACTTCACGCAAATGCCGGCAAACCCCTTACTCCAATAAGTTGGGATACTCCGGATGTATCCCGATCCTACGACCTTTTCTCTTGAGGTAGGTCCATGCCCAGCAGGTGAACCACACCTCTGGGGTAGTGGAGTATGCCTCAGCGAGAAGGGAATAGGCACCATGGTAGTCAAGGGAGCACGGCAAGCTCGACATCGCCCGTGTTTCTCGACGCTACCATGTCCAAAAAGGTTGTGCAACCCGATATTCGATCACAATAATTCAAGCAATGGCAATATAATTCAAGAATCACATAAATGAGGGACAACAAAATAGGTTGCCCTCGCACATAGATTATAATGAATATGCTATATAACAATATAAATAAAAGAAAAGTGTATATTTAATCTATTCATATCAAAGTACACGTAATTATGAGCAATCATATTAAACTATACAATTTATGAGCAGTAAAACAAATTAAGATGCACAAAAGAATGTAAATCCCTCACCTTGGATCCGACTAAATATGCAAGAAAATAGCTCCGATTACCCCGACCGCCTCGAACTAGCTTGGACATGTACCCTAGCGTGTTCATATGAGTTTAACACTTTAGCAATTATCTATATTAATTTCTAACTTAATTTAACTTTTGCTTAACTCAATCCACAACAATAGAAGTTATATATAATCACATTTATATCATATTGTCACTTAGCCCAAGAAATCACACAAATGACTCTAAAGCATTTCCTTAGTCTTGCAAGGGTATTAGCTACGTTACAATCTAACAAGTTAAACTTCCTAACTAACTTAACTTCGTTTATACCACAAGGAATATCAAGTTAAACTTCCAATCAAGACAACTACTTTAACACTTAAATATAATTCAACTATAACATGTTCTAAAAGTCATTATCACGCTTATTTACTCAAGACGGCATATATAACTCAATTAAAAATCAAACATAGCAATTAAGTAGTCCAAATAACTAACTAAGCAACAAGTTCAACCAATTCATATAAATTCTAACAAAATCCTTTTCCAATTGTTTACAAAATATGTTCTAAACTTCACACAGGATAAAGAATTCTAAATTTAACTTTACTAATCAATTATTGCCACCTTATAACCCATGTAAATGCCAAGAAATCCCATTTTTAAGCATGTTAACTCAAAAACTTTGAAAAGCCTCTTAGGTGATTTGAACTATACCTACTTAATCCGATTAGCAATTAAGCGTCATAATTACATTTTAAAGGCTTCCTAACACATCTAAGACTAATTACATAATCAAACAAGTCGAATTAAAACATTTGTTCCAAAGTCCCCTAACGACACCTTTAATCAATGCCATAAATGCATTAGAGACATTATCTAACATATATAACACCATTCAAGGCATTCAAACCCATCTGGACAACAGATATACGCATAGCCCCTTTTTGTGTGCAATTCAATTAATCAAGTTCTAACCAATTTAAACACTAATCTAGGTTTAATGTCACCTATAGCACCCTTAGATAACACAAAATCAAGCTTCAATCACACTACCTCAAAACTCAAAACAAGTCAAGTTAGAGCTTCATCAAAGCATGGATTTTTCCAAATCTTCTAACAGAATCCTAAATTTATCAAATTATTTACCTATTCTATTAATCTCCAAATTCTCTGATTTTTATGTATAAACATAGCTCTTCGAGTGTATATAACTTTAGAATCAAATGGAACTCAATTCCGATCTAAATTCCTCAAGATACAACCATTTCCGTACGACTGCGCATAACTACCCTGCACCAGCGATTTTCAAGACAGATTTCAAAAATGGTTAAATCAGAAGGTCAAAACGTTCGAATTAGCTTTAGCTCTAGAAATCAACATTTGTTCAGAACTTCCTAATCTAGCTACTGTGTAAATTCCGTTAATTTTAGAGTATATTTGCTGTGTCGAAAATGGTTCCAAACGTGATGGACAGTAGGCTGCCCAGATTACTACCTTTTTACTAATGTTCAATTAGTTTAACCTCTTGCTCAATCCACTAGCTTAGCATGTTACTAACTCCACAACTAACTTAAAGCTTCACCTAGGCACTTCCTCCAACATCTTAAAGGCATTTCAAGTTCTCAACACCATTTCATGCAATTAGCTAATCACCCAACAATACATAGGCATACAAGCAAATACATGTCAAAAGTTTACTCTACAAGCTCTCTAGCTATTATTTCATGTATTAGAAGCAATAAAATGATTAGAAATGCAAAAAGCCCAAAATTCGCAGGTTACTATTCACAAGCACTATTCATCTTCTTCCCCAAATCTCCAAACTTCATTTTCAACCACAAAATTCTTCAAATAGCTATAAAAGAATGTTGCATGATCATAATAGAGGCCAATTTAAGCATAAATAACCATAGATAAGCAAGATATAACAAATCTCAAAATTTAAAGTTTGTAGCTAAACATTCAAATGCACAAATATAGGGGAATCCCTCACCAAATTAGAGATGTAGGAGCAAATGAGAAGCTTTTTGATGGTTTGAAATCCTTTGGAAGAGGTTGGAAGATCAAATTGAGCAAAATTTGCATGAAAAATTACTATTCCCGTATAGGGTTTTTTTGGCTATTTTTGGGCATTTTTGGCTTATTATTTTGAATATTTGTATGCATATATGTTATATGATGTATATATGTATGTGTTGTATATTTAGCTTAAGTCAATTACCACAAAATCTTGGTCAAACTATGCTAAATCTCAATTTAAATGCTAACTAGTTTAAAAACAATGTTTACATTACGTAACACTATTCAACGAAACACTAATCATTTTTCAAATGCAAGTTCCCGACCTCCAAAGTCTAAAACTACAAGTTCTCGATTCTTTTTATAAGTTATACTATCTAGAAAAAATATTAATTTGAGCAAATTAGACAGTTGATTTTTTATTAATAGCAACCACTAATAAAAACATATAATCAAAAAAAAGAAATGCACATTGAAATGCTCAAAGAAACATGCAACAGTTACGAATGAACGTGATAAGAAATCTCGGGCATCACATTCTCTCCCCCTTAAACAAATTGCGTCCTCGCAATTTCTTCTTTTCAAGAGAAATCCACATATGCATCTTGAATACTCTGAACAAGTAGTTCGAATGCGAGATCACAAAGAATTCCAAATTGAAGTACCAAGAGAACACATCAATAAGATCCTTCATATGGAACTCCCTAGAACCCCATCACTCAGGAATGCCAATAAGAATTCCAACAAAATCTTCGTATGAGAATTGGAAGAATACCCGGTAAGAAATCCAGAATGAGAAGTCAAAAAAAAAAATCCCAACTATGAATGCCAAATAAAGGCTTTAATTAAGAAATCCAATTTAGAATTCCGAATAAGATTACCGAGGAAGAAATCCAAGGAAAATGCCAACAAGAGCTCTAACAAGAATTCCAGAGGAAAATACCGAGAAAGATACCAGTGGCCGATTATTAAATATCAAGCTCCGAGTAATGAATATTATCCACTGATCATCATAAACTACTGATCAACTATTCTTCATCTGTTGGTCCACCTCTTAGAAGGTCCGCTACTAGTCGCCTCTTTCAGGGGGAGGAAATTACTTACCATTTCGAAGGGTAATGCGTGTATGTAGTTGATTCTATTTAAAATAAATTCTTAATGCACATTATTACAAATAACTAAAGTAAGTAAATACTTAATGAATCAATTAAATACACAATTAATCATATCAAATGCTCATGTCACGAAACCTTCACATATTGCACCTATACACCACATAAGTGCACTCATGATCACATAATACACATCTCACATATTTCTCATTACTACACAAATAGGTCTACACAAAATCACATATTTGCACGTGTTGCAAATTCATCAGGTTAACACAATAAGGGACATAATTACACATTTTCGTCCAAGCACACACACAAGGTTTACATACGAGCACGTTCCTATTCAAAACATACTTCGCATGCACGCACTCGAGGGTCGCTACCCGCCAGGCCGAGGACCCTGTCCTAGCTGTGAGCTGCTAAGCTCTGATACCACTACTGTAACGCCCCGATCCCTCACGAGACTTGAGGCTCTAATAACCAAGTTATTCTCAACCCAATTCCAACCCAGTCTCAAAATTTTAGGGAAAAACGGACGGAGTCTCCCCTCTTTATAGGACTAAACTGGTACCAGCACAAAGACACCTATGATGCTAGATCCACAGACACCAACTCTTATAACCAATGCTCCAAGAATTTTATGGGCCACCCGCGATCACAAGGCCATCTGAGCCTTGGAACAACAATTATGTATAACACACAAGCAAGCAAAGCATTTCTAATTTTAACTATAGGTGGATAGATACAATAATAGCCAAGTTCTACTTCCAAGTTTTGTTAATAACACAAGCATGCAAAAGGATAAGTTTATTATAGATTATTACATGTCATTCAACTTTATATCCAACATACAAGATTACAAATTATTACATTCACCAAATATACCCAAGACCCTAAGGTCACAAAAGATAACCAACAACAACTTCACGCAAGCTTCACATTTTAGACAACCTTATCACACAAGAAGTCACGGAAATTGCTTAACTAGCACTTCCTCTTCTTTAACTACCGCTACTAGCTGGAGGTCTACCTCAACTTCTCTTGAAACATGTTAGATGAGGAGTGAGCAACAATGCTTCCCAGCGAGGGAGGTGATGCAACATACTAGACGTGCAATATGATATGCAAACACAAGAAAACATATATATATATAACATAAGAAACAAGATTTAAATAATAAGTAGATAACCACATTTTAGAGGATACGGTTCCACTTCAAGTCTTCAATCACGAGCCACGAGCCACGAACTTTACGCAAATGCCAACAAACTTCTTACTCCAACAAGTTGGGATACTTCGGATGGATCCCGATTCTACGACCCTTTCTCCTGAGGTAGGTCCATGCCCAGCAGGTGAACCACGCCTCTAGAGTAATGGAGTATACCTCAGCGAGAAGGGAATATGCACCATGGTAGTCAAGGGAGCACGGCAAGCCCGACGCCGCCCGTGTTTCTCGACGCTACCATGTCCGAAAAGGTTGCGCAACCCGATATTCGATCACAATAATTCAAGCAATGACAATATAATTCAAGAATCACATAAATGAGGGACAACAAAGTAGGTTGCCCTCGCACGTAGATTATAATGAATATGTCATATAACAATATAAATAAAAGACAAGTGTATATTTAATCTATTCATATCAAAGTACACGTAATTATGAGCAATCATATTAAACTATACAATTTATGAGCAGTAAAACAAATTAAGATGCACAAAAGAATGTAACTCCCTCACCTTGGATCCGACTAAATATGCAAGAAAATAGCTGTCACGCCCCAACTCGACCCCACCTACGATCAGTCAGGACGCAACGGAATTTCGGCGGCATAACGACAGTAAACAGATTTCCGAGGTTCTAAACCAACCTCATTAAACATCATACATCCAGTAATTCCTCAATACAAACAACAACATACAACACAACCATATTATACAATAAAACATCCTCGTTATACGCCTCCGTTCCAACATGACATACAATATCTCAACTTTATCATACATTTCAAAAGTAAGTTGAGACACAACTACAATTTAACCATAGACAAAAAGGAAACAGCTAAGTTAACATCATTTGGTTCAACATCTTTTCAATATCTATTACATTAAGAACCGTAAAGCATATAAAGTCTATTAAACTAATATACAAGACATTTAACAACATAAAGTCATAGATAAGACTCGGGAACATATGACTCATCCACAAAAGGCACATTTTCCACATTCTCCTCTTCAGGAGGCACGTACCCGTAATCTTGTGAAAGTACACCTGAAACATGCATTAATAGAGAGTGAGCTTATATACATAAGCCCAGTGAGGATCCGATAGATCTCGACAGTATTCACTACGCTCCTTGGATTTAGTCCTTTGAGCAAGTAAACACACAACAACAATAATAACATAAATAAAGCTATCATCACATAACTATATGACCATTCAATAAGGATACTCTATTTGGTGTAGCTCCAAACGCCATCACGATCTCAACTGTTCTTCTTATAACTCCCCATTACTCACGCACCCGAGGTACCTCACTATCCCCTTCCCTCCATGACATCTCCGTCATGCGAGCTGGGGGTAGCCTATGGCAGTCATGCCGGTTTCAACCCGACAGCCCGACGCTGCCCGAGAGGTGGCACACACATACCAAGGCTCCATTTTCATCAATCATCATGCAAGCATAAATCGATCAATCAATTGGGAGATCAGCAACAAGAGTGCCCGATTCCCGCATTCAATAATAATCAATCAATAACATCAATATAACATCAATATTAAATTAAACATCAAACAACGTAGTTAGATGACAAAGTAGGCCATCTAACCGGACATGCATAATATTCATAATTAAACTCTAAATTACTCAACAACAACTCACCATTCATCACTCGAACACTACCCAACCATCTAAGGCATCGTTCAAGAAATTAAAGAATGACAACCTAACTTCTAAAATTCATAACTTACAATCTACTAATCCAAACATTACCAAATCAGTTCCTATCACTCACCCATTCAACCTACTACATTAGCCCTCTCGGAAATCCACCATAACACCTCTAAATCATGCCCGATAACCCTAAAACCCTATGACGTCATGGCTGGATTTTCTGGATTTTCACACAAACAATGTAATCGAAAATTCGGCATTACAACAGCGCTAACACGTAATTATCAAGTATTTAGAAATCGACGGCAATCGATTTCGAGCAACGCAACTCAATTAAATAAAATTTGAACATTTTAATCAAAATTAAATACCCGAAAAATAAAAATTATGCTATATCCGACAGAAACTCGTAGTATTAGTATATAATGATCCCTAGCATGCAAGGAGCAATAATCTATCATCAGATTTCAATTCTAACGGTTCAATCTTCATTTATACGCAAAAACACAAAAATGACATTTTGAGATCTAGAATTTTTCTCTCACCTTAGATGCGATATAAGCCTAGGAATGCGTGCAATGCGTGCCCAACAAGCAGAATCCAAGTCGGTGCGAAGTTTCACGGACAAAAACTAGGTTTTTCTTTGAAAAATTGGATTGAAAGCTTAAGTTTTTCTCTTCTCTTTTCTCTCCTCAACCTCACGGCAATGTGTGTGTGTGTGATGGTGTTTTTGTGTTGTGTGAGTGTGTGTTGAGGACATAAGCTTAAATGGTCAACTATTTAATTAAAGTCAAAGTTATTTTAATAGGTAATTTTGTGTTTTTAATGTCTTTAATTGCATTTTAGTGATCACCAAGTTAAAATTAATTATGCAACCCCCAAGATATCTCAAGTGAGTTATTTTTAGGTGACAAGAAGTTTTACATTCAAAGAATTCCACCCGAGTCGGCTTAAAACTCGATTTTTTGCAAAAGTCGGTGTAAAAACCCTAATAAATTCTTAAGCCGATTTTAAAACCGTTTTCATCAAACACAGATCTATTAAAGTCCGTGGACTAGGTCTAGAAGGTTTAAAAAGACCAGTTTCAAAATTATAGCGGACGTGTTTCGAAAACACTATTCACTGAAAATCGACGATAAAATTTCTGACTCCGTTTTTGATGAAAATTTCATGAATGCACATTTAGCACGTATTAGGAGTATTGAAATCAAAATTATAACTTTCTAGGTCCTATAGCACATAAACAGGTTATATGCACGCAAAACGAGGTAAAGCACGTAAAACGAGATAAGCAAGAAAGTGGGGTTTCACATTCTCCCCCCCTTATAGAAATTTCGTCCTCGAAATTCTTACTTGATGTACGGAAAAGATCTGGGTATTGCTGCTGCATCTGATCTCGTCTCTCCCACGTAGCTTCCTCAATGCCGTGATGCTTCCACAACACCTTAACCATCGGAATCCTCTTCGACCTCAACTCTCGGTCCATCTGATCTAGAATACGAATCGGACGCTCGTCATAAGTCAAATTCTCACGAAGCTGTAACGGCTCTGGCTCAAGAATATGAGAAGGATCCGGATTGTATTTCCGCAAATTAGACACGTGAAACACATCGTGGACATTAGAGAAGTTTTCCGGTAGAGCCAACCGATATGCCAACTTACCAACCCTGCCAGTAATCTCAAACGGCCCAACAAATCTCGGACTCAGCTTACCACCTTTACCATAACGAACAAACCCCTTTCGAGGAGACAATCTCAAGAAAACCCGATCTCCAACTGCAAACTCCAAGTCTCGACGACGCTTATCAGCATAACTCTTGAATCTACTCTGCGCTGTAAGCATTCTGCGCCTGATCAACTGAACATTCTCGATCTTCTCAAGAAGTTCTGGCATGATAGTCGGATCAATAGTCTTCATCTCTCCTACCTCGTCCCAATATAAAGGTGAACGGCACTTACGACCGTAAAGAGCTGCAAAAGGTGCCATCTCAATAGTAGCTTGATAACTATTGTTATAGGCAAACTCGGCAAGTGGTAGATGTTTCTCCCAGTTCTTCCCAAAGTCCAGAACACAAGCCCTAAGCATATCTTCCAGAATCTGAATAGTCCGCTCAGACTGACCGTCGGTCTGTGGATGATACGCTGTACTGAAGTTCAACTGAGTACCCAAAGTCTCCTGAAGTTTCTCCCACAAACGAGAAGTAAATCGAGGGTCTCGATCAGAGACAATACTAGATGGAATACCGTGAAGTCTAACAATCTGATCCAGATAAAGATCCGTCAGCTTTGTAACCTCATCCCCTAACCTCATGGCAATAAAATGAGCTGTCTTCGTCAAACGATCCACGACAACCCAAACTGCATCATTACCCCTCGGTGATCTAGGCAAACCAGTGACGAAGTCCATCGTAATATGCTCCCATTTCCACTCTGGTATAGCCAACGGCTGAAGCAAACCTGCTGGTCGTTGATGCTCGGCTTTCACTCTCTGACAAGTCAAACATCTAGACACAAACTGAGCAACCTCCCTCTTCATGTTGTTCCACCAATAATGCTGTTTCAAATCCCGATACATCTTGGTTCCACCAGGATGAATAGTATATTTAGAATTATGAGCTTCCTCCAGAATACCTCGTCTCAAGCCCGGTTCATCGGGAACACAAACCCTGTTCCGAAACCGAAGAATACCATCCTCATGCACTTTAAAGTCAGACTGATCATCCGTGATCTGATCCTTGATCTTCTGAAGGTTAACATCAAGCTGCTGAGCTTCCCTGATCTGAGACAACAATAAAGGCTGAATACGGAGATGTGAACACATCACCCCAACCTGAGTGAACTCTGGTCTCCAATAACTAAACTCCTCAAGAACCTCCCACTTCTTGACAGCCAAACAAGAAATACTAGCCTTCCGGCTGAGAGCATCTGCCACAACATTTGCCTTACCAGGCAGATAATTGATAGAACAATTATAATCTCCAAGAAGCTCCATCCACCTCCGCTGGCGCATATTCAACTCCTTCTGTGAGAATAAATACTTAAGACTCTTATGATCAGTGAAAATCTCGAACTTACTGCCCCACAGATAATGACGCCACTTTTTCAGTGCGAAGACAACTGCTGCCAACTCAAGATCATGAGTCGGATAATTCACCTCATAAGGCTTCAACTTTCGAGAAGCATAGGCAATAACTCGGCCATCCTGCATAAGAACACATCCCAAGCCCTCCTTGGATGCATCACTGTAAATGACCATATTATCGGTCCCCTCTGGTAGAGCAAGTACTGGAGCGGTAGTTAACCTCTTCTTCAACTCCTGAAATCCACTCTCACACTTCTCGTCCCAATTAAAGATAGTCCGTTTCTGAGTCAACTTAGATAGTGGCCCCGCAATCTTTGAGAAGTCCTTGACAAACCTACGGTAATAACCCGCCAAGCCAAGAAAACTACGGACATCAGTAACACTCTCTGGCCGCTTCCAAGACATCACCGATTCAATCTTAGTGGGATCTACAGAAATACCACTCTGTGTAATAACATGGCCAAGAAAAGAAATCCGTTGCAGCCAAAATTCACATTTGCTGAACTTGGCAAACAACTGATGCTCCTGCAACTTCTCTAATACAAGCCGTAGATGTTGCTCGTGCTCCAATTCAGATTTAGAATAGACCAAGATATCATCAATAAAAATCACCACGAACTGGTCCAAGTACGGCTGAAAGACTCGATGCATAAGATCCATGAATGCTGCCGGTGCATTAGTCAAACCAAAGGGCATAACAACAAACTCATAATGCCCGTACCGAGTCCTGAAGGCAGACTTCGGAACATCGTCTGAGCGAATCCGAAGCTGATAATACCCCTGCCTCAAATCAAACTTAGAGTAGACTTTGGCTCCCTGAAGTTGATCAAACAACTCATCAATCAGTGGCAAAGGATATTTATTCTTGATAGTCACCTGATTCAAACCACGGTAATCTATACACAATCTCAAGGTACCATCCTTCTTCTTCACAAACAAAACAGGAGCTCCCCAAGGTGAAGAACTCTGCTGAATAAATCCTTTCTCCAACAACTCCTGTAACTGAGTCTTCAACTCCTTCAACTCAGCTGGTGCCATCCGGTATGCCGATTTAGAAATAGGTTGAGTACCGGGAACAAGATTAATCACAAACTCGATATCCCTATCTGGCGGCAATCCTGGCAACTCCTCGGGAAATACATTAGGATATTCCCGGATAATAGGGACTTCCTCAAGCTGTAGCTTAACAGATGGCTTGTTGATCAAATAAGCTAGATAACCCGAACACCCCTTACTCACCAACTTAACGGCTTTAGTTGCTGAGATAACAAAACTCGTCTTAGCACCCCGGTTACCCGCTACCTCAACTACTGGCTGATCTGGCAAACGAAACTGTACTACCTTGGTTCTACAGTTCAACTGGGCATCATACTTAGAAAGCCAATCCATACCCAAGATAACATCATACCCCCGGATAGGAAATAAAATAAGGTCCGAAGGAAAATTATGCCCCTTAACATGTATTAAACAATCCTTACATACTAAGCCAGTAACATACTTATCAGTCAAAGAGGTACTAATCTCAACCACATAAGGCAATCTTTCAGGTTGCAATTTAACACGTTGTACACAAGCAGGAGTAATGAAAGAATGCGTAGCACCAGAATCAATCAACACTTTAACAAGTTGATCAAGTATAAGAAAGTTACCTTCCACAACTGCAGTCTCCTCAGGCATCTCCTCTAAGTCAACTGCATAAGCCCGAGCCTGAACCCGCTGCTGCTGTGGTACACTGCCCGTAGGCCTACCCTGATAACCCTGAGTCGCTGCCCGACCCTCAGTCCTCGCATACTTAGGGCAATCCCTCACCCTATGATCGATGCTACCACAACCCAAACATGTCCCTGCCTTTACCCTGCAGTCGGACTCTACATGCCCTGAGCGCTTGCAGTAATTACACTGCGATGATGTGGCACTAGCACTGCCCCTAGAATAACCAGAAGCTGAAGAAGCAGCTGATACAGCCTGCTGCTGAGGTCTCACCACACTAGGCCTGTACTGACCCTGAGACTGGGCTGGCCTAAACTGAGTCTGAACCTGATATGGCCTCTGCTGAAACTGAGGCCGATAATAACTCTGCTGACTCTGTGGCCTAAAAGAACCCTGCTGGGCAGGTGGCCTGTAGACAACCTGTTGTACTGGAGGCCTATATAAAACCTGCTGGCCCGGCGGCTGATACAGCCTCTTACTAGGCTGACTGGAGACAATCTGATCCCCTTTCCTCTTCTCCAATCTAGAAGCTGCATCAAAAGCCTCAGTGAAAATATCATAACGATTCAGAGCCATCACATCCTGAATCTCGGGCCGCAACCCTAACATAAACCTGCGAGTCCTCCGCTCCTCGTCTGCCACATACTCCGGTGCATACCGGGACAATCGAGTAAATGTGGCCTCATATTGAGCCACTGTAGCATCTCCCTGGACCAAGGCTAGAAACTCGGCCTCTCTCCGTTCCCTGCAAATCCTCGGGACATACTTTGCCCGGAAAGCCATCAGAAAGGTACCCCAAATATAAGGAATACCCTGTGCCGCCCAACTAGTCCTTACCGTGCGCCACCACTCCTCTGCCTCGTCATCTAACAAATACACGGCAAAAGAGACTTTCTGCTCATCAGTATAGCCAAGTGGATCATAAATCTTCTCCAACTTGCTAATCCATACCTCCGCCTTCCTATCATCCGGCTCCCCCTGAAATCTCGGTGGGTGATATCCTAAAAAGTCCTTCAGGGTACCACGCCCGTGGTTACCACCCTGAATATTCAGAAGCTGAGCCTGCATAGCCTGATTCTGGGCAGCCTGCCCTGCTAATAACTGTGCCTGACTAGCCACTAACTCTGCAATCCGTTCCATAGCGGCTCCAAATCGGTCATCACCCCCGTCACGGCCCGGTGCCACGTTACTCGGAGTCTCATCAGTCAACTCAGGCCTACCTCTGGTTCTCGGTCGACCGGCCATTCTGTAATCAAAGAGTTAGCACAGTTATAGCACGTAGACAGGTTATAAACAACTATTAACACATAAATAACAAACTCATATAAAACACATAAACAAATTGATCACATAATCACATAAGCACTTAAATCACATAATCACTTAATCAATTAATCATACCAATACATATTTCATTTTTCTTTCCTTTCATACATATTTCATGCTAAGACCATCACCCACATTCCGAGAATACCTCGGCTGACAACTAACATGAGCTCTGATACCATTTAAACTGTCACGCCCCAACTCGACCCCACCTACGATCAGTCAGCACGCAACGGAATTTCGGCGGCATAACGACAGTAAACAGATTTCGGAGGTTCTAAACCAACCTCATTAAACATCATACATCCAGTAATTCCTCAATACAAACAACAACATACAACACAACCATATTATACAATAAAACATCCTCGTTATACGCCTCCGTTCCAACATGACATACAATACCTCAACTTTATCATAAATTTCAAAAGTAAGTTGAGACAGAACTACAACATAACCATAGACAAAAAGGAAACCGCTAAGTTAACATCATTTGGTTCAACATCTTTTCAATATCTATTACATTAAGAACCGTAAAGCATATAAAGTCTATTAAACTAATATACAAGACATTTAACAACATAAAGTCATAGATAAGACTCGGGAACATATGACTCATCCACAAAAGGCACATTTTCCACATTCTCCTCTTCAGGAGGCACGTACCCGTAATCTTGTGAAAGTACACCTGAAACATGCATTAATAGAGAGTGAGCTTATATACATAAGCCCAGTGAGGATCCGATAGATCTCGACAGTATTCACTACGCTCCTTGGATTTAGTCCTTTGAGCAAGTAAACACACAACAACAATAATAACATAAATAAAGCTATCATCACATAACTATATGACCATTCAATAAGGATACTCTATTTGGTGTAGCTCCAAACGCCATCACGATCTCAACCGTTCTTCTTATAACTCCCCATTACTCACGCACCCGAGGTACCTCACCATCCCCTTCCCTCCATGACATCTCCGCCATGCGAGCTGGGGGTAGCCTATGGCAGTCATGCCGGTTTCAACCCCACAGCCCGACGCTGCCCGAGAGGTGGCACACACATACCAAGGCTCCATTTTCATCAATCATCATGCAAGCATAAATCGATCAATCAATTGGGAGATCAGCAACAAGAGTGCCCGATTCCCGCATTCAATAATAATCAATCAATAACATCAATATAACATCAATATTAAATTAAACATCAAACAACGTAGTTAGATGACAAAGTAGGCCATCTAACCGGACATGCATAATATTCATAATTAAACTCTAAATTACTCAACAACAACTCACCATTCATCACTCGAACACTACCCAACCAACTAAGGCATCGTTCAAGAAATTAAAGAATGACAACCTAACTTCTAAAATTCATAACTTACAATCTACTAATCCAAACATTACCAAATCAGTTCCTATCACTCACCCATTCAACCTACTACATTAGCCCTCTCGGAAACCCACCATAACACCTCTAAATCATGCCCGATAACCCTAAAACCCTATGACGTCATGGCTGGATTTTCCGGATTTTCACACAAACAATGTAATCGAAAATTCGGCATTACAACAGCGCTAACACGTAATTATCAAGTATTTAGAAATCGACGGCAATCGATTTCGAGCAACGCAACTCAATTAAAACAACTTTGAACATTTTAATCAAAATTAAATACCCGGAAAATAAAAATTATGCTATATCCGACAGAAATTCGTAGTATTAGTATATAATGATCCCTAGCATGCAAGGAGCAATAATCTATCATCAGATTTCAATTCTAACGGTTCAATCTTCATTTATACGCAAAAACACAAAAATGACATTTTGAGATCTAGAATTTTTCTCTCACCTTAGATGCGATATAAGCCTAGGAATGCGTGCAATGCGTGCCCAACAAGCAGAATCCAAGTCGGTGCGAAGTTTCACGGACAAAAACTAGGTTTTTCTTTGAAAAATTGGATTGAAAGCTTAAGTTTTTCTCTTCTCTTTTCTCTCCTCAACCTCACGGCAATGTGTGTGTGTGTGATGGTGTTTTTGTGTTGTGTGAGTGTGTGTTGAGGACATAAGCTTAAATGGTCAACTATTTAATTAAAGTCAAAGTTATTTTAATAGGTAATTTTGTGTTTTTAATGTCTTTAATTGCATTTTAGTGATCACCAAGTTAAAATTAATTATGCAACCCCCAAGATATCTCAAGTGAGTTATTTTTAGGTGACAAGAAGTTTTACATTCAAAGAATTCCACCCGAGTCGGCTTAAAACTCGATTTTTTGCAAAAGTCGGTGTAAAAACCCTAATAAATTCTTAAGCCGATTTTAAAACCGTTTTCATCAAACACAGATCTATTAAAGTCCGTGGACTAGGTCTAGAAGGGTTAAAAAGACCAGTTTCAAAATTATAGCGGACGTGTTTCGAAAACACTATTCACTGAAAATCGACGATAAAATTTCTGACTCCGTTTTTGATGAAAATTTCATGAATGCACATTTAGCACGTATTAGGAGTATTGAAATCAAAATTATAACTTTCTAGGTCCTATAGCACATAAACAGGTTATATGCACGCAAAACGAGGTAAAGCACGTAAAACGAGATAAGCAAGAAAGTGGGGTTTCACAATAGCTCCGATTACCCCGACCTCCTTGAACTAGCTTGGACATGTACCCTAGCGTGTTCATATGAGTTTAACACTTTAGCAATTATCTATATTAATTTCTAACTTAATTTAACTTTTGCTTAACTCAATCTACAACAATAGAAGTTATATATAATCACATTTATATCATATTGACACATAGCCCAAGAAATCACACAAATGACTCTAAAGCATTTCCTTAGTCTTGCAAGGGTATTAGCTACGTTACAATCTAACAAGTTAAACTTCTTAACTAACTTAACTTCGTTTATACCACAAGGAATATCAAGTTAAACTTCCAATCAAGACAACTACTTTAACACTTAAATATAATTCAACTATAACATGTTCTAAAAGTCATTATCATGCTTATTTACTTAATACATCATATATAACTCAATTAAAAATCAAATATAGCAATTAAGTAGTCAAAATAACTAACTAAGCAACAAGTTCAACCAATTCATATAAATTCTAACAAAATCCTTTTCCAATTGTTTACAAAATATGTTCTAAACTTCACACAGGATAAAGAATTCTAAATTTAACTTTACTAATCAATTATTGCCACCTTATGATCCACGTAAATGCCAAGAAATCCCATTTTTAAGCATGTTAACTCAAAAACTTTGAAAAGCCTCTTAGGTGATTTGAACTATACCTACTTAATCCGATTAGCAATTAAGCGTCATAATTACATTTTAAAGGCTTCCTAACACATCTAAGACTAATTACATAATCAAACAAGTCGAATTAAAACATTTGTTCCATAGTCCCCTAACGACACCTTTAATCAATGCCATAAATGCATTAGAGACATTATCTAACATATATAATACCATTCAAGGCATTCAAACCCATCTGGACAACAGATATACGCATAGCCCCTTTTTGTGTGCAATTCAATTAATCAAGTTCTAACCAATTTAAACACTAATCTAGGTTTAATGTCACCTATAGCACCCTTAGATAACACAAAATCAAGCTTCAATCACACTACCTCAAAGCTCAAAACAAGTCAAGTTAGCGCTTCATGAAAGCATGCATTTTTCCAAATCTTCTAACAGAATCCTAACTTTATCAAATTATTTACCTATTCTATTCATCTCCAAATTCTCTGATTTTTATGGATAAACGTAGCTCTTCGAGTGTACATAACTTTAGGAGCAAATGGAACTTAATTCCGATCTAAATTCCTCAAGATACAACCATTTCCGTACGACTGCGCATAACTACCCTGCACCAGCGATTTTCAGGACAGATTTGAAAAATGGTTAAATCAGAAGGTCAAAACGTTCGAATTAGCTTTAGCTCTAGAAATCAACATTTGTTCAGAACTTCCTAATCTAGCTACTGTGTAAATTTTGTTAATTTTAGAGTATGTTTGCTATGTCGAAAATGGTTCCAAACGTTGTGGACAGTAGGCTGCCCAGATTACTACCTTTGCACTAATGTTCAATTAGTTTAACCTCTTGCTCAATCCACTAGCTTAGCATGTTACTAACTCCACAACTAACTTAAAGCTTCACGTAGGCACTTCCTCAAACATCTTAAAGGCATTTCAAGTTCTCAACACCATTTCATGCAATTAGCTAATCACCCAACAATACATAGGCATACAAGCAAATACATGTCAAAAGCTTACTCTACAAGCTCTCTAACTATTATTTCATGTATTAGAAGCGATAAAATGATTAGAAATGCAAAAACCCAAAAATTCACAGGTTACTATTCACACGCACTATTCATATTCTTCCCCAAGTCTCCAAACTTTATTTTCAACTACAAAATTCTTCAAATAGCTATAAAAGAATGTTGCATGATCATAATAGAGGCCAATTTAAGCATAAATAACCATAGATAAGCAAGATATAACAAATCTCAAAATTTAAAGTTTGTAGCTAAACATTCAAATGCACAAATATAGGGGAATCCCTCACCAAATTAGAGATGTAGGAGCAAATGAGAAGCTTTTTGATGGTTTGAAATCATTTGGAAGAGGTTGGAAGATCAAATTGAGCAAAATTTGCATGAAAAATTACTATTCCCGTATAGGGTTTTTTTGGCTATTTTTGGGCATTTTTGGCTTATTATTTTGAATATTTGTATGCATATATGTTATATGATGTATATATGTATGTGTTGTATATTTAGCTTAAGTCAATTACCACAAAATCTTGGTCAAACTATGCTAAATCTCAATTTAAATGCTAACTAGTTTAAAAACAATGTTTACATTACGTAACACTATTCAACGAAACACTAATCATTTTTCAAATGCAAGTTCCCGACCTTCAAAATCCAAAATTACAAGTTCCCGATTCCTTTTATAAGTTATACTATCTAGGAAAAATATTAATTCGAGCAAATTAGACAGTTGATTTTCTTATAAATAGTAACCACTAATAAAACATATAATCAAGAATTGAAATGCACATTGAAATGCTCAAAGAGACATGCAACAGTTACGAATGAACGTGATAAGAAATCTCGGGCGTCATAGTCATTATGCATAATATTCAATTTGTGTAATAAATGGGCTCCAATTGTGCTTATATTGTGTTGGGCTTAAGTTGGACTCATGATGTGCTTTACTTGGGCTCGAATTGTGCTTGAGATAGGCTCAATCTGGGTCTGTGCTAGGTTCGAGCTGGGCTGGGCTGAGTTTATGGGCTGAGTTGGCCTGTGTTGAGTTCGAGCTAGGCTGGGCTGAGCTAATGGGCTGGGCTGGGCTGGGCTTGGGCACAAATGGGTTTAGGTACAAATGTGCTGAGTCAAAAAATATATGACCCACCTCGGCTCATCTATAAATGGTGGGCTGGGCTGAGTCGAACCCATTTTTAAACGAGCTGGGGTGGGTCAGAATTTTAGTGTGCTGGGCTGAACTGGGCCTGTGTCAGCCTGGCCAAAATGCCACCTCTAGATGGTATACAGGGTCCAGAAGTTAAACGGATTCAACTTCGTGAGGGTCCACCTTAGGATCGAAAGCATGCTTCAATCGTTGCCTATTAATTGTGAGAATACGCCCATTTGTGGGATGTTTAATCAAGATAACTCCGGATAGATATGCTTTAAGCACTTCATAAGGACCATCCCACTTTGTTCTCAATTTTCCTGGGAAGAACTTCAACCTAGAATTAAACTGCCACACTTTATCAGAAGGAGAAAAAGTCTTTCTTAGAATAGATCTATCATGAATCATCTTTATTCTCTCTTTGTAGAGTTTGGCATTCTCATAAGCTTCGAAGCGAAGCTCTTCCAATTCATTCAACACCAATATCCTACCTTCACCCTCCTGTTACAAGTCAAAGTTCAGGGCCTTAATAGCCCAATAGGCTTTATGCTCTAGTTCAACAGGGAGGTGGCAAGCTTTACCATATACCAATCTATACGGGGACATGCCGATGGGAGTTTTAAAAGCAGTACAGTAGGCCCATAATGTTTCATGCAGATGACTTGACCAATCTTTGCGATCGGGCCTAACCATTTTATGAAGAATTGACTTGATTTCCCTATTCGACACCTCCACTTGACCACTTGTTTGTGGCTGGTAAGGCGTTGCTATCTTGTAGCAGACTGAGTATTTTCTTAGAAGGGCTTCTAGTGTCCTATGATGAAAATGCTGTCCTCTGTCACTTATAAGTACACGTGGCACCCCGAATCGAGAAAAGATGTTATCTTTAATGAACTTGACCACGACTTTGTGGTCAATGGTTTAAGTTGCTACTGCCTCTACCCATTTAGACACATAGTCCACACCAACAAGAATATAAGTATAACATGAGGAAGGAGAAAAAGGACCCATGAAGTCTATACCCCATATATCGAATATTTCGCATATGAGAATGGGTGTAAGGGGCATCATGTCCCTTCTTGAGATAGAGCCAGCATGTTGACATTGGTGGCAACTTTTACAAACTTGCTGGGCATCTTTGTAAAGAGTAGGCCAGAAGAACCCACTTTGAAGGACTTTGGCAGCTGTCCTATTTCCTACAAAATGGCCAACACATGCTTCAGAGTGGCAAAATTGGAGTATACTCGCGAATTCGTCTTCGGGTATACATCGTCTGATTACTTGATCAGCACATATCTTGAAAAACTAAGGGTCTTCCCAAAAGAAATACCTTACTTGGGCCATGAATCGATCTTTCTCTCTTTTTCCCCAATGTGGTGGTAGTTGCTTAGCTACTAAAAAAATTGACAATGTTGGCATACCACGGAGTTCGTTGAGAGATGGAAAATAGTTGTTCATCAGGAAACACATCTCGAAATGGAAGAGGATTTATTGGTGATTGAGACATAAGCCGTGAAAGATGATCGGCCACAGAATTGTCACTACCTCGTTTATCTTTGATTTCAATGTTAAACTCCTGAAGTAGGAGTATCCAACGGACTAAGCGAGGTTTTGAATCCTTCTTGTTGAGCAAATATTTCAAGGCAGCATGATTAGTAAAAACTACCACATTTGATCCCAAGACATAAGTCCTAAACTTGTCAAGTGCAAAAACCACTGCTAACAATTCTTTCTCAATGGTTGTGTAGTTCTTTTGTGTATCATCCAAAGTTTTGCTAGCATAGTAGATTACGTATGGCAACTTGCCTCTGCGTTGTCCTAGAACTGCTCCAACAGTATAATTGGAGGCATCACACATGATTTCAAATGATAGATTGTAGTAAGGAATTTGAATGATGGGTGCAGATGATAGCAAATACTTTAGCTTCTCAAAGGCCTTAATACATTCATTATCAACTTTAAACAGAGCATCATGTACTAAGAGCCTTGTAAGAGGTCTGGCAATTTGACTGAAGTCTTTGATGAAACGCCTGTAAAAACTAGCGTGTCCTAAGAAAGATCTAACATCCCTCACAATTATGGGAATATGGAGCTTTTCTATTATATCTACCTTAGCTGGATCAACTTGGATCCCATCTTTAGAAACTACATGACCAATAACTATCCCTTATTGAACCATGAAATGGCTCTTTTCCCAACTTAAGACCAGATCATTTGTACACATCGATCTAAGACCAAAGAAAGGTGATTAAGGCACTCATTAAAGTCTGCTCCAAAAACTGAGAAATAGTCCATAAAGACTTCCCAGAATTTCTCAATCATATCAGAAAATATGGCCATCATACACCATTGAAATGTCGCTGGCGCATTACATAACCCAAAAGGCATGCGGCGGTAAGCGAATGTTCCGTAAGGACAAGTGAAAGTGGTCTTTTCCTGATCTCTTGGAAACATAGGAATTTGATTGTAACTAGAGTATTCATCTAAGAAACAATAGTACCCCCGTCCAGCCACTCTATCTAGGATTTGATCAAGGAAGGGTAAAGGAAAGTGGTATTTCCTTGTCTTGGAGTTGAGCTTTCTGTAATCAATGCATACACGCCACCCAGTGGTAGTGCGTGTAGGAATGAGCTCGCCTTTATCATTTGAGATCACAGTAATCCCATATTTCTTTGGTACAACTTGTACCAGACTCACCCAAGGGCTATCAGAGATTGGGTATGTCACGCCCCAACCCGAGCTATGGAGGCTAGACTAGGGAATCACCTAATTCTTTTACGCTATTTGTACAACTTGGTCATTTCTTACGATTAATACTTAACGTTGATTTAGAACTACAAAAGATTTTTCAAAAATCTAGCAACATGCCGGCTATATTCAAGACCTTTGGTTTGACCCATTTTCTAAAACGCCTCAAAACTTCCAATCCTTGATTCGATTCCCACTAAGATTCCTATTTTGTCATCAGCCAATATGTCTACTAATTTATCTTGAAAGTCTCATTTGGTTAATAAGCCTAGCTTGATAACTATGTTCCATTTATTTGTCAATTTACTATTATGCAAGTACCTATTATCCTTTAGGGTACAGGTGAGTACCTAAGTGAAATTAGAAAGAGTTAACTTAATGGATTAGTCATCTAGTATTTTAAACGCCTACGATAACTACTATACGAGATAATAAAAGCAAATAACCAAATAAAGAGTTTGTCCGGTTATAATCAGTACAAGCCAAAATTAGACTCAAATTACAACAGGGTCATTTAGATCGACGACAACAAGCAACATAAGAAATAGTCTTCAAAACAACATATTGTTCATAAAATAGCCACAATCACGTAAGGCACATAGGGCATGCAATCACTCCAAGAAGTCATCAATAGGCACATCATCCACGGATACATGTTCCTGATCTTCTTCACCTGTTATGATAAAAGAAGGTGAGTCCTTATGAACTCAGCGAGAGGGAACGAGAAATACGTTTTGAAACTCTTTTTCCGGTTCAACTTATGAAAAACCCTTTTTGAAAGCATGACATATAACACAAGTAAGTTTATAATGTAATATAAAAGTAAAAGAACACAATTACCCGTCTTTCCTCCCCGAGGTCCTCTAGGAACCAAGCGAGAGTACTTATACACATAGTGAAAAGGATACGGTGAGCTTTTGCTCTCAGTTCATTTCCAGTATCAGTTGTTGCGGCCGACTTCAAATCTTCCACTTATCACGCCAAATGGGTGTACTCCGAATGTACCCCAAAATCCTACGACCCAACTCTCTGAGGAAGTCTAGCCCCCAAGCGAGAGAGGGAATTGGACAATGGTAGTCACGGTTACAACGGCAAGCCCGATGCCGCCCGGTGTGTGTGAACGCTACCATGCCAGAATGAAAGGTTGCAACCTTGTATGCAATGCACATGTATGCCATTTAACAATTCACATTGGGAGGTCAACAAAGTTGGTTGCCTCCGAACAAGTATATGATCACATTTTGACATATTGGCATATAAGGCATTGTAAGAACATGTAATCGTTTCATATATCAATTTGAAAGCAATTAAACTTCCACGGGCAGCCAAGTAATCATGTTTAAATAAGCCATAGAATGTCTTTTAACAATTCACATTAGGAGGACAACAAAGTAGGTTGCCTCCAAGCAAGTATAAGATCACATATTGACAAGTAAACGAACGAGGCATGCTTAACACGAATTTTCACTTTGTAAAACACATAGAGTTATATGAACATTAAACGGGCAGTCATGTAACACATGTAAATCAAGTCATATAACTCATTTCGAAGTTCACGTAATCAAATAATACGATTATTCAACATGCAACGACATCTACGTGGGACCGAGTGCAAGAAAGGCCTACTTGTCAACATGTAATCATCGAAATCATGTTTAGGGCTATGAGGGCAACTACGGGCAGCCTACTAATTACATAATTAAACACGATATTCATAGGATCAACACTTAGCGAATTTATCTAGTCGTTTACCTAGTCACTAGGGTTTCAATTCGTGCTTACCCGTGCGATTAAGCCCCAAGTCATCTCGTAATTAAACTCAAGCCATGCATTGATTAATCCAAACACCCTCAAGTATTCAAAACAGTCCACACAACATCCAAATGCCACAATCCCAAACATTTAATACAACAAGAGAAGCTACAATAATTATTCTAAACATATCAATAGATGCAAACCTCACGACAATGGTCTGTTTTCTCACAATCATTGGGACAAGAAAAAAATCTCCAATTCCAGTGAATAATATATCAAATTAAATCTTAAGGAGTGAGCTAAATTCAGAAACAAACCTCGCATCATTTGGAGTTCGGGTTCAAGCGTTATAGCCAAAACCGTGAGACTGCACAAAACCGTCCAGATTTGCACACATTTCAATACTTGTCGTTTTTTAGGGCGTTAGGGTCAGATTTAGCCTTAGTCCATTTCTCACAAAAATGTCCAGAGCTGAAAAATCTAGCAGCAAAACAAATTTCATGCATTTTGGATGTCATTTACTAAGTCAAAACTGGTTCGTTCTACAAGGTCAGTGAATCTGCCAAAATCTGCTTCATTTTCCCAGATTTTCCAGATTTGGACACATTTTAACATTTTGCCATTTTGAGGACCTTAGAGTCAAAATTAGCTTTGGCCTATTTATGCGAAAAGTGTTCATAACTAGAAAAACTAGTTACCTACCAATGTTCACGCATTTTAAACATCATTTACCTGGTCAAAATCACCTCGCAACAAGGCAGAAGGCTGTCCCATACACGATTTCATCTAACATCACATTCTAGCCAAATATCTTGCCATGCATGTTTACAAAGGCTCATGAACACACATATATCACAAGTACAGAAGTAAAGATAGACATTTAAAGGCATGCATGTGGATTTTGAAAGCTTTTCAAGAAGTTTTAGCCCTCACCTTAGCAAGACAATAGATGAAGATGCACAATGCTCTTGAAGATGCACCAATGGAGCTTCTTTCTTGGTTCTTGCTTTGCTTTGGCTGCTATGGCCGAGCTTGGGAGAGATCTTAAGAGTGAGCTTGAGGTCTTGGAAGCTCAAGAGAAGCCATGGTCGAAAATGAGAGAGAAGGAGAGAGAATGAGAGCTTGAGAGGATTTTTGAGAGGAAAATGAAATGTGATGAGTTGTGTGTGTGTGTGTGTCGGCCTTAAGGCCTTCAAATCTGATTTTTGCTTTGTTAATTATGCAATTTGAATTGTGAGGAGCATGCTTGGTGATCTGGTCGAGAATGGGAAGGGTTTGGGTGAGGTATTTATCATTTTTTTTGTATTGTCATGCATTTGTCTATCCTAGGTTGCATTGTGTTTTGTACTTGTCATAGGAATGTTTAGATAATAGGAAAGTGCTTAGGGTTTAGCATGTGTGTAAGAGAATGTTGGGTATTTAGGGATTTTAGGTAGAATAGAATATAGGATATGTTTAGAGGTTTGTGAGATTTTGTCTTGTAGTGAGTTTAAAATATAATATTTAGTATTAGTGGATTTCATAGAGATTTGAATTAGGATTATACTAATGGTTAGTGGTGTTTGTAGGATTATTTTATAGTCTAGTGCTTTGTGTAGGATTCTTTATTGATTAGCGTGGGGGCACGCTTTCCTAGGTCTAGGGCACGCACTACGAGGCACACATAGAAATTGATACGAGGCACGAATCACGAGGTAGACACGAACTACAAGATAGACACGTACTTCATGACTAAGGCACGTACTTCAAGACTAATACATGCAATCCTAGGTGAATGCACGTAAACCAATGCAAGGCAAGTAATTCAATGCAATGCACGTAAATCGAGGTACGACTCTTAAACCTAGGTTAGGACACGCAATTCAAGGTCAGGGCACACAAAATGAGATAACGCACGCAATTTGAAGTTTGGATACGTAAGTCGAGGATTAGGGCACATAATTCTAGGTCAAGGCATGAATGACGAGGCATGCACGAAAACCAAGACAAGGCACGTAATCCAAGGTCAGTCATATCATTCTTGGTCTATGGCACGCAAATCAAGGTAACACACGTTATTCGGGGTCGGGCCTCACAGGGCAGATCATACCAGCATCAAGTAACTTGATTATCTCTTTATGGACAACATAACCAATTTTTGGGTTCAGTCTCCTTTGTAATTCTCGAGAAGGAGTAACTTCTTCTTCGAGGTGAATCTTATGCATGCACACAGAGGGATCAATTCCTCTTAAATCAGCGATTGTCCATCCTATCGCCTTCTTATGAGTACATAGTACTTCTAAGAGTTTACCTTCTTGCTCGATGGTTAAATCTGAAGCAATGATGACTGGAAGGGTCTCATCAGGGCCTAAGTAGGCCTACTTAAGGTGCTCGGGCAATGTTTTGAGTTCCAAAGCTGGTGGAGACTCAATTGTTGGACTATCAGAAGCTACAGAGAGAGGGTTTGTTATTAGATCAGTCTCCCCCGAATCATTCATAAGCGAAGTGGAGGCGACTATTTCTGGTGAAATATCGCAGTCATACAAGAGTTGTTCAAGCTCTGCTATTTCCTCATCAGGGATCAAAAGTGCGTGGGCATATTCATCTATACAAGAACCAATGGTTTTTAAATGAAAGCATTCTTCCTCCTCATCCTTGTTCATCTTATTGGCTGCATCAGCAACCCTCAATTTTGTTCTCATGTTCCCAAAAGTCAGTTCAATCTTACCCGTTCTACAATAGATAACAGCATCAGCCGTTGCTAGAAATGGTCTACCTAGTAGACCGGGAGTAGTATTCTTGTTATCATGACCTAAGTCTATGTCTAACACAATGAAGTCAACTGGGAACATAAATTCTCCTACTCTGACTAGGACATCCTCTACAATACCTCAAGGTCTCCTCTCAGATCTATCTGCCAACTAGAGGGTTACATTTGTTAGGGTCAACTCTCCAAGACCTAGCCTTTGATAAACTGTGTGAGGAATAAGGTTAACACTAGACCCTAAATCAAGTAAGGCGCT
Organism: Ehretia macrophylla; assembly: GCA_037974665.1. Lineage (NCBI taxonomy): Eukaryota > Viridiplantae > Streptophyta > Magnoliopsida > Boraginales > Ehretiaceae > Ehretia > Ehretia macrophylla. The sequence goes on along the minus strand of CM075770.1, from coordinate 84,223,237 downwards.
TTCTATACATTGGTCTTGAATGAAACATGGAATAGTGAAAGCTACTAGGTCACTGCACTTCTGAGGCAACCCTCTAGTGCAGATTCTACTACCCTTTTCAGTAAGACGGACAGTCTTAGGAATGGAGTTGGTCTGTCTCTTTTGCACACACAAATCCTTCAGAAATTTGGCATAGGCAAGGATTTGTTTGATTACCTCTACTAAAGGTAGATTGATCTTAATATCTTTCAGATGCTCTAAGGCTTTGAGCTGTGTAGGATCAACACTTGGCTTCGGACGAGACAGAGCTGTTGGGAAAGGTACTTTGGATGAAGGTTCAACTAAAGGCTCTACCGTTAGGTTTTCATTCCTACGGGACTCATCTACATCATTGCTTAAAACCTCGATCGCAGGTTCCTCTGTCTCCTCAAGAACATCCTTATCTTTTTTCTAACCTCCTTGTCTATCACTTTCCCATTCCAAAGGGTAGTTACAGCCTTAGCCTGTTCGTGGGCGGTCTCAGTTTGGACATTACTTAAAAGCATTATGTATGAAAGACAATACTTAATTAATACAAGTCATATATTGCATTAAAACTAAATTATCCGAATTCGAGACCATATATTAAAAGACCATTATTTACAATATCCTACCCTAGATAAGAATTCTACTCAAACATAATAAATACGAGTTTATACAAATAAAAGAGAGTCAAGAAAGGCTCCCCCGTATTGATGAATGCGTATTTCTGAACTATAGGTCTGAACAGAAATTCTATAGCTATTCGGGCATAACTTTCCCCTGAATAAGAGCTATTTTTGAGCAAAGGCTCAAAAATGAATGTTAGGATGTCCGTTGTACAGTAGTTATTCAGGCAGAATGACCCTGAATAAGAGCCACTAGGCAGGACTTCCTCCGTATATCGCAATTTAGGCAAAATCCTAAATAAGAAATATAAAAATAACTTGACAAAAATTGAAAATATTGGAAAAATATTCCAAAGCTCTCAAAAATTGTGTGAAAATATAAAGAGGGGATAGCTCTATTTATAGAAAAACTTGGCTACTATACACACGACTACTATTCACGTAGCTACTATTCACGTTACTACTATTCATATGACTACTATTCATGCATTCTGCATGCGGTTTTACTATTCATGAGTTGACCATTACTAATCACGCATTGACTGAAAGTTGACCAATGCTATTTAATGGTTATTTAGCATCCTAAGTCCATTTCCGCATTCCGTTTGGTCAAATTCTTCCTCTACGGGCTTCAATTCTTGGTCAACACTTGAGTTTGTCTTTGACTTTGACCGGTTTGTTGACCGTAGCGTCTTCAGGCATTTTTCACTGTTTTGACCCTCCAAACGATGGAATTTGGCTAAAATCACGCCACCCACAGGACTAAAGTCCTGTGTTTTGCTCAGAATGCTATTTCTACCCCAAAAATGGATATGATTTGCTAAAAAGGGACATGGGTTACTATTTGAGATCATATGGGTCAATGTTCCGAGTCCGATTTCGTGCTAGTTTCAACCAAATTTCTTCTCTATGAGCTTCATTATTCAACTGCTTCTCGTGCTTCCCCATTCTTGACTTCTTGACTTGTTGGCTTGTAATTTAGATCGTTTTGGGTCTGATTTTTCACTTTTCTATGTCATCCTACATTGCATCGAAAATATCAAAGTATTGTAATAATTCCCAAATTAAGATGCAAATATAGTACAAATACCAAGGTTTGAGTCCTGTAAATATAGTCACACCAATAGTATTTCTTCATTTCTTGCGTAATCTGATGCTTACTCTTCATTAATTAAAGGGGTGGTCACTCCACTTGAGTCAACTAACCCCATGTAGGGAAGAGATAGAGCTCTAATAAACTTTATGTCAAGGAGCGTAGCAGCTCGACCAGAAGGAGAGGCTGGATGGAATTCAGCTCGACTGATAAGGAAAGAAATTGAGTTGGCTGTAGGGCTTAGTCCGATGAATGGAACCTTTTGGATATCAATTGTTGATGGTTCCAACTGATATGCTTTTGAAAACCTAGTTGAGGTATGAAGTCACTCGACTGATAAGAATAGGACGATATCGAACAAAAACCCTAGCTTGTATATGGATTCGAACAAAGGCACACTTGAGATGATAGTTCCAGCTGGTTAGTTCCCTAACCCCAAGGTGTGATGTTGGGTGAGATTGACCCAAGGCATACCTAAGACAATGCGTATGATCTACTCATTTTCTCCTTTCTTGATCTGAATCATTGACCTTCTGGCATTACTCCTTTTTATTTCAAGGTGATCGTGTTTTGATTGATACGCCAGCCGAGAATAAGGAAGGTTTTCAAACATAGGGCAAAATAAATCAAATAGATTCTAGTATGGCTATCACTCTATGTTCATAGAATTGCTGGCTTAGCTGGCCTCGCTTCTGTATTCAAGCTAGGGTCATTGCAAGTGCTTGTGTTCGATAAAAGGGATCGTTTTTGCCCATATTGCTTTGACTGCCAGGATTCTTGTTCTAGCCGAGTTCTCCCTTTGTCTCATGGTATGTACAAAGTGATGGATCTTGTTATGGATCGTGCCAACGAGGAGGTGCTTCTAATCCCCGCTTGCCTGCCTACCCGGGCTTCTTCTTATGGAGTGAACGATTTGTTTCACCCTTTATAGAAGCACTAGTCTTGTATGTCTACATGTCTTCTTGTTTGCGCTATCAACTGTGCTCGACGCTTGTTTCAATTGACTGAATCAGGAACTAGCCTAAAAGCTACATTCTTGATAAGTAAGCCGATTTCTTCCCTTGATAAAATGACTTAGTGAACGTCGTTCAATTTGAATTTCTTCATCAGGCTTGGACCATGTCTCCCGAACAATCTCAGTACATATGGCGCAAGATGATTCCACATCGCGAGGTCGGAATGGGATCGGGTGTTTTCACGTCTCACCGTAGTGCCCGATTTGTCTGGATTTCCGATTGATGAACAAGTTGATAAAGAAGAAGGAAAATAGAACTATTGGATTTTTTGACTCGCCCTCGGCTACGTGTCGTTTGGGCCAAAAGCCTGCATAGAAGTGGATTCAAACCACACAAGGATTTTCAGTCATTTGTTCTAACTAGCTGAAGCAAGCTAGCCCCCTTATTGGTTGGGGGACGAGGGAATTTCCATCGCAAAGGATTCAATCCAGCCACAGGTTCTTTTACGGCTACCTTGTTACGACTTCACCCTAGTCAAAGACCTTACCGTGGTATGCACCAATAAGACCACAACAAGCCTTTGTGGCACAAGTATGACACATAAGTCATAGGTGATCATTGGTTCGATGCTTCGGGAAAAACCAATTCCTAGGGTATGATGGGCGCTGTGTACAGGGCCCGGGTACATTTTCACCGCGACATACTGATCCGCGATTACTAGCGATTCCAACTTCATGTTCCCGAGTTGCAGAGAACAATCCGAACCGAGGCAATCTTTCCGGATTCGCTCTGCCTTATAGCCTTGCTTCCTATTGTAATTGCCATTGTAGCACATGTGTGACCCAGCCCATAAGGGCTATGCGGACTTTGTGACGCCCGAGATTTAGCCATGCATTTAATTACTGTTGCATCCCTTGCTTGCACATCTCTTTCTATGCCTTATTAACTGCCTTCTTAAATTACTATTCACTCCGTTTTTAAACTTCATACTATTAACGAATTAGCATTTTTATTAAATCATATTAATTGTTAGAGTAGTGGGAAAAATGTGCAATTGAGCTAGAGGCGATAGGAGAGCTCGTTTAGAAAATGATTTTGTAGTTGAATGAATAGTGTTACGTAATAACTTTATAGATTTAATTAGCTAGCCTATGTTTCACACCTTAGGCTCGTTTCTAAGCTTTCAACGTGCATTTTAGAAGCCACTTAAGCACCCAAACTTGACCCCACCCAACCATACACCTTATATATCAACATAAGCTCATAAAATGCAAAAGAAAAAAAAAAGCTGAAAAACAGGGCAGAAACCCGACAGCCCTTCTCTTGCTCCTTGAGGATTTTTGCTTCTTCAATCCTTCATTTCAAGCCACTCCAAGCCTTGAGCAACTAGTGTAGGGTGTTTGCAAGCTTCCTAGGTGCTCCTACACGCATTGGTGAGGGATTTCACGGCTTGTTTTTGCATTTCTAAATAGTTGCTATTTTCTTGATTTGTTGAAAATGTGTTCAAATGCTATTGTATTGATTATCTATGCTATTATACCATGTATATGAATGCTAGGGAACACATTTGAGCCATCGTTTCGCTTTTTAAACGGTTAGAATCGTTAGTTTGATTTTTAGGGTGAATAGTGACGGGAATTCTAGGGTTTGGTGAAATCGCGTGTTTTAACTTGATTCAATGCTTCTAATAGATGCCTTAGGTGCTAGTGAAAGTAGTCTAATAGCCCCGTGCACTTGCATTGTCCTAAAATCGCATAAAATGTAAAATAGTCGACTTTAATTTGGGGCTTTCGGGGTTAATGCGAATCCGGGTGGATTCGGGCTTCACTTCTAGTATCCTTAGGCTACCTAGGTGCTATAGAAGCTTTGATAACCCTTGTTTGAAGCCCGGATAAGGTATGTGTAGTTTAAAGCCATAAGAGGGAATTTGGGGCTTTCGGGGTAATCGCGGGCGTTTGAATGAGTTAGAGGGTTGAGAGGGTACCTTGAGGGTTAGTTAGAAGGTTGGGAGAGTTTCCATCGAAAATGAAATCATTAACTTTGGTTTGGAAAGAAATAGTTTGTAAAATAAAGGGGTTTAGGTGCAATTTCGGTTGACTCACACTTCTAAACCCATGGCATGACTTCTTGAGTGTTTATATGTGGTTTCAAGTTGATTTGGAGCTTTTGGTATGATTCTATGCTTATTTTGTATATGTTCCTTTGTAAACTGCTTATTAGCTTATATAATTGCTTCTATTCTAATTGTATCGAGGTCAACCTACTTTGTTGATCCTCTTACGTGTTAATGCTTATATTATTGCTATTAACTTGCCATTGTAAAGTGCATTGCATAGTGGTTGCGCAACCATAGTGTCAGGGGCGGATGTGTTGAATATCGGCTGGGCGGCAGAGGGCTTGCCGGTGGATATTCAAACTCCGTGCCCTAGTCCCTCATTCGCCTGGTCCGGAGATTGCCAGGGTATGTTGGGTCGTAGGATTATCGGGGTACATCCGTAGTACACCCACTGGAGTGTTTGGGGATTATGCCGGCTTATCGTGATCGTGCTCGTGGTTCGTGGATCGTGAATGAAGACCAGTGAAGATTGGTGTATAGGGGTTTTGTGAAATGTATCCTTTTAAATGTGTGGTTACTTAAGTTATCATTGTTTCTTAAATTGTCTAAGTGATATTGTTGCATAATTGTATTATCTGTTGCATTGCACGCCCCGGGACTATATCCCTCACTGGGCAACAGTGGTTGCTCATACCTCGATATATGTTTCAGGAGACGCTGAGGGTGATCCCCAGCTTGTTGAGTTAGTTGAGGAAAAAAAAGTTTAGATTGATCCTTTACCCTAGTTGCTGTGCCTGATAGCTTGAGGTGGTTTAATTTCTTGCTGCTTTGTGGAAGGCTCAACTGTTTATCTTATGTCCTATTTTGTGGCCTAAGGGCTTTGTATATATTGTTGTGTAAAGTTGAAGGACAGTAGATTGTGGTGTAGTATTGGAAGCTTATGTCTTGTAATAACTATGTTTGTGCCTTTATCCACTTTGCATGCTTGGGAGTGATTGGCTTAAGGTAGAAATGTGTTATCTTTGAATTATGTTTTATTGATATCCTAGAATGTCATGGCTACTAGACTATGTTGTAAACAAATTTCTTGCATGCTTGTGTGGTTTTGGTATTTTTGTTTGCTTCAAGGCTCGGATGGCCTTGAATCTTTACATATATAGCCATGGAAAGTTTGTTTACCTTGTAATTACCTTATTTGTAAGTTTACAGGTTTTCAGAATGTCCACGGTACAGGGGAGACTCTGTCCGTGTGTCGGGTCCGGACTTAACCTTTAGCTTGGGGGTTGGGTCGGGGCGTGACAGACTTGACGTCATCCACACCTTCCTCTAGTATATCACTGGAAGTACTTCGTGAGTGCGGCACATACCTTTTTCTTTGTTTCAGAGCTATTTTGGTGGGGCGTACTAAACCCACTACGTACCACACCACCGGGCGGCTCGCCTGAATGCCAAGTCTTCTTATTAGTAAAGCGCGCTAGCTGGAATAAAAAAATAATGCTAACTAGAAATTGAAAGGCGTTGGCTACCTTCTTACTGACAATACAGCTACGTGCTGGCACTCAATTAGTAGTGCTTGCACGTCACTTGGCTCCTCGGCTCACTTCAGTTGCAAAGACTTTTTCCTTAGGCGCATGTCTCAGCAACACAAAACGACTGTTTCGCTCATGATTGGACTTAATGAAACATCTCACGACACGAACTGACGATAGCCATGCAGGACCTGTGTGAAAGTCAGTACCATCCTGTTAAGGATAGGTTTTTTTGTTCATATGTCAAGGACTGATAAGGTTTTACGCGTTGTATCAAATTAAACCATATGCTCCACCGCTTGTGCAGGCCCCTGTCAATTCTTTAGAGTTTTGGTTTTGCGACCGTACTCCCCAGGCAGAGTGTTTCATGCGTTTGCTGGGCCCCTGATCCACGTAGACCAAGGGCGAACCCTCATCATTTATGACATGGACTACCAAGGTATCTAATCCTATTCCCTCCCCATGCTTTTGCATCCCAGCGTTGGTAGGGACCTAGAGAGCTGCCTTCGATTTTGGCGTTCTTTCATTGACACGTGAAATTCCACTCTCCTCTGTCTCACTCAAGTGAATTGATTTCGAGAGCATTCCGCCAATTTTTGGTAACTTTCACTTTCAACCCAATTCACCGCTTTTGTGCCCTTTATGCCCAGTCATTCCGAAGTACACTCGCCCCATGGTCTTACCGCGGATGCTGGCACGGAGTAAACCGGGGCTTCTTCCTTGAGTCTTGTCATGATCGCGTAGTTGACAAAAGAGCTTTACAAGCGGCATTGCCCTTATTTACTCACGTGATATTGCTGGATCAGGCTTTCACCCATTGTCCAAGATTCCCTACTGCTGCCCCCCGTGGGAGTCCAGGTCGTGTCTCAATCCTAGTGTGGCTGATTATCCGAAAAGACCAGCTAAGCATCATTGGCTTGGTCAGCCTTTACCTGACCAACTGCCTAATACTACGCAGGCTCATCAAACAACGCTTTTTAGCTTTCTTCAGGATTTGGACCGAACTGTTCGGCAAATTCCCATGCATTACGCACCCGTTCGCCACTTTGTTCTCAACTTTTCTCACCTCCTGGGCGAGACAAGCTACCATTAGCTAGGAGCCTCTATTCTTTTCCACCCAGCTCCCCAAAAGCAACGTTCGACTTGCATGTGTTAAGCATATAGCTAGCGTTCCTTCTGAGCCAGGATCAAACTCTGATTTTGAGTATGATTGGGCCCTTCAGTGGTAGAACTTGGTGTACTATTTCACAACCTTTTGTGAACATTGCTTATCTTATGATTTTTGTTACTTAGTTGAGTTTAGTGATTGATATCGTTTAGAGTGTCAACTAATCTACTCGTGAAGGGCTAGTGGTATAGTAGTTGTGTGGTAGTTAAGACTCAACCCCTTTTTCTTTAGTAAAACTGAGCCCAACTATTGATTACGCAAACATAGCTTTAGAGGCTCTTACTAGATAGGGTGACATAATATAAGTCTCACTACTAGCTTTTAGTCTAAAGCAGGCAGCGGTGGTAAGGATTGAATATTCTACTAGACTATCAGCCATTTCATTAGGACAACACTTGCTTAGTATTTTTCTAGCTTGATTGCGAAGCATGGTTTGGAAAGGTCAACTGAAAGATGGTGTATCTTAATTCAAGCCTATTCCTTTGTGGCTGGCCCCAGTGCTTAACGTCAACTTGCCTCTACATATGAAAAGTAATCCAGTCGTATTAGCTCATCAACTCACCTTAATGCACCCTCACTATATAGGTCTGGACCTGCGTTCGGTATCACTTGCCTAACAACTGCCAAAAGCGGAAGCTTTAATGTTGACGGGCTTATTATCTCATTTCTAACGAGGGAAAATCAGAGAGGTTGACGGGCTTACCTTGGGTAGTCACTAACCGTTGCGCCTTCCCTTCTGCTTACACCACTTCTTTGTGAATGCTTCGCTTTGCTCTTTGGCGCGCTACTTCCACTAGCAACTAGCCTCTAATTCTCCTTAAGGCCCTGTTTTGAGTAGGGATTGGAATAGATACTCTATTTTGGGGCTCAATGTGGCTGGACTCTACTCATCTCCCCAGGCTCGCTCCGCTCTATGCCCAAAGCTTCAACTCAATCACTTGGACAGAGGGATTTTTCCTACCAACTACAGGCTTGGGTAAGGAAACGGTATCCATTGCCTACTGCACTATCCTAATAATACGTGTTTATTAACCACCCGTGCACGCGTGGTCTCTCCATTTAGGTACCTTCCCAGATCTCCCGCGATAAGCGCAAGTGGTTCCGCTGAACAAAGTTGTAGTTGGTTTGTTTCATATGATGATTGCTCACAAACCCACCTTCACGGCTCATTCCTTCGGCTCCTCGGTAACTTACGCTCTCAAATCCAATCACCCGCTATTCTACGATTAGACTTTCCTTGGTATGAGGAAGACTCTTAAAACCAAATCCCATGAAAGAAATAAGGATAAAAGATAGACCCAAAAAAACTCTACTCTAACAATAATATACCATGAAGCCCTTTCATGCCCTCTTTACCGGATAACCGGATATTGAAAAGAGACGATTCGATTGATTACTAACCTTCACAGAGTTAGGAATGACAGGTATAAGTAGAAGTTTTACCTCTGGCCTGTGCTATCCATTCTAGTCTAGTGCGCCTAGGACTTTTCATACTGAAGCTAAGTACTGCTTTATGGAATGTAGTAGTTCACTTTATAACATCTACAAGCTGGCCCTTTTTTACTAAAAAGAATAAATGGGTAAGAACTCAAATCTACAACATAATACCGATACTACTTAGGTCTCTACTTATGCCCGTACGTACTACCCAGGTGGTTATACCTATAACAACTAACTGCCTTTCACGAGAGATACAACTGATCCATGTTAGAGGGAACGGCAAATCGAACAGACCTTTATTTCTAGTCATAGCCCCCCAACAGTGAGTTGTCGTTGATCCAGTAGTTCCAGTAGCATGACGAGCAATTCTAGGAGCAGTAGTCGGTTCAGTATAAGAGGATGAATCAGTAGTTTAAGATCCCTTCTATCTATCCCATTTCCGTGGCATAAAAGAAAAGAATATAGCCAGTTTTTCTTTCAAGAAAATAGGCCGTTAACCATTCCTCTCCCCCTATTGGTCGAGCGTCTATCTTCCTCTCTTTATCATTCGAGTTACTTCATACCTTTATTTGAATTGGTTTTAACTCATAGCATAAGAAGGATTTTAGAAATGAAACTTGAAGCGGAAGATACAGTGCATAGTACAGAGCAGATAGACAAGCGGTAGAAGGGATAGACTAGCCTGAAAGCCATTACATCCTAAGACGAGTCTCTTCCCCTAGTCCTTTAAGTGGTCTAAGCTGGTAAACCTCAATAATTATATTAGAGAAGAATCTTCTTTACTCCTCTTTTAGTCAAGAGATGTAGTCCTCCGCCCAATAGAGCTTAGCAAGAGTGTGGATCGAAATGATCCCGCGAAGCCGGTACCAGTAGGGTGTCAATCCGAATCTAGCTTGAGGAGTGGAAAGGCAGCCGAAGCACAGTAGGGATACCCTATTTTATTATAACATTGAAAATGCTGAAAGTAGTCTAGAAGTCTATTATGTACCTTAATTAGACTTTGTTTGCCTATCCACTGTTAATGGCATGCGTGTTCAAGTCTCCGGTTCTATTGAATCAGAAGCAAAGAAGAGAAATGAAAGTAGCTCTTAGAAAGGTAACTAAATATATAAGCGCTATCAAAGTCAGAGGTGTGGGTCTTTGTTGGTGAATGCTTATCCCCTGTTAGCCCTTTCGACTTCTCATCTCAGATGTCCACTTGAGAGTTCCATCCTCCCGATACTTGGCTCTTTATTGGTTTAAAGTTATCAAGAATTTAATCAGAGCAAAGAAAATCCATTGAATCTGCATCCCTTTACTCCGCTACTATTGAATTAGTTGTTCTATCTTTTGATATAAAATAGGTTGTTTCGCTAGAATACGCTGTTACAGAAAGGTTTGTTAAGTAACTTGTTGCACTAGGAGAAGGACATGACTAGAATCAGATTGATGGCAGAGAATACATAAAGTGACAAATGTGAGAATCAACAGAAGTAGCAGGGCTTTGAACGAAAGCAAATAGTGACTAAATTGACTGAAGGGAAACATCACTATTCTTCTCAGTATACCAATACAAGCTGCTTGAGAATCAGCTGTGGGACTTTCGTTTGAAGGGCTTTTTTTGCCTTTCAGGTCTTTATTGCGTCTTGTCGGGCTTCTGGGAATATATAGATTCTGTAATTAGTCAATACTGGTAAGCCTAAAAGAGGAAGGTCTCGAGTTATCGCTACGCCCCTAAGCTAATAAGATCTTTTGTTGATACTTGATCACCAGTTAAAATGAAAAATGAACGGGAAAGGAGGATCCATCTCTTTAAAGTAGCGGAATCGAAGGATGTCATTAGGGCTAAAGATAGTCAACATAAGGAAGAGGGGGGAATGGGAAGAAAGACGAACTAATCGAATGACCGGGAATCAACCAACTAATTGAGGCCCCACAACCATGAGTCACTCTTGGAAAGCTTGATTGACCAAGAAGACAAGAAGAAAGAAATCTCAATAAGGAAAGCTCTCTCTATCGCAATAGAAATCGAGAATGGAGGTGACTTTGCTACCCCTATTAAGTTAGCATTCCGTGTTTGCCTGCCTTGGAAACATAGACTTGACCTGCTCCTGGGCAATAGTGAGAGACAAAATCTTCCTCTATATAAAATATCTTCCTATTCTTTCTCACCTTGGGGGTGAAAGGGCAAACTCCCGTTTGAGGTGAAGAAGATTCATTGCATTACCTTCCGTAACTTAGTAAAATTCTTCCTTCTCGAAACCTAGGGTTCCTTCATTCCCTTAAGCCAAATCGCTTTCCATCTTTATGGCATCTGCTTTCAATGTCAGCTGGATCGCCTAGTTGATTGTTAGTTCAATTTTAACTAAATAAAAAAGTTGATTATAAGGTCATAGAACGCCTGGCTCTTGACGGCCTTGGGTCTAATACTCTTGATATTGAACTCCCCTATGAAGAATAAGTTGCTATTGTAGAGAAAGATGAGAACTGGACAATAACATTTGATGGCTCCTCCACTGCTACTGGGGGAGATGCAGGAGTCGTCTTAACTTCTCCCACAGGACAGATAAATTTCTTTCTCTTACAAGCAAGCTGGATTGTGTGATTAGCTTGCCTAGCCTGATCAGAAGAGCCATCACAGCTGATGAAACAAAAATGAAATAGTTAATATACAACATTTCTAGCTCCTCATAGAACTACTCCTGAAAGGCGGATAGCTACATTTTTTAGGGACATGAATTCATTCTTGGGTAGTTCCTGGTTCGGTGATGTGTGGGTCACCACCCCATCTATTAGTAGGGATGCGTATCTGAAGTTTGAATCCACTTCTCAGCGGTCGAAGGCACGTTGGCAGTCGTCATTCCATTCCCCTTAGTCATAGGTGCCCGTTCTATTCTAAGTTATTCCACGCTCAAACCTCTAATCCAATCTTTCACCAGTTAATCCCTAAGGAATTTGACTTTGCCAACCTGCTAATCCCTAGATCATAGAGTTTTCCACCTCGATTTTATGGTTGTAAAAACTATCCACTTTAGGTGGTAACCATACGGACACAACCTCTTGACCTCTTGTCTTAGGTTGAAAGAGCCTTGGATTTCTTTCGGCAATGAACTTTCTCTCTTAAAGATAGTTGTCCAGGCCAGGCACTTTCCTCATTAAAAAGCAAAATCACAACAGTCTTATTTCGTGCATAGGAGGGCATAGCCCCTAGGGCAATCACTCTTTAATAAGGTGCTCCGGGGAAGGAGGTGCATTGACCTTGTCAGTTCATAACCATTTCTTGTCCAAGGAGGACTTGGGAAAAAGGCATCTTTGGGCGTAGGGAAGCCTTTTGCTCGTTCGTCGCTAGTCTATTGTATTCTCAATCACATTTTTTCTCTGTGTGGCTATAGGCTCCAAGACCTATGTGTCCGCAGCTAATGAATTTGATGCCATTTATTCAGTTGTAATGCTAGCGAAAGGCTTTAAACAAATCCCTGACTTAAAGGGAATGGGAATAAACTAGCTTTCTTCTCCTAGTGCAATCAATTTTGGCACAAGACAATCCTGATTCAATTCCCAAAAAACTAACACCATCAGTTTCTTCTGGGCATGTCCCTGAGACTGAGATGAGTGCTTGACTTCCTTCCTGGGCATTAATGCACCCAAAAATCCACTTTGGATGCATTTCATTCTGGGTCTCAAGGCCCTTAATTTTCTTACGGGTGTCCGCCCTTTGGAAAATCCACTTCTCGGGAGTTGTACATGTGGGCGTATCGTATGTTCAAAAAGTAGATTGGTTAATGGATACCTGACCCCAGGCTATAAACTCTGGCTAATGGGTCCTTTTCATGTGATAGATAACTTTCAGCCCCCTTTTCGTCCACTTTTCTATAACTCTATCCCATGACATGCTGGAAGTCATGCTGTTGCTTATGCCTTACGTAGATATTGTCATCGCTCTCGTAGAGGGCTTGGTTCACTCTATACCTTAAGAAGCTCCTATTATTAGCTTATCCGGCCAATCTTCATTCTTTTCTATATCACCTACACTTTTGTATATAGAAAGAAATGAAAAAAGTCGTACGAAAGGATAGTTACAATGAGGTAGGAACTGTAAGAGATCCTTGTGAAGCTTCTTTTGTTATGGTCGTCTTTCCTCGCTTCTTAAGATGGACAGAACTCTCTTTCACCCAAACCTGGGATGGATGGTTTAATGTCGACACCTCAAATATCCTAGCGTTTGTTCTACATAGCTGAGTCCACTCGTTCATAAAAGGATGCCTCGTCTTGGGATTCCCATTCTCTTTTCTTTCGTTAGTTGACTGGGTCATGAATAAAAGCAGCAACCCCTATTCAGAAGTTGAGTAAAGACTCGCGAATTCACCTAAGCCATTTCCTAGATCTTTCTACTGATGCACCACTAAAGTTGTTAGGCTATGAGGAAGCTATTCGACTGCTCTACCTACCTTCTTTCTATTAAGCTAAGGGCTTACCATCAAAAGCTGACGAGAATAGGGGGCGATCGATCGACGGTATCGATTAACAAGCCAGGCCTTCCCTCCAGATAGTCGAAGCGAAAAAAGTACTCCTTATCCACCATTTCCATATCAGTCAAGCGTCTACCTTCATCTCCTTATCAGTCGAGTTACTTTATACCTTTAACCCCGTAAACCTTTGCTTGCTTGGAGGCTCAAGTAGTACAATCGTTGAGCAGAGCCAAGCCCAACCATTATAGTCAGGAGACGCGCAGGCAGATAGAAATGCCTATAGATGAGGTAGGCGAGGGTAACTTACCAGCAGCGTGCATGGTAGTCTTTTGTTTGATGAGAATGGGAACGGCAATTGATTGCAACCTTTTTTGGCCTATTGGGTAGAGGCAACTGGAGGAAGACAGCACGGGGCAAAGCAAAGGGCAGAGCTTTGATTGACATGTTAGGGTTGTCGAAGAGAAAATAATCAAGTCACTTGAAGCTCCTCTGGCGCGCCCTAGCCGAGCGGTCCTCGCCTGTACAAGCAAGCAGATTAGCCCTCTCATTCTGTTATTGTACTAGCAGGCCTAGGTGAGTGAGGTAGGTTTAGATTAGAGGGAGAAGGACTGCGAACGTCCATCCCATGAAGTGCCAGGGAACCATGCATTCTTCCCGGGCTAAGCTCTCGCGTGTTCGGGGTTCGATCAGATCAACCAGCGACCAGTTTACAGAACAAGGAGTGTTGCAAGGGCTAGGAGAGTGATGAAAGAACCTAGATGAAGGAAGTCTTGTGTTCAATTTCACGGTTGGAATGATGTATTTCCCTTCTCTTAGCAAAGTAAGAAAAAGTCAAACTTTTGGCTTGCTACAAACTAGGCGCAGGGACTGTAGTCATTCGTTTCCCTTGTAGCCGTCAGCTCGTTCTTGACAGATCCGATCGGGTGTTCATAATCTGGAGTAAAAGGATTTGAACCTTTGCATGCCGGTACCAAAAACTGATGCCTTACGACTTGGTTATACTCTATATGGACTGTGACGCCCGGGTTTTAGCCATGCATTTAATTACTGTTGCATCCCTTGTTTGCGCATTTACTTCTATGCCTTATTAACTGACTTTGTGACTACTATTCACTCCGTTTTTAAACTACTTTCTAATAGTTAATTAGCATTTTTATTAAATCATATTAATTGTAAAAGTAGTGGGAAAAATGTGCATTTGAGCTTAAGGCGTTAGGAAGGCTCGTTTAGAAAATGACTTTAGTAGTTGAGTGAATAGTGTTACGTAACATAACTTAGGAATTTAATTAGCTAACGTATATTTTACTATCTAATCTCGTTTTAAAGCTTACTACGCACATTTTATTAGATCAATTAAGCACCCAAATGACCCCACCTCAACTCAACCCCTTATTATATCACTTAAACTCCCAAAATGCAAAAAAAATAAAAAAATAAAAAGCTGGAAAAGCAGGAGCCAAACCCGACAGCAGCTAGAGGAGAAAAGAGAGAGATTTTTCTCACCAAGCCTCCAATCCAAGCCTCTCCAAGCCTTGAGCAACTAGTGTAGGGTGTTTGCAAGGTTCCTAGGTGCTCCTACGCGTAGTGGTGAGGGATTTCACGACTTGTTTTTGCATTTTTAAATAGTTGCTCATTTATTGATTTGTTGAAAATATGATTATATGCCATTATAATTGTTATCTATGCTAATATACTATCTATATGAATGCTAGAGAACACTTTTGAACCGTCGTTTCGCAATTTAAATGGTTAGAATCGTTAGTTTGATTTTTAGGGTGAATAGTGACGTTTTTTCTAGGGTTTTGTGTAATTGCTCGAATTGGCTTGAATTAATGCTTCTAATTGATGCCTTAGGTACTAGTGAAGATAATCAAATAGCCCCGTACACTTGCATTGCCCTTAAATCGCCTAAAAATGGAAAATAGCCGACTTTAAGTTGGGGCTTTCGGGGTTAATGCGAATCCGGGTGGATTCGGGCTTCAATTCTAGTATCCTTAGGCTACCTAGGTGCTATAGATGCCTTGATATCCCTTGTTTGAAGCCCGGACAATGTAGGTATAGTTTAAAGCCAAAAGGGGGAAATTGGGGCTTTCGGGGTAAACGTGGGCATTTGATTGAGTTCGAGGGTTGAGAGGGTACCTTGGGGGTTAGTTAGAAGGTTGGGAGAGTTTCATTTGAAAATGAAATCATTAACTTTGGTTTAGAAGAGAAATAGTTCGAAAAACAAAGGGGTCTAGGTGCAATTTAAGTTGTCTCACACTTCTAAACCCATGTCAGGACTTCTTAATTGTTTATATATGATTTTAAATTGATTTGGAACTTTTGGAATGATTCTATGCTTATATGGTATAAGTTCATTTGTAAACTGCTTATTAGCTTCTATATTTGCTTCTATCCTAATTGCAACGAGGTCAACCTACTTTGTTGATCCTTATATGTGTTAATGCTTATATTATTGTTATTAACTTGCCATCGTTGAGTGCATTGCATAGTGGTTGCGCAACCATAGTGTCGGGGCGGATGTGTTGAATATCGGCTGGGCGGCAGAGGGCTTGCCGGTGGATATTCAAACTCCGTGCCCTATTCCCTCATTCGCCTGGTCCGGAGATTGCCAGGGGATGTTGGGTCGTAGGATTCGGGGTACATCCGGAGTACACCCACTGGAGTGATTGGGGTTATGCCGGCTTATCGTGATCGTGCTCGTGGTTCGTGGATCGTGATTGAAGACCAGTGAAGATTGGTGTATAGGGGATTGTTGAAACGTATCCTTTTAAATGTGTGGTTATTTAAGTTATCGTTGTTTCTTTAATTGTCTAAGTGTTATTGTTGTATAATTGTATTATATGTTGCATTGCACGCCCCGGGACTATATCCCTCACTGGGCAACAGTGGTTGCTCATACCTCGATATCTGTTTCAGGAGACGCTGAGGGTGATCCCCAGCTTGTTGATTTAGTTGAGGAAGAAGAAGTTCAGATCGAGCCTTTACCTTAGTTGCTGTGTCTGATAACTTGAGGTGGTTAATGATTTTGCTGTTATGTGAAAGACTCATCTGATTACTTTATGTACTATTTTGTTGCCCAAGGGCTATGTATATGCTTGTTGTATAAGTTGAAGATTAGTTGGTTGGGTTATGGCTTTGAAAGTCTATGAACTGTAATAACTTTTATTTCTCGCCTTATTTCCTTGCATGCTTGGGAGTGGATGGTTGATGTAGAATGCTTCATCCCTTAAGTTGTTTTATTGATTTCCTAGAATGTTATGATTATAAGACTATGCTGACAACCAGTTCTCGCATGCTTGTGTGTTTTGGAGATATTGTGTACTATGAGGCTCGGATGGCCTTATAGCTTTATTGTATAATTAAGAAAAGCTTGTATGTGTTATTGGGACCTTGTTTAAGCGTTTACAGGTTTTTAGAATGTCCACGGTACAGGGGAGACTCTGTCCGTGTGTCGGGTCCGGACTTAACCTTTAGCTTAGGGGTTGGGTCGGGGCGTGACATGGACAGTAGGAACAGGGAAAGCAGGGCTTGAAAAATGAGCCGAGCTGTACAAGGACTCGGGGATATAGCAAGTAAGCAATAGGGTTCTCCCTTTAGGACCAATTACAACAAGCTTGCGACTTTAATAGAAAGAAATGGTAAGCTCTTTGCTCTGTTTGCTTGCAATGCTATGGCTATCAAAGTTTATGAAGGCTTCTATTCTGTAACCTTATACTCGTTATGTTGTTCCACTGAACTCGTTGGCTCCGCATCCACCGAAAGCCCTTGGAACTTGTATAATCAATCATACTAATAGCTTCAATAGTTCACTAAAAGCCGATGCAGCCGGTTACCAGGAACCTTATGGTTCCCGGGAGATGACTTTCCCTTTATAAAGTAGGCCTTTTGATAACTAATTAAAGTTGACATGAAATGGATCACAGAAGAAGACATAGGGTGAGAGATTGCCCTAAGTATAAGAATGTTCAGGGTCGTACTGGAGGCCAAGGTGTATAGAATACGGCTGCAGGTGCAGGTCCAGCACAGAGGGTACAGGCTAGGGTCTTTGTACTAGATGCGGATGAGCTACCCGATACTACCGCAATAGTTGAAGGTACCTTTCTTCTCAATACTCAGCCAGTTAAAGTTTTGATTGATCCCGGAGCTACACATTCGTTTATAATCCTGCATGTGCACGATCTGTGAATGTTTGCATTGATAAACTGCCGCATGAAGTTGAAGTTAGTACGCCTTTAGGTGCGAAATTTGTTACTGAGTCTATTTGCAAATCTTGTGATATATGCATTAAGAACCGTAAATTTCCTGCTGATTTAATTATATTGCCCTTCCGTAATTTTGAGATCATTTTGGGAATGGACTGGTTGGGGAAATACTATGCTCAGTTGGATTGTAGAACAAAGATTGTTTATCTTCAGATTCCTGACCTACCGGTACTGGAGATTGTTGGGAACTGCAGGGCTACCCGAATACCTCTTTTATCATCAATCAAGGCTTCCAAGTTGTTGAATAAGGGTTGTGAAGCTTACTTAGCTTATCTGATCAATCAACCTACTGTTAAGTTGAATTTGATGAGGTTCTAATTGTTAAAGACTTCCCTGGTGTATTTCCCGAGGAATTACCGGGTTTACCACCAGATAGGGAGATTGAATTTGTGATTGACCTTATGCCAGGCACTATGCCAATTTCTAGAAGTCCTTATAGAATGGCATTGGCTGAACTTCAAGAATTAAAAATTCAGCTTCAGAACTTGCTTGGAAAAGGGTTTATACAACCTAGTTCTTCGCCATGGGGTGCGCCTGTGTTGTTTGTGAGAAAGAAAGGCGGCACGCTACGGTTATGGATTGATTACAGGGGACTTAATCAAGTCACGATTAAGAAAAAATACCCATTGCCGTTGATTGAAGAATTGTTTGACCAGTTGCAGGGTGCGAGTGTTTACTCTAAATTCGACTTGAGGCAGGGTTACTATCAACTCAGATTTCATAGTGACGATATACCTAAGACGGCATTCAGGACTAGATATAGCCATTATGAATTTGTTGTGTTACCATTTGGATTGACGAATGCACCAACCGCATTCATGGACTTAATGCAGAGGGTCTTTCGACCTTATCTTGATCAGTTTGTCGTAATCTTTATTGACGACATTCTAGTATACTCTAAGAATGAGGCTGAACATGAACAACATTTGAAGATTGTGCTCCAGACTTTGCAAGAAAACAAGCTTTTTGCTAAATTCAGCAAGTGCGAATTCTGGTTGAATCAGATATCTTTTCTGGGCCATATCATTTCAGATCAAGGAATTTCAGTAGACCCAGCTAAGATTGAAGTTGTTTCATCTTGGAAGAGACCTGAAACGGTGTCAGAGATTCGGAGTTTTCTAGGGTTGGCAGGTTACTATCGGAGGTTTGTTAAAGACTTTTCCAAAATTTCTGGACCTTTAAGCCAGTTGACTCGAAAGAAAGTTACTTACAATTGGGATGCTAAATGTGAATCCAGTTTCCAAGAACTGAAGAAGAGACTAACTACAGCTCCTATACTAGCTTTACCTGAGGGTACAGAAAACTTTGTTGTCTACAGTGATGCATCTAAAGAAGGTTTAGGCTATGTTTTAATGCAGAATGGTAAGGTGATTGCCTATGCTTCTAGGAAGTTGAAACCTTATGAAGTCAATTACCCTACACATGATCTTGAGTTAGCTGTAGTTGTGTTTGCATTGAAGAAGTGGCGTCATTACTTGTGGGGTAGCAGATTTGAAATTTTTACTGACCACAAGAGTCTAAAAATATTTATTTTCACAAAAGGATTTGAATATGAGGCAGCGAAGATGGCTTGAGCTATTAAGTGGCTACAATTGTTCTATAAACTACGTGCCAAGTAAGGCAAATGTTGTTGCAGATGCTTTGAGCAAAAAGGCTACTGTTGCAAGTTTAATTATCAAGGATTGGGAGACTTTGGAGGAAATTATTTCATGGAAGCCAGAAGCTACTGAGGTAGGGATTCGATTTGCTAGCTTACAAATTCAGTCGGGATTGCTAGCCCAAATCAGAGAGGCTCAAAAGACGAATCCTCACATCTTGAAAATCCAAGAAAAAGCAAAAGGGGGAGAGTCGGAGTTTAAATTACATGTAGATGGTATCTTTAGATTCAGGGACAGGGTGTGTGTTCCTGGTGATTCGACTTTGAAGAATGAGATTATGTCCGAGGCACATAATTCAAGATATACAATTCACCCGGGCGGTACTAAAATGTATTGAGATTTGAAACAACACTTTTGGTGGAACAATATGAAGAGGGAGATTGCTGGGTATGTATCCAGGTGTTTGACTTGTTAGAGGGTTAAAGTTGAGCATCAGAGGCTAGCCGAGCTTCTGCAACCGTTGTCGATTCCACAATGGAAGTGGGTGCATATAACAATGGACCTTGTGACCGATCTTCCTAGATCTCCGAGAGGATGTGGTTATGTTTGGGTCGTTGTGGACCGATTGACTAAAGTTTCACATTTTATTCCTATGAACAAATAGGATAGCCTTGATAAACTAGCCGAGCTTTATGTTGCTAATATTGTGAGACTTCATGGTGTGCCACAGAGTATAGTGTCAGATAGAGATCATAGATTTAGATCTCGTTTTTGGCAGAAGTTGCAAGAGGCCATAAGAACTAAATTGAGCTTCAGTACTGCATACCATCCACAAACTGATGGCTAGTCTGAGAGAACTATCAGGATCTTGGAAGACATGCTTCGGGCATGTGTGTTAGACTTTGGGAAGAATTGGGATAAGTTTTTTACAATAATAGTTATCAATCTACTATAGGTATGGCTCCGTACTAGGTATTGTACCGTCGTAAATGCAGATCCCCATTGTATTGGGAAGAGGTTGGAGAGATGAGAACAGTTGATCCAACTGTGTTACCTAAGATGATTAGGATGGTAGATAATGTTCACCTTATTCGCTAGCGTATGCTTACAGCTCAGAGTCGTCAGAAGAGTTATGTGGATAAGCACCATCGAGATCTTGAGTTTGCTTTGGGAGATTGGGTATTTCTTAAGATTTCTCCTCGAAAGGGGTTGATTTGGCACGGTAAGAGTGGGAAACTTAGTCCCAGGTATGTGGGTTCATTTGAGATCACCGAAAATGTGGGTCCTTTAGCTTATCGGTTAGCTTTACCTCCGAGCTTGTCGAGACTGCACGATGTTTTCCACGTGTCAATGTTAAGAAAATATCATCCAGACCCTTCACATGTTCTTGAACCAGAGCCTTTGCAGGTTGAGGAAAAGTTGACTTATGAAGAGAAATCGATTCGAATTTTGGATTGGAAAGTTCAGGAGCTTCGCAGGAAGAGTATTCCATTAGTAAAGGTTCTTTGGAATCATCATGGTTTGAGGAAGCGACTTGGGAAAAAGAGGACCAAGTTCGGAATCAGTATCCGGAGTTGTTTGTTGACCAGGTAAGAATTGCGTGGGCGCAATTGTTCTAAGGGGGAAAGGGTGTAATACCCGAGCCCGGAATGTGGAATTTTCTTGTTTATTATTTTGAAAATTATATTTACTTAGATTCTTTGAGATTTAATTGTTACTCCTTTACTGTCGCAAAGTGCATTGCATATCGAGAGTGATAGTTAGAGGGTGTTTTCTAGTCCTCAGCAAATAGTGAAAACTAGTATTTAGTGTTTTAATTTTAGTGTTTTAATTGTTGTTAGCTAGAATTAACATTTCATTAGTTATTTTAGCTTTAAAATGCATGAAAATAAGCTAAATTGACCAAATTAAGTTAGCTTTGACCAATCTTTGACTAGTTGACCAAGCTTGTCAACTTATAAGCTTATAACATAATAAAATTAAAAAAAACAAAAGCTGAAAATAGAAAAGTGTGAAGGCCGAAACCTTCAAGGGAAAAAAAACCATTTTCAAATCTTCAAAACTTCAAATCTTCGCGTGAGATCGTGCGGCGTTGGTTCTGAGGCATCCAGCGTTGTTTTCCTAGCAACTAGGAGTGCCTAAGGTGAGGGAAGCACGTTATTTGCGCATTTTAATGTTATATGTCTCAACTTTATGATTTTTGAATTTTATCCGTAGTTTGTTGTTTTGATCATTTTAACGCTTAAAGAATGTTCCTTGCCAATTGTAGAACATGTATTTATAGCTTTTTAACATTTTCTGCGGTTGAATGTTGAGATTGTAATTTAAAATGTCAATTGAATAGTAAAACATGAATAGTAAACCCTCGAAACGTAGAAGTTGCGTTGTTATGCATTTTGTTGATGTGAAAAGATGCTAGATATGCTAGAATGACTAAATGCATGATTTGTTTGGGTTGCGTAGTGGAAAAATAAGAAGAAATGCCTTGGTGAAAGTCGGGGTCATTTAGGTCGAGTTTAGCGTTTCCTCGTTTTGCGTGATGGCATTGTCTCGGGAGGCCATAGAAGCACTTTTGGTTTGGTTATGGCGTTGGTTGGGTGTTTGGTTAGAGTAGTTGGAGTTCAAACGAGCAAAGGGGGAAATCCAAGCTTTGCGTAAATTCTAGGGTAAAGTAGGGTTTCGGGGTCTTTAGACGTGCCTTATGGTGACCTAGGAGGATTGGTGAAGTCGGTTTCCAGAACTCGTGGCTCGTTTGGAAGTAGTAGCGTTTTGATAGTTGGGGTCGATTTGTGATTTTGCTTGTTTTCTTGATATTATGCCTATAGAATGTTTAAAATAGCTTGATATGCTTGTTAGAGTTGATTTTGATTGGAATGGTTATCAACTATTGCTATTGCGTGTGAGAGTAACCTACTTTGTTATTCTCCTACGTGTGGCTTTATTGCTCGATTGTTGCATTGTATATTGTATTCCATTCATAGAGTCAGGGCGGTGTGATGGGCCTCTCTGGGTAGCCTCGGGTTGCCAGTGTTGGTTGCCCTAGCTCCATGTCCTATTCCCTTTCTCGCTTGGGTTGCCTCCCAGGGAGATTTGGGTCGTAGAATTGATGGATACTTTCGGGGTATTCCAAACTGAAGTTATAACGTGGTTTGGGCCGGCGCATCGTCATCGAATTCGTGATTGAAAGTTGCTCGTGGAAAGTGAATTGTATCCTTTGAATGAGTGTTTATAGTTTAATGCTTGTCTTGTTTATTGTTGGCTTTGATTGTATCTCTGTATGATAATTGTATGAATTGCTTGACTATTTGCATTGCATTCTCCTCTCATCTCCGTCCTTGAGACCATTTGCCCTCACTGAGCAATAGTGTTTGCTCATTCCTTTATATACCATATTTTTACAGGAGTAGTTGAAGCTGATCCTCTTGAGGTAATTGAGAAGGAGGAGCAAGTGGATGTGTTTCCTTGATAGCACTTCTTTGCTTAGCTGGTGGTTGGTTGCCAGACTTTTGTGCGAGCCTTGGTTGATATCTATATTGCTTGGATGACGCTTTATTTTGAGGCTTGTAGCCTTGTATGTAGTTTTATTTTGAGGCCTTTATGGTCTTTTGTTGTAAAGGTTTAAAGATTGTAAAGTTGTAAAGTTATACTCTTATGACTAGTAAAGAATTGCATACTAATGGTTTAACTGTTTAGTGGCATAAATACTTCCGTAGTATGCATGACATTTTTGGTTTGCAAAGTTGTTAATGAGAAGATGTATATTTTCTAAAAGAGAATTGTCTTGATTCAAATGTTTATTATGGCTTTCGCAAGTATTATGTTGAATGTAGGGTTTTCAGATCGTCCACGGTACAGAGGAGACTCCGTCCGTGTGTCAGGTCCGGGCTTGGCCTTTTGCCGGGTCGGGTCGGGGCGTGACAGGTTCACTAGGCTGTTGGCATACCAAGCACTTGCCCGCTGCTCCTGCCACCCGCTTGGCTGGCGGATAGCTCGTTATCCTAACTTTTCTCTATGTTGGGGCCCTCCTATTGCTGACGCCATAAGCTATGGCAGCTCCAGCTCGCAAAGGGGCCCGCCTTGTAGGGCCAGAGTGGGTTCAACGGTTTGCCTCCATTCGAATTATGTTAGGGGTTCTTTCCCTTTTACCAGATCTAGAGAAATACTACAAGTCCTCCGTCCCAGATTCCATCGTCGCGCCTATCTGGTTCACCGGTACTACCAAAAAGTCTCATGCTTACGTTACTCTTACTGGTGGTTTGATTATCTTGGACCATGAAGACCCCAGTCGTGCTTCTAGTTTCCATTCCCATCATCATATTGATGATTAATCTCCTCGTGCTCTGCCATAAGAACTTGGAGTCGGTGTCATGGTGAAGATAAGGTAAGGTTCTGATTCTTGTTCAAAAAATAGACCGAACGCATTCAAGTTATTGGCTCGTCCAACCCGGCAGTATTCATGAGTCGTTCGTTCAACTATCCCTCGGAGACAGGGTCGAGAAGTACCATGCATGGTTGTCCCCCATCCTTTTCCTAGTGCGAGCTCCATTTTATTAGTTTAGTAAAGTCAAGCTTGGTTCCCTGGATAAAAAAAAAGGGACTTCTGCAACGGGCTATGCCACCAAACCAACTGAGGGAAGTCGCGTCCGTCCCATCGCAAGCACCTACAATGTCATGATCCCATTGGTTTACCTTTTTTTTCCTAGGTAGTTTACTAGACGGTCGCCCCTCAAACAAGAAAAGGTATAAATATGGAAACCTCTCTGCCATTTGGATTGGAGAATTTATGGAGGAAATCAGGTTTTAAATTCCTAAAAACCGCACGATTATATAACCAAAGGGAATAGGTCACACCTAAAATCATCCCAAGCACTGCTAATGTGGCTACTAAGCTATTTCTTTGCAAAGCTCCTACTGAGATGAGAAATTCCCTGATAAAGCTGCTAGTACTAGGTGAAATCATATTTGCCAAAGTGGAAGAGAAAAAAATGGTAGGAAAATTCGGCATGGTGCTCACTGAACCTCTGTAATATCTAACAAGTTGAGTCTTATGTCGGTCATATAGAACACCAACACAAAGAAAAAAGGTTGAAGAAACTAATCTATGACTTGACATCGGTTGAATGCTACTTCCAATTACCTGTATGTTTGATAGAGCCAAAGATTCTCTCCCACTGATTGGAGTACGCCGATTACCCCCCGAACCGTACAATATAGTTACCACCTATCATACAGCTTTCTAACTTAACTTTTTTTTTCTGGTTGTTCCGCTTTGTTGATCGATGGTATTGTAAGAGATCTGTAACCCGTCAAAATTATTTACATAATAATGGTTCCTGCTTCCTACCCATAGTTAGCATGTATCGACCCGGGTCATACTTGAGTATCACATCGTAGACTCCCATCCCAACTTTATCTTCCTTATCAGTGAACCGAAACATAGTGCATAGACTTCTGCCCCAACTCTATCTTCCTTATCAGTGAACCAGAACATAGTGCATAGGTGCTCTTCGATGCAGCGGGGACAAGACGAGGTGACATACTACGATCATGTACAGAATTGCTGCCTTTCATCTCGGCAATATAGAACCTCTCAACAACTCCCGTTCTTGTATGAGGTCCTATCAGGATAGGTAGGCCCAAGCCTTTCCCCTCCCCTTCCCTCCAAAAGACCCTTTTTCCCTCTCGGGAAAGATAAAGAAGAAAAGAAAGGATTCATTTTTTTCTTTCATGTGAACGGTGTTGGTGGGGCTCGTATAGAAAGGTTTTTCGTGCTATACATCACGTTGAGAAAGACCAACCTCCTTTGTACCTGAGTCTTTTTTTACCTTGAAAATGAGGTCTTCCTTATGATGCTACGGACGGTTGTCCAAAGTGCAAGGGGTAAACTCGGACTTGGATAGGATAGGATTATGAGTACTGGGCCCTTCGGGTCTCATTTTTTGGTCGAGTTTACCGTACCTCTGGCTTCTAGGCTATAATATTTTGTTACGTTCTACCGTTGTTAAGCTAGAAATCAAAGGTTTCACACAAGCTCTATTCTGCGGTGTGGTGGCAAGACTGCTAGGGGAGTGGCTCCGGTTGTAGATAGGGTTAAATCTGCAGGGGTCATGCAAATACATAGGCCCCTTCCCTTATCGTTTGGTGGTTTAGAAGGCGCTTTCTAATCTATGGTCCCTCGAAGCGAAGGGTTAGGCAGGTAGTATGGGCCCTCTGACTTCCAGTTATGTGCTATGTGGCTCCCGCGAAGCGAATGAAGGGAAGCTCGAAGAGCTTACGCTCACTCTCAGCCTCTTTGGTTGGTAGGCGGGCGGGCTAAGCCCCCTGCTTAAGATTCAATTCATAAGTCTAATTTTATGTTGTCGTGACGCTTTAGTTAGGCTAACTACTATAGGCTAGCTACTTCTAGCTTCTATAGCGCCCTTCCACTTTGGTCTAGTTTTAGTTTGTATTGGTACTGAATGAGCATATCAAACAAAGGCAAGCAGCATAAGCCTTTCTCCGGCCTGGGAAAAGCAATGAGCTATGTAAGCTAGGGCTTTGTTCACCTTTGGACACGAACACTATTCAGTTCTCAGCGAAAACCCGCCTTAGGGTTTGAACGACAATAAGATAAGTCGATGTTCAATCTAAGACAAGGTTGAGCGCTGATAGCTTGTAGTGAACTGCCCCCTTTTGAAACCAACCAGAAGTAGCCTTTGGTTCTTAAGTAGTTAAGGTTTGGAACCCTTGCAACTATGATAGAAAGTCGTTTGCTTGTTGCCAAACCCTTCGCCTTTCTTTTGAATCAAAGTAGGTCGTGACTTTTGTATTTTAGTCAGTCGAGGAAAGCTACCACTTCATAGACAGCTTCGCTTCCTCGTCATTTTTTTTTGGCAACTCCCTTCTACTTTTCTTGCTTCTCTCATGCTTGCTTGCAAGAAGGCTTAGAGTCCTTTTCGCTACGTCCAAAAGCTTCCCAAAAGATTTGATTCAATAGAAATCTCACATATTGAGCGCAGCTGATATGCGGCTACGGCTAGGTGATCATATCATGCCATAAAACACTTTTATATGTACAGAAAGATCCCCTAGATATACAAATAGAATAGATTTTTATGGTTAGACAGACATTCCATTGATTCTTAGTTTTTTGGCTGAAAAAGCTCGTCGATCCAAATGAATCATTGTTCTGGTCTCTCTTCGCTCCCCGCCCCAAAACTGATCCATGGCACAGCGCCCATTCGCTTCGCGTGCGGGAAGGCAATGAAGTTCAGTTCATAGGATCCCAGCAAAGTGGAGCAACCACAACACTAAGTTCTTTAAGTTAGCTAGATCTCGCTAGTGCCACCTAAACAGTAGGTAGGCGGCAGATGTATGACGTTTGGAGTTGTCGTTCATGCACCTATCCCCAATGGAAGAATAAGTGATCAGTTCCCCTGCAGATCATGGCTTTACTACTCGGTCCCTGATGGCCAGCGGGGGATTCGGTATAGTAGCTAACGTTCATTTGGGCTGCGCGTTCCCACTAGGCTGGACACATGTTAGGTATAGGAAGTATGGTTCCAAAAGTGACTTCGATTTGCCAGTTCAAGCTCAACTCCTCACTTGACGTTAGCGGACCTACCGGTCGGGCCGGGGCTCTGCGCTCTTTCTTTCTATGTGGGACGATACCGGGGAGAGAAAGGAATACATCGAGGTAGCGAACAAGACAACTACATTTTGGCTTTTCCCTCCATGAGATGAGCCCAGTGCATTGGACCAATGGGATGGATAAGAGAACTGAGATGGCCTAAAAAGCGCTTGGGCGCTCTACGTACGATGTAGACTCAATCAGATACATATCGATTTCTTTCTGATGGATCAAGAATAAATAGTTGTCTCATCAATAGATAGAAATAGGAGATTTCCCCTTATTCTTGATAGATTCCTTCTCTATCTTTTTTGATCCATCAGAACAGATCAAACTATCTATCAATCGATTTGAAAATAGCACGTTCATATCGCTTTTCATTCATTTCTGCCATGAAAACATAGCTGTCACAATAAGAAGCAGACGAAGTAGCTATAAGTACTCACTTCATGCCCTTGAATTCTTATTCACGAATGAATTGGGAAAGCCAACAGAAAAATTTGATTATGACTTCGTAGAACTAGTGCTGCTCTTGCCTGCGTGTAGGGCTGTCCCCTACTCCTGTCCTGTGGCACTAAGGGGCCTTTGTTTTCGGAACAGACTACAGTGTTTTGCTGATGCCTCAAATCAAGCTTTTATTGCGACATGCTATGTTCTCTCCACCATTGCTAGTAAGTTGATGGGTCGCACACCCGGCACACATGTTTTGGCCTTGTATGTCCATAACTCAAAATAGGTGACCCTAACGGCCGCCGCCCGACAAACATACCAATAGTCACCAGATTCATATGAGCTACTGAGGAGTAAGCAGTGATCTTCTTAAGATCGATTTGTCTTGAAGTGGTCGAGGAACTATATATTATAGCAATCACGCTTAAAGTATAAATGAAAGGAGTAGAACAAAGTGTTGCTTCGGGAAACATGGGTATTGAAAATCTTAAAAACCCGTAGGTTCCTAATGTCACGCCCCGACCCGACCCCGCAAAAGGCCAAGCCCGGACCTGACACACGGACGGAGTCTCCTCTATACCGCGGACGATCCGAAAACCCTAAAATCAACATAATACTTGCGAAAGCCATAAAACAATTAAAACAAGCCGACTTTCTTTTAAAAACATACATCTTCTTATTAACCAACTTTCCAAACCAAAATGCCATGCATACTACACAAATATTTATGCCACTAAACAGTTAGCTATTAGCATGCATTTCTTTACTAGTCATAAGAGTATACTTTTACAACTTTACATTCTTTCAACTTATACAACATAAGACCATAGAGGCCTTAAACTAGGAAATACATACAAGGCTACAAGCCTCAAAATAAAGCGTCATCCAAGCAATATACATATCAAGCAAGGCTCGCACAAAATCTGTTAACCAACCACCAGCAAAGCAAAGAAGTGCTATCACAAAAACACCTCCACCTGCTCCTCCTCCTCTATTACCTCAATAGGGTCTGCTTCAACTACTCCTATAAAAATATAGTATAGAAAGGAATGAGCAAAAACTATTGCTCAGCGAGGGTAATTGATCTCAAGGACGGAGATGAGAGGAGTATGCAATGCAATTAGTCATGCAATTCATACAAACATCATATAGAGATACAACAAAGCCAACAATAAAGCAAGGCAAGCATTAAAGCTATAAACACTCATTCAAAGGATACAATACTCTTTTCACGAGCAACTTTCAAACACGAATTCAATGACGACGCGCCGTCCCAAACCACCTTATAACACAAGTTTGGAATACCCCGGAAGTATCCATCAATCTACGACCCAAATCTCCCTGGGAGGCGACCCAAGCGAGAAAAGGGAATAGCAGTGGAGCTAGAGCAACCAACAC
Organism: Ehretia macrophylla; assembly: GCA_037974665.1. Lineage (NCBI taxonomy): Eukaryota > Viridiplantae > Streptophyta > Magnoliopsida > Boraginales > Ehretiaceae > Ehretia > Ehretia macrophylla. The sequence continues at coordinate 84,194,601 of CM075770.1, read as the reverse complement.
TGGCAACCCAAGGCTACCCAGAGAGGCCCATCACTCATGAGCGAGACACTATGCAATGCAAGACTCGATACAAGGCGATAAATGAGCAATTAAGCCACACATGGGAGAATAACAAAGTAGGTTACTCTCGCACGCAGTAGCAACAGTTGATATGCATTTCAATCAAGATCAATTCAAACAAGTATATCAAGCAACCCTAAGCATTCTATAGGCATAATATAAAAAAAACAAGCAAAAACACAAATCGGCCCCAACTATCAAAACACTACCATTTCCAAACGAGCCACAAGTTCCGGAAATCGACTTCGCTAATCTTCCTAGGTCACCATAAGGCACGTCTAAAGACCCCGAAACCCTACCTAACCCTAGAATTGACGCAAAGTCCCGATTTCCCTCTTTGCTCGTTTGAACAACTATATCAACCAAACACCCAACCAATGCCATAATCGCACCAAAAGTGCTTCCATGGCCTCCCGAAACAATGCCAACATGCAAAACGAGAAAACGCCAAACTCGACCTAAACGACCCCGACTTTCATGAAGGCTTAATTCCCGTTTTTTCCATTACGCAACCCAAACAAACCATGCATTTAGGCATTCTAGCACACCTAGCACATTCCCACATCAACGGATAGCATAACGGGGCAACTTTATCGTTTCAAGGGTTTACTATTCATAAAACACTATTCAACAACCAATTTAAATTTCAATCTCAACATTTAACCGCAGAAAATGTTAAAAAGCTATAAATACACGTTCTACAATTGCCAAGGAACATTCTAGAAGCATCAAAACGCTTTAAACAACAATCTACGGATAAAATCTAAAAATCACAAAGTTGATACACTTGACATTTAAATGCGCAAATAACATGCTTCCCTCACCTTAGGCACTCATAGTCGCTAGGAAAACAACGCTAAACACCTCGAAAACCACCCTGCACAAGCTTACGCAAAGATTGAACGATTGGAAGTTGAAAGGTTTTTTTTTCCCTTTGAAGCTCTCGGCCTGCACACTGCTGTTTCAGCTTCTATATTTTTGTTTTTTTTTTTTAGCTTTTAAGAGGTCTACTTGGTCAAAGGGTCAAAGCCCTTGGTCAAATGACTTAATATTTGGTCAATTAGAATATTTTTGTGCACTTTAAAGCCATTTTAACTAAGGAAAGATTAATTATAGCTAACAACACTTAAAACATAAAATTAAAGTCATCTAAATACTAGTTTCACTATTTGCTGAGGACTAAAACCGTTCTCTAGCTATCGCTTCCTAAATGCAATGCACGTTGCGACGGCAAGGAAGTAACAATTAATTCTAAAAGAATTTAAGGAAATATAATTTCCAAAATAATAAACAAGAAATTTTCACATTCCGGGCTCAGGTATTACACCCAAGTTTAAAGGAATTCCTGCCAAGACGACAAATCCTGCCGTAGGTGCCTCTACATGAGCTTCGGGTTACCAAATATGAACTGGTACCATAGGCACTTTGACGGCGAAAGAGGCGAAAAAAAGAAATCCATAGAAAGATTTGGCGCCGCTCACTAAATTCTGTGGTTAATGATATTTGTAAATCGGTTGTTTCTATTTGAAGAAGAATCGACAGAATAGCTAATAGCATAAAAACAGATCCAAGTAAAGTATAAAGGAAAAACTGATATGCTGCCTTGATCTTTCTTTGTCTCGAACCCCATACCCCTATAATAATGGTAGAGTAAGGGGTGGCCCCAAAGCTGAATTGATCGATGGTGGTTGGTCAAAGCTCCAGTAGGTAGCCACTCCCTTCTTAGAGAACCGTACGTGAGACTTCTACCTCATACGGCTCCGTCCCGAGCTTCCGTCGTCGGTCTTGGCATTAGACCACTATCTATGCATGTATTTTCAGCCTGGACACTCGAATCTTTTGCTTTTCGAGTGGTGGCAAACAATGGTGCTTGCCTTGCAAGATATGCCTGCCCGTAGGGCCCGAACTGCTTCATGCCCGAAAGAACCGCTTACTAGCTAGCCGGACTAGGGGGGCCCTATCTGGACACATACTAAAAACCATGCATTTCGAATTGAACGCAAGGCCTGTCTTTCAAATCAAAAGAAAAATAGGCTCGTTGGGAAGAAAGATGGAGTGCGGCCTGTAGAGCACATGTAAGGCACAGTCGGGTTGCTCACGTAGTGGATCGCTCTCTATCTATAGATAGAGAGAGAGACAAGTGTAAAAGTAGTAGCCTTATGTTATGGCCGCCCCCTGACTTACAGCCTTTACGCTACTACTACTGTGATGTGAGCGGTTCAAATATGTCTTTCCCAATCATCCTGGCCGAAACTTGTACACAGCACTTCTACGGGCATAAAGGTTTGGAACTATTTTCTTATCTAAACCTTAAGGACAGGACCCTACCCTATTCTCGAACCCTCTGCTTAGCTTTACCCTACCCGTATTTCCTTTTGAAGGGGCCAAAAAAATGTCTCCACTTGCTGCCAACACTCTTTCTTCAGAATTTGACTGAACGGGTTGATCCTCCCCTCCCGTTTGTTTTAGCAACTTATCCTAAGGTCTCTTCGCCAAGAGTTCCCCGGTGACGACAGAGGAAGCAACCCGCCTGTTGTGACGGGGCGGCTTTTTTATTTTACAATAAGACTTGGATTATTATCCCTACACTCAGTCGCTTATGAGTTTATGTCCATCCCTGGTCGGGTATAGTTTCCTTTCGATTTTTCCCTTGTAGCCATTACCCGAATTCGCGCAAGTATGTCCACACCCCTCAAACTGACTTGACGAGGAATCCATTCTCACGAAAAAACATAACCCCTATACATACCTAGGAGCATCCCTTCTTGCATATCCATACAAGACCTGAGTAGGCGGGTTGAGCTCCTATGAGGTACCCACTACTCGGAGTACCCTTCCAAAAGGAAAAAGATATGTCTGTCAGGTTCAGTTCTTCTTAGTTGGGTTGGGCGGGTTCGACCAGAAATGCTATGCTTACACATAAGACTAGCCCTCTTCACGAAAGCTTCGCGGGGACTACTTTACGGACGACCGCCCCTAGGGGGTTTACTGTACAAGGCCTCTATAGAGGAAAAGCTTTATCCCAAAGAATAGAATATGTAACGACCCGATTCCCCACGTGTAGCCCACGCGGAGTCTCACTGAGCCGTCACTACCCAGGAATTGTCCGCTATTGGCAGTCCCTGGCCCGCAAGCACAGGTCCCTCACGGTTTTGTCCTCTCGAGATCTCTTCTCAAAAGGGCCCTGGGCTGATATAAGAGACTAACCCTTATATCCAGCTCTCTCACTTCCAAATCTTCCGATGTGGGATTGTGTTACCACATTCCACCCCCCTTAAGAGGCCCCGCGCCCTCGCAGGCACTAGCACAAGGGAAGACTGGCTCTGATACCATTTGTAACGACCCGACTCCCCACGTGGAGCCCACGCGGAGTCTCACCAAGCCGTCACTACCCAGGAATTGTCTGCTATTGGCAGTCCCTGGCCCGTAGGCACAGGTCCCTCACAGTTTTGTCCTCTCGAGAATCTCTTCTCAAAAGGGCCCTGGGCTAATATAAGAGACTAACTCTTATATCCAGCTCTCTCACTTCCAAATCTTCCGATGTGGGATTGTGTTACCACAGAATATGCTTAGTTCCGTACAACGTAGGGATTAGCACACTTTCGGGAAGAACATAGAATAGTAGAAGATCCAGCATGCAGAAGACAGCGATGATTAAAAATTCACGAATTAGAGATGTTATAATATGCTCGTTCCCATAACTTCTCATTCCAGACCAACCTTTTAAAATGCAAATAGAGATTAGAAATATGGTCAATATCACGAAGAATAAAGAGATACCGTCTATGCCCAAATAAAAATTGATGTTTTCATAAAGAAACCATCGAAGGCTTTCCACAAATTGAAATTTGGCCGTAGAAGGATCGAATTGTATTTGAAGAACAGAGGGATAAAAAAAAGTAATAAAAGAGGCGCACAGACCAATCAATCGTATCGGTCGTATTCTTGAATTTAGAATGAAAAAAGGAGTAATGTTTCCTAGCACGGGACATAGAATAAGACCACTTAGATCAGAATAGCATTCACAGAAATGTTCTAGCATAAAGTAGAATCGAACATTGAAAAGATTAATTGACAACTGTAAAAAGATTGGCGCCTGATTCTATTACAATAGGGGTCCATTAGTGCAAGTCAGCTGAACACCGTGATTGATGAGTGGGTATGTGATACCCCGAACCTGGCATGTATTCAATAGCATTTAAAGTTCATTTAAATTACATTTTATTGACCTTTCACCTTCTTTGACCAAACTAGTTGACTTTTCATCTACATTGACCAACTAGGACAATGTGAAATTTTTTGAAATGTTTAATAAAGGGCAAACTTGGGATTAGAAATAAAAAAAATGCAAAAAATGCATTGTTAAGTTAGTCAAATTTTGGGTCAACTTTGGAATTAAATCTGAACCAATTGGGGAAGAGTTATGTAGCAAATTATATATGGTTGGAAAGCTCTATGAGTCTAGTTTCTGAGGCTTTAAACCGTTCGTGAATTGGAGTTTTTTAGAAGAAGTTATGGCCGTTTTCGTAAGGTCGCGCATAGCTGTTTTGGTTTAGCGGGTTGACCGAATCTTTGACCTTTGACTTGTCATTTTTTTTCCCTAAATAAGCAGCATTGCACACGAAAAAACAGAGAAGAAACACTTGAAAACATGAGGAAAAGAAGGAGAAAAAAAAGAAAACTTCAACTACAAATCACCAAATCTTAGCGTGAGCTTGCACGGGGTGGTTTCCGAGGCACTCTACGAGGTTTTCCTAGTGTCTAGGAGCGTCTAAGGTGAGGGTTTAATCGTTATTTGCGCATTTGAAAAATGTATATCTAAACTTTAATTTTTAGAACTTATATGTAGATTGTTGTTTTAATCGTTTTGTTACTTAAAGAATGTTCCTTGTTGATTGTAGAACATGTATTTATAGCTTTTTAGCATTTTCTGCGGCTGAAAATCGAAATTGTAATTTAAATTGACTAATGAATAGTAATTAATGAATAGTAAACCCTTGAAACGATAAAGTTGCGCTGTTATGCTGTCTGTTGATGTAGAAATGTGCTATATATGCTAGAATGCCTAAATGTGTAGTTTAATTGGAATGTGTAATAGAAAAATAGAGAAAAACGGCTTTGTGAAAGTCGGGGTCGTTTAGGTCGAGTTTAGCATTTTCTCGTATTGCGTGTTGGCATTGTTTCGGGAGGCCATGGAAGCACTTTTGGTGCGATTATGGCGTAGGTTGGGTGTTTTGTTGATATAGTTGTAGTTCAAACGAGCAAAGAGGGAAATCGGGACTTTGCGTGAATTCTAGGGTAAAGTAGGGTTTCGGGGTCTTTAGACGTGCCTTATGGTGACCTAGGAGGACTGGTGAAGTCGGTTTCCAAAGCTCGTGGCTCGTTTGAAAGTAGTAGTGTTTTGAAGTTGGGGTCATTTTTGTGATTTTGTGTGTTTTCATAGAATATTGCTTATAGTATGTTTATATTGATTATAGAATGCTTATGTTGCCTATAGAATGCTTATAATGCCTATAGAATACTTGCTAATGCTTGATAATGTTAGTTGGCGTTGTTTTTGTCACTTGTTTGATTGTAAATGCTTATTACGCTTGTTAGAATTGATTATTGATTGAAATGTTTATCAATTGTTGAGAATGCTTGATATCGCTTGCTCATCGCCTTGTATCGAGTCTTGCATTGCATAGTGTCTCGCGCGTGAGTGATGGGCCTCTCTGGGTAGCCTCGGGTTGCCAGTGTTGGTTGCTCTAGCTCCGTTGCTATTCCCTTTCTCGCTTGGGTTGCCTCCCAGGGAGATTTGGGTCATAGAATTGATGGTTACTTCCGGGGTATTCCAAACTGGTGTTATAAGGTGGTCTGGGCCGGGGCGTCATGGTTAATGTCATCGGAATCGTGATCGGTACATTACTCGCTCGAGTGATCCATAGCCTTCAAAGTGTGGTATAGCTTTGATTGGTTGTGTTAATGCTTTTCTTAATTGTTTATTGTATTGTTATATATATTGAATGCCTTTTATTGATTGTATTGCTTAACTGTACCTATTTGCATTGCACGATCTTCTTTCTCTCTATCTCGATATCTGTCTCGCCCTCACCGAGTATTGGTGTTGTGTATCCTCACTCCTCACCACCACATTTAAGGAAATGCCATGTTAGCTGGAAAGTTCGTGATTTCGTGAAAGTCCGTGCTTGAAGGGTTGTCCTGCGTGCCTATGTGACTTGAGTTGTCAAAGTTATAAAGTTGTATGCTTTTATGTATTATATGTATTTAATGTTAAAGGGGATGTAATTTAAGTTCATTAGATTATGTATTTAGTTGATATAGCTTAACTTCAATATATATTTGTAATGACAAAAAGGGACAAAGATAAAAAGTCATGATAGTCTACTTTATGCAATAGGTTGGTGTAGTTTAATTGCTAAGCTTGAATTTATATTTACTTGTGAATTGCTTGTTGTGAACCGAGGCTCGGATGGCCTTGAGGTGGTTGAAGGGTTGGACACGGTGTTGGTCCATTTATATTCTATGTTGGTCCATTTATATGCTATTACAGGTTTTGCAATTTGCCTAGAAACAAGGGAGACTCTGTCCGTCTTTCCCTAAAATCTTGCCGGGTTTGGATTTAGGTTGTGAATAGATTGATTGTTTGAACTCCAGATCTCGAGAGGGATCGGGGTGTCACAGGTGGTATCGGAGCTTGTCCAGCTCATAAGCCGGGACAGGGTCCTCGGCCTGGTGGGTAGTGGTCCTTGAATGTGTGCTTGATAAGTGTGTCTTGAAAGTGTATGCTTGTATGTGAGATTGTGTGTCCTAACTTGAATGTAAGCACTTATGTGATAGAGTTATGTGTTATGTGTTAAATGTTTCTCAAGAAAGGTGAAATGTCTAGTTGTCTATCGAATTGACTTATTGAATTGACCTCGTGAATCGAATCGACCTCGTGAATTGTTAGTTGCTTGAAGTATTACTTGTAATGTGTGTATAGAATGTCTTGAATTAGCTATGCCGTGGTTTGAATTGATTATGTTGTGCTTGACTTGATTGCCGTGCTTGAGTGACTTTGTTGAATAAACTGTTTTACAAACTTGCTTGCATAATAGTTTAAGGCATGTGTATAACTGTGATATATTGGCATTCATACATGTCCTATGGAAATGGTAAGTAAGTCCTCTTCCTCCCATGAAGAAAGTGGTTCACCGCTGGCTTTTCAAGGTGTATGGATTGGCAGGAAATGAATGGCATTTGACTAGCCTTTATTTGGGAATTGGTGTTTGCTTTTGGAGCTCGGTTATTGGCAAATCTCTATGGTCCTCCTCTATGCTTAACAATTGTGAAAGGGTAGCTTTCTCTTGGGGTTTTATTTGGTTATTCTTTGGAGCATTCTTTGGTTTTCTTAATGGGTATTCTTTGGAGACTTTTGTTGGCATTTCTCGGTGGATTTGGCTATTGGGATTTTAATCGGCCTTACTGCACAGTAATATCTATGGTATATGTGTCTCGGTCTTTATTGGTGTGATACTGGCATCCCTGATTGGAAATTCTTCAATGGTATTTTCTGGAATTCTCAGTGGCCAATTATTTAATATTTACTTATTAAGCCAACTTGGCTACTTTCTTATTGGAGCATTGTTTCGGATATCTTCTTCAGTGTTCCTCAGTAGGTTTGGTATTTGGAGTTCCTATCAGACTTATTGTATAATACTACTTAGGGTATTCTTTGAAATTCTTATTGGGCGTTCTATTGGTATTTTCCTTATTGGCAAGGTTGCATGAAGTTTTCACTTGGCAAATAATGAAGAGGCCTCAGAGTTTGGCTTTGGTGGGAAACTATGTTTGTTATTCAACTTGGTTGTTTTATCGGGCACATTATATTTTCTCTGCTATTTCCTTTGACATTCCTCTCAGCATTTGATAGCAAAACTCGGAATCTAATTAGGTGTCCCATGGGGTTATTATTTGGATGGCTTCTTTAGAACTTAGAATATATTTGATTGGGTTCTTAGTATTTTCTTTAGCACTCTTAACAGGGCATTCTTCTATGAAATTCATGACCAGTGGGGTACTTATTTGGACCTCTGGATGGAACCTTTGTTTGAGCCTTTATTTGGCTTCTTGTTTAGGAATTCTCGGGCAGTAATAGTTGAACTTCTACTCGAGATTCGTGTATGGGGTATTCATTCGGTATTCTTCTTATCATTAATATGTGATGTGATTTTATCTACAGTATCTTCGCGTAGGTCTTTATTGGTATTATCTCGGCGCTTTTGGTTAGAATTTTATTCTTCTTCGGTATTTGTGTCAACGGGATTCTTCAACCAATGAAGATTAGTCAAAATTGGATTTCAGATGCTGCTGAGTTCTATTGGAAGAAGAATTGCGAGGACGCAATTGTTTTAAGGGGGGAAGGATGTGATACCCCGAACCTGGCATGTATTCAATAGCATTTAAAGTTCATTTAAATTGCATTTTATTGACCTTTCACCTTCTTTGACCAAACTAGTTGACTTTTCATCTACATTGACCAACTAGGACAATGTGAAAATTTTTGAAATGTTTAATAAAGGGCAAACTTGGGATTAGAAATAAAAAAATGCAAAAAATGCAATGTTAAGTTAGTCAAATTTTGGGTCAACTTTGGAATTAAATCTGAACCAATTGGGGAAGAGTTAGGTAGCAAATTATATATGGTTGGAAAGCTCTATGAGTCTAGTTTCAAAGGCTTCAAACCGTTCGTGAATTGGAGTTTTCTAGAAGAAGTTATGGCCGTTTTCGTAAGGTCACGCTTAGTTGTTTTGGTTTAGCGGGTTGACCGAATCTTTGACCTTTGACTTGTCATTTTTTTTTCCTAAATAAGCAGAATTGCACACGAAAAAACAGAGAAGAAAGACTAGAAAACATGAGGAAAAGAAGGAAAAAAAAAAGAAGAAAACTTCAACTACAAATCACCAAATCTTCGCGTGAGCTTGCACAGGGTGGTTTCCGAGGCACTCTACGAGGTTTTCCTAGCGTCTAGGCGCGTCTAAGGTGAGAGTTTCATCGTTATTTGTGCATTTGAAAAATGCATATCTAAACTTTAATTTTTAGAACTTATGCGTAGATTGTTGTTTTAATCGTTTTGTTGCTCAAAAAATGTTCCTTGTTGATTGTAGAACATGTATTTATAGCTTTTTAGCATTTTCTGCGGTTGAAAATCGAAATTGCAATTTAAATTGACTAATGAATAGTAATTAGTGAATAGTAAACCCTTGAAACGATAAAGTTGCACTGTTATGCTGTCCGTTGATGCAGAAATGTGCTAGATATGCTAGAATGCCTAAATGTGTGGTTTAATTGGAATGTGTAATAGAAAAACAAAGAAAAACGGCTTGGTGAAAGTCGGGGTCGTTTAGGTCGAGTTTAGCGTTTTCTCGTATTGCGTGTTGGCATTGTTTCGGGGGGCCATGGAAGCACTTTTGGTGCGATTATGGCGTTGGTTGGGTGTTTGGTTGATATAGTTGTAGTTCAAACGAGCAAAGGGAAAAATCGGGACTTTGCATGAATTCTAGGGTAAAGTAGGGTTTCGGGGTCTTTAGACGTGCCTTATGGTGACCTAGGAGGACTGGTGAAGTCGGTTTCGAAAGCTCGTGGCTCGTTTGAAAGTAGTAGTGTTTTGAAGTTGGGGTCATTTTTGTGATTTTGTGTGTTTTCATAGAATATTGCTTATAGTATGCTTATATTGATTATAGAATGCTTATGTTGCCTATAGAATGCTTATAATGCCTATAGAATACTTGCTAATGCTTGATAATGTTAGTTGCCGTTGTTTTTGTCACTTGTTTGATTGTAAATGCTTATTACGCTTGTTTGAATTGATTATTGATTGAAATGTTTATCAATTGTTGAGAATGCTTGATATCGCTTGCTCATCACCTTGTATCGAGTCTTGCATTGCATAGTGTCTTGCGCATGAGTGATGGGCCTCTCTGGGTAGCTCGGGTTGCCAGTGTTGGTTGCTCTAGCTCCAGTGCTATTCCCTTTCTCGCTTGGGTTGCCTCGCAGGGAGATTTGGGTCGTAGAATTGTTAGTTACTCCCGGGGTATTCCAAAATGGTGTTATAAGGTGGTTTGGGCCGGCACGTCATCGTTAATGTCATCGGAATCGTGATCGGTACATTACTCGCTCGAGTGATCCATAGCCTTCAAATTGTGGTATAGCTTTGATTGGTTGTGTTAATGCTTTTCTTAATTGTTTATTGTATTGTTATATATATTGAATGCCTTTTATTGATTGTATTGCTTAACTGTACCTATTTGCATTGCACGATCTTCTTTCTCTCCATCTCGATAGCTGTCTCGCCCTCACTGAGTATACGTGTTCTGTATACTCACTCCTCACCACCACATTTCAGGAAATGCCATGTTAGCTGGAAAGTTCGTGATTTCGTGAAAGTCCGTGCTTGAAGGGTTGTCCTGCGTGCCTATGTGACTTGAGTTGTCAAAGTTGTAAAGTTGTATGCTTTTATGTATTATATGTATTTAATGTTAAAGGGGATGTAATTTAAGTTCATTAGATTATGTATTTAGTTGATATAGCTTAACTTCAATATATATTTGTAATGACAAAAAGGGAAAAAGATAGAAAGTCATGATAGTCTACTTTATGCAATAGGTTGGTGTAGTTTAATTGCTAAGCTTGAATTTATATTTACTTGTGAATTGCTTGTTGTGAACCGAGGCTCGGATGGCCTTGAGGTGGTTGAAGGGTTGGACACGGTGTTGGTCCATTTATATGCTATTACAGGTTTTGCAATTTGCCTAGAAACAGGGGAGACTCTGTCCGTCTTTCCCTAAAATCTTGCCGGGTTTAGATTTGGGTTGTGAATAGATTGATTGTTAGAACTCCTGGTCTCGAGAGGGATCGGGGTGTCACAGGGTAGGTGGGTTAGGTTCACCTCTCGCCCAGTGGGAAGTAATGAGGCTAGTCTCCCTCCCTGAATGACAAAGTACTGGGGCCTCATTCCCGCGTATGCGCTTTTTTTTTATTCTTTCTATATTTGAATTACCAATGGGGAATATTTCAAAAAGAATCCCTCTGGCAAAATGCAATTCATCGAGTTCAATCCAAGGCGCACCTTGCTTTTTTTTTAAGGTAGCTTAGCTTTCTTATGCCTATTCAGCTAGTGGGGCATTAGGCATAGACGAAATTCGTCGAAGGGATAAAAAAGAAAGAAGAGGTTTGAAGATGCTGGACCGATAGGGAGAGTAAGAAAGGGAAGTTTTTTTTTTTCTTTCAATCCAAATAAGAGAACAAAGAAAGCACTCAAAAACGAAAGTTTTATAAAGAAGTGTCATTAAGAACTTGCATTATACTTTCCCCCCCCCCCCCCCCCTCCCACTTTCTACTTTTCCTCTCTCCTTTTGTTTGTGCTTCCACCTGGGCTTTTCATTCTGTTTTATATAGACCCGAGGAAAAAATTAATAATTGAAAGGTGACCCGGCATACGGAAAAAAATCCAGAATGACGGCTTGCAAAAGACGAGTAAGGGACGGGAAGAGGGAGGCTAAGTGAAATAATAAACTGGTGTTATTATATAATCTTATGAATCATGCACGTCACACTTTCTATATCTCTTCCATCTAGTAGGTGACAACTTAGCTTATAGCACAGCATGTTTGCAATTAGACTGGCTGATGCATTTGCCTTACCGTAATAAGTCCGAGAGAGTCTTTGATTAGAATGCTCCATGACACGCGGAGCGTGGCATTTTATTTTAAAAAGTTCGTATAACTTCAAAAGATTCATTATTTATAAATAAAGTCAAAGGGTGCATTGCCCCTTTAAGTGAAGAAGAGAAAGACTTTATATAGACATTCTTGAGCCATGTTCGTCGCCCTAGGCTTACAATTATTTTATTTCATTATATTGATTGATTCTAGCTCCAAAGAACATATACATGGAGCTATGTTGACTTACGTACGTCTCGTTGATGAAACGATCAGGTATACCACGCCACATATCATCCCCTCTTTCCATAGAAGAGAGATATAGTAATAAGACCTTGTTTGTTTCTACTTGACGTTATTTTCCTCGGTTTTTACATAAGGTAGCTTGCGCTAAGGATCTAATCAGAGTCAAGCTTTGATTCAAAAAAAACCTTTTAGCCAGAGTACAAGTCTACTTTTTGATCTTTAGTAAATGCGGATTATGTCACGCCCCCAACCTAACCTATGGAGGCTATAATAGGGTATGACCTAAATCATTATTTTTATTTTTCGTCCCCAACTATTTGACTATGAATGATTCTTATTCGTTAGCCTAGAAGTCCAAAAGTTTTTTTCTAAAAAACGGTAGTATGATGGCTATAATTAAAGCATTTGGTTTTAACCTATTCTTTAATACCCATAATTCCTAAGTCTCCATTGGTTTACAACTACCACCCTTGTTTTATCTTGATCAATACGCCCGTTCTAGTTAAATCAAACTTAAGAACTCAATATAGGATTATGAACTTAAACATGATAATTACATTTTGTTACAAATTGCTTATTAATTTTACCTTACTAGTACCTATTTATCTATATTGAGACTTACAAGTGAGTAATTCTATGATTATAATGTAACCCGCCTGAGTACAATCCTAGTTTGACCTTTGGATACTACTAGCAATAGTTAAACCCGAAACAAGGAAAGGAAAGCATCAAACAGTCTAAGAGAGTCCGCATGGTTCTTAATTATTACAAACCAAAACAAGGCCTCGAATTACAAGTGGGCCATTTAAATAGATAGAACTAAAGTCTTCAACAATCAAGCCAAACAACTTCAAACATATAGCCACGTTCATGCAATGCAAGCAAAACAACCAAATTACTTCAAGGAATCATCAACACGCACGTTGTCTTCAGGCATGTTTTCCACTCCTGCTTTACCAGTGACAAAAAAAGGGTGAGTCCTTATGAACTCAGTGAGGAGGGAACAAGTGACAAGGTTTTTAAAATTATTTTCGGGTTAACTTGTGAAAACTCCTTTGGAAACATGTCATGTAATACAAATAAGAATATAATCATAGTATAAGAATCAAATTGAACAATAGATACATTTACCAATCATTTCAAGGATACGGTGAGCTTTTGCTCTCAAGATCAATCGGTGAGCATTTGCTCTCGAGATCATTTTCAATATCCATTGTTGTAGCCGGCATCAATCATCCACTTATCACTCCCAAATGGGCATACTCCGTATTGTACACCAAATCCTACGACCTAACTCTCCGAGGAAGTCTAGCCCCCAAGCGAGAGAGGGAATTGGACCATTATAGTCACGGTATCACCGGCAAGCCCGATACTGCCCGGCGTGCGTGAAACGCTACCATGCCACAATGAAAGGTTGCAACCTTGTATGCAATGCACATTTAATGTGATACCCCGAACCCGGCATGTATTTAATAGCATTTGACTGCATTTAATTAAGTGTTTAATTAGTTAATCATCCATTTTTGCACTATTTTGATATTTCTTTTAAAAATATTCGAATAATTTTTATATTGATTAATTTAAAAGATTATTACCTATTTTTTATTGTTTATAGTAATTGGATTTATTTTCTTGTATTTAATTAAGTGTCATCTTAAATGTTAGTATTTAATTGCATTTGATTACGTGTTTATATTAACTTGTTCATTCGTATCTTAGCATTAATTTCATAATTCTTTAAAATATTCTAGAAATAGTTAAATTATCTATTTTTAAATGAACATTGATTATTTTGAGTATCTTAATAATCGGTTTTATTTTCTTGCACTTAAATTACTTTATTTTCAACAAAATGGAAAAGTAACTCCGAGGCGGAGTAGGTTTTAAACTATTCTACTAAATTACTTTTCAAAAATTATATTTTTAAGAAAATTGTTTATCATTCTAATAGTGATTGTTTATTGATCGTTTGATCGTAGCGTTTCGAAAATGAAAGTTAGAACAATATTTCTTGGATTTTGTGAATAGCGTTTCTAGTTTAATTTAGCTAGTTTTAGTTGGTTTTCATTAAAATTGCATTGTTTTAACTTGAATTATACTAAATGCTAATTAAATAACCTTATTTGGCCATTTTTAACTTAAGCTTGACTTTGCAAAAAGACCAAAATGCCCTTGACCCTTTGTCATCTTTTTAAATAAATAAAACAAGGAAAAATTGATATCAAAACAAAACCAAAAATTCCCCCCAAGTCCCCCCCTTCATGGCAGAAACTCAAAGGAAAAAGAAAGAAAAATTGATTTTGCATTTTTAGGCCAAAATATTGCATGGAATCGGACGAGGATCGTGCCTGGGGTCCTTGCGGGTCTTGGTCTTCAATTTCTATGAGGGTTTTCACGTTTTTGTGCATTTTTATTTGTGTTTGATTTTTGATTCAATTTTTTTGATTTGATATTTATTGCGTCATAATGCCTGTTATTGCTAGAAATAACTTCCTTAGGGTTCGTAGAGCATTGCTTGTTAGTTATTTAGCGATTTTTACGGCTAGAAACGCAAATTTGAAATTGGGGAAGAATAATAAATAGTGATTTTGAATAGTAAAACCCTAGAATTTTAGATTTTGATCCGAATTGCGATTTCTTGATTTGGATTGGTGCCATTAGTGATAGAAAGATAAAATGTACGATAAAAACGGACCGGCCTTTGTTAAAATTGAAAATTAGACAAAGAAACGTAAAGGGGCCGTTTGACCAAGTGTTGACCGTGCTCGAATTGAGTTGGGGGTTTTGCTACTGATGGCATGGAAGTACTTTTGGCGTTGTTGTGGCATTGATTGGATGACCGGTTAACATAGCTGTAGTTCAAACGTAGTAGGTGGACTTTCGGGCTTCGGTTGGGAAAGTGAGGTTTCGTGATATAGAAACGTGCCTTGTAGTACCTAAGTGAAGGTAGTGAAATCGGTTTCCTACTTCTGTAGCTTGTTTGCTCGTAATTGCCTTTGGAAGTTAGAGATTGGATAGTGATAATTGTCATTTTCGTGTTTGAACTGCTATTACTTGTTTAATTGATTTTCTTGTTGATGTTATTGATAATCATGCTTGAAAAGTTAATTGATTGCTATTATTGATTGTAAATGCTTGATATCTCATTTATCGCCACTAATCTGCACTTTCGTGCTATCGCTCGTTTATTGCTTGTATCTCGTATTGCATTGCATAGTATCAAGCGTATGAGTGATGGGCCTCTCTGGGCGGTCTCGGGCGGCCAGGGTTAGTTTTCTCTAGCTCCGTGTCCTATTCCCATTCTCGCTAGGGGTACCGCCTTGGGAGATTTGGGTCGTAGATGTGTCGGGGTACATCCGGAGTACACCCAGTGGATGTTATAAGGTGGATGCGCGCTTATTGTCATCGTTGTCAACATCAAGCTCGAGATTGATGTATTGCTCGTGAAATGGTACATTGCTCGAAAGAGTGAGCCATGGCCTTCAAAGTGTGGTATAGATTTGATGGGTTGTGTTAATGTTTTCTTTAATTGTTTATTGTATTGTTGTTTATATTGATTGTTGTTCTTATCGGATATAATGCTTAATTGTCTTATTTGCATTGCACGACTTTCTTTTTCTCCACCTCGATATTTGCTCCGCCCTCATTGATTATACGTGTTGTGTATACTCACTCCTCACCACCACATTTCAGGAAATGCCATGTTAGCTGGAAAGTTCGTGGTTACATGAAAGATCGTGCTTGAAGAGTTGTCTTGCGTGATATGTGGCTGAGTGGTAGAAAGATGCAAAGATGTATGTTTTCATATATTGTATGTATTTAGTGTTAAAAGTTATGTAATTAACTTAACTAGGTTTATTAGAATGGTATGATAGTCTATTTTATGCAATAGGTTAGTATAGTTTAATTGCCAGGCATGAATGTACTTGCCAAAGATGAAAATAGATAGGTTAGCTTTTAAACTGGAAATGTATATTTACTTTTGTTTGCTTGTTGAGAACCGAGGCTCGGATGGCCTTGAGGAATTGTGAATGGTTAGACACGGTACTGGTCCACTTATATGCTGTCACAGGTTTTTTTGCATTTTGCCTAGAAACACGCGAGACTCCGTTCGTTTTCCCTAATATTTTATGCCTGGGTTTGGAATTGGGTTGCAATTAGATTGATTAATAGAACTTCCGGTCTCGAGAGGGATCGGGGTGTTACTAGTGGTATCAGAGCTTGTTCAACTCATAAGCCGGGACAGGGTCCTCGGTCTGGTGGGTAGTGATCCTTGAATGTGTGCTTGTTAAGTGTGTCTTGAAAGTTTATGCCTGTATGTGAGATTGTGTGTCTTGACCTGAATGTGTGCACCTATGTGAAATAGTTATGTGATATATGCTAAAGGTGTGTTACGTGAAATAAAGTGACTACTCGTTTATCGAATTGGCATCGTGAATCGAATCGACCTCGGGAATTGTTATTTACTTGAAGTATTGCTTGTAATGTGTGTATTGAAATGTCTTGAATTGGTTGTGCCGTGATTTGAATTGATTATGTTGTGCTTGACTTGATTGTCATGTTTGAATGACTTTGATGATTAAACTGTTTTATAAACTCTTTTATAAACTTGCTTGCATAATAGATTATGGCATATATGTATAAATGTGATATCTTGGCATTCATACATGTCCTGTTGAAATGGTAAGAAAGACTTCTTCCCCCCGTGAAGAGAAGTGGTTAGTAGCAGGCCTCCAAGTTATATGGATTGACGGGAATGAGCAGTATTTGACTAGCCTTTATTTGGGAGTTGG
The DNA here is from genome assembly GCA_037974665.1 of Ehretia macrophylla. Lineage (NCBI taxonomy): Eukaryota > Viridiplantae > Streptophyta > Magnoliopsida > Boraginales > Ehretiaceae > Ehretia > Ehretia macrophylla. Next base: position 84,177,800 of record CM075770.1, on the reverse strand, counting down.
TGTTTGTATTTGGAGCTCAGTTATTAGCATTCCTCTGGGGCCCTCCTCTGTGCTTAACAGTTGTAAAGAGTAGCTTTTTTTGTGGTTCTATTTGGCTATTCTCTAGAGTATTCTTTGATTTTCTTATTGGGTATTCTTTGGAAACTTATGTTGGCACTTCTCAATGGACTTGGCTATTGGGATTTCAATCGGACTTACTGCATGATATTATCTATGGTATATGTGTCTCGATCTTTATTGGTGTGTTACTGGCATCCCTGATTGGAAATTCTTCAATGGCATTCTCTAAACCTCTTAGTGGCCATTTATCTAGTACTTACTTATTGGGCAATCCTTGCTACTTTCTTATTGGAGCATTGTTTCGGGTATTTTCTTTAATGTTCCTCAGTAGGTTTGGTATTTGGAATTCCTATCATACTTATCGTATAGTACTACTTACGGTATTATGTGAAATTCTTAGTGGAAATTCTACTAGTATTTTCCTTGATGGCACTTATTGGAAGTCTTACACTTGGAATCTTGTTCAGACTTATTATCTCATATTGCTTACGGTATGCTGTGGAATACTTTGGGCTTTCTTGGTGGTAAGTTGTATAAAGTTTGCACTCGGCAAACGGTGATGAAGTCTTGGAGTTTGGTCTTATATGTGCTGCATCTACTCTGGCTATCCTTTGACTTCCTTATTTGGTACTTGTTGAACTTCTACTGGAGATTCGTATGTGGGGTATTTCTTCGGCATTCTTCTTGTCATTAATATGTGATGTTAATTTTATCTACAGTATCCCTACTTCAGTCTTTAGTTGGTATTTTCTCGGCATTCTTGGTTGGGATTTCTATTTGGGTTTTCCTACGAGTATCTTACTCAGTGTCTTGCTCAGCAACCAATGAAGAGTGGTCAGAGTTGGATCTCAGGTGATATCGAGTTCTATTGGAAGAAGAATTGCGATGACGCAATTGTTTTAAGTGGGGAATGATGTGATACCCTGAACCCGGTATGCATTTAATAGCATTTGACTGTATTTAATTAAGTGTTTAATTAGTTAATCATCCATTTTTGCACTATTTTGATATTTCTTTTAAAACTATTCGAATAATTTTTATATTGATTAATTTAAAGATTATTACCTATTTTTTATTGTTTATAGTAATTGGATTTATTTTCTTATATTTAATTAAGTGTCATCTTAAATATTAGTATTTAATTGCATTTGATTACGTGTTTATATTAACTTGTTCATTCGTATCTTAGTATTAATTTCATAATTCTTTAAAATATTCTAGAAATAGTTAAATTATTTATTTTTAAATGAATATTGATTATTTTGAGTATCTTAATAATCGGTTTTATTTTCTTGCACTTAAATTACTTTATTTTCAACAAAATGGAAAAGTAACTCCGAGGCGGAGTAGGTTTTAAACTATTCTACTAAATTACTTTTCAAAAATTATATTTTAAAGAAAATTGTTTATCATTCTAATAGTGATCGTTTATTGATCGTTTGATCGTAGCGTTTCGAAAATGAAAGTTAGAAGAATATTTCTCGAATTTCGTGAATAGCGTTTCTAGTTTAATTTAGCTAGTTTTAGTTGGTTTTCATTAAAATTGCATTGTTTTAACTTGAATTAGACTAAATGCTAATTAAATAAGCTTATTTGACAATTTTTAACTTAAGCTTGACTTTGCAAAAAGACCAAAATGCCCTTGAGCCTTCGTCATATTTTTAAATAAATAAAACAAGGCAAAACTGATATCAAAACAAAACCAAAAATTCCCCCCAAGTCCCCCATGGCCAAAACTCAAAGGAAAAAGAAAGAAAAATTGATTTTGCATTTTTAGGCCAAAATCTTGCGTGAAATCGGACGAGGATCGTGGCTCGGGCCCTTGCGGGTCTTGGTTTTCATTCTCTGTGAGGGTTTTCACGTTTTTGTGCATTTTTATTTGAGTTTGATTTTTGATTCAATTTTTCAGATTTGATATTTATTACGTTATAATGCCTGTTATTGCTTGAAATAACTTCTTTAGGGTTCGTAGAGCATTGCTTGTTAGTTATTTAGCGATTTTTACGGCTAAAAACGCAAATTTGAATTGGGGAAGAATAATGAATAGTGATTTTGAATAGTAAAACCCTAGAATTTCGGATTTTGATCCGAATTACGATTTCTTGATTTGGATTGGTGCCATTAGTGATAGAAAGATAAAATGTGCAATAAAAACTGACCGGCCTTTGTTAAAATTGGAAATTAGACAAAGAAACGTAAAGGGGCCGTTTGACCAAGTGTTGACTGTGCTCGAATTGGGTTGGGAGTTTTGCTATTGAGGGCATGAAGCACTTTTGGCGCTGTTGTGGCGTTGATTGGGTGACCGGTTAACATAGCTATATTTCAAACGCAGTAGGTGGACTTTCGGGCTTCGGTTGGGAAAGTGAGGTTTCGTGATATAGAAACGTGCCTTGTAATACCTAAGTGAATATAGTGAAATCGGTTTCCTAATCCTGTAGCTCGTTTGCTCATAATTGCCTTTGGAAGTTAGAGATTGAATAGTGATAATTGTCATTTTCGTGTTAGAACTGCTATTACTTGTTTAATTGATGTTCTTGTTGATGTTAATGATAATCATGCTTGAAAAGTTAATTGATTGCTATTATTGATTGTAAATGCTTGATATCTCGTTTATCGCCACTAATCTGCACTTTCGTGCTATCGCTCGTTAATTGCTTGTATCTCGTATTGCATTGCATAGTGTCAGGCGCGTGAGTGATGGGCCTCTCTGGGCAGTCTCGGGCTGCCAAGGTTGGTTTACTCTAGCTTCGTGTCCTATTCCCATTCTCGCCAGGGGTGCCGCCCTGGGAGATTTGGGTCGTAGATGTGTCGGGGTACATCCGGAGTACACCCAATGGATGTTATAAGGTGGATGCGCGCTTATTGTCATCGTTGTCAACATCAAGCTCAAGATTGATGTATCGCTCGTGAAATGGTACATTGCTCGAAAGAGTGAACCATAGCCTTCAAAGTGTGGTATAGCTTTGATGGGTTGTGTTAATGTTTTCTTTAATTGTTTCTTGTATTGTTGTTTATATTGATTGTTGTTCTTATCGGATATAATGCTTAATTGTCTTATTTGCATTGCACGACTTTCTTTTTCTCCACCTCGATATTTGCTCCGCCCTCATTGATTATACGTGTTGTGTATACTCACTCCTCACCACCACATTTCAGGAAATGCCATGTTAGTTGGAACGTTCGTGGTTACGTGAAAGATCGTACTTGAAGAGTTGTCTTGCGTGATATGTATATTTACTTGTGTTCGCTTGTTGAGAACCGAGGCTCGGATGGCCTTGAGGAATTGTTAATGGTTGGACACGGTACTGGTCCACTTATATGCTGTCACATGTTTTTTTGCATTTTGCCTAGAAACAGGGGAGACTCCGTCCATTTTCCCTAATATTTTATGCCCGAGTTTGGAATTGGGTTGCGATTAGATTGATTAATAGAACTTCCGGTCTCGAGAGAGATCGGGGTGTTACATTTAAGCCATTTAACATTTCACATTAGGAGGTCAACAAAGTAGGTTGCCTCCGAGCAAGTATATGATCACATTTTGACATATTGGCACATAAGGCATTGTAAGAACATATAATCATTTCATATATTAATTTGAAAGCAATTAAACTTTCATGGGCAGCCAAGTAATCATGTTCAAAATAAACCATATAATATCTTTTAACAATTCACATTAGGAGGTCAACAAAGTAGGTTGCCTCTGGATACACGTATGATCACATATCGACAAGTAAACGTAAGAGGCATGCTTTGACATGTAAATCCACTTTGTATAAAACCTAGAAGCATATGAACATTTAACGGGCAGCCAAGTACACCATACAAAACAAGTCATATAACTCATTTTAATTCACATACCAAGTTTCAGGACATACGAGTAGCATGCTACGAAACTTTACACAAGACCGGGTGCATGAATAGTTAACTTGTCAACATGCAATCATCGAGAATCATGCTTAGAGCTATTGTGATAACCCGAACCCGGCATGCATTTATTAGCATTTGACTGCATTTAATTAAATGTTTAATTAGTTAAATCAACCATTTTGCAGTATTTTGATATTTTTGTTGGAAGCATTTAATAATTTTTATATTGATTAATTAAAAGATTATTACCTATTTCTAGTAATTATAGTAATTGAGTTTATTCTCTTGTATTTAATTAACTGTCATATTAAATGTTAATATTTAATTGTATTTGACTACGTGTTTATATTAACTTGTTTATTCGTATCTTAGCATTAATTTCATACTTCTTTAAAACATTCTAGAAATAGTTAAATTAATTATTCTTAAATGAATATTGATTATTTTGATTGTTTTGATTATTTTAATAATCGGTTTTATTTTCTTGCATTTAATTACTCAGTTTTCGATTAAATGAGAAAAGTAACTCTGAGCCGAAGTGAATTTTAAGCTATTCTACTAATCTACTTTTCAAAATTATAGTTTTATATTATTGCTCATCATTTGATTAGCGATCGTTTATTGACTGTTCGGTCGTAGCATTTCGAAAATGAAAGTTAGAAGAATATTTCTCGGATTTCATGAATAACGTTTCTAGTTTAAATTAGCTAGTTTTAGTCGGTTTTCATTAAAATTGCATTGCTCTATGTCATGCCCCGACCCAACCCCCAAGCTAGAAGTTAAGTCCGGACCCGACACACGGACAGAGTCTCCCCTGTACCGTGGACATTCTGAAAACCTGTAAACTCTCAAATAAGGTAACCACAAGATAAACAAGCTTTTCATGGCTAAATATTTAAAGATTCAAGGCCATCCGAGCCTTGAAGCAACCAACAGTTCCAAAACCACACAAGCATGCAAGTAACTTTGTTTACAACATAGTCTAATAGCCATGACATTCTAGGATAACGTTAAAACATACTTAAAAGATAAAACATTTCGACATTAAGCCATTCACTCCCAAGCATGCAAAGTGAATAAAAGCATAAATATAAGTTATTACAAGACATAGGTTCCCAATTCTACACTACAACCAACTATCCTTCAACTTCTTACAACAACCAACATAAACATAGCCCTTAGGCCACAAAATAGATACACAAGTACCAAATAGAAACAAGAAGGCACAGCCACCTTAGAACAACACACAGCAACTAGGGCAAAGGCTCTAACTGCACCTCTTCCTCCTCCACTACTACCTCAACAAGCTGGGGATCACCCTCAGCATCTCTTAAAACATATATCGAGGTATGAGCAACCACTGTTGCCCAGTGAGGGATATAGTCCCGGGGCGTGCAATGCAACAGGTAATACAGTTAAACAACAATAACAATTAGACAATTAAAGAAACAATGATAACTTAAATAACCACACGTTTAAAAGGATACATTTCACATAGCCCCTATACACCAATCTTCACTGGGTCTTCATTCACGATCCACGAACCACGATCACGATCACGATAAGCCGGCATAACCCCAAACACTCCAGTGGGTATACTCCGGATGTACCCTGATAATCCTACGAGCCAACACCCCCTGGCAATCTCCGGACCAGGCGAGTGAGGGAATAGAGCACGGAGTTTGAATATCTACTGGCAAGCCCTCTGCCGCCCAGCCGATATTGACACTATGGTTGCGCAACCACTATGCAATGCACTTTACAATGGCAAGTTAATAACAATAATATAAGCAATAACATGTAGGAGGATCAACAAAATAGGTTGACCTCAATGCAGTAAGAATAGAAGCAATTTACACAAGCAAATAAGCGGTTTTACAAAGGGACATATACAAGACAAGCATAGAATCATGCCAAAAGCTCTAAAACAACTTGAAGTCACATTTGAACACTAAAGAAGTCGTGCCATGGACTTAGAAGCGTGAGACAACCGAAATTGCACCTAAACCCCTTTGTTATCCAAGCTATTTCTCTTCCAAACTCACGTTAATGATTCACGATCGAGGGGAAACTACATCAATCCTCTAAATAACCCCTAAGGTACCCTTTCAACCCACAATTAAGCCCGATTAACCGCAATTACCTCAAAAGCCCCAAATTCTCTCTTATAGCTTTAAACTACACGTACCTCATCCGGGCTTCAAACAAGGGTTAGCAATCCTTCTATAGCACCTAGGTAGCCTAAGGATACTAAAAGTGAAGCCCGAATCTACCCGGATTCACATTAACCCCGAAACCCCTTTATTAAAGTCGACTATTTTACGTTTTATGCAATTTTAGAGCAATTCAAGTGCACGGGGCTATTAATCTACCTTCATTAGCACCTAAGGCATCTATTAGGAGAGTTGAATCAAGCTAATTCGAGCAATTACACAAAACCCTAGAAAAACGTCACTATTCACCTCATGAATCAAACTAACGATTTCAACCGTTTAAAAAGCGAAAAGATGGCTCAAATATGTTCTCTAGCATTCATATACATGGTATAATAGCATGGATAATCAATACAATAGCATTTGAACACATTTTCAACAAATCAAGAAAATAGCAACTATTTTAAAATACGAAAATAAGCCATGAAATCCCTCACCAATGCGTGTAGGAACACTTAGGAGGCTTGCATACACCCTAATCTACTTGCTCTAGGCTTGGAGTGGTTTGAATCGAAGAGTTGAAGATGAAAAATTCCTCCGAAGTGCAAAGAGGGGCTGTCGGGTTCTGCTAATTTTTTTTCAGCTTTTTAAATTTTTTTTCTTGCATTGTATGAGCTTATAAGGTTATTTAACGAAATAGCTAAGGTGGGGTCTTGATTGGGTGCTTAAGCGGTCAATTATAATGCGCGTAGTAAGCTAAAAACGAGCCTAAAATGAAGGATGTGAGCTAGCTAATTCATTTACCAAGTTTTGTTACGTAACACTATTCATTGAACTACAAAAATCATTTTCCAAACGAGCTCTCCTATCGCTTCTAGCTCAATTGCACATTTTTCCCACTACTCTAATAATTAATATGATTTAATAAAAATGCTAATTCACTAATAGAATGCAGTTTAAAAACGGAGTGAATAGTAGTCACATAAATCAGTTAGTAAAGCACAGAAGTAAATGCGCAAACAAGGGATGCAACAGCAATTGAATGCATGGCTAAATCTCGGGCGTCACACTCTAACTTGGAATAAATTAAATGGCATCAAAATAAGCTAATTTGACCATTTTTTTAACTTGAATTGACCAAGCCTTTTGCCTTTGACCTTTTTGCCCTTAGTTGTCACCTTTTTAAACAAAAGAAAAAAATAATAAATAAAAGGAAGGCAAAAATTCAGCCATGGCCAAAAATACAAGGGAGAAGAAAAAAAAAGATTTCAACTTCAAATCTTCAATTCTTCATGAGAGCTTGCACGGGGTTGTTTTCGAGGCTTCCAACGTGGTTTCCCTAGCATCTAGTAGCATCTCAGGTGAGGGTTGCATCGTTATTTGAGCATTTGCAGTTATTGTATCTAAACTTTAATTTTTATGATTTAGCTGTAGGTTATTGTATTATCTGTTTTGTTGCTTAAAGAATGTTCCTTGATGATTCTAGAACATGTATTTGTAGCTTTTTAGCATTTTCTACGGTTAAATATAGCAATTGTAATTTAAAATGCGAATGGAATAGTAAAATATGAATAGTAAACCCTTGTTTTCGTAAAAGTTGCTCCGTTTTGCATTCCGTTGATGTGGAAAGATGCTAGATATGTTAGAATGCTTAAATGTATGGTTTAATTGGATTGTGTAATGGAAAAACGGATAAAAGTGGCTTGGTACATGTTGGGGTTATTCCGGTTGAGTTCAGTACTTTATCGTTTTGCATGAAGGCATTGTCGTAGTATGCCATGAAAGCACTTTTGGTGCAATTATGACATTGGTTAGGTGATCGGTTGAGGTAGTTGTAGTTCAAATGAGCAAAGGGAGAAATTGGGGCTTTACGGGAATTCTAGGGTAAAGTAGGGTTTCGTGGTCTTTAGACGTGCCTTATGGTGTCCTAGGAGGAGTGGTGAAGTCGGTTTCCAAAACTCGTGGCTCGTTTGGAAGTAGTAGCATTAGGAAAGTTGGGGTCATTTAGTGTTTTAGTTGATTTTTATAATGCTTGCTTATATAATGCTTATTGTGGATTATTATGCTCGTTATACTTGATTATGATTGAATTGTATATCAATTGTTGATAATGCTAGTTAGTGTTGTTCTTGTTATTTTATTGATTGTAAATGCTTATTGTATCGCATGTTGTTACTAACATGTACTTCAGTGCCTTGCTCGATTATCGTTATATTCTCTGTATTGCATTGCATTGTGTCAGGCGCATGAGTGATGGGCCTCTCTGGGTAGTCTCGGGCTGCCAGGGTTGGTTCCGTGTCCTATTCCCGTTCTCGCTTGGGTTGCCACCCAGGAAGTTTTGGGTCGTAGAATTGACAGAGTATGTCCGGAGTACTCTAAACGGAAGTTATAAGGTGGGTGAGCCGGCGCGTCATCGTTAAAGTCATCGAAATCATGATCGGTACATTACTCGTTTGAGTGAACCATAGCCTTCAGAGTGTGGTATAGCTTTGAATGGTTGTGTTAATGCTTTTATTAATTGTTTATTGTATTGATTGTTTATATTGATTGCTTACTTGTCAGTTGTATTGCTTAACTACCTTATTTGCATTACACGACTTTCTTTCTCTCCACCTCAATATCTGTCTCGCCCTCACTGAGTATACATGTTGAGTATACTCATTCCTCACCACCACATTTCAGGAAATGCCATATTAGCTGCAAAGTTCGTGGTTACGTGAAAGATCATGCTTGAAGAGTTGTCTTGCGTGCTATGTGGCTTGAGTTGTCAAAGATGCAAAGATGTATGTTTCATGTGTTGTATGTATTTAATGTTAAAAGGAATGTAATTTAAGTTTTACTAGATTATTGAAGTGGTATGATAAGCTAGTTTATGTATTCAGATAGTATAGTTTAACTTCAATGCATGTTTGTAATGTCCAAAGGAAAAGAGTTAGAATGGTATGATAGTCTATTTTATGCAATAAGTTAGTATAGTTTAGTTGCCAAGCATGAATGTATTTGTCAAAGATGAAAAGAGATAGGTTAGCATTTAAACTGGAAACGTATATTTACTTGTGTTCGCTTGTTGAGAACCAAGGCTCGAATAGCCTTGAGGTGTTTGTATGTGTGGTAACACAATCCCACATCGGAAGATTTGAAAGTGAGAGAGCTGGATATAAGGGATTGGTCCCTTGTATCAGCCGAGGCACCTTTTGAGGAGAGATCCTCGAAGGGATAAACCCGTGAGGGGCCTGTGCCTGCGGGCCAGGTTTCCAATAGCGGACAATACCTCGGTATTGACGGCTCGGTGAGACTCTGCGTGGGCTCCACATGGGGAGTCGGGTCATTACAAATGGTATCAAAGCCAGTCTTCCTTTGTGCTCGTGCCCGCGGGGGCGCGGGGCTCCTTAAGGGGGGTGGAATGTGGTAACACAATCCCACATCGGAATATTTGGAAGTGAGAGAGCAGGATACAAGGTCTTGGTACCTTGTATCAGCCGAGGTGCCTTTTGAGAAGAGATCCTCGAAGGGACAAACCCGTGAGGGGCCTGTGCCTGCGGGCCAGGTTTCCAATAGCGGACAATACCTCGGTAGTGACGTCTCGGTGAGACTCTGCGTGGGCTCCATGTGACGCCCGAGAACTTCAATGTACATTTATTTACTGTTGCATCTATTATTTGCACATATCTTCTGTGTTTTACTTGTTACTTTAAGTGGCTACTATTCATTCCATTTTTCAACTACTTAATTATTTTGAATTACCATTTTTCTTAAATCATATTAATTGTTTTAGGAATGAGAAAAATATGCTTTTGAGCTAAGAGCGATAGGAGCACTCGTTTAGAAAATATTTTGTCAATCTAATGAATAGTGTTACGTAACTTAACTTAGTGTTTTAATTAGCTAGCACTCATCTTGCACCTTAGACTCGTTTTAAAGCTTATTAGACTCATTTTAGAAGACCATATATGCCCCAACTTAAACCCAACTTAATATATATCCAACCAAACACAATATAAGCTCATAACTTAGCAAAAACAAAAAAAAAAGTGCAGGAATTACTGTTTAAAATCCGAACAGCCCTTAGCAGCCAAGAGGGAGATCTTTTGCTCATCAAATCTCCAATCCAAGCCTCTCCAAGGCTTGGGCAAGTAGTTTAGGGTGTGTGCAAGCCGTCTAGGTGCTCCTACGTGCTTTAGGTGAGGGTTTTCATGCTTATTTGTGCATTCTACAAATGTTGCTATTTTCTTGATTTATGGGAAATGTTGTCTAATGCTATTGCAATGCTCAAATAAGCTTATATATGTTGTATACATGTAGTAGAGACCACATTTATGCTATTGTTTCATGTGTTAAACGGTAGAAATCGATAGTTGATTCATAGGGGTGAATAGTGACGGGATTTCTAGGGTTTGGTGTAATTGCGCATTTTAACTTGATTCAATGCTACTAATAGATGCCGTAGGGGTTAATGAAGGTCGTCTAATAGCCCCGTACACTCGAATTGCTCTAAACTTGCATAAAACGTGAAATTACCGACTTTAACAAAGGGGTCTCGGGGTTAATACGAATCCGGGTGGATTCAGGCTTCACTTTTAGTATTCTTAGGCTACCTAGGTGCTATAGAAGCTTTGCTATCCCCTATTTGAAGTCCGGATGAGGCATGTGTAGTTTAAAGCTAGAAGAGGGAATTTGGGGCTTTCGGGGTAATTGCGGGCTTTTGAATGTGTTTGAGGGTTGAAAGGGTTCCTTGAGAGTTAGTTAGAAGGTTGGTATAGTTTTCCTTTGAAATTGAATTGTTAACTTTGGTTTGGAAGAGAAATAGCTTGGAAAACAAAGGGGTTTAGGTGCAAATTTGGTTGTCTCGCGCTTCTAAGACCTTGGCACGACTTCTTGAGTGTTTAAATGTGACTTCAAGTTGTTTTAGAGCTCTTAGCATAATTCTATGCTTGTCTTGTATATACTCCGTTGTAAAACTGCTTATTTGTTGAATAAATTGCTTCTATTCTAATTGTATTGAGGTCAACCTACTTTGTTGATCCTCCCACGTGTTATTGCCTATATTATTGATATTAACTTGCCATTGTAAAGTGCGTTGCATAGTGGTTGCGCAACCATAGTGTCAGGGGCGGATGTGTTGAATATCGGCTGGGCGGCAGAGGGCTTACCAGTGGATATTCAAACTCCGTGCTCTATTCCCTCACTCGCCTGGTCCGGAGATTGCCAAGGGGTGTTGGGTCATAGGATTATCGGGGTACATCCGGAGTACACCCACTGGAGTGTTTGGGATTATGCCGGCTTATCGTGATCGTGATCATGGTTCGTGGATTGAAGATTTGGTGTTGGGGTTAAGTGAAATGTATCCTTTTTAATGTGTGGTTATTTAAGCTATCGTTACTTCATAAATTGTTTAATTACTATTGTTGTTTAACTGTTTTACTTGTTGCATTGCACGCCCCGGGAGACTTTATCCCTCACTGGGCAACAGTGGTTGCTCGTACCTTGATATATATTTCAGGATGTGCAGAGGGTGATCCCCAGCTAGTTGAGCTGATAGTAGAAGAGGAGGAAGTTCAGACTGATCCTTTACCTTAGTTGCTGTGCCTGATAGCTTGAGGTGGTTTTTGTTCTTGCTGCTATATGGAAGACTCATTTGTTTATCTTATGTTCTATTTTGTAGCCTAAGGGCTATGTATATGCTTGTTGTACAAAGTTGAAGGATAGTTGGTTGTGGTGTAGATTTGGAAGCCTATGTCTTGTAATAATTTATGTTTCTACTTTAATTATCTTGCATGCATGGAAGTCAATGTTCTAACTCTAGCCACTAGCATGCTTGTGTGTTTTGGGACTATTGTATGCTTGAAAGGTCGGATGGCCCTGAACCTTTGTTGTTTTGTTATCAAAAGCTTGTCTTATCTTGTTGAGGCTTTATTTGAGTGTTTACAGGTTTTCAGAATGTCCACAGTACAGGGGAAACTCTGTCCGTTTTTCCCTAAAATTTTGAGACTGGGTTGGAATTGGGTTGAGAATAACTTGCTTTTTGGAACCTCCAGTCTCGTGAGAGATCGGGGCGTTACAGGTGGTATCAGAGCTTAGTTAGCTCTAAGCCGGGATAGGGTCCTCGGCCTGTTGGGTAGTAACCCTTGAGTTTGTGCTTGTTAAGTGTGTGTCTTGAAAGTGTATGCCTGCATGTGTGATTGTGTGTCTTGTATCTAATGTTTGCACCAATATGATATAATTATGTGTTACGTGCTAAATGTGTGCTAAGTGAAGTAAAGTGGCTAGTTATGCATCAAATTGACCTCGTGAATTGTTAATTGCTTGAATTGTTGCTTGTAATGTGTGTATTTGAATGTCTTGGATTGAGTTGTGTTATGATTGACTTGATTGTTGTCCTTGAATGACTTGATGATTACATTATGTCATAAACTCTTATATAAACATGTTTGCATAATAGTTTAAAACATATATGTGTAAATGTGATATCTTCGCATTCATACATGTCCCGTTGAATTGGTAAGAAAGACTTCATCCTCCCCCCTGAACGGAGGTGATTAGTGGCTAGCCTTTCAAGTTATATGGATTAGTATGAACGTGAAGTGGTTGATCAGCCCTTTTATTTGGGAGTTGGTGTTGTGGGAATAACTTAGTTATTGAGATTTCTTCCAAGGCATTTTTCTATGCTCATTAGTCAGAAATGAATGGCGTCCCTTTGGATTTCTATATGACTGTTCTCTAAGGCATTCTCATGGTATTTTCTTATTTAGCATTCTTCTAGTATTTTCTTACTGGCATTTCTCTGAAGATTTGGTATTTGGAATTCTATTTAGCCATATTATATGGTATTATCTACAGTATTTATGCTCCAATCTTTTATTGGTATTTTCTAGCTACTTTTAGTTGGGATTATATTATTCTACAGTGTTCGTGCTAGCGGGATTCTTATTTGGATTTCCATGTAGTATTTCTATTGGGGCCTTTATTTGGCCTTATTACTTGGGGATTCGCTGGCAGTACTACTGGGATTTCTTAATGGGTTCTTACGAGAATTCGTATACGGTATTCATGCTCAGCAATTGATGAAGAGTAAATGAAGTTGGTTTTCAGTTGATGCGGAGTTCTCTTGGAAGAAGAATTGCATGGGCGCAATTTGTTTAAAGGGGAGAGGATGTGACGCCCAAGAACTTCAATGTACATTTATTTACTGTTGCATCTACTATTTGCGCATATCTTCTGTGTTTTACTTGTTACTTTAAGTGGCTACTATTCATTCCATTTTTCAACTACTTAATTATTTTGAATTAGCATTTTTCTTAAATCATATTAATAGTTTTAGGAATGAGAAAAATATGCTTTTGAGCTAAGAGCGATAGGAGCACTTGTTTAGAAAATGTTTTGTCAATCTAATGAATAGTATTACGTAACTTAACTTAGTGTTTTAATTAGCTAGCACTCATCTTGCACCTTAGACTTGTTTTAAAGCTTATTAGACTCATTTTAGAAGACCATATATGCTCCAACTTAAACCCAACTTAATATATATCCAACCAAACACAATATAAGCTCATAACTTAGCAAAAAAAAAATAATTGCAGGAGTTACTGTCCAAAATCCGAACAGCCCTTAGCCGCCAAGAGGGAGATCTTTCGCTCATCAAATCTCCAATCCAAGCCTCTCCAAGCCTCGGGCAAGTAGTTTAGGGTGTGTACAAACCTTCTAGGTGCTCCTACGCGCTTTAGGTGAGGGTTTTCATGCTTATTTGTGCATTCTACAAATGTTGCTATTTTCTTGATTTATTGGAAATGTTGTCTAATGCTATTGCAATGCTCAAATAAGCTTATATATGTTGTATACATGTAGTAGAGACCACATTTATGCTATTGTTTCATGTATTAAATGGTAAAAATTGATAGTTAATTCGTAGGGGTGAATAGTGACAGAATTTCTAGTGTTTGGTGTAATTGCGCGTTTTAACTTGATTCAATGCTACTAATAGATGCCGTAGGGGTTAATGAAGGTAGTCTAATAGCCTTGTACACTCGAATTGCTCTAAACTTGCATAAAACGTGAAATTGCCGACTTTAACAAAGGGGTTTCAGGGTTAATAAGAATCCGGGTGGATTCGGGCTTCACTTTTAGTATTCTTAGGCTACCTAGGTGCTATAGAAGCTTTGCTATCCCCTATTTGAAGTCCGGATGAGCCATGTGTAGTCTAAAGCTAGAAGAGGGAATTTGGAGCTTTTGGGGTAATTGCGGGCTTTTGAATGTGTTTGAGGTTTGAAAGGGTTCCTTGGGGGTTAGTTAGAAGGTTGGTATAGTTTTCCTTTGAAATTGAATTTTTAACTTTGGTTTGGAAGAGAAATAGCTTGGAAAACAAAGGGGTTTAGGTGCAAATTCGGTTGTCTCGCGCTTCTAAGACCTTGGCATGACTTCTTGAGTGTTTAAAGAGGACTTCAAGTTTTTTTTGAGCTCTTAGCATGGTTCTATGCTTGTCTTGTTTATACTCCTTTGTAAAACTGCTTATTTGTTGAATAAATTGTTTCTATTCTTACTGTATCGAGGTCAACCTACTTTGTTGATCCTCCCACGTGTTATTGCCTATTATTGATATTAACTTGCCATTGTAAAGTGCATTGCATAGTGGTTGCGCAACCATAGTGTCAGGGGCGGATGTGTTGAATATCGGCTGGGCGGTAGAGGGCTTGCCAGTGGATATTCAAACTCCGTGCTCTATTCCCTCACTCGCCTGGTCCGGAGATTGCCAGGGGGTATTAGGTCATAGGATTATCGGGGTACATCCGGAGTACACCCACTAGAGAGTTTGGGATTATGCCGGTTTATCGTGATCGTGATCATGGTTCGTGGATTGAAGATTTGGTGTTGGGGTTAAGTGAAATGTATCCTTTTTAATGTGTGGTTATTTAAGCTATCGTTACTTCTTAAATTGTTTAATTACTATTGTTGCTTAACTATTTTACTTGTTGCATTGCACGCCCCAGGAGACTTTATCCCTCATTGGGCAACAGTGGTTGCTCATACCTCGATATATATTTCAGGATGTGCTGAGGGTGATCCCCAGCTAGTTGAGGTGATATTAGAAGAGGAGGAAGTTCAGACTGATCCTTTACCTTAGTTGCTGTGCCTGATAGCTTGAGGTGGTTTTTGTTCTTGCTGCTATGTGGAAAACTCATTTGTTTATCTTATGTTCTATTTTGTAGCCTAAGGTCTATGTATATGCTTGTTGTACAAAGTTGAAGGATAGTTTGTTGTGGTGTAGATTTGGAAGCCTATGTCTTGTAATAATTTATGTTTCTACTTTAATTATCTTGCATGCATGGAAGTCAATGTTCTAACTCTAGCCACTAGCATGCTTGTGTGTTTTGGGACTATTGTATGCTTCAAGGCTCGGATGGCCTTGAACCTTTGTTGTTTAGTTATGAAAAGCTTGTCTTATCTTGTTGAGGCTTTATTTGAGTATTTACAGGTTTTCAGAATGTCCACAGTATAGGGGAATCTCTGTCCGTTTTTCCATAAAATTTTGAGACTGGGTTGGAATTGGGTTGAGAATAGCTTGCTTTTTAGAGCCTCCAGTCTCGTGAGAGATCGGGGCGTTACAGGTAGTATCAGATCTTAGTTATCTCTAAGCCGGGATAGGGTCCTCGGCCTGTCGGGTAGTAACCCTTAAGTGTGTGCTTGTTAAGTGTGTGTCTTGAAAGTGTATGCCTACATGTGTGATTGTGTGTCTTGTATCTAATGTTTGTACCTATATGATATAATTATGTGTTACGTGCTAAATGTGTTCTAAGTGAAGTAAAGTGGCTAGTTATGCATCAAATTGACCTCATGAATTGTTAATTGCTTGAATTGTTGCTTGTAATGTGTGTATTTGAATGTCCTTGAGTTGTGTTATGATTGACTTGATTGTTGCCCTTGAATGACTTTGATGATTACACTATGTCATAAACTCTTATATAAACATGTTTGCATAATAGTTTAAAACATATATGTGTAAATGTGATATCTTGGCATTCATACATGTCCCGTTGAATTGGTAAGAAAGACTTCATCCTCCCCCTTGAACGGAGGTGATTAGTGGCTAGCCTTTCAAGTTATATGGATTAGTAGGAACGTGAAGCGGTTGATCAGCCCTTTTATTTAGGAGTTGGTGTTGTGGGCAGAACTCAGTTATTGGGATTTCTTGCAAGGCATTTTTCTATGCTCATTAGTCAGAAATGAATGGCGTCCCTTGGGATTTCTATATGACTATTCTCTAAGGCACTCTCTTTGTATTTTCTTATTTAGCATTCTTCTGGTATTTTCTTATTGGCATATCTCTGAAGATTTGGTATTTGGAATTCTATTTAGCCATATTATATGCTATTATCTACTGTATTTATGATCCAATCTTTTATTGGTATTTTCTAGCTACTTTTAGTTGGAATTATATTATTCTACAGTGTTCGTGCCAGCGGAATTCTTATTTGATTTCTATGTAGTATTTCTATTGGGGCCTTTATTTGGCCTTATTACTTGGGGATTCGCTGGCAGTACTACTGAGATTTCTTAATGGGTTCTTACGAGAATTCATATACGGTATTCATGCTCAGCAACTAATGAAGAGTAATTGAAGTTGGTTTTCAGTTGATGCGGAGTTCTCTTGGAAGAAGAATTGCGTGGACGCAATTTGTTTAAGGGGAAAAAGATGTGACGCCTGAGAACTTCAATGTACATTTATTTACTGTTGCATCTATTATTTGCACATATCTTCTGTGTTTTACTTGTTACTTTAAGTGGCTACTATTCATTCCATTTATTCCATTTTTCAACTACTTAATTATTTTGAATTACCATTTTTCTTAAATCATATTAATTGTTTTAGGAATGAGAAAAATATGCTTTTGAGCTAAGAGCGATATGAGCACTCGTTTAGAAAATGTTTTGTCAATCTAATGAAAGTGTTACGTAACTTTACTTAGTGTTTTAATTAGCTAGCACTCATCTTGCACCGTAGACTCATTTTAAAGCTTATTAGACTCATTTTAGAAGACCATATATGCCCCAACTTAAACCCAACTTAATATATATCCAACCAAACACAATATGAACTCATAACTTAGCAAAAAAAAAAGTGCAGGAATTATTGTTCAAAATCCGAACAGCGCTTAGCAGCCAAGAGGGAGATCTTTTGCTCATCATATCTCCAATCCAAGCTTCTCCAAGCCTTGGGCAAGTAGTTTAGGGTGTGTGCAAACCTTCTAGGTGCTCCTACGCGCTTTAGGCGAGGGTTTTCATGCTTATTTGTGCATTCTACAAATGTTGCTATTTTCTTGATTTATGGGAAATGTTGTCTAATGCTATTGCAATGCTCAAATAAGCTTATATATGTTGTATACATGTAGTAAAGACCACATTTATGCTATTGTTTCATGTATTAAACGGTAGAAATCGATTGTTGATTCGTAAGGGTGAATAGTGATGGGATTTCTAGGGTTTGGTGTAATTGCGCATTTTAACTTGATTCAATGCTACTAATAGATGCCGTAGGGGTTAATGAAGGTAGTCTAACAGCCTTGTATACTTGAATTGCTCTAAACTTGCATAAAACGTGAAATTACCGACTTTAACAAAGGGGTTTCGGGGTTAATACGAATCCAAGTGGATTTGGGCTTCACTTTTAGTATTCTTAGGCTACCTAGGTGCTATAGAAGAGTTGCTATCCCCTATTTGAAGTCTGGATGAGGCATGTGTAGTCTAAAGCTAGAAGAGGGAATTTGGGGCTTTCGGGGTAATTGCGGGCTTTTGAATGTGTTTGAGGGTTGAATGGGTTCCTTGAGGGTTAGTTAGAAGGTTGGTATAGTTTTCCTTTGAAATTGAATCGTTAACTTTGGTTTGGAAGAAAAATAGCTTGGAAAACAAAGGGGTTTAGGTGCAAATTCGGTTGTCTCGCGCTTCTAAGACCTTGGCACGACTTCTTGAGTGTTTAAATGGGACTTCAAGTTGTTTTAGAGCTCTTAGCATGATTCTATGCTTGTCTTGTTTATACTCCTTTGTAAAACTACTTATTTGTTGAATAAATTGCTTCTATTCTAACTGTATCGAGGTCAACCTACTTTGTTGATCCTCCCACGTGTTATTGCCTATATTATTGATATTAACTTGCCATTGTAAAGTGCATTGCATAGTGGTTGCACAACCATAGTGTCAGGGGCGGATGTGTTGAATATCGGCTGGGCGGTAGAGAGCTTGCCATTGGATATTCAAACTCCGTGCTCTATTCTCTCACTCGCCTGGTCCGGAGATTGCCAGGGGGTGTTGGGTCATAGGATTATCGGGGTACATCCGGAGTACACCCACTGGAGTGTTTGGGATTATGCCGGCTTATCATGATCGTGATCGTGGTTCGTGGATTGAAGATTGGGTGTTGGGGTTAAGTGAAATGTATCCTTTTTAATGTGTGGTTATTTAAGCTATTGTTACTGCTTAAATTGTTTAATTACTATTGTTGTTTAACTGTTTTACTTGTTGCATTGCACGCCCCGGGAGACCTTATCCCTCACTCGGCAACAGTGGTTGCTCATACCTCGATATATATTTTAGGATGTGCTGAGGGTGATCCCCAACTAGTTGAGGTAATAGTAGAAGAGGAGGAAGTTCAGACTGATCCTTTACCTTAGTTGCTGTGCCTGATAGCTTGAGGTGGTTTTTGTTCTTGCTGCTATGTGGAAGACTCATTTGTTTATCTTATGTTCTATTTTGTAGCCTAAGGGCTATGTATATGCTTGTTGTACAAAGTTGAAGGATAGTTGGTTGTGGTGTAGATTTGGAAGCCTATGTCTTGTAATAACTTATGTTTCTTCTTTAATTATGTTGCATGCTTGGAAGTGAATGTTCTAACTCTAGCCACTAGCATGCTTGTGTGTTTTGGGACTATTGTATGCTTCAAGGCTCGGATGGCCTTGAACCTTTGTTGTTTAGTTATGAAAAGCTTGTCTTATCTTGTTGAGGCTTTATTTGAGTGTTTACAAGTTTTCAGAATGTCCACAGTACAGGGAAAACTCTGTCCGTTTTTCCCTAAAATTTTGAGACTGGGTTGGAATTGGGTTGAGAATAGCTTGCTTTTTGGAGCCTCCGGTCTCATGAGAGATCGGGGTGTTACACTCCACGTGGGGAGTCAGAGCATGATAGTATCGCATGAGCCGGGATATGTTTCTCGGTCTGTGGGGTAAAGGTCTAAAATGATAAAGTGTTACTGTGTGATTGTTAAGAGAAAATGTTATAGTATGACTATGTGAAGTTGGGTGCTTATGTGTTTAAGTGAACTAGTTTGACATGTCAATCTTGTGTTATGTGAATTGTGTGATAGGATATTTGATTGTTATTGACTTGAGTGTTATCTAATCTTATGTGCTACATTTTTGTTTGTAAACTGCTTTTATATGTTGCCAGCTATTGTGAGTTGTTACTTTGCCGCCACGTCGTAGTACTCAAGGTCAAGGGGCAGATGAAGAGGCAGCAGAATAGGGTCAGCAACCGTAACCTGAACAGTTTATGGCTACTATGACCATTGCAGTTGACCGGATTACTCAGGTACTGCATGAGCAAAGGCAGGAAATGAATAATCCCCAGGGAAATCAAGCTAATCCTCGTGGACAGGGGCCTAGGGCTGAGAATAATCAGTTGGTGCCATTCCTCAGGCACGAGCAGGGTAAGTTCTTTAGAGAGCCGGATGACGAGGTAGCCAAGAGATGGCTTAACCGTGTTGAGAAAATTTACGCCGCTTTGAGGTACACTAATGAGGCAAGAATAGTTTATGCAGCATTTTTGTTTGAGGGTGACGCAGAACAGTGGTGGAACACTGTCAGGTTGAGGTGGGATTGTGAGGATGTTCCGCATCTGTGGGATGATTTCGTGAGTGAGTTTCGGGACAAGTATATTCCCGAGATGGCTAAGGAAAGGCGGGAAGATGAATTTGTGGCCCTAAAGCAAGGAAACATGACTGTTGCACAGTATGAGGCTAGGTTTGTCGGCCTGTCGAGGTATATGCCTGAGCTGGTGCGGCCAGCTAGGAGGATGATTCATAGGTTTGTTTGTGCGCTGAGAATGGATATACAGCTGCATTTGACTGAGCAAACTTATACTACTTTTCCTGAGGCATTCCAAGCAGCCTCGAAGTTTTGGAAACGGAAGGCAGAGATGATAGTTGAGAGTAGCCAGCCGAGTAAGAAACAGTACTTAGGCCAGAGCAGCCAGAGTCAGCAGAGGCAGTATCAGACTTTTGTTCAGGCTCCTCAGCAACGTTTGTATCAGCCTCAATATCAGATTCAGGGGAGACCAGCTATGACTAGACCCCAGCAGGGAGGTAGAGTTCCTACTACAGCCAGAGCCCCTGCACTTACGAGAAACACTGTTGTAAGACAAAATTAGTAGTGTAACTTTTGTAATCGATCGGGGCACGTTGAGGCTAATTGCTGGAGGAAGAGTGGTAAATGCACTGGTTGTGGGAATGATGAGCATAGGGTGAAAGATTGCCCTAAGTATAAGAATGTTCAGGGTCGTACTGGAGGCCAGGGTGTGCAGAATAGGGCTGCAGGTGCAGGTCCAGCACAGAGGGTACATGCTAGGGTCTTTGCACTAGATGCGGAGGAGCTGCCCGATACTACCGCAATAGTGGAAGGTACCTTTCTTCTCAATACTCAGCCAGTTAAAGTTTTGATTGATCCCGGAGCTACACATTCGTTTATAACTCCTGCATGTGCACGATCTGTGAATGTTTGCATTGATAAACTGCTGCATGAAGTTGAAGTTAGTACGCCTTTGGGTGCGAAATTTGTTACTGAGTCTATTTGCAAATCTTGTGATATATGCATTGAGAACCGTAATTTTCCTGCTGATTTAATTATACTACCCTTTCGTGACTTTGAAATCATATTGGGAATGGACTGGTTGGGGAAGTACTATGCTCAGTTGGATTGTAGAACGAAAATTGTTTATCTTCAGATTCCTGACCTACCGGTACTGGAGATTGTTGGGAACTGCAGGGCTGCTTGAATACCTCTTTTATCATCAATCAAGGCTTCTAAGTTGTTGAATAAAGGTTGTGAAGCTTACCTAGCTTATCTGATCAACCAACCTACTGATAAGTTGAATTTGAATGAGGTTCCGATTGTTAAAGACTTCCTTGGTGTATTTCCCGAGGAATTACTAGGTTTACCACCGGATAGGGAGATTGAATTTGTGATTGATCTTATGCCAGGCACTACACCAATTTCTAGGAGTCCTTATAGAATGGCATCGGCTGAACTTCAGGAATTGAAAACTTAGCTTCAGAACTTGCTTGAGAAAGGGTTTATACAACCTAGTTATTCGCCGTGGGGTGCGCTTGTGTTGTTTGTGAGAAAGAAAGACGGCACGCTTCGGTTATGTATTGATTACAGGGGACTTAATCAAGTCACGATTAAGAACAAATACCCCTTGTTGTTGAATGAAGAATTGTTTGACCAGTTGCAGGGTGCGAGTGTTTACTCCAAATTTGACTTGAGGCAGGGTTACTATCAACTCAGGATTTGGAGTGACGATATACCTAAGACGGCATTCAGGACTAGATATGGCCACTATGAATTTGTTGTGTTACCGTTTGGATTGACGAATGCACCAGCCGCATTCATGGACTTGATGCAGAGGGTTTTTCGACCTTATCTTGATCAATTTGTCGTAATCTTTATTGACGACATTTTAGTATATTCTAAGAACGAGGCTGAACATGAACAACATTTGAAGATTGTGCTACAGACTTTGCAAGAAAACAAGCTTTTTGCTAAATTCAGCAAGTATGAATTCTGGTTGAATCAAATATCTTTTCTAGGCCATATCATTTCAGATCAAGGAATTTTAGTAGAGCCAGTTAAGATTGAAGTTGTTTCGTCTTGGAAGAGACCTGAAACGGTGTCAGAGATTCGGAGTTTCCTATGGTTGGCAGGTTACTATCGGAGGGTTGTTAAAGACTTTTCCAAAATTTCTGGACCTTTAAGCCAGTTGACTCGAAAGAAAGTTACTTACAACTGGGATGCTAAATGTGAATCCAGTTTCCAAGAATTGAATAAGAGACTAACTACAGCTCCTATACTAGCTTTACCTGAGGGTACAGAAAACTTTGTTTATAGTGATACATCTAAAGAAGGTTTGGGTTGTGTTTTAATGCAGAATGGTAAGGTGATTGCTTATGCTTCTAGGAAGTTGAAACCATATGAAGTCAATTACCCTACACATGATCTTGAGTTAGCTGCAGTTGTGTTTGCTTTAAAGAAGTGGCGTCATTACTTGTGGGGTAGCAGATTTGAAATTTTTACTGACCACAAGAGTCTCAAATATTTGTTTTCACAAAAAAGATTTGAATATGAGGCAGCGAAGATGGCTAGAGCTATTAAGTGGTTACAACTGTTCTATAAACTACGTGCCAGGTAAGGCGAATGTTGTTGCGGATGTTTTGAGCCGAAAGGCTACTGTTGCAAGTTTAATTATCAAGGATTGGGAGACTTTGGAGGAAATTTATTCATGGAAGCCGGAAGCTACTGAGGTAGGGATTCGATTTGCTAGCTTACAAATTCAGTCAGGATTGCTAGCACAAATTAGAGAGGCTCAGAAGACTAATCCTCACATCTTGAAAATCCAAGAAAAAGCAAAAGGGGGAGAGTCGGAGTTTAAATTACATGCAGATAGTATCTTCAAATTCAGGGATAGAGTGTGTGTTCCTGGTGATCCGACTTTAAAGAATGAGATTCTGTCCGAGGCACATAATTCAAGATATACGATTCACCCGAGCAGTACTAAAATGTATAGGGATTTGAAAAAACACTTCTGGTGGAACAATATGAAGAGGGAGATTGCTGGGTATGTATCTAGATGTTTAACTTGTCAGAGGGTTAAAGTTGAGCATCAGAGGCCAGCCGGGCTTCTACAACCGTTGTCGATTCCGCAATGGAAGTGGGTGCATATAACAATGGACCTTGTGACCGATCTTCCTAGATCTCCGAGAGGATGTGATTCTGTGTGGGTTGTTGTGGACCGATTGACTAAAGTTTCACATTTTATTTCCGTGAACAAACAGGATAGCCTTGATAAACTAGCTGAGCTCTATGTTGCTAATATTGTGAGACTTCATGGTGTGCCATAAAGTATAGTGTCAGATAGAGATCCCAGATTTAGATCTCGTTTTTGGCAGAAGTTGCAAGAGGCCATGGGAACTAAATTGAGCTTCAGTACTGCATACAATCCACAAACTGATGGCCAGTTTGAAAGAACTATCAGGATCTTGAAAGACATGCTTCGGGCATGTGTGTTAGACTTTGGGAAGAATTAGGAGAACTTTTTGCCATTAGCGGAGTTCGCCTACAATAATAGTTATCAATCTACTATAGGTATGGCTCCCTACGAGGCGTTGTACGGTCGTAAATGCAGATCCCCATTGTATTGGGAAGAGGTTGGAGAGATGAGAACAGTTGATCCGACTGTGTTACCTGAGGTGATTAAGATGGTGGATAATGTTCACCTTATTCGCCAGCGTATGCTTACAGCTCAGAGTCGTGAGAAGAGTTACGCCGATAAAGACCGTTGAGATCTTGGGTTTGCTTTTCTAGATTAGATGTTTGTTAAGATTTCTCCTCGAAAGCGATTGATTCGGCACGGTAAGAGCGGGAAACTTAGTCCCAGGAATGTTGGTCCGTATGAGATCACCGAAAATGTGGGGCCTTTGGCTTATCGGTTAGCTTTACCTCCGAGCTTATCGAGATTGCACGATGTTTTCCACGTGTCAATGTTGAGGAAATACCATCCAGATCGTTCACATGTACTTGAACCAGAGCCTTTGCAAATTGAGGAAAAGTTAACTTATGAAGAGAAACCGATTCGAATTGTGGATCGGAAAGTTCAGGAACTTCGCAGGAAGAGTATTCCGTAAGTAAAGGTTCTGTGGAATCATCACGTGTTTTAGGAGAAGACTTGGGAAAGAGAGGACCAGGTTCGGAATAAGTATCCAGAGTTGTTTGTCGACCAGGTGAGAATTGCGTGGACGCAATTGTTTTAAGGGGGAGAGGGTGTAATACCCAAGCCCGGAATGTGGAATTTTCCTGTTTATTTTTCTAGAAATATTATTTTCTTAAATTCTTTGAGATTTAATTGTTATTCTTTTATTGTCGCAAAGTGCATTGCATATCGAGGGTGATAGTTAGAGAGTGTTTTCTAGTCCTCAGCAAATAGTGAAAACTAGTATTTAGTGTAGTAATTTTAATTTCTTTAGTTGTTGTTAACTAGAGTTAATTTTGTGTTGGTTGTTATAGCTTTAAGATGCATAAAATAGGCTAAATTGACCAACTTAAGTTAGTTGGCCAAAGGCTTGACCAATTGACCAAGGCTTGTCATCTTTTATTACGCATATAACATTGCAAAAAAAAACAAAAAAACAAAGCTGAAAATAGAAAGGAGCTGGCCGAAACTTCAAGAGAAGAAAAAAAAAGATTTTCAACTTCCAAACTTCAAATTTTCACGTGAGCTTGCACGGGGTTGTTTCCGAGGCATCCAGCGTGGTTTTCCTAGCGTCGAGGAGTGTCTAAGGTAAGGGAAGCATGTTTATTTGCGCATTTGAATGTTATATGTATCAACTTTAAATTTTTAGGTTTTATCCGTAGTTTGTTATTTTAATCGTTTTAATGCTTAAAGAATGTTCCTTGAAAATTGTAGAACATGTATTTGTAGTTTTTTAGCATTTTCTACGGTTAAATATAGCTGTTGTAATTTAAAATGCCAATTGAATAGTAAATTGTGAATAGTAAACCCTTGTATCGTAGAAGTTGCTTTGTGTTGCGTTCTGTTGATGTGAAAAGATGCTAGATATGCTAGAATGCCTAAATGCATGATTTTTTTGGAATGTGTAATGGAAAAATGAGGAGAAATGCCTTGGTGAAAGTTGGGGACATTTAGGTCGAGATTAGCGTTTCCTCCTTTTGCGTGATGGCATTGTCTCGGGAGGCCATGAAAGCACTTTTGGTGTGGTTACGGCGTTGGTTGGGTGTTTGGTTAGGGTAGCGGTAGTTCAAACGAGCAAAGGGGGAAATCGGGGCTTTGCGTGAATTCTAGGGTAAAGTAGGGTTTCGGGGTCTTTAGATGTGCCTTATGGTGACTTAGGAGGATTGATGAAGTCGGTTTCCAAAACTTGTGGCTCGTTTGAAAGTAGTAGCGTTTTGAAAGTCGGAGTCGGTTTGAGATTTTGTTTGTTTTCTTAATGTTACGCCTATAGAATGTTTAATATCGCTTGTTATGCTTGTTCGAGTTGACTCTGAATGAAATGTTTATCAATTGTTGCTATTGCGTGCAAGGGTAACCTACTTTGTTATTCTCCCACGTGTGGCTTTATTGCTCGATTGCTCGATTGTTGCATTGTATATTGTATTGCATTCATAGAGTCAGAGGCGGTGTGATGGGCCTCTCTGGGTAGCCTCGGGTTGCCAGTGTTGGTTGCTCTAGCTCCGTGTCCTATTCCCTTTCTCGCTTGGGTTGCCTCTCAGGGAGATTTGGGTCGTAGAATTGATGGATACTTATGGGGTATTCCAAACTGAAGTTATAAGGTGGTTTGGGCCGGCGCGTCATCATCGAATTTGTGATTGAAAGTTGCTCGTGGAAAGTGAATCATATCCTTTGAATGAGTGTTTATACCTTTAATGCTTGTCTTGTTTTATTGTTGGCTTTGCTTGTATCTCTATATGATAATTGAATGAACTGCTTGATTATTTGCATTGCATTCTCCTCTCATCTCCGTCCTTGAGACCAATTGCCCTCGCTGAGCAATAGTTTTTGCTCATTCCTTTCTATACCATATTTTACAGGAGTAGTTGAAGCGGATCCTATTGAGGTAATTCAGGAGGAAGAGCAAGTGGAGGTGTTTCCTTGATAGCACTTCTTTGCTTTGCTGGTGGTTGGTTGCTAGTCTTTGTGTAGGCCATGCTTAATGTGAATATTGCTTGGTTGACGCTTCATTTTGAGGCTTGTAGCCTTGTATGCAGTTCTATTTTGAGGCCTTTATGGTCTTATGTTGTAAAAGTTTAAAGGTTGAAAAGTTGTAAAGATATACTCATGTAACTAGTAAGAACTGCATGCTAATGGTTTAACTATTTAGTGGCACAAGTACTTGTGTAGTATGCATGACATTTTGGATTGCAAAGTTGGTTAGTAAGAAGATGTATGTTTTTAAAAGAAAGTTGGCTTGTTTCAAATGTTTATTGTGGCTTTCGCGAGTATTATATTGAACGTAGGGTTTTTGGATCGTCTATGGTACAGAGGAGACTCCGTCCGTGTGTCGGGTCCGGGCTTGGCCTTTTGTGGGGTCGGGTCGGGGAGTGACAGTATGGTTGGACACGGTGCTGGTCCACTTATATGCTATTACAGGTTTTACATTTTGCCTAGAAACAGAGGAGACTCTATCCGTTTTCCCTAAAAAAATTATGCCCGGGATTGGAATTGGGTTGCGATTAGATTGATTGATAGAACTCCCGGTCTCGAGAGGGATCGGGGTGTTACAGCTATAAAGATATTTCCGGACAGTCCATTAACATTTCCCCAAACATCAATCATAAGGCACACATAAATTGTTTAGGACATGGGAACCTACGTAGCCATTAAGGTTTACAAGAATTGTGCTCGAGTGTAAGTTTAGTTCGCTAAGAACCATAAGAAGCGCTTAAAACATTTCATACATACTTAGAGATTATTGGACAGCCTATTAACAACTCAATTAAATCCATTTAACCATTGGATAGTCACCTAGGAAACATGCATGTATAGTAGGGCCTCAATTTCATGCTTATACATACAATTAAAAAAGAATCCGTTATATATCGAACCAAAGTCATGCATCAAGTCATTTGAGGAATCTCATCCAACCAAAACTGTCACGCCCCGACCCGACCCCGCAAAAGGCCAAGCCCAGACCCGACACACGGACGGAGTCTCCTCTGTACCGCGAACGATCCGAAAACCCTAAAATCAATATAATACTTGCGAAAGCCATAAAATAATCAAAACAAGCCGACTTTCTTTAAAACATACATTTCTTATTAACCAACTTTGCAACCCAAAAATGATATGCATACTACACAAGTATTTATGCCACTAATCAATTCCATTAGCATGCATTTCCTTACTAGTCACAAGGGTATAAGTTTACAACTTTACATTCCTCCAACTTATACAAAATAAGACCGTAGAGGCCTCAAACTAGAAAGTACATACAAGGCTACAAGCCTCAAAATTAAACGACATCCAAGCAGTATACATAACAAGCAACGCCCGCACAAACTCTAGTAACCAAGCCCCAGCAAAGCAGAGAACTGCTATCACAGAAACACCTCCACGTGCCCCTCTTCCTCTATTACCTCGATAGGGCCTGCTTCAACAACTCCTGTAAAAATATAGTATAGAGAGGAATGAGCAAAAACTATTGCTCCGCGAGGGCAATTGTTCTCAAGGACGGAGATAAGAGGACTATGCAATGCAATTAGCCAAGCAGTACATACAAATATCATATAGAGATACAACAAAGCCAACAATAAGCAAGCCAAGTATTTAAAGCTGCAAACATTCATTCAAAGGATAGGATACTCTTTTCACGAGCAACTTTCAAACACAAATTCGATGACGACGCGCCGGCCCAAACCACCTTATAAAAACCAGTTTGGAATACCCCAGAAGTATCCATCAACCTACGACCCAAAATTCCCTGGGAGGCAACCCAAGCGAGAAGAGGGAATAGCAGCAGAGCTAGAGCAACCAACACTGGCAACCCAAGGCTACCCAGAGAGGCCCATCACTCACGCGCGAGATACTATGCAATGCAAGACTCGATACAAGGC
This sequence comes from Ehretia macrophylla, assembly GCA_037974665.1. Classification (NCBI taxonomy): domain Eukaryota; kingdom Viridiplantae; phylum Streptophyta; class Magnoliopsida; order Boraginales; family Ehretiaceae; genus Ehretia; species Ehretia macrophylla. Next base: position 84,149,842 of record CM075770.1, on the reverse strand, counting down.
GATAAACAAGCGATAAAGCCACAAGTGGGAGAATAACAAAGTAGGCTACCCTCGCCCACAATAGCAACAATTCATCAGCACTTCAATCCAAATCAATTCAAACAAGTATTTCAAGCAACCCTAAGCATTCTATAGGCATAAAATCAAGAAAACAAGCAAAAAACACAAATCGGCCCCACTATCAAAACCCTACCATTTCCAAACGAGCAACGAGTTCTGGAAACCGACTTCGCCAATCCTCCTAGGTCACCATAAGGCACGTCTAAAGACCCCGAAACCTTACTTTACCCTAGAACTCGCGCAAAGCCCCGATTTCTCCCTTTCTCGTTTGAACTACAACTATACCAACCAAACACCCAACCAATGCCATAATCACACCAAAAGTGCTTCCATGGCCTCCCAAAACAATGCCAACATCCAAAACGAGAAAATGGTAAAGTCGACCTAAACGACCCCAACTTTCAACAAGGCTTTATTCTCATTTTTTTCCATTACGCAACCCAAACAAACCATGCATTTAGGCATTCTAGCACTCCTAGCACAATTTTACATCAACAGACAGCATAACGGAACAACTTCATCGTTCCAAGGGTTTACTATTCATAAAATACTATTCAACATCCAAATTTAATTGCAATATCAACATTTAACCGCAGAAAATGTTAAAAAACTATAAATACACGTTCTACAATTGCCAATGAACAGTTTAGAAGCATCAAAACGCTTTAAACAACAATCTACGGATAAAATCTAAAAATTGCAAAGTTGATATACATAACATTTAAATGCGCAAATAACATGATTCCCTCACCTTAGGCCCCCCTAGTCGCTAGGAAAACAACGCTAGTCACCTCGGAAACCACCCCGCATGAGCTCACGCAAAGATTGAACGATTGAAAGGTTGAAATCTTTTTTTTTTTTTCCTTCTTGGTTTCGGCCTGGTCTTCTCTGTTTCAGCTGCTATTTTTTTTTTATTTTCCTTTGTTTTAAGCTTATTTAAGTGCTAAGTCAAATGGTCAAAGGTCAAGCCTTGGTCAACTACTTAAATCTTGGTCAAAAGGCCTTATTTTGTGCATTTTAAAGCCATTCTAACTAGAGAAAAATTAATTATAGTTAGCAACAATTAAAATATAAAATTTAAGTCATCTAAATACTAGTTTCACTATTTGCTGAGGACTAGAAACCGTTCTCTAGCTATCGCTCCCTAAATGCAATGCACGTTGCGACGGCAAGAAAGTAACAATTAATTCTCAAAGAATTTAAGGAAATATAATTTTCAAAATAATAAACAAGGAATTTTCACATTCCGAGCTCGGGTATTATACCCTTTCCCCCTTAAAACAATTGCGCCCACGCAATTCCTACCTGGTCAACAAACAACTCCGGATACTGATCCCGAACCTGGTCCTCTCTTTCCCAAGTTGCTTCCTCAAACCCATGATGATTCCACAGAACCTTTACTAACGGAATACTCTTCCTGCGAAGCTCCTGAATTTTCCGATCCATAATTCGAATCGGTTTCTCTTCATAATACAACTTCTCTTCAATCTGCAAAGGTTCTGGTTCAAGTACATGTGAAGGGTCTGGATGGTACTTCTTCAACATAGACACATGGAACACATCGTGCAGTCTCGACAAGCTCGGAGGCAAAGCTAATCGATAAGCCAAAGGACCTACCTTTTCGGTGATCTCATACGGACCCATATACCTGGGACTAAGCTTCCCGCTCTTATCGTGCCGAATCAATCCCTTCCGTGGAGAAATCTTAAGAAATACCCAATCTCCTAAATCAAACTCAAGATCTCGACGGTGCTTATCCGCATAACTCTTCTGACGACTCTGAGCTATAAGTATACGCTGGCGAATAAGGTGAACATTATCTACCATCTTAATCATCTCAGGTAACACACTCGGGTCGACTGTTCTCATCTCTCCAACCTCTTCCCAATATAACGGGGATCTGCATTTCCGACCATACAACGCCTCGTAGGGAGCCATACCTATAGTAGATTGATAACTATTGTTGTAGGCGAACTCCGCTAAAGGCAAAAACTTCTCCCAATTCTTCCCAAAGTCTAACACACATGCCCGAAGCATGTCTTCCAAGATCTTGATTGTTCTCTCAGACTGGCCATCAGTTTGTGGATGATATGTAGTATTGAAGCTCAACTTAGTTCCCATGGCCTCTTGCAACTTCTGCCAAAACGAGATCTGAATCTGGGATCTCTATCTGACACTATACTCTGTGGCACACCATGCAATCTCACAATATTAGCAACATAAAGTTCAGCTAACTTATCAAGGCTATCCTGTTTGTTCACGGGAATAAAATGTGTAACTTTAGTCAAGCAGTCCACAACAACCCAAACAGAATCACATCCTCTCGGAGATCTAGGAAGATCGGTCACAAGGTCCATTGTTATATGTACCCACTTCCATTGCGGAATCGACAACGGCTGTAGAAGTCCGGCTGGCCTCTGATGCTCAACTTTAACCCTCTGACAAGTCAAACATCTGGATACATACCCAGCAATCTCCCTCTTCATATTGTTCCACCAGAAGTGTTGTTTCAAATCTCTATACATTTTTGTACTGCCCGGGTGAATCGTATACCTCGAATTATGTGCCTCGGACAGGATCTCATTCTTCAAAGTCGGATCATCAGGAACACATACTCTATCCCTGAATCTGAAGATGCCATCTGCATGTAATTTAAACTCCGACTCTCCCCCTTTAGCTTTTTCTTGGATCTTCAAGATGTGAGGATCAGTCTTCTGAGCCTCTCTGATCTATGCTAGCAACCCTGACTGAATCTGCAAACTAGCAAATCGAATCCCTACCTCAGTAGCTTCTGGCTTCCATGAACAAATTTCTTCCAAAGTCTCCCAATCCTTGATAATTAAGCTTGCAACAGTAGCCTTTCGGCTCAAAGCATCAGCAACAACATTCGCCTTACCTGGCACGTAGTTAATAGAACAGTTGTAACCACCCAATAGCTCTAGCCATCTCCGCTGCCTCATATTCAGATCCTTCTGTGAAAACAAATACTTGAGACTCTTGTGGTCAGTAAAAATTTCAAATCTGCAACCCCACAAGTAATGACGCCACTTCTTCAAAGCAAACACAACTGCAGCTAACTCAAGATCATGTGTAGGGTAATTGACTTCATATGGTTTCAACTTCCTAGAAGCATAGGCAATCACCTTACCATTCTGCATTAAAACACAGCCCAATCCTTCCTTAGATGCATCACTGTAGACAACGAAGTTCTCTGTTCCCTCAGGTAAAGCTAATATAGGAGCTGTAGTTAGTCTCTTCTTCAATTCTTGGAAACTGGATTCACATTTGGCATCCCAGTTGTAAGCAACTTTCTTCCGAGTCAACTGACTCAATGGCCCAAAAATTTTGGAGAAGTCTTTAACAAATCTCCGGTAGTAACCTGCCAATCCAAGAAAACTCCGAATCTCTGACACCGTCTCAGGTCTCTTCCAAGATGAAACAACTTCAATCTTAGCTGGATCTACTGAAATTCCTTGATCTGAAATGATATGGCCTAGAAAAGATATCTGATTTAACCAGAACTCACACTTGCTGAATTTAGCAAAAAGCTTGTTTTCCTGCAAAGTCTGAAGCACAATCTTCAAGTGTTGCTCATGTTCAGCCTCGTTCTTCGAGTACACTAAAATGTCATCAATAAAGATTACAACAAACTGATCAAGGTAAGGTCGGAAAACTCTCTGCATCAAGTCCATGAATGCGGCTGGTGCATTCGTCAATCCAAACAGCAACACAACAAATTCATAGTGGCCATATCTAGTCCTGAAAGCCGTCTTCGGTATATCGTCACTCCGAATCCTAAGTTGATAGTAGCCTTGCCTCAAGTCAAATTTGGAGTAAACACTCGCACCCTGCAACTGGTCAAACAATTCTTCAATCAACGGCAAGGGGTATTTATTCTTAATCGTGACTCGATTAAGTCCCCTGTAATCAATGCATAACCGTAGCGTGCCGTCTTTCTTTCTCACAAACAACACAGGTGCACCCCACAGCGAAGAACTAGATTGTATAAACCCTTTCTCAAGCAAGTTATGGAGCTGAATTTTAAACTCCTGAAGTTCAGCCGATGCCATTCTATAAGGACTCCTAGAAATTGGCGCAGTTCCTGGCACAAGATCAATCATGAACTCAATCTCCCTATCCGGTGGTAAACCCGGAAATTCCTCGGGAAATACACCAGGGAAGTCTCTAACAATCGGAACCTCATTCAAACTCAACTTATCAGTAGGCTGATTGATCAAATAAGCTAAGTAAGCTTCACAACCCCTATTCAACAACTTAGAAGTCTTGATCGTTGATAAAAGAGGAATTCGGGCAGCCTTACAGTTCCCAACAATCTCCAATACCGGTAGGTTAGGAACCTGAAGATAAACGATCTTTGTTCTACAATCCAACTGAGCATAGTACTTCCCCAACCAGTCCATTCCCAAAATGATTTCAAAGTCACGGAATGGCAATATAATTAAATCAGCAGGAAATTTACGGTTCTCAATGCATATATCACAAGATTTGCAAATAGACTCAGTAACAAATTTTGCACCCAAAGGCGTACTAATTTCAACTTCATGCGGCAATTTATCAATGCAAACATTCACAGATCGTGCACATGCAGGCGTTATAAACGAATGTGTAGCTCCGGGATCAATGAAAACTTTAATTGGTAGAGTATTGAGAAGAAAGGTACCTTCCACTATAGCTGTAGTATCGGGTTGCTCCTCTGCATCTAGTGCAAAGACCCTAGCCTGAACCCTCTGTGTTGGACGTGTACCTGCAGCCCTATTCTAAACACCTTGGCCTCCACCACGGCCCTGAACATTGTTATACTTTGGGCAATCTCTCACCCTATGATCATCACTGCCACAACCCGTACATTTACCACTCTTCCTCCAGTAGTTAGCCTCAATATGCCCCGATCGATTACAAAAGTTACACTGCTGATTTTTCCTTACAACAGTGTTTCCTGTAGGTGCAGGGGCTCTGGTAGTAGTAGGAACTGTACCTCCCTACTGGGGTCTAGTCACAGCTGGCCTAGCCTGAATCTGCTGCTGAGGCTGAAACAGTGGTTGCTGAGGAACCTGTGCAGAAGTCTGATACTGCCTCGGCTGACTCTGGTTGCTCTGGCCCAAATATTGTTTCTTAATCGGCTGACTGCTCTCCGCTATCATCTCAGCCTTCCGTTTCTCAAACTTCGAGGCTGCCTGAAATGCCTCGGGAAAAGTAGTGTAGGTCTGCCCAGTCAAATGTAGTTGTATGTCCATTCTCAGCCCACGGACAAACCTATGTATCATCCTCCTAGCCGGCCGTACCAACTCAGGCATATACCTCGACAGGCTAACAAACCTAGCCTCGTACTGTGCAACAATCATATTTCCCTGCTTTAGGGCCACAAACTCGTCCTCCCTCCTTTCCATAGCCATCTCGGGAATATACTTATCCCGAAACTCACTTACAAAATCATCCCATAAATGTGGAACATCCTCACAATCCCACCTCAATCTGACAGTATTCCACCACTGCTCTGCATCACCCTCAAACAGGAATGACGCATAATCTATTATTGCCTCATCAGTGTACCTCAAAGCGGTGAAAATTTTCTCGACACGGTTAATCCATCTCTCGGCCGCCTCATCATCCGGTTCTCCGAAGAACTTTCCCGGCTCGTGCCTCAAAAATTTCTCTAACTGATTATTCTCAACTCTGTACCCTTGTCCACCAGGATTAGCTTGATTTCCCTAGGGATTATTCCTGTCCTGCCTCTGCTCATGCAGCACCTGTGTAATCCGGTCTACTGCAGTAGTCATGGTAGCCATAAACTGCTCAGGCAACGGCTGCTGACCCTGTTCTGCTGCCTCTTCATCTGATCCTATACCTTGAGTACCAGGACGTGGCGGCATAGTAGCAATTCACAATAGCTGGCAACATTTAAAAGCAGTTTATAGACAGAAATATAGCACATAAGATTAGATAACACTCAAGTCAATAACAATCAAACATTCTAACATGCAATTCACATAACACAAGTTTGACATGCCAAACTAATTCACTTTAAACACATAAGCACTCTAAGTTCACAAAGTCATGCTATAGCATTTTCTTTCCACTTAACAATTATACAATAACACTCTAGCATTTTGGACCTTTACCCCACAGACTGAGAAACATATCCCGGCTCATGCAAGACTATCATGCTCTGATACCTCCTAAAGATGTCACGCCCCGACCCGACCCCGCAAGAGCCAAGCCCGGACCCGACACACGGACGGAGTCTCCTCTGTACCGCGGACGATCCGAAAACCCTAAATTCATCATAATACTTGCGAAAGCCATAAAACAATTCAAACGAGCCAACTTTCTTTAAAACATACATTTCTTATTAACCAACCTTGCAACCCAAAAATGATATGCATACTACACAAGTATTTATGCCACTAATCAATTCCATTAGCATGCATTTCCTTACTAGTCACAAGGGTATAAGTTTACAACTTTACATTCCTCCAACTTATACAACATAAGACCGTAGAGGCCTCAAACTAGAAAGTACATACAAGGCTACAAGCCTCAAAAGTAAGCGGCATCCAAGCAATATACATAACAAGCAAGGCTCGCACAAAATCTGGTAACCAACCACCAGCAAAGCAGAAAAGTGCTATCACGGAAACACCTCCACCTGCTCCTCCTCCTCTATTACCTCGATAGGGTCTGCTTCAACTACTCCTGTAAAAATATAGTATAGAGAGGAATGAGCAAAAACTATTGCTCAGCGAGGGCAATTGGTCTCAAGGACGGAAATAAGAGGAATATGCAATGCAATTAGCCAAGCAATGCATACAAATATCATATAGAGATACAACAAAGCCAACAATAAGCAAGGCAAGTATTTAAAGCTGCAAACACTCATTCAAAGGATACGATACTCTTTTCACGAGCAACTTTCAAACACAATTTCGATGACGACGCGCCGGCCCAAACCACCTTATAACACCAGTTTGGAATACCCCGGAAGTATCCATCAACCTACGACCCAAAACTCCTTGGGAGGCAACCCAAGCGAGAAGAGGGAATAGCAGCGGAGCTAGAGCAACCAACACTGGCAACCCGAGGCTACCTAGAGAGGCCCATCATTCACGCGCGAGACACTATGCAATGCAAGACTCGATACAAGGCGATAAACAAGCGATAAAGCCACACGTGGGAGAATAACAAAGTAGGTTACTCTCGCACGCAATAGCAACAATTGATAAGCATTTCAATCCAAATCAATTCAAACAAGTATTTCAAGCAACCCTAAGCATTCTATAGGCATAAAATCAAGAAAACAAGCAAAAAACACAAATCGGCCCCACTATCAAAACCCTACCATTTCCAAACGAGCAACGAGTTCTGGAAACCGACTTCGCCAATCCTCCTAGGTCACCATAAGGCACGTCTAAAGACCCCGAAACCTTACTTTACCCTAGAACTCGCGCAAAGCCCCGATTTCCCCCTTTCTCGTTTGAACTACAACTATACCAACCAAACACCCAACCAATGCCATAATCGCACCAAAAGTGCTTCCATGGCCTCCAAAAACAATGCCAACATGGAAAACGAGAAAACGATAAACTCGACCTAAACGACCCCGACTTTCAACAAGGCTTAATTCCCATTTTTTCCATTACGCAACCCAAACAAACCATGCATTTAGGCATTCTAGCACTCCTAGCACAATTCTACATCAACGGATAGCATAACGGAACAACTTCATCGTTCCAAGGGTTTACTATTCACAAAACACTATTCAACATCCAAATTTAATTGCAATCTCAACATTTAACTGCAAAAAATGTTAAAAAGCTATAAATACACGTTCTACAATTGCCAAGGAACAATCTCGAAGCATCAAAATACTTTAAACTACAATCTACGGATAAAATCTAAAAATTTTAAAGTTGATATACATAACATTTAAATGCGCAAATAACATGATTCCCTCACCTTAGGCACTCCTAGTCGCTAGGAAAACAACGCTAGTCACCTCGAAAACCACCCCGCACGAGCTCACGCAAAGATTGATCGATTGAAAGGTTGAAATCTTTTTTTTTTTGCTTCTTGGTTTCGGCCTGGTCTTCTCTGTTTCAGCTGCTATTTTTTTTATTTTCCTTTGTTTTAAGCTTATTTAAGTGCTAAGTCAAATGGTCAAAGGTCAAGCCTTGGTCAACTACTTAAATCTTGGTCAAAAGGCCTTATTTTGTGCATTTTAAAGCCATTCTAACCAGAGAAAAATTAATTGTAGTTAGCAACAATTAAAATATAAAATTTAAGTCATCTAAATACTAGTTTCACTATTTACCGAGGACTAGAAACCGATCTCTAGCTATCGCTCCCTAAATGCAATGCACGTTGCGACGGCAAGAAAGTAACAATTAATTCTCAAAGAATTTAAGAAAATATAATTTTCAAAATAATAAACAAGGAATTTTCACATTCTGGGCTCGGGTATTACAAAAATAGTCCATGCAACTTCTAATTTCCACAAGTCCAAGCATTCAATACCTCAAGGTACCATTACATTATGATTTAAAGCAAGTTCCCAAACAAAACCCCACTGTAATAGCCTTATTTTCCTCATTTGGCTAACCAAGCAAATAACCTCCAAATTTGGTGAATCAAATTTTAAATCTAAGCTTAACGAGTGCTTTAAATCTAGGAACAAACCTTGTGGCATTTTGAGTTCAGACAAAGGCGTTATGACCAATACCATGAGACCGCGCAAAACTGTCTAGATTTAGCACATGAAATTCAAGAGTAAATACAGCAATATAACTGCATGCATGTGAGTTTTTGAAGCATTTGAAAAGGTTTAACCCTCACCTCTTTGAAAACTTAGTTAAAATGCAAGAAACACTTGTTTTTTAGCCTTGAAGGTGCCAAATCCTTTCTTCTCCGAGCTTGGCCAAATGATATCTTGGTTTTCCTCAAATTCTAGTTTAGTTAGTGAGTATAGGAGGTGTGCATGGGGTCAAAACCAAAAGGGGAAGAAAATGAACCATAAAACTTACCTTTGGGTAAAAATAAGGAGTCTAGGAGCTTCGTGTGAGTTTCTTGAGCTATCTATCTTGAGCTCTTGCTATGGCCGAGTCTTTGAGTATCCTAGAGAGCATGCATGAGTCTTGGAGGCACAAGGAGAAGCTAGGACCGAAAATGGTGAGAGAAGGAGAGAGAGTTGAGAGAAATGAAAGTTTGAAATGGTTGTTTGTGTATATGCATGTGTGTGTCGGCCTAGGGAGCTTAGAAAGCTGAATTTTTGTTGTCTTGAATGTAGTTTGAATCTTGGTAGTGTATGGGGTGTGTTGGCTGAGAAAACGGGAGGGTTTGGGTAGTGTGTAGGAATAATTTTATGCTTTCTTGTGCTTTGTATGTGTAAGAGAATATTTTTGTGTTTTGTGTGTGTATAAATTATAATTTTGTGTGTATGGGTGTGTAGGATTTCTTGTTGGCTGTGTAGGCCATATGTGTATGTGTGTTATTTATTTATTTTTTGAATTCTAGTGCTTGATGATAGAATTCAGGGTTTGGTAACGTTTTTTCTTTTAATGGGTTGATTTAGGATTAGAATAATAGTTAGTGGTGTTTGTAGGATTAAATTAGGAATTTAATAATGGTTGTAGGATTATTTTATTGTCTAGTGCTTTATACAAGAATCTTTATTGATTAGTGTGCAGACACACATTCCTAGATTTAGGGCACGAACTATGAAGTAAGGCACGGATTTCTAGGTAAATGCAAGCAATCCTAGGTGGATGCACGTAAACCAATGCAAGGCACTTATTTTAACGCAATACACGTAAATCAAGGTATGACAATTATATCTAGGTTAAGACACACAGTTCAAGGTTAGTGCACATGAATTGAGGTATTGCACGTACTTCAAGACTAAGGCTTGCATACCTATATGAATGCACGTAACCCTAGGTTACGCAAGTAGACCAATGCAATGCACGTAAATCAATGTAATGCATGTATTTCAATCTAAGGCATTTGGATCTAGGTCAAGGCACACAAGTTAGGGTTAATGCACGTTTATCGAGGTTTTACACGTTAATTGAGGTCAGGGCACATATATCTAGGCATTGCACGTAAGTCGAGGATTAGAACACACAATTCTAGGTCAAGGCACGTATGACGAGGTATGCACAAAAACCAAGGAACTTATCTAAGGTATTGCATGTAACCCAATACTAACGTAGTTAATCTTAGGTTAAGGCTAGTGCATCAAAATGAAAGCATACTCTCTAATATAGGTGCACTTAAACCAAGACAGGGCACGTAATCCAAGCTCAGTCAAATAATTTTGGGTTTAAGGCACGCAAATTGAGGTAACTCACATTATTCAGGATCGGGCCTCACAGATTAAGCCAAAAAAATCTCTTTTTGCATCAAAGTCTCAACGTCCTCGTTGAGATTCGCTCTACGAGTCATCCAGTAGTCTCTGACTTGGTCTTCGAATTGTAAGTCTCAGCCTATTCCCGGCTTGCCTCGCTCTTAGGTTGGCTTTTCCACTTGACTAAGTAGTATTCCACTCATGCAGTAGGTATATGGGCTAGCCCATGGTACGGTCAGCTATGATATACTCAACTTCTTCTTTAGTAAGTTCATCTACAAGATCTTGTGGTGCCCTCATAGGCACGTTCCTCTCTGGGTTGGTCTAGTCTAATCGAAGTCAACTGACTCATATAGAATAGGGGGTGAGTTTTCACCGAGTTGATCGCTTGAGTCTATAGGCTACCTCTCCTATCTGCTTTTCTACAAGGTCTATTTTCAAACTGGGCCAAGCCTGATGGTTGTTTAAGTAGGTTTGGGCTAGGTCGTTGCACTCATGCCGCCTCTTAGCAATGTAGGCTGATGGGCAAGCTCTCTCATCTCGCAATGGTGTAAGGCGTCAAAGGTTGTTGCCCCGTGACCAACTCGAAGTGGCTGAAGTTCGACGCAGAGCTTTTTGGTTGTGAAGTTATAGCAGCACTGAGCAACATCCAAGAGCTCCAATCCTTCAGGTTTGCACTAAAATGGCTTAAGTAGCCCTCAAGGAATCCGTTTATTCTCTCCGTCTGGGCTTTCAAAGATTTACCAACCGCAGGTATCTAACCATCAGATACCGACAGTCGTCTTTTAACATTACCAACATTTCGGGTTTTCATAAATTTCACATAAGATAAAAGCTCTTTTCATCATCAGAAACAACATGATTTCGCATTGTATTACCATAATGAAAAGAAAAAATCATTAAAAAAAAGAGATTGTCTTTGTGACTCGGAATGAACCTTTATCGGTGGAGGAGTGGAGGAGAAGGAATAGCGATGGATTCCTATAGAGCATCCAGCAACTAGTAGATTCAATCGGACGACGAATTCTTACGTGGTCCAAGGAAATCAAAGGTCCGCTTCCACGATTTCATCTATATTGAATCTCTTAATATCAGAATAGCTTATATAGTCATGATTCAATTGAGGTCCACTGACTTTTGATTGATTTCTCATTTTTCAGATCAGATTGGAACAATGGAGAAGTAGGAAGACTTTGGCGATTCATAATGGGGTATCTAGAATATCTATGTCCCAGGACATAAAATACGAATAATGAAACATGAGGAAGACTATACCCTATAGTGACATAGCAGTTCTCCTAATCGACTACTTATCATCATAATGAACATTCCACTTAAAAACAAAAAAAATGACTCGCCACGCGATTACCTTTTTTTTCATATTTATATCCTCTTCTTAAAAATGAAGACACTAAGGTTCGTCAAAATCTCTTATAAATAAGAGAGACAGGAGTTTTGTGGAAAAAAAGCCCTTTTATCGGATTTGAAGCGATGACTTAAGCCTCTTTCTTAGGGCGTTTAAAGAGCGTGACTCTTTAGTTAATAAGGGCCCATTTGATTTAATTCATGAATTAGCCCACTATGAGTCTACTGCGTATTAATTAGATTTATATAATAATATAGTATATCATTCGTGTCTCTGTTACAAGATGGCGAAACTAAATGGTTCGAATGAAGAGAAAAAATAAGAATTTTTTGGTTGTACACCTAATTTTCCTGGGATTGTAGTTCAATCGGTTAGAGCACCTGTCAAGGCAGAAGCTGCGGGTTCGAGCCCCATCAGTCCTGACAGATTCAATAAATACATCAATTCATCTCTCCATTTTCTGTGAAAAGGGGGATAGGGAGCAGAATTTCATTCCCAACGGGGGATCTTTTTTTGTTTTTTCTATCCTTTTTCGTTTCGCATTTCTCATCAAACAAATAGGGGAATTCTCATTACTTCAACTAGTACCGATTGATAGAAGAGAGACATATGTGGATTAGTACAATTCATTATTGGCATATTCAAGATTCCAAGAGAGACTAGGTTTGGTTTTTCGACCCGATCCATGTAATGGAATAAAAGTAACTTTTTTTTTCTCGGGAGCACATACACAAAGAGAATTCGTTTCTCGTACGATACAAAATGAATTTTACCCTGAAAGAATACATTTCCAGATTAAAAAATGATTTCTTTTTCTGGCTCCTATTTTGTCTAACCTCAATTACTATACTAATTTTGAATTAGAAAAAAAAAATCTATCTCATTCAAATTGCACACTGAGCTTTTCATATATGAGTCTCAGTACTAATCCAAGGAAGGAGGATATTAAAAAAAAAAGATCAAACGAGGCTTAGCAAGGGAATGCAAAATTTTCTATTTTTCTAGTTAGAATTGATTGGTCGTACCTATCAAATAATGGAATATGAATGACTCGCTATTCACTCGATTTTTGGGTTATAATCATTATGTACGAGAGATGGCCGAGTGGTTTAAGGCGTAGCATTGGAATTGCTATGTAGGCTTTTGTTTACCGAGGGTTCGAATCCCTCTCTTTTCGTACCTTCACCTAATTAACTAATGTTACTGACGAAAATGTATCAAATAGTAATGGAAATCATTATTCCAACAATTAGACCTTTCATTGATAGGAATGCAGGTAAAATACGTACATTTGGCATTCTAGACTTTTTTGCACAAGAGTCGAATTATCCGCCGATCCCGGGGATGGGAACAGTCAGTCCTCAAATAATTCTATCTCCGAACAATTACATCTTCGAATAAAGCAACTTTAGTCAGGAATCACTCCAATTGTCTCCAATGTTTAGAGATCAAAACTCCAAAATATCCATTAATAATATAGCAATCCCAAATAGTGATTTCTTCTAAACCCGATTCTTGCATTGACTTTTGTTGACCTAGTATATATTAATATAAATGTATTATATGTGGTATTAAATGATTTTAGATTAATTGTGCATTCAAAAGACATTTGAAAATAAATAATATGACTTTTCACCTTCTTTTGTAAAAATCGCATTTTAAGCCGACTTGGGTGAAATTGTTTGAATGTAAAACTTCTTGTCACCTAAAAATAAACTACTTGAGATAGTTTAGGTGTTGCATAATTAATTTGAGCAAGAGTAGTCAAGAAAATGAATTAAAATACAAGAAAACACTAAAAATAATTAGTTTCCACCTTTGACTTTCTTTTATTTATTTGACCTTTGCTTAATATATCATCAACACACATTAAAAACAAAGCAAAACACCTCCAAAAACACACACAAAACCGTGGTTCTTTGTAGGAGAAAGATGAAGGCATTTTCAAGGCTTTTCAAAGCATTTTTCACATAGATTTTGCAATTCAAGTCCAAATCACTTAATTCAAAGATTGATTTAACTTGTTGGGTATCCATTCTACACATTTCTTGCATCAAAACACATCAAAGGTTAGAGAAAAATTATAGATCTGAAAACTCATTTTTTATGTTTTTGCTCATAACTGCATTTTGAACCGTTAGAATGTTAATTTGAAGTTGTATTATTGATCAGTGCGTGCTAGGGATCGTTTATGTGTATTACTACGAGATTTGAGCCATTGTAGTGAAATTATTTATTTTCGGGTGTTTAAAGTTGATAGATTGGTTATTTGAGGATTATCTTGAGTTGTTGAGGTTGAAATCGATTGCCGTCAATTTCTAAAAGTTTGTTAATTACGTGGTAACGCCGTTATAATGCCGAATTTTTGATTGCGATGTTTGGGTGAAAATCCAAAAATTTCAGCCTAGGTGCATTGAGGTTTTAGGGTTATTGGGCTTGATTTTGATGTGTCTTGGTTGGTTTCTGAGAGGGCTAATGTAGTTGATTGAATGGGTGAGTGGTTGAAACTGATTTGGAGTTGTTTGGATTAGTAGAATGGAAGATATGATTATTTGAAGTTTAGGTTGTCTTTGTGATACCCCGAACCTGGCATGTATTCAATATCATTTTAAGTTCATTTAAATTGCATTTTATTGACCTTTCACCTTCTTTGACCAAACTAGTTGACTTTTCATCTACATTGACCAACTAGGACAAGGTGGAAATTTTTGTAATGTTTAATAAAAGGCAAACTTGGGATTAGAAATAAAAAAATGCAATGTTAAGTTAGTCAAATTTTGGGTCAACTTTGGAATTAAATCTGAACCAATTGGGGAAGATTTAGGTAGCAAATTATATATGGTTGGAAAGCTCTATGAGTCTAGTTTATGAGGGTTCAAACCGTTCGTGAATTGGAGTTTTCTAGAAGAAGTTATGGCCGTTTTCGTGAGGTCGCGCATAGCTGTTTTGGTTTAGCAGGTTGACCGAATTTTAACCTTTGACTTCTTGACAATTTTTTTTTTAAATAAGCAGAATGTGCACGAAAAAAACAGAGAGAAAAAGGCTTGAAACCATGAGGAAAAGAAGGAGAAACAAAAAAAAGAAAATCTCAACTTCAAATCTTCGATTCTTCGCGTGGGCTTGTGCGGGGTGGTTTCCGAGGCATTCTACGAGGTTTTCCTAGCGTCTAGGAGCGTCTAAGGTGAGGGAAGCATGGTATTTGCGCATTTATACGTTGTATATGTTAACTTTGTCAATTTTTAGATTTATCCGTAGATCGTTATTTAAAGCAATTTGATGCTTCTAGAATGTTCCTTGGCATTTGTAGAACATGAATTTATAGCTTTGTAACATGTTCTGCGGTCAAATGTTGTCATTGCAAATTAAATTGTGAAATGAATAGTGTTTTATGAATAGTAAAACATTGAAACGTTGAAGTGGCGTTGTAATGGTTTCCGTTGATGTAGAAACGTGCTAGGTATGCTAGAATGCTAAAATGTGTGGTTTGTTTGGGTTGCGTAGTGGAAAAAACGAGAATTAAGCCTTTGGAAAAGTTGGGGTCGTTTTGGTCGACTTTTGCATTTTCTCGTTTTGCGTGTTGGCATTGCTTCAGGAGGCCATGGAAGCACTTTTGGTGCAATTATGGCATTGGTTGGGTGTTTGGTTGATATAGTTGTAGTTCAAACAATAAAGGGGGAAATCGGGGCTTTGCGCGAGTTCTAGGGTAAAGTAAGGTTTCGGGGTCTTTAGACGTGCCTTATGGTGACCTAGGAGGGTTGGCGAAGTCGGTTTCCAGAACTCTTGACTCGTTTGGAAATGGTAGCATTTTGATAGTTGGGGCCGATTTGTGTTTTTGTGTGTTTTCTTGTCTTTATGCTTATAGAATGTTTAGAATTACTTGGAATACTTGTTTGAGTTGTTTTGGATTGAATTACTTATCAAATTGCTGCTATTGCGTACGAGAGTAACCTACTTTGTTATTCTTTCACGTGTGGCTTTATCGCTTGTTTATCGCCTTGTATCGAGTCTTGCATTGCATAGTGTCTCGCGCGTGAGTGATGGGCCTCTCTGGGTAGCCTTGGGTTGCCAGTGTTGGTTGCTCTAGCTCCGCTGCTATTCCCTTTCTCGCTTGGGTTGCCTCCCAGGGAGATTTGGGTCGTAGGATTGATGGATACTTCCGGGGTATTCTAAACTGGTGTTATAAGGTGGTTTGGGCCGGCGCGTCATTGTTAAAGTCATCGGAATCGTGATCGGTACATTACTCGCTCGAGTGAACCATAGCCTTCAAAGTGTGGTATAGCTTTGATTGGTTGTGTTAATGCTTTCTTTAGTTGTTTAATTGTATTGTTGTTTATATTGAATGCCTTTTATTGATTGTATTGCTTAACTGTACCTATTTGCATTGCACGATCTTCTTTCTCTCCAATTCGATATATGTCTCGCCCTCACTGAGTATACGTGTTGTGTATATTCACTCCTCACCACTACATTTCAGGAAATGTCCTGTTACCTGGAAAGTTCGTGATTTCGTGAAAGTCCGTGCTTGAAGAGTTGTCTTGAGTGCCTATGTAACTTGAGTTGTCAAAGTTGTCAAGTTGTATACTTTTATGTTGTATGTAATTATTGTTAAAAGAAATGTAATATAAATCTAGCTATGTAGTTGGAATGGTTTGATAAATTAGATTATGTATATAGTTAATGTAGCTTAACTTCAATGCATGGCTGTAATGTCCAAAGGAAAAGAATTAGAATGGCATGATAGTTTATTTTATGCAGTAGCTTTGTATGGTTTAATTGCCTAAATTGAATGTACTTGTCAAAATGAAAAGATAGGTTAGTTATTAAATTGGAAATGTATGTATACTTACTGAGTTTAAATTGTTGAGAACCGAGGCTCGGATGGCCTTGAGGAAGTTTTGTATGGTTGGACACGGTGGTGGTCCATTTATATGCTATTACAGGTTTTGCATTTCGCCTATAAACAGGGGAGACTCCGTCCGTTTTCCCTGAAAATTTTGCCCGGGTTTGGTTTGGGTTGTGATTAGTTTGATTGATATAACTCCCGGTCTCGAGAGGGATCGGGGTGTCACAGGTGGTATCAGAGCTTATTTAGCTCATAAGCCAGGACAGGGTCCTCGGTCTGGTGGGTAGTGACCCTTAAATGTGTGCTTGTTAAGTGTGTCTTGAAAGTGTATGCTTTTATGTGAGATTATGTGTCTTGACATGAATGTGTGCTCCTATGTGATATAGTTATGTGTTATGTGTTAATTGTGTGCTAAGTGAAGTAAAGTGTCTAGTTGTGCATTGAATTGACCTATCGAATCGACCTCGTGGATTGTTATTTGCTTGAAGTATTGCTTTTAATGTGTGTACTGAAATGTCTTGAATTAGCTATGCCGTGATTTGAATTGATTATGTTGTGCTTGACTTGATTGTTATGCTTGAGTGACTTTGTTAAATAAACTATATTGTAAACTTGCTGGCATAATAGCTTAATGCATATGTATAACTGTGATATATTGGCATTCATACATGTCCTATTGAAATGATAAGTAAGTCCTCTTCCTCCCCTGAAGAAAGTGGTTCACCGCTGGCTTTTCAAGGTGTATGGATTGGCAGGAAATGAATGGCATTTGACTAGCCTTTATTTGGGAATTGGTGATTGCTTTTGGAGCTCAGTTATTGGCGAATCCCTTTGGTCCTTCTCTGTGCTTAACAGTTGCGAAAGAGTAGCTTTCTCTTGGGGTTTTAATTGGGTGTTCTCTGGAATATTCTTTGGTTTTCATAACGGGTGTTCTTTGGGGACTTTTGTTGGCACTTCTCGGTGGACTTGGTTAATGGGATTTCAATCGGCCTTACTGCATGGTATTATCTATGGCATATGTGTCTCGGTCTTTATTGGAGTGTTACTGGTATTCCTTATTGGAAATTCTTCAATGGCATTCTCTAGGATTCTCAGTGGCCAATTATTTAGTATTACTTATTGGGCAATTCTTGGTACTTTCTTACTGGAGCATTGTTCGGGTATTTTCTTTGGCATCTCTCAGTTGGTTTGGTAACTGGAATCCCTATTAGACTTATTGTATAATACTACTTATGGTATTCTTTGAAATTCTTATTAGGCATTCTCTTGGTATTTTCCTTGTTGGCAAAGTTGTATGAAGTTCTCACTTGGCAAACAGTGAAGAGGACTCAGAGTTTGGTTTCTGTATATTGTTCATCAGTTCGGTGTTTATCCTTGGAGTTTTCGTCCATCTGGGAAACTATGTTTGTTATTCAACTTGGTTGTCTTATTGGGCACGTTATATTTTCTCTGTTATTTCCTTTGACATTCATCTCAGCATTTGATAGCAAAACTTGGAATCTAATTGGTTGTTCCATGGGGTTATTATTGGAAGGCTTCTTTGGAACTTTGGAAATATATTTGATTGGGTTCTTGGTATTTTCTTCAGCACTCTAAACAGGGAATTCTTCTATGAAATCCATGACCAGCGGGGTACTTCTTTGGACCTCTAGATAGAATCTTTGTTTGAGCTTTTATTTGGCTTCTTGCTTGGGAATTCTCGGGCAGTAACAGTTAGACTTCTATTGGAGATTCGTGCGTGAGGTATTCTTCTTGTCGTTATTGTGTGGTATTAATGACATCTACAGTATCTTTGCTTTAGTCTTTATTGGTATTATCTCGGCGTTTCTAGTTGGAATTTATTCTTCTTAGGTATTCGTGTCAACAGGATTCTTGTACGATATCTACATTTGAGCTTCTATTTGGCGTTACTACTTGGCATTTCTACTTGAACTTTCCTATTGGTCATCTTTATTAAATACTTTTTCAGTAGCTAATGAAGACTAGTCAGAGTTGGATTGTAGATGATGCAGAGTCCTATTGGAAGAAGAATTGCGAGGACGCAATTGTTTTAAGGGGGGAAGGATGTGATACCCCGAACCTGGCATGTATTCAATAACATTTTAAGTTCATTTAAATTGCATTTTATTGACCTTTCACCTTCTTTGACCAAACTAGTTGACTTTTCATCTACATTGACCAACTAGGACAAGGTGGAAATTTTTGTAATGTTTAATAAAAGGCAAACTTGGGATTAGAAATAAAAAAATGCAATGTTAAGTTAGTCAAATTTTGGGGCAACTTTGGAATTAAATCTGAACCAATTGGGGAAGAGTTAGGTAGCAAATTATATATGATTGGAAAGCTCTATGAGTCTAGTTTATGAGGGTTCAAACCGTTCATGAATTGAAGTTTTCTAGAAGAAGTTATGGCCGTTTTCGTGAGGTCGCGCATAGTTGTTTTGGTTTAGCGGGTTGACCGAATTTTGACCTTTGACTTCTTGACATTTTTTTTTTTAAAATAAGCAGAATGTGCACGAAAAAAACAGAGAGAAAAAGGCTTGAAACCATGAGGAAAAGAAGGAGAAAAAAAAAGAAAATCTCAACTTCAAATCTTCGATTCTTTGCGTGGGCTTGTGCGGGGTGGTTACCGAGGCACTCTACGAGATTTTCCTAGCGTCTAGGAGCGTCTAAGGTGAGGGAAGCATGTTATTTGCGCATTTATACGTTGTATATGTTAACTTTGTCAATTTTTAGATTTATCCGTAGATCGTTATTTAAAGCGATTTGATGCTTCTAGAATGTTCCATAGCATTTGTAGAACATGTATTTATAGCTTTGTAACATTTTCTGCGGTTAAATGTTGTGATTGCAAATTAAATTGTGAAATGAATAGTGTTTTATGAATAGTTAAACCTTGAAACGTTGAAATTGCGCTGTTATGCTTTCCGTTGATGTAGAAACGTGCTAGGTATGCTAGAATGCTAAAATGTGTGGTTTGTTTGGGTTGCGTAGTGGAAAAAACGAGAATTAAGCATTTGGGAAAGTTGGGGTCATTTTGGTCGACTTTTGCATTTTCTCGTTTTGCGTGTTGGCATTGCTTCGGGAGGCCATGGAAGCACTTTTGGTGCAATTATGGCATTGGTTGGGTGTTTGGTTGATATAGTTGTAGTTCAAACAAGAAAGGGGGAAATCGGGGCTTTGCGCGAGTTCTAGGGTAAAGTAAGGTTTCGGGGTCTTTAGACGTGCCTTATGGTGACCTAGGAGGATTGGCGAAGTCGGTTTCCAGAACTCTTGGCTCGTTTGGAAATGGTAGCATTTTGATAGTTGGGGCCGATTTGTGTTTTTGTGTTTTTCTTGTCTTTATGCTTATAGAATGTTTAGAATTACTTGGAATACTTGTTTGAGTTGTTTTGGATTGAATTACTTATCAAATTGCTGCTATTGCGTGCGAGAGTAACCTACTTTGTTATTCTTTCACGTGTGGCTTTATCGCTTGTTTATCGCCTTGTATCGAGTCTTGCATTGCATAGTGTCTCGCGCGTGAGTGATGGGCCTCTCTGGGTAGCCTTGGGTTACCAGTATTGGTTGCTTTAGCTCCGCTGCTATTCCCTTTCTCGCTTGGGTTGCCTCCTAGGGAGATTTGGGTCGTAGGATTGATGGATACTTCCGGGGTATTCCAAACTGGTGTTATAAGGTGGTTTGGGCCGGCGCGTCATCGTTAAAGTCATCGGAATCGTGATCGGTACATTACTCACTCGAGTGAACCATAGCCTTCAAAGTGTGGTATAGCTTTGATTGGTTGTGTTAATGCTTTCTTTAGTTGTTTAATTGTATTGTTGTTTATATTGAATGCCTTTTATTGATTGTATTGCTTAACTGTACCTATTTGCATTGCACGATCTTCTTTCTCTCCAATTCGATATCTGTCTTGCCCTCACTGAGTATACGTGTTGTGTATACTCACTCCTCACCACCACATTTCAGGAAATGCCCTGTTAGCTGGAAAGTTCGTGATTTCGTGAAAGTCCGTGCTTGAAGAGTTGTCTTGAGTGCCTATGTAACTTGAGTTGTCAAAGTTGTCAAGTTGTATGCTTTTATGTTGTATGTAATTATTGTTAAAAGAAATGTAATATAAATCTAGCTATGTAGTTGGAATGGTTTGATAAATTAGATTATGTATATAGTTAATGTAGCTTAACTTCAATGCATGGCTGTAATGTCCAAAGGAAAAGAATTAGAATGGCATGATAGTTTATTTTATGCAGTAGCTTTGTATGGTTTAATTGCCTAAATTGAATGTACTTGTCAAAATGAAAAGATAGGTTAGTTATTAAATTGGAAATGTATGTATACTTGTTGAGTTTAAATTGTTGAGAACCGAGGCTCGGATGGCCTTGAGGAAGTTTTGTATGGTTGGACACGGTGGTGGTCCATTTATATGCTATTACAGGTTTTGCATTTCGCCTATAAACAGGGGAGACTCCGTCCATTTTCCCTGAAAATTTTGCCCGGGTTTGGTTTGGGTTGTGATTAGTTTGATTGATAGAACTCCCGGTCTCGAGAGGCATCGGGGTGTCACAATCTTTCTTTAAATTGTTGAATTGAGCTTTTAGATGATTGGGTGGTGTTTGAGTGATTGAATTGTGAGTTTTTGATGGTTAGATTAGGGTTAGATTATGTGTTCAATGCATGTTAAGTTGGATGGCCTACTTTGTCATCTAACTTAGTTTTTTGTTGTTTAATTGATTACTTAATGTTATATTGATGATAATAGATGATAAGTGATGATTATTGATGATTGATGAACCGGGAGACAGGCAGTTCTGTTAGACTGTCCTCCTTTGAATGATGTTTATTATTATTGTTGAGTCTTGGTATGTGTATGCCACCTCTTA
The DNA here is from genome assembly GCA_037974665.1 of Ehretia macrophylla. Lineage (NCBI taxonomy): Eukaryota > Viridiplantae > Streptophyta > Magnoliopsida > Boraginales > Ehretiaceae > Ehretia > Ehretia macrophylla. The sequence goes on along the minus strand of CM075770.1, from coordinate 84,128,337 downwards.
GGCAACGTCGGGCTGTCGGGCTGATAACAACATGACTACCAGAGACTACCTCCAGCTCGCATGATGAAGGTGTCATGGAGGGAGAGGCTAGTGAGGTACCTCGGGTGCGTGAGTAATGGGGAGTTACAAGAAGAATGGTTGAGATCGTGATGGCGTTTGGAGCTACACCAAATAGAGTATCCTTTATTGATTGGTCATTATAGTTATGTGTTTATATTGTTATTGATGTTTATTAGTGTGTTTACTGCTCAAAGGATCATTTCCAAGGAATATAGTAAATACTGTTAAAGATCTATCGGATCCTCACTGAGCTTGTTTTATATAAGCTCACTCTCTATTATTGCATGCATACAGGTGTTACAGAACAGGAATACGGATACGTGCCTCAGGAAGCTGAGAATGTGCTTTATGTGGACAAGTCCTATGTGCCAAAGTCTTGTCATTGATATCTGAGATGTAGTTCTCTTTTGTTATCTTGTATATTAAAACTAGATGTTTTGTATTTACTTAGAAGTTTATGATGTATAAGATGTTGTAAAGATAATGAATTAAATGTTGCTAGCTTAGTAGTCTTGTTTTGGAACATGATTAGGTTGCTAGATTGGTTATAATTTATTTAGGGAATGTATGTTATATAGTAAATGTATGATGTTGGAACGGAGCCGTGTAACCTATGGATGCAATGGTAAAGAATGTTTATTGTATGTTGTGGTTGTGTTGTTAATTGTTGAATTATTGTGGAGTTGGATGTATGAGTTTCGAAGAGATTGGTTTAGAGCCTTAGTGTCCAAATTACTGTTGTTATACTGCCGAAATTCTGTTGCGTCCTGACTGATTGTAGGAGGGGTCGAGTTGGGGCGTGACAGATGAGACCTGCTAGTTAGGTTCAATCCCGATGAAATAGGGATATTTAGGAACAAAGTGTGGCGAATCAAGAGGAATGAGCTACCTTTGATACGGACGGATTATCCCCGACCAATGAAAAAGGCTAATCTAGAGGGATAGGTGAAAACTATGCTGCTCACCCCAAAGGTTCATCGTGTAGAAGGATGCAACAGGAAGGCAGGAAGGATTGAATCGGGTCAAGTAGGGGAATTGGAAGCAAGCGACCAGAAGGGCGGAATACTAGACTCGCCTTTGGATGAGATGCATGGGTAGAAGAAGGAGATCGGTACTCTTTTTCCCACCCCCAGACAGATCAGTTGATGGATAGAGGTTCATCTTTCTTCAAATATACCACTCTGGACTCTCTTTGGACAGGAATCATTACCTTCAAGAACATCAACTCATCTTGCAACCCATCTCTCCGCCACGCTTTGAGGAAGGGACACCACCGCTCACTCTAGCAAAAACTATACACGTTGAATGAAGGTTACTGGCCCGAGAAAAGAAAGTTATCGCTTCTTTGTGCTAGTCTTTCCTATTTCGCAGCTCTTTCTTGTTCAGGGCCTATCCTGGATGAGAAATATACAAAGTCTATCGACTCTGATGCTTGCTTGATGGGAGAAATGGCTTGAGTTCCTGCCTTACCCACCTAAGTCCAATCCCTTCTTTTATGGTTGGAGAAATTAGTATGGGTTGCCATATATGTCTGGATGGATTGGAACAAAGGGATGAAGGAGGGGAAGCACCAATGGAGCCAAGTATCCTATCCTATGGGGCTGGTCTCCCGTTGAAGAAAAAACACTCCCGACAATCTTTGACCGGGTGGGGTAGGCAAAGTTGATCTGGTAGATCGACTAGCTGTTTTATTAGCTACTGGTTGTGATACCCCGAACCTGGCATATATTTAATAGCATTTAAAGTTCATTTAAATTGCATTTTATTGACCTTTCACCTTCTTTGACCAAACTAGTTGACTTTTCATCTACAATGACCAACTAGGACAACGTGAAAATTTTTGAAATGTTTAATAAAGGGCAAACTTGGGATTAGAAATAAAAAAATGCAATGTTAAGTTAGTCAAATTTTGGGTCAACTTTGGAATTAAATCTGAACCAATTGGGGAAGATTTAGGCAGCAAATTATATATGGTTGGAAAGCTCTATGAGTCTAGTTTCTGAGACTTCAAACCGTTTGTGAATTGGAGTTTTCTAGAAGAAGTTATGGCCATTTTCGTAAGGTCGCACATAGTTGTTTTGGTTTAGCGGGTTGACCGAAGCTTTGACCATTTGTCATTTTTTATTTAAGTATGAAATACGAAAAAAAAGAGCAAAATCAGGAAATAAAGAAGGCCATGGCTGAAACCATGGGGGAAAAAGAAAAAAAAAAATTCAACTTCAAACCTCAAATTCTTTTCGAGAGCTTGTGCGGGGTGGTTTTCGAGGCATCTAACGTGGTTTTCCTAGCGTGTAGGAGCATCTAAGGTGAGGGTTTCATCGTTATTTGCGCATTTGAAAATGTTGAACATAAACTTTAATTTTTGTGATTTAACCGTAGGTTGTTATTTTGTATGTTTCATTGCTTAAAGAATGTTCTCTAGCAATTGTAGAACGTGTATTTATAGCTTTTTAACATTTTCTGCGGTTGAATATCAAATTTGAAATATAAATTGTGTAATGAATAGTAAATAGTGAATAGTAAACCCCCGTTTCGATGAAGTTGCGCTGTTATGCTTTCTGGTGATGTGAAAAGGTGCTAGGTATGCTAGAATGTCTAAATGCATGGTTTGTTTAGGTTGCGTAATGGAAAAAATAAGAAAAATGCCTTGGTGAAAGTCGGGGTCGTTTAGATCGAGTTTAGCATTTTCTCGTTTTGCGTGATGGCATTGTTTCGGGAGGCCATGGAAGTACTTTTGGTGCGATTATGGCATTGGTTGGGTGTTTGGTTAGTATAGTTGTAGTTCAAACGAGCAAAGGGGGAAATTGGGACTTTGCGTGAATTCTAGGGTAAAGTAGGGTTTCGGGGTTTTTAGACGTGCCTTATGGTGACCTAGGAGGATTGGTGAAGTCGGTTTCCAACTCTCGTGGCTCGTTTGATAGTAGTAGTGTTTGAAAGTTGGGGTCATTTTTGGGATTTTGTGTGTTTTCATAGTATATTGCCTATAGAATGCTTATAATGCCTATAGAATACTTGTTATTGCTTGATAATGTTAGTTGGTGTTGTTCTTGTTGCTTGTTTGATTGTAAATGCTTGTTAATGCTTATTACGCTTGTTAGAGTTGATTATTGATTGAAATGTTTAACAATTGTTGAATAATGCTTGATATCTTGGTTATCTCCTCTATCTGTGTTGTTGTGCTATCGCTCGTTTATCGCCTTGTATCGAGTCTTGCATTGTATAGTGTCCAGCGCGTGAGTGATGGGCCTCTCTTGGTAGCCTCGAGTTGCCAGTGTTGGTTGCTCTAGCTCCGTGGCTTTTCCCTTTTCTCGCTTGGGTTGCCTCCCAGGGAGATTTGGGTCGTAGAATTGATGGTTACTCCTGGGGTATTCCAAACTGATGTTATAAGGTGGTTGCGCGCTTATTGTCATCGTTGTCAACATCAAGCTCGAGATTGATGTATCGCTCGTGAAATGGTATATTGCTCGTAAGAGTGAACCATAGCCTTCAGAGTGTGGTATAGCTTTGAATGGTTGTGTTAATGCTTTCAGTAATTGATTATTGTATTGATTGCTTGTTTTGATTGCTTACTTATCAGTTATATTGCTTAACTGCCTTAATTGCATTGCACGACTTTCTTTCTCTCCAACTCGATATCTGTCTCGCCCTCACTGAGTATACGTGTTGTGTATACTCACTCCTCACCACCACATTTCAGGAAATGCCATGTTAGCTGGAAAGTTCGTGATTTCGTGAAAGTTCGTTGCCTGAAGAGTTGTCTTGCGTGCCTATGTGGCTTGAGTGTCGAAGTTTTAAAGATATATGCTCTCATATGTTGTATGTATTTATTGTTAAAAAAAAATGTAACCTAAATTAGCTAAATAGTTGAGGTAAATTGATAAGCTAGTTATGTAGTCAGTTAGCATAGCTTAACTTCAATGCATATTTGTAATGTCCCAAGGAAAAGAATTAGAATGGCATGATAGTTTATTTTATGCAGTAACTTAGCATGGTTTAATTCTCTAGTTTGAATGTACTTGTCAAAAATGAAAAGAGATAGGTTAGCTTTTAAATTGGAAATGTATGTATACTTGCTGAGTTTAATTGTTGAGAACCGAGGCTCGGATGGCCTTGAGGTAGTTTGTATGGTTGGACACGGTGTTTGTCCACTTATATGATGTCTCAAGTTTTACATTTCGCCTAGAAATAGGAGAGACTCCGTCCGTTTTCCCTGAAAATTATGCCGGGGTTTGGTTTGGGTTGTGATTAGATCGATTGATAGAACCTCCGGTCTCGAGAGGGATCGGGGTGTTACAGGTGGTATCAGAGCTTGTCTAGCTCATAAGCCGGGATAGGGTCCTCGGCTTGGTGGGTAGTGACCCTTCAATGGGTGCTTGTTAAGTGTGTCTTGAAAGTGTATGCTTGTATGTGAGATTGTGTGTCTTGACTTGAAAGTATGCACCTATGTGATGTAGTTATATGTTATGTGTTAAATGTTTCTCATGTAAAGTGAAGTGTCTAGTTGTGCATTGAATTGACCTATCGAATTGACCTCGTGAATTGAATCAACCTCGTGAATTGTTATTTGCTTGAAGTATTGCTTGTAATGTGTGTATTGAAATGTCTTGAATTAGCTATGCCGTGATTTGAATTGATTATGTTGTGCTTGACTTGATTGTTGTGCTTGAGTGACTTTGTTGAATAAACTGTTTCGTAAACTTGCTTGCATAATAGTTTAAGGCATGTGTATAACTGTGATATATTGGCATTCATACATGTCCTATGGAAATGGTAAGTAAGTCCTCTTCCTCCCCTGAAGAAGTGGTTCACAGCTGGCCTTCCAAGGTGTATGGATTGGCAGGAAATGAATGGCATTTAACTAGCCTTGATTTGGAAGTTGGTGTTTGCTTTTGGAGCTCGGTTATTGGCGAATTTGTCACACCCCGACCCGACCCCACAAAAGGCCAAGCCCGGACCCGACACACGGACGGAGTCTCCTCTATACCGCGGACGATCCGAAAACCCTAAAATCAATATAATACTTGCGAAAGCCATATAATAATCAAAACAAGTCAACTTTCTTTAAAGACATACATTTCTTATTATCCAACTTTCCAAACCAAAAATGATACGCATACTACACAAGCATTTATGCCACTAATCAATTCCATTAGCATGCATTTTCTTACTAGTCACAAGAGTATAAGTTACAACTTTACATTCTTCCAACTTATACAACATAAGACCGTAGAGGCCTCAAACTAGAAAATACATACAAGGCTACAAGCCTCAAAATTAAGCGACATCCAATCAATATACATATCAAGCAAGGCTCGCACAAAATCTGGCAACCAACCACCAGCAAAGCAAAGAAGTGCAATCAAGGGAACACCTCCACCTGTTCCTCCCCCTCAATTACCTCAAGAGGGTCTACTTCAACTACTCCTGTAAAAATATAGTATAGAGAGGAATGAGCAAAAACTATTGCTCAGCGAGGGCAATTGGTCTCAAGGACGGAGATGAGAGGAGTATGCAATGCAATTAGCCAAGCAATGCATACAATTAACATTTAAAGATACAAACAAGTCAATGTTATAACAAGGCATGCATTAAAGACTATAAACATTCATTCAAAGGATACGGTACTCTTTTCACGAGCAACTTTCATTCAAGAATTCGATGACGACGCGCCTGCCCAAACCACCTTATAACACCATTTTGGAATACCCCGGAAATATCCATCAACCTACGACCCAAATCTCCTTGGGAGGCAACCCAAGCGAGAAAGGGAATAGCAGCGGAGCTAGAGCAACCAACACTGGCAACCCAAGGCTACCCAGAGAGGCCCATCACTCACGCGCGAGACACTATGCAATGTAAGACTCGATACAAGGCGATAAACAAGCGATAAAGCCACACGTGGGAGAATAACAAAGTAGGTTACTCTCGCACGCAATAGTAGCAATTGATAGGCATTTCAATCCAAATCAATTCAAACAAGTATTTCAAGCAACCCTAAGCATTCTATAGGCATAAAGTCAAGAAAACACACAAAAACACAAACCGGTCCCAACTATCAAAACCCTACCATTTCCAAACGAGCCACAAGTTCTGGAAACCGACTTCGCCAAACCTTCTAGGTCACCATAAGGCACGTCTAAAGACCCCGAAACCTTACTGTACCCTAGAACTCGCGCAAAGCCCCGATTTTCCCCCTTTCTCGTTTGAACTACAACTATATCAACCAAACACCCAACCAACGCCATAATCACACCAAAAGTGCTTCCATGGCCTCCCAATATAATGCCAACACGCAAAACGAGAAAACGCTAAAGTCGACCTAAACGACCCCGACTTTCAACAAGGTTTAATTCTCATTTTTTCCATTACGCAACCCAAACAAACCATGTATTTAGGCATTCTAGCACACCTAGCACAATTCTACATCAACGGACAGCATAACGGAACAACTTCATCGTTCCAAGGGTTTACTATTCACAAAACACTATTCAACACCCAAATTTAATTGCAATCTCAACATTTAACCGTAGAAAATGTTAAAAAGCTATAAATACACGTTCTACAATAACCAAGGAACATTCTAGAAGCATCAAAACGCTTTAAACAACAATCTACGGATAAAATCTAAAAATTGCAAAGTTGATACACTAAACATGTAAATGTGCAAATAGCATGATTCCCTCACCTCAGGTACTCCTAGTAGCTAGGAAAACAACGCTAGTTGCCTCGAAAATCACCCCGCATGAGGTCACGCGAAGATTGAACGATTGAAAGGTTGAAATTTTTTTTTTTCATTCTTGGAAGCTCACGGCCTGGGCTGCTGTTCAGCTGCTATTTTTTTCTTTATTTGCTAAGTTAAAAGCTTATTTAAGTGCTAAGTGGTCAAAGGGTCAAAGGTCTAGGTCAAACAACTTAAGACTTGGTCAAATGCCCTATTTTTGTGCATTTTTAAGCTCAATAACTAACACCAATTAAATTTTCAGCTAGCAACAATTAAAATATAAAATTTAAGTCATCTAAATACTAGTTTCACTATGTGCTGAGGACTAGAAATCGTTCTCTAGCTATCGCTCCTTAAATGCAATGCACGTTGCGACAGCGAGAAAGTAACAGTTAATTCACAAAGAATTTAAGGAAATATAATTTTCAAAATAATAAACATGGCATTTTCACATCCCGGGCTCGGGTATTACACCCTCTCCCCCTTAAAACAATTGCGCCCATGCAATTCTTACCTGGTCAACAAACAACTCCGGATACTGATCCCGAACTTGGTCCTCTCTTTCCCAAATTGCTTCCTCAAACCCATGATGATTCCACAGAACCTTTACTAACGAAATACTCTTTCTGCGAAGCTCCTGAATTTTTCGATCCACAATTCGAATCGGTTTATCTTCATAAGACAACTTCTCTTCAATCTGCAAAGGCTCTGGTTCAAGTACATGTGAAGGGTCTGGATGGTACTTCTTCAACATAGACATGTGGAACACATCGTGCAGTCTCGACAAGCTCGGAGGCAAAGCTAACCGATAAGCCAAAGGACCTACCTTTTCGGTGATCTCATACGGACCCACATACCTGGGACTAAGCTTCCCGCTCTTACCGTGTCGAATCAATCCCCTTCGTGGAGAAATCTTAAGAAACACCCAATCTCCCAAATCAGACTCAAGATCCCGACGGTGCTTATCCGCATAACTCTTCTAACGACTCTGAGCTGTAAGCATATGCTGGCGAATAAGGTGAACATTATCTACCATCTTAATCATCTCAGGTAACACAGTCGGATCAACTGTTCTCATCTCTCCAACCTCTTCCCAATATAATGGGGATCTGCATTTCCGACCATACAATGCCTCGTAGGGAGCCATACCTATAGTAGATTGATAACAATTATTGTAGGCGAACTCCGCTAAAGGCAAAAACTTCTCCCAGTTCTTCCCAAAGTCTAGCACACATGCCCGAAGCATGTCCTCCAAGATCCTGATGGTTCTCTCAGACTGGCCATCAATTTGCAGATGATATGCAGTACTGAAGCTCAACTTAGTTCCCAAGGCCTCTTGCAACTTCTGCCAAAAATGAGATCTGAATCTGGGATCCCTATCTGACACTATACTCAATGGCACACCATGCAATCTCCCAATATTAGCAACATAAAGCTCAGCTAGCTTATCAAGGCTATCCTGTTTGTTCACGGGAATAAAATGTGTAACTTTAGTCAAGCGGTCCACAACAACCCAAACAGAATCACATCCTCTCGGAGATCTAGGAAGATCGGTCACCAGGTCCATTGTTATATGTACCCACTTCCATTGCGGAATCGACAACGGCTGTAGAAGTCCGGCTAGCCTCTGATGCTCAACTTTAACCCTCTGACAAGTCAAACATTTGGATACATACCCGGCAATCTCCCTCTTCATATTGTTCCACCAGAAGTGTTGCTTCAAATCTCTATACATTTTAGTACTGCCCGGGTGAATCGTATACCTCGAATTATGTGCCTCGGACAGGATCTCATTCTTCAAAGTCGGATCACCAGGAACACACACCCTGTCCCTGAATCTGAAGATGCCATCTGCATGTAATTTAAACTCCGACTCTCCCCATTTTGACTTTTCTTGGATCTTCAAGATGTGAGGATCAGTCTTCTGAGCCTCTCTGATCTGTGCTAGCAACACTGACTGAATTTGCAAACTAGCAAATCGAATCCCTACCTCAGTAGCTTCTGGTTTCCATGAACAAATTTCTTCCAAAGTCTCCCAATCCTTGATAATTAAGCTTGCAACAGTAGCCTTTCGGCTCAAAGCATCAGCAACAACATTTGCCTTACCTGGCACGTAGCTAATAGAACAGTTGTAACCACCCAATAGCTCTAGCCACTTCCGCTGCCTCATATTCAGATCCTTCTGTGAAAACAAATACTTGAGACTCTTGTGGTCAATAAATATTTCAAATCTGCAACCCCACAAGTAATTACGCCACTTCTTCAATGCAAACACAACTGCAGCTAACTCAAGATCATGTGTAGGGTAATTGACTTCATAAGGTTTCAACTTCCTGGAAGCATAAACAATCACCTTACCATTCTGCATTAAAACACAGCCCAATCATTCCTTAGATGCATCACTGTAGACAACAAAGTTCTTTGTTCCCTCAGGTAAAGCTAGTATAGGAGCTGTAGTTAGTCTCTTCTTCAATTCTTGGAAACTGGATTCACATTTGGCATCCCAGTTGTAAGCAACTTTCTTCCTAGTCAACTGGCTCAAAGGTCCAGAAATTTTGGAGAAGTCTTTAACAAATCTCTGGTAGTAACCTGCCAATCCAAGAAAACTCCGAATCTCTGACACCGTCTCAGGTCTCTTCCAAGATGAAACAACCTCAATCTTAGCTGGGTCCACTGAAATTCCTTGATCTGAAATGATATGGCCTAGAAAAGATATCTGATTCAACCAGAACTCGCACTTGCTGAATTTAGCAAAAACTTGTTTTCCTGCAAGGTCTGTAGCACAATCCTCAAGTGTTGCTCATGTTCAGCCTCATTCTTCGAATAGACTAAAATGTCGTCAATAAAGATCATGACAAACTGATCAAGGTAAGGTTGGAAAACCCTCTGCATCAAGTCCATGAATGCGGCTGGTGCATTCGTCAATCCAAATGGCAACACAACAAATTCATAGTGGCCATATCTTGTCCTAAAAGCCGTCTTCGGTATATCGTCACTCCGAATTCTAAGTTGATAGTAACCCTGCCTGAAGTAAAATTTGGAGTAAACACTCGCACCCTGCAACTGGTCAAACAATTCCTCAATCAACGGCAAGGGGTATTTATTCTTAATCGTGACTTGATTAAGTCCCCTGTAATCAATACATAACCGTAGCGTGCTGTCTTTCTTTCTCACAAACAACACAGGTGCGCCCCACGGCGAAGAACTAGGTTGTATAAACCCTTTCTCAAGCAAGTTCTGAAGCTGAATTTTTAACTCTTGAAGTTCAGCCGATGCCATTCTATAAGGACTCCTAGAAATCGGCGCAGTGCTTGGCACAAGATCAATCACGAACTCAATCTCCCTATCTGGTGGTAAACCCGGTAATTCCTCGGGAAATACACCAGGGAAGTCTCTAACAATCGGAACCTCATTCAAACTCAACTTATCAGTATGCTGATTGATCAAATAGGCTAAGTAAGCTTCACAACCCCTATTCAACAACTTAGAAGTCTTGATCGCTGATAAAAGTGGAATTCGGGCAGCCCTGCAATTCCCAACAATCTCTAGTACCGGTAGGTCAGAAACCTGAAGATAAACAACCTTTGTTCTACAATCCCACTGAGCATAATACTTTCCCAACCAGTCCATTCCCAAAATGATTTCAAAGTCACGGAATGGAAATATAATTAAATCGGCAGGAAATTTACGGTTCTCAATGCATATATCACAAGATTTGCAAATAGACTCAGTAACAAATTTTGCACCCAAAGGCGTACTAACTTCAACTTCGTGAGGCAATTTATCAATGCAAACATTCACAGATCGTTCACATGCAGGAGTTATAAACGAATGTGTAGCTCTGGGATCAAACAAAACTTTAACTGGCTGAGTATTAAGAAGAAAGGTACCTTCCACAATAGCTGTAGTATCGGGCAGCTCCTCCGCATCTAGTGCAAAGACACTAGCTTGAACTCTCTGTGCTGGATGTGCACCTGCAGCCCTATTCTGAACACCTTGGCCTCCACCACGGCCCTGAACATTGTTATACTTAGGGCAATCTCTCACCCTATGATCATCACTGCCACAACCCATACATTTACCACTCTTCCTCCAGCAGTTAGCCTCAATATGGCCCGATCGATTACAATAGTTACACTGCTGATTTTGCCTAACTGCAGTGTTTCCCGTAGGTGCTGGGGCTCTAGCAGGGGTAGGAACTGTAGCTCCCTGCTGGGGTCTAGTCACAGCTGGCCTAGCCTGAATCTGCTGTTGTGGCTGATACGGACGCTGCTGAGGAACCTGTGCAGAAGACTGATACTGCCTCGGCTGACTCTGGCTGCTCTGGCCCAAATACTGTTTCTTACTCGGATGACTACTCTCAGCTATCATCTCAGCCTTCCGTTTCTCAAACTTCAAGGCTGCCTGAAATGCCTCGGGAAAAGTAGTGTAGGTCTACCTAGTCAAATGTAGCTGTATGTCCATTCTCAGCCCACGGACAAACCTATGTATCATCCTCCTAGCCGGCCGTACCAACTCGGGCATATACCTCGACAGGCTAACAAACCTAGCCTCGTACTGTGCAACAGTCATATTTCCCTGTTTCAGGGCCACAAACTCGTCTTCCCTCCTTTCCATAGCCATCTCGGGAATATACTTATCCCGAAACTCACTCACAAAATCATCCCATAAATGTGGAACATCCTCACAATCCCACCTCAATCTGACAGTATTCCACCACTGCTCTGCATCACCCTCAAATAAAAATAATGCATAATCTATTCTTGCCTCATCAGTGTACCTCAAAGCGGTGAAAATTTTCTCAACACGATTAATCCATCTCTCGGCCACCTCATCATCCGGCTCTCTGAAGAACTTTCCCGGCTCGTGCCTCAGAAATTTCTCTAGCTGGTTATTCTCAACTCTGTACCCCTGTCCACCAGGATTAGCTTGATTTCCCTAGGGATTATTCCTATCTTGCCTCTGCTCATGCAGTACCTGTGTGATCCGGTCTACTGCAGTAGTCATAGTAGCCATAAACTGCTCAGGCAACGGCTGCTGACCCTATTCTGCTGCCTCTTCATCTGATCCTATACCTTGAGTACCACGACGTGGCGGCATAGTAGCAACTCACAATAGCTGGCAACATTTAAAAGCAGTTTATAGACAGAAATATAGCACATAAGATTAGATAACACTCAAGTCAATAACAATCCAATATTCTATCATGCAATTCACATAAGACAAGTTTAACTTGCCAAACTATTTCACTTAAACACATAAACACTCCAAATTCACAAAGTCATGCTATAAAATTTTCTTTTCACTTAGCCATCATACATAAACACTTTAGCATTTTAGACCTTTACCCCACAGACCGAGAATCATATCCCGGCTCATGCAAGACTATCATGCTCTGATATCACCTAAAGATGTCACGCCCCGACCCGATCCCAAAAAATGCCAAGCCCGGACCCGACACACGGATGGAGTCTCCTCTGTACCGCGGACGATCCGAAAACCCTAAAATCAATATAATACTTGCGAAAGCCATATAATAATCAAAACAAGCCAACTTTCTTTAAAAACATACATTTCTTATTATCCAACTTTCCAAACCAAAAATGATATGCATACTACACAAGTATTTATGCCACTAATCAATTCCATTAGCATGCATTTTCTTACTAGTCACAAGAGTATAAGTTACAACTTTACATTCTTCCAACTTATACAACATAAGACCGTAGAGGCCTCAAACCCAAAAATACATACAAGGCTACAAGCCTCGAAATTACGCGACAACCAAGCAATATACATATCAAGCAAGGCTCGCACAAAATCTGGCAACCAACCACCAGCAAAGCAAATAAGTGCAATCACGGGAACACCTCCACCTGTTCCTCATCCTCAATTACCTCAAGATGGTCTGCTTCAACTACTCCTGTAAAAATATAGTATAGAGAGGAATGAGCAAAAACTATTGCTCAGCGAGGGCAATTGGTCTCAAGAACGGAGATGAGGGGAGTATGCAATGCAATTAGCCAAGCAATGCATACAATTAACATTTAAAGATACAAACAAGTCAATATTATAACAAGGCATGCATTAAAGACTATAAACATTCATTCAAATGATACGGTACTCTTTTCACGAGCAACTTTCATTCAAGAATTCGATGACGACGCGCTGGCCCAAACCACCCTATAATACCAGTTTGGAATACCCCGGAAGTATCCATCAACCTACGACCCAAATCTCCCTGGGAGGTAACCCAAGCGAGAAAGGGAATAGCAGCGGAGCTAGAGCAACCAATACTGGCAACCCAAGGCTACCCAGAGAGGCCCATCACTCATGCGCGAGACACTATGCAATGCAAGACTCGATACAAGGCGATAAACAAGCGATAAAGCCACACGTGGGAGAATAACAAAGTAGGTTACTCTCGCATGCAATAGCAGCAATTGATAGGCATTTCAATCCAAATCAATTCAAACAAGTATTTCAAGCAACCTTAAGCATTCTATAGGCATAAAGTCAAGAAAACACACAAAAACACAAACCGGCCCCAATTATCAAAACCCTACCATTTCCAAACGAGCCACGAGTTCTGGAAACCGACTTCGCAAAACCTCCTAGGTCACCATAAGGCACGTCTAAAGACCCCGAAACCTTACTTTACCTTAGAACTCGCGCAAAGCCCCAATTTCCCCCTTTCTCGTTTGAACTACAACTATACCAACCAAACACCCAACCAACGCCATAATCACACCAAAAGTGCTTCCATGGCCTCCCGATATAATGCCAACATGCAAAACGAGAAAACGCTAAAGTCGACCTAAACGACCCCGACTTTCAACAAGGCTTAATTCTCATTTTTTCCATTACGCAACCCAAACAAACCATGCATTTAGGCATTCTAGCACACCTAGCACAATTCTACATCAACGAACAGCATAACGGAACAACTTCAACGTTCCAAGGGTTTACTATTCACAAAATACTATTCAACACCCAAATTTAATTGCAATCTCAACATTTAACCGTAGAAAATGTTAAAAAGCTATAAATACACGTTCTACAATAGCCAAGGAACATTCTAGAAGCATCAAAACGCTTTAAACAACAATCTACGGATAAAATCTAAAAATTGCAAAGTTGATACACTAAACATTTAAATGCGCAAATAGCATGATTCCCTCACCTCAGGTACTCCTAGTCGCTAGGAAAACAATGCTAGTTGCCTCGGAAATCACCCCGCATGAGCTCACGCGAAGATTGAACGATTGAAAGGTTGAAATCTTTTTTTTTTCTTCTTGGAAGCTCACGGCCTGGGCTGCTGTTCAGCTGCTATTTTTTTTTCTTTATTTGCTAAGTTAAAAGCTTATTTAAATGCCAAGTGGTCAAATGGTCAAAAGCCTAGGTCAAACCACTTAAAACTTGGTCAAAGGGCCTTATTTTGTGCATTTTTAAGCTCAATAACTAACACCATTAAATTTTCAGCTAGCAACAATTAAAATATAAAATTTAAGTCATCTAAATACTAGTTTCACTATGTGCTGAGGACTAGAAATTGTTCTCTAGCTATTGCTCCTTTAATGCAATGCACGTTGCGACAGCGAGAAAGTAATAGTTAATTCACAAAGAATTTAAGGAAATATAATTTTCAAAATAATAAACAAGGAATTTTCACATTATGGGCTCGGGTATTACAGAATCTCTAGGGTCCTCTTCTGTGTTTAACAACTGTGAAAGAGTAGTTTTCTTTTAAGGTTCTATTTGGCTGTTCTTTGGAGAGTATTCTTTGGTTTTCTTATTGGGTATTCTTTGGAATATTTTGTTGGCACTTCTCGGTGGACTTGGCTATTGGGATCTCAATCGGACTTACTGTATGGTATTATCTATGGCATATGTGTCTCGGTCTTTATTGGTGAGATACTGGCATTCCTGATTGGAAATTCTTCAATGGTATTTTATGGAATTCTCAGTGGCCAATTATTTAGTATTTACTTATTGGGCAAACTTGGCTACTTTCTTATTGGAGCATTGTTTTGGATATCTTTTTCAGTGTTCCTCAGTAGGTTTAATATTTGGAGTTCCTATCAGACTTATTGTATAATACTACTTATGGTATTCTTTGAAATTCTTATTGGATGTTCTATTGGTATTTTCCTTATTAGCAAGGTTGTATGAAGTTCTCACTTGGCAAACAGTGAAGAGGCCTCAGAGTTTGGTTTCGGTATATTGTTCACCAGTTCGGTGTTTATCCTTTGAGTTTTCATCCATCTGGGAAGCTATGTTTGTTATTCAACTTGATTGTCTTGTTGGGCACATTATATTTTCTCTGCTATTCCTTAGACCTTCTTCTCAGCATTTGATAGCGATACTTGGAATCTAATTGGTTGTCCTATGGGGTTATTGTTTGGAAGGCTTCTTTGGAACTTTTGAAGTATATTTGATTGGGTTTCTTAGTATTTTCTCCAGCACTCTTAACAGGGAATTCTTCTATGAAATTCATGACCAGCGGGGTAATTCTTTGGACCTCTAGATGGAACCTTTGATTGGGCCTTTATTTGGCTTTTTGCTTGGGGATTCTCGGGCAGTAAAAGTTAGACTTCTATTGGAGATTCGTGTGTGGGGTATTCTTCTTGTCGTTATTGTGTGGTATTAATGACATCTACAGTATCTTTGCTTTAGTCTTTATTGGTATTATCTCGGCGCTTTTGGTTGGAATTTTATTCTTTTTCGGTATTCGTGTCAACGGGATTCTCGTGCGGTATCTACATTTGAGCCTTTATTCGGCATTACTACTTGGAATTTCTTCTTAAACTTCCCTATTGGTTATCTTGATTAATATACTTGTTCAGCAACTGAAGAAGATTAGTCAGAGTTGGATTTCAGTGGATGCAGAGTTCTATTGGAAGAAGAATTGCGAGGACGCAATTGTTTTAAGTGGGGAAGAATGTGATACCCCGAACCTGGCATGTATTTAATAGCATTAAAAGTTCATTTAAATTGCATTTTATTGACCTTTCACCTTCTTTGACCAAACTAGTTGACCTTTCATCTACACTGACCAACAACGAGAAGGGGAGAATTGTTCAAATGTTTAATAAAGTGCAAACATGGGATTAGAAATAAAAAAATGCAATGTTAAGTTAGTCAAATTTTGGGTCAACTTTGGAATTAAATCTGAACCAATTGGGGAAGAGTTAGGTAGCAAATTATATATGGTTGGAAAGCTCTATGAGTCTAGTTTCTGAGACTTCAAACCGTTCGTGAATTGGAGTTTTCTAGAAGAAGTTATGGCCGTTTTCGTAAGGTCGCGCATAGCTGTTTTGGTTTAGCGGGTTGACCGAAGCTTTGACCATTTGTCATCATTTATTTAAATATGAAATACGAAACAAAAGAGCAAAATCAGGAAATAAAGAAGGCCATGGCTGAAACCATGGAGGAAAAAGAAAAAAAAAACATTTCAACTTCAAACTTCAATTTCTTCACGAGTGCTTGTGCGGGGTGGTTTCCGAGGCATCCAATGTGGTTTTCCTAGCGTCTAGGAGCGTCTAAGGTGAGGGTTTCATCGTTATTTGTGCATTTGAAAATGTTGACCATAAACTTTAATTTTTGTGATTTAACCGTAGGTTGTTATTTTTTCCGTTTCATTGCTTAAAGAATGTTATCTAGCAATTGTAGAACGTGTATTTATAGCTTTTAAACATTTTTTTGCGGTTGAATATCGAATTTGAAATATAATTGTGTAATGAATAGTAAATAGTGAATAGTAAACCCCCGTTTCGATGAAGTTGCGATGTTATGCTTTCTGTTGATGTGAAAAGGTGCTAGGTATGCTAGAATGTCTAAATGCATGGTTTGTTTAGGTTGCGTAATGGAAAAAATGAGAAAAACACCTTGGTAAAAGTCGGGGTCGTTTAGGTCGAGTTTAGCATTTTCTCGTTTTGCGTGATGGCATTGTTTCGGGTGGCCATGGAATCACTTTTGGTGCGATTATGGCATTGGTTGGGTGTTTGGTTAGTATAGTTGTAGTTCAAATGAGCAAAGGGGGAAATCGGGACTTTGCGTGAATTCTAGGGTAAAGTAAGGTTTCGGGGTCTTTAGACGTGCCTTATGGTGACCTAGAAGGATTGGTGAAGTCGGTTTCCAAAGTTCGTGGCTCGTTTGAAAGTAGTAGCGTTTGAAAGTTGGGGTCATTTTTGGGATTTTGTGTGTTTTCATAGTATATCGCCTATAGAATGATGATAATGCCTATAGAACACTTGTTATTGCTTGATAATGTTAGTTGGTGTTGTTCTTGTTGCTTGTTTGATTGTAAATGCTTGTTAATGCTTATTACGCTTGTTAGAGTTTATTATTGATTGAAATGTTTAACAATTGTTGAATAATGCTTGATATCTCGATTATCTCCTCTATCTGTGTTGTTGTGTTATCGCTCGTTTATCGCCTTGTATCGAGTCTTGCATTGCATAGTCTCCAGCGCGTGAGTAATGGGCCTCTTTGGGTAGCCTCGGGTTGCCAGTGTTTGTTGCTCTAGCTCTGTGGCTTTTCCCTTTTCTCGCTTGGGTTGCCTCCCAGGGAGATTTGGGTTGTAGAATTGATGGTTACTCCCTGGGTATTCCAAACTGGTGTTATAAGGTGGTTGCGCGCTTATAGTCATCGTTGTCAACATCAAGCTCGAGATTGATGTATCGCTCGTTAAATGGTATATTGCTCGTAAGAGTGAACCATAGCCTTCAGAGTGTGGTATAGCTTTGAATGGTTGTGTTAATGCTTTCAGTAATTGCTTATTGTATTGATTGTTTGTCTTGATTGCTTACTTATCAGTTATATTGCTTAACTGTCTTATTTGCATTGCATGACTTTCTTTCTCTCCAACTCGATATTTGTCTCGCCCTCACTGAGTATACGTGTTGTGTATACTCACTCCTCACCACCACATTTCAGGAAATGTCATGTTAGCTGGAAGTTCGTGATTTCGTGAAAGTTCATTGCCTGAAGAGTTGTCTTGCGTGCCTATGTGGCTTGAGTGTCGAAGTTGTAAAGATATATGCTTTCATATGTTGTATGTATTTATTGTTAAAAGAAATGTAATCTAAATTAGCTAAATAGTTGAGGTAAATCGATAAGCTAGTTATGTAATCAGTTAGCATAGCTTAACTTCAATGCATGTTTGTAATGTCCCAAGGAAAAGAATTAGAATGGCATGATAGTTTATTTTATGCAGTAGCTTAGTATGGTTTAATTGTCTAGTTTGAATGTACTTGTCAAAAATGAAAAGAGATAGGTTAGCTTTTAAATTGGAAATGTATGTATACTTGCTGAGTTTAATTGTTGAGAACTGAGGCTCAGATGGCCTTGAGGTAGTTTGTATGGTTGGACACGGTGTTGGTCCACTTATATGCTGTTGCAGGTTTTACATTTCGCCTAGAAACAGGGGAGACTCCGTCCGTTTTCCTTGAAAATTATGCCGGGGTTTGGTTTGGGTTGTGATTAGATCGATTGATAGAACCTCCGGTCTCGAGAGGGATCGGGGTGTTACACTGGTCGTGATGATGATTTTGATTAGTGAGATGCTGACTTTTACTTGGATTATGCAACAGATTTTTCTTATTCTCCTCCTACGATGTGCTTAGCTATTAGATTCTGACTCATGGATCTGCCAGTAAAGCACGTCCAAAGTGATGCGCACCCCCATAGAAAGAAGCACGCCCGCCCGAAGTAGTATCCTTAGACACGTCCTTATCGCGGGAGGGAAAGAGATGAAAGATTCATAGTTTCAAAGACCTTTCCATTGATAAGGCATTAATGTGACGCCCGAGATTTTTGCCATACATCCATTACTGTTGCATCCACTAGTTGCGCATATCTTCTATGCTTAATTACTGTCTTCTTTAATTACTATTCCTTTCATTTTTCAACTGCATAATATTACTGAATTGGCATTTTTATTAAATCATATTAATTGTTTTAGGAGTGAGAAAAATGTGCATTTGAGCTAAGAGCGATAGGAGCACCAGTTTAGAAAACGTTTTTCCCATCTAATGAATAGTGTTACGTGACTTAACTAAGTGTTTTAGTTAGCTAACTTAGTTTATGCGTATTTGACGCGTTTTAAAGCTACCTAGGCTCGTTTTAGAAGATCATTTATGCACCCAACATGACCCACCTAAACATATACTCACACAACACACAACACAAGTCATAACTTAGCAAAACAAAACAAAAAATTGAAAAGTTACTGTAGTAAACCCGACAACCTTGTGCATCCAAAGGGAGAAATTTTGCCTCACCAATTCACCAATCCAAGCTAATCCAAGCTAGGATCAAGTGTTTTAGGTTGTTTACAAGCCTCATAGGAGTTCCTACGCGCATTGGTGAGGGATTTGCATGCTATTTTTGCATTTGAAATATATGTCAACTTTCTTGAATTTCTTGATTTGCTATATTATGATCATGCAATGCTTATCCATGCTATTTTACATTGTATATAAGTGCTATAGAACACATTTAAACTATTGGTTCGCATTTTAAATGGTTGGAATCATTACTTTGATTAAATGAGGTGAATAGTGATGAATTTTTAGGGTTTTGTGTAATTGTGCATATTGGCTTGCTTCATTGCTTCTATTAGATGCCTTAGGTGCCAATGAAGGTAGTCCAATAGCCCCGTGACCTTGAATTTTTCTAAACTTGTATAAAACATGAAATAGCTTACTTTTAAAAAGGGGTTTTGGGGTTAATGCTAATCGGGGTTGAATTGGCCTCAACATTTAGTAATCCTAGGCTAATTAGGACCTAATTAAGCTTTGCTAGCTTCCATTTGAGTCCCGATTGAGGTACATGTAGTACAAACTCAAAAGAGGGAATTTGGGGCTTTCATGCTAAATGCGGGTGTTTGCGTGATTTCGAGTGTCCTAAAGGTGTCTAAGGGGTTAACTAGGAGCATGGTATAGGTCGTTCACTAATCTAGAACCATCATTTGTGTTTGGAAGGAAAAAGGGTTGGGTTACAAAGAAGTTTAAGTACAAATTCGATTGTCTCATGCTTCTAAAACCTTGGCATGATTCCTTGTGTGTTTCAATGTAGTTTCAAGATGTTTTGGAGCTTTTGGTATAGTTCTATGTTAATTTTGAACATACCCCTTTGTAAATTTCTTAATTACTTATATGAAACTACTTCTTTCTAACTATTTCGAGGTCAACCTACTTTGTTGATCCTCCCATGTGTTATTGCTTATATTGTTGATATTGTCTTGCCATTGTTAAGTGCATTGCATATTGGTTGCGTAACCATAGTGTTAGGGACCGATGTGTTGAATATCGGCTGGGTGACAAAGGTCTTGCCAGTGGATATTCAAACTCCGTACACTATTCCCTTATTTGCCTGGTCTAGAGATTGCCAGGGGATGTTGGATCGTAGGATTATCGGGGTACATCCGGAGTACACCAACTGAGGTGATTAGAAATTTACTGGCACATTGATCGTGGTTCGTGGATCGATGTTCATGGCCAAAGATAAGAGAATCATGGAGTTTGGGGTTAAGTGTAGCGTATCCTTTGATATGTGTGGTTATTTACCATTTTAAATGTACTTACTTGCTTTTCTTTTTAACTGTTATATTTGTTGCATTGCACATTCCGTTTGGCCTTTATCCTTCACTAGGCAATAGTTGTTGCTCATACCTCGCTAACATGTTTCTGGAGACGCTGTGGGTGATCCCTAGATAGATTTGGTTGAAGGAGAAGAACTGGAGGTTCAGACTGAACCATTGCCTTACTTGCTGTGTCTAGTTCCCTAAGGTGGTTTATGTTCTTGTTGTTTAATGAAGAACTCGTTTGTTTACTTTATGTTCTATTTTGTAGCCTAAGAGCTATGTATATGTCATGTAGTTGCAAGTTGAAAGATAGATGTTGTAGTAGTAGATTTGGAACCATGGCATGTAATAACTTATGTTTTTATTTCTAGCTACTTTGCATGGTTGGGAGTGAATGTTTCAATGTTTGTTTGTTTTCAACTTCTAAGATTGTTTCAATGCTATCATGGAGTGGTATGACAAGCAGTTTTGTAAAGAAGTTAAGTTGGATGCATGCTTGTATGAATCTGAACTACTGTATGTCTCAAGGCTCGGATGGCCTTGAACCTTTGAACTTTAGTTATAAAAGCTTGTCTTGTTATATTGTGGCTTTATTAAGCATTTACAGGTTTTTTTCAGATTGTCCTCGGTACAAGGGAGACTCTATTCGTTTGACGGATCCAGACTTAACCTTTAGCGTGGGGTTGGGTCAGGGCGTGACATTTAGGTGGTATTAGAGCTTATAGAATACATGAAGCCGGGTTAATTTTCTCGGCCTGTGGGTAGGAGTCTATTAAGTTAAGGCGTGATTGCATGAATAAATGTTTCTTTGATTGGCTAAGGGAATGATTGAATGGTTAAAGCACATGCTAGTATGAAAGCGAGAATGTGAAAGGTCTTTTATGAGTTATTGTGTAAAAGTGAAAAGTTAAGAATTGAAAGTATGATTAATTGTTTTACTTGTGTCTTTAGTATGCAAAGTGTTTGTATGACCCTATATGTGATCTTATGTTAACTTATTTGAACTTATTCTTATGTGATTTAATTGTGAATTATACATACGCTTGTCATAATACCTTGCATTCTAGTTGTCTGGAATGGGACCCCGCCGTTGAAATGGGAATCAAGATGTTGATAGAGAACCAGAGGAGGCTCCCGAGCTAAAAGTTGGTATGGCAGGAAATGCATCACATGTTCAGGAAGCGAGTAACGCGCAAATCTTGGCCACAATAGCCAATGCTATGAATACCATTGCCCAGTTCGTGACTTAACAGGGACAGACAGGGGCTGCCAGAGGTAATCTGGTTGCAAGAGCTGAGGGTAGTGGTACTACCGGAGGTAATTTGTATGACAGGTTTTTACATCATAGGGCCTACAGCTTCTTCACAGAGCCAGATGATATGAAGGCTGAATTGTGGTTGAGAAAGTTTGAAAGGGTGCTGCAATACTCGAATGCAGTGATGAGAGAAAAATTACCTATGCCACATTTCTTTTGGAGGGTGACGCCGAGGAGTGGCGGCATACTATTATTGAGAAATGGGAAGCAGAGAGGGTTCAACATTCGTGGGCTGACTTCGTCCATGAATTGTGAGATAAGTATATATCAGTGGTTGCCCGTGAGAGACGCCAAGCAGAGTTCATAGCTTTGAAACAGGGAAATATGTCAGTGGATCAGTATGAGGCTAAATTTACTAGGCTCTCCCGTTATGTGCTGGCTTTGGTACAGCCAAAGGACATGAAAATGCAGAGATTCATCATGGGGTTGAGAAGTGATATTATGCTTAATTTGTCTCCGAATGATTACCCTAATTGTGTTGCAGTGGTCAGAGCCGCCTTGAGGTATGAAAAACGCAAGGCAGATGTGTTGGCCGAGACTAGTCAATCAAGTAAGCGGTAGTTCCAGTCACAAAGTCAGGGGTACCAGAGACAGACTATTTCAGTTGGGCAGAGTCTGTCACGCCCCGACCCGACCTCGCAAAAGGCTATGCCCGGACCCGATACACGGACGGAGTCTCCTCTGCACCGCGGACGATCCGAAAACCCTAAAATCAACATAATACTTGCGAAAGCCATAAAACAATTAAAACAAGCCGATTTTCTTTGAAACATACATTTCTTATTAACCAACTTTGCAACCCAAAAATGATATGCATACTACACAAGTATTTATGCCACTAATCAATTCCATTAGCATGCATTTCCTTACTAGTCACAAGAGTATAAGTTTACAACTTTACATTCTTTCAACTTATACAACATAAGACCGTAGAGGCCTCAAACTAGAAAATACATACAAGGCTACAAGCCTCAAAATTAAGCGACATCCAAGCAATATACATATCAAGCAAGGCTTGCACAAAATCTGGTAACCAATCACTAGCAAAGCAAAGAAGTGCTATCATGGAAACACCTCCACCTGTTCCTCCTCCTCTATTACCTCAATAGGGTCTGCTTCAACTACTCCTGTAAAAATATAGTATAGAAAGGAATGAGCAAAAACTATTGCTCAGCGAGGGAAATTGGTCTTAAGGACGGAGATGAGAGGAGTATGCAATGCAATTAGTCAAGCAATACATACAAATATCATATAGAGATACAAATAAAGCCATCAATAAAGCAAGGCAAGTATTTAAAGCTGTAAACACTCATTCAAAGGATACGATACTCTTTTCACGAGCAACTTTCAAACACGAATTCGATGACGACGAGCCGGCCCAAACCACCTTATAACACCAGTTTGGAATACCCCGCAACTATCCATCAATCTACGTCCCAAATCTCCCTGTGAGGCAACCCAAGCGAGGAGAGGGAATAGCAATGGAGCTAGAGCAACCAACACTAGCAACCCGACGCTACCCAAAGTAGGTTACTCTCGCACGCAATAGCAACAGTTGATATGCATTTCAATCAAAATCAATTCAAACAAGTATATCAAGCAACCCTAAGCATTCTATAGACATAATATCAAGAAAACAAGCAAAATCACAAATCGGCCCCAACTATCAAAACACTACCATTTCCAAACAAGCCACGAGTTCCGGAAACCGACTTCGCCAATCCTCCTAGGTCACCATAAGGCACGTCTAAAGACCCCGAAACCCTACCTAACCCTAGAATTCACGCAAAGTCCCAATTTCCCCCTTTGCTCGTTTGAACTACAACTATATTAACCAAACACCCAACCAACGCCATAATCGCACCAAAAGTACTTCCATGGCCTCCCGAAACAATGCCAACACACAAAACGAGAAAACGCCAAACTCGACCTAAACGACCCCGACTTTCACCAAGGCTTAATTCCCGTTTTTTCCATTACGCAACCCAAACAAACCATGCATTTAGGCATTCTAACACACCTAGCACATTTCTACATCAACGGACAGCATAACGGAGCAACTTCATTGTTTCAAGGGTTTACTATTCACAAAACACTTTTCAACAACTAATTTAAATTGCAATCTCAATATTTAACCGCAAAAAATGTTAAAAAGCTATAAATACACGTTCTACAATTGCCAAGGAACATTCTAGAAGCATCAAAACGCTTAAAACAACAATCTACGGACAAAATCTAAAAATCACAAAGTTGATACACTTGACATTTAAATGCGCAAATAACATGCTTCCCTCACCTTAGGCATTCCTAATCGCTAGGAAAACAACGCTGGTCACCTCGGAAACCACCCCACACGAGCTCACGCGAAGATTGAACGATTGGAAGTTGAAAGGTTTTTTTTTCTCTTTGAAGCTCACGGCCTGCTCACTATTTTTCAGCTTCTATTTTTCTTTTATTTTGTTTTAGCTTATAAGGGGTCTACTTGGTCAAAGGGTCAAAGGGTCAAAGCCCTTGGTCAAATGACTTAATATTTGGTCAATTAGATTATTTTTGTGCACTTTAAAGCCATTTTAACTAAGGAAAGATTAATTATAGCTAGCAACAATTAAAATATACAATTTAAGTCATCTAAATACTAGTTTCACTATTTGCTGAGGACTAGAAACCGTTCTCTAGCTATCGCTCCCTAAATGCAATGCACGTTGCGACAGCAAGGAAGTAACAATTAATTCTAAAAGAATTTAAGGAAACATAATTTCCAAAATAATAAACAAGAAATTTTCACATTCCGGGCTCGGGTATTATAGAGTCCGCAACCGAGGCAGACACAGAGATACGCAGGGCCTACTCAGACTCAGGCACGACCAGTTCAGAGTTAGAATTAGGGGCAATCTCGTCCAGTTGCAGCTCGATCTCAGCAGGGTAGTTCAGCTACCTCTTCTTACAGCGCTCCTTCGAAAGGCACTATTGCAAACATCACCAGCAGTGCAGTTTCTGTCAACGCCAAGGTCATACTGAGAAAAATTGTTGGAAGAGATTGGGCTGATATATAGGATGTGGCAGTGATTAACACAAGGCTAAAGACTGCCCGAAATTCAAGAATACTAGGGGTCAGACATTTGGTGAGGGCAATCAGACCAGGGCATCAACTACAACACCAGTACCATGGGGTCAAGCCCGAGTATTTGCCTTAGAAGCAGAGGAACTTTTGGATATGACTACTGTAGTAGAAGGTACTTTTCTTCTTATTGATCAATTGGTAAAAGTTTTAATTGATTCCGGAGTTTCGAATTCATTTATTACTCCTACTTGTGCACAAAATGCTTAACTGAATCATGATAAACTGTTGCATGAGATTGTGGTTTACACTCCTATTGGTCCGAAATTTGTTACTAGATCTATTTGCAGAGCATGTAATATTTTTATTGAGGGTCGTGTATTTCCTGCTAACTTGATTATTCTACCCTTCAATGACTTTGAAATTATATTGGGGATGGATTAGTTGGGTAGTTATTATGTACAGCTTGACGGTAAAAAGAAGATTGTGAGATTAGAAATGCCTGACCACCCTATAATTGAAATAGTTTGTAGTAGAAAGTCAACTGGAGCTCCTCTCATTTCTTCCATTAGAGCATCTAAACTGTTGAGCAAAGGTTGTGAGGCTTATCTTGCATATTTGATTAATCAGCCTGTGGACCAGTTGAAATTGAATGATGTACGTATTATGAGGGAGTTTTCGGGGGTCTTTCCTAGGCTAATTAGGACCTAATTAAGCTTTGCTAGCTTCCATTTGAGTCCCGATTGAGGTATGTGTAGTACAAAGTCAAAAGAGGGAATTTGGGACTTTTAGGCTAAATGCAAGTGTTTGCGTGATTTCGAGGGTCCTAAAGGTGTCTAAGGGGTTAACTAGAAGCATGGTATAGGCCGCTTGCTAATCTAGAACCATAACATGAGTTTGGAAGAAAAAAGGGTTGGGTTACAAAGGGGTTTAAGTACAAATTCGATTGTCTCACGCTTCTAAAACCTTGGCATAATTCCTTGTGTGTTTAAATGTAGTTTCAAGATGTTTTGGAGCTTTTGGTATTGTTATATGTAAATTTTGAAGATACCTCTTTGTAAATTTCTTAATCGCTTATATGAACCTGCTTCTTTCTAACTGTTTTGAGGCCAACCTACTTTGTTGATCGTCCCACGTGTTATTGCTTATATTGCTGATATTGTCTTGCCATTGTTAAGTGCATTGCATATTAGTTGCGCAACCATAGTGTCAGGGGGATGATGTGTTGAATATCGGTTGGGCAGCAGAGGGCTTGTCAATGGATATTCAAACTCCATACCCTATTCCCTCATTCGCCTGGTCCGGAGATTGCCAGGGGATGTTGTGTCATAGAATTATCGGGGTACATCCAGAGTACACCCACTGAGGTGATTGGGAATTTGCTGGCACATTGATCGTGGTTTGTGGATTGTGGTTCGTGGCCAAAGATAAGAGAATCATGGAATTTGGGGTTAAGTGTATCGTATCCTTTGATAAGTGTAGTTATTTACTATTTCAAATGTACTTACTTGTTTTTCTTGTTAACTGTTATATTTGTTGCTTTGCATGTCCCGTTTCGCCTTTATCACTCACTGGGCAATAGTGGTTGCTCATACCTCGCTAATATGTTTCAAGAGACGATGTGGGTGATCCCTGGCTAGATTTGGTTGAAGGAGAAGAACCGGAGGTTCAGACTGAACCATTGCCTTACTTGCTGTGTCTAGTTCCTTAAGGTGGTTTATGTTCTTGTTGTTAAATGAAGAACTCGTTTGTTTACTTTATGTTCTATTTTGTAGCCTAAGAGCTATGTATATGTTATGTAGTTGCATGTTGAAAGATAGATGTTGTAGTAGTAGATTTGGAACCATGGCATGTAATAACTTATGTTTCTATTTCCAGCTACTTTGCATGCTTGGGAGTGAATGTTTTAATGTTTGTTTGTTTTCAACTTCTAAGATTGTTTCAGTGCTATCATGAAGTCGTATGATAATCGGTTTTGTAAAGAAGTTAAGTTGGATGCATGCTTGTGTGAATCTGAACTACTGTATGTCTCAAGGCTCGGATGGCTTTGAACTTTAGTTATAAAAAGCTTGTCTTGTTATATTATGGCTTTATTGATCGTTTACAGATTTATTTCAGATTGTCCTCGGTACAGGGGAGACTCTGTCCGTTTATTAGGTCCAGACTTAACCTTTAGCTTGGGGTTGGGTCGGGGCATGACAATTAAGGTATTATTTCTTTTTTGTTTTATCCTTTTCATGTATAGATAGATCGTTTATTCACAAAAAAAAAAAAAAGAAACCTGGGAAGCTACGCCCTATTACTCAACCACATAAAAAGGACATTATTGTGATGGATGAAATTTCTCATGTCTTGAATGAGATCTTTGCTGGCATATTCTGTTAGTGTTCTCACAGGTTCAGAAAAGGAAGAGGGACTCATACATTCTTTCCGCATGTATAGTGTCATGCCCCAACACGACCCCTCCTACAATCAATTAGGACACAACGGAATTTCGGCTGTATAACGACTGTAACTTGGATAACGAGGCTCTAAAGCAACCTCTTTGCAACTCTTACAACCACATCCACAAACAATTCAACAATAAGCAACACAACCATAATATACATTAAACATTCTTTTACCATTGCATCCATAGGTTATACGCCTCCGTTCCAACATCATACATATGCTATATAACATACATTTCCAAAATAGCTTATAACCAATCTAGCAATCTAATTATGTTCCAAAACAAGACTGCTAAGCTAGCAACATTTAATCCACTTTCTTTAAAACATCTTATACATCATAAACTTCTAAGTAAATACAACCAACTAGTTTTAATATACAAGATAACAAAATAGAACTACATCTCAGATATTAAGGACAAGACTCTGGCACATAGGACTCGTCCACATATGGCATATTCTCAGCTTCCTGAGGCACGTACCCGAAATCTTGTTCAATTTTACCTATATGCATGCAATAATTGAGAGTGAGCATATATAAAACAAGCCCAGTGAGGATTCGATAGATCTCTTAACAATATTTACTATACTCCTTGGAAATCATCATTTGAGCAGTAAACACATAATAAACATCAATAACAATATAAGTGCAACAATAACAATAACAATAACAGTAAACACACAATAAGGATACGATACACTTGCTGATAAAGCTCCATACACCATTTTCAATGCTTCTCAACTCCTCCAAACCCAATGACATAACCTTGAGGTACCTTGACCTAGACCCACACCCCATGGCCTCTTCGCCCATGCGAGATAGGGATTAGCCATGATAACTGTGCCAGCAACCCATGATGCCTCCCGAAGTGACACAACATTATCAAAGCTCACAACAAGGAGACTCAATTCGAGAAGCCAACAACGAGGTTTGCCCGACTCCCGACTCTTAGTAACAATAACAATTTCAATTTGAGAAGTCAACAACAAGGGTTGTCCGACACTCACTTCAACAGTTAATAATAAATAATCAATTAAACCATATTTCAACAACCAAATAAACAACATTTAACAATCAACAACTATACAATTATGAAACAATTAGGTTAGATGACAAAGTAGGTCATCGAACACAACATGCATTTAAACCAATATTCAACCCCCATCTCAATCAACAACAATCCAAATTCAACTACCCAAACACTACCCAACATTCAAGACAACATTTCAACATTTCAAGAAATGACAACACAATCTTCTAAACTTCATAACTCATGATCTACTAACCCGATAACCTCCAAACCACTTCCTATCACTCACTCACACATGCATCTACATTTACGCCATCGGAAACCAACCAAAAGTCATCTAAAACTAACCCAACAACCCTAAAACCTCAATGCATCACGGCTGAAATTTATGGACTTTCACCACGACATCACAATCAAAATTTTGTCATTACAACATTACTACCACGTATTTAACAAACTTTTAGAATCTAACAACAATCAATTCCAACCACCACAATAACAACTATTCAACATTGAAGCTAATACTCAATTTTAATATCCAAAAAATAGAAATGCATGCTACTACAGATCAAAACAGCTATAAACACATATAATTGATCCTTAGCATCCATTGAACATTAATTTAACAACAATTTAACATTTCAACAACTAAAAATAGATTATATGAATTTATAAAAAAAATGACATTTTGAGATCTAGAATCTTTCTCTCACCTTTGATATGAAATAAGCCTAGGAATACATGCAATGCGTGCCCAGCAAGTGGAATCTAGTTTGGTTTGCCAAGCTTTGGACAAAAATTAGGTTTTTCAAGAGAATTTTGATTTGAAAACCTTTGAAATTCTTTTCTTTTTTTGTCCCTCAACCTCCCTGCCTTGTGTGTGTTTGTGAGTGTGTTTTGTGAGCTTTTTAGTGTGTGTTGATGCTTATAAGCTTAAAGTCAACAAACTTAAAATATTCAAAATTATTCTTAGTCTTCTAATTTAGTATTTTTAGTCTTTTAAATAGTTTCTTGACTATTTTTCTCACAAGCAAGCAATTAACACTTAGACTTTTTTAAGTAGCATATTTTTAGTTGACAACAAGTTTCACATGCATAGACTTATACCTGACTTTATTAAAAAACTCAATTTTCGCAAAAGAAGGCGCAAAAATCTTTAAAATTCTTAATCCGATTTAAAATCCATTTTACTCAGACACGGATCTATTAATATGCGAGGACTAGGTTTTAAAACATTTAAAACACTCTTGTAAAAATTTTAGTGGATGTGTGATTAAAACACTTTTCACAAAAACCGTCGATAAAATTTCAGATGCTGATTTTGATGAAAATTTCATGAATGCACATGTAGCATGTAATAGGAACACATAAACATGTCAAATCACGCAAATCTAGGCAAAGATAAAATTTGAGGTCTCACATACAGACCTGGGGAGAAGTTGACCAGCTTATTCAAGCAGACGTCTTTGGTAGAGTCTCCACTCCATCATGGTTAGGTAAGCGTTATATGCAATCATTTATTGATAATGACTTGCGAGGTATATTTCTTAGAAGAGAAGTTTGAAGTCTTTCAAAAGTTCATGGAGTTCAGAAGATTAGTATGGAGAATGTTTTTTAGAAAGTAAAGGCAAAGAAAACTATGTTTGAGGATAGACTCTGGAGGGGAATACAATCACAAAAGTTGGTGCTTACTTGAAAAGCACGAGATTCGCACACAATTTGCCTGCTCTTATACTACACAACAGAACGGAGTCGCGGAGAGGAAGAATCGACATCTTGGCAAAATCGCATGATGAATGCGAAGAATGTGCAACCGGGCCGATTGCATGATGACTGAAGCCCATGTCATCAACAGATTTCTCTCGCCATACCAGGTATTTACAAGAGAGAGCTGACTCTTTCACATTTCACAGTATTAGGGTACTTTTGCTACATCTTTGTGCCTAACCAGTTGAGGACAAAGTTAGAAAAGAAGGTGATATGGTCTATCTTTACAGGGTACAATGAGCAGAAAAAAGGGTGGAGATGTGTTGATCCCACCACCAATAAAGCATACGTCTCACCATATCTTGTCTTTAATGAGGCATCATCATGGTGGTCTACCAAGAATGTAGTGTTGCCAGAATCGGAGAGTTTAGACACGAGTATGCATGCGCAGTTACCATAGAGGTATGAGGTTTCTATCAGGAGAGACTCCAGACCAGTAGAATCGCCAAAATCGAGTTCACGAACTGGTAGTTCTTTGAGCCCGATTTGATAGAAGACAGGGGTTCACGAGGTTCAAAGTCTAAAGCCCATAAGCCAGGAAAATCCTTCTCCAAGTAGTGGATAGAGTAGATCACGAACAGAGTTATGAGATAGTCGAGAGAAAAGACTACTACCAATGGAAGACATCACGACTGAAACTCAGCCAAGTCTGAGAACATCTTTACGGATCAAGAAGTCTAATCTAAAGTATAAGCAAGCCAACTTTGTAGAAGTTGTCCTGCTCTTACAGTGTTCTGTGTCCGAGATCGGGGAATCGAGTTCATTTGAAGATGCAAAGGGTAATGACGAGTGGGAGAACACAATGTGTGAGGGGATTTTCACTCTAAAGAAGAATGACACATGGGACCTTGTTCCATTTCCTACTGGAATAAAGCCAATTTCTTGCAAGTGGGTATACAAGGTGAAGCGACGAAGGGATGAATCAGTCGAAGGGACGTGGGTGCTCGTTCTTTCTCACATGACAGCAGTACGGGATTGACTACGACGAGACATTTAGTCCAATGGCAAAGATGACTACTGTGCGAGTGCTCATCTCTGACGAAAAAAGTAAGTCCTAGTGTCTATGGCAGATGGACGTCAAAAAATCATTTCTCTATGTAATAATAATGAAGGGGCATACAATTGGTCAAAGGTATCCCCAAGTCAGAATTCCGACAAAGATCGAGAAGTATCCATTCTTAACACAAAGAAAGTACCAACTTTTAGAGAATCCTTCCTCTTAAATTATGCATGATTTACTAGCCATTCTTGAGAGTTAAGCGAAGAGTTGGGTAAGCTTCCTAA
The DNA here is from genome assembly GCA_037974665.1 of Ehretia macrophylla. Lineage (NCBI taxonomy): Eukaryota > Viridiplantae > Streptophyta > Magnoliopsida > Boraginales > Ehretiaceae > Ehretia > Ehretia macrophylla. The sequence continues at coordinate 84,097,063 of CM075770.1, read as the reverse complement.
GGGTGGCTTCTCCAGGGCGACTAAGGACACACCCAACCAAACTATAGGTAAAAGGGGTCTCCTTTGGTACAATCTCCTCCGCCGGGTCTATCCTGTACAGTTTGTTTTCAAAAAGTAGTGAAATCAAAAAGAATTCTATGAATGAATTCCTTTATAGCCTTAACAGATAGAGTAGAGTAAAGAGAAATGGGAGTAAGCCTTTGGTATTCTGTTCTTATTGTTTAGTTCTTGTCTATCTCTATCTATCAAAATAAACCCTCTTTGAAGCGAAAAAAGATCAGTCCAGTATTTAGAACTAGATTCAAAAAATTCACATACATAAAAGAAGGGGTGAGGCTTGAGTCTACTTTCGAATAGATTTTAAATTACAAAAGTAAAGTAGAAAGAATAATCACTACTCAATTCGAAGGCGAAAGCCCTTTCTGCCTTTACAAGGATTTCCCTTCTTTGTTTCTTTTGTTTGAAATAGGACTAGGTCGGGTATAATCCGGTTGTAAAGAAAGAAACCCTCGGAGTGGGGGATTGTCCTTCTCACTGACCCCAAAAAAGGTGGCTCTATCACTAAGCAGGCTGGCAGATAGGGCACCAAATGCCTAAACAAGACAAGAACCTACTAAACTGTCCAGTCCTCCCTCTAGCACACGGGGATCGGCCCTACCCCTGGTGCCAAATGTTTCTAAGCCACTACCACTAGCTTAGGAGCCTGTTCCTCCTTTCATTAAAATCTAAGCTGCTGAAGTCAACCAAGAGGGCATTTGGAGGGAGTTAGAAGAGCAGCAAGAGCAACTGGCGTTAACGGGTTGAGCTAAGCTAACAAGCCCTCACATATGCGAAGGCTCACCTCATTGGAAAATAAGGTAGCTGACCTTATTATCGGCTTACGAAAATACGAACATATGAGGCTCACCTAATAAGACTCAACGAATCATCGAAATGCTCAAAGAAGAGTATAGTCTGGAAAAGCTGGGCACGATCAAAAAGCACAACCAATGATATGGCAGAAAGAGTCTATTTTATAGGGACTCCAAGGATTGCTTTAATATGTTCTTGAGAAATAGAGTCTCAAATTGACAATGAAATAAAAACTAGAAAAATGATTTCTTAGTGATGTTAAGAGGGAAGTTTTCATGTTTATTGTTTAGTTTCTAGGTAGCCAGTCTTTACTTAACTTGGCCCAAGCAATACCCAAAGACTCCCATGCCTTTCTTGGTCGGACCAACCCAACCGATGATTTCTGACAAGCCTTTCTTCATTTTTAGAGCAAGAAGCAGAACTACAAGAAAACTTTCTTGATCTTTATGGATAACCAATTCATTTTCAAATATAGTTGGGAGACTTTACCCAAGAAATGGGTCAAAAAAATGGAAAGATTAGAACATAGGAAAAGATCTGATACCAATACAGACTACCCATTTCCATTGTTGTGCTTTCTGAAATTGCATACCTAAACAAGGATTCAAGTTTTCATTCATATTTGCGAAGTTGATTATCCCTCTCGAAAACAAAGATTTGAAGTGGTCTATAATTTACTAAGTACTCGATATAACTCACGCATTCGTGTACAAACCAGTGTAGACGAAGTAACATGAATATCTCTGGTAGTCAGTCCATTTCCATCAGCCAGCTAGTAAGAGCGAGAAGTGTGGGATATGTTTGGTGTTTCTTCTATCAATCATCCGGATCTACGCCGTATATCAACAAATTATGGTTTCGAGGGTCATCTATTACGAAATACCTTCCTCTGAGTGGATATGTGGAAATACGCTATGATGATCCAAAGAAACGTGTGGTTTTTGAACCCAATGAGATGACCCAAGAATTTCGCTATTTCAATTTTGCTAGTGCTTGGGAATAGCATAGCGACGAATAATTAAGAATCAGAATAGGTCCAGTCCAGGGGACAAATCAATAGGAAATGCTATTTGCTTTGTATGAATAAGAATGAACTTCTATGAAATGAAAGAGTTTCACGGGAATTGTCTTGATCGTTGGATATCATTGAGAAACAAATACGAAGAAGTCTTATTATCGAACAATTTCCTACAATTCTTCCCAGTATGGAATGAGTAAATAATGAAGCTATAAGTCTCGATCTATATGAAAGTCACTAGTTTTTTTGTCTTTCTTTCGCTTTCATTGATAGCAGAATACACCCCTACTCTATAGGGGCGCTAGCGCTTGACTAATAACATATCAAAGGGGAATGAAAAAATGTAATAGGCTGCTACTCTAGGCTCGCTTCGCTTCTTCAAGCTCCACCCCTTATTAAAAACTAAAGCGCTAACGAGCAAGAAAACAGATGCACGTTAGTGTAACGGCTTTCGCGCCCCTTGCTTCTTGCGAACTATTAGTTTCTTAGTAAAGCAAGCTTTCGCGCTAGGCGCTCACCTTTTTTGGCTGGGTGGAAGCTGGCGGGCAGGGCTTGCTTAATCAGATACACAAAATTAGGATCTCTGTCGCATGGCAAATCTTTCTATCGGGAAAGCCTTTGTGAAACCCCACTTTCTTGCTTATCTCGTAATACGTGCTTTACCTCGTTTTGCGTCCCTATGACCTGTTTATGTGCTATAGGACCTAAAAAGTTATAATTTTGATTTCAATACTCCTAATACGTGCTAAATGTGCATTCATGAAATTTTCATCAAAAACGGAGTCAGAAATTTTATCGTCGATTTTCAGTGAATAGTGCTTTCGAAACACGTCCCCTATAATTTTGAAACTGGTCTTTTTAAACCTTCTACAACTAGTCCCCGGACTTTAATAGACCTGTGTTTGATGAAAACGGTTTTAAAATCGGCTTAAGAATTTATTAGGGTTTTTACACCGACTTTTGCGAAAATCGAGTTTTAAGCCGACTCGGGTGGAATTCTTTGAATGTAAAACTTCTTGTCACCTAAAAATAACTCACTTGAGATATCTTGGGGGTTGCATAATTAATTTTAACTTGGTGATCACTAAAATGCAATTAAAGACATTAAAAACACAAAATTACCTATTAAAATAACTTTGACTTTAATTAAATAGTTGACCATTTAAGCTTATGTCCTCAACACACACTCACACAACACAAAAACACCACCACACACACACACATTTCCGAGAGGAAGAGGAGAGAAAAGAGAAGAGAAAAACTTAAGCTTTCAATCCAATTTTTCAAAGAAAAACCTAGTTTTTGTCCGTGAAACTTCGCACCGACTTGGATTCTGCTTGTTGGGCACGCATTGCACGCATTCCTAGGCTTATATCGCATCTAAGGTGAGAGAAAAATTCTAGATCTCAAAATGTCATTTTTGTGTTTTTGCGTATAAATGAAGATTGAACCGTTAGAATTGAAATCTGATGATAGATTATTGCTCCTTGCATGCTAGGGATCATTATATACTAATACTACAAGTTTCTGTCGGATATAGCATAATTTTTATTTTCCGGGTATTTAATTTTGATTAAAATGTTCAAAGTTGATTTAATTGAGTTGCGTTGCTCGAAATCGATTGCCGTCGATTTCTAAATACTTGATAATTACGTGTTAGCGCTGTTGTAATGCCGAATTTTCGATTACATTGTTTGTGTGAAAATCCGGAAAATCCAGCCATGACGTCATAGGGTTTTAGGGTTATCGGGCATGTTTTGGAGGTGTTATGGTGGATTTCCGAGAGGGCTAATGTAGTAGGTTGAATGGGTGAGTGATAGGAACTGATTTGGCAATGTTTGGATTAGTAGATTGTAAGTTATGAATTTTAGAAGTTAGGTTGTCATTCTTTAATTTCTTGAACGATGCCTTAGATGGTTGGGTAGTGTTCGAGTGATGAATGGTGAGTTGTTGTTGAGTAATTTAGAGTTTAATTATGAATATTATGCATGTCAGGTTACGTGGCTTACTTTGTCATATCATCATGTTGTTTGCTGTTTAATTTTATATTGATGTTATATTGATGTTATATTGATGTTATTGATTGATTATTATTGAATGCGGGAATCGGGCACTCTTGTTGCTGATCTCCCAATTGATTGATCGATTTATGCTTGCATGATGATTGATGAAAATGGAGCCTTGGTATGTGTGTGCCACCTCTCGGGCAGCGTCGGGCTGTCGGGTTGAAACCGGCATGACTGCCATAGGCTACCCCCAGCTCGCATGACGGAGATGTCATGGAGGGAAGGGGATAGTGAGGTACCTCGGGTGCGTGAGTAATGGGGAGTTATAAGAAGAACGGTTGAGATCGTGATGGCGTTTGGAGCTACACCAAATAGAGTATCCTTATTGAATGGTCATATAGTTATGTGATGATAGCTTTATTTATGTTATTATTGTTGTTGTGTGTTTACTTGCTCAAAGGACTAAATCCAAGGAGCGTAGTGAATACTGTCAAGATCTATCGGATCCTCACTGGGCTTATGTATATAAGCTCACTCTCTATTAATGCATGTTTCAGGTGTACTTTCACAAGATTACGGGTACGTGCCTCCTGAAGAGGAGAATGTGGAAAATGTGCCTTTTGTGGATGAGTCATATGTTCCCGAATCTTATCTATGACTTTATGTTGTTAAATGTCTTGTATATTAGTTTAATAGACTTTATATGCTTTACGGTTCTTAATGTAATAGATATTGAAAAGATGTTGAACCAAATGATGTTAACTTAGCGGTTTCCTTTTGTCTATGGTTAAATTGTAGTTGTGTCTCAACTTACTTTTGAAATGTATGATAAAGTTGAGGTATTGTATGTCATGTTGGAACGGAGGCGTATAACGAGTATGTTTTATTGTATAATATGGTTGTGTTGTATGTTGTTGTTTGTATTGAGGAATTACTGGATGTATGATGTTTAATGAGGTTGGTTTAGAACCTCGGAAATCTGTTTACTGTCGTTATGCCGCCGAAATTCCGTTGCGTCCTGACTGATCGTAGGTGGGGTCGAGTTGGGGCGTGACAGTTTAAGTGGTATCAGAGCTCATGTTAGTTGTCAGCCGGGGTATTCTCGGAATGTGGGTAATGGTCTTAGCATGAAATATGTATGAAAGGAAAGAAAAAAAAAAAAAAATGAAAAATGTATTGATATGATTAATTGATTATGTGATTATGTGATTTAAGTGCTTATGTGATTATGTGATCAATTTGATTATGTGTTTTATGTGAGTTTGTTATTTATGTGTTAATAGTTGTTTATAACCTGTCTACGTGCTATAACTGTGCTAACTCTTTGATTAGTAGAATGGCCGGTCGACCGAGAACCAGAGGTAGGCCTGAGTTGACTGATGAGACTCCGAGTAACGTGGCACCGGGCCGTGACGGGGGTGATGACCGATTTGGAGTCGCTATGGAGTGGATTGCAGAGTTAGTGGCTAGTCAGGCACAGTTATTAGCAGGGCAGGCTGCCCAGAATCAGGCTATGCAGGCTCAGCTTCTGAATATTCAGGGTGGTAACCACGGGCGTGGTACCCTGAAGGACTTTTTAGGATATCACCCACCGAGATTTCAGGGGGAGCCGGATGATAGGAAGGCGGAGGTTTGCATTAGCAAGTTGGAGAACATTTGTGATCCACTTGGCTATACTGATGAGAAGAAACTCTATTTTTTCGTGTATTTGTTAGATGACGAGGCAGAGGAGTGGTGGCGCACGGTAAGGACTAGTTGGGCGGCACAGGGTATTCCTTATATTTGGGGTACCTTTCTGATGGCTTTCCGGGCAAAGTATGTCCCGAGGATTTGCAGGGAACGGAGAGAGGCCGAGTTTCTAGCCTTGGTCCAGGGAGATGCTTCAGTGGCTCAATATGAGGCCACATTTACTCGATTGTCCCGGTATGCACCGGAGTATGTGGTAGATGAGGAGCGGAGGACTCGCAGGTTTATGTTGGGGTTGCGGCCCGAGATTCAGGATGTGATGGCTCTGAATCGTTATGATATTTTCACTGAGGCTTTTGAGGCAGCTTCTAGATTGGAGAAGAGGAAAGGGGATCAGATTGTCTCCAGTCAGCCTAGTAAGAGGCCGTATCAGCCGCCGGGCCAGCAGGTTTTATATAGGCCTCCAGTACAACAGGTTGTCTACAGGCCACCTGCCCAGCAGGGTTCTTTTAGGCCACAGAGTCAGCAGAGTTATTATCGGCCTCAGTTTCAGCAGAGGCCATATCAGGTTCAGACTCAGTTTAGGCCAGCCCAGTCTCAGGGTCAGTACAGGCCTAGTGTGGTGAGACCTCAGCAGCAGGCTGTATCAGCTGCTTCTTCAGCTTCTGGTTATTCTAGGGGCAGTGCTAGTGCCACATCATCGCAGTGTAATTACTGCAAGCGCTCAGGGCATGTAGAGTCTGACTGCAGGGTAAAGGCAGGGACATGTTTGGGTTGTGGTAGCATCGATCATAGGGTGAGGGATTGCCCTAAGTATGCGAGGACTGAGGGTCGGGCAGCGACTCAGGGTTATCAGGGTAGGCCTACGGGCAGTGTACCACAGCAGCAGCGGGTTCAGGCTCGGGCTTATGCAGTTGACTTAGAGGAGATGCCTGAGGAGACTGCAGTTGTGGAAGGTAACTTTCTTATACTTGATCAACTTGTTAAAGTGTTGATTGATTCTGGTGCTACGCATTCTTTCATTACTCCTGCTTGTGTACAACGTGTTAAATTGCAACCTGAAAGATTGCCTTATGTGGTTGAAATTAGTACCTCTTTGACTGATAAGTATGTTACTGGCTTAGTATGTAAGGATTGTTTAATACATGTTAAGGGGCATAATTTTCCTTCGGACCTTATTTTATTTCCTATCCGGGGGTATGATGTTATCTTGGGTATGGATTGGCTTTCTAAGTATGATGCCCAGTTGAACTGTAGAACCAAGGTAGTACAGTTTCGTTTGCCAGATCAGCCAGTAGTTGAGGTAGCGGGTAACCGGGGTGCTAAGACGAGTTTTGTTATCTCAGCAACTAAAGCCGTTAAGTTGGTGAGTAAGGGGTGTTCGGGTTATCTAGCTTATTTGATCAACAAGCCATCTGTTAAGCTACAGCTTGAGGAAGTCCCTATTATCCGGGAATATCCTAATGTATTTCCCGAGGAGTTGCCAGGATTGCCGCCAGATAGGGATATCGAGTTTGTGATTAATCTTGTTCCCGGTACTCAACCTATTTCTAAATCGGCATACCGGATGGCACCAGCTGAGTTGAAGGAGTTGAAGACTCAGTTACAGGAGTTGTTGGAGAAAGGATTTATTCAGCAGAGTTCTTCACCTTGGGGAGCTCCTGTTTTGTTTGTGAAGAAGAAGGATGGTACCTTGAGATTGTGTATAGATTACCGTGGTTTGAATCAGGTGACTATCAAGAATAAATATCCTTTGCCACTGATTGATGAGTTGTTTGATCAACTTCAGGGAGCCAAAGTCTACTCTAAGTTTGATTTGAGGCAGGGGTATTATCAGCTTCGGATTCGCTCAGACGATGTTCCGAAGTCTGCCTTCAGGACTCGGTACGGGCATTATGAGTTTGTTGTTATGCCCTTTGGTTTGACTAATGCACCGGCAGCATTCATGGATCTTATGCATCGAGTCTTTCAGCCGTACTTGGACCAGTTCGTGGTGATTTTTATTGATGATATCTTGGTCTATTCTAAATCTGAATTGGAGCACGAGCAACATCTACGGCTTGTAATAGAGAAGTTGCAGGAGCATCAGTTGTTTGCCAAGTTCAGCAAATGTGAATTTTGGCTGCAACGGATTTCTTTTCTTGGCCATGTTATTACACAGAGTGGTATTTCTGTAGATCCCACTAAGATTGAATCGGTGATGTCTTGGAAGCGGCCAGAGAGTGTTACTGATGTCCGTAGTTTTCTTGGCTTGGCGGGTTATTACCGTAGGTTTGTCAAGGACTTCTCAAAGATTGCGGGGCCACTATCTAAGTTGACTCAGAAACGGACTATCTTTAATTGGGACGAGAAGTGTGAGAGTGGATTTCAGGAGTTGAAAAAGAGGTTAACTACCGCTCCAGTACTTGCTCTACCAGAGGGGACCGATAATATGGTCATTTACAGTGATGCATCCAAGGAGGGCTTGGGATGTGTTCTTATGCAGGATGGCCGAGTTATTGCCTATGCTTCTCGAAAGTTGAAGCCTTATGAGGTGAATTATCCGACTCATGATCTTGAGTTGGCAGCAGTTGTCTTCGCACTGAAAAAGTGGCGTCATTATCTGTGGGGCAGTAAGTTCGAGATTTTCACTGATCATAAGAGTCTTAAGTATTTATTCTCACAGAAGGAGTTGAATATGCGCCAGCGGAGGTGGATGGAGCTTCTTGGAGATTATAATTGTTCTATCAATTATCTGCCTGGTAAGGCAAATGTTGTGGCAGATGCTCTCAGCCGGAAGGCTAGTATTTCTTGTTTGGCTGTCAAGAAGTGGGAGGTTCTTGAGGAGTTTAGTTATTGGAGACCAGAGTTCACTCAGGTTGGGGTGATGTGTTCACATCTCCGTATTCAGCCTTTATTGTTGTCTCAGATCAGGGAAGCTCAGCAGCTTGATGTTAACCTTCAGAAGATCAAGGATCAGATCACGGATGATCAGTCTGACTTTAAAGTGCATGAGGATGGTATTCTTCGGTTTCGGAACAGGGTTTGTGTTCCCGATGAACCGGGCTTGAGACGAGGTATTCTGGAGGAAGCTCATAATTCTAAATATACTATTCATCCTGGTGGAACCAAGATGTATCGGGATTTGAAACAGCATTATTGGTGGAACAACATGAAGAGGGAGGTTGCTCAGTTTGTGTCTAGATGTTTGACTTGTCAGAGAGTGAAAGCCGAACATCAACGACCAGCAGGTTTGCTTCAACCGTTGGCTATACCAGAGTGGAAATGGGAGCATATTACGATGGACTTCGTCACTGGTTTGCCTAGATCACCGAGGGGTAATGATGCAGTTTGGGTTGTCGTGGATCGTTTGACGAAGACAGCTCATTTTATCTCGATGAGGTTAGGAGATGAGGTTACAAAGCTGACGGATCTTTATCTGGATCAGATTGTTAGACTTCACGGTATTCCATCTAGTATTGTCTCTGATCGAGATCCTCGATTTACTTCTCGTTTGTGGGAGAAACTTCAGGAGACTTTGGGTACTCAGTTGAATTTCAGTACAGCGTATCATCCACAGACCGACGGTCAGTCTGAGCGGACTATTCAGATTCTGGAAGATATGCTTAGGGCTTGTGTTCTGGACTTTGGGAAGAACTGGGAGAAACATCTACCACTTGCCGAGTTTGCCTATAACAATAGTTATCAAGCTACTATTGGGATGGCACCTTTTGCAGCTCTTTACGGTCGTAAGTGCCGTTCACCTTTATATTGGGACGAGGTAGGAGAGATGAAGACTATTGATCCGACTATCATGCCAGAACTTCTTGAGAAGATCGAGAATGTTCAGTTGATCAGGCAGAGAATGCTTACAGCGCAGAGTAGATTCAAGAGTTATGCTGATAAGCGTCGTCGAGACTTGGAGTTTGCAGTTGGAGATCGGGTTTTCTTGAGATTGTCTCCTCGAAAGGGGTTTGTTCGTTATGGTAAAGGTGGTAAGCTGAGTCCGAGATTTGTTGGGCCGTTTGAGATTACTGGCAGGGTTGGTAAGTTGGCATATCGGTTGGCTCTACCGGAAAACTTCTCTAATGTCCACGATGTGTTTCACGTGTCTAATTTGCGGAAATACAATCCGGATCCTTCTCATATTCTTGAGCCAGAGCCGTTACAGCTTCGTGAGAATTTGACTTATGACGAGCGTCCGATTCGTATTCTAGATCAGATGGACCGAGAATTGAGGTCGAAGAGGATTCCGATGGTTAAGGTGTTGTGGAAGCATCACGGCATTGAGGAAGCTACGTGGGAGAGACGAGATCAGATGCAGCAGCAATACCCAGATCTTTTCCGTACATCAAGTAAGAATTTCGAGGACGAAATTTCTATAAGGGGGGGAGAATGTGAAACCCCACTTTCTTGCTTATCTCGTAATACGTGCTTTACCTCGTTTTGCGTGCATATGACCTGTTTATGTGCTATAGGACCTAGAAAGTTATAATTTTGATTTCAATACTCCTAATACGTGCTAAATGTGCATTCATGAAATTTTCATCAAAAACGGAGTCAGAAATTTTATCGTCGATTTTCAGTGAATAGTGTTTTCGAAACACGTCCGCTATAATTTTGAAACTGGTCTTTTTAAACCTTCTAGACCTAGTCCACGGACTTTAATAGACCTGTGTTTGATGAAAACGATTTTAAAATCGGCTTAAGAATTTATTAGGGTTTTTACACCGACTTTTGCGAAAATCGAGTTTTAAGCCGACTCGGGTGGAATTCTTTGAATGTAAAACTTCTTGTCACCTAAAAATAACTCACTTGAGATATCTTGGGGGTTGCATAATTAATTTTAACTTGGTGATCACTAAAATGCAATTAAAGACATTAAAAACACAAAATTATTTATTAAAATAACTTTGCCTTTAATTAAATAGTTGACCATTTAAGCTTATGTCCTCAACACACATTCACACAACACAAAAACACCACCACACACACACACATTGCCGAGAGGAAGAGGAGAGAAAAGAGAAGAGAAAAACTTAAGCTTTCAATCCAATTTTTCAAAGAAAAACCTAGTTTTTGTCCGTGAAACTTCGCACCGACTTGGATTCTGCTTGTTGGGCACGCATTGCACGCATTCCTAGGCTTATATCGCATCTAAGGTGAGAGAAAAATTCTAGATCTCAAAATGTCATTTTTGTGTTTTTGCGTATAAATGAAGATTGAACCGTTAGAATTGAAATCTGATGATAGATTATTGCTCTTTGCATGCTAGGGATCATTATATACTAATACTACAAGTTTCTGTCGGATATAGCATAATTTTTATTTTCCGGGTATTTAATTTTGATTAAAATGTTCAAAGTTGATTTAATTGAGTTGCGTTGCTCGAAATCGATTGCCGTCGATTTCTAAATACTTGATAATTACGTGTTAGCGCTGTTGTAATGCCGAATTTTTGATTACATTGTTTGTGTGAAAATCCGGAAAATCCAGCCATGACGTCATAGGGTTTTAGGGTTATCGGGCATGTTTTGGAGGTGTTATGGTGGATTTCCGAGAGGGCTAATGTAGTAGGTTGAATGGGTGAGTGATAGGAACTGATTTGGCAATGTTTGGATTAGTAGATTGTAAGTTATGAATTTTAGAAGTTAGGTTGTCATTCTTTAATTTCTTGAACGATGCCTTAGATGGTTGGGTAGTGTTCGAGTGATGAATGGTGAGTTGTTGTTGAGTAATTTAGAGTTTAATTATGAATATTATGCATGTCCGGTTAGATGGCCTACTTTGTCATCTAACTACGTTGTTTGATGTTTAATTTTATATTGATGTTATATTGATGTTATATTGATGTTATTGATTGATTATTATTGAATGCGGGAATCGGGCACTCTTGTTGCTGATCTCCCAATTGATTGATCGATTTATGCTTGCATGATGATTGATGAAAATGGAGCCTTGGTATGTGTGTGCCACCTCTCGGGCAGCGTCGGGCTGTCGGGTTGAAACCGGCATGACTGCCATAGGCTACCCCCAGCTCGCATGACGGAGATGTCATGGAGGGAAGGGGATAGTGAGGTACCTCGGGTGCGTGAGTAATGGGGAGTTATAAGAAGAACGGTTGAGATCGTGATGGCGTTTGGAGCTACACCAAATAGAGTATCCTTATTGAATGGTCATATAGTTATGTGATGATAGCTTTATTTATGTTATTATTGTTGTTGTGTGTTTACTTGCTCAAAGGACTAAATCCAAGGAGCGTAGTGAATACTGTCAAGATCTATCGGATCCTCACTGGGCTTATGTATATAAGCTCACTCTCTATTAATGCATGTTTCAGGTGTACTTTCACAAGATTACGGGTACGTGCCTCCTGAAGAGGAGAATGTGGAAAATGTGCCTTTTGTGGATGAGTCATATGTTCCCGAATCTTATCTATGACTTTATGTTGTTAAATGTCTTGTATATTAGTTTAATAGACTTTATATGCTTTACGGTTCTTAATGTAATAGATATTGAAAAGATGTTGAACCAAATGATGTTAACTTAGCGGTTTCCTTTTGTCTATGGTTAAATTGTAGTTGTGTCTCAACTTACTTTTGAAATGTATGATAAAGTTGAGGTATTGTATGTCATGTTGGAACGGAGGCGTATAACGAGTATGTTTTATTGTATAATATGGTTGTGTTGTATGTTGTTGTTTGTATTGAGGAATTACTGGATGTATGATGTTTAATGAGGTTGGTTTAGAACCTCGGAAATCTGTTTACTGTCGTTATGCCGCCGAAATTCCGTTGCGTCCTGACTGATCGTAGGTGGGGTCGAGTTGGGGCGTGACAGCCTTACTTATTCAACGGGCTGATTATTTATAACCCTTTTTCCTCATAAGTAAGCAATGGTAGGAGCGGCGGGATGATGATGAGTATATAAATCAATAAAGACAAAAAAAGAAGAAATGGGAAGAGAAATTTGATATCGATGGAGGAAATAATGATGTGAAAAAAATAGGGCAGGGATTCTCTACAATGACACTGTAGTCCAATTGAAAGAAATGTAGCGCAACTTGGTAGCGCATTTTTTTGGGGTCAAAAATGTCACGGGTTCCAATCTTGTCATCCCTACCTATTCTTCTCCTCTGGGCAGTAAGGAGGGAGCCATTGAGATCGATTCAAATTGGACATACAAATTTTCATTTTATAAGACTATATGCATGCAAGATGTATTGGAGGTGGAAAAAGAATCCTTTTTCTTTACAGTCGTATCTACTATGATAAGAAAGCGCTCTTTGTTCAATTCGGGAGAACGTGGGTCTCCAAAACCCGATGTCATAGGTTCAAATCCTACAGAGCGTGATTCCATTCTTGTTAGGTCTAATTACAATGAAATAAGTTCACTAACTTGAAGAGCAACCATAATTTGACTGTCACGCCCCAACTCAACCCCAGCTACGATCAGTCAGGACGCAACGGAATTTCGGCAGTATAACGATAGTAAATAGGATACCGAGACTCTAAACCAACCTCAATAGAACATCATACATCACTCCATAATCCATACAACAAACAACTCCTCAATAAAATAACAACATACATCACAACCATATTATACAATAATCATTCCTCATTATATGCCTCCGTTCCAACATAATACATGAACCTTAATATACATTGCAAAAATATATTGATACCAACCTAGCAATCTATATATAGACAAAAGAAAGACTACTAAGATAGCATCAACTAATTCATTATCTTTTCAACATCTTATACATTATAAACTACAAAGCATATAAAAGTTAACTAGATAATATACAAGATAGTAAAACAATACAACATCAAGGATAAGACTCCTGAACATAAGACTCATCCACGTAAGACACATTTTCCACATTTTCCTCTTCAGGAGGCACGTACCAGTAGTCTTGCGAAAGAACACCTGTAAGCATGCAATAATAGAGAGTGAGCTTATATAAAATAAGCCCAGTGAGGATCCGATAGATCTCTAACAATATTCACTATACTCCTTGGAAAATGATCCTTTGAGCAAGTAAACACACAATAACATCAATAATACTATCATCACATAATCTATAATGACCATTCAATAAAGGATACACTAGTTGGTGTAGCTCCAAACGCTATCACGATCATAACAGCCTTCTTATGACTCCTATAAACTCACGCACCAGAGGTACCCCAATAACCTCTCCCTCCATGGCAGTCTCTGGTAGTCATGCCGTTATCAACCCGATAGCCCGATGCTGCCAGAGATGTGGCACACACACACCAAAGACTCAACAATAAATATAAACATCAATCATTCACAGGAGGACAGTCTAGCAGAACTGCCTATCTCCCGGTATCAATCATCAATCAATAATCATCAATAATCATATTATCGTCATAGTAACATCAATAATCAATTTAACAACAAATAACTAAGTTAGATGACAAAGTAGGCCATCTAACCGAACATGCATTAAACACACAATCAAACCCTAGTTTACCCATCATCAACTCACAATTCAATCACTCAAACCGCACACGATCAACTAAAGGCATAATCTAACATTTTAAAGAAAGACAACCTAAACTTCAAATAATCATATCATACATTCTACTAATCCAAACAACTCTAAATCAGTTTCAAACACTCACCCATTCAATCAACTACATTAGCCCCCTCAGAAACCAACCAAAACACATCCAAATCATGCTCAACAACCATAAAACCCTAGTGTGTCATGACTGAAATTTTCGGATTTTAGCACGGACATCACAATCGAAAATTCGGCATTACAACGTCGCTACCACATAATTATCAAACTTTTAGAAATCGACGGCAATCGATTCCGATTAACACAACTCAAAATAATCAACATTTAGCAAATTAATCAATTTTAAATACCCGAAAATAAATAATTATGCTACAACGGTTCAAATCTCGTAGGATTACATACAAATGATCCCTAGCATGCATGGAGCAATAATCTAATATCAGATTAACATTCTAACTGTTCGATAATCAATTATACGCAAAAAGACAAAAGATGAGTTTTGAGATCTATAATTTTTCTCTCACCTTTGATGCGATATAAGCCTAGGAATGTGTGCAATGCATGCCCAACAAGTGGAATCCAACTCGGCATGAAGTTCTACGGACAAAAACTAGGTTTTTCTTTGAAAATTTACTTTGAAAACTTTGAAGAAAAGCTTGGCTATTCTCCCATGAAGCTCTCAGCCATCTAGGTGAAAATGAAGGTGTTTTTGTGCTTTGCTTGTGTGTGTTGGTGATATATGCATGAAAGTCAACAATTTAAATGAAAGTCAAAGTTGAAACTTTAGTATTTTTAGTGTTTTCTTGACTTTAAATGCATTTTCTTGATCACCAATGTTCAAAACAATTATTCAACACCAAAGATAGATCAAGTAGGTTATTTTTAGGTGACAAGAAGTTTTACAATCAAACAATTTCACCCGAGTCGGCTTAAAACTCGATTTTCACAAAAGTCGGTGGAAAAACCCTAATAAATTCCTAAGCCGATTCAAAAACTGTTTTAATCAAACACAAGTCTATTAAAGTCCGTGGACTAGGTCTAGAAGGGTTAAAAAGACCAGTTTCAAAATTTTAGCGGACGTGTTTTGAAAATACTATTCACTAAAAATCGACGATAAAATTTCTGACTCCGTTTTTGATAAAAATTTCATGAATGCCCATTTAGCATGTTCTAGGAGTATTGATATCAAAATTACCACATTCTAAGTCACATAGCACATAGACAGGTCAATTCATGCAAAACAAGAATAAACACGCAAAACTAGACAGGATAGAAAAGTGAGATTTCACATTGACCTCCTGCGGATTAAAGAAATAAGAAAGTAAATAAAAAAGACATGTTAATTCATCAAAGGTCCAAATAATCACCGCATCTGTATTGTAAATATGCAGTTACAAATAATCCGGCCAATAATAGGAATTAGACCTAACACGATTCCAAATAGAAAAACTTCAAAAATTTTAATTTGTTTGAAAGGGGAAAAAAGATAGGGTTCCAAACTTAAATAAAGATCTGAATCGCCCATGAATCTCAATGACCAAGAATTGGTAATTGATGCAGGAAGGAGCTATATCGAAAAGATAAAATTAAGGGGAGAGAGAACTACTATTGAAAAAAGGGAAGCGTACTCTTTGCAGCCTCTCGTTCACTCCACTTTCAAATAGTTATTTTTTTAGTAAACTGAAGGACTGTCTCCATCAATTTTTAATCAGGATCTCGGAACTAAGGAAATCAACTATTATAAAAGGCTAAAGAGGCTGAACCCATTGTAGAAGAATAAGCTTCTATTGATTTTACACCTTCAAGACGTGAAGAAAGACCTGAACTCATATGAGTTGAAGTATTTCTAGTCATTCCTTTGATGGAGTGCTTACTAATATTCAAAAAGGTTGGCCTTATCCTACATAAGCCCATTCCCTAAACGAAATAGATAGAGACAATAGAAATTGACTGATAGAACTTCGTAGATCTTGCTTACCGGTCGGTAATTGCTGTAGTAGTTGTACTACGAGGAGGAGTAGGTGTTGGCCTTGGTGAGCTGCCGTTCCTTCTTGCGGTAAGTAAAGAATGAATGCCATCCTTCCCTCTATTCTCAGTCTATCCGTCTATTCTTCTTGCCTGAGGAAAGAGCGTTAAGCCACTCAAGCCAGATAATAAAGAGAGAAGCTTGGCCTATCTATTCTATTATGGCTGGCTTGGAGAGAGCGGTAGTGAAGGTAGTCCCCCTCATCTATAAATGAGGGTCTTTGTTGGGCGATAGCAGTCACAACTGGATGAATGAGAGGCAGGAGTTCCCTATTGATATAAAATGGAAAGGGATTGATGAAATAAAGGTTTCGGTAAGAAAGAGAGGTAAGTGCGCTTTCTTCTTAGTTATAGGAAGACATTTTGGTTATGGTGCTCTTACCGTTCTCGCTTTTGTCTTCTTCGCAGATGGATTCACAAATCCATCTTCTTTCTGGTCTGCTTCATTCCTTTACTGATCAAAAAAATATTCCTCGCTAATGGCGGAACTAGCTTGGATCTTTCCCCTGTTCTATAAAACCTAATCTTACCTTTTATTATCTAACTAGTTAGTTTAAGCTGACCTTCCTTATTCTGTTTTTTTACCTACAAAGCTCTACTTGATTTGCTATCGACTGAAGTCACTCACTAGTGCTATCTCTTCCCGCTAAAGCTTTCTCAGCCAATCAACTAGATATAATTCCTTCCTTTTCTTTAGAAGCGAAAACCTGGCATAAGGTCAATGGTTTAGCTGAAGGCTCCATAAACGCTATTTTTCCTTCTTCTTGATAGCATTGGTCTCAGAAGGCTCTCGCTCTAAAGGTCAAAGGGCAGCTTGATGGCAGCTATCTTGTTCTTTTTGAGAGAATATGAATGGAATTGGTGTGGTTCACTAGCTCTTTCTTTTGAGATGAATGAATACTGGAAGGCCGTCGTGATATGGAATTTCCATCTTACCAGGGTGGACGTAGTTCAGAAGTAGCTCTAAAAAGAAAATAGGCCAAATTGCCTTCGTCAGAAGAAAGGCATACTTTAGTATTTCAATCATGGGCGCATACTATACCTTATTACCCTATATTGCTAGCAGGGTAAAATTCATATCTGATGAAGTTAGCTCAAAGCAAGAACAACTTCACCTAAGCAAAGGACTCTACCTACCCATACTGACGAATAAAAGAAGCTCCGCACGGATGATAGGAGAAGTGATAGTAGTTCCATTCTCGTTGTTCCTATTCCATACCATAAATAGACATCTTTTATTTATCAACATTGGCGCGTCAAGCTCTAGCCCCACCCACCAGCCCTTTATGGATTTACCCGACCAAGAGAAAAAATTCCCCGATATCATAAAGAAAGTTAGAAGGGGCAAGGCCCCATTGAAATAGAAAGCACTAAATACTTCCATGACATGGCAGAAATGATAAACATCATAAGCACAAGATTCAAAGCTGGAATCTTCCTACTCTTTTTAGTTGGTACAGAGCATCCTAGCTTGTTGATTCTCCTTTCCCAACACCTCTCCGTTTCACTTTTAGGGTGGATATGCAAGAAATTCACTATGTAAATTGACATGATCCGCTGGTCACGTACGAGCCGAGTTTTACTACCTGGTCAAAACCTATTGACGTGCAACTTTCACTCTTCGCTGGTTTGGGATCTACTTCGGTTAGTACTAGTCGGGAAACGTCATGAGCGGTACATCTTAGAAGAAAGAGAAAGACCCTTTCATTGAGGCAATCAATTGATAGATTTCTACTAAAAAAGAGTCATGAAAAAAATGAATATCCTAATTTTCATTAATTTCCTTCAATATTTTCAAGATAATTAAGGGTACCTAACAAAACTCTAGGGTAGTTTTTTTATAGGTAATTGATAGCTATTGATCAAAGACGGCATGCTGATTCTTAAAGAAGAAGGGAGGTCTGCACAAACATCTTGTGACATGTTGAATATTCATTAACGAAAGTGGGCTTCTATCATGAGTTTCAGCTCCCTTTTTGGAGAATCATTCTCATTGATCTTTCCAATCCTTGGTACGAATTATGCTTTAAGTATGGGCTCTTGCCCCATTCATAAGGATGAAAATTGACATGACACAATCCCTAAAGACTATGATGTGCCCGGCCTTACTTCTCTTGATTCCCCACCCACTTCCCGTAGAGGTGGATCAAGGGAAGGCCTTAGATTCATCATAGCTACTCCATCGCTTCGGAAAAGAAAAGAATGAAAACTTCTTCTTTTCCATCGATTTATCCTTTCAACATTCGATTCTTCGGCTTTATGTGAGTTCAATCATGTGAGAGTTCCAGGGTCCAGGAGTTAGAGTAAATACTTTAAGGTGCTTCTAAGGGCATACCCACATTCATACGTACTGACTCCTATCTTTGACAGCCTATGGGGTTTTGTATCACGGAACAAGCTACTTCGTTCTATTTAGTCAGATAGAAAGACGTGGGCTACTTTGTCGAGAGAGGCGTTCGTATTCGACGTGAGTCGGTGGATTCGCCAAACCTATACAAAGGGGCATAGAAAGCTAACAAACAAATCTGGTGGGTTAGGATTCTTCATTAGTCTTCAAATTTCATCGCCACATGAACGAGACCTTGAAAAAAATATAGCATCCGGCCGTGATTCAGTTGTCAAGATCGAGACACATGTCGTACTTTCCCCAACCTGACGGGGGATTATACTCATGGCAGTCTCAGTAGGCCATTCTCAAAGCAGACCTACGTGTGTAGCATGATCGTCAACTCATCCATAACTATAGATAGAGCAGTCGCCAAATCCAATCTTAATCATGACTGTATTTTTCTCATGTGAAGGTCATCTTAGTCTTTGTTTTGATTCCGTGGATAGAATTGATGACCTTTGTTCCCTTGCCACCTCCTCTGCGCTTATCCTGAGTAGATTAAAAGTTTGGTTCTCCGAGGGCAAAAACCAGTCCCTCGCTACCTGGTTAAGGGGTTCGTTACGATACTCATAGGGATTGTTGACTTGATGAGTGTTGCATACATAAGCAAGGAATATTTTTAGCCCCAACGACAAATGAACCTACGTTCAGGGCATTTTTGGGGAGTAGCCCACTTCCCACAATAGGGCAATTCCTCGCACATAATTAAGGAAGCCATTGAAAGGTGACTAAAACACCAGAAACGGCGACTACCCGAGCTAATGTTAGAGGCAGGAACACTTTCCAGCCAAGTCCCATTAATTGATCATAACGATATTGTGGAAATGCTGCACGGACCATATATATAAGAACAGAAACAGAATCACCTTGATACTAAACTAGATTGAGCCTGGGATCTTCTTAGAAATAGGAAGATCTAGGACAAACGGCCAACCTCTTGGAGAGAGCGATGTGTATAGATCAGGTGAGTAAAGATGCAGCTCCGTGGACCATTCGTCAGGCCTGATAGGTGGTGGTATCATACCCTTCTCAAAAGGAACCATACGTGACACTCTCGCGTCATACATCTCCATCTCGGAATCAGGACCTTCCCTTTCCTTTGACCAACGGGTCCTCAAACTAACCTGTCATCCGTACTTCATTCCTCTCCCTATTGGTTAAGCATCTTCAAACCTTGGTTAGCGGGTTTTTTTTCATTCATTCATTCATTGATTCAAGGTAGCTTTAGCTTGCTTTCAAGTCCAAGCGCTAGCAGCGGTAGAAGCTAGTCGCCAGAAGCAAACGTCCGGGCCGGAAAAGCTTTTTTATGTCAAAAGCCCCAAAACTAGCTATCTTATAGTAGACAACTAAGGCAAGCCTACTCAACTAATCTCATAAGTAAAGGTCTGTTCGCATCGCAACTAATAGAAAAAAACAAAGACGACTAGACTAAAATATAGCCTTGTTGTTCGGATCTTGACCGGATCCGAGCTTCCTGAGCTCTATGCTGTTGGGCAACTCTACAAGGGTCTTACCACCTTCTTGATTGACTATACTTGAGTCTTTGGAGTACTTTAGGATTATATTCCGCACTGAGAATTTGTGCTTGTAGGCCAGGGTGCATATTGTAGACCAGCGGATCTGGTGGTCCACAATCGTTTGGACTTGGTAAAAGTTGTCATGGTACCTGTAGTAGGACAAAGGACTTATTGCGATGCCCGCAGACCAATTTACGATGTCTCCATCGCTGATATTCGTCAAGCAGGCCACATAGATTGGCCAGGGTCTTCTTCGGCTAATGAGACCCCTATCCCAAAGTCTTCGGAGTATTTTTTTATAGGCACCTCTATTTGTATGGGGAATTCGCTGCTAATAGATCTCGTCCAATGTTCCCCTCCTTCCCCCTTAGCCTTCCGCCCCACGGGAGTATACAATGACAACTTCTGGGCATGAGTGCCCGATCGGGAGACTGGCTGTTGAACGTCCGGTGGCACCTTGCTCTGACCTGAGCTTTGCAACAATGAGATCCCTCTTGATCCTTGTCGAATGTGCTTGACGGTCCCCCATAATATGCTCACTTGGGGACTTCTTACTCCAGCTGTTCCAAGAGTCTCTGCTAGTTGAACCACATCCAGTAGACTCCCTGTTCCGCTCATCCCCTTCGTCAACTATTTGATCGGGATACTATTACCTAGGTTCCTAAACTTGGAATGGATGGCAGAGCATAGGTGGCAAATAGTTATATGGATACAGTGCTTTACCCGTAGACATTTCTCCAGCTCTCACAAGAATTGTACGGGAGTCGTCCTCGGAGGGACTTCTCGAATGACCGTACCGAGGAATTCTACCGTACTCCATGTAGCTAATGTTCTTGATCCTGTAGAGTCTACCCAAACGTTCAGGTCGGATTGTAGGAAGTGGGCGATACATTTTTGTATTTCTATGAGAAGCTCTACGGCCACCACGATTACCTGTAGGAAGTCATCGGCATATCATGCGTAACAAATCCTTATTAAGTAATGGGTTTTTAAGGGGGCTAGCTTATGGGCCAGGCCTCTCTCTGACTTGATAACTAGTATCACCTCCCCGCCTAGCTCGATCAGCAGGCCCCTTCTTTTGCAATACTTAAAAAAGTCTCTCATGGCCCAATTATTATTACAGCCTTCTCTACCATAGAATTCGGCCTTCGGGGTCAACCCGGCGGCTTCTATGAGGAATGCGGCACAAAGGAGGCTCGAGGGCTTGTTAAGGAAGGCAGCAAGGGCTGACGAAAGGGAAAAAACGAAAGGCATTTTTTGGTCCCCCCTGAGTCTAGGGGTGCTCGTGGGGGGGAGGGGGAGGGGGGGAGGGGGTGGGGTGTGCCACGACGAAACAAGGGAATGAAAGGCCGCTTTGCATTGGATGCTTTTTACCCTCCTCACAATGATGGCTCTGTTGTCTTCGGGAGTGTTGAAGCTTGCTTCTTCTCTAGAGTTTTCTTGGTCATCAATAGGACCTGTCCTTAATAAAACCGATCTGATTCTCTGAACAATCAAAATTTCGTACTTCTATCGGATCCTCCCTATCTCTTGATCGAGCTTGTGTAGGTAGATGTTGCCTGGTAGGGCCGATAGTAATACACTGTGTGGGATGGAGTAAGGTAACTTCTTACCTCCTACGAGTCGTCCGACATA
Source organism: Ehretia macrophylla (assembly GCA_037974665.1). Taxonomy (NCBI): domain Eukaryota; kingdom Viridiplantae; phylum Streptophyta; class Magnoliopsida; order Boraginales; family Ehretiaceae; genus Ehretia; species Ehretia macrophylla. The sequence goes on along the minus strand of CM075770.1, from coordinate 84,075,399 downwards.
AAAGACTTTCTGAATGGAGTAAAAGAACTTGGGATCGTCGATCTCTTCCTTAAAGATTGGGATGAGTAGATGTCGATCGATGGTATGAAAACACTTCCTGATATCGAATTCCAAAAACTAGCGAGTGGTTCCATATTCTTCTTTGATCAGTCTTAGGACCGCATGGCAGCCTCGACCCGAGCGAAAGTGCGATGTGTCTGGAAACTCGGGATCATAAATGGATTCGAGTACCATTCTCATCGCCTCTTTCATGATCCTTCCTATAGGTAGAACTATTGTTAGTGTTTTAAACTTCGACCCTTATTTCTTTCTTCATATTGTAAAGGGGAGTAAAGCCCTTTTTTTGCTTCCTCTATTGATTGATCATGGGCCCTCCTGCCGTCATTTCAGTGACTCATAGGGCTTCCTTCACCTTAGTATTTTTCTTTCTTGAGAATGGTCGCCACCTCTCCCAAGACTAGAATGATTATCCCTGCCCGATTGGTCTACATCCATCCCTGAATGTCGTCGGGTACTGTTAACTTTCCCACCATTCTTGTAACTGTCACCTGTAATCTACACAGGTGTGTCCGCACTCCCCTGAGTGGATGAGAAAGAAAGGATTTCTCGGAGCAACCCCCCAGGTTCAAAACCCAAGAGTCAACTTTCCGGTATGAGCATTCGGTACAAGTATTAGTCCGTGGAAGAGTGAAAGGGTCACCACTACTAAGGATCTCCCCCCTAATCTTAGATAGGTCGTCTGAGGGTTTGCCGCAGTTCATTGATGTGATTACACCCTAGGCTACCCTTTTCTGAAAGCTCCGCGGGACTATCTACCACTAGTCTTCGGCCGGAGGGGTTTATTGTACTAAAATGCTAGGACGTAGGCTCCCGAAGAGGGAAGCCCAACGAATGTCAGATGCAAAACCCTGCACCTAATTAAGATCATATTGGCATACTCTCCCAAAAAGGAAAGAGCAGACCCTATTGAAGACAAGAGTGAGGTACAACAAGGCCATTTCTGTCTACCGCCCTTCTCACGGAGCCGTACGTGGACGTTACCGCTCATACAGCTCCTAGCCAGCAAGCAGTTAGCCTTCTTCTACAATGAATGGAAGTGTGAATGAATCGACCTCAAATAGAGGCATTTTTTTTTCTTTTCATTAATAACATGATAAGAGCATCCCATTCACAAAAACCTACGGACCCCCCATATCCTGCTACTTCAGCACCTTGTGATCTTCTCAAAGATCATTACGATCTGTCTCCATCAATGTTTTTATAGATTCCAAAAATTCCATGGTGGATCAAGACGAAAATGAATTCGGGAATTCAAGACATACTCATCCTGGAGCTTCTGCTATCCTCTAGGGATGGGTTTTTTTTATAGATAAAGAGGTGAGTCAAGGGTAGCCTCCCCCTTGACCGATTTCTCAGAGTTAGAGGAAGATCTCTCATCTGATGACCCTGAATAAGAAGGAGCTGCTCTCGATGTGAGATCAGCAACAAATGAAAAAAGAGGAATTGGATGCCCCAGAGCCAGATAAGCCTTAAACAAACACACTCAACTGACCAAACACAAACAAAAGAAAGAAGAAAAGGGCCATGATCCTATGTTCGTTTTTGCCCTGCCTTGATGATGTGCTTCTAGCTCGCGGAGCTACATACCGAAAAAAGAAAAAGACTCTCTCTATTACTTTGAGAAGAGAATCGTTGGTTTGACCGACGGACTACGTAGGAAATACGAGATCTAGGCAAGCCCTTATATGTTCTCCCCTAGCCCTTTTTTTATAGGAGAACTACTTATCCTCTCTTAGGTAGCGGTTGATCGGTTCCCATCTATAGTCAATCAATAGGTCTATGGATCTCTTCTTCTATATGATAAATCGCCATCTTGTAGCACCACCACGACACTGATTCTCCGACAAAACCCCCAATTTCCCGACAGTTAGGTAGCCGATAGTAGTAGAAGCTCTAAGGCTGTTATTCCTGACAAGGAATATAGTAAGGCCTTTACCGATTTGTTCTAGTCATCCGTTCTCCAAACGTTGTCTATATCAAAATAACCTAGTGAACATGATGCCTCTTCGAAGAATTGTTTATTTAGATTTGATTTATCCTTTTGTATTTTTTATTTGAATTAGGACTTTTATTATCCTTCGGTATGCTGCTCCATCATCTTCTATCATGCACTAGTTGAAGAGGCCAAGTTGCATAATCGTTTTGGCTTCTGATTCTACTTTTCTTGCTTGCGCGAACTCCTCTTTGCATGAAAAAGAATTTATTACTTCGCTTCCTTTCTCTGAGCTCCTAGGCAACAGATGTCACGCCCCGACCCAACCCCCAGGATAAAGGTTAAGTCCGGACCCGACACACGGACAGAGTCTCCCCTGTACCGTGGACATTTTAAAAACCTATGAACACTTAAACAAAGTCCCAACAATACAATACAAGCTTTTCTTAAATAAACAACAAAGTTCTAAGGCCATCCGAGCCTTATGGTACACAATAGTTCCAAACCACACAAGCATGCGAGAACTTATTATCAACATAGTTTTATAATCATGACATTCTAGGAAATCAATTAAACATAATTGGAAGACCAAACATTTCTACTTTAAGTCATTCACTCTCAAGCAAGCAAAGCAAATAGAAGTAGATTATAAGTTATTACAGTTCATAGGCTTTCAAAGCTACAACACAACCAACTAGTCTTCAACTTATATAACAAGCATATACATAGCCCTTGGGCTACAAAATAGTACATAAAGTAATAAGATGAATCTTCCACATAGCAGCAATTCATTAACCACCTCAAGCTATCAGGCACAGCAACTAAGGTAAAGGCTCAATCTGAACTTCTTCTTCCTCAACTAAATCAACAAGCTGGGGATCACCCTCAGCGTCTCCTGAAACAGATATCGAGGTATGAGCAACCACTGTTGCCCAGTGAGGGATATAGTCCCGGGGCGTGCAATGCAACATATAATACAATTATACAACAATATCACTTAGACAATTTAAGAAGCAATGATAACATAAGTAACCACACATTTAAAAGGATACATTTCACACAATCCCCTATACACCAATCTTCACTGGTCTTCATTCACGATCCACGAACCACGAGCACGATCACGATAAGCCGGCATAACCCCAATCACTCCAGTGGGTGTACTCCGGATGTACCCCGAATCCTACGACCCAACATCCCCTGGCAATCTCCAGACCAGGCGAATGAGGGAATAGGGCACGGAGTTTGAATATCCACCGGCAAGCCCTCTGCCGCCCAGCCGATATTCAACACATCCGCCCCTGACACTATGGTTGCGCAACCACTATGCAATGCACTTAACGATGACAAGTTAATAGCAATAATATAATCATTAACACACATGAGGATCAACAAAGTAAGTTGACCTCGATGCAATTAGGATAGAAGCAAATATAGAAGCTAATAAGCAGTTTACAAATGAACATATACAAAATAAGCATAGGATCATACCAAAAGTTCTAAATCAACTTAATATCACATATAAACACTCAAGAAGTCATGCCGTGAGTTTAGAAGTGTGAGACAACTGAAATTTCACTTAAACCCCTTTATTTTACAAACTATTTATCTTCCAAACCAAAGTTAATGATTTCATTTTCAAAGGAAACTCTCCCAACTTTCTAATTAATCCTCAACGTACCCTCTCAACCCTCTAATTCAATCAAATGCCCGCATTTACCCCGAAAGCCCCAATTTTCCTCTTTTGGCTTTAAACTACACCTACATTGTCCGGGCTTCAAACAAGGGATATCAAGGAATCTATAGCACCTAGGTAGCCTAAGGATACTAGAATTGAAGCCCGAATCCACCCGGATTCACATTAACCCCGAAAGCCCCAAATTAAAGTCGGCTATTTTCCATTTTTAGGCGATTTAAGGGCAATGCAAGTGCACGGGGCTATTAGGTTATCTTCACTAACACCTAAGGCATCTATTAGAAGCATTAAATCAAGCTAATTCGAGAAATTACACAAAACCCTAGAAAAAAACGTCACTATTCACCCTAAAAATCAAACTAACGATTCTAACCGTTTAAATTGCGAAACGAAGGTTCAAATATGTTCTCTAGCATTAATATAGATGGTATATTAGCATAGATAACAATTACAATGGCATATAATCATATTTTCAACAAATCAAGAAATGAGCAACTATTTAAAAATGCAAAAACAAGTCGTGAAATCCCTCACCAATACGCGTAGGAGCACCTACGAACCTTGCAAACACCCTACACTAGTTGCTCAAGGTTTGGAGTGGCTTGATTTGATGATTTGAAGAAGCAAAAATCCTCAAGAAGCAAGAGAAGGGCTGTCGGGTTTGGGGCACTGTTCACTGCTGAATTTTTTGTGTTTTTGTGCTAAATGTGCTTATGTTATGTTTTTAATAGGTAAGCCTTAAGGTGAGTTAAGTTTGGGTGCTTAAGGTGGTTTATTTTAAGGCGCGTTGCTAGCTCAAAACGAGGCTAATGTGTAAAACATAGGCTAGCTAATTAAATTTCTAAGTTATGTTACGTAACACTATTCACTCAACTACAAAAATCATTTTCTAAACGAGCCCTCCTAATGCCTTTAGCTCAAATGCACATTTTTCCCACTACTTTTACAATTAATATGATTTAATAAAAATGCTAATTAACTAATAGAAGGCAGTTTAAAAACGGAGTGAATAGTAGTCATAAAAGTCAGTTAGTAAGGCACCGAAATAAATGCGCAAACAAGGGATGCAACAGTAATTAAATGCATGGCTAAATCTCGGGCGTCACATCCTCTCCCCCTTAAACTAATTGCGTCCACGCAATTCTTACATGATTCGGCGAATAACTCTGGATACCGATCCCGCATCTAATCCTCTCTTTCCCACGTCGCATCCTCTACTCCGTGATGATCCCACAGAACTTTAACCATCGGAATGCTTTTAGTCCTCAGCTCCTGAACTTTCTGATCAACAATTCGAAGAGGTTTCTCTGTGTAGGTCAAAGTTTCACTGATCTCTAGCGGTTCCGGCTCAAGTATGTGAGAGGGATCTGGCTGATACTTCCGAAGCATGGAAACATGGAATACGTCATGAATTCTGCCCAGACTGGGAGGTAAAGCTAGACGGTAGGCCAAATCACCAACAGTTTCAGTTATCTCAAATGGTCCCACATATCGAGGACTGAGTTTACCTCCTTTACCATGCCGAATCAAACCCTTGCGAGGAGAAATTTTCAGAAATACCCGGTCCCCCACAGCAAATTTCAGATCACGACGTCGTCTATCAGCATAACTCTTTTGCCGGCTCTGTGCTGTAAGCATTCTTTTTCTGATAAGCTGCACATGATCAATCATTTTGTTCATTTCAGGTAAGAGAGTAGGGTCGATAGTCTTCATTTCACCAACATCATCCCAGTAGAGAGGAGACCGACATTTACGCCCATACAGTGCCTCATAAGGTGCCATACCAATAGTAGCTTGATAACTATTGTTGTAGGCGAACTCTGCTAGTGGCAAATATTTCTCCCAACTTTTACCGAAGTCCAGAATACAAGCCCGTAACATATCCTCAAGGATCAAGATAGTTCTCTCGGATTGACCATCTGTCTGAGGATGATAAGTTGTACTGAAACTCAAAGTCGTACCCAAAGCTTTCTGAATCTTCTGCCAGAACTGAGATGTGAATCTGGGATCTCTATCTGACACGATACTCTTTGGAATTCCATGAAGTCGGACAACATTCTCAATATACAACTCTACCAGTTTATCAAGAGAATCAGACTTCTTTTTAGCAATAAAATGAGAAGTCTTGGTCAGTCTATCCACAATAACCCAGACTGAGTCATTACCCCTCGAAGACCTCGGTAAATCTGATACGAAATCCATAGTAATATGATCCCATTTCCAAATAGGAATAGCCAAAGGCTGCAACAACCCTGCAGGTCTCTGATGTTCTGCTTTAACTTTCTGACAAGTAAGACATCGGGCAACATAGTCAGCAATTTCTCTCTTCATATTATTCCACCAGAAATTCTGCTTTAAATCTTTATACATTTTCGTACTGCCTGGATGGATAGTATATCGAGAACTGTGTGCCTCAGCAAGAATATCCTTCTTTAGAGTTGGATCATTCGGAATACAGATTCTATCCTTGAATTTAAGAATACCATTGTCGTGCAGTTTGAAATCCGACTCTCCCCCTTTAGAATTCTCTAAGACTTTCAACAATTGAAGATCAGCCTGTTGAGCTTCTCGAATCCTGGATAACAACAGAGATTGAATCTGCAAACTTGCAAATTGAATACCAGAATTTGAAGTACTAGGCTTCCATAAGCACAATTCTTCCATGAATTCCCAATTCTTGATAATCAAGCTAGCAACAGTAGCCTTTCGGCTCAAAGCATCAGCAACAATATTGGCCTTACCCGGAAGATAGTTAATGGTGCAGTTATAGTCCTCAAGTAATTCCAACCATCGCCTCTGCCTCATGTTCAACTCTTTTTGTGAAAACAGATATTTCAAGCTCTTATGATCAGTGAAGATTTCAAATTTGTTGCCCCAGAGATAATGACGCCACTTCTTTAATGCAAGGATGATAGCTGCAAGCTCAAGATCGTGAGTCGGATAGTTAAGTTCATAAGGCTTCAGTTTCCTGGAAGCATAAGCAATAACCCTGCCATTCTGCATCAATACACAACCCAGACCTTCCTTCGAAGCATCACTATAGATCACCAGATTATCATAACCCTCAGGTAAAGCAAGAATAGGAGCTGTAGTCAATCTCTTCTTCAATTCCTGGAAGTTGGCCTCACATTTATCACTCCAGTCAAATACGGTTTTCTTCTGAATAAGTTGAGTTAAAGGCCCTGCAATCTTAGAGAAATCTTTTACAAACCTTCGATAATACCCAGCTAACCCAAGGAAGCTACGAATCTCCGTGACAGTTTCAGGTCGTTTCCAAGATAACACAACTTCAATCTTCGCTGGATCAACATAAATACCATCCTGCGAGATAATATGGCCCAGAAAAGCAACTTGCTTAAGCCAGAATTCACATTTGCTAAACTTTGCAAATAACTGATGCTCCTGAAGAGTCTGCAACACAATTCTGAGATGCTGTTCATGTTCCGTCTCAGATTTAGAATAGACAAGAATATCATCAATGAATATGACCACAAATTGATCCAGATAAGGACGGAATACCCTCTGCATTAAGTCCATGAATGCGGCGGGAGCATTAGTAAGACCAAACGGCAAAACAACAAACTCATAATGGCCATATCGAGTTCTGAATGCAGTTCTAGGAACATCATCTTTCTTAATCCTCAGCTAATAATAACCTTGCCTCAGATCAAATTTAGAGAATACCCTGGCGCCTTGCAACTGATCAAACAACTCTTCGATTAAAGGCAAAGGATATTTATTTTTGATGGTTACCTGATTAAGACCCCGATAATCAATGCATAGGCGAAGAGATCCGTCTTTCTTTTTAACGAATAGAACTGGCGCACCCCACGGTGAAAAACTCGACTGAATGAATCCCTTCTCAAGCAAGCCCTGCAATTGAACTTTCAATTCCTGGAACTCAGGTGGAGCCATTCTGTACAGAGTCCTAGAGATAGGTGAAGTCCCCGGCAATAAATCAATCATGAACTCTATCTCTCTATCAGGCGGTAACCCAGGTAATTCCTCAGGAAAGACCCCCGGAAACTCTCTCACGATAGGTACATCATTCAATTTCAATTGATCCCCAGGTTGATTAATCAAATATGCAAGATAAGCCTCACAACCCTTGTTCAATAATTTAGATGCCCTAATAGAAGAAATAATAGGAGTTCCCGTAGATTTTCTACTACCAACTATTTTAAGTACAGGCTGGTCAGGCATTTCTAGATACACAATCTTCTTTCTACAATCAAGCTGGGCATAATATTTACTTAGCCAGTCCATCCCCAATATAATTTCAAAGTCATTGAAGGGTAGGATAATCAAATCAGCAGGAAAAACACGACCCTCAATAAATATACTACATGCTCTGCAAATAGATCTAGTAACAAACTTCGGACCCATAGGAGTATAAACCACAATCTCATGCAACAGTTTATCATGTTTCAATTTAGCATTTTGTGCACAAGTAGGAGTAATAAAAGAATGCGAAGCCCCGGAATCAATTAAAACCTTAACTGATTGATCATTAAGAAGAAAAATACCTTCTACCACAGCAGTAGTGTCCGGAAGCTCCTCAGCATCCAAAGCAAATACACGGGCCTGACCTCGTGGTGGTGGTGCTGCAGCTGGTGCCCTGGTCTGAGAGTTCTGAGCTGATGTCTGACCCCTAGGGTTCTTAAATTTCTGACAGTCTTTAACCCTGTGCTGATCACTGCCGCAACCTGTACACTTGTTATGTTTCTTCCAACAAACATCCTCAGTGTGGCCCTGACACTGACAGAAGCTGCACTGCTAGTGACGTCTTGCAACAGTGCCTCCCGAAGGAGCTCTGTAAGTAGAGGTAGCTGAACTACCCTACTGCGAACGGGAAACTGCTGGACGGAACTGACTCTGAGTCTGACTCTGGACTGGTCGTGCCTGAGTCTGAGTAGGCCCTGTGTAACTCTGAGTCTGCCTCGGTTGTGAACTCTGCCCAACTGATACAGCCTGCCCCTGGTACCCTTGACTCTGAGACTGAAACCGTTTACTCGATTGACTGGTCTCGGCTAACACATCGGCCTTCCGTTTCTCATATCTCGAGGCAGCTCGGACTACTGCAGCATAGTTAGGAAAATCATTTGAAGACAAGTTCAGCATAATATCTCTCCTCAAACCTAAGATGAACCTCTGAATCTTCATGTCCTCCGCCTGAATTAAAGGTAGTGCATAACGGGAAAGCCGGGTAAAAGTAGCCTCTTATTGATCTACCGTCATACTTCCCTGCTTCAAGATTATGAACTCAGGTTGTCGCCTCTCGCGGGCAACTACCGATATATACTTGTCTCAATATTCTCGGACAAAATCGGCCCACGGATGATGACCTCCCTCAGCTCCCCATTTCTCACTGATGTTATTCCACCAATCTTCAGCATCACCCTCGAGAAGGAAAGTAGCATAAGTAATCTTCCTGTCATCATGGCACTCCAGTATCGCTACCACTCTCTCGAACTTCCTTAGCCACATCTCAGCTTTCATATCGTCCGGCTCCCCAAAGAAAGCATAGGCCCCATGATGTATAAACCGATCATACAGATTACCTCCGGTAGGGCCACTACCTCCGGCTCTCGCAGCCTGATTACCTCCAACGACCCCTGGCTGACCCTGTTGTGTAACAAACTAGGCGATAGTGTTCATAGCTGTGGCCATCGTGGCCAAGATCTGTGCACTGCTCGGTTCTTGAACCTGCGGTGCATTTTCGGCCACCTCAGCTTCTTGCCCATGTACCCCCTCGGGTTCTCCACCAACATTCGGATTATCAGCACGACGGCGAGGCCCCATCTCGAATAGCTAGAATGCAAAGTGTTATGACAGGTATATATATGTATATATGCAGTTTATAAGTAAACACATAAAGAAAGTCCAATTAGTTTCACATAAAGTCAAGTACATAGAAGTTCAAATAAATATTCCACATTCTTGATGTAAACATAAATCACTAGATCATACTTGACATTCTAGACTCTTGATATTCTATTTCCATGCTAGCATGTTCATTCCTTATTCAAATTTCACTTAGGTCAATCAAAATCAAAGACTCATGTATTCACAAAGTCACATAACAAATCTCTACCCACAGACCGAGAAATTTAACCCGGCTTCTTGCAATCTATAGCTCTGATACCACTTAATTGTCACGCCCCGACCCAACCCCCAGGCTAAAGGTTAAGTCCAGACCCGACACACAGACAGAGTCTCCCCTGTACCGTGGACATTCTAAAAACTTGTAAACACTTAAACAAAGTCCCAACAATACAATACAAGCTTATCTTAAATAAACAACAAAGTTCTAAGGCCATCCGAGCCTTATGGTACACAATAATTCCAAAACACACAAGCATGCGAGAACTTATTATCAACATAGTTTTATAATCATGACATTCTAGGAAATCAATTAAACATAATTGGAAGACCAAACATTTCTACTTTAAGTCATTCACTCTCAAGCAAGCAAATCAAATAGAAGTAGATTATAAGTTATTACAGTTCATAGGCTTCCAAAGCTACAACACAACCAACTAGTCTTCAACTTATATAACAAGCATATACATATCCCTTGGGCTACAAAATAGTACATAAAGTAATCAGATGAATCTTCCACATAGCAGCAATTCATTAACCACCTCAAGCTATCAGGCACAGCAACTAAGGTAAAGGCTCAATCTGAACTTCTTCTTCCTCAACTAAATCAACAAGCTGGGGATCACCCTCAGCGTCTCCTGAAACAGATATCGAGGTATGAGCAACCACTGTTGCCCAGTGAGGGATATAGTCCCGGGGCGTGCAATGCAACATATAATACAATTATACAACAATATCACTTAGACAATTTAAGAAGCAATGATAACATAAGTAACCACACATTTAAAAGGATACATTCACACAATCCCCTATACACCAATCTTCACTGGTCTTCATTCACGATCCACGAACCACGAGCACGATCACGATAAGCCGGCATAACCCCAATCACTCCAGTGGGTGTACTCCGGATGTACCCCGAATCCTACGACCCAACATCCCCTGGCAATCTCCGGACCAGGCGAATGAGGGAATAGGGCACGGAGTTTGAATATCCACCAGCAAGCCCTCTGCCGCCCAGCCGATATTCAACACATCCGCCCCTGACACTATGGTTGCGCAACCACTATGCAATGCACTTAACGATGACAAGTTAATAGCAATAATATAAACATTAACACATATGAGGATCAACAAAGTAGGTTGACCTCGATGCAATTAGGATAGAAGCAAATATAGAAGCTAATAAGCAGTTTACAAATGAACATATACAAAATAAGCATAGGATCATACCAAAAGTTCCAAATCAACTTAATATCACATATAAACACTCAACAAGTCATGCCGTGAGATTAGAAGTGTGAGAGAACCGAAATTTCACTTAAACCCCTTTATTTTACAAACTATTTATCTTCCAAACCAAAGTTAATGATTTTATTTTCAAAGGAAACTCTCCCAACTTTCTAATTAATCCTCAACGTACCCTCTCAACCCTCTAATTCAATCAAATGCCCGCATTTACCCCGAAAGCCCCAATTTCCCTCTTTTGGCTTTAAACTACACCTACATTGTCCGGGCTTCAAACAAGGGATATCAAGGCATCTATAGCACCTAGGTAGCCTAAGGATACTAGAATTGAAGCCCGAATCCACCCGGATTCGCATTAGCCCCGAAAGCCCCAAATTAAAGTCGGCTATTTTCCATTTTTAGGCGATTTAAGGGCAATGCAAGTGCACGAGGCTATTAGGTTATCTTCACTAACACCTAAGGCATCTATTAGAAGCATTAAATCAAGCTAATTCGAGCAATTACACAAAACCCTAGAAAAAAATATCACTATTCACCCTAAAAATCAAACTAACGATTCTAACCGTTTAAATTGCGAAACGACGGTTCAAATGTGTTCTCTAGCATTCATATAGATGGTATATTAGCATAGATAACAATTACAATGGCATATAATCATATTTTCAACAAATCAAGAAATGAGCAACTATTTAAAAATGCAAAAACAAGTCGTGAAATCCCTCACCAATACGCGTAGGAGCACCTAGGAACCTTGCAAACACCCTACACTAGTTGCTCAAGGCTTGGAGTGGCTTGATTTGATGATTTGAAGAAGCAAAAATCCTCAAGAAGCAAGAGAAGGGCTGTCGGGTTTGGGGCACTGTTCACTGCTGAATTTTTTGTGTTTTTGTGCTAAATGTGCTTATGTTATGTTTTTAATAGGTAAGCCTTGAGGTGGGTTAAGTTTGGGTGCTTAAGGTGGTTTATTTTAATGCGCGTTGCTACCTCAAAACGAGGCTAATGTGTAAAACATAGGGTAACTAATTAAATTTCTAAGTTATGTTACGTAACACTATTCACTCAACTACAAAAATCATTTTCTAAACGAGCCCTCCTAACGCCTTTAGCTCAAATGCACATTTTTCCCACTACTTTTACAATTAATATGATTTAATAAAAATGGTAATTAACTAATAGAAGGCAGTTTAAAAACGGAGTGAATAGTAGTCATAAAAGTCAGTTAGTAAGGCACCGAAATAAATGTGCAAACAAGGGATGCAACAGTAATAAAATGCATGGCTAAATCTCGGGCATCACAACAGATCCTACTCCCTAAGAAGAATCATTAAGAGAAAGGGATCCATTTAAAGGAATTCGTACTATTTGTGCTTACTTACCTATTTGTTTATTAACATAACAAACAAACACTGCTATCTTCGCTTACCCCTTTGCCTACCAATGATACAGGAAGGCTTACCCAGACCCGAAGCCCTTGCTGCTTGCCTGGGATGATCGTCCTCTGATCTAAGTACGAGCTTGTCACGTCCCAACTCGCCCCACCTATGATCAGTCAGGACGCAATGGAATATCAGCAATATAACGACAGTAATTAGGCCACCGAGGCTCAAAACCAACCTCCTTTGAACATCATACATCAAACTCCATAAACGATCGCAACAATCAACTCCTCAATTAAGTTAACAACATACAACACAACCATATTTTACAATAATCATTCTTCAACAATCCATTCATAGTTATACGCCTCCGTTCCAACATAATACATTAATTGAACATACATTTCAAAAATAGATTATAAACTAACTTAGTAACCTATCATAGTCAAAAGAAAGACCACTAAGTTAGCAACAACTAGTTCATTATCATTACTACAACTTATACATCATTAACTATAAAGTAAATAAAAGAAAACTAGAATAATATACAAGACAATAAGGTATACAATATCTCTAACATCAAGGACAAAACTCTGGCACATAGGACTCGTCCACATATGGCACATTCTCAGCTTCCTGAGGCACGTACCCGTAATCTTGCTCAATAACACATGTATGCATGCAATAATAGAGAGTGAGCTTATATAAAACAAGCTCAGTGAGGATCCGATAGATCTCCAATAGTATTTACTATACTCCTTGGAAATGATCCTTTGAGCAGTAAATACACAGTAACATCAATAACAATATAATCACATAAACTATAATGACCAATCAATAAAGGATACTCTAGTTGGTGTAGCTCCAAACGCCATCACGATCTCAACCGTTCTTCTTGTAACTCCCCATTACTCATGCACCCGAGATACCTCACTAGCCTCGCCCTCCATGACACATCCATCATGCGAGCTGGAGGTAGTCTCTGGTAGTCATGCCGTTATCAACCCAACAGCCCGACGCTGCCCGAGAAGTGGCACACACATACCAAGACTCAGCAATAATAATAAAAATCACATTACAGGAGGACAACCTTTCCGTTGACTATCTCCCGGTTCATCAATAATCAATCAATAATCATCTTTTCATCAATATAACATCAAATAATCAATTAAACAACAAACAACTATGTTAGATGACAAAGTAGGCCATCCAACTTAACATGCATTAAACACACAATCAAACCCTAATCTAACCATTAACAACTCACAATTCACTCACTCAAACACTACCCAATTAGCTAAAGGCATAGTTTATCATCTTAATGAAAGACACCCTAAACTTCAAATAATCATATCTTATATTCTACTAATCCAAACAACTCCAAATCAGTTTCTAACACTCACCCATTCAATCAACTACATTATCCCTCTCGAAAACCAACCAAGACACATCAAAATCAAGCCCAATAACCCTAAAACCTCAATGCACCTAGGCTGAAATTTATGGATTTTCACACAAACATCACAATCGAAAATTCGGCATTATAACGGCGCTACCACATATTTAACAAACTTATAGAAATCGACGGCAATTGATTCCAACCACTACAACACAAAATAATCAACAAATGGCCAATCTATCAACTTTAAATACCCGAAAATAAAAATTTATGCTACAACGGTTCAAATCTCACAAGAATACATATAATTGATCCTTAGCATGCACTGAGCAACAATATAACTTTAAATTAACATTCTAACGGTTCAAAATTCAATTATAAGCAAAAACATTAAAAATGACTTTTGAGATCTAGAATTTTTCTCTCACCTTTGATGCAAACTAAGGCTATAAATAGGTAGAATGGATGCCCAACAAGCAAAATCAAGCTTTGAATAAAGTGATTTGGATTTGAATTGAAAAATCTATGTGAAAAATGCTTTGAAAAACCTTGAAAATGCCTTCTTTTCGCCTCCCTTTGGAATTTCGGTAATGTGTGTGTAAAGTGAGTATGTTTTGTGAGCTTTTGATGTGTGTTGATGATATATTAAGCAAAGGTCAAACAAATGAAAGAAAGTCAAAGATGGAAACTAATTATTTTTAGTGTTTTCTTGACCACTCTTGCTCAAATTAATTATGCAACACCTAAACTATCTCTTGTAGTTTAATTTTAGGTCACAAGAAGTTTTACATTCAAACAATTTCACTCGAGTCGACTTAAAACTCGATTTTCTACAAAAGAAGGCGAAAAGTCATATTCTTTATTTTTAAATGTCTTTTGAATGCACAATTAATCTAAAATTATTTAATACCACATATAAATACATTTATATTAATATATACTGGGTCAACGAAAGTCAATGCAAGAATCGGGTTTAGAAGAAATCACTATTTGGCTCAATAATGCTACTTTTCGCCCGAAAAGTCTATTTAAATTACTATTCCATTTCAGAATCAATTTTTTATCAAACATGGGCCTATTAATAATAGAGGACTAGGTTTTAAGGCCTTTAAAACACCCCTGTACAAATTTTAGCGAACAGGTGTTCAAAATACTATTCACAAAACCGACGATAAAATTTTCAATGCCATTTTTTATGAAAATTTCATGAATGCACACTTAGCATTTATTAGGAGTATTAATCATGAAATTATCACATGCAATAGGTCAATTCATGCAAAATGAGATAAAACATGCAAATTGAGATAAAGTCAAAATATGGGGTTTCACAGAGCTCCTGTTCGCTTTCTAGCAATGAGCAAGCTTAACCCTGATTGTTTAAGGCCTAATACAGTCATGTTGGATCTCCTATTCATACTGCTACCAAGAAGATAAAGATTAATTGCGTATATGATATGTTTTGCTATCTTCCCGAGCTGCTGCCCTTACCTTCTTCGGGAGGTCTCTTGCACATTACAATGCGAGTTCGGATGCTTGTATAGTGATTCTATCAAATTCGATTTCGTGTGATTAGATGGGCTGGGCATCGGCTCAAAGCGATATTGTGATAACCCGAACCCGGCATGCATTTAATAGCATTTGACTGCACTTAATTAAATGTTTAATTACTTAAATCAACCAATTTGCACTATTTTAATATTTATCTTGGAAGCATTCAGTAATTGTATATTGAATAATTAAAAGATTATTATCTATTTCTATTAATTACAGTAATTAAATGTATTCTCTTGTATTTAATTAAGTGCTATCTTAAATGTTAATATTTAATTGCACTTGATTACATGTTTATATTTACTTGTTCATTCGTATTTTGGCATTAACTTCATAATTCTTTAAAATATTCTAGGAATAGTTAAATTAATTATTTTTAATTGAATATTGATTATTTTGATTGTTTTGATTTTTTTAATAATCGGTATTAATTGTTTGCATTAAAATCACTCGGTTTTCAAATAAATGGAAAAAGTAACTCCGAGCCGGCGTGAATTTTAAACTATTCTACTACTTTACTTTTCAAAAACATTAAAGTTTTATATTATTGCTCATCACTTTATTAGCGATCGTTTATTGACCGTTCGATCGTAGCATTTTGAAATTGAAAGTTAGAACAATATTTCTCGGATTTCGTAAATAATGTTTCTAGTTTAAATTAGCTAGTTTTAGTCGGTTTTCATTAAAATTACATTGCTCTAACTTGAATTGGATTAAATGGCATCAAAATAAGCTTATTTGACCAATTTTAACTTAAGCTTGACCTTGCAAAAGACCAAAATGCCCTTTGTCACCTTTTAAATAATAAAACAAGGCTAAAATAAAAAAAAAATTTCAAAATGCCCAAATTGTCCTTCTCATGGCCGAATGCACCAAGGAGAAAAATAAATGGTTTTTGTTTGCATTTTCTTCTACAATCGTGCGTGGAATTGCTCGGGGGTCGGGCTCGGGTCCTTGCGGGTCTTGGTCTTCAATCTCTGTGAGGGTTTTCATGCTTTTGTGCATATTATATGAAATTTGATTTTTGATTCAAATTTTTAGATTTGATATTTAATGCGTTATAATGCTTGAAATTGATTGAAAATGCTTCTTTAGGGTTCGTAGAGCATTGCTTGTTAGTTATTTAGCAATTTTTACGGTTAGAAATGCAAATTGAATTTAGACAAGAACGTGAATAGTAAAAATGAATAGTAAAACCCTAGAATTTTGGATTTTTGATCCGAATTGCGATTGCTTGATTTGGATAGGTGCCATTAGTGATAGAAAGATAAAATGTGAAATAAAAACGGACCGGCCTTTGTTAAAATTGGAAATTAGACAAAGAAACGGAAAGGGGACGTTTGACCAAAAGTTGACTGTGCTCGAATTGAGTTGGGAGTTTTGCTATTGAGGGCATGAAAGCACTTTTGGCGCTGTTGTGGCGTTGATTGAGCGACGGGTTAGCATAGCTATAGTTCAAACACAGTAGGTGGACTTTCGGGCCTCGGGTGAGAAAGTGAAGTTTAGTGACATAGAAACGTACCTTTTAGTGCCTGAGTGAATGTAGGAAATCGGTTTCCTAATCCCGTAGCTCGTTTGCTCGTAATTGCCTTTGGAAGTTAGGGATTGAATAGTGATATTTGTCGTTTTCGTGTTTGAACTGCTGTTACTTGTTTAATTGGTGTTATTGTTGCTATTAAAGATAGTTATGCTTTAAAAGTTAATTGAATGCTAGTATTGGTTGTAAATGCTTGATATCTCATTTATCGCCTCTAATCTGTATTGTTGTGCTATCGCTCGTTATCACCTTGTATCGTGTCTTACATTGCATAGTGTCAGGCGCGTGAGTGATGGGCCTCTTTGGGTAGTCTCGGGCTGCCAGTGTTGGTTGCTCTAGCTCCGTGTCCTATTCCCATTCTTGCTTGGGTTGCCTCCCAGGGAGATTTGGGTCGTAGAATTGATGGATACTTTCGGGGTATTCCAAACTGAAGTTATAAGGTGGTTGCGCGCTTATTGTCATCGTTGTCAACATCAAGCTCGAGATTGATGTATCGCTCGTGAAATGGTACATTGCTCGTATGAGTGAACCATAACCTTCAGAGTGTGGTATAGCTTTGAATGGTTGTGTTAATGCTTTCTTTAACTTTTTATTGTATTGATTGTTTATATTGAATGCTTATTTGTCAGATATATCGTTTAACTGCCTTATTTGCATTGCACGACTTTCGTCCTCTCCACCTCGATATCTGTCTCACCCTCACTGAGTATACGTGTTGTGTATACTCACTCCTCACCACCACATTTCAGGAAATGCCATGTTAGCTGGAAAGTTCATTATTATGTGAAAGTTCGTGCTTGAAGAGTTGTCTTGCGTGCCTATGTGGCTTGAGTTGTCGAAGTGGCAAAGATGTATGCTTTCATGTATTGTATGTATTTAATATTAAAAGAATGTAATTTAAGTTTTACTAGGTTATTGAAGTGATTTGAAAAGCTAGCTTATGTATTTAGTTAGTATGGTTTAACTTCAATGCATATTTGTAATGTCCAAAGGAAAAGAGTTAGAATGGTTTGATAGTCTAACTTATGAAATAGGTTAGTATGGTTTAATTGTCAAGCATGAATGTACTTGTAAAAGATGTGAAGAGGTAGGTTAGCCTGTAAACTGGAAATGTATATTTACTTGTGATTGCTTATTGAGAACAAGGCTCGGATGGCCTTGAGGTGGTTGAATGTTTGGACATGGTATTGGTCCACTTATATGCTGTCGCAGGTTTGCTTTTTGCCTAGAAACAGGGGAGACTCCGTCCATTTTCCCTAAAAATTATGCCCGGGTTTAGATTTGGGTTGTGAATAGATTGATTGATAGAACTCCCGGTCTCGAGAGGGATCGCGGTTCTATAGGTGGTATTAGAGCTTGTCTAGCTCATAAGCCGGGACAGGGTCCTCGGTCTGGTGGGTAGTGATCCTTGAATGTGTGCTTGTTAAGCGTGTCTTGAAAGTGTATGCTTGTATGTGAGATTGTGTGTCTTGACCTGAATGTGTGCTCCTATGTGATATAGTTATGTGTTATGTGTTAATTGTGTGCTAAGTGAAGTGAAGTGTCTAGTTTTGCATTGAATTGACCTATTGAATTGGCATCGTGAATCGAATCGACCTCGTGAATTGTTATTTGCTTGAAGTATTGCTTGCAATGTGTGTATTGAAATGTCTTGAATTGGTTATGTCGTGATTTGAATTGATTATGTTGTGCTTGACTTGATTGTCGTGCTTGAGTGACTTTGTTGAATAAACTTTTTTGTAAACTTGCTTGCATAATAGTTTAAGGCATGTGTATAAATGTGACATCTTGGCATTCATACATGTCCTGTGGAAATGGTAAGTAAGTCCTCTTTCTCCCCTGAAGCAGTGGTTCACAGCTGGCCTTTCAAAGTGTATGGATTGGCAGGAAATGAATGGCATTTAATTAGCCTTTATTTGGGAGTTGGTGTTTGCTTTTGGAGTTCGGTTATTGGCAAGTCTCTAAGGTCCTCCTCTGTGCATAACAGTTGTGAAAGAGTAGTTTTCTTTTGGGGTTCTATTTGGTTGTTCTCTGGAGCATTCTTTGGTTTTCTTATTGGGCATTCTAATGGTATTTTCCTTATTGGCAAGGTTGTATGAAGTACTCATTTGGCAAACAGTGCAAGGGCCTCGGAGTTCGGTTTTGTATATTGTGCACCAGCTCGGTATTTTTCCTTAGGGTTTTCGTCTAGCTGGGAAATTGTATGTGTTATCTAACTTGATTGTCTTATTAGGCAATTCTTGGTACTTTCTTACTGGGGCATTGTTCGGGTATTTTCTTTGGCATCCCTCAATTGGTTTGGTAATTGGAATTCCTATCGGACTTATTGTGTAACATTACTTACGGTATTCTTTGGAATTCTTATTGGGCATTCTACTAGTATTTTTCATATTGGTATTTATTGGAAGATCCTACACTTGGGATTCTGCTTGGACTTATTATCTTGTATTGTTTACGGCTTCTCCTTCGGCCTTTCTACTCAGGGAAATCTATACTTGTTGTTTGACTAAGATGTTGCGGTAGGGACTCAGTGATTGGAGGATTTCATTTAGAGATTGGCCTTTGATATTCTTCTCTATATTCTTTTATAGAACTTTCCGCTAGGTCTACTTACGGTAATCAGCAATGCATGAGGTGCATCTACTCGGCTATCTTTTAATTTTCTTATTTGGTACTTGTTAGACTTCTATTGGAGATTCGTAAATAGGGCATTCCTTCGGTATTTTTCTTGCCATCAATATGTGGTATTGCTATCATCTACAGTATCTTTGCTTCAGTCTTTAGTTGGTATTTTCTCGGCATTCTTGGTTGGGATTTCTATTCGAGTTTTTCTACGAGCATCTTTATTCACTACTTGCTCAGCAACCGAAGAAGATTAGTCAGACTTGGATTTCAGTGGATGCAGAGTTCTATTGGAAGAAGAATTGCAAGGACGCAATTGTTTTAAGGGGGGGAGGATGTGATAACCCGAACCCGGCATGCATTTAATAGCATTTGACTGCATTTAATTAAATGTTTAATTAGTTAAATCAACCAATTTGCACTTTTTTAATATTTCTCTTGGAAGAATTTAGTAATTGTATATTGAATAATTAAAAGATTATTATCTATTTCTGTTAATTATAGTAGTTGAATTTATTATCTTGTATTTAATTAAGTGCCATCTTAAATACTAATATTTAATTGCATTTGATTACATGTTTATATTTACTTGTTCATTCGTATTTTGGCATTAACTTCATAATTCTTTAAAATATTCTAGGAATAAGTAAATTAATTATTTTAAATGAATATTGATTATTTTGATTGTTTTGATTATTTTAATAATCGGTTTTAATTGTTTGCATTAAAATCACTCGATTTTCAAATAAATGGAAAAAGTAACTCCGAGCCGGAGTGAATTTTAAACTATTCTACTATTTTACTTTTCAAAAAAAATTAAAGTTTTATATTATTGCTCATCACTTTATTAGCGATCGTGTATTGACCGTTCGATCGTAGCATTTCGAAAATGAAAGTTAGAAGAATATATCTCGGATTTCGTAAATAATGTTTCTACTTTAAATTAGCTAGTTTTAGTCGGTTTTCATTAAAATTGCATTGCTCTAAATT
Source organism: Ehretia macrophylla (assembly GCA_037974665.1). Classification (NCBI taxonomy): domain Eukaryota; kingdom Viridiplantae; phylum Streptophyta; class Magnoliopsida; order Boraginales; family Ehretiaceae; genus Ehretia; species Ehretia macrophylla. The sequence continues at coordinate 84,054,885 of CM075770.1, read as the reverse complement.
GAATTGGATTAAATGGCATCAAAATAAGCTTATTTGACCAATTTTAACTTAAGCTTGACCTTGCAAAAGACCAAAATTCCCTTTGTCACCTTTTAAATAATAAAACAAGGCTAAAATATAAATAAAAACAAATTTCAAAATGCCCAAATTGTCCTTCTCATGGCCGAATGCACCAAGGAGGAAAAGAAATGGTTTTTGCTTGCATTTTCTTCTACAATCGTGCATGGAATTACTCGGGGGTCGTGGCTCAGGTCCTTGCGGGTCTTGGTCTTCAATCTCTGTGAGGGTTTTCACGCTTTTGTGCATATTATATGAAATTTGATTTTTGATTCAAATTTTTAGATTTGATATTTAATGCGTTATAATGCTTGAAATTGATTGGAAATGCTTCTTTAGGGTTCATAGAGCATTGCTTGTTAGTTATTTAGCAATTTTTACTGTTAGAAATGAAAATTGAAATTAGGGAAGAACGTGAATAGTAAAAATAAATAGTAAAACCCTAGAATTTCAAATTTTTGATCTGAATTGTGATTTCTTAATTTGGATAGGTGCCATTAGTGATAGAAAGATAAAATGTGCAATAAAAACGGACCGGCCTTTGTTAAAATTGGAAATTAGACAAAGAAACGTAAAGGGGCCGTTTGACCAAAAGTTGACCGTGCTCGAATTGAGTTGGGGGTTTTGCTATTGAGGGCATGGAAGCACTTTTGGCGCTGTTGTGGCATTGATTGAGTGACCGGTTAGCATAGCTGTAGTTCAAACGCAGTAGGTGGACTTTCGGGCCTCGGGTGAGAAAGTGAAGTTTAGTGACATAGAAACGTACCTTGTAGTGCCTGAGTGAATGTAGTGAAATAGGTTTCCTAATCCCGTAGCTCGTTTGCTCGTAATTGCCTTTGGAAGTTAGGGATTGAATAGTGATATTTGTCGTTTTCGTGTTTGAACTGCTATTGCTTGTTTAATTGGTGTTATTGTTGCTATTAAAGATAGTTATGCTTTAAAAGTTAATTGAATGCTAGTATTGGTTGTAAATGCTTGATATCTCGTTTATGGCCTCTAATCTGTATTGTTGTGCTATCTCTCGTTATCGCCTTGTATCGTGTCTTGCATTGCATAGTGTCAGGCGCGTGAGTGATGGGCCTTTCTGGGTAGTCTCGGGCTGCCAGTGTTGGTTGCTCTAGCTCCGTGTCCTATTCCCATTCTCGCTTGGGTTGCCTCCCAAGGAGATTTGGGTCGTAGAATTGATGGATACTTTCGGGGTATTCCAAACTGAAGTTATAAGGTGATTGCGCGCTTATTGTCATCGTTGTCAACATCAAGCTCGAGATTGATGTATCGCTCGTGAAATGGTACATTGCTCGTATGAGTGAACCATTGCCTTCATAGTGTGGTATAGCTTTGAATGGTTGTGTTAATGCTTTCTTTAACTGTTTATTGTATTGATTGTTTATATTGAATGCTTATTTGTCAGATATATCGCTTAACTGCCTTATTTTCATTGAATGACTTTTTTCCTCTCCACCTCGATATCTGTCTCGCCCTCACTGAGTATACGTGTTGTGTATACTCACTCCTCACCACCACATTTCAGGAAATGTCATGTTAGCTGGAAAGTTCGTGATTATGTGAAAGTTCGTGCTTGAAGAGTTGTCTTGCGTGCCTATGTGCCTATGTGGCTTGAGTTGTCGAAGTGGCAAAGATGTATGCTTTCATGTATTGTATGTATTTAATATTAAAAGAATGTAATTTAAGTTTTACTAGGTTATTGAAGTGATTTGAAAAGCTAGCTTATGTATTTAGTTACTATAGTTTAACTTCAATGCATGTTTGTAATGTCCAAAGGAAAAGAGTTAGAATGGTTTGATAGTCTAACTTATGAAATAGGTTAGTATGGTTTAATTGTCAAGCATGAATGTACTTGTAAAAGATGTGAAGAGGTAGGTTAGTCTGTAAACTGGAAATGTATATTTGCTTGTGATTGCTTGTTGAGAACAAGGCTCGGATGGCCTTGAGGTGGTTGAATGTTTGGACATGGTATTGGTCCACTTATATGCTGTCGCAGGTTTTCTTTTTGCCTAGAAACTGGGGAGACTCCGTCCGTTTTTCCTAAAAATTATGTCCGGGTTTGGATTTGGGTTGTGAATAGATTGATTGATAGAACTCCCGGTCTCGAGAGGGATCGGGGTGCTACAGATATCCCTACTGAGCTTGCATAGCGAGGATTGATTTTTTTTATTTATTGTTTATGGCTCTCTCTTTCGGTTGTACATACGGAGGGAAGTTTCTGGTTGTTAGGCAAAAACAAGGCAGAAAAAACCCAAATGAAAGAAAGCAAGATAAGAACCATCTTTCCATAGTTTAGAAACTCAATGATTTCTATACCTATGTTGCATTTTTTTCTTTTAGACCAATAGTTGGTTGAAAAATAAACATAAGGTAGGTTTTAGTTAAGTTCATGACGTGGTATACCTAATCGTTTGGTGCCTTCTCTGTCTTTCAGGCTAAGGCAACAAAATTGGTCACAGCAGGAAACCTATCAATCTTGGGTTTGAGTTCTTTGATCGAGTTGAGGTTTTTCTTCTTCCAACGAAGTCCTTTGCTGGGGGCAGATTGCGTCCATTCTTTTTTAGTCGAGTCAGGCGATGAGCCTTTCAGTCGAACAACTTCTATCAAATAATGAGTTCGGACTTTGGCCCTTGATTCATACTAGCAATTATGAGATCATCCTCGAACAAAGAGCTCAATAGCCTTAGATTTCATGCAGACTTTGGATCAAACCACTTCTTTGGTAGAGCACTCAAATCAGTAGAGACATAGGAATTGAATATGGTAGCTAAAAAAATAAATTATTGGTGTGTTAAACATAGTTGTCTGATCCGTTAGAGGTTTCACTTCGCTGTGAACAAATCCCCAGCATCATGATCCGCTGTTGGAGGTCCAACAACAGTAACTGCTAGTATGAGGATTTGCTACTCAGATCAGATGCAAACAAGCTCAGTCTCATTATGCGCACTAGAGAGGGTGTTGGTGCTTCGGTCAAGAGGCTAGCGAGTGTCCCCCCTTCCTGTCTTGCCTGGTAGGCACAATCTCTTGAGTGTAATTCTTGAGCGAAGGAATCGTTTTTAATGAAAATTTGGCTTTATCAGTCAGCCATCAGTCCTCTTCAAGCTATCGAATATAGATAGGAGATCCACTTCAATTTCTCTCCTCTACTACCTCTCCAGCTTGGGAATACTTCTTTCTATTGGCTATATATATGTAGTCATAATGCCAGTTCAAGCTATCTTCTGGATAGAGTCAAAAAAGGTATGAACAGTTGTAGTAGTTCAAGGTGGGCAGGTAGTAAAGGTAAGCGCAAAGGCAGGGGATAAGCATTCAAATTACCATCTTTAAATAGTGTAAGAGTATATAAGAGAAAGAACGACTCGTGCATCTTTTCTTAGACAAGTCTAGTAGGAAAAGGAATTGTTATAGCAAGCATGAGCAGGAATGAGCAATGACTTGACTTTTGTTCTGGAGTTCGAGCGGGGGTGGCAGGACAACTTTAATTAAGACCGGAATGCCCTGCCATACGTCTTCTTTAGTCAATTGCATATCAGTCAGCATAATTCTAGCAATACAAATAGGCGTGGTAGATGAATGAGCTGTTTTCAACAAATCAATATATAGGTGCTTGGTGAATCCAGACGATTCCACCTCAGAATGCCCTTCGTGCCTAAAAGGTTAGTTCAAGGGCTTTGATAGGAAATGCACGCACTAGTTATCATTTCATATTCGATTCCATTTTTTTTCTCACCCCCAATCAGTACAACAACCTTGGAATCAGTCATACTTGATTTGACTAGGTTAGAGAAGATGACGGGAAGACTAATCCAATCAGCAGAAATCATATCAAAAGGCATGTCTGCAATGCGTTCGGCATTCCTCCAATCCCAATTAGCTCCTTCGTCACTCTACAATCCTTCGAACATCAGTTCTCCTATGTCCGCCTTCATAAATCCACAAAAGTCCCCTCCCATAAATTCTTAAAATCCATATGCTAGTTACAATATTAAGTGGATCATGATGCAAAAACTGAGGCCCGAAATGAATAGAATATTGCTATGGCTTCTCACCCCCCGTCTTCCTCTTTCGAAATATGCTACTCCATGAGTCCCGTAAGGGAAATAATACATGGTCATTCCTCGATTCTCGGTACCATCAGGTCTGCTTCTTCCTAAGCATCATCGTCATCTCAGTTCACCTCTCGCCATTTCAACCCATATCTAATGTAGTCTACAGCTCACCCCAAAGCCTACCAGCTTTTCAGGCCATTCAATCCCCATTATTCCACTTTAGCTCACCTCTAACCACCTCGGCCCTATAGCTTATGGCCAAATCCCATTCCCCATGGACGATGGACGAGTATATAGAGAGATTAAAGAAGGTTTAAGATTTTTGGAAGAAAAGGCAAGGCCCATTTCATCAATTGAACAGGGGAGGAGAAAGCGACAGATACATAGGAAAACCTATCTTGCGCACGTATCCGTGTAGAACTCGACATACATGAGGCTCTTAATCGATTTGACAACTCCTAGTTGGAGAAAAGAGTTCAATAATATAGCAAACACAGGCTATGGACTATGAACAACTACCCTTGTAATGAATACGGCTAGGGGATGATGTCTTAAACAAAAAAAAAACCTATCCAACTACTAAATTCCAATCAGACGGAAGCAAACCTGATCAGCCTTTACTTTTGAATTCGCCATGGAAGAAAGAACGATTATTTAGTCTCAACAACTAGAACATAATCCCACAGAGAATATAAAGAATTTAAATGTTCCGTTGACACAAATGGAAAGCCAAGCTAGGGAGGTGACACAGACCTATCAACGCGGTGGGAGGACTGAAAGAAAGAAACAATATACGGGAAGTTGAAATCAACTCTATCAATGATAGAATTCAGAATAACCAAAGTGAAATCTTATAAGAAGATCTACCACTTCAACAGTTCTACAATAATGAAGAATAAATGATTGACAAAGGTAAGCGAGTCCACCTAGAACTGAGAAACTCATAATTCGAAAGGGAGTCAGTGAAAACTCATTTCCAACAAGAAATGAGGAGGAAGAAGATCGGTCAAAATGTGAGGCCCGACACCGAATAACGTGTGTTACCTTGATTTGCGTGCCATAGACCTAGAATTATATAACCAACCTTGGATTACGTGCCCTATCTTGGTTTTCGTGCATGCCTCATCATACGTGCCTTGACCTAGAATTGTGTGCCCTAATCCTCGACTTACGTGCCCTGACTTCAATTTATGTGCGATACCTCAATTTGTGCGTACTGACCTTGAACTGCGTGCCCTAGCCTAGGTTTAAGAGTCATACCTCGATTTACATGCATCATATTGAATTACGTGCCTTGCATTGGTTTTCGTACATTTACTTTGGAATTCGTGCATTTACCTTGAAATATGTGCCTTAGTCTTGAAGTACGTGCCCTACCATGTAGTTCGGGTCTATCTCGTAGTTCATGCCCTATAACCTAGGAATGCGTGCCTGCACGCTAATCAAGAAAGAAACCCGTACAAAGCACTAGACACTAAAATAATCCTACATAATCCACAAACCAATATTATATTCCTAATTCAAATTCTCTACAAAATCCACTAACAATAAACAATTCAATCTACACAAACACCTAAACATTCTTTATTCTTTATCCTCACCTAAAACCAATACACCTCAAATTCTACACTTATTATAATCCATTATATACTTAAAAAGAATCTGAGATTTCAGAAATTACAAGCCCTTGGCCGACCATATACCATGCAATTCAAAATTGTCAAGTCAAATGCATGCATTATTATAATCATAACATTATTCTGTGCTTTCCACTTTCTCCAAACACAAGGTTGCCCTTTTATCGTGCCTAAACATTCCCTTACACATTAAACTACCAAGACAATAAAAAAACACAAAATATTGACCAAAACAAGGCCATGGTAGGCCATACCACTCAAAACTACACAACAAACACAAAAACTCCCTCAAAGACACTCAAACTCTCTCAAACTCTCTCCTTCTCTCTCATCTTCGGCCATAGCATATTCTTGAGCATCCAAGACTTCTAACAAGCTCTCAAGGACTCTCAAGACCCCTCCAAGCTCGGCCATAGCAAGGTAATCAAGCAAGGATAGCTCAAAGCCACACACAAATCTCAAAAACAAGGATTTTGTGCACATTTGCTAAGTCTTCAAAGAGGTGAGCATTAAACTCTTTTAAAAGCTTTCAAAACTCACATGCATGCTCTCATGTGGCTATATTTACCTTTTGTAGTTGTTGTATATGTGTGTATATGAGCTTATCTACTCATGCATGGCATGATAATGGCTAGAACTTGAAGATAGGTAAAAATGTTTTTGCTGACAGTTTTCTGACCTTGTGGTATGAAGTGCATTTGGCTTAGTAAACCTTGATAAAAAAGCGTGAAAATTTGTAGGTCACTAGTTTTTCAGTTATGAACAGTTTTTGTAGAAATAGGCCAAGGCCAATTTTGACTCTAAGACCCCCAAAATGGCAAACTATCGAAAGGTGTCTAAATTTGGAAAAATTGGAAAAATGAAATAGGTTTCTGGCAGATTACTAACTTTGCAGAACGAAGTGTTTTTGACCTAGTAAATGTTGATAAAATGCATGAAAATTGGTAGGTGGCTAGATTTTGCAGTTCTGGACATTTTTTTTCCAGAAATAGGCCAAGGCTAAATCTGACTCTAAGACCCTCAAAAAGGGAAAAAATCGTAATATTTAAAAATAGAGAGTTTTGCATAGTCTCACGGTTTTGGCCATAACTCCTAAGTCCGAACTCCAAATGCAACGATGTTTGTTCCTAGATTTAAATCACTCATTAAGTTTCAATTTTACATTTGGTTCATTAAAATTGGATATTATTTGTTTGTCTAATCAAATGTGGGAAAACAAACCGTTGCAGTGAGGTTTATGTTTAGTGATATGCTTAGAATCATGTTGAGACCTTGCTTGAGGTATTGAATTCTTGGAATTATGGCACTTAGATGTTGTATGGACTGTTGTGGTTGGTTGAGGTTGTTTAATTTGATTGATGTATGGCTTGGGATCATTAATTGATGAATAGTTTGCTTAATCGCACGTTTAAGCATGGAATTGAGACCCTAACGCTTATGACTATTTGCTAAGAAATGATCTTATGGTTAATGTGTTAAATTGTGTGATTAAAAGGCTACCTGTAATTTTCCTTATAGCTCTAAATGTGATTTACAATGATCACATGTTGATAAGTAAACTTTTCTTGTACCCGGTCTCATGTAAATGTTGTTGCATGTTTGTATAATCTTAATACTTGATACATGAACCCCGAAATGAGTTATATGACTTGATTTACATGTGTTACTTGGCTTCCCGTTTAATGTTCATATAACTCTATGTGTTTTACAAAGTGAAAATTCGTGTTAAGCATGCCTCGCTCGTTCACTTGGCAATATGTGAACTTGAAATTGCTCGGAGGCAACCTACTTTGTTGACCTCCTAATGTGAATTTTTAAATGGTATAAATGTACATTGTATACAAGGTTGCAACCTTTCATTGTGGCATGGTAGCATTTCACGAACGCCGGGCGGCATAGGGCTTGCTTGTGTTCCCGTGACTACCATGGTCCAATTCCCTCTCTCGCTTGGCATTCCACCCTCGGAGAATGGGATCGTAGGATTTCGGGGTACATCCGGAGTACACCCAATTGGGAGCGATAAGTGGATGACTGAAGCCAGCCACAACAATTGTTATCGAAAATGATATCGAGAACAAATGCTCACCGATTGAACTTGAGAGCAAAAGCTCACCGTATCCTTGAAATGATTGGTAATTGTATCTATTGTTCAATTTGATTCTTATATTTTGCATACTTTATTATTTGTAATGCGTGACATGTTTTCAAAAAGATATTTTCATGAGATTAACTGGAAAAGAGTTTCAAAACATTATCTTTCGTCCCCCCTCGCCGAGTTCATAAGGACTCACCCTCTTTTTGTCACAAGTGAAGTAGATTTGGAATAGGTACCCTAGGAGAATGTGCTTGTTGATGATTCTTTGGGGTGACTACGAGCTTTTGTGTATGTCTGAAAGTGGTTGCTATATGGATGTTGTGTTTGATTGCATACTAATCATTTTGTTGTTATAAATGACCCCCGTTGTAATTTGGGGTCTAATTTTGGCTTGTACTGATTATGACTAGATGAACACTCTATCTTGTGGGTTGCTATTACTTTTTTGATTTAGTAACTACCATATGTAACTCAATTACTAGGCGAAGAAATCAAATGATGTAACTCTATCTAATTTCACCTAGCTACTCAATAGTATCATAAAGATCAACAAGTACTTGCGCCATAGGAATCGACAAGTAAACGAGATACAATCATCGTGCTAGGCTTATTAATCAAACAAGACTTTCAAGATAAACTAGTAGGTATATCGGTTCACGACCAAATAGAAGTTCTTAATGGAATTTGATTAATAATTGGTATATTGAGGCATTTAGAAATTTAGGACAAACCAAAAGGTTCTAAATACAACCGTTATGCTGTCGGGTTTTTGAAAAACTTTTGGAGTTCTAGGCCAACGTTAAGCATTAAATCATAACAAAAAGGCTAAGAATGTGAAATAGTATAAATGAATTAGGTCATACCCTAGTCTAGCCTCCTTAGGTCAGGTTGGGGCATGACACAAAATGGCTAGTGATTCTGACTGATACACCAAAATTGTCTCCCCTATTTGTAAAGTACTCAAGAGACAAAAGAGACCCGGTCAGGATGAACTGGTTATCTTATGAAGAAACTTCTCCTAGAACATATTCGGCTTAGGAAATGGAAGAAAATGAGAAGGATAATAGAACAAGATTAGATTGACTATTATTGCAGGAAATTCCACTGGGCAGCCCAGCCAACTAAGCCAAGGATACCTACTAGAGTCGCTTTCAATAGTGTTTATTTCTATTCCAATACCCCTTTAATAAACTAAAAATCAGCTTGATTCGGAAGAAGAGAATGAAGGCCTCGCTTTCCAACAATGAAACTAACGACTCCTTATTGGAGAAAATTGGGCATACCAAAAAACTCTGGCTCATTGATTGACATCCTCAAACTATATGGACAAAGATTATCCCGCATTAAAAAGGCAGGAACTAACAATTTGGATATGGAATATTTATATATGGGGGATTCTAACCAGGTTAGACTCACCCTTAACTAGATAAGGATAAAAGGGCGGTCGAAGATCTACTGGTCGTCTCATGTCTACATTTAGAGAACAACTCAGTATAATCTAACTGGAATTAAAGAATTCAGTTTTTACCTGGTCTAATCAACAAGATTGAGTAGAATATGGGAAATGACCGATAAGGTATCATGGAGAACAAGCCTATCTTACTTGAATCCATTCCTACCACTACTTGGAAGGGCTGATCATAGACCTATATTAATGACAACCAAGGATAAGCCCTATACTTTTGAGGATGGATCAACAATAATGGCTTCTGAATGCAGAATGTATACAATTGATTGAGGAAACTTGGAATGAAACTTCCAGGAATTTGAAAGCTCCTACCTACTGCTACTAGTACTAGTAGTAGTAGCAATTCAACAATTGACTAAAGGCCCTACTAAAGATTCAAAAGGCAAAGGAAATGTTAGTACAAAACAAGCAGAAAACACGTGAATGGAAAATGAAGATTGGAAGCTCAGCTTTAAGTCAAGAAGGGTAGGGGAGCCACTGCGCCTACAATCTTGACAGTTTTGGTTAAAAGGTTTTTTCTTTTTTCCACGCATCTATTAAGAAACGCGGAATTCACACTTTCATCAATTTGAAATGCCCAACAGGCCGGGTTTTGGTTCAGCATGAGGAGATAAGGACAGAAGTTATGAAATTCTTCTCACACTTATCCATCTTATCAAACCAACATCATATAGCAGCAGTCCATCAAATATTTAAAAAGTTTTTAGGGAAAAAAAGTTCTTCAATCTGGTAAGATATCTATCAACAACAGTGGGGCTATTCATAGTAAAAACCTAGATGACTAGATGGATTCCAACTGAACTTCAACTTCTACTCGGTTGATTAATTCAGGGGCAGTGCTAAAACATAATTAAGGACTATCACTATCTCCATATGGTAATTGAAGTCAAACAGGAGCAAACCTGGTGCAATTCAATCCTTCTTCCTTGAAATGATTCCAAAAAAAGCAAAACCTCACTAGACCGAGGCCCATTGCTATAGGGACTACACTATATAAGAGAATGACTAAGGTAATTGCCAATAAATTGAAAGGCAGGCTGGCTCTTTAAAAAGAAAGGGCGCCCTTCTAATCTCATTTTGATAAGAAGAGATATTGATAATTATCCCAATGAGGCTTACTACTCAGCTAATAGATCACGTGAGCCAGCCATGATCACTAAACTCGCCAAAGCAGCAGTATATGAAAATGTTAATCATGGGTTTCTATATGCTTAGGGAAAATGGGATTTGCATAGTAGGATACGAAAGTTTATTTATATACAATGGATAGCACCTATAATCCATGGACGACCAGTGGAGTTCATAAAAGAAACCAAAGAAAGGTCTGTGACAAAGCTATTCACTCCCTTCAAATCTCTACTTACTAGCTGGGTGAAGATAAGACTGTAATAATAACAAATCCAGATAGAGATATTGTTCATTCGAGGCTTCAAAACTATATTTCTTGTTTCCCCAGAGAAAGACTTTTTCTATACTTTGGTCATTTAAAAAATCCCCAGACGATGACGGATACTAAAAAAACTAGGATTCAAAGAAGGATTAACAGATGATCTACAGACTTACTTGGCTTGGTCCTAGTTTATAGGCATTAAGACAATCTATAACTAGTTGGAAGAGGTGTAAGGTTTGAAGACGCTCAACCAACGGGTGAGGAACGAAGCTACAGTAAGAAAAATGAAATCAAAAGAAGCATGCCTTAGTCTCAAATAGGGCTTAGCCTCAGTGGCAGACAACTCTTATTAAACATGTCTTTTCGGCTTATACCAATCACATGGCTAGCATACTACTGGCATAAATTTAGTTTAGGAAAGAAGTTTTTCAGGTTGTCGAAAGTAGAGTCTGCCGAAACTATTGTTGGGGAAGAAAGGAGCAGAGAAAGACAATGAAATAAAATCTTTTTGTTGGTAGCCCAACCCAAGGAAGACAGTGGATTGGATATACAACCGTTTGGTAGTTATAATAGAGCGTTGAACGGCATGAAAATGGCTAGCATAGGATTCAGTTGGATGGACTATTGAAAAAAAATAGTAATAAATCGAGGAATTAACTAAAACTACATTTGACTGACTATACTCTCTTTGTCCTCAGCCGGGTGAACCTAATATTAATAACAACTCTAAAGGAAAGGATGATACACGTCTTGGAGTGAAGGACAGAGCACTAAAAGCTTTTTTTTTCTAGAGATGGAGAAAAAGTAAGTGGGTGCTTTATCTCTTCCCTTCCTGTGTCCCCATTAGTTGATATATGGAATTGGAAAGGAATTCCAGATCATTGAGATTTAAGGTTCGAGTTCGGGATATGGATGGAATTGAGAGGGAAGAAAGAGTCCGATTTCAGAGGATTGATCAACTGTGTAGTCATGGATCATCAACAAATACCTAAATGTTTCTTTATACTGTCGCCACGGAAAAGGTTCAGGTAGGGAGAACTCTTAGATTATCAAGTCTTAGAAAGCCTTTATGAAAATCCATCTCCACCTATGTTGCCTTTCCTCCCAAAGCATTCCGGCATTTGTTATTCCAGGTCTCACCCTGTAAAGCAAAGTCGGACAAGGAAGAAAGACATGGAATTGATAGGGAACAGTAGCCAAGTGGCTAAGGCATGAGTCTGCAAAACTTCTATGCATCGGTTCGAATTCGACTGGTTCTTACAGCGCCATTCTATCCATCATTTTTTTTACATGGTTAGTAGATAGAACGGGGGTCCCCGGATCAAAGGTTCAAAGTTGAGAATTCTTGAAGTGAGATTTTCTTTTTGAAAATTATAGTTTCATTCATTTATACCTAAAATATCCACGCTGGTGGGTTCTCACGCCTTTTAGTGCATACCTTTCAGCTCTCTGCCCCAAGGACAATCTATTTTTTAAGGAGTTTTTCCATTCCAAAGTTTACGTATACGGATCAACTTCTCCCAGCTCGGAGAGGTTCATGCTTGATCTCAATTTCCTTACGAGGTAGTGGGGTCTGATGGAGGAAGAGCCACGCGAACAAACTTGGATCCAGCTGAAAAACGGAATGGAATACTCTAAGATGCTTCATAGCTCCTTCCTCTGTTGAGCCAACTCCATTCCTTTCCCTATCGGTCAAGCATCTTCAAACCTCGCCCATTTCTAAAACCTTTATATATATAAGGGAAGCTCGAAGAGCGTTCTTCGCTTAGTAAGGTTGCTTGAGCACATTAATATTCTATTAATATCATATCGATCAAGGCTTCCGGCTTTGGCGATTGCACTTTCCATCCCTTACAACATAGGGCTTGTGGAAAGAGTAGTTGAAGAAGTCGAGACGAGAAAGAAAAACAAGTCCTACTTCGCTTTAAAGGATAGGGGAGGGGGGAGGGGGGGCGAGAAAAACTATCTTTAGCAGTTCGTAGATGCTTTATTTGATCTAGTAAGGAGAGTTTGCAACACCCCGGCCCCTCACGAGACCGAAAATTCTATTAAACAATCTATTCACAGCCCAATTCCAACCCGGTCACAAAATTTAGGAAAACGGACGAAGTTTTCCCTGTTTATAGGACAAACAGTTTACCTGCACATAACATATAAATGGACCAGTACCGTGTCCAAACATAAAACAACTCCATACATGTATTGAACTCAAACCTTATTAAGCTATTACATAAACTAGGTTATCGAGCACTCTATGACCTGGTTAAGCTTAAATATATTTCTCTCCTACATTGAGTATATACAATTCATGAAAGTAAAACTTTACAACTTTTATAGCTCAAACCACATAACACGTAAGACCACTCTTCAAGCACAAACTATCACGTGATCTCGAACTACACTTCCTTTGGCTATAACCTGAAAGATTCTTGATGATGAGTGAGTATACAAATAATGTATACTCAGTGAGGGAGGGGGAAATGGGAACAGTATATCGGGGTTCGTGCAATGCAGCAATTTAACACAATTAACACAATAAATAAACAATGAATAACAATTCTAATACTATACTTTAAAAGGATACGATCGATAACCCTTATCACTCCAAATCTTCGATTCACGAGCCTCGATCCACGAATCACGAACCCAGTCTCGATATGCTGGCATCCCTTACACCAATGGGTACTCTGGATGTACCCAATACCTACAACCCAATACCCCCTGGCAATATCTGGACAGACAAGTGAAGGAATAGGGTACGGAGCTAGAGCAACCAAGCTTGGCAAGCCCGCTGCCGCCAAGAGAGGCCAATCGCATCCGCCCCGAAAATAAGGTTGCACAACCATTATTTCGATGACACAAAAAACATTAAAAAAACAATATAACAAGGTAAACCGAAAAACACATAATTGAGGTACAACAAAAGAGGTTGTCCTCACACATTAAACAGTTGACGACAATAGAAGCGAAATAACGAGCATTAACCATTAGACTCATTCTACTATCTATAAAACTGACAAATCTTGTTAGAATATGCTAAATCACATTAATATCATGAAAACTATTTAACATATTCAATATACAATAGAGATATGCAATTAAGATGCAACTCCCTCACCTTTACCGAGCTTTAAGATACGAGAAACAACTTAATGGATCAACCCTATCATGCAATAGAATATATATTTATCACGAGGATTCACATAGCTAACATTTATAACCGATATAACCAAGTTCACATCATATAAGCATTTAACAATGTTCGGTCTATATATCATTCAACTAAGCAATATAGCCATGAAATGCAATGACAATCAATATAGGAATCATATGGTGCAACATTTCAAACTAACACAAGTCTAATTCTTAATTTCAACTATTATGCTTAAAGTAAATAGAAATTATTCGCCTATGAACTCATATGATAACCAAACTCGAAACCAACTTCACACCCCATTCAAGAACATTTTATGACCCACTTAAAAGCTGCGAAACTCCGGTTCTGCCCATATTTACCCAAAAACCCCGATTTCTCTCTTACAGTTTTACAAAGGAGCTATATCACCTGAAACCCCAACCAATGCCATAAATGCACGAAAAGTGCCTCCATGACCCACTAAGACAAAGCCCTAAGTAAAAACGAGCAAACGGACAACTCCATTTTTTAGCCCCGACTTATATTAAGTCCGTTTTCATGATTTTCTCAAAGAGCACCTCAATTGTTTTCCACATTATGTCAATATAACATGCCAAGGACCTACACGAGCGAGGAATTCAAAATCTAAGACAAAAATATTTTCTAGGTCATTTTCATGGCAAAAGTACGATTCAATCATCTTCCCCAAGTGCCATTTTCATTTTCAGGCATTCAACAAGCATTTTAAACCATCAAATATGTTCTATGAAGTCATTAGAGCATATATGAAGCAACAGAACAAGCATTAAAGTACTACAATATTAGATCACAAAAATAATAGCACAAACTTTAATTGAATTTAATACAAGAATGGAATACACCCTCACCTCTATTGAAGATCAAAGAATGGTCTTAGGGTCCTAACGATGAAGCACAACCAATTTGGGAAGCAATGGAAGCAAGAATGAAGCACGGAGCAATTTTTTTTTTTTGTTGGGAGAAGTTACTATTCCCATAACTCTTTTTTAGCCATTTTTTTGACCCATTTTTTTGTTTCTTGACTTATAATGTTCTCATGAGATGGTCAAAGGGTAGGTCAAGCAATTAGGGCTTTTTAGTAAGGGTAAATGGGTCACTTGGGTGATTAAATTTCAGCAAAATAAAATGCCAAAAATCTGGAAAAAAATCCCGTTGGTACTATTCATCAGACATTTTGCGAATTTTTTTTCATTGATCCTAATATGCAATGCATGCATGGTCAGGGGCTATAGTCCCCTAACGATATGTAGTATTTTATAGAAATATAAAATGCATGAAAAGAAACAGTTGAATTTGTGGAAATATAAAGAAATGAAGTAATTAGCTAAGTTACATCTAAGTTAACCATTTAATAAATGCAATTAATGAAGTGCTGGGTTCGGGGTGTCACAGAGCTATCGTAAGATTCCCAAGCACTATCCTCAGTTACAACCCTAGGTCTATATAAAGTAGTCAATCTACCAGCAGCAGAGGCTGTAGATACATGTCTACTTGTTTATCTACTACCATAAGCGAGAGTCGTTGCAGGTATCGAGTGTTGTGAGGGCTTTCATTTTCGCGTTAAGGGAAGTCTGTTATAGCACTAGGAATCAGTGCCATTTGTCTAAGCTAAAACTTAGGGGACTTTGGAATCTATTCCATATTCCATACGCTAGGAAGCCGATCCGAACTTTCATCATAGCCTTTGCTTGAACCAAAGAGAGCGATGCAAACAGCTCAGGAGGTCACAGATAAAACCCTTAGCCGGGTTTGATAAGTACTCTCGGTCAATCATTTCATTCTCCAGACAGGGTAGGGTATGGGCACATTTATTGGAGCAGTTGGGAAGAATACCGACCGATTTCTTTTTTCAATCCTTAGAAAAAGGAGTTTGGTCAGCCATGTTCCCTACGTACCCTCTCGTTATTCCCATGATTCCCTGTTGCACCTATTCTCTGTAACTGGCGGTTCAGATCTGTCTCGTGGACAGTCACTGCGCTTCAAACTCTGTGTCGGTTGGTGCACCTATGGTTCTTAAGGTTGTTGATGCCAAGAAAGATAAGGAAAATGTTCATATTTTTCCTCTAGTTGCGAAGGATATAGCTTACTACATATTCGAGTGAAATGGCTAGTGGTAAAGATGCGTGGTAAGGTCGCTACTAACGAATCGTATATGCGTGGAGAATGATGCTGATTCGAGCTCAATTTCTCTCTCAGTACTTAGATCTTCCTCTAAAATTTATCCCATTCCTTGTTTCCTTTGTTCCATCGACTACATTGATTGGATACCGCTGGGCCTGCCTACAAAGAAAGTATGCCGATTATCTCATAAAGCCATTAAATTCACCTTGGTTGTCTTACCCATTTCTTATATCTTATTCCCACCTTGTTCAATTGCTCTTTCTCGATGGTATTCTGGGGCCCTAGACCTCATTCTCTTTGATACGCTTATTCAATTGATAGTGGCCTCTCCTTACCTTACTTTAATTGGGGAGGATTAGAGTAAAGAGCGGGTACGGGAGCTTGACCAGGAACAAGTTAATGAGAAGTAGGTTTGCCTGGGGCGGGCTCACTTTTCTACCCTTTCCTCCCAAGATTTAAGGATTTGCTCAAGCAACCTATCAACCCAATAATAAGAAAGGGGCTACTAGTTGTAGCGTGCTTTCGCCCCTATAGATTAAGGATATTCTTCTACGAGACTCCATCCAAATCCGCCACTCATAAGTTAGTTTTCAATTCTTTTTATTGAGACTATGCTCTCAATTCCATTCTTCATCTTCCTAGTCGCAGTATTCTTGCTCAACCCAATATGAATTTTAGAGTGTCGTGCCAGGGCGATAGGTGCGCCGCAGTCACACATTCGATCAAGAGCCTTTACCTTTATTCGCTATGTAAATAGAGGGCTAAAAAAAGTGCAAGACCCTCAACAAAAGAATGGATTAAGGTGATAGAGTGTTATCAGGAGACACTAGGCATCGAAATTGAAAAAAAGTGCTCTTTTTTTTCGTCAGTGGATTTTGCTCATCAAGTTCTTGTTTGATTTGCCTTAGAATACCACAATATTCATCTTTTTGGGGTTAATTCTCTCAATGGCGAATCGATCATTCGATATTCTTTGACTTTTGAGAGGATGGAATGGAAGAAAAGTAATAAAACCTGCAATGGCTACTGAATAACTTCCTTTTACTTTCTCAATAAAAAGCCTTTGACCTTTGTATTCATTCGCCAAATCTTGTTCAGTTCCATCCTAGCTCGCTTTTGTCTAAATCATTGTGGAAGAAGAAGAAGTGGTCCACCAGCCACTACATCTGTGGAACCCACCAAATCATTAAACCTGGTGGCTGCTCACTCTTTGATCAGTGATTCACCGGCCACTAGATCGATGAAGAATCTCTCCAAAATCTTTTTCTTTGATCAGTGATTAGCTGGCCACTAGATCCAGGGATCCCACCTTAATCTCAAACCTGGTGGCTTAGTTGATTGGCACTCCTGTAGGCTCATCTTGCATATAAATTCAAGGGGTCCCAAGTCTTGTATCCATCAAGAACATTTCTTCCCTTAAGCGTAAAACTTCAGATTGTAAGGTGTTTCGACGACATAAGAAAAAATTAGAATTAGATCTTAGAAATGATCGACTCAAATAGATGCTCATCATAAGCTTTTTTTGTCCTCCTCTTCCTATTGATCAAAAGCATCCAGCAGTGCCAAGCCAGTAGAAAGAGTTCAGCTATTAAGCTAAGCTACTGTTGGGGAACTCGGTAGAAACAATTTGCCGTTTCTGCCTTTCTAGGCTTAACAATAGCTCATCCCTCAAAGTACGCCACCGCTTAGGCCTAGGAAACTCATCCGCTTGTTAATTCTTGGTGTAATACTCACTCGTAAATGATTGGTATTAGAATTTTTCACTGATAAGGTGTAATCAGTCTCATCCGTGTAAGAATTAGGAATTCCTCTTCCAAGTGGTCCCAGAATAGGCATTGTGGCAAAGAACAAGAAGAAAACAAAAGGAGAAATTTGTCCAATAGTAACAAATGGTGCCTCCACAGGTTGACATCCGATCCAACCTAGTAGTAAGCGATCCGCCAAAAGCAACCAAAATATTCCTTGGTGAATCGAGTGAAAACTTGAACTATGTACATACATACTTTTAAAAAAAGGTAAAGCCAACATACATATAAAAACTGGTGCTATTGCGGCTACACCTCCTGCTTTGTCAGTTATACTACGAAGAATGGCATGGATCGGTAGGAAATACCATTCCAGCACAATATGAGGCGGGGTAGGCATCAGATTAGCAGGTATATAATTGTCGGGATGCCCCAAAACATTAGGAGCATAAAAAATCCAAATGGAAAAAAAGATAGCAAAAGCTACCCAAGCTACTAGATCTTTTACATAAAAATAAAGGTAAGAAGCCATTTTATCCATCTCTGAATGTACACCCAATGGATTATTTGATCCATATTGATGCAATGCGGCCAGATGAAGAAGACTGGCACCTACTACAATAAAGGGGAGTAAATGATAAAGACTAAAAAAATGATTTAAGATGGCATTGTCCACAGAGAAACCACCCCAAAGCCAGGTTACTATGGTATCTCTTACTACATGTATGGCACTAGCTAAGCTTGTAATTACTGTAGCTCCCCAAAAGCTCATCTGAGCCCAAGGTAGTAGATATCCTATAAAAGCTGTCACAATCATTAATAGGAAGATTACAACTCTGAGACACCGAACAAATTCCCTAGGACTACTATAATTCGCATGATATAGACCACGAAAAATATGAAGGTGAACCACAATGAGAAACATACTTGCCCCATTAGCATGCATAAAACGTAGCAACCAGCCCCATTCACCATCTCTCATAATGTGTTATACGCTGTTGAAAGCTAGATCCACATGAGGTGTGTAATACATTGCTAAAAAAACACTAGTCACTATTTGAATGACTAAACAAATACCAGCTATTGAACTAAACCCCTACCAATAACTAAGATTGCTTGGGGTTGGATAATCTATCAAATGCTAATTAAGTGTGGAGGATATAGGTTGTTTAAGAAGAGATAATTGTTGGTTACTTTTAGTCATTTCTTTCTTTTTTCTTTTCTATCGTGACAACTCTTGTTCACCCACCTTTTAGCGTTCTGGGGTCGTACTATATATATTAAAAGATAGAGTACCCTTTCTTCCACCTCGGAATGATGGAGAGGGTATACAGCAAAAGAAGCATCAAAGGGGTCGGGTCATCCTTAGTTACTGAAGAGTCGTCTGACTGTTGGGTGATAGAATCAGAGAGATTTTTACCTCTTTCTCTTCTCTCCAGCACTCTTACACTGATCATCTTGCTGCAACAATGCAAGGTTAGGAATGAATCTAATTGAAATTTAGGTCTATATCCGCTTGGAAGATTATTCTTTCCTTCTCGGTGAAAGAGGGCAAGGGTGTGTGGCAGAAAAAATTCTAAAATGAGAGAAGATTTCATCCACCAAGTGGGACAAAGTGTGACCCCTAAGCAATTGGGGGTTCTTGCCCATCTGTTGGGGGTCCATATCATTTGAAAACTTTTCCTCTTCCATTAGCATAGCTAAATTTGAATAAGATGACTCAGCCTCGGGAAAAGTAAGCCCCATTGCCTTGATTGAATTTGGCTTCGCTCCACCCTGAATCAATCAAAATATTGATTGGATTCATCCCACATTTCATTTGGGCGAGAGAGAGGCTATGAGTCACTTGGGCTACGGATTTTTTGGTTGGTTGATTCTCGAAATCACCTCTTGAAAAAAAAAAGCCAAAGGGTCCAAACCTACAAATGAATAGGAAGCGAGGTGATGATCTTTCATGAAAGGGAGGAAAAGAGGGGTAGGGCTTTGTTCTGGGAGGGCCACCTTGCGCAGCTTTAGAAATGTGAGAATCTCATAAAGTCACACTCTCCAACCTTTTCTATCTTTAGAAGAAGGGCGAGAGAAAGTCAATATGATATTTGCCTTGGTTTTTCCAACGAAACTAAGCACTCTTTTTCTTTCTCATTCGGAAGGCTCAGTCCCACACTCTGACTTCAATGATGGGAACAACCTCTGCACTCTGGCGCTCCAATGAGCAAGAGTTATCCGTCTTACTATATTTAGAATTGTGGTCGATCCCTTGGAAGTTACATTCGTAACGTTATGTTGACACGATGATATTCTATCCTTCCAAGAGTACTACCCTGTACGTAGTCTATGTCTGGGGAGCATACTTTACAGGAGGCGGTAGAGAGGTCCCCCACTTTGATTCTTGCCCCTTTAGCATCTCTGATTTGAGATAAGGGATTACTCTATTAGGTCTTTTCGGTCTGGAGCCAGCCGGTAATGGACCTACTCACCTTGTTTGTATACTAGCTATGGAGCTAAGCCTTGTTCTATTGGTTTGGTGGTTGCTACCAAAATGATTTTTTTATGCCTATCAAAGGACCTCGAGATGTTAATCCACGAAAAAAGATACGAGAAATTCAAAAGAACTCATATTGATTACCAGGGCCTCGAGCCCCACTTTAAAATAGGGGCTGGTCTCCCCATTTCTAAGGAGATCCACATGAATGTTTTCCAAAATGAAAACATTCGTTCTTTCCAAATGAACCCATTGCCCCAAAACATATGGACTGTTCTCGAAAAGAGTACCGTAGCCCCCCTCTATCACAATTCGGGAAGCCTCAAATTCAATAAGACCATGTAATTCGTCGACTTTCTGGGCAGTCCCTTCGGATAGAGCATCTACCTCAGACAAATCATCGACTATCTCTGAGTCCAACGAAAAAAGCGAATCGGGGAGAGACTGAGGTTTATGACCTTCCACCCGTGGGGGAGATAGGGTAGGGCAATCTATCTCGCGGATGATATTAGAAAGCTCCTACTCCCTTGGAGTTAGATTAGTCTCTGCTGGAGCAGCTTCTTCAGGATTGCTCATTTTTAATGAAGATACTAGTGGTAGGGTTTGTGTGTATATTGATACGAGGGACCGGTACTTTCATTTTGGCACTTTCTTTCTTTTTTCTAGTATTTCCACTTCTTTCTCTAAAAATGAAGAAAGTCTTACAGAAATTGCTGGTTGTTCTAACCAAGAAAGACATGGGAGTTTTTGGGCATTAATACAAACGCAGTGTGCTTTATGTTCTAGTATTTCCACTTCTTTCTCTAAAAATGAAGAAAGTCTTACAGAAATTGCTGGTTGTTCTAACCAAGAAAGACATGGGAGTTTTTGGGCATTAATACAAACGCAGTGTGCTTTATAGGACCAGGTTCTTCTTATATATAATATAATTAGGATCTGTTGTTTTCCAAAGTAGTTAGTACATTATAGACATGGTGTAGTTTGATGTAACCAGCGAGCCGGGATGAAAGAAAGACTGTACCCGATGTCCTTTCCTCTCATCAGACAACTATTTTGAGCTCACTAAACACCCACCTAATCTACACTTCACCTATCTAAGAGAAGGCTTTTCATGTCATGTCAACTGACTGATGCTTTATCAATTCCTTTCTTTAATATACCTTGATCCTATCTATATACAGGATACCCCAAAGCCAAAGGTGTGTAGCAGATTCAACCTAAACTACATGAGAAAACTAATCGAATCCTTACTTTTTGTTATCCCTCTCTTGAGCCATAGTCACTAGGATCCAATGTAACGGCTACTTACTTCCTTTGGATCAATCACTTTTATCTGCATCCCTTATTTTTGCTAAAGCCATATGCCATATCTGAGAGGGGTTATTTTAATTTCCTGGAGCGAGCCAGGTTTGAGATCTTTCCCACATGCCTTCTTTATTTTTTATCGCCTGGTCTTTCTTTTGTATGGGACATGGGATCTTTCTTTCCTAAATTCATTTACCTTACTAGCCAAAACCCGTGTCATCTTCAAATAACCCAATCTAATGGGCGTATGAATATCCGCTTCGAAAGTATCAAGGTAGTCTTTTTTATGTTTACACTATTCTTCGCATCTTGAGATATGCAGTAGATTAGTAAGCGTCCTATCTCATAAGGAATTAAGGCTTGGTTGCATTTGAGAAGAACTAAGGATCAGTCTAATGTGACCTATAGGAGATAGAAGCTGTAGTTCCTTTTTTAGTTGCCTGCCCTCGGGCTGAACTGCTAACTGACGAAATGACTTATTAAGTTAAGAGTAGTCTAGCGAGAAGGATTGCTTCTAGGTTCTATACCAACAAACACATTCTCTCTTCTCTATCAAAGAAGGAAAAATTGCAAGGGCTCTAGCGACATAGCTATGAAAAAAAATCCACCCAGGCCAATCTCGCTGACAGGTAAGGAAAAACTACTAGCTTCTTCAACGCTAAAGCCTTTCCTTTTCTATATCCCCTTTCTACCTATTCTAGATGGGATACGTAAGGCTACGCTCCTCTTCTTCTTTTAAGTCTTTCCTCTTTTCTGTTTACCTGAACAAACTCTATTCTCTATTGTAGCTGAATCCCCAACAAAAAGAGAAAACCATCTCGCGACACAAATGCTATATTACGCAGAGGTTGGCAAGAGCTTATTTCACAGCTTCACAAGACTGAATTGAATTAGCCTCGGGGAACTGAACTACCTTGATATGAATCCAGGAACTCACAGAAGACCAAGGCAAGTCCACTCTCGATTCAACATAAGCTTGGTATCTTTCTTTCCTAAAATAAAGCATTTCCCTTGAAGCCAGGTCTTTCTTCTCTTTTTTAAAGCTAGAAATTGGACTTCTTCTTCCTGACTCGATTCACAGTTTAATCACACTAAGCTAGAGCCCAACCAGGGTGAGAGAGATAGGAGAGTAGGGATGGGGAACCAATGTCACCAACTTAACTAGTTGTCTCGGATCTTTGAATAGATAGAGAGAAATGCTTTTCGTGTGGCCCAAGAGCCTATTAGTTCAAAGAGTTAGCATTGACTTTCTTCCCATCCGGAAATCGTAGAAAGCTGGGAAAAAGTTATTTAGCGGAGAGCCGGGAAAACTACTGAATACGATAATGATACCATTCAATGCGGAACAAGAAGAATCACAATCGACTCAACTTGACGAGTCAGTTCAGTAGCTGCCTTTAGAGCTGGGATAAGTAGGGTAGTAGTTAAGATGAACTAAAAGGCCTCTCCTCAACCCTCAACCTAGACATAGAACTCATAGCTCTGGAGCTGATTGAATTGATTATTTTTTATTTAAGAGCCACCGAAAGGCTTCGCTTCTCACTCACAGAACTCTCCCCAGTAGTCTTAGGTCAAGAGAGAAGAGTGATAGCATACATTGAGTCAGTCGCTTATTTGGGGTGAACTTTCATCTATTCTCTTTCCTTCTTTTTGCTTTTTTGTCAAAAACAAACGTTATCATAGTTCAATTTTCTTTATTTCTCATCTTGTTCAATCTTGATGGCAGCTAGTTTATTTAATTATTTCGTCGTTAAGTTCAAAGAGTCATTCTAGCATATGTTTTCACTGCTTGCTAGTAAACAATTGGTGTCTCTTTCCTCACGCCTTTACTTAACGTATTTTTTTTCTTTTATGTAATACGATACATTGTGAAGAGTAGATTCAACAAGAGGAATCAGAGCTTCCCTTTCTGGTAACTTCGCTACTTTGAGAATAGCGAGCAAGAACCCGAAGCAGACTTTAAGATAGATGTCACTAACTTGCATTCCTTCCTTACTAAAAAAACGCCTTTTCGCCTTCTGCTCCTACTCCACTTTTTAATTTAATAAGAGAATCTCGCTTTATCATTTAAAATTTTTCCTATTTTCCTGCGAGAAATGCCAAACCTAAGACTAATTCATCTAGTCTAATGCGCCGACCTTAGGTCACGTGTAATACCCGAGCCCGGAATATTAATTTTCTTTGTTTATTATTTTGAAAATTATATTTCCTTAAATTCTTTGTGAATTAACTGTTACTTTCTAGTCGACGCAACGTGCATTGCATTTAAGGAGCGATAGCTAGATAACGATTTCCAGTCCTCAGCAAATAGTGAAACTAGTATTTAGACGACTTAAATTTTATATTTTAATTGTTGCTAACTTTAATTGAACTTACCTTAACTGAAACGGCTTTAAAACGCGCGAAATAGGGCCCTTTGACCAAGTTTTTAAGTAGTTTGACTTAGCCCTTTGACCCTTTGACCATTTGACCCTTAAATAAGTTAAAATTAAGCAAAATAAAATAAAAACAGCAGCAAAACAGCAGCAGGTCGTGATCTCCCTTAGAGGAAAAAAAAAAAAACCTTTCAACCTTCCAAACGATCAATCTTCGCGTGTGCTCGTGCGGGGTGATTTCCGAGGCAACCAACGTTGTTTTCCTAGCGACTAGGAGTACCTAAGGTGAGGGAAGCATGTTATTTGCGCATTTATACGTTGTGTTAGTTAACTTTATCAGTTTTTAGATTTATCCGTAGATCGTTATTTAAAGCGAATTGATGCTTCTAAAATGTTCCTTAGCATTGGTAGAACATGTATTTATGGCTTTGTAACATTTTCTGCGGTTAAATGTTGTGATTGCAACTTGAATTGTGATATGAATAGTACTTTGTGAATAGTAAAACCTTGAAACGTTGAAATTGCGCTGTTATGCTTTCCGTTGATGTAGAAACGTGCTAGGTATGCTAGAATGCTAAAATGTGTGGTTTGTTTGGGTTGCGTAGTGGAAAAAACGAGAATTAAGCCTTTGGGAAAGTCGGGGTCGTTTAGGTCGACTTTTGCGTTTTCTCGTTTTGCGTGTTGGCATTGCTTCGGGAAGCCATGGAAGCACTTTTGGTGCGAATATGGCGTTGGTTGGGTGTTTGGTTGTTGTAGTTGTAGTTCAAACGAGAAAGGGGGAAATCGGGGCTTTGCGCGAGTTCTAGGGTGAAGTAAGGTTTCGGGGTCTTTAGACGTGCCTTATGGTGACCTAGGAGGGTTGGCGAAGTCGGTTTCCAGAACTCGGGGCTCGTTTGTAAATGGGAACATGTTGACAGTTGGGGCCGATTTTTGTTTTTGTCTGTTTACTTGTCTTTATGCTTATAGAATGCTTAGAATTACTTGAATTACTTGTTTGAGTTGTTTCGGATTGAATTGCTTATCAAATTGCTGCTATTGCGTGCGAGAGTAACCTACTTTGTTATTCTCCCACGTGTGGTTTATCGCTTGTTTATTGCTTGTTTATTGTCTTGTATCGAGTCTTGCATGGCATAGTGTCTCGCACGTGAGTGATGGGCCTCTCTGGGTAGCCTTGGGTTGCCAGTGTTGGTTGCTCTAGCTCCGTTGCTATTCCCTTTCTCGCTTGGGTTGCATCCCAGGGAGATTTGGGTCGTAGGATTGATGGATACTTCCGGAGTATTCCAAACTGGTGTTATAAGGTTGTTTTGGGCCGGCGCGTCATCATCGAATTCGAGTTTGAAAGTGGTTCGTGAAAAGAGTATCGTATCCTTTGATTGAGTGTTTGCAGCTTTAAATACTTGCCTTGCTTTATTGTTGGCTTTGGATGTATCTTTATATGTTTTGAATGTATTGCTTGGCTAATTGCATTGCATACTCCTCTCATCTCCGTCCTTGAGACCAATTGCCCTCGCTGAGCAATAGTTTTTGCTCATTCCTCTCTATACTATGTTTTTACAGGAGTAGTTGAGGCAGACCCTCTCGAGGTAATTGAGGAGGAGGAGCAGGTGGAGGTGTTTCCGTGATAGCACTTACCTGCTTTGCTGGTGGTTGGTTACCAGTTTTGTGCAAACCTTGCTGTTATGTATATTGCGTGAGGAACGCTTAATTTTGAGGCTTGTAGCCTTGTATATATATTTTCTAGTTGAAATCTTTATTAGTCTTATGTTGAAATGGATTAAAGTTTGTAAGTTGTAAACTTATACTCGGATGACTAGTGAAGAATGCATGCTAATGGCTAATGGTTTAGTGGCATAAGTACTTGTGTAGTATGCATATCATTTTTGGTTTGGAAAGTTGGATAATAAGAAATGTATGTTTTATAGAAAGTTGGCTTGTTTTGATTATTTTATAGCTTTCGCAAGTGTTATATTGATTTTAGGGTTTTCGGATTGTCCGCGGTACAGAGGAGACTCCGTCCGTGTGTCGGGTCCGGGCTTGGCCTTTTGCGGGGTTGGGTCGGGGCGTGACATCTTTAGGTGGTATCAGAGCATGATAGTCTTGCATGAGCCGGGATATGATTCTCGGTCTGTGGGGTAAAGGTCTAAAATGCTAAAGTGTTTATGAATGATTGCTAAGTGAAAAGAAAATGTTCTAGCATGACTTTGTGAACTTGGAATGTTTATGTGTTTAAGTGAAATAGTTTGGCAAGTTAAACTTGTCTTATGTGAATTGTGTGATAGAATATTGGATTGTTATTGACTTGAGTGTTATCTAATCTTATGTGTTATATTTCTATCTATAAACTGCTTTTAAATGTTGCCAGCTATTGTGAGTTGCTACTATGCCGCCACGTCGTGGTACTCAAGGTATAGGATCAGATGAAGAGGCAGCAGAACAAGGTCAGCAGCCATTGCCTGAGCAGTTTATGGCTACCATGACTACTGCAGTAGACCGGATCACACAGGTACTACATGAGCAGAGGCAGGACCGGATTAATCCCCAGGGTAATCAAGCTAATCCTGGTGGACAGGGGTACAGAGTTGAGAATAACCAGCTTGAGAAATTTCTGAGGCACGAGCCAGGAAAGTTTTTCGGGGAGCCGGATGATGAGGCGGCCGAGAGATGGATTAATCGAGTTGAGAAAATTTTCACTGCTTTGAGGTATACCGATGAGGCAAGAATAGACTATGCATCATTTTTATTTGAGGGTGATGCAGAGCAGTAGTGGAATACTGTTAGGCTGAGGTGGGATTGTGAGGATGTTCCACACTTATGGGATGATTTTGTAAGTGAGTTTCGGGACAAATATATTCCCGAGATGGCAATGGAGAGACGGGAAGATGAGTTTGTGGCCCTGAAGCAGGGAAATATGACTGTTGCACAATATGAGGCTAGATTTGTTAGCCTGTCGAGGTATATGCCCGAGTTGGTACGGCCAGCTAGGAGGATGATACATAGGTTTGTCCGTGGGTTGAGAATGGACATACAGTTGCATTTGACTGGACAGACCTACACTACTTTTCCCGAGGCATTTCAGGCAGCCTCGAAGTTTGAGAAACGGAAGGCTGAGATGTTAGCCGAGAGCAGTCAGCCGAGTAAGAAGCAGTTTTTGGGCCAGAGTAGCCAGAGTCAGCCGAGGCAGTATCAGGCTTCTGCACAGGGTCCTCAGCAGCGTTCGTATCAGCCACAGCAGCAGATTCAGGCTAGACCAGCTGTGACTAGACCTCAGCAGGGAGGTACAGTTCCTACCCCTGCCAGAGCCCCAGCACCTACAGGAAACACTGCGGTTAGGCAAAATCAGCAGTGTGATTATTGTAATCGACCAGGGCATATTGAGGCTAACTGCTGGAGGAAGAGTGGGAAATGTACGGGTTGTGGCAGTGATGAGCATAGGGTGAAGGATTGCCCTAAATTTAATAATGTTCAGGGCCGTGGTGGAGGCCGAGGTGTTCAGAATAGGGCTGCAGGTGCACGACCAGCACAGAGAGTTCAGGCTAGGGTCTTTGCACTGGATGCAGAGGAGCTGCCCGATAATACAGCTATAGTGGAAGGTACCTTTCTTCTCAATACTCAGCCAGTTAAAGTTTTGATTGATCCTGGAGCTACGCATTCGTTTATAACTCCTGCATGTGCACGATCTGTGAATGTTTGCATTGATAATTTGCCTCATGAAGTTGAAGTTAGTACTCCTTTGGGTGCAAAATTTGTTGCTGAATCTATTTGCAAATCTTGTGATATATGTATAGAGAACCGTAAATTTCCTGCTGATTTAATTATATTACCATTCCGTGACTTTGAAATCATTTTGGGAATGGACTGGTTGGGAAAGTATTATGCTCAGTTGGATTGTAGAACAAAGATCGTTTATCTTAAAGTTCCTGACCTACCGGTACTAGAGATTATTGGGAACTGCAGGGCTGCCCGCATTCCACTTTTATCAGCGATCAAGACTTCTAAGTTGTTGAATAGGGGTTGTGAAGCCTACTTAGCCTATTTGATCAATCAGCCTGCTGATAAGTTGAGTTTGAATGAAGTTCCGATTGTTAGAGACTTCCCTGGTGTATTTCCTGAGGAATTACCGGGTTTACCACCGGATAGGGAGATTGAGTTCGTGATTGATCTTGTGCCAGGCACTGCGCCAATTTCTAGGAGTCCTTATAGGATGGCATCGGCTGAACTTCAGGAGTTAAAAATTCAGCTTCAGAACTTGCTTGAGAAAGGGTTTATACAACCTAGTTCTTCACCGTGGGGCGCACCTGTGTTGTTTGTGAGAAAGAAAGATGGCACGCTACGGTTATGCATTGATTACAGGGGACTTAATCAAGTCACGATTAAGAATAAATACCCCTTGCCGTTGATTGAAGAATTGTTTGACCAGTTGCAGGGTGCGAGTGTTTACTCCAAATTTGACTTGAGGCAGGGTTACTATCAACTTAGAATTCGGAGTGACGATATACCAAAGACGGCATTCAGGACTAGATATGGCCACTATGAATTTGTTGTTTTGCCGTTTGGATTGACGAATGCACCAGCCGCATTCATGGACTTGATGCAGAGGGTTTTTCGGCCTTACCTTGATCAGTTTGTCGTGATCTTCATTGACGACATTTTAGTGTATTCGAAGAACGAGGCTGAACATGAGCAACACTTGAGGATTGTGCTTCAGACTTTGCAGGAAAACAAGCTTTTTGCTAAATTCAGCAAGTGTGAGTTCTGGTTGAACCAGATATCTTTTCTAGGCCATATCATTTCAGACCGAGGAATTTCAGTGGACCCAGCTAAGATTGAAGTTGTTTCAGCTTGGAAGAGACCTGAGACGGTGCCAGAGATTCGGAGTTTTCTTGGATTGGCAGGTTACTACCGGAGATTTGTTAAAGACTTTTCTAAAATTTCTGGACCTTTGAGCCAGTTAACTCAGAAGAAAGATGCTTACAATTGGGATGTCAAGTGTGAATCCAGTTTCCAGGAATTGAAGAAGAGACTAACTACAGCTCCTATACTAGCTTTACCTGAGGGAACAGAGAACTTCGTTGTCTACAGTGATGCATCTAAAGAAGGATTGGGCTGTGTTTTAATGCAGAATGGTAAGGTGATTGCCTATGCTTCTAGGAAATTGAAACCTTATGAAGTCAATTACCCTACACATGATCTCGAGTTAGCTGCAGTTGTGTTTGCATTGAAGAAGTGGCGTCATTACTTGTGGGGTTGCAGATTTGAAATATTTACTGACCACAAGAGTCTCAAGTATTTGTTTTCACAGAAGGATCTGAATATGAGGCAGCGGAGATGGCTAGAGCTATTGGGTGGTTATAACTGTTCCATTAACTATGTGCCAGGTAAGGCAAATGTTGTTGCTGATGCTTTGAGCCGAAAGGCTACTGTTGCGAGCTTGATTATCAAGGACTGGGAGACTTTGGAAGAAATTTGTTCATGGAAACCAGAAGCTAGTGAGGTAAGGATTCGGTTTTCTAGTTTACAGATTCAGTCAGGGTTGCTAGCACAGATCAGAGAGGCTCAGAAGACTGATCCTCACATCTTGAAGATCCAAGAGAAAGCTAAAGGGGGAGAGTCGGAGTTTAAATTTCATGCAGATGGCATTTTCAGGTTCAGGGATAGAGTATGTGTTCCTGATGATCCGACTTTGAAGAATGAGATCCTGTCCGAGGCACATAATTCGAGGTACACGATTCACCCGGGCAGTACTAAGATGTATAGAGATTTGAAGCAACACTTCTGGTGGAACAATATGAAGAGGGAGATTGCTGGGTATGTATCCAGATGTTTGACTTGTCAGAGGGTTAAGGTTGAGCATCAGAGGCCAGCCGGACTTCTACAGCCGTTATCGATTCCGCAATGGAAGTGGGTACATATAACAATGGACCTTGTGACCGATCTTCCTAGATCTCCGAGAGGATGTGATTCTGTTTGGGTTGTTGTGGACCGCTTGACTAAAGTTACACATTTTATTCCCGTGAACAAACAGGATAGCCTTGATAAGCTAGCTGAATTGTATGTTGCTAATATTGTGAGATTGCATGGAGTACCACAGAGTATAGTGTCAGATAGGGATCCCAGATTCAGATCTCGTTTTTGGCAGAAGTTGCAAGAGGCCATGGGAACTAAGTTGAGCTTCAGTACTGCATATCATCCGCAAACTGATGGCCAGTCTGAGAGAACCATCAGGATCTTGGAAGACATGCTTCGGGCATGTGTGCTTGACTTTGGGAAGAATTGGGAGAAGTTTTTGCCTTTAGCGGAGTTCGCCTACAACAATAGTTATCAATCTACTATAGGTATGGCTCCCTACGAGGCGTTGTATGGTCGGAAATGCAGATCCCCATTATATTGGGAAGAGGTTGGAGAGATGAGAACAGTTGATCCGACTGTGTTACCTGAGATGATTAAGATGGTAGATAATGTTCACCTTATTCACCAGCGTATGCTTACAGCTCAGAGTCGTCAGAAGAGTTATGCAGATAAGCACCGTCGGGATCTTAAGTTTGATTTGGGAGATTGGGTGTTTCTTAAGATTTCTCCACGGAAGGGATTGATTCGGCACGGTAAGAGCGGGAAGCTTAGTCCCAGGTATGTGGGCCCGTATGAGATCACCGAAAAGGTAGGTCCTTTGGCTTATCGATTAGCTTTGCCTCCGAGCTTGTCGCGACTGCATGATGTGTTTCACGTGTCTATGTTGAAGAAGTATCATCCAGACCCTTCGCATGTACTTGAACCAGAGCCTTTGCAGATTGAAGAGAAGTTATCCTACGAAGAGAAACCGATTAGAATTGTGGATCGGAAGATTCAAGAGCTTCGCAGAAAGAGTATTCCGTTAGTGAAGGTTCTGTGGAATCATCATGGGTTTGAGGAAGCGACATGGGAAAGAGAGGACCAAGTTCGGGATCAGTATCCGGAGTTGTTTGTTGACCAGGTAAGAATTGCGTGGGCGCAATTGTTTTAAGGGGGAGAGGGTGTAATACCCGAGCCCGGAATATTAATTTTCTTTGTTTATTATTTTGAAAATTATATTTCCTTAAATTCTTTGTGAATTAACTGTTACTTTCTAGTCGACGCAACGTGCATTGCATTTAAGGAGCGATAGCTAGATAACGATTTCCAGTCCTCAGCAAATAGTGAAACTAGTATTTAGACGACTTAAATTTTATATTTTAATTGTTGCTAACTTTAATTGAACTTACCTTAACTGAAACGGCTTTAAAACGCGCGAAATAGGGCCCTTTGACCAAGTTTTTAAGTAGTTTGACTTAGCCCTTTGACCCTTTGACCATTTGACCCTTAAATAAGTTAAAATTAAGCAAAATAAAATAAAAACAGCAGCAAAACAGCAGCAGGTCGTGATCTCCCTTAGAGGAAAAAAAAAAAAACCTTTCAACCTTCCAAACGATCAATCTTCGCGTGTGCTCGTGCGGGGTGATTTCCGAGGCAACCAACGTTGTTTTCCTAGCGACTAGGAGTACCTAAGGTGAGGGAAGCATGTTATTTGCGCATTTATACGTTGTGTTAGTTAACTTTATCAGTTTTTAGATTTATCCGTAGATCGTTATTTAAAGCGAATTGATGCTTCTAAAATGTTCCTTAGCATTGGTAGAACATGTATTTATGGCTTTGTAACATTTTCTGCGGTTAAATGTTGTGATTGCAACTTGAATTGTGATATGAATAGTACTTTGTGAATAGTAAAACCTTGAAACGTTGAAATTGCGCTGTTATGCTTTCCGTTGATGTAGAAACGTGCTAGGTATGCTAGAATGCTAAAATGTGTGGTTTGTTTGGGTTGCGTAGTGGAAAAAACGAGAATTAAGCCTTTGGGAAAGTCGGGGTCGTTTAGGTCGACTTTTGCGTTTTCTCGTTTTGCGTGTTGGCA
Organism: Ehretia macrophylla; assembly: GCA_037974665.1. NCBI lineage: Eukaryota > Viridiplantae > Streptophyta > Magnoliopsida > Boraginales > Ehretiaceae > Ehretia > Ehretia macrophylla. The sequence continues at coordinate 84,023,059 of CM075770.1, read as the reverse complement.
TTGCTTCGGGAAGCCATGGAAGCACTTTTGGTGCGAATATGGCGTTGGTTGGGTGTTTGGTTGTTGTAGTTGTAGTTCAAACGAGAAAGGGGGAAATCGGGGCTTTGCGCGAGTTCTAGGGTGAAGTAAGGTTTCGGGGTCTTTAGACGTGCCTTATGGTGACCTAGGAGGGTTGGCGAAGACGGTTTCCAGAACTCGTGGCTCGTTTGGAAATGGTAACATTTTGACAGTTGGGGCCGATTTGTGTTTTTGTGTGTTTACTTGTCTTTATGCTTATAGAATGCTTAGAATTACTTGAATTACTTGTTTGAGTTGTTTCGGATTGAATTGCTTATCAAATTGCTGCTATTGCGTGCGAGAGTAACCTACTTTGTTATTCTCCCACGTGTGGTTTATCGCTTGTTTATTGCTTGTTTATTGTCTTGTATCGAGTCTTGCATGGCATAGTGTCTCGCACGTGAGTGATGGGCCTCTCTGGGTAGCCTTGGGTTGCCAGTGTTGGTTGCTCTAGCTCCGTTGCTATTCCCTTTCTCGCTTGGGTTGCCTCCCAGGGAGATTTGGGTCGTAGGATTGATGGATACTTCCGGAGTATTCCAAACTGGTGTTATAAGGTTGTTTTGGGCCGGCGCGTCATCATCGAATTCGAGTTTGAAAGTGGTTCGTGAAAAGAGTATCGTATCCTTTGATTGAGTGTTTGCAGCTTTAAATACTTGCCTTGCTTTATTGTTGGCTTTGGATGTATCTTTATATGTTTTGAATGTATTGCTTGGCTAATTGCATTGCATACTCCTCTCATCTCCGTCCTTGAGACCAATTGCCCTCGCTGAGCAATAGTTTTTGCTCATTCCTCTCTATACTATGTTTTTACAGGAGTAGTTGAGGCAGACCCTCTCGAGGTAATTGAGGAGGAGGAGCAGGTGGAGGTGTTTCCGTGATAGCACTTACCTGCTTTGCTGGTGGTTGGTTACCAGTTTTGTGCAAACCTTGCTGTTATGTATATTGCGTGAGGAACGCTTAATTTTGAGGCTTGTAGCCTTGTATATATATTTTCTAGTTGAAATCTTTATTAGTCTTATGTTGAAATGGATTAAAGTTTGTAAGTTGTAAACTTATACTCGGATGACTAGTGAAGAATGCATGCTAATGGCTAATGGTTTAGTGGCATAAGTACTTGTGTAGTATGCATATCATTTTTGGTTTGGAAAGTTGGATAATAAGAAATGTATGTTTTATAGAAAGTTGGCTTGTTTTGATTATTTTATAGCTTTCGCAAGTGTTATATTGATTTTAGGGTTTTCGGATTGTCCGCGGTACAGAGGAGACTCCGTCCGTGTGTCGGGTCCGGGCTTGGCCTTTTGCGGGGTTGGGTCGGGGCGTGACATCAGGAGCTACCTTAAGGCATTCCTTTATCCCTACTAATTATACCTAAGGGCGTACTCCACCACGAACAGCGGAGTAAGCTCTCAGGCCTTCCTTTCTTTGTTATTCATTCATCTCAAAATAATCTTGGGCTACCTTGCTACGGGTGAGAGAAACAATCCTCATTCTAGGTCATCTAAGGCACTAAGATCTCTTCAAACTACCAGAAAGACCCCTAAGGCGGTTGAGAGGCAGCGGACCGAAAGGAAAGCAGGTAGGCCGCCTTTGATTTTTTATTGAGCGGATTGAGGGGTATACGCCGGGCAAAGACCCCTGATGGAGCTCCGGCAGTGGTTCGATCATTGACAAGGTTCAAAGAAAGAATGGGGCATTGATAAAGAATACATGACTAACCACAATGAATATCCTTCGCCCATTATCACCTTATTTTTACCCATTGACATTTAAGGTAATGAATGGGGAGAGTCTGGGATCTAAGCGGATTGAAGTTAAGAAAGGACTCCTTGTAGGCCAACGAAAGTTGTAAGTTGTGGACCTTGACTTGAAAGCTGGGGTGAATTGTCTAAGATAGTGGACGTCTAAAAGCCAGACCCTTTTCTTCAAGCCTACTGGAAGCCATGGGTGAAGTTGTCAAATAATATCCCGCTAAATTGGCTAAGCGAACCATACTTCAAATATCATTCGGAGTAAGGCCAATCGCTGGATTAAGACTAAAAAACTGACTATTCCTTATCGCCTAGCAAAAGACCTTACTACGTACCTCGACCTCAAGATTTAAGCTAGGGTTCCTGGTATAAGAAAGAAAGTATTGCTAGGCAAGGTCTTCCATAAGTGAACGAGATGAGGATCGAGGTAGTTAAAAGAGGAGTTGCTTTCCAATATAAAAAATATTCTTTCTCCTTCCCTTCACTCACTTTTTTCTAATGTTTTTCCCTTGCGGGCTTTCCACCATTAACACTAGTTTACTTCCTACCTTATTCGCTGGCATTGAACTATTCTCTCGCAGTCCCACGCTTGGAACTAGAAGAACTATTCGCTTTCCACTATGCATTATGCTTCAAACTACGATTGCCCTTCGCTAGCTAACTACTAACTGTGAAACTACTATAAATACAAAGCAAAATTTTACCCCTTTCCTTTATAGCCCGCCAAGGAACAAGTAGCCTTCATCACCTATTCGTACCTGAAGAAAATGCATGAGCAAAAGACTCTTTCAAAAGCAATTCTTTCTTTATGTGCAAACCCTTTCAAAATCTTATTCAAGCTTTCTTGATGTCTTTCTACGTGGAAAGCTCTAGACTCATAGATCGGTCGTTCCAGATGTGATGTTGCGCCGATCAGTGTAATCAATATCTGACACGAGGCCTGTCCCTCTTGAATTGCCAAAAAGTGGATGATAGACAACAGAGATTCTGAATCTGAACTGGCTCCTTTCCATTCCCTTATCTGATTCAAAAGGGATTGATCCTCGAAGTCTAACTCAGGATGCGGAGCTTCTTAATGACTGAGAAAGTGATACCGAATCGATGAGAGAATTGGATCAATAAGCCATAAGATATCTGAGATCCTATCCTAACTCATGAATAGACTATTTTTTATGTTGACGTTTACACCGATGTATACTTTTGTATACTGTCCCTTATGGGTCCGGGCTTTTCTGCTTGAATAGTCCCTACCGTGACTCAATGCGTTAATGCACAATTCCCTCTGTTGTGAAATGAAATACGAAGTCAGTAAAGTATTGAATAGTTAACGTGCGCTAAAGGAATAGATTGTATTGTTGGACCACACACGAGTCCAGTAGTCCAATAAGAATGCCCAACGCAATCCAAAATGAAGGTCACACAAGTGAGCCGAGGGCATTAGTCGTTCTCAGACCAATGTCCATCTAACACATCCTAATCAGAACGGCTACCCAGAGGGCCTAGCTTTAGTTGCCATAATTCTCTTCCCTCAGAGGTTTCGCAAGGGTGTCCCCTTTCAATAAGTCCGTTCCTTTTAATTCATCAAAAGACTTCCTCAGATAGAGGTCATTCTTTTCTTGCTCTAGGGACAATGTTGAAGAAAGGAGTTCTCTTTCTAGAACCACAGTTTTCTTTTTTTCCTTACTAATCGTTAGCAGTGGCTATGTTGCATAATCGCACTCCTCATTATAATCACCAAATTGTTGGCGCTGTGATAACCCGAACCCGGCGTGCATTTAATAGCACCTGACTACATTTGATTAAATGTGTAATTAGTTAAATCAACCAATTTGCACTATTTTAATATTCCTCTTGGAAGCATTTAGTAGTTGTAAATTGAATAATTAAAAGATTATTACCTATTCCTGATAATTATAGTAATTGAATTTCTTTTCTTGTGATTAATTAAGTGTTATCTTAAATGTTAGTGTTTAATTGTATTTGACTATGTGTTTATATTAACTTTCATTTGTAGCTTAACATTAACTTCATAATTCTTTAAAATGTTCTAGAAATAGTTAAATTAATTATTTTAAATGAATATTGATTACCTTGATTGTTTTGATTATTTTAATAATCGGTTTTGGTTGTTTTGCATTAAAATCACTCGATTTTCAAATTAATGAGGAAAGTAACTCCAAGCCGGAGTGAATTTTAAACTATTCTACTATTCTACTTTTCAAAGAATTAAAGTTTTATATTATTGTTCATCACTTTATTAGCGATCGATTAGTGACCGTTCGATCGTAGAATTTCAAAAATAGGAGTTAGAGAAATATTCTTCGGACTTAGCGAAAAATGTTTTTAGCATAATTTAACTAGTTTTAGTTGTTTTTCATTTAATTGCATTGTTTTAACTTGAATTGGATTTAATGGCATCAAAATAAGCTTATTTGACTATTTTTAATTAAAGTTTGATTTTGCAAATGACCAAAATGGCCTTGTCACCATTTAAATTAAAAAACAAGGCAAAAATGACTTAAAACAAAACCAAAAATGACCCTTGTGTCCCCCCTTGGCCGAATGGTTTTCAAGAGAAAAAAAATGATTTTGCTTTCAATTTCCTCTACAATCGTGCGTGGAATTGATCGAGGGTCGTGGCTCGGGTCCTTGCGGGTCTTGGTCTTCAATCTCTGTGAGGGTTTTCACGCTTTTGTGCATTTTAATATGAATTTGATTTTTGAGTCAATTTTTCAGATTTGATATTTATCACGTTATAATGCCTGTTATTGCTTGAAATAGCTTGCTTAGGGTTCGTAGAGCATTGCTTGTTAGTTATTTAGCAATTTTTACGGTTGAAACTGCGTATTTGAAATTGGGGAAGAACATGAATAGTGAATTATGAATAGTAAACCCTAGAATTTTGGATTTCGATCCGAATTACGATTGATTGATTTGGATAGGTGTCATTAATGATAGAAAGCTAAAATGTGAAATAAAAACGGATTGGCCTTTGTTAAAATTAGAAATTAGACAAAGAAACGTAAAGGGGCCGTTTGACCAAAAGTTGACCGTGCTCGAATTGAGTTGGGGGTTTTGCAATTGAGGGCATGGAAGCACTTTTGGCGCTGTTGTGGCGTTGATTGAGTGACCGGTTAGCATAGTTGTAGTTCAAACGCAGTAGGTGGACTTTCGGGCCTCGGGTGAGAAAGTGAAGTTTAGTGACATAGAAACGTGCCTTGTAGTGCCTGAGTGAATGTAGTGAAATCGGTTTCCTAATCCCGTAGCTCGTTTGCTCGTAATTGCCTTTAGAAGTTAGGGATTGAATAGTGATATTTGTTGTTTTCGTGTTTAAACTGCTGTTACTTGTTTAATTGGTGTTATTGTTGCTTATTATTGCTTGAAAAGTTGGTTGAATGCTAGTATTGATTGTGATTGCTTGTTATCTCGTTTGTTGTCACTAGTTTGTATTGTTGTGCTATCGCTCGTTTATTGCCTTGTATCGAGTCTTGCATTGCATAATGTCCCGCGCGTGAGTGATGGGCCTCTCTGGGTAGCCTCGGGTTGCCAGTGTTGGTTGCTCTAGCTCCGTGGCTATTCCCTCTTCTCGCTTGGGTTGCCTCCCAGGGAGATTTGGGTCGTAGAATTGATGGTTACTCCCGGGGTATTCCAAACTTGTGTTATAAGGTGGTTGCGCGCTTATTGTCATCGTTGTCAACATCAAGCTCGAGATTGATGTATCGCTCATGAAATGGTACAATGCTCGCATGAGTGAACCATAGCCGTCAGAGTGTGGTATAGCTTTGAATGGTTGTGTTAATGCTTTCAGTAATTGCTTATGTATTGATTGTTTGTCTTGGTTGCTTATTTATCAGTTATATTGATTAACTGTATTATTTGCATTGCACGACTTTCTTTCTCTCCAATTCGATATCTGTCTCGCCCTCACTGAGTATATGTGCTGTGTATACTCACTCGTCACCACCACATTTTAGGAAATGTCATGTTAGATGGAAAGTTCGTGATTTCGTGGAAGTTCGTGCTTGGAGAGTTGTCTTGCGTGCCTATGTGGCTTGAGTGTCGAAGTTGTAAAGATATATGCTTTCATATGTTGTATGTATTTATTGTTAAAAGAAATGTAATTTAAATCTAGCTAAGTAGTTGAGGTAAATTGATAAGCTAGTTTATGTAATCAGTTAGCACAGCTTAACTTCAATGCATGTTTGTAATGTCCAAAGGAAAAGACTTAGAATGGATAGTTTATTTTATGCAGTAGCTTTGTATGGTTTAATTGTCTAGTTGAATGTACTTGTCAAGAATGAACAAAGATAGGTTAGTTTTTTTTAATTAGAAATGTATGTATACTTGCTGAGTTTAATTGTTGAGAACCAAGGCTCGGATGGCCTTGAGGTAGTTGAATGTTTGGACATGGTATTGGTCCTCTGGTATGCTATCGCAGGTTTTACATTTCACCTAGAAACAGGGGAGACTCCGTCCGTTTTCTCTGAAAATTATGGCCGGGTATGGTTTGGGTTATGATTAGATCGATTGATAGAACTCCCGGTCTCGAGAGGGATCGGGGTGTCACAGGCACTCTGGCCCGAAGATCTATGAATGAGGAATTGACCACCAGCGCATTTTAAAGGCATCATAAGTAGAAACTTCCCATTTATTCTCTGTTTGCTTCTTTCTTACTTTTGGCTTTTTGAGTGGTATGATCAAAAAGTTCAATAAAGAAAGGCTCGGCTGGTTATTAAGGGTCAAAGGGTCTATGCTTCATCAAAAGATGCTCAATGATGACCCCCATTTCCCTATTTTTTTTATAAGACCAACTTCCTAACCCCTTTGACTTTTTGCTAATTGGGGTTTATGTCTTTTCAATGAATAATGAATCTTGGTTGTAGTTGATGTGGATTTCAGGAGTCGGCGCCTTATCCACAAAGCTTTGTTCTTAGGTGATTTAGATATAACTTCCAAATCGCCTTCGGATACAAGCATAGAGTGTGGCAATTATCCGTTCTTCAGCTAAGTCCGGTATGGTTTTCTTTGTGGTGAGTCTGATAAACTGCCCCTTAAAGGGCCTCCTCCATCGCCCTCTAAGGTAGAGGGGTATATTGTTTGCTATCATGACTATTGGTACATTGTCCTTCTTGGTCAATACTCTCTCGTACTTAGAATCAAGCCGGCACTCCTTCCCATCTTTCGTTGGGTGGCGCTTTTGGGGAAGACTTTCCTTCTTGTGTGCCTTCAGCCTGAAAAGGTGGACTCTAAACTGCTTTGACCCCGTGTGTGTTTTTTATGTCATTCTACCCTCTGGGACAAAGACAGATGGTCCAATTTCATAATTGTAGATTCAAGTAGAAAACGATCAGACGCTAAGCTAAGCCGATGCAAAATTTTCTTGTTATCTTTATTGTTGCTTCCCTAAAAGCGGTTTTCAATCCCTATGGTTGGAATCTTTTTCTTTTTCATTTCTCCATCGAAACAATTCCCTCAAATGCTGTAGACTTTGTTTTCCACCCCGTATACCATAACTTGTGGTCAACCCCATCGGCCTGAAAGGGGTAGTTATCATTAGCTTTGTTTCTTGCTTTGATCTTGGGACAAAGAGAGATCGTCAAATATAGAGTACAATATCTAAGAGTAGGTTTTCCTAGACTAGAGACTGATCTCGTTACTCAATAAAGTGCAATTTTGTTAGAGATGCTTTTTTTTATCTCGCTTTTGAGCGCTTAGCTACTACTGATCGGTTAACTAGGTGAGACAACCACTGTAGGGCCCAATATTCTTCTGACAAGACCAATCCGACTTGAATTTGTGTAAATAAGAGAATAGGCTACATTGCTGAAACTGTGAATTCGACTGTGGTTGGTGGAGAATATGAATCAATCATGAATGCGGTTCTTGCTTGCTTATTCAGAGGGGGAAGACTCAAGAATTTGTCGGATGGAAGTGAGATGGCCAAGACTTGGAAGAATGGAATCGGCCCTTTCCTATTTCTTTTAGTACACCTGCTTTCAAGCATTGGTTCCATGGATGGGACAAGAGATGGGGATCGAAGTAAAACTGGAGCTTCCGAGCCAAGTACATCTGGTTCCGGCCTATTAGGGGGGACCTAAGGTTATCCTTCCCGGGAGAAGGCTTTAGAGTTAGAGGCTGTGTAACACCCCGATCCCTCTCGAGACCGGGAGTTCTATCAATCAATCTAATCACAATCCAATTCCAAACCTGGGCAAAATTTTAGGGAAAGACGGACGGAGTCTCCCCTGTTTCTAGGCAAATTGCAAAACCTGCAATAGCATATAAGTGGACCAGCACCGTGTCAGTAATTATACATTTCCAGTTTAAATGCTAACCTATCTATTCTCATCTTTGACAAGTACATTCATGCTTGACAACTAAACTATACTAACTTATTGCAAAAAATAGACTATCATACCATTCTAGCTCTTTTCCTTTGGACATTACAAACATGCATTGAAGTTAAACTACACTAATTGAATACATAAACTAGCTTTTCAAATCAGTTCAATAACCTAGTAAAACTTAAATTACATTCCTTTTTTGACATTAAATACAAACAACACATGAAACATACATCTTTGCATCTTTGACAACTCAAGCCACATAGCACGCAAGACAACTCTTCAAGCATGAACTTTCACATAACCACGAACTTTCTAGCTAACATGGCATTTCCTGAAATGTGGTGGTGAGGAGTGAGTATACACAACACGTATACTTAGTGAGGGCGAGACAAATATCGAGGTGGAGAGAAAGAAGATCGTGCAATGCAAATAAGACATTTAAACCATATATTCAATACGATCAACTATCAATATAAACAACAATACAATAAGCAATTGAAGAAAGCATTAACACAACCATTCAAAGCTATACCACACTTTGAAGGTCACGGTTCACTTATACGAGCAATGTACCATTCCACAAGCAATACATCAATCTCGAGTTTGATGTTGACAACGATGACAATAAGCGTGCAACCACCTTATAACATCCACTGGGTGTACTCCGGAAGTACCCCGACACATCTACGACCCAAATCATCCAAGGCGGCATCCCTAGCGAGAATGGGAATAGGACACGGAGCTAGAACAACCAACCCTAGCAGCCCGAGACTGCCCAGAGAGGCCCATCACTCACGCGCCTGACACTAATGCAATGCAAAATGAGATACAAGCAATAAACGAGTGATAGTACAAAAGTGCAGATAAGTGACGATATATGAGATATCAAGCATTTACAATCAATATTAGCATTCAATTAACTTTTCAAGCATGATTATCATTAACATCAACAAGAACATCAATTAAACAAGTAATAGCAGTTCAAACACGAAAATGACAAATATCACTATTCAATTTCTAAATTCCAAAGGCAATTACGAGCAAACGAGCTACAGGATTACGAAATCGATTTCACTACCTTCACTTAGGCACTATCAGACACGTTTCTATGTCACGAAACTTCACTTTCTCACCCGAAGCGCGAAAGTCCACCTACTACGTTTGAACTACAGCTATGCTAACCAGTCGCTCAATCAATGCCATAACAGCCCCAAAGGTGCTTCCATGCCTTCAATAGTAAAACCCCCAACTCAATTCGAGCACGGTCAACAATTGGTCAAATGGCCCCTTTACGTTGCTTTGTCTAATTTTAAATTTTTACAAAGGCCAGTCCGTTTTTATTGCACATTTTATCATTCTAGCATTAATGGCACCTATCCAAATCAAGAAAACTCAATTCATATAAAAAATCCAAAAATATAGGGTTTTACTATTCAAAAACACTATTCATTATTCTTCCCCAATTTCAATTTGCATTTCTAGCCTTAAAAATTGCTAAATAACTAACAAGCAATGCTCTACCATCCCTAAAGAGACAATTCCAAGCAATTTTAGGCATTATAACTCATTAAATATCAAATCTAAGAAATCGAATCAAAAATCAAATTCGAATAAAAATGCACAAAAATGTGAAAACCCTCACTGAGATTGAAGATGAAGACCCGCAAGGACCCTAGCCACGATCCTCGTCCAATTCCACGCAAGATTGTAGAAGAAATTTGAAGCAAAATCTTTTCTTTTTCTTCCCTTTGAATTTCGGCCATGGGGGGGGGGGGGGGGGGGGGGACAAATGGGGTATTTTTCGTTTTGTTTGTTTTGATTTTTGCCTTGTTTTATTTTAAAAAGATGACAAAGGGCATTTTGGTCTTTTGTAAAATCAAGCTTAAGTTAAAAATGGTCAAATAAACTTATTTTGATGCCATTTAATCTAATTCAAGTTAAAACAATGCAATTAAATGAAAAACAACTAAAACTAGTTAAATTAAGCTAAAAACATTTTTCACTAAGTCCGAGGAATATTTATCTAACTCTCATTTTTGAAATACTACGATCAAACGGTCAATAAATGATCGCTAAAAAAGTGATGAGCAATAATATAAAACTTTAAGTTTTTTGAAAAGTAGAATAGTAGAATAGTTTAAAATTCACTCCGACTCGGAGTTACTTTTTCTCATTTAATTGAAAACCGAGTAATTTTAATGCAAGACAATTAAAACTGATTATTAAAATAATCAAAACAATCAAAGTAATCAATATTCATTTTAAAAAAATTAATTTAACTATTTCTAGAATATTTTAAAGAATTATGAAGTTAATACTAAGATACAAACAAGCAAGTTAATATAAACACGTAATCAAGTGCAATTAAACACTAACATTTAAGATGACACTTAATTCAATACAAGAAAGTAAATCCAATTTCTATAAATAATAAAAATAGGTGATAATATTTTAATTAATCAATATAAAAATTATTAAATGCTTCCAAAAGAAATATCAAAATAGTGCAAAATGGTTGATTTAACTAATTAAGCATTTAATTAAATGCAGTCAAATGCCATTAAATGCATGCCGGGTTCGAGTTATCACAGGCTAAGTGGGGATTAGGAGATTGAAAGGAAGAATATGGAGGGTTGCTAGTTGTGAAACCCCTCTTCTCTGCTTTAACTTGATTTACGTGATTTATCTCGTTTTGCGTGCATATGACCGGTTTATGTGCTATAGGGCCTAGAATGTTATAATTTTGATATCAATACTCCTAATACGTGCTAAATGTGCATTCATGAAATTTTCATCAAAAACAGAGTCAGAAATTTTATCATCGATTTTTAGTGATTAGTATTTTTTAAACACGTCCGCTAAAATTTTGAAACTGGTCTTTTTAACCCTTCTAGACCTAGTCCACAAACTTTAGTAGACCTGTATTTGATGAAAATGGTTTTAAAATCGGCTTAAGAATTTATTAGGGTTTTTACACTGACTTTTGTGAAAATCGAGTTTTAAGCCGACTCGGGTGAAATTGTTTGATTGTAAAACTTCTTGTCATCTAAAAATAATTTACTTGAGCTAGCTTGGGTGTTGAATAATTGTTTTGAACTTTGGTGATCAAGAAAATGCATTTAAAGTCAAGAAAACACAAAAATATGAACTTAAACTAACTTGGACTTTATTTTAATTGTTGACCAACAAGCTTATATCACCAACACACACTCACAAAGCAAAAAAACACCTTCAAAATCACACACCTTGCCGTGAGGAAGAGGAGACAAAAAGAGAAAGAGTTTTCAAGGTTTTCAAAGCAATTTTTCAAAGAAAAAGCTAGTTTTTGTCCGTAGAATTTCGTGTCGAGTTGGATTCCACTTGTTGGGCACGCATTGCATGCATTCCTTAGCTTATATCGCATCAAAGGTGAGAGAAAAATTCTAGATCTCAAAAGTTGTCTTTTACATTTTTGCGTATAAATGAAAATCGAACCGTTAGAATTCTAATATGATGTTAGATTATTGTTCCTTGCATGCTAGGGATCATTTAGCTGTAATACTATGATTTTTTATCGGTTGTAGCATAATTTTTATTTTTCGGGTATTTAAATTTGATTAATTTGTTCAATGTTGATTAAATTGAGTTGTGTTGATCGGAATCGATTGCCGTCGATTTCTAAATGTTTGATAATTACGTGGTAGCGCCGTTGTAATGCCGAATTTTCGATTATGATGTTTGGGTGAAAATCCAGAAATTTCAGCCATGACACACTAGAGTTTTAGGGTTGTTGAGCATGATTTGGATGTGTTTTGGTTGGTTTCCGAGGGGGTGATAGAAACTGATTTGGAGTTGTTTGGATTAGTAGAATGTAAGATATGATTATTTGAAGTTAGGTTGTCTTTCTTTAAAATGTTAGATTGAGCCTTAGTTTTTGGGTGTGGGTTGAGTGATTGAATTGTGAGTTGTTGACGGGTAAATTAGGGTTTGATTGTGTGTTTAATGCATGTTCGGTTAGATGGCCTACTTTGTCATCTAACTTAGTTATATGTTGTTAAATTAGTTATTGAGGTTATTATAATGATAATATGATTATTGATGATTATTGATGATTATTGATTGATGATTGATGCTGGGAGATAAACAGTTCTGCTAGACTGTCCTCCTGTGAATGATTGATGTTTATTATTATTGCTGGGTCTCTAGTATGTGTGTGCCACCTCTCGGGCAGCATTGGGCTGTCGGGTTGATAACGGCATGACTATCAGAGATTGCCTCCAGCTCGCATGACGGAGGTGTCATGGAGGGCGAGGTTATTAAGGGTACCCCGGGTGCGTGAGTTTATGGGAGTCACAAGAAGGCTGTTATGATCGTGATGGTGTTTGGAGCTACACCAACTAGAGTATCCTTTATTGAATGGTGATATAGTTATGTGATGATATTATTATTGTTGTTATTGTGTGTTTACTGACTCAAAGGATTATTCCAAGAAGTTTAGTAGACCTTGCTCAAGATCTATCGGATCCTTGCTGGGCTTATTTTATATAAGCTCACTCTCTATTATTGCATGGATACAGGTGTACTTTCGCAGGATTACGGGTACGTGCCTCCTGAAGAGGAGAATGTGGAAAACGTGCCTTACATGGATGAGTCCTATGTTCCAAAGTCTTATCCGTGATGTCGTACATGTTTTATTATCTTGTAAATTAACTTAGTAGACTTTTATCTACTTTGTAGTTTTTAATGTATAAGATGTTGATAAGTTAATGAATTAGTTGATGTTGTCTTAGTAGCCTTTCTTTTGTTTATGATTAGGTTGCTAGATTGGCTCAATATGTTTTTGTATTGTATATTAAGGGTTCATGTATTATGTTGGAACGGAGGCATATAACGAGGAATGTTTGTTGTATGATATGGTTATGATGTATGTTATTATGTTATTGAGGAGTTTTTTATTGTATGGTTTATGGAGTTGATGTATGACGTCCTATGGAGGTTGGTTTAGAGCCTCGGTATCCTATTACTGTCGTTATACTGCCGAAATTCCGTTGCGTCCTGACTGATTATAGGAGGGGTCGAGTTGGGGCGTGACACTAGTACTCATTTTCACCTGTTAGATGCAGCTACACCAGGTACCGGTGATGGGCTAACTAAAGGACTCAAAGAAAGGTTATGCTGGTGGGTGTTCATTTGTAATTGCTGGACGAGGCCGTAGGGATTGAAAGAAAGATGAATAGTTCAGTTGGCCCTTGCCTGGCACTGGAATCGGAGATGGAGACAAAGGTGGACTTCTCACCTGAGCGAGGCTACAACCTTACTCAGTTCAAGGTGGAGACCTTATAATTACGTTCAACACAACAAACTACTAATTTATGGGGTTACCTTTCTGTCACTAAAAGAGATTCAGATACGATTGAAGTCACCTGATAGGGGCATCTTTATTGGATCCCCTGGTTGGCACTAAATAAGGAGGGTTCCCCTTAAGTTTCATTCCATTTCATCAGGTAGAGAATACACGTTACAAGAGTTTGATGATTATTTGAAGTAGCATAGGATCCGTTATCAGCTGCTCTCACACTCCATAGCAATTCCATCAGCAAGGCTATGCAGCACCTCCAACACAAGGTTATCTATTCCCTAGGGCCCATACGGCACCACGCTCATCAAAGGAGTGGCATCCCCCTTACCGACCTACAGTATATCAACATTTCTTCTTCCTAACCTAATTACAGAAATAAGACTATTCTTCGAATCGGTGAATAGTCTGATATTAGTGTTTATAATATCCTCATCCCTTGAAGATAGAACTCAATCTCTGCTTTTTCCTTCTAACTCCCGCTTCTATGGTGAGGGCTTGTTTCTAGCTCTAGTTCAACACCGGGGGGTTCTTAGGGAGGGCTAGAGACAACTTTAACGACCTTTCGGCCTTTTAGGCTTCATTTAGCAGATTGTAAGACTGAGTTCAAGAAAACAAGTAGTATTTGTGTAGAAAGAGAGAAAGTCGGGGGATAGGTTTATTAGAGTTATTAGAATTCCTCTTCGCACATCTTACAGTTGATTGAAGAAGTTGTTCTCTCTCATCAGTCTAATCTTTCCTTGAGTAAGATAATGAGGTAGGTTCCTTTTCTCTTTTCTTCTTTTGTTGTTTTTTTCTTCTTGCTTGTTGTTTTCAGTCTGACTACGAAAAGCCGGGAAAGTGCATTCTTACAGTCATCTCTAAGATGCCGCTCACACCATAGGAACTCTACTGTTCTTGGTTACGAATTTGTTATCGCCCCAACTTATAATGCTACGATGGAATAGTGAGCACACCAGATAAAGAATCATCGTCACTTGAGAAAGCTATTTCTATGGCCTATAACACACTTTGATCCAAAAGAGCTGTTGGTAACTATCGAGATCCAAAGGAACGAAGGGAAGAAAACCGGACATCTCATATGTTTGGCAATCGAAGAATGATATAACAAAGAAATAAGCTTTTCATTTCTCTGGAACACTAAGCCCATCTTGAATATGATGTGGTAGGGTCCTTATGACCCTACTAGTGGTTGCCACTGCCTCGCACTTAAATGCTGCCAGCTCCGTCCTTTTACTTAAGGCATCTGCGACCTGGTTGGTCTTTCCAAGCTTATACTCTAGCACCATATCAATCAAACTTGGCAAGTTTGTCTTGCTGCCATCGCCTCTGTTTTGGCGTGAATTTCTTCTGGGTCAGGAAGTCACTCGTCGCCACATTATCTGTCACGAATCGTGACCTGCCTCCATGTTTTCAAGTAGTGCACTATTGCTGTCATGTTCTTCTCATGGACCACGTCTTTCGGTCTCATTGAGCTTTCGGCTCTCATATGCGATAGGGTCACCTTATTGTACTATCACACCACCTATGGCATAGTCTGACGCATCTATGTGTACTTCAAATGGCTTAGTGTAATCTGGCAACTGCAATACGGGGTCATCAATCACTGCCTACTTTAGGTCATCAAAAGCACTTTGACACTCTTTTGAAAAGTGTAGTGCCATGATCGGTCTGTACGTCATTCTTTATGAAGTTTTTGAGTTGAGCAGCCCTCTTCGAGTTATTTACGCTTAATCTTCGGTAATATAGTTCACGAGCCCTAAAAACGATCTTAGCTCACTCACCTTGGTAGGAGGTGCTTGCCACTCCTCGATGGCTCTGATGCCCGTCCAATTCCCTAGGAAAAGGATCTCTGTCTGTCCAAAGGAGCATTTCTCTTTCTTTACATAGAGGTAATTCTTCTTTAACGGTCCGAAGGTGGCTAACGTGGTTGTTTAACGAAAGGCTATAGCCCACAATCAAAGTATATCACCAATCGTCTAAGTACGGGTGGAATAGCTCATTGTAAAGGGTGCAGAACGTGGCAGGGGCATTGGTGAGTCCAAAAGGCATAACAAAAAAATTATCAAATACCCTTTTATTAGTAAGGTTGCTTGCTTGTCACACAGGTCGTCTTTAGCTCGTCTCCTTCCGTGATACATACCTGATCATAGCTGAACCCTAGATCCAACTTTGAGAAATATCTCATGCTTATTGATTAGGGTGAAAAAGTCTGCAATCAAAGTGGATACTTGTTCTTGATGGTTAAGTTACCTTGTTGAGCGCCCAATAATCAATACAAAGGCTACCGCTTTTTCTGGAAGAAAACAGAGGCTCCCCAACCTTTTCCCTAGCAAGATAGGGAAAAATTGCATGTTCAAGTGGAATAGAAATAGGCCTCAATGAGTTCCTTAAATTCTTTCTTGAGCTCAATCGAGCCCCAAGACTAATAGATGCTAGTTGGGGAGGCCATCCGCTAAATCCAGCCCCAGTCTAAGTAAGTTATGGGACGCTCCAGGCCCTAACTCGATCTTGTGGTAGACTGCCCTCCTAGGAGGCACTTGGCAACTAACTCGTGGGGTATGATATCTCAAAAATCCTCAAGTACTTGTTGCACTTCCTGAGAAAGAAGTCATCTTGGTATTGGATCCACTCCTCTATTAGCATGAACATGAATTAGATTCTATTCATCTTATTTATTCTTAAAAGAACCCCCCACCCGAACCATTCTTAAGACTGCCAAGCCTTCTCGAATGATTTCTACTATAGAAGCTTTCAGCGTAGACCTGGGACAAATCTTTCACTCACTGAGAAGTGAAAACCTGTGACTAGATCATCCTGAAGATGGATGCGACGGGAAGAAGTGGCATTAAAATATTGGTGACTTAACATTTAGGTTTCGGCATAACAAAGCTTGTACTATCTTTTCACACTTAGGCACACAACATGCCATTGGTAATGATTCTACTACGGTGCTACAAATTCGCAAGCTAATCCTAAGTAATCATTGTTGTTCATTGGATTCCGGAGGAACTACATTGTTAGGATTGAGGACTTGCTGCGATTATTCCTGAATAGCCTGGATTCTCCTGTCGAGAGTCACTTTGAAAGTATTACCTAAACTCTTCCAACTGAATATGACAAAACCTATAAAACAATGAGCTACTATTATTTCTTCATTATAGATTGAGATCTTCTTCGAACTTCATGCAAAAATAGATAGAATAGCAGCAAATAGCATCTTTCTAGACTGCATATTCGTGGAACTCAATCTGATTTAGAAAGATTTATCTCTATCTTTCAGCAACTGAAAGAGAAGTGGTTTAGGAAAGGACTTTAGAATCGGATGCGCTCGCCGAGCGGGAAAGGCCCTGACCCTGCCAACCAAGTGAAAATCAAAAAGAAAGAAGAGAACGAAAGGAGATGAGAACTTCATATTTTGGTAACTCTGACGGAGTCATGTTTAACCTTGAATGCTATTAATAGATTCTACAGCAACAGTCCCTCTAACTCGGAAAGTAATAACGAAAATAACTAACCCAGTAGCAGATTCCACATCTGCCACCGTTGGAACTAATGAAGCAAATAATTGACCCATCACATCATCCGAAGAAACGGAAAATACCAAAAAAATCGAATTCACAGCTAATAACATTGATTCAATTGGCATTGACATAATAGGAATATTTCGTCTATTAAGGAGGATTCCCCGAATACGTGAAATAGAGATGATTACAGAAAATGTGAAATATTTGATAGGATCTATTTTGGGAATGTAGAATGTAAGAGAAATTCAAATGTTATAACTCCAGTACATCAGGAACCATCAGAAAAAGAAAGACTACCCCCAAGAAATTGTATAACTTGGCGAAAGTATTCACTTTGCGTTCCCTGAGAAATAAGATCACAATAAATATCGTGCAGAAGGCTCTCGTCTGAAAAAAATAGATGTGCGCTTACCTGTTGGAGATTGACTCTTGTTAGTAAGTTCACATCTTCAGTAGTATCTCTATAGGCTTTCAAAAGAATTGAGAGTTGCTCAATGATCTTTTCCTTAACAACATCTATGGTAACTGATGTTATCTTTGTTTCCATATTAAGACTATTTATTTGATGGATCATTCAGCCAGCCCTCACGGCTACAAGAATAGCTACAGACAGAGCCAAATCCAGCCTAGAAACAAAATCAGCAACGAGTTGATCCATAATGAGTATTAGAAAAAAAAAGTGCTCTTAAATAAGACCGCCAACTCGTATCCCAAAGATACAAGACAAGCAAAGCGCCTGGTCCTATTCTCTTGTGTCGAAGTGTAGTGTGGTGAGGTTTTGCCTCACAGAAGGTTGGGGAAAAAGCCGAAACGGAACTAATGGAGATTGAGGTATACTCCATGCTGCGAAATGGATTCGGTCAATACAATACTGAGTCTTATTGAGGCCATGAAGATGGACAGCGCTTTTATCCTGCCTGCCTATAGGGTTCTTTTCCATCTTGTACCGAGGGTTTGTTACACTTCACACCAAGCCAATCTCGACAAAGTGAAGAGTAGAATCGATTCGATCATTGAACTCGGATAGCATTTATCTACACTGACCTACGTTAACAGTTTTTTTCTCTTATAAAATTTCAATTCAATAGCAAACAATGGTTATTTCAAACACCGTCTACTGTCCCACCAACTGATTAGTAGGTTCATGCCGGACATAAACCGAGACCTAAGAAAGAGGCTGTAGGAGAGAGTCCAGCATAACTGAAATCATCTAAGTTGACAAGGACCCTAAAAAGGAGGATTTTAAGGAAGAAGGCTTTAGTGAAGAGGAAAATACAGATTGAAGTAGAGAAGGTGACCGAAGGGAGGTTTGATGGTGAAGTACCCAGGAGAAGGTAAGGCTGGAAAAGACCACAAGAAAGCACAGACCTCGTCAACAGGGTTTTTCTTATGAGCTTTCTTTCAGAAGGCTTGGCTCTGGAAGATGACCAGATGGATGAAGACTTGAAGGTCGGTAAATTAGACCTAGGTTAAAGAAAATGAGCCAAAGTTTCAAGTTCAGTTAGGTAAAAACCAATTAGAATGAATCTTTGGAAATGGATGTGGTGGATACTCAGTAAGCTTGCCATGAAGTAGTGATGCCAAAAGTGCCAGCCTCGAGGAGGTTACCTGAAGAAGCTTCTTTTCATTATCACTGACAGGCTAACCATAGAACTATGTATTGGAGCTTACCTGTTCTCCAGGTCCCTCACCTCTTTCTGTTGCTTTAACATAAACCTACTTTAGATCTACTAGAACATGTAGATCTACTAGACTACAAACAAAGAAGTTGGTAGATAGGACGGAAGTCGGGGTGGCTGCACTATGCTTTATATCTTAAGTAGTGTGCTTCTTCCCTTCAGAATGGATCGGTCAAGCTCTTCTTATCTTTCCAACTCAAAAGCCAGCCACTATTCATAATGTCTTTGTTAAAGTGGCACGGATCAGGGAATGGAAAATTGGATGCCAAGTATCGAAGTTTGACTATTTTACACTCTCTCTTTCGATGATGATATCACTTTTGAGTGATAGTCGAAACTAATGACTGGTATTAGAAAGCTAAACCTATGATTCTACATAGCCTTTAAGTTAACAAGAAGGGCTTGCCTAGATCTCGTATTCCATCTGCCATAGACGTTTTTTTTTTTTTTTACTACGCAAACAACCCAGGGAGTGAGGAAAGCGGAAGTGGGACAGGAACAAACTAGTAACAAGAACCAATCTACTTATAATAATATAAAGTAGTAAGCTAAAGTCTTCAAGTTCGTCAAGACGTCTAAGAACAATAGAAGAGGGATACGTAAGGGCATTTGTAACATTATGTGATTTCCGGCCTTATGCTACAACCCACATGGCAGTATGGGCATTTTGTACACCTATGGCATTTGTAACAACAAGAAAGGAAGAAGACGGGTTAAAGCAGGAAGCAGGCCCCCTTGGATCACATAAGAAATTGAGTAAAGGTAACTTTTCGCTGGGTCTTATCGTAAGCTTTTACACTATTCCAGCATCATCCGAATAGGGTGTTGATTGAATTGTAAACTTTTGGGTTAATCGATAAACTTCGGGACAACGAAGATGCCATTGAAAAAGTAAGTTCGAGCTTGAGTACCCCTTTTAGGATGAGGTTTCAGTCTATTAAATAAATTATTTTTTATAGTTTTATGGAATGATGAAGGAAGACTATGCCATTAGAGTAAGGGTGTTTGCTCGCTTATTCTTATTGAACAAGAAGTTCTTATAAAGAAAACGCTCGCTAAGCTTTGGTCTCGATCGTTGGTTAATTGGGTAGGTGTCGATAGTAGCAAAACCCATTCTTTGGTCCATACCACGAAAAAAAAAGTATGCCTTTTATTTCACTAGATAGCTAACCCGTACGGACGCGTGCTTGTCTAGTTTTTCAAGGATGGCTTCGTCAATAACATCTGTCACCGAGAAAGGTTTTTACATGGATGTACGGGAACCAAAGGCTCTCTTTGTGAAACCCCAGTTTTCATCTTTACCTCGATATGCGTGTTTTTGCATCGATTTGTGTGATTTGACATGTTTATGTGTTATATGAGTTATAATGTGCTAAATATGTGATTTATATTCCTAATACATGCTATGTGTGCATTTATGAAATTTTCATAAAAAACGAAATCAAAAATTTTATCGCCAGTTTTAGTGAATAGTATTTTGAGCACATGTCCGCTAAAATTTTTACACAGGTGTTTTAAGTGTTTCAAAATCTAGTCCTCAGGTATTAATAGACCGGTGTTTGATTAAAACAAATTTGGTATCGGCTTAGGAATTTAAAAGGATTTTTACACCGTCTTTTACGAAAATCGAGTTTTGAGCCGACTGGGGTAGAAATGTTCAAATGTAAAAGTTCTTTCACCTAAAAATAAACTACTTGAGATGGTTTAAGTGTTAATTTAATGTTTGAGCAAGAAATAGTCAAGAAACTAAATTAAAAGACTAGAAATAATTAAAAGACTAAATAAAACTATCTTTGACCATTTTAAATTTGTTTGACCTTGGCATATATGCATCAACACACATTAGAATCAACACAAAACACCACAAGCACACACACAAGGTGGCCGAAACTCCATAGCTTTCCTTGAGAGTTTTTTTCAACATTTTTTCAAATAGATTTTTCATTAAATGTTGCATTTAAAGGCCAAAGTTCACCAACCAAAGCTTGATTCCACTTCTTGAGCATCCATTGAGCACCTTTCTATCTTCATAACACATCAAATGTGAGAGAAAATTTCTATATCTCAAATGTCATCTTTTATGTTTTTCCGTATAATTGAATTTTGAACCGTAAAAAAGTTGAATTGATGTTATATTATTGCTCAGTGCATGCTAATGATTGTTTATATGCGTTTATATAAGATTTGAACCGTTGTAGCATGAATTTTTATTTTCGGGTATTAAAAGTTGAGTTGTTGGCTATTTGTTGAATATTGTGAGTTGGAGTGGGTGGGATCGATTTACATGGGTTTGTAGAATTTTGTTAAAGACATGGTAATATTGTTGTAATGCCGAAATTTTGATTGCGATATGGGTGCGAAAGTTCGGAAATTTCAGCCAAGGTGCATTAGGGTTTTATGGTTGTTGGCTTGATTTGGATGTATTTTTGTTTGTTTCCGATGGGGCTAATGTAGTTGATCGAGTGGGTGATTGATAGGAATTGGTTTGGAGTTGTTTGGATTAGTAGAATGTAAGTTATGATTATTAGAAGTTTAGGTTGTCTTTCTTTAAAATGTTGATATATGCCTTTAGTTGATTGGGTGGTGTTTGAGTGATTGAATTGTGAGTTGTTAATGGTTAGACTAGGGTTTGATTGTATGGTTTAATGCATGTTAAGTTGGATGGCCTACTTTGTCATCTAACTTAGTTGTTTAATTGTTAATTGATTAATTAATGTTATGTCATCGAAATGTTATTAATTGATTGATGATTAATTGATTATTGATTATTGATTATTGATGAACCGGGAGATAGTCAATGGAAAAGCTTGTCCTCCTGTGATTGAATGTTTATTATTATTGTTGAGTCTTGGTATGTGTGTGCCACCTCTCGGGCAGCAACGGGCTGTCGGGTTGAAACCTGCATGACTACCATAGGCTATCCCTAGCTCGCATGACGGAAGTGTCATGGAGGGCGGGGCTAGAGAGATACCTCGGGTGCGTGAGTAATAGGGAGTTATAAGAAGAACGGTTGAGATCGTGATGGCGTTTGGAGCTATACCAACTAGAGTATCCTTTATTGAATGGTCATTATAATTTATGTGCTTATATTGTTATTGATGTTTATTGTGTGTTTACTACTCAAATGATGATTTCCAAGTAGAAATACTGTTAGAGATCTATTGAATCCTCACTAGGCTTATTTATATAAGTTCACTCTCAATTATTGCATGTATATAGGTGTTACCGATCCAAATTATGGGTACGTGCCTCCAGAAGAGGATAATGTGCCATATGTGGACAAGTCTTATATGCCAAAGTCTTGTCCTTGATCTCTTATGTTCTTCCTTTTGTTATATTATATATTAAAACTAGTTGGTTTGTATTTATTTAGAAGTTTATGATATATGAGATGTTGTAAAGATGATAGATTAAAAGTTGCTAGTTTAATGGTCCCGTTTTTGGAATATGATTAGGCTACTAGATTGGTTATAATCTATTTTAGGAATGTATGTTATATAGTAAATGTATGATGTTGGAACAGAGGCGTATAACCTATGAATGCAATGGTAAAGAATGTTTATTGTATGTTGTGGTTGTGTTGTTAATTGTTTAATTATTGTGGAGTTGGATGTATGAGTTTCGAAGAGGTTGGTTTAGAGCTTCAATATCCGGGTTACAGTCGTAATACTGCTGAAATTCCGTTGCGTCCTGACTGATCTTAAGGGGGGTCGAGTTGGGGCGTTACACTATTTAAGTAAATAAGCCCGCAGCATCACTACTAGATCGAAAATCAGGGTAAGTTTCGGTTCTAGGTAAAAATCCATAACCACCAGTCCCTCACCTAGTAGCCTTCGTATCCGTCCCCTGTCCTAAAGTCAGTCGGTCTTCACCTGTTCTTTGCCAAAAAGTGAGAAAAAGTTCTAAGCCCATCTTTAGTTGGAGTTCTCCTGCTGCCCTTGGGAATTCCCTTAATCGAGAGAGAATTTGTTTTGGTTGTTGGTCTAGTTCCAGTATAAATAAATAGGGGCAGCCTTGACGGATGATGACCAAGAAGTCGTCTTTCTAGTATGATCGAGGAGCGTCAGTCGGCTCCCCAATTCATTTTTGGGGAAGGGGCCATGTGCCTTCCTACATGCATAATCTATCCTGAGCTAGGTCTCACGTGCCGGGACCTCTTTATTTATTAAGCATGCTTATCAGAGATGTCGAGGAAGCATTTCGTTGCAAGTTTCTGGCCAACTGATGAGAGTTTGCTTAGGAAAATAGGCAAGAGATTGAAAGGTGTATTTCATGCAAACCTGTTAGCAATGTACTTCTAATTAGATCAATTAAGCCATCCATCAAGGTCAAGCCCTGTCACTCGACTTGGGAGAATCATTCTTTTTCTCCTAGCCAGTAAAGTGGTATGTTATTTTATCCTCTCCCATCCCAGAGTAGGAGTAAGCCTATCAGTAGTTGGCACTGGTCTATCTTTCTTTCTTAAGGTGGGAATGAAAGGATAAGGAAAGTAAATGTTCACAAAGGAAAGGGCTCATCGAAGTCTCATTTCTTACAACTATCTTTTTGAAGCAGATAGTTCACAGTGCTTATTCTATAGATACTTATAAAGCCAACTCATGTTTCCCATTTAAAAACTCTTTTTCAGTATCACCGTACTCAACATTAGTTGTTTAATTTTTTATTGGAATGAGACTAACTTCTTTCTTCTATATGTGGAAAGGTTAGGAGACTGCATCGAGATGGCCCTGTCCTTCATGGAAAAGATTCATATTTCCATTGAAGGTGGTGGAAGCGATGGTGTCAACCCTTCTCCCTTCCCTTCTAGCCAAAGAAAACAATCAAGCAGGACTGACACTGACCCCCTAGTAGCCTCCTTCCTTCTATTCTGAAATCTAGAAGGAGAACTCCTAGCTCTGGGGCTGATTGAATGATTTTTCTTCACTGCTAACCTAATCGTTCTGTCCTACTTTAATCTATTATGATACCTCACCCTAGGGTTAGGAGCTGGCTTAAACCATGCCCTTACTTGACTCCCAATACCGGATACTCAGCTCGGAAGAGAAAGAGCTTGTCCCTCAAGTCAACCACCTTTTTAGCTTTAGAGAATCTAGTGAAAGAAGAACCCGCGCCTTAAGGAAGAGTAGGATCAGCTGGTAAGTAGATTCCCATTCCTTTAAGCTAGGTATTCCTTTTTGAAAGCTTTGAACCAAGTGTAGGCTCGATTCTCTTTCCGGGTAAAAGATAGGGCTATTCAAACCAATCTAACCAAGCCACCCGAGAAAATGAAGTCTAGCTAGTCTAATGCTAGGTGATTCGATTCATCTCTATCAATGACTTAACCATATTCCTAAATTCAACTCATTTGAGACTGAGTCGAAAATAGAAAGAAGAGCTGATTGAACGTTAGCAAGAAAAGCTTCTTTTTCCTCCCATAGGGAAGTCAGGAAGTAAGATAGCAGCTAAGACCCCTTCTTCCGTATCAACTGGTGATTCTTTCATTTCTAAAGAAAGTGGAATAATTGAAGTTGGATCTTATCTTCTTTGGCTATCGATTGGATGCAGTTTGACTGTCGTTCACCTTTTCGGTTTATTTGAATTCCGTTCTCAGATCAAATTAGATACTATGAACTATTAGTAAGACTGTATAATAGGCATACGAGACCCAACTAACTGGATTGCTAGGAGTAAGCCGATGCTGTTAACCCGATTGAATCAGCTCTTGTGATCATATCCCATGCTGTTAGATCAATGAGAGTGAAGTTCGCCTATCCATCAACATATATGAAAGACTTTGTCTCCTATGAACTGCTCTTGGTTAGCGGTGAGGGTTCGAAGGAGAAAGAAGTGGAATTCACTCATGGTAGCACGGTCACAAGAGGAAGCTATTCTTGTTCATGCCTCCACTTTTCTCTTTTCTGAATCCTTGAGTAAGGGATTGGGATTAGGCCTTAGCACTACTATTTCAGCTGTTGTCGGCATATCCCTAGCTAAAAGGGAGTGACCACAGGAACGGTAACTTAATAGGAATTCACTATATCGCCTTATTTGTCTTGACTTTGACTATTTCCTAGCTTGGGTTGTATTGTCTAGAAAGAAAAAGTCTTTAATCATAGAGAAGTGATGAAAAAGACGATTTTAGGAAGTTAGTGATAGATATGAATTGAATCCCCTATCAGGGTAAGCCTACCGAGACCGAGAATAGTTAGCAGGCGAGACAGGAGTTGAGTTGGCAGAGATTCGCTCTGGAGAAAAAGAATAAAAATAATTGTTTGTTATAGTTAAGCCGAGAAAGTAATTGCAAGGATTGAAAGACTTGGAAAGATAGAAAGATAAGTTAGCCTAACAATAGGTTCCCTTAGGGGCTTGTAGAGGCTTGATTCACTGTGGGCAGGGCCAGCTACACGATCAAAGACATCAACTAAGGGTGCATGCATCCAAGTAGCTTCTTATCCGATCATGGAAGCCGATTATCTGACACGAGGCTATTAGACCATTTCCCAGAACAAGGAAATTACAATTGCTTAGGGATAGCAGGTAGACTGGCTCAAACAAATGGCCTTGAAACCACTAAAGGTAGGGCGGATGTTGAAAGACCAGAAACCTTATAACCTAGATAGAAGACTTCGACTGCTTCCAAGATTGAGTCAATTCACCCGACAAACAATAAAAAAAAGATAATTCATCTCCTTATCAGTCGAGCTACTTCATACCTTTTTTCAACTTCACTAAATCAACTTGCCTATTTTTAACACTTTAAAGAAAGTTCATTCATCTGTCAAGCGTCTACCTTCCTCTCCTTATCAGTCGAGTTACTTCATACCTTGTTCTATCAAACAAGCTTGTAAACACCTTATTGCTCAAGCATCTTCAAACCTGATAGAAGCCTAGTTTCTTTAGTAGGAAATCAACGCGTTGAAAGATCTTTGATCTCAAAGCACTTTTCCCTAAAAAATTCTATCTATTCTTGTCTACTTCTTCCATTCGATCTTTCTCCTCTAGCAAATCATGACGTGCGCATGCTGGATATTTTGCTTTAGTAGTGCGTTAACTAGTAGTGAACTACTAATTAAGTATTTGGTATTGACACTTGTCTTACTAACTATAAGCCTTTGGAATATATAATAAAATGGCATATTCATTATGTTTACAACTTTCTCAAAGCAGGCCAACTAAAAGCAAGTCTGTCTTCTTTTATTCAACAACTAGTTCGGGTTCATGTCCGGGATACTTTCCGGCAGAGTGCATGGTGTAGGTATGGTTGGTTCTGTGCTTTGACGCTCGTAAACATTGAACTCAAAGATAAACCTGAATCATGAAACCATAGATGCATAAGGAAATTCCTAAATGAAGGACCATACAGAAAGGGGCAACAATGCGACAGCATTGAAGGGACTTAGTAGGGAAAATAGACATCCATATGACAGGAGAATGAAGGAATAAGGGGGACGAATTTTCTATTTCTCCAATAGAGTACTTATGCAAGGCATAAGTCTTTCGACAAACTCGATCACAAGCAAGGGTCCTTCAATCGATCTATCTACATAAGGATAGCTCATTCAATCTCCCTCGGTTAGGTCTTTGGGCGAGGAAAGATCTATCTCCCTAGTCCATATGCGAAAGCCTAAGATCAACTCCATCCACTGGAGCAAGGATTTTAGCCATGCCCCTTAGCTCATGTGCAAAGTCCCGGGTGTATGATAAAATAGAGGATGACATAAGCGAGCTAAGCTACCCTCCTGATCAGGGTTTCCATCCGAACTAGTGCCTTAAGCAGGAAGGAAGTTTTATTTAGTGGTATCGTATATAAGATCGCGGCTGCTTTTAGGAGTGGATCTTAACTATTTATATAAGAGAAGAAAGAAAGCTTTAGAAGCAGCCAATCTTTTCTTTATGCCCCATGTCTTTCATTGGTCAACAACCAACCACAACTCTCTATGGTACGTACTGGAAGAAGCCTCTCTATTTCTTTATCGAGAGATTTATTTAGTGTTCAATGCATTAATGTCTACTTGAGTCCTAAAATGGCATCATTAGTGATAGAAGGACCAACTATTTTTTTGAAGCAGATAGTTCACAGTGCTTATTCTATAGATACTTTTTTATAAAGCCAACTTATGTTTTTACACAGTTTTCTCATGGAATTTTGCAAGAATTGGCGAAACGGAATGCGGTGCCTAGGTGTGGAAAGAATGGCTTGCACGGATGGGATAAAGGTCTGTACGAGCATTTATTTTTATTTTTTTGGTTATGGTAGTCCAAAGGATTATCTATGGACTCAATTTCGTTCTCTCCCCCTAGTAAGGAGGGTCTCATTTCAAAAAAGACCCTTCTTTATTGTTTATATGAACTTCTCTTTTTTCTTTTGATGTACAAAATAATCTTGTCAACCAGACTGCTCCTTATGGATCAATTTAGTAAAGCTCTCCATCTATTCTATCGTTTGTCGGGAGGAATGAATCTTAGATCAAGCGAGCAACCACCGCTTCTTTCTCCTTCGGACCCTTTCATCCAGTTTTGCAAGATCTGGAGGAGAACCCGGCCCGGGGCTCACACCCACTTGTCCATCAACAGCAGGACCAGAAGTTCGCCCCCTAGGTCATGGCTGCTGGTCAAAAGAAGCTGGAAGCTGTCCTATTTAAACACGTGAAGTGGCATTGTCAATTAATGGAAGTGCGTAATAAGTATCCGCAACTCAATTCCACATAGGTGGACTACCACTATTTAGCCAAAAATCTTGCAATTTCCCAACTTGATATTGATAAGAAAACCGATAGTGAAATGGCCGATCTTGCGGCTTGCATTGGTAATTATAAAAAGATCAAAATCATATTAGAGAACTTTTTAGAGTCTTATTATCAAGAAGACAACTAATGTAAGAAAATAATAGGAAAGAAATAGGGGGCAAGGATCGAACTTCAAAAAAGATAGTTCCGAGAATGAAGGAAGGATTGTACCCAAAGATAGTTCTGATAAAGTATGGAGGCCATGGTCGATGCATTAAGTAAAAGATACGCTTGGCCATGGGAGGGGGAAAGGTGAAGTGGGCCCCTCTCAAAAGCTACGACTAAAGCATAGGGCCTAAGGAAATGGTGCTTTACATCCCTTTCTCTCCGAACCAACTGAAGGAAAGAACGAATAGCCCGAAAGATAGACAAGGACGGGAATTGCTTCTAGACTTTGAACTGCAAAGTAGAGCTTTAAGCCTTCTCAAGTGAACTTACTCTAGAATAGAATCTTTAAGCGAAGGGT
The DNA here is from genome assembly GCA_037974665.1 of Ehretia macrophylla. Classification (NCBI taxonomy): domain Eukaryota; kingdom Viridiplantae; phylum Streptophyta; class Magnoliopsida; order Boraginales; family Ehretiaceae; genus Ehretia; species Ehretia macrophylla. The sequence continues at coordinate 83,995,135 of CM075770.1, read as the reverse complement.
TAGTTGCCTTGCTGGCATGGCTATAGGGTTCTCAATGGTTTGCTTATAGCCTTATTCTATCCTAGTAGAATTTGTTATAAAATATCTATCACCAGGGATTGGCTATAAAGACTGGGCTAAGGGTATCGTTGCAAGATCCACCCAAAATAATGTTTAGCAGCCATTCAACGGAAGTGGACAGAGTCCAAGGGTTTCAATACAAAATCTTTCTTTACTGCGCTCTCAAAAAATAGTTGCCTACCTACCATCATTGGGATGGATCAAGTCGAGGGTAGTTCCATGTAAGTAAGGTATTTGGGTAAAGTGACCTTACGGGACGTAGCTACAATTCAACACGAACCAAGGCTCAACCTAAGAGAGCTAGTCCTCACCTGACTTTTTCTGACTGATGAACGAAATTAGTTCAGCGGCAAGGGGTCTTTTTTACTTCCTAACATGGATACCAATTCTGGTTAGAGAATTAATAGTAAGGCAATACGCTTTCCGATGCAGTAGATTAGTGGACCAGAAGATTAGCATGTGAGGCGAGAGTGTCCGGAACTAACTCTCATATTCTTTTAGATAGAAGGGATGGTCGATGGTTTTCATTATGTGGGTTTTTTCAGTCCTAGGGAATTTGTGCGAGTTGTAATCTTCCTATGTGTCTTATCTTATGTGTTTTGGCTAGAGAAGTTAGCGCATTGAAAGAACGGGCATTTCGTTCACGTAGCCGTTTGGGAGAGATATGCCAGATGAAAGCTCCACGACCCCCAATGGGTCTCCGGTGTTGTTCATTTCAATTTTGCCAAGTAACTTGCCAGAGTCGCTTGGTAAGCAAGCAAAGCAGGCACCAACTACCTTGGCCCAATTTCTCTTCTTTCTTTTTTAAAGTCACGATCAGAAAGGTGTTGAAATTTGGACTGCATCTGGAAAGCACTGGTTTGAGCCTAGCTCGTGACAAGGCCTTAGTCATCGAATATCTCGACGCCTCTATTTTTTCCTTAGACGGATAACTATCCCATTTTTTTTAAGTTTCGAAGATTCTACTTGCATTTGTTAAGCATATGAACAAGGATTCCCCTACTAAAGGGATGGATTGTCTGGTTTGCAGCTCAACAAGCTTGAAATCCATTCTTAGACCTACCAGTGACCGGCTTCGTGAGACCTTTTTGATCTACACATGGCATTGCTCTATTGGGCGGTGGCTTATTGAAGTAAATCCCGCACTTGAGAAGATCAGCAATAAAAAGAAAGACCTGCCCTTTCGGTGAAGTAAAGTTGTTTTCTTCTCTTACGAGATTTCTAGTTGTTGGATAAAAAGAGCACTCCTAAATGAAGCCTTATTGTTACATACGATACCGCCAAAGGAAAGTTGTCTTTTCAAGAATAAAGTTACAATCACACCGCTAGTAGGCGGAAGAAGAGATTCCCAACTACTGACTCTAATAAGACTAATATTCATACTGCAGAAAGAAGGTCAACCTCACCCCAGGTAATCACAACCTTCTTCGCCTCAGGTCAAAGAGTAAGAATTCGCTTTTGAGCTAACCAACCATGGAGCTACCTGCCAACAAGCAACAAGAGTTCTCATTCACGGCTAACTAAACATTCTTTCGGAGTTGACAAGGGATAGGGCGTACTTTTATGTTGATTGATAGGCAGACTTCACTCCCTTTGAGCTAAGAGCCAAGAAGAGTTCACAGTCAAGTTCCTTACGTGCCGTCGAGAAGAATTGGACTTTCTTCATAATTAAAGAAGCATTCTTTCCCTGCAGTTTGTCCTTTCATTTCTTTCCACGAGCTTCGAAAGCTGGGATGAAGCCTTACCCTTTCACTAATAGACAGAAGTGACATAGTTGTTCTTCGAAGAGCAGCCTATGAGCTATCGAGACACTAGGAATGTGTATCGCTATTAGTGCCCCAAAAAGTGAAATTCAAACTTTTCAATGCCTTTTCTGAGTACGAGAATCTCCTTAAATATCGAATGTTAGTCTTGCTCAGATCGTTTGAACATGCCGCTTCTGTATCCACTCTTTCCATCTATTTCTTCTACGAGGCAGGTGGCCCACATATCACCGCTGGTGTCTGTCTGAAGTATGTGTTTGTGTTGATGAATCTTCATCTTGGAATTGGGATGCAAACAAAGTGGAGAAGAAGCTTGTTGTAATTCCTCAGTCACAACAATTCAAAAAAGCGCTAATGCAAGCTGATGAAGTTGAAGAAAGATATCAAGATTTTGATTCATAAATAGATAAGCTTTTCTAAGCTCTTCAGATTCAAGTCCTAGTTCAGGTCAATCTTCACCTGAAACTCCAGCAAGAAAAATGAGATCCATAGCTGAACATGTATGAGAAAAATCTTTCTTTCCGATCACAGGTTTCTAAGTGTTACAAGGTGTGAAAGAGCTGGCATTGAACTAAAAGGACTATCTATTTGCTAAGGTTATAGCTTGAAGAAAAACGAACATGTAATCGAGTTTAGGACCACTATTAGCTTATTCTGAACCCAGTCGTGTGATTTGCCATTCAGGCTTCTCTTAGATGCTTTCCTTGGCACAACCCATTGCTAGTGAGCTTTCGCAACCAAAACACCAAAAAATGTTGAGAGATAGCTCGTAGGACTGCCTTTTTGCTTCTTTCGTCCCTGAGTAGGACCCCTGCTTTCTTAGAGAATGAACCCTGTAAACTTGTTTCTTTTCGAAGAGCGTCTTCGTTCGACTTTCGTACGATCTGTTAAGGAACGATCCAGCTGAAACTTAGGGTGCAAACTATACTGGGCATAGAAAAAAAAAGTTAGGTAAGTGTTAGTTGATGGTGATCCAACTGAAAAGGCTAGATCCACTGTTGGAGAAGGGAAATATCGAATTAGCTCTGGTTCAAGGAGCCTAGCCTTCTTTCGTTGCCAAGGGCGTTGAGGATCCTTTTCTGTTTTATTGCCTAGCCTATTCATTGCCTGATTGGTTTCCTCAAACCACTTACCTGTAAAAAGAACATAGCCAAGCCAATTCGGCGATTTGTTGGCATTCCATTCCGAGTGAGAGTTCATTTACATCCATCACAAGAAACCATTCTATCTCTAATAGACGCCATTGGCATATCCTGTTCCCCTTGACCAGTTTTGTCATGCTGCCCTAGTACACACCCCATTGAGTTTTCTAAGACTGAAAGATAATCAATAGGGGGCGACTGGGTTCTGGCGGAACAAGTACAAGCAGGCGGGTTAAAGAGATATGTCTTGATCTTTCTTATCAAACTGACAATCCTCGTTCCATTCCATCGGAGCATTCTTTTGAAACAGCTTGAACAAAGGCTCACAAGTGGAGGTGATCAGGGTGGCCAATGAAGATGACGCGTCCCAGGAAGCTCTTGACTTCAGTTTTCGTATTTGGCTTTGGCATTTCACCCGGAATGCTACTAGAATCGAAAGGGCACACGAATTCCCCGGATATGGGTTCATTCCCTGCAAGGACTATTACACATTTTCAAAAAAAGTAATGAGAAGGCAGATCATCTTTATCGCTTCCATTTAATTAGTCAAAAATGATATATAGTCTTTGTGGTGTCGATGGCCAAGAATGTCTTACCTCTTCCCTTAAACTTCCTTTATCTTGAAAAAGACTATTACCCCACCACGCTTCCTGTCTAGTAAGGGATGAGTGTCTCCCAACATGGAAGTAGCTTCCATATAGTAGATTGAAAAGAAGTCTGTAACCCACTCAATCCTGAAGAGCACTACCTTCTTAAGGGTAGGGTTGGTATGATGGAAGAAAAAAATTGAGAATGGTGTCAAAGTGAAAAATCTAAGTAGGCTCTTAATCTGTTGACGGTTATCCAGATTTCCTTCCTTGAGACCACCGTCGGTAAGATCAGTCTTCAGTCTATTGTAGGTTGGCACTCATCGGTGTCATCGTATTCGGTAAAGCGTCATTCGACACTTTCTTTTGTGATTGGTCCACTTTAAGTTAAAGGTTCTCTCTTTTCTCCTTCCTTGACCTTTAGTCACATTACTATGTAGTGTGGGTAGATGCAGTCGGGTACAAACGATGGGGCATCGAGTTCCAGAAGTGTCATGTTCGGAACATGGGAGAGCATGGCTTGGGGTCTAAGAAATGAATATAAGCTTTGATTAACCAACACATAGCATGTGCTGGAATGATGGATAACATCAACATACTACGAGTGGCGCTTTCCTAATCGAGATTCCTGTGGGCCGGTGGGCTTATGTACCTGATATTCATCTTAGTCCGTTTGTTTTCTACCAATTGTTCCTCCTGTTGCCTTTGATTGTGCTGGAAATGGTACCTCTTGCTTGTGGCGAGCGAGCTTACTTTCCTCAGTTAAGGGGAGTATAAAAGCCCACAGAGCGGGACATAAGTCAGAGCCTATTCAAATATAAAGATTCATGCCTCCTGCTCCAGCTGCTAAAAAGATTGATAACCAGAAAGAAAGCGTTCAAAAGCGAGGAAAGAAAAGGATCTCCGTTGAGTTACCAGAGAAGATGATATAGTTACAAAGGGCATAGCGGACCGGAGGCCGAATAGATCAAAGACGGAAGAGAACAAAGAACAACAGACTTCGCTTCGATCCCTACTGCTTTAAGTTTAATCCCCTCAACAATAAGAAGTTTTGCCTCCCTGCTGGTATAGGATTAGGATTAGATCGTACACTCGCAAACAAGACTACCATGAGCGGCTACCAACTTTCCTTTCTTTATCGAGGAAGCTCGCCGGACATCTCTTCCTCTTCCTCTGCCTCAACAGGATATGTGGTTCCCTCCGCTTGTTTTGGTCCTGAAGTGGAATTTAGGTACACAATATTCATTGCTTGGTTGTACCTCTGATTCTTATGATTCTGAGTTAGCGCTGATCCCTATCTAAAATCCCCAAAAACCAAGTTCTAAGGCTGGAACCTCTCCCTATCGGTCAAGCATCTTCACTAACCCTTTCTTACCGAAACTGACATCCCTAGTCTAAGGAAAAGGATCTAAGGAAGATGGATAAAATCAATTTTTTGATAGAGGGAGACCTATAAAACGACACACTGACTTAAACTCTTCTAGCCCAGAACTCCTAACTAACCCTTAGGCAAGCGAAGGGACTTCCCATGTGGGACCGGGGAGGCACGAGTTGCACATTCATCTTCCTCTAGAAATGTCAATTTCTTTTTCATTGACATCTAGGATGAGAAGGAATTAGCACATTCAACTTCCTCAACAGTTAACTTCTACCACTGTCACTCACTCCTTTTTTTAGCTTAGAGAGAGAGGGCTTTCAGGATTTTAAGAGAGAGAGGACATGTTCCATAGTAGAATCAGGAAGGGAAAGAAATGATTGACTGACGACAAGACACTGATTACACTAGTATCATAGTCATGTATGTATTACGAGATTACGCCGATTGGAGAATTCCAGGTTCTTTCACTATGACTTTCTTCATCTTCTCTACTGGCTCATAGGAAGTTTCTTACTAGTGAACCCTCGAGAACTATCTAAGGTATATTCTTTAGCATTAGCAGTGTGATACCACGAACCCAGCACGTATTTAATAGTATTTAATTGCATTTAATTACGTGTATCTAAAATGCTAGCTGTGAGGATCCGAGCGTTCATTAAATGTGCATTCATTTATTTTAATCGTTATTTAAAAAATAATATGTGCATTTACATGACTTATTTAGTATTTTAAAATTTAAAATTGCATTTAAAGTTCATTTAAATTTCATCTTGTTGACTTTTCACCTTCATTGACCAATTTGGACAAGGTGAAAAATTTTGAAATGTTTAATGAAGGGCAAACTTGGGATTAGAAATAAAAATGCAATGTTAAGTTAGTCAAAATTTGGGTCAACTTTGGAATTAAATCTAGACCAATTGGGGAAGAGTTAAGTAGCAAATTATATATGGTTGGAAAGCTCTATGAGTCTAGTTTCTAGAGCTTCAAACCGTTCATGAATTAGAGTTTTCTAGAAGAAGTTATAGCTGTTTTCACAACATGCCGTAAAACTGTCTTTTTACACGGAAATTTACCTTTTGTTTGACCATTGCTTTGACTTTCATTTACGCTTATAAAACAACAAAAAAAGCACGAAAATCAGCAATTTTTCTTCTTCATTTCAGCCAAGAGCTTCAACCAACAAGCATAGTAAACCCTTCCACATTTTAGCTAATATCTTGAGTTTGGTATGGAACCATGGCGCAATTCCAACATTTTTGAGTTCGTGGCAACATATAGCATCTCTCTAGTGGTTTATTTTCCATTTATTTTGCCAAAAAATATGAGGGCATTTTCTAACCCATTTTTCAAAAGTCATTATTTATGTTAGATATTGTTAAATCTATGCTTAATACTTGTTATTTAAATGCTAGAGAACACATTTATTGTTTTATAGCTTGTGTAGAGTTGATTTTAGTTGTAGTTGATACTTTGCTAGATGTGAATATAAATGTAGATAGGATGTTTGTTTAATGTTCTAAGTGAAGTATAGGGATGTGTTACATGCTAGATTAATGCCCATAGAAAGCTCAAATGCAAGAAAACATCAAGAGAATTCAAGCATGCAAGATGTGAATTTCGTATAGTGCACTGGCCCTATTTTTCAGAGGCTTTCTCACATAGTAAACGAGCTCCTAAATTAACGAAAATTATACAGCCGCTAGATTAGGCAGTTTAGAGAAAATGTTGATTTCTAGGACTAAGGCTAATTATAACGTTTTAGGCCTCTGATCATATCATTTACGAAATGTGTCCTGAAAATTGCTGCTACTGGACTGTTTGTGCAGTTGCACGGGAAAGGTCATAACTTGCTACTTTTAAACTGGAATTAATCTCTATTTCATTCTAAAATCAACTATACTCAAAGAGCTACATTTAAATGTAAAAACCAGAGAATTTGGAGTTCAAGAGCATAGGTAATGAATTTGATAAATTTAGGGTTATGTTAGAAGTTTTGAAAATGGGCATGTTTTCATGAAGATCTACTTCCTATGTGTTGTATTCCATACATATCTTGTATTTAGAGTTCATAAGTGAGTAAGAGCATTCTTTTGATAGTTTAGAGGTTTTTATGGTTATTTTCATGTTAGATCAAGGATTAGTTAATAATGTATATATTGAAGACCAAGTGTTTGAGTTTATGCTTGAATGAAGTGTTTTATTGCAGAAGTTTGAAATGTTCTAGTTAAGTGTTTACATGTATTAAATTAGTAATTCTAGCATGTTAAATGTCTAGTTAGTCTATGTTATTTAGAACCCCATGCATGCTAAGTGGAATACTCGAGAATGAATGTAAAGTTAACTTAGATGGTTAGATTGTTAATAAATTCCATAGTTAAAGAGTATTTAAATTTATATGTATACAATTTAAGATGTTTGCAAACCATGACATAAGGTAAAAAATATTTTCAAACATGTTAGTGAGATGAAGTAAAGTAGTTAAGTTTGATGTGTTAGTTAACTACAATCAAATCCATATTGCTCTTAATTATGAATTCTATTTGAATTGCAAGTTTATAGTGCAAGAAAATATAGAATGACTTTGCTGAAATTTACAATTTTTGGGCGTTTAGGTGCTGACCAAGTTGGGCAGTTTTATTCCATCCTTAAATTTGTCATTTTAGACTATAATATGGTTTAATAACTTGTATTTAGGTAGGGAAAAATGTTGGTAGTTGAAGAGGCATGTTGGTTTGGCTTGGAGATATGTTTTAGTGGTTATTTTGAGTTTATTTGACAAGTTTAAGTGCACTTGTGTACTCTTATGTATTGTGTGAATTGAATATGCTTTGTGTTTTTTCAAATTGCTAATGTTTATATGCCTATCAAATTGTGGGTTTAATCAGAGAATATTTAACGTGTTTCATAAAGTAGTGAATGTAATGCGTGCTAAATAAAGAAATGAATTTGATAGTTATGATAGTTCAATGGAATCAAATGAAAATTAATAAGTTAATGGAATTATAAACTAGCTTTAGTTGAGAATGAATGTATAACTTCTTATATAGATAGTTGATTGTATTATGTAGTGGAATGAAAGGAATTAGTGTATTTAGAGAATATGGAAAGGGTTCTTAACTAAATTCTTACAGGTTTGGCTTTCCAAGGTGAGGGAGTTGCATCTTATTTGCATTTCTCTATTGTACATTGAATATGTTAAATAGTTTTCATGCTATTAATGTGATTTAGCGTATTCTAACAAGATTTGTCAGTTTTATAGTTAGTAGAATGAGTTTAATGGTTAATGCTTGTTATTTTGCTTCTATTGTTGTCAACTGCTTGTTTGACCATTGCTTTGCCAGGGTTAGTTGCTCTAGCTTCGTACCCTATTCCCTCACTCGTCTGGTCCGGAGATTGCCAGGGGGTGTTGGGTCGTAGGTATTGGGTACATCCGGAGTACCCATTGGTGTAAAGGATGTCGGCATATCAAGACTGTGTTTGTGGTTCATGGATCGAGGCTCGTGAATCGAAGATTTGGAGTGATAAGGGTTATCGATCGTATCCTTTTAAAGTACGATATTAGAATTATTATTCATTGTTTATTTATTGTGTTAATTGTTAAATTGCTGCATTGCACAAACCCCGGTATACTGTTCCCGTTTCCCCCTCCCTCACTGAGTGTACATTATTTGTATACTCACTCCTCATCATGAATCTTTCAGGTTATAGCCAAAATAAGTGTAGTTCGTGATCACGTGATAGTTCGTGCTTGAATATTGGTCTTATGTGTTATGTGGCTTACTTTCATGAATTGTTTATATTCAATGTTGGAGATAAATGTATTTAAGCTTAATCAGGTCATAGAGTGCTTTGATAACCTAGTTTATGTAATAGCTTAATGAGGTTTGAGTTCAATGCATGTATGGAGTTATTGTATGTTTGGACACGGTAATGGTCCATTTATATGTTGTGTGTAGGTAAACTGTTTGTCCTATAAACTGGAGAAACTCCGTCCGTTTTCCCTAAATTTTGTGATAGGGTTGGAATTGGGTTGTGAATAGATTGTTTAATAGAATTCTCAATCTCGTGAGGGGCCGGGATGTTACAAGCAGTGTACGGGCAGTCAAGAGGAATGCCTCTTTCCCTTAAGCATGGATAATCGAGCCAATTATCTTATTCTTATATATAGGCGATCCTGGCCTCTACTCGAAGGTTAGCCCTCTCTGCTAGCCCTGAGGAATGAGAGAGTTTCACAACTTGGGATCTCCCTTTGAGAAGAGAGGCCAAACCATTGTTGGAAGGGTCAGGGATAGAAACAAAAGTGTAACGACAGTTTCAGTTCGGGTCTAGACTAAGAGCTGGATGAGCGGCTTGGCCTCTCCTTTGTGGAAAGCGGGGGAGGGTTTTTTCCATTTCCAGGGGTTGGCACCTCGTCTCGGACATCTTGAGACTAAGGTCTCTCACTCTCCCTACTATGCTCAATACGTCCTCAGCTTTTTTGTGAAAGGGTCGTGTCATAGCCGTATTGGCTAGAGGTCGATTAAGAGTTCTTACTTTGTGGGGTTCCCACTTCCACTCTTTCATTCTATCTCCTCTTATGATGGCAGGACTAAGAATAAGTTTATGGGTTCTTCTTTAGTCTTGACTGCTGGTTCTGAACAGAATGGGCTCTTTCTCACGTCTCGAAAGAAAGGGGGCTTTTATCACTACTTTTGCCAGTCAAGAGGTTTCCATCTTAGTCTTCCCCATCCTCCCTCCACCTGACTTTGATTGGCTTGGTCTCAAGTGCACCAGAAAGTCACCTTTCGTGGTCTTGGAGTTCATCTCCGGAAAAACCCAATCCAGGGGGGTTCTTCTATGCTTACTACTGCTACCCTCTTAGTGTTCATCGAATCTTCTCTCTCCTAACCGCCCTGGGAGGAAAGTTTCATTGCTCATCTTCTTCCCTGAAATGTCTGTTAGTGCCTTCTTTCTTACTACTTAACTTTCAGTGGATTTAGTGTGCAATTAAATAAACTATAGAAACCTTTAATACCTTGATCTATCCCGCCTTGTGAGACTCCCTTTATTCGGTGAAATGTAGGCTGCAACTAATAGGTTCTCTTCAAAGTATTAAAGGTCCTCTCATTAGCCTTACCAGTTGACGAGTAGTACAAGACTCTTTTATTGAGAAAACCTAGCCAATTATCTTATAGAAGGTGCTTCCTTACCTCTACTCAACAGAAGGCAGCCACTATCACCATTACAATGGGAATGCATCCGCCCTAATGGAAATTAGAGGCCGATTGATGGAAACTTGTAGTCAGTCTTCTACGAAGTTGTAGCTAGTAAGGCTAAAGTAGCTTTTAATGAGGAATGAGAAGAGGCTAGTTCGTGGCTGGGTCTTTACTGACACACTATCGGACCTTCCAGATTAAGTTAGTGTTCAATTAGCCAATACCCACTAAGAAAGTTCCTTACAACAAGGCTTTTAGAAAGAGGTTTAAGGAGAGCGTTTCGCATTACATCAGTCTTGCCCCTAGGCTCTGGTGGTTATGTCACGCCCCGACCCAACCCCCAAGCTAAAGGTTAAGTCCGGACCCGACACACGGACAGAGTCTCCTCTGTACCGTGGACATTCTAAAACCTGTAAACACTTAAACAAGGTCCCAACAATACAATACAGCTTTTCTCAATTAAACAACAAAGCTATAAGGCCATCCGAGCCTTATAGTGCACAATAATTCCAAAACACACAAGCATGCGAGAACTAGTTGACAGCATAGTCTTATAATCATAACATTCTAGGAAATCGATAAAGCAACTTAAGGGATAAAGCATTCTACATCAACTATCCACTCCCAAGCATGCAAGGAAATAAGACAAGAATAAAAGTTATTACAGTTCGTAGACTTTCAAAGCTACAACCCAACCATCTAATCTTCAACATATACAACAAGCATATACAAAGCCCTTGGGCTACAAAATAGTACATAAAGTAATCAGATGAGTCTTCCACAAAGCAACAAAATCATTAACCACCTCAAGTTATCAGACACAGCAACTAAGGTAAAGGCTCGATCTGAACTTCTTCTTCCTCAACTAAATCAACAAGCTGGGGATCACCCTCAGCGTCTCCTGAAACAGATATCGAGGTATGAGCAACCACTGTTGCCCAGTGAGGGATATAGTCCCGGGGCGTGCAATGCAACAGATAATACAATTACACAACAATAACACTTTATCAATTTAGGAATCAATGAAAACTTAAATAACCACACAATTAAAAGGATACATTTCAACAATCCCCTATACACCAATCTTCACTAGTCTTCGATCACGATCCACGAACCACGAGCACGATCACGATAAGCCGGCATAACCCCAATCACTCCAGTGGGTGTACTCCGGATGTACCCCGAAACCTACGACCCAACATCCCCTGGCAATCTCCGGACCAGGCGAATGAGGGAATAGGGTACGGAGTTTGAATATCCACCGGCAAGCCCTCTGCCGCCCAGCCGATATTCAACACAACTGCCCCGACACTATGGTTGCGCAACCACTATGCAATGCACTCAACGATGGCAAGTTAACAACAATAATATAAGCATTAACACATATGAGGATCAACAAAGTAGGTTGACCTCGATACAATTAGGATAGAAGCAAGGATAGAAGCTAATAAGCAGTTTACAAATGAACTTATACCATATAAGCATAGAATCATTCCAAAAGCTCCAAATCAATTTAAAATCATATATAAACACTTAAGAAGCCCTGACATGGGTTTAGAAGTGTGAGACAACTTAAATTGCACCTAAACCCCTTTGTTTTTCGATCTATTTCTCTTCTAAACCAAAGTTAATGATTTCATTTTCAAAAGAAGCTCTCCCAACCTTCTAACTAACCCCCAAGGTACCCTTTCAACCCTCGAACTCAATCAAATGCCCGCGTTTACCCCGAAAGCCCCAATTTCCCTCTTTTGGCTTTAAACCACACCTACATTGTCCGGGCTTCAAACAAGGGATATCAAGGCATCTATAGCACCTAGGTAGCCTAAGGAAACTAGAATTGAAGCCCGAATCCACCCGGAATCGCATTAACCCCGAAAGCCCCAACTTAAAGTCGGCTATTTTCCATTTTTAGGCGATTTAAGGGCACTGCAAGTGTACGGGGTTACTTAATTATCTTCACTAGCACCTAAGGCATCAATTAGAAGTATTAATTCAAGCCAATTCGAGCAAGTACACAAAACCCTAGAAAAAACGTCACTATTCACCCTAGAAATCAAACTAACGATTCTAACCGTTTAAATTGCGAAACGACGGTTCAAAAGTGTTCTCTAGCATTCATATAGATAGTACATTAGCATAGATAACATTTACAATGGCATTTAATCATATTTCCAACGATTCAAGAAATGAGCAATTATTTAAAAATGCAAAAACAAGCCATGAAATCCCTCACCACTACGCGTAGGAGCACCTAGGAACCTTGCAAACACCCTACACTAGTTGCTCGAGGCTTGGCTTGGCTTGAATTGATGATTTGATGAGCAAAATCTCCTCCAAATGCACAAGGAAGGCTGTCGGGTATGGGCACTGTTCACAAGCTGAATTTTTTTGTTTTTGTGTTATAATGTGCTTGTGTTATGTTATATAAGGTAGGACTTGGGGTGGGGTCATGTTGGGTAATTAAATGGCTTCTAAAATGTGCGTTGAAAGTTTAGAAACGAGCCTAAGGTGGTAAAATATATGCTAGCTAATTAATTACCTAAGTTAGTTACGTAACACTATTCATTCAATTACTAAAGTCATTTTCTAAACGAGCCTTCCTAACGCCTTAAGCTCAAATGCACATTTTTCCCACTACTTTTACAATTAATATGATTTAATAAAAATGCTAATTAACTAATAGAAAGCATTTTAAAAACGGAGTGAATAGTAGTCACAAGTCAGTTAATAAGGCATAGAAGTAAATGCGCAAATAAGGGATGCAACAGTAATTAAATGCATGGCAAATTCTCGGGCGTCACATCCTCTCCCCCTTAAACAAATTGCGTCCACGCAATTCTTACATGTTTCGGCGAATAACTCGGGATCCCGATCCCGCATCTGATCCTCTCTTTCCCATGTCACATCCTCTACTCCGTGATGATCCCACAGAACTTTAACCATCGGAATGCTTTTAGTCCTCAGCTCCTGAACTTTCTGATCAACAATTCGAAGAGGTTTCTCTGTGTAGGTCAAAGTTTCACTGATCTCTAGCGGTTCCGGTTCAAGTATGTGAGAGGGATCTGGCTGATACTTCCGAAGCATGGAAACATGAAATACGTCATGAATTCTGCCCAGACTGGGAGGTAAAGCTAGACGATAGGCCAAATCACCAACAGTTTCAATTATCTCAAATGGTCCCACATATCGAGGACTGAGTTTACCTCCTTTACCATGCCGAATCAAACCCTTGCGAGGAGAAATTTTCAGAAATACTCGATCCCCTACAGTAAATTTCAGATCACGACGTCGTCTATCTGCATAACTCTTTTGCCGACTCTGTGCTGTAAGCATTCTTTTTCTGATAAGCTGTACCTGATCAATCATCTTGTTCATTTCAGGTAAAAGAGTAGGGTCGATAGTCTTCATCTCACCAACATCATCCCAGTAGAGAGGAGACCGACATTTACGCCCATACAGTGCCTCATAAGGTGCCATACCAATAGTAGCTTGATAACTATTGTTGTAGGCGAACTCTGCTAGTGGCAAATATTTCTCCCAACTTTTACCGAAGTCCAGAATACAAGCCCGCAACATATCCTCAAGGATCAAGATAGTTCTCTCGGATTGACCATCTGTCTGAGGATGATAAGCTGTACTGAAATTCAAATTCGTGCCCAAAGCTTTCTGAATCTTCTGCCAGAACTGAGATGTGAATCTGGGATCTCTATCCGACACAATACTCTTTGGAATTCCATGAAGTCGGACAACGTTCTCAATATACAACTCTACCAGTTTATCAAGAGAATCAGACTTCTTTTTAGCTATAAAATGAGAAGTCTTGGTCAGTCTATCCACAATAACCCAGACTGAGTCATTACCCCTCGAAGACCTCGGTAAATCAGAGACGAAATCCATAGTAATATGATCCCATTTCCAAACAGGAATAGCCAAAGGCTGCAACAACCCTGCAGGTCTCTGATGTTCTGCTTTAACTTTCTGACAAGTAAGACATCGGGCAACATAGTCAGCTATTTTTTTCTTCTTATTATTCCACCAGAAATTCTGCTTCAAATCTTTATACCTTTTCGTACTGTCTGGATGGATAGTATATCTGGAACTGTGTGCCTCAGCAAGAATATCCTTCTTCAGAGTTGGATCATTCGGAATACAGATTCTACCTTTGAATTTGAGAATACCATGATCGTGCAGTTTGAAATCCGACTCTCCCCCTTTAGAATTCTCTAAGACTTTCAACAATTGAAGATCAGCTTGTTGAGCTTTTCGAATCCTGGATAATAACAGAGATTGAATCTACAAACTTGCGAATTGAATACCATAATCTGAAGTACTAGGCTTCCATAAGCACAACTCTTCCATGAATTCCCAATTCTTGATAATCAAGCTAGCAACAGTAGCCTTTCGGCTCAAAGCATCAGCAACAATATTGGCCTTACCTGGAAGATAGTTAATAGTGCAGTTATAGTCCTCAAGTAATTCCAGCCAACGCCTCTGCCTCATGTTCAACTCTTTCTGTGAAAACAGATATTTCAAGCTCTTATGATCTGTAAAGATTTCAAACTTGTTGCCCCAGAGATAATGGCGCCATTCCTTTAACGCAAGAATGATAGCTACAAGCTCAAGATCATGAGTCGGATAGTTGAGTTCATAAGGCTTCAGTTTCCTGGAAGCATAAGCAATAACCCTGCCATTCTGCATCAATACACAACCCAGACCTTCCTTCGAAGCATCACTGTAGATCACCAGATTATCATAACCCTCAGGTAAAGCAAGAATAGGAGCTGTAGTCAATCTCTTCTTCAATTCCTGGAAGCTGGCCTCACATTTATCATTCCAGTCAAATACTGTTTTCTTCTGAGTAAGCTGAGTTAAAGGCCCTGCAATCTTAGAGAAATCCTTTAAAAACCTCCAATAAAACCCAGCTAAACCAAGGAAGCTACGAATTTCCGTGACAGTTTCAGGTCGTTTCCAAGATAACACAACTTCGATCTTCGCTGGATCAACAGAAATACCATCCTGCGAGATAATATGGCCAAGAAAAGCAACTTGCTTAAGCCAGAATTCACACTTGCTAAACTTTGCAAATAACCGATGCTCCTGAAGAGTTTGCAACACAATTCTGAGATGTTGTTCATGTTCCGCCTCAGATTTAGAATAGACAAGGATATCATCAATAAATATGACTACAAATTGATCCAGATAAGGACGGAATACCCTCTGCATTAAATCCATGAATGCGGCGGGAGCATTAGTAAGACCAAACGGCAAGACAACAAACTCATAATGGCCATATCGAGTTCTGAAGGCAGTTTTAGGAACATCATCTTTCTTAATCCTCAGTTGATAATAGCCCTGCCTCAGATCAAATTTAGAGAATACCCTGGCGCCTTGCAACTGATCAAACAACTCTTCGATTAAAGGCAAAGGATATTTATTTTTGATGGTTACCTGATTAAGACCCCGGTAATCGATGCATAGGTGAAGAGATCCGTCTTTCTTTTTAACGAAGAGAACTGGCGCACCCCACGGTGAAGAACTCGGCTGAATGAATCCCTTCTCAAGCAAGCCCTGCAATTGAACTTTCAATTCCTGCAACTCAGGTGGAGCCATTCTGTACGGAGTCCTAGAGATAGGTGAAGTCCCCGGCAATAAATCAATCATGAACTCTATCTCTCTATCAGGCGGTAACCCAGGTAATTCCTCAGGAAAGACCCCCGGAAACTCTCTCACGATAGGTACATCATTCAATTTCAATTGATCCCCAGGTTGATTAATCAAATAAGCAAGATAAGCCTCACAACCCTTGCTCAATAATTTAGATGCCCTAATAGAAGAAATAATAGGAGTTCCCGTAGATTTTCTACTACCAACTATTTTAAGTACAGGCTGGTCAGGCATCTCTAGATATACAATCTTCTTTCTACAATCAAGCTGGGCATAATATTTACTTAACCAGTCCATCCCCAATATAATTTCAAAGTCATTGAAGGGTAGGATAATCAAATCAGCAGGAAAAACACGACCTTCAATAAATATGCTACATGCTCTGCAAATAGATCTAGTAACAAACTTCGGACCCATAGGAGTATAAACCACAATCTCATGCAACAGTTTATCATGTTTCAATTTAGCATTTTGTGCACAAGTAGGAGTAATAAAAGAATGCGAAGCCCCGGAATCAATTAAAACCTTAACTGACTGATCATTAAGAAGAAAAATACCTTCTACCACAGCGGTAGTATCCGGAAGCTCCTCAGCATCCAAAGCAAATACACGGGCCTGGCCTCGTGGTGGTGGTGCTGCAGCTGGAGCCCTGGTCTGAGAGTTCTGAGCTGATGTCTGACCTCTAGGGTTCTTAAATTTCTGACAGTCTTTAACCCTGTGCTGATCACTGCCGCAACCTGTACACTTGTTATGTTTCTTCCAACAAACATCCTCAGTGTGACCCTGACGCTGACAGAAGCTGCACTGCTGGTGACGTCTTGCAACAGTGCCTCCCGAAGGAGCTCTGTAAGTAGAGGTAGCTGAACTACCCTGCTGCGAACGGGAAACTGCTGGACGGAACTGACTCTGAGTCTGACTCTGAACTGGTCGTGCCTGAGTCTGAGTAGGCCCTGTGTAACTCTGAGTCTGTCTCGGCTGCGAACTCTGCCCAACTGATACAGCCTGCCCCTGGTACCCTTGACTCTGAGACTGAAACCGTTTACTCGATTGACTGGTCTCGGCTAACACATCGGCCTTCCGTTTCTCATATCTCGAGGCAGCTCGGACTACTGCAGCATAGTTAGGAAAATCATTTGAAGACAAGTTCAGCATAATATCTCTCCTCAAACCCATGATGAACCTCTGAATCTTCATGTCCTCCGGCTGAATTAAAGCTGGTGCATAACGGGAAAGTCGGGTAAAAGTAGCCTCGTATTGATCTACCGTCATACTTCCCTGCCTCAAGTTTATGAACTCAGTCTGTCGCCTCTCGCGGGCAACTACCGATATATACTTGTCTCGAAATTCTCGGACAAAGTCGGCCCACGAATGATGACCTCCCTCAGCTACCCATTTCTCACTGATGGTATTCCACCAATCTTCAGCATCACCCTCGAGAAGGAAAGTAGCATAAGTAATCTTCCTGTCATCATGGCACTCCAATATCGCTGCCACTCTCTCGAACTTTCTTAGCCACATTTCAGCTTTCATATCGTCCGGCTCCCCAAAGAAAGTATAGGCCCCATGATGTATAAACCGATCATACAGATTCCCTCCGGTAGGACCACTACCTCCGGCTCTCGCAGTCTGATTACCTGCAACGACCCCTGGCTGACCCTGTTGTGTAACAAACTGGGCGATAGTGTTCATGGCTGTGGCCATCGTGGCCAAGATCTGTGCAGTGCTCGGTTCTTGAACCTGCGGTGCATTTTCGGCTACCTCAGCTTCTTGCCCTTGTACCCCCTCGGGTTCTCCACCAACATTCGGATTATCAGCACGACGGCGAGGCCCCATCTCGAATAGCTAGAATGCAAAGTATTATGACAGGTATATATATGTATATATGCAATTTATAAGTAAACACATAAAGAAAAGTCCAATTAGATTCACATAAAGTCAAGTGCATAGAAGTTCAAATAAATATTCCACATTCTTGAAGTAAACATAAATCACTAGATCATACTTGACATTCTAAACTCTTGATATTCTATTTCCATGCTAGCATGTTCATTCCTTATTCAAATTTTACTTAGGAAGATCAAAATCAAAGGCTCATGTATTCACAAAGTCAAATAACAAATCTCTACCCACAGACCGAGAAATTTAACCCGGCTTCATGCAAACCTGGCTCTGATGCCACTTAAATGTCACGCCCCGACCCAACCCCCAAGCTAAAGGTTAAGTCCGGACCCGACACACGGACAGAGTCTCCCCTGTACCGTGGACATTCTGAAAACTTGTAAACACTTAAACAAGGTCCCAACAATACAATACAGCTTTTCTCAATTAAACAACAAAGCTATAAGGCCATCCGAGCCTTATAGTGCACAATAATTCCAAAACACACAAGCATGCGAGAACTAGTTGACAGCATAGTCTTATAATCATAACATTCTAGGAAATCGATAAAGCAACTTAAGGGATAAAGCATTCTACATCAACTATCCACTCCCAAGCATGCAAGGAAATAAGACAAGAATAAAAGTTATTACAGTTCGTAGACTTTCAAAGCTACAACCCAACCATCTAATCTTCAACATATACAACAAGCATAAACAAAGCCCTTGGGCTACAAAATAGTACATAAAGTAATCAGACGAGTCTTCCACAAAGCAACAAAATCATTAACCACCTCAAGTTATCAGACACAGCAACTAAGGTAAAGGCTCGATCTGAACTTCTTCTTCCTCAACTAAATCAACAAGCTGGGGATCACCCTCAGCGTCTCCTGAAACAGATATCGAGGTATGAGCAACCACTGTTGCCCAGTGAGGGATATAGTCCCGGGGCGTGCAATGCAACAGATAATACAATTACACAACAATAACACTTTATCAATTTAGGAATCAATGAAAACTTAAATAACCACACAATTAAAAGGATACATTTCAACAATCCCCTATACACCAATCTTCACTGGTCTTCAATCACGATCCACGAACCACGAGCACGATCACGATAAGCCGGCATAACCCCAATCACTCCAGTGGGTGTACTCCGGATGTACCCCGAATCCTACGACCCAACAACCCCTGGCAATCTCCGCACCAGGCGAATGAGGGAATACGGCACGGAGTTTGAATATCCACCGGCAAGCCCTCTGCCGCCCAGCCGATATTCAACACATCCGCCCCGACACTATGGTTGTGCAACCACTATGCAATGCACTCAACGATGGCAAGTTAACAACAATAATATAAGCATTAACACATATGAGGATCAACAAAGTAGGTTGACCTCGATACACTTAGGATAGAAGCAAGGATAGAACCTACTAAGCAGTTTACAAATGAACTTAATCCATATAAGCATAGAATCATTCAAAAAGCTCCCAAATCAATTTAAAATCATATATAAACACTTAAGAAGCCCTGACATGGGTTTAGAAGTGTGAGACAAGTTAAATTGCACCTAAACCCCTTTGTTTTTCGATCTATTTCTCTTCTAAACCGAAGTTAATGATTTCATTTTCAAAAGAAGCTCTCCCAACCTTCTAACTAACCCCCAATGTACCCTCTCAACCCTCGAACTCAATCAAATCCCCGTGTTTACCCCGAAAGCCACAATTTCCCTCTTTTGGCTTTAAACCACACCTACATTGTCCGGGCTTCAAACAAAGGATATCAAGGCATCTATAGCACCTAGGTAACCTAAGGAAACTAGAATTGAAGCCCGAATCCATCCGGAATCGCATTAACCCCGAAAGCCCCAACTTAAAGTCGGCTATTTTCCATTTTTAGGCGATTTAAGGGCACTGCAAGTGTACGGGGTTACTTAATTATCTTCACTAGCACCTAAGGCATCAATTAGAAGTATTAATTCAAGCCAATTCGAGCAATTACACAAAACCCTAGAAAAAACGTCACTATTCACCCTAGAAATCAAACTAACGATTCTAACCGTTTAAATTGCGAAACGACGGTTCAAAAGTGTTCTCTAGCATTCATATAGATAGTATATTAGCATAGATAACATTTACAATGGCATTTAATCATATTTCCAACGATTCAAGAAATGAGCAATTATTTAAAAATGCAAAAACAAGCCATGAAATCCCTCACCACTACGCGTAGGAGCACCTAGGAACCTTGCAAACACCCTACACTAGTTGCTCGAGGCTTGGCTTGGCTTGAATTGATGATTTGATGAGCAAAATCTCCTCCAAATGCACAAGGAAGGCTGTCGGGTATGGGCACTGTTCACAAGCTGAATTTTTTTGTTTTTGTGTTATAATGTGCTTGTGTTATGTTATATAAGGTAGGACTTGGGGTGGGGTCATGTTGGGTAATTAAATGGCTTCTAAAATGTGCGTTGAAAGTTTAGAAACGAGCCTAAGGTGGTAAAATATATGCTAGCTAATTAATTACCTAAGTTAGTTACGTAACACTATTCATTCAATTACTAAAGTCATTTTCTAAACGAGCCTTCCTAACGCCTTAAGCTCAAATGCACATTTTTCCCACTACTTTTACAATTAATATGATTTAATAAAAATGCTAATTAACTAATAGAAAGCATTTTAAAAACGGAGTGAATAGTAGTCACAAGTCAGTTAATAAGGCATAGAAGTAAATGCGCAAATAAGGGATGCAACAGTAATTAAATGCATGGCAAATTCTCGGGCGTCACAGTTACCTCAATGGTTTTTTATCACCCGTAAGGGATTCCTCAAGACAGATGCCACATTCATGGAGGACAAAACATTCGGGAGGGGGGGGGGGGTAAGCACGGAGGGATCTAGAAAATAGAGTATTCTAGTTAGAAGCTCATAGTTTCTCTCACGGTAGTAAGCTTACGGCGTGCTCGCACCGGTCGACTACAAGGCCCATGCCTTGCTACAACAATGGCAACAAGGAAATGAGCCGTGGTAATCTTAGCAATAGGGCTGAACGTTTTCTCATAATCCTGCCCATATTTATGAGTGAATTCCCTTTTCCACAAAGCGAGCACTGGACCCCTCCTATCAACCCCTTTAGAAAAGCTTTATTTTGATTCACAAGTCTTAGAGATGGGCCAACACCTTTTTCTTATTCATTATTCATCCATCCCACTTGTTGGGATGTGCATTTTTTTAATCCAATGTTTACCAATGATAATTCAAATAGTCAAAGACGATGTTAGTCATAGAGCCTTAGACCCGATCTGCTGTAACTAACAGTGCTCTTTCTGGAACACGGAACTTCACCCCCAGGCGGTCCTAATTCGATCCAAAATAGCTTACTTGAAATACTTCGTGCTCTGATGATGAAGGTATTTTCCTAAATTCTAACATCTAAAAATATGATTTCTACTCAAAAAAGCAAGAACTTTGATTCATCATCTAGTTCTAGGTGCAAAGAGAAACCACTTTCCCTATTAACAAACCACTACAAGCCACTACATTTTTTGCTCGGAGTAGCAAATTGAATTTCATTTTAAACACTAAAAAAATTGACTTTTGATTGGAAGAGAGAAAACCTAATTGGGACCTTGATTGGAGAGTCACCCAAGACATCCAATCCAACT
Source organism: Ehretia macrophylla (assembly GCA_037974665.1). Classification (NCBI taxonomy): domain Eukaryota; kingdom Viridiplantae; phylum Streptophyta; class Magnoliopsida; order Boraginales; family Ehretiaceae; genus Ehretia; species Ehretia macrophylla. Next base: position 83,973,802 of record CM075770.1, on the reverse strand, counting down.
TCACCCGGCCCAATATAGAATAAACCATGGCCATCTCTCTTTTTATCTTTGTTATATATAAATATAGGGCTTTCTCTGCCTCTACTAATACAGTACAACACAAATTTTGGGAGGTTTATTTTCTTTATAATCAGAGGAGAAGCTATCTTACTTTCCTGGTAGTGTGCCTTCTGGTTTCAGTGAGAAGTGAGGCAGAAGGAACAGATGATCTTGAAACAAGTTTCTTCTTCATTCAATAAAGCATCAGTAACTGATTTCAGACCAATCAGGCATTTTAGAAAAGGGAAGGGAAGAGGATCCAATTGAGTAGGCATATGGAAGACAAAAAGGGAAAAAAAAGAAAGGAGAAAAGGTTGTTGTTGCCAACTCCATTCCTCTCCCTATCGGTCGAGTTACTTCATACCTTGTTCTATCAAACAAGCTTGTAAAGACCTTCAAATGGATTCTAGGGAGAATCAAACTCATTCTTCGAGCGTTAGAGCATTTTTTTTACAAAAAGTGAGAAAGCTCTACTTCAAATATCCCATAAATAAAGTTAAGTCGGAAATGGTGAAAGTGTGGAGGACTTTCGACTTTCGGAATCAGAATAAGGGCAATTGAATTTGAATTCAAACTTAGGGCTTAAGAGCGCCCTCAGCAAAGAAATTGTGAACCGCCTTGATTAGGTCGTCTTCAAAAATCTTCCAACAGTGAGAATAAAAATAACATGGGAATCCATCAATTTAAAGGATAGGGGCAGCACAGCCCCCAACCAAGGGTGTGATTACGTCTAGTATGTCCCCTATTATTGCCGACATGCTATGGTGCTTCAGGGCCATCTCGCGAAGATCTTCGATCCGAACCTTCACATCTACTCTCTCTTAGAGTATGAACTAGGCCTTCGCTACTGCTCAACCTCGCTATCGCATTGATTCCTGCCAGCCCTTCTAGATTCCAATTCCTTATTAAGATCGAGATCTTGTTCTATTAGACCCAGTTCGGTCAGATTAGTTCCATAATATAGCTTTTTCGGACCGGGCTTTCAGTCTTTGGTGGGGCCGCCTGTATTAAATGATCGTTGTTCGGGAACAAAACAATAAGACTTCAGGGTTTCGCAATTGCTCTTCACCTAAAGACGTAACTTCGCTCTTCGATCCTTCGCTATTGCAAGAATATATCGATCGAAGAGCTATGGCTAAGCTGCTTCGCGTATTACACCGTATTGCCTGAAGGGGGCATGCTGCAAGAGCATAAGAGGCATGCCTAAAGGGCAGCGACAGCAGTGTGTTTCTAGATGCTGTCGCTAGATTGAGATCTGCAGGGTGGCGAGTACTTCGACTACCTTGTATCAGGTAAAGAGAAGGGGGTCGTAGGCTTAGTAGGGCTCGAACCTACAATATCACCGTTATGAGTGGTACGTTTCAAACAATTAAACTATAAGCCCTTACAAATCTCTACATGCAATTCGCTCACTTCGGGAAGAGCAGACGGAAAGAGAAGCCCTCCCATTATCAGTCGAGTTACTTCATACATTTGCTCTATTTGCTTCTTCTTCTTCCTAGGAATGAAAAATTTGATTAAAAAAATGATTTTATTTATTTCTATTTTTCTTATTATTGTTTATAATATATAATATTATATATATATATATATATATATATTATTTATTATAAATAATATAATTGTTGCAGGCGGCCTTTTCGCGACTCAAACAGTCAGTACGCTTTCCGGCTCACAAGGGCTCAAACGGGCGGGAACTCTCTATTTGTTTGCAATGGCGGATGTTCGCCGTTAGTTAAAAGTAGAAGTAGAGGTTTGAAGATGCTCGACCGATGGGGAGAGGAATGGAGTTTTCCCCACACTTCAGAAAATGTAAAAAAGTATGAATGAAGTAAGAAAAAGTACATAAGGAATGAGAAAGAAAAACTTGGTTACGGGAACCGAAGGTTAGCCGACTACTTTAGTAGAGCTACACCTCAAAAAGTTTTTTCCTACATCTTCCCCTTTCTGTCAATGTTGCCAATTCCCAGAATACTAAGCTTAATGCCCTCGTGTATACAGTTATCCAACTACTTTTTTCCTCCAACTTCTTTAGCCACTTCCGCATCTGTCGTATTCGGGAAAACTTGCTTCGTGGTGGAGCATTTAGCAATGCCAGTAGCCTGGTGAGGGCTGGCTATCTGAGGACAGGTTAAGGCAGGGCCTACGGGGCTTGCTTCTCATGAGATTGGGTGAGGGAATCGGAAAGAGGCTCATAAATCGGGTGGTTAGTGGATACTTGACCCCATGCTATAAACTTTAGCTAATGGGTCCCTTTCCTATGATAGATAACTTCTAGCCCCCTTTTCGTCCACTTTTCTGTAACTCTATCCCATGACACGCCAGAAGTCATGCTGTTGCTTATGCCTTACGAAGATATCGTCATCGTTCTCATAGAGGGCTTCGTTCACTATATACCTTAAGAAGCTCCTATTAGTAGTTTATTTGACCAATCTTCATTCTTTTCTTTATCATCTACTCTTTTGTATGTAGAAAGAAATGAAAAAAGTCGTTGGAAAGGATAGTTACAGTGAAGTAGGAACTGTAAGAGATTCATCTGAAACTTCTTTTGTTATGATCGCCTTTCCTCACTTCTTAAGATAGACATAACTCTCTTTCACCAAAACTTGGGGCGGGTGGCTCAATGTCGACACCTCAAATATCCTAGCGTTCTTTCTACGTAGCCGAGTCTGCTCGTTCACAAAAGGATGCCTCGTCTTGGGATTCCCATTATGTGAAACCCCATATTTTACCTTTGCATAGAATTGCGTGTTTTGACATGTTTATGTGTTATATTAATTAGAATGCGCTAATTCTGTGATTTATATTCCTACTACATGCTAAGCGCGCATTCATGAAATTTTCATCAAAATCGGCATAAAAAATTTTATCGTTGGTTTTTGTGAATAGTATTTTGAACACACGTTCGCTAAAATTTTTACACGAGTTTTTTAAATGTTTTAAGAACTAGTCCTCCATTATTAATTGATCTATATTTGAATAAAAATTATTTCTGAAACTGATTAAGAATTTGAATATAATTTATGGGCGAAAAAGTATGTTTTTAAGCTAAAATAGTAATTTTTGCTCAAAACGATTCTTGCGTTGAATTTGATTGACCTAGTATATATTAAATACAAATTATATTTCATTTTAAATATTTATCGAATGGCACAATTGAAAAATGCATTTAAAAGACATTTGAAAACAAATAATATAAATTTTCATCTTCTTTTGCAAAAATCGAGTTTTTAACCGAGTCGGGTGTTAATGTATGCATAAGAAAATTGTTTTCAACTAAAAATATACTACCTAAAAATATTCTAAGTGTTAAATGCATGTTGGTGAGCAAAATAGTCAAGAAAAATAATTAAAAGACTAAAAATACTAATTAAAAGACTAGAAAATCAACATTGACTTTTATTATTTTTGTTGACCTTGAGCTTATATCATCAACACATACTAAAATAGTACAAAAACACCTACATAACTGAAAATGCCAAGGGAAGCAAAGAGAACGCATTTTTCTAAGGTTTTCAAGTATTTTTCTCGTAGATTTGGCAATTTAAGTCCAAATCACTTCATTCAAAGCGTGATTTTTCTTGTTGGGCATCATTCTACCTATTTTTAACCTTATTTTGCATCAAAGGTGATAGAAAAATTATAGATCTCAAAATGCTATATTTATGTCAATTCATATAATTCAATTTTTAGTCATTGAAATGTTGATTTGATGTTAGATTATTGCTCATTGGATGCTAAGGATCATTTATATGTGTTTATATAAGTTTTGAACGGTTGTAGTATGTATTTCTATTTTTCGGGTATTAAAATTGAGTTATTGGCTTGTTGTGGATCTAATGGAGTTGTAGTGGTTGGAATTGATTGCTGTTAGCTTCTAAAAGTTTGTTAAATACGTGGTAGTAATGTTGTAATTTCAAAATTTTGATTATGATGGCGGGGTGAAAGTCCAAAAATTTCAGCCATGGTGAATTAGGGTTTTAGGGTTGTTGGGCTTGTTTTGGATGGATTATGGTTTGTTTTCGATAGGTCTTATGTTGTTGCTTGAGTGGATGACAGATAGAAACTGGTTTGGCGGTTATCAGATTAATAGAATGTAAGTTATGGCTTTTAGAAGTTCGAGTTGTCTTTCTTTAGAATGTTGAACTAATGTCTTTAGTTGTTTGAGTGGTATTTGGGTTAAACCATGGGTTGTTGTTGGTTAGATATTGGTTTGGTTGTGTGGTTTAATGCATGTTAAGTTGGATGGCCTACTTTGTCATCTAACTTAGTTGTTAGTTGTTTATTTGATCAATTGATGTTATGTTGTTGAAATGATATTAATTGATTGATTATTGATGAAGCCGGGAGATAGGCGACCTACTTTTGTTGTCCTCCTGTGATATGAATGATTATTATTATTGTCATGAGTCTTGGTATGTGTGCGCCACCTCTCGGGCAGTGTTGGGTTGTCAGCTTGATAGCGGCATGACTATCATAGACTACCCCCAGCTCGCATGGGCGGAGGTGCCATGGAGGGAGGGCTAGTGAAGTACCTCGGGTGCGTGAGTAATAGGGAGTTATATGAAGATGGTTGAGATCGTGATGGCGTTTGGAGCTACACCAACTAGAGTATCCTTTATTGATTGGTTATTATTATTGATGTACTTATACTGTTATTGATGTTTATTATGTGTTTACTGCTCAAAGGATGATTTCCAAGGAGTATAGTGAATACTGTTAAGAGATCTATCGAATCATCATTGGGCTTGTTTTATATAAGCTCATTCTCAATTATTGCATGCATATAGGTGATACTGAACAGGATTACAGGTACGTGCCTCAAGAAGCCAAGAATGTGCTTTATGTGGAAGAGTCTTGTGTGCCAGAGTCGTTGCCATGAGTTTGTCTTAGTTGTTGTAATATGTTATATTGTATAACTTACTTAATTATAAGACTTATATATATTGCTAATTTAGTAGCCTTTCTTTTGAACATGATTAGGTTGTTAGACTGGCTTGTAAACTATTTTTGAAATGTATGATGTGGCCTATGGATTGATGTTGGAACGGAGGCATATAACTATGAGTGGATTGTTGAAAGAATGCTTAATGTATAATATGGTTGCTATGTATGTTGTTAACTTGATTGTGGAGTTGATTGGTGGTTTGTGGAGTTGGTTGTATGATGTTCTAAAGGGTTAGTTTAGAGCCCTGATGTCCGTGTTACTGTCGTTATACTGCCAAAATTCTGTTACGTCCAGACTGATCATAGGAAGGGTCGAGTTGGGGCGTGACACATTCTTCTTTCTTTCGTTAGCTGATCGGGACATGAATGAAAGCAGCAGCTCTTATTCAGGAGTTGAGTAAAGACCCGCGAATTCACCTAAGCCGTTTCTTGGATGTTTCTGCTGATGCACCACTAAAGTTGTTAGGTTATGAGGAAGCTATTCGACTGCCCTACCTACCTTCTTTCTGTTAAGCTAAGGGCTTACTATCAGAAGCTGACGAGAATAGGGGGCAATCGAGCGCCGGTATCAATTAGCAAGCCAGGCCTTCCCTCCGGGTAGTTGAAGCTAAAAAAGAACTCCTTATCTACCCTCTCCCTATCGGTCGAGCGTCTACCTTCCTTTCCTTATTAGTCGAGTTACTTCATACCTTTAACCCTGAAAACATTCGTTTGCTTGAAGGATCACGCAGCACAACCGGCAATCTAAGGATCGATTGAGCATCCATTGAGCATCTTTGTAGCTTCAAAACACATCAAAGGTGAGAGAAAAATTCTAGATCTCAAAAGTCATCTTTTGTATTTTTGCATATAATTGAATATTGAATCGTTAGAATGTTAATTTGAAGTTATGTTATTGCTCAGTGCATGCTAAGGATCGATTGTCACGCCCCGACCCAACCCCGCAAAAGGCCAAGCCCGGACCCGACACACGGACGGAGTCTCCTCTGTACCGCGGACAATCCGAAAACCCTAAAAACAATATAACACTTGCGAAAGCTATAAAATAATCAAAACAAGCCAACTTTCTATAAAACATACATTTCTTATTATCCAACTTTCCAAACCAAAATGATATGCATACTACACAAGTACTTATGCCACTAAACCATTAGCCATTAGCATGCATTCTTCACTAGTCATCCGAGTATAAGTTTACAACTTACAAACTTTAATCCATTTCAACATAAAACTAATAAAGATCTCAACTAGAAAATAGATATACAAGGCTACAAGCCTCAAAATTAAGCGTTCCTCACGCAATATACATAACAGCAAGGTTTGCACAAAACTGGTAACCAACCACCAGCAAAGCAGGTAAGTGCTATCACGGAAACACCTCCACCTGCTCCTCCTCCTCAATTACCTCGAGAGGGTCTGCCTCAACTACTCCTGTAAAAAACATAGTATAGAGAGGAAAGAGCAAAAACTTTTGCTCAGCGAGGGCAATTGGTCTCAAGGACGGAGATGAGAGGAGTATGCAATGCAATTAGCCAAGCAATACATACAAAACATATAAAGATACATCCAAAGCCAACAATAAAGCAAGGCAAGTATTTAAAGCTGCAAACACTCAATCAAAGGATACGATACTCTTTTCACGAACCACTTTCAAACACGAATTCGATGACGACGCGCCGGCCCAAAACCACCTTATAACACCAGTTTGGAATACTCCGGAAGTATCCATCAATCCTACGACCCAAATCTCCCTGGGAGGCAACCCAAGCGAGAAAGGGAATAGCAGCGGAGCTAGATCAACCAACACTGGCAACCCAAGGCTACCCAGAGAGGCCCATCACTCACGCGCGAGACCCTATGCAATGCAAGACTCGATACAAGACAATAAACAAGCGATACACAAGCGATAAACCAGCGATAAAGCCACACGTGGGAGAATAACAAGGTAGGTTACTCTCACGCAATAGCAGCAATTTGATAAGCAATTCAATCCAAAACAACTCAAACAAGTAATTCAAGGAATTCTAAGCATTCTATAAGCATAAAGACAAGTAAACACACAAAAACACAAATCGGCCCCAACTGTCAAAATGCTACCATTTCCAAACGAGCCACGAGTTCTAGAAACCGACTTCGCCAACCCTCCTAGGTCACCATAAGGCACGTCTAAAGACCCCGAAACCTTACTTCACCCTAGAACTCGCGCAAAGCCCCGCTTTTCCCCCTTTCTCGTTTGAACTACAACTACACCAACCAAACACCCAACCAACGCCATAATCGCACCAAAAGTGCTTCCATGGCTTCCCGAAGCAATGCCAACACGCAAAACGAGAAAACGCCAAAGTCGACCTAAACGACCCCGACTTTCCCAAAGGCTTAATTCTCATTTTTTTTCCACTACGCAACCCAAACAAACCACACATTTTAGCATTATAGCATACCTAGCACGTTTCTACATCAACAGAAAGCATAACAGCGCAACTTCAACGTTTCAAGGTTTTACTATTCACAAGGTACTATTCATATCACAATTCAAGTTGCAATCACAACATTTAACAGCAGAAAATGTTACAAAGCCATAAATACATGTTCTACCAATGCTAAGGAACATTCTAGAAGCAACAAATCGCTTTAAATAACGATCTACGGATAAATCTAAAAATTGATAAAGTTAACTAACACAACGTATAAATGCGCAAATAACATGCTTCCCTCACCTTAGGTACTCCTAGTCGCTAGGAAAACAACGTTGGTTGCCTTGGAAACCACCCCGCACGAGCTCTCGCGAAGATTGAACGTATAGAAGTTGAAAGGTTTTTTTTTTCTCTATGGAAACTCACGGCCTGCTGCTGCTGGTTGCTTCTGTTTTTTTTTATTTTGCTTAATAAATTGCTTAATTAAAGGTCAAAAGGTCAAAGGGTCAAAGGCTAAGGTCAAACTACTTAAAACTTGGTCAAAGGGCCCTATTTCGCTCGTTTTAAAGCCGTTTCAGCTAAGGTAAGTTAAATTAAAGCTAGCAACAATTAAAATATAAAATTTAAGTCGTCTAAATACTAGTTTCACTATTTGTTGAGGACTGGAAATCGTTATCTAGCTATCGCTCCTTAAATGCAATGCACGTTGCGTCGGCGAGAATGTAACAATTAATTCACAAAGATTTTAAGGAAATATAATTTTCAAAATAATAAACAAAGAAAATTCATATTCCGGGCTCGGGTATTACACCCTCTCCCCCTTAAAACAATTGCGCCCACGTAATTCTTACCTGGTCAACAAACAACTCCGGATACTGGTCCCGGACTTGGTCCTCTCTTTGCCAAGTCGCATCCTCAAACCCATGATGATTCCACAGAACCTTCACTAACGGAATACTCTTTCTGCGAAGCTCCTGAATCTTTCGATCCACAATTATAATCGATTTCTCTTCGTAGGACAACTTCTCTTCAATCTGCAAAGGCTCTGGTTCAAGTACATGTGAAGGGTCTGGATGGTACTTCTTCAACATAGACACATGGAACACATCATGCAGTCGCGACAAGCTCGGAGGCAAAGCTAATCGATAAGCCAAAGGACCTACCTTTTCGGTGATCTCATACGGACCCACATACCTGGGACTAAGCTTCCCGCTCTTACCGTGCCGAATCAATCCCTTCCGTGGAGAAATCTTAAGAAACACCCAATCTCCCAAATCAAACTTAAGATCCCGACGGTGCTTATCTGCATAACTCTTCTGACGACTCTGAGCTGTAAGCATACGCTGGCGAATAAGGTGAACATTATCTACCATCTTAATCATCTCAGGTAACACAGTCGGATCAACTGTTCTCATCTCTCCAACCTCCTCCCAATATAATGGGGATCTGCATTTCCGACCATACAACGCCTCGTAGGGAGCCATACCTATAGTAGATTGATAACTATTGTTGTAGGCGAACTCCGCTAAAGGCAAAAACTTCTCCCAGTTCTTCCCAAAGTCAAGCACACATGCCCGAAGCATATCTTCCAAGATCCTGATGGTTCTCTCAGACTGGCCATCAGTTTGCGGATGATATGCAGTACTGAAGCTCAACTTAGTTCCCATGGCCTCTTGCAACTTCTGCCAAAAACGAGATCTGAATCTGGGATCCCTATCTGACACTATACTCTGTGGTACTCCATGCAATCTCACAATATTAGCAACATACAATTCAGCTAGCTTATCAAGGCTATCCTGTTTGTTCACGGGAATAAAATGTGTAACTTTAGTCAAGCGGTCCACAACAACCCAAACAGAATCACATCCTCTCGGAGATCTAGGAAGATCGGTCACAAGGTCCATTGTTATATGTACCCACTTCCATTGCGGAATCGACAATGGCTGTAGAAGTCCGGCTGGCCTCTGATGCTCAACTTTAACCCTCTGACAAGTCAAACATCTGGATACATACCCAGCAATCTCCCTCTTCATATTGTTCCACCAGAAGTGTTGCTTCAAATCTCTATACATCTTAGTACTGCCCGGGTGAATCGTGTACCTCGAATTATGTGCCTCGGACAGGATCTCATTCTTCAAAGTCGGATCACTAGGAACACATACTCTGTCCCTGAATCTGAAGATGCCATCTGCATGTAATTTAAACTCCGACTCTCCCCCTTTAGTTTTTTCTTGGATCTTCAAGATGTGAGGATCAGTCTTCTGAGCCTCTCTGATCTGTGCTAGCAATCCTGACTGAATTTGTAAACTAGCAAACCGAATCCCTACCTCAGTAGCTTCTGGTTTCCATGAACAAATTTCTTCCAAAGTCTCCCAGTCCTTGATAATCAAGCTTGCAACAGTAGCCTTTCGGCTCAAAGCATCAGCAACAACATTTGTCTTACCTGGCACATAGTTAATAGAACAGTTATAACCACCCAATAGCTCTAGCCATCTCCGCTGCCTCATATTTAGATCCTTCTGTGAAAACAAATACTTGAGACTCTTGTGGTCAGTAAATATTTCAAATCTGCAACCCCACAAGTAATGACGCCACTTCTTCAATGCAAACACAACTGTAGCTAACTCAAGATCATGTGTAGGGTAATTGACTTCATAAGGTTTCAATTTCCTAGAAGCATAGGCAATCACCTTACCATTCTGCATTAAAACACAGCCCAATCCTTCTTTAGATGCATCACTGTAGACAACAAAGTTCTCTGTTCCCTCAGGTAAAGCTAGTATAGGAGCTGTAGTTAGTCTCTTCTTCAATTCTTGAAAACTGGATTCACACTTAGCATCCCAGTTGTAAGCAACTTTCTTCCGAGTCAACTGGCTCAAAGGTCCAGAAATTTTAGAAAAGTCTTTAACAAATCTCCGGTAGTAACCTGCCAATCCAAGAAAACTCCGAATCTCTGGCACCGTCTCAGGTCTCTTCCAAGATGAAACAACTTCAATCTTAGCTGGGTCCACTGAAATTCCTCGATCTGAAATGATATGGCCTAGAAAAGATATCTGGTTCAACCAGAACTCACACTTGCTGAATTTAGCAAAAAGCTCATTTTCCTGCAAGGTCTGAAGCACAATCCTCAAGTGTTGCTCATGTTCAGCCTCGTTCTTCGAATACACTAAAATGTCGTCAATAAAGATCACGACAAACTGATCAAGGTAAGGCCGAAAAACCCTCTGCATCAAGTCCATGAATGCGGCTGGTGCATTCGTCAATCCAAACGGCAAAACAACAAATTCATAGTGGCCATATCTAGTCCTGAATGCCGTCTTTGGTATATCGTCACTCCGAATCCTAAGTTGATAGTAACCCTGCCTCAAGTCAAATTTGGAGTAAACACTCGCACCCTGCAACTGGTCAAACAATTCTTCAATCAACGGCAAGGGGTATTTATTCTTAATCGTGACTTGATTAAGTCCCCTGTAATCAATGCATAACCGTAGCGTGCCATCTTTCTTTCTCACAAACAACACAGGTGCGCCCCACGGTGAAGAACTAGGTTGTATAAACCCTTTCTCAAGCAAGTTCTGAAGCTGAATTTTTAACTCCTGAAGTTCAGCCGATGCCATCCTATAAGGACTCCTAGAGATTGGCGCAGTGCCTGGCACAAGGTCAATCACGAACTCGATCTCCCTATCCGGTGGTAAACCCGGTAATTCCTCGGGAAATACACCAGGAAAGTCTCTAACAATCGGAACTTCATTCAAACTCAACTTATCAGCAGGCTGATTAATCAAATAGGCTAAGTAGGCTTCACAACCCCTATTCAACAACTTAGAAGTCTTGATCGCTGATAAAAGTGGAATGCGGGCAGCCCTGCAGTTCCCAATAATCTCTAGTACCGGTAGGTCAGGAACTTTAAGATAAACGATCTTTGTTCTACAATCCAACTGAGCATAATACTTTCCCAACCAGTCCATTCCCAAAATGATTTCAAAGTCACGGAATGGTAATATAATTAAATCAGCAGGAAATTTACGGTTCTCAATACATATATCACAAGATTTGCAAATAGATTCAGCAACAAATTTTGCACCCAAAGGAGTACTAACTTCAACTTCATGAGGCAAATTATCAATGCAAACATTCACAGATCGTGCACATGCAGGAGTTATAAACGAATGTGTAGCTCCAGGATCAATCAAAACTTTAACTGGCTGAGTATTGAGAAGAAAAGTACCTTCCACTATAGCTGTATTATCGGGCAGCTCCTCTGCATCCAGTGCAAAGACCCTAGCATGTACTCTCTGTGCTGGTCGTGCACCTGCAGCCCTATTCTGAACACCTCGGCCTCCACCACGTCCCTGAACATTATTATATTTAGGGCAATCCCTCACCCTATGCTCATCACTGCCACAACCCGTACATTTCCCACTCTTCCTCCAGCAGTTAGCCTCAATATGCCCTGGTCGATTACAATAATCACACTGCTGATTTTTCCTAACCGCAGTGTTTCCTGTAGGAGCTGGGGCTCTGGCAGGGGTAGGAACTGTACCTCCCTGCTGAGGTCTGGTCACAGCTGGTCTAGCCTGAATCTGCTGCTGTGGCTGATACGAACGCTGCTGAGGACCCTGTGCAGAAGCCTGATACTGTCTCGGCTGACTCTGGCCCAAAAATTGTTTCTTACTCGGCTGACTACTCTCAGCTATCATCTCAGCCTTCCGTTTCTCAAACTTCGAGGCTGCCTGAAATGCCTCGGAAAAAGTAGTGTAGGTCTGTCCAGTCAAATGCAACTGTATGTCCATTCTCAGCCCACGGACAAACCTATGTATCATCCTCCTAGCTAGCCGTACCAACTCGGGCATATACCTCGACAGGCTAACAAACCTAGCCTCATATTGTGCAACAGTCATATTTCCCTGCTTCAGGGCCACAAACTCATCTTCCCGTCTCTCCATAGCCATCTCGGGAATATATTTGTCCCGGAACTCACTTACGAAATCATCCCATAAATGTGGAACATCCTCACAATCCCACCTCAGCGTAAGAGTATTCCGCCACTGCTGTGCATCGCCCTCAAATAGAAATGATGGATAATCTATTCGTGCCACATGAGTGTACCTCAAAGCGGTGAAAATTTTCTCAACTCGATTAATCCATCTCTCGGCCGCCTCATCATCCGGCTCCCCGAAGAACTTTCCCGGCTCGTGCCTCAGAAATTTCTCTACCTGGTTATTCTCAACTATGTACCCCTGACCACCAGGATTAGCTTGATTACCCTGGGGATTAATCCGGTCCTGCCTCTGCTCATGTAGTACCTGTGTGATCCGGTCTACTGCAGTAGTCATGGTAGCCATAAACTGCTTAGGCAACAGCTGCTGACCCTGTTCTGTTGCCTCTTCATCTGATCCTATACCTTGAGTACCACGACGTGGCGGCATAGTAGCAACTCACAATAGCTGGCAACATTTAAAAGCAGTTTATAGACAGAAATATAACACATAAGATTGGATAACACTCAAATTAGTAACAATCCAACATTCTATCACACAATTCACATAAGACAAGTTTAACTTGCCAAACTATTTCACTTGAACACATAAACATTCAAAGTTCACAAAGTCATGCTAGAACATTTTCTTTTCACTTAGCAATCATTCATAAACACTTTAGCATTTTAGACCTTTACCCCACAGACCGAGAATCATATCCCGGCTCATGCAAGACTATCATGCTCTGATACCACCTAAAGATGTCACGCCCCGACCCAACCCCGCAAAAGGCCAAGCCCGGACCCGACACACGGACGGAGTCTCCTCTGTACCGCGGACAATCTGAAAACCCTAAAAACAATATAACACTTGCGAAAGCTATAAAATAATCAAAACAAGCCAACTTTCTATAAAACATACATTTCTTATTATCCAACTTTCCAAACCAAAATGATATGCATACTACACAAGTACTTATGCCACTAAACCATTAGCCATTAGCATTCATTCTTCACTAGTCATCCGAGTATAAGTTTACAACTTACAAACTTTAATCCATTTCAACATAAAACTAATAAAGATCTCAACTAGAAAATATATATACAAGGCTACAAGCCTCAAAATTAAGCGTTCCTCACGCAATATACATAACAGCAAGGTTTGCACAAAACTGGTAACCAACCACCAGCAAAGCAGGTAAGTGCTATCACGGAAACACCTCCACCTACTCCTCCTCCTCAATTACCTCGAGAGGGTCTGCCTCAACTACTCCTGTAAAAAACATAGTATAAAGAGGAATGAGCAAAAACTATTGCTCAGCGAGGGCAATTGGTCTCAAGGACGGAGATGAGAGGAGTATGCAATGCAATTAGCCAAGCAATACATACAAAACATATAAAGATACATCCAAAGCCAACAATAAAGCAAGGCAAGTATTTAAAGCTGCAAACATTCAATCAAAGGATACGATACTCTTTTCACGAACCACTTTCAAACACGAATTCGATGACGATGCGCCGGCCCAAAACCACCTTATAACACCAGTTTGGAATACTCCGGAAGTATCCATCAATCCTACGACCCAAATCTCCCTGGGAGGCAACCCAAGCGAGAAAGGGAATAGCAGCGGAGCTAGAGCAACCAACACTGGCAACCCAAGGCTACCCAGAGAGGTCCATCACTCACGCGCGAGACCCTATGCAATGCAAGACTCGATACAAGACAATAAACAAGCGATACAGAAGCGATAACGCCGCGATAAAGCGCCACGTGGGAGAATAACAAGGTAGGTTCCTCTCGCACGCAATAGCAGCAATTTGATAAGCAATTCAATCCAAAACAACTCAAACAAGTAATTCAAGTGATTCTAAGCATTCTATAAGCATAAAGACAAGTAAACACACAAAAACACAAATCGGCCCCAACTGTCAAAATGCTACCATTTCCAAACGAGCCACGAGTTCTGGAAACCGACTTCGCCAACCCTCCTAGGTCACCATAAGGCACGTCTAAAGACCCCGAAACCTTACTTTACCCTAGAACTCGCGCAAAGTCCCGATTTTCCCCCTTTCTCGTTTGAACTACAACTACAACAACCAAACACCCAACCAACGCCATAATCGCACCAAAAGTGCTTCCATGGCTTCCCGAAGCAATGCCAACACGCAAAACGAGAAAATGCCAAAGTCGACCTAAACGACCCCGACTTTCCCAAAGGCTTAATTCTCGTTTTTTCCACTACGCAACCCAAACAAACCACACATTTTAGCATTCTAGCATACCTAGCACGTTTCTACATCAACGGAAAGCATAACAGCGCAACTTCAACGTTTCAAGGTTTTACTATTCACAAGGTACTATTCATAGCACAATTCAAGTTGCAATCACAACATTTAACCGCAGAAAATGTTACAAAGCCATAAATACATGTTCTACCAATGCTAAGGAACATTCTAGAAGCATCAAATTGCTTTAAATAACGATCTACGGATAAATCTAAAAATTGATAAAGTTAACTAACACAATGTATAAATGCGCAAATAACATGCTTCCCTCACCTTAGGTACTCCTAGTCGCTAGGAAAACAACGTTGGTTGCCTTGGAAACCACCCCGCACGAGCTCTCGCGAAGATTGAACGTATAGAAGTTGAAAGGTTTTTTTTTTTCTTCTCTATGGAAACTCACGGCCTGCTGCTGCTGGTTGCTTCTGTTTTTTTTTTAATTTTGCTTAATAAATTGCTTAATTAAAGGTCAAAAGGTCAAAGGGTCAAAGGCTAAGGTCAAACTACTTAAAACTTGGTCAAAGGGCCCTATTTCGCTCGTTTTAAAGCCGTTTCAGCTAAGGTAAGTTAAATTAAAGCTAGCAACAATTAAAATATAAAATTTAAGTCGTCTAAATACTAGTTTCACTATTTGTTGAGGACTGGAAATCGTTATCTAGCTATCGCTCCTTAAATGCAATGCACGTTGCGTCGGCGAGAATGTAACAATTAATTCACAAAGATTTTAACGAAATATAATTTTCAAAATAATAAACAAAGAAAATTCATATTCCGGGCTCGGGTATTACATCGATTATATATATTCTTATGAGATTTTAACCGTTGTAGCATAAATTTTTATTTTCGGGGATTTAAAGTTGATAGTTTGGCCAATTGTTGAATATTTTAAGTTGTAGTGGTTGGAATCGATTGCCGTCGATTTCTAAAAGTTTGTTAATTACGTGGTAGCACTGTTGTAATGCCGATTTTTTGATTGCGATATTGGTGTGAAAATCCAAAAATTTCAGCCTAGGTGCATTGAGGCTTTAGGGCTGTTAGGCATGATTTGGATGTGTTTTGGTTGGTTTCCGAGAGGGCTAATGTAGTTGATTGAATGGGTGAGTGATAGAAACATGTTTGGAGTTGTTTGGATTAGTAGAATGTAAGATATGATTATTTGAAGTTTAGGTTGTCTTTCTTTAAAGTATTGAATTATGCCTTTAGTTGATTGGGTGGTGTTTTAGTGATTGAATTGTGAGTTGTTAATGGTTAGACTAGGGTTTGATTGTGTGTTTAATGCATGTTAAGTTGGATGGCCTACTTTGTCATCTAACTTATTTGTTTATTGTTTAATTGATTATTTGATGTTATATTGATGAAAAGATGATTATTGAATGATTATTGATGAACCGAGAGATAATCAACGTGAAAGGTTGTCCTTCTGTGATATAAATGTTTATTTTATTGTTGAGTCTTGGTATGTGTGTGCCACCTCTCAGGCAGTATCGGGCTACCGGGTTGATAACGGCATGACTACCAGAGGCTACCCTCATCTCGCATGGGCGGAGATGCCATGGAGGGCAGGGCTAGTGAGGTACCTTGGGTGTGTGTGTCATGGGGGTGATAAGAAGTTGGTTGAGATCGTGATGGCGTTTGGAGCTACACCAAATAGAGTATCCTTTATCGATTGGTCATTATAGTTATGTGTTTATATTTTTATTGATGTTTTATTGTGTGTTTACTGCTCAAATGATCATTTTCAAGGAGTATAGTAAATACTGTTAAAGATCTATCGGATCCTCACTGTGCTTGTTTTATAAGCTCACTCTCAATTAGTGCATGCATGCAGGTGTTACTGATTCTGACTACGGGTACGTGCCTTTTGAAGAGGAAAATGTGCCTTTCGTGGATGAGTCTTATGTGCAGGAGTCATTGCCATGATATTGTTTGTAGTTGATGTATTATAAACTTACTTTAACTTAAAGACTTATGTATGATGGTTTAGTAGTCTTCTTTTGATCATGTTTAGATTACTAAGTTGGGTTATAATCTATTTTGAAATGTATGTATAGTTTTTGTATGAAGTTGGAACGGAGGCGTATAACTATGAATGGTTTGCTGAAGGAATGATTATTGTATAATATGTTATGTTGTATGTTGTTAATTTAATTGAGGAGCTAATTGTTGAATGGTTTGTGGAGTTAGTTGTATGATATTCTGAGAGGTTGGTTTAGAGCCTCGGTGTCTTAATTATTGTCGTTATACTGCCGCAATTCCGTTGCGTCCTGACTAATTGTAGGTGGGGTCGAGTTGGGACGTGACAGTGTCGGTTAAGGCTAGTTTCGAAACAGATATATCTAGAGCGGTTCCAGTCCCTCTTTGGAGGGACTTATGCCAGCTTCGGTCAGCAGAGTTACCCTCCACTCAGCCATGTAAAACACGATTTCGTATACCCCTAATTCTGATTGCAAAAAGGGAATCCAGTCAATGTCAACTGGTTCGGGAGAATAGGAAATACAATACCAATAAGTGGATGAGTGGATGCAAGAAATCTTTTTCAATTTATCTCGAAGTCGCCAATGTCAGTCGAGAGGGGGATCAAAGGTGCCATAAAATGAATTTTCTGACATCTGCTTTCCCAAGGCTTAACTGCTCCATGGGGTTATGAAAGAAAGCTTCGATCTTCCTCCTTTGTCCGATGAATGCGCTTATTCATGGATTATGTTTTCCTTCCAATAGAGCTACAAAGAAAGGCTTTTCGTGGGCTTATTCAGAGCTACCTTTTTCGAGGAAAGCTCTAACTTTAGGCTTTAGGCAGAGACAAGAGTTCAGATCCTATGGTATGGTATTCCAGCCACTAAGGTCTCGCTCTGACTTGCTCACGAAGAATAATTCTCGATCGAGAACTAGTACAAGGGTAGAGTGACAAACTATCGGGCTTATGCTGGTAGGCTATCTAAATCTGACTTAGATAAGAAAGAGAAACGTAGGCAAAAGTGAAGGGTTGGGCCTGATGTTACAACTCAATCTCACACATTCCTTCTTGAAACAAGTTCTGATAGAGCTTTCCCAGGACTGAAAACTGCCTAAACTAGATCAAAGATACCCACGTGCCCAGAAGTAGTTGCAAGAACAGGAACGCCAGTGCCTATGGTTGAGTGAACAAGGCTTGTTCTCGAAGAAAGAAATTGTAAGGCATTTACCTACCTTAGATAAATGACAGGATAAGGATTCGCAGGGGATATTAAATGAAACGAGAAAGCAGGACAGCCAAGTAAGGCACGAAGAGGCTCCAATAAGGTTTAGGCTTGAGGTTTACATAGCCTATATAAGTATCCCAAGTTGTTGGAATAGACAAAAGCAGCTGCAGGCCAACTCGTAATAGAATCTGATGATTTGAGAGAAGGGTGTGAGGGAGAAGACGATCTTAGAATCGAGCATCCAAAGAAGCCAAGCTCATGCCATCAAATGGAGGACTCTTGTTAAACCTTCATTACTTATTGATATTCTTTACCTAACCTAAGGACTCTTTTGAGGAAAAATCAGTTGGGAAAGAAAAGATTGCTTCAGGCATTGGATAAAGGGATGTATGTGCCCGGATAAGCCTTCTACTCTTTTACAAGTACTTTTGCCGTCGCTGGTCTTTATTTCTGGAGGCAAGGGCAAAATGATCAGAAGCTAATCCTTGTTCGGGAAAGGCGTATTAGAAAGGATGTCCACTCGTAAGAGCTTCAGAGGGAAGGTACACACCTTACTTGACTAGAAGAGGAGCTGTCCAATCCGAAAAGGTCCTAACAAGGTCGGGAAGTTTTGTCCGTCTACTTTTTTAATATGGAGTTAAAGATGGAGCTGTCTAAGCTGTTCCCCCAAGAGCAGTCCAATCTTAACGAGAAAGAAAGTCAGTAGCTCCTCGAATTCCCGAGGCCGACTCGTAACACCTTCTACTTACTATGAACTAGGATCAGCTCATAATATAAATTCAAAGATGCCAGAAAAGCACATTTAACGCGGTTCATCAGGTTGTTCAGAGGCTCTTTCCTGTCTTGCCCATCACCCTGCTTCAACAAATCAGTTTTCATTAATCACCTTTTTCTCTTAACGAGAAACAAATGGCTTTTGTGTTTGTGATCCTGTGTTAAAAGCTTACTAAATGCGTGTTAAAAGCTATCACCCCTATTAAGTTTGTTACTAGTTTCGGAATGCACAACTTCCTATGCTCTAAACTCATATCTGGATTGGCTTTTTTCTTTGTTATATAATAAGAGGTACACGGAGTCCAAGTAAAAAAAAATTGGGCTTCATATCAGCCAATCATAGGCGGCCACTCTCTCTCTTACTTTCTTCCATTTAGTGAGGCGTGGTAAAGAATCTCGCTCAACATAGACTCTTCGTTCACCTACTCAATTAGAATGACTCTTACCCTTACTTATCTCTTTACTCAGAGAAGTCCCTCTCGGAGCTATTCACCGGTGCTGTATTATTTCTTCTTACTCTGGGAATGAAGCCGTAAGCCGAACAGAATACGGACTTTCTTGCTTTATTTGATTCAGGACCTCTTGCTGCTGCATCTCTTTCGAATTTGATTCCTAATAAAAGAAAAAGATTGAAGGCCTGGCTATTTCGATTGAGAATACGGAAGAGGATATGAAATAGAAGAAAGAAGGTGAGTTCGAACTCTAACTCAAGAGCCCTTATTCAAGAGGGTTTCTCTTCCTCTCATTGTCAGAAGTCAAATGGTTAAGTCCAGTTGGGGCAACTGGGCCAGACGACATTGATAGTGGAGTTTCCGTGGCATGGTACAAAGCTTTTTGTCTGGGTTTTGGGCAGACGTACTCAACTAGTACAAATAGAAAGGCTCGTACAGTGAGTGATGACACTAGCAACTAAACTGCAAAAGGATCGTGTTTGGAATAATATAAGCGGATGAATTAGTTAGAATTCGCTCAGATGTGACTTTTTTGCTCAGTTTCGGTTGCTTGACTCAATAATGGCCTTTCAAAGTCATTGAATCCGTATTTATGTCAGAGCGATAGAACTCTTTTTTTGACCTCCGTCACCTCTAAAACTCAGCAAAGCAGCTTGCCTTTCTTTCAATGTTTTAAGATGGAAGTTGGTCGAGTGCTGTCATAGGGGGAGTCCAGACGGACTTGATTCGTTATTTCATTCCATCGCTGCTCTTGGAAACAAATCAAGATCGAGGATCTTAAAAAGACAGAGTTAACCGATAGATCAAAGAGTCACAAACCTTGCTGCCACCTAATCGATGAATCTTGTCCCCCTTTTATGGCTTTAGCGTACTTCTTGTTACCTTGTTACTATAAAAATTGCGTGTGTATAGAATGGGATCAAGACCAATATATCAATTCTCTCCTGAGTATCATTAGTAGGTCCATATACTTTTTTGATAAAAAAGAAAGGATAGCTCCGGCGACCCCTAATATAATAGAATTGGATCACTCCTCTCATGGCATGGATGGACTCTTATTTGATGTCAATCGCTTAGCTTCTTTGTTTAATGAAGGCTTATTCCCCCAGAGAGAGACCATTCATTTGTCTTAACTCAGGCTGAAAAGGTAGATTAGCCCCAGATTTCACTCTTTTTGATTTCAAGTTACTTGCGCCTATTGTTTATTGGTCCCATGGCCTTACCGGTGGCTTTCCCTCTATTAAAATATTGGGCAAGTGGCGGGGAATTACCCATATTCAGTACGAACATAGTGGAAACTACTCATACCTTTTGGACTTTCGTATTCACCTGTCACCCGTAATCCGAAAAGACAGACCTCAATAATGTTCGCAATCAGACATTAGATCCGGATCAAAATAATACCCGATATTAGATTCATCTACGCTGGCAAAAGCACTTTGAGAGCAATTGTCCCATCGGCATGAAGGTTTTTTGTTTAAGATTGCTTTCGTGCCCTTACTTTGTAGTCTATCAGTTGCAACAAGGGCTGCGGGAACAAGTGCTTTCTATGGGATAAGATGACTATTTATATATATAAGATAACGGTAATTAAGCTAGGGCGTTTAGCTTACTCCCAAGCACTCAAGACACACTTTCAAGATTTGGCATCTCTTGCCGCTCTCCTGGTGTAAGAGTTGAGCCCTCACTTCTCCCTCCCCCAACTGGATCTCCTATATGTTTTATTAGAATCTATTATTTTATTGGTTCAAAGCCTATTCATCGACTCAACCTAACTATCGCCCAGCCAATGAAGAGTAGTTCTGAAAAACCTACCTCCTCTGGCTGATAGGAAGAAAAGGCTTCGTAGTACTTCGGATGATGGCATATCTTCCTCTTGTCCACATACTACGGTCGATCAAACGGGGGGAAGAGAAAAGCTTGAATCCGCGGCTATCGAAAGCAGGAAGACGTGTCAATAATCAAGGTTCATCTGGCCGGGGGGATCCTACTACCCTATCGATAGAATCCTTATATCGATGCTCACCTTCTTGGAAGTGTTTTGACATTTTTCTTTTATTCCCGAGTAGATTCCCTATTTGATATTTTTGAAGGACTTGATTCTAGTACGAACGAATACGAATGATAATGTATGTTACGTTTCAAAGATTAGAACATCATCTATATAAGCTATATCAAAAAAGTCAAAGGGTTTGACTAGCTCATCCAAAATTGTTTACCTAGCTCTTACCAACCAATACCGCTCGCAATGAAAAGAGCTCGATTACTACGTTTGCTGCTGACCAAAATCTTGTTCTTTCTTCATCACGAGCAAAGTCATAAACAAGTAGGGCCCTCTTTTAGTTGCGAAATCGAGCTCACTCCCAAACATTTCTTCAGAAATAGAATAGCGTGGTCTCTCCTAGAAAATAGGGAAACACATGTTGTAACCACTCTGTTTGCTAGGAATCTCTTTTTTGCTCCTCGTACGCATCTTCCTCAGTCCGGGCATTCCGACCGGCGGGATAGGCATTCATAGAATCAGTTTAGCCATCTGAGGCACCTCTATTGGATGAGTTGACCTCACCTCTTTCATTCAGATCTACAGAGACAACTGGAACAGAAGCCGCACTGGAAGAGGTAGTTAAGCCTACTGAATCTTGGGAATTAGCATCTGTTACTAATCCACTTTGAAAGTCAACCAGTAGCTAACTACTGAGGAAGAAAGGTATGGTAGGTACTGTGTAGGCGGAACAAAGTAAGGTCGAGAGTCGCGAATAAACCAAGTAAGTAGTAGTAAAGCCTCGAAAGCAGAAGACCAAGAAGAGTTAGGCACCTTAGCATATCCATACCTACTATGAAGGGAGGACTTAAAATGAGAGTGGGACTTCGATCAATAGGTTAGGGATTGGTAGAATCAATCCGGGCATCCAAGATAAGATGCAAATTGAACTAGAGATCTTTGACACAGATGAAGACATGTTTAGGACGTTGATGTATGGTAGTAGTTCCCGTAGATAGGTCTATGGCAATGCTTCCTATGATGAGTAGATCACTGAGGGTGTCGGCGGCAGTGAATGCTTTCACAAAATCCATACTTAGTGCTTCAAAACCCCCAATCCTCAAGTTTTAGTGTAACGTTCTTGAGTTAATGAACTCATTCGATGCATGCCCCTTCCGTATTCAAAACCCACCCCAGCCTTAACGGCGGGAAACGCGATCGTTGAATGAGTTGGCTTACTTGTTTCATACTGATTTGCAAGGGTAACTAGACCAGCGGGGGTGGCTAAAGCCATTAAATCTTGAAAATTGGCTTCTCCTGTTATTATTAGAGTTTTGTATCAATCTCTTCTTGGAATTGACTTAGCTAAGGGGATCTACAACTGCGGAGCAAACACATTCCCATGTTGCAAAGAAAACACTTTTTTAGTAAAGGGGATAAATGAAAGAAAAAAGCCCTTTGATAAGATATAGAAAGTAATTCAAATGTTATATATAGACCATGGTCCTATCCCTAATTTTTAATAGAAAAGGTTGACCAATATGATTAAGGTTAGTATTTATTCAAACTAACCTTGGCTAAAAGTTTCATACTGCATGCGGCGTGGCCTACTTCTACTTTCACTACTAAAAGGAGAAAGTATGTGAGTCCATGATATAGCGCGGGGGTGGAAATAGTGCTTCTTTTTAGTGAAGGCAATTGAGCCTGTTAGCGGTTGCTAGAATTCTTGCTTAGGTTGGGCAGCAAGCGTCGATCCTAGCCCGGCAGCAGCCCTTTTTTCATCCTTTATGGGATTATTCCGCAGTGCCTGTTGAAGAATAAGTCAGCGACTCATAGGCAGTGGCTTGGTTAAGGGAATCCACCAGAGTCGTAGCGATAGCGAGTCTTCATATGGAAATTGTCACAGCTTATGGCCTCGAACTTGGGTGATCTATCCATGACTAGGATGGAGCTTGGGTGAAGCTAAGTGGAGGTTCCAACTGACTGATGTAGATGAATCTACGGATGAGTTGTGGTTAGGGGTTTAATGCAGTGATAGGGAAACAATTACGGGAGTTCATACAATGGAAAGAGATATTCATATGTTACCATTTCATGTGAGAAGACAGAGTTTTAGGAAACGAGCTTACATGCAATGGTTAATTGCTTTTGTCATCATGCTGTGGCATGCCAACAAGTGGCACAAAACTTTTCTGGATATGGAGTAAGGTGTTAACTTGGGAATCCAATGGTTACATAGGTATTCTTATTTACTACCAAAGAAGGGATGGAGGTGGCAACCTGGGGATATAATGAGTGCCTTAAACATACTCGGGGTACCCAGAAGTAGGCGATCGATGTTCTCGCTAAAAGGTCCAAACAGAGGACTAGCATCCCTTCTTGACTTTCGAGTGAGAGATCTCATGAACTCAAACAACGAGAACTCGCTCGAACTCATGCTTAGCATTTCTTTTGTGTTAGGTGTCATTGCTTTCTGGAAAATGGTCTCACAGATTTTCCTAGAAGTTGACCCCACTCTGGTCTTACAACCTGAGAAAGTGCAAATCCTCAAGAAGGTGATACTGCATCAAGGGTGTCAATCGCTAGATGTGCTTGATGGGAGCATATGTACATGCACTGAGAATTCAGTCCATAACCATATCACAAAGGATTTCCAACAAAGGAGCTTGTGTAACACCCCGATCCCTCTCGAGACCGGGAGTTCTATCAATCAATCTAATCACAACCCAAATCCAAACTCGGGCATAATTTTCAGGAAAAACGGACGGAGTCTCCCCTGTTTCTAGGCAACAAGCAAACCTGCGACATCATATAAGTGGACCAATACTATGTCCAAACATTCAACCACCTCAATGCCATCAGAGCCTTGATCTCAACAAGCAATCACAAGCAAATATACATATTTCCAGGTACCCAAACAATTCTAACTCTTTTTCTTTAGGCATTACAAACATACAATAAAGTTAAACTATTCTATCTGCATACATAAACTAGCATTTCCAAATCACTTCAATAATCTAGAAAACTCATATTACATTCCTTTTTAACATTAAATACAAACAACACATGAAATATACATCTTTGCATCTTTGACAACTCAAGCCATATAGCACGCAAGACAACTCTTCAAGCATGATCTTTCACATAGCCACAAACTTTCCAACTAACATGGCATTTCCTGAAATGTGGTGGTGAGGAGTGAGTATACACAACATGTACACTCAGTGAGGGCGAGACAGATATCGAGGTGGAGAGAAAGAAGTTCAAGCAATGCAAATAGGTACAGTTAAGCAATACAATCAATAAAAAGGCATTCATTATAAACAACAATACAATAAACAATTAAAGAAAGCATTAACAAAACCAATCAAAGCTATACCACACTTTGAAGGCTATGGTTCACTCGAGCGAGTAATGTACTGATCACGATTCTGATGACTTTAACGATGACGCGCCGACTCACCTACCTTATAACTTCCGTTAGAGTACTCCGGACATACTCTGTCAATTCTACGACTGAAAACTCCCTGGGCGGCATCCCAAGCGAGAAAAGGGAATAGGACACGGAGCTAGAGCAACCAACACTGGCAACCCAAGGCTACCCAGAGAGGCCCATCACTCACGCGCCTGACACTAATGCAATGCAATACAAGACATATAACGATAATCGAGCAAAGCACTGAAATGCAAGTCAATATCAACATGCGATACAACAATCAATTACAATCAATAAAGTAACAAGAACAATACTAACAAGCATTAACAACAATTGATATACAAATTCAATCATAATCAACTTTAACAAGCTTAACAAGTAATATCTAGCATTCTATAGGCACTACACTATAAAAACACACAAAATCACAAAATGACCCCAACTTTCAAAACGCTACTACTTTCAAACGAGCCACGAGTTTTGGAAACCGACTTCACTAATCCTCCTAGGTCATTATTAGGCACGTCTAAAGACACCGAAACCCTACTTAACCATAGAATTCACGCAAAGCCCCGATTTCCCCCTTCGCTCGTTTGAACTACCGCTACCCTAACCAAACACCCAACCATTACCATAACCGTACCAAAAGTGCTTCCATGGCCTCCCGAGACAATGCCATCACGCAAAACGATAAAATGCCAAACTTGACCTAAACGACCCCAACTTTCACTAAGCCATTTTCCTCCGTTTTTCCATTACACAAACCAATTAAACCACACATTTAAGCATTCTAGCATATCTAGCACCTTCCTACATCAACTGAACGCATAATGGAGCAACTTCATCGAAACGGGGGTTTACTATTCATAATTTACTATTCATTTATCAATTTAAATTGCAATTTCGATTTTCAACCGCAGAAAATGCTAAAAATCTATAAATACATGTTCTACAATCAACAAGGAACATTCTTTAACCAACAAAAAAAATAAAATAACAATCTACGCATAATTTCCAAAAATTAAAGTTTAGACATAATTTTTTCAAATGCACAAATAACGATGAAACCTTTACCTTAGATGCTCCTAGACACAAGGAAAACCACACCGGATGCCTCGGAAACCACCCCGCACAAGCTCCCGTGAAGAAATTGAAGTTTGAAGTTGAAATGTTTTTTTTTTCTTTTCTTCATGGTTTCGGCCATGGCTCCCTTTATTTTTCTGATTTTTGCTTCTTTTTTCTCTTATTTCATGCTTTAAATAAAAGATGACACTTAGTCAATTGGTCAAGCCTTGGTCAAAGCTAACTTAAGTTGGTCAAATAAGCTTATTTCTTGCATTTTAAAGCTAAAACAACTAGCATAAATCCAATTCCAGTTAATAACAATTAAACTACTATAATTAAAATACCAAACGCTAGTTTTCACTTTTTGCTGAGGACTAGAAATCATTCCTAACTATCGCTCTCGATATGCTATGCACTTTGCGGCAATAAAAGAATAACAATCAAATCTCAAAGAATTTAAGAAAATATAATTTTCAAAAAGTAACATAGTTCAAAATTTACTCCAGCTCGGAGCTACTTTTCATTTAATTGAAAACTGAGCATTAAGGTATAAGAAAAATAAAACCGATTAACATAAATATGAAAGTAGTTGATATTCCATTAAAATAATTAACTCAAGTATTATTCTAATTACTTCTAAAAGAAATGTGAAAATAATGCTAGAAATGAATGTTTAACTTAAAAATAAACACGAATTCAATGCTAACATTTTAAGATGTCACTTAATTAAATGCAATTAAGTGCCATTAAATGCATGCCGGTTTCGGGTTATCACATCCTTCCTCCCTTAAAACAATTGTGTCCTCGCAATTCTTCTTCCAATAAGACTCAGCATCATCTGAAATCTAATTCTGACTAATCTTCATCGGTTGCTGAGCAAGTATATTAAACAAGAAGACCAATAAGGAAATTTAAGAAGAAATCCAAGTAGTAATGCCGAATAAAGGCTCAAATGTAGATACCGCACAAGAATCCCGTTGACACGGATACCAAAGAAGAATAAAATTCTAACCAAAAGCGCCGAGATAATACCAATAAAGACTAAAGCAAAGATACTGTAGATAAAATCACATCAGATATTAATGATAAGAAGAATACCAAATGAATACCCCATACACGAATCTCTAGCAGAAGTTCAACTATTACTGCCCGAGAAAATCCAAGCAAGAAGCCAAATAAAGGCTCAAACAAAGGTTCCATCCAGAGGTCCAAAGAAGTACCCCGTTAGTCATGAATTTCAAAGAAGAATTCCCAAGAGTACTGAAGAAAATACTAAGAAACCCAATCAAATATACTTCAAAAGTTCCAAAGAAGCCTTCCAAATAATAACCCCATAGGACAACCAATTAGATTCCGAGTATAAGCCTTCCAAATATAATGTGCCCAATAAGACAATCAAGTTGAATAACAAATATAATTTCCCAGATAGACGAAAACCCTAAGGAAAATACCGAGCTGGTGCACAATATACAAACCAACTCCGAGGCCCCTGCACTGTTTGCCAAGTGAGAACTTCATACAACCTTGCCAATAAGGAAAATACCAATAGAATGCCTAATAAGAATTCCAAAGAGTACCGTAAGTAGTACTATACAATAAGTATGATAGGAATTCCAAATACCAAACCTACTGATGAAAACTAAAGAAAATTCCCGAAACAATGCTCCAATGAGAAAATACCAAGGATTGCCCAATATGTAAGTACCAAATAAATGACCACCAAGAATTCTATAAAATGCCGTTGAAGAATTACCAATAAGGGATGCCAGTAACACACCAATAAAGACCGAGACACATATGCCATAGATAATTTCATGCAGTAAGTCCGATTGAGATCCCAATAGCCAAGTCCACTAAGAAGTGCCAACAAAAGTTTCCAAAGAATACCCATTAAGAAAACCAAAGAATGCCCCAGAGAACAACCAAATAAAACCCCAAGAGAAAGCTACTTTTCACAATTGTTAATCACAGAGGAGGACCTTAGAGATTCGCCAATAACCGAACTCCAAAAGCAAACACCAACTCCCAAATAAAGGCTAATTAAATGCTATTCATTTCCTACCAATCCATATACTTTGAAAGGCCAGCTGTGAACCACTTTCTTCAGGGTAGAAAGAAGTCTTTCTTACCATTCAGCAGGACATGTATGATTGCCAAGATATCACATTTATACACATGCCTTAAACTATTATGCAAACAAGTTTACAAAAGAGTTTATAAAACAATTTATTCAACAAAGTCACTCAAGCACAACAATCAAGTCAAGCAGAACATAATCAATTCAAATAACGGCATAACCCATACAAGACATTTCAATACATATACCACATGTGATAACCCGAACCCAACATGTATTTAATAGCACTTGACTGCATTTGATTAAATGCTTAATTAGTTAAATCATCTAATTTTCACTGTTTTGTATTTCTTTTAGAAGAATTCGAAAAGGATTTATATTAATTGATTAAAAGATTATTACCTATTTCTAATAATTGTAGTAATTGAATTTATTCTCTTGTGATTAATTAAGTATCATCTTAAATGTTAATATTTAATTGCACTTGATTACATGTTTATATTTATTTGTTCATTTGTAATTTAACATTAACTTCATAATTCTTTAAAATGTTCTATAAATAGTTAAATTAATTATTTTTAAATGAATATTGATTACCTTGATTTTTTTGATTATTTTAATAATCGATTTTGGTTGTTTTGCATTAAAATCACTCGGTTTTCAAATAAATGAGGAAAGTAACTCCGAGCCGGAGTGAATTTTTAAACTATTCTACTATTCTACTTTTCAAAGAATTAAAGTTTTATATTATTGCTCATCACTTTATTAGCGATCGATTATTAACCGTTCGATCGTAGAATTTCGAAAATAAGAGTTAGAGAAATATTTTTCGAATTTAGTGAAAAATGTTTTTAGCTTAATTTAACTAGTTTTAGTTGTTTTTCATTTAATTGCATTGTTTTAACTTGAATTAGATTTAATGGCATCAAAATAAGCTTATTTGACTATTTTTAATTAAAGTTTGATTTTGCAAATGACCAAAATGTCCTTGTCACCATTTAAATTAAAAACAAGGCAAAAATGACTCAAAAACTGACCCTTGTGTCCCCCCCCCCCCCCCGTGGCGGAAGCTTTGCAAGAGAAAAAAAAATATTTTGCTTGCATTTTCTTCTACAATCGTGCGTGGAATTGCTCGGGGGTCGTGGTTCAGGTCCTTGCGGGTCTTGGTCTTCAATCTCTGAGAGAGTTTTCACGCTTTTGTGCATTTTAATATGAATTTGATTTTTGAGTCAATTTTTCAGATTTGATATTTATCGCGTTATAATGCCTGTTATTGCTTGAAATAGCTTGGTTAGGGTTCGTAGAGCATTGCTTGTTAGTTATTTAGCAATTTTTACGGTTGAAACGGTGTATTTGAAATTGGGGAAGAACATGAATAGTGAATTATGAATAGTAAACCATAGAATTTTGGATTTTGATCCGAATTGTGATTGATTGATTTGGATAGGTGCCATTAGTGATAGAAAGATAAAATGTAAAATAAAAACGGATCAGCCTTTGTTAAAATTAGAAATTAGACAAAGAAACGTAAAGGGGCCGTTTATCCAAACGTTGACTGTGCTCGAATTGAGTTGGGGGTTTCGTAATTGAGGGCATGGAAGCACTTTTGGCTCTGTTGTGGCGTTGATTGAATGGCCGGTTAACATAGCTGTAGTTCAAACGTAGTAGGTGGACTTTCGGGTCTCGGGTGAGAAAGTGAAGTTTAGTGACATAGAAACGTGCCTTGTAGTGCCTGAGTGAATGTAGTGAAATCGGTTTCCTAATCCCGTAGCTCGTTTGCTCGTAATTATCCTTGGAAGTTGGGGTTGAATAGTGATATTTGTTGTTTTCGTGTTTGAACTGCCGTTACTTGTTTAATTGTTGTTATTATTGCTTATTATTCCTTGTTATGCTTGAAAAGTTAGTTGAATGCTAGTATTGATTGTGATTGCTTGTTATCTCGTTTGTTGTCACTAGTTTGTATTGTTGTGCTATCGCTCGTTTATTGCCTTGTATCGAGTCTTGCATTGCATAATGTCCCGCACGTGAGTGATGGGCCTCTCTGGGTAGCCTCGGGTTGCCAGTGTTGGTTGCTCTAGCTCCGTAGCTATTCCCTCTTCTCGCTTGGGTTGCCTCCCAGGGAGATTTGGGTCGTAGATTGATGGATACTTCCGGGGTATTCCAAACTGGTGTTCTAATGTGGATGCGCGCTTGTTGTCATTGTTGTCAACATCAAGCTCGAGATTGATGTATCGCTCGTGGAATGGTACATTGCTCATATAAGTGAACCATAGCCTTCAGAGTGGTATATCTTTGAATGGTTGTGTTAATGCTTTCTTGATTGTTTATTATATTGTCGTTTGTATTGAATGCTTTCTTATTGACTTTATTGCTTAACTGTGTCTATTTGCATTGCACGACTTTCTTTTTCTCCAATTCGATATTTGTCTCGCCCTCATTGAGTATACGTGTTGTGTATACTCACTCCTCACCACCACATTTCAGGAAATGCCATGTTAGCTGGAAAGTTCGTGATTTCGTGAAAGTTCGTGCTTGAAGAGTTGTCTTGCGTGCCTATGTGACTTGAGTTGTCAAAGTTGTAAAGTTGTATGCTTTTATGTTGTATGTATTTATTGTTAAAAGAAATGTAATTTAAATCTAGCTAAGTAGTTGGAATGTTTTGATAAGTTAGATTATGTATTTAGTTAATGTAGCTTAACTTCAATGCATGTTTGTAATGTCCAAATGAAAAGAGTTAGAATGGCATGATAGTTTAATTTACGCAGTAGCTTAGTATGGTTTAATTGTCTAGTTTGAATGTACTTGTCAAAATGAAAAAGATAGGTTAGCTTTTAAATTGGAAATGTATGTATACTTACTGAGTTTAAATTGTTGAGAACCGAGGCTCGGATGACCTTGAGGAAGTTTTGTATGGTTGGACACGGTGGTGGTCCATTTATATGCTATTACAGGTTTTATATTTCGCCTAGAAACAAGGGAGACTCCGTCTATTTTCCCTGAAAATTTTGCCCGAGTTTGGTTTGGGTTGTGAATAGATTGATTGTTAGGACTCCCGGTCTCGAGAGGGATCGGGGTGTTACACCACAAGCAATACTTCAAGCAAATAACAATTCATGATGGCTCTTGGTAGCATTCTTCGGTTTCTTACTAGGTATTCTTTCGAGACTTCTATTGGCACTTCTTGGTAGACTTGGCTATTGGGTTTTCAATTGGACTTACTGCATGGTACTATCTATGGCATATGTGTCTCGGTCTTTATTGGAGTGTTACTGGTATTCTTTATTGGAAATTCTTCAATGGCATTCTCTAGGATTCTTAGTGGTCATTTATTTAGTATTACTTATTGGGCAATTCTTGGTACTTTCTTACTGGAGCATTGTTCGGGTATTTTCTTTGGCATCCCTCAGTTGGTTTGGTAACTAGAATTCCTATCAGACTCATTATCTCATATTACTTACGGTATTCTTTGGAATTCTTGTCGGACATTTTACTAGTATATTCCTTATTGGCATTTATTGGAAGATCCTACACTTGGAATTCTGCTTGGACATATTATCTTGTACTGTTTATGGCTTCTCCTTCGGCCTTTCCACTCAGGGGAATCTATACTTGCTGTTTGACTAAGATGTTGCGGTAGGAACACAGTGATTGGAAGATTTCATATAGAGGTTGGCCTTTGGTATTCTTCTCTATATTCCTTTACAGAACTTTCAGCTGGGTATATTTACGGTAGTCAGTACTGCATGAGGTGCATCTACTCTGGCTATCTCTTAACTTTCTTATTTGATACTTGTTAGACTTCTATTGAAGATTCTTAAATAGGGTATTCTTTCGGTACTCTTCCTGCCATTAGTATGTGGTATTGATGATATCTACAGTATCTTTGCTTCAGTCTTTAGTTGGTATTTCCTCGGCATTCTTGATTGGAATTTCTATTCGGGATTTCCTACGAGCATTCTTATATATTATCTTGCTCAGCAACTGATGAAGATTTATCAGAGTTGGATTTTAGATGATGCAGAGTCCTATTGGAAGAAGATTTGCGAAGCCGCAATTGTTTTAAGGGGGGAAGGATGTGATAACCCGAACCCGGCATGCATTTAACAGCACTTGACTGCATTTGATTAAATGTTTAATTAGTTAAATCATCTAATTTTCACTATTTTGCTATTTCTTTTAGAAGAATTCGAAAAGGATTTATATTAATTGATTAAAGGATTATTACCTATTTCTAATAATTGTAGTAATTGAATTTATTCTCTTGTGATTAATTAAGTGTCATCTTAAATGTTAATATTTAATTTCACTTGATTACGTGTTTATATTTATTTGTTCATTTGTAACTTAACATTAACTTCATAATTCTTTAAATTGTTCTAGAAATAGTTAAATTAATTATTTTAAATGAATATTGATTACCTTGATTATTTTAATAATCGGTTTTGTTTGTTTTGCATTAAAATCACTCGGTTTTCAAATAAATGAGGAAAGTAACTCCGAGCCGGAGTGAATTTTAAATTATTCTACTTTTCAAAGAATTAAAGTTTTATATTATTGCTCATCACTTATTAGCGATCAATTATTGACCGTTCGATCGTAGAATTTCGAAAATAAGAGTTAGAGAAATATTTTTCGGATTTAGTGAAAAATGTTTTTAGCTTAATTTAACTAGTTTTAGTTGTTTTTCATTTAATTGCATTGTTTTAACTTGAATTAGATTTAATGGCATCAAAATAAGCTTATTTGACTATTTTTAATTAAAGTTTGATTTTACAAATGACCAAAATGTCCTTGTCACCATTTAAATTAAAAACAAGGCAAAAATGACTCAAAAACAAAACAAAAATTGACCCTTGTGTCCCCCCCCCCCTAATGGCCGAAGCTTTGCAAGAGAAAAAAAATATATTTTGCTTGCATTTTCTTCTACAATCGTGCATGGAATTGCTCGGGGGTCATGGCTCGGGTCCTTGCGGGTCTTGGTCTTCAATCTATGTGAGGGTTTTCACGCTTTTGTGCATTTTAATACGAATTTGATTTTTGAGTCAATTTTTCAGATTTGATATTTATCGTGTTATAATGCCTTTTAGTGCTTGAAATAGCTTGCTTAGGGTTCATAGAGCATTGCTTGTTAGTTATATAGCAATTTTTACGGTTGAAACGTCATATTTGAAATTGGGGAAGAACATGAATAGTGAATTATGAATAGTAAACCCTAGAATTTCGAATTTCTATCTGAATTGCGATTGATTGATTTGGATAGATGCCATTAGTGATAGAAAGATAAAATGTGAAATAAAAACGGATCAGCCTTTGTTAAAATTATAAATTAGACAAAGAAACGTAAAGGGGTCGTTTGACCAAAAGTTGACAGTGCTCGAATTGATTTGGGGGTTTCGTAATTGAGGGCATGGAAGTACTTTTGGCGCTGTTGTGGCGTTGATTGAATGGCTGGTTATCATAGCTGTAGTTCAAACGCAGTAGGTGGACTTTCGGGTCTCGGGTGAGAAAGTGAAGTTTAGTGACATAGAAACGTGCCTTGTAGTACCTGAGTGAATGTAGTGAAATCGGTTTCCTAATCCCGTAGCTCGTTTGCTCGTAATTGTCCTTGGAAGTTGGGGTTGAATAGTGATATTTGTTGTTTTCGTGTTTGAACTGCCGTTACTTGTTTAATTGATGTTATTGTTGCTTATTATTGCTTGTTATGCTTGAAAAGTTAGTTGAATGCTAGTATTGATTGTGATTGCTTGTTCTCTAGTTTGTTGTCACTAGTTTGTATTGTTGTGCTATTGCTCGTTTATTGCCTTGTATCGAGTCTTGCATTGCATAGTGTCCCGCACGTGAGTGATGGGCCTCTCTGGGTAGCCTCGGGTTGCCAGTGTTGGTTGCTCTAGCTCCGTAGCTATTCCCTCTTCTCGCTTGGGTTGCCTCCCAGGGAGATTTGGGTCGTAGATTGATGGATACTTCCGAGGTATTCCAAACTGGTGTTATAAGGTGGATGCACGCTTATTGTCATCGTTGTCAACATCAAGCTCGAGATTGATGTATCGCTCATGAAATGGTACATTGCTCGTATGAGTGAACCATAGCCTTCAGAGTGTGGTATAGCTATGAATGGTTGTGTTAATGCTTTCTTGATTGTTTATTATATTGTCGTTTGTATTGAATGCTTTCTTATTGACTTTATTTCTTAACTGTGTCTATTTGCATTGCACGACTTTCTTTATCTCCAATTCTATATCTGTCTCGCCCTCACTGAGTATACGTGTTGTGTATACTCACTCCTCACCACCACATTTCAGGAAATGCCATGTTAGCTGGAAAGTTCGTGATTTCGTGAAAGTCCGTGCTTGAAGAGTTGTCTTGCGTGCCTATGTGACTTGAGTTGTCAAAGTTGTAAAGTTGTATGCTTTTATGTTGTATGTATTTATTGTTAAAAGAAATGTAATTTAAATCTGGCTAAATAGTTGGAATGGTTTGATAAGTTAGATTATGTATTTAGTTAATGTAGCTTAACTTCAATGCATGTTTGTAATGTCCAAAGGAAAAGAGTTAGAATGGCATGATAGTTTATTTTATGCAGTAGCTTAGTATGGTTTAATTGTCTAGTTTGAATGTACTTGTCAAAATGAAAAAGATAGGTTAGCTTTTAAATTGGAAATATATGTATACTTGCTGAGTTTAAATTGTTGAGAACCGAGGCTCGGATGGCCTTGAGGAAGTTTTGTATTGTAGGACACGGTGGTGGTCCATTTATATGCTATTACAGGTTTTACATTTCGCCTAGAAACAAGGGAGACTCCGTCCGTTTTCCCTGAAAATTTTGCCCGGGTTTGGTTTGGGTTGTGAATAGATTGATTGTTAGAACTCCCGGTCTCGAGAGGGATCGGGGTGTTATACCACAAGCAATACTTCAAGCAAATAACAATTCACGAGGTCAATTCGATTCACGATGCCAATTCAATAGGTCAATTCAATGCACAATTAGACACTTCACTTCACTTAGCACGCAATTAACACATAACACATAACTATGTCACATAGGTGCACACATTCAAGTCAAGACACACAATTTCACATACAAGCATACACTTTCAAGACACACTTAACAAGCACACATTCAAGGACCACTACCCACCAGACCGAGGACCCTGTCCCGGCTTATGAGCTAAACAAGCTCTGATACCACCTGTAACACAACCCAAATCCAAACCCGGGCATAATTTTCAGGGAAAACGGACAGAGTCTCCCCTGTTTCTAGGCAAAAAGCAAACCTGCGACAGCATATAAGTGGACCAATACTATGTCCAAACATTCAACCACCTCAAGGCCATCCAAGCCTTGATCTCAACAAGCAATCACAAGCAAATATACATATTTTCAGGTACCCAAACAATTCTAACTCTTTTTCTTTAGGCATTACAAACATACATTAAAGTTAAACTATTCTATCTGAATACATAAACTAGCCTTTCCAAATCACTTCAATAATCTAGAAAACTCATATTACATTCCTTTTTAACATCAAATACAAACAACACATGAAACATACATCTTTGCATCTTTGACAACTCAAGCCACATAGCACGCAAGATAACTCTTCAAGCATGATCTTTCACATAACCACAAACTTTCCAGCTAACATGGCATTTCCTGAAATGTGGTGGTGAGGAGTGAGTATACACAACACATACACTCAGTGAGGGCGAGACAGATATCGAGGTGGAGAGAAAGAAGTTACTGCAATGCAAATAGGTATAGTTAAGCAATACAATCAATAAAAAGGCCTTCATTATAAACAACAATACAATAAACAATTAAAGAAAGCATTAACACAACCAATCAAAGCTATACCACACTTTGAAGGCTATGGTTCACTCGAGCGAGTAATGTACCGATCACGATTCCGATGACTTTAACGATGACGCGCCGGCTCACTCACCTTATAACTTCCATTAGAGTACTCCGGACATACTCTGTCAATTATATGACCCAAAACTCCCTGGGCGGCATCCCAAGCGAGAAAAGGGAATAGGACACGGAGCTAGAGCAACCAACACTGGCAACCCGAGGCTACCCAGAGAGGCCCATCACTCACGCGCCTGACACTAATGCAATGCAATACGAGACATATAACGATAATCGAGCAAAGCACTGAAATGCAAGTCAATATCAACATGCGATACAACAATCAATTACAATCAATAAAGTAACAAGAACAATACTAACAAGCATTAACAACAATTGATATACAAATTCAATCATAATCAACTTTAACAAGCTTAACAAGCAATATCTAGCATTCTATAGGCACTACACTATAGAAACACACAAAATCACAAAATGACCCCAACTTTCAAAACGCTACTACTTTCAAACGAGCCATGAGTTTTGGAACCGACTTCACCAATCCTCCTAGGTCACTATAAGGCACGTCTAAAGACCCCGAAATCCTACTTAACCCTAGAATTCACGCAAAGCCCCGATTTCTCCCTTCGCTCGTTTGAACTACCGCTACCCTAACCAAACACCCAACCAACACCATAACTGCACCAAAAGTGCTTCCATGGCCTCCCAAGACAATGCTATCACGCAAAACGATAAAATGCCAAACTTCACCTAAACGACCCTAACTTTCACTAAGCCATTTTCCTCCGTTTTTCCATTACACAAACCAATTAAACCACACATTTAAGCATTCTAGCATATCTAGCACCTTCCTACATCAACCGTACGCATAACGGAGCAACTTCATCGAAACGGGGGTTTACTATTCATAATTTACTATTCATTTATCAATTTAAATTGTAATTTCAATTTTTAACAGCAAAAAATGCTAAAAAGCTTTAAATACATGTTCTACAATCAACAAGGAACATTCTTTAAGCAACAAAATGGATAAAATAACAATCTACGCATAATTTCCAAAAGTTAAAGTTAATACATAAAACATTCAAATGTGCAAATAAACATGAAACCCTCACCTTAGACGCTCCTAGACGCAAGGAAAACCACGCCGGATGCCTCGGAAACCACCCCGCACAAGCTCCCACGAAGAAATTGAAGTTTGAAGTTGAAATGTTTTTTTTTCTTCATGGTTTCGGCCATGGCTCCCTTTATTTTTCTGATTTTTTGCTTCTTTGTTCTCTTATTTCATGCTTTAAATTAAAGATGACACTTGGTCAATTGGTCTAAGGTGCAAGAAAAATAAAACCGATTAACATAAATATGAAAGTAGTTGATATTCCGTTAAAATAATTAACTCAAGTATTATTCTAATTACTTCTAAAAGAAATATGAAAATAATGCTAGAAATGAATGTTTAACTTAAAAATAAACACGAATTCAATGCTAACATTTTAAGATGTCACTTAATTAAATGCAATTAAGTGCCATTAAATGCATGCTGGGTTCGGGTTATCACAGCTTGGGGCTCACAGAAGAAGCAAGATCAAAGGCTATAGCTAATGCTTTTGTGATCGCCCTGGCTTCTACCCTGATGGGAATTATGCTTAATGTTGTTACCACTTCTAATATAACAGATTGAGTTGAATCGGGCAGATTGTAACAAAAACTCGTACTTTTCTAATGTTTACTGCTTCCGTAAAAGAGAAAGAATGTAGTGTGACTTGATCCCTTTTTGGGTATACTTTTTTAGAAAGGTCGATTCCTGAACTAAAAGGTAGGTTGTGGCTTTACCCTTTTTCAGAATCAAATGTAGCTGAAAGGCGAAGCCCCTAGCGATAGGGGGGAAAGAAGTATGGGCAAATGGGCTTCTTTCACTCACTTTTGTTTTGGAGAGAGCATTGTGGAGCAGCAAAATAAGCACTAAGCTATAGCAAAAGTGTCAAATGGCCAACTCTCCCCTGTAGCCAAAGATCTACTTCATAAGATGGCCCGTTTCATGCTAACTCAACTCATGACGACCTCGATGAAACTATGAAATTTGCAAAGCTCGCTTGGCTACCTTAAGGAAGTGCTACCTTTATTCCTGCATTTTTTCGGACCTCGTTCTGAAGAAACAAAGATCGAGCGGTAAGACCCCCAGCCTAAGGCATAAGAAGTGGTAGCATTTACGCTACATAAAAAAGAGGAAGATAAGCATAATTAATAATAGCTTGCAGACTCTGCGACCTCTGGCTATCCTTCCCTCGTATGTCTTAGGTATCTCATCTAATGTAGGGTTAATCACCTATGTTGGTTCTTCTTCTTTATCTAATAGCATTCTATCTTCACTAGTTTGTATCTCTTTGTTTCTTTCAACAATCTCTCTTTTGTATATGAGCTATGAGTAGCTCTCTCGTCCGCTCGTGCGACTACGTATTTCTGTTTATAGAGTCTCTTCATTTCCTTAGTTGGAGCAGTGAGCGTCCTTAATCTACCGAGACCGAGGGGATAGAAGAATGAGACAGATGCTTCCTTTTAGAGATCCCCTAAAGGCAAAGGAGGAAAAACTTCTGGTGAGTTTCCTTTGACTAGTGTTTTGAAAAGGTAGCTTCTCAGAGTTAACTCTTTTTGTGGCTCTGTCGTGCCGTAAGCAACATATAATATGGTTAAGGTTGATGTTCCTTTCTTTATTTTATTCCTTTTACTTGCCTACCTCCTCATCCTTTGATTTCCTGCCTAGCCACTCCTTTCTTGAGTATTCGAGGTGGGCTCTTGTCCTTCGGCAACGCCTTACGTGACATTCATTCTTATCCTTATTTCTTTGTATTAGTTATCTGGAAGAACTTCTCGCAATAGATAAAAACTTCTTTAGAAAGGGAAGCCTAACATAGTTAATGAGGAAGGGGTATGCATCGTCTAATAAGAGAAAGGCTGCACATGAATGCACGGAATCCACAATTGGGATAGGATGGATGAAGCCAATGATGTCCCCAAAAGGGCTCTTGAAGGCCCCATCTAAGGTTTAGCTTAACCCCCGATTACTCTTAGCATGGACGAGGAAAGGAAAAATGCAAATGGCACATTTCTCAGATGCACATAACAAGAATGCGCTCTTAGTAGGATGCAAGAAGGAGCTTACTTGCTTTCCTCGCTACTCCGTCAAGTAGGCTTAATGCTTTACTCTATAGGAGGAATCCGAAAGAATCAATCATCTGGAAGGATATTGAATATCAAAAATGGAATCTTCCTTTATCAACACGACTGCAAGAGCAAAGTAGGGGAAGGTGTGACACTCCGAACCCAGCACTTCATTAATTGCATTCATTAAATGGTTAACTTATATGTAACTTAGCTAATTACTTCATTTTTTCATATTTTCATAAACTCAACTGTTTCTTTTCATACATTTTATATTTTTATAAAATACTATATATTTTTAGGGGACTATAGCCCCTAACCGTGCATGCATTTCATATCGGGATCAACGGAAAAAAATTCACGAAATGTTTGATGAATAGTACCAGCGGGATTTTTTTTTAGATTTTTGGCATTTTGCTTTGCTGAAATTTAATCACCCAAGTGACCTATTTACCCTTATTAAAATTTCATAATTGCTTGACCTACCCTTTGACCATCTCATGAGAACATTATAAGCCAAGAAACAAAAAAATGGATAAAAAAAATGGCCAAAAAATAGTTACAGGAATAGTAACTTTTCCAAAAAAAATAAAAATTTGTTCCTTGCTACATTATTGCTTCCATTGCTTCCCAAATTGGTTGTGCTTTATCCTTAGGACCTTAAGACCATTCTTTGATCTTCAAAAGAGGTGAGGGTGCATTCTATTCTTGTAATAAATTCAATTAAAGTTTGTACTATTATTTTTGTGATCTAATATTATAGTGGTTTAATGCTTGTTCCGTTGCTTCTTATATGCTCTAATGACTTCATAGAATATATTTGATGGTTTAAAATTCTTGTTGATTGCTTGAAAATGGAAATGGCACTTGGGGAAGATGATTGCATAGTACTTTTGCCATGAAAATGACCTAGAAAATATTTTTGCCTCGGATTTCGAATTCCTTGCTCGTGTAGGTCCTTGGCATGTTAGATTGACATAATGTGGAATAAAATTGAGGTGCTCTTTGAGAAAATCATGAAAACGGACCAATTTTAAGTCGGGGCTGAAAAGCATAGTTATTTGTTTGCTCGTTTTTATTTAGGGCTTTGTCTTAGTAGGTCATGGAGGCACTTCCCGTGCATTTATGGCATCGGTTGGGGTTTCAGGTGATATAACTTCTTTGTAAAACTGTAAGAGGGAAATCGGGATTTTTGGGTAAACGTGAGCAGAACTGGGGTTATGTAACTTTTAAGTGGGTCATAAAATGTCCTTGAATGGGGTGTGAAGTCGGTTTCAAGTTTGGTTATCATATGAGTTCATAGGCGCATAATTTCTATTGACTTTAAGCATAATAGTTGGAATTGAGAATTAGACTTGTGTTAGCTTGAAATGTCGCACTATATGTTTCCTATATTGATTGTCATTCCATTTCATGGCTATATTGCTTAGTTGAATGATATATAGACCGAACATTGTTAAATGTTTATATGATGTGAACTTGGTTATATCGGTTATAAATGTTAACTATGTGAATCCTCGTAATAAATATATATTCTATTGCATGATATGGTTGATCCATTGACCTGTTTCTCGTATCTTGGAGCTCGGTAAAGATGAGGGTTGCATCATTCTTCGTATTTTAACTGACTTAATGTTTTACCTTAATTGTATTGTTTGTGTACTCGATTGTGCATTGATTGTAATGTATGTTGGTCATATTTGATAAGTGTCGTGACATGTGTGTCATGCCGTGTCGTGTTGTGTTGTGTCGTGTCAAGTCTTGGAGAGTTGGGTCGTAGGATTGGGGTACATCCGGAGTATGCCCATTGGAGAGATAAGGGGGATTCGCCAACTTATCGTTTATCGAACATCGTATGTCGTTATTGAATTGAAAGCATTATATCGAATCGAAAGTGTTATATCAAATTGAAAGTGTTATATGGCTTGTATATCATCTTGAATGAATCATTTATTTTTTTGTCTCGAAACCTCTCAATGTGTGTTATAGTTATTTGTTACTACGTGCTATATTAATTGCATCACGTGGCTTCTATGTCGAGATACTGTTAATTGGCCTTGACCTATTTGTTGTCTATTTTTTGCATTGCACGACCCTTTCTTGGTCTATCCCTCACTGGGCACACGTGTTATGTATGCTCAGCCCTCACTTTAACATTTTGTAAGGACTTCAGGTGCATCTCTCGAGAAGGGCTGTGAATTGCCATCACATGGTGCTTGTACATATTGTATATAGAATCCCCCGTGTCTATTTGATTACTCGTTGTAATTGAGGCTCTTGAAGCTATTCTTGTATATATTTCGAGACCGTGTAGTCTAGTATGTCTTTATGTAGCAAGGTTGTCAAGTATTGTAAGCTCGTGACTAAATGTATAGCATGCTAATATGTTAATTGTTTAGTGGCATTGATACCTGTATAGTATGCGTGACATTTTGATTACAACCAAGTATGTTGAGTAGGAGTGCATATAGTAGGAAGTGGAGTTGTTTGGAATTGTTGATTGCTATTGAATCGGTGGAAGGGGTGAATGTATGTTGGTGGTAGCCTGAAAGATTGGCTTTATGTTGTTGAATGTTAGAATTGTGAAACCCCACTTTCTTACTTATCTCGTTTTACGTGCTATACCTCGTTTTGCGTGCATATGATATGTTTATGTGCTATAGGACCTAGAAAGTTATAATTTTGATGTCAATACTCCTAATACGTGCTAAATGTGCATTCATGAACTTTTCATCAAAAACGGGATCAGACATTCTGTCGTCGATTTTTAGTGAATAGTATTTTCGAAACACGTCCGCTAAAATCTTGAAACTGGTCTTTTTAACCCTTCTAGACCTAGTCCACAGACTTTAATAGACCTGTGTTTGATGAAAACAGATTTCAAATTGGCTTAAGAATTTATTAGGGTTTTTACACCGACTTTTGCGAAAATCGAGTTTCAAGTCGACTCGGGTGAAATTGTTGGATTGTAAAACTTCTTGTCACCTAAAAATAATTTACTTGAGCTAGCTTTGGTGTTGAATAAATGTTTTGAACTTTGGTGATCAAGAAAATGCAATTAAAGTCATTAAAACACAAAAATACCAATTTAAACTAACTTTGACTTTATTTAATTGTTGACCAAATAAGCTTATATCACCTACACACACTAAAAATAACACAAAATACCATCACAAACACACACATTGCCGAGAGGGAGAAGGAGAAAAAGCCAAAGAGATTTCAAAGCTTTTCAATCCAATTTTTCAAAGAAAAACTTGGTTTTTGTCTGTAAAACTTCGCACCAACTTGGATTCTGCTTGTTGGGCACGCACTTCATGTATCCCTAGGCTTTTATCGCATCAAAGGTGAGAGAAAAATTCTAGATCTCAAAATGTCATTTTTATACTTTTGCTCATAAATGAAAATTTAACCGTTAGAATTGAAATCTGATGATAGATTATTGCTCCTTGCATGCTAGGGATCATTTTGATGCAAAACTACGAATTTCTGTCTGATGTAGCATAATTTTTATTTTCCGGGTATTTAATTTTGATTAAAATGTTAAAAGTTGAATTAAATGAGTTGTGTTGATGAAAATAGATTGGCGTCGATTTCTAAATACTTGATAATTACGTGTTAGCGCTGTTGTAATGCCGAATTTTCGTTTACATTGTTCGTGTGAAAATCCGGAAAATCCAGCCAAGACATCCTAGGGTTTTAGGGTTATCGGGCATGATTTGGAGGTGTTACGGTGGATTTTCGAGAGGGCTAATGTAGTAGGTTGAATGGGTGAGTGATAGTAACTGATTTGGCAATGTTTGGATTAGTAGATTGTAAGTTATGAATTTTAGAAGTTTAGGTTGTCATTCTTTAATTTCTTGAACGATGCCTTTAGATGGTTGGGTGGTGTTTGAGTGTTGAATGGTCAGTTGTTGATGAGTAATTTAGGGTTTAATTGTGTATATTATGCATGTCCGGTTAGATGGCCTACTTTGTCATCTAATTTATTTGTTTGTTGTTTAATTAAATATTGATGTTATATTGATTATTATTTAGTTCGGGAATCGGGCACTTTTGTTGCTGATCTCCCATATTATTGATTGATTATTATTGAGTTCGGGAATCGGGCACTTTCGTTGCTGATCTCCCAAATGTTTGATTGATGATTGATGATGATTATGGAGTCTTGGTATGTGTGTGCCACCTCTCGGGCAGCGATGGGATGTCGGGTTGATAACGGCATGACTGCCATAGGCTACCCTCAGCTCGCATGACGGAGGTGTCATGGAGGGAGGGGCTATTGAGGTACCTCGGGTGCGTGAGTAATGGGGAGTTATAAGAAGAACGGTTGAGATCGTGATGGCGTTTGGAGCTACACCAAATAGAGTATTCTTTATTGATTGGTTATATAGTTATGTGATGATAGTATTATTTATGTTATTGTTTGTTTACTGACTCAAAGGATTATTCCAAGGAGTTTAGTAGACCTTGCTCGAGATCTATCGGATCCTCACTGGGCTTATGTATATAAGCTCACTCTCTATTATTGCATGCTTACAGGTGTTGCAGAACCGGATTACGGGTACGTACCTCCTGAGGAGGAAAATGGTCCTTACGTGGACGAGTCATATGTTCCTGAGTCTTATCCAGGATTTTATGTTGTTTAATGTCATGTACATTGGCTTAGTAGACTTTTATATGCTTTATGGTTCTTATTGTAATAGATGTTGAAAAGATGATAATCCAAATGATGTTAACTTAGTGACTTTCTTTTGTCTATGGTTAAGTTGTTAGATGGGTCTCAACTTATTTTTGAAATGTATGATAGGGTTGAGGTATTGTATGTTATGTTGGAACGGAGGCAGATAACGAAGGCTGATTATTGTATATTACGGTTATGTTGTGTGTTGTTATGCTGTTGAGGAGTTGTTGTTGTATGGTTTATGGAATTGGATGTTTAATGTTATTAATGAGGTTGGTTTAGAACCTCGGTAATCTATTTACTGTCGTTATGCTGCCGAAATTCCGTTGCGTCCTGACTGATTGTAGGTGGGGTCGAGTTGGGGAGTGACATTTAAGTAGTATCAGAGCGTATCAGCCGGGGTATTCTCGGAATGTGGGTAAAGGTCTTAGCATGAAGTATGTATGAAAAGAAAGAAAAGTGAAATATGTATTGGTATGATTAAATGATTAAGTGATTATGTGATTTAAGTGCTTATGTGATTATGTGATCAATTTGCTTATGTGATTGAAACTTATGTGATCTATGTGCTTTATATGAGTTTGTTGTTTATGTGTTAAAAATTGTATATAATCTGTTTATGTGCTATAACCTGTGCTAACTCTTTGATTAGTACGATGGTCGGTAGACCGAGGACTCGTGGTAGGCCCGAGATTGTAGATGAGGTCCCTGGTAATGTGGCACAGGGCAGTGATAGGGGTGATGTCAGGTTAGGGGCAGCAATGGATCAGATTGCAGATTTGATGGCTGGGCAGGCCCAGTTGTTAGTAGGTCAGGCTGTTCAAACTCAGGCATTGCAGGCTCAGATACAGAATGTACAGGGTGGTAATCACGGTAGAGGTACTATGAAGGAGTTTCTGGGGTACTATCCTCCTAGATTTCAGGGAGAGCCTGATGATAGGAAGGCCGAGTTGTGGATTAGTAAGTTAGAGAAAATTTTTGATTCTCTCGGGTACACTGATGAGAGGAAGGTGACTTGTGCTGTCTATTTGCTTGATGATGAGGCAGAGGAATGGTGGCGCACTGTGAGAGCCAGTTGGGAGACCCGGGGTGTTCCGTATGTTTGGGATACCTTTCTGACTGCTTTTAGGGATAAGTATGTCCCGAGGTTTGCACGAGAGAGGAGAGAGGCTGAGTTCCTGTCTTTGGTACAGGGGGATTCTACTGTGGCTCAGTATGAGGCTACATTCACTAGGTTGTCCCGGTATGCACCGGAGGTTGTAGCTGTGGAAGAGAGGAAGACCCGTAGATTTATGTTGGGATTGAGACCCGAGATTCAGGATGCAATGGCTCTGAATCGCTATGATATCTTTACTGAGGCTTTTGATGCAGCTTCTAGGTTAGAGAAGAGGAAAGGGGATCAGATTGTCTCCAGTCAGCCTAGGAAGAGGTCGTATCAGCCACAGGGCCAGCAGGTTATATATAGGCCTCCAGTACAGCAGGTTGTCTACAGGCCACCAGCCCAGCAAGGTTCTTATAGGCCACAAGGTCAGCAGAGTTACTATCGGCCTCAGTTTCAGCAGAGGCCATATCAGGTTCAGA
The DNA here is from genome assembly GCA_037974665.1 of Ehretia macrophylla. NCBI lineage: Eukaryota > Viridiplantae > Streptophyta > Magnoliopsida > Boraginales > Ehretiaceae > Ehretia > Ehretia macrophylla. The sequence goes on along the minus strand of CM075770.1, from coordinate 83,928,890 downwards.
CTCAGTATAGGCCAGCCCAGTCTCAGGGTCAGTACAAGCCTAGTGTGGTGAGACCTCAGCAGCAGGCTGTATCAGCTACTTCTTCAGCTTCTGGTTCTTCTAGGGGCAGTGTTAGTGCCACATCATCGCAGTGTAATTACTACAAGCGCCCAGGGCATGTGGAGTCCGACTGCAAGGTAAAGGCAGGGACATGTTTGGGTTGTAGTAGCATCGAGCATAGGGCGAAGGATTGCCCTAGATATGCGAGGACTGAGGGTCGGGTAGCAACTCAGGGTTACCAGGGTAGACCTATGGGCATTGTACCACAGTAGCAGCGGGTTCAGGCTCGGGCTTATGCAGTTGATATGGAGGAGATGCCTGAGAAGACTGCAGTGGTGGGAGGTAACTTCCTTATACTTGATCAACTTGTTAAAGTGTTGATTGATTCTGGTGCTACGCATTGTTTCAATACTCTTGCTTGTGTGCAACGTGTCAAATTGCAACCTGAAACATTGCCTTATGTGGTTGAGATTAGTACATCTTTGACTGATAAGTATGTTACTGGCTTAGTATGTAAGGATTGTATAATACATGTTAAGGGGCATAATTTTCCTTCAGACCTTATCTTATTTCCTATCCGGGGGTATGATGTTATTCTGGGTATGGATTGGCTTTCTAAGTATGATGCCCAGTTGAACTGTAGAACCAAGGTAGTACAGTTTCGCTTGCCGGATCAGCCAGTAGTAGAGGTAGCGGGTAACCGGGGTGCTAAGATGAGTTTTGTTATCTCACCAACTAAAGCCGTTAAGTTGGTGAGTAAGGGGTGTTCGGGTTATCTAGCTTATTTGATCAACAAGCCATCTGATAAGCTACAGCTAGAGGAAGTCCCTATTATCCGGGAATATCCTAATGTATTTCCCGAGGAGTTGCCAGGGTTGCCGCCAGAGAGGGATATAGAGTTTGTGATTAATCTTGTTCCCGGTACTCAACCTATTTCTAAATCGGCGTACCGGATGGCACCAACTGAGTTGAAGGAGTTGAAGACTCAGTTACAGGAGTTATTGAAGAAAGGATTCATTCAGCAGAGTTCTTCACCTTGGGGAGCTCCTGTTTTATTTGTGAAGAAGAAGGATGGTACTTTGAGATTGTGTATTGATTACCTTGGTTTGAATCAGGTGACCATCAAGAATAAATATCCTTTGCCACTGATTGATGAGTTGTTTGATCAACTTCAGGGAGCCAAAGTCTATTCTAAATTTGATTTGAGGCAGGGGTATTATCAGCTTCGGATTCGTACGGAGGATGTTCCGAAGTCTGCCTTCAGGACTCGGTACGAGCATTATGAGTTTGTTGTTATGCCCTTTGGTTTGACTAATGCACCGGCAGCATTCATGGATTTGATGCATCGAGTCTTTCAGCCGTACTTGGACCAGTTCGTGGTGATTTTTATTGATGATATCTTAGTCTATTCTAAATCTGAATCGGAGCACGAGCAACATCTACGGCTTGTATTAGAGAAGTTGCAGGAGCATCAGTTGTTTGCCAAGTTTAGCAAATGTGAATTTTGGCTGCAACAGATTTCTTTTCTTGGCCATGTTATTACACAGAACAGTATTTCTGTAGATCCCACTAAGATTGAATCGGTGATGTCTTGGAAGCGGCCAGAGAGTGTTTCTGATGTCCGTAGCTTTCTTGGCTTGGCGGGTTATTACCGTAGGTTTGTCAAGGACTTCTCGAAGATTGCGGGGCCACTATCTAAGTTGACTCAGAAACGGACTATCTTTAATTGGGATGAGAAGTGTGAGAGTGGGTTTCAGGAGTTGAAAAAGAGGTTAACTACCGCTCCAGTACTTGCTCTACCAGAGGGGACCGATAATATGGTCATTTACAGTGATGCATCCAAGGAGGGCTTAGGATGTGTTCTTATGCAGGATGGCCGAGTTATTGCCTATGCTTCTCGAAAGTTGAAGCCTTATGAAGAAAACTATCCGACTCATGATCTTGAGTTGGCAGCAGTTGTCTTTGCACTCAAGAAGTGGCGTCATTATCTGTGGGGAAGTAAGTTTGAAATTTTCACAAATCATAAGAGTCTGAAGTACTTGTTCTCACATAAGGAGTTGAATATGCGCCAGCGGAGGTGGATGGAGCTTCTTGGAGATTATAATTGTTCTATCAATTATCTGCCTGGAAAGGCAAATGTTGTAGCAGATGCTCTCAGCCGGAAGGCTAGTATTTCTTGTTTGGCTGTCAAGAAGTGGGAGGTTCTTGAGGAGTTTAGTTATTGGAGACCAGAGTTGACTCAGGTTGGAGTGATGTGTTCACATCTCCGTATTCAGCCTTTATTATTGTCTTAGATCAGGGAAGCTCAGCAACTTGATGTTAAACTTCAGAAGATCAAGGATCAGATCACGGGTGATCAGTCTGACTTCAAACTGCATGAGGACGGTATTCTTCAGTTTCGGAACAGGGTTTGTGTTCCCGATGAGCCGAGTTTGAGGCGAGGTATTCTGGAGGAAGCTCATAATTCTAAATATACTATTCATCCCGGTGGAACCAAGATGTATCGGGATTTGAAGCAACATTACTGGTGGAACAACATGAAGAGAGAGGTTGCTCAGTTTGTGTCTAGATGTTTGACTTGTCAGAGAGTGAAAGCCGAGCATCAACGACCTGCAGGTTTGCTTCAGCCGTTGGCTATACCAGAGTGGAAATGGGAGCATATTACGATGGACTTCGTCACTGGGTTGCCTAGAACACCGAGGGGTAATGATGCAGTTTGGGTTGTCGTGGATTGTTTGACGAAGACAGCTCATTTTATTGCAATGAGGATGGGAGATGAGGTTACAAAGTTGACGGACCTCTATCTGGATCAGATTGTTAGACTTCACGGTATTCCATCTAGTATTGTCTCTGATCGAGATCCTCGATTTACTTCTCGTTTGTGGGAGAAACTTCAGGAGACTTTGGGTACTCAGTTGAACTTCAGTACTGCGTATCATCCACAGACCGACGGTCAGTCTGAGCGGACTATTCAGATTCTGGAAGATATGCTTAGGGCTTGTGTTCTGGACTTCGGGAAGAACTGGGAGAAACATCTACCACTTGCCGAGTTTGCCTATAACAATAGTTATCAAGCTACTATTGGAATGGTACCTTTCGCAGCTCTTTACGGTCGTAAGTGCCGTTCACCTTTATATTGGGACGAGGTAGAAGAGATGAAGACTGTTGATCCAACTATTATGCCAGAACTTCTTGAGAAGATTGAGAATGTTCAGTTGATCAGGCAGAGAATGCTTACGGCGCAGAGTAGATTCAAGAGTTATGCTGATAAGCGTCGTCGAGACTTGGAGTTTGCAGTTGGAGATCGGGTTTTCTTGAGATTGTCTCCTCGAAAGGGGTTTGCTCATTATGGTAAAGGTGGAAAGCTGAGTCTGAGATTTGTTGGGTCGTTTGAGATTACTGGCAGGGTTGGTAAGTTGGCATATCGATTGGCTTTACAGGAGAACTTCTCTAATGTCCACGATGTATTTCACGTGTCTAATTTGCGGAAATATAATCCGGATCCTTCTCATATTCTTGAGCCACAGCCGTTACAGCTTCGAGAGAATTTGACTTATGACGAGCGTCCGATTCGTATTCTAGATCAGATGGACCGAGAGTTGAGGTCGAAGAGGATTCCGATGGTTAAGGTGATGTGGAAGCATCATGGCATTGAGGAAGCTACGTGGGAGAGACGAGATCAGATGCAGCAACAATACCCAGATCTATTCCGTACATCAAGTAAGAATTTCGAGGGCGAAATTTCTATAAGGGGGGAGAATGTGAAACCCACTTTTCTACTTATCTCGTTTTACGTGCTATACCTCGTTTTGCGTGCATATGACCTGTTTATGTGCTATAGGACCTAGAAAGTTATAATTTTGATGTCAATACTCCTAATACGTGCTAAATGTACATTCATGAAATTTTCATAAAAAACGGGATCAGAAATTTTATCGTCGATTTTTAGTGAATAGTATTTTTGAAACACGTCCGCTAAAATTTTGAAACTGGTCTTTTTAACCCTTCTAGACCTAGTCCACGGACTTTAATAGACCTGTGTTTGATGAAAACGGATTTCAAATCGGCTTAAGAATTTATTAGGGTTTTTACACCGACTTTTGCGAAAATCGAGTTTTAAGCCGACTCGGGTGAAATTGTTGGATTGTAAAACTTCTTGTCACCTAAAAATAATTTACTTGAGCTAGCTTGGGTGTTGAATAAATGTTTTGAACTTTGGTGATCAAGAAAATGCAATTAAAGTCATTAAAACACAAAAATACCAATTTAAACTAACTTTGACTTTATTTAATTATTGACCATATAAGATTATATCACCTACACACACTAAAAATAACACAAAACACCATCACAAACACACACATTTCCGAGAGGGAGAAGGAGAAAAAGCCAAAGAGATTTCAAAGCTTTACAATCCAATTTTTCAAAGAAAAACTTGGTTTTTGTCCGTAAAACTTCGCACCGACTTGGATTCTGCTTGTTGGGCACGTACTTCATGCATTCCTAGGCTTATATCGCATCAAAGGTGAGAGAAAAATTCTAGATCTCAAAATGTCATTTTTATACTTTTGCTCATAAATGAAAATTTAACCGTTAGAATTGAAATCTGATGATAGATTATTGCTCCTTGCATGCTAGGGATCATTTTGATGCAATACTACGAATTTCTGTCAGATGTAGCATAATTTTTATTTTTCGGGTATTTAATTTTGATTAAAATGTTCAAAGTTGAATTAAATGAGTTGTGTTGATCGAAATCGATTGCCGTCGATTTCTAAATACTTGATAATTACGTGTTAGCGCTGTTGTAATGCCGAATTTTCGATTACATTGTTCGTGTGAAAATCCAAAAAATCCATCCAAGATATCCTAGGGTTTTAGGGTTATCGGGCATGATTTGGAGGTGTTATGGTGGATTTTCGAGATGGCTAATGTAGTAGGTTGAATGGGTGAGTGATAGAAACTGATTTGGCAATGTTTGGATTAGTAGATTGTAAGTTATGAATTTTAGAAGTTTAGGTTGTCATTCTTTAATTTCTTGAACGATGCCTTTAGATGGTTGGGTGGTGTTTGAGTGTTGAATGGTGAATTGTTGATGAGTAATTTAGGATTTAATTGTGTATATAATGCATGTCCTGTTAGATGGCCTACTTTGTCATCTAATTTAGTTGTTTGTTGTTTAATTAAATATTGATGTTATATTGATTATTATTGAGTTCGGGAATTGGGCACTTTTGTTGCTGATCCCCTAGATTATTGATTGATTATTATTGAATTCGGGAATCGGGCACTTTCGTTGCTGATCTCCCAAATGTTTGATTGATGATTGATGATGATTATGGAGTCTTGGTATGTGTGTGCCACCTCTCGGGCAGCGTTGGGCTGTCGGGTTGATAACGGCATGACTGCCATAGGCTACCCCCAGCTCGCATGACGGAGGTGTCATAGATGGAGGGGCTAGTGAGGTATCTCGGGTGCGTGAGTAATGGGGAGTTATAAGAAGAACAGTTGAGATCGTGATAGCGTTTGGAGCTACACCAAATAGAGTATCCTTTATTGATTGGTTATATAGTTATGTGATTATAGTATTATTTATGTTATTGTGTGTTTACTGACTTAAAAGATTATTCCAAGGAGTTTAGTAGACCTTGCTCGAGATCTATCGGATCCTCAATGGGCTTATGTATATAAGCTCACTCTCTATTATTGCATGCTTACAGGTGTTGCAGAGCCGGATTACGGGTACGTGCCTCCTGAGGAGGAAAATGTGCCTTACGTGGACGAGTCATATGTTCCTGAGTCTTATCCATGATTTTATGTTGCTTAATGTCATGTACATTAGCTTAGTAGACTTTTATATTCTTTATGGTTCTTATTGTAATAGATGTTGAAAAGATGATGATCCAAATGATGTTAACTTAGTGACTTTCTTTTGTCTATGGTTAAGTTGTTAGATGGGTCTCAACTTATTTTTGAAATGTATGATAGGGTTGAGGTATTGTATGTTATGTTGGAACGGAGGCAGATAACGAAGACTGATTATTGTATATTACGGTTATGTTGTGTGTTGTTATGCTGTTGAGGAGTTGTTGTTGTATGGTTTATGGAGTTGGACGTTTAATGTTATTAATGAGGTTGGTTTAGAACCTTGGTAATCTATTTACTGTCGTTATGCTGCTGAAATTCCGTTGCGTCCTGACTGATTGTAGGTGGGGTCGAGTTGGGGCGTGACAAGAATGCTTGAATTATGCATGTTTACAGATCTGTGAATGTCCCCGGTACAGAGGAGATTTTGTCCGTTTTTCTGGAAAATTGTGACCGGGTTTGGGATCGGGTTAAGATTAGAGAGATCAATAGAAGTCTCGGTCCCGTGCGGGATCGGGGAGCTAAAAAAGGGGATAGCACTGGTTTTGAATCTGACACTATTATTTTTCGAGTAGATGTCAGCATTTCCGCTGGTAAAGAGACATCTCAATAAGAGCCTTTAGAGGCACTATTTTCATCCAACTAGAAATATCTTAAGATAAGAAAGGTGTGAGGCTCGACCTCGATTTGCGTGCGATACCTTGATTCGTGTGTCCTAACCTTGAACTGCGTGCCTTAACCTAGGTTTAAGACTTGTGTCTTGATTTATGTGTCTTGTATTGATTTACGTGCATTCATTTGGGGTTGCGTGCATTTACTTAGAATACATGCTTTTGTCTCGTAGTTTGTGCCTTACCTCGTAGTATGTGACCTAGACCTAGAAAAGCGTGCCTGCACGCTAATCAATAAAGCATCCTACACAAAGCACTAGACTATTAAATAATCCTACAACTCCACTAACTATTATTTTAATCATAAGTCAATGCACTAAAAGACAAAACACTAAACACTAAACATTCTTTATTCCTTATTCTTTTTGCAAATCCATGCACCTCAAATTCCGCACTTATTATAAGCTATAATACATTAATTTGAATCTGAAATTTCAGATTTTTAAGCTCACTTGGCTGACCATACCATTGCACTTGGTCGAGCATTGCATAATTTAAAACACTCCTAGACAAACTTTGACACACACAAGACACAAGGCTTTAAAAAAATGACCTAACATCCTACCCAATGCCTCTCATTCTCAGCCCACTCAAATGCTCATGCCAAAGACAATTCAAATAATGTTCAAAAGATGACATAAAATCAGATTTTTGCAAGCACAAGGCCGACACTCACACACAACATCATATTCATTTATCATATTCTCTCATTCTCTCCCATTCTCTTACTCTCTCGGCCATGGCTGCTTCATGAACCATCATAGCTCAAGCTCATCTTCTAAGGCTCACCTAGGCTCTCAAGGACTCTAAGAAACTCGACCATAGCAAGCAAAGCAAGAAAAATGCATGCAAGCTCACAAAGTTCATCATTCTCGGCCTTAGGTATGTTTTGATAAGTTTTGTTTCATTTCTTTTGTTCTAATCACATGCACACACTAAGAATATGATAACCAAGCTAGGAATTAAAGAACCACAAGCTATCTCTCGGGCAAGCAAGGAAAGAAGACCCATTTGTACATCTCTCAGAACATTTGTGCATCTCCATCTATTAACTTGCTAAGGTGAGGGTTAAACTCTTTTAAAAGCTTTCAAAACTCCCATGCATGCTTTCATATGGCTAGATTTACCTCTGTAATTATTGTATATGTGTGTGTATGAGCTTATCTTCTCATGGATGGCATGATAATGGCTAGAACTTGAAGATTGGTAAAAACGTTTTGTTGGCAGTTTTCTGATCTTGTAGTACAAAGAGCTTTTGGCTTAATAAAACTTGATCAAAATGCATGAAAATTTAAACGTTGCTAGATTTGGCAGTTCTGGACATTTTTGTCAGAAATAGACCAAAGCCAATTCTGACTCTAAGACCATCAAAATTGGATAAAATCGTAATGTGTCTAAAACTGGACTGTTTTGCATAGTCTCACAGTTTTGGCCATAACTCTTAAGTCCGAACTCCAAATGATGCGAGGTTTGTTCCTAGCTTTAAATAACTCATTAAGATTTAATTTGAAATTTTTTTCACTTAAATTGGAAATTTTTTACTTGTCTAATCGAATGTGGGAAAACAGACCATTGCTGTGAGGTTTTTGTTTAGTGATATGCTTAGAATCATGTTGAGACCTTGCTTGAGGTATTGAAAGCTTGGAATTGTGGCACTTAGATGTTGTATGGACTGTTGTGGTTGGTTGAGGTTGCTTGATTTGATTGATGTATGGCTTGGGATCATTAATTGATGAATGGTTTTCTTAATCGCATGTTTAAGCACGTAATTGAGGTCCTAACGCTTATGACTATTTGCTAAGAAATGATCTTATGGTTAAATGTGTTAAATTATGTGATTAATAGGCTGCCCGTAATTGTCCTTATAGCTCTAAATGTGATTTCCGATGATTACATGTTGATAGATAAACTTTTCTTGTACCCGGTCTTATGTAAACGTCGTTACATGCTTGTATAATCTTAATACTTGACACGAGAACCCCGAAATGAGTTATATGACTTGATTTATATGTGTTACTTGGCTGCCCGTTTAATGTTCATATAACTCTATGTGTTCTACAAAGTGCAATTTCATGTCAAGCATGCCTCGTTTGTTTACTTTGCAATATTTGATCTTATAATTGCTCGAAGGCAACCTACTTTGTTGTCCTCCTAATCTGATATGTTAAATGTTATAATTGTGCATTGCATACAAGGTTGCAACCTTTTATTCTGGCATGGTAGCATTTCACACACGCCGAGCGGCATCGGGCTTGCCGGTGATACTGTGACTACCATGGTCCAATTCCAACTCTCGTTTGGGGGCTAGATTTCCTTGGAGAGTTGGGTCGTATGATTTTGGTGTACAATCCGGAGTACACCCATTGGAGTGATAAGTGGATGATGGATGCCGGCTACAACAATGGTTATTGGAAATGAACTTGAACGGAAGGAACTAAGTGATATGCAGGGTAAAGTGCTACACCTAAAAGTTGTGGGAGCTACCGCTTGAGCCTGTTGGAGCCACCTCTAGAGTCCTGTACGTATCAAACGTATCCTTTTTACTATGTGTTTAAGTACTCTCGCTTGGTTCCTAGAGGACCTCGGGGAGGAAAGACGGGTAAATGTGTTCATTTATATTTATGCTTTGTTATGAATTTACTTATTTTATATGACATGTTTTCAAAGGAGTTTTCACAAATCAACCGGAAAAGAATTTTAAAACCTTATTACTTGTTCCCCCTCGCTGAGTTCATAAGGATTCACCCATTTTTTGTCACAAGTGAAGCAGATTTGGAACGACCACGTGCATTGCATGCTTTTTGTGAACATGGATGCTATTAGGGATGTTGTGTTTGTTTGCGAACTCTTTATTTCGTTGATATAAATGACCCCGTTGTAATTTGGGTCTAATTTTGGGATTGTACTATCTATAATTGGACAAACTTTTAATTTTGTTGTTTGCTTTCATTATCATGAATAGTAGCTATCGTACGCAATTAAACCACTAGGTGAAAAAAAATCAACTAAGTTAATTCTATCTAATTTTACTTAGGTGCTCATTTGTAAACTAAAGGATAATAGGTACTTGCATGATAAAAAATTGACAAATAAATGGGACATAGTTATCGTGATAGGCTTGATAACAAAACGGGACTTTGAAGATAATTAGTAAGCATATCTGTTGATGAAAAAATAGGAATTTTAGTTGGAATCAAATTAAAGATTTGGAATTGTGAGGTATTTAGAAATTAGGTCAAACCAAAGATCCTAATTACAGCCGTTATGCTGCCGATTTTTCAAAAAAACTTTTGGAGTTCTAGGCTAACGAATAAGCGTTAATCTTAGTGAAACAATTAAGGACATAAAATAACGATAATGATTAGGTCACACCCTAGTCTAGCCTCAATAGGTCGGGTTGGGGCGTGACACCTATATTAGAATGGTATCAGAGTTTAGATTGCTTAAGCCAGGTTTAACTCTCGGACCTTGGGTAGAAGCCCTAACGTAATTATGATGACTTGTTTATATGTGTTAATATGTGCCAATGTTAAATGTGCCATCTTTGTTTCTACGTGTTTATGTGATTAACATGTTTTAACTGTCTTGAGAATTGTATGTCTATGTGAAATTGTATGTTGCATACTCTATACATTAAATTCTTGTCTTGTCGTATTTCAATAAATTGTGCATAATAATCTGTGCCTATAGATGGCTGGCCCTAGTACCCGCAATACCAATAGGGGCGATGAGCCTCAAGAAGCCGAAGATGCTAACCAAACTAATCCTGGCATGGCTATGTTTAACATGATGGCAAGTGCTATGGATCGCGTGTCGTGAGTAATGGAACGTCAAGATGCACGTGAAGCAGCTGGTGGTAATAATAATAGGAATGGTGGTAACAATAGGAGAAACAGCAGAATGCGAGAGTTCCTTGATTTTCACATGTCCAAATTCTACGTGGAAGCTAATGATGAAAAGGAAGAAGCTTGGCTGTCTGAGATTGAAAGGATTTACAGGCCACTTGACTTTACTGACGAGGAAAGGATTGAGATCGCTATGTTTCCATTGCATGGGGATGTAGTGCATTGGTGGCATACTGTGGAGGCACTTTGGGAAACTAATCAAACACCTCGCTTGTGGAGTAACTTCGTCAAGGCCTTCAAGGAGAAATACATACCTGCAGTTTCGAGGCAAAGGCAGATTGAAGAGTTTATGACCTTGAGCCAGGGCAACATGACAGTGGCTTAGTATGAGGCTCGCTTTGACAGACTGTCCCGTTATCCATAATACATGGTTAGTACCCCTGAGGTAAAGATGTGGAAGTTTATGAATGGGTTGAGGCTAGAAATTCAGGATCACTTGGCTTCACATGACTTTACTACATATTTTGCTCTTCTTGCTGCTGCTTCCTGAGTTGAGAAAAGAAAACTTGATAGAGCCGGTTCAAGTCAGCCGAACAAGAAACCTTATCTACCTCAAGGGCAACAAAGGAAATTCCAAACTCAGAGTCGCAGTCAAGGCCAGAGCCAGAACAGACCAGTCAACAACCGTGGCCCGTCTAAAGCACTATCAGCCTCTTCCACCTGTGGATCCATAGGTAGTTCACCTGCTACTCAGTCTATCAACTATTCTTACTGTGACAAGAAGGGTCACACCAAGGCTCAGAGTTGGAAGAAGTTGAGACGATGTGTGCAATGTGGCAGTGATCAGCGTCAGATTAAGGATTACCCTAAATGGCAAGGAGGACAAAATTAGAATAAACCAGCTGGTAGAGGCAAGACTCCAGTTCCTAGAGTTCAGGCCCGAGCTTATGCTATTGAATGCGAGAAGCTTCCTGAGGAGACTGCTGTTGTTGAAGGTACATTCTTGATACTGAATCAACTTGTTAGGGTGCCAATTGATCCAGGTGCTACTCATTAATTTATTACTCCCTTATGTGTACAACGTGTAAAATTACGGGTTGAATGTTTGCCTTACGAAGTAGAAGTCGGTACTCCGATGGGTTCTAAACTTGTTACTAGCTCAGCTTGTAAATCATGTAAAATTCAAATTAAGGATAGGGAATTCTCATCCAATCTTATAGTGTTACCCTTTCGAGATTACGAAGTCATCTTAGGGATGGACTGGTTGGCAAAGCATCATGCCCAACTAGATTGCCGAACGAAGACTGTAACATTCCAGATACCTGGTCAACCAACATTTGAGGTAATGGGTTGAAGGGACGTCACCGGGAGTTCCATTATTTCATCCACGAAAGCAGTGAAGTTCCTGAGAAAGGATTGTAGCGGATACTTAGCTTACCTCATCAATAAGTCATCGAACAAAGCTAAGTTGGAGGAGATGTCAGTGATCAAAGAATATGCGGTTGTATTTCCAGAAGAATTGTCAGGTTTACCTCTAAATCGGGAGATCGAGTTTGTAATATAAGTACTTCCTGGCACCCAGCCGATATCTAAAACTCCCTATCGTATGGCACCAGCCGAGGTACAAGAATTGAAGGACCAATTGCAAGGATTGTTGAAGAGGGGGTTTGTTCAACTGAGTTCTTCTATGTGGGGTGCACTAGTCCTATTTGTAAAGAAGAAAGACAGAATGTTGAGATTATGCATTGATTACTGAGAATTGAATCAAGTGACCATCAAGAATAAATACCCACTTCCACTTATCGATGAGTTGTTTGACCAACTTCAAGAAGCTGAAGTGTATTCAAAACTCGACTTGAGACAAGGGTATTATCAGCTGTGAATCAAAAGGGAAGATGTTCCTAAATCGGCTTTCAGGACGAGATATGGGCACTATGAGTATGTGGTAATGCCATTTGGGCTAACTAATTCCCCTGCACTTTTATGGACTTGATGCACGGGGTGTTTCAACCCTACTTGGACCAATTTGTGGTGATCTTTATTGATGATATTTTGGTATACTCGAAATCTGAGGCTGAGCATGAACAACATCTGCGATTGGTATTGCAGAAACATTGGGAGCATAAGTTGTATGCAATGTTTAGCAAACGCGAATTTTGGTTGCGGCAGATTGAATTCTTGGGGCACATCATATCCCATGAAGGAATAACGATGGACCCATCAAAGATAGAAGCAGTGATGTCTTGGAGGAAGCTGGAAAATGTCACAGAGGTTCGGAGTTTTCTTGGTTTAGCCGGCTATTATTGGAGGTTCGTGAAGGATTTCTCAAAGATCGCAGGACCGCTTACAAAGCTCACTTAGAAGAAAACAAAGTTTGTGTGGGATGACAAGTGTGAGAACAACTTTCAAAAGTTGAAGACAAGATTGACAACCCCACCAGTTCTTGCACTACCTGAAGGAAGTCAAGGCTTTGTAATTTATAGCGATGCTTCGAAAGAAGGACTGGGTTGTGTATTGATGCAGAATGGTAGAGTGATTGCATATGCCTCTAGGAAGCCAAATCCATATGAATTGAATTACTCGACACATGATTTGGAGCTAGCGGCTATTGTGTTTACACTAAAGAAATGGAGGCACTATCTATGGGGTAACAAGTTTGAGGTGTTTACGGATCACAATAGTTTGAAGTACTTGTTCTCACAGAAAGAATTGAGTATGAGGCAAAGACGGTGGATGGAGCTCTTGGATGATTATAACTGCACAATCAACTATGTGCCTAGTAAAGCGAATGTGGTAGCAGATGCCTTAAATCGGAAGGCGAGCATGGCAAAATTGGAAGTTAAGGTACGGGAGATGTTAGAAGAAGCATTTATGTGGAAACCACAATTGACACAAAAAGGATTACTATTTGCCACTACACAAGTTCAATCGACCTTGTTGTTTGAGATTCGAGAGGCCCAACAGAAGGACCAGTAGTTTCAGAAGATTAAGGAAGACAACACAGATTTCAAGTTTCATGATGATGGTATTTGGAGGTTTAAGGGTCGAATTTGTGTCCTTAATGACCTAGAGTTGAAAAAGAAGATTCTTGAGGAAGCCCATAACTCAAGATACACCATTCACCCCAGTGGAACAAAGATGTACCAGGACTTGAAGCAACACTATTGGTGGAATAATATGAAGATAGAGATTGCTGAGTTTGTGGCATGGTGTTTAACGTGTCAGAGGATCAAAGCAGAACATCAACGACCAACAGGTTTACTACAACCGTTGGAAATTCCCCGATGGAAATGGGAACATATAACTATGGACTTTGTTATGGACCTGCCCAGGTCACAAAAGGGTCATGATGTCGTTTGGGTCATAGTGGATAAATTGACTAGGTCAGCACACTTCTTACCGATGAACTAAGAGGATGGTCCTAAGAAACTAGGAGATATGTATGTAACGGACATTGTAAGGCTACATGGGATACCTGTAAGTATTGTGTCGGATAGGGATCCTCGTTTTATTTCCCAATTTTGGAAAAGATTACAAGAAGCTTTAGGGACGAAGTTGAGTTTTAGTACAGCTTATCACCCTCAGACTGATGGACAATCTGAAAGAACTATTCAGATTATGGAGGATATGCTGAGGGCGTGTGTCTTAGACTTCGGAAAAAGTTGGGAGAAATATCTGCCTCTAGCGGAGTTCGCTTATAATAACAGCTATCAGGCCACTATCGGGATGGCCCTATTTAAGGCATTGTATGGACGTAAGTGTCGATCCCCAATTTGCTGGGATGAAGTAGGTGAGACAAAGACTTTTGACCCGACCCTTCTACCAAAACTTATGAAGACAGTTGAAAATGTCTACCTCATCCGGAAACGGATGCTTACTGCCCAAAGTAGGCAAAAAAGTTATGCAGACTGCCAGAGACGGAATTTGGAATTTGAGGTCGGTGACAAGGTGTTCTTGAAGTTATCACCTCATAGAGGACTGATTAAACATGGTAAGGGTGGAAAATTGAGCCCGAGGTTTGTGGGACCATTTGAGATAGTTGAAAAGGTTGGCAAATTGGCGTATCGCCTGGAACAACCCAAAACCTCTCCAATATTCATGACGTCTTCCATGTTTCAATGCTACGAAAGTATCATCCTGACCCATCACACGTCTTGGAGCTAGAGCTGTTGCAGCTTCAGGAGAACTTGTCTTATGAAGAAAAGCCTATTCAGATTCTAGACGAACAAGATCAGGAGTTGCGCAACAAGTCTATTCCGATGGTGAAAGTGTTGTGGGATCACCATGGAGTTGAAGAAGCAATGCGGGAAAGGCAAGACCAGATGAAGCAACAGTATCCGGCATTATTTCGAAGGTAATATTGAATTTCAGGACGAAATTCTTTTAAGGAGGGGTGGATGTGAGGCCCAACCTCGATTTGCGTGCAATACCTCGATTCGTATGCCTTAACCTTGAACTGCGTGCCTTAACCTAGGTTAAGAGTCGTGCCTTGATTTACGTGTCTTGCATTGATTTATGTGCATTCATTTGGGGTTACGTGCATTTACTTGGAATACGTGCTTTTGTCTCGTAGTTCGTGCCTTATCTCGTAGTACATGCCCTAGACCTATGAAAGCGTGCCCGCACGCTAATCAATAAAGCATCCTATACAAAGCACAAGACTATTAAATAATCCTACAACTCCACTAACTATTATTTTAATCCTAAGTCAATCCACTAAAAGACAAAACACTAAACACTAAACATTCTTTATTCCTTATTCTTTTTGCAAAATCCATGCACCTCAAATTCCACACTTATTATAACCTATAATACATTAATTTGAATCTGAAATTTCAGATTTTTAAGCTCACTTGGCCGACCATACCATTGCACTTGGTCAAGCATTGCATAATTTAAAACACTCCTAGACAATCTTTGACACATACAAGACACAAGGCTTTAAAAAAAATGACCTGACATCCTACCCAATGCCTCTTATTCTCAGCCCACTCAAATGCTCATGCCAAATACAATTCAAATAATGTTCAAAAGATGACACAAAATCAGATTTTTACAAGCACAAGGCCGACACTCACACACAACATCTTATTCCTTTCTCACATTCTCTTACTCTCTCGGCCATGGCTTCTTCATGAACCATCATAGGTCAAGCTCATCTTCTAAGGCTCACCTAGGCTCTCAAGGACTCTAAGAAACTCGACCATAGCAAGCAAAGCAAGAGAAACGCATGCAAGCTCGCAAAGTTCATCATTCTCGGCCATAGGTATGTTTTGATAAGTTTTGTTTCATTTCTTTTGTTCTAATCACATGCACACACTAAGAATATGATAACTAAGCTAGGAATTAAAGAACCACAAGCTATCTCTCTGCCAAGCAAGGAAAGAAGACCCATTTGTGCATCTTCAAGAACATTTGTGCATCTCCATCTATTAACTTGCTAAGGTAAGGGTTAAACTCTTTTAAGAGCTTTCAAAAATCACATGAATGCTTTCATATGGCTATTTTTACCTATGTAATTATTTTCTATGTGTGTGTATATGAGCTTATCTTCTCATGCATGGCATGATAATGGCTAGAACTTGAAGATAGGTAAAAACGTTTTGCTGGCAGTTTTCTGATCTTGTAGTACAAAGAGCATTTCACTTAATAAACCTTGATCAAAATGCATGAAAATTATAGGATTATTAGATTTGGCAGTTCTAGACATTTTTGTCAGAAATAGACCAAAGCCAATTCTGACTCTAAGACCATCAAAATTGGAAACAATCGTAATGTGTCTAAAACTGGACAGTTTTGTGTAGTCTCACGGTTTTGGCCATAACTCTTAAGTCCAAACTCCAAATGATGCGAGGTTTGTTCCTAGATTTAAATAACTCTTTAAGATTTAATTTGACATTTTTTAACTGAAATTGGAGATTTTTTGCTTGTCTAATCGAATGTGGGAAAACATACCATTGCAGTGAGGTTTTTGTTTAGTGATATGCTTAGAATCATGTTGAGACCTTGCTTGAGGTATTGAAAGCTTGGAATTGCGGCACTTAGATGTTGTATGGACTGTTGTGGTTGGTTGAGCTTGCTTGATTTGATTGATGTATGGCTTGAGATCATTAATTGATGAATGGTTTGCTAATTGCATGTTTAAGCACGGAATTGAGGTCCTAACGCTTATGACTATTTGCTAAGAAATGATCTTATGGTTAAATGTGTTAAATTATGTGATTAATAGGCTGCCCGTAATTGTCCTTATAGCTCTAAATGTGATTTCCGATGATTACATGTTGATAGATAAACTTTTCTTGTACCCGGTCTTATGTAAACGTCGTTACATGCTTGTATAATCTTAATTCTTGACACATGATGTGATAACCCGAACCCGGCATACATTTAATGGCATTTAACAGCATTTAATTAAGTGTTTAATTAGTTAATCATCCATTTTGCACTATTTTGATATTTCTTTTAGAAGCATTCAATAATTTTTATATTGATTAACTAAAAGATTATCACCTATTTTTATTATTTATAGAAATTGGATTTACTTTCTTGTATTTAATTAAGAGTCATCTTAAATGTTAGTAATTAATTGCATTTGATTACGTGTTTATATTAACTTGTTTATTCGTATCCTAGCATTAATTTCATAATTCTTTAAAATATTCTAGAAACAGTTAAATTAATTATTTTTAAAAGAATATTGATTATTTTAATAATCGATTTTATTTTCTTGCATTAAATTACTCGATTTTCAAGTAAATGAGAAAAATGGCTCGGAGTCCGGAGTGAATTTTAAACTATTCTACTATTCTACTTTTCAAAAATTATAGTTTTATATTATTGCTCATCATTTGATTACCGATCGTTTATTGACTGTTCGATCGTAGCATTTCAAAAATGAGAGTTAGAGAAATATTCCTCAGACTTAGTGAAAAATGTTTTTAGCTTAATTTAGCTAGTTTTAGTTGGTTTTCATTAAAATTGCATTGTTTTAACTTGAATTCGGTTAAATGGCATTAAAATAAGCTTGTTTGACCATATTTTCACTTAAGCTTGACCTTGCAAAATGACCAAAATGCCTTTTCTCATCTTTTATAAATAAAACAAGGCAAAAATCAAAACAAAACAAATTGCAAAATACCCTTTACATCCCCCCATGGCCGAATGCTCCCAAGGAAAAAAAATGATTTTGCTTCAATTTTTCTTCTACAATCATGCGTGGAATTGCTCGGGGGTCGTGGCTCGGGTCCTTGCGGGTCTTCCTCTTCAATCTCTGTGAGGGTTTTCACGTTTTTGTGCATTTATATTCAAATTTAATTTTTGATTCAATTTCTTAGATTTGATATTTAATGCGTTATAATGCTTGAAATTGCTTGGAATTGACTCTTTAGGGTTTGTAGAGCATTGCTTGTTAGTTATTTAGCAATTTTTACGGTTAGAAATAAAAATTGAATTTAGGCAAGAATGTGAATAGTAAAAATAAATAGTAAAACCCTAGAATTTCGGATTTCTGATCCGAATTGCGATTTCTTCATTTGGATAGATGCCATTAATGATAGAAAGATAAAATGTGCAATAAAAACGGATCGGCCTTTGTTAAAATTGGAAATTAGACAAAGGAACGGAAAGGGACTGTTTGACCAAGTGTTGACCGTGCTCGAATTGAGTTGGGGTTTTACTATTGAGGGAATGGAAGCACTTTTTGGCGCTGTTGTGGCGTTGATTGAGTGACCGGTTAACATAGTTGTAGTTCAAACGTAGTAGGTGGACTTTCGGGCTTCGTTTGGAAAAATGAAGTTTCGTGATATAGAAAAATGCCTTGTAGTACCTAAGTGAATGTAGTGTAATCCGTTTCTTAATCTTGTAGTTCGTTTGCTCGTAATTGCCTTTGGAAGTTAGGGATTGAATAGTGATATTTGACGTTTTCGTGCTTGAACTGCTATTACATGTCTAGTTTATGTTCTTGTTGAAGTTAATGATAATCATGCTTGAAAAGTTAATTGAATGCTAATGTTGATTGTAAATGCTTGATATCTCGTTTATCGCCACTAATCTGCACTTTCGTGATATTGCTCGTTTATTGCATGTATCTCGTATTGCATTGCATAGTGTCAAGCGCGTCAGTGATGGGCCTCTCTGAGCAGTCTCAGGCTGCTAGTGTTGGTTTGTTCTAGCTCTGTGTCCTATTCCCATTGTCGCTAAGGGTGCCGCCTTGGGAGATTCGGGTCGTAGATGTGTCGGGGTACTTCCGGAGTACACCCAGTGGAAGTTATAAGGTGGTTGGGTGCTTATTGTCATCGTTGTCAACATCAAACTCGAGATTGATGTAATGCTCGTGGAATCGAATCGCATGGTACATTGCTCGTATGAGTGAACCATAGCCTTCAGAGTGTGGTATAGCTTTGAATGGTTGCGTTAATGCTGTTATTAATTGCTTATTGTATTGATTGTTTATATTGAATGCTTACTTGTCAGTTATATTGCTTAACTACCTTATTTGCATTGTACGACCTTCTTTCTCTCCACCTCGATATCTGTCTCGTCCTCACTGAGTATACGTGTTGTGTATACTCACTTCTCACCACCACATTTCAGGAAATGCCATGTTAGTTGGAAAGTTCATGGTTACGTGAAAGATCGTGCTTGAAGAGTTGTCTTGCGTGTTATGTGGCTGAGTTGTAGAAAGATGCAAAGATGTATGTTTTCATGTGTTGTATGTATTTAGTGTTAAAAGTTATATAATTAACTTAACTAGGTCTATTAGAATGGTATGATAGTCTATTTTATGCAATAGGTTAGTATAGTTTAATTGCCAAGCATAAATGTACTTGTCAAAGATGAGAAGAGATAGGTTAGCATTTAAACTGGAAATGTATATTTACTTGTGTTCGCTTGTTGAGAACCAAGGCTCGGATGGCCTTGAGGTGTTTGTATGGTTGGACACGGTATTGGTCCACTTATATGCTGTCGCAAGTTTGCATTTTGCCTAGAAATAGGGGAGACTCCATCCGTCTTTCCCTAAAAATTATGCCTGGGTTTGGACTTGGGTTGCGATTAGATTGATTAATAGAACTCCCGGTCTCGGGAGGGATCGGGGTGTTACACGTGAAACCCGAAATGAGTTATATGACTTGATTTATATGTGTTACTTGGCTGCCCGTTTAATGTTCATATAACTCTATGTGTTCTACAAAGTGAAATTTCATGTCAAGCATGCCTCGTTCGTTTACTTGGCAATATGTGATCTTATAATTGCTCGGAGGCAACCTACTTTGTTTTCCTCCTAATCTGATGTGTTAAATGTTATAATTGTGTATTGCATACAAGGTTACAACCTTTCACTCTGGCATGGTAGCGTTTCACGCACGCTGGGCGGCATCGGGCTTGCCGGTGCTACCATGACTACCATGGTCCAATTCCCTATTTCACTTGGGGGCTAGACTTCCTCGGAGAGTTTGGTAGTAGGATTTGGGGTACATCTGGAGTACACCCGTTGGAGTGATAAGTGGATGATGGATGCCGGCTACAACAATGGTTATTGGAAATGAACTTGAACGGTAGGAACTAAGTGCTATGCAGGGCAAAGTGCTACCCCTAAAAGTGGTGGGAGCTACCTCTTGAGCCTGTAGGAGCCACCTCTAAAGTCCTGTATGTATCAAACGTATCCTTTTTACTATGTGTTTAAGTACTCTCGCTTGGTTCCTAGAGGACCTCGGGGAGGAAAGACGGGTAAATGTGTTCATTTATATTTATCACTTGTTATGAATTTACTTATTTTATATGACATGTTTTCAAAGGAGTTTTCACAAATTAACCGGAAAAGAATTTCAAAACCTTGTCACTTGTTCGCCCTCGCTGAGTTCATAATGATTCACCCTCCTTTTTGTAACAAGTAAAGCAGATTTGGAACGACCATGTGCATTGCGTGCTTTTCGTGAACATGGATGCTATTAGGGATGTTGTGTTTCTTTGCGAACTCTTTATTTCGTTGATGTAAATGACCCCGTTGTAATTTGGGTCTAATTTTGGGATTGTACTATCTATAACCGGACAAACTTTTTATTTGGTTGTTTGCTTTCATTATCTTGAATAGTAGCTATCGTAGGCAATTAAACCACTAGGTGAAAAAAAATCAACTAAGTTAATTCTATCTAATTTCACTTAGGTGCTCATTTGTAAAGTAAAAGATAATAGGTACTTGCATGATAGAAAATTGACAAATAAATGGGACATAGTTATCGTGATAGGCTTGATAACCAAACAGGCCTTTGAAGATAATTAGTAAGCATATCTGTTGATGACAAAATATGAATTTTAGTTGGAATCAAATTAAAGATTTGGAATTGTGAGATATTTAGAAATTAGGTTAAACCAAAGATCCTAATTACAGCCGTTATACTGCCGATTTTTCAAAAACCTTTTGAAGTTCTAGGCTAACGAATAAGCATTAATCTTAGTGAAACAGTTAAGGACGTAAAATAACGATAATGATTAGGTCACACCCTAGTCAAGCCTCTATAGGTAGGGTTGGGGCGTGACAAAATGCCTCTTATTTTTTGTTCAAAGTGGATTGATATCCCGTTTTCTTCTATAGCCAAAGCCAAGGATAGTGAATCTCAGATGTCTGGTAAGGATAGGAAAAGATCTAAAACGGAGTTGATGTATCCCTTCGGTTCCGCCTTAGTTGTATTCATGGAAAAAAACGGTTTGATCACATTAAATGATTTAAGCGGGGTAGTTCGAGTGAAGAAGAAGAAATGAGATTATTATCTTCCAAGACATCTCTACGTTGTCTGTAACTTTGATATCTCATTACTACTGAGCAAGCTCAACCTGCCTATGGTATGCAAACCTCAAGATTGGTCGAGTACTTGCCCGCCAGCTCAAAGCCCTAGAAATCCGTCCGAAATCTCTGGGGTTACTTAAGTCGGCCTACAGGCAAAATGTATAATCCTTACCCCCTATTAAGTACCAGTAACATAAATCATTTTAATATAGATATTTCTAAAAATGGTAACTACGAGAAACTGTGTCGTGTAATGAATAGGCTGCAGCATCAGGCTTTAAACAGTGATTGGTTGAATCAGATTATAAATAATGAGGATTTATTTGTATCATATGCCTATCTTATGCCTAAATTTCTAGCCTCTAAGAATCTAAAAGATGGATTCCCTTTACTTAGGGAGTTTTACATGAAGGATAATGTGATACCCCGAACCCGGCATGCATTTAATGACATTTAATTGCATTTAATTAAGTGTCATCTTAAATGTTAGCATTGAATTTTGTGTTTATTTTTAGTTAAACATTCATTTGTAGCTTTATTTTCATACTTCTTTTAGAAGTAATTAAATAATAATTGAGTTAATTATTTTAACGGAGTATCATACAACTTTTTATATTTATGTTACCTAGTTTTATTTTCTTGCACCTTAATGCTCGGTTTTCAATTAAATGAAAGGTAGCTCCGAGCCAGAGTAAATTTTGAACTATGTTGCTTTTCAGAAATTATATTTTTCTTATATTCCATAATATTTAGGTGTTATTCATTCTTCTTCGTTTTGTGCATAGCATATCGAGAGCAATAGTTAGGAAATGATTTCTAGTCCTTAGCAAATAGTGAAAACTAGTATTTAGTGTTTTAATTTTAGTGTTTTAGTTGTTGTTGACTAGAATTATAATTGTATTAGTTGTTTTAGCCTTAAAATGCATGAAATAAGTTTGGTTGACCAAGTTTAAGTTAGCTTTGACCAAGGGCTTTGACTTGTTGACTTGTTGTCATCAAGCATAAAATGGCATAAAAAAAACAAAGGAAAAGCTGAAAAAAAAAAAAAGAGATGGCCGAAACCATAGGAGAAAAGAAAAAAAAATATTTTCAACTTCAAATCTTCACATCTTCGCGAGGGCTTGCACGGAGTTGTTTTCGAGGCTTCCAACGTGGTTTTCCTAGCGTCCAGTAGCGTCTCAGGTGAGGGTTTCATCGTTATTTGCGCATTTGAAAATGTTGTATATAAACTTTAATTTTTGGGTTTTAGCCGTAGATTGTCATTTTGTTCGTTTTGATGCTTAAGGAATGTTCCTTGACAATTGTAGAACATGTATTTATAGACTTTTAGCATTTTCTACGGTTAAATATAGCGATTGTAATTTAAAATACAAATTGGATAGTAAATTGTGAATAGTAAACCCCCATTTCGTAAAAGTTGCTTTGTTTTGCGTTCTGTTGATGTGAAAAGATGCTATATATGTTAGAATGCCTAAATGCATGATTTGTTTGGGTTGAGTAATGGAAAAACGGAGAAAAATGCCATAGTACATGTTGGGGTCGTTTAGGTTGAGTTTAGCATTTCCTCGTTTTGCGTGAAGGCATTGTCGTAGTATGCCATAGAAGCACTTTTGGTACAGTTATGACATTGGTTGGCTGATCGGTTGAGGTAGTTGTAGTTCAAACGAGCAAAGGGAGAAATCGGGGCTTTGCGCGAATTCTAGGGTAAAATAGGGTTTCGTGGTCTTTAGACGTGCTTTATGGTGTCCTAGGAAGAGTGGTGAAGTCGGTTTCCAAAACTCGTAGCTTGTTTGGAAGTAGTAGCATTGAGAAAGTTGGAGTCATTTAGTGTTTTAGTTGATTTTTATAATGTTTGCTTATATAATGCTTATTGTGGATTATTATGCTCGTTATACTTGATTATGATTGAATTGTATATCAATTGTTGATAATGCTTGTTAGTGTTGTTCTTAATATTTTATTGATTGTAGATGCTTATTGTATCGCATGTTGTTACTAACCTGCACTTCAGTGTCTTGCTCGATTATCGTTATATTCTTCGTATTGCATTGCATTGTGTCAGGCGCGTGAGTGACGGGTCTCTCTGGGTAGTCTCGAGCTACCAGGGTTGGTTGCTCTAGCTCCGTGTCCTATTCCCGTTCTCGCTCGGGTTCCACCCAGGGAGTTTTGGGTCATAGAATTGACAGAGTATGTCCGAAGTACTCTAAACGAAAGTTATAAGGTGGGTGAGCCGGCGCGTCATCGTTGAAGTCATCGAAATCATGATCGGTACATTACTCGTTTGAGTGAACCATAGCCTTCAGAGTGTGGTATAGCTTTGAATGGTTGTGTTAATGCTTTTATTAATTGTTTATTGTATTGATTGTTTATATTGAATGCTTATTTGTCAGTTATATTGCTTATCTGCCCTATTTGCATTGCACGACTTTCTTCCTCTCCACCTCGATATCTGTCTCGCCCTCACTGAGTATACGTGTTGAGTATACTCACTCCTCACCACCACATTTCAGGGAAATGCCTTGTTAGCTGGAAAGTTCGTGGTTGCGTGAAAGATCATGCTTGAAGAGTTGTCTTGCTTGCTATGTGGCTTGAGTTGTCAAAGATGAAAATATGTATGTTTCATGTATTGTATGTATTTAATGTTAAAAGGAATGTAATTTAAGTTTTACTAGATTGTTGAAGTGGTTTGATAAGCTAGTTTATGTATACAGTTAGTATAGTTTAACTTCAATGCATGTTTGTAATATCCAAAGGAAAAGGGTTAGAATGGTATGATAGTCTATTTTATGCAATAAGTTAGTATAGTTTAGTTGCCAAGCATGAATCTATTTGTCAAAGATGAGAAGAGATAGGTTAGCATTTAAACTGGAAATGTATATTTACTTGTGTTCGCTTGATGGGAACGAAGGCTCGGATGGCTTTGAGGTGTTTGTATGGTTGGACACGGTGCTGGTCCATTTATATGCTGTTAGAGGTTTTACATTTTGCCTAGAAACAGGGGAGACTCCGTCCATCTTTCCCTAAAAATTTTATGCCCGGGTTTGGAATTGGGTTGTGATTAGATTGATTGATAGAACTCCCGGTCACGAGAGGGATTGGCGTGTTACAGGTGGTATCAGAGCTTGTTTAGCTCATAAGCCAGGACAGGGTCCTCGGTCTGGTGGATAGTGATCCTTGAATGTGTGCTTGTTAAGTGTGTCTTGAAAGTGTATGCTTGTATGTGAGATTGTGTGTCTTGACATGAATGTATGCACCTATGTGATATAGTTTTGTGTTATGAGTTAAATGTTTCTCAAGTAAATTGAAGTGACTACTCGTGTATCGAATTGGCATCGTGAATCGAATCAATCTCATGAATTGTTATTTACTTGAAGTATTGCTTGTAATGTGTGTATTGGAATGTCTTGAATTGGTTGTGCCGTGATTTGAATTGATTATGTTGTGCTTGATTTGATTGTCGTGCTTGAGTGACTTTGTTGAATAAACTGTTTTATAAACTGTTATACAAACATGCTTGCATAATAAGTTAAGGCATATATGTATAAATGTGATATCTTGGCATTCATACATGTCCTATTGAAATGGTAAGAAATACTTCTTCCACCCATGAAGAGCGGTGATTGGTAGCAGGCCTTCAAGTTATGTGGATTGACGGGATTGAGCAGCATTTGACTAGCCTTTATTTGGGAGTTGGTGTTTACTTTTGGAGCTCGGTTATTGGCGAATCTCTAAGGTCCTCCTCTGTGCTTAACAGTTGTGAAAAAGTAGCCTTCTTTTGAGGATTCTATTTGGCAGTTCTCTGGAGCATTTTTTGGTTTTCTTATTGGGTATTCTTTGGAACTTTTGTTGGCACTTCTCGGTGGACTTGGTTATTGGGATCTCAATCGTACTTACTATATGGTATTATCTATGGCATATGTGTCTCGGTCTTTTTTGGTGTGTTACTGACACCCCTTATTGGAAATTCTTCAATGGCATTCTCTAGTATCCTTAGTGGTAATTTATCTAATACTTACTTATTGGGCAAACCTGGCTACTTTCTTACTGGAGCATTGTTTCGGCTATTTTCTTCAGTGTTCCTCAGTAGGTTTGGTATTTGGAATTTTTATCAGACTTATTGTATAGTACTACTTACGGTATTCTTTGGAATTCTTATTGGGCATTCTACTAGTATTTTCCTTATTAGCACTTATTGGAAGTCTTATACTTGGAATCCTGTTCGGACTTGTTATCTCACATTGTTTACGCTTAGCTGTGGAATACTTTGGATTTTCTTGGTGGTATGTAGTATAAAGTTTGCATTCGGCAAATGATGAGGAAGTCTTGGAGTTTGTTGTAATATGTGATGCATCTACTCTGGCTATCCTTTGACTTCTTTATTTGGTATTTGTTGACCTTCTACTGGAGATTCGTATGTAGGGTATTTCTTCGGCATCCTTCTTGTCATTAATATGTGATGTTAATTTTATCTACAGTATCTTTGCTTCAGTCTTTATTGGTATTATCTTGGCGCTCTTGGTTGGAATTTTATTCTTCTTCGATATTCGTGTCAACGGGATTCTTGTACGGTATCTACATTTGAGCCTTTATTCGGCATTACTACTTGGAATTTAATATACTTGCTCAGCAACTGATGAAGATTAGTCAGAATTGGATTTCAGATAATGTTGAGTTCTATCGAAAGAAGAATTGCGAGGACGCAATTGTTTTAAGGAGGGAATGATGTGATACCCTGAACCCGGCATACATTTAATGGCATTTAATTGCAATTAATTAAGTGTCATCTTAAATGTTAGCATTGAATTTTGTGTTTATTTTTAGTTAAACATTCATTTGTAGCTTTATTTTCATACTTCTTTTAGAAGTAATTAAATAATACTTGAGTTAATTATTTTAACGGAGTATCAACTACTTTTTATATTTATGTTACCTAGTTTTATTTTCTTGCACCTTAATGCTCGGTTTTCAATAAAATGAAAAGTAGCTCCAAGTCGGAGTAAATTTTGAACTATGTTGCTTTTCAAAAATTATATTTTTCTTATATTCCATAATATTTAGGTGTTATTCATTCTTCTTCGTTTTGTGCATAGCATATCGAGAGCGATAGTTAGGAAATGATTTCTAGTCCTTAGCAAATAGTGAAAACTAGTATTTAGTGTTTTAATTTTAGTGTTTTAGTTGTTGTTGACTAAAATTATAATTGTATTAGTTGTTTTAGCCTTAAAATGCATGAAATAAGCTTGGTTGACCAAGTTTAAGTTAGTTTTGACCAAGGGCTTTGACTTGTTGACTTGTTGTCATCTTTTGTAAGCATAAAATGGCATAAAAAACAAAGGAAAAGCTGAAAAAAAAGAGATGGCCGAACCATAGGAGAAAAGAAAAAAAAATATTTTCAACTTCAAATCTTCACATTTGCGCGAGGGCTTGCATGGGGTTGTTTCCGAGGCTTCCAACGTGGTTTTCCTAGCGTCTAGTAGCGTCTCAAGTGAGGGTTTCATCGTTATTTGCACATTTGAAAATGTTGTATATAAACTTTAATTTTTGAGTTTTAGCCGTAGACTGTCATTTTGTTCATTTTGATGCTTAAGGAATGTTCCTTGACAATTGTAGAACATGTATTTGTAGACTTTTACCATTGTCTACGGTTAAATATAGCGATTGTAATTTAAAATGCGAATTGAATAGTAAATTATGAATAGTAAACTCCCGTTTCGTAAAAGTTGCTTTGTTTTGCGTTCTGTTGATGTGAAAAGATGCTAGATATGTTAGAATGCCTAAATACATGATTTGTTTGGGTTGAGTAATGGAAAAACGGCGAAAAATGCCATGGTACATGTTGGGGTCGTTTAGGTCGAGTTTAGCGTTTTCTCGTTTTGCGTGAAGGCATTGTCGTACTATGCCATGGAAGCACTTTTGGTGCAGTTATGACATTAGTTGGGTGATCGGTTGAGGTAGCTGTAGTTCAAACGAGCAAAGGGGGAAATCGGGGCTTTGCGGGAATTCTAGGGTAAAGTAGGGTTTCGTGGTCTTTAGAAGTGCCTTATGGTGTCCTAGGAAGAGTGGTGAAGTCGGTTTCCAAAACTCGTAGCTTGTTTGGAAGTATTAGCATTGAGAAAGTTGGGGTCATTTAGTGTTTTAGTTGATTTTTATAATGTTTGCTTATATAATGCTTATTGTGTATTATTATGTTCGTTATACTTGATTATGACTGAATTGTATATCAATTATTGTTAATGCTTGTTAGTGTTGTTCTTGATATTTTATTGATTGTAAATGCTTATTGTATCGCATGTTGTTACTAACCTGCACTTCAGTGTCTTGCTCGATTATCGTTATATTCTTCGTATTGCATTGCATTGTGTCAGGCGTGTGAGTACGGGCCTCTTTGGGTAGTCTCGGGCTGCCAGGGTTGGTTACTCTAGCTCCGTGTCCTATTCCCATTCTCGCTTGGGTTGCCGCCCAGGGAGTTTTTGGTCGTAGAACTGACAGAGTATATCTGTAGTACTCTAAACGGAAGTTATAAGGTGGGTGAGCCGGTGCGTCATCGTTAAAGTCATCGAAATCATGATAGGTACATTACTCGTTTGAGTAAACCATAGCCTTCAGAGTGTGGTATAGCTTTGAATGGTTGTGTTAATGCTTTTATTAATTGTTTATTGTATTGATTGCTTATATTGAATGCTTACTTGTCAGTTATATTGCTTATCTACCCTATTTGCATTGCACGACTTTCTTTCTCTCCACCTCGATATCTGTCTCGCCCTCACTGAGTATACGTGTCGAGTATGCTCACTCCTCACCACCACATTTCAGGGAAATGCCTTGTTAGCTGGAAAGTTCGTGGTTACGTGAAAGATCATGCTTGAAGAGTTGTCTTGCATGATATGTGGCTTGAGTTGTCAAAGATGCAAAGATGTATGTTTCATGTATTGTATGTATTTAATGTTAAAAGGAATGTAATTTAAGTTTTACTAGATTATTGAAGTGGTTTGATAAGCTAGTTTATGTATACAGTTAATATAGTTTAACTTCAATGCATGTTTGTAGTCCAAATGAAAAGGGTTAGAATGGTATGATAGTCTATTTTATGCAATAAGTTAGTATAGTTTAGTTGCCAAGCATGAATCTATTTGTCAAAGATGAGAAGAGATAGGTTAGCATTTAAACTGGAAATGTATATTTACTTGTGTTCGCTTGATGGGAACCAAGGCTCGGATGGCCTTGTGGTGTTTGTATGGTTGGACACGGTGCTAGTCCATTTATATGCTATTACAAGTTTTACATTTTGCCTAGAAACAGGGGAGACTCTGTCCATCTTTCCCTAAAAATTTTGCCCGGGTTTGGAATTGGGTTGTGATTAGATTGATTGATAGAACTCCCGGTCTCGAGAGGGATCGGGGTGTTATAAATAATGTTATTAAAAATATCTGTAGCTTTCACGAGATGTTAAATACTTTATCTAAGAACATATAGCGTGCTCGTTTTGAGCAATTGATTATCAAGCTGGCTACTGCCTTGGATGGTTTTCATTTTTATTTTCCAACCTTTCTCGACTTCCGAGGTTGAATCTACCGCAGTGCGGTCTTGCATTTCCACGAGCGTGATCTAGCAAGAAGCTTGATCGTCTTTGCTAATTGCAGTCCTATCAACGAGAATATCAAAAATCAGATATTTGTTGCAGCAGTTGCCTTCCATTACAAGTCTTTCGACTTGGCCGAGGAGGCAAAAAGCTGGGCAATTAACTGGTCAATAAATCTTTTTGGTAGAAATGATGAGAATTTAGATAGCAATGAGAATTTAAAGATCTTAGATGATAAGATTATCGTGAATGGTCGGGATGCTAAACACCCCTTTCAGTTCATGGCCAATCTAAGGGCTTTCATCTATAAGAAATTGGACCTTCTTTCGAGCATTCCTATTATCCAAGACGCCTCAGCAAGTGCATATCAGATCTTTAGTTACTTTTTGATAGACGAAACCTTGGCTAAGAGAATGAATCTCATCCCATCTCCGGATGGAAAAATCCAAGATGTTTATTCTCCAATCCTCGAAGAGCTCAAGATGTTCATGAAAGCATAATAGGAAAATGAGAATCTATCAACGATAGTTTGCAATCACCTCACTTGTAAGCTAGTCAAAGGTACCTTTATGCCTATTATCTATGGCAAAACATTAAATAGCACGACCACCGATATAAAAGACCATCTATCTCACTTAATCACTGATAAGGAATGCTTCGATTTTGCCTCTGTCTACTTTAAGTTCTAGAGGACTAAATATCAGGGCTTGGAAAGCCTAATCCGGTTGATCGGCAATATAGGATGGATTGCATCTTCACAGAATAGCCCTATTTTCTATAGAGTCCCTTACTTTACCATTATACAGGATTATATGATAATGATGACCAAAAATATTACAATTCATAGTAATATTCTTAAGAAGAGGCGTCAGGTGAGTCTCAAAGTTCCTACTTCTAAGAGAGATTGTATGAAGACTTTAGTCCCTACCTTTGTAAACTTCATCCATCAGAAGGATGCATATATTGCAAAGAGTGTAGTGTTAGGAATTGTGTCCTAAAGTCAGTCATCGAGTATAGCTGGCAAATTAATTTGTATGTGGATTATTGTTCTATTAATAATATTTGGCCATTATATCATATCGTCCATCTTTTTTTACATTTGATTGATCATGATGTAATCCTTAGAATAACTTTATGGAATCATATGAATGAGGGTTGATTTTGGTCATTCTTAAACTTTGTTCCTAACCAAATGATGAAATTGGTATTGCGTTGTCAATTTCATCGAGTATAGGTTATTGTTTGTTGCATTGGTTGGTTATCCTCATGACCAATAGGTGTTGGGACAGTTGTGCGATAAATAGGTAACATGTGGAGACATGTTCACGGAACATGACTCTCTTTACGAGCGTCCTATGGTATGTACCCTACTGTCTAAGGATAGCTCTTGGTACATGTAGACATGTTCCCTCTGACCTGAGACTGCCATGGAGACTTACGGATTACTCCTCATGCTTAGGTGCCAGACTATCCGGATTTCTAATCTGGTAACAGAAGGGTACTGGGTATAGGCACGTGCCGAAGAAGTCAATGTGTGAGTCAAGATGGGAGTGACCGCTCCGGGTATTTGGAGAGTGGTATTTCACTTAATTTCAATTCAGAAAATCTTTGGCCAAAGCACATCTCGTGATGAGTCACGAGGGTAAGTCATGATGTGTCATGACAGGATTGAAATTTGACATGAAGTAACTAATGAGGGATTTGACAGTTAACCATGTCCCTAGGGTTATTTCAGAACACCGAGGGTCATAGGGAATTCACCATTGTACCGAGGTTCGTTGAATGTTGCCATGCACTTATTCAGCTTATTCGGTTATCGGGAACCATTGCTAGATGGTATCTTTGATTAGTGTAAGGATAGTCTTCATGCTACTGGCTTAAGTTTGAACCTATGGAATCACACAAAAGAATAAGTGATTTAATTGGAAAGACGACCTAATTATAATCAATATTTAATTAAGAATTAAATATTATTTGTGATTAATATTTAATTAAGAATTAAATATTATCTAATTATTATTAGGTCGTGGATTTAATTATTTGACAATTTCTAGCTAGCACTAGATTTATGATTCATCAATTAAATCCTAGGCTGATTGATTTAAATTAAATAGTGATTTAATTTAAATCGTTGTGGGCTTTATGGAAACCCACATTAAAAGATTGGATTTTTTAAACTATTTTGGGAGTTGCCCTTTTGAAGTGCCTAGCCCATATGGTCTTTATAAGAAGGGCCATGTAGGATTTTAAAAGTAGAGAGATAGACATATATCGTTTTCTGAAAATGTAGGAACAAGAAACAAATAAAATACCCTCTTTGAAAATTATAGCCTCCTCCTCATTCATCCTTGTTCGTATGCAAAGTAGGAAGAGCTAGACGCTTTCGTTGGGCAATCCCATAACACTACCACGAATCGTTCGAAGAGGTAATCCTACTTCTCTGATTTAAAATTGTCAATTACTATGTATAACGAGTTGATCCTGGTGGAATTCCAAGAGATAGTCTCACGGATTTCCTTTAGTGGTATCAGAGCCACCTCGTTTAGTGTGTTTATTTTACGTATTTGATACAAGATTATACGTTGCCTATATGACATGGTTGATATATTTGTTTTCTTTTCATATTGTTACTGTAACATAATCAAAAAAAAAAAGGCGTACTGTACGACGTTACTGTAGCTAATACTGTAGCAAAAAAAAGGATTTGAACCCTAATGGGCTGCCTGATCCGATTGGGCTTGACCTAATTTTGATAAGTTCAGCCCAATCTTGCTTATTTTTATTTTATTTCTTGTTGGGCTAAAGGAGTTGGGTTTAAGTTAATTCTAATTCTTTAGGCCTTAGGATATATTAATTCTATTGGGCCTTAATTTATTCACTTTTTTTTTATGTTGGGCTTATATGATAATTAAATGTCTATTTCTAAAATGGTTTGGAAACATTGGACTCAACTATTAAATTAATTTAAACTAAGTCCAAATTAATATTAATTAGTTGATAGTGTTAATCCAATATGGATTAAATTTTATTTTGGATCAACAATTAATAAAATAGTTTATTAATTATTTTGGTAAATGAAATAGTTTCATAGAATTGCACTAGGACCACATTATTAAAAAAAAAAACATAGTATTGTAATTGAGTTTAATTAAATTTAAATTAATTGTTAATTTAGATAAAAATTAGTAAATAATTTATTAATATTATTTATTTAACTAAATTAATTTGGTGAATTAATTTAGGATATCTAATTAATTGAAATTTAGTTTAATTAATTGAAAAAATATTAAACTTAATTATTAATTTTGCTAATATTAATAAAATATTTATTAATTTGTGCCTCTTTAACACTATTTATTTTGAATATTGTTG
Source organism: Ehretia macrophylla (assembly GCA_037974665.1). NCBI lineage: Eukaryota > Viridiplantae > Streptophyta > Magnoliopsida > Boraginales > Ehretiaceae > Ehretia > Ehretia macrophylla. The sequence goes on along the minus strand of CM075770.1, from coordinate 83,896,736 downwards.
TAGGACATCCAATTAATTTAAAATTAGTTTAATTAATTGGAAATGTCGATTTAATTTGATTAAATTGATTTAATGCCTTGGAAATTATATAGAATGTCTATGTGTATACCTATTTGTGTTAATGATGTATGACATGGATTTAAAGGAGTTATGGGCTTGTATATCATGATGATTATTGCATTTTTTTATTATAAATTGTTATAATTATTTATTTGGGTTACATTGGGCCTGCAAGTCCAGCCTTCTATTTTTCTGTTTGTAAATCCCTACCCCAAGTAATGTATCATCTCCTTTTAGAAGGAGTTCTCTATCATGTTTATGTAATTAATAGAGATAGGGCTTTGGAGCATGGATCAAGGAGTTAAAGATTTCTAGAAGGCCTGTGTGATAACCGGAACCCGGCATGCATTTAATGGAATTTAATTGCATTTAACTAAGTGTTATCTTAAATGTTAGCATTGAATTTTGTATTTATTTTTAGTTAAACATCCATTTCTAGCATTATTTCATATTTCTTTTAGAAGTAATTAAATAATACTTGAGTTAATTATTTTAACGGAATAACAACTACTTTCATATTTATGTTAATCGGTTTTTTTTTTTTGCACCTTAATGCTCGGTTTTCAATTAAATGAAAAGTAGCTCCGAGCCGGAGTAAATTTTCAACCATGATTACTCTTGAAAATTTATATTTTCTTGAATTCTTTGAGATTTAATTGTTATTCTTTTATTGTCGCAAAGTGCATTGCATTTCGAGAGCAATAGTTAGAGAGTGATTTCTAGTCCTCAGTAAATAGTGAAAACTAGTATTTACTGTTTTAATTTTAGTGTTTTAAGTTGTATTTAACTAGAATTGAATTTATGTTAGTTGTTTTAGCTTTAAAATGCATGAAATAAGCTTAGTCGACCAAGTTTAAGTTAGCATTGACCAAGAAGCCTTGACCATTTGACTTTGTGTCCTTATATGCATATTATTTGCAAAATAAAAAAAAACACAGCTGAAACAGAAATGAAAGGGCCAAAAATAGAAGGAGAGAAAAAAAAAAGAAATTTCAACTTCAAATCTTCACATCTTCGCGAGGGCTTGCACGGGGTTGTTTCCGAGGCATCTAACGAGGTTTTCCTAGCGTCTAAGAGCGTCTAAGGTGAGGGTTTCATGTTTATTTGCGCATTTGAATATTTTGTGTATTAACTTTGATTTTTGGGTTTTATCCGTATATTTTTATTTTAATCGTTTTGAGGCTTAAAGAATGTTCCCTAGCAATTGTAGAACATATATTTATAGCTTTTTAACATTTTCTGTGGTTGAATATCAAAATTGAAATATAAATTGTTTAATGAATAGTAAATTATGAATAGTAAACCCCAGTTTCGATGAAGTTGCTCCATTACGCGTTCTGTTGATGTAGGAAGGTGCTAGATATGCCAAATGCCTAAATGTATGGTTTAATTAGATTGTGTAATGGAAAAACGAAAAAAAGGCTTAGTGAAAGTTAGGGTCGCTTCAGTCAAGTTTAGAATTTTTTCGATTTGCGTGAAGGCATTGTCGAGGTACGTCATGGAAGCACTTTTGGTGCAGTTGTGACATTGGTTGGGTAATCGGTTGAGGTAGTTGTAGTTCAAACGAGCAAAGGGGAAAATCGGGGCTTTGCGTGAATTCTAGGGTTAAGTAGGGTTTCGGGGTCTTTAGACGTGCCTTATAGTGACCTAGGAGGATTAGTGAAGTCGGTTTCCAAAACTCGTGGCTCGTTTGAAAGTAGTAGCGTTTTACAAGTTGGGGTCATTTTGTGATTTTGTGTGTTTTCATAGCATAATGCCTATAGATTGCTTAATATTGCTTGTTATGCTTGTTAAAGTTGGTTATGATTGAATTGTATATCAATTGTTGATAATGCTTGTTAGTGTTATTCTTGTTACTTTATTGATTTTAAATGCTTGTTATCTCGTTTATTGTTTGTATCTTGTATTGCATTGCATAGTGTCAGGCGCGTGAGTGATGGGCCTCTCTAGGTAGCCTCGGGTTGCCAGTGTTGGTTGCTCTAGCTCCGTGTCCTATTCCCTTTTCTCGCTTGGGTTGCCGCCCAGGGAGTTTTGGGTCATAGAATTGACATAGTATGTCCAGAGTACTCTAAACAGAAGTTATAAGGTGGCTGAGCCGGCGCGTCATCGTTACAGTCATCGGAATCGTGATCGGTACATTACTCGCTCGAGTGAACCATAGCCTTCAAAGTGTGGTATAGCTTTGATTGGTTGTGTTAATGCTTTCTTTAATTGTTTATAGTATTGTTGTTTATATTGAATGCCTTTTTATTGATTGTATTGCTTAACTGTACCTATTTGCATTGCACGATCTTCTTTCTCTCCACCTCGATATCTGTCTTTCCCTCACTGAGTATACGTGTTGTGTATACTCACTCCTCACCACCACATTTCAGGAAATGTCATGTTAGTTGGAAAGTTCGTGATTTCGTGAAAGTTCGTGCTTGAAGAGTTATCTTGAGTGCCTATGTGGCTTGAGTTGACGAAGTTGTAAAGATGTATGCTTTCATGTATTGTATGTGTTTAATGTCAAAAGGAATGTAATTTAAGTTTCATTAGATTGTTGAAGTAGTTTGATAAGTTGGATTATGTATCTAGTTAGTATAGCTTAACTTTAATGCATGTTTGTAATGTCCAAAGGAAAAGAGTTAGAATGGTTTGATAGTCTAACTTATGAAATAGGTTAGTACGGTTTAATTGTCAAGCATGAATGTTCTTGTCAAAGATGAAAAGAGATAGGTTAGCTTTTAAATTGGAAATGTATGTATACTTGCTGAGTTTAATTGTTGAGAACCGAGGCTCGGATGGCCTTGAGGTGGTTGAATGTTTGGACATGGTATTGGTCCACTTATATACTGTCGCAGGTTTGTATTTTGCCTAGAAACAGGGGAGACTCTGTCCATTTTTCCCTAAAATTTTGCCCGGGTTTAGAATTGGGTTGTGATTAGATTGATTGATAGAACTCCCGGTCTCGAGAGGGATCGGGGTGTCACAGGTGGTATCAGAGCTTGTTTAGCTCATAAGACGGGACAGGGTCCTCGGTCTGGTGGGTAGTGATCCTTGAATGTGTGCTTGTTAAGTGTGTCTTGAAAGTGTATGCTTGTATGTGAGATTGTGTGTCTTGACTTGAATGTATACACCTATGTGATATAGTTATATGTTATGTGTTAAATGTTTCTCAAGTAAAATGAAGTGTCTAGTTGTGTATTGAATTGACCTATCGAATTGATCTCGTGAATTGTTATTTGCTTGAAGTATTGCTTGTAATGTGTGTATTGAATTGTCTTGAATTGGTTATGCCGTGATTTGAATTGATTATGTTGTGCTTGACTTGATTGTCGTGCTTGAGTGACTTTGTTGAATAAATTGTTTTGTAAACTTGCTTGCATAATAGTTTAAGGCATGTGTATAACTGTGATATCCTGGCATTCATACATGTCCTATTGAAATGGTAAGAGAGACTTCTTCCTTCCCCTGAAGAGAAGTGGTTAGTAGCAGGCCCTCCAAGTTATGTGGATTGACGGGAATGAGCAGTATTTGACTAGCCTTTATTTGGTAGTTGGAGTTTGTTTATTGGGATTCCTCTAAGGTTATCTCCTATGCTTAGTATAAATGACTTTCTTTGGAGTTCTACATGATTATTCTTTGGAGCATTTTCTTAATATTTCCTTGTTGGGCATTCATCGGGTATTTCTATATTGGTATTTCGTGGGAGACTTGGTTGGGATTTTAATCAACCTTTGGTGTTCTTTCTGTATTCTTATGGGGAACTTTGATTTGAATCTACTTACAATGATCAGTTTTGCGTGAAGCGTACTGTCACGCCCCAACTCGACCCCACCTACGATCAGTCAGGACGCAACGGAATTTCAGCAGTATAACGACAGTAATTAAGACACCGAGGCTCTAAACCAACCTCTCTAGAACATCATACATCAACTCCATAAGCCATACAACAAAAAACTCCTCAATAAAATAACAACATACAACATATCAATATTCTTCAATAATCATTCTTCAATGTTCCATTCATAGTTATACGCCTTCGTTCCAACTTCATACATAAACTATACATACATTTCAAAATAGATTATAAACCAACTTAGTCATCTAAACATGATCAAAAGAAAGACTACTAAACCATTATACATAAGTCTTATAATTGAGTAAGCTATACAATATGACATATTACAACAACTAAGATAAACTCATGGCAACGACTCCAGCACACAAGACTCGTCCACATAAAGCACATTCTCAGGTTCCTGAGGCACGTACCCGTAATCCTGCAAAAGTACACTTGTATGCATGCAATAATAGAGAGTGAGCTTATATAAAATAAGCCCAGCGAGGATCTGATAGATCTCGAGCAAGGTCTACTAAACTCCTTGGAATAATCCTTTGAGTTAGTAAACACACAATAACATCAATAATACTATCATCACATAACTATATGACCATTCAATAAAGGATACTCTCTCTAGTTGGTGTAGCTCCAAACGCCATCACGATCTCAACCATTCTTCTTCTAACTCCACATTACTCACGCACACGGAGTACCTCACTAGCCCCTCCCTCCATGACACCTCCGTCATGCCAGCTGGGGGTAGCCTTTGGCAGTCATGCCGTTATCAACCCGACAGCCCAACGCTGCCCGAGAGGTGGCACACACATACCAAGACTCCATAATCATCATCAATCATCAATCAATCAATCAATTGGGAGATCAGCAACGAAAGTTCCGATTCCCGAACTGAATAATAATCAATCAATCAATTGGGAGATCAGTAACAAAAGTGCCCGATTCCCGAATTCAATAATAATCAATCAATAACTTAGTTAGATGACAAAGTAGGCCATCTAACCGGACATGCATTATAAACACAATTAAACCCTAAATTACTCCTCAACAACTCACCATTCAACACTCAAACACAACCCAATCATCTAAAGGCATCGTTCAAGAAATAAAAGAATCACACCCTAAACTTCTAAAATTCATAACTTACAATCTACTAATCCAAACATTGCCAAATCAGTTTCTATTACTCACCCATTCAACCTACTACATTAGCCCTCTCGGAAATCCACCATAACACCTCCAAATCATGCCCGATAACCCTATAACCCTAGGATGTCATGGCTGGATTTTCCGGATTTTCACACGAACAATGTAATCAAAAATTCGGCATTACAACAGCGCTAACACGTAATTATCAAGTATTTAGAAATCGACGGCAATCGATTTCGATCAACACAACTCATTTAATTCAACTTTGAACATTTTAATCAAAATTAAATACCCGGAAAATAAAAATTATGCTACATCCGACAGAAATTCGTAGTATTGTATCAAAATGATCCCTAGCATGCAAGGAGCAATAATCTATCATCAGATTTCAATTCTAACGGTTAAATTTTTGTTTACGAGCAAAAGTATAAAAATGACATTTTGAGATCTAGAATTTTTCTCTCACCTTAGATGCGATATAAGCCTAGGAATGCGTGCTATGCGTGCCCAACAAGCATAATCCAAGTCGGTGCGAAGTTCTACGGACAAAAACTAGGTTTTTCTTTGAAAAATTGATTGAAAAGCTTGAGTTTTTCTCTTTCTTTTTCTCCCTCAACCTCTCGGCCCTTTGTGTGTGTGTGGTGTGTGTTTTGTGTTGTGTTGGGTGTGTATTGATGACAATATATAATTAAAAGCTTAGTCAATTAAAAAAAATGCAAAGTCAAAGTAGTTTAAGTTAGTATTTTTGTGTTTTTTGACTTTAATTGCATTTTATTGCTCACCAAGGCTCAAAATAATTATGCAACCCCCAAGATATCTCAAGTGGATTATTTTTAGGTGACAAGAAGTTTTACAATCCAATATTTTCACCCGAGTCGGCTTAAAACTCGATTTTTGCAAAAGTCGGTGTAAAAACCCTAATAAATTCTTAAGCCGATTTTAAAACCGTTTTCATCAAACACAGGTCTATTAAAGTCCGTGGACTAGGTCTAGAAGGATTAAAAAGACCATTTTCAAAATTTTCGCGGACGTGTTTCGAAAATACTATTCATTGAAAATCGACGATAAAATTTCTGACTCCGTTTTTGGTGAAAATTTCATGAATGCACATTTAGCACGTATTAGGAGTATTGACATCAAAATTATAACTTTCTAGGTCCTATAGCACATAAACAGATCATATGCACGCAAAACGAGGTAAAACACGTAAATCGAGTTAAAACAGAAAAGTGGGGTTTCACACGTACTACTTTGGTATTCCTTGTGGACATTTCTCAGTGGACTTGGCAATCATAATTTTTATCGGATTTACTACATAATATTATTTACAATATCTCCGCTCTAGTCTTTCTTGATATTTTATTGGCAATCGTGATTGGAATTCTTCAATAGTATATGATGCACCTGCACGACATTCCCTCTGATGCTTCTTGAGCTATATATTTTGAAAGACTTCCTTGAAACCTCTGTAATATGATTGACTGGATTTCTTGTCTGGAGTCTTCCTGAGCAGTACTTGGGATTCTTGTTTAGACTTTGCTTCAGATTGTTTATTGGTATGTTCTCGGTACTTTTAGTTGGGATTCTATTATGGCATTCATGTCTAGTAAGATTTTTATTTGGGGATTTGTTCTCTGGAACATTCTTTGGTTTTCTTAACGGGTGTTCTTTGGAGACTTTTGTTGGCATTTCTCGGTGGACTTGGTTATTGGAATCTCAATCGGACTTACTGTATGGTATTATCTATGGTATGTGTGTCTTGGACATTATTGGTGTGCTACTGGCATTCCTAATTGGAAAATTCTTCAATGGCATTCTCCAGGATCCTTAGTGGCCATTTATTTAGCATTTACTTATTGGGCAAACTTGGCTACATTCTTACTGGAGCATTGTTCGGGGTATCAGAGTATTGTATAGCACTACTTACGGTATTCTTTGGAATTCTTAGTGGGCATTCTACTGGTATTTTCCTTGTTGGCACTATTGGAAGTCTTACACTTGGAATCTTGTTCATAATTATTATCTTATATTGCTTACGGTATGCTGTGGAATACTTTAGGCTTCCTTGGTGGTAAGTTGTATAAAGTTTGCACTCGGCAAATGGCGATGAGGTCTTGGAGCTTGGTCTTATATGTGCTGCATCTACTTTGGCCATCCTTTGACTTCTTTATTTGATACTTGTTGGACTTTTATAGAGGATTCGTATATAGAATATTCCTTCGGTATTCTTCTTGTTAATAATATGTGGAATTGGTAATATCTACAGTATCTTTGCTTTAGTCTTTATTGGCATCTTCTCGGCACTTTTAGCGGGGAATTCTTTTATGATATTCTTGACTAGCGGAATTCTTATTTGGATTTCAAGATGGTATTTTCAATTAAGCCTTTATTTGGCCTTATGGCTTTGGAGTTTTCAGTCAGTACTATTGGGGTTTTCTTAGTAAGGTATTCTTCGAGCGTTCTTGTTCAGTGTCTTGCTCAGCAACCAATGAAGAGTGGTCAGAGTTGGATTTCAGATGATGCAGAGTTCTATTGGAAGAAGAATTGCGAGGACGCAATTGTTTTAAGGGGGGAAGGATGTGATAACCCGAACCCGGCATGCATTTAATGGCATTTAATTGCATTTAACTAAGTGTTATCTTAAATGTTAGCATTGAATTTTGTGTTTATTTTTAGTTAAACATCCATTTCTAGCATTATTTCATATTTCTTTTAGAAGTAATTAAATAATACTTGAATTAATTATTTTAAAGGAACAACAACTACTTTCATATTTCTGTTAATCGGTTTTATTTTTCTTGCACCTTAATGCTCGATTTTCAATTAAATGAAAAGTAGCTCCGAGCCGAAGTAAATTTTCAACCATGATTACTCTTCAAAAATTATATTTTCTTGAATTCTTTGAGATTTAATTGTTATTCTTTTATTGTCGCAAAGTGCATTTTATTTCGAGAGCAATAGTTAGAGAGTGATTTCTTGTCCTCAGCAAATAGTGAAAACTAGTATTTAGTGTTTTAATTTTAGTGTTTTAAGTTGTATTTAACTAGAATTGGATTTATGTTAGTTGTTTTAGCTTTAAAATGCATGAAATAAGCTTAGTTGACCAAGTTTAAGTTAGCATTGACCAAGAGGCCTTGACCATTTGACTTTGTGTCACCTTATTTGCATAATATTAGCAAAATAAAAAAAAACACAGCTGAAACAGAAATGAAAGGGCCGAAAATAGAAGGAGAGAAAAAAAAGAAATTTCAACTTCAAATCTTCACATCTTCGCGAGGGCTTGCACGGGGTTGTTTCTGAGGCATCTAACGAGGTTTTCCAAGCGTCTAGGAGCGTCTAAGGTGAGGGTTTCATATTTATTTGCGCATTTGAATATTTTGTGTATTAAATTTGATTTTTGGGTTTTATCCGTATATTGTTATTTTAATCATTTTGAGGCTTAAAGAATGTTCCCTAGCAATTGTAGAACATGTATTTATAGCTTTTTAACATTTTCTGTGGTTGAATATCAAAATTGAAATATAAATTGTTTAATGAATAGTAAACCCCCGTTTTGATGAAATTGCTCCGTTACGTGTTTTGTTGATGTAGGAAGGTGCTAGATATGCCAGAATGCCTAAATGTATGGTTTAATTAGATTGTGTAATGGAAAAAATGGAGAAAACGTCTTAGTGAAAGTTGGGGTCGTTTCGGTCAAGTTTGGAATTTTCTCGATTTGCGTGAAGGCATTGTTGAGGTACGTCATGGAAGCACTTTTGGTGTAGTTGTGACATTGGTTGGGTAATCGATTGAGGTAGTTGTAGTTCAAATGAGAAAAGGGGGAAATCGGGGCTTTGCATGAATTCTAGGGTTAAGTAGGGTTTCGGGGTCTTTAGACATGCCTTATAGTGACCTAAGAGGATTGGTGAAGTCGGTTTCCAAAACTCGTGGCTCGTTTGACAGTAGTAGCGTTTTACAAGTTGGGGTCATTTTGTGATTTTGTGTGTTTTCATAGCATAATGCCTATAGACTGCTTAATATTGCTTGTTATGCTTGTTAAAGTTGGTTATGATTGAATTGTATATCAATTGTTGATAATGCTTGTTAGTGTTATTCTTGTTACTTTATTGATTTTAAATGCTTGTTATCTCGTTTATTGCTTGTATCTTGTATTGCATTGCATAGTGTCAGGCGCGTGAGTGATAGGCCTCTCTGGTCCTCGGGTTGCCAATGTTGGTTGCTCTAGCTCCGTGTTCTATTCCCTTTTCTCTCTTGGGTTGCCGCCTAGGGAGTTTTGGGTCGTAGAATTGACAGAGTATGTCCGGAGTACTCTAAACGGAAGTTATAAGGTGGGTGAGCCGGTGTGTCATCGTTAAAGTCATTGGAATCCTGATCGGTACATTACTCGCTCGAGTGAACCATAGCCTTCAAAGTGTGGTATAGCTTTGATTGGTTGTGTTAATGCTTTCTTTAATTGTTTATTGTATTGTTGTTTATATTGAATGCCTTTTTATTGATTGTATTGCTTAACTGTACCTATTTGCATTGCACGATCTTCTTTCTCTCCACCTCGATATCTGTCTCGCCCTCACTGAGTATACGTGTTGTGTATACTCACTCATCACCACCACATTTCAGGAAATGTCATGTTAGTTGGAAAGTTCGTGATTTCGTAAAAGTTCGTGCTTGAAGAGTTGTCTTCCGTGCCTATATGGCTTGAGTTGACGAAGTTGTAAAGATGTATGCTTTCATGTGTTGTATGTATTTAATGTCAAAAGAAATGTAATTTAAGTTTCATTAGTTTGTTGAAGTAGTTTGATAAGTTGGATTATGTATCTAGTTAGTATAGCTTAACTTTAATGCATGTTTGTAATGTCCAAAGGAAAAGAGTTAGAATGGTTTTATAGTCTAACTTATGAAATAGGTTAGTACGATTTAATTGTCAAGCATGAATGTTCTTGTCAAAGATGAAAAAAGATAGGTTAGCTTTTAAATTGGAAATGTATGTATACTTGCTGGGTTTAATTGTTGAGTACCGAGGTTCGGATGGCCTTGAGGTGGTTGAATGTTTGGACATGGTATTGGTCAACTTATATGTTGTCGCATGTTTGTATTTTTCCTAGAAACAGGGAGACTTCGTCCGTTTTTCCCTAAAATTTTGCCCGGATTTGGAATTGGGTTGTGATTAGATTGATTGATAGAACTCCCGGTCTCGAGAGAGATCGGGGTGTCACAGCCTTGGCCTGTCCAGGTTAACCCAATTAAATATAATAATCTTTATTTGCATGACTAGAGTGGTCCATGATGGCTCTAGTGGACCACATTAGGAAAGCCCATAACTACCTATTATTTATGCTCAATTTATTATTATGCATGCCTTATTTATATATATATCTCGCGATCAATTAAAACCAATCATTATACTATAATTAAAATCTTCTAAATCATTAGGTCCTTTAAGTGGGTTGAACATTGGATGTTTAACTCACTGCTCCCATTAAAGTGAATAATAATGGGCCTAACATCATAATAAATGTTGGAGGCCCTCCGGCCTGGCTTTTATCAAGGTGTTGGGATTATTATTCATTGTATGAATTCCATGGAATCTCTTTGAGATGGTGAGTAGGTGGGCTGGCCTTCGTCAGGCCTACTTATCAAGCTTAGAGAGGGACTATGAGATATCATGTTAATGGTTTGACCTAACTGGGTCTTTTAGTGGAGGATCTCCGTCCTACTGAAGGGGTGCTTGGGGCAAAATTGAGATCACTGAGAGTTATTTGTAGAAATAACTGATTATGAACCTACCAGATAAATGTGCATAGGTGGGCCGGCCTCCGTCGGGCTTATGTACAATTATTTGGATCTTAGTACCCACTAAGGGAATTTAGATCGGAAATTCCTTCAGATTGAAGGTAGAGGCTATCAATCTGAACAAAATAGTGGGAGAATCCTTTAGACTCTGGCCTATGTCTAATGTGATTAGATAATTCATATATTTAGCTAATTTATTTCATTTACTTCAATTATTTGCATATTTAATGGCTAACACGTTGTCTTTGAGATTACTATTGGATAGTGAAAAGTTGACCGGGCCAAATTACGATAGGTGGTATCGTAAATTGAGCATTGTGCTCGAGCATGATCGTATCCTGTATGTTCTATCTGATCCAACACCTGCTGAACCTGTTGCCTAAACGACTGTTGTCGATCGTCGGTGATATAAAAAATGGGTTGATGATAGAATAACAATTCGCTGTATTGTCACGCCCCAACTCGACCCCTCCTACGATCAGTCAGGATGCAACGGAATTTCGACAGCATAACGACAGTAACATGAACATCAAGGCTCTAAACCAACCCTTAAGAACAATATGCATCAACCTCTATAAATCACCAACCAATTCCACAATCAAATTAACATCATACAACACAACCACTTCATACATTAAACATTCTTTCATCAACTATTTCATAGTTATGCGCCTCCGTTCCAACATAATACATAGGCTATATATACATTTCAAAATAGATTATAAACCAACTTAGTAATCTAAACATGATCAAAAGAAAAACTACCAAACCATCATACATAAGTCTTTAAGTTAAAGTAGGTTTATAATACATTATAATACATCAATACAACAATCTCATGGCAAAGACTCCTGTACATAAGACTCATCCACATACTGCACATTATCCCCTTCTGGAGGCACGTACCCGAAATCTTGTGAAAGGACACCTGTATGCATGCAATAATTGAGAGTAAGCTTATATAAAACAAGCCCAGTGAGGATCCGATAGATCTCTAACAGTATTTACTATACTCCTTGGAAATCATCCTTTGAGCAGTAAACACACAATGAACATCAATAATCATTATAAATGCAACAATAGTAATAACTGTAAACACACAATAAGGATACGATACATTTGCTGATGAAGCCCCATACACCAATTACATGCTCAACAACTCCTCCAAACTCAATGACACAATCCTGAGGTACCTTGACCTAGACCCATACCCCATGGCCTCTTCACCCATGCGAGATAGGGAGTAGTCATGATAACTGTGCCCGCAGCCCAGGATGCCTCCTGAGGTGACACAACATTATCAAAGCTCACAACAATGAGACTCAACATAAATAAACTGAGAGATCAGCAACGAAAGTGCTCGATTCCCGTAATCAATAAACAATCAATATTATGAGAGATCAGCAACGAAAGTGCCCGATTCCCATAATCAATAAACAATCAATATTCCGAGAGATCAGTAACGAAAGTGCCCGATTCCCGTACTCAATAATCATAAATATAACATCAATATAACATCAATATATAATTAAACAACAAACAACTAAGTTAGATGACAAAGTAGGCCATCCAACTTAACATGCATGAAACACATAATCTAACCCTAGTCTAACCATTAACAACTCACAATTCAATCACTCAAACACCACCCAATCATCTAAAGGCTCAATTCAACAATTTAAAGAAAGACAACCTAAACTTCAAATAATCATATCTTATATTCTACAAATCCAAACAACTCGAAATCAGTTTCAAACACTCACCCATTCAATCAACTACATTAGCCCTCTCGGAACCCAACCAAGACACATCCAAATCAAGCCCAACAACCCTAAAACCCCAAGGCATCTAGGCTGAAATTTTTGGATTTTCACCCAAACATCACAATCGAAAATTCGGCATTATAACGGCGTTACCACGTAATTAACAAACTTTTAGAAATCGACGGCAATCGATTTCAACCATAACAACTCAGGTTATTCATCAAATGACTAATTTATCAACTTTAAATACACGAAAATAAATAATTTCACTACAATGGTTCAAATCTCGTAGTAATACACATAAACGATCCTTAGCATGCACTGAGCAATAATATAACTTCAAAGTAACATTCTAACAGTTCAAAATGCAATTATAAGCAAAAACATAAAATATGACTTTTGAGATCTAGAATTTTTCTCTCTCCTTTTATGCGTTATGAAGCTAGAAAGATGCTCAGTGGATGCTCAAGAGGTGGATTCAAGCTTTGGTTGATGAAGATTGGCCTTTAATTGTACCTTTTAATGAAAAATTTGCTTTGAAAAAAATGTTGAAAAACTCCTCAAGGAAGGCTATGGAGTTTCGGCCATGTGAGTGAGAAATGAGTGTGTTTTGAGTTATTTTGTGAGCAATATTGATATATTATGCATAAATAAGCTTGGTCAAATAAAATAGTAAAAGTCAAAGTTAGCATTTTTTTGTATTTCTATTCCTTTAATTCATTTTAGCTATTTCTTGCTCAAATTAATTATGCAACTCCTAAGATATCTCAAGTAGTTTATTTTTAGGTGATAAGAAGTTTTACATTTAAACAATTACACCCGAGTCGGCTTAAAACTCGTTTTCTTGCCAAAGAAAGTGTAAAAATCTTTAAAATTCCAAAACCAATCCCAAATCCGTTTTAATCAAACACGGGTCTATTAATACCCGAGGACTAGGTTTTAAAACGTTTAAAACACCCTTGTAAAAATTTTAGTGCACAGGTGTTAAAAAATACTATTCACCAAAACCAACGATAAAATTTATGATTCCATTTTTGATGAAAATTTCATGAATGCACACTTAGCATGTATTAGGAGTATTAATCACATATTTAACACATTCTAAGTCATATAGCACATAGATAGGTCAATTCACGCAAAACGAGGTAAAGCACGCAAATCGAGATAAGATAGAAAAGTAGGGTTTCACATGTATCATGAGGGCTGCAATGAATGATGAATTCAGTCGAAAATTTGAGGAAACACAACCTGAGGACATCATTCAAGCGTTGAATGAATCTTTCGATACATCTGATGATGCCAAAAGACATAAGACCTCTTCTGACATCTTCAGCACTAGAATGAGAGAAGGGACTTCCTTCACTGATCATGTATTGTACATGACTGAGCAGATTGAGAAGTTGTGTAACACCCCGATCCCTCTCGAGACCGGAGGTTCTATCAATCAATCTAATCACAACCCAATTCCAAACCCGGGCAAAATTTTAGGGAAAGACGGACGGAGTCTCCCCTGTTTCTAGGCAAAATGTAAAACCTGTAATAGCATATAAGTAGACCAGCACCGTGTCCAACCATACAAACACCTCAAGGCCATCCGAGCCTCGGTTCTCAACAAGCGAACACAACTAAATATGCATTTCCAATTTAAAAGCTAACCTATCTCTTTTCATCTTTGACAAGAACATTCATGCTAAGCAATTAAACTATACTAACCCATTGCATAAAATAGACTATCATACCATTCTAACTCTTTTCCTTTGGACATTACCAACATGCATTAAAGTTAAACTATTCTATCTGAATACATAAACTAGCTTTTCCAAATCACTTCAGTAACCTAGAAAACTCATATTACATTCCTTTTTAACATTAAATACAAACAACACATGAAACATACATCTTTGCATCTTTGACAACTCAAGCCACATAGCACGCAAGACAACTCTTCAAGCATGATCTTTCACATAATCACGAAGTTTTCCAGCTAACATGGCATTTCCTGAAATGTGGTGGTGAGGAGTGAGTATACTCAACACATATACTCAGTGAGGGCGAGATAAATATCGAGGTAGAGAGAGAGAAGTTCGTGCAATGCAAATAGGTACAGTTAAGCAATATAATCAATAAGGAAACATTCAATGTAAACGACAATACAATAAACAATTAAGAAAGCATTAACACACCCATTCAAAGCTATACCACACTTTGAAGGCTATGGTTCACTCGAGCGAGTAATGTACCGATCAACGATGACGCGCCGGCTCACCCACCTTATAACTTCCGTTTAGAGTACTCCGGACATACTCTGTCAATTCTACGATCCAAAACTCCCTAGGCGGCAACCTAAGCGAGAAAGAGAATAGGACACGGAGCTAGAGCAACCAACACTGGCAACCCGAGGCTACCCAGAGAGGCTCATCACTCACACGCCTGATACAATGCAAATGCAATACAAGGAATATAACGATAATCGAGCAAGGCACTGAAGTGCAGGTTAGTTACAACATGCGATACAATAAGCAATTACAATCAATAAAATAACAAGAACAACACTAACAAGCATTATCAACAATTGATATACAAATTCAGTCATAATCAACTTTAACAAGCATAACAAGCAATATTAAGCATTCTATAGGCATTACACTATGAAAACACACAAAATCACAAAATGACCCTAACTTTCAAAACACTACTACTTCCAAACGAGCCACGAGTTTTGGAACCGACTTCACCAATCCTCTTAGGTCACCATAAGGCACATCTTAAAACCCCGAAACCCTACTTAACCCTAGAATTCACGTAAAGCCCCAATTTCCCCCTTTGCTCATTTGAACTACCGCTACCCTAACCAAACACCCAACCAACGCCATAACCACACCAAAAGTGCTTCCATGGCCTCCCGAGACAATGTCATCACGAAAAACGATAAAATGCCAAAGTTGACCTAAACGACCCCAACTTTCACTAAGCCATTTTCCTCCATTTTCCATTACACAATCCAATTAAATCACACATTTAGGCATTCTAGCATATCGAGCACCTTTCTACATCAACAGAACGCATAACGGAGCAACTTCATCGAAACGGGGATTACTATTCATAATTTACTATTCAATTATCAATTTAAATTGCAATTTCGATATTCAACCGCAAAAAATGCTAAAAAGCTATAAATACATGTTCTACAATTGCTAGGGAACATTCTTCAAGCATCAAAATGAATTAAATAACAATCTACGGCTAAAACCCAAAAATTAAAGTTTAGACAAAACAATTTCAAATGCGCAAATAACGATGAAACCCTCTCCTTAGACGCTCCTAGACGCAAGGAAAACCATGCTGGATGCCTCGAAAACAACCCCGTGCAAGCTCATGTGAAGAATTGAAGTTTGGAAAGTTGAAATGTTTTTTTTTCTTCTCCTTGGTTTCGACCTGCTTCTCTTTCTTTTTCATCTTTCGTGTTTTTATTTTTTTGCTATTTAATGCTATGTTAAAAGATGACAACAAGTCAATGGTCAAGGCTTGGTCAACTAACTTAAAATTTGGTCAAATAGGCTTATTTTAGGCATTTTAAAGCTTAAACAACTAGCACTATTTTAAATCTAATCAACAACAACTAAAATACTAAAATTAAAACACTAAATACGAGTTTTCACTATTTGCTGAGGACTAGAAAACACTCTCTAACTATCGCTCTCGAAATGCAATGCACTTTGTGACAATAAAAGAATAACAATTAAATCTCAAAGAATTTAAGAAAATATAATTTTCAGAAAGTAACATAGTTCAAAATTTACTCTAGCTTGGAGCTACTTTTCAATCAATTGAAAACCGAGCATTAAGATGCAAGAAAAATAAAACCGATTAACATAAATATGAAAATAAAGCTACAAATGAATGTTTAACTTAAAAATAAACACGAATTCAATGCTAACATTTAAGATGTCACTTAATTAATTGCAATTAAATGCCATTAAATGCATGCCGGGTTCGGGTTATCACAAGTTGGCTAAGATAGGCTATCCGCTCCATGAGCAGCTTGGCAAGGATGTCATCCTCAACTCTCTTCCTCTATCCTACCTCCCTTTCTTGAACCAGTTCAAGATGAACAAGCCAGTTGTTAACTACCATGCACTTTTGGGGTTGCTGCAAACCTTTGAGAAAGATAATCAACTCCTCAAAAAGATGGTTAATGTGGTTAGAGGTGCTAGTTCCTCAAAACGCAAGAATTCTTCACGACGTGGCAAGAAAAAGAACAAAAATGCATATGCACCTCAAAGCGGGGTTAAGAAACCCGCTCAGCAGTAACTACAAGTTCGCAAGAAGAAAGCTGACTAGAGTCAAGCAGAATGTTTCTTCTGTATGAGGAAGGGTGTGATGCCCGAGATTTAGCCATGCATTCTGTAACACCCCGATCCCTCTCGAGACCGGGAGTTCTATCAATCGATCTAAACACAACCCAAACCAAACTCGGGCATAATTTTCAGGGAAAACGGACAGAGTCTCCCCTGTTTCTAGGCAATATGTAAAACCTGTAATAGCATTTAAATGGACCAACGCCAAGCCATCCGAGCCTCGGTTTTCAACAATTAAACTCAGCAGGTATACATACATTTCCAATTTAAAAGCTAACCTATCTCTTTTCGTTTTTGACCAGTACATTCAAACTAGACAATTAAACCATACTAAGCTACTGCATAAAATAAACTATCATGCCATTCTAACTCTTTTCCTTTGGACATTACAAACATGCATTGAAGATAAGCTATGCTAACTGATTACATAAACTAGCTTATCAATTCACCTCAACCACTTAGCTAAATTTAAATTACATTTCTTTTAGCAATAAATACCTACAACATATGAAAATATATATCTTTACAACTTCGACACTCAAGCCACATAGGCACGCAAGACAACTCTTCAAGCATGAACTTTCACGAAATCACGAACTTTCCAACTAACATGACATTTCCTGAAATGTGGTGGTGATGAATGAGTATACACAACACGTATACTCAATGAGGGCGAGACAGATATCGAATTGGAGAGAAAGAAAGTCATGCAATGCAAATAAGATAGTTAAGCAATATAATTGATAAATAAGCAACCAAGACAAACAATCAATACAATAAGCAATTACTGAAAGCATTAACACAACCATTCAAAGCTATACCACACTCTGAAGGCTATGGTTTAGTCATACGAGCAATGTCCCATTTCACGAGCGATACATCAATCTCGAGATTGATGTTGACAACGATGAGAATAAGCATGCAACCACCTTATAACACCAGTTTGGAATACCCCGGAAGTATCTATCAATTCTACGACCCAAATCTCCCTGGGAGGCAACCCAAGCGAGAAGAGGGAATAGCAGCGGAGCTAGAGCAACCAACACTGGCAACCCGAGGCTACCCAGAGAAGCTCATCACTCACGCGCGGGACACTATGCAATGCAAGACTCGATACAAGGCAATAAACGAGCAATAAAGCCACACGTGGGAGAATAACAAAGTAGGTTACTCTCGTACGCAATAGCAACAGTTGATAAGCATTTCAATCAGAATCAATACAAACAAGTATGTCAATCAACCATAAGCATTCTATAGGCATAATATCAAGAAAACACACAAAGTCACAAATCGGCCCTAACTATCAAAACACTACCATTTCCGAACGAGCCACGAGTTCCAGAAACCGACTTCACCAATCCTCCTAGGTCACCATAAGGCATGTCTAAAGACCCCGAAACCCTACTTAACCCTAGAATTCACACAAAGTCCCGATTTTCCCCTTTGCTCGTTTGAATTACAACTATACCAACCAAACACCCAACCAATGCCATAATCACACCAAAAGTGCTTCCATGGCCTCCCGAAACAATGCCAACACGCAAAATGAGAAAACGCTAAACTCAACCTACACGACCACGACTTTCACCAAGGCATATTTCTCATTTTTTCCATTACGCAACCTAAACAAATTATACATTTAGACATTCTAGCATACCTAGCACCTTTTCACATCAACAGACAGCATAACAGCGCAACTTTATCATTTCAAGGGTTTACTATTCATGTTTTACTATTCAACTAACAAATTATATTTCAATTTCAATATTCAACCGTAGAAAATGTTAAAAAGCTATAAATACATGTTCTACGATTGCTAGAGAATATTCTTTAAGCCTCAAAACGATTAAAACAACAAACTACGAATAAAATCTAAAAATTAAAGTTAATACAATAAACTTTCAAATGCGCAAATAAACATGAAACCCTCACCTTAGACGCGCCTAGCCGCTAGGAAAACCTCGTAGAGTGCCTCGGAAACCACCCCGTGCAAGCTCACGCGAAGAATCGAAGATTTGATGTTGAATTTTCTTTTTTTTCTCTCCTTCTTTTTTCGGCCCTGCCTAGGTTCTGTTCAGCTCTTTTTTTTTTTAATTTTGAGCTATTTTAGGCTTTAAAAAGAGGGCACAAGGTCAAAATGGTCAAGCCCCTTGGTCAAACCACTTAAAAATTGGTCAAACTAGCCTATTTCATGCATTTTAAAGCTAAAACAACTAATGAAATATTAATTCTATCTAACAACAATTAAAATATATAGTTTAAGACACCAAACACTAGTTTTCACTATTTGTTGAGGACTAGGATCCGCTCTCTAACTATTGCTCTCGATATGCTATGCACTTTGCGTCAACAAAGAAGTGACAATTAAATCTCAAAGAATCTAAGAAATATATCATTTTTGGAAAGCATCATAGTTTAAAATTTACTCCTGCTCGGAGCTACTTTTCATTTAATTGAAAATCGAGTGATTTTAATGCAAGACAACCAAAACCGATTATTAAAATAATCAAAGCAATCAAGGTAATCAATATTCATTTAAAATAATTAATTTAACTATTTCTAGAAGATTTTAAAGAATTATGAAGTTAATATTAAGTTACAAATGAAAGTTAATATAAACACATAGTCAAATACAATTAAACACTAACATTTAATATAACACTTAATTAATCACAAGAGAATAAATTCAATTACTATAATTATTAGAAATAGATAATAATCTTTTAATTATTCAATATACAATTACTAAATGCTTCCAAGAGAAATATTAAAATAGTACAAATTAGTTGATTTAACTAATTAAACATTTAATCAAATGCAGTCAAGTGCTATTAAATGCATGCCGGGTTCGGGTTATCACACATTCAATTACTGTTGCATCTCTTGTTTGTGCATTTCCTTCTGTGCTTTATTAACTGTCTTCTTAAATTACTATTTACTCCATTTTTAACTTCATTCTATTAACGAATTAGCATTTTTATTAAATCATATTAATTGTTAAAGTAGTGGAAAAAATGTGCAATTGAGCTAGAGGCGATAGGAGAGCTCGTTTAGAAAATGATTTTTGTAGTCAAATGAATAGTGTTACGTAACTAACTTAGAGATTTAATTAGCTAGCCTACGTTTTACACTTTAGACTCATTTCTAAGCTATCTAAGCGCATTTTAGGAGTTCACTTAACCACCCAAACATGACCCCACCTTACTTAGCCAACTTATAAGTCATTTAAGCTCATAAAATCCAAAAGAAAAAAAAATAAAAGCTGAAATAGAAGCAGGAAAGCCGAGAGCAGCATAGGAGAGGAAGAGATATACTTTGGCTCACCAAATCACCATTCCAAGCCCTCCCAAGCTAGATTCAAGTCATTCTACTAGTGCTCAAGCTTCTTAGGTGCTCCTACGCGCATTGGTGAGGGATTTCACAGCTTATTCCCGCATTTCTAGATAGTTGCTATTTTCTTGATTTGTTGAAAATGTGTTCAAATGCTATTGTATGGACTATCTATGCTATCATACCTTGTATATAAATGCTAGAGAACATATTTGAGCCATCGTTTCGCTTTTTAAACGGTTAGACTCGTTAGTTTGATTTAGGAGGTGAATAGTGATATTTTTCTAGGGTCTTGTGTAATTGCTCGAATTAGCTTAATTCAACACTCCTAATAGATGCCTTAGGTGCTAATGAAGGTAGTCTAATAGCCCCATGCACATGCATTGCTCTAGAATCACATAAAACGTGAAATAGTCGGCTTTAACAAAGGGCTTTCGGGGTTAATACGAATCCGGGTGGATTCGGGCTTCACTTCTAGTATTCTTAGGCTACCTAGGTGCTATAGAAGCTTTGATAACCCTTGTTTGAAGCCCGGATAAGGTATGTGTAGTTTAAAGCCATAAGAGGGAATTTGGGGCTTTCGGGATGATTGCGGCCGTTTGAATGAGTTAGAGGGTTGGAAGGGTTCCTTGAGGGTTAGTTAGAAGGTTGAGAGAGTTTCCTTTGAAAATTGAATCCTTAACTTTGGTTTGGAAGAGGAATAGTTTGGAAAACAAAGGGGTTTAGGTGCAATTTCGGTTGACTCACGCTTTTAAGCCCATGGCTTGACTTCTTGGGTGTTTATATGTGGTTTCAAGTTGATTTGGAGCGTTTGGTATGATTCTATGCTCATCTTGTATATGTCCCTTTGTAAAACTGCTTATTTGCTTATATAATTGTTTCTATTCTAACTGCATCGAGGTCAACCTACTTTGTTGATCCTCCTATGTGTTATTACTTATATTATTGATATTAACTTGCCATTGTAAGTTCATTGCATAGTGGTTGCACAACCATAGTGTCAGGGGCAGATGTGTTGAATATCGGTTGGGCGGCAGAGGGCTTGCCAGTGGATATTCAAACTCCGTGCCATAGTCCCTCATTCGCCTGGTCCGGAGATTGCCAGGGAATGTTGGGTTGTAGGATTATCGGGGTACATCCGGAGTACACCCACTGGAATATTTGGGGTTATGCCGGCTTATTGTGATCGTGATCGTGGTTCGTGGATCGTGAATGAAGACCATTGAAGATTGGTGTATAGGGGTTATGTGAAATGTATCCTTTCAAATGTGTGGTTATTTAAGATATCATTGTTTCTTGAATTGCTCAATTGTTATTGTTGTTAACTGTATTACTTGTTGCATTGCATGCCCCGGGACCTTATCCCTCACTAGGCAACAGTGGTTGCTCATAACTGAATATATGTTTCAAGAGACGCTGAGGGTGATCCCCAGCTTGTTGAGTTAGTTGAGGAGGAGGAAGTTCAGACTGATCCTTTACCTTAGTTGCTGTGCCTGATAGCTTGAGGTGGTTTAAATTCTTACTGCTACGTGGAAGGCTCATCTGTTTATCTTATGTCCTATTTTGTGGCCTAAGGGCTATGTATATGCTTGTTGTGCAAAGTTGAAGGATAGTTGATTGTGGTGTAGATTTGGAAGCCTATGTCTTGTAATAACTTATGTTTATGCTTTGATTCACTTTGCATGCTTGGGAGTGAATGGCTTAATGTAGAATGTTTTATCGTCTAAGTATGTTTTAATGTTATCCTGGAATGGCATGGCTAATAGCCTATATTGTAAACAAGTTACTTGCATGCTTGTGTGGTTTTGGAACAGTTGTTTGCTTCAAGGCTCGGATGGCCTTGAATCTTTAAATATATAGCCATGAAAAGTTTGTTTACCTTGTAGTCACCTTATTTGAGAGTTTACAGGTTTTCAGAATGACCATGGTACAGGGGAGACTCTGTCCATGTGTCAGGTCCGGACTTAACCTTTAGCCTGGGGGTTGGGTCGGGGCGTGACATTTAAGTGGTATCAGAGCTATTAAATGCATGAAGCCGGGTTAATTTTCTCGGTCTGTGGTAGAGACTTGTTATGCGACCTTGTGATTGTATGAATCTGTGGCTTTTGATTTGCCTAAGTGAAATTTGAATTAGGAATGAACATGCTAGCATGAAAATGGAATATCAAGAGTCTAGAATGTCAAGTATGATCTAGTGACTTATGTGTACTTCAAGAATGTAGAATATTTATATGAACTTCTATATACTTGACTTTATGTGAATCTATTTGAACTTTTCTTTATGTGTTTACTTATAAATTGCATATATACATATATATACCTGTCATAACACTTTGCATTCTAGCTATTCGAGATGGGGCCCCGTCGTCGTACTGAGGATCAGAATGTCGATAGAGAACTGGAAGAGGTTCATGGGCAAGGAGCAGGATTGGCAGGTAATGCACCCCTAGTTCAGGAACCAAGTACGGCACAGATCTTAGCCACAATGGCCACTGTTATGAACACCATCGCCCAGTTTGTGACACAGCAGTGTCAGACAAGGGTTGTTGGAGGTAATCAGGCTGCGAGAGCCGGTGATAGTAGTACTACCAGGGGTAACGTGGATGACCAGTTTATTCATCATGTGGCGTACACTTTCTTTGGAGAACCGGATGATATGAAGGCTAAAATGTGGCTGAGGAAGTTTGAAGGGGTGGCAGCAATACTTGAGTGCCATGATGATAGGAAGATCACTTATGCCACATTCCTTCTAGAAGGTGACGCTGAAGATTGGTGGCATACTATCAGTAAGAAATGGGAAGCCAAAAGGGTTCATCATTCGTGGGCTGACTTCGTCCGAGAATTCCGACACAAGTACAAATCGGTGGTTGCCCGCGAGAGGCGTCAAACATAGTTCATAAACTTAAAATAGGGAAGTATGACAGTAGATCAATATGAGGCTACTTTTATTAGGCTTTCCCGTTATGCGCCAGCCTTGATACAGCCAGAGGACATGAAGATCCAGAGATTTATCCTGGGATTGAGAAGGGATATTATGCTAAATTTGTCTGCGAATGATTTCCCTAATTATGCTACAGTAGTCCGAGCCGCCTCGAGATATGAAAAACGCAAGGCCGATGTGTTAGCCAAGACCAGCTAATCGAGTAAGCGGTTTCAGTCTCAAAGTCAGGGGTACCAGGGACAGGCTATATCAGTTGGGCAGAGTACACAGCCGAGGCAGACTCAGAGTTATACAGGGCCTACTCAGACTCAGACACGACCAGTTCAGAGTCAGACTCAGAGTCAATTCCGTCCAGCAGTATCCCGTTCACAGCAGGGTAGTTCAGCTACCTCTACTTACAGAGCTCCTTCGGGAGGCACTGCTCTAAGACGTCAGCAGCAGTGCAGCTTCTATCAGCGTCAGGGCCACACTGAGGATGTTTGTTGGAAGAAACAGAACAAGTGTACAGGCTGCGGTAGTGATCAGCACAGGGTTACGGACTGTCAGAAATTCAAGAACCCTAGGGGTCAGACGTCAGCTCAAAACTCTCAGACCAGGGCACCAGCTACAACACTACCACCATGAGGTCAGGCCCGTGTATTTTCTTTGGATGCTGAGGAGCTTCCGAATACGACCGCTGTGGTAGAAGGTATTTTTCTTCTTAATGATCAATTAGTTAAAGTTTTAATTGATTCCGGGGCTTCGCATTCATTTATTACACCTATTTGTGCACAAAATGCTAAGTTGAAACATGATAAATTGTTGCATGATATTATGGTTTACACTCCTATAGGGCCGAAGTTTGTTACCAAATCTATCTGCAAGGCATGTAATATTTATATTCAAGGTTGTGTTTTTCCTGTCGATTTAATTATTCTACCTTTTCGCGACTTTGAAATTATATTGGGGATGAACTGGTTAAGTAAAAATTATGCCCAGTTTGATTGTAGAAAGAAGATTGTGTATCTAGAAATGCTCGACCAGCCTATACTTAAAATAGTTGGTAGTAGAAAATCTACGGGAACTCCTATTATTTCTTCTATTAGAGCATCTAAATTATTGAGCAAAGGTTATGAGGCTTATCTTGCATATTTGATTAATCAACCTGTGGATCAATTGAAATTGAATGATGTACCTATCGTGAGGGAGTTTCTGGGGGTCTTTCCTAAGGAATTACCTGGGTTACCGCCTGATAAGGAGATAGAGTTTATGATTGACTTATTGCCGGGGACTTCACCTATCTCTAGGACTCCGTATAGAATGACTCCACCCGAATTGTAGGAATTGAAAGTTCAATTGCAGGGCTTGCTTGAGAAGGGATTCATTCAGCCGAGTTCTTCACCTTGGGGTGCACCAGTCCTATTTGTTAAAAAGAAAGACGGATCTCTTCGCTTATGCATTGATTATCGGGGTCTTAATCAGGTAACCATGAAAAATAAATATCCTTTGCCTTTAATTGAAGAGTTATTTGATCAGTTGCAAGGCGCCAAGGTATTCTCTAAATTCGATCTGAGGCAAGGCTATTATCAGTTGAGGATTAAGAAAGATGATGTTCTTACAACTGCTTTCAGAACTCGATATGGCCATTATGAGTTTGTTGTCTTGCCGTTTGGTCTTACTAATGCTCCCGCCGCATTCATAGACTTAATGCAGAGGGTATTCCGACCTTATCTAGACCAATTTGTGGTTATCTTCATTGATGATATTCTTGTTTATTCTAGATCTGAGACGGAACATGAACAACATCTCAGAATTGTGTTACAGACTCTTCAGGAGCATCAGATATTTGCGAAGTTTAGCAAATGTGAATTCTGGCTTAAGCAAGTTGCTTTTCTTGGCCATATTATCTCGCAGGATGGTATTTATGTTGACCCAGCAAAGATTGAAGTTGTGCTATCTTGGAAACGACCTGAAACTATCACGGAGATCCGTAGCTTCCTTGGTTTAGCCGGGTATTATCGGAGGTTTGTCAAGGATTTCTCTAAGATCGCAGGGCCTTTAACTCAACTTACTCAAAAGAAAACAGTGTTTGACTGGAGTGATAAATGTGAGGCCAGCTTCCAGGAATTGAAGAAGAGATTGACTACAGCTCCTATTCTTGCCTTGCCTGAGGGCTATGATAATCTGGTGATTTATAGTGATGCTTCGAAGGAAGGTCTGGGTTGTGTATTGATGCAGAATGGCAGGGTTATTGCTTATGCTTCCAGGAAATTGAAACCTTATGAACTTAACTATCCGACTCATGATCTTGAGCTTGCAACTATCATTCTTGCATTAAAGAAATGGCGTCATTATCTCTGGGGCAACAAGTTTGAAATCTTTACAGATCATAAGAGCTTGAAATATCTGTTTTCACATAAAGAGTTGAACATGAGGCAGAGGCGTTGGCTGGAATTACTTGAGGACTATAACTGCACTATTAACTATCTTCTGGGTAAGGCCAATATTGTTGCTGATGCTTTTAGCCGAAAGGCTACTGTTGCTAGCTTCATTATAAAGAATTGGGAATTCATGGAAGACTTATGCTTATGGAAGCCTAGTACTTCAAATTCTGGTATTCAATTCGCAAGTTTGCAGATTCAATCTCTATTATTATCCAGGATTCGAGAAGCTCAACAGGCTGATCTTCAATTGTTGAAAGTCTTAGAGAATTCTAAAGGGGGAGAGTCGGATTTCAAACTGCACGATAATGGTATTCTCAAATTCAAAGGTAGAAGATATATTCCGAGTGATCCAACTTTGAAGAAGGATATTCTTGTTGAGGCACACAGTTCTAGATATACTATCCATCCAGGCAGTACTAAAATGTATAAATATTTAAAGCAAAACTTATGGTGGAATAATATGAAGAGAGAAATTGCTGACTATGTTGCTCGATGTCTTACTTGTCAGAAAGTTAAAGCAGAGCATCAGATGTCACGCCCCGACCCGACCCCGCAAAAGGCCAAGCCCGGACCCGACACACGGACGGAGTCTCCTCTGTACCGCGGACGATCCGAAAACCCTAAAACCATCATAACACTTGCGAAAGCCATAAAACAATTCAAACAAGCCAACTTTCTTTTAAAAACATACATCCTCCTATTAACCAACTTCCCAAACCAAAATGCCATGCATACTACACAAGTATTTATGCCACTAAACAGTTAGCTATTAGCATGCATTTCTTTACTAGTCACAAGAGTAATCTTTACATTCTTTCAACTTATACAACATAAGACCGTAGATGCCTCAAACTAGAAAATACATACAAGGCTACAAGCCTCAAAATTAAGCGACATCCAAGCAATATACATATTATGCAAGGCTCGCACAAAATCTGGTAACCAACCACCAGCAAAGCAGAGAAGTGCTATCACGGAAACACCTCCACCAGCTCCTCCTCCTCTATTACCTCGATAGGGTCTGCTTCAACTACTCTTGTAAAAATATAGTATAGAGAGGAATGAGCAAAAACTATTGCTCAGCGAGGGCAATTGGTCTCAAGGACGGAGATGAGAGGAGTATGCAATGCAATTAGCCAAGCAATGCATACAAATATCATATAGAGGTACAACAAAGCCAACAATAAGGCAAGGCAAGTATTTAAAGCTGCAAATACTCATTCAAAGGATACGATACTCATTTCACGAGCAACTTTCAAACACAAATTCGATGACGACGCGCCGGCCCAAACCACCTTATAACACCAGTTTGGAATACCTCGGAAGTATCCATCAACCTACGACTCAAAACTCCCTGGGAGGCAACCCAAGCGAGAAGAGGGAATAGCAGCGGAGCTAGAGCAACCAACACTGGCAACCAGAGGCTACCCAGAGAGGCCCATCACTCACGCGCGAGACACTATGCAATGCAAGACTCGATACAAGGCGATAAACAAGCGATAAAGCCACACGTGGGAGATTAACAAAGTAGGTTACTCTCGCACGCAATAGCAACAATTGATAAGCATTTCAATCCAGATCAATTCAAACAAGTATTTCAAGCAACCCTAAGCATTCTATAGGCATAAAATCAAGAAAACACACAAAACACAAACCGACCCCAACTATCAAAACCCTACCATTTCCAAACGAGCAACGAGTTCTGGAAACCGACTTCACCAAACCTCCTAGGTCACCATAAGGCACGTCTAAAGACCCCGAAACCTTACTTTACCCTAGAACTCGCGCAAAGCCCCGATTTCCCCCTTTCTCGTTTGAACTACAACTATACCAACCAAATGCCCAACCAACGCCATAATCGCACCAAAAGTGCTTCCATGGCATCCCGATACAATGCCAACATGTAAAACGAGAAAATGCCAACCTCGCGCTAAACGACCCCGACTTTCAACAAGGCTTAATTCCCATTTTTTCTATTACGCAACCCAAAAAAACCTTGCATTTAGGCATTCTAGAACACCTAGCACAATTCTACATCAACGGACAGCATAACGGAACAACTTCATCGTTCCAAGGGTTTACTATTCATAAAACACTATTCAACACCCAAATTTAATTGAAATCACAACATTTAACAGCAGAAAATGTTAAAAAGCTATAAATACACGTTCTACAATTGCCAAGGAACATTCTAGAAGCATCAAAACGCTTTAAACAACAATCTACAGATAAAATCTAAAAATTGCAAAGTTGATACACTAAACATTTAAATGCGCAAATAACATGATTCCCTCACCTCAAGTACTCCTAGTCGTTAGGAAAACAATGCTAGTTGCCTCGGAAATCACCCCTCACGAGCTCACGCGAAAATTGAACGATTGAAAGGTTGAAATCTTTTTTTTTTCTTCTTGGAAGCTCACAGCCTGGGCTGCTCTGTTTCAGCTGCTATTTTTTTTTTCCTTTGTTTTAGCTTATTAAAAGATTGGCTTGGTCAAATAGTCAAAGTCCTAGGTCAAACCACTTAAAACTTGGTCAAAGGGCCTTATTTTGTGCATTTTAAAGCCATTTTAGCTAAGGAAAGATTAATTATAGCTAGCAACAATTAATATATAAAATTTAAGTCATCTAAATACTAGTTTCACTATTTGCTGAGGACTAGAAACCGTTCTCTAGCTATCGCTCCCTAAATGCAATGCACGTTGCGACGGCAAGAAAGTAACAATTAATTCTCAAAGAATTTAAGGAAATATAATTTTCAAAATAATAAACAAGGAATTTCCACATTCCGGGCTCGGGTATTACACCCTCTCCCCCTTAAAACAATTTCGCCCACGCAATTCCTACCTGGTCAACAAACAACTCCGGATATTGATCCCGAACTTGGTCCTCTCTTTCCCAAGTTGCTTCCTCAAACCCATGATGATTCCACAGAACCTTTACAAACGGAATACTCTTTCTGCGAAGCTCCTGAACTTTCCGATCCACAATTCGAATCGGTTTCTCTTCATAAGACAACTTCTCTTCAATCTGCAAAGGCTCTGGTTCAAGTACATGTGAAGGGTCTGGATGATACTTCTTTAATATAGACACGTGGAACACATCGTGCAGTCTCGACAAGCTCGGAGGCAAAGCTAATCGATAAGCCAAAGGACCTACCTTTTCGGTGATCTCGTACGGACCCACATACCTGGGACTAAGCTTCCCGCTCTTACCGTGCCGAATCAATCCCTTCCGTGGAGAAATCTTAAGAAACATCCAATCTCCCAAATCAAACTCAAGATCCCGACGGTGCTTATCCGCATAACTCTTCTGACGACTCTGAGCTGTAAGCATACGCTGGCGAATAAGGTGAACATTATCTACCATCTTAATCATCTCAGGTAACACAGTTGGATTAACTGTTCTCATCTCTCCAACCTCTTCCCAATATAACGGGGATCTACATTTCCTACCATATAACGCCTCGTAGGGAGCCATACCGATAGTAGATTGATAACTATTGTTGTAGGCGAACTCCGCTAAAGGCAAAAACTTCTCCCAGTTCTTCCCAAAGTCTAGCACACATACCCGAAGCATGTCTTCCAAGATCCTGATGGCTCTCTCAGACTGGCCATCAGTTTGCGGATGATAAGCAGTACTGAAGCTCAACTTAGTTCCCATGGCCTCTTGCAATTTCTGCCAAAAACGAGATCTGAATCTGGGATCCCTATCTGACACTATACTCTGTGGCACACCATGCAATCTCACAATATTAGCAATATAAAGCTCAGCTAACTTATCAAGGCTATCCTGTTTGTTCATGGGAATAAAATGTGTAACTTTAGTCAAGCGGTCCACAACAACCCAAACAGAATCATATCCTCTCAGAGATCTAGGAAGATCGGTCACAAGGTCCATTGTGATATGTACCCACTTCCATTGCGGAATCGACAACGGCTGTAAAAGTCCGGCTGGCCTCTGATGCTCAACTTTAACCCTCTGACAAGTCAAACATCTGGATACATACCCAGCAATCTCCCTCTTCATATTGTTCCACCAGAAGTGTTGTTTCAAGTCTCTATACATTTTTGTACTGCCCGGGTGAATCGTATACCTCGAATTATGTGCCTCGGACAGAATCTCACTCTTCAAAGTCAGATCATCAGGAACACATACTCTATCCCTGAATCTGAAGATGTCATCTGCATGTAATTTAAACTCCGACTCTTCCCCTTTTGATTTTTCTTGGATCTTCAAGATGTGAGGATCAGTCTTCTGAGCCTCTCTGATCTGTGCTAGTAACCCTGACTGAATCTGTAAACTAGCAAATCGAATCCCTACCTCAATAGCTTCTGGCTTCCACGAACACATTTCTTCCAAAGTCTCCCAATCCTTGATAATTAAGCTTGCAACAGTTTCCTTTCGGCTCAAAGCATCAGCAACAACATTTGCCTTACCTGGCACGTAGTTAATAGAACAGTTGTAACCACCCAAAAGCTCTAGCCATCTTCGCTGCCTCATATTCAGATCCTTCTGTGAAAACAAATACTTGAGACTCTTGTGGTCAGTAAATATTTCAAATCTGCAACCCCACAAGTAATGATCCCACTTCTTCAGAGCAAACACAACTACAGCTAACTCAAGATCATGTGTAGGGTAATTGACTTCATAAGGTTTCAACTTCCTAGAAGCATAGGCAATCACCTTACCATTCTGCATTAAAACACAGCCCAAACCTTCCTTAGATGCATCACTGTAGACAACGAAGTTCTCTGTTCCCTCAGGTAAAACTAGTATAGGAGCTGTAGTTAGTCTCTTCTTCAATTCTTGGAAACTGGATTCACATTTCGCATCCCAGTTGTAAGCAACTTTCTTCCGAGTCAACTGGCTTAAAGGCCCAGAAATTTTGGAAAAGTCTTTAACAAATCTCCGGTAGTAACCTGCCAATCCAAGAAAACTCTGAATCTCTGACACCATCTCAGGTCTCTTCCAAGATGAAACAACTTCAATCTTAGCTGGGTCCACTGAAATTCCTCGATCTGAAATGATATGGCCTAGAAAAGATATCTGATTCAACCAGAATTCACACTTGCTGAATTTAGCAAAAAGCTTGTTTTCCTGCAAAGTCTGAAGCACAATCCTCAAGTGTTGCTCATGCTCGGCCTCGTTCTTCGAATACACTAAAATGTCGTCAATAAAGATCACGACAAACTGATCAAGGTAAGGTCGAAAAACTCTCTGCATCAAGTCCATGAATGCGGCTGGTGCATTCGTCAATCCAAACGGCAAAACAACAAATTCATAGTGGCCATATCTAGTCCTGAATGCCGTCTTTGGTATATCGTCACTCCGAATCCTAAGTTGATAGTAACCCTGCCTCAAGTCAAATTTGGAGTAAACACTCGCACCCTGCAACTGGTCAAACAATTCTTCAATCAACGGCAAGGGGTATTTGTTCTTAATCGTGACTTGATTAAGTCCCCTGTAATCAATACATAACCGTAGCGTGCCGTCTTTCTTTCTCACAAACAACACAGGCGCACCCCACGGCGAAGAACTAGGTTGTATAAACCCTTTCTCAAGCAAGTTCTGAAGCTGAATTTTTAACTCCTGAAGTTCAGCCGATGCCATTCTATAAGGACTCCTAGAAATTGGCGCAGTGCCTGGCACAAGATCAATCACGAACTCAATCTCCCTATCTGGTGGTAAACCCGGTAATTCCTCGGGAAATACACCAGGGAAGTCTCTAACAATCGGAACCTCATTCAAACTCAACTTATCAGTAGGCTGATTGATCAAATAAGCTAAGTAAGCTTCACAACCCCTATTCAACAACTCAGAAGTCTTGATCGCTGATAAAAGAGGAATTCGGGCAGCCCTGCAATTCCCAAAAATCTCCAATACCAGTAGGTCAGGAACCTGAAGATAAACGACCTTTGTTCTACAATCCAACTGAGCATAATACTTCCCCAACCAGTCCATTCCCAAAATGATTTCAAAGTCACGGAATGACAATATAATTAAATCAGCAGGAAATTTACGGTTCTCAATACATATATCACAAGATTTGCAAATAGAATCAGTAACAAATTTTGCACCTAAAGGAGTACTAACTTCAACTTCATGCGGCAATTTATCAATGCAAACATTCACAGATCGTGCACATGCAGGAGTTATAAACGAATGTGTAGCTCCGGGATCAATCAAAACTTTAACTGGCTGAGTATTGAAAAGAAAGGTACCTTCCACAATAGCTGTAGTATCGGGCAGC
Source organism: Ehretia macrophylla (assembly GCA_037974665.1). Lineage (NCBI taxonomy): Eukaryota > Viridiplantae > Streptophyta > Magnoliopsida > Boraginales > Ehretiaceae > Ehretia > Ehretia macrophylla. The sequence continues at coordinate 83,864,831 of CM075770.1, read as the reverse complement.
TCCTCCGCATCTAGTGCAAAGACCCTAGCCTGAACTCTCTGTGCTGGATGTGCACCTGTAGCCCTATTCTGAACATCTTGGCCTCCACTACGGACCTGAACATTGTTATACTTAGGGCAATCTCTCACCGTATGATCATCACTGACATAACCCGTACATTTACCACTCTTCCTCCAGCAGTTAGCCTCAATATGCCCTGACCGTTTACAATAATTACACTGCTGATTTTGCCTAACTGTAGTATTTCCTGTAGGTGCTGGGGCTCTGGCGGTAGTAGGAACTGTAGTTCCCTGTTGGGGTCTAGTCACAGCTGGCCTAGCCTGAATCTGCTGCTGTGGCTGATACAAACGTAGCTGAGGACCCTGTGCAGAAGTCTGATACTGCCTCGGCTGACTCTGGCTGCTCTGGCCCAAATACTGCTTCTTACTCGGCTGACTGCTTTGATCTAACATCTCAGCCTTCCGTTTCTCAAACTTCGAGGCTGCCTAAAATGCCTCGGGAAAAGTAGTGTAGGTCTGCCCAGTCAAATGCAACTAAATATCCATTCTTAGCCCACGGACAAACCTATGAATCATCCTCCTAGTCGGCCGTACCAACTCGGGCATATACCTCGACAGGCTAACAAACCTAGCCTGGTATTGTGCAACAGTGATATTTCCCTGCTTGAGGGCCGGAAACTCATCTTCCCTCCTCTCCATAGCCATCTCAGGAATATACTTGTCCCGAAACTCACTTACAAAATCATCCCATAAATATGGAATATCCTTACAATCCCACCTCAATCTGACAGTATTCCACCACTGCTCTGCATCACCCTCAAATAAGAATGACGCATAATCTATTCTTGCCTCATCGGTGTACCTCAAAGCGTTGAAAATTTTCTCGACACAGTTAATCCATCTCTCGACCGCCTCATCATCCGGCTCTCCGAAGAACTTTCCCGGCTCGTGCCTCAGAAATTTCTCTAACTGATTATTCTCAACTCTATACCCCTGTCCACCAGGATTAACTTGATTTCCCTGGGGATTATTCCTGTCCTGCCTCTGCTCATGCGGTACCTGTGTAATCCGGTCTACTACAGTAGTCATAGTAGCCATAAACTGCTCAGGCAATGGCTGCTGACCCTGTTCTGCTGCCTCTTCATTTGATCCTATACCTTGAGTACCACGACGTGGCAGCATAGTGGCAATTCACAATAGCTGGCAACATTTAAAAGAAGTTTATAGACAGAAATATAGCACATAAGATTAGATAACACTCAAGTCAATATCAATCAAACATTCTAACACGCAATTCACACAACACAAGTTTGACATGCCAAACTAATTCACTTTAAACACATAAGCACTCTAAGTTCACAAAGTCATACCATAGCATTTTCTTTCCACTAAGCAATCATACATAAACACTCTAGCATTTTGGACCTTTACCCCACAGACCGAGAATCATATCCCGGCTCATGCAAGACTATCATGCTTTGATACCACCTAAAGATGTCACGCCCCGACCCGACCCGACCCTGCAAAAGGCCAAGCCCGGACCCGACACACGGACGGAGTCTCCTCTGTACCGTGGACGATCCGAAAACCCTAAAATCAATATAATACTTGCGAAAGCCATAAAACAATTCAAACAAGCCAACTTTCTTTTAAAAACATACACCCTCCTATTAACCAACTTCCCAAACCAAAATGCCATGCATACTACACAAGTATTTATGCCACTAAACAGTTAGCTATTAGCATGCATTTCTTTACTAGTCACAAGAGTAATCTTTACATTCTTTCAACCTATACAACATAAGACCGTAGAGGCCTCAAACTAGAAAATACATACAAGGCTACAAGCCTCAAAATTAAGCGACATCCAAGCAATATACATATTATGCAAGGCTCGCACAAAATCTGGTAACCAACCACCAGCAAAGCAGAGAAGTGCTATCACGGAAACACCTCCACCAGCTCCTCCTCCTCTATTACCTCGATAGGGTCTGCTTCAACTACTCTTGTAAAAATATAGTATAGAGAGGAATGAGCAAAAACTATTGCTCAGCGAGGGCAATTGGTCTCAAGGACGGAGATGAGAGGAGTATGCAATGCAATTAGCCAAGCAATGCATACAAATATCATATAGAGGTACAACAAAGCCAACAATAAGGCAAGGCAAGTATTTAAAGCTGCAAATACTCATTCAAAGGATACGATACTCATTTCACGAGCAACTTTCAAACACAAATTCGATGACGACGCGCCGGCCCAAACCACCTTATAACACCAGTTTGGAATACCCCGAAAGTATCCATCAACCTATGACCTAAAACTCCCTGGGAGGCAACCCAAGCGAGAAGAGGGAATAGCAGCGGAGCTAGAGCAACTAACACTGGCAACCTGAGGCTACCCAGAGAGGCCCATCACTCACGCGCGAGACACTATACAATGCAAGACTCGATACAAGGCGATAAACAAGCGATAAAGCCACACGTGGGAGATTAATAAAGTAGGTTACTCTCGCACGCAATAGCAACAATTGATAAGCATTTCAATCGAGATCAATTCAAACAAGTATTTCAAGCAACCCTAAGCATTCTATAGGCAAAAAATCAAGAAAACACACAAAACACAAACCGGCCCCAACTATCAAAACCCTACCACTTCCAAACGAGCCACGAGTTCTGGAAACCGACTTCACCAAACCTCCTAGGTCACCATAAGGCACCTCTAAAGACCCCGAAACCTTACTTTACCCTAGAACTCGCTTAAAGCCCCGATTTTCCCCTTTCTCGTTTGAACTACAACTATACCAACCAAACGCCCAACCAATGCCATAATCCCACCAAAAGTGCTTCCATGGCCTCCCGATACAATGCCAACACGCAAAACGAGAAAACGCCAAACTCGACCTAACCGACCCCGACTTTCAACAAGGCTTAATTCCTATTTTTTCTATTACGCAACCCAAAAGAACCATGCATTTAGGCATTCTAGCACACCTAGCACAATTCTACATCAACGGACAGCATAACGTAACAACTTCATCGTTCCAATGGTTTACTATTCACAAAACACTATTCAACAGCCAAATTTAATTGCAATCACAACATTTAACCACAGAAAATGTTAAAAAGCTATAAATACACGTTCTACAATTGCCAAGGAACATTCTAGAAGCATCAAAATGCTTTAAACAACAATCTACGGATAAAATCTAAAAATTACAAAGTTGATACGTTAAACATTTAAATGCGCAAATAACATGATTCCCTCACCTCAGGTACTCCTAGTCGCTAGGAAAACAACGCTAGTGGCCTAAAAAATCACCCCTCACGAGCTCACGCAAAAATTGAACGATTGAAAGGTTGAAATCTTTTTTTTTCTTCTTGGAAGCTCACGGCCTGGCTTGCTCTGTTTCAGCTGCTATTTTTTTTATTTTCCTTTGTTTTAGCTTATTAAAAGATTGGCTTGGTCAAATAGTCAAAGTCCTAGGTCAAACCACTGAAAACTTGGTCAAAGGGCCTTATTTTGTGCATTTTAAAGCCATTTTAGCTAAGGAAAGATTAATTATAGCTAGCAACAATTAAAATATAAAATTTAAGTCATCTAAATACTAGTTTCACTATTTGCTGAGGACTAGAAACCGTTCTCTAGCTATTGCTCCCTAAATGCATTGCACGTTGCGACGACAAGAAAGTAACAATTAATTCTCAAAGAATTTAAGGAAATATAATTTTCAAAATAATAAACAAGGAATTTCCACATTCCAGGCTCGGGTATTACACCCTCTCCCCCTTAAAACAATTGCGCCCACGCAATTCCTACCTGGTCAACAAACAACTCCGGATATTGATCCCGAACCTGGTCCTCCTTTTCCCAAGTTGCTTCCTCAAACCCATGATGATTCCACAGAACATTTACTAACGGAATACTCTGTCTGCGAAGCTCCTGAACTTTCTGATCCACAATTCGAATTGCTTTCTCTTCATAAGACAACTGCTCTTCTATCTGGAAAGGCTCTGGTTGAAGGACATGTGAAGGGTCTGGATGATACTTCTTTAAAATAGACACGTGGAACACATCGTGCAGTCTCGACAAGCTCGGAGGCAAAGCTAATCGATAAGCCAAAGGACCTACCTTTTCGGTGATCTCATACGGACCCACATACCTGGGACTAAGCTTCCCGCTCTTACCGTGCCGAATCAATCCCTTCCGTGGAGAAATCTTAAGAAACACCCAATCTCCCAAATCAAACTCAAGATCCCGACGGTGCTTATCCGCATAACTCTTCTGACGACTCTGAGCTGTAAGCATACGCTGGTGAATAAGGTGAACATTATCTACCATCTTAATCATCTCAAGTAATACAGTCGGATTAACTGTTCTCATCTCTCCAACCTCTTCCCAATATAACGGGGATCTACATTTCCGACCATACAACGCCTCGTAGGGAGCCATACCGATAGTAGATTGATAACTATTATTGTAGGCGAACTCCGCTAAAGGAAAAAACTTCTCCCAGTTCTTCCCAAAGTCTAGCACACATGCACGAAGCATGTCTTCCAAGATCCTGATGGCTCTATCAGACTGGCCATCAGTTTGCGGATGATATGCAGTACTGAAGCTCAACTTAGTTCCCAAGGCCTCTTGCAACTTATGCCAAAAACGGGATCTGAATCTGGGATCCCTATCTGACACTATACTCTGTGGCACACCATGCAATCTCACAATATTAGCAACATAAAGTTCAGCTAACTTATCAAGGCTATCCTGTTTGTTCACGGGAATAAAATGTGTAACTTTAGTCAAGGAGTCCACAACAACCCAAACAGAATCACATCCTCTCAGAGTTCTAGGAAGATCGGTCACAAGGTCCATTGTTATATGTACCCACTTCTATTGCAGAATCGACAACGGCTGTAGAAGTCCGACTGGCCTCTGATGCTCAACTTTAACCCTCTGACAAGTCAAACATCTGGATACATACCCAGCAATCTCCCTCTTCATATTGTTCCACAAGAAGTGTTGTTTCAAATCTTTATACATTTTTGTACTGCCAGGGTGAATCGTATACCTCGAATTATATGCCTCAGACAGCATCTCGTTCTTCAAAGTCGCATCATCAGGATCACATACTCTCTCCCTGACTTTGAAGAAGCCATCTGCATGTAATTTATACTCCGACTCTCCCCCTTTCGATTTTTCTTGGATCTTCAAGATGTGAGGATCAGTCTTCTGAGCCTCTCTGATCTGTGCTAGCAACCCTGACTGAATCTGCAAACTATCAAATCGAATCCCTACCTCAGTAGCTTCTGGTTTCCATGAACAAATTTCTTCCAAAGTCTCCCAATCCTTGATAATCAAGCTTGCAATAGTAGCCTTTCAGCTCAAAGCATCAGCAACAACATTTGCCTTACCTGGCACGTAGTTAATAGAACAGTTGTAACCACCCAAAAGCTCTAGCCATATTCGCTACCTCATATTCAGATCCTTCTGTGAAAACAAATACTTGAGACTTTTGTGGTCAGTAAATATCTTGGCATTCATACATGTCCCATGGAAATGGTAAGTAAGTCCTCATTCTCCCCTGAAGAAAGTAGTTCACAGCTGGCCTTTCAAAGTGTATGGATTGGCAGGAAATGAATGGCATTTTTATTTGGGAGTTGGTGTTTGTCTTTGGAGCTCGGTTATTGGCATACTTCTAAGACTCTTCTTCTTGGTTGAAAATAAAAAAAAAAAAAAACTTTCATTGGGGTTTCTTTATGATGGCTCTTGGTAGCATTCTTGTGGAATTCTTATTGGGTTTCCTTATTGGCAAGGTTGTATGAAGTACTCATTTGGCAAACAGTGCAGGGGCCTCGGAGTTTGGTTTTGTATATTGTGCATCAGCTCGGTATTTTTCCTTAGGGTTTTCGTCTAGCTGGGAAATTGTGTTTGTTATCTAACTTGATTGTCTTATTAGGCAATTCTTGGTACTTTCTTACTGGAGCATTGTTCGGGTATTTTCTTTGGCATCCCTCAGTTGGTTTGGTAAAGGGAATTCCTATCGGACTTATTGTGTAGTATTACTCTCGGTATTCTTTGGAATTCTTATTGGGCATTCTGCTAGTATTTTTCTTATTGGCATTTATTGGAAGATCCTACACTTGGAATTCTGCTTGGACTTATTATCTTGTATTGTCTACGGCTTCTCCTTCAGCCTTTCCACTCAGGGGAAATCTATACTTGCTGTTTTACTAAGATGTTGCGGTAGGGACTCAGTGATTGGAGGATTTCATTTAGAGATTGGCCTTTGGTATTCTTCTATATATACTTTTACAGAACTTTCAGCTAGGTCTACTTACGGTAATCAACACTGCATGAGGTGCAACTACTCTGGCTATCTTTTAATTTTCTTATTTGGTACTTGTTAGACTTCTATTGGAGATTCGTAAATAGGGTATTTCTTCGGTATTCTTCTTGCCATCAATATGTGGTATTGCTATCATCTACAGTATCTTTGCTTCAGTCTTTAGTTGGCATTTTCTTGGCATTCTTGGTTGGGATTTCTATTCGAGTTTTCCTACGAGCATCTTTATTCACTATCTTGCTCAGCACCCGTGCGGATTAGTCAGAATTGGATTTCAGATGATGTTGAGTTCTATTGGAAGAAGAATTGCGAGGACGCAATTGTTTTAAGGGGGGAAGGATGTGATAACCCGAACCCGGCATGCATTTAATAGCATTTAATTACATTTAATTAAATGTCATCTTAAATGTTAGTATATAATTGCATTTGATTACGTGTTTACAATAACTTGTTTATTTGTATCTTAGCATTAACTTCATAATTCTTTAAAATATTCCATAAATAGTTAAATTATTTATTTTTAAGTGAATATTGATTATTTTGATTGTTTTGATTATTTTAATAATCAGTTTTAGTTGTTTTGCATTAAAATCACTCGATTTTCAAATAAATGAGAAAAGTAACTCCGAGGCGGAGTGAATTTTAAACTATTTTACTATTCTACTTTTCAAAAAAATTATAGTTTTATATTATTGCTCATCATTTGATTTGCGATCGTTTATTGACCGTTCGATCGTAGTATTTCAAAAATAGGAGTTAGAGAAATATTCCTTGGACTTAGTAAAAAATGTTTTTTGCTTAATTTAACCAGTTTTAGTTGTTTTTCATTTAATTGCATTGTTTTAACTTGAATTAGATTTAAATGGCACTAAAATAAGCTTATTTGACCATTTTTAACTAAAGTTTGATTTTGCAAATCACCAAAATGCCCTTGTCACCCTTTTAAATAATAAAACAAGGCAAAAATCAAACAAAACTATTTGCAAAATGCTATTTATGTCCTTCCATGGCCGAATGGACTCAAGGAGGAAAAGAAATGATTTTTCTTGCATTTTCTTCTACAATCGTGCGTGGAATTGCTCGGGGGTCGTGGCTCGGGTCCTTGCGGGTCTTGGTCTTTAATCTCTGTGAGGGTTTTCATGCTTTTGTGCATTTAAATTCGAATTTCAATTTTGTGTCAAATTTTTAGATTTGATATATAATGTGTTATAATGCCTGTAATTGCTTGATATAGCTTCCTTTGAGTTCGTAGAGCATTGTTTGATAGTTATTTAGCAATTTTTACGGTTGAAATTGCGTATTTGAAATTGGGGAAAACAATTAATAGTGAATTTTGAATAGTAAACCCTAGAATTTCGGATTTTGATCCGAATTGCAATTGCTTGATTTGGTTAGATGCCATTAGTGATAGAAAGATAAAATGTGTAATTAAAACGGATCGGCCTTTGTTAAAATTGGAAATTAGACAAAGAAACGTAAAGGGGCCGTTTGACCAAAAGTTGACCGTGCTCGAATTGAGTTAGGGGTTTTGCTATTGAGGGCATGGGAGCACTTTTGGCATTGTCGTGGTGTTGATTGAGTGACCGGTTAGCAGAGCTGTAGTTCAAATGTGGTAGGTGGACTTTCGGGCTTCAGTTGGGAAAGTGAAGTTTAGTGACATAGAAACATGCTTTGTAGTGCCTAAGTGAATGTAGTGAAATCAGTTTCCTAGTCTCGTAGCTCATTTGCTCGTAATTGCCTTTGGAAGTTAGAGATTGAATAGTGATATTTGTCGTTTTCGTGTTTGAACTGCTGTTACTTGTTTAATTGGTGTTCTTGTTGCTATTAATGATAGTTATGTTTGAAAAGTTAATTGAATACTAGTATTGATTGTAAATGCTTGATATCTCGTTTATCGCCTCTAATCTGTATTGTTGTGCTATCGCTCGTTTATCGCCTTGTATCGTGTCTTGCATTGCATAGTGTCAGGCACGTGAGTGATGGGCCTCTCTGGGTAGTCTCGGGCTGCCAGTGTTGGTTGCTCTAGCTCCGTGTCCTATTCCCATTCTCGCTTGGGTTGCCTCCCAGGGAGATTTGGGTCGTAGAATTGATTGGATACTTCTCGGGTATTCCAAACTAAAGTTATAAGGTGGTTGCGCGCTTATTGTCATCGTTATCAACATCAAGCTCGAGATTGATGTATCGCTCGTGAAATGGTACATTGCTCGTATGAGTGAACCATAGCCTTTAGAGTGTGGTATAACTTTGAATGGTTGTGTTAATGCTTTCATTAATTGCTTATTGTATTGATTGTTTGTTTTGATTGCTTAATTATCAGTTATATTGCTTAACTGCCTTATTTGCATTGCACGACTTTCTTTCTCTCCACCTCGATATCTGTCTTGGCCTCACTAAGTATACGTGTTGTGTATACTCACTCCTCACCACCACATTTCAGGAAATGCCTTGTTAGCTGGAAAGTTCGTGAATACGTGAAAGTTCGTGCTCGAAGAGTTGTTTTGCGTGCCATTTGGCTTGAGTTGTCAAAAATGCAAAGTTGTATATTTCATGTGTTGTTTGTATTTAGTGTTAAAAAAGAATGTAATTTAAGTTTTATTAGGTTATTAAAGTTGTCACGCCCTGACCCAACCCCGCAAAAGGCCAAGCCCGGACCCGACACACGGACGGAGTCTCCTCTGTACCGTGGACGATCCGAAACCCTACAATCAACATAATACTCCTGAAAGCCATAATAACATTTGAATCAAGACAACTCTCTTTTAGAAAATATACATCTTCTCATTAACAACTTTGCAAACCAAAAATGTCATGCATATTACACAAGTATTCTTGCCACTAAACAGTTAAACCATTAGTATGCAATTCTTTACTAGTCATAAGAGTATAACTTCACAACTTTACAATCTTTAAACCTTTACAACAAAAGACCATAAAGGCCTCAAAATAAAACTACATACACGGCTACAAGCCTCAAAATAAAGCGTCATCCAAGCAATAAACACATCAAGCATGGCTCGCACAAAAGTCTGGCAACCAACCACCAGCTAAGCAAAGAAGTGCTATCAAGGAAATACCCCCACTTGCTCCTCCTCCTCAATTACCTCAAGAGGATCAGCTTCAACTACTCCTGTAAAATATGGCATAGAAAGGAATGAGCAAAAACTATTGCTCAGCGAGGGCAAATGGTCTCAAGGACGGAGATGAGAGGAGAATGCAATGCAAATAGCCAAGCAATTCATTCAATTATCATATAAAGATACAAACAAAGCCAACAATAAAACAAGACAAGCATTAAAACTATAAACACTCATTCAAAGGATACGATTCACTTTCCACGAGCAACTTTCAATCACGAATTCGATGACGACGCGCCGGCCCAAACCACCTTATAACTTCAGTTTGGAATACCCCGGAAGTATCCATCAATTCTACGACCCAAATCTCCCTGGGAGGCAACCCAAGCGAGAAAGGGAATAGGACACGGAGCTAGGGCAACCAACACTGGCAACCCGAGGCTACCCAGAGAGGCCCATCACACCACCCTGACTCTATGAATGCAATACAATATACAATGCAACAATCGAGCAATAAAGCCACACGTGGGAGAATAACAAAGTAGGTTACTCTCGCACGCAATAGCAACAGTTGATAACCATTCCAATCAAAATCAACTCTAACAAGCATATCAAGCTATTTTAAACATTCTATAGGCATAATATCAAGAAAACAAGCAAAATCACAAATCGACCCCAACTATCAAAACGCTACTACTTACAAACGAGCCACGAGTTCTGGAAACCGACTTCACCAATCCTCCTAGGTCACCATAAGGCACGTCTAAAGACCCTGAAACCCTACTTTACCCTAGAATTCTTGCAAAGCCCTGATTTTCCCCTTTACTCGTTTGAACTACCCCTACTCTAACCAAACACCAAACCAACGCCATAACCACACCAAAAGTGCTTCCATGGCCTCTCGAGACAATGCCATCACGCAAAACGAGGAAACGCTAAACTCGACCTAAACATCCCCAACTTTCACCAAGGCATTTCTCCGTATTTTTCCACTACGCAACCCAAACAAATCATGCATTTAGGCATTCTAGCATATCTAGCATCTTTTTACATCAACAGAAAGCATAACAACGTAACTTCTACGTTTCGAGGATTTACTATTCATGTTTTACTATTCAATTGACATTCTAAATTACAATCTCAACATTCAATTGCATAAAATGTTAAAAATCTATAAATACATGTTCTACAATTGGCAAGGAACATTCTTTAAGCGTTAAAACGATTAAAATAACAAACTACGGATAAAATTCAAAAATCATAAAGTTGAGACATATAACATTAAAATGTGCAAATAACGTGCTTCCCTCACCTTAGGCACTCCTAGTCGCTAGGGAAACAACGATGGACGCCTCGGAACCATCCACGTACGAGCTCACCCGAAGATTTGAAGTTTTGAAGATTTGAAATATTTTTTTTTCTCTTCAAGTTTCGGCCAGCTCAAGGTCTGATTTCAGCTTTGTTTTTTTTTATATTTTGTTATGTTATAAGCTTATAAGGTGACAAGTTTGGTCAAAGGTCAAACCCCTTGGTCAACTAACTTAAAATTGGTCAATTTAACCTATTTTCATGCATTTTAAAGCTATAATATCTAATGAAATATTAATTCTAGCTAACAACAATTAAAATATAAAATTTAAGACACCAAACACTAGTTTTCACTATTTGTTGAGGACTAGAAACCACCCTCTAACTATCGCTCTCGAAATGTAATGCACTTTGCGACAGTAAAGAAGTAACAATTAGATTTCAAAGAACTTAAGAAAATATAATTTTCAGAATAATAAAAAGGAAAATTCCACATTCCGGGCTCGGGTATTACACCCTCTCCCCCTTAAAACAATTGCGTCCACGCAATTCTTACCTGGTCGACAAACAACTCCGTATACTGATTCCGAACTTGGTCCTCCTTTTCCCAAGTCGCTTCCTCAAACCCATGATGATTCCATAGAACCTTTACTAACGGAATACTCTTTCTGCGAAGTTCCTGAACTTTTCGATCCACAATTCGAATCGATTTCTTTTCATAAGTTAACTTTTCCTCTATCTGCAAAGGCTCTAGTTCAAGTACATGTGACGGGTCTGGATGATATTTCCTCAACATTGACACATGGAAAACATCGTGCAGTCTCGACAAGCTCGGAGGTAAAGCTAACCGATAAGCTAAAGGACCAACATTTTCGGTGATCTCATATGGACCCACATACCTGGGACTAAGTTTCCCGCTCTTACCATGCCAAATCAATCCCTTTCGAGGAGAAATCTTAAGAAATACCCAATCTCCCAAAGCAAACTCAAGATCCTGACGGTGCTTATTCGCATAACTCTTTTGACGACTCTGAGCTGTAAGCATACGCTGGCGAATAAGGTGAACATTATCTACCATCTTAATCATCTCAGGTAACACAGTCGGATCAACTGTTCTCATCTATCCAACCTCTTCCCAATACAATGGGGATCTACATTTACGACCGTACAACGCCTCGTAGGGAGCCATACCTATAGTAGATTGATAACTATTATTGTAGGCGAACTCCGCTAAAGGCAAAAACTTCTCCCAATTCTTCCCAAAGTCTAACACACATGCCCGAAGAATGTCTTCCAAGATCCTGATAGTTCTCTCAGACTGGCCATCAGTTTGTGGATGGTATGCGGTACTGAAGCTCAATTTAGTTCCCATGGCCTCCTGCAACTTCTGCCAAAAATGAGATCTAAATCTAGGATCTCTATCTGATACTATACTCTGTGGTACACCATGCAGTCTCACAATTTTAGCAACATAGAGCTCAGCTAATTTATCAAGGCTATCCTGTTTGTTCACGAAAATAAAGTGTGAAACTTTAGTCAAGCAATCCACAACAACCCAAACATAATCACATCCTCTCGGAGATCTAGGAAGATCGGTCACAAGGTCCATTGTTATATGCACCCACTTCCATTGCGGAATCGACAACGGTTGCAGAAGCCCGGCTGGCCTCTGATGTTCAACTTTAACTCTCTGACAAGTTAAACACCTGGATACATACCCAGCAATCTCCCTCTTCATATTGTTCTACCAGAAGTGTTGTTTCAAATCTCTATACATTTTAGTATTGCCTGGGTGAATCGTATATCTTGAATTATGTGCCTCGGACAGAATCTCATTCTTCGAAGTCGGATCACCAGGAACACACACTCTGTCCCTGAATCTGAAGATACCATCTGCATGTAATTTAAACTCCGACTCTCCCCCTTTTGCTTTTTCTTGGCTTCCATGAACAACTTTCCTCCAAACTCTCCCAATCCTTGATAATTAAACTTGCAATAGTAGCCTTTCGGCTCAAAGCATCTGCAACAATATTTGCCTTACCTGGCACGTAGTTTATAGAACAATTGTAGCCACTTAATAGTTCAAGCCATCTTCGCTGCCTCATATTCAAATCCTTTTGTGAAAATAAATATTTGAGACTCTTGTGGTCAGTAAAAACTTCAAATTTGCCACCCCACAAGTAATGATGCCACTTCTTTGAAGCAAACCCAACTGCAGCTATCTCAAGGTCATGTGTAGGGTAATTGACTTCATAAGGTTTCAACTTCCTAGAAGCATAAGCAATCACCTTACCATTCTGCATTAAAACACAGCCCAAACCTTCTTTAGATGCATCACTGTAGACAACAAAGTTTTTTGTACCCTCATATAAAGCTAGTATAGGAACTGTAGTTAGTCTCTTCTTCAATTCTTGGAACTGGATTCACACTTAGCATCCCAGTTGTAAGTAACTTTCTTTCGAGTCAACTGGCTTAAAGGTCCAAAAATTTTGGAAAAGTCTTTAACAAATCTCCGATAGTAACCTGCCAAACCCAGAAAACTCCGAATCTTTGACACCGTTTCAGGTCTCTTCCAAGACGAAACAACTTCAATCTTAGCTAGGTCTACTGAAATTCCTTGATCTGAAATAATATGGCCCAGAAAAGATATCTGATTCAACCAGAATTCGCACTTGCTGAATTTAGCAAAAAGCCTGTTTTCTTGCAAAGTCTGGAGCACAATCTTCAAATGTTGTTCATGTTCAGCCTCATTCTTAGAGTATACTAGAATGTCGTCAATAAAGATTACAACAAACTGATCAAGATAATGTCGAAAGACCCTCTGCATTAAGTCCATGAATGCGGTTGGTGCATTCGTCAATCCAAACGGTAACACAACAAATTCATAGTGGCCATATCCAGTCCTGAATGCCGTCTTAGGTATATCGTCACTCCGAATTCTGAGTTGATAGTAACCCTACCTCAAGTCAAATTTAGAGTAAACACTCGTACCCTGCAACTGGTCAAACAATTCTTCAATCAACGGCAAGGGGTATTTGTTCTTAATCGTGACTTGATTAAGTCCCCTGTAATCAATACATAACCGTAGCGTGCCGTCTTTCTTTTTCACAAACAACACAAGCGCACCCCACGGCGAAGAACTACGTTGTATAAACCCTTTTTCAAGCAAGTTCTGAAGTTGAATTTTTAATTCTTGAAGTTCAGCCGATGCCATTCTATAAGGACTTCTAGAAATTGGCTCAGTGCCTGGCATAAGGTCAATCACAAATTCAATCTCCCTATCCGGTGGTAAACCCGGTAATTCCTCGGGAAATACACCAGGGAAGTCTTTAACAATTGGAACCTCATTCAAATTCAATTTATCAGTAGGTTGATTGATCAGATAAGCTAAGAAAGCTTCACAACCCTTATTCAACAACTTAGAAGCCTTGATTGATAATAAAAGAGGTATTCGGGCAGCCCTGCAGTTCCCAACAATCTCCAGTACCCGTAGGTCAAGAATCTAAAGATAAACAATTTTTGTTGTACAATCCAACTGAGCATAGTATTTCCCCAACCAATCCATTCCCAAAATGATTTCAAAGTCACGGAAGGGCAATATAATTAAATCAGCAGGAAAATTACGGTTCTCAATGCATATATCACAAGATTTGCAAATAGACTCGTAACAAATTTCGCACCCAAAGGCGTACTAACTTCAACTTCATGCAGCAGTTTATCAATGCAAACATTCACAGATCGTGCACATGCAGGAGTTATAAACGAATGTGTAGCTTCGGGATCAATCAAAACTTTAACTGGCTGAGTATTGAGAAGAAAGGTACCTTCTACTATTGCGGTAGTATCGGGTAGCTCCTCCGCATCTAGTGCAAAGACCCTAGCCTATACCCTCTGTGCTGGACCTGCACCTGCAGCCCTATTGTGTACACCTTGGCCTCCAGTACGGCCCTGAACATTCTTATACTTAGGGCAATCTCCCACCCTATGGTCATCACTCCTACATCCAGTGCATTTACCACTCTTCCTCCAGCAATTAGCCTCAACGTGCCCCGATCAATTACAAAAGTTACACTGCTGATTTTGTCCTACAACAGTGTTTCCTGTAGGTGCGGGGGCTCTAGCAGTAGTAGGAACTGTAGCTCCCTGCTGGGGTCTAGTCACAGCTGGCCTCCCCTGAATCTGATACTGAGGCTGATACGGACATTGCTGAGGAACCTGCGCAGAAGCCTGATACTGCCTCGGCTAACTCTGGCTGCTCTGGCCCAAGTACTGTTTCTTACTCGGCTGACTTCTTTCAGCAATCATCTTAGCCTTCCGTTTCTCAAACTTCGAGGCTTCTTGGAATGCCTCGGGAAAAGTAGTGTGGGTCTGCCCAGTCAAATGTAGCTGAATATCCATTCTCAGCCCACGAACAAACCTATGAATCATCCTCCTAGCTGGCCGTACCAGCTCGGGCATATACCTCGATAGGCTGACAAACCTAGCCTCGTACTGTGCAACAGTCATGTTTCCCTGCTTTAGGGCCACAAACTCGTCTTCCCGCCTTTCCCTAGCCATCTCGGGAATATACTTATCCTGAAACTCACTCACAAAATCATCCCACAAATGCGGAACATCCTCACAGTCCCACCTCACCCTGACAGTGTTCCACCACTGTTCTGCGTCGCCCTCTAATAGGAATGCCGCACAATCCATTCTTACCTCATCATTGTACCTCAAAGCAGCGAAAATTTCCTCAACACGGTTAATCCATCACTCGGCTGCCTCATCATCCGGCTCTCCAAAGAACTTACCTGGCTCGTGCTTCAAGAATTTCTCCAACTAGTTATTCTCAGCCCTATACCCCTGTCCGCCAGGATTAGCTTGATTTCCCTGGGGATTATTATTCCTGTCCTGCCTCTGCTCATGCAGTACCTGTGTAATCCGGTCAACTACTGTGGTCATAGTAGCCATAAACTGTTCAGGCAACGGTTGCTGACCCTGTTCTACTGCCTATTCATCTCCCCCTTGACCTTGAATACCACGACGTGGCGGCATAGTAGCAACTCACAATAGCTGGCAGCATATAAAAGCAGTTTATAGACAGAAATAGAGCACATAAGATTAGATAACACTCAAGTCAATAACAATCAAATATCCTATCACACAATTCTCATAACACAAGATTGATATGCCAACCATTTCACTTAACCACATAAGCACTCAAGTTCACATAATCATGCTATAGCACTTTTCACTTAACAATCACACAATAACACTTTAGCATTTTAGACCTTTACCCCACAGACCGAGAAACATATCCCGGCTCATGCAAGACTATTATGCTCTGATACCACCTAAAGATGTCACGCCCCGACCCGACCCCGCAAAGGCCAAGCCCGGACCCGACACACGGACGGAGTCTCCTCTGTACCGTGGACGATCCGAAACCCTACAATCAACATAATACTCGCGAAAGCCATAATAACATTTGAATCAAGACAACTCTCTTTTAGAAAATATACATCTTCTCATTAACAACTTTGCAAACCAAAAATGTCATGCATACTACACAAGTATTCGTGCCACTAAACAGTTAAACCATTAGTATGCAATTCTTTACTAGTCATAAGAGTATAACTTCACAACTTTACAATCTTTAAACCTTTACAACAAAAGACCATAAAGGCCTCAAAATAAAACTACATACAAGGCTACAAGCCTCAAAATAAAGCGTCATCCAAGCAATAAACACATCAAGCATGGCTCACACAAAAGGCTGGCAACCAACCACCAGCTAAGCGAAGAAGTGCTATCAAGGAAACACATCCACTTGCTCCTCCTCCTCAATTACCTCAAGAGGATCAGCTTCAACTACTCCTGTAAAATATGGTATAGAAAGGAATGAGCAAAAACTATTGCTCAGCGAGGGCAAATGGTCTCAAGGACGGAGATGAGAGGAGAATGCAATGCAAATAGCCAAGCAATTCATTCAATTATCATATAAAGATACAAACAAAGCCAACAATAAAACAAGACAAGCATTAAAACTATAAACACTCATTCAAAGGATACGATTCACTTTCCACGAGCAACTTTCAATCACGAATTCGATGACGACTCTCCGGCCTAAACCACCTTATAACTTCAGTTTGGAATACCCCGGAAGTATCCATCAATTCTACGACCCAAATCTCCCTGGGAGGCAACCCAAGCGAGAAAGGGAATAGGACACGGAGCTAGGGCAACCAACACTGGCAACCCGAGGCTACCCAGAGAGGCCCATCACACCGCCCTGACTCTATGAATGCAATACAATATACAATGCAACAATCGAGCAATAAAGCCACATGTGGGAGAATAACAAAGTAGGTTACTCTTGCACGCAATAGCAACTGTTGATGATCATTCCAATCAAAATCAACTCTAACAAGCATATCAAGCTATTTTAAACATTCTATAGGCATAATATCAAGAAAAGAAGCAAAATCACAAATCGACCCCAACTATCAAAATGCTACTACTTCCAAACGAGCCACGAGTTCTGGAAACCGACTTCACCAATCCTCCTAGGTCACCATAAGGCACGTCTAAAGACCCCGAAACCCTACTTTACCTTAGAATTGACGCAAAGCCCCGATTTCTCCCTTTGCTCGTTTGAACTACCGCTACTCTAACCAAACACCCAACCAACGCCATAACCACACCAAAAGTGCTTCCATGGCCTCCCGAGACAATGCCATCACGCAAAATGAGGAAACGCTAAACTCGACCTAAACGTCCCCAACTTTCACCAAGGCATTTCTCTGTATTTTTCCACTACGCAACCCAAACAAATCATGCATTTAGGGATTCTATCATATCTAGCATCTTTTTACATCAACAGAAAGCATAACAATGCAACTTCTATGTTTCGAGGGTTTACTATTCAATGACATTCTAAATTACAATCTCAAAATTCAACCGCATAAAATGTTAAAAAGCTATAGATACATGTTCTACAATTGGCAAGGAACATTCTTTAAGCGTTAAAACGATTAAAACAACAAACTACATATAAAATTCAAAAGTCATAAAGTTGAGACATATAACATTAAAATGCTCAAATAACGTGCTTCCCTCACCTTAGGCACTCCTAGTCGCTAGGAAAACAACGCTGGATGCCTCGGAACCAACCCCGCATGAGCTCACGCGAAGATTTGAAGTTTTGAAGATTTGAAAATCTTTTTTTTTCTCTCTATGTTTCGGCCAGCTCAAGGTCTGATTTCAGCTTTGTTTTTATTTTATTTTGTTATGTTATAAGCTTATAAGGTGACAAGTTTGGTCAAAGGTCAAACCCCTTGGTCAACTAACTTAAAATTGGTCAATTTAACCTATTTTCATGCATTTTAAAGCTATAATATCTAATGAAATATTAATTCTAGCTAACAACAATTAAAATATAAAATTTAAGACACCAAACACTAGTTTTCACTATTTGTTGAGGACTAGAAACCACCCTCTAACTATCGCTCTCGAAATGCAATGCACTTTGCGACAGTAAAGAAGTAACAATTAGATTTCAAAGAACTTAAGAAAATATAATTTTCAGAATAATAAACAAGAAAATTCCACATTCCGGGCTCGGGTATTATAGAAGTGATTTGAAAAGCTAGTCTATGTATTCAGTTAGTATAGTTCAATTTCATTGCATGTATGTAATTGTCTATAGGAAAAGAATTAGAATGGTATGATAGTCTATTTTATGCAATGGGTTAGTATAGTTTAATTGCCTAGCATGAATGTTCTTGTCAAAGATGAAAAGAGATAGGTTAGCTTTTAATCCGGAAATGTATATATATAATTGTTGTGTTTATTTGTTGAGAAACAAGGCGCGGATGGCCTTGAGGTGTTTGTATGGTTGGACACGGTGCTGGTCCACTTATATGCTATTACAGGTTTTGCATTTTGCCTAGAAATAGGGCAGACTCCGTCCGTCTTTCCCTAAAAATTTTGCTCGGGTTTGGAATTGGGTTGTGAAAATGATTGATTGATAGAACTCCCGGTCTCGAGAGGGATCGGGGTGTTACATCAACAATTGCACTTCTCAATGCATCAAAATATGTGTTTTGTCTTCTTTTATCTTAACCATTGATTTCAAAAATAATGGTCAACTTGATGATTTGAAACAATCTTAGCCATCTATTTGGCATCTTCATTTTTCTAGACTAATATGTATATATACATATCATATACATATATATATATATACTTCATTAATCTTGTATTTGTACATTTAATTTAATCTAATAATTATTAGTTTAAATTAAGGAAACTCACTTTCCGTATTTGTACTTTTGCCCTAACACTTATAAATAATTACACTTTCGGCCCATTACTACTTAATGGCCGAGCATCGCCAACGTTAACACTTTAATGTTCCAAAACCAAATTCAAGCTTATCCAAAACTCATTCAATTATGCTTTATTGTGTGTGGCTCTCTAGATTCACTGCCATATACGAATGAGGGAGCATTAAACAACTTTAATATATTTTGGGAATATCTCTGCCATTCCCAAAATACCCTCATGTTCTAGAGTGACGTCGAGCAACGTATCAAGACAATTTATATAGCAATGGAGTCAAACAGATGAATCTATTTATAGTCGCGAATAATCGTACAGTTTAATCCTTCTATTAATGCGTCCCGATCGGGCAAAGACCATGAAAAGATTAAGTTTATAAACTCGATAACGATGCAAACATCTAATAGGGTAGAATGAGAGATGACATTCATGGAAACACTTTTCCATCATCCATGCCATGGCCAAGGACTTCCTCATTGTACAACTGAAATTAGATTGCATAGGATATCGACTCACACCGGAGGTTAATAGATCCTTTCTCGACAATTACCTGTCAACCACTATACTAGAAAGATAATATGCAAGAGGTCGTAACTTATCTTAACAAGTCAAAGACAAGTGTTGTTCCAAGTGCTAATATTAAATTCCAATATATGTTACATCTGTAATTTCTCAAGTCTAAGGATTACATGTACATTTGCAATGAATAACGAACTATTAATCCGAAGTCATGTAGTTTGTTACTCATGTAACATTCAATGATCTATTCTACTAATAATCATTCACGTGATTGGTAATTGCATCATATGTTGTTATGGCTCAGGGCTAACCATCCTTTATCATTAATATCTAATATCAATCAAAGGTAACAAATCACGTGATAGTCCATAATAGATTATTCTAGTCCCGGTCAAATAATCTAAGGACTACGAATAGTTTTAGATATTCTATATATGAAAGAAACATGCCAAGATGTTCCAACGCATTTTGGAATATATTTCTTTTACGAGAATATCAGGGGACACATTCATATAATATAAAAGCAGAGAATATGAACATCCATACAATGTCATTAATAAATATACAAGTTTATATAAAATGCCAAAAGTAGGTCATCTAACTACATAGCATTAGGGCATATCACTAACATACGCAACACGTTTGAGAGCTTTCAGATCCCACTCTAAAATACCCATTCCTCTAGAGTTCCGAAGTGATCCTCATTCTCACCGCGGTCTTCTTAAGCCGAAAGATAGTCGGGTAAGAATCTCATGGTAGTACGAAGGGGAAGCAGAATCGTATCCGGTAGTGGTTCTTCGAATCGATCACAGATTCTCGGCCCCATCATTTGACTTCCACTCCAATTAACCTCTTTTGTTTCCATCCCCCCGTGAGAAGGTAAACAGCAAAACCAACCTAGAAAACCACTAAACCTATATACCTATTAGTAAAGCTCCTTTGTGTCAGCTAACTTCATCTCCTTTACTTGTTGGCTTTGGGCCCAAGCATTTCCATGTGATGCATGTGGATGCTTTTAGGATGATGATGATCATGTCTCGGAGGGATGAGGAATTGTTGATGTTTTCTTTTTTTTTTTCTTTTTTTCATTAAAGTACACTCAATCCACTTATTTCTCTTTTTAATATGGTCTTATCGACTCAGATATCCTCCCTATACTTTAAAGTAAAGTGGAACTCTCATATTCAATTGGCATAAAAGCTGACTCACTATGCTTCTTCTGACTTTTGGGACGAAACGGAAAGTAGGCTTTTTAGGGTTCTTCTTTGTATCAGGAGTTGTTTGCTTAATCTTCAACATTCCGAACTTCTTCACCTCTGATTTGAATTCCTATATTCTGAAGGACATCATAAGGCTCAATTGGTCATCTGAGGTTGATAGGCATCACTTTCTCGATTTCAGTATTACGAATATCTCAAGCCCTTGTTGTCTTTTGATCTACGACCTGCCTCTACCCCACCTTGGACGCATCACTAGAACAGAAAGAAAGGTGGAGAAAGTACATGCTAGCAAGTCAATTCCATTCCTTTTTGACTCCGCCCCTACCGAACTATAGCCCTAGACCCTATACAGCAGCCTGGGCTAGAGCTTCAAAGAACGGATCTTCTTTCTTGGCCTTGACTCCACTTGGGCAGATGGGAACTTCATCTTTACCCCAATCCAACCATCTAACCAGCCTAGCTGGGGACCCCGAATGATGAAAAAGTCGAATTGACGGATGGTCTCTTTCAAAGCTATCGGTACCATGATGTGTATTGGACTGAGCCAAGTTCAAGCCCCTATAACTGAGAGCAAGAGGAAGAAGGAATTCCCTAGCCAATGTCACAAAGAATAGAGCCCTTACGTATCAAATGGTTCAATCTTATAATACATAGCTCCCGTCAGACATAACATCTACTAATTGTGAATGAGCGGATCGGGCTTGCTTGGAATAATGAACAGGCCTTGACTGGAAGTGCCAAAAGAACCACTACAATGGGGGAGTCATCTTTCACACCCATGCTATGACCCTTGCTATGAACTTCTCATGCAAATTCCCTATGACCTCTTGTACCTTTTTGTCGAGCAGCCCTTTCACACTTTCTTTTTCATATAAATGAAAGGCAAACTTTGTTATTTCTCATGCCCGCTAAAAAGGAATTGACCAGCCCTTTCGCCTAGTCAATTTCCTTCATCATTCTTTTGGTCATTCCTTCTTTTGGCCAAAGAGACTTACAGAGAGTGGTCCGGCTTAAGACACCTTGATTTAGAAAGCGATCGATGATCAATCCATCTGTCTGCACTTCCTCCTGGTCCTGTTGTATCTTTGGCTAGGACTTTTTTTGATTTTGGAATTTCTTGACCTAGCTTGGAATGAAATAAGACTTCCCGTAGGTGGCCTCTTACCTGTCTTCCTTCCAAGTGAGCACCCAGGTGAACCATAGTGCCCAGGTCCTTCCCCTTTCTTTTCTAAGTCAATTATGCTTCGGGCTTGGTTTATTTTCTTCATTAATCTCTCTTCACGCCCCCGCCTTTGTACAATTAAAACCCTAGAACACGTTTTTGTGAACTATGAGTGCTGTTTGTATACTTGCGTAAGAGGCTTTTTCTGTGATTCCAGTTAGGGACCCGGGTGCCCTTATTTTATATATTTATTGGTACTGCCCCATAAGAAGAATTAGTAGGCTGGTCAAGTAACCTTTTTGATGCATAAGATAAGTTGGAGGGCTTCTGCGCCCCAATCATTCTATTTTCGTTTGTGGTATTCTTTATAGCCTTTGAAAGCTTCTTTCATTGAATTCAAAGATCGATGGCTGTGAAGCATGTTGTGAAAGGGGTAAAGACCTCTTCCTACCGACTCTGCACTCTGTTCACGGGGAATTTCACTCTTCTTTCATAAATAGATTGGCAAATGTGAAAAGGAGAAATTAATTAAGTGTTTCTCACTTCATCTTTCTATCGAAATGCTTGAATCATAGCCCTCCTAGTCTTAGAGCTAGTAACGAACAGTCACCTCTTCCTAACCTACCCACTTTCCAGGAAAGAAGAGCTATGCCTTCAAGCCCTAGGTCCTATTCTTTTTGTACGAGATGCTTTGAATAGCTATCCTTTCGTACCCTTGGTTTTTTACTTGTGAGATTCGACTTTCCTTGGCGATGGGGTCCGTGATCAAATAGGCTCTTACTTCACCTCGAAAGGGAGCTGCGTAGGTAGACTAGAAGTACTAGTTCCCGGCAAAAGAGAATTTTTTTTTGATTTAGTTCTAGGCTCTAAGCTAGAGAAAAGATAGGCTATTACTGAAGCTATGAAAAAGAATTGCTAGCGAAAGTTTTCTTTTCTTAGTTTAGTCACCGATACAGAAAGTAGCTAGGCTTCTTGGCGGTATGAAAGAAATAGATCTTAGTGCCTTAGACGACCTAGAAGGAAGATTGCTTATCTCACCGGTAGGCGCAAGAAGCGTAGCCCAAAATTCACTTGAGACGAATTTATTTCGAATAAAGGAAGGTGGTCGTGAAAGGTAAAGGTTTTCCCTTATTACCAAGGTGGACGTAGTTTAGAAGTAGCTCTAAAGAGAAAATAGGAAAAATTTCCTGCGTCAGAAGAAGCTCTTAGGGAATCAATCATCATAGATGAGATACTGGTGCCATTAAACTAGCTGCCAAAATGAGTTCAAGAGATAAGGATCCAGGTAGTGAAGTCACCCTTGGGGGAGGAATCGTTCCATTCACTTGTTCAACTACTAAGAAGATTAGTTTTTTTCTTGCTTGAATGTGGCACAAAAAAAGAAGAGGCGCAGGAACTTGTGGAGAAGCCTCATGGCCTGGAGTCGGTCTAGGGGTAGAACTGAATCAAGGAAAAGATAGACTTCATCTTCTATCTTATCGACTGGGAACGAATGCTAGCATGGCTTGAATTCCATCGAAATCTTCCAGATGGGTCTAGCATCCGTAAGTCAGTGACTCCAGTGCCACAGTTCGACAGCTCGGGAAATACCTCTAACAAACCATGGTTGTCTCTTGACCACACAATGACCTTCCTAAAATGGGTGATAATAGAATGTAGAAAGCAGAATCTAAAAGGGAAACCTATCCAGGGGATATGCAGATAGCCAAGGGTAACCAAATATAACGCCCAAGACTTGGCAAGGAATGGGACCGTGATTCTGAACAAGAAGAGACAAGATGAACAAGAGGAAACCAAACAAAGAAAGCCAATCGGAAATGATTTTATCACTACGCAAATTAAAAATCAAACTCGGAGCAAGAATCAACATCCTTACTTAGGGATAGGCTAGGTCGCTTGGGGCTTATGGTACTTTTTCTGTGGCTTCTCTCGCTTGGCTGCTTTCCACGCTTAAAGAAGGCAAAAAGCTGTCAACAGGGGCAATGCCAGGGGAAAAGAAGCAGATGGAACCCAACCGGACAAGCACTGGCTTTCGGCAGACTAGCTCGCTACTCCAGATAACTAATATAAAGAAATAAGGATAAGAATGAATGTCATGTACGGCACTGCTAAAGGAGCTCTTGAAAGATCCCATCTTGGATACTAAAGAAATTAGTGGCTAGACAAGCAACCAAAGGATGAGGAGGAAGGCACGTAAAAGAAAATTAGAAAGTCATATTTGCCCTTCAACCGAGCTAACAGTCTTTGTTCTGCTTGTCCAGCAGCTTCTTTATATGAGTCTTTTACCTTCGTTTTTAAATTCACTCAAGTCAAATAAACGTTATATCATTTCCTTCCTTTCGGGCTTATTATAGGTCTTGTTGTTCCGGAATAATTGACTTTTAACTCAAAACATTCATGCAAGAAATGGCACCAAAAGGATAGATGAGGAATTCGCAGAATTTCTTGTCAACAGGAACACGGAACGGAGAGCAGCCCTTCTTTCGGTAAGGTGAAAAAAGGCCTCCATGGGATGGTCCGTTCTGGAGTTGATGATGAGAAACTTTCCTAGTACTCATTCTTCTTTTCCCAACCACCTTATTCATTTGTTTATATTCTCTCAGGATAGATTGGTTCAGTTCCTACTGTAATCCATAAGATAGGATCCACGGCCTACTCTTCTGCGGGCGTTTACACATGTTAATTTGTATGATAAGCATATTGGTCGGATGCTGATCCAGCCAGCCCTAGCTTTTTCTCTTCTATGTCGGAAACAGCCTTTGGTTCATATGCTTCATCTCATGCTAAGGAACGAATAGAACCTTGCCTAGTCTGTTAGACCAGTTTAAGTGAATGGAAATAAAGCAAAGACAAAGGACATTGAGGAAGGTAAGTGCCAAAAGCAAGTGAGCCTTTACTATAAAGGGGCTTCCCACATAATGGGAACTCACAAATGTATAAGATCTTTCTGGTGCTTTTGAAAGAGCTGCTTATATATTATAAATGATTTAACAAGTGCTACTTTCAATCAAACAACCTCCCTTTAGTGGATGAAATGGAGGGAAATGGGGTTGTATAAAAAGTCAGGAAAAGAAGGCCATCTTCTACTACTATTGATTAACTTGTTCTATAGATGCCAGATGCTTAAGCCTATTCTTGCAAGAGACGTGGCATAATTGATAAATCAGTTATTTCCCTTTCTCACAACCTAGTCTGCTCATGGTCATGGAAACCCCGTCTTTTTGGCAGATGCAGCTCTTTCTATTAGACTTTGGTAAATCAGTTCTTTTTACTCATATTCATGTGCTGCAGATTCTCGAACAAGAACAGAAGATTCGATAGCAACGGAGTCACGAAAAGAGCCAGTCTCTCTTTTGGAAGCTATCTTGTGAAAGAGTAGTAGGAAGGAGGGTTTGAAAGCCCACATAAAATATCTAACTTCTTTTCTTATTCACAATCCCTTTCAGGTTTGAGGGAAGACGACGGTGTTGTAGAATTTGAATCCCCTCTATGTCGATAAGGTAAAGGCGTAGGCGTGTTTCCTTATTTCCAGTAATGAATATTGAATATTGAATATTTCTGCATATTTGATTGAAAGTGCTATTCCCTTGCCTTGTTTTCAGTACTTGAAAATATATCCCGAGCTAGCTTCCTTTAGGCCATCTAGTGAGCAAGACAATCTTATTCCATCTCTAGGAAGTTCCCTGCCATCCATTGATAGAAAGCTTAATTCATTGAGTGGAAGATGGCTTAATGGAAGTTGTAGTGTCTGGGACTTCTGTTCTAGCCTTAGGAGATACAAGTTTGCAGGTGAATAAATGATTTCCTTATTTCTTCTTTCCCAGCAGTTTGAGATCCAATAGAAGTGGGAGTGCCGCCTATGATAAATCCAATTATAGATGTGTTGTATAAAGGACAGTTATCAAACTAAAGCTATAATATACTTATACTTGATTGACCGAAAGTACCTCTTTGCGAGATATGTTATCAAGCTTAGGTGCCTTACGTAGCAAACTAGGACAAGTTTAGTTTTCAAGCTTTGCCATTTTTTTTATTTACACAAAAGCAAGCGGCAGGAATAGAAAATGTAGCACCTATCTCTTAAAAAGAAGAGGATAGATAGGTCCACGAGTTAAGACAGAGAAGTTCTGACTAATCCAGTAGGAGTTTACCCACGAGAGTAAGAGGCAGTATCAGCACCGAAGAAAGCACGGATAGGTGCAGTCACATTCGATCGAGAGTCTGATACCCTTTAAAAAGAAAGGGAACTACTGAATGATACTTTGGTGCTCCTACTAGTTCGATTCTTCCTTCTTCTAAGTCCTCTGGGGTATCTTAAAGGATTAGATGATTTGGGTATGAGTCATATCTCTCTCATTGCTTGCTTTCAAGCTCATTGTGAAGCTGAGACCTTACATTAGCGGGCGCGCCCGAAGCAGCCTAAACATCCTGCTTTCAAGAACCTTTTTTTCTTAAAGAAGGAATAGTTACACTCTCGATAGATTGAGACTCTCGGGGAATAGATGCAATCGTAGTATAGTATACCTTCTCCATCATTGGAGGCATCTTCCGGATAGGGGCCGGGTATCTATAGAAAACATAAAGTGTTAATTCCAGCCACTTTATTGTAAGTGCTACATTATCCGTCGATTGATCCCTAGGCTCATAAAGCTCATAGCTGGCTTAGGATACAGCGGAGAATACCGATAGCTCTCAAGGAGCACCTATCTCTTAAAGAGAGACTGTTGAAACCCAATCTCGTGAGTTAACTTCCTTTCATCCTTAATACCTTGACTTTGGAATAGGAACTACAGCCTGTCTGAAGCGTATGCTTTTGCTTCAACTTCCACTCTTTGCCCCACTGATTGTGCTCGGACTGTTGGAGCCTAAATAGGTTAGTGCTTTGCCGGATCCAGGAAAAACGAATTTCTATTTAGGTGCTTTAGCATATGAGATAATGTAATACAAGTTTGACACTCATGTCGGAAGGGACTGAACTTCGAAACAACTTAGGAGTAGGGGCATACGGTCCACGCATTAAAGTGCTTATTTTTGGTTTGAAAAAGTAACTTTTTAGATCTTTTACGCTATCAAACTTAAATACCTCAATCGTAAGGCTCAGGGACAGTCTAACTTTGTTCTTCCCCATCCATTAATAAAGCAAAGAACATGGAGTAGTCCCTATGGAGCACCCAGGCAGCAAAGGATAGAGCTAAGGATCTAGGGTTTTCATTGACCAGCGATAAAAAAAGGGTCAAAGTCAGGTTAGACCGAGCGAGTTGACCAATAGGAAGAGAATCGGTCTAATCCCAGGTAAATCATAGTCGGAGTCACAAGGAAAATACTAGTTGGAGAGGAAGCACCCACCGATCAAGCCATTGGCTAACGCCCGTCTTCTTGCTTTAATTATATCCTGAAAGTCAGTAAAAGTCTTTAGTGACCATGCTTCCTCGAAAAAAGAGAAAGAATTGGCTGAGCAGGCTTATCTCGAATGAGTATAGTTCGAATAGCTCATCATAAGGATAAAGCACACATACTTAAAGCACTTCCAATAAACTAAGGAATACTCGCTTAGACCCTCATAATCGTCACAGGGTTCCTTTCGCTCCACTAGCCTTGATTGGCGTGCGGAATCTCGCTCAGTCTCACCCATTTTGTTGGATGATCTCAAAGATTTTTCTTTAGGAAATTTCATGATCTCTACCTTTCTATGAATGCTAAACCCCATCTGCTTCTATGTCGAGAGTCTGTGATACTCATCGAGTGCTGGAGAAGAAAGAAGGATTTTCTGGCTTGGTCCTACGAACAGATGACCGGGTTGCCGACTACCGTGGCCATTCACTGCTTGAACGTTAGGGATCAAACACCCATAAAGCAGCCCCCAATGAAGTACCACCCGATGGTTATAGACACAATTGTGCGAGAAGTGGACAAGTTGATCAACGTGGACTTGTGGAGTTATAGTACGCTACCTGGCTGGCCAATCATGTTCCAGTCAAAAATCAAAATGGCAAGAGAAAGATCTGTGTCAACTATCGAGACCTCAACAAGGCTTGCCCAAAGGAAGACTTCTCTCTATCGAACAAAGATATAATTACTCATCGACAAAGGTTTGAAAAATTCTCATTTATAGATGGCTATAGTGGATATAACCAGAGTTTGATAGCTCCCGAGGATGCCAAGAAGACTGCGTTCTGAACGCCCAAGGGGAACTTCTATAACAAAGTGATGCCATTCGAGTTAAAGAACGCGGGTGCTACATATCAGCGAGCCATGACCACCATATTCCAAGACATTATGCACAAAGAGATCGAGGACTACGTCGACGATATAGTTGTGATACCCCGAACCTGGCATGTATTCAATAGCATTTAAAGTTCATTTAAATTGCATTTTATTGACTTGCACCTTCTTTGACCAAACTAGTTGACTTTTCATCTGCATTGACCAACTAGGACAAGGTGAAAATTTTTGAAATGTTTAATAAAGGGCAAACTTGGGATTAGAAATAAAAAAAATACAATGTTAAGTTAGTCAAATTTTGGGTCAACTTTGGAATTAAATCTGAACCGATTGGGGAAGAGTTAGGTAGCAAATTATATATGGTTGGAAAGCTCAATGAGTCTAGTTTCTGAGGCTTCAAACCGTTCGTGAATTGGAGTTTTCTAGAAGAAGTTATGGCCATTTTCGTAAGGTCGCGCATAGCTGTTTTGGTTTAGGGGGTTGACCGAAGCTTTGACCATTTGTCATCTTTTATTTATGTATGAAATACGAAACAAAGAGAAAAAACAAGAAAAAAAAAGGCCATGGCTGAAACCATGGAGGAAAAAGAAAAAAAAAAAATTTCAACTTTAAATCTTCATTTCTTCGCGGGAGCTTGTGCGGGGTGGTTTCCGAGGCATCCAGCGTGGTTTTCCTAGCATCTAGGAGCGTCTAAGGTGAGGATTTCATCGTTATTTGCGCATTTGAAATAATTGTGGTTAAACTTTGATTTTTGGATTTTATGCGTAGATTGTTGTTTTAATCATTTTGTTGCTTAAAGAATGTTCCTTGTTGATTGTAGAATATGTATTTATAGCTTTTTAACATTTTCTGCGGTTAAATGTTGAGATTTCAATTTAAATTGATTAATGAATAGTGTTTTATGAATAGTAAACCCTTGAAACGATGAAGTTGCTCCGTTATGTTGTTCATTGATGGAGAAATGTGCTAGGTATGCTAGAATGCCTAAATGCATGGTTTGTTTGGGTTGCGTAATGGAAAAAATAGGAATTATGCCTTGGTGAAAGTCGGGGTCGTTTAGGTCGAGTTTAGCGTTTTCTCGTTTTGCGTGATGGCATTGTTTCTGGAGGCCATGGAAGCACTTTTGGTTAGTATAGTTGTAGTTCAAACGAGCAAAGGGGAAAATCGGGACTTTGCGTGAATTCTAGGGTTAAGTAGGGTTTCGGGGTCTTTAGACGTGCCTTATGGTGACCTAGGAGGTTTGGTGAAGTCGGTTTCGAAAGCTCGTGGCTCGTTTGAAAGTAGTAGCGTTTTGAAAGTTGGGGTCATTTTTGGGATTTTGTGTGTTTTCATATAATATTGATTATAGTATGTTTATATTCATTATAGAATGCTTATATTGCTCATAGAATGATTATATTGATTATAGTATGGTTATATTGCTCATAGAATGCTTATGTTGGCTATAGAATGCTTATAATGTCTATAGAATGCTTGTTATTGCTTGATAATGTTAGTTGGTGTTGTTCTTGTTACTTGTTTGATTGCAAATGCTTGTTAATGCTTATTACACTTGTTGGAGTTGATTATTGATTGAAATGTTTATCGATTGTTGAGAATGCTTGATATTGCTTGTTTATTGCCTTGTATCGAGTCTTGCATTGCATAGTATTTCGCGCGTGAGTGATGGGTCTCTCTGGGTAGCCTCGGGTTGCCAGTGTTGGTTGCTCTAGCTCCGCTGCTATTCCCTCTTCTCGCTTGGGTTGCCTCCCAGGGAGTTTTGGGTCGTAGAATTGATGGATACTTCCGGGGTATTCCAAACTGGTGTTATAAGGTGGTTTGGGCCGGCGCGTCATCGTTAATGTCATCGGAATCGTGATCGGTACATTACTCGCTCGAGTGATCCATAGCCTTCAAAGTGTGGTATAGCTTTGATTGGTTGTGTTAATGCTTTTCTTAATTGTTTATTGTATTGTTGTATATATTGAATGCCTTTTATTGATTGTATTGCTTAATTGTACCTATTTGCATTGCACGATCTTCTTTCTCTTCACCTCGATATCTGTCTCGCCTTCACTGAGTATACGTGTTGTGTATACTCACTCTTCACCACCATATTTCAGGATATGTCATGTTAGCTGGAAAGTTCGTGATTTTGTGAAAGTTCGTGCCTGAAGAGTTGTCTTGCGTGCCTATGTGGCTTGAGTGTTGAAGATGTAAAGATATATGATTTCATATGTTGTATGTATTTATTGTTAAAAGAAATGTAATTTAAATATAGCTAAGTAGTTGAGGTGAATTGATAAGCTAGTTTATGTAATCAGTTAGCATAGCTTAACTTCACAGCATATTTGTAATGTCTAGAGGAAAAGAGTTAGAATGGCATGATAGTTTATTTTATACAGTAGCTTAGTGTGGTTTTATTGTCTAGTTTGAATGTACTTGTCAAAAATGAAAAGAGATATGTTAGCTTTTAAATTGGAAATGTATGTATACTTGATGAGTTTAAATTGTTGTGAACTAAGGCTCGGATGGCCTTGAGGTGGTTGAATGGTTGGACACGGTGTTGGTCCATTTATATGCTATTACAGGTTTTGCAATTTGCCTAGAAACAGGGGAGACTCTGTCCGTCTTCCCTAAAATCTTGCCCGGGTTTGGTTTGGGTTATGGTTAGATTGATTGATAGAACTCCCGGTCTCGAGAGGGAACGGGGTGTTACAATAGTGGTGAAGTCAAACAAATGGGAGAATCACATTTCATTATTGGATTAGGTCTTCGAGAGTTATCGAGCAAATAAGATGAAGATGAATCCACTGAAATGTGCCTTCGATGTCTTAGCTAATATATTTTTTGGATTTGTTGTCCAACGAAACAGAATAGAGCCCTCGAAGATCAAGGCAATACTCGAGATGGCACCTCCGACCACTCTGAAAGAACTAAAGATATCTTACATTCGTTGATTTATTCCAAATGTCTCAAAGAAAATCGAGCTAGTTCAGTTATCGGTTGGTGGATCAGAGAATACATCTCCAATTCTGGTAGTCGTTCCAACGGCTTAGCTTAGATAAAACTCCTTATGTTTCGGGCCTTTAGCGAGCTTTGGGAATCATGAAATCTATCTCTTTCGAGAGAGCGGTACGACTATTTTAGGTTAGAAGAAAAGAAGGTCGAAGAGAGAATTGATTTTCGGGCTAGTCGGGTAGGCAAGTGCGGGTAGCTTTGGTCAAAGTGAATGTCTTGTTTCGATTAGCGGTTTCAACTCTCTAGTACCAAAGTAAACTCTTTCTTTTGCCCTGACGGCTATCAGTTTCGTTCTGTTCTCTATCTCTACTTCTTCTTTTTGACCTTTCTTCAAAATCTTTTATGCCCGACCATACCAACATGGCAATATAAATTCCCTTCCTTTGAAGTGCATTTATCATATCAGCTCCCCGAGTCACTAAAAAGAGGGTAAAAGGCCCACTACTTCTTCATTCATGACCTATTTATAGATCTCCCTTTCGTATTCTTTCGACCTGAGGCAAAAGAGAAATCATACAAAGAAAGGTTCTTTCATGCAATGCATAACGGGTGGGCCTCCTATGGATTCCTCCAACTCAATGAATGCAGGGAGGAGTCTGTGGAAGCCGGCTTTCTATATTAAGATTCAAAAAAAAGGAAAAATGAACCATATCTTACTGAATAATCTAACTGAATGAGGAAGAGCTCTTTATGTGGCCTCACTTTACTACCATCTAAAATGTGTGAAACTTCGATTGGTGGAAGCCAGTCCATGAAGATTCTCCCTTTTCTTACGTGCAATTCTCCTCTTTTGGTAAGCATCTAGTATCTCAGCAAATGAACATTTCTCTAAGCTTATCCTGTAGCTTATACGTTGTTTGAAAGCTACTTCAAGGATCCAACGAATAGCTAAGGTTTGTTGACGATCCCTAGCTATAATCCTAGGGACATCATAAATAGTACCTGTTATTCCTACTTTTTCCACTTCGCATATGGGCTTTATATTCTCTAGGGTATCAACCATAAGTTTTATTACATCGCGTTCAGTTCGAGCTGAGCGATGAAAAGTTTGATAAACAATAGCACGAACTCTTGTTTTTTTACCCTATTTTATGCGAAAGTTGACCAACTTCTTGATCAATTGCTTTTGTTCACGATCCAAGCCCCCTATATAGCTTATAATTTCCGAGGAATTGGAAGCCGCTTTCGATGACGAGGCTGAAAATTTTATTTTACGCAATCATTACTGTCCATCTTTATCAGCCAACTCCCCTGTTTCCATTTTTCCTTTCATAGTTTACCACTTGACTAAATATGTAAAGAAGACTACACTATCATCACTATTTTTAAAAAAGCGCCAAACATATTATGAATAAACAACTTCCCTAAGAATCAAAGAGGTCTTGGGCTAGTAAGCGGGTCTCTACCAAGTTCTCGTTGCTAATTTCTTTGCCCGCCATTAGCTGACACTGTATGTTATTTATTGAATCTCCCCCTATTACTTGATCCTCGTGAGGAACGTAATCAGCTTGGCTGGACTCAACCAATTCAAGTTGTCCAGGTTCTTTCCTTAGTGTCTCTGGGGCCGCCATTGGTATTGGTGGATTATTATGCATTATAGAGCTAACTTCCTCGCCCAGTTTTGGTGAAGGAACACGAAAAGACTCACAAAGATGTCTTAAATAGCTCCAGTAACTCGGACGAGGTTCATGATTGCTATCTTGCTTCAGAAATCCCTTCCTTCTTATTGGCTTATTCAACAAATGGCATAACACTTCTCTCATCCCACTACCGCACTATCCATGTCCTATTCTTAGACTATTATACCTACTCCAAGATGATAGATCGAATGAAAACAAGAGAGAATGAGCTGCTATTGAATCCAATCTTAGATGGTTGGAAGACATAAACAATAGCCTTCGATTAGTTGGTGGGACTGGCAGGAACCTTTTCCATCCTTGGATTTGGCAGGGCATCAGACATCCTTATGGTAATAAGCTAATAGATGGGCCTCATCCCAAAAAAGTAGATGAGAGAGATAGAACGAGTCAATGCACATTGCCAGTTGAGATTCAATGTGGGAATAGTCCTTACTTTCCGAAAAGCTTAGTAAAACAAAGAACTTAATAGTATATGTGAGAAGAGGTGCATCTATCGTTAACTATAAAGCTTGTTAAGAAGCCACTCTTCAAATACGAAGCAAGAATGAGCGAAAGCTAACTATCAACCTGGCAAAGGCCTCCCATTACGATGGAATACCAGAAAGCCTTACCTTAGGTTAAGAATACGAATCATATTTCCTTTATGTCAATAGCTCCTAAATCTATTAAACAACCATTTTCTTTCTCGATGCGAAGAATAGCGTAGACTCGTACCCAACAAGCAAGGGATGAGACTTTCTTTTTGATCGTAGACCGCCTTTGCTTGTTTGCGAAAGAGGCGGATTCCGGACCGTAGTACAGTACGTACCTCAGCGCCTAGAAGAAAGCTTTCACTGGCTTTGTTTTGCTAGAAAATGAAATTCCCATTGAGTTAGCTATTGGAGTAAAGGCATGCCTTAAGGTAGCGAGTGATTTTCAGGTGAGATGGTTCAATAGTCAATTAGATAAAGGCTGTTGCTACCTCCCCCGAGGGGAGGAAACTTAATAAGTAGCATAAAATAAGGAAGTGGCTATTCTTTTTCATGAGCTGCTATTTCAAGGAATAGGAATAAGTTGTTTGACATGTAACTTTTTATTTCCTAAGAGCAGAAAGCCGAACCTCTGATT
Source organism: Ehretia macrophylla (assembly GCA_037974665.1). Lineage (NCBI taxonomy): Eukaryota > Viridiplantae > Streptophyta > Magnoliopsida > Boraginales > Ehretiaceae > Ehretia > Ehretia macrophylla. The sequence goes on along the minus strand of CM075770.1, from coordinate 83,830,915 downwards.
GGCCTGGACACATAAAAAGTCTTGGCATCGAGAGAGATTTGAGATTCTGTACTGTGCAGTGCAAACTATTCTCCGGGTGATTGGATCGCTGATGGAAGTGAACAATCCTGTTGGCTAATCGAATTCCAATCCCATATCCTTCCTGATTCGACTACCTAGACTGAGCAATCAATCTCTTCTCTCTTTTGCTGTCTCCTAGTTGAATTAGCACATGATTTGCCAACATGAACTTTGAAACTCTGATTGCAGTGTGAAAGGGTTGACATAGAATGCTATGCTAATCCTTTCTATGATCAATCCCATCAAAAAGTGATTGGGATCAGTCTGTCAATAGCATCAATGAGAGAAGAAATGACACCCTCAATCATGCAATGAGAGAAGAGAGATGTACTGAAAGCATGATCTCTCTGGCCTCTCTAATAGATAAGTATAACCAAATCCTTCTCACATAACCACATAGTAGATCCGAATGCTGCTCTTCGGAGAATCTTTCCAACGTACTCTCATTGGTGCCCACTCTAGGCCTGTCGATCATTATTCTATATGATGAGTGATTGAATTGCTAGACTATCAGTGAGAAAAGTGAGAAGTTGTGATTGAGAAAGTCTCGCCCAAATAGCTTAGCCAATAGCGGACCAGGCTAGATGGCCGTGCCAGAAAGCCGGGAAACGGGAGCTAAGATCCTTCTAATTGGTTCACTATGGATAATATCCAAAACTCAAAAATGTAACAAAAGTCAGATGCGGAACACATGCAAGAAAAAATTGTACTAGCCACAGAGAGAAGATAGCCAATCCAGTCAGAAAGAGTTTGGAATTCTGCTAATTGAATTCAGAGGACTTGCTGGTCTAAGAGCGATTGGACTCATGCTTCTGGGAATCTCAGTAGTATACCTGGAATGCCTGCTCATTGCCCTATTGAGCGTTATGCCTGAACTCATGTCTGGAGAGTACCTATCGGATCACTTATGCCTATGTAGTGAGGGAGCACTGCTAAGGGAAAGTTTAATCGAATGGAAGAATCATTGGGAAGGTCAGACACAAGAAACCCGAACTGCCTGAAATGTAACTAGCTTGTCGTCTTCTTTCCTCCACCAGTGACAGGCCTCACTATCTACTTGATTTGGTCTACTGGGCAGCTAGATTGGACTGGTAGCATGCTGAGAGTCCTGTGAGGAAGGTGCTCCAATAGAATAACTGTACCGATTCGAGATGTGACAACGGGTCAGTCAAGAAAGCTGCCAGACCTATTCTACGAGCTGCTTCCAAAGGTGAGAAAGCCAGTTTCTCTGAGCTAGGCTCACATGTCAGGGAAACAATCCGAGGTCTATGACGCCGGACCGACATCCCTCTTTTCAATAGGCCGTTTCTTCTCCCCGCCATTCTGGCTCATAACCACAGTATTTCTTTCTACATCTAGCTTCTCGTGCTACTTCCATTCCTCTCCCTATCGGTCGAGCATCTTCAAACCTCACTAATCCTATCTTTCCTTCGCTATGCTTCACTATATGCCTGTTGTCACGCCCAGACCCGACCCCCGCAAAAAGCCAAGCCCGGACCCGACACACAGACGGAGTCTCCTCTATACCGTGAACGATCCGAAAACCCTACATTCAACATAATATTCTCGAAAACCGCAATAATCGTTTGAAACAAGTCAACTTTCTTTAAAAAACATACATCTTCTCATTAACCAACTTTGCAAACCAAAATGCCATGCATACTACACAAGTATTCATGCCATTAAGCAGTTAAACCATTAGCATGTAGTTCTTATTAGTCACGTGAGTATATCTTTACAACTTTACAATCTTTCAACTTTTACAACATAAGACCATAGAGGCTTCAAAATAGAAACTACATACAAGGCTACAAGCCTCAAAATGAAGCATCAACCAAGCAATATACACATCAAGCATGGCCCGCACAAAAGACTAGCAACCAACCACAAGCTAAGCAAAGAAAGTGCTATCAAGGAAACACCACCACTTGCTCCTCCTCCTCAACTACCTCAATAGGATCAGCTTCAACTACTCTTGTAAAATATAGTATAGAAAAGAATGAGCAAAAACTATTGCTCAGCGGGGGTAATTGGTCTCAAGGACGGAGGTGAGAGGAGAATGCAATGCAAATAGTCAAGTAGATTAGTCAATTATCATATAGAGATACAAGCAAAGCCAACAATAAATCAAGACAAGCACTAAGACTATAACCTTTCAATTAAAGGTTAGAATTCACTTTCCACGAGCAACTTTCAATCACGAATCCGTTGACGACGCGCTAGCCCAACCATCTTATTACTTCAATTTGGAATACCCGGAAGTATCCAATCAATTCTACGACCCAAATCTCCCTGGGAGGCAACCCAAGCAAGAAAGGGAATAGGACACGGAGCTAGGGTAACCAACCCTGGCAACCCAAGGCTACCCAGAGAGGCCCATCACACAACCCCTAACTCTATGAATGCAATACAATATACAATGCTACAATCGAGCAATCGAGCAATAGAGCCACACGTGGGAGAATAACAAAGTAGGTTACTCTCTCACGCAATAGCAATAGTTAGTAAACATTGCAATCATAATCAACTTTAACAAGTATAATAAGCAACAATAAGCATTCTACATACATAACACTATGAAAAAACGACCCCAACTTTCAAAACGCTACTACTTCCAAACGAGCCATAAGTTTTGGAAACCGATTTCACCATTTCTCCTAGGTCACCATAAGGCACGTCTAAAGACTGCAAAACCCTACTTTATCCTAGAATTCCGACAAAGCCCTGATTTCCCCAGTTGCTCGTTTGAACTACAGCTAGCCTAACCAATGCCATAACCACACCAAAAGTGCTTCTATGGCCTCCCAAGACAACGCCATCATGCAAAACAAGGAAATGCTAAACTCGACCGAAATGACCCCAACATGTACCAAGGCATTTTTCTCCGTTTTTCCATTACACAACCCAAACAAATCATGCATTTAGGCATTCTAGCATATCTAGCATCTTTTCACATCAACAGAACGCAAAACATAGCAACTTTTACGAAACGGGGGTTTACTATTCATAATTTACTATCCCATTGTCAATTTAAATTGCAGTTTCTATATTCAACCGCAGAAAATGCTAAAACCCTACAAATACATGTTCTATAATTGTCAAGGAACATTCTTCAAGCATCAAAATGGATAAAATAACGATCTACGCATAATTCCTAAAAATTAAAGTTTGTATCACATTTATTCAAATGCACAAATAAAGATGCTTCCTTCACCCTAGATGCTCCTAGATGCTAGGAAAACCACGTTGGAAGCCTCGGACACAACCCCGTGCAAGCTCCCACGAAGTTTTGAAGATTGGAAGTTGAAATCTTCTTTTTTTCTTTTTCCCTCAAAGTTTCGGCCTTCTCCTTATTTTTTCAGCTTTCATTTGTTTTGTTTTTGCTACTATAGGCTACTAAAAGATGACAAGCTAAGTTAAATGGTCAAGGCTTTGGTCAAAGGTTACTTAAGTTGGTCAAATAAGCTTATTTCTTGCATTTTAAGGCTAAAACAACTAATACAAATCTAATTCTAGTTAACAACAACTACAACACTAAAATTAAAACACTAAATACTAGTTTTCACTATTTGCTGAGGACTAGAAAATGCTCTCTAACTATCGCTCTCGAAATGCAATGCACTTTGCGACGATAAAGGAATAACAATTAAATTTCAAAGAATTTAAGAAAAATATAATTTTCAGAAAAATAAACAGGAAAATTTCACGTTCCGGGCACGGGTATTATACTTGTGATCGATCTCTTTCAAGCTAGGCTTGGTATCGCTATCTCAGTTTGCTTTCCCTAAAATCGGTAATACTATCGATTCATTTTTTCTTTGCGTGGAAGTAGTTCAAAGCTTCCTTGAGATCTATCTCTCCGGTATCTATAGGAAGAAGTCCCAGTCGAGAATTGATCGAAGCATTAGTGAAATGAATCTACTCCCCAAACTTTTCACATGCGATTGATTTGTGGATTGCACCTTTGATATATGAAAATAACAATGTCACCGATGAAGTTGTAGCTCCCGAACAAGCGATGAGGGATGAGGTTTCCCGGGTTTATGAGATGATAGAATCTGGGATGATGGAAAGAGATTGAAGGATAGCCTAAGCCAACCATAGTGAATAGGTACTTTCCTTCGCATATCCGCTGTTACTACTACTATAATAGTAAGCTACTACTAGTATAGTAAGTCACATATCAGCTCTTACCAGTACTCTTAGTCGCATATCTACTTTCAACTGGTTTATGTGTTCTTAGGTTGGATCTCTTCTATTCTAGGGCCAATGAGCATATTCTATTAGATTACTTTTCCTTTCTTCTTTCTTGGGTAAACATGTCCCATTGCCCGAATCCAGGAATGGTGATGTCTTGTCTTGACATGGGTTACCTTCCCTAAACGGGTTTAATAGAACATGCCTAGGGCAGAGAACAGTAAGTTTATCTAGCCCGATAGGCAAACACGTACTTCGTGGCTTAAATGACTCTCTTTTCACTATGCTCCACCGTTAGAGAAGATAGAAAATACATATAGTGTAACGACCCGATCACCATTCCCACAGGGGGCGCACGAGTCGATACTACTGTCATATTGTCCGCTTTGCGCAAGCCCCGAAGGGAACCAATACGCTCACGGCTTTGTTCCTCACGTGGTCTCCCACGTGAAAACGCGTGACGGCTGATACAAGGACTTGAACCTTTATATCCAGCTGTACCACTTCCTAATTTTTCGATGTGGGATTGTGTTAGCACACTCTACCCCCCTTAAGAGGCACGCGCCCTCGCGGGCTAACGTCACAACGCCGGGTTCGCACCCGGTAGGCTCTGATACCATTTGTAACGACCCGATCACCATTCCCACACGGAGCGCACGAGTCGATACTACCGTCATATTGTCCGCTTTTCGCAAGCACCGAAGGGAACCAATACGCTCATGGCTTTGTTCCTCACGTGGTCTCCCATGTGAAAACGCGTGACGGCTGATACAAGGACTTGAACCTTTATATCCAGCTGTACCACTTCCTAATTTTTCAATGTGGGATTGTGTTACCACATATAGCATATAGGCAAACCCCACGAACCATTCGTTTCGGGAGCTACAAGGAGGAATAAATAGGCAGATGAAGAATAAGAAAGAGAGAACGATGCTGAGGCTGAAGTCAAAACCTAAGTCGGTATTAATGTCTTAGAATAGGGAACACCAAGTGAAAGAGCTTCCATGCGAAACTTGAGAAGAAGGATGAACTACTTTGATTGAGTCTTGCAGACAAACTGAACTCGCGGAGATTGAAATAAGAGAAAATAGAAAGGATCTTTTTCTACCTTTTTCACAGTCGAGTTACTCTTATTCGAAATCACTCGAACCTTTCTCATATCTTTGTGTTTTCTATGTCCTCCATTGTCTAGTTTCCTGGCTCGCTAGCTTGCATGATCAAATCCATGGAACAGACTGACTCCGCACAGAAAAGAGTGACTGAACAACGGTGTTTTGTAACTTTTCAACCAAATTCAATCAAGGATTAAAAACCTAATTTCCCTTGGCTTGAGTCCAATCTCATATGTTAGGAGATAGAATCATCTTGCTTAGTAAGGAGTTGTTATAGTCTTCTGGTAGTCGCTTGTCTTATCAGTGAATCTCGATCTATGGCCTATTTGATTGAAGCTGAAGGCCTGTTCAAAAGATCAGATAGGCCGTTATCTGCTAGCTCACCTTCCTCTTCTAGTCAAATCTTTGAAAGGAGTAAAACCGTCATACATGAGTAGACTGTCGTAGCAGACTTCCCCTTTTAGTAGTGCTTTAGTCATTTCTGAGCCCTTTCCTTCACTCTACTCTATCAAAGATGATATTGTAGTTATTTGTCACTCCAGTACTCTCTTGGTTATCCAAGAACCTGTTCTCCATTCCTTTCCCTATCGGTCGAGCATCTTCAAACCTCAGGTTCTTTTCTTTCCCAAGCCTCAGGTGTTCTAAGGAATGGGTATAAAATCTGTTCCCATTGAACCTTCTCAACTAAAGCATAAGAGATCCGCCTTGTAAGTAACCATGAGATATATGCGTACTTCTTCGAATTGGCTGCTTCCAAGCCCACCTCCTGGTCTCTCCTAGTAATTAAATTTTTTGCCTTGTATCGTACGGTCACGAGCGGAAGTACGATTTTGTAAAGACGTCTTCAAATCCTATCCCATCGTCGGCATCTTTTCTGTATCTCTTCTTTGTTGTCCAGTTTGTCGGCCTATCTTCTTTTTAAGTTGCAGAGCCTTTCTATTTATTCTTCCCTTCATTCTTTTTTTGTTCCATTCCTATGAGCTCAAAATAGCGATTACTTAGGATACGTTGTTGGCACTCATACCACCCATACGTGCTATCATCCACAAACTTCAAGCTGAAAGTAGAATGGGTTCCGAACATTAGGGCTATCCAAATATGGAAGAACCAACTCTTATTCTGCTACGAAGACTTTCTTGCTCTTGACTGCTTCATCATTAAGGCAAACAATACAATAGGTTCAGATGTCATACCCTTTCAGGTAATAGGTTTAGGTTGTGTATGGGCTGCATTAATTTTTCCACTAAGAGACTTGAGGCTTATGTAGATACCATTCGCTATAGGTCTTTGTTGAGGGATGAAGTCCTCAAAGGAAAACGTTGATTGTAAACCGAATTGAGAAAGTCCAACAAAGAGACGAAGTAGTGGTCTACCATGAAATGAGAACGGGCAGCATCTTTCAAATCCATAAATGAATGAATGCAATCACTACGAAAGGCAAGATGTTACCTAATAGGATTTCCTAGTCTAGTCTTAAATCGAGATTTCCTTGGTCACCCTACCTGTCGATGAAAGCCAACTCAAGAACAAGTGCTTAGAAAGTATACTTCTTCAGCTGGGATGGTCAAACTCTCCACGGCGTTTTCGGCTCACAATGATGTTGGAGGGAATCAACCGAGACTGGCCTTGAGGGACATAACAAAGTTCAATCATAAACAACTTTGTCTCGGTTTCTTAACGCCTAATATTTCAACACGATGTTCATCACACAGGCATTATAGTGTACGTTACTGTTACTGATGGGCAGCTGTAGTCTCGGTTGCTTAGATCAGATGCAAGTATTTTGCATTTGTCTTAGTGCCATGAAAGTATGATCCTTATTGTCAACTGATTACAAGCATGGTTGCTCCTTCGCCTTGTAACTATTTCATTCATGAACATCTATATGTTTAGGCAAGTAACATATTTAGGTAATAGGTTTTCCTCTATCATTTACCCACTGCCCAATCGTAGAAGCTTGGTTTCCCTTCCCTGTTGTTTCATGCAAGTTTCAAGCGTATATCAACTTTGTTGTCGCATATGCATTGTTACTAGTACTAGTACTACTATTAATTAGAATAAGCTTATAATAAGGTATACTATCGCAGATCCGTTTCAAGAAGAGATTTTGTTTGAGGGGTGCTTATACAATTTAATCTTTTAGGACATGGCTAACAGACAGATTACGAACCAACAGAGTAGCGTCCCTTGATGTTTTTAGGGGGCCTTGATCTAGGAAATCCCCTACTTAGGTATAGTTTCCACAACCGTTTTACCTTACTTCTATGTTTTACTTTGAGATGATTTTTGACGGATTTTCTTGGCATGTTTTTTGAACATTTCATAAAAAATGTAGGAATTCCCAAGCAATCATCAACCGGCCCCTTTTCAAGGCTTGCAAGCACCATTCTGACATCCTTTAAAAGCTAAATAAGAAGAGGCCCTCGGTTTCCAATTTCAATATTAGAGATTGGCATGGTAGTTTATACTAAGTCATATCATTTGGCTTTAAAGAAGACTTTGCTCTCTTAATAGCGACGGATGATTATCCTGCTGTTTTATATTAAAATGATATGTTGATAATCCTTCTTGCTATAAGTCAATATTCATTGCATTGGTCCATGACTCTCTCAATCTAAAAGTAGTTGTTTCCATCCCTTCTATGAGCAGGCTTTGAACCTCGGATACAACTAATAAACTACGGAATTCTTCTTTAAAGGAAATGGGCTCTGAGTGACCACTACTAAATACTAAAGGACCAAAAAGCCTTTCTCGTCTGTCATGGAGAACCTTCTCGGGCTCTAGATCTACCATAGACTTAGAATAAGCGGGAACTAGAGGACAAAGAATCGAGAAGAAAAGCCTTCAAAGCCAAGACCTACTCCTAAATCAGTACAACTACGGATGAAGCAATAACTCTCATCCTACAGACATCAAAGAAATCGTTGTCTAAAGCCAATGATTTGATAACTCCTCTTGGCGGGAAGAGCTGGCCCGTTGACCAAAGCCGAACCTCGAATCTCATTTACCTTTCATTTTAAGGCATACGAAATAAGATCTGGCTTTTTACGCCAATCCACACACAACTTCTCTATTATGGAAATGTAGCTGAAGAGAAAGACTAGTGATACAATTCAAATTCATTCAAATTTTTGCAAGGGAAGCAAGCATAGCACTCAGAGATTAAGCAAGTGTCAAAAGCTCTTTCAACATTAAAAAAGAAAATAAAAAATAAGAATAATTAGCAGTAGCGGCTAAAGCCTCATCTCTACCTGTGGAAGTGTCACCATTTCCAAAAGCTAACCCCTATCTTGCAAACCTCTAGTAGAAAAACCTCTCTTGATGTTTCGATCATATATTTTGTGCCTTTAATCCTAATAGAAGTTCTCGTTCTTGAGAAGGAATACATTTTTTCGTGTCTTTCTCGAGTTATCGATTATTTGACCATTTATCTATCTATAATCGAGCTTTAAAACCAATGACATAAGGGAGTATAGCATTCACTCTATCGATAGAATGCTTTTTTTAGGCAGTGTAATATGATTACCTGACTACAGTACTTTAGTAACTCAAATGCAATTGTATCCTCAGCCAGAAGGAAATTAGAAATTCAATATCAAGGTGGATTAACCCTTAAGACTGCTCTGCTCACTAGGATACCGTCTTACGCTGTACCCGGTCTTAGACCGGACAGAACGAAATGACTTTTTAGCTCTTTCTGTAGCTAATCGAGGAAAAGTTCTCTAGACATCCCAGGTTGTTACCGTTTTAGGAAGTCAACTCTTGCCACTCCTACCCCAGGTTATTAGGCATCACATCTGGAAATTCGATCCGGAAGATAGGATAACTCCTAGCTTTTAAGCACATAGTTGCAGGCTGCCCAACTTTCCATCTAGCCAATCCCATGCCAACTCTTGGGTTTTTGAGAAGCTTACCGGGAGAATGCTCTCAAATTCACTTGGATGCTGGCATGTGTAATTGACCAAAGCAGGTGATACATAACCAACCAAACCTCAGGGTATACATGTGCATGTGCCTAAGAGGAAGTAATCATTCTAAGGAAATTCTCCTATCAAGTCAAGCACCAGTTCAAACAAATAAAGGTAGATAGGTCCAATAAATGATGGATAGATAAAATAAGGTTTTAAATAATAGGAATTGAATAAAAAAAAGCAGTAACTTACCCTGAAAAAAAAGGTATGAAAGTAGAGTCGTACCATTAGCTCGCAAGTCTCAGTCCCAGCTATTATCTTGTGTGATAGTCCAGGAGGAAAGGTTTGATGTCTATTGAAAGCTCTAATGAGTCTATTAAATGAAGTGTTCTACAACGAGTGGAAAAAGTGGAAATGGTTTTTTAAATCCTACATCCACTCGCATAAAAGATAACTATGTCTAGGGTATATTTCACATGGTGCCATGCCAAGATTTTTGAGAAAGCCAGATCTCTTATTATTATTGTATTGTACAAGTTTTTAGGCTCCTTTCCAGTTAACCTTAAGGATGTGCATCTTTGGCTAAATGCTTAATGAATCTTTAGTGGGATAGTCAAAATTCCTTATCGGGGTCACCATTTCCTGAATTAGAAGTAATTGATCATGTTTTTAATCCATCTTTGCAGACTATGTGTCCCAATCACTTCCCTTGGTTCGCTATAAATTGACTCTTGGTAGGATTCCAAGATAAGAAAGCCTTGTTACTTACATATTAAATACCAAAGCCTTTCCTTTACCTCTGGAATTGGCCTGGCCTTTTTCAAGTTAGAAAGCCAGAGTTTCAGATAGGTAGAAAATCCGATATCATCTAATAGGAGGAATTAAGCCTAATATGAAACTATAAGAAGCAAGAAAGAAGATATCGCCTAGTCTAGCAAAACTAGAGGCAATTCATATTGGAAAGAGTAATTTGATTTCTTCAGTAGCATCGAGGTATGTTCTTTTCCTAAATGTTGATGGAATTCCATTGAATATAAGTAGACCCCTAACCATAACTAAAGTCAAAAGTACTTCAAGTCTTCAGGCGCGTAAAGAATAAATCATCCATTATGGAAGAAAGCGACTTTCACTTCTCTTTCTTCAATTGAGTCAGAAGCTTCATTTCATCAATACCCAGTCTCGACTTTCGGTGATTGAAATAATGCATATCGAGGGAGTGAAAAAGATAGTAGAAAGGAAAGTCTCAAATATTCTCTCAAAGCCCTCCAATCCTCATGTTTTTGGGTAGGATCTACTTCAAGTAGTAAAGATCTCCTCTTTTGAAAAATCGCCACGAATGCCTAGATCACTGTCGTCTTGAGTTGTTAAGCTACAGATTGGCCTCCATCCTTTGCAGAAGAGATTGAAGAAGACTTTACCCTTCCATTCATTATGATAGGAAAGTCATCCGAAATAAGAGAATGGCGGTGTCAAGACATCTATATGACCAAGAAGGCCATCTCACGAATTGGATTTGAACTAATATCGAAGTTACTTTCCCTTTAGTAGATCGTGAGTGGGTCTGTCGTCCTCCTTATTATAGTCCTCCTAAAATCAATAGCATTTCATCGGAATACATCCTATCTTTTCACCATAGTAGTCCTATGCATAGTCAGTACTATAGCCCCACTCATGGCTACTAATAAAATAAGACTAGAAACCAAAAACCAGACAAAATAGTAGGTATAAAGTAAATTGCCCATTGTTTCCAAATTAGTCCAACTTCGTACCTTTCCGGCATAAACCGTATATCTCAGAGAGGTCGTATTTCTTTGGGTTGGTAGTAATGGAATGCTTTAATTATCTAAAATGAAGAACATTTCCCACCAAAAGATCAATCCAATAATACAACTTACTGGTAAATAGTGCAATACTTCTTCGTGAATCTCCGCTATTTGAATATGGAACATCATAACAACGAATAGGAATGAAATGACTATAGCTCCTATATGAACTACTGGGAAGATCATAGAAAAGAAGTTGAGACCTAACAAAAGAAGTAAACCTGAAGAGTTGTGAAAGACTGGGATAGGAAACAAAATAGAATGTACCAGATTTTTAGCACGTACAACCATCAAACCAGAGACCAAAGCATGGCTCGACAAAACAGGAAGTATCATAGTCAATGGACCCTGAAGTGGAACTTTCATGCTAGAGCAAGAACTAGCATGAAAGTCAATTTATTATGACCAGCGCGGTTGTTCGTATTTCATTTTCTTCTTCCTTTAGAACAGAATTACTTACGGAATCTCAAAACTAACAAAACTTCGTTCGAATTGGATGTGTTAAGCATGGCGCTAGCATTTATCTTGAGCCTGGATTCTATAAAGCTTAAAGGGAGTATACCTCGGGTCGCAACTAGGCTATGTGCATTCTTTTTTCTTGTCTTTGTCACGATCAGTAGAAAATACTGAGCTCCATCTATGCCATCCAAAAGCTCATAGAAATGAGTTCAAACTACTTACTAGTAGAGGCGCATGGGAAGGAGAGTAATTCCAACTGTTTCCTATGATGACAAATTCTATTGGTAGATTTTAACCAAAAGTTGAAAGGGGGTTCTACCCATGGATCAGCTGACGCAGTTCAAATACTAAAGTAATCTCACCAGATTACGTCCCGAGACGATAGGCGACCTATATTTCCTTTGAGGTACAAACCACCGGTTGAACTTCTCTTCGTCAGAATAAGTGAGCTCACTTCACAAACCCAAATCGTCAAACTCACCTCGGTTTAACAATTACACGTATAGTCCAGGAGTTGCAGAGGGGATAGAAGGATATAGGCAAGTAAAGAACTCATTTTGCTAATATCACTCTGCATAGGATCACTTGCCTTAAAGCTCTCTCAAAGAAATTCCAAAAATAGATTATGGAATGAAATTGATGAGAACTGTCTTGTCAGAAAATCAAATCTCAGTAGATCCAGAGATAGATCGCCTACGAAATTAAAGGGACTATCGCTCTGAAACCCTGCCTGGCAATTCCCTTAGACCCCAAGTCACCACAATACGCTGCTATGCCCGCCCCTACTAGATCCAAAACTGACTTCGGACTCGGATACTTGGATCGAATATAGGAAAGCGGGGACCAAAGCCAGAGTTCAATTAGTACCATCGCTGTTAGAAAAGAAAGATTGTCCGACTGTATAAAAGAAGCAATCAAGAGGCAACAACCGCTTTATAGCGGGAGAATATGATACAGAGACTTTCATTGCCCTTAACTCCTCACATAAAGCAACAAAGGAAGTGTCAAGTGTAGTGAGAACATTATCTATGAATATAATCCCGCAAAAGTAAAATAAAGACGTTCAGGCACTCTAGTGTCTAACAAAAGGTTAGAGGAGTTTTCCTACCAATTAACTACTGATCTCTTTGCCATGATTCATCATACAGATTTCATCATCACTAGCACCTTTCAATAAATCGCTGGAAGCAAGGACACTCTTGGACAAGACGAGAGTCATAATGCTTTCACTCTTATTGGGCTCTGTCGAGTTGTTCATGGGATTGATGTTTTTGATCCTAAGTGAGACACTTTTTTTTCACTTGGTGCTGATACGTGTCCTGACTTCCCTTACACAGAGGAGAATAGGAGGTTGGACTTACTTCCATCCTTAGATTGAGGAGTGAAAGCCACCCGACTCTAAAGAGATGAGTGAATTTACAGCCATGTTGAAAACAAAGAACACTGATGTGTGCTAAAGGACCGGAGCAAGCCGATCTTCTTCACAATGGCAAGGCTGGACCTTGTGAAGAACTTGACTAGACTCGTTGAATGGTATGGCAAGAATGCTCATCTCTGAGAGCTGGTTCACCTTGTTTCTGTTGGTAGTAATCGGAGGAAAGAGTAGAAAACTTGGAAGACCAAGCAGAGATTAATAAGATGTAAGGTCTTATTGATAAAGACAACTTGAATGGTTAGTTTAGGTGGATTTCTTCTTGAAAATGCTATTAAGTTCCCTTGCCCTTGGATGGTAGGCAAGGGAAGAAATGACAATAGTCAGTCAGAGTGGGAATCTGTTCTGGTCAAATGGAAGAAAGGCAAGCAAGACAGTGCTAGTACATTGATGCCCATAATTCACTTCTTGAGGGTAAGGTTGTAGCCTCTTTTAGGTAAGAAGTCCACCTTTGTCTCCATCTCTGGTTCCAGTGCTAGGCAAAGGCCAACCGAACTATTCATCTTTCTTTCCATCCCCATGGCCCCGACCAGCAACTGCAAATGAATACCCACCTGCATAACCTTTCTTCGAGTCCTTTAGTTAGCTCATCACCGGTACCTGGTGTAGCTGCATCTAACAGGTGAAAGCGAGTACGAGCAACCCTCTATCTTCTTTTTTTCAATCTCCTGATCCCCCTTAGTCTCTAACTCTAACACTTTCTCCTGGGAAGGATAACCTTAGGTCCCCCTAATAGGCCAGAGCCAGATGTACTGGGCTCGAAAGCTCCTGTTTTACTTCTATCCCCATCTCTTGTCCCATCCATGGAACTAATACTTGAAAGCAGGTGTACTAAAACAAATAGGAAAGGGCCGATTCCATCCAACCAAGGCTTGGCCATCTTATTTCCATCCGACAAACTCTTGAGTCTTCCTCCACCGAATAAGCACGCAAGAACCGCATTCATGATTGATTCACATTCTCCACCAACTACAGCCGAATTTGTAAGTTCATCAGCATAGCCTATTCTCTTATTTACGCAAATTCAAGTCAGATTGGTCTTGTCAGAAGAAGATTAGGCCCTATAGTAGTTGTCTCGCCTGGTTAACTGATCGGTAGTAGCTAAGCGATTAGAAGCGAGATCAAAAAAATCAACTCTAACGAAATTGCACTTTATTGAGTAACGAGATTAGTCTCTGGTATGGGAAAACCTGTTCTCGATATTATACTCTATATTTGACGATTTCTCTTTGTCCCAAGATCAAAGCAAGAAACAGTGCTAATGATAACTACCATTTTCAGGCTGATGGGGTTGACGGCAAGCAATAGTATACGGGGTAAAAAACAAAGTCAACGGCATTTGAGGGAATCGTTTCAACGGAGAAATGAAAAAGGAAAAGATTCCAACCATAGGGATTGAAAACCGCTTTTAGGGAAGCAACAATAAAGATAACAAGAAAATTCTGCATCGACTTAGCTTAGCGTCTGATCGTTTTCTTCTTGAATCTACAATTTTAAAATTGGACCATCTATCTTTTTCTTAGCTGTTAGAATGACATCAAAAACACAGACGGGGCCAAAGCAGTTCAGAATCCTTTTTTTCAAGTAGAAGGCACACAAGAAGGAAAGGCTTCCCTAAAAGCCCCACTTAGCGAAAGATGGGAAGGAGTGCTGGCTTGATTCTAAGTACGAGAGAGTATTAACCAAGAAGTGCAATGTACCAATAGTCATGATAGCAAACAAGATACCCCTCAGCCTTAGAGGAAGAGGAAGGGGGCCTTTTCACGGGCGGTTTATCAGACTCACAACAAAGAAAACCATACCAGACTTAGCTGAAGAACGAATAATTGCCATACTCTATGCTTGTATCCGAAGGCGGTTTGGAAGATGTATCTCAAGCACCTGGGAACAAAGCTTTGGGGATAAGGCACTGACTCCTGAAATCCACATCAACTACAACCAAGATTCATTATTCATCTAAAAGACAAAAACCCCGGTTAGCAAAAAGTCAAAGGGGTCAGGAAGTTGATCTTATTCAAAAAATAGGGAAATGGGTGTCATCATTAAGCATCTTCTGATGAATCATAGAGCCTTTCACCCTTAACAACCAACCGAGCCTTTCTTTATTGAACTTTTTGATCATACCGCTCTAAAAACCAAAAGTAAGAAAGAAGCAAACTAAGAAAGAATGGGAAGTTTCTAGTTATGATGCCTTTAAAGCGTGCTGGCGGTCAATTCATCATTCATAGATCTTCTGGTCGGAGTGCCAATAATTTGGTGATTATAATAAGAAGTGCAATTATGCAACATGGCCGCTGCTAATGGTCAGTAAGGAAAAAAAAGAAACTGCGGTACTAGAAAGAAAACTAATTTCTTCAACATCATCCCTAGAGCAAGAAAAGAAGGACCTCTATCTAAGGAAGTCTTTCGATGAATTAAAAGGAAAGAACTTATTGAAAGGGGACACCCCTTGGGAAACCTCTGAAAGAAGAGAATTGTGGCAGCTAAAGCTAGGCCCTCTGGGTGGCCATTTTGATTAGGATGTGTTAAATGGACATTGGTCTGAGAACAACCAATGCCCTCGGCTCACCTATGGTGCTTTTATTTTGGATTATGTTAGGCATTCTTATTGGACTACTAGACTCGCGTGCGGTCCAACAATACAATCTATTCCATTTGCGCGCATTAACTATCCAATATTTTACTGACTTGGGATTTCATTTCACTACAGAGGGAATTGTGCATTAAGGCATTGACTCACAATGGGGACTATTCAAACAAAAAAGCCCAGACCCATAAAGGACAATATACAAAAGTATACATCGATGTAAATGTCAACATCAAAAATAGTCTATTCATGAGTTAGGACAGGAACTCAGATATCTTCTGGTGTATTGATCCAATTCTCTCATCAATTTGGTATCACTTTCTCAGTCATCAAGAACCTCTGCACCCCGAGTTAAACTTCGAGGAATAACCCCTTCTGAATCAAATAAGGGAATGGAAAGAAGCCAGCTCAGATTCAGAATCTTAGTTGTCTATCGGCCGCTTTCCGGCAATTCAAGAGGGGCAAGCGCTTCATTCATATTTGGATTCGTATGACCCTCCGGATTTGGAGGGACATGAATGGATGTTGGAACGAGTCCCGAGTCAACTGCATGCGCTACGACTGCCTCCCTAGGAATCCCCTCTGCCTCATCCATCCTATTTCTACTGAAGTAGGGGAAAGATCAAGTGAACCATGGAAAAAGCATTTTGAAAATTCCTTTATCCCGCTAGGTTCAATCAAATCAATGAATCTTCCGGCAGGCAGGGTTTTTGCCTGAACAACTTTAGAACTGCAGCTTCGCCCTTACAAGTAGATAACGAGTTATATAAAGATAAAGATAACTTACTGATTATCTATCTCTGAATTTGATATTCTATATAGATTCAAGTTATTATATCTTTATTCAAGTAGTTCTTTTTCATTGTTTGTTAGTTATTATTAACTATTAGAAATCTAATAACTTGTTTTGGAGCACGCTACTATGCTATTAGTCTATTTAGTTCACGACTTTTGGAATATGGATCCCCACAATAAAAGAATAAACTCATCCTAGACATGAGGAAATTGGCAAAGAAATCAAAAAATCCAGAAAGACTCGTTAAGCAATCAATTTATCCCCCTTACATGCATGCTTCATTTATTTCTTTATACGCGTCAGCAATAAAGGGTCTAAACACTCAAGGCCTAGCCGATCAACTGTTCGATACTATCCTCACCTATTTTATCCACTCGATCCTACTTGATATGCTTGCCGCGGAGAAAGACTATTTCTAAAGACTAAATAAATGGTAAAATAATTCCATCTTTCAGTAGGGCGGAATGAAAAAGAAAATATTGATCTCAATCAATTGAAGGAAGACCTGCTCATGAACTTTGCCAATCGAATGGGCGGAACCTGGCTCATCAAGCAAACAAAAAAGTAGCCTTCATTTGTCATAATGGGTTAGGCCCTTGTATCCGCATATGAAGCGTCACGTAGCATATTTAGTTCGTGACATGAGCTCTTTAGTTCATGAGTTCTAGAGTTGATGTGCTTTAGCGTATCAACTGGGCAAAGTTGACTAATTGGCTCAATCTTTATCATAATCGTATAAAGAGGAACTGGCCTCGCGTCAGATATTGATTGCGTTGATCAGCGCAACATCACTTCTGGAATGACCGATCTATGAATCTAAAGTTTTTCGCATAGAAAGACGTCAAGAAAGCTTGAATAAGATTTTGAAAGGGTTTGCGCGTAAAGAAAGAATTGCAACTGAAAGAGTCTTTCGCTCATGCATTTTCTTCAGGCAGGAATAAGTGGTGAAGGCTACTTGTTCCTTGGCGGGCTATAAAGGAAAGGGGTGAAATTTTACTTAGTATTTATAGTAGTTTCACTATTATTAGTTAGCTAGCGAAGGGCAATTGCAGTTTCAAGCGTAGTGCATAGTAGAAAGCGAATAATTCTTCTAGTTCCAATCGTGGGACTGCGAGAGAATAGTTCAATGCCAGCAAATAGGGTAGGAAATAAACAAGTGTTAATGGTGGAAAGCCCGCAAGGGAAAAAGCATTAGAAAAAAGCGTGCGAAGCGAATGAGAAAAACAAAATTATATTGGAAAGCAACTCCCCCTTGGGGAACTTAACTACCTTGATCCTCATCTCGTTCACTCATAGAAGACCTTGCCTAGCTCTACTTTCTTTCTTATACCAGGAACCCTAGCTTAAATCCTGAGGTCGAGGTACGTAGTGAGGTCTTTCGCTGGGCAATAAGGAATGGTCTTTTTTTTAGTCTTAATCCGGCGACTGGCCTTACTCTAAACGATACTTGAAGTATGGTTCGCTTAGCCAATTTAGCGGGATCTTATTTGACAACTTCACCCATGGCTTCCAGTAGGCTTGAAGAAAATGGTATGGCTTTTGGACGGCCACTATCTTAGATAGTTCGCCTCAGCTTCCAAGTCAAGGTCCACAACTTACAGCTTTCGTTGGCTTGCAGGGAGTCCTTTCTTAACTTCAATCCACTTAGATCCCAGACTCTCCCCATTCATTACCTTAAACGACAATGGGTAAAGATAAGGTGATAATGGGCGAAGGATATTCATTGTGGTTAGTCATGTATTCTTTATCAATGTCCCACCCTTTCTTTGAACCTTGTCAATGATCGAACCACCGCCAGAGCTCCATTGGGGGTCGGTGAAGCTTTTTCCCAGCGTATACCCCCGATCCGCTCAACAAAAAATCAAAGGTGGCCTACCTGCTTTCCTTTCGGTCCGTTGCCCCTCAACCGCCTTAGGGGTCTTTCTGGTAGTTTGAAAGAGATCTTAGTGCCTTAGATGACCTAGAAGGAGGATTGCTTCTCTCACCCGTAACAATGTAGCCCAATATTATTTTGAGATGAATGAATGCCGAAGAAAGGAAGACTGAGAGCTTACTCCGCTGTTCGTGGTGGAGTACGCCCTTAGGAGTAGTTAGTAAGGATAAGGTGGGCGCATTATACTGAATGAATTAGTCTTAGTTTTGGCATTTCTCGCAGGAAAATAGGAAGAATTTTAAATAATAAAGGGAGATTCTCTTACTAAATAAAAAAAGTGGACCAGGAGCAGAAGGCGAAAGGGCATTTCTTTAGTAATGAAGGTGCTATAAAGGCGTCCGCTTCAAAAGTGGGAGTGCAACGGGATCATCTCAAGATATATAAATAACAAAAACATGCAAGCACAGCGGAAATAATAACATTTAAAATTTGCATGTAAACAAGTTTGTATTGACATAAACTCAAGAGTAAATCCGTAAAAAGTACATTAAAAGAAAATACAAGAAAGTATATACAACTATATACAAATGTATTTAAAAATGGAATACCTCGTGTGGAGAACTCGGATGTAGACACTTGAAGAAGATCTTGACTCGGGCAAAGCTCTTTCGCCCGTGAAAAGGTCCTAATCAGTCTACGGGTATCCAAAAGCAAAGGACGACTTAACTAATTATAGTGCTAGTTTAGTTAAGTCCAAGAGCTTAGTAAATTAAGAGTTAAAAACTTAGAAGCAAAAGTTTCCTATCTTTACTAGACTTGGCCAAAAACACCAAGAGAAAAGAGAGAACAATATGCTTCTAAAGAGAGAGAATTTCAGCCATAAGGTGCAAACATGAACGAAGAACTTGTCTTCTATTTATAGATGCATGAACATGCTCATCAAATGCCAAGTCTCATGATCTAAGCATATCAAGAAGCCAAGTGTCATAATCCGATGCATGGCCGGCCAAAGGGGGACAATTTGGACAAATTTCACTTGCAACTTATTGTTTGTCTTTTGTCCTTTTGTGCTTTGTCCTTTTGTGTTTTGTCCTTTTGCGCAACTTGTCTTTTGTCTTCTAATGAAGACAATTATTAATAATTTCTAAACCCTTTTAGAATAATTAATTCAAGATTGACCCCTCGATCTATTTGCACTATTTATGCAATACTTTTCAGTATTTACACTTTGATCCCAAAATTTTCCAAAATTACGATTTTGGCCCACTTAACCGGTAATGTCCAAAATTATACCGTTAACACTTTAACGTGTTTCCAACTCAATACCATGCTCATAATTTTCTTTATTCATGATACCCTAAGTGTGTGACTTTCTAGGTTCATGACCGTACAGCAATAAAGGATCTATTCCAAAAATGTCTTTGTCATTTTTCGGAATACCTCTATGTTCATTAGTGTTGTGCTAGCAATGAACGTATCATGACTATATGTACAGTAATGAAGTCAAATTTCAACAAACCTTTTTATAATCGCAAATTAACGTGCAGTTTGATCCTTCTATTAAAATGTCCCGGTCGTTGTGGGGACCATGAAATGATTAAGTCCGCAATACGATTCTATGCATAGATCTAATTCGGAGGAATGAGATATGACATCTATGGAAAAACACATTTCCATCATTCAACTACCCCCGCCAAGGATGTCTCATTTCAGACGACCGATACTAGATCGCATAGGACATCGCCTCACTGTCGAAGGTTAATAGATCCTATCTTGACAATAACCTGTCGGACTCATATCATAAGACTAAACTGCAAGAGGCCGTATCTCACCCTCAAAGAAGTCGAGCAATGTCCAAACGCAAGATTTCGCGCCTGATATAGCCGGCTGCCGTAATTTCTCAAGTGAAATGATTAATTTGCACAATTTGCAATGAATGACAAACTATTAATCCAAAGTCATGTAGTTTCGTCATTACAGTCACATTCAATGATCCGTTCAACCAACGATCATTCATATGTCAGTTAATCACATCCCTATGTTGTTGTAGCTCAATGTTTGCTACCTTTTATCATTAACATCTCTATGTTAAGCAAATGTAACTACATATGATAGTCTGTACTTGATTATTCTAGTCCTGGTTGAATAATCTAAGGACTATGAATGCTTTTGAATATTTATCATGTTGAAGAAATATGCAGTCGAATTCTCAACACTTTAAGAATATACTTTTTCTCAGAAAAACATTGAGGACATATTCATATAATTGAATGGAGAATATGAACATCCAATTAACATGCCATTCAAATTTACATCAAAATGCCCTATATAGGTCATCTAACTATATAGCATTAGGGCATATCTCTAACAATCTCCCACTTGCACTAATGCTATAGAATATAGCCTTCATCGCATATCTACATGGTATCGCATCCCCATCTTTTCAAGATGACGTTCTAACTACGATTGACTCATGGACCTAGTAAGTGGGTCAGCTACATTCTCTAATGTAGGAACTTTCTGCAGACTTATATCTTTTCGAGCAACTATCTCTTGAATGATATCCAAACGCCTTTCTATGTGTTTGTATTTCTGATGAGATCTAGGTCCTTAGCTTGTGCAATAGTTCCATTTGTTGTCGCAATACAGCGGTATCGGCAACTCGATGGAAGGAACCACTTCTAGCTCTAACAAGAACTTCCTCATCCAAACAGCTTCTTTTGCTACATCAGATGCAACAATGTACTCGGCTTCCGTAGTCGAGTCTGTAGTAACTGGCTGCTTGGAACTTTTCCAACTTACTGCTCCTCAATTACAAACAAAAACAAATCCGGATGTAGACTTTCTATCATCTGTATTAGATTGAAGATCTGAATCTATGTACCCATCTATCCGGAGTTCTCCTCCTCCATAAATCAGTGCAATGTCCTTAGTCCTTCGTAAGTACTTAAGGATATGCTTCACTTCTATCTAGTGTTCTTCTTCTGGATCTGACTAATATCTACTCACAAGGCTTACAGTATATGCAATATCAGGCCTTGTACATAGCATGGCATACATGACACTGCCAACAGCTGAAGCATAAGGCACATGTTCCGTACATTGCCTTTCATCCTCGGATTTGGGAGACATGTTCTTGGAAAGATGTATTCCACGTCAGATAGGCAGCAGACCTTTCTTAGAACTCTCCATATTGAATTTCTTCAATACTCGCTCTATGTACAGACTTTGAGACAAGCCAATCAATCTTTTCATTTTATCTCTATAGACACGAATCCCTAAGATATAAAAGGCTTCTCCCAGATCTTTCATGGAGAACTTGCTATTCAACCAAATCTTAGTGGACATCATCTATCCAACATCATTTCCCATGATTAGAATGTCATCAACATACAAAATCAAAAAATTGGTCATGCTCCCACTGATCCTTTTGTATACACAAAGTTCATCGTCATTTCTAATGAAACCAATCTCTTTGATCTCATTATTAAAACTGATGTTCCAAGACCAAGAGGCTTGTTTTAGACCATATATTGATCTTTTAAGCTTACACACTTGATCTTTGTTGGATTTAAAACCTTCAGGCTATTCCATATAGATATCTTCCTCAAGATAGCCATTCAGGAACGCAGTTTTAACATCCATTTACCAGATCTTATAATAATAGTGTGCGATAATAGCAAGCATGATTCGGATGGACTTAAGCATGGCAACTGGTGAAAAAGTTTCATCATAATCAACACCTTGTTTCTGATGAAAACCTTTCGCAACTAGCCTTGGTTTATAATTTTCCACATTTCCATCTATTCCAAGTTTTCTTTTGAAGACCCATTTACAACCTATAGGTACAATACCTTCAGGTCAGTCAACTAAGGTCCAAACATCATTTGAATACATGGAATGTATCTCTGGTTGTATAGCCTGCCTCTATTTCTCGAAATCAATATATTGTATTTCTTTCTCATAATCAGTAGGATAATCCAAATGATCTTTATCCCCTATCATAAACAACTCTTGTGTTCCCTCAAGCAGATAACCATATCTCTTGGGAGGACGGGATACTCTACTAGATCTTCAAGGTCCTAGTGTGATGACTGGTTCTGGATCTTGTTGAATTGGTTCGGGATCAAGACTTTGGTCAATTTGTGGTTCAGAAGACTCTTCTTCTATTGTTATTTTCCTCCCTCTGCCTCCTTCTTGAACAAACTCCTTTTCAAGAAAGACGGCATCTCGCTAATCGATATTCTTTGATCAATAGGAAAATAAAAATAATATCCTTTAGTCTCCTTATGGTATCCCACAAATCTTCCTTTATCTGATCTAGCTTCCAACTTGTCCATCTTAAGTTTCTTAACATAAGCGGGATAGCCCTAAATCCTAACGTGATTAATATTTGGTTTCCTACCAACCCACATCTCATACGGTGTAGTAGAAACAGCTTTAGTTGGAGCCCTATTCAACAAGTAAATAGTCGTAAGAAGTGCATACCCCCACAATGAAATTGGAAGGTCGGTGTAACTGATCGTCATAGATTGTACCATATCTATCAATGTACGATTCCTACATTCAAATACTCCATTTAATTGTGGTGTAGCAGGTGGAATAGTTTGTGAAGTTATTCCAACTTGTTTAAGATATTCAAGAAATTCGGTACTTAAGTATTCATCTCCACGATCGGATCGCAAGGTTTTAATACTTTTTGTCGTTTGGTTTTGTACTTCAACTTTAAATTCCTTGAATTTATCAAAAGCCTTAAATTTGTACTTCATTAAGTACACATAACCATACCGAGAATAGTCATCGGTAAACGTTATGAAGTAGATATAACCACTGCAAGCCATTTCTCTAAAGGGTCCACATACATCACTATGTATTAATGCTAACAATTAAATGGCTCTTGTTCCTTTTCCAACAAATGATGACTTGGTTACTTTCCCAAGAATACAAGACTCACATGTAGGCCCGGGCTCAAATCCCAATGACTCGATAAGTTCATTTTGAGCCATCTATGTTAATCTTTTGTCCTTAATATGACCAAGTCTCAAGTGCCACAATTGCTTCACATTAATTTGAATATCTTTTGTTTGTTTCTCATTTGAAGTGGAAGTTGAAGTTACATGCATGCATTCATTCAAATTCAAATGATAAAGTCCGTTCAACAAAGTAGCTAAGCCGATATATTCATTACGGTAATAAATATTACACCTCTTGTTTGAAAAAGAAAATTCATAATTCTCACAAACAAGTTTAGGAATATAAACAATATTCTTAACAGCATTCGGAACAAACAAAACATTTGAAAGACGGAAAACATGACCATCATGTAAACAAACTTCAACATTTCCTTTGACATGGGCCGCAACACTTGTTCCATTACCAACCTTCAAAACAATCTGATTGAAGGAAGGTGGGAGGGACTACAGAATAAGGTCTTTGTGAATCTTACAGTCCATGTCAAACTCCTGCATCTCAAGTTGAGTAATCAGATTAATTATCTTGAGAACATGCTTGCTGATATCACCACCTTCTTCCAATCTAGCTTTGAACAACTGCTTTGACGGTTCATATCCGGCAACATCACTTTGCTCACCATACAGCTCTTTCAAGTTCAGAATCATGTTAGCAGCATCAGACATATTCTCATGCTGCTTTTGCAGTTCATTTGACATTGAAGCAAGAATGTAAGCCTTTGCTCTCAAGTCATGTTCAACCCAGAGCTGATATGTTTCTTGCTCTTCTTCAGTTGCAGTTTCAAGAAGGGTAGCAGGAGAGGCCTTATCCAGAACATATTCAATATTTTTCAATCCCAAAACAATTTTAAGATTGCGAAACCAATAGGGAAAGTTTGGTCCGGTTAAAGCATTTTTATCAAGGATACGAGCAATGGGATTTGAAATAGAAGCCATTATAAAAGTACTGCAGAAATAAGTTGTATAGAAAGTAAGACTACTAGTTGATGTAAAAATGCATAACTACTTAAGTATGGTCTTTACAAAAATAGTAACTCCCACTAACTTTATCTAATCTCATACTCCCAAAACGAGAAACGCGAATCCGTTAGAATTCTGTAGTGGGTGACCAAATTCTCTCAATAATTTGCATCCCTCAAACCTTTGTGGCTATGTTGGAATAGAAATATCAAGAGTCAACAACTCTTTGTTGTCTATTTCACAAAATAGGTTATGGTCATATCCAGTCCCTAAATTACTTTGGTCTCAAACCTTTGTGGTTATGTTGATTAAGTAATTCAGTTAGACCCGACCCACTATCTCACAGTTATCCTACAAATTGAATCAATAGCCTCAAGCCTTTGTGGCTATGTTGGCCGTTAGATTTTGGCAGACAACCACATCACTATGTTATACTAGAAACTTAATTAAACTTAGTACGAATCATGTCCCTCTACCTTTGGACAAGACCGGACATGATCGCTTTGGGTTTATTAAGTCCTAGGATGGCGGAGGACAACAGATCTAATATTGATTTGCACATTTGGGAGTTTTGTAATAGATCTCATCATGAATACATTAACAATTATATAGTATATAATGCATGCAACAGGTGTAAATGGTGGATCATGGACTTTGGAATAAAAAAGAAAAACTATCTTAAAACACATCACTATGTCTTCAAGATCTCCAACTCCTTTGGATTCATTCGGTTGCCTCTTTGCATATCTTCTTGAGAATTTACATATAGTCCTCACTACAAAGTTCTCTCAAAAGCAAGAAAAATAAAATGAGACTTATGTCTCAATTACAAACCAGTTATCCACTAAGTCCATGATCAAGTTCACCATTTATGCATCATGTAGCTAGATTAAACTTATCACATAGATAATCAAAGCTAAATGAAAATAATCAATAAACATCTTAACACATCATATACAAAAGATAAACAAAGTCCATGTAATCTTCTATTAATGTTTTGACAACATGCATGAAAGAGAATTGACTCTAACATCAACCAAGCATTCCAAGACCAACTGAGTTTAGAAGCCATATAGTCTCGATATGACACGTAAATCGAGATCTCCATATAAAGGGATCATTAGGCCCGACCATAGAAAACTTTTGGCACGCTACAATCAAAGTCGATCTTTCTATGCGCGATGGAATCAACTTATATCTTTCGCATAAATGTGTCAATAAACATTAAAAGATTAGATCTAATGTACATATTACAGACTTTCAAAATCGTGACTATGATACCACTTGAAGGTGCTATAAAGGCGTCAGCTTCATAAGCAAGAGCGCAACAGGATCGTCTCGAGATATGTAAATAACAAAAGCATACAAGTGCAGTGGAAATAAAAACAATTAAAATTTGCATGTAAACAAGTTTGTATTTACATAAACTCAAGAGTAAATCCGTAAAAAGTACATTAAAAGAAAATACAAGAAAGTATATACAACTATATACAAATGTATTTAAAAATGAAATACCTCGCGTGGAGAACTCGAATGTAGACACTTGAAGAAGATCTTGACTCGCGCAAAGCTCCTTCGCACGTGAAAAGGTCCTAGTCGGTCCACGGGTATCCAAAAGCAACTGATAACTTAACTAATTATAGTGCTAGCTTAGTTAAGTCCAAGAGCTTAGTAAATTAAGAGTTAAAAACTTAGAAGCAAAAGTTTTCTATCTCTACTAGACTTGGCCGAAAACACCAAGAGAAAAGAGAGAACAATATGCTTCTAAAGAGAGAGAATTTCAGCCATAAGGTACAAACATGAATGAAGAACTTGTCTTCTATTTATAGATGCATGAACATGCTCATCAAATGCCAAGTATCATGATCTAAGCAAATCAAGAAGCCTAGTGTCCTAATCCTATGCATGGCTGGCCAAAGGGGGGCAATTTGGATAAATTTCACTTGCAACTTGTTGTTTGTCTTTTAGTACAAGTTGTCTTTTGTCCTTTTGTGCTTTGTCCTTTTGTCATTTGTCCTTTTGTATTTTGTCCTTCTGTGTAACTTGTCTTTTGTCTTCTAGTGAAAACAATCATTGATTATTTTTAAACCCTTTTAGAATAATTAATTCAAGATGGACCCTTCAATCTATTTGTACTATTGACCCAATTCTTTTTAGTATTTATACTTTGGCCCCAAAACTTTCAAAAATTATGATTTTAGCCCACTTAACCGGTAATGTCCAAAATCACACCATTAACACTTTAACGTGTTTTTAACTCAATACCAAGTTCAGAATTTAGATTATTCATGATACCCTAAGTGTGTGACTTTCTAGATTCATGACCGTACAGCGATAAAGGATCGATTCCAAAAATGTCTCCGTCATTTTTTGGAATACCTTCATGTTCATGAGTGACGCGCTAGCAATGAACGTGTCATGCCCCAACTCAACCCCTCCTATGATCAGTCAGGATGCAACGGAATTTCAGCAGCATAACGACAGTAACATGAACATCAGGGCCCTAAACCAGCCCTTGAGAACAACATACATCAAACTTCACAAATCACCAACCAACTCCACAATCAAATTAACAACATACAAAGCAACCATTTCATTCATTCAACATTCTTTCATCAAGTCTTTCGTAGTTATGAGCCTCCGTTCCAACATAATACATTTACTATATAACATACACTTCCAAAATTGATTATAGACCACCTAGCAACCTAATCATGTTCCAAAACAAGATTACTAAGCTAGCAACATTTAATCTACTATCATTACAACATCCTATATAACATGAAGTTTTAAGTGAAATACAAGACAATTAAGTTTAATATACAATATAACAAAAGAGCACAACATCATATATCAGGGACAAGACTCTAGCATATAGGACACGTCCATATATGGCACATTATCCTCTTCTGAAGGCACAGACCTGTAATCTGGATTAACTTCACTTGTATGCATACAATAATTGAGAGTGAGCTTATATAAAACAAGCCCAGTGAGAATTCGATAGATTTCTAACATTATTTACTATACTCCTTGGAAATCATCCTTTGAGCAGTAAACACACAATGAACATCAATATCATCATAAATGCAACAATAGCAATAATTGTAAACACACAATAAGGATATGATACATTTGCTGATGAACCTCCATACACCAATTCTATACTCATCAACTCCTCCAAAGTCAATGACATAATCTTGAGGTACGTTGACCTAGACCCACACCCCATGGCCTCTCCGCCTATGCGAGATAGGGATTAGCCATGATAACTGTGCCCGCAGCCCAGGATGCCTCCCAAGGGGACACAATATTATCAAAGCTCACAACAATAGGACTCAATTCGAGAAGTCAACAACATTGGTTGCCCAACTCCCGACTCATAATAACAATAACAATTCCAATTCGAGAAGTCAACAACATTGGTTACCTGACTCCCGACTCCCGACTCCCGACTCATAACAACAATAACAATCAATTAACAATGTAACACCCCGGATTAGCCCAGAGCATGCTACCAATAAAGTAATGTCCGTTTTGGTTACACCCCAGATTAACCCCGAGCGTGCTCCTCATGGTTTTGTATCAACAATCAATTAAACAACATCTAACAATCAACAACTATATGATCATGAAACAATTAAGTTAGATGACAAAGTAGGCCATCCAACTCAACAGGCATTAAACACACAACCAAACCCTAGTCTAACCATCAACAACTCACAATTCAATCACTCAAACACCACCCAAACATCCAAAGGCATAATTCAACATTTTAAAGAAAGACAACCCAAGCTTCAAAAAGTCATAACTTACATTCTACTAATCCAATAACCTCCAAACCAGTTTCTAACACTTACCCACTTAATCAACAACATTCACTCCCTCGGAAACCAATCATAAACCATCCACATCATGCCCAACAACCCTAAAACCCTAATGCATCATGGCTGAAATTTCCGGACTTTCTCACCGATATCGCAATCAAAATTTTGGCATTACAACATTGCTACCACATATTTAACAAACTTTTACAAACTAACAGCAAGTAATTCCAACAACCACAACAACATTTATTCAACAAATAGCCAAATACTCAACTTTTAATACCCGAAAATAGAAATGCATACTACAACGGTTCAAATCTTATATAAACACATATAAATGATCCTTAGCATGCACCGAGCAATAATATAACATCAATTCAACTTTCTAATGGTTCAAAATTCAATTATATGCAAAAAAAATAAATATGACATTTTGAGATCTAGAATTTTTCTCTCACCTTTGATGTTGTTTGATGCAAGAAAGGTGTAGAATGGATGCCCAACAAGCAAGAACAAACTCTGATTCAAGTGCAGAGGCTTTGTATTGCAAATTATAAGAGAAAATTGAGCAAAAATAAAGCTAAAATGGCATTGGTTGTTTCAGCCATGTGTGTGTGTTTTTGTGGCGTTTTGAGTTTTGTTTTGTGAGCTATTTTAGTATATTAGGCATATATAAGCTTGGTCAAATAAAATAAAAGAAAGTCAAAGGTGGAAACTAGTTAGTTTATTTAGTATTTTTAGTGTTTTCTTGTCTTTTAATTTAGTTTCTTGACTATTTCTTGCTCAAACATTAAATTAACACTTAGACTAATTCTAGATAATTTATTTTAGGTGATGAAGAGTTTTACATTCAAACATTTCCACCCGAGTCGGCTTAAAACTCGATTTTTGCAAAAAAAGTGTAAAAACTTTTAAAATTCCAAAAGCAATTCAAAATCCGTTTTAATCCAACATGGGTCTATTAATACGCGAGGAATAGGTTTTAAAACGTTTAAAACACCCTTGTAAAAATTTTAGCCGACAGGTGTTCAAAATACTATTTACAAAAATCGTCGATAAAATTTCTGATGCCGATTTTCATAAAAATTTCATGAATGCACACATAGCATGTATTAGGAATATAAATCACATATTTAGAACATTATAACCCATATAACACATAAACAGGTCAAATCACGTAAATTGAGGAAAGACACACAAGTCGAGGTAAAGACAAAAACTGGGGTTTCACCGAACGTATCATGACAATATGTACAATAATGAAGTCAAATTCCAACGAACCTATTTATAGTCGCAAATTAACGTGCAGTCCGATCCTTCTGTTAAAATATCCCGATCGTTTTAGGGACCATGAAATGATTTAGTTCGCTATACGATTCTATGCATAGATCTAATTCGGTGGAATAAGAGATGACATCTATGGAAAAATACATTTCCATCGTTCAACGCCGAGGATTTCTCATTTCAGACGACCGACACTAGATCCCATAGGACATCGGCTTACTGTCGGAGGTTAACAGATCCTATCTTGACAATTACCTGTCGGACTTATATCACAAGACTAAACTGCAAGAGGCCATATCTCGCCCTCAAAGAAGCCGAGCAATGTCCAAACGCAAGATTTAGCGCCTGATATAGCCGGTCGTCGTAATTTCTGAAGTCAAAGGATTAATTTGCACAATTTGCAACGAATGACAAACTATTAATCCAAAGTCATGTAGTTTCGTCATTCCAGTCACATTCAATGATCCGTTCAACCAACGATCATTCATATGTCAGTTAATCGCATCCCTATGCTGTTGTAGCTCAACGCTTGCTACCCCTTATCATTAACATCTCTATGTTAATCAAATGTAACTACATATGATAGTTTGTACTTGATTATTCTAGTCCTGGTCGAATAATCTAAGGACTATGAATGCTTTTGAATGTTTATCATGTTGAAGAAATATGCAATCATATTCTCAACACTTTAAGAATATACTTCTTCTTAGAAAAACATTAAGGACATATTCATATAATTGAACGGAGAATATGAACATCCAATTAACATGCCATTCAGATTTACATCAAAATGCCCTATATAGGTCATCTAACTATATAGCATTAAGGCATATCTCTAACAAAGAATAGGTGCAACGGGGAATCATGGAAATAACGAGAGGGTACGTAGGGAACATGGTTGACCAAGCTCCTTTTTCTAAGGATTGAAAAAAGAAATCGGCTGGTGTTCTTCCCAACTGCTCCATTAAACGTGCCCATACCCACCCCGTCTGGAGAATGATTGTCACGCCCCAACTCGACCCCACCTATAATCAGTTAGGACGCAACGGAATTTCGACAGTATAACAACAGTAACTTGGACACCGAGGCTCTAAACCAATCTCTTTTGTAGCTCATACAACCAACATCAAAATCAATGACAACTCCACAACCAATTCAACAATAAACAACACAACCACTTCCATATATATTCAACAACCATACAATAGTTCATTCATAATTTATACGCCTCCGTTCCAACATCAATCCATAGCCTATATCATACATTTCCAAAATAGACTATAACCAGTCTAGCAATCTAATAATGTTCCAAAAACATGACTACTAAGCTAGCAACATGTAAACCAATATCTTTAAAACATCTTATACATCATAAACTTCTAAGTAAATACAAACTTAATTAGTTTTAACATACAAGATAACAAAAGAGAACTACATCTCAGATATCATGGACAAGACTCTGGTACATAGGACTTGTCACGCCCCGACCCAACCCCCAAGCTAAAGGTTAAGTCCAGACCCGACAAACGAACAGAGTCTCCCCTGTACCATGGACATTCAGAAAACCTAAAAACTCTCAAATAAGGTAACCACAAGATAAATAAGCTTTTCATGGCTAAATATTTAAAGATTCAAGGCCATCCGAGCCTTGAAGCAAACAACAGTTCAATAACCATACAAGCATACAAGTAACTTTGTTTACAACATAGTCTAATAGCCATGACATTCTAGGATAACATTAAAACATACTTAAAAGATAAAACATTCTACAAGAAGCCATTCACTCCCAAGCATGCAAAGTGAATAAAAGCAGAAACATAAGTTATTACAAGACATAGGCCTCCAAATCTACACCACAATCAACTATCCTTCAACTTTGTACGACAAGCATATACATAGCCCTTAGGCTACAAAATAGGACATAAGATAAATAGATGAGCCTTCCACATAGCAGCAAGAATATAAACCACCTCAAGCTATCAGGCACAGCAACTAAGGTAAAGGATCAGTTTGAACTTCCTCCTCCTCTACTACCTCAACAAGCTGGGGATCACCCTCAGCGTCTCCTGAAACATATATCAAGGTATGAGCAACCACTGTTACCTAGTGAGGGATAAGGTCCCGGGGCGTACAATGTAACAAGTAATACAGTTAACCGCAATAACAATTGAGCAATTCAAGAAACAATGATAGCTTAAATAACCACACATTTGAAAGGATACATTTCACAAAACCCCTATACACCAATCTTCACTAGGTCTTCATTCACGATCCACGAACCACGATCACGATCACGATAAGCCGGCATAACCCCAAACACTCTAGTGGGTGTACTCCGGATGTACCCCGATGATCCTTGTGAAACCCCACTTTTTTACTTTAACTCGATTTACGTGTTTTATCTCGTTTTGCGTGCATTTGACATGTTTATGTGCTATATGACCTAGAATGTTATAATTTTGATGTCAATACTCCTAATACGTGCTAAATGTGCATTCATGAAATTTTCATCAAAAACGGGATCAGAAATTTTATCGTCGATTTTCAATGAATAGTGTTTTCAAAACACGTCCGCTAAAATTTTGAAACTGGTCTTTTTAACCCTTCTAGACCTAGACCATGGACTTTAATAGACCTGTGTTTGATTAAAACGGTTTTAAAATCGGCTTAAGAATTTATTAGGGTTTTTACA
Source organism: Ehretia macrophylla (assembly GCA_037974665.1). Lineage (NCBI taxonomy): Eukaryota > Viridiplantae > Streptophyta > Magnoliopsida > Boraginales > Ehretiaceae > Ehretia > Ehretia macrophylla. Next base: position 83,798,932 of record CM075770.1, on the reverse strand, counting down.
CCGACTTTTGCGAAAATCGAGTTTTAAACCGACTCGGGTGAAATTGTTTGATTGTAAAACTTCTTGTCACCTAAAAACAACCTACTTGAGCTAGCTTGGGCGCTGAATAATTGTTTTGAACTTTGGTGATCAAGAAAATGCATTTAAAGACAAGAAAACACTAAAAATAATTAGTTTTCACTTTGACTTTCTTTATTTATTTGACCTTTGCTTAATATATGATCAACACACTTTAAAAACAAAGCAAAAAACCACCAAAAACACACACAAAACCGTGGCTCCTTGGAGGAGAAAGATGAAGGCATTTACAAAGCATTTTTCTCATAGATTTTGCATTTCAAAGCCGAATTGAGTGATTCAAAGGTTGATTTCACTTGTTTGGCATCCATTCTACACATTTCTTGCATCAAAACACATCAAAGGTGAGAGAAAAATTCTAGATCTCAACACTCATATTTTGTGTTTTTGCGTATAAATGATTATTGATCCGTCAGAATGTTAATCTGATGTTAGATTATTGCTCCTTGCATGTTAGGGATCATTTAGCTGTAATACAACGACTTTTTATCTGTTGTAGCATAATTATTATTTTTCGGGTATTTAAATTTGATTAATTTGTTCAAAGTTGATTAAATTGAGTTGTGTTGATTGGAATCGATTGCCGTCGATTTTTAAAAGTTTGTTAATTACATGGTAGCGTCGTTGTAATGCCGAATTTTTGATTGTGATGTTCGTGCCAAAATCCAGAAATTTCAGCCATGACATCTTAGGGTTTTAGGGTTATTGGTCATGATTTGGAGGTGTTATGATGGATTGCCGAGAGGGCTAATGTAGTAGGTTGAATGGGTGAATGATAGAAACTGATTTGGCAATGTTTGGGTTAGTAGAATGTAAGTTGTGAATTTTTGAAGTTTAGGTTGTCATTCTTTAATTTCTTGAACGATGCCTTTAGATGACTGGGTGGTGTTTGAGTGTTGAATGGTGAGTTGTTGATGAGTAATTTAGGGTTTAATTGTGTATATAATGCATGTCCGGTTAGATGGCCTACTTTGTCATCTAACTAAGTTATTGTTGCTTAAATGATAATTGATGCTATCAATGACGAATAAATGATGATTGATTGATGATTGATTGATGATTGATGATGATTATGGAGTCTTGGTATGTGTGTGCCACCTCTCGGGCAGCGTTGGGCTGTCGAGTTGATAACGCCATGACTGCCAGAGGCTACCCCCAGCTTGCATGACGGAGGTGTCATGGAGGGAGGGGCTAGTGAGGTATCTCGGGTGCGTGAGTAATGGGGAGTTATAAGAAGAACGGTTGAGATCGTGATGGCGTTTGGAGCTACACCAAATAGAGTATCCTTTATTGAATGGTTATATAGTTATGTGATGATAGTATTATTTATGTTATTGTGTGTTTACTAACTCAAAGGATTATTCCAAGGAGTTTAGTAGACCTTGCTCAAGATCTATCGGATCCTCCCTGGGCTTATTTATATAAGCTCACTCTCTATTATTGCATGCATACAGGTGTACTTTTGCAGGTGTTACTGATTTTGACTACGGGTATGTGCCTCTGGAAGACGGAAATGTGCCGTATGTGGATGAGTCTCAAGTGCAGGAGTATTGCCATGTGATTATCTTAGTTGTTGTAAAATAATGTTTTGTATAATCTATTTTGAAATGTATGTATAGCCTCTGTATTAAGTTGGAACGGAGGTGCATAACTATGAATGAGTTGATGAAAGAATGTTTAATGTATGAAATGGTTGCGTTGTATGTTGTTAATTTGATTGTGGAGTTGGTTGGTGATTTGTGAAGTTTTATGTATGTTGTTATTAAGGGTTGGTTTAGAGCCCTGATGTTCATGTTACTGTCGTTATGCTGCCGAAATTCCGTTGCGTCCTGACTGATTGTAAGAGGGGTCGAGTTGGGGCGTGACATTTAAGTGGTATCAGAGCTTGATTAGCTGTCAGCCGGGGTATCCTCGGAATGTGGGTAGTGGTCTAAGCATGCAAGTATGTATTAAGTGAAAGAAAGGTGAAACATATGTTAATATGTTTATGTGATTAATTTACTTATGTGTCTAACTTTCTATGTGTTCAATATGCTTTATGTGTTAAGTGAACTAATGTGGTCAATATGTTTTATTTGATAACGTGTCTTACGTACTCAATGTGTTGTAGTTAATATGCATTTGGTGATTAACGTGTATTATGTGACAAATGTGTTTTATGTGATAGTGTCTGTGTGAAGTTAGTTGTTTATGTGGTTTTAATTGTTTATAACTAGCTTATGTGAAACAACGTGCTTTAGGTGCTCAATGTACTTTAAGTGACCAATGTGAGTTACGTGATCAACTTGTCTTACGTGAAGTTTGTTGCTTATGTGACTTTAATTGTTTATAACTTACTTCCATAATATAACCTGTTTATGTGATATTGGCTTTCTATGTGTTGAATTATGTGTTATGTGATAATGTTGTAATATATGATAATCATGTAATATGTTGGTACTTGTTTTCATGAGATATAATTGTATATATGCTATAATTGTGGGTGATTCTTTTGGGTGAAGTAAGGATGACTGCAAGAGTTTTCGGAAATAGAGGTAGGCCATGATTTTGAATTATTATTATTCTAGAAGTTTATCAGTTAGATTTTAATTGTTATGTTTATGGATTTTAGTTTCAGCTTAGTGGATTGATCTTCATATTCCTTTAGCGAGAGTGAAGTTGTTCGAGGAAATAGCAATGTATCTTGATGATTATAATTACTTTTGTTGCCATGTTTAACTTATTATTACTTGGAGATGAATCATAAGTTGAGGTTTCTGTGAGGTTATCATTAGACACTTTTGAAGTCTCAACTCAGACTATACTTCCTTGAGGTTATTTTAGAATGAATTTATTTGAGGAATTAGTGATGTATGTTTGTGAATGGAATGAAGTGTGGTATAACATGTGAATATTTCTACTATTTGGGATTGCTATATTATTAATGGGTATTTTGGAGTTTTGATCTTTAAACCTTGGAGACAATTGGAGTGATTCCTGACTAAAGTTACTTTATTCGAAAATGTAATTGTTGGGAGATAGAATTATTTGAGGAAATAAGAATGCATTTTGGTGACTGAATATTTACTTGCCTACATCAAGCTTTTGGATTCTAGGTGGTATGACTTTCTAAATTGTTGATTGAGGATTCGCTTGTGTTATTATGGGTTAGTATGAATCTGTATTGTGTTATCAGATTTTGGAGTCTTCATTAGTTAATCTTGTTGGGTAATCAGTGATTTATCTTGTTTAGTGATTGGTCTGGTACGGAATATAAATTTTGGAGTGATTTATCTTGTTTGGTGATTGTTATGACTCCTTAGGTTCTCTAGATCTCCTTAGTGTCTTGTTTTGGTAGGAGATAAATTATATGATTTGACTTGTTGGTGTTTAAGTGTGTAGGTAGGACACCCTTCTTTTGCTTCATAATTCTATCTGTCTTATTATTATCTTTGACTCTATTCTCACTTATTTGAGAGAGAGTTACACTTTTCTACCCTATCAATTGTTTCTTAAAAGTTTACTTATTGGATTAATGGATCCTATACTCATTTCACATTGCTTCTATTCTTAACATTCATATTTGTTTCTTATAGCAATGTCGCTTATTGGAGTTAAGGTTTGAGACTTCTATATTTCATTTTATATCTCCAGCCATTGGTTTCAATATTTCATTTCATTTTATTACTATTTATTTGGAAGTAATTTCACCTTTGGTATACCATTTTACTTATTCGATTTTACTTGTTTGATGTACTCCTTACCTAAGTACATCATTGTCATTCTTGTTGATCTTTGTTAATCCTATTGTTTTATTATTAAATCCTTAGCCATTACTTTGCTTGTAATTGCTCATTTAATATACTTAGCAATGTCCTTTCTTATTTATACTTCTTTGGTTATTGTGTGCTGAGATACTCATTATCTTGGCACTCATGTTTTTTATTGAATTAATCATCTCTTATTTCTTAATTTCATTTTGCCTCAAGTACAACTTACTTGTTGGTTCCTTGAACAATCATCGAGAATTGAAATATCTATTTGTTCAGGAATTTTTGTTCAACATACTCAGCACTGTTTTGACTTGTCATCATCATTTGTTCATACTTATTTAACTGATAGGTGCTGAAACATTTCTTATCTTAGTTATCATGTTTCCTTATTAAACTATTAGGCTCTTGATTCTATAACCTGTTTGACTTCTTGTTCACTTGATTGTTGGCTCGAATATGACTTTCCATATTCTTATTTCCTTGAAAATTTCATAAGAGACATATTCTGACCAATGTCACTTTTGAGATATTCCATTGATCAGTAATCATTCATGTTATTGTGAATGAGTTTTTAAACCCTCGGGGTGTTTATATAGCTCTTTTGTGTAGTAGGGGATGATTGATAAGTAGTGGTGTCATGCTAAGGCCTTGGAGTTGCGATTTCTTTCATATGCAATATGATGTTAGGTGGGAGAGAATTATGAATTGAACATTGTCTTGGAACTATGATCATCAACTTGCAGTCAACAGAGGTTGTTCTTTTGAGGTCTTTGGTTAGTTGTCATCCTAAGAGATAAATGAGAACTAAGAGAAGTATTATTAAGTGTAACGATTGAGGATTTAATTGTCTGTCGATTCGAGAATTGTGCAGTCGCAATTGTTTTAAGGAGGGGAGAATGTGAAATCCCACTTTTCTGTTTTATCTTGTTTTACTTGTTTTATCTCGTTTTGTGTGTATTTGACCTGTTTATGTGCTATATGACCTAGAATGTTATAATTTTGATGTCAATACTCGTAATACGTGCTAAATGTGCATTTATGAAATTTTCATCAAAAACGGGATCAGAAATTTTATCGTCGATTTTTAGTGAATAGTGTTTTCGAAACACGTCCACTAAAATTTTGAAACTGGTCTTTTTAACCCTTTTAGACCTAGACCACGGACTTTAATAGACCTGTGTTTGATTAAAACGATTTTAAAATCGGCTTAAGAATTTATTAGGGTTTTTACACCGACTTTTGCGAAAATCGAGTTTTAAGCCGACTCGGGTGAAATTGTTTGATTGTAAAACTTCTTGTCACCTAAATAATTGTTTGATTGTAAAACTTCTTGTCACCTAAATTGGGTGTTGAATAATTGTTTTGAACTTTGGTGATCAAGAAAATGCATTTAAAGACAAGAAAAAACTAAAAATAATTAGTTTCCACTTTGACTTTCTTTTATTTATTTGACATTTGCTTAATATATGATCAACACACATTAAAAAAAAAAGCAAAACACCCCAAAAACACACACAAAACCGTGGCTCCTTGGAGGAGAAGGATGAAGGCATTTTCAAAGCATTTTTCTCATAGATTTTGCATTTCAAAGCCGAATTGAGTGATTCAAAGCTTGATTTCACTTGTTTTGCATCCATTCTACACATTTTTTGCATCAAAACACATCAAAGGTGAGAGAAAAATTCTAGATCTCAAAACTCATATTTTGTGTTTATGCGTATAAATGATTATTGAACCGTTAGAATGTTAATCTGATGTTAGATTATTGCTCCTTGCATGCTAGGGATCATTTAGTTGTAATACTACGAGTGTTTATCGGTTGTAGCATAATTTTTATTTTTTGGGTATTTAAATTTGATTAATTTGTTCAAAGTTGATTAAATTGAGTTGTGTTCATTGGAATCGAATGCCGTCGATTTCTAAAAGTTTGTTAATTACATTGTAGTGCCGTTGTAATGCCGAATTTTTTATTGTGATGTTCGTGCCAAAATTCGGAAATTTCAGCCATGACATCTTAGGGTTTTAGGGTTATTGGGCATGATTTGGATGTGTTATGGTGGATTTCTGAGAGGGCTAATGTAGTAGGTTGAATGGGTGAGTGATAGAAACTAATTTGGCAATGTTTGGGTTAGTAGAATGTAAGTTATGAATTTTTGAAGTTTAGGTTGTCATTCTTTAATTTCTTGAACGATGCCGTTAGATGATTGGGTGGTGTTTGAGTGTTGAATGGTGACTTGTAGATGAGGAATTTAGGGTTGAATTGGGTATATAATGTATGTCCGGTTAGATGGCCTACTTTGTCATCTAACTAAGTTATTGTTGCTTAAATGATAATTGATGCTATCAATGATGAATAAATGATGATTGATTGATGATTGATTGATGATTGATTGATGATTGATTGATGATTGATGATGATTATGGAGTCTTGGTATGTGTGTGCCACCTCTCGGGCAGCGTTGGGCTGTCGGGTTGATAACGGCATGACTGCCAGAGGCTACCCCCAGCTCGCATGACGGAGGTGTCATGGAGGGAGGGGCTAGTGAGGTACCTCGGGTGCGTGAGTAATGGGGAGTTATAAGAAGAACGGTTGAGATTGTGATGGCGTTTGGAGCTACACCAAATAGAGTATCCTTTATTGAATGGTTATATAGTTATGTGATGATAGTATTATTTATGTTATTGTGTGTTTACTGACTCAAAGGATTATTCCAAGGAGTTTAGTAGACCTTGCTCGAGATCTATCGAATCCTCACTGGGCTTATTTATATAAGCTCACTCTCTATTATTGCATGCATACAGGTGTACTTTTGCAGGTGTTACTGATTTTGACTACGGGTATGTGCCTCTGGAAGACGGAAATGTGCCGTATGTGGATGAGTCTCAAGTGCAGGAGTATTGCCATGTGATTATCTTAGTTGTTGTAAAATAATGTTTTGTATAATCTATTTTGAAATATATATATAGCCTATGTATTAAGTTGGAACGGAGGTGCATAACTATGAATGAGTTGATGAAAGAATGTTTAATGTATGAAATGGTTGCGTTGTATGTTGTTAATTTGATTGTGGAGTTGGTTGGTGATTTGTGGAGTTTGATGTATGTTGTTATTAAGGGTTGGTTTAGAGCCCTAATGTTCATGTTACTGTCGTTATGCTGCCGAAATTCCATTGCGTCCTGACTGATTGTAAGAGGGGTCGAGTAGGGGCGTGACAATCCTACGACCCAACACCCCCTGGCAATCTCTGGACCAGGCGAGTAAGGGAATAGGGTACGGAGTTTGAATATCCACTGGCAAGCCCTCTGCCGCCCAGCTGATATTCAACACAACCGCCCCTGACATTATGGTTGCACAACCACTATGCAATGCACTTTACAATGGCAAGTTAATATCAATAAGATAAGCAATAACACGTAGGAGGATCAACAAAGTAGGTTGACCTCAATGCAGTTAGAATAGAAGCAGTTTATACAAGTAAATAAGCAGTTTTACAAAGGAGCATATACAAGACAAGCATAGAATCGTGCCAAAAGCTCTAAAACAACTTGAAGTCGCATTTAAACACTCAAGAAGTTGTGTCAAGGTCTTAGAAGCGAAAAAGAACCGAAATTGCACCTAAACCCCTTTGTTATTCAAGCTATTTCTCTTCCAAACTCACATTAATGATTCACATTCGAGGGGAAGCTACATCAATCCTATAATTAACCCTTAAGGTACCATTTCAATCCACAATTAAGCCCGATTACCCGCAATTACCCTGAAAGCCCCAAATTCCCTCTTATAGCTTTAAACTACACATACCTCATCCGGGCTTCAAACAAGTGTTAGAAAAGTTTTATAGTACCTAGGTAGCCTAAGAATACTAGAAGTGAAGCCCGATTCTGCTCGGATACGCATTAACCCAGAAACCTCTTTGTTAAAGTCGACTATTTTCCGTTTTATGCGATTTTAGAGAAATTCAAGTGCACGGGGCTATTAGACTACCTTCATTAGCACCTAAGGCATCTTTTAGGAGTGTTGAATCAAGCTGATACGTGCAATTACACAAAACCCTAGAAAAATATCACTATTCACCTCATAAATCGAACTAACGATTCTAACCATTTAAAAAGTGAAACGATGGCTCAAATATGTTTTCTAGCATTCATATACATGGTATAATAGCATAGATAATTAATACACTAGCATTTGATCACATTTTCAACAAATCAAGAAAATGGCAACTATTTAGAAATGCGAAAATAAGCCGTGGAAGCGCTCATCAATGCACGTAGGGGCACCTAGGAAGCTTGCACACACCCTACACTACTTGCTGTAGGCTTGGGGAGGCTTGGATTGAAGAGTTGAAGACATAAAAACATAAAAACATGGAAGACATCATTGATTCTGCCCAGACTGGGAAGCAAATCTAGACGGTAAGCCAATTCACCAATAATTTCAGTTATATCAAAGGGTCCCACATATCGAGGACTGAGTTTACCTCCTTTACCATGCCGAATCAAACCCTTGCGAGGAGAAATTTTCAGAAATACTCGATCCCCCACGGCAAATTTCAGATCACGACGGCGTCTATCTGCATAACTCTTTTGTCGACTCTGTGCTGTAAGCATTCTTTTTTTGATAAGCTGCACATGATCAATCATTTTGTTCATCTCAGGTAAAAGAGTAGGGTCAATAGTCTTCATCTCACCAACATCATTCCAGTAGAGAGGAAACCGGCATTTACGCCCATAAAGTGTCTCATAAGGTGCCATACCAATAGTAGCTTGATAGCTATTATTATAGGCGAACTCTGCGAGTGGCAAATACTTCTCCCAACTCTTACCGAAGTCCAGAATACAAGCCCGTAACATATCCTCGAGGATTAAGATAGTTCTCTCAGACTGACCATCAGTCTGAGGATGATAAGTTGTACTGAAACTCAAAGTCGTACCCAAAGTTTTCTAAATCTTCTGCCAGAACTGAGATGTGAATCTGGGATCTCTATCTGACACAATGCTCTTTGGAATTCCATGAAGTTGGACAACATTCTCAATATACAACTCTACTAGCTTATCAAGAAAATCAGTCTTCTTTTTAGCAATGAAATGAGAAGTCTTGGTCAATCTATCCACAATAACCCAAATTGTGTCATTACCTTTCGAAGACATCGGTAAATCAGAGACGAAATCCATGGTGATATGATCCCACTTCCACTCAGGTATAGCCAAAGGCTGTAACAACCCTGTAGTCCTCTGATGCTCTGCTTTAACTTTCTGACAAGTAAGACATCGAGCAACATAGTCAGCAATTTCTCTCTTCATATTATTCCACCAGAAGTTTTGCTTCAAATCTTTATACATTTTTGTACTGCCTGGATGGATAGTATATTTGGAACTATGTGCCTCAGCAAGAATATCCTTCTTCAGAGTTGGATTATTCGGAATACGAATTCTACCTTTGAATTTGAGAATACCATCATCGTGCAGTTTGAAATCTGACTCTCCCCCTTTAGAATTCTCTAAGACTTTCAACAATTGAAGATCAGCCTGTTGAGCTTCTCGAATCCTAGATAATAATAGAGATTGAATCTACAAACTTGCGAATTGAATACCAGAATTTGAAGTACTAGGCTTCCATAAGCATAATTCTTCTATGAATTCCCAATTCTTGATAATCAAGCTAGCAACAGTAGCTTTTCGGCTCAAAGCATCAGCAACAATATTGGCCTTACCCGGAAATAGTTAATAGTGCAGTTATAGTCCTCAAGTAATTCCAGCCAACGCCTCTGCCTCATGTTCAACTCTTTATGTGAAAATAGATATTTCAAACTCTTATGATCTGTAAAGATTTCAAACTTGCTGCCCCAGAGATAATGACGCCATTTCTTTAATGTAAGAATGATAATTGCAAGCTCAAGATCGTGAGTCGGATAGTTGAGTTCATAAGGCTTCAGTTTCCTGGAAGCATAAGCAATAACCCTGCCATTCTGCATCAATACACAACCCAGACCTTCCTTCGAAGCATCACTATAGATCACCAGATTATCATAGCCCTCAGGCAAGGCAAGAATATGAGCCGTAGTCAATCTCTTCTTTAATTCCTAGAAACTGGCCTCACATTTATCACTCCAATCAAATACTGTTTTCTTCTGAGTAAGTTGAGTTAAAGGCCCTGCGATCTTAGAGAAATCTTTGACGAACCTCCGATAATACCCAGCTAAACCAAGGAAGCTACGGATCTTCGTGACCGTTTCAGGTCGTTTCCAAGATAACACCACTTCAATCTTCGCTGGATCAACAGAAATACCATCCTGCGAGATAATATGGCCAAGAAAAGCAACTTGCTTCAGCCAGAATTCATATTTGCTAAACTTTGCAATAACTGATGCTCCTGAAGAGTCTGCAACACAATTCTGAGATGCTGTTCATGTTCCGTCTCAGATCTAGAGTAAACAAGAATATCATCAATGAAGATAACCACAAAGTGGTCCAGATAAGGACGGAATACCCTCTACATTAAGTCCATGAATGCGGCGGGAGCATTAGTAAGACCAAACGGCAAGACAACAAACTCATAATGGCCATATCGAGTTCTGAAAGCAGTTTTAGGAACATCATCTTTCTTAATCCTCAGCTGATAATAGCCTTGCCTCAGATCGAATTTAGAGAATACCTTAGCGCCTTGCAACTGATCAAATAACTCTTCAATGAAAGGCAAAGGATATTTATTTTTGATGGTTACCTGATTAAGACACCGATAATCAATGCATAAGTGAAGAGATCCGTCTTTCTTTTTAACAAATAGGACTGGTGCACCCCAAGGTGAAGAACTCGACTGAATGAATCCCTTCTCAAGCAAGCCTTGTAATTGAACTTTCAATTCCTGCAATTCGGGTGGAGCCATTCTATACGGAGTCCTAGAGATAGGTGAAGTCCCCGGCAATAAGTCAATCATGAACTCTATCTCCCTATCAGGCGGTAACCCAGGTAATTCCTCAGGAAAGACCCCCGAAAACTCCCTCATAATAGGTACATCATTCAATTTCAATTGATCCATAGGTTGATTAATCAAATATGCAAGATAAGTCTCACAACCCTTGCTCAATAATTTAGATGCTCTAATGGAAGAAATAATAGGAGTTCCCGTAGATTTTCTACTACCAACTATTTTAAGTACAGGCTGGTCGGGCATTTCTAGATACACGATATTCTTTCTACAATCAAGCTGGGCATAATATTTACTTAACCAGTCCATCCCTAATATAATTTCAAAGTCAAAGAAAGGTAGAATAATTAAATCTGCAGGAAAAACACGACCTTGAATATAAATATTACATGCCTTGCAGATAGATTTGGTGACAAACTTCGGCCCCATAGGAGTGTAAACCACAATATCATGCAACAATTTATCATGTTTCAACATAGCATTTTGTGCACAAATAGGGGTAATAAATGAATGCGAAGCCCCGGAATCAATTAAAACCTTAACTGATTGATCATTAAGAAGAAAAATACCTTATACCACAGCGGTCGTATCCGGAAGCTCCTCAGCATCCAAAGAAAATACACGGGCCTGACCTCGTGGTGGTGGTGCTGTAGCTGGTGCCCTGGTCTGAGAGTTCTGAGCTAATGTCTGACCCCTAGGGTTCTTAAATTTTTGACAGTCCTTAACCCGGTGTTGATCACCGCCACATCCGGTACACCGGCCCAATCTCTTCCAATAAACCTCCTCAGTATGGCCCTAGCGTTGATAGAAGCTGCACTGCTGGTGACGTCTTAGAGCAGTACCTCCCGAAGGAGCTCTGTAAGTAGAGGTAGCTGAACTACCCTACTGTGAACGGGACACCGCTGGACGGGATTGACTCTGAGTCTGACTCTGAACTGCTCGTGTCTGAGTCTGAGTAGGCCCTGTATAACTCTGAGTCTGCCTCAGCTGTGGACTCTGCCCAACTGATATAGCCTGTCCCTGGTACCCCTGACTCTGAGACTGAAACCGCTTACTCGATTGACTGGTCTAGGCTAACACATCGGCCTTGCATTTCTCATACCTCGAGGCGGCTCGGACCACTGCAGCATAATTAGGGAAATCATTCGCAGATAGATTAAGCATAATATCCCTTCTCAATCCCAGGATGAATCTCTAGATCTTCATGTCCTCTGGTTGTATCAAGGCTGGCGCATAACGGGAAAGCCTAGTAAAAGTAGCCTCATATTGATCTACTGTCATACTCCCCTATTTTAAGTTTATGAACTCTGTTTGACGCCTCTCGCGGGCAACCACCGATATGTACTTGTCTTGAAATTCTCGGACGAAGTCAGCCCACGAATGATGAACCCTTTTGGCTTCCCATTTCTCACTGATAGTACGCCACCAATCTTCAGCGTCACCTTCTAGAAGGAATGTGGCATAAGTGATCTTCCTATCATCATGGCACTCGAGTATTGTAGCCACTCTTTCAAACTTCCTCAACCACATTTCAGCCTTCATATCATCTGGTTCTCCAAAGAAAGTGTAGGCCCCATGATGAATAAACCGGTCATACAAATTACCTCCGGTAGTAGCACTACCCCCAGCTCTTGCAGCCTGATTACCTCCAACAACCCCTGTCTAACCCTGCTGTGTCACAAACTGGGCAATGGTATTCATAGCAGTGGCCATTGTGGCTAAGATCTGTGCCTTACTCGGTTCCTGAACTGGGGGTGCATTACCTGCCAATCCGGCTTCTTGCCCATGAGCCTCTTCCGGTTCTCTATCGACATTCTGATTCTCAGTACGACGGCGGGGCCCCATCTCGAATAGCTAGAATGCAAAGTGTTATGACAGGTATATATGTGTATATATGCAATTTATAAGTAAACACATAAAGAAAAGTTCAAATAGATTCACATAAAGTCAAGTATATAGAAGTTCATATAAGTATTCTACATTCTTGAAGTACACATAAGTCACTAGATCATACTTGACATTCTAGGCTCTTGACATTCTATTTTCATGCTAGCATGTTCATTACCAAATCAAATTTCACTTGACCAAACAAGTAATCCTTAATTCATGTAATCACGCAATCACATAATAGACCTCTCTATCCACAGACCGAGAAAATTAACCCGGCTTCATGCATTTAATAGCTCTGATACCACTTAAATGTCACGCCCCGACCCAACCCCCAAGCTAAAGGTTAAGTCCGGACCCGACACATGGACAGAGACTTCCCTGTACCGTGGATATTCTGAAAACCTGTAAACTCTCAAATAAGGTAACCACAAGATAAATAAGCTTTTCATGGCTAAATATTTAAAGATTCAAGGCCATCCGAGCCTTGAAGCAAACAACAGTTCCAAAACCACACAAGCATGCAAGTAACTTTGTTTACAACATAGTGTAATAGCCATGACGTTCTAGGATAACATTAAAACATACTTAAAAGATAAAACATTCTACAAGAAGCCATTCACTCCCAAGCATGCAAAGTGAATAAAAGCATAAACATAAGTTATTACAAGACATAGGCTTCCAAATCTACACCACAATCAACTATCCTTCAACTTGTACAACAAGCATATACATAGCCCTTAGGCTACAAAATAGGACATAAGATAAACAGAGAGCCTTCCACATAGCAGCAAGAATATAAACCACCTCAAGCTATCAGGCACAGCAACTAAGGTAAAGGATTAGTCTGAACTTCCTCCTCCTCTACTACCTCAACAAGCTGGGGAGCACCCTCAGCGTGGCCTGAAACATATATCGAGGGATGAGCAACCACTGTTGCCCAGTGAGGGCTAAGGTCTCGGGGCGTGTAATGCAACAAGTAATACAGTTAACCGCAATAACAATTGAGCAATTCAAGAAACAATGATAGCTTAAATAACCACACATTTGAAAGGATACATTTCAGAAAACCCCTATACACTAATCTTCACTGGGTCTTCATTCACGATCCACGAACCACGATCACGATCACGATAAGCCGGCATAACCCCAAACACACTAGTGGGTATACTCCGGATATACCCCGATGATCCTACGACCCAACACCCCCTGGCAATCTCCGGACCAGGCGAGTGAGGGAATAGGGTACGGAGTTTGAATATCCACTGGCAGGCCCTCTGCCACCCAGCCGATATTCAACACAACTGCCCCTGACACTATGGTTACGCAACCACTATGCAATTCACTTTACAATGGCAAGTTAATATCAATAAGATAAGCAATAACACGTAGGAGGATCAACAAAGTAGGTTGACCTCAATGCAGTTAGAATAGAAGCAGTTTATACAAGCAAATAAGCAGTTTTATAAATGAGCATATACAAGACAAGCATAGAATCATGCCAAAAGCTCTAAAACAACTTGAAGTCACATTTAAACACTCAAGAAGTTGTGCCAAGGTCTTAGAAGCGAAAAACAACCGAAATTGCACCTAAACCCCTTTGTTATTCAAGCTATTTCTCTTCCAAACTCACATTAATGATTCACATTCGAGGGGAAGCTACATCAATCCTATAATTAACCCTTAAGGTACCATTTCAATCCACAATTAAGCCCGATTACCCGCAATTACCCCGAAAGCCCCAAATTTCCTCTTATAGCTTTAAACTACACATACCTCATCCGGGCTTCAAACAAGGGTTAGCAAAGCTTCTATAGTACCTAGGTAGCCTAAGAATACTAGAAGTGAAGCCCGAATCTACTCGGATTCGCATTAACCCCGAAACCCCTTTGTTAAAGTCGACTATTTTACGTTTTATGCGATTTTAGAGCAATTCAAGTGCACGGGGCTATTAGACTACCTTCATTAGCACCTAAGGCATCTATTAGGAGTGTTGAATCAAGCTAATACGTGCAATTACACAAAACCCTAGAAAAAATGTCACTATTCATCTCATAAATCAAACCAACAATTCTAACCGTTTGAAAAGCGAAACGATGGCTCAAATATGTTCTCTAGCATTCATATACATGGTATAATAGCATAGATAATTAATACACTAGCATTTGATCACATTTTCAACAAATCAAGAAAATGGCAACTATTTAGAAATGTGAAAATAAGCCGTGAAATCCCTCACCAATGCACGTAAGGGCACCTAGGAAGCTTGCACACACCCTACACTACTTGCTCTAGGCTTGGGGAGGCTTGGATTGAAGAGTTGAAGAGCAAAAAATCACTTTCACCTCTTCATAGCTGCTCTCGGCCTTGCACAGTAACTTTCATCAATTTTTTTGTTTTGTTTTTCTAAGTTATGAGCTAATGTTTAATATATAAGGGGCATAGTTGGGTGGGGTCAAGTTTAGGTGCTTAAGTGGTCAATTATAATGTGCGTAGTAAGCTTAAAACGAGCCTAAATTGAAGGATGTGAGCTAGCTAATTAATTTACCAAGTTTTGTTACGTAACACTATTCATTGAACCACCAAAATCATTTTCTAAATGAGCTCTCCTATTGCCTCTAGCTCAATTGCACATTTTTCCCACTACTTTAACAATTAATATGATTTAATAAAAATGTTAATTCACTAATAGAATGCAGTTTAAAAACGGAGTGAATAGTAGTCACAGAAGTCAGTTAGTAAAGCACAGAAGTAAATGCGCATACAAGGGATGCAACAGTAATTGAATGCATGGCTAAATCTCGAGCGTCACAGAACTTGTCCACATAAGGCATATTCTCAGCTTCCTGAGGCACGTACCCGAAATCCTGTTCAGTAACACCTGAATGCAGATAACAAATGAGAGTGAACTTATATAAAACAAGTCCAGTGAGAATTCAATAAATCTCTTAAAAGCATTTACTATACCCCTTGGAAGTCATCCGTTGAGCAGTAAACATAACGAACATCAATAACATTATAAGTGCAACAATAACAATAGCAGTAAACACAAAATAAGGATACGATACACTTGCTGATGAAGATCCATACACCATTTCCAATGCTCATCCACTCCTCTAAACCCAATGACATAACCCTGAGGTACCTTGACCTACACCCACACCACATGGCCTCTCCGCCCATGCGAGATAGGGATTAGCCATGATAACTGTGCCCGCAGCCCAAGATGTCTCCCTAGGTGACACAACATTATCAAAGCTCACAACAACGAGACTCAATTCGAGAAGTCAACAACAAGTGTTGCCCGACTCTCACATTCAACAATTAATAATCAATAATCAATTAAACCATATTTCAACAACCAAATAAGCAACGTTTAACAATCAACAACTATACAATTATGAAACAATTAGGTTAGATGACAAAATAGGTCATCCAACTCAACATGCATTTAAACCAATATTCAACCCCGATCTCAATCAACAACAATCCAAAATCAACTACCCAAACACTACCCAACATTCAAGACAACATTTCATCATTTCAAGAAAAGACTACACAATCTTATAATCTTTATAACTCACAATCTACTAACCTAATAACCACCAAACTACTTCCTATCACTCACCCGCACATTCATCTACATTTACCCCATCGAAAACCAACCAAAGGCCATTCAAAACAAGTCCAGCAACCCTAATTTTGACAACACACATGCCTGAATTTTTTGGGATTTTGCTACAGCATTCTAATAAAAAATTCGGCATTACAACATTACTACCCCGCAATTAACAAACTTTTAGAAGCTATCAACAATCAATTCCAACCACCACAACAACAATTATTCAACATTGAAGCTATAACTCAACTTTAATAGCCGAAAAATAGAAATACATGCTACTACCGTTCAAAACTAATATAAACGCACATAAACGATCCTTGGCATCTACATAGCAGTAATCTAACAACATTTTAACATTTCATTAGATAAAAATGCAATTATATTAAAATGACATAAAATAGAATTTTGAGATCTAGAATTTTTCTCTGACCTTTGATGTTATGAGATGCAATAAAGATGTGCTATAGGTACCCAACAAGCAAAAACCAACTTTGGTTCAAGAGTTTTGGCTTTGTATTGCAAATTCTATGAGAAAAATTGATCAAAAACCAAGCAAAAATGGCCTACAAGGTTTCGGCCATGTGTGTGAGATTTCAAGGTGTTTGAGCTTTGTTTTATTAGTTATTTTTATTATATTAAGCATATATAAGGCTAGTCAACAAAAATAATAAAAAGTCAAAGTTGAACTAATATAGTATTTTTAGTATTTTCTAGTCTTTTAATTCTATTTTTGACTATTTTTCTCACAACATGCAATTAACATTTATACTATTTTAGGTAGCATATTTTTAGTTGACAAGGAGTTTTACATGCAAACATTTACACCTGACTCAGTTAAAAACTCAGTTTTTACAAAAGAAGGTATAAAAACCTTTAAAATTCCTAATCCGATTTAAAATCCGTTTTAATCAGACACGGGTCTATTAATATCCAAGGACTAGGTTTTAAGATGTTTAAAACACCCGTGTAAAAATTTTAGCGGACGTGCGTTCAAAATACTATTCATAAAAACCGACGATAAAATTTTCAATGCCGTTTTTTATAAAAATTTCATGAATGCACACATAGAAGGGAATAGGAATATAAATCACAAAATTAGCGCATTCTAACTCATATAACACATAAACAGGTCAAAACACGGAATTCTATGCAAGGGTAAAATCTGGGCTTTTATCTTCTCCCCCCTTTAAAGAAATTTCATCTTTGAAATTCTTACTTGCTGTACATAATAGATCTGGGTACTGCTGCTGCATCTGATCTCTCATTTCCCAAGTAGCTTCCTCAATCCTGTGATGCTTTCACAACACTTTGACCATCGGAATCTTCTTCGATCTCAACTCCATTTCCATTTGATCTAGAATACGAATCGGCTACTCATCATACGTCAAATTCTCATGAAGCTGCAACGGCTCTGGTTCAAGAATATGAGAAGGATCCGAAAAATACTTCCTCAAAGTAGATACATGAAAAGCACCATATACATTAGAAAAGTTCTCCGGTAAGGCCAACTGATATGCCAACTTGCCAACCTTGCCAGTAATCTCAAACGGCCTAGCAAACCTCAGACTCAACTTACTACCTTTACCATAACGAGCAAACCTCTTTCGAGGAAACAATTTCAAGAAAACTCAATCCCCGACTGCAAACTCCAAATCCTAACGGCGCTTATTAGTATAACTCTTGAATCTACTCTGCGTTGTCAGCATTCTCTGCCTGATCAACTGGACATTCTCAATCTTTTCTAGAAGTTCTAGCATGATAGTCGGATCAATAGCCTTCATCTCCCCTACTGCATCCCAATACAAAGGTGATCGACACTTACGACCGTAAAGAGCTGCAAAAGATACCATTCCAATAGTCGTTTGATAACTATTGTTATAGGCAAACTCGACAAGTGGTAGATGTTTCTCCCAGTTCTTCCTGAAGTCCTCTCAGACTAACTGTCGGTTTGTGGATGATACGTGATGCTAAAGTTCAACTGAGTACCCAAAGTTTCCTGAAGTTTCTCCCACAATTGAGAAGTAAATTGAGGATCTCGATCAGAGACAATACTAGATGAAATTCTGTGAAGTTTAACAATTTGATCCAAATAAAGATCTGTCAACTTTGCAACTTCATCTCCTATCCTCATCGGAATAAAATCAGTTGTCTTCATCAAACGGTCTACAATAACCCAAACCACGTCGTTACCTCTTGGTGTTCTAGGCAAACTAGTAACGAAGTCCATTGTAATATGTTCCCATTTCCATTCTGGTACTGCCAATGGCTGAAGTAACCCTGCGGGTCGTTGATGTTCTGCTTTCACCCGCTGACAAGTCAAACATCTGGATACAAACTGAGCAACTTCACTTTTTCATGTTATTCCACCAATAATGTTATTTCAAATCTCGATACATCTTGTTTCCACCAGGATGAATGGTATACTTAGAATTATGAGCCTCATCCAGAATACCTCTCTTCAAACCCGGTTCATCGGGAACACAAACCCTGTTCTAAAACCGAAGAAAACCATCCTCATGTATCTTGAAGTCAAACTCATCATCTGTGATCTGATCCTTGATCTTCTGAAGTTTTGCATCAAGTTGCTGAGCTTCTCTAATTTGAGATAGCAATAAAGGTTGAATATGGAGATGTGAACACATCACCCCAACCTCAGTCAACTCCGATCTACAATAACTAACTTTTTCGAGAACCTCCTACTTTTTAATAGCCCAACAAGCAATACTCGCCTTACGACTATGAACATCTGTTACAACATTTGCCTTCCCAGGCCAATAATTGATAGAATAATTATAATTTCCAAGAAGTTCCATCCACCTCTGTTGACGCATATTCAACCCCTTCTATGAGAATAAGTATTTCAGACTTTTATGAGCAGTGAAAACCTTGAACTTACTGCCCCACAGATAATGACGCCACTTTTTTTCAGTGCAAAAACAACTACTACCAACTCAAGATCATAAGTCAAATAGTTAACCTCATACCATTTCAACTATCAAGAAGAATAGGCGATAACCCGACCATTCTACATAAGTACATAACCCAACCCCTCATTGGATACATCGTTGTAAATAACCATGTTATCGGTTCCCTCTGGCAGAGCAAGTACTGGAGCGGTAGTCAATCTTTTTTTCAACTCCTGAAACCCACTCTCACATTTCTCATCCCAGGTAAAGCTGATTCATTTCTGAGTTAACTTAGAAAGTGGCCCTGCAATTTTAGAAAAGTCCTTCACATACCTACGGTAATAACTCGCCAAGCCAAGGAAGCTATGAACTTCTGAAACATTCTCCAACTGTTCCCAAGACATCACCACTTCAATCTTAGTAGGATCTACTGATATACCATTCTGTGTAATCACATGGCCAAGAAAAGATATCTGTTGTAGCAAAAATTCACATTTGGTAAACTTCGCAAACAACTGATGCTCCAACAACTTTTGTTGGACAAGCTGTAGATGTTGCTCGTGCTCCGATTCAGTCTTAGAATAAACCAAGATATCATCAATAAATATTACCACGAACTGGTCCAAGTATGGCTGAAAGACTCGATGCATAAGATCTATGAATGCTACAGATGCGTTAGTCAGTCCAAAGGGCATAACCACAAATTCATAATGCCCATACCGAGTCCTGAAAGCAGACTTTGGAACATCCTCCGTACGAATTTGAAGCTGCTAATATCCCTGCCTTAAGTGAAATTTAGAGTAGACTTTGGCTTCCTGAATTTGATCAAACAACTCGTCAATCAGTGGCAAAGAATACTTATTCTTGATGGTCACCTGATTCAACCCACGATAATCGATGCACAGTCTCAAGGTACCATCCTTCTTCTTCACAAATAAGACAGGTGCTCCCCACGGTGAAAAACTTTGCTAAATGAATCATTTCTCTAATAACACCTGCAACTGAGTTTTCAGCTCCTTAAGTTCAGCTAGTGCCATCCGGTACGCTGATTTAGAAATAGGTTGAGTACCAAAAATATGATTAATCACAAACTCAATATCCCTCTCTGGCGGCAATCTTGGCAACTCCTCAAGAAATACATTGGGATATTTGTGAATTATAGGAACTTCCTCTAGCTTCTGCTTATCAGATGACTTGTTGATCAAATAAACTAGATACCCTGAACACCCTTTACTCACCAGCTTAATAGCTTTAGTTGATGAGATAATAAAATTATTCTTAGCATCCCGGTTCCCCGCTACCTCAACCACTGGCTGTTCTGGCAACCGAAATCATACTACCTTTGTTCTATAGTTTAACTGAGTATCATATTTATAAAGCTAGTCTATACCCAAGATAACAGCATACCCCCGAATAGGAAATAGGATAAGGTCTGAAGGGAAATCCTAACCCTTAACATGTATTTTACAATCTTTACATACTAGGCCAGTCACATATTTATCAGTGAAAGAAGTACTAATTTCATCCATATAAGGCAATCTTTCAGGTTGCATGTTAACATGTTGCACACAAGTAGGGGCAATGAAAGAATGCGTAGCACCAGAATCAATCAACACTTTAACAAGTTGATTGAGTATAAGAAAGTTACCTTCCACAATATATGTTGCCTCAGGCATCTCCTCCAAATCCACTACGTCGGCCCGAGCATGAACCCGTTGTTGTTGAGATGCACTGCTCGTAGGTCTACCCTGTTAGCCCTGAGTCACTGGCTGACTCCCAGAACCCCGATACCTAAGGCAATCCCTCGCTCTGTGTTGGTTACTGCCGCAACCCAAACATGTCCCTGCCTTCTTCCAACAGTTGGCCTCCATATAGCCCTTACGGTCACAAAAAGTACAATGCGGTGTCGGAGTACTGGCACTGCCTACTGAAGACCCATAAATTGAATAAGCAGTTGTACCAGCCTACTGCTGAGGTCTCGTAACACTAGGACTGTCACGCCCCAACTCGACCCGACTTACGATCAGTCAGGACGCAACAGAATTTCGATAGTATAATGACAATAACACGGACATCAGGTGTGATACCCCGAACCTGACATATATTTAATAGCATTTAAAGTTTATTTAAATTGCATTTTATTGACCTTTCACCTTCTTTGACCAAACTAGTTGACTTTTCATCTACAATGACCAATTAGGACAAGGTAAAAATTTTTGAAATGTTTAATAAAGGGCAAACTTGGGATTAGAAATAAAAAAAATACAATGTTAAGTTAGTCAAATTTTGGGTCAACTTTGGAATTAAATCTGAACCAATTGGGGAAGATTTAGGTAGCAAATTATATATGGTTGGAAAGTTCTATGAGTCTAGTTTCTGAGGCTTCAAACTGTTCGTGAATTGGAGTTTTCTAGTTGAAGTTATGGCCGTTTTCGTAAGGTCGCGCATAGCTGTTTTGGTTTAGCGGGTTGACCGAAGCTTTGACCATTTGTCATTTTTTATTTAAGTATGAAATACGAAACAAAAGAGCAAAATCAGGAAATAAAGAAGGCCATGGCTGAAACGATGGAGGAAAAAGAAAAAAAAAACATTTTAACTTCAAACTTCAATTTCTTCGCGAGAGCTTGTGCGGGGTGGTTTCCGAGGCATCCAGCGTGGTTTTCCTAGCCTCTAGGAGCGTCTAAGGTGAGGGTTTCATCATTATTTGCGCATTTGAAAATGTTGAACATAAACTTTAATTTTTGTGATTTAACCGTCGGTTGTTATTTTGTCTGTTTCATTGCTTAAAGAATGTTCTCTAGAAATTGTAGAACGTGTATTTATAGCTTTTTAACATTTTCTGTGGTTGAATATCGAATTTGAAATATAAATTGAGTAGTGAATAGTAAACCCCCGTTTCGATGAAGTTGTGCTGTTATGCTTTCTGTTGATGTAAAAAGGTGCTAGGTATGCTAGAATGTCTAAATGCATGGTTTTTTTAGGTTGCGTAATGGAAAAAATGAGAAAAATGCCTTGGTGAAAGTCGGGGTCGTGTAGGTCGAGAGTAGCGTATTCTCGATTTGCGTGATGGTATTGATTCGGGGGGCCATGAAAGCACGTTTTGTGCGATTATGGCATTGGCTGGGTGTTTGGTTAGTATAATTGTAGTTCAAACGAGCAAAGGGGAAAATCGGGACTTTGCGTGAATTCTAGGGTAAAGTAGGGTTTCGGGGTCTTTAGACGTGCCTTATGGTGACCTAGGAGGATGGGTGAAGTCGGTTTCCAAAGCTCGTGGCTCGTTTGAAAGTAGTAGCGTTTGAAAGTTGGGGTCATTTTTGGGATTTTGTGTGTTTTCATAGTATATTGTCTATAGAATGCTTATAATGCCTATAGAATACTTGTTATTGCTTGATAATGTTAGTTGGTGTTGTTCTTGTTGCTTGTTTGATTGTAAATGCTTGTTAATGCTTATTACGCTTGTTAGAGTTGATTATTGATTGAAATGTTTAACAATTGTTGAATAATGCTTGATATCTCATTTATCTCCTCTATCTGTGTTGTTGTGCTATCGCTCGTTTATCGCCTTGTATCGAGTCTTGCATTGCATAGTGTCCAGCGCGTGAGTGATGGGCCTCTCTGGGTGGCTTCAGGTTGTCAGTGTTGGTTGCTCTAGCTCCGTAGCTATTCCCTTTTCTCGCTTGGGTTGCCTCCCAGGGAGATTTGGGTCGTAGAATTGATGGTTACTCCCGGGGTATTCCAAACTGGTGTTATAAGGTGGTTGCGCGCTTATTGTCATCATTGTCAACATCAAGCTCGAGATTTATGTATCGCTCGTGAAATGGTATATTGCTCGTAAGAGTGAACCATAGCCTTCAGAGTGTGGTATAGCTTTGAATGGTTGTGTTAATGCTTTTTTGAATGTTTATTATATTGTCGTTTGTATTGAATGCTTTCTTATTGATTTTATTGCTTAGCTATGTCTATTTGCATTGCACGACTTTCTTTCTCTCCAACTCGATATCTGTCTCGCCCTCACTGAGTATACGTGTTGTGTATACTCACTCCTCACCACCACATTGCAGGAAATGTCATGTTAGCTAGAAAGTTCGTGATTCCGTGAAAGTTTGTGCCTGAAGAGTTGTCTTGCGTGCCTATGTGGCTTGAGTGTCAAAGTTGTAAAGATATATGCTTTCATATGTTGTATGTATTTATTGTTAAAAGAAATGTAATCTAAATTAGCTAAATAGTTGAGGTAAATCGATAAGCTAGTTATGTAATCAGTTAGCATAGCTTAACTTCAATGCATGTTTGTAATGTCCCAAGGAAAAGAATTAGAATGGGATGATAGTTTATTTTATGCAGTAGCTTAGTATGGTTTAATTGTCTAGTTTGAATGTACTTGTCAAAAATGAAAAGAGATAGGTTAGCTTTTAAATTGGAAATGTATGTATACTTGTTGAGTTTAATTGTTGAGAACCAAGGCTCGGATGGCCTTGAGGTAGTTTGTATGGTTGGACACAGTGTTGGTCCACTTATATGCTGTCGCAGGTTTTATATTTCGCCTAGAAACAGGGGAGACTTCGTCCATTTTCCATGAAAATTATGCCGGGGTTTGGTTTGGGTTGTGATTAGATCGATTGATAGAACCTCCGGTCTCGAGAGGGATCGGGGTGTTACAGGTGGTATCAGAGCTTGTCTAGCTCATAAGCCGGGACAGGGTCCTCGGTCTGGTGGGTAGTGACCCTTGAATGTGTGCTTGTTAAGTGTGTCTTGAAAGTGTATGCTTGTATGTGAGATTGTGTGTCTTGACTTGAAAGTATGCACCTATGTGATGTAGTTATGTGTTATGTGTTAAATGTTTCTCAAGTAAAGTAAAGTGTCTAGTTGTGCATTGAATTGACCTATCGAATCGACCTCGTGAATTGAATCGACCTCGTGAATTGTTATTTGCTTGAAGTATTGCTTGTATTGTGTGTATTAAAATGTCTTGAATTAGCTATGCTGTGATTTGAATTGATTATGTTGTGCTTGACTTGATTGCCGTGCTTGAGTGACTTTGTTGAATAAATTGTTTCGTAAACTTGCTTGCATAATAGTTTAAGGCATGTGTATAACTGTGATATATTGGCGTTCATACATGTCCTATGGAAATGGTAAGTAAGTCCTCTTCCTCCCATGAAGAAGTGGTTCACAGCTGGCCTTCCAAGGTGTATGGATTGGCAGGAAATGAATGGGATTTGACTAGCCTTTATTTGGGAATTGATGTTTGCTTTTGGAGCTCGGTTATTGGCGAATCTCTAGGGTCCTCTTCTGTGCTTAACAACTGTGAAAGAGTAGTTTTCTTTTAAGGTTCTATTTGGCTGTTCTTTGGAGAGCATTCTTTGGTTTTCTTATTGGGTATTCTTTGGAATCTTTTGTTGGCACTTCTCAGTGGACTTGGCTATTGGGATCTCAATCGGACTTACTGTATGGTATTATCTATGGCATATGTGTCTCGGTCTTTATTGGTGTGATACTGGCATTCCTGATTAGAAATTCTTCAATGGTATTTTATGGAATTCTCAGTGGCCAATTATTTAATATTTACTTATTAGGCAAACTTGGCTACTTTCTTATTGGAGCATTGTTTCGGATATCTTCTTTAGTGTTCCTCAGTAGGTTTGGTATTTGGAGTTCCTATAAGACTTATTGTATAATACTACTTATAGTATTCTTTGAAATTCTTATTGGGCATTCTATTGGTATTTTCCTGATTAGCAAGGTTGTATGAAGTTCTCACTTGGCAAACAGTGAAGAGGCCTCAGAGTTTCGTTTCGGTATATTGTTCACCAGTTCGGTGTTTATCCTTGGAGTTTTCATCCATCTGGGAAGCTATGTTTGTTATTCAACTTGATTGTCTTATTGGGCACATTATATTTTCTCTGCTATTCCTTAGACCTTCTTCTCAGCATTTGATAGCGATACTCGGAATCTAATTGGTTGTCCTATGGGGTTATTGTTTGGAACGCTTCTTGGAACTTTTGAAGTATATTTGATTGGGTTTCTTAGTATTTTCTCCAGCACTCTTAACAGGGAATTCTTCTATGAAATTCATGACCAACGGGGTAATTGTTTGGACCTCTAGATGGAACCTTTGATTGGGCTTTTATTTGGCTTTTTGCTTGGGGATTCTCGGGCAGTAAAAGTTTGGCTTCTATTGGAGATTCGTGCGTGGGATATTCTTCTTGTCGTTATTGTGTGGTATTAATGACATCTACAGTATCTTTGCTTTAGTCTTTATTGGTAATATCTCGGCGCTTTTGGTTGGAATTTTATTCTTTTTCGGTATTCGTGTCAACGGGATTCTTGTGCAGTATCTACATTTGAGCCTTTATTTGGCATTACTACTTGGAATTTCTTCTTAAACTTCCCTATTGGTTATCTAGATTAATATACTTGCTCAGCAGCCAAAGAAGATTAGTCAGAGTTGGATTTCAGTGGATGTAGAGTTCTATTAGATGAAGAATTGCGAGGATGCAATTGTTTTAAGGGGGGAGGATATGATACCCCGAACCTGGCATATATTTAATAGCATTTAAAGTTCATTTAAATTGCATTTTATTGACCATTCACCTTCTTTGACCAAACTAGTTGACTTTTCATCTACAATGACCAATTAGGACATGGTGAAAATTTTTGAAATGTTTAATAAAGGGAAAACTTGGGATTAGAAAAAAAAATGCAATGTTAAGTTAGTCAAATTTTGGGTCAACTTTGGAATTAAATCTGAACCAATTGAGGAAGATTTAGGCAGCAAATTATATATGGTTGGAATTCTCTATGAGTCTAGTTTCTGAGGCTTCAAACCGTTCGTGAATTGGAATTTTCTAGAAGAAGTTATGGCCGTTTTCGTAAGGTCGCGCATAGCTATTTTGGTTTAGTGGGTTGACCGAAGCTTTGACCATTTGTCATTTTTTATTTAAGTATCAAATACGAAACAAAAGAGCAAAATCAGGAAATAAAGAAGGCCATGGCTGAAACCATGGAGGAAAAAGAAAAAAAAAACATTTCAACTTCAAACTTCAATTTATTCGCGAGAGATTGTGCGGGGTGGTTTCCGAGGCATCCAGCGTGGTTTTCCTAGCTTCTATGAGCGTCTAAGGTGAGGGTTTCATCGTTATTTGCACATTTGAAAATGTTGAACATAAACTTTAATTTTTGTGATTTAACCGTAAGTTGTTATTTTGTCTGTTTCATTGCTTAACGAATGTTCTCTAGCAATTGTAGAACGTGTATTTATAGCTTTTTAACATTTTCTGCGGTTGAATATCAAATTTG
The DNA here is from genome assembly GCA_037974665.1 of Ehretia macrophylla. Classification (NCBI taxonomy): domain Eukaryota; kingdom Viridiplantae; phylum Streptophyta; class Magnoliopsida; order Boraginales; family Ehretiaceae; genus Ehretia; species Ehretia macrophylla. The sequence continues at coordinate 83,772,463 of CM075770.1, read as the reverse complement.
AAATATAAATTGTGTAATGAATAGTAAATAGTGAATAGTAAACCCCCGTTTCGATGAAGTTGCGCTGCTATGCTTTCTGTTGATGTGAAAAGGTGCTAGGTATGCTAGAATGTCTAAATGTATGGTTTTTTTAGGTTGCGTAATGGAAAAAATGAGAAAAACGCCTTGGTGAAAGTCGGGGTCGTTTAGGTCGAGTTTAGCGTTTTCTCGTTTTACGTGATGGCATTGTTTTGGGAGCCCATGGAAGCACTTTTAGTGCGATTATGGCATTGGTTGGGTGTTTGGTTAGTATAATTGTAGTTCAAACGAGCAAAGGGAGAAATCGGAACTTTGCGTGAATTCTAGGGTAAAGTAGGGTTTCGGGGTCTTTAGACGTGCCTTATGGTGACCTAGGAGGATTGGTGAAGTCGGTTTCCAAAGCTCGTGCCTCGTTTGAAAGTAGTAGCATTTGAAAGTTGGGGTCATTTTTGGGATTTTGTGTGTTTTCATAGTATATTGTCTATAGAATGCTTATAATGCCTATAGAATACTTGTTATTGCTTGATCATGTTAGTTGGTGTTGTTCTTGTTGCTTGTTTGATTGTAAATGCTTGTTAATGCTTATTACGCTTGTTATAGTTGATTATTGATTGAAATGTTTAACAATTGTTGAATAATGCTTGATATCTCGGTTATCTCCTCTATTTGTGTTGTTGTGCTATCGCTCATTTATCGCCTTGTATCGAGTCTTGCATTGCATAATGTCCAGCGCGTGAGTGATGGGCCTCTTTGGGTAGCCTCGGGTTGCCAGTGTTGGTTGTTCTAGCTCTGTGGCTATTCCTTTTTCTCGCTTGGGTTGCCTCCCAGGGAGATTTGGGTCGTAGATTGATGGTTACTCCTGGGGTATTCCAAATTGGTGTTATAAGGTGGATGCGCGCTTATTGTCATCGTTGTCAACATCAAGCTCAAGATTGATGTTTCGCTCGTGAAATGGTATATTGCTCGTAAGAGTGAACCATAGCCTTCAGAGTGTAGTATAGCTTTGAATGGTTGTGTTAATGCTTTCTTGAATGTTTAATATATTGTCGTTTGTATTGAATACTTTCTTATTGATTTTATTGCTTAGCTGTGTCTATTTGCATTGCACGACTTTCTTTCTCTCCAACTCGATATCTGTCTCGCCCTCACTGAGTATACGTGTTGTGTATACTCACTCCTCACCACCACATTTCAGGAAATGTCATGTTAGCTGGAAAGTTCGTGATTTCGTGAAAGTTCGTTGCCTGAAGAGTTGTCTTGCGTGCCTATGTGGCTTGAGTGTCGAAGTTGTAAATATATATGCTTTCATATGTTGTATGTAATTATTGTTAATAGAAATGTAATCTAAATTAGCTAAATAGTTGAGGCAAATCGATAAGCTAGTTATGTAATCAGTTAGCATAGCATAACTTCAATGCATGTTTGTAATGTCCCAAGGGAAAGAATTAGAATGGCATGATAGTTTATTTTATGTAGTAGCTTAGTATGGTTTAATTGTCTAGTTTGAATGTACTTGTGAAAAATGAAAAGAGATAGGTTAGCTTTTAAATTGGAAATGTATGTATACTTGCTGAGTTTAATTGTTGAGAACCGAGACTCGGATGGCCTTGAGGTAATTTGTATGGTTGGACACGGTATTGGTCCACTTATATGCTGTCGCAGGTTTTATATTTCGCCTAGAAACAGGGGAGACTCCGTCCGTTTTTCCTGAAAATTATGTCGGGGTTTGGTTTGGGTTATGATTAGATCGATTGATAGAACCTCCGGTCTCAAAAGGGATCGGGGTGTTACAGGTGGTATCAGAGCTTGTCTTGCTCATAAGCCGGGACAGGGTCCTCGGTCTGGGGGGTAGTGACCCTTGAGTGTGTGCTTGTTAAGTGTGTCTTGAAAGTGTATGCTTGTATGTGAGATTGTGTGTCTTGACTTGAAAGTATGCACCTATGTGATATAGTTATGTGTTATGTGTTAAATGTTTCTCAAGTAAAGTAAAGTGTCTAGTTGTGCATTGAATTGACCTATCGAATCGACATCGTGAATTGAATCGACCTCGTGAATTGTTATTTGCTTGAAGTATTGCTTGTATTGTGTGTATTAAAATGTCTTGAATTAGCTATGCTGTGATTTGAATTGATTATGTTGTGCTTGACTTGATTGCCGTGCTTGAGTGACTTTGTTGAATAAATTGTTTCGTAAACTTGCTTGCATAATAGTTTAAGGCATGTGTATAACTGTGATATATTGGCTGTGACGCCCGAGTATTTGCCATGCATTTAATTACTGTTGCATCCCTTGTTTGCGCATTTACTTCTATGCCTTATTAACTGACTTTGTGACTACTATTCACTCCGTTTTTAAAATGCTTTCTATTAGTTAACTAGCATTTTTATTAAATCATATTAATTGTAAAAGTAGTGGGAAAAATGTGCTTTTGAGCTTAAGGCGTTAGGAAGGCTCGTTTAGAAAATAATTTTAGAAGTCAAGTGAATAGTGTTACGTAACTAACTTAGGTAATTAATTAGCTAGCATATATTTTACCACCTTAGCCTCGTTTCTAAGCTTTCAACCCACATTTTAGAACCCATTTAAATGGCCAACTAGACCCCACCTTTTATAAAACTAAAACATCTCACACTTAGCTCATATATCACACAACAACAAAAAAAAAAAAAAAAGCTGAATGGCACTGTAGCAAACCCGACAGCCTCCTCTTGCTTTTTGGAGGATTTTTGCTTCTTCAAATCATCAAATCAAGCCAAGCCAAGCCTTGAGCAACTAGTGTAGGGTGTTTGCAAGGTCCCTAGGTGCTCCTACGCGTAGTGGTGAGGGATTTCACGACTTGTTTTTGCATTTTTAGATAATTGCTCATTTATTGATTTGTTGAAAATATGATTGTATGCCATTGTAATTGTTATCTATGCTAATATACTATCTATATGAATGCTAGAGAACACTTTTGAACCGTCGTTTCGCAATTTAAACGGTTAGAATCGTTAGTTTGATTTTTAGGGTGAATAGTGACGTTTTTTTCTAGGGTTTTGTGTAATTGCTCGAATTGGCTTGAATTAATGCTTCTAATTGATGCCTTAGGTACTAGTGAAGATAATTAAATAGCCCCGTACACTTGCATTGCCCTTAAATCGCCTAAAAATGGAAAATAGCCGACTTTAAGTTGGGGCTTTCGGGGTTAATGCGAATTCGGGTGGATTCGAGCTTCAATTCTAGTATCCTTAGGCTACCTAGGTGCTATAGATGCCTTGATATCCCTTGTTTGAAGCCCGGGCAATGTAGTTGTAGTTTAAAGCCAAAAGAGGGAAATTAGGGCTTTCGGGGTAAACGCGGGCATTTGATTGAGTTCGAGGGTTGAGAGGGTACCTTGGGGGTTAATTAGAAGGTTGGGAGAGTTTCCTTTGAAAATGAAATCATTAACTATGGTTTAGAAGAGAAATAGTTCGAAAAACAATGGGGTCTAGGTGCAATTTAAGTTGTCTCACACTTCTAAACCCATGTCAGGACTTCTTAAGTGTTTATATATGATTTTAAATTGATTTGGAGCTTTTGGAATGATTCTATGCTTGTATGGTATAAATTCATTTGTAAACTGCTTATTAGCTTCTATCTTTGCTTCTATCCTAATTGCAACGAGGTCAACCTACTTTGTTGATCCTCATATGTGTTAATGCTTATATTATTGCTATTAACTTGCCATCGTTGAGTGCATTGCATAGTGGTTGCGCAACCATAGTGTCGGGGCGGATGTGTTGAATATCGGCTGGGCGGCAGAGGGCTTGCCAGTGGATATTCAAACTCCGTGCCCTATTCCCTCATTCGCCTGGTCCGGAGATTGCCAGGGAATGTTGGGTCGTAGGATTCGGGGTACATCCGGAGTACACCCACTGGAGTGATTGGGGTTATGCCGGCTTATCGTGATCATGCTCGTGGTTCGTGGATCGTGATTGAAGACCAGTGAAGATTGGTGTATAGGGGATTGTTGAAATGTATCCTTTTAATTGTGTGGTTATTTAAGTATCATTGATTCTTAAATTGTTAAAGTGTTATTGTTGTGTAATTGTATTATCTGTTGCATTGCACGCCCCGGGACTATATCCCTCAGTGGGCACCAGTGGTTGCTCATCCCTCGATATTTGTTTCAGGAGACGCTGAGGGTGATCCCCAGCTTGTTGATTTAGTTGAGGAAGAAGAAGTTCAGATCGAGCCTTTACCTTAGTTGCTGTGTCTGATAACTTGAGGTGGTTAATGATTTTGTTGCTATGTGGAAGACTCGTTTGATTACTTTATGTACTATTTTGTAGCCCAAGGGCTGTGTATATGCTTGTTGTATAAGTCGAAGATTAGATGGTTGGGTTGTAGCTTGAAAGTCTATGAACTGTAATAACTTTTATTCTTGCCTTATTTCCTTGCTTGCTTGGGAGTGGATGGTTAATGTAGAATGCTTTACTCTTTAAGTTGTTTTATTGATTTCCTAGAATGTCAGGGTTATAAGACTATGCTGACAACAAGTTCTCGCATGCTTGTGTGTTTTGGAATTATTGTGTACTATAAGGCTCGGATGGCCTTATAGCTTTGTTGTTTAATTGAGAAAAGCTGTATTGTATTGTTGGGATCTTGTTTAAGTGTTTACAGGTTTTTAGAATGTCCACGGTACAGAGGAGACTCTGTCCGTGTGTCGGGTCCGGACTTAACCTTTAGCTTGGGGGTTGGATCAGGGCGTGACATTGGCATTCATACATTTCCTATGGAAATGGTAAGTAAGTCCTCTTCCTCCCCTGAAGAAGTGGTTCACAGCTGTCCTTCCAAGGTGTATGGATTGGCCGGAAATGAATGGCATTTAACTAGCCTTGATTTGGAAGTTGGTGTTTGCTTTTGGAGCTTAGTTATTGGCGAATCTTTAGGGTCCTCTACTGTGCTTAACAGCTGTGAAATAGTAGTGTTCTTTTAAGGTTCTATTTGGTTGTTCTTGAGAGAGCATTCTTTGGTTTTCTTATTGGGTATTCTTTGGAATCTTTTGTTGGCACTTCTCGGTGGACTTGGCTATTGGGATCTCAATCGGACTTACTGTATGGTATTATCTATGGCATATGTGTCTCGGTCTTTGTTGGTGTGATACTGGCAATCCTGATTGGAAATTCTTCAATGGTATTTTATGGAATTCTCAGTGGCCAATTATTTAGTATTTACTTATTGGGCAAACTTGGCTACTTTCTTATTGGAGCATTGTTTTGGATATCTTTTTCAGTGTTCCTCAGTAGGTTTGGTATTTGGAGTTCTTATCAGATTTATTGTATAATACTACTTATGGTATTCTTTGAAATTCTTATTGGGCGTTCTATTGGTATTTTCCTTATTAGCAAGGTTGTATGAAGTTCTCACTTGGCAAACAGTGAAAAGGCCTCAGAGTTTCGTTTCGGTATATTGTTCACCAGTTCGTTGTTTATCCTTGGAGTTTTCATCCATCTGGGAAGCTATGTTTGTTATTCAACTTGATTGTCTTATTGGGCACATTTAAGTGGTATCAGAGCTATAGATTGCATGAAGCCGGGTTAAATTTCTCGGTCTGTGGGTAGAGACTTGTTATGTGACTTTGTGAATACATGAGTCTTTGATTTTGATTGACCTAAGTGAAATTTGAATAAGGAATGAACATGCTAGCATGGAAATAGAATATCTAGAGTTCAGAACGTCAAGTATGATCTAGTGATTTATGTTTACTTCAAGAATGTGGAATATTTATTTGAACCTCTATGTACTTGACTTTATGTGAATTTAATTGGACTTTTCTTTATGTGTTTACTTATAAATTGCATATATACATATATATACCTGTCATAATACTTTGCATTCTAGCTATTCGAGATGGGGCCTCGCCGTCGTGCTGATAATCCGAATGTTGGTGGAGAACCCGAGGGGGTTCGTGGGCAAGAAGCTGAGGTGGCCGAAAATGCACCGCAGGTTCAAGAACCGAGCACTGCACAGATTTTGGCCACGATGGCCACAGCTATGAACACTATCGCCCAGTTTGTTACACAACAGGGTCAACCAGGGGTCGTTGCAGGTAATCAGGCTGCGAGAGCCGGAGGTAGTGGTCCTACCGGAGGGAATCTGTATGATCGGTTTATACATCATGGGGCTTATACTTTCTTTGGGGAGCCGGACGATATGAAAGCTGAGATGTGGCTAAGGAAGTTCGAGAGAGTGGCAGCGATACTGGAGTGCCATGATGACAGGAAGATTACTTATGCTACTTTCCTTCTCGAGGGTGATGCTGAAGATTGGTGGAATACCATCAGTAAGAAATGGGGAGCTGAGGGAGGTCATCATTCGTGGGCCGACTTTGTCCGAGAATTTCGAGACAAGTATATATCGGTAGTTGCCCGCGAGAGGCGACAAACTGAGTTCATAAACTTGAGGCAGGGAAGTATGACGGTAGATCAATACGAGGCTACTTTTACCCGGCTTTCCCGTTATGCACCAGCTTTAATTCAGCCGGAGGACATGAAGATTCAGAGGTTTATCATGGGTTTGAGGAGAGATATTATGCTGAACTTGTCTTCAAATGATTTTCCTAACTATGCTGCAGTAGTCCGAGCTGCCTCGAGATATGAGAAATGGAAGGCCGATGTGTTAGCCGAGACTAGTCAATCGAGTAAACGGTTTCAGTCTCAGAGTCAAGGGTACCAGGGGCAGGCTGTATCAGTTGGGCAGAGTTCACAGCCGAGGCAGACTCAGAGTTACACAGGGCCTACTCAGACTCAGGCACGACCAGTTCAGAGTCAAACTCAGAGTCAGTTCCGTCCAGCAGTTTCCCGTTCGCAGCAGGGTAGTTCAGCTACCTCTACTTACAGAGCTCCTTCGGGAGGCACTGTTGCAAGACGTCACCAGCAGTGCAGCTTCTGTCAGCGTCAGGGCCACACTGAGGATGTTTGTTGGAAGAAACATAACAAGTGTACAGGTTGCGGCAGTGATCAGCACAGGGTTAAAGACTGTCAGAAATTTAAGAACCCTAGGGGTCAGACATCAGCTCAGAACTCTCAGACCAGGGCACCAGCGGCAGCACCACCACCACGAGGCCAGGCCCGTGTATTTGCTTTGGATGCCGAGGAGCTTCCGGACACTACCGCTGTGGTAGAAGGTATTTTTCTTCTTAATGATCAATCAGTTAAGGTTTTAATTGATTCCGGGGCTTCGCATTCTTTTATTACTCCTACTTGTGCACAAAATGCTAAATTGAAACATGATAAACTGTTGCATGAGATTGTGGTCTATACTCCTATGGGTCCGAAGTTTGTTACTAGGTCTATTTGCAGAGCATGTAGTATATTTATTGAAGGTCGTGTTTTTCCTGCTGATTTGATTATCCTACCCTTCAATGACTTTGAAATTATATTGGGGATGGACTGGTTAAGTAAATATTATGCCCAGCTTGATTGTAGAAAGAAGATTGTGTATCTAGAAATGCCTGACCAGCCTGTACTTAAAATAGTTGGTAGTAGAAAATCTACGGGAACTCCTATTATTTCTTCTATTAGGGCATCTAAATTATTGAGCAAGGGTTGTGAGGCTTATCTTGCTTATTTGATTAATCAACCTGGGGATCAATTGAAATTGAATGATGTACCTATCGTGAGAGAGTTTCCGGGGGTCTTTCCTGAGGAATTACCTGGGTTACCGCCTGATAGAGAGATAGAGTTCATGATTGATTTGTTGCCGGGGACTTCCCCTGTCTCTAGGACTCCATACAGAATGGCTCCACCTGAGTTGCAGGAATTGAAAGTTCAATTGCAGGGCTTGCTTGAGAAGGGATTCATTCAGCCGAGTTCTTCACCGTGGGGTGCGCCAGTTCTCTTCGTTAAAAAGAAAGACGGATCTCTTCGCCTATGCATCGATTATCGGGGTCTTAATCAGGTAACCATCAAAAATAAATATCCTTTGCCTTTAATCGAAGAGTTGTTTGATCAGTTGCAAGGCGCCAGGGTATTCTCTAAATTTGATCTGAGGCAGGGTTATTATCAGCTGAGGATTAAGAAAGATGATGTTCCTAAAACTGCCTTCAGAACTCGATATGGCCATTATGAGTTTGTTGTCTTGCCATTTGGTCTTACTAATGCTCCCGCCGCATTCATGGATTTAATGCAGAGGGTATTCCGTCCTTATCTGGATCAATTTGTAGTCATATTTATTGATGATATCCTTGTCTATTCTAAATCTGAGGCGGAACATGAACAGCATCTCAGAATTGTGTTGCAGACACTTCAGGAGCATCGGTTATTTGCAAAGTTTAGCAAATGTGAATTCTGGCTTAAGCAGGTTGCTTTTCTTGGCCATATTATCTCGCAGGATGGTATTTCTGTTGATCCAGCGAAGATTGAAGTTGTGTTATCTTGGAAACGACCTGAAACTGTCACGGAAATTCGTAGCTTCCTTGGTTTAGCTGGGTATTATCAGAGGTTTGTAAAGGATTTCTCTAAGATTGCAGGGCCTTTAACTCAGCTTACGCAGAAGAAGACCGTATTTGATTGGAATGATAAATGTGAGGCCAGCTTCCAGGAATTGAAGAAGAGATTAACTACAGCTCCTATTCTTGCTTTACCTGAGGGTTATGATAATTTGATGATCTATAGTGATGCTTCGAAGGAGGGTCTGGGTTGTGTATTGATGCAGAATGGCAGGGTTATTGCTTATGCTTCCAGGAAACTGAAGCCTTATGAACTCAACTATCCGACTCATGATCTTGAGCTTGCAGCTATCATTCTTGCATTAAAGAAATGGCGTCATTATCTCTGGGGCAACAAGTTTGAAATCTTTACAGATCATAAGAGCTTGAAATATCTGTTTTCCCAGAAAGAGTTGAACATGAGGCAGAGGCGTTGGCTGGAATTACTTGAGGACTATAACTGCACTATTAACTATCTTCCAGGTAAGGCCAATATTGTTGCTGATGCTTTGAGCCGAAAGGCTACTGTTGCCAGCTTGATTATCAAGAATTGGGAATTCATGGAAGAATTGTGCTTATGGAAGCCTAGTACTTCAAATTCTGGTATTCAATTTGCAAGTTTGCAGATTCAATCTCTGTTGTTATCCAGGATTCGAGAAGCTCAACAGGCTGATCTTCAATTGTTGAAAGTCTTAGAGAATTCTAAAGGGGGAGAGTCGGATTTCAAACTGCACGACGATGGTATTCTCAAATTCAAAGGTAGAATCTGTATTCCGAATGATCCAACTCTGAAGAAGGATATTCTTGCTGAGGCACACAGTTCCAGATATACTATCCATCTAGGCAGTACGAAAATGTATAAAGATTTGAAGCAGAACTTCTGGTGGAATAATATGAAGAGAGAAATTGCTGACTATGTTGCCCGATGTCTTACTTGTCAGAAAGTTAAAGCAGAACATCAGAGACCTGCAGGGTTATTGCAGCCCTTGGCTATTCCTGTTTGGAAATGGGATCATATTACTATGGATTTCGTATCCGATTTACCGAGGTCTTCGAGGGGTAACGACTCAGTCTGGGTTATTGTAGATAGACTGACCAAGACTTCTCATTTTTTTGCTAAAAAGAAGTCTGATTCTCTTGATAAACTGGTAGAGTTGTATATTGAGAATGTTGGCCGACTACATGGAATTCCAAAGAGTATCGTATCAGATAGAGATCCCAGATTCACATCTCAGTTCTGGCAGAAGATTCAGAAAGCTCTGGGCACGAATTTGAATTTCAGTACAGCTTATCATCCTCAGACAGATGGTCAATCCGAGAGAACTATCTTGATCCTTGAGGATATGTTGCGGTCTTGTATTCTGGACTTCGGTAAGAGTTGGGAGAAGTTTTTGCCACTAGCAGAGTTCGCCTACAACAATAGTTATCAAGCTACTATTGGTATGGCACCTTATGAGGCACTGTATGGGCGTAAATGTCGGTCTCCTCTCTATTGGGATGATGTTGGTGAGATGAAGACTTTCGACCCTACTCTTTTACCTGAAATGAACAAAATGATTGATCAGGTGCAGCTTATCAGAAAAAGAATGCTTACAGCACAGAGCCGGCAAAAGAGTTATGCAGATAGACGCCGTCGTGATCTGAAATTTACTGTAGGGGATCGAGTATTTCTGAAAATTTCTCCTCGCAAGGGTTTGATTCGGCATGGTAAAAGAGGTAAACTCAGTCCTCGATATATAGGACCATTTGAGATAACTGAAACTGTTGGTGATTTGGCTTACGGTCTAGCTTTACCTCCCAGTCTGGGCATAATTCATGATGTATTCCATGTTTCTATGCTTCGGAAGTATCAGCCAGATCCCTCTCACATACTTGAGCCGGAACCGCTAGAGATCAGTGAAACTTTGACCTACACAGAGAAACCTCTTCGAATTGTTGATCAGAAAGTTCAGGAGCTGAGGACTAAAAGCATTCCGATGGTTAAAGTTCTGTGGGATCATCACGGAGTAGAGGATGCGACATGGGAAAGAGAGGATCAGATGCGGGATCGGTATCCGGAGTTATTCGCCGAATCATGTAAGAATTGCGTGGGCGCAATTAGTTTAAGGGGGAGAGGATGTGACGCCCGAGTATTTGCCATGCATTTAATTACTGTTGCATCCCTTGTTTGCGCATTTGCTTCTATGCCTTATTAACTGACTTTGTGACTACTATTCACTCCGTTTTTAAAATGCTTTATATTAGTTAACTAGCATTTTTATTAAATCATATTAATTGTAAAAGAAGTGGGAAAAATGTGCTTTTGAGCTTAAGGCGTTAGGAGGGCTCGTTTAGAAAATAATTTTAGAAGTCAAGTGAATAGTGTTACGTAATAACTTAGGTAATTAATTAGCTAGCATATATTTTACCACCTTAGGCTCGTTTCTAAGCTTTCAATGCACATTTTAGAAGCCATTTAAATGCCCAACTAGACCCCACCTTTTATAAAACTAAAACATCTCACACTTAGCTCATATATCACACAACAACAAAAAAAAAAAAAAAGCTGAATGGCACTGTAGCAAACCCGACAGCCTCCTCTTGCTTTTTGGAGGATTTTTGCTTCTTCAAATCATCAAATCAAGCCAAGCCAAGCCTTGAGCAACTAGTGTAGGGTGTTTGCAAGGTCCCTAGGTGCTCCTACGCGTAGTGGTGAGGGATTTCACGACTTGTTTTTGCATTTTTAGATAATTGCTCATTTATTGATTTGTTGAAAATATGATTGTATGCCATTGTAATTGTTATCTATGCTAATATACTATCTATATGAATGCTAGAGAACACTTTTGAACCGTCGTTTCGCAATTTAAACGGTTAGAATCGTTAGTTTGATTTTTAGGGTGAATAGTGACGTTTTTTTCTAGGGTTTTGTGTAATTGCTCGAATTGGCTTGAATTAATGCTTCTAATTGATGCCTTAGGTACTAGTGAAGATAATTAAATAGCCCCGTACACTTGCATTGCCCTTAAATCGCCTAAAAATGGAAAATAGCCGACTTTAAGTTGGGGCTTTCGGGGTTAATGCGAATCCGGGTGGATTCGGGCTTCAATTCTAGTATCCTTAGGCTACCTAGATGCTATAGATGTCTTGATATCCCTTGTTTGAAGCCCGGACAATGTAGTTGTAGTTTAAAGCCAAAAGAGGGAAATTAGGGCTTTCGGGGTAAACGCGGGCATTTGATTGAGTTCGAGGGTTGAGAGGGTACCTTGGGGGTTAGTTAGAAGGTTGGGAGAGTTTCCTTTGAAAATGAAATCATTAACTATGGTTTAGAAGAGAAATAGTTCGAAAAACAATGGGGTCTAGGTGCAATTTAAGTTGTCTCACGCTTCTAAAACCATGTCAGGGCCTCTTAAGTGTTTATATATGATTTTAAATTGATTTGGAGCTTTTGGAATGATTCTATGCTTATATGGTATAAGTTCATTTGTAAACTGCTTATTAGCTTCTATCTTTGTTTCTATCCTAACTGCAACGAGGTCAACCTACTTTGTTGATCCTCATATGTGTTAATGCTTATATTATTGCTATTAACTTGCCATCGTTGAGTGCATTGCATAGTGGTTGCACAACCATAGTGTCGGGGCGGATGTGTTGAATATCGGCTGGGCGGCAGAGGGCTTGCCAGTGGATATTCAAACTCCGTGCCCTATTCCCTCATTCGCCTGGTCCGGAGATTGCCAGGGGATGTTGGGTCGTAGGATTTGGGGTACATCCGGAGTACACCCACTGGAGTGATTGGGGTTATGCCGGCTATCGTGATCGTGCTCGTGGTTCGTGGATCGTGATTGAAGACCAGTGAAGATTGGTGTATAGGGGATTGTTGAAATGTATCCTTTTAATTGTGTGGTTATTTAAGTATCATTGATTCTTAAATTGTTAAGGTGTTATTGTTGTGTAATTGTATTATCTGTTGCATTGCACGCCCCGGGACTATATCCCTCACTGGGCAACAGTGGTTGCTCATACCTCGATATCTGTTTCAGGAGACGCTGAGGGTGATCCCCAGCTTGTTGATTTAGTTGAGGAAGAAGAAGTTCAGATCGAGCCTTTACCTTAGTTGCTGTGTCTGATAAGTTGAGGTGGTTAATGATTTTGTTGCTATGTGGAAGACTCGTTTGATTACTTTATGTACTATTTTGTAGCCCAAGGGCTGTGTATATGCTTGTTGTATAAGTCGAAGATTAGATGGTTGGGTTGTAGCTTGAAAGTCTATGAACTGTAATAACTTTTATTCTTGCCTTATTTCCTTGCTTGCTTGGGAGTGGATGGTTACTGTAGAATGCTTTACTCTTTAAGTTGTTTTATTGATTTCCTAGAATGTCATGGTTATAAGACTATGCTGACAACAAGTTCTCGCATGCTTGTGTGTTTTGGAATTATTGTGTACTATAAGGCTCGGATGGCCTTATAGCTTTGTTGTTTAATTGAGAAAAGATGTATTGTATTTTTGGGATCTTGTTTAAGTGTTTACAGGTTTTTAGAATGTCCACGATACAGAGGAGACTCTGTCCGTGTGTCGGGTCCGGACTTAACCTTTAGCTTGGGGGTTGGGTCGGGGCGTGACATTGGCATTCATACATTTCCTATGGAAATGGTAAGTAAGTCCTCTTCCTCCCCTGAAGAAGTGGTTCACAGCTGTCCTTCCAAGGTGTATGGATTGGCCGGAAATGAATGGCATTTAACTAGCCTTGATTTGGAAGTTGGTGTTTGCTTTTGGAGCTTAGTTATTGGCGAATCTTTAGGGTCCTCTTCTGTGCTTAACAGCTGTGAAATAGTAGTTTTCTTTTAAGGTTCTATTTGGTTGTTCTTGAGAGAGCATTCTTTGGTTTTCTTATTGGGTATTCTTTGGAATCTTTTGTTGGCACTTCTCGGTGGACTTGGCTATTGGGATCTCAATCGGACTTACTGTATGGTATTATCTATGGCATATGTGTCTCGGTCTTTGTTGGTGTGATACTGGCAATCCTGATTGGAAATTCTTCAATGGTATTTTATGGAATTCTCAGTGGCCAATTATTTAGTATTTACTTATTGGGCAAACTTGGCTACTTTCTTATTGGAGCATTGTTTTGGATATCTTTTTCAGTGTTCCTCAGTAGGTTTGGTATTTGGAGTTCTTATCAGATTTATTGTATAATACTACTTATGGTATTCTTTGAAATTCTTATTGGGCGTTCTATTGGTATTTTCCTTATTAGCAAGGTTGTATGAAGTTCTCACTTGGCAAACAGTGAAAAGGCCTCAGAGTTTCGTTTCGGTATATTGTTCACCAGTTCGGTGTTTATCCTTGGAGTTTTCATCCATCTGGGAAGCTATGTTTGTTATTCAACTTGATTGTCTTATTGGGCACATTATATTTTCTCTGCTATTCATTAGACCTTCTTCTCAGCATTTGATAGCGATACTCGGAATCTAGTTGGTTGTCCTATGGGGTTATTGTTTGGAACGCTTCTTGGAACTTTTGAAGTAAATTTGATTGGGTTTCTTAGTATTTTCTCCAGCACTCTTAACAGGGAATTCTTCTATGAAATTCATGACCAGCGGGGTAATTGTTTGGACCTCTAGATGGAACCTTTGATTGGGCTTTTATTTGGCTTTTTGCTTAGGGATTCTCGGGCAGTAAAAGTTAGACTTCTATTGGAGATTCGTGCGTGGGATATTCTTCTTGTCGTTATTGTGTGGTATTAATGACATCTACAGTATCTTTGCTTTAGTCTTTATTGGTAATTTCTTGGCGCTTTTGGTTGGAATTTTATTCTTTTTCGATATTCGTGTCAACGGGATTCTTGTGCGGTATATACATTTGAGCCTTTATTCGGCATTACTACTTGGAATTTCTTCTTAAACTTCCCTATTGGTTATCTTGATTAATATACTTGCTTAGCAGCTGAAGAAGATTAGTCAGAGTTGGATTTCAGTGGATGTAGAGTTCTATTAGAAGAAGAATTGCGAGGACGCAATTGTTTTAAGGGGGGAAGGATGTGATACCCCGAACCTGGCATATATTTAATAGCATTTAAAGTTCATTTAAATTGCATTTTATTGACCTTTTGTGAGGAATCACATCCCACATCGGACGCGGACGATGCTGGGCTACTTGATATAAGGACAAAGTTCCTTCTATCGTGCACGGCCGTTTTCCTGGCAGTAGCTGGGAGGCGACAAAACCGTGAGGGGTATGGGCCCCAAAGCGAACAATACATGCATAGTGCGCTTTCGGGCCCACTCGCTATGGCCTCGGTGCTCGCTTGGGCCCTAAGTCTAGGGGGTATCCTTTGCAGGCGTGGGAGTGTTGGTTCGGGGCGTTACAAAGGTGGTATCAGAGCGGACGTGTCCTTTGTGCCGTTAGCCCGCGAGGGCACGGGCCTCCTTAAGGGGGGGTGAATGTGAGGAATCACATCCCACATTGGACGCGGACGATGCTGGGCTACTTGATATAAGGACAAAGTTCATTCTATCGTGCACGGCAGTTTTCCTGGCAGTGGCTGGGAGGCGACAAAACCGTGAAGAGTATGGGCTCCAAAGTGGACAATACGTGCATAGTGCGTTTCCGGACCCACTCGCCATGGCCTCGGTGCTCGCTTGGGCCCTAAGTCCAAGGAGTATCCTGCAGGCGTGGGAGTGTTGGTTTGGGGCGTTACACCTTTCACCTTCTTTGACCAAACTAGTTGACTTTTCATCAACAATGACCAATTAGGACAAGGTGAAAATTTTTGAAATGTTTAATAAAGGGCAAACTTGGGATTAAAAATAAAAAAATGCAATGTTAAGTTAGTCAAATTTAGGGTCAACTTTGGAATTAAATCTGAACCAATTGGGGAAGAGTTAGGTCGCAAATTATATATGGTTGGAAAGCTCTATGAGCCTAGTTTCTGAGGCTTCAAACTGTTCGTGAATTGGAGTTTTCTAGTAGAAGTTATGGCCGTTTTCGTAAGGTCGCGCATAGCTGTTTTGGTTTAGTGGGTTGACCGAAGCTTTGACCATTTGTCATTTTTTATTTAAGCATGAAATACGAAACAAAAGAGCAAAATCAGGAAATAAAGAAGGCCATGGCAGAAACCATGGAGGAAAAAGAAACAAAAAAACATTTCAACTTCAAACTTCAATTTCTTCGCGAGAGATTGTGCGGGGTGGTTTTCGAGGCATCCAGCGTGGTTTTCCTAGCGTCTATGAGCGTCTAAGGTGAGGGTTTCATCGTTATTTGCACATTTGAAAATGTTGAACATAAACTTTAATTTTTGTGATTTAACCGTAGGTTGTTATTTTGTCTGTTTCATTGCTTAAAGAATGTTCTCTAGCAATTGTAAAACGTGTATTTATAGCTTTTTAACATTTTTTGCGGTTGAATATCGATTTTAAAATATAAATTGTGTAATAAATAGTAAATAGTGAATAGTAAACCCCCGTTTCGATAAAGTTGCGCTGTTATGCTTTCTATTGATATGAAAAGGTGCTAGGTATGCTAGAATGTCTAAATGCATGGTTTGTTTAGGTTGCGTAATGGAAAAAATGAGAAAAATGCCTTGGTGAAAGTCGGGGTCGTTTAGGTCGAGTTTAGCGTTTTCTCGTTTTGCGTGATTGCATTGTTTCGGGAGGCCATGGAAGCACTTTTTGTGCGATTATGGCATTGGTTGGGTGTTTGGTTAGTATAATTGTAGTTCAAATGAGCAAAAGGGGAAATCGGGACTTTGCGTGAATTCTAGGGTAAAGTAGGGTTTCGGGGTCTTTAGACGTGCCTTATGGTGCCTTAGGAAGATTGGTAAAGTCGGTTTCCAAAGCTCGTGGCTCGTTTGAAAGTAGTAGCGTTTGAAAGTTGGGGTCATTTTTGGGATTTTGTGTGTTTTCATAGTATATTGTCTATAGAATGCTTATAATGCCTATAGAATACTTGTTATTGCTTGATAATGTTAGTTGGTGTTGTTCTTGTTGCTTATTTGATTGTAAATGCTTGTTAATGCTTATTACGCTTGTTAGAGTTGATTATTGATTGAAATGTCTAACAATTGTTGAATAATGCTTGATATCTCAGTTATCTCCTCTATCTGTGTTGTTGTGATATCGCTCGTTTATCGCCTTGTATCGAGCCTTGCATTGCATAGTGTCCAGTGCGTGAGTGATGGGCCTCTATAGGTAGCCTCGGGTTGCCAATGTTGGTTGCTCTAGCTCCGTGGCTATTCCCTTTTCTCGCTTGGGTTGCCTCCCAGGGAGACTTGGGTCGTAGAATTGATGGTTACTCCCGGGGTATTCCAAACTGGTGTTATAAGGTGGTTGCGCGCTTATTGTCATCGTTGTCAACATCAAGCTCGAGATTGATGTATCCCTCGTGAAATGGTATATTGCTCGTAAGAGTGAACCATAGCCTTCAGAGTGTGGTATAGCTTTGAATGGTTGTGTTAATGCTTTCTTGAATGTTTAATATATTGTCGTTTGTATTGAATGCTTTCTTATTGACTTTATTGCTTAGCTGTGTCTATTTGCATTGAACGACTTTCTTTCTCTTCAACTCGATATTTGTCTCGCCCTCACTGAGTATACGTGTTGTGTATACTCACTCCTCACCACCACATTGCAGGAAATGTCATGTTAGCTGGAAAGTTCGTGATTTCATGAAAGTTCGTGCCTGAAGAGTTGTCTTGCGTGCCTATGTGGCCTGAGTGTCGAAATTGTAAAGATATATGCTTTCATATGTTGTATGTATTTATTGTTAAAAGAAATGTAATCTAAATTAGCTAAATAGTTGAGGTAAATCGATAAGCTAGTTATGTAATCAGTTAGCATAGCTTAACTTCAATGCATGTTTGTAATGTCCCAAGGAAAAGAATTAGAATGGCATGATAGTTTATTTTATGCAGTAGCTTAGTATGGTTTAATTGTCTAGTTTGAATGTACTTGTCAAAAATGAAAAGAGATAGGTTAGCTTTTAAATTGGAAATGTATATATACTTGTTGAGTTTAATTGTTGAGAACCGAGGCTCGGATGGCCTTGAGGTAGTTTGTATGGTTGGACACGGTGTTGGTCCACTTATATGCTGTCGCAGGTTTTATATTTCGCCTAGAAACAGGGGAGACTCCGTCCGTTTTCTCTGAAAATTATGCCGGGGTTTGGTTTGGGTTGTGATTAGATCGATTGATAGAACCTCCGGTCTTGAGAGGGATCGGGGTGTTACATCAGGGCTCTAAACCAACCCTCATAATTCCATATAACCAACTCCAAAGATCAACAACAACTCCCCAACCAAACCAACAACATACAACACAACCATTCCCATATATTAAACATCCATTCATAAGTTCATTCTTAAGTTATACGCCTCTGTTCCAACATCAACCATAGGACATATCATACATTTGCAAAATAGATTATAACCAGTCTAGCAACCTAATCGTGTTCAAATGAAAGACTACTAAACTAGAGTTATATAATTCTTTATTTTTAAGTAAGTTATACAATACATCATACTACAAAAGCTAAGACAACCTCATGGATATGATTCTAACACATAAGACTCCTCCACATAAGGCACATACTCAGCTTCCTGAGGAAGGTACACAAAGTCTAGCTTAGTAACACCTGAATGCAGATAACGAATGAGAATGAGCTTATATAAAACAAGCCAAATGAGGATTCGATATATCTTTTACAAGTATTTACTATACTCCTTGGAAATCATCCTTTGAGCAGTAAACACATAATAAACATCAATAACAATATAAGCACAACAATAATAATAACCAATCAATAAGTATACTATAGTTGGAGTAGCTCCAAACGCCATCATAATCTCAACCATCTTCTTATAACTCTCCATTACTCATGCACCTGAGCTACCTCACTAGCCCCTCCCTCTATGGCACCTCCACCCACGCGAGCTGGGGATAGTCTATGATAGTCATGTCGCTATCAACCCGACAGCCCAACACTACCCGAGAGGTGGCACACACATACTAAGACTCATGACAATAATAATAATCATTGATATCACAGGTGGACAATGAAGTAGGTTGCCTATCTCCCGGCTTCATCAATAATCAATGAGCTAACATCATTTTAACAACATAACATCAATTAATCAATTAACAACTCAACAACTAAGTTAGAAGACAAAGTAGGCCATCCAACTCAACATGCATTAAACCACTCAACCAAACCCGAATCTAACCAACAACAACCCATGATTCAACCTCTCAAACACCACTCAAACAACTAAAGACATTATTCCAACATTTAATGAAAGACTACTCAAACTTTTAAAAATCATAACTTACAATCTACTAATCCAATAACTTCCAAACCAGTTTCTATAACTCACCCACTTAAGCAACTATATTAGTCCCCTCGGAAACCAACCACAATCCATCCAAAACAAGCCCACAAACCCAAAAACCTCAATGCACCATGGCTGAAATTTTTGAACTTTTGCCACGACATCACAATCAAAATTTCGGCATTTCAACATTACTACCACGTATTTAACAAACTTTTAGAAGCTAACAGCAATCAATTCCAACCACCACAACTTCATTAAATCAACAACAAGCCAATAACTCAATTTTGATACTTGGAAAATAGAAATATATGCTAAAACTGTTCAAAATATCTATACACCCATATAACAGATCCTTAGCAACTACTGCGCAATATTCTAACATCAATTCAACATTTTAACGGCTAAAAATTCAAATATAAGAATTGTCATAAAAATAGCATTTTGAGATCTAGAATTTTTCTCTCACCTTTGATGCAAAATAAGGTTATAAGTAGGTAGAATGGATACCCAACAAGAAATTTCAAGCTTTGAATGAAGTGATTTGGACTTGAATTGCAAAATCTAAGACAAAATCACTTGAAAACCTTAGAAAAATGCCTTTTCTCTTCTCCCTCATGGAGCCATGGTTTTTTATGTGTTTTTGTGGTGTTTTGGCAGATATTTGAGTATATATTAAGTTAAGTAATAAGTCAATGCAAAAAGAATTGTTCAAAGTTGAAACTAGTTTAGTATTTTTAGTATTTTAGTTGTTTTTAGATTATTTTTAGTATATTGCTCACAAATATATGCACTTAACACATAGACTATTTTTATTAGCATATTTTTAGTTGACAAGGAGTTCCACATACATACATTTACACCCGACTTGGGTAAAAACTCAGTTTTTTCAAAAGAAGATGAAAAGTTATATTATTTGTTTTCAAATGTCTTTTAAATGCATTTTTCAATTGTGCCATTCTATAAATATTTAAAATGAAATATAATTTGTATTTAATATATACTAGGTAAATGAAAGTCAACTCAAGAATCGTTTTGAACAAAAATCACTATTTCAGCTTAAAACCTACTTTTTCGTCCGGAAATTCTATTTAAATTTCTAATCAGTTTCAGAACTAATTTTTATTCAAATACGGGTCTATTAATAATGGATGACTAGTTTTTAAAACGTTTAAAACACTCGTGTAAAAATTTTGGCAGACGTGCGTTCAAAATACTATTCACAAAAACCAATGATAAAATTTCAGATGCCGATTTTGATGAAAATTTCATGAATGCACACATAGCATGTAATAGGAATATAAATCACAAAATTTGTGCATTCTAACTCATATATCACATAAACAGGTCAAAACACGCAATACTATGCAAATGTAAAATATGAGATTTCACATTCTCCCCCCTTAAAACAATTGCGTCTACGCAATTCTCTGACTGACAAACAACTAAGTCCTCAATCGTTACACTTTAACAATATTTCCCTTAGTTCCCATTTATCTCTTAGGATGACACCTAAATAAAGACCTCAATTGAAATAAACTTCATTGGCTGCAAGTTGATATTCATAATTCCAAGACAATCTTCAATTCATAATTCTCTCCCACTTAACATCATATTGGATATGAAAGAAATTGCAACTCCAAGGTCTTAGCATGATACCACTACTTATCAATCATCCCCTACTACACAAAAGTACTCTATGAACACTCCGAGGGTTTAAAAACTCATTCACGGTAACATGAATGATTATTGATCAAGGGAATATCTCAAAAGTGACATTAGTCAGAATATGACTATTATGAAATTTACAAGGAAATAAGGATATGGAAAGTCATATTCGAGCCAACAATCAATTGAACAAGAGGTCAAACAGGTTAGAGAATCAAGAGCCTAATAGTTTAATAAGGAAGCATGATAACTAAGATAAGAAATGTCTCAGCACCTATTAGTTAAATAAGTACGAACAAAGGATGATGACGAGTCAGAACAGTGCTGAGTATGTTGAACAAAAATTCCTAAACAAGTAGACATTTCAATTCTCGATGTTTGTTCAAGGAACCAACAAGTAAGCTGTACTTGAGGTGAAATGAAATTAAGAAATAAGAGATGATTAATTCAATAGAAAACATGAGTGGCAAGTGTGATAACCCGAACTCGGCATACATTTATTGGCATTTAACTGCATTTAATTAAATGTTTAATTAGTTAAATAAACCATTTTGCACTATTTTCCTATTTGTTTTGGAAGCATTTAATAATTTTTATATTGGTTAATTAAAAGATATTTACCTATTTCTATTATTTCTAGTAATTGGATTTATTTTCTTATATTTAATTAAGTGACATCTTAAATGTTTGTATTTAGTTGCATTTGATTACATGTTTATATTAACTTATTCATTTGTATTTTAACATTAATTTCATAATTATTTAAAATATTCTAGAAATAGTTAAATTAATTATTTTTGAATGAATATTGATTATTTTGATTGTTTTGATTATTTTAATAATCGATTTTAATTGTCTTGTATTAAAATTACTCGGTTTTCAATTAAATGAGAAAAGCAACTCTGAGCCAAAGTGAATTTTAAACTATTCTACTATTCTACTTTTCAAAAAAATTATAGTTTTATAATATTGCTCATCATTTGATTAGCGATCGTTTATTGACCGTTCGATCGTAGCATTTCGAAAATGAGAGTTAGAGAAATATTCCTCGGACTTAGTGAAAAATATTTTTAGCTTAATTTAACTAGTTTTAGTTGTTTTTCATTTAATTGCATTGTTTTAACTTGAATTAGATTAAATGGCATCAAAATAAGTTAGTTTGACCATATTTTCACTTAAACTTGATTTTGCAACATACCAAAATGCCCTTTGTCATCTTTTAAAAATAAAACAAGGAAAAAATCAAAACAAACAAAACCAGAAATTCCCATTTAGGCCCCCCCCCCCCCCCCCCCTTGGCCGAAGGTTTAAGGAGAAATGAAAAAAAAAAAATTGATTTTCCATTTTTAAGCTAAAATCTTGCGTGGAATTGCTCGGGGGTCGTGGCTCGGGTCCTTGCGGGTCTTGGTCTTCAATCTCTGTGAGGGTTTTCATGCTTTTGTGCATATTTTGTGAAATTTGATTATTGTTTCAAATTTTTGGATTTGATATATAATGTGTTATAATACCTATAATTGCTTGATATAGCTTCCTTTGAGTTCGTAGAGCATTGTTTGATAGTTATTTAGCAATTTTTATGGCTGAAATTGTGTATTTGAAATTGGGGAAGAATAATAAATAGTGATTTTGAATAGTAAAACCCTAGAATTTTGGATTTTGATCCGAATTGTGATTTCTTGATTTGGATAAGTGCCATTAATGATAGAAAGATAAAATGTGCAATAAAAACGGATCGGCCTTTGTTAAAATTAGAAATTAGACAAAGAAACGGAAAGGGGCCGTTTGACCAAAAGTTGACTGTGATCAAATTGAGTTAGGGGTTTTGCTATTGAGGGCATGGAAGCACTTTTGGCGCTGTTGTGGCGTTAATTGAGCGACCGATTAGCATAGCTGTAGTTCAAACGCAGTAGGTGGACTTTCGGGCTTCGATTGGAAAAATGAAGTTTAGTGACATAGAAACGTGTCTTGTAGTGCCTAAGTGATTGTAGTGAAATTGGTTTCCTAATCCTAGAGCTCGTTTGCTCGTAATTGCCTTTGGAAGTTAGAGATTGAATAGTGATATTTGTCGTTTTCATGTTTGAACTGCTATTACTTGTTTGATTGATGTTATTGTGGGTATTAATGATAATCATGCTTGAAAAGTTAATTGATTGCTATTATTAATTGTAAATGCTTGTTATCTCGTTTATCACCACTAATCTGCACTTTCGTGCTATTGCTCGTTTATTGCTTGTATCTCGTATTGCATTGCATAAGTGTCAGGCGTGTGAGTAATGGGCCTCTCTGGGTAGTCTCGGGCTGCTAGGGTTGGTTGCTCTAGCTCCGTGTCCTATTCGAATTCTCGCTAGGGGTGCCGCCTTGGGAGATTTGGGTCGTAGATGTGTCGGGGTACTTCCGAAGTACACCCAGTGGATGTTATAAGGTGGTTGGGCGCTTATGGTCATTGTTGTTAACATCAAGCTCGAGATTGATGTAATGCTCGTGGAATCAAATCACATGGTACATTGCTCGTATGAGTGAACCACAGCCTTCAGAGTGTGGTATAGCTTTGAATGGTTGTGTTAATGCTTTCTTTAATTGTTTATTGTATTGTCATTTATATTGAAAGCTTTCTTATTGATTATATTGCTTAACTGTACCTATTTGCATTGCACCATCTTTTTTCTCTCCACCTCGATATATGTCTCGCCCTCACTGAGTATGCGTGTTGTGTATACTCACTCCTCACCACCACATTTCAGGAAATGCCATGTTAGCTGGAAAGTTCGTGGCTACGTGAAAGATCATGCTTGAAGAGTTGTCTTGCGTGCTATGTGGCTTGAGTTATCAAAGATGCAAAGATGTATATTTTCATGTGATCGATGCCTTTTGTGTTAAAAAATGTACTTTAAGTTCAACTAGATTATTGAAGTGGTATGATAGGTTAGTTCATGTATTTAGTTAGTATAGCTTAACTTTAATGCAGGTTTGTATTGTTTAAAGAAAGAGTTAGAATAGTCTGGGTACTTGGAAATATATGTATACTTGTTGTGTTTAATTGTTGAGAACCAAGGCTCGGATGGCCTTGAGGAATTTTGAATGGTTGGACACGGTGCTGGTCCACTTATATGCTATTGCAGGTTTTGCATTTTGCCTAGAAACAGGGGAGACTCCGTCCGTCTTTCCCTAAAATTTTGCCCGGGTTTGGAATCGGTTGTGATTAGATTGATAGATAGAACTTCCGGTCTTGAGAGGGATCGTGGTGTTACAGCAAGAGTATCTCAACACGCAATACCAAAGAAGTACGAATAAGAAATGATAACAACAAGATTGTGCCGAGTACTTTGAGTGAGCAATTACAAGCAAATTAACGGCTCAGCATTTAATAATAAAACAATAGGATTAACAAGGATTAACAAGAATGACAATGATGTGCTTAGGTGGGTAGTACATCAAGCAAGTGAAATTCGAACAAGTAAAAAGGTATACCAAAGGAAAAATTAGTTTTAAATGAATAGTAATAGGATGAAATGAAATATTGAAATCAATGGCTGGAGATATAGAATGAAATATAGAAGTCTCAAACCTTAACTCCAATAAGCGACATTGCTATAAGAAACAAATATGAATATTAAGAATAGAAATAATGTCAAATAAGTATAGGATCCATTAATCCAATATGCAAAACTTTCAAGAAACAACTGATATGCTAGAAAAGTGTGACTCTCTCTCAAATAAGTGAGAATAAAGTAGAAAAGAATAATAAGACCAATAGAATAGGAAGCACAAAAGGAGTGTCCCATCTACACACTTAAACACCAACAAGTCAAATCCTACAATATATCTCTCTTCAAAACAAGACACTAAGGGGATCTAGAGAACCTGAGGAGTCATACAGTCACTCCAAAATTTATATTCCGCACCAGACCAATCACTAAACAAGATAAATCACCAATTACCCAACAAGATTCACTGATGAAGACTCCAAAATCTGATAACACAATACAGATTCATACTAACTCATTATAACACAAGAGAATCCCCAATCGACAATTTAGAAAGTCATACCATCTAGAACTCAAAGGCTCAATGTAGGCAAGTAATGTTTAGCCACCAAAATGCATTCTTATTTCCTCAAATAATTCTATCTCCCAACTATTACATCTTCAAATAAAGTAACTTTAGTCAGGAATCACTCCAATTGTCTCTAAGGTTTAAAGATCAAAACTCCAAAATATCCATTAATAATATAGCAACCCCAAATAGTAGAAATATTCACATGTTATACCACACTTTATTCCATTCACAAATATACATCACTAATTCCTCAAATAAATTCATTCTAAAATAACCTCAAGAAAGTATAATATGAGTTGAGACTCCAAAAGTGTCTAATCACAACCTCACGGAAACCTCAACTTATGATATATCTTCAAGTAATAACAAGTTAAACATAGCAAGAAAAGTAATTATAATCATCAAGATGCATTGTTATTTCCTCGAACAACTTCATTCTCGCTAAAGGAACATCAAGAACAGAGATCCATTAAACTGAGACTAAAATCCATAAGCATAATAATCAAGATCTTAATGATAAACTATCAGAATAATAATAACTCAAAATCACAGCCTAGCTCTGGTTCCGAATGCTCTTGCAGCTTCCCTTGGCATTAAATGATCACTCATGAGTTAAACAGGTATGCAACTATATCATATGAAAGACAAGTACAACGTAATACGCAATTATTATACAATACAACATTATCACATAACGCACAACTCAGCACATAGGAGGCAAATATCACCTAAGCAGGTTACATCACGTAAGCAAGTTATAAGAAATTAAAGTCACATAAGCGACAATCTTCACATAAGGCAAGTTGATCACGTAACTCACATTAGTCACTTAAAGTACATTGAGCACCTAAAGCACGTTGTTTCACATAAGCTAGTTATAAACAATTAAAACCACATAAATGACTAACTTCACACAAGAAACTTCGATCACATAAAACACATTTGTCACATAATACATATTAATCACATAATGCACATTAATTACAACACACTGAGTACATAAGGCATGTTGTCACATAAAGCATATTGACCACTTTAATTCACTTAACACATAAAGCATATTGATCAGTTAGAAAGTTAGTAACATAAGTAAATTAATCACATAAACATATAAACATATAATTCTCTTTGCACTTAGTACATGCATTCATGTCAAGACCACTACCCACATTCCGAGGATACCCCGGCTGACAGCTAAACATGCGCTCTGATACCACTTAATGTCACGCCCCAACTCGATCCCACTTACGATCAGTCAGGACGCAATGGAATATCGGCAGTATAACAACAGTAAGATGGACATCAGGGCTCTAAACCAACCCTCATAATTCTATATAACCAACTCCAAAGATCAACAACAACTCCACAACCAAATGAACAACATACAACACAACCATTCCTATATATTAAACATCCATTCATCAGTTCATTCATAAGTTATATGCCTCCGTTCCAACATCAACCATAGGACATATCATACATTTGCAAAATAGAATATAACCAGTCTAGCAACCTAATCATGTTCAAATGAATGACTACTAAACTAGAGTTATATAATTATTTATTTTTAAGTAAGTTATACAATACATCATACTACAAAAGCTAAGACAACATCATGGATATGACTTCGGCACATAAGACACCTCCACAGAAGGCACATACTTAGCTTCCTAAGGAATGTACACAAAGTCTGGCTTAGTAACACCTGAATGTAGATAACGACTGAGAGTGAGCTTATATAAAACAAGCCCAATGAGGATTCGATAGATCTTTTACAAGTATTTACTATACTCCTTGGAAATCATCCTTTGAGCAGTAAACACATAATAAACATCAATAACAATATAAGCACAACAATAAGTATACTCTAGTTGGAGTAGCTCCAAATGCCATCATAATCTCAACCATCTTCTTATAACTCCCCATTACTCACGCACCCGAGCTACCTCACTAGCCCCTCCCTCCATGGCACCTCCGCCCATGTGAGCTGAGGGTAGTCTATAATAGTCATTCCATTATCAACCCGACAACCCAACACTGCCCAGAAAGTGGCACACATATACCAAGACTCATGACAATAATAATAATTATTCATATTACAGGACGACAACAAAGTAGGTTGCCTATCTTCCAGCTTCATCAATAATCAATCAGTTAATATCATTTTAACAACATAACATCAATTAATCAATGAGCAACTCAATAACTAAGTTAGATGACAAAGTAGGCCATCCAAATTAACATGCATTAAACCACTCAATCAAACCCGAATCTATCCAACAACAACCTATGATTCAACCTCTCAAACACCACTCAAACAACTAAAGACATTATTTCAACATTTTAAAAAAGACTACTCAAACTTCTAAAAATCATAACTTACAATCTACTAATCCAATAACCTTCAAACTATTTTATATCACTCACCCACACAAGCAACTACATTAGTCCCCTTGGAAACCAACCACAATCCATCCAAAACAAGCCCAACAACCCTAAAATCTCAATGCACAATTGTTGAAATTTCCAGACTTTTACCACGATATCACAATCAAAATTTTGGCATTACAACATTACTACCACGTATTTCACAAACTTTTAGAAGCTAACAACATTCAATTCCAACCACCACAACTCCATTAAATCAACAACAAGCCAATAATTCAATTTTAATACTCGAAAAATAGAAATATATGCTACAACTGTTCAAAACAGCTATAAACTCATATAAATGATCCTTAGTAGCTACTAAGTAATATTCTATCATCAATTCAACATTTCAACGGATAAAAATTCAATTATATGAATTGACATAAAAATAGCATTTTGAGATCTAGAATTTTTCTCTCACCTATGATGCAAAATAAGGTTAGAAATAGGTAGAATGGATGCCCAACAAATAATTTCATGCCTTGAATGAAATGATTTGGACTTAAATTGCAAAATCTATGAGAAAATCACTTGAAAACCTTAGAAAAATGTATTTTCTCTTCTCCCTCATGGAGCCACGGTTTTCGATGTGTTTTTGTGGTGTTTTGGCTGATATTTGAATATATATTATGTTAAGTAATAAGTCAATGCAAAAAGAATTGGTCAAGGTTGAAACTAGTTTAGTATTTTTAGTATTTTAGTTGTTTTTAGACTATTTTTAGTATATTGCTCACAAATATATGTACTTAACACTTAGACTATTTTTATTAGCATATTTTTAGTTGACAAGGAGTTCCACATGCATACATTTACACCCGACTCGGGTAAAAATTCGATTTTTGCAAAAGAAGATGAAAAGTTATATTATTTAGTTTCAAATGTCTTTTAAATGCATTTTTCTATTGTTCCATTCTATAAATATTTAAAATGAAATATAATTTGTATTTAATATATACTAGGTAAATGAAAGTCAACGCAAGAATCGTTTTGAGCAAAAATCATTATTTTAGCTTAAAAATGTACTTTTTCTTCTGTAAATTCTATTTAAATTACTAATCAATTTCAGAAATAATTTTTATTCAAATACGGGTCTATTAATAATGGAGGACTAGTTTTTAAAATGTTTAAAATACTCGTGTAGAAATTTTAGCGGACGTGCGTTCAAAATACTATTTACAAAACCGACAATAAAATTTCCGATGCCGATTTTGATTAAAATTTCATGAATGCACACATAGCATGTAATAGGAATATAAATAACAGAATTAATGCATTCTAACTCATATAACACATAAACATGTCAAAACACACAATTATATGCAAAGGTAAAATATGGAATTTCACATTCTCCTCCAATTAAAATAAATGCGTCCGCGCAATTCTCCAATTGACAAACAACTAAGTCCTCAATTGTTACACTTTAACAATACTTCCGTTAGTTCCCATTTATCTATTAGGATGACACCTAAACAAAGACCTCAATTGAAATAAACTCTGTTGACTGCAAGTTGATGATCATAATTTCAAGACAATCTTCAATTCATAATTCTCTCCCACCTAACATCATATTGCATATGAAAGAAATTGCAACTCCAAGGCCTTAGCATGAAACTAGTACTTATCAATCATCCCCTACAACACAAAAGAGCTCTATGAACACCCCGAGGGTTTAAAAACTCATTCACGATAACATGAATGATTACTGATCAAGGGAATATATCAAAAGTGACATTGGTTAGAATATGGCTATTATGAAATTTACAAGGAAATAAGGATATGAAAAGTCATATTCAAGCCAACAATCAAGTGAACAAGAGGTCAAACAGGTTTGAGAATCAAGAGCCCAATAGTTTAATAAGGAAGCATGATAACTAAGATAAGAAATGTCTCAGCACCTATCAGTTAAATAAGTACGAACAAAGGATGATGATGAGTCAAAACAGTGCTGAGTATGTTGAACAAAAATTCCTGAACAAGTAGACATTTCAATTCTCGATAATTGTTCAAGGTGTAAGAATATAACCAATTTCCTAGAAACGTCTTAACAACAATCAAGTAGAAAGACAACATTAATCGTTATAACAATTCAATATGACACTTACAAGATAATTGTCCCACCCTGCGCTCTCTAGATTAGAGTTTCAATGGCTTCTAGACTTACAAGAAGAATACAAGAAAGAAAGACTAACTTAGGATTGTGTTTGGAGTTGTGTCGTGAATGAATATGATGAACTAATGCATGCCTATTTATAGAATTCAGCTAGCCCGCCATAGGAGACTTCCTATCAAACATTTTCCATCATGGTTGGCTTTACAAACCATGTTCAAAGTATTGACCACCCATATTTATCACATG
This sequence comes from Ehretia macrophylla, assembly GCA_037974665.1. NCBI lineage: Eukaryota > Viridiplantae > Streptophyta > Magnoliopsida > Boraginales > Ehretiaceae > Ehretia > Ehretia macrophylla. The sequence continues at coordinate 83,743,182 of CM075770.1, read as the reverse complement.
GGTGGCTACAATTGACCACATGGGTGGCTAGCATCCAAGTCAACTTCTAGGAAGTTTCCTTTAGTCAAATTGGCTAACTTTAGCATTGCATCATCCCGACGTCATCTTAGGTAATTTCAAATTCCAGAACTTCTTCCTTGTAGCCATCGCGGTCTCTTTTGACATCATCGATATGCTAGTCGGAATCATTAATTTATGCTACCACATAAATTAACGATACTTATTATAGGTGGGCATTAACATATACCAACACAAGGAACCAACAAGTAAGTTGTACTTGAGGCGAAATGAAATTAAGAAATAAGAGATAATTAATTCAATCGAAAACATGAGTGGCAAGAGTATCTTAGCACGCAATACCAAAGAAGTACGAATAAGAAATGATAACAACATGATAGTGCCGAGTACTTTGAGTGAGAAATTACAAGCAAAGTAATGGCTCAGCATTTAATAATAAAACAATAGGATTAACAAGGATCAACAATAATGACAATGATGTACTTAGGTAGGGAGTACATCAAGCAAGTAAAATTCAAACAAGTAAAATGGTATACCAAAGGAAAACTTACTTTCAAATGAATAGTAATAGGATGAAATGAAATATTGAAATCAATGGCTAGAGATATAGAATGAAATATAGAAGTCTCAAACCTTAACTCCAATAAGCGACATTGCTATAAGAAACAAATATGAATGTTAAGAATATAAACAATGTCAAATGAGTATAAGATCCATTAATCCAATAAGCAAAACTTTCAAGAAACAATTGATATGCTAGAAAAGTGTAACTCTCTCTCAAATAAGTGAGAATATAGTGGAAAATAATAATAAGACCAATAGAATAGGAAGCACAAAATGAGTGTCCCATCTACACACTTAAACACCAACAAGTCAAATCCTACAATCTATCTCTCTTTAAAACAAGACACTAAGGAGATCTAGAGAACCTAAGGAGTCATACAGTCACTCCAAAATTTATATTCCGCACCAGACCAATCACTAAACAAGATAAATCACCGATTACCCAACAAGATTCACTGATGAAGACTCCAAAATCTGATAACATAATACAGATTCATACTAAATCATTATAACACAAGAGAATCCCCAATCAACAATTTACAAAGTCATACCACCTAGAATTGAAAAGCTCGATGTAGGCAAGTAAATGTTCAGCCACCAAAATGAATTCTTATTTCCTCAAATAATTATATCTCCCAACAATTACATCTTTGAATAAAGTAACTTTAGTCATGAATCACTCCAATTGTCTCCAAGGTTTAAAGATCAAAACTCCAAAATATCTATTAATAATATAGCAATCCCAAATAGTAGAAATATTCACATGTTATACCATACTTCATTCCATTCACAAATATACATCACTAATTCCTCAAATAAATTCAATCTAAAATAACCTCAAGAAAGTATAATATAAGTTGAGACTCCAAAAGTGTCTAATCACCACCTCACGGAAACCTCAACTTATGATCTATCTCCAAGTAATAACAAGTTAAACATAGCAAGAAAAGTAATTATAATCATCAAGATACATTGTTATTTCCTCGAACAACTTCATTCTTGCTAAAGGAACATCAAGAACAAATCCATTAATCTGAGACTAAAATCCATAAGCATAATAATCAAGATCTCAATGATAAATAATCAGAATAATAATAACTCCAAATCACAGCTTATCTCTGATTCCAAAAGCTCTTGCAGCTTCCCTTGGCATTAAATGGTCACTCACAAGTTAAATAGGTATGCAACTATTGTCAGAGATATGCCCTAATGCTACATATTTGGATGACATATATTGGGGCATTTTGACATTTACTTATGGCATTAGTGTTTATATGTTCGTTTACATATTGACATAATTAGGACATTCATATGCTCCTTATTTACGTGTATGAATGAGTCCCTAGTATTTTCATTAGATGAATATATTCTAAAAGCGTTTAGAATATGTTGGCGTATTTCCTTAATATGATAAATACTTAAAGCGTTCATAGTCCTTAGATTATTTGATCGGGAGTTCAATAATCTATTACGGACTATCACATGTGTTGTTACCTTTGATCAACATAAGGATGTTGATGATAAAGGATGGTGAGCCACGTGCCATAATAGCATAGTGATGCGACTACCAAACATGTGGGTGACTATTAGTTGAATAGTTCTCTAAATGTGACGTGAATAACAAATTACATTACTTTGGATTAATAATTTGTTATCCGTTGCGATTGTGCATTTAATCCTTAGACTTGAGGTATTACGACTGCCATATGTATTGGGGTTTGATTCAAGCGTTTGGATAATGCCTGTCTTGAAAAACGAGATGAGATACGTCATCTCGCAGTTTCAATCATCTAGTATTGTGATTGATGAGTAGTGGTCGAGATAGGATCCATTAACCTCCGTCATGAGGCGATGTCCTATGTGATCTAAGCTTGGTTGTTTAATGAGAAAATCCTTGGCCAAGGTATGAATGATAGAGAAAGGGTTTTCCACGTGTCATCTCTCATTACACTAATTAGATCTATGCATAATATCGAGTTTATGAACTTAATCGAATCATGGTTCTTTCTCGACGGGACAATTAATGGAAGGATTGGATTGCACGGTAATCGGCAACTATAAATAGGTTCGTTACATGATTACTTCATTGCCTTACAAATTGTCTTGAAATGTTGCTAGACGTCATTCAAGACCTTAAGGGTGTTTCAAGAATTAAAGGAGAAATTCTTGAAACAAATCAAGAACCTGATTGACATTAAAGGTGTTTAATGTTTCTGTAGTACTATTTGGCTGTGAACCTAGAAAGTCACACCATATTAGCATGGAGATTAAGTCTTGCTTAGACTTGAATCATCTTCTCTAAGAAATTATTAAGAGTTAATAATTATAGTCTCAACCATTAAACATTAATGGGGAAAATTTGTATGCTTGGGAAAGTTTTGGGTGCTTAGTACAAATAGGTAAAATCTAATTTCTTCCTATTGGTTGCCAACATGTTGATGTGGCAAAATATTAGCCAATAAATACAAAGCACCAAGATCAAAATCCTAGCCATCCATCTATTAATCCAAGGATTGAAATTGGTCAACAATTTTGGGCATTATTTAAGTGTTAAATAATATCAACTTGTCTTGTGAAGACAACTTGCAAGACATTTGTATGTATGTGTTATGTTCTTTCACAGGAAAATCAAAACAAAAGAAGACAAAGTTATTAACATATTATGTCTTGTGTTTTGGATGAATCAAGTTAAAGAAAACATAACAAGAAAAAAACATAGACCTTATTTCTTGTGCTTTTCTTGGTCAAAGCAAAAGCAAGATAAAGAAGACAAAGACTTCTTCAATCCTTGTTGAAATGCACGACCAAAAATAAAGAAGTAAAAAAAATGCTTTTCTCTTCTTCTACATTCTGAAAATCAGCAACATACACCATAGATGGTTGCAAGAACACAAGTGTTCGTTCTTCATTTTTGCTTTTCTCATCTTGGATTAGAATTGAGACTTGGAAAGATAACTACACTACGAGTAGTTTTGAATAATCTTTCAAATGAGAGAAGTGTTCTTGTCCATGAATCTTCCAAGGAGTTTGCTAGCACTACAACTCAAGGAGGAGGAAAGGCTTCTTCAAATTGCTAGGTGGACAATCTAGGACTTCTACACTTGTGGAAGGTTCAAGGAGTTCTCAAAGCTTCACCAAATGATTCTAACCTTTGGTCTTGAAGAGGTATTGTTCTCTTCTTGTATTACCTTTGGTTTGAGATGTATATTGCATAAATATCAAGTATTGGGATTGACTACACATATGAATGTCATATATGCTATGAAAAATTGTATTTCATGCTATCTTCCGCTGCAAAATTTTTATTCTATATGTGCAATCCCGGATATCGTTCCTTCAATTGGTATCAGAGCCATGACTTGATATTTATGCAATTACATGTTTGTTTGCATTTAGTTTCGTGAGTCTTGAGCACTAAAAAGAACTTGGAAAGAGTTTCATATTCTTTGCATGTTTGATGTTTAGATTTCTTAAGCAAATATTCTGTGCACTGAAATTGCAACACTGATTTGACATAGTAAATCTTGTTGTTTGGGGCTGATTTTTGGATATGTTATGATATAGAGATAGTAGAACATTTCATCTTCTAATAGGCATCTCCAAATTTTGTGGTTAATGGTCTCATTTAGACCCATTACAGTAGCATTGCTGATTCTCGTGCTCACTAGACAGACTGGGCAGTGTCTGCTCCGAGGGGCATAACTCAGTTAATTTAAATCCAAATTGAGTTTCGTTTGATTCAAAAACTATCTACACTTGAGGAGCTATGTCTTTGTAAAATTTAGGAATTTTTGAAGAATTGTGGATAGGTGAAACAAATCAAAATATTTGATGCATGTGCAGCAGGTTTGTAATAGTAAGATTACAAGTTGAAAGTCATGACTAATTAATTGGATTATGGTAAAGCCCAAAGGGCCCAAATATTCATGGGCTTAAATCTGATAGGATTAGATGGATTTTTCTTGGAGAAGATTAATTCAAGCCTAGGAACTCAAATTGGACCATGAAATGGACTAAGAATTTGCATTGGGCCTTATTCAATAAGTAGAGTTCTTTTATTTAAATATTAGATGTTAAAAGCTCAAGATATGAAACTTATTGCAACCATGTCTTTAATTTCTTTTATGGATATGATTCATAATTATATTATTCGTATCTTGGCATGATGGATGGATCATGGACTTATAGATGAATGGTGAATGGTTGTAAATTCATTTGATGTCTTTATAATTATATTCTTTCATTCATTTGATTTGTAATTGAGACATAAGTCTCATTTTTACATATATTGAAAGAGAGCAAATTGTAGTGAGACATATGATGTAATTATTCTACAAATCAAGCTTGGCAAAGAGTTTAAGATCAATCAAGGAGTTGATGGACTTGGAGGTGCTGAAGAGTTCAAGGTGCCAAGACCCTTTGAAGACATGAGATGTGCTTGCTTAGGTTTTGTGATTGATCAAATTTATATGGCTCAAATTTGATCAATCACTAAGTCCATGATCCACCATATTTATATTATTGCATATATGTTTATTTAGTTATTTTGTATGAGATGCATGTTAAATGGACTAATGTGCAAAGTGAGACCTAAATAAATTCAAAATCTTCTTACGTGCAAACATATTAGATTGTAAGCGGTAAAAGTGTTTATCGTTGCCCTCCACTATCATAGGTTATATTTGCTCGATTGGGTATGTCTTGGCTAATCCAAAGGTAGGAAGACATATTCCATGAAAGTATTTTATTTACCTAGCAAGCATAGTGATGTTGTGTTGTTCCAATATCACGAGGCCAATAACGTACCAAAGCTGAGGTCTGGAATTCAAATTGTCACAACACTGTGACGGTGGGTATAATCTAACTAGATCACATTTCCATAATACACCAAAGCTGAGATTATGGTGATTTAGGGGAAAAATGGCGATATCCTATATAGTGATATAGATAGTAATCGTTGCTAACTCTTTGTATGTATATTCCAATAATGCACCAAAGTTGAGGGGTATTCATATTAAAAAGAATAATGGTCACCTACTAAAGAGTCTTTAGTTAGATTCACGATCTCATTTAGGAAGTGTGGGACTCGATAAAATTAGTGGGAGGTGTAACACCCCGATCCCTCTCGAGACCGGGAGTTCTATCAATTAATCTAATCACAACCCAAATCCAAACCCGGGCAAAATTTTAGGGAAAGACGGACGGAGTCTCCCCTGTTTCTAGGCAAAATGTAACACTTGTAATAGCATATAAATGGACAAGTACCGTGTCCAACCATTCAAACACCTCAAGGCCATCTAAGCCTTGTTTCTCAACAATTAATCTCAACAAGTATACATACATTTCCAAGTACCCAGACTATTCTAACTTTTCTTTAACCAATACAACCATGCATTAAAGTTAAGCTATACTAACTAGATACATAAACTAACTTATCAAACCACTTCAATAATCTAATAAAACTTAAATTACATTCCTTTTGACATTAAATACATACAATACATGAACATACATCTTTGCATCTTTGACAACTCAAGCCACATAGCACGCAAGACAACTCTTCAAGCACAAACTTTCACACAGTCACGAACTTTCCAGCTAACACGGCATTTCCTGAAATGTGGTGGTGAGGAGTGAGTATACACAACACGTATACTCAATGAGGGCGAGACAGATATCGAGGTGGAGAGAAAGAAAGTCATGCAATGCAAATAAGGAAGTTAAGCAATATAACTGACAAGTAAGCAATCAAAATAAACAATCAATACAATAAGCAATTGATAAAAGCATTAACACAACCATTCAAAGCTATACCACACTCTGAAGGCTATGGTTCACTCATACGAGCAATGTACCATTTCACGAGAGATACATCAATCTCGAGTTTGATGTTGACAATGATGACATTAAGCGCGCAACCACCTTATAACTTCAGTTTGGAATACCCCAGAAGTATCCATCAATTCTACGACCCAAATCTCCCTAGGAGGCAACCCAAGCGAGAATGGGAATAGGACACGGAGCTAGAGCAACCAACACTGGCAACCCGAGACTACCCAGAGAGGCCCATCACTCACGCGCCTGACACTATGTAATGCAAGACACGATACAAGGCGATAAACGAGCGATAGCACAACCATACAAATTAGAGGCGATAAACGAGATATCAAGCATTTACAATCAATACTAGCATTTAATTAACTTTTCAAGCATAACTATCATTAATAACAACAATAACACCAATTAAACAAGTAACAGCAGTTCAAACACGAAAACAACAAATATCACTATTCAATCTCTAACTTCCAAAGGCAATTACGAGCAAATGAGCTACGGGATTAGGAAACCGATTTCACTACATTCACTCAAGCACTACAAGGCACGTTTCTATGTCACTAAACTTCACTTTCCCAACCGAAGCCCGAAAGTCCACTCACTGCGTTTGAACTACAACTATACTAACCGGTCACTCAATCAATGCCACAACAGCGCCAAAAGTATTTCTATGCCCTCAATTGCAAAACCCCCAACTCAATTCGAGCACGGTCAACTTTTGGTCAAACTGCCCCTTTATGTTTCTTTGTCTAATTTTTAATTTTACAAAAGACCGGTCCATTTTTATTGCACATTTTATCTTTCTATCACTAATGGCACCTATCCAAATCAAGCAATCGCAATTTAGATCAAAATCCGAAATTCTAGGGTTTAGTATTCATTATTCACTATTCATTATTCTTTCCCAATTTCAAATACGCAGTTTCAACCGTAAAAATTGCTAAATAACTATCAAACAATGCTCTACGAACTCAAAGGAAGCTATATCAAGCATTTACAGGCATTATAACACATTATATATCAAATCTAAAAATTTGACACAAAATTCAAATTCGAATTTAAATGCACAAAAGCGTGAAAACCCTCACAGAGATTGAAGACCAAGACCCGCAAGGACCCGAGCCACGACCCCCGAGCAATTCCACGCATGATTGTAGAAGAAAATGCAAGAAAAATTATTTATTTTCCCTCCTTGAGAGCTTCGGCCATGGCAAGGACAAAATGGTCATTATGCAAATTGTTTTTATTGATTTTTGCCTTGTTTTATTATTTAAAAGGTGACAAGGGCATTTTGGTCATTTGCAAAATCAAACTTAAGTGAAAATTGGTCAAATAAGCTTATTTTGATGCCATTTAATCTAGTTCAAGTTAAAACAATGCAATTAAATGAAAAACAACTAAAGCTAGTTAAATTAAGCTAGAAACATTTTTCACTAAGTCCGAAGAATATTCCTCTAACTCTCATTTTTGAAATACTACGATCAAATGGTCAATAAATGATTGCTAATAAAGTGATGAGCAATAATAGAAAACTTTAATTTTTTTGAAAAGTAGAATAGTAGAATAGTTTAAAATTCACTCCGGCTCGGAGTTACTTTTCTCATTTATTTGAAAACCGAGTGATTTTAATGCAAGACAATTAAAACCGATTATTAAAATAATCAAAATAATCAAAATAATCAATATACATTTAAAATAATTAATTTAACTATTTCTAGAATATTTTAAAGAATTATGAAGTTAATATTAAGTTACAAATGAATAAGTCAATATAAACACGTAGTCAAATACAATTAAACACTAACATTTAAGATGAAACTTAATTAATCACAAGAGAATAAATTCAATTACTATAGTTATTAGAAATAGGTAATAATCTTTTAATTAATTAATATAAATCTTTTTGAATTCTTCTAAAAGAAATAGCAGAACAGTGAAAATTAGATGATTTAACTAATTAATCATTTAATTAAATGCAGTCAAATGCCATTAAATGCATGCCGGTTTCGGGTTATCACATCCTTCCCCACTTAAAACAATTGTGTCCTCGCAATTCTTCTTCCAATAGAACTCTGTATCCACTGAATCCAACTCTGACTACTCTTCATCGGTTGCTGAGCAAGTATACTAAACAAGAAGGCCAATAGAGAAGCTTAAGAAGAATTTCCAAATAATAATGCCGAATAAAGGCTCAAATGAAGATACCGTACATAAATCCAAACAAGAATCCCGCTGACACAAATTCCGAAGAAGAATAAAATTCCATCCAAGAATGCCGAGAAAATACCAACTAAAGACTAAAGTAGGGATACTGTAGATATCACTAATACCACACAATAATGACAAGAAGAATACCCCACACACGAATATCCAATAGAAGTTCAACTACAGCCGCTCGGAAACTCCCTAACAAGAAACCAAATAAAGACTCAACTGAAGATTTCATCCAGAAGTCCAAAGAAATACCCCGCTAGTCATGAATTCCATAGAAGAATTTCCCCGTTAGGAGTGCTGAGGAGAGTATTAAGAAAACCCAATCAAATATACTTCAAGAGTCCCAGAGAAGTCTTCCAAATAATAACCCCATAGGATAACCAATTAGATTATGAGTATTGCTATCAAATGCTGAGGAGAATGTCAAAGGAGATAGCAGAGAAAATATAATGTGCCCAATAAGACAATCAAGTTGAATGACAAATATAGTTTCCCAGCTAGAAGAAAACCCTAAGGAAAAATACCGAGCTGGTGCACAATATACAAAACCGAACTCCGAGGCCTCTTCACTGTTTACCAAGTGAGTACTTCATACAACCTTGCCAATAAGGAAACCCAATAAGAGAATACCAAAAGAATGCTACCAAGAGCCATCATATAAAAACCCCAATGAAAGTTATCTTTTTATGATTGCCAACCACGAAGAAGAGTCTTAGAAGTATGCCAATAACTGAGCTCCAAAAGCAAATACCAACTCCCAAATCAAGGCTAGTTAAATGCCATTCATTTCCTGCCAATCCATACACCTTGAAAGGCCAACTGTGAACCACTTTCTTCAGAGGAGAAAGAGGACTTACTTACCATTTCCACGGGACATGTATGAATGCCAAGATATCACATTTATACACATGCCTTAAACTATTATGCAAGCAAGTTTGTAAAACAGTTTATTCATCAAAGTCACTCAATCACGACAATCAAGTCAAACACAACATAATCAATTCAAATCACAGCATAACCAATTCAAGACTTTTCAATACACACATTACAAGCAATACTTCAAGCAAATAACAATTCACGAGGTCGATTCGATTCACGATGCCAATTCAATAGGTCAATTCAATACACAACTAGACACTTCACTTCACTTGAGATACATTTAACACATAACACATAACTATATCACATAGAAGCACACATTCAGGTCAACACACACAATCTCACATTCAAGCATACACTTTCAAGACATACTTAACAAGCACACATTCAAGGATTACTACCCACCAGACAGAGGACCCTGTCCCGGCTTATGAGCTAAACAAGCTATGATACCACCTGTAACACCCCGATCCCTCTCGAGACCGGGAGTTCTATCAATCAATCTAATCACAACCTAATTCCAAACCCGGGCAAAATTTTAGGGGAAGACGGACGGAGTCTCCCCTATTTCTAAGCAAAATGTAACACCTGTAATAGCATATAAATGGACCAGTACCGTGTCCAACCATTCAAACACCTCAAGGCCATCTAAGCCTTGTTTCTCAACAATTAATCTCAACAAGTATACTTACATTTCCAAGTACCCAGATTATTCTAACTTTTCTTTAAGCAATACAACCATGCATTAAAGTTAAGCTATACTAACTAGATACATAAACTAACTTATCAAACCACTTCAATAATCTAATAAAACTTAAATTACATTCCTTTTGACATTAAATACATACAATACATGAACATACATCTTTGTATCTTTGACAACTCAAGCCACATAGCACGCAAGACAACTCTTCAAGCACGAACTTTCACACAGTCACGAACATTCCAGCTAACATGGCATTTCCTGAAATGTGGTGGTGAGGAGTGAGTATACACAACACGTATACTCAGTGAGGGTGAGATAGTTATCGAGGTGGAGTGAAAGAAAGTCGTGCAATGCAAATAAGGCAGTTAAGCAATATAACTGACAAGTAAGCAATCAATATAAACAATCAATTCAATAAGCAATTAATAAAAGCATTAACACAACCATTCAAAGCTATACCACACTCTGAAGGCTATGGTTCACTCATACGAGCAATGTACAATTTCGCGAGCGATACATCAATCTTTAGCTTGATGTTGACAATGATGACAATAAGCGCGTAACCACCTTATAACTTCAGTTTGGAATACCCTGGAGGTATCCATCAATTCTACTACCCAAATCTCCCTGGGAGGCAACCCAAGCGAGAATGGAAATAGGACACAAAGCTAGAGCAACCAACACTCGCAGCCCGAGACTACCCAGAGAGGCCCATCACTCACGCGCCTGACATTATGCAATGCAAGACACGATACAAGGTGATAAACGAGCGATAGCACAACCATACAAATTAGAGGCGATAAACGAGATATCAAGCATTTACAATCAATACTAGCATTTAATTAACTTTTCAAGCATAACTATCATTAATAACAACAATAACACCAATTAAACAAGTAACAGCAGTTCAAACACGAAAACAACAAATATCACTATTCAATCCCTAACATCCAAAGGCAATTACGAGCAAACGAGCTACGAGATTAGGAAACCGATTTCACTACATTCACTCAAGCACTACGAGGCACATTTCTATGTCACTAAACCTCACTTTCCCAACCGAAGCTCGAAAGTCCAACTACTGCGTCTGAACTACAACTATACTAACCTATCGCTCAATCAACGCCACAACAGCGCCAAAAGTGCTTTTATGCCCTCAATTTCAAAACCCCCAACTCAATTCGAGCATGGTCAACTTTTGGTCAAATGGCCCCTTTACGTTTCTTTGTCTAATTTCCAATTTTATCAAAGGCCAGTCCATTTTTATTGCACATTTTATTTTTCTATCACTAATGGCACCTATCCAAATCAAGCAATCGCAATTCGGATCAAAACTCAAAATTCTAGGATTTACTATTCATTATTCTTCCCTAATTTCAAATACGCAGTTTCAACCATAAAAATTGCTAAATAACTATCAAACAATGCTCTACGAACTCAAAGGAAGCTATATCAAGCATTTACAGGCATTATAACACATTATATATCAAATCTAAAAATTTGACACAAAATTCAAATTTGAATTTAAATACACAAAAGTGTGAAAACCCTCATAAAGATTGAAGACCAAGACCCGCAAGGACCCGAGCCACGACCCCCGAGCAATTCCACGCATGTTTGTAGAAGAAAATGCAAGAAAAATTATTTCTTTTCCCTCCTTGAGAGCTTCGGCCATGGCAAGGACAAAATGGTCATTATGGAAATTGTTTTTATTGATTTTTGCCTTGTTTTATTATTTAAAAGGTGACAAGGGCATTTGGTCATTTGCAAAATCAAACTTAAGTGAAAATTGGTCAAATAAGCTTATTTTGATGCCATTTAATCTAGTTTAAGTTAAAACAATGCAATTAAATGAGAAACAACTAAAGCTAGTTAAATTAAGCTAAAAACATTTTTCACTAAGTCAGAAGAATATTCCTATAATTCTCATTTTCGAAATACTACGATCAAACGGTTAATAAATGATTGCTAATAAAGTGATGAGCAATAATAGAAAACTTTAATTTTTTTGAAAAGTAGAATAGTAGAATAGTTTAAAATTCACTCCGGCTCGGAGATACTTTTCTTATTTATTTGAAAACCGAGTGATTTTAATGCATGACAATTAAAACCGATTATTAAAATAATCAAAACAATCAAAATAATCAATATTCATGTAAAATAATTAATTTAACTATTTCTGGAATATTTTAAAGAATTAGGAAGTTAATATTAAGTTACAAATGAATAAGTTAATATAAACACGTAGTCAAATAAAATTAAACACTAACATTTAAGATGACACTTAATTAATCACAAGAGAATAAATTCAATTACTATAGTTATTAGAAATAGGTAATAATCTTTTAATTAATTAATATAAATCTTTTTGAATTCTTCTAAAAGAAATAGCAGAACAGTGAAAATTTGATGATTTAACTAATTAAACATTTAATTAAATGCAATCAAATACCATTAAATGCATGCCGGTTTCGGATTATCACAGGAGGTATCTTTTAATTAAAGGCCAAATTAAATGTTTTAACAAGTTTTATGTCAACTTGCGATCTTATTTTTTGCATACGTTTATGGCTACAACAGTGAACCCATTTTTATTAACTAGACTATATATTGCGTAACCAGACCAAAATTTTTGAATTAACGATTTTGTCTAAGAATGATTCTTAGAAACTTAATCAAGTCTTAGAAATAAATGCTCTGTTATTTTTCATCTTGATAATGTATCAAAATGGAAAATTGTAGTACTTATGGTTGATAAGTAAAACAAGTTAAATATGCTAAGGAGTTGTATTCTTTCATAGTTTGCATATGGGAATGTAAGATGTAAAGAATATGATTCTAAACTTGTAAATGGTTGTATTGTAAGCAAATTTAATAGCATGATATTAGATATAAATGGAATTCATTTTCATAATTGTATTTCCTCTTTGGTTAGTGGTAATGCAAAGAAAAAAGACAAAGAGAAATGATTTCTATCAGGCAAGGGGAGCATATCTAAGAAGAAAATTAAGGATTGTATAAGCATGTGTAAATGATGTTTTCATAACCTTAAAACCGGACATTAAAAGAGGTTTTAATCCAAAGTATCTTTATAGCTTGAATGTCAAGGTTGTAAAACTACTATGAATTATAAATCTTCTTTTTATTATGATTGGTACTACTTAGTGTTTTTTATTCTAATGAAACATTAGTGAATGTGTTCATGGATAGAATTTTAATCACAGTAGTGCACTTTTGGAAGCGTGGAATATTTTCAGTGTTAGCAAATGAAACAGAGGTTGTTGTGTTAGCTAAAGACAATTTGTTTGGATACCTTCTTGACATATTTTGTATTTTAAGGATTATACTTAAATGATATTAGGAATAAAATGTATATTCCTAAAGCTTGTAAAAGCGCATTATGGTGTAGTTTTTATTATCTTGATATGAACGAAAGAATGTATTGCAAACATATTGTCAACCGTTATAACCATCTACCAAATTTTAAAAGATTGCTCAAATAATCCAAATTAATTGTAGTTTCTACATGATTAGGTTTTTCTAATAATAAGATGATGATTATGTTGGTTTGATCAACTTATACATCTTATTTATTGGAATGGTAACCAAGTCATCCTTTGTTTGATAAAGGATTGAAACTACTAGGCTATTTTGATTAGTACATGTTGATGTATTTTAGATCTATTTGTGAATAGGCTCGTATAGGAAAATGTATTAGTGTCTTATGATTAGATCATGAAGGCAAAATACTTAAGTACTATTTTGTTTGAGTATCCCAAATTTTGATATACTATCGAAATTAACAATGCCCAGAGTACTACAATTAAATGGGGTTTTCTTAGTGAAGAAAACATGTTTTGTTGGACATAGTACAATTGTTGATTAGTTTGACTAATCATTATATTTATTTGTGGGTCATGCTTTCCTCAAATTAATTTTATGTTGAATAGTAAATTCTTATTATTGCTAGAACTTTATATTTGATATATGTTGAACAACAACCAAGGATTAAATGTGTTAATTTTGGTTTCTCCTACTTTTATTGAAAAGTTTTTAAAGGACTAGTGGAGTTTTGGTTAAAGGTAATTTTATAGTATATCCTAGTTTTGTAGGATATAATTTCTATTTATTGATTAATGTCTATTGATCTATTATATTGTAACCTTTCTTGAAGAAAATGTTTTGTTCAAGTAAATGTTACTTTCTAATAAAATAGAAATTGAGGAAGTATCCTCTAAAACTATAAAATCACTTAGACCAAAGTAATGAATCTATTCAATAAGGTCCGGAATGTGTCATCACACAAGATCTTTTTAAATCTAGTAATGCATCTCATCCTTAAAAGGAATATATATGGATATCTTTTTGGGATACACGAAAGTTGTTTGTGTATTTGAGATAATGATCAATTAGTTGATCCTATGATTTACAAAAAAACGATATATGTGATATCGACTCCAAGAAACTCTATAATGTAAAGCATATTAATTAGACTCCATATACTTTAACTTAATCTAGATATTGATTTCCGAGATAAATGTTGAAGTTAATGAAAAAGGCTAGTGACCTTTTATAGCTAGATTGGTTTTTTAAAAGATATCATCAAATGCAAAAATGTTGGATATGATGAAGTCTTTTTACCAATTATTATGCTTTAGTCTTGTTGTATTATGCTAGTCATTATAGCACATTGTATTACTTTATTGATGATTTTGATCTATTGATATGAGTAATATGTGCGTACTTGATAAATCCACTTGTGGATTTTTAAGTAAATTTCTTGGAATTGTTTCGTCCAATTCAAATGAGATTAAAGAGTTAGATTTCATTTAAAATGTGGATAAACCTTGTGATTGCAAAAGAATATTGGGAACGCATCCACTTTTCTATGACTGCAAAATGATGACTTGGATATCATGGATGATGATATGTGTGTTATGATATTAATTAAAGTCTAGTCATATTAAATGCTCTCCATATGAAACATGTCGTTCGTATCTTATGAATTCGTTGCTATGGTGATAATACGAAGAGATTACTCGACATATTCATTAAATTGTACATAGAGTATTTTTGAAGGTGTTCAAAAAACTCTAGATGCATAGCAAATTTATGTTCAAGTTATAGTAACTTCATATTTGTTATACTAAGTACAAAGCTTGATATTGTGCAAATTGTAAAGTGTTATGAGTAGATATCAATCCAATCCAGGTTTGGGAACGGTGGATAAAATTAAAATATATTCTTAAGTACTTGGGAAGTACCAAAGATATATTTTGGTTTATGGAGGAGGCAAATTCCGTTGTGACGGATTTACAAGTTCAGATTCTTAATCTGAATCTTATAATAGAAAGTCTATGTTAGGGTTCATATTTATTTGTAGTGGGAGCTCAGTAAGTTAGAAAGGTTCTGACCAAACTGTAGATTTCATTACATAACTCATGTCTTTTGTGATATGTAATATTACAAAATAAATTGTTTGCATCAAGGAAATCATACGAGTTGGTTATGGTTCCTATTGTTAAGTTGTGATGGTTTTATGTTACAACTATATAGAGCTACTGCACAAGCTTGTGGAACCCAGGTCTCACAGTATGTCCAAACATTTGGAAAAGTGTTTCCATCTTCATGTGTTGTACCTGTAGCCAATAATCATATTGAGAGATGTCTTTAAAAAAAAAACGACCACATCTCTTAATGTAGTTGACCCACTAACTGTAGCTATGAACCTATCACAGCTAGGTCCTCGTTTTGAGAAGATGGATATTCGATATCATTGTATGTTGTGCTAATACTATGTGACATAACATTAGTGCAAGTGGGAGATTGTTAGAGATATGCCCTAATGCTACATATTTGGATGACATATATTGGGGCATTTTGACATTTACTTATGGCATTATGTGTTTATATGTTCATTTACCTATTGACATAATTAGGACATTCATATTCTCCTTATTTACGTGTATTAATGAGTCCCTAGTATTTTCATTAGAGGAACATATTTTAAAAGCGTTTAGAATATGTTGCCGTAGTTCCTTAATATGATAAATACTTAAAGCGTTCATAGTCCTTAGATTATTTGATCGGGACTTCAATAATCTATTACGGACTATCACATGTGTAGTTACCTTTGATCAACATAAGGATGTTGATGATAAAGGATGGTGAGCCACGTGCCATAATAGCATAGTGATGCGACTAACAAACATGTGGGTGACTATTAGTTGAATAGTTCTCTGAATGTGACGTGAATAACAAATTACATGACTTTGGATTAATAATTTGTTATCTGTTGTGATTGTGCATGTAATCCTTAGACTTGAGGCATTACGGCTGTCATATGTATTAGGGTTTGATTCAAGCGTTTGGATAATACCTGTCTTGACAAACAAGATGAGATACATCCTCTCGTAGTTTCATTCGTCTAGTATAGTGATTGACAGGTAGTGGTCAAGATAGGATCCATTAACCTCCGTCATGAGGCGATCTCCTATGTGATCTAAGCTTGGTTGATTAATGAGAAAATCCTTGGCCAAGGTATGAATGAGGGAGAAAGGGTTTTCCATGTGTCATCTCTTATTACACCAATTAGATCTATGCATAGTATCGAGTTTATGAACTTAATCGAATCATGGTTCTTGCTCGACGGGACAATTAATGGAAGGATTGTATTGCACGGTAATTGGCGACTATAAGTAGTTTCATTACGTGATTACTTCATTGCCTTATAAATTGTCTTGATATGTTGCTAGACGTCACTCAAGACCTTAAGGGTGTTTCAAGAATTAAAGGAGAAATTCTTGAAACAAATCAAGAACTTGATTGACATTAAAGGTGTTTAATGTTTCTTTAGTGCTATTTGGCTATGAACCTAGAAAGTCACACCATATTAGCAAGGAGATTAAGTCTTGCTTAGACTTGAATCATCTTCTCTAAGAAATTATTAAGAGTTAATAATTATAGTCTCAACCATTAAAAGTTAAAGGGGCAAATTTGTAAACTTGGGAAAGTTTTGGGTGCTTAGTGCAAATAGGTAAAATCTGATTTCTTCCTATTGGTTGCCAACATGTTGATGTGCAAAATATTAGCCAATAAACACAAAGCACCAAGATCAAAACCCTAGCCATCCATCTATTAATCCAAGGGTTGAAATTGGTCAACAATTGTAGGCATTATTTAAGTGTTAAATAATATCAACTTGTCTTGTGAAGACAACTTGCAAGACATTTGTATGTATGTGTTATGTTCTTTCACGGGAAAACCAAAACAAAAGAAGACAAAGTTATTAATATATTATGTCTTGTGTTTTGCATGAATCAAGGAAAAGAAAACATAACAAGAAAAAAACATGGACCTTGTGTCTTGTGCTTTTCTTGGTCAAAGCAAAAGAAAGAGATAGAAGACAAAGACTTCTTCAATCCTTGTTGAAATGCACGACCAAAAATAGAGAAGTAAAAAAAAGCTTTTCTCTTCTTCTACATTCTGAAAATCAGCAACATACACCATAGATGGTTGCAAGAACACAAGTGTTTGTTCTTCATTTTTGCTTTTCTCATCTTGGATTAGAATTGAGACTTGGAAAGACAACTACACTAAGAGTAGTTTGAAATAATCTTTCAAAAGAGAGAAGTGTTCTTGTCAATGTATCTTCCAAGGAGTTTGCTAGCACTACAACTCAAGGAGGAGGAAAGGCATTTTCAAATTGCTAGGTGGACAATCTAGGACTTCTACACTTGTGGAAGGTTCAAGGAGTTCTCAAAGTTCCACCAAATGATTCTAACCTTTGGTCTTCAAGATGTATTGTTCTCTTCTTGTATTACCTTTGGTTTGAGATGTATATTGCATAAATATCAAGTATTGGGATTGACTACACATATGAATGTCATATATGCTATGAACAATTATATTTCATGCTATCTTCCGTTGCAAAATTTTTATTCTATATGTGCAATCCCGAATATCGTTCCTTCAACTATATCATATGAAAGACAAGTACAACGTAATACGCAATTATCATACAATACAACATTATCACATAACGCACAACTCAGCACATAGGAAGCAA
This sequence comes from Ehretia macrophylla, assembly GCA_037974665.1. Taxonomy (NCBI): domain Eukaryota; kingdom Viridiplantae; phylum Streptophyta; class Magnoliopsida; order Boraginales; family Ehretiaceae; genus Ehretia; species Ehretia macrophylla. The sequence goes on along the minus strand of CM075770.1, from coordinate 83,724,898 downwards.
ATATCACGTAAGCAGGTTACATCACTTAAGTAAGTTATAAGCAATTAAAGTCACATAAGCGACAAACTTCACATAAGGCAAGTTGATCACGTAACTCACATTAGTCACTTAAAGTACATTGAGCACCTAAAACACGTTGTTTCACATAAGCTAGTTATAAACAATTAAAACCACATAAACGACTAACTTCACACAAGACACTTCGATCACATAAAACACATTTGTTACATAATACATATTAATCACATAATGCACATTAATTACAACACACTGAGTACATAAGGTGTGAGGCCTGACCCTGAATAACGTGTATTACCTCGATTTGTGTGCCGTAGACCAAGAATGATATGACTGACCTTGGATTACGTGCCCTGTCTTAGTTTTCGTGCATATTTCGTCATCCATGTCTTAACCTAGGTTTAAGAGGCGTACCTTAATTTACGTGCATTGCATTGAATTACGTGTCGTGCATTGGTCTAGGTGCATTGACCTAGGGTTGCGTGCGTTAGCATTAGAATCTGTGCATTAGACTTGAAGTATGTGCCTTAGTCTAGAAGTTCGTGTCTTACCTCGTAGTTCATGTTTACCTCGTGTTTCGTGCCCTGTATTGTTTTCGGTGCATGCCTCATAGTGCGTACCCTAGACCTAGGAATCCGTGCCACCACGTTAATCAAGAAAGCATCCTACACAGAGCACTAAACTATAAAACAACCTCCAAATTCAGTGAATAAGATGTCAAATTAAATCTTAAGAAGTTAACTAAACTCAGAAACAAACCTTGCATCAATTGGAGTTCAGAATCATTAGTTATGGCCGAAACAGTGAGGTAGCACAAAACTGTCCAGATTTGCACACTTTTCAGAAATTGACATTTTTGAGGTCCTTACAGTCAGAATTAGCTTTGGTCCATTTCTGACAAAATTGTCCAGAACTGAAAAATCTAGCAGTACACCAAATTTCATGCATTTTGGACAACATTTACTAAGTCAAACAAGGTTCGTTCCACAAGGTCAGTGCATCTGCCAAAACCTGATTCATTTTTCAAGATTTCCAGATTTGGTCACATTTTAATGATTTGCCATTTTGAGGACCTTAGATTCAAAATTAGCTTCGGCCTATTTCAGGGAAAAATGTTCAAAACTGTCCAAACTAGTAACTCACCAATTGTCAAGCATTTTAAACATCATTTTCTTAGCTAAACTTACCTCGAACAGACTGGTTAGAGAGCTGACACATAAATTCGACTTCACCTAGCATCATTTTCAAGCCAAGATCTTGCCTTGCATGGTTGTTTAAGCTCATGGACGACCACATATCTCAAGAACAGAAGCAAGTATACTCATTTTTGAACATGCATGCGAAATTTCAAAGAGTTTTCAAAAGCTTTTAACCCTCACCTTTGGAATGAACCAAAAGATGCACAAAAACCTTGTTGAAGCTCAAATCTCTTCTTCTTCTTGCTTAGCCGAGATTCCAACTAGCTTTTTCTCTATTTTTCCTAGCTTAGTGATCAAACTGTTAGCACATGCATGTAGTTAGAACTTGAAGAAAAGAAATGGATGCTTAGTAACTCACCTAGGCCGAAAATGAAGCTTCAATGCACATGCATGAGTGATTTCGAACTCTAGCTTGTTTGCTTGGGTTTCTTGATGGCTACTCGACTTTGCTCAACCAAGATGTGAAGTAGACAAGCCAAGGAGATAGAGAACTCAGCCAAGAACCGAAAATGGAGAGAGGAAATGAGAGGGAAGTGAGAGAAGTTGAAGGAAATGAGAAAATGTGACAAAGTGATGGCTTTTCAATTCCTTTGAGGGTCTGGTCGGCCTTGGGCAGCCAAAATCTGATTTTTGTGTCTTCAAAATGTTATTTTTTTGAATTCTAGCATGGGCATGCAAGGGCTGGTCGAAAATGGTGGAGATTTGAGGGGAATTGAGCAATTTTTTAATGCCTTTGTGTCATAGTTTGTCTAGGATTATGAATAAATTATGCAATGCTAGACTAAATGCACTTAGTGGTCAGCCAAGGACTTGCAAATTGCTGAAATTTCAGATTCTATTTAACATATTATCTTAGGTACTCATTTGCAAACTAAAGGATAATAGGTACTTGCATGGTAGGAAATTGACAAATAAACGGGATATAGTTATCATGTTAGGCTTATTAACCAAACGAGACTTTCAAGATAAACTAGTAGGCAAATCGGTTGGTGACAAATAGGATTCCTTAATGGAATTGGATTAATGATTGGAATAATTGAGGCGTTTAGAGAATTAGGCCAAACCAAAGAGCCCAATTACAGCCGTTATACTGCCGGTTTACCGAAAAATTTTGGGGGTTTAGGCCAAAACGTTAAGTGTTAAATCTTCATGAACGGTTAAGTACGAGACGTGACTTGAATGTTTAGATCACACCCTAGTCTAACCTTTGTAGGCCGGGTTAGGGCGTGACACCTTATATAAGAATGGTATCAGAGCTTAGTTTAGTAACTAGGCATTAGTCGAGTTCAACTCTCGGATCATGGGTAGAAGCCCTAAGGTAATTATGATGTCTTGTTTAAATGTGTTAATGTGTGCTAATGTGTTTTAATTGCTTGAGCATTGAATATTATGTGCCTTTGTGGACTATATGTATTATGTATCATGCACACCGACACGTTCTCAATAATGCATGCATACTTTTATACTCCTTCCTTGATACATGTGCATGTTATATAACTATGAATGACTGTTCATGCACATAGATAGTTAGGATTAGAACCTTCAGGGAAGTGAATTCATGCAGGAAGAACGAAAAGTCTCGGTTAGAGATTTCTGGCATCTTCACAGGTACTCGATGGATAGTATGTATTATTGGATATACATGTATATAAAATGCGTAGCACAGGTATAATTGTTGAGGTAAAGTTATCTCCTTATCTTTGGAATACACATGCCTGTGATTAAGTTGTCAATTTTATAGCTATGAAGTTATTGATTCCGTTAAACCGTTCTTCTAATTATGGTTCAAATATAAAGTTTAATGACATAGAACTTCGCTTAAGATATAAGAACATACTATTAAATATGTAGAGTAGTATATATTCTCATGTGTTGATAGTGGAAGTTGACTTGGAGGTTTCTTTGAATCCATTTCTCACATTTTAAAATTGGCTTGATAGGCTATCTAAGAAGTTGGCAATATGCTCGTACGATCGAATCCTTACTTGATTGGAATTAAGCATTGATGAATTTGATATGGTGTATACTAGCGAGTTTCAAGTTCACTAAATGTTGAGATCATAATCTAGAAATTAAAAGATGAATTCGTGGAAGTTGATGATAGTTACTTTTAGGGGTTAGATTATTGAGACATGGATAGTGTATTTGAGTGACTTAGCAATGGATAACCTCAAGACATGAAGGCAACTCTGGAGACTAAGTTTAACCAGGTTGATGAATCTTTAGTATAACAAGATATAAGGATGTTAGAATCGAGGAATTTACGTAGCTAGAACTCGTGTTCGGAAAACTACACCTAAAATGTTAGGTCGGATAGAAGTTTAAGGAATTGAATTATGCATTAAATGACTAACGTTACTAAAGGTCCTAAGTTGGATATTTATGATATTAAGAAACACGGTATTAGTTGGTGTCCCTCGAACTTAGCTGTAAATACGCAAGTAAGTCATTCTATGCTCTCGTTATTTGGATACCCTAGAGGATATTAGGAAGTATATATCCCTAAGTAACACCGATGGACCTATTATATAAACCATCGAAACGATATTAAGCATCTGGTTGCGAAGTGGGGTCGTTAGGATATGATTAGTAATCATAAATAGCTAATAGTGAGTACGCATGATGATTCATGGTGAACCCTAGGACCTAAGGTCGATGAGTCTTGATGTTCTTAGCTAGTTGAACATGTAAACGAAGAAAGTAAGATAGAGATAAATCAGAGTCATGATGACCCAAGAGACTATTGTTAGTCCCCCGTATCTATGTGCGCCGTTTCACTTCTAGAAACTAGCAGTTGGAGTCTTCGAATTGTGGTCGTTAAATAAGAGGGGTGAATTTTGTAGTGATAGTTAAATAAGTAATTGATTACTTTTGAAGTTCTAATAGGTTATGTTGAAGGATGCCTCGTGGTCATAATTCTTATGTTGACACGGCCTTGAAGTTAATTTGTGTAACAAGCTACTTGGACTAGTATGGTAAGTGTCTTATGAGCTAGATCAATTCGGTACCCATTTATAGTCCTAGGATTGTTGTTATACGACCGGTAACCTAGTAGAGAATTGATCTCACTTACATGGCTATGAACCTAGCTTAGTAACATTAATGTTGAAGATATATTGGCAGGCATTAAGTGTTCGAAGGAATGACTAGGTTGTTAAATGAGTAGGACCATTGTCTTCTTAAGTATGACGTAACCTTGGATTGAGGTTAGTGTAATTTATTTGAGGTTGAAACTATTCGCCTTAGGAATCTTGGTTAAGATTAAAGAAATTATGAAGCCTCGTGACGTGAAAATAGAGATTTGAATAAGAAGATAGATTGTGGATCATAAGCTGATGAAATTTACTTGTAAGAGTTGAACTAGTGCAACATGATTAGTTTACCCATGCAATTTCGATGGCAATTTGTTAGTGATACTTAATAAACCTTAGAATTCGAGTTTAATGAATCTCAATGGTCTTTCTCGTTGATTACGAGCGTGAAGGTTAACAAAGCCGGGAAAGGAGATTAGTGAATAAGAGCTTATAACCGGAAGACTAGTCATTAGAAGATTTGCTAATCTAATGTATCTACGAGATAAGGACTATGATACTATCGATAGATAACGATTTGAGATGGATTAGTTTGTTTGGTGAGTTCTTCTTGGAAATAGGGTCGTATTGTGGAAATAATTCATAACATGTGTATGACCTATGTGATATCAGTTTTGAAGCTAGTAGATAGGATATGTAAATCGGGTATAGACCTATTATCTTGAAATTAGCATATGTCACCAAAGGATCATGGTATTATGGTGATATTTCTTTTTGAAGTATGGAGGCGAGTTTGATACAACATGAATCATGATTCTGGAGTTATAGTTATATAGTTAGAATACTGATGCAGCTTTGATGACTACATTTGAAGACTCTAACCTTAGTTAATGAACTTGACCTTAAGATCAAATGGAGAATAGAATCGTTCAAAGGAAAGAACTGTAAATGTAGGGGTCCCACTGAACTAAATGATTGGAGAAACATAGGAATTGAATGGGTTGTGATAAGAGATCACCAAACACGGGACGAACCGGAGTAGGATGAATAACAAGGGTCAGAATCCGTTTAAATGACCTCAATAGGAAAGAATGAATTTCGGGACGAAATTCTTTTAAGGAGGGGAGGATGTGAGGCCCGACCTTGAATAACATGTATTACCTCGATTTGCATGCCATAGACCAAGAATGATATTGTGAAACCCCACTTTTCTGCTTTAACTCAATTTACGTGTTTTATCTCGTTTTGCGTGCATTTTACCTATTTATGTGCTATATGACCTAGAATGTTATAATTTTGATGTCAATACTCCTAATACGTGCTAAATGTGCATTCCTGAAATTTTCATAAAAAACGGGATCAGAAATTTTATCGTCAATTTTTAGTGAATAGTATTTTCGAAACACGTCCGCTAAAATTTTGAAAATGGTCTTTTTAACCCTTCTAGACCTAGACCATGGACTTTAATAGACCTGTGTTTGATGAAAACGGTTTTAAAATCGGCTTAGGAATTTATTAGGGTTTTACACCGACTTTTGCAAAAATTGAGTTTTAAGCCGACTCGGGTGAAATTGTTTGATTGTAAAACTTCTTGTCACCTAAAAATAATTTACTTGAGCTATCTTGGGTGTTGAATAATTGTTTTGAACTTTGGTGATCAATAAAATGCATTTAAAGTCAAGAAAACACTAAAAATAATTAGTTTCCACTTTGACTTTCTTTTATTTATTTGACCTTTGCTTAATATATGATCAACGCACATTAAAAACAAAGCAAAACACCACCAAAAACACACACAAAACCGTGGCTCCTTGGAGGAGAAAGATAAAGGCATTTTCAAAGCATTTTTCTCACAGATTTTGCGTTTCAAAGCCGAATTGAGTGATTCAAAGCTTGAAATTGATTGTTTCGCATCCATTCTACACATTTCTTGCATCAAAACACATCAAAGGTGAGAGAAAAATTCTAGATCTCAAAATGTCATTTTTATATTTTTGCGTATAAATGAAATTTGAACCGTTAGAATTGTAATATGATGTTAGATTATTTCTCCTTGCATGCTAGGGATTGTTTAGTGGTAATACTACGAGTGTGTGTTGGATGTGGGATAATTTTTATTTTTTACGTAGTTAATTTTAATTAAATTTTTCAATGTTGAATTAATTGAGTTGCGATAATCGAAATCGATTGTCGTCGATTTCTAAATACTTGATAATTACGTGTTAGCGCTGTTGTAATGCCGAATTTTCGATTACATTGCTCGTGGGAAAGTCCAGAAAATCCAGCCAAGATATCCTAGGGTTTTAGGGTTATCGGGCATGATTTGGAGGTGTTATAGTGGATTTCCAAGAGGGCTAATGTAGTTGGTTGAATGGGTGAGTGTTTGAAACTGATTTGGGGTTGTTTGGATTAGTAGAATGTAAGATATGATTATTTGAAGTTTAGGTTATCTTTCTTTAAATTATTGAACTGAGCCTTAGTTGATCGGGTGTTGTTTGAGTGATTGAATTTGGAGTTGTTGAGGGGAAAACTAGGGATTGATTGGGTGCTTAATGCATGTCCGGTTGGATGGCCTACTTTGTCATCTAACTTAGTTAATTGTTGTTAAATTGATTATTGATATGATTATTGATGATGATAATATGATGATTGATGATTATTGATTATTGATTATTGATTGATTATTGAGTACGGGAATCGGGCACTTTCGTTGCTGATCTCTCGGAATATTGATGATTGATGTTTATATTTATTGCTGAGTCTCTGGTATATGTGTGCCACCTCTCGGGCAGCATCGGGTTGTCGGGTTGATAACGGCATGACTATCAGAGACTGCCTCCAGCTCGCATGACGGAGGTGTCATGGAGTGAGAGGTTATTGAGGGTACCCTGGGTGCATGAGTAATGAGGAGTTACAAGAAGAATGGTTGAGATCGTGATGGCATTTGGAGCTACACCAACTAGAGAGAGTATCTTTTATTGGATGGTCATATAGTTATGTGATGATAGTATTATTGATGTTATTGTGTGTTTACTGACTCAAAGGATTAGTCCAGGGAGTTTAGTATACCTTGCTCGAGAGCTATCGTATCCTCACTAGGCTTATTTATATAAGCTCACTCTCTATTATTGCATGCATACAGGTGTACTTTTGCAAAATTACGGGTACATGCCTCCTGAAGAGGAGAATGTGGAAAACGTGCCTTACGTGGATGAGTCCTATGTTCGAGAGTCTTATCCTTGATGTTGTATTGTTTTACTATCTTGTATATTAACTTACTAGACTTTTATATGCTTTGTAGTTCATTATGTAAAAGATGTTGAAAAGATAACGAATTAGTTGATGCAATCTTAGTAGTCTTTATTTTGTCTATGATTAGGTTGCTAGGTAGGCTATAATCTATTTTGGAAGTGTATGTTATATAATAAAATTATTATGTTGGAACGGGCGCGCATAACTATGAATGAGTTGATGAAAAAATATTTAATGTATGAAATAGTTGCGTTGTATGTTGTTGATTTGATTGTGGAGTTGGTTGGTGATTTGTGGAGTTTGATGTATGTTGTTATTAAGGGTTGGTTTAGAGCCCTGATGTTCATGTTACTGTCGTTATGCTGCCGAAATTCCGTTGCGTCCTGACTGATTGTAAGAGGGGTCGAGTTGGGGCGTGACATTTAAGTGGTATCAGAGCTTGATTAGCTGTCAACCGGGGTATCCTCGGAATGTGGGTAGTGGTCTAAGCATGCAAGTATGTATTAAGTGAAAGAAAAGTGAAACATATGTTAATATGTTTATGTGATTAATTTACTTAGGTGTCTAACTTTCTATGTGACCAATATGCCTTGTGTGTTAAGTGAACTAATGTGGTCAATGTGTTTTATGTGATAACTTGCTATACGTACTCAATGTGTTATAATTAATGTGCATTATGTGATTAATGTGCATTATGTGATTAATGTGTATTATGTGACAATTGTGTTTTATGTGATCAAAGTGCTTTATGTGACGTTTGTTGCTTATGTGACTTTAATTGTTTATAACTTACTTCTGTGATATAACCTGTTTATGTGATGTTGGCTTCTTATATGCTGAATTGTGTGTTATGTGATAATGTTATATTATATGATAATCATGCATTACGTTGTACTTGTTTTCATGTGATGTAATTGTATATATTCTATAACTGTGGGTGATTTTTTTTAGGTGAAGTAAGGATGACTGCAAGAGTTTTCGGAAATAGAAGTAGGCCATGATTTTGAATTATTATTATTCTAGTAGTTTATCAGTGAGATTTTAATTGTTATGTTTATGGATTTTAGTTTCGGCTTAGTGGATAGATCTTGATGTTCCTTTAGCGAGAATGAAATTGTTCGAGGAAATAGCAATGTATCTTGATGATTATATTTTCTTTTGTTGTCATGTTTATCTTATTATTACTTCTAGATGAATCATAAGTTGAGGTTTCTGTGAAGTTGTGATTAGACAATTTTGGAGTCTCAACTCAGATTATACTTTCTTGAGGTTATTTTAGAATGAATTTATTTGAGGAATTAGTGAAGTATATTTGTGAATGGAATGAAGTGTAGTATAACATGTGAGGATTTCTACTATTTGGGATTGCTATATTATTAATGGATATTTTGGAGTTGTGATCTTTAAACCTTGGAAACAATTGGAGGGATTCCTGACTAAAGTTACTTTATTCGAAGATGTAATTGTTGGGAGATAGAATAATTTGAGGAAATAAGAATGGATTTCGATGGCTGAACATTTACTTGCTTACGTCAAGCTTTTGAGTTCTAGGTAGTATGACTTTCTAAATTGCTGATTGAGGATTCACTAGTGTTATAATGGGTTAATATGTATCTGTATTGTGTTATCAGATTTTGGAGTCTTCATTAGTGAATCTTGTTGGGTAATCAGTGGTTTATCTTGTTTGGTGATTGGTCTGGTACGGAATGTAAAATTTTGGAGTGATTTATCTTGTTTGGTAATTGTTATGACTCCTTAGGTTCTTTAGATCTCCTTAGTATCTTGTTTTGGACGAAGATAGATTGTAGGATTTGACTTGTTGGTGTTTAAGTGTGTAGGTGGGACACCCTTCTTGTGCTTCATAATTCTATCGGTCTTATTATTCTTTTTTACTCTATTCTCACTTATTTGAGAGAGAGTTACACTTTTCTAGCCTATCAATTTTTTCTTGAAAGTTTTGCATATTGGATTAATGGATCCTATACTCATTTGACATTGTTTCTATTTTTAACATTCATATTTGCTTCTTATAGCAATGTCACTTATTGGAGTTAAGGTTTGAGACTTCTATATTTCATTCTATATCTCCAACCATTGGTTTCAATATTTCATTTCATCCTATTATTATTCATTTGAAAGTAATCTCTCTGTGGGTATACCATTTTACTTATTCGAATTCCACTTGCTTGATGTACTCCCTACCTAAGTACATCATTGTCATTCTTGTTGATCCTTGTTAATCCTATTGTTTTATTATTAAATCCTTGCCATTACTTTGTTTGTAATTGCTCATTTAATATACTCAGCATTGTCCTTTCTTATTTATACTTCTTTGGTTATTGCGTGCTGAGATACTCATTATCTTGACACTCATATTTTCTATTGAATTAATCATCTCTTATCTCTTAATTTCATTTCGCCTCAAGTACAACCTACTTGTTGGTTCCTTGAACAATCATTGAGAATTGAAATATCTACTTGTTCAGGAATTTTTGTTCAACATACTCAGCACTGTTTTGACTCGTCATCATCCTTTGTTCGTACTTATTTAACTGATAGGTGTTGAGACATTTCTTATCTTAGTTATCATGCTTCCTTATTAAACTATTAACCTCTTGATTCTCTAACCTGCTTGACCTCTTGTTCACTTGATTGTTGGCTCGAATATGATTTTTCATATTTGTATTTCCTTGTAAATTTCATAATAGCCATATTCTGACAAATGTCACTTTTGAGATATTTCCTTGATCAATAATCATTCATGTTATCGTAAATGTGTTTTTAAACCCTCGGGGTGTTCATAGAGCTCTTTTGTGTAGTAGGGGATGATTGATAATTAGTGGTGTCATGCTAAGCTTTGGAGTTGCGATTTCTTTCATATGCAATATGATATGAGGTAGGAGAGAATTATGAATTGAAGATTGTCTTGGAACTATGATCATCAATGTGACGCCCGAGAATTAGCCATGCATTTAATTACTGTTGCATCTTTGTTTACGCATTTCCTTCTGTGCATTATTGACTGCCTTCTTGGGTTACTATTCATTCCATTTCTAAACTGTCTTCTATTAATTAATTAGCATTTTTATTAAATCATATTAATTGTAAAAGTAGTGGGAAAAATGCGCATTTGAGCTAAAGGCGTTAGGAGGGCTCGTTTAGAAAATAATTTTAGAAGTCAAGTGAATAGTGTTACGTAACTAACTTAGGTAATTAATTAGCTAGCATATATTTTACCATCTAAGCTCGTTTTAAAGCTTACTACGCACATTTTATTAGATCACTTAAGCACCAAATTGACCCCACCTCAACTCAACCCCTTATTATATCACTTAAACTCACAAAATGCAAAAGAAAAAAAAAATAAAAAGCTGAAACAGCAGCCCCAAACCCGACAGCCCCTCCTTGCACTTGGGAGCATTTTTCCATCTTCAACTCTTCAATTCAAGCCAAGCCAAGCCTTGAGCAACTAGTGTAGGGTGTTTGCAAGGTTCCTAGGTGCTCCTACGCGTAGTGGTGAGGGATTTCACGACTTGTTTTTGCATTTTTAAATAGTTGCTCATTTATTGATTTGTTGAAAATATGATTATATGCCATTATAATTGGTATCTATGCTAATATACTATCTATATGAATGCTAGAGAACACTTTTGAACCATCGTTTCGCAATTTAACCGGTTAGAATCGTTAGTTTGATCTTTAGGGTGAATAGTGACGTTTTTTTCTAGGGTTTTGTGTAATTGCTCGAATTGGCTTGAATTAATGCTTCTAATTGATGCCTTAGGTACTAGTGAAGATAATTAAATAGCCCCGTACACTTGCATTGCCCTTAAATCGCCTAAAAATGGAAAATACCCGACTTTAAGTTGGGGCTTTCGGGGTTAATGCGAATCCGGGTGGATTCGGGCTTCAATTCTAGTATCCTTAGGCTACCTAGGTGCTATAGATGCCTTGATATCCCTTGTTTGAAGCCCGGACAATGTAGGTGTGGTTTAAAGCCAAAAGAGGGAAATTGGGGCTTTCGGGGTAAACGCGGGCATTTGATTGAGTTCGAGGGTTGAGAGGGTACCTTGGGGGTTAGTTAGAAGGTTGGGAGAGTTTCCTTTGAAAATGAAATCATTAACTTTGGTTTAGAAGAGAAATAGTTCGAAAAACAAAGAGGTTTAGGTGCAATTTAAGTTGTCTCACACTTCTAAACCCATGTCAGGACTTCTTAAGTGTTTATATATGATTTTAAATTGATTTGGAGCTTTTGGAATGATTCTATGCTTATATGGTATAAGTTCATTTGTAAACTGCTTATTAGCTTCTATCTTTGCTTCTATCCTAATTGCAACGAGGTCAACCTACTTTGTTGATCCTCATATGTGTAAATGCTTATATTATTGTTATTAACTTGCCATCGTTGAGTGCATTGCATAGTGGTTGCGCAACCATAGTGTCGGGGCGGATGTGTTGAATATCGGCTGGGCGGCAGAGGGCTTGCCGGTGGATATTCAAACTCTGTGCCCTATTCCCTCATTCGCCTGGTCCGGAGATTGCCAGGGGATGTTGGGTCGTAGGATTTGGGGTACATCCGGAGTACACCCACTGGAGTGATTGGGGTTATGCCGGCTTATCGTGATCGTGCTCGTGGTTCGTGGATCGTGATTGAAGACCAGTGAAGATTGGTGTATAGGGGATTGTTGAAATGTATCCTTTTGAATGTGTGGTTATTTAAGTTATCGTTGTTTCTTTAATTATCTAAGTGTTACTGTTGCATGATTGTATTATATGTTGCATTGCACGCCCCGAGACTATATCCCTCACTGGGCAACAGTGGTTGCTCATACCTCGATATCTGTTTCAGGAGACGCTGAGGGTGATCCCCAGCTTGTTGTAGTTGAGGAAGAAGAAGTTCAGATCGAGCCTTTACCTTAGTTGCTGTGTCTGATCACTTGAGGTGGTTATTGAAATTGCTGCTATGTGGAAAGTTCAACTAATTGTTTTATGTACTATTTTGTAGCCCAAGGATTATGTATATGCTTGTTGTATAAGTTGAACATTAGTTGGTTGGGTTATAGCTTTGAAAGTCTATGAACTGTAATAACTTTTATTCTTGCCTTATTTCCTTGCATGCTTGGGAGTGGATGGTTAATGTAGAATGCTTTATCCTTTAAGTTGTTTTATTGATTTCCTAGAATGTCAGGATTATAAGACTATGCTGACAACAAGTTCTCGCATGCTTGTGTGTTTTGGAGATATTGTGTACTATAAGGCTCGGATGGCCTTATAGCTTTGTTGTTTAATTGAGAAAAGCTTGTATTGTATTGTTGGGACCTTGTTTAAGTGTTTACAGGTTTTTAGAATGTCCACGGTACAGAGGAGACTCTGTCCGTGTGTCGGGTCCGGACTTAACCTTTAGCTTGGGGGTTGGGTCGGGGCGTGACAATCAACTTGCAGTCAACAACGATTATTCTTTTGAGGTCTTTGGTTAGTTGTCATCCTAAGAGATAAATGGGAACTAAGAGAAGTATTGTTAAGTGTAACGATTGAGGATTTAACTGTCTGTCAGTTCGAGAATTGCGCGGACGCAATTGTTTTAAGGAGGGGAGAATGTGAAACCCCACTTTTCTGCTTTAACTCGATTTACGTGTTTTATCTCGTTTTGCGTGCATTTGACCTATTTATGTGCTATATGACCTAGAATGTTATAATTTTGATGTCAATACTCCTAATACGTGCTAAATGTGCATTCATGAAATTTTCATCAAAAACGGGATCAGAAATTTTATCGTCAATTTTTAGTGAATAGTGTTTTCGAAACACGTCCGCTAAAATTTTGAAACTGGTCTTTTGAACCCTTCTAGACCTAGACCACGGACTTTAATACACCTGTGTTTGATTAAAACGGTTTTAAAATCGGCTTAAGAATTTATTAGGGTTTTTACACCGACTTTTGCAAAAATCGAGTTTTAAGCCGACTCGGGTGAAATTGTTTGATTGTAAAACTTCTTGTCACCTAAAAATAATTTACTTGAGCTATCTTGGGTGTTGAATAATTGTTTTGAACTTTGGTGATCAATAAAATGCATTTAAAGTCAAGAAAACACTAAAAATAATTAGTTTCCACTTTGACTTTCTTTTATTTATTTGACCTTTGCTTAATATATGATCAACACATATTAAAAAGAAAGCAAAACACCACCAAAAACACACACAAAACCGTGGCTCCTTGGAGGAGAAAGATAAAGGCATTTTCAAAGCATTTTTCTCACAGATTTTGCGTTTCAAAGCCGAATTGAGTGATTCAAAGCTTGAAATTGATTGTTTGGCATCCATTCTACACATTTCTTGCATCAAAACACATCAAAGGTGAGAGAAAAATTCTAGATCTCAAAATGTCATTTTTATGTTTTTGCGTATAAATGAAATTTGAACCGTTAGAATTGTAATATGATGTTAGATTATTGCTCCTTGCATGCTAGGGATCGTTTAGTGGTAATACTACGAGTTTTTGTCGGATGTAGCATAATTTTTATTTTTCGGGTATTAAATTTTGATTAAATTTTTCAATGTTGAATTAATTGAGTTGCGATGATCGAAATCGATTGCCGTCGATTTCTAAATACTTGATAATTACGTGTTAGCGCTGTTGTAATGCCGAATTTTCGATTACATTGTTCGTGGGAAAGTCCAAAAAATCCAGCCAAGATATCCTAGGGTTTAGGGTTATCGGGCATGATTTGGAGGTGTTATGGTGGATTTCCGAGAGGGCTAATGTAGTTGGTTGAATGGGTGAGTGTTTGAAACTGATTTGGGGTTGTTTGGATTAGTAGAATGTAAGATATGATTATTTGAAGTTTAGGTTATCTTTCTTTAAATTATTGAATTGAGCCTTAGTTGATCGGGTGTGGTTTGAGTGATTGAATTGTGAGTTGTTGATGGGTAAACTAGGGATTGATTGTGTGTTTGATGCATGTCCGGTTGGATGGCCTACTTTGTCATCTAACTTAGTTAATTGTTGTTAAATTGATTATAGATATGATTATTGATGATGATAATATGATGATTGATGATTATTGATTATTGATTATTGATTGATTATTGAGTACGGGAATCGAGCACTTTCGTTGCTGATCTCTCGGAATATTGATGATTGATGTTTATATTTATTGCTGAGTCTCTGGTATGTGTGTGCCACCTCTCGGGCAGCATCGGGCTGTCGGGTTGATAACGGCATGACTATCAGAGACTGCCTCCAGCTCGCATGACGGAGGTGTCATGGAGGGAGAGGTTATTGAGGGTACCCTGGGTGCATGAGTAATGGGGAGTTACAAGAAGAATGGTTGAGATCGTGATGGCGTTTGGAGCTACACCAACTAGAGAGAGTATCCTTTATTGAATGGTCATATAGTTATGTGATGATAGTATTATTGATGCTATTGTGTATTTACTGACTCAAAGGATTATTCCATGGAGTTTAGTAGACCTTGCTCGAGATCTATCGGATCCTCACTAGGCTTATTTATATAAGCTCACTCTCTATTATTGCATGCATACAGGTGTACTTTTGCAAAATTACGGGTACGTGCCTCCTGAAGAGGAGAATGTGGAAAACGTGCCTTACGTGGATGAGTCCTATGTTCTAGAGTCTTATCCTTGGTGTTGTATTGTTTTACTATCTTGTATATTAACTTAGTAGACTTTTATATACTTTGTAGTTCATTATGTAAAAGATGTTGAAAAGATAACGAATTAGTTGATGCAATCTTAGTAGTCTTTATTTTGTGTATGATTAGGTTGGTGGGGAGGCTATAATCTATTTTGGAAGTGTATGTTATATAGTAAATGTATTATGTTAGAACGGAGGCGCATAACTATGAATGAGTTGATGAAAGAATATTTAATGTATGAAATAGTTGCGTTGTATGTTGTTGATTTGATTGTGGAGTTGGTTGGTGATTTGTGGAGTTTGATGGATGTTGTTATTAAGGGTTGGTTTAGAGCCCTGATGTTCATGTTACTGTCGTTATGTTGCCGAAATTCCGTTGTGTCCTGACTGATTGTAAGAGGTGTCGAGTTGGGGCGTGACAGATATGACTGACCTTGGATTACGTGCCCTGTCTTAGTTTTCATGCATACTTCGTCATACGTGCCTTAACCTAAGTTTAAGAGGTGTACCTTAATTTACGTGCATTGCATTGAATTACGTGTCGTGCATTGGTCTATGTGCATTGACCTAGGGTTACATGCGTTAGCATTAGAATCTGTGCATTAGACTTGAAGTACGTGCCTTAGTCTAGAAGTTCGTGTCTTACCTCGTAGTTCGTGTTTACCTTGTTTTTCGTGCCCCGTATTATTTTCGGTGCGTGCCTCGTAGTGCGTACCCTAGACCTAGGAATCTGTGCCACCACGTTAATCAAGAAAGCATCCTACACAGAGCACTAAACTATAAAATAACCCTCATAGTTTGTCTAGGATTATGAATAAATTATGCAATGCTAGATTAAATGCACTTAGTGGTCAGCCAAGGGCTTGCAAATTGCTGAAATTTCAAATTCTATTTAACATATTATCTTAAGTACTCATTTGCAAACTAAAGGATAATAGGTACTTGCATGGTAGGAAATTGACAAATAAATGAGATATAGTTATCATGTTAGGCTTATTAACCAAACGAGACTTTCAAGATAAACTAGTAGGCAAATCGGTTGGTGACAAATAGGATTCCTTAATGGAATTGGATTAATGATTGGAATAATTGAGATGTTTAGAGAATTAGGCCAAACCAAAGAGCCCAATTACAGCCGTTATACTGCCGGTTTACTGAAAATTTTTGGGAGTTTAGGCCAAACGTTAAGTGTTAAATCTTCATGAACGGTTAACTACATTAGTTCCCTTGGAAACCAACCACAATCCATCCAAAACAAGCCCAACAACCCTAAAACCTCAATGCACCATGGCTGAAATTTCCGGACTTTCACCACGACATCACAATCAAAATTTCGGTATTACAATATTACTACCATGTATTTAACAAACTTTCAGAAGCTAACAACAATCAGTTCCAACCACCACAACTCCATTAAATCAACAACAAGCCAATAACTCAATTTTAATACCCAAAAAATAGAAATATATGCTACAACCGTTCAGAACAGCTATAAACCTATATAAATGATCCTTAGCTGCTACTGAGCAATATTCTAACATCAATTCAACGTTTTAACTTCTAAAAAATCAATTATATGAATTGACAAAAAAATAGCATTTTGAAATATAAAATTTTTCTCTCACCTTTGATGCAAACCAAGGTTAGAAATAGGTAGAATGGATGCCCAACAAGCAATTTCAAGCCTTGAATGAAGTGATTTGGACTTGAATTGCAAAATCTATGAGAAAATCACTTGAAAACCTTAGAAAAATGCCTTCTCTCTTCTCCCTCATGGAGTCATGGTTTTTGATGTGTTTTTGTGGTGTTGTGGCTGATATTTGAGTATATATTAAATTAAGTAATAAGTCAATGCAAAAAGAATTGGTCAAAGTTGAAATTAGTTTAGTATTTTTAGTATTTTAGTTGTTTTTAGATTATTTTTAGTATATTGCTCACAAATATATGCACTTAACACTTAGACTATTTTAAGTAGCATAGTTTTAGTTGACAAGGAGTTCCACTTGCATACATTTACACCCGACTCAGGTAAAAACTCAGTTTTGCAATAAAAGATGAAAAGTTATATTATTGGTTTTCAAATGTCTTTTAAATGTATTTTTTAATTGTGCCATTCTATAAATATTTAAAATGAAATATAATTTGTATTAAATATATACTAGGTCAATGAAAGACAATGCAAGAATCAGTTTGAGCAAAAATCACTATTTTAGCTTAAAAACGTACTTTTTCGCCTGTAAATTCTATTTAAATTCCTAATCAGTTTCAAAAATAATTTTTATTCAAATATGGGTCTATTAATATTGGAGGACTAGTTTTTAAAATGTTTAAAATACTCGTGTAAAAATTTTAGCAGACGTACGTTCAAAATACTATTCACAAAAACCGATGATAAAATTTTATATGCCGATTTTGATGAAAATTTTATGAATGCACACATAGAATGTAATATGAATATAAATAATAGAATTAGCGCATTCTAACTCATATAACATATAAACAGGTCAAAACATGCAATTCTATGCAAAGGTAAAATATGGGGTTTCACAAGGCCTATACTGACCCTGAGACTAGGTTGGCCTATACTGTGACTATGCTGGGTAAGATCCCTACTGAAACTGGGGCCTAAAGAAACTCTACTGCCCCTATGGTCTAAAAGAACCCTGCTGCACTGAAGTCCTATAACCACCCTACTGTACTAAAGGTCTATACCCAACATGTTGACCTTGTGGCTGAAATGGCCTCTTACTGGCCTGACCAGAACTAAGTTGTTCCCTTTTCCTTTTCTCCAACCTAGAAGCCGCATCAAAGGCCTCAGAAAATACAACATACTTATTCAAGGCCATAGCATCCTAAATCTCAGACCTTAGACCCAAAACAAACCTCCTAGTCTTACGTTCCTAGTCTGATACAAACTCCGGTGCATACCGAGACAGCCTGGTAAAATTGGCCTCATACGGGGCCACTGTGGAATCACCCTGAACCAAGGATGTGAACTCTACCTCCCTACGCTCACGCGCAATCCTGGGAATATATTTGGCCCGAAATGCCCAAAGAAAGTATCCCAAACATAAGGAATACCCTGAGTCTCCCAATCTGATCTCACGGTGCGCCACCATTTCCCAGCCTCGTCATCAAGTAAGTATACTGCAAAAGTAACCTTCCTCTCATCAGTATAGTCAAGAAGATCAAATATTTTCTCAAGTTTATTAATCCATGCCTCGGCCTGCTCATCATCTGGCTCTCCCTGAAACCTTGGTGGGAAATACCCCAGAAACTCTTTCAACGTACAACGCCCCTGGTAACCTCCTTGGACATTTTGTAACTGGGTCTATATAGTCTATGCCTGGGCAGCTTGCCCTGCCAAGATCTGAGCCTGCCCTGCCATGACATATGACATTTTATCCATAGATGCGGCAATATGATCATAACCCTGATCCTGGTCCGATGCCGCATTACCCACTGGCTCATTCATTTGTTCAGGACTGCCTCGTGTTCTCGGACGTCCCGCTATTCTACTTTCAACCACAAGGAAGTTCTACAAACACCTAAAACACTAGAACAAACCAATTGCCCTAAATGTCCCTCTTTTTGTTTTAGTCATTCTAACCAACTTCTAGCCATCTTTTAATGGGTTTAAGCAAACATTTAAGCCATCTAGCATTAATGACACCTAATAGAAACACTAAAACCATCTATTGAGAAAAAGTCACAAAAACTCAATAGAATACTATTATTTTCTCTAACTTTATCAAGCTATCACATCCCAACGAGCTATGATAATAGAAATCCCTTTTCACCACGCAAACCTATCCATATTATGATCCATTTAAATGCAAAGAAAACCCGTTTAAACTATAACAATCACAAAACTCCATTCGTCCCCTTAGTTGATTTATACTACAACTAAGTTAACCAATCACCCAACTAATTCCATAACCATACCAAAAGTGCTTCCATGACCTCCCAAGACAATGCCAACACTCAAACCGAGCAAATTCTACACTTGGTCAAAACATCCCCTTTGCAATTCAAGGCTAATTAGCTTCCAAACGTAATACGAAGTTCAAGGTACGCAACCAAGCTATACTACCTTCCTAATGACACTTAATGACACCACTTAGGACCTCAAAGTCATGCAATTACCCACATCTAGCCCGAAAGCCCCAAATTCCCTCTTTTGACTTTGTACTACACGTACCTCAACCAGGACTCAAATGGGAGCTAGCAAAGCTTAGTTAGGGTCTACTTAGCCTAGGAACACCAAAAATGAAGGCCAATTTTACCCAGATTCGCGATAACCTTGAAACCCCTCTCTAAAAGTCAACTATTTCATTCTTTTGCTAGGTTATGAGCAATTAAATGTTATGGGGCCTTTACACTAATTTCGTTAACATCTAAAGTACCTATTAGGATCATTGATTCAAGCTATAAAGTCCAATTCACAAAACCCTAACATTCCCACACTATTCATGCCAAATATTCAACGAGCAATTTCAACTTATTAAACTATGAAACAATAGCATAGATTATGTCTCTACTACTTATATATAACATACATAATCATATTTGAGCATTGCATTAGCATTTAAGAGCAAAACAAGAAATTCAAGAAAGTTGCCACATTTTTGGAATGCAAAAATAGGTATGAAATCCGTCAGCTATTGCGCATAGGAGCTCGTAGGATGCTAGTAAACACCCTAAACCACTTGTACCTTGCTTGGATTGGCTTGGAATGAGGATTTGTTGAGCAAAAATCTTTATTTCTTCTCCTATGCTATTTTCGGATTTGCTACAGTGTTTTTAGTTTTTCTCTTCTTTTTTGTTTTTGTTTTATGAGCTTAATATGTGTGTGTGAGTATATATGCTAAGTGGTGTTAAGTTGGGTGAGTGTTAAGTCTATAAAAATGAGTCTAATTAGCTTAAAAATGAGTCTCAATGCGCGTTAATATGTTAGCTAACTAAAACATAAAGTTTAACTACGTAACACTATTTACTAGTTCAATAAAACATTTCCTAAACGAATGCTCTTAACTCTAAATGCTCAAATGCACAATTTTCTCATTCCTAACATAATTAATGTGATTTAAGAAAAATGCTAATTCGAAGAAAATAGATAGTTGAAAAACGTAATGAATAGTAACCAAGGAAAGCAACAAGTAAATGGATAGTGAAAATGCACAAACAGTAGATGGAACAATTAATGAATCATGGCAATGTTCTCGGGCGTCACATCCTCTTCCCCTTAAACAAATTGCATCCAATTCTTCTTCACAAGAGAACTCTGCATCAACTGAAAACTAACTCTGATTACTCTTGAACAGTTACTAAGAAAGACACGGTATCCTCAAATGAACATCATATGAAAATGCCAAGTAGAAGTCCCGAGCGGAATGTCAAGAAAGATACCAAATAAGTAGTTTGAAGAAGAATTACGAATGAGAACCCATATAAGAATTCCATTAGCACCGCCTAAGAATTCTCAAGTAAGAAGGCCAAATAAAGGCTCAAATTAAGATACTATCTCGAAATCCGAATAAGAATCCCGTTGGCCATGAATACCATAAAAGAGCAGAATCCCAACTAAGAGCGGCAAGAAAATACCAATAAGAATTTAGAGTACAAATACCGAAGATAATTCCATATATTAAGGTTGATTAGAATCCCAAACTAAGTCTTCCGAGCAATACCAGCAAGAAAATACTAGAAGAATACTCAATAAGAAAACCCAGAGAATAGTCATATAGAAATCTCAAAGGAAGCCATTCATTTCTGACTATTGAGCGGAGAAGAATGCCTTGGAAGAAATCCCAATAACTGAGCTCCGGTTACAATACCAATTCCCAAATAAAGGGTTGATTAATTGCCTCTCATTCCCACTAATCCATATAACTTGGAGGGCCTGTTGCTAATCACTTCTCCTTAAGGGGAGGAAGAAGTCTTTCTTACCATTTCAACAGGACATGTATGAATGCCAAGATATCACATTTACACATATATGTTTTAAACTATTATACAAACATGTTTATATAAGAGTTTATGAAACAGTATAATCATCAAAGTCATTCAAGCACGACAATCAAGTCAATCATAACACAACTCAATCAAAGACATTCAAATACACACATTACAAGCAACAGTTCAAACAATTAACAATTCACGAGGTCAATTTGATGCACAACTAGCCACTTTACTTCACTTAGCATACATTTAGCATGTAACACATAATTATATCACATAGGTGCACATATTCAATACAAGACACACAATCACACATGCAGGCATACACTTTAAAGATACACACTTAATAAGCACAAATGCAAGGGTTACTACCCAACAGGCCGAGGACCCTATCCCAGCTTAGAGCTAACTAAGCTTTGATACCACCTGTAACGCCCCAATCCCTCATGAGACCGGAGGCTCTAATAACCATGTTATTCTCAACCCAATACCAAACTCGGTCACAAAATTTAGGAAAAACGGACAGAGTCTTCCCTGTACCGTGGACATTCTGAAAACCTGTAAACACTCAATAAAGCCATAACATAACAAGACATTCATTTATAACTAAAGATCTTAGCTTTAAGGCCATCTGAGCCTTAAGACATACAAACAGTTTAGATACACACAAGTATGCATTCATAACTTAACTTCTTTACAAAATCCCTTATCATGTCACTCCATGATAGCATTGAACATTCTTAGAAATTAAAGCCAACCATACACCTGTTCATTCATACCTAAGCATGCAACGTAGCTAGAAGCAGAAGCAAAAGTTATTACATGCCACAATTCCATAACACTTACTACATCCACTTAGCTTTCAAACTTGCAACTACTCAAATATATATACATAAGCCCTTAGGCTCCAAAATAGAATAAAAAGTAGAACGATTAAGGTCTTCCACAGTTTAGTAAGCAATCACTCAAATCTCAAGTGATAGTACACAGCAATCAGGTCAACTCCTCCAACTACACCACCTAAAACATGTTTAGCGAGGTATGAGCAATCATAATTGCCCAGTGAGGGATAAGGTCTACCGGGGACGTGCAATGCAATAGTTAGTACAAATAAAGTATTTTACAAATAAAGAACAATTGAAAAAACAAGTTACCACACATTAAAAAGGATACGATTCACTTGTTCTTCAATCACGAACCACGAGCCACGAACTGAAATCTTGATATAATAATGACACTGTTATCAATAAGCTGGCATCCCCTTATAACTCCAAAATGGGTGTACTCCGGATATACCCCAAAACCCTATGACCCAACTCTCCCTGGGCGGCATCCCAAGCGAGAGAGAGACAGGGTAACCATGGTAGTCGAGGTTTACCGGCAAGCCCGATGTTGCCTGGTTTCCACGACACTACCATGACCAAATGGTTGTGCAACCATCATGCAATGTGTGGTAACACAAACCCACATCAGAAGTCCTGGAAGTGAGAGAGCTGGATATAAGGGCTTAGTTCCTTGTATCAACCGCCAGGCCTTTTCCCATGGGAGACCGTGGGAGGAACAAAACCGTGAGGGCCCTGTGCCTGCGGGCCAGGGACTGCCAATAGCGGACAATATGGTGGTAATGACGTGTCCCATGAGACTCTGCGTGGGCTCTACGTGGAGAGTCGGGTCGTTATAAATGGTATCAGAACCAGTCTTCCCTTGTGCTCGTGCCCGCGAGGGCGCGGGGCCTCTTAAGAGGGGCGGAATGTGGTAACACAATCCCACATCGGAAGTCCTGGAAGTGAGAGAGCTAGATATAAGGGCTTAGTTCCTTGTATCAGCCACCAGACCTTTTCCCATGGGAGACCGTGGGAGGAACAAAACCGTGAGGGCCCTGTGCCTACGGGCCAGGGACTGCCAATAGCGGATAATATGGTGGTAGTGACGTGTCCCGTGAGACTCTGCGTGGGCTCCACGTGGAGAGTTAGGTTGTTACAAATGGTATCAGAGCCAGTCTTCCCTTGTGCTCGTGCCCGCGAGGGCACGGGGCCTCTTAAAGGGGGTGGAATGTGGTAACACAATCCCACATCGGAAGTCCTGGAAGTGAGAGAGCTGGATATAAGGGCTTAGTTCCTTGTATCAGCCACCAAGCCTTTTCTTATGGGAGACCGTGGGAGGAACAAAATAGTGAGGGCCCTGTGCCTGCGGGCCAGGGACTGCCAATAGCGGACAATATTGTAGTAGTGACGTGCCCCGTGAGACTCTGCGTGGGCTCCATGTGGGGAGCGGGGGCATTACAAAGCACTCAAAATGATAACATTAGAATACATCAACAAATACATGATTGAGGGACAACAAATTAGGTTGCCCTCACACACAATATATAGACAATAAGTGCACATAATCTAAGTACAAGTAAATAAACTATTATGCACATAAGGATGAAGTCTCCCTCACCTCTATCAAGCTCCACAATGCAAGATTGGCTTCAAATCACTCTCAAACACCTTGAACATAAAGTTAAACATTGTTTCAATTACTCTTTAACTACAACATTCATTAATCATCCAACTAGGTTAGCTAACTCATAGTTTACTTAATTAACATATAACCAAGTAATCATTCAAGTAATCTAATACCAACAATATAACTAACAAAAATAAAATCTTGATATAAGCATGTTCTACAATCATTTTAAAGAGCATTTAAGCATAGATAACCATATTTAATTCCATAATAATACTATCAATTTATAAAGCCATTGATCCACACTTATTCTCTTTACAATTAACTCAATATAAAACTCAAGCAAAACACTTAGAACTATGGCAATACAATTACTATAAACAAGAATTCACTTAGAATCTTCAATTCAAGAAAAATAATTATGCAATTTAGTTCATGAAACATTCTCTGGATAATGCCATTTCTTAGATAATTACCCTTAACCACCTAACCTGTAATACCCGAGCCCGGAATGTGGAATTTTCTTGTTTATTATTCTGAAAATTATATTTTATTAAGTTCTTTGAAATCTAATTGTTACTTCTTTACTGTCACAAAGTGCAATGCATTTCAAGAGCGATAGTTAGAGGGTGGTTTCTAGTCCTCAAAAAATAGTGAAAACTAGTGTTTTGTGTCTTAAATTTTATATTTTAATTGTTGTTAGCTAGAATTAATATTTCATTAGATATTATAGCTTTAAAATGCATGAAAATAGGTTAAATTGACCAATTTTAAGTTAGTTGACCAAGGGGTTTGACCTTTGACCAAACTTGTCACCTTATAAGCTTATAACATAACAAAATAAAAATAAAAAACAAAGCTAAAATCAAACCTTGAGCTGGCCGAAACTTGAAGAGAAAAAAAAAACATTTCAAATCTTCAAAACTTCAAATCTTCGCGTGAGCTCGTGCGGGGTTGGTTCTGAGGCATCCGGCGTAGTTTTTCTAGCGACTAGGAGTGTTTAAGGTGTGGCAAGCACGTTATTTGTGCATTTTAATATTATACGTCTCAACTTTGTGATTTTTGGATTTTATCTGTAGTTTGTTGTTTTAATCGTTTTAACGCTTAAAGAATGTTCCTTGCCAATTGTAGAACATCTATTTATAGATTTTTAACATTTTCTACGGTTGACTGTTGAGATTGTAATTTAGAATGTCACTTGAACAGTAAAACATGAATAGTAAACCCTCGAAACGTAGAAGTTGCGTTGTTATGCTTTCTGTTGATGTGAAAAGATGCTAGATATGCTAGAATGCCTAAATGCATGATTTGTTTGGGTTGCGTAGTGGAAAAATATGGAGAAATGCCTTGGTGAAAGATGGGGATGTTTAGGTCGAGTTTAGCGTTTTCTCATTTTGCGTGATGGCATTGTATCGGGAGGCCATGGATGCACTTTTGGTATGGTTATGGCATTGGTTTGGTGTTTGGTTAGAGTAGCGGTAGTTCAAACGAGCAAAGGGGGAAATCGAGGCTTTGCGTGAATTCTAGGGTAAAGTAGGGTTTCAGGGTCTTTAGACGTGCCTTATGGTGACCTAGGAGGATTGATGAAGTCGGTTTCTAGAACTCGTGGCTCGTTTGGAGGTAGTAGCGTTTTGATAGTTGGGGTCGATTTGTGATTTTTCTTGTTTTCTTGATATTATGCCTATAGAATGTTTAAAATAGCTTGATATGCTTGTTAGAGTTGATTTTGATTGGAACGGTTATCAACTGTTGCTATTGCGTGCGAGAGTAACCTACTTTGTTATTCTCCCACGTGTGGCTTTATTGCTCGATTGTTGCATTGTATATTGTATTGCATTCATAGAGTCAGGGCGGTGTGATGGGCCTCTCTGGGTAGCCTCGGGTTGCCAGTGTTGGTTGCCCTAACTCCGTGTCCTATTCCCTTTCTCGCTTGGGTTGCCTCCCAGGGAGATTTGGGTGGTAGAATTGATGGATACTTCCGGGGTATTCCAAACTGAAGTTATAAGGTGGTTTGGGCCGGCGCGTCGTCATCAAATTCGTGA
Organism: Ehretia macrophylla; assembly: GCA_037974665.1. Taxonomy (NCBI): domain Eukaryota; kingdom Viridiplantae; phylum Streptophyta; class Magnoliopsida; order Boraginales; family Ehretiaceae; genus Ehretia; species Ehretia macrophylla. Next base: position 83,699,289 of record CM075770.1, on the reverse strand, counting down.
TTGAAAGTTGCTCGTGGAAAGTGAATCGTATCCTTTGAATGAGTGTTTATAGTTTTAATGCTTGTCTTGTTTTATTGTTGGCTTTGTTTGTATCTTTATATGATAATTGAATGGATTGCTTGGCTATTTACATTGCATTCTCCTCTCATCTCCGTCCTTGAGACCATTTGCCCTTGCTGAGCAATAGTTTTTGCTCATTCCTTTATATACCATATTTTACAGGAGTAGTTGAAGCTGATCCTCTTGAGGTAATTGAGGAGGAGGAGCAAGTGGAGGTGTTTCCTTGATAGCACTTCTTTTCTTAGCTGGTGGTTGGTTGCTAGACTTTTGTGCGAGCCATGCTTGATGTGTTTAATGCTTGGTCGTCGCTTTATTTTGAGGCTTGTAGCCTTGTATGTAGTTCTATTTTGAGGCCTTTATGGTCTTTCGTTGTAAAGGTTTAAAGATTGTAAAGTTGTAAAGTTATACTCTTATGACTAGTAAAGAATTGTATACCAATGGTTAACTGTTTAGTGGCATAAATACTTGTGTAGTATGCATGGCATTTTTGATTGCAAGTTGGTTAATAAGAATATGTATGTTTTAAAAGAAAGTTGGCTTGTTTCAAATGTTTATTATGGCTTTTGCAAGTATTATGTTGAATGTAGGGTTTCGGATTGTCCACGGTATAGAGGAGACTCTGTCTGTGTGTCGGGTCCGGGCTTGGCCTTTTACGGGGTCGGGTCAGGGCATGACATCTTTAGGTGGTATCAGAGCATGATAGTCTTGCATGGGCCGGGATCTGTTTCTCGGTCTGTTGGGTAAAGTTCTAAACTGCTAAAGTGTTATTGTGTGATTGTTAAGTGAAAAGTGCTATAGCATGATTATATGAACTTTTTGTGCTTATGTGATTAAGTGAAATGGTTGGCATGTCAATCTTGTGTTATGTGAATTGTGTGATAGGATATTTGATTGTTATTGACTTGATATGCTGCCAGCTATTGTGAGTTGTTACTATGCTGCCACGTCGTGGTATTCAAGGTCAAGGGGCAGATGAAGAGGCAGCAGAACAGGGTCAGCAACTGTCACGCCCCAACTCGACCCCACCTACGATCAGTCAGGACGCAACGGAATTTCGGCTGCATAACGACAGTAAACAGATTTCCGAGGTTCTAAACCAACCTCATAAAACATCATATATCCAGTAATTCCTCAATACAAACAACAACATTCAACACAACCATATTATACAATAAAACATCCTCGTTATACGCCTCCGTTCCAACATGACATACAATACCTCAACTTTATTATACATTTCAAAAATAAGTTGAGACCCATCTAACAACTTAACCGTAGACAAAAGGAAGCCACTAAGTTAACATCATTTGGATCATTATCTTTTCAACAACTATTACACTAAGAACCGTAAAGCATATAAAAGTCCATTAAGCTAATATACATGACGTTTAACAACATAGAATCATGGATAAGACTCAGGGACATATGACTCATCTACGAAAGGCACGTTTTCCACATTTTCCTCTTCAGGAGGCACGTACCCGTAATCTTGTGAAAGTACACCTGAAAACATGCAATAATAGAGAGTGAGCTTATATACATAAGCCCAGTGAGGATCCGATAGATCTCGACAGTATTCACTACGCTCCTTGGATTTAGTCCTTTGAGCAAGTAAACACACAACAACAATAATAACATAAATAATGCTATCATCACATAACTATATAACCAATCAATAAGGATACTCTATTTGGTGTAGCTCCAAACGCCATCACGATCTCAACCGTTCTTCTTATAATTCCCCATTACTCACGCACCCGAGGTACCTCACTAGCCCCTCCCTCCATGACACCTCCGTCATGCGAGCTGGGGGTAGCCTATGGCAGTCATGCCGTTATCAACCCGACAGCCCGATGCTGCCCGAGAGGTGGCACACACATACCAAGACTCCATATTCATCAATCATCAATCAATCATCAATCAATCAATCAATTGGAAGATCAGCAACAAGAGTGCCCGATTCCCGCATCCAATACTAATCAATCAAAAACATCAATATAACGCCAATATTAAATTAAACAACAAACTCCTTAGTTAGATGACAAAGTAGGCCATCTAACCGGACATGCATAATATACATAATTAAACTCTAAATTACTCATCAACAACTCACCATTCCTCACTCGAACACTACCCGACCATCTAAGGCATCGTTCGAGAAATTAAAGAATGACAACCTAAACTTCTAAAATTCATAACTTAAAATCTACTAATCCAAACATTGCCAAATCAGTTCCTATCACTCACCCATTCAACCTACTACATTAGCCCTCTCGGAAATCCACCATAACACCTCCAAATCATGCCCGATAACCCTAAAACCCTAAGATGTCATGGCTGGATTTTTCGGATTTTCACACAAACAATGTAATCGAAATTCGGCATTACAACAGCGCTAACACGTAATTAACAAGTATTTAGAAATCGACGGCAATCGATTTCGATCAACACAACTCAATTAAATCAACTTTGAACATTTTAATCAAAATTAAATACCCGAAAAATAAAAATTATGCTATATCCGACAGAAACTCGTAGTATTAGTATATAATGATCCCTAGCATGCAAGGAGCAATAATCTAACATCAGATTACAATTCTAACGGTTCAATCTTCATTTATACGCAAAAACACAAAAATGACATTTTGAGATCTAGAATTTTTCTCTCACCTTAGATGCGATATAAGCCTAGGAATGCGTGCTATGCGTGCCCAACAAGCAGAATCCAAGTCGGTGCGAAGTTTCACGGACAAAAACTAGGTTTTTCTTTGAAAAATTGGATTGAAAGCTTGAGTTTTTCTCTTCTCTTTTCTCCCTCTTTTCTCTCGGCAATGTGTGTGTGTGTGATGGTGTTTTTGTGTTGTGTGAGTGTGTGTTGATGACATTATATAATAAAAAGCTTGGTCAATTAAAAAAATGCAAAGTCAAAGTTAGTTTTAATAGGTATTTTTGTGTTTTTAATGACTTTAATTGCATTTTAGTGCTCACCAAGTTAAAAATAATTATGCCACCCCCAAGATATCTCAAGTGGATTATTTTTAGGTGACAAGAAGTTTTACAATCCAACAATTTCACCCGAGTCGGCTTAAAACTCGATTTTCGCAAAAGTCGGTGTAAAAACCCTAATAAATTCTTAAGCCGATTTTAAAACCATTTTCATCAAACACAAGTCTATTAAAGTCCGTGGACTAGGTCTAGAAGGGTTAAAAAGACCAGTTTCAAAATTATAGCGGACGTGTTTCGAAAACACTATTCACTAAAAATCGACGATAAAATTTCTGACTCCGTTTTTGATGAAAATTTCATGAATGCACATTTAGCACGTATTAGAAGTATTGACATCAAAATTATAACTTTCTAGGTCCTATAGCACATAAACAGATCATATGCACGAAAAACGAGGTATAGCACGTAAAACGAGATAAGCAAGAAAGTGGGGTTTCACATTCTCCCCCCCTTATAGAAATTTCGTCCTCGAAATTCTTACTTGATGTACGGAATAGGTCTGGGTATTGCTGCTGCATCTGATCTCATCTCTCCCAAGTAGCTTCCTCAATGCCGTGATGCTTCCACAACACCTTAACCATCGGAATCTTCTTCGACCTCAACTCTCGTTCCATCTGATCAAGAATACAAATCGGACGCTCGTCATAAGTCAGATTCTCACGAAGCTGTAACGGCTCTAGCTCAAGAATATGAGAAGGATCCGGATTATATTTCCGCAAATTAGACACGTGAAACACATCGTGGACATTAGAGAAGTTCTCCGGTAAAGCCAACCGATATGCCAACTTACTAACCCTGCTGGTAATCTCAAACGGCCCAACAAATCTCGGACTCAGCTTTCCACCTTTACCATAACGAGCAAACCCCTTTCGAGGAGACAATCTCAAGAAAACCCGATCTCCAACTGCAAACTCCAAGTCTCGACGACGCTTATCAGCATAACTCTTGAATCTACTCTGCGCCGTAAGCATTCTCTGCCTGATCAACAGAACATTCTCAATCTTCTCAAGAAGTTCTGGCATAATAGTCGGATCAACAGTCTTCATCTCTCCTACCTCGTCCCAATACAAAGGTGAACGGCACTTACGACCGTAAAGAGCTGCGAAAGGTGCCATTCCAATAGTAGCTTGATAACTATTGTTATAGGCAAACTCGGCAAGTGGTAGATGTTTCTCCCAGTTCTTCCCGAAGTCCAGAACACAAGCCCTAAGCATATCTTCCAAAATCTGAATAGTCCGCTCAGACTGACCGTCGGTCTGTGGATGATACGCTGTACTGAAGTTCAACTGAGTACCCAAAGTCTCCTGAAGTTTCTCCCACAAACGAGAAGTAAATCGAGGATCTCGATCAGAGACAATACTAGATGGAATACCGTGAAGTCTAACAATCTGATCCAGATAGAGGTCCGTCAGTTTTGTAACCTCATCTCCTAACCTCATGGCAATAAAATGAGCTGTCTTCGTCAAACGATCCACGACAACCCAAACTGCATCATTACCCCTCGGTGATCTAGGCAAACTAGTGACGAAGTCCATCGTAATATGCTCCCATTTCTACTCTGGTATAGCCAACGGCTGAAGCAACCCTGCAGGTCGTTGATGCTCGGCTTTTACCCTCTGACAAGTCAAACATCTAGACACAAACTGAGCAACCTCCCTCTTCATGTTGTTCCACCAGTAATGCTGTTTCAAATCCCGATACATCTTGGTTCCACCGGGATGAATAGTATATTTAGAATTATGAGCTTCCTCCAGAATACCTCGTCTCAAGCCCGGTTCATCGGGAACACAAACCCTGTTTCGAAACCGAAGAATACCATCCTCATGCACTTTAAAGTCAGACTGATCATCAGAAATCTGATCCTTGATCTTCTGAAGGTTAACATCAAGTTGCTGAGCTTCCCTGATCTGAGACAATAATAAAGGCTGAATACGGAGATGTGAACACATCACCCCAACCTGAGTGAACTCTGGTCTCCAATAACTAAACTCCTCAAGAACCTCCCACTTCTTGACAGCCAAACAAGAAATACTAGCCTTCCGGCTGAGAGCATCTGCCACAACATTTGCCTTTCCAGGCAGATAATTGATAGAACAATTATAATCTCCAAGAAGCTCCATCCACCTCCGCTGGCGCATATTCAACTCATTCTGTGAGAACAAGTACTTAAGACTCTTATGATCAGTGAAAATCTCGAACTTACTGCCCCACAGATAATGACGCCACTTTTTCAGTGCGAAGACAACTGCTGCCAACTCAAGATCATGAGTCGGATAATTTTCTTCATAAGGCTTCAACTTTCGAGAAGCATAGGCAATAACTCGACCATCCTGCATAAGAACACATCCCAAGCCCTCCTTTGATGCATCACTGTAAATGACCATATTATCGGTCCCCTCTGGTAGAGCAAGTACTGGAGCGGTAGTTAACCTCTTTTTCAACTCCTGAAATCCACTCTCACACTTCTCGTCCCAATTAAAGATAGTCCGTTTCTGAGTCAACTTAGATAGTGGCCCCGCAATCTTTGAGAAGTCCTTGACAAACCTACGGTAATAACCCGCCAAGCCAAGAAAGCTACGGACATCAGTAACACTCTCTGGCCGCTTCCAAGACATCACCGATTCAATCTTAGTGGGATCTACAGAAATACCACTCTGTGTAATAACATGGCCAAGAAAAGAAATCCGTTGCAGCCAAAATTCACATTTGCTGAACTTGGCAAACAACTGATGCTCCTGCAACTTCTCTAATACAAGCCGTAGATGTTGCTCGTGCTCCAATTCAGATTTAGAATAGACCAAGATATCATCAATAAAAATCACCACGAACTGGTCCAAGTACGGCTGAAAAACTCGATGCATAAGATCCATGAATGCTGCCGGTGCATTAGTCAAACCAAAGGGCATAACAACAAACTCATAATGCCCGTACCGAGTCCTGAAGGCAGACTTCGGAACATCGTCTGTGCGAATCCGAAGCTGATAATACCCCTGCCTCAAATCAAATTTAGAGTAGACTTTGGCTCCCTGAAGTTGATCAAACAACTCATCAATCAGTGGCAAAGGATATTTATTCTTGATGGTCACCTGATTCAAACCACGGTAATCTATACATAACCTCAAGGCGCCATCCTTCTTTTTCACGAACAAAACAGGAGCTCCCCAAGGTGAAGAACTCTGCTGAATAAATCCTTTCTCCAACAACTCCTGTAACTGAGTCTTCAACTCCTTCAACTCAGCTGGTGCCATCCGGTACGCCGATTTAGAAATAGGTTGAGTACCGGGAACAAGATTAATCACAAACTCTATATCCCTCTCAGGCGGCAACCCTGGCAACTCCTCGGGAAATACATTAGGATATTCCCGGATAATAGGGACTTCCTCTAGCTGTAGCTTATCAGATGGCTTGTTGATCAAATAAGCTAGATAACCCGAACACCCCTTACTCACCAACTTAACGGCTTTAGTTGCTGAGATAACAAAACTCGTCTTAGCACCCCGGTTACCCGCTACCTCAACTACTGGCTGATCTGGCAAACGAAACTGTACTACCTTGGTTCTACAGTTCAACTGGGCATCATACTTAGAAAGCCAATCCATACCCAGAATAACATCATACCCCCGGATAAGAAATAAAATAAGGTCCGAAGGAAAATTATGCCCCTTAACATGTATTATACAATCCTTACATACTAAGCCAGTAGCATACTTATCAGTCAAAGAGGTACTAATTTCAACCACATAAGGCAATCTTTCAGGTTGCAATTTAACACGTTGCACACAAGCAGGAGTAATGAAAGAATGCGTAGCACCAGAATCAATCAACACTTTAACAAGTTGATCAAGTATAAGGAAGTTACCTTCCACAACTGCAGTCTCCTCAGGCATCTCCTCCATATCAACTGCGTAAGCCCGAGCCTGAACCCGCTGCTGCTGTGGTACACTGCCTGTAGGCCTACCCTGGTAACCCTGAGTCGCTGCCCGACCGTCAGTCCTCGCATATTTAGGGCAATCATTCACCCTATGCTCGATGCTACCACAACCCAAACATGTCCCTGCCTTTACCCTGCAGTCGGACTCTACATGCCCTGGGCGCTTGCAGTAATTACACTGCGATGATGTGGCACTAACACTGCCCATAGAATAACCAGAAGCTGAAGAAGCAGCTGATACAGCCTGCTGCTAAGGTCTCACCACACTAGGCCTATACTGACCCTGAGACTGGGCTGGCCTATACTGAGTCTGAACCTGATATGGCCTCTGCTGAAACTGAGGCCGATAGTAACTCTACTGACCCTGTGGCCTATAAGAACCCTGCTGGGCTGGTGGCCTGTAGACAACCTGCTGTACTGGAGGCCTATATATAATCTGCTGGCCCTATGGCTGATACGGCCTCTTACTAGGCTGACTGGAGACAATCTGATCCCCTTTCCTCTTCTCTAACCTGGAAGCTGCCTCAAAAGCCTCAGTGAAAATATCATATCGATTCAGAGCCATCACATCCTGAATCTCGGGCCGCAACCCCAACATAAACCTGCGAGTCCTCCGCTCCTCGTCTGCCACATACTCCGGTGCATACCGGGACAATCGAGTAAATGTGGCCTCATATTGTGCCACTGTAGCATCTCCCTGGACCAAGGCTAGAAACTCGGCCTCTCTCCGTTCTCTGCAAATCCTCGGGACATACTTTGCTCGGAAAGCCATCAGAAAGGTACCCCAAACATAAGGAATACCCTGTGCCGCCCAGCTAGTCCTTACCGTGCGCCACCACTCCTCTGCCTCGTCATCTAACAAATACACGGCAAAAGAGACTTTCTGCTCATCAGTATAGCCAAGTGGATCATAAATCTTCTCCAACTTGCTAATCCATACCTCCGCCTTCCTATCATCCGGCTCCCCCTGAAATCTCGGTGGGTGATATCCTAAAAACTCCTTCAGGGTACCACGCCCGTGGTTACCACCCTGAATATTCAGAAGCTGAGCCTGCATAGCCTGATTCTGGGCAGCCTGCCCTGCTAATAACTGTGCCTGACTAGCCACTAACTCTGCAATCCGCTCCATAGCTGCTCCTAATCGGTCATCACCCCCGTCACGGCCCGGTGCCACGTTACTCGGAGTCTCATCAGCCATCTCAGGCCTACCTCTGGTTCTCGGTCGACCGGCCATTCTACTAATCAAAGAGTTAGCACAGTTATAGCACGTAGACAGGTTATAAACAACTATTAACACATAAATAACAAACTCATATAAAACACATAAACAAATTGATCACATAATCACATAAGCACTTAAATCACATAATCACTTAATCAATTAATCATACCAATACATATTTCATTTTTTCTTTCCTTTCATACATATTTCATGCTAAGACCATTACCCACATTCCGAGAATACCCCGGCTGACAACTAACATGAGCTCTGATACCACTTAAACTGTCACGCCCCAACTCGACCCCACCTACGATCAGTCAGGACGCAACGGAATTTCGGCGGCATAACGACAGTAAACAGATTTCCGAGGTTCTAAACCAACCTCATAAAACATCATATATCCAGTAATTCCTCAATACAAACAACAACATACAACACAACCATATTATACAATAAAACATCCTCGTTATACGCCTCCGTTCCAACATGACATACAATACCTCAACTTTATTATACATTTCAAAAATAAGTTGAGACCCATCTAACAACTTAACCGTAGACAAAAGGAAGCCACTAAGTTAACATCATTTGGATCATTATCTTTTCAACAACTATTACACTAAGAACCGTAAAGCATATAAAAGTCCATTAAGCTAATATACATGACGTTTAACAACATAGAATCATGGATAAGACTCAGGGACATATGACTCATCCACGAAAGGCACGTTTTCCACATTTTCCTCTTCAGGAGGCACGTACCCGTAATCTTGTGAAAGTACACCTGAAAACATGCAATAATAGAGAGTGAGCTTATATACATAAGCCCAGTGAGGATCCGATAGATCTCGACAGTATTCACTACGCTCCTTGGATTTAGTCCTTTGAGCAAGTAAACACACAACAACAATAATAACATAAATAATGCTATCATCACATAACTATATAACCAATCAATAAGGATACTCTATTTGGTGTAGCTCCAAACGCCATCACGATCTCAACCGTTCTTCTTATAACTCCCCATTACTCACGCACCCGAGGTACCTCACTAGCCCCTCCCTCCATGACACCTCCGTCATGCGAGCTGGGGGTAGCCTATGGCAGTCATGCCGTTATCAACCCGACAGCCCGATGCTGCCCGAGAGGTGGCACACACATACCAAGACTCCATATTCATCAATCATCAATCAATCAATCAATTCGGAGATCAGCAACAAGAGTGCCCGATTCCCGCATTCAATAATAATCAATCAATAACATCAATATAACATCAATATTAAATTAAACAACAAACAACGTAGTTAGATGACAAAGTAGGCCATCTAACCGGACATGCATAATATACATAATTAAACTCTAAATTACTCATCAACAACTCACCATTCCTCACTCGAACACTACCCGACCATCTAAGGCATCGTTCGAGAAATTAAAGAATGACAACCTAAACTTCTAAAATTCATAACTTAAAATCTACTAATCCAAACATTGCCAAATCAGTTCCTATCACTCACCCATTCAACCTACTACATTAGCCCTCTCGGAAATCCACCATAACACCTCCAAATCATGCCCGATAACCCTAAAACTCTAAGATGTCATGGCTGGATTTTCCGGATTTTCACACAAACAATGTAATCGAAAATTCGGCATTACAACAGCGCTAACACGTAATTAACAAGTATTTAGAAATCGACGGCAATCGATTTCGATCAACACAACTCAATTAAATCAACTTTGAACATTTTAATCAAAATTAAATACCAGAAAAATAAAAATTATGCTATATCCGACAGAAATTCGTAGTATTAGTATATAATGATCCCTAGCATGCAAGGAGCAATAATCTAACATCAGATTACAATTCTAACGGTTCAATCTTCATTTATACGCAAAAACACAAAAATGACATTTTGAGATCTAGAATTTTTCTCTCACCTTAGATGCGATATAAGCCTAGGAATGCGTGCTATGCGTGCCCAACAAGCAGAATCCAAGTCGGTGCGAAGTTTCACGGACAAAAACTAGGTTTTTCTTTGAAAAATTGGATTGAAAGCTTGAGTTTTTCTCTTCTCTTTTCTCCCTCTTTTCTCTCGGCAATGTGTGTGTGTGTGATGGTGTTTTTGTGTTGTGTGAGTGTGTGTTGATGACATTATATAATAAAAAGCTTGGTCAATTAAAAAAATGCAAAGTCAAAGTTAGTTTTAATAGGTATTTTTGTGTTTTTAATGACTTTAATTGCATTTTAGTGCTCACCAAGTTAAAAATAATTATGCCACCCCCAAGATATCTCAAGTGGATTATTTTTAGGTGACAAGAAGTTTTACAATCCAACAATTTCACCCGAGTCGGCTTAAAACTCGATTTTCGCAAAAGTCGGTGTAAAAACCCTAATAAATTCTTAAGCCGATTTTAAAACCATTTTCATCAAACACAGGTCTATTAAAGTCCGTGGACTAGGTCTAGAAGGGTTAAAAAGACCAGTTTCAAAATTATAGCGGACGTGTTTCGAAAACACTATTCACTGAAAATCGACGATAAAATTTCTGACTCCGTTTTTTATGAAAATTTCATGAATGCACATTTAGCACGTATTAGAAGTATTGACATCAAAATTATAACTTTCTAGGTCCTATAGCACATAAACAGATCATATGCACGAAAAACGAGGTATAGCACGTAAAACGAGATAAGCAAGAAAGTGGGGTTTCACAGCAACCGTTGCCTGAGCAGTTTATGGCTACTATGACCACTGCAGTTGACCGGATTACACAGGTACTGCATGAGCAGAGGCAGGACAGGAATAATAATCCCCAGGAAATCAAGCTAATCCTGGTGGACAGGGGTATAGGGCTGAGAATAATCAGTTGGAGAAATTCCTGAGGCACGAGCCGGGTAAGTTATTTGGAGAGCCGGATGATGAGGCAACCGAGAGATAGATTAACCGTGTTGAGAAAATTTTCGCTGCTTTGAGGTATACTGATGAGGCAAGAATGGATTGTGCGGCATTCCTGTTAGAGGGCGACGCAGAACAGTGGTGGAACACTGTCAGGTTGAGGTGGGACTGTGAGGATGTTCTACATTTGTAGGATGATTTTGTGAGTGAGTTTCAGGATAAGTATATTCCCGAGATGGCTAGGGAAAGGCGGGAAGACGAGTTTGTGGCACTGAAGCAGGGAAACATGACTGTTGCACAGTATGAGGCTAGGTTTGTCAGCCTGTCGAGGTATATGCCCGAGCTGGTACGGCCAGCTAGGAGGATGATTCATAGGTTTGTTCGTGGGCTGAGAATGGATATTCAGCTACATTTGACTGGGCAGACCTACACTACTTTTCCCGAGGCATTCCAAGCAGCCTCGAAGTTTGAGAAACGGAAGGCTGAGATGATAGCTGAGAGTAGTCAGCCGAGTAAGAAACAGTACTTGGGCCAGAGCAGCCAGAGTCAGCCGAGACAGTATCAGACTTCTGCGCAGGTTCCTCAGCAACGTCCGTATCAGCCACAGCATCAGATTCAGGCTAGGCCAGCTGTGACTAGACCTCAGCAGGGAGGTACAGTTCCTACCACTGCCAGAGCCCCCGCACCTATGGGAAACACTGTTGTAAGACAAAATCAGCAGTGTAACTTTTGTAATCGATCGGGGCACGTAGAGGCTAATTGCTGGAGGAAGAGTGGTAAATGCACTGGTTGTAGGAGTGATGACCATAGGGTGAGAGATTACCCTAAGTATAAGAATGTTCAGGGCCGTACTGGAGGCCAAGGTGTGCAGAATAGGGCTGCAGGTGCAGGTCCAGCACAGAGGGTACAGGCTAGGGTCTTTGCACTGGATGCGGTGGAGCTACCCGACACTACAGCAATAGTGGAAGGTACCTTTCTTCTCAATACTCAGCCAGTAAAAGTTTTGATTGATCCCGGAGCTACACATTCGTTTATAACTCCTGCAAGTGCACGATCTGTGAATGTTTGCATTGATAAACTGCCGCATGAAGTTGAAGTTAGTACGCCTTTGGGTGCGAAATTTGTTACTGAGTCTATTTGCAAATCTTGTGATATATGCATTGAGAATCGTAAATTTCCTGCTGATTTAATTATATGGCCCTTCCGTGACTTTGAAATCATTTTGGGAATGGATTGGTTGGGGAAATACTATGCTCAGTTGGATTGTAGAACAGAGATTGTTTATCTTCAGATTCCTGACCTACCGGTACTGGAGATTGTTGGGAACTGCGGGTGTCACGCCCCGACCCGACCCCGCAAAAGGCCAAGCCCGGACCCGACACACGGACGGCGTCTCCTCTGTTCCGCGGACGATCCGAAACCTTAAAATCATCATAATACTTGCGAAAGCCATAAAACAACTCAAACAAGCCAACTTTCTTTGAAACATACATTTCTTATTAACCAACTTTGCAACCCAAAAATGATATGCATACTACACAAGTATTTATGCCACTAGTCAATTCCCTTAGCATGCATTGCCTTACTAGTCACAAGAGTATAAGTTTACAACTTTACATTCTTTCAACTAATACAACATAAGACCGTAGAGGCCTCAAACTAGAAAATACATACAAGGCTACAAGCCTCAAAATTAAGCAACATCCAAGCAATATACATATCATGCAAGGCTCGCACAAAATCTGGTAACCAACCACCAGCAAAGCAGAGAAGTGCTATCACGGAAACACCTCCACCTGCTCCTCCTCCTCTGTTACCTCGATAGGTTCTGCTTCAACTACTCCTGTAAAAATATAGTATAGAGAGGAATGAGCAAAAACTATTGCTCAGCGAGGGCAATTGGTCTCAACGACGGAGATGAGAGGAGTATGCAATGCAGTTAGCCGAGCAATGCATACAATTATCATTTAAAGATCCAAACAAGCCAATATTATAACAAGGCAAGCATTAAAGACTATAAACATTCATTCAAAGGATACGATACTCTTTTCACGAGCAACTTTCATTCAAGAATTCGATGACGACGCGCCGGCCCAAACCACCTTATAACACCAGTTTGGAATACCCCGGAAGTATCCATCAACCTACGACCCAAAACTCCCTGGGAGGCAACCCAAGCGAGAAGAGGGAATAGCAGCGGAGCTAGAGCAACCAACACTGGCAACCCAAGGCTACCCAGAGAGGCCCATCACTCATGCGCGAGACACTATGCAATGCAAGACTCGATACAAGGCGATAAACAAGCGATAAAGCCACACGTGGGAGAATAACAAAGTAGGTTACTCTCGCACGCAATAGCAGCAATTGATAAGCATTTCAATCCAAATCAATTCAAACAAGTATTTCAAGCAACCCTAAGCATTCTATAGGCATATAGTCAAGAAAACACACAAAAACACAAATTGGCCCCAACTATCAAAACACTACCATTTCCAAACGAGCCACGAGTTCTGGAAACCGACTTCGCCAAACCTCCTAGGTCACCATAAGGCACGTCTAAAGACCCCGAAACCTTACTTTACCCTAAAACTCGCGCAAAGCCCCGATTTCCCCCTTTCTCGTTTGAACTACAACTATAACAACCAAACACCCAACCAACGCCCTAATCGCACCAAAAGTGCTTCCTTGGCCTCCCGAAACAATGCCAATACGCAAAACGAGAAAATACTAAACTCGACCTAAACGACCCCGACTTTCAACAAAGCTTAATTCCCATTTTTTCCATTACGCACCCCAAAAAAATCATGCATTTAGCCATTCTAGCACTCCTAGCACAATTTTACATCAACGGACAGCATAATGGAACAACTTCATCGTTCCAAAGGTTTACTATTCACTAAACACTATTCAACATCTAAATTTAATTGTAATCTCAACATTTAACCGTAGAAAATGTTAAAAATCTATAAATACACGTTCTAGAACAGCTAAGGAACATTCTAGAAGCATCAAAATGTTTTAAACAACAATCTACGGATAAAATCTAAAAATTGCAAAGTTGATACACTAAACATTTAAATGCGCAAATAACATGATTCCCTCACCTTAGGCACTCCTAGTCCCTAGGAAACAAACGCTAGTCACCTCGGAAACCACCCCGCACGAGCTCACGTGAAGATTGAACGATTGGAAGGTGAAAAGTTTTTTTTTTCTCTATGAAGCTCACGGCATGCACCTCTCTGTTTCAACTGCTATTTTTTTTTAATTTTGTTAAGTTAAAAGCTTATTTAAGTGCTACATTGGTCAAATGGTCAAATGCCTAGGTCAAATCACTTAAAACTTGGTCAAAGGGCCTTATTTTGTGCATTTTAAAGCCATTTTAGCTAAGGAAATATTAATTATAGCTAGCAACAATTAAAATATAAAATTTAAGTCATCTAAATGCTAGTTTCACTATTTACTGAGGACTAGAAACCGATCTCTAGCTATTGCTCCCTAAATGCAATGCACGTTGCGACAACGAGAAAGTAACAATTAATTCACAAAGCATTTAAGGAAATATAATTTTCAAAATAATAAACAAGGCATTTTCACATTCCGGGCTCGGGTATTACACCCTCTCCCCCTTAAAACAATTGCGCCCACGCAATTCTTACCTGGTCAACAAACAACTCCGGATACTGATCCCGAACCTGGTCCTCTCTTTCCCAAGTTGCTTCCTCAAACCAATGATGATTCCACAGAACCTTTACTAATGGAATACTCTTTGTGCGAAGCTCCTGAATTTTTCGATCCACAATTCGAATCGATTTCTCTTCATAAGACAACTTCTCTTCAATCTGCAAAGGATCTGGTTCAAGTACATGTGAAGGGTCTGGATGGTATTTCTTCAACATAGACACGTGGAACACATCGTGCAGTCTCAACAAGCTCGGAGGCAAAGCTAACCGATAAGCCAAAGGACCTACCTTTTCGGTGATCTCATACGGACCCACATACCTGGGACTAAGCTTCCCGCTCTTACCGTGCCGAATCAATCCCTTCCGTGGAAAAATCTTAAGAAACACCCAATCTCCTAAATCAAACTCAAGATCCCGATGGTGCTTATCCGTATAACTCTTCTGACGACTCTGAGCTGTAAGCATACGTTGGCGAATAAGGTGAACATTATCTACCATCTTAATCATCTCAGGTAACACAGTCGGATCAACTGTTCTCATCTCTCCAACCTCTTCCCAATATAATGGGGATCTACATTTCTGACCATACACGGCCTCGTAGGGAGCCATACCTATAGTAGATTGATAACTATTGTTGTAGGCAAACTCCGTTAACGGAAAAAACTTCTCCCAGTTCTTCCCAAAGTCTAGCACACATGCCCGAAGCATGTCTTCCAAGATCCTGATGGTTATCTCAGACTGGCCATCAGTTTGCAGATGATATGCAGTACTGAAGCTCAACTTAGTTCCCATGGCCTCTTGCAACTTCTGCCAAAAACGAGATCTGAATCTGGGATCTCTATCTGACACTATACTCTGTGGCACACCATGCAATCTCACAATATTAGCAACATAAAGCTCAGCTAGCTTATCAAGGCTATCCTGTTTGTTCACGGAAATAAAATGTGTAACTTTATTCAAGCGGTCCACAACAACCCAAACAGAATCACATCCTCTCGGAGATCTAGGAAGATTGGTCACAAGATCCATTGTTATATGTACCAACTTCTATTGCGGAATCGACAACGGCTGTAGAAGTCCAGCTGGCCTCTGATGCTCAACTTTAACCCTTTGACAAGTCAAACATCTGGATACATACCCAGCAATCTCCCTCTTCATATTGTTCCACCAGAAGTGTTGTTTCAAATCTCTATACTTTTTTGTACTGCTCGGGTGAATCGTATACCTCGAATTATGTGCCTCGGACAGGATCTCATTCTTCAAAGTCGGATCATCAGGAACACATACTCTATCCCTGAATCTGAAGATGCCATCTGCATGTAATCTAAACTCCGACTCTCCCCCTTTTGATTTTTCTTGGATCTTCAAGATGTGAGGATCAGTCTTCTGAGCCTCTCTGATCTGTGCTAGCAACCCTGACTGAATCTGCAAACTAGCAAATCGAATCCCTACCTCAGTAGCTTCTGGCTTCCACGAACAAATTTATTCCAAAGTCCCCCAATCCTTGATAATCAAGCTTGCAACAGTAGCCTTTCAGCTCAAAGCATCAGCAACAACATTTGCCTTACTTGGCACGTAGTTAATAGAATAGTTGTAACCACCCAATAGCTCTAGCCATCTCCGCCGCCTCATATTCAGATCCTTTTGTGAAAACAAATACTTGAGACTCTTGTGGTCAGTAAAAATTTCAAATCTGCTACCTCACAAGTAGTGACGCCACTTCTTCAAAGCAAACACAACTGCAGCTAACTCAAGATCATGTGTAGGGTAATTGACTTCATATGGTTTCAACTTCCTAGAAGCATAGGCAATCACCTTACCATTCTGCATTAAAACACAGCCTAAACCTTCCTTAGATGCATCACTGTAGACAACGAAGTTCTCTGTTCCCTCAGGTAAAGCTAGTATAGGAGCTGTAGTTAGTCTCTTCTTCAATTCTTGGAAACTGGATTCACACTTGGTATCCCAATTGTAAGAAACTTTCTTCCGAGTCAACTGGCTCAAAGGTCAAGAAATTTTGGAAAAGTCTTTAACAAATCTCCGGTAGTAACCTGTCAATCCAAGAAAACTCCGAATCTCTGACACCGTCTCAAGTCTCTTACAAGATGAAACAACCTCAATCTTAGCTGGGTCCACTGAAATTCCTCGATATGAAATGATATGGCCTAGAAAAGATATCTGATTCAACTAGAACTCGCACTTGCTGAATTTGGCAAAAAGCTTGTTTTCCTGCAAAGTCTGTAGCACAATCCTCAACTGTTGCTCATGTTCAGCCTCATTCTTCGAATACACTAAAATGTCGTCAATAAAGATTACGACAAACTGATCAAGATAAGGTCGGAAAACTCTCTGCATCAAGTCCATGAATGTGGCTGGTGTATTCGTCAAACCAAACGGCAATACAACAAACTCAAAGTGGCTATATCTAGTCCTGAATGCCGTCTTCGGGATATCGTCACTACGAATCCTAAGTTGATAGTAACCCTACCTCAAGTCAAATTTGGAGTAACCACTCGCACCCTGCAACTGGTCAAACAATTCTTCAATCAATGGCAAGGGGTATTTGTTCTTAATCGTGACTTGATTAAGTCCCCTGTAATCAATACATAACCGTAGCGTGCCGTCTTTCTTTCTCACAAACAACACAGGTGCGCCCCACGGCGAACTAGGTTGTATAAACCCTTTCTCAAGCAAATTCTGAAGCTGAATTTTTAACTCCTGAAGTTCAGCCGATGCCATTCTATAAGGACTCCTAGAAATTGGCGCAGTGCCTGGCACAAGATCAATCACGAACTCAATCTCCCTATCCGGTGGTAAACCCGGTAATTCCTCGGGAAATACACCACGGAAGTCTCTATCAATCGGAACCTCATTCAAACTCAACTTATCAGTAGACTGTTTGATCAAATAAGCTAAGTAAGCTTCACAACCCCTATTCAACAACTTAGAAGTCTTGATCGCTGATAAAAGAGGAATTCGGGCAGCCCTGCAGTTCCCAACAATCTCCAGTACCGGTAGGTCAGGAACCTGAAGATAAATGACCTTTGTTCTACAATCCAACTAAGCATAATATTTCCCCAACCAGTCCATTCCCAAAATGATTTCAAAGTCACGGAATGGCAATATAATTAAATCAGCAGGAAATTTACGGTTCTCAATACATATATCACAAGATTTGCAAATAGACTCAGTAACAAATTTTGCACCAAAATGTGTACTAACTTCAACTTCATGCGGCAGTTTATCGATGCAAACATTCACAAATCGTGCACATGCAGGAGTTATAAACGAATGTGTAGCTCCGGGATCAATCAAAACTTTAACTGGCTGAGTATTGAGAAGAAAGGTACCTTCCACAATAGTTGTAGTATCGGGTAGCTCCTCTGCATCCAGTGCAAAGACCCTAGCCTGAACCCTCTGTGCTGGATGTGCACCTGTAGCCCTCTTCTGAACACCCTGGCCTCCAGTACGGCCCTGAACATTGTTATACTTAGGGCAATCTCTCACCCTATGGTCATCGCTACCACAACCCGTACATTTACCACTCTTCCTCCAGCAGTTAGCCTCAATATGCCCTGACCGATTACAATAGTTACACTGCTGATTTTGCCTAACTGCAGTGTTTCCTGTAGGTGCTGGGGCTTTGGCGGTAGTAGGAACTGTAGCTCCCTGTTGGGGTCTAGTCACAGCTGGCCTAGCCTGAATCTGCTGCTGTGGCTGATACGGACGTTGCTGAGGAGCCTATGCAGAAGTCCGATACTGCCTCGGTTGACTCTGGTTGCTCTGGCCCAAATACTGCTTCTTACTCGGCTGACTGCTCTCAGCTAACATCTCAGCCTTCCGTTTCTCAAACTTCGAGGCTGCCTGAAATGCCTCGGGAAAAGTAGTGTAGGTATGCCCAATCAAATGTAGCTGTATGTCCATTCTCAGCCCACGGACAAACCTATGTATCATCCTCCTAGCCGGTCGTACCAACTCGGGCATATACCTCGACAGGCGAACAAACCTAGCCTCGTACTGTGCAACAGTCATATTTCCCTGCTTCAGGGCCACAAACTCGTCCTCCCTCCTTTCCATAGCCATATCGGGAATATACTTATCCCAAAACTCACTGACAAAATCATCCCATAAATGTGGAACATCCTCACAATCCCACCTCAATCTGACAGTATTCCACCACTGCTCTGCATCACCCTCAAACAGGAATGACGTATAATCTATTCTTGCCTCATCAGTTTACCTCAAAGCGGTGAAAATTTTCTCGACACGGTTAATCCATCTCTCGGCCGCCTCATCATCCGGCTCTCCGAAGAACTTTCCCGACTCGTGCCTCAGAAATTTCTCTAACTGATTATTCTCAACTCTGTACCCCTGTCCACCAGGATTAGCTTGATTTCCCTGGGGATTATTCCTGTCCTGCCTCTGCTCATGCAACACCTGTGTAATCCAATCAACCGCTATAGTCATGGTAGCCATAAACTGCTCAGGCAACGGTTGTTGACCTTGTTATGCTGCCTCTTCATCTGATCCTATACCTTGAGTACCACGACGTGGTGGCATAGTAGCAATTCACAATAGCTGGCAACATTTAAAAGCAGTTTATAGACAGAAATATAGCACATAAGATTAGATAACACTCAAGTCAATAACAATCCAATATTCTATCACACAATTCACATAAGACAAGTTTAACTTGCCAAACTATTTCACTTAAACACATAAACACTCCAAGTTCACAAAGTCATGCTATAACATTTTCTTTTCACTTAGCAATCATACATAAACACTTTAGCATTTCAGACCTTTACCCCACAGACCGAGAATCATATCCCGGCTCATGCAAGACTATCATGCTCTGATACCACCTAAAGATGTCACGCCCCGACCCGACTCCGCAAAAGGCCAAGCCCGGACCCGACACACGGACGGAGTCTCCTTTGTACCGCGGATGATCCGAAACCCTAAAATCATCATAATACTTGCGAAAGCCATAAAACAACTCAAACAAGCCAACTTTCTTTGAAACATACATTTCTTATTAACCAGCTTTGCAACCCAAAAATGATATGCATACTACACAAGTATTTATGCCACTATCCAATTCCATTAGCATGCATTTCCTTACTAGTCATAAGGGTATAAGTTTACAACTTTACATTCTTTCAACTTATACAACATAAGACCGTAGAGGCCTCAAACTAGAACATACATACAAGGCTACAAGCCTCAAAATTAAGCGACATCCAAGCAATATACATATCATGCAAGGCTCGCACAAAATCTGGTAACCAACCACCAGCAAAGCAGAGAAGTGCTATCACGGAAACACCTCTACCTGCTCCTCCTCCTCTATTACCTCGATAGGTTCTGCTTCAACTACTCCTGTAAAAATATAGTATAGAGAGAAATGAGCAAAAACTATTGCTCAGCGAGGGTAATTGGTCTCAAGGACGGAGATGAGAGGAGTATGCAATGCAATTAGCCAAGCAATGCATACAATTATCATTTAAAGATACAAACAAGTCAATATTATAACAAGGAAAGCATTAAAGACTATAAACATTCATTCAAAGGATACGATACTATTTTCACGAGCGACTTTCATTCAAGAATTCGATGACGACGCGCCGGCCCAAACCACCTTATAACACCAGTTTGGAATACCCCAGAAGTATCCATCAACCTATGACCCAAAACTCCCTGGGAGGCAACCCAAGCGAGAAGAGGGAATAGCAGCGGAGCTAGAGCAACCAACACTGGCAACCCGAGGCTACCCAGAGAGGCCCATCACTCACGTGCGAGACACTATGCAATGCAAGACTCGATACAAGGCGATAAACAAGCGATAAAGCCACACGTGGGAGAATAACAAAGTAGGTTACTCTCGCACGCAATAGCAGCAATTGATAAGCATTTCAATCCAAATCAATTCAAACAAGTATTTCAAGCAACCCTAAGCATTCTATAGGCATAAAGTCAAGAAAACACACAAAAACACAAATCGGCCCCAACTATCAAAACACTACCATTTCCAAACGAGCGACGAGTTCTAGAAATTGACTTCGCCAAACCTCCTAGGTCACCATAAGGCACGTCTAAAGACCCCGAAACCTTACTTTACCCTAGAACTCGCGCAAAGCCCCGATTTTCCCCTTTCTCGTTTGAACTACAACTATAACAACCAAACACCCAACCAACGCCATAATTGCACCAAAAGTGCTTCCTTCACCTCCCGAAACAATGCCAACACGCAAAATGAGAAAACGCTAAACTCGACCTAAACGACCCCGACTTTCAACAAGGCTTAATTCCCGTTTTTTCCATTACGCAACCCAAACAAACCATGCATTTAGGCATTATAGCACACCTAGCACAATTCTACATCAACGGACAACATAACGGAACAACTTCATCGTTACAAGGGTTTACTATTCACTAAACACTATTCAACATATAAATTTAATTGCAATCTCAACATTTAACAGTAGAAAATATTAAAAAGCTATAAATACACGTTCTACAATAGCTAAGGAACATTCTAGAGGCATCAAAACGATTTAAACAACAATCTATGGATAAACTCTAAAAATTGCAAAGTTGATACACTAAACATTTAAATGCGCAAATAACATGATTCCCTCACCTTAGGCACTCCTAGTCGCTAGGAAAACAACGCTAGTCACCTCGAAAATCACCCCGCACGAGTTCACGTGAAGATTGAACGATTGGAAGGTGAAAAGTTTTTTTTTCTCTATGAAGCTCACGGCCTGCACCTCTCTATTTCAGCTGCTATTTTTTTTATTTTGTTAAGTTAAAAGCTTATTTAAGTGCTATATTGGTCAAATGGTCAAAGGCCTCGGTCAAACCACTTAAAACTTGGTCAAAGGGCCTTATTTTGTGCATTTTAAAGCCATTTTAGCTAAGGAAAGATTAATTATAGCTAGCAACAATTAAAATATAAAATTTAAGTCATCTAAATACTAGTTTCACTATTTGCTGAGGACTAGAAACCGTTCTCTAGCTATCGCTCCCTAAATACAATGCACGTTGCGACAGCGAGAAAGTAACAACTAATTCACAAAGAATTTAAGGAAATATAATTTTCAAAATAATAAACAAGGCATTTTCACATTCCCGGCTAGGGTATTACAACAGGGCCGCCTGAATACCTCTTTTATCATCAATCAAGGCTTCTAAGTTGTTGAATAAGTGTTGTGAAGCTTACTTAGCTTATCTGATCAATCAACCTACTGATAAGTTGAATTTGAATGAGGTTCCAATTGTTAAAGACTTCCTTGGTGTATTTCCCAAGGAATTACTGGGTTTACCACTAGATAGGGAGACTGAATTTGTGATTGACCTTATGCCAGACACTGCGCCAATTTCTAGAAGTCCTTATAGAATGGCATCGGCTAAACTTCAAGAATTAAAAATTCAGCTTCAGAACATGCTTGAAAAAGGGTTTATACAACCTAGTTCTTCGCCGTGGGGTGCGCCTGTGTTGTTTGTGAGAAAAAAGACAGCACGCTACGGTTATGTATTGATTATAGGGGACTTAATCAAGTCACGATTAAGAAGAAATACCTCTTGCCGTTGATTGAAGAATTGTTTGACCAGTTGCAGGGTGTGAGTGTTTACTCTAAATTTGACTTGAGGCAGGGTTACTATCAACTCAGGATTCGGAGTGACGATATACCAAAGACGGCATTCAGGACTAGATGCAAAGGGTTTTCCGACCTTATCTTGATCAATTTTTCATAATCTTTATTGACGACATTTTAGTGTACTCTAAGAATTAGGCTGAACATGAACAACATTTGAAGATTGTGCTATAGACTTTGCAAGAAAACAAGCTTTTTGCTAAATTCAGCAAGTGCGAATTTTGGTTGAATCATATATCTTTTCTAGGCCATATCATTTTAGATCAAGGAATTTCAGTAGACCCAGCTAAGATTGAAGTTGTTTCATCTTGGAAGAGGCCTGAAACGGTGTCAGAGATTCGGATTTTTCTGGGTTTGACAGGTTACTATCGGAGGTTTGTTAAATACTTTTCCAAAATTTCTGGACCTTTAAGCCAGTTGACTCGAAAGAAAGTTACTTACAACTGGGATGCTAAATGTGAATCCAGTTTCCAAGAATTAAAGAAGAGACTAACTACAACTCCTATACTAGCTTTACCTGAGGGAACAGAAAACTTTGTTGTCTACAGTGATGCATCTAAAGAAGGTTTGGGCTGTGTTTTAATGCAGAATGGTAAGGTGATTGCTTATGCTTCTAGGAAGTTGAAACCTTATGAAGTTAATTACCCTACACATGATCTAGAGTTGGTTGCAGTTGTGTTTGCTTTAAAGAAATGGCGTCATTACTTGTGGGGTAGCAAATTTGAAATTTTTACTGACCACAAGAGTCTCAAATATTTATTTTCACAAAAGGATTTGAATATGAGGCAGCGAAGATGGCTTGAGCTATTAAGTGGCTACAATTGTTCTATAAACTACGTGCCAGGTAAGGCAAATGTTGTTGCGGATGCTTTGAGCCGAAAGACTACTGTTGCAAGTTTAATTATCAAGGATTGGGAGACTTTGGAGGAAATGTGTTCATGGAAGCCAGAAGCTACTGAGGTAGGGATTCGATTTGCTAGCCTACAAATTCAGTCAGGATTGCTCGCGCAAATCAGAGAGGCTCAGAAGACTGATCCTCACATCTTGAAGATCCAAGAAAAAACAAAAGGGGGAGAGTCGGAGTTTAAATTATATGCATATGGTATCTTTAGATTCAGGGACAGGGTGTGTGTTCCTGGTGATTCGACTTTGAAGAATGAGATTCTGTCCGAGGCACATAATTCGAGGTATACGATTCACCCGGGCAGTACTAAAATGTATAGAGATTTGAAACAACACTTCTGGTGGAACAATATGAAGATGGAGATTGCTGGGTATGTATCCAGGTGTTTAACTTGTCAGAGGGTTAAAGTTGAGCATCAGAGGCCAGCCGGGCTTCTGCAACTGTTGTCGATTTCGCAATGGAAGTTGGTGCATATAACAATGGACCTTGTGACCGATCGTCGTAGATCTCCGAGAGGATGTAATTCTGTTTGGGTTGTTGTGGATCGCTTGACTAAAGTTTCACATTTTATTTCCGTGAACAAACAGGATAGCCTTGATAAATTAGCTGAGCTCTATGTTGCTAATATTGTGAGACTGCATGGTGTACTGTAGAGTATAGTGTCAGATAGAGATCCTAGATTTAGATCTCATTTTTGGCAGAAGTTACAAGAGGCCATGGGAACTAAATTGAGCTTCAGTACTGTATACCATCCACAAACTCATGGCCTGTCTGAGAGAACTATCAGGATCTTGGATGACATGCTTCGGGCATGTGTGTTAGACTTTGGGAAGAATTGGGAGAAATTTTTGCCTTTAGCGGAGTTCGCCTACAATAATAGTTATCAATCTACTATAGGTATGGCTCCCTACGAGGTATTGTACGGTCGTAATTGTAGATCCCCATTGTATTGGGAAGAGGTTGGAGAGATGAGAACAGTTGATCCGACTGTGTTACTTGAGATGATTAAGACGGTAGATAATGTTCACCTTATTCGCTAGCATATGCTTACAGATTAGAGTCGTCAAAAGAGTTATGCGGATAAGCACCATCGGGATCTTGAGTTTCCTTTGGGAGATTGGGTATTTCTTAAGATTTCTCCTCGAAAGGGATTGATTCGGCACGGTAAGAGCGGGAAACTTAGTCCCAGGTATGTGCGTCCATATGAGATCACCGAAAATGTTGGTCCTTTAGCTTATCGGTTAGCTTTACCTCCGAGCTTGTCGAGACTGCACGATGTTTTCCATGTGTCAATGTTGAGGAAATATCATCCAGACCCGTCACATGTACTTGAACTAGAGCCTTTGCAGATAGAGGAAAAGTTAACTTATGAAAAGAAATCGATTCGAATTGTGGATCGAAAAGTTCAGGAACTTCGCAGAAAGAGTATTCCGTTAGTAAAGGTTCTATGGAATCATCATGGGTTTGAGGAAGCGACTTGAGAAAGAGAGGACCAGGTTCGGAATCAGTATCCGGAGTTGTTGGTCGACCAGGTAAGAATTACGTGGACGCAATTGTTTTAAGGGGGAGAGGGTGTAATACCCGAGCCCGGAATGTGGAATTTTCTTGTTTATTATTTTGAAAATTATATTTTCTTAAATTCTTTGAAATTTAATTGATACTTCTTTACTGTCGCAAAGTGCATTGCATTTCGAGAGCGATAGTTAGAGGGTGGTTTCTAGTCCTCAACAAATAGTGAAAACTAGTATTTGGTGTCTTAAATTTTATATTTTAATTGTTGTTAGCTAGAATTAATATTTCATTAGATATTATAGCTTTAAAATGCATGAAAATAGGTTAAATTGACTAATTTTAAGTTAGTTGACCAAGGGGTTTGACCTTTGACCAAACTTGTCACCTTATAAGCTCATAACATAACAAAATAAAAATAAAAAACAAAGCTGAAATCAGACCTTGAGCTGGCCGAAACTTGAAGAGAAAAAAAAATATTTCAAATCTTCAAAACTTCAAATCTTCGCGTGAGCTCATGCGGGGTTGGTTCTGAGGCATCCGACGTAGTTTTTCTAGTGACTAGGAGTGCCTAAGGTGAGGGAAGCACGTTATTTGCGCATTATATGTCTCAACTTTATGATTTTTGAATTTTATCCGTAGTTTGTTGTTTTAATCGTTTTAACGCTTAAAGAATGTTCCTTGCCAATTGTAGAACATGTATTTATAGCTTTTTAACATTTTCTGCGGTTGAATGTTGAGATTGTAATTTAGAATGTCAATTGATAGTAAAACATGAATAGTAAACCCTCAAAACGTAGAAGTTGCGTTGTTATGCTTTCTGTTGATGTAAAAATATGCTAGATATGCTAGAATGCCTAAATGCATGATTTGTTTGGGTTACGTAGTGAAAAAATACGGAGAAATGTCTTGGTGAAAGTTGGGGACGTTTAGGTCGAGTTTAGCATTTCCTCGTTTTGCGTGATGGCATTGTCTCAGGAGGCCATGGAAGCACTTTTGGTGTGGTTATGGCGTTGGTTGGGTGTTTGGTTAGAGTAGCGGTAGTTCAAACGAGCAAAGGGGAAAATCGGGGCTTTGCGTGAATTCTAGGGTAAAGTAGGGTTTCGGGGTCTTTAGACGTGCCTTATGGGGACCTAGGAGGAATGGTGAAGACGCTTTCCAGAACTCGTTGCTCGTTTGGAACTAGTAGTGTTTTGATAGTTGGGGTTGATTTATGATTTTGCTTGTTTTCTTGATATTATGCCTATAGAATGTTTAAAATAGCTTGATATGCTTGTTAGAGTTGATTTTGATTGGAATGGTTATCAACTGTTGCTATTGCGTGCGAGAGTAACCTACTTTGTTATTCTCCCACGTGTGGCTTTATTGCTCGATTGTTGCATTGTATATTGTATTGCATTCATAGAGTCAGGGCGGTGTGATGGGCCTCTCTGGGTAGCCTCGGGTTGCCAGTGTTGGTTGCCCTAGCTCCGTGTCCTATTCCCTTTCTCGCTTGGGTTGCCTCCCAGGGAGATTTGGGTGGTAGAATTGATGGATACTTCCGGGGTATTCCAAACTGAAGTTATAAGGTGGTTTGGGCCGGCGCGTCGTCATCGAATTCGTGATTGAAAGTTGCTCGTGGAAAGTGAATCGTATCCTTTGAATGAGTGTTTATAGTTTTAATGCTTGTCTTGTTTTATTGTTGGCTTTGTTTGTATCTTTATATGATAATTGAATGAATTGCTTGGCTATTTGCATTGCATTCTCCTCTCATCTCCGTCCTTGAGACCATTTGCCCTTGCTGAGCAATAGTTTTTGCTCATTCCTTTCTATACCATATTTTTACAGGAGTAGTTGAAGCTGATCCTCTTGAGGTAATTGAGGAGGAGGAGCAAGTGGAGGTGTTTCCTTGATAGCACTTCTTTGCTTAGCTGGTGGTTGGTTGCCAGACTTTTGTGCGAGCCATGCTTGATGTGTTTAATGCTTGGTCGTCGCTTTATTTTGAGGCTTGTAGCCTTGTATGTAGTTCTATTTTGAGGCCTTTATGGTCTTTTGTTGTAAAGGTTTAAAGATTGTAAAGTTATAAAGTTATACTCTTATGACTAGTAAAGAATTGAATACCAATGGTTAACTGTTTAGTGGCATAAATACTTGTGTAGTATGCATGGCATTTTGGATTGCAAGTTGGTTAATAAGAAGATGTATGTTTTAAAAGAAAGTTGGCTTGTTTCAAATGTTTATTATGGCTTTCGCAAGTATTATGTTGAATGTAGGGTTTCGGATCGTCCATGGTACAGAGGAGACTCCGTCCGTGTGTCGGGTCCGGGCTTGGCCTTTTACGGGGTCGGGTCGGGGTGTGACATAACCCATCAAGTCCAATCAAAACTTAGCAAATAACCCAACTTTATACCGAAAGCCCCTTTCGTAAACCCAACTAAAAATCCATCTTCTAAGCAACAGGAGGACACTACGAGCATTCCAAGCATTCAACGGTCACTAACCAACCACAAGAAAGTTCTACAAACACCTAAAACACTAGAACAAACCAATTGCCCTAAATGTCCCTTTTTATGTTCTAGTCATTCTAACCAACTTCTAGCCATCTTTTAATGGGTTTAAGCAAACATTTAAACCATCTAGCATTAATGGCACCTAATAGAAACACTAAAACCATCAATTGAGCAAAAGTCACAAAAACTCAATAGAATACTATTATTTTCTCTAACTTTCTCAAGCTATCACATCCCAACGAGCTATGATAATAGAAATCCCTTTTCACCACGCAAACCTATCCATATTATGATCCATTTAAATGCAAAGAAAACCCGTTTAAACTATAACAATCACAAAACTCCATTCGTCCCCTTAGTTGATTTATACTACAACTAAGTTAACCATTCGCCCAACTAATGCCATAACCATACCAAAAGTGCTTCCATGACCGCCCAAGACAATGCCAACACTCAAACCAAGCAAATTCCACACTTGGTCAAAATATCCCCTTTGCAATTCAAGGCTAATTAGCTTCCAAACGTAATACGAAGTTTAAGGTACGCAACCAAGCTATACTACCTTCCTACTGACACTTAATGACACCACTTAGGACCTCAAAGTCACGCAATTACCCCGCATCTAGCCTGAAAGCTCCAAATTTCCTCTTTTGACTTTGTACTACACGTACTTCAACTGGGACTCAAATGGTAGCTAGCAAAGCTTAGTTGGGGTCTACTTAGCCTAGGAACACAAAAATGAAGGCCAATTTTACCCAGATTTGCGATAACCTCGAAACCCTTTTTCTAAAAGTCAGCTATTTCTTTCTTTTGCTAGGTTATGAGCAATTAAAAGTTATGGGGCCTTTACATTACTTTTGTTAACATCTAAAGCACCTATTAGGATCATTGATTCAAGCTATAAAGTCCAATTTCACAAAACCCTAACATTTCTGTCACTATTCATGTGAAATATTCAACGAGCAATTTCAACTTAATAAACTACGAAACAATAGCTTAAATTAGGTCTTTACTACTTATATATAACATACATAAGCATATTTGAGCATTGCATTAGCATTTAAGAGAAAAACAAGAAATTCAAGAAAATTGTCACATTTTTTAAATGCAAAAATAGGTATGAAATCCCTCACCTATTGCGCGTAGGAACTCCTAGGAGGCTAGTAAACACCCTAAACCACTTGTACGTAGCTTGGCTTGGCTTGGAATGAAGATTTGTTGAGCAAATATCTCTATTTCTCCTCCTATGCTATTTTTGGATTTGCTATAGTGTTTTTAGCTTTTCTCTTCTTTTTTTGTTTTTGTTTTATGAGCTTAATATGTGTGTGTGAGTACATATGTTAATTGGTTTTGAGTTGGGTGAGTGTTAAGTCTATAAAAATGAGTCTAATTAGCTTAAAAATGAGTCTCAATGCACATTAATATGTTAGCTAACTAAAACATAAAGTTTAACTACGTAACACTATTAACTAGTTCAATAAAACATTTCATAAACGAATGATCTTAACACTAAATGCTCAAATGCACAATTTTCTCATTCCTAACATAATTAATGTGATTTAAGAAAAATGCTAATTTGAAGAAAATAGATAGTTGAAAAACGTAATGAATAGTAACCAAGGAAAGCAACAAGTAAATGGATAGTGAAAATGCACAAACAGTAAATGAAACAGTTAATGAATCATGGCAATGTTCTTGGGCATCACACGGGGTCATCAATCACTGCCGGCTTTAGGTCCTCAAAAGTGCTTTGACACTGTTCCGAAAAGTGTAGTGCCTTGATCGGTCCGAACGTCCTTCTTTAGGTGGTTGTTGAGTTAAGCAGCCCTCTTCAAGTTACTTACGATTAATCTTTTGTAATATAGTTCACTGGCCCTAAAAAAGATCTTAGCTCACTCACCTTGGTAGGAGGTGCTTGCCACTCCTGAATGGCTCTGATGCCCGTCCAATGCCCTAGGAAAAGGATCTCTGTCTGTCCAAAGGAGCATTTCTCTTTCTTTACATAGAGGTGATTCTTCCTTAATGGTCCGAAGGTGGCTAACGTGGTCGTTTAACGAATGGCTATAGCCCACGATCAAAGTATACCACTAGTCATCTAAGTATGGGTGGAATAGCTCATTGTAGAGGGTGCAGAACATGGTAGGGGCATTGGTGTGTCCAAAAGGCATAACAAAAAAATTATCAAATGCCTCTTTATTAGTAAGGTTGCTTGCTTGTCACACAAGTCGTCTTTGGCTCGTCTCTTTCCGTGATACGAACCTGATAGTAACCCGACCCTAGATCCAACTTCAATAAGTATCTTGCGCTTATTGATTAGGGCGAAGAAGTCTGCAATCAAAGTGGATACAACTTCAATACGAACCTGTTCTCCAGGTCTGTTATTAGGATAGGACGAAAGTTGGGGTGGCTGTACTACACTTTATATCTTAAGCAGTGTGCTTCTTCCCTTTAGAATGGATCAGTCAAGCTCTTCTTATCTTTCCAATTCGAAAGCCAGCCACTATTCATAAAGTCTTTGTTAAAGAGGCACAGATCAGGGAATGGAAAATTGGATGCTAGGTATCGAAGTTTGACTGTTTTACACTCTCTCTTTCAATGGCGCTATCACTTTTGAGCGATAGCCGGAACTAATGACTAGTATTAGAAAGCTAAACCTAGGATTCTACATAGCCTTTAAGTTAAGAAGAAGGGCTTGCCTAGATCTCATATTCCATCTGCCATAGACACTTTTTTTCTTTTTACTACGCAAGCAACCCGGGGTGTGAGGAAAGCGGAAGTAGGACAGGAACAAACCGGTGACAAGAACCAGTCTACTTATAATAATATAAAGTAGTAAGCTGAAGTCTTAAAGTTCATCAAGACGTCTAAGAACAATAGAAGAGCGATATGTAAGGTCATTTGTAACATTATGTGCATTCCGGCCTTATGCTACAACCCACATGGCAGTATGTGCATTTTTTACACCTATGGCATTTGTAACAAAAAGAAAGGAAGAAGACGAGTTAGAGCAGGAAGCCGCCCCCCTTGGATCAAATAAGAAATTGAGTAAAGGTAACTTTTCATTGGGTCTTGTCGTAAGCTTTTACACTATTCCAGCATCATCCGAATAGGGTGCTAATTGAATTATAAACTTTTGGGTTAATCGATAAACTTTGAGACAAGGAAGATGTCGTTGAAAAAGTAAGTTAGAGCTTGAGTGCCCCTTTTAGGATGGGGTTTCAGTCTATTAAATAAATTCTTTTTTATAGTTTCGTGGAATGACAAAGGAAGACCATGCCATTAGAGTAAGGGTGTTTGCTCGCTTAGTCTTATTGAACGAGAAGTTATTATAACGATGATGCTTACTAAGTTTCAGTCTCAATCGTTGATTAATTGGGTAGGTGTTGATAGCAGCAGAACCTATTCTTTGGTCCATACCACGAAAAAGGAATAGTATGCCCTTTATTTCACTAGATAGCTAACCCGTACGGACGCGTGCTTGTTCAATTTTTTCTGGGATAGCTCCATCAATAACATCTGTCACCGAGAAAGGTTTTTACATGGATGTACAGGAACCAAAGGCTCTTTTTAAGTAAGTAAGCTCGCAGCATCACTACCATATCAAAAGTCAGGGTAAGTTTCGGTTCTAGGTAAAAATCCATAACCACCAGTCACTTATCGAGTAGACTTCATATCCGTCCCCTGTCCTAAAGTCCGTTGGTCTTCACCTATTCTTTCACAAAAAGTGAGAAAAAGTTCTAAGTGCATCTTTAGTTGGAGTTCTCCTACTGCCCTTGGGAATTGCCTTATCGAGAGGGAATTTCATTTAGTTGTTGGTCCAGTTCCAGTATAAATATATAGGGGTAGCCTTGACGGATGATGACCAAGAGGCCGTCTTTCTAGTATGATCACAGAGCGTCAATCGGTTCCCCAATTCATTTTTGAGAAAGGGGCCTTATGCCTCCCTACATGCATAATCTATCCCGAGCTAGGTCTCACGTGTCGGGACCTCCTTATTTATGAAGCATGCTTATCAGAGATGTCAAGGGTGCATTTCGTTGCAAGTTTCCAGCCAGCCAAAGAGAGTTTGCTTAGGAAAATAGGTAAGAGATTGAAAGGCGTATTTCAAGCAAACCTGTTAGCGATGTACTTTGAATTAGATCAGTTAAGCCATCCGTCAAGGTCAAGCCCTGTCACTCGACTAGGGAGAATCATTCTTTTTCTCCTGGCCAATAAAGTTGTAGGTTATTTTATCCTCTCCCATCCCAGAGCAGGAGTAAGCCTATCAGTAGCTGGTAGTGGTCTATCTTTCTTTCTTAAGGCAGGAAGGAAAGGCTAAGGCAAGTAAATGTTCACAAAGGAAAAGGCTCGTTGAAGTCTGATTTCTTACAACTATCTTTTTGAAGCAGATAGTTCACAGTGCTTATTCTACAGACACTTATAAAGCCAACTCATGTTTCCCGTTCAAAAACTCTTTTTCAGTATCACCATACTTAACATTAGTTGTTTCCTTTTTTATTGGAAGGAGACTGACTTCTTTCTTCTATATGTGGAAAGGTTAGTAGACTGCATCGAGATGGCCCTGTCCTTCATGGAAAAGATTCATCTTTCCATCGAAGGCGGTGGAAGTCGCGGTGTCGGCCCTTCTCCCTTCCCTTCTAGCCAAAGAAAACAATCAAGCAGGATTGAGACTGACCCCCTAGGAGCCTCTTTCCTTCTATTCCAAAATCTAGAAGGAGAACTCTCAACTCAGGGGCTGATTGAATGATTTTTGTTCACTACTAAGCTAATCGTTCTGTCCTACTTTACTCTATTATGATACCTCACCCTAGGGTTAGGAGCTGGCTTAAGCCATGCCCTTACTTGACTCCTAATCCCGGATACGCAGCTAAGAAGAGAAAGAGCTTATCCCTCGGGCCAAGTACTTTTTTAGCTTTAGAGAATCTAGTGAAAGCAGAACCCACGCCTTAAGGAAGAGTAGGATCAGTTGGTAAGTAGATTCTGATTCCCTTATGCCCAGTATTCCTTATTAAAAGCCTTGAACCAAGTATGGGCTGGATTCCCTTTTCGGGTAAAAGATACGGCTATTAAAACCAATCTAACCAAGCCAGCCAAGAAAAGGAAGTTTAGCTAGTCTAATGCTAGGTGATTCGATTCATCTCTATCAATGACTTAACCGCCTTCCCAAATTCAACTCATTCAAGCTTGAGTTGACAATAGGAAGAAGAGCTGATTCAACGTTAGCAAGAAGAGCTTCTTTTTGCTCTCCTAGGGAAGTCGGGAAGTAAGATAGCAGCAAAGGCCTCTTCTTCCGCATCAATTGGTGATTCTTTCATTCCTAAAGAAAGTGGAATAAGTAAAGCTAGACCTTCTCTCTTTTGGTTGTCAATTGCATGCAGTTTGACTATCGTTCACCTTTTCTGTTTATTTGAATTCCGTTCTCAAATCTGATTAGATACTATAAACTATTAGTAAGACTGTAAAATAGGCATACGAGACCTAACTAACTGGTTTGCTAGCAGTGGGCCGATGTTGTAAACCCGATTGAATCAACTCTTGTGATCATATCCCATGCTATTAGATCAATGGGAGTGAAGTCCACCTATCCATCAACATAAAGGAAAGACTATGTCTCCTGTCAACAGCCCTTGGTTAGCGGTGAGGGTCCGAAGGAGAAAGAAGTGGAATTCACTCATGGTAGCATGGTCATAAGAGGAAGTTGTTCT
The DNA here is from genome assembly GCA_037974665.1 of Ehretia macrophylla. Classification (NCBI taxonomy): domain Eukaryota; kingdom Viridiplantae; phylum Streptophyta; class Magnoliopsida; order Boraginales; family Ehretiaceae; genus Ehretia; species Ehretia macrophylla. The sequence continues at coordinate 83,666,223 of CM075770.1, read as the reverse complement.
TGTTCACACCTCCAGTCTTCTCTTTTCTGAATCCTTGAGTAAGGGCATTGGTATTAGGCCTAAGCGCTGCTATTTCAGCTGTTCTTGGCATATCCCCAGCTCAAAGGGAGTGACCCAGGAAAGGTAACTCAATAGGAATTCTCTTTAATGCCTTAGTTTGTCTTGACTTTGACTCTTTCCCAGCTTGGGCAGTATCGTCTAGAAAGAAAAAGTCTTTGATCAGGGAGAAGCGATGAAAAAGCCAATTTTAGGAAGTCCGTGATAGATATGAATCGAATCCCCTATCAGGGTAAGCTCACTGAGACTGAGAATAGTTAGCAGGCGAGACAGGAGTTGAGCTGCCAAATATTCGCTCTAGTGAAAAAGAATAAAAAGAATTGTTTGTTATAGTTAAGCTGAGAAAGTCATTACTAGGATTGAAATACTTGGAAAGATAGAAATATAAGTTAGCCTAACAAGGGGTTCCCTTAGGGGCTTGTAGAGGATTGATTCAATGCAGGCGGGGCCAACTACACGATCGAAGACATCAACTGAGGGTGCATGCATCCAAGTAGTTTCTTATCCAATCATGGAAGCCGATTATCCGACACGGGGCTATTAGACCATTTCCCGGAACAAAGAAATTACACTTGCTTAGGGATAGCAGGTAGGCTGGCTCAATCAAATGGCCCTGATACCACTAAAGGTAGGGCGGATGTTGAAAGATCATAAACCTCATAACCTAGATAGAAGACTTCGACTGCTTCCAAGACTAAGTCACTTCACTCGACAAGCAATAAAAAAAGATAATTCCTCTCCTTATCAGTCGAGTTACTTCATACCTTTTTTCAGCTTCATTAAATCAACTTGCCTATTTTTAACACTTTAAAGAAAGTCCATTCCTCTATCAAGCGTCTACCTTCCTCTCCTTATCTGTCGAGTTACTTCATACCTTGTTCTATCAAACAAGCTTGTAAACACCTTATCGTTCGAGCATCTTCAAACCTGATAGAAGCCCAGTTTCTTTAGTAGGATATCAATGCGTTGAAAGATCTTTGATCTCAAAGCAATTTTCCCAAAAAAATTATATCTATTCTTGCCTACTTTTTCCATTCAATCTTTCTCCTCTGCCAAATCATGATATGCGCATGCTGGATACTCTGCTTTAGTAGTGCGTTAACTAGTAGTGAACTACTAATTAAGTATTTGGTATTGATACCTGTCTTACTAACTATAAGCCTTTGGAATATATAATAAAAGAGTATATTCCTTATGTTTACAACTTTCTCAAAGTAGGCCAACTAAAAGCAGATATGTCTTCTTTTATTCAACAACCAATTCGGGTTCATGTCCAGGCTGCTTACCGACAGAGTGCATGGTGTAGGTATGGTTGGTTAGTTGCTTTGATGCTCGTAAACATTGAACTCAAAGGTAAACCCGAATCATGAAACCATCGGTGCATAAGGAAAGGCCTGAATGAAGGACCATACCAAAAGGGGCAACAATGCGATAGCATTGAAAGGACTTAGAAGGGAAAACAAACATCCATACGACAGGAGAACGAAAGAATAAGAGGGACGGATTTGCCCTTTCTCCAATAGAGTACTTATGCAAGGCATGAGTTTATCGACAGACTCGATCACAAGAAGGGGTCCTTCAATTGATCTATCTACATAAGGATAGCTCATTGAATCTCCCTCGGTCAGGTCTTCGGGCGAGGAATGATCTATCTCCCCAGTCCATATGCGAAAGCCTAAGATCAACTCCATCCACCGGAGCAAGGATTTTAGCCATGCCCCCTACCTTATGTGGAAAGTTCGGGCTGTATGATAAAATAGAGGATGACGGAAAAGAGCTATGCCACCCGCTTGATCAGGGTTTTCATTCGAACTAGTGCCTTAAGCAGGAAGGAAGTTTCATTTAGTGGTATCGTATATAAGGTCGCTGCTTTTAGGAGTGGATCTTAACTATCTATATAAGAGAAGAAAGAGAGCTTTAGAAGCAGCCAATCTTTTCTTTATGCCCCATGTCTTCTGTTGGTCAACAACCAACCACAGCTCTCTATAGTACGTACTGGAAGAATTCTCTCTCTTTCTTTATCGAGAGATTTATTTAGTGTTTAGTGTATTAAAATCTACCTGAGTCCTAAAATGGTATCATTAGTGATAGAAGGACCAACTATCTTTTTGAAGTAGATAGTTCACAGTGCTTATTCTATAGGTACTTTTTTTATAAATCCAACTCATGTTTCTACTCAGTTTGCTCATGGAATTTTGCAAGATTTGGCGAAACGGAATGCAGTGCCTAGGTGTGGAAAGAATGGCTTACACGAACGGGATAAAGTTCTGGATAAGCATTTATTTTTATTGGTTTGGTTATGGTAGTCCAAAGGAGTATCTATGGACTCAATTTAGTTCTCTCTCCCTAGTAAAGAGTGTCTCATTTCAAAAAAAAGACTATTCTTTATCATTTATATGAACTTTTCTTTTTTCTTTTGATGTACAAAACAATCTTGTCGACCGGGTTGCTCCTTATGGATGAACTTAGTGAAGCTCTCCATCCGTTCTATCCTTCGTCGGGAGGAATGAATCTTGGATCAAGCAGGTAACCACCATTTCCTTCTCCTTCGGACCCCTTTCCTCTAGTTTCGCAAGATGCGGTAGAGAACCCGCTCCGGGGCTCACACCCACTTGTCCATCAATAGCAGTGTAATGCCCCGATCCCTCACGAGACCGAAGGCTCTAGTAACCATGTTATTCTCAACCGCATCCCAACCCGGGCACAGATTTTATGAAAAACGGACAGAGTTTTTCTTGTACCGTGGACATTCTGGAAACCTGTAAGCATTCAAATAAAACACGAAGCAAGGGAACAACATTTCTAATTGAAATCCCAACTTCAAGGCCATCCGAGCCTTAAGCAACACAAGACAATATAAACACATACAAGCATGCAACGTAGCTAGAAGTAGAAGCATAAGTTTATTACATGCCACAATTCCATAACACTTACTACATCCACTTAGCTTTCAAATTGCAACCACTCAAATATATATACATAAGCCCTTAGGCTCCAAAATAGAACATAAAGTAGACAAGCAAGGTCTTCTACAGTTTAGCAAGCAATCACTCCAATCTCAAGTAATAGTACACAGCAACCAAGGCAACTCCTCCAACTGCACCACCTGAAACATGTTTAGCGAGGTATGAGCAATCACAATTGCTCAGTGAGGGATAAGATGTACCGGGGACGTTCAATGCAGCAACTTAACACAATTAATACAATAGATAAACAGTGAATAACAATTATAATACCACATTTTAAAAGGACACAATCGATAACCCTTATCACTCCAAATCTTCGATCCCCGATCCACAAACTACGATCTCAATCTCGATATGCCGGCATCCCTTACACGAATGGGTACTCCGGATGTACCCGATCCTATGACCCAACACCCCCTGGCAATCTCTGGACCAGGCGAGTGAGGGAATAGCAGACGAAGCTAAGGCAACCAACACTGGCAAGCCCGATGCCGCCCAGCGAGGCCATCACATCCGCCGCGACAATGAGGTTGCGCAACCACGATGCAATGCAAGAATGATAACAATGACAATATAATCAGTAAACACATTTAAGGACAAAAAGTAGGTTGTCCTCGCACCAAATTACAATTTAGCAACAATAAGCATATATCAATTACGCAATTATACTAAACAATACACTCTTTTAGCAAGAAAATAAACTATAATGCACGTAAGGATGCAGGTCCCTCACCTTTTAGGAAGCCAAACCTGTGCCAATTAAGCCAAGATTCCCTCAATATTCTCCAAAAGCATCAATTTCCTTTAATTATCACTACCTAATACAATCAACTATATGCATAAGAAGTGATTTCTTATTCTCAACTAAAGCTAGTTCATAAAGCCATTAATTTATCCAACTCTATTTGATTCCCTTTAATTCACATAACTAACAATATATTTCATGGTTTAACAATCATTCTAATCAATATTTGAACAATACATAAACTCAAGTGATCACATATGCAACATTCTTTAATTTCCAAGTATTACACAAAGAAAATAGAATAATAAATAACATATACATAGCCATTCATATAAGTAGAAACACTATATAACATCTAACCAATAAGTTATATAAGCGTATCTTTACACATATAATGCAATTAATAAGCAATATAAATATGTTTACTCAATCTTTAACTAGTATCGATATAACTTAACTCACAACTTCTCCGAATAGATGAACTTGTTACATAAGTACATCTAAACATTTATCCAATCAATCAAGAATCAACTAACAACAATTATTACCCTGGTTCATTACTAGTTCCTTTAGTCCATTCTAAATTCATACTCAACCAAATTCATGTAAACCAAGCAACTTAATTCACGAGACTTCACTACTATAATACGTACACTACACAAAGGCATATAAACATTTAATTACTCAATTATAAAGCAATTATCATGAGATTAACTATGCGAACACAAAGGGGTCAATATTATACTTTTCACAAAACTTAACCAAAAGCTCACACATACCTTAGAATAGCATTTAGACACGCTAGGAGCAACTACAAAGCAATACAAGTACTAAAGCAATTAATTAATTCATTTCTCCTTTGTTCAACTAGGCTATTTAGCTTCCTATCGGAATTCAATGATCAAGTTAAGCTAACTAACCATCCTACCAATCTAAGGATACCTAAATACCTCATTTAGAACCTCCAAATCATAACCTAGAGCACAAGTACACAAAAACACCAAAAATGCCTCTTTGTGGGTTTACACTATAAGTACCAATTTCGGAACCCAAACAAGCAAAACGAAAGCACTTCTAAGGTTTCAATACTTAATAAAGACTAGCCATAACCTCGAAACGTGCCCGGATTCAAGTTAAACCCGAAACCCCTTATTAAAGTAGCCTATTTTGATCAAATTTATCAAAATTTGAACATAGCAAGTGCAATTAACATTTTTTCCACGCTTATGGACCTAATTAGTAACTACTAGAAGCCTCGAATTGAATTAAATTGCAACTTTTTTCGGAAACCCTAATTTAGCACTATTCATCATCTTTCCCAAGTGCCATTTTCATTTTCAAGCATTCAGCAAGCATTTTAAACCATCAAACATATTCTATGAAGTCATTAGAGCATATAAGAATCAACGGAACAAGAATTAAACCACTACAATATTAGATCACAAAAATAATAATACAAACTTTAATTGAATTTAATACAAAAATAGAATGCACCTTCACCTCTTTTGAAGATAAAAGAATGGTCTTAAGGTCTTAAGGATGAAGCACAACCAATTTGGGAAGCAATGGAAGCACGAATGAAGCAATGAGTAATTTTTTTTTGAGAAGTTACTATTCCCGTAACTCTTTTTTGGCCATTTTTTTGACCCATTTTTTTTTGTTTCTTGCGTTATAATATTCTCATAAGATGGTCAAAGGGTAGGTCAAGCAATTAGGGTATTTTAGTAAGCGTAAATGGGTCATTTTGGTGATTAAATTTCAGCAAAACAAAATGCAAAAAATCTGAAAAATCTGGAAAAATCCCGTTGGTACTATTCATCAGACATTTCGCGAATTTTTTTCCGTTGATCCTGATATGCAATGCATGCACGGTCAGGGGCTATAGTCCCCCAAAAATATGTAGTATTTTATAAAAATATAAAATGCATGAACAGAAATAGTTGAATTTATGGAAATATGAAAAAAATGAAGTAATTAGCTAAATTACATCTAAGTTAACCATTTAATGAATGCAATTAATGAAGTGCTGGGTTCGGGGTGTCACATCCTCCCCTCATTACAAAAATTGCGTCCTCGCAATTTCTTGAGCTGAAATGACTTCCAAGAACTGCAACAGTTTATGTCGGACTTAAAGTCAAGAAGTGTAATACCGAAGGAGACTAAGAAGAGCGAACGTCACTGAAGGAAGCCGGAGTGGGGTAGCTAAATAAAGGCTTCTATGAAAATACCCAATAGGAGTCCGGTAAGAATGTCGCATGAGGAGGCCATTCACTAATGCTGAGAGAGCACCAAAAGAAATCCCATTAAGAAGAGTATGCAGCTAATATCCAAAATGCCCGGATAATATCAAGAAATTTCCAAGAAGGAAGTCCGGTGAATCCCAACTCTAACTGTCAAATAAAGGCTCAAGATTGCCAAATAAAGGCCTAATTAGATGTCCAGCTTGGGACTCCGAGAAAATACCACCAATAAATCTGATTAAGGATGCCAAATAAAGGCTCCGAATAAGTATACGAATCCAGAAGTTGGAATAAGAATCTCTCTAATTATGAATCACCATATAAGAATCCCCAATATGCTCGTTATACCAGTAGTCTAGAGGAAATACCAAATAATCTCTAGGCAAGAATACCAGACGAAAATACTGAAGAAAATACCCAATAAGAATATCAAGGTGGTACCATAGGTAAAATCCCGAACAAGAAATCCAAGTGGGAGTATGAGCAAAGATTACTGACCAATACTCATAAACATGAATTCTTTTGAATAAGAGTATCAAATAAGACCTCCATATATGACGCCAACTAGAAGATCTATCTGAGATTCCCAAATAGGAGTTCCAGCCAAGAAGTACCGTTTAAGAAGTGCCAAGAGAGTCCAAATTTAACCTCAGGGCATCAAATCCCTTCACTAATCCCAATAGCCGGTTGAACCATTATTCTCTCACCAGTTAGCATCAATGGCCATCTCTTTCAGAGGAGAATGCTTACTTACCGATTTAAGGGGACAATGCATGAATGCCAAGATATCACCTAATGTAATTGATGTAATGTTCATATATCAGGAGATTATGACATATACCACACAGGCTATTATATAACCAGAAGTTTTATAACACAAAGTTAATCCACAAGATAGTTCAAATATGAGTCACATGCAATGAATACAATTCACAACACAACTATGCCGAGACACTCAAGTATACACGTTACAGTCAATATTTCTAGCAACTAGCGATTCATAAGATCAATTCGATTCATGATTAGCTATATCACTACACTTGACAAGTATTTAACACACAGTACACATCACTATCACATAGATAACATATTAAGTTCAGGATACAAGAATGCACAAAAGACACTTACATTCTCAAGGCACACGAAGCACACACCTAATCAAGATACATTTCACAAGCATGCACTCGAGGTTCACTACCCAGCAGTCCGAGGACCCTATCCCGGCTGAGAGCATCTAAGCTCTGATACCACCTGTAATGCCCCGATCCCTCACGAGACCAAAGGCTCTAGTAACCATGTTATTCTCAACCGCATCCCAACCCGGGCACATATTTTATGAAAAACGGACAGAGTTTTTCCTGTACCGTGGACACTCTGGAAACTTGTAAGCATTCAAATAAAACACGAAGCAAGGGAACAACGTTTCTAATTGAAATCCCAACTTCAAGGCCATCCGAGCCATAAGCAACACAAGACAATATAAACACATACAAGCATGCAACGTAGCTAGAAGCAGAAGTATAAGTTATTACATGCCACAATTCCATAACACTTACTACATCCACTTAGCTTTCAAATTGCAACCACTCAAATATATATACATAAGCCATTAGGCTCCAAAATAGAACATAAAGTAGGCAAGCAAGGTCTTCTATAGTTTAGCAAGCAATCACTCCAATCTCAAGTAATAGTACACATCAACCAAGGCAAGTCCTCCAACTGCACCACCTGAAGCATGTTTAGCGAGGTATGAGCAATCATAATTGCTCAGTGAGGGATAAGGTCTACCGGGGACGTTCAATGCAGCAACTTAACACAATTAATACAATAGATAAACAATGAATAACAATTATAATACCACATTTTAAAAGGATACAATCGATAACCCTTATCACTCCAAATCTTCGATCCCCGATCCACGAACCACGATCTCAATCTCGATATGCCGGCATCCCTTACACCAATGGGTACTCCGGATGTACCTGATCCTACGACCCAACACCCCCTGGCAATCTCCGGACCAGGCGAGTGAGGGAATAGCAGACGGAGCTAAGGCAACCAAAACTGGCAAGCCCGATGCTGCCCAGCGAGGCCATCGCATCCGCCGCGACAATGAGGTTGCGCAACCACGATGCAATGCAAGAATGATAACAATGACATTATAATCAGTAAACACATTTAAGGAAAAAAAGTAGGTTGTCCTCGCACCAAATTACAATTTAGCAACAATAAGCCTATATCAATTACGCAATTATACTAAACAATATAATATTTTAGCAAGAAAATAAACTATAATGCACGTAAGGATGCAGGTCCCTCACCTTTTAGGAAGCCAAACCTGCGCGAATTAAGCCAAGATTCCATCAATATTCTCCAAAAGCATCAATTCCCTTTAATTATCACTACCTAATACAATCAACTATATGCATAAGAAGTGATGTCTTATTCTCAACTAAAGCTAGTTCATAAAGCCATTAATTTATCCAACTCTATTTGATTCCTTTTAATTCACATAACTAACAATATATTTCATGGTTTAACAATCATTTTAATCAATATTTGAACAATACATAAACTCAAGTGATCACATATGCAACATTCTTTAATTTCCAAGTATTAGACAAAGACAATAGCATAATAAATAACATATACATAGCCATTCATATAAGTAGAAACACTATATAACATCTAACCAATAAGTTATATAAGCGTATCTTTACACATATAATGCAATTAATAAGCAATTTAAACATGTTTACTCAATCTTTAACTAGTATCGATATAACTTAACTCACAACTTCTCCGAATAGATGAACTTGTTACATAAGTACATTTAAACATTTATCCAATCAATCAAGAATCAACTAACAATAATTATTACCATGGCTCATTACTAGTTCCTTTAGTCCATTCTAAATTCATACTCAACCAAATCCATGTAAACCAAGCAACTTAATTCACGAGACTTCACTACTATAATACATACACTACACAAAGGCATATAAACATTTAATTACTCAATTATAAAGCAATTATCATGAGATTAACTATGCGAACACAAAGGGGTCAATATTATACTTTTCACAAAACTTAACCAAAAGCTCACACATACCTTAGAATAACATTTAGACACGCTAGGAGCAACTACAAAGCAATACAAGTACTAAAGCAATTAATTCATTCATTTCTCCTTTGTTCAACTTGGCTATTTAGCTTCCTATCGGAACTCAATGATTAAGTTAAGCTAACTAACCATCCTACCAATATAAGGATACCTAAATACCTCATTTAGAACCTCCAAATCATAACCTAGAGCACAAGTACACGAAAACACCAAAAATGCCTCTTGGTCGGTTTACACTACAAGTACCAATTTCGGAACCCAAACAAGCGAAACGAAAGCACTTCTAAGGTTTCAATGCTTAATAAAGAGTAGCCATAACCTCGAAACGTGTCCAGATTCAAGTTAAACCCGAAATCCCTTATTAAAGTAGCCTATTTTGATCAAATTTCTCAAATTTTGAACATAGCAAGTGCAATTAACATTTTTTCCATGCTTATGGACCTAATTAGCAACTACTAGAAGCCTCGAATCGAATTAAATTGTAACTTTTTTCGGAAACCCTAGTTTAGCACTATTCATCATCTTCCCCAAGTGCCATTTTCATTTTCAAGCATTCAACACACATTTTAAACCATCAAACATATTCTATGAAGTCATTAGAGCATATAAGAATCAACAGAACGAGAATTAAACCACTACAATATTAGATCACAAAAATAATAATATAAACTTTAATTGAATTTAATACAAAAATAGAATGCACTCTCACCTCTTTTGAAGATCAAAGAATGGTCTTAAGGTCCTAAGGATGAAGCACAACCAATTTGGGAAGCAATGGAAGCAAGAATGAAGCAAGGAGTAATTTTTTTTTTTTGAGAAGTTACTATTCCCGTAACTCTTTTTTGGCCATTTTTTTGACCCATTTTTTTTTTGTTTCTTGGCTTATAATATTTTCATGAGATGGTCAAATGGTAGGTCAAGCAATTAGAGTATTTTAGTAAGGGTAAATAGGTCATTTTGGTGATTAAATTTCGGCAAAACAAAATGCCAAAAATTTGAAAAATCTGGAAAAATCCCGCTGGTACTATTTATCAGACATTTCGCGAATTTTTTTCCGTTGATCCTGATATGCAATGCATGCACGGTCAGGGACTATAGTCCCCCAAAAATATGTAGTATTTTATAAAAAAATAAAATACATGAACAAAAATAGTTGAATTTATGGAAATATGAAAAAAAATGAAGTAATTTGCTAAATTACATCTAAGTTAACCATTTAATGAATACAATTAATGAAGTGCTGGGTTCAGGGTGTCACAAGCAGGACTAGACATCCACCCCCCAGGACAAGGCTGCTAGTCAAAAGAAGTTGGAAGTCGTCCTGTTTAAACACGTGAAGCGGCATTGTTAATTAATGGAGGTACATAATAAGTATCCGTAACTCAATTCCACAAAGGTGGATTACCACTATTTATCCAAAAATCTTGCAATTTCCCAATTTGATATTGATACGAAAACTGATAGTGAAATGGCCGATCTTGCGGCTTGCATTGGTAATTATAAAAAGATCAAAATCATATTAGAGAATTTTTTAGAGTCTTATTATCAAGAAGACAACTAATGTAACAAACTAATAGGAAAGAAATAGGGAGCAAGGATCGAACTTCTAAAAAGATAGTTCCGAGAACGAATGAAGTATTGTATGGAAAGATAGTTCCGATAAAGTAAGAAACCCCTGGTCACCGCATTAAGTAAAGGATGCACTTGGCCATGGGAGGGGGGAAAAGTGAGGTGGGCCCCCCTCAAAAGCTACGACTAAAGCATAGGGCCTAGGAAATGTAACTATACCTCCCTTTCTCTCCGAACCAACTAAAGGAAATAACGAATAGCCCGAAAGAAAGACAAGGACGGGAATTGCTTCTAGACTTTGAACTGCAAGGTAGAGCTTTAAGCCTTCTCAAGTGAACTTACTCTAGAATAGAATCTTTAAGCGAATGGTTAGTTGTCTTGTTGGCAGGGCTATAGGGTTCTCAATGGCTTGCTTATAGCCTTATTCTATCCTGGTGGAATTTGTTATAAAATATCTATCACCGGGGATTGGCTATAAAGAATGGGCTAAGGGTATTGTTGCAAGATCCACCTAGAATAATGGTTAGCAGCCATTCGATAGAAGCGGATAGAGTGCCAGGGTTTCAATACAAAATCTTTCTCAACCGCGTTCTCAAAAAAGAGTTGCCTACCTACCATAATTGAGATGGATCAAGTCGAGGGTAGTTCCATGTAAGTAAGGTATTCGGGGTAAAGTGACCTTATGGGACGTAACTACACTTCAACACAAACCAGGGCTCAACCTAAGAGAGCTAGTCCTCACTCGACTTTTTCTTACTGATGAACGAAATTAGTGTAGCGGCAAGGGATCTTTTTTACTTCTTAACATGGATACCAAGTCTGGGTCAAAGAATTAATAGTAAGGCGATACGCTCTCCAATGCAGTAGATCAGTGGACCAGAAGATTAGCATGTGAGGCGAGAGTGTCCGGAACTAACTCTCATATTCTTTTAGACATAAGGGATGGTCGATGGTTTTGATTCTGCGGGTTTTTTCAGTCCTAGGGAATTTGTGTGAGTTGTAATCTTCCTATGTGTCTTATCTTATGTGTTTTGGCTAGAGAAGTTAGCGTAGTGAATGAGCAGGCATTTCGTTCACACAACCGTTTGGGGGGGATATACTGGATGAAAGCTCCACAACCCCAAATGGGTCGCCAGCGTTGTTTATTTCAATTTTACCAAGTAACTTGCCAGAGTCGCTTGGTAAGCAAGCAAAGAAGGCACCAACTACCTTGGCCCAATTTCTCTTTTTTTTTTAAGTCACGAACAGAAAGGTGTTAAAATCCATACTGCATTTGGAAAGTGCTGGTTCGAGCCCAACTTGTGATAAGGCCTTAGTCATCGACTATCTCGACGCCTCCGTTTTCTCCTTAGATGGATGACTGTCCCATTTTTTTTAGGTTCAAAGATTCTACTTGCATTTGTTAAGCATGTGAATAAGGATCCCCCTACTGAAGGAATGGATTGTCAGGTTTGCCACTTTTCAAGCTCAAAATCCATTCTTAGACCTACCGGTGACTGACTTTGCGAGACCTTTTTGATCTACACATGGCGTTGTTCTATTGGGTAGTGGCTTATCGAAGCAAATCCCGCACTTGAGAAGATCAGCAATAAAAAGAAAGACCTGCCCTTAGAGTAAAGTTGCTTTCTTCTCTTACGAGATTTCTAGTTGTTGGATAAAAAGAGCGCTCCTAAACGAAGCCTTATTATTATATACAATACTGCCAAAGGAAAACTATCATTTCAGGAAGAAAGTTACAGTCACACCACTAATAGATGGAAGAAGAGATTCCCAGCTACTGACTCTAATAAGACTAATAGCCGTACCGCAGAAAGAAGGTCAACCTCACCCCAAGTAATTAAAGCTTTCTTCCCCTCAGGTCAAAGAGTAAGAACTCGCTTTCGAGCTAACCAACCATAGAGCTACCTGCCAACAAGCAACAGGAGTTCTCATTCATGGCTAACTAAACATTCGTTCGGAGTTGACAAGGGAGAGGGCGTACTTTTATGTTGATTGATAGGCGGACTTCACTCTCTTTGACCTAAGAGCCAAGAAGAGTTCACAGTCAACTTCGTTACGTGCCACCGAGAGGAATCGGACTTTCTTCTTAATCAAAGAAGCACTCATTCCCTACGGTCTGTCCTTTCATTTCTTTGCACGAGCTTCAAATGTAATACCCCGAACCCAGCACTCTACTAATTGCATCCATTAAATGGTTAACTTAGATGTAATTTAGCTAATTACTTTATTTTTTTTTATATTTCTATAAATTCAAATATTTTTTTTCATGCATTTTATATTTTTATAAAATACTACATATTTTTAGGGGACTATAGCCCCTAACTGTGCTTGCATTGCATATCGGGACCAACGGGAAAAAATTCGCGAAATGTCTGATGAATAGTACCAGCGGGATTTTTCCAGATTTTTGGCATTTTATTTTGCTGAAATTTAATCACCCAAATGACCCATTTACCCTTACTAAAATACCCTATTTTCTTGACCTACCCTTTGACCATCTTAAGAGAATATTAAAAGCCAAGAAACAAAAAAAAAAGGGGTAAAAAAAAATGGCCAAAAAAGAGTTACGGGAATAGTAACTTCTCAAAAAAAAAATTACTCTTTGCTTCATTCTTGCTTCCATTGCTTCCCAAATTGGTTGTGCTTCATCCTTAGGACCTTAAGACCATTCTTTGATCTTCAAAAGAGGTGAGGGTGCATTCTATTTTTGTATTAAATTCAATTAAAGTTTGTATTATTATTTTTGTGATCTAATATTGTAGTGGTTTAATTCTTGTTCCGTTGATTCTTATATGCTCTAATGACTTCATAAAATATGTTTGATGGTTTAAAATGCTTGTTGAATGCTTGAAAATGAAAATGGCACTTGGAGAAAATGATGAATAGTGCTAAACTAGGGTTTCTAAAAAAAGTTACAATTTAATTCGATTTGAGGCATCTAGTAGTTGCTAATTAGGTCCATAAGCGTGGGAAAAATGTTAATTGCACTTGCTATGTTCAAAATTTGAGAAATTTGATCAAAATAGGCTACTTTAATAAGGGGTTTCGGGTTTAACTTGAATCCGGGCACGTTTCGAGGTTATGGCTAGTCTTTATTAAGTATTGAAACCTTAGAAGTGCTTTCGTTTCGCTTGTTTGGGTTCCGAAATTGGTACTTGTAGTGTAAACCCACAAAGAGGCATTTTTGGTGTTTTCGTGTACTTGTACTCTAGGTTATGATTTGGAGGTTCTAAATGAGGTATTTATGTATCCTTAGATTGGTAGGATGGTTAGCTAGCTTAACTTGATTATTAAATTTCGATAGGAAGCTAAATAGCCTAGTTGAATAAAGGGGAAATGAATGAATTAATTGCGTTAGTACTTGTATTGCTTTTTAGTTGCTCCTAGCGTGTCTAAATGCTATTCTAAGGTATGTGTGAGCTTTTGGTTAAATTTTGTGAAAAGTATAATATTGACCCCTTTGTGTTCGCATAGTTAATTTTATGATAATTGCTTTATAATTGAGTAATTAAATGTTTATATGCCTTTGTGTAGTGTACGTATTATAGTAGTGAAGTCTCGTGAATTAAATTGCTTGGTTTACATGGATTTGGTTGAGTATGAATTTAGAATGGACTAAAGGAACTAGTAATGAACCATGATAATAATTGTTGTTAGTTGATTCTTGATTGATTGGATAAATGTTTAAATGTACTTATGTAACAAGTTCATCTATTCAGAGAAGTTGTGAGTTAAGTTATATTGATACTAGTTAAAGATTGAGTAAACATGTTTATATTGTTTATTAATTGCATTATATGTGTAAAGATACGCTTATATAACTTATTGGTTAGATGTTATATAGTGTTTCTACTTATATGAATGGCTATGTATATGTTATTTATTATACTATTGTCTTTGTCTGATACTTGGAAATTAAAGAATGTTGCATATGTGATCACTTGAGTTTATGTATTGTTCAAATATTGATTAGAATGATTGTTAAACCATGAAATATATTGTTAGTTATGTGAATTAAAGGGAATCAAATAGAGTTGGATAATTTAATGGCTTTATGAACTAGCTTTAGTTGAGAATAAGAAATCACTTCTTATGCATATAGTTGATTGTATTAGGTAGTGATAATTGAAGGGAATTGATGCTTTCGGAGAATATTGAGGGAATCTTGGCTTAATTCGCGCAGGTTTGGCTTCCTAAAAGGTGAGGGATAATTTCTATGTGCATTCTATGTGTCTCATCTTGTTATATGCTAAATATTCGATACTAAGTGATTTAAGTGTTTTAGTTGGATTAGTTTAACAATTATAGACTAATGAATGTATCATATTTCATCGTATGGCGTGATTGATGTGTGTGCTCGAGGACAACCTCTTTTGTTGTCCTCCTTGTTTGCATATCGGCTTATTTTGTTATATTGTTATTATTATTGCTTCCTGTGCTATCGAGTCAAGGGTTGCGCAACCTTATCGTCGGGGCGGATGCGATGGGCCTCTCTGGGCGGCAGCGGGCTTGCCAGGGTTGGTTGCTCTAGCTCCGTACCCTATTCCCTCACTCGCCTAGTCCGGAGATTGCCAGGGGGTGTTGGGTCGTAGGATTGGGTACATCTGGAGTACCCTTTGGTGTTTGGGATGCCGGCTTATCGTGATCGTGATCGTGGTTCGTGGATCGTGAATGAAGACCAGCGAAGATTGGTGTATAGGGGCTATGTGAAATGTATCCTTTTAAATGTGTGGTTATTTAAGCTATCATTGTTTCTTTAATTGTCTAATTGTTATTGTTGTTTAATTGTATTACCTGTTGCATTGCACGCCCCAGGAGACTATATCCCTCACTGGGCAACAGTGGTTGCTCATACCTCGATATATGTTTCAGGAAGTGCTGAGGGTGATCCCCAGCTAATTGAGGTACTAGTGGAAGAGGAAGAAGTTCAGGCTGAGCCTTTTCCCTAGTTGTTATGTGTTTGTTGTCTAAGGTGGATTTGTCTTCTTGTTGTTACATGGTGTGCTTGTATTGCTATAGCATGATCTATTTTGTGGCCTTAAGGCTATGTATATTCTTGTAGTTGCAAGTTGAAAGTTGTTGGTTGTAATGTTAGCTTTGAGATATTATGGCTTGTAATAACTTTTAATTCTCCTTTTAGTTTTTGCATGCTTGGGTGTGTATGTTTAGAGGTGTTGATTTCAACTTCTAAAATTGCTCTAATGTTATCATAGAATGGCATGTTAAAAAGGTTTAATGAAAAGTTAAGTTGGGTGCATGCATGTGTGATTTGGAACTGTTGTTTGTCTCCTGGCTTGGATGGCCTAGAACCTTGAATTTTAATTATTAAAGCTTGTTTTAGTATATTGTGGCTATTTTAAGCATTTACAGGTTTGAAAAATGTCCGCGGTACAGAGGAAACTCTGTCCGTTTTTCCCTAAAATTTTGTGACCGGGTTTGGTATTGGGTTGAGAATAGCTTAGTTATTAGAGCCTCCGGTCTCGTGAGGGATCGGGGCGTCTCATCAAAAGTTGGGATAGAGCCTTAGCCTTTCACTAATAGAAAAAAGTGACATAGTTGCTCTTTGTAGAGCAGCTTATGAGCTATCGAGACACTAGGAATGTGTATCGCTATTAGTGCCCCAGAAAGTGAAATTCAAAATTTTTGATGCCTTTTCTAAGTACGAGAATCTCCTTGAATGTTGAATTGTAGTCTTGCTCATGTCGTTTGAACATGCCACTTCTGTATCCACTCTTTTCACCTATTTCTTCTAAGAGGCATGCAACCCACATATTATCGTTGGCGTCTGTCTAAAGTATGCATTTGTGTTGATGAATCTTCATCTTGGAATTGGGATGCAAACAAAGTGGAGAAGAAGCTTGTTATAATTCTTCATTCACAACAATTCAAAAAAGTGCCAATGCAAGCTGATGAAGTTGAAGAAAGAGATCAAGATTCTGATTCAGAAATAGATCAGCATTTCCAAGCTCTTCAGATTCAAGTCCTAGTTCTAGTCAATCTTCACCTGAAACTCCACCAAGAAAAATGAGATCCATAGCTGAACAGGTATGAGAAAAATATTTCTTTCCGATCCCAGGTTTCTAAGCGTTACAAGGCGTGAAATAGCTGACATTGAACTAAAAGGACTATCTATCAGCTAGGGTTATAGCTTGAAGAAAAACAAACCTGTAATTGAGTTTAGGACCGCTATCAGCTTATTCTGAACCCAATCATATGATTTGCTATTCAGGCTTCTTTTAGATGCTTTCCTTGGCACAACCCGTTGCCAGTGAGCTTTCCCAACCAGAATACCAAAAAACGTTGGGAGATAGCTCGTAGAACTGCCTTTTTGCTTCTTTCGTCCCTGAGTAGGACCCCTGCTTTCTTAGAGAATGAACCCTGTAAACCTGCTTCTTTTCAAAGGGCATCTTCGTTCGACCTTCCTACGATCTTATAATAAATGATCCAGCTGAATCTGAGTGTGACAACTATGCTAGGCATACTAAAAAGAAGTTGGGTAAGTGTTAGTTGATGGTGATCTAGCCTAAAAGGCTAGATCCACTGTTCGGGAAGGGGAAGATCAATTTAGCTCTGGTTCAAGGAGCCTAGCCTTATTTCGTAGCCAAGGGCATTGAGGATCCTTTTCTATTTTACTGCCTGGCCTGTTTATTGCCTACTTGGTTTCCTCAAACCACTTACCGGTAAAAAGAACTTAGCCAAGCCAATTTGGCAATTTGTTGGCATTCCATTCCGAGTGAGAGTTCATTTTCATCCGACACAAGAAACCACCATATCTCTAATAGACGCCATTGTCATATCCTGTTCCCCCTGACCAGTTTTGTCATGCTGCCCCAGTACACACCCTATTGAGGTTTCCAAGACTGAAAGATAATCAATAGGGGGCGACCGGGGATCTGGCGGAACAAGTATAGGTAGGCGGGTTAAAGAGGTATGTCTTGATCTTTCTTATCAAACTGACAATCCTTGTTCCATTCCATCAGAGCATTCTTCTAAAACAGCTTGAACAGAGGCTCACAGGTAGAGGTGATTAGGGCGGCCGATGAATTTGACGCGTCCCAAGAAACTCTTGACTTCAGTTTGCGTCTTTGGCTTTGGCATCTCACCCGGAATGCTACCAGAATCGAAATGGCACATGAATTCCCCGGATGGGGGTTCATTCCCTGCAAGGACTATTACAGATTTTCGGAAGAAGGAATGAGAAGGTGGATTGTCTTTACCGCTTCCATTTAATTAGTCAAAAACAACCTATACTCTTTGTGGTGTCGGTGGTCAAGAATGTCTTACCTCTTCCCTCAGACTTCCTTTATCTCGAAAAAGACTACTGCCCTGCCACACTTCCCGTCTAGTGAGGGATGAGTGTCTCCCAACATGGAAGTAGCTTCCGTATGGTAGATTGAAAAGGAGTCTGCAACCCACTCAATCCTGAAGAGCACCACCTTCTTAAGGG
Organism: Ehretia macrophylla; assembly: GCA_037974665.1. Lineage (NCBI taxonomy): Eukaryota > Viridiplantae > Streptophyta > Magnoliopsida > Boraginales > Ehretiaceae > Ehretia > Ehretia macrophylla. Next base: position 83,648,075 of record CM075770.1, on the reverse strand, counting down.
TAGGGTTGGTATGGTGGAAGAGGGAAAATAAGAACAGTGTCAAAGTGAAAAAGCTAGGTAGGCTCTTAACTTGTTGACGGTTATCTAGATTTTCTTCCTTGAGACCACCGCCGGTAAGTTCAATCTTCAATCTATGGTTGGTTGGCACTCATCGGTGTCATCGTATTCAGTAAAGCGTCCTTCGACACTTTCTTTTGTGACTGCTCCAGTTTAAGTTAAAGGCTCTCTCTTTTCCCCTTCCTTGACCTTTAGTCACATTACTATGTACTGTGGGTGGATACACCCGGGTACGAATGATGGGGCGTCGAGTTCCAAAAGTCTTATGTTCGAAATGTGGGAGAGCTCGGTTTGCGGCCTAAGAAATGAATATAACCTTTGATTAACCAACACATAGCATGCGCTAGAAGGATGGATAGCGTCAACATACTACAAGTGGCACTTTTCTAATCGAGATTCTCATGGGCCGACGGGCTTATGTACCTGATATTCATCTTAGTTTATTTGCTTTCTACCTACTGCTTCTCATGTTGCTTTTGATTGTACCAGAAATGGTGCCTCTTGCTTGTGGCGAGCGGGCTTGCTTTCCTCGGTTACGAGGAGTATAGAAGCCCACAGAGCGGGATAGAGGTCAGAGCCTATTCAAATATAAAGATTCCTGCCCCCTGCTCCATCTGCTAAAAAGAGTGATAAACGAAAAGAAAGCATTCAAAAGCGAGGAAGGAAGAGGATCTTCGTTGAGTTAATAGAGAAGATAATATAGTTACAAAGAGCATAGCAGACCGGAGGTCGAATATATCGAAGACGGAAGAGAACAAAGAGCAACAGACTTCACTTCGATCCCTACTACTTGAAGTCCAATCCCATCAAAAACAGGAAGTTTCGCCTCTCTGCGGGTATATGATTAGGATTAGATCGTACACCCGCAAACAAGACTGCCATGGGCGGCTACCAGCTTTCCATTCTTTATCGAGGAAGCTCGCCAGACATCTATTCCTCTTCCTCTGCCTCAATAGGATTTATGGTTCCCTCTGCTTGGTTTGGTCCTTAAGTAGAATTTAGGTACATAATATTCATTGCCTGGTTACACTTCTGAGTCTTTTGATTCTGAGTTAGCGTCGATCCTTATCTAAAATCCCCAAAAACCCAATTCTAAGGCTGGAACCTCTCCCTATCGGTCGAGCATCTTCACTAACCCTTTCTTACCAAAACTAGCATCCCTAGTCTAAGGATAAGGATCTAAGGAAGATGGATAAAATTGGTTTTTTCAATAAAGGGAGACCTACAAAACGACATACTGACTTAAACTCATCTAGCCTAGAACTCCTAACTAACCCTGAGGCGAGCGAAGGGACTTCCCATACGGGACTGGGGAGGCACTAGCGGGAGTAAGATGAATCAGCTGCACATTCATCTTCCACTAAAAATATAAATTTCTTTTTCATTGACATCTAGGATAAGAAGGAATTAGCACATTCAACTTCCACAACAGTTAGCTTCTACCACTGTCACTCACTCCTCTTTTTAGCTTAAAGAGAGAGGGCTTTCAGGATTTTAAGAGAGAGACGACATGTTCCTTAGTAGAATCAGGAAATGAAGGAACTGATTGACTGATGGCAAGGTACTGATTGCATTAGTATCATAGTCATATATCTATTACGAGATTACATCGATCGGAGAATGTCGGGTTTTTCCACTATGACTTTCTTCATCTTCTCTATTGGCTCATGGAAAGTTTCTTACTAGTGAACCCTTGAGAACTATCTAAGGTCTATTCTTTAGTCTTAGCAGTGTACGAACAGTCAAGAGGAATGCCTCTTTCCCTTTAGCATTGATAATCTAGCCAATTATCTTATTCTTATATATAGGCGATCCTGGCCTCTACTCGAAGGTTAGCCCCCTCTGCTAGCCTTGAGGAATAAGAGAGTTTCACAAGTTGGGATCCCCCCTTGAGAAAAGAGGTCAAACCTTTGTTGGAAGGGTCAAGGATAGAAAGAAGAGTGTGACGACAGTTTCAATTTTGGTCTAGACTAAGAGCTGGATGAGCAGCTTGGCCTCCCCCTTGTAGAAAGCGGCGGAGGGTTTTTTCCATTTCTATGGGTTGGCACCTCATCTCGGACATCTTGAGACTAAGGTCTCTCACTCTCCCTAATATGGTCAATACGCCCTCAGCTTTGTGTGAAAGGGCCATGTCGTAGCCGTATTGGCTAGAGGTCGATTAAGAGTTCTTACTTTGTGGGGTTCCCATTTCCACTCCTCCATTCTATCTCCTCTTATGATGGCAGGACTAAGAATCAGTTTCTGGGTTCTTCTTTAGTCTTGACTATTGGTTATGAACAAAATAGGCTATTTCTTACGTCTCAAAAGAAAGGGGGCTTTTATCAATACTTTTGCCCGTCCAGAGGTTTCCATCTTAGTCTTCCTTATCTTCCCTCCACCTGACTCTGATTGGCTTGGTCTCAAGTGCACCAGAAAGTCACCTTTCATGGTCTTGGAGTTCATCTTTCGAAAAACCTAATCCAAAAGGGTTCTTTTGTGCTCACTACTGCTACCCTCTTAGTGTTCATCGAATCTCCTCTCTCCCAACTGCCTTGGGAGAGAAGTTCCATTGCTCGTCTTTTTCCCTGAAATGCCTTTTTAGTGCCTTCTTTCTCACTACTTAACTTTTAGTGGATTTAGTGTACAATTAAATAAACTATAGAAACCTTCAATGCCTTGATCTATCCCGCCTTGTGAGACTCCCTTTATTCGGTGAATTGTAGGCTGCAGCTAGTGGGTTCTCTTCAAAGTATTAAAGATCCACTCATTAGCCTTACCAGTTGATGAGTAGTACAAGAGTCTTCTATAGAGAGAACCTAGCCAATTATCTTATAGAAGTTGCTTCCTTACCTCTACTCGACCGGAGGTAGCCTCTACCACCGTTACAATAGGAATGCATCCGCCTTAATCGAAATTAGAGGCCGATCAATGGAAACTTGTAGTTAAACTTCTACGAAGCTGTAGCTAGTAAGGCTAAAGTAGCTTTCAATGAGGAAGGAGAAGAGGCTAGTTCGTGGTTGGGTCTTTACTGACACACTATCAGACCTTTTGGATTAAGTTAGTGTTCAATGGGCCAATACCCACTAAGAAAGTTCCTTACAACAAGGCTTCTAGAAAGTGGTTTAAGGAAAGTGCTTTGTATTGCATCGGTTTTGCCCCTAGGCTCCGATGGTTACCTCAATGGTTGTTTATCACCCGTTAGGGATTCCTCAAGATAGGTGCCACATTCATGGAGGACGAAACATTAAGGGGGGATAAGCACAGAGGGATCTAGACATTGGAGTATTCTAGTTAGGAGCTCATAATTTCTCTCGCAGTAGTTAACTTACAGCGTGCTCGCACCGGTCAACTACAAGGTCCATGTCTTGCTACAACAATGGAAACAAGGAGACAAGCCATGGTAATCTTAGCAACAGGGCTGAACATTTCCTCATAATCCTTCCCATATTTAAGAGTGAATCCCTTTGTCACTAAGCGAGCACTGGACCCCTCTTGTCAACCCCTTTAGAAATGCCTTATTTTGATTCGCAAGTCTTAGAGATGGGCCAACACTTTTTTCTTATTAATTATCCATCCATCCCACTTGTTGGGATGTGCATTTTTTTAATCAAATGTTTACCAATGATAATTCAAATAGTCAAAGATGTTGTTAGTCATAGAGCCTTAGACCCGATCCGCTGCAACTAACAACGCTCTTTCTGGAACACGAAACTCTGCCCCCAGGCGGTCCTAATTCGATCCAAATTAGCTTACTTGAAATACTCTGTGTCCTGATGATAAAGGTATTTTCCTAAATTCCAACATCTAAAAAGATGATTTTGACTCAAAAAAGCAAGAACTTTGATTCATCATCTAGTTCTAGGTTCAGAGATAAACCACTTTCCCTATTGACAAACCACTACAAGCCACTCATCTTTTGCTCAGAGTAGCAAATTGAATTTCATTTTAAACACTGAAAAAAATAAACTTTTGAATGGAAGAGAGAAAACCTAATTAAGACCTTGATTGGAGAGTCACCCAAGATATCAAATCCAACTTCACCCGGCCTAATATATAATAAACCATGACCATCTCTCTTTTTATCTTTGTTATATATCAATATAGGGCTTTCACCACCTCCACTAATACAGTACAACATGAATTTTGGGAGGTTTCTTTTCTTTATAATCAAAGGAGAAGCTATCTTACTTTTCTGGTAGTGTGCATTCTGGTTTCGGTGAGGAGTAAGGCGGAAGGAACAGATTATCTTGAAACAAGCTTCTTCTTCATTCAACAAAGTATCAGTAACTAATTTCAGACCAATCAGGCATTTTAGAAAAGGGAAGGGAAGAGGATCCAATCGAATAGGCATGTGGAAGACAAAAAGGGAAAGAAAGAAAAGAGAAAAAGTTGTTGTTGCCAACTCCACTCCTCTCCCTATCAGTCGAATTACTTCATACCTTGTTCTATCAAACAAGCTTGTAAACACCTTCAAATTGATTCTAGGGAGAATCAAACTCATTCTTCGAGCGTTAGAGCATTTTTTAGAAAAAGTGAGAAAGCTCTCATTCAAATATCTCATAAATAAAGGTAAGTCAGAATTGGTGAAAGTATGAAGGATTTTTGACTTTCGGAATTAGAACAAGGGCAATTGAATTTGAATTCAAACTTAGGGCTTAAGAGCACCTTCAGCAAAGAAATTGTGAACCGCCTTGATCAGGTCATCTTAAAAAATCTTTCAACAGTGAGAATAAAAAAGACTTGGGAATCTATCAATTTAAAGGATAGGAGCGGCACAGCCCCCAACCAAGGGAGTGATTACATCCATTATGTCCCCCCTTATTGTCGACATACTATGGTGCTCCGGGGCCGTCTCGCGAAGATCTTCGATCCGAACCTTCGCATCTACTCTCTCTTAGAGTATAAATTAGGCCTTTGCTATTGCTCAACCTCGCTATCGCATTGATTCTTGTTGGCCCTTCCAAATTCTAATTACTTATTAAGATCGAGATCTTGTTCCGTTAGACCCAATTCGGTCAGATCAGTTCCATAATATAGCTTGCCCGGACCAGCCTCTCAGTCTTTGGTAGGGCCGACCGTAATGAATGATCGTTGTTCGGGAACAAAACAATAAGACTTCAGGGTTTCGCTCTCGCTCTTCGCCTAAAGACGTAACTTCGCTATTCGATCCTTTGCTATTGCAAGAATATAGCGATCGAAGAGCTATGGCTCAGTTGCTTCGCGTATTACACCATATTGCCTGAAAAGGGCATACTGCAAGAGCGTAGGCGGCGTGCCCAAAGGGTAGCAGTAGTAGTGTGATTCCAAATGTCGTCGCTAGATTGAGATCTACAGGGTGGTAGGTACTTCGATTGTCTTGTATCAGGTAAAAAGACGGGGGTAGTAGGCTTAGTAGGGCTCGAACCTACAATATCATCGTTATGAGCAGTACGTTTGAACCAATTAAACTATAAGCCCCTACGAATCTCTACATGCAATTCGCTTACTTTGGGAAAAGCGAACATAAAGAGCAGCCCTCCCCTTATTAGTCGAGTTACTTCATACCTTTGCTCTATCTGCTTCTTCTTCTTCCCAGGAATGAACAATTTGATAAAAAAAAATGATTTTCTTTATTTCTATTTTTCTTATTATTGTTTATAATATATAATATTATATATCTATTATTTATTATAAATAATATAATTGTTTCAAGCGGCCCTTTCATGATTCAAATAACCGGTATGCTTTCCGGCTCGCAAGGGCTCAAACGGGCGGGAGCTTTCTATTTTCTTGCAATGCCGGCTGTTCGCCTTTAATTAAAAGTAGAAGTAGAGGTTTGAAAATGCTCGACCGATAGGGAGAGGAATGGAGTTTGCCCTACACTTCAAAAAAAGTAAAAAAATTTGGATGAAGTAAGAAAAAGTACATAAGGAGTGAGAAAGAAAAACTTAGTTACGGGAATCGAAGGTTAGGCTGACTACTTTAGTAGAGCTACACCTAAAAAAGTTTTTTCCTACCTCTTCCCTTTTCTGTCAATGTTGCCAATTCCCAAAATACTAAGCTTAACGCCCTCGTGTATACAGTTGTCCAACTACTTTCTTCCTCCGACTTCTTTAGCCGATTTTTCATCTGTCGTATTTGGGAAAGCTTGTTTTGTGGCCAAGCATTTAGCAATGCCAGTAGCCTGGTGAGGGCTGGCTGTCTGAGGACAGGTTAAGGTAGGGCCTACTAGGCTTGCTTCTCATGAGATTGGGTGAAGGAATCGGAAAAGGGGCTCATAAACCGGGTGGGCGGGCTTTTAGACACACGAAAAAGGGGAAGTGGATGAAGGGTGCTTCTCAGCTAGAGTTGGGGTAGGGTCACTATAGTGGCTAGGGTGAGTCTTCCTACACGGCTGGATGGCCGGTTCTAGACAAAGCTGCGGGGGTTACCACCACATCCTTTCCCGATAGACTTGAAGCTCTTCATAGTCAGTCGGGATAGAAAATCTTCTCTCAAAAAGAGACAGACTAGAGATGACAGAGGAAGGTATTTGGTTTAAAAGAAATACGGCAGTCAAAACAGCTTCAGTCCAAAATTCACTAAGGACAGAAGCAAGCTGCAAGTATTAGCAATCGCTTTTGTTTAAATGTCAAAATAAAAAAAGAAGCAGCGAAGAAAACAAAACACTAAGTTGTTGCGCTAACTCACTAGTGCTAGCGCACTATGGCTTTTCAGCTTCCTGTAGGTCCCTTTATTCCCTCCGCCTTACTCGGACTTAAAAGAGTACCTAAGGCGTATTAGTGGTTTATTTTCAAAAGGGATTTATTTTGACGGTAGCTTTTAGACAGCTAACAACTAAGCCATTAATCACACAGCTAATAAAATCAAGTCGGTCACTACTGAGACAGCTCATAAAAGTCATTTCAGGTTCAAGGGCTAAAGCTTCTCTTAAGAGAATCCCTTCGCTACACTCGCCTTAAAGGTTTGAAGATGCTAGAACGATAAGGAGAGGAATAGCGAACTCACTCTATTGACTTATAGGCTTCTCATTTGGTACTTTTATTTTGAGGTCATCGTTTGGAAATTCTTAATTAGCAACTGGTATCAAGTATTTGAGATTCTATGTTGCCTTCTTATTTGATATCTTTCTCCGGCAATCATATTCAGCGCTTTATTTCGGAATTCTATATAAGGTATTCTTATTGAATATTTTCATTCGAAGCCTTTATTTGGTCTCCTTTCATAGGATTCCTTACATGGTATTTTATTGGAATTCGCATTGGGCTTTATTTGGTAAATTCTTATTCAATATTCGATCCTCGGTCCTCAGTGTTCGGTATCTTCATTCGAAATTCTTAGTTGATTTACTTATGTTGAGTTGTTATACGGGGTATTGCTACTCAACATTTGTATTCAGAATTCAGTAGGTGGAATCCGATGTGGGTTTTCTGGGTAATCGGTATTTGAAATTCGATTTAGCATTTGATATATAGAAGTTGATGTTCGTTAATCTTCCTCATGCACTTCTAGCAAAATCATTGCAGCTCAATGAGGAATTGGCTAAAGAGGAAGGAATTGCGAGGGTGCAATTCTTTTAAGGAGGGGAGGTTGTGAAGCCCCGCACAAGACCCCATATGTATTTTGTAGTATTTCATATATTTTTACATCATTTAATATGCATTTGTATCAATTGATGTGTATTTACCCTGATTCACGTGATTTTATTTTGAAATACGTATATTTATATCGTTTTACATGCACATGTCTCGTTTAACGTGTGTTTAACTTCAATTATGTGTCTTTGAATAATTTAGATGACGTAAGCAATAATTAAATCATTTTATGTGCATTCATCTCGATTTATGTGCATTTCATCGTTTAATGTGCAAGTGGGTAAATTATATCGTGTAGCTAATAATTGGAACTAACTAAGTTCAATAACTAACTACGGTAACTAAACTAGAACCAAGACAATTAGAATTAACACTATAATGACAAACTAGTAATACGCAAGCTAGTTGAAGGGCACTCTTGTCCTTAGGCTAAAATTGGACAATATCTCAACACACACTACACATGTAACACACCGATCCCTCTCGAGACCGGAAGTTCTATCAATCAATCTAATCACAACCCAATTCCAAACCCGGGAAAAATTTTAGGGAAAGACGGACGGAGTCTCCCCAGTTTCTAGGCAAAATGTAAAACCTGCGACAGCATATAAGTAGACCAATACCATGTCCAAACATTCAACCACCTCAAGGCCATCCGAGTCTCGGTTCTCAACAATTAAACACAGCAAATATACATACATTTCCAATTTAAAAACTAACCTATCTCTTTTCATCTTTGACAAGAACAGTCATGCTAGGCAATTAAACTACACTAACCCATTACATAAATTAGACTATCATACAATTCTAACTCTTTTCCTTTGGGCATTACAAACATACATTAAGGTTAAAATATTCTATCTGAATACATAAACTAGCTTATCAACCTACCTCAATTACTTAGCTAAACTTAGGCTACATTCTTTTTAACAATAAATACATACAACATATGAACATACATCTTTGCATCTTTGTCAACTCAAGCCACATAGCACGCAAGATAACTCTTCAAGCACGAACTTTCACGTAATACGAACTTTCCAGCTAACATGGCATTTCCTGAAATGTGGTGGTGAGGAGTGAGTATACACAACACGTATACTCAGTGAGGGCGAGACAGATATCGAGGTGGAGAGAAAGAAGTTCGTGCAATGCAAATAGGCACAGTTAAGCAATATAATCAATAAGAAGGCATTCAATATACACGACAATACAATAAACAATTAAAGAAAGCATTAACACAACCATTCAAAGCTATACCACACTTTGAAGGCTATGGTTCACTCAAGCGAGTAATGTACCGATCACGATTTCGATGACTTTAACGATGACGCGCCGGCTCACCTACCTTATAACTTCCGTTAGAGTACTCCGGACATACCCTGTCAATTCTACGACCCAAACTCCCTGGGTGGCGACCCAAGCGAGAAAGGGAATAGGACACGGAGCTAGAGCAACCAACACTGGCAACCCAAGGCTACCCAGAGAGGCCTATCACTCACGCGCCTGACACTTATGCAATGCAATACGAAATATATAACGATAATCCAGCAAGGTACTATAGTGCAAGTCCGTAACAACATGCGATACAATAAGCACACAATAAGCAATTACAATCAATCAAGTAACAAGAACAACACTAACAAGCATTATAAACAATTGACATACAAATTCAATCATAATCAACTTTAACAAGCATATCAAGCATTACTAAGCATTCTATAAGCATTATACTATGAAACACACAAAATCACAAAATGTCCCCAACTTTCAAAACGCTACTACTTTCAAACGAGCCACGAGTTTTGGAAACCGACTTCACCAATCCTCCTAGGTCACCATAAGGCACGTCTAAAGACCCCGGAACCTTACTTAACCCTAGAATTCACGCAAAGCCCCAGTTTCCCCATTTGCTCATTTGAACTACCGCTCCCCTAACCAAACACCCAACCAACGCCATAACCACACCGAAAGTGCATCCATGGCCTCTCGAGAGAATGCCATCACGCAAAACGACAAAATGCCAAACTTGACCTAAACGACCCCAACTTCCACTAAGCCATTTTCCTATATTTTTCCATTATACAATCCGATTAAACCACACATTTAGGCATTCTAGCATATCTAGCACCTTCCTACATCAACAGAAAGCATAACGGAGCATCTTCATCAAAACGAGGGTTTACTATTCATAATTTACTATTCATTTGTCAATTTAAATTGCAATTTCGATTTTAAACCGCAGAAAATGCTAAAAAACTATAAATACATGTTCTACAATCAACAAGGAACATTCTTTAAGCAATAAAATGGATAAAATAAGAATCTACGCATAATTTCCAAAAATTAAAGTTTAGACAAATTTTTCAACTGCGCAAATATCGATGAAACCCTCACCTTATATGCTCCTAGACGGAAGGAAAACCACGCCGGATGCCTCGTAAACCACCCCGTGCAAGCTCACGCAAAGATTTGAAGATTTGAAGATTGAAATCTTTTTTTTTCTCTCCTTGTTTCGGCCTGCCCTCTTTCTTTTTTCAGCTTTCTTTTTTTTGTGCTATTCTATGCTTTAAATAAGTTGTCAACAAGTCAATTGGTCAAGCCTTGGTCAAAGCTAACCTAAGTTGGTCAAATAAGCTTAATTTTTGGCATTTTAAGGCTAAAACAACTAGCATAAATCCAATTCCAGTTAATAACAATTAAAATACTAAAATTAAAACACCAAACACTAGTTTTCACTATTTGCTGAGGACTGGAAATCGTTTCTTAACTATCACTCTCGATATGCTATGCACTTTGCGACAATAAAAGAATAACAATCAAATCTCAAAGAATTTAAGAAAATATAATTTTCAAAAAGTAATATAGTTCAAAATTTACTCCTGCTCGGAGCTACTTTTCATTTAATTGAAAACCGAGCATTAAGGGCAAGAAAAATAAAATCGATTAACATAAATATGAAAATAATGCTACAAATGAATGTTTAACTAAAACAAACCCAGAGTTCAATGCTAACATTTAAGATGACACTTAATTAAATGCAGTTAATTGCCATTAAATGTATGCCGGGTTCGGGTTATCACATCTTTCCCCCCTTAAAACAGTTGCGTCCTCACAATTCTTCTTCCAATAGAACTCTGCATTATCTGAAATCCAACTCTGACCACTCTTCATCGGTTGCTAAGCAAGATAGTGAATTAGGATGCTCGTAAGAAAACCCGAATAGAAATCCCAAACAAGAATGCCGAGAAAATACCAACTAAAGACTAAAGCAGGGATACTGTAGATGATATCAATACTACATATTAATGGCAAGAAGAATACCGAAGGAATACCCTATTTACGAATCTCCAATAGAAGTCTAACAAGTACCAAATAAGAAAGTTAAAAGATAGCCAGAGCAGATGCACCTCATGCAGTGCTGATTACCGTAAGTAAACCTAGCTGAAAGTTCTGTAAAAGTATATGGAGAAGAATACCAAAGGCCAATCTCTAAATGAAATCCTCAAATCACTGAGTCCCTACAGCAACATCTTAGTAAAATAGCAAGTATCTATGGCATATGTGTCTCGGTCTTTATTGGTGTGTTACTGGCATCCCTTATTGGAAATTCTTCAATGGTATTCTCTAGAATTCTCAGTGGTCATTTATCTAGTACTTATTTATTGGGCAATTCTTGGTACTTTCTTATTGGAGCATTGTTTGGGAATTCTACTAGTATTTTTCTTATTGGCATTTATTGGAAGATCCTACACTTGGAATTCTGCTTGGACTTATTATCTTGTATTGTTTACGGCTTCTCCTTCGGCCTTTCCACTCAGGGGAATCTGTTAAGCACAGAGGAGGACAACGATGCAGTAAATCCGATTGAAACCCCAATAGCCAAGTCTACCAAGAAGTGCCAACAGAAGTTTCCAAAGAATACCCAATAAGAAAACCAAAGAATGCTCCAGAGAACAACCAAATAGAACCCCAAAAGAAAACTACTATTTCACAACTGTTAAGCACAGAGGAGGACCTTAGAGATTTGCCAATAACCGAGCTCCAAAAGCAAACACCAACTCCCAAATAGAGGCTAGTCAAATACTGCTCATTCCCGTCAATCCACATAATTTGGAGGGGCTGCTACTAACCACTTATCTTCAGGGGGAGGAAGAAGTCTTTCTTACCATTTCAACAGGACATGTATGAATGCCAAGATATCACATTTATACATTATGCCTTAATCTATTATGCAAGCATGTTTGTAAAACAGTTTATAAAACAGTTTATTCAACAAAGTCACTCAAGCACGACAATCAAGTCAAGCACAACATAATCAATTCAAATCACGGCATAGCCAGTTCGAGACATTCCAATACACACATTACAAGCAATACTTCAAGCAAATAACAATTCACGAGGTCGATTCGATTCACAATGCCAATTCAATAGGTCAATTCAATGCACAACTAGACACTTCACTTCACTTAACACGCAATTAATACATAACACATAACTATATCACATAGGTGCACACATTCAGGTCAAGACACACAATCTCACATACAAGCATACACTTTCAAAACACACTTAACAAGCACACATTCAAGGATCACTACCCACCAGACCGAGGACCCTGTTCGTGATTATGAGCTAAACAAGCTCTTATACTACCTGTAACACCCCGATCCCTCTCGAGACTGAAAGTTCTATCAATCAATCTATTCACAACCCAATTCCAAACCCAGGCAAAATTTTAGGGAAAGACAGACGTAGTCTCCCCTGTTTCTAGGCAAAATGTAAAACCTGCGACAGCATATAAGTGGACCAATACCATGTCCAAACATTCAATCACCTCAAGGCCATCCGAGCCTCGGTTCTCAACAATTAAACACATCAAATATACATGCATCTCCAACTTAAAAGCTAACCTATCTCTTATCATCTTTGACAAGAACATTCATGCTAGGCAATTAAACTACACTAACCCATTACATAAATTAGACTATCATACCATTCTAACTCTTTTCCTTTGGGCATTACAAACGTACATTAAGGTTAAATTATTCTATCTGAATACATAAACTAGCTTATCAATCTACCTCAATTACTTAGCTAAACTTAGGTTACATTCTTTTTAACAATAAATACATACAACATATGATCATACATCTTTGCATCTTTGCCAACTCAAGCCACATAGCACGCAAGGCAACTTTTCAAGCACGAATTTTCACGTAATCACGAACTTTCCAACTAACATGATATTTCCTAAAATGTGGTGGTGAGGAGTGAGTATACACAACACGTATACTCAGTGAGGGTGAGACAGATATCGAGGTGGAGAGAAAGAAATTCGTGCAATACAAATAGGCACAGTTAAGCAATATAATCAATAAGAAGGCATTCAATATACACGACAATACAATAAACAATTAAAGAAAGCATTAACACAACCATTCAAAGCTATACTACACTTTGAAGGCTATGGTTCACTCGAGTGAGTAATGTACCGATCACGATTTCGATGACTTTAACGATGACGCGCCGGCTCACCCACCTTATAACTTTTGTTAGAGTACTCCGGACATACCCTGTCAATTCTACGACCCAAACTCCATGGGTGGTGACCCAAGAGAGAAAGGTAATAGGACACGAAGCTAGAGCAACCAACACTGGCAACCCAAGGCTACCCAGAGAGGCCCATCACTCACGCGCCTGACACTTATGCAATGCAATACGAAATATATAACGATAATCCAGCAAGGTACTATAGTGCAAGTCCGTAACAACATGCGATACAATAAGCACACAATAAGCAATTACAATCAATCAAGTAACAAGAACAACACTAACAAGCATTATAAACAATTGATATACAAATTCAATCATAATCAACTTTAACAAGCATATCAAGCATTATTAAACATTCTATAAGCATTATACTATGAAACACACCAAATCACAAAATGTCCCCAACTTTCAAAACGCTACTACTTTCAAATGAGCCACGAGTTTTGGAAACCGACTTCACCAATCCTCTTAGGGCACCATAAGGCACGTCTAAAGACCCCAAAACCCTACTTAACCCTAGAATTCATGCAAGGCCCTGATTTTTCCCTTTGCTCATTTGAACTACCGCTCCCCTAACCAAACACCCAACCAACGTCATAACCACACCGAAAGTGCTTCCATGGCCTCCCGAGACAATGCCATCACGCAAAACGACAAAATGCCAAACTTGACCTAAATGACCCCAACTTCCACTAAGCTATTTTTCTCTGTTTTTCCATTATACAGTCCGATTAAACCACACATTTAGGCATTCTAGCATATCTAGCACCTTTCTACATCAACAAAAAGCATAACAGAGTAACTTCATCGAAACGGGGATTTACTATTCATAATTTACTATTCATTTATCAATTTAAATTACAATTTCAATTTTCAACAGCAGAAAATGCTAAAAAAAACTATAAATACATGTTCTACAATCAACAAGGAACATTCTTTAAGCAACAAAACGGATAAAATAACAATCTACGCATAATTTCAAAAAATTAAAGTTTAGACATAAAATTTTCAAATGCACAAATAACGATGAAACCCTTACCTTCGACGCTCCTAGACGCAAGGAAAACCACGCCGGATGCCTCCGAAACCACCCAGTGCAAACTCACGCGAAGATTTGAAGATTGAAATCTTTTTTTTCTCTCCTTCTTGTTTCGGCCTGCCCTCTTTCTGTTTTCAGCTTTCTTTTTTTGTGCTATTCTATGCTTTAAATAAGTTGGCAACAAGTCAATTGGTCAAGCCTTGGTCAAAGCTAACCTAAGTTGGTCAAATAAGCTTAATTTTTGGCATTTTAAGGCTAAAACAACTAGCATAAATCCAAATCCAGTTAATAACAATTAAAATACCAAACACTAGTTTTCACTATTTGCTGAGGATTGGAAATCGTTTCCTAGCTATCGCTCTCGATATGTTATGCACTTTGCGACAATAAAAGAATAACAATCAAATCTCAAAGAATTTAAGAAAATATAATTTTTGAAAAGTAACATAGTTCAAAATTTACTCCGGCTCGGAGCTACTTTTCATTTAATTGAAAACCGAGCATTAAGATGCAAGAAAAATACAACCAATTAACATAAATATGAAAATAATGCTACAAATTAATGTTGAACTAAAAATAAACACAGAGTTCAATGCTAACATTTAATATGACACTTAATTAAAGGCAGTTAATTGCCATTAAATGCATGCCGGGTTCGGGTTATCACAACACCACCCATACACACTAAAATGCTACAACACACAAACATACACAAAAATATACTCAAACACGACACAAACATACACACTACACACATTCAGAAATTTGACCAAGAATAATAGAAAGAAAGAGGAGAAAAGAGAGGAGAAGAAAAGAAGAGGATCAAGAGGATGGATTTCAAGCCATTGTTAAGCACCCTTCGTGCATCTTTGAGCATTCTTCAAGGTGTTTCTTGCTCCATTGGCTTCTACACTCAAGAACAAAGGTGAGGGATGTTTTCAAAATGTTTTGGAAAGATCACATGGTTCATGATTATGTGTTATATATGTATATTGAGCATAATGATGATAGTTATAAGCTTGCTTGGTGAATTTGAGTTTGGTATGTTCAAACTAGGGTTTCAAGATGTTGGGTTTGTGATTTCCTTGGCTTGAACTTATCTCCTATGCTTTTGATGATTATGATAAGTTGTGATATGAGTTAAATGAAGTAATTTATGGATAAGATATGCTTGAGTTGTTTGTAGTTTGGAAGAAAGAAAAAAAAATAGAGTTTTGAACTTGGGTGCCAAGTTGAATGTTGAGAAGATTTGGTGTTGTACTTGAGTTGTGTGAGTTTAGGAGCTAGAAAACTTGTGGTTTAGTGTTGTTTATGGTTGAGTTTAGTTGTCTACTTGGAAAGAGCTTGAAAATTGAAGTTCGGAGCACAAACAAGTCAATTTCATGTTTAAAATGCTCCATCCGGTTGAGTAAAATCCGTTCGAGTTATGACTCGTCCGGATGATCTCTGACCATGATCTGGTCAAGTAACTCGATCGGATGACTCATCCGGATTTTTTACTGATTCGCACGATGTTTTTCCGGAGGCCATATCTCACTCAATTCAACTCCTAATTGAGTTTTGTTTGATTCTAGAGTTATCTACATTCGATAAGCTTCGATTCTATACCAAAATTAGATGTATTGGAGTTCAGAAACATAGGTAGATTTAGCTCCTAAGTTGGGCTAATGCAAAAACGCTGAGGATGCTTCATAGTTTCGTTGTGCATGCGTTTTGTTATCGTTTTGAGTTGTTTTAAGGTATCTTTGTACCCTTCTTTGGAATATGACTATGTTGAGTTCTTCTACATGGTATAAATGTGGTCAAGCATGGTAGGTATTGGTTTCATGATTATCTATACTATATACATATCACTACATGTCCATATGAGTACAAGAAAATTGATTGACAAGTTTACATGATGCGAAATATAGAATATACTCGAATAAGCTAAATGATTGGCTAAACTAACTTGTTTATGTGAATGTGTTTGTATTGTTAAAGCATGTCAGTTGCAACCATTAATGAATGCGGTAGCAACGAGACCTCCGTGCAGCAACGGGCTCGTCAGTATATCTCGCCTACCGAGATAGAAACGAGACCTCCAGTCAGAGGTAGGGCTTGCTAGTATATCTCGCCTATGAAATGTTATCACCCATTCTCCTTCAAGACTCATTGATCCTCCTATGGGTCGGAACCCAATGATATCTTGGAAGAGCTAGGTTGTTAAAGACTCATTGATCCTCCTTCGGGTCGGGACCCAATGATATCTTGGAAAGTTAAATAGTTAAATGTTACTAGAGCTTGATTGTATATCTTGTATACTCGCCCAAATATCCTTGCGTGCATGACATGTTTTACCAAACTGATTACGAAAAGATAAAATCTTTACGAAAACCCTTCTTTGTTTAGCTCATCACTGAGCTATATGCGAGGATCTAGCTCACCCTCTTTCTAACAATTTTAGGTGACGATTAGTCCAGGCGAGCTCCCATGTGGTTGCAAGCTATATTGATGTGACATGAGGGATTTCTCCCCTAATTGGTTTATGTGCATGCTTGTGGAGTTTTAGCTTATTGTTGTAGCAAGATATTTTTGTAAATTGATCAAGTATTATGTTGTAATATTATTTTGGTAGATTAGATGCCTAGTTAAGACTAAACACTATTATCATTACTCTTTTGAGGCCTAGTTGTAGTAGCTGGACCTGTGTGAAGTAATGTAGTGAATCCGGGTCTTGTAACTTGAACTTGGTGGTTGTAATATTATTTACTAGTGATGAAGTTTGTATAATGGATGTTAGTAGAAATGGTGTAATATATGGTTTGATGTTTATTTTATGGTTAATAGTGCTTGGGTAATTATATTATGCCTTAATGGACTTAGGCAGAGTGATCTTCTTAAGCCCGTGGCATCACGATCCCAGAACGCTTGAGGATTCATAATCTTAAATTTTTAATTCCCTATCATTATTGTGGTATCAGAGACTATTTCAACAATTAATGAAATGGGGTCGTGACATATGTAAAGATGGAAGACAACAAGCGGGATTGTTGATTCTTTATATAGAACTAAAAGTGGTAAAAATTTGACCATGACACAGTGAAGGGTCTTCTCCAAATCCACGTGATTGTCTAAACATTTGTGACGGCAGGGTGAGGGCTCGATGAAGGCACAATGAGGGCACGGTGAGATGGTAATCATCAAATAATTGGAGACATTCTAACTATTTTCTAAATTAGAGACGGGAAACTATGCCCGTCTCCAATGGCGATGGGTAACTTCTCGTCACCAATGAAGACGGGCAATATTCTAGTCTCCACAACGAGGCCCACGATGCGGGCCTCTTTTATTGTAGACGGGCTGGACACAGACTGCCATCTCCAAAATAGAGACGGTTGATGCCCGTCTCCAATTGAGAAGAGCAGCCCGTCTCTAGAAAGATACCCACATCAAGACGGGCATCAGGCTCGTCTGCATATTGGAGACAGGAATCAGCCCGTCTCCATAATGGAGATGGGCAAGAGACGGGCATCAGCCCGTCTCCAACATGGAAATGCCCGTCTCCAATAAGAGGCCCACGCTGTGGGCCTCTTTTAATTAGGCGACGACCCTGGTTCACGTCAGGTCATCACTCAATTGAATTTATACTAACATAGGGTAGAACCTTCTACCCTCTATTAGTTTTTTTTTTTTTGCACAATCAAAAAAACCATAGCCCCTACCCTACCCCACCCTTCACGCCCCTCCCCCCTCTCCTCCTCTCCCACCCCCTTCCCCCATCTCTATATTCCCCTCACCACCAACTTGTTAAGGTAATGATGTATTTTTTTTTTTGGTATTTATACATGTCATATGTATGTATATGTATGTATAGATCTAGTAGGTCTTTCGAGCCTTTCCTTTTGTCACAAATCAGGTCTGGTAAGGTGGGGTATTTATTATCCTTAAGTCTGTTTTAGCAATCTTTACCTGTCTTTTAGTACTAGCAAAACTTTAATTGAAGACCTTTCAGTGCCCTTTTAGTTGGTCCCCTAGGTACATTTTCCGTACTTACCTGTAAGCATTTCAAGTAGATAAAATCATAAAAGAAGAAATGGGAAGTAGTACTACCCTTATGTGCTATTATTTGAATCCGAAGATCAATCATTCCTAGCTTGGATATGAAGGTATGGGGGGAGATTAAAAGGGAGTATGTTAGTCAAATAGAGGGTTCTCATGAGGGATAGTCTAAGGCTTTAACCTTAAGCTAGGTGGGGCTATAGTTCTTGTATTGGGCGAACCAAAGCGTTAAATAGTACCATTTAGTAGAGTGCAGGGAGAAGTCGTCTTGTTGCTAGTAGGGGCGGCTATGTGAGTTGACAACAATACATTGCGGTATATGTGAGTCAATATTTTCCTTACTTATCCAAATGAGCAATTTGAATTATTGCAGATTGGTGTCCTCCCATATACCTTGTTGATGCGGATTTCCTACCATTGAAGGAAAGAAAGAAAACTGCTAATCCCATCCATGCCGTAAACGGATGCCCTACCTGATCCATTTCAAATCTGGCTGGAGGTCTTCAAGCCTTGTTACGAACTAAAGTCTGAAAGAAAAGTGGCCCCAATCCCTCCCCAGCCCAAGTCAAAGGTCTTCCCGCTCTTCTTTTTTTCAAGGGTAGAGTCAAATTCGTTACGGTTAGCAAATCGCCTCACATCGTATCAAAAACGATTCAGATCACCTCCCCAAGCCTACCTAACCTAATTGTGTGTGAGCAATCAATCGTGACAAGTCGACTGATCCATAATGAAAGAACCTGAAGATAGAAGTCGTTTGTCAACCGGTGGACTCATCCTCAATGATGTTTAGGCTCCCCAGTTCAGTCGATTGTCTGCCGCATTTCTTTCCCATGCCCGAGATAGCCTTATGGGTAGCAGTATCGCATTGAGATGGCTTTGTGGTCAACTTCTATTCTACTTGTTGGAAGGTTCGTTCAGAAGTCATGGTAGTCTTTTCATGGAAATGATTGGGAGCGGAAATAGACCTTAGGTTAACAACAACGACAAAACTGCCTTTTGTCTGTTGCCATGGAATGTATAGGTAAGGATTATTTTATGCTTGGAAAGCCCATTCCGCGCTCTCTATCCCCATGAACCGCTTTTTAGTATTCGTGTTCGCCTTCTTTCTTCATTCAATCCACGACCTACTTCAATACACCTATGTCATAATAGTTGATCTTTTGAGTGAGGGAATGTGATGCCTGAGAACTTCACCGTACATTTATTTACTGTTGCATCTACTATTTGCGCATTTTTACTATGCATTGCTTGGTGCTTATGTGGTTACTATTCATCACGCTTTTCAACCACTTAATTACTTCGAATTAGTTTTTTTTTAAAATCATATTAATTGTTTTAGGAATGAAAAAATGTGCATTTGAGCTAAAAGTAATAGGACCATCCGTTTAGAAAATGATTTGTTGAAACTAATGAATAATGTTATGTAACTAAACTAGGTGCTGTAATTAGCTAACATTAATTGCGCAATTAGGACTTGTTTCTAACTAGCTAAACTCCTTTTAATAGTCAATACGTGCACCCAAACATAACCCCAACTTGATATATACTCACATAACACTTTATAACTCATAAAAACACACACAAAAAAGAGTGCAAAAGCTGGAATCACTGTAGCAAATCTTAACAGCTTTGTGCAGCCAAGGAGGAGAGTTTTAACTCATCAAATCTCCATTCCAAGCCAAGCCAAGCTAGGTTCAAGTAGTTTAGGGTATCTACTAACCTTTGCCGAGCTCTTACGCGCTTTAGATGAGATATTTCATGCTTGTTTGTGCATTTTAACAATGTTGTTCATTTCTTGAATTCTTAGATTTGTTATCAAATGCCTATTCAATGCTCAAATATGCTTATATATGTTGTATATAGGTAGTAAAGACCTAATTTATGCTATTGTTTCATAGTTTAAACGGTTGAAATCGCTTATTGATCGTAGGGCATGAATAGTGATGGGAAAACTAGGGTTTTTTGAAATCGGACCTTATAGCTTGAATGAATGGTTATAATAGATGCATTAGGTACTATAGGGCTTAATTGATCATAACCTAGCAAAAGAATGAAATAGCCGACTTTTAAAAAGGGATTTTGGGGTTATTGTAAATTCAGGTTAAAATGGCCTTCACTTTTGGTATTCCTAGGCTAAGTAGGCTCTAAATATGCTTTGCTAGCTTCCGTTTGAGTCTTGGTTGAGGTACGTGTAGTACAAAGTCAATAGAAAAAAATTGGAGCTTTTGTGTTAAACGTGGGTATTTGAGTAACTTCAAGGGTTCGAAGGGTGCTTTATGGGATTAATTAGAAGTATGGAATAACCCGCTCACTTAACTAGAACATTAACTTGTGTTTGGAAGAAAGATGACTTACGTTACAAAGGGGGAAAAGTAGGAAATCGGTTATTTTGCACTTCTATGACCTTGTAAATGTTTCTTAGGTGTTTAAATGCACTTTTAAGTTAATTGTGAGCTTTTGGTAATGTTTTAGGAAAAATATGTGATTTACCCTTTGTGTTCATTTGGTTAATTTCGTGATATGCTTGTATATTGCTTATATTGTTTATGTATTACTTGTTAAGGATTGAGTAAATATGCTTATATCTTGTATAATGCTTATATTACTTGTATATTATGTTCTATGGGTGAAGATATAGTTAAGACTTGTAACTGGGTTGCTAGAATGATTGCTTGGATGGTATGTTTAGCTAAAGTATATAAAGGTGGCTGTTGCTAAAGATAGAATTCTAATGGATATTGTATGCCAAATAAATGAAGTTATAAGTTAGCTAACCTAGCTGAATAATTAATGAATGTTGTAGTTAAAGAGTAATTGAAGTAATGTTTGCTCATAGGTTCAAGGTGACTGAAAATGATGTGATTCAAACTTACATCCTGGAGCTCGGTAGAGGTGAAGGAGACTTCATCCTTATGTGCATAATTGTTTATTTACTTGTACTTAGATTATGTGCACTTATTGTCTATATATTGTGTGTGAGGGCAACCAACTTTGTTGTCCCTCAATCATGTGTTTATTGATTTATTCTATTGTTATCATTTTGAGTACATTGCATCGTGGTTGTACAACCATTTGGGCATGGTAGTATTGTGGAAACCGGGTAGCATCGGGCTTGCCAGTCTACCTCGGCTACCATGGTTGCCCAGTCCCTTTCTCGCTTGGGATGCCACCCAGGGAGAGTTGGGTTGTAGGATTTCAGGGTACATCCAGAGTATACCCATTTTGGAGTTATAAGGGGATGCCGGCTTATCGATAACAGTGTCATTATTATATCAGGATTTTAGTTCGTGGCTTGTGATTCGTGATTGAAGAGCAAGTGAATCATATCATTTTTAATGTGTGGTAACTTGTTATTTTGATTAATCCTTAGTTATTTTAAATGCCCATTGAGTTATCTGCTGCATTGCACATCCCCAATAGACCTTATCCCTCACTGAGCAATTATGATTGCTCATACCTTGCTAAACATGTTTTAGGTGACACAGTTGGAGGAGTTGCCTTGGTTGCTGTGTGCTATTGCTTGAGATTGGAGTGTTTGCCTACTAAATTGTGGAAGATTTTATTTGTATTATGTCTTGTTCTATTTTGTGCCTATAGGTTTGTATATATTTGGAGTTGTTGAAGAACTGTAATAGCTAGGTTAATGTATGGCTTGAGTGGTAGTAGATTGTAATAGTTTATCCTTACTTTCCGTTATACTGCTTGCTTGGGTGTTAATGAAAGTTAATAGTCGTTTGGCTTTAGTTTATAAGAAGGTCTAATGATTAAAAGAGAGCGGTATGATAAGCGGATTAAAAAGATAAGGTTTCGATGATTGTTAAATGCATGCTTGTGTGTGTTTTCTGTCTTACTCAAGGCTCGGTTGGCCTTGAAGGTGGGAATGTTGGGGAGATAAAGTTAGTGAATGTTGTGGATGTTGGATTTTGTGTGGTTTGTGGCTTCATTGTCTGTTTATAGGTTTTGATTTGTCCTATAAACAGGGGAGACTCCGTCTGTTTTTTCTAAAATTTTATGACTGGGTTGGAATTGGGTTGAGAATAACATGGTTATTATAGCCTCCGGTCTCGTGAGGGATCGGGGCATTACAGGGAAGTCGGAGCATTGATCAAGAGAGAAAAAGAAGAGGAAGTATAGATTGAGAAAGTCACATTAGCTACACCAGACCAAACACACCTTTTTTTCTTAACCTATTTTTTGACTGACTAGATCGGTCACCCCTCAGCCCCCTATCACTTAAAGGCAGAGCTAACCCTTAATTCAACTGTTCTTTAAAAGGCCTGCCCATTCTATTAGTCAAGCTTGGAGAACATAGTACTAGGACTTACTAGATAAAAGTCCATGATTGGTGAAGGGCTTAAAAAGGCCTTAAGTAGTTGCTATCTATCGGATCTTTTCTAAGAAGTTAGGTAGGTGGTTGAGTCAAAGCGGAGAAGGAGACTAAGTCATCGGTCGTGCCGGGATTGATTTCTTACTTTGAATGATGGTCATCCAGCCGTCAACCCTGCTGGAAGTGCTTTCATCATCCAATCTCTTGGTTTTTCATTCGCTATTCGAATTCTGGACCAGTAGAAATATACGAAAGGTGGTCTTGTCATTTCCTTTCCAACTAGTAGCTAGTAGCTTCGTCGTTGATCTCTCATCTTCCCAGCCGGCTGTGACTCGTATGTCTAGGCAACGATTATCGATTCCTAACGAACCCATAGATTCTTCTACCATTCAACCAGATCTTCGTCATTGTATTCAAAATTTGATTTTCTACCCCGGTCGAGCATCTTCAAACCTTCATCGATCGGAACAAAACTATCAAAAGAAACTTTTAGGGAGCAGCGCTATACATAGTACTAAGGGACCCAGGCTCTGCCCGAATGATACAATCAGCAACTTCAAGTACCCAAGCTATGTGATCAAGAACTCTTCTCCGTCAGGAGAATCCCTCAGGGCGCCCTAAGTGGCCAAAGGGTAGAGAAGTTGAAGAATAAGGGTAATCAACACATTCGACTATGCTACCAAAAGGAAATAGAGGACCGATTGATACCAATGGCAAGATACACATCTTTTTAGACTTCGAGGGGTGATGTGATAATGATAATAGTATCAGATCAGAAGATTGGAATGAAATACCTTAATCGATTAAGGATTAAGTGCAAACTTTTTTTTATATGTTTTTTATAAGTAAGCACCTTCTGTCACGCCCTGACCTAACCCCACGCCAAAGGTTAAGTCTGGACCCGACAATCGGACAGAGTCTCTCTTGCACCGTGGACATTCTGAAAAATTGTAAATGCTTAATAAAGCCACAATATAACAAGACAAGCTTTTATAACTAAAGTTCAAAGGTTCAAGGCCATCCGAGCCTTGAGACATACAGTAGTTCAAATTCACACAAGCATGCATCCAACTTAACTTCTTTTACAAAACCGCTTATCATGCCACTCCATGATAGCATTAAAACATTCTTAGAAGTTGAAAACAACATGCATTCGAACATTCACACCCAAGCATCCAAAGCAACTTGAAGTAGAAACATAAGTTATTACAAGCCATTGATTTTCTATTCCTACTACAGTCATTTGGCTTCCAATTTACATATTACACAAATACATACATGAGCCTTTAGGCCCCAAAATAGATCACAACATGGAATAACGCATTCTCCACATAGAAAGTAGAAACACATCCGCCTTAGACAATAATCACACAACTACTAGGTCAAAGGTTCTGCCTGCACTTCTTCCTCTTCCACAATCACCTCAACTAGCTGGGGATCACCCTCAGCGTCTCCTGAAATATATTAGCGAGGTATGAGCAACCACTATTCCCTAGTGAGGGATAAAGGCCAAACGGGATATACAATGCAACAAATATAACAGTTAACAAGAAAAGCAAGTGAAGTACATTTGAAACAGTAAATAACCACACATATCAAAGGATATGATACACTTAACCCCAAACTCCATGATTCTCTTATCTTTGGCCACGAACCACGATCCACGAACAATGATCAATGAGCCGGCAACTTCCCAATCACCTCAATGGGTGTACTCTGGATGTACCCCGATAATCCTACGACCCAACATCCCCTGGCAATCTCCGAACCAGGCAGATGAGGGAATAGTATACGGAGTTTGAATATCCACTAGCAAGCCCTTTGCCGCCCAACCGATATTCAACATATCTGCCCCTGACACTATGGTTGCGCAACCACTATGCAATGCACGTTAACACTTGAGAATAAAATAATCAATAAAGAACAGTAACACTTAGGAGGGTCAACAAAAGAGGTTGCCCTTAAGATAGTTCATATGATAAGCAATAATACAAAACTAATTAAAAGAGTATAAAGGGAAAAGTTGCACATTTTTCCAATAAACTAATACCAAAAGCTCATAAACATCTTATAATTAGAATTAAACACTTAATACACACTTACAAGGTTATAGAAGTGAAAAATCATTCATTTCTCAATTATCCCCCTTTTATCCTAAGCCATTTTCCTTCCAAATCAAAGTTAATGTTTTGAATTCATGGGGGAAGCTATACCATTCTTCTAATTAACCCTTAAGGCACCCTTAAAACCCTTAAACACATTCAAATACTCACAATTACCCCAAAAGCCCCAATTTTTCTCTTATGGCTTTGAACTACACATACCTTAACTGGGATCCAAACGAGGGTTATCAAACTTCTATAGCACCTAGGTAGCCTAAGAATACCAAATGTGAAATTAAATTTCACCCGGATTAGCATTAACCCCGAAATCCCTTTTTTTAAGGTCGACTATTTCACGTTTTATACAAGTTTAGAGCAATTCGAGGGCACAGGGCTATTGGACTACCTTAATTAACGCCTAAGGTATCTATTAGAAGCAATGCATCAATCCAATACTCACAATTGCACAAAACCCTAAAAATCTGTCACTATTCATCTCATAAAATCAAAGTAACGATTCCAACCGTTTAAAATGAAACAATGGCCTAAATGTGTTCTCTAGCACTTATATACAACGTACAATAGCATAGATAAGCATTTCAATAGTATTTGATAACATTTCTAACAATTCAAGAAAAGTGTAACATTTTTAATGTGCAAAAAGAGTCATGAAATCCCTCACCTAAAGTGCGTAGGAACGCCTAGAAGGCTTGCACACACCCTATTCTACTTGCTCTAGGCTTAGAGAGGCTTGGATTGTAGACTTGGTGAGCAAAATTTCCCTTCCTATGGCTGCAAGAAGGTCTCAGCCCATCCAAAGTAATTCCTGCTTGTTTTTTTTTGCTATCTTATGAGCTTAGTTGTGTGTTGTATGAGTTTTTATTAAAGGGGGGTCATGTTGGGTGTTTAAGTGGGTTATTAAAATGAGTATAGATAGCTTAAAAATGAGCCTAAGGTTCAATTAGGTGCTAACTAAATATAACACTGAGTTAAGTTACGTAACACTATTGACTAGTTCACTAACTATTTTCTAAACGAAGGCTCCTAATGTATTTAGCTCAAACGATCATTCTCCTCACTCCTAAAACAATTAATATGATTTAATAAAAATGCTAATTTAGTAATATTATGCAATTAAAAAATGGAAGGAATAGTAACTAAAGAAGACAAGAAATTGAAGCACAGAAGAAATGCGCACATAGTGGATGCAACATAAATCTAGAAGTACGACAAAATCTCAAGCGTCACACTTTCTCTTAGGAACAGAAGGATAAACAAGGGGCTAATTTCTCACAATTATTCACGTTCAACTCGAAGATCCAGCAAGCCAACTTCAACTGAAACTGAGTCACATTCTCCCTCTCTTCCTAATGGAAGTGCATACCCTTCTTGTAATAGTGGATGGATAATCTAAAGTCTCGTAGTCTTTGTTTCTAAAAAGGTTGTGTCCTTTCTACATATATCAAAATTTTAGTCTTTCACCCCTTCTTTATCGAATTAGCTATGATTAATCAAGTATAGTAGGGCTAATAAGAAGTTTCACTATGGCGATTGGAAGAGGCACAACCTCAATTCAAGTCGAGCAGCTGCTTTTCTACACTCAAAGGGAACCCGGTATCCTCTTAACTGAGACTTCCTATGCATAGTTGTAGCCTTTCGTCATACCAAAACGGTACTTAGTGCCTCCACCACCTACTAGGTTGTAATCTTCTTGTTTCTAAACTAAATCGATGGTCTATGCGGCTCTCTTAATAATATGTCCATTGTAGTCTATTTGAAGTATTCCTGCCCTTTCTTGTCTTGAATAAAATGAAATTTAATAACCCTGTGTAGCGAATAGCGTGGACTAATTTAAATAGCATACTTTTACAATAGATCTCGTTTATCTTTCATATGTTAAATATTCATGTAGTGAATTCACGGCTAGAGATAGTACATTCTGGGTCGATCAAGGAAGGTTGCGTATACGGGTACTTGGGATTGAGTAGAGCATAGGTTCAATAACCGGGCTTGGAAAAGAGAACGAGAATCTCGTTCAGCAAGAGGCTGGGTTTTTGGTCTTTCTACGTTTCAAGTGCCACTCATTTGGTTAGTACTCAAAATTGGATTTCTTTCTTGTTGGTTCGAAGTAATGCTCCTATTATTTGGCTGTGACCGACAGTTTTTGGTTAAAGTGCTCATACAGCTTCTAAGGGATGTGTTCCCCTCCAAGTTGTTTCAAAGTAGCATCTGTGGATAAACGATGGTTAAGCCGCATCGGTGTGGTAGGGATCGCCCAACACTTGTGAGGCAGAAGAATCCTTGAATAATAAGATCGAGCCAATCCTTGAAGAAAGTCTTTTTTTGGTACTTGTTAGCATCCCTTCCCCCTTTTTATGTGTCACGCCCCAACCCGACCTCTAGATGTTAGACTAGGGTGTGATCTAAACATTCATATCATTTTACGTACTTAATCGTTCATTAAGGTTTGACATTTAACGTTAGCCTAGAACTCCAAAATTCTTCAGAAAACCGGCAGCATAACGGCTGTAATTGGCTCCTTAGTTTGACCTAATTTCCTAAACGCCTAAAAACCTTCAATCTCATATTCGATTTCAACTAAGATTACTATTTATCACCAATTGAAATACCTACTAGTTATTTCGAAGTCTCGTTTGATTAACAACCTAGCATGATAGCTATGTCTCGTTTGTTTGTCAATCCCTGTTATAAAAGTACTTGTTGATCTTAGCTTACCAATGAGTACCTGCTTAAGATTAGATAGATTCATTTTACTTAACTCTTATCTAGTACTTCATAAGCCTGCAGTAGTTATCAATCAAAGTAGCAAAACGAGCAAATAGGGCGTCTGTCTAGTTAATATCGGTACAAATCAAAATTAGACCCCAAATTACAACGGGGGTCATTTACAATAACGACAACAAGTAACATAAGAAATTGTCTTCAAAGAAACACATCGTTCACAAAATAGCCACAGTCAAGTAAGGCACGTAGGACATGCAATCACTCCAAGGAGTCCTCAATATGCATGTTATCCTCGGGTACCTGTTCCTGGTCTTCTTCACCTGAGATGATAAAATAAGGTGAGTCATTATGAACTCAGCAAGGGGGAACGAGAAATACATTTTGAAACTCTTTTTCCAGTTAAACTTATGAAAAACCCCTTTGGAAAGCATGTCACATATTACAATTAATGAAGTACGCAAAATATAAGAATCAAATTGAACAACATATACAATTACCAATCATTTCAAGGATACGGTGAGCTTTTGCTCTCAATATCAATTTCGATACGAATGTTGCGGCCGACTTCAATAATCCACTTATCGCTCCCAATTAGGTGTACTCCGGATGTACCCCGAAAACCTACGACCCAACTCTCCGAGGGTGGAATGCCAGGCGAGAGAGGGAATTGGACCATGGTTGTCACAGTAGCACCCGCAAGCCCGATGCCGCCCGGTGTGCGTGAAACGCTACCATGCCACAATGAAATGTTGCAACGTTGTATGCAACGCACATTTATAACATTTAACATATCACATTAGGAAGACGACAAAGTAGGTTGCCTCCGAGTAGTTATAAGATCGCACGTTGACAAATAATTAAACCGAAGCCATGAATTGATCAATTAAAACATCCAAAACAGTCCACACAACATCTAAGTGCCACAATCCCAAGCATTTAATACCACAAGAGAAGTTACAATAAATTTCAAAGCATATCTCTAGATACAAACCTCACTGCAATGGTCTGTTTTCCCACAATCATTTAGACAAGTAAACAATCTCCAATTCCAGTGAAAAAAATGTCAAATTAAAGCTTAATGAGTGATTTAAATCTAGGAACAAACCTCGCATCATTTGGAGTTCGGATTCAAGAGTTATAGCCAAAACCGTGAGACTACGCAAAACTGTCCAGACTTGTATACATTTCAATACTTGTCGTCTTTGAGGACCTTAGGGTCAGATTTAGCCTTAGTCTATTTCTGAAAAAATGTCCAGAACTGAAAACTCTAGCAACATACCAAATTTCATGCATTTTGGATATCATTTACTAAGTCAAAACTAGTTCGTTCTACAAGGACAGTGAACTGACAAAAACCTGCTTCATTTTCCAGATTTTCCAGATTTTCCAGATTTAGACACCTTTCGATCTTTTGACATTTTGGAGACCTTAGAGTCAAAATTGGCTTTGGCCTATTTCTATAAAAAAATGCTCAGAACTGGCAAAAATAGTCACCTACAAATTTTCACTCATTTTCATCATCATTTACCTAGTCAAATTCACTTCGTTCCAACAAGTCAGAAAGCTGCCATTTATGCAATTTCACCTATCTTCAAATTCTAGCCAAATATCTTGCCATGCATGGTTACAAAAGCTCATGTACACGCACATACCACAAGTACAAAGGTAAAAATAGACATATGAAGGCATGCATCTGGATTTTGAAAGCTTTTAAAAAGGATTAACCTTCATCTTAGCAACTTGATCAACAAAGGATGCTCAAAACACTTGGAGATGCACAAATGGTGTTATTTCCTTGTTTGGCCGTGGGATATTGCTTGATTTCCTTAATTCCTAGCTAAGTTACCATGTCCTTAGTATGTGCATGTGGTTCGAATAAAGGGAAAATGAAATAGAAGCTATCAACATACCTAAGGGCCGAATGGTTGTTCTATGAGCTTGCATGCATGTTTCTTTGCTTCTAGCTTGCTTGGTCGAGCTTCCTAGGGCCTTGGGTGTCTAGATGAACCTTAGGATGATGGGCTTAAGGTATGTAGAGTGAGATTGCAGGCAATGCCGAGAGATAGAGAGAATGAATGAGAGCAATTGAAATGTTTGTGAGGTATGAAGTGTTGTGTGTGAGTGTGTCGGCCTAGGGCCTTGAAAATTCTGAAATTCTCTTAGTCCTTGTGCAATCTTGAAATGTGAGGAAGCATGGAGTGCTTTTGTCGAGAATGGCATGCTTGGGTAGTGTTTTCAGGAGTTTTTTATGCTTTGTTTTATGTGTTGGTGTCATAGAATGTCTAGAAATGTATTTAAATTATGCAATGTTAGTTCAAATGCAAGAAGTGGTCGGCCAACGCTTACAAAATTCTGAATTTTTGTCATGTTTTGAGCATTATTATATTGTGTGTTTGGGATGTGCAAAAGAATAAAGAATAAAGAATAAGAATGCTTAGCTTTTTGTGAGATTTTGTCTTCTAGTGCATTGACTTAGCATTTTAATATTAGTTAGTGGAATTTGTAGGATTAATTAATGATCTAGTGCTTCGTGTAAGATGCTTTCTTGATTAGCGTGCGGGCATGCTTTCTTAGGTTTAGGGCACGTACTACGAGGTAAAGCACGAACTACGAGACAAATACACGTTTTTCAAGTAAATGCACGCAACCCTAATGAATGCACGTAATTCAATGCAAGGCACATAAAACGAAACACGACTCTTAACCTTAGGTCAAGGCACGCAAATCTATGCACGACTCTATATCTAGGTTAAGGTACGCAATTCAAGATTGGGGCACACGAAACGAGATAACACACGTACAACGAGGTTAGGGTACATATATCTAGGTATCGCACGTTAGTCGGGGATTAGGCCACACCATTCTAGGTCAAGGCACGAATGACGAGGCTTGCACAAAAACCAAGACAAGGCACGTAATCCAAGGTAAGTCATATAATTCTTGGTCTATGGCACGTAAATCGAGGTAACACATGTTATTCGGGGTGGGGCCTCATAGCCTCCCCTCCTTAAAAGAATTTCATCCCGAAATTCATTCTTGCCTATTGAGGTCATTTAGACGGATTCTGACCCTTGTTATTCTTCCTACTCCGGTTCGTCCTGTGTTTGGTGATCTTTTACCACAACCAATTCACTTCTTATGTTTCTCCAATCATTTAATTCGGAATGACCTCTACATTTACAGTTCTTTCCTTTGAACGACTCTATTCCCTCCATTTGATCTTAAGGTCAAGTTCATTAACTAAGGTTATAGTCTTCAAACGTAATCATCAAAGCTGCATCAGTATTCTAACTATATAACTATAACTCCAGAATCATGACTCATGTTCTATCAAACTCGCCTTCATACCTCAAAAAGGAATATCACAATAATACCATGATCCTTTGGTGACATACGCTAATTTCAAGATAATAGGTCTATATCCGATTTACATATCCTATCTACTAGCTTCAAAACTGATATCACATAGGTCATACACATGTTATGAATTATTTCCATAATACAACCCTATTTTCAGGAAGAACTCACCAAACAAACTAATCCATCTCAAGTCATCATCTATCGATAGTATCATAGTCCTTATCTCGTAGGTACATTAGATTAGCAAATCTTCTAATAACTAGTCTCCCGGTTACAGGCTCTTATTCATTAACATTCTTCCCCAGCTTCGTTAACGTTCAAACTTGTAATCAAGAAGAAAGACCGTTGAGATTCGTTAAACTCAAACTCTAAGGTTTATTAGGTACCACCAACAAATTGCCATTGAAATTGCATGGGTGAACTAATCATGTTGCACTAGTTCCACTTTTACAAGTAAATTCATCAACTTGTAATCCACAATTTATTTCCTTATTCAAATATCTATCTTCAAGTCACGAAGCTTTGGAATTTCTTTTAATCTTAACCAAGACTCCTAAGGCGAATAGTTTCAATCTCAAAGAAAATTTCACTCACCTCAATCCAAGGTTACATCATACTTAAGAGGACAATGGTCCTACTGACTTCGCGACCTAGTCATTCCTTCGAACACTTAATGCCCGCCAATATATCTTCAACATTAATGTTACTGAGTTGGGTTCATCGCCATGTAAGTGATATCAATGCTCTACTAGGTTTCCGGCTGTACAACAACAATCCTAGGACTATAAATGGGTACCGAAATGATCGAACTCATAAGATACTTACATGAGATAACTTCAAGGTTGTATCAATATAAGAATTATGACCAAGAGGCATCCTTCAACATAACCTAATAGAACTTCGAAAGTAATCAACCACTCATTTAACTATCACTACAAAATTCACCCCTCTATTCAACGATCACAATTCGAAGTCTACCAATCGTTAGTTTCTAGACGTGAAATGGTGCACATAGATACGGTTGTCAAACAATAGTCTCTTGGGTCATCATGACTCTGATTCATCTCTATCTTACTCTCTTCATTTACATGTTCAACTAGCTAAGAGCATTAAGTCTCATTGACCTTAGGTCTTAGGCTTTACCATGAATCATCATGCGTACCCACTATTAGCTATTTGGGATTACTATTCATACCCTAACGACTCCACTTTGCAACCAGATGCTTTAATCTCATTTTCATGTTTTATATACTAGGTCCATTGGTCTTACTTAGGGATATATGCTTTCTAACATCTTCTAGGGTATCCAAATAACGAGTGCATAGAATGACTTACTTTGCATAATCACAACTAAATCCGAGGGGCACCAATTTATTACCATGATTCTTAATATCACCAATATCCAACTTAGGACCTTGCAACGTTAGTCATCTAATGCATAATTCAATACCTTACACTTCTATTCAACCTAACATTTTAGATATAGTCTTCCGAACACAAGTTCTAGCTACGTGAATTCCTCGATTCCAATATCCCTATATCTTATTATACTAAAGATTTATCAACCTTGTTAAACTTAGTCTCTAGAGTTGCCTACATTTCTTGAAGTTATCCATTGTTAAGTCACTTAAATACACTATTCATGCCTTAATAATCTAACCCCTATCGTCAATTTCCACGAATTTATCTCTTAATTTCTAAGTCACGATCTTACCATTGAGTGAACTTGAAACTCGCTAGTATACAGCTTATTAAGTTCAACGATACTTAATTCCAATCAAGTAAGGACTCAATTATATAAATAGTCTATTATACCAATTTAAGATATAAGAATTTGATTCAAAAGCAACTCTTAAGTCAAACTTCCATTATAAGCATATGAATATATATATACTACTCCACATGTCCAATAGTATATTCTTATATCTAAGGAAAGTTGTATGTCCTTAACATTTATTCTGGAACCACAATTAGAAGAACGGTTTAATAGAATCAAGAACTTGATGGCTATAAAATTGATAACTTAATCACAGGCATGTGTATTCCAAAGATAAGGAGATAATTTTACCTCAACAATTATACCTGTGCTACGCATTGTATATATATGCATATCCAATAATACATACGACCCATCAAGTACCTGTGAAGATGCGAGAAATCTCTAACTGAGCCTTTTTGTTCGTCTTGCACAAATTCACTTCCCTAAAAGTCCTAATCCTAACTATCTATGTGTATAAACAGTCATTCATGGTTATATAACATGCACATGTATCAAGGAAGGAGTATAAAAGCATGCATGCATTATTGAAGGCACTAAAATGTCGGTGTGCATGACACATAATACATATGGTCCACAAAGGCACATAATATTCAATACTTAAAGCAATTAAAGCACATTAGCACATATTAACATATATAAACAAGACATCATAATTACCTTAAGGCTTCTACCCATGGTCCGAGAGTTGAACCCAACTAATGCCTAGTTAGTAAACTAAGCTCTGATACCATTTCTATAAGGTGCTACGCCCCAACCCGACCTATAGAAGTTAGACTAGGGTGTGATCTAAACATTCATATCATTTCACGTACTTAATCATTCATTAAGGTTTGACGCTAACGTTAGACTAGAACTTCAAAATTCTCTGGAAAACCGGCAGCATAACAGTTGTACTTGGCTCCTTAGTTTGACCTAATTTCCTACACGCCTCAAAACTTTCAATCTCAAATTCGATTTCAACTAAGATTACTATTTATCACCAATTGAAATGCCTACTAGTTATTTCGAAGTCTCGTTTGATTAACAACCTAGCATGATAACTATGTCCCGTTTGTTTGTCAATCCCTGTTACAAAAGTACTTGTTGATCTTAGCTTACCAATGAGTACCTGCTTAAGATTAGATAGATTCAATTTACTTAACTCTTATCTAGTACTTGCCTGTAGTAGTTACCAATCAAAGTAGCAAAATGAGCAAATAGGGCGTCTGTCTAGTTAATATCGGTACAAATCAAAATTAGACCCCAAATTACAACAGGGGTCATTTACAATAACGACAACAAATAACATAAGAAATAGTCTTCAAAGCAATACGTCGTACACAAAATAGCCACAGTTAAGTAAGGCATGTAAGACATGCAATCACTCTAAGGAGTCATCAATAGGCACGTTATCCTCGGGTACCTGTTCCTAGTCTTCTTCACCTGAGATGATAAAAGAGGGTGAGTCCTTATGAACTCAGCGAGAGGGAACGAGAAATACGTTTTGAAACTCTTTTTCCGGTTAAACTTATGAAAAACCCCTTTGGAAAGCATGTCACATATTACAATTAATGAAGTATGCAAAATATAAGAATCAAATTGAACAAAATATACAATTACCAATCATTTTAAGGATACGGTGAGCTTTTGCTCTCAATATCAATTTCGATACGACTGTTACGGCCGACTTCAATAATCCACTTATCACTCCCAATTGGGTGTACTCCGGATGTACCCCGAAAACCTATGACCCAACTCTCCGAGGGTAGAATGCCAGGCGAGAGAGGGAATTGGACCATGGTAGTCATGGTAGCACTGGTAAGCCCGATGCCGCCTGGCATGCATGAAACACTACCATGCCACAATGAAAGGCTGCAACCTTGTATGCAATGCACATTTATAACATTTAACATATCACATTAAGAGGACGACAAAGTAGGTTGCCTCCGAGCAGTTATATGATCGCACGTTGACAAATAATTAAACCCAAGCCATGAATTGGTCAATTAAAACATCCAAAACAGTCCACACAATATCCAAGTGCCACAATCCCAAGCATTTAATACCACAAGAGAAGTTACAATAAATTTCAAAGCATATCTCTAGATACAAACCTCACTGCAATGGTCTGTTTTCCCACAATCATTTAGATAGGCAAACAATCTCCAATTCTAGTGAAAAAATTTCAAATTAAAGCTTAATGAGTGATTTAAATCTAGGAACAAACCTTGCATCATTTGGAGTTCGGATTCAAGAGTTATAGCAAAAAATGTGAGACTACGCAAAACTGTCCAGACTTGTACACATTTCAATACTTGTCGTTTTTGAGGACCTTAGGGTCAGATTTAGCCTTAGTCTATTTCTGACAAAAATGTCCAGAACTGAAAAATATAGCATGATGCAAAATTTCATGCATTTTGGATATCATTTACTAAGTCAAAACTTGTTCGTTCTACAAGGACAGTGAATCTGCCAAAAACCTGCTTCATTTTCCAGATTTTCCAGATTTTCCAGATTTAAACATCTTTCGATGTTTTGCCTTTTTGGAGATCTAATAATCAAAATTGGCCTTGGACTATTTCTATGAAAAATGCTCAGAACTGGAAAAGCTAGTCACCTACCAATTTTCACGCATTTTGATCATCA
The DNA here is from genome assembly GCA_037974665.1 of Ehretia macrophylla. Classification (NCBI taxonomy): domain Eukaryota; kingdom Viridiplantae; phylum Streptophyta; class Magnoliopsida; order Boraginales; family Ehretiaceae; genus Ehretia; species Ehretia macrophylla. Next base: position 83,612,890 of record CM075770.1, on the reverse strand, counting down.
TTTACCTGGTCAAATTCACTTCGCTCCAACAAGTCAGAAAGCTGCCATTTATGCGATTTCACCTATCTTCAAATTCTAGCCAAATATCTTGCCATGCATGGTTACAAAAGCTCATGTGCACGCACATACCACAAGTACAGAGGTAAAAATAGACATATGAAGGCATGCATGTGGATTTCGAAAGCTTTTAAAAAGGATTAACCCTCACCTTAGCAACTTTATCAACAAAGGATGCTCAAAACTCTTGGAGATGCCCAAATGGTGTTCTTTCCTTGTTTGGCCGAGAGATATTGTTTGATTTCCTTTATTCCAAGCTAAGTTACCATGTCCTTAGTATGTGCATGTGGTTAGAATAAAGAAAAAATGAAATAGAAGCTATCAACATACCTAAGGGCCGAATGGTTGTTCTATGAGCTTACATGCATGTTTCTTTGCTTTTAGCTTGCTTGGTCGAGCTTCCTAGGGCCTTGGGTGTCTAGATGAACCTTAGGATGATGAGCTTAAGCTATGGAGAATGAGATTGCAGCCAATGCCGAGAGATAGAGAGAATGAATGAGAGCAATTGAAATGTTTGTGAGGTATGAAGTGTTGTGTGTGAGTGTGTCGGCCTAGGGCCTTGAAAATTATGAAATTCTCTTAGTCCTTGTGCAATCTTGAAATGTGAGGAAGCATGGAGTGCTTTTGTCGAGAATGGCATGCTTGGGTAGTGTTTTTAGGAGTTTTTTATGCTTTGTTTTATGTGTTGGTGTCATAGAATGCCTAGGAATGTATTTAAATTATGCAATGCTAGTTCAAATGCAAGAAGTGGTCGGCCAAGGCTTGCAAAATTCTGAATTTTTGTCATGTTTTGAGCATTATTATATTGTGTTTGGGATGTGCGAAAGAATAAAGAATAAAGAATAAGAATGCTTAGCTTTTTGTGAGATTTTGTCTTCTAGTGCATTGACTTAGCATTTTAATATTAGTTAGTGGAATTTGTATGATTAATTAATGATCTAAAGCTTCGTGTAAGATTCTTTCTGGATTAGCGTGCGGGCATGCTTTCTTAGGTTTAGGGTACGTACTACGAGGTAAAGCATGAACTACGAGATGAATGCACGTTACCAAGTAAATGCACGCAACCCTAATGAATGCACGTAATTCAATGCAAGGCACAACACGACTCTTAACCATAGGTCAAGGTGCGCAAATCTAGGCACGACTCTATATCTAGGTTAAAGTACGCAGTTCACGGTTAGGGCACACAAAATGAGGTAACGCACGTACATCGAGGTCAGGGTACGTATATCTAGGTAGTGCACGTCAGTCAGGTATTAGGACACACCATTCTAGGTCAAGGCATGAATGACGAGGCATGCACAAAAACCAAGATAGGGCTCGTAATTCAAGGTCAGTCATATAATTCTTGGTCTATGGCCAGCAAATCGAGGTAACAAACGTTATTCGGGGTTGGGTCTCACACTATGTACCCAGTCTACAAACCTGGTCTAATCTCATAGCCCCTCTCTGCCATGAAAACACCAATGGAGCGTGGGTTCTGGGATGGCTCTTATCGGAACTTCTTCACTCAATTATCAAGATTAAAGGGACTTTTTGCTTTTGCTCGCCAATAGCTAGGCCTTTTCTCTTTCTACGTCCCCGAGACTAGTACTATTCTGATCGAAGCTATAGGCATCTTACCTCTTTATTTAGACAAGCTTATTCACCATTAAGTCTACATATACTGTTACTCATAGCTAGTCGCTCTGTCCTCCTATGTAGATGTAGATATAGAGTCTCATTTTTCATTCTGTTTGGTATGTCTATCACCATAAACCTAGTAATCTCACTTCCAAGAAGACGCAGAGCTAAGAGTCAAGATGCGGGTTCATCTGACGAGCTAGATTTTGAAAGAGTCGGTACTTATGTTTACTAAACGAACAAGCTCAGTAGTACCTTAACTAAGTTCTTCGAATGGAGGACAAGGGACGGATGAAATTAACACTGGTATCGAATTGGCTTCTATGATTGCCTTCACATAACTTGTGTAGATGACAACTGGAAGTCTATTTTGGTTAATATAGCTGCTCGATTACTCATTTACTAAGAACCATAATTACTTAAACATTTAGAACTTCAAATTTGTGTTTGTCGCTAGTTCGATCTCTGGACGTGCACCGGCGTTCCCCTTTCCATTTATAGTCCTCCTAAGCCAATGGGCTGTACCTTAAAATGAAAATAAGGTATCGAGACCTAGTGGCATAGATTAAGCAGCTACTAGATCCCCTGTCTTGTCGAAGAATCAAATACTTCGTTCTCATCGATTGGGATTGACTGTCTTCTTTACTTCGACAAATGTGGTCAACCCCAGCTTGCTTCTCTACAGCTACCCTATTCCGTGTAACTTAATGAATTTGATCCAATCCAATAAGCCCGTAAGCGCCAATATAATATAATTCTAATATCCTTTAAAGATGTTGGAATCCTATATATAGTATTTCTTCATTTCCTACGAAATCTGATGCTTATTTTTCATTAATTAGAGGGGTAGTCACTCCACTTGAGTCAACCGGCCCCATGTAGGGTAGAGACAGAGCTCTAATAAATCTTTATGTCAAGGAGTGGAGCAGCTCGACCAAAGGGAGAAGCTGGATAGAATTTAGCTCGATTAATAGGTAGAGAAATGGAGTTGGCTACAAGGCTTGGTCCGATGAATGAAGCCTTTTGGATATCAAGTGTTGATAGTTCCAGCTGATATGCTTTTGAAAACCTAGTTGAGGTATAAAATAACTCGACTGATAAGGAGATGACGATATCGAACAAAAACCCTAGCATGTATAAGGATTCAAACAAAGGCGCACCTGAGACAATAGTTCCAGAGGGTTAGATCCCCAACCCCAAGGTGTGATGTTGGGTGAGATCGACCGAAGGCACACCTGAGACAATGCGTATGATTTGCTCCCTTTCTCCTCTCTCGATCTGAATTACTAACCTTGTAATGACCCTGCTCCCCACATGGAGCCCACGCAGAGTCTCACGGAGCCATCACTACCGAGGTATTGTCCGCTATTGGAAACTTGGCCCGTAGGCATAGGCCTCTCACGGGTTTGTCCCTTCGAGGATCTCTCCTCAAAAGGCGCCTCGGCTGATATAAGGGACCAAGCCCTTATATCCAGCTCTCTCACTTCCAAATCTTCTAATGTGGGATTGTGTTACCACATTCCACCCCCCTTAAGGAGCCCCGCGCCCTCGTAGGCATGAGCACAAGGGAAGACTGGCTCTGATACCATTTGTAACGACCCGACTCCCCACGTGGAGCCCACGCATAGTCTCACCAAGCCGTTATTACCACGATATTGTCTGCTATTGGCAACCCCTGGCCCGCAGGCACAGGGCCCTCACGGTTTTGTTTCTCCCATGGTCTCCCACGGGAAAAGGCCTCGTGGCTGATACAAGGACCCAAACCCTTATATCCAGCTCTCTCACTTTCAAATCTTCCGATGTGGGATTGTGTTACCACAGACCTTCTTGAGCTACTCATTTTCCTTTCAAGGTGATCTTGTTTTGATTGATACGCTTGCCATGAATGAAGAAGGTTTTCAAACATGGCACAAAATAAATCAAATAGATTCTAGCCTAGCCATCACTCTAAGTTCGTAGAATTGGTGGTTAAGCTGGCCTCGCTTCCTGTCTTCAAGCTAGGGTCGCTGCAAGTGCTTGTGTTCGATGGAAGGGATCACTTTTGCCCATATTGCTTTGACTGCCAGGCTTCTTGTTCTAGCCGAGTTCTCCCTTTGTCTCATGGTGCGTACAAAGTGATGGATCTTGTTATGGATCATGCCCATGAGGAGATGCTTCCAATCCCCGCCTGCCTGCCTACCTGGACTTCTTCCTATGGAGTGAATGATTTGTTTCACTCTTGATAGAAGCACTAGTCTCGTACGTCTACATTTCTGCTTGTTTGCGCTATCAGTTGTACTCGACGCTTGTTACAATTGACTGAATCAAGAACTAGCCTAAATTTTGCATTCCTGATAAGTAAATCGAGTTCTTCCCTTGATAGAAGGACTCAGTGAACGTCTTTCATTTTGAATTTCTTCATCGGGCTTGGACTATGTCTCCTGAACAATCTCAGTACATATGGCGCAAGACGATTCCACATCTCGAGGTCAGAATGGGATTGGGTGTTTTATCGTCTCACCGTAGTGCCTGGTTTGTCTGGATTTCCGATTGATGAGCAAGTTGATAAACAAGAAGGAAAATGGAACTATTAGATTTTTTGACTTGCCCTCGGCTACGTGTCCTTTGGACCAAAAGCCTGCTTAAAAGTGGATTCGAACCACACAAGGATTTTTAGTCCTTTGTTCTAACCAGCTGAAGCAAGCTAGCCCCCTTCTTGGTTGGTGAAATAGGGAATTTCCATCGCGAAGGATTCAATCCAGCCACAGGTTCCCCTACGACAACCTTGTTAGGACTTCACCCCAGTCGAAAATCCCACCGTGGTATGGGCCAATAAGATCACCAAAAGCCTTTGTGGCACTATTATGACACAGAAGTCATGGGTGATCATTGGTTTGATGCTTCAGGCGAAACCAATTCCCAGGGTGTGACGGGCGGTGTGTACAGGTCCCGGGTACATATTCACCGCGGCATGCTGATCAGCGATTACTAGTGATTCCAACTTCATATTCTCGAGTTGCAGAGAACAATCCGAATTGAGGCAATCTTTCCGGATTTGCCCCGCCTTACAGCCTTGCTTCCCATTGTAATTGCCATTGTAGCACGTGTATGGCCCAGCACATAAAGGCCATGCGGACTTGACGTCATCCCCACCTTCTTCCAGTATATCACTGGTAGTCCTTCGTGAGTGCGACATGCACCTTTTTGTTTATTTCGGAGCCATTTTGGCAGGGCGTACTAAACCCACTGTGTACCACACCACCGGGCAGTTCACCTGAATGTCAACCTTCTTATTAGTAAAGCACGCTGGCTGCAATCAAAAAAGAGTGCTAACTAAAACTCAAAAGGCGCTGACTACCTTCTTACTGACAGTACAACTACGTGCTGGTACTCAATTAGTAGTGCTGGCACATCACTCGGCTCCTCGGCTCACTTTAGTTGCAAAGACTTTCTCCTTAGGCTCATGTCACAGCAACACAAAAACGAGGGTTTCGCTCATTATAGGACATAACCAAACATCTCACGACACGACCTGACGACAGCCATGCAGCACCTGTATGAAAGTCAGTACCATCCCATTAACGACATGTTTTTTTGTTCATATGTCAAGGGTTGGTAAGGTTTTACGCGTTGTATCGAATTAAACCACATATTTCACCGCTTGTGTAGGCCCCCATCAATTCTTTTGAGTTTCGGTCTTGTGACCGTACTCCCTAGGCGGAGTGTTTCACGTGTTAGCTGGGCCTCTAATCCACGTAGACCAAGGGCGAACACTCATCGTTTATGGCATGGACTACCAGGGTATCTAATCATGTTCGGTTCCCATGGTTTTGCACCCCAGCGTCGGTAGGGACCCAGAGAGCTGCCTTTGCTTTTGGCATTCCTTCGTAGATTTTCCTATTTTACCCCTACACACGAAATTCCATTCTCCTCTGTCTCACTCAAGTGAATTGGTTTCGAGAGCATTCCGCCAGTTTTTGGAGATTTCTACTTTCAACCCGATTCAATGCCTACGTGCCCTTTACGCCCAGTCATTTTGAAGAATACTTGCCCCCCCAGTCTTACTGTGGCTGCTAGCACGGAGTTAGCCGGGGCTTCTTCCTCGAGTTTTGTAATGATCGCGCACTCGACGAAAGAGCTTTACAAGCGGCATTGCCCTTCTTCACTCACGTAGGAAAGGATAGTTATAGTGAAGTAAGAACTGTAAAAGATCCTTGCGAAGCTTTTTTTGTTATGATCGCCTTTCCTCGCTTCTTAAGATGGACAGAACTCTCTTTCACCCAAACCTGGGATGGGTGGCTTAATGTCGACACCTCAAATATCCTAGCGTTCGTTCTACATAGCCAAGTCCGCTCGTTCACAAAAGGATGCCTCATCTTGGGATTCCCATTCTTCTTTCTTTCGTTAACCGACTGGGTCATGAATGAAAGCAGCAGCCCTTATTCAGGAGTTGAGTAAAGACCCGTGAATTCACCTAAGCCCTTTCTTAGATCTTTCTACTGATGCACCACTAAAGTTGTTAGGTTATGAGGAAGCTATTCGACTACCCTACCTACCTTCTTTCTGTTAAGCTAAGGGCTTACCATCAGAAGTTGATGAGAATAGGGGCGATCGAGCGGCGGTATAGATTAGCAAGCCAGGCCTTCCCTCCTGGTAGTCGAAGTGAAAAAAAAACTCCTTATCCACCCTCTCCCTATCGATCGAGCGTCTACCTTCCTCTCCTTATCAGTCGAGTTACTTCATACCTTTAACCCCAAAAACCTTTGCTTGCTTGGAGGCTCATGCAGCACAACCGGTGAGCACAGCCAAGCCCAACCATCACAGTCAGGAGACGCACAGGCAGATAGAAATGCCTATAGATGAAGTAGGTGAGGGTAGCCGGCAGCGTGTATGGTAGTCTTTTGTTTGATGAGAATGAGAATGGCAATTGACTACAACCTTTTTCAGCCTATTGGGTAGGGGCAACTAGGGGAAGACAGCACGGGGCAAAGCAAAGGGTAGATCTTCGAGTGACTTGTTAGGGCTGTCGAAGAGAAAAAAAATCAAGTCACTCGAAGCTCCTTTGGCACGCCCTAGCCCAACGGCCCTCGCCTGGACAAGTAAGCAGATTAGCTCCCCCATTCTCTTATTGTGTCTGCAAGCCTGGGCGAGCGAGGAAGGGTTAGATTAGAGGGAAGAGGACTACGAACATCCGTCCTATGAAACTCCAAGGAACTATGCATTCCTCCCGAGCTGGGCTCTCACGTGTTCGAGGTTCGATCAGATCAACCAACAATCGGTTTATAGAACAAGGAGTGTTGCAAGGGCCAGGAGATTGATGAAAGAACCTGGCCGAAGTCAGTCTTGTGTTCAATTCCGTAGTAGGAAGGATGTCTTTCCCTTCTCTTAGCAAAGTAGAAAAAAGTCAAACTATTGGCTTGCTGCAAACTGGGCTCAAGGACTGCAACTTGTTCTTGACAGATCCGATCGGGTGTTCATAATCTGGAGTAAAAGGATTCGAACCTTTGCATGTCATGTTAGAGATATGCCTTAATGCTATATAGTTAGATGACCTATATAGGGTATTTTGATGTAAATATGAATGGCATGTTAATTGGATGTTCATATTCTCGGTTCAATTATATGAATATGTCCTCAATGTTTTTCGAAGAAGAAATATATTCTTAAGGTGTTGAGAATTCAATGGCATGTTTCTTCGACATGATAAACATTCAAAAGCATTCATAGTCCTTAGATTATTCGACCAGGACTAGAATAATCAAGTACGGACTATCATATGTAGTTACCTTTGATTAATATAGAGATATTAATGTGTTGAGTGATTTCTAACGCAAGTGCACGTATTGCAACAAGTAATAAAGTGATAACTAAAGATCGTTCCCACGAGGACTGTAATTACCAACTATCGAAATTAATTTAGCTTTAACTTTATTCGGACAATCAAATATGAGAGATTGTGAGTAAAACTAATAAATAAAGTACTTTTGGAATTAACAACTAAAGCGAATAGGAAATTACTAAAGAAGATAAATCAAGAATTAAAATGCTCTAGGGGTTCTGATTTCACCAAGATTAATCCTATTTGAAACTACTGATTTAAATCAATTGACGCCTATTCCCTACGTTGCCAATAATTTCGCTAATTTAGTTATTAATCTTTCTCAAGCATCAATAACCTATCCCAATAAGCAAGCTAACTACATATCTGTGATAACTGTGAACTTATAGAACACTAGATCTCATAACTATCTTTAGCTTATGATGATTTAATGGTATTTCACACGTTGTCTAATTTAGTTATCACTTCTCAATCTCAAACTAAATCACGACTCATGCAATTGTTGATCAGGCAACCACAAGCATTAAACTCAGCATAAAATACTCAACTCAAATATGGAATAGTTCATCTATTAATTCAAATCAAAAGCTTCAAATATTCAAAATTTGGCTACATCGTAGCCCTAAAAAAGTAATCTAGCAACTCATAATAAATATAAATGAAATCCAAAATATATTAAAGTTCATGATGAGAGAGAGAGAGAAAAAAAAAACTAGAAATCTCAAGAAAGTCGTGGCTAATCTTGTTTCTGATATGTCCTTCCTCATCAATCTTGTGTTTCCTTGCGTTTTCTCCTCTCCAAAAGTTGATTTTTCTCCCTAGAACTTGCTGCCTCCCCCAAAAGCCTCCTTTTTCTCAGCGTCTGATATCCTCTTTTATCGTAGGGTTTTCTTCTTTTCGCGTCTTTTTACAAAGTTACCCTTAAAAATCCTGCAACACTGCGCAGCTGCGCTATGACTGCGCTACTTCTATTTTCTCTTTGATTCCTTCACTTACTGCATAAAAGATTGCCCTTTATTAATCTTTCTTTAACCTTTGCCTCAAAATTCATGTTTTCCCACATAATTCACCTACGTCACAAAACAAACATGGAACCAATCAATTTGCTCCTATATTACTCAAGAACTAACAAAATTTTAGTGAAAAGGCGCTGAAATAATATTGATTGAAATAATATATCAATATTACACCCAACAAACACCCCCAAACTTAAGCTTTGCTTGTCCTCAAGCAAAAGACACAACTAAAGAAAGAAACAAACTAAAACTAAAGGCTCAACACAAAATAACTCATGAAAGCAATGCTGTAGGATAATAAATTTTTCACGGCCTCCGTAGCTTTTTCCCAACTCAAGAGGTAACTTTCAATCATAAGCATGAATAATAATAACTTCACATAAGTTGCATTTTACTTCAAATCCCCCAAGTGAGTGTGTGAATAGCCTCTATCCTAATCAATTGTACCTAGATGAGTTTATGCAAGTTAAGTGAATCATCAACACAGATCTTTTATTTTCAATCACTTAGGACTTCATAGGCTTACTTTTCATGCCACTCTCCACTAATGTAGGTTAATCATAGCATTAAAGATCAGTAGGACTTTACATTTGGTTGTAACATGCGGCTAGGGTCAAGGTAGGATAATGGATATAATATAAGGCTAAACTACCTATAAGCATACAACTATTCGAGGATGTTTAATGGAGCACATGTCAATTCTACTTCTTACCACCAAAACTATTCAACATATCTCTTTTCTTTCATTTTTCATTTCCTCAACAATCATTCACAACATTTACAAACACACAGAGAATCCACACTCCCCCAAACTTGCATTTTGATATTAACTACAAAGAGTGTAGTTGTTCTCTTTTCTTTTTGTTCTTTTTTTTCAATATTTCATTTTTTTTTGAAACAAAACAACACATCACCAAATCATCAAACCTCCCATCATTCAATACAAAACATGGCTCCATATAATCATCCTAGAACAATCATATGTTACAGGTAGGAGGGTCATAATCTGGGGAAATCAACTTGATAAGTTAAGGAAGAATTTGTAGGTAGCACATGAAAGAAAAGGCTAATTAGGCTCAAATTGGTAGACTAGGGATATTCAATTATTACAAGGGTTGGCTTGAAAGGCTCAAACGATCCAAAAATGGCCTAAATCATTTCTCTAATGCTATGCAACCTAGGATTTCGCCTCGAGTGACAATCAAGCAAGTTCTAAAGTCCTATACTCATATTTTCATTTTTTTTCTTCACTTAAACTCACATAAACCTTCTCTAAGCAACAACATAATTAGGCAAGGCTAAGTGCGCATTAGATGGGGATTTTTCATAAAACAAACTATATTTTAGTCAACTATTCTCATTACTATCATGTACTCCTTATGCTACTCATCATCGACGTATTTTTTATCTTTCCAGCATCGCTTTCAAATTTTTTTCCAAATTTTTCTAATTTTTAATAATAATTTTTTTAGCACTAAATGAAACAAATAATAATAAATAATAATAATAAAATTGATAAAAAGAAAACACGTAAAACAAGAAAACACTGAAAACAAAAATGAAATACGCAAACAAACATGTAAACACCATCCCTAAACTGAGAAAGAAACATTGTCCTCAATGTGAAAACATGAAATTAAAGAAGCCAGAGGACTTCCCTGAGTAGTAGCGTCGTCGACGTGAGCCCGAGGTGGTATTGCGTGTTCGGCGGCATAGGGGTTCCCTTTTTCTTTTTTCTTTTTTCTTTTTCGTTTTTTTTTCACGTCACTGTAGACGCCAGCACAGCTGCGCCATTTTTTAGCGCAACAGCGCTATTTCAAAACTATAACTTCAAACAGTGTTAGCGCAGCAGTGCTTCTTTTAGCGCAACAGCGCTATTGTTTTTTCTTTTTTCAAACGTCAATGCAACGGACGCCAGCGCAATAGCGCCATTTTTTAGCACAACAACGCTATTACAAAAACGTAACTTTTAAGGATGCTAGCGCAGCTGCGCTAAAATTTAGTGCAACAGTACTACTGCACAACATTATTTCTTCTTGTTTTCCTCTTCCATCCAAGCAACCTCTTCACTCCAAACACGAATTTCTCCCAATTTTCTCCCCTAAATGACTTGGTAGAACCTCTCCTTGCCTTGACTTCCCCCAAACTTATTCTTGAACCTATCATGACAATAAAAATCAACAATTAACTTCAACAACTATAATTTAAAAATTAACTAAAAACAACTAACTATTGAATCAAGAAAAAGTCAGAAACATCGGGTTGCCTCCCGAAAAGCGCTTGTTTTAACGTCGACAGCCCGACGAAGCAATTTCTCAGGCAGAGTTGAGATGGAAAATGGACTTGTGCTTATCAAACTCATCATCCCAATAAATCTTCAACTGTTGTCTGTTAACCTTGAATGTTCCTTTCTTTGAATGTTTTACTTCAACAGCTCCATAGGGAAATATCTTCGTTACGACAAAAGGACCTGACCATCTTGACTTGCGTTTTCCTAGAATCCATGGGTTATAAAGAAGTATTTGTTGCCCAAGAGAGAAATCTTTTCCCAAAATGGGTTCGTCATGCCACTCTTTTGTCATCTCCTTGTAACTTCTTGCTTTTTTATTCACTTTATCACCTAATTCTTCTAGTTCATTCAATTGCAACAATTCTTTCTCACCCGTTGCTTGCACATCCATGTTTAGTTGTTTAATAGACCAATATTCCTTGTGCTCCAATCCCCCTGAAACAAAAGAATTATCTTTTAACAAGCTCACCTCCAAGGGATCCAATTGACCCCCATGGTTACACCCTATAGCTTTTACGGCATCAATGTGCAAACAACTGTCACTAGCTTCTGGGTACTTGTACGCTTTGAACACTTTAAATGTTACCTCTTCATCTCATACTCGCAACCTAAGCTCACCCTTTCGAACATCAATAAGTGCTCCTCCAGTTGCAAGGAAAGGTCTTCCAAGAATGATATGAATTTCATTGTCGTCCTCCATATCAAGCACTATGAAATCTGCAAGAAAGATAAATTTATCGACTTTGACTAGCACATCTTCAATAACTCCTCTGGGGTGCTTTAGCGAACGATCAGCTAACTGTAGTGTAATAGTTGTAGATCTTGCCTCTCCTAAACCAAGATTCCTGAAAATAGACAAAGGCATTAAATTAATACTAGCACCTAAATCACACAAAGCTCGCTCAAAAACAACATTGCCAATTTCACATGGAATAGTAAAACTCCCTGGATCCTTGAGCTTTTGTGGTAGCTTCTTCTGTAGGATTGCGCTACACTCTTCAGTAAGTGCAACTGTCTCATAATCTCCAAGCTTCCTCTTATTGAAAGGATGTCCTTCATGAACTTCACATAACTAGGCATTTGTTCAAGCGCATCTGCGAATGGAATATTGATGTGAAGTTTCTTGAAGACTTCAAGAAATTTAGCAAATTGCTTATCAAGCTTATTTTTCTTCAAGCGTTGTGGAAAAGGGACTTTCAGATGTGCTTCTTAAGGAGGTTGTGCATGCTCTTCTGTTTTCTCTTCATCTTTCTCCTCATTTTTCACTTCACCTTTCTCAACCTTCTTGGCTCTCACTGGCTCCTCTAAGTCTTTACCACCTCTCAAGGTGATCACTTTGCAATGTTCCATGCCATTTTTTCTAGGATTCACCTCAGAAGTACTAGGTAAGTTTCCTTGTTGCCTTTCAAAGAACATCGTAGCCATTTGGCTCAACTACATCTCTAGGTTTCTGATTTGTGCGGATTGAATCTGGGAATTCGTCCTTGTTTCATTCATGAATTGAGTCTGCGAAGTCGCCAACTGAGCCAATGCATCCTCCAAATTTACCTTCTTCTCTGGTGGTGGGTTATTCTGCTCAGGTTGCAACACATTCTGATTATTTCTCCAGGAGAAATTCGGATGATTACGCCATGCGGGATTATATCTGTTAGAGTACGGATTGTGCTGCTGCCCATTAAAATTCCCTACATACTGTGCTTGTTTTGCTGTGCCTTACGCAAATGGATTTCTAACCTGACATTCTGTACTATGATGTGAACCACAACAAAACTCACACACCACTGTCGCCTGAACAATATTAGCAGTCATTTGATTATTTTGCAACTGTTTCACGAGATTGTCAATTTTCGCTGTCAAGGCGGTTATGGCATCAATCTCATGAATCCCAACTGTCTTCTTTGGTGCGACTCTCTCGCTTGACCACTGCTGGTGGTTCAAAACAATATCCTCTAGCAACGCATAAGCTTCATCTGTTGTCTTGTTCATTAAAGCTCCTCCTGCTGATGCATCAATCAAAGTTCTTGTGGAGCTAATTAACCCGTTGTAAAAATTTTGAACTTGCATCCACCTAGGTACACCATGATTAGGACACTTCCTCAACAACATCTTATACCTCTCCCATGCTTCACAAAGAGTTTCCCCTTCATGTTGAGCAAAGTTATTGATTTCTATGCGCATCTTCGCTGTCTTTCCACGTGGGAAAAATCTTGACAAAAACTTGTGCACCAAATCCTCTCAAGTAGTGATTGAATCCGAAGGCAACGAGTTCAATCATTCCTTAACTTGATCCCTTAAAGAGAAAGGAAACAAACGAAGACGCAGAGCTTCATCAGTGACTCCATTATACTTAACTATTCCACAGACTTCTAGAAAATTCACAATGTGCTGGTTAGGATCTTCAAAAGGCAGTCCATGAAACTGAATATTCTGAATTAACTGTTGTGTCACTGTCTTCAAATCAAAATCATTCGCCTAAATCGCTGGCCTTCTAATCATAGGTTGAATTCCAGTGGGTGGTAATGCATACTCGCTCAATGTTCTAGGCGGATTTTCCTGGTTATTTTCCCCCTGTACTTGTACTATTTCAGCCATGTTTTTCTGCAATTGGTGGATAGTAGCTCTTTTCTCCTTTCTGTTCTTCCTACAGATTCGTTCTATCTCAGGATCAAAAGGCAGCAAAGTACTACTTCCCAACTTTCGTATACACCTAGAAAAAGATGTTTCTAAAACGCAAACAACACAAAATAAGAAAACAAAACAAAATAAAATAAAATCCAAAGTAAAATTAAAGCTATTTGGTATCGATATTGATAATTGACACAGTCCCCGGCAACGGTGCCAAAAACTTATTGTGTGATTTCTAACGCAAGTGCACGTATCGCAATAAGTAATAAAGTGATAAGTAAAGATCATTCCCACGAGTACTGTAATTACCAACTATCGAAATTAATTTATCTTTAACTTTATTCAGACAATCAAATATGAGAGATTGTGAGTAAAAACTAATAAATAAAGTACTTTTGGAATTAACAACTAAAGCGAATAGGAAATTACTAAAGAAGATAAATCAAGAATTAAAATGCTCTAGGGGTTCTGATTTCACCAAGATTAATCCTATTTGACACTACTGATTTAAATCAATTGATGCCTATTCCCTACGTTGCCAACAATTTCGCTAAGGTAGATATTAGTCTTTCTCAAGCATCAATAACCTATCCCAATAAGCAAGCTAACTAAATCTCTGTGATAACTGTGAACTTATGGAACGCATTAAGCCTTAGAAATTCAAACGCTGCACTAGATCTCATAACTATCTCTAGCTTATGATGATTTAATGGTATTTCACACGTGGTCTAATTTAGTTATCACTTCTCAATCTCAAACTAAATCACGACTCATGCTATTGTTGATCAGGCAACCACAAGCATTAAACTCAGCATAAAATACTCAACGCAAATATGAAATAGTTCATCAATTAATTCAACTCAAAAGCTTCAAATATTCAAAATATGGCTACATCGTAGCCCTAGAAAAGTAATCTAGCAACTCATAATAAATGTAAACGAAATCCAAAATATATTAAAGTTCATGATGAGAGAGAGAGAGAAAAAACTAGAAATCTCAAGAAAGTCGTGGCTAATCTTGTCTCTGATTTGTCCTTCCTCGTCAATCTTGTGTTTCTTTGCGTTTTCTCCTCTCCAAAAGTTGATTTTTCTCCCTAGAACTTGCTGCCTCCCCCAAAAGCCTCCTTTTTCTCAACGTTTGATATCCTCTTTTATCGTAGGGTTTTCTTCTTTTCGCATCTTTTTACAAAGTTACCCTTAAAAATCCTGCAACACTGCGCAGCTGCGCTATGACTGCGCTACTTCTATTTTCTCTTTGATTCCTTCACTTACTGCATAAAAGATTGCCCTTTATTAATATTTCTTTAACCTTTGCCTCAAAATTCATGTTTTCCCACATAATTCACCTACGTCACAAAACAAACATGGAACCAATCAATTTTCTCCTATATTACTCAAGAACTAACAAAATTTAAGTGAAAATACGCTGAAATAATATATCAATATTACACCCAACATAATGATAGAGGGTAGCGAGCGTTGAGCTACAACAGTATAGGGATGCGATTAATTGACATATGAATGATCATTAGTTGAATGGATCATTGAATATGACCGGAATGCCGAAACTACATAACTTTGGATTAATAGTTTGTCATTCATTGCAAAACGTGCAAATTATTCATTTGACTTGAGAAATTATGACTACCGGCTATATTAGGGGCTAAATTTTGCGTTTGGACAATGCTCGCCTTCTTTGAGGGCGAGATTCGGCCTCTTGTAGTTTACTCTTGTGATATGAGTCTGACAGGTAATTGTCAAGATAGGATCTATTAACCTCCGACAGTGAAGCGATATCCTATGTGATCAAGTGTCGGTCATCTAAAATGAGAAATCATTGGCCGGGGTAGTTGAACGATGGAAAGGTATTTTTCCAATGATGTCATCTCTCATTCCACCGAATTAGATCTATGCATAGAATCGTATAGTGGATTTAATCATTTCATAGTCCCCACAATGATCGGGATATTTTAACAGAAGGATTGGACTGCACGCTAATTTGCGACTATGAATAGGTTCGTTGGAATTTGCCTTTATTACTATACATATTTTCGTGATACGTTCGTTGCTAGCGCGTCACTCATGAACATGAAGGTATTTCGAAAAATGATGGAGACATTTTCAGAATCGATCATTTATCGTTGTATAGTCATGAACATAGAAAGTCACACACTTAGGGTATCATGAAAAAAGCAATTTCTGAGCTTGGTATTGTAACACCCCGATCCCTCTCGAGACCGGGAGTTCTAACAATCAATCTATTCACAACCCAAATCCAAACCCGGCAAGATTTTAGGGAAAGACGGACAGAGTCTCCCCTGTTTCTAGGCAAATTGCAAAACCTGTAATAGCATATAAATGGACCAACACCGTGTCCAACCCTTCAACCACCTCAAGGCCATCCGAGCCTCGGTTCACAACAAGCAATTCACAAGTAAATATAAATTCAAGCTTAGCAATTAAACTACACCAACCTATTGCATAAAGTAGACTATCATGACTTTCTATCTTTTTCCCTTTTTGTCATTACAAATATATATTGAAGTTAAGCTATATCAACTAAATACATAATCTAATGAACTTAAATTACATCCCCTTTAACATTAAATACATATAATACATAAAAGCATACAACTTTACAACTTTGACAACTCAAGTCACATAGGCACGCAGGATAACCCTTCAAGCACGGACTTTCACGAAATCACGAACTTTCCAGCTAACATGGCATTTCCTGAAATATGGTGGTGAGGAGTGAGTATACACAACACGGATACTCAGTGAGGGCGAGACAGGTTTCGAGATGGAGAGAAAGAAGATCGTGCAATGCAAATAGGTATAGTTAAGCAATACAATCAATAAAAGGCATTCAATATATATAACAATACAATAAACAATTAAGAAAAGCATTAACACAACCAATCAAAGCTATACCACACTTTGAAGGCTATGGATCACTCGAGCGAGTAATGTACCGATCACGATTCCGATGACATTAACGATGACGCGCCGGCCCAAACCACCTTATAACACCAGTTTGGAATCCCTCGGGAGTAACCATCAATTCTACGACCCAAATCTCCCTGGGAGGCAACCCAAGCGAGAAAGGGAATAGCAGCGGAGCTAGAGCAACCAACATTGGCAACCCGAGGCTACCCAGAGAGGCCCATCACTCACGCGCGAGACACTATGCAATGCAAGACTCTATACAAGGCGATGAGCAAGCGATATCAAGCATTCTCAAAAATTGATAAACATTTCAAAAATTTTCACATTGTCCTAGTTGGTCAATATAGATGAAAAGTCAACTAGTTTGGTCAAAGAATGTGAAAGGTCAATAAAATGCAATTTAAATGAACTTTAAATGCTATTGAATACATGCCATGTTCGGGGTATCACAGGTATTGAGTTGGAAACACGTTAAAGTGTTAACGGTGTAATTTTGGACATTACCGGTTAAGTGTGTCAAAATCATAATTTTTGAAAGTTTTGGGGTCAAAGTGTAAATACTAAAAACTATTGGTGCTTTAGTGCAAATAGATTGAGGGGACAATCTGTAATTAATTATTATAAAAGGGTTTAGGAATAATTAATGTTTGTTGTCACTAAAAGACAAACAACAAGTTGCACAAAAAGACAAGCACTAAAAGACGAAACACAAAAGGACAAAAGACAACTTGCATAAAAAGACAAATAACAAGTTGCATATAAAATTGTCTTTTTTACCCCTCCTTGGTTGACCATCAAAGGGAAATTTTGACACTTGGCTTCTTCATATATTTAGATCATGCCACTTGTCATTTGATGAGCAAGCTTGTGCATCTATAAATAGAAAGACAAGATCTTCACTCTTTTTTTGCACCTTATGGCCGAAATTCTCTCTCTTTAGAAGCATATTGTTCTCTATTTTCTCTTGGTGTTTTCGGCCAAGTCTAGTAGAGTTAGGAAACTTTTGGTTCTAAGTTTTTAACTCTTAATTTACTAAGCTCTTGGACTTAACTAAGCTAGCACTACAATTAGTTAGTTGTCCTCTGCTTTTGGTTAGCCATGGAACGACTAGGACCTTTGCACATGCGAAAGAGCTTTGTCCGAGTCAAGATCTTCTTCAAGTGTCTACATCCGAGTTATCCACGCGAAGTATTTCATTTTAAATACATTTGTATATAGTTGTATATACTTTCTTGTATTTTCTTTTAATGTACTTTTTACGGATTTACTCTTGAGTTTATGTACATACAAACTTGTTTACATGCAAATTTTAATTGTTATTATTTCCACTGCGCTTGCATGTTTTTATTGTTTACATATCTCGAGACAATACCGTTGCACTCTCGCTTTTGAAGCTGATGCCATTATGTGCCTTCATTTTGAAGCTGACGCCTTTTGTACCTTCATTATGAAGCGGACGCCTTTATGCACCTTCAAGTGGTATAAGAGCCACAGTTTTGAAAGTCCATAATATGTAGATTAGATCTAATCTTTTAATGTTTATTGACACGTTTATGCGAAAGATATGAGTTGATTCCATCCCACATGAAAAGATCGACTTTGATTGTAGCAAGCCAAAAGTTTTCTATGATCGGGCATGATGATCCCTTTATATGGAGATCTCGGTTTACGTGTCATATCGAGACTATATGGCTTGTGAACTCGGTTGGTCTTAGAATGCTTGGTTGATGTTAGAGTCAATTCTCTTTCATGCATGTTGTCAAAACATTCATAGAAGATTAGATGGACTTTGTTTATCTTTTGTATATGATGCGTAAAGATGTTCGTTGAATTAATTTCATTTAGCTTTGATTGTCTATGTGATAAGTTTAATCTAGCTACATGATGCATAAATGGTGAACTTGATCATGTACTTAGTGGATACCCGGTTTGTAATTGAGACATAAGTCTCATTTTATTTTTCTTGCTTTTGAGAGAACTTTGTAGCAAGGACTATATGTAAATTCTCAAGAAGAAATGCAAAAGAGGCAACCGGATGAATCCAAAGGAGTTGGAGATCTTGAAGACATAGTGATATGTTTTAAGATAGTTTTTCTTTTTTATTCCAAAGTCCATGATCTACCATTTATACCTGTTGCATGCATTATATACTATATGATTGTTAATGTATGCATGATGAGATCTATTACAAAAACTCCCAAATGTGTAAATCAATATTAGATTTGTTGTCCTCTACTATCCTAGGACTTAATGAAACCAAATCGATCATGTCCGGTCTTTCCCAAAGGTAGAGGGACATAATTCGTACTAAGTTTAATTAAGTTGCTAGTATAACATAGTGATGTGGTTGTCTGCTAGCATGATTCTGAACTTGAAAGAACTGTATGGTGAGCAAAGTGATGTTGCCAGATATGAACTGTCAAAGGAGTTGTTCTGAGCTAGATTGGAAAAAGGTGGTGATGTCAACAAGCATGTTCTCAGGATGATTAGTTTCTAATTACTCAACTTGAGATGCATGAGTTTGACATAGACTGTAAGCTGCACATAGACCTTATTCTGCAGTCTCTCCCACCTTCCTTCAATCAGTTCATAGTGAACTTTCAAATGAACAAGCTCTCTGCTTCTCTGCCTGAGCTGGCGAATATGTTGACCAATGCACAGTCTCAGTTCAAGGGAAAAGGTAAGGAGACTGTCCTCGTTGCAACCTCTTCTTCTGGGTTTAGGCCCAAGAATAGAAGAAGGAGGAAGAACAAGAAGAAGGAAGAAGAAGAAGAAGAAGGATACTACTCCTAAGCCCACTGGAGGTGTTAAGAAGAAAGAAGCCGTCCCTAAAGGGTAGTATTATCACTGCAAGGTTGATGGCCATTGGAGAAGAAATTGTCCCCTGTACCTTCAACAGTTGTGGGAGAAACAGGTTGCCGCCACTACGCGATGTACAACTTCTTTTTCTGTGAATGAAACTAATTTTTCAATTATTCCGGCTTGTACATCTTGGATTTTAGATTCTGGTGCTACGACGCATGTTTGCATGTCCTCACAGAGTCCAAATGATTGGATAATGCTTCAGAAGTGTGAGATTGTTTTGAAGGTTGGTAATGGAGCAAGTGTTGCGGCCCATGCCAAAGGAAATGTTTAAGTTTGTTTGCTTGCTGGTCATGTATTGCATCTTTCAAATATTTTAGTTGTTCCAAATGTTGTTAGGAATATTGTTTCTATTCCTAAACTTGTTTGTGAAAATTATGAATTTTCTTTTATGATCAAGGGTTGTAATATTTATTACCGTAATGAATATATCGATTCAGCTACTTTGTTGAACGGACTTTATCATTTGAATCTTGATGAATGCATGCATGTAACTTCAACTTCCACTTCAAAACAATCAAAAGATATTTAAATTAACGTGAAACAATTGTGGCACTTGAGACTTGGACATATTAGCGAGAAAAGATTAACATGGATGGCTCAAAATGAACTTATCGATTCATTGGGATTTAAGCTAGGGCCTACATGTGAGTCTTGTATTCTCAGGAAAATGACCAAGTCATCATTTGTTGGAAAAGGAGCAAGAGCCACTGAATTGTTAGCATTAATACATAGTGAGGTATGTGGACCCTTTAGAGAAATGACTCACGATGGTTATATCTACTTCATAACCTTTATTGATGACTATTCTCGGTATAGTTATGTGTACTTAATGAAGTACAAATCTGAGGCTTTCAAAAAAAATCAAGGAATTTAAAGCTGAAGTAGAAAACCAAATGGGAAAAAGTATTAAAACCTTGCAATCCGATCGTGGAAGTGAATATTTAAGTACCGAATTTCTTGAATATCTTAAACAAGCTGGAATAATTTCACATACTACTCCACCTGCTACACCACAACTAAATGAAGTATCTGAACGTAGAAATCATACATTGATGGATATGGTACGATCTACGATCAGTTACACCGATCTTCCAATTTCATTGTGGGGGTATACACTTCTTACGACTATTTACTTGTTGAATAGGGCTCCAACTAAAACTGTTCCTACTACACAGTATGAGATATGAGTTGGTAGGAAACCAAATCTTAATCACATTAGGATTTGGGGATATCCCGCTTATGTTAAAAAAGATAAGATGGACAAGTTGGAAGCTAGATCAGATAAAGGAAGATTTGTGGAATATCCTAAGAAGACTAAAGGATATTATTTTTATTTTCCCGATGATCAAAGAATATCGATCAGTCAAGATGCCGTCTTTCTTGAAAAGGAGTTTGTTCAAGAAGGAGGCAGAGAAAGGAAAATAATAATAGAAGAAGAGTCTTCTGAACCACAAATTGACCCAAGTCTTGATCCCGAACCAATTCAACAAGATCTAGAACTAGTCATCACACAAGGACGTCGAAGATCTAGGAGAGTATCCCATCATCCCGAGAGATATGGTTATCTGCTTGAGGAAACACAAGAGTTGTTTGTGATAGGGAATAAAGATCACTTGGATGATCCTACTGATTATGAAGAAGCAATACAAGATATTGATTATGAGAAATAGAGGCAGGCTATGCAAACAGAGATAGATTCCATGTATTCAAATGATGTTTGGACCTTAGTTGACCAACCTGAAGGTATTGTACCTATAGGTTGTAAATGGGTCTTCAAAATGAAACTTGGAATAGATGGATATGTGGAAACTTATAAAGCAAGGTTGGTTGCGAAAGGTTTTTGTCAGAAACAAGGCATTGTTTATGATGAAACTTTTTCATCAGTTGCCATGCTTAAGTCCATCCGTATAATGCTTGCTATTGTCGCACACTATTATTTTGAGATCTGGCAAATGGATGTTAAACTTGCATTCCTAAATGGCTATCTTGAGGAAGATATCTATATGGAACAGCCTGAAGGTTTTAAATCCAACAAAGATCAAGTGTGTAAGCTTAAAAGATCAATATATGGTCTAAAACAAGCCTCTCATTCTTGGAACATCAGATTTAATAATGAGATCAAAGAGATTGGTTTCATTAGAAATGACGATGAACCTTGTGTATACAAAAGGATCAGTGGGAGCATGACCACTTTTCTGATTTTGTATGTTGATAACATTCTAATCATGGGAAATGATGTTGGACAGATGATGTCCCTTAAGATTTGGTTGAATAGAAAGTTCTCCATGAAAGATCTGAGAGAAGCCTCTTATATCTTAGGGATTCGTGTCTATAGAGATAGAACGAAAAGATTGATTGGCTTTTCTCAAAGTCTGTACATAGAGTGAGTATTGAAGAAATTCAATATGGAGAGTTCTAAGAAAGGTCTTCTGCCTATCTGGCATGGAATACATCTTTCTAAGAACATGTCTCCCAAGTTCGAAGATGAAAGACAACGTATGGAACGTGTGCCTTATGCTTCAACTTTTGGCAGTCTCATGTATGCCATGCTATGTACAAGGCCTGATATTGCATATGATGTAAGCCTTGTGAGCAGATATCAGTCTGATCCTGGAGAAGAACAATAGATTGCAGTGAAGCATATCCTTAAGTACTTGCGAATGACTAAAGACCTTGCACTGATTTATGGAGGAGGAGAACTTCGGATAGATGGGTACACAGATTCAGATTTTCAATATGAAACGGATGATAGAAAGTCTACATCTGGATTTGTGTTTGTTTATAATAGAGGAGCAATAAGTTGGTAAAGTTCCAAGCAGCCAGTTACTGCAGACTACACTACGGAAGTCGAGTACATTTTTGCATCTGATGCAGCAAAAGAAGTTGTTTGGATGAAGAAGTTCTTGTTTGAGCTAGAAGTGGTTCCTTCCATCGAGTTGTCGATACTGCTGTATTGCGACAACAATGGAGCTATTGCACAAGCTAAGGAACCTAGATCTCATTAGAAATCCAAACACATAGAAAAGCGTTTTCATATCATTCGAGAGATAATTGCTTGAAAGGATATAAGTCTGCAGAAAGTTCCCACATTAGAGAATCTAGCTGACCCACTTACTAAGCCCATGTGTCAATAGCAGTTAGAACGTCATCTTGAAAAGATAGGGATGCGATACCATGTTGATATGCGCCGAAAGCCATATTCTATAGCATTAGAACAAGTGGGAGATTGTTAGAGATATGCTCTAATGCTATATAGTTAGATGACCTATATAAGGCATTTTGATGTAAATCTGAATGGCATGTTAATTGGATGTTAATATTCTCCATTCAATTATATGAATATATCCTCAATGTTTTTCGGAGAAGAAATATATTCTTGAGGTGTTGAGAATTCAATGCCATGTTTCTTTGACATGATAAACATTCAAAAGCAATCATAGTCTTTAGATTATTCGACCAGGTCTAGAATAATCAAGTACGGACTATCATATGTAGTTACCTTTGATTAACATAGTGATGTTAATGATAAAGGGTAGCGAACGTTGAGCTACAACAGCATAGGGATGCAATTAATTGACATATGCATGATCGTTTGTTGAACGGATCATTGAATGTGACTGGAATGACGAAACTACACGACTTTGGATTAATAGTTTGTCATTCGTTATAAATTGTACAAATTAATCATTTACCTTGAGAAATTATAGTTGCCGACTATATCAGGGGCTAAATCTTGCGTTTGGACAATGCTAGCCTTCTTTCAGGGTGAGATACGGCCTCTTGCAGTTTAGTCTTGTGATATGAGTCTGATAGGTAATTGTCAAGATAGGATCTATTAACCTCCGACAGTGAGGCGATGTCCTATGCTGTGATAACCCGAACCCGACATGCATTTAATGACATTTAATTGCATTTAATTAAGTGTTATCTTAAATGTTAGAATTGAATTATGTGTTTATCTTTGGTTAAACATTTAATTGTAGCTTTATTTTCATATTTCTTTTGGAAGTAATTAAAATAATACTTGAGTTAATTATTTTAACGGAATATCACCTACATTTCATATTTATGTCAATCGGTTTTAGTTTTCTTGCACTTAAATGCTCGGATTTCAATTAAATGAAAAGTAACTCCGAGCCGGAGTAAATTTTAAACTATGATACTTTCCAAAAATGATATATTTCTTAGATTCTTTGAGGTTTAATTGTCACTTCTTGGTTGACGCAAAGTGCATAGCATATCGAGAGAGATAGTTAGGAAATGAATTCGAGTCCTTAGCAAATAGTGAAACTAGTATTTAGATTACTTAAATTTTATAATTTAATTTTTGTTAGCTAGAATTAACATTTCCTTAGTTGTTTTAGCTTAAAAATGCATGAAAATAAGTCATTTTGACCAATTTTAAGTTGTTTGACCAAGTAGCCTTGACCTTTGACCAAATAGTCACCTTAATAAGCTTAAAACATAACAAAATAAAAAAAAAACAAAGCAAAGAATCAGAATGCAGCTGGCCAAAAATATGAAGGAAGAAAAAAAAAACCTTTCAACTTCAATTCTTTGATTTTTTCGCGTGAGCTTGCACGGGGTTGTTTTCGAGGCGTCCTACGAGGTTTTCCTAGCGTCTAGGAGCGTCTAAGGTGAGGGTTTTATCGTTATTTGCGCATTTGAAAAATGTATGTCTAAACTTTAATTTTTAGAACTTATGCGTAGATTGTTGTTTTAATCGTTTTGTTGCTTAAAGAATGTTCCTTGTTGATTATAGAACATGTATTTATAGCTTTTTAGCATTTTCTGCGGTTGAAAATCGAAATTGCAATTTAAATTGAGTAATGAATAGTAATTAGTGAATAGTAAACCCCTGTTTCGATGAAGTTGCTCCGTTACGCGTTCTGTTGATGTAGGAAGATGCTAGATATGCTAGAATGCCTAAATGCGTGGTTTAATTGGAATGTGTAATGGAAAAACGGAGAAAAACGGCTTAGTGAAAGTCGGGGTCGTTTAGGTCGAGTTTGGCGTCTTCTTGTTTTGCATGTTGGCATTGTTTCGGGAGGCCATGGAAGTACTTTTGGTGCGATTATGGCGTTCGTTGGGTGTTTGGTTGGTATAGTTGTAGTTCAAACGAGCAAAGGGGAGAAATCAGGACTTTGTGTGAATTCTAGGATAAAGTATGGTTTCGGGGTCCTTAGACGTGCCTTATGGTGACCTAGAAGGGTTGGTGAAGTCGGTTTCCAGAACTCGTGGCTCGTTTGGAAATGGTAGTGTTTTGTTAGTTGGGGCCGATTTGTGATTTTGCTTGTTATCTTGATATTATGCCTATAGAATGGTTAGGGTTGCTTGATATACTTGTTTAATTGGTGTTATTGTAGCTTATTATTGCTTGTTATGCTTGAAAAGTTAGTTGAATGCTAGTATTGTTTGTGATTGCTTGTTATCTCGTTTGTTGGCACTAGTTTGTATTGTTGTGCTATCGCTCGTTTATTGCCTTGTATCGAGTCTTGCATTGCATAGTGTCTCGCGCGTGAGTGATGGGCCTCTCTGGGTAGCCTCGGGTTGCCAGTGTTGGTTGCTCTAGCTCCGCTGCTATTCCCTTTCTCGCTTGGGTTGCCTCCCAGGGAGATTTGGTTCGTAGAATTGATGGATACTTTCGGGGTATTCCAAACTGGTGTTATAAGGTGGATGCGCGCTTATTGTCATCGTTGTCAACATCAAGCTCGAGATTGATGTATCGCTCGTGAAATGGTACATTGCTTGTATGAGTGAACCATAGCCTTCATAGTGTGGTATAGCTTTGAATGGTTGTGTTAATGCTTTCAGTAATTACTTATTGTATTGATTGTTTGTCTTGGTTACTTATTTATCAGTTATATTGCTTAACTGTCTTATTTGCATTGCACGACTTTCTTTCTCTCCAATTCGATATCTGTCTCGCCCTCACTGAGTATACGTGTTGTGTATACTCACTCCTCACCACCACATTTTAGGAAATGTCATGTTAGCTGGAAAGTTCGTGATTTCGTGAAAGTTCGTTGCCTGAAGAGTTGTCTTGCGTGCCTATGTGGCTTGAGTGTCGAAGTTTGTAAAGATGTATGTTCATATGTTGTTTGTATTTATTGTCAAAAGAAATGTAATTTAAATTTAGCTAAGTAGCTGAGGTGAATTGATAAGCTAGTTTATGTAATCAGTTAGCATAGCTTAACTTCAAATGCATGTTTGTAATATCCAAAAGAAAAGAATTAGAATGGCATGATAGTTTATTTTATGTAGTAGCTTAGTATGGTGTAGTTGCCTTGTTTGAGTGTACTTGTCAAAAATGAAAAGAGATAGGTTAGCTTTTAAACTGGAAATGTATGTATACTTGATGAGTTTAATTGTTGAGAACCAAGGCTCGGATGGCCTTGAGGTGTTTGTATGGTTGGACTCGGTGTTGGTCCACTTATATGCTGTCGCAGGTTTTACATTTCGCCTAGAAACAGGGGAGACTCCGTCCGTTTTCCCTGAAAATTTATGCCCGGGTTTGGTTTGGGTTGTGATTAGATCGATTGATAGAACTCCCGGTCTCGAGAGGGATCGGGGTGTTACAGGTGGTATCAGAGCTTGTCTAGCTCATAAGCCGGGACAGGGTCCTCGGTCTGGTGGGTAGTGATCCTTGAATGTGTGCTTGATAAGTGTGTCTTGAAAGTGTATGCTTGTATGTGAGATTGTGTGTCTTGACTTGAATGTATGCACCTATGTGATATAGTTATGTGTTATGTGTAAATTGTGTGCTAAGTGAAGTGAAATATCTAGTTGTGCATTGAATTGACCTATTGAATTGGCATCGTGAATTGAATCGACCTCGTGAATTGTTATTTGCTTGAAGTATTGCTTGTAATGTGTGTATAGAATGTCTTGAATTAGCTATGCCGTGGTTTGAATTGATTATGTTGTGCTTGACTTGATTGCCGTGCTTGAGTGACTTTGTTGAATAAACTGTTTTACAAACTTGCTTGCATAATAGTTTAAGGCATGTGTATAACTGTGATATATTGCCATTCATACATGTCCTATGAAAATGATAAGTAAGTCCTCTTCCTCCCCTGAAGAAAGTGGTTCACAGTTGGCCTTTCAAGGTGTATGGATTGGTAGGAAATGAATGGTATTTGACTAGTCTTTATTTGGGAGTTGGTGTTTGCTTTTGGAGCTCGGATATTGGCAAATCTCTATGGTCCTTCTCTGTGCTTAACAGTTGTGAAAAATATAACTTTCTTTGGGGTTTCGGTATGATGGCTCTTGGTAGCATTCTTTGGCTTCCTTATTGGGTATTCTTTGGAACTTCTGTTGGCACTTCTTGGTAGCCTTGTCTGTTGGGGTTCCTCTAAGATTATCTCCTATGCTTAGAAAAATGACTTTCTTTGGAGTTCTACATGATAACTCTTTGGAGCATCTTCTTAATATTTCCTTGTTGGGCATTCATCGAGTTTTTCTATAATGGCATTCGTGGAAGACTAGGTTGGGATTTTAATCAACCTTTGGTGTTCTTTCTGCATTCTTATGGGGAACTTTGATTTGAGTCTACTTACAATGATCAGCTTTGCGTGAGGCGTACTATTTTGGTATTCTTTGTGGACATTTCTCAGTGGATTTGACAATCGGAGTTCTTATTGGACTTGCTGCATAATATTGTCTACAATATCTTTGTTATGGTCTTTCTTGATATTTTATTGGCAATCGTGATTGGAAATCTTCAATAGCATATGGTGTACCTGCACGGCATTTCCTCTGGTATTTCACCCAATATTCGATAGCAATATTATTTTGGGAATCTACTTGGTTATTCAGCTTGGTGTTCATTCATGGACTTTTGATAAGTATATATATGTTGGCGTACATTTTGGATTTCCTAATCAGATGCTTCTAGAGCTATATATTGAAAGACTTCCTTGATGTCACGCCCCAACACGACCCCTCCTATGATCAGTCAGGACGCAACGGAATTTCGGCAGTATAACGACAGTAAATAGGACACCGAGGTTCCAAACCAACCTCATTAAACATCATACATCCAGCAACTCCTTAATTCAAACAACAACATACAACACAATCATAATATACAATAAACCATCCTCGTTATACGCCTCCGTTCCAACATAACATACAATACCTCAACCTTATCATACATTTCAAAAAATAAGTTGAGACATAATTACAACTTAACCATAGACAAAAGAAAGCCACTAAGTTAACACCATTTGGATCATCATCTTCCAATATCTATTACAATAAGAACCACAAAGCATATAAAAGTCTATTAAGCTAATATACATGACATTAAACAACATATAATCATGGATAAGACTCAGGAACATATGACTCGTCCACGTAAACCACATTTTCCACATTCTCCTCTTCAGGAGGCACATACCCGTAATCCGGCTCTGCAACACCTGTAAGCATGCATTAATAGAGAGTGAGCTTATATACATAAGCCCAGTGAGGATCCGATAGATCTCGACAGTATTCACTACGCTCCTTGGATTTAGTCCTTTGAGCAAGTAAACACACAACAACATAATAACATAAATAAAGCTATCATCACATAACTATATGACCATTCAATGAAGGATACTCTATTTGGTGTAGCTCCAAACGCCATCACGATCTCAACCGTTCTTCTTATAACTCCCCATTACTCACGCACCCGAGGTACCTCACTAGCCCCTTCCCTCCATGACATCTCCGTCATGCGAGCTGGGGGTAGCCTATGGCAGTCATGCCGTTATCAACCCGACAGCCCGACGCTGCCCGAGAGGTGGCACACACATACCAAGACTCCATATTCATCAATAATCATGCAAGCATAAATCAATCAATCAATTGGGAGATCAGCAACAAGAGTGCCCGATTGCCGCATTCAATAATAATCAATCAATATCATTTTATCATCATCAATAATCATATCATCATCATCAATAACATCAATAATCAATTAAACAACAAATAACTAAGTTAGATGACAAAGTAGGCCATCTAACCGAACATGCATAATATACATAATTAAACTCTAAATTACTCAACAACAACTCACCATTCATCACTCGAACACTACCCAACCATCTAAGGCATCGTTCAAGAAATTAAAGAATGACAACCTAAACTTCTAAAATTCATAACTTACAATCTACTAATCCAAACATTGCCAAATCAGTTCCTATCACTCACCCATTCAACCTACTACATTAGCCCTCTCGGAAATCCACCATAACACCTCCAAATCATGCCCGATAACCCTAAAACCCTAAGATATCTTGGCTGGATTTTCCGGATTTTCACACGAACAATGTAATCGAAAATTCGGCATTACAACAGCGCTAACACGTAATTATCAAGTATTTAGAAATCGACGGCAATCGATTTCGATCAACACAACTCATTTAATTCAACTTTGAACATTTTAATCAAAATTAAATACCCGGAAAATAAAAATTATGCTATATCCGACAGAAACTCGTAGTATTAGTATATAATGATCCCTAGCATACAAGGAGCAATAATCTAACATCAGATTACAATTCTAACGGTTCAAATTTCATTTATACGCAAAAACATAAAAATGACATTTTGAGATCTAGAATTTTTCTCTCACCTTTGATCCGAAGTAAAGCTAGGAATGCGTGCAACAAGTGCCCAACAAGCGGAATCTAGCTCGGTTTGAAAAGATTCGGACTTTAAATGAGTTTTCTAAGGCAAAATTACTTTGAAAATAAGTTGAATAAAATCTCTTTTTTTTCCTAAGCTTTCACGGCTGCAAGGTGTGTGAAAATGTGGTGTTTTGCTTTGTTTCATTGTGTGTTGGTGATATATGCATGAAAGTCAACAAGTCAAATGAAAGTCAAAGTTGAAACTTTAGTATTTTTAGTGTTTTCTTGACTTTAAATGCATTTTATTGTTCACCAAAGTTCAAAACATTTATTCAACACCCAAGCTAGCTCAAGTAAATTATTTTTAGGTGACAAGAAGTTTTACAATCAAACAATTTCACCCGAGTCGGCTTAAAACTCGATTTTCGCAAAAGTCGGTGTAAAAACCCTAATAAATTCTTAAGCCGATTTTAAAATCGTTTTCATCAAACACAGGTCTATTAAAGTCCGTTGACTAAGTCTAGAAGGGTTAAAAAGACCAGTTTCAAAATTTTAGCGGACGTGTTTCGAAAACACTATTCACTGAAAATCGACGATAAAATTTCTGATCCCGTTTTTTATGAAAATTTCATGAATGCACATTTAGCACGTATTAGGAGTATTGACATCAAAATTATAACATTCTAGGCCCTATAGCACATAAACAGGTCATATGCACGCAAAACGAGACAAAGCACGTAAATCAAGTTAAAGCAGAAAAATGGGGTTTCACATTCTCCCCTCCTTAAAACAATTGCGTCCGCGCAATTCTTGAACTGATAGACAATTAAATCCTCAATCGTTACACTTAACAATACTTCTATTAGTTCTCATTTATCTCTTAGGATGACAACTAACCAAAGACCTCAAAAGAACAATCGCTGTTGACTGCAAGTTGATGATCATAGTTCTAAGACAATCTTCAATTCATAATTCTCTCCTACCTAATATCATATTGCATATGAAAGAATTTGTAACTCCAAAGTCTTAGCATGACACCACTAATTATCAATCATCCCCTACTACACAAAAGAGCTCTATGAACACCCCGAGGGTTTAAAAACTCATTCACGATAACATGAATGATTATTGATCAAGAGAATATCTCAAAAGTGACATTTGTCAGAATATGGCTCTTATGAAATTTACAAGGAAATACGAATATGAAAAATCATATTCGAGCCAACAATCAAGTGAACAGGAGGTCAAACGGGTTAGAGAATCAAGAGGTTAATAGTTTAATAAGAAAGCGTGATAACTAAGATAAGGAATGTCTCAGCACCTTTCAGTTAAATAAGTACGAACAAAGGATGATGACGAGTCAACACAGTGCTGAGTATGTTAAACAAAAATTCTTGAACAAGTAGATATTTCAATTCTCGATGATTGTTCAAGGAACCAACAAGTAAGTTGTACTTGAGGTGAAATGAAATTAAGAGATAAGAGATGATTAATTCAATAGAAAACATGAGTGGCAAGAGTATCTCAGCACGCAATACCAAAGAAGTATAAATAAGAAAGGACAGTGCTGAGTATATTGAATGAGCAATTACAAGCAAAGTAATGACTCAAGATTTAATAATGAAACAATAGGATTAACAAGGATCAACAAGAATGACAATGATGTACTTAGGTAGGGAGTACATCAAGCAAGTGAAATTCGAATAAGTAAAATGGTATACCAAAGGAAAAATTACTTTCAAATGAATAGTAATAGGATGAAATGAAATATTGAAACGAATGGCTAGAGATATAGAATGAAATATAGAAGTCTCAAACCTTAACTCCAATAAGCGACATTGCTATAAGAAACAAATATGAATGTTAAGAATAGAAACAATGTCAAATGAGTATAGGATCCATTAATCCAATAAGCAAACTTTCAAGAAACAATTGATAGGCTAGAAAAATGTAACTCTCTCTCAAATAAGTGAGAATAGAGTAAAAAAGAATAATAAGACCGATAGAATTATGAAGCACAAGAAGGGTGTCCCACCTACACACTTAAACACTAACAAGTCAAATCCTACAATCTATCTTCCTCTAAAACAAGACACTAAGGAGATCTAGAGAACCTAAGGAGTCATAACAATCACCAAACAAGATAAATCACTCCAAAATTTTACATTCCGTACCAGACCAATCACTAAACAAGATAAATCACCGATTACCCAACAAGATTAACTAATGAAGACTCCAAAATCTGATAACACAATATAGATTCATATTCACCCGTTATAACACAAGAGAATCTCCAATCAACAATTTAGAGAGTCATACCACCTAGAACTCAAAAGCTTGATGTAGGTAAGTAAATGTTCAGTCACCAAAATGCATTCTTATTTCCTCAAATAATTCTATCTCCGAACAATTGCATCTTCGAATAGAGTAACTTTAGTCAGGAATCACTCCAATTGTTTCGAAGGTTTAAAGATCAAAACTCCAAAATATCCATTAATAATATAGCAATCTCAAATAGTAGAAATATTCACACGTTATACCACACTTCATTCCATTCATAAATATACATCACTAATTCCTCAAATAAATTCATTCTAAAATAACCTCAAGAAAGTATAATCTGAGTTGAGACTCCAAAAGTGTCTAATCACAACCTCACAAAAACCTCAACTTATGATTCATCTCCAAGTAATAATAAGTTAAACATGGCAACAAAAGTAATTATAATCATCAAGATACATTACTATTTCCTCGAACAACTTCATTCTCGCTAAAGGAACATCAAGAGCAATCCACTAAGCCGAAACTAAAATCCATAAGCATAACAATTAAAATCTAACTGATAAACTTCTAGAATAATAATAATTCAAAATCATGGCCTACCACTATTTCCGAAAACTCTTGCAGTCACCCTAGACATTAAAAGGTCACTCACGAGTTAAAACATGTATGCAACTATATCATATGAAAGACAAGTATAACGTAATGCACAATTATCATACAATGCAACATTATCACATAACACACAATTCAACATCTAAGAAGCCAACGTCACATAAACATGTTATATCACAGAAGTAAGTTATAAACAATTAAAGTCATATAAGCAACAAACTTCACATAAGACAAGTTCATCACGTAACTCAAATTGGTCACTTAAAGTACATTGAACACCTAAAGCACGTTGTTTCACATAATCTAGTTATAAACAATTAAAACCACATAAAAAACTAACTTCACACAAGGCACAAAATCACATAAAACACAATTGTCACATAATACACATTAATCACATAATGCACATTAATTACAACAAATTGAGTACGTATAGCACGTTATCACATAAAACATATTGACCACATTAGTTCACTTAACACACAAGGCATACTGGTCACATAGAAAGTTAAACACATAAGTAAATTAATCACATAAACATATTAACATATGTTTTACTTTTCTTTCACTTAATACATACTTTCATGCTTAGACCACTACCCACATTCCGAGGATACCCCGGCTGACAGCTAACATGCGCTCTGATACCACTTAAACTGTCACGCCCCAACACGACCCCTCCTATGATCAGTCAGGACGCAACGGAATTTCGGCAGTATAACGACAGTAAATAGGACACCGAGGTTCCAAACCAACCTCATTAAACATCATACATCCAGCAACTCCTTAATTCAAACAACAACATACAACACAATCATAATATACAATAAACCATCCTCGTTATACGCCTCCGTTCCAACATAACATACAATACCTCAACCTTATCATACATTTCAAAAAAATAAGTTGAGACATAATTACAACTTAACCATAGACAAAAGAAAGCCACTAAGTTAACACCATTTGGATCATCATCTTCCAACATCTATTACAATAAGAACCACAAAGCATATAAAAGTCTATTAAGCTAATATACAAACATTTAAACAACATAAAATCATGGATAAGACTCAGGAACATATGACTCGTCCACGTAAAGCACATTTTCCACATTCTCCTCTTCAGGAGGCACATACCCGTAATCCGGTTCTGCAACACCTGTAAGCATGCATTAATAGAGAGTGAGCTTATATACATAAGCCCAGTGAGGATCCGATAGATCTCGACAGTATTCACTACGCTCCTTGGATTTAGTCCTTTGAGCAAGTAAACACACAACAACATAATAACATAAATAAAGCTATCATCACATAACTATATGACCATTCAATGAAGGATACTCTATTTGGTGTAGCTCCAAACACCATCACGATCTCAACCGTTCTTTTTATAACTCCCCATTACTCACGCACCCGAGGTACCTCACTAGCCCCTTCCCTCCATGACATCTCCGTCATGCGAGCTGGGGGTAGCCTATGGCAGTCATGCCGTTATCAACCCGACAGCCCGACGCTGCCCGAGAGGTGGCACACACATACCAAGACTCCATATTCATCAATCATCATGCAAGCATAAATCAATCAATCAATTGGGAGATCAGCAACAAGAGTGCCCGATTCCCGCATTCAATAATAATCAATCAATATCATTTTATCATCATCAATAATCATATCATCATCATCAATAACATCAATAATCAATTAAACAACAAATAACTAAGTTAGATGACAAAGTAGGCCATCTAACCGAACATGCATAATATACATAATTAAACTCTAAATTACTCAACAACAACTCACCATTCATCACTCGAACACTACCCAACCATCTAAGGCATCGTTCAAGAAATTAAAGAATGACAACCTAAACTTCTAAAATTTATAACTTACAATCTACTAATCCAAACATTGCCAAATCAGTTCCTATCACTCACCCATTCAACCTACTACATTAGCCCTCTCGGAAATCCACCATAACACCTCCAAATCATGCCCGATAACCCTAAAACCCTAAGATATCTTGGCTGGATTTTCCGGATTTTCACACGAACAATGTAATCGAAAATTCGGCATTACAACAGCGCTAACACGTAATTATCAAGTATTTAGAAATCGACGGCAATCGATTTCGATCAACACAACTCATTTAATTCAACTTTGAACATTTTAATCAAAATTAAATACCCGGAAAATAAAAATTATGCTATATCCGACAGAAACTCGTAGTATTAGTATATAATGATCCCTAGCATGCAAGGAGCAATAATCTAACATCAGATTACAATTCTAACAGTTCAAATTTCATTTATACGCAAAAACATAAAAATGACATTTTGAGATCTAGAATTTTTCTCTCACCTTTGATCCGAAGTAAAGCTAGGAATACGTGCAACAGGTGCCCAACAAGCGGAATCAAGCTCGGTTTGAAAAGATTCGGACTTTAAAGGAGTTTTCTGAGGCAAAAGTACTTTGAAAATAAGTTGAATAAAATCTCTTTTTTTCCCTAAGCTTTCATGGCTGCAAGGTGTGTGAAAATGTGGTGTTTTGCTTTGTTTCATTGTGTGTTGGTGATATATGCATGAAAGTCAACAAGTCAAATGAAAGTCAAAGTTGAAACTTTAGTATTTTTAGTGTTTTCTTGACTTTAAATGCATTTTATTGATCACCAAAGTTCAAAACATTTATTCAACACCCAAGCTAGCTCAAGTAAATTATTTTTAGGTGACAAGAAGTTTTACAATCAAACAATTTCACCCGAGTCGGCTTAAAACTCGATTTTCGCAAAAGTCGGTGTAAAAACCCTAATAAATTCTTAAGCCGATTTTAAAATTGTTTTCATCAAACACAGGTCTATTAAAGTCCGTTGACTTAGTCTAGAAGGGTTAAAAAGACCAGTTTCAAAATTTTAGCGGACGTGTTTCGAAAACACTATTCACTGAAAATCGACGATAAAATTTCTGATCCCCTTTTTTATGAAAATTTCATGAATGCACATTTAGCACGTATTAGGAGTATTGACATCAAAATTATAACATTCTAGGCCCTATAGCACATAAACAGGTCATATGCACGCAAAACGAGACAAAGCACGTAAATCAAGTTAAAGCAGAAAAATGGGGTTTCACACTTGAAACTTCTGTAATATGATTGACTGGATTTCTTGTTTGGAGTCTTCCCGAGTGGTACTTGGGATTCTTGGTTAGACTCTGCCTCAGATTGTTTATCGGTATGTTCTTGGTACTTTTAGTTGGGATTCTATTATGGCATTCTATAGGATCCTTAGTGGCCATTTATTTAGCATTTTCTTATTGGGCAAACTTGGCTACATTCTTACCGGAGCATTGTTCGGTGCGCACTCTACTGGCGTCCTTGATGGCAAGCTGTATAAAGGTTGCACTCGGCAAATGGCGAAGAGGTCTTGGAGCTTGGTCTTATATGTGCTGCATCTATTTTGGCCATCCTTTGACTTCCTTATTTGATACTTGTTGGATTTTTATAGAGGATTCGTATATTGGTAATATCTACAGTATCTTTGCTTTAGTCTTTATTGGCATCTTCTCGGCACTCTTAGTGGGGAATTCTCTTATGATATTCTTGACCAGCGGAATTCTTATTTGGATTTCAAGATGGTATTTTCAATTAAACCTTTATTTGGCCTTATTATTTTGGAGTTTTCAGTCAGTACTATTGAAGCTTCTTAGTAAGGTGTTCTTTGAGCGTTCTTATTCAGTGTCTTATTCAGCAACCAATGAAGAGTGGTCAGAGTTGGATTTCAGATGATGCAGAGTTCTATTGGAAGAAGAATTGCGAGGATGCAATTGTTTTAAGAGGGGAAGGATGTGATAACCCGAACCCAGCATGCATTTAATGGCATTTAATTGCATTTAATTAAGTGTTATCTTAAATGTTAGCATTGAATTATGTGTTTATCTTTGGTTTAACATTTAATTGTAGCTTTATTTTCATATTTCTTTTGGAAGTAATTAAAACAATACTTGAGTTAATTATTTTCACGGAATATCACTTACATTTCATATTTATGTCAATTGGTTTTAGTTTTCTTGCACTTAAATGCTCGGATTTCAATTAAATGAAAAGTAACACCAAGCCGGAGTAAATTTTAAACTATGATGCTTTCCAAAAATGATATATTTCTTAGATTCTTTGAGGTTTAATTGTCACTTCTTGGTTGACGCAAAGTGCATAGCATATCGAGAGAGATAGTTAGGAAATGAATTCGAGTCCTCAGCAAATAGTGAAACTAGTATTTAGATGACTTAAATTTTATAATTTAATTGTGGTTAGCTAGATTTAACATTTCCTTAATTGTTTTAGCTTAAAATGCATGAAAATAAGTCATTTTGACCAATTTTAAGTTGTTTGACCAAGTAGCCTTGACCTTTGACCAAATAGTCACCTTAATAAGCTTAAAACATAACAAAATAAAAAAAAACAAAGCAAAGAATCAGAATGCAGCTGGCCGAAAATATGAAGGAAGAAAAAAAAAACCTTTCAACTTCAATTCTTTGATTTTTTTGCGTGAGCTTGCACGGGGTGGTTTCCGAGGTGTCCTACGAGGTTTTCCTAGCGTCTAGGAGCGTCTAAGGTGAGGGTTTCATCGTTATTTGCGCATTTGAAAAATGTATGTCTAAACTTTAATTTTTAGAACTTATGCGTAGATTGTTGTATTAATCGTTTTGTTGCTTAAAGAATGTTCCTTGTTGATTGTAGAACATGTATTTATAGCTTTTTAGCATTTTCTGCAGCTGAAAATCGAAATTGCAATTTAAATTGAGTAATGAATAGTAATTAGTGAATAGTAAACCCCTGTTTCGATGAAGTTGCTCTGTTACGCGTTCTGTTGATGTAGGAAGATGCTAGATATGCTAGAATGCCTAAATGCGTGGTTTAATTGGAATGTGTAATGGAAAAACGGAGAAAAATGGCTTAGTGAAAGTCGGGGTCGTTTAGGTCGAGTTTGGCGTTTTCTCGTTTTGCATGTTGGCATTGTTTCGGGAGGCCATGGAAGCACTTTTGGTGCGATTATGGCCTTCGTTGGGTGTTTGGTTGGTATAGTTGTAGTTCAAACGAGCAAAGGGGAGAAATCAGGACTTTGCGTGAATTCTACGGTAAAGTAGGGTTTCGGGGTCCTTAGACGTGCCTTATGGTGACCTAGAAGGGATGGTGAAGTCGGTTTCCAAAACTCATGGCTCGTTTGGAAATGGTAGTGTTTTGTTAGTTGGGGCCGATTTGTGATTTTGCTTGTTATCTTGATATTATGCCTATAGAATGGTTAGGGTTGCTTGATATACTTGTTTAATTAGTGCTATTGTAGCTTATTATTGGTTGCTATGCTTGAAAAGTTAGTTGAATGCTAGTATTGTTTGTGATTGCTTGTTCTCTCGTTTGTTGGCACTAATTTGTATTGTTGTGCTATCGCTCGTTTATTGTCTTGTAGCGAGTCTTGCATTGCATAGTGTCTCGCGCGTGAGTGATGGGCCTCTCTGGGTAGCCTCGGGTTGCCAGTGTTGGTTGCTCTAGCTCCGCTGCTATTCCCTTTCTCGCTTGGGTTGCCTCCCAGGGAGATTTGGTTCGTAGAATTGATGGATACTTTCGGGGTATTCCAAACTGGTGTTATAAGGTGGATGCGCGCTTATTGTCATCGTTGTCAACATCAAGCTCGAGATTGATGTATCGCTCGTGAAATGGTACATTGCTCGTATGAGTGAACCATAGCCTTCAGAGTGTGGTATAGCTTTGAATGGTTGTGTTAATGCTTTCAGTAATTACTTATTGTATTGATTGTTTGTCTTGGATGCTTATTTATCAGTTATATTGCTTAACTGTCTTTTTTGCATTGCACGACTTTCTTTCTCTCCAATTCGATATCTGTCTCGCCCTCACTGAGTATACGTGTTGTGTATACTCACTCCTCACCACCACATTTCAGGAAATGTCATGTTAGCTGGAAAGTTCGTGATTTTGTGAAAGTTCGTTGCCTGAAGAGTTGTCTTGCGTGCCTATGTGGCTTGAGTGTCGAAGTTTGTAAAGATGTATGTTCATATGTTGTTTGTATTTATTGTCAAAAGAAATGTAATTTAAATTTAGCTAAGTAGCTGAGGTGAATTGATAAGCTAGTTTATGTAATCAGTTAGCATAGCTTAACTTCAAATGCATGTTTGTAATGTCCAAAAGAAAAGAATTAGAATGGCCTGATAGTTTATTTTATGTAGCAGCTTAGTATGGTTTAGTTGCCTAGTTTGAGTGTACTTGTCAAAAATGAAAAGAGATAGGTTAGCTTTTAAACTGGAAATGTATGTATACTTGCTGAGTTTAATTGTTGAGAACCAAGGCTCGGATGGCCTTGAGGTGTTTGTATGGTTGGACTCGGTGTTGGTCCACTTATATGCTGTCGCAGGTTTTACATTTCGCCTAGAAACAGGGGAGACTCCGTCCATTTTCCCTGAAAATTTATGCCCGGGTTTGGTTTGGGTTGTGATTAGATCGATTGATAGAACTCTCGGTCTCGAGAGTGATCGGGGTGTTACATATGCGATCTAGTGTCGGTCATCTAAAATGAGAAATCCTCGGTCGGGTTAGTTGAACGATAGAAAGGTGTTTTTTCATAGATGTCATCTCTAATTCCACCGAATTAGATCTATGCATAGAATCATATAGCGGACTTAATCATTTCATGGTCCCCACAATGATCCGGACATTTTAACAAAAGGATCGGACTGCACGCTAATTTGCGACTATAAATAGGTTCGTTGGAATTTGACTTTATTACTGTACATATTGTCATGATACGTTTACTGCTAGCACGTCACTCATGAACATGAAGGTATTCTGGAAAATGACGGAGATATTTTCGGAATCGATCCTTTATCGCTGTACAGTCATGAACCTAGAAAGTCACACACTTAGGGTATCATGAATAAAGCAATTTCTGATCTTGGTAATGAGTTGGAAACACGTTAAAGTGTTAACAGTGTGATTTTGGACATTACCGGTTAAGTGAGCCAAAATCGTAATTTTTGAAAGTTTTGGGGCCAAAGTGTAGGTACTAAAAAATATTGGGGCTTTAGTACAAATAGATTGAGGGGTCAATCTATAATTAACTATTCTAAAAGGGTTTAGGAATAATTAATATTTGTCTTCACTAAAAGCCAAACAACAAATTGCACAAAAAGACAAACGGCAACTTGCACAAAAAGACAAACAACAAGTTGCATGCAAAATTGTCATTTTTACCCCTCCTTGGCCGACCATCAAAGGGCAATTTTGACACTTGGCTTCTTAAAATATTTAGATCATGCCACTTGTCATTTGATGAACAAGCTTGTGCATCTATAAATAGAAGACAAGATCTTCACTCTTTTTTTGCACCTTATGGCTGAAATTCTCTCTCTTTAGAAGCATATTGTTCTATCTTTTTGTCTTGGTGTTTTCGGCCAAGTCTAGTAGAGATAGGAAACTTTTGCTTCTAAGTTTTTAACTCGTAATTTACTAAGCTCTTTGACTTAACTAAGCTAGCACTACAATTAGTTAGTTGTCCTTTGATTTTGGATACCCGTGGACCGACTAGGACCTTTGCACGTGCGAAGGAGCTTTGCCCGAGTCAAGATCTTTTTCAAGTGTCTACATCCGAGTTCTCCACGTGAGGTATTTCGTTTTAAATATATTTGTATATAGTTGTATATACTTTCTTGTATTTTCTTTTAATGTACTTTTTACTGATTTACTCTTGAGTTTATGTAATTACAAACTTGTTTACATGCAAACTTTAATTGTTATTATTTCCACTGTGCTTGCATGTTTTTGTTATTTACATATCTCGAGACGATCCCGTTGTGTTCTTGATTTTGAAGCTAATGCCTTTTACGCCTTCATTATGAAGCTGACGCCTCTATGCGCCTTCATGCCGGTACCAAAAACCAATGCCTTACCACTTGGCTATACTCTATATGGACGGTAGGAACGAGGAGAGGGGGAAAGGGGAAGCAGGGCTCGTAGAACAAGCCGAGCTGTGCAACGACGCGGGGATATAGCAAGTAAGTAGCAAGGTTCTCCCTTTAGGACCGACTACAACACGCTCGCGACTCTAATAGAAAGAAAAGGCAAGCTCTCTACTCTATTTGCTTGCAATGCTATGCCTATCAAAGTTGGCGAAGGCTTCTATTATGTAACCTTATACTCGTTATGCTGTTCGTTTAAACTCGTTGACTCCGCATGCACCGAAAGCCCCTTGGTTCTTGTCTGATCAATCACACTGATAGCTTCAATAGTTCACTGAAAGCCCTTCAGAAAGAATGACATAATAAAGGGTTGGTTGCGGGTGACGAAGGTTACCGGACCAATGCGGATGGTTACAGGGAACCTTATGGTTCCCGAAAGATGACATTCCCTTTGTAAAGTAGACCTTTTGATAACAAATTAGTGTTGACATGAAATGGATCACGGAAGAAGACATATCTGATGAATGAATGATTCAATCCCTTCCCACTCAGACGAGTTCTTCTATTGAAGAGGTTCCCCTTCTTCTATGTGAGGTAGGCGTACATAAGAGCGGAACCTAGATAGAACACATAGCGCCGGACCCGACCGCTGATATAGTTACCATGCAACCCAGCTCTTACCATTGCCACCAATAGATATAGATAAGTGGTAGGCAGAGGTAGCTTGCTTTTTTTCTCCTACGCTACCTGCACATGTTATTCGCGAAGAAAAGGCAGTGAGCAGTTCTTCGCTTAGTAGAGCTACCGGCTGCCAGACGACGACCATTTCTTGTTCTCGCCCAGCCAACTCCATTCCTCTCCCTATCGATCGAGCATCTTCCACCGTCTCCCTATGGGTCGAGCATGTACCTTCATCTCCTTATTAGTTGAGTTAATTCATACCATTGATTTGATTATCATTTAGAATCCTAGACTAAAGAAGAAGGCTCCTGAATTAACGCAGGGCCAAATCAGCAGTAGGAGAACTGTACTAACCTGCCGTCGGTGACTTTCTCAGGGCTCTGCAGGAGAAGAAAGAAAGTCCGGGTCTAATTTAGTTTGAAGCGAAGGTCCACCTTAGTCTCTATTCTCTCTTAAAGTTTTTTAAAGCTCGGCGAGAAAGGGTTGGTTAAGAACCATTGACTGTAAACCATAGCAGTTACGGTCACTCAACAGAGATGTTCGCCTTTTTGCACCTCTCCTTCTTGCTTGCTTACCTAGCTTTTGTTTTAGTGACTCTTCCTCTTTTCTAGGTTTTTTTTTTTGAATGTTAAAACGATAGATTTTTTATTTTCCAATGAAATGGATCCACCCCGATTTGATTAATAATGGGATTGTTGGTGCCAGAAAGGTTTTGTGACATGGACACCCAACCCAACTCGGTCGGTTGTTTGGCCCACCTAACAGATGATGTGACTCTCGATCGATTTGATCTAATTTGAAAAGTCTTTCTCACTATTCAGAACAGTGGAGCTTTCGATCAAGATCTTCTTGCCTCCCCCATTTGGGCTCTCGCTCGAATCATAACCTTTATGCGTTGGTAGGCTTTCGACTCAATCTAATAGCCTACCTATCGAGCACCAATAAAAGAGAAAATTTGTGCATGGGCTCATCATCTGATGCAAAACCGATGCAAGAGGACGAATCGGGGATTGATAGCTTTCAAGAACCAGTGGAAATAAAAGAGTTGTTCCCAGCATTCCTTCCTTTCCAAAAATAGTAATTAGTTTGGGCTGGCATAAAAGATTTGATTGAATTCCTTGCCTCACCCTAAGATAAGAGAGAAGGTCTATTTCACTCGAATCCCAGACCTAATCTTTAATCCTACACCGGTTAATGATGTGATGGGAGAAGTTTTGATTTTGTCATTTTTTCATCAATGCTTGCCCAGTCGAGGCTCATCCATGCCCAATCCCGATGGACAAATCTTCGATTTGCCCCTAGCTCTATAATCCACCTGTCTTCCCCAGTCCTTGAAAGCCCTCTCGGGGGCCTATCTTTCTCAACTCAAGTCTTAAGTTCAGCGGCTTTCATCATTGACAAACACCTGCACTAATAAGACAAGGGGCAGTCTATGCCTTGAATGAATCAGTAACAACAGATTATGGGAATGAGAGATCAAGAGACGGATATGGGGAATGGCCTATCAATCATTGGTGGACCTTATCTTGAACTAGTCATGGAGCTCTCAACTGAGTTGTTTAGGTTCAAGAATTCCATCTCTAGTTGGGGGTTTTGATTGAAGGTTATAAAATATGGTACGGGTTCATCTCTCTCGACCAGTTCAGGTTCAAGGGAGGGTGATTGAGGGGACCCAGACTTTAGATCTCTTCTCTATGGCAGGAGCTTTTATAATGCCCTGACCCAAGCCCACGCTAAAGGTTAGGTCTGGACCCGAAAAACGGACAGAATCTCCTCTGTACCGTAGACATTCTGAAAACTTGTAAACGTTCAGTAAAGTCACAACACAACAAGATAAGCTTTTATAACCAAAGTTCAAGGCCATCCGAGCCTTGAGGCATACAGTAATTCAAATTCACACAAGCATGCAACCAACTTGACTTCGTAAAACCGCTTAACATGCCATTCTATGATAACATAAGAACAATCCTAGAAGTTGTAACCAAGCATACATCATAACATACATACCCAAGCATGCAAGTAGCTAAAGGTAAAACATAAGTTATTACAAGCTATAGTTTCCCAAATCTTTCACTACAACCAACTATTCTTCAACTGGCAACTACAAATCATATGTATAGCCCTTCGGCCACAAAATAGATTACAATATAGAATAACAAGTGCGTCACATAGCAACGAGAAAACATATCCACCTCAAACAACAATCATACAGCTACTTGGGCAAAGGCTCTGCATGCACCTCTTCCTCTTCCACTACCACCTCAACTAGCTGGTGATCACCCTCAGTACTTCCTGAAACATGATATCAAGGTATGAGCAACCACTGTTACCCAGTGAGGGATAAAGTCTCCAGGGGCGTGCAATGCAACAAGTAATACAGTTAAGCATTAATAACAATTAAAACCATTCAAGAATGACAAATGATTAAGTACCACACATTAAAAATGATACATTTCACTTAACCCAAACACTCCAATCTTCACTTGATCTTCATTCATGATCCATGAACCACGATTACTAGGCTGGCATAATCCCAATCACTCTAGTGGGTGTACTTCGGATGTACCCTGATAATCCTACGACCAACATCCCCTGCCAATCTCCGGACCGAACGAATTAGGGACTAGGCCACGGAGTTTGAATATCCACTAGTAAGCCCTCTCCTGCCCAGCCGATATTCAATACATCCGCCCCTGACACTATGGTTGCGCAACCACTATGCAATGCACGTTAACACTTAACAATAAGATAATCAAATAAGAACAACAACACTTAGGAGGGTCAACAAAAGAGGTTGCCCCCGAGACAGTTCACAATATAAGTAATAATACAAACTAATTAAATGAGCATAAAGGAAGACATTGCACATTTACCAATAAACCAATACCAAAAGCTCATAAACATCTTATAATTGCAATTAAACACTCAATAAACACTTACAAGGTTGTAGAAGTAAAAAATCATCCATTTCTCCATGAACCCCCTTTTTAACTTAAGCCATTTTCCATCCAAATCAAAGTTAATGTTTCAAATTCAAGGGGAAGCTATACCAATCTTCTACTTAACCCTTAAGGCACCCTTACAACCCTCAAACACATTCAATTACCCGCAATTACCCTAAAAGCCCTAAATTATCTCTTATAGCTTTGAACTACACATACCTTAACTGGCTTTCAAACAAGGGTTATCAAAGCTTCTATAGCACCTAAGTAGCCTAAAAATACCAAATCTGAAGCTCAAATCCACCTGGATTAACATTAACCCCGAAACCTCTTTTAAAAAGTCAGCTATTTCACATTTTATGCAAGTTTAGAGCGATTCGAAGGTACGGGGCTATTGGACTACCATAATTAGTACCTAAGGCATCTGTTAGAAGCAATGAACCAATCCAATACACGAAATTACACAAAACCCTAAAAATTCATTACTATTCACCTCATAAAATTAAAATAACGATTCCAACAGTTTAAAATGCGAACTAATGGCTTAAATGTGTTCTTTAGCACCTATATACAATGTATAATGGCATAGATAAGCTTTGCATTAACATTTGATAGCATTTCTAACAAATCAAGAAAAGTGTAACATTTTAAATATGCAAAAAGAGTCATGAAATCCCTCGCCCAAAGCGTGTAGCAGCACCTAGAAGGCTTGCACATATCCTAAACTACTTGCTCTATGCTTGGAGAGGCTTGGATTGATGATTGGTGAAGCAAAATCTCCTTTTTCTTTACCCTTGCTGCTGTCGGGTTCCACCAGGCACTATTCACTGCATTCGTTTTTTTTATCAACTAATGAGCTATGTTGTGTGTTATATGTTGAACATGTATTAAGTGGGGTCAAGTTGGGTTCTTAAGTGGTCTTCTAAATGAACGTAGCTAGCTTTAAAACGAGCCTAAGGTCACAAATGAGCGCTAGCTAATTAAAACTCTAAGTTAAGTTACGTATCACTATTCATTGAACCACTAAAAACATTTTACAAACGAAGGCTCCTATCGATCCTAGCTCAATTGCCCATTTTTCTCATTCCTACTATAATTAATATGATTTAATAAAAATGTTAATTTAGTAATATTATGCCTTTGAAAAATGAAAGGAATAGTAAATAAAAGAAGATAGTAAATAAAGCACAAAAGAAATGTGCAACTAAGGGATACAACAATAAATGAAAGTATGGCAAAAAATCTCGGGCATCACAACTTTCTTTCGTATCAAGAGTATGTTGGGGAGACCCGGGAAGACGGATTGGATCGAGAGTCAATGCTTATGCCCCTTATTTATCGATAGGATTCCTATCATTTTCAGTCTCCAGCGAAGGAGACATGGGCAAGGCACCGACCATGTTCTATCATCAACCTCCATTCGTCATTAGGAATCTCAATTTGCTTTTCCTATTCACTAGTACACTGCGCGCTACAACTATTAGCCCCTTGTATATTAAGGGAAAATGCTAGGTCGTTAGCTAGCTACAACTAGTTATAGCCCCTACTTTTTTAGGATATTTGAAGAAGCATGCTGAAAAAGATAAGCGCGCTAGCGTGCAACGACTGATGAAAAGCCAACAACTTGTT
Organism: Ehretia macrophylla; assembly: GCA_037974665.1. Taxonomy (NCBI): domain Eukaryota; kingdom Viridiplantae; phylum Streptophyta; class Magnoliopsida; order Boraginales; family Ehretiaceae; genus Ehretia; species Ehretia macrophylla. The sequence goes on along the minus strand of CM075770.1, from coordinate 83,567,927 downwards.
AGGAGTAGGTTTTGGCTTGCCCCTCTCTTCTTAGGTTGATAGGTTTGGAACCCTATACAAAGGGCTATTTGCTTCTCGCCCCTATCTCTAAATGAGCTTATGCACTCTACTCGTTACCACTAAATGACGAAGCCAGGAGTGGAATGAGGGACTTGAAGCCTTAACCTCAGCCTTGGCAAGGCTATGCTCTACCATTAAGCTATTTTCACTAGCTACGGTAGTGGCGAAGTACTACTGAGAAATTCACGTATCACTTGAGATGGACGACTTATGTTTTTCTGTCGGACCACAGTCTTGACCTTCGATCGAGCTATGAACACGAGTAGGTAGGCGGCTAGGGGGAAGAGAGGCGGCTGGGCTACATTTTCAATCAATCTTTGGCCGCTCAGTGCCACTATTGGTACGAGTTGTAAGGAGTCTTGGTCTCGAGTCAAACTGGGGCCTCATCTCGTAAAGGGAATGAGTGCACCGCAAGACCAGACAAGTTGTTCCCTCACCTCACAGTGGTGACATCTGTCTTTTAAGTTAAGTCATTTTCTAAGATGGCTCCTCTTATTCTACGATAATCCAAGCTGCATGTGATAACCCGAACCCGACATGCATTTAATTGCATTAATTAAGTGTTATCTTAAATGTTAGCATTGAATTTTGTGTTTATTTATAGTTAAACATTCATTTGTAGCTTTATTTTCATACTTATGTTAATCGGTTTTATTTTTCTTGCATCTTAATGCTCGATTTTCAATTAAATGAAAAGTAGCTCCGAGCCGGATTAAATTTTGAACTATGTTACCTTTCGAAAATTATATTTTCTAAAATTCTTTGAGGTTTAATTGTTATTCTTTTATTGTCGCAAAGTGCATAGCATATCGAGAGCGATAGTTAGGAAATGATTTCTAGACCTTAGCAAATCGTGAAAACTAGTATTTAGTGTTTTAATTTTAGTGTTTTAGTTGTTGTTAGCTAGAATTAAAATTGTGTTAGTTGTTTAAGCTTTTAAAATGCCTAAAATAAGCCTATTTGACCAAATTTTAATTAGTTTGACCAAGGCTTTGACCATTGGAATTGTTGTCATCTTTTAAAATAACATGAAATAGAAAAAATAAAAGAAACAAAAGCTGAAAATAAAAGGGAGCAGGCCGAAACTCCTAGGAGAAAAAAAAACATTTTTAATCTTCAAAACTTCAAATCTTCGCGTTAGCTTGCACGGGGTGGTTTTCGAGGCATCCAGCGTGGTTTTCCTAGCGTCTAGGAGCGTCTAAGGTGAGGGTTTCATGTTTATTTGCGCATTTGAATGTTTTATGTGTTAACTTTAATTTTTGGGTTTTATCCGTAGAATGTTATTTTGATTATTTTGAGGCTTAAAGAATGTTCCCTACCAATTGTAGAACGTGTATTTATAGCTTTTTAACATTTTCTGCAGTTGAATATCGAAATTGAAATATAAATTGTTAATTGAATAGTAAATTATGAATAGTAAATCCCCGTTTCGATGAAGTTGCTCCGTTACGCGTTCTGTTGATGTAGAAAGGTGCTAGATATGCTAGAATGCCTAAATGTATGGTATAACTGGATTGTGTAATGGAAAAACGGAGAAAAATGGCTTAGTGAAAGTTGGGGTCGTTTAGGTCAAGTTTGGCATTTTATCGTTTTCTGTGATGGCATTGTCTCGGGAGGCCATGGAGGCACTTTTGGTGTAGTTATGGCGTTGGTTGGGTGTTTGGTTAGGGTAGCGGTAGTTCAAACGAACAAAGGGAGAAATCGGGGCTTTGCGTGAATTCTAGGGTTAAGTAGGGTTTCGGGATCTTGAGACGTGCCTTATGGCAACCCAGGAGGATTGGTGAAGTCGGTTTCCAAAACTCGTGGCTCGTTTGGAAGTAGTAGCGTTTTGAAAGTTGGGGTCATTTTGTGATTTTGTGTGTTTTCATAGTGTAATGCCTATAGAATGCTTAATATTGCTTGTTATGCTTGTTAAAGTTGATTATGATTGAATTTGTATGTCAATTGTTGATAATGCTAATTAGTATTGCTCTTGTTACTTTATTGTTTTTAATTGCTTATTGTATCGCATGTTGTTATTGACTTGCACTTCAGTGCCTTGCTCAATTATCCTTATATATATCTCGTATTGCATTGCATAAGTGTCAGGCGCGTGAGTGATGGGCCTCTTTGGGTAGCCTTGGGTTGCCAGTGTTGGTTGCTCTAGCTTCGTGTCCTATTCCCTTTCTCGCTTGGGTCACCCCCCACGGAGTTTGGGTCGTAGAATTGACAGGGTATGTCCGGAGTACTCTAAACAGAAGTTATAAGGAAGGTGAGCTAGTGCGTCATCGTTAAAGTCATCGAAGTCATGATCAGTATATTTCTCGCTCGAGTGAACCATTGCATTCAGAGTGTGGTATAGCTTTGAATGGTTGTGTTAATGCTTTTATTAATTGGTTATTGCATTGATTGTTTATATTGAATGCTTGCTTGTCAATTATATTGCTTAGCTATACCTATTTGCATTGCACGAACTTCTTTCTCTCCACCTTGATATATATCTCGCCCCCACTGAGTATACGTGTTGTGTGTACTCACTCCTCACTACCACATTTCAGGAAATGCCATGTTAGCTGGAAAGTTCGTGATTTCGTGAAAGATCATGCTTGAAGAGTTGTCTTGCGTGTTATGTGGCTGAGTTGTAGAAAGATGCAAAGATGTATGTTTTCATGTATTGTATGTATTTAATGTCAAAAGGAATGTAATTTAAGTTTCATTAGATTATTGAAGTGGTTTGATAAGTTAGATTATGTATCTAGTTAGTATAGCTTAACTTTAATGTATGTTGTAATGTCCAAAGGAAAAGAGTTAGAATGGTATGATAGTCTATTTTATACAATAAGTTAGAATGGTTTAATTGTCAAGCATGAATGTACTTGTAAAAGATGTGAGGTAGGTTAGTCTGTAAACTGGAAATGTATATTTGCTTGTGATTGCTTGTTGAGAACAATGCTCTGATGGCCTTGAGGTGGTTGAATGTTTGGACATGGTATTGGTCCACTTATATGCTATTTCAGGTTTTACATTTTGCCTAGAAACAGTGGAGACTCCGTTCGTTTTTCCTGAAAATTATGCCCGGGTTTGGATATGGGTTGTGATTAGATTGATTGATAGACCTCCCGGTCTCGAGAGGGATCGGGGTGTTACAGGTGGTATCAGAGCTTGTTTAGCTCATAAGCCGGGACAGGGTCCTCGGTCTGGTGGGTAGTGATCCCAGAATGTGTGCTTGTTAAATGTGTCTTGAAAGTGTATGCTTGTATGTGAGATTGTGTGTCTTGACCTGAATGTGTGCTCCTATGTGATATAGTTATGTGTTATGTGTTAATTGTGTGCTAAGTAAAGTGAAGTGTCTGGTTGTGCTTTGAATTGACCTATAGACTTGGCATCGTGAATCGAATCGACCTCGTGAATTGTTATTTGCTTGAAGTATTGCTTGTAATGTGTGTATAGAATGTCTTGAATTGGTTATGCCGTGATTTGAATTGATTATGTCGTGCTTGACTTGATTGTCGTGTTTGAGTGACTTTGTTGAATAAACTCTTTTATAAACTTGCTTGCATAATAGTATAAGGCATGTGTATAAATGTGATATTCTGGCATTCATACATGTCCCGTGGAAATGGTAAGTAAGTCCTCTTTCTCCCCTGAAGAAAATGGTTCACCGCTGGCCTTTCAATGTGTATGGATTGGCAGGAAATGAACGGCATTTAATTAGCCGTTATTTGGGAGTTGGTGTTTGCTTCTGGTGCTCGGTTATTGGCGAATCTCTAAGATCCTCCTCTGTGTTTACCAGTTGTGAAAGAATAGTCTTTTGGGGTTCTATTTGGTTGTTCTCTGGAGCATTCTTTGGTTTTCTTATTGGGGTATTCTTTGGAACTTTTGTTGGCACTTCTTGGTAGACTTTGCTATTGGGATCTCAATCGGACTTACTGTATGGTATTATCTATGGTATATGTGTCTCGGTCTTTATTGGAGTGCTACCGGCATTCCTTATTGGAAATTCTTCAATGGCATTCTATAGAATTCTTGGTGGTCATTTATTTGGTACTTACTTATTGGGCAATTCTTGGTACTTTTACTGGAGTATTGTCCGGGTATTTTCTTTGGCGTCCCTCAGTTGGTTTGGTAATTGGAATTCCTATCAGAATTATTATCTCATAATGCTTATGCTATGTTGTGGAATACTTTGGGCTTTCTTGGTGGTAAGTTGTATAAAGTTCTCACTTGGCAAACAGTGAAGAGGCCTCAGAGTTTGGTTTTATATATTGTTCACCAGCTCGGTATTTTCCTTAGGGTTTTCCTTTATCTGGGAAACTATATTTGTTAATCAACTTGATTGTCTTATTGGGCACATTATATTTTCTCTGCTATTTCCTTAGACCTTCTTCTCAGCATTTGATAGCGATACTCGGAATCTAATTGGTTGTCCTATGGGATTATTATTTAGAAGGCTTCTTTAGAACTTTTGAAGTATATTTGATTGGGTTTCTTAGTATTTTCTTTAGCACTCTTAACAGGGAGTTCTTCTATGAAATTCCGGACCAGCGGGGTACTTTTTTGGACCTCTGGATGGAACCTTTGTTTGAGCCTTTATTTGGCTTCTTGCTTTGGAATTCTCGGGTAGTAATAGTTGAACTTCTACTAGAGATTCGTGTATGGGGTATTCATTCGGTATTCTTCTTATCATTAATATTTGATGTGAATTTATCTACAGTATCTTTGCTTTAATCATTATTGGTATTATCTCGGCGCTTTTGGTTGGAATTTTATTCTTCTTCGGTATTCGTGTCAATGGGATTCTTGTGCGGTATCTACATTTGAGCCTTTATTCGGCATTACTACTTGGAATTTCTTGTGCGGTATCTACAGCTGATGAAGATTAGTCAGAGTTGAATTTCAGTGGATGTAGAGTTCTATTAGAAGAAGAATTGCGAGGATGCAATTGTTTTAAAGGGAGAATGATGTGATAACCCGAACCCAGCATGCATTTAATTGCATTTAATTAAGTGTTATCATAAATGTTAGCATTGAATTATGTGTTTATTTTTAGTTAAACATTCATTTATAGCTTTATTTTCATACTTATGTTAATCGGTTTTATTTTTCTTGCGTCTTAATGCTCGGTTTTTAATTAAATGAAAAGTAGCTCCGAGCCGGAGTAAATTTTGAACTATGTTACCTTCTGAAAATTATATCTTCTTAAATTCTTTGAGATTTAATTGTTATTCTTTTATTGTCGCAAAGTGCATAGCATATCGAGAGCGATAGTTAGGAAATGATTTCTAGACCTCAGCAAATAGTGAAAACTAGTATTTAGTGTTTTAATTTTAATATTTTAGTTGTTGTTAGATAGAATTAGAATTGTGCTGGTTGTTTTAGCTTTAAAATGCATAAAACAAGCTTATTTGACCAAATTTTAATTAGTTTGACCAAGGCTTTGACCATTGGAATTGTTGTCATCTTTTAAAATAACATGAAATAACAAAAATAAAGGAAACAAAAGCTGAAAAAATAAAAGGGAGCAGGCCGAAACTCTTAGGAGAAAAAAAAAAACATTTTCTATCTTCAAATCTTCGATTCTTCGCATGAGATTGCACGGGGTGGTTTCCGAGGCATCCAGCGTGGTTTTCCTAGCGTCTAGGAGCGTGTAAGGTGAGGGTTTCATGTTTATTTGTGAATTTGAATGTTTTATGTATTAAATTTAATTTTTGGGTTTTATTCATAGAATGTTATTTTGATCCTTCTGAGGCTTAAAGAATGTTCCCTAGCAATTGTAGAACATGTATTTATAGCTTTTTAACATTTTCTGCGGTTGGATATCGAAATTGAAATATAAATTGTTAATTGAATAGTAAATTATGATTAGTAAACCCCCGTTTCGATGAAGTTGCTCTGTTATGCATTCTGTTGATGTAGGAAGGTGCTAGATATGCTAGAATGCCTAAATGTGTGATTTATTTGGATTGTGTAATGGAAAAACGGAGAAAATGGCTTAGTGAAAGTTGGGGTCGTTTAGGTCAAGTTTGGCATTTTATCATTTTGCGTGATGGCATTGTCTCGGGTGGCCATGGAAGCACTTTTGGTGTGATTATAGCATTGGTTGGGTGTTTGGTTAGGGTAGCGGTAGTTCAAACGAGCAAAGAAGGAAATCGGGGCTTTGCGTGAATTCTAGGGTTAAAAAGGGTTTCGGGGTCTTGAGACGTGCTTTATGGTGACCTAGGAGGATTGGTGAAGTCGGTTTTCAAAACTCGTGGCTCATTTGGAAGTAGTAGCATTTTGAAAGTTGGGGTCATTTTGGGATTTTGTGTGTTTTCATAGTGTAATGCCTATAGAATGCTTAATATTGCTTGTTATGCTTGTTAAAGTTGATTATGATTGAATTTGTATGTCAATTGTTGATAATGCTAGTTAGTATTGCTCTTGTTACCTTATTGATTTTAATTGCTTATTGTATCGCATGTTGTTATTGACTTGCACTTCAGTGCCTTGCTCGATTATCGTTATATATATCTCGTATTGCATTGCATAAGTGTCAGGCGCGTGAGTGATGGGCCTCTTTGTGTAGCCTTGGGTTGCCAGTGTTGGTTGCTCTAGCTCCGTGCCCTATTCCCTTTCTCGCTTGGGTCGCCACCCAGGGAGTTTGGGTCGTAGAATTGACAGGGTATGTCCGGAGTACTCTAAACGGAAGTTATATGGTGGTTGAGTCGGCGCGTCATCGTAAAAGTCATCGAAGTCATGATCGGTACATTTCTCGCTCGAGTGAACCATAGCTTTCAGACTGTGGTATAGCTTTGAATGGTTGTGTTAATGCTTTTATTAATTGGTTATTGTATTGATTGTTTATATTGAATGCTTGCTTGTCAATTATATTGCTTAGCTATACCTATTTGCATTGCACGAACTTCTTTCTCTCCACCTCGATATCTGTCTCGCCCCCACTGAGTATACGTGTTGTGTGTACTCACTCCTCACTACCACATTTCAGGAAATGCCATGTTAGCTGGAAAGTTCGTGATTTCGTGAAAGATCATGCTTGAAGAGTTGTCTTGCGTGTTATGTGGCTGAGTTGTAGAAAGATGCAAAGATGTATGTTTTCATGTATTGTATGTATTTAATGTCAAAAGGAATGTAATTTAAGTTTCATTAGATTATTGAAGTGCTTTGATAAGTTAGATTATGTATCTAGTTAGTGTAGCTTAACTTTAATGCATGTTTATAATGTCCAAAGGAAAAGAGTTAGAATGGTATGATAGTCTATTTTATGCAATAAGTTAGAATGGTTTAATTGTCAAGCATGAATGTACTTGTAAAAGATATGAGGAGGTAGGTTAGTCGGTAAACTGGAAATGTATATTTGCTTGTGATTGTTTGTTGAGAACAAGGCTCGGATGGCCTTGAGGTGATTGAATGTTTGGACATGGTATTGATCGACTTATATGCTATTTCACGTTTTACATTTTGCCTAGAAACAGGGGAGACTCCGTCCATTTTCCCTGAAAATTATGTCTGGGGTTGGATATGCGTTGTGCTTAGATTGATTGATAGACCTCCTGGTCTCGAGAGGGATCGGGGTGTTACACTACAGCTCCATGAGTGTGCTCGAAACCGATTGATTCCTAAGCCATTCGTTCTCCCCTCTCGGTTGGCCTTTGCTTGCCACTAGAGCAAGTAAGAGAACCATCTATGAATGAACTTAAAGAACCGCATATTTTGACAAGATTGTACACCTTTATGTCTAGCTATGTATATGGATGTGCATAAAGAAGGGACGGGACATCTCTCTACTTTTTTAGGGGAAGAGAAAGAGAAGAAGCTGCAGTGGCACCTCACGAACTTCTTACTAGGGCAGTACTATAGTCATTTGCGAGTGTTTGGATATATGTGCTTTGTTCATACTCCTACACAGTTAAGAGAAAAATTGTCCCCAAGGCCATATGTCTTTCTTGGATATGCTCATTCCGGATATATGACGTGAGATCTATGAGACTTGATGTATCCTTGAATGCTCTCTTTAATGGAGTCGCCTCATATTTTCCTTAACCAAAATAATCAGCCTCGGGGAAGAATGATGATGGAGATGTATTGTGGCCTTCTCTTGTTCATCAACTCGAACCTCATTCTTCTGCAGTTGATGTTACGGATTAGCCTCACTCTTCAGGCCAGCACCTTTGCTCAGCATTTCCTGCCGATTATCAGCCTGTTCTGCTGACCTCAAAGGATTCCAGTCGCCCGACACAGAATGTTTATTCTCGGCGGCGATTACAGTCCCTTTCTCAAGGTTAGGCTACTCCAAAAGATCAGCAGTCTAGCCCAGTTATTTCCCTTCGTTCGCTTCCATATACATTACCATTTCATCTACTAGTTTTTCGAGCAGATTCCATCATAGTCCCATAAGCAGTAGGAACCGCGACAGAGCTTATTTCGTGTTCGAGATCAAGATGTTCCCCAATTTCTTCTTCTTTGCGACTAACGGCCTACCGGGTACAATAAATTCAATTGATGGCGGCACAAAAGCAAAAGAAAAGCACTCCTGAATTCACCCAGTCCTTCTCACTTCTGGTTCATCAAGATAGGTTGGATAGCGTGTAAGACCCCGTACCGAGCAAGTATAGAGCCCCTATGTATTTTATAACATTTCATATAATTTAGCATAATTTAATATGCATTTATATCAATTAATGTATATTTGAATCATTTAACGTGCATTTGTCTCGATTTACGTGCATTGCATTGGTTAACGTGCATTTGGATAATTAATATAGCGTAACTAATAATTATAACATATCTAGTTCAATAACTAGTTAGAGTAACTAAACTAGAACTAAAACAATTAGAATTAACACTAGGATGGCAAACTAGTAAAACACAATCTAGTTGGAGGGCACTCTCGTCATTAGGCAATTTAGATTTTATCACTCAACACACACCAAAACACTACAACACACAAACACACTCCAATACACACTCACGTACATAACTCAACACACAAATACATCAGACAACACACACACCCACACGACACATACACAACACACACTCAAATTTTCAACCATAGAAAGGAGAGAAAGAAGAAAGAAAGAGAATGAGAAGAAAGATGGAAGATCATCTTCAAGCTTCCTAGCACCATTTCTTGCATTCAATCATAAAGCTAAGGTGAGGGATGTTTTCAAAATGTTTGTAAATATCATATGGTTCATGATTATGTGTTATATATGTATATTGAACATGATGATGATAGATACAAGCTTGTTTGGTGAATTTGAGTTTGGTATGTTCAAACTAGGGTTTCAAGATGTTGAGTTTGTGATTTCCTTGGCTTGAATTTATCTCCTATGCTTTTAATGATTATGATAAGTGGTAATATGAGTTAAATGAAGTATTACATGTGTGGAGTATGCTTGAGTTGTTGGCAGGTAGAAGAAATAGAAGATTAAGCTTGAACGGTTTTGTTGAGTCGTTGGTTGAGAAATTGATGAATTGGACTTGTGTTGAGGGCTTTTAGGAGCTAGAAAACTTGAAGAATGATGTTGTTTAACATGAATTTGAGTTGCATACTTGAGTTAAGCTTGAAAAATTACGTTTGGAGCAAAAACAAGTCAATTTCGTGTGTAAAATGCTCCATCCGATCGAGTAAAATCCGGTCAAGTAACTCGACCGGATGCTATCTGACCACTATCCGGTCGAGTAAATCCAGTCGAGTAACTCGACCAGATGACTCGTCCGGATTTTTGACAGTTTCGCGCAACGTTTTTCCAGAGGCCATATCTCAAACAATTCAACTCCGAATTGAGTTAAGTTTGTTTCTATAGTTATCTACATTCGATAATCTTCGATTCTATACCAAAATCAGATTAATTGGAGTTTGGGAAAGTAGGAAAATTTACCTCCTAAGTTAGGCTATTGCAAATGAGTTGAGATTGCTTCATAGTTTCATTCGTACTTGCAATCTATTGTCGTTTTGAGTTGTTTTAAGGTATCCTTACACCTTCCTTGGGTATATGGCTATGTTGTGTCTTTCTAAATGTTATTATTATGTTCCACCATGATGGGTATTGGTTTCATGAATTATCTAAACGATGCACCCTAAATGCTACATATGCATCATGTATAGAATGAACTCAAATATGCTATATGATTGACTAAATTTTCTTGCTATGTCATTGATAATTGCGAATAGATTTGAACTGTTAAAGCGTGTCGGTTGCAACCATTAATGAATGTGGTAGCAACGAGACCTCCGAGCAGCAACGGGCTCGCCGATATATCTCGCCTACCGAGGTAGAAATGAGACCTCCAGTCAGAGGTAGGGCTTGCTGGTATATCTCGCCTAGCTATTGTTATCACCCCTTCTCCTTAAAGACTCATTGATCCTCCTACGGGTCGGGACCCAATGATATCTTTGAAGAGCTAGGTTGTTAAAGACTCATTGATCCTCCTACGGGTCGGGACCCAATGATATCTTGGAAAGTTAGATTGTTAAATGTTACTAGAGTTTGATTGTATATCTTGTATTCTTTCCCGAATATCCTTGCGTGCATGACATGTTTTATCAAACTGATTATGAAAAGATAAAACCTTTACGAAAACCCTTCCTTGTTTACCTCCTCACTGAGCTATATGCGAGGATCTAGCTCACCCCTCTTTTCCACCATCACAGGTTGTTCGGGGCTGGAGCTTGAGTTAGTTGCTCATTTTGGTTAACTTTTTGTTGTAATAGAATAAGTTAGGCATGTGAATTATTCGATGTAATGTATTAATCTCGTGGTCACTCAACTATGTAACTAATTTGATACATTACTGTTTTGAGGCCTAGTTGTAGTAGTTGGATCTGTGTGAAGTAATTTAACGAATCCAGGTCTTGTAATTTGAACTTGGCGGTTGTAATATTACTTATTAGTGATGAAGTTTGAATAATGGGTATTACTAGAATTTGTGTAATATATGGTTTGATATGTTATTTTATGGTTAATAGTGCTCGGGCAATTATATAGTGACTTAATAGACTTAGGCGGAATGATCTTCTTAAGCCCATGGCATCACGGCCCCAGAACGCTTGAGGATTCGTAAGCTTAAATTTTATTCTTTGTCATTATTATGGTATCAGAGACTGTTTTAGCAATTAAGAAAAATGGGGTCGTGACATAGCGGCACATCTCCATTTCTTCCTTCTTCCATTCGCTGCTTGAGGAGAAGCTATGGGACTTGAAAGAGTGCACTGGAGTTTTCGGAGCTTGGCCTTTCAGCCGTAGCTTGCTGTTCTTCCAGCAGCATTTGTAGCTTCCTTTCGAGGCCCCTACTCTAAGATAAAACTAGCTAGGCATCTTCCTCAGTCTTATTAACCGATTCACTTTCACTCACTATCTCCTTACCACGCTAGCTTTGAATAGCCATGCATTTACCTTGGAATGGTAGACTGAAGACCAAACCTTCATTACCTTATAAAGGGGAAATGAGCCCCCTATTTGCTTTCGCTTAGCCTTATCTTACAAGCTTTGCTAGGATTATTCATAAAACCTTGCCTATCCTTCTAAGGAGAAGGCTTTCCTCTAACTAAGTTAGACTGTCTCTTACGAGCAGGTAACTTACCTTCTAAACCATGCTCCATTAGACTTTCTTCTGAGCTACCTTTGAAAGAGTGAAAAGGAACTAAGGAAGAACGAGTGGAATATAGGGAGAAAGCGATCTCATTCAATCATTTTTGGGGTTGGACGTTCATCATTTCTTACACCACTACTGTGATACCCCGAACCCAGCATGCATTTAATGGCATTTAACTGCATTTAATTAAGTGTCATCTTAAATGTTAGCATTGAATTTCGTGTTTATTTTTAGTTAAACATTCATTTCTAGCATTATTTTCATATTTCTTTTATAAATAATTAAATAATACATGAGTTAATTATTTTAACGGAGTATCAACTACTTTTCATATTTATGTTACTTGGTTTTATTTTCTTGCACCTTAATGCTCGGTTTTCAATTAAATGAAAAAGTAGCTCCGAGCTCGGAGTGAATTTTGAACTATGTTGCTTTTCAAAAATTATATTTTTCTTATATTCCAAAATATTTAGTTGTTATTCGTTCTTTGTCGTTTTGTGCATAGCATATCGAGAGCGATAGTTAGAAAATGATTTCTAGTCCTCAGCAAATAGTGAAAACTAGTATTTAGTGTTTTAATTTTAATATTTTAGTTGTTGTTAACTAGAATTAAACTTGTATTAGTTGTTTTAGCCTTAAAATGCAAGAAATAAGCTACTTTGAACAACTTAAGTGAACATTGACCAAGACTTTGACCACTTGACTTGCTGTCATCTTTTTAAATAGCATGAAATAGAAAACAAAACAAAGGAAAAGCTGAAAAAAAAAGATGGTGGCCGAAAATACAAGGGAAAAAGAAAAAAAAAAGATTTCAACTTCAAATCTTCAAATCTTCAAATCTTCAAATCTTCGCGAGAGCTTGCACGGGGTTGTTTCCGAGGCTTCCAACGTGGATTTCCTAGCATCTAGTAGCGTCTAAGGTGAGTGTTTCATCGTTATTTGCGCATTTGAAACTATTATGTCTAAACTTTAATTTTTGGGAATTATGCGTAGATCGTTATTTTATCCATTTTGATGCTTGAAGAATGTTCCTTGACAATTGTAGAACATGTATTTGTAGCTTTTTAGCATTCTCTACGGTTAAATATAGCAATTGCAATTTAAAATGCAAATGGAATAGTAAAATATGAATAGTAAATCCCTGTTTCGTAAAAGTTGCTCTGTTATACGTTCTGTTGATGTGAAAAGATGCTAGATATGTTATAATGCTTAAATGTATGATTTTCTTGGATTGTGTAATGGAAAAACGGAGAAAAATGACATGGTACATGTTGGGGTCGTTCCGGTCGAGTTTGGCATTTTATCATTTTCCGTGAAGGCATTGTCGTAGTATGACATGGAAGCACTTTTGGTGCAATTATGACATTGGTTGGGTGATTGGTTGACATAGCTGTAGTTCAAACGAGCAAAGGGAAAAATCGAGGCTTTGCGGGAATTCTAGGGTAAAGTAGGGTTTCGTGGTCTTTAGACGTGCCTTATGGTGTCCTAGGAGGAGTGGTGAAGTCGGTTTCCAAAACTCGTAGCTCGTTTGGAAGTAGTAGCATTGAGAAAGTTGGGGTCATTTAGTGTTTTAGTTGATTTTTATAATGCTTGCTTATATAATGCTTATTGTGGATTATTATGCTCGTTATACTTGATTATGATTGAATTGTATATCAATTGTTGATAATGCTTGTTAGTGTTGTTCTTGTTATTTTATTGATTGTAAATGCTTATTGTATCGCATGTTGATACTAATCTGCACTTCAGTGCCTTGCTCGATTATCGTTATATTCTTCGTATTGCATTGCATTGTGTCAGGCGCATGAGTGACGGGCCTCTCTGGGTAGTCTCGGGCAGCCAGGGTTGGTTGCTCTATCTCCGTGTCCTATTCCCGTTCTCGCTTAGGTTGCCGCCCAGGGAGTTTTGGGTCGTAGAATTGACAGAGTTTGTCCGGAGTACTCTAACAGAAGTTATAAGGTGGGTGAGCCGGCGCGTCATCGTTAAAGTCATCGAAATCATGATCGGTACATTACTCATTCGAGTGAACCGTAGCCTTCAAAGTGTGGTATAGCTTTGAATGGTTGTGTTAATGCTTTCTTTAATTTTTTATTGTGTTGTCGTTTACATTGAATGCTTTCTTATTGATTATATTGCTTAACTGTACCTATTTGCATTGCACGAACTTCTTTCTCTCCACCTCAATATCTGTCTCGCCCTCACTGAGTATACGTGTTGAGTATACTCACTCTTCACCCCCACATTTCAGGAAATACCATGTTGGCTGGAAAGTTCGTGGTTACGTGAAAGATCGTGCTTGAAGAGTTACATTGCGTGCTATGTGGCTTGAGTATATGAGGTGGTATGATAAGCTAGTTTATGTATCCAATTAGTATAGTTAACTTCAATGCATGATTGTATTGTCCAAAGGAAAAGAGTTAGAATAGTCTGGGCACTTGGAAATGTATATATAATTGTTGTGTTTAATTGTTGAGAACCGAGGCTCGGATGGCCTTGAGGATTTTTGAATGGTTGGACACGGTGTTGGTCCACTTATATGCTGTCGCAGGTTTGCATTTTGCCTAGAAACAGGGGAGACTCCATCCGTTTTCCCTAAACTTTTATGCCCGGGTTTGGATTGGGTCGTGGTTAGATTGATTGATAGAACTTCCGGTCTTGAGAGGGATCGGGGTGTTACAACTACCGGCAGAAAAGATAAAGGCTATTCCTATCAAAGACCGTATTTTTGCAAACACCATATTCCGCCAAAACCATTTACTACGGAAACGAGGACATCATTTGCTCCTATTAAATATTAATATCCGAGTTCGTAACTCCTTGATGACTTTCTTACCTTAATTAACAGATAGCTATAGTAATAAGGCTTCTTCAAGGAAAAGAGAAGAGGTAGATTCAATCCCAACAGTTCCCATCTTTGGTGTGTTAAGCAGAAGAGGGGGCAAGGCTTTAATGCCCATTCCCTAGCCAACTATCTTTCCTTCTAAGATTGATAAGACTTCTCCCATTAAGGCAATCCAATTATTAATGTCTGATCAATAGCAATAGTGTTGTGGCATTTCTTCTGACTTTCTTGTTGAGCATAAACCTTTTGGAGGATTAGATATGGATGTCGCTTGCTTGTTCTAGAAGAAGTTTCTATTGAATCAATCGGTTGTGAACGAATCGGACGTTGCAAGAAAAGAAGAAGGACTTTGGTTCTTTCTGTTGTCGATTCTGCCCATTGCAAGAGGTTAGGCTTTCTTAGAAAGAATACATGATTAGAGTCTAATATAATATGTCCATTTTGAAAGAAGGAACTGCACATGAATAGGCTCTTCCTTATGCCTTCAAGGAAGAAGCAGGGATGGCATGTATGAGTACTTGTCATAAATCGAAGGGGAAAGAAAGAGTTAATCTACGAGGAGGGGGGGAAGAAGATGGTTCAGTTCTTAGCCGATCTTTTTCTTTTCTTTACTGATTCCTCTCAATGAAATTTGCCATGTTGCACTAAGTTACTTACAGATGTATGCATGCAGTCCAGGAACACATTGGGGTGAACACCCATCCGAACAAGTAGGGTCAATAGTTTAGCATTTAGGCCGTAACATTTAGCAACAAATAAATCTTTAACCCAACAAGTGCACTCCGAACCAAGCTAGATAGTTTCCTATCACTAGGCTCACGAACCAATCTGGACTTTGATTCTTATTATTCCTACTGGATATCCAAACAAACCATAAGGATTGTTTCCAGCCATGAGTTCCCCTATGACATAAGAACTCTTGGGTGGGGTGGGACATCATCCGCCAGGTCTTTGAGTGCCCGTCGTACCACACGATTGGTTTACTAGGCTAATTGAGACTCCACTTTTCGAATCTGGAACTTGCGCCCGGCACGATCTGCCAACTCTTAATGGCTCTACATTCGCCTGTGCATGATAGAAGCTCAAACAAAAAAGAGTCTGGTCCAGTTTGAATTCAGGCACGACCCACCCTGTCACGCCCCAACTCGACCCCACCTACAATCAGTCAGGATGCAATGGAATTTCGGCAGTATAACAATAGTAATTAAGACACCGAGGATCTAAACCAACCTCTTCAGAACATCATACAACCAGCTCCACAAACTATTCAACAATCAACTCCTCAATTAAATTAACAACATACAATATAACCATATTATACATTAATCATTCCTTCAACAATCCATTCATAGTTATACGCCTCCGTTCCAACATAATACATATACTAGACATACATTTCAAAATAGATTATAACCAACTTAGTAATCTAGTCATGATCAAAATAAAGACTACTAAATCAACATACATACGTCTTTATATTAAGATAGATTATACAATACATTGTTTTACAACAACTAAGATAATCTTATGGCAATGACTCCTGCACATAACACTCATCTACATATGGCACATTTCCCTCTTCAAGAGGCACGTACCCGTAGTCAGGCTCAGTAACACCTGCATGCATCCAATAATTGAGAGTGAGCTTATATAAAACAAGCCCAGTGAGGATTCGATAGATCTCTAACAGTATTTACTATACTCCTTGGAAATGATCATTTAAGCAGTAAACACATAATTAACATCAATAATAATATAAACACATAAACTATAATGACCATTCAATAAAGGATACTCTAGTTAGTGTAGCTGCGAACGCCATCACGATCTCAACCAACTTCTTATCACCCCCATGACACACACACCCGAGGTACCTCACTAGGCCTACCCTCCATGGCATCTCCGCCCATCCGAGATGAGGGTAGCCTCTGATAGCCATGCCGTTTTCAACCCGACGGCCCGATACCGGCAGAGAGGTGGCACACGCATATCAAGACTCAACAATAAAAATAAACATTCAATCACAAGAGGACAACCTTTTTCGTTGACTATCTCCCTGTTCATCAATAATCAATAATCAATAATGCATCAATCAATTAATAACATTACAACAACACAACATTAATTAATCAATTAACAACTAAACAACTAAGTTAGATGACAAAGTAGGCCACCCAACTTAACATGCATTAGACACACAACCAAACCCTAATCTAACCATCAACAACTCACAGTTCAATCACTCAAACACCACCCGATCATCTAAAGGCATATATCAACATTTTAAAGAAAGACAACCTAAATTTCTAATAATCATAACTTACATTCAACTAATCAAACCAGTTCCTATCACTCACTCACTCAATCAACTATATTAGCCCCATCGGAAACCAACCAAAGTACATCCAAATCAAGCCCAACAACCCTAAAACCTCAATGCACCTAGGCTGAAATTTCCGAAGTTTCACACCGACATCTCAATCAAAATTTCAGCATTACAACGGCACTACCCCGTATTTAACAAACTTTTACAAATCGACGGCAATTGATTCCAACTACTACCACTCAAAATATTCAACAAATAGCCAACAACTCAACTTTTAATACCCGAAAATAAAAATTTATGCTACAACGGTTGAAATCTTATATAAATGCATATAAATGATCCTTAGCATGCACTGAGCAATAATATAACATCAATTCAACTTTCTAAAGGTTCAAAATTCAATTATACGCAAAAACATAAAAGAATACATTTGAGATCTAGAATTTTTCTCTCACCTTTGATGTGTTATGAATCTAGAAAGATGCTCAATGGATGCCCAAAGGGTGGAATCAAGCTTTGGTTGATGAAAATTGGCCTTTGATTGCATGTTCTTATGAAAAATTGCCTTTGAAAACCTTGAAATTCTTTATCTTTTTCTCTCTAATGGCTCTTGGCCATTTTTGTGCAAAATAAGGTGTTTTTGTGCTTTGATAATGTGTGTTGATGCATATATACTCAAGGTCAACTAAAATAAAAGAAAGTCAAAGTTGACACTTAATTTATTTTTAGTATTTTTAGTCTTTTAATCCTATTTTTGACTATTGCTTGCTCAACTGTTAAATTGACACCTAAATTAAATCTAGGCAATATATTTTAAGTGACAAAGAGTTTTACATTTAAACATTTTTACTCGAGTCGGCTTAAAACTCGATTTCTTGCAAAAGAAAGTGTAAAAACCTTTAAAATTTCAAAACCGATTCTAAGTCTGTTTTAATCAAACATGGGTCTATTAATACCTAAGGACTAGGTTTTGAAACACTTAAAACACCCCTGTAAAAATTTTAGCGGACAGGTGCTCAAAATAGTATTCACTAAAACCGGCGATAAAATTTATGATTTCGTTTTTTATGAAAATTTCATGAATGCACACATAGCATGTATTACGAATATAAATCACATATTTAGCACATTCTAACTCATATAACACATAAACAAGTCAAAGCATGCAAAACGAGGCAAAACACGCAAATCTAGGTAAATGCAAAATATGGGGTCTTACATTCTCCCCCGCTTAAAGAAATTTTATCCTCGAAATTCTTACTTGCTGAACATAAAAGATTTGGGTATTGCTGCTGCATCTGATCTCGCCTTTCCCAAGTAACTTTCTCAATACCGTGATGCTTCTACAACACCTTGACCATCGGAATCTTCTTCGATCTCAGTTCCTATTCCATCTAATCAAGAATGCGAATTGGCCTCTCATCGTAAGTCAGATTCTCACGAAGCTGTAATGGCTCTGGCTCTAGAATATGAGAAGGATCCGGATTATACATCCGCAAATTAGACACGTGAAAGACATCATGAACATTAGAGAAATTCTCCAGTAAAGTCAACCGATATGCCAACTTTTCCACCCTGCCGGTAATCTCAAACGGCCCTATAAACCTCGGACTCAGCTTTCTGCCTTTACCATATCGAGCAAACCCATTTCGTGGAGACAATCTCAAGAAAATCCGATCCCCGACTGAAAACTCCAAGTCCCGACGACGCTTATCATCATAACTCTTGAATCTGCTTTGCGCTGTAAGCATTCTCTGCCTGATCAACTGAATATTCTCAATCTTCTCTAGAAGGTCTGGCATAATAGTCGGATCAATAGTCTTCATCTCCCCTACTTCATCCCAATACAAAGGTAAACGGCACTTACGACCGTAAAGAGCTGCAAAAGGTGTCATCCCAATAGTAGCTTGATAACTATTGTTATAGGCAAACTCGGCAAGTGGTAGATGTTTCTCCCAGTTATTCCCGAAGTCCAGAACACAAGCCCTGAGCATATCCTCCAGAATCTGAATAGTCCTCTCGGACTGACCGTCGGTCTGTGGATGATATGCTTACTGAAATTAAGCTGAGTACCCAAAGTCTCTCCCACAAGCGAGAAGTAAATCGAGGATCTCGATCTAAGACAATATTAGATGGAATTCCGTGAAGTCTAACAATCTGATCCAAATAAAGATCCGTCAACTTTGCAACTTCATTTCCCATCCGCATCGAAATAAAGTGAGCTGTCTTCATCAAATGATCCACGACAACCCAAACTGCATCATTACCTCTCGGTGTTCTAGGCAAACCAGTGACGAAGTCCATCGTAATATGCTCCCATTTCTACTCTAGTATAGCCAACGGCTGAAGCAAACCTACAGGTCATTAATGCTCAGCTTTCACTCGCTGACAAGTCAAACATCTAGATACAAACTGATCAACTTCCCTCTTCATGTTATTCCACCAATAATGTTGCTTCAAATCCCGATACATCTTGTTTCTACAAGAATGAATGGTGTACTTAGAATTATGACTCCAAAATACCTCGCCTCAAGCCCGGTTCATCAGGAACACAAACCCTGTTCCAAAATCGAAGAATACCATCCTCATATAATTTGAAGTCAAGCTGATCATCCGTGATATGATCCTTGATCTTTTGAAGTTTAACATCAAGTTGCTGAGCTTCTCTGATCTGAGACAACAATAAAGGTGGAATACAGAGATGTGAACACATCACCCCAATCTAAGTCAACTCTAGTCTCCAATAAGTGAATTCCTTAAGAACCTCCCACTTCTTGACAGCCAAACAAGAAACACTCGCCTTCCACCTAAGAGCGTGTGCCACAACATTTGCCTTCCCAGGCAGATAACTGATAGAACAATTATAATCTCCAAGAAGTTCCATCCATCTATGTTGATGCGTATTCAATTCCTTCTGTGAGAACAAATACTTAAGACTCTTATGATCAGTGAAAATCTCGAACTTACTGGCCCACAGATAATGACGCCACTTTTTCAGTTCGAATACAACTGCTGCCAACTCAAGATCATGAATCGGATAGTTCACCTCATATGGTTTCAACCTTCTAGAAGCATAGGCAATAACCCGACCATTCTGCATAAGTACACATCCCAAGCCCTCCTTGGATGCATCACTGTAGATAATCATATTATCGGTCCCCTCTGGTAGAGCAAGTACTGGAGCAGTAGTCAATCTCTTTTTCAACTCCTGAAACCCACTCTCACATTTCTCATCCCAAACAAAGCTAGTCCGTTTCTGAGTTAACTTAGAAAGTGGCTCTGCAATCTTAGAAAAGTCATTGACAAACCTACCGTAATAGTCCAC
Source organism: Ehretia macrophylla (assembly GCA_037974665.1). NCBI lineage: Eukaryota > Viridiplantae > Streptophyta > Magnoliopsida > Boraginales > Ehretiaceae > Ehretia > Ehretia macrophylla. The sequence continues at coordinate 83,547,797 of CM075770.1, read as the reverse complement.
CAAACCAAGAAAGCTACGAACCTCCAAAACATTCTCCGACCGTTTCCAAGACATCACCACTTCAATCTTAGTAGGATCTACCGAAATACCGCTCTGTGTGATAACATGGCCAAGAAAAGATATGCGTTGTAGCCAAAATTCACATTTGCTAAACTTTGCCAACAACTGATGCTCTTGCAGCTTCTGTAAGACAAGTCGTAGATGTTGCTCGTGCTCCGATTCAGACTTGGAATAAACCAAGATATCGTCAATAAAGATCACCACGAACTTGTCTAAGTACGACTGAAAAACCCGATGCATAAGATCCATAAATGCTGCCAGTGCATTAGTTAATCCAAAGGGCATAACTACAAACTCATAATGCCCATACCGAGTCCTGAAGGCATACTTTGAAACATCCTACGTGCGAATCCAAAGCTGATAATACCCCTGCCTCAAGTCAAACTTAAAGTAGACTTTGGCTCCCTGAAGTTAATCAAACAACTCGTCAATCAATGGCAATTAATACTTGTTCTTGATGGTCACTTGATTCAAACCACGATAGTCAATGCATAATCTCAAGGTACCATCTTTCTTCTTCACAAATAAAACAAGCACTCCCCAGGGTGAAGAACTCTGCTGAATGAAACCCTTCTCTATTAACTCCTGCAACTGAGTTTTTAGCTCCTTCAACTCAGCTGGTGCCATCTGTTACACTGATTTAGAAATAGGTTGAGTATCGGGAATAAGATTGATCACAAACTCCACATCTCTCTCTAGCGGCAACCCTGGCAACTCCTCGAGAAATACATTGGGATATTCCTGAATAATAGGTACTTCCTCCAACTGTAGCTTATCAGGTGGCTTGTTGATCAAATAAGCTAGATAACCCAAACACCCCTTACTCACCAACTTAACGACTTTAGTTGCTGAGATAACACAACTCGTCTTAGTACCCCGGTACCTCAATTACTGGCTGATCTGGCAACCGAAACCATACTACCTTCGTTCTACTGTTTAATTGGGCATCATACTTAGAAAGCCAATTCATACCCAAGATAACATCATACCCCCGGATAGGAAATAAGATAAGGTCCGAAGGAAAATTATACCCCTTAACATGTATTTTACAATTCTTACATACTAAGCTAGTCACATACTTATCAGTCAAAGAGGTACTAATCTCAACCACATAAGGCAGTCTTTCAGGTTGCATATTAACACGTTGCACACAAGCAGGAGTAATGAAAGAATGCGTAGCACCAGAATCAATCAACACTTTAACAAGTTGATCAAGTATAAGGAAGTTACCTTCCACAACTGCAGTCTCCTCAGGCATCTCCTCCAAGTCAATTGCGTAGGCCCAAGCCTGAACCCGCTGCTGCTGAGGTGCACCACCAGTAGGTCGACCCTGATAACCCTGGGTCGCTGCCCGACCCTCAGTTCCCCGATATCTATAGCAATCCTTCACCCTATGCTGATTGCTGCTGCAACCCAAACACGTTCCTGTCTTCGCCCTGCAATCGGCCTCCACATGGCCCTGACGCTTGCAGTAAGTACACTGCGGTGATGAAACACTGCCACTACCCCTAGAAAAACCAGAAGCCAAGAAAGCAGCTGTACCAGCCTACTGCTGAGGTCTCACAACACTAGGCCTATATGGACCCTGAGACTGGGCCGGCCTAAACTGCGACTGAGCCTGGTAAGACCCCTGCTGAAACTGAGGCCGATAATAACCCTGTTGACCCTACGGTCTGAAAGAACCCTACTGTACTGCAAGCCTATAACCATCCTGCTGTACCAAAGGTCTAAACATACCCTACTGGCCCTGCAGCTGAAATGGCCTCTTGTTAGGCTGACTAGGTCCGATCTGCTCCCCCTTTCTCTTCTCTAACCTAGAAGCTGCATCAAAGGCCTCAGTAAGTATATCATACTGATTCAGGGCCATCGCATCCTGAATCTCAGGCCTCAAACCCAACATAAACCTACAAGTCTTGCGCTCATCGTCAGCCACAAACTCCGGTGCATATCGGGATAGTCTAGTGAAAGTGGCCTCATACTGTGCCACTGAAGCATCCCCCTGAACCAAGGACATAAACTCTGCCTCTCTCTTCTCCCGTGCAATCCTCGGGAAATACTTCACCCGAAAAGCTCTCAGAAAGGTATCCCATACATACGGAATATCTTGAGTCTCCCAACTAGATTTCACCGTGCGCCACCACTTTTTTGCCTCATCATCAAACAAATAAAAGGCAAAGGTGACCTTTCTTTCATCAGTATAATCCATAGGGTCAAATATTTTCTCCACTTTATTAATCCATGCTTCGGCTTTCTGATCATCTGGCTCCCCCTGAAACCTTGGTGGATAGTACCCCAAGAACTCCTTCAGTGTACCATACCCGTGATATCCACCTTGTACATTCAGTAACTGTGCCTGCAAAGTCTGTGCTTGGGCAGCCTACCCTGCTTGCAACTGTGCCTGACCGGCCATAACCTCTGCAATCCTATCCATGGCTGATTCACAATCATCACCCCTTTCTCGGCCCGGTGCCACATTACCCGGAAGCTCGTCAACTACTTCGGGCCTACCTCTCGTTCTCGGTCTACCAGTCATTCTACTAATCAAAGAGTTAGCGTAGGTTATAGTACGTAAACAAGCTATAAACAACTATTAGCACATAAACAACAAACCCATATTAAGCACATAAATCACTTAAGCATCAATCACATAAACAAATTGATCACATAATCACATAAGCACTAAATCACATAATCACTTAATCATTTAATCATATTAACACATAGTTCACTTTTCTTTCACTTCATACATACTTTCATGCTAAGACCATTGCCCACATTCCGAGAATACCCCGGCTGACAACTAACATGTGCTCTGATACCACTTAATGTCACGCCCCAACTCGACCCCACCTACAATCAGTCAGGATGCAACAGAATTTTGGCAGTATAACGACAATAATTAAGACATCGAGGCTCTAAATCAACCTCTTCAGAACATCATACAACCAACTCCAAAAACCATTCAACAATCAACTCTTCAATTAAATTAACAACATACAACATAACCATATTATACAATAATCATTCCTTCAACAATCCATTCATAGTTATACATATGCTATACATACATTTCAAAATAGATTATAACCAACTTAGTAATCTAGTCATGATCAAATTAAAGACTACTAAATCAACATACATATGTCTTTATATTAAGATAGGTTATACAATACATTGTTTTACAACAACTAAGATAATCTCGTGGCATTGACTCCTACACATAAGACTCATCTACATATGGCACATTTCCCTCTTCAAGAGGCACGTACCCGTAGTCAGGCTCAGTAACACCTATATGCATGCAATAATTGAGAGTGAGCTTATATAAAACAAGCCTAGTGAGGATTCGATAGATCTCTAACAGTATTTACTATACTCCTTGGAAATGATTCTTTGAGTAGTAAACACACAATAAACATCAATAACAATATAAACACACAAACTATAATGACCATTCAATAAATGTTACTCTAGTTGGTATAGCTCCAAATGTCATCACGATCTCAACCAACTTCTTATCACCCCCATGACACACACACCCGAGGTACCTCACTAGCCCTGCCCTCCATGGCATCTCCGCCCATGCGAGATGAGGGAAGCCTCTGATAGCCATGTCGTTTTCAACCTGATGGCCCGATACCGCCAGAGATGTGGCACACGCATATCAAGATTCAATAATAAAAATAAACATTCATTCACAAGAGGACAACCTTTTCCGTTGACTATCTCATGGTTCATCAATAATCAATAATGCATCAATCAATTAATAACATTACAACAACACAACATCAATTAATTAATTAACAACTAAACAACTAAGTTATATGACAAAGTAGGCCACCCAACTTAACATGCATTAGACACACAACCAAACCCTAATCTAACCATCAACAACTCACAATTCAATCACTCAAACACCACCCGATCATCTAAAGGCATATATCAACATTTTAAAGAAAGACAACCTAAACTTCTAATAATCATACCTTGCATTCAACTAATCAAAACAACTCCAACCCAGTTCCTATCACTCACTCACTCAATTAACTACATTTGTCCCCTTGGAAACCAACCAAAGTACATCCAAATCAAGCCCAACAACCCTAAAACCTCAATGCACCGAGGCTGAAATTTCTGAACTTTCACACCGACATCACAATCAAAATTTCGGCATTACAACGGAACTACCCCATATTTAACAAACTTTTACAAATCGATGGCAATCGATTCCAACCACTACAACTCAAAATATTCAACAAATAGCCAACAACTCAACTTTTAATACCCAAAAATACAAATGTATGCTACAATGGTTCAAATCCTATATAAAAGCATATAAACGATCCTTAGCATGCACTGAGCAATAATATAACATCAATTCAACTTTCTAATGGTTCAAAATTCAATTATACGGAAAAACATAAAAGATGACATTTGAGATCTAGAATTTTTGTCTAACCTTTGATGTGTTATAAAGCTAGAAAGATGCTCAATGGATGCTCAAAGGGTAGAATCAATCTTTGGTTGATGAAAATTGGCCTTTGATTGCAAGTTCTAATGAAAAATTGCCTTTGAAAACCTTGAAATTCTTTCTCTTTTTCTCTCTAATGGCTCTCGGCCATGTGTGTATAAAATGAGGTCTTTTTGTGCTTTGCTAATGTGTGTTGATGCATATGTACTCAAGGTCAACTAAAATAAAAGAAAGTCAAAGTTGACACTTAGTTTATTTTTAGTATTTTTAGTCTTTTAATCCTATTTTTGACTATTTCTTGCTCAACTATTAAATTGACACCTAAATTAATTCTAGACAATATATTTTAGGTGACAAAGAGTTTTACATTTAAACATTTTCACCCGAGTCGGCTTAAAACTCGATTTCTTGCAAAAGAAAGTGTAAAAACCTTTAAAATTCCAAAACTGATTCCAAATCTGTTTTAATCAAACATTGGTCTATTAATACCCGAGGACTAGGTTTTCAAACACTTAAAACACCCCTGTAAAATTTTAGCAGACAGGTGCTCAAATCACTATTCACTAAAACCGGTGATAAAATTTTTGATTCCGGTTTTGATCAAAATTTCATGGATACACACATAGCATGTATTAGGAATATAAATCACATATTTAGCACATTCTAACTCGTATAGCATATAAACAGATCAAATCACGTAAAATGAGGCAAAACACATAAATCGAGGTAAAGGCAAAATATGGGGTCTCACACACCCATCTGTTGCTAGGTTTGGGTGTAACACCCCGATCCCTCACGAGACCGAGAGTTCTATCAATCAATCTAATCACAACCCAATTCCAAACCAGGGCAAAATTTTAGGGAAAGACGGACAGAGTCTCCCCTGTTTATAGGAAAAATGTAAAACCTATAATAGCATGTAAGTGGACCAGTACCGTGTCCAACCATACAAACACCTCAAAGCCATCCGAGCCTTGGTTCTCAACAAGCGAACACAACCAAACATACATTTCCAATTTAAAAACCAACCTATCTCTTTTCATCTTTGACAAGAACATTCATGCTAGGCAATTAAACTACACTAACCCATTAAATAAAAGAGACTATCATACTATTCTAACTCTTTTCCTTTGGGCATTACAAACATACATTAAAATTAAGCTATACTAACTAGATACATAATCTAACTTATCAAACCACTTCAATAATCTAATGAAACTTAAATTACATTCCTTTTGACATTAAATACATACAATACATGAAAGCATACATCTCTACAACTTCGACAACTCAAGCCACATAGGCACGCAAGACAACTCTTCAAGCACGAACTTTCACGAAATCACGAACTTTCCAGGTAACATGACATTTCCTGAAATGTGGTGGTGAGGAGTGAGTATACACAGCACATTTACTCAGTGAGGGCGAGACAAATATCGAGGTGGAGAGAAAGAAGATCGTGCAATGCAAATAGGTACAGTTAAGAAATTTAATCAATAAGAAAGCTTTCAATATAAACGACAATACAATGTACAATTAAAGAAAGCATTAACACAACCATTCAAAACTATACCACACTCTGAAGGATATGGTTCACTCAAACGAGCAATGTACTTATCACGAATTCGATGACTTTAACGATGACGCGCCGGCTCACCCACCTTATAACTTCCGTTTAGAGTACTCCGGACATACTCTGTCAATTCTACGACCCAAAACTCCCTGGGCGGCAACCCAATCGAGAAAAAGGAATAGGGCACGGAGCTAGAGCAACCAATATTGGCAACCCGAGGCTACCCAGAGAGGCCCATCACTCACGCGCCTGACACTATGCAATGCAAGATACGATACAAGGCGATAAATAAGATATCAAACATTTACAATCTATAAAGCAACAAGAACAACACTAACAAGCATTATCAACAATTGACATACAAATTCAATCATATTCAACTTTAACAAGCATAACAAGCCATATTAAGCATTCTATAGGCACTACACTATGAATACACACAAAATCACAAAATGTCCATAACTTTCAAAACGCTACTACTTTCAAACGAGCCACGAGTTTTGAAAACCGACTTCACCAATCCTCCTAGGTCACCATAAGGCACGTCTAAAGACCCCGAAATCCTACTTAACCCTAGAATTCACGCAAAGCCCCGATTTCCCCTTTTGCTCGTTTGAACTACCGCTACCTCAACCAATTACCCAACCAATGTCACAACTACACCAAAAGTGCTTCCATGACGTACCTCTACAATGCCTTCACGCAAATCGAGAAAATTGCAAACTTGACCGAAGCGACCCCAACTTTCACTAAGCCATTTTCCTCCATTTTTTCATTACACAATCTAATTAAACCACACATTTAGGCATTCTAGCACATCTAGCATCTTCCTACATCAATAGAATGCATAACGGAGCAACTTCATCGAAACGGGGGTTTACTATTCATAATTTACTATTCAATTAGCAATTTATATTTCAATTTCGATATTCAACCGCATAAAATGTTAAAAAGCTATAAATACATGTTCTACAATTGCTAGGGAACATTCTTTAAGCATCAAAATGATCAAAATAACATTCTACGCATAATTTCTAAAAATTAAAGTTTAGACATAATATTTTCAAATGCGCAAATAACGATGAAACCCTCACCTTAGACGCTCCTAGACGCTAGGGAAACCACGCTGGATGCTTCGGAAACCACCCCGTGCAAGCTCACGCGAAGAATCGAAGATTTGAAGTTGAAATTTCTTTTTTTTCTCTCCTTCTATTTTCGGCCCTTTCCATTCTGTTTTTCAGCTTTCTTTTATTTTTATTTTTTGTGCTATTTTAAGCTATTATAAAAGATGACAACAAGTCAATTTGGTCAATGCTTGGTCAATGCTAACTAAGTTGGTCAAATTAGCCTATTTTATGCATTTTTAAAGCTAAAATAACTAATGTAATATTAATTCTACCTAACAACAATTAAAACACTAAAATTAAAACACTAAATACTAGTTTTCACTATTTGCTGAGGACTAGAAATCATTTCCTAACTATCGCTCTCGATATGCTATGCACTTTGCGACAATAAAAGAATAACGATTAAATCTCAAAGAATTTAGGAAAATATAATTATTGAAAAGTAACATAGTTCAAAATTTACTCTGGCTCGGAGCTACTTTTCATTTAATTGAAAACCGAGCATTAAAATGCAAGAAAATTAAAACCGATTAACAAAATATGAAAATAAAGCTACAAATGAATGTTTAACTAAAAATAAACACATAATTCAATGCTAACATTTAAGATAACACTTAATTAAATGCAATTTAATGTCCTTAAATGCATGCCGGGTTCGGGTTATCATATCCTTCCCCCCTTAAAATAATTGCGTCCTCGCAATTCTTCTTCCAATAGAACTCTGCATCTACTGAAATTCAACTCTAACTAATCTTTATCAGCTGCTGAGCAAGTAGTGAATAAAGATGCTCGTAGGAAAACTCGAATAGAAATCCCAACCAAGAATGCCGAGAAAATACCAACTAATGACTGAAACAAAGATACTGTAAATGATAGCAATACCACATATTGATGGCAAGAATAATACCGAAGGAATGCCCTATTTACGAATCTCCAATAGAAGTTCAACTATTACTGCTCGAGAATTCTCAAGCAAGAAGCCAAATAAAGGCTCAAACAAAGGTTCCATCCAGAGGTCCAAAGAAGTACCCCGCTGGTCATGAATTTCATAGAAGAATTCCCTGTTAAAAGTGCTGAAGAAAATACTAAGAAACCCAATCAAATATACTTCAAAAGCTCCAAAGAAGCCTTCCAAATAATAACCCCTTAGGACAACCAATTAGATTCTGAGTATCGCTATCAAATACTGAGGAGAATGTCAAAGGAGATAGCAAAGAAAATATAATGTGCCCAATAAGACAATCAAGTTGAATAACAAATATAGTTTCTCAGATGGACGAAACTCCAAGGATAAACACCGAACTGGTGAACAATATACAAAACCAAACTCTGAGGCCTCTTCACTGTTTGCCAAGTGAGAACTTTATACAACTTACCACCACGAAAGCCCAAGTATTCCACAGCATACCATAAGCAATATGAAATAATAAGTCTGAACAATTCCAAGTGTAAGCTTCCAATAAATGCTTTCAAGAAAAGATACTAGTAGAATGCCCACTAAGAATTCTAAAGAATACCGTAAGTAGTACTATACAATAAGTCTAATAGGAATTCCAAATACCAAACCTACTGAGGGACACTGAAGAAAATACCCGAAACAATACTCCAGTAAGAAAGTAGCCAAGTTTGCCCAATAAGTAAATACTAAATAAATGGCCACTAAGGATCCTAGAGAATGCCATTGAAGAATTTCCAATCAGGGATGCCAATATCACACCAATAAAGACTGAGTCTCATATGCCATAGATAATACTGTGCAGTAAATCCGATTGAAATCCCAATAGCCAAGTCCACCGAGAAGTACCAACAGAAGTCTCCAAAGAATACCCATTAAGAAAACCAAAGAATGCCCCAAAGAACAACCAAATAAAACCCCAAGAGAAAGCTACTCTTCACAACTGTTAAACATAGAGGAGGACCCTAGAGATTCGCCAATGACCGAGCTCCAAAAGCAAACACCAACTCCCAAATAAAGGCTAATTAAATGCCATTCATTTCCTGCCAATCAATACACCTTGAAAGGCCAGCTGTGAATCACTTTCTTCAGGGGAGGAAGAGTACTTACTTATTATTTCAACAGGACATGTATGAATGCCAAGATATCAAATTTGTATATACATGCCTTATACTATTATGCAAGCAAGTTTACAAAAGAGTTTATTCAACAAAGTCACTCAAGCACGACAATCAAGTCAAGCACAACATAATCAATTCAATTCACGGCACAACTAATTCAAGACATTCCAATACACACATTACAAGTAATACTTCAAGCAAATAACAATTCACAAGGTCGATTCAATTCACGATGCCAATTCAATAGGTCAATTCAACGCACAACTAGACACTTCACTTCACTTAGCACACAATTAACACAAACACATAACTATATCACATAGGAGCACACATTCAAGTCAAGACACATAATCTCACATACAAGCATACACTTTCAAGACACACTTAACAAGCACACATTCAAGGGTCACTACCCGCCAGAACGAGGACGCTGTCCCGGCTTATGAGCTAAACAAGCTCTGATACCACCTGTAACACCCCGATCCCTCTCGAGACCCGGAGTTCTATCAATCAATCTAATCACAACCGAATTCCAAACCCGGGTAAAATTTTAGGGAAAGACGGACAAAGTCTCCCCTGTTTCTAGGCAAAAGTTAAAACTTGTAATAGCATATAAGTGGACCAGTACCTTGTCCAACTGTACAAACACCTCAAGGCCATCAGAGCCTTGGTTCTCAACAAACAACACAACCAAATATACATTTCTAATTTAAAAGCTAACTTATCTCTTTTCATCTTTGTCAAGAACATTCATGCTAGGCAATTAAACTACACTAACCCATTAAATAAAATAGACTATCATACCATTCTAACTCTTTTCCTTTGGGCATTACAAACATACATTAAAATTAAGCTATACTAACTAGATACATAATCTAACTTATCAAACTACTTCAACAATCTAATGAAACTTAAATTACATTCATTTTGACATTAAATACATACAATACATGAAAGCACATATCTTTACAACTTCGACAACTCAAGCCACATAGGCACACAAGACAACTCTTCAAGCACGAACTTTCACGAAATCATGAACTTTCCAGCTAACATGACATTTCCTGAAATGTGGTGGTGAGGAGTGAGTATACACAACACGTATACTCAGTGAGGGCGAGACAAATATCGAGGTGGAGAGAAAGAAGATCGTGCAATGCAAATAGGTACAGTTAAGAAATTTAATCAATGAGAAAGCTTTCAATATAAACGACAATACAATGTACAATTAAAGAAAGCATTAATACAACCATTCAAAGCTATACAACACTCTGAAGGCTATGGTTCACTCAAACGAGCAATGTACCGATCACAAATTTGATGACTTTAACGATGACGCGCCGGCTCACCCACCTTATCACTTCCGTTTAGAGTACTCCGGATATACTCTGTCAATTCTACGACCCAAAACTCCCTGGGCGGCAACCCAAGCGAGAAAAGGGAATAGGACACGGAGCTAGAACAACCAACACTGGCAACCCAAGGCTACCTAGAGAGGCCAATCACTCACGCGTCTGACATTATGCAATGCAAGACACGATACAAGGCGATAAATAAGATATCAAACATTTACAATGTATAAAGTAACAAGAACAACACTAACAAGCATTATCAACAATTGACATACAAATTCAATCATAATCAACTTTAACAAGCATAACAAGCCATATTAAGCATTCTATAGGCACTACACTATGAAAACACACAAAATCACAAAATGTCCCTAACTTTCAAAACGCTACTACTTTCAAACGAGCCATGAGTTTTGAAAACCGACTTCACCAATCCTCCTAGGTCACCATAAGGCACGTCTAAAGACCCCGAAATCCTACTTAACCCTAGAATTCAGGCAAAGCCCCAATTTCTCCCTTTGCTCGTTTGAACTACCGCTACCTCAACCGATTACCCAACCAATGTCACAACTGCACCAAAAGTGCTTCCATGACGTACCTCAACAATGCCTTCACGCAAATCGAGAAAATTCCAAACTTGAACGAAACGACCCCAACTTTCACTAGGCCTTTTTCTCCGTTTTTCCATTACACAACCCAATTAAACCACACATTTAGGCATTCTAGCATATCTAGCACCTTCCTACTGTTAGAGATATGCCCTAATGCTATATATTTGGATGACATATATTGGGGCATTTTGACATTTACTTGTATATTATGGCATTCGTGTCTATATGTCTATTTTCATATTGACATAATTAGGACATTCATATTCTCCTTCTTTACGTGTATGAATGAGTTCATAGTATTTTCATTAGAGGAATGTATTCTAAAAGCGTTTAGAATATGTTGGCGTATTTCCTTAATATGATAAAAATACTTAAAATATTCATAATCCTTAGATTATTTGATCGGGACTTTAATAATCAATTACGGACTATCGCATGTGTTGTTACCTTTGATTAACATAGGGATGTTAATGATAAAGGATGGTGAGCCACGTGCCATAACAGCATAGCGATGCGACTAACAAACATGTGGATGACTATTAGTTGAATAGATCATTGAATGTGACGTGAATAACAAATTACATGACTTTGGATTAATAATTTGTTATTCGTTGCGATTGTGCATGTAATCCTTAGACTTGAGACATTACGGTTGTCATATGTATTAGGGTTTGATTCTAGCATTCGGACAATAATTGTTTCGACAAACGAGATGAGATACGTCCTCTCGCAGTTTCATTCGTCTGGGATAGTGATTGACAGGTAGTGGTCAAGAGAGGATCCATTAACCTCCGGCGTGAGGCGATGTCCTATGCGATTTAAGCTTGGTTGTTTAATGAGGAAATCCTTGGCCAAGGTATGAATGATGGAGAAAGGGTTTTCCATGTGTCATCCCTCATTACACCAATTAGATCTATGCATAGTATCGAGTTTATGAACTTAATCGTATCATGGTTCTTGCTCGACGGGACAATTAATGGAAGGATTGGATTGCACAATAATCGGGCGACTATAAATAGATTCACAAGAAATTGACTTCATTACCGTATATATTATCTTGATATGTTACTAGGCGTCACTCTAGAACGTGAGGGTATTCCGAGAATGACGGAGACATTTTCGAAATAGATTGAAAGGGTTTAATCGTCCCTCATTGCTATACGGTGGTGAATCTAGAGAGTCACACACATTTGAGTATCATGAATAGAGTTTCTGTAATGAGCTTACAATGAGTTTAGAAATGTTAAAGAGTTAACGTTGTTGTATTTGGTCATTAAGTTGTAATGGACCAAAAGTATAATTATTGAAAGTGTTGGGGCTAAAGTATAAATATAAAAAGTTAGGTTCCAATTAATTAATATAATATTGATTAGGATTAATTATAATCCAAGGGCCATGATTTGATCTTATTTGAAATCTCTAGCTAGGATTTAATTGGCAAGTTAGTGGAGAATTACATATTCTTCCACTAACGTATACAACACAAAAATATATATATATATGGAGATATATATAAGAAATATATATTATATGCCTACACATTACAATAAGTTTGAAAACGTTAAAGAGTTAACGTTATTGTGTTTGGTCATTAAAACGTAATGGGCTAAAAGTGTAATTATTAAAAGTATTGGGGCCAAAGTATAAATATGGATAGTTAGTTTCCAATTAATTAATCTAATATTAATTAGGATTAATTACAAGATTTGATCTTGACTAGATCTATGGCTAGGATTTATTATGGCAAGAATAATGGATAATTCCATAATTTTCCACTATCTAATATACTTGTATTTTATTGTTGCACAAGAGACAAAGGTGCGTTGGAGACATATATGTTGGGAATGCACAAGACACAAAGGTGCCTTGGAGACTTATATGTTGGGAATGCACAAGACACAAGTATGCATAGGAAAATAATATGCAAAGAAAGCAAAAGAAAAAATCATATTTTTTGACTCAACACTCAAGAGCAAAAAAATCTGAATTTTCTCTCTCTATGCTCTCTCCATTTTCGACCAAGAGAAGAGTTCTTGGGCAGAATTTTTCTCTTGCTCTCTACACTTGTGTAAGCTCATATCTCCAACTAAATAGCTAGTACAAAGATTTGGTTTGTGGAGAAGAAGCTCTTGGATGCTCGTGTGGACGAACTAGACCTTTTGCATGTGTGAAAGACTTGGTCATCATTCTTGTGGTGCTTGTTCATTCCTTTGGCTAGATCTTCAAGAGGTATACCTTGATAACTCTTGTTCATTCATATATATGTTTATATATGTAGTAGATATGTTGATTACATGGACTAGACATAAGGTAATATGGTGAATACAAATGATATGTGTTGCTGAAAAATTTTTGAAATCAAGTTTTTGCTTCCACCTAGCTTACTATATGTTGTGATTCACGTCTTGTAAGCACGATCCTTTCAAGTGGTATCAGAGCCTTGTTTTTGTAGTCCATGTAGTCACATATATATGCTTTATGTTTCAAGAGTTTTGAGCACAAAAGAACTAGAACGCAATACTTGCATGTTTGATGCTTAGAAGTTTTCTGAAAAATGTTTCTGCGCACTGTTTTTGCGTTACTGTTTTGACATAGCAAATGTTGTTTTTTGGGGCTGATTTTTGGATATGTTATGCTATGGAGATAGTAGAACATTTCATTCTCTAATATGCATCTCCTAATTTCGTGGTTAAGATTTTCATTTTTAGCAAAATCAGTAACCTCACTGATTCTCGCGCTATTCTGGACAGACTGCATAGTGTCTGCTCCGAGAGGCATAACTCAGTGAGTTTAACTCCAAATTGAGATCCATTTGATTCTAAATCTATCTACACTCGAGGAGCTACGTCTCTGTAAAATTTTAGAATTTTTGGAGGACAGTAGATAGGCGAACAGAATCAATATATTTAGTGCATGTGCAGTAAGTTTGTGATGGGTCATAAATTTGAATGTCATGGCTAAATGATTGGATTTTGGTTAAGCCTAATGGGCATAAAAATCAGTGGGCTTAAGTCTAATAAGATTAGATGAAGTTTTTTCTTAGTGAAGATTAAAAATAAGCCTTGGAACTCAAATTGGGCCATGAAATTAACAAATGATTTATGTTGGGCCTTATTCAACAAGTATGTGTTTAAAATTGGTTTTATTGAGTTCTTTTGTGTGTTGTTTAACATGAGATGTTAAAAGGTCAAGATATGAAACTTATTGCAAATTTGCTATCATTTATTTTATGTATAGGATACATTAGTTTATGTTAGCTTGCTTGTTTAGCTTTTTTGTGTTTTATGTATATGATGCATTTATTTAGCTTTATGAGCTTTATCTTACATTGTGATGTTTGATGTTGGATGGTGAATTTGATCATGGACTTGGTTAGTGAATGGTTAGATGGTGTTGTAACTAATTTTACCATTCATTAGTATGTAATTGAGGCATAAGTCTCGTTTTACTTTCTTGCAATTGAGAGAAAATTGTAGTGAGGCATAATATATGTAATTTCTATAAGAAGTTTGCAAGAAGACCATTGGCGGCTTTCAAGGAGTTGGAGGTGCTTTGGATCATTGAGGAAAATCAAGAAGACATGAAGATGTGCTTGTTTAGGTTTTATTTTTGTCTTGATTTAATTCATAATCCAAGTCCATGATCCACCATAATGTATGATTTTGTATGTTTGTTTATTTATTTGCCTATATGTGATGTATGCTTGTAAATGAACTAATGTGCAAAGTGAGACCTAATTAAAATTCAAAATCTTCCTACGTGCAAACATATTAGATTGTAAAGCGGTAAAAATGTTTATCATTGCCCTCCACTATCCTAGGTTATATTTGCTCAATTGGGTATGCCTTGGCTAACCCAAAGGTAGGAAGACATATTCCATGAAAGTATTATATTTACCTAGCAAACATAGTGATGTTGTGTTGTTCCAATATCACGAGGCCAATAACGCACTAAAGCTGAGGTTCGGGATTCAAATTGTCGCAACACTGTGACGGTGGGTGTAATCTAACTAGATCACGTTTCCAATAATGCACCAAAGCTGAGGTTACGGTGATTTAGGGGCAAAATGGCCATATCCTATATAGTGATATAGATAGTAATCGTTGCTAACTTTTTGTATGTATATTCCAATAATGCACCAAAGCTGAGGGGTATTCATATTAAAGAGAACTATGGTCACCTACTAATGAATCTTTAATTAGATTCACGATCTCATTTAGGAAGTGTGGGACTCGATAAAATTAGTGGGAGATATCATTTAATTAAAGGCCAAAATTAAATGTTTTAACAAGTTTATATCAACTTGCGATCTTATTTTCTGCATACGTTTATGGCTACAACAATGAACCCATTTTTAATTAACTAGACTATATATCGCGTAATCGGACCAAATTTTTGAATTAACGATTTTATCTAAGAATGGTTCTTAGAAACTTAATCAACTCTTAGAATTGTATGCTCCGGTATTTTTCATCTTGATAAAGTATCAAAACGAAAAGTTGTAGTACTTATGGTTGATAAGTAAAACAAGTTAAATATGCTAAAGAATTGTATTCTTTCATAGGTTGCATATAAGTATGCAAGATGTAAAGAGTATAATTCTAAACTAACAAATGGTTGTGTGATAAGCATATTTAATGTCATGATATTAAATATAAATGGAATTCATTCTCGTATTTGTATTTCTTCTTTGGTTAGTGGTAATGCAAAGAAGAAAGGAAAAGAAAGATGATTTATATTAGCTAGTGGGAGCATGTCTAAGAAGAAAAATTAAGGATTGTATAGGCATGTGTAAAAGATGTTTTCATAGCCTTAAAACTGGATATTAAAAGAGGTTTTAATCCAAGGTATCTTTATAGCTTGAATGTCAAGGTTGTAAAGCTACTATGAATTATAGATCTTCTTTTATTATGATTGGTACTACTTTGAGTTTTTTATTCTAGTGAAACATTAGTGTATGTGTTCAAGGATAGAATCTTAATCACAGTAGTGCGCTTTTGGAAGCGTGGAATATTTTCAGTGTTAGCAAATGAAACAAAGGTTGTTGCGTTAGCTAAAGACAATTTGTTTTGGATGCCTTCTGGACATATTTTATATTTTAAGGATTATACCTTAAATGATATTAGGAATAAAAATGTATATTCCTAAAGCTTGTAAAAGCGCATTATGGTGTAATCTTTATTATCTTGATATGGACGAAAGAATGTATTGCAAATATATTGTCAACAGGTATAACCATCCACCAAATTCTAAGATTACTCAAATAATCCAAATTAATTGTAGTTTCTACATGATTAGGTTTTTCTAATAATAAGATGATGATTAGGTTGGTTTGATCAACTTATATATCTTATTTATTGGAATGGTAAGCAAGTCATTCTTTGTTTGATAAAGGTTTAAAACTACTAGGCTATTTGGATTAGTACATGTTGATGTATTTAGAGCTATTTGTGAATAGGCTCGTATAGAAAAATGTATTAGTGCCTTATGATTAGATCATAAAGGTAAAATACTTAAGTACTATTTTGTTTGAGTATCCTAAAATTTTGATATAGTATCGAAATTAACAATGTCCGGTGTACCACAATTAAATAGGGTTTTCTTAGTGAAGAAACTGTGCTTTGTTGAACATAGTACATTTGCTGATTAGTTTAACTAATCATCTTATTTATTTATGGGCCGTACTTTCCTCAATTTAATTTTAGTTGAATAGTAAATCTCTACTATTTCTAGAACTTTATATTTGATATGTGTTGGATAGCAACCAAGTATTAAATGTGTTAATTTTGGTTTGTCCTACTTTT
This sequence comes from Ehretia macrophylla, assembly GCA_037974665.1. NCBI lineage: Eukaryota > Viridiplantae > Streptophyta > Magnoliopsida > Boraginales > Ehretiaceae > Ehretia > Ehretia macrophylla. Next base: position 83,530,723 of record CM075770.1, on the reverse strand, counting down.
ATTGAAAAGTTTTTAAAGGACTAGTAGGAGTTTTGGTTAAAGGTAATTTTATAATATATCCTAGTTTTGTAGGATATAATTTCTATTTAATGATCAATGTCTATTGATCTATTATATTGTAATCTTTCTTGAAGAAAAAGTTTTGTTCAAGAAGATGTTACTTTCTAATAAAATAGAAATTGAGGACGTATCGTCAAAAGCTATAAAAGCACCAAGACCAAAGTAATGAATCTATTCAATAAGGTCCGAGATGTATCATCACACAAGATCTTTGCAAATCTAGTAGTGTATCTCATTCTTTAAAAGAATATAAGAATATCTTTTTGGAATGCACAAAAGTAGTTTGTGTTTTTGAGATAATGATCAATTAGTTGATCCTACGATTCACAAAGAAATGGTATATGTGATATTGACTCCAAGAAACTATATAATGCAAAGCATATTAATTAGACTTCACATACTTTAACTTAATCTGGATATTGATCTCTGAGATAATGGTTGAAGATAATAGAAAAAGGTAATGACCTTTTATAGCTATATTGGTTTCTGAAAGATATCATCAAAGCCAAAGGATTGACTATGATGAAGTCTTTTTACCAATAATTGTGCTTAAGTCTCCTTGTGTTATGCTAGATTTTATAGCACATTGTGTTACTATATTAATGATTTAGATCAATGGATATGAGTAATATGCGCGTACTTGATAAATCCATTTGTGGATTTTTTAAGTAAATTTCTTGGAAATGTTTCGTCCAATTCAAATGAGACTAAAGAGTTAGATTTCATTTAGAATATGGGTGAACCTTGTGATTGCAAAAGAATAGTGGGAGCGCATCCATTTTTCTATAACTGCAATAATGATGACTTGGATATCATAGTTGATGATATGTGTGTTGTGATATTAATTATAGTCTAGTTATATTAAATGTTCTCCATTTAAAACTTGATGTTCGTATCTTGTGAATTCGTAGCTATGATAATAGTACGAAGAGATCACTTGGTATATTCCTTATATTGTACAAAGAGTATTTTTGAAGGTGTTCAAGAAACTCTAGTTACATAGCAAATTTGTATTCAAAGTTAAAGTAACTTCATATTTGTTATACTATGTACAAGACTTGATATTGCATAAACTGTAAAGTGTTACGAGTGAGTAAATATCAGTCCAATCCAGTTTTGGGAATGGTGGATTGAATTGAAGTATATTCTTAAGTACTTGGGAAGCACTAAAGATATATTTTAGTTTAGGGAGGAGGTAAATTCCGTAGTGACAGATTTACTAGTTCAGATTCTTAATCTGAATCTTATAATAGAATGTCTATGTTAGGGTTCACGTTTATTTGTAGTGGGAGCTCAGTAAATTAGAAGGTTCTGAACAAACTGTAGATTCCATTATATAACTCATGTCTTTTGTGATATGTTATATTACGAAAGAAGTTGTTTGGAGCGAGGAAATCATACGAGTTGGTTATAATTCCTACCGTTAAGTTGTGATGCTTTTGTGTTACGACTATACGGAGCTACTCCATAAGCTTGTGGAACCCAGGTCTCACTGTATGTCCAAACATTAGGAAAAGTGTTTCCATCTTCATGTGTTGTATCTGTAGCCAATAATCATATTGAGATATTTCTTTGCAGAAAACGGCCACATCTCTTGATGTAGCTGACCTACTTACCGTAGATATGAATCAGTCATACCTAGGTCCTTGTTTTGAGAAGATGAGTATACGATATCATTGTTTGTTGTACTAATACTATGTTTTATAGCATTAGTGCAAGTGGGAGATTGTTAGAGATATGCCCTAATGCTATATATTTGGATGACATATATTGGGGCATTTTGACATTTACTTGTATATTATGGCATTCGTGTCTATATGTGCATTTTCATATTGACATAATTAGGACATTCATATTCTCCTTCTTTACATGTATGAATGAGTCCATAGTATTTTTATTAGAGGAATGTATTCTAAAAGCGTTTAGAATATGTTGGCGTATTTCCTTAATATGATAAAAATACTTAAAATATTCATAGTCCTTAGATTATTTGATCGGGACTTTAATAATCAATTACGGACTATCACATGTGTTGTTACCTTTGATTAACATAGGGATGTTAATAATAAAGGATGGTGAGCCACGTGCCATAACAGCATAGCGATGCGACTAACAAACCTGTGGATGACTATTAGTTGAATAGATCATTGAATGTGATGTGAATAACAAATTATATGACTTTGGATTAATAATTTGTTATTCGTTGCGATTGTGCATGTAATCCTTAGACTTGAGACATTACAGTTGTCATATGTATTAGAGTTTGATTTAGACAATAATTGTTTCGACAAACGAGATGAGATACGTCCTCTCGCAGTTTCATTCGTCTGGTTTAGTGATTGACAGGTAGTGGTCAAGATAGGATCTATTAACCTCCGGCGTGAGGCGATGTCCTATGCGATCTAAGCTTGGTTGTTTAATGAGGAAATCCTTGGCCAAGGTATAAATGATGGAGAAAGGGTTTTCCATGTGTCATCTCTCATTACATCAATTAGATCTATACATAGTATCGAGTTTATGAACTTAATCGGATCATGGTTCTTGCTCGACGGGACAATTAATGAAAGGATTGAATTGCACTATAATCGGTGACCATAAATAGATTCACAAGAGATTGACTTTATTACCGTATATATTGTCTTGATATGTTACTAGTTGTCACTCTAGAACGTGAGGGTATTCCGAGAATGATGGAGACATTTTCGAAATAGATTGAAAGGGTTTAATCGTCCCTCATTGCTATACGGTGGTGAATCTAGAGAGTCACACACGTTTGAGTATCATGAATAGAGTTTCTATAATGAGCTTACAATGAGTTTGGAAACGTTAAAGAGTTAACGTTGTTGTATTTGGTCATTAAGTTGTAATGGACCAAAACTGTAATTATTGAAGGTGTTGGGGCCAAAGTATAAATATAGAAAGTTAGTTTCCAATTAATTAATCTAATATTGATTAGGATTAATTATAATCCAAGGGCCATGATTTGATCTTATTTGAATTCTATGGCTAGGATTTAATTGGCAAGTTAGTGGAGAATTACATATTCTTCCACTAACGTATACAACACAAAAATATATATATATATGGAGATATATATAAGAAATATATATTATATGCCTACACATTACAATAAGTTTGGAAACGTTAAAAAGTTAACGTTATTGTGTTTGGTCATTAAAACGTAATGGGCTAAAAGTGTAATTATTAAAAGTATTGGGGCCAAAGTATAAATATGGATAGTTAGTTTCCAATTAATTAATCTAATATTAATTAGGATTAATTACAAGATTTGATCTTGACTAGATCTATGGCTAGGATTTATTATGGCAAGAATAATAGATAATTCCATAATTTTCCACTATCCAATATACTTGTATTATATTGTTACACAAGACACAAAGATGCATTGGAGACATATATGTTGGGAATGCACAAGACACTAGGATGCATTGGAGACATATATGTATGGAATGCACAAGTCACAAGTATGCATAGGAAAATAATATGCAAAGAAAGCAAAAGAAAAAATCAGATTTTTTGACTCAACACTCAAGAGCAAAAAAATCTGAATTTTCTCTCTCTATGCTCTCTCCATTTTCGACCAAGAGAAGAGTTCTTGGGCAGAATTTTTCTCTTGCTCTCTACATTGTGTAAGCTCATATCTCCAACTAAATAGCTAGTACAAAGATTTGGTTTGTGGAGAAGAAGCTCTTGGATGCTCGTGTGGACGAACTAGACCTTTTGCACGTGTGAAAGACTTGGTCATCATTCTTGTGGTGCTTGTTCATTCCTTTGGCTAGATCTTCAAGAGGTATACCTTGATAACTCTTGTTCATTCATATATATGTTTATATATGTAGTAGATATGTTGATTACATGGACTAGACATAAGGTATTATGGTGAATACAAATGATATGTGTTGCTGAAAAATTTTTGAAATCAAGTTTTTGCTTCCACCTAGCTCACTATATGTTGTGATTCACCTCTTGTAAGCACGATCCTTTCACCTACATCAATAGAATGCATAACGGAGCACCTTCATCGAAACGGGGGTTTACTATTCATAATTTACTATTCAATTATCAATTTATATTGCAATTTCGATATTCAACTGCAGAAAATGTTGAAAAGCTATAAGTACATGTTCTGCAATTGCTAGGGAGCATTCTTTAAGCAACAAAACAGATAAAATAACAATCTACGCATAATTTATAAAAATTAAAGTTTAGACATAATATTTTCAAATGAAACAAATAACAATGAAACCCTCACCTTAGACGCTCCTAGACGCTAGGGAAACCACGCTGGATGCCTCGGAAACCACCCCGTGCAAGCTCACGTGAAGAATCGAAGATTTGAAGTTGAAATTTCTTTTTTTTTTCTCTCCTTCTATTTTTGGCCCTTTCCATTATGTTTTTTAGCTTTCTTTTTTTTTTTTTTTTTTGTGCTATTTTAAGCTATTATAAAAGATGACAACAAGTCAATTTGGTCAAGGCTTGGTCAATGCTAACTAAGTTGGTCAAATTAGCCTATTTTATGCATTTTTTAAGCTAAAATAACTAATGTAATATTAATTCTATCTAACAACAATTAAAACACTAAAATTAAAACACTAAATACTAGTTTTCACTATTTGCTGAGGACTAGAAATCATTTCCTAACTATCGCTCTCGATATGCTATGCACTTTGCGACAATAAAAGAATAACGATTAAATCTCAAAGAATTTAGGAAAATATAATTATTGAAAAGTAACATAGTTCAAAATTTACTCTGGCTCGGAGCTACTTTTCATTTAATTGAAAACCGAGCATTTAAATGCAAGAAAATTAAAACCGTTTAACAAAATATGAAAATAAATCTACAAATGAATGTTTAACTAAAAATAAACACATAATTCAATGCTAACATTTAAGATAACACTTAATTAAATGCAATTTAATGTCCTTAAATGCACGCCGGGTTCGGGTTATCACACTAGGAATGGCGCCAGGTGAGGGCGTCGCTATGCCCCCTTAATGAATCAAATGGTCCTTCGACATTCATTTAATTATGATGGTCGGCATAGATCTCATGAGACCCACCCACTAAACCTATGAAAAAAGCCCTGCCCTTTTCCTTCGCTACTAGGAAAATAAGCAACTTCTATTAGCGCTAGACCTTGAGTCAAATTGATCGTGTCATGTGCAACGTACATCAATGATGGTTCATTAATGTCCATTGATTTAGACTCCTTCCTCCTTCTCAACTACGAAAAAGATTGAGAGGGGCCTGAACCAAACCAAGAACAGAAACAAAAGCCCTTCGATTCACTCCGTATTCTCTCCTAAATAAATAAAGCTCGCCCTCCAGCCTTGGGCCGGTCGGCCGAGTCTTCCCTGTTGTTCTGTTCCCGACACAAGAAAGACGCACGGAAGAGGTATGCCCAGCACACAGAGGATCCATTGAGAGTTTGTCTCGGTAAAGAACTGTACGATCTTTTCCCCTATTGTATTGAATCAATAAAAAAGGAGGTCAGTGCTACGACCCCCTATTGTTTGATCCAATAGTGACCGGAGACAAGCCCCGACTTCCATAGGTCATTTGTTTGACCTCCCGTAGTGGTCCTTGATTTCAAGAAATAGAAGCGGGCCCAATTTCTCGTACTTGCTCAGGTTGCCCCCTTTTCTTCGAGTGCCCCACCCGGTTAACTAGGCTGTTGGCCTACCAAGCACTTGCTCGCTGCTCCTGCCACCCGCTTGGCTGGCGGAGCGCTTATTATCCTAACATTTCTCTCACTGGGGCCCTCCTATTGTTGATGCCATAAGCTATGGCAACTCTAGCTCGCACAGGGGCCTTCCCTATGAGGCTAGAGTGGGCCCATCGGTCAGCTTCATTCGAATTGTGTTAGGGGTTCTTTCTCTTTTGCCAGATCTAGAAAGACACTGCAAGTCCTCCGTCCCATATTCCATTGCCGAGACCATTTGGTTCACCGGTACTACCAAAAAGTCTTATGCTTACGTTACTCTTACTGATGGTTTGATTATCTTGGACCACGATGACCTCAGTCATGCTTCTGGTTTCCATTCCCATCATCATATTGATGATAAATCTCCTCGTGCCCTGCCATAAGAACTTGGAGTCCGTATCATGGTGAAGATAAGGTAATGTTGTCATTCTGGCTCAAAAAACAGACTGAAAGAGTTCGAGTTATTGGCTCATCCAACCCAGTAGCATTCATGAGTCACTCGTTCAACTGTCCCTCGAAGACAAGGTCAAGAAGTACCATGCATGGTTGCCCCCCTTCCTTTCCCTAGCGCGAGCCTTATTTTATTAGTTTAGTAAAGTCAAGCTTTGGCTCCCTGGATAAAAAAAAGGGAGGGACTTCTACAATAGGCTATGCCACCCAAACCAACTAAGAGAAGTCGCATATGTCCCATTGCAAGCACCTACAATGTCATGATCCCATTGGTTTACCCTTTTTTTTCTTTGGTAGTTTAACGGACGATCGTCCCTCCAACAAGAAAAGGTATAAATATGGCAACTTCTTTGCCATTTGGATTGGAGAATTTAGGGAGGAAATCGGGTTTTTAATTCCAAAAAACCGCACGATTATATAACCAAAGAGAATAGTCTGCGCCTAAAATCATCCAAAGCACTACTAATGTGGCTACTAAGCTATTTCTTTGGAAAGCTCCTACTATGATGAGAAATTCCACGATAAAGCTGTTAGTACTAGGTGAACTCATATTGGCCAAAGTGGAAGAGAATAAAATGGTAGGAAAATTCGGCATGGTGCTCACTGAACCTCTGTAATATCTAACAAGTCGAGTCTTATGTTGGTCATATAGAACACCAACACATAGAAAAAGGGCTGAAGAAACCAGTCCATGACTTGACGTCGGTAGAATACTACCTCCAATTCTGTGTATGTTCGATAGAGCCAAAGATTCCCCTCCCCCATTGATTAGAGTATGCCGATTACCCCCTGAACCGTACAAGATAGTTACCAACTATCATACAGCTTTCTAACTTAACTTCTTTTTCTGGTCGTTCGGCTCTGTTGATCGATGGTACTATAAGAGTTCTGTAACCCCCCGAAATTATATATGTAATAATTGTGATAGGCCGAAGCGGGCATGCAATTAATGGCATTTAATTGCATCTAATTAAGTGTCATCTTAAATGTTAGCATTGAATTTTGTGTTTATTTTGGTTAAACATTCATTTGTAGCTTTATTTTCATATTTATGTCAATCGGTTTTATTTTTCTTGCATCTTAATGCTCGGTTTTCGATTAAATAAAAAGTAGCTTCGAGCCGGAGTAGATTTTGAACTATGTTACTTTTCAGAAATTATATTTTCTTAAATTCTTTGAGATTTAATTGTTATTCTTTTATTGTCGCAAAGTGCATAGCATATCGAGAGCGATAGTTAGGAAATGATTTCTAGTCCTCAGCAAATAGTGAAAACTAGTGTTTGGTGTTTTAATTTTAGTAGTTTAATTGTTATTAATTGGAATTAGATTTATGTTAGTTTTTTTAGCTTTAAAATGCATGAAATAGGCCAATTTGACCAATTTTTAAGTTAGTTAACCAAGCTTGACCATTTGACCAAAGGCTTGTCATCTTTTTAAGCAAAATTACATTGCAAAATAAAACAAAAAAAGTTGGAAAACAGAATTGCCATGGCCGAAAATAGAAGGAGAGAAAAAAAAAAGAAATTTCAACTTCAAATCTTCACGTGAGCTTGCACGGGGTGGTTTCCGAGGCATCCGGCGTGGTTTTCCTAGTGCCTAGTAGCGTCTAAGGTGAGGGTTTCATCGTTATTTGCGCATTTGAAAATATTATGTCTAAACTTTAATTTTTAGAAATTATGCGTAGATTGTTATTTTATCCATTTTGTTGCTTAAAGAATGATCCTTGTTGATTGTAGAACATGTATTTATAGCTTTTTAGCATTTTTTGCGGTTGAATATCGAAATTGCAATTTAAATTGATAGTTGAATAGTAAATTATGAATAGTAGACCCCCGTTTCGATGAAGTTGCTCTGTTATGCATTCTGTTGATGTAGGAAGGTGCTAGATATGCTAGAATACCTAAATGTGTGGTTTAATTGGTTTGTGTAATGGAAAAATGGGGGAAAATGGCTTAGTGAAAGTTGGGGTCGTTTAGGTCGAGATTAGCGTTTCCTCGATTTGGGTGATGGCATTGTCTCGGGAGGCCATGGAAGCACTTTTGGCGTGATTATGGCGTTGGTTGGGTGTTTGGTTAGGGTAGCGGTAGTTCAAACGAGCAAAGGAGAAAATCGAGGCTTTGCGTGAATTCTAAGGTTAAGTAGGGTTTCGGCGTCTTTAGACGTGCCTTATGATGACCTAGGAGGATTGGTGAAGTCGGTTTCCAAAACTCGTGGCTTGTTTGAAAGTAGTAGCGTTTTGGAAGTTGGGGTCATTTTGTGATTTTGTGTGTTTTCATAGTATAATGCCTATAGAATGCTTAATATTGCTTGTTATGCTTGTTAAAGTTGGTTATGATTGAATTGTATATCAATTATTGTTAATGTTTGTTAGTGTTGTTCTTGATACTTTATTGAATGTAATGCTTGACATCTTGTTTATCGCCTCTAATCTGTATTGTTATGCTATCGCTCGTTTATCACCTTGTATCGTGTCTTGCATTGCATAGTGTCAGGCGCGAGAGTGATGGGCCTCTCTGGGTAGTCTCGGGCTGCCAGTGTTGGTTGCTTTAGCTTCGTGTCCTATTCCCACTCTCGCTTGGGTGCCTCCCAAGGAGATTTGGGTCGTAGAATTGATGGATACTTCCGGGGTATTCCAAACTGAAGTTATAAGGTGGTTACGCGCTTATTTTCATCGTTGTCAACATCAAGCTCGAGATTGATGTATCGCTCGTGAAATGGTACATTGCTCGTATGAGTGAACCATAGCCTTTAGAGTGTGGTATAGCTTTGAATGGTTGTGTTAATGCTTTTATTATTTGGTTATTGTATTGATTGTTTATATTGAATGCTTGCTTGTCAATTATATTGCTTAGCTATACCTATTTGCATTGCACGAACTTCTTTCTCTCCACCTCGATATATGTCTCGCCCTCACTGAGTATACGTGTTGTGTATACTCACTCCTCACCACCACATTTCAGGAAATGCCATGTTAGCTGGAAAGTTCATGATTACTTGAAAGATTATGCTTGAAGAGTTGTCTTGCGTGCTATGTGGCTTGAGTGGTCAAAGATGCAAAGATGTATGTTTCATGTGTTGTTTGTATTTAATGTTGAAAAGGAATGTAATTTAAGTTTTCTAGGTTATTGAAGTGATTTGGAAAAGCTAGTTCATGTATTTAGTTAGTATAGCTTAACTTTAATGCATGTTTGTATTGTTTAAAGAAAAAGTTAGAATAGTCTAGTACTTGGAGATGTATGTATATTTGCTGTGTTTAATTGTTGAGAACCGAGGCTCGGATGGCCTTGAGGTGGTTGAATGTTTGGACATGGTATTGGTCCACTTATATGCTGTCGCAAGTTTGTTGTTTTTGCCTAGAAACAGGGGAGACTCCGTCCGTTTTCCCTAAAAATTATGCCCGGGTTTGGAATTGGGTTGTGATGAGATTGATTGATAGAACTCCTGGTCTCGAGAGGGATCAGGGTGTTACAGGTTGTAACAGAGCTTGTTTAGCTCGTAAGCCGGGACAAGGTCCTCGGTCTGGTGGGTAGTGAACCTTGAATGTGTGCTTGTTAAGTGTGTCTTGAAATAGTATGCTTGTATGTGAGATTGTGTGTCTTGACTTGAATGTATCCACCTATGTGATATAGTTATGTGTTATGTGTTAAATGTTTCTCAAGTAAAGTGAAGTGTCTAGTTGTGCATTGAATTGACCTATTGAATTGGCATCGTGAATCGAATCGACCTCGTGAATTGTTATTTGCTTGAAGTATTGCATGTAATGTGTGTATTGGAATGTCTTGAATTTGTTGTGTCGTGATTTGAATTGATTATGTTGTGCTTGACTTGATTGTCATGATTGAATGACTTTGATGATTAAACTGTTTATAAACTCTTTTATAAACTTGCTTGCATAGTAGTTTAAGGCATGTGTATAATTATGATATCTTGGCATTCATACATGTCCCGTGGAAATGGTAAGTAAGTCCTCTTGCTCCCCTGAAGAAAGTGGTTCACAGCTGGCCTTTCAAAGTGTATGGATTGGCAGGAAATGAATGGCATTTAATTAGCCTTTATTTGGGAGTTGGTGTTTATCTTTGGAGCTCAGTGTTGGCATACTTCTAAGACTCTTCTTTGTGGTTGGCAATCATAAAAAGATAACCTTCTTTGGGGTTTCTGTATGATGGCTCTTGGCAGCATTCTTTGGTTTCTTATTGGGTATTCTTTGGAGACTTCTGTTGGAACTTCTTGGTAGACTTGGCTATTGGGTTTTCAGTCGGACTTATTGCATGGTATTATCTATTGTATATGTGTCTCGGTCTTTATTGGAGTGCTACCGGCATTCCTTATTGGAAATTCTTCAATGGCATTCTCTAGGATTCTTAGTGGCCATTTATTTAGTATTACTTATTGGGCAATTCTTGGTACTTTCTTACTGGAGCATTGTTCGGGTATTTTCTTTGGCGTACCTTAGTTGGTTTGGTAATTGGAATTCCTATCAGACTTATTATCTCATATTCCTTACGGTATGCTGTGGAATACCTTGGGCTTTCTTGGGGGTAAGTTGTATAAAGTCCTCACTTGGCAAAAGTGAATAGGCCTTGGAGTTTGGTTTTGTATATTGTGCATCAGCTCGGTATTTTTCCTTAGGTTTTCGTCTAGCTGGGAAACTATATTCGTTATTCAACTTAGTTGTCTTATTGGGCACATTATATTTTATTTGCTATTTTCGTAGACATTTTTCTCAGCATTTGATAGCGATACTCGAAATCTAATTGGTTGTCCTAAGGGGTTATTATTTGGAAGGCTTCTTTGGAACTTTTGAAGTATATTTGATTGGGTTTCTTAGTATTTTCTTCAGCACTCTTAACAGGGAATTCTTCTATGAAATTCAAGACCAGCGGGGTATTTCTTTGGACCTTTGGATGGACCCTTTGTTTGAGCCTTTATTTGGCTTCTTGCTTAGGAATTCTTGGGCAGTAATAGTTGAACTTATACTAGAGATTCGTGTATGGGGTATTCATTCGGTATTCTTCTTATCATTAATATGTGATGTGATTTTATCTACAGTATCTTTACTTTAGAATTTATTGGTATTATCTCGGTGCTTTTGGTTGGAATTTTATTCTTCTTTGGTATTCATGTTAACGGGATTTTGTGCGGTATCTACATTTGAGCCTTTATTCGGCATTACTACTTGGAATTTCTTCTTAAACTTCGCTATTGGTTATCTTGGTTAATATACTTGCTCAGCAGTTGATGAAGATTAGTCAAAGTTGGATTTCAGTGGATGCAGAGTTCTATTGGAAGAAGAATTGCGAGGACGCAATTGTTTTAAGGGGGGAAGGATGTGATAACCCGAACCCGGCATGCATTTAATGGCATTTAATTGCATTTAATTAAGTGTCATGTTAAATGTTAGCATTGAATTTTGTGTTTATTTTAGTTAAACATTCATTTGTACCTTTATTATCATATTTATGTCAATCAGTTTTATTTTTCTTGCATCTTAATGCTCGGTTTTTTATTAAATGAAAAGTAGATTTGAGGCGGAGTAGATTTTGAACCATGTTACTTTTCGAAAATTATATTTTCTTAAATTCTTTGAGATTTAATTGTTATTCTTTTATTGTCGCAAAATGCATAGCATATCGAGAGCGATAGTTAGGAAATGATTTCTAGTCCTCAGCAAATAGTGAAAACTAGTGTTTGGTGTTTTCATTTTAGTAGTTTAATTGTTATTAACTAGAATTGGATTTATGTTAGTTGTTTTAGCTTTAAAATGCATGAAATAGGCCAATTTGACCAACTTTTAAGTTAGTTGACCAAGCTTGACCATTTGACCAAAGGCTTGTCATCTTTTTAAGCAAAATTACATTGCAAAATAAAACAAAAAAAGCTGGAAAACAGAATTGCCATGGCCGAAAATAGAAGGAGAGAAAAAAATAGAAATTTCAACTTCAAATCTTCAAATCTTCGCATGAGCTTGCACGGGGTGGTTTCCGAGGCATCCGGCGTGGTTTTCCTAGCATCTAAGGTGAGGGTTTCATCGTTATTTGCACATTTGAAAATATTATGTCTAAACTTTAATTTTTAGAAATTATGCGTAGATTGTTATTTTATCCGTTTTGTTGCTTAAAGAATGATCCTTGTTGATTGTAGAACATGCATTTATAGCTTTTTAGCATTTTCTGCGGTTGAATATCGAAATTGCAATTTAAATTGATAGTTGAATAGTAAATTTTGAATAGTAAACCCCTGTTTCGATGAAGTTGCTCGGTTATGCGTTCTGTTGATGTAGGAAGGTGCTAGATATGCTAGAATGCCTAAATGTGTGGTTTAATGGGATTGTGTAGTGAAAAAACGGAGGAAAATGGCTTAGTGAAAGTTGGGGTCGTTTAGGTCGAGATTAGTGTTTCCTCGATTTGCGTGATGGCATTGTCTCGGTAGGCCATGGAAGCACTTTTGGTGTGATTATGGCATTGGTTGGGTGTTTGGTTAGGGTAGCGGTAGTTCAAACGAGCAAAGGGGGAAATCAAGGCTTTGCGTGAATTCTAGGGTTAAGTAGGGTTTCGGGGTCTTTAGACGTGCCTTATGGTGACCTAGGAGGATTGGTGAAGTCGGTTTCCAGAACTCGTGGCTCATTTGAAAGTAGTAGCGTTTTGGAAGTTGGGGTCATTTTGTGATTTTGTGTGTTTTCAGAGTATAATGCCTATAGAATGCTTAATATTGCTTGTTATGCTTGTTAAAGTTGGTTATGATTGAATTGTATATCAATTATTGCTAACGTTTGTTAGTGTTGTTCTTGATACTTTATTGAATGTAATGCTTGATATCTTGTTTATCGCCTCTAATCTGTATTGTTGTGCTATCGCTCGTTTATCACATTTTATCGTGTCTTGCATTGCATAGTGTCAGGCGCGAGAGTGATGGGCCTCTCTGGGTAGTCTCGGGCTGCCAGTGTTGGTTGCTCTAGCTCCGTGTCCTATTCCCATTCTCGCTTGGGTTGCCTCCCAGGGAGATTTGGGTCGTAGAATTGATGGATACTTCCGGGGTATTCCAAACTGAAGTTATAAGGTGGTTGCACGCTTATTGTCATCGTTGTCAACATCAAGCTCGAGATTGATGTATCGCTCGTGAAATGGTACATTGCTCGTATGAGTGAACCATAGCCTTCAGAGTGTGGTATAGCTTTGAATGGTTGTGTTAATGCTTTTATTATTTGGTTATTGTATTGATTGTTTATATTGAATGCTTGCTTGTCAATTATATTGCTTAGCTGTACCTATTTGCATTGCACGAACTTCTTTCTCTCCACCTCGATATCTGTCTCGCCCTCACTGAGTATACGTGTTGTGTATACTCACTCCTCACCACCACATTTCAGGAAATGCCATGTTAGCTGGAAAGTTCGTGATTACGTGAAAGATCATGCTTGAAGAGTTGTCTTGCGTGCTATGTGGCTTGAGTGGTCAAAGATGCAAAGATGTATGTTTCATGTGTTGTTTGTATTTAATGTTGAAAAGGAATGTAATTTAAGTTTTCTAGGTTATTGAAGTGATTTGGAAAAGCTAGTTCATGTATTTAGTTAGTATAGCTTAACTTTAATGCATGTTTGTATTGTTTAGGGAAAGAGTTAGAATAGTCTAGTACTTGGAGATGTATGTATATTTGCTGTGTTTAATTGTTGAGAACCGAGGCTCGGATGGCCTTGAGGTGGTTGAATGTTTGGACATGGTATTGGTCCACTTATATGTTGTCGCAGGTTTGTTGTTTTTGCCTAAAAACAGGGGAGACTCCGTCCGTTTTCCCTAAAAATTATGCCCGGGTTTGGAATTGGGTTGTGATTAGATTGATTGATAGAACTCCTGGTCTCGAGAGGGATCGGGGTGTTACAATAATGGTTCCTGCTTCCTACCCGTAGTTAGCATGTATCTCCCCGGGTCATACTTGAGTATCACATCGTAGACTCCCGCCCTAACTCTATCTTCCTTATCAGTGAACCAGCACATAGTGCATAGGTGCTCTTCGATGCAGTGGGGACGAGACGAGGTGACATACTACGATCACGTACAAAAGTGCTGCCCTTCGACTCAGCAATATGGAACCTCTCAACAGCTCCCGTTCTTGTATGGGGTCCTATTGGGATAGGTAGGCCCAAGCCTTTCCCCTCCCCCTCCCTCCATAAGACCCTTTTTCCCCCTCGAGAAAGATAAAGAAGAGAATAAAGGATTTCTTTTTTTCTTTCATGTGAACGGAGTTGGTGTGGGCTTGTATCGAAAGGTTTTTCGCGCTATACACCACGCTGAGAAAGACCAACCTCATTTGTACCTTAGTCTTTTTTTACCTCGAACGGGAGGTCCTCCTTATGATGCTACGGACAACTGTCCAAAGTGCAAGGGGTAAAGTCGGACACGGCTAGGATAGGATTGTGCGTGTCAGGCCCTTCGGGTATCATGTTTTGGCCGAGTTTACCGTACCTCCAGCCCCTAGGCCGTAATATTTTGTTACGTTCTACCGCTATTACGCCAGAAATCAAAGGTTGCACACGAGCTCTGTAATGCCCCAACTCGACCCCTCCTACAATCAGTTAGGATGCAATGAAATTTCAGCAGTATAACAGCAGTAATTAGCACACCGAGGCTCTAAACCAACCTCTTCGGAACTCAAACAACCAACTCCACAAACAATTCAACAATTAAACAACATAACCACAATATACATTAAACATTCTTTTACCATTGCATCCATAAGTTATACGCCTCCGTTCCAATATCATACATTTACTATATAACATACATTTCCCAAAATAGATTATAACCAATCTAACAAAATTTAATCCATTATCCTTACAACATCTTATACATCATAAACTTCTAAGTAAATACAAACCAACTAGTTTTAATATACAATATAACAAAAGAGTACAACATCAGATATCAAGGACAAGACTCTAGCACATAGGACTCGTCCACATATGGCACATTCTCAGCTTCCTGAGGCACGTAACCGTAATCTTGTTCAATATCACCTGTATGCATGCAATAATTGAGAGTGAGCTTATATAAAACAAGCCTAGTGAGGATTCAACAGATCTCTTAATAGTATTTATTATACTCCTTAGAAATTATCGTTTGAGCAGTAAACACATAATAACCATCAATAACAATATACGCACATTAGTAATAATGACCAATAAATAAACGATACTCTAGTCGGTGTAGCTCCAAATGCCATCATGATCTCAACCATTCTTCTTGTAACTCCCCATTACTCACGCACCCGAGGTACCTCACTAGCCCCTCCCTCCATGGCACCTCCGCCCATGCAAGCTGGGCGTAGCCTCTGATAGTCATGCCGTTATCAACCCGACAGCCCAACGCTGCTCGAGAGGTAGCACACACATATCAAGACTCATGACAATAATAATAATCATTCATATCTCAGGAGGAGAAAATATCAAGATGACTATCTCCCAGCTCATCAATAATCAATTATCATAGGAGGACAATAAAGTAGGTTGCCTATCTCCCGGCTCATCAATAATCAATCAATAATCATCATTTCAACAACATAACAACAACTAGTCAAATAAGCAACAAACAACTAAGTTAGATGACAAAGAGGCCACCCAACTTAACATGCATTAAACACGCAACCAAACCCTAGTCTAACCATCAACAACTCACAATTCAATCACTCAAATACCACCCAAACAACCAAAGGCATATTTCAATATTTTAAAGAAAGACAACCCAAACTTCTAAGAGTCATAACTTACATTCTACTAATCCAATCACCACCAAACCATTTTCTATTACTCACCCACTCAAGCAACTGCATTAGCCCCCTCGGAAACCAACCATAATCCATCAAAATCAAGCCTAACAACCCTAAAACGTCAATGCACCATGGCTAAAATTTATGGACTTTCACACCGACATCACAATCAAAATTTCGTCATTACAACATTACTACCGTGTATTTAACAAACTTTTAGAAACTAACAGCAAGCAATTCCAACAACAACAACAACATTTGTTCAACAAATAGCCAAATTCTCAATTTTAATACCCAAAAAATAGAATTACATACTACAATGGTTCAAAACAGCTATAAACTCATATAATCAATCCTTAGCATCTACTGAGCAATAATATAATATCAATTTAACATTTCAACGGCTAAAAATTCAATTATATGAATTAACATAAAAATGACATTTTGAGATCTCGATTTTTTCTCTAACCTTTGATCTGAAACAAGGCTATGAATGCGTGCAATGCGTGCCTACCAAGTGAAATCCAACTCGGTTTGAAAAGCTTCGGACAAAAACCAAGTTTTCTACGCAAAATTTGCTTTGAAAAACCTTGAACAAAACTATCTTTTTCTCTCCTATGGCTCACAGCAATGTGTGTGCAATTTTAGGTGTTTTGTGTTGTTTTAGTAGGTTATGATGCATATATATAGGCGAAGTCAACAAAATTAAAAAGTCAAAGTTGGTATTTAGTCTTTTAATTTAGTATTTTTAGTCTTTTAATTCTATTTTCTTGACTATTTTGCTTGCCCAAGTAAAAATACTATATTTAGTAGTTTAAGAATAGGTGACAACATTTTCACATTCATACTCATACACCCGCTCGGGTAAAAACTCATTTTTTGTCAAAGAAAGTGTAAAAACCTTTAAAATTCTTAAGCCGATTCAAAATCTATTTTAATCAGACACAAGTCTATTAATATCCATGGAGTAGTTTTTAAAACGTTTAAAATACCCCCGTAAAAAATTTAGCGGACGTGTGTTCAAAAAACTATTCATACAAATCGTTGATAAAATTTCTAATGCTGTTTTTTATGAAAATTTCATGAATGTACACTTAGCATGTAATAGGAATCTAAATCACAGAATTAACACATTCTACGGTGTGGTGGTAGAACCGCTTGGGGAGTGGCTCCGGGTGTAGATAGGGTTAAATCTGTAGGGGTCATGCAAATACATAGGCCCCTTCCCTTATCTTTTGGTGGTTTAGAAGACGCTTTTCGATCTACGGTCCCTCAGAACGAAGGGTTATGTAGGTAGTATGGGCCCTCTGACTTCCAGCTATGTGCTGTGCGGCTCCCGCAAAGCAAATGAAGGGAAGCTCGAAGAGCTTACGCTTACTCTCAGCCTTTTTGATTGGTTGACGGCCGGGCTAGGCCCCCTACTTAAGATTCAATTTATAAGACTAATTTTATGTTGTCGTGACGCTTTAATTTTATGTTGTTGGGGATGACTACTATAGGCTAGCTACTTCTAGTTTCTATAGTGGCCCTTCCACTTTGGTCTAGTTCTAGTTTGTATTGGTACTAAATGAGCATATCAAACAAAGGCGAGTAGTATAAGCCCTTCTCCGGCTTGGGAAAAGCAACGAACTCTATAAGCTAGGGCTTTGTTCACCTTTGGAAGTGAATACTATTCTGTTCTCAGTGAAAACCCGCCTTAGGGATTAAACGGCAATAAGATAAGTTGACGTTCAATCTATGACAGGGCTGAGCGCTGATAGCTTGTAGTGAACAGCCCCCTTATGAAACCAACCGAAAGCAGCCTTTAGTACTTAAGTTGTTAAGGTTTGGAACCCTTGCAACTATGATAGAAAGTCGTTTGCTTATTGCCAAACCCTTTGCCTTTCTTTTGAATCAAAGTAGGTCGCGACTCTTGTATTTTAGTCGGTTGGGGGAAGCTATCGCTTCGTAGACAGCTTCGCTTCCTCATCGCTTCTTTCTAGCGACTCCCTTCTACTTTGCTTGCTTATCTCGCGCTTGCTTGTAAGAAGGCTTAGAGTCCTTTTTGTTGGGTCCAAAAGCTTCTCAAAAGATCTGATCCAACAAAAATCCTAGATATTGAGCACAACTGATATGCGGGTACGGCTAGGCGATCATATCATGCCATAAAACATGTTTATATGTATAGAGAGATCCCCTAGATATACAGACAAAATAGATGTTTATGGATAGATAAGCATTCCATTGATTCTTGGTTTTTCGGCAGAAAAAGCTCATCGAGCCAAATGAATCATTCTTCTGGTCCCTCTTCGCTCCCCGCCCCAAAACTGATCCACGACACAGCGTCCATTCGCTTCGGGCATGGGAAGGCAATGAAGTTCAATTCATGAGACCGTAGTGGAGTAGATCCGCCGCTACACTAAGTTCCTTAACTTAGTTGGATCTCGCTGGTGCCACCTAAACGGTAGGTAGGCGGCAGATGTGTAATGTTTGGAGTTGTCGTTTGTGCACCTGTCCCCAATGGAAGAATGAGTGATCAGTTCCCCTACAGATCATGGCCTTACCTCTCTGTCCCCGATGGCCAACAGGGGATTCGGTATTGCAGCTAACGTTCATTTGGGCTGTGCGTTCCTGCGGGACTGGACACATGTTAGTTGTAGGAACTATGGTTCCGAAAGTGACTTCGGTTCGCCAATTCAGGCTCAATTCGTCACTTTACGTTAGTGGACCTACAGGTCGGGCTGGGGCTCTACGCTCTTTCTTTCTGTGTGGGATGATACCGGGGAGAGAAGGGAATACGTTGAGGTGGCGAACATGACAACTACATTTTGGCTTTTCCCTCCATTAGATGAGCCCAGTGCATTGGACCGATGGGATGGATAAGAGAAATGAGCTAGCCTAAAAAGTGCTTGGGCGCTCTATGTACGATGTAGACTCCATCAGATACATATCGATTTCTTTCTGATGGATCAAGAATAGATAGTTGTCTCATCAATAGAGAGAAATAAGAGATTTCCCCTTATTCTTGATAGATTCCCTCTCTATCTTTTTTGATCCATCAGAACAGATCAAACTATCTATCAATCGATTCGAAAATAGCACGTTCATATCGCTTTTCGTTCATTTTCGCCACGAAAGCATAACCGTCATAATAAGAAGCAGGAAAAGTAGCTATAAGTACTCGCTTCACGCCCTTGAATTCTTATTCACGAATGAATTGGGAAAGCCAACAGAAAGATTCGATTCTGACTTTGTAGAGCCGGTGTTACTCTTGCCTGCGCGTAGGGCCGTCTCCCACTCCCACCCCGTGGCGCTTAGGGGCCTTTGTTTATGGAACAGACGACAATGTTTTGCTGACGCCTCGAATCAAGCTTTTATTGCGACATGCTATGTTTTCTCCCCCATTGCAAATAGGTTGATGAGTCACACGCCCGGCATACATATTTTGGCCTTGTGTGTCCATTACTCAAAATAGGTGACCTAACGGTCGTCGCCTGACTAAAAACACCAATAGTCACCAGATTCATTTGAGCTACTGAGGGGTAAGCAATGTCTTAAAGTGGTCGAGGAAGTATTTATTATAGCAATCGCGCTTAAAGTATAAATGAAAGGAGTAGAACAAAGTGTCGCTTCGGGAAACATAGGTATTAAAAATCTTAAAAACCCGTAGGTTCCCAATTTTAAAGGAATTCTTGCCAAGATGATGGATCCTACCGTAGGTGCCTCTACATAAGCTTCGGGTAACCAAATATGAACTGGTACCATAGGCACTTTGACGACGAAAGAGGCGAAAGAAGCAATCCATAGAAAGATTTGGCGCCGCTCACTAAATTATGTGGTTAATGATATTTGTAAATCGGTTGTTCCTGTTTGGAGAAGAATCAACAAAATAGCTAATAGCATAAAAACAGATCAAAGTAAAGTATAAAGGAAAAACTGATATGCTGCCTTGATCTTTCTTTGTCTCGAACCCCATACCCTTATAATAATGGTAGAGTAAGGGGTAGCCCCAAAGCTGAATTGACCGGTAGTGGTTGGTCGAAGCTCCAATAGGTAGCCACTCCCTTCTCAGAGAACCGTACATAAGACTTCTGCCTCATACGTCTCCGTCCTGAGCTACCGTTGTGAGAACCCGAACCCGGCATGCATTTAATAGCACTTGACTGCATTTGATTAAATGTTTAATTAGTTAAATCAACCAAATTGCAATATTTTCATATTTCTCTTGGAAGCATTTAGTAATTATATATTGAATAATTAAAGATTATTACCTATTCCTAATAATTATAGTAATTGAATTTCCTTTCTTGTGATTAATTAAGTGTTACCTTAAATGTTAGTGTTTAATTGTATTTGACTATGTGTTTATATTAACTTTCATTTGTAGCTTAATATTAACTTTATAACTCTTAAAATATTCTGGAAATAGTTAAATTAATCATTCTAAATGAATATTGAATACCTTGATTGTTTTGATTATTTTAGAAATCGATTTTGGTTGTTTTACGTTAAAATTACTCGGTTTTCAAATAAATGAGAAAAGTAACTCTGAGCCGGAGTAAATTTTAAACTATGATGCTTTCCAAAAATGATATATTTCTTAGATTCTTTGAGAATTAATTGTTATTCTTTTATTGTCGCAACGTGCATTGCATATCGAGGGCGTTAGCTAGAAAACGGATTCTAGTCCTCAACAAATAGTGAAACTAGTATTTAGATGACTTAAATTTTATATTTTAATTGTTACTAGCTAGAATTAATTTAGGTGATAGTTATTTAACTTAAAAATGCACAAAAGTAAGCTATTTTGACTAGTTTTAAGTTGTTTGACCAACATTGACCAAAGCCTTGACCCTTTTGACCCTTGTCATCTTTTAAATAGCTTAAAATAGCACAAAAATAAAAAAAAAACAGAACTGAAAACAGAGCAGCCATGGCCGAAAAAATAAGGAGAAGAAAAAAAGAAAATTCAACTTCAATTCTTCGATTCTTCGCGAGGGCTTCCACGGGGTGGTTTCCGAGGCACTCTACGAGATTTTTCTAGCGTCTAGGAGTGTCATAGGTGAGGATTTCATCGTTATTTGCGCATTTATACGTTGTGTATGTTAACTTTGTCAATTTTTAGATTTATCCGTATATCGTTATTTAAAGCAATTTGATGCTTCTAGAATGTTCCTTGGCATTTGTAGAACATGTATTTATAGCTTTGTTACATTTTCTGCGGTTAAATGTTGTGATTGCAAATTAAATTGTGAAATGAATAGTGTTTTGTGAATAGTAAAACCTTGAAACGTTGAAATTGCGCTGTTATGCTTTCCGTTGATGTAGAAACGTGCTAGGTATGGTAGAATGCTAAAATGTGTGGTTTGTTTGGGTTGCGTAGTGAAAAAAACAAGAATTAAGCCTTTGGAAAAGTCGGGGTCGTTTAGGTCGACTTTAGCGTTTTCTCGTTTTGCTTGTTGGCATTGCTTCGGGAAGCCATGGAAGCACTTTTGGTGCGATTATGGCGTTGGTTGGGTGTTTGGTTGTTATAGTTGTAGTTCAAACGAGAAAGGGGAAAATCGGGGCTTTGCGCGAGTTCTAGGTTAAAGTAAGGTTTCGGGGTCTTTAGACGTGCCTTATGGTGACCTAGGAGGGTTGGCGAAGTCGGTTTTCAGAACTCGTGGCTCGTTTGGGAATGGTAGCATTTTGATAGTTGGGGCCGATTTGTGTTTTTGTGTGTTTACTTGTCTTTATGCTTATAGAATGCTTAGAATTACTTGAATTACTTGTTTGAGTTGTTTTGGATTGAATTGCTTATCAAATTGCTGCTATTGCGTACGAGAGTAACCTACTTTGTTATTCTCCCACGTGTGGCTTTATCGCTTGTTTATCGCTTGTTTATTGTCTTGTATCGAGTCTTGCATTGCATAGTGTCTCGCGCGTGAGTGATGGGCCTCTCTGGGTAGCCTTGGGTTGCCAGTGTTGGTTGCTCTAGCTCCGCTGCTATTCCCTTTCTCGCTTGGGTTGTCTCCCAGGGAGATTTGGGTCGTAGATTGATGGATACTTCCGGGGTATTCCAAACTGGTGTTATAAGGTGGTTTGGGCCGGCGCGTCATCGTTAATGTCATCGGAATCATGATCGGTACATTACTCGCTCGAGTGATCCATAGCCTTCAAAGTGTGGTATAGCTTTGATTGGTTGTGTTAATGCTTTCTTTAGTTGTTTAATTGTATTGTTGTTTATATTGTATGCCTTTTATTGATTGTATTGCTTAACGGTACCTATTTGCATCGCACGATCTTCTTTCTCTCCAACTTGATATCTGTCTTGCCCTCACTGAGTATACGTGTTGTGTATACTCACTCCTCACCACCACATTTCAGGAAATGTCATGTTAGCTGGAAGTTCGTGATTTCGTGAAAGTTTGTTCTTGAAGGGTTGCCTTGCGGGCCTATGGGGCTTGAGTGTCGGAGTTGTAAAGATATATGCTTCCTTATGTTGTATGTATTTAATGTCAAGAAATATGTATTTTAAGTTTCATTAGATTGTTGAAGTAGTTTGATAAGTTAGATTATGTATTTAGTTAATGTAGCTTAATTTCAATGTATGTTTGTAATGACAAAGGAAAGAGATAGAAAGATATGATAGTCTAACTTATGCAATAGGTTGGTGTAGTTTAATTACTAAGCATGTTTGTATGGTTAAAGGAAGAGTTAGAATAGTCTAGTACTTGGAAATGTATGTATATTTGCTTGTGGTTGCTTGTTGAGAACAAAGCTCGGATGGCCTTGAGGTGGTTGAATGGTTGGACATGGAATTGGTCCATTTATATGCTGTCGCAGGTTTGCTTTTTGCCTAGAAACAGGGGAGACTCCGTCCGTTTTCCCTAAATTTTGCCAGGGTTTGGAATTGGGTTGTGATTAGATTGATTGATAGAACTCCCGGTCTCGAGAGGGATTGGGGTGCCACAGGTGGTATCAGAGCTTGTCTAGCTTATAAGCCGGGACAGGGTCCTCGGTCTGGTGGGTAGTGACCCTTGAATGTGTGCTTGTTAAGTGTTTCTTGAAAGTGTATGCTTGTATGTGAGATTGTGTGTCTTGACTTGAATGTGTGCTCCTATGTGATATAGTTATGTGTTATGTGTTAATTGTGTGCTAAGTAAGGTGAAATGTCTAGTTGTCTATCGAATTGACTTATTGAATTGACATCATGAATTGAATCGACCTCGTGAATTGTTATTTGCTTAAAGTATTACTTGTAATGTGTGTATAGATTGTCTTGAATTAGCTATGCCGTGATTTGAATTGATTATGTTGTGCTTGACTTGATTGCCGTGCTTGAGTGACTTTGTTGAATAAATTGTTTTGTAAACTTGCTTGCATAATAGTTTAAGGCATGTGTATAACTGTGATATATTGGCATTCATACATGTCCTATGGAAATGGTAAGTAAGTCCTCTTCCTCCCCTGAAGAAAGTGGTTCACCTCTGGCTTTTCAAGGTGTATGGATTGGCAGGAAATGAATGGTATTTGGCTAGCCTTTATTTGGGAATTGGTGTTTGCTTTTGGGGCTCGGTTATTGTCGAATCTCTATGGTCTTCTCTGTGCTTAATGGTTGTGAAAGAGTAGCTTTCTCTTGGAGTTTTATTTGGATATTCTTGGAAGCATTCTTTGGTTTTCTTAATGGGTGTTCTTTGGGGACTTTTGTTGGCACTACTTGGTGGACTTGGCTATTGGATTTTCAGTTGGACTTACTGCATGGTATTATCTATGGTATATGTGTCTTGGTCTTTATTAGAGTGCTACTGGTATTCCTTATTGGAAAATTCTTCAATGGCATTCTCTAGGATTCTTAGTGGCCAATTATTCAGTATTATTTATTGGGCAATTCTTGGTACTTTCTTACTGGAGCATTGTTCGGGTATTTTCTTTGGTATCCCTCAGCGGGTTTGGTAACTGGAATCCCTATCAGACTCGTTATCTCATGTTACTTACGGTATTCTTTGGAATTCTTATTGAGCATTCTACTAGTATTTTCCTTATTAGCATTTATTGGAAGATCCTACACTTGGAATTCTGCTTGGACATATTATCTTGTACTGTTTACGACTTCTCCTTCGGCCTTTCCACTCAGGGGAAATCTATACTTGCTGTTTGACTAAGATGTTGCGGTAGGAACACAGTGATTGGAAGATTTCATTTAGAGGTTGGCCTTGGGTATTCTTCTCTATATTCTTTTACAGAACTATCAGCTGGGTCTATTTACGGTAGTCAATACTGCATGAGGTGCACCTACTCTGGCTATCTTTTAACTTTCTTATTTGGTACTTGTTAGACTTTTATTGAAGATTCTTGAATAGGGTATTCTTTCAGTACTCTTCCTGCCATTAGTATGTGGTGTTGATGACATCTACAGTATCTTTGCTTTAGTCTTTATTAGTATTATCTCGGCATTTCTGGTTGGAATTTATTCTTCTTCGATATTCGTGTCAACGGGATTCTTTTACGGTATCTATCTTTGAGCCTTTATTTGGCGTTACTACTTGGCATTTCTACTTGAACTTTCCTATTGGTCATCTTGATGAAATACTTATTCAGTAGCTAATGAAGATTAGTCAGAATTGGATTTCAGATGATGCAGAGTTCTATTGGAATAAGAATTGCGAGGACGCAATTGTTTTACGGGGGGAAGGATGTGATAACCCGAACCCGGCATGCATTTAATAGCACTTGACTGCATTTGATTAAATGTTTAATTAGTTAAATCAACCAAATTGCAATATTTTCATATTTCTCTTGGAAGCATTTAGTAATTATATATTGAATAATTAAAGATTATTACCTATTCCTAATAATTATAGTAATTGAATTTCCTTTCTTGTGATTAATTAAGTGTTACCTTAAATGTTAGTGTTTAATTGTATTTGACTATGTGTTTATATTAACTTTCATTTGTAGCTTAATATTAACTTTATAACTCTTAAAATATTCTGGAAATAGTTAAATTAATCATTCTAAATGAATATTGAATACCTTGATTGTTTTGATTATTTTAGAAATCGATTTTGGTTGTTTTACGTTAAAATTACTCGGTTTTCAAATAAATGAGAAAAGTAACTCCGAGCCGGATTAAATTTTAAACTATGATGCTTTCCAAAAATGATATATTTCTTAGATTCTTTGAGAATTAATTGTTATTCTTTTATTGTCACAACGTGCATTGCATATCGAGGGCATTAGCTAGAAAACGGATTCTAGTCCTCAACAAATAGTGAAACTAGTATTTAGATGACTTAAATTTTATATTTTAATTGTTACTAGCTAGAATTAATTTAGGTGATAGTTATTTAACTTAAAAATGCACAAAAGTAAGCTATTTTGACTAGTTTTAAGTTGTTTGACCAACATCGACCAAAGCCTTGACCCTTTTGACCCTTGTCATCTTTTAAATAGCTTAAAATAGCACACAAAAAAAAAACAGAACTGAAAACAGAGCAGCCATGGCCGAAAAAATAAGGAGAATAAAAAAAGAAAATTCAACTTCAATTCTTCGATTCTTCGCGAGGGCTTCCACGGGGTGGTTTCCGAGGCACTCTACGAGGTTTTTCTAGCGTCTAGGAGCGTCAAAGGTGAGGGTTTCATCGTTATTTGTGCATTTATACGTTGTGTATGTTAACTTTGTCAATTTTTAGATTTATCCGTATATCGTTATTTAAAGCGATTTGATGCTTCTAGAATGTTCCTTGGCATTTGTAGAACATGTATTTATAGCTTTGTAACATTTTCTGCAGTTAAATGTTGTGATTGCAAATTAAATTGTGAAATGAATAGTATTTTGTGAATAGTAAAACCTAGAAACGTTGAAATTGCGCTGTTATGCTTTCCGTTGATGTAGAAACGTGCTAGGTATGCTAGAATGCTAAAATGTGTGGTTTGTTTGGGTTGCGTAGTGAAAAAAACAAGAATTAAGCCTTTGGAAAAGTCGGGGTCGTTTAGGTCGACTTTAGCGTTTTCTCGTTTTGCGTGTTGGCATTGCTTCGGGAAGGCATGGAAGCACTTTTGGTGCGATTATGGTGTTGGTTGGGTGTTTGGTTGTTATAGTTGTAGTTCAACCGAGAAAGGGGAAAATCGGGGCTTTGCGCGAGTTCTAGGGTAAAGTAAGGTTTCGGGGTCTTTAGACGTGCCTTATGGTGACCTAGGAGGGTTGGCGAAGTCGGTTTCCAGAACTCGGGGCTCGTTTGGGAATGGTAGCATTTTGATAGTTGGGGCCGATTTGTGTTTTTGTGTGTTTACTTGTCTTTATGCTTATAGAATGCTTAGAATTACTTGAATTACTTGTTTGAGTTGTTTTGGATTGAATTGCTTATCAAATTGCTGCTATTGCGTGTGAAAGTAACCTACTTTGTTATTCTCCCACGTGTGGCTTTATCGCTTGTTTATTGCTTGTTTATCGTCTTGTATCGAGTCTTGCATTGCACAGTGTCTCGCGCGTGAGTGATGGGCCTCTCTGGGTAGCCTTGGGTTGCCAGTGTTGGTTGCTCTAGCTCCGCTGCTATTCCCTTTCTCGCTTGGGTTGCCTCCCAGGGAGATTTGGGTCGTAGATTGATGGATACTTCCGGGGTATTCCAAACTGGTGTTATAAGGTGGTTTGGGCCGGCGCGTCATCGTTAATGTCATCGGAATCGTGATCGGTACATTACTCGCTCGAGTGATCCATAGCCTTCAAAGTGTGGTATAGCTTTGATTGGTTGTGTTAATGCTTTCTTTAGTTGTTTAATTGTATTGTTGTTTATATTGTATGCCTTTTATTGATTGTATTGCTTAACGGTACCTATTTGCATTGCATGATCTTCTTTCTCTCCAACTTGATATCTGTCTCGCCCTCACTGAGTATACGTGTTGTGTATACTCACTCCTCACCACCACATTTCAGGAAATGTCATGTTAGCTGGAAAGTTCGTGATTTCGTGAAAGTTCGTTCTTGAAGAGTTGTCTTGCGTGCCTATGTGGCTTGAGTGTCGAAGTTGTAAAGATATATGCTTCCTTATGTTGTATGTATTTAATGTCAAGAAGTATGTATTTTAAGTTTCATTAGATTGTTGAAGTAGTTTGATAAGTTAGATTATGTATTTAGTTAATGTAGCTTAATTTCAATGTATGTTTGTAATGACAAAGGAAAGAGATAGAAAGATATGATAGTCTAACTTATGCAATAGGTTGGTGTAGTTTAATTACTAAGCATGTTTGTATGGTTAAAGGAAGAGTTAGAATAGTCTAGTACTTGGAAATGTATGTATATTTGCTTGTGGTTGCTTGTTGAGAACAAGGCTCGGATGGGCTTGAGGTGGTTGAATGGTTGGACATGGAATTGGTCCATTTATATGCTGTCGCATGTTTGCTTTTTGCCTAGAAACATGGGAGACTCCGTCCGTTTTCCCTAAATTTTGCCCGGGTTTGTAATTGGGTTGTGATTAGATTGATTGATAGAACTCCCGGTCTCAAGAGGGATCGGGGTGCCACAACCGTCGTCAGCCTTGGCATTAGACCACTATCTATGCATGTATTTTCAGCCTGGACTCTGGAATATTTTGCTTCTCAGGTAGTGGCGAACAATGATGCTTGCCTTGCGAGAGATGCCTGCCCGTAGGGCCTACCTTGCTTCCTGCCCGAAAGAACCGCTCACTAGCTAGCCGGACTAGTAGGGGCCCTATCTGGAGACATATTAAAAACCATGCCTTTCGAACTAAACACAAGGCCCATCATTCAAATCAAAAGAAAAATGGGCTCGTTTGGAAGAAAGATGGAGTGCGGCCTATAGAGCACATGTGTCACACCCCAACTCGACCCCTCCTACAATCAGCCAGGACGCAACGGAATTTTGGCTGTATAACGACAGTATTTTGGACACTGAGGCTCTAAACCAACCTCTTCGAAACTCATACATCTAACTCCACAATAATTCAACAATTAACAACACAACCACAACATACAATAAACATTCTTTACCATTGCATCCATAGGTTATACGCCTCCATTCCAACATCATACATTTACTATATAACATACATTCCCAAAATAGATTATAACTAATCTAGCAACCTAATCATGTTCCAAAACAAGACTACTAAGCTAGCAACATTTAATTCATTATCTTTACAACATCTTATACATCATAAACTTCTAAGTAAATACAAAACATCTAGTTTTAATATACAAGATAACAAAAGAGAACTACATCTCAGATATCAATGACAAGACTTTGGCACATAGGACTTGTCCACATAAAGCACATTCTTAGCTTCCTGAGGCACGTATTCGTATTCCTGTTCTATAACACCTATATGCATGCAATAATTGAGAGTGATCTTATATAAAACAAGCTCAGTGAGGATCCAATAGATCTCTAACAGTATTTACTATATTCCTTGGAAATAATCTTTTGAGCAGTAAACACACAATAAAACATCAATAACAATATAAACACATAACTATAATGACCAATCAATAAAGGATACTCTATTTGGAGTAGCTCCAATTGCCATCACGATCTCAACCATTCTTCTTATAACTCCCCATTACTCACGCACCCGAGGTACCTCTGTGATACCCCAAACCTGGCATTTATTCAATAGCATTTAAAGTTCATTTAAATTGCATTTTATTAACCTTTCACCTTCTTTGACCAAACTAGTTGACTTTTCATCTACATTGACCAACTAGGAGAAGGTGAAGATTTTTGAAATGTTTAATAAAGGGCAAACTTGGGATTAGAAATAAAAAAATGCAATGTTAAGTTAGTCAAATTTTAGGTCAACTTTGGAATTAAATCTGAAAAAATTGGGGAAGAGTTAGGTAGCAAATTATATATGGTTGGAAATCTCTATGAGTCTAGTTTCTGAGGCTTCAAACCGTTCGTGAATTGGAGTTTTCTAGAAGAAGTTATGGCCGTTTTCGTAAGGTCGCACATAGCTGTTTTGGTTTAGCGGGTTGACCAAATCTTTGACCTTTGACTTGTCATTTTTTTCCTAAATAAGCAGAATTGAACACGAAAAAAAATAGAGAAGAAAGCCTTGAAACCATGAGGAAAAGAAGGAGAAAAAAAAAAGAATTTTCAACTTCAAATCTTCAAATCTTTGCGAGGGCTTGCACGGGATCGTTTTCGAGGGTTTTAATGTTGTTTTCCTAGCGTCTATTAGCAGCTAAGGTGAGGGATGCATCGTTATTTGCGCATTAGAAAATATGATGTCAAGACTTTAATTTTTAGAAATTGCACATAGAATGTTATTTAATTCATTTTGTTGCTTGAAATATGTTCTTTGATGTTAGTAGACCTTACTTTTGTAAGTTTTTAGCAATTTTTGTGGTTAAAATTGATTATTGTATTTCAAATGTTGAGTGAATAGTGAAAAACGTGAATAGTAAACCCCAGTTCAAAATTTTGCTCCGAGTTGCGTTCTATTGATGCAAAAAGGTGCTAGATATGCTAGAATGCCTAAATGTGTGGTTTAATTGGAATGTTTAATGGAAAAATGGAGAAAAATGGCTTAGTGAAAGTCGGGGTCGTTTAGGTCGAGTTTGGCATTTTTTCGTTTTACGTGTTGGCATTGTTTCGGGAGGCCATGGAAGCACTTTTGGTGCGATTATGGCGTTGGTTGGGTGATTAGTTGGTATAGTTGTAGTTCAAATGAGCAAAGGGGGAAATCGGGTCTTCGCGTGAATTCTAGGGTAAAGTAGGGTTTCGGGGTCTTTAGACATGCCTTATGGTGACCTAGGAGGATTGGTGAAGTCGGTTTCCAAAGCTCGTGGCTCGTTTGAAAGTAGTAGTGTTTTGAAGTTGGGGTCATTTTTGTGATTTTGTGTGTATTCTTAGAATATTGCTTATAGTATGTTTATATTGATTATAGAATGCTCATATTGCTCATGGAATGATTGTATTGATTATAGAATGCTTATGTTACCTATAGAATGCTTATAATGCTTATAGAATACTTGTTATTGTTTGATAATGTTAGTTGATTATTGATTGAAATGTTTATCTTTTGTTGAGAACGCTTGATATCGCTCGTTTATCGCCTTGTATCGAGTCTTGCATTGCATAGTGTCTCGCGCGTGAGTGATGGGCCTCTTTGGGTAGCCTCAGGTTGCCAGTGTTGGTTGCTCTAGCTCTGCTGCTATTCCCTTTCTCGCTTGGGTTGCTTCCCAGGGAGATTTGGGTCGTAGAATTGATGAATACTTCCGGGGTATTCCAAACTGGTGTTATAAGGTGGTTTGGGCCGGCGCGTCATCGTTAAAGTCATCGGAATCGTGATCGGTACATTACTCGCTCGAGTGAACCATAGCCTTCAAAGTGTGGTATAGCTTTGATTGGTTGTGTTAATGCTTTCTTTAGTTGTTTAATTGTATTGTTGTTTATATTGTATGCCTTTTATTGATTGTATTGCTTAACGGTACCTTTTTGCATTGCACGAATTTCTTTATCTCCTACTCGATATCTGTCTCGTCCTCACTGAGTATACGTGTTGTGTATACTCACTCCTCACCACCACATTTCAGGAAATGTCATGTTAGCTGGAAAGTTCGTGATTTCGTGAAAGTTCGTACCTGAAGAGTTGTCTTGCGTGCCTATGTGGCTTGAGTGTCGAAGTTGTAAAGATATATGTTTTCATATGTTGTAGGTATTTATTGCTAAAAGAAATGTAATTTAAATTTAGCTAAGCAGTTGAGGTGAATTGATAAGCTAGTTTATGTAATCAATTAGCATAGCTTATCTTCAATGCATGTTTGTAATGTCCAAAGGAAAAGAGTTAGAATGGCATGATAGTTTATTTTATGCAGTAGCTTAGTATGGTTTAATTGTCTAGTTTGAATGTACTGGTCAAAAATGAAAAGAGATAGGTTAGCTTTTAAATTGGAAATGTATGTATACTTGCTGAGTTTAATTGTTAAGAACCGAGGCTCGGATGGTCTTGAGAAAGTTTTGTATGGTTGGACACGGTGGTGGTCCATTTATATGCTATTACAGGTTTTATATTTTGCCTAGAAATAGGGGAGACTCCGTCCGTTTTCCCTAAAAATTATGCCTAGGTTTGAAATTGTGTTGTGATTAGATTGATTGATAGAACTCCCGATCTCGAGAGGGATCGGGGTGTTACAGGTGGTATCAGAGCTTGTCTAGCTCATAAGCCGGGACAGGGTCCTCGGTCTGGTGGGTAGTGATCCCTGAATGTGTGCTTGTTAAGTGTGTCTTGAAAGTGTATGCTTGTATGTGAGATTGTGTGTTTGATATGAATGTGTACTCTTATGTGATATAGTTATGTGTTATGTGTTAATTGTGTGCTATGTGAAGTAAAGTGTCTAGTTGTGCATTGAATTGACCTATCGAATCGACCTCGTGGATTGTTAATTGCTTAAAGTATTGCTTGTAATGTGTGTACTGAAATGTCTTGAATTAGTTATGCCGTGATTTGAATTGATTATGCTGTGCTTGACTTGATTGTTATGCTTGAGTGACCTTGTTGAATAAATTATTTTGTAAACTTGCTGGCATAAAAGCTTAAGGCATATGTATAACTGTGATATATTGGCATTCATACATGTCCTATTGAAATGGTAAGTAAGTCCTCTTCCTCCCCTGAAAGAAAGTGGTTCACCGCTGGCTTTTCAAGGTGTATGGATTGGCAGGAAATGAATGGCATTTGACTAGTTTTTATTTGGGAGTTGGTGTTTGTCTTTGGAGCTCAGTTATTGGCAAACTTCTAAGATTCTTCCTTGTGATTGGCAATCATAAAAGAGTAGCTTTCTTTTGGGATTCTATTTGGTTGTTGTCTGGTGGCATTCTTGGGTTTCTTACTGGGCATTCTTTGGAGACTCCTATTGGCATTTCTTGGTAGACTTGGCTATTGGGTTTTCAGTTGGACTTACTGCATGGTATTATCTAGGGTATATGTGTGTCGGTCTTTATTGGAGTGTTACTGGTACTCCTTATTAGAAATTCTTCAATGGCATTCTTTAGGATCCTTAGTGGCCAGTTATTTAGTATTTACTTATTGGGCAAACTTGGCTACTTTATTATTAGAGCATTGTTTCAGATGTCTTCTTCAGTGTTCCTCAGTAGGTTTGGTATTTGGAGTTCCTATCAAACTTATTGTATAATACTACTTATAGTATTCTTTGAAATTCTTATTGGGCGTTCTATTGGTATTTTCCTTATTGGCAAGATTGTATGAAGTTCTCACTTGGCAAACAGTGAAGAGGCCTCAGAGTTTGGTTTCGGTATATTGTTCACCAGTTCGGTGTTTATCCTTGGAGTTTTCGTCCATCTGAGAAACTATATTTGTTATTCAACTTGATTGTCTTATTGGGCACGTTATATTTTCTCTGCTATTTCCTCTGACATTCTTCTTAGCATTTGATAGTGATATTCAAAAATTTAATTGGTTATCCTATGGGGTTATTATTTGGAAGACTTCTTTGGAACTTTTTAAGTATATTTGATTGGGTTCTTAGTATTTCCTTCAGCACTCTTAACAGGGTATTCTTCTCTAAAATTCATGACCAGCGGGGTAATTCTTTGGACCTCTAGATGGAACCTTTGATTGGGCCTTTATTTGGCTTCTTGCTTGGGAATTCTCGGGCAGTAACAGTTAGACTTCTATTGGATATTCGTGCGTGAGGTATTCTTCTTGTCATTATTGTGTGGTATTAATGACATCTACAGTATCTTTGCTTTATTATTTATTGGTATTATCTCGGTGCTTTTGGTTGGAATTTTATTCTTCTTCGGTATTCGTGTCAACGGGATTCTTCAACCGATGAAGATTAGTCAGAATTGGATTTCAGATGATGCTGAGTTCTATTGGAAGAAGAATTGCGAGGACGCAATTGTTTTAAGGGGGGAAGGATGTGATACCCCGAACCTGGCATGTATTCAATAGCATTTAAAGTTCATTTAAATTGCATTTTATTGACCTTTCACCTTCTTTGACCAAACTAGTTGACTTTTCATCTACATTGACCAACTAGGACAATGTGAAAATTTTTGAAATGTTTAATAAAGGGCAAACTTGGGATTAGAAATAAAAAAATGCAATGTTAAGTTAGTCAAATTTTGGGTCAACTTTGGAATTAAATCTGAACCAATTGGGGAAGAGTTAGGTAGCAAATTATATATGGTTGGAAAGCTCTATGAGTCTAGTTTCTGAGGCTTCAAACCGTTCGTGAATTGGAGTTTTCTAGAAGAAGTTATGGCCGTTTTCGTAAGGTCGCGCATAGCTGTTTTGGTTTAGCGGGTTGACCAAATCTTTGACCTTTGACTTATCAATTTTTTTTCCTAAATAAGCAGAATTGCACACGAAAAAAAACAGAGAAAAAAGGCTTGAAACCATGAGGAAAAGAAGGAGAAAAAAAAAAAGAATTTTCAACTTCAAATTTTCAAATCTTTGCGAGGGCTTGCACGGGATCGTTTCCGAGGGTTCTAATGTTGTTTTCCTAGCATCTATTAGCAGCTAAGGTGAGGGATGCATCGTTATTTGCGCATTAGAAAATATGATGTCAAGACTTTAATTTTTAGAAATTGCACATAGAATGTTATTTAATTCATTTTGTTGCTTGAAATATGTTCTTTGATGTTAGTAGACCTTACTTTTGTAAGTTTTTAGCAATTTTTGCGGTTAAAATTGATTATTGTATTTCAAATGCTGAGTGAATAGTGAAAAACGTGAATAGTAAACCCCCGTTCAAAATTTTGCTCCAAGTTGCGTTCTATTGTTGCAAAAAGGTGCTAGATATGCTAGAATGCCTAAATGTGTGGTTTAATTGGAATGTGTAATGGAAAAATGGAGAAAAACGGCTTAGTGAAAGTCTGGGTCGTTTAGGTCGAGTTTGGCATTTTCTCGTTTTATGTGTTGGCATTGTTTCGGGAGGCCATGGAAGCACTTTTGGTGCGATTATGGCGTTGGTTGGGTGATTAGTTGGTATAGTTGTAGTTCAAACGAGCAAAGGGGAAAATCGAGACTTCGCGTGAATTTTAGGGTAAAGTAGGGTTTCGGGGTCTTTAGACGTGCCTTATGGTGACCTAGGAGGATTGGTGAAGTCGGTTTCCAAAGCTCGTGGCTCGTTTGAAAGTAGTAGTGTTTTGAAGTTGGGGTCATTTTTGTGATTTTGTGTGTATTCTTAGAATATTGCTTATAGTATGTTTATATTGATTATAGAATGCTCATATTGCTCATGGAATGATTGTATTGATTATAGAATGCTTATGTTGCCTATAGAATGCTTATAATGCTTATAGAATACTTGTTATTGTTTGATAATGTTAGTTGATTATTGATTGAAATGTATATCTTTTGTTGAGAACGCTTGATATCGCTCGTTTATCGCCTTGTATCGAGTCTTGCATTGCATAGTGTCTCGCGCGTGAGGGGTGGGACTCTCTGGGTAGCTTTGGCTTGCCAGTGTTGGTTGCTCTAGCTCTGCTGCTATTCCCTTTCTCGCTTGGGTTGCTTCCCAGGGAGATTTGGGTCGTAGAATTGATGAATACTTCCGGGGTATTCCAAACTGGTGTTATAAGGTGGTTTGGGCCGGCGCGCCATCGTTAAAGTCACCGGAATCGTGATCGGTACATTACTCGCTCGAGTGAACCATAGCCTTCAAAGTGTGGTATAGCTTTGATTGGTTGTGTTAATGCTTTCTTTAGTTGTTTAATTGTATTGTTGTTTATATTGAATGCCTTTTATTGATTGTATTGCTTAACGCGACCTTTTTGCATTGCACGATCTTCTTTCTCTCCAACTCGATATCTGTCTCGCCCTCACTGAGTATACGTGTTGTGTATACTCACTCCTCACCATCACATTTCAGGAAATGTCATGTTAGTTGGAAAGTTCGTGATTTCGTGAAAGTTCGTTGCCTGAAGAGTTGTCTTGCGTGCCTAAGTGGCTTGAGTGTCGAAGTTGTAAAGATATATGTTTTCATATGTTGTAAGTATTTATTGCTAAAAGAAATGTAATTTAAATTTAGCTAATTAGTTGAGGTGAATTGATAAACTAGTTTATGTAATCAGTTAGCATAGCTTATCTTCAATGCATGTTTGTAATGTCCAAAGGAAAAGAGTTAGAATGGCATGATAGTTTATTTTATGCAGTAGCTTAGTATGGTTTAATTGTCTAGTTTGAATGTACTGATCAAAAATGAAAATAGATAGGTTAGCTTTTAAATTGGAAATGTATGTATACCTGCTGAGTTTAATTGTTGAAAATCGAGGCTCAGATGGCGTTGAAGAAGTTTTGTATGGTTGGACACGACGTTGGTCCATTTAAATGCTATTGCAGGTTTTATATTTTGCCTAGAAACAGGGAAGACTCCGTCCATTTTCCCTGAAAATTATGCCTGGGTTTGGATTTGGGTTGTGATTAGATTGATTGATAGAACTCCCGATCTCGAGAGGGATCGGGGTGTTACACCTCACTAGCCCTTCCTCCATGACACCTCCGTCATGCGAGCTGGGGTAGTCTCTGGTAGTCATGTCGTTATCAACCCGATAGCCCGATACTGTCCGAGAGGTGGCACACATATACCAAGACTCAACAATAATAATAAACATCAATCACAGGAGGACAATCTAGCATAATTGGCTATCTCCCGATTCATCAATCATCAATCAATAATCATCAATAATCATCAATTTTCATCAATGTAACATCAATATAACATCAATATAACATCAAGTAATTAGTTAAACAGCAAACAACTAAGTTAGATGACAAAGTAGGCCATCCAACTTATCATGCATGAAACACGTAATCTAACCCTAGTCTAACCATGACCAACTCACAATTCAATCACTCAAATACCACCCAATCAACTAAAGGCTCAATTCAACAATTTAAAGAAAGACAACCTAAACTTCAAATAATCATATCTTACATTCTACTAATCGAAATAACTCCAAATCACTTTCAAACACTCACCCATTCAATCAACTACATTAGCCCTCTCGGAAACCAACCAAGACACATCAAAATCAAGCCCAACAACCGTAAAACCTCAATGTACCTAGGCTGAAGTTTTTGGATTTTCACCCAAACATTGGAATAAAAAATTCGGCATTATAACGGCGTTACCACGTAATTAACAAACTTTTAGAAATTGACGGCAATCGATTCCAACAACAACAACTCAAGATATTCATCAAATGGCCAATCTATCAACTTTAAATACCCGAAAATAAATAATTTCACTACAATGGTTCAAATCTCATAGTAATACACATAAACGATCCCTAGCATGCACTGAGCAATAATATAACTTCAAATTAATATTCTAACGGTTCAATAATCAATTATATGCAAAAACATAAAAAATGACTTTTGAGATCTAGAATTTTTCTCTCACCTTTGATATGATTTGATGCAAGAAATGTGTAGAATGGATGCCCAACAAGTGAAATCAAGCTTTGAATGAAGTGATTTGGAATTGAATTGCAAAATCTATGTGAAAAATGATTTGAAAAGCCTTGAAAATGCCTTCATCTTTCTCCTACAAAGAACCACGGTTTTGTGTGTGTTTTTGGTGGTGTTTTGCTTTGTTTTTAATGTGTGTTGATGATATATTAAGAAAAGGTCAAATAAATAAAAGAAAGTCAAATGTGAAAACTAATTATTTTTAGTGTTTTTAGCCTTTTAATTCATTTTCTTGACTACTTTTGCTCAAATTAATTATGCAACACCTAAACTATCTCAAGTAGTTTATTTTTTGGTGACAAGAAGTTTTACATTCAAACAATTCTACCCGAGTCGGCTTAAAACTCGATTTTTGCAAAAGAAGGTGAAAAGTCATATTATTTATTTTCAAATGTCTTTTGAATGCACAATTAATCTAAAATCATTTAATATCACATACAAATACATTTATATTAATATATACTAGGTCAAGAAAAGTCAATGCAAGAATCGGGTTTAGAAGAAATCTGTGAAACTCCACTTTTCTATCTTTTCTTGATTTGCGTGCTTTACCTCGTTTTGCGTGAATTGACATGTTTATGTGCTATATGAC
Source organism: Ehretia macrophylla (assembly GCA_037974665.1). NCBI lineage: Eukaryota > Viridiplantae > Streptophyta > Magnoliopsida > Boraginales > Ehretiaceae > Ehretia > Ehretia macrophylla. The sequence continues at coordinate 83,493,714 of CM075770.1, read as the reverse complement.
TTAGAATGTGTTAAATATGTGATTAATACTCCTAATACATACTATGTGTGCATTTATGAAATTTTCATCAAAAACGGCATTGAAAATTTTATCGTCGATTTTTGTGAATAGTATTTTGAACACCTGTCCGCTAAAATTTTTACAGGGGTGTTTTAAACGTCTTAAAACCGAGTCCTCTATTATTAATAGACCCATGTTTCATATTGATTCTTAAACTGAATAATAATTTAAATAGACTTTTAAGGAGAAAAGTAGCATTTTTTAGCCAAATAGTGATTTCTTCTAAACCCGATTCTTGCATTGACTTTCATTGACCTAGTATATATTAATATAAATGTATTTATATTTGGTATTAAATGATTTTAGATTAATTGTGCATTCAAAAGCCATTTGAAAACAAATAATATGACTTTTCACCTTCTTTTGAAGAAATCGCATTTTTAACCGAGCCGGGTGAAAGTCTTTGCATGAGAAAACTCTTGTCACCTAAACATAAACTACTTAAAATAGTCTAAGTGTTAAATTAATGTTTTGAGTAAGAAATAGTCTAGAATGGAATTGAAAGACAAGAAAACACTAAAAATAACTAAGTGTCAACTTTGACTTTCTTTTATTTATTTGACCTTTGCTTAATATATCATCAACACACATTAAAAACAAATCAAAACACCTCCAAAAATACACAAAAAACTGTGGTTCCTTGTAGGAGAAAGATGAAGGCATTTTCAAGTCTTTTCAAAGCATTTTTCACATAGATTTTGCAATTCAAGTCCAAATCACTTCATTCAAAGCTTGATTTCACTTGTTGGGCATCCATTCTACACATTTCTTGCATCAAAACACATCAAAGGTGAGAGAAAAAGTCTAGATCTCAAAAGTCATATTTTACATTTTTGTTTATAATTGCATTTTAAACTGTTAGGATGTTAATTTGTAGTTAGATTTTTGCTCAGTGCATGCTAAGGATCGTTTATGTGTATTACTACGAGATTTGAACCATTGTAACGAAATTATTTATTTTTGGGTATTTAAAGTTGATAGATTAGCCATTTGATGAATAACTTGAGTTGTTATGGTTGAAATTGATTGCCGTCGATTTTTAAAAGTTTGTTAATTACGTGGTAGCACCATTATAATGCCGAATTTTCGATTGCGATGTTTGTGAGAAAATCCAAAAATTTCAGCCTAGGTGTATTGAGGTTTTAGGGTTGTTGGCTTTGATTTTGATTTGTCTTGGTTGGTTTCTGAGAGGGCTAATGTAGTTGATTGAATGGGTGAGTGTTAGAAACTGATTTGGAGTTGTTTGGATTAGTAGAATGTAAGATATGATTATTTGAAGTTTAGGTTGTCTTTTTTTAAATTGTTGAATTGAGCCTTTAGTTGATTGGGTGGTATTTGAGTGATTGAATTGTGAGTTGGTGATGGTTAGACTAGGTTTGGATTACGTGTTTAATGCATGTTAAATTGGATGGCCTACTTTGTCATCTAACTTAGTTGTTTGTTGTTTAATTGATTACTTGATGTTATATTGATGACAATTGATGATAATTGATGATTATTGATGATTATTGATTGATTATTGAGTATGAGAATCAGGCACTTTCGTTGCTGATCTCTCGGAATATTGATTGATTATTGATTATGGGAATCGGGCACTTTCGTTGCTGATCTCTAAGAATATTGATTGATTATTGATTACGGGAATCAGGCACTTTCGTTACTGATTTCTCGGTTTATTTATGTTGAGTCTCATTGTTGTGAGCTTTGATAATGTTGTGTCACCTCGGGAGGCATCCTGGGCTGCGGGCACAATTATCATGGCTACTCCCGATCTCGCATGGGCGGAGAGGCCATGGGTTGTGGGTCAAGGTCAAGGTACCTCAGGATTGTGTCATTGAGTTTGGAGGAGTTGTTGAGCATGAAATTGGTGTATGGAGCTTCATCAACAAATGTATCGTATCCTTATTGTGTGTTTACAGTTATTACTATTATTGCATTTATAATAATTATTGATGTTCATTGTGTGTTTACTTCTCAAAGGATGATTTCCAAGGAGTATAGTAAATATTGTTAGAAATCTATCTCATCCTCACTGAGCTTGTTTTATATAAGCTCACTCTCAATTATTGCATGCATGTAGGTGTTACTGAGCCTGACTACGGGTACGTGCCTTTTGATGAGGAAAATGTGCCTATCGTGGATGAGTCTTATGTGCAAGAGTCTTTGTCATGAGATTGTTTGTAGTTGATGTATTATAAACATTCTTTATCTTAAAGACTTATGTATGATGGTTTAGTAGTTTTTCTTTTGATCATGTTTAGATTACTAAATTGGTTTATAATCTATTTTGAAATGTATGTATAGCCTATGTATTATGTTGGAACGGAGGCGCATAACTATAAAAGAGTTGATGAAAGAATGTTTAATGTATGAAGTGGTTGTGTTGTATGTTGTTAATTTGATTGTGGAATTGGTTGGTACTTCATGGAGGTTGATGCATGTTGTTCTTAAGGGTTGGTTTAGAGCCCTGATGTTGATGTTACTATCGTTATGCTGCCAAAATTTCGTTGCGTCCTGACTGATCGTAGGAAGGGTCGAGTTGGTGCGTGACAAAATCACTATTTGGCTCAAAAACGCTATTTTTCGCCCGAAAAGTCAATTTAAATTACTATTATGTTTCAGAATCAATTTTTATCAAACATGGGTCTATTAATAATAGAGGACTAGGTTTTAAGATGTTTAAAACACCATTGTAAAAATTTTAGCGGACAAGTGTTCAAAATACTATTCACCAAAATCGACGATAAAATTTTCAGTACCGTTTTTTATAAAAATTTCATGAATGCACACATTGCATGTATTAGGAATATAAATCACATATTTAGCACATTCTAACTCATATAACACATAAACAGGTCAAATCACGCAAATTGAGGCAAAGACACGCAAATCGAGGTAAAGACAAAAACTAGGGTTTCATATTCTCCCCTCCTTAAAACAATTGTGTCCGCGCAATTCTTGAATTGACAGACAAGTAAATCCTCAATCATTATACTTAACAATAATTCTCTTAGTTCCCATTTATCTCTTAGGATGACACCTAAACAAAGACCTCAATTGAAATAAACTCTGTAGATTGCATGATGATTATCACGATTCCCAAAACAATTCTCAATTCATAATTCACTCCCACCAAATATCGTATTGCATATGAAAGAAATCACAACTCCAAGGTCTTAGCATGACACCACTACTTATCAATCTTCCCCTACTACACAAAAGAGCTCTATGAACACCCCGAGGGTTTAAAAACTCATTCACGATAACATGAATGATTACTGATCAAGGGAATATCTCGAAAGTGACATTGGTCAGAATATGGTTCTTATAAAATTTACAAGGAAATAAGAATATGGAAAGTCATATTCGAGCCAACAATCAAGTGAACAAGAGGCCAAACAGGTTAGAGAATCAAGAGGCTAATAGTTTAATAAGAAAGCATGATAACAAAGATAAGGAATGTCTCAGCACCTATCAGTTAAATAAGTACGAACAAAGGATGATGACGAGTCAAAACAGTGCTGAGTATGTTGAACAAAAATTCCTGAACAAGTAGACATTTCAATTCTCGATGATTGTTCAAGGAACCAACAAGTAAGTTGTACTTGAGGCAAAATGAAATTAAGAAATAAGAGATGATTAATTCAATAAAAAACATGAGTAGCAAGAGTATCTCAGCACGCAATACCAAAGAAGTATGAATAAAAAGGACAATGCCGAGTATATTGAATGAGCAATTACAAGCAAAGTAATGGGAGTACATCAAGCAAGTGAAATTCGAACAAGTAAAATGGTATACCAAATGAAAAATTACTTTCAAATGAATAGTAATAGGATGAAATGAAATATTAAAATCAATGGTTAGAGATATAGAATGAAATATGTCTCAAACCTTAACTCCAATAAGGGACATTGCTATAAGAAGCAAATATGAATGTTAAGAATAGAAATAATGTCAAATGAGTATAGGATCCATTAATCCAATAAGCAAACTTTAAAGAAACAATTGATAGGCTAGAAAAGTGTAACTCTCTTTCAAATAAGTGAGAATTGAGTAGAAAAGAATAATAAGACCAATAGAATAGGAAGCACAAAGGGGGTGTCCCACCTACACATTTAAATACCAACAAGTCAAATCCTACAATATATCTTCCTCCAAAACAAGGCACTAAGGAGATCTAGAGAACCTAAAGAGTCATACCAATCACCAAACAAGATAAATTACTCCAAAATTTTATATTCCGTACCAGACCAATCACCAAACAAGATAAATTACCGATTACCCAACAAGATTGACTAATGAAGACTCCAAAATCTGATAACACAATACAGATTCATACTAACCTATTATAACACAAGAGAATCCCCAATCAACAATTTAGAAAGTCATACCACCTAGAACTCAAAAGCTTGATGTAGGCAAGTAAATGTTCAGTCACCAAAATGCATTCTTATTTCCTCAAATAATTCTATCTCCCAACAATTATATGTTCGAATAAAGTAACTTTAGTCAGGAATCACTTCAATTGTCTCCAAGGTTTAAAGAACAAAACTCCAAAATATCCATTAATAATATAGCAATCCCAAATAGTAGAAATATTCACATGTTATACCACAATCTATTTCATTCACAAATATACATCACTAATTCCTCAAATAAAATCATTCTAAAATGAACAAAAAAAAGTATAGTCTGAGTTGAGACTCCAAAAGTGTCTAATCACATCCTCACGGAAATCTCAACTTATGATCCATCTCCAAGTAATAACAAGTTAAACATGGCAAGAAAAGTAATTATAATCATCAAGATACATTGTTATTTCCTCGAACAACTTCATTCTAGCTAAAGGAATGTCAAGATCAATCCACCAAGCTGAGACTGAAATCCATAAACATAACAATTAAAATCTCACTGATAAACTACTAGAATAATAATAATTCAAAATCATGGCCTACCTGTATTTTCAAAAACTCTTGCAGTCATCCTTACTTCACCCAAAAGAATCACCCACAATTATAACATATATACAATTATATCTCATGAAAACAAGTACCAACATATTACATGATTATCATATATTACAACATTATCACATAACACACAATTCAACACGTAGAAAGCCAATATCACATAAATAGGTTATATTACGGAAGTAAGTTATAAACAACTAAAGTCACTTAAGCAACAAACTTCACATAAGACAAGTTGATCACGTAACTCACATTGGTCACTTAAAGTACATTGAGCACCTAAAGTACGTTGTTTCACATAAGCTAGTTATAAACAATTAAAACCACATAAACAACTAACTTCACACAGACATTTCAATCACATAAAACACATTTGTCACATAATACACATTAATCACAAAATGCATATTATCTACAACACATTGAGCACGTAATACACGTTATCACATAAAGCATATTGACCACATTAGTTTACTTAACACATAAAGCATATTGATCACATAGAAAGTTAGGCACATAAGTAAATTAATCACATAAACATATTATCATATGTTTCACTTTTCTTTCACTTAATACATACTTGCATGCTTTGTCCACTACCCACATTCCGAGGATACCTCGGCTGACAGCTAATCAAGCCCTGATACCACTTAAATGTCATGCCCCAACTCGATCCCTCCTACAATCAGTCAGGACCCAACGGAATTTTAGCAGTATAACGATAGTAATTTGGACACTGAGGCTCTAAACAAACCTCTTCGAAACTCGTACATCCAACTCCACAATAATTCAACAATTAACAACACAACCACAACATACAATAAACATTCTTTACCATTACATCCATAGGTTATACGCCTCCATTCCAACTCATACATTTACTATATAGCATACATTCCCAAAATAGATTATAACTAATCTAGCAACCTAATCATGTTCCAAAACAAGACTACTAAGCTAGCAACATTTAATTCATTATCTTTACAACATCTTATACATCATAAACTTCTAAGTAAATACAAAACATCTAGTTTTAATATACAAGATAACAAAAGAGAACTACATCTCAGATATCAATGACAAGACTTTGGCACATAGGACTTGTCCACATAAAGCAGATTCTTAGCTTCCTGAGGCACATATCTGTATTCTTGTTCTGTAACACCTATATGCATGCAATAATTGAGAGTGATCTTATATAAAACAAGCTCAGTGAGGATCCAATAGATCTCTAACAGTATTTACTATATTCCTTGGAAATAATCTTTTGAGCAGTAAACACACAATAAAACATCAATAACAAAATAAACACATAACTATAATGACCAATCAATAAAGGATACTCTAGTTGGTATAGCTCCAAACGCCATCACGATCTCAACCATTCTTCTTGTAACTCCCCATTACTCATGCACCCGAGGTACCTCACTAGCCCCTCCCTCCATGACACCTCTGTCATGCGATCTGGGGGTAGTCTCTGGTAGTCATGCCGTTATCAACCCGATAGCCCGATGCTGCCCGAGAAATGACACACACATACCAAGACTCAACAATAATAATAAACATCATACACAGGAGGACAGTCTAGCAGAACTGCCTATCTCTCGGGTCATCAATCATCAATCAATAATCATCAATAATCATCAATTTTCATCAATGTAACATCAATATAACATCAACTAATTAATTAAACAGCAAACAACTAAGTTAGATGACAAAGTAGGCCATCCAACTTATCATGCATGAAACACGTAATCTAACCCTAGTCTAACCATTAACAACTCACAATTCAATCACTCAAATACCACCCAATCAACTAAGGCTCAATTCAACAATTTAAAGAAAGACAACCTAAACTTCAAATAATCATATCTTACATTCTACTAATCCAAACAACTCCAAATCAGTTTCAAACACTCACCCATTCAATCAATTACATTAGCCCTCTCGGAAACCAACCAAGACACATCAAAATCAAGCCCAACAACCCTAAAACCTCAATGCACCTAGGCTGAAATTTTCAGATTTTCACCCAAACATTGCAATCAAAAATTCGGCATTATAACGGCGTTACCACGTAATTAACAAACTTTTAGAAATCGACGACAATCGATTCCAACCACAACAACTCAAGATATTCATCAAATGGCCAATCTATCAACTTTAAATACCCGAAAATAAATAATTTCGCTACAATGGTTAAAATCTCGTAGTAATACACATAAACAATCCCTAGCATGCACTGAGCAATAATATAACTTCAAATTAACATTCTAACGATTCAATAATCAATTATATGCAAAAACATAAAAAATGACTTTTGAGATCTAGAATTTTTCTCACATTTGATGTGTTTTGATGCAATAAATGTGTAGAATGGATGCCCAACAAGTGAAATCAAGCTTTGAATGAAGTGATTTGGACTTGAATTGCAGAATCTATGTGAAAAATGCTTTGAAAAGCCTTGAAAATGCCTTCATCTTTCTCCTACAAAGAACCACGGTTTTGTGTGTGTTTTTGGTGGTGTTTTGCTTTGTTTTTAATGTGTGTTGATGATATATTAAGCAAAGGTCAAATAAATAAAAGAAAGTCAAAGGTGGAAACTAATTATTTTTAGTGTTTTCTTGTCTTTTAATTTATTTTCTTGACTACTCTTGCTCAAATTAATTATGCAACACCTAAACTATCTCAAGTAGTTTATTTTTAGGTGACAAGAAGTTTTACATTCAAACAATTTCACCCGAGTCGGCTTAAAACGCGATTTTTGCAAAAGAATGTGAAAAGTCATATTATTTATTTTCAAATGTCTTTTGAATGCACAATTAATCTAAAATCATTTAATACCACCTACAAATACATTTATATTAATATATACTAGGTCAACAAAAGTCAATGCAAGAATCGGGTTTAGAAGAAATCACTATTTGGCTCAAAAACGCTATTTTTCGTCCGAAAAGTAAATTTAAATTACTATTCTGTTTCAGAATCAATTTTTATCAAACATGGGTCTATTAATAATAGAGGACTAGGTTTTAAGACGTTTAAAACACCCCTGTAAAAATTTTAGCGGACAGGTGTTCAAAATACTATTCACCAAAATCGACGATAAAATTTTCAATGCTGTTTTTTATGAAAATTTCATGAATGCACACATAGCATGTATTAGGAATATAAATCACATATTTAGCACATTCTAACTCATATAACACATAAACAGGTCAAATCACACAAATCAAGGCAAAGACACGCAAATCGAGGTAAAGACATGCAAATCGAGGTAAAGATAAAAATTGGGGTTTCACAACATGTAAGGCACAGTCGGGTTGTTCACGCAGCGGCTCTCTCTCTATCTATAGATAGAGAGAGTTGTGAAAGCAATAGCCTTATGTTATGGCCACCCCCTAACTTACGATCGTTACGCTACTACTACTGTGATGTGAGTGGTTCAAATAGGTATTTTCCAATCATCCAGGCCGGATCTTGTACGCAACACTTATACGGGCATAAAGGTTTGGAACTCTTTTCTTATCTGAATCTTAAGGACAAGACCATACCTTATTCTCGAACCTTTTGCTGAGCTCTACCCTGCCCGTATTTCCTTTTGAAGGGGCCAAAAAAATGTCTCCACCTACTGCCAATAGTCTTTCACAATAAGATCTGAACGATTATCCCTACCCTCGGTCGCTTACGAGTTTACGTCCATCCCTGGCTGGGTACAATTTCCTTTTCATTTTTCCCTTGTAGTCGTTACCCAAAATCGCGCAAGTGTGTCCCCACCCCCCAAACTGACTTGACGAGGAATCCATTCTCGCAAACAAACATAACCCCTATACATACCTAGGAGCATCCCTTCCCTGCATATCCATACATAACCTGAGTAGGTGGGTCAAGGTCCTATGAGGTACCCACTACTCGGAGTACCCTCCCAAAAGGAAAAAGATGTGTCTATCAGGTTCAGTTCTTCTTAGTTGGGTTGGGCAGGTTCGACTAGAAATGCTATGTTTACACATAAGACTACCCCTATTCCCGAAAGCTTCATGGGGACTACTTTACGAACGACCACCCATAGGGGGTTTACTGTACAAGGCCCCTGTAGAGGAAAAACTTTATCCCAACGAATAGAAGATGCTTAGCTCCGCACAATGTGGGGATTGGCACACTTTCGGGAAGAACATAGAATAGTAAAAGATCCAGCATGCAGAAGACAGTGATCATTAGAAATTCATGAATTAGAGATGTTGTAATATACTCTTTCCCATAACTTCTCATACCAGACCAACCCACTGAAATGCAAATAGAGATCAGAAATGTGGTCAATATCACGAAGAATAAAGAGATACCGTCTATGCCCATATAAAAATTGATGTTTTTATAAGGAAGCCATCGAAGGCTTTCCACAAATTGAAATTTGGCCGTAGAAGGATCGAACTGTATTCGAAGAACAGGGGGATACAAAAAAGTAATAAGAGAGGTGCACAGACCAATCAATCGTATCGACATCTTTTGACATGTCGAATATTCATTAACGAAAGTGGGCTTCTATCATGAGTTTCAACTCCCTTTTAGAGAATCTTTCTGATTGATCTTTTCAATCCTTGGTACGATTATGCTTTAAGTATGGGCTCTTGCCCCATTCATAAGGATAAAAATTGACATGACACAATCCCTGAAGATTATGATGTGTTTGGCCTTGCTTCTCTTGATTCCCCACCTACCTCCCATAGAAGCAGATCAAGGGAAGGCCTTGGAGTCATCATAACTACTCTATCACTTCGAAGAAGAAAAGAATGAAAACTTCTTCTTCTTCCGTCGATTTCTCCCTTCAATGTTCAATTCTTCAGCTTTGTGTGAGTTCAATCATGTGAGAGTTCCAAGGTCCAGGAGTTAGTGTAAATACTTTAAGGTGCTTTTAAAGGCATACCCACATTCATTCGTACTGACTCCCATCTTTGACAGCCTATGGGGTTTTGTATCACATAACAAGCTACTTCGTTCAGTCTAGTCCGATAGAAAGACGTTGGCTAGTTTGTCGAGAGAGACGTTCTCCAACCTGATAGGGGATTATAATCAAGGCAGGCTCAGTAGGCCATTCTCAAAGCAGACCTACGTGTGTAGCATGGTCGTCAGCTCATCCCTAACTATAGATAGAGCAATCGCCAAATCCAATCCTAATCATGACTGTATTTTTCTCATGTGAAGGTCGCCTTAGTCTTTGTTTTGATTCCCTGGATAAAATTCATCCTATCTTCATTTCAATCAGCTCGCTAATAGAAAGTATATAGATTGTTCGAAGCTTCAGTGGTACATCTGCTTCGATAAGTGCTCTAATTCTATCCACATGAGAGATGGGGAACTGACCTTCTAGCCCGCGTAAACGGCCTTTCCGGACGTTCTTGAAATCGACGCACACGCCTAAGAAAAACTACCGGCGGAGAGGAAGATATTCTATGAATATCAAGAGTTGCACTAGCGAGGCGTCTTTGGTTTTGGCATAGCTCTATTCTGATGAGGGCGAGGGGAGATCTTCGGGAATTTATATAAACAAATCGAATTGAAACTCTGAGGCCAGCCTTTTCTTGTTCTCAATGAGTTCTTCAAAGAGACTTTGCTTACTAGCAAACATGTGCGAAAATGAGTTTTCTTGTCCGATAGCTCGGGGTATGGCTTTCTTGGATTTCGATGACCAAGTGCTCCAGCTTTCGAGGAGAGGGTTACAGTGGGTGCTTTTTCAATCCTTTGGACTTCCCCTTGTTGTCAAAGGGTGGCGCCTCGAAGTGCTTTTTCTTCACTCTTTATACGCTACGCTATTTTTCAATAAAGTGATCCTATATTCTATTTTAGGCTATGTCAATGATCGTTATAAAGTTTTCTATAAGCTTTCATAGGACTAAGGTTCTGAAAGGTTGATACAATAATTCTATTGGTATTTATTCACACTTGCCCCTCTCACGGAACACCTAAAGAATATCCGTTGGCCGAGAGCCTTTCTACTTGGCACTGTCAGATCACTAGATGACTTTCGTACAATTGCATCAGTAGCGATTTCTATCTATATATGTTATTTTGTTCGGCTTTGTGGGCTTAGAAGCGTCATAGAATCTTTTTTACGCTTCGGGTAAAGGTCTACTTTGTCGCCCAATTAGGGGTGTTCTGGCTCATGATCAGTTTGGTTTAGTAGTGTTAACTCAGGTATTGTCTACCACGGGGAATTAGAACTTTGTTTAAATGGGTCCATTCCTCTCCCTATAGGTCGAGCTAATAAATTCCTTCATAAGCTAATAAGAGATTCTATTATTTTACACAGACTTTACTATAGTTCTTATTAGTTATAGGAACTATACCCTCTAGGTAGAATTGCCATAACATGGGCCTTCTTCGAGGGAGGAGTTTATACCCAGAGAAAGAAAGCATGCTACTAAATCAACTATTTCAAGCTACTTTTCTACATTCGTAGCGAAGAGTGCGCTACGCATTTGAAAGTGAATAGTGCTTACTTTCCAAGGTAGGCACATCCTCGAAACTGATTTGTGAAAGATAACATAGACATCTTTATATACTTAGATACCATATCCAATTCGAAACAACCGATATGCGACATCAACAACTCATATGCGCCAGATATAAATCTTTATCCTAAAAGTGCATGCACGATAACCGATATGCTTGATGTAACAACCAAGCCCAGGAACGAGAAGTAAAACCAGAACTACTAAATTCTAGTTGGAAGAGAGGAGGTAGGGGTTTTTTTTCTATAGATTCAATGGGTATGGGGAAAACTTTTTCATTCAACATGGTGCAGCCTATCTCCCTTGCCTTGATCCGAAAACCATCTCAATTAGCTTCAGGTACGGTACACCATAGCTATCTTTTACAAGGTCCTCAACCTTAAGGCTGGAGTACCTTTACCTTCTCTACTAGAAGGTAGAAGCTACAACCTTCTATAGTTGCAAAGTAGGCCGCTAAGGTCTACTGTAAGCCTATTATCATTTCTTCTTCGATGCTATGATCTGCTCGATGATCTGATCCTCCATTTTCAAAAAAAAATAGAATAAGGCTGGAACGCCAGCATCACCTTCTTCTTAGTCCTCCACTTCTTTAGGAGTGAAACTCATTGTAGACTTTCTACCTCTTTCTGTTTCCTAGCTCTCCCTGCTGGGGTCTTCACTACCATCACCTCCTCATCTGCTCCTCCGCCCAATCTCGAAACCAAAGCTTAGGATTCATGCAGCTAAAGTGAAATAACTCGAGTAGTCTTGGATTGGAAAGGAGATGGTATATAAGTCCCAATGAGATGATTCCATCGACTCCAACAGTAACCGGAGCTACTACTAGCTATGACTAAGCCAACTATGGATTCAGTCTGTAAGAGAAATTGAATATAGAAAGGTCTTACCTCAGCCTACTCCTGGTCTATCGTGCCTAAGAATGCCCAACCCCAAAAAGCCAGCTTCTCGGGGGAAGCTAGTAAGTCTCATACCATATAATCATATAAAAACGTCTTTGCCCAGTTGTGCTCAACAAGTAAATAAGAAGGTAGTTGAGGACTATCCTAAGTCAGTACCAGTTGATTCTAGTTGAAATCCCATACATAAGAAAAGGTTTGGAACAAAGTGAGGCGATAGGCTTTCCATAGGAAACCCGAAAGGACCTTTATCTATCTGAGAAGACATTCTGTCTTGTCTAAAAATAGTAAAGAGTTACTTTCAACAACACCAACAAGAACAAGAGCTTCCACTACCATCGGAGGAGCCTAGAAAAGAAACAATCTCAATCACATCGGTCGACCAACTAACTCTATCAGTAGCGTCAGGCCTAGCCAGGAGTGAACTTTTGAAAATGCTAGCTTGGCGAAGATCGAGCTTGGGGTCACCTTCTTCTCTTACTCGCAGGTAGGTAGGTGTGTAATTCATTATTACACTTGAACTCAGATCTCATCTCGTGATCTGGCAAGCAATGGAATTCTATTTTGCACTTTCACTAAGCTAATGTGAGACCCTTGGACTTGGCATGTGAGGATAAAGATTGAAAGGAAAGTTGGAGTTGCAGAACTCATTGAAAGTAAGGAGCATAACAATGATTTTGTGTCTGACTTTCTCACAAGATGACAAGCCTTTCCCTTTAGGTGTCCGGAAAAGGTTACCCCATCTTTCCCTGGCCCTGGAGGACTAGCCATTTCCTCCCCTCCCTAGTAGGGGCATAAAGAAAGGACATAGCAGGCTGAAAGGGTCCGAATCTTTGAGGCATGAACTCTCAGTCCATCTCATGCCTCAAACCTTTGATGATTTGAATTACTTATGCACCAAGGCACATGACCTAGAAATGTACCTCAGCAAGAGGCACTCAACTCAAAGCCTAAGGAAGCTTCAAAGGTTGAGACGGCTGGAGTCGAAGTAAAGAAAAAGAAGAATGGTGAAAGGGAAGGCCAAAAAAGATGATGAAAAAGGGTAAGGAGAAGGGAAATGGTGAGAAAAAACACTCATAAAAAGAGAGGTTGGGTTTTGAATTCCCTGATGAAATCGTGTAAGATCTCTTCGAGAAGTTGATGAAGGAAGACCGTATAGAACTACCACAATGGAGGAGGTCAGGTCGAATGAAGAAGGGAAGACCGAGAATCTAAAATCTTGTGCCTAAGAGGTCTGTCCCATTGAAATGTGTAATGGCTTGAAAGAAGGTATCCAAAGCCTCATATAGAATGGGGACACCGGACTGGCCCCTATCAAGAACACTACTGCTGCCCCAATCACCTTAGTAAGTAGCGATTCCCTGCATTCAACCTTTGAAAAGTAGCCTTTCATTAATAGCCTCTCTTTCAAACTCTTATGTGGGAAGACTTAAAGTTGTTGGCATTTCCCTATGCAAAGATAATTTTCACAATAGCTAGGTTCTCAAAATTATGATTCACCTGTACCCTTCTTCTTGAAATGGCATTAGCTGCTCCTTCTATGCCATCGCATCCTCTTAGACTCTTTCTATTTCATCAAAGATCCAAACAATGGATTCCGTAATAAAAAGATCACTTATGCTGACATAACATATGTCAATTCCACTTCCTTTAGGAGATGTTTTTCATAGACCAAACCCGGCTTGTTGAAGAGGGAAAGATCACTCATAGGTGTATCTACACCCCCTGAGTGGACGGGAAAGAAAGGACTTCTCAGAGCAACCCCTTAGGTTCCAGACCCAAGAGTCACATTTCCTGTATGAGCATTCGGTACATGTATCAGTCCGTGGAATAGTGAAAGGGTAACCACTATTGAGGATCTCTCCCCTAATCTTAGATAGGTCGTCTGAGGGTTCGCCGCGATTCATTGTTGCGCTTACACACTAGGCTACACTTTTTCGAAAGCTCCACGGGACCACCTACCATTAGTCTTCGGCCGGAGGGGTTTATTGCACTAAAATGCCGGGACGCAGGCTCCCGAAGAGGGAAGCCCAACGAATGTCAGATACAAAGCCCCACACCTCATTAAGATCATATTGGCAAACTCTCCCAAAAAAGAAAGAACATACCCCATTGAAGATGAGAGTGAGGTACAACAAGGCCATTTCTGTCCACCGCCCTTCTCACGGAGCTGTACGTGGACGTTACCGCTCATACAACTCCCAGCCAGCAAGCAGTTAGCCTTCCTCTACAAGGAATGGAAGTATGAATGAATCGACATCAAATAGAGGCATTTTTTTTTAATTTCAGCAATAAAATGATAAGACCATCCCTTTCACAAAAACCTACAGACCCCCCATATCCTACCACTTCAGCACTTTGTGATTTTCTCAAAGATCATTACGAGCCATCTCCGTCAATGTTTTTATATATTCCAAAAATTCCTTGGTGGATCAGGACGAAAATGAATATGGGAATTCATGACATACTCATCCTGGAGCTTCTACTCTCCTCTGGGGAGCGGTTTTTTTATAGAGAAAGAGGTGAGTCGAGGATAGCCTCCCGCTTGACCTATTTCTTAGAGTCGGAAGAATATTTCTTATTTGATGACCCTGAACAAGAAGGAGCTGATCTCGATGTGAGATCAGCAACAAAAGAAAGAAGAGGAATTGGATGCCCCAGAGCCGGATAAGCCTTAAAAAAACACACATAACGGACTAGACACAAACAAAAGAAAGAAGAAAAAGGCCATGATCCTATGTTCATTTTCACCCTGGCCTAATGATGAGCTCCTAGCTCGCGGAGCTACATACCGGAAAAAGAAAAAGACTCTCTCCATTACCTTGAGAAAAGAATCGTTGGTTTGACCGACGGACTACATAGGAAATACGAGATCTAGGCAAGCCCTTACATGTTCTCCCCTTACTCTTTTTCGATAGAAAAACTACTTATCCTCTCTTAGGTAGCAGTTGATCGGTTCGCATCTATAGTCAATCAATAGGTCCGCGGATCTCTTCTTCTATACGATAAATCATCATCTCGTAGCACTACCACGACACTGATTGTAGCCGATAGTAGTAGAAGCTCTAAGGCCGCTATTCCTGACAAGGAATATAGTAAGGCCTTTACCTATCTGTTCTAGTCATCCGTTCTCCAAACGTTGTCTATATCAATATAACCTTGTGAACATGATGCCTGTTCGAAGAATTGTTTATTTAGATTTGATTTATCTTTTTGTATTTTCTATTCAAATTAGGACTTTTGTTTTCCTCCGTTATGCTGCTCTATCATCTTCTATCCTGCGCCTAAGTAGTTGAAGAGGCCAAGTTGTATAATCGTTTTGCCTTCTGATTCTACTTCGCTTGCTTGTGCGAACTCCTCTTTGCTAGAAAAAGAATATATTACTTCGCTACCTTTCTCTGAGCTCATAGGCAATAGATCCTACTCCCTAAAAAGAGTCATTAAGAGAGAGGGATCCATTTAAAGGAATTCGTATTATTTGCGCTTACTTACCTATTTGCTTATTAACATAACAAACAAACACAACCATCTTCGATTACCCCTTTGCCTATCAATGATACAGGAAGGCTTACCTCAGACCCGAAACCCCTACTGCCTGCTTGGGATGAGCATCCTCTGATCTAAGTACGAGCTCCTTTTTGCTTTCTGGCAATGAACTAGCTTAACCCTGATTGTTTAAGGCTTAATACAGTCATGTTGGATCTCCTATTCATACTACTACCAGGAAGATAAAGACAAATTACGTATATGATATGGTTTGCTATCTTCCCGAGCTGCTGTCTTTACCTTCTTCGGGGGGTCTCTTGCACATTCTAATGCGAGTTCGGATACTTGTATAGGGATTCTATCAAATTCGATTTCATGAGATTAGATAGGCTAGGCATCGGCTCAGAGTGATATCCCTACTGAGCTTGCATAGCGAGGATTGATTTTTATTTATTTATTGCTTGTTGCTCTCTCTTTTGTTCGTACATACGGGGGAAGTTATGGGTTGTTAGGCAAAAACAAAGCAGAAAAAACCTGAACGAAAGAAAGCAAGGTAAGACCCATATTTCCATAGTTTAGAAACTAAGTGATTTATATACCTTTGTTGCATTTTTTTTTCTTTTAGACTAATAGTTGGTTGAAGAATAAACATAAGGTAGGTTTTTGTTAATTTCATGACGTGGTATACCTAATCGTTTGGTGCCTTCTCCGTCTTTCAGGCTAAGGCAACAAAATTGGTCACAATAGGAAACCCATCAATCTTGGCTTTCAGTTCTTTGATCGAGTTGAGATTTTTCTTCTTCCAATGAAGTCCTTTGCTGGAGGCAGAGTGCGTCCATTCTTTATTAGTCATGTCAGGAGATCAGCCTTTCAGTCGAACAGCTTCTGTCAAATCATGAGTTCAGACTTTGGCCCTTGATTCGTACTAGCAATTAAGAGATCGTCCTCGGACAAAGAGCTCAACAGCCTTAGATTCCATGTCGACTTTGGATCAAACCACTTCTTTGGCAAAGCACTCAAATCAGTAGCGACACAGGAATCAAATATGGTAGCTAAAAAAATCAATTATTGGTGTGTTAAACATAGTTGTGTGATCTGTTTGAGGTTTCACTTCTGCTGTGAACAAATCCCCGACATCATGATCCGCTGCTGGAGGTCCAACAACAGTAGTAGCTAGTATGAGAATCCGCTACTCAAATTAGATACAAACAAGCTCAGTCTCAATATGCGCATTACAGATGGGGTTGGCACTTCGGTCAAAAGGCTAGTGAGCATCCCACCTTCATGTCTTGACTGGTAGGCACAATCGCTTGAGTCTAGTTCTTGATCGAAAAAATCGCTTTTAATGAAAAATTGGCTTTAGCAGGCAGCCATCAGCCCTCTTCAAGCTGTCGAATATAGATAGGAGATCCACTTCAATTTCTCTCATCTACTACCTTTCCAGCTTGGGAATACATCTTTCTATTGGCTATAAATGTGTAGTCATAATGCCAGTTCAAGTTATCTTCTGGATAGAGTCAAAAAAGGTATGCGCAGTTGCAGTAGTTCAAGGCGGGCAGGTAGTAAAGGCAAGCGCATAGGTAGGGGATAGGCATTCCAATCACTATCTTCAAATAGTATAAGTGTATATAAAAGAAAGAGCGGCTCATGCATCTTTTCATAGACAAGTCTAGTGGGAAAGGGAATTGTTATAGCAAGCATGTGCGGGAATGAGCAATGACTTGACTTTTGTTTTAGAGTTCGAGAGAGGATAGCAGGATGACTTTGCATAAGACCGGAATGCCCGGCCATACATCCTCTTTAGTCATTTGCATATCGGTAAGCATAATTCTAGCAATACAAATAGGCGTGGTAGGTGAAGGAGCGTTTTTCAATAAATCAATATATGGGTGCTTGGTGAATCCACACAATTCCGCCTCATAATGCCCTTCGTGCCTAAAAGGCTAGTTCAACGGCTTTGATAGGAAATGCACGCACTAGTTAGCGTTTCATATTCGATTCCATTTTTTTTTCTTACCCCCGGTTAGCACGACAATCTCGGAATTAGTCATGACGGGAAGACTAATCCAATCAGCGGAAATCATATCAAAAGGCATGTCTGCAATGCATTCGGCATTCCTCCAATCCCAAGTAGCTCATTTGTCACTCTACAATCCTCTGAACATTAGTTCTCCCATATCCGCCTTCACAAATTCACAAAAGTCCCTTCCCATAAATTCACAAAATCTATATGCCAGTCATAATACTTATATTAGGTGGATCATGATGCAGAAACTGAGGCCCGAAATGCATAGAATATTGCTATGGCTTCTCACCCCCCATATTCGTCTTTCGAAATATGCTACTCCATAAATCCCGTGAGGGAAAGAGTACATGGTCATTCCTTGATTCTCAGTGCCATCAGGTCTACTTCTTCCTAAGCATCATCGTCGTCTTAGCTCTTGCCATTTCAACCCATATCTAATGTAGTCCACAGCTCGCCCCAAAGCCTACCAGCTTTCCAAGCCATTCAATCCCCATCATTCCACTTTAGCTCACCTCCAACCACCTCGCCCCTATAGCTTATGGCCAAATCCCATTGGCCCTGGATGATGGACGAGTATGCGGAGAGATTAAAGAAGGTTTAGGATTTTTGGAAGAAAAGGCAAGGTCCATTTCAGCAATTGAACAGGGGAGGAGAAAGTGACAGATACATAGGCAAACTTATCTTGCGTACGTATCCGTGTAAAACTCGACATACATGAGGCTCCTACTCGATTTGACAACTCCTAGTTGGAGAAAAGAGTTCAATAATATAGCTGTGATAACCCGAACCCGGCATGCATTTAATAGCACTTGACTGCATTTGATTAAATGTTTAATTAGTTAAATCATCTAGTTTTCACTGTTTTGCTATTTCCTTTAGAAGAATTCAAAAAGGATTTATATTAATTGATTAAAAGATTATTACCTATTTCTAATAATTGTAGTAATTGAATTTATTCTCTTGTGATTAATTAAGTGTCATCTTAAATGTTAATATTTAATTGCACTTGATTTCATAATTCTTTAAGATTATTACCTATTTCTAATAATTGTAGTAATTGAATTTAATTTGTTCATTTGTAACTTAATATTAACTTCATAATTCTTTAAAATATTCTAGAAATAGTTAAATTAATTAATTTAAATGAATATTGATTACTTTGAATGTTTTGATTATTTTAATAATCGGTTTTGGTTGTCTTGCATTAAAATCACTCGGTTTTCAAATAAATAAGGAAAGTAACTTCGAGCCAGAGTGAATTTTAAACTATTATACTATTCTACTTTTCAAAGAATTAAAGTTTTATATTATTGCTCATTACTTTATTAGCGATCGATTATTGACCGTTCGATCGTAGCTTTTCGAAAACGAGAGTTAGAGAAATATTTCCCGAATTTAGTGAATAGTGTTTGTAGCTTAAATTGAGTTAGTTTTAGTTGATTTTCATTTAATTGCATTGTTTTAACTTGAATTAGATTAAATGGCATCAAAATAAGCTAATTTGACCATTTTTAACTTGATTTTGACCAATTCTTTTGCCATTGACTATTTTACCCTTTGTGTGTCATCTTTTAAACAAAAAAATAAAAATAAAAAAATAAAACAAGGCAAAGAAACCAGCCATGGCCGAAAGCTCAAGAGAAAAAAAGAAAAAAAATTGTTTTGTATTTTCCTTCTACAATTTTGCGTAGAATTGAACGAGGATCGAGGCTAGGGTTCTTGCAAGGCTTCCTCTTCAATCTTTGTGAGGGTTTTCATGCTTTTGTGTATTTTAATTTGAATTTGATTTTTGAGTCAATTTTTCAGATTCGATATTTATCGCGTTATAATGCCTATTGTTGCTTGAAATAGCTTGCCTAGGGTTCGTAGAGCATTGTTTGATAGTTATTTAGCAATTTTTACGGTTGAAAATGCGTATTTGAAATTGGGGAAGAACATGAATAGTGAATTATGAATAGTAAACCCTAGAATTTTGGATTTCGATCCGAATTGTGATTGATTGATTTGGATAGGTGCCATTAGTGATAGAAAGATAAAATGTGAAATAAAAACGGATCGGCCTTTGTTAAAATTGGAAATTAGACAAAGATACGTAAAGGGGCCGTTTGACCAAAAGTTGACCGAGCTCGAATTGAGTTGGGGGTTTCGTAATTGAGGGCATAGAAGCACTTTTGGCGCTATTGTGGAATTGATTGAATGACCGATTAGTATAGCTGTAGTTCAAACGCAGTAGGTGGACTTTCGGGTCTCGGGTGAGAAAGTGAAGTTTAGTGACATAGAAACGTGCCTTGTAGTGCCTGAGTGATTGTAGTGAAATCGGTTTCTTAATCCCGTAGCTCGTTTGCTCATAATTGTCCTTGGAAGTTGGGGTTGAATAGTGATATTTGTTATTTTCGTGTTTGAACTGCCGTTACTTGTTTAATTGTTGTTATTGTTACTTATTATTGCTTGTTATGCTTGAAAAGTTAGTTGAATGCTAGTATTGATTGTGATTGCTTGTTATCTCGTTTGTTGTCGCGAGTTTGTATTGTTGTGCTATCGCTCGTTTATTGCCTTGTATCGAGGCTTGCATTGCATAGTGTCCCGCACGTGAGGGGTGGGCCTCTCTGGGTAGCCTCGGGTTGCCAGTGTTGGTTGATCTAGCTCCATAGCAATTCCCTATTCTTGCTTGGGTTGTCTCCCAGGGAGATTTGGCTCGTAGAATTGATGGATACTTCCGGGGTATTCCAAACTGGTGTTATAAGGTGGATGCGTGCTTATTGTCATCGTTGTCAACATCAAGCTCGAGATTGATGTATCGCTCGTGAAATGGTACATTGCTCGTATGAGTGAACCATAGCCTTCAGAGTGTGGTATAGCTTTGAATGGTTGTGTTAATGCTTTCAGTAATTGCTTATTGTATTGATTGTTTGTCTTGATTGCTTATTTATCAGTTATATTGCTTAACTGTCTTATTTGCATTGCACGACTTTCTTTCTCTCCAATTCGATATCTGTCTCGCCCTCACTGAGTATACGTGTTGTGTATACTCACTCCTCACCACCACATTTCAGGAAATGTCATGTTAGTTGGAAGTTCGTGATTTCGTGGAAGTTTGTTGCCTGAAGAGCTGTCTTGCGTGCCTATGTGGCTTGAGTGTCGAAGTTGTGAAGATATATGCTTTCATATGTTGTATGTATTTAATGCCAAAAGTATGTAATTTAAGTTTCATTAGATTGTTGAAGTAGTTTGATAAGTTAGATTATGTATCTAGTTATTATAACTTAACTTCAAATGCATGTTTGTAATGTCCAAAAGAAAAGAACTAGAATGGCATGATAGTTTATTTTATGTAGTAGCTTAGTATGGTTTAATTGTCTAGTTTGAGTGTACTTGTCAAAAATGAAAGAGATAGGTTAGCTTTAAAATTGGAAATGTATGTATACTTGCTGAGTTTAATTGTTGAGAACCAAGGCTCGGATGGCCTTGAGGTGTTTGTATGGTTGGACTCGGTGTTGGTCCACTTATATGCTGTCGCAGGTTTTACATTTCGCCTAAAAACAGGGGAGACTCCGTCCGTTTTCCCTGAAAATTATGCCCGGGTTTGGTTTGGGTTGTGATTAGATCGATTGATAGAACTCCCGGTCTCGGGAGGGATCGGGGCGTCACAATAGCAAACATAGGCTTTGGACTATGAACAACTACCCTTGTAATGAATACGGCCGGGGGATGATGTCCTAAACAAAACAAGCCTATCCAACTACTAAATTCCAATCAGACGGAAGCAAACCTGATCAGCCTTTGCTTTTGAATTCGCCATGGAAGAAAGAATGATTGTTTAGTCTCAACAACTAGAACATAATCCCATAGAGAATATAAGGAATTTAGATGTTCCGTTAACATAGAGGGGAAGCCAACCTAGGGAGGTGACACAGACCTATCAACGCGGTGGGAGGACTGAAAGAAAGAAGCAAAATACGGGAAGTTGAAATCCACTCTATCAATGATAGAATTCAGAATAACCAAAGTGAAATCTTACAAGAAGATCTACTACTTCAACAGTTCTACAATAATGAAGAAAAAATGATTGACAAAGGTAAGCAACTCCACCCAGAACTGAGAAACTCGTAATCAGAAAATGAGTCAGTGAAACTCATTTCCAACAAGAAATGAGGAGGAAGAGGATCGGTGAAAATGGCTAATGATTCTGACTGATACACCTAAATTACCTCCCTTATTTGTAATGTACTCAAGAGACAAAAAAGGCCCGGTCAGGATGAACCGGTTATCTTATGAAGAAACTTCTCCTAGAACATATTCGGCTTAGGAAACGGAAGAAAATGAGAAGGATAGTAGAACAAGATCATATTGACTATTATTGCAGGAAATTCCACTGGGCAACCCAGCCAACTAAGCCAAGGATACTTATTGGAGTCGCTTTCAGTAGTGTTTATCCCTATTCCAACACCCCTTTAATAAACTAAAAATTGGCCTGATTTAGAAGAAGAGAATGAAGGCCTTGCTTTCCAACAATGAAACAAACGACTCCTTACTGGAGAAAATTGGGCATACCAAAAAAACTCTTGCTCATTGATTGACATCCCCAATCTATATGGACAAAGATTATCCCGCATTAAAAAGGCAGGAACTAACAATTTGGATATGGAATGTTCATACATAGAGGATTCTAACTAGATCAGACTCACCATTAACTAGATAAGGATAAAAGGGCGGCCGAAGATCTGCTGATTGTCTCATGTCTACATTTAGAGAACTACTCAGTATAATCTGACTAGAATTAAATAATTTTGTTTTTACCTGATTTAATCGACAAAATTGAGTAGAATCCGGGAAAGGACTAGGAAGGTATCATGGAGAACGAATCTATCTTACTTGAATCCATTCCTACCACTACTTGGAAGGGCTGATCATAGACCTATATTAATGACAACCAAGGATAAGCCCTATACTTTTGAGGATGGATCAACAATAATGGCTTCTGAATGCAGAATGTATACAATTGATTGAGGAAACTTAGAATGAAACTTCCAGGAATTTGAAAGCTCTTGCCTACTGCTACTAGTACGAGTAGCAGTAGCAATTCAACAAATGACTAAAGGCCGTACTAAAGATTCAAAAGGCGAAGGAAATGTCAGTACAAAACAAGCAGAAAACACGTGAATGGAAAAGGAAGATTGGAAGTTCAGATTTAAGTCAAGAAGGGTAGGGGAGCCGCTGCGCCTACAATCTCGATAGTTTTGGTTAAAAGTTTTTTTCTTTTTTCCACGCATCTATTAAGAAGTGCGAAATCCACACTTTTATCAAATTGAAATGCCCAATAGGCTGGGTTTTGGTTCAGCATGAGGAGATAAGGACAGAAGTTAGGAAATTGTTCTCACACTTATCCATCTTATCAACTCAACAACATATAACAACAGTCAATCAAATATTTATAAAGTTTTCGGGGAAAAAAAAATCTTCAATCTGGTAAGCTATCTATCAACAACAGGGGGGCGATTCATTGTAAAAAACTAGATGACTAGATGGATTCCAACTGAACTTCAACTTCTACTTGGTTGAATAATTTAGGGGCAGTGCTGGAACATAATTAGGGACGAGCTCCATCTCTATATGGTAATTGAAGTCAAACAGGAGCAAACCTAGTACAATTCAATTCTTCTTTCTAGCAATGATTCCCAAAAAAGCAAAACCTTACTAGACCGGGGCCCATTGTTATGGGGACTACACTGTATAAGAGATTGACTAAGGTAATTGCCAATATATTGAAATACAGGCTGGCTCTTTAAAAAAAAGGGCGCCCTCCTAATCTCATTTTGTTAAGAAGAGATATTAATAATTATCTCAAGGAGGCTTACTACTCAGCTGATAGATCATGTGAACCAGCCATGATCATTAAACTCGCCAAAGCAACAACAAATGAAAATGTTAATCATGGGTTTCTATATGCTTAAGGAAAATGGGATTTGCAGAGTAGGATACAAAAATTTATTTATATACAATGGATAATATCTATAATCCATGGACGACCAGTGGTGTTCATAAAAGAAACCAAAGAAAGGTCTGTGACAAAGCTTTCCACTCTCTTCATATCTCTACTTACTGGCTGGGTGAAGATAAGACTGGAATAATAACAAAGCTAGATAGAGGTACTGTTTGTTCTAGGCTTCAAAACTATATTTCTTGTTTCCCCGGGGGGAAGACTTTTTCTATACTTTGGTCATTTAAAAAAACCCCAGACGATGATGAATACTAAAACAACTGGGATTCAAAGAAGGATTAATAGATGATCTACGAACTTACTTGGTTTGGTCCTAGTTTATAGGCATTAAGACAATCTATAACTAGTTGGAAGGGGCGCAAGGTTTGATGACGCTCGACGAACTGGAGAGAAATGAAGCTACAGTAAGAAGAAATGCAATCAAAAGAAGCCTGCCTTTGTCACAAAGGGCTTAGCCTCAGTGGAAGACAACTCTTATTAAACATGTCTTTTTGGCTTATACCAATCATATGGCTAGCATACTACTAGCATAAATTTGGTTTAGGAAGGAAGTTTTCCTGGTTGTCTAAAGCAGAGTCTGCCAAAACTATTGTTGGGGAAGAAAGGAGCAGAAAAAGACAATGAAATAAAATCTTTTCATTGGTAGCCTAACCCAAGGAAGATGAGGGATTGGATATACAACCGTTTGGTAGGTTCCAGATCCATGTGGTAGTATCAGGCCCTTTAGCTATTGTTCTTGAGAAATGACCCAGTCTAGTCCATTCCTTGAAAGAAGTTTTTACGTGATCCCTATCTACCAAAATTTTTACTTCTAGTCCCGGTGAACGAATAATCATTGAGTCTTCTTTCCGAACAACACATACAAAGTGACCTGCCAACAGTCAAATAATTAGTGAAGTTTTAGGAGATTTTTCTATAATTAGTTTATTTCTCTTCTAATTTTCTATCCCCCATCTATCTATTTTCTTTAGTTATTCACTAGAGCAATTATGATCTGGAAGTCGATCCGGGGCAAGTGTTCGGATCTATTATCACATAGCCATGAGAAGCTCAACGGACCTTTTTAATTTTTTGGGGGAACTTTGGGCCCCTTTTCTTCTTTTTTCACAAATAGGAAGTTTCATATCCATGTTGGATATTAAAAAGATTACCATATATAACACAAGATTTCTCCGCCGATTCTTTGTTCTCGAGTCTCTCGGTCTGTCATTATACCTCGAGAAGTATAAAGAACTACAATCCCCATCCTACCTAAAATTCTAAGAATTCGTTGATAGTTAAAATAGATTCGTAGACCAGGTTGATTGATCTGTTTTAAATTTAAAATATTTCTATAGGGTCTTTTCCTATTCCTTCTATGTCGCAGGGTTAAAACCAAAAATGATTTGTTGTTTTCTCACGTTTTCGACAAACCCTTCTCGTAAAAGCAATTTGTATAAAGGTTATTATCTCAGCAATAGTGTCCCTACTCATGATGAACTAAAATTATTGATGCTCCCAAATTTGATATAATCAACATGTTTTTCTTTTTTTTTTCTTATTTGTTTATGAATATGAATTATTAAAGGTATATGCGTAAGACACAATCTACTAATTAATCTATTTCTTTCAAATACCCCACTAGAAACACATCACGATCTCATTTTATAATACCTCGGGAGGCAATGAAACTATTTTAGTAAAATTTAATTGTCTCAATTCCTGATCGATCGCACCAAAAATTCGAGTTCCTTTTGGATTTCCTTCTTGATCAATAACAACTGCAGCATTGTCATCATATGGTATTATCATACCATTGTCACATTTGAGTTCTTTATAGGTACGCACAATTATAGCTCTCACTACTTCTGATCTTTCTAGGGGCATATTTGGTACTGCTTCTTTGATCAAAACAACAATAACGTCACCAATATGAGCATATCGACGATTGCTAGCTCCTATGATTCGAATACACATCAATTCTCGAGCCCCGCTGTTATGCGCTACATTTAAATGGGTCTGAGGTTGAATCATATCATTTTTGAATCTCTTCTTTCAATGCAAAGGACGAAGAAAAAAAAAAGAAATATTGTTTGTCAAAAAATGAAACCTGCGATTTTTTGTCATCCCCAAGACCTATTTTTGTTGGTTCTACATTTTTATCCCAAAATAATGAATTGAGTTCATATAGGCATTTTGGATGCTGTTATTGAAATAGCCCTTCTAGCAATATTTTCTGTTACTCCACTCATTTCATAAAGTATTCGACCTGGTATAACAACAGCTACCCAATATTCAGGAGATCCTTTCCCCGAACCCATACGAGTTTCTACAGGTCTTAGTGTAACTGGTTTTTCTGGAAAAATACATACCCATATTTTTCTGCCACGACGTGCATTTCGTGTCATTGCTCGTTGACCTGCTTCTATTTGCCTAGATGTGATCCAAGTGGGTTCAAGTGCTTGAAGAGCATATTTACCGAAACAAATGTGGTTACCTCGATAAGATATTCCCTTCATTCTTCCTCTATGTTGTTTACGGAATCTAGTTCTTTTGGGGTTATAGTTGATGGTTGTTTTTGAATTCCATCTCTATTATAGAACCGGACGTGAGAGTATATTCTCATTCAGCTCCTCGCGAAAAAATAAAAGATAAAAGGATTCAAAAATATTTAATTTGAATTAAGATATAATCTTAATTAAGATATACATGTATTTATTTTATTGAGTAATACATTGAATCGGTCAATTCTTTTAGTTTTCATCAAATCTAATCTATTAGTAATTTGTATACTTATTTGAATAGATAAACATTTTATTTCTCTATTTTAGAAATAATATTGTTTTTTAAACCATTCTAACAAATCTTTATTTTGTTTTGCACCTATCATATTGCCCAAAATTTAGCAATTCAAAAAAAGAAAGTTTTTGCGAGTAAATATTTACTCTTTCAATCTCTATTTCAGTTGTAGGGTTAGCTTGTGACTTCTCAGAATAGATGAATTGATTTTCGGTTCGTTCTGCCATCCTGATCAATGAATCATTAAGATTCATTTTTGAATCAAATCTTTTGCATTCACAGGTTCCATCGTTCCCATCGCTTCTTATTTAATTGTTAGGTCTAAATTCTACAATGGAGCTAATGATGAAATTCAATTTGTTCTTGAGTCAATTTTCTCAGTCTTTATTGGCTCGAAGCTCTTGTTGGTTTTTGATCTATAAGAAGATTCATTCAATTATGTTATGGATGAATCAATAGTGATGCTTTATTATACTGCCTTTTATAAGATGCCTTAGAGACCTTACATATTGGAATTATAGATCATTGATATTCTTTTTCTCTCTTTCTCTCATACTTCCATTTATCCACACCTTTTTTTCTCTATTTTGCTTTACAATTTAACTTAGAATCAGATTAATTTTTTTGTTTATGCAAAAAAAATTTAGTTGCTACAAAGATATGATCGATATATCATATCTTGACTGGTTCTTTAGATCCAAATAATGCGAAGTGATGAGTTGGTTATTAGTTTTATAGTTATTAGTTCATACTGTGGGCCTGATTTTCATCCTAACCCTAAAAAAAGACCAACGAGTCACACACTAAGCATAGCAATTATATCAAATGGTTAATCGAATTTTTATTCAACCTCATAGAATTAAGAAATGGACGAGTTTTTCTTTTTTTCTTCTATCACTGGATAGAAGGAAAAGATAAGTAAAATTTTATTTTCTTATTCCTCGTCTATAAATATCCAAAGTTTGATACCTAATACCCCATAGATAGTTCGAATTGTATAGGAACAATAATCAATTTTAGCTCGAATCGTTTGTAGTGGAACCCTGCCTCTGATCCATTCGATACGTGCAATTTTTTTTCCGTCAATACGCCGTGCAATTTGTACTTGAATTCCTTTTGTATCTGCTTGTTCAGTTAATTCAATAGCCTTTTCCATTGCTTTTCTAAATGAAATTCTATTCTTTAATTGTCCAGCTATAAATTCTGCAAGAATATTAGGGTTTCCATAAGGTTTTGCAATTCTTGTGATAGCAATATTAAGTTTTCAGTTCACACAATTAAATTCCTTTTATAAATTCATCTATAATTTTTTGATTCCTCGCGGTCGACTTTCTATCAATAGATTTGGAAATTCCATAAAGATTATGACCTGGATCAGATCGATTCTTTTTTGAATCTCTATACATGCAATTCCCTCGACCCTAGAGGATATTCTCATATTTTTTGTACATACTTCTTGATACAATCTCTTATTTTTTGATCTTCTTGTAGACCCTCAGAATAATTTTTTGGTTAGGCAAACCAAAGGGAATGATGACTGTGGGTTGTACCAAGTCTGAAACCAAGTGGATTTATTTTTTGTCCCATATTCCCCCACTACTATCCATATCACGATACACCGTAGCTATATATTTATTTTTCCATTTATTTTTTTTAACGAATCTATCTCTACATATTCATCATCTAAAGATATATCTTTCATTACAATAGTTATATGACAGGTAGGTCTTTTTATCAGATAACTATGCCTTTTAGCTTGAGGTTTGAATTTCTTTACGGTGCTACCCTCGTTGACTTCAGCTTGACTATTGACTAAATTGGCTTCGTTGGAACCCATATTGTAACTAGCATTTGCGGCTGCTGAATAAACTAATTTAAAAATTGGATAACACGCTCGATAGGGCATGAGCTCTAGTATCATAAGTGTTTCCTAATAGGAACGTCCACGAAATTGATCAATTATTCTTCGTGCTTTGTCAGCAGACATGGATATATGTTGACCTAAAGCATATACTTCTATTTGTTTCTTCTTTAGCATAAGGTTTGCCTCCTACTAATGAATCATAAGCATCTATATAGATTTTTTTAATATTAACTACTTAACGACGGGATCAATTATTGGTTTTGGCATGTCCTCGGAAATTTAAAGTAGGTGCGAATTCTCCCAATTTGTGGCCTACCATACGATCTGTTATATAAACAGGCAAATGCTCATTCCCATTATAGATAACAATAGTATGGCTGATCATTCTAGACGATACCGCCCAAGCAGGGAAAGGGTCAAAGTGAAGACAAACTAAGGCGATAGAGAGAATTCCTATTGAGTTACCTTTCCTGGGGTCATTCCCTTTGAGCTGGGGATATGCCGACAACAATTGAAATAGCAGCGCTTATGCCTAATCCCAATGTCCTTACTCAAGGATTCAGAAAAGAGAATAGTGGAGGCATAAACAAGAACAACTTCCTCTTGTGACCATGCTACCATAAGTGAATTCCACTTCTTTCTCCTTCGGACCCTCACCGTTAACCAAGAGCAGTTGACAGGAGACGGAGTCTTTCCTTTATGTTGATGAATAGGCGGACTTCACTCCCATTGATCTAACAGCATGGGATATAATCATAAGAGCTGATTCAATCGGGTTAACAACATCGGCTTACTGCTAGCAATCCAGTTAGTTAGATCTCGTATGCCTATTATACAGTCCTACTAATAGTTCATATTATCTAATCTGATCTGAGAACGGAATTCAAATAAATAGAAAAAGTGAACGATGGGCAAACTGCATGCAATCGACAGCCAAAAGAGAGAAGGTCCATCTTTACTTATTCCACTTTATTTAGGAATGAAAGAATCACTAGTTGATGCAGAAGAAAGGGTCTTTGCTGCTATCTTACTTCCTGTCTTCCCTAGGGGAGGGAAAAGAAGCTCGTCTTGCTAATGTTGAATCAACTATTCTTCCTATTGTTGACTCGGGCTTGAATGAGTTGAATTTGTGAAGGTGGTTAAGTCATTGATAGAGATGAATCGAATCACCTAGCATTAGACTAGCTAAACTTCCTTTTCTTGGGTGGCTTGTTTAGACTAGTTTGAATAGCCCTATCATTTACCTGGAAAGGGAATCGAGCCCACTCTTCGTTCAAGGCTTTCAATAAAGAATACCGGGCTTAAGGGAATAGGAATCTACTTACCAGTTGATCCTACTCTTGCTTAAGGCGCGGGTTCTCCTTTCACTAGATTCTCTAAAGCTAAAAAAGTAATTGACCCGAGGGATAAGCTCTTTCTCTTTTTAGCTGTGTATCCGGGATTAGGAGTCAAGTAAGGGCATGACTTAAGCCAGCTAATAACCCTAGGGTGAGGTATCATAATAGAGTAAAGTATGATAGAACTATTAGCTTAGCAGTGAACAAAAATCATTCAATCAGCCCCAGAGCTGGGAGTTCTCCTTCAAGATTTCGGAATAGAAGGAAGGAGGCTCTCGGGACGTCATTGTCAGTCCTGCTTGATTGTTTTCTTTGGCTAGAGAGGAAAGGAGAAGGGTCGACACTGTCGCTTCCACCACTTTCATTGGAAAGAGAAATCTTTTCCATGACGGACAGGGCCATCTCGATGCAGTCTACTAACCTTTCCACATATAGAAGAAAGAAGTCAGCCTCCTTCCAATAAAAAAAGAAACAACTAATGTTGAGTACGGTGATACTGAAAAAGAGTTTTCGAACGGGAAACATGAGTTGGCTTTATAAGTTTCTATAGAATAAGCACTGTGAACTATTTGCTTCAAAAAGATAGTTGTAAGAAATGAGACTTCGACAAATCCTTTCCTTTGTGAACATTTACTTGCCTTAGCCTTTCCTTCCCGCCTTAACAAAGAAAGATAGACCAGTGCCAGCTACTGATAGGCTTACCCCTGCTCTCAGATGGGAGAGGATAAAATAATATACCACTTTACTAGCCAGGAGAAAAAGAATGATTATCCCAAGTCGAGTGACAGGGCTTGACCTTGATGGATGGCTTAACTGATCTAATTAGAATTACATCCCTAATAGGTTTGCTTGAAATAAGCCTTTCAATCTCTTACCTATTTTCCTAAGCAAACTCTCATCGGCTGGCCAGAAACTTGCAACGAAATTCTCCTTCGACATCTCTTATAAGCATGCTTCATAAATAAGGAGGTCCCGGCACGTGAGACCTAGCTCGGGATACATTATGCATGTAGGGAGGCACAAGGCCCCTTCACCAGAAATGAATTGGGGAGCCGATTGACGCTCTGCGATCATACTAGAAAGACGGCTTCTTGGTCATCATCCATCATGGCTGTCCCTATTTATTTAACTGGAACTGGACCGACAACCAAAGGAAACTCCCTCTCGATTAAGGGAATTCCCAAGGGCAGCAGGAGAACTCCAACTAAATATGGGCTT
Organism: Ehretia macrophylla; assembly: GCA_037974665.1. Lineage (NCBI taxonomy): Eukaryota > Viridiplantae > Streptophyta > Magnoliopsida > Boraginales > Ehretiaceae > Ehretia > Ehretia macrophylla. The sequence continues at coordinate 83,462,574 of CM075770.1, read as the reverse complement.
AGAACTTTTTCTTACTTTTTGGCAAAGAAAAGGTGAAGACCAACGAACTTTAGGACAGGGGATAGATACGAAGGCTACTAGATGAGGGACTAATGGTTATGGATTTTTACCTAGAATTGAAACTTACCCTAACTTTCAATCTGGTAGTGATGCTACGGGCTTACTTACTTAAACAAAGCCTTTGGTTCCCGTACATCCATGTAAAAATCTTTCTTGGTAATTGATGTTATTGATGAAGCCATCCCTAAATAACTGGACAAGCACGCGTCCATACGGGTTAGCTATCTAGCGAAATAAAAGGCATTCTTTTCTTTTTTCGTGGTATAGACCAAAGAATGGGTTCTGCTACTATCGGCACCTACCCAATTAACCAATGATAGAGACCAAAGCTTAGTGAGCGTCTTCGTTATAAGAACTTCTCGCTCAATAAGACTAAGCGAGCAAACACTTTTACTCTAATGGCATGGTCTTCCTTTATCATTCCACGAAACTATAAAAAATAATTTATTTAATAGACTGAAACCCTATCCTAAAAGGGGCACTCAAGCTCGAACTTACTTTTTCAACAGCATCTTCTTTGTCCCGGAGTTTATCAATTAACCCGAAAGTTTACAATTCGATCAGCACCCTATTCGGATGATGCTGGAATAGTGTAAAAGCTTACGATAAGACCCAACAAAAAGCTACCTTTACTCAATTTCTTATTTGATCCAAGTGGGCCTGCTTCCTATTCTAACCCGTCTCCTTCATTTCTTTTTGTTACAAATGCCATAGGTATAAAAAAAATGCCCATACTACCATGTGGGTTGTAGCATAAGGCTGGAATGCACATAATGTTACAAATGCCCTTACATATCCCTCTTCTATTGTTCTTAGACGTCTTGATGAACTTGAAGACTTCAGCTTACTACTTTATATTATTATAAGTAGACTGGTTCTTGTTACTGGTTTGTTCCTGTCCCACTTCCACTTTCCTCACTCCCCGAGATGCTTTCGTAGTGAAAAGAAAGAAAGCATCTATGGCAGATGGAATATGAGATCTAGGCAAGCCCTTCTTGTTAACTTAAAGGCTATGTAGAATCCTAGGTTTAGCTTTCTAATACCAGTCATTAGTTCTGGCTATTGCTCAAAAGTGATAGCGCCATCAAAAGAGATAATGTAAATCAGTCAAACTTTGATACCTAGCATCCAATTTTTCATTCCCTAATACGTGCCTCTTTAACAAAGACTTTATGAATAGTGGCTGGCTTTCAAGTTGGAAAGATAAGAAGAGCTTGACTGATCCATTCTAAAGGGAAAAAGCACACAACTTAAAATTTAAAGCGCAGTGCAACCACCTTGACTTCCGTCCTATCCTAATAATAGACCTAGAGAACAAGTAAGCTACAATACATAGTTCCTTGGTTAGACCGTCAGTGATAATGAGAAGAACAATCTTCAGGTAACCTCCTCGAGGCTGGCACTTTTGGCATCATTACCTCATGGCAAGCTTACTGAGTATCCACCACATCCATTTCCAAAGATTCATTGTGATTGGTTTTTGCCATGAACTCTCTTGGCAAAGTCAGGATTATGCTGCAATCCACCTTATCAGGTAAGTTACCTAACTGAACTTGAAACTTTAGCTCATTTTCTTTAACCTGGGGTTTGACTTACCAACCTTCATGTATTCCTCCATCAGGTCATCTTTCGGAGCCAAGCCTTCTGAAAGAAAGCTCATAAGAAAACCCTGTTGATGAGATCTGTCCCTTCTTGTGGTCTTTCCCAGCATTACCTTCTGCTGGGTATTTCACCATCAGACTTCCCTTCGGTCGCCTTCTCTGCTTCAGTCTGTATTTTCCTCTTCACTGAAGCCTTCTTCCTCAGAATCCTCCTTTTCAGGGTCCTTGTCAGCTTAGATAATTTTAGTTATGCTGGACTCTCTCCTACAGCCTCCTGCTCAGGTCTCAGTTTATGTGCGGCGTGAACCCACTGATCAGTTGGTGGGACAGTAGACGGTGTTTGAAATAACCATTGTTTGCTATTAAATTGAAATTTCATAAGAGAAAAAAGCTGTTAACGTAGGTCAGTGTAGATAAATGCTATCCGACTTGAATGATCGAATCGATTCCACTTTTTACTTTGTCGAGATTGGCTTGGTGTGAAGTGTACCAAACCCTGGGTACAAGATCAAAAAGAACCCTATAGGCAGGCAGGCTAAAAGTGTTGTCCGTCTTCATGGCCTCAATAAAATTCAGTATTGTACTGGCCGAATCCGTTTCGCAGCACGAAGTATACTTCAATCTCCGTTAGTTTTGTTTTAGCTTTTTCCCCAACCTTCTATCAGGAAAAACCTCACCACACTACACTTCGACACAAGAGAATAGGATCGGGCGCTTTGCTTGTCTTGTATTTTCGGGATACGAGTTGGCAGTCTTATTTAAGAGCATTTTTTTCTAATACTCATTATGGATCAACTCGTTGCTGATTTCGTTTCTAGGATAGGTTTGGCTCTGCCTGTAGCTATTCTTGTAGCCGTTGGGGCTTGCCGAATGATCCATCAAATAAATAGTCTTAATATGGAAACAAAGATAACATTAGTTACCATAGATGTTGTTAAGGAAAAGATCATTGAGCAACTCACAATTCTTTTGAGCGTCTATAGAGATACTACTGAAGATGTGAACTTACCAACAGGAGTCAATCTCCAAGAGGTAAGCGCACATCTATTTTTTGTAGACGAGAGCCTTTTGCACGATATTTATTGTGATCTTATTTCTTAGGGAACGTAAAGTGAATACTTTCTCCAAGTTATACAATTTCTTGGCGGGTAGTCTTTCTTTTCTGATGGTTCCTGACGTATTGGAGTTATAACATTTGAATTTCTCTTACATTCTATGTTCCCGAAATAGATCCTATCAAATATTTCACATTTTCTATGATCATCCCTATTTCAGGTATTCGAGGAATCCTCCTTAATAGACAAAATATTCCTATTATGTCAATGCCAATTGAACCAATGTTATTAGCTGTAAATTCAAACTTTTTAGTATTTTCCATTTCTTCGGATGATATGATGGGTCAATTATTTGCTTCATTGGTTCCAACAGTGGCAGTTGCGGAATCTGCTCTTGGGTTAGCTATTTTTGTTATTACTTTATGAGTCCGAGGGACTATTGCTGTAGAATCTATTAATAGCATTCAAGGTTAAACATGAATCTGTCAGAGTTACCAAAATACGAAGTTCTCTTCTCATTTCGTTCTCTTCTTTCTTTTTGATTTTGACTTGGTTGGCAGGGTAAGGGCCTTTCCCACTGGGCGAGCGCATCCGATTCTAAAGTCCTTTCCTAAACCACTTGTCGTTCAGTGGCTGAAAGATAGAGATAAGGCTTTCTAAATGAGATTGAGTTACACGAATATGCAGGCTAGAAATATGCTATTTGCTGCTATTCTATCTATTTTTGCATCAAGTTCGAAGAAGATCTCAATCTCTAATGAAAAATTGATAGTAGCTCGTTGTTTTATAGGCTTTATCATATTCAGTCGGAAGAGTTTAGGTAATACTTTCAAAGTGACTCTCGACGGAGAATCCAGGCTATTCAAGAAGAATCGCATCAATTCCTCAATCCTAACGAAGTAGTTCGTCCTGAATCCAATGAACAACAACGATTACTTAGGATCAGGTTGCAAATTTGTGGCACCGTAGTAGAATCATTACCAATGGCACGCTGTTCACCTAAGTGCGAAAAGACAGTGCAAGCTTGGTATGCCGAAACCTAAATCTTAAGTTAGCAACACTTCCAAATGCCACTTCTTCCCATCGCATCTGTCTTCAGGATGATTTAGTCACAAGTTTTCACTTCTCAGTGAGTGAAAGATTTGTCCCCGGGTCTACGTTGAAAGCTTCTATAGAAGAACTCATTCGAGAGGGCTTGGCGGTCTTAAGAATGGTTCGGGTAGGGGGTTCTCTTAAGAATAAAGAAGACGAATAGAATCTACTTCATGTTCATGCTAACAAAGGTACGGATCCAATATGAAGACGACTTCTTTCTCAGGAAGTGCAGCAAGTACTTGAGGATTTTTAGGGTATCATACCCCACGAGTTAGTTGCCAAGTGCCCCCTAGGAGGGCAGTCTACCACAAGATCGAGTTGGGGCCTGGAGCGCCCCTTAACTTACTTAGACTGGGGCTGGGTATCGTGCCGCAACCCCACCTATAGAGGCTAGACTAGGGTATTGTGGTAAACCCATCCCACATCGGAAGGTTACGAGCTGCGACCATTGAATATATAGTGGGAAGTGTCCCCTTATATTCGAGTTGAGGCCTTTTCACGTGGTAACACGTAGGGAACAAAACCGTGAGGGCACGCTCGTACGTTAAGTGAAGCATGTTCCAAAGCGGAAAATATCAACTTATGTGACATTGCTGGTGTGCCTCTGCCCTGCGGGGTATTCACTTAGCCGGGTCGTTACAGAAGTAGTATTAGAGTGGGCCTTCCTTTGTATCAATGACCCGCGAGGGCGCTGGGTCCTCCTAGTGGGGGCGGATGTGGTGAACCCATCCTACATCGGAAGGTTACGAGTTGGGACCATTGAATATATAGTGGGAAGTGTCCCCTTATATTTGAGTTGAGGCCTTTTCACATGGTAACACGTAGGGAACAAAACCGTGAGGGCACGCTCGTACGTTAAGTGCGGGGTGTTCCAAAGCAGACAATATCAACTTATGTGACGTTGCTGGTGTGCCTCTGCCCTGCGGGGTATTCGCTTAGCTGGGTTGTTACAGGTATGACCTAAATCATTATCGTTATTTTACGATTTCAACCGTTTGACTATGATTAATGCTTATTCATTAATCTAACACTCTAAAAGTTTTAAGAAAACCGGCAGCATAACGGCTGTACTTAGGACTTTTGGTTTTATCTATTTTCTAGAACACCTCAAAATTTTAGAATCTATAATTTGCTTGCAACTAAAACTTTTGTTCTACCATTGATTGATATGCCTACTAGTTTATCTTGAAGGTTCCGTCTGAATTATCAAGCCTATCATGACAACTACATCCCATTTATTTGTCAAACTCCTATTTATGCAAGTACCTATTATCTTTAGCTTTCAAATGAGTACCTAAGTGAGAGTAGGTAGGGCTAGTTTAGTTAATTGTTCACCTATTAGTTCAAATGCCTAATTATAACTACTATCTATAATGATGAAAGCAAACGACCGAAATAAAAGAGTTCATCCGGTTTATAGTTAGTACAAGCCAAAATTAGACCCAAAATTACAACGGGGACCATTTACAACAACAAAATAAACAGTCTTCAATAACGCAACATCCCTAACAACATTCATGTTCACGAAAAAGCACGTATTGCACATAGTCATTCCAAAGGTTCATCAACTAGCATATTCTCTTTGGGCACCTATTCCAAATCTGCTTCAATTGTGATGACAAAATAGAGTGAGTCCTTATGAACTCAGCGAGAGGGAACAAATGACAAGGTTTTTGAAATCCTTTTCCAGTTAACTTGTGAAAACTCCTTTGAAAACATGTCATGTAATACAAATAAGAATGTAAGCATAGTATAAGAATCAAATTGAACAATAGATACATTTACCAATCAATTCAAGGATATGGTAAGCTTTCGCTCTTAAGATCAATCGGTGAGCATTTGCTCTCAAGATCATTTCCAATAACCATTGTTGTAGCTGGCATCAATCATCCACTTATCACTCCCAAATGGGTGTACTCCGGATTGTAGACCAAACCTACGACCCAACTCTCTGAGGGTGGAATGCCAAGCGAGAGAGGAAATTCGACCACGGTAGTCACGGGAGCATCGGCAAACCCTATGCCGCCCGACGTTCGTGAAACGCTACCATACCACAATGAAAGGTTTCAACCATGTGTGCAATGCACATTTATGCCATTTAAGATTTCACATTAGGAGGTCAACAAAGTTGGTTTCCTTCGAGCAAGTATATGATCACATTTTGACATATTGGCACATAAGGCATTGTAAGAACATATAATCATCTCATATATCAATTTGAAAGCAATTAACTATAGAATATCTTTTAACGATTCAATAAACGCATAAAAAATATACAAAAGTGTGGTAATATCATATGCAAGATCGAGTGCACGAATAGTTAATGTATGACCACGTAATCAATATAATTCATGCATGAGGCTATAATAACTTTTTCAGGTAGTCCACAACTTCAATTAAAACTTCAATTATAAGTTATGGAAAGATGATTTAACACTTAGAAGACCTAGTTTGCAATTAGGGTTTTAGGTTCATGCCCGGGTACAAGATTCATCAACTATTAGCTACAAGGAACACTTAGATCATCATCGTACATATCTAACAATTATTGAACAGCCTTGAAACATTGCAAATATCATCATTAAACCACATGCAAGCCATGAAATCCACTGATACGAACACGAAATCATCAAAAGACATCATATACATGTTTACCACTATGATTCAACCACATTCAACCCTAAAATCAACATGGAACATTGTCCTAAGTATTTAAATATTTTCGGGAAGCCTACTATGCAACTCATATAAATCAATTAAAGCCATGCAATACATAGTGATCACCTCAAACAAGAATTTCAACCGACTAAGGTCTTCAGATACATAACCACAAGCAATAATAACCACCAATCTTCCAAGATATCATCAAGAATCGAACCATAACATGCTAAACATTTCATGGCCAGCCTATAACAACTCAAATATATCCATTTTAACCATAGGGTAGTCACTTAGGAAGCATGTATGTGTAGTAGGGCCTCAATTTCATGCTTACACATACAATTAGACAAGAATCCGTCATATAACGAACCTAAGTCATGTATCAAGTCATTTGAGGATTCTCAACCAACCAAAACAGTCTATGCAACTCTTAATTTCCACAAAATCGAAGCATATAATACTTGAAGGTACAAAACATTATGATTTGAAGTAAGTTTCCAAACAAAACCCTCCTGCAATAGCCTACTTTTCCTCATTCGGTTGACCAAGCAAATAATCTCCAAATTCAGTGAATGAAATATCAAATCTAAGCTTAACGAGTGCTTTAAATCTAGGAACAAACCTCGATGCATTTTGAGTTCAGACTTAGGAGTTATGACCAATACGGGGAGACCATGCAAAATTGTCCAGATTTAGACACATTACGATATTTGCCATTGTTCGGGGTCTTAAACTCAAAATTAGCCTTAGCCCATTTCGACAAAATATGTTCAAATCAGAAAAATCTAGTGACTCACCAAATTTCATGCATTTTTTATCACTATTTGCTAGGTCAAAAGTTTTTCGTTCTTGTAATACCCGAGCCAGGAATGTGGAATTTTCTTGTTTATTATTCTGAATATTATATTTTCTTAAGTTCTTTGAAATCAAATTATTGCTTCTTTATTGTCACAAGGTGCATTGCATATCGAGATCGATAGTTAGAGAGCGGTTTCTAGTCCTTAGCAAATAGTGAAAACTAGTATTTAGTGTTTTAATTTTAGTGTTTTAATTGTTGTTAGCTAGAATTAATATTTGATTAGTTATTTTAGCTTTAAATTGCATAAAAATAAGCTAAATTGACCAAATTAAGTTAGCTTTGACCAATCTTTGACTGGTTGACTAGCTTGTCATCTTATTTATGCATATTATATAGCTAAGATAAAAACACAAAGCTGAAAAAAAGAAAAGGAGCTGGCCGAAACTTGAGAGGAAAAAAAAACAAAGATTTTCAATCTTCAAACTTCGAATCTTCGCATGAGCTTCTGCGGGGTTGTTACCGAGGCATCCAGCGTGGTTTTCTTAGCGACTAGGAGTATCTAAGGTGAGGGAAGCACGTTATTTGCGCATTTGAATATTATGTATATCAACTTTATGATTTTTGGGTTTTATCCGTAGTTTGGTATTTTAATCATTTTAATGCTTAAAGAATGTTCCTTGAGAATTGTAGAACATGCATTTATAGCTTTTTAACATTTTCTGCGGTGGAATGTTGAGATTGTAATTTAAAATGTCAATTGAATAGTAAAACATGAATAGTAAATCCTTGAAACGTAGAAGTTGTTCCGTTATGCGTTCTATTGATGTGAAAAGATGCTAGATATGCTAGAATTCCTAAATGCATGATTTGTTTGGATTGTGTAATGGAATAAATGAGAAAATTGCATTGGTGAAGGTCAGGGTCGTTTAGGTCGAGTTTAGCATTTTCTCGTTTTGCGTGATGGCATTGTTTCGGGAGGCCATGGAAGCACTTTTCTATGGTTATGGCGTTGGTTGGGTGTTTGGATAGAGTAGTTGTAGTTCAAACGAGCAAAGGGGAAAATCAGGACTTTGCATGAATTCTAGGGTAAACTAGGGTTTCGGGGTCTTTAGACGTGTCTTATGGTGACTAGGAGGATTGGTGAAGTCGGTTTCCAGAACTCGTGGCTCGTTTAGAAATAGTAGTGTTTTGATAGTTGGGGTCGATTTGTGATTTTGCTTGTTATCTTAATGTTATGCCTATAGAATGTTTAATATTGCTTGATATGCTTGTTAGAGTTGATTATGATTGAAATGTTTATCAATTGTTGCTATTGCGTGCGAGAGTAACCTACTTTGTTATTCTCCCACATGTGGCTCTATTGCTTGATTGCTCGATTGTTGCATTATATATTGTATTGCATTCATAGAGTTAGGGGCGGTGTGATGGGCCTCTCTGGGTAGCCTTGGGTTGCGAGGGTTGGTTGCCCTAGCTCCGTGTCTTTTTCTCTTTCTCGCTTGGGTTGCCTCCTAGGGAGATTTGGGTCGTAGAATTGATGGATACTTCCGGGGTATTCCAAATTGAAGTTATAAGGTGGTTTGGGCCGGCGCGTCGTCATCGAATTGGTGATTAAACGTTGCTCCTGGAAAGTGAATCGTATCCTTTGAATGAGTGTTTATAGTTTTAATGCTTGTCTTGCTTATTTGATGGCTTTGTTTGTGTCTTTATATGATAATTGGATGAATTGCTTGACTATTTGCATTGCATTCTCCTCTCGTCTCCGTCCTTGAGACCAATAACCCTCGCTGAGCAATAGTTTTTGCTCATTCCTATCTATACCATATTTTTACAGGAGTAGTTGAAGCTGATCCTCTTGAGGTAATTGAGGAGGAGGAGCAAGTGGAGGTGTTTCCTTGATAGCACTTCTTTGCTTAGCTGGTAGTTGGTTGCCAGACTTTTGTGCGAGCCATGCTTGATGTGTTTAATGCTTGGTTGTCGCTTCATTTTGAGGCTTGTAGCCTTGTATGTAGTTCTATTTTGAGGCCTTTATGGTCTTTTGTTGTAAAAGTTTAAAGGATTGTGAAGTTGTAAAGATACACTCTTATGACTAGTAAAGAATTGCATACTAATGGTTAACTGTTTAGTGGCATGAATACTTGTGTAGTATGCATGACATTTTTGGTTTGCAAAGTTGTTAATGAGAAGATGTATATTTTCTAAAAGAAAGTTGTCTTGATTCAAATATTTATTATGGCTTTCGCAAGTATTATATTGAATGTAGGGTTTTCGGATCGTCCACGGTACAGGGGAGACTCCGTCCATGTGTCGAGTCCGGGCTTGGCCTTTTCGGGGTCGGGTCGGGGCATGACATCTTTAGGTGGTATCAAAGCATGTTAGTCTTGCATAAGCCGGGATATGTTTCTCGGTCTGTGGGGTAAAGGTCTAAAATGCTAAAGTGTTATTGTATGATTGTTAAGTGAAAAAAAAAATGTTATAGTATGACTATGTGAACTTGAATGCTTATGTGTTTAAGTGAAATAGTTGCCATGTCAATCTGGTGTTATGTGAATTGTGTGATAGGATATTTGATTGTTATTGACTTGAGTGTTATCTAATCTTATGTGCTATATTTCTGTCTATAAACTACTTTTATATGCTGCCAGCTATTGTGAGTTGTTATTATGCTGCCACATCGTGCTACTCAAGGTCAAGGGGCAGATGAAGAGGCAGCAGAATAGGGTCAGCAACCGTTGCCTGAACAGTTTATGGCTACTATGACCACAGCAGTTGACCGGATTACACAGGTACTGCATGAGCCGAGGCAGGACAAGAATAATAATCCCCAGGGAAATCAAGCCAATCCTGGTAGACAGGGGTATAGGGCTGAGAATAACCAGTTGTAGAAATTCCTGAGGCACGAGCCGGGTAAGTTCTTTGGAGAGCCGGATGATAAGGCAGCCGAGAGATGGATTAACCGTGTTGAGAAAATATTCGCTGCTTTGAGGTACACTGATGAGGCAAGATAGATTATGCGGCATTCCTATTTGAGGGCGACACAGAACAGTGGTGGAACACTGTCAGGTTGAGGTGGGATTGTGAGGATGTTCGGCATTTGTGGGATGATTTTGTGAGTGAGTTTCGGGACAAGTATATTCCCGAGATGGCCAGGGAAAGGCGGGAAGACGAGTTTGTGGCCCTGAAGCAGGGAAACATGACTGTTGCACAGTATGAGGCTAGGTTTGTCAGCCTGTCGAGGTATATGCCCGAGCTGGTACGGCCAGCTAGGAGGATGATTCATAGGTTTGTTCGTGGGCTTAGGATGGATATACAGCTGCATTTGACTGGGCAGACTTATACTACTTTTCCCAAGGCATTCCAAGCAGCCTTGAAGTTTGAGAAATGGAAGGCAAAGATGATAGCTGACAGTAGCCAGCCGAGTAAGAAACAGTACTTGGGCCAGAGCAGCCAGAGTCAGCCGAGGCAGTATCAGACTTCTACGCAGGTTCCTCAGCAACGTCCGTATCAGCCTCAGTATCAGATTCAGGGGGGGCCAGCTGTGACTAGACCCCAGTAGGGAGGTACAGTTCCTACTACTGCTAGAGCCCCTGCACCTACGGGAAACACTGTTGTAAGACAAAGTCAGCAGTGTAACTTTTGTAATCGATCGGGGCACGTTGAGGCTAATTTTTGGAGGAAGAGTGGTAAGTGCACTGGTTGTGGGAGTGATGATCATAGGGTGAAAGATTGCCCTAAGTATAAGAATGTTCAGGGTCGTACTGGAGGCCAAAATAAGCAGAATAGGGCTGTAGGTGCAGGTCTAGCACAGAGGATACAGGCTAGGGTCTTTGCACTAGATGCGAAGGAGCTACCCGACACTACAGCAATAGTGGAAAGTACCTTTATTCTCAATACTCAGCCAGTTAAAGTTTTGATTGATCCCGGAGCTACACATTCATTTATAACTCCTGCATGTGCACGATCTGTGAATGTTTGCATTGATAAACTGCCGCATGAAGTCGAAGTTAGTACGCCTTTGGGTGCGAAATTTGTTACTAAGTCTATTTGTAAATCTTGTGATATATGCATTGAGAACCGTAAGTTTCCTGCTGATTTAATTATATTGCCCTTCCGTGACTTTGAAATCATTTTGGGAATGGACTGGTTGGGGGAGTACTATGCTCAGTTGGATTGTAGAACAAAAATTGTTTATCTTCAGATTCCTGACCTACCGGTTCTAGAGATTGTTGGGAACTGCAGGGCTGCCCAAATACCTCTTTTATCATCAATCAAGGCTTCTAATTTGTTGAATAAAGGTTGTGAAGCTTACTTAGCTTATCTGATCAATCAACCTATTGATAAGTTGAATTTGAATAAGGTTCCGATTGTTAAAGACTTCCCTGGTGTATTTCCCGAGGAATTACTGGGTTTACCACTGGATAGGGAGATTGAGTTTGTGATTGATCTTATGCTAGGCACTGCGCCAATTTCTAGAAGTCCTTATAGAATGGCATCGGCTGAACTTCAGGAATTAAAAATTCAGCTTCAGAACTTGCTTGAAAAAGGGTTTATACAACCTAGTTTTTCGCCGTGGGGTGTGCCTGTGTTGTTTGTGAGAAAGAAAGACGGCACGCTACGGTTATGTATTGATTACAGGGGACTTAATCAAGTCACGATTAAGAACAAATACCCCTTGCCGTTGATTGAAGAATTGTTTGACCAGTTGTAGGGTGCAAGTGTTTACTCTAAATTTGACTTGAGGCAGGGTTACTATCAACTCAGGATTCGGAGTGATGATATACCTAAGACGGCATTCAGGACTTGATATGGTCACTATGAATTTGTTGTGTTACCGTTTGGATTGACGAATGCACCAGCCGCATTCGTGGACTTAATGCAGAGGGGTTTTCGACCTTATCTTGATCAATTTGTCGTAATCTTTATTGACGACATTTTAGTGTACTCTAAGAATGAGGTTGAACATGAACAACATTTGAAGATTGTGCTACAGACTTTGCAAGAAAACAAGCTTTTTGCTAAATTCAGCAAGTGCGAATTCTGGTTAAATCAGATATCTTTTCTAGGCCATATCATTTCAGATCAAGGAATTTTAGTAGACCCAGCTAAGATTGAAGTTGTTTCATCTTGGAAGAGACTTGAAACGGTGTCAGAGGTTCGGAGTTTTCTAGGGTTGGCAGGTTACTATCGGAGGTTTGTTAAGGACTTTTCCAAAATTTCTGGACCTTTAAGCCAGTTGACTCGAATGAAGGTTACTTACAACTGGGATGCTAAATGTGAATCCAGTTTCCAAGAACTGAAGAAGAGACTAACTACAGCTCCTATACTAGCTTTACTTGATGGTACAGAAAACTTTGTTGTCTACAGTAATGCATCTAAAGAAGGTTTGGGCTGTTTTTTAATGCAGAATGGTAAGGTGATTACCTATGCTTCTAGGAAGTTGAAACCTTATGAAGTCAATTATCCTACACATGATCTGGAGTTAGTTGCAGTTCTGTTTGCTTTGAAGAAATGGCGTCATTACTTGTGGGGTAGCAGATTTGAAATTTTTACTGACCACAAGAGTCTCAAATATTTATTTTCACCAAAAGATTTGAATATGAGGTAGCGGAGATGGCTAGAGCTATTAAGTGGCTACAATTGTTCTATCAACTACGTGCCAAGTAAGGCCAATGTTGTTGCAGATGCTTTGAGCCGAAAGGCTACTATTCCAAGTTTAATTATCAAGGATTGGGAGACTTTGGAGGAAATTTGTTCATGGAAGCCAAAAGCTACTGAGGTAGGGATTCGATTTGCTAACCTACAAATTCAGTCGGGATTGCTGGCACAAATCAGAGAGGCTCAGAAGACTGATCCTCACATCTTGAAAATCCAAGAAAAAGCAAAAGGGGGAGAGTCGGAGTTTAAATTAAATGCAGATGGTATCTTCAGATTCAGGGACCGAGTGTGTGTTCCTGGTTATCCGACTTTGAAGAATGAGATTCTATCCGAGGCACATAATTCAAGATATACAATTCACCCAGGCAGTACTAAAATGTATAGAGATTTGAAACAACACTTCTGGTGGAACAATATGAAGAGGGAGATTGTTGGGTATATATCCAGGTGTTTAACTTGTCAGAGGGTTAAAGTGGAGCATCAGAGGCCAGCCGGGCTTCTGCAACCATTGTCGATTCCGCAATGGAAATGGGTGCATATAACAATGGACCTTGTGACCGATCTTCCTAGATCTCCGAGAGGATGTGATTCTGTTTGGGTTGTTGTGGACCGATTGACTAAAGTTTCACATTTTATTCCTATGAACAAACAGGATAGCCTTGATAAACTAGCTGAGCTCTATGTTGCTAATATTGTGAGACTTCATGGTGTGCCACAGAGTATAGTATCAGATAGAGATCCTAGATTTAGATCTCGTTTTTGGCAGAAGTTGCAAGAGGGTATAGGAACTAAGTTGAGCTTCAGTACTGCATACCATCCACAAACTGATGGCCAATCTGAGAGAACTATCAGGATCTTGGAAGACATGCTTCGGGCATGTGTGTTAGACTTTGGGAAGAATTGGGAGAAGTTTTTGCCCTTGGCGGAGTTCGCCTACAATAATAGTTACCAATCTACTATAGGTATGGCTCCCTACGAGGCATTGTACGGTCGTAAATGCAGATCCCCATTGTATGGGGAAGAGGTTGGAGAGATGAGAACAGTTGATCCGACTGTGTTACCTGAGATGATTAAGATGGTGGATAATGTTCACCTTATTCGCCAGCGTATGCTTACAGCTCAGAGTCGTCAGAAGAGTTATGCAGATAAACACCGTCATGATCTTGAGTTTGATTTGGGAGATTGGGTATTTCTTAAGATTTATCCTCGAAAGGGATTGATTCAGCACGGTAAGAGCGGGAAACTTAGTCCTAGGTATGTGGGTCCGTATGAGATCACCAAAAAGGTGGGTCATTTGGCTTATCGGTTAGCTTTACCTCTGAGCTTGTCGAGACTGCACGATGTTTTCCACGTGTCAATGTTGAGGAAATATCATCCAGACCCTTCACATGTACTTGAACCAGATCCTTTGCAGATTGAGGAAAAGTTAACTTATGAAGAGAAACCGATTCGAATTGTGGATCAGAGAATTCAGGAGCTTCGCAGAAAGAGTATTCCATTAGTAAAGGTTTTGTGGAATCATCATGGGTTTGAGGAAGCGACTTGGGAAAGAGAGGAACAAGTTTGGAGTCAGTATCCGGAGTTGTTTGTTGACCAGGTAAGAATTGCGTGGACGCAATTGTTTTAAGGGGGAGATGGTGTAATACCCGAGCCCGGAATGTGGAATTTTCTTGTTTATTATTCTGAATATTATATTTTCTTAAGTTCTTTGAAATCAAATTATTGCTTCTTTATTGTCGCAAGGTGCATTGCATATCGAGAGCGATAGTTAGAGAGCGGTTTCTAGTCCTCAGCAAATAGTGAAAACTAGTATTTAGTGTTTTAATTTTAGTGTTTTAATTGTTGTTAGCTAGAATTAATATTTCATTAGTTATTTTAGCTTTAAATTGCATAAAAATAAGCTAAATTGACCAAATTAAGTTAGCTTTGACCAATCTTTGACTAGTTGACTAGCTTGTCATCTTATTTATGCATATTACATAGCTAAGATAAAAACACAAAGCTGAAAAAAAGAAAAGGAGCTGGCCGAAACTTGAGAGGAAAAAAAAATAGATTTTCAATCTTCAAACTTCAAATCTTTGCGTGAGCTTGTGCGGGGTTGTTACCGAGGCATCCAGCGTGGTTTTCCTAGTGACTAGGAGTATCTAAGGTGAGGGAAGCACGTTATTTGCGCATTTGAATATTATGTATATCAACTTTATGATTTTTGGGTTTTATCCGTAGTTTGTTATTTTAATCATTTTAATGCTTAAAGAATGTTCCTTGACAATTGTAGAACATGCATTTATAGCTTTTTAACATTTTCTGCGGTTGAATATTGAGATTGTAATTTAAAATGTCAATTGAATAGTAAAATATGAATAGTAAACCCTTGAAACGTAGAAGTTGTTCCGTTATGCGTTCTGTTGATATGAAAAGATGCTAGATATGCTAGAATGCCTAAATGCATGATTTGTTTGGATTGTGTAATGGAAAAAACGAGAAAAATGTATTGGTGAAAGTCGGGGTCGTTTAGGTCAAGTTTAGCATTTTCTTGTTTTGCATGATGGCATTGTCTCGGGAGGCCATGGAAGCACTTTTGGTGTGGTTATGGCGTTGGTTGGGTGTTTGGTTAGTATAGTTGTAGTTCAAACGAGCAAAGGGAGAAATCGGGGCTTTGCGTGAATTCTAGGGTAAAGGAGGGTTTTTGTGGTCTTTAGACGTGCCGTATGGTGGCCTAGAAGGATTGGTGAAGTCGGTTTCCAGAACTCCTAGCTCATTTGGAAATAGTAGCGTTTTGATTGTTGGGGTCGATTTGTGATTTTCCTTGTTATCTTAATGTTATGCCTATAGAATATTTAATATTGCTTGATATGCTTGTTAGAGTTGATTTTGATTGAAATGCTTATCAACTGTTGCTATTGCGTGCGAGAGTAACCTACCTTGTTATTCTCCCACGTGTGGCTCTATTGCTTGATTGCTCGATTGTTGCATTGTATATTGTATTGCATTCATAGAGTCAGGGGCGGTGTGATGGGCCTCTCTGGGTAGCCTCGGGTTGCCAGTGTTGGTTGCCCTAGCTCCGTGTCCTATTCCCTTTCTCGCTTGGGTTGCCTCCCAAGGAGATTTGGGTCACAGAATTTATGGATACTTCCGGGGTATTCCAAACTGAAGTTATAAGGTGGTTTGGGTCGGCGCGTCATCATCGAATTCGTGATTGAAAGTTGCTCGTGGAAAGTGAATCGTATCATTTGAATGAGTGTTTATAGTTTTAATGCTTGTCTTGCTTATTTGATGGCTTTGTTTGTGTCTTTATATGATAATTGGATGAATTGCTTGACTATTTGCATTGCATTCTCCTCTCATCTCCGTCCTTGAGACCAATAACCCTCGCTGAGCAATAGTTTTTGCTCATTCCTTTCTATACCATATTTTTACAGGAGTAGTTGAAGCTGATCCTCTTGAGGTAATTGAGGAGGAGGAGCAAGTGGAGGTGTTTCCTTGATAGCACTTCTTTGCTTAGCTGGTGGTTGGTGTCACGCCCCGACCCGACCCCGCAAAAGGCCAAGCCCGGACCCGACACACGGACGGAGTCTGCTCTGTACCATGGACGATCCGAAACCCTACAAACAACATAATACTCGCGAAAGCCATAATAACATTTGAATCAAGACAACTCTCTTTTAGAAAATATACATCTTGTAACGCCCCGATCCCTCACGAGACCGGAGGCTTTAATAACCATGCTATTCTTAACCCAATACCAAACCCAGTCTCAAAATTTTAGGGAAAATCGGACAGAGTCTCCCCTGTACCGTGGACATTTTGAAAACCTGTAAACATTCAATAAGCTATAAAACAACAATAAAGCCATTTCCAAAATAAAGATCCCAACTTTAAGGCCATCCGAGTCTTAAGACATACAAACAGTTTAGATACACACAAACATGCATTCATAACTTAACTTCTTTACAAAATCGCTTATCATGCCACTCTATGATAGCTTTTAAACATTTTTAGAAATTGAAAACAACCAGTCATTCACTCCCAAGCATGCAATGAAGCTAAGAGCAGAAATATAAGTTATTACATGTCATAGTTCATATCTCCTACTACAATCAACTAGCATTCAGCTTACAATCACTCAAACATGTACATAACTACTTAGGCTACAAAATAGAAAATAAGGTAAAGCAAACACGATCTTCACATAACAGCAAGAACCATAAATCCACCTCACGCAATTAGACACTGCAACTAAGGTAACTGATCTGTCTGTACCTCTAGCTCTTCACCTTCAACAAAAACAAGTTGGGGTTCAACCCCAGGGTCTCCTGAAACATGTTAGCAAGGTATGAGCAACCACTGTTGCCCAGTGAGGGATAAAGTCTCCCGGGGCGTGCAATGCAACAAGTAAAATAGTTAAACACCAATAGTAATTAAACAATTTAAGAAGTCACAATAGCTTAAATAACCACACATTAAAAAGGATACATTTCACTTAACCACAACACCAAATCTTCAATCCACGAACACGATGCACGAACTACTTGCTCCTAGCTTGGCTTGGCTTGGCTTGAAGATTTGATGAGCAAAATCATCTCATTCTCCTCCTATACTATTCTCGGATTTGCTACAGTGATTTTTCAGCATTTGCTCTCTTTTTTTTTATGAGCTAAATGGCCATGTGTTGAGTAGATATACTAAATGGCTAAGTTGGGTGATTAAATGGGTTACTAAAATGAGCGTTGTTAACTTTAAAACGAGCCTAAGGTGTGAAACATAGGCTAGCTAATTAAATCTCTAAGTTATGTTACGTAACACTATTCATTGAACTACGAAAATCATTTTCTAAACGAGCGCTCCTATCGCTTCTAGTTTAATTGCACATTTTTCCCACTCCTTTAACAATTAATATGATTTAATAAAAATGTTAATTCACTAATAGAATGTAGTTTGAAAACGGAGTGAATAGTAGCTAAAGAAGGCAGTTAGTAAAGCACAGAAGGAAATGCGCAAACAAGGGATGCAACAGTGAATGAATGTACGGCAAAAATCTCGGGCGTCACACCCTCTCCCCCTTAAACTAATTGCGTCCACGCAATTCTCTTTCGAAGAACTCCTGTTGCGCACTCTAAAAGCCCTTGGATAAAACCAACGTATCAGTTGAAAGAATGCCATTGAAACCCCCAGTAGGCCAACAAGGGAACCGTCAGCTAAGAAGTCTCACAATAAGGATGCCAAATAAAGGCTCCGATTAAGAATACTAATCCAGAAGTTCGAAAAAATACCAATCAAGAAATCCATAGCAGAAATCCCCAAGGAGATTGCCAAATAAAGGCTTGTTTAAGAATGCCAAATAAGATTCCAATTAAGATTGTATATAAGAAGTCCCAATAGAAGTGTCGAGTGAAAATACCCAAGAGAATACCATAGAAGCTTGATAGGAAGACCCCCGGTACGATAACCAAATAAAGGCTCCGATAAGAGATCCGAAGGAGAAAAGCACGGGCTGAACATCTCTGGAAGATCTGTTAGTGACCAGCTCTTTATAGGGGGGAGTTTAGTTATGAATTCAAGGGACAATACATATATGCAATGGTTAAACATAGGATAGACACTTAATATACATTACTACATGCATTTAAAGTAATAAGTTCTCAGGAAATCACTCAGATGCAAAATTAACCATATAAACATATTAGCCACACAACTTTTACATGTTGCATAGTTAAGACACATACGTATAAATAATTCTAATCAAAGCCACACAAGTACACAGTCACATAATGGCGCATCTAACACATTCTTCATATTTCACTTAAGTAATTCACACAGAATTACATTTCCACTTAAGTCGCCCATAATCACACAACTACACTTATCACATAGCCTTCCTAATTTAAGCAAATATCACACATAAGAACTTATTTTCACGCAAACAAGCTTGAACCCACATGTAGGCACATACTTATTCAAAACACACTTCACATGCACGCACTCAGGTTTCACTACCCAGCAGACCGAGGACCCTATCCTGGCTGTGAGCTACTAAGCTCTGATACCACCTGTAACGCCCCGATCCCTCACGAGACCGGAGGCTTTAATAACCATGCTATTCTCAACCCAATCCCAAACCCGGTCTCATAATTTTGGAAAAAAACGGACAGAGTCTCCCCTGTACCGTGGACATTCTGAAAATCTATAAACATTCAATAAGCTATAAAACAACAATAAAGCCATTTCCAAAATAAAGATCCCAACTTTAAGGCCATCCGAGCCTTAAGACATACAAACAGTTTAGATACACACAAACATGCATTCATAACTTAACTTCTTTACAAAACTGCTTATCATGCCACTCTATGATAGCTTTTAAACATTCTTAGAAATTGAAAACAACCAGTCATTCACTCCCAAGCATGCAATGAAGCTAAGAGCATAAATATAAGTTATTACATGTCATAGTTCATATCTCCTACTACAATCAACTAGCATTTAGCTTACAATCACTCAAACATGTACATAACTACTAAATAGAAAATAAGGTAAAGCAAACAAGATCTTCACATAACAGCAAGAACCATAAATCCACCTCACGCAATTAGACACTGCAACTAAGGTAACTGATCTGTCTGTACCTCTAGCTCTTCACCTTCAACAAAAACAAGTTGGGGTTCAACCCCAGGGTCTCCTGAAACATGTTAGCAAGGTATGAGCAACCACTGTTGCCCAGTGAGGGATAAAGTCTCCCAGGGCGTGCAATGCAACAAGTAAAATAGTTAAACAACAATAGTAATTAAACAATTTAAGAAGTAACAATAGCTTAAATAACCACACATTAAAAATGATACATTTCACTTAACCCCACACTCCAATTCTTCAATCCACGAACACGATCCATGAACCACAATCTCGATCATGATAAGCAGGCATAACCCCAAACACTCCAGTGGGTGTACTCCGGATGTACCCCAATAATCTTACGACCCAACATCCCTTGGCAGTCTCCGGACCAGGCAAATGAGGGAACAGGGCACGGAGTTTGAATATCCACTGGCAAGCCCTCTGCCGCCCAACCAATATTCAACACATCCGCCCCTGACACTATGGTTGCGCAACCACTATGCAATGCACTTTACAATAGCAAGTTAATATCAATAATATAAGCAATAACACATAGGAGGATCAACAAAGTAGGTTGACCTCGAAGCAGTTAGAATAGAAGCAATTTATACAAGCAATTAAGCAGTTTTACAAAGGGGCATATTCAAGATACACATAGAACTATACCGAAAGCTCCAAAACAACTTGAAACCACATTTAAACACACAAGGAGTCATGCCATGGTCTTAGAAGCGTGAAACAATTGAATTTGCACCTAAACCCCTTTGTTTTCCAAGCCATTTCTCTTCCAAACTAAAGTTAACGATTCAATTTCAAAGGAAAACTATACCAACCTTCTAACTAACCCTCAAGGAACCCTTTCAACCCTCAAACACATTCAAAAGTCCGCCATTACCCCAAAAGCCCCAATTTCCCTCTTATAGCTTTGAACTACACATACCTTAACCGGGCTTCAAACAAGGGTTAGCAAAGCTTCTATAGCACCTAAGTATCCTAAGATTACCAATTATGAAGCTCAAATTCACCCGAATTATCATTAACCCCAAAACCCCTTTTAAAAAGTCGGCTATTTCACGTTTTATGCAAGTTTAGAGCAATTCAAGGGCACGGGGCTATTGGACTACCTTCATTAGCACCTAAGGCATCTATTAGAAGCAATGAATCAATCCAATACGCACAATCACACAAAACCCTAAAATCCCATCACTATTCACCTAAAAAATCAAAGTAACGATTCCAACCGTTTAAAATGCGAACTAATGCCTTAAATGTGTTCTCTAACACTTTTATTCAATGTATAATAGCATAGATAAGCTTTGCATTAACATTTGATAGCATTTCTAACAAATCAAGAAATGTGTAACATTTTAAATATGCATAAAAAGTCATGAAAACCCTCACCAATTGCGCGTAGGAACTCTCGGGAGGCTAGCAAACACCCTAAACTACTTGCTCCTAGATTGGCTTGGCTTGGCTTGAAGATTTGATGAGCAAAATCCTCTCATTCTCCTCCTATACTATTCTCGGATTTGCTACAGTGATTTTTCAGCATTTGCTCTCTTTTTTTTTTATGAGCTAAATGGTCATGTGTTGAGTAAATACAGTAAATGGCTAAGTTGGGTGATTAAATGGGTTACTAAAATGAGCGTTGTTAACTTTAAAACGAGCCTAAGGTGTGAAACATAGGCTAGCTAATTAAATCTCTAAGTTATGTTACGTAACACTATTCATTGAACTACGAAAATCATTTTCTAAACGAGCGCTCCTATCGCTTCTAGTTCAATTGCACATTTTTCCCACTCCTTTAACAATTAATATGATTTAATAAAAATGTTAATTCACTAATAGAATGTAGTTTGAAAACAGAGTGAATAGTAGCTAAAGAAGGCAGTTAGTAAAGCACAGAAGGAAATGCACAAACAAGGGATTCAACAGTGAATGAATGTACGGTAAAAATCTTGGGCGTCACACATCTTCTCATTAACAACTTTGCAAACCAAAATGTCATGCATACTACACAAGTATTCATGCCACTAATCAGTTAAACCATTAGTATGCAATTCTTTACTAGTCATAAGAGTATAACTTTACAACTTTACAATCTTGAAGCCTTTACACCAAAAGACCATAAAGGCCTCAAAATAGAACTACATACAAGGCTACAAGCCTCAAAATAAAGCAACAACCAAGCATTAAACATATCAAGCATGGCTCGTACAAAAGTCTGGCAACCAACCACCAGCTAAGCAAAGAAGTGCTATCAAGGAAACACGTCCACTTGCTCCTCTTCCTCAATTACCTCAGGAGGATCAGCTTCAACTACTCCTGGAAAAAATATGGTATAGAAAGGAATGAGCAAAAACTATTGCTCAGCGAAGGCAAATGGTCTCAAAGACGGAGATGAGAGGAGAATGCAATGCAAATAGCCAAGCAATTCATTCAATTAACATATAAAGATACAAACAAAGCCAACAATAAAACAAGACAAGCATTAAAACTATAAACACTCATTCAAAGGATACGATTCACTTTCCACGAGCAACTTTCAATCACGAATTCGATGATGACGCGCCGGCCCAAACCACCTTATAACTTCAGTTTGGAATACCCCGGAAGTATCCATCAATTCTACGACCCAAATCTCCCTGGGAAGCAACCCAAGCGAGAAAGGGAACAGGACACGGAGCTAGGGCAACCAACACTGGCAACCCGAGGCTACCCAGAGAGGCCCATCACACCGCCCTTGACTCTATGAATGCAATACAATATACAATGCAACAATCGAGCAATAAAGCCACACGTGGGAGAATAACAAAGTAGGTTACTCTCGCACGCAATAGCAACAATTGATAACCATTCCAATCAAAATCAACTCTAACAAGCTTATCAAGCTATTTTAAACATTCTATAGGCATAATATCAAGAAAACAAGCAAAATCACAAATTGATCCCAACTATCAAAACGCTATTATTTCCAAACGAGCCACGAGTTCTGGAAACCGACTTTACCAATCCTCCTAGGTCACCATAAGGTACATCTAAAGACCCTGAAACCCTACTTTACCTTAGAATTCACGCAAAGCCCTGATTTCTTCCTTGCTCATTTGAACTACCGCTACTCTAACCAAACACCCAACCAATGCCATAACCACACCAAAAGCGCTTCCATGGCCTCCTGAGATAATGCCATCACGCAAAACGAGGAAATACTAAACTCGACCTAAACGTCCCCACTTTTACCAAGGTATTTCTCCGTATTTTTCCACTACGCAACCCAAACAAATCATGCATTTAGGCATTCTAGCATATCTAGCATCTTTTCACATCAACAGAAAGCATAACAACGCAACTTCTACGTTTCGAGAGTTTACTATTCATGTTTTACTATTCAATTAACATTCTAAATTACAATCTCAACATTCAACCGAAAAAAATGTTAAAAAGCTATAAATACATGTTCTACAATTGGCAAGGAACATTCTTTAAGCATTAAAACGATTAAAACAACAAACTACAGATAAAATTCAAAAATCACAAAGTTGAGACATATAACATTAAAATGCGCAAATAACGTGCTTCCCTCACCTTAGGCACTCCTAGTCGCTAGAAAAACTACGCTGGATGCCTTGGTAACAACCCCGCACGAGCTCACGCGAAGATTTGAAGATTTGAAGATTTGAAAATGGTTTTTTATCCTTGAAGGTTTCGGCCTTCACACTTTTCTGTTTTCAGCTTTTGTCTTTTTTTATTTTGTAATGTTTAAGCTAAATAAGGTGACAAGCTTGGTCAACTAGTCAAAGATTGGTCAAAGCTAACTTAATTTGGTCAATTTAGCTTATTTTCATGCATTTTAAAGCTATAATAACTAATGAAATATTAATTCTAGCTAACAACAATTAAAACACTAAAATTAAAACACTAAACACTAGTTTTCACTATTTGTTGAGGACTAGAAAACACCTTCTAACTATCGCTCTCGAAATGTAATGCAATTTGCGACAGTAAAGAAGTAACAATTAGATTTCAAAGAACTTAAGAAAATATAATTTTCAGAATAATAAACAAGAAAATTTCACATTCCGGGCTCGGGTATTACACCCTCTCCCCCTTAGAACAATTGCGCCCACGCAATTCTTACCTAGTCAACAAACATCTCATGATATTGATTCTGAACTTGGTCCTTTCTTTCCTAAGTCGCTTCCTCAAACCCATGATGATTCCACAGAACCATTACTAACGGAATACTCTTTATGCGAAGTTCCTGAACTTTCCGATCCACAATTCGAATCGGTTTCTCTTCATAAGTCAACTTTTCCTCAATCTGCAAAGGCTCTGGTTCAAGAACATGTGAAGGATCTGGATGATATTTTCTTAACATTGACACGTGGAAAACATCGTGTAGTCTCGACAAATTCGGAGGTAAAGCTAATCGATAAGCCAAAGGACCCACCTTTTCGGTGATCTCATACGGACCCATATACCTGGGACTAAGTTTCCCGCTTTTACCGTGCCGAATCAATCCCTTTCGAGGAGAAATTTTAAGAAACATCCAATCTCCCAAATCAAATTCAAGATCCCGACAGTGTTTATCTGCATAACTCTTCTGACGACTCTGAGCTTTAAGCATATGCTAGCGAATAAGGTGGACATTATCTACCATCTTAATCATCTCAAGTAACACAGTCGGATCAACTGTTCTCATCTCTCCAACCTCTTCCCAATACAATGAGGATCTGCATTTACAACCCTACAATGCCTCGTAAGGAGCCATACCTATAGTAGATTGATAACTATTATTGTAGGCGAACTTCGCTAAAGGCAAAAACTTCTCCCAATTCTTCCCAAAGTCTAACACATATGCTTGAAGCATGTCTTCCAAGATCCTGATAGTTCTCTCAGACTGGCCATTAGTTTGTGGATAGTATGCAGTACTGAAGCTCAATTTAGTTCCTATGGCCTCTTGCAACTTCTGCCAAAAACGAGATCTGAATCTAGGATCTCTATCTGACACTATACTCTATGGCACACCATGAAGTCTCACAATATTAGTAACATAAAGCTTAGCTAGTTTATCAAGGCTATCCTGTTTGTTCACGGGAATAAAATGTGTAACTTTGGTCAAGCGGTCCACAACAACCCAAATAGAATCACATCCTCTCGGAGATCTAGGAAGATTGGTCACAAGGTCCATTGTTATATGCACCCACTTCCACTGCAGAATCGACAACGGTTGCAGAAGCCCGGCTAGCCTCTGATGCTCCACTTTAACCCTCTGACAAGTTAAACACCTGGATACATACTCAGCAATCTCCTTCTTCATATTGTTCCACCATAAGTGTTGTTTCAGATCTCTATACATTTTAGTACTGCCTGGGTGAATCGTATATCTTGAATTATGTGCCTCGGACAGAATCTCATTCTTCAAAGTCAGATCTCCAGGAACACATACTCAGTCCCTGAATCTAAAGATACCATCTGCATGTAATTTAAACTCCGACTCTCCCCCTTTTGCTTTTTCTTGGATTTTCAAGATGTGAGGATCAGTCTTCTGAGCCTCTCTGATTTGTGCTAGCAATCCCGATTGAATTTGTAAGCTAGCAAATCGAATCCCTACCTCAGTAGCTTCTGGCTTCCATGAACAAATTTCCTCCAAAGTCTCCCAATCCTTGATAATTAAACTTGCAACAATAGCCTTTCGGCTCAAAGCATCTGCAACAACATTTGCCTTACCTGGCACGTAGTTTATAGAACTATTGTAGCCACTTAATAGCTCAAGCCATCTTCACTGCCTCATATTCAAATCCTTTTGTGAAAATAAATATTTGAGACTCTTGTGGTTAGTAAAAATTTCAAATCTGCCACCCCACAAGTAATGACGCCATTTCTTTAAAGCAAACACAACTGCGGCTAACTCCAGATCATGTGTAGGGTAATTGACTTCATAAGGTTTCAACTTCCTAGAACCATAGGCAATCACCTTACCATTCTGCATTAAAACACAGCCCAAACCTTCTTTAGATGCATCACTGTAGACAACAAAGTTTTTTGTTCCCTCAGGTAAAGCTAGTATAGGAGTCGTAGTTAGTCTCTTCTTCAATTCTTGGAAACTGGATTCACACTTAGCATCCCAATTGTAAATAACTTTCTTTCGAGTCAACTGGCTTAAAGGTCCAGAAATTTTGGAAAAGTCTTTAACAAACCTCCGATAGTAACCTGCCAACCCTAGAAAGCTCCGAATCTCTGACACCATTTCAGGCCTCTTCCAAGATAAAACAACTTCAATCTTAGCTGGGTCTACTGAAATTCCTTGATCTGAAATGATATGGCCTAAAAAAGATATTTGATTCAACCAGAATTCGCACTTGCTGAATTTAGCAAGAAGCTTGTTTTCTTGCAAAGTCTATAGCACAATCTTCAAATGTTGTTCATGTTCAGCCTCATTCTTAGAGTACACTAAAATGTCATCAATAAAGATTACGACAAACTAATCAAGATAAGGTCGAAAGACCCTCTGCATTAAGTCCATGAATGCAGCTGGTGCATTCGTCAATCCAAACGGTAACACAATAAATTCATAGTGGCCATATCTAGTCATGAATGCCGTCTTAGGTATATCGTCACTCCGAATCCTGAGTTGATAGTAACCCTGCCTCAAGTCAAATTTAGAGTAAACACTCACACCCTGCAACTGGTCAAACAACTCTTCAATCAACGGCAAGGGGTATTTGTTCTTAATCGTGACTTCATTAAGTCCCTGGTAATCAATACATAACCGTAGCGTGCCGTCTTTCTTTCTCACAAACAACACAGGCGCACCCCATGGCAAAGAACTAGGTTGTATAAACCCTTTCTCAAGCAAGTTCTGAAGCTGAATTTTTAATTCCTGAAGTTCAGCCGATGCCATTCTATAAGGACTTCTAGAAATTGGCGCAGTGCCTGGCATAAGATCAATCACAAATTCAATTTCCCTATCCGGTGGTAAACCCGGTAATTCCTCGGGAAATACACCAGGGAAGTCTTTAACAATCGGAACCTCATTCAAATTCAACTTATAAGTAGGTTGATTGATCAGATAAGCTAAGTAAGCTTCGCAACCTTTATTCAACAACTTAGAAGCCTTGATTGATGATAAAAGAGGTATCCGGGCAGCCCTGCAATTCCCAACAATCTCCAGTACCGGTAAGTCAGGAATCTGAAGATAAACAATTTTTGTTCTACAATCCAACTGAGCATAGTATTTCCCCAACCAGTCCATTCCCAAAATGATTTCAAAATCACGGAAGGGCAATATAATTAAATCAGTAGGAAATTTACGGTTCTCAATGCATATATGACAAGATTTGCATATAGACTCAGTAACAAATTTCGCACCCAAAGGCGTACTAACTTCAACTTCATGCGGCAGTTTATCAATGCAAACATTCACAGATCATGCACATGCAGGAGTTATAAACGAATGTGTAGCTCCGGGATCAATCAAAACTTTAACTGGCTGAGTATTGAGAAGAAAGGTACCTTCCACTATTGCTGTAGTGTCGGGTAGCTCCTCCGCATCAAGTGCAAAGACCCTAGTCTGCACCCTCTGTGCTAGACCTGCACCTGCAGCCCTATTCTGCATACCTTGGCCTCCAGTACGGCCCTGAACATTCTTATACTTAGGGCAATCTCTCACCCTATGGTCATCACTCCCACAACCAGTGCATTTACCATTCTTCCTCCAGCAATTAGCCTCAACGTGCCCCGATCGATTACAAAAGTTACACTGCTGATTTTGCCTTACAACAGTGTTTCCTGTAGGTGTGGGGGCTCTGGCAGTAGTAGGAACTGTAGCTCCCTGCTGGGGTCTAGTCACAGCTGGCCTCCCCTAAATCTGATACTGAGGCTGATACGGACGTTGCTGAGGAACCTGCGCAGAAGTCTGATATTGCCTCGGCTGACTCTGGCTGCTCTGGCCCAAGTACTGTTTCTTACTCGGCTGACTACTCTCAGCTATCATCTCAGCCTTTCGTTTCTCAAACTTCAAGGCTGCTTGGAATGCCTCGGGAAAAGTAGTATAGGTCTGCCCAGTCAAATGTAGCTGAATATCCATTCTCAGCCCACGAACAAACCTATGAATTATCCTCCTAGCTGGCCGTACCAGCTCGGGCATATACCTCGACAGGCTGACAAACCTAGCCTCATACTGTGCAACAGTCATGTTTCCCTGCTTCAGGGCCACAAACTCGTCTTCCCGCCTTTCCCTAGCCATCTCGGGAATATACTTATCCCGAAACTCACTCACAAAATCATCCCACAAATGCGGAACATCCTCACAGTCCCACCTCAGCCTGACAGTGTTCCACCACTGTTCTGCGTCGCCCTCTAACAGGAATGCCGCACAATCCATTCTTGCCTCATTATTGTACCTCAAAGCAGCGAAAATTTTCTCAACACGGTTAATCCATCTCTCAGTTGCCTTATCATCCGGCTCTCCAAAGAACTTACCCGGCTCGTGCCTCAGGATTTTCTCTAACTGGTTATTCTCAGCCCTATACCCCTGTCCACCAGGATTAGCTTGATTTCCCTGGGGATTATTATTCCTGTCTTGTCTCTGCTCATGCAGTACCTGGGTAATCCGGTCAACTGCAGTGCTCATAGTAGCCATAAACTGTTTAGGCAACGGTTGCTGACCCTGTTCTGTTGTCTCTTCATCTCCCCCTTGACCTTGAATACCACGACATGGCGGCATAGTAACAACCCACAATAGCTGGCAGTATATAAAAGCAGTTTATAGACAGAAATATAGCACATAGGATTAGATAACATTTAAGTCAATAACAATCAAATATCCTATCACACAATTCACATAACACAAGATTGACATGCCAACCATTTCACTTGAACACATAAGCACTCAAGTTCACATAATCATGCTATAGCACTTTTCACTTAACAATCACACAATAACACTTTAGCATTTTAGACCTTTACCCCCACAGACCGAGAAACATATCCCGACTCATGCAACACTATCATGCTCTGATACCACCTAAAGATGTCACGCCCCGACCCGACCCCGCAAAAGGCCAAGCCCGGACACGACACACGGACGGAGTCTCCTCTGTACCGTGGACGATCCGAAACCCTACAAACAACATAATACTCACGAAAGCCATAATAACATTTGAATCAAGACAACTCTCTTTTAGAAAATATACATCTTCTCATTAACAACTTTGCAAACCAAAAATGTCATGCATACTACACAAGTATTCGTGCCACTAAACAGTTAAACCATTAATATGCAATTCTTTACTAGTCATAAGAGTATAACTTTACAACTTTACAATCTTTAAACCTTTACAACAAAAGACCATAAAGGC
The DNA here is from genome assembly GCA_037974665.1 of Ehretia macrophylla. Taxonomy (NCBI): domain Eukaryota; kingdom Viridiplantae; phylum Streptophyta; class Magnoliopsida; order Boraginales; family Ehretiaceae; genus Ehretia; species Ehretia macrophylla. Next base: position 83,433,683 of record CM075770.1, on the reverse strand, counting down.
CTCAAAATAGAACTACATACAAGGCTATAAGCCTCAAAATAAAACGACGACCAAGCATTAAACACATCAAGCATGGCTTGTACAAAAGTATGGCAACCAACCACCAGCTAAGCAAAGAAGTGCTATCAAGGAAACACCTCCACTTGCTCCTCCTCCTCAATTACCTCAAGAGGATCTGTGACGCCCGAGAATTAGCCATACATTGACTTACTGTTGCATTCATTATTTGCGTATTTCCTTCTGTGCTTTGTTAACCATCTTATGTAGTCACTATTCATCCCATTTTTAAACTTCATTCTATTAGTGAATTAGCATTTTTATTAAATCATATTAATTCTAAAAGTAGTGGGAAAAAATGTGCATTTGAGCTAAAGGCGTTAGGAGGGCTCGTTTAGAAAATAATTTTAGAAGTCAAGTGAATAGTGTTACGTAACTAACTTAGGTAATTAATTAGCTAGCATATATTTTACCATCTAAGCTCGTTTTAAAGCTTACTACGCGCATTTTATTAGATCACTTAAGCACCAAATTGACCCCACCTCAACTCAACCCCTTATTATATCACTTAAACTCACAAAATACAAAAGAAAAAAAAAATAAAAAGCTGGAAAAGCAACAGCCAAACCCGACAGCAGCTAGAGGAGAAAAGAGAGAGATTTTGCTCACCAAGCCTCCAATCCAAGCCTCTCCAAGCCTTGAGCAACTAGTGTAGGGTGTTTGCAAGGTTCCTAGGTGCTCCTACGCGTAGTGGTGAGGGATTTCACGACTTGTTTTTGCATTTTTAAATAGTTGCTCATTTATTGATTTGTTGAAAATATGATTATATGCCATTATAATTGTTATCTATGCTAATATACTATCTATATGAATGCTAGAGAACACTTTTGAACCGTCGTTTCGCAATTTAAACGGTTAGAATCGTTAGTTTGATTTTTAGGGTGAATAGTGACGTTTTTTCTAGGGTTTTGTGTAATTGCTCGAATTGGCTTGAATTAATGCTTCTAATTGATGCCTTAGGTACTAGTGAAGATAATTAAATAGCCCCGTACACTTGCATTGCCCTTAAATCGCCTAAAAATGAAAAATAGCCGACTTTAAGTTGGGGCTTTCGGGGTTAATGCGAATCCGGGTGGATTCGGGCTTCAATTCTAGTATCCTTAGGCTACCTAGGTGCTATAGATGCCTTGATATCCCTTGTTTGAAGCCCGGACAATGTAGGTGTGGTTTAAAGGCAAAAGAGGGGAATTGGGGCTTTGGGCGTAAACGCGGGCATTTGAACGAGTTAGAGGGTTGAGAGGGTACCTTGGGGGTTAGTTAGAAGGTTGGGAGAGTTTCCTTTGAAAATGAAATCATTAACTTTGGTTTAGAAGAGAAATAGTTCGAAAAACAAAGGGGTTTAGGTGCAATTTAAGTTGTCTCACACTTCTAAACCCATGTCAGGACTTCTTAAGTGTTTATATATGATTTTAAATTGATTTGGAGCTTTTGGAATGATTCTATGCTTATATGGTATAAGTTCATTTGTAAACTGCTTATTAGCTTCTATCTTTGCTTCTATCCTAATTGCAACGAGGTCAACCTACTTTGTTGATCCTCATATGTGTTAATGCTTATATTATTGTTATTAACTTGCCATCGTTGAGTGCATTGCATAGTGGTTGCGCAACCATAGTGTCAGGGGCGGATGTGTTGAATATCGGCTGGGCGGTAGAGGGCTTGCCGGTGGATATTCAAACTCCGTACCCTAGTCCCTCATTCGCCTGGTCCGGAGATTGCCAGGGGATGTTGGGTCGTAGGATTATCGGGGTACATCCGGAGTACACCCACTGGAGTGTTTGGGGTTATGCCGGCTTATCGTGATCGTGCTCGTGGTTCGTGGATTGTGAATGAAGACCAGTGAAGATTGGTGTATAGGGGATTGTGTGAAATGTATCCTTTTAGTTGTGTGGTTATTTAAGTATCATTGTTTCTTTAATTGTTTAAGTGTTATTGTTGAGTAATTGTATTATCTGTTGCATTGCACGCCCCGGGACTATCTCCCTCACTGGGCAACAGTGGTTGCTCATACCTCGCTAACATGTTTCAGGTGGCACAGTTGGTGGAGTTGCCTTAGCTGCTGTGTGATATTTGTCTGAGGCAGTTGTGCTTTCTGGTTGCTATGTGAAGAATTTGTTGTTCTATGTATAATCTATTTTGGGGCCTTAAAGCTCATGTATGTATTTGAGTAATATGTAAGCTGGAAGTCTGATAATGTAGTAGCAGTGGTAATTCTATGGCTTGTAATAACTTATATTTCTATTTCTAGTTGCTTTGCATGTTTGGAGTGAATGGCTTAGTGTAGAATGTTTTATCTCTAAGTATATTTTAATGTTATCCTAGAATGGCAGGGTTATTAGACTATATTATAAACAAGTTACTTGCATGCTTGTGTGGTTTTGGAGCTGTTGTTTGCTTCAAGGCTCGGATGGCCATGAATCTTTAAATATTTAGCCATGAAAAGTTTGTTTACCTTGTAGTTACCTTATTTGAGAATTTACAGGTTTTCAGAATGTCCATAGGACAGGAGAAACTCTGGCCGTTTTTCACCTAAAATTTTGTGCCCGGGTTTGGTATTGGGTTGAGAATAGCATGGTCATTAGAGCCTCCGGTCTCGTGAGGGATCGGGGCGTTACAGGTGGTATCAGAGCTTAGTTAGCTCTAAGCCGGGACAGGGTCTTCGGCCTGTCGGGTAGTAACCCTTGCGTGTGTGCTTGATTAAGTGTGTGTCTTAAAAGTGTATGCCTGCATGTTTGATTGTGTGTCTTGTATTGAATGTGTGCACCTATGGGATATAATTATGTGTTACGTGCTAAATGTGTGCTAAGTGAAGCAAAGTGGGTAGTTATGCATCAAATTGACTTCGTGAATTATTAATTGCTTGAACTGTTGCTTGTAATGTCTGTATTTGAATGACTTTGATGATTACACTGTTTCACAAACTCTTTTATTAACATGTTTGCGTAATAGTTTAAAGAATGATTATACATATGCAATTGTTTGGCATGCATACATAACCCGTCGAATGGTAAGAAAAAACTCCTTCCTCCCCTGAAGAGAGGTGATTAGTGGCAATCCTTCCAAATTATGTTGATTAGCAGAAATGAGAGGCAATTAATTAGCCTTTATTTGGGAATTGGTGGATATAGTTGGAGCTCAGTTATTGGGATTCTTCTAAGGCCTTCTTCAGTGCTTAGCGGTCATAAATGAGTAGCTTCTTTTGGGGTTTCTATATGACAGTTCTCTAGAGCATATTCTTGGTATTTTCTTATCAGGTACTCTTTTGGTATTCTTTTGCCGGCATCTCTCGGAAGAATTGGTATATGGGATTCTTTTCAGCCTTATCATCTGGTATTATTTACAATACTCCTGCTCGGAATTTTTATTGGTATTTTCTCGCCGCTCTTAGTTGGGATCCTATTCTTCTATGGTATTCATGCCAGCGGGAATCTTATTTGGATTTCGAAGTAGCATCTCTATTGGAGCCTTTATTTGGCCTTATTACGTGAGGTTCGCAGACAATACAACTGGGATTTCTTAATGAGCTCCCACGAGAATTCGTTTATGGTATTCTTGCTTAGCAACTGATGACGAATAATCGGAGTTGATTTCCAGATGATGCAGAGTTCTCTTGTGAAGAAGAATTGCGTGGACGCAATTTGTTTAAGGGGGAGAGGATGTGACGCTCGAGAATTACCCATCCACTGACTTCCTGTTGCATTCATTATTTGCCTATTTCCTTCTGTGCTTTGTTAACCATCTTATGTAGTCACTATTCATCCCATTTTTAAACTTCATTCTATTAGTGAATTAGCATTTTTATTAAATCATATTAATTCTAAAAGTAGTGGGAAAAAATGTGCATTTGAGCTAAAGGCGTTAGGAGGGCTCGTTTAGAAAATAATTTTAGAAGTCAAGTGAATAGTGTTACGTAACTAACTTAGGTAATTAATTAGCTAGCATATATTTTACCATCTAAGCTCGTTTTAAAGCTTACTACGCGCATTTTATTAGATCACTTAAGCACCAAATTGACCCCACCTCAACTCAACCCCTTATTATATCACTTAAACTCACAGAATGCAAAAGAAAAAAAAAATTAAAAAGCTGGAAAAGCAGGAGCCAAACCCGACAGCAGCTAGAGGAGAAAAGAGAGAGATTTTGCTCACCAAGCCTCCAATCCAAGCCTCTCCAAGCCTTGAGCAACTAGTGTAGGGTGTTTGCAAGGTTCCTAGGTGCTCCTACGCGTAGTGGTGAGGGATTTCACGACTTGTTTTTGCATTTTTAAATAGTTGCTCATTTATTGATTTGTTGAAAATATGATTATATGCCATTATAATTGTTATCTATGCTAATATACTATCTATATGAATGCTAGAGAACACTTTTGAACCGTCGTTTCGCAATTTAAACGGTTAGAATCGTTAGTTTGATTTTTAGGGTGAATAGTGACGTTTTTTCTAGGGTTTTGTGTAATTGCTCGAATTGGCTTGAATTAATCTTCAAATTGATGCCTTAGGTACTAGTGAAGATAATTAAATAGCCCCGTACACTTGCATTGCCCTTAAATCGCCTAAAAATGAAAAATAACCGACTTTAAGTTGGGGCTTTCGGGGTTAATGCGAATCCGGGTGGATTCGGGCTTCAATTCTAGTATCCTTAGGCTACCTAGGTGCTATAGATGCCTTGATATCCCTTGTTTGAAGCCCGGACAATGTAGGTGTGGTTTAAAGCCAAAAGAGGGAAATTGGGGCTTTCGGGGTAAACGCGGGCATTTGAACGAGTTAGAGGGTTGAGAGGGTACCTTGGGGGTTAGTTAGAAGGTTGGGAGAGTTTCCTTTGAAAATGAAATCATTAACTTTGGTTTAGAAGAGAAATAGTTCGAAAAACAAAGGGGTTTAGGTGCAATTTAAGTTGTCTCACACTTCTAAACCCATGTCAGGACTTCTTAAGTGTTTATATATGATTTTAAATTGATTTGGAGCTTTTGGAATGATTCTATGCTTATATGGTATAAGTTCATTTGTAAACTGCTTATTAGCTTCTATCTTTGCTTCTATCCTAATTGCAACGAGGTCAACCTACTTTGTTGATCCTCATATGTGTTAATGCTTATATTATTGTTATTAACTTGCCATCGTTGAGTGCATTGCATAGTGGTTGCGCAACCATAGTGTTAGGGGCGGATGTGTTGAATATCGGCTGGGTGGCAAAGGGCTTGCCAGTGGATATTCAAAATCCGTACCCTAGTCCTTCATTCGCCTGGTCCGAAGATTGCCAGGGGACGTTGGGTCATTGGATTATCGGGGTACATCCAGAGTACACCCACTGGAGAGATTGGGATTATGCCGGCTTATCGTGATCGTGCTCGTGGTTCGTGGATTGTGAATGAAGACCAGTGAAGATTGGTGTATAGGGGATTGTGTGAAATGTATCCTTTTAATTGTGTGGTTATTTAAGTATCATTGTTTCTTTAATTGTTTAAGTGTTATTGTTGAGTAATTGTATTATCTGTTGCATTGCACGCCCCGGGACTATATCCCTCACTGGGCAACAGTGGTTGCTCATACCTCGCTAACATGTTTCAGGTGGCACAGTTGGTGGAGTTGCCTTAGCTGCTGTGTGATATTTGTCTGAGGCAGTTGTGCTTTCTGGTTGCTATGTGAAGAATTTGTTGTTCTATGTATAATCTATTTTGGGGCCTTAAAGCTCATGTATGTATTTGAGTAATATGTAAGCTGGAAGTCTGATAATGTAGTAGCAGTGGTAATTCTATGGCTTGTAATAACTTATATTTCTATTTCTAGTTGCTTTGCATGCTTGAGTGAATGGCTTAGTGTAGAATGTTTTATCTCTAAGTATATTTTAATGTTATCCTAGAATGGCAGGGTTATTAGACTATATTATAAACAAGTTACTTGCATGCTTGTGTGGTTTTGGAGCTGTTGTTTGCTTCAAGGCTCGGATGGCCATGAATCTTTAAATATTTAGCCATGAAAAGTTTGTTTACCTTGTAGTTACCTTATTTGAGAATTTACAGGTTTTCAGAATGTCCATAGTACAGGGGAAACTCTGTCCGTTTTTCCCCTAAAATTTTGTGCCCGGGTTTGGTATTGGGTTGAGAATAGCATGGTCATTAGAGCCTCCGGTCTCGTGAGGGATCGGGGCGTTACAGGATCAGCTTCAACTACTCTTGTAAAAAATATGGTATAGAAAGGAATGAGCAAAAACTATTGCTCAGCGAGGGCAAATGGTCTCAAGGACGGAGATGAGAGGAGAATGCAATGCAAATAGCCAAGCAATTCAGTCAATTAACATATAAAGATACAAACAAAGCCAACAATAAAACAAGACAAGCATTAAAACTATAAACACTCATTCAAAGGATACGATTCACTTTCCACGAACAACTTTCAATCACGAATTCGATGACGACGCGCCGGCCCAAACCACCTTATAACTTCAGTTTGGAATACCCCGGAAGTATCCATTAATTCTATGACCCAAATCTCCCTGTGAGGCAACCCAAGCGAGAAAGGGAATAGGACACGGAGCTAGGGCAACCAACACTGGCAACCCGAGGCTACCCAGAGAGGCTCATCACACCGCCCTGACTCTATGAATGCAATACAATATACAATGCAACAATCGAGCAATAAAGCCACATGTGGGAGAATAACAAAGTAGGTTACTCTCGCACGCAATAGCAACAGTTGATAACCATTCCAATCAAAATCAACTCTAACAAGCATATCAAGCTATTTTAAACATTTTATAGGCATAATATCAAGAAAACAAGCAAAATCACAAATCGACCCCAACTATCAAAATGCTATTATTTCCAAACGAGCCACGAGTTCTAGAAACCGACTTCACCAATCCTCCTAGGTCACCATAAGGTACGTCTAAAGACCCCGAAACCCTACTTTACCCTAGAATTCACGCAAAGCCCCGATTTTCCCCTTTGCTCGTTTGAACTACCGCTACTCTAACCAAACACCCAACCAACGCCATAACCACACCAAAAGTGCTTCCATGGCCTCCCGACACAATGCCATCATGCAAAATGAGGAAACGCTAAACTTGACCTAAACGTCCCCAACTTTCACCAAGGCATTTCTCTGTATTTTTCCACTACGTAACCCAAACAAATCATGCATTTAGGCATTCTAGCATATCTAGCATCTTTTCACATCAACAGAAAGCATAACAACGCAACTTCTACGCTTCGAGAGTTTACTATTCAATTGACATTCTAAATTACAATCTCAACATTCAACCGCAGAAAATGTTAAAAAGCTATAAATACATGTTCTACAATTGGCAAGGAACATTCTTTAAGCGTTAAAACGACTAAAACAACAAACTACGGATAAAATCCCAAAATCACAAAGTTGAGACATATAACATTAAAATGCGCAAATAACGTGCTTCCCTCACCTTAGGCACTCCTAGTCGCTAGAAAAACTACACTGGATGCCTCGGTAACAACCCTGCACGAGCTCACGAAAAAGATTTGAAGTTTTGAAGATTTGAAAATGGTTTTTTTTTTCCTTGAAGGTTTCGGCCTTCACACTTTTCTGTTTTCAGCTTTTTTCTTTTTTTATTTTGTAATGTTTAAGCTAAATAAGGTGACAAGCTTGGTCAACTAGTCAAAGATTGGTCAAAGCTAACTTAATTTGGTCAAGTTAGTTTATTTTCATGCATTTTAAAGCTATAATAACTAATGAAATATTAATTCTAGCTAACAATAATTAAAACACTAAAATTAAAACACTAAAATTAAAACACTAAACACTAGTTTTCACTATTTGTTGAGGACTAGAAAACACCCTCTAACTATCGCTCTCGAAATGCAATGCACTTTGCGACAGTAAAGAAGTAACAATTAGATTTCAAAGAACTTAAGAAAATATAATTTTCAGAATAATAAACAAGAAAATTCCACATTCCGGGCTCGGGTATTACAGTTGGTTGCCAGACTTTTGTGCGAGCCATGCTTGATGTGTTTAATGCTTGGTTGTCGCTTCATTTTGAGGCTTGTAGCCTTGTATGTAGTTCTATTTTGAGGCCTTTATGGTCTTTTGTTGTAAAAGTTTAAAGGATTGTGAAGTTGTAAAGATACACTCTTATGACTAGTAAAGAATTGCATACTAATGGTTAACTGTTTAGTAGCACGAATACTTGTGTAGTATGCATGACATTTTTGGTTTGCAAAGTTGTTAATGAGAAGATGTATATTTTCTAAAAGAAAGTTCTCTTGATTCAAATATTTATTATGGCTTTCGCAAGTATTATATTGAATGTAGGGTTTTCGGATCGTCCACGGTACAGGGGAGACTCCGTCCGTGTGTCGGGTCCGGGCTTGGCCTTTTCGGGGTCGGGTCGGGGCGTGATAGTTCTAATCAAACAAAAGACTGCCAGAAACTTAACTTCATATTTCAAGATTGCTATCAAGTTTCAAGACATGCAAGGGTAGATATAGTCATCTAAACACATGCACATGAACTTCAAGAGTAAATACAGCCATATAAGTACATGCATGTGAGTTTTTGAAGCATTTGAAAAGATTTAAACCCTCACCTTAGCAAATCCAAACAAGAATCCAAGAAACACTTGTGAAATGCCCTTGAAGGTGCCAAATGTGAAACCCCACTTTTCTCTCTTATTTTGATTTGCGTGCTTTACCTCGTTTTGCGTGAATTGACCTGTTTATGTACTATATGACTTAGAATGTGTTAAATATGTGATTAACACTCCTAATACATGCTAAGTGTGCATTCATGAAATTTTTATAAAAAACGGAATCAGAAATTTTATCGTCGGTTTTGGTGAATAGTATTTTTGAACACCTATCTGCTAAAACTTTTACAGGGGTGTTTTAAATGTTTTAAAACCTAGTCCTCAGGTATTAATAGACCCGTGTTTGATTAAAACGGATTTGGAATCGATTTTGGAATTTTAAAGATTTTTACACTTTCTTTCGCAAGAAAATGAGTTTTAAGCCGACTCGGGTGAAATTGCTTAAATGTAAAACTCTTTGTCACCTAAAATATATTGTCTATAATTAATTTAGTCGTCAATTTAATAGTTGAGCAAGAAATAGTCATTAAATGAATTAAAAGACTACAAATGAATTAAAAGACTACAAAATTAACTTTGACTTTCTTTTTATTTATTTGACCTTAGCTTATTTATGCATCAACACCTACTAAAACAACACAAAACACATTCAAAGCACACACAAGGTGGCCGAACTTCATAGCTTTTCTTGAGAGCATTTTCAACATTTTTTCAAAGCAAATTTTCATAGAAAAACCTAGTTTTTGTCTGTAGATTTTCGTGCTAAGTTGTATTCCGCTTGTTGGGCACGCATTGCACGTATATCTAGGCTTATATCGCATAAAAGGTCAAAAAAATTCTAGATCTCAAAAGTCATATTTTATGTTTTTGCTTATAATTTCATTTTGAACTATTAGAATGTTAATTTGAAGTTATATTATTGCTCAGTGCATGCTAAGGATCGTTTATCTGTATTACTACGAGATTTGAACCATTGTAGCAAAATTATTTATTTTTGGGTATTTAAAGTTGATAGATTAGCCATTTGATGAATAACTTGAGTTGTTATGGTTGAAATCGATTACCATCGATTTCTGAAAGTTTGTTAATTACGTGGTAACGCCGTTATAATACCGAATTTTTGATTATGATGTTTGTGTGAAAATCCAAAAATTTTAGCCTAGGTGCATTGAGGTTTTAGGATTGTTGGGCTTGATTTGGATGTGTCTTGGTTGGTTTCCGAGAGGGCTAATGTAGTTGACTGAATGGGTGAGTGTTAGAAACTGATTTGGGGTTGTTTGGATTAGTAGAATGTAAGATATGATTATTTGAAGTATAGGTTGTCTTTCTTTAAATTGTTGAATTGAGCCTTTAGTTGTTTGGGTGGTGTTTGAGTGAGTGAATAGTGAGTTGTTGATGGTTAGACTAGGGTTTGGTTGTGTGTTTAATGCCTGTTGAGTTGGATGGCCTACTTTGTCATCTAACTTAATTGTTTCATGATTATATAGTTGTTGATTGTTAAATGTTGTTTAATTGATTGTTAAAATACGAATTAATTGATTATTGATTGTTGTTACAAAACTTTGGGTAGCGCGCTCGGAGTTAATCCGGGGCGTTACCTTATTAATTGAATGATGATTATTGAGTGCGGGAATCGGGCACTTTCGTTGCTGATCTCTCGGAATATTGATTGATTATTGAGTACGGGAATCGAGCACTTTCGTTGCTGATCTCTTAGAATATTGATTGATTATTGATTATGGGAATCGGGCACTTTCGTTGCTGATCTCTCGGAATATTGATTGATTATTGATTACGGGAATCGGGCACTTTCGTTGCTAATCTCTCGGTTTATTTATGTTGAGTCTCATTGTTGTGAGCTTTGATAATATTGTGTCACCTTGGGAGGCATCCTGGGCTGCGGGCATAGTTATCATGGCTACTCCCTATCTCGCATGGGCGGAGAGGCCATAGGGTGTGGGTCTAGGTCAAGGTATCTCAGGATTGTGTCATTGAGTTTGGAGGAGTTGTTGAGCATGGAATTGGTGTATGGGGCTTCATTTGCAAATGTATCGTATCCTTATTGTGTGTGTTTACTGCTCAAAGGATGATCTCCAAGGAATATAGTAAATACTGTTAGAGATCTATCAGATCCTCACTGGGCTTGTTTTATATAAGCTCACTCTCAATTATTGCATGCATGCAGGTGTTACTGAGCCTGACTACGGGTACGTGCCTCTTAATGAGAAAAAAAATGTGCCTATCGTGGATGAGTCTTTTGTGCAGGAGTCTTTGCCATGAGATTGTTGTAGTTGATGTATTATGATGTATTATAAACCTACTTTAACTTAAAGACTTATGTGTGATGGTTTAGTAGTTTTTGTTTTGATCATGTTTAGATTACTAAGTTGGTTTATAATCTATTTTGAAATGTATGTATAGCCTATGTATTATGTTGGAACGGAGGCGCATAACTATGAAAGAGTTGATGAAAGAATGTTTAATGTATGAAGTGGTTGTGTTGTATGATGTTAATTTGATTGTGGAATTGGTTGGTGATTTATGGAGGATGATGCATGTTGTTCTTAAGGGTTGGTTTAGAGCCCTAATGTTCATGTTACTGTCGTCATGCTGCCGAAATTCCGTTGCATCCTGACTGATCGTAGGAGGGGTCGAGTTGGGGCGTGACATTTAGTGGTATCAAAGCTTGATTAGCTGTTAACTGGGGTATTCTCGGAATGTGGGTAGTAGTCCAAGCATGCAAATATGTATGAAGTGAAAGAAAAGTGAATTATGTGTTAATATGGTTAAGTGATTATGTGATTTAGTGCTTATGTGATTATGTGATTAATTTGTTTATGTGATTGATACTTAAGTGATTTATGTGTTTATGTGAATTGTTGCTTATTTGCTAATAACTGTCTATAGTTCGTTTACGTGCTATAACCTGTGCTAACTCTTTGATTAGTAGAATGACGGGTAGACCGAGGACCAGAGGTGGGCCTGAGATGACTGATGAGGTTCCGAGAAATGTGGCACCAGGCCAAGTTAAGGATGAAGATCGTATAGGTGCAACTTTTGATAGGATGAACGAGATTATGGCTAGTTAGGCACAGTTACTGGCACGGCAGGCTGCCCAAAATCAAGCATTGCAGAATCAGTTATTGAATGCACAAGGTGGGTACCACGGTCGTGGTACACTGAAAGAGTTTTTAGGGTATTATCCACCGCGGTTTCAAGGGGAGCCGGACGATCGGAAAGCTGAGGCGTGGATTAGTAAGGTGGAGAAGATTTTTGACCCTCTTGATTATATTGATGAGCGGAAGGTCACTTTTGCCGTGTACTTGCTGGATGACAAGGCAGAAGAATAGTGGCACACGGTGAAAACTAGCTGGGAACTCAGGGTATTCCGTATGTTTGGGATACCTTTCTGTTAGCTTTCCGGGCGAAGTATGTCCCGAGGATCGCGAGGGAGCTGAGAGAGGCAGAGTTTCTAGCCTTAGTGCAGGGAGATGCTTCAGTGGCTCATTATGAGGCCACTTTCACTAGGTTGTCCTGGTATGCACCAGAGTATGTGGCTGACGAGGAACGTAAGACTCGTAGATTCATGTTGGGGTTGAGGCCCGAGATTCAGGATGCGATGGCCCTAAATCGGTATGATATACTTACGGAGGCCTTTGATGCAGCTTCTAGACTGGAGAAGAGAAAGGGGGAACAGATTGTGTCTAGCCAGCCTAGCAAGAGGCCATTTCAGTCGCAAGGCCAGCAGGGTATGTATAGGCCTTCAGTACAGCAGGTTGTGTACAGGCCGCCAGCTCAGCAGGGTTCTTTCAGACCGTAGGGTTAGCAGGGTTACTATCGGCCACATTTTCAGCAGGGGTCTTATCAGGCTCCGTTACAGTACAGGCCGGCCCAGTCTCAAGGTCAATACAGGCTTAGTGTTGTTAGACCTCAGCAGCAGGCTGGTTCAACTGCTTATTCAGCTTCTGGTTCTTTAGGAGGCAGTGTCAGTGCTCCGATGTCGCAGTGTGTTTATTGTAAACGTAAGGGCCATTTGGAGGCCGACTGTCGGAGGAAGGCAGGGACGTATTTAGGTTGCGGCAGCAACCAACACCGGGCGAAGGATTGCCCCAGGTATTAGGGTTCTACGGGTTAGCCAGCAGTCCAGGGTTATCAGGGTGGACCTGGAAGCAGTACACCTCAGCAGCAGTGGGCTCAGGCTCGGGCCTACGTAGTGGACTTGGAGGAATTGCCAGAGGCGGCAGCAGTGGTGAAAGGTAACTTACTTATTCTCAACCAATTAAATATCATATCTCCTTGAGTGCAACATGATAAAATGTGAGTAGAGAGTTTTCCTTATACGATTAAAGTTAGCACGTGCATCATATCAGTTGGCGACTGAGTAGTATGTGACGCTGAGGTATATGGAATTCTGATTAGGGGTCAAGCTACTTTATGACTATACATTGATTATTGGGATTCTTATTTGGTGATTTTATACGACATTCTTCCTCGAGATTTCTGTATGGAGATTCTTATTCAGCATACTTCTTTGGACATCTTCTATGGTATTTTCTATGCGGTATTCTTATGGGGAATTCTGATATGGTATTATCCGGAGTTCTTATATTGGGATTATTATTTGGTATTCTCGCTCGGTGATCTTGTTGAAGCTCTTACTTGGTATTCTTGGTTGATGTTGTAACGCCCCGATCCCTCACGAGACCGGAGTTCCCAATTCCATTCCTAAGGCACAAGAAACGAGGGGAAACGGACGAATCCTCCCATGTTTATAGGACAATCCAAAACCTGTAAACAATATTTATAACTACAAAACTATGGTTTAACTCCATTCACCCAATCAAGCATACACGACCAATAAACAATAACATAGTCCATTAAGCTATTACAGACCACCTACAAATCAAATACAAACAAGATCCAATACAATTACAAGCCGAGTTTCTATAGTTCCAATCAAATTACAATTCAAACCACTTTACAAATTCACATGGATTCGTAGGTACTAATAATAGAAGTCATCACAAGCAAATAAGGTAACTCTCGAGCTTTCCCTATATCACCTTGCGAAGGTGTTGAACCTGAAAGGTGTTAGAAACGAGGGTGAGTATACAACTGGTATACTCAGTGAGGGAGGGGAAACGAGAATAGTATACTAGGGTTCGTGCAATGCAGCAACTTAAAACAATTAATGTAATAAATAAACAATGAATAACAATTCTAATACCACATTTTAAAAGGATACAATCAATAACCCCTATCACTCCAAATCTTCGATCCCCGATCCACGAACCACGATCTTAATCTCGATATGCCGGCATTCCTTACACCAATGGGTACTCCAGATGTACCCGATCCTACGACCCAACACCCCCTGGCAATCTCCGGACCAGGCGAGTGAGGGAATAGCAGACGGAGCTAAGGAAACAAACACTGGCAAGCCCGATGCCGCCCAGCGAGGCCATCGCATCCGCCACGACAATGAGGTTGCGCAACCACGATGCAATGCAATAATGATAACAATGACAATATAATCAGGAAACACATTTAAGGACAAAAAGTAAGTTGTTCTCGCACCAAGTTACAATTTAGCGACAATAAACATATATCAATTACGCAATTATACTAAACAATATACTCTTTTAGAAAGAAAATAAAGTATAATGCACGTAAGGATGCAGGTCCCTTACCTTTACCGAGTTCCAAGATATAAGTTTGAATCACATTATTTCCAGTCACCTTGAACCTATGAGCAAACATTACTTCAATTACTCTTTAACTACAACATTCATTAATTATTCAGCTAGGTTAGCTAACTTATAACTTCGCTTATTTAGCATATATACAATGTCTATTAGAATTCTATTTTTAACAAAACACCACTTTTATATACTTTAACTTAACATATATTCCATATTTTCAATAGTCTACAAGTTAATTAAGAAGATAGTTCAAAAACTTAAAGGAGAATGATTCAACCAGCATCCTATAACTAGATATAAACCAAGCTAGAATTTAGTTTAACTAAAATCAATACATGAGCCTGCAGTTACTCATACTATTTCTCATTTTACTTTAGTTAATAACTTGTACAAGAAACTAATTCACTCCACATAACAATAAACTGGCCATTAACTCAACTCAAAGAATTTCTCCAAAGAATTTATAGATAATAAAGGTTAGGTTACTTTAATGTTCAAATGACACATTCATTCACAATGACACTACCCAGTCTTTTACTACTTTAATGAACTTCTAATTCATATTCTACTTTGCTTACAATAGTTAGTAATATCTCTATGAAGATAGCCCAACATTAGCACATGGGGAAAGAAATGCATTTATCAACTAATAGAAAAGTTAACTATCAACCATTTAATAACTAACATACTATTTTAGTAAAATAACTATACTTCAAGCTAAGATTCTAACATATCACTAGTAGTATTAACTTTAGATAATTACATTTAACATATAATAAACAACTATCAACTTACAATTAACCTTACATGTAGTTTCAAAAAGCATTAAACACATTCTTCCACATAGTTTACTTGACCTTTCTAAGTGTTCACTACTTGCACATTGATAACAACAACTAATTCTAACAATTGAATTGTTTAGCATATATAGAAACATTACCTATGTCTAAAGGTGGTGACCATCACAACTCTACTAGCATTTCTCATTCCCAGTCGAATAGAATAGCTTTCAATTTAAATTAACTTTACTAGCAATTAGATTTCAATTACAATTCACGAAAACAACATAACTATAAGAGCCCCATTACGTTATTAATCATCCAACGACACTAAACAATAAGGTCTTGATCGAATACATCCAATTAGAACTGAATTATATCATTACTATACCAAAATAACAACAAAATTCAGATTCTAGCGTAACAGGACATTTCGACACATCTCACCAAAATGATCATAACTTGCTCGAGACAACTCCGATTAATGCACTGTAAAAAGCTGTAGAAACTAGACTCGTAATGCTTTCTAACGGTATATAATTCAACCCCTAATCCTTCTCCAATTAATACAGTTTTAAGCTCGAAGTTGCCTCAATTTTGCAGAAAAATCTGGACAGCCATGGTTGAACACACACACACACATTAAGTTCTCAACGTTTTTAATTGAATTTCTTGCATGCATGGACTGATTTTCTTTAGCAATAACTTAGCAAGCAAAGATTGTACCTCCTTTAGACATATTCACAAATACTTAACTTATAAGATCTCACTCAAAAAGATATACTTTCTATACAAACACACTTAATACTTAAACATAATCCAACTATAAACATGACCTAGGATTGTTATCATGCTTATTCACCCAAATTACAATTTATAACTCACTCAATAGACAAAAATAACAATTATAATAACTCAAATAGCTAATCATGCAATAAGCTCAACTAATTTAAATAAACTCTAACAAAACTCCTTCAAAATGCTTACAAATTAGATTCTAATCTTCACACAAGATAATGAACCTCAAATCTAACTATACTACATCTCTAGTGGCACTTTGTGGCAGCATTTAAGCCCTTGAAATCTCACTTTAAAGTACAATTACCTCCAAAAGTCCAAATTTACCTCTTTATGCATTACACTACAAGTACTCTAATCGGAGCTTAATTAAGCGAAACGAATACATTTCTAGCACCTCCTCACTTACTAGACACTAGCCCTAATGCCCGAACGCACCCGGATTCACTTTCAACCCGAAACCCCTTTGTCAATCTTTGCTATTAAGCTCCAAACCGAAAGGTAGTGTCACGCCCCAACTCGACCCCTCCTATAATCAGTCAGGACGCAACAAAATTTCGGCTGTATAACGACAGTAAATAGGACACCGAGGCTCTAAACCAACCTCAATAGAACATCATACATCAACTTCACAAACCATACAACAAACAACTCCTCCATAAAATAACAACATACATCATAACCATATTATACAATAAACAGTCCTCGTTATATGCCTCCGTTCCAACATAATACATTAATCCTTAATATACAATACAAAAACATATTGAGCCAATCTAGCAACCTAATCATAAACAAAAGAAAAACTACTAAGACAACATCAACTAATTCATTAACTTATCAACATCTTATACATTATAAACTACAAAGCAGATAAAAGTCTACTAAGTTAATTTACAAGATAATAAAACATGTACGACATCATGGATAAGACTCTGGAACATAGGACTCATCCACGTAAGGCACGTTTTCCACATTCTCCTCTTCAGGAGGCACGTACCCGTAATCCTACAAAAGTACACCTGTATGCATGCAATAATAGAGAGTGAGCTTATATAAAATAAGCCCAGCGAGGATCCGATAGATCTCGAGCAAGGTCTATAAGCTCCTTGGAATAATCCTTTGAGTTAGTAAACACACAATAACAATAATATTATCATCACTTAACTATATAACCATTCAATAAAGGATACTCTAGTTGGTGTAGCTCCAAACGCCATCACGATCTCAACCATTCTTCTTGTAACTCCCCATTACACACGCACCCGAGGTACCTCACTAGCCCTTCCCTCCATGACACCTCCGTCATGCGAGCTGGGGGTAGTCTCTGGCAGTCATGCCGTTTTCAACCTGATAGCCCAACGCTGCCCGAGAGGTGGCACACACATACCAAGACTCCATAACAATCATCAATAATCAATCAATCATCAATCAATAATCTGGGAGATCAGCAACAAAAGTGCCCGATTGCCGTACTCAATAATAATCAATATAACATCAATATTTAATTAAACACCAAACAACTAAGTTAGATGACAAAGTAGGCCATTTAACCGAACATGCATTAAACACACAATCAAACCCTAGTTTACCCATCATCAACTCACAATTCAATTACTCAAACCACACCCAATCAACTAAGGCTCAATTCAACAACTTAAAGAAAGATAACCTAAACTTCAATAAGTCATATCTTACATTCTACTAATCCAAACAACTCCAAATCAGTTTCAAACACGCACCCATTCAATCAACTACATTAGCCCCCTCGGAAACCAACCAAAACACATCCAAATCATGCCCGATAACCCTAAAACCCTAAGGTGTCAAGGCTGAATTTTCCGGATTTTCACCCAAACATCATAATCGAAAATTCAGCATTACAATGGCGCTACCACGTAATGATCAAACATTTAGAAATTGACGGCAATCGATTCCGATCAACACAACTCAATTTAATCAACATTGAACAAATTAATCAAATTTAAATACCCGAAAAATAAAAATTATGCTACAACCGATAAAAACTCGTAGTATTACAGCTAAATGATCCCTAGCATGCAAGGAGCAATAATCTAACATCATATTAGAATTCTAACGGTTCAATTTTCATTTATACGCAAAAATGCAAAAGACAACTTTTGAGATCTAGAATTTTTCTCTCACCTTTGATGCAAACGAAGGCTAGAAATAGGTAGAATGGATGCCCAACAATCAATTTCAAGCTTTGAATCACTCCATTCGGCTTTGAAATGCAAAATCTATGAGAAAAATGCTTTGAAAATGCCTTCATCTTTCTCCTCCAAGGACCCACAGTTTTATGTGTGTTTTTGGGGTGTTTTTGTGCTTTGTGAGTGTGTGTTGGTGATATAAGCTTGTTGGTCAACCATTTAAATGAAAGTCAAAGTTGAAACTTAACATTTTTTTGTGTTTTCTTGACTTTAAATGCATTTTCTTGATCACCAAAGTTCAAAACAATTATTCAACACCCAAGCTAGCTCAAGTAGGTTATTTTTAGGTGACAAGAAGTTTTACAATCAAACACTTTCACCCGAGTCGGCTTAAAACTCAATTTTTGTAAAAGTCGGTGTAAAAACCCTAATAAATTCTTAAGCCGATTTTTAAACCGTTTTAATCAAACACAGGTCTATTAAAGTCTGTGGTCTAGGTCTAGAAGGGTTAAAAAGACCAGTTTCAAAATTTTAGCGGACGTGTTTCGAAAACACTATTCACTAAAAATCGACGATAAAATTTCTGATCCCGTTTTTGATGAAAATTTCATGAATGCACATTTAGCACGTATTAGGAGTATTGACATCAAAATTATAACATTCTAGGTCATATAGCACATAAACAGGTCAAATACACGCAAAACGAGATAAAACACGTAAATCGAGTTAAAGCAAAAAAGTGGGGTTTCACAGGCAGGGTTCAAGATTCCCAAACGAGTTATCCTATCCTTCAAACCACACATTATGGCACCCCAAGGACCCTCGAGTTCACCCGTTAAACCTCGTTTACCATTAAATCCCCGATTTCCTCTTTGTGAGTTTATACTACAAGTACCAATTCCGAAATCCAAACAAGTGAAACGAAGGCACTTCTAAGGCTTCAATACTTAATAAAGACTAACCATAACCTCAAAACGTACCCGGATTCGAGTTAACCCCGAAATTCCCAATTAAAGTAGCCTATTTTGATCAAAATTCTCAAAATTTTAACATGGCAAGTATAACGAATATTTTTTCCATGCTCAAGGACCTAATCCGCAACTACTAGAAGCCTCGAATCGAATTAAATTGTAACTTTTTTTTCGGAACCCTAGTTTAGCACTATTCATCATCTTCTCCAAGTTGAATTTTGCATTTCTAGCAAATCAAGAAGCTAACTAACTTCAAAAGTTTGCTCTACATACTTATTTAAGCATATTTGAAGCAATAAATTAAGCTAAAACACAAGAGTTTGCTATTCACATTTTTTACTATTCATCATCTTCTACATGTGAAATCTTGTCAAAAAATTATTTTCAAGCTATACCAATGCATATACAAGGTCTCTAGCATGTAATAATACTATATAGAATAAGAATCAAGCATGTTATGGCACATTAATGGCAAAATTCGAAAATTGAAAAATTGAACATAAACTTTAAAACTCCATGAAAATGAAAAAATTCCTCACAAAGTTTTTGTTCCAAAATGCGAAAAACGAATGGTAGAAAGATAGAGGATGACAAGATGAGTCCGAATATGCAATTTGAGCTTCCAACTCCTTCATTTACACCTTTAAAGAGCCAAAATTGCATAAAATTTACTATTCCCGTAATAAGGGTTTGGTGGCTGATTTGGAGTGTTTTTTGGCAGATTTTGAAGTTGTAGGGTGTTAAAATGAAGTCAAAGGATCAAAGGATAATATATGTGAGTGAAAAATCACTATTTGCTTTTAAAAACGTTATTTTAACACGTTAAAACTCCACTTTAATCTCATATTTTGTTGCAAATGCATTTTTTTTCTAAAGCAATAATCATAATATAATGGTAGACTAATTTTTAAATTGTTTAAAAGACTAGTTTTAAAAAATTTAGGAGAAAGATCAATAAATAGAACTTAAAACTCTTTAAATGCAATTCTCACTAAAAATTCATATAAAAATAATATGAATGCACATATTTCATGTAATAAAAGAAATGAACATGAAATTATACATTATGTGACAAATAATCAATTTAAACAAGTAAAAGCATGTAATTTATAATTTAAATAATCAAATGCACGTAAATAACAATTAAACAAGTATTTGCACATAAATTCGGGACCGGGGTCTCACAGATGCTCTATTACGGGATCTATGTTTGGCATTTTCTTTAGTAATTATTTGAGATTCTCATCCGGAAGTCTTAGTCGGTGTTCTTATTCAGCGTTCCTATTCAAGCTTCTTGTACGGTATTCCTAGTTGGCATACTTAGTTGGTACTCAGAATTTGATTTTCGATCTTTCATTCCGTATGTTTGAGCCAGCAATACTTGAGTGAAGAATTGCGAGGACGCAATTGTTTAAGGAGGGGAGAATGTGAAACCCCACTTTTCTATCTTATCTCGATTTGCATGAATTGACTTGTTTATGTGCTATATGACTTAGAATGTGTTAAATATGTGATTAATACTCCTAATACATGCTAAGTGTGCATTCATGAAATTTTCATAAAAAACGGAATCAGAAATTTTATCATCGGTTTTGGTAAATAGTATTTTTGAACACCTGTCCGCTAAAATTTTTACAAGGATGTTTTAAACGTTTTAAAACCTAGTCCTCTGGTATTAATAGACCCGTGTTTGATTAAAACGGATTTGGAATCAGTTTTGAAATTTTAAAGATTTTTACACTTTCTTTCGCAAGAAAATGAGTTTTAAGCCGACTCGGGTGAAATTGTTTAAATGTAGAACTCTTTGTCACCTAAAATATATTGTCTAGAATTAATTTAGTTGTCAATTTAATAGTTGAGCAAGAAATAGTCATTAAATGAATTAAAAGACTAAATAGAATTAAAAGACTAAAAAATTAACTTTGACTTTCTTTTAATTTATTTGACCTTAACTTATTTATGCATCAACACCTACTAAAACAACACAAAACCAATTCAAAGCACACACAAGGTGGCCGAACTCCATAGCTTTTCTTGAGAGCATTTTCAACATTTTTTCAAAGAAAATTTTTATAGAAAAACCTAGTTTTTGTTCATAGATTTTCGTGCCAAGTTGGATTCCGCTTGTTAGGCACACATTGCACGCATATCTAGGCTTATATCGCATAAAAGGTGAGAAAAATTCTAGATCTCAAAAGTCATATTTTATGTTTTTGCTTATAATTGCTTTTTGAACTGTTAGAATGTTAATTTGAAGTTATATTATTGCTCAGTGCATGCTAAGGATCGTTTATGTGTATTACTACGAGATTTGAACCATTGTAGCGAAATTATTTATTTTCGGGTATTTAAAGTTGATAGATTAGCCATTTGATGAGTAACTTGAGTTGTTATGGTTGAAATCGATTGCTGTCGATTTTTAAAAGTTTATTAATTAAGTGGTAACGCCGTTATAATGCCGAATTTTCGATTACGATATTTGTGTGAAAATCCAGAAATTTCAGCCTAGGTGCATTGAGGTTTTAGGGTTGTTGGGCTTGATTTTGATGTGTCTTGGTTGGTTTCCGAGAGGGCTAATGTAGTTGACTGAATGGATGAGTGTTAGAAACTGATTTGGGGTTGTTTGGATTAGTATAATGTAAGATATGATTATTTGAAGTTTAGGTTGTCTTTCTTTAAATTATTGAATTGAACCTTTAGTTGTTTGGGTGGTGTTTGAGTGATTGAATTGTGAGTTGTTGATGGTTAGACTAGGGTTTGGTTGTGTGTTTAATGCCTGTTGACTCGGATGCCCTACTTTGTCATCTAACTTAATTGTTTCATGATTATATAGTTGTTGATTGTTAAATGTTGTTGAATGGATTGGTAATGTGACACCCCGATCCCTCTCGAGACCGGGAGTTCTATCAATCAAACTAATCACAACCCAAACCAAACCCGGGCAAAATTTTCAGGAAAACGGACGGAGTCTCCCCTGTTTATAGGCGAAATGTAAAACCTGTAATAGCATATAATGGACCAATACCATGTCCAAACATTCAACCACCTCAAGGCCATCCGAGCCTTGTTCTCAACAAGCAACCACAAGCAAATATACATACATTTTCAAGTACTAGACTATTCTAACTCTTCCTTTAACCATACAAACATGCTTAGTAATTAAACTACACCAACCTATTGCATAAGTTAGACTAACATATCTTTCTATCTCTTTCCTTTGTCATTACAAACATACATTGAATTTAAGCTACATTAACTAAATACATAATCTAACTTATCAAACTACTTCAATAATCTAATAAAACTTAAAATATATACTTCTTGACATTATTCACATACAACATAAGGAAGCATATAACTTTACAACTTTGACAACTCAAGTCACGTAGGCACGCAAGACAACTCTTCAGGCAACAACTTCCACGAAATCACGAACTTCCAGCTTACATGACATTTCCTGAAATGTGGTGGTGAGGAGTGAGTATACACAACACGTATACTCAGTGAGGGCGAGACAGATATCGAATTGGAGAGAAAGAAGATCGTGCAATGCAAATAGGTACAGTTAAGCAATACAATCAATAAAAGGCATTCAATATAAACAACAATACAATTAAACAACTAAAGAAAACATTAACACAACCAATCAAAGCTATACCACACTTTGAAGGCTATGGTTCACTCGAGCGAGTAATGTACCGATCACGATTTCGATGACTTTAACGATGACGCGCCGGCCCAAACCACCTTATAACACCAGTTTGGAATACCCCGGAAGTATCCATCAACCTACGACCCAAATCTCCCTGGGAGGCAACCCAAGCGAGAAAGGGAATAGCAGCGGAGCTAGAGCAACCAACACTGGCAACCCAAGGCTACCCAGAGAGGCCCATCACTCACGCGCGAGACACTATGCAATGCAAGACTCGATACAAGGCGATAAACAAGCGATAAACAAGCGATAAAACCACACGTGGGAGAATAACAAAGTAGGTTACCCTCGCACGCAATAGCAGCAATTTGATAAGCAATTCAATCCAAAACAACTCAAACAAGTATTTCAAGTAATTCTAAGCATTCTATAAGCATAAAGACAAGAAAACACACAAAAACACAAATCGGCCCCAACTATCAAAACTCTACCATTTCCAAACGAGCCACGAGTTCTGAAAACCGACTTCGCCAACCCTTCTAGGTCACCATAAGGCACATCTAAAGACCCCGAAACCTTACTTTACCCTAGAACTCGCGCAAAGCCCCGATTTTCCCCTTTCTCGTTTGAACTACAACTATAACAACCAAACACCCAACCAACGCCATAATCGCACCAAAAGTGCTTCCATGGCCTCCCGAAGCAATGCCAACACGCAAAACGAGAAAACACAAAAGTCGACCTAAACGACCCCGACTTTCCCAAAGGCTTAATTCTCATTTTTTTCCACTACGCAACCCAAACAAACCACACATTTTAGCATTCTAGCATACCTAGCACGTTTCTACATCAACGGAAAGCATAACAGCGCAATTTCAACGTTTCAAGGTTTTACTATTCATAAAACACTATTCATTTCACAATTTAATTTGCAATCACAACATTTAACCGCAGAAAATGTTACAAAGCTATAAATACATGTTCTACAAATGCTAAGGAACATTCTAGAAGCATCAAATCGCTTTAAATAACGTTCTACAGATAACTCTAAAAATTGACAAAGTTAACATACACAACGTATAAATGCGCAAATAACGATGAAACCCTCACCTCGGACTCTCCTAGACGCTAGGAAAACCTCGTAGAATGCCTCGGAAACCACCCCGTGGAAGCCCTCGCGAAGAATCGAAGAATTGAAGTTGAATTTCCTTTTTTTCTTCTCCTTATTTTTTCGGCCATGGCTGCTCTGTTTTCAGTTCTGTTTTTTTTTAATTTTTATGCTATTTTAAGCTATTTAAAATATGACAAGGGTCAAAAGGGTCAAATCTTTGGTCAATGTTGGTCAAACAACTTAAAACTAGTCAAAATAGCTTACTTTTGTGCATTTTTAAGTTAAATAACTATCACCTAAATTAATTCTAGCTAGTAACAATTAAAATATAAAATTTAAGTCATCTAAATACTAGTTTTCACTATTTGTTGAGGACTAAAATTCATTTCCCAACTATCTCTCTCGATATGCTATGCACTTTGCGTCAATAGAAGAACATCAATTAAATCTCAAATAATCTAAGAAATATATCATTTTTGGAAAGCATCATAGTTTAAAATTTACTCCGGCTCGGAGTTACTTTTCTCATTTATTTGAAAACCGAGTAATTTTAACGCAAAACAACCAAAATCGATTTCTAAAATAATCAAAACAATCAAGGTATTCAATATTCATTTAGAATGATTAATTTAACTATTTCCAGAATATTTTAAGAGTTATCAAGTTAATATTAAGCTACAAATGAAAGTTAATATAAACACATAGTCAAATACAATTAAACACTAACATTTAAGGTAACACTTAATTAATCACAAGAAAAGAATTTCAATTACTATAATTATTAGGAATAGGTAATAATATTTTAATTATTCAATTTTACAAATCCTAAATGCTTCCAAGAGGAATATTAAAATAGTGCAAGTTGGTTGATTTAACTAATTAAACAATTAATCAAATGCAATCAAGTGCTATTAAATGCATGCCGGGTTCGGGTTATCACATCCTTCCCCCCTTAAAATAATTGCGTCCTCGCAATTCTTCTTCCAAAAGAAATCAACATCATCTGAAATCCAGTTCTGACTAATCTTCATTAGCTACTGAATAAGTATTTCATCAAGATGACCAATAGGAAAGTTCAAGTAGAAATGCCAAGCAGTAACGCCAAATAAAGGCTCAAATACCGTACAAGAATCCCGTTGACACGAATACCGAAGAAGAATAAATTCCAACCAAAAACGCCGAGATAATACCAATAAAGACTAAAGCAAAGATACTGTAGATGTCATCAATACCACATACTAATGGCAGGAAGGGTACTGAAAGAATACCCTATTTAAGAATCTTCAATAAAAGTCTAACAAGTACCAAATAAGAAAGTTAAAAGATAGCCAAAGTAAGTGCACCTCATGCAGTATTGACTACCGTAAATAGACCCAGCTGATAGTTTTGTAAAAGAATACAGAGAAGAATACCCAAGGCCAACCTCTAAATGAAATCTTCCAATCACTGTGTTCCTACTGCAACATCTTAGTCAAACAGCAAGTATAGATTTTCCCCTGAGTGGAAAGGCCGAAGGAGAAGCCGTAAACAGTACAAGATAATATGTCCAAGCAGAATTCCAAGTGTAGGATCTTCCAATAAATGCTAATAAGGAAAATACTAGTAGAATGCTCAATAAGAATTCCAAAGAATACCGTAAGTAACATGAGATAACGAGTCTGATAGGGATTCTAGTTACCAAACCAGCTGAGGGATGCCAAAGAAAATACCCGAACAATGCTCCAGTAAGAAAGTACCAAGAATTGCCCAATAAGTAATACTAAATAATTGGCCACTAAGAATCCTAGAGAATGCCAGTGAAGACTTTTCCAATAAGGAATACCAGTAGCACTCCAATAAAGACCAAGACACATATACCATAGATAATACCATGCAGTAAGTCCAACTGAAAATCCAATAGCCAAGTCCACCAAGTAGTGCCAACAAAAGTCCCCAAAGAACACCCATTAAGAAAACCAAAGAATGCTCCAAAGAATAACCAAATAAAACCCCAAGAGAAAGCTACTCTTTCACAACTGTTAAGCACAGAAGAGGCCATAGAGATTCGCCAATAACTGAGCTCCAAAAGCAAACACCAATTCCCAAATAAAGACTAGCCAAATACCATTCATTTCCTGCCAATCCATACACCTTGAAAAGCCAGAGGTGAACAACTTTCTTCAGGGGAGGAAGAGGACTTACTTACCATTTCCATAGGACATGTATGAATGCCAATATATCACAGTTATACATATGCCTTAAACTATTATGCAAGCAAGTTTACAAAATAGTTTATTCAACAAAGTCACCCAAGCACGGCAATCAAGTCAAGCATAACATAATCAATTCAAGACATTTTAAATCACACATTACAAATAATACTTCAAGCAAATAACAATTCACGAGATCAATTCGATTCACAATGCCAATTCGATAGGTCAATTCAATGCACAACTAGACACTTTACTTCACTTAGTACACAATTAACACATAACACATAACTATATCACATAGGAGCACACATTCATGTCAAGACACACAATCTCACATACAAGCATGCACCTTCAATACACGCTTAACAAGAACATATTCAAGGGCCGCTACCCACCAGACCGAGGACCCTGTCCCGGCTTATGAGCTAGACAAGCTCTGATACCACCTGTGACACCCCGATCCCTCTCGAGACCGGGAGTTCTATCAATCAAACTAATCACAACCCAAACCAAACCCGGGCAAAATTTTCAGGAAAACGGACGGAGTCTCCCCTGTTTATAGGCGAAATGTAAAACCTGTAATAGCATATAATGGACCAATACCATGTCCAACTATTCAGCCACCTCAAGGTCATCCGAGCCTTGTTCTCAACAAGCAACCACAACCAAATATACATACATTTTCAAGTACTATACTATTCTAACTCTTCCTTTAAGCATACAAACATGCTTAGTAATTAAACTACACCAACCTATTGCATAAGTTAGACTAACATATCTTTCTATCTCTTTCCTTTGTCATTACAAACATACATTGAATTTAAGCTACATTAACTAAATACATAATCTAACTTATCAAACTACTTCAACAATCTAATAAAACTTAAAATATATACCTCTTGACATTATTCACATACAACATAAGGAAGCATATAACTTTACAACTTTGACAACTCAAGTCACGTAGGCACGCAAGACAACTCTTCAGGCAACAACTTCCACGAAATCACGAACTTCCAGCTAACATGACATTTCCTGAAATGTGGTGGTGAGGAGTGAGTATACACAACACGTATACTCAGTGAGGGCGAGACAGATATCGAATTGGAGAGAAAGAAGATCGTGCAATGCAAATAGGTACAGTTAAGCAATACAATCAATAAAAGGCATTCAATATAAACAACAATACAATTAAACAACTAAAGAAAACATTAACACAACCAATCAAAGCTATACCACACTTTGAAGGCTATGGTTCACTCGAGCGAGTAATGTACCGATCACGATTTCGATGACTTTAACGATGACGCGCCGGCCCAAACCACCTTATAACACCAGTTTGGAATACCCCGGAAGTATCCATCAACCTACGACCCAAATCTCCCTGGGAGGCAACCCAAGCGAGAAAGGGAATAGCAGCGGAGCTAGAGCAACCAACACTGGCAACCCAAGGCTACCCAGAGAGGCCCATCACTCACGCGCGAGACACTATGCAATGCAAGACTCGATACAAGGCGATAAACAAGCGATAAACAAGCGATAAACAAGCGATAAAGCCACACGTGGGAGAATAACAAAGTAGGTTACCCTCGCACACAATAGCAGCAATTTGATAAGCAATTCAATCCAAAACAACTCAAACAAGTATTTCAAGTAATTCTAAGCATTCTATAAGCATAAAGACAAGAAAACACACAAAAACACAAATCGGCCCCAACTATCAAAACTCTACCATTTCCAAACGAGCCACGAGTTCTGAAAACCGACTTCGCCAACCCTTCTAGGTCACCATAAGGCACATCTAAAGACCCCGAAACCTTACTTTACCCTAGAACTCGCGCAAAGCCCCGATTTTCCCCTTTCTCGTTTGAACTACAACTATAACAACCAAACACCCAACCAACGCCATAATCGCACCAAAAGTGCTTCCATGGCTTCCCGAAGCAATGCCAACAAGCAAAACGAGAAAATGCTAAAGTCGACCTAAACGACCCCGACTTTCCCAAAGGCATAATTCTCATTTTTTTCCACTACGCAACCGAAACAAACCACACATTTTAGTATTCTAGCATACCTAGCACGTTTCTACATCAACGGAAAGCATAACAGCGCAATTTCAACGTTTCAAGGTTTTACTATTCATAAAACACTATTCATTTCACAATTTAATTTGCAATCACAACATTTAACCGTAGAAAATGTTACAAAGCTATAAATACATGTTCTACAAATGCTAAGGAACATTCTAGAAGCATCAAATCGCTTTAAATAACGTTCTATGGATAAATCTAAAAATTGACAAAGTTAACATACACAACGTATAAATGCGCAAATAACGATGAAACCCTCACCTCGGACTCTCCTAGACACTAGGAAAACCTCGTAGAGTGCCTCGGAAACCACCCCTTGGAAGCCCTCGCGAAGAATCGAAGAATTGAAGTTGAATTCTTTTTTTCTTCTCCTTATTTTTTCGGCCATGGCTGCTCTGTTTCAGTTCTGTTTTTTTTATTTTTATGCTATTTTAAGCTATTTAAAATATGACAAGGGTCAAAAGGGTCAAAGCTTTGGTCAATGTTGGTCAAACAACTTAAAACTAGTCAAAATAGCTTACTTTTGTGCATTTTTAAGTTAAATAACTATCACCTAAATTAATTCTAGCTAGTAACAATTAAAATATAAAATTTAAGTCATCTAAATACTAGTTTTCACTATTTGTTGAGGACTAAAATTCATTTCCCAACTATCTCTCTCGATATGCTATGCACTTTGCGTCAATAGAAGAACATCAATTAAATCTCAAAGAATCTAAGAAATATATCATTTTTGGAAAGCATCATAGTTTAAAATTTACTCCGGCTCGGAGTTACTTTTCTCATTTATTTGAAAACCGAGTAATTTTAACGCAAAACAACCAAAATCGATTTCTAAAATAATCAAAACAATCAAGGTATTCAATATTCATTTAGAATGATTAATTTAACTATTTCCAGAAGATTTTAAGAGTTATCAATTTAATATTAAGCTACAAATGAAAGTTAATATAAACACATAGTCAAATACAATTAAACACTAACATTTAAGGTAACACTTAATTAATCACAAGAAAAGAATTTCAATTACTATAATTATTAGGAATAGGTAATAATATTTTAATTATTCAATTTTACAAATCCTAAATGCTTCCAAGAGGAATATTAAAATAGTGCAAGTTGGTTGATTTAACTAATTAAACAATTAATCAAATGCAATCAAGTGCTATTAAATGCATGCCGGGTTCGGGTTATCACATGTAAAATATGGATTAATTGATTATTGATTGTTGTTACAAAACTTTGGGTAGCACGCTCGGAGTTAATCCGGGGCGTTACATTATTAATTGAATGATGATTATTGAGTATGGGAATCGGGCATTTTCCTTGCTGATCTCTTGGAATATTGATTGATTATTGAGTACAAGAATCGGGCACTTTCTTTGCTGATCTCTCGGAATATTGATTGATTATTGATTATGGGAATCGGGCACTTTCATTGTGATCTCTCGGAATATTGATTGATTATTGATTACGGGAATTGGGTACTTTCGTTGCTGATCTCTTGGTTTATTTATGTTGAGTCTCATTGTTGTGAGCTTTGATAATGTTGTGTCACCTCGGGAGGCATCCTGGGCTGCGGGTACAATTATCATGGCTACTCCTTATCTCGCATGGGCGGAGAGGCCATGGGGTGTGGGTCTAGGTCAAGGTACCTCATGATTGTGTCATTGAGTTTGGAGGAGTTGTTGAGCATGAAATTGGTGTATAGGGCTTCATCAGCAAATGTATCGTATCTTTATTGTGTGTTTACAGTTATTACTATTGTTGCATTTATAATGATTATTGATGTTCTTTGTGTGTTTACTGCTCAAAGGATGATTTCCAAGGAATATAGTAAATACTGTTAGAGATCTATCGGA
Organism: Ehretia macrophylla; assembly: GCA_037974665.1. Taxonomy (NCBI): domain Eukaryota; kingdom Viridiplantae; phylum Streptophyta; class Magnoliopsida; order Boraginales; family Ehretiaceae; genus Ehretia; species Ehretia macrophylla. Next base: position 83,403,736 of record CM075770.1, on the reverse strand, counting down.
TCCTCACTAGGCTTGTTTTATATAAGCTCGCTCTCAATTATTGCATGCATGCAAGTGTTACTGAGCCTGACTACGGGTACATGCTTCTTGATGAGAAAAAAAAAATGTGCCTACCGTGGATGAGTCTTATGTTCAGGAGTCTTTGCCATGAGATTGTTGTAGTTGATGTATTATGATGTATTATAAACCTACTTTAACTTAAAGACTTATGTATGATGGTTAGTAGTTTTTCTTTTGATCATGTTTAGATTGCTAAGTTGGTTTATAATCTATTTTGAAATATATGTATTATGTTGGAACGGAGGTGCATAACTATGAAAGAGTTGATGAAAGAATGTTTAATGTATGAAGTGGTTGTGTTGTATGATGTTAATTTGATTGTGGAATTGGTTGGTGATTTATGGAGCTTGATGCACGTTGTTCTTAAGGGTTGGTTTAGAGCCCTAATGTTCATGTTACTGTCGTTATGCTGCCGAAATTCTGTTGTGTCCTGACTGATCGTAGGAGGGGTCGAGTTGGGGCGTGATACCAAATCCCCTCTTTTCTTAGCTTGGCCGAGTGGTATCTTGACTTATCCTTAAATTATAGTTTAGTTAGGGGGTGTAGGAGGTGTGCATGTGCTTAAGACCAAAAGAAGGAGAAAATGTAGCGACAAACTTACCTTTGGCCGAGAATGGAGTGTCTAAGAGCTATCCTAGCTTGAATTCTTGCTATGGCTAGAAGTTTGAGGGTCTTTGAGAGCTTGCATGATTCTTGGAAGCACAAGCTTGGTGGTGGAGGAGCTAGGGCAGAAAATGGAGAGAATGAGAGAGTTGAATGAAGAGTTTTTGAGAGTTTTATGTGTATGTGAGGGTGTCCTCGATTTTGGTGAGTTGAGAGAGCATATGTGAGTTGTTTTTCGTATAGTTTGAATTTTGTGAGTGTGTGTGGTGTGTAGCCCAAGAAAGGGAAAGGTTTGGGTTAAGTGTAGGAATATTTTTATGCTTCTAGTGCTTTGTGATGAATATTTTAATGTTTTTGTGTTTTGTGTGTGTATAAATTATAATTTTGTGTGTGTGGGTATGTGGATTTCTTGTTGGCCGTGTAGGGCATGTGTGTGTCTGTGTTGTTTATATTGTTTTTTGAATTCTAGTGTTTGGTGATAGGATTTAGGGCTTGGTGAGCTTTTGTCCTTTAGTGGGTTGATTTAGGATTAGAATAATAGTTAGTGGTTTGTGTAGGATTAGTTTATTAGTATTTTAGTAGTTAGGGGAGTTTGTAGGATTTAAATTAGGGAATATATAATAATGCATAGTGCTTTGTGCAGGAATCTTTCTAGGTTAATGTGCAGGCACATTTTACTAGGCTTAGGGCATGCACTATAAGGTAAGGCACACACTTCTAGGTGAATGCACGGATTCCAATATAAATGCACACAATCCTAGGTAAATGCACGTAAACCAATGCAAGGTACGTAATTCAATGCAATGCATGTAAATCAAGGTATGGTACTTAAATTTAGGTTAAGACACGCAGTTCAAGGTTAGTACAAAAAAATTGAGATATCGCACGAAAATTGAGGTTTAAGGCACACAATTCTAGGTCAAGGTACGTATGACAAGGCATGCACGAGGCATGCACGAAAATCAAAGAACGTATCTACGGTATTGTACGTAACCTAATATTAACATACTTAATCCTAGGTTAAGGCTCGTGCTTCGAGACGAAAGTATACTCTCTAATTTAGGTACACGTAAACCAAGACAGGGCAGGTAATCCAAGGTCGGTCATATAATTCTGGGTCTAAGGCATGCAAATTGAGGTAAGACATGTTATTCGGGGTCGGGCCTCATATCCTCCCCTCCTTAAAAGAATTTCTCCCTGAAATTCATTCTTACTTGTTGAGGTCATTTAGATGGGTTTTGGACTTTAATATTTCTATTCCAGTTTGTTGCTTGCTCCGTGATCCCCTTTGCCAAAACCGATTCACTTCCAAACTTTCTCCAATCGTTAATTCAGTGTGACCCCTACATTCACTGTTCATCCTCTTTCTATGTTTTTCCTTATTCAAATTTCCATCTTCAAGTCACGAGGCTTCGAAATTTCTCTTAATCTTAATCAAGACTCTTAAGGCGAATAGTTTCAACCTCAAATAAATTTCACTCACCTTAATCCAAGGTTACGTCATACATAAGAAGACAATGGTCCTACTCACTTAGTGGCCTAGTCATTCATTCGAACACTTAATGCTCGCCAATATATCTTCAACATTAGTGTTAATAAGCTAGGGCCATTGCCATGTAAGTGATGTCAATGCCCCACTAGGTTACCGGTTGTACAACAACAATCCTAGGACTATAAATGGGTGCCGAAATGATCTAGCTCATAAGATACTTACCATACTAATCCAAGTAGCTTGTTACAGGAAATAACTTTGAGGCTGTATTAACATAAGAATTATGACCGCGAGGCATCATTCAATATAATCTAATGGAACTTCAAAAGTAATCAATCTCTTATTTAACTATCACTACAAGATCCACCCTCTATTCAACGACCACAATTCGAAGTCTACCAACAGCTAGTTTCTAGACGTGAAATGGTGCACAAAAATACAGTTGTCTAACAGCAGTCTCTTGGGTCATTATGACTATAATTCATCTCTATCCTAACTATACGAAATCTTACTCTCCTCATTTATATGTTCAACTAGATAAGAACATTAAGACTCATCGACCTTAGGTCGTAGGGTTTACCATGAATCATCATGCATACTCACTATTAGCTATTTAGGGTTACTAATCATACCCTAACGACTCCACTTTGCAGCCAGATGCTTTAATCTCACTTCCATGGTTTATATACTAGGTCTATCGGTATTACTTAGGGATATATGCTTCCTGATATCCTCTATGGTATCCAAATAACAGGTGTGTAGAATGATATACTTTGCATAATCACAACTAAATTCGAGGGGGCACCAAATTAATACCATGATTCTTAATATCGCCAATATCCAACTTAGGACCTTTAGCAACGTTAGTCATCTAATGCATAATTCAATACTTTACACTTCTATTCGATATAACATTTTAGGTGTAGTCCTTCCAACACAAGTTCTAGTTATGTGAGTTCCTCGATTCCAACATCTCTATATCTTGTTATACTACAGAATCATCAACCTTGTTAAACTCAATCTCCAGAGTTGCCTACATGTCTTGAGGTTATCCATTGTTAAGTCACTTAAATACACTATCCATGTCTTAATAATCTAACCCCTAAAAGTAACTATCACCAACTTCCATGAATTGATATCTTAATTTCTAGGTCACGATCTTACCATTTAGTGAACTTGAAACTCGCTAGTATACACCATATTAGATTCATTAATGCTGAATTTCAATCAAGTAAAGATTCTCAAAGAAATAGTCTATTACACCAATTTAAGATATAAGAATTTGATTCAAAAGTAACTCCTAAGTCAAATTCCCATTATAAGCATATGAATATATATATATACTACTCCACATGTCCAATAGTATACGCTTATATCTTAAGGAAAGTTGTATGTCATTAACCTTTATACTTGAACCACAATAGAAGAACGGTTTAACAGAATCAAGAACTTCATAGCTATAAAATTGATAGCTTAATCACAGGTATGGGTATTCCAAAGATAAGGAGATAACTTTACCTCAACAATTATACATGTGCTACGCATTTTATATATGCATCCAATAATACATACGATTCATCGAGTACCTGTGAAGATGCGAGAAATCTCTAATAGAGCCTTTTTGTTCTTCCTGCATAAATTCACTTCCCTAAAAGTCCTAATCCTAACAATCTTTGTGTATAAACAGTCAGTGATGGTTATATAACATGCACATGTATCAAGGAAGGTATATAAAAGCATGCATGCATTATTGAGGGCACTAACGTGTCGGTGTGCATGACACATAATACATATGGTCCATAAAGGCACATGATATTCAATGCTCAAAGCAATTAAAGCACAATAGCACACATTAACACATAAACACAAGACATCATGATTACCTTAGGGCTTCTACCCACGGTCTGAGAATTGAACCCGACTAATGCGAATAATACGCTCTGATACCATTCAAGTATAGGTGTCACACCCAACCCGACCTATAGAGTCTAGACTAGAGTATGACCTAAATCATTATCATTATTTTACGATTTTAACCATTTGACTATGATTAATTCTTATTCATTAATCTAATACTCCAAAAGTTTTTTTGAAAACTGGTAGCATAACGGTCATATTTAGGACTTTTGGTTTTATCTATTTTCTAGAACATCTCACAATTTTTGAATCCATAATTTGCTTACAACTAAAACTTTCGTTCTACCATCGATTGATATGCCTACTAGTTTATCTTGAATGTTCTGTCTGAATTATCAAGCCTATCATGACAACTACATCCTATTTATTTGTCAAACTTATGCATGTACCTTTTATCTTTTGCTTACAAATGAGTACCTAAGTGGGAGTAGGTAGGGCTAGTTTAGTTAATTCTTCACCTATTGGTTCAAATGCCTAATGATAACTACTATCTATAACAATGAAAGCAAACAACTGAAATAAAAGAATTCATCCAGTTTATAGTTAGTACAAGCCAAAATTAGACCTAAAATTACAACAGGGGTCATTTACAACAAAAAAATAGACAGCCTTCAAATAACGCAACATCCCTAACAACATTCATGTTCATGAAAAAGCACATATTGCACATAGTCATTCCAAAGGTTCATCAACTAGCACATTCTCTTCTGGCACCTATTCCAAATCTGCTTCACCTGTGATGACAAAATAGGGTGAGTCCTTATGAACTCAGCGATGGGGAACAAGTGACAAGGTTTTTGAAATCTTTTTCTGGTTAACTTGTGAAAACTCCTTTGAAAACATGTCATGTAATAGAAATAAGAATGTAAACACAGTATAAGAATCAAATTGAACAATTGATACATTTATAAATCATTTCAAGGATACGGTGAGCTTTCGCACTCAAGATCAATCGCTGAGCATTTGCTCTCAAGATCATTTCCAATAACCATTGCTAAAACCGGCATCAATCATCCACTTATCACTCCCAAATGGGTGTACTTCGGATTGTAAATCAAACCTATGACCCAACTCTCTGAGGGTGGAATGTCAAGCAAGAGAGAGAATTGGACCATGGTAGTCACGGGAGCACCGACAAACCCTATGCTGTCCGGCGTTCGTGAAATGCTACCATACCACAATGAAAGGTTTCAACCTTGTATGCAATGCACATTTATGCCATTTAACATTTCACATTAGGAGGTCAACAAAGTATGTTGCCTTCGAACAAGTATATGATCACATTTTAACATATTGGCACATAAGGCATTGTAAGAACATATAATCATCTCATATATCAATTTGAAAGAAATTAAACTTTCACGGGAAGCCAAGTAATCATGTTCAAAATAAACCATAGAATATCTTTTAACAATTCAATAAACGCATAAAAAGTATACTAGAGTGTGGTAATATCATATGCAAGATCGGGTGCACGAATAGTTAACGTATGACCTCGTAATCAATATAATTCATGCATGAGGCTATAATAACTTTTCCGGCCAGTCCACAACTTCAATAAAACTCCAATTATAAGTTATGTAAAGCATGATTTAACACTTAGAAGACCTAATTTGCAATTAGGGTTTTAGGTTCATGCTCGGGTGCAAGATTCATCAACTATTAGCTACAAGGAACACTTAGATCATCATCATAGATATCTAACAATTATTGGACAGCCTTGAAACATTGCAAATATCATCATTAAAACCACATGCAAGCCATGAAATCCACCGATACGAACACGAAATCATCAAAAGACATCATATATGTGTTTACCACTATGATTCAACCACATTCAACCCTAAAATCAACATGGAACATTGTCCTAAGTATTTAAAAATTTCCAGGCAGCCTACTACACAACTCATATAAATCAATTAAAGCCATGCAATACATAGTGATCACCTCAAACAAGGATTTCAACCGACTAAGGGCTTCAAATACATAACCACATGCAATAATAACCACCAATCTTCTAAGATATCATCAAGAATCGAACAATAACATGCTAAACATTTTGTAGCCAGCCTATAACAACTCAAATATATCCATTTTAACCATAGGGTAGTCACTTAGGAAACATGCATGTGTAGTAGGGCCTCAATTTCATGCTTACACATACAATTAGATAAGAATCCATCATATAACGAACATAAGTCATGCATCAAGTCATTTGAGGAGTCTCAACCAACCAAAACAGTCAATGCAACTCCTACTTTCCACAAAATCCAAGCATACAATACTTGAAGTTACAAAACATAAGGATTTGAAGCAAGTTTCCAAACCAAACCCTCCTGCAATAGCCTACATTTCATCATTCGGTTGACCAAGAAAATAATCTCCAAATTCAGTGAATTAAATATCAAATCGAAGATTAACGTGTGTTTTAAATCTAGGAACAAACCTCGCTGCATTTTGAGTTCAGACTTAGGAGTTATGACCAATACCGGGAGACCACGCAAAACTGTCCAGATTTAGACAAATTACAATATTTGCCATTGTTGGGGGTCTTAAACTCAAAATTTGCCTTATCCTATTTCAGCAAGATATGTTCAAAACTCAAAAATATAGTGACTCACCAAATTTCATGCATTTTTTTATCATCAGTTGCTAGGTCAAAAGTATTTCATTCTAATTGGACAGAAGACTACCAGAAACTTAACTTCATAGTTCAAGATTCTATCAAGTTTCAAGCCATGCAAGGGTAGATATTCTCATCTAAACATATGCACATGAACTTCAAGAGTAAATACAGCCACATAAGTGCATGCATGTGGGTTTTTGAAGCATTTGAAAAGATTTAAACCCTCACCTTAGCAAATCCTAGCAAGAATACAAGAAACACTTTTGAAATGCACTTGAAAGTGCCAAATCCCCTCTTTTCCTAACTTGGCCGAGTGGTATCTTGACTTTTCCTTAAATTCTAGTTTAGTTAGTGGGTGTAGGAGGTGTGCATGTGCTTAAGACCAAAAGAAGGAGAAAATGTAGCAACAAACTTAGCTTTGGTCGAGAATGGAGTGTCTAGGAGCTATCCTAGCTTGAATTCTTGCTATGGCTGACAGTTTGAGGGTCTTTGAGAGCTTGCATGAGTCTTGGAAGCACAAGCTTGGTGGTGGAGGAGCTAGGGCCGAAAATGGAGAGAATGAGAGAGTTGAATGAAGTGTTTTTGAGAGTTTTGTGTGTATGTGAGGGTGTGCTCACATTTGGTGAGTTGAGAAAGCATGTGTGAGTTGTTTTTTTTGTAGTTTAAATTTTGTGACTATGTGTGGTGTGTAGGCCGAGAAAGGGAAGGGTTTGGGTAGAGTGTAGGAATTTTTTTATGCTTCTAGTGTTTTGTGAGGAATATTTGAGTATTTTTGTGTTTTGTGTGTGTATAAATTATAATTTAGTGTGTATGGGTGTGTGGATTTCTTGTTGGCTGTGTAGGGCATGTATGTGTGTGTGTTGTTTATATATTTTTTTGAATTCAAGTGTTTGGTGATAGGATTTAGGGCTGAGCTTTTGTCCTTTAGTTGGTTGATTTAGGATTAGAATAATAGTTAGTGGTTTGTGTAGGATTAGTTTATTAGTATTTTAGTAGTTAGTAGAGTTTGTAGGATTTGAATTAGGGAATATAATAATGCATAGTGCTTTGTGCAGGAATCTTTCTAGGTTAATGTGCAGGCACATTTTTCTAGGTTTAGGGCACGTACTACGAGGTAAGGCACACACTTCTAGGTAAATGCATGGATTCCAATATAACTGCATGCAATCCTAGGTGAATGCACGTAAACCAATGCAAGGCATGGAATTCAATGCAATGGAAGTAAATCAAGGTATGGCACTTAAATCTAGGTTAAGACACGCAGTTCAAGATTAGTGGACAAAAATTGAGGTATTGCATGTAAATCGAGGTTTAGGGCACACAATTCTATGTCAAGGTACATATGACGAGGCATGCACAAAAACCAAGGAAGGTATCTAAGGTATTGCACGTAACCCAATACTAATGTACTTAATCCTATGTTATGGCTTGTGCTTCGAGACGAAAGCATACTCTTTAATATAAGTGCACGAAAACCAAGACAGGGCATATAATCCAAGGTTAGTCATATAATTTTAGGTCTAAGGCACATAAATCGAGGTAAAACACTTTATTCGGGGTCGGGCCTCATACTGGATTTAGCAGATGGCCTCCCCAACTAGCCTTTATTAGTCTTGGGGCTCGGTTGAGCTTAGGAAAGAATTTAAAGAACTCATTGAGGGCTATTTCTATTCCAGCTGAACATGTAGTTTTTCCCTATCTTGTTGGGGAAAAGGTTGGGGAGCCCCTATTTTATTCCAGAAAAAAAGCGGGAGCCTTTGCATTGATTATCGGGCGCTCAACAATGTAACCTAACCATCAAGAACAAGTATCCACTTTGATTGCAGACTTCTTCGCCCTAATCAATAAGCGCGAGATACTTCTCGAAGTTGGATCTAGGGTCGTGTAATGCCCCGATCTCTCACCAGGCTGGAGGCTGTAAAAACCAAGCTATTCTCAACCCAATTTCATCCCGGTCTCAAAATTTTAAGAAAAAATAGACAGAATCTCCCCTAGAACGTGGATATTTTGAAAACCTGTAAGCATTCAATAAGCTATAGAACAACAAAAAAGCCATTTCCAAAATAAAGATCCCAACTTTAAGGCCATCCGAGCCTTAAGACATACAAACAGTTTAGATAAACACAAGCATGCTTTCATAACTTAACTTCTTTACAAAACCGCTTATCATGCCCCATGATAGCTTTTAAGCATTCTTAGAAATTAAAAATAACCAGTCATTTACTCCCAAGCATGCAAAAAAGCTAAGAGCATAAATATAAGTTATTACATGCCATAGTTCATATCTCCTACTACAATCAACTAGTATTCAACCTACAATCACTCAAACATGTACATAAGCATTTAGGCTACAAAATAGAACATAAGGTAGAGTAAACAAGATCTCCACATAACAGCAAGAACCATAAATCCACCTCACACAATTATACACTGCAACTAAGGTAACTGATCCGCCTGGACCTCTAGCCCTTCACCTTCAACCAAATCAAGTTGGGGTTCAACCCCAAGGTCTCTTGAAACATGTTAGCGAGGTATGAGCAACCACTAATGCCTAGTGAGGGATAAAGACGACCCGGGACATGTAATGCAACAATTAAAGCAATTAAACAAGAGAGACAAGTAAAGTATATTTGAAACAATAAATAACCACACATATCAAAGGATACGATACACTTAACCCCAACACTCCAGAATTATCTTATCTAATCACGAACCACGATCCACGATCCACGAACCACAATCAATATGCTAGCAAATCCCCAATCACTCTAATGGGTGTACTCCGGATGTACCCCAATAATCCTATGACCTAACACCCCCTGGCAATCTCCAGACCAGGCGAGTGAGAGAATAGGTCACGGAGATCGAATATCCACTGGCAAGCTCACAACTGCCCAGCCGATATTTAATACAACCGCCCGTGACACTATGGTTGTGCAACCACTATGCAATGCACTTATCAATGGCAGTATAACATCGATAATATAAGCAATAACACATGCGAGGAACAACAAAGTAGGTTGTCCTCGACACAGTTAGAAAAGAAGCAATTTCATATAAGCAATTAAGCAAGTTACAAAAAGGCATAATCAAGATTCACATAGAACTATACCAAAAGCTCCCGAACATCTTGAAAACACCTTTAAACACTCAAGAAGTCATTGCAAGGTCCTAGAAGCGTGAGACAATCGAATTTGTACCTAAACCCCTTTGTAATTCAACCCGTTTTCCTTCCAAACTCAAGCTATTATTCTAGATTAGTAAGCGGTCTATTCTATACTTTTAATTAACCCATTAGACACCCTTAGGACTCTCGAAGTTGTCTAAATACCCACGTTTAGCACTAAAGCCCCAATTTTCCTCTTTTGACTTTGTACTACACGTACCTCACCCGAGACTTAAACGGAAGCTAGCAAAGCATAACTAGAGTCTACTTAGCCTAGGAATACCAAAAGTGAAGGCCAATTCAACCCAAATTAGCGATAACCCCTAAATCCCTTTCTAAAAGTCGGTTATTTCATGTTTTTTTATAGGTTATGAGCAATTAAACCCTACGGGGCCTTTACAAAACTTTCATTAGCACCTAAAGCATCTATTAGAACCATTAATTCAAGCTATAAGGTTCGATTATGCACAATCCAAGTTTTCCCGTCACTATTCATGCCATATGATCAACAAGCAATTTCAATCTTTTAAACTATGAAACAATAGCATAAGCTAGGTCTCTACTACTTATATATAACATGCATAAGCATATTTAAGCTTTACATAAGCATTTGATAGCAAATCTAAGAACTCAAGAAAGTTGTCACATTTTTCAAATGCAAAAATAGGTATGAAATCCCTCACCTATTGCGCGTAGGAGCTCCTAGGAGGCTAGTAAACACCCTAAACCACTTGCACCTAGCTTGGCTTGGCTTGGAATGAGGATTTGTTGAGCAAAAATCTCTCCTCCTCCTCCTATGCTGATTTTCGGCCCTGCTACAGTGTTTTCAGCTTTTGCTCTTTTTTTTTTTTGTTTTTGTTTTGTGAGTTATAATGTGATATGTTGAGTATATATTAGGGTAGGGTCAAGTTGTTGAGTTTATGGTCTACTAAAATGAGCCTAGTTAACTTAAGAACGAGTCTAATGCGCATAAATTAAGTTAGCTAACTAAAACACAATGTTTCATTAATTAATACTATTCACTAGATTGGTAAAACATTTTCTAAACAGACTCTTCTATTACTCTTAGCTCAAATGTACAATTTTCTCATTCCTAAAACAATTAATATGATTTTAAAAAAATAATATTTCAAAGTAATTAAGCAGTTGAAAAACAGAATGAATAGTTGCCAAAGAAGACAACAAGTAAAGCACAGAAGAAATGCACAAATATTGGATGCAACAGTAGACAAATGTACGACTAATATCTCAGGCGTCATATCCTCTCCCCTTTAAACTAATTGTGTCCTCACAATTCTTCTTCACATTAGAACTCTGCATCAACTGAAAACCAACTCTGATTACTCTTCAATAGTTACTGAGAAAGACATTGTCTCTTCAAATGAACATCATATGAAAATGCCAAGTAGAAGTCCTGTACGGAATGTCAAGAAAGATGCCAAATAAGTAGTTCGAAGAAGAATTTTGAATGAGAACCTAAATACATCCCAGGAAGACTCCAAGCAAGAAACCTGGTCAAATATACTACAATAAGTTCTATAGAAATTTTCCAAATAAGAGTTCTAGAAAAATGTCAAATAGAATAACTACATAGATCCCGAACACCGCTAACAAATGTTGAGAAGAATGCCAAAGAAGAATACCAAAGAAGAATACTGTGCATCTAATAAGATAGTCAAGTTGAATATCAGATCCCGGCCGAATGAGAAGATTGAATGAGAGTCACAAGCAATTGCACCATATACAAAACCAAACTTTGAGGCCTCTTCCCCATTTGTCGAGTAAGAGCATTGTACGAACTTGCCAATAAGAAAATCCAATGCAAATTCCACATAATATCGTTGATAATACTGTAAAATAATTATGATAAGAATCCCAAATACAAGACACACCAAGGAGTGCCAATAAAAAAATACCAAAGAATACCTAATAAGAACCGTCATATAGAACTCCAAAGGAAAGCACTTATTCATGACTGCGGAGTACAAAAGAATGCCTTAGAAGAATTTAAATGGCCAAACTCCAATATAAACACTGACTCCCAAATAAAAGGGTTGACCAAATGCTACTCATTTATGACTGCTAAGAGTAGAAAAAGGCCTTAGAGAACAGTCATATAGAAATCTCAATAACTGAGCTCCGCCCACAACACCGACTCCCAAATAAAAGGGCTGATCAACTGCTTCATGTTCCTACTAATCCACATAACTTGAAAGGCCTGCCACTAATCACCTATGTTCAGGGAAAGAACGACGTATTTCTTACCATTCGACGGGTTATGTATGAATGATAAACTATTGCATATGTATAAACATTCTTTAAACTATTATGCAAGAATGATTATAAAAGAACATATAGATACAATGTAAGCAACAAATTCATTCAAGTGTGAATCATAACATAACCAATTCAAATCACAGTAAAACTTAATTCAAAATGCTCAAATACATACATTATAATCAACAATTCAAGCAAATAATGATTCACAAGGTCAATTCGATGCAACTTTACTTCACTAGCGCATGTTTAACACATAACACATAACTATGTCACATACGTGCACACATTCAATTCAAGACACACAATCACATATGTAGGCACACACTTTCAAAACACACTTAACAAGCACACACGCAGGGTTTACTACCCGATAGGCCAAGGACCCTATCCTGGCTGAGAGCTAACTAAGCTACGATACCACCTGTAATGCCCTGATCTCTCACGAGACTGGAGGCTCTAAAAACCAAGCTATTCTCAACCCAATTCCAACCCGGTATCAAAATTCTAAGGAAAAATAGACAGAGTCACCCCTGTAACGTGGACATTTTGAAAACCTATAAGCATTCAATAAGCTATAGAACAACAATAAAGCGATTTCCAAAACAAAGATCCCAACTTTAAGGCCATCCGAGCTTTAAGACATACAAATAGTTTAGATACATACAAGCATGCATTCATAACTTAACTTCTTTACAAAACCGCTTATCATACCACTCCGTGAGAACTTTTAAGCATTCTTAGAAATTAAAAACATCCAGTCATTCACTCCCAAGCATGCAAAAAAGCTAAGAGCAAAAATATAAGTTATTACGTGCCATAGTTCATATCTCCTACTACAATCAACTAGAATTCAACCTATAATTACTCAAACATGTACATAAGCATTTAGGCTACAAAATAGAACATAAGGTAGAACAAACAAGATCTCCACATAACAGCAAGAACCATAAATCCATCTCACGCAATTAGACACTGCAACTGAGGTAACTGATCCGCCTGGACCTCTAGCTCTTCACCTTCAACCAAATCAAGTTGAGGTTCAACCCCAAGGTCTCCTGAAACATGTTAGTGAGGTATGAGCAACCACTATTGCCCAGTGAGGGATAAAGACGACCTGGGACGTGCAATGCAACAATTAAAGCAATTAAACAAGAGAGGCAAGTAAAGTACATTTGAAACAATAAATAACCACTCATATCAAAGGATACGATACACTTAACCCCAACACACCAGAATTCTATTATTTTGATCACGAACAATAATCCACGAACCACGATCAATATGCCAGCAAATCCCCAATCACTCTAGTGGGTGTACTCCGGATATACCCCAATAATCCTATGACCCAATACCCCTAGCAATCTCCAGACCAGGTGAGTGAGGGAATAGGAAACGGAAGCTAGCAAAGCATAACTAGAGTCTACTTAGCCTAGGAATACCAAAAGTGAAGGCCATTTCAACCTAGATTCGCGATAACCCCAAAACTCATTTCTAAAAGTCGGTTATTTCATGCTTTTTATAGGTTATGAGCAATTAAACCCTACGGGGCCATTACAATACTTTCATTAGCACCTAATGCATCTATTAGAACCGTTAATTCAAGCTATAAGGTCCGATTACGCAAAATCTTAGTTTTCCCATCACTATTTATGCCATATGATCAACAAGCAATTTCAACTGTTTAAACTATGAAACAATAGCATAAATTAGGTCTCTACTACTTATATATAACATATATAGTCATATTTAAGCATTACATAAGCATTTGATAGCAAATCTAAGAATTCAAGAAAGTTGTCACATTTTTCAAATGCAAAAATAGGTATGAAATCCCTCACCTATTGCGCGTAGGAGCTCCTAGGAGGCTAGTAAACACCCTAAACCACTTGCACCTAGCTTGGCTTGGCTTGGAATGAGGATTTGTTGAGCAAAAATCTCTCCTCTTCCTCCTATGCTGATTTTTGGCCCTGCTATAGTGTTTTCAACTTTTGCTCTTTTTTTGTGAGTTATAATATGATATGTAGAGTATATATTAGGGTGGAGTCAAGTTGCTGAGTTTATCCCCTACTAAAATGAGCCTTGTTATCTTAAAAATGACTATAATGCGCACAAATTAAGTTAGCTAACTAAAATATAATGTTTCATTACGTAATGCTATTCACTAGATTGGTAAAACATTTTCTAAACAGACACTCATATCACTCTTAGCTCAAATGTACATTTTTCTCATTCTTAAAACAATTAATATGATTTAAGAAAAATACTATTTCGAAGTAATTATGCAGTTGAAAAATGGAATGAATAGTAGCCAAAGAAGACAACAAGTAAAGCATAGAAGAAATGCGCAAATAGTGGATGCAATAGTATATAAATGTACGGCTAAGATCTCAGGCGTCATAGGTGGGGCTACAATCAGGTGCGTATCACGGAAGAAGATGAGCCAAAGACGACCTGTGTGACAAGCAAGTAACCTTACTAATAAAGGGGCGTTTGATAATTTTTTTGTTATGCCTTTTGTACTCATCAATGCCCTTGCCATGTTCTGCACCCTCCACAATGAGCTATTTTACTCGTACTTAGATGACTGGTCGTACAGTTTGATCGTGGGCTATAGCCATTCGTTAAACGACCATGTTAGCCACCTCCGGACCGTTAAGGAAGAATCACCTCTATGTAAAGAAAAAGAAATGCTCATTTGGATAGACGGATATCATTTTCCTAGGGCATTGGACAGGCATCAAAGCCATCGAGGAGTGGTAAGCACCTCCTACCAAGGTAAGTGAGCTAAGATCGTTTTTAGGGCTCGTGAACTATATTACCTAAGATTAATCGTAAGTAACTCGAAGAGGGCTGCTTAACTCAAAAACTTCCTAAAGAAGGACGTGCGGACAGATCATGGCACTACACTTTTTGGAAGAGTGTCAAAGCACTTTTGAGGACCTAAAGCAGGCAGTGATTGATGACCCCGTATTGTAGTTGCCAGATTACACTAAGCCATCTGAAGTACACACAGTTGCGTCAGACTATGCCATAAACGATGTGATAGTACAATAAGGTGACCCTATCGCATATGAGAGTCGAAAGCTCAATGAGACCGAGAGGCACGGTCCAGGAGAAAGAGATGACAACAACAGTGCACTACTTGAAAACATGGAGGCAGGTGATGATTTGTGACAGATAATGTGGCGACGAGTGACTTCCTGACCTAGAAGAACTTCACGCCAAAACAGGGATGATGGCAGCAAGACAAACTTGCCAAGTTTGATTGATATGGTGCTAGAGTATAAGCTTAGACGGACCAACAATTCACGGATGCCTTAAGTAAAAAGACAGAGCTAGTGGCATTTAAGTGCGAGGCAGTGGCAGCCACCAGCAGGGTCATGAGGACTCTACCGTATCATATTCGAGATGGGCTTAGTGTTCCAGAGAAATGAAAAGCTTATTTCTTTGTTATATCATTCTTCGATTGCCAAACATATGAGATGTCCAGTTTTCTTCCTTTCGTTCCTTTGGTTCTCGATGGTTACCAACAGCTATTTTGGATCAAAGTGTGTTACAGGCCATGGAAATAGCTTTCTCAAGTGACGATGATTCTTTATCTAGTGTGCTCACTATTCCATCGTAGCGTTATAAGTTGGGGCGATAATGAATTCATAACCAAGAACGGTGGAGTTCCTAAGGTATAAGTGGTATCTTAGAGATGATTGTAAAAATGCACTTTCTTGGCTTTTCGTAGTTAGATTGAAAATAACAAGCAAGAAGCAAAAAACAACGAAAGAAGAGAAGAGAAAAAGAACCTACGTTACTATCTTACTCAGGGAAGGAATAGAGCAATAAAAGAGAACAACTTCTTCAATCAATTGTAATAACTGCGAAGAGGAATTCTAATAAATCTAATAAACCCATCCCTTGACTTTTTCTTTCTCTATACAAATACTACTTGCTTGCTTGAACTGAGTCTTACAATCGGCTAAATGAAGCCTAAAAGGCTGAAAGGTCGTTAAAGCTGTCTTTAGCTCCTCCTAAGAACCCCTCGGTGGTGAACTAGAGTTGGAAACGAGCTCTCACCATAGAAGCGGGAGGTAGAAGGAAAAACCAGAGATTGAGTTCTATCTTCAAGAGATGGGGATTTTATAAGCACCAATATAAAACTATTCGTCGATTCGGAGAATAGTCTTATTTATGTAATTAGGCTAGGAAGAAGAAAGGTTGATATACTGTAGGCCGGTAAGAGGGATGCCACTGCTTTGATGAGCGTGGTGCCGTATGGGCCTTGGGGAACAGATAACCTTGTGTTGGAGGTGATGCATAGCCTTGCTAAGGGAATTGATGTGGAGTATGAGAGCAGATAAACTGATGACAGATCCCATGCTACTTCAAATAATCATCAAACTCTTGCAACGTGTATTTTTTACCTGACGGAACGGAATCAAACTTAAGGGGAACCCTCTTTCTTTAGTGCCAATTGGGGAATCCAATAGAGATGCCCCTATCAAGTGACTCCAATCATATCTAAATCTCTTTTAATGATAGAAAGGTAACCCCAAAGATTAGTAGTTTGCTAAGTTGAACGTAACTATAGGGTCTCTACCTTGAACTGAATGTTCGATCCCTGCTTTTCAATTCCCTTCCCTTTCCTCTAAACCTCTTCCTTTCCTCTTGTAGGTAGAAAGCGGTAAAAAAGAACTGTTGGTAAGTGGTTCGGCTTCTAGCTCAAGTTCAGTCTCAAGCAATGTCTTAGTCTCTAGCTAGCACGACTCCTGGCATCGCTTTTCCAGTAAGAATAAGTGCTAGGCTGAAAGATTGGAATTGAGCTACCCAACTTACTGAATACAACTATGCACCTGAAATGATGTCTTTCAACTATTCGTGGTAAGAAAATCTAACCTTCTTCTACTCAGTTAGCGAGAACGAAAACTATTCCTTCCTATGGTGGTAGTTTTATAAGGCTAGTGAAAGCAATATGCTATAGGTAGTTACTACTTATCCTATGCTTATCTACTTGTAGCTCTTAGTTGTAATTCATTTGATTTGAATCCTTACTACACGAAGGAGGAATATAAGAGCAAAAGGGCTAACTACTATCCTGGTCTCCTATAAAGGCTTTGTTCTGTTAGGTCTTCTTGCCATATCAAAAAAGAAAGGGAAAAGGCGACCAAAGGGAGGAGTTGGATCCAGGCTAAGAACTAAGGATAGTTATACGCTTAACACATGCAAATCATAAAAATACCACTCATAAGGACAGTGAGGTTTTGATCCCTATTATTAGCTTTTAGTGATCTAGTAGATGGAAAGCTAGCAGCAGTCTCAACTAGAGAAGTTAGAACTCTGATACAAGCATGCGTACCAACGAATAGCAACAAGTGGAGTTAACGCTATATCTCATCCTTTTCTTAGTAGGGGTTATCCCTAAACAAAATACCAATTCAAGCCCCTTTACTAGTGTGATAACCTGAACCTGGCATGTATTTAATGACATTTAACTGCATTTAATTACATGTTTAATTAGTTAAATCAACCATTTTGAACTAATTTGATATTTCTTTTGAGAGCATTCAATAATTTTTATATTGAATAATTTAAAAGATTATTACCTATTTTTATTGTTTATAGTAATTACTTTTATTTTCTTGTGTTTAATTAAGTATCACCTTAAATGTTAGTAACTAATTGCATTTGATTACGTGTTTATATTAACTTGTTTATTCGTATCTTAGCATTAATTTCATAATTCTTTAAAATATTCTAGAAATAGTTAAATTAATTATTTTTAAATGAATATTGATTGTTTTGATTATTTTAATAATCGATTTTAATTGTCTTGCATTAAAATTACTCGGTTTTCAATTAAAAGAGAAAAGTAACTCCGAGCTGGAGTGAATTTTAAACTAATCTACTATTCTACTTTTCAAAAAAATTATAGTTTTATATTATTGCTCATCATTTGATTAGCGATCGTTTATTGACCATTCAATCGTAGCGTTTCGAAAATGAGAGTTAGAGAAATATTCCTCGGACTTAGTGAAAAATGCTTTTAGCTTAATTTAGCTAGTTTTAGTTGGTTTTCATTAAAATTGCATTGTTTTAACTTGAATTAGACTAAATGCTAATTAAATAAGCTTAATTGACCATTTTAACTTGAGTTTTGACTTTGCTAAATGACCATTTTCCCTTGAGGCTTTGTCATCTTTTAAATAGCCAAAATTAAGCAAAATTGACAAAAAAAACAAAACCAAAAATGCCCCATAAGTCCTCCCATGGCCGAAGCTCTCAAGGAAAAGAAAAAAAAAATTGATTTTCCATTTTAGGCCAAAATCTTGCGTGGAATCGGACGAGGAACGTGGCTCGGGTCCTTGCAAGCCTTCATCTTCAATCTCTGTGAGGGTTTTCACGTTTTTGTGCATTTATATTCAAATTTGATTTTTGATTCAATTTCTTAGATTTGATATTTAATGCGTTATAATGCTTGAAATTACTTGGAATTGCCTCTTTAGGTTTCGTAGAGCATTGCTTGTTAGTTATTTAACTATTTTTACGGTTAAAAAATGCAAATTGAATTTAGGCAAGAACGTGAATAGGAAAAATGAAGAATAAAACCCTAGAATTTCGTATTTTTGATCCGAATTGTGATTTCTCGATTTGGATACGTGCCATTAATGATAGAAAGATAAAATGTGCAATAAAAACGGATCGGCCTTTGTTAAAATTGGAAGTTAGACAAAGAAACGAAAAGGGGTCGTTTGACCAAAAGTTGACTGTGCTCGAATAGAGTTGGGGGTTTTGCTGTTGGGGGCATGAAAGCAGTTTTGGCGCTGTCGTGGCGTTGATTGCGTGACCGATTAGCATAGCTGTAGTTCAAACGCAGTAGGTGGACTTTTGGGCTTCGGTTGGGAAAGTGAGGTTTAATGACATAGAAACGTGCCTTGTAGTGCCTAAGTGAATGTAGTGAAATCAGTTTCCTAATCCTGTAGCTCGTTTGCTCGTAATTGCCTTTGGAAGTTAGGGATTGAATAGTGATATTGGTCGTTTTCGTGTTTGAACTTATTACGTGATTAATTGATGTTCTTGTTAAAGTTAATGATAATCATGCTTGAAAAGTTAATTGATTGCTGTTATTGATTGTAAATGCTTGATACCTCGTTTATCGCCACAATCCTGCACTTTCGTGCTATTGCTCATTTATTGCTTGTATTTCGTATTGCATTGCATTAGTGTCAGGCGCGTGAGTGATAGGCCTCTCTGGGCAGTCTCAAGCTGCCAGGGTTGGTTGCTCTAGCTCCGTGTCCTATTCCCATTCTCGCTAGGGATGCCGCCCTGGGTGATTTGGGTCGTCGATGTGTCAGGGTACTTCCGGAGTACACCTAGTGGATGTTATAAGGTGGTTGCACGCTTATGGTCATCGTTGTCAACATCAAGCTTAAGATTGATGTATCGCTTGTGAATTCGAATCGCTTGGTACATTGCTCGTATAAGTGAACCATGACCTTCAAAGTGTGGTATAGCTTTGAATGGTTGTGTTAATGTTTTCTTTAATTGTACATTGTATTGTCGTTTATATTGAAAGCTCTCTTATTGATTATATTGCTTAACTGCCTTATTTGCATTGCACGATCTTCTTTCTCTCCACCTCGATATCTGTCTCGCCCTCACTGAGTATATGTGTTGAGTATACTCACTCCTCACCACCACATTTCTGGAAATGCCATGTTAGTTGGAAAGTTCATGGTTATGTGAAAGTTCGTGCTTGAAGAGTTGTCTTGCGTGCTATGTGGCTTGAGTTGTCAAAGATGCAAAGATGTATGTTTCATGTGTTGTTTGCATTTAATGTTAAAAAGGAATGTAATTTAAGTTTTTCTAGGTTATTGAAGTGATTTGAAAAAGTTAGTTTATGTATTCAGATAGTATAGTTTAACTTCAATGCATGATTGTATTGTCCAAAGGAAAAGAGTTAGAATAGTCTGGGCACTTGGAAATGTATATATATAATTGCTGTGTTTAATTGTTGAGAACCGAGGCTCGGATGGCCTTGAGGTGTTTGTATGATTGGACACGGTGCTGGTCCACATATATGTTGTCGCAGGTTTGCATTTTTCCTAGAAATAGGGGAGACTCCATCTGTTTTCCCTAAATTTTATGCCTGGGTTGGGAATTGGGTTGTGATTAGATTGATTGATAGAACTCCTAGTCTCGAGAGGGATCGGGGTGTTACAAGTGGTATCAGAGCTTGTTTAGCTCATAAGCCGGGACAGGATCCTCGGTCTGGTGGGTAGTGACCCTTGAATTTGTTCTTGTTAAGTGTGTCTTGAAAGTGTATGCTTGTATGTGAGATTGTGTGTCTTGACTTGAATGTATGCACCTATGTGAAATAGTTATGTATTATGTGCTAAATGTGTGCTAAGTGAAGTGAAGTGTCTAGTTGTGCATTGAATTAACCTATTGAATTGATATCGTGAATCGAATCGATTTCGTGAATTGTTATTTACTTGAAGTATTGCTTATAATGCGTGTATTGGAATGTCTTGAATTGGTTGTGCTGTTATTTGAATTGATTATGTTGTGCTTGACTTGATTGTCGTGCTTGAGTGACTTTGTTGAATAAACTGTTTTATAAACTGTTTTACAAACATGCTTGCATAATAGATTAAGGCATATATGTATAAATGTGATATCTTGGCATTCATACATGTCCTATTGAAATGGTAAGAAGGACTTCTTCCTCCCCTGAAGAGAAGTGGTTAGTAGCAGGCCCTCCAAGTTATGTGGATTCACGGGAATGAGCAACATTTGACTAGCCTTTATTTGGGAGTTGGTGTTTGCTTTTGGAGCTCAGTTATTGGCGAATCTCTAGGGTCCTCCTCTATCCTTAACAGTTGTGGAAGAGTAGCTTTCTTTTGGGGTTCTATTTGGGTTGTTCTCTGGAGCATTCTGTGGTTTTCTTATTGGGTATTCTTTGGAAACTTCTTTTGACACTTCTTGGTAGACTTGGCTATTGGGGTTTCAATCAGATTTACTGCATGGTATTATCTATGGCATATGTGTCTCTGTCTTTATTGGTGTGTTACTGGCATCCCTTGTTGGAAATTTTTCAATGGTATTCTCTAGAATTCTCAGTGGTCATTTATCTAGTACTTATTTATTGGGCAATTCTTGGTACTTTCTTACTGGAGCATTGTTCATGTATTTTCTTTGGCATCCCTCAGTTGGTTTGGTAATTGGAATTCATATCGGACTTATTGTGTAATATTACTTACAGTATTCTTTGGAATTCTTATTGGGCATTCTACTAGTATTTTCCTTATTGGCATTTATTGGAAGATCCTACACTTGGAATTCTGCTTGGACTTATTATCTTGTATTGTTTACTGTATGATGTGTAATACTTTGGACTTTCTTGGTGGTAAGTTTGTATAAAGTTTTCACCCAGTAAGTCGTGATGAAGCCTCGGAGTTTGATCTTGTTCATGCTGTATCTTCTCGGGCTTCTCCTTCGGCCTTTCCACTCAGGGGAAATCTAGACTTGCTATTTTACTAAGATGTTGCGGTAGAGACTCAGTTATTGGAGGATTTCATTTAGAGATTGGCCTTTGGTATTCTTCTCTATATACTTTTATAGAACTTTCAGCTAGGTCTACTTACGGTAATCAGCACTGCACGAGGTGCATCTACTCTGGCTATCTTTTACCTTTCTTATTTGGTACTTGTTAGACTTCTATTGGAGATTCGTAAATAGGGTATTCCTTCGGTATTCTTCTTGCCATTAATATGTGGTATTGATATTATCTACAATATCCCTGCTTTAGTCTTTATTTGGTATTTTCTCGGCATTCTTGGTTGGGATTTCTATTCGCGTTTCCCTACGAGCATCCTTATTCACTATCTTGCTCAGCAACTGATGAAGATTAGACAGAGTTGGGTTTCAGATGATGCTGAGTTCTATTGGAAGAAGAATTGCGAGGACGCAATTGTTTTAAGGGGGGAAGGATGTGATAACCCGAACCTGGCATGCATTTAATGGCATTTAACTGCATTTAATTAAATGTTTAATTAGTTAAACCAACCATTTTGCACTATTTTGATATTTCTTTTGGAAGCATTCAATAATTTTTATATTGAATAATTTAAAAGATTATTACCTATTTTTATTGTTTATAGTAATTAGACTTATTTTCTTGTGTTTAATTAAGTATCACCTTAAATGTTAGTAACTAATTGTATTTGATTACGTGTTTATATTAACTTGTTTATTCGTATCTTAGCATTAATTTCATAATTCTTTAAAATATTCTAGAAATAGTTAAATTAATTATTTTTAAATGAATATTGATTATTTTGATTGTTTTGATTATTTTAATAATCGGCTTTAAATTGTCTTGCATTAAAATTACTCGGTTTTCAATTAAATGAGAAAAGTAACTCCGAGACGGAGTGAATTTTAAACTAATCTACTATTCTACTTTTCAAAAAAATTATAGTTTTATATTATTGCTCATCATTTGATTAGTGATCGTTTATTAACCATTCGATCGTAGCGTTTCGAAAATGAGAGTTAGAAAAATATTCCTCTTCGAAAATGAGAGTTAGAAAAATATTCCTCGGACTTAGTGAAAAATGTTTTTAGCTTAATTTAGCTAGTTTTAGTTGGTTTTCATTAAAATTGCATTGTTTTAAGTTGAATTAGACTAAATGCTAATTAAATAAGCTTAATTGACCATTTTAACTTGAGTTTTGACTTTGCTAAATGACTATTTTGCCCTTGAGGCTTTGTCATCTTTTAAATAGCCAAAATTAAGCAAAATTGACCAAAAAAAAAACCAAAAATGCCTCATAAGTCCTCCCATGGCCGAAGCTCTCAAGGAAAAGAAAAAAAAATGATTTTGCATTTTAGGTCAAAATCTTGCGTGGAATCGGACGAGGAACGTGGCTCGGTTCCTTGCAAGCCTTCCTCTTCAATCTCTGTGAGGGTTTTCACGTTTTTGTACATTTATATTCAAATTTGATTTTTGATTCAATTTCTTAGATTTGATATTTAATGCGTTATAATGCTTGAAATTGCTTGGAATTGCCTCTTTAGGGTTCGTAGAGCATTGCTTGTTAGTTATTTAGCAATTTTTACGGTTAGAAATGCAAATTGAATTTAGGCAAGAATGTGAATAGTAAAAATGAATAGTAAAACCCTAGAATTTTGGATTTTTTATCCGAATTGCGATTTTTCGATTTGGATAGGTGCCATTAATGATAGAAAGATAAAATGTGCAATAAAAACGGATCGGCCTTTGTTAAAATTAGAAATTAGACAAAGAAACGAAAAGGGGTCGTTTGACCAAAAGTTGACCGTGCTCGAATAGAGTTGGGGGTTTTGCTATTGAGGGCATGGAAGCAGTTTTGGCGCTGTCGTGGCGTTGATTGCATGACTTGTTAGCATAGCTATAGTTCAAACGTAGTAGGTGGACTTTCGGGCTTCGGTTGGGAAACTGAGGTTTAGTGGCATAAAAACGTTCCTTGTAGTGCCTAAGTGAATGTAGTGAAATCGGATTCCTAATCCTGTAGCTCGTTTGCTCGTAATTTCCATTGGAAGTTAGGGATTGAATAGTGATATTGGTCGTTTTTGTGTTTGAACCGCTATTACGTGATTAATGATGTTCTTGTTGAAGTTAATGCTAATCATGCTTGAAAAGTTAATTGATTGCTGTTATTGATTGTAAATGCTTGATACCTCGTTTATCGCCACAATTCTGCACTTTCGTGCTATTGTTCGTTTATTGCTTGTATTTCGTATTGCATTGCATTAGTGTTAGGCGCATGAGTGATGGGCCTCTCTGGGCAGTCTCGGGCTGCCAGGGTTGGTTGCTCTAGCTCCATGTCCTATTCCCATTCTCGCTAGGGATGCTGCCCTGGGTGATTTGGGCCGTAGATGTGTCACGGTACTTCCGGAGTACACCCAGTGGATATTATAAGGTGGTTGCATGCTTATGGTCATCGTTGTCAACATCAAGCTCGAGATTGATGTATCGCTTGTGAATTCGAATCGCTTGGTACATTGCTCGTATGAGTGAACCGTGACCTTCAAAGTGTGGTATAGCTTTGAATGGTTGTGTTAATGCTTTCTTTAATTGTACATTGTATTGTCGTTTATATTGAAAGCTCTCTTATTGATTATATTGCTTAACTGCCTTATTTGCATTGCACGATCTTCTTTCCCTCCACTTCGATATCTGTCTAGCCCTCATTGAGTATATGTGTTGAGTATACTCACACCTCACCACCATATTTCAGGAAATGCCATGTTAGCTGGAAAGTTCGTGGTTACGTGAAAGTTCGTGCTTGAAGAGTTGTCTTGCGTGCTATGTGGCTTGAGTTGTCAAAGATGCAAAGATG
Organism: Ehretia macrophylla; assembly: GCA_037974665.1. Lineage (NCBI taxonomy): Eukaryota > Viridiplantae > Streptophyta > Magnoliopsida > Boraginales > Ehretiaceae > Ehretia > Ehretia macrophylla. The sequence continues at coordinate 83,379,218 of CM075770.1, read as the reverse complement.
TATGTTTCATGTGTTGTTTGCATTTAATGTTAAAAAGGAATGTAATTTAAGTTTTTCTATGTTATTGAAGTGATTTGAAAAAGCTAGTTTATGTATTCAGATAGTATAGTTTAACTTCAATGCATGATTGTATTGTCCAAAGGTAAAGAGTTAGAATAGTATGGGCACTTGGAAATGTATATATATAATTGTTGTGTTTACTTGTTGAGAACCAAGGCTCGGATGGCCTTGAGGTGTTTGTATGGTTGGACACGGTATTGGTCCACTTATATGCTGTCGCATGTTTGCATTTTTCCTAGAAACAGGGGAGACTCCGTCCATTTTTCATAAATTTTATGCCTGGGTTGGGAATTGGGTTGTGATTAGATTGGTTGATAGAACTCCCGGTCTCGACAGGGATCGGGCTGTTACAACTAGGTTGGACCAGTCTCACAATTCTTGATTTCAAAATATCTTAATTAAGAGATGAGAGAACAATGACTGAACTTCGTCAGCTCTTTTTCGAATAAGAAAGCTTGTCTGTCTATAATGCGAATAAGGAATGCTAGATAACAGAGTAGTTTACGCCCAAAGGGTCCTCTACTGGACCGGTCCCCGGGGATGAAGTCAACTTGTTACTGATTGATTGAGCATCAAGACAGTTTGCTTTGAACATGAATGAGACATGTTATTAGAGTAGAGAAGGGATAAATTGTTCAAGCTACCACTGATGTGAACATGTAAATGAACATATGAACATCTTACACTCGTATATATGACACATTTGTAGCATCAGGGCTCTCAACAAGAGAAAGCTGCTTGGTTACAAAATGGGGTAGCTAGGATCCGGCTGATGGGCTAAAGAAGGAGTTCCCTCCCGGGGTTGTCAACTAGAAGGAAGATGTTAGGCATCCGGGTATGTTATCTAAAAGAGGGCTAGAAAAGTTTGATCTTACTAGCCCATGTCGGAGAGCTTGTTTAGTTTTAACATCCTCGTAAGGAGGTAGAGCAAGTTCAGTTTTTACTTACTTGTCGCAAGCAAGCAATCTCTTCCCTTCCTATCCCGTTGGTCAAGAAAAGAAGTTCAATCATCTAAGATAAGAGAAAAATTTTCATATAGAGAGAAAATGGTGTATACAGAGAGAGAGAATAAGATATATGCTTAACAACATGCAAGTTGAAGAACTTAGACCAAAAGGAGCTTTCCCTCGAGTAAACGGAGAAATTTGATTTATGCAATTTCAATGTCATTCCTTTCTTATAGCCGCTAAGTCGTCTCGTTCTTGAGTATGGGTTCGTGGCAAAGAATTGGGTTCAACTCCCACAGCCCTCTTGTGGCGAAATAGCATGATCTGGCATGGAAAGCTCGAATGTTAACTAACGACGTATTGTTATAACATCCAGCATTCAGAACCAGCTGCGACAATTGGAATCTCTATCATGAAAAAGCTCTTTTCGGTCATACTACTGATTTCTTTGATTAAATTCTTTGTCAGTATCTCCTTCATCTTCTTAACTAGCGCACTTTGGGACTGGGGCTTGTCTTGGTATGGCCTTCTCTAACTTGACTTTCTCGATTTTCTACTCTCTCAAATGGAGAACCTGTCTCTTTCCGTTGGAGGCAGTGGAAGCAATGCCAGCCCTTCGAGATACTCGGTTCTTGATGTTAAGTCCCCTTGAACCGGAGCTAGATCTCAACGAATCTCTGGCTCAGGAGCCGGAGCAGCAACTTGACCCTTCTCCCGGGTTATCAAGGGAGGCTATCAGAGCTGAATTGCGGAAGAACGTAAAACATTTCCACGTTGCTCAAGGGCTTCTCAATTATTGGGAAGACCTTATGCGGATAGAACTTCGCAAGGAACACAATAGTCTGGAAAGGAGGAGGGTTTTCCGCGAATGGTATGAATCTTGGCGAAGGCGCCAATAAAATCAAAAAACTACCTTCGTCTGAGCCCTGGTTCCGGGACGGAGCTGTATGAGGTGAAAGCCCCATGTATGGTTTTGAAGCCGAGTCTTTCCAGCAATGTATCTTATCTATTTAGTGATCAGTCTGCTAGTTTCATTGACTCCTTTCTTTTTTCGGTATGCTGCTCCGAGAGCAAGGAGTGCCACGCACGAGCGAAGCAAAAAGAAAGCAAAGGGAATTCTTCAATTTTTGCGAGAGAAATCCTTTGATTGTGTATTGAATATAGATCCATGTCTTTCTTGTTCCACTAGCTAGGACCAAATTTGTAGATGTGCCTTTTATTATTATAACCTTCTTTTTTGATGTCAAAGACCAGAAGCTACACGCAAATTCTCATTGAATCTCGGTTGTTCTTAACAGCGATAACTATTCATTTAAGTCTTCAGGTAGCACCACTAGATCTTCAACAAGGTGGAAATTCCCGTATTCTGTATATATATGTTCTTGCAAGTTGGATGAGTATTCTTGTTTATATCGCTATGGCTATAAACACTTTCTTGTTCCTATTAACAATACATCCCATTTTTCTTCGCTCTTCTAGAATTGGTACAGAAATGGGTGCTTTTTCTACATTGTTTACCTTAGTTACTGGGGGTTTTGGGTGTGGGATGCTCGTTTAACCTTTGTATTCATCTCGTTCCTTATTTACCTGGGTGCACTACGTTTTCAAAAGCTTCCTGTTGAACCAGCTCCTATTTCAATCCGTGCTAGACCGATCGGTATACCAATAATCAAGTCTTCAGTCAACTAGTGGAATACATCGCATCAACCTGGGAGCATTAGCCGATCTGGTACATCAATACATGTTCCTATGCACATTCTAATCTTATCTAACTTTGCTAACTCCCTCTTCTCAACCCGTATCTTGTTCGTTCTGGAAACACGTCTTCCTATTCTATCTTTTCTCGAATCTCCCTTAACGGAAGAAATAGAAGCTCGAGAAGGAATACCAAAACCTCGTTCACTCGCTGAGTCTCTTTGAATCTATGGCTGAATGGTTAAAGCACTCAACCTAGTAAAGGGGCAAATTCGTAGGTTTGATTCCTGCTGGATGCACTTTGAACGTTAAGTTCAATCGCTGCTGCTCACAGAATTTATACATATGGCTCGCCCTTATAGCATATAGGGCACTTCACTCGCTCAATACTCGTTCAAAACATCCACTCGTTCTTTACTCTCTAGGGAAAGAAAAAAGATAGATGACTAAAAATCTCGCTTAGAGATCGCAATTCTAGCAAGAGTAGGAGTTCTCATCCATCATCTCCGTCGAGGCCTCGTTTTACCTGCCAATTACTGTTGATTCGTCGGATTGAAAGCTCTATTAGATTCGGCAACTAAGGACGAGATTACCTGAGTATCGGCTTTGATGTCCCAAATGTTCTTTTTATTAGGGTTGCCTTGACCGGGCTATTCACCGTAGAACTTTTACTTGTTCAACTGGAGCACAACTATACTTTCATTGCTTTCACTAGAACGTCAGTCATAGGGGCACTTTTTTTTTCCTTCCTTATTAAGTCCAGGGACTACCTCTATGTTTTTTCGTGGAGCGCATAATTTTCCTTAATTGGCGAGAGTATATACAATATATTCCACTAGCAAGAGCATGATTGAGGGCTTTATATTGTAATCTCTAACTCTTCGTCTCTACTTCCAGCCACTTCATATTCCGTATCCTGCTGCTTCTTCGCTTGCTTTTCTCGATCAAGCATTCCTGTGCTTAGCAAAGAGGTAGTAGCATTTAGGGTGGCAAGAATTTCATTTTTCGGATAAGCCGACGTAGCTCTTGCTTGCTGTTTGTATAAGGTAGGGCTTGGTCAACTGCCCGGCCACCTCTTTAGCTCATCTCTTGTCAATGCTAGAACTTCAGAATATTTAATAAAAGATGCCATTCCCGACTCGCGAAGTGAAGCTCAATCTCTATTCATTAATTCAGCGCTAAGATGTAGAACTGAATCGTATATGGGTCAAGAGATCTTCAATCTGGAATTCTCTTTTTTATATAGCAATCCGTCTTAGTGAAAAATGACTCTAAATACTATGTAGGGGAATGAATGAACTATGGGGACTCAATAAACGACATTATCTGAGACTTAGGAAATGAAACTTCCATTCAACTTCGAGAGGAAATAAGTCTCAGTAGGCACTAAGCGGGAAGCTTAGAAACGGAATTCGAATACAAGAAAAAAGGAGTACGGGGGGTAAAGTAAACATAACTAATGCAATATAGACCGGGCTTGCTTCCTATTCATTCTTTTATAAGGATGCTTTTCGGCTCGACAATAGGGCACATTATTTTTGCTTCTGTCATAGGCGCGCTTGGCTAACGAATAAAAACCTTGGTCTGCTTTCATTGGTCTAGTCCGGTCATTGCTTATCTCGTTCTTCTCTATCGGTGAATTGGGGGAAAGAGTGCACCAATAAGGGGAGGTAAAAAAGTAAGAAATAAGAAAGTAGAATAGTTTGCACACGCTAGTCAATCCAGTACGTATGTCACCTTTGTTCTTTAGATTCAATATGTCCTCTCCTCCGGTAATACGTCCTCCAGCCCTTCCTGCTCATCTAGAAAATCTCGCAAAGTTTCATCCTGCTTGGATAGCGAAGTGAGTAAAGAACAAATCTGACTTTATGGTAGGTGCAAGAAATAAAAGGAATATCATTCCAATCAGTAAAGGAATAGTTCTTCTCCTAATGATATATCAAAATATCTATTTTTTCATTCAAGGTTATGGAGGTTTAGTCAAGTTTTCTGTCAAGGTAGCATTTGCCTTCTCGGGAATCAATCCCTTTTGGAATCGGGTAATGCTTCACTCTTAACTGGCAAGGCCCAAGTATAATAGCACTTCTTGTCTTTTTCAAAATCTCCCCCGTAGCAGCAGCGGCACTCGAGTTCTTAGTGCCAGGTGCAATAAGTACACCATATCCAAGCCTTCTAGTCTAAAATGAAGGCATCTCAACAATTTCATTGCCTAAGGCCTCTCTGACCTTGGTTTAGTCTGATTTTACGCGAACTGTTAATGCGGCTATGGCTGGTTGAGGTACCGCTCTTCTTTCTGATGCGGGAGCCCCTTTTTCCGTAAGTGAGAGCACTAACACTGTCCGAATCCACTAGTATTATTCATCTATATATGGAACACTCCTGCTTTCTCCCCAATGGTATGATTTGGACTCTTGCGAAAGAAAGGACCTCTAAATCCGACGACCTCGACTAAAAAGCTCCCAATTAGGTCAGTAGCTAGCCGAGTAGCTGAGAGACCAAATAAGCATAGTAGCTGTTTAGAGCCGAATGAGCTCTATTTGGGATTCTATAGCCTATGCACTTGCCTTTAGGGGATTGAAGATGGATGAATTTCCAGTGGTTCCTTCCATCGGCGTCATCGAACCATGTTAGCAATCCAGAAGAACTAGAAGCTCGAAATGACCGGTCAAAGGAATTGATCTGTTTAGTTTTGTTCTTCTCCTAGTTTTTATAGCACACCCATGTAGAGCGACGCTAAGCGCACTGCATCTCCTGTCCAAGTAAAGAATATATTGTCCAAGTCCTTTGAGCTTGCATCCTTTTTTTGCCATTGGGAGTGGAACATCTCTTAACTTATAAGTGGTAGAAATTCAAAATGTTGGACTCTATTGCAGGTTTTGGTTTATTAAAGAATCTTCTCGTGTATGTTAGTCAAAGATTGGACTTTCACAGGTTCGATTGCTCTTTGAATGGTGTGCCTGAGAATGTGATTGATAAATGGGCTTTTGAAACTCAATTTGTCGCAAGAAGAGGTATTGTCTCCACCTTTTCAAGTCAGGATCATATCTCAAGTGTTATGATCCTCCATTGTTTCTCGGTAATGGCCTAAGGCTCAATGCAATGATTGATCTTATGCGCTAAGGCTAGTATCTCATCCTATCTTTCATCTTATTGCTTCGAGCTCTTTTCAAAAAAGTGTCAAAGTGTAACCTGTTGCTCCTTGATTTCACATAAACAACTGAGTGCCTTCTGCTTCTTTTGGTCTTCTCTTTCTATGTCTATTGATCTCCTGCCCACTCACATTCTCTTTATCGAATCCTTCTAGGCAGATAGGAGTACTCCTGCTTGCTCTTGGCCTTGACTACTTAGAGACATCCGTTTAGTTCATCTTTGACAATGGAAGACGAAATTCGATTTTTGTCTTATTGTAGGTCAGTCATCTGTTCAGTCTGGAATTCCATCTCTTGTTTACTTTCTGGTACCAGTTTAAGTTCATTTGTTCAAATCAATATCTATGTCAGGCTTCCCTTTCTAAAGAAGTTTTTATCTATTGCGAGAAGTTCCTCCAGTCGCTGACTCTCTCTTTGGCAGTGACGAAAAGGAATTAGGTCTTGATCGTGAGAAGAAGTCAATACAGGCTCTGGTGAATCAGTCAAGTCGAGTGGTCCAGCCCTACTGTAACACCCCGATCCCTCTCGAGACCGGGAGTTCTATGAATCATTCTATTCACAACCCAATTCCAAACCCGGTCAAGATTTTAGGAAAAGACGGACAGAGTCTCCCCTGTTTCTAGGCAAAATGCAAAACCTATAATAGCATATAAATGGACCAACACCGTGTCCAACCATACAAAACTTTCTGAAGGCCATCCGAGCCTTGGTTCTCAACAATTAAACTCAGCAAGTATACATACATTTCCAATTTAAAAGCTAACCTGTCTCTTTTCATTTTTGACAAGTACATTCAAACTAGACAATTAAACCATACTAAGCTACTGCATAAAATAAACTATCATGCCATTCTAACTCTTTTCCTTTGGACATTACCAACATGCTTTGAAGTTAAGCTATGCTAACTGATTACATAAACTAGCTTATCAATTCACCTCAACTACTTAGCTAGATTTAAATTACATTTCTTTTACAATAAATACATGCAACATATGAACATACATCTTTGCATCTTTGACAACTCAAGCCACATAGCATGGAAGACAACTCTTCAAGCATGAACTTTCACGTAATCACGAACTTTCCAGCTAACATGACATTTCTTGAAATGTGGTGTTGAGGAGTTTGTATGCACAACACGTATACTCAGTGCGGGCGAGACAGATATCGAGATGGAGAGAAAGAAGATCGTGCAATGCAATTAAGGCAGTTAAGCAATATAACTGATAATTAAGCAATCAAGACAAACAATCAATACAATAAGCAATTAATGAAAGCATTAACACAACCATTCAAAGCTATACCACACTCTGAAGGCTATGGTTCACTCATACGAGCAATATACCATTTCACGAGCGATACATCAATCTCGAGCTTGATGTTGACAACGATGACAATAAGCGCGCAACCACCTTATAACTTCAGTTTGGAATACCCCGGGAGTAACCATCAATTCTACGACCCAAATCTCCCTGGGAGGCAACCCAAGCGAGAAAAAGGAATAGGACACGGAGCTAGAGCAACCAACACTGGCAGCCCGAGACTACCCAGAGAGGCCCATCACTCACGCGCCTGACACTATGCAATGCAAGACAGGATACAAGGCAATAAACGAGCGATAGCACAACAATACGGATTAGAGGTGATAAACAAGATAACAAGAATTTACCATCAAATAAGTAACAAGAACAACACCAACAAACATTATCAAGCAATAATAAATATTCTATAAGCATTATAAGCATTCTATAAGCAATATACTATGAAAACACACAAAATCACAAAAATGACCCCAACTTTCAAAACACTACTATTTTTAAACGAGTCACGAGTTTTGAAAACCGACTTTACCAATCCTCCTAGGTCACCATAAGGCACGTCTAAAGACCTCGAAACCCTACTTAACCCTAGAATTCACGCAAAGCCCCAATTTCCCCCTTTGCTCGTTTGAACTACAACTACCTCAACCGATTACCCAACCAATGTTACAACTGCACCAAAAGTACTTCCATGACCTCCCGAGACAATGCCATCGCGCAAAACGATAAAATGCCAAACTTGACCTAAACGACCCCAACTTTCACGAAGCCATTTTTCTCCGTTTTTCCATTACACAATCCAATTAAACCATACATTTAGGCATTCTAGCATATCTAGCACCTTCCTACATCAACAGAACGTGTAACGGAGCAACTTCATCAAAACGGGGGTTTACTATTCACTATTTACTATTCAATTAACAATTTATATTTCAATTTCGATATTCAACCGCATAAAATGTTAAAAAGTTATAAATATATGTTCTACGATTACTAGGGAACATTCTTTAAGCCTCAAAATGATCAAAATAACATTCCACGGATAAAACCCAAAAATTAAAGTTAATACATAAAACTTTCAAATGCGCAAATAAACATGAAACCCTCACCTTAGACACTCCTAGACGCTAGGAAAACCTCGTAGGGTGCCTCAAAAACCACCCCGTGCAAGCTTACGCGAAGATTTGATGATTTGATGTTGAAATGTTTTTTTTTTCTTCACCTATGGTTTCAGCCAGCCCTTGCTCTTTTTTTTCTGATTTTTTGTTGTTTTGTTTTCTATTTTATGCTTATTTAAAAGAATGACAACAAGTCAAATGGTCGAGGTCTTGCTCAAAGCTCTCTTAAGTTGGTCAATCTAGCTTATTTTATGCCTTTTAAAGCTAAAACAACTAACATAAATCCAATTCTATTTAAATACAACTTAAAACACTAAAATTAAAACACTAAATGCTAGTTTTCACTATTTGATAAGGACTAGAAATCACTCCCTAACTATTGCTCTCGAAATGCAATGCACTTTGCGACAATAAAAGAATAACAATTAATCTTAAAGAATTCAAGAAAATATAATTTTTGAAGAGTAATCATGGTTGAAAATTTACTCCAGCTCGGAGCTACTTTTCATTTAATTGAAAACCGAGCATTAAGGTGCAAGAAAAATAAAACCGATTAACATAATTATGAAAATAAAGCTAAAATAAACACATAATTCAATGTTAACATTTAAGATGTCACTTAATTAAATGCAATTAAATGCCATTAAATGTATGCCGGGTTTGGGTTATCACACCTTCTGTAAAATTTCACAAGATTTGTTAATGATTCCCACTCTGCTAAATCTTCCTAAAAAGGGATGGCGAAAGCCCTGTCTCCTATTGGCGGAGAACCAAAATCAGAATTAGAATTCAAATTTTTTACCATGCCTCAGACTGGAATACATAGCATAGTCACTTACTGCATGAGCACCTTGTTGAAGAAGATGAAGATCCTGAGTTAATAAGCTCAATGGATCCTTCCCACACATTGTCAACATCAATGACGGTTTGCTTGAACTTCGGGGTAGAGAAAACAAGCCCATCGGAAAAAAGGTACAATGGGCGATCATTTGTATTGGTGACTCTTAGCTTCTTCCTCTTCCCAGCAACATAGGGCAATTCATCCCCTATTCCACTAGTTCTGATGCGTACTGCATAAAAAAACTCCTCTGGTCACCTTCTTATTTATATTATAGCCTGCGCTCCTCTCATCAATTGGGCTGTCTATTCCTCCTTCTTCCATCCGCCTCTGCTCTAGCGTCTTCAAATTTGCCGCTTCTTGCTACCGAATTCGAGTGCGCTTTTGAGGTCTTCTGTCTCAGGCAAAGGCAAATACCTCATACTGTATACGGTCGAGTTGGCTTGGTTGGTACATCAAGCATATTGACATATTCTTTGTTTGGTCAGGTACACGTATCTATCAATGTCAATCAAGTAATAGAATTCATTCCTACAATCTGAGGAAAACGTGAAGAATTGCCATTTTATGAGCTTGTAAAGCCTGAATAAAGGGGAAAATAGGGCTATAAATAGGCCATTTGCTATTGCTATAAGGACTGCTCGCCTTTCTATGACTTGGCTTCTCTATCGCTCCTATGTAGTGGTCAACCTAAAAAGTAGTATTCCTGCCATACCAGAATGCCTATTATCTAGTGCCAGAAGCAAGCAAGATGAGATCGCTCTGCTTCGTAGACAACGTTCGTTCTGTACTTTACTTATGAGCTCGTGTAGTACTCGCCCATATCTCTAAAGGGGCTTATGCACTCCACTCGTTGTCTACTCAATGAGCGTTAGAGCGTGCGAAGCCTTCAATTTAGTAGCTTTCCCCTTTTCCCTCACCCTACTCATTCATTTCCGCTTAAGCTTCCCCGGTTTGGGGGATTAATTGATTGGATACCTGAGAACCATAATCTTTCCTGGGAACAACTTCTACGATGATAGATAGGGGTCAGGTCTGCTTGGAATCTATGCCCCCTGCCCTCCAAATAGTATGGGAGCCTTTCAGCTCGTAGTGCTCACACTCTTAGATCTTCATGGCACCTCCTCCACCATAGTGTAAGCTGGGAGCTGCTCCAAAAAGCGAGGCCTACTTCAAAATTCACTTTCTACAAATGTCAACAACACCATGAAAAAAGTCAACTATGGTTGTCCACTCATCTGATCATAGGTGAAATCCAGTCCCTTCGCTTCACGCCAGGCTTGAAAACCATAAGTCAGGCCCCTTCACCTCTCGGTAGCGAGAAAGCGAGCAGCAAGCTAAAAAAGCCAAGTCCCTTTTTAATAATAATAAGGCAAGCTTTATAGCTCCAACCTATCCAAGGGGAAAGACAAAACTAGCTGAAGGAATGGCTTTATAGCCTTACCTTTTTCCTTATTAAAGGGAGAGCTTTTTCTTATTATTCTTCAATTTTAGTATTTTATGAATATAAGAATAAGCTAAGAGGGCTGGGAATTGTAAGAATTGAGAAGTCCTCCATTGAATTGAATAGGATAAAACAGACAGGTTCGGAAATGGCTGAATTAGCAGGAGGAAAGGTGGCCCTACCCTGAAACAAAAGTGTACGTACATAAAAAAAGAGACTAGTTATGGCCTTTACTTCATAGAGTTCCTTCCTATCTATCTTGACCAGGAAGAGGGTCAGTAGTCTCTACCATTGCAAATCCTCCTTCTGCTAAGACGACCCTCTTTTTCATTTTTGTTTGTTCACCACGGCACGAAATCATAGAGAAGATGGAATAACTGAGAAAGAGAGTGGGGCCTAGCGAGACTATCTCTTGTCTTTGTAGAGGAATAGTACGATCTTGGACTGGCCCCCTTCGCTTGACCAAGAAAGAAAAAGAAGTTCGTGTTACTATAAGGCCTCTAAACTCCTCCCTCAGGACACTCTTCAGTTGCCTATGGGGACGGGGTAGCCACGACTTCCATAGGTCCTTGGTTCGACCTCCTAATGAGAATTGAGGTCCTTGCATGGGTGTCTCTTCCCTAAGACTTGTTTGCTCTGTATGGAGTGCCTCGTGGTTCCTCGAGTGCCAGCCACAGAGAGGAATGCCATCAACTAGGGCACTATTGGCCCCTAACCACTCGCTCGCCGGCTGCTCGGGCTCCGCATTCCAAGTTCGTTATCCTAACCGTCTCCTCTGCTGTACCGGGAGCTTGGCCCCTTCTTCTATCTTATCTACTACCTTGCTTATTAGCTCCATACTGCTCTAGCCGCTTGCTGTAATAGCTTATTTCTTAGGTGGCTCGCACCTTGGGTAGTGCGGCTAAGCCAAACTCAGCTCAACAGTCAGCCTATGTTTTTGGCCGCACGTATAAAAGCATGATTAGTTCCACAAATCTCACTACACTGACCATAGTAAACTTCTTCTCGTTGTACCGAAATAGAGGTCTGATTTAACCGACCAGGTACAGCATCACATTTGATACCTAAAGAAGGTACAACCCAACTATGAAGTACATCAGCAGATGTTATAATAATACATAAATGCGTTTTGGCTGGTACAACTACTCTATTGTCCACTTCTAATAAGCGTGATTGACCCAATTCTAGATCATCTTGTAGAATCATATAACTGTAAAAAATGAGTGACTATTCATCGAAAATGTTATAGTCCGAATACTCATAAGGTTGGGTTGACGCCCGTCTTCACAAAAACTGTACTTGTAAGTTTCCTTGCAAAAAGCTCTCCACGCCTACTCTTAGAAAGAACACTATTTTTGTAATACCCGAGCCCGGAATGTGAAATTTTCTTGTTATTATTCTGAAAATTATATTTTCTTAGATTCTTTTAGATTTAATTGTTACTTCTTGGTTGTTGCAAACTGCATTGCATTTCGGGAGCGATAGCTAGAGAATGTTTTCTAGTCCTCAGCAAATAGTGGAAACTAGTATTTAGGTGACTTAAATTTTATATTTTACTTGTTGTTAGCTAGACTTAAGTTGGTGATGTTTATTTTAGCTTAAAAATGCATGAAAATAAGTCTAATTGACCAATTTTAAGTTGTTTGACCAAGTGCTTTGACCTTTAGACCAAGTTATCACCTTATAAGCTTAAAACAAAGCAAAATAAAAATAAAAATAAAAGCTAAAATCAGGAGAGCAGGCCGAGTGTTTGAAGAGAAAAAAAAAACCATTTCAACTTCCAATCGTTTAATCTTTGCGTGAGCTAGTGTGGGGTGGTTTCCAAGGCAACCAGCCTTGTTTTCCTAGCGACTAGGAGTTCCTAAGGTGAGGGAAGCACGTTATTTGCGCATTTAAAAGTTATGTATGTCAACTTTTTGATTTTTAGATTTTATCAGTAGATCGTTGTTTTAATCATTTTGAAGCTTCTAAAATGTTCCTTGACAATTGTAGAACATGTATTTTTAGCTTTTTAACATTTTCTGCGGTTGAATGTTGAGATTGTAATTTAAATGTCAATTGAAAAGTAATTTGTGAATAGTAAACCTTTGAAACGATGAAGTTGCGCTGTTATGCTTTCTGTTGATGTGAAAATGTGCTAGGTATGCTAGAATGCCCAAATGCATGGTTTTTTTAGGTCGTGTAATGGAAAAAATGAGAAATATGCCTTGGTGGAAGTCGGGGTCGTTTAGGTCGAGTTTGGTGGTTTCTCGTTTTGCTTGTTGGCATTGTTTCGGGAGGCCATGGAAGCACTTTTGGTGCAATTATGGCGTTGGTTGGGTGTTTGGTTGGTATAGTTGTAGTTCAAACGAGCAAAAGGGAGAAATCGGGGCTTTGCGAGAATTCTAGGGTAAAGTAGGGTTTCGGGATCTTTAGACGTGCCTTATGGTGTCCTAGGAGGATTGGTGAAGTCGGTTTCCAGAACTCGTGGCTCGTTTGGAAATGGTAGCGTTTTGATAATTGGGGTCGATTTATGATTTTACTTGTTTTCTTGATGTGATGCCTATAGAATGTTCAAATATAGCTTGATATACTTGTTTGAGTTGATTTTGATTGGAATGGTTATCAACTATTGCTATTGCGTGCGAGAGTAACCTACTTTGTTATTCTCCCACGTGTGGCTTTATCTCTCGATTGTTGCATTGTATATTGTATTGCATTCATAGAGTCAGGGCGGTGTGATAGGCCTCTTTGGGTAGCCTCGGGTTGCCAGTGTTGGTTGCTCTAGCTCCGTGTCCTATTCCCTCTTCTCGCTTGGGTTGCCTCCCAGGGAGATTTGGGTCGTAAATTGATGGATACTTCTGGGGTATTCCAAACTGGTGTTATAAGGTGGTTTGGGCCGGCACGTCGTCATCGAATTCGTGATTAAAAGTTGCTCGTGGAAAGAGTATCGTATCCTTTGAATGTGTGTTTATAGTTTTAATGTTTGCCTTGCTTTATTGTTGGCTTTGTTTGTATCTCTATATGATATTTGTATGAATTGCTTGACTAATTGCATTGCATACTTCTCTCATCTCCGTCCTTGAGACCATTTGCCCTCGCTGAGCAATAGTTTTTGCCCATTCCTTTCTATACTATATTATTACAGGAGTAGTTGAAGCAGACCCTATTGAGGTAATAGAGGAGGAGGAGCAGGTGGAGGTGTTTCCGTGATAGCACTTCTTTGTTTTGCTGGTCGTTGATTGCTAGACTTTTGTGCGAGCCATGCTTGATGTGTTTAATGCTTGGTTGTCGTTTTATTTTGAGGCTTATAGCCTTGTATGTAGTATCTATTTTGAGGCCTAGATGGTCTTATGTTGTAAAGGATTAAAGGTTGTAATGTTGTAAATATATACTCATTTGACTAGTAAGGAAATGCATGCTAATGGTTAATTGTTTAGTGGCATAAATAATTGTGTAGTATGCATATTATTTTTGGGTTGCAAAGTTGTTAATGAAAAGATGTATGTTTTCTAAAAGAATGTTGGCTTGTCTTAAATGAAGAAGCAGCAGAACAGGGTCAGCAACCGTTGCCTGAGCAGTTTATGGCAACTATGACTACAGCAGTTGATTGGATTACCCAGGGACTTCATGAGCAGAGGCAGGACAGGAATAATCCCCAGGGAAATCAAGCTAATCCTTGTGGACAGGGGGATAGGGTTGAGAATAACCAGTTAGAGAAATTCCTGAGGCACGAGCCGGGTAGGTTCTTTGGAGAGCCGGATGATGAGGCAGCCTAGAGATGGATTAATCATGTTGAGAAAATTTTCACTGCTTTGAGGTACACTGATGTTGGAAGAATAGATTATGCGTCATTCCTGTTTGAGGGCGACGCAGAGCAGTGGTAGAATACTGTCAGATTGAGGTGGGATGATGAGGATGTTCCACATTTATGGGATGATTTTGTAAGTGAGTTTCGGGACAAGTATATTCCCGAGATGGCTATGGAAAGGCGGGAAGATGAGTTTGTGGCCCTGAAGCAGGGAAACATGACTGTTACACAGTATGAGGCTAGGTTTGTCAACCTGTCGAGGTATATGCCCGAGCTGGTGCGGCTAGCTACGAGGATGATTCATAGGTTTGTTCGTTGGCTGAGGATGGATATTCAGCTGCATTTGACTGGGCAGACCTACACTACCTTTCCCGAGGCATTTCAAGCAGCCTCGAAGTTTGAGAAACGGAAGGCTGAGATGTTAGCTGAGAGTAGTCAGCAGAGTAAGAAACAGTACTTGGGCCAGAGTCAGCCGAGGCAGTATCAGACTTCTGCACAGGTTCCTCAGCAACGTCCGTATCAGCCTCAGCATCAGATTCAAGGGAGGCCAGCTGTGACTAGACCCCAGCAGGGAGCTACAGTTCCTACTACTGCCAGAGCCCCAGCACCTACAGGAAACACTGTTATAAGACAAAATCAGCAGTGTAACTTTTATAATCGATCGGGGCATATTGAGGCTAATTGTTGGAGAAAGAGTGGTAAATGCACTGGTTGTGGGAGCGATGATCATAGGGTGAGAGATTGCCCTAAGTATAGGAATGTTCAGGGTCGTACTGGAGGCCAAGGTATACAGAATAGGGCTGCAAGTGCAGGTCCAGCACAGAGGGTACAGGCTAGGGTCTTTGTACTAGATGCGGAGGAGCTGCCCGATAATACCGCAATAGTGGAAGGTACCTTTCTTCTCAATACTCAGCCAGTTCAAGTTTTGATTGATCCCGGAGATAAACATTCGTTTATAACTCCTGCATGTGCACGATCTGTGAATGTTTGCATTGATAAACTGCCGCATGAAGTTGAAGTTAGTACGCCTTTGGGTGCGAAATTTGTTACTGAGTCTATTTGCAAATCTTGTGATATATGTATTGAGAACCGTAAATTTCTTACTAATTTAATTATATTGCCCTTCCGTGACTTTGAAATCATTTTGGGAATGGATTGGTTGGGGAAATACTATGCTCAGTTAGATTGTAGAACAAAGATTGTTTATCTTCAGATTCCTGACCTACCGGTACTGGAGATTGTTGGGAACTGCAGGGCTGCCCGAATACCTCTTTTATCATCGATCAAGACTTCTAAGTTGTTGAATAAGGGTTGTGAAGCTTACTTAGCTTATTTGATCAATCAGCCTACTGATAAGTTGAATTTGAATGACGTTCCGATTGTTAGAGACTTCCCTGGTGTATTTCCTAAGGAATTACTAGGTTTACCACCGGATAGGGAGATTGAATTTGTAATTGATCTTGTGCCAGGCACTGCGCCAATTTCTAGAAGTCCTTATAGAATGGCATCGGCTGAACTTCAGAAATTGAAAATTCAGCTCCAGAATTTGCTTGAAAAAGGGTTTATACAACCTAGTTCTTCGCCGTGGGGAGCGCCTGTGTTGTTTTGTGAGAAAGAAAGACGGCACGCTATGGTTATGTATTGATTATAGGGGACTTAATCAAGTCACGATTAAGAACAAATATCCCTTGCCGTTGATTGAAGAATTGTTCGACCAGTTGCAGGGTGCGAGTGTTTACTCTAAATTTGACCTGAGGCAGGGTTACTATCAACTTAGGATTTGGAGTGACGATATACCAAAGACGGCATTCAGGACTAGATATGGTCACTATGAATTTGTTGTGTTGCCGTTTGGCTTGACGAATGCACCAGCCGCATTCATGGACTTAATGCAGAGGGTTTTTCGACCTTATCTTGATCAGTTTGTCGTGATCTTTATTGACGACATTTTAGTGTATTCGAAGAATGAGGCTGAACATGAACAACACTTGAGGATTGTGCTACAGACTTTACAAGAAAACAAGCTTTTTGCTAAATTCAGCAAGTGCGAGTTCTGGTTGAATCAGATATCTTTTCTAGGTCATATCATTTCACATCAAGGAATTTTAGTGGATCCAGCTAAGATTGAAGTTGTTTCGTCCTGGAAGAGACCTGAAACGGTGTCAGAGATTCAGAGTTTTCTTGGGTTGGCAGGTTACTACCGGAGGTTTGGTAAAGACTTTTCCAAAATTTTTGGACCTTTAAACCAGTTGTCTCGAAAAAAGTTACTTACAACTGGGATGCCAAATGTGAATCCAGTTTCCAAGAATTGAAGAAGAGACTAACTACAGCTCCTATACTAGCTTTACCTGAGAGAACAGAGAACTTTGTTGTTTACAGTGATGCATCTAAAGAAGGTTTGGGCTGTGTTTTAATGCAGAATGGTAAGGTGATTGCTTATGCTTCTAGGAAGTTGAAACCTTATGAAGTCAATTACCCTACACATGATCTAGAGTTAGCTGCAGTTGTGTTTGCTTTAAAGCAGTGGCGTCATTACTTGTGGGGTAGCATATTTGAAATTTTTACTGACCACAAGAGTCTCAAGTATTTGTTTTCATAGAAGGATTTGAATATGAGGCAGCGGAGATGGCTAGAGCTATTAAGTGGCTACAATTGTTCTATAAACTACGTGCCAAGTAAGACAAATGTTGTTGCTGATGCTTTGAGCCGAAAGGCTACTGTTGCAAGTTTAATTATCAAGGATTGGGAAACTTTGGAGGAAATTTGTTCATGGAAGCCAGAAGCTACTGAGGTGGGGATTCGATTTGCTAGCTTACAAATTCAGTCGGGATTGCTAGCACAAATTAAAGAGGCTCAGAAGACTGATCCTCACATCTTGAAAATCCAAGAAAAAGCAAAAGGGGGAGAGTCGGAGTTAAGTTACATGCAGATGGTATCTTTAGATTCAGGGACCGAGTGTGTGTTCCTGGTGATCCGACTTTGAAAAATGAGATTCTGTCCGAGGCACATAATTCGAGGTATACGATTCACCCGGGCAGTACTAAAATGTATAGAGATTTGAAACAATACTTCTGGTGGAACAATATGAAGAGGGAGATTGCTAGGTATGTATCCAGATGTTTGACTTGTCAAAGGGTTAAACTTGAGCATCAGAGGCCAACCGGGCTTCTGCAGCCGTTGTCGATTCCGCAATGGAAGTGGGTACATATAACAATGGACCTTGTGACCGATCTTCCTAGATCTCCGAGAGGATGTGATTCTGTTTGGGTTGTTGTGGACCGGTTGACTGAAGTTACACATTTTATTCCTGTGAACAAACATGATAGCCTTGATAAACTAGCTGAGCTTTATGTTGCTAATATCGTGAGACTTCATGGTGTGCCATAGAGTATAGTGTCCGACAGAGATCCCAGATTCAGATCTCGTTTTTGGCAGAAGTTGCAAGAGGCCATGGGAACTAAGTTGAGCTTCAGCACTGCATACCATCCATAAACTGATAGCCATTCTGAGAGAACTATCAGGATCTTGGAAGACATGCTTCGGGCATGTGTGCTAGACTTTGGGAAGAATTAGGAGAAGTTTTTACCTTTAGCGGAGTTCGCCTACAATAATAGTTATCAATCTACTATAGGTATGGCTCTTTATGAGGCATTGTACGGTCGTAAATGCAGATCTCCATTATATTGGGAAGAGGTTGGAGAGATGAGAACAGTTGATTCAACTGTGTTACCTGAGATGATTAAGATGGTAGATAATGTCCACCTTATTCGCTAGCGTATGCTCACAACTCAGAGTCGTCAGAAGAGTTATGCAGATAAGCACCGTCGGGATCTTGAATTTGCTTTGGGAGATTGGGTATTTCTTAAGATTTCTCCTTGAAAGGGATTGATTGGGCACTGTAAGAGCGGGAAACTTAGTCCCAGGTATGTGGGTCCATATGAGATCACTAAAAATGTAGGTCCTTTAGCTTACCGGTTAGCTTTGCCTCCGAGCTTGTCGAGACTGCACGATGTATTCCACGAGTCAATGTTAAGAAAATACCATCCAGACCCTTCGCATGTGCTTGAACCAGAGCCTTTGCAGATTGAGGAGAAGTTGTCTTATGAAGAGAAACCGATTCGAATTGTGGATCGGAAAATTCAGGAGCTTCGCAGAAAGAGTATTCCGTTAGTAAAGGTTCTGTGGAATCATCATGGGTTTGAGGAAGCAACTTAGGAAAGAGAGGACCAAGTTCGGAATCAGTATCTGAAGTTGTTTGTTGACCAGGTAAGAATTGCGTGGGCACAATTGTTTTAAGGGGGAGAGGGTGTAATACCCGAGCCCGGAATGTGAAATTTTCTTGTTATTATTCTGAAAATTATATTTTCTTAGATTCTTTTAGATTTAATTGTTACTTCTTGGTTGTTGCAAAGTGCATTGCATTTCGGGAGCGATAGCTAGAGAGTGTTTTCTAGTCCTCAGCAAATAGTGGAAACTAGTATTTAGGTGACTTAAATTTTATATTTTACTTGTTGTTAGCTAGACTTAAGTTGGTGATGTTTATTTTAGCTTAAAATGCATGAAAATAAGTCTAATTGACCAATTTTAAGTTGTTTAACCAAGTGCTTTGACCTTTTGACCAAGTTATCACCTTATAAGCTTAAAACAAAGCAAAATAAAAATAAAAAATAAAAGCTGAAATCAGGAGAGCAGGCCGAGAGTTTGAAGAGAAAAAAAAACCATTTCAACTTCCAATCGTTTAATCTTCGCGTGAGCTCGTACGGGGTGGTTTCCAAGGCAACCAGCGTTGTTTTCCTAGCGACTAGGAGTGCCTAAGGTAAGGGAAGCACGTTATTTGCGCATTTAAATGTTATGTATGTCAACTTTTTGATTTTTAGATTTTATCCGTAGATCGTTGTTTTAATTGTTTTGAAGCTTCTAGAATGTTCCTTGACAATTGTAGAACATGTATTTATAGCTTTTTAACATTTTCTACGGTTGAATATTGAGATTGAAATTTAAATGTCAATTGAATAGTAATTTATGAATAGTAAACCCTTGAAACGATGAAGTTGCGCTGTTATGCTTTCTGTTGATGTGAAAATGTGCTAGGTATGCTAGAATGCCTAATTGCATGGTTTGTTAAGGTTGCGTAATGGAAAAAATGAGAAATATGCCTTGGTGGAAGTCGGGGTCGTTTAGGTTGAGTTTGGCATTTTCTCGTTTTGCTTGTTGGCATTGTTTCGGGAGGCCATGGAAGCACTTTTGGTGCGATTATGGCGTTGGTTGGGTGTTTGGTTGGTATAGTTGTAGTTCAAACGAGTAAAAAGGAGAAATGGGGACTTTGCGTGAATTCTAGGGTAAAGTAGGGTTTCGGGGTCTTTAGATGTGCCTTATGGTATCCTAGGAGGATTGGTGAAGTCGGTTTCCAGAACTCGTGGCTCGTTTGGAAATTGTAGCGTTTTGATAGTTAGCGTCGATTTATGATTTTACTTGTTTTCTTGATGTTATGCCTATAGAATGTTTAAATATAGCTTGATATACTTGTTTGAGTTGATTTTGATTGGAATGGCTATCAACTGATGCTATTGCGTACGAGAGTAACCTACTTTGTTATTCTCCCATGTGTGGCTTTATCGCTCGATTGTTGCATTGTATATTGTATTGCATTCATAGAGTCAGGGCCGTGTGATGGGCCTCTCTGGGTAGCCTTGCGTTTCCAGTGTTGGTTGCTCTAGCTCCGTGTCCTATTCCATTTTCTCGCTTGGGTTGCCTCCCAGGGAGATTTGGGTCGTAGATTGATGGATACTTCCGGGGTATTCCAAACTGGTGTTATAAGGTGGTTTGGGCCGGCGCGTCGTCATCGAATTCATGATCGAAAGTTACTCGTGGAAAGAGTATCGTATCCTTTGAATGTGTGTTTATAGTTTTAATGTTTGCCTTGCTTTTTGTTGGCTTTGTTTGAATCTCTATATGATATTTGTATAAATTGCTTGACTAATTGCATTGCGTACTCATCTCATCTCCGTCCTTGAGACCATTTGCCCTCGCTGAGCAATAGTTTTTGCTCATTCCTTTCTATACTATATTTTTACATGAGTACTTGAAGCAGACCCTATTGAGGTAATAGAGGAAGAGGAGCAGGTGGAGGTGTTTCCGTGATAGTACTTCTTTGCTTTGCTGGTGGTTGGTTGCCAGACTTTTGTGCGAGCCATGCTTGATGTGTTTAATGCTTGGTTGTCATTTTATTTTGAGGCTTATAGCCTTGTATGTAGTATCTATTTTGAGACCGAGATGGTCTTATGTTGTAAAGGATTAAAGGTTGTAATGTTGTAAATATTTACTCATGTGACTAGTAAGGAATGCATGCTAATGGTTAATTGTTTAGTGGCATAAATAATTGTGTAGTATGCATATCATTTTTGGGTTGCAAAGTTGTTAATGAAAAGATGTATGTTTTCTAAAAGAATGTTGGCTTGTCTTAAATGAATGTTATGGTTTCTCGAATATTATATTGAATGTAGGGTTTCGGAACGTCCACGGTACAGGGGAGACTCCGTCCGTGTGTCGGGTCCGGGCTTGGCCTTTGCGGGGTCAGGTCGGGGTGTGACATCTTTAGGTGGTATCAGAGCATGATAGTCTTGCATGGGCCGGGATATGTTTCTCGGTTTGTGGGGTAAAGGTCCAAAATGCTAGATTGTTATTGTATGATTGTTAAGTGGAAAGAAAGTGTTAAAGAATGATTTTGTGAACTTAGAGTGCTTATGTGTTTAAAGTGAATTAGTTTGGCAAGTCAAACTTGTGTTATGTGAGTTGCGTGTTAGAATGTTTGATCGTTATTGACTTGAGTGTTATCTAATCTTATGTGCTATATTTCTGTCTATAAACTGCTGTTATATGCTGCCAGCTATTGTGAGTTGTTACTATGCCGCCACGTCGTGGTACTCAAGGTCAAGGGGCAGATGAAGAGGCAGCAGAACAGGGTCAGCAACCGTTACCTGAACAGTTTATAGCTACTATGACCACTGCAGCTGATTGGATTACACAAGTACTGCATGATCAGAGGCAGGATAGGAAGGGAAATGAAGCTAATCCTGGTGGACAAGGGTATAGGGTTGAGAATAACTAGTTAGAGAAATTCCTGAGGCACGAGCCGGGTAAGTTCTTTGGTGAGCCGGATGACGAGGCAGTTGAGAGATGGATTAACCGTGTTGAGAAAATTTTCGCTGCTTTGAGGTACACTGATGAGGCAAGAATAGATTATGCATCATTCCTGTTTGAGGGCGACGAAAAGGAGTGGTGGAATACTGTCAGATTGAGGTGGGATTGTGAGGTTGTTCCACATTTATGGGATGATTTTGTAAGTGAGTTTCGAGACAAGTATATTCCCGAGATGGCTAGGGAAAGGCGGGAAGACGAGTTTGTGGCCCTAAAGCAACGAAACATGACTGTTGCACAGTATGAGGCTAGGTTTGTCAGCCTGTCGAGGTATATGCCCGAGCTGGTGCGGCTAGCTAGGAGGATGATTCATAGGTTTGTTCGTGGGCTAAGGATGGACATACAGCTACATTTGACTGGGCAGACCTACACTACTTTTCCCGAGGCATTCCAAGCAGTCTCGAAGTTTGAGAAACGGAAGGCTGAGATGATAGTTGAGAGTAGTCAGGCGAGTAAGAAACAGTACTTGGGCCAGAGCAGCCAGAGTCAGCCGAGGCAGTATCAGACTTCTGTGCAGGTTCCTCAGCAACGTCCGTATCAGCCTCAGCATCAGATTCAGGGGAGGCCAGCTGTGACTAGACCCCAGCAAGGAGCTACAGTTCCTACTATTGCCAGAGCCCTAGCACCTACAGGAAACACTGTTGTAAGACAAAATCAGCAGTGTAACTTTTGTAATCGATCGGGGCATATTGAGGCTAATTGTTGGAGAAAGAGTGGTAAATGCACTGGTTGTGGGAGCGATGATCATAGGGTGAGAGATTTCCCTAAGTATAAGAATGTTCAGGGTTGTACTAGAGGCCAAGGTGTGCAGAATAGGGCAGTAGGTGCAGGTCTAGCACAGAGGGTACATGCTAGGGTCTTTGCACTAGATGCGGAGGAGCTGCCCGATAATACCGCAATAGTGGAAGGTACCTTTCTTCTCAATACTTAGCCAGTTAAAGTTTTGATTGATCCCGGAGCTACACATTCGTTTATAACTCCTGCATGTGCACGATCTGTGAATGTTTGCATTGATAAACTGCCGCATGAAGTTGAAGTTAGTACGCCTTTGGGTGCGAAATTTGTTACTGAGTCTATTTACAAATCTTGTGTTATATGCATTGAGAACCGTAAATTTCCTGCTGATTTAATTATATTGTCCTTCCGTGACTTCGAAATAGTTTTGGGAATGGATTGGTTGGGGAAATACTATGCTCAGTTAGATTGTAGAACAAAGATTGTTTATCTTCAGATTCCTAACCTACAGGTACTGGAGATTGTTGGGAACTGCAGGGCTGCCCGAATACCTCTTTTATCATCGATCAAGACTTCTAAGTTGTTGAATAAGGGTTGTGAAGCTTACTTAGCTTATTTGATCAATCAGCCTACTGATAAGTTGAATTTGAATGACGTTCCGATTGTTAGAGACTTCCCTGGTATATTTGACTTGAGGCAGGGTTACTATCAACTTAGGATTCGGAGTGACGATATACCAAAGACGACAGTTAGGACTAGATATGGTCACTATGAATTTGTTGTGTTGCCGTTTGGCTTGACGAATGCACCAGCCGCATTCATGGACTTAATGCAGAGGGTTTTTCGACCTTATCTTGATCAGTTTGTCGTGATCTTTATTGACGACATTTTAGTGTATTCTAAGAATGAGGCTGAACATGAACAACATTTGAAGATTGTGCTCCAGACTTTGCAAGAAAACAAGCTTTTTGCTAAATTCAGCAAGTGCGAGTTCTGGTTGAATCAGATATCTTTTCTAGGTCATATCATTTCACATCAAGGAATTTCAGTGGACCCAACTAAGATTGAAGTTGTTTCATCCTGGAAGAGACCTGAAACTGTGTTAGAGATTCGGAGTTTTCTTGGATTGGCAGGTTACTATCGGAGGTTTGGTAAAGACTTTTCCAAAATTTCTGGACCTTTAAGCCAGTTGACTCGAAAGAAAGTTACTTACAACTGGGATGCCAAATGTGAATCTAGTTTCCAAGAATTGAAGAAGAGACTAACTACAGCTCCTATACTAGTTTTACCTGAGGGAACAGAAAACTTTGTTGTCTATAGTGATGCATCTAAAGAAGGTTTGGGCTGTGTTTTAATGCAGAATGGTAAGGTGATTGCTTATGCTTCTAGGAAGTTGAAACCTTATGAAGTCAATTACCTTGCACATGATCTAGAGTTGGCTGCAGTTGTGTTTGCTTTAAAGAAGTGGCGTCATTACTTGTGGTGTAGCAGATTTGAAATTTTTACGGACCACAAGAGTCTCAAGTATTTGTTTTCACAGAAGGATCTGAATATGAGGCAGCGAAGATGGCTAGAGCTATTAAGTGGTTACAATTGTTCTATAAACTACATGCCAGGTAAGGCAAATGTTGCTGCTAATGCTTTGAGCCGAAAGGCTACTGTTGCAAGTTTAATTATCAAGGATTAGGAGACTTTGGAGGAAATTTGTTCATGGAAGCCGGAAGCTACTGAGGTAGAGATTCGATTTGCTAGCTTACAAATTCAGTCGGGATTGCTAGCACAAATCAGAGAAGTGCAGAAGACTGATCCTCACATCTTGAAAATCCAAGAAAAAGCAAAAGGGGGAGAGTCGGAGTTTAAATTACATGCAGATGGTATCTTCAGATTCAGGGACCGAGTGTGTGTTCCTGGTGATCCAACTTTGAAAAATGAGATTATGTCTGAGGCACATAATTCAAGGTATACGATTCACTCGGGCAGTACTAAAATGTATAGAGATTTGAAACAACACTTCTGGTGAAACAATATGAAGAGGGAGATTGTTAGGTATGTATCCAGATGTTTGACTTGTCAGAGGGTTAAACTTGAGCATCAGAGGCCAGCCAGGCTTCTGCAGCCATTTTCGATTTCACAATGGAAGTGGGTGCATATAACAATGGACCTTGTGACCGATATTCCTAGATCTCCGAGAGGATGTGATTCTGTTTGTGTTGTTGTGGACCGCTTGACTAAAGTTACACATTTTATTCCTGTGAACAAACAGGATAGCCTTGATAAACTAGTTGAGCTTTATGTTGCTAATATCATGAGACTTCATGGTGTGCCACATAATATAGTGTCAGATAGAGATCCCAGATTCAGATCTCATTTTTGGCAGAAGTTACAAGAGGCCATGGGAACTATGTTGAGCTTCAGCACTACATACTATCCACAAACTGATGGCCATTCTGAGAGAACTATCAGGATCTTGGAAGACATGCTTCGGGCATGTGTGCTAGACTTTGGGAAGAATTAGGAGAAGTTTTTACCTTTAGCGGAGTTCGCCTACAATAATAGTTATCAATCTACTATAGGTATGGCTCTTTATGAGGCATTGTACGGTCGTAAATGCAGATCTCCATTATATTGGGAAGAGGTTGGAGAGATGAGAACAGTTGATTCAACTGTGTTACCTGAGATGATTAAGATGGTAGATAATGTCCACCTTATTCGCTAGCGTATGCTCACAACTCAGAGTCGTCAGAAGAGTTATGCAGATAAGCACCGTCGGGATCTTGAA
This sequence comes from Ehretia macrophylla, assembly GCA_037974665.1. Taxonomy (NCBI): domain Eukaryota; kingdom Viridiplantae; phylum Streptophyta; class Magnoliopsida; order Boraginales; family Ehretiaceae; genus Ehretia; species Ehretia macrophylla. The sequence goes on along the minus strand of CM075770.1, from coordinate 83,354,147 downwards.
TTTGCTTTGGGAGATTGGGTATTTCTTAAGATTTCTCCTCGAAAGGGATTGATTCGGCACTGTAAGAGCGGGAAACTTAGTCCCAGGTATGTGGGTCCATATGAGATCACTAAAAATGTAGGTCCTTTAGCTTACCGGTTAGCTTTGCCTCCGAGCTTGTCGAGACTGCACGATGTATTCCACGAGTCAATGTTAAGAAAATACCATCCAGACCCTTCGCATGTGCTTGAACCAGAGCCTTTGCAGATTGAGGAGAAGTTGTCTTATGAAGAGAAACCGATTCGAATTGTGGATCGGAAAATTCAGGAGCTTCGCAGAAAGAGTATTCCGTTAGTAAAGGTTCTGTGGAATCATCATGGGTTTGAGGAAGCAACTTAGGAAAGAGAGGACCAAGTTCGGAATCAGTATCTGAAGTTGTTTGTTGACTAGGTAAGAATTACGTGGGCGCAATTGTTTTAAGGGGGAGAGGGTGTAATACCCGAGCCCGGAATGTGAAATTTTCTTGTTATTATTCTGAAAATTATATTTTCTTAGATTCTTTTAGATTTAATTGTTACTTCTTAGTTGTTGCAAATTGCATTTCATTTCGGGAGCGATATCTAGAGAGTGTTTTCTAGTCCTCAGCAAATAGTGGAAACTAGTATTTAGGTGACTTAAATTTTATATTTTACTTGTTGTTAGCTAGACTTAAGTTGGTGATGTTTATTTTAGCTTAAAAATGCATGAAAATAAGTCTAATTGACCAATTTTAAGTTGTTTAACCAAGTGCTTTGACCTTTTGACCAAGTTATCACCTTATAAGCTTAAAACAAAGCAAAATAAAAATAAAAAATAAAAGCTGAAATCAGGAGAGCAGGCCGAGAGTTTGAAGAGAAAAAAAAACCATTTCAACTTCCAATCGTTTAATCTTCGCGTGAGCTCGTACGGGGTGGTTTCCAAGGCAACCAGCGTTGTTTTCCTAGCAACTAGGAGTGCCTAAGGTGAGGGAAGCACGTTATTTGCGCATTTAAATGTTATATATGTCAACTTTTTGATTTTTAGATTTTATCCGTAGATCATTGTTTTATTCGTTTTGAAGCTTCTAGAATGTTCCTTGACAATTGTAGAACATGTATTTATAGCTTTTTAAGATTTTCTGCGGTTGAATGTTGAGATTGTAATTTAAATGTCAATTGAATAGTAATTTGTGAATAGTAAACCCCTGAAACGATGAAGTTGCGCTGTTATGCTTTCTGTTGATGTGAAAATGTGCTAGGTATGCTAGAATGCCTAATTGCATGGTTTGTTAAGGTTGCGTAATGGAAAAAATGAGAAATATGCCTTGGTGGAAGTCGGGGTCGTTTAGGTCGAGTTTGGCGTTTTCTCATTTTGCGTGTTGGCATTGTTTCGGGAGGCCATGGAAGCACTTTTGGTGCGATTATGGCATTGGTTGGGTGTTTGGTTGGTATAGTTGTAGTTCAAATGAGCAAAAGGGAGAAATCGGGCTTTGGGTGAATTCTAGGGTAAAGTAGGGTTTCGGGGTCTTTAGACGTGCCTTATGGTGTCCTAGGAGGATTGGTGAAGTCAGTTTCCAAAACTCGTGGCTCGTTTGGAAATGGTAGCGTTTTGATAGTTGGGGTCGATTTATGATTTTACTTGTTTTCTTGATGTTATGCCTATAGAATGTTTAAATATAGCTTGATATACTTGTTTGAGTTGATTTTGATTGGAATGGTTATCAACTGTTGCTATTGCGTACGAGAGTAACCTACTTTGTTATTCTCCCATGTGTGGCTTTATCGCTCGATTGTTGCATTGTATATTGTATTGCATTCATAGAGTCAGGGCGGTGTGATGGGCCTCTCTGGGTAGCCTTGCGTTTCCAGTGTTGGTTGCTCTAGCTCCGTGTCCTATTCCATTTTCTCGCTTGGGTTGCCTCCCAGGGAGATTTGGGTCGTAGATTGATGGATACTTCCGGGGTATTCCAAACTGGTGTTATAAGGTGGTTTGGGCCGGCGCGTCGTCATCGAATTCGTGATTAAAAGTTGCTCGTGGAAAGAGTATCATATCCTTTGAATGTGTGTTTATAGTTTTAATGTTTGCCTTGCTTTATTGTTGGCTTTGTTTGTATCTCTATATGATATTTGTATGAATTGATTGACTAATTGCATTGCGTACTCCTCTCATCTCCGTCCTTGAGACCATTTGCCCTTGCTGAGCAATAGTTTTTGCTCATTCCTTTCTATACTATATTTTTACATGAGTAGTTGAAGCAGACCCTATTGAGGTAATAGAGGAGGAGGAGCAGGTGGAGGTGTTTCCGTGATAGTACTTCTTTGCTTTGCTGGTGGTTGGTTGCCAGATTTTGTGCGAGCCTTGCTTGATATGTATATTGCTTGGATGTCGCTTAATTTTGAGGCTTGTAGCCTTGTATGTATTTTCTGGTTTGAGGCCTCTACGGTCTTATGTTGTATAGGTTGGAAGAATGTAAAGTTGTAAACTTATACTCTTGTGACTAGTAAGGAAATGCATACTAATGGAGTTGATTAGTGGCATAAATACTTGTGTAGTATGCATATCATTTTTGGGTTGCAAAGTTGGTTAATAAGAAATGTATATTGTAAAGAAAGTCGGCTTGTTTTGATTATTTTATGGCTTTCGCAAGTATTATTTTGGTTTTAGGGTTTTCAGATCGTCCACGGTATAAGGGAGACTCCGTCCGTGTGTCGGGTCCGGGCTTGGCCTTTTGCAGGGTTGGGTCGGGGCATGACACTTTCTATACTCTATTTTTACATGAGTAGTTGAAGCAGACCCTATTGAGGTAATAGAGGAGGAGGAGCAGGTGGAGGTGTTTCCGTGATAGCACTTCTTTGCTTTGCTGGTGGTTGGTTGCCAGACTTTTGTGCGAGCCATGCTTGATGTGTTTAATGCTTGGTTGTCATTTTATTTTGAGGCTTATAGCCTTGTATGTAGTATCTATTTTGAGACCGAGATGGTCTTATGTTGTAAAGGATTAAAGGTTGTAATGTTGTAAATATTTACTCATGTGACTAGTAAGGAATGCATGCTAATGGTTAATTGTTTAGTGGCATAAATAATTGTGTAGTATGCATATCATTTTTGGGTTGCAAAGTTGTTAATGAAAAGATGTATGTTTTCTAAAAGAATGTTGGCTTGTCTTAAATGAATGTTATGGTTTCTCGAATATTATATTGAATGTAGGGTTTCGGAATGTCCACGGTACAGGGGAGACTCCGTCCGTGTGTTGGGTCCGGGCTTGGCCTTTGCGGGGTCGGGTCGGGGCGTGACAATTTTTCTTTAGTTAGTAGTTCTCCCGACTATAAGCCCCTTTATAAGTAAGGGTAATCGAGGGTTAGGGAAAATAGATTGGCAACAGGGAACCGTTTCTCACCCAGCCCTACTTACCCTATGTATTCGAGGGGGAAGCTAGAACCGAAAAGACCTGGTTCTACACATATAAGACAGACAGAAGATATGGGATGACCAGTTCACCATGGAAAGCGAATTCGATCCTATAGTCGTCTTCTTTGTTCGAAAAATGCACAATAAAAAAGGATGCTAGTCGGCTTGGCAAAGTTGTAGGCCCCAATAAATCAGATCCAGAGTGATTCCTTATCTATCCTGTCCAGGGCCCAGTTGCACGCTCGAGTATAGATTCTCTATGCTTATGTGAACGATCGGGGCCCGTAGATCTAAAAGGATCCATCTATAGGCCTGACCGAATATCCTTTGTCCACAAACAAAAACAAAGTAGGTTTTTTTGTAGTAGTTCATGAGACCTCGAATTCCCACATTCCAGCATGCATTATGCCAAGAGGTCCCACCCCCAACTTTAGCTGAGAAGTTGAGTCACCCTTCTTTTTTTTCGTTGCAACAAGTCAGTTGTGAGGCTCTCCAGACCTAGACCTGTTCGAATGTGAGCTAAGCTTCCAACAATAAGATCCTACTACTGCTCATTCCAGCGGACGGGATGCTTTCCCTAGCTTTTGAGTTTCACGTACTTTTTTTTCAAAAAAAGAATAGAATAAAGAAAGAGAGAGTCTATATCGTGTATCGATCATAGGATCACTCTATGAATAGGTAAATTCTTTGTGACCTCCCACCGTTCACGACATTCCTTGCTTCTCGCTGCGAACGGCTCCTCGGTGGAGGAGTAGAAACGCTAGTTCTCTTCGTTCAAGTTGCTTGTGCATGCTGTTACCTACTATAGAACCTCTGTCCCTGAAGTAAATAAAGAGGAGAAAGAACAACAGGTTGTCCTCTCCTGGCCTAGTAGTTCCGCAACTACTACCGTGGTTGTTTCCAACAGGGATCCCCCATTCCAAAAGATTACTAGGCCGGCCCTTAGGTCCAAAGTTGTATGCCACTGCGATGGTACCGATAGATTTACTGCTTCAGCACCGTTATCGAACATTGCAGGCCGAGCATCTATTTCTTGTATATCGTTCCACACCAAGAAGAGGGATGTGTACCTCCAGCAACAACGAGAATGGAACCCTAGGCTCCTATGCTGGGAGTATTTCGGGGTATATGTCTAATCACCTCAACTCCCTGTTTCTGGTATGCTATAGTTATTAAAGTCTCTCGACGGCGGGAATGGGAGATTACCGATAAGCCAAATGCTTCGCGAACCATATTTCACTTTAAGGCATTTCGTTGCACTTAAATCACCCTCGTGAAGAGGCGCACTCTGATACCATTGATGTCCAATACCTTTGATAGTAATGGCTAGATCTACTACTACCTCGTCCATTGAGTATAACAAAGCAAATGATGGTATAGCAATGAACATCAGGATGATACTAGGAAATTTGGTCCGAAGAATCTCGATAGTAGTTCCATGAACAATCCTTTACGGGGTTGGATTTTTTTAATAGTGAAAATCCCATAAAGCGCGAAGATCCATGATACAAAAACCAAAATCAAAATGAGGAAGAAAAAGATATCGTGATGTAAGTCTATTATTCCTTGCATCATAGGTGTTGTTGCATCTTGAGATCCTAATTGCCATGGTTCCGCTGCATCACAGGGTGCAATTATGAGGAATAGCCATTCTAGAACAATCATTTGCTTTGGTTCATTCTTTGACTGCTCTGCTCCACCCAAAAAAAAGAGAGACTTGTTCTTGCTCTCCTAATTCAGGAATACGAAAATCGCTAGTTGGGTTGGTCCGACCAAGAAAAGCATGGGAGTCTTTGGACAATGCTTGGGCCGAGTTAAGTAAAGACTGGCTACCTAGCAAGAAAACGGATGCACATTATCGTAACGACTTTCGCGCCCCTTGCTTGTTCCCTCACTGTACACTTCCTATATATCTGTCTTCATTATCGGCTATATGGTATCAGAGACAGCAATGGGAGGTTTAGTCTTACCGCACACCATACTCAATTCAATGAGCAAGCAATACGAATCTTTTTCTATTTCTATATGAAATTTCGTGGTCGGTAGTCAGTTGCGCAGCAATCAATGCATCAAACAGAAAAAAGAAATCCCAGATAAAGTCCATGTGGCCTCGTAATTAGATAAAGAGATTACTCCATCATGGGCACCAAACCCAGGGTTTAGGCTTTATCTTCTAGATACGCAGCCTCTGAGATAGAATGAAGATCCATGTCACACTAGGAATCAACTGCCACTAACCAGAGAAAAGAGCGTATGACTGCCAGCCACACTAGAACCAGTCTCCAAGAAAGGAAAGAAAAAAATGTGAGGGACTAACCAATCGGCAGGAACTCCCGAGATTGGGAGATTCATATGGAAGGATGCCAAAGAAGGGCTAAGCACGAAAAAGGATAGAAGTTAAGAAGCGGAAAGAGAAGCCTAATTTCCTTTTTTCACTAGAGTATGGACCCAAGTTCATCAGAGGACTCATCTGACTTTTAAGTGAAGGCCAAGGCCAGTTCACAGTAATAAATGGTGGTATCAGTTGGGCCAAGCACAATACTCGTCCCCGCCTCTTTGTTTGAATCACTGACAGTTCGCGTAGGCCCGCAGGACTAGAATTCTAAAAAGAATGAATGTCTAGCTTTTCCTATTCTAGTGCAGGTTCTTGCTCGGTATAAATCGCTTCACTTTGACTTGGCTTGGCCCGCGCCTTGACAAGGCTGCTGCCCCTCCTTCCACCCGCAGAGTGAGCCAGAGTTAGGTCTTTGTATGACGGATTGATTGATAGTAGGATCAATCATGTTTAGTTTCATTCAGGATCGACATGCCCCAGGTTTGAAGATTTTGATGACATGCCTTCGCTGCACAAGATCCCGAAATTGGTGGATTCGGAATCGGCTGGATTGGAGGGATCCGGAGCCATAAGGATCTTCAACGAGTTCGAAACTCTTTTTATTCCAGGCGGCTGACCCAATTCTATGGAATTAGCTATAAGTGAAACTTGTCGACGGTACATCTTATATGAAGCAGTACTATAGCCTTACAAGCTACTTGAATGGGTAGCAGAATTTCTATCTACGCCTAGTTTTGATTCCCGACTCAAAGCCTCCTACTCTTCCCCTTCCGCGAAGACACCCTCTGCCGCCTAGTCTGCTTGCCTTTGCTTCCTAAAATGTCATAGACAGACTGAGGCCGTCGTTGGCGGTCTCAGCTTGGCATCTTTCTGACGGTTTGCTCTTGTTCGGAACTAGGTCTATTTATATCTTTATGTAAGTCCCTAGTTTCCAAGACTAGCGGGGCTGAGTTTGCTAAGAAATTCAGGTGTAAACATTTGACTAAGGATTTTTCTCCTGTGTTAGTGCGAAACCTATCCAACTTCCATCATCTACCAGGTGTCTTTTCCATCATTCACATCTATAATGTGAAGAGGTTCACACACACTTTGTCGAATACATGGACTTGGATTTAGAGTTCTCTTGTGTCTTAACCACTCCCAATCGCATCGAGTTTTGTGGCTTGCGGCGGTCTGGTTAAAGAGTAGGGTTCCTTTTGACTTATGGCTTGGTCGCTTGCGCGCCTCTATTGCCTTACCTTCGAGGTATCTTGTTAGAGATGCTTAGAGAGGCTTTAAGCCTAAGGAATTGAAGGTAGCGCCTCTTCACTTATATGAATCTGAGGATTGAAGATGCTCAACCGATAGGGAGAGGTCTTTGAGATACTATAGGAGATTACCTTGGTTAAGGCGTGGATGTACCAGTGGCTTCGTTAGTTCCTATGGTACTCTATTTACCGTAGCCTTACATCCAGGTGTCTCTTTCGAGGACTTCTTTAAAGCTCCCATCGTAACAACACACTTTCAATGCGTCATGAGGATCCACATCTGATCCATTTTGGTATCATTTGGAAACTCTATGATGAGGTTACTAGGCGTGGAATTGACTATAGGCCTCCAGTATTGAAGTCTGTCAGTCTTCTTCACCCAGTGGTCCTTCTCGGAGGAGTCTCCAGTACAGATTTCCCTGTTCCATCTGCTTTTGACTTGGAGAGAAGTCCAGTATTGACTTCCGTCCTTTGAGCTACTAGTGACCTTTGTGAGAGAAATTCCCTTTTGCTACCTACTGAAGCGAAGGTTAGCAGCCCTTAGTACCGTATGTCCTAAGTCTGACTGTGCTTAGGTCAGTGCATTGGCACCTGCTGAGTAAGAGATTTCTGGTTGAGCTTTGTCTGTACTGAACAGAAGCAATAGGTTTAAAGCGGTTCTTCCTACCTTTCTCTCCTTATCAGTCGAGCTGAATTCTATCCAACCTCTCCCTATCGGTCGAGTTACTTCATACCTTGTTCTATCAAACAAGCTTGTAAACACCTTATCAGTCGACTTACTTCGTACCTTTGACTACTCTTGAGATATAGTGGAAACATTTTGTTATGGTCGAGAGTGGGGAGTAAAAAGACCAATGAAGTAGAGAACGACCGCATGAATCAGAATCCACTTATTAAGACAGATGACCAATTTAGAAAGGCTCCACATTCTCCAAGTGGTTGATCTTAGCTTAGTGTGCTAGCCGCTGCTTCATTTCGTATAGTGATAACGCTTTCTCTTTCTTAGCGCTCCGCTCCCCCTTGTATAGTAAGGGGAACTTTGATTGCGCGGCTTTCTCTTATAGGGGTCTATTTTCTCTGACTTGACTCATCTTGACCTACTTTACTCAGCTGTTAGAGTATCACTTTCATATGGTGAGAGTCATTGGTTCAAATACAATAGAAGGTAAAACCGACCGAAGCCCCATGCTTTTGCCAGCATGACAGCAAGGAGTCAACTGAATGATCAAAGTCTCGGTTGCTTCTACTTGTGGCCTTCTTCGACAGCCTTGACACCTTAATATTAAGGAACCCCCATATTCCACAAGTAGGTAGAGACCTGGAGGGTCAGAAACCCCAATGGGAAACCTTTCACTATGCCACACGATTCTTTCGCGAAGCACTCTCTCAGATGTTTCCACTCTTATCTCCGCAAGCAAAGAGGTTTCAAGATACCAGGCGACCAAGTGAAAGTGAACAACTCCGAGCAAATCTTTTGAGCGTACCCTTTGTTTCTACTATTTTTCTCTTCTAAAAAAAACTAAAAATAGAAATTGAAATAGCAAAATAAACAAATTTGTCTTCTTTTTGGACCTTCGACCAATAAGGTGATGACACATGCACATGAACTTCTAAAGAGTGGGTTCCAAACCTAGGTGGCACTATATAACTCAATCCATTGGTTGGCTATTGGTGGATTTTTTTGATTTTAGAAAAAACTCTGAGATAGAGGAGAAATCGACTTGAATTGCCCCTTCTGCCCTTGCCTTGGGGAAAGAAAAACTGTATGACCGCACTCTTAAAGCACTCGTTCTAGCAGATATGTCTTTGTCATAGCCAATGGAAGATATATTCTATATATTTTACTACCGGGATTGTGACCATCCTATGAGATTGGACGATAGGGATTTGTCCTAGCACTCTCAGGCCACTTTACCAAGACAATAGGGCAGGGAGTGGGCAGCCTTAAACGAGGAACCAGCCCAATCTATTACATACGATCACTGATCGAATCGGGAATCGAGGCTTTCTCCTACTCCTCCAAGTTAGCAACGGGCATTACGGGTACTAGTTTCATGGTGATTTGTTTTCACCTCCTTCCCTTACACCTCTATGGTAGACTACAAGCACAAAAGGTAAGGGAACGATTGCCCTACAGAGGAATGCTCGAGTTTCAAAGAGGAGATGAAAAATATTTCATTCGACAAGAGGAAGCATCATGGGAGGGTCGAACTTTACTTTACATAAACTATTTAGAGCAATCCTGGTAGATTATAGAGAAAAGGGAAATTGCAAGGAAAGAGCTGGACTTTGCTATAGAGACATACCAGGGAAGACTCTGGCTATTAGCTATAGAGATCCCGTAGGCCTCACATTTGATTAGGGAAGGAAGTCCCGAGACGACAATAATTAGTGAACTGCTCGCCACATAGATTCTTTATCCCCAGATGGAAATTGATAGATTCTTAGTACTGACCTTACTTCAGGGATGGGGTCAGGAAGAGAAAACATTTGACCTGGGTCAGGTTCACCTATATACCATTAAGCAAAAACGAAGGCAAGTTTAGGATTAACCTTTAGCTATTTCCCGATCTGTATTTTGAAAGGAACCCAACTCAAAGCATTCAGTCTCAAAGGATCTCATCGGGGAAGCACTCTGTCCAGCAGCCCATGTTCTACACTGGCTTAATGGCTTGGTGGATGTCAGAGAGGTTTCAACTGGTCTCACTCTTTCTTTGACGGCTGAAGACCAACCAGCACAAGAATTTAACAGAAGCATGAAGACTTGACCAATGAGGTTCAGGATCGATAAGCAGCTCAACCAATTCACAATTTAACTAAAACTGAGAGAATTAACATCGAAGAACAGGCCAATGGCCCAAAACAAACGAGAAGAAAAGATAGGGGGTCGGCTACCAACTGGCACGCTAACCTCCCATCGACTAGGGCCAAGACAAGTAGAGGAGTGAGGTACGAGCTTTTTCTTATTTATTTTCTTATACCTTTTCCTTCTCTTCCTCTATTATTGCCCTTGCTACTAAGGCTGAAAGGACCTCGTCTAACTTTTCTCCTGATGCTGAGTCTAGCTCACTTAGGGGTTACTTGCCTTTGAATAGCAGCCTTTCTCATCCAATATAGAAGACGAATTATCCTTCTGCAGATCATGATGATGAGAGTTCTGAACTAGGGCCTAGAGATAGATAGAGGGGTCCCATTTAAAGACTGAACTTCTCCTTTGATAGAAGGGATGATAGGCTTAGCACTAGGATCGATACATTGGATTAGGGCAAACCAAGCTGATCGCCTACTAGGAATGAAAAGGGAAGTAAGAGAGAGGAATATAGGCCAACTATTTGGGCCATGAAAGCGAAGAAGACATGGTCAAATTTACCCTATTCTTACCTGAACTACTCTCACCCGAACTCAGTCTCTTTTCCAAAACAATTTCTATCAAGAATGCTGGCCTATTATTAGTACCTTTATATGGTTTCCTCTAGCTAAGATTTATGAGAGATATTTTATCCATCAGAATTTGAATAGAAAGAACTTAACTCTACCTCATCCCCTAAGTCACAAAGCCCTAATTTGTCCATTAATTCATAGCGATTGGTCTATGGTTGACCTAGTCTAAAATAGTGGCTAAAATGTGAGTGGAGAGAATGAGAAGTTTCTTACTAGACCTCATTGGACCTTTACAAGATAGCCTACTTGTCCCTGGACGTCTTCTTATTGTTTGTTAGAATGTCCTAGTATATGTAGTGGTGTAGGAAATCAAACATACTTTTAGTAGGAGCGACGCAGGTTGAGAAACGATAGGCCTTCTCCTTCTGGCCATCAAAGACGATCTTGACAAAGCATATGGTAATAGATTGGAATGGAAATTCATTAAAGAAAAAGAAATGCTCTCTCATCTTACCATTGCTCTCCCTATTTGTCGAGCATCTTCAAACCTCTATCTCTCATTCTCAATAAAGTCATTATATAACGAATTTAGACTCCAAGTCTTATTCTATCCTTATTAATGGTAGTCAAAGAAAAGCTTTTAAGCCATCGAGAGGCTGAAGACAATCTCCTTGTTGACCAATTTCTTTTGTCTTAGTAATATAATAAAAGGTCTTGGGCATATCATGGAAGTTGGAGTGGGGGAAAAAGAATGGAAAGGAGCGAGTTGTAGAGCTGGTAACGAAGTTTTCTTGCTAGACTTTGGTATACGAATCACTGAGCTGTTAAACTCTGGATAATAAAAGGAGCGCATTAAGAATGACGGAACGAGGGCTTCCCCTTTTATCTGGAAAAAGCTTGGCCTTTGTCTCTATTCTATTTTGTGATTGGACCCTTTGGCTAAAGTGGATATCCCCCTCGCTCAACTTGGCTTCAATAAGTGGGACCCCTTGGCTACCCTTCTCAATGCCCGCGAGTTCAAGGACTAGCACGCCGTGGGACAATAGAATGTCATCCCTGAAACTATAATTAGCTACAGACTTCTTGATCACAACCGAGGTCAGCTCTAGGCTAGCAAGTAGCGAACCTGAGACCAAAGGGAGATTACTATACAAGAAAGCCTAGTTTAAGGAGGACGGAAGGTAGTGCGTGGAATATTTTATTTCTTTTTCTGGCTAGCTCTAGCCCTAGTAGAGGTGCAAGTAGACTATACTATAAGGGCCAGCGTCTAAGGACCTACTAGACCGTTGATCTCACTTAAGAACTCGACGTCACAAATAGCAATAAGAAGGGGAAATGATAGGGTCAACGATCACTCACATCACGGGCAGCAGATCCGACGAGCTCATGTGAAACCCCACTTTTCTATCCTGTCTCGTTTTACGTGTTTATTCTCGTTTTGCGTGAATTGACTTGTCTATGTGCTATATGACTTAGAATGTGATAATTTTGATATAAATACTACTAGAACATGCTAAATGTGCATTCATGAAATTTTCATTAAAAACGGAGTCAGAAATTTTATCGTCAATTTTTAGTGCATAGTATTTTCGAAACCCGTCCGCTAAAATTTTGAAACTGGTCTTTTTAACCCTTCTAGACCTAGTCCACGGACTTTAATAGACATGTGTTTGATTAAAACGGTTTTAAAATCGGCTTAGGAATTTATTAGGGTTTTTACACCTACTTTTGCGAAAATCGAGTTTTAAGCCGATTCGGGTGAAATTGTTTGATTGTAAAACTTCTTGTCACCTAAAAATAACCTACTTGAGCTATCTTGGGGGTTGAATAATTTTTTTGAACTTTGGTGATCAAGAAAATGCATTTAAAGTCAAGAAAATACAAATATACTAAGTTAATTCAACTTTGACTTTATTTAAAATGTTGACCTTTAAGCTTATATCATCAACACCTACCAACAAATCACAAAAACACATTCCATTTCACACATGGCCGAGAGTTTCATGGGAGAATAAGCCAAGGAGTTTTCAAGGTTTTCAAAGCAAAATTTCAAAGAAAAACCTAGTTTTTGTCCGTAGAATTTCATGCCGAGTTGGATTCCCCTTGTTGGGCACGCATTTCTAGGCTTTTATTGCATCAAAGGTGAGAGAAAAATTCTAAATCTCAAAACTCATCTTTTGTGTTTTTGCGCAGAATTGATTATCGAACCGTTAGAATGTTAATCTGTTGTTAGATTATTGCTCCATACATGCTAGGGATCATTTATATGTAATCCTACGAGATTTGAACCGTTGTAGCATAATTATTTATTTTCGGGTATTTAAAGTTGATTAATCTGGTAAATGTTGATTATTTTGAGTTGTGTTGATCGGAATCGATTGCCGTCGATTTCTAAAAGTTTGATAATTACGTGGTAGCGCCGTTGTAATGCCGAATTTTTTTTTGCAAGGCCAGTGCTAAAATCCGAAAATTTCAGCCATGACACACTAGGGTTTTAGGGTTATTGGGCATGATTTGGATGTGTTTTGGTTGGTTTTCGAGGGGGCTAATGTAGTTGATTGAATGGGTGAGTGATAGAAACTGGTTTGGAGTGGTTTGGATTAGTAGAATGTAAGATATGAATATTTGAAGTTTAGGTTGTCTTTCTATAAAATGTTAGATTATGCCTTTAGTTGATTGGGTGCGGTTTGAGTGATTGAATTGTGAGTTGATGATGGGTAAACTAGGGTTTGATTGTGTGTTTAATGCATGTTCTGTTAGATGGCCTAGTTTGTCATCTAACCTAGTTATTTGTTGTTAAATTGGTTATTGATGTTATTATGATGATAATATGATTATTGATGATTATTGATTGATGATTGATGCCGAGAGATAGGCAGTTCTGCTAGACTATCCTCCTGTGAATGATTGATGTTTATTATTATTGCTGAGTCTTTGGTATGTGTGTGCCACCTCTCGGGCAGCATCGGGCTGTCGGGTTGATAACGGCATGACTACCAGAGACTACCTCCAGCTCGCATGACGAAGGTGTCATGGAGGGAGATGTTATTGGGGTACCTCGGATGCATGAGTTTATGGGACTCACAAGAAAGCTGTTATGATCGTGATGGTGTTTGGAGCTACACCAACTAGTATATCGTTTATTGAATGGTCATTATAGATTATGTGATGATAGTATTATTGATGTTATCGTGTGTTTGCTTGCTCAAAGGATTATTTCCAAGGAGTTTAGTAAACCTTGCTCGAGATCTATTGGATCCTCACTGGGCTTATTTTATATAAGCTCACTCTCTATTATTGTATGCTTATAGGTGTTCTTTTGCAAGACTACGGATACGTGCCTCCTGAAGAGAAAAATGTGGAAAATGTGCCTTACGTGGATGAGTCTTATGTTCCGGAGTCTTATCCTTGATGTTGTATTATTTTACTATCATATATATTAACTTAGTATACTTTTATATGCTTTGTAGTTCATGATGTAAAAGATAATGAATTAGTTGATGTTATCTTAGTAGTCTTTCTTTTTTCTATGTATAGGTTGCTAGGTTGGTATCAATATATTTTGCAATGTATATTAAGGTTCATGTATTATGTTGGAACGGACGCATATAACGAGGAATGATTATTGTATAATATGGTTATGATGTATGCTGCTATTTTATTGAGGAGTTGTTTGTTGTATGGTTTATGGAGTTGATGTATGATGTTCTAGTGAGGTTGGTTTAGAGCCTCGGTATCTTAATTACTGTCGTTATACTGCCGAAATTCCATTGCGTCCTGACTGATTATAGGAGGGGTCGAGTTGGGGCGTGACATTTAAGTGGTATCAGAGCTCATGTTAGTTGTCAGCCGGGGTATTCTCGGAATATGGGTAATAGTCTTAGCATGAAAGCATGTATGAAAAGAAAGAAAAGTGGAATATGTGTTAACATGATTAAATGATAAGTGATTATGTGACTAAAGTTGTAATGACCCCACTCCCCACGTGGAGCCCATGCAAAGTCTCACAGGGCCATCATTACCGAGGTATTGTCCGCTATTGAAAACCTGGCCTGCAGGCACAGGCCCCTCACGGGTTTGTCCCTTCGAGGATCTCTCCTCAAAAGGCGCCTCGACTGATACATGGAACCAAGCCCTTATATCCAGCTCTCTCACTTCCAAATCTTCCGATGTGGGATTGTGTTACCCCATTCCACCCCCCCTTAAGAGGCCTCGCGCCCTCGTGGGCGCAAGCACAAGGGAAGACTGGCTTTGATACCATTTGTAATGACCCCACTCCCATCGTGGAGCCCACGCAGAGTCTCACAGGGCCATCACTACCGAGGTATTGTCCGCTATTGAAAACCTGGCCCGCAGGCACAGGCCCCTCACGGGTTTGTCCTTTCGAGGATCTCTCCTCAAAAGGCGCCTCGGCTGATACAAGGAACCAAGCCCTTATATCTAGCTCTCTCACTTCCAAATCTTTTGATGTGGGATTGTGTTACCACATTCCACCCCCCTTAAGACAATTGCGTCCTCGCAATTCTTCTTCCAATAGAACTCTGCATCCACTGAAATCCAACTCGGACTAGTCTTCATTAGCTACTGAACAAGTATTTAATCAAGATGACCAATAGGAAAGTTCAAGTAGAAATGCCAAGTAGTAACGCCAAATAAAAGGCTCAAATGTAGATACTGTACAAGAATCCCGTTGACACGAATACTGAAGAGGAATAAATTCCAACCAGAAACGCCGAGATAATACCAATAAAGACTAAAGCAAATATACTGTAGATATAATCACATCACATATTAATGATAAGAGGAATACCGAATGAATACCCATACACGAATCTCTAGTAGAAGTTCAACTGTTACTGCCCAAGAATCCCCAAGCAAAAAGCCAAATAAAGGCTCAATCAAAGGTTCTATCTAGAGGTCCAAAGAATTACCCCGCTGGTCATGAATTTCATGGAAGAATTCCCTGTTAAGAGTGCTGAAGAAAATACCAAGAAACCCAATCAAATATACTTCTAAAGTTCCAAAGAAGCCTTCCAAATAATAACCCCATGGGACAACCAATTAGATTCCGAGTTTTACTATCAAATGCTGAGAGGAATGTCAAAGGAAATAGCAGAGAAGATATAATGTGCCCAATAAGACAACCAAGTTGAATAACAAACATAGTTTCCCAGATGGACGAAAACTCCAAGGATAAACACCGAACTGGTGAACAATATACCGAAACCAAACTCTGAGGCCTCTTCACCGTTTGCCAAGTGAGAACTTCATACAACCTTGCCAATAAGGAAAATACCAATAGAACGCCCAAAAAGAATTTCAAAGAATACCATAAGTAGTATTATACAATAAGTCTGATAGGAACTCCAAATACCAAACCTACTGAGGAACACTGAAGAAGATATCTGAAACAATGCTCCAATAAGAAAGTAGCCAAGTTTGCCCAATAAGTAAATACTAAATAAATGGCCACTAAGGATCCTAGAGAATGCCATTGAAGAATTTCTAATCAGGGATGCCAATGTCACACCAATAAAGACCGAGACACATATACCATAGATAATACTGTGCAGTAAGGCCGATTGAAATCTCAATAGCCAAATCCACCGAGAAATGCCAACAGAAGTCTCCAAAGAATACCCATTAAGAAAACCAAAGAATGCTCCAAAGAATAACCAAATAAAACCCCAAGAGAAAACTACTCTTTCACAACTGTTAAGCACAGAGGAGGACCATAGAGATTTGCCATTAACCGAGCTCCAAAAGCAAACACCAATTCTCAAATAAAGGCAAGTCAAATGCCATTCATTTCCTGCCAATCCATACACCTTGAAAGGCCAACTGTGAACCACTTTCTTCAGGGGAGAAAGAGGACTTACTTACCATTTCAATAGGACATGTATGAATACCAATATATCACAGTTATACATATGCCTTAAGCTATTATGCCAGCAAGTTTACAAAATAGTTTATTCAACAAAGTCTCTCAAGTACGAAAATCAAGTCAAGCACAACATAATCAATTCAAATCACGACATAGCTAATTCAAGACATTCTAATACACACATCACAAGCAATACTCCATGCAAATAACAATCCATGAGATCAATTCGATTCACGATGCCAATTTGATAGGTCAATTCAATGCACAACTAGACACTTCACTTTACTTAGCAGACAATTAACACATAACACATAACTATATCACATAGGAGCACACATTCAGATCAAGACACACAATCGCACATACAAGCATACACTTTCAAGACACACTTAACAAGCACACATTCAAGGATCACTACCCACCAGACCGAGGACCCTATCCCGGCTTATGAGCTAAACAAGCTCTGATACCACCTGTAACACCCGATTCATCTCGAGACCAGGAGTTCTATCAATCAATCTATTCACAACCCAATTCCAAACCCGGGCAAAATTTTCAGGGAAACGGACGGAGTCTCCCCTGTTTCTAGGCGAAATATAAAACCTGTGACAGCATATAAGTAGACCAACACCGTGTCCAACCATACAAGTACCTCAAGGCCATCCGAGCCTTGGTTCTCAACAATTAAACTCAGCAAGTATACATACATTTCCAATTTGCTAGCTAACCTATCTCTTTTCATTTTTGACATTTACAAACATGCATCGAAGTTAAACTATATTATTGAATACATAACTAGCTTATCAATCTACCTCAACTATTTAGCTAATTTAGATTACATTTCTTTTAACAATAAATACATACAATACATAAAAGCATACATCTTTACAACTTCAACAACTCAAGCCACATAGGCACGCAAGACAACTCTTCAAGCACGAGCTTTCACGAAATCATGAACTTTCCAGCTAACATGACATTTCCTGAAATGTGGTGGTGAGGAGTGAGTATACACAACACGTATACTCCATGAGGGCGAGACAGATATCGAGGTGGAGAGAAAGAAAGTCGTGCAATGCAAATAGACACAGTTAAGCAATAAAGTCAATAAGAAAGCATTCAATACAAACGACAATATAATAAACATTCAATAAAGCATTAACATAACCATTCAAAGCTATACCACACTCTGAAGGCTATGGTTCACTCATACGAGCAATATACCATTTCACGAGTGATACATCAATCTCGAGCTTGATGTTGACAATGATGACAATAAGCGCGCAACCACCTTATAACACCAGTTTGGAATACCCCGGAAATATCCATCAATTCTACGACCCAAATCTCCCTGGGAGGCAACCGAAGCGAGAAAAGGGAATAGGACATGGAGCTAGGGCAACCAACACCGGCAACCTGAGGCTACCTGGAGGACCCATCACTCAAGCCCTGACACTATGCAATGCAAGACTCGATACAAGGCGATAAACGAGCGATAGCACAACAATACAGAATAGAGGAGATAAATGAGATATCGAGCATTATTCAACAAGCATTGACAAGCATTAACAAGCAGTTACAATCAAATAAGTAACAAGAACAACACCAACTAACATTATCAAGCAATAACAAGTATTCTATAGGCATTATAAGCATTCTATAGGCAACATAAGCATTCTATTAGCAATATAAGCATTCTATAAGCAATATAAGTATTCTATAAGCAATATAAGCATTCTATAAGCAGTATTCTATGAAAACACACAAAATCACGAAAATGACCCCAACTTACCAAATGGTACTACTTCCAAACGAGCCACGAGTTTTAAAAATTGACTTCACCAATCCTCCTAGGTTACCATAAAGCACGACTATAGACCACAAAACCCTACTTTACCCTAGAATCCCCGCAAAGCCCCGATTTTTCCCTTTGCTCGTTTGAACTACAACTACCTCAACCGATTACCCAACCAATGTCACAACTGCACCAAAAGTGCTTCCATGACGTACCTCGACAATGCCTTCACGCAAATCGAGAAAATTCTAAACTCGACCGAAACGACCCCAACTTTCACTAATGTATAATTCTCATTTTTTCCATTACGCAACGTAAACAAACCATGCATTTAGGCATTCTAACATACCTAGCACATTTTTACATCAACATAAAGCATAACAATGCAACTTCATCGTTTCAAGGGTTTACTATTCACAAATTACTATTCAATTAACAATTTATATTTCAATTTCAATATTCAACCACAGAAAATGTTAAAAAGCTATAAATACATGTTCTACGGTTGCTAGGGAACATTCTTTAAGCCTCAAAATGATTTAAATAACAATATACGGATAAATCCCAAAAATCAAAGTTAATACACAAAATATTCAAATGCGCAAATAATGATGAAACCCTCACCTTAGATGCTCCTAGACGCTAGGAAAACCTCGTAAGATGCCTCGACTGATACAAGGAACCAAGCCCTTATATCCAGCTCTCTCACTTTCACATCTTCCGATGTGGGATTGTGTTACCACAAAAGTGCTTATGTGATTATGTGTTTGTTTATGTGATTGATACTTAAGTGATTTATGTGGTTTATGTGATTTATGTGCTTAATATGAGTTTGTTGTTTATGTGTTAATAGTTGTTTATAACCTGTTTACGTGCTATAACCTGTGCTAACTCTTTGATTAGTAGAATGGCCGATAGACCAAGGACCAGAGGTAGGCCCGAGGTAGTAGATGAGACTCTTGGTAATGTGGCACCGAGCCGTGATAGGGTTGATGACCGTTTGGGGGCGGCTATGGACAGGATTGCTAAGTTAATGGCCGGATAGGCCCAGTTGATAGCAGGGTAGGCTGCCCAGACTCAGGCTTAGCAGACTCAATTGTTGAACGTACAGGGTGGAAACCACGGGCGTGGTACCCTGAAGGAGTTCTTGGGGTATCATCCACCTAGATTTTAGGGGGAACCCGATGATCGGAAGGCTGAAGCGTCGATTAGTAAAGTGGAGAAGATTTATGATCCTCTTGATTATACCGATGAGCAGAAGGTCTCCTTTGCCGTGTACTTGCTGGGTGATGAGGCAGAAGAATGGTGGCGCACGGTGAGAACTGGTTGGGCGACTCAGGGTATTCCGTATGTTTGGGGTACCTTTCTGTTGGCTTTTCGGGCAAAGTATGTCCCGAGGATCGCAAGAGAGCGGAGAGAGGCTGAGTTTCTCTCTCTGGTTCAGGGGGATGCCTTAGTGGCTCAGTATGAGGCCACCTTCACTCGATTGTCTTGGTATGCACTGGAGTATGTGGCTGATGAAGAGTGAAGGACTTGTAGATTTATGTTGGGGTTGAGGCTCGAGATTCAGGATGTGAATTGACTGTTCTATCCTGTCTCGTTTTGTATGTTTATTCTTGTTTTACGTGTTTGTTCTCGTTTTGGGTGAATTGACCTGTCTGTGTGCTATATGACTTAGAATGTGATAATTTTGATATTAATACTCCTAGAACATGCTAAATGTGCATTCATGAAATTTTCATAAAAAACGAAGTCAGAAATTTTATCATCGATTTTTAGTGAATAGTATTTTCGAAACCCATCCGCTAAAATTTTGAAACTGGTCTTTTTAACCCTTCTAGACCTAGTCCACAGACTTTAATAGACCTGTGTTTGATTAAAACGGTTTTAAAATCGGCTTAGGAATT
This sequence comes from Ehretia macrophylla, assembly GCA_037974665.1. NCBI lineage: Eukaryota > Viridiplantae > Streptophyta > Magnoliopsida > Boraginales > Ehretiaceae > Ehretia > Ehretia macrophylla. The sequence goes on along the minus strand of CM075770.1, from coordinate 83,334,196 downwards.
TATTAGGGTTGTTACACTGACTTTTGCAAAAATAGAGTTTTAAGCTGACTCGGGTGAAATTGTTTGATTGTAAAACTTCTTGTCACCTAAAAATAACCTACTTGAGCTATCTTAGGGGTTGAATAATTGTTTTGAACTTTGGTGATCAAGAAAATGCATTTAAAGTCAAGAAATCACAAAAATACTAAGTTAATTCAACCTTGACTTTATTTAAAATGTTGACCGTTAAGCTTATATCATCAACACCTACCAACAAAGCACAAAAACACCTTCCATTTCACACACATGGCCGAGAGTTTCATGGGAGAATAAGCCAAGGAGTTTTCAAGGTTTTTAAAGCAAAATTTCACAGAAAAACCTAGTTTATGTCTGTAGAATTTTGTACCGAGTTGGATTCCGCTTGTTGGGCACACATTGCATGCATTTCTAGGCTTTTATCGCATCAAAGGTGAGAGAAAAATTCTAGATCTCAAAACTAATCTTTTGTGTTTTTGCGTAGAATTGATTATCGAACTATTAGAATGTTAATCTAATGTTAGATTATTGCTCCATGCATGCTAGGGATCATTTATATGTAATCCTACGAGATTTGAACCGTTGTAGCATAATTATTTATTTTTGGGTATTTAAAGTTGATTAATTTGGTAAATGTTGATTATTTTGAGTTGTGTTGATCGGAATCGATTGCCGTCGATTTCTAAAAGTTTGATAATTACGTGGTAGCGCCGTTGTAATGCCGAATTTTCGATTGCGAGGTCGGTGCTAAAATCCGGAAATTTCAGCCATGACACACTAGGGTTTTAGGGTTATTGGGCATGATTTGGATGTGTTTTGGTTGGTTTCCGAGGGGGCTAATGTAGTTGATTGAATGGGTGAGTGATAGAAACTGGTTTGGAGTGGTTTGGATTAGTAGAATGTAAGATATGAATATTTGAGGTTTAGGTTGTTTTTCTTTAAATTGTTAGATTATGCCTTTAGTTGGTTGGGTGGGGTTTGAGTGATTGAATTGTTAGTTGATGATGGGTAAACTAGGGTTTGATTGTGTGTTTAATGCATGTTCGGTTAGATGGCCTAGTTTGTCATCTAACCTAATTATTTTTTGTTAAATTGGTTATTGATGTTATTATGATGATAATATGATTATTGATGATTATTGATTGATGATTGATGCCGAGAGATAGGCAGTTCTGCTATACTATCCTCCTGTGAATGATTGATGTTTATTATTATTACTGAGTCTTTGGTATGTGTGTGCCACCTCTCGGGCAGCATCGGGCTGTCTGGTTGATAACGGCATGACTACCAGAGACTGCCTCCAGCTCGCATGATGGAGGTGTCATGGAAGGAGAGGTTATTGGGGTACCTCGGGTGCGTGAGTTTATGGGAGTCATAAGAAGGCTGTTATGATTGTGATGGCATTTGGAGCTATACCAACTGGTGTATCCTTTATTGAATGGTCATTATAGATTATGTGATGATAGTATTATTGATGTTATCGTGTGTTTGCTTGCTCAAAGGATTATTTCCAAGGAGTTTAGTAAACCTTGCTCGAGATCTATCGGATCCTCACTGGGCTTATTTATATAAGCTCACTCTCTGTTATTGCATATTTACAGGTGTTCTTTCGCAAGACTACGGGTACGTGCCTCCTGAAGAGGAAAATGTGGAAAATGTACCTTACGTGGATGAGTCTTATGTTCCGGAGTCTTATCCTTGATGTTGTATTGTTTTACTATCTTGTATATTAACTTAGTAGACTTTTATATGCTTTGTAGTTCATGATGTAAAAGATAATGAATTAGTTGATGTTATCTTAGTAGTCTTTCTTTTGTCTATGTATAGGTTGCTAGGTTGGTATCAATATATTTTGCAATGTATATTAAGGTTTATGTATTGTGTTGGAACGGAGGCGTATAACGAGGAATGATTATTGTATAATATGGTTATGATGTATGCTGCTATTTTATTGAGGAGTTGTTTGTTGTATGGTTTATGGAGGTGATGTATGATGTTCTAGTGAGGTTGGTTTAGAGCCTCGGTATCCTAATTACTGTCGTTATACTGCCGAAATTCTGTTGCGTCCTAACTGATTATAGGAGGGGTCGAGTTGGGGCGTGACATCTCAACTTCCACTGAAAAGAGAGGATAGACCTCCTTTGAAAGGAGGGACGCCAGTCTTTTTCTCTTCTATGTTTATTGTATTTTGGACAAAAAGGCAAGAATGCCAATGACTTCTCCCTTTTCTTCCTCCCTGAACGCAAGGACTATCCATCCCCTGTCTATTCATCGGGCTTTGGCACGCTCTCTTTCAGGGAAATTAGGGCCGGAATACCTGGACTTCAGGTTAGAAGGCAGATTGTCCTTTTTCCATTATAGTAGGAGTGGTCAATTGCTCTTCTTTGAGGGATTGAAGCATCCTCAGGTCATTGAGGATTGTCAAAGTAATGGAGTTTTCTGAGGGGAGCAGATAATTCCACTCCTCGATTAGGAGGTTACAACATTTTTTATGAATAAGCCGTGAATATAAATAGTCAGGAGCGAGGTTACGAGCTGGTAGAGACAAATAACCTGGGCACTGGTGACTAGTTGAAGGTGTGCTCATTCCCCGAGAAAGGAAAATATGAGTGCAATGAAGGGAATCCAAGTTTCTTTGATTGTGCTGATACGCGGATAGGGATGTCAATGGGAATCTTCTCAGGAAATAAATATCTTTTTATATTTTCTTTCCAAGTCCGAATAGGATTGGCTTGCTTTCTCTGTCCTGCTGGTAGGATGCATCGACTACATCTCAACTAAGACTTTTGCAAAGGAGGAGCTTTTCAAGACTAACTAACTAAATGTCTGAACTAATGAATGGCCAAAGCAGGGTCTCGGCACATAAGAAAGGTCAGGCAAAAGCGCCTATTGGACCATTCAATATTCATAGCCTTTCAATCCTATTCAGATTTTGTGCTACAAAAAAAAAAAAATTGAATAACCATCAGAGAAGGAATCATCACTAGCGGCTATTTAGGTACCGTAGACTGCTTGTCAAAGTTTCCATAACATAAGGATGAGAAGTCTTATTAAGGCTAGTTTGTTGTTTTTTTGTGGAAAAAATACGCATCAATTTGGATCTTATCCTCCTCAATGAGGTCTTGAACAAAATGCCTAATAGCTATGCATCTCTTATCACTATGCCCAACATAACGATGAAATTTTCAATCTTTTTGGGGGTAGTCTCTGTTTTTCTTTTCTTTCGAGAGTCCTCCGATATTCCAAAGATTTTCTCTCTTGAGAACCCCCCCCCCCCACACTAGGGGTTCCTTATCTTCCTTGGTTATGTAAGCAAGATAGGCTCCCCACCTTTTCATGAATTTGATGTCACATTGTCTCTGTAACACCCCGATCCCTCTCGAGACCGGGAGTTCTAACAATCAATCTATTCACAACCCAAACCAAATGTAACACCCTGATCCCTCTCGAGACCGGTAGTTCTATCTATCAATTTAATCACAACCCAAATCCAAACCCGGGCAAAATTTTTAGGGAAAACGGATGGAGTCTCCCCTGTTTCTAGGCAAAAAGCAAACCTGCGACAGCATATAAGTGGACCAATTCCATGTCCAAACATTCAACCACCTCAAGGCCAACCGAGCCTTGTTCTCAACAAGCAACCACAAGCAAATATACATACATTTCCAATTTAAAAGCTAACCTATCTCTTTACATTTTTTACAAGTACATTCAAACTAGACAATTAAACCATACTAAGCTACTGCATAAAATAAACTATCATGCCATTCTAATTCTTTTCCTTGGGACATTACAAACATGCATTGAAGTTAAGCTATGCTAACTGATTACATAACTAGATTATCAATTTACCTCAACTATTTAGCTAATTTAGATTACATTTCCTTTAACAATAAATACATACAATACATAAAAGCATACATCTTGCATCTTTGACAACTCAAGCCACATAGCACGCAAGACAACTCTTCAAGCACGAACTTTCACGAAATCACGAACTTTCCAGCTAACATGACATTTCCTGAAATGTGGTGGTGAGGATGAGTATACACAACACGTATACTCGGTGAAGGGGACACAGATATCGAATTGGAGAGAAAGAAAGTTGTGCAATGCAAATAAAACAGTTAAGCAATATAATTGATAAATAAGCAATCAAAACAAACAATCAATACAATAAGCAATTACTGAAAGCATTAACACAGCCATTCAAAGCTATACCACACTTTGAAGGCTATGGTTCACTCATACGAGCAATGTACCATTACACGAGCGATACATCAATCTCAAGCTTGATGTTGACAACGATGACAATAAGCGCGCATTCACCTTATAACACCAGTTTGGAATACCCCAGAAGTATCCATCAATTCTACGACCCAAATCTCCCTAGGAGGCAACCCAAGCGAGAAAGGGAATAGCAGTGGAGCTAGAGCAACCAACACTGGCAACCCGTGGCTACCCAGAGAGGCCCATCACTCACGCGCGAGATACTATGCAATGCAATACTCGATGCAAGGCAATAAACGAGCGATAGCACAACAATACAAAATAGTGACAACAAACGAGATAGCAAGCAATCACAATCAATACCAGCATTCAACTAACTTTTCAAGCATAACAAGCAATAATAAGCAAAAATAACACCAATTAGACAAGTATATCAAGCAACCCTAAGCATTCTACAGGCATAATATCAAGATAACAAGCAAAATCACAAATCGGTCCCAACTATCAAAACACTACCATTTCCAAACGAGCCACGAGTTCTGGAAACCGACTTCGCCAATCCACCTAGGTCACCATAAGGCACGTCTAAGGACCCCGAAACCCTACTTTACCCTAGAATTCGCGCAAAGCCCCGATTTTCCCCTTTGCTCGTTTGAACTACAACTATACTAACCAAACATCCAACCAACACCATATTCGCACCAAAAGTGCTTCCATGGCCTCCCGAAACAATGCCATCATGTAAAACGAGAAAATGCTAAACTCGACCTAAACGACCCCGACTTTCACTAAGCCATTTTTTTTGTTTTTTCCATTACGCAACCTAAACAAATCATACATTTAGACATTCTAGCATACCTAGCACCTTTTCACATCAACAGACAGCATAACAGCGCAACTTTATCGTTTCAAGGATTTACTATTCATAATTTACTATTCATTATACAATTTATATTTCAATTTCAATTTTCAACTGCAGAAAATGTTAAAAAACTATAAATACATGTTCTACAATCAACAAGGAACATTCTTTAAGCCTCAAATCAATTAAAACAACAATATACGGGTAAAACTCAAAAATCAAAGTTAATACACAAAATATTCAAATGCGCAAATAATGATGAAACCCTCACCTTAGACGCTCCTAGATGCTAGGAAAACCTCGTAGAACGCCTCGAAAACCACCCCGTGGAAGCCCTCGCGAAGAATCGAAGATTTTGGCTTGAAATCTTTTTTTTTCTTCTCTCATATTTTCGGCCCTGCTTCCTGCTGTTTAGTTCTATTTTTTGTTGTTGCTATTTTAGGCTATTAAAAAGGGCACAAGGTCAAAATGGTCAATCCCCTTGGTCAAAACTCACTTAAGTTGGTCAAACTAGCTTATTTTATGCATTTTTAGGCTAAAACAACTAAGGAAACATCAACTCTAGCTAACATCAATTAAATTATAAAATTTAAGGCACTAAAATACTAGTTTCACTATTTGCTGAGGACTCGAATTCATTTCCTAACTATCTCTCTCGATATGCAATGCACGTTGCGACAACAAAGAAGTAACAATTAATTCTCAAAGAATCTAAGAAATATATCATTTTTGGAAAGCATCATAGTTTAAAATTTACTCCGGCTCGGAGCTACTTTTCATTAAAGTGAAATCCGAGCATTTGAGTGCAAGAAAAATAAAACCGATTGACACAAATATGAAAAGTAGTTGATATTCCGTTAATATGATTAGCTCAGGTATTATTCTAGTTACTTCTAAAAGAAATATGAAAGTAAAGCTACAAATAAGTGTTTAACTAAAAATAAACACAAATTCAATGCCAACATTTAAGATGTCACTTAGTTAAACGCAATTAAATGCCATTAAATGAATGCCGGGTTCGGGTTATCACAGTCTCCCTTCAAACTCCGGATACAGTTCTCTAATCATTTTCTTAGCGGCGTTTTTAGAGGCATTAGTGGTATGCGCTACCGCGTGAAAATGAAATCCCTTTTATTTATGATTCTCTTTTGCTACAACCACCAACGCACACTTAAATGCTCCATAAAAGATTTTCCCAACTTCTTCTTGAAAGACATTTCTGGTTTCTGCGTGACTTAGAGTTATTGCTATAAAAGGTCGCACTGTACTTGGTGTATTATTTTTACTGATATTTTGATTAGAATTATTCTGACTGTTTCAAGGAAGAAAGACAAGCATTGAACCATAAATAAAGGGGTTTGACTAACGGGGGAGAAAGAGACATTCATCTGTATTGTCAAAACAGATTAACGAAGGTATACCGTGCCACCGGGGGTGACGAGAGAGCGTCGTACTATATGAAGGAAGGCAAGATAGCTCCTCACATGCCTCCCAGTCGAGCCCCAAGCACTAATCTCAACCTGCACTCATGAATGTTAATATATAGGAAGCACCCATGTTTTTCTTTGTCTATGCAGACAGTAGTTATATGCAACTATAAGTAAGCCGATTTTGCACATCACATAAGCAAAAGAGGTCAGAATTCATGTAACTCACGAAATTGGACAAAACCATTTTGGAATGAAGTGGGACTTCCTTTTGTTTGAAAGAACTTCCTTATGTCTTATGTTAAAATAGTGGGAGTCGAGTGCTTCATTTGACGGAAGCACGAGGTGAGCTGCGATACTTTATTATATTTCTCTATGAATCGAAAACTGATTTGCCGATAGGGAGTATAAGAGTCTAGTAAGATCTTCTTTAAAGAGCTAAGAGCCCAATGGGGAAGTCAAAACCCGTGTTCAAGTAAAGGAGATACTGATTCATTAATGAATTTTGACAAGCAAAATGCCATTGACAATGTGTTGAATTGGCAGGTTACCTGATGAAGAAGCTAGTAAGGTACTAGCTGCCTGCATGGTGTTAAACCAAAATGCTAAAGAGAGTGAAGGGGAAATCATGAACTACATTTCATGTAATGTAGTACACTATAAGAGATTTAGAGTACTGTAGTGGACACAATTCAAAAATTGCCTTAAGGAAAGGGCTTATATAAAATAAAGAGAAATTCAAAAAAAGTTACATACTCGTGACTTGCAACAACTAATAGGGCCAACATTTGATTTTATAACTACTCTTTTTTATTTTATTTTTTCAACTACATACTTTCCTGGAATAAGAAAGCCTGAAGGTGACTTAACTACTTTTTGTTAATTTCTTATTGTCTCCCAAGAGACCAAGTGCTCCATGAACAATAAGAGCTTGCTGCTCCGCCCGCAGCGTTTGCTACCTCTCCTCCAAATTCTCTATGCGCTCTCTAGTAGCGCGAGTGCACGCTTCTTTTCTTGCAGGATCCATATGTCACGAATTAGATGGCAGACATAATTCTTACTAGTTCTCCGCACTACTTTTCTACAGTTGAATATTCTCATGCCTTTTTAATGAAAAACAGGCTGGCTTCGGCTACCCTGGGAAGCAAACAAAATATCCCCAAATCACACTGCCTGTATGAACAAACAAACTTTGCATAACCAGCTTACGTAGAAACGATTCCATATTCTATGCCAATGGACTCGTGACATCCATATACTGAGTCATCAAATGAGCCGCGTTAAGAAAGCACAAGCTTATACGCATTGGCCCAAAGGGTGTCCCAAGAGAGCCCGAATGAAAGACCCAAGCTTACATGATGAACCATCAAAGAAAGTCCTACAAATGAAGACTTGGGCCTGTCAAGCTTGCTTTCCTCGATGAAAGACCACAAAAGGGCCACAGCACAACAAGGCCTACCTATTCTCCGAATGCAACCCGACTTTGTAAGGGATTCAATCTTATCTCAAGATATGCTCCCCCAAGGACTAAAGGTTAAGGGTGATCCCATCCATCATAGGTGGGTAGAGTTCACACATCCGATAGTGAGGGGAAGATGAACAATAAAGCTATAGCTGCTCACATTTCCGCTATCCGCCTTGTTGTGATAGGGGACTTAACAGCCTACCAACCGATCTTTCTTTCTATCTCAAATTGTTGATATTTGGTGTCAGTGGAGCAAATGAAGCGGGGAACGAACTCCTCTACCTACTCTACTGTGAAACCCCAATTTTCTATCATGTCTCGTTTTGCGTGTTTATTCTAGTTTTGCGTGATTTGACCTGTCTATGTGTCATATGACTTAGAATGTGATAATTTTGATATTAATACTTCTAGAACATGCTAAATGTGCATTCATGAAATTTTCATAAAAAATAGAGTCAAAAATTTTATCGTCGACTTTTAGTGAATAGTATTTTTGAAACACGTCCGCCAAAATTTTTAAACTGGTATTTTTAACTCTTCAAGACCTAGTCATCGGACTTTAATAGACCTGTGTTTGATTAAAACGGTTTTCAAATCGCCTTAGGAATTTATTAGGGTTTTTACATCGACTTTTGCAAAAATCGAGTTTTAAGCCGACTTGGGTGAAATTGTTTGATTGTAAAACTTCTTGTCACCTAAAAATAACCTACTTGAGCTATCTTAGGTGTTGCATATTTGTTTTGAGCAAAGAGATAGCTAAAATGCATTTAAAAGACATGAAAACACAAAAATACTAAGTTTACTCAACTTTGACTTTATTTAAAATGTTGACCATTTGCATATAAGTTGTTACACACACTTGCAAAGCACAAAAACACCTTCAAAATCACTCACATTGCCGTGAGCTTCATTGAGCCAAGGAGAAGTTTTCTTCAACATTTTTCAAAGCAATTTTTCAAAGAAAAACCTAGTTTTTGTCTGTAGAACTTCGTGCCGAGTTGGATTCCGCTTGTTGGGCACACATTGCACGCATATCTAGGCTTCTATCGCATCAAAGGTGAGAGAAAAATTCTAGATCTCAAAACTCATCTTTTATGTTTTTGTGTAGAATTGATTATTGAACCGTTAAAATGCTAATTTGATGTTAGATTATTGCTCCATGCATGCTAGGGATCATTTATATGTATTCTTGTGAGATTTGAACCGTTGTAGCATAATTATTTATTTTCAGGTATTTAAAGTTGAGTTATTTGCCATTTCTTGATTATCTTGAGTTGTATTGGTTGAAATCGATTGCCGTCGATTTCTAAAAGTTTGATAATTACGTGGTAGCGCCGTTGTAATGCCAAATTTTTGATTGCGAAGTCGGTGCTAAAATCCGAAAATTTCAGCCAAGCCACATTAGGGTTTTAGGGTTTTTGGGTTGTTGGGCATGTCTTGGCTGAAATTTCCGGACTTCAGCACCGACCTCGCAATCGAAAATTCGGCATTACAACGGCGCTACCATGTAATTATCAAACTTTTAGAAATCGACGGCAATCGATTTCAACCAATACAACTCAAGATAATCAAGAAATGGAAAATAACTCAACTTTAAATACCCAAAAATAAATAATTATGCTACAACGGTTCAAATCTCACAAGAATACATATAAATGATCCCTAGCATGCATGGAGCAATAATCTAACATCAAATTAACATTTTAACGGTTCAATAATCAATTCTACGCAACAACATAAAAGATGAGTTTTGAGATCTAAAATTTTTCTCTCACCTTTGATGCGATAAAAGCCTAGATATGCATGCAATGCGTGCCCAACAAGCGGAATCCAACTCGGCACGAAGTTCTACGGACAAAAACTAGGTTTTTCTTTGAAAAATTACTTTGAAAAATGTTGAAGAAAACTTCTCATTGGCTCAATGAAGCTCATGGAAATGTGAGTGATTTTGAAGGTGTTTTTGTGCTTTGCAAGTGTGTGTAGCCACTTATATGCAAATGGTCAACATTTTAAATAAAGTCAAAGTTGAGTAAACTTAGTATTTTTGTGTTTTCTTGTCTTTTAAATGCATTTTTGCTATCTTTTTGCTCAAAACAAATATGCAACACCTAAGATAGCTCAAGTAGGTTATTTTTAGGTGACAAGAAGTTTTACAATCAAACAATTTCACCCGAGTCGGCTTAAAACTCGATTTTCACAAAAGTCGGTGTAAAACCCCTAATAAATTCCTAAGCTAATTTGAAAACCATTTTAATCAAACACAGGTCTATTAAAGTCTGATGACTAGGTCTAGAAGGGTTGAAAAGACCAGTTTCAAAATTTTAGCGGACGTGTTTCAAAAATACTATTCACTAAAAGTCGACGATAAAATTTCTGACTCCGTTTTTGATGAAAATTTCATGAATGCACATTTAGCATGTTCTAGGAGTATTAATATCAAAATTATCACATTCTAAGCCATATGGCACATAGACAGGTCAAATCACGCAAAACGAGAATAAACACGCAAAACGAGATAGGATAGAAAAGTAGGGTTTCACACCTACCCTAGAAATGAGTTGGATCTATTGAATGATATCCTGGAGAGAGGACTGGGAGGTATGAGTTGATCGGATGCAGGAAAGCCCAACCAATCCGTTCCTATCAATCATTCGTCAGGAAGTAGTGGAGAAAGAATCGTCTTTTGAAATATTATTGTTGAAGGCATAGAGAGGGCTGAAAAAAGATAGGAGAAGTTTTTATAGCCATATCGTTAATAAAGAATTGTGTAGTCCTCTGTTCAGTAGACAATTTCTGTGCAACAATGGTTTTTGTAGTCCCTGCTATGCCAACAATAGGGAATCCTTAGAAAATCAGAACTCCCCAATTCGATATGTTGAACCAGAATGCAAGTTGGGTGATAGTTTGATTCCCCACAAATGATTAGTCTCCAAGCTTGACCCCTCCCACACAGGGGCGACTGGCTGGGAAAAGAACCCGAAAGTCATAATTGCAGTCTCGACACAGCCTATTTCGAGCCCTATTGATATAAAAGGGGATGAACCCAATCCGGAATATGAACCGTAAAAGAAAAGACCTATTGAACCGATCACAGGAATACCAATTATAGTACCTATTAACCAAAGAGGAATCCTTCCAGTAGAATACTTGGAAGAGCTCCCCGATCCTATTTTTTCCTTCCGTTTAAATTTAATTTGGACGTAGAAGTGAACAAAAGTATATCCCTAGGATTAGAATCTACACTTTGTCTAGACAGGCACAACCACCTATACATAAACGTCTTATCATGCACCTTTGCGTTAAAAAAATAAGGAAGGGTTATGTTGATGCAGTAGCAAAGACTTCCTTATCCCATCAGATTTTTAAATTTATACCCTTCATGATCTGACTAAGATTATTGGCATTATAGTTTTTCATACCAGGAGCCTCTAATTGATCATAAAGGTTCTTCACCTTAATACAGTAACAAGAATCAAACTACCCCGCTTCAGGCCATGTTGTTCAGTCTCCAAGCACTGACGCTTACTTGCGGGCGCATGTTCATTAACTTCCCTCAAAGTACGCCATGCCTTTCTTGGGTTTGTAATGCCCCTATAAAATATATATGGAGGCGCATCTTATCAGCTACAGACACTATGATCGCATGCATATAGCCCTACCAGACCAGAACAACATGAAAATGGCTTCTTACTTGCCACATCCTGCAATTTACCTTTTGCATCACTAATAATTATCTGACATTCCTGGCCCATCAAGAAACACTTTACCTCTTCAAGAACATTTACAAAAGTTTTCCATGTCAGAGTGAACGATCCCCAATCAACAAGCCATACATTATTTCAAATGCAAAAAAAAGAATTTGATGATCTGATTCTAGAGGAGAATACATGTCCATAGAATTTTCTCAATATCTTATTTTAAGAGGCACTGTTCATCAGAGATCTTGTACATATGAATAACTAAGAGGAAAAAAAGATACTCATTGGAAACGATTAAAACTATAATGTTTGGGATGGATGTAGCTCGTATGGGCAGAAGTTGTGTTGACCGCAACTTGATCAATCGCATATCGTCTAAGTTCTTGATGGAAGTATCCCTGATTACTATCATTTAAAACTCTTTCACTGCTGTTCATATTGTAATTTTTTTTAGTTTATTTAAAGAAATGAAAGGAAACTAATGAAAGAAACGAAGCGAGCAGCAAGGAGAAAATCAGTAGTAGAAGGTAACGAACTAGAGACTCAGAGAGATATCAGAAGTAAAACTCAGCAAGGAGAAGGCTGAACCCAGGTACTACACTAAAATAGGTGTTACCTGGGGCCGCACGACTCAAGCAGACACTCTACCCGTACGCGTGCCTATTTCACTTTAGGAGGTATCAGAGCGGAGTTTTGGGTGAATCCCTTTCGATTTCTGCTAATTCTCTTCACGTTGTACCATGTCCAAAGCATGACGGACCTGCCATACTCTAATTAAGAATCTCAGTTCCCAGGCTATTAATGAAGAGGAGAAGCAAAATCGATCATAACAACACTTCCAATAGTGAAATTGGAATCAAGGGATGAGGAATCGACGAATTCTTTAACTCAGGCTTCAGGGGAAGGACTAATCAGAGCTTAGTAGAAAGACTAATGGGCGAAGCGCTTAGTTGCTAGTTGAAAAAAACTAGGCCTAACACAATAGAAGGGTGATTGCTTATATAATAACCCATACATAGATGAAAGTAGCATTCAGGCATCGGTGCAAGCACTAAGCGAAAAAAGTGAAAAAGCTTTGAAGCCGATCAAACACAACGAGAGTAGCGGATTAACGGCTCATCTTCTACCTGATCTATCTACCATATTGATGTATTAAAGAGACCGAGTTCCTACGAGGGAAGAAAAGATTCACCAGCTCTATCGATTATCAAATCCCTGTACCTTTGTGAAAGACATCACATGGAATAGCTTACACGGAAAGGAGCTTGGTACAAGCTTAGATTCAAAATAGAAGTCCCTAAGCTAGAAGGAATGGGATTAGGGGTGGGTAATAGACTGACTACCAAGGAGCAGAGCAGCTCGACTAGAGGGAAATGTTTGAAGATGCTCTAACGGATTTAAGTTCAGCTATTGTACCAATAAGTGAAAGAAAAGAGCGGACCGCAACTAGACTCAAGAAAATAGCAACTTTCAGGCATCCTCTCATTGAGGAGGTCTTAGATAGAAGATGAGCCGACAGTCGGACTCTCTCAGAGTATGGTAGTATAACAGTAGCAGTAGTTATGGCCCCATACCCATGGGCATTGGCGTGAGCAGCTAAGCTAAGGTCGGAAAGGAATAATGGGTAGGCTTATAGGCTACCTATTTCCTCAACGGATAACAGAATCTATCTTTAGCATAGATCGAGGCTTCTCGAAGAAAAGTATAAAGTCATCTATCGCTGGACTAGACTAGATTTCAAAGATTGAGGAGTGGCAACTCTCAATGCAATTCCAGAACCAACTCCCAAAAGAAGGGTAGTCAATGACTACCTCTTTTTCCTGGCCTGGCTGGCTCTCTTACCTGGGATCCCAACTACCATCCATATCTGTTTACTGTACCTGCTATCGACAGTCCTTCCACCTGTTACTCACTCTCCGAAGGGAGATGGATGGATTATGCTTGTGCTATCAAGCCAAAAAATGAATCCTTTCGAGCGGTATTCACGAAAATTAAAAATATTGAAGTAAACAGATTCGTTAGTTGGGTCAATTGGCATTCTTTCACTAGTGATTGTAAGCTAGGTGCCCTTAAATGAAAGGAGGGGAAGAAGCTCTGACGGAAGCATCCAATCCACTGGGAATTCCACCTTTCAGATTCTACATCTGCTACTACTGGAGTGGAGAATGAATCTACTACCTGTGCCAGCAAACAAACAAATACTATAAATAAGAAAAGGCTAGGTATAACACCCCGATCCCTCTCGAGACTGGGAGTTCTATCAATCAATCTAATCACAACCCAATTCCAAACCCAGGCAAAATTTTTAGGGAAAGAAGGATGGAGTCTCCCCTGTTTCTAGACAAAATGTAAAACCTGTAATAGCATATAAGTGGACCAGCACCGTGTCCAACCATACAAACACCTCAAGGCCATCCGAGCCTTGTTTTTCAACAAATAAACACAATAAGTATATATACATTTCCAGATTAAAAGCTAACCTATTTCTTCTCATCTTTGACAAGTACATTCAAGCTTGACAATTAAACCATACTAACCCATAGCATAAAATAGACTATCATACCATTCTAACCCTTTTCCTCTGGACATTACAAACACATGTTAAAGTTAAACTAAACTATCTGAATACATAAACTAGTTTATCATTCTACCTCAATTACCTAGATAAATTTAAATTATATTCCTTTTTAACTTTAAATACAAACAACACATGAAACATACATCTTTGCATCTTTGACAACTCAAGCCACATAGCACGCAAGATAACTCTTCAAGCACAAACTTTCCCGTAATCACGAACTTTCAAGCTAACATGGCATTTCCTGAAATGTGGTGGTGAGGAGTGAGTATACACAACACGTATACTCAGTGAGGGCGAGACAGTTATCGAGGTGGAGAGAAAGAAAGTCGTGCGATGCAAATAAGGCAGTTAAGCAATAGAACTGACAAGTAAGCATTCAATATAAACAATCAATACAATAAGCAATTAATAAAAGCATTAACACAACCATTCAAAGCTATACCACACTCTGAAGGCTATGATTCACTCATACGAGCAATGTACCATTCGATTCGATTCCACGAGCATTACATCAATCTCGAGCTTGATGTTGACAACGATGACAATAAGCGCGCAACCACCTTATAACTTCAGTTTGGAATTCCCCAGAAGTATCCAATCAATTCTACGACCCAAATCTCCCTAGAAGGTAACCAAAGCAAGAATGGGAATAGGACACGGAGCGAGAGCAACCAACACTGGCAGCCCGAGACCACCCAGAAAGGCCCATCACTCACGCGTCTGACACTATGCAATGCAATACAAGATACAAGCAATAAACGAGCGATAACACAACAATACAAATTAGTGGCGATAAATGAGATATCAAGCATTTACAATCAATACTAGCATTAAATTAACTTTTCAAGCATAACTACCATTAATAGTAACAAGAACACCAATTAAACAAGTAACAACAGTTCAAACACGAAAACGACAATTATCACTATTCAATCTCTAACTTCCAAAGACAATTACGAGCAAACGAGCTACGGGATTAGGAAACCGATTTCACTACATTCACTTAGGCACTACAAGGCACATTTCTATGTCACTAAACTTCACTTTCTCACCCAAAGCCAGAAAGTCCACCTACTGCGTTTGAACTACAACTATACCAACCGGTCGCTCAATCAACGCCACAACAGCGCCAAAAGTGCTTCCACGCCCTCAATAGCAAAACCCCCAACTCAATTCGAGCACGGTCAACACTTGGTCAAATGACCCATTTTCGTTTCATTGTCTAATTTCCAATTTTAACAAAGGCCAGTCCATTTTTATTGAACATTTTATCTTTCTATCACTAATGGCACCTATCCAAATCAAGCAATCGCAATTCGGATCAAAATCCAAAATTCTAGGGTTTTACTATTCCAAATCAGTATTTATTGTTCTTCTCCAATTTCAAATACGCTATTTCAACTGTAAAAATTGTTGAATAACTATCAAACAATGCTCTACGAACTCAAAGGAAGCTATATCAAGCAATTACAGGCATTATAACACATTATATATCAAATCTAAAAATTTGACACAAAATTCAAATTCGAATTTAAATATACAAAAGCGTGAAAACCCTCACAGAGATTGAAGACCAAGACCCCCAAGGACCCAAGCCACGACCCTCGAGCAATTCCACACATGATTGTAGAAAAAAAATGCAAAACAAATTTTCTTTCTTTTCCCCTCAAACCTTCGGCCATGGCAAGGACAAAATTGGTATTTTGCAATTTGTTTTTCTTGATTTTTGCCTTGTTTTATTTTTTAAAAGGGTGACAAGGGCATTTTGGTCATTTACAAAATCAAGCTTAAATTAAAATTGATCAAATAAGTTTATTTTGATGCCATTTAATCTAATTCAAGTTAAAACAATGCAATTAAATGAAAAACAGCTAAAACTGGTTAAATTAAACTAAAAAAAATTTTCACTAAGTCCGAGGAATATTTCTCTAACTCTCATTTTCGTAATACTACGATCAAACGGTCAATAAATGATTGCTAATAAAGTGATGAGCAATAATAGAAAACTTTATTTTTTGTGTAAAGTAGAATAATAGAATAGTTTAAAATTCACTCCGACTCAGAGTTACTTTTCTCATTTATTTGAAAACCGAGTGATTTTAATGCAAGACAATTAAAACCGATTATTAAAATAATCAAAACAATCAAAATAATCAATATTCATTTAAAAATATTTAATTTAACTATTTCTAGAATATTTTAAAGAATTATGAAGTTAATGCTAAGTTACAAACAAGCAAGTTAATATAAACACGTATTCAAATGCAACTGAACACTAACATTTAAGATGACACTTATTTAAATACAAGAAAGTAAATCCAATTTCTATAAATAATAAAAATATGTGATAATCTTTTAATTAATCAATATAAAAATTATTAAATGTTTCCAAACGAAATACCAAAATAGTGCAAATGATTGATTTAAATAATTAAGCATTTAATAAAATGCAGTCAAATGCCATTAAATGCATGCCGGGTTCGGGTTATCACATCCTTCCCCCCTTAAAACAATTGCGTCCTCGCAATTCTTCTTCCGATAGAACCCAACATCAACTGAAACTCAACTCTCACTAATCTTCATCGGTTGCTGGGCAAGATAGTGAATAAGGATGCTCGTAGGAAAACCCCAATAGAAATTCCACCCAAGAATGCTGAGAAAATACCAACTAAAGACTGAAGTAAAGATACTGTAGATGATATCAATACCACATATTAATGGCAAAAGAATACCAAAGGAATACCCTATTTACGAGTCTCCAATAGAAGTCTAACAAATACCAAATAAGAAAGTTAAAAGATAGCCAGAGCATATGCACCTCATGCAGTGCTGATTACCGTAAGTAGACCTAGCTGAAAATTCTGTAAAAGAATATAGAGAAAAATACCAAGGGCTAATCGCTGAATGAAATCCTCTAATCACTGAGTCCCTACAGCAACATCTTAGTAAAATAGCAAGTATAGATTTCCCCCTGAGTGAAAAGGCCGATGGAGAAGCCGTAAACAATACAAGATAATAAGTCCAAGCAGAATTCCAAGTGTAGGATCTTCCAATAAATGCCAATAAGGAAAATACTAGTAGAATGCCCAATAAGAATTCCAAAGAATACCGTAAGTAATATTACACAATAAGTCCGATAGGAATTCCGATTTCCAAACCAACTGAGGGATGCCAAAGAAAATACCCGAACAATGCTCTAGTAAGAAAATACCGAGAATTGCCCAATAAGACAATCAAGTTGAATAACAAATATAGTTTCCCAGCTAGAAGAAAACCCTAAGGAAAAATACCGAGATGGTGCACAATATACAAAACCGAACTCCGAGGCCCTTGCACTGTTTTCCAAGTGAGTACTTCATACAACCTTGCCAATAAGGAAACCCAATAAGAATTCCACAAGAATGCTACCAAGAGCCATCATATAGAAACCCCAATGAAAGTTATCTTTTTTTGATTGCCAACCACGAAGAAGAGTCTTAGAAGTATGCCAATAACCAAGCTCCAAAGACAAACACCAAATCCCAAATAAAGGCTAATTAAATGCCATTCATTTCCTTCCAATCTATACACCTTGAAAGGCCAGCTGTGAACCACTTTCTTTAGGGGAGGAAGAAGTCTTTCTTACCATTTCCACAGAACATGTATGAATGCCAAGATATCATATTTATACACATGCCTTAAACTATTATGCAAGCAAGTTTACAAAAGAGTTTATTCAACAAAGTCACTCAAGCACGGCAATCAAGTCAAGCACAACATAATCAATTCAAATCACGACACAACCAATTCAAGACATTCTAATACACACATTACAAGTAATACTTCAAGAAAATAACAATTCACAAGGTCAATTCGATCCACGATGCCAATTCGATACACGAGTAGTCACTTCACTTAACTTGAGAAACATTTAACACATAACACATAACACATAACTATATCACATAGGTGCACACATTCAAGTCAAGACATACAATCTCACATAGAAGCATACACTTTCAAGACACACTTAACAAGCACACATTCAAGGATCACTACCCACCAGACCGAAGACCCTGTCCCGGCTTATTAGCTAAACAAGCTCTGATACCACCTGTAACACCCCGATTCCTCTCGAGACCAGGAGTTCTATCAATCAATCTAATCACAACCCAATTCCAAACCCGGGATATTTTTTTAGGGAAAGACGGACAGAGTCTCCCCTGTTTCTAGGCAAAATGTAAAACTTGTAATAGCATATAAGTAGACCAGCACTGTGTCCAACCATACAAACACCTCAAGCCCATCCGAGCCTTGTTTTTCAACAAATAAACACAATAAGTATATATACATTTCCAGATTAAAAGCTAACATATCTCTTCTCATCTTTGACAAGTACATTCAAGCTTGACAATTAAACCATACTAACCAATAGCATAAATTAGACTATCATACCATTCTAACCCTTTTCTTCTGGACATTACAAACATGCATTAAAGTTAAACTATACTATCTGAATACATAAACTAGTTTATCATTCTACCTCAATTACCTAGATAAATTTAAATTACATTCCTTTTTAACATGAAACATACATCTTTGCATCTTTGACAACTCAAGCCACATAGCATGCAAGATAACTCTTCAAGCACAAACTTTCACTTAATCACAAACTTTTCAGCTAACGTGGCATTTCTTGAAATACCCCGGAAGTATCCAATCAATTCTACGACCCAAATCTCCCTAGGAGGCAACCCAAGTGAGAATGGGAATAGGACACGGAGCTAGAGCAACCAACACTGGCAGCCCGAGACTACCCAGAGAGGCCCATTACTCACGCGCCTGACACTATGCAATGCAATACAAGATACAAGCAATAAACGAGCGATAGCACAATAATACAGATTAGTGGCGATAAATGAGATATCTAGCATTTACAATCAATACTAGCATTCAATTAACTTTTCAAGCATAACTACCATTAATAGCAACAAGAACACCAATTAAACAAGTAACAGCAGTTCAAACACGAAAACGACAATTATCACTATTCAATCTTTAACTTCCAAAGGCAATTACGAGCAAACAAGCTACGGGATTAGAAGACCGATTTCACTACATTCACTTAGGCACTACAAGGTACGTTTCTATGTCACTAAACTTCACTTTCTCACCCGAAGCTGGAAAGTCCACCTACTCATTTGAACTACAACTATACCAACTGGTCGCTCAATCAATGCCACAACAGCGCCAAAAGTGCTTTCACGCCCTCAATAGCAAAACTCCCAACTCAATTCGAGCACGGTCAACACTTGGTCAAACAGCCCATTTTCGTTTCATTGTCTAATTTCCAATTTTAACAAAGGCCGGTCCGTTTTTATTGCACATTTTATCTTTTTATCACTAATGGCACCTATCCAAATCAAGCAATCGCAATTCAGATCAAAATCCGAAATTCTAGAATTTTACTATTCAAAATCACTATTCATTATTCTTCCCCAATTTCAAATACGCAATTTTAACCGTAAAAATTGCTGAATAACTATCAAACAATGCTCTACGAACTCAAATGAAGCTATATCAAGCAATTACAGGAATTATAACACATTATATATCAAATCTAAAAATTTGACACGAAATTCAAATTCGAATTTAAATGCACAAAAGCGTGAAAACCCTCACAGAGATTGAAGACCAAGACCCGCAAGGACCCGAGCCATGACCCCCGAGCAATTCCACGCATGATTGTAGAAGAAAAATGCAAAACAAATTTTCTTTCTTTTCCCCTCAAACCTTCGGCCATGGCAAGGACAAAATGGGCATTTTGCAATTTGTTTTTCTTGATTTTTGCCTTGCTTTATTATTTAAAAGGGTAACAAGGGCATTTTGGTCATTTGCAAAATCAAGCTTAAATTAAAATTGATTGAATAAGTTTATTTTGATGTCATTTAATCTAATTCAAGTTAAAACAATGCTATTAAATGAAAAACAGCTAAAACTGGTTAAATTAAACTAAAAACATTTTTCACTAAGTCCAATGAATATTTCTCTAACTCTCATTTTCGTAATACTACGATCAAACGGTCAATAAATGATCGCTAATAAAGTGAAAAACAATAATAGAAAACTTTAATTTTTTTTGAAAAGTAGAATAATAGAATAGTTTAAAATTCACTCCGGCTCAGAGTTACTTTTCTCATTTATTTGAAAACTTAGTGATTTTAATGCAAGACAATTAAAACTGATTAATAAAATAATCAAAAAAAATCAAAATAATCAATATTCATTTAAAAATAATTAATTTAACTATTTCTAGAATATTTTAAAGAATTATGAAGTTAATGCTAAGTTACAAACAAGCAAGTTAATATAAACACGTAATCAAATGCAACTGAATACTAACATTTAAGATGATACTTAATTAAATATGAGAAAGTAAATCCAATTTCTATAAATAATAAAAATAGGTGATAATCTTTTAATTAATCAATATAAAAATTATTAAATGTTTCCAAACAAAATACCAAAATAGTGCAAATGATTGATTTAACTAATTAAGCATTTAATAAAATGCAGTCAGATGCCATTAAATGCATGCCGGGTTCGGGTTATCACACTAGGTGTCCATGCCACCAACCTACTCCTGAAAGAAAAACAAGAGCTTCCTTGGCAAACCACTAGAAGTTACCCATCGAGTCGAGCAATGATCCAATTGGAGAAGCGAGGTGCTCTTTGTCACCTCATTTCCCTTGGGACCAAGAACAAGCTCCAAAGAAGAAGAATGACTTATTGCAATCTCAGGTACAATGACTAGTTAGAAAGCTTTTCAAGCCAATCTCTTGATTCACATGAATGTGAAACCGTTGCAACCGATCCGGCATACCAATCATCTGCCGCTTATAGTAATAGCACTAAGCCAAGGTTTCTATGGATTCAGTCCTATGGAAAAATACATATATTAGGGCAATTTAATTAGTAGTGTCACCAGTCAATCCCTGGGACAGATGCGAGTCCATCCTTAAAAGCCCTAAAAATTGGGTCCATGAAGCCTTAGATACTTCAAGCCTCAATCTTTGTTGTCCTTGAACCTAGACCATGGAAGTATGGTTATAGTCCCATTCCATTAGTTGGATCCATAGCCTACGGGTCTTTCCCAAGCCAGTAAAAGAAGAAGGTTTTCGAGGACTACCCTAAGCTTATAAGTAGGCAGGACTTTCAGTTACAATGTGACGGTTGGGAAAGCCTTTCTAAAGCCAATCGATTATCGGATTTCACCAACCCAACTACTACAACCAGGGGATTCCTAGATCTGCTCTCAGATCTCATTAAGATTCCAGTCTTCAATCAAATAGAATGAAAGTAGGAGATTGATTAGCTATAGTAACTGCAAACAAATCTCGTGACGGTGATCAAACATCATTGCTATTGAATAAGCAACTAGAAGTGAATTTCTCCCTTGCTTTGAAAACTTCTTCAGAAGTCTCTACACAGACGAGGATGGTTTTTGAAGGTGACACCTCCGCTAATTGTCAAATTGTGTCTATCGGATAACTACTTTAATCAAAATTCTCAAGTTCCTCAATGCTGGCAAAAAAAGCATTGAGACTTCCCGCCCAAGGAGATAATGTGAATCAATAATAAATGCGATGATCAAAGAAGCGGCGTCACATAGGTCAAAGGTACAACCGCTATCGCCAATAGGATTTCCTTGCTTTACTAACAAGATAACCTACGAACCACTTCATGGGCTACGCGAAGGGACGAGTTAAGGAACAAAAGTCAAAGACGACATGGATGTCATACTACACAACACAAGCAAAGACAGGAGGCCATTTATATAAGGGCGCGCCTTACGTGCCACTACCAACCCTCACAAGCTTGCTAGTCTTTCTTTTTAAGTTGTGAAGCGTATCAACTTTAATTAACATCGAGTTGTGTGTTTCACTGCTGTCTAATGAGGTGCAACATCGTTTTGTCCAAGGGACTGGATCCCAAGGCTCTTCTTAGTCTAACATGATTGTTATAATCTCGGTGGGTTGCTCATTGGATTTTGATGGAATTCAATGATAGTCAACTCCTTAGGTTATACCAAGGTGCCTTCCCCTACCTATAGGGTTCCCCGTAACGAGGGATCCCATATAGGGGATATCACTATATCGGCATACCAGAATAAGTGGAGGATCGACTCATTGTCTAGTGAAGAAATCACGGGGCAGCAAGCCAGTCACCAATGTAAATCTAAAGATTGATAATAGATTTGCACCTACTAGCTCTATAGATCTTAATTATATTCTATTTTGATCTTTATCCTTGGTAGGCATTCCCCCATCTAAGCTTAATGGGACGAGGGTACTAGCAGGGAAGATGGCGTTAAGTAATCGATATGAATCATTTTACAAAGCTCTGTTCTTCCTTAATTCATGTGTTGCCGCTGAGATGGCAGTTGTTCGAAGACATTCTGGTCCTAATGGGATTCTTAAAATGAATCTTATTAGTGGCTGCTGATAGTCTTACCAAGGAGTCGTGCATAGCCATCTACTTGTACACGAAGGAAGTCCAGCAGCTTATGCAAACGTCTGGTGCTTTGCATGTTGCGCTTTATCTAAAGAAATGTGCTAGCTCTTTACAATTAGCATATGGAGGAGATAAATGCCCTCTTGAGCTTCTGGCTATTCCCGTCTCTTTAACCTTTAAGGGTTATCCTTGCATCATCCCTCCGTACATCCGTCAAAAGATGTACCGGAAAGATGAGACTACTGATCTATTGGTCAAGTGCTAGATGTCTTTCTTCTCTCTATCAAGAATTATCTTGGTAGCAAAGAAGGTCGATAAGTCTTTATTTGGGCCAATGACCTCATCAATCCGTGATGCGGACTGAGCTGACGTGATGGTCAATCGGATAGCTGAAAAGCTACCTTTTTTTTTATAAATATCACAGTATACCACCTGGATAGATCATATTCCCTTTTATCAAGGGATAAAATGGTAACCAACTTGGAAGAAATCCTGTGCCCAATTGATCAAAAAATTGATCAAGGACGGCGTCAATCCTGTCTTAGTGAAAGCTAAGTCTTGCTTCACTGTTTACCCGTATAAAATGGGTACCTTCACTTTCTTGGTGAAGTTTGTCCATGCGTACGACCAACAGTGGTCCCAAGGGACCCTCTGGCACCACTATACACGATATGCCTTAGTCCCAGCTAATAAGCTGTTCTTAGGTTGGTCGTTGGATTGGTACCAGGCATATGTTGGCCTTGTACTTCCCCATGGTGTTGGTTATGAACGGATCGTCACAGGATGTTTGGGCTGCTCGCTATAAAGGGTGGGAAAACGACGTGTATTCGCCATAGGGAACTATGTGAATCAGGGTTTTCTTAGACCTATTCACGAGTGGCTTTGTGCTGTGTTACGAAGGTTGCCTACTGATGGCACATTTTGGCAGACAAAGCAAAGCCTCTTGATTGGTTGACAGGCAGGTAGCATGTTACTCCTAGTACTTGAAGTCAGCCACTGATCGGTGGCCATTGTATTTCTTGTTTACGATCATGTGCTTCCTTGTTGACCGATCTTTCGCATCTAGTGAATTCCACTCTAGCTATGAATAAGTTCGAGGTATCGTTTGTAAAGCGGTTTACCACTGTCTTATTTGTTGTCGGTCAACCACTTGGCTATTATGCTTCGTGGCCTCTCTTTTCTTTCTCCCACCACATACTCGTGTGGTGGGCGGCAAAACAGGTATATCCGAGTCAATTATTCTAGAATTACATTGTCTTAGGGTCAATGTTGTGATTGCAGATGAGAAAGTAGCCTGGATGTATAACTCCGCTCTTTGGGATCTTGGGGTTGATATATCATATCAAAAGTCCATGATCTCCCATACGGGCTCTGCTGAGTTTGCTAAGAGATTCAAGGTTCATGGTCTTATTGTGGATTTATCCGAGTATGCGCTAGATCTTGTTTGAATGCTCACCACCTGAGGCAATGGCCGTTCATATGAAGTCTTCCTACGCTCACTTTTCGACCTTGTGTCATCTAGCTGGAGTAGGGTACCGGTCTCTTTCACGCTTGGCACATTCCCACAATCTAAAGATTGAAAGATTGTGGGCAATGTACACTAAGGCCTCGCTTCCTCTTGACCTATGGTTAGGTCAGGGTCTACCGCTGGATCTGTATGTTAAGGGGGTTATTAATGCCTTCCTCATACATGAGCTTAAACCAAAATTATTGGTTCTCCATCCAGATGAGGTCTTCCCTGGCTTAGGAGCCAACTCTGTCACGCCCCAACTCGACCCCACCTACGATCAGTCAGGACGCAACGGAATTTCGGCGGCATAACGACAGTAAACAGATTTCCGAGGTTCTAAACCAACCTCATTAAACATCATACATCCAGTAATTCCTCAATACAAACAACAACATACAACACAACCATAATATACAATAAAACATCTTCGTTATACGCCTCCGTTCCAACATGACATACAATACCTCAACTTTATCATACATTTCAAAAGTAAGTTGAGACACATTTACAACTTAACCATAAACGAAAGAAAGACAATAAATTAACATTATTTGGATCATTATCTTTTTAACAACTATTACTCTAAGAACCGCAAAGCATATAAGAGTCTATTAAGCTAATATACAAGACATTTAACAACATAGAATAATCGATAAGACTCAGGGACATATGACTCATCCACGAAAGGCACGTTTTCCACATTCTCCTCTTCAGGAGGCACGTACCCGTAATCCTGTGAAAGTACACCTGAAAACATGCATTAATAGAGAGTGAGCTTATATACATAAGCCCAGTGAGGATCCGATAGATCTCGACAGTATTCACTACGCTCCTTGGATTTAGTCCTTTGAGCAAGTAAACACACAACAACATAATAACATAAATAAAGCTATCATCACATAACTATATAACCAATCAATAAGGACACTCTATTTGGTGTAGCTCGAAACGCCATCACGATCTCAACCGTTCTTCTTATAACTCCCCATTACTCACGCACCCGAGGTACCTCACTAGCCCCTTCCCTCCATGACATCTCCGTCATGCGAGCTGGGGGTAGCCTATGGCAGTCATGCCGTTATCAACCCGACAGCCCGACGCTGCCCGAGAGGTGGCACACACATACCAAGACTCCATATTCATCAATCATCATGCAAGCATAAATCAATCAATCAATTGGGAGATCAGCAACAAGAGTGCCCGATTCCCGCATTCAATAATAATCAATCAATAACATCAATATAACATCAATATTAAATTAAACAACAAACAACGTAGTTAGATGACAAAGTAGGCCATCTAACCGGACATGCATAATATACATAATTAAACCCTAAATTATTCAACAACGACTCACCATTCATCACTCGAACACTACCCAACCATCTAAGGCATCGTTCAAGAAATTAAAGAATGACAACCTAAACTTCTAAAATTCATAACTTACAATCTACTAATCCAAACATTGCCAAATCAGTTCCTATCACTCACCCATTCAACCTACTACATTAGCCCTCTCGGAAATCCACCATAACACCTCTAAATCATGCCCGATAACCCTAAAACCCTATGACGTCATGGCTGGATTTTCTGGATTTTCACACAAACAATGTAATCGAAAGTTCGGCATTACAACAGCGCTAACACGTAATTATCAAGTATTTAGAAATCGACGGCAATCGATTTCAATCAACACAACTCATTTAATTCAACTTTGAACATTTTAATCAAAATTAAATACCCGGAAAATAAAAATTATGCTACATCCGACAGAAACTCGTAGTATTAGTATATAATGATCCCTAGCATGCAAGGAGCAATAATCTAACATCAGATTTCAATTCTAACGGTTCAATCTTCATTTATACGCAAAAACACAAAAATGACATTTTGAGATCTAGAATTTTTCTCTCACCTTTGATGCGATATAAGCCTAGGAATGCGTGCAATGCGTACCCAACAAGCGGAATCCAACTCGGCACGAAATTCTACGGACAAAAACTAGCTTTTTCTTTGAAAAATTGCTTTGAAAACCTTGAAAACTCCTTGGCTTAATCTCCCATGAAAATCTCGGCCATGTGTGTGAAAATGAGTGTGTTTTTGTGCTTTGGCAATGTGTGTTGATGATATATGCATGAAAGTCAAGATTTTAAATGAAAGTCAAAGTTGAAACTTTAGTGTTTTTAGTGTTTTCTTGACTTTAAATGCATTTTCTTGATCACCAAAGTTCAAAACAATTATTCAACACCCAAGCTAGCTCAAGTAAATTATTTTTAGGTGACAAGAAGTTTTACAATCAAACAATTCTACCCGAGTCGGCTTAAAACTCGATTTTCGCAAAAGTCGGTGTAAAAACCCTAATAAATTCTTAAGCCGATTTTAAAACTGTTTTAATCAAACACATGTCTATTAAAGTCCGTGGACTAGGTCTAGAAGGGTTAAAAAGACCAGTTTCAAAATTATAGCGGACGTGTTTCGAAAACACTATTCACTAAAAATCAACGATAAAATTTCTGATCTCGTTTTTGATGAAAATTTCATGAATGCACATTTAGCACGTATTAGGAGTATTGACATCAAAATTATAACATTCTAGGCCCTATAGCACATAAACAGGTCATATGCACGCAAAACGAGACAAAGCACGTAAATCAAGTTAAAGCAGAAAAATGGGGTTTCACATTCTCCCCTCCTTAAAACAATTGCGTCCGCGCAATTCTCGAATTGATAGACAATTAAATCCTCAATCGTTACGCATAACAATACTTCTCTTAGTTCTCATTTATCTCTTAGGATGACAACTAACCAAAGACCTCAAAAGAACAACCTCTGTTGACTGCAAGTTGATGATCATAGTTCCAAGACAATCTCCAATTCATAATTCTCTCCTACTTAATATCTTATTGCATATGAAAGAAATCACAACTCCAAAGTCTTAGCATGAGATCACTACTTATCAATCATCCCCTACTACACTAAAGAGCTCTATGAACACCCCGAGGGTTTAAAAACTCATTCACGATAACATGAATGATTACTGATCGAGGAAATATATCAAAAGTGACATTGGTCAGAATATGGCTCTTATGAAATTTACAAGGAATTAAGAATATGGAAAGTCACATTCGAGCCAACAATCAAGTGAACAGGAGGTCAAACGGGTTAGAGAATCAAGAGGTTAATAGTTTAATAAGAAAGCGTGATAACTAAGATAAGGAATGTCTCAGCACCTATTAGTTAAATAAGTACGAACAAAGGACGATGACGAGTCAAAACAGTGCTGAGTATGTTGAACAAAAATTCCTGAACAAGTAGACATTTCAATTCTCGATGATTGTTCAAGGAACCAACAAGTAAGTTGTACTTGAGGTGAAATGAAATTAAGAGATAAGAGATGATTAATTCAATAGAAAACATGAGTGGCAAGAGTATCTCAGCACACAATACCAAAGAAGTATAAATAAGAAAGAACAATGCTGAGTATATTAAATGAGCAATTACAAACAAAGTAATGACTCAAGATTAATAATGAAACAATAGGATTAACAAGGATCAACAAGAATCTCAATGATGTACTTAGGTAGGGAGTACATCAAGCAAGTGAAATTCGAATAAGTAAAATGGTATACCAAAGGAAAAATTACTTTCAAATGAATAGTAATAGGATGAAATGAAATATTGAAATGAATGGCTAGAGATATATAATGAAATATAGAAGTCTCAAACCTTAACTCCAATAAGCGACATTGCTATAAGAAACAAATATGAATGTTAAGAATAGAAACAATGTCAAATGAGTATAGGATCCATTAATCCAATAAGCAAACTTTCAAGAGACAATTGGTAGGCTAGAAAAGTGTAACCCTCTCTCAAATAAGTGAGAATAGAGTAGAAAATAATAATAAGACCGATAGAATTATGAAGCACAAGAAGGGTGTCCCACCTACACACTTAAACACCAACAAGTCAAATCCTACAATCTATCTTCCTCCAAAACAAGACACTAAGGAGATCTAGAGAATACTAAGGAGTCATAACAATCACCAAACAAGATAAATCACTCCAAAATTTATATTTCGTACCAGACCAATCACTAAACAAGATAAATCACCGATTACCCAACAAGATTAACTAATGAAGACTCCAAAATCTGATAACACAATACAGATTCATACTAACCCATTATAACACAAGCGAATCCTCAATCAACAATTTAGAAGGTTATACCACCTAGAACCCAAAAGCTTGATGTAGGTAAGTAAATGTTCAGTCACCAAAATGCATTCTTATTTCCTCAAATAATTCTATCTCCCAACAATTACATCCTCGAATAAAGTAACTTTAGTCAAAAATCACTCCAATTGTCTCCAAGGTTTAAAGATCAAAATTCCAAAATACCCACTAATAATATAGCAATCCCAAATAGTATAAATATTCACATGTTATACCACACTTCATTCCATTCACAAATATACATCACTAATTCCACAAATAAATTCATTCTAAAATAACCTCAAGAAAGTATAATCTGAGTTGAGGCTCCAAAAGTGTCTAATCACAACCTCATAGAAACCTCAACTTATGATCCATCTCCAAGTAATAACAAGTTAAACATGGCAACAAAAGTAATTATAATCATCAAGATACATTGCTATTACCTCGAACAATTTCATTCTCGCTAAAGGAACATCAAGATCAATCCACTAAGCCGAAACTAAAATCCATAAACATAACAATTAAAATCTCACTAATAAACTACTAGAATAATAATAATTCAAATCATGGCCTACCTCTATTTCCGAAAGCTCTTACAGCCACCCTAGTCATTAAAAGGTCACTGAGTTAAAACATGTATGCAACTATATCATATGAAAGACAAGTACAACGTAATGCGCAATTATCATACAATGCAACATTATCACATAACACACAATTCAACATATAAGAAGCCAACATCACATAAACAGGTTATATCATAGAAGTAAGTTATAAACAATTAAAGTCACATAAGCAACAAACTTCACATAAGACAAGTTGATCACGTAACTCACATTGGTCACTTAAAGTACATTGAGCACGTAAAGCACGTTGTTTCACATAAGCTAGTTATAAACAATTAAAAGCACATAAACAACTAGCTTCACACAAGGCACAAAATCACATAAAACACAATTGTCACATAAAACACATTAATCACATAATGCACATAAATCACATAATGCACATTAATTACAACAAATTGAGTACGTATAGCACGTTATCACATAAAACATATTGACCACATTAGTTCACTTAACACACAAGGCATACTGGTCACATAGAAAGTTAAACACATAAGTAAATTAATCACATAAACATATTAACATATGTTTTACTTTTCATTCACTTAATACATACTTGCATGCTTAGACCACTACCCACATTCCGAGGATACCCCGGCTGACAGCTAATCAAGCTCTGATACCACTTAAACTGTCACGCCCCAACTCGACCCCTCCTATGATCAGTCAGGACGCAACGGAATTTCGGCGGCATAACGACAGTAAACAGATTTCCGAGGTTCTAAACCAACCTCATTAAACATCATACATCCAGTAATTCCTCAATACAAACAACAACATACAACACAACCATATTATACAATAAAACATCTTCGTTATACGCCTCCGTTCCAACATGACATACAATACCTCAACTTTATCATACATTTCAAAAGTAAGTTGAGACACATTTACAACTTAACCATAAACGAAAGAAAGCCACTAAATTAACATCATTTGGATCATTATCTTTTCAACAACTATTACACTAAGAACCGCAAAGCATATAAGAGTCTATTAAGCTAATATACAAGACATTTAACAACATAGAATCATGGATAAGACTCAGGGACATATGACTCATCCACGAAAGGCACGTTTTCCACATTCTCCTCTTCAGGAGGCACGTACCCGTAATCTTGTGAAAGTACACCTGAAACATGCATTAATAGAGAGTGAGCTTATATACATAAGCCCAGTGAGGATCCGATAGATCTCGACAGTATTCACTACGCTCCTTGGATTTAGTCCTTTGAGCAAGTAAACACACAACAACATAATATCATAAATAAAGCTATCATCACATAACTATATAACCAATCAATAAGGATACTCTATTTGGTGTAGCTCCAAACGCCATCACGATCTCAACCGTTCTTCTTATAACTCCCCATTACTCACGCACCCGAGGTACCTCACTAGCCCCTTCCCTCCATGACATCTCCGTCATGCGAGCTGGGGGTAGCCTATGGCAGTCATGCCGTTATCAACCCGACAGCCCGACGCTGCCCGAGAGGTGGCACACACATACCAAGACTCCATATTCATCAATCATCATGCAAGCATAAATCAATCAATCAATTGGGAGATCAGCAACAAGAGTGCCCGATTCCCGCATTCAATAATAATCAATCAATAACATCAATATAACATCAATATTAAATTAAACAACAAACAACGTAGTTAGATGACAAAGTAGGCCATCTAACCGGACATGCATAATATACATAATTAAACCCTAAATTATTCAACAACGACTCACCATTCATCACTCGAACACTACCCAACCATCTAAGGCATCGTTCAAGAAATTAAAGAATGACAACCTAAACTTCTAAAATTCATAACTTACAATCTACTAATCCAAACATTGCCAAATCAGTTCCTATCACTCACCCATTCAACCTACTACATTAGCCCTCTCGGAAATCCACCATAACACCTCCAAATCATGCCCGATAACCCTAAAACCCTATGACGTCATGGCTGGATTTTCCGGATTTTCACACAAACAATGTAATCGAAAATTCGGCATTACAACTGCGCTAACACGTAATTATCAAGTATTTAGAAATCGACGGCAATCGATTTCAATCAACACAACTCATTTAATTCAACTTTGAACATTTTAATCAAAATTAAATACCCGGAAAATAAAAATTATGCTACATCCGACAGAAACTCGTAGTATTAGTATATAATGATCCCTAGCATGCAAGGAGCAATAATCTAACATCAGATTACAATTCTAACGGTTCAATCTTCATTTATACACAAAAACACAAAAATGACATTTTGAGATCTAGAATTTTTCTCTCACCTTTGATGCGATAAAAGCCTAGGAATGCGTGCAATGCGTGCCCGACAAGCGGAATCCAACTCGGCACGAAATTCTACGGACAAAAACTAGCTTTTTCTTTGAAAAATTGCTTTGAAAACCTTGAAAACTCCTTGGCTTAATCTCCCATGAAAAGCTCGTCCATGTGTGTGAAAATGAGTGTGTTTTTGTGCTTTGGCAATGTGTGTTGATGATATATGCATGAAAGTCAAGATTTTAAATGAAAGTCAAAGTTGAAACTTTAGTGTTTTTAGTGTTTTTTTGACTTTAAATGCATTTTCTTGATCACCAAAGTTCAAAACAATTATTCAACACCCAAGCTAGCTCAAGTAAATTATTTTTAGGTGACAAGAAGTTTTACAATCAAACAATTCTACCCGAGTCGGCTTAAAACTCGATTTTCGCAAAAGTCGGTGTAAAAACCCTAATAAATTCTTAAGCCGATTTTAAAACTGTTTTAATCAAACACATGTCTATTAAAGTCCGTGGACTAGGTCTAGAAGGGTTAAAAAGACCAGTTTCAAAATTATAGCGGACGTGTTTCGAAAACACTATTCACTGAAAATCGACGATAAAATTTCTGATCCCGTTTTTGATGAAAATTTCATGAATGCACATTTAGCACGTATTAGGAGTATTGACATCAAAATTATAACATTCTAGGCCCTATAGCACATAAACAGGTCATATGCACGCAAAACGAGACAAAGCACGTAAATCAAGTTAAAGCAGAAAAATGGGGTTTCACAAACTCTATCCTCTCCCTATTAGTCGACCATCTTCCACCCTCTCCCTATAGGTCAAGCGTCTACCTTCCTCTCGTTATCAATCGAGCTGAATTCCATCCAGTCTCTCCTTATCGGTCAAGCATCTTCAAACCTCACTAAGCCATTCCCTTACTCTTCCTAAAGCTGAAAGCAGCGGCAGCAAGATTGACTGTGTACTACTACTGCCTTGCCCAAAGCGACCAAAGCAGAGCATAGTCTTGATGTGGGCTGCAGGAGTCCGACAAGAACCCCTTATTCCCACGAGTACACTTCTCCTTGCTATTACAACTCTGACTACGAGAACTAGGAGTTTAATTTTACAGTGTAATATAAATAATGAAAGAAAGTAATAGAAAGTTTTCGCCTATATTTCGGTACGGAGCCTGCTTTCTAGGGCTAGGTACTGGAAACATATAACCTTCTAGCACATCATAAGTGTCACGCCCCGACCCAACCCCCAAGCTAAAGGTTAAGTCCGGACCCGACACACGGACAGAGTCTCCCCTGTACCGTGGACATTCTGAAAACCTGTAAACACTTAAACAAGGTCCCAACAATACAATACAGCTTTTCTCAATTAAACAACAAAGCTATAAGGCCATCCGAGCCTTATAGTGCACAATAATTCCAAAACAAACAATTATGCGAGAACTAGTTGACAGCATAGTCTTATAATCATAACATTCTAGGAAATCAATAAAGAAACTTAAGGGATAAAGCATTCTACATCAACTATCCACTCCCAAGCATGCAAGGAAATAGGACAAGAATAAAAGTTATTACAGTTCGTAGACTTTCAAAGCTACAACCCATCCATCTAATCTACAACTTATACAACAAGCATATACAAAGCCATTGGGCTACAAAATAGTACATAAAGTAATCAGATGAGTCTTCCACAAAGCAACAAAATCATTAACCACCTCAAGTTATCAGACACAGCAACTAAGGTAAAGGCTCGATCTGAACTTCTTCTTCCTCAACTAAATCAACAAGCTGGGGATCACCCTCAGCGTCTCCTGAAACAGATATCGAGGTATGAGCAACCACTGTTGCCCAGTGAGGGATATAGTCCCGGGGCGTGCAATGCAACAGATAATACAATTACACAACAATAACACTTTATCAATTTAAGAATCAATGAAACTTAAATAACCACACAATTAAAAGGATACATTTCAACAATCCCCTATACACCAATCTTCACTGGTCTTCAATCACGATCCACGAACCACGAGCACGATCACGATAAGCCGGCATAACCCCAATCACTCCAGTGGGTGTACTCCGGATGTACCCCGAATCCTACGACCCAACATCCCCTGGCAATCTCCGGACCAGGCGAATGAGGGAATAGGGCACGGAGTTTGAATATCCACCGGCAAGCCCTCCGCCGCCCAGCCGATATTCAACACATCCGCCCCGACACTATGGTTGCGCAACCACTATGCAATGCACTTAACGATGGCAAGTTAATAGCAATAATATAAGCATTAACACATATGAGGATCAACAAAGTAGGTTGACCTCGTTGCAATTAGGATAGAAGCAAATATAGAAGTTAATAAGCAGTTTACAAGTGAACATATACAAAATAAGCATAGGATTACACCAAAAGCTCCAAACCAACTTAATATCACATATAAACACTCATGAAGTCATGCCGTGGGTTTAGAAATGTGAGACAAACGAAATTGCACTTAAACCCCTTTATTTTACATACTATTTCTCTTCCAAACCCAAGTTAATGATTTCATTTTCAAAAGAAACTCTCCCAACCTTCTAACTAACCCCCAAGGTACCCTTTCAACCCTCGAACTCAATCAAATGCCCGCGTTTACCCCGAAAGCCCCAATTTCCCTCTTTTGGCTTTAAACCACACCTACATTGTCCGGGCTTCAAACAAGGGATATCAAGGTATCTATAGCACCTAGGTAGCCTAAGGAAACTAGAATTGAAGCCCGAATCCACCCGGAATCGCATTAACCCCGAAAGCCCCAACTTAAAGTCGGCTATTTTCCATTTTTAGGCGATTTAAGGGCAATGCAAGTGTACGGGGCTATTTGATTATCTTCACTAGTACCTAAGGCATCAATTAGAAGCATTAATTCAAGCCAATTCGAACAATTACACAAAACCCTAGAAAAAACGTCACTATTCACCCTAGAAATCAAACTAACGATTCTAACCGTTTAAATTGCGAAACGACGGTTCAAAAGTGTTCTCTAGCATTCATATAGATAGTACATTAGCATAGATAACATTTACAATGGCATTTAATCATATTTCCAACGATTCAAGAAATGAGCAATTATTTAAAAATGCAAAAACAAGCCATGAAATCCCTCACCACTACGCGTAGGAGCACCTAGGAACCTTGCAAACACCCTACACTTGTTGCTCGAGGCTTGGCATGGCTTGATTTGATGATTTGAAGAAGCAAAAATCCTCAAAAGGCAAGAGAAGGCTGTCGGGTTTGCTACAGTGCCATTCAGCTTTTATTTTTTTTTTTGTTGAGTGATATATGAGCTAAAGTGGGATATGTTTTGGTTTTATAAAAGGTGGGGTATAGTTGGGCATTTAAATGGCTTCTAAAATGTGCGTTGAAAGCTTAGAAACGAGCCTAAGGTGGTAAAATATATGCTAGCTAATTAATTACCTAAGTTAGTTACGTAACACTATTCACTCTAACTACTAAAGTCATTTTCTAAACGAGCCTTCCTAACGCCTTAAGCTCAAATGCACATTTTTCCCACTACTTTTACAATTTATATGATTTAATAAAAATGCTAATTAACTAATAGAAAGTAGTTTAAAAAGCGGAGTGAATAGTAGTCACAAGTCAGTTAATAAGGCATAGAAGTAAATGCGCAAATAAGGGATGCAACAGTAATTAAATGCATGGCAAATTCTCGGACGTCACATCCTCTTCCCCTTAAACTAATTGCCCCCACGCACTTCTTACATGCTTCGGCGAATAACTCCGGATACCGGTCCCGCATCTGATCCTCTCTTTCCCATGTCGCATCCTCTACTCCATGATGATCCCACAGAACTTTAACCATCAGAATGCTTTTAGTCCTCAACTCCTGAACTTTCTGATCAACAATTCGAAGAGGTTTCTCGGTGTAGGTCAAAGTTTCACTGATCTCTAGCGGTTCCGGCTCAAGTATGTGAGAGGGATCTGGCTGATACTTCCGAAGCATGGAAACATGGAATACGTCATGAATTCTGCCCAGACTGGGAGGTAAAGCCAAACGGTAAGCCAAATCACCAACAGTTTCAGTTATCTCAAATGGTCCCACATATCGAGGACTGAGTTTACCTCCTTTACCATGCCGAATCAAACCCTTGCGAGGAGAAATTTTCAGAAATACTCGATCCCCTACAGTAAATTTCAGATCACGACGTCGTCTATCTGCATAACTCTTTTGCCGACTCTGTGCTGTAAGCATTCTTTTTCTGATAAGCTGTACCTGATCAATCATCTTGTTCATTTCAGGTAAAAGAGTAGGGTCGATAGTCTTCATCTCACCAACATCATCCCAGTAGAGAGGAGACCGACATTTACGCCCATACAGTGCCTCATAAGGTGCCATACCAATAGTAGCTTGATAACTATTGTTGTAGGCGAACTCTGCTAGTGGCAAATATTTCTCCCAACTTTTACCGAAGTCCAGAATGCAAGCCCGCAACATATCCTCAAGGATCAAGATAGTTCTCTCAGATTGACCATCTGTCTGAGGATGATAAGCTGTACTGAAATTCAAATTCGTGCCCAAAGCTTTCTGAATCTTCTGCCAGAACTGAGATGTGAATCTGGGATCTCTATCCGACACAATACTCTTTGGAATTCCATGAAGTCGGACCACGTTCTCAATATACAACTCTACCAGTTTATCAAGAGAATCAGACTTCTTTTTAGCAATAAAATGAGAAGTCTTGGTCAGTCTATCCACAATAACCCAGACTGAGTCATTACCCCTCGAAGACCTCGGTAAATCGGATACGAAATCCATAGTAATATGATCCCATTTCCAAACAGGAATAGCCAAAGGCTGCAACAACCCTGCAGGTCTCTGATGTTCTGCTTTAACTTTCTGACAAGTAAGACATCGGGCAACATAGTCAGCAATTTCTCTCTTCATATTATTCCACCAGAAATTCTGCTTTAAATCTTTATACATTTTCGTACTGCCTGGATGGATAGTATATCTGGAACTGTGTGCCTCAGCAAGAATATCCTTCTTCAGAGTTGAATCATTCGGAATACAGATTCTACCTTTGAATTTGAGAATACCATCGTCGTGCAGTTTGAAATCCGACTCTCCCCCTTTAGAATTCTCTAAGACTTTCAACAATTGAAGATCAGCCTGTTGAGCTTCTCGAATCCTGGATAACAACAGAGATTGAATCTGCAAACTTGCAAATTGAATACCAGAATTTGAAGTACTAGGCTTCCATAAGCACAATTCTTCCATGAATTCCCAATTCTTGATAATCAAGCTAGCAACAGTAGCCTTTCGGCTCAAAGCATCAGCAACAATATTGGCCTTACCTGGAAGATAGTTAATAGTGCAGTTATAGTCCTCAAGTAATTCCAGCCAACGCCTCTGCCTCATGTTCAACTCTTTCTGTGAAAACAGATATTTCAAGCTCTTATGATCTGTAAAGATTTCAAACTTGTTGCCCCAGAGATAATGGCGCCATTTCTTTAACGCAAGAATGATAGCTGCAAGCTCAAGATCATGAGTCGGATAGTTGAGTTCATAAGGCTTCAGTTTCCTGGAAGCATAAGCAATAACCCTGCCATTCTGCATCAATACACAACCCAGACCTTCCTTCGAAGCATCACTGTAGATCACCAGATTATCATAACCCTCAGGTAAAGCAAGAATAGGAGCTGTAGTCAATCTCTTCTTCAATTCCTGGAAGCTGGCCTTACATTTATCATTCCAGTCAAATACTGTTTTCTTCTGAGTAAGCTGAGTTAAAGGCCCTGCAATCTTAGAGAAATCCTTTACAAACCTCCGATAATACCCAGCTAAACCAAGGAAGCTACGAATTTCCGTGACAGTTTCAGGTCGTTTCCAAGATAACACAACTTCAATCTTCGCTGGATCAACAGAAATACCATCCTGCGAGATAATATGGCCAAGAAAAGCAACTTGCTTAAGCCAGAATTCACATTTGCTAAACTTTGCAAATAACCGATGCTCCTGAAGGGTCTGTAACACAATTCTGAGATGCTGTTCATGTTCCGCCTCAGATTTAGAATAAACAAGGATATCATCAATAAATATGACTACAAATTGATCCAGATAAGGACGGAATACCCTCTGCATTAAGTCCATAAATGCGGCGGGAGCATTAGTAAGACCAAACGGCAAGACAACAAACTCATAATGGCCATATCGAGTTCTGAAGGCAGTTTTAGGAACATCATCTTTCTTAATCCTCAGTTGATAATAGCCCTGCCTCAGATCAAATTTAGAGAATACCCTGGCGCCTTGCAACTGATCAAATAACTCTTCGATTAAAGGCAAAGGATATTTATTTTTGATGGTTACCTGATTAAGACCCCGATAATCGATGCATAGGCGAAGAGATCCGTCTTTCTTTTTAACGAAGAGAACTGGCGCACCCCACGGTGAAGAACTCGGCTGAATGAATCCCTTCTCAAGCAAGCCCTGCAATTGAACTTTCAATTCCCGCAACTCAGGTGGAGCCATTCTGTACGGAGTCCTAGAGATAGGTGAAGTCCCCGGCAATAAATCAATCATGAACTCTATCTCTCTATCAGGCGGTAACCCAGGTAATTCCTCAGGAAAGACCCCCGGAAACTCCCTCATGATAGGTACATCATTCAATTTCAGTTGATCCCCAGGTTGATTAATCAAATAAGCAAGATAAGCCTCACAACCCTTGCTCAATAATTTAGATGCCCTAATAGAAGAAATAATAGGAGTTCCCGTAGATTTTCTACTACCAACTATTTTAAGTACAGGCTGGTCAGGCATCTCTAGATACACAATCTTCTTTCTACAATCAAGCTGGGCATAATATTTACTTAACCAGTCCATCCCCAATATAATTTCAAAGTCATTGAAGGGTAGGATAATCAAATCAGCAGGAAAAACACGACCTTCAATAAATATGCTACATGCTCTGCAAATAGATCTAGTAACAAACTTCGGACCCATAGGAGTATAAACCACAATCTCATGCAACAGTTTATCATGTTTCAATTTAGCATTTTGTGCACAAGTAGGAGTAATAAAAGAATGCGAAGCCCCGGAATCAATTAAAACCTTAACTGATTGATCATTAAGAAGAAAAATACCTTCTACCACGGCGGTAGTGTCCGGAAGCTCCTCGGCATCCAAAGAAAATACTCGGGCCTGGCCTCGTGGTGGTGGTACTGCAGCTGGGGCCCTGGTCTGAGAGTTCTGAGCTGATGTCTGACCCCTAGGGTTCTTAAATTTCTGACAGTCTTTAACCCTATGCTGATCACTGCCGCAACCTGTACACTTGTTATGTTTCTTCCAACAAACATCCTCAGTGTGACCCTGACGCTGACAGAAGCTGCACTGCTGGTGACGTCTTGCAACAGTGCCTCCCGAAGGAGCTCTGTAAGTAGAGGTAGCTGAACTACCCTGCTGCGAACGGGAAACTGCTGGACGGAACTGACTCTGAGTCTGACTCTGAACTGGTCGTGCCTGAGTCTGAGTAGGCCCTGTGTAACTCTGAGTCTGTCTCGGCTGCGAACTCTGCCCAACTGATACAGCCTGCCCCTGGTACCCTTGACTCTGAGACTGAAACCGTTTACTCGATTGACTGGTCTCGGCTAATACATCGGCTTTCCGTTTCTCATATCTCGAGGCAGCTCGGACTACTGCAGCATAGTTAGGAAAATCATTTGAAGACAAGTTCAGCATAATATCTCTCCTCAAACCCATGATGAACCTCTGAATCTTCATGTCCTCCGGCTGAATTAAAGCTGGTGCATAACGGGAAAGCCGGGTAAAAGTAGCCTCGTATTGATCTACCGTCATACTTCCCTGCCTCAAGTTTATGAACTCAGTCTGTCGCCTCTCGCGGGCAACTACCGATATATACTTGTCTCGAAATTCTCGGACAAAGTCGGCCCACGAATGATGACCTCCCTCAGCTACCCATTTCTCACTGATGGTATTCCACCAATCTTCAGCATCACCCTCGAGAAGGAAAGTAGCATAAGTAATCTTCCTGTCATCATGGCACTCCAATATCGCTGCCACTCTCTCGAACTTTCTTAGCCACATCTCAGCTTTCATATCGTCCGGCTCCCCAAAGAAAGTATAGGCCCCATGATGTATAAACCGATCATACAGATTCCCTCCGGTAGGACCACTACCTCCGGCTCTCGCAGCCTGATTACCTGCAACGACCCCTGGTTGACCCTGTTGTGTAACAAACTGGGCGATAGTGTTCATGGCTGTGGCCATCGTGGCCAAGATCTGTGCAGTGCTCGGCTCTTGAACCTGCGGTGCATTTTCGGCTACCTCAGCTTCTTGCCCACGGACCCCCTCGGGTTCTCCACCAACATTCGGATTATCAGCACGACGACGAGGCCCCATCACGAATAGCTAGAATGCAAAGTGTTATGACAGGTATATATGTATATATGCAATTTATAAGTAAACATATAAAGAAAAGTCCAATTAGATTCACATAAAGTCAAGTACATAGGAATTCAAATAAATATTCCACATTCTCGAAGTAAACATAAATCACTAGATCATACTTGACATTCTAGACTCTTGATATTCTATTTCCATGCTAGCATGTTCATTCCTTATTCAAATTTCACTTAGGTCAATCAAAATCAAGGACTCATGTATTCACAAAGTCACATAACAAATTTCTACCCACAGACCGAGAAATTTAACCCGGCTTCATGCAATCTATAGCTCTGATACCACTTTAATGTCACGCCCCGACCCAACCCCCAAGCTAAAGGTTAAGTCCGGACCCGACACACGGACAGAGTCTCCCCTGTCCCGTGGACATCCTGAAAACCTGTAAACACTTAAACAAGGTCCCATCAATACACTACAGCTTTTCTCAATTAAACAACAAAGCTATAAGGCCATCCGAGCCTTATAGTGCACAATAATTCCAAAACACTCAAGCATCCGAGAACTAGTTGACAGCATAGTCTTATAATCATAACATTCTAGGAAATCAATAAAGCAACTTAAGGGATAAAGCATTCTACATCAACTATCCACTCCCAAGCATGCAAGGAAATAGGACAAGAATAAAAGTTATTACAGTTCGTAGACTTTCAAAGCTACAACCCATCCATCTAATCTACAACTTATACAACAAGCATATACAAAGCCCTTGGGCTACAAAATAGTACATAAAGTAATCAGATGAGTCTTCCACAAAGCAACAAAATCATTAACCACCTCAAGTTATCAGACACAGCAACTAAGGTAAAGGCTCGATCTGAACTTCTTCTTCCTCAACTAAATCAACAAGCTGGGGATCACCCTCAGCGTCTCCTGAAACAGATATCGAGGTATGAGCAACCACTGTTGCCCAGTGAGGGATATAGTCCCGGGGCGTGCAATGCAACAGATAATACAATTACACAACAATAACACTTTATCAATTTAAGAATCAATGAAACTTAAATAACCACACAATTAAAAGGATACATTTCAACAATCCCCTATACACCAATCTTCACTGGTCTTCAATCACGATCCACGAACCACGAGCACGATCACGATAAGCCGGCATAACCCCAATCACTCCAGTGGGTGTACTCCGGATGTACCCCGAATCCTACGACCCAACATCCCCTGGCAATCTCCGGACCAGGCGAATGAGGGAATAGGGCACGGAGTTTGAATATCCACCGGCAAGCCCTCCGCCGCCCAACCGATATTCAACACATCCGCCCCGACACTATGGTTGCGCAACCACTATACAATGCACTTAACGATGGCAAGTTAATAGAAATAATTTAAGCATTAACACATATGAGGATCAAAAAAGTAGGTTGACGTCGTTGCAATTAGGATAGAAGCAAATATAGAAGTTAATAAGCAGTTTACAAGTGAACATATACAAAATAAGCATAGGATTACACCAAAAGCTCCAAACCAACTTAATATCACATATAAACACTCATGAAGTCATGCCGTGGGTTTAGAAATGTGAGACAAACGAAATTGCACTTAAACCCCTTTATTTTACATACTATTTCTCTTCCAAACCCAAGTTAATGATTTCATTTTCAAAAGAAACTCTTCCAACCTTCTAACTAACCCCCAAGGTACCCTTTCAACCCTCGAACTCAATCAAATGCCCGCGTTTACCCCGAAAGCCCCAATTTCCCTCTTTTGGCTTTAAACCACACCTACATTGTCCGGGCTTCAAACAAGGGATATCAAGGTATCTATAGCACCTAGGTAGCCTAAGGAAACTAGAATTGAAGCCCGAATCCACCCGGAATCGCATTAACCCCGAAAGCCCCAACTTAAAGTCGGCTATTTTCCATTTTTAGGCGATTTAAGGGCAATGCAAGTGTACGGGGCTATTTGATTATCTTCACTAGTACCTAAGGCATCAATTAGAAGCATTAATTCAAGCCAATTCGAACAATTACACAAAACCCTAGAAAAAACGTCACTATTCACCCTAGAAATCAAACTAACGATTCTAACCGTTTAAATTGCGAAACGACGGTTCAAAAGTGTTCTCTAGCATTCATATAGATAGTACATTAGCATAGATAACATTTACAATGGCATTTAATCATATTTCCAACGATTCAAGAAATGAGCAATTATTTAAAAATGCAAAAACAAGCCATGAAATCCCTCACCACTACGCGTAGGAGCACCTAGGAACCTTGCAAACACCCTACACTAGTTGCTCGAGGCTTGGCATGGCTTGATTTGATGATTTGAAGAAGCAAAAATCCTCAAAAGGCAAGAGAAGGCTGTCGGGTTTGCTACAGTGCCATTCATCTTTTTTTTTTTTTTTTTTGTTGTGTGATATATGAGCTAAAGTGTGATATGTTTTGGTTTTAAAAAAGGTGGGGTATAGTTGGGCATTTAAATGGCTTCTAAAATGTGCGTTGAAAGCTTAGAAACGAGCCTAAGGTGGTAAAATATATGCTAGCTAATTAATTACCTAAGTTAGTTACGTAACACTATTCACTCTAACTACTAAAGTCATTTTCTAAACGAGCCTTCCTAACGCCTTAAGCTCAAATGCACATTTTTCCCACTACTTTTACAATTTATATGATTTAATAAAAATGCTAATTAACTAATAGAAAGTAGTTTAAAAAGCGGAGTGAATAGTAGTCACAAGTCAGTTAATAAGGCATAGAAGTAAATGCGCAAATAAGGGATGCAACAGTAATTAAATGCATGGCAAATTCTCGGACGTCACAATAAGAATCTCTCCTATGCTCCCAACCTTGTCCAGTCCGAAATGCATGTGTTAAGCTTGTTCCTGATCTCTTTCTTCATTTTCGACTGTGAATTTGCTTTCTCGGGCTTAACTTAAGCTCGAAATCGGCATTGGGACTATTTGAATAGGCAATAGCAGCACTCGTCATTAGCTTCTTCTCTGTCTTTGACTGGAGTCATTGAGCTAGAGTTCGTTCAAAGGTGCATAAGATGAGTTGAATAGCCTAAGCTAAGGCATTGGAAATTATAATTCTGTCTTGACTCCGGCTTGACTATATGATGCCTTAATTTTTCGATTTGAATCCCGAAAAAGATGTTATACTATGCCTTTTCATTCTCATTCTGGTTCTGGCTGTTCACCTTCAATAATGATTTTCGATCCTCTCCTGACCTTGCCAAGATCAATTCAAGTAGAAAAGGTGGGTAAAAACCTACCTCTAATGGTTTAACTGACCGAAAGTCCTGTTTTGCTACTGATGTGGAGGAATTGGTACTAGCCTACTCAATATCTTCCTTCCGTCAATGGTTGAACCTTCTTTTCATTTGTATGCCAGTGATGTTTGATGCTTCATGGTGTTGAGAAAGGCTAGGTCATAGGAATCTTCAAATTCTTAGTCAAAAATCGTAACTCGAGCACTTAGCCCTAGCTCTTGGCCTGAGCCTAGTCATTCCCCGCCACTCCCGCTTCGACGACGTGTGAGCTGTCGACTCCCCCATCATCTCAAGTTCTTAGGCGGGGACAGGATTTGAACCTGCACTCTTCATGTCATGAGCTTGATGAGTTGACCAATTCCTCTACCCCGCTTCTTCCCCTTCTCTTTCTTTCACTATTCCTACCTAGGTCCCCGACTTTGGTTGC
This sequence comes from Ehretia macrophylla, assembly GCA_037974665.1. Classification (NCBI taxonomy): domain Eukaryota; kingdom Viridiplantae; phylum Streptophyta; class Magnoliopsida; order Boraginales; family Ehretiaceae; genus Ehretia; species Ehretia macrophylla. Next base: position 83,290,653 of record CM075770.1, on the reverse strand, counting down.
TTGGCCGGGATAGAACCAACGCTTAGTAAGCGGCGGCGATAGCCCTTTGTATAGGTTGAAACTATGAAGCTTACCTTCTCATTAGAGAAATGAGACTTGGCTTTTTCTTCTGACTAGTGTTGGCAGCTAAATTCAGTCTTCGAAACCCCATAACATAAAACAGTCGTGGAGTGCATAAGCCCCTTTCGAAGGGAGACTTTCTTGTGGTAGTAATTACGAATGAGTAAGTAGGGGGCGACAACTAAAAGAGATAGCAAGATTGACCGCAATTGCAAGAATAGGTTGACTTTCTTTCATTTTGGTTATGGAAAGTGAAAGTCATTTCATTTTGTACGAGATCGTTTCACACCTCGCGATGCTTACACATCTCGCCTATCGAAGTTCTGTTCAAAAACCTCATCCGAGAACTTGTATAGAGAAGGATTTCCCGTGGCGCAGCAGTTCTTCCATACCAACTTAGCTGCCTGGTACTGCTATTAGAATAACAACCGATACACCATAGGTTGGCCCAACCCAGTCCTCTCGTACTAGAGTTGGCTCATTGTAATTCTCCCTTTAATACTAACGGTAGATAGGAACTGAACTGTCTCAAGACGTTCTAAACCCAACTCACGTACCACTTGAATCGGCGAACAACCAAACCTTTGGGACCTTTTTCAACCCCAAGATGTGATGAGTTGACATCGAGGTGCCAAACGACTCTGTCGATAAGAGCTCTTAGGACTCATAAGCCTGTTATCCTTAGTGTACCTTTGATCCATTGAGCAAGAGCCCTTCCACATAGGACTCCCGGATCACTATGGCCAACTTTCGTCTCTGTTTGACCAATCGGTCTCATAGTCAGGCAAGCTTATACCATTACGCTCACGAGCAGAATCTTAGCTTGAGCCTACCTTCGCACACCTCCGTTACTCTTTAGGAGGCATCCAACCCATATAAACTACCAACCTCGTAGGATCCTGCCTTGCCTGTTGAATTGAGTTGTTGGCTATTTGTTGAATAATTGGAGTTATGGTGGTTGGAATCGATTGCTGTTAGCTTGAAAAAGTTTGTTAAATACGTGGTAGTAATGTTGTAATGCCAAAATTTTGATTGTGATGTCGTGTGAAAGTCCAAAAATTTCAGCCATGATGCATTAGGGTTTTAGGGTTGTTGGGCTTGATTTGGATGGATTATGGTTGGTTTTCGAGGGGGCTAATATAGTTGATTGTGTGGGTAAGCAATAGAAACTAGTTTGGAGGTGTTTTGATTAGTAAGTTATGACTTTTAGAAGATTGGGTTGTCTTTCTTTAAAATGTTAAATTATGACTTTGGATGTTTGGGTGGTGTTTGAGTGAATGAATTGTGAGTTGTGATGGTTAGACTAGGGTTGATTGTGTGGTTATTGCATGTTAAGTTGGATGGCCTACTTTGTCATCTAACTTAGCTGTTGAGTTGTTAATTGTTTATTTGATGATATGTTGTTGAAATGATGATTATTGATTGATTATTGATGAACTGGGAGATAGGCAACCTACTTTATTGTCATCCTGTGATAATTGATTATTGATGAGCCGGGAGATAGTCAACGTGAAAGGTTGTCCTCCTGACATTTGAATGATTATTATTATTGTCATGAGTCTTGATATATGGGTGCCACCTCTCGGGCAGCGTCGGGTTGAAAACGGCATGACTATCATAGGCTACCCCTATCTCGCATGGGCAGAGGTGCCATGGAGAGAGGGGCTAGAGAGGTACCTCGGTGTATGAGTAATGGGGAGTTATAAGAAGAATGGTTGAGATGGCGTTTGGAGCTATACCAACTAGAGTATCCTTTATTGATTGGTTATTATAATTAATGTGCATATATTGTTATAGATGATTATTATGTGTTTACTGCTCAAATGATGAATTCCAAGGAGTATAGTAAATACTGTTAGAGATCTATCGAATCTTTACTGGACTTGTTTTATATAAGCTCACTCTCAATTATTGCATGCATACAGGTGTTACCGATCCATATTACGGGTACATGCCTCAAGAAGAAGATAATGTGCCATATGTGGACGAGTCCTACGTGCCAGGAAATAATCAACGTGAAAGGCTGTCCTCTTGAGATTTGAATGATGATTATTATTGTCATGAGTCTTGATATGTGTGTGCCTCATCTCAGGCGGCATTGGGCTGTTAGGTTGAAAACAGCATGGCTATCAGAAGCTACCCTCATCTCACATAGGCGGAGATGCCATGGAGGGCAGGGCTAGTGAGGTACCTCGGGTGTGTGTGTTATGGGGGTGATAAGAAATTGGTTGAGATCATTATGGCGTTTGGAGCTATACCAACTAGAGTATCCTTTATTGAATGGTCATTATAGTTTATGTGTTTATATTGTTATTGATGTTTATTGTGTGTTTACTGCTCAAAGGATGATTTCCAAGCAGTATAATAAATACTGTTAGAGATCTATTGAATCCTCACTGCTCACTCTCAATTATTGCATGCATGTAGGTGTTACTGATCCTGACTACGGTTACGTGCCTCTTGAAGAGGGAAATGTGCCATATGTGGATGAGTCTTATGTGCAGGAGTCATTGCCATGAGATTATCTTAGTATAAAGACATATGTATGATGATTTAGTAGTCTTTACTTTGATCATGATTAGATTACTAAGTTGGTTAAAACCTATTTTGAAATGTATGTATAGCCTATGTACTAAGTTGGAATAGAGGCGTATAACTATGAATGGATTGTTGAAGGAGTGATTATTGTATAATATGGCTGGATTGTTTATTGTGGAATGTTTGTAGAGTTGGTTGTATGATTTGTGATGAGGTTGGTTTAGAGCCTAGGTGTCCTAATTACTGTTGTTATACTGCCGAAATTCTGTTGCATCCTGACTAATTGTAGGTGGTGTCGAGTTGGGGCGTGATATTAAGTGGTATCAAAGCACATATTAGTTGTCAGCCAGGGTATTTTTCAGAATGTGGGTAATGGTCTTAGCATGAAAGTATGTATGAAGTGAAAGAAAAGTGAACTATGTGTTAATATGATTAAATGATTAAGTGATTATGTGATTTAGTGCTTATGTGATCAATTCGTTTATGTGATTGATACTTAAGTGATTTATGTGCTTTATATGGGTTTGTTGTTTATGTGCTAATAGTTGTTTATAGCCTGTTGATGTGCTATAACCTGCGCTTACTCTTTGATTAGTAGAATGACTTGTAGACTGAGAATGAAAAGTTGGCCCAAAGCAGTTGACGAGGTTCCAGGTAATGTGGCACCGGGCCGAGAAAGGGGTGATGATCATTTTGAATCTGCCATGGATAGGATTGCAGAGGTTATGGCCGATTAGGCACAGTTGCTAGCAGGGCAGGCTGCCCAAGCTCAGACTTTGCAGGCACAGTTACTGAATGTACAGGGTGGATACCACGGGTGTGATAACCCGAACCCGACATGCATTTAATAGCATTTGACTGCATTTAATTAAGTGTTTAATTAGTTAATCAACCATTTTGCACTATTTTGATATTTCTTTTAAAAGCATTCAATAATTTTTATATTGAATAATTTAAAAGATTATTACCTATTTTTATTGTTTGTAGTAATTTGATTTATTTTCTTGTGTTTAATTAAGTGTCATATTAAATGTTAGTATTTAATTGCATCTGACTACGTGTTTATATTAACTTATTCATTTGTACCTTAACATTAATTTCATAATTCTTTAAAATATTCTAGAAATAGTTAAATTATTTATTTTTAAATGACTATTGATTATTTTTATTTTTTTGATTATTTTAATAATCGGTTTTATTTTCTTGCATTAAATTACTCGATTTTCAATTAAATGAGACTAGTAACTCTAAGCTGGAGTGAATTTTAAACTATTCTACTATTCTACTTTTCAAAAATTATAGTTTTATATTATTGCTCATCATTTGATTAGCGATCATTTATTGACCGTTCGATCGTAGCATTTCGAAAATGAAAGTTAGAGGAATATTTCTCGAATTTCGTGAATAGCGTTTCTAGTTTAATTTAGCTAGTTTTAGTTGGTTTTCATTAAAATTGCATTGTTTTAACTTGAATTCGGTTAAATGGCATCAAAATAAGCTTGTTTGATCATATTTTCACTTAAGCTTGACCTTGCAAAATGACCAAAATGCCCTTTGTCATCTTTTATAAATAAAACAAGGCAAAACTCAAAAAAAAAACAAATTGCAAAATGCCCTTTGTATCCCCCCATGGCCGAATGCTTCCAAGGAGAAAAAAATAATTTTTGCTTCAATTTTCTTCTACAATCATTCGTGGAATTGCTCGGGGGTCGTGGCTCGGGTCCTTGCGAGTCTTCCTCGTCAATCTCTGTGAGGGTTTTCACGTTTTTGTGCATTTATATTCAAATTTGATTTTTGATACAATTTCTCAGATTTGATATTTAATGCGTTATAATGCTTGAAATGCTTGGAATAGCCTATTTAGGGTTCGTAGAGCATTGCTTGTTAGTTATTTAGCGATTTTTACGATTAGAAATGCAAATTGAATTTAGGCAAGAACGTGAATAGTAAAAATAAATAGTAAAACCCTAGAATTTTGGATTTTTGATCCGAATTGCGATTTCTTGATTTGGATAGGTGCCATTAGTGATAGAAAGATAAAATGTGTAATAAAAACGGACTGGCCTTTGTTAAAATTGGAAATTAGACAAAGAAACGTAAAGGGGCCGTTTGACCAAGAGTTGACCGTGCTCGAATTGAGTTGGGGGTTTTGCTATGGAGGGCATGGAAGCACTTTTGGCGCTGTTGTGGTGTTGATTGCGTGTCCGGTTAACATAGCTGTAGTTCAAATGCAGTAGGTGGACTTTCGGGCTTCGGTTGGGAAAGTGAGGTTTCGTGATATAGAAACGTGCCTTGTAGAGCCTAAGTGAATGTAGTGAAATCGGTTTCCTAATCCCGTAGCTCGTTTGCTCGTAATTGCCTTTGGAAGTTAGGGATTGAAGTTAATGATAATCATGCTTGAAAAGTTAATTGAATGCTAATGTTGATTGTAAATGATTGATATCTCGTTTATCGCCACTAATCTGCACTTTCATGCTATTGCTCGTTTATTGCTTGTATCTCATATTGCATTGCATTAGTGTCAGGCGCGTGAGTAATGGGCCTCTCTGGGCAGTCTCGGGCTGCCAGGGTTGGTTGCTCTAGCTCCGTGTCCTATTCCCATTCTAGCTAGGGATGCCGCCCTAGGTGATTTGGGTCGTAGATGTGTCAGGGTACATCTGGAGTACACCTAGTGGATGTTATAAGGTGGTTGCGCACTTATGGTCATCGTTATCAACATCTAGCTCGAGATTGATGTATCGCTTGTGGATTCGAATCGCTTGGTACATTGCTCGTTTGAGTGAACCGTGACCTTCAAAGTGTGGTATAGGTTTGAATGGTTGTGTTAATGCTTTCTTTAATTGTTTATTGTATTGTCGTTTATATTGAAAGCTTTCTTATTGATTATATTGCCTAACTGTGCCTATTTGCATGCACGATCTTCTTTCTCTCCACCTTGATATATGTCTCGCCCTCATTGAGTATACGTGTTGTGTATACTCACTCCTCACCACCACATTTCAAGAAATGTCTTGTTAGATAGAAAGTGCGTGGTTATGTGAAAGATCATGCTTGAAGAGTTGTCTTGCGTGCTATGTGGCTTGAGTTGTCAAAGATGCAAAGATGTTTGTTTCATGTGTAGTATGTATTTAATGTTAAAAGGAATGTAATTTAAGTTTTACTAGATTATTGAAGTGGTATGATAAGCTAGTTTATGTATTCAGTTAGTATAATTTAACTTCAATGCATGTTGTAATGTCCAAAGGAAAAGAGTTAGAATGGTATGATAGTCTATTTTATGCAATAAGTTAGTATAGTTTAGTTGCCAAGCATGAATGTACTTGTCAAAGATGAGAAGAGATAAGTTAGCATTTAAACTGGAAATGTATATTTACTTGTGTTCGCTTGTTGAGAACCAAGGCTCGGATGGCCTTGAGGTGTTTACATGGTTGGACACGGTGCTGGTCCACTTATATGCTATTACAGGTTTTACAATTTGCCTAGAAACAGGGGAGACTCCGTCCGTCTTTCCCTAAAAATTTTGCCCGGGTTTGGAATTGGGTTGTGATTAGATTGATTGATAGAACTCCCGGTTTTGAGAGGGATCGGGGTATTACAAGTGGTATCAGAGCTTGTTTAGCTCATAAGCCGGGACAGGGTGTCACACCCCGATCCCTCACGAGACCGGAAGTTCTATTAATCAATCTATTCGCAACCCTATTCCAAACCCGGGCACAATTTTAGGAAAAACGGACGGAGTCTCCCCTGTTTCTAGGCAAAAATTAACCCTGCAAACAATACATAAATGGACCAATACTGTGTCCAAATATACAAACACCTCAAGGCCATCCGAGCCTTGGTTCTGAACAAGCGAACACAAGTAAATATACATTTCCAGTTTAAAAACTATCCTATCTCTTCTCATCTTTGACAGGTATATTCATGCTTGTCAATTAAACTATACTAACTTATTGCATAAAATAGACTACCATACCATTCTAATAAGCCTAGTTAAGTTAATTACATAACCTTTAACACTAAATACATACAATACATGAAAACATACATCTTTGCCTCTTTCTACAACTCAACCACATAACACGCAAGACTACTTTTCAAGCTCGAGCTTTCCAGCTAACACGGCAATTCCTGAAATGTAGTGGTGAGGAGTGAGTATACCCAACACACGTATACACAGTGAGGGCGGAACAAATATCGAGGTGGAGAGAAAGAAGATCGTGCAATGCAAATAAGTCAGTTAAGCAATATAACCGACAAGTAAAGCAATCAATATAGACAACAATACAATAAACAATTATTAAAAGTATTAACACAACCACTCAAAGCTATACCACACTTTGAAAGTCACGGTTCACTCATACGAGCAATGTACCAAGAGATTTGATTCCACAAGCGATACATCAATCTCGAGCTTGATGTTAACAACGATGACAATAAGCGCGCAACCACCTTATAACTTCAATTGGGTGTACTCTGGATGTACCCCGACACATCTACGACCCAAATCTCCCATGGTGGCATCCCTAGCGAGAATGGGAATAGGACACGGAGCTAGAGCAACCAACCCTGGCAACTCGAGGCTACCCAGAGAGGCCCATCACTCACGCGCCTGACACTATGCAATGCAAGACACGATACAAGGCGATAAACGAGCGATAACACAAAAGTGAGGATTTATAACAACATTCAATATATCAATTATTCTCAATCAACAACAACAATATAAGCAAGGTTAAGCATAAAACTAAGCAAATATTACAGATCTAAACGTTTACAAATCTAAGTTACAAACTTTAAAATGCTCAAATACATGCATTCCCTCACCTCGAGAAAGCCAATATGCGAGAATCTAGGCCAATAATCACTTCCTTTCTCCAATTGCACCACAAACTTGCAATTTAAATAGAATTCATAATTAAGAGCAATTTAGATTTGATTGTAGTTAACTAACACATCAAACATAACTACTTTACATTATCTCACTAACATGTTTGAAAACATTCTTTACCTTATATCATGGTTTGCAAACATCTTAAATTGTTAGTCAACAACATGCATATAACTTTAAATACTCTTTAACTATGACATTTATTAACAATCTAATCATCTAAGTTAACTTTACATTCATTCTCGAGTATTCCACTTAACATGCATGGGGTTCTAATCACATAGACTAACTAGACATTTAACATGCTAGATTTACTAAGGTAATACATGTAGAACACTTAAAATAGTTAACTAGAACATTTCAAACTTCGACCATAAAACACTTCATTCAAGCATAAACTCAAACACTTGGTCTTCAATATATACATTATTAACTAATCATTGATCTAACATGTAAATAACCATAAAAACTTCTAAACTATTAAAAGAATGCTCTTACTCACTTATGAACTCTAAAATACAAGATAGATATGAAATACAACACATAGCAAGTAGATCTTCATAAAAACATGCCCATTTTCAAAACTTCTAACATAACCTTAAATTTATCAAATTCATTACCTATGCTCTTGAACTCCAAATTCTCTGGTTTTTACATATAAATGTAGCTCTTCGAGTGTAGTTGATTTTACAATCAAACAGAGCTTAATTCCAGTTTAAAATCAGTAAGTTATGACCTTTCCCGTGCAACTGCACAAACTGTCCAGTAGCAGCGATTTTCAGGACACATTTCGGAAATGGCTAAATCAGAAGCCTAAAACGTTAGAATTAGCCTTAGCTCTAGAAATCAACATTTGTTCTAAACTTCCTAATCTAGCTCCTGTGTAAATTTCGTTAATTTTAGAGTATGTTTGCTATGTCAAAAGAGCTTCGAAAGACAGGGGCAGTGCACTATTTCGAAATTCAGATTTTGCATACTTGAATTCTCTTGTTGTTTTCTTGCATTTGAGCTATCTATAGGCATTAATCTAGCATGTAATACATCCCTATACTTCACTTAGAACATTAAACAAACACCTTGTCTACATTTATGTTCATATCTAGCAAAGTATCAACTACAACTAAAATCAACTCTACACAAGCTATAAAACAAGAAATGTGTTCTCTAGCATCTAAATAACAAGTATTAAGAATAGATTTAACAATATCTAACATAAATAATGACTTTTGAAAATGGGTTAGAAAATGTCCTCACCTTTTTTTCTACAAAATAAACGGAAAATAAACCGCTAGAAAGATGCTACACGTCACCACGAACTCAAAAATGCTGGAATTGCACTTTGGTTCCACTCCAAACTCAAGATATAAGCAAAAATGTGCAAGGGTTTACTATTCATGGGCTTGGCTTGGTCACGGGTGGAAGGGAATGAGAAAAGCTGATTTTGTGGCAACACAATCCCACATCGGAAGATTTGGAAGTGTGAGAGCTGGATATAAGGGCTTGGTCTCAATTATTGCATGTATGCAGGTGTTACTGATCCTGACTACGGGTACATGCCTCTTGAAAAGGGAAATGTGCCGCATGTGGATGAGTCTTATGTGCAGGAGTCATTGCCATGAGATTATCTTAGTTGTTGTAAAACAATGTATTGTATAACCTATCTTAATATAAAGATATATGTATGATGATTTAATAGTCTTTAGTTTGATCATGATTAAATTACTAAGTTGGTTATAACCTATTTTGAAATGTATGTATAACCTATGTACTAAGTTGGAACGGAAGCATATAACTATGAATGGATTGTTGAAGGAGTGATTATTTTATAATATGGCTGGATTGTTTATTTTGGAATATTTGTGGAGTTGGTTGTATGATTTGTGATGAGGATAGTTTAGGGCCTCGGTGTCCTAATTATTATCGTTATACTGCCGAAATTCGGTTGCGTCCTGATTGATTGTAAGTAGGGTCGAGTTAGGGCGTGACAATCTGAGCTAATGTTTAGTTGTTAGCTGGGGTATTCTCGGAATGTGGGTAATGGTCTTAGCATGAAAGTATGTATGAAGTGAAAGAAAAGTGAAATATGTGTCAAAATAATTATGTGATTATGTGATTTAGTGATTATGTGATTTAGTGATTATGTGATCAATTTGCTTATGTGATTGATACTTAAGTGATTTATGTGCTTTATGTGAGTTTGTTGTTTATGTGCTAATAATTGTCTATAGTCTGTCTATGTGCTATAACCTGTGCTAACTCTTTGATTAGTAGAATGACTGGTAGACCAAGAACCAAAGGTAGACCTGAGGTAGTTGACGAGGCACCAGATAATGTGGCACCAGTCCAAGATATGGGTGATGACCGTATAGTTGCTGCCATGGATAGGAAGACGGAGATTATGGTAGGGTAGTCACAGTTATTAGTAGGACAGGTGGCCAAGGCACAGGCATTACAAACTCAGTTGCTGAACGTTCAAGTTGGTTACCACAGGAGTAGTAGCTGAAAGAATTCTTGGGTTATTATCTGCCGAGATTCCAGGGTGAACCAGATGATAGGAAAACGGAAGCTTGGATTAATAAGATAGAGAAGATATTCGATCCTCTAGACTATATTGATGAAAGGAAAGTCACTTATGTCGTTTACTTGTTTGATGATGAGGCAGAGGAGTGGTGGCGCACAGTGAGAGTCGGTTGGGAGGCAAGAGGTACCCCATATGTTTGGGATACCTTTCTTAGAGCGTTTCGAACGAAGTATGTTCCGAGGATTGCAAAGGAGAAAGGTGGAGTTCCTATCCTTGGTTGAAGGGGACACTACGGTGGCTCAGTATGTGGCCACTTTTACTAGACTATCCAGGTATGCACCGGAGTTTGTAGTAGATGAGGAGCGCAAGACCTAGAGGTTTATGTTGGGTTTGAGGTTAGAGATTCAGGATGCAATGGCTCTGAATCAGTATGATACATTTTCTGAGGCTTTTGATGTGGTATCCAGACTAGAAAAGAGGAAAAGGGAACAGATTGTATCTAGTAAGCTTAGTAAGAGGCCATTTCAGCCACAGGGCCAGTAGGTTGGGTATAGACCTTCAGTACAACAGGGTGATTATAGGTCTTCGGTGCAACAGGGTTCTTTCAGACCACAAGGTCAGCAGGTTTACTATCAGCCACAATTTCCATAGGGGTCTTATCAGGCTCAGTCGTAGTACAGGCCGGTCCAGTCTCAGGGTCAATATAGTCCTAGTGTTGCGAGACCCCAGCAGCAGGCTGGCGCAACCATTTATTCAACTTCTGGTTCTTCTAGGGGTAGTGGCAGTGCTTTGTCACTGCAGTATGCTTACTGCAAGGGTCAGGGCCATATGGAGGCCGACTACAGGGCGAAGGCAGGAACGTATTTGGGTTTACGGCAGCAATCAGCATAGGGTGAAAGATTGCCCTAGATTTCAGAGGACTGAGGGTCGGGCAGCGACCCAGGGTTATCAGGGCCGACCTACCGGTGGTGTACCTCAGCAGCAACGGGTTCAGGCTCAGGCCTATGCTGTCGATTTAGAGGAGGCACCTAAGGATACGGCAGTTGTGGAAGGTAACTTCTTTATACTCAATCAACTTGTTAAAGTGTTGATTGATTCTGGTGCTACGCATTCTTTCATTATGCCTACTTGTGTGCAACGTGTTAACATGCAACCTGAAAGATTGCCTTATGTGGTTGAGATTAGTACTTCTTTAATTGATAAGTATGTAACTGGCTTAGTATGTAAAGACAGTAAAATACATGTTAAGGTTCAGGATTTTCCATCGGACCTTATTTTATTTCCTATCCAGGGGTATGATGTTATCTTGGGTGTGGACTGGCTTTCAAAGTATGATGCTAAGCTAAACTGTAGAACAAAGGTAGTACGGTTTCGTTTGCCAGATCAGCCAGTGGTTGAGGTAGCGGGGAACCGGGATGCTAAGATGAGTTTTATTATCTCATCAACTAAAGCTGTTAAGCTGGTGAGTAAGGGGTGTTCGTGTTATCTAGCTTATTTGATCAACAAGCCATCTGATACGCTGAAGCTAGAGGAAATTCCTATTATTCAGGAATATCCTAATGTATTGCCCGAGGAGTTGCCAGGGTTACCGCCAGAGAGAGATGTTGAGTTTGTGATTAATATGATTTCCGGTACTCAACCTATTTCTAAATCAGCATACCGGATGGCACCAGCTGAGTTGAATGAACTGAAAACACAGTTGCATGAGTTATTAGAGAAGGGTTTCATTTAGCAGAGTTCTTCACCATGGGGAGCACCTGTTTTATTTGTGAAGAAGAAGGATAGTACCTTGACATTTTGTATCGACTATCGTGGTTTGAATCAGGTGACCATCAAGAACAAGTATCCTTTACCATTGATTGACGAGTTGTTTGATCAACTTCAGGGTGCCAAAGTCTACTCTAAGTTTGACTTGAGGCTGGGTTATTATCAACTTCAAATTCGTACGGAGGATGTTCGGAAGTCTGTTTTCAGGACTCAGTACGGGCATTATGAGTTTGTTGTTATGCCCTTTGGACTGACTAATGCACCGGCAGCATTCATGGATCTTATGCATTGGGTTTTTCAGCCGTACTTGGACCAGCTCGTGGTAATCTTTATTGATGATATCTTAGTTTATTCTAAGTTTGAATCGGAGCACGAGCAACATCTACGGCTTGTCTTATAGAAACTGCAGGAGCATCAGTTGTTTGCGAAGTTCAGCAAATGTGAATTTTGGCTGCAACATATATCTTTTCTTGGCCATGTTATCACACAGAACGGTATTTCAGTAGATCCCACTAAGATTGACATGGTGATGTCTTGGAAAAGGCTGGGGAATGTTTCGGAGGTTCGTAGCTTCCTTGGCTTGGCGGGTTATTACCGTAGGTTTGTCAAGGACTTTTCTAAGATTGCAGGGCCACTTTCTAAGTTAACTCAGAAACGGACCAGCTTTATTTGGGATGAGAAATGTGAAAGGGGGTTTCAGGAGTTGAAAAAGAGATTGACTACCGCTCCAGTACTTGCTCTACCAGAGGGAACCGATAATATGGTTATCTATAGTGATGCATCCAAGGATAGCTTGGGTTGTGTACTTATGCAGAATGGTCAGGTTATTGCCTATGCTTCTAGAAAATTGAAACCATATGAGGTGAATTATCCGACTCATGATCTTGAGTTAGCAGCCATTGTATTCGCACTGAAAAAGTGGTATCATTATCTATGGGGCAGTAAGTTCAAGATTTTCACCGATCATAAGAGTCTGAAGTATTTATTCTCACAGAAGGAGTTGAATATGCGTCAACAGAGGTGGATGGAACTTGTAACGCCCCAACTCGACCCCTACTACGATCAGTCAGAACGCAACAGAATTTCGACAGTATAACGACAGTAGTCAGGACACCGAGGCTCTAAACTAACCTCTTCAAAACTCATACATCCAACTCCACAATAATTCAACAACTAACAACATAACCACAATATACAATAAACATTCTTTACCATTGCATCAATAAGTTATACGCCTCCGTTCCAACATCATATATTTACTATATAACATACATTCCCAAAATAGATTATAACCAACCTAGCAACCTAATCATGTTCCAAACAAGATTACCAAGCTAGTAACATTTAATCTATTATCATTACAACATCTTATATAACATGAACTTTTAAGTGAAATACATGACAACTAAGTTTAATATACAATATAACAAAAGAGTACAACATCATAAATCAGGGAAACGACTCTAGCACATAGGACTCGTCCACATATGGCACATAATCCTCTTCTAGAGGCACGTACACGTGTATCGGTAACACCGTATGCAGGCAATAATTGAGAGTGAGCTTATATAAAAACAAGCCCAGTGAGGATTCGATAAATCTCTAATAGTATTTACTATACTTCTTGGAAATCATCCCTTGAGCAATAAACACACAACAATCATCAATAATAATATAAGCACATTAACTATAACGACTAATCAATAAAGGATACTCTAGTTGGTGTAGCTCCAAACGCCATCACGATCTCAACCGTTCTTCTTGTAACTCCCCATTACTCACGTACCTGAGGTACCTCTCTAGCCCCTCCCTCCTTGACACCTCCATCATGCGAGCTGAGGGTAGCCTATGGTAGTCATGTCGGTTTCAACCCGACAGCCCGATGCTGCCCGATAGGTGGCACATACATACCAAGACTCAACAATAATAATAAACATTCAATTCACAGGAGGACAACCTTTCATGTTGACTATCTCCCAGTTCATCAATAATCAATTATCATAGGAGGACAACAAAGTAGGTTGCCTACCTCCCGGTTCAACAATAATCAATCAATAATCATCAATTCAAGAACATAACAACAACTAATCAATTAGACAACAAACAACTAAGTTAGATGACAAAGTAGGCCACCCAACTTAACATGCATTAGACACACAACCAAACCCTAGTCTAACCATTAACAACTCACAATTCAATCACTCAAACACTACCTAAACATCTAATGGCATATTTCAACATTTTAAAGAAAGACAACCCAAACTTCTAAAAGTCATAACTTATATTCTACTAATCCAATAACTTCCAAACCAGTTTCTAACACTCACCCACTCAATCAAAAACATTCACCCCCTTGGAAATCAACCATAAATCATCCACATCAAGCCCAACAACCCTAAAATCCTAATGCATCAAGGCTGAAATTTATGGACTTTCACACCGACATTGCAATCAAAATTTTGGCATTACAACATTACTACCATGTATTTAACAAATTTTTACAAACTAACAACAAGCAATTCCAACAACCACAACAACATTTAGTCAACAAATAACCAAATACTCAACTTTTAATACTCGAAAAAAGAAATGCATACTACAACGGTTCAGATCTTATATAAATACAAATAAACGATCCTTAGCATGCACTGAGTAATAATATAACATCAATTCAACATTCTAACGGTTCAAAGTTCAATTATATGCAAAAACATAAAAATGACATTTTGAGATCTAGAATTTTTCTCTCACCTTTCATTCGAAACATGGCTATGAATGCGTGCAATACGTGCCCAACAAGCGGAATCCAACTTGGCTCGAAAAACTACGAACAAAAACTAGGTTTTTCAAGTGAATCTTGCTTTGAAAACCTTTGAAATTTTCTCTCTATTTTCCTCTCCTTCCTCTCGGAAATATGTGTGTAAAATGAGTATGTTTTGTGAGCTTTTAATGTGTGTTTATGATATATTAAGCAAAGGTGAAACAAATAAAAGAAAGTCAAAGCTGACACTTAGTTATTTTTAGTATTTTCTTGTCTTTTAATTTTATTTTTAGAGTATTTTTTGCTCAAACATTAAATTGACACTTAAACTAATTCTAGATAATATATTTTAAGTGACAAAGAGTTTTACATTTAAACATTTATACCCGAGTCGGCTTAAACTCATTTTTTTCGCAAAAGAAAATGTAAAAAACCTTTAAAATTTCAAAATCGATTCCAAATCCATTTTAATCAAACAAAGGTCTATTAATACCCGAGGACTAGGTTTTAAAACTTTTAAAACACCCCTGTAAAAATTTTAGCGGACAGGTGTTCAAAATACTATTCACTAAAACCGACGATAAAATTTTTTATGTCCATTTTGATAAAAATTTCATGAATGCACATATAGCATGTATTACGAATATAAATCACATATTTAGCACATTCTAATTCATATAACACATAAACATGTCAAATCACGCAAATCGAGGTAAAACACACAAATCAAGGTAAAGACAAAATATGGGGTCTCACAGAACTTCTCGGAGATTATAATTGTTCTATCAGTTATCTGCCTGGGAAAGCAAAGGTTATAGAAGATGCTCTTAGTCGTAAGGCGAGTATTTCTTGTTTGACTGTCAAAAAGTGGGAGGTTCTTGAGGAATTCAGTTATTGGAGAACGAAATTGACTCAGGTTGGGGTGATGTTTTCACATCTCCGTATTGAACCTTTATTGTTGTCTCAGATCAGAGAATCTCAGCAACTTGATGCGAAACTTTAAAAGATCAAGGATCAGATCACGGATGATCAGCCTGACTTCAAATTACATGAAGATGGTATTCTTCAGTTTCAAAACAGGGTTTATGTAACCGATGAACCGGGTTTGACGAGAGGTATTTTAGAGGAGGCTCATAATTCTAAGTACACCATTCATCCTGGTGGAAACAAGATGTATCGGGATTTGAAGCAACATTATTGGTAGAATAACATAAAGATGGAGGTTGCTCAATTTGTATCTAGATGTTTGACTTGTCACCGAGTAAAGGCCGAACATCAACGACTTGTAGGGTTACTTAAGTCGTTGGAAATACCAGAGTGGAAATAGGAGCGTATTACGTTGGACTTCGTCTCTAGTTTCCTAAAACAACAAGAGGTAATGACGTAGTTTGGGTTGTTGTAGACTGTTTGACGAAGTCAGCTCATTTCATTCCGATAAGGTTGGGAGATGAGGTTGCAAAGTTGGCAAATCTTTATTTGGATCAAATTGTTAGACTACACGAGATTCCATCTAGTATTGTCTCAGATCGAGATCCTCAGTTTACTTCTCATTTATGGGAGAAACTTCAGGAGACTTTTGGTACTCAGTTGAACTTCATCACAGTGTATCATCCTCATACCGACGGTCAGTTTGAGAGGACTATTTAGATTCTAGAGGATATGCTTAGGGCTTGTGGTTTGGACTTCGAGAAGAACTGGGAGAAACATCTACCATTTGCCGAGTTTGCCAATAACAGTAGTTATCAAGCTACTATTGGAATGGTACATTTTGTAGCTCTCTACGGTCGTAAGTGTCGTTCACCTTTGTATTGGGATGAAGTAGGAGTGTCACGCCCCGACCCGACCCCGCAAAAGGCCAAGCCCGGACCCGACACACGGACGGAGTCTTCTCTGTACCGCGGATGATCCGAAAACCCTAAAAACAATATAATACTTGCGAAAGCCATAAAATAATCAAAACAAGCCAACTTTCTGTAAAACATGCATTTCCTATTATCCAACTTCCCAAGCCAAAAATGCCATGCATACTACACAGGTATTCATGCCACTAAACCATTAGCTATTAGTATGCATTTCTTCACTAGTCATCCGAGTATAAGTTTACAATTTTACAAACTTTAAACCATTACAACATAAGACCATTAAAGGTCTCAACTAAAAAATATATACAAGGCTACAAGCCTCAAAATTAAGCGTCCTTCACGCAATATACATAACAAATAAGGTTTGCACAAAACTGGTAACCAACCACCAGCAAAGCAGGGAAGTGCTATCACGGAAACACCTCCACCTGCTCCTCCTCCTCTATTACCTCGAGAGGGTCTGCTTCAACTACTCCTGTAAAAACATAGTATAGAAAGGAATGAGCAAAAACTATTGCTCAGCGAGGACAATTGGTCTCAAGGACGGAGATGAGAGGAGTATGCAATGCAATTAGCCAAGCAATACATATAAATCATATAAAGATACAACCAAAGCCAATAATAAAGCAAGGCAAGTATCTAAAGCTGCAAACACTCATTCAAAGGATACGATACTCATTTCACGAGCAACTTTCAAACACGAATTCGATGACGACGCGCCGGCCCAAACAACCTTATAACACCAGTTTGGAATACCCCGGAAGTATCCATCAATCCTACGATCCAAATCTCCCTGGGAGGCAACCCAAGCGAGAAAGGGAATAGCAGCGGAGCTAGAGCAACCAACACTGGCAACCCAAGGCTACCCAGAGAGGCCCATCACTCACGCGCGAGACACTATGCAATGCAAGACTCGATACAAGACAATAAACAAGCGATAAAGCCACACGTAGGAGAATAACAAAGTAGGTTACTCTCGCACGCAATAGCAGCAATTTGATAAGCAATTCAATCCAAAACAACTCAAACAAGTAATTCAAGTAATTCTAAGCATTCTATAAGCATAAAGACAAGTAAACACACAAAAACACAAATCGGCCCCAACTATCAAAATGCTACCATTTCCAAACGAGCCACGAGTTCTGGAAACCAACTTCGCCAACCCTCCTAGGTCACCATAAGGCACGTCTAAAGACCCCGAAACCTTACTTTACCCTAGAACTCGCGCAAAGCCTCGATTTTTCCTTTCTCGTTTGAACTACAACTCCACCCTCCAAACACCCAACCAACTCCATACTCGCACCAAAACTCCTTCCATGGCTTCCTGAAGCAATGACAACATGCAAAATGAGAAAATGCCAAAGTCGACCTAAACGACCCCGACTTTCCCAAAGGCTTAATTCTCGTTTTTTTCCACTACGCAACCCAAACAAACCACACATTTTAGTATTCTAGCATACCTAGTACGTTTCTACATCAACGGAAAGCATAACAGCGCAACTTCAACGTTTCAAGGTTTTACTATTCACAAAATACTATTCATTCCACAATTCAAGTTGCAATCACAACATTTAATCGCAGAAAATGTTACAAAGCCATAAATACATGTTCTACAAATGCTAAGGAACATTCTAGAAGCATCAAATCGCTTTAAATAACAATCTACGGATAAATCTAAAAATTGACAAAGTTAACAAATACAACGTATAAATGCGCAAATAACATGCTTCCCTCACCTTAGGTACTCCTAGTCGCTAGGAAAACAACGTTGGTTGTCTCGGAAATCACCCCGCACGAGCACACGCGAAGATTGATCGTTTGGAAGGTTGAAAGGTTTTTTTCTTTTCTCTAAGGAAGCTCACGACCTGCTGGTGGTTTTGCTGCTGTTTTTATTTTATTTTGCTTAGTTTTAACTTATTTAAGGGTCAAATGGTCAAAGGGTCAAAGGGGTAAGTCAAACTACTTAAAAACTTGGTCAAAGGACCCTATTTCGCGCGTTTTAAAGTCGTTTCAGCTAAGGTAAGTTCAATTAAAGTTAGCAACAATTAAAATATAAAATTTAAGTCATCTAAATACTAGTTTCACTATTTGCTGAGGACTGGAACTCGTTATCTAGCTATCGCTCCTTAAATGCAATGCACGTTGCGTCGTCGAGAAAGTAACAGTTAATTCACAAAGAATTGAAGGAAATATAATTTTCAAAATAATAAACAAAGAAAATTCACATTCCGGGCTCGGGTATTACAAGGAGAGATGAAGACTATTGATCCGACTATTATGCCATAGTTTCTAGAGAAGATTGAGAATGTTCAGTTGATCAGGCAGAGAATGCTTACAACACAGAGTAGATTCAAGAGTTATGTTGATAAGCATCGTCGGGATTTGGAGTTTGCAATCGGGGATCGGGTTTTCTTGAAATTATCTCCTCGAAAGGGGTTTGCTTGTTATGGCAAAGGTGGTAAGCTGAGTCCGAGGTTTGCAGGGCCGTTTGAGATTACCGGCAGGGTTGGTAAGTTAGCATATAGTTTGGCTTTACCGAAGCATTTTTCTAATGTCCACAATGTCTTTCACATGTATAATTTATGGAAGTATAATCCGGATCCTTCTCATATTCTAGAGCTAGAGCCGTTATAGCTTCATGAGAATCTGACTTATGAAGAGCGGCCGATTCACATTCTTGATCAGATGGAACGAGAGTTAAGGTCGAAGAAGATTTCGATGGTCAAAGTGTTGTAGAAGCATCACGGGATTGAGGAGGCTACTTGGGAGAGGAGAGATCAGATGCAGCAATAGTATCCAGATCTGTTATGTTCAGCAAGTAAAAATTTCGAGGATGAAATTTCTTTAAGGGGAGGAAATGTGAGATCCTAATTTTTGTATTTATCTCGATTTATACATCTTTACCTCGATTTGCGTGATATGACCTGTTTATGTGTTACATGAATTAGAATGCTCTAAATATGTGATTTATATTCCTATTACATGCTACGTGTGCATTCATTAAATTTTCATAAAAAACAGAATCATAAATTTTATCGACGATTTTTGTGAATAGTGTTTTGGATACTTAAATGTTAAATTGATGTTATATTATTCCTCAGTAGATGCTAAGGATTGATTATATGTGTTTATATCTATTTTGAACAGTTGTAGCACGAATTTTTTTCTCAGGTATTAAAATTAAGTTGTTGACTATTTGTTGAATAATTGGAGTTGTGGTGGTTGGAATCCATTGTTGTTAGCTTGTAAAAGTTTGTTAAATATGTGGTAGTAATATTGTAATGCCAAAATTTTGATTGTGATGTCTGTTTGAAATTCCAGAAATTTCAGCCATGATGCATTAGGGTTTTAAGGTTGTTAGGTTTGATTTGGATGGATTATGGTTGGTTTTCGAGGGGGCTAATTAGTTGATTGAGTGGGTGAGAGATAAAAACTGGTTTAGAGCTGTTTGGATTAGTAAAATGTAAGTTATGACTTTTAGAAGATTGGGTTGTCTTTGTTTAAAATGTTGAATTATGCATTTGGATGTTTGGGTAGTGTTTGAGTGAATGAATTGTGAGTTGTTAATGGTTAGACTAGGGTTGAATGTGTGGTTATTACATGTTAAGCTGGATGACCTACTTTGTCATCTAACTTAGTTGTTGAGTTATTAAGTGTTTATTTGATGATATGTTGTTGAAATGATGATTACTGATTGATTATTGATGAACTGGGAGATAGGCAACCTACTTTGTTGTCCTCCTGTGATAATTGATTATTGATGAGTCGGTTGATAGTCAACATGAAAGGTTGTCCTCCTGAGATTTGAATGATTATTATTATTGTCATGAGTCTTGATATGTGTGTGCCACCTCTCGGGCAGTATCGGGCTGTTGGGTTGAAAATAACATGACTATCATAGGCTACCCCTAGCACGCATGGACGGAGGTGCCATGGAGGAAGGGGCTAGAGAGGTACCTCGGGTGCGTAAGTAATGAGGAGTTATAAGAAGAACGGTTGAGATCATGATGGCGTTTGGAGCTATACCAACTAGAGTATCCTTTATTAATTGGTTATTATAATTAATGTGCTTATATTGTTATTAATGATTATTATGTGTTTACTGCTCAAAGGATGAATTCCAAGGAATATGGTAAATATTGTTAGAGATCTATCGAATCCTCACTCGGCTTGTTTTATATAAGCTCACTCTCAATTATTGCATGCATACAGGTGTTACCAATCCAGATTATGGGTACGTGCCTCCAGAAGAGGATAATGTGCCATATGTGGATGAGTCCTACGTGCCGAGTCTTGTCCTTGATATCTGATGTTGTACTCTTTTGTTATCTTGTATATTAAAACTAGTTTTTTTGTATTTACTTAGAAGTTTATGATGTAAAAGATATTGTAAAGATAATGGATTAAATGTTGCTAGTTAGTAGTCTTGTTTTGGAAAATGATTAGGCTGCTAGATTGGTTATAATCTACTTTTTGAAATTTATGTTATATAGTAAATGTATGATGTTGGAACAAAGGCATATAACTTATGGATGCAATGGTAAAAGAATGTTTAATGTATATTGTGGTTGTGTTGTTTAATTGTTGAATTGTTTGTGGAGTTGGTTGTATGAGTTGCGAAGAGGTTGGTTTAGAGCCTCGATGTCCTAATTACTGTCGTTATACTGCTGAAATTCCGTTGCATCCTGACTGATTGTAGGATGGGTTGGGTTGGGGTGTGACATGGGGCACGCACGATACTAAGGCCTATCAGGAGTTCATGATTTGTGGGTATGGAGCACGTACTCTAGACAATAATGGGAGCACCAGACTTCCAACCGAAGCATTTGTATGTCCTAGGGTAATGGCCTAAGCCTCTTAATTAACTCCTTCCTTGCTCGGTTCTAACCAACCTCGCCGTAAGAATATCATTTATAATTCCCCGTAAAACATCCCTTTAATAAGACCTTAGTTTCCTAATAGCACAGTAAGGGAGGTTTAAACTCTCTACCACTTTGACCATCCCTAAGAACAAGTCCCAGTATGGAGCCAAGTTCTTCAAGTATGGCACGCCACTACCCGATGCTTGAGGACACCACCTTCAGATGCTCGGGCACTTAACAGAACTTCCCAACAGGTCATTCTAATCTGAGCCTTCTCCCTGTACCACACTCTGCATCGTTGCGAGTTTCCATATTCCTCATCACTGCTGTCTATAAATGACTGCAGTTAGATGGGACAACCTGGCGTGAACAGGCTCAGATCACCTACGCAAATACCAACTTGATTGAAACTCTATGTAGCAGGGAATCCTTATCGGTACTGAAAGCAGTGAAGTGACCCATTGGTATGGAACACGAGCGGTACTAAGGATTGTCTAAAGTGCAGTGACTGACTTCTGGGAGAAGGCAGGAACGGTACCTCCCCGAGGATCCTTCCACGGGGAGACTCTAGTACCAGATCACCCTAGAAGTAAGAATTAAAATCCTTCATTCCTATCCTAGCAAGTGACTGCCTTCTGGGGGAAGGCAAGAATGGATATAACTAGTCTTTGCCAACCTTCGGCTTTGGATTATAAACATCTAAAACTACTGTGTAAAATGCCCTTTTAAGGACTCCTTCTTGCTACAGAGTGGGAGTGAAGGGACTTCCAGTGGAAGGCCCGGACGGTACTAAGGACATTAATGGCAGCTCATCCAGGCCCAGTAGGGCATACTTAAAACTTGCTAAGACTCGACATTAAGGTATCGGTTCTCATTGAGAGTGAAGACGTACTACTCTCCCTGTAGCCCAAAAAGCGTAGGGGAGAGTGCATACGAGGTAGTGACCGAATAACCCAATGAAAGTAGCTAATCTCCCTATCATTTCCTTTTGGAAATGGAGTAAGGGGAGCCCTTATAGGAAAGGATAGGGGTTCGGGGGAAGGGAAACCATTCCATTCCTTCCCGCAAGGCCACTATTCTTGCCAAGGAATAGAGTAAGGCCTTTATCTATTCGAGTTAAGGAGCTAATTCTCCCCGCTATTCCGGACGTTAGGGAGGAATATAGTAAGGGGAGCCCCTCTATTAGGGTTAGTGAGTTTTAGACTTAGACTTAATCTCGTTTGTACGAGATTAATCTAAGTAAAGTCCTCTCGTAGTTGTAGCTTAAGGCCACAATTCCAGTGATGGAATTGAGTAAGGCCTTTACCTTTACTTGCTCTTATCAAGGCCGCTATTCCGGCTAAGGAATAGAGTAGGCCTTGCCCTTTCCTTGTAGCTAATGCAGTTAATGTCCTTGTAGCTAATGCAGTTAGTACAGCTAGGGAGCTCAGAAAGAACCTCAATAAATAGGTATTTTCGCCTAAGAAACCCTTGAGTTTTAACAGGCCCGAACACCCTCCTACTTGAGCCCTTTCAAAGTATTGTTTTTGTGTATAGAAGCTTGTTGTAATCCCAAGAACTACTGTAGCTCCTCAACCGAAGAGCTAGGGGAGTAGGTTGAGCAATACAGCTATAATCCTACTAGCAAGGGCCTCCTTTTTGCTTTCCTTCACCTCCTGGGGTTCTTAGGGGGAAAAGTGGCTTTTACGAGTATATTAGATAGACCTTACTGTTATGTGTCAGGAGTGCAATGACCCTTTATATGGGGCACGCACAGTACTAAGGCCTGTCTGGAGTTCATGATCTGTGAGATAGACATTAATGGGAGCACCAGACTTCCAATCGGTGCGTTTGTATGTCCTAGGGGTAATGGCCTAAGCCTCTTAATTAACTCCTTCCTTGCTCGGTTCTAACCAACCTCGCCATAAGAATAGCATTTATAACTCCTCGTAAAACATCCCTTTAATAAGACCTTAGTTTCCTAACAGCACAATAAGGAAGGTTAAACTCTCTGCCACTTTCACCATCCCTAAGAACAAGTCCCAGTATGGAGCCAGGTTCTTCAAGTATGGTACGCCGCTGCCTGATGCTTGAGGACACCACCCTCAGAGGCTCAGGCGCTTAACAGAACTTCCCAACATGTCGTTTTAATCTGAGCCTTCCCCCTGTACTACGCTTTGCATGGCCGTGAGTTTCTATAATCCTCATCGCTGCTGTCTATAAATGACTGTAGTTAGATGTGACAGCTTGGCGTGATCAGTCTCAAATCTTCTACGCAAATACCAAATTGATCGAAACTCTATGAAGCAGGGAATCCTCACTTCATTGCTTTCAGTACCAATAAGGATTCCCTGCTTCAGAGAGTTTCAATCAAGTTGGTATTTGCGTAGGTGATCTAAGGCTGTTCATGCCAAGCAGTCCCATCTAACTACAGTCATTTATAGACAACAACGATGAGGAATATGGAAACTTGTGACCGTGCAGATTGTAGTACAGGGAGAAGGCTCAAATTAAAACAACCTGTTTGGAAGTTCTATTAAGCGCCCGAGCCTCTGAGGTTAGTGTCCTCAAGCATCGTGTAGTGACGTGCCATACTTGAAGAACCAAGCTCCATACTGGGACTTGTTCTTAGGGATGGTCAAAGTGGCAGAGAGTTTAAACCTACCTTATTGTGTTGTTAGGAAACTAAGGTCTTATTAAAGGGATGTTTTATGGGGAGTTATAAATGTTGTTCTTACGGCGAGGTTAGTTAGAACCGAGCAAAGAATGAGTTAATTAAGAGGCTTAGGCCATTACCCATAGGACGTACAAAGGCACTGGTTGGAAGTCCAGTGCTCCCATTACTGTCTAGAGTGCGTGCTCCATACCCACAAATCACGAACTCCAAACTGGCCTTAGTACCGTGTGTGCCCCATATAAACGGTCACTGCAATTCACGAGCAATTCTCAACCAACATATGTGATTCATTCCCGTAAAGATTCTAACACACAAAATACTCCTTACCTTAGGAGCAGGATAAGTGATACATCCGTCGAGTGCCGATAAAGAACGCAAACAAAGCTGGAGCTCGGGTATTGATATATTCCATCAAGAGAAATGAGGCAAACTGGTAAGAAGGTCTACCACATAGGGGGAGCGAACTGAAAAACTCAGCTTTCTGGAGCAGACCAATCTTTCGTACTGCCCTATTTACTCTCTCTATAAAAAAAGCCTACGGGAAACGGGAAGAGTTAGGTAGGCCACTAATCTCGTGGTGAAGGTTATACCCCAGAAAGTCAGCAAAGCTAAGGTGTCGTATGCATTATATCCTTTCAATTGAGGGACAACTTCTAAGGAAGGCCTTCATTGCCCATTGAAAAAAGTGAAAAAAGAGCGCTAGGGAAATGGATAGAGAGAAAGTTGCAGAAGTGCTTCTAGATCTCATGGAATATGGCATAATTTATAACAACACTTTCCATCTCTTGCTTTCATAGAAAAAAAGAATTTAGCAGTTGAAATCCCGATTACATCACCGCAGGCAAAAATTCTATTTGAAAGAGCAGTCCATAGAAAAAAAAAGTATTCTGAAGCCAAATGCTCTTGGATGGGTAGTTGAATAGGGAGATAAATCCCTTTTTCTTCTTAATATTGAATGTAATCTATAACTTTGAGGTCATGAGAACCCTGTGATTTATATAAATTATGGCATACATCTCTGAGGAGAGTGGCACGGACAAACATCATCCCAGAAGCAAATCAACTTACCATTGCCCAAGTTCTACCTAAAAGTCTCTCTGTATCAAATAATACCTTTCGTTATGCAGGATATTTAAGAGGTGGGTTGGTCAATCCATTTTTGCCATTTTAGAGGTACTTAGTAGCCAAATATGAGCACCATGCCTTTTTATTTTCCTTTGGAAATATCCATAACCACCTCATAAGAAGGGCTGACTTGGTTGAAGTCTACCTCACTCGTTAAGGTTTTTGAAAAAATCTATACCATAAAAAGATTTTCTTTTTTGTATGGGATGTTAGTAAAGATGAACATGACGAGGTCTTATTGCATTACTTTTTTTTTGAATTGAAATTCAAACATATCTATCTCAATCTTGTGGCAATTTTCTTCTTCAAATCACATCAAGATGAACTTTGAAGGAGTAGGGAAGGCTACTCTGGGAATTCAGATTATGGTGGGGTCATAAGATATGGCAATGGTGCTGTCATGTGGAATTGAATAGATCTCCTCTAGGAATCAAAGATGCAACCTCTGCAGAAGCAAAAACTCTCCTGCATGGCCATAGTTTTGTCCAAACTATTGATTCTTTTCAAGTCATCATATCAAATTTCTTTTTTTTTTCTTTTGGCTAAGAAGCTCGTAGGTTGTACGCCAGCCATACGTAGCTTGAACTGTAATGGCCACAATGCTTAGGCCGATCCCCAAGATGCTTTTGGTTGAATGTTCACACCTAATCCACCGTCTTCACTTCCTACATTCACTCCTGGAAATTGAAATTGAAAATAGGAACTGTAACATCCTGGTCTGCTGTAGTCAGCCTCACGTTGTGCCTGATCGGCGAGTCTGCCTCTCCAAGGCTTTCCCTTTTTTGGGTTGCTCGTCAAGCCTTCGAGTGTTGAGCTTCGTTTGGGCCGGCTCTGAGGCTCTACCCTGGCTTTTCATTGGGGGACTTTATCATATCGCATGCGCATCTTCATGCAATCAGGGGAGGCACCGAATACTTAGACGAGGCGGTCCCGGGAATAAAAGTCCATTCCCTCATACTCTAGAACTCCTTAACTTCGGTTGAACAAAAAAGGTTTAATCTTGTGAAAGCGTAGTGCAGGCGAAACCTGGCAGCCCGTCTAGAGTTTGACCTTCTCCGGTCCTAGAAAGAAGCCCTACTTTCCTTCCTTCCCCCAGTGGGCAACAACATTGGGAGGAAGACGATTAGGATCTCACATATGGCAGCTCTTGGAACAAACTCCGAATCCAAGAGGTACCTACCTAGAAAAAAAAGGAAAATTACCACTCACTAGTGAAAGGGGAGAGAGAAATGACCAATTGAAGTCCTCGGTGATCAACCATGGTCCCTGGATGTGTTTAGACACTTTCTTTAGTTGTTCCCAAAGACATCTCCTCTCAGATATCAGGTTTGAGGCCTTTTATCTCATCCAAGGCAGAAAATATATTTATCTGTCTCCGCAGCTAGAAGATAAAGCCTGATCAGATCTTTGTATGTCGTTAATGTCATAGTTATATTTCAGATCAGCCAAATTCTGCCATTCCCGGCTTCATTCTCCACAGTAATGGCTTTATTAAAAACCTTTCCCAAGCATCTGGTAATTCTGGCCTCCTTTCCACTCCTCACTTTGGTTTCCACCAAGCCAATCAAATCTGCCTCTTGTGCTATTATATAATCTTTGGCCTCTCTTTGCTTCTGGACTTTACCGATCTTTCGGATATTCCATATAAGGACCTTCATGTGGAACTATTGTTGTTTTTACATTCCCCTCGCACCTTAGCACTGCCTCTGGTTTTTCATCTTATGCAGCCCTTATTTGTCTTTTGTTCTTTGGCCTTGACTTTCCCCCTCCCCCCTCTGTCTTACAATTCAACATCTCTGATATGTTCAGCATTTTGTTCGCCCACTCTTCATTCAGGGTGATTTGAACCAAGGGAGGATCTTCTACCTTTAAGGTCATAGCACCAGTACCTGAACGCTTACTCTTACTGCTCTTCTCAGGTTCACCTCTTTTCTTAGGATTGACTGCCCTAAGGTTCTTCTTTGAAGTCATTTGTTTATCACATAACAAGTCCTCCTCAATCACTGCCATAGTTGACCCAGTATCAACCCTCTCTTTCAAATCCTCGCTTCTATGGAACAAATCACTCTCCTCGGGAGTTATCTCCTTGACTACACCCTCCTCGGCTTTGTTACCCAAACACTCATTCTGAGCAATCTCTTCTGGTTCAACAGTGCCCAGATCTGGCATCTTTGCCTCTTCTTGTTCAGGGTCCTCTAGAACCGCAAAACAGTTCGGGCTGACTAGGTCCAGTTGGGTCATTCCACTAGTACAACTAGTGTCCAGCTCTCCCCCCCTTTGGCATTGTCACTACTAGTACTTGACCCTTTCGGCTCAACATTTTTTAAAACAACGACCCTTAGTCAATAGGGCAATTCAAAGAGGAGAACGAGGATGACTGACTACCCCTAAAAGTTAGACTACGAGTACACATTGTCTTATTGAAAACTGCCACTACATACTACCCGGTGCTTGCAAGTTTGACTGGTGCCTTCTCTTAACCAATTGTTTCAATCAATGTTAAGTCTGACTATGAGGCTTCTTAGCCCGCAGCTGAATACTTATTGAAAGACCGAACATGAAATGAAAAATCGTACTACAACAAATGTAAACATTCCTTCCCTGCTCTGACTTTGATCGACTTGCCCGCACAGCATCTTTTTTGAGAAAAGAGGTCAAGGGGCTAAGTGACTCTTGAAAGTCGTCATTTGTATTGTATCGCGTCAAGAGAAATGACATAGATAAGATCATTGTTGAAAGACTTTCAGTGTCGAATTGATCTCGAAATTTGATCCCAATAGTAGCTACTGCCCAAAGGAGCTTTATGTAAGCCGGTCCACAGTAGTGAATGTACGATGGATTCCATCAATTGAACGAAAACTGCTTCTTCCTTATTTTTTTGCCTCTTTGGATTGACTACTCTACTTGCTTAACACAAGTCATATTTCACCTTCACGGACCACTTCACCACCTAGCACACTCTGGTTCAAAAGCAAGAAGCAAGGGGTGCGAAAGCCGTTACGCTAACGTGTATCCATTTTCTTGTTCGTTAGTGCTCTTTTTTGATTGCTGGGCCTTTAGGCTTTACTAATACTAATAAGATAGAAAAGGGATTTTCTCGCTTGTTTGAGACCATATAAGGCTTTAATCAACAAACAAGGGATGGATCAGAAGTTTGATAGGGCTTAAAGAGATAGGGACTCCAGCGGCAAGAAGAAGTCACTTAGTGAGTTGGTAGATCACACACTTGGAGGCAGGGACCGGGGAATGCCTGAGTCTTTAAAAAGTATACAAGTGTTAAAAGAGTGAAGTTTGGAGACAACGGTAAACGTGAGGAATAGGACCTCCAAACAAACCGCCCTACTAAAGAAGTTTGCAAGCAAGGGATATACCGAACACCTACCTTTCCAACTAAGTCCAACGCGACTTTAATTGACAATGCATTCCGTCGTTAGCAAGCGGTGGTCGACAAGGCCCTTTTCTCTAAATATCTTGGGAAGCGAAGAGGATAGGTTTGAAACTCATTCGGTATGATTCTCCTAAAAGTAGGCATTTACCTAAGAAACTGATATTTTGAGTCTCTCAATTACACGTGTTTTAGGGAGTTGAACGTCTTATTCTTATGAGTGGCCTATGTAAATATAAGCCAAGAACAAGGATTCCAGAAAGTCAAATCCAATTCGATATTGCAAATGCAAGTCGACGTTCCTGATATGAAAGTGAAAGTGGAGTGAAAGCCGGCCCTAAGCAGGATCCAAAGATGTTTAAGTCCAATCATCGAAAGTGATCTCTCTTTTAGTCTGGTTTTCTTTGTTCCTTTGAGTCAGGTTCTTAAGACAGGAAATCAGGTTTTCTGAATATCTCTCTTCCGGCCTATTAAGTAAGTTAGTTTGAGATCGAAACTGGACTTGAGAAAGACTAGTAAGAGTAGGTACGCCTTCAATTGAGGAGAGCTGTTCACAAACAGTGGTTATGAGCTCTTTTTTGTTCCGATTCAGAAGAGGTAATTCCTTCAGTTGCACTAGTGGATTGAAGAACCTTTTTTTTAATGCCAAGAAAGTGCATGTGTTGTTGGTTAATAAAAACACGAGTTTCGATAGGCTGGATGACTGATACTAGAAGTAGGATAGAGGTCTTAAAAGAGAAATGAAAGGCATTTTTTTAGCATTTTTCCACTTATCCAAGGTATGAAGTAACTCGACTGATAAGGAGAGGAAGGTAGATGCTCGACCTATAGGGAGAGGGTAGAAGATGCTCGACCGATAGGGAGATGAATAGTTTTTTGGCATTTGTATTTGAGAGAGAGCTATGCTTAGGTCAGTTCCTTCAGTAAACTTTTTTGGTAAGCCAAAAGTGAACTTTAGGTAAGTAAGTAGTCCTGTATGAAATTCATAAAACAATTCATATCTGGCACTTGAGAAGGTCAATCTTAAGTGTTGGAAGCTACTGCTAAGGGACTCCCCATCATCTATAAAGGATAGGCAATTGAAAGAGAATAGGGCGATAGCCTGGTTTTGACTAAATATCATTTCCTGTGCTTGTCTTGTATTGAGGTATACCGAAGAAATGAGTAAAAGTAGGTAATAGATGGGGAGGGATTGCTATGTTTTATTAGTGAGGGCAAGCAGCTTTCATTTTATTAAATCTAATGGTAGGGCTTTAAAGAGTAGGCGGTTCGTATCTTTCTATGAACCCCATAATAAGAAGTAGGAGGATAGGCAGAGCAAGAGCTCTTGAAGTCTACCCGGGTGTGCTTTTTCATTCATCCATTTAGGCCTGACTAGGAACACGTGGATTATCCAGGGAACCTGGCTTAGGAATAGCTTCTTACTAGTAGGAGCTAATCACAGTAACAGAGTCCAATCTTTGAAATAGAGCTTAGCTCTCCATAGTAGTATACTAGTAGTTGTCTTAGGTTATGACTTGATCCAATACAAAAGAGTTAGAACACC
This sequence comes from Ehretia macrophylla, assembly GCA_037974665.1. NCBI lineage: Eukaryota > Viridiplantae > Streptophyta > Magnoliopsida > Boraginales > Ehretiaceae > Ehretia > Ehretia macrophylla. The sequence goes on along the minus strand of CM075770.1, from coordinate 83,260,682 downwards.
TTTCTATCTAAAAGAAATGGTGCTCGATGAAAGGATCCAGATTCCACACTATGTTGTGGGCTGGGGAAAAAGTTGCTCTACAAAGTTGAATGTTCAATGTTTTTATATAGGAACCATACTAGAAAATAGAAAGGGCCTTCAAAAAAGAGCGAGGGAGTGATGGGCAACCTTAGTCTATATGTTGCTCGTGAACCGCCAAGTACTATTCTTGAAATAGTATTGGCACAAAATGATCGGTCATTCACTTGTTGATCGTTCGCAAATCGAAAGAGGCAAAGTGTAGTGATTCGTACTACCGCTTAAGTCAGACTCAATCACTCTTTTTGTTTGGGGCGTCATTTGTTCTTCACTCTCTTGCTATTACCCATAGAGATCGCAACAACCAAGGTGCATATTATCATATAGAAATAGGCGAAGCATAGTGATTCGTACTACCGAAAAAGTTTCACTAACTAGCAGGCAATAGAATTAGTCGATAGGCGCAAGCAAGCGTAGCGAATCACATAAATAAGCCCCTACTTGCCAGCGCTTGGATAGATGGGCTTTTCGAAGGGGATGGATGTCTGAGCGGTTGAAAGAGTCGGTGTTGAAAATTGAAGTATTGATAGAAATACCAGGGGTTCAAATCCCTCTCTATCTGCAAGGTCATAAGTTCTCTTGTGCGTTATCTATAGATAAGAACGAATCGGATCGACTCGACTGATATGATAGATGGAATGGTAGTTTGTGTTATGATTTAGTTAGGACCTTGTCTCCTTTTTGTTATCTTCTGCTCTCCTTGTATAGGTTGGGAAAGAGCCGGGTGGATTACCTTTGGGAGCTAAGTCAAAGATCTCAGTGATCTGGTAAGTGGGAATGTATGTTGTGCCAAAAGGCAAGTAGGTGATTCAAATTATTGCGTATAAAAAGAGAGAATCAGAACTTTGGAGAACTATCGACCTGTATCGCTTTCCTGACCTGTGACGTGAGTGCTCGGATACAGCATGGGTTGTGCACGGAATTCCTCTACAGGAGTTAAGAAAAAGCCGTCATCAAGAGCAACATATAATAAGAAAGAACTAGAGGTTCGAGCGAAGGAGGTGCATTGCTGGTACTGGTGGTATTGGACAAGCTCTCAAGAAATAATCTCTTTCTTATTTCTGCCTTTTTTTCCTATGACTACTAGGAACAAGCAAATCTAAAATTTCACTTCGAATTTCGGACCTCAACATCTTGCTGCTCATGGTGTTTCACGAATAGTATTGGAAATGATCGGAGAAGTGGTGGAATGTGTGAAACCACATATTGGATCACTCCAGTGTGACACGAAGCCACTGATGCTGAGTCGGCTCCTATGCCGTTAGCTATGCCCTGCTTGGTCCCCCGGCACGATGGAGGTTCTGTAACGCGTCATGAGCACCGAGCAAAGGGGTGGTTGAGTAACTCAAGCGAACCGCCCGACCTTATTACAACATAGGGATAGAAACGAGAAGGTTGTGAAGGTGGCCTCACTATCCACACCTCCGTTTGGATGAATGGAGGACCAACGGGCCCGAGTTTCCACGTATAAGACCCCATATTTTGTCTTTACCTCGATTTATGTGTTTTGCTTCGATTTGCGTGATTTTACATGTTTATATGTTATATGAATTAGAATGTGTTAAATATGTGATTTATATTCCTAATACATGCTATGTGTGCATTCAAAATTTTTTTATCAAAATCAGCATCATAAATTTTATCGTCGGCTTTAGTGAATAGTATTTTGAACACCTGTCAGCTAAAAATGTTTACATGGGTGTTTTAAACATTTTAAAACCTAGTCTTCGGGTATTAATAGATCCGTGTTTGATTAAAATAGATTTGGAATCGGTTTTGGAATTTTAAAGGTTTTTACACTTTCTTTTTCAAGAAATCGAGTTTTAAGCCGAATGGGGTGGAAATGTTTGAATGTAAAACTCTTTGTCACCTAAAATATATTATCTAGAATTATTTTAAGTGTCAATTTAATGTTTGAGCAAGAAATAGTCTAAAAAATAGAATTAAAAGACAAGAAAACACTAAAAATAACTATGTGTCAACTTTGACTTTCTTTTATTTGTTTGACCTTTGCTTAATATATCATCATCACACATTAAAAGCTCACAAAACACACTCATTTTACACACACATTGCCGAGAGGAAGAAGAGAAAAATAGAGAGAAAATTTCAAAGGTTTTCAATGCAAAATTCACTTGAAAAACCTAGTTTTGGTCCGTAGTTTTTCGAGCCAAGTTGGATTCCGCTTGTTGTGCACATATTGCACGCATTCAATACTTGTTTTAAATCAAAGGTGAGAGAAAAATTCTAGATCTCAAAATGTCATTTTTATGTTTTTGCATATAATTGAATTTTGAACCGTTAGAAAGTTGAATTGATATTATATTATTGCTCAGTGCATGCTAAGGATCGTTTATATGTGTTTATATAAGATTTGAAACTTTGTAGTATGCATTTCTATTTTCGGGTATTAAAATTTGAGTATTTGTCTATTTGTTGAATAAATATTGTTGTGGTTGTTGGGATTGGTTGCTGTTAGTTTGTAAAAGTTTGTTAAATACGTGGTAGTAATGTTGTAGTGCCGAAATTTTGATTGTGATGTCAGTGTGAAAGTCCAAAAATTTCAGCCTTGATGCATTAGGGTTTTAGGGTTGTTGGGCTCGATGTGGATGGTTTATGGTTGGTTTCCGTAGGGGTGAATGTTGTTGATTGAGTGGGTGAGTGTTAGAAACTTGTTTGGAGGTTATTGGATTAGTAGAATGTAAGTTATGACTTTTAGAAGTTTGGGTTGGCTTTCTTTAAAATGTTGATATATGCCTTTAGATGTTTGGGTGGTGTTTGAGTGATTGAATTGTGAGTTGTTGATGGTTAGACTATGGTTTGGTTGTGTGTTTAATGCATGTTAAGTTAGGTGGCCTACTTTGTCATCTAACTTAGTTGTTTGTTGTCTAATTGATTAGTTGTTGTTAGGTTGTTGAATTGATGATTATTGATTGATTATTGTTGAATCGGGAGATAGGCAACTTGCTTTGTTGTCCTCCTGTGATAATTGATTATTGATGAACCGGGAGATAGTCAATGTGAAAGGTTGTCCTCCTGAGATTGAATGTTTATTATTATTGTTGAGTCTTGGTATATGTGTGCCACCTCTCGGGCAGCATCAGGCTATCGGGTTGAAACCGGTATGACTACCATAGGCTACCCCTAGCTCGCATGAGGGAGGTAGCATGGAGGGAGGGACTAGTAAGGTACCTCGGGTGCGTGAGTAATGGGGAGTCACAAGAAGAACAGTTGAGATCGTGATGGCGTTTGGAACTATACCAACTAGAGTATCCTTTATTGATTGATTATTATAGTTAATGTGCTTATATTGTTTTGATGATTATTATGTGTTTACTGCTCAAAGGATGATTTCGAAGGAGTATAGTAAATAATGTTAGAGATCTATCGAATCCTCACTGGGCTTGTTTATATAAGCTCACTCTCAATTATTGCATGCATACAGGTGAAGTTGATCCAGATTATGGGTACGTGCCTCCAGAAGAGGATTATGTGCCACATGTGGACGAGTCCTATGTGCCAGAGTCTTGTCCCTGATTTATGATGTTGTACTCTTTTGTTATATTGTATATTAAACTTAGTTGTCATGTATTTCACTTAAAAGTTCATGTTATATAAGATGTTGTAATGATAATAGATTAAATGTTGCTAGCTTGGTAATCTTGTTTGGAACATGATTAGGTTGCTAGGTTGGTTATAATCTATTTTGGGAATGTATGTTATATAGTAAATGTATGATGTTGGAATGGAGGCGTATAACTTATGGATGCAATGGTAAAGAATGTTTATTGTATATTGTGGTTGTGTTGTTAATTGTTGAATTATTGTGGAGTTGGATGTACGAGTTTCGAAGAGGTTGGTTCAGAGCCTCGGTGTCCTAATTACTATCGTTATATTGCCGAAATTCCATTGCATCCTGACTGATCATAGGAGGGGTCGAGTTGGGGCATGACACCACGAGCGTTGACAAGTTCTGGAGTGCCTATCAAGGGCGCTAGCGCATACCCCGGGGTGATCATTACCACCTGCACCTCACATCTCGACGCAATGGAACGTGTAACCCGCCTACTGTTCCATTCAACTACATTTGTTCTTGTAATCCATAGCCTAACAGAACACAGCAGCGAGGGACAACCCACCCATACAGCCAGCGGAGAGGATGGCACTACTACCAAAGACCGTCTAGTGAAAACACCGCAGGCGCGAAGCTTGGTAGGCCTGCATTGGAGGAGCATACCATAGGGAAAAAAGGGAGCCTGGACGGTGGAAGAGCCAAGGGAGGTCAGGTCATTTGATGGAAATGGAAGGCTTTTCCCTATTAGAGAAGGCCCTATGGAGTAAAAGGAAGTGCATGAATTCTTAGGGAGCGAGCCTATATAAAAAAGAAATGCAAGAAAGCAAATTCAGTGAATAGATAGAGTCAACGGTACGAGAGACAGCACTGCCTACACGCAAATTAGCTAATGAGGTTGAGTAATCTCAATTTTACTACAGGATTTGCGAATGAATGCAGGGCTAGGCCATCTTGAATGGCATGAGCCACATGTGGGGAGACCTGCACGTACGGTTTTTTGGGGGATCTAGTCGAAAGACCAACCGGTGCCCACCCTACTACAGGAACTGAGAAATTAATAGAATGCATAACATATCTTCAAGCTTTACCTTATTTTGATCGTTCAGAGGGCGATCGCGGGGTCACTGAATGAAGTCCTCAGTTTCTTTTGGAGGTGTTGACCCGCAGCGAGGCAGAGATGACTAAGTGACATATGTAATATAGCGACGACGACAACATGTCGTAGAAGGAGATAAGAGGTGGAGCTAATGACCCACTAAGACTAATCTATCTACAACTACATCCCCGAGCGACAGTCAAACGGGGGCCTGAATGCAAGATGCCAACAGAATGATCGGCGGATAGAGGCTAGGGTTGCTTCCTTCCCACTGCGTCCTTCCCTGTGTATCGGAGATATAAAGCCAGTACACAAGAAAATAATGGGAACTAGGTCGATCTATTCTATGGTGAAGTATCCAAAGCATAATTGCATACTCACACGATCTTTGCCGAGAGATAGGAGCATTCGGTGGAACCGGTGAACTAAACTTGCTTCTGGATAGATGTATGGGACAGAGGGCTCGTGGTACCTGCTACCTACCCTTCCTCATCTGCTTTGAGAACCATGTGTATGGAGAGTGGGCAGAAAAGCAGGAGGTTCTCATACGGAGTTGTACACTTACTTGAGCAGTGCAGGAGACTAGGGAATGGGTCGAGTAAACTCCCCTGAGGCCGAAAAAAGAACAGACGAAGCTTTACTTAGATAGGGCTTTGATTGGTATTTCTTTTTCTTAGTGATTGGAAAGGAAAGCGCCTGGGTATGTTATAGAAAGAGAAGGCGGAGGCATCGAATGGCAAATAGAGGCGGCTTGACAGGTAAGGAATAGGAAATCGTAAAGGATGACTTCTTTGTTGGCGAAACGAAGGTCGCATTAGCGCCAGTGATTCTTTGAGCCGGTCTGGATTACTAAGGCCTCGGGAAACTGGTCGAGATAGATGACAGCATCTTTTTCGCCCCTTTTAACGCGGGAGGGAAATCTTCTTTTATGGCCTTCAACCTCCGCCCAGACCGAAAATAGAGAACCAAGCCCCCTTCTAATCCATTCATTTCTGAAAGCAGGGAGGATCCAGAGCTAAGCCCCCACCTATTAGAGGCCAGGTGGCCTCTCCCCACAAGCACCCAACCTTCCTTTTGCTCTTCCTTCGGGTTGCCTCCACGAACGCGCCACCTAGGAGCCCTACTCTCCAACCAAATGTGCTACTTCAATTCAAGCGCAAGCCCCCCTTCTATTGCATAACCTAAAAAAGCTATAAACAAAGTACCAAAGTGGTTGCGGGAACGATATGCTTTGGTTACCGGCGAATGCTTCCAAAGGCGACTTTCTTTTAATACTAGTAGTTACCTTATGCTACCATTTTTCCAATATTATTGAATTGAATAGCATGGCCTGGAGCTAAGATAACTCTAGTAGGAAAGCCGTGTTATGGGTGACCTTATTGCACAGTTCAGAAAGCACTTGTGTATGTGATGCAAGTGAACGTGTACGAAAAAGCTGTCGTAAAGTTTCATTGTTCGTTCCATCGTTGACCCTATCTATGTTTCTATGATGGCCCAAGAACACGCTCATTCTTCAGCCGTAGAGAGACTTTTGAATTGCGAGGTACCATTACGAGCTCAATATATACGAGTGTTATTCCGTGAAATAACTCGAATTTCAAATCATTCACTTGCTTTAACTACTCATGCTATGGATGTGGGAGCATCAACTCCATTCCTATGGGCTTTTGAGGAGTGGGAAAAATTGTTGAAATTCTATGAAAGAGTCTCGGGTGCCAAGATGCATGCCAGTTTCATACGACCAGGTGGAGTGGCACAAGATCTGCCTCTTGGCTTATGTCGATATATTGATTCCTCCACAACAATTTGCTTCTCGTATCGACGAATTAGAAGAGATGTCAACCGAAAACCGTATTTGGAAACGACAATTAATGGATATTGGTACTGTCACTGCACATCAAGCAAAGGATTGGGGATTCAGTGGTGTAATGTTAAGAGGTCCAGGGGTATGCTGGGATTTACGAAGAGCAGCACCTTACGATATTCATGACCAATCGGATCCTGACGTACCAGTAGGTACTAGAGGAGATCATTATGATCGTTACTATATTCGTATCGAAGAGATACGACAAAGTGTTCGGATCATTGTGCAATGTCTTAATCAAATGACTAGTGGCATGATCAAAGCCAATGATCGTAAGCTATGTCCTCCATCACGAGGTCGAATGAAACTATCCATGGAATCATGCACCATGTGAAACGTAGATCATCGCCGTTCTTAACTAAGACTCAGGTTAAACTCCGTCTCGGAACCTTGTGGGGTTAGGAGTAAAGCATCCTGAGGTTGACGCATCTCATTGAGCGTAGAGAAGCATTGGGAACCCCAATTTCTTTCTTCGGAGCCATTTCTTTTCCTATCCCCCTGCCCCAGCATAGCGCTTCACTTTCGGTTCTTTGGAAGAATCAACTTATATCTCCCTTCTTCATTGATCTGGGGGAAAAGGAACCGTCTACAAGTTGGGAAGCTAGACATCAAATAAGTGGCTTGATGAGGATAACTAAGCTGACACGCCGAAGTTGGCAGTTGATACAACAGGGTAGTGCCTTACCGCACTACAGGCGGGCACGCGGTAGCGTTCATGGTGATGCTTCAGGATTCCAATGTACTGCATCGAAGATCAAAACGAGCTTGCCGGTAGACCACTACCATCCTATTCTTGAGTGAGCTGGAGCGCAGCCATCTTATCCACTAAACTAGCTAGAAACTATCGCTTCGGGTCGAAGCACTAAAAGAACAGGACCAGGAAACGCGACGGTATAGGAACCACGGGACCCCTACTAGTAAAGGGAAAACGGAAGTACGCTCTTGCGCACCAGCTGAACAGGCCAAGTCCCTTTTTAATAATAATAAGGTAAGCTTCATAGCTTCAACCTAGTAAAGGGGCTTTGATGCCCTTTGTATAGGTTGGGTTGCTGGATATGGGATCCTCGTAGTAGGCTGGACCAACATCCAGCCAAGAGAGGATAGTCTTGAGAAACAACAGGTTGGGAAAGCATGAGAACGCTTCACTTTTTCTTATCTTCTTCCCATCCTAGGAGCAAGAGTAGCAAGAGCCCCAAGAAAGCGAGAATTGCCGAGGACTAATGGTAACCAAGCACAGTATAAGACGGAACAACGTACGAGCGTAACCTATAGAAGGGCAATAAAGGAAAATCGACCACTAGTTACGAAGTTCCAATAAGGTATCGAGAGGGCTATCATAGTCAGGTGCAAAGCAATTACCCCTATTCCTATTTAGGGAGTTGAGGCAAAAAATGGTTTGATGAACCGTTCCGTTCATTCCTATCCCTATCAATCGAGCATCTTCAAACTTTTCACCGGCCCTATTCACTTACTTCTCGTAGAGGCTGTAAGTACACTGTGCCCCACAATAATGAATCGTATAGTGGGGTTGAAAGACATGAGCATTGTCCACTTTTTTCGTAACGTAGTTCGAGATAATCGTAATCGTGTATATATAGAAATATATCTTCGATGCTGTTATTTCGAAATGTTTGCTTCAACTGCTGTTTCACCTCCCAAATAGCAAAGTTGGCTTGATGAGAGAAGATGAGGAAGCAGGAGCAAGAAAACCAATAATATCTTTCTCTTCTACTTAAGGGGAAAACATAAGCGATTTTCCTACGGAGAAAGCGAACGGTCAGCGCAAAGGTTTCAAGACTTAGCCTAGCGTTAGCGAAGCTAGAATCTCATAGCGAGGTGCTTCGAGTTAGCGAAGCGCTGTAGTAGCGCTGAAGCCCTATGTGCTATAATACTGAGCCAAGGACGCTCTGCCTTATCTATAGAAGCAGTCAACTAAGTTCTGAATGAATTAGCTCCTTGGAAGTTGCTCAATCTATAGATAGAAAGCCGTATGATGGGAAACTACCACGTTAGGTTCGGAGAGAGATGGGACCGGTTATATAATAGGAGAAGCAGATACAAGCTTTTTCTTTCAATAGCCAGCCAAATAACTACATGATCATCGGTATACTCTACCTCAATTCACCATTTCGAACCTTATATAGAAGGTGTTTCCATACCAGCTCCTTCGCCTATACCATAATTGAAGAACCTAAGGGAGAATTTGGTGTCTTTCTAGTTAGTAATGGAAGCAATCGTCCCTGCCTTCGTAAAATAAAAGCACCGGGCTTTGCCCATTTACAAGGACTCGATTCTATGTCTAAACATCACATGCCAGCAGATGTGGTCACCATCATAGGTACTCAAGATATTGTGTCTGAAGAGGTGGATAGATAGGACTACTAGTTGCTCGATCAGGACCCTAGCTTTATTGCAAGCCAAAAACCTTGATAGATTCCCTTTCGCCTTCTATCCTCAATACTAGAGATGAACGAATTCCATATGCCAGAAATTTAGATTGAAGAATTTGATTTCTGTTGTTGGTCTTGGAATTTCATGAACGCGGAGCCAACGAGTTCAGTCGAATAGCCTATATAGTAAATAGAAGTGGAAGAGCCTTTCGTTTCGTTTAGAGTTGTTTAAAATGAAAGGAGCCACACATTTGTAAGCACAATGATTGGAAATTGGTTCATACAGCAGCGAATCGAAATGCGTAAGCCCCTTTAGAGCAGAGATAGGGGCGGGCCATTGAATAAATCGAATAAAAAAATCCACAAAAAAGCAGAACAGAAGAAGCCATGGAGAAGGACACAGCCCATAATAAGCCGCAATGGACTATCAAAAAAGGGCGAATTTTATTAGAAAAAACCTTTTGATAAAAAAAAATCCATCGCTCAGTTACGCACTTTGCTCGCTGCATAAAATAAAACAAAAAAGCAGTTGAAAGCAACGAAGATAGAGCTCTAAAGGTGCCAGGTTCCTGCAGGAGAGGACTCTAACTCATGCCAATTGAAGTAGTTTCAAAGGATGAACATGCCCATCTGCCTTTCTGACCTGCCTGCATACTTGGTAAGATTGGATGTTAAAATGGACTAAGGCTTCATCTAGTTATTATTCATATTTCTCTCCATCCGTCTTATTTCACTCACTGATTTCTGACGGTTGCCTATCATATTAAAGTACTTATGATCCCGCAGGTTAGGATTCTAGAAAAAGAGTGGAATCGTTTTTCTTTCATACTATTGAATTGTTGTGGCTTCTGGTTGTTCATGCATAAACTTTTCTAACACTCTGAGTAGCCCAATGGACAAATCCTATTTATGAGTTCTTGTCTTGCTTTTGGCACCCCTTGGTTGCCAATGTTGTCATTTCCTATGACAAAGCAGTATAGTACATGGAATATCTCGTATCTCACCTTATAGGTGTTAAAAAAACTATAAGCTTTGCAAATAAACTAGTATCCCCAGGAAGTATGAACAAGTAAGTTATCAAGTTTGAAAACTGTTATGTCAAAGGCCACGCGAATCAACACTTTTCTTCGCCTTACCGCGGCCTCTTTGAATGAACCTAAATGCGAATGGGCGAACGAATCCGTTTTGTGATCGACTCTTTGGATCACATTAATGCGAATTGGTGAGAAGTCGACTCCGTTATTTGACGACCCAAAAAGATATGTTATTTACAAATGGACCCCACATACTTCGATTTTGATCAGGCAGGCGAACCTCGGCGAATGAATCAACTAATGGGCGGATCAAAAACTGAGGTACCAACCATACTAATCTGACCTGAAGATGTCGGATGGACACTGACTGTGTCGACTTAGTCACTAGACTTAACAGTCGTTTATCTTGTGACTCCTAAATCACCTATAGGCTAGTCGACAACAACGACTGTACAAGACCTAGAAGTCAGATCTGCCTAACTTAAGTTGCAACTCTACTTCACTTAAGGTAGGATCCCGCTTTGAGAAATCCTCTGCCTCTATCGGTCAAGCAAGATTTAGCAAAAATATATTGTTCTTAAGACTTAGCCACCATACTCTGGGTTTCAACCAACCGTCGGTGATTAATAAAAAAAATGGCAAACCGGCGCATACAGAATCAAATTCTTTTTTTGTTTAGATGGGGATTTTAGAATCAGTTAAGGGAGGACGACTCAAACCAAGTGGCACCACTATATGTCCAACCAGTATCAAACCGCTGTGGAAATCTGCACTCCCTAGATCAACCACATGAGGTATAGAACAGCTACCCTACTGTCCCTGTGGAGGAAGGGAAGACCCGCCCTCAGCCAAGAATGCGTAATCGTGTGTACCGAAATCAAAGACCGCATCGCGGGCTCCCTTCACTTCCGCACACTGAATATGCTCGTGTCGCGCCTCCCTTGTCTACCTTTCCTTATTATCTTCCTTAACAAGAAGCATTTTTGATGTGAACTCTATCACGTAGTGCCCCATCTGCCCGTACCTAAGACACGCACCCCATTCCACTTATTCTTCTTGGAAGAGCTCCCTGATCCTACTTTTGCCTTCCCCTTAAATTGAATTTGGACGTAGAAGTGAACAAAAGTATATCCCTAGGATTAGGATCTACACTTTGTCCAGACAGGCTCAGCCACCTATACGTAAACGTCTTATCATGCACTTTTGCATTAAGAAAATAAGGAAGGGTTATGTTGATGCAGTAGCAAAGACTTCCTTATCCCATCAGATTTTTAAATTTATACCCTTCATGATCTGACTAAGATTATCGGAATCATAGTTTTTCATACCAAGAGCCTCCAACTGATCACAAAGGTTCTTCACCTTATACAGTAACAAGAATCAAACTACCCTGCTTCAGGCCATGTTGTTCAGTCTCCAGGCACTGACTGTCACGCCCTAACTCGACCCCTCCTACGATCAGTCAAGATGCAACGGAATTTCGGTAGTATAACGACAGTAACATGAACATCAGGGCTCTAAACCAACCCTTAAGAACAACAAACATCAGACTCCATAAACCACCAACCAACTCCACAATCAAATGAACAACATACAACACACCACTTCATACATTAAACATTCCTTCATCAAGTCTTTCATAGTTACGCGCCTCCGTACCAACATAATACAAAGGCTATACATTCATTTCAAAATAGATTATAACCAACTTAGTAATCTAGTCATGATCAAAATAAAGACTACTAAATCAACATACATATGTCTTTATATTAAGATAGGTTATAAACCACATTGTTTTACAACAACTAAGACAATCTCATGGTAATGACTCCTGCACATAAGACTCATCCACATATGACACATTTCCCTCTTCAAGAGGCACGTACCCGTAGTCAGGCTCAGTAATACCTGCATGCATGCAATAATTGAGAGTGAGCTTATATAAAACAAGTCCTATGAGGATCTGATAGATCTCTAATAGTATTTACTATACGCCTTGGAAATCATCCTTCGAGCAGTAAACACACAATGAACATCAATAATCATTATAAATGCAACAATAGTATTAACTGTAAACACACAATAAGGATACAATACATTTGCTGATGAAGCTCGATACACCAATTCCATGCTCAACAACTCCTCCAAACTCGATGACACAATCCTGAGGTACCTTGACCTAGACCGACACCCCATGGCCTCTCCGCCTATGTGAGATAGGGATTAGCCATGATAACTGTGCCTGCAGCCCAGGATGCCTCTCGAGGTGACACAACATTATCTAAGCTCACAACAATGGGACTCAATTCGAGAAGTCAACAACATTGGTTGCCCGACTCTCGACTCATAATAACAATAACAATAACAATTCGAGAAGTCAACAACATTGGTTGCCTGACTCTCGACTCATAGTAACAATAACAATAATAATTTGAGAAGTCAACAACATTGGCTGCCCAACTTCTGACTAATAAAAACAATAACAATCAATTAATAATGTAACACCCCAGATTAACCCCGAGCGTGCTCCTCACGGTTTTGTAACAACAATCAATAATCAATAATCAATCAATCCGTATTTTAACAATCAATTAAACAACATTTAATAATCAACAACTATATAATCATGAAACAATTAAGTTAGATGACAAAGTAGGCCATCCAACTCAACATGCATTAAACACACAACCAAACCCTAGTCTAACCATCAACAACTCACAATTCAATCACTCAAACACCACCTGATCATCTAAAGGCATATAACAACATTTTAAAGAAAGACAACCTAAACTTCTAATAATCATAACTTACATTCTACTAATCCAAACAACTCCATACTAGATTCTATCACTCACCCACTCAATCAACAACATTAGCCCTCTCGAAAACCAACCATAATCCATCCAAATCAAGCCCAACAACCCTAATGCACCTTGGCTGAAATTTCTAGACTTTCACACCGATATCACAATCAAAATTTCGACATTACAACGGCACTACCGCATATTAATAAACTTTTACAAATCGACGACAATCGATTCCAACAACTACAACTCAAAATAATCACCAAATAGCTAATAACTCAATTTTAATACCCGAAAAAATAAAAATTTATGCTACAACGGTTCAAATCTTATAAGAATAGATATAAATGATCTTTAGCATGCACTGACCAATAATATAACATCAAATTAACATTCTAATGGTTCAAAATTCAATTTTATACAAAAACATAAAAAATGACATTTGAGATCTAGAATTTCTCTCTCACCTTTGATGTGTTTTGATGCAAGAAAAATGTAGAATGGATGCCCAACAAGCAAAATAAAGCTTTGAATGAAGTGATTTGGACTTGAATTGCAAAATCTATGAGAAAAATGCTTTGAAAAGCCTTGAAAATACCTTATTCCTCTTCCTCCTTGAACTCACGGTTTTGTGTGTGTTTTTGGGATGTTTTTGGCTTGTTTTAATGTGTGTTGATGATATAAACTCAAAGTCAACAAAAATATTAAAAGTCAAAGTTGATTTTCTAGTCTTTTAATTAATGTTTTTAGTCTTTTAAGTAGTTTTTTTTTACTATTTTGCTTGCTCAAGTAAAAAATACTATATTTAGTAGTTTAAGCATAGCTGACAACATTTCACATGCATACTCATACACTCGCTAAGGTAAAAACTCAATTTTTGCAAAAGAAGATGAAAAGTTATATTTATTTGTTTTCAAATGTCTTTTAAATACATTTTTCAATTGTGCCTTATTATAAAAATTTAAAATGAAATATAATTTGTATTTAATATATACTAGGTCAATGAAAGTCAACACAAGATTCGTTTTGAGCAAAAATTACTATTTTAGCTTAAAAACGTACTTTTTCGCCCGTAAAATCTATTTAAATTCCTATTCCATTTCAAAATGAATTTTTATCAAACATGGGTCTATTAATAATATAGGACTCGGTTTTCAAACCCTAAAAGTACCCGTGTCAAAATTTTAGCGGACGTGCGTTTAAAACGCTATTAACAAAAATCAACGATAAAATTTCTGATGCCGATTTTGATAAAAATTTCATGAATGCACACATAGCATGTATTAGGAATATAAATCACATATTTAGCACATCTGGACTCATATAACACATAAAACAGGTCAAAGCACGCAAAACGAGGCAAAACATGCAAATCGAAGTTAAGATGAAAAGTAGGGTTTCATACTAACACTTACTTTCGGGCGCATGTTCATTAAGTTCCCTCAAAGTACGCCATGCCTTTCTTGGGTTTGTAATGCCCCTATAAAATATATATAGAGGCGCATCTTATTAGCTACAGACACTATGATCGCATATATATAGCCCTACTATACCAGAACAACATGAAAATGGCTTCTTACTCGCCACATCCTCCGATTTACCTTTCGCATCACTAATAATTATCTGACATTCCTGGCCCATCAAGAAGCACTTTACCTCTTCATGAACATTTGCAAAATTTTGCCATGTTGGAGTGAACGGCACACAATCGACAAGCCAAACATTATTTCAAATGCAAAAGAAAAGAATTTGACGATCTGATTCTGGAGGAGAATTCATGTCCACATAATTTTCTTAATATCTTATTTCCAGAGGCACTGTTCATCAGAGATCTTGTGTGTATGAATAGCTAAGAGGAAAAAAAGATACTTATTGGAAATGATTAGAGCTATAATGTTTGGGATGAATGTACCTCGTTTGGGCATAAGCTGTGTTGACCGTAACTTGATCAATCGCATACTGTATAAGTTATTGCTTGAAGCATCCCTGATTACTATCATTTAAAACTCTTTTGCTGATGTTCGTACTGTTTTTTTTTTTTTTTATTTAAAGAAAAGAAAGGAAACTAACGAAAGAAACGAAGCGAGCAACAAGGAGAAGATCGGTAGTAGAAGGTAACAAACCAAAGACTCAGAGAGAGATCAGAAGCAAAACTCAGCAAGGAGAAGGCTGAACCCAGGTACTACACTAAAATAGGCATTACCTGGGGGCGCACGACTCAGGCAGACTCTCTACCATGCGCATGCCTATTTCACTTTAGGCGGTATCAGAGCGGAGTTTTTGGTAAATCCCTTTCGATTTCTGCTAATTCTCTTCTTGTTGTACCATGTCCAAAGCGTGATAGACCTGCCATACTCTAATTAAGAATCTCAGTTCCTAGGCTACTAATGAAGAGGAGAAGCAAAATCGATCATAACAGCACTTCCAATAGTGGAATTGGAATCAAGGGATGTGGAATCGATAGATTCTTTAACTCAGGCTTTAGGGGAAGGACTAATCAAAGCTTTGTAGAAAGATTAATGGGCGAAGCGCTTAGTTGGTAGTTGAAAGAAACTGGGCCTAACACCATAGAAGGAGGATTGCTTATATAATAACCCATACGTAGACAAAAGTAGCAGTTAGGCATCGGTAGAAGCACTAAGCGAAAAAAGTGAAAAAGCTTTGAAGTCGATCGAACACAACGAGAGTAGCGGATTAGCGGATGATCTTTTACCTGATCTATCTACCATATTGATGTATTAGAGAGACCGAGTTCATATGAGGGAAGAAAAGATTCACCAGCTCTATTGATTATCAAATCCCTGTACCTTTGTGAAAGACATCGCATGGAATAGCTTACACGGAAAGGAGTTTGGTACAAGCTCAGATTCAAAATAGAAGTTCTTGAGCTAGAAGGAATGGGATCAGGGGTAGGTAATAGACTGACTGCCAAGGAGCGGAGCCGCTCGACCAGAGGGAGAGGTTTGAAGATGCTCGAACGGATATGAGTTCAGCTGCTATACCAATAAGTGAAAGAAAACAGTGGACCGCAACTAGACCTGAGAAATAGCAGTGTTCAGGCATCATCTCATTGAGGAGGTCTTAGATAGAAGATGAGCCGACAGTAGGACTCTATTAGAGTGTAGGAGTATAACAATAGCAGTAGTTATGGCCTCATACCCATGAGCATTGGTGTGACTAGCTAAGCTAAGGTCGGAAAGGAAAAATAGGCGGGCTTATAGGCTACCTATTTCTTCAGCCGATAAGAGAATCTATCTTTAGCACTGATCGAGGCTTGTCGAAGATAAGTATCAAGTCCTCTATCAATGGACTAGACTAGATTTCGAAGATTGAGGAGTGGCAACTCTCAATGGAATTCTAGAACCAATACCCAAAAGAAGGGTAGTCAAAGACTACCTCTTTCTCCTGACCTGGCTAGCTCTCTTACGTGGGATCCTAACTACCACCCATATCCGTTTACCCTTCCTGCTATCGACAGTCCTTCCACATGTTACTCACTCTCCGAAAAGAGATGGATGGATCGTGCTTGTGCTATCGAGCTGAAAAATGACTGCTTTCGAGCGATATTCACGGAAATGAGAAAGATTGAAGTGAACAGATTCGCTAGTTGGGTCAATTGACACTCTTTCACTAGTGATTGTAATCTAGGTGCCCTTAAATGACTAGAGGAGAAGAAGCTCTAACGGAAGCATCCAATCCACCAGGAATCCTACCTTTCAGATTCTACATCTGCTACTGTTGGAGTGAAGAATGAATCTACTACCTGTGCCAGCAAACAAACAAATACTATAAATAAGAAAAGGCTAGGTGTCCATGCCATCAACCTACTCCTGAAAGAAAAACAATAGCTTCCCCGACAAACCATTAGAAGTTACCCATCAAGTCGAGCAATGATCTAATTGGAGAAGCAAGCTACTCTTTCTCACCCCATTTCCCTTGGGACCAAGAACAAGCTCCAAAGAAGAAGGACTTATCGTAATCTCAAGTACAATGGCTAGTTGGAAAGCCTTTCAAGCCAATCTCCTGATTCACATGAATGTGAAACTGTTGCAACCGATCCTGCATACCAATCATCCGCTGCTTACAGTAATGGCACTAAACCAAGGTTTCTATGGATTCAGTCCTGTGGAAAAATTCATATATTAAGGCAATTCAGTTAGTAGTGTCACCGGTCAATCCCTGGGACAGACGCAAGTCCGTCCTTAAAAGCCCTAAAAATTAGGTCCATGAAGCCTTAGATCCTCCAAGCCTCACTCTTTATCGTCCTTGAACCTAGACCATGGAAGTATCGTTATAGTCCCATTACATTAGTGGGATCCATAGCCTACGGGTCTTTCCCAAGCCAGTAAAAGAAGAAGGTTTTTGAGGACTACTCTGAGCCTACAAGTAGGCAGGACTTTTAGTTACAATGTGATAGTTGGGAAAGCCTTTCTAAAGCCAATCGATTATCGAATTTCACCAACCCAACTACCATTACCAGGGGATTCCTAGATCTGATCTTAGATTGCATTAAGATTCTAGTCTTCAATCAAACAGAATAAAAGTAAGAGATTGATTAGCTATAATAGCTGCAAAAAAATCTCGTGATGGTGATCAAATATCATTGCTATTGAGTAGGCAGCTAGAAGTTAATTCCTCCCTTGCTTTGAAAACTTCTTCAGAAGTTTTTACTCAGACGGGGATGGGTTATGTTAATCCAGGTCGTACTATATTGACTGAAGAAAAGTAGGTTTAGAAGGTGACACCTCCGCTAATTGTCAAATTGCATCTATCGGATAACTACTTTAATCAAAATTCTCAGGTTCCTTAATGCTGGCAAAAGAGCTTTGAGATTTGCCGCCGGAGGAGATAATGTGAATCAATAATGAATGAGATGATCAAAGAAGCGACGTCACATAGGTCAAAGGTACAACCGCTACTGCCAGTAAGATTTCCTTGCTTTACTAACGAGCTAACCTACGAATCGCTCTGTGGGATACACGAAAGGACGAGTTAAGGAACAAGAGTCAAAGATGATGTGGACGTCATACTACACAACACAAGCAAAGATAGAAGGCCATTTACATAAGGGCGCACATTACGTGCTACTACCAACCCTCATAAGCTTGCTAGCCCTTCTTTTTAAGTTGTGGAGCTTACCAACTTTGATTAACATCGAGTTGTATGTTTTACTGCTGTCTAATGAGGCGCATCATCTATCTGTCCAAGGGACTAGATCCCAAGGCTCTTCTTAGTCCAACATGATTGTTGTAACCTCGGTGGGTTGCTCATTGGATTTTGATGCAATTCAGTGACAGTGCACTTCTTAGGTCATACCAAGGTGCCCTCCCCTACCTATAGGGTGCCCTATAATGAGGGATCCCATATAGGGGAGATCGTCATGTCGGCATAGCAGAATTAGTGGAGGATCGACTCTTTGTCTAGTGAGAAAATCACGGGACAGCAAGCCGGTCACCAATGTAAATTTAAAGATTGATAACAGATTTACACCTACTAGCTCTGTAGATCTTAATTATATTCTATTTTGATCTTTGTCCTTGGTGGGCATTCCCCTATCTAACCTTAATGGGACAGGGGTACTAGCAGGGAAGAGGGCGTTAAGTAATTGATATAAATCGCTTTACAAAGCAATGTGCTAGCTCTTTACAATTAGCATATGGAGAAGATAAACACCTTCCTGATCTTCTAGTTGTTCCCATCTCTCTAACCCTAAAAGGTTATCATTGCATCATCCCTCCGTTCATCCATCAAAAGATGTACCGGAAAGATGAGACTATAGATCTATTGGTCAAGTACTGGCTATCTTTCTTTTCTCTATCAATAATTATATTGGTAGCGAAGAAGGTTGATAAGTCTTTATTTGAGCCAATGACCTCACTAGTCCGTGATGCCGACCGAGCTGACGTGATGGTCAATCGGATAGATGAAAAGCTACCTTCTTTGATAGATATCACGGTATACCCGCTAGATAGATCGTATTCCCCTTTATCAAGGGATAACGTGAGAACCAACTTGGAACAAATCTGGCAACCAATTGACCAAGAAATTGATCAAGGACGATGTCAATCCTATCTTAGCAAAAGCTAAGTCTTGCTTCACTATTTACCTGTATGAAATGGGTACCTTCACTTTCTTGGTGAAGTTTGTCCATGCGTACAGCCAACAGTGGTCACAAGAGACCCTCTGGCACCACTATACATGATATGGCTTAGACCCAACTAATAAGCTGTTCTCAGGTTGGTCGTCGGATTAGTACCAGGCTTATGTAGGCCCAGTACTTCCCCATGGTATTGGCTATGAACGGATCGTCATAGGACGTTTAAGTTGCTCGCTAGAAGGGGTGGAAAAATGATGTGTATTCGCCATAGGGAACAATTTGAATCAGCATCTTTTAGACCTGTTCACGAGTGGCTTTGTGCTGTCTTTCGAAGGTTGCCTATGGATGGCACCTTTTGGTAGACAAAGCAAAGCCTCTTGACCAGTTGACAGGCAGCTAGACATGTTACTCCTATGACTTGAAGTCAGCCACTGATCGGTGGCCATTGTACTTCTAGTTTAGGGTCATGTGCTTCCTTTTTGATCGATCTTTCGCATCTAGTGAATTCCACTCTAGCTATGAATAAGTTTGAGGTACCATTTGTAAAGCGGTTTACCACTGTCTTATTTGTTGCCGGTCAGCCCCTTGGCTATTATGCTTCGTGGCCTCTCTTTGCCATCTCCTACCACATACTCATGTGGTAGGCGGCAAAACAAGTATATCCGGGTCGACTCTTCCAGGATTACATTGTCCTGGGGACAATGTTGTGATTGCAGATGAGAAGATGGCCTTGGTTTATAGCTCCGCTTTGGGGGATCTTGGGGTAACATATCCTATCAAAATTCCCTGATCTTTTATATGGGCTTTGCCGAGTTTGCTAAGAGATTCAAGGTTCGTGGTCTTACTGTGGATTTTTCCTAGTATCCGCTAAATCTTGCTTGAATGCTCACTACCTGGGGCAATGGCCGTTCATATGAAGTCTTCCTACGCTCGCTTTTTGACCTTGTGTCGTCTATCTAGAGTAGGGTACCGGTCTCTTTCACGGTTGGCACATTCCCGCAATCTAAAGATTGAAAGATTATGGGCAATGTACACAAAGGCCTCACTTCCCCTTGACCTATGGTTAGGTCGGGGTCTACCGCTGGATTTGTATGTTAAGGGGGCAATTAATGCCCTCCTCATAAGTGAGCTTAAACTAAAATCATTGGTTCTCCCTCCGGATGAGGTCTTCCTGGGCTTAGGAACCAACTCCATTCCTCTATCTATCAGTCGAGCATCTTTCACCCTCTCTCTATAGGTCGAGTGTCTACCTTCTTCTCCTTATTAGTGGAGCTGAATTCCATCCAGCCTCTCCCTATCGGTCGAGCATCTTCAAACCTCACTAAGCCATTCCCTTACTCGCCCTAAAGCCAAAAGCGGCGTCAGGAAAATCGACTGAGTACCAGTATTGCCTAGCCCAAAGCTACCAAAGCAGAACATAGTCTTGATGTAGGATGCAAGAGTCCGACAAGAACCCCTTATTCCCGCGAGTAAACTACCGCTTGCTATTGTTACTCTGACTACAAGAGCTAGGAGTTTACTTTTACATTGTAACATAAATAATGAAAGAAAGCAATAGAAAGCTTTTGCCTGTATTCGGCTACGGGGCCTGCTTTCTAGGTGTGACGCCCGAGATTTAGCCATGCATTCAATTACTGTTGCATCCCTTGCTTGCGCATGTACTTCTGTACTTTACTAACTGACTTCTGTAGTTACTATTCACTCCATTTTCAAACTACATTCTATTAGTGAATTAACATTTTTATTAAATCATATTAATTGTTAAAGGAGTGGGAAAAATGTGCAATTGAACTAGAAGCGATAGGAGCGCTCGTTTAGAAAATGATTTTCGTAGTTCAATGAATAGTGTTACGTAACATAACTTAGAGATTTAATTAGCTACCCTATGTTTCACACCTTAGGCTAGGCTCGTTTTAAAGTTAACACTCATTTTAGTAACCCATTTAATCACCCAACTTAGCCATTTAGTATATATCCTCAACACATGACCATTTAGCTCAAAAAAACAAAAAACAAAAAAGAGAACAAATGCTGAAAAATCACTGTAGCAAATCCGAGAATAGTATAGGAGGAGAATGAGAGGATTTTTCTCATCAAATCTTCAAGCCAAGCCAAGCCAAGCTAGGAGCAAATAGTTTAGGGTGTTTGCTAGCCTCCTGTGAGTTCCTATGCGCAATTGGTGAGGGTTTTCATGACTTTTTATGCATATCTAAAATGTTACATTTTTTTTGATTTGTTGAAAATGTTATCAAATGCTATTGCAAAGCTTATCTATGCTATTATACCTTGTATATAAGTGCTAGAGAACACATTTGAGCTATTAGTTCGCATTTTAAACGGTTGGAATCGTCATTTGAATTTATGAGGTGAATAGTGACATTTTTCTAGGGTTTTGTGTAATTGCACGTATTAGCTTGATTCAACACTCCTAATAGATGCCTTAGGTGCTAATGAAGGTAGTCTAATAGCCCCGTGCACTTGAATTGCTCTAGAATCGCATAAAACGTGAAATAGCCGACTTTAACAAAGGGGTTTCGGGGTTCATACGAATCCGGGTGGATTCGGGCTTCACTTCTAGTATTCTTAGGCTACCTAGGTTCTATAGAAGCTTTGATAACCCTTGTTTGAAGCGCGGATAAGGTATGTGTAGTTTAAAGCAATAAGAGGGAATTTGGGGCTGTCGGGGTAATCGCGGGCGTTTGAATGAGTTAGAGGGTCGAGAGGGTAACTTGAGGGTTAGTTAGAAGGTTAGGAGAGTTTCCCTTGGAAATGGAATCATTAACTTTGGTTTGGAAGAGAAATAGTTTGAAAAATAAAGGGGTTTAGGTGCAATTTCGGTTGACTCTAAACCCATGGCATGACATCTTGAGTGTTTATATGTGATTTTAAATTGATTTGGAACTTTTGGTATGATTCTATGCTTATTTTGTATATGTTCCTTTGTAAACTGCTTATTAGCTTCTATAATTGCTTCTATTCTAATTGTATCGAGGTCAACCTACTTTGTTGATCCTCCTATGTGTTAATGCTTATATTATTGATATTAATTTTCCATTGTTAAGTGCATTGCATCGTGGTTGCGCAACCATAGTGTCAGGGGCGGATGTGTTGAATATCGGCTGGGCGGCAGAGGGCTTGCCGGTGGATATTCAATCTCCATGCCCTAGTCCCTCATTCGCCTAGTCCGGAGATTCCCAGGGGATGTTGGGTCGTAGGATTATCGGGGTACATCCGGAGTACACCCACTGGAGTGTTTGGGGGTATGCCGGCTTACCGTGATCGTGATCGGCGTTCGTGGATCGTGAATGGAGGCCAGTGAAGAGTCGTGGATAGGGGGTATGAGAAGGGGATCCTTTCAAATAAGGGGTTATTTAAGCTATCATATTTTCTTGATTTACTCAATTGTTATTGTTGTTAACTGTATTACTTGTCGCATTGCACACCCCGGGACCTTATCCCTCACTGGGCAACAGTGGTTGCTCATACCTCGCTAACATGTTTCAGGTGGCGCAGTTGGAGGAGTTGCATTAGTTGCTGTGTCTAGTTGCTTGAGGTGGACTATGTTCTTGTTGATGAGAGTAGGACTTGTTTTCTTTACTTTATGTTCTATTTTGTAACCTAAGTGATATGTGTATATTATATAGTTTGCAAATTGAGGGATAGATGTTGTAGTGGTAGATTTAGAACCATGGCATGTAATAACTTATATTTCTGCTATTAGCTGCTTCGCATGCTTGGGAGTGAATGACTGGTTGTTTTCAATTTCTAA
Organism: Ehretia macrophylla; assembly: GCA_037974665.1. Taxonomy (NCBI): domain Eukaryota; kingdom Viridiplantae; phylum Streptophyta; class Magnoliopsida; order Boraginales; family Ehretiaceae; genus Ehretia; species Ehretia macrophylla. The sequence continues at coordinate 83,237,976 of CM075770.1, read as the reverse complement.
GAATACTTAAAAGCTATCATGGAGTGGCATGATAAGCGGTTTTGTAAAGAAGTTAAGTTATGAATGCATGCTTGTCTGTATCTAAACTGTTTGTATGTCTTAAGGCTCAGATGGCCTTAAAGCTAAGATCTTTTGTTATAAATGAATGTCTTGTAATGTTGTGGCTTTATTGAGCATTTACAGGTTTGAAATATGTCGGTGGTACAGAGGAAACTCTGTCCGTTTTTCCCTAAAATTTTGAGACTGGGTTGGAATTGGGTTGAGAATAGCTTGGTTATTAGAGCATCCGGTCTCGTGAGGGATCGGGGCGTTACAGGTGGTATCAGAGCTTAGTTAGCTCTAAGCCGGGACAGGGTCCTCGGCCTGTCGGGTAGTAACCCTTACGTGTGTGCTTGTTAAGAGTGTGTCTTGAAAGTGTATGCCTGCATGTGTGATTGTGTGTCTTGTATTGAATGTGTGCACCTATGTGATATAATTATGTGTTACGTGCTAAATGTGTGCTAAGTGAAGTAAAGTGGCTGGTTATGCATCAAATTGACCTCGTGAATTGTTAATTGCTTGAACTGTTGCTTGTAATGTGTGCATTTGAAAGTCTTTGATTGAGTTGTGTTATGATGGACTTGATTGTCGTGCTTGAATGACTTTGATGATTACACTGTTTCATAAACTCTTATATAAACATGTTTGCATAATAGTTTAAAACATATATGTGTAAATGTGATATCTTGGCATTCATACATGTCCTGTTGAAATGGTAAGAAAGACTTCTTCCTCCCCCTGAAGAGAAGTGATTAGCAACAAGCCCTCCAAGTTATGTGGATTAGCGGGAATGAGAATGTTTGTAAGCGGAGCTCAGTTATTGGGATTTCTTCCAAGGCATTCTTCTACGCTCAGTAGTCAGAAATGAATGGCTTCTTTTGGGATTTCTATATGACCGTTCTCTCGGTTTTCTTATTGAATATTCTTCTAGTATTTTCTTGCTGGTATTACTCGGAAGACTTAGTTTGGGATTCTAATCAGCCTTATTATATGGAATTATCTTATGTATTTGTACTCTAAATTCTTATTGGTATTTTCTCTCCACTGTTAGTTGGGATTCTATTCTTCTATGGTATTCGTGCCAGCGGGATTCTTATTCGAATATCTAAGTAACACTTCTATTGGAGCCTTTATTTGGCCTTATTACGTGAGGTTCGCAGGCAATACTACTGGGATTTCTTAGTGAGTTCCTACGAGAATTCGTATACGGTATTCTTGCTTAACAAATGATGACAAGTAATCGGAGTTGATTTTCAGTTGATGTGGAGTTCCCTTGTAAAGAAGAATTACGTGGACGCAATTTGTTTAATGAGGAGAGGTTGTGATGCCCGAGATTTAGCCATGCATTCAATTACTGTTGCTTCCCTTGCTTCCGCATTTACTTCTGTACTTTACTAATTGACTTCTGTAGCTACTATTCACTCCACTTTCAAACTACATTCTTTTAGTGAACTAATATTTTTATTAAATCATATTAATTGTTAAAGGAGTGGGAAAAATGTGCAATTGAACTAGAAGCGATAGGAGCGCTCGTTTAGAAAAATGATTTTCGTAGTTCAATGAATAGTGTTACGTAACATAACTTAGAGATTTAATTAGCTAGCCTATGTTTCACACCTTAGGCTAGGCTCGTTTTAAAGTTAACAACGCTCATTTTAGTAACCCATTTAATCACCCAACTTAGCCATTTAGTATATCTACTCAACACATGACCATTTAGCTCATAAAAACAAAAAACAAAAAAGAGAGCAAATGCTGAAAAATCACTGTAGCAAATCCGAGAATAGTATAGGAGGAGAATGAGAGGATTTTGCTCATCAAATCTTCAAGCCAAGCCAAGCCAAGCTAGGAGCAAGTAGTTTAGGGTGTTTGCTAGCCTCCTGTGAGTTCCTACGCGCAATTGGTGAGGGTTTTCATGACTTTTTATGCATATCTAAAATGTTACATTTTTCTTGATTTGTTGAAAATGTTATCAAATGCTATTGCAAAGCTTATCTATGCTATTATACCTTGTATATAAGTGCTAGAGAACACATTTGAGCTATTAGTTCGCATTTTAAACGGTTGGAATTGTCATTTGAATTTATGAGGTGAATAGTGACGTTTTTCTAGGGTTTTGTGTAATTGCACGTATTAGCTTGATTCAACACTCCTAATAGATGCCTTAGGTGCTAATGAAGGTAGTCTAATAGCCCCGTGCACTTGAATTGCTCTAGAATCACATAAAACATGAAATAGCCGACTTTAACAAAGGGGTTTCGGGGTTCATGCAAATCCGGGTGGATTCGGGCTTCACTTCTAGTATTCTTAGGCTACCTAGGTGCTATAGAAGCTTTGATAACCCTTGTTTGAATCCCGGATAAGGTATGTGTAGTTTAAAGCCATAAGAGGGAATTTGGGGCTTTTGGGGTAATCGCGGGCGTTTGAATGAGTTAGAGGGTTGAGAGGGTACCTTGAGGGTTAGTTAGAAGGTTGGGAGAGTTTCCCTTGAAAATGGAATCATTAACCTTGGTTTGGAAGAGAAATAGTTTGAAAAATAAAGGGGTTTAGGTGCAATTTCGGTTGACTCTAAACCCATGGCATGACTTCTTGAGTGTTTATATGTGATTTTAAATTGATTTGGAACTTTTGGTATGATTCTATGCTTATTTTGTATATGTTCCTTTGTAAACTGCTTATTAGCTTCTATAATTGCTTCTATTCTAATTGCATCGAGGTCAACCTACTTTGTTGATCCTCCTATGTGTTAATGCTTATATTATTGCTATTAATTTGCCATTGTTAAGTGCATTGCATCGTGGTTGCGCAACCATAGTGTCAGGGGCGGATGTGTTGAATATCGGCTGGGCGGCAGAGGGCTTGCTGGTGGATATTCAATCTCCGTGCCCTAGTCCCTCATTCGCCTGGTCTGGAGATTCCCAGGGGATGTTGGGTCTTAGGATCATCGGGGTACATCCGGAGTACACCCACTGGAGTGTTTGGGGTTATGCCGGCTTATCGTGATCGTGATCGTGGTTCGTGGATCGTGAATGAAGACCAGTGAAGATTGGTGTATAGGGGTTATGAGAAATGTATCCTTTCAAATATGTGGTTATTTAAGCTATCATTGTTTCTTGATTTGCTCAATTGTTATTGTTGTTAACTGTATTACTTGTCGCATTGCACACCCCGGGACCTTATCCCTCACTGGGCAACAGTGGTTGCTCATACCTCGCTAACATGTTTCAGGTGGCGCAGTTGGAGGAGTTGCATTAGTTGCTGTGTCTAGTTGCTTGAGGTGGACTATGTTCTTGTTGATGAGAGTAGGACTTGTTTTCTTTACTTTATGTTCTATTTTGTAACCTAAGTGATATGTGTATATTATATAGTTTGCAAATTGAGGGATAGATGTTGTAGTGGTAGATTTAGAACCATGGCATGTAATAACTTATATTTCTGCTATTAGCTGCTTCGCATGCTTGGGAGTGAATGACTGGTTGTTTTCAATTTCTAAGAATACTTAAAAGCTATCATGGAGTGGCATGATAAGCGGTTTTGTAAAGAAGTTAAGTTATGAATGCATGCTTGTCTGTATCTAAACTGTTTGTATGTCTTAAGGCTCGGATGGCCTTAAAGCTAAGATCTTTAGTTATAAATGAATGTCTTGTTATGTTGTGGCTTTATTGAGCATTTACAGGTTTGAAAAATGTCTGCAGTACAGAGGAAACTCTGTCCGTTTTTCCCTAAAATTTTGAGACTGGGTTGGAATTGGGTTGAGAATAGCTTGGTTATTAGAGCATCCGGTCTCGTGAGGGATCGGGGCGTACACTAGTGCTAGGTACCGGAAACATATAACCTTCCAGTACACCATAAGAATCTCTCCCATGCTCTCAATCTTGTCGAGTCCGAAATGCATATGTTAAGCTTGTTCCTGATCTTTTTCTTCATTTCCGACTGTGAATTTGCTTTCCCGGGCTTAACTAAAGCTCGAAATCGGCATTGGGACATTTTGAATAAGCAATAGCAGCACTTGTCATTAGCTTCTTCTCTGTCTTTGACTGGAGTCCTTGAGCTAGAGTTCATTCAAAAGCACATAAGATGAGTTAAATAGCCTGAGCTTAGGCAATGTAAATTACAATTCCGTCTTGACTCCAGCTTGACTATATGATGCCCTAATTTCCCGGTTTGAATCCTGAAAAAGATGTTATACTATGCCGTTTCATTCTCATTATGGTTTTGGCTGTTCACCTTCAATAATGATTTTTTATCCTCTCTCGACCTTGCCAAGATCAATTCAAGTAGAAAAAGTGTGTAAAAACCTACCTCTAATGGTTTAACTGGCCGAAATTCCTGTTTTGCTACTGATGTGGAGGAATTGGTACTAGCCTACTCGATATCTTCCTTCCGTCAATGGTTGAACCTTCTTTTCATTTGTATGCCTGTGATGTTTGATGCTTCCTGGTATTGAGAAAGTCCAGGTCAAAGGAATCTTCAAATTCTGAGTCAACAACCGTAACTCAAGCACTTAGCCCTAGTTCTTGGCCTGAGCCCAGTCATTCCCCACCACTCTCGCTTCGACGACTTATGGGCTGCCGGCTCCCACATCATCTCAAGCTCTTAGGCGGGGACAGGATTTGAACTTGCAATCTTCAGGTCATGAGCCTGATGAGTTGACCAATTCCTCTACCCCACTTCTTCCTCTTCTCTTTCTTTCATTATTCCCACCTAAGTCCCCGGCTACTTATTGCCAATGTAACCTAAGCAAGATTGTAGTTTCCCAGCTGGATCTAGGTATCGTTTTTCTTGTGCTTCTCTCAAGGGAAGCATTTCTCTCTACTTCTGCTTGAGTACCGTACCTATTCCTATTTTATGGTCAGATCAAGCATTTCCTAAATCTATCTGTGCTCCCCCTTATATATTATATATTTAGGCTCAAATAAAAAGGTTAATCTTTATCGGCCTTTTGTTAACTCTAACCCATCTCTGAACCATCGAATCTCTTTGCCCCACTAAGCATCTTTTTAGTCAAGCTTCCCTTCCACAAAAACAACCGCCTTCCTTCTAGGATTGCTGCTCATTCATCAAGGGGTACCCTAAATGGCCGATTCCTGCTTAGTTGCTTTGGACAGCTGCTTTGCGGACTGCTCTTTCTCTTACTATTGTTTTCTATGCTTCCTGCTTCCGACTACTTGTCTTTCTCTCACCATTACTGTCTTCCCCGCTTGATATCCCGTTTTTCTTATCTCGTGCAATTAAAGGGAATGAGAATGAAAAGCCCAAACTGAGCCCGACGGGGGAATACTTATCGATACCGAAGCCGTTCCGCTCATCCCTATTTCGAGGGGTACTTCGCTTCACTCTCCTTGAAGAAACCAAGTTTGCGGTTACGTAAATGATAACCGGCCTATACAAAGGTTTGTTTGTTGGAATCTTTTTATGTCAGAATCTTTTGGGAGGCCTTAGTGGTCTCATATTATTTAGAATTGTTTATAAAACTATTCCTACAAGGAAAGGCCTCCTTTCTTTCATCTAAAAGCTGGCTGGTGTCTTTTCATATTAAAAAGAAAGGAATGCGCTGCTTTAAAGTTAAAGCAAGTCATCTAGGTTCTTAAAAAAGATTTTTGTTCTTTGTAAAGCCCTTGACTTGATCTTTAATTAAAGTATAGCATTATTATTTATGTTTCAGAAATTCAATAAGTTTCTCAAGGAATTAGAGAAAACTCGTCACAGGAGTTCTGAAGTTTTTTTTCTTTTATCTTTTTGTTATTGGTGTGCTCATGTAAACCATCCATGTCTTTCTTGTTCAACCAGCTAGGACCAAATTTGCAGATGTCCCTTCCGTTATTTCTTATTTCTTTATGTCAAAGACTAGAAGCTGAAAACATCGTTTTTTCATACTTTTCTTATGAGGTCGTGTACAACAACCTTAACTGCACAAGCCTAGGCTGGGCCAACCTCCATCTCTAGAGGAGCCGTATGAGGCGGAAGCTTAACGTACAATTTTGAAGCTGAGCGTTTCTAGCAATGGGGCCTAGGGACTGATATGATGATTGGTTTAGGTAGGGCGGCTGGCCTACTATGGGCACCTGTAGGCATTAGTGTGTGAGACCGCAATCCACAAACTAACGCATGGGACTTACCCTTTACTTGAGAATAAAGAGGGGAAACATAGCATTTCACAAGAGCGAGGCGAGGTTTGGAATCTTATTGCGAGAAAGACGCTTTGTGATACCCCAAACCTAGCATGTATTCAATAGTATTTAAAGTTCATTTAAATTGCATTTTATTGACCTTTCACTTTCTTTGACCAAACTAGTTGACTTTTCATCTACAATGACCAACTAGGACAAGGTGAAAATTTTTGAAATGTTTAATAAAGGGCAAACTTGGGATTAGAAATAAAAAAATGCAATGTTAAGTTAGTCAAATATTGGGTCAACTTTGGAATTAAATCTGAACCAATTGGGGAAGAGTTAGGTATCAAATTATATATGGTTGGAAAGCTCTATGAGTCTAGTTTCTGAGGCTTCAAACCGTTCGTGAATTGGAGTTTTCTAGAAGAAGTTATGGTCGTTTTTGTAAGGTCGCACATAGTTGTTTTGGTTTAGCGGGTTGACCGAAGCTTTGACCATTTGTCATCTTTTATTTAAGTATGAAATACGAAACAAAAGAGCAAAATCAGGAAATAAGAAGGCCATGGCTGAAACCATGGAGGAAAAAGAAAAAAAAAATATTTCAACTTCAAACTTCAATTTCTTCGCGAGAGCTTGTGCGGGGTGGTTTCCGAGGCATCCAGCGTGGTTTTCCTATCGTCTAGGAGCGTCTAAGGTGAGGGTTTCATGTTTATTTGCGCATTTGAAAGTTTTATGCTTTAACTTTAATTTTTGGGTTTTATCCGTAGAATGTTATTTTGATTGTTTTGAGGCTTATAGAATATTCTCTAGCAATCGTAGAACATGTATTTATAGCTTTTTAACATTTTATGCGGTTAAATATTGAAATTGAAATATAAAATGTTAGTTGAATAGTATTTTATGAATAGTAAACCCTTGAAATGATAAAGTTGCGCTTATGCTGTCTGTTGATGTAGGAAGATGCTAGATATGCTAGAATGCCTAAATGTGTGGTTTAATTGGAATGTGTAATGGAAAAACAGAGAAAAACGGCTTAGTGAAAGTCGGGGTCGTTTAGGTCGGGTTTGGCGTTTTCTTGTTTTGTGTGTTGGCATTGTTTCGGGAGGCCATGGAAGCACTTTTGGTGCGATTATGGCGTTGGTTGGGTGTTTGGTTGGTATAGTTGTAGTTCAAACGAGCAAAGGGGGAAATCGGGGCTTTGCGCGAATTCTAGGGTAAAGTAGGGTTTCGGGGTCCTTGGACGTGCCTTATGGTGACCTAGGAGGATTGGCGAAGTCGGTTTCCAGAACTCGTGGCTCGTTTGGAAATGGTAGTGTTTTGATAGTTAGGGCCGATTTGTAATTTTGCTTGTTATCTTGATATTATGCCTATAGAATGCTTAGGGTTGCTTGATATACTTGTTTATTTGGTGTTATTGTTGCTTATTATTGCTTGTTATGCTTGAAAAGTTAGTTGAATGTTAGTATTAATTGTGATTGCTTGTTATCTCGTTTGTTGTCACTAGTTTGTATTGTTGTGCTATCGCTCGTTTATTGCCATGTATCGAGTCTTGCATTGCATAGTATCTCGCGCGTGAGTGATGGGCCTCTCTAGGTGGCCTCGGGTTGCCAGTGTTGGTTTTCCTAGCTCCGCTGCTATTCCCTTTTCTCGCTTGGGTTGCCTCCTAGGGAGATTTGGGTTGTAGATTGATGGAAACTTCTGGGGTATTCCAAACTGGTGTTATAAGGTGGATGCGCGCTTATTGTCATCGTTGTCAACATCAAGCTCGAGATTGATGTATCGCTCGTGTAATGGTACATTGCTCGTATGAGTGAACCATAGCCTTCAAAGTGTGGTATAGCTTTGAATGGTTGTGTTAATGCTTCCAGTAATTGCTTATTGTATTGATTGTTTGTTTTGATTGCTTATTTATCAATTATATTGCTTAACTGTCTTATTTGCATTGCACGACTTTCTTTCTCTCCAACTCGATATCTGTCTCGCCCTCACTGAGTATACGTGTTGTGTATACTCACTCCTCACCACCACATTTCAGGAAATGCCATGTTAGCTGGAAAGTTCGTGATTTCGTGAAAGTCCGTGCTTGAAGAGTTGTCCTGCGTGCCTATGTGACTAGAGTTGTCAAAGTTGTAAAGTTGTATGCTTTTATGTATTATATGTATTTAATGTTAAAGGGGATGTAATTTAAGTTTCATTAGATTATGCATTTAGTTAATGTAGCTTAACTTCAATGTATATTTGTAATGACAAAGGAAAAGAGATAGAAAGGTATGATAGTCTAGCTTATGAAATAGGTTGGTGTAGTTTAATTGCTAAGCTTGAATGTATATTTACTTGTGATTTGCTTGTTGTGAACCAAGGCTCGGATGGCCTTGAGGTGGTTGAATGTTTGGACATGGTATTGGTCCACTTATATGATGTCGCAGGTTTTACATTTTGCCTAGAAACAGGGGAGACTCCGTCCGTTTTCCCTGAAAATTATGCCCGGGTTTTGGTTTGGGTTGTGAATAGATTGATTGTTAGAACTCCCGGTCTCGAGAGGGATCGGGGTGTTACACGCTTCGCTAGCTGGGCTTTTAGAGATGAGGCCTTTTGGCCAAGCCAAGTCAATTTCGGGCCACCAAACCCTACAACTGATGAGAATTCCCTATGGAGTAAAGGGAAACGTGTACATCATCACACTCCCTACCTTCCAAAGGTGCGTAGGAGACGGGCCAGACGTAGCAGAGCAACAAGCCGGGAGCAGATTCCCCACTAGCAGGGGGACAGGAAACGGCCATCTCAAGGCACATCACGACCTACAGGAAATACCGGCAAAACCAGGGAAGGCAACCCAATTGGGGGTCAGAGGATCCATAGTACCTGCATCCTCCTGGACTTCATATTCATCATTTTTGAAAGCAGGGGGAAGGGATCTCTTTTTTGCAACAGAAAAAAAATGGAGCAGATTTGACTCGGCACAACCTAACGATACATCCAATACCAATGATCTGTGGCTAGAATACGTTGCTAGATCTCTACTAACAAAAGCTAGATAGGCAACAACGACAGCGGTTTGGACATCCAGAGCGAAAGCACATCAGGGTCGAAGTTTAGACTGCTCACAATAGTTCTACCCATAGAAAAGATCATCAGATATGAGACAACCTATTATTCCAGCCGAGAAGACTAGTAAAAAGAAAGATCAAGAATGTTGAATCTTTTTCAATCTTGTTGCCTTCGTTTTTTTAAATTTATGTTTCTTTTCTATTTTGCCAAAGTTTTTTTAGGGAAAGTCTTTTTTTCTTGGGCCTTCACTTTCTTGCAGGATGCTTTGAACATTCAGGACTTTCTGAATTGGCTGCTTACGTACATGGATAGATTGCCTCTTTCCATGGGGGGTGGCGGTACCGGCTCGTCAAAGCAGCCACTCTTCGATCTCAATTTATCTCCTCCGCTGGATGAGGAAGCTAGCTCCCTTGAAGAAGAAAGGAGAAGGCTTGTTGACTCCAAAAAGTATAAGGAGGCGGATCGACACAACCACAAGCTGGTGGAACGGATCAAGGAGATCTGCCAACGAGCGAAAGAAATCGCTCAGGAAAGGGGACTCTGCCCCAATGATGTTGACTCCGCGGCCGACTATGTGGCCAGCGGGGTTGACGAGCAGCCCCAAAACAAGTAACTAGGTTTTCTGTACAAGTTGAAGCAAAGCCTCGAAAACCATAGAGGCTTTGTGAGGCCCGACCCCGATTTGCGTGCGAAACCTCGCTACGTGTGCCCTAACCTAGATAAACATGCCATGACCTTAATTTACGTGCGAGACCTTGATTTGCGTGTGTCTCTTCGTTTCTTGTGCATTAACCTTGAACTGTGTGCTTTAACCTAGGTTTAAGAGTCGTGTCTTGAATTACGTGCATTGCATTGAATTATGTGCCTTATTTTGATCTACGTTCATTCACCTAGGGTTGCGTGTGTTAGCATTAGAATTCGTGCACTTATCTTGAAGTATGTGCCTTAGTCTTGAAATACGTGATGTACCTCGTAGTTCGTGTCTTACCTCGTAGTTTGTGTCTACCTCGTAATTCGTGCCCTAGATCTAGGAATCTCTGCCACCACGTTAATCAAGAAAGAATCCTACACAAAGCACTAGACCCTAAAATAATCATGCACAATCTACTAACCAATATTATATTCCTAATTCAAATTCTCTCCAAACTCCACTAACAATAAAATAATACTAAACTATTCCTACATTTTCCACTATCTATTATTCTATTCATAATTCAAGTCATCAACAAACACTTCTATATTTTATTCTACCTAGATTCCCTCATTCCCCAACATTCCTATGACAATTCTAATGACACAAATGCATAAAAAATTAGTCCTAGACAAACTATGACAAAAACACTTAACACAATGCATAAAAAATTCCTCAAATTCTCCTCAAATCTCCACCATTTTCGACCAGGTGCTCCATGCCCATGATAGCCATTTCAAAATACTACTTGAAGACACAAAAAGTCTGAATTTGTATGCCCAAGGCCGACCATATGCTCAAAAAATTGCAAAGCCATCACTTTTGTCATATTCTCTCATTTCCTTTCAATTTCTCTCACTTCCCTCTCATTTTCTCTCTCCATTTCGGTTTTGGCTGAGTTCTATACCTCCATAGCTTATTTTCTTCACACCATAGCTAAACCAAGCAAGCCACAAGCAAAGAACCTCAACCGAGCTAGCTAGGAAGTGAAAATCACACATGCATGTGCATTGAAGACTCTATTCGGCCTAGGTAAGCTTCTTGGCATCCATTTCTTTTCTTCATGTTCTAACCTCATGCATGTGCTAAGAGATTGATCACTAGGCTAGGAAAAATAGAGAAAAGCTAGTTGGGATTTCGGCTAGGCAAAGGAAAAGAGAAGATTTGAGCTTCAACAAGGTTTTTGAGCATCTTTTGGTTGATTGCTAAGGTGAGGGCTAAAACCTTTTGAAAACTCTTCAAAAATTCACATGCATGCTCAAAAATGTATGTCTTTGCTTCTGTACTTGAGTTATGTGTTCGTTCATGAGCTTAAACAACCATGCATGGCAAGATCTTGGCTTGAAAGTGGTGATAGGTGAAGTCGGATTGTTGACAACTCTCTGACCAGTCTGTTTCAAGATAATTTTAGCTAGGCAAATGATGTTGAAAATGCTTGAAAATTGGTAGGTGACTAGTTTGGACAGTTTTGAACACTTTTTGCAGAAATAGGCCGAAGCTAATTTTGACTCTAAGGCCCTAAAATGGCAAATCGTTAAAATGTGTCCAAATCTGGAAATCTGGAAAAATAAAGCAGGTTTTGGCAGATGCACTGACCTTGTAGAACGAACCATATTTAACTTAGTAAATGATATCCAAAATGTATGAAATTTGGTGTACTGCTATATTTTTCAGTTCTGGAAAATTTTGTTAGAAATGGACCAAGGCTAAAACTGAACCTAAGGACCTCAAAAACGTCAATTTCTGAAAAGTGTGTAAATCTAGACAGTTTTGTGCTACTTTACTGTTTTGGCTATATCTAATGATCCCGAACTCCAATTGATGCAAGGTTTGTTTATGATTTTAGATAACTTCTTAAGCTTTAATTTGACATCTTATTCACGGATTTTGGAGATTTTTTGCTTATCCTATTGATTATGAGAAAACAGCCTATTGCAGTAAGGGTTTCATTTAATGTTGTGCTTAGAAAAATTGTTGTGACTCCTCTTGTTGAATTAAATGCTTGGGATTGTAGTTTCGGGATATTGTCTGGACTGTTTTGAATATTTGAGGATGTTGAATTAAATGATGCATGGTTTGAGATTGACTTTGAGTTGGGTTGAGGCTCAAATTGCACGAATATGCACGAAATGGAAACCCTAACGACTAGGTAGTTTTGCTAAGTGCTGATCATTTGGATATTGTGTGGAAATTATATGCTTAGTGGGCAGCCCGTAAATGCCTTATAACTTCAAATGTGATTTTGTCCATTGCATGTTGACAATTAAGATTTTCTTGCACCCGAACCCATGTTGATGTCATTGCATGTTGAATAATCTTATCACTTGATCACGTGGGCTTTGTAATGAGTTATATGGCCTGTTTTACATGTGTTACATGGCTGCCTGTTTAATTTTCATATAACTCTGTATGTCTTTCAAGTGAAATTTCCTGTCTTATCGTGCCCTGCTTGTTTACCTGTCAATGTGCAATCTTATGACTGTCCGGAGGCAACCTACTTTGTTGTCCTCCTACTATGATATATTACCTGTCATGAATGTGCATTGCATACAAGGTTGCAACCTTTCCTGTCGGCATGGTAGCGATCACGCACACCAGGCGGCATCGGGCTTGCCGGTGCAACCGTGACTACCATGGTCCCATTCCCTCTCTCGTTTGGGGGCTAGACTTCCTCGGAGAGTTGGATCGTAGGATTTTAGGGTACATCCGGAGTACACCCACCTGGCGTGTTTTGGGGTTATCTGAAGTCGGCCGCAACATCTGATTCTGAAACTGATCTGAAAGCAAAAGCTCACTGTATCCTTTTTACTATGTGTATAAGTACTCTCGCTTGGCTCCTAGAGAACCTTGGGGAGAAAGACTTGTATTTCTGTTCCTGTACTTGTATTATTGTTATATTCATGCTTGCAAAAGGATTTCATAAGTTGAACCGGAAAATGAGTTTCAAAACTTATTTCTCATTCCCCCTCGCTAAGTTTATAAGGACTCACCTTCTTTTATCATCTCAGGTGAAAAAGATCAAGAACAGGTACCCGAGGACGATGTACCTAATGATGATTCCTTGGAGTGATTGCCTGTCTTGTGTGCTTTGCGTGATTATGGCTATTTGTGAACTATGCTACTTGAAGACTATTTCTTTTATGTTGCTCGTTCTTTATTGATGTAAATGACCCTGTTGTAATTTGGGTCTAATTCTGGGATTGTATTATCTATAACCGGACGAACTTTTATTTGGCTGTTTGCTTTTGTTTTCTTCATTAGTAGTTATCGTAGGCATTCAAACCACTAGATGAGCAATCAACTAAGTTAATTCTATCTAATTTCACTTAGGTGCTCATTTGCAAACTAAAGGATAATAGGTACTTGCATGATAGGAAATTGACAAATAAATGGGACATAGTTATCATGTTAGGCTTATTAACCAAACGAGACTTTCAAGATAAACTAGTAGGCAAATCGGTTGGTGACAAATAGGAGTCCTTAATGGAATTGGATTAATGATTGGAATAATTGAGGCGTTTAGAGAATTAGTTCAAACCAAAGAGCCCAATTACTGCCGTTATGCCGCCGGTTTTTCGGAAAACTTTGGAGTTTAGACTAAAACGATAAGTGTTAAATCTTCAGAATGGTTAAGAATGTGACATGTCCTGAACGTTTAGGTCATACCCTAGTCTAACCTCATAGGCTGGGTTGGGGCGTGACACCTATATAATTAGAATGGTATCAGAGCTTAGTTTACTAACTAGGCATTAGTCGGGTTCAACTCTCGAACCGTAGGTAGAAGCCCTAGGATAATTGCGATGTCTTGTTTATATGTGTTATGTGTGCTAATGTGCTTTAATTGCTTTAAGTATTGAATATTATGTGCCTTTGTGGACCATATATATTATGTATCATGCACATCGACACGTTCTTAATAATGCATGCATGCTTTTATACTCCTTCCTTGATACATGTGCATATTATATGATCGTGAATGACTGTTTGTACACATAGATAATTAGGATTAGAACTTTCAGGGAAGTGAATTTGTGCAGGACAAACGAAAGGCTCGGTTAGAGATTTCTCGCATCTTCACAGGTGCTCGATGGATCATATATCTTATTGGATATGCATATATATAAAATGCGTAGCACAGGTATAATTGTTGAGGTAAAATAATCTCCTTATCTTTGGAATACACATGCCTGTGATTAAGTTATCAATTTTATAGCTATAAAGTTCTTGATTCCGTTAAATCGTTCTTCTAATTGTGGTTTAAGAATAAAGGTTAAAGGCATGCTATTTCCTTAGATATAAGGGTATACCATTAAATATGTAGAATAGTATATATTCTCATGTGCTGATAGTAGAAGTTGACTTGGAGGTTACTTTGAATTCATTTCTCACATCTTAAAATTGGCTTGATAGACTATCTAAGAAGTTAGCAATATATTCGTACGATTGAATCCTTACTTGATTGGAATTAAGCATTGATGAATCTGATATGGTGTATACTAGCGAGTTTCAAGTTCACTAAGTGTTGAGATCATGACCCAGAATTAAAAGATAAATTCGTGGAAGTTGACGATAGTTACTTTTAGGGGTTAGATTGTTGAGACACGTATAGTGTATTTGAGTGACTTAACAATGGATAACCTCAAACCATGTAGGCAACTCTGGAGACTGAATTTAACGAGGTTGATGATTTTATAATATAACAAGATAAAAGGATGCTAGAATCGGGGAATTCACGTAACTAGAACTCGTGTTCGGAAGACTACACCTAAATGTTAGGTCGAAATAGAAGTGCAAGGTATTGAATTATGCATTAGATGACTAACGTCGCTAAGGTCCTAAGTTGGATATTGGTGATTTTAAGAATCATGGTATTAAATTATTGCCCCTCGAATTTAGTTATGATTATACGAAGTAAGTCATCCTATGCTCTCGTTATTTGGATACCCTAGAGGATATTAGGAAGCATATATCCCTAAGTAATACCGATGGACCTATTATATAATAAATCGAAATGATATTAAGCATCTGGTTGCAAAGTGGAGTCGTTAGGGTGTGATTTGAAATCCTAAATAGCTAATTGTGAGTATGCAGGATGATTCATGGTGAACCCTAGGACCTAAGGTCGATGAGTCTTGATGCTCTTAGCTAATAGAACATGTAAATGAGAAGACTAAGATTTCATAGAGTTATGATAGCAATGAATTAGAGTCATAATGACCCAAGAAACTATTGTTAGACCACTGTATCTATGTGTACCATTTCACATCTAGAAACTAGCGATCGATAGACTTCGAATTGTGGTCGTTGAATAAGAGGGGTAAATCTTGTAGTGATAGTTAAATAAGTGGTTGATTACTTTTGAAGTTCTATTAGGTTATGTTGAAGGATGCCTCGTGGTCATAATTCTTATATTGATACAACCTTGACGTTATCCCGTGTAAGTATTTTATGAGCTCAGTCATTTCGGTACCCATTTATAGTCCTAGGATTGTTATTGTACGGCCGGTAACCTAGTAGAGCATTGATATCACTTACATGGCGATGAACCCAGCTTAGTAACATTAATGTCGAAGATATATTGGCGGGCACTAAGTGTTCGAAGTAATGACTAGGTCGCTAAGTGAGTAGGACCATTGTCCTTTTAAGTATGACGTAACATTGGATTGAGATTAGTGGAATTTATTTGAGGTTGAAACTATTCGTCTTAGGAGTTTTGGATAAGATTAAAAGAAAATTTTGAAGCCTTGTGACTTGAAAATAGAGATTTGAATAAGGAAACAAATTGTGGATCACAAGCTGATGAAATTTACTTGTAAGAGTTGAACTAGTGTACCATGATTAGTTTACCTATGCAATTTCGATGGCAATTGTTGGTGGTACTTAATAAACCTTAGAATTCGAGTTTAATGAATCTCAACGGTCTTTCTTCTTGATTACGAGCTTGAAGGTTAACGAAGCTGGAAAATGATGTTAGTGAATAGGAGCTTATAACCGGAAAACTTGTCATTAGAAGATTTACTAATCCAATGTACCTTCAAGATAAGAACTATGATACTACTGATAGATGACGACTTGAGGTGGATTAGTTTCTTTGGTGAGTTCAACTTGAAAATAGGGTCATATCGTGGAAATGATCCGTAACTTGTGTATGACCTATGTGATAACAGTTTTGAAGCTAGTAGATAGGATATGTAAATCGGATATAGATCCATCATCTTTAAATTAGCGTATGTCGCCCTAGGATCATGGAATTATTGTGATATTCCTTTTGAGGTATGAATGCGAGATTGACACAACATGAGTCATGATTTTGGAGTTATAGTTCTATTGTTAGAATACCGATACAACCTTGATGACTATGTTTGAAGACTCTAACCTTAGTTAATGAACTCGACCTTAAGATCAATTAGAGAAACATAGGAAGTGAATTGGTTGTGGTGAGAGATCACCAAACACGGGACGAACAGGAGTAGGAAGAATAACAAGGGTCAAAATCCGTCTAAATGACCTCAATAGGCAAGAATGAATTTCAGGACAAAATTCTTTTAAGGAGGGGAGGATGTAAGGCCCGACCCGGATTTGCGTGCGAAACCTCGCTACGTGTGCCCTAACCTAGATAAACATGCCATGACCTTAATTTACGTGCGAGACCTTGATTTGCGTGTGTCTCTTCGTTTCTTGTGCATTAACCTTGAACTGTGTGCTTTAACCTAGGTTTAAGAGTCGTGTCTTGAATTACGTGCATTGCATTGAATTATGTGCCTTATTTTGATCTACGTTCATTCACCTAGGGTTGCGTGTGTTAGCATTAGAATTCGTGCACTTATCTTGAAGTATGTGCCTTAGTCTTGAAATACGTGATGTACCTCGTAGTTCGTGTCTTACCTCGTAGTTTGTGTCTACCTCGTAATTCGTGCCCTAGATCTAGAAATCCGTGCCACCACGTTAATCAAGAAAGAATCCTACACAAAGCACTAGACACTAAAATAATCCTACACAATCTACTAACCAATATTATATTCCTAATTCAAATTCTCTACAAACTCCACTAACAATAAAATAATACTAAACTATTCCTACATTTTCCACTATCTATTATTCTATTCATAATTCAAGTCATCAACAAACACTTCTATATTTTATTCTACCTAGATTCCCTCATTCCCCAACATTCCTATGACAATTCTAATGACACAAATGCATAAAAAATTAGTCCTAGACAAACTATGACAAAAACACTTAACACAATGCATAAAAAATTGCTCAAATTCTCCCCAAATCTCCACCATTTTCGACCAAGTGCTCCATGCCCATGCTAGCCATTTCAAAATACTCCTTGAAGACACAAAAAGTCTGAATTTGTATGCCCAAGGCCGACCATATGCTCAAAAAATTGCAAAGCCATCACTTTTGTCATATTCTCTCATTTCCTTTCAACTTCTCTCACTTCCCTCTCATTTTCTCTCTCCATTTCGGTTTTGGCTGAGTTCTCTACCTCCATAGATTCTCTTCTTCACACCATAGCTAAACCAAGCAAGCCACAAGCAAAGAACCTCAACCGAGCTAGCTAGGAAGTGAAAATCACACATGCATGTGCATTGAAGACTCTATTTGGCCTAGGTAAGCTTCTTGGCATCCATTTCTTTTCTTCATGTTCTAACCTCATGCATGTGCTAAGAGATTGATCACTAGGCTAGGAAAAATAGAGCAAAGCTAGTTGGGATTTCGGCTAGGCAAAGGAAAAGAGAAGATTTGAGCTTCAACAAGGTTTTTGAGCATCTTTTGGTTGATTGATAAGGTGAGGGCTAAAACCTTTTGAAAACTCTTTAAAAATTCACATGCATTCTCATAAATGTATGTCTTTGCTTCTGTACTTGAGTTATGTGTTCGTTCATGAGCTTAAACAACCATGCATGGCAAGATCTTGGCTTGAAAGTGGTGATAGGTGAAGTCAGATTGTTGACAGCTCTCTGACCAGTCTGTTTCGAGGTAAGTTTAGCTAGGCAAATGATGTTGAAAATGCTTGAAAATTGGTAGGTAACTAATTTGGACAGTTTTTAACACTTTTTTGCAGAAACAGACCGAAGCTAATTTTTACTCTAAGGTCCTCAAAATGGCAAATCTTTAAAATGTATCCAAATCTGGAAATCTGGAAAAATGAAGCAGGTTTTGGCAGATGCACTGACCTTGTAGAACGAACCAGATTTGACTTAGTAAATGATGACCAAAATGCATGAAAATTTGGTGTGCTGCTATATTTTTCAGTTTTGGAAAAAATTTTCAGAAATGGACCAAGGCTAAAACTGAACCTAAGGACCTCAAAAACGTCAATTTCTGAAAAGTGTGTAAATCTAGACAGTTTTGTGCTACTTTACTGTTTTGGCTATGTCTAATGATCCCGAACTCCAATTGATGCAAGGTTAGTTTCTGATTTTAGTTAACTTCTTAAGCTTTAATTTTACATCTTATTCACTGAATTTGGAGATTTTTTTCTTATCCGATTGATTGTGAGAAAACAGCCTATTGCAGTAAGGGTTTCATTTAATGTTGTGCTTAGAAAAATTGTTGTGACTCCTCTTGTTGAATTAAATGCTTGGGATTGTAGTTTCGGGATGTTGTGTGGACTGTTTTGAATGTTTGAGGATGTTGAATTAAGTGATGCATGGTTTGAGATTGACTTTGAGTTGGGTTAAGGCTCAAATTGCACGAATATGCACGAAATGGAAACCCTAACGACTAGGTAGTTTTGCTAAGTGTTGATCATTTGGATATTGTGTGGAAATTATATGCTTAGTGGGCTGCCCAAAATGCCTTATAACTTCAAATGTGATTTTGTCCATTGCATGTTGACAATTAAGCTTTTCTTGCACCCGAACCCATGTTGATGTCATTGTATGTTGAATAATCTTATCACTTGATCACGTGGGCTTTGTAATGAGTTATATGGCCTGTTTTACATGTGTTACATGGCTACCTATTTAATTTTCATATAACTCTGTATGTCTTTCAAGTGAAATTTCCTGTCTTATCGTGCCCTGCTTGTTTACCTGTCAATGTGCAATCTTATGACTGTCCGGAGGCAACCTACTTTGTTGTCCTCCTACTGTGATATATATTACCTGTCATGAATGTGCATTGCATACAAGGTTGCAACCTTTCCTGTCGGCATGGCAGTGATCACGCACACTGGGTGGCATCGGGCTTGCCGGTGCACCCGTGACTACCAAGGTCCCATTCCCTCTCTCGTTTGGGGGCTAGACTTCCTCGGAGAGTTGGGTCGTAGGATTTCGGGGTACATCCGGAGTACACCCACCTGGCGTGTTTTGGGGTTATCTGAAGTCGGCCGCAACATCTGATTCTGAAACTGATCTGAGAGCAAAAGCTCACTGTATCCTTTTTACTATGTGTATAAGTACTCTCGCTTGGTTCCTAGAGAACCTAGGGGAGGAAAGACAGGTATTTCTCTTCTTGAACTTGTATTATTGTTATATTCATGCTTGCAAAAGGATTTCATAAGTTGAACCGAAAAATGAGTTTCAAAACTTTTTTCTCATTCCCCCTCGCTGAGTTCATAAGGACTCACCCTCTTTTATCATCTCAGGTGAAGAAGATCAAGAACAGGTACCCGAGGACGATGTGCCTAACGATGATTCCTTGGAGTGATTGCCTGTCTTGTGTGCTTTGCGTGATTATGGCTATTTGTGAACTATGCTACTTGAAGACTATTTCGTTTATGTTGCTAGTTGTTTATTGATGTAAATGACCCCGTTGTAATTTGGGTCTAATTCTGGGATTGTACTATCTATAACCGGACGAACTTTTATTTGCTTGTTTGTTTTCGTTTTCTTAATTAGTAGTTATCGTAGGCATTCAAACCCCTAGATGAACAATCAACTAAGTTAATTCTATCTAATTTCACTTAGGTGCTCATTTGCAAACTAAAGGATAATAGGTACTTGCATGATAGGAAATTGACAAATAAACGGGACATAGTTATCATGTTAGGCTTATTAACCAAACGAGACTTTCAAGATAAACTAGTAGGGAAATCTGTTGGTGAGAAATAGGAGTCCTTAATGGAATTGGATAAATGATTGGAATAATTGAGGCGTTTAGAGAATTAGGCCAAACCAAAGAGCCCAATTACAGCCGTTATGCCGCCGGTTTTCTGGAAAATTTGGAGTTTAGACTAAAATGATAAGTGTTAAATCTTCATAACGATTAAGAATGTGACATGTCCTGAACGTTTAGGTCAAATCCTAGTCTAACCTTATAGGCCGGGTAGGGGCGTGACACCTATATAATTAGAATGGTATCAGAGCTTAGTTTACTAACTAGGCATTAGTCGGGTTCAACTCTCGGACCGTAGGTAGAAGCCCTAAGATAATTGTGATGTCTTGTTTATATATGTTATGTGTGCTAATGTGCTTTAATTGCTTTAAGTATTGAATATTATGTGCCTTTGTGGACCATATATATTATGTATCATGCACATCGACACGTTCTTAATAATGCATACATGCTTTTATACTCCTTCCTTGATACATGTGCATATTATATGATCGTGAATGACTGTTTGTACACATAGATAGTTAGGATTAGAACTTTCAGGGAAGTGAATTTGTGCAGGACGAACGAAAGGCTCGGTTAGAGATTTCTCACATCTTCACAGGTGCTCGATGGATCATATATCTTATTGGATATGTATATATATAAAATGCGTAGTACAGGTATAATTGTAGAGGTAAAATTATCTCCTTATCTTTGGAATACACATGCCTGTGATTAAGTTATCAATTTTATAGCTATAAAGTTCTTGATTCCGTTAAACCGTTCTTCTAATTGTGGTTTAGGAATAAAGGTTAAAGATATGCTATTTCCTTAGATATAAGGGTATACCATTAAATATGTAGAATAGTATATATTCTCATGTGCTGATAGTAGAAGTTGACTTGGAGGTTACTTTGAATTCATTTCTCACATCTTAAAATTGGCTTGATAGACTATCTAAGAAGTTAGCAATATATTCGTACGATTGAATCCTTACTTGATTGGAATTAAGCATTGATGAATCTGATATGGTGTATACTAGCGAGTTTCAAGTTCACTAAGTGTTGAGATCATGACCCAGAATTAAAAGATAAATTCGTGGAAGTTGACGATAGTTACTTTTAGGGGTTAGATTGTTGAGACACGTATAGTGTATTTGAGTGACTTAACAATGGATAACCTCAAACCATGTAGGCAACTCTGGAGTCCGAATTTAATGAGGTTGATGATTTTATAATATAACAAGATAAAAGGATGCTAGAATTGAGGAATTCACATAACTAGAACTCGTGTTCGGAAGACTCCACCTAAATGCTAGGACGAAATAGAAGTGCAAGGTATTGAATTATGCATTAGATGACTAACGTCGCTAAGGTACTAAGTTGGATATTGGTGATTTTAAGAATCATGGTATTAAATTATTGCCCCTCGAATTTAGTTATGATTATACGAAGTAAGTCATCCTATGCTCTCGTTATTTGGATACCCTAGAGGATATTAGGAAGCATATATCCCTAAGTAATACCGATGGACCTATTCTATAAACCATCAAAATGATATTAAGCATCGGGTTGCAAAGTGGAGTCGTTAGGGTGTGATTTGAAATCCTAAATAGCTAATTGTGAGTATGCAGGATTATTCATGGTGAACCCTTGGACCTAAGGTCGATGAGTCTTGATGCTCTTAGCTAGTAGAATGTGTAAATGAGAAGAGTAAGATTTCATAGAGTTAAGATAGAGATGAATTAGAGTCATAATGACCCAAGAAACTATTGTTAGACCACTGTATCTATGTGTACCATTTCACATCTAGAAACTAGCGATCGATAGACTTCGAATTGTGGTCGTTGAATAAGAGGGGTAAATCTTGTAGTGATAGTTAAATAAGTGGTTGATTACTTTTGAAGTTCTATTAGGTTATGTTGAAGGATGCCTCGTGGTCATAATTCTTATATTGATACAACCTTGAAGTTATCCCATGTATGTATTTTATGAGCTCAGTCATTTCGGTACCCATTTATAGTCCTAGGATTGTTATTGTACGGCCGGTAACCTAGTAGAGCATTGATATCACTTACATGGCGATGAACCCAGCTTAGTAACATTAATGTCGAAGATATATTGGCGGGCACTAAGTGTTCGAAGTAATGACTAGGTCGCTAAGTGAGTAGGACCATTGTCCTTTTAAGTATGACGTAACATTGGATTGAGATTAGTGGAATTTATTTGAGGTTGAAACTATTCGTCTTAGGAGTTTTGGATAAGATTAAAAGAAAATTTTGAAGCCTTGTGACTTGAAAATAGAGAATTGAATAAGGAAACAAATTGTGGATCACAGGCTGATGAAATTTACTTGTAAGAGTTGAACTAGTGTACCATGATTAGTTTACCTATGCAATTTCGATGGCAATTGTTAGTGGTACTTAATAAACCTTAGAATTTGAGTTTAATGAATCTCAACGGTCTTTCTTCTTGATTACGAGCTTGAAGGTTAACGAAGCTGGAAAATGATGTTAGTGAATAGGAGCTTATAACCGGAAGACTAGTCATTAGAAGATTTACTAATCCAATATTCCTTCAAGATAAGAACTATGATACTACCGATAGATGACGACTTGAGGTGGATTAGTTTGTTTGGTGAGTTCAACTTGAAAATAGGGTCGTATCGTGGAAATGATCCGTAACTTGTGTATGACCTATGTGATAACAGTTTTGAAGCTAGTAGATAGGATATGTAAATCGGATATAGATCCATCATCTTGAAATTAGCGTATGTCGCCCTAGGATCATGGAATTATTGTGATATTCCTTTTGAGGTATGAATGCGAGATTGACACAACATGAGTCATGATTTTGGAGTTATAGTTCTATTGTTAGAATCCCGATGCAACTTTGATGACTATGTTTGAAGACTCTAACCTTAGTTAATGAACTTGACCTTAAGATCAAGTAGAGAAAGATAGGAAGTGAATTGGTTGTGGTGAGAGATCACCAAACACGGGACGAACAGGAGTAGGAAGAATAACAAGGGTCAAAATCCGTCTAAATGACCTCAATAAGCAAGAATGAATTTCGGGACAAAATTCTTTTAAGGAGGGGAGGATGTGAGTCCCGACCCGGATTTGTGTGCGAAACCTCGCTTCGTGTGCCCTAACCTAGATAAACATGCCATGACCTAAATTTACGTGCGAGACCTTGATTTGCGTGTGTCTTTTCGTTTCTTGTGCATTAACCTTGGACTGCGTGCTTTAACCTTGGTTAAAGAGTCGTGTCTTGAATTACGTGCATTGCATTGAATTACGTGCCTTATTTTGATCTACGTTCATTCACCTAGGGTTGCGTGTGTTAGCATTGGAATCCGTGCACTTATCTTGAAGTATGTGCCTTAGTCCTGAAATACGTGATGTACCTTGTAGTTCGTGTCTTATCTCGTAGTTCGTGTCTATCTCGTAATTCGTGCCCTAGATCTAGGAATCCGTGCCACCACGTTAATCAAGAAAGAATCCTACACAAAGCACTAGACACTAAAATAATCCTGCACAATCCACTAACCAATATTATCTTCCTAATTCAAATTCTCTACAAACTCCACTAACAATAAAATAATACTAAACTATTCCTACATTTTCCACTATCTATTATTCTATTCATAATTCAATTCATCAACAAACACTCATATATTTTATTCTACCTAGATTACCTCATTCCCCAACATTCCTATGACAATTCTAATTACACAAATGCATAAAAAATTAGTCCTAGACAAACTATGACAAAAACACTTAACACAATGCATAAAAAATTGCTCAAATTCTCCTCAAATCTCCACCATTTTCGAACAAGTGCTCCATGCCCATGCTATCCATTTCAAAATACTCATTGAAGACACAAAAAGTCTGAATTTTTATGCCCAAGGCCGACCATATGCACAAAAAATTGCCAAGCCATCACTTTTGTCATATTCTCTCATTTCCTTTCAACTTCTCTCACTTCCCTCTCATTTTCTCTCTCCATTTCAGTTTGGGCTGAGTTATCTACCTCCATAGCTTCTCTTCTTCACACCATAGCTAAACCAAGCAAGCCACAAGTAAAGAACCTCAACCGAGCTAGCTAGAAAGTGAAAATCACACATGCATGTGCATTGAAGACTCTATTCGGCCTAGGTAAGCTTCTTGGCATCCATTACTTTTCTTCATGTTCTAACCTCATGCATGTGCTAAGAGATTGATCACTAGGCTAGGAAAAATAGAGAAAATCTAGTTGGGATTTCGGCTAGGCAAAGGAAAAGAGAAGATTTGAGCTTCAACAAGGTTTTTGAGCATCTTTTGGTTGATTGCTAGGGTGAGGGCTAAAACCATTTGAAAACTCTTCAAAAATTCACATGCATGCTCATAAATGTATGTCTTTGCTTCTGTACTTGAGTTATGTGTTCGTTCATGAGCTTAAACAACCATGCATGGCAAGATCTTGGCTTGAAAGTGGTGATAGGTGAAGTCGGATTGTTGACAGCTCTCTGACCAGTCTGTTTCGAGGTAAGTTTAGCTAGGCAAATGATGTTGAAAATGCTTGAAAATTGGTAGGTGACTATTTTGGACAGTTTTGAACACTTTTCGCAGAAATAGGCCGAAGCTAATTTTGACTCTAAGGTCCTCAAAATGGCAAATCTTTAAAATGTGTCCAAATCTGGAAATCTGAAAAAATGAAGCAGGTTTTGGCAGATGCACTGACCTTGTAGAACGAACCATATGTGACTTAGTAAATGATGTCCAAAATATATGAAAATTGGTGTACTGCTATATTTTTCAGTTCTGGACATTTTTGTCAGAAATGGACAAAGACTCAAACTGAACCTAAGGACCTCAAAAACGTCAATTACTGAAACGTGTGCAAATCTGGACAGTTTTGTGCTATTTCACTGTTTCGGCTATATCTAATGATCCCGAACTCCAATTGATGCAAGGTTTGTTTCTGATTTAATTAACTTCTTGAGCTTTAATGTGACATCTTATTCACTGAATTTGGAGATTGTTTTCTTATCCGATTGATTGTGAGAAAACAGCCTATTGCAGCAAGGGTTTCATTTAATGTTGTGCTTAGAAAAATTGTTGTGACTCGTCTTGTTGAATTAAATGCTTGGGAGTGTAGTTTCGGGATGTTGTGTGGACTGTGTTGAATGTTTGAGGATGTTGAATTAAATGATGCATGGTTTGAGATTGACTTTGAGTTGGGTTGAGGCTCAAGTTGCACGAATATGCACGAAATGGAAACCCTAACGACTAGGTAGTTTTGCTAAGTGTTGATCATTTGGATATTGTGTGGAAATTATATGCTTAGTGGGCTGCCCGTAAATGCCTTATAATTTCAAATGTGATTTTGTCCATTGCATGTTGACAATTAAGCTTTTCTTGCACCCGAACCCATGTTGATGTCATTGCATGTTGAATAATCTTATCACTTGATCACGTGGGCTTTGTAATGAGTTATATGGCCTGTTTTACATGTGTTACATGGCTACCTATTTAATTTTCATATAACTCTGTATGTCTTTCAAGTGAAATTTCCTGTCTTATCGTGCCCTGCTTGTTTACCTGTCAATGTGCAATCTTATGACTGTCCGGAGGCAACCTACTTTGTTGTCCTCCTACTGTGATATATATTACCTGTCATGAATGTGCATTGCATACAAGGTTGCAACCTTTCCTGTCGGCATGGCAGTGATCACGCACACTGGGTGGCATCGGGCTTGCCGGTGCACCCGTGACTACCAAGGTCCCATTCCCTCTCTCGTTTGGGGGCTAGACTTCCTCGGAGAGTTGGGTCGTAGGATTTCGGGGTACATCCGGAGTACACCCACCTGGCGTGTTTTGGGGTTATCTGAAGTCGGCCGCAACATCTGATTCTGAAACTGATCTGAGAGCAAAAGCTCACTGTATCCTTTTTACTATGTGTATAAGTACTCTCGCTTGGTTCCTAGAGAACCTCGGGGAGGAAAGACTGGTATTTCTGTTCCTGTACTTGTATTATTGTTATATTCATGCTTGCAAAAGGATTTCATAAGTTGAACCGGAAAATGAGTTTCAAAACTTATTTCTCGTTCCCCCTCGCTGAGTTCATAAGGACTCACCCTCTTTTATCATCTCAGGTGAAGAAGATCAAGAACAGGTACCCGAGGACGATGTGCCTAACGATGATTCCTTGGAGTGATTGCCTGTCTTGTGTGCTTTGCGTGATTATGGCTATTTGTGAACTATGCTACTTGAAGACTATTTCTTTTATGTTGCTCGTTGTTTATTGATGTAAATGACACCGTTGTAATTTGGGTCTAATTATGGGATTGTACTATCTATAACCGAACGAACTTTTATTTGGTTGTTTGCTTTCGTTTTCTTAATAAGTAGTTATCGTAGGCATTCAAACCCCTAGATGAACAATCAACTAAGTTAATTCTATCTAATTTCACTTAGGTGCTTATTTGCAAACTAAAGGATAATAGGTACTGTAACACCCCGATCCCTCTCGAGACCGAGAGTTCTATCAATCGATCTAATCACAACCCAAATTCAAACCCGGGCAAAATTTTTAGGGAAAACGGATGGAGTCTCCCCTGTTTCTAGGCGAAATGTAATACTTGTAATAGCATATAAATGGACCACCACTATGTCCAACCATACAAAACTTCCTCAAGGCCATCCGAGCCTCGGTTCTCAACAATTAAACTCAGCAAGTATACATACATTTCCAATTTAAAAGCTAACCTATCTCTTTTCATTTTTGACAAGTACACTCAAACTTGAAAATTAAACCATCCTAAGCTACTACATAAAATAAACTATCATGCCATTCTAGCTCTTTTCCTTTGGACATTACAACATGCATTGAAGTTAAGCTATGCTAACTGATTACATAAACTAGCTTATTAATTTACCTCAACTACCTAGCTAGATTTAAATTACATTTCTTTTAACAATAAATACATACAACATATAAAAGCATATATCTTTACAACTTCGACACTCAAGCCACAAAGGCATACAAGACAACTCTTCAGGCACGAACTTTCACGAAATCACAAACTTTCCAGCTAACATGGCATTTCCTGAAATGTGGTGGTGAGGAGTGAGTATACACAACACGTATACTCAGTGAGGGCGAGACAGATATCGAGTTGGAGAGAAAGAAAGTCGTGCAATGGAATTAGTCACAGCTAAGCAATAAGGTCAATAGGAAAGCATTCAATACAAACGACAATATATTAAACATTCAAGAAAGCATTAACACAACCATTCAAAGCTATACCACACTCTGAAGGCTATGGTTCACTCTTACGAGCAATATACCATTTCACGAGCGATACATCAATCTCGAGCTTGATGTGACAACGATGACAATAAGCGCGCAACCACCTTATAACACCAGTTTGGAATACCCCGGAAGTATCTATCAATCTACGACCCAAATCTCCTTGGGAGGCAACCCAAGCGAGAAAGGGAATAGCAGCGGAGCTAGGACAACCAACACTGGCAACCCGAGGCTACCCAGAGAGGCCCATCACTCACGCACTGGACACTATGCAATGCAAGACTCGATACAAGGTGATAAACGAGCGATAAACAAGATATCAAGCATTATCAACAATTGATAAATATTTCAATCAATAAACAACTCTAACAAGCGTAATAAGCATTAACAAGCATTTACAATCCAACAAGTAACAAGAACAACACCAATTAACCTTATCAAGCAATAACAAGTATCCTATAGGCATTATAAGCATTCTATAAGCAATATATACATTCTATAAGCATTATAAACATTCTATAAGCATTATAAACATTCTATAAGCATTATACTATGAAAACACACAAAATCCCAAAAATGACCCCAACTTTCAAACGCTACTACTTTCAAACGAGCCACGAGCTTTGGAAACCGACTTCACCAATCCTTCTAGGTCACCATAAGGCACGTCTAAAGACCCCGAAATCCTACTTTACCCTAGAATTCACGCAAAGTCTCGATTTCCCCCTTTGCTCGTTTGAACTACAACTATACTAACCAAACACCCAACCAACGCCATAATCGCACCAAAAGTACTTCCATGGCCTCCCGAAACAATGCCAACACGTAAAACGAGAAAATGCCAAACTCGACCTAAACGACCCCGACTTTCACTAAGCCATTTTTCTCCGTTTTTCCATTACACATTCCAATTAAACCACACATTTAGGCATTCTAGCATATCTAGCACCTTTTTGCATCAATAGAACGCAACTCAGAGCATAATTTTGAACGGGGGTTTACTATTCACGTTTTTCACTATTTACTCAACATTTGAAATACAATAATCAATTTTAACTAAATTGCTAAAAACTTACAAAAGTAAGGTCTACTAACATCATAGAACATATTTCAAGCAACAAAATGAATTAAACAACATTTTATATGCAATTTCTAAAAATTAAAGTCTTGACATCATATTTTCTAATGCGCAAATAACGATGCATCCCTCACCTTAGCTGCTAATAGACGCTAGGAAAAAAACATTAGAAGCCTCAGAAACGATCCCGTGCAAGCCCTCACAAAGATTTGAAGATTTGAAGTTGAAAATTCTTTTTTTTTTCTTTTCTCCTTGAACTCTTGGTTTTCTCTCTTTATTTTTCAGCTTTTCGTTTTTTTTTTCTATGCTATTTTATGCTTATAAAAGATGGCAACAATAGTCAAAGCTTCGGTCAACCCGCTAAACCAAAACAGCTATGCGCGACCTTACGAAAACGGCCATAACTTCTTCTAGAAAACTCCAATTCACGAACGGTTTGAAGCCACAGAAACTAGACTCATAGAGCTTTCCAACCATATATAATTTGCTACCTAACTCTTCCCCAATTGGTTCAGATTTAATTCCAAAGTTGACCCAAAATTTGACTAACTTAACATTGCATTTTTTTATTTCTAATCCCAAGTTTGCCCTTTATTAAACATTTCAAAAAATTTCACCTTGTCCTAGTTGGTCATTGTAGATGAAAAGTCAACTAGTTTGGTCAAAGAATGTGAAAGGTCAAAAAAAAAAATTGCAATTTAAATGAACTTTAAATGCTATTAAATATATGCTAGGTTTGGGTTATCACAGGTACTTGCATGATAGGAAATTGACAAATAAACGGGACATAGTTATCATGTTAGGCTTATTAACCAAACGAGACTTTCAAGATAAACTAGTAGGCAAATCGGTTGGTGACAAATAGGAGTCCTTAATCACTAGTAGGCAAATCGGTTGGTGACAAATAGGAGTCCTTAATGGAATTGGATTAATGATTGGAATAATTGAGGCGTTTAGAGAATTAGGCCAAACTAGAGAGCCCAATTATAACCGTTATGCCGCCGGTTTTCTAGAAAACTTTGGAGTTTAGACTAAAACGATAAGTGTTAAATCTTCATAACGGTTCAGAATGTGACATGTCCTGAACATTTAGGTCACATCCTAGTCTAACCTTATAGGCCGGGTTGGGGCGTGACACCTATATAATTAGAATGGTATCAAAGCTTAGTTTACTAACTAGGCATTAGTCGGGTTCAACTCTCGGACCGTAGGTAGAAGCCCTAAGATAATTGTGATGTCTTGTTTATATGTGTTATGTGTGCTAATGTGCTTTAATTGCTTTAAGTATTGAATATTATGTGCCTTTGTGGACCATATATATTATGTATCATGCACATCGACACGTTCTTAATAATGCATGCATGCTTTTATACTCCTTCCTTGATACATGTGCATATTATATGATCATGAATGACTGTTTGTACACATAGATAGTTAGGATTAGAACTTTCATGGAAGTGAATTTGTGCAGGACGAACGAAAGGCTCGGTTAGAGATTTCTCGCATCTTCACAGGTGCTCGATGGATCATATATCTTATTGGATATGCATATATATAAAATGCGTAGCACATGTATAATTGTTGAGGTAAAATTATCTCTTTATTTTTGGAATACACATGCCTGTGATTAAGTTATCAATTTTATAGCTATAAAGTTCTTGATTCCGTTAAACCGTTCATCTAATTGTGGTTTAACAATAAAGGTTAAAGACATGCTACTTCCTTAGATATAAGGGTATACCATTAAATATGTAGAATAGTATATATTCTCATGTGCTGATAGTAGAAGTTGACTTGGAGGTTTCTTTGAATCCAATTCTCACATCTTAAAATTGGCTTGATAGACTATCTAAGAAGTTAGCAATATATTCGTACGATTGAATCCTTACTTGATTGGAATTAAGCATTGATGAATCTGATATGGTGTATACTAGCGAGTTTGAAGTTCCCTAAGTGTTGAGATCATGACCCAGAATTAAAAGATAAATTCGTGGAAGTTGACGATAGTTACTTTTAGGGGTTAGATTGTTGAGACATGTATAGTGTATTTGAGTGACTTAACAATGGATAACCTCAAAACATGTAGGCAACTCTGGAGACCGAATTTAACGAGGTTGATGATTTTATAATATAACAAGATATAAGGATGCTAGAATCGAGGAATTCACGTAACTAGAACTCGTGTTCGGAAGACTACACCTAAATGTTAGGTCGAAATAGAAGTGCAAGGTATTGAATTATGCATTGGATGACTAACGTTGCTAAGGTCCTAAGTTGGATATTGGTGATTTTAAGAATCATGGTATTAAATTATTGCCCCTCGGATTTAGTTATGATTATGCGAAGTAAGTCATCCTATGCTCTCGTTATTTGGATACCCTAGAGGATATTAGGAAGCATATATCCCTAAGTAATACTGATGGACCTATTATATAAACCATCGAAATGATATTAAGCATCTGGTTGCAAAGTGGAGTCGTTAGGGTGTGATTTGAAATCCTAAATAGCTAATTGTGAGTATGCAGGATGATTCATGGTGAACCCTAGGACCTAAGGTCGATGAGTCTTGATGCTCTTAACTAGTAGAACATATAAATGAGAAGAGTAAGATTTCATAGAGTTAAGATAGAGATGAATTAGAGTCATAATGAGCCAAGAATCTATTGTTAGACCACTGTATTTATGTGCTCCATTTCACATCTAGAAACTAGCGATCGGTAGACTTCGAATTGTGGTCGTTGAATAAGAGGGGTGAATCTTGTAGTGATAGTTAAATAAGTGGTTGATTACTTTTGAAGTTCTATTAGGTTAGGTTGAAGGATGCCTCGTGGTCATAATTCTTATATTGATACAGCCTTGAAGTTATCCCGTGTAAGTATTTTATGAGCTCGGTCATTTCGGTACCCATTTATAGTCCTAGGATTGTTATTGTACGGCCGGTAACCTAGTAGAGCATTGATATCACTTACATGGCGATGAACCCAGCTTAGTAACATTAATGTCGAAGACATATTGGCGGGCACTAAGTGTTCGAAGGAATGACTAGGTCGCAAAGTGAATAGGACCATTGTCCTTTTAAGTATGACGTAACATTGGACTGAGATTAGTGGAATTTATTTGAGGTTGAAACTATTCGTCTTAGGAGTTTTGGATAAGATTAAAAGAAAATTTTAAAGCCTTGTGACATGAAAATAGAGATTTGAATAAGGAAACAAATTGTGGATCACAAGCTGATGAAATTTACTTGTAAGAGTTGAACTAGTGTACCATGATTAGTTTACCTATGCAATTTCGATGGCAATTGTTGGTGGTACTTAATAAACCTTAGAATTCGAGTTTAATGAATCTCAACGGTCTTTCTTCTTGATTACGAGCTTGAAGGTTAACGAAGCTGGAAAATGATGTTAGTGAATAGGAGCTTATAACCGGAAGACTAGTCATTAGAAGATTTACTAATCCAATGTACCTTCAAGATAAGAACTATGATACTACCGATAGATGACGACTTGAGGTGGATTAGTTTGTTTGGTGAGTTCAACCTGAAAATAGGATCATATTGTGGAAATGATCCGTAACTTGTGTATGACCTATGAGATAACAGTTTTGAAGCTTGTAGATAGGATATGTAAATCGGATATAGATCCATCATCTTTAAATTAGCGTATGTCGCCCTAGGATCATGGAATTATTGTGATATTCCTTTTGAGGTATGAATGCGAGATTGACACACAATGAGTCATGATTTTGGAGTTATAGTTCTATTGTTAGAATACCGATGCAACCTTGATGACTCTGTTTGAAGACTCTAACCTTAGTTAATGAACTCGACCTTAAGATCAATTAGAGAAACATAGGAAGTGAATTGGTTGTGGTGAGAGATCACCAAACACAGGACGAACAGTTGTAGGAAGAATAACAAGGGTCAAAATCCATCTAAATGACCTCAATAGGCAAGAATGAATTTCGGGACAAAATTCTTTTAAGGAGGGGAGGATGTGAGGCCCGACCCGGATTTACGTGCGAAACCTCGCTTCGTGTGACCTAACCTAGATAAACATGTCATGACCTTAATTTACGTGCGAGACCTTGATTTGCGTGTGTCTCTTTGTTTCTTGTGCATTAACCTTGAACTGCGTGCTTTCACCTAGGTTAAAGAGTCGTGTCTTGATTTACTTGCATTGCATTGAATTACGTGCCTTATTTTGATCTACATTCATTCACCTAGGGTTGCGTGTGTTAGCATTAGAATCCGTGCACTTATCTTGAAGTATGTGCCTTAGTCTTGAAATACGTGTTGTACCTCGTAGTTCGTGTCTTACCTCGTAGTTTGTGTCTACCTCATAATTCGTGCACTAAATCTAGGAATCCGTGCCATCACGTTAATCAAGAAAGAATCCTACACAAAGCACTAGACACTAAAATAATCCTGCACAATCCACTAACCAATATTATATTCCTAATTCAAATTCTCTACAAACTCCACTAACAATAAAATAAGACTAAACTATTCCTATATTTTCCACTATCTATTATTCTATTCATAATTCAATTCATCAACAAACACTCCTATATTTTATTCTACCTAGATTCCCTCATTCCCCAACATTCCTATGACAATTCTAATGACACAAATGCATAAAAAATTAGTCCTAGACAAACTATGACAAAAACACTTAACACAATGCATAAAAAATTGCTCAAATTCTCCTCAAATCTCCACCATTTTCGACCAAGTACTCCATGCCCATGCTAGCCATTTCAAAATACTCCTTGAAGACACAAAAAATCTGAATTTGTATGCCCAAGGCCGACCATATGCTCAAAAAATTGCAAAGCCATCACTTTTGTCATATTCTCTCATTTCCTTTCAACTTCTCTCACTTCCCTCTCATTTTCTCTCTCCATTTCGGTTTTGGCTGAGTTCTCTACCTCCATAGCTTCTCATGGATCAAAAGTTATGGGCACCGGAGCGACGGAGACCTGGTCACAAGCCCTACGCCCTCGGTTTGCCGGCCCAGCCTCTACGTGAAGCGAAGTTGTCTTGCCCAATGTTCTGTGGGATTCGATCATAGAAATTTGGTGGATAAAGTATCTCGGCAACCCTAACCAGGGCAAAAAAAATTAAAAAAGGGGTGCAACACGAGAACTTTCTAGGGGGTCACCCATCCTAGTACTACTCTCGTCCAAGCACGCTTAACTTCGGAGTTCTAATGGGATCTGGTGCATTAGTGCTGGTATGATCGCACCCGTCATGTTGAGGGCACAATTCCTTTATTTGTTAACAGTTCACAGTCCCATCCTAGAGAGATGGCCCATTCAAAAGGCCCAATGAGCTTAACGACAACCCATCTGCTTCAACAACGCAGCATTCTCGCAAGACGTGATATTGACGCGTTGTAGGGCCCCATAATGTCCTACGAGTAAGGTTGTCGTCCTTTTAATAGCTCACGACGTACGATCCGGGACGGAAAAACAGATTAAAAGAAGAAAAGTGGCCTAAAACTGATGAAAATGTTCGAATTTGGGCTCCAAAAAGGGCACAGGGAGCATGCTCGCTGCCCCCATCGTAGAGCTCTCAGAGAGCTTTGCCACGGTATGTTGTGCGCCGCGTAACTCCTTATGGATCAAAAGTTATGGGCACCGGAGTGACAGAGACCTGGTCACAAGCCCTACGCCCTCGGTTTGCTGGCCCAGCCTCTACGTGAAGCGAAGTTGTCTTGCGCAATGTTCCGTGGGATTCGATAATAGAAATTTGGTGGATAAAGTATCTTGGCAACCCTAACCAGGGCAAAAAAAAATTGAAAAGGGGGTGCAACACGAGGACTTCCCAGGGGGTCACCCATCCTAGTACTACTCTCGCCCAAACATGCTTAACTTCAGAGTTCTTATGGGATCCGGTGCATTAGTGCTGGTATGATAGCACCAGTCATGTTGAGGGCACAATGCCTTTATTTGCTAACGGTTCACAGTCCCAGCCTATACATATGGCCTATTGAAAATGCCCAATGGGCTTAGCGACCACCCATCCGCTTCAACAACGCAGCGTCCTCGCAAGACGTGATATTGATGCGTTGTAGGGCCCTCTAATGTCCCACAAGTAAGGTTGTCATTCTTTTAACAGCTCACGACGTACGATCCAGGACGGAAAAACATAGCAAAAAAAGAAAAATGGCTTGAAACTGATGAAAACGTTCGATTTCGGGCTCCATAAAGGGCATAACGATCAAGCTCACTGCCCCCTTCGTAGAGTTGTCGGAGAGCTTTCCAACGGTATGTTGTGTGCCACGTAACTCCTTACAAATAAAAAGTTATGGGCACCGGAGCGACGGAGACCTGGTCACAAGCCCTACTCCCTTGGTTTGCGGGCCCAGCCTCAACGTGAAGCGAAGTTGTCGGTTCCAAGGTGGCGCAGGATTCGGTAATAGAAATGTAGTGGATAAAGTATCTTGGCAACCCTAACCGGGGCAAAAAAAATTGAAAAGAGGGGTGCAACACGAGGACTTCATAGGGGGTCACCCATCCTAGTACTACTTTCGTCCAAGCACACTTAAGTTTAGAGTTCTGATGGGATCCGGTGCATTAGTGCAGGGATGATCACACCCGTCATGTTAAGGGCACAATTCCTTTATGTGTTAACGGTTCACAGTCCCAGCCTTGAGAGATGGCCAATTCAAAAGGCCCAATGGGCTTAATGATAACCCATCTGCTTCAACAACGCAGCATCCTAGCAAGACGTGATATCGACAGGTTGTAGGGCCCCCTAATGTCCGGCGAGTAAGGTTGTCGTCCTTTTAACAGCTCACAACGTACGATTCGGGATGAAAAAACAAAGCTGAAGTAGAAAAGTGGCTCGAAACTGATGAAAACGTTCAGTTTTGGGCTCCAAAAAGGGGCACAGCGAGCAAGCTCGCTGCCCCCTTCGTAAAGCTCTCAAAGAAGCTTTACAACGGTATGTTGTGCGCCGTGTAACTCCTTATGGATCAAAAGTTACGGGCACCGCAGCGACGGAGACCTAGTCACATGCCCTATGCCCTCGGTTTGCTGGCCCAGCCTTTACGTGAAGCGAAGTTGTCTTGCCTAATGTTGCGTGAGATTTGGGAATAGAAAGTTGGTGGAGAAAGTATCTTGGCAACCCTAACCAAGGAAAAAAAAAATGAAAAGAGGGTGCAACATGAGGACTTCCCAGGGGGTCACCCGTCCTAGTACTACTCCCGCCCAAGCATGCTTAATTTCGGAGTTGTGATGGGATCTAGTGCATTAGTTCTTGTATGATCGCACCCGTCATGTTGAGGGCACAATCCCCTTATGTGTTAACGGTTCACAGTCCCAACCTAAAGAGATGACCAATTCAAAAGGCCCAATGGGCTTAACCGTAAGCCATCCGCTTCAACAACGTAGCATCCTAGCAAGACGTGATATCGACGAGTTGTAGGGCCCCCTAATGTCGCGCGAGCAAGGTTGTCGTCCTTTTAACAGCTCACGACGTACGATCTGGGATAAAAAAACAGAGCAAAAGAAGAAAAGTGGCCTGAAATTGATGAGAACGTTTGATTTTGGGCTCCTCAAACGGGCATAGCGAGCAAGCTGGTGGCCCCTGTCATAGAGCTCTCATAGAGCTTTGCAACGGTATGCTGTGCACCGCGTAACTCCTTACGGATCAAAATTTATGGGCACCGCAGTGACGAAGACCTGGTCAAGAGCCCTACGCCCTCGGTTTGCTGGCCCAGCCTCTACATGAAGCGAAGTTGTCTTGCCCAATGTTCCGCGGGATTCGGTAATAGAAATTTGGTGGATAAAGTATCTTGGCAACCCTAACCAGGGCAAAAAAAATTGAAAAGGGGGTGCAACAAGAGGACTTCCCAGGGGGTCACCCATCCTAGTACTGCTCTCGCCCAAGCACGCTTAACTTCGGAGTTCTGATGCGATCTGGTGCATTAGTGTTGGTATGATCGTACCCGTCATGTTGAGGGCACAATTCTTTTATGTGTTAACGGTTTACAGTACCAGCCTAGAGAGATAGCCAATTCAAAAGGCCCAATGGGCTTAACGATAACCCATCCGCTTCAACAACGCAGCATCCTAGCGAGATGTGATATCGACGCGTTGTAGAGCCCTCTAATGTCCCGCGAGTAAGGTTGTCGTCCTTTTAACAGCTCACGACGTACGATTCGGGACGAAAAAATAGAGCAAAAGAAGAAAAGTGGCCAGAAACTGATGAAAACGTTTGATTTTGGGCTCCAAAAATGGGTACAGCGAGCAACCTGGCTGCCCCCATCGTAGAGCTCTCAGAGAGCTTTGCATCAGTATGCTGTGCGCCGCGTAACTCCTTACAGATCAAAAGTTACGGGCAGCGGAGTGACGGAGACCTAGTCACAGGCCCTACGCCCTCGGTTTGCGGGCCCTGCCTCTACGTGAAGCGAAGTTGTCTTGCGCAATGTTCCGTGGGATTCGATAATAGAAATTTGGTGGATAAAGTATATTGGCAACCCTAACCAGGGCAAAAAAAAATTGAAAATGGGGTACAACACGAAGACTTCCCAAGGGGTCACCCATCCTAGTACTACTCTCACCCAAGCACACTTAATTTCGGAGTTCTAATGGGATCCTGTGCATTTGTGCTGGTATGATTGCACCCGTTATGTTGAGGGCACAATTCCTATATGTGTTAACGGTTCACAGTCCCAGCGTAGAGAGATGGCCCATTCAAAAGGCCCAATGGGCTTAACGACAACCCATCCGCTTCAACAACGCAGCATCCTCGCAAGACGTGATATCGACGCGTTGTTGGGCCCTCTAATGTCCCGCAAGTAAGGTTGTTGTCCTTTTAACAGCTCATGGCGTACGATCCGTGATTAAAAAACAGAGCAAAAGAAGAAAAGTGGCCTGAAACTGATGAAAATGTTCAATCTTGGGCTCCAAAAAGGGCACAGCGAGCAAGCTGGCTGCCCCCGTCGTAGAGCTCTCAGAGAGCTTTGCAGCGGTATGCTGTGCGCCACGTAACTCCTTACGGATCAGAAGTTATGGGCACCGGAGCGACGGAGACCTAGTCATAAATCCTACGCCCTCGGTTTGCAGGCCCAGCCACTATGTGAAGCGAAGTTGTCTTGCCCAATGTTCCGTGGGATTCGGTAATAGAAATTTGGTGGATAAAGTATCTTGGCAACCCTAACCAGGGCAAAAAAAATTGAAAATAGGGTGCAACACGAGGACTTCCCAGGGGGTCTTTAACACCCCGATCCCTCTTGAGACCGGGAGTTCTATCAATCAATCTAATCACAACCCAATTCCAAATCCGGGCAAAATTTTTAGGGAAAGACAGACGGAGTCTCCCCTGTTTCTAGGCAAAATGTAAAGCCCGCAATAACATATAAGTGGACCAACACCGTGCCTAACCATTCAAACACCTCAAGGCCATTTGAGCCTTGGTTCTCAACAATTAAACACAAGAAAATATACATTCCAGTTTACAAGCTAACCTATCTCTTCTCATCTTTTACAAGTACACTCATGCATGGCAATTAAACCATACTAACCTATTGCATAAAATAGACAATCATACCATTCTAACTCTTTTCCTTTGAACATTACAAACATGCATTGAAGTTAAACTATACTAACTGAACACATAAACTAGCTTTTCATTCTACCTCAATTACCTAGTTAAATTTAAATTACATTCCTTTTAACAATAAATACATACAACACATGAACATACATCTTTGCATCTTTGACAACTCAAACCACAT
The DNA here is from genome assembly GCA_037974665.1 of Ehretia macrophylla. Classification (NCBI taxonomy): domain Eukaryota; kingdom Viridiplantae; phylum Streptophyta; class Magnoliopsida; order Boraginales; family Ehretiaceae; genus Ehretia; species Ehretia macrophylla. The sequence goes on along the minus strand of CM075770.1, from coordinate 83,199,913 downwards.
AGCACGCAAGACAACTCTTCGAGCACAAACTTTCAGATAATCACGAACTTTCCAGCTATCATGGCATTTCCTGAAATGTGTTGGTGAGGAGTGAGTATACACAACATGTATACTCAGTGAGGGCGAGACAAATATCGAGGTGAAGAGAAAGAAAGTCGTGCAATGCAAAAAAGGCAGTTAAGCAATATAACTGACAAGTAAGCAATCAATGTAAACAATCAATGCAATAAACAAGTAATGAAATCATTAACACAACCATTCAAAGCTATACCACACTCTGAAGGCTATGGTTCACTCATACGAGCAATGTACCATTTCACGAGCGATACATCAATCTCGAGCTTGATGTTGACAACGATGACAATAAGCGTGCAACCACCTTATAACTTCAGTTTGGTATACCCCGAAAGTATACATTAGGAAACCGATCTCACTACATTCACTTAGGCACTACAAGGCACATTTCTATGTCACCAAACCTCGCTTTCCCAACAGAAGCCCGAAAGTCCACCTACTGCGTTTGAACTACAGCTATGATAACCGGTTATTCAATCAACGCCACAACAGCGCCAAAAGTGCTTCAATGCCCTCAATAGCAAAACCCCCAACTCAATTCGAGCACGGTCAACTTTTGGTCAAACGGCCCCTTTACGTTTCTTTGTCTAGTTTCCAATTTTAACAAAGGCCGATCCATTTTTATTGCACATTTTATCTTTCTATCATTAATGCCACCTATCCAAATCAAGAAATCATAATTCGGATCAAAAATCCAAAATTCTAGGGTTTTACTATTCATTTTTACTACTCACGTTCTTGCCTAAATTCAATTTGCATTTCTAACCGTAAAAATCGCTAAATAACTAACAAGCAATGCTCTATGAACCCTAAAGAAGCATTTCCAATCAAATTTAAACATTATAACGCATTAAATATCAAATCTAAAAATTTGAATCAAAAATCAAATTTCATATAATATATGCACAAAAGCGTGAAAACCCTCACAGAGATTGAAGACCAAGACCTGCAAGGACCTGAGCCACGACCCCCGAGCAATTCCACTAATGATGGTAGAAGAAAATGCAAGAAAAATCTTTTCTTTTTCCTCCTTGAGAGCTTCGGCCATGGCAAGGACATAATTTGCATTTTGCAAATTGTTTTGTTTGATTTTTTGCCTTGTTTTATTATTGAAAAGGGTGACAAGGGCATTTTGGTAATTTGCAAAATCAAGTTTAAGTTAAAAATGGTGAAATAAACTTATTTTGATGCCATTTAAATCTAATTCAAGTTAAATCAATGCAATTAAATGAAAAACAACTAAAACTAGTTAAATTAAGCTAAAAACATTTTTCACTAAGTCCGAAGAATATTTCTCTAACTCTCATTTTTGAAATACTACGATCAAACGGTCAATAAATGATTGCAAATAAAGTGATGAGAAATAATATAAAACTTTAATTTTTTTGAAAAGTAGAATAGTAGAATAGTTTAAAATTCACTCCGGCTCGGAGTTACTTTTCTCATTTATTTGAAAACCGAGTGATTTTAATGCAAGACAATTAAAACCGATTATTAAAATAATTAAAATAATAGAAATAATCAATATACATTTAAAATAATTAATTTAACTATTTCTAGAATAATTTAAAGATTTATGAAGTTAATGCCAGGATGCGAATGAACAAGTATATATAAACATGTAATCAAGTGCAATTAAATATTAACATTTAAGACGGCACTTAATTAAATACAAGAGAATAAATTCAATTACCATAATTAATAGAAATAGATAATAATCTTTTAATTAATCAATATAAAATTACTAAATGCTTCCAAAAGAAATATCAAAATAACGCAAATTGGTTGATTAACTAATTAAGCATTTAATTAAATGCAATTATATGCCATTGAATGCAAGCCGGGTTCGGGGTATCACAGGGTCACCCATCCTAGTACTACTCTCGCCCAAGCACGGTTAATTTCGGAGTTCTGATGGGATCCGATGCATTACTGCTGGTATTATTGCACCCGTCATGTTGAGGGCACAATTCCTTTATTTGTTAACGGTTCACAGTCCCAGCCTAGAGATATGGCCCATTCAAAAGGCGCAATGGGCTTAACGACAACCCATCTGCTTCAACAACGAAGCATCCTCGCAAGACGTGATATCGACGCATTGTAGGGCCTTCTAATGTCCAGCGAGTAAGGTTGTCGTCCTTTTAACAGCTCACGACGTACGATCCGGGACAGAAAAACAGAGCAAAAGAAGAAAAGTGGCCTGAAACTGATGAAAACGTTCGATTTTGGGCTCTAAAAAGGGCACAGCGAGCATGCTCGCTGCCCCATTCATAGAGCTGTCGGAGAGCTTTGCAACGGTATGCTGTCCGCCGCATAACTCCTTACAGATCAAAAGTTATAGGCACCGGAGCGACGGAGACCTAGTCACAAGCCCTACGCCCTCCGGTTGCTGGCCCAGCCTCTACGTGAAGCGAAGTTGTCTTGCCCAAGGTGCCGTAGGGTTCGATAATAGAAATGTGGTGGATAAAGAATCTTGGCAACCCAAACCGGAGCAAAAAAAATTGAAAAGGGGGGTACAACACGAGGACTTCCCAGGGGGTCACCCATCCTAGTACTACTCTCACCCAAGCACGCTTAACTTCAGAGTTCTAATGGGATCCGGTGCATTAGTGCTGGTATGATCCCACTCGTCATGTTGAGGGCACAATTTCTTTATGTGTTAACGGTTCACAACCCCAGCCTAGAGAGATGGCCAATTCAAAAGGCCCAATGGGCTTAACGATAACCCATCCGCTTGAACAACGCAACATCCTATCAAGATGTGATATCGACGCGCTGTAGGGCCCCCTAATGTCCCATGAGTAAGGTTTTCGTCCGTTTAACAACTCACGACGTACGACCCGGGATGAAAAAACAGAGCAAAAGAAGAAAAGTAGCCTAAAATTGATGAAAACATTCGATTTTGGGCGCCAAAAAGGGCCACAGTGCTGGCTGCCCCCGTCGTAGAGCTCTCAGAGAGCTTTGCAACAGTATGATGTGCGCCGCGTAACTCCTTACGGATCAAAAGTTATGGGCACTGGAGCGATGAAGACCTGGTCATAAGCCCTACGCCCTCGGTTTGCGGGCCCAGCCTCTATGTGAAGAGCAGTTGTCTTGCCCAATGTTCCGTGGGATTTAGTAATAGAAATTTGGTGGATAAAGTATCTTGGCAACCCTAACCAGGGCAACAAAAATTGAAAAGGGGGTGCAACATGAGGACTTCCCAGGGGGTCACCCATCCTAGTAGTACTCTCGCCCAAACACGCTTAACTTCGAAATTCTGATGGGATCCGGTGCATTAGTGCTGGTATGGTCGCACCCGTCATGTTGAGGGCACAATTCCCTTATTTGTTAACGGTTCACAGTTCCAGCCTAGAGAGATGGCCCATTCAAAAGGCCTAATGGGCTTAACGACAACCCATCCGCTTCAACAACATAGCATCCTCGCAAGACGTGATATCGACGTATTGTAGGGCCCTCTAATGTCCCACGAGTAAGGTTGTCGTCCTTTTAACAGCTCACGACCTACGATCCGGGACGAAAAAATATAGCAAAAGATAAAAAGTGGCCTGAAATTGATGGAAACGTTCGATTTTGGGCTACAAAAATGGGTACAGCGAGCAAGCTGGCTGCCCCCGTCGTAGAGCTCTCAGAGAGCTTTGCAACGTTATGCTGTGCTCCGCGTAACTCCTTACGGATCGAAAGTTATGGGAATCGGAGCGACGGAGACCTGGTCACAAGCCCTACGCCCTCGGTTTGCAGGCCCAGCCTCTACGTGAAACGAAGTTGTCTTGCCCAATATTCCGTGGGATTCGGTAATAGGAATTTGGTGGATAAAGTATCTTGGCAACCCTAACCAGGGCAAAAAAAATTGAAAAGGGGGTTGAACATGAGGACTTCCCAGGGGGTCACCCATCCTAGTACTACTCTGGCCCAAGCACACTTAACTTCGGAGTTCTGAGGGGATCCGGCGCATTAGTGCTAGTATGATTACACCCGTCATGTTGAGGGTATAATTCTTTTATTTGTTAACGGTTCACAGTCCCAGCGTAGAGAGATGGCCCATTCAAAATGCCCAATGGGCTTAACGACAACCCATCTGCTTCAACAATGCAGCATCCTCGCAAGACGTGATATCGACACGTTGTAAGGCCCTCTAATGTCCCTCGAGTAAGGTTGTCATCCTTTTAACAGATCATGACCAACGATCTGGGACGGAAAAACAAAGCAAAAGAAGAAAAGTGGCCTGAAATTGATGGAAACGTTCGATTTTGGGCTACAAAAATGGGTACAGCAAGCAAGCTGGCAGCCCTCGTCGTAGAGCTCTCAAAGAGCTTTCCAACGGTATACTGTGCGCCGCGTAATTCCTTACGAATCAAAAGTTATGCGCACCGGAGCGATGGAGACCTAGTCAAAAGCCCTACGCCCCCGGTTTGTGGGCCCAACCTCTACGTGAAGTTAAGTTGTCCTGCCCAAGGTGCCGTGGGATTCGGTAATTGAAATGTGGTAGATAAACTATCTTGGCAACCCTAACCAGAGCAAAAAAAATTGAAAAGTGGGTATAACACGAGGATTTCCCAGGGGGTCACCCATCCTAGTACAATTTTCGCCCAAGCACGCTTAACTTCGAAGTTCTGATGGGATCCGGTGCATTAGTGCTGGTATGATCGCACCCGTCATGTTGATGGCACAATTCCTTTATATGTTAACGGTTCACAGTACCAGCCTAGAGAGATGGCCAATTCAAAAGGCCCAATGGGCTTAACAATAACCCATCCGCTTCAACAACGTAGCATCCTAGCAAGACGTGATATCGACGCATTGTAGGGCCCTCTAATGTCCCGCGAGTTAGGTTGTCTTCCTTTTAACAGCTCACGACGTACGATCCGGGAGGGAAAAACAGAGCAAATGAAGAAAAGTGGCTAGAAACTGATGAAAACATCCGATTTTGGGTTCCAAAAATGGGTACAACGAGCAAACTAGCTGCCCCCGTCGTAGAGCTCTCAAAGTGCTTTGCAACGGTACACTGTGCGCCGCGTAACTCCTTAAGGATCAAATGTTACGGGCACCGGAGCGACGGAGACTTGGTCACAAGCCCTACGCCCTCGGTTTGCCGGCCCAGCCTCTACATGAAGTGAAGTTGTCTTGCCCAATGTTTCGTGGGATTCGGTAATACAAATTTGGTGGATAAAGTATCTTGGCAACCCTAACCAGGGCAAAAATAATTGAAAAGGGGGTGCAACACGAGGACTTCCCAGGGGGTCACCCATCCTAGAGCTACTCTCGCCCAAGCACGCTTAACTTCGGAGTTCTGATGGGATCCAGTGCATTAGGGCTGGTATGATTGCTCCCGTAATGTTGAGGGCACAATTCCTTTATTTGTTAACGGTTCACAGTCCCAGCGTAGAGAGATGGCCCATTCAAAAGGCCCAATGAGCTTTACGACAACCCATCCACTTCAACAACGCAGGATCCTCGTAAGACGTGATATCAAAGCGTTGTACGGCCCTCTAATGTCCCGCGAGTAAGGTTGTCATCCTTTTAACAGCTCACGACCTACGATCCAGGACGAAAAAACAGAGCAAAAGTAGAAAAGTGGTCTGACACTGATGAAAATGTTCGATTTTGGGCTCCAATAAGGGCACAGCAAGCAGCTCGCTGCCCCATTCGTAGAGTTGTCGGAGAACTTTGCAACGGTATGCTGTGCGCCACGTAACTCATTACGGATCAAAAGTTATGGGCACTGGAGCGACGGAGAACTGGTCATAATCCTTACGCCCTCGGTTTGCGAGCCCAGCCTTCACGTGAAGCGAAGTTGTCTTGCCCAAGGTGCCGTGGGATCCGATAATAGAAATATGGTGGATAAAGTATCTTGGCAACCCAAACCGGAGCAAAACAAATTGAAAAGAGGGGTGCAACACGAGGACTTCCCAGGGGGTCACCAATCCTAGTACTACTCTCGCCCAAGAACGCTTAAACAACGCAGCATCCTAGCAACACGTGATATCGATGCGTTGTAGAGCCCTCTAATGTCCTGCGAGTAAAGTTGTCGTCCTTTTAACAACTCACGACGTACGATCCGGGATGACAAAACAGAGCAAACGAAGAAAAGTTGCCTGAAACTGATGAAAACGTTCGATTTTATGCTCCAAAAAGGGGCGCAACGAGCAAGCTCGCTACCTACGTCGTAGAGCTCTCGGAGAGCTTTCTAACAGTAAGCTGTGTACCGCGTAACTCTTTACGGATCAAAAGTTAAGGGCACCGGAGCAACGGAGACTTAGTCACAAGCCGCACGCCCTCGGTTTGCTAGCCCAGCCTCTACGTGAAGTGAAGCTGTCTAGCCCAATTTTCCGTGGGATTCGGTAATAGAAATTTGGTGGATGAAGTATCTTGGCAACCCTAACCAAGGCATAAAATATTGAAAAGGGGGTGCAACACGAGGACTTCCCAGGGGGTCACCCATCTTAGTACTACTCTCACCCCAGCACGCTTAACTTCAGAATTCTGATGGGATCTGGTGCATTAGTGCGGGTATGATCGCACCCGTCATGTTGAGGGCACAATTCCTTTATTTGTTAACGGTTCACAGTCCCAGCCTAGAGAGATGGCCCATTCAAAAGGCCCAATAGGCTTAACGACAACCCATCCACTTCAACAACGTAGCATACTCTCAAGACGTGATATCGACGCGTTGTTGGGCCCTCTAATGTCTCGCGAGTAAGGTTGTCATCCTTTTAACGGCTCCCAACGTACGATCCAGGATGGAAAAACAGTGCAAAAGAAGAAAAGTGGCCTGAAACTGATGAAAACGTTTTATTTTCAGCTCCAAAAATGGCTAAGCGAGCAAGCTCGCTGCCCCCATTGTAGAGCTGTCGGAGAGCTTTGCAACGGTATACTATGTGCCGCGTAACTCTTTACGGATCAAATGTTATGGGCACTGGAGCGACAGAGACCTGGTCACAAGCCCTACACCCTCGGTTTGTGGGCCCAGCCTCCACGTGAAGCGAAGTTGTCTTGCTCAAGGTGCGGTGGGATTCGATAATAGAAATGTGGTGGATAAAGTATCTTGGCAATCCAAACCGGAGCAAAAAAATTTGAAAAGGGGGGTGCAACACGAGGACTTCCCAGGGGGTCACCCATCCTAGTACTACTCTCGTCCAAGCACGCTTAACTACGGAGTTCTGATGGGATCCGGTGCATTATTGCTGGTAGGATCGCACTTGTCATGTTGATGGCATAATTCCTTTATCTGTTAACGGTTCACAGTCCAAGCCTAGAGAGATGGCCAATTCAAAAGGCCCAATGGGCATAACGATAACCCATCCGCTTCAACAATGCAGCATCCTAGCAAGACGTGATATCGACGCGATGCAGGGCCCCCTAATATCCCGCGAGTAAAGTTGTCGTCCTTTTAACAGCACACGACGTATGATCCGGGAAGAAAAAACAGGGCAAAAGAATAAAAGTGGCCTGAAACTGATGAAAACGTTCTATTTTTAGCTCCAAAAATGGGCACAGCGAGCAAGTTGGCTGCCCCCGTCGTAGAACTCTCAGAGAGCTTTGCAACGGTAAGGTGTGCGCCGCGTAACTCCTTACGGATCAAATGTTATGGGCACCGGAGCGACGGAGACCTGTTGACAAGCCCTACGCCCTCGGTTTGCGCGCCCAGCCACTACGTGAAGCGAAGTTGTCTTGCCCAATGTTCCGTGGGATTCGGTAATAGAAATTTGGTGGATAAAGTATCTTGGTAACCATAACCAGGGCAAAAAAATTGAAAAGGGGTGCAACACGAGGACTTCCCAAGGGGTTACCCATCCTAGTACTACTCTCGCCTAAGCACGCTTAACTTCAGAGTTCTAATGGGGTCCGGTGCATTAGTGCTGGCATGATCACACCCGTCATGTTGAGGGCACAATTCCTTTATTTGTTAACGGTTCACAGTCCCAGCCTAGAGAGATGGCCCATTCAAAAGGCCCATGCGCTTAACGATAACCCATCCGCTTCAACAACGCAGCATCCTCGCAAGACATGATATCGACGCATTGTAGGGCCTTCTAATGTCCCGTGAGTAAGGTTTTCTTCCTTTTAACAGCTCACGACGTATGATCCGGGACAGAAAAATAGAGCAAAAGAAGAAAAGTGGCCTGAAACTGATGAAAACGTTCGATTTTGGGCTCCAAAACTGGCACAGCGAGCAAGCAAGCTGCCCCCTTCGTAGTGCTATAGGAAACCTTTGCAACGGTATGCTGTGCGCCGCGTAACTCCTTACGGATCAAAAGTTATGGGCACCGGAGCGACGGAGACCTGGTCAAAAGCCCTACGCCCTCAGTTTGCAGACCCAGCCTCCACGTGAAGCGAAGTAGTCTTGCCCAAGGTGCCGTGCGATTCAATAATAGAAACGTGGTGGATAATGTATCTTGGCAACACAAACCGGAGCAAAAAAAATTGAAAAGGGGGGTGCAACCCGAGGACTTCCCAGGGGGTCACCCATCCGAGTACTACTCTCGCCCAAGCACGCTTAACTTCGGAGTTCTGATGGGATCCGGTGTATTAGTGCTGGTATGATCGCACCCATCACGTTGAGGGCACAATTCCTTTATGTGTTAACGGCTCACAGTCCCAGCCTAGAGAGATGGCCTATTCAAAAGGCCCAATGGGCTTAACGATAACCCATCCTAGCAAGATGTGATATCGACGCGTTGTAGGGCCACCTAATGTCCCACGGCAAGGTTGTCGTCCTTTTAACAACTCACGACGTACGATCCGGGACGAAAAAAGAGCGCAAAAGAAGAAAAGTGGCCTAAAACTGATGAAAACGTTCGATTTTGGTATCCAAAAAGGAGAACATTGAGCAAGCTGGCTGCCTCAGTCGTAGAGCTCTCAGAGAGCTTTGCAACGGTATGTTGTGCACCGCGTAACTCCTTACGGATCAAAAGTTATGGGCATCGGAGCGACGGAGACCTGGTCACAAGCCCTACGCCCTCAGTTTGCGGGCCCAGCCTCTACGTGAAGCGAAGTTGTCTTGCCCAATGTTCCGTGGGATTCGATAATAGAAATTTGGTGGATAAAGTATCTTGGCAACGCAAACCAGGGCAAAAAAAATTGAAAAGGGGGTGCAACACGAGAACTTCCTAGGGGGTCACCCATCCGAGCACTACTATCGCCCAAGCACGCTTAAGTTCGGAGTTCTGATTGGGTCCGGTGCATTAGTGCTGGTATGGTCACACCTATCATGTTGAGGGCACAATTCCTTTATTTGTTAACGGTTCACAGTCCTAGCCCACAGAGATGGGCCATTCAAAAGGCCCAATGGGCTTAATGACAACCCATCCGTTTCAACAACGTAGCATCCTCGCAAGACGTGATATCGACGCATTGTAGGGCCCTCTAATGTCCCGCGAGTAAGGTTGTCGTCCTTTTAACAGCTCACGACGTACGATCCAGGACAGAAAAACATAGCGAAAAAAGAAAAGTGGCGTAAAACTGATAAAAACGTTCAATTTTGGGCGTCAAAAAGGGCATAGGGAGCAAGCTTGTTGCCCCCTTTGTAAAGCTATCGGAGGGCTTCGCAACGGTATGTTGTGCGCCGCGTAACTCCTTACGGATCAAAAGTTATGGGCACCGGAGCGACGGAGACGTGGTCACAAGCCCTACGCCCTCGGTTTGCTGGCCCAGCCTCCACGTGAAGCGAAGTTGTCTTGCCCAAGGTGCCGTGGGATTCGATAATATAAATGTGGTGGATAAAGTATCTTGGCAACCCAAACAGGAGCAAAAAAATTTGAAAAGGGGGGTACAACACGAGGACTTCCCAGGGGGTCACCCATCCTAGTACTACTCTCGCCCAAGCACGCTTAACTTTAGAGTTCTGTGGGATCCAGTACATTAGTGCTGGTATGATCACACCGGTCATGTTGAGGGCACAATTCCTTAATGTGTTAACGGTTAACAGTCCCAGCCTAGAGAGATGGCCAATTCAGAAGGGCCAATGGGCTTAACGATAACCCATCGCTTCAACAACGTAGCATCCTAGCAACATGTGATATCGACGAGTTGTAGGGCCCCCTAGTGTCCCGCGAGAAAGGTTGTCGTCCTTTTAACAGCTCACGACGTACGATCCGGGATGAAAAAATAGAGCAAAAGAAGAAAAGTGGCCTGAAACTGATGAAAACGTTCGATTTTGGGCTCCAAAAAGGTGCAAAGCAAGCAAGTTGGCTTCCCCCGTCGTAGAGCTCTCAGAGAGCTTTGCAATAGTATGTTGTGCGCCGCGTAGCTCCTTATGGATCAAAAGTTATGGGCACCGGATTGACGGAGACTTGGTCACAAGCCCTACGCCCTCAGTTTGCGCGCCAAGCCTCTACGTGAACCGAAGTTGTCTTATCTAATGTTCTGTGGGATTCGGTAATAGAAATTTGGTTGGTAAAGTATCTTCGCAACTCTAACCGGGGCAAAAAAAATTGAAAAGGGGGTGCAACACGAGGACTTCCCAGGCGTTCACCCATCCTAGTACTACTCTCGCCCAAGTACGCTTAACTTCGGAGTTCTGATGGGATCCGATGCATTAGTGCTGGTATGATCGCACCCGTCATGTTGAGGGCACAATTCCTTTATTTGTTAACGGTTCACAGTCCCAGCCTAGAGAGATGGCCCATTCGAAAGACCCAATGGGCTTAACGACAACCCATCCGCTTCAACAATGCAGCATCCTAGCAAGACGTGATATCGACGCAATGTAGGGCCCTCTACTTGTCCTGCGAGTAAGGTTGTCGTCCTTTTAACAGCTCACGACGTACGATCCGGGATGAAAAAACAGAGCAAAAGTAGAAAAGTGGCCTGAAACTGCTGAAAACGTTTGATTTCAGGCTCCAAAAAGGGCACAGCAAGCAAGCTCGCTGCCCCTTTCGTAAAGCTATCGGAGAGCTTTGCAACGATATGCTGTGCATCGTGTAACTCGTTACGGATCAAAATTTATGGGCAATTGAGCGACGGAGACCTGGTCACAAGCCCTACGCCCTCGGTTTGTAGGCCCATCATCCACGTGAAGCGACGTTGTCTTGCCCAAGGTGCCGTGGGATTCGATAATAGAAATGTGGTGGATAAAGTATCTTGGGAACACAAACTGGAGCAAAAACAAAAATTGAAAAGGGGGTACAACACGAGGACTTCCCAGGGGGTCACCCATCCTAATACTACTCTCGCCCAAGCATGCTTAACTTCGTAGTTCTGATGGGATCCGGTGCATTAGTGCTAGTATGATTGCACCCGTGATGTTGAGGGCACAATTCCATTATTTGTTAACGGTTCACAGTCCCAGCCTAGAGAGATGCCCCACTCAAAAACCCCAATGGTCTTACCGATAACTCATCTGCTTCAACAAAAAAAGCATCCTCGCAAGACGTGATATCGACGCATTGTAGGGCCCACTAATGCCCTGCGAGTAACGTTGTCGTTCTTTTAACAGCTCACGACGTACGATCCAGGATGAAAAAACAAAGCAAAACAAGAAAAGTAGCCCAAAACTGATGAAAAGATTCAATTCTGGGCTAAAAAAAGGGCTTAGCGAGCATGCTAGCTGCCCCCGTCGTAGAGCTCTCAGAGAGCTTTGCAACGGCATGCTGTGCACGGTGTAACTCCTTACGGATAAAAACTTATGAGCACCGGAGCGACGGAGACCTGGTCACAAGCCTTACGCCCTCAGTTTGCGGGCCCAGCCTCCACGTAAAGCTAAGTTGTCTTTCCCAATGTTCCATGGGATTCGGTAATAGAAATTTGGTTGGTAAAGTATCTTGGCAACCCTAACTAGGGCAAAAAAAATTGAAAATTTGGTGCAACACGAGGACTTCCCAGGGGGTCACCCATCCTAGTACTATTCTCGCCCAAGTACGCCTAACTTCGGAGTTCTGATGGGATCCGGTGCATTAGTGTTGGTATGATCGCACCTGTCATGGTGACAATTCCTTTATTTGTTAACGGTTCACACTCCCAGCTTAGAGAGATGGCCAATTCAAAAGGCCCAATGGGCTTAACGACAACCCATCTGCTTTAACAACGCAGCATCCTCACAAGACGTGATATCGACGCATTGTAGGGCCCTCTAATGTCTCGCGATTAAGGTTGTCATCCTTTTAACATCTCATGACGTACGATCCAGGAGGGAAAAACAGAGCAAAAGAAGAAAAGTGGCCTGAAACTTAGGGAAACATTCGATTTCGGGCTCCAGAAAGGGCACAGCGAGCAAGCTCGCTACCCCCTTCGTAGAGCTGTCGGAGAGCTTTGGTAACGGTATGCTGTGCGTTGCGTAACTCCTTACGAATCAAAAAGTATGGGCACCGGAGCGACGGAGACCTGGACACAATCCCTGCGCCCTCGGTTTGCGGGCCCAGCCTCCACGTGAAGCGAAGTTGTCTTGCCCGAGGTGCCGTGGGATTCGATAATAGAAATGTGGTGGATAAAGTATCTTGGCAACCCAAACCAGAGCAAAAAAAATTGAAAAAGGGTGTGCCGCACGAGGACTTCCCAGGGGGCCACCCATCCTAGTACTACTCTCGCCTATGCACGCTTAACTTCGGAGTTTTGATGGGATCCTGTGCATTAGTGCTAGTATGATCGCACCCATCATGTTGAGGGCACAATTCCTTTATGTGTTAACGGTTCACAGTCCCAGCCTAGAGAGATGGCCAATTCAAAAGGCCCAATGGGCTTAACGATAACCCATCCGCTTCAACTACGCAGCATCCTAGCAAGACGTGATATCGACACGTTGTAGGGCCCCCTAATGTCCCGCGAGTAAGGTTGTTGTCCTTTTAACATATCACGACTTTCGATCAGGGACGAAAAAACACAGCAAAAGAGGAAAAGTGGCTTGAAACTGATGAAAACGTTCAATTTTGTGCTCCAAAAATGGCCAAAGCAAGTAAGCTGGCAGCCCCCGTCGTAGAGCTCTCAGAGAGCTTTGCAACGGTATGCTGTGCACCGCGTAACTCCTTACGGATCAAAAGTTATGGGCACCGGAGCGACGAAGACCTGGTCACAATCCCTACGCCCTCGGTTTGCAGGCCCAGCCTCTACGTGAAGCGAAGTTGTCTTGCCCAATGTTCCATGGGATTCGATAATAGAAATGTGGTGGATAAAATATCTTGGCAACCCAAACCGGGGCAAAAAAAATTAAAAAGGCGGTGCAACACGAGGACTTCCCAGGGGGTCACCCATCCTAGTACTACTCTCGCCCAAGCACGCTTAACTTCGGAGTTTTGATGGGATCCAGTGCATTAGTGCTGGTATGATCGCACCTATCATGTTGAGGGCACAATTCATTTATGTGTTAATGGTTCACAGTCCCAGCCTAGAGAGATGGCCAATTCAAAAGGCCCAATGGGCTTAACGATATCCCATCTGCTTCAACAACGTAGCATCATCGCAAGACGTGATATTGACGCGTTGTAGGGCCCTCTAATGTCCTGCAAGTAAGGTTATCGTCCTTTTAACAACTCACGACTTACGATCAGGGACGAAAAAAACCAGCGAAAGAAGAAAAGTGGCCTGAAACTGATGAAAACGTTCAATTTTGGGCTCCAAAAAGGGCAAAGCAAGCAAACGAGTTGCCCCCATCATAGAGCTCTCAGAGCTCTTTGCAACGGTATGCTGTGCGCCGCGTAACACCTTACGGATCAAAAGTTATGGGCACCGGAGCGACGGAGACCTGGTCACAAGCCCTACGCCCTCGGTTTGCTGGCCAAGCCTCCACGTGAATCGAAGTTGTCTTGCCCAATGTTCCATGGGATTCGGTAATAGAAATTTGGTGGATAAAGTATCTTGGCAACCCTAACTAGGGCAAAAATAATGGAAAAGGGCGTGCAACACGAGGACTTGCCAGGGGGTCACCCATCCTAGTACTACTCTCGCCCAAACATGCTTAACTTCGGAGTTCTGATGGCATCCGGTGCACTAGTGCTGGTATGATTGCACCCGTCATGTTGACGGCACAATTCCTTTATTTGTTAACGGTTCACAGTCCCAGCCTAGAGAGATGGCCCACTCAAAAGGCCCAATGGGCTTAACGACAACCCATCCGCTTCAATATCGCAGCATCCTCGCAAGACGTGATATCGACACGTTGTAGGGCCCACTAATGTCCCACGAGTATAGTTGTCGTCCTTTTTACAGCTCATGACGTACGATCCAGGACGAAAAAATCGAGCAAAAGAATAAAAGTGGCTTGAAAATGATGAAAACGTTCTATTTTGGGCTCAAAAAATAGGCACAGCGAGCAAACTAGCTGCCCCTGTCGTAGAGCTCTCAGAGAGCTTTGCAATGGTATGCTGTGCGCCGTGCAACTCCTTGCTGATCAAAAGTTATGTGCACCGGAGCGACGGAGACCTGGTCGCAATCCTTACGCCCTCAGTTTGCGGACCGAGCCTCTACGTGAAGCGAAGTTGTCTTGCCCAATGTTCTGTGGGATTCGGTAATAGAAATTTGGTGGATAAAGTATCTTGGCAACCCTAACCAAGGCAAACAAAATTGAAAAGGGCATGCAACACGAGGACTTCCCAGGGGGTCACCCATCCTAGTACTACTCTCGCCCAAGTATGCTTAACATCGGAGTTCTGATGGGATCCGGTGCATTAGTGCTGGTATGATCGCACCCGTTATGTTGAGGGCACAATTCCTTTATTTGTTAACGGTTCACAGTCCCAGCCTAGAGAGATGGCCCATTCAAAAGGCCCAATGGGCTTAACGACAACCCATCCACTTCAACAACGCAGCATCCTCACAAGACATGATATCGACGCATTGTAGGGGCCACTAATGTCTCGCGAGTAACGTTTTCGTCCTTTTAATAGCTCATGACGTACGATCCAGGATGAAAAAATAGAGCAAATGAAGAAGAGTGTCCTAAAACTGATGAAAACGTTCGATTTTGGGCTCAAAAAAGGGCACAGCGAGCAAGCTAGCTTCCCCCATCGTAGAGCTCTCAGAGAGCTTCGCATTGGTATGTTGTGCGCTGCGTAACTCCTTACGGATCAAAAGTTATGGGCACCGGAGCGACGGAGACCTTGTCACAAGCCCTACGCCCTCAGTTTGCCGGACCAGCCTCTACGTGAAGCGAAGTTGTCTTGCCCAATGTTCCGTGGGATTCGGTAATAGAAATTTGTTTGGTAAAGTATCTTGGCAACCCTAACCAGGACAAAAAAAATTGAAAAGGGGCTGCAACACGAGGACTTCCCAGGGGGTCACCCATCCTAGTACTACTCTCGCCCAAGTACGCTTAACTTCGGAGTTCTGATAGGATCCGGTGCATTAGTGCTGGTATGATCGCACCAATCATGTTGAGGGCACAATTCCTTTATTTGTTAACGGTTCACAGTCCCAGCCTAGAGAGATGGCCCATTCAAAAGGCCCAGTAGGCTTAACGACAACCCATCCGCTTCAACAACGCAGCATCCTCGCATGACGTGATATCGACGCGTTGTAGGGCCCTCTAATGTCCCGCGAGTAGGGTTGTCGTCCTTTTAAGAGCTCACGACGTACGGTCAGGGAGGGAAAAACACAGCAAAAGAAGAAAAGTTCCAGAAACTGATGAAAACGTTCGATTTCGGGCTCCAAAAATGGCACAACGAGCCAGCTCACTGCCCCTTTCGTAGAGCTGTTTGAGAGCTTTAGAATGGTATGCTGTGCGTCACGTAACTCCTTACGGATCAAAAGTTATGGGCACCGGAGCGACGGAGACCTGGACACAAGCCCCACGCCCTCGGTTTGCTGGCCCAGCCTCCATGTTAAGCGAAGTTGTCTTGCCCAAGGTGTGGTGGGATTTGATAATAGAAATGTGGTGTATAAAACATCTTGGCAACCCAAACCGGAGCAAAAAAAATTGAAAAGGGGGGTGCAACCCAAGGACTTCCCAGGGGGTCACCCATTCTAGTACTACTCTCGCCAAAGCATGCTTAACTTCGGAGTTCTGATGGGATCCGGTGCATTAGTGCTAGTATGATCACACCCGTCATGTTGAGGGCACAATTCCTTTATGTGTTAACGGTTCACAGTCCCAGCCTAGAGAGATGGCCAATTCAAAAGGCCCAATGGGCTTAATGATAACCCGTCCGCTTCAACAACGGAGCATCCTAGCAAGATGTGATATCGACGCATTGTGGAGCCCCCTAATGTCCCGCGAGTTAGGTTGTCGTCCTTTTAACAGCTCACGACGTATGATCAGGGACGAAAAAACACAGCAAAAGAAGAAAAGTGGCCTGAAACTGATGAAAACGTTCGATTTTGGGCTCAAAAAAGGGGTACAGCAAGCATGCTGGCTGCCCCTGTCGTAGAGCTCTCAGAGAGCTTTGCAACGGTATGCTGTGCGCTGCGTAACTCCTTACAGATCAAAAGTTATGGGCACCGGAGCGACGGAGACCCGGTCACGAGCCCTACGCCCTCGGTTTGCGGGCCTAGCCTCTACGTGAAGCGAAGTTGTCTTGCCCAATGTTCTGTGGGATTCGGTAATAGAAATTTGGTGGATAAAGTATCTTGGCAACCTTAACCCGGGCAAAAAGAATGGAAAAGGTGGTACAACACGAGGACTTCCTAGGGGGTCACCCATCCTAGTACTACTCTCGCCCAAACATGCTTAACTTCGGAGTTCTTATGGGATCCGGTGCATTAGTACTAGTATGATCGCACTTGTCACGCCCTAACCCGACCTATAGAGGTTAGACTAGGGTGTGATCTAAACGTTCATATTATTTCACGTACTTAGTCGTTCATTAAGGTTTAATGCTTAACGTTAGCCTAGAACTCCAAAATTTTCTGGAGTACCAGCAGCATAACGGCTGTAATTGGCTCCTTAGTTTGACCTAATTTCTAAACACCTCAATTATTCCAATCATTAATCCAATTCCATTACGGACTCCTATTTTGTCACCAACCGATTTGCCTATTAGTTTATCTTGAAAGTCTCGTTTGGTTAATAAGCCTAACATGATAACTATGTCCTGTTTATTTGTCAATTTCCTATCATGCAAGTACCTATTATCCTTTAGCTTGTGCATGATCACTAGGTGAGATTAAGTAGAGTTGCATTATTTACTTCTTCACCTTGCGGTTCAAACACCTATGATAACTACTAATTTAATGACGAAAGTAAACTACCAAATAAAGAGTTCGTCCGGCTACAATCAGTACAAGCCAAAATTAGACCCAAATTACAACGGGGTCATTTACATCAATAAAATGAACAGTTTGCAATCAAACACAATATCCATATAGCAACCACTTTCAGGCAAAGCACAAAAGCACGTAGTCACTCCCAGGAATCATCAACAAGCACATTTACTTCGGGTACTTGTTCCAAATCTGCTGCACCTATGACAAAAAAGAGGATGAGTCCTTATGAACTCAGCGAGGGGGAACGAGAAATAGGTTTTGAAACTCATTTTTCGCTTCAACTTATGAGAATCCTTTTGGAAGCATGAATATAACACAATTAAGTACAGAACAATAATACAAAAGTAAAGGAACACAATTACCCGTCTTTCCTCCCTGAGGTCCTCTAGGGACCAAGCGAGAGTACTTATACGCAAGGAAAAGGATACAGTGAGCTTTTGCTCTCAATTGTTGTGGCCGACTTCAAATCATCCCCTTAACACGCCAAGTGGGTGTACTCTGGATGTACCCCGAAATCCTACGACCCAACTCTCCGAGGAAGTCTAGCCCCCAAGCGAGAGAGGGAATGGGACCATGGTAGTCACGGTTGCACCGGCAAGCCCGATGCCGCCCGGTGTGCGTGAATGCTACCATGCCAGAATGAAAGGTTGCAACCTTGTATGCAATGCACATTTATGACATTTAATATATCACATTAGGAGGACAACAAAGTAGGTTGCCTCCGGACAGTCATAAGATTGCACATTGACAAGTAAACAAGCGAGGCACGAATAGACAAGTAATTTCACTTGAAAAGCATATGGAGTTATATGAACATTAAACGGGCAGCCATGTAATGCACGCAAATCAGGTCATATAACTCATTTCAACGTTCACGTAATCAAATAATAAGGTTATTCATCATGCAACAACAATCTACGTGGTTCGGATGCAAGAAATGCCTATTTGTCAACATGCAACGAATCAAAATCACATTTAGGGCTATAAGGCAACTACGGGCAGCCTACTAAACATATAATTACACTCAATATTCAAAGGATCAACACTTAGCAAGTTCGCCTAGTCACTAGGGTTTTCATTTCATGCTTACCCGTGCAATTAAGCCCCAAGTCAACTCAAAATCAATCTCAAGCCAAGCATCAATTAATTCAACATCCCCAAGTACTCAAAACAGTCCACACAACATCTCAATGCCACAATCCCAAACAATTAATACCACAAGAGAAGTTACAACAAGTTTTCTAAGCATATAACTAAACGAAACCTTCACTGGAATAGGCTGTTTTCTCACAATAATTAAGAGAAGAAAACAATCTCCAATTCCAGTGAATATGATGTCAAATTAAAGCTTAAGAAGTGAAATAAAATCAGAAACAAACCTTGCATCATTTGGAGTTCGGGTCCAATAGTTATAGCCAAAACAGTGGGATTGCACAAAACTATCCAGATTTGCACACATTTCAATAGTTGTCGTTTTTGAGGTCCTTAGAGTCCGATTTAGCCTTAGTCCATTTCTAAAAAAAATGTTCAGAACTGAAAACTATAATAGTACACCAATTTTAATACATTTTGGATATCATTTACTAAGTCAAAACTGGTTTGTTCCACAAGGTCAGTGCATCTACCAAAACCTGCTTCATTTTTCCGGGCTTCCAGATTTGGACACATTTTAATGATTTGCCATTGTGAGGACCTTAGAGTCAAAATTAGCTTTTTCCTATTTCTACAAAAAATGTTCAAAACTGGAAAAACTAGTCACCTACCAAGTTTCATGAATTTTCAACATCATTTGCCTAGCCAAACTCACCTCGAAACAACACGATAGAGAGCTGTCACCAAATCCGATTTCATCTATCATCAACTTCAAGCCAAAATCTTGCCATGCATGGTTGTAAAAGCTTATGAACACACATATAACTCAAGTACAGAAGCAAAGACACACATTTAAGAGCATGCATGTGGATTTTTGAAAGATTTTCAAGAATTTTTAGCCCTCACCTTAGCAAAACAACAAGAAGATGCACAAGACTTTGATGAAGCACAAGATTTGTTCTTTTCCTTGCTTAGCCAAGACTCCACCCGTTTTTTTCTCAATTTTCCTAGCTTAGTGACAAAGTTCTTAGTAGGTGCATGAGGTTAGAACAAGAAGAAAAGAAATGGAAGCTATCAACATACCAAAGGGCCGAATGAGTGTTCTATGAGCTTGCATGCATGTCTCTTTGCTTCTAGCTTGCTTGGGCTGCCATGGCTGAGGTCGGGAGGGTCTTAGAGTGTCCTTGAGAGTTTTTAGGAGTCTTGGGACCTCAAAGGTCAGCCTTGGTCGTAAATGGAGAGAGAAGGAAAGAGAGGAGAGAGTTTGTGAGGAAAGAGAGAGTTTGAGAGAGAAATGATGCTTGTGTGTGTGTGTGTTTGCCTTGAGCCTTTCAAATCTGATTTTTGTGTGTCAACTAGCATATAATTTGAGTTGTAATGAGGCATGGGGTGTGTTGGTCGAGAAAGGGGACTTGGGGTAGGGTAAAATGGCAATATTTTATGCATTGTGTCTAGTGTATGTCATAGATTGTCTAGGGTATAATATTTTTTGTTCAAAACTTGCTCAAGACTTTGATATGGCCGAGAAATGCAATGAAAAATATGAAATTTCAGATTCAAGTTAATACATTTTAGATTATAATAAGTGTGGAATTTGAGGTGCATTGGTTTTGGGTGAAAATAAAGAATAAAGAATGTTTAGATGTTTGTGTAGATAGAATTATTTATTGTTAGTGGGTTTTGTAGAGATTTGAATTAGGATTATAATAATAGTTAGTGGAATGTGTAGGATTATTTTATTGTCTTGTGCTTTGTGTAGGATTCTTTATTGATTAGCGTGCGGCCACGCTTTCCTAGGTCTAGGGCACGCATTACGAGACACGCACAGAAATCAATACATGGCACGAATCACGAGGTAGACACGAACTACGATGTAAGACACAAACTTCAAGACTAATGCATGCAATCCTAGGCGAATGCACATAAACCAAGGCAAGGCACATAATTCAATACAATGCACGCAAATCGAGGTACGACTCTTAAACCTAGGTTAGGGCACGCAATTCAAGGTCAGTGTACACAAATCGAGGTATCGCACTTAAATCGCACGTAAGTCGAGGATTAGGGCATATAATTCTAGGTCAAGGCACGTATGACGAGGCATGCATGAAATCCAAAACAGGGCACGTAATCCAAGGTCAGTCATATCATTCTTGGTCTATGGCACACAAATAAAGGCAACACACGTTATTCGGGGTCGGGCCTCACAGCACCCGTCATGTTGAGGGCACAATTCCTTTATTTGTTAACGGTTCACAGTCCCAGCCTAGAGAGATGGCCCATTCAAAAGGCCCAATGGGCTTAACGACAACCCATCCGCTTCAAAAATGCAGTATCCTCGCAAGACGTGATATCAATGCATTGTAAGGCCCACTAATGTCCCGCGAGTAAGGTTGTCGTCCTTTTAACAGCTCACGACGTACAATCTAGGACAAAAAAACAGAGCAAAAGAAGAAAAGTGGCCTAAAACTGATGAAAACTTTCGATTTTGGGCTCAAAAAAGGGCACAGCGAGCAAGCTAGCTGCCCCCGTCGTAGAGCTCTTAGAGAGCTTTACAACGGTATACTGTGCGCCGCGTAACTCCTTACGGATCAAAGGTTATGGGCACCGGAGCGACGGAGACCTGGTCACATGCCCTACGCCCTCAGCTGGAGGGCCCAGCCTCTACGTGATGCAAAGTTGTCTTGCCCAATGTTCCGTGGGATTCGGTAATAGAAATTTGGTTGGTAAAGTATCTTGGCAACCCTAACAAGGGCAAAAAAAATTAAAAAGGGGGTGCAACACGAGGACTTCCCAAGGGGTCACCCATCCTAGTACTACTCTCGCCCAAGTACGCTTAATTTTAGAGTTCTGATGGGATATGGGGCATTAGTGCTGGTATGATTGCATCCGTCATGTTGACAACACAATTCCTTTATTTGTTAACGGTTCACAGTCCCAGCCTAGAGAGATGGCCCATTCAAAAGCCCCA
The DNA here is from genome assembly GCA_037974665.1 of Ehretia macrophylla. Classification (NCBI taxonomy): domain Eukaryota; kingdom Viridiplantae; phylum Streptophyta; class Magnoliopsida; order Boraginales; family Ehretiaceae; genus Ehretia; species Ehretia macrophylla. The sequence continues at coordinate 83,178,645 of CM075770.1, read as the reverse complement.
ATGGCCTTAACGACAACCTATCAGCTTCAACAACGCAGCATCCTCGCAAGACGTGATATCGACACGTTGTAGGGCCTTCTAATGTCCCGTGAGTAAGGTTGTCATGCTTTTAACAGCTCACGACGTACGATGCGGGCGGGAAAAACATAGCAAAAGAAGAAAAGAGGCCTGAAACTAATGAAAACGTTTGATTTCAGGCTCTAAAAAGGGCACAGCGAGCAAGCATGCTACCCCCTTTGTAGAGCTGTCAGAGAGCTTTGCAACGGTATGCTGTGCGTCGCGTAATTCTTAACGGATCAAAAGTTATGGGCACCGGAGTGACAGAGACCTGGTCACAAGCCCTACGCCCTCGGTTTGCGGGCCCACCCTCCACGTGAAGCGAAGTTGCCCTGCCCAAGGTGCCGTGGGATTCGATAATAGAAATGTGGTGGATAAAGTATCTTGGCAACCCAAACCGGAGCAACACGAGGACTTCCCAAAGAGTCACCCATCCTTGTACTAATCTCGTCCAAGCACGCTTAACATCGGAGTTCTGATGGGATCCGGTGCATTAGTGCTGGTATGATAGCACCCGTCATGTTGAGGGCACAATTCCTTTATGTGTTAACGGTTCATAGTCCCAGCCTAGAGAGATGGCCAATTCAAAAGGATCAATGGGCTTAACGATAACCCATCCGCTTCAACAACGTAGGATCCTAGCAAGACATGATATCGACGCATTGTAGGGCCCTCCAATGTACCGCGAGTAAGGTTGTCATCCTTTTAACAGCTCACGACGTACGATTCGGGATGAAAAAATAGAGCAAAAGAAGAAAAGTGGCCTGAAACTGATGAAAATGTTCGATTTTAGGCTCCAAAAATAGGCACAGCGAGCAAACTGGCTGCCGTCGTAGAGCTCTCAGAGAGCTTTGCAATGGTATGCTGTGCGCCATGTAACTCCTTACGGATCAAAAGTTATGGGCAGCAGAGCGACGTATACCTGGTCACAATCCCAACGCCTTCGGTTTGCGGGCCCAGCCTCTACGTGAAGTGAAGTTGTCCTACCCAATGTTCCGTGGGATTCGGTAATAGAAATTTGGTAGATAAAGTATCTTGGCAACCCTCACCAGGGCAAAAAAAATTGAAAAGGGGGTGCAACACGGCGACTTCCCAAGGGATCACGCATCCTAGTACTACTCTCGCGCAACCACGCTTAACTTCAGAGTTCTGATGGGATCCGGAGCATTAGTGCTGGTATGATCGCACCGTCATGTTGAGGGCACAATTCCCTTATTTGTTAACGGTTTACAGTCCTAGCCTAGAGAGATGTCCCATTCAAAAGGCCCAATGGGCTTAACGACAACCCATCCACTTCAACAACACAGCATCCTCGCAAGACGTGATATCGACGCGTTGTAAGGCCCACTAATGGCCCGCGAGGAAGGTTGTCGTCCTTTTAACAGCTCACGACGTACGATCCTGGACGGAAAAACATAGCAAAAAAAGAAAAGTGGCCTGAAACTTATGAAAACGTTCCATTTTGGGCACCAAAACGGGAACAGCGAGCAAGCTCGTGCCCCTTCGTAGAGCTGTCGGAGAGCTTTGCAACGGTATGCTGTGTACCGCATAACTGCTTACGGATCAAAAGTTATGGGCACCGGAGCGACGGAGACCTGGTCACAAGCCCTACGCCCTCGGTTTACGGGCCCAACCTCCACGTGAAGCGAAGTTGTCTTGCCCAAGGTGCCGTGGGATTCAATAATAGAAATTTGGTTGATAAAGTATCTTGGAAACCCAAACCGTAGCAGGAAAAATTGAAAAAGGGGGTGTAGTACGAGGACTTCCCAGGGGGTCACCCATCCTAGTACTACTCTTGGCCAATCACGCTTAACTTTGGAGTTCTAATGGGATCCGGTGCATTAGTGCTGGTATGATCGCACCCGTCATGTTGAGGGCACAATTCTTTAATGTGTTAACGGTTCACAGTCCCAGCCTAGAGAGATGGCCAATTCAAAAGGCCCAATGGGATTAACGATAACGCATCCGCTCCAACAACGCAGCATTTTAGCAAGACGTGATATCGACGTGTTGTAGGGCCCCCTAATGTCCCACGAGTAAGGTTGTGGTCCATTTAACTGCTCACGACGTACGATCCAGGATAAAAAAATACAGCAAAAGAAGAAAAGTGGCCTGAAACTGATGAAAACGTTTGATTTTGGGCTCCAAAAAAGGGCACAGCGAGCAACCTGGCTGCCCCCGTGGAAGAGCTCTAAGAGAGCTTTGCAACGGTATGCTGTGCGCCGCGTAACTCCTTACGGATCAAAAGTTGTGGGCACTAGAGCGACGGAGACCTGGTCACAAGACCTACGCCCTTGGTTTGCGTGCCCAGCCTCTACGTCAAGCGAAGTTGTCTTGCCCAATGGTCTGTGGGATTCGGTAATAGAAATTTGGTGCATAATGTATCTTGGCAACCCTAACCAAGGCAAAAAAAAATGGAAAAGGGGGTGCAACACGTGGACTTCCGAGGGGGTCACCTATCCTAGTACTACTCTCGCCCAAACATGCTTAACTTCGGAGTTTTGATGGCATCCTGTGCATTAGTGCTATTATGATCGCACCTGTCATGTTGAGGGCACAATTCCTTTATTTGTTAACGGTTCACAGACCCAGCCTAGAGAGATGGCCCATTCAAAAGGCCCAATGGGCTTAACGACAACCCATCCGCTTCCACAACGCAGCATCCTCGCAAGACATGATATCGACGCGTTGTAGTGCCCTGTAATGTTCCACGAGTAAGGTTGCCGTCCTTTTAACAACTCACGATGTACGATTCGGGACAAAAAAATAGAGCAAAAGATGAAAAGTGGCCTGAAACTGATCAAAACGTTCGATTTCGGGCCCCAAAAAGGGCACAGCGAGCAAGCTCGCTGCCCTCTTCGTAGAGATGTCAGAGAGCTTTGCAACGGTATGCTGTGCGTCGCGTAACTCTTTACGAATCAAAAGTTATGGGCACCGGAAAGACGGAGACCTGGTCACAAGCCCTACGCCCTTGGTTTGCGGGCCCAACCTCCACGTGAAGCGAAATTGTCTTGCCTAAGGTGCAGTGGGATTCGATAATAGAAATGTGGTGGATAAAATATCTTGGCAACCCAAACCGGATTAAAAAAATTTGAAAAGTGGTGTGCAATACGAGGACTTCCGAGGGGGTCACCCATCCTAGTACTACTCTCGCCCAGGCACGCTTAACTTCAGAGTTCTGATAGGATCCGGTGGATTAGTGCTGGTATGATCGCACCCGTCATGTTGTGGGCGCAATTCTTTTATGTGTTAATTGTTCACAGTTCCAGCCTAGAGAGATGGCCAATTCAAAAGGCTCAATGGGCTTAATGATAACCCATCCGCTTCAACAACGCAGCATCTTAGCAAGACGTGATATCGACGCATTGTAGGGCCCCTAATGTCCCGCGAGTAAGGTTGTCGTCCTTTTAACAGCTCACGACATATGATTCGAGATGAAAAAATAGAGCAAAAGAAGAAAAGTGGCCTGAAACTGATGAAAACGTTCGATTTTGGGCTCCAAAAAGGGCACAGTGAGCAAGCTCGTGCCCCCTTCGTAGAGCCGTCGGAGAGATTTGCTACGGTATGCGGTACGCAGCGTAACTTTTTACGGATCAAAAGTTATGGGAACCGGAGCAACGGAGGCATGGTCACAAGCGCAACGCGCTCGGTTTACGGGCCCAGCCTCCACGTGAAGCGAAGTTGTCTTGCCCAAGGTGTTGTGGGATTCGATAATAGAAATGTGGTGGATAAAGTACCTTGGCAACCCAAACCGGAGCAAAAAAAATAGAAAAGAGGGGTGCAACACGAGGACTTCCCAAGGGGTTACCCATCCTAGTACTACTCTCGCCCAAGCACGCTTAACTTCGGAGTTCTGATGGGATCCGGTGTATTAGTGCTGGTATGATCGCACCCGTCATGTTGAGGGCATAATTCCTTTATGTGTTAACGGTTCACAGTCCGAGCCTAGAGAGATGGCCAATTCAAAAGGCCAAATGGGATTAACGATAACGCATCCCCTTCAACAACGCAGCATCCTAGCAAGACGTGATATCAACGCATTGTAGGGCCCCCTAATGTCCAGCGAGTGAGGTTGTCGTCCATTTAACATCTCCCGACATACGATTTGGGACAAAAAAATAGAGAAAAAGAAGAAAAGTGGCCTGAAACTGATGAAAACGTTCGATTTTGGGCTCCAAAAAAGGGCATAGCAAGCAAGCTGGCTGCCCCCGTCGTAGAGCTCTCATAGAGCTTTGCAACGGTATGTTGTGCGCCGCGTAACTCCATACGAATCAAAAGTTATGGGCACCAGAGCGACGGAGACCTGGTCACAAGCCTTACGCCCTCAGTTTGCGGGCCCAGCCTCTACGTGAAGTGAAGTTGTCTTGCCCAATGTTCCGCTGGATTCGGTAATAGAAATTTGGTGGATAAAGTATCTTGGCAACCCTAACCAGGGCAAAAAAATGGAAAAGGGGGTGCAACACGAGGACTTCCCAAGGGGTCACCCATCCTAGTACTACTCTCGCCCAAACACGCTTAACTTAGGAGTTCTGATAGGATCCGGTGCATTAGTGCTGGTATGATCGCACCAATCATGTTGAGGGCACAATTCCTTTATTTGTTAACGGTTCACAGTCCCAGCCTAGAGAGATGGCCCATTCAAAAGGCCCAGTAGGCTTAACGACAACCCATCCGCTTCAACAACGCAGCATCCTCGCATGACGTGATATCGACGCGTTGTAGGGCCCTCTAATGTCCCGCGAGTAACGTTGTCGTCCTTTTAACAACTCACGACGTACGATCCAGGACGAAACGATAGAGCAAAAGAAGAAATGTGGCCTAAAACTGATGAAAACGTTAGATTTTGGGCTCAAAAAAGGGTATAGCGAGCAAGCTAGCTGCCCCCGTCGTAGAGCTCTAAGAGAGCTTTGCAATGGTATGGTGTGCGCCTCGTAACTCCTTACGGATCAAAAGTTATGGGCACCCGAGCGACGGAGACCTGGTCACAAGCCATACGCCCTCAGTTTATGGGCCCAGCCTCTACGTGAAGCGAAGTTGTCTTGCCCAATGTTCCGTGGGATTCGGTAATAGAAATTTTGTTGGTAAAGTATCTTGGCAACCCTAACTAGGGCAAAAAAAATTAAAAAGGAGGTACAACACGAGGACTTCCGAGGGGGTCACCCATCCTAGTACTACTCTCGCCCAAGTACGCCTAGCTTAGGAGTTGTGATGGGATCCGGTGCCTTAGTACTGGTATGGTTGCACCCGTCATGTTGAGGGCACAATTCCTTTATTTGTTAATGGTTCACAATCCCAGCCTAGAGAGATGGCCAATTCAAAAGAACCAATGGGCTTAACGACAACCCATCTGCTTCAACAACGCAGCATCCTCTCAAGACAAGATATCGACGCATTGTAGGGCCCTCTAATGTCCCGCGAGTAAGGTTGTCGTCCTTTTAACAGCTCACGACGTACGATCCGGGAGGGAAAAACAGGGCAAAAGAATAAAAGTGGCCTAAAACTGATGAAAACGTTCGATTTTGGGCTCCAAAAAGGGCATAGCGACCAAGCTCGCTGCCCCCTTCGTAGAGCTGTCGGAGAGCTTTGCAACGGAATGCTATGCGTTGCGTAAGTCCTTACGGATCAAAAGTTATAGGCACCGGAGCGACGGAGACCTGGTCACAAGCCCTACGCCCTCAGTTTGTGGGCCCAGCTTCCCCGTGAAGCGAAGTTGTCTTTCCCAAGGTGTCGTGGGATTCGATAATAGAAATATGGTGGATAAAGTATCTTGGCAACCCAAACCGGAGCAAAACAAATTGAAAAGAGGGGTGCAACACGAGGACTTCCCAGGGGGTCACCCATCCTAGTACTACTCTCGCCCAAGCACGTTTAACTTCGGAGTTATGATGGGATCTAGTGCATTAGTGCTGGTATGATCGCACCCATCATGTTGAGGGCACAATTCCTTTATGTGTTAACGGTTCACAGTCCCAGCCTAGCGAGATGGCCAATTCAAAAGGCCCAATGGTCCTAACGATAACCCATCCGCTTCAACAACGCAGCATCCTAGCAAGACGTGATATCGATGCATTGTAGGGCCCCCTAATGTCCCCTCGAGTAATGTTGTCGTCCTTTTAATAGCTCACGACTTACGATAAGGGATGAAAAAACACAGCAAAAGAAGAAAAGTGGCCTGAAACTGATGAAAACGTTCGATTTTGGACTCCAAAAAGGGGCATAGCAAGCAAGCTGGCTATCCCTGTCGGAGAGCTCTCAAAGAGCTCTGTAACGGTTTGCTGTGTGCTGCTTAACTCCTTATGGATCAAAAGTTTATTTGTCAATTTCCTATCATGCAAGTACCTATTATCCTTTAGCTTGTGCATGATCACTAGGTGAGATTAAGTAGAGTTGCATTATTTACTTCTTCACCTTGCGGTTCAAACACCTACTTTAACTACTATTTAAATGACGAAAGTAAACTACCAAATAAAGAGTTCGTCCGGCTACAATCAGTACAAGCCAAAATTAGACCCAAATTACAACGGGGTCATTTACATCAATAAAATGAACAGTTTGCAATCAAACACAATATCCATATAGCAACCACTTTCAGGCAAAGCACAAAAGCACATAGTCACTCCAAGGAATCATCAACAAGCACATTTACTTCGGGTACTTGTTCCAAATCTGCTGCACCTGTGACAAAAAAAAGGGTGAGTCCTTATGAACTCAGCGAGGGGGAATGAGAAATACGTTTTGAAACTCTTTTTCTGGTTCAACTTATGAAAAACCCTTTTTGGAAGCATGAATATAACACAATTAAGTACATAACAATAATATAAAGTAAAGGAACAAAATTACCAGTCTTTCCTCCCCGAGGTTCTCTAGGAACCAAGCAAGAGTACTTATACACAAAGTAAAAGGATACAGTGAGCTTTTGCTCTCAGTTGTTGCGGCCGACTTCAAATCATCCCCTTAACACGCCAAGTGGGTGTACTCCGGATGTACCCTGAAATCCTACGACCCAACTGTCACGCCCCAACACGACCCCTCCTATGATCAGTCAGGACGCAACGGAATTTCGGCAGTATAACGACAGTAAATAGGACACCGAGGTTCCAAACCAACCTCATTAAACATCATACATCCAGTAACTCCTTAATTCAAACAACAACATACAACACAATCATAATATACAATAAACCATCCTCGTTATACGCCTCCGTTCCAACATAACATACAATACCTCAACCTTATCATACATTTCAAAAATAAGTTGAGACATATTTACAACTTAACCATAGACAAAAGAAAGCAACTAAGTTAACACAATTTGGATCATCATCTTTTCAATATCTATTACATTAAGAACCATAAGGTATATAAAGTCTGTTAAGCTAATATACAAACATTTAAACAACATAAAATAATGGATAAGACTCAGGAACATATGACTCATCCACGTAAAGCACATTTTCCACATTCTCCTCTTCAGGAGGCACATACCTGTAATCCGGCTCTGCAACACCTGTAAGCATGCATTAATAGAGAGTGAGCTTATATACATAAGCCCAGTGAGGATCCGATAGATCTCGAGCAAGGTCTACTAAACTCCTTGGAATAATCCTTTGAGTCAGTAAACACACAATAACATCAATAATACTATCATCACATAACTATATGACCATTCAATAAAGGATACTCTATTTGGTGTAGCTCCAAACGCCATCACGATCTCAACCGTTCTTCTTATAACTCCCCATTACTCACGCACCCGAGGTACCTCACTAGCCCCTCCCTCCATGACACCTCCGTCATGCGAGCTGGGGGTAGCCTATGGCAGTCATGCCGTTATCAACCCGACAGCCCGACGCTGCCCGAGAGGTGGCACACACATACCAAGACTCCATAATCATCAATCATCAATCAATCATCAATCAATCAATCAATTGGGAGATCAGCAACAAGAGTGCCCGATTCCCGCATTCAATAATAATCAATCAATAACATCAATATAACATCAATATTTAATTAAACAACAATTAACGAAGTTAGATGACAAAGTAGGCCATCTAACCGGACATGCGTAATATACATAATTAAACTCTAAATTACTCATCAAAAACTCACCATTGATCACTCGAACACTACCCAACCATCTAAAGACATCGTTCAAGAAATTAAAGAATGACAACCTAAACTTCTAAAATTCATAACTTCCAATCTACTAATCCAAACATTGCCAAATCAGTTCCTATCACTCACCCATTTAACCTACTACATTAGCCCTCTCGGAAATCCACCATAACACCTCTAAATCATGCCCGATAACCCTAAAATCCTAAGATGTCATGGCTGGATTTTTTGGATTTTCACACAAACAATGTAATCGAAAATTAGGCATTACAACAGCGCTAACACGTAATTATCAAGTATTTAGAAATCGACGGCAATCGATTTCGATCAACACAACTCATTTAATTCAACTTTGAACATTTTAATCAAAATTAAATACCCGGAAAATAAAAATTATGCTACATCCGACAGAAACTCGTAGTATTAGTATATAATGATCCCTAGCATGCAAGGAGCAATAATCTATCATCAGATTTCAATTCTAACGGTTCAATCTTCATTTATACGCAAAAACACAAAAATGACATTTTGAGATCTAGAATTTTTCTCTCACCTTTGATCCGAAGTAAAGCTAGGAATGCGTGCAACAGGTGCCCAACAAGCGGAATCAAGCTCGGTTTGAAAAGATTCGGACTTTAAATGAGTTTTCTAAGGCAAAATTACTTTGAAAATAAGTTGAAAAAAATCTCTTTTTTTCCCTAAGCTTTCACGGCTGCAAGGTGTGTGAAAATTTGGTGTTTTGCTTTGTTTCATTGTGTGTTGGTGATATATGCATGAAAGTCAACAAGTCAAATGAAAGTCAAAGTTGAAACTTTAGTATTTTTAGTGTTTTCTTGACTTTAAATGCATTTTATTGATCACCAAAGTTCAAAACATTTATTCAACACCTAAGCAAGCTCAAGTAAATTATTTTTAGGTGACAAGAAGTTTTACAATCAAACAATTTCACCCGAGTCGGCTTAAAACTCGATTTTCGCAAAAGTCGGTGTAAAAACCCTAATAAATTCTTAAGCCGATTTTAAAATCGTTTTCATCAAACACAGGTCTATTAAAGTCCGTTGACTAAGTCTAGAAGGGTTAAAAAGACCAGTTTCAAAATTTTAGCGGACGTGTTTCGAAAACACTATTCACTGAAAATCGACGATAAAATTTCTGATCCCGTTTTTTATGAAAATTTCATGAATGCACATTTAGCACGTATTAGGAGTATTGACATCAAAATCATAACATTCTAGGCCCTATAGCACATAAACAGGTCATATGCACGCAAAACGAGACAAAGCACGTAAATCAAGTTAAAGCAGAAAAGTGAGGTTTCACACCAACTCTCCGAGGAAGTCTAGCCACCAAGCGAGAGAGGGAATGGGACCATGGTAGTCACGGTTGCACCGGCAAGCCCGATGCCGCCCGGTGTGTGTGAACGCTACCATGCCAGAATGAAATGTTGGAACCTTGTATGCAATGCACATTTATGACATTTAATATATCACATTAGGAGGACAACAAAGTAGGTTGCCTCCGGACAGTCATAAGATTGCACATTGACAAGTAAACAAGCGAGGCACGAATAGACAAGTAATTTCAATTGAAAAACATCTGGAGTTATATGAACATTAAATGGGCAGCCATGTAATGCACGCAAATCAGGTCATATAACTCATTTCAACATTCACGTAATCAAATAATAAGGTTATTCATCATGCAACAACAATCTACGTGGTTCGGATGCAAGAAATGCCTATTTGTCAACATGCAACGAATCAAAATCACATTTAGGGCAATAAGGAAACTACGGGCAGCCTACTAAACATATAATTACACTCAATATTCAAAGGATCAACACTTAGTAAGTTTGCCTAGTCACTAGGGTTTCCATTTCATGCTTACCCGTGCAATTAAGCCCCAAGTCAACTCAAAATCAATCTCAAGCCAAGCATCAATTAATTCAACAATCCCAAGTACTCAAAACAGTCCACACAACATCTCAATGCCACAATCCCAAGCAATTAATACCACAAGAGAAGTTACAACAAATTTTCTAAGCATATAACTAAACGAAACCTTCACTGCAATAGGCTGTATTCTCACAATAATTAAGACAAGCAAAAAACCTCAAATTCCAGTGAAAAAGATTTCAAATTAAAGTTTAAGAAGTGAACTAAAATCAGAAACAAACCTTGCATCATTTGGAGTTCGGGTCCAATAGTTATAGCCAAAACAGTGGGATTGCACAAAACTGTCCAAATTTGCACACATTTCAATAGTTTTCGTTTTTGAGGTTTTTAGGGTCCGATTTAGCCTTAGTCCATTTGTGACAAAAATGTCCAGAACTGAAAAATATAGCAGCACACAAAATTTGATGCATTTTGGACATCATTTACTAAGTCAAAACTGGTTCGTTCCACAAGGTCAGTGCATCTGCCAAAACCTGCTTCATTTTTCCGGACTTCCAGATTTGGACACATTTTAATGATTTGCCATTTTGAGGACCTTAGAGTCAAAATTAGCTTTTTCCTATTTATGAAAAAAACTTTAAAAACTGGCAATACTAGTCACCTACCAATTTTCATGCATTTTCAACATCATTTGCCTAGCCAAACTCACCTCGAAATTACACGACAGAGAGCTGTCACCAAATCCGATTTCATCTATCATCAACTTCAAGCCAAAATCTTGCCATACATGGTTGTAAAAGCTTATGAACACACATATAACTCAAGTACAGAAGCAAAGACACACATTTAAGAGCATGCATGTGGATTTTTGAAAGATTTTCAAGAAGTTTTAGCCCTCACCTTAGCAAAACAACAAGAAGATGCACAAGACTTTGATGAAACACAAGATTTGTTCTTTTCCTTGCTTAGCCAAGACTCCACCCGTTTTTTCTCAATTTTCCTAGCTTAGTGAAAAAGTTCTTAGTAGGTGCATGAGGTTAGAACAAGAAGAAAAGAAATGGAAGCTATCAACATACCAAAGGGCCGAATGAGTGTTCTATGAGCTTGCATGCATGTCTCTTTGCTTCTAGCTTGCTTGGGCTGCCATGGCCTAGCTTGGGAGGGTCTTAGAGTGTCCTTGAGAGTTGTTAGGAGTCTTGGGAGCTCAAAGGTCAGCCTTGGTCGTAAATGGAGAGAGAAGGAAAGAGATGAGAGAGTTTGTGAGGAAAGAGAGAGTTTGAGAGAGAAATGATGCTTGTGTGTGTGTGTGTTGGCCTTGAGCCTTTCAAATCTGATTTTTGTGTGTCAACTAGCATATAATTTGAGTTGTAATGAGGCATGGGGTGTGTTGGTCGAGAAAGGGGACTTGGGGTAGGGTAAAATGGCAATATTTTATGCATTGTGTCTAGTGTATGTCATAGATTGTCTAGGGTATAATATTTTTTGTTCAAAACTTGCTCAAGACTTTGATATGGCCGAGAAATGCAATGAAAAATATGAAATTTCAGATTCAAGTTAATACATTTTAGATTATAATAAGTGTGGAATTTGAGGTGCATTGGTTTTGGGTGAAAATAAAGAATAAAGAATGTTTAGATGTTTGTGTAGATAGAATTATTTATTGTTAGTGGGTTTTGTAGAGATTTGAATTAGGATTATAATAATAGTTAGTGGAATGTGTAGGATTATTTTATTGTCTTGTGCTTTGTGTAGGATTCTTTATTGATTAGCGTGCGGCCACGCTTTCTTAGGTCTAGGGCACGCACTACGAGACACGCACAGAAATCAATATAGGGCACGAATCACGAGGTAGACATGAACTACGAGGTAAGACACAAACTTCAAGACTAATGCATGCAATCCTAGGTGAATGCACGCAAACCAATGCAAGGCACGTAATTCAATGCAATGCACGCAAATCGAGGTACGACTCTTAAACCTAGGTTAGGGCACGCAATTCAAGGTCAGTGCACACAAATTGAGGTATTGCACTTAAATCGAAGTCAGGGCACGTAAGCCGAGGATTAGGGCACATAATTCTAGGTCGAGGCACGTATGACGAGGCATGCATGAAAATCGAGACAGGGCACGTAATCCAAGGTTAGTCATATCATTCTTGGTCCATGGCACACAAATCAAAGTAACACATGTTATTCGGGGTCGGGCCTCACAGCACCCGTCAGGTTGAGGGCAAACTTCCTTTATTTGTTAACGGTTCACAGTCCCAGCCTAGAGAGATGGCCCATTCAAAAGGCCCAATGGGCTTAACGACAACCTATCTGCTTCAAAAATGTAGCATCCTCGCAAGACGTGATATTGACGCATTGTAGGGCCCACTAATGTCCCGCGAGTAAGGTTGTCGTCCTTTTTACAACTCACGACGTACAATCTAGGATGAAAAAACAGAGCAAAAGAAGAAACGTGGCCTAAAACGGATGAAAATGTTCGATTTTGGGCTCAAAAAAAGGCACAGTGAGCAAGCTAGCTGCCCCCGTCGTAGAGCTCTCAGAGAGCTTTGCAACGGTATGCTGTGCGCCGCGTAACTCCTTACGGATCAAAAGTTATGGGCACCGGAGCAACGGAGACCTGGTCACAAGCCCTACGCCCTCAGTTTGCGGGCCCAACCTCTACGTCAAGCGAAGTTGTCTTGCCCAATGTTCCGTGGGATTCGGTAATAGAAATTTGGTTGGTAAATTATCTTGGCAACCCTAACCAAGGCAAAAAAAATTGAAAAGGGGGTGCAACACGAGGACTTCCCAAGTGGTCACCCATCCTAGTACTACCCTCGCCCAAGTACGCTTAACTTCAGAGTTCTGATGGGATCCGGTCCATTAGTGCTGGTATGATCGCACCCGTCATGCTGAGGGCACAATTCCTTTATTTCTTAACGGTTCACAGTCCTAGCCTAGAGAGATGGCCCATTCAAAAGCTCCAATGGGCTTAACGACAACCCATCAGCTTCAACAACGCAGCATCCACGCAAGACGTGATATCGACACGTTGTAGGGCCTTCTAATGTCCCGCGAGTAAGGTTGTCATCCTTTTAACAAATCACGACGTACGATGCGGGTGGAAAAAAATAGAGCAAAAGAAGAAAAGTGGCCTGAAATTGATGAAAATGTTCGATTCCAGGCTCCAAAAAGGGCAAAGCAAACAAGCACGCTACCCCCTTTGTAGATCTGTCGGAGAGCTTTGCAACGATATGCTGTGCGTCGCGTAACTCCTAACGGATCAAAAGTTATGGGCACTGGAGCGACGGAGACCTAGTCACAAGCCCCACGCCCTCGGTTTGCTAGCCCATCCTCCACGTGAAACGAAGTTGTCTTGCCCAAGGTGCCGTGGGGTTCGATAATAGAAATGTGGTGGATAAAGAATCTTGGCAACCTAAGCCGGAGCAAAAAAAATTGAAAAGGGGGGTGCAACACGAGGCTTTCCCAGAGGGTCACCCATCCTAGAACTACTCTCACCCAAGCACACTTAACATCGGAGTTCTGACAGGAACCGGTGCATTAGTGCTGGTATGATCGCACCCGTCATGTTGAGGGCACAATTCCTTTATGTGTTAATGGATCATAGTCCCAGCCTAGAGAGATGGCCAATTCAAAAGGCTCAATGGGCTTAACGATAACCCATCCGCTTCAACAACACAGCATCCTCGCAATACGTGATATCAACGCGTTGTAGGGCCCACTAATGTCCCGCAAGTAAGGTTGTCGTCCTTGTAACAGCTCACGACGTACGATCCGGGATGAAAAAATAGAGCAAAAGAAGAAAAGTGGCCTGAAACTGATGAAAACGTTTGATTTTGGGCTCCAAAAAGGGGCACAGCAAGCAAGCTAGCTGCCCCCGTCGTAGAGCTCTAAAAGAGCTTTGCAATGGTATGCTGTGCGCCGCGTAACTCCTTACGGATCAAAAGTTATGGGCACTCGAGCGACGGAGACTTGGTCACAAGCCCAACGCCTTCAGTTTGCGGGCCCAGCCTCTACGTGAAGTGAAGTTGTCTTACCCTATGTTCCGTGGGATTCGGTAATAAAAATTTGGTAGATAAAGTATCTTGGCAACCTTAACCAGGGCAAAAAAAATTGAAAAGGGGGTGCAACACGAGGACTTCCCAGGGGGTCACCCATCCTTGTACTACTCTCGCCCAAGCACGCTTAACTTCGGAGTTCTAATGGGATCCGGTGCATTAGTGCTTGTATGATCGCACCCATCATGTTGGTTGTACAATTCTCTTACTTGTTAACGGTTCACAGACCCAGCCTAGAGAGATGGCCCATTTAAAAGGCCCAATGGGATTAACGACAACCCATCCACTTCAACAACACAGCATGCTCGCAAGACGTGATATCGCCGCGTTGTAGGGCCCCCTAATGTCCCACGAGTAAGGTTGTCGTCCTTTTAACAGCTCACTACGTACGATCCGAGATGGAAAAACAGAGCAAAAAAAGAAAACTGGCCTGAAACTTATGAAAACGTTCGATTTTGGGCACCACAACAAGCACAGCGAGCAAGCTCGTGCCCCTTCGTAGAGCTGTCGGAGAGCTTTGCAAAGGTATGCTGTGCGCCGCGTAACTCCTTACGGATCAAAATTATGGGCACCGAAGCGACGGAGACCTGGTCACAAGCCCTCCGCCGTGGGTTTACAGGCCCGGCCTCCACGTGGAGCGAAGTTGTCTTGCCCAAGGTGCCGTGGGATTCGATAATAGAAATGTGGTTGATAAAGTATCTTGGAAACCCAAACCGGAGCAAGAAAAATTGAAAAGGGGTGTGCAACACGAGGACTTCCTAGAGGGTCACCCATCCTAGTACTACTCTCGCCCAAGCACGCTTAACTATGGAGTTCTAATCGGATCCGATGTATTAGTGCTGGTATGATCGCACCCGTCATGTCGAGGTCACAATTCTTTAATGTGTTAACGGTTCACTGTCCCAGCCTAGAGAGATGGCCATTTCAAAAGGCCCAATGGGATTAACGATAACGCATCCGGTCCAACAACGCAGCATTTTAGCAAGACGTTATATCGACGTGTTGTAGGGACCCTAATATCCCACAAGTAAGGTTGTCGTCCATTTAACTGCTCACGACGTATGATCCGGGACGAAAAAACAGAGCAATATAAGAAAAGTGGCCTAAAACTGATGAAAACGTTTGATTTTGGGCTCCAAAAAAGGGCACAGCGAGCAACCTGGCTGCCCCCGTCGAAGAGCTCTAAGAGAGCTTTGCAACGGTATGCTGTGCGCCGCGTAACTCCTTACGGATCAAAAGTTATGGGCACCCAAGCGACGGAGACCTGGTCACAAGACCTACACCCTCGGTTTACGTGCCCAGCCTCTACGTCAAGCGAAGTTGTCTTGCCCAATGTTTCGTGGGATTCGGTAATAGAAATTTGGTGGATAAAGTATCTTGGCAACCCTAACCAAGGCAAGAAAAAAGGAAAAGGGGGTGCAACACGTGGACTTCTTAGGGGGTCACCTATCTTAGTACTACACTCGGCCAAGCACGCTTAACTTCGGAGTTCAGATGGCATCCGGTGCATTAGTGCTGGTATGATCGCACCCGTCATGTTGAGGGCACAATTCCGTTATTCGTTAACGGTTCACAGTCCCAGCCTAGAGAGATGGCCCATTCAAAAGGCCCAATGGGCTTAACGACAACCCATCAGCTTCAACAATGCAGCATCCTCGCAAGATGTGATATCGATGGGTTGTAGGGCCCTCTAATGTCCCGCGAGTAAGGTTTCCGTCCTTTTAACAACTCACGACGTAGGATCCGAGACGAAAAACCAGAGCAAAAGAAGAAAAGTGGCCTGAAACTGATCAAATCGTTCGATTTCGGGCTCCAAAAAGGGCACAGCGAGCAAGCTCGCTGCACCCTTCGTAGAGCTGTTAGAGAGCTTTGCAACGGTATGCTGTGCGTCGCGTTACTCCTTATGGATCGAAAGTTATGGGCACCAGAGCGACGGAGACCTGGTCACAAGCCCTACGCACTCGGTTTTTAGTCCCAGCCTCCATGTGAAGCAAAGTTGTCTTGCCCAAGGTGCCGTGGGATTCGATAATAGAAATGTGGTGGATAAAGTACCTTGACACCCCAAACCGGAGCAAAAAATTGAAAAGAGGGGTGCAACACAAGGACTTCCCAAGGGGTCACCAATCCTAGTACTACTCTCGCCCAAGCACGCTTAACTTCGGAGTTCTGATGGGATCCGGTGCATTAGTGCTGGTATGATTGCACCCGCCATGTTGAGGGCACAATTTCTTTATGTGTTAACGGTTCACAGTCCCAGCCTAGAGAGATGGCCAATTCAAAAGGCCCATTGGGCTTATCAATAACCCATCCGCTTCAACAACGCAACATCCTAGCAAGACGTGATATCGACGTGTTGTAGGCCCCTCTAATGTCCCTCAAGTAAGGTTGTCGTCCTTTTAACAACTCACAACGTACGATCAGGGATGAAAAAATAGTGGAAAAGAGGAAAAGTTGAAACTGATGAAAACGTTCGATTTTGGGCTCCAAAAATAGGCACAGAGAGCAAGCTGGCTGCCCCCGTCGCAGAGCTCTCAGAGATCTTTGCAACGGTATGCTGTGCACTGCGTAACTCCTTACGGATCAAAAGTTATGGGCACCAGAGCGATGAAGACCTGGTCACAAGCCCTACGCCCTCAGTTTGCCGGCCCAGCCTCTATGTGAAGCAAAGTTGGCTTACCCAATGTTCCGTGGGATTCGGCAATAGAAATTTGGTTGGTAAAGTATCTTGGCAACCCTAACAATGGAAAAAAAAATTGAAAAGGGGGTGCAACACGAGGACTTCCGAGGGGGTCACCCATCCTAGTACTACTCTCGCCCAAGTACGCTTAACTTCGGAGTTCTGATGGGATCCGGTGCATTAGTGCTAGTACAATTGCACCCGCCATGTTGAGGGCACAATTCTTTTATTTGATAACGGTTCATAATCCCAGCCTAGAGAGATGGCCCATTCAAAAGTCCCAATGGGCTTAACGACAACCCATCCGCTCCAACAACGAAGCATCCTCGCAAGACGTGATATCGAGGCGTTGTAGGGCCATCTAATGTCCTGCGAGTAAGGTTGTCGTCCTTTTAACAACTCACGACGTACAATCCAGGACGGAAAACAGAGCAAAAGAAGAAAAGTGGCCTGAAACTGATGAAAATGTTTGATTTTGGGCTCCAAAAAGGGCACAGCGAGCAAGCTTGCTGCCCTCGTCGTTGTGCTGTCGGAGAGCTTTGCAATAGTATGCTGTGCGTCGCGTAAATCCTTACGGATCAAAAGTTATGGGCACCGGAGCGACGGAGACCTGGTCACAAGCCCTACGCCCTTGGTTTGCAGGCCCAGCCTCCACGTGAAGCGAAGTTGTCTTGGCCAAGGTGCCGTGGGATTCGATAATAGAAATGTGGTGGATAAAGTATCTTGGCAACCCAAACCGGAGCAAAAAAAATTGAAAAGGGGGGTGCAACATGAGGACCTCGCAGGGGGTCACCCATCCTAGTACTACTGTCGCCCAAGCACGCTTAACTTCGGAGTTCTGATGGGATCCGGTGCATTAGTGTTGGTATGATCACACCGGTCATGTTGAGGGCACAATTCCTTTATGTGTTAACGGTTCACAGTCCCAGCCTAGAGAGATGGCCAATTGAAAAGGCCCAATGGGCTTAACGATAACCCATCCGCTTTAACAACGCAGCATCCTAGCAAGACGTGATATCGACGCGTTGTAGGGCCCCCTAATGTCCGGTGAGTAAGGTTGTCGTCCTTTTAAGAGCTCACGATGTACGATCAGGGACGAAAAAACACAGCAAAAGAAGGAAAGTGGCCTGAAACTGATGAAAACGTTCGAATTTGGGATCCAAAAAGGGCACAGCGAGCAAGTTGATTGCCCCCGTCGTAGAGCTCTCAGAGAGCTTTGCAACGGTATGCTGTTCGCCGCGTAACTCCTTACAGATCAAAAGTTGTAGGCATCGGAGCGACGGAGACTTGGTCACAAGCCGTACGCCTTTGGTTTGCGGGCCCAGCCTCTACGTGAAGCGAAGTTGTCTTGCCCAATGTTCCGTGGGATTTGGTAATAGAAATTTAGTGGATAAAGTATCTTCGCAACCCTAACCAGGGCGAAAAAAATGGAAAATAGGGTACAACACGAGGACTTCCCAGGGGGTCACCTATCCTAGTACTACTCTCGACGAAACATGCTTAACTTCAGATTTCTGATGGGATCCGGTGCATTAGTACTGGTATGATCGCACCCGTCATCTAGAGGGCACAATTCCTTTATTTGTTAACGTTTCACAGTCCCAGCCTAGAGAGATGGCCAATTCAAATGGCCCAATGGGCTTAACGATAACCCATCCGCTTCAACAACGCAGCATCCTAGCAAGACGTGATATTGACGCGCTATAGGGCCCACTAATTTCCCGCGAGTAAGGTTGTCATCCTTTTAACAACTCACGACGTACGATTCGGGACGAAAAAACATAGCGAAAGAAGAAAAGTGGCCTAAAACTGATGAAAATGTTTGATTTTGGGCTCTAAAAAGGGAATAGCGAGCAATCTAGCTGCCCCCGTCGTAGAGCTCTCAGAGAGATTTGCAACGGTATGCTGTGCGCCACGTAACTTCTTACGGATCAAAAGTTATGGGCACCGGAGCGACGGAGACCTGGTCACAAGCCCTAAGCCCTCGGTTTGCGGGCCAAGCTTCTACAGGAAGTGAAGTTGTCTTGCCCAATGTTTCGTGGGATTCGGTAATAGAAATTTGGTGGATAAAGTATCTTGGCATGCCAAACCAGAGCAAAAAAAATTGAAAAGGGGGGTACAACGCGAGGACTTCCCTGGGGGTCACCCATCCTAGTTCTACTCTCGCCCAAGCACGCTTAACTTCTGAGTTTTGGTGGGATTCGGTGCATTAGTGCTGGTATGATCACACCCGTCATGTTGAGGGCACAATTCCTTTAGGTGATAACTGTTCACAGTCCCAGCCTAAAGAGATGGCCAATTCAAAAGGCCCAATAGGCTTAACGATAACCTATCCGCTTCAACAATGTAGCATCCTAGCGAGACGTGATATTGACGCATTGTAGGGCCCCCTAATGTACCGCGAGTAAGGTTGTCGACCTTTTAACAGCTCACGATGTACGATCAGGGACGAAAAAACACAGCAAAAGAATAAAAGTGGCCTGAAACTGATGAAAACGTTCGATTTTGGGCTCCGAAAAGGGCATAACGAGCAAGCTGGCTGCCCCCGTCGTAGAGCTCTCAGAGAGCTTTGCAACGGTATGCTGTGCGCCGCGTAACTCTTTACGGATCAAAAATTATGGACACCGGAGCGACGGAGACTTGGTCACAAGCCCTACGCCCTCGGTTTACAGGCCCAGCCTCTACGTGAAGCGAAGTTGTCTTGCCCAATGTTCCGTGGGATTCGGTAATAGAAATTTGGTGGACAAAGTATCTTGGCAACCCTAACCAGGGCGAAAAAAATGGAAAAGGGGGTGCAACACGAGGACTTCCCAAGGGGTCACCCATCCTAGTACTACTCTCGTCCAAACATGCTTAACTTCGGAGTTATGATGGGATCCGTTGCATTAGTGCTGGTATGATAGCACCCGTCATGTTGAGGGCACAATTCCTTTATTTGTTAATGGTTCACTATCCTAGCCTAGAGAGATGGCCAATTCAAAAGGCCCAATGGGCTTAACGACAACCCATTCGTTTAAAAAATGCAACATCCTAGCAAGACGTGATATCGACGCGTTGTGGGGCCCATTAATGTCCCGCGAGTAAGGTTGTCGTCCTTTTAACAACTCACGACGTACGATCCGGGATGAAAAAAAAGAGCAAAAGAAGAAAAGTGGCCCAAAACTGATGAAAATGTTCAATTTTGGGCTCCAAAAATGGCAACGCGAGCAAGCTAGCTGCCTCCGTGGTAGAGCTCTCAGAGAGCTTTGCAACGGTATACTGTGCTCCGCGTAACTCCTTACGGATCAAAACTTATGGGCACCGGAGCGACGGAGACCTAGTCACAAGCCCTAAGCCCTCGGTTTGCGGGCCCAACCTCTACGTGAAGTAAAGTTGTCTTGCCCAATGTTTCGTGGGATTCGGTAATAGAAATTTGGTTGGTAAAGTATCTTGGCTACCATAACCAGGGCAAAAAAAATTGAAAAGGGGGTACAGCACGAGGACTTCCCCGGGGGTCACCAATCCTAGTACTACTCTCGCCCAAGTACGCTTAACTTCGGACTTCTGACGGGATCCGGTGCATTAGTGCTAGTACGATCGCACCCGTCATGTTGAGGGCATAATTCCTTTATTTGTTAACGGTTCACAGTCCCAGCCTAGAGAGATGGCCCATTCAAAAGGCCCAATGGGCATAACGACAACCCATCCGCTTCAACAACCCAGCATCCTTGCAAGATGTGATATCAACGCTTTGTAGGGCCCTCTAATATCCCGCGAGTAAGGTTGTCGTCCTTTTAACAGCTCAGACGTATGATCCGAGATGAAAAAATAGAGGAAAAGAAGAAAAGTGGCCTGAAACTGATGAAAACATTCGATTTCGGGCTCCAAAAATGGCACAGCGAGCAAGGTTGCTGCCCCCTTCGTAGAGCTGTCGGAGAGCTTTGCAACGGTATGTTGTGCGTCACGTAACTCCTTACGGATCAAAATTTATGGGCACCGGAGCGACGCAGACATGGTAACAAGCCCTACGCCCTAGGTTTGCGGGCCTAGCCTCCACGTGAAGTGAAGTTGTCTTGCCTAATGTTCTGTGGGATTCGGTAATAGAAATTTGGTGGATAAAGTATCTTGGCAACCCTAACCAGGGCAAAAAAAATTGAAAAGGGGGTGCAACACGAGGACTTCCCAGGGGGTCACCCATCCTAGTACAACTCTCGCCCAAGCACACTTAACTTCGGAGTTCTGATGGAATCCGATGCATTAGTGCCGGTATGATCGCACCCGTCATGTTGGGGGTACAATTCATTTTTGTGATAACGGTTCACAGTCCCAGCCGAGAGAGGTGGCCAATTCAAAAGGCCCAATGGGCATAACGATAACCCATCCGCTTCAACAACGCAGCATCCTAACAAGACGTGATATCTACGCGTTGTACGGCCCCCTAATGTCCCGCGAGTAAGGTTGTCGTCCTTTTAAGAGCTCACGATATACGATCTGGGATGAAAAAACACAGCAAAAGAAGAAAAGTGGCCTGAAATTGATGAAAACGTTCAATTTTGGGCTCCAAAAAGGGCACCGCGAGCAAGCTGGCTGCCCCTGTCGTAGGGCTCTCCGAGAGCTTTACAACGGTATGCTATGCGCCGCGTAACTCCTTACGGATCAAAAGTTATGGGCACCGGAGCGACGGAGACCTGGTCACAAGCCCCATGCCCTCGGTTTGCTGGCCCAGGCTATACGTGAAGCCAAGTTTTCTTGCCCAATGTTTCGTGGGATTCGGTAATATAAATTTGGGGGATAAAGAATCTTGGCAACCCTAACCATGGCAAAAAAAAATGGAAAACGGGGCGCAACACGAGAACTTCTCAGGGGGTCACCCATCCTAGTACTACTCTCACCCAAACTTGCTTAACTTTGGAGTTCTGATGGGATCCGGTGCATTAGTGCTGGTATGATTGCACCCGTCATGTTGAGGGTACTATTCCTTTATTTGTTAACGGTTCACAGTCCCAACCTAGAGAGATGGCCAATTCAATACGACCAATGGGCTTAACGATAACCCATCCGCTTAAAAAATGCAGCATCCTCGCAAGACGTGATATCGACGCGTTGTAGGGGCCCCTAATGTCTCGTTAGTAAGGTTGTCGTCCTTTTAATAGCTCACGACGTACGATCCGGGATGAAAAAACATAGCAAAAGAAAAAAAGTGGCCTAAAACTGATGAAAACGTTCTATTTTGGGGTGAAAAAAGGGTACAGCGCGCAAACTGGCTGCCCCGGTCGTAGAGCTCTCAGAGAGCTTTGCAACGGCATGTTGTGCGCCTCGTAACTCCTTACCGATCAAAAGTTATGGGTACTAGAGTGACAGAGACCTAGTCACAAGCCCTACGCCCTCGGTTTGCGGGCCCAGCCTCTACGTGAAGCGAAGTTGTCTTGCCCAATGTTCCGTGGGATTCGGTAATAGAAATTTGGTTGGTAAAGTATCTTGGCAACCCTAACCAGGGCCAAAAAAATTGAAAAGGGGGTGCAACACGAGGACTTCCCAAGGGGTCACCCATCCTAGTACTACTCTCGTCAAGTAGGGCCCTCTTATGTCCCGCGAGTAAGGTTGTCTTCCTTTTAACGGCTCACGACGTATGATCCGAGACGGAAAAATAGAGCAAAAGAAGAAAAGTGACCTGAAACTGATAAAAACATTCGATTTCGGACTCCAAAAAGGGCACAGCGAGCAAGCTCGCTGCCCCTTTTGTAGAGCTGTCGGAGAGCTTTGCAACGGTATGCTGCGCGTCACGTAACTCCTTACGGATCAAAAGTTATGGGCACCGGAGCGACGGAGACCTGGTCACAAGCCCTACGCCCTTGGTTTGCGGGCACAGCCTCCATGTGAAGCGAAGTTGTCTTGCCCAAGGAGCCATGGGATTCGATAATAGAAATGTGTTGGATAAAGTATCTTGGCAACCCAAACCGGAGCAAAAAAAATTGAAAATGGGGATGCAACACGAGGACTTTCCAAGGGGTCACCCATCCTAGTACTACTCTCGTCCAATCATGCTTAACTTCGGAGTTCTGATGGGATCCG
Organism: Ehretia macrophylla; assembly: GCA_037974665.1. Classification (NCBI taxonomy): domain Eukaryota; kingdom Viridiplantae; phylum Streptophyta; class Magnoliopsida; order Boraginales; family Ehretiaceae; genus Ehretia; species Ehretia macrophylla. The sequence continues at coordinate 83,155,784 of CM075770.1, read as the reverse complement.
GTGCATTAGTGCTGGTATGAACGCACCCGTCATGTTGAGGTCACAATTCCTTTATATGTTAACGGTTCACAGTCCCAGCCTAGAGAGATGGCCAATTCAAAAGGCCCAATGGGCTTAACGATAACCCATCCGCTTCAACAACGCAGCATCCTAGCAAGACGTGATATCGACGCGTTCTAGGGCCCCCTAATGTCCCGTGAGTAAGGTTGTCGTCCTTTTAACAATTCACGATTTACGACCAGGGATGAAAAAACATAGCAAAAGAAGAAAAGTGGCTTGAAACTGATGAAAACATTCGATTTTGGGCTCCAAAAAGGGCACAACGAGCAAGCTGGCTGCCTCACTCGTAGAGCTCTCGGAGAGCTTTGCAACGGTATGCTGTGCGCCGCGTAACTCCTTACGGATCAAAAGTTATAGGCACCGAAGCGACGGAGACCTGGTCATAGGCCCTACGCCCTCGGTTTGCAGGCCCAGCCTCTACGTGAAGCGAAGTTCTCTTGCACAATGTTCCGTGGGATTTGGTAATAGAAATTTGGTGGATAATGTATCTTGGCAACCCTAACTAGGGCAAAAAAAATGGAAAAGGGGGTGCAACACGAGAACTTCCCAGGGGGTCACCCAACCCAGTACTATTGTCGCCCAAAAATGCTTAACTTCGGAGTTCTGACGGGATCCAGTGCATTAATGCTGGTATGATCGCACCCGTCATGTTGAGGGCACAATTCCTTTATTTGTTAACGGTTCACAGTCCCAACCTAGAGAGACGGCCAATTCAAAAGGCCCAATGGGCTTAACGACAACCCATCCGCTTCAAAAATGTAGCATCCTCGCAAGATGTGATATCGACGCATTGTAGGGCCCACTAATGTCCCACGAGTAAGGTTGTCATCCTTTGAACAGCTCACGACGTATGATCCGGGATGAGAAAACAGAGGAAAAGAAGAAAAGTGGCCTAAAACTGATGAAAATGTTCGATTTTTGGCTAAAAAATGGGCACAGCGAGCAAGCTAGCTGCCCCCGTCGTAGAGCTCTCAAAGTGCTTTGCAACGGTATACTGTGCGCCGCGTAAATCCTTACGGATCAAAAGTTATGGGCATCGGAGCCACGGAGACCTGGTCACACGCCCTACGCCCTCAGTTTGCGGGCCCAGCCTCTGCGTGAAGCGAAGTTGTCTTGCCCAATGTTCCATGGGATTCGGTAATAGAAATTTGGCAGGTAAAGTATCTTGGCAACCATAACCAGGGCAAAAAAAAATTGAAAAGGGGGTGCAACACGAGGACTTCCGAGGGGGTCACCCATCCTAGTACTACTCTCGCCCAAGTACGCTTAACTTCGGAGTTCTGATGGGATCCGTTGCATTAGTGCTAGTACAATCGCACCCGTCATGTTGAGGTCACAATTCCTTTATTTGTTAACGGTTCACAGTAGCAGCCTAGAGAGATGGCCCATTCAAATGGCCCTATGGGCTTAACGACAACCCATCTGCTTTAACAACGCAGCATCCTCGCAAGATGTGATATCGACACGTTATAGGGCCCTCTAATGTCCCGCGAGTAAGGTTGTCGTCCTTTTAACAGCTCACAACATATGATCCGAGACGGAAAAACAGAGCAAAAGAAGAAAAGTGGCCTGAAGCTGATGAAAATGTTTGATTTTGGGCTCCAAAATAGGCAAAGCGAGCAAGCTCGCTACCTCCCGTGTAGAGCTATCGGAGAGCTTTCCAACGGTATGTTGTGCACCGCGTAACTCCTTATGGATCAACAGATATAGGCACCGGAGCGACGGAGACCTGGTCATAAACCCCACGCCCTAGGTTTGCGGGCCACGCCTCCACGTGAAGCGAAGTTGTCTTGCCCAAGGTACCGTGGGATTCGATAATAGAAATGTGGTGGATAAAGTATCTTGGCAACCCAAACCGGAGGAAAAAAAAATGAAAAGGGGGGGGCAAGACGAGGACTTCCCAAGCGGTCACCCATCCTAGTACTACTCTCGCCCAAGCACGCTTAACTTTGGATTTCGGATGGGATCCAGTGCATTAGTGCTAGTATGATCGCACCCGTCTTGTTGAGGGCACAATTCCTTTATGTGTTAACGGTTCACAGTCCCAGCCTAAAGAGATGGCCAATTCAAAAGGCCCAATAGGCTTAACGATAACCTATCCGCTTCAACAACATAGCATCCGAGCAAGACCTGAGAGCGATGCGGTGTAGGGCCCCCTAATGTACCGCGAGTAAGGTTGTCGACCTTTTAACAGCTCACGATGTACGATCAGGGACGAAAAAACACAGCAAAACAAGAAAAGTAGCCTGAAATTGATGAAAACGTTCGATTTTGGGCTCCAAAAAGGGCACAATGAGCAAGTTGGCTGCCCACGTCGTAGAGCTCTTAGAGAGCTTTGCAACGGTATGCTGTGCACCGCGTAACTCCTTACGGATCAAAAGTTATGGGCACCAGAGCGACGGAGACCTGGTCACAAGCCCTACGCCCACGGTTTGCGGGCCCAGCCTCTACGTGAAGCGAAGTTGTCTTGCCCATTCTTCCGTGAGATTCGGTAATAGAAATTTAGTGGATAAATTATCTTGGCAACCCTAACCAGGGCCAAAAAAATGGAAAAGGGGGTGCAACACGAGGACTTCCCAGGGGGTCACCCATCCTAGTTCTACTCTCGCCCAAACATGCTTAACTTCGTAGTTCTGGTGGGATCTAGTGCATTAGTGCTGGTTTGATCACACCCATCATATTGAGGGTACAATTCCTTTATTTGTTAACAGTTCACAGTCCCAGCCTAGAAAGATGGCCAATTCAAAAGGCCCAATGGGCTTAACGACAACCCATCTGCTTCAAAAATGCAGTATCCTCGCAAGGCGTGATATCGACGCTTTGTAAGGCCCACTAATGTCCCGCGAGTAAGGTTGTCGTCATTTTAACAGCTCACGACGTACGATCAGGTAGGAAAAAACAGAGGAAAAGAAGAAAAGTTTCCTGAAACTGATGAAAACGTTTGATTTTGGACTCAAAAAAGGGCAGAGCGAGCAAGCTAGCCGCCCCCGTCGTAGAGCTCTCAAAGAGCTTTGCAACGGTATGCAATGCGCCGTGTAACTCTTTACGAATCAAAAGTTATGGACACCGGAGCGACGTAGACCTGGTCACAAGCCCTACGCTTTCTGTTTGCGGGCCCAGCCTCTACGTGAAGTGAAGTTGTCTTGCCCATTGTTCCGTGGGATTCGGTAATAGAAATTTGGTTGGTAAAGTATCTTGGCAACCCTAACCATGGCAAAAAAAATTGAAAAAGGGGTGCAACACGAGGACTTCCTACGGGGTCACCCATCCTAGTACTACTCTCGCCCAAGTACGCTTCACTTCGGAGTTCTGATGGGATCCGGTGCATTAGAGCTGGTACGATCGCACCCGTCATGTTGAGGGCACAATTCCTTTATTTGCTAACGGTTCACAGTCCCAGCCTAGAGAGATAGCCCATTCAAAAGGCCCAATGGGCTTAACGACAACAAATCCGCTTCAACAACGCTGCATCCTCGCAAGACGTGATATCAACGCGTTGTAGGGCCCTCTAATGTCCCTTGAGTAAGGTTGTTGTCCTTTTAACAGCTCACGACGTATGATCTGAGACGGAAAAACAGAGCAAAAGAAGAAAAGTGGCCTGAAACTGATGAAAACGTTCGATTTCGGGATCCAAAAAGGGCAAAGCGAGCCAGCTCGCTGCCCCTTTCGTAGAGCTGCCGGATAGCTTTGCAACGGTATGCTGTGTGTCGCGTAACTCCTTACGGATCAAAAGTTATGGGTACCGGAGCGACGGAGACCTGGTCACAAGCCCTACGCCCTAGGTTTGTGGACCCAGCCTCCACGTGAATCGAAGTTGTCTTGCCCAAGGTGCCGTGGGATTCGATAATAGAAATGTGGTGGATAAAGTATCTTGGCAACCCAAATCGGAGCAAAAAAAATTGAAATGGGGGGTGCAACACGAAGACTTCCCAGGGGGTCACCCATCCTAGTACTACTCTCGCCCAAGCATGCTTAACTTCGGAGTTCTGATGGGATCCGGTGCATTAGTGCTAGTATGATCGCACCCGTCATGTTGAGGGCATAATTCCTTTATGTGTTAACAATTCCCAGTCCTAGACTAGAGAGATGGCCAATTCAAAAGGCCCAATGTGCTTAACGATAACCCATCCGCTTCAAGAAAGCAGCATCCTAGCAAGACGTGATATCGGCGCATTGTAGGGCCTCCTAATGTCCCGCGAGTAAGGTTGTCATCCTTTTAATAGCTCACGATGTACGATCAGGGACGAAAAAACACAGCAATAGAAGAAAAATGGCCTAAAACTGATGAAAACGTTCGATTTTGGGTTCCAAAAAGGGCACAGCGAGCAAGCTGGCTACCCCCGTTGTAGAGCTCTCAGAGAGCTTCGCAACGGTATGCTGATCGCCACGTAACTTCTTATGGATCAAAAGTTATGGGTACCGGAGCGACGGAGACCTGGTCACAAGCCCTACGCCTTCGGTTTGCGGGTCCAGCCTCTACGTGAAGCAAAGTTGTCTTGCCCAATGTTCCGTGGGATTCGGTAATAGAAATTTGGTTGGTAAAGTATCTTGGCAACCCTAACCAGGGCAAAAAAAATTAAAAATGGGGTGCAACACGAGGACTTCCCAGGGGGTCACCCATCCTAGTACTACAATCGCCCAAGTACTCTTAACTTCGGAATTTTGATGGGATCCGGTGCATTAGTGCTAGTACGATCACACCTATTATGTTGAGGGCACAATTCCCTTATTTGTTAACGGTTCACAATCCTAGCCTAGAGAGATGGCCCATTCAAAAGGCCCAATAGGCTTAACGACAACCAATCCGCTTCAACAACGCAGCATTCTTGCAAGACGTGATATCGACGCATTGTAGGGCCCCCTAATGTACAGCGAGTAAGGTTGTAGTCTTTTTAACAACTCACGATGTACGATCAGGGATGAAAAAACACAGCAAAAGAAGAAAAATGGCCTGAAACGGATGAAAACGTTCGATTTCGGAATCCAAAAAGGGTACAGCGAGCTAGCTCATTGCCCCTTTCGTAGAGCTACCGGATAGCTTTGCAACGGTATGCTGTGCGTCGCGTAACTCTTTACAGATCAAAAGTTATCGGTACCGGAGCGACGGTGTCCTGGTCACAAGCCCTACGCCCTTGGTTTACTGGCCCAGCCTCCACGAGAATTGAAGTTGTCTTGCCCAAGGTGCCGTGGGATTTGATAATAGAAATGTGGTGGATAAAGTATCTTGGCAACCCAAACCGGAGCAAAAAAATTTGAAAAGGGGGGTGCAACACGAGGACTTCCTAGGGGGTCACCCATCCTAGTACTACTCTCGCCCAAGCACGCTTAACTTCAGAGTTCTAATGGGATCTAGTGCATTAGTGCTAGTATAATCACACTCGTCATGTTGAGGGCATAATTCCTTTATGTTATAACGGTTCACAGTCCCAACCTAGAGAGATAGCCAATTCAAAAGGCCCAATGGGCTTAACGATAACCCATCCGCTTCAAGAACGCAGCATCCTAGCAAGACGTGATATCGACGCATTGTAGGGCCCCCTAATGTCCAGCGAGTAAGGTTGTCGTCTTTTTAACAACTCACGATGTACGATCAGGGACGAAAAAACACAGCAAAAGAAGAAAAATGGCCTGAAACTGATGAAAACGTTCAATTTTGGGCTCCAAAAAGGGCACTGTGAGCAAACTGGCTACCCCCGTTGTAGAGCTCTCAGATAGCTTCGCAACGGTATGATGTGCGCCTCGTAACTTCTTACGGATCAAAAGTTATGGGTACCGAAGGGATGGAGACCTGGTCACAAGCCCTACGCCCTCGGTTTACTGGTCCAGCCTCTACGTGAAGCGAAGTTGTCTTGCCCAATGTTCCGTGGGATTTGGTAATAGAAATTTGGTGGATAAAGTATCTTGGCAACCCTAACCAGGGCAAAAAAAAATGGAAAACGGGGTGCAACACGAGGACTTCCCTGGGGGTCACCCATCCTAGTACTACTATCGTCGAAACATGCTTAACTTCGGAGTTCTGATGGGATCCGGTGCATTAGTGTTGGTATGATCGCACCCGTCATGTTGAGGGCACAATTCCTTTATGTGTTAACGGTTCACTGTCCCAGCCTAGAGAGATGGCAAATTCAAAAGGCCCAATTTGCTTAACGATAACCCATCTGCTTCAACAACGCATCATCCTAGCAAGATGTGATATCGACGCGTTGTAGGGCCCCCTAGTGTCCCGCGAGTAAGGTTGTCGTCCTTTTAACAGCACACGATGTACGATCAGGGACGAAAAAACACAACAAAAGAAGAAAAGTGGCCTGAAATTGATGAAAATGTTTCATTCTGGGCTACAAAAATGGCACAGCGAGCAAGCTGGTTGCCCTCGTCGTAGAGCTCTAAGAGAGCTTTATAACGGTATGCTGTGCGCCGTGTAACTCCTTACGGATCAAAAGTTATGGGCTCTGGAGCGACGGAGACCTGGTCACAGGCCCTACGCCCTAAGTTTGCGGGCCCAGCCTCTACGTGAAGCGAAGTTTTCTTGCCCAATTTTCCGTGGGATTCGGTAATAGAAATTTGGTGGATAAAGTATATTGGCAACCCTAACCAGGGCAAAAAAAAATGAAAAAGCGGGTTCAACATGATGACTTCCCAGGGGGTTACCCATCCTAGTACTGCTCTCACCCAAACATGCTTAACTTCGGAGTTCTGATGGGATCCGGTGCATTAGTGCTGGTATGATCGCACCCGTCATGTTGAGGGCACAATTCCTTTATTTGTTAACGGTTCACAGCCCCAGCCTAGAGAGATGGCCAATTCAAAAGGCCCAATGGGCTTAACAATAACCCATCTGCTTAAAAAATGTAGCATCCTCGCAAGACGTGATATCGACATGTTGTAAGGCCCACTAATGTCCCGCGAGTAAGGTTCTCGCCCTTTTAATAGATCACGACGTACGATCCGGGATGAAAAAACAGAGCAAAAGAAGAAAAGTGGCCTAAAACTGATGAAAACGTTTGATTTTGGGCTCAAAAAAGGGCACATCAAGCAAGCTAGCTGCGCTCGTCGTAGAGCTCTTAGAGAGCTTTGCAACGGTATGCTGTGCGCCGCGTAACTCCTTACATATCAAAAGTTATGGGCACCGGAGCGACAGAGACCTAGTCACAAGCCCTACGCCCTCGATTTACGAGCCCAGCCTCTACGTGAAGCGAAGTTGTCTTGCCCAATGTTCGGTGGGATTCGGTAATAGAAATTTGATTGATTAAGTATCTTGGTAACCCTAACCAGGGCAAAAAAAATAGAAAAGGGGGTGCAACACTAGGACTTCCCAGGGGGTCACCCATCCTTGTACTACTCTCGCCCAAGTACGCTTAACTTCAGAGTTCTGATGGGATCCGGTGCATTAGTGCTAGTACGATCGCACCAATCATGTTGAGGGCACAATTCCTATATTTGTTAATGGTTCACAGTCCCAGCCTAGAGAGATGGCCAATTCAAAAGGTCCAATGTGTTTAGCGATAACTCATCCGCTTAAAAAATGTAGCATCCTCGCAAGACGTGATATCGACGCATTGTAGGGCCCTCTAATGTCCCGTGAGTACGGTTGTCATCCTTTTAACAGATCACGACGTATGATCTGAGACGGAAAAACAGTGCAAAAGAAGAAAAGTGGCTTGAAACTAATGAAAACGTTCGATTTCGGGCTCCAAAAACGGCACAGTGAGCAAGCTCGCTGCCCCCTTCGTAGAGCTGTCAGAGAGCTTTGCAACGGTATGCTGTGCGTCGTGTAACTCCTTACGGATCAAAAGTTATGGGCACCGGGGCGACAGAGAGCTGGTCACAAGCCCTGCGCCCTTGGTTTGCTGGCCCAGCCTCCACGTGAAGCGAAGTTGTCTTGCCCAAGGTGCCGTGTGATTCGATAATAGAAATGTGGTGGATAAAGCATCTTGGCAACCCAAACCGGAGCAAAAAAAAATTGAAAAGGGGGTGCAACATGAGGACTTCCCAGGGGGTCACCTATCCTAGTACTACTCTCGCCCAAGTACGCTTAACTTCGGAGTTCTGATGGGATCCGGGGCATTAGTTCTAGTACGATCGCACCCGTCATGTTGAGGGCACAAATCCTTTATTTGTTAACGGTTCACAGTCCCAACCAAGAGAGATAGCCCATTCAAAAGGCCCAATGGGCTTAACGACAACCCATCCGCTTCAACAACGCAGCATCCTCGCAAGACGTGATATTGATGTGTCGTAGGGCCCTCTAATGTCCCGCGATTATGGTTGTTGTCATTTTAACAGCTCACGACGTATGATCCGAGATGGAAAAATAGAGTAAAAGTAGAAAAATGGCCAGAAACTGATGAAAACGGTTGATTTCGGGCTCCAACAGGGCAAAGCGAGGAAGCTCTCTGCCCGCATCGTGGAGATGTCGAAGAACTTTGCAACGGTATGTAACGCCCCGAACCTAACCCCACGCTAATAGTCAGGCTCGGACCCGTCACTCGGACAGAGTCTCCTCTGTACCAAGGACAAAACTGATACCTGTAAACACTCATTCAAGACATCTGAACTAAAAGCAACAACTTATCAACAATAACTCCAAAGCCAAAACACAATCATAAGGCCATCCGAGCCTTGGAGCAACAATATTCTACTAAAGCACACAAGCATGCGAGATAAGTTGGTTTAGTCATAAGTAATTAAATACAATAAAATTCTAAGTTCCATATGAAGATTAATAAACACTCCAAGCATGCAAGGAAAATTAAAGTCTAGAATTCATTATTACAATCCAACAACTTTCTTTAATATCCTAGTACACATCTACTAGGCATATATATGTATACAAGACTCCAAAGTCTCAAAATACATTAATAACAAGAACTCCACGTAAGAAGCACATAAAATCCACCTCAGCACACAAGATCACTGATTCTGATCTACTTGAACTTCTTCTTCTTCTCCTACTTCTAACAGCTGGGGATTCACCTCAGCTTCTCCTGAAACATTTCAAATGAGGAGTGAGCAACAAAGTTGCCCAGCGAGGGAGGTGATGCAACATGCCAACGTGCAATATGATATGCAACACAAGTTCATATATACAAGCCACATAACTATCAAGTCAATAAGTCAAACTATTAATCACTTTAAAAAGGATACGGTTCCACTTCCAAGACTTCATCCACGAGCCACGATCCACGAGCATCACGAATATGCCGGCAAACCCCAAACACCACAATTGGGATACTCCGGATGTATCCCGATCCTACGACCCTTTCTCCCGAGGTAGGTCCATGCCCAGCAGGTGAACCACGCCTCTGGGGTAGTGGAGTATGCCTCAGCGAGAAAGGGAATAGGCACCATGGTAGTCGAGGGAGCACGGCAAGCCCGATGCCGCCCGTGTTTCTCGACGCTACCATGTCCGAAAAGGTTGCGCAACCCGATATTCGATCACAATAATTCAAGCAATGACAATATAATTCAAGAATCACATAAATCAGGGACAACAAAGTAGGTTGCCCTCGCACGTAAATTATAATAAATAAGCCATATAACAATATAAATAAAAGACAAGTGTATATTTAGTCTATTCATATCAAAGTACACGTCATTATAAGCAATCATATTAAACTATACAATTTATGAGCAGTAAAACAAATTAAGATGCATAAAGGAATGTAACTCCCTCACCTTGGATTAAGCCAAGCATGCAAGAAACTAACTTACATTCACTCCAACTTCCTTGAATCCACTCAAATGTGCAACCCCTAGTTATTCATATAAGTATAATACTTAGACATCAAAACTAGTATAATACTATGCTAGTAAATTAACATAACACCTTAACAATTGATTATACCAACTACAACTTGACTATTATGCAAATTCAACACACAACAATAAAAGCTCCATAATCACTTATATATTTCATATTATCACATAGCCCAAGTAGTCATACAAGTAACCAAACATTAGTAGGTGAAACAGCGGCACATATAAAATGACTAAAGTTAGCAACTAGTAGCAAAAGTTTAGCTATAACTATTGGTAACTAATTCTCTTCAATGACCAAGCTAGCTTTGCAAATAAACTATAAGCTCAATTATTCATACACTTAATCAACTATTGATAATCTAAACATTAGCCCATAGAAATGAGTATAACTAACAGCTCATAATAAGTTGACTACAACTATTTGATAATTAAATTTCCCTTGCATTATTTCACATTAAAGTCGAGACATACTTTCTTTAATTCAATGTTAAGTAACATGCCAAGATATTTCTTATGGTTTCCTAGTTTACTACTCTCCATAAGTATGCTAGTCTCAAGCATTAAGTTAGGTTGTCTATTCAGGCTACGATTTAGTTATACTAACCAACATGTACCACATTCTCTAGCCTTCCTTAAACTCCCTAGTTAACATTTCTACAATTCAACTTCATTATTAATTCATTTCCAAACAAGAACTTACCCAATGCCTTACTAACACGCCTATCTTTATTCACTACCTAATAATTTTAGCTTAGTCATAGTTCAAACTAATTCTAAACTCTCATTACACAAAGACATATAGTAGTACATTTTAGTCTAGTCTAGTCCCATATTATCTAGACTAACTTGCAACCAATACCCATGAGGACAAGGGAAAGGAAAAAAAAACGCTGGCAGGAACTGTCCAGCTCACGCCTATTCACATGCTTCTCGAAAATCATCCAAAAAAGAGTACTTAGAGCTAGAATTTGGCCAAACCTTAGAAATACACTTTCGTTCAACTATGAGTCTACTACAACATATCCAAAATTCAGATAATTTAGTCAACATTTGCTAGGTCAAATTGGTCCTACAACTCAGGCATGCAAATCTGTCCAATTTTTTTCCAGATTTTTCGTAACTCATGTTTCTGCAATTACTTCACTATAAAACTAATTTTAAAGCTCTACTACACAGGAATCATCATATATACTCATATATAACATTTAAGACAAGGAAAATCTAACATATAACATGTTATGTACACTTCATTAACACCAACTAAATTCTTATCCATCAATTCTTTTCATAAAAGCAAGACAAGGTAGAAATTTAAGTGGCACCAATAACTATTTCAAGAATCCAAGAAGGATAACTTCAACCTTTACTTAGGCATCACTTTAGCATGTACATGAGTCTAATTACTCTTGATTATCTAAATGGAAAGTCACTATACATAATTCATCACATTAAACATTCACTCAACGTTCAACTTATTTAAACATTCAATGCACATAATTCACGTTAGTCACATATTAAACATTTAACATTCAATGCAACTAATAATTATTTAACTCTCACACCACTTAAGCACTCTCTCCAAACATGTAATTGTTACCCTCAAGCCTTCAACTACCTATAATCTACCATTATTCAGTTCAAATTAGCCTTTAGTGCAACATTAATCACTTAGCTATATAAGCTGAAATTTCTAGCTGCATTTGCTTAATTTTACAGGTTCAATTAGCAGTCTTAATGACCTATAAAACTTCTGAAATTTCACAGACATGTAGTTCGTCAAGTGTAGATGGGTTTAGCCTCAAACGGTTCCCAATTCGGAGTTAAACTCATCAAGTTATGCCCTTTAGAAAATCAGTGCGCAAAACTGCCCCTGCATCAACGGGTGAATCTGACCCTACTGTTTTGGCTCTATAAATGCACCTAAACGACAGAATTTAACATTCCACATAAAAGAGAACTTGTTCCTTAAGGTCTTGGGCATATTGTGTAAAAAAATCAGCTCATTCCGACATCGTTTGCTACCTCAAATCTGCTCTGAACCTCAGTTGCTCAAATCTGTCCGAAAATCACATTTTGTACTCTTTGTTCCATTTTGATGTTTTCATGCACTAAGCTAACTACAAGCAATATACTAGCATACAAAGCACTTTCATTCCTCACTTAGAACTTATAGCAAACACATGATCTTCATCTAGTTGAGCAAGCTAGCTATGCAACATCTACAACATGATCAACTAGCAAAGCTTGATATTCACACACAAAATCATTTCTAGAACTTGTTTCATGCCATATATCATTTCTATTTGCATTCCTACATCCATGAATCATTCAACTACAACTAGCCAACATTTTATAAACAAGAATTAACACTAGAAATGCATAGGAGAATGAAATCTCTCACCTATTCTTGGCTAGAACAAGCTCAAAATCACATTTTCTTCCTTCTTTCCTCCTTCTTCTTCTTCTTTTTCCTCTTCTTCTTTCTTGTGTGTTTTTAAACGTGTTTAGTGTGTGTGTGTGTGTGTCTGATTTTTGTGTGTGTTTTTGTGTGTTTGTGTGTGTTGTAGTGTATTAGGTATAAATAATAAAAGAAAAAAAATCCAAATGACTAACATGCCCTTCAACTTAATGCTATTAACTAGTTTGCCATTCTAGTTTAATTCTAACTAATTTAGTTATTCTAATTCCTAATTGTCTACATTAATTATTTTCTATGATTCCTACGATTTTTTAAAAGTGTTTGTGAAGTCCCAAAATTGCATGTAAAATGAGAATTATGCACATTTACCAATTAAACGTGCCTACTTACATAAGAAGGCATTTATATTTATGCAATATATGTTAATAGATGAAATTTCTTGTTAAACTAGATGTATGCACATAGTTTGATATAAATGCACGTTAAACGAAATAGATGGATGTAACCCAAAATATGATATTTTATGCAAACGAATATACGTAAATAATTAAAGTAGACATATAAGTATATGCACATCAATTAAATAATTATATGCACGGGTCGGGGTGTCACACGGTATGCTGTGCGTCGCATAACTCCTTACAGATCAAAAGTTGTGGGCACCGGAGCGACGGAGTCCTGGTCACAAGCCATACGCCCTTGGTTTGCGAGCCCTGCCTCCACGTGAAGCGAAGTTGTCTTGCCCATTGTTCCGTGGGATTCGGTAATAGAAATTTGGTTGGTAAAGTATCTTGGCAACCCTAACCATGGCAAAAAAAAATTGAAAAGGGGGTGCAACACGAGGACTTCCCACGGGGTCACCCATCCTAGTACTACTCTCGCCCAAGTACGCTTAACATCGCAGTTCTGATGGGATCCGGTGCATTAGTGCTGGTACGATCGCACCCGTCATGTTGAGGGCACAATTCCTTTATTTGTTAACAATTCACAGTCCCAGCCTAGAGAGATGGCCCATTCAAAAGGCCCAATGGGCTTAACAACAACCCATCCGCTTCAACAATGCAGCATCCTCACAAGATGTGATATCGACACGTTGTAGGGCCCTCTAATGTCCCACGGGTAAGGTTGTCATCCCTTGAACAGCTCACGACGTACGATCCGGAAGGGAAAAACTGAGAAAAGGAAGAAAAGTGGCTTGAAACTGTTGAAAACGTTCGATTTCGGGCACCAAAAAGGGACCAGCGAGCAAGCTTGCTGCCACATTCGTAAACCTGTCGGAGAGCTTTGCAACGGTATGCTGTTCGACGCGTAACTCCTTACGAATCAATAGATATGGGCACCGGAGCGGCGGAGACCTGGTCATAAGCCCTACGCCCTCGGTTTGCTGGCCCAGCCACCACGAGAAGCGAAGTTGTCTTGCCCACGGTGCCGTGGGATTCGATAATAGAAATGTGGTGGATAAAGTATCTTGGCAACCCAAACCGGAGCAGAAAAAATTGAAAAGGGGGGTGCAACACGAGGACTTCCTAGGGGGTCACCCATCCTACTACTACTCTCGCCCAAGCACGCTTAACTTCAGAGTTCTGAAGGAATCCGGTGCATTAGTGCTGGTATGATTGCACCCGTCCTGTTGAGGGCACAATTCCTTTATGAGTTAACGGTTCATAGTCCCAACCTAGAGAGATGGCCAATTCAAAAGGCCCAATGGGCTAAACGATAACCCATCCACTTCAACAATGCAGCATCCTAGCAAGACATGATATCGATGCATTGTAGGTCCCTCTAATGTCCCGCAGGTATGGTTGTCGTCTTTTTAACAGCTCACGATGTACGATCAAGGACAAAAAAACACAGCAAAAGAAGAAAAGTGGCCTGAAACTGATGAAAACGTTCGATTTTGGGCTCCAAAGACGGGCACAGCGGGCAAGCTGGCTGCCCCCATCGTAAAGCTCTTAGAGAACTTTGCAACGGTATGCTGTGCGCCACGTAACTCATTACGGATCAAAAGTTATGGGCACCGGTGCGACGGAGACCTGGTCACAAGCCCTACGCCCTCGGTTTGCAGGCCCAGCCTCCACGTGAAGCGAAGTTGTCTTGCCCAATGTTCCGTGGGATTCGGTAATAGAAATTTTGTGGATAAAGTATCTTGGCAACCCTAACCAGGGCAAAAAAAATGGAAAAGGGGGTGCAACACGAGCACTTCCTAGGGGGTCACCCATCCTAGTACTGCTCTCGCCCAAACATGCTTAACTTCGGAGTTCTAATGGGATCCGGTGTAATACCCTAGCCCGGAATGTGAAAATTTATTGTTTATTATTTTGGAAATTATATTTTCTTAGATTCTCTGAGATTTAATTGTTACTTCCTTGCTGTCGCAACGTGCATTGCATTTAGGGAGCGATTGTCACGCCCCAACTCGACCCCATCTACGATCAGTCAGGACGCAACGGAATTTCGGCAGTATAACGACAGTAATTAAGACACCGAGGCTCTAAACCAACCTCTCTAGAACATCATACATCAAACTCCATAAACAATCCCAACAATCAACTCCTCAATTATGTTAACAACATACAACACATCCATATTACACAATAATCATTCTTCAACATTCCAATCATAGTTATATGCCTCCGTTCCAACTTAATACATAGGCTAAACATACATCTCAAAATAGATTATAAAAAATATTATTTTACTACAACTAAGATAATCTCATGGCAATGACTCCTGCACATAAGACTCATCCACATACGACACATTTCTCTCTTCAGGAGGTACATACCCGTAGTCCTGCTAAAGTACACCTGTATGCATGCAATAATAGAGAGTAAACTTATATAAAATAAGCCCAATGAGGATCCGATAGATCTCGAGCAAGGTCTACTAAACTCCTTGGAATAATCCTTTGAGTCAGTAAACACACAATAACATACATAATACTATCATCACATAACTATATAACCAATCAATAAAGGATACTCTATTTGGTGTAGCTCCAAACGCCATCACGATCCCAACCGTTCTTCTTATAACTCCCCATTACTCACGCACCCGAGGTACCTCACTAGCCCTTCCATCCATGACACCTCTGTCATGCGAGCTGGGGGTAGCCTCTGGCAGTCATGCCGTTATCAACCCGACAGCCCAACGCTGCCCGAGAGGTGGCACACACATACCAAGACTCCATAATCATCATCAATCATCAATCATCATTCAATCATCATTTATTCAACATTGATAGCATCAATTATCATTTAAGCAACAATAACTTAGTTAGATGACATAGTAGGCCATCTAACTGGACATGCATTATATACACAATTAAACCCTAAATTACTCCTCAACAACTCACCATTCAACACTCAAACACCACCCAATCATCTAAAGGCATCGTTCAAGAAATTAAAGAATGACAACCTAAACTTCAAAAAAATTCTTAACTTACATTCTGCTAACCCAAACATTGCCAAATCAGTTCCTATCACTCACCCATTTAACCTACTACATTAGCCCTCTCAGAAATCCACCATCACACCTCCAAATCATGCCCGATAACCCTAAAACCCTAGGACGTCTTGGCTGAATTTTCCGGACTTTCCCATAAGCAATGTAATAAAAAATTTGGCATTACAACAGCGCTAACACGTAATTATCAAGTATTTAGAAATCGATGGCAATCGATTTCGATCATCACAACTCAATTAATTCAACATTAAACAATTTAATCAAAATTTAATACCCGAAAAATAAAAATTATGCTACATCCAATAGAAACTCGTAGTATTACCACAAAAAAATCCCTAGCATGCAAGGAGCAATAATCTAACATCAGATTATAATTCTAACGGTTCAATCTTCATTTATACGCAAAAATGCAAAAGACAAGTTTTGAGATCTAGAATTTTTCTCTCACCTTTGATGTGTTTTGATGCAAGAAATGTGTAGAATGGATGCCAAACAATCAATTTCAAGCTTTGAATCACTCAATTCGGCTTTGAAATGCAAAATCTATGAGAAAAATACTTTGAAAATGCCTTCATCTTTCTCCTCCAAGGAGCCACGGTTTTGTGTGTGTTTTTGGTGGTGTTTTGCTTTGTTTTTAATGTGTGTTGATCATATATTAAGCAAATTTCAAATAAATAAAAGAAAGTCAAAGTGGAAACTAATTATTTGTAGTGTTTTCTTGTCTTTAAATGCATTTTCTTGATCACCAAAGTTCAAAACAATTATTCAACACCCAAGCTAGCTCAAGTAGGTTATTTTTAGGTGACAAGAAGTTTTACAATCAAACAATTCTACCCGAGTCGGCTTATAACTCGATTTGTGCAAAAGTCGGTGTAAAAACCCTAATAAATTTTTAAGCCGATTTTAAAACCGTTTTAATCAAACACAGGTCTATTAAAGTCCATGGTCTAGGTCTAGAAGGGTTAAAAAGACCAGTTTCAAAATTTTAGCGGACGTGTTTCGAAAATACTATTCACTGAAAATCGACGATAAAATTTCTGATCCCGTTTTTGATGAAAATTTCATGAATGCACATTTAACACGTATTAGGAGTATTGACATCAAAATTATAACATTCTAGGTCATATAACACATAAACAGGTCAAATGCATGCAAAACGAGATAAAACATGTAAATCGAGTTAAAGCAAAAAATTGCGGGTTCACATTCTCCCCTCCTTAAAACAATTGCGTCCGCGCAATTCTCGAACTGACAAACAATTAAATCTTCAATCGTTACCCGTAATGATACTTCTCTTAGTTCTCATTTATCTCTTAGGATGACAACTAACCAAAGACCTCAAAAGAACAACCTCTGTTGACTGCAAGTTGATGATCATAGTTCCAAGACAATCTTCAATTCATAATTCTCTCCCACCTAACATCATATTGCATATGAAAGAAATTGCAACTCCAAGTCTTAGTGTGACACCACTAATTATCAATCATCCCTTACTATAGAAAAGAGCTCTATGAACACCCCGAGGGTTTAAAAACTCATTACGATAACATGAATGATTACTGATCAAAGAAATATCTCAAAAGTGACATTGGTCAGAATATGGCTCTTATGAAATTTACAAGGAAATAAGAATATGGAATGTCATATTCGAGCCAACAATCAAGTGAACAAGAGCTCAAACAGGTTAGAGAATAAAGAGGCTAATAGTTAATAAGGAAGCATGATAACTAAGATAAGAAATGTCTCAGCACCTATCAATTAAATAAGTACGAACAAAGGATAATGATGAGTCAAAACAGTGCTGAGTATGTTGAACAAAAATTCCTGAAGAAGTAGATATTTCAATTCTCGATGATTGTTCAAGGAACCAACAAGTAAGTTGTACTTGAGGTGAAATGAAATTAAGAGATAAGAGATGATTAATTCAATAGAAAATATGAGTGTCAAGATAATGAGTATCTCAGCACGCAATACCAAAGAAGTACGAATAAGAAATGATAACAATAGGACATTGTCGAGTACTTTGAGTGAACAATTACAAGCAAAGTAATGGCTCAGGATTTAATAATAAAACAATAGGATTAACAAAAACCAACAAGAATAACAATGATCTACTTAGGTAAGAAGTACATCAAACAAGTGAACTCGAATAAGTAAAATGGTATACCCACAAAGAGATTACTTTCAAATGAATAGTAATAGGATGAAATAAAATACTGAAACGAATGGCTGGAGATATAGAATGAAAAGTAGAAGTCTCAAACCTTAACTCCAATAAGCGACATTGCTATAAGAAGCAAATATGAATGTTAAGAATAGAAACAAAGTCAAATTAGTATAGGATCCATTAATCCAATAAGCAAAACTTTCAAGAAACAATTGGTAGGCTAGAAAAGTGTAACCCTCTCTCAAATAAGTGAGAATAGAGTAGAAAAGAATAATAAGACCGATAGAATTATGAAGCACAAGAAAGGTGTCCCACCTACACATTTGAACACCAACAAGTCAAATCCTATAATTTATCTCCTACCAAAACAAGACACTAAGGAGATCTAAAGAACCTAAGGAGTCATAACAATCACCAAACAAGATAAATCACTCCAAAATTTTACATTCTGTACCAGACCAATCACTAAACAAGATAAATCACCGATTACCCAACAAGATTAACTAATGAAGACTCCAAAATCTGATAACACAATACAGATTCATACTAACCCATTATAACACAAGAGAATCCCCAATCAACAATTTAGAAAGTCATACCACCTAGAATCCAAAAGCTTGATGTAGGCAAGTAAATGTTCAGTCACCAAAATGCATTCTTATTTCCTCAAATAATTATATCTCCCAACAATTACATCTTCGAATAAAGTAACTTTAGTCAGGAATCACTCCAATTGTCTCCAAGGTTTAAAGATCAAAACTCCAAAATACCCATTAATAATATAGCAATCCCAAATAGTAGAAATATTCACATGTTATACCACACTTCATTCCATTCACAAACATACATCACTAATTCCTCAAATAAATTCATTCTAAAATAACCTCAAGGAAGTATAGTCTGAGTTGAGACTCCAAAAGTGTCTAATGATAACCTCATGGAAACCTCAACTTATGATCCATCTCCAAGTAATAACAAGTTAAACATGGCAACAAAAGTAATTATAATCATCAAGATACATTGTTATTTCCTCGAACAACTTCATTCTCGCTAAAGGAACATCAAGATCAATCCACTAAGCCGAAACTAAAATCCATAAACATAACAATTAAAATCTAACTGATAAACTTCTAGAATAATAATAATTCAAAATCATGGCCTATCTCTATTTCTGAAAGCTCTTACAACCACCCTAGACATTAAAAGGTCACTCACGAGTTAAAACATGTATGCAACTATATCATATGAAAGACAAGTATAACGTAATGCGCAATTATCATACAATGCAACATTATCACATAACACACAATTCAACATATAAGAAGCCAACATCACATAAACAGGTTATATCACAGAAGTAAGTTATAAACAATTAAAGTCACATAAGCAACAAACTTCACATAAGGCACTTTGATCACATAAAACACAATTGTCACATAATACACATTAATCACATAATGCACATTAATCACATAATGCACATTAATCACATAATGCACATTAATTACAACACATTGAGTACGTATAGCACGTTATCACATAAAACATATTGACCACATTAGTTCACTTAACACACAAGGCATACTAGTCACATAGAAAGTTAGACATATAAGTAAATTAATCACATAAACATATTAACATATGTTTCACTTTTTTTTCACTTAATACATACTTGCATGCTTAGACCACTACCAACATTCCGAGGATACCCGGGCTGACAGCCAACAGGAGCTCTGATACCACTTAAATGTCACGCCCCAACTCGACCCCACCTACGATCAGTCAGGACGCAATGGAATTTCGGCAATATAACGACAGTAATTAAGACACCGAGCCTCTATACCAACCTCTCAGAACATCATACAATCAAACTCCATAAACAATCCCAACAATCATCTCCTCAATTAAGTTAACAACATACAACACATCCATATTACACAATAATCATTCTTCAACATTCCAATCATAGTTATACGCCTCCGTTCCAACTTAATACATAGGCTAAACATACATCTCAAAATAGATTATACAAAACATTATTTTACAACAACTAAGATAATCTCATGGCAATGACTCCTGCACATAAGACTCATCCACATACGACACATTTCTCTCTTCAGGAGGTACATACCCGTAGTCCTGCTAAAGTACACCTGTATGCATGCAATAATAGAGAGTAAACTTATATAAAATAAGCCCAATGAGGATCCGATAGATCTCGAGCAAGGTCTACTAAACTCCTTGGAATAATCCTTTGAGTCAGTAAACACACAATAACATACATAATACTATCATCACATAACTATATAACCAATCAATAAAGGATACTCTATTTGGTGTAGCTCCAAACGCCATCACGATCTCAACCGTTCTTCTTATAACTCCACATTACTCACGCACCCGAGGTACCTCACTAGCCCCTCCCTCCATGACACCTCCGTCATGCGAGCTGGGGGTAGCCTCTGGCAGTCATGCCGTTATCAACCCGACAGCCCAACGCTGCCCGAGAGGTGGCACACACATACCAAGACTCCATAATCATCATCAATCATCAATCAATCATCATTCAATCATCATTTATTCAACATTGATAGCATCAATTATCATTTAAGCAACAATAACTTAGTTAGATGACAAAGTAGGCCATCTAACCGGACATGCATTATATACACAATTAAACCCTAAATTACTCATCAACAACTCACCATTCAACACTCAAACACCACCCAATCATCTAAAGGCGTCGTTCAAGAAATTAAAGAATGACAACCTAAACTTCAAAAAAATTCATAACTTACATTCTGCTAACCAAACATTGCCAAATCAGTTCCTATCACTCACCCATTCAACCTACTACATTAGCCCTCTCAGAAATCCACCATAACACCTCCAAATCATGCCCGATAACCCTAAAACCCTAGGATGTCTTGGCTGAATTTTCCGGACTTTCCCACGAGCAATGTAATCGAAAATTTGGCATTACAACAGCACTAACACGTAATTATCAAGTATTTAGAAATCGACGGCAATCGATTTCGATCATCACAACTCAATTAATTCAACATTAAACAATTTAATCAAAATTTAATACTCGAAAAATAAAAATTATGCTACATCCGACAGAAACTCGTAGTATTACCACTAAACGATCCCTAGCATGCAAGGAGCAATAATCTAACATCAGATTATAATTCTAACTGTTCAATCTTCATTTATACTCAAAAATGCAAAAGACAAGTTTTGAGTTTTCTCTCACCTTTGATGTGTTTTGATGCAAGAAATGTATAGAATGGATGCCAAACAATCAATTTCAAGCTTTGAATCACTCAATTCGGCTTTGAAATGCAAAATCCATGAGAAAAATACTTTGAAAATGCCTTCATCTTTCTCCTCCAAGGAGCCACGGTTTTGTGTCTGTTTTAGGTGTTGTCTTGCTCTGTTTTTCATGTGTGTTGATCACATATTAAGGAAAGGTAAAATAAATAAAAGAAAGTCAAAGTGGAAACTAATTATTTTTAGTGTTTTCTTGACTTTAAATGCATTTTCTTGATCACCAAAGTTCAAAAAAATTATTCAACACCCAAGCTAGCTCAAGTAGGTTATTTTTAGGTGACAAGAAGTTTTACAATCAAACAATTCTACCCGAGTCGGCTTATAACTCGATTTTCGTAAAAATCAGTGTAAAAACCCTAATAAATTCTTAAGCCGATTTTAAAACCGTTTTAATCAAACACAGGTCTATTAAATTCTGTGATCTAGGTCTAGAAGGGTTAAAAAGACCAGTTTCAAAATTTTAGCGGACATGTTTCGAAAATACTATTCACTGAAAATCGACGATAAAATTTATGATCCCGTTTTTGATAAAAATTTCATGAATGTACATTTAACACGTATTAGGAGTATTGACATCAAAATTATAACATTCTAGGTCATATAGCACATAAACAGGTCAAATGCACGCAAAACGAGATAAAACACGTAAATCGAGTTAAAGCAAAAAAGTGGAGTTTCACAGCGATAGCTAGAGCTAGGTTTCTAGTCCTCAGCAAATAGTAAAACTAGTATTTAGATGACTTAAATTTTATATTTTAATTGTTGTTAGCTATAATTAATTTTCCTTAGTTAAGATGGCTTTAAAATGCACAAAATAAGGCCATTTGACCCAATTTTAAGTTATTTGACCAAGGGCTTTGACCCTTTGACCAAGCTTGTCACTTATTAGGCTTCTAACATACAAAATAAAAATAAAAACAAAGCAAAATCAGACCTTGAGCAGGCCGAACCAAGAAGGAAAAAGAAAAAAAATTCAACCTTTCAAATCTTCAAATCTTCGCGTGAGCTCGTGCGGGGTGGTTTCCAAGGTGTCCAGCATTATTTTCCTAGCGACTAGGAGTGCCTAAGGTGAAGGAAGCATGTTATTTGCGCATTTAAACGTTATGTATGTTAACTTTGTGATTTTTAGAATTTATCCGTAGATTGTTGTTTAAAGCATTTTGATGATTCTAGAATGTTCCTTGGCAATTGTAGAACGTGTATTTATAGCTTTTTAACATTTTTTGCGGTTAAATGTTGAGATTTCAATTAAATTGGTTGTTGAATAGTGTTTTGTGAATAGTAAACTCTTGAAACGATGAAGTTGCTCCGTTATGCTATCCGTTGATGTAGAAATGTGCTAGGTGTACTAGAATGCCTCAATGCATGGTTTGTTTGGATTGCGTAATGGAAAAAATAGAAATTATGCCTTGGTAAAAGTCGGGGTCGTTTAGGTCGAGTTTGGCATTTTCTCGTTTTGCGTGTTGGCATTCTTTCGGGAGGCCATGGAAGCACTTTTGGTGCGATTATGGCGTTGGTTGGGTGTTTGGTTGATATAGTTGTAGTTCAAACGAGCAAAGGGGGAAATCGGGACTTTGCGTGAATTCTAGGGTTAAGTAGGGTTTCAGGGTCTTTAGACGTGCCTTATGGTGACCTAGGAGGATTGGCGAAGTCGGTTTCCAGAACTCGTGGCTCGTTTGGAAATGGTAGCGTTTGGATAGTTGGGGCCGATTTGTGACTTTGTGTGCTTTCTTGATATTATGTCTATAGAATGCTTAGGGTTGCTTGATATACTTGTTTGAATTGATTTTGATTGAAATGCATATCAACTGTTGCTATTGCGTGCAAGAGTAACCTACTTTGTTATTCTCCCACTTATGGCTTTATTGCTCGTTTATCGCCTTGTATCGAGTCTTGCATTGCATAGTGTCTCGCGCGTGAGTGAATGGCCTCTCTGGGTAGCCTCGGGTTGCCAGTGTTGGTTGCTCTAGCTCCGCTGCTATTCCCTCTTCTCGCTTGGGTTGCCTCCCAGGGAGATTTGGGTCGTAGATTGATGGATACTTCCGGGGTATTCCAAACTGGTGTTATAAGGTGGTTTGGGCCGGCACGTCGTCATCGAATTCGTGATTGAATGTTGCTCGTGAAAAGAGTATCGTATCCTTTGAATGAGTGTTTATAGCTTTAATGCTTGCATTGCTTTATTGGTGGCTTTGTTTGTATCTCTATATAATGTTTGTATGAATTGCTTGGCTAATTGCATTGCATACTCCTCTCATCTCTGTCCTTGAGACCAATTGCCTCACTGAGCAATAGTTTTTGCTCATTCCTTTCTATGCTATATTTTACAGGAGTAGTTGAAGCAGACCCTAGTGAGGTAATAGAGGAGGAAGAGCAGGTGGAGGTGTTTCCGTGATAGCACTTCTTTGCTTTGCTGGTGGTTGGTTACTAGACTTTTGTGTGAGCCTTGCTTGATATGTATATTGCCTGGATGATGCTTTATTTTGAGGCTTGTAGCCTTGTATGTAGTATCTATTTTGTGGCCTAGATGGTCTTATGTTGTAAAGGATTAAAGGTTGTAACTTTGTAAATAGATACTCATGTGACTAGTAAGGAAATGCATGCTAATGGTTAATTGTTTAGTGGCATAAATAATTGTGTAGTATGCATATCATTTTTGGGTTGCAAAGTTGTTAATGAAATGATGTACATTTCGAAAGCAAGTCTGCTTGTTTTAATTGTTTTATGGTTTTCGTAAGTATTATGTTGATTTTAGGGTTTTCAGATCGTTCGCGGTACAGAGGAGACTCCGTCCGTGTGTCGGGTCCGGGCTTGGCCTTTTGCGGGGTCAGGTCGGGGCGCGACATCTTTAGGTGGTATCAGAGCATGATAGTCTTGCATGAGCCGGGATATGTTTCTCGGTCTGTGGGGTAAAGGTCTAAAATGCTAGAGTGTAATTGTGTGCTTGTTAAGTTGAAAGAAAATGTTATAGCATGACTTTGTGAACTTAGAGTGCTTATGTGTTTAAAGTGAATTAGTTTGGCATGTCAATCTTGTGTTATGTGAATTGCGTGTTAGAATGTTTGATTGTTATTGACTTGAGTGTTATCTAATCTTATGTGCTATATTTCTGTCTATAAACTGCTTTTAAATGTTGCCAGCTATTGTGAATTGCTACTATGCCGCCACGTCGTGGTACTCAAGGTATAGGGTCAGATGAAGAGGCAGCAGAACAGGGTCAGCAACCGTTGCCTGAGCAGTTTATGGCTACTATGACTACAGCAGTTGACCGGATTACCCAGGTACTGCATGAGCAGAGGCAGGACAGGAATAATAATCCCCAGGGAAATCAAGCTAATCCTGGTGGACAGGGGTATAGAGTTGAGAATAATCAGTTGGAGAAATTCTTGAGGCACGAGCCGGGAAAGTTCTTCGGAGAGCCGGATGATGAGGCAGCCGAGAGATGGATTAATCGTGTTGAGAAAATTTTCACCGCTTTGAGGTACACTGATGAGGCAAGAATAGATTATGCGTCATTCTTATTTGAGGGCGACGCAGAGTAGTGGTGGAATACTGTCAGATTGAGGTGGGACTGTGAGGATGTACCGCATTTGTGGGATGATTTTGTAAGTGAGTTTCGGGACAAGTATATTCCCGAGATGGCTATGGAAAGGCGGGAGAATGAGTTTGTGGCCCTGAAGCAGGGAAACATGACTGTTGCACAGTACGAGGCTAGGTTTGTCAGCCTGTCTAGGTATATGCCCGAGTTGGTACGACCGGCTAGGAGGATGATTCATAGGTTTGTCCGTGGGCTAAGAATGGATATTCAGTTGCATTTGACTGGGCAGACCTACACTACTTTTCCCGAGGCATTCCAGGCAGTCTCGAAGTTTGAGAAACGGAAGGCTGAGATGTTAGCTGAGAGCAGTCAGCCGAGTAAGAAACAGTATTTGGGCCAGAGCAGCTAGAGTCAGCCGAGGCAGTATCAGACTTCTGCACAGGTTCCTCAGCAACGTCCGTATCAGCCACAACAGCAGATTCAGGCTAGGCCAGTTGTGACTAGACCCCAGCAGGGAGGTACAGTTCCTACCACTGCCAGAGCCCCAGCACCTACAGGAAACACTGTTGTAAGGCAAAATCAGCAGTGTAACTATTGTAATCGATCGGGGCATATTGAGGCTAATTGCTGGAGGAAGAGTGGTAAATGCACAGGTTGTGGAAGCGATGATCATAGGGTGAGAGATTGCCCTAAGTATAACAATGTTCAGGGCCGTACTGGAGGCCAGGGTGTTCAGAATAGGGCTGTAGGTGCACGTCCAGCACAGAGGGTTCAGGCTAGGGTCTTTGCACTGGATGCAGAGGAGCTACCCGATACTACGGCTATAGTGGAAGGTACCTTTCTTCTCAATACTCAGCTAGTTAAAGTTTTGATTGATCCCGGAGCTACACATTCGTTTATAACTCCTGCATGTGCACGATCTGTGAATGTTTGCATTGATAAACTGCCGCATGAAGTTGAAGTTAGTACGCCTTTGGGTACGAAATTTGTTACTGAGTCTATTTGCAAATCTTGTGATATATGCATTGAGAATCGTAAATTTCATGCTGATTTAATTATATTGCCCTTCCGTGACTTTGAAATCATTTTGGGAATGGACTGGTTGGGGGAGTACTATGCTCAGTTGGATTGTAGAACAAAGATTGTTTATCTTCAGGTTCCTGACCTACCGGTACTGGAGATTGTTGGGAATTGCAGGGCTGCCCGAATTCCTCTTTTATCAGCGATCAAGACTTCTAAGTTGTTGAATAAGGGTTGTGAAGCTTACTTAGCTTATTTGATCAATCAGCCTACTGATAAGTTGAATATGAATGAGGTTCCGATTGTTAGAGACTTTCCTGGTGTATTTCCCAAGGAATTACCAGGTTTACCACCGGATAGGGAGATTGAGTTCGTGATTGATCTTTTACCAGGCACTGCACCAATTTCTAGGAGTCCTTATAGAATGGCATTGGCTGAACTTCAGGAGTTAAAAATTCAGCTTCAGAACTTGCTGGAGAAAGGGTTTATACAACCTAGTTCTTCGTCGTGGGGTGCGCCTGTGTTATTTGTGAGAAAGAAAGATGGCACGCTACGGTTATGTATTGATTACAAGGGACTTAATCAAGTCACGATTAAGAACAAATACCCCTTGCCGTTGATTGAAGAATTGTTTGACCAGTTGCAGGGTGCGAGTGTTTACTCCAAATTTGATTTGAGGCAGGGTTACTATCAACTCAGAATTTGGAGTGACGATATACCAAAGACGGTATTCAGGACTAGACATGGCCACTATGTATTTGTTGTATTGCCGTTTGGATTGACGAATGCACCAGCCTCATTCATGGACTTGATGCAGAGGGTTTTTCGGCCCTATCTTGATCAATTTGTCGTGATCTTTATTGACGACATTTTAGTGTACTCGAAGAATGAGACTGAGCATGAGCAACACTTGAGGATTGTGCTTCAGACTTTGCAAGAAAACAAGATTTTTGCTAAATTCAGCAAGTGCTAGTTCTGGTTGAATCAGATATCTTTTCTAGGCCATATCATTTCAGATCAAGGAATTTCAGTGGATCCAGCTAAGATTGAAGTTGTTTCATCTTGGAAGAGACCTGAGACGGTGTCAGAGATTCAGAGTTTTCTTGGATTGGCAAGTTACTACCGGAGGTTTGTTAATGACTTTTCCAAAATTTCTGGACCTTTGAGCCAGTTGACTCGGAAGAAAGTTGCTTACAACTGGGATGCCAAATGTGAATCCAGTTTCCAAGAATTGAAGAAGAGACTAACTACAGCTCCTATATTAGCTTTACCTGAGAGAACAGAGAACTTCGTTGTCTATAGTGATGCATCTAAAGAAGGTTTGGGCTGTGTTTTAATGCAGAATGGTAAGGTGATTGCCTATGCTTCTAGGAAGTTGAAACCATATGAAGTCAATTACCCTACACATGATCTTGAGTTAGCTGTAGTTGTGTTTGCTTTGAAGAAGTGGCGTCACTACTTGTGGGGTAGCAGATTTGAATTTTTTACTGACCACAAGAGTCTCAAGTATTTGTTTTCACAGAAGGATTTGAACATGAGGCAGCGAAGAAGGCTGGAGCTATTAAGTGCTTACAACTGCTGTACTAACTACGGGCCAGGTAAGGCAAATGTTGTTGCTGATGCTTTGAGCTGAAAGGCTACTGTTGCAAGCTTAATTATCAAGGATTGGGAGACTTTGGAAGAAATTTGTTCATGGAAGTCAGAAGCTACTGAGGTAGGGATTCGATTTGCTAGCTTATAGATTCAGTCAGGGTTGCTAGCACAGATCAGAGAGGCTCAGAAGACTGATCATCACATCTTGAAAATCCAGGAAAAATCAAAAGGGGGAGAGTCGGAGTTTAAATTACATGCAGATGGTATTTTCATATTCAGGGACAGAGTATATGTTCCTGGTGATCCGAGTTTGAAGAATGAGATTCTGTCCGAGGCACATAATTCGAGATATACGATTCACCCAGGCAGTACTAAAATGTATAGAGACTTGAAACAACACTTCTGGTGGAACAATATGAAGAGGGAGATTGCTGGGTATGTATCCAGATGTTTGACTTGTCAGAGGGTTAAAGTTGAGCATTAGAGGCCAGCCGGACTTCTACAGCCATTGTTGATTCCGTAATGGAAGTGGGTGCATATAACAATGAACCTTGTGACCGATCTTCCTAGATCTCCGAGAGGATGTGATTCTGTTTGGGTTGTTATGGACCGCTTGACTAAAGTTACACATTTTATTCCCGTGAACAAACAGGATAGCCTTGATAAACTAGCTGAGCTTTATGTTGCTAATATTGTGAGATTGCATGGTGTGCCATAGAGTATAGTGTCAGATAGGGATCCTAGATTCAGATCTCGTTTTTGGCAGAAGTTGCAAGAGGCCATAGGAACTAAGTTGAGCTTCAGCACTGTATACCATCCACAAACTGATGGCCAGTCTGAGAGAACTATCAGGATCTTGGAAGACATGCTTCGGGCATGTGTGCTAGACTTTGGGAAGAATTGGGAGAAGTTTTTGCCTTTAGCGGAGTTCGCCTACAACAATAGTTATCAATCTACTATAGGTATGGCTCCCTACGAGGCGTTGTATGGTCGGAAATGCAGATCCCCATTGTATTGGGAAGAGGTTGGAGAGATGAGAACAGTTGATCCGACTGTGTTACCTGAGATGATTAAGATGGTAGATAATGTTCACCTTATTCACCAACGTATGCTTACAGCTCAGAGTCATCAGAAGAGTTATGCGGATAAGCACCGTCGGGATCTTGAGTTTGATTTGGGAGATTGGGTATTTCTTAAGACTTCTCCTAGAAAGGGGTTGATTCGGCATGATAAGAGTGGGAAACTTAGTCCCAGGTATGTGGGTCCGTATGTGATCACCGAAAAGGTAGGTCCTTTAGCTTACCGGTTAGCTTTGCCTCCGAGCTTGTCGAGATTGCACGATGTGTTCCACGTGTCAATGTTAAAGAAATACCATCCAGACCCTTTATATGTACTTGAACCAGAGCCTTTGCAGATTGAGGAAAAGTTGTCTTATGAAGAGAAACCGATTCGAATTGTGGATCAAAAAATTCAAAAACTTCGCAGAAAGAGTATTCCGTTAGTAAAGGTTCTGTGGAATCATCATGGGTTTGAGGAAGCAACTTGGGAAAGAGAGGACCAAGTTCAAAATCAGTATCCGGAGTTGTTTGTTGACCAGGTAAGAATTGCGTGGGCGCAATTGTTTTAAGGGGGAGAGGGTGTAATACCCGAGCCCGGAATGTGAAAATTTCTTGTTTATTATTTTGGAAATTATATTTTCTTAGATTCTTTGAGATTTAATTGTTACTTCCTTGCTGTCGCAACGTGCATTGCATTTAGGGAGCGATAGCTAGAGAACGGTTTCTAGTCCTCAGCAAATAGTGAAACTAGTATTTAGATGACTTAAATTTTATATTTGAATTTTTGTTAGCTATAATTAATTTTTTCTTAGTTAAGATGGCTTTAAAATGCACAAAATAAGGCCATTTGACTCAATTTTAAGGTATTTGACCAAGGGCTTTGACCCTTTGACCAAGCTTGTCACTTATTAGGCTTATAACATAACAAAATAAAAAAAAACAAAGAAAAATCAGACCTTGAGCAGGCCGAACCAAGAAGGAAAAAGAAAAAAAAATTCAACCTTTCAAATCTTCAAATCTTCGCGTGAGCTCGTGCGGGGTGGTTTCCGAGGTGTCCAGCGTTGTTTTCCTAGCGACTAGGAGTGCCTAAGGTGAGGGAAGCATGTTATTTGCGCATTTAAACGTTATGTATGTTAACTTTGTGATTTTTAGAATTTATCTGTAGATTGTTGTTTAAAGCGTTTTGATGCTTCTAGAATGTTCCTTGGCAATTGTAGAACGTGTATTTATAGCTTTTTAACATTTTCTGTGGTTAAATGTTGAGATTGCAATTTAAATTGGTTGTTGAATAGTGTTTTGTGAATAGTAAACCCTTGAAACGATGAAGTTGCTCCATTATGTTGTCCGTTGATGTAGAAATGTACTAGGTGTGCTAGAATGCCTAAATGCATGGTTTGTTTGGGTTGCGTAATGGAAAAAATGAGAAATATGCCTTGGTGAAAGTCAGGGTCGTTTAGGTTGAGTTTGGCATTTTCTCGTTTTACGTGTTGGCATTGTTTCGGTAGGCCATGGAAGCACTTTTGGTGCGATTATGGCGTTGGTTGGGTGTTTGGTTGATATAGTTGTAGTTCAAATGAGGAAAGGGGGAAATCGGGACTTTGCGTGAATTCTAGGGTTAGGTAGAGTTTCGGGGTCTTTAGACGTGCCTTATGGTGACCTAGGAGGATTGGTGAAGTCGGTTTTCGGAACTCGTTGCTCGTTTGGAAATGGTAGTGTTTTGATAGTTGGGGCCGATTTGTGACTTTATGTGTTTTCTTGATATTATGTCTATAGAATGCTTAGGGTTGCTTGATATATTTGTTTGAATTGATTTTGATTGAAATGCATATCAACTGTTGCTATTGCGTGCGAGAGTAACCTACTTTGTTATTCTCCCACGTATGGCTTTATTGCTCGTTTATCGCCTTGTATCGAGTCTTGCATTGCATAGTGTCTCGCGCATGAGTGATGGGCCTCTCTGGGTAGCCTCGGGTTGCCAGTGTTGGTTGCTCTAGCTCCGCTGCTATTCCCTTTCTCACTTGGGTTGCCTCCCAGGGAGATTTGGGTTGTAGATTGATGGATACTTCTGGGGTATTCGAAACTGGTGTTATAAGGTGGTTTGGGCCGGCACATCATCATCGAATTCGTGATTGAAAGTTCTTCATGAAAAGAGTACCGTATCCTTTGAATGAGTGTTTATAGCTTTAATGCTTGGCTTGCTTTATTGGTGGCTTTGTTTGTATCTCTATATAATGTTTGTATGAATTGTTTGGCTAATTGCATTGCATACTTCTCTCATCTCCGTCCTTGAGACCAATTGCCTCACTGAGCAATAGTTTTTGCTCATTCCTTTCTATGCTATATTTTACAGGAGTAGTTGAAGCAGACCCTATTGAGGTATTAGAGGAAGAAGAGCAGGTGGAGGTGTTTCCGTGATAGCACTTCTTTGCTTTGCTGGTGGTTGGTTACCAGACTTTTGTGCGAGCCTTGCTTGATATGTATATTGCTTGGATGACGCTTTATTTTGAGGCTTGTAGCCTTGTATGTAGTATCTATTTTGAGGCCTAGATGGTCTTATGTTGTAAAGGATTAAAGGTTGTAACTTTGTAAATAGATACTCATGTGACTAGTAAGGAAATGCATGCTAATGGTTAATTGTTTAGTGGCATAAATAATTGTGTAGTATGCATATCATTTTTGGGTTGCAAAGTTGTTAATGAAAGGATGTACGTTTCGAAAGAAAGTCGGCTTGTTTTAATTGTTTTATGGTTTTCGCAAGTATTATGTTGATTTTAGGGTTTTCGGATCGTCCGCGGTAAAGAGGAGACTTCGTCCGTGTGTCAGGTCCGGGCTTGGCCTTTTGCGGGGTCAGGTCGGGGCGTGACATCCGGTGCATTAGTGCTGGTATGATCGCACCCGTCATGTTGAGGGCACAATTCCTTTATTTGTTAACGGTTCACAGTCCCAGCCTAGAGAGATGGCCAATTCAAAAGGCCCAATGGGCTTAACGACAACCCATCCGCTTCAAAAATGCAGCATCCTCACAAGACGTGATATCGATGCGTTGTAGGGCCCACTAATGTCCCGCGAGTAAGGTTGTCGTCCTTTTAATAGCTCACATCATACGATCCGGGACGAAAAAACAGAGCAAAAGAAGAAAAGTGGCCTAAAACTGATGAAAACGTTCGATTTTGGGCTCAACAAAGGGCACAGTGAGCAAGCTAGCTGCCCCCGTCGTAGAGCTCTCAGAGAGCTTTGGAACGGTATGCTGTGCGCCGTGTAACTCCTTACGGATCAAAAGTTAGGGGCACCGGAGCGACGGAGACCTGGTCACAAGCCCTACGCCCTCGGTTTACGGGCCCAGCCTCTACGTGAAGCGAATTTGTCTTGCCCAATGTTCCGTCGGATTCGGTAATAGAAATTTGGTTGGTAAAGTATCTTGGCAACCCTTGTGAGGCCCGACCCTGAATAACGTGTATTTCCTTGATTTGCGTGCCATAGACCAAGAATGATATGACTGGCCTTGGATTACGTGCCCTGTCTTGGTTTTCGTGCATGCATCGTCATATGTGCCTTGACTTAGAATTATGTGCCCTAATCCTCGACTTACGTGCCCGACCTCGATTAGCGTGTGATACCTCATTTCGTGTGTCCTAACCTAGATTTGCCTGCCTTGACTTAGGTTTGAGAATTGTGTTCGTTTTGTGTGCCTTGCATTGAATTACGTGCATTCATTTAGGGTTGCGTGCATTTACTTGAAAAACATGCGTTCGTCTCATAGTTCATGTCCTACCTCGTAGTGTATGCCCTAGACCTAGGAAAATATGCCCTCACGCTAATCAAGAAAGCATCTTACACAAAGTACTACACTATTAAACAATCCTACAAAATCCACTATCAATATTATAATCCTAATTCAACTCACTAGAAGACAAAAAATTCACCAAACACTAGACATTCCTTATTCTTTATTCCTTTTTGTTTTTGCACTTTCAAGACACAATTAAAATAATGCTCAAAGATGACAAAAATACAGATTTGAGACTAGCTTTGGCCGACCACTATGTGGTTTCTTGCATGCATGTTTAATTCAAAATGATTCTAGACAAGTTATGACACAAAAACACTTATCAATGCATAAAAAAATGCTCAAAACCACCTCAAAACTCTACCATACTCGACCAAACCACCATTGCCCATGCTAGCATTTTAAAATCACATCTTGAAGACACAAAATCAGGAATTTTGGGCTGCCCAAGGCCGACCACTTGCTTCAAAATTTGCAAAGCCATCATTTTTTTGTCATTTCTTCATTTCCTCTCAACTTCTCTCTCTCCCTCTCATCTTCTCTCTCTCTCTCGGCCTTGGCTGAGTTCTCACCATCCCATAGCTCATCTTCTTCGCACTTTGGTCAATCAAGACAAGCAACAAGCAAAGAAAGTCGAGCAAGCTAGCTAGGATGCAAGAATCATACATGCATGTCCTTTGAAGTCTTCTATTCGGCCCTAGGTAAGTTCTTGGCTTCCATTTCTTTTCTTCTTGTTCTAACCTCATGCATGTACTAAGAGCTTGGCCACTAAGCTAGGAAAAATAGAGAAACTCTAGTTGGAACCTCGGCTAGGCAAAGGAGAGGAAGAAAAGTTTGCTTCAACAAGTTTTTGTGCATCCTCTTGGTTGATTTCTAAGGTGAGGGCTAAAACCTTTTGAAAATCCTTCAAAAATCCACATGCATGCTCATTAAAGTATGTATTTGCTTCTGTACTTGAGTTATATGTTCGTTCATAAGCTTTTGCAACCATGCATGGCAAGATCTTGGCTTGAAAGTGATGATAGGTGAAGTCGGATTGTTGACAGCTCTCTGACCAGTTTGTTTCGAGGTAATTTTAGCTAGGAAAATGATGTTGAAAATGCATGAAAATTGGTAGGTGACTATTTTGGACAGTTTGGAACACTTTTTACAGAAATAGGCCAAAGCTAATTTTGACTCCAAGGCCCTCAAATGGCAGTTCTTTAAAATGTGTCCAAATCTGGAAATCTGGAAAAAATGAAGCAGGTTTTGACAGATGCACTGACCTTGTAGAACGAACCATATTTTACTTAGTAAATGATATCCAAAATGCATGAAATTTGGTTTGATGCTATATTTTTCAGTTCTGGACATTTTTGTCAGAAATGGACTAAGGCTAAATCTGACCCTAAGGACCTCAAAAACGTCAATTATCGAAATGTATGCAAATCTGGACAGTTTTGTGCTATACTACTGTTTCGGCTATAACTAAAGATCCCGAACTCCAAATGATGCAAAGTTTGTTTCTGATTTTAGTTCACTTATTAAGATTTAATTTGACATCTTATTCACTGGAATTTGAGATTGTTTGCTTATCTTAATGGTTGTGAGAAAATAGCCTATTGAAGTAAGAGTTTCACTTAGTGTTATGCATAGAAAAATTGTTGTGACTTCTCTTGTTGAATTAAATGCTTGGGATTATAGCTTTGGGATGTTGTGTGGACTGTTTGAATGTTTGAGGATGTTGGATTAAATGATGCATGGCTTGAGATTTATTTTGAATTGGCTTGGGGCTCAAATTGCACGGATATGCACGAAATGGACACCCTAATGACTAGATAGGCTTGCTAAGTATTGATCATTTGGATATTGTGTGGAATTATACACTTGGTAGGCTGCCCGTAGTTGCCCTTATAACCTTAAATGTAATTTTGATCATTGCATGTTGACAAATAGGCTTTTCTTGCATCCAAACCCACGTAGATGTTGTTGCATGTTGAATAATCCTATCCCTTGATTACGTGGACTTTGAAATGAGTTATATGACTTGATTTACATGTGTTACATGGCTGTCCGTTTAATGTTCATATAACTCTATATGCCTTTCAAGTGAATATACTTGTCTTATCGTGCCCTGCCTGTTTACTTGTCAAAGTGCAAACTTATGACTGTCCGGAGGCAACCTACTTTGTTGTCCTCCTAATGTGATATATTAAATGTCATAAATGTGCACTGCATACAAGGTTGCAACGTTTCCTGTCGGCGTGGTAGCGATCACGCACACCGGGCGGCATCGGGCTTGCCGGTGCACCCGTGACTACCACTGTCCCATTCCCTCTCTCACTTGGGGGCTAGACTTCCTCGGAGAGTTGGGTCGTAGGATTTCGGGGTACATCCGGAGTACACCGACCTGGCGTGTTTGGGGAATGATTTGAAGTCGGCCGCAACAACTGATTCTGAAACTGATCTGAGAGCAAAAGCTCACTGTATCCTTTTTACTATCTATATAAGTACTCTCGCTTGGTTCCTAGAGAACCTCGGGGAGGAAAGACCGGTATTTCTGTTCCTGTACTTATATTATTGTTATATTCATGCTTACAAAAGGATTTCATAAGTTGAACCGGAAAATGAGTTTCAAAACCTATTTCTCGTTCCCCCTCGCTGAGTTCATAAGGGCTCACCCTCTTTTATCATCTCAGGTGAAGAGGATCCAGAATAGGTACCCGAGGACGGTGTGCCTAACGATGAATCCTTGGAGTGATTGCCTGTCTTGTTTGCTTTGCGTGATTGTGGCTACTTGTGAACTCTGTGCTACTTGAAGACTATTTCTTTTATGTTGCTTGCTATTTCGAATGTAAAAGACCCCCGTTGTAATTTGGGGTCTAATTTTGGTTTGTACTGATATTAAGTAGACTGACGCTAGACACTATTATGATTGTTTTTGCGATTATTACCGCTAGTATCTATCACAGGTTATGACGTATCAGTTAAGGACTAAGTAAATGAACTTATCCAATCTTAAACAGGTACTTTTGTAACGAGGATAAACAAACAAACGAGACATAGTATCATGCTAGGTTATAAATCAAATGAGACATCGAGTTAACCAATAGGCATTTCAATTGATGTTAAATAGTAATCCTAGTTGGAAATGAAACATGAGATTAAAAAAATTTGAGGCGTTTAGAGAATTAGGCCAAACCAAAGACTCCAAATACACCTGTTATGCGGCCGGTTTTCCAGAAAACTTTGGAGTTAAGACTAAAACGATAAGTGTTAAATCTTCATAAACGGTTAAGTATGTGACATGTCCTAAACGTTTAGATAACACCCTAGTCTAACCTTGTAGGCCGGGTTGCGGCGTGACAACCCTAACCAGGACAAAAAAAATTGAAAAGGGGCTGCAACACGAGGACTTCCCAGGGGGTCACCCATCCTAGTACTACTCTCGCCCAAGTACGCTTAACTTCGGAGTTCTGAAGGGATCTGATGCATTAGTGCTAGTACGATCACACCCGTCATGTTGAGGGCACAATTCCTTTATTTGTTAACGGTTCACAGTCCCAGCCTAGAGAGATGGCCCATTCAAAAGGCCCAATGGGCTTAACGACAACCCATCCGCCTCAACAACGCAGCATCATCGTAAGACGTGATATCAACGCGTTGTAGGGCCCTCTAATGTCCCACGAGTAAGGTTGTCATCCTTTTAACAGCTCACGACGTATGATCCGAGACGGAAAAACAGAGCAAAAGAATAAAAGTGGCCTGAAACTGATGAAAACGTTCAATTTCGGGCTCCAAAAAAGGCAAAGCGAGCAAGCTCACTGCCCCCTTTGTAGAGCTGTCAGAGAGCTTTGCAATGGTATGCTGTGCATCGCGTAACTCCTTACAGATCAAAAGTTATGGGCACCGGAGCGACGGAGACCTGGTCAGAAGCCCTACGCCCTCGGTTTGTGGGCCCAGCCTCCACGTGAAGCGAAGTTGTCTTGCCCAAGGTGCCGTGGGATTCGATAATAGAAATGTGGTGGATAAAGTATCTTGGCAACCCAAACCAGAGCAAAAAAAATTGAAAAGGGGGGTGCAACACGAGGACATCCAAGGGGGTCACCCATCCTAGTACTACTCTCGCCCAAGCACACTTAACTTCGGAGTTCTGATGGGATCCAGTGCAATAGTGCTGGTATGATCGCACCCGTCATGTTGAGGGCACAATTCCTTTATTTGTTAACGGTTCACAGTCCCAGCCTAGAGAGATGGCCAATTCAAAAGGCCCAATGGGCTTAACGATAACCCATCCGCTTCAACAACGCAGCATCCTAGCAAGACGTGATATCGACGCATTGTAGGGCCCCCTAATGCCCCGCGAGTAAGGTTGTCGTCCTTTTAACAGCTCACGATGTACGATCAGGGATGAAAAAACACAGTAAAAGAAGAAAAGTTGCTTGAAACTGATGAAAATGTTCGATTTTGGGCTCCAAAAAGGGCACAACGAGCAAGCTAGCTGCCCCCGTCATAGAGCTCTTAGAGAGCTTTGCAACGGTATCCTGTGCACCGCGTAACTCCTTACGGATCAAAAGTTATGGGCACCGGAGCGACGAAGACCTGGTAACAAGCCCTACGCCCACGGTTTGCGGGCCCAGCCTCTACGTGAAGCGAAGTTGTCTTGCCCAATGTTCCGTGGGATTCGGTAATAGAAATTTGGTGGATAAAGTATCTTGGCAACCCTAACCAGGGCAAAAAAAATGGAAAAGGGGGTGCAACATGAGGACTTCCCAGGGGGTCACCCATCCTAGTACTGCTATCGCCCAAACATGCTTAACTTCGGAGTTCTGATGGGATT
Source organism: Ehretia macrophylla (assembly GCA_037974665.1). Lineage (NCBI taxonomy): Eukaryota > Viridiplantae > Streptophyta > Magnoliopsida > Boraginales > Ehretiaceae > Ehretia > Ehretia macrophylla. Next base: position 83,118,766 of record CM075770.1, on the reverse strand, counting down.
CGGTGCATTAGTTATGGTATGATTGCACCCGTCATGTTGAGGGCACAGTTCATTTATTTGTTAACGGTTCACAGTCCCAGCCTAGAGAGATGGCCAATTCAAAACGCCCAATGGGCTTAACGACAACCCATCTGCTTCAAAAATGCAACATCCTCGTAATACGTGATATCGACGCGATGTAGGGCCCACTAATGTCCTGCGAGTAAGGTTGTCGTCCTTTTAATAGCGCATGACGTACGATCGGGGACGAAAAAACACAGTCAAAGAAGAAAAGCGGCCTAAAACTGATGAAAACGTTCAATTTTGGGCTCAACAAAGGGCACATCGAGCAATCTAGCTTCCCCCGTCATAGAGCTCTCAGAGAGCTTTGCAACGGTATGATGTGCACCGTGTAACTCCTTACGGATCAAAAGCTAGGGGCACCGGAGCGACGAAAACCTGGTCACAAGCCCTACGCCCTCGGTTTACGGGCCCAGCCTCTACGTGAAGCGAAGTTGTCTTGCCCAATGTTCCGTGGGATTCGGTAATAGAAATTTGTTTGGTAAAGTATCTTGGCAACCCTAACCAAGGCAAAAAAAATTGAAAAAGGGATGCAACACGAGGACTTCCCAGGGGGTCACCCATCCTAGTACTACTCTCGCCCAAGTACACTGAACTTCGGAGTTCTGATAGGATCCGATGCATTAGTGCTAGTACAATCGCACCCGTCATGTTGATAGCACAATTCCTTTATTTGTTAACGGTTCACAGTCCCAGCCAAGAGAGATGGCCCATTTAAAAGGCCCAATGGGCTTAACGACAACCCATCTGCTTCAACAATGCAGCATCCTTGCAAGACGCGATATCGATGCGTTGTAGGGCCATCTAATGTCCCACGAGTAAGGTTGTCGTCCCTTTAACAGCTCACGATGTATGATTCGAGACGAAAAAAAAGAGCAAAAGAAGAAAAGTGGCCTGAAACTGATGAAAACGTTCGATTTCGGGCTCCAAAAAGGGGAAAGCGAGCAAGCTCGCTGCCCATTTCGTAGAGCTGTCAGAGAGCTTTGCAATGGTATGCTGTGCATCGCGTAACTCCTTACAGATCAAAAGTTATGGGCACCGGAGCGACGGAGACCTGGTCACAAGCCCTACGCCCTTGGTTTGCGGGCCCAGCTTCCACGTGAAGTGAAGTTGTCTTGCCCAGGGTGCCGTGGGATTCGATAATAGAAATGTGGTGGATAAAGTATATTGGCAACCCAAACCGGAGCAAAAAAAATTGAAAAGAGGGGTGCAACACGAGGACTTCCCAGGGGGTCACCCATCCTAGTACTACTCTCGCCCAAGCACGCTTAACTTCGGAGTTCTGATAGGATCCGTTGCATTAGTGCTGGTATGATCGCACCCATCATGTTGAGGGCACAATTCCTTTATGTGTTAACGGTTCACGGTCCCAGCCTAGAGAGATGGCCAATTCAAAAGGCCCAATGGGCTTAACGATAACCCATCCGCTTCAACAACATAGCATCCTAGCAAGACGCGATATCGACGAGTTCTAGGGCCCCCTAATGTCGCGCGAGTAAGGTTGTCATCCTTTTAACAGCTCACGATGTACGATCAGGGACGAAAAAACACAACAAAAGAAGAAAAGTGGCCTGAAATTGATGAAAATGTTTCATTCTGGGCTACAAAAATGGCACAGCGAGCATGCTAGCGGCCCCCGTCGTAGGGCTCTCAGAGAGATTTGTAACGGTATGCTGTGCGCCGCGTAACTCCTTACGGATCAAAAGTTATGGGCACCGGAGCGACGGATACCTGGTTACAAGCCCTACGCCCTTGGTTTGCTGGTCCAGCCTCTACGTGAATCAAAGTTGTCTTGCCCAATGTTCCGTGAGATTTGGTAATAGAAATTGGGTGGATAAAGTATCTTAGCAACCCTAACCAGGGCGAAAAAAATGGAAAAGTGGGTGCAACACGAGTACTTCCCAGGGGGTCACCTGTCCTATTACTACTGTCACCCAAACATGCTTAACTTCAGAGTTCTGATGGGATTCGGTGCATTAGTGCTGGTATGATCACCCCTGTCATGTTGAGGGCAATATTCCTTTATTTGTTAACAGTTCACAGTTCCAGCCTAGAAAGATGGCCAATTCAAAAGGCCTAATGGACTTAACGACAACACATTCACTTCAACAACGCAGCATCCTCGAAAGACGTGATATCGATGCAATATAAGGCCCACTAATGTTCCGCGAGTTAGGTTGTCATTCTTTTCGCTGCTCACGACGTACGATTCGGGACGAAAAAATAGTGCAAATGAAGAAAAGTGGCCCGAAACTGATGAAAATGTTCGATTTTGGGCTCCAAAAAGGGTACAGCGAGCAAGCTGGCTGCCCCCGTCGTAGAGCTCTCGGAGAGCTTTCCACCGGTATGTTGTGCGCCGCATAACTCTCTACGGATCAAAAGTTATGGGCACCGAAGCGACGAAGACCTGGTCACAAGCCCAACGCCCTCGATTTGCGGGCCCAGCCTTTATGTGAGGCGAAGTTGTCTTGCCCATAGTGCCATGGGATTCGAAAATAGAAATTTTGTGAATAAAGTATCTTGGTAACCCAAACCGGAGTAAAAAAAATTGAAAATGGGGTGCAACACGAGGACTTCCCAAGGGGTCACCCATCCTAGTACTACTCTCGCCCAAGTACGCTTAACTTCGGAGTTCTGATGGGATCCGGTGCATTAGTGCTGGTACGATCGCACCCGTCATGTTGAGGGCACAATTCCTTTATTTGTTAACAGTTCACAGTCCCAGCCTAGAGTGATGGCCCATTCAAAAGGCCCAATGGGCTTAACGACAACCCATCCACTTCAACAACGCAGCACCCTCGCAAGATGTGATACCGACGCGTTGTAGGGCCCTCTAATATCCCGCGAGTAAGGTTGTCGTCCTTTTAACAGCTCACGACGTACGATCCAGAAGGGAAAAACTGAGCAAAAGAAGCGAAGTGGCCTGAAATCGATGAAAACATTCGATTTTGGGCTCCAAAAAGGGCACAGCGAGCAAGCTCGCTGCCTACCTTGTAAAGCTGTCGGAGAGCTTTGCAACGGTATGCTGTTCGTCGCGTAACTCCTTACAGATCAAAAGTTATGGGCACCGGAGCGACAGAGACCTAGTCACAAGCCCTACGCCCTCGGTTTGCGGGCCCAGCCTCCACGTGAAGCGAAGTTGTCTTGCCCAAGGTGCCGTGGGATTCGATAATAGAAATGTGGTGGACAAAGTATCTTGGCTACCCAAACCGGAGCAAAAAAAATTGAAAAGGGGGGTACAACACGAGGACTTCCCTGGGGGTCACCCATCCTAGTGCTACTCTCGCCCAAGCACACTTAACTTCGGAGTTCTGATGGGATCCGGTGCATTAGTACTGGTATGATCGCACCTGTCATGTTGAGGGCACAATTCTTTTATGTGTTAACGGTTCACAGTCCCGGCCTAGAGATATGGCCAATTCAAAAGGCTCAATGGGTTTAACGATAACCCATCCGCTTCAACAACGCAGCATCCTATCAAGACGTGATATCGGCGCGTTGTAGGGCCCCCTAATGTCTCGCGAGTAAGGTTGTCGTCCTTTTAACAGCTCACGACGTACGATTAGGGATGAAAAAACACAGCAAAAGAAGAAAAGTGGCCTGAAACTAATGAAAACGTTCGATTTTTGGCTCCAAAAAGGGGCACAATGAGCAAGCTGGCTGCCCCCGTCGTAGAGCTCTCAGAGAGCTTTGCAACGGTATGCTGTGCACTGCGTAACTCTCGGTATAGCTATGTTTAACATGATGGCAAATGCCATGGATTGCGTATCCCGAGTGATAGAGCGCCAAGATGCACGTGAGGCCAGCAACAACAACAACAGGAATGATGGTAACCATGGGAGCCATAGCAGAATGATGGAGTTTCTTGACTTTCGCCCGTCCAAATTCCACGGGGAAGCTGATGATGAGAAACCAGAGGCTTGGCTGTCCGAGATCGAGAGGATTTTCAGGCCACTTGATTATACTAATGAAGAAAAGGTAGAGTTTGCTGTGTTTCTGTTGCACGGGGATGCTGAACATTTGTGGCACACTGTGGAGGCACTGTGGGAAACTGATCAGACACCTCGCTTGTGGGGTAATTTCGTTAAGGAATTCAAGGAGAAATATGTACCTGCAGTTTCCAGATAGAGGCGGATTGAGGAGTTCATGCACTTGACCCAGGGTAACATGACGGTGGCCCAGTACGAGGCTCATTTTGACTGACTATCCCGTTATGCTCAATATATGGTTAGTACTCCAGAGGCAAAGATGTGGAAATTTACTACTGGATTGAGGCCAGAGATTCAGGACCAGTTGGCTTCTCATGACTTCGATACCTATTCTGCTCTCTTTGCTGCTGCCTCTCGAGTTGAGAAGAGGAAACTTGATAGAGCCGGTTCGAGTTAGCTGAACAAGAAACCATACCAGCCTCCAAGTCAGTAGGAGAAATTCCAGAGTCAGAGTCGTATTCAGGGCCAGAGCCAGAACAGACTAGTGAATAACCGTGGCCCGACGAAAGCGTTATCAACCTCTTCAACCCGCAGATCTACAGGTAGTTCACCTGCTACTCAGTCTGTCAACTGTTCTTATTGTGACAAGAAGGGGCATACCGAGGCCCAGTGTTGGAGGAAGTCAGGACGATGTATGAGATGTGGTAGTGATCAGCATCAGATTAAGGATTGCCCTAAATGGCAGGCAGGGCAGAATCAGGATAAACCAGCTGGTAGAGGCAAGACTCCAGTTCCTAGAGTCCAGGCTCGAGCTTATGCTATTGAGTGCGAGGAGATTCCAGATGAGACCGCTGTTGTTGAAGGTACATTCTTCATACTGAATCAACCTGCTAGGGTGCTAATTGATCTGGGTGCTACTCATTCATTTATTACTCCCTTATGTGTGGAACGTGTGAAACTGAAAGTTGTATGTTTGCCATACGAAGTAGAAGTTGGTACTCCAATGGGTTCTAAACTTGTTACTAGCTCAGCTTGTAAAGCATGTAAAATCCAAATTAAGGATAGGGAATTCTCAGCCAATCTTATTGTATTACCTTTTCGAGATTATGAGGTCATTTTAGGGATGGACTGGTTGGCAAAACATCATGTCCAACTAGATTGCCGAGCGAAGATTATAACGTTCTGGGTACCTGGTCAACCAATACTAGAGGTAATGGGTCGAAGAGATTTCACCGGGAGTTCCATCATTTCATCTACGAAAGCAGTGAAGTCCTTGAGAAAAGGGTGTAGCGGATACTTAGCTTACCTTATCAACAAGCCGTCGGACAAAGCTAAGTTGGAGGAGATGCCAGTGATCAAAGATTATGCGGATGTGTTTCCGAAAGAATTGCCCGGTTTACCCCCAAATCGGGAAATCGAGTTTGTTATAGAGTTACTGCCTGGCGCCCAGCTGATATCTAAAGCTCCCTATCGTATGGCACCGGCCGAGCTACAAGAATTGTAGGACCAATTGCAAGGATTGTTGAAGAAGGGGTTTGTTCAACCAAGTTCTTCACCGTGGGATGCACTAGTTCTATTTGTGAAGAAGAAAGACGGAACGTTGAGGCTATGCATCGACTACCGAGGATTGAACCAAGTGACTATCAAGAATAAATACCCAATTCCACTGATCGACGAGTTATTTGATCAATTGCAAGGAGCCAAAGTGTATTCGAAACTCGACTTGAGGCAAGGGTATTATCAGTTGCGGATCAAAAAGGAAGATGTGCCTAAAACGGCTTTCAAGATGAGATATGGGCATTGTGAATATGTGGTGATGCCTTTTGGACTAACCAATGCCCCTGCAGCTTTTATGGATTTGATGCACAGGGTGTTTCAACCCTATTTGGACCAATTTGTGGTGATCTTCATTGATGATATTTTGGTATACTCGAAATCTGAGGCGGAGCATGAACAACATCTGCGGTTGGTACTGCAGAAACTTCGAGAGCATCAATTGTATGCAAAGTTTAGCAAATGTGAATTTTGGTTGCAACAGATTGCATTTTTGGGGCATATCATATCCCAAGAAGGAATAGCAGTGGATCCAGCAAAGATAGAAGCGATAATGTCTTGGAAGAAGCCGGAAAATGTTACGGAGATTCGGAGTTTTCTTGGTCTAGCCGGCTATTATCAGAGATTCGTGAAAGATTTCTCTAAGATTGCAGGACCGCTTACAAAGCTCACTCAAAAGAAAACAAAGTTCGTGTGGGATGATAAGTGTAAGAACAGCTTCCAAGAATTGAAGAAAAGACTGACTACCGTACCTATTCTTGCATTGCCTGAAGGAAGTCAAGGTTTTGTAATCTATAGCGATGCTTCAAAAGAAGGATTGGGTTGTGTGTTGATGCAAAATGGAAGAGTGATTGCGTATGCTTCAAGGAAACCAAAGCCGTATGAATTGAATTACCCGACGCATGATTTGGAATTAGCGGCTATTGTCTTTACACTCAAGAAATGGAGGCATTATCTGTGGGGTAACAAGTTTGAGGCATTTACTAATCACAAGAGCTTGAAATACTTGTTCTCTCAAAAAGAGTTGAATATGAGGCAAAGGCGGTGGATGGAGCTTTTGGATGATTAAAACTGCACAATCAATTATGTGCCTAGTAAAGCAAATGTAGTTGCAGATGCCATAAGTAGGAAAGCGAGCATGGCGAAACTGGAAGTCAAGGTACAAGAGTTGTTGGAGGAAGCATTTTTGGGGAAACCACAATTGACTCGGAAAGGGTTACTTTTTGCCACTACTCAGGTTCAATCGACCTTGTTGTCTGAATTACGAGAGGCTCAACAGAAGGACTGTCACGCCCCAACCCGGCCTATAAAGGTTAGACTAGGGTGTGGTCTAAACATTCAAGTCCTTTCACGTACTTAATCGTTCAAGGAGGTTTAGCACTTAACGTTTTATCCTAGACTCCAAAATTTTCCGAAAAACCGACAGCATAACGGCTGTAATTGGGCTCTTTGGTTTGACCTAGTTCTCTAAACGCCTCAAAATTTACCATCTCAATTTCATTTCCAACTAAGATTACTATTTTACCATCAATTGAATTGCCTATTGGTTATTTTGATATCTCGTTTGATTTATAACCTAGCATGATACTATGTCTCGTTTGTTTGTTTGTCCTCGTTTCAAAATATACATGTTTAAGATTGGATAAATTCATTTACTTAGTCCTTACTAATATGTCATAACCTATGATAAATACTAGCGGTAATAAAAGAAAAACGATCATAGTAATGTCTAGCATCAGTCTACTTAATATAAGTACAAACCAAAATTAGACCCCAAATTACAACGGGGGTCTTTTACATCACGACATCGAGCAACATAAAAGGAAATAGTCTTTAAGCAACATACAGTTCACAAGTAGTCACATTCAAGCAAAACAACAATGACGGGCAATCACTCCAGGGGTTCATCATTAGGCACATTGTCCTCGGGTACCTGTACCTGTTCTTCTTCACCTGTGATGAAAAGAGGGTGAGTCCTTATGAACTCAGCGAGGGGAAACGAGAAATAAGTTTTGAAACTCATTTTCCGGTTCAATTTATGAAAACTCTTTTTGAAAACATGTCACGTATTACAAATAATAAGGTATACAAATATATGAAACAAATCGAGTAACAGATACATTTACCAATCATTTCAAGGATATGGTGAACATTTGCTCTCAATATCAATTTCGATTCATTTGGTGCGGCCGACTTCAATAATCCACTTATCGCTCCCAATTGGGTGTACTCCGGATGTACCCCGAAACTACAACCCAACTCTCCAAGGGTGGAATGCCAAGCAAGAGAGGGAATTGGACCATGGTAGTCACGGGAGCACCGATAAGCCCTATGCCGCCCGGCGTTCGTGAAACACTACCATGCCACACTGAAAGGTTGCAACCTCGTATGCAATGCACATTTATAACATTTGACATATCACATTAGAATGACAACAAAGTAGGTCGCCTCCAAGCAGTTTTAAGATCGCACGTTGTCAAGTAATCAAACGAGGCACGATAAGACAAGTAATTTCACTTGAAAGGCATATAGAGCCATATGAACATTAAACGGGCAACCATGTAACACATGCAAGTCAAGCCATTTAACTCATTTCGTAGTCCACGTAATCAAGTGATACGATTATTCAACATGCAACAACATCTACGTGGGTTCGGCTGCAAGAAAAGCTTATTTGACAACATGCAATGGTCAAAATCACATTTGAAGTTATAAGACATTTACGGGCAGCCCACTAAGCATATAATTTCCACACAACATCCAAATGATCAACACTTAGCAAAACTACCTAGGCATTAGGGATTCCATTTCCTGTACATTCATGCAATTTGAGCCTCACCCCAACTCAAAGTCAATCTCAAGTCATGCATCATTCAATTCAAACATCCTCAAGTACTCAAAACAGTCCACACAACATCCCAACATCACATTTCCACACAATTAGTACCACAAGAGAGGTTACAACAATTTTCCAAGCATGTAGCTAAGTGAAACCTTTTCTGCAATAGGCTGTTTTCCCACAATCAATAGGATAATCAAACAATATACAAATTCAGTTAATAAGATATCAAATTAAATCTTAGGAAGTTAACTAAAATCAGAAACAAACCTTGCATCAATTGGAGTTCGGAATCATTAGTTATAGCCGAAACAGTGAGATAGTACAAAACTGTCCGTATTTGCACACTTTTCAGAAATTGACGTTTTTGAGGTCTTTGGGTCTGTTTTAGCCTTGGTCCATTTCTGACAAAATTGTCCAGAACTGAAAAATCTAGCAGCATACCAAATTTCATGCATTTTGGACATCATTTACTAAGTCAAATATGGTTCGTTCCACAAGGTCAGTGCATCTGCCAAAACCTGCTTCATTTTTCCAGATTTCCAGATTTGGTCACATTTTAAAGATTTGCCATTTTGAGGACCTTAGAGTCAAAATTAGCTTCGTCCTACTTCTGGGAAAAATGTTCAAAACTGTCCAAACTAGTCACCTACCAATTTTCATACATTTTCAACATCATTGGCCTAGCTAAACTTACCTCGAAACAGACTGGTCAGAGAGCTGTCAACAATTCGACTTCACCTAGCATCATTTTCGAGCCAAGATCTTGCCATGCATGGTTGTTTAAGCTTATGAACGACCATATAAGTCAATTACAGAAGCAAATACATACATTTATGAGCATGCATGTGAATTTTTGAAGAGTTTTCAAAAGGTTTTAGCCCTCACCTTAGCAATCAACCAAAAGATGCTCAAAAACTTGTTGAAGCACAACTTTCTTCCTCTCCTTGGCTAGCCGAAATCCCAACTAGCTTTTCTCTATTTTTCCTAGCTTAGTGATCAATCTCTTAGCACATGCATGAGATTAGAACATGAAGAAAATAACTGGATGCCAAGAAGCTTACCTAGGCCGAATAGAGTCTTCAATGCACACGCATGTGTGACTTTCACTTCCTAGCTAGCTCGGTTGAGTTTCTTTGCTTGTGGCTTGCTTGGTTTAGCTATGGTGTGAAGAAGAGAAGCTATGGAGATAGAGAACTCAGCCAAGGCCGAGAATGAGAGAGGAAAATTGAGAGAGAAGTGAGAGAAGTTGAAGGAAATGAGAGAATATGACAACAGTGATGGCTTTGCAATTTCTTTGAGGAGCATGTCGGCATTGGGCAGTCCAATTTCAGCATTTTGTGTCTTCAATGTGCAATTTGAAATTCCTAGGATGGGCAAGAGTGATGTGGCCGAAAATGGTGTGCAAATGGTAGGGTTTTTGAGCAATTTTTTAAGCATTTGTGTCATAGAATGTCTAAGCATGCATAGTTAAGTATAAAATTGTTCAAACCTTGTGCAAAAACCATGGTATGGTCGGCCAAGCTAGCTCCAAATCTGAATTTTTTGTCAACTTTTGATCATTAATTAATTGTGTCTTGAAAGTGCAAAAAGAATAAGGAATAAAGAATGAGAATGTCTAGCTTTTGGTGCTATTTTGACTTCTAGTGAGTTGAATTAGGATTATTATATTGATAGTGGATTTTGTAGGATTGTTTAATAGTCTAGTGCTCCGTGAAAGATGCTTTCTTGATTAGCGTGAAGGCACGCTTTCCTAGGTCTAGGGCACGCACTACGAGGTAGGACACGAACTACGAGATAAGACACAAACTTCAAGACTAATGCACGTACTTCAAGATAAATGCACGGATTCTAATGCTAACACACGCAACCCTAGGTGAATGAACATAGATCAAAATAAGGCACGTAATTCAATGCAATACACGTAATTCAAGACATAACTCTTAAACCTAGGTTAAAGCACGCAGTTCAAGGTTAATGCACATGAAACAAAGAGACACACGCAAATCAAGGTCTCGCACATAAATTAAGGTCATGGCATGTTTATCTAAGTATCGCACGTATATCGAGGATTAGGGCACACAATTCTAGGTTAAAGTACGTATAACAAGGCATGCACGAAAACCAACACAGGGCACATAATCCAAGGTCGGTCATATAATTTTATGTCTAAGGCGCGCAAATCGAGGTATGACACGTTATTCGGGGTCGGGCCTCACATCCTCCCCTCCTTAAAAGAATTTCGTCCTAAAATTCATTCTTACTTGTTAAGGTCATTTAGACGGATTCCGACCATTGTTATTTTCCAACTTCAAGTCATCCTTTGCTCTGTGATCTCTCTTACCACAACGAATTCACTTCCTAGCTTTCTCCAATCATTTAATTCGGAGTGACCCCTACATTTACAGTTCGTTCCTTTGAACAACTCTATTTTCTCCAATTGATCTTAAGGTCGAGTTCATTAACTAAGGTTAGAGTCTTCAAACATAGCATCAAAGTTGCATCGGTATTCTAACAATAGAACTATAACTCCAAAATCATGACTCATGTTGTGTCAATCTCGCATTCATACCTCAAAAGGAATATCACAATAATTCCATGATCCTAGGGCGACATACGCTAATTTCAAGATGATGGATCTATATCCGATTTACATATCCTATCTACTAGCTTCAAAACTGTTATCACATAGGTCATACACAAGTTACGGATCATTTCCACGATACGACCCTATTTTCAGGTTGAACTCACCAAACAAACTAATCCACCTCAAGTCGTCATCTATCGGTAGTATCATAGTTCTTATCTTGAAGGTACATTGGATTAGTAAATCTTCTAATGACTAGTCTTCCGGTTATAAGCTCCTATTCACTAACATCCTTTTCCAGCTTCGTTAACCTTCAAGCTCGTAATCAAGAAGAAAGACCGTTGAGATTCATTAAACTCAAATTCTAAGGTTTATTAAGTACCACTAACAAATTGTCATCGAAATTGCATAGGTAAACTAATCATGGTACACTAGTTCAACTCTTACAAGTAAATTTCATCAGCTTGTGATCCACAATTTGTTTCCTTATTCAAATCTCTATTTTCAAGTCACAAGGCTTCAAAATTTTCTTTTAATCTTATCCAAAACTCCTAATGTGAATAGTTTCAACCTCAAATAAATTCCACTCACCTCAATCCAAGGTTACGTCACACTTAAGAGGACAATGGTCCTACTCATTTAGCGACCTAGTCATTCATTCGAACACTTAATGCCCTTCAATATATCTTCGACATTAATGTTACTAAGCTGGGTTCATCGCCATGTAAGTGATATCAATGCTTTACTAGGTTACCGGCCGTACAACAACAATCCTAGGACTATTAATGGGTACCGAAATGACCGAGCTCATAAAATACTTACACGGGATAACTTCAAGGTTGTATCAATATAAGAATTATGACCACGAGGCATCCTTCAACATAACCTAATAGAACTTCAAAAGTAATCAACCACTTATCTAACTATCACTACAAGATTCACCCTCTATTCAACAACCACGATTCGAAGTCTACCGATCGCTAGTCTCTAGATGTGAAACGGTGCACATAGATACGGTGGTCTAACAATAGTCTCTTGGGTCATTATGACTCTAATTCATCCCTATCTTAACTCTATGAAATCTTACTCTTCTCATTTACATGTTCAACTAGCTAAGAGCGTCAAGACTCATCGACCTTAGGTCCTAGGGTTCACCATGAATCATCATGCATACTCACTATTAGCTATTTAGGATTTCAAATCATACCCTAACAACTCCACTTTGCAACCAGATGCTTAATATCATTTCCATGGTTTATATACCGAGTCCATCAGTCTTACTTAGGGATATATGCTATCTAACTTCCTCTAGAGTATCCAAACAACGAGTGCATAGATTGACTTACTTGCATATTTACAGCTAAGTTCGAGAGACGCCAAACTAATACCGTGTTTCTTAATATCACAAATATCCAACTTAGGACCTTAGCAACGTTAGTCATCTAATGCATAATTCAATTCCTTACACTTCTATCCGACCTAACATTTTAGGTGCAGTTTTCCGAACACGAGTTCTAGTTACGTGAATTCCTCGACTCCAACATCCCCATATCTTGTTATACTAAAGATTCATCAACCTTGTTAAACTCAGTCTCCATAGTTGCCTATATGTCTTGAGGTTATCCATTGTTAACTCACTTAAATACGCTATGTCACGCCCCGACCCAACCCCCAAGCTAAAGGTTAAGTCCGGACCCCGACACACGGACAGAGTCTCCCTTATACCGTGGACATTCTGAAAACCTGTACTCACTCAAATAAAGTCCCAACAATACAATACAAGCTTTTCTTAAATAAACAACAAAGTTCTAAGGCCATCCGAGCCTTATAGTACACAATAGTTCCAAAACACACAAGCATGCGAGAACTTATTATCAACATAGTTTTATAATCATGACATCCTAGGAAATCAATTAAACATAATTGAAAGATCAAACATTTCTACTTTAAGCCATTCACTCCCAAGCACGCAAAGCGAATAGAAGTAGATCATAAGTTATTACAGTACATAGGCTTTCAAAGCTACAACACAACCAACTAGTCTTCAACTTATACAACAAGCATATACATAGCCCTTAGGCCACAAAATAGTACATAAAACAATTAGTTGAACTTTCCACATAGCAGCAAATTCATTAACCACCTCAAGCTATCAGGCACAACAACTAAGGTAAAGGCTCAATCTGAACTTCTTCTTCCTCAACTAACTCAACAAGCTGGGGATCACCCTCAGCGTCTCCTGAAACAGATATCGAGGTATGAGCAACCACTGTTGCCTAGTGAGGGATATAGTCCCGGGGCGTGCAATGCAACAGATAATACAGTTATACAGCAATATCACTTAGACAAATTAAGAAACAATGATAACTTAAGTAATCCACACATTAAAAAGGATACATTTCACACAATCCCCTATACACCAATCTTCACTGGTCTTCATTCACGATCCACAAACCACGAGCACAATCACGATAAGCCGGCATAACCCCAATCACTCCAGTGGGTGTACTCCGGATGTACCCCGAATCCTATGACCTAACATTCCCTGGCAATCTCCGGACCAGGCGAATGAGGGACTAGGGCACGGAGATTGAATATCCACTGACAAGCCCTCTGCTGCCCAGCCGATATTCAACGCATCCGCCCCTGACACTATGGTTGTGCAACCATTATGCAATGCACTTAACGATGGAAAGTTAATAGCAATAATATAAGCATTAACACATATAAGGATCAACAAAGTAGGTTGACCTCGTTGCAATTAGAATAGAACAATTATATAAGTAAATATGCAGTTTTACAAAGAGACATTAGCAAGATAAGTTTAGAATCATACCAAAAGCTCCAAATCAACTTAAAATCACTTATAAACACTCAAGAAGTCATGACATGGGTTTAGAAGTGTGAGACAGCCTAAATTGCACCTAAACCCCTTTGTTTTTCGAACTATTTCTCTTCCAAACCAAAGTTAATGATTTCATTTTCAAAGGAAACTCTCCTAACCTTCTATATAATCCTCAAGGTACCCCTTAACCCTCTAACTCCTTCAAATGCCCGTGATTACCCCGAAAGCCCCAAATTCCCTCTTATGGCTTTAAACTACACATATATTGTCCGGGCTTCACACAAGGGATATCAAGGCATGTATAGCACCTAGGTAGCCTAAGGAAACGAGAAATGAAGCCCGAATCCACCCGGATTCGCATTAACCCCGAAAGCCCCAAATTAAAGTCGGCTATTTTCCATTTTAAGCGATTTAAGGATAATGCAAGTGCACGGGGCTATTAGGTTACCTTCACTAGCACCTAAGGCATCTATTAGAAGTATTACATCAAGCTAATTCGAGCAATTACGCAAAACCCTAGAAAAATGTCACTATTCACCCTAAAAATCAAACTAACGATTCTAACCGTTTAAATTGCGAAACGATGGCTCAAATATGTTCTCTAGCATTCATATACATGGTATAATAGTATAGATAACAAATACAATGGCATTTTATCATATTTTCAATAAATCAAGAAATTGAAAACTATTTAGAAATGCAAAAACAAGTCGTGAAATCCCTCACCAAAGCGTGTAGGAGCACCTAGGAACCTTGCACACACCCTACACGAGTTGCTCAAGGCTTGGAGAGGCTTGGATTGGAGGCTTGGTGAGCAAAATCTCTTCCTTTTTCTCCCTTGGAGCTGTCGGGTTCTGCCCTCTGTTTTCAGCTTTTAATTTTTTTTTTCTTTTGCATTTTATGAGCTTAAGTGATATATAAAAGGGGCTAAATTGAGGTGGGGTCATTTGGGTGCTTAAGTGATCTAATATAATGCGCGTAGTAAGCTTTAAAACGAGCTTAGATAGTAAAATATATGCTAGCTAATTAATTACCTAAGTTAGTTACGTAACACTATTCACTCAACTATAAAAATCATTTTCTAAACGAGCCCTCCTAACGCCTTTAGTTCAAATGCACATTTTTTCCACTCCTTTAACAATTAATATGATTTAATAAAAATGTTAATTCACTAATAGAATGTAGTTTGAAAATGGCGTGAATAGTAATCACAAAAGTCAGTTAGTAAGGCACAGAAGTAAATGCGCAAACAAGGGATGCAACAGTAATTAAATGCATGGCTAAAACCCGGGCGTCACATCCTCTCCCCCTTAAACTAATTGGTTCCACGCAATTCTTACATGATTCGGCGAATAACTCCGGATACCGTTCCCGCATCTGCTCCTCTCTCTCCCACGTCGCATCCTCTACGCCATGCTGATCCCACAGACCTTTCACCATCGGAATGCTTTTAGTCCTCAGCTCCTGAACTTTCTGATCAACAATTCGAAGAGGTTTCTCTGTGTAGGTCAAAGTTTCACTGATCTCTAGCGGTTCCGGCTCAAGTATGTGAGAGGGAGCTGGCTGATACTTCCGAAGCATAGAAACATGGAATACATCATGAATTCTGCCCAAACTGGGACGTAAAGCTAGACGGTAAGCCAAATCACCAACAATTTCAGTTATCTCAAAAGGTCCCACATATCGAGGACTGAGTTTACCTCCTTTACCATGCTGAATCAAACCCTTGCGAGGAGAAATTTTCAGAAATACTCGATCCCCTACAGTAAATTTCAGATCACGACGGCGTCTATCTGCATAACTCTTTTGCCGGCTCTGTGCTATAAGCATTCTTTTTCTGATAAGCTGCACATGATCAATCATTTTGTTCATTTCAGGTAAGAGAGTAGGGTCGATAGTCTTCATCTCGCCAACATCATCCCAGTAGAGAGGAGACCGGCATTTACGCCCATAAAGTGCCTCATAAGGTGCCATACCAATAGTAGCTTGATAACTATTGTTGTAGGCGAACTCTGCTAGTGGCAAATACTTCTCCCAACTCTTACCGAAGTCCAGAATGCAAGCCCGTAACATATCCTCAAGGATTAAGATAGTTCTCTCGGATTGACCATCTGTCTGGGGATGATAAGCTGTACTGAAATTCAAAGTCGTGCCCAAAGCTTTCTGAATCTTCTGCCAGAACTGCGATGTGAATCTGGGATCTCTATCTGACACAATACTCTTTGGAATTCCATGAAGTCGGACAACATTCTCAATATACAACTCTACCAGTTTATCAAGAGAATCAGACTTCTTTTTAGCAATAAAGTGAGAAGTCTTGGTCAGTCTATCCACAATAACCCATAATGAGTCATTACCCTTCGAAGACCTCGGTAAATCAGAGACGAAATCCATGGTAATATGATCCCATTTCCAAACAGGAATAGCCAAAGGCTGCAACAACCCTGCAGGTCTCTGATGCTCTGCTTTAACCTTATGACAAGTAAGACATCGGGCAACATAGTCAACAATTTCTCTCTTCATATTATTCCACCAGAAATTCTGCTTCAAATCTTTATACATTTTCGTACTGCCTGGATGGATAGTATATCTGGAACTGTGTGCTTCAGCAAGAATATCTTTTTTCAGATTTGGATCATTCGGAATACAGATTCTACCTTTGAATTTGAGAATACCATCGTCGTGCAGTTTGAAATCCGACTCTCCCCCTTTAGAATTCTCTAAGACTTTCAATAATTGAAGATCAGCCTGTTGGGCTTCCCGAATCCTGGACAATAACAGAGATTGAATCTGCAAACTTGCGAATTGAATACCAGAATTTGAAGTACTAGGCTTCCATAAGCACAATTCTTCCATGAATTCCCAATTCTTGATAATCAAGCTAGCAACAGTAGCCTTTCGACTCAAAGCAACAGCAACAATATTGGCCTTACCTGGAAGATAGTTAATGGTGCAGTTATAGTCCTCAAGTAATTCCAGCCATCGCCTCTGCCTCATGTTCAACTCTTTCTGTGAAAACAGATATTTCAAGCTCTTATGATCTGTAAAGATTTCAAACTTGTTGCCCCAGAGATAATGACGCCATTTCTTTAATGCAAGAATGATAGCTGCAAGCTCAAGATCATGAGTTGGATAGTTGAGTTCACAAGGCTTCAGTTTCCTGGAAGCATAAGCAATAACCCTGCCATTCTGCATCAATGCACAACCCAGACCTTCCTTCGAAGCATCACTATAAATCACCAGATTATCATAACCCTCAGGTAAAACAAGAATAGGAGCTGTAGTCAATCTCTTCTTCAATTCCTGGAAGCTGGCCTCGCATTTATCATTCCAGTCAAAAACTGTTTTCTTCTGAGTAAGTTGAGTTAAAGGCCTTGTAATCTTAGAGAAATCCTTGACAAACCTCCAATAATACCCAAATAAACCAAGGAAGCTACGAATTTTTGTGACAGTTTCAGGTCATTTCAAAGATAACACAACTTCAATCTTCGCTGGATCAACAGAAATACCATCTTGCGAGATAATATGGCCAAGAAAAGCAACTTGCTTAAGCCAGAATTCACATTTGCTAAACTTTGCAAATAACTGATGCTCCTGAAGAGTCTGCAACACAATTCTGAGATGCTGTTCATGTTCCACCTCAGATTTAGAATAGACAAGAATATCATCAATGAATATGACCACAAATTGGTCCAGATAAGGACGGAATACCCTCTGCATTAAGTCCATGAATGCGGCGGGAGCATTAGTAAGACCAAACGGCAAGACAACAAACTCATAATGGCCATATCGAGTTCTGAAAGCAGTTTTAGGAACATCATCTTTCTTAATCCTTAATTGATAATAGCCTTGCCTCAGATCAAATTAAGAGAATACCCTGGCACCTTGCAACTGATCAAATAACTCTTCGATTAAAGGCAAAGGATATTTATTTTTGATGGTTACCTAATTAAGACCTCGATAATCAATGTATAGGCGAAGAAATCCGTCTTTCTTTTTAACAAATAGGACTGGCGCACCCCAAGGCGAAGAACTCGGTTGAATGAATCCCTTCTTAAGCAAGCCCTGTAATTGAACTTTCAATTCCTGCAACTCAGGTGGGGCCATTCTGTACGGAGTCCTAGAGATAGGTGAAGTCCCCGGCAATAAATCAATCATGAACTCTATCTCTCTATCAGGCGGTAACCCAGGTAATTCCTCAGGAAAGACCCCCGGAAACTCCCTCACGATAGGTACATCATTCAATTTCAATTGATCCCCAGGTTGATTAATCAAATATGCAAGATAAGCCTCACAACCCTTGCTCAATAATTTAGATACCCTAATAGAAGAAATAATAGGAGTTCCGGTAGATTTTCTACTACCAACTATTTTAAGTACAGGCTGGTCAGGCATTTCTAGATACACAATCTTCTTTCTACAATCAAGCTGGGCATAATATTTACTTAACCAGTCCATCCCCAATATAATTTCAAAGTCATTGAAGGGTAGGATAATCAAATCAGCAGGAAAAATACGACCCTCAATAAATATACTACATGCTCTGCAAATAGATCTAGTAACAAACTTCGGACCCGTAGGAGTATAAATCACAATCTCATGCAACAGTTTATCATGTTTCAATTTAGCATTTTGTGCACAAGTAGGAGTAATAAAAGAATGCGAAGCCCCGGAATCAATTAAAACCTTAACTGATTGATCATTAAGAAGAAAAATACCTTCTACCACAGCGGTAGTATCCGGAAGCTCCTCAGCATCCAAAGCAAATACACGGGCCTGACCTCGTGGTGGTGGTGCTGCAGCTGGTGCCCTGGTCTGAGAGTTTTGAGATGATGTCTGACCCCTAGGGTTCTTAAATTTCTGACAGTCTTTAACCTTGTGCTGATCACTGCCGCAACCTGTACACTTGTTATGTTTCTTCCAACAAACATCCTCAGTGTGGCCCTGACGCTGACAGAAGTTGCACTGCTGGTGACGTCTTGCAACAGTGCCTCCCGAAGGAGCTCTGTAAGTAGAGGTAGCTGAACTACCCTGCTGCGAACGGGAAGCTGCTGGATGGAACTGACTCTGAGTCTGACTCTGAACTGGTCGCGTCTGAGTCTGAGTAGGCCCTGTGTAACTCTGAGTCTGCCTCGGCTGTGAACTCTACCCAACTGATACAGCCTGCCCCTGGTACCCTTGACTCTGAGACTGAAACCGTTTACTCGATTGACTGGTCTCGGCTAACACATCGGCCTTTCGTTTCTCATACCTCAAGGCGGCTCGGACTACTGCAGCATAGTTGGGAAAATCATTTGAAGACAAGTTCAGCATAATATCCCTCCTCAAACCCAGGATGAACCTCTGGATCTTCATGTCCTCCGGCTGAATCAAAGCTGGTGCATAACGGGAAAGCCGGGTAAAAGTAGCCTCGTATTGATCTACCGTCATACTTCCCTGCTTCAAGTTTATGAACTCTGTTTGTCGCCTCTCGCGGGCAACTACCGATATATACTTGTCTCGAAATTCTCGGACAAAGTCGGCCCACGAATGATGAACTCCCTCAGCTCCCCATTTCTCACTGATGGTATTCCACCAATCTTCAGCATCACCCTCGAGAAGGAAAGTAGCATAAGTAATCTTCCTGTCATCATGGCACTCGAGTATTGCTGCCACTCTCTCAAACTTCCTTAGCCACATCTCAGCTTTCATATCGTCCGGCTCCCCAAAGAAAGTATAGGCCCCATGATGTATAAACCGATCATACAGATTACCTCCGGTAGGGCCACTACCTCCGGTTCTCGTAGTCTGATTACCTCCAACGACCCCTGGCTGACCCTGTTGTGTAACAAACTGGGCGATAGTGTTCATAGCAGTGGCCATCGTGGCCAAGATCTGTGCAGTGCTCGGTTCTTGAACCTGCGGTGCATTTTCGGCCACCTCAGCTTCTTGCCCATGAACCCCCTCGGGTTCTCCACCAACATTCGGATTATCAGCACGACGGCGGGGCCCCATCTCGAATAGCTAGAATGCAAAGTGTTATGACAGGTATATATATGTATATATGCAGTTTATAAGTAAACACATAAAGAAAAGTCCAATTAGATTCACATAAAGTCAAGTACATAGAAGTTCAGATAAATATTCCACATTCTTGAAGTAAACATAAATCACTAGATCATACTTGACATTCTAAACTCTTCATATTCTATTTCCATGCTAGCATGTTCATTTCTTATTCAAATTTCACTTAGGCAAATCAAAATCAAAGACTCATGTATTCACAAAGTCACATAACAAATCTCTACCCACAGACCGAGAAATTTAACCCGGCTTCATGCAATCTATAGCTCAGATACTACTTAAATGTCACACCCCGACCCAACCCCCAAGCTAAAGGTTAAGTCCGGACCCGACACACGGTCAGAGTCTTCCCTGTACCGTGGACATTCTAAGAACCTGTACTCACTCAAATAAAGTCCCAACAATACAATACAAGCTTTTCTTAAATGAACAACAAAGTTCTAAGGCCATCCGAGCCTTATAGTACACAATAGTTCCAAAACACACAAGCATGCGAGAACTTATTATCAACATAGTTTTATAATCATGACATCCTAGGAAATCAATTAAACATAATTGAAAGATCAAACATTTCTACTTTAAGCCATTCACTCCCAAGCACGCAAAGCGAATAGAAGTAGATCATAAGTTATTACAGTACATAGGCTTTCAAAGCTACAACACAACCAACTAGTCTTCAACTTATACAACAAGCATATACATAGCCCTTAGGCCACAAAATAGTACATAAAACAATTAGTTGAACTTTCCACATAGCAGCAAATTCATTAACCACCTCAAGCTATCAGGCACAGCAACTAAGGTAAAGGCTCAATCTGAACTTCTTCTTCCTCAACTAACTCAACAAGCTGGGGATCACCCTCAGCGTCTCCTGAAACAGATATCGAGGTATGAGCAACCACTGTTGCCCAGTGAGGGATATAGTCCCGGGGCGTGCAATGCAACAGATAATACAGTTATACACCAATATCACTTAGACAATTTAAGAAACAATGATAACTTAAGTAATCCACATATTAAAAAGGATACATTTCACACAATCCCCTATACACCAATCTTCACTGGTCTTCATTCACGATCCACGAACCACGAGCACGATCACGATAAGCCGGTATAACCCCAAACCCTCCAGTGGCTGTAATCCGGATCTACCCCGATAATACTACGACCCAACGTCCCCTGGAAATCTCCGGACCAGGCGAATGAGGGAATAGGCCACGGAGTTTGAATATCCACCGGCAAGCCCTCTGCCGCCCAGCCGATATTCAACACATCCGCCCCTGACACTATGGTTGCGCAACCACTATGCAATGCACTTAACGATGGAAAGTTAATAGCAATAATATAAGCATTAACACATATAAGGATCAACAAAGTAGGTTGACCTCGATGCAATTAGAATAGAACAATTATATAAGCAAATATGCAATTTTAGAAAGAGACATTAGCAAGATAAGTTTAGAATCATACCAAAAGCTCCAAATCAACTTAAAATCACTTATAAACACTCAAGAAGTCATGACATGGGTTTAGAAGTGTGAGACAGCTTAAATTGCACCTAAACCCCTTTGTTTTTCGAACTATTTCTCTTCCAAACCAAAGTTAATGATTTCATTTTCAAAGGAAACTCTCCTAACCTTCTATATAATCCTCAAGGTACCCCTTAACCCTCTAACTCCTTCAAATGCCCGTGATTACCCCGAAAGCCCCAAATTCCCTCTTATGGCTTTAAACTACACATATATTGTCCGGGCTTCAAACAAGGGATATCAAGGCATCTATAGCACCTAGGTAGCCTAAGGATACTAGAATTGAAGCCCGAATCCACCCGGATTCGCATTAACCCCGAAAGCCCCGAATTAAAGTCTTCCATTTTAAGCGATTTAAGGACAATGCAAGTGTACGGGACTATTAGGTTACCTTCACTAGCACCTAAGGCATCTATTAGAAGCATTACATCAAGCTAATTCGAGCAATTACACAAAACCCTAGAAAAATATCACTATTCACCCTAAAAATCAAACTAACGATTCTAACCGTTTAAATTACAAAACGATGGCTCAAATATGTTCTCTAGCATTCATATACATGGTATAATAGCATAGATAAGAAATACAATGGCATTTGATCACATTTTCAACAAATCAAGAAATTGACAACTATTTAGAAATGCAAAAACAAGCCGTGAAATCCCTCACCAAAGAGCGTAGGAGCACCTAGGAACCTTGCACACACCCTACACTAGTTTCTCAAGGCTTGGAGAGGCTTGGATTGGAGGCTTGGTGAGCAAAATCTCTTCCTTTATCTCCCTTGGGGCTGTCGGGTTCTGCCCTCTGTTTTCAGCTTTTAATTTTTTTTTCTTTTGCATTTTATGAGCTTAAGTGATATATAAAAGGGGCTAAGTTGAGGTGGGGTCATTTGGGTGCTTAAGTGATCTAATATAATGCGCGTAGTAATCTTTAAAACGAGCTTAGATAGTAAAATATATGCTAGCTAATTAATTACCTAAGTTAGTTGCGTAACACTATTCACTCAACTATAAAAATCATTTTCTTAACGAGCCCTCCTAACGCCTTTAGTTCAAATGCACATTTTTTCCCACTACTTTTACAATTAATATGATTTAATAAAAATGCTAATTAACTAATAGAAGGCAGTTTAAAAACGGCGTGAATAGTAATCACAAAAGTCAGTTAGTAAGGCACATGAGTAAATGCGCAAACAAGGGATGCAACAGTAATTAAATGCATGGCTAAAACCCGGGCGTCACACGCTATCCATGACTTAATAATCTAACCCTTAAAAGTAAACTATTGTCAACTTCCACGAATTAACCTCTTAATTTCTAGGTTATGATCTTACCATTGAGTGAACTTGAAACTCGCTAGTATACACCTTATTAGGTTCAACGATGCTTAATTCCAATCAAGTAAGGATTCAATCATTTAAATTGTCTGTTATACTATTTTAAGACATAAGAATTTGATTCCAAAGAAACTCCTAAGTTAAACTTCCATTATAAGCATGTGAACATATATATATACTACTCCACATGTCCAATAGTATATTCTTATATCTACGGAAAGTTGTATGTCCTTGACATTTATTCTTGAACCACAATTAGAAGAACAGTTTAACATAATCAAGAACTTCATAGCCATAAAATTGACAACTTAATCACAAGTATAGGTATTCCAAAAATAAGGAGATAACTTTACCTCAACAATTATACCCATGCTATGCATTTTATACATATGCATATCCAATAATACGTACTATCCATCGAGTACCTGTGAAGATGCGAGAAATCTCTAACTGAGCCTTTCGTTCGTCCTTCATAAATTCACTTCCCTGAAAGTCCTAATTCTAACTATCTATGTGTATAAACAGTCATTTATGGTTATGTAACATGCACATGTATCAAGGAAGGTGTATAAAAGCATGCATGCATTATTGAGGGCACTAACGTGTCGGTGTGCATGACACATAATACATATAGTCCACAAAGGCACATAGTATTCAATTCTCAAAGCAATTAAAGCACATTAGCACATATTAGCACATATAAACAAGACATCATAATTGCCTTAGGGCTTCTACCCATGGTCCGAGAGTTGAACCCGACTAATGCCTAGTTAGTAAACTAAGCTCTGATACCATTCTAATATAAGGTGTCACGCCCCAACCCGGCCTATAAAGGTTAGACTAGGGTGTGGTCTAAACATTCAAGTCCTTTCACGTACTTAATCGTTCAAGGAGATTTAGCACTTAACGTTTTATCCTAGACTCCAAAATTTTTCGAAAAACTGGCAGCATAACGGCTGTAATTGGGCTCTTTGGTTTGACCTAGTTCTCTAAACGCCTCAAAATTTACCATCTCAATTTCATTTCCAACTAAGATTACTATTTTACCATCAATTGAATTGCCTATTGTAACGCACCCGATCTCCATTCCCACAAAGGGGCGCACGGGCCACGTCACTACCAAGGTATTGTCCGCTTTGAGCAAGCCCCGAAGGGAACCAATACTCTCACGGTTTTGTCCTCTCGAGGATCTCTCCTCAAAAGGCGCCTTGGCGGTTACAAGGACTTGAACCTTTATAACCAGCTGTACCACTTCCTAATTTTTCGATGTGGGATTGTGTTACCACACTCCACCACCCTTAAGAGGCACGCGCCCTCGCGGGCTAACGTCACAACGCCACGTTCGCACGTGGTAGGCTCTGATACCATTTGTAACGCACCCGATCTCCATTCCCACAAAGGGGCGCACGGGCCACGTCACTACCAAGGTATTGTCCGCTTTGAGCAAGCCCCGAAGGGAACCAATACTCTCACAGTTTTGTCCTCTCGAGGATCTCTCCTCAAGGAGAGATCCTCGAGAGGACAAAACCGTGAGAGTATTGGTTCCCTTCGGGGCTTGCTCAAAGCGGACAATACCTTGGTAGTGACGTGGCCCGTGCGCCCCTTTGTGGGAATGGAGATCGGGTGCGTTACAAATGGTATCAAGATGTGATACCCCGAACCTGGCATGTATTCAATAGCATGTTTAGTTCATTTAAATTGCATTTTATTGACCTTTCACCTTCTTTGACCAAACTAGTTGACTTTTCATCTACATTGACCAACTAGGACAAGGTGAGAATTTTTGAAATGTTTAATAAAAGGCAAACTTGGGATTAGAAATAAAAAAAATGCAATGTTAAGTTAGTCAAATTTTGGGTCAACTTTGGAATTAAATCTGAACCAATTGGGGAAGAGTTAGGTAGCAAATTATATATGATTGGAAAGCTCTATGAGTCTAGTTTATGAGGGTTCAAACCGTTTGTGAATTGGAGTTTTCTAGAAGAAGTTATGGCCGTTTTCGTGAGGTCGCGCATAGTTGTTTTGGTTTAGCGGGTTGACCGAATTTTGACCTTTGACTTCTTGACATTTTTTTTTTTAAATAAGCAGAATGTGCACGAAAAAAACAGAGAGAAAAAGGCTTGAAACCATGAGGAAAAGAAGGAGAAAAAAAAAAGAAAATCTCAACTTCAAATCTTCGATTCTTCGCGTGGGCTTGTGCGGGGTGGTTTTCGAGGCACTCTACGAGGTTTTCCTAGCGTCTAGGAGCGTCTAAGGTGAGGGTTTCATCGTTATTTGCACATTTATACGTTGTGTATGTTAACTTTGTCAATTTTTAGATTTATCCGTAGATCGTTATTTAAAGCGATTTGATGCTTCTAGAATGTTCCTTGGCATTTGTAGAACATGTATTTATAGCTTTGTAACATTTTCTACAGTTAAATGTTGTGATTACAAATTAAATTGTGAAATGAATAGTGTTTTGTGAATAGTAAAACCTTGAAACGTTGAAATTGCGCTGTTATGCTTTCCGTTGATGTAGAAATGTGCTAGGTATGCTAGAATGCTAAAATGTGTGGTTTTTTTGGGTTGCGTAGTGAAAAAAAACAAGAATTAAGCCTTTGGGAAAGTCGGGGTCGTTTAGGTCGACTTTAGCATTTTCTCGTTTTGCGTGTTGGCATTGCTTCGGGAAGCCATGGAAGCACTTTTGGTGCGATTATGGCGTTGGTTGGGTGTTTGGTTGTTATAGTTGTAGTTCAAACGAGAAAGGGGAAAATCGGGGCTTTGCGCGAGTTCTAGGGTAAAGTAAGGTTTCGGGGTCTTTAGACGTGCCTTATGGTGACCTAGGAGGGTTGGCGAAGTCGGTTTCCAAAACTCGTGGCTCGTTTGGAAATGGTAGCGTTTTGATAGTTGGGGCCGATTTGTGTTTTTGTGTGTTTTCTTGTCTTTATGCTTATAGAATGCTTAGAATTACTTGAAATACTTGTTTGAGTTGTTTTGGATTGAATTGCTTATCAATTGCTGCTTTTGCGTGCGAGAATAACCTACCTTGTTATTCTTTCACGTGTGGCTTTATCGCTTGTTTATCGCCTTGTATCGAGTCTTGCATTGCATAGTGTCTCGCACGTGAGTGATGGGCCTCTCTGGGTAGCCTTGGGTTGCCAGTGTTGGTTGCTCTAGCTCCGCTGCTATTCCCTTTCTCGCTTGGGTTGCCTCCCAGGGAGATTTGGGTCGTAGGATTGATGTATACTTCCGGGGTATTCCAAACTGGTGTTATAAGGTGGTTTGGGCCGGCGCGTCATCGTTAAAGTCATCGGAATCGTGATCGGTACATTACTCGCTCGAGTGAACCATAGCCTTCAAAGTGTGGTATAGCTTTGATTGGTTGTGTTAATGCTTTCTTTAGTTGTTAATTGTATTGTTGTTTATATTGAATGCCTTTTATTGATTGTATTGGTTAACTGTACCTATTTGCATTGCACGATCTTCTTTATCTCCAATTCGATATCTATCTCACCCTCACTGAGTATACGTATTGTGTATACTCACTCCTCACCACCACATTTCAGGAAATGCCATGTTAGCTGGAAAGTTCATGATTTCGTGAAAGTCCATGCTTAAAGAGTTATCATGCGTGCCTATGTGACTTGAGTTGTCAAAGTTGTAAAGTTGTATGCTTTTATGTATTATATGTATTTAATGTTAAAGGGGATGTAATTTAAGTTTCACTAGATTATGTATTTAGTTAATGTAGCTTAACTTCAATGTATATTTGTAATGACAAAGGAAAAGAGATATAAAGGTATGATAGTCTAGCTTATGATATAGGTTGGTGTAGTTTAATTGCTAAGCTTGAATGTATATTTACTTGTGTTTTGCTTGTTGTGAACCAAGGCTCGGATGGCCTTGAGGTGGTTGAATGTTTGGACATGGTATTGGTCCACTTATATGCTGTCGCAGGTTTTACTTTTCGCCTAGGAACAGGGGGGACTCCGTCCGTTTTCCCTAAAAATTTATGCCCGGGTGTGGTTTGGGTTGTGATTAGATTGATTGATAGAACCCCCGGTCTCGAGAGGGATCGGGGTGTCACAGGTGGTATCAGAGCTTGTTTAGCTCATAAGCCGGGACAGGGTCCTCGGTCTGGTAGGTAGTGGTCCTTGAATGTGTGCTTGCTAAGTGTGTCTTGAAAGTGTATGCTTGTATGTGAGATTATGTGTCTTGACATGAATGTGTGCTCCTATGTGATATAGTTATGTGTTATGTGTTAATTGTGTGCTAAGTGAAGTAAAGTGTCTAGTTGTGCATTGAATTGACCTATTGAATCGACCTCGTGGATTGTTATTTGCTTGAAGTATTGCTTGTAATGTGTGTACTGAAATGTCTTGAATTAGCTATGCTGTGATTTGAATTGATTATGCTGTGCTTGACTTGATTGTTATGCTTGAGTGACCTTGTTGAATAAACTATTTTGTAAACTTGCTGGCATAATAGCTTAAGGCATATGTATAACTGTGATATATTGGCATTCATACATGTCCTATTGAAATGGTAAGTAAGTCATCTTCCTCCCCTGAAGAAAGTGGTTCACCGCTGGCTTTTCAAGGTGTATGGATTGGCAGGAAATGAATGGCATTTGACTAGCCTTTATTTGGGAATTGGTGTTTGCTTTTGGAGCTCGGTTATTGGCGAATCTCTATGGTCTTCCTCTGCACTTAACGGTTGTGAAAGAGTAGCTTTCTCTTGTGGTTTTAATTGGGTGTTCTCTGGAACATTCTTTGGTTTTCATAACGGGTGTTCTTTGGGGACTTTTGTTGGCACTTCTCGGTGGACTTGGTTAATGGGATTTCAATCGGCCTTACTGCATGGTATTATCTATGGCATATGTGTCTCGGTCTTTATTGGAGTGTTACTGGCATCCCTGATTGGAAATTTTTCAATGGTAATTTCTGGAATTCTCAGTGGCCAATTATTTAGTATTTATTTATTAGGCAAACTTGGCTACTTTCTTATTGGAGCATTGTCTCGGATATCTTCTTCAGTGTTCCTCAGTAGGTTTAGTATTTGGAGTTCCTATCAGACTTATTGAATAATACTACTTATGGTATTCTTTGAAATTCTTATTAGGCGTTCTCTTGGTATTTTCCTTGTTGGCAAAGTTGTATGAAGTTCTCACTTGGCAAACAGTGAAGAGGACTCAGAGTTTGGTTTCGGTATATTGTTCATCAGTTCGGTGTTTATCCTTGGAGTTTTCGTCCATCTGGGAAACTATGTTTGTTATTCAACTTGGTTGTCTTATTGGGCACGTTATATTTTTTCTGTTATTTCCTTTGACATTCCTCTCAGCATTTGATAGCAAAACTCGGAATCTAATTGGTTGTTCCATGGGGTTATTATTTGGAAGGCTTCTTTGGAACTTTGGAAATATATTTGATTGGGTTCTTGGTATTTTATTCAGCACTCTTAACAGGGAATTCTTCTATGAAACCCATGACCAGCGGGGTACTTCTTTGGACCTCTAGATAGAACCTTTGTTTGAGCTTTTATTTGGCTTCTTGCTTGGGAATTCTCGGGCAGTAACAGTTAGACTTCTATTGGAGATTCGTGCATGAGGTATTCTTCTTGTCGTTATTGTGTGGTATTAATGACATCTACAGTATCTTTGCTTTAGTCTTTATTGGTATTATCTCGGCGTTTCTGGTTGGAATTTATTCTTTTTCGGTATTCGTGTCAACGGGATTCTTGTACGGTATCTGCATTTGAGCTTCTATTTGGCGTTACTACTTGGCATTTCTACTTGAACTTTCCTATTGGTCATCTTGATTAAATACTTTTTCAGTAGCTAATGAAGACTAGTCAGAGTTGGATTGTAGATGATGCAGAGTCCTATTGGAAGAAGAATTGCGAGGACGCAATTGTTTTAAGGGGGAAAGGATGTGATACCCCGAACCTGGCATGTATTCAATAGCATTTTAAGTTCATTTAAATTGCATTTTATTGACCTTTCACCTTCTTTCACCAAACTAATTGACTTTTCATCTACATTGACCAACTAGGACAAGGTGGGAATTTTTGAAATGTTTAATAAAAGGCAAACTTGGGATTAGAAATAAAAAAATGCAATGTTAAGTTAGTCAAATTTTGGGTCAACTTTGGAATTAAATCTGAACCAATTGGGGAAGAGTTAGGTAGCAAATTATATATGGTTGGAAAGCTCTATGAGTCTAGTTTATGAGGGTTCAAACCGTTCGTGAATTGGAGTTTTCTAGAAGAAGTTATGGCCGTTTTCGTGAGGTCGCGCATAGCTGTTTTGGTTTAGCGGGTTGACCGAATTTTGACCTTTGACTTCTTGACATTTTTTTTTTAAAATAAGCAGAATGTGCACGAAAAAAACAGAGAGAAAAAGGCTTGAAACCATGAGGAAAAGAAGGAGAAAAAAAAAAGAAAATCTCAACTTCAAATCTTCGATTCTTCGCGTGGGCTTGTGCGGGGTGGTTTCTGAGGCACTCTACGAGGTTTTCCTAGCGTCTAGGAGCGTCTAAGGTGAGGGTTTCATCGTTATTTGCGCATTTATACGTTGTGTATGTTAACTTTGTCAATTTTTAGATTTATCCGTATATCGTTATTTAAAGCGATTTGATGCTTCTAAAATGTTCCTTGGCATTTGTAGAACATGTATTTATAGCTTTGTAACATTTTCTGCGGTTAAATGTTGTGATTGCAAATTAAATTGTGAAATGAATAGTGTTTTATGAATAGTAAAACCTTGAAATGTTGAAATTGCGCTGTTATGCTTTCCGTTGATGTAGAAATGTGCTAGGTATGCTAGAATGCTAAAATGTGTGGTTTTTTTGGGTTGCGTAGTGAAAAAAAACAAGAATTAAGCCTTTGGGAAAGTCGGGGTCGTTTAGGATGACTTTAGCATTTTCTCGTTTTGCGTGTTGGCATTGCTTCGGGAAGCCATGGAAGCACTTTTGGTGCGATTCTGGCGTTGGTTGGGTGTTTGGTTGTTATAGTTGTAGTTCAAACGAGAAAGGGGGAAATCGGGGCTTTGCGCGAGTTCTAGGGTAAAGTAAGGTTTCGGGGTCTTTAGACGTGCCTTATGGTGACCTAGGAGGGTTGGCGAAGTCGGTTTCCAAAACTCGTGGCTCGTTTGGAAATGGTAGCGTTTTGATAGTTGGGGCCGATTTGTGTTTTTGTGTATTTTCTTTTCTTTATGCCTATAGAATGCTTAGAATTACTTGAAATACTTGTTTGAGTTGTTTTGGATTGAATTGCTTATCAATTGCTACTTTTGCGTGCGAGAATAACCTACTTTGTTATTCTTTAACGTGTGGCTTTATCGCTTGTTTATCGCCTTGTATCGAGTCTTGCATTGCATAGTGTCTCGCGCGTGAGTGATGGGCCTCTCTGGGTAGCCTTGGGTTGCCAGTGTTGGTTGCTCTAGCTCCGCTGCTATTCCCTTTCTCGCTTGGGTTGCCTCCCAGGGAGATTTGGGTCGTAGGATTGATGGATACTTCCGGGGTATTCCAAACTGGTGTTATAAGGTGGTTTGGGCCGGCGCGTCATCGTTAAAGTCATCGGAATCGTGATCGGTACATTACTCGCTCGAGTGAACCATAGCCTTCAAAGTGTGGTATAGCTTTGATTGGTTGTGTTAATGCTTTCTTTAGTTGTTAATTGTATTGTTGTTTATATTGAATGCCTTTTATTGATTGTATTGCTTAACTGTACCTATTTGCATTGCACAATCTTCTTTCTCTCCACTTCGATATCTGTCTTCCCCTCACTGACTATACGTGTTGTGTATACTCACTCCTTACCACCACATTTCAGGAAATGCCATGTTAGCTGGAAAGTTCGTGATTTCGTGAAAGTCCGCGCTTAAAGAGTTGTCCTGCGTGCCTATGTGACTTGAGTTGTCAAAGTTGTAAAGTTGTATGCTTTTATGTATTATATGTATTTAATGTTAAAGGGGATGTAATTTAAGTTTCACTAGATTATGTATTTAGTTAATGTAGCTTAACTTCAATGTATATTTGTAATGATAAAGGAAAAGAGATAGAAAGGTATGATAGTCTAGCTTATGATATAGGTTGGTGTAGTTTAATTGCTAAGCTTGAATGTATATTTACTTGTGTTTTGCTTGTTGTGAACCAAGGCTCGGATGGCCTTGAGGTGGTTGAATGTTTGGACATGGTATTGGTCCACTTATATGCTGTCGCAGGTTTTACTTTTCACCTAGGAACAGGGGAGACTCCGTCCGTTTTCCCTAAAAATTTATGCCCGGGTTTGGTTTGGGTTGTGATTAGTTTGATTGATAGAACTCCCGGTCTCGAGAGGGATCGGGGTGTCACACCTATTGGTTATTTTGATATCTTGTTTGATTTATAACCTAGCATAATACTATGTCTCGTTTGTTTGTTTGTCCTCGTTTCAAAATATACCTGTTTAAGATTGGATAAATTCATTTACTTAGTCCTTACTAATGCGTCACAACCTATGATAAATACTAGCGGTAATAAAAGCAAAACGATCATAGTAATGTCTAGCATCAGTCTACTTAATATAAGTACAAACCAAAATTAGACCCCAAATTACAACGAGGGTCTTTTACATCACGACATCGAGCAACATAAAAGGAAATAGTCTTCAAGTAACATAAAGTTCACAAGTAGTCACATTCAAGCAAAACAACAATGACGGGCAATCACTCCAGGGGTTCATCATTAGGCACATTGTCCTCGGGTACCTGTACCTATTCTTCTTCACCTGTGATGAAAAGAGGGTGAGTCCTTATGAACTCAGCGAGGGGGAACGAGAAATAAGTTTTGAAACTCATTTTCCGGTTCAATTTATGAAAACTCTTTTTGAAAACATGTCACGTATTACAAATAATAAGGTACGCAAATATATGAAACAAATCGAGTAACAGATACATTTACCAATCATTTCAAGGATACGGTGAGCATTTGCTCTCAATATCAATTTCGATTCATTTGGTGCGGCCGACTTCAATAATCAACTTATCGCTCCCAATTGGGTGTACTCCGGATGTACCCCGAAACTACAACCCAACTCTCCAAGGGTGGAATGCCAAGCGAAAGAGGGAATTGGACCATGGTAGTCACGGGAGCACCGGCAAGCCCTATGCTGCCCGACGTCCGTAAAATACTACCATGCCACACTGAAAGGTTGCAACCTCGTATGCAATGCACATTTATAACATTTGACATATCACATTAGAAGGACAACAAAGTAGGTCGCCTCCTAGCAGTTTTAAGATTGCATGTTGTCAAGTAATCAAACGAGGCACGATAAGACAAGTAATTTCACTTGAAAGGCATATAGAGCCATATGAACATTAAACGGGCAACCATGTAACACATGCAAGTCAAGCCATATAACTCATTTTGAAGTCCACGTAATCAAGTGATACGATTATTCAACATGCAACAACATCTACGTGGGTTCGGTTGCAAGAAAAGCTTATTTGACAACATGCAATGGTCAAAATCACATTTGAAGTTATAAGACATTTACGGGCAGCCCACTAATCATATAATTTCCACACAACATCCAAATGATCAACACTTAGCAAAACTACCTAGTCATTAGGGTTTCCATTTCGTGTATATTCATGCAATTTGAGCATCAACCCAATTCAAAGTCTATCTCAAAATCATTCTCAAGTCATGCATCATTCAATTCAAACACCCTCAAGTACTCAAAACAGTCCACACAACATCCCAACATCACATTTCCGCACAATTAGTACCACAAGAGAGGTTACAACAATTTTCCAAGCATGTAGCTAAGTGAAACCTTTTCTGCAATAGGCTGTTTTCCCACAATCAATAGGATAATCAAAAAATCTCCAAATTCAGTGAATAAGATGTAAAATTAAAGCTTAAGAAGTTAACTAAAATTAGAAACAAACTTTGCATCAATTGGAGTTCGAAATCATTAGTTATAGCCGAAACAGTGAGATACCTGGATTCAAAAACAAACCTTGCATCAATTCAAAACTGTCCAAACTAGTCACCTACCAATTTTCATGCATTTTCAACATCATTTGCTGAGCTAAACTTACCTCGAAATAGACTGGTCAGAGAGCTGTCAACAATTCGACTTCACCTAACATCATTTTTTAGCCAAGATCTTGCCATGCATGGTTGTTTAAGCTTATGAACGACCATATAACTCAAGTACAGAAGCAAATACATACATTTATGAGCATGCATGTGAATTTTTGAAGAGTTTTCAAAAGGTTTTAGCCCTCACCTTAGCAATCAACCAAAAGATGCTCAAAAACTTGTTGAAGCACAATTTTCTTCCTCTCTATTTTTCCTAGCTTAGTGATCAATCTCTTAGCACATGCATGAGATTAGAACATGAAGAAAATAAATGGATGCCAAGAAGCTTACCTAGGCCGAATAGAGTCTTCAATGCACATGCATGTGTGACTTTCACTTCCTAGCTAGCTCGGTTGAGGTTCTTTGCTTGTGGCTTGCTTGGTTTAGCTATGGTGTGAAGAAGAGAAGCTATAAAGGTAGAGAACTCAGCCAAGGCCGAGAATGAGAGAGGAAAATTGAGAGAGAAGTGAGAGAAGTTGAAGGAAATGAGAGAATATGACAAAAGTGATGGCTTTGCAATTTCTTTGAGGAGCATGTCGGCATTGGGCAGTCCAATTTCAGCATTTTGTGTCTTCAATGTGCAATTTGAAATTCCTAGGATGGGCAAGAATGATGTGGCCGAAAATGGTGTGCAAATGGTAGGGTTTTTGAGCAATTTTTTAAGCATTTGTGTCATAGAATGTCTAAGCATGCATAGCTAATTATAAAATTGTTCAAACCTTGTGCAAAAACCATGGTATGGTCAGCCAAGCTAGCTCCAAATCTGAATTTTTTGTCAACTTTTGATCATTAATTAATTGTGTCTTGAAAGTGCAAAAAGAATAAGGAATAAAGAATGAGAATGTCTAGCTTTTGGTGCTATTTTGTCTTCTAGTGAGTTGAATTAGGATTATTATATTGATAGTGGATTTTGTAGGATTGTTTAATAGTCTAGTGCTCCGTGAAAGATGTTTTCTTGATTAGCATGAAGGCACGCTTTCCTAGGTCTAGGGCACGCACTACGAGGTAGGACACGAACTACGAGATAAGATACGAACTTCAAGACTAATGCACGTACTTCAAGATAAATGCACGAATTCTAATGCTAACATACGCAACCCTAGGTGAATGAATGTAGATCAAAATAAGGCACGTAATTCAATGCAATGCATGTCACGCCCCAACACGACCCCTCCTATGATCAGTCAGGACGCAACGGAATTTCGGCAGTATAACGACAGTAAATAGGACACCGAGGTTCCAAACCAACCTCATTAAACATCATACATCCAGCAACTCCTTAATTCAAACAACAACATACAACACAATCATATTATACAATAAACCATCCTCGTTATACGCCTCCGTTCCAACATAACATACAATACCTCAACCTTATCATACATTTCAAAAATAAGTTGAGACATATTTACAACTTAACCATAGACAAAAGAAAGCCACTAAGTTAACACCATTTGGATCATCATCTTCCAACATCTATTACAATAAGAACCACAAAGCATATAAAAGTCTATTAAACTAATATACATGACATTAAACAACATATAATCATGGATAAGACTCGGGAACATATGACTCGTCCACGTAAAGCACATTTTCCACATTCTCCTCTTCAGGAGGCACATACCCGTAATCCGGCTCTGCAACACCTGTAAGCATGCATTAATAGAGAGTGAGCTTATATACATAAGCCCAGTGAGGATCCGATAGATCTCGACAGTATTCACTACGCTCCTTGGATTTAGTCCTTTGAGCAAGTAAACACACAACAACAATAATAATGCTATCATCACATAACAACATAAATAATGCTATCATCACATAACAACATAAATAATGCAATCATCACATAACAACATAAATAATGCTATCATCACATAACAACATAAATAATGCTATCATCACATAACTATATGACCATTCAATGAAGGATACTCTATTTGGTGTAGCTCCAAAC
This sequence comes from Ehretia macrophylla, assembly GCA_037974665.1. Taxonomy (NCBI): domain Eukaryota; kingdom Viridiplantae; phylum Streptophyta; class Magnoliopsida; order Boraginales; family Ehretiaceae; genus Ehretia; species Ehretia macrophylla. The sequence continues at coordinate 83,083,955 of CM075770.1, read as the reverse complement.
GCCATCACGATCTCAACCGTTCTTCTTATAACTCCCCATTACTCACGCACTCGAGGTACCTCACTATCCCCTTCCCTCCATGACATCTCCGTCATGCGAGCTGGGGGTAGCCTATGGCAGTCATGCCGGTTTCAACCCGACAGCCCGACGCTGCCCGAGAGGTGGCACACACATACCAAGGCTCCATATTCATCAATCATCATGCAAGCATAAATCGATCAATCAATTGGGAGATCAGCAACAAGAGTGCCCGATTCCCGCATTCAATAATAATCAATCAATATCATTTTATCATCATCAATAATCATATCATCATTATCAATAACATCAATAATCAATTAAACAACAAATAACGTAGTTAGATGACAAAGTAGGCCATCTAACCGGACATGCATTAAACACACAATCAAACCTTAGTTTACCCATCAACAACTCACAATTCAATCACTCAAACCACACCCGATCAACTAAGGCTCAATTCAATAATTTAAAGAAAGATAACCTAAACTTCAAATAATCATATCTTACATTCTACTAATCCAAACAACTCCAAATCAATTTCAAACACTCACCCATTCGATCATCTACATTAACCTTATCGGAAACCAACCAAGACACCTCAAAATCAAGCCCAACAACCCTAAAACCTCAAGGCACCTAGGCTGAAATTTTCGAATTTTAGCACGGACATCACAATCGAAAATTCGGCATTACAACAGCGCTAACACGTAATTATCAAGTATTTAGAAATCGACGGCAATCGATTTCGAGCAACGCAACTCAATTAAATCAACTTTGAACATTTTAATCAAAATTAAATACCCGGAAAATAAAAATTATGCTATATCCGACAGAAACTCGTAGTATTAGTATATAATGATCCCTAGCATGCAAGGAGCAATAATCTAACATCAGATTACAATTCTAACGGTTCAATCTTCATTTATACGCAAAAACACAAAAATGACATTTTGAGATCTAGAATTTTTCTCTCACCTTTGATGTGTTTTGATGCAAGAAATGTGTAGAATGGATGCCAAACAATCAATTTCAAGCTTTGAATCACTCAATTCGACTTTGAAACGCAAAATCTGTGAGAAAAATGCTTTGAAAATGCCTTATCTTTCTCCTCCAAGGAGCCACGGTTTTGTGTGTGTTTGTGGAGTGTGTTTTGTGTTGTGTGAGTGTGTGTTGATGACATTATATAATAAAAAGCTTGGTCAATTAAAAAAATGCAAAGTCAAAGTTAGTTTTAATAGGTATTTTTGTGTTTTTAATGACTTTAATTGCATTTTAGTGCTCACCAAGTTAAAAATAATTATGCAACCACCAAAATATCACAAGTGGATTATTTTTAGGTGAGAAGAAGTTTTACATTCAAAGAATTCCACCCGAGTTGGCTTAAAACTCGATTTTCGCAAAAGTCGGTGTAAAAACCCTAATAAATTCTTAAGCCGATTTTAAAACCGTTTTCATCAAACACAGGTCTATTAAAGTCCGTGGACTAGGTCTAGAAGGGTTAAAAAGACCAGTTTCAAAATTATAGCGGACGTGTTTCGAAAACACTATTCATTGAAAATCGACGATAAAATTTCTGACTCCGTTTTTTATGAAAATTTCATGAATGCACATTTAGCACGTATTAGGAGTATTGACATCAAAATTATAACATTCTAGGCCCTATAGCACATAAACAGGTCATATGCACGCAAAACGAGACAAAGCACGTAAATCAAGTTAAGGCAGAAAAATGGGGTTTCACATTCTCCCCTCCTTAAAACAATTGCGTCCGCGCAATTCTCGAACTGACAGACAATTAAATCCTCAATCGTTACACTTAACAATACTTCTCTTAGTTCCCATTTATCTCTTAGGATGACAACTAACCAAAGACCTCAAAAGAACAATCGCTGTTGACTGCAAGTTGATGATCATAGTTCTAAGACAATCTCCAATTCATAATTCTCTCCTACCTAATATCTTATTGCATATGAAAGAAATCACAACTCCAAAGTCCTAGCATGACACCACTAATTATCAATCATCTCCTACTACACAAAAGAGTTCTATGAACACCCCGAGGGTTTAAAAAAAAACTCATTCACGATAACATGAATGATTACTGATCAAGGGAATATCTCAAAAGTGACATTTGTCAGAATATGGCTCTTATAAAATTTACAAGGAAATAAGAATATGGAAAGTCACATTCGAGCCAACAATCAAGTGAACAAGATGTCAAACAGGTTAGAGAATCAAGAGGCTAATAGTTAATAAGGAAGCATGATAACTAAGATAAGAAATGTCTCAGCACCTATCAATTAAATAAGTACGAACAAAGGATGATGATGAGTCAAAACAGTGCTGAGTATGTTGAACAAAAATTCCTGAACAAGTAGATGTTTCAATTCTCGATAATTGTTCAAGGAACCAACAAGTAAGTTGTACTTGAGGCGAAATGAAATTAAGAAATAAGAGATGATTAATTCAATAGAAAATATGAGTGTCAAGATAATGAGTATCTCAGCACGCAATAACCAAAGAAGTATAAATAAGAAAGGACAGTGCTGAGTATATTAAATGAGCAATTACAAGCAAAGTAATGACTCAAGATTTAATAATGAAACAATAGGATTAACAAGGATCAACAAGAATGACAATGATGTACTTAGGTAGGGAGTACATCAAGCAAGTGAAATTCGAATAAGTAAAATGGTATACCAAAGGAAAAATTACTTTCAAATGAATAGTAATAGGATGAAATGAAATATTGAAACGAATGGCTAGAGATATAGAATGAAATATAGAAGTCTCAAACCTTAACTCCAATAAGCGACATTGCTATAAGAAACAAATATGAATGTTAAGAATAGAAACAATGTCAAATGAGTATAGGATCCATTAATCCAATAAGCAAAACTTTCAAGAACCAATTGATATGGTAGAAAAGTGTAACTCTCTCTCAAATAAGTAAGAATAGAGTAGAAAAGAATAATAAGACCGATAGAAATATGAAGCACAAGAAGGATGTCCCACCTACACACTTAAACACCAACAAGTCAAATCCTACAAACTATCTTCCTCCAAAACAAGATACTAAAGAGATCTAAACAACCTAAGGAGTCATACGAATCACCAAACAAGATAAATCACTCCAAAATTTACATTCCGTACTAGACCAATCACTAAACAAGATAAATCACCGATTACCCAACAAGAATAACTAATGAGGACTCCAAAATCTGGTAACACAATACAGATTCATACTAACCCATTATAACACAAGCGAATCCTCAATCAACAATTTAGAAAGTCATACCACCTAGAACTGAAAAGCTTAATGTAGGTAAGTAAATGTTCAGTCACCAAAATGCATTCTTATTTCCTCAAATAATTCTATCTCCGAACAATTACATCTTCGAATAAAGTAACTTTAGTCAGGAATCACTCCAATTATCTCCAAGGTTTAAAGATCAAAACTCCAAAATATCCATTAATAATATAGCAATCCCAAATAGTAGAAATATTCACATGTTATACAACACTTCATTCCATTCACAAATATACATCACTAATTCCTCAAATAAATTCATTCTAAAATAACCTCAAGAAAGTATAATCTGAGTTGAGACTCCAAAAGTTTCTAATCACAACCTCACAAAAACCTCAACTTATAATTCATCTCCAAGTAATAACAAGTTAAACATGGCAACAAAAGTAATTATAATCATCAAGATACATTGCTATTTTCCTCGAACAACTTCATTCTCGCTAAAGGAACATCAAGATCATTCCACTAAGCCGAAACTAAAATCCATAAACATAACAATTAAAATCTAACTGATAAACTTCTAGAATAATAATAATTCAAAATCATGGCCTATCACTATTTCCGAAAGCTCTTACAACCACCCTAGACATTAAAAGGTCACTCACGAGTTAAAACATGTATGCAACTATATCATATGAAAGACAAGTACAACGTAATCCGCAATTATCATACAATGCAACATTATCACATAACACACAATTCAACATATCAGAAGCCAACATCACATAAACAGGTTATATCACAGAAGTAAGTTATAAACGATTAAAGTCACATAAGCAACAAACTTCACATAAGACAAGTTGATCACGTAACTCACATTGGTCACTTAAAGTACATTGAGCACCTAAAGCACGTTGTTTCACATAAGCTAGTTATAAACAATTAAAAGCACATAAACAACTAACTTCACACAAGGCACAAAATCACATAAAACACAATTGTCACATAATACACATTAATCACATAATGCACATTAATTACAACACATTGAGTACGTATAACACGTTATCACATAAAACATATTGACCACATTAGTTCACTTAACACACAAGGCATATTTGTCACATAGAATGTTAGACACATAAGTAAATTAATCACATAAACATATTAACATATGTTTCACTTTTCTTTCACTTAATACATACTTGCATGCTTAGACCACCACCCACATTCCGAGGGTACTCCGGCTGACAGCTAACCTGGCTCTGATACCACTTAAACTGTCACGCCCCAACACGACCCCTCCTATGATCAGTCAGGACGCAACGGAATTTCGGTAGTATAACGACAGTAAATAGGACACCGAGGTTCCAAACCAACCTCATTAAACATCATACATCCAGCAACTCCTTAATTCAAACAACAACATACAACACAATCATATTATACAATAAACCATCCTCGTTATACGCCTCCGTTCCAACATAACATACAATACCTCAACCTTATCATACATTTCAAAAATAAGTTGAGACATATTTACAACTTAACCATAGACAAAAGAAAGCCACTAAGTTAACACCATTTGGATCATCATCTTCCAACATCTATTACAATAAGAACCACAAAGCATATAAAAGTCTATTAAACTAATATACATGACATTAAACAACATATAATCATGGATAAGACTCGGGAACATATGACTCGTCCACGTAAAGCACATTTTCCACATTCTCCTCTTCAGGAGGCACATACCCGTAATCCGGCTCTGCAACACCTGTAAGCATGCATTAATAGAGAGTGAGCTTATATACATAAGCCCAGTGAGGATCCGATAGATCTCGACAGTATTCACTACGCTCCTTGGATTTAGTCCTTTGAGCAAGTAAACACACAACAACAATAATAATGCTATCATCACATAACAACATAAATAATGCTATCATCACATAACAACATAAATAATGCTATCATCACATAACAACATAAATAATGCTATCATCACATAACAACATAAATAATGCTATCATCACATAACTATATGACCATTCAATGAAGGATACTCTATTTGGTGTAGCTCCAAACGCCATCACGATCTCAACCGTTCTTCTTATAACTCCCCATTACTCACGCACTCGAGGTACCTCACTATCCCCTTCCCTCCATGACATCTCCGTCATGCGAGCTGGGGGTAGCCTATGGCAGTCATGCCGGTTTCAACCCGACAGCCCGACGCTGCCCGAGAGGTGGCACACACATACCAAGGCTCCATATTCATCAATCATCATGCAAGCATAAATCGATCAATCAATTGGGAGATCAGCAACAAGAGTGCCCGATTCCCGCATTCAATAATAATCAATCAATATCATTTTATCATCATCAATAATCATATCATCATTATCAATAACATCAATAATCAATTAAACAACAAATAACGTAGTTAGATGACAAAGTAGGCCATCTAACCGGACATGCATTAAACACACAATCAAACCTTAGTTTACCCATCAACAACTCACAATTCAATCACTCAAACCACACCCGATCAACTAAGGCTCAATTCAATAATTTAAAGAAAGATAACCTAAACTTCAAATAATCATATCTTACATTCTACTAATCCAAACAACTCCAAATCAATTTCAAACACTCACCCATTCGATCATCTACATTAACCTTATCGGAAACCAACCAAGACACCTCAAAATCAAGCCCAACAACCCTAAAACCTCAAGGCACCTAGGCTGAAATTTTCGAATTTTAGCACGGACATCACAATCGAAAATTCGGCATTACAACAGCGCTAACACGTAATTATCAAGTATTTAGAAATCGACGGCAATCGATTTCGAGCAACGCAACTCAATTAAATCAACTTTGAACATTTTAATCAAAATTAAATACCCGGAAAATAAAAATTATGCTATATCCGACAGAAACTCGTAGTATTAGTATATAATGATCCCTAGCATGCAAGGAGCAATAATCTAACATCAGATTACAATTCTAACGGTTCAATCTTCATTTATACGCAAAAACACAAAAATGACATTTTGAGATCTAGAATTTTTCTCTCACCTTTGATGTGTTTTGATGCAAGAAATGTGTAGAATGGATGCCAAACAATCAATTTCAAGCTTTGAATCACTCAATTCGACTTTGAAACGCAAAATCTGTGAGAAAAATGCTTTGAAAATGCCTTATCTTTCTCCTCCAAGGAGCCACGGTTTTGTGTGTGTTTGTGGAGTGTGTTTTGTGTTGTGTGAGTGTGTGTTGATGACATTATATAATAAAAAGCTTGGTCAATTAAAAAAATGCAAAGTCAAAGTTAGTTTTAATAGGTATTTTTGTGTTTTTAATGACTTTAATTGCATTTTAGTGCTCACCAAGTTAGAAATAATTATGCAACCACCAAGATATCTCAAGTGGATTATTTTTAGGTGCCAAGAAGTTTTACATTCAAAGAATTCTACCCGAGTAGGCTTAAAACTCGATTTTCCCAAAAGTAGGTGTAAAAACCCTAATAAATTCTTAAGCCGATTTTAAAACCGTTTTCATCAAACACAGGTCTATTAAAGTCCGTGGACTAGGTCTAGAAGGGTTAAAAAGACCAGTTTCAAAATTATAGCGGACGTGTTTCGAAAACACTATTCATTGAAAATCGACGATAAAATTTCTGACTCCGTTTTTTATGAAAATTTCATGAATGCACATTTAGCACGTATTAGGAGTATTGACATCAAAATTATAACATTCTAGGCCCTATAGCACATAAACAGGTCATATGCACGCAAAACGAGACAAAGCACGTAAATCAAGTTAAGGCAGAAAAATGGGGTTTCACATTCTCCCCTCCTTAAAACAATTGCGTCCGCGCAATTCTCGAACTGACAGACAGTTAAATCCTCAATCGTTACACTTAACAATACTTCTCTTAATTCCCATTTATCTCTTAGGATGACAACTAACCAAAGACCTCAAAAGAACAATCGCTGTTGACTGCAAGTTGATGATCATAGTTCTAAGACAATCTCCAATTCATAATTCTCTCCTACCTAATATCATATTGCATATGAAAGAAATCACAACTCCAAAGTCCTAGCATGACACCACTAATTATCAATCATCCCCTATTATACAAAAGAGCTCTATGAACACCCCGAGGGTTTAAAAAAAAACTCATTCACGATAACATGAATGATTACTGATCAAGGGAATATCTCAAAAGTGACATTTGTCAGAATATGGCTCTTATGAAATTTACAAGGAAATAAGAATACGGAAAGTCACATTCGAGCCAACAATCAAGTGAACAAGATGTCAAACAGGTTAGAGAATCAAGAGGCTAATAGTTAATAAGGAAGCATGATAACTAAGATAAGAAATGTCTCAGCACCTATCAATTAAATAAGTACGAACAAAGGATGATGATGAGTCAAAACAGTGCTGAGTATGTTGAACAAAAATTCCTGAACAAGTAGATGTTTCAATTCTCGATAATTGTTCAAGGAACCAACAAGTAAGTTGTACTTGAGGCGAAATGAAATTAAGAAATAAGAGATGATTAATTCAATAGAAAATATGAGTGTCAAGATAATGAGTATCTCAGCACGCAATAACCAAAGAAGTATAAATAAGAAAGGACAGTGCTGAGTATATTAAATGAGCAATTACAAGCAAAGTAATGACTCAAGATTTAATAATGAAACAATAGGATTAACAAGGATCAACAAGAATGACAATGATGTACTTAGGTAGGGAGTACATCAAGCAAGTGAAATTCGAATAAGTAAAATGGTATACCAAAGGAAAAATTACTTTCAAATGAATAGTAATAGGATGAAATGAAATATTGAAACGAATGGCTAGAGATATAGAATGAAATATAGAAGTCTCAAACCTTAACTCCAATAAGCGACATTGCTATAAGAAACAAATATGAATGTTAAGAATAGAAACAATGTCAAATGAGTATAGGATCCATTAATCCAATAAGCAAAACTTTCAAGAAACAATTGATATGCTAGAAAAGTGTAACTCTCTCTCAAATAATTGAGAATAGAGTAGAAAAGAATAATAAGACCGATAGAATTATGAAGCACAAGAAGGATGTCCCACCTACACACTTAAACACCAACAAGTCAAATCCTACAAACTATCTTCCTCCAAAACAAGATACTAAGGAGATCTAAAGAACCTAAGGAGTCATAACAATCACCAAACAAGATAAATCACTCCAAAATTTTACATTCCGTACCAGACCAATCACTAAACAAGATAAATCACCGATTACCCAACAAGACTAACTAATGAAGACTCCAAAATCTGATAACACAATACAGATTCATACTAACCCATTATAACACAAGCGAATCCTCAATCAACAATTTAGAAAGTCATACCACCTAGAACTCAAAAGCTTAATGTAGGTAAGTAAATGTTCAGTCACCAAAATGCATTCTTATTTCCTCAAATAATTCTATCTCCCAACAATTATATCTTCGAATAAAGTAACTTTAGTCAGGAATCACTCCGATTATCTCCAAGGTTTAAAGATCAAAACTCCAAAATATCCATTAATAATATAGCAATCCCAAATAGTAGAAATATTCACATGTTATACAACACTTGATTCCATTCACAAATATACATCACTAATTCCTCAAATAAATTCATTCTAAAATAACCTCAAGAAAGTATAATCTGAGTTGAGACTCCAAAAGTTTCTAATCACAACCTCACAAAAACCTCAACTTATAATTCATCTCCAAGTAATAACAAGTTAAACATGGCAACAAAAGTAATTATAATCATCAAGATACATTGCTATTTTCCTCGAACAACTTCATTCTCGCTAAAGGAACATCAAGATCATTCCACTAAGCCGAAACTAAAATCCATAAACATAACAATTAAAATCTAACTGATAAACTTCTAGAATAATAATAATTCAAAATCATGGCCTATCACTATTTCCGAAAGCTCTTACAACCACCCTAGACATTAAAAGGTCACTCACGAGTTAAAACATGTATGCAACTATATCATATGAAAGACAAGTACAACGTAATCCGCAATTATCATACAATGCAACATTATCACATAACACACAATTCAACATATCAGAAGCCAACATCACATAAACAGGTTATATCACAGAAGTAAGTTATAAACAATTAAAGTCACATAAGCAACAAACTTCACATAAGACAAGTTGATCACGTAACTCACATTGGTCACTTAAAGTACATTGAGCACCTAAAGCACGTTGTTTCACATAAGCTAGTTATAAACAATTAAAAGCACATAAACAACTAACTTCACACAAGGCACAAAATCACATAAAACACAATTGTCACATAATACACATTAATCACATAATGCACATTAATTACAACACATTGAGTACGTATAACACGTTATCACATAAAACATATTGACCACATTAGTTCACTTAACACACAAGGCATATTTGTCACATAGAATGTTAGACACATAAGTAAATTAATCACATAAACATATTAACATATGTTTCACTTTTCTTTCACTTAATACATACTTGCATGCTTAGACCACCACCCACATTCCGAGGATACCCCGGCTGACAGCTAATCAGGCTCTGATACCACTTAAACTGTCACGCCCCAACACGACCCCTCCTATGATCAGTCAGGACGCAACGGAATTTCGGCAGTATAACGACAGTAAATAGGACACCGAGGTTCCAAACCAACCTCATTAAACATCATACATCCAGCAACTCCTTAATTCAAACAACAACATACAACACAATCATATTATACAATAAACCATCCTCGTTATACGCCTCCGTTCCAACATAACATACAATACCTCAACCTTATCATACATTTCAAAAATAAGTTGAGACATATTTACAACTTAACCATAGACAAAAGAAAGCCACTAAGTTAACACCATTTGGATCATCATCTTCCAACATCTATTACAATAAGAACCACAAAGCATATAAAAGTCTATTAAACTAATATACATGACATTAAACAACATATAATCATGGATAAGACTCGGGAACATATGACTCGTCCACGTAAAGCACATTTTCCACATTCTCCTCTTCAGGAGGCACATACCCGTAATCCGGCTCTGCAACACCTGTAAGCATGCATTAATAGAGAGTGAGCTTATATACATAAGCCCAGTGAGGATCCGATAGATCTCGACAGTATTCACTACGCTCCTTGGATTTAGTCCTTTGAGCAAGTAAACACACAACAACAATAATAATGCTATCATCACATAACAACATAAATAATGCTATCATCACATAACAACATAAATAATGCTATCATCACATAACAACATAAATAATGCTATCATCACATAACAACATAAATAATGCTATCATCACATAACTATATGACCATTCAATGAAGGATACTCTATTTGGTGTAGCTCCAAACGCCATCACGATCTCAACCGTTCTTCTTATAACTCCGCATTACTCACGCACTCGAGGTACCTCACTATCCCCTTCCCTCCATGACATCTCCGTCATGCGAGCTGGGGGTAGCCTATGGCAGTCATGCCGGTTTCAACCCGACAGCTCGACGCTGCCCGAGAGGTGGCACACACATACCAAGGCTCCATATTCATCAATCATCATGCAAGCATAAATCGATCAATCAATTGGGAGATCAGCAACAAGAGTGCCCGATTCCCGCATTCAATAATAATCAATCAATATCATTTTATCATCATCAATAATCATATCATCATTATCAATAACATCAATAATCAATTAAACAACAAATAACGTAGTTAGATGACAAAGTAGGCCATCTAACCGGACATGCATTAAACACACAATCAAACCTTAGTTTACCCATCAACAACTCACAATTCAATCACTCAAACCACACCCGATCAACTAAGGCTCAATTCAATAATTTAAAGAAAGATAACCTAAACTTCAAATAATCATATCTTACATTCTACTAATCCAAACAACTCCAAATCAATTTCAAACACTCACCCATTCGATCATCTACATTAACCTTATCGGAAACCAACCAAGACACCTCAAAATCAAGCCCAACAACCCTAAAACCTCAAGGCACCTAGGCTGAAATTTTCGAATTTTAGCACGGACATCACAATCGAAAATTCGGCATTACAACAGCGCTAACACGTAATTATCAAGTATTTAGAAATCGACGGCAATCGATTTCGAGCAACGCAACTCAATTAAATCAACTTTGAACATTTTAATCAAAATTAAATACCCGGAAAATAAAAATTATGCTATATCCGACAGAAACTCGTAGTATTAGTATATAATGATCCCTAGCATGCAAGGAGCAATAATCTAACATCAGATTACAATTCTAACGGTTCAATCTTCATTTATACGCAAAAACACAAAAATGACATTTTGAGATCTAGAATTTTTCTCTCACCTTTGATGTGTTTTGATGCAAGAAATGTGTAGAATGGATGCCAAACAATCAATTTCAAGCTTTGAATCACTCAATTCGACTTTGAAACGCAAAATCTGTGAGAAAAATGCTTTGAAAATGCCTTATCTTTCTCCTCCAAGGAGCCACGGTTTTGTGTGTGTTTGTGGAGTGTGTTTTGTGTTGTGTGAGTGTGTGTTGATGACATTATATAATAAAAAGCTTGGTCAATTAAAAAAATGCAAAGTCAAAGTTAGTTTTAATAGGTATTTTTGTGTTTTTAATGACTTTAATTGCATTTTAGTGCTCACCAAGTTAAAAATAATTATGCCACCCCCAAGATATCTCAAGTGGATTATTTTTAGGTGACAAGAAGTTTTACATTCAAAGAATTCAACCCGAGTTGGCTTAAAACTCGATTTTCGCAAAAGTCGGTGTAAAAACCCTAATAAATTCTTAAGCCGATTTTAAAACCGTTTTCATCAAACACAGGTCTATTAAAGTCCGTGGACTAGGTCTAGAAGGGTTAAAAAGACCAGTTTCAAAATTATAGCGGACGTGTTTCGAAAACACTATTCATTGAAAATCGACGATAAAATTTCTGACTCCGTTTTTTATGAAAATTTCATGAATGCACATTTAGCACGTATTAGGAGTATTGACATCAAAATTATAACATTCTAGGCCCTATAGCACATAAACAGGTCATATGCACGCAAAACGAGACAAAGCACGTAAATCAAGTTAAGGCAGAAAAATGGGGTTTCACAATGCATGTAATTCAAGACACGACTCTTAAACCTAGGTTAGAGCACGCAGTTCAAGGTTAATGCACACGAAACGAAGAGATACACGTAAATCAAGGTCTCGCACGTAAATTAAGGTCATGGCTTGTTTATATAGGTATCACACGTATATCGAGGATTAGGGCACACAATTCTAAGTTAAGGTACGTATAACGAGGCATGCACTAAAACCAAGACAGGGCACATAATCCAAGGTCGATCATATAATTTTAGGTCTAAGGCGCACAAATCGAGGTAGGACACGTTATTCGGGGTCGGGCCTCACAAGGACCAACAGTTTCAGAAGATTAAAGAAAGCAACGCGGATTTCAAGTTTCATGATGATGGTGTTTGGAGGTTTAGGAATCGGATTTGTGTTCCCAATGAGCCAGAGCTGAAAAGGAAGATTCTTGAAAAAAGCCGATAATTCAAGATACACTATTCATCCCGGTGGAACAAAGATGTACCGGGATTTGAAGCAACACTATTGGTGGAATAACATGAAAAGAGAAATTGCGGAGTTTGTGGCTCGGTGCTTGACTTGCCAGTGAGTCAAAGCAGAAAATCAACGACCCGTAGGTCTACTTCAGCCATTGGAGATTCCTCAATGGAAATGGGAACATATAACTATGGACTTTGTTATGGACCTACCCAGATCACAAAAGGGTCATGACGTTGTTTGGGTCATAGTGGATAGATTGACTAAGTTGGCGCACTTTTTACCGATGGACAAGGAGGATAGTCTTGAGAAATTGGGAGACATATATGTGGCGGAGATTGTAAGACTACACGGTATGCCTGTGAGTATTGTATCGGATAGGGATCCTCGTTTTACTTCCCGATTTTGGAAGAGATTGCAAGAAGCTTTGGGAACGAAGTTGAGTTTCAGCACGGTTTATCACCCTCAGACTGACGGACAATCAGAGAGAACTATTCAGATTCTGGAGCATATGATGAGGGCGTGTGTTTTAGATTTCGGAAAAGGTTGGGAGAAATATCTATCTCTAGCGGAGTTCACTTATAATAATAGTAATCAGGCCACTATCGGGATGGCCCCATTTGAGGCGTTGTATGGACGTAAGTGTCGATCCCCAATTTACTGGGATGAAGTAGGTGAGACGAAGACTTTTGACCCGACCCTTTTACCTGAACTTATGAAGACTGTTGATAATATCCACCTTATCCGGAAATGGTTGCTTACCGCCCAAAGCAGGTAGAAAAGTTATGCAGACCGACGGAGACAGAGCCTAGAGTTTGAGGTCGACGACAAGGTGTTCTTGAAGATATCACCTCGGAGGGGACTGATTAAACACGGCAAGGGTGGAAAGTTGAGCCCGAGGTTTGTAGGACCATTTGAGATAATTGAGAAGGTTGGCAAATTGGCGTATCACCTAGTACTACCCCAAAACCTCTCCAATATTCACGACGTCTTTCATGTTTCGATGCTGCGGAAGTATCACCCTGATCCATCGCATATCTTGGAGCCAGAGCCGTTGCAGCTTTGGGAGAACTTGTCTTATGAGGAGAAGCCCATTCGGATCCTAGACCAGCAAGATCGGGAGTTGTGCAACAAAACTATACCGATGGTGAAAGTGCTGTGGGATCATCATGGAGTTGAAGAAGCAACGTGGGAAAGGCGAGACCAGATGGAGCAGCAATATCCAACTTTATTTCAAGGTAATATTGAATTTCGGGACGAAATTCATTTAAGGAGGGGAGGATGTGAGGCCCGACCTCGATTTGCGTGCGATACCTCATTTCGTGTGCCCTAATCTAGAATTGCGTGCCTTGACCTAGGTTTGAGAATTGTGTTCGTTTTGTGTGCCTTGCATTGAATTACGTGCATTCATTTAGATTTGCGTGCATTTACTTAGAAAACGTGCGTTCGTCTCATAGTTTGTGTCCTACCTCGTAGTGCGTGTCCTAGACCTAGGAAAGTGTACCCTCACGCTAAACAAGAAAGCATCTTACACGAAGCACTAGGTCATTAATTAATCCTACAAAATCCACTAACTATTATTAAATTACTAATTCAACTCACTAGAAGACAAAATTTCACTAAACACTAAGCATTCTTCATTTTTTATTCCTTATTCTTTTTGCACTTCCAACACACAATTAAATAATACCCCAATAGATGACAAAAATTCAGAATTTTCACATGCCTTGGCCGACCATATCATGCATTTGACAAGCATTGCATAAATTAAAAACATTCCTAGACAAACTATGACAAAAACACTTAACACAATGCATAAAAAATTGCTCAAACCTCCTCAAAACTCCACCTTGCTCGACCAAACACTCCTTGCCCATCCTAGGAATTTCAAATTACACCTTGAAGACACAAAAAGGCTGAAATTTGGCTGCCCAAGGCCGAACATGCTTCATCAAATTGCAAGGCCTTTGTTTTTTTTTCATTTCACTCATTTTCCTCTCAACTTCTCTCTCTCCCTCTCATTTTTCCCTCTCTCTCTCGGCCTTGGCTGAACTTCTTACCTTCATAGCTCATCTTCATCATACCATAGTTAATCAAGGCAAGCCACAAGCAAAGGAACTCAACCAAGCTAGTTAGGTTGCAAGAAAACTCACATGCAAGCTTTTGACTCTTCGTTTCGGCCCTAGGTAAGTTTCTTAGCTTCCATTTCTTTTCTTCTTGTTCTAACCACATGCATTTACTAAGAGCTTGGTCACTAAGCTAGGAAAAATAGAGAAAACCAAGTTGGAATCTCGGCTAGGCAAAGAAGAAGAAGAAATTTGTGCTTCAACAAGTTTTGTGCATCTTCTTGTTGATTTGCTAAGGTGAGGGCTAAAACCTTTTGAAAATCCTTCAAAAATCCACATGCATGCTCTTAAATGTATGTCTTTGCTTATGTACTTGAGTTATATGTGCGTTCATAAGCTTCTTCAACCGTGCATGGCAAGA
Source organism: Ehretia macrophylla (assembly GCA_037974665.1). Lineage (NCBI taxonomy): Eukaryota > Viridiplantae > Streptophyta > Magnoliopsida > Boraginales > Ehretiaceae > Ehretia > Ehretia macrophylla. Next base: position 83,068,532 of record CM075770.1, on the reverse strand, counting down.
TTTTGGCTTGAAAGTGATGATAGGTGAAATCGGATTATGTGACAGCTCTCTGACCTGTTGTTTCGAAGTGAGTTTGGCTAGGAAAATGATGTTAAAAATGCATGAAAATTGGTAGGTGACTAGTTTTTCCAGTTTTGAACATTTTTCACAGAAATAGGACAAAGCTAATTTCCACTCTAAGGTCCTCAAAATGGCGAATCATTAAAATGTGTCCAAATCTGGAAATCTGGAAAAATGAAGCAGGTTTTGGCAGATGCACTGACCCTGTAGAACGAACCAGATTGGACTTAGTAAATGATGTCCAAAATGTATGAAATTTGGTGTGCTGCTGTATTTTTCAGTTCTGGACATTTTTTTTTTCAGAAATGGACTAAGGCTAACTCTGACCCTAAGGACCTCAAAAGCGTCAATTATCGAAATGTGTGCAAATCTGGACAGTTTTGTGCTATCCCACTGTTTCGGCTATAACTAATGATCCCGAACTCCAAATGATGCAAGGTTTATTTCTGATTTTAGTTCACTTATTAAGCTTTAATTTTAGATCATATTCACTGGAATTGGAGATTGTTTTCTTGTCTTAATGATTGTGGGGAGACAGCCTATTGCAGTGAGGGTTTCACTTGGTTATATGCTTAGAAAACTTGTTGTAACTTCTCTTGTGGTATTAAATGCTTGGGTTTGTGGCGTTGGGATGTTGTGTGGACTGTTTTGAGTACTTGAGGATGTTTGAATTAAATGATGCATGAATTTAGGTTGATTTTGAGTTGACTTAGGGTTTAATCACACGGGTAAGCACGAAATGGAAACCCTAACGACTAGGTAGGCTTGCTAGTGTTGATCATTTGGAATTTGTGTGGAATTATATGCTTAGTAGGCTGCCCGTAGATTCCCTTATAGCTCTAAATGTGATTTTGATCATTGCATGTTGACAAATAGGCCTGTCTTGCATTCCGAGCCCACGTAGATGTTGTTGCATGTTGCATAATCTTAATATTTGATTACGTGGACTTTGAAATGAGTTATATGACTTGATTTACATGTGTTACATGGCTGCCCATTTAATGTTCATATAACTCCATACGCTTTTCAAGTGAAACTACTTGTCTATCCGTGCCCCTCTTGTTTGCTTGTCAATGTGCAATCTTATGACTGTCCGGAGGCAACCTACTTTGTTGTCCTCCTTATGTGATATATTAAATGTTATAAATGTGCATTGCATACAAGGTTGCAACATTTCATTCTAGCATGGTAGCGATCACACACACCGGGTGTCATCGGGCTTGCCGGTGCACCCGTGACTACCATGGTCCCATTCCCTCTCAAACTTGGGGGCTAGACTTCCTCGGAGAGTTGGATCGTAGGATTTCAGGGTACATCCGGAGTACACTCACTTGGCGTGTTAAGGGGATGATTTGAAGTCGGCTGCAACAATTGAGAGCAAAAGCTCACCATATCCTTTTCTATATGTATAAGTACTCTCGCTTGGTTCCTAGAGAACCTCGGGGAGGAAAGACTGGTATTTCTGTTCCTTTAATTTATATTATTGTTATGTACTTAATGGTGTTATATTCATGCTTGCAAAAGGATTTTCATAAATTGAACCGGAAAAATGAGTTTCAAAACCTATTTCTCGTTCCCCCTCGCTGAGTTCATAAGGACTCACCCTCTTTTATCATCTTAGGTGAAGAAGATCAAGAACAGGTACCTGAGGACGATGTGGCTATCGATGATTCCTTGGAGTGATTTCCTGTTCTATGTGCTTTGCGTGATTATGGCTATTTGTGAACTATGCTACTTGAAGACTATTTCTTTTATGTTGCTCGATGTTGTAATGTAAAAGACCCCCGTTGTAATTTGGGGTCTAATTTTGGTTTGTACTGATGATAACTAGACAGACACTAGACACTACTATGATCGTTTTGCTATTATTACTGCTAGTATCTATAATAGGATTATGAAGTGTTAGGTAAAGGCTAAGTTAAATGAACCAACCAAACCTTAAGCAGGTACACGTTATTAAGCTAAGATCAACAAGTACTTTTGTAACGAGGAATAACAAACGAGGCATAGTATCATGCTAGGTTATTAATCAAACGATACATCAAGACAACCAGTAGGCATTTCAATTGATGATAAAATAGTAATCTTAGTTGGAAATGAATTTGAGATGATAAATTTTGAGGCGTTTAGAGAATTAGGTCAAACCAAAGAGCCCAATTAGAGCTGTTATACTGCTGGTTTACTAAAAAATTTTGGAGTTTAGGCCAAAACGTTAAGTGTTAAGTCTACATGAACGGTTAAGTACGAGACGTGACTTGAATGTTTAGATCACACCCTAGTCTAACCTTTATAGGCCGGGTTGGGGCGTGACACCTACTCTCGCCCAAACACGCTTAACTTCAGAGTTCTGATGGGATCCGGTGCTTTAGTGCTGGTATGATCGCACTCGTCATGTTGAGGGCACAATTCCTTTATTTGTTAACGGTTCACAGTCCCAGCCTAGAGAGATGGCCCATTCAAAAGGCCTAATGGGCTTAACGACAATCCATCAGCTTCAACAACGCAGCATCCTCGCAAGACGTGATATCGACGCGTTGTAGGGCCCTCCAATGTCTCGCGAGTAAGGTTGTCGTCCTTTTAACAGCTCACGACGTACGATCCGAGACGAAAAAACAGAGCAAAAGAAGAAAAGTGGCCTGAAACTGATTAAAACGTTTGATTTTGGGCTCAAAAAATGGGCGCAGCTAGCTGGCTGCCCCCGTCGTAAAGCTCTCAAAGAGCTTTGCAACGGTATGTTGTGCGCCGTGTAACTCCTTACGGATCAAAATTTATGGGCACCGGAGCGACGGAGACCTGGTCACAAGCCCTACGCCCTCAGTTTACGGGCCCAGCCTCTACGTGAAGCGAAGTTGTCTTGCCCAAAGTTCTGTGGGTTTCGGTAATAGAAATGTGGTGGATAAAGTATCTTGGTAACCTAAACCGGAGCAAAAAAAATTGAAAAAGGGGGTGCAACACGAGGACTTCCCAGGGGTTCACCCATCCTATTACTATTCTTGTCCAAGCACGCTTATCTTCGGAGTTCTGATTGGATCCGTTGCATTAGTGCTGGTATGATCGTACACGTCATGTTGAGTGCACAAATCCCTTATATGTTGACAGTTCACAGTCCCAGCCTAGAGAGATGGCCCATTCAAAAGGCCCAATGAACTTAACGACAACCCATCCGCTTGAACAATGCAGCATCCTCGAAAGCCGTGATATCGATGCATTGTAGGGCCCACTAATGTCTCGCGATTTAGGTTGTCCTCCTTTTCGCGACTCATAACGTACGATTCGGGACGAAAAAACAGCGCAAAAGAAGAAAAGTGGCTTGAAACTGATGAAAACGTTCGATTTTGGGCTCCAAAAAGGGCACAGCGAGCAAGCTGACTGCCTTTTTTGTATAGCTATCGGAGAGCTTTGCAACGGTATGCTGTGCGCCACGTAACTCCTTACGGATCAAAAGTTATGGGCACCGGAACGACGGAGACCTGGTCACAAGCCCTACGCCCTCGATTTGCGAGCCCATCCTCCACGTGAAGCAAAGTTGTCTTGCCCAAGGTGCTGTGGTATTCGAGAATAGAAATGTGGTGGATAAAGTATCTTGGCAACCCAAACCGGAGCAAAAAAAATTGAAAAAGGGGGTGCAACACGAGGACTTCCCAGTGGGTCACCCGTCCTAGTACTACTCTCGTCCAAGCACGCTTAACTTTGGAGTTCTGATGGGATCCAGTGCATTAGTGCTGGTATGATCGCACCTGTCTTGTTGAGGGCACAATTCCTTTATGTGTTAACGGTTCACAGTCCTAGCCTAGAGTGATGCCCAATTCAAAAGGCCCAATGGGCTTACCGATAACCCATCCGCTTCAACAACGCAGCATCCTAGCAAGACGTGATATCGACAGGTTGTAGGGCCCCCTAATGTCCCGCGAGTAAGGTTGTCGTCCTTTTAACAGCTCACGACGTACGATCCAGGATGAAAAAAAAGAGCAAAAGAAGAAAACTGGCCTGAAACTGATGAAAACGTTCGATTTTGGACTCCAAAGACGGGCACAGCGAGCAAACTGGCTGCCCTCGTCGTAGAGTTGTCGGAGAGCTTTGTAACGGTATGCTGTGCGCCACGTAACTCCTTATAGATCAAAAGTTATGGGCACCGGAGCGATGGAAACCTGGTCACAAGCCCTACGCCCTCGGTTTGCGGGCCCAGCCACTTCGTGAATCGAAGTTATCTTGCCCAATGTTCCTGGGAGTCGGTAATAGAAATTTGGTAGATAAAGTATCTTGGCAACCCTAACCAGGGCAAAGAATATTGAAAATGGGGTGCAACACGAGGACTTCCCAGGGGGTCACCTATCCTAGTACTACTCTCGCCCAAACACGCTTAACTTCGGAGTTCTGATGGGATCCGGTGCATTAGTACTAGTATGATCGCACCCGTCATGTTGAGGGCACAATTCCTTTATGTGTTAACGGTTCACAGTCCCATCCTAGAGAGATGGCCAATTCAAAAGGCCCAATGGGCTTAACGATAACCCATCCATTTCAACAATGCAGCATCCTAGCAAGACGTGATATCGACGCGTTGTAGGGCCCCCTATTGTCCCACGAGTAAGGTTGTTGTCCTTTTAACAGCTCACGACGTACGATCCGGGACGGAAAAATAGAGCAAAAGAAGAAAAGTGGCCTGAAACTGATGAAAACGTTTGGATTTGGGCTCCAAAAAGGGCACAGCAAGCATGCTTGCTACCACTTTCATAGAGCTGTCGGAGAGCTTTGCAACGGTATGCTGTGCGCCGCGTAACTCCTTACGGATCAAAAGTTATGGGCACCGGAGCGACGGAGACCTGGTCACAAGCCCTACGCCCTTGGTTTGCGGGCCCAGCCTCCACGTGAAGCGAAGTTGTCTTGCCCAAGGTGCTGTGGGATTCGATAATAGAAATGTGGTGGATAAAGTATCTTGGCAACCCAAACCGGAGAAAAAAAAATTAAAACGGGGTGTGCAACACGAGGACTTCCTTGGGGGTCACCCATCATAGTAGTACTCTCGCCCAAGCACGCTTAACTTTGGTGTTCTGATGGGATCCGGTGCATTGGTGCTGGTATGATCACACCCGTCATGTTGAGGGCACAATTCCTTTATGTGTTAACGGTTCACAGTCCCAGCCTAGAGAGATGGCCAATTCAAAAGGCCCAATGGGCTTAACGATAACCCATCCGCTTCAACAACGCAGCATCCTAGCAAGACATGATATCGACGGGTAAGGTTGTCGTCCTTTTAACAGCTCACGGCGTACGATCCGGGATGAAAAAACAGAGCAAAAGAAGAAAAGTGGCCTGAAACTGATGAAAACGTTCAATTTTGGGCTCCAAGAATGGGCACAGCAAGCAAGTTGGCTGCCCCCTCGTAGAGCTCTCAGAGAGCTTTGCAACGGTATGTTGTGCGCCGTGTAACTCCGTACGGATCAAAAGTTATGGGCACCGGAGCGACGGAGACCTGGTCACAAGCCCTACGCCCTCGGTTTGCGGGCGCAGCCTCTACGTGAAGCGAAGTTGTCTTGCCCAATGTTCCGTGGGATTCAGTAATAGAAATTTGGTGGATAAAGTATCTTGGCAACCCTAACCAGGGCAAAAAAAATTCAAAAAGGGGCGCAACACGAGGACTTCCCATGGGGTAACCCATTCTAGTACTACTCTCGCCCAAGTACGCTTAACTTAGGAGTTCTGATGGGATCCGGTGCATTAGTGTTAGTATGATCGCACCCGTCATGTTGAGGGCACAATTCCTTTATTTGTTAACGGTTCACAGTCCCAGCCTAGAGAGATGGCCAATTCAAAAGGCCCAATGGGCATAACGATAACCCATCCGCTTCAACAACGCAGCAACCTAGCAAGATGAGATATCGAGCATTGTAGGGCCCACTAATGTCCCGCGAGTAAGGTTGTCGTCCTTTTAATAGCTCACGACGAACGATCCGGGACCAAGAAACAGGGAAAAAGAAGAAAAGTAGCTTGAAACTGATGAAAACGTTCGATTTTGGACTCCAAAAATAGGCACAGCGAACAAGTTCGCTGCTCCCGTCGTAGAGCTCTCAGAGAGCTTTGCAACGGTATACTGTGCGCCGCGTAACTCCTTATGGATCAAAAGTTATGGGCACCGAAGTGACGAAGACCTGGTCACAAGCCCTACGCCCTCGATTTGAGGGCCCAGCCTCCATGTGAAGCAAAGTTGTCTTGCCCAATATTCTGTGGGATTCGGTAATAGAAATTTGGTGGATAAAGTATCTTGGCGACCCTAACCAGGGCAAAAAAAATTGAAAAGGGGGTGCAACACGAGGACTTCCAAGGGGGTCACCCATCCTAGTACTACTCTCGCCCAAGCACGCTTAAGTTCGAAGTTCTGATGGGATCCGGTGCATTAGTGCTGGCATGATCGCACCCGTCATGTTGAGGGCACAATTCCTTTATGTGTTGACGGTTCACAGTCCCAGCCTAGAGAGATGGCCAATTCAAAAGGCCCAATGGGCTTAACGACAACCCATCCGCTTCAACAACGTACCATCATAGCAAGACGTGATATCGACGCGTTGTAGGGACCCCTAATGTCCCGCGAGTAAGGTTGTCGTCCTTTTAACAGCTCACGACGTACGATCCAGGATGAAAAAATAGAGCAAAAGAAGAAAAGTGGCCTGAAACTGATGAAAACGTTCAATTTTGGACTCCAAAAACGGGCGCAGCGAGCAAGCTGGCTGCCCCCATCATAGAGCTCTCAGAGTTCTTTGAACTGGTATGTTGTGCGCCACGTAACTCCTTACGGATCAAAAGTTATGGGCACCGGAGTGACGGAGACCTGGTCACAATCCCTACGCCCTCGGTTTGAGGGCCCAGCCTCCACGTGAAGTGAAGTTGTCTTGCCCAATATTCTGTGGGATTCGGTAATAGAAATTTGGTGGATAAAGTATCTTGGCGACCCTAACCAGGGCAAAAAAAATTGAAAAGGGGGTGCAACACGAGGACTTCCCAGGGGGTCACCCATCCTAGTACTACTCTCGCCCAAGCACGCTTAACTTCGCAGTTCTGATGGGATCCAGTTCATTGGTGCTGGTATGATCGCACCCGTCATGTTGAGGGCACAATTCCTTTATGTGTTAACGGTTCACAGTCCCAGCCTAGAGAGATGGCCAATTCAAAAGGCCCAATGGGCTTAACGATATCCCATCCGCTTCAACAACGCAGCATCCTAGCAAGACGTGATATCGACGCGTTGTAGGGCCCCCTAATGTCACGCGAGTAAGGTTGTCGTCCTTTTACCTGCTTACGACGTACGATCCGGGATGAAAAAATAGAGCAAAAGAAGAAAAGTGGCCTGAAACTGATGAAAACGTTCAATTTTGGACTCCAAAAACGGGCGCAGCGAGCAAGCTGGCTGCCCCCATCATAGAGCTCTCAGAGTTCTTTGAACTGGTATGTTGTGCGCCGCGTAACTCCTTACGGATCAAAAGTTATGGGCACCGGAGCGACGGACACCTGGTCACTAGCCCTACGCCCTCGGTTTGCTGGCCCAGCCTCTACGTGAAGTGAAGGTGTCTTGCCCAATTTTCTGTGGGATTCAGTAATAGAAATTTGGTGGATAAAGTATCTTGGAGACTCTAACCAGGGCAAAAAAAATTGAAAAGGGGGTGCAACACGAGGACTTCTCAGGGGGTCACCCATCCTAGTACTACTCTCGCCCAAGCACGCTTAAGTTCGGAGTTCTGATGGGATCCGGTGCATTAGTACTGGTATGATCGCACCTATCATGTTGAGGGCATAATTCCTTTATATGTTAACGGTTCACAGTCCCAGCCTAGAGAGATGGCCAATTCAAAAGGTCCAATGGGCTTAACGATAACCCATCCGGTTCAACAACGCAGCATCCTAGCAAGATGTGATATCGACGCGTTGTAGGGCCCCCTAATGTCCTGCGAGTAAGGTTGTCGTCCTTTTAACAGCTCACGACATACGATCCGGGATGAAAAAATAGAGCAAAAGAAGAAAAGTGGCCTGAAACTGATGAAAACGTTTGATTTTGGTCTCCAAAAATGGGCACAACGAGCAAGCTGGCTGCCCCCGTCGTAGAGCTCTCAGAGTTCTTTGAACCGGTATGCTGTGCACCGCGTAACTCCTTACGGATCAAAAGTTACGGGCACCGGAGCGACGGAGACCTGGTCACAAGCCTTACGCCCTTGGTTTGCTGGCCCAGCCTCTAAGGGAAGCGAAGTTGTCTTGCCCAATGTTCCGTGGGATTCGGTAATAGAAATTTGGTGGATAAAGTATCGTGGCAACCCTAACCAGGGCAAAAAAAATTGAAAAGGGGGTGCAACACGAGGACTTCCCAGGGGGTCACCCATCCTAGTTCTACTCTCGCCCAAGCACACTTAACTTCGGAGTTCTTATGGGATCCGGTGCATTAGTGCTGGTATGATCACACCCGTCATGTTGAGGGCACAATTCCTTTATGTGTTAATGGTTCATAGTACCAGCCTAGAGAGATGGCCAATTCAAAAGGCCCAATGGGCTTAATGATAACCCATATGCTTCAACAACGCAGCATCCAGCAGGACGTGATATTGTCGCATTGTAGGGCCCTCTAATTTCCCGCTAGTAAGGTTGTCGTCCTTTTAACAACTCACGACGTACAATCCGGGATGGAAAAACAGAGCAAAAGAAGAAAAGTGGCCTGAAACTGATGAAAACGTTCGATTTTGGGCTCCAAAAAGGGTACAGCGGGCAAGCTTGCAGCCCCCTTCATAGAGCTGTCAGAGAGCTTTGCAACGGTCTGCTGTACGCCGCGTAACTTCTTACGGAACAAAAGTTATGGGCACCGGAGCGACGGAGACATGGTCACAAGTCCTACGCCCTTGGTTTGCGGGCCCAGCCTCCACGTGAAACGAAGTTGTCTTGCCCAAGGTGCAGTGGGATTCGATAATAGAAATGTGGTGGATAAAGTATCTTGGCAACCCAAACCGGAGCAAAAAAAAATAAAAAAGGGGGTGTAACACGAGGACTTCCCAAGGGGTCACCCATCATAGTACTACTCTCGCCCAAGCGCGCTTAACTTCGGAGTTTTGATGGGATCCGTTGCATTAGTGCTGGTATGATCGCACCCATCATGTTGAGGGCACAATTCCTTTATGTGTTAACGGTTCACAATCTCAGCCTAGAGAGATGGCCAATTCAAAAGGCCCAATGGGCTTAACGATAACCCATCCGCTTCAACAACGCAGCATCCTAGCAAAACTTGATTTTGACGCGTTGTAGGGCCCCCGAATGTCCCGCGAGTAAGGTTGTCGTCCTTTTAACAGCTCACAACTTACGATCCGGGACAAAAAAATAGAGCAAAGGAGGAAAAGTGGCCTGAAACTGATGAAAACGTTCGATTTTGGGCTCCAAAAATGGGCACAACAAGCGAGCTGGCTGCCCCCATCATAGAGCTCTCAGAGTTCTTTGAACCGGTATGCTGTGCGCCGCGTAACTCCTTACAGATCAAATGTTATGGGCATCGGAGCGATGGAGACCTGGTTACAAGCCCTACGCCCTCGGTTTGCTGGCCCAGCCTCTACGTGAAGCGAAGTTGTCTTGCCCAATGTTCCTCGGGATTCGGTAATAGAAATTTGGTGGATAAAGTATCGTGGCAACCCTAACCAGGGCAAAAAAAATTGAAAAGGGGGTGCAACACGAGGACTTCCTAGGGGGTCACCCATCCTAGTTCTACTCTCGCCCAAGCACGCTTAACTTCGGTGTTCTGATGGGATCCGGAGCATTAGTGCTGGTATGATCGCACTCGTCTTGTTGAGGGCACAATTCCTTTATGTGTTAACGGTTCACAGTACCAGCCTGGAGAAATGGCCAATTCAAAAGGCCCAATGGGCTTAACGATAACCCATCCGCTTCAACAACGCAGCAACCTAGCAAGACGTGATATCGACGCATTGTAGGGCCCTCTAATGTCCTGCGATTAAGGTTTTCGTCCTTTTAACAACTCACGACGTACGATCTGGGATGAAAAAACAGAGCAAAAGTAGAAAAGTGGCCTGAAACTGATGAAAATGTTCGATTTTGGGCTCCAAAAAGGGCACAGTGAGCAAGCTTGCAGCCCCCTTCGTAAAGCTGTCGGAGAGTTTTGTAACGGTATGCTGTACGCCGCGTAACTCCTTACGGATCAAAAGTTATAGGCACCGGAGCGACAGAGACCTAGTCACAAGCCTTACGCCCTCATTTTGCGGTCCCATCCTCCACGTGAAGCGAAGCTGTCTTGCCCAAGGTACTGTGCGATTCAATAATAGAAATGTGGTGGATAAAGTATCTTGGCAACCCAAACCGGAGCAAAGAAAATTGAAAAAGGGGGTGCAACACGAGGACTTCCTTGGGGGTCACCCATCATAGTACTACTCTTGCCCAAGCATGCTTAACTTCGGTATTATGATGGGATCCGGTGCATTATTGCCGGTATGATTACTCCTGTCATGTTGATAGCACAATTCCTTTATGTGTTAACGGCTCACAGTCCCAACGTAGAGAGATGGCCAATTCAAAAGGCCCAATGGGCTTAACGATAACCCATCCGCTTCAACAACGCGGCATCCTAGCATGACGTGATATCGACGCATTGTAGGGCCCTCTAATGTCCCGCGAGTAAGGTTGTCGTCCTTTTAACAACTCACGACGTACGATCCGGGATGGAAAAACAGAGCAAAGGAATAAAAGTGGCCTGAAACTGATGAAAACATTCGATTTTGGGCTCCAAAAAGGGCAGAACGAGCAAGCTTGCAGCCCCCTTCGTAGAGCTGTCGGAGAGCTTTGCAACGGTATGTTGTACGATGCGTAACTCCTTACGGATCAAAAGTTATGGTCAACGGAGCGACGGAGACCTGGTCACAAGCCTTACGCCCTAGGTTTGCGGGCCCAGCCTCTACGTGAAGCGAAGTTGTCTAGGCCAAGGTGCTGTGGGATTCGATAATAGAAATGTGGTGGATAAAGTATCTTGGCAACCCAAACCGGAGCAAAAAAAATTGAAAAAGGGGGTACAACACGAGGACTACCCAGGGGATCACCCATCATAGTACTACTCTCGCCCAAGCACGCTTAACTTCGGAGTTTTGATGGGATCCGGAGCATTAGTGCTGGTATGATCGTACCCGTCATGTTGAGGGCACAATTCCTTTATGTGTTAACAGTTCACACTCCCAGCCTAGAGAGATGGCCAATTCAAAAGGCCTAATGGGCTTAACGATAACCCATCCGCTTCAACAATGCAGCATCTTTGCAAGACGTGATATCGACGCGTTGTAGGGCCCCCGAATGTCCCGCGAGTAAGGTTGTCGTCCTTTTAACAGCTCACAACTTACGATCCGGGATAAAAAAATAGAGCAAAGGAAGAAAAGTGGCTTGAAACTGATGAAAACGTTCGATTTTGGGCTCCAAAAATGGGCACAACAAGCGAGCTGGCTGCCCCCATCATAGAGCTCTCAGAGTTCTTTGAACCGGTATGCTGTGTGGCGTGTAACTCATTACGGATCAAAAGCTATGGGCACCGGAGCAACGGAGACCTGGTCACAAGCCCTACGCCCTCGGTTTGCTGGCCTAGCCTCTATGTGAAGCGAAGTTGTCTTGCCCAATGTTCCGTGGGATCCAGTAATAGAAATTTGGTGGATAAAGTATCGTGGCAACCCTAACCAGGGCAAAAAAAATAGAAATGGGGGTGCAACACGAGGACTTCCCAGGGGGTCACCCATCCTAGTTCTACTCTCGCCCAAGCACGCTTAAGTTCGGAGTTCTGATGGGATCTGGTGCATTAGTGCTGGTATGATCGCACCCGTCATGTTGAGGGCACAATTCCTTTATGTGTTAACGGTTCACAGTACCAGCCTAGAGAGATGGCCAATTCAAAAGGACCAATGGGCTTAACGATAACCCATCCACTTTAACAACACAGTATCCTAGCAAGACTTGGTATCGACCCGTTGTATGGCCCTCTAATGTCCCGCGAGTAAGTTTGTCATCCTTTTAACAGCTCACGACGTACGATCCGGGATGGAAAAACATAGCAAAAGAAGAAAAGTGGCCTGAAACTGATGAAAACGTTCGATTTTGGACTCCAAAAAGGGCACAGCGAGCTAGCTTGCAGCCCCCTTCGTAGAGCTGACGGAGAGCTTTGCAACGGTATGCTATATGCCGCGTAACTCCTTACGGATCAAAAGTTATGGGCACCGGAGCGACGGAGACCTGGTCACAAGCCCTATGCCCTAGGTTTACGGGCCCAGCCTCCACGTGAAGCGAAGTTGTCTTGCCCAAGGTGCTGTGGGATTCGATAATAGAAATGTGGTGGATAAAGTATCTTGGCAACCCTAACCAGGGCAAAAAAAATTCAAAAGGGGGTGCAATACGAGGACTTCCTAGGGGGTTTCCCATTCTAGTACTACTCTCGCCCAAGCACGCTTAACTTTGGAGTTCTGATGGGATCCGGTGCATTAGTGTTAGTATGATCGTACCCGTCATGTCGAGGGTACAATTCGTTTATTTGTTAACGGTTCACAGTCCCAGCCTAGATAGATGGCCAATTCAAAAGGCCCAATGGGCTTAACTATAACCCATCTACTTCAACAACGCAGCATCCTAGCAAGACGTGATATCGACACGTTGTAGGGCCCCCTAATGTCCCGCGAGTAAGGTTGTCGTCCTTTTAACAGCTTACGACGTACTATCCGGGATGAAAAAACAGAGCAAAAGAAAAAAAGTTGCCAGAAACTGATAAAAACGTTCAATTTTGGGTTCCAAATATGGGCAAAGCGAGCAAGTTGGCTGACCCTGTGGTAAGGCTCTCAAAGAGCTTTGCAACGGTATGCTGTGCACCGTGTAATTCCTTACGGATCAAAAGTTATGGGTACCGGAGCGACGGAGACCTAGTCACAAGCCCTACGCCCTTGGTTTGCAGGCACAACCTCTACGTGAAGCGAAGTTGTCTTGCCCAATGTTCTATGGGATTCAGTAATAGAAATTTGGTTGATAAAGTATCTTGGCAATCCTAACCAGGGCAAAAAAAATTCAAAAGGGGGTGCAATACGAGGATTTCCCAGGGGGTCTCCCATTCTAGTACTACTCTCTCCCAAGCACGCTTAACTTAGGAGTTCTGATGGGATCCGGTGCATTAGTGTTAGTACGATCGTACCCGTCATGTCGAGGGTATAATTCCTTTATTTGTTAACGGTTCACAGTCCCAGCCTAAAGAGATGGCCAATTCAAAAGGCCCAATGGGCTTAACGATAACCCATCCGCTTCAACAACGCAGCATCTTAGCAAGACGTGATATCGACGCGTTGTAGGGCCTCCTAATATCCCGCGAGTAAGGTTGTCGTCCTTTTAACAGCTTATGACGTACGATCCGGGATGAAAAAACTGGGCAAAAGAAGTAAAGTGGCCTAAAACTGATGAAAACGTTCAATTTTGGGCTACAAAAATAGGCACCGCGAGCAAACTGGCTACCCCCGTCGTAGAGCTCTCAGAGAGCTTTGCAACGGTATGCTGTGCGCCGCGTAACTCCTTACGGATCAAAAGTTATAGGCACCGGAGCGACGAAGACCTGGTCACAAGCCCTACGCGCTCGGTTTGCTAGCCCAGCCTCCACGTGAAGCGAAGTTTTCTCGCCCAATGTTCCGTGGGATTCGGTAATAGAAATTTGGTGGATAAAGTATCTTGGCAACCCTAACCAGGGCAAAAAACATTGAAAATGGGGTGTAACACGAGGACTTCCCAGGGGGTCATCCATCCTAGAACTACTCTCGCCTAATCACGTTTCACTTCGGAGTTCTGATGGGATCCGGTGCATTAGTGGTGGTATGATCGCACCCGTCATGTTGAGGGCACAATTCCTTTATTTGTTAACGGTTCATAGTCCTAGCCTACAGAGATGGACCATTCAAAAGGCCCAATGGGCTTAACGACTACCCATCCGCTTCAACAACGCAGCATCCGAGCAAGACTTCATATCGACACGTTGTAGGGCCCCCTAATGTCCCGCGAGTAGGTTTGTCATCCTTTTAACAGATCACGACGTACGATCCGGGATGAAAAAATAGAGCAAAAGAAGAAAAGTGGCCTGAAACTGATGAAAACGTTCGATTTTGGGCTCCAAAAACGGGCACAGTGAACAAGCTGGCCGCCCCCATCGTAGAGCTCTCAGAGTTCTTTGAACCGGTATGTTGTACGCCGCGTAACTCCTTGCGGATCAAAAGTTATGGGCACCAGAGCGACGGAGACCTGGTCACAAGCTCTACGCCCTCGGTTTGCTGGCCCAGCCTCTACGTGAAGTGAAGTTGTCTTGCCAAATGTTCCGTGGGATTCGGTAATAGAAATTTGGTGGATAAAGTGTCTTGGCAACCCTAACCAGGGCAAAAAAAATTGAAAAGGGGGTGCCACACGAGGACTTCCCAGGGGGTCACTCATCCTAGTACTACTCTCGCCCAAGCAAGCTTAACTTCGGAGTTCTGATGGGATCCGTTGCATTAGTGCTGGTCTGATCGCACCCGTCATGTTGACAGCACAATTCCTTTATTAGTTAACGGTTCACAGTCCCAGCCTAGAGAGTTGACCCATTCAAAAGGCCCAATGGGCTTAACGACAACCCATCTGCTTCAACAACGCAGCATCCTCGCAAGACGTGATATCGACGCGTTGTAGGGCCCTCTAATGTCCCGCGAGTAAGGTTGCCAGCCTTTTAACAGCTCACGACGTACGATCCGGGACGAAAAAACAGAGCAAAAGAAGAAAAGTGGCCTGTAACTAAAGAAAACATTCAATTTTGGGCTCCAAAAAGGGTACAGCGAGCAAGCTGGCTGCCCCCGTCGTAGAGCTCTCAGAGAGCTTTGCAACGGTATGTTGTGCGATGCTTAACTCCTTACGGATCAAAATTTATGGGCACCGGAGCGTTGGAGACCTGGTCGCAAGCCCTACGCCCTCGGTTTGCAGGCCCAACCACTACGTGAAGTGAAGTTGTCTAGCCCAATGTTCCGTGGGATTCGGTAATTGAAATTTGGTGGATAAAGTATCTTGGCAATCCTAACCAGGGCAAAAAAAATTGAAAAGGGGGTGCAACACGAGGACTTCCTAGGGGGCCACCCATCCTAGTACTACTCTCGCCCAAGCACGCTTAACTTCGGAGTTCTGATGGGATCCGGTGCATTAGTGCTGGTCTGATCGCACCCGTCATGTTGAGGGCACAATTCCTTTATTTGTTAACGGTTCACAGTCCCAGCGTAGAGAGATGGCCCATTCAAAAGGCCCAATGGGCTTAACAACAACCCATCCGCTTCAACAACGCAGTATCCTCGCAAGACGTAATATTGACGCATTGTAGGGCCCTCTAATGTCCCGCGAGTAAGGATGTCGTCCTTTTAACTGCACACGACGTACGATTCGGCACGAAAAAATAGAGAAAAGGTAGAAAAATGGCATGTAACTGATGAAAACGTTCAATTTTGGGCTCCAAAAAGGGCATAGCGAGCAAGCTGGCTTCCCCCGTCGTAGTGCTCTCAGAGAGCTTTGCAACGGTATGCTGTGCACCGCGTAACTCCTTACGGCTCAAAAGTTATGGGAACCGAAGCGTCGGAGACCTGGTCACACGCCTTACGCCCTCGGTTTGCGGGCCCAACCTCTACATGAAATGAAGTTGTCTTGCCCAATGTTCCGTGGGATTCTATAATAGAAATTTGGTGGATAAAGTATCTTGGCAACCCTAACCAGGGCAAAAAAAAATTGAAAAGGGGGTGCAACACGAGGACTTCCCAAGGGGCCACCCATCCTAGTACTGTGAGGCCTAACCCCGAATTGCGTGCAATACCTCGTTTTGTGTGCCCTAACCTAGATTTGCGTGCCATGACCTAGGTTTGAGAATTGTATTTAGTTTTTTGTGCCTTGCATTGAATTTCGTGCATTCATATAGGGTTATGTGCGTTTACTTGAAAATGTGCGTTCGTCTCGTAGTTCGTGTCCTACCTCGTAGTGCATGCCTTAGACCTAGGAAAGCGTGCCTTCATGCTAACCGAGAAAGCATCTTACACGGAACCGGGTTTGTGTTCCCAATGAGCCAGAGCTGAAAAAGAAGATTCTTGAAGAAGCCCATAATTCAAAATACACACTTCACCCCGGTGGAACAAAGATGTAGCGGGGTTTGAAGCAATACTATTGGTGGAATAACATGAAAAGAGAAATTGCGGAGTTTGTAGCACGGTGTTTAACTTGCCAGAGAGTCAAAGCAGAACATCAACGACCCACAGGTTTACTTCAGCCGTTGGAGATTCCTCAATGGAAATGGGAACATATCACTATGGATTTTGTTATGGACCTGCCTAGATCACGGAAGGGTCGTGACGCCGTTTGGGTTATAGTAGATAGATTGACTAAGTCGGCGCACTTTTTACCAATAAACAAGGAGGATAGTCCTGAGAAACTGGGAGATATGTATGTGGCGGAGATTGTAAGATTGCACGGGATGCCTGTGAGTATCGTATCGGATAGGGATCCTCATTTTACTTCCCGATTTTGGAAGAAATTGCAGGAAGCTTTGGGGACGAAATTGAGTTTTAGCACGACTTATCACCCTCAGACGGACGGTCAATCGGAGAGAACCATTCAGATTTTGGAGGATATGCTAAGGGCATGTGTGTTGGACTTCGGGAAAGGTTGGGAGAAATATCTATCTCTAGCGGAGTTCGCCTACAACAATAGTTATCAGGCCACGATCGGGATGGCCCCTTTTGAGGCGCTGTATGGACGTAAGTGTCGATCCCCAATCTACTGGGATGAAGTAGGTGAGACGAAGACTTTTGACCCGACCCTTTTACCTGAACTGATGAAGACTGTTGATAACATCCACCTCATCCGGAAACGGATGCTTACCGCCCAGAGCAGGCAGAAGAGTTATGCAGACCGACGGAGACAGAGTCTCGAGTTTGAGGTTGGCGATAGGGTGTTCTTGAAGATATCACCTTGGAGGGGACTGATTAAACACGGCAAGGGTGAAAAGTTGAGCCCGAGGTTTGTTGGACCATTCGAGATAATTGAGAAGGTTAGCAAATTGGCGTATCGCCTAGCACTACCCCAGAACCTCTCCAATATTCATGACGTCTTTCATGTATCGATGCTGCGGAAGTATTATCCTGATCCATCACACATCTTGGAGCCAGAGCCATTGCAACTTCGGGAGAACTTGTCTTATGAGGAGAAGCCCATTCGGATCCTAGACCAGCAAGATCGGGAGTTGCGCAACAAAACTATACCGATGGTGAAAGTGCTGTGGGATCATCATGGAGTTGAAGAAGCAACGTGGGAAAGGCGAGACCAGATGGAGCAGCAATATCCAGCTTTATTTCAAGGTAAATATTGAATTTCGGGACGAAATTCTTTTAAGGAGGGGAGGATGTGAGGCCTGACCCCGAATTGCATGCGATACCTCGTTTTGCGTACCCTAACCTAGATTTGCATGCCATGACCTAGGTTTGAGAATTGTATTTAGTTTTGTGTGCCTTGCATTGAATTTCGTGCATTCATATAGGGTTACGTGCGTTTACTTGAAAAACGTGCGTTCGTCTCGTAGTTCGTGTCCTACCTCGTAGTGCGTGCCTTAGACCTAGGAAAGCGTGCCTTCACGCTAACCGAGAAAGCATCTTACACGGAACACTAAACTATAAAACAATCCTACAAAATCCACTATCAATATAATAATCCTAATTCAATTCACTAGAAGACAAAAAGTCACCAAAAAACAAAACATTCCTTATTCTTTATGCATTATTCTTTTTGCACTCTCAAAATACAATTAAATAATGCTTAAAGTTGACAAAAATTCAGCATTCTTTAATGCCTTGGCCGACCATATCAAGCTTTTTTGCACAAGGTTTGAACAACATAAATTAAATATGCATGCTAGACAAACTATGACACCAAAATGCATTAAAAAATGATCAAAAAACCTTCCACTTGCACACTATTCTCGGCCATATCACTTTAGCCATTCTAAGCATTTCAAATTGAAGCATTTTGATGACACAAATCAGAATTTGGACTGCCCAAGGCTGACCAAACCCTTAAAGCACTTGCAAGCCATCACTTTGCCATATTTTCTTCATTTCTCTTTCATTTCTCTCTCTCTCCCTCTCATTTCTCTCTTCTCTCGGCCTTAGCTGCACATTACTACCTCCTTGGCTTGTCTTCTTCACCAATTAGCTGAGCAAGGTCGAACAGCCATCAAGAAAACCAAGCAAGCAAGCTAGAGTTCGAAAAACACTCATGCATGTGCATTAAAGCTTCATTTCGGTCCTAAGTAAGCTTCTTGACATCCATTTCTTTTCTTCATGTTTTAGCCTCATGCATGTGCTAAGAGATTGCTTACTAGGCTAGGAAAAATTGAGAAAAGCTAGTGGGATTTCGGCTAGGCAAAGGAAAGGAGAAGATTTGAGCTTCAACCAGGTTTTTGGGCATAGTTTGGTTGATTGCAAAGGTGAGGGTTAAAAGCTTTTGAAAACTCTTTGAAATTTCACATGCATGTTCATAAATGTGTATATTTGCTTCTGTACTTGAGTTATGTGGTCGTCATGAGCTTAAACAACCATGCATGGCAAGAACTTGGCTTGAAAATGATGCTAGGTAAAGTCGAATTTATGAGACAGCTTTCTGACCAGTCTGTTCGAGGTCATTTTGGCTAAGAAAATGATGTTGAAATTGCGTAAAAATCACTAGGTGACTAGTTTGGACAGTTTTGAACAATTTTTGTAGAAATAGGCAAAGTCAAATTTTGGCTCTAAGGTCCTCAAAATGGCAAAATCACAAAAGGTAGCTAAATCTGGAAAAATTTGAGGAAATGAAACAGTTTTGGCAGATGCACTGACTATGTAGAACGAGAGGTTTTTGACCTAGCAAATGACATCCAAATTGAGTGAAATTTTTTGAAATGCTAGATTTTTTAGTTGTGGACATTTTTGCCAGAAATAGGCTTAGGCTAAAAATGAACCTAAGGACCTCAAAAACATGAAATATCGAAAGATAGGCAAATCTGGACAGTTTTGTGCAGTTCCACTATTTCGGCTATATCTAATGATCCCGAACTCCAATTGATGCAAGGTTTGTTTCTGATTTTAGTTAACTTCTTAAGATTTAATTTGACATCTTATTCACTGAATTTGTAGATTGTTTGATTATCCGATTGATTGTGAGAAAACAGCCTAGTGCAGTGAGTGTTCCACTTAGCTATGTGCTTGGAAAACTATTGTAACCTCTTTTGTGGCACTAATTTCTTGGAATTGTGGTGTTGGAATATTATGTGGACTGTTTTGAGCACTTGAGGATGTATGAATTGAATGATGCATGACTTGGGAATGATGTTAAGTTGACTTAGGGTTTTGATCGCACGATTATGCATGAAATGGAAACCCTAATGACTAAGTATTCTTGCTAAGTGTTAACCATTGGATATTGTGAGGAAACTGTACGTTGCGTGGGCTGCCCGTAAATGTTTTATAACTTCAAGAGTGATCTTGACCATTGCATGTTGACAAATAAGCTTTTCTTGCATCCGAACCCATGTTGGTATCATTGCATGTTGAATAATCTTGTCACTTGATTGCATGGACCTTTTAATGAGTTATATGGCCTGTTTTACATGTGTTACATTGCTGCCCGTTTAATTTCCATATAACTCTATATGCCTTTCAAGTGAAATTTCCTGTCTTATCATGTCCTGCTTGTTTATCTGTCAATGTGCAATCTTATGACTGTCCGGAGGCAACCTACTTTGTTGTCTTCCTTCTGTGATATATATTACCTGTCATGAATGTGCATTGCATACAAGGTTGCAACGTTTCCTGTCGGCATGGTAGCGATCACGTACGCCGGGCGGCATCGGGCTTGTCGGTGTTACCGTGACCACCATGGTCCCATTCCCTCTCTCGCTTTGAGGCTAGACTTCCGCGGAGAGTTGGGTCATAGGATTTTGGGGTCCATCCAGAGTACACCCACCTGGTGTGTTTGGGGGATGATTTGAAGTCGGCCGCAACAACTGATCCTGGATCTGATCTGAGAGCAAAAGCTCACCGTATCCTTTTCATTATGTGTATAAGTACTCCCGCTTGGATCCTAGAGAACCTCGGGGAGGAAAGACCGGTATTCCTGTTCTGTACTTGTATTTCTGTTGTATTCATGTTTGAGAAAGGGGTTTTCATAAGTTTAACAGGAAAATGAGTTTCAAAACTTATTTCTCGTTCCCCCTCGCTGAGTTCATAAGGGCTCACCCTCTTTTATCATTTCAGGTGAAGAAGAACAGGTACAGGAACCCAAGCTTAATGTACCTAATGATGAACCCCTAGAGTGATTGCCTATTATTGTTGTTTTGCTTGAACATGACTACTTGTGTATTTTGTGCTGCTTGAAGACCATTTATCTTATGTTGCTTGTTGTTGCTAATGTAAAAGACCCCCGTTGTAATTTGGGGTCTAATTTTGGTTTGTACTTATATTAAGTAGACTGATACTAGACATACTATGATCGTTTTTGCTTTTGTTATCATTAGTATCTATCATAGGTTATGATGCTAGTTAAGGAATAGGAAAATGAACTTATCCAATCTCAACAGGTACTCGCTAATAAGCTAAGATCAACAGGTATATTTTGAAACGAGGATAAATGGACAAACGAGACATAGTATCATGCTAGGTTATAAATCAAACGGGACGTCAAAATAACCAATAGGCAATTCAATTGATGATAAAATAGTAAACTCTAGTCGAGAATGAACTTGAATTGAAAGTTTTGAGGCTGTTAGTAAATTTAGGTCAAAACAAGAGCCCAATTACAGCCGTTATGCTGCCGAATTTTTGGAAAATTTTGGAGTCTAGAATAAAACGTTAAACCTCCTAGAATAGTTAAGAATGTGAAAGGACTTGAATGTTTAGATCACACCCTAGTCTAACCTTTATAGGCCGGGTTGGGGTGTGACAAGTACTACTCTTGCCCAAGTACGCTTAACTTCGGAGTTCTGATGGGATCCGTTGCATTAGTGCTGGTATGATCGCACCCGTCATGTTGAGGGCACAATTCCTTTATTTGTTAACGGTTCACAGTCCCAGCCTAGAGAGATGGCACATTCAAAAGGCCCAATGGGCTTAACGACAACCCATCAGCTTCAACAACGGAGCATCCTCACAAGACGTGATATCGACGCATTGTAGGGCCCTCTAATGTCCCACGAGTAGGGTTGTCGTCCTTTTAACAGCTCACGACGTACGATCCGGGATGAAAAAATAGATCAAAAGAAGAAAAGTGGCCTGAAACTAATGAAAACGTTCGATTTTGGTCTCCAAAAATGGGCAAAGCGAGCAAGCTGGCTGCACCCGTCGTAGAGCTCTCAGAGAGGTTTGCAACGGTATGCTGTGCGTCATGTAACTCCTTACGGATCAAAAGTTATGGGCAACGGAGCGACAGAGACCTGGTCACAAGCCCTACGCCCTCGGTTTGCGGGCCCAGCCTCTACGTGAAGTGAAGTTGTCTTGACCAATGTTCCGTGGGATTCGGTAATAGAAATTTGGTGGATAAAGTATCTTGGCAACCCTAACCAGGGCAAAAAAAATTGAAAATGGGGTGCACCACGAGGACTTCCCAGGGGGCCACCCATCCTAGTACTACTCTCGCCCAAGCACGCTTAACTTCGGAGTTCTGATGGGATCCGGTGCATTAGTGCTGGTATGATTGCACCCGTCATGTTGGGGGCACAATTCCATTATTTGATAACGGTTCACAGTCCCAGCCTAGAGAGATGGCTCATTCAAAAGTCCCAATGGGCTTAACGATAACCCATCTGCTTCAACAACGCAGCATCCTCGTAAGACATTATATCGACGCGTTGTAGGGCCCTCTAATGTCTCGTGAGTAAGGTTGTCATCCTTTTAACAGCTCACGACGTACGATCCGGGACGTAGAAACACAGCAAAAGAGGAAAAGTGGCCAGAAACTGATGAAAACGTTCGATTTTGGTTACCAAAAAGGGCACAGCGAGCAAGCTCGCTGCCCTTTTCGTAGAGCTATCGGAGAGCTCTGCAACGGTATGCTGTGCGCCGCGTAGTCCTGGTCACAAGCCCTACGCCCTCTGTTTGCGAGCCCAGCCACTACGTGAAGCGAAGTTGTTTTGCCCAATGTTCCGTGGGATTCGGTAATAGAAATTTGGTGGATAAAGTATCTTGGCAACCCTAACCAGGGCAAAAAAAATTGAAAAGGGGATGCAACACGAGCACTTCCAGGGTTCACCATCCTAGTACTACTCTCGCCCAAGCATGCTTAACTTCGGAGTTCTGATGGGATCCAGTGCATTAGTGTTGGTATGATCGCACCCGTCATGTTGAGGGCACAATTCCTTTATTTGTTAACGGTTCACAGTCCCAGCCTAGAGAGATGGCCCATTCAACAGGCCCAATGGGCTTAACGACAATCTATCCACTTCAACAACGCAGCATCCTTGCAAGACGTGATATCGACACGTTGTAGGGCCCTCTAATGTCCTGCGAGTAAGGTTGTCGTCCTTTTACCAGCTCACAACGTACGATCCGGGAAGGAAAAATAGAGCAAAAGAAGAAAAGTGGCAAGAAACTAATGAAAATGTTCGATTTTGGGCTCCAAAACGGGCACAGTGGGCAAACATGCTACCCCTTTGTAGAACTGTCAGAGAGCTTTGCAACGGTATGCTGTGCGTCGCGTAACTCCTTACGGATCAAAAGTTATGGGCACCGGAGCGACGAAGACCTAGTCACAAGCCCTACGCCCTCGGTTTGTGGGCCCAGCCTCCACGTGAAGCGAAGTTTTCTTGTCCAAGGTGTCGTGGGATTCGATAATAGAAATTTGGTGAATAAAGTATCTTGGCAACCCAAACCGGAGCAAAAAAATTTAAAAAGGGCGGTGCAACACGATGACTTCCCATGGGGTCACTCATCTTAGTACTTTTATTGCCCAACCACGCTTAACTTCGGAGTTCTGATGGGATCCGGTGCATTAGTGTTAGTATGATCGTACTCGTCATGCTGAGGGCACA
Organism: Ehretia macrophylla; assembly: GCA_037974665.1. Classification (NCBI taxonomy): domain Eukaryota; kingdom Viridiplantae; phylum Streptophyta; class Magnoliopsida; order Boraginales; family Ehretiaceae; genus Ehretia; species Ehretia macrophylla. Next base: position 83,045,392 of record CM075770.1, on the reverse strand, counting down.
ATTCCTTTATGTGTTAACGGTTCACAGTCCCAGCCTAGAAAGATGGCCCATTCAAAAGGCCCAATGGGCTTAAAAATAACCCATCCGCTTCAACAACGCAGCATCCTAGCCAGACTTGATATCGATGCGTTGTAGGGCTCCCTAATATCCAGCGAGTAAGGTTGTTTTCCTTTTAACAGCTCACGACGTACGATCCGGGATGAAAAAACAGAGCAAAAGAAGAAAAGCGGCCTGAAACTGATGAAAACGTTCAATTTTGGGCTCCAAAAAGGGCACAGTGAGCAAGCTGGCTGCCCCCGTCGTATTGCTCTCAGAGAGCTTTGTAATGGTATGTTGTGCACCGCATAACTCCTTACGGATCAAAAGTTATGGGCACCAAAGCGACGGAGACCTGGTCACAAGCCCTACGCCTTCGGTTTGCGGGCCCAGCCTCTACGTGAAGCGAAGTTGTCTTGCCCAATGTTCCGCGGGATTCGGTAATAGAAATTTGGTGGATAAACTATCTTGGCAACCCTAACCAGGACAAAAAAAATTGAAAAGGGAGTGCAACACGAGGACTTCCCAAGGGCTCACCCGTCCGAGTACTACTTTCGCCCAAGCACGCTTAAGTTCAGAGTTCTGATGGGATCCGGTGCATTAGTGCTGGTATGATCACACCCGTCATGTTGAGGGCACAATTCCTTTATTTGTTAACGGTTCACAGTCCCAGCCTAGAGAGATGGCCCATTCAAAAGGCCTAATGGGCTTAACGACAACCCATCTGCTTCAACAACACAACATCCTCGCAAGACGTGATATCAACGCATTGTAGGTCCCTCTAATGTCCTGCGAGTAAGGTTGTCGTCCCTTTAACAACTCACGACGTACGATCCGGGATGAAAAAATAGAGGAAAAGAAGAAAAGTGACCTGAAACTGATGAAAACGTTCGATTTTGGGCTCCAAAAACAGGTACAGTGAGCAAGCTGGCTGCCCCCGTCGTAGAGCACTCATAAAGCTTTGCAACGGTATGCTGTGCGCCACGTAACTCCTCATGAATCAAAAGTTATGGGCACCGGAGCGACGGAGACCTGGTCATAAGCCCTACACCATCGGTTTGCGGGCCCAGCCTCTACTTGAAGCAAAGTTGTCTTGCCCAATGTTCCATGGGATTCGGTAATAGAAATTTGGTGGATAAAGTATCTTGTCAACCCTAACCAGGGCAAAAAATTGAAAAGGGGGTGCAATACAAGGACTTCCCAGGGGGTCACCCATCCTAGTACTACTCTCGCCCAAGCACGCTTTACTTCGGAGTTCTGGTGGGATCCGGTGCATTAGTGCTGGTATGATAGCACTCGTCATGTTGTGGGTGCAATTCCTTTATTTGTTAACGGTTCACAGTCCCAGCCTAGAGTGATGGCCCATTCAAAAGGCCCAATGGGCTTAACGACAACCCATCCGCTTCAACAACGTAGCCTCCTCGCAAGACGTGATATCGACTCGTTGTAGGGCCCTCTAATGTCCCGCGAGTAAGGTTGTCGTCCTTTTAACAGCTCACGACGTATGATCTTGGACGGAAAAACAGAGCAAAAGAAGAAAAGGGGCCTGAAACTGATGAAAATGATCGATTTTGTGCTTCAAAAAGGGCACAGCAAACAAGCTCGCTGCCCCATTCGTAGAGCATTCAGAGAGCTTTGCAATGGTATGCTGTGTGCCGCGTAACTCCTTACGGATCAAAAGTTATGCGCACCGGAGCGACGGAGACCTGGTAACAAGCCCTACGACCTCGGTTTGCGGGCCCAACCTCCACGTGAAGCGAAGTTGTCTTGGTCAAGGTGCCGTGGGATTCGATAATAGAAATGTGGTGGATAAAGTATTTAGGCAACGCAAATTGGAGCAAAAAAAATTGAAAAGGGGGGTGCAACATGAGGACTTCCAAGGGGGTCACCCATTCTAGTACTACTCTCGCTCAAGCACGCTTAACATCGGAGTTCTGATGGGATCCGGTGCATTAGTGCTGGTATGATTGCACCCGTCATGTTGAGGGCACAATTCCTTTATGTGTTCACGGTTCACAGTCCCAGCCTAGAGAGATGGCCAATTCAAAAGGCCCAATGGGCTTAACGATAACCAATCTGCTTTAACAACGCATCATCCTAGCAAGACGTGATATCGACGCGTTGTAGGGCCTTCTAATGTCCCGCAAGTAAGGTCATCATCCTTTTTCCAGCTCACGACGTACGATCCGGGACGAAAAAGCATAGCAAAAGAAGAAAAGTGGCCTGAAAGTAAAGAAAACGTTCGATTTTAGGCTCCAAAAAGGGGCACAGGGAGCAAGCTGGCTGCCCCGTCGTAGAGCTCTCAAATAGCTTTGCAACGGTATGCTGTGCGCCGCGTAACTCCTTACGGATCAAAAGTTATGGGCACCGGAGCGACGGAGACCAGGTCACAAGCCCTACGCCCTCGGTTTGCGGGCCCAGCCTCTACGTGAAGTGAAGTTGTCTTGACCAATGTTCCGTGGGATTCGGTAATAGAAATTTGGTGGATAAAGTATCTTGGCAACCCTAACCAGGGTAAAAAAAATTGAAAAGGGGGTGCAACACAAGGACTTCCTAGGGGGTCACCCATCCTAGTACTACTCTCGCCCAAGCACGCTTAACTTCGGAGTTCTGGTGGGATCCGATGCATTAGTGCTGGTACGATCGCACCCGTCATGTTGATGGCACAATTCCTTTATTTGTTAACGGTTCACAGTCCCAGCCTAGACAGATGGCCCATTCAAAAGGCCCAATGGGCATAACGACAACCCATCCGCTTCAACAACGCAACATCCTCACTAGACGTGATATTGACGAGTTGTATGGCCCTCTAATGTCCCGCGAGTAAGGTTGTCGCCCTTTTAACAGCTCACGACGTACGATCCGGGATGGAAAAACAGAGCAAAAGAAGAAAAGTGGCCTGAAACTAATAAAAACGTTCAATTTTCGGCTCCAAAAAGGGCACAGCGAGCAAGCTCGCTGCCCCTTTCGTAGAGCTGTCGGAGAGCTTTGCAACTGTATGATGTGCCCCGCGTAACTCCTTACGGATCAAAAGTTAGGGGCACTGGAGCGACGGAGACCTGGTCACAAGTCCTACGCCCTCTGTTTGCGAGCCCAGCCTCCACGTGAAGTGAAGTTGTCTTGCCGAAGGTCCCGTGGGATTCGATAATAGAAATGTGGTGGATAAAGTATCTTGGCAACCCAAATCGTAGCAAAAAAAATTGAAAAGGGGGGTGCAACACGAGGACTTCCCAGGGGGTCACCTATCCTAGTACTACTGTCGCCCAAGCATGCTTAACATCGGAGTTCCGACGGGATCCGGTGCATTAGTGCTGGTATGATCACACCCGTCATGTTGAGGGCACAATTCCTTTATGTGTTAACGGTTCACAGTCCCAGCATGGAGATAAGGCCAATTCAAAAGGTCCAATGGGCTTAACGATAACCCATCCACTTCAACAACGCAGTAAACTAGCAAAACGTGATATCGACGCGTTGTAGGGCCCCCTAATGTCCCGCAAGTAAGGTTGTCGTCCTTTTAACAGCTCACGACGTACGATCCGAGATGAAAAAACATAGCAAAAGAAGAAAATAGGCTTGAAACTGATGAAAATGTTCAATTTTGGTCTACAAAAATGGGCACAGCGAGCAAGTTGGCTGCCCCCGTAGTAGAGCTCTCAGAGAGCTTTGCAACAGTATACTGTGCGCCGCGTAACTCCTTACGGATCATAAGTTATGGGCACCGGAGTGACGGAGACCTGGTCACAAGCCCTACGCCCTCGGTTTGCAGGCCCAGCCTCAACGTAAAGTGAAGTTGTCTTGCCTAATGTTCCGTGGGATTCGGTAATAGAAATTTGGTGGATAATGTATCTTAGTAACCCTAACCAGGGCAAAAAAAAATTGAAAATGGGGTGCACCACGAGGACTTCTCAGGGGATCACCCATCCTAGTACTACTCTCGCCCAAGTACGCTTAAATTCGGAATTCTGATGGGATCCGGTGCATCAGTGCTGGTATGATCGCACACGTCATGTTGAGGGCACAATTCCTTTATTTGTTAACGGTGCATAGTCTCAGCCAAGAGAGATGGCCCATTCAAAAGGCCCAATGGGCTTAACGACAACCCATCTGCTTCAACAACGCAGAATCTTAGCAAGACGTGATATCGACGCATTTTAGGGCCCTCTAATGTCCCACGAGTAAGGTTGTCGTCCTTTTAACAGCTCACGACGTACAATCCGAGATGAAAAAACAAATCAAAAAAAGAAAAGTGGCCTGAAACTAATGAAGACGTTCGATTTTGGGATCCAAAAAGGGGCACGGCGAGCAAGCTGGCTGCCCCCGTCGTATAGCTCTCAGAGAGCTTTGCAACGGTATGTTGTGCGCAGCGTAACTCCTTACAGATCAAAATTTATGGACACCGGAGCGACGGAGACCTTGTCACAAGCCCTACGCCCTCGGTTTGTGGGCCCAGCCTTAACGTGAAGCGAAGTTGTCTAGCCCAATGTTCTGTGGGATTCGAAAATAGAAATTTGGTGGATAAAGTATCTTGGCAACCCTAACCAGTGCAAAAAAAATTGAAAAGGTGGCGCAACACTGGGACTTCCAATGGGGTCACCCATCCTAGTAATACTCTCGCCCAAGCACGCTTAACTTCGGAGTTCTGATGGGATCCAGTGCAATAGTGCTGGTATGATCGCACCCGTCATGTTGAGGGCACAATTCCTTTATTTGTTAACGGTTCACAGTCCCAGCCTATAGAGATGGCCCATTCAAAAGGCCCAATGGGCTTAACGACAACCCATCTGCTTCAACAACGCAGCATCCTCGCAAGACGTGATATCGACTTGTTGTAGGGCCCTCCCGCGAGTAAGGTTGTCATCCTTTTGACAGCTCACGACGTACGATCCAAGACGAAAAAACATAGCTAAAAATGAAAAGTGGCCTGAAACGGATGAAAACGTTTGATTTTGAGGTACAAAAAGGGGCACAGTGAAAAAGCCGGCTGCCCCCGTCTTGGAGCTCTCAGGGAACTTTGCAACGGTATGCTGTGCGCCCCGTAACTCCTTACGGATCAAAAGTTATGGTCACCGGAGCGACGGAGACCTAATCACAAGCCTTATGCCCTCGGTTTGCGGGCCCAGCCCTTACGTGAAGCGAAGTTGTGTTTCCCAATGTTCCGTGGGATTCGATAATAGAAATTTGGTGGATAAAGTATCTTGGCAGCCCTAACCAGGGCAAAAAAAATTGAAAAGGGGGTGGAACATGAGGACTTCCCAGGTGGTCACCAATCCTAGTACTACTCTCGCCCAAGCACGCTTAACTTCAGAGTTCTGATATGATCACACCTGTCATGTTGAGGGCACAATTCCTTTATGTGTTAACGGTTCACAGTCCCAGCCTAGAGAGATGGCCAATTCAAAAGGCCCAATGGGCTTAATGATAACCAATCTGCTTCAACAACATAGCATCCCAGCAAGACGTGATATCGACATGTTGTAGGGCCGCTTAATGACCTGCGAGTAAGGTCATCGTCCTTTTACCAGCTCACGACGTACGATCCAGGACGAAAAAACATAGCAAAGGAAGAAAAGTGGCATGAAAGTAATGAAAACGTTCGATTTTGGACTCCAAAAATGGGCACAGTGAACAAGCTGGCTGCCCCCGTCGTAGAGCTCTCAGGGAACTTTGCATCGGTATGTTGTGCGCCCCGTAACTCCATACGTATCAACAGTTATGGGCACCGGAGCGACAAAGACCTAGTCACAAGCCCTACGCCCTATGTTTGCGGGCCCAGCCTCCACGTGAAGTGAAGTTGTCTTGCCCAAGGTGCCGTGGGATTCGATAATAGAAATGTGGTGGATAAAGTAACTTGGCAACCCAAACCGGAGCAAAAAAAAATTGAAAAGGGGCGTGCAACACGAGTACTTCCCCGGGGGTCACCCATCCTAGTACTACTCTTGCCCAAGCATGCTTAACTCCAGAGTTCTGATGGGATACGGTGCGTTAGTGCTGGTATGATTGCTCCCGTCATGTTGAGGGCACAACTCCTTTATGTGTTAACGGTTCAAAGTCGCAGCCTAGAGAGATGGCCAATTCAAAAGGCCCAATGGGCTTAACGATAACCCATCTGCTTCAACAACGCAGCATCCTAGCAAGACGTGATATCGACGCGTTGTAGGGCCGCCTAATGTCCCGCGAGTAAGGTTGTCGTCATTTTAACAGCTCACGACATACGATCCGGAACAAAAAAATAGTGCAAAAGAAGTAAAATGCCCCGAAACTGATGAAAACGTTCGATTTTGTGCTCTAGAAAGGGGCATAGCGAGCAAGCTGGCTTCCCTCGTCGTAGAGCTCTCAAAGAGATTTGCAACGGTATGCTGTGCGCTGCGTAACTCCTTACGGATTAAAACTTATGGGCACCGCAGCAACGGAGACCTGGTCACAAGCCCTACGCCCTTGGTTTGCGGACCAGCCTCAATGTGAAGCGAAGTTGTCTTGCCCAATGTTCCGTGGGATTCGGTAATAGAAATTTGGTTAATAAAGTACTTGGCAACCCTAACCAGGGATAAAAATTTGAAAAGGGGGTGCAACACGAGGACTTCCTAGGGGGTCACCCATCCTAGTACTACTCTCGGCCAAACACGCTTAATTTCGGAGTTCTGATGGAATCTAGTGCTTTAGTGCTTGTATGATCGCACCCGTCTTGTTGAGGGCACAATTCCTTTATGTGATAACGGTTAGCCTAGAGAGATGGCCAATTCAAAAGGCCCAATGGGCTTAATTATAACCCATCCACTTCAACAACGCAGTATACTAGCAAGACGTGATATCGACATGTTGTAGGGCCCCCTAATGTCCCGCGAGTAAGGTTGTCGTCCTTTTAACAGCTCACGACGTACGATTCGTTACGAAAAAACAGAGCAAAAGAAGAAAATAGTCCTGAAACTGATGAAAACGTTCAATTTTGGTCTCCAAAAATAGACACAGCGAGCAAGCTGGCTGCCCCCATCGTAGAGCTCTCAGAGAGCTTTGCAACAGTATACTGTGCGCCGCGTAACTCCTTGCGGATCAAAATTTATGGGCACCGGAGCGACGTAGACCTGGTCACAAGCCCTACGCCCTCGGTTTGCGGGCCCAGCCTCTACGTGAAGCGAAGTTGTCTTGCCTAATGTTCTGTGGGATTCGGTAATAGAAATTTGGGGGATAATGCATCTTAGTAACCCTAACCAGGGCAAAAAAAATTGAAAAGGGGGCGCAACACGAGGACTTCTCAGGGGATCACCCATCCTAGTACTACTCTCGCCCAAGCACACTTAACTTCGGAGTTCTGATGGGATCCGGTGCATCAGTGCTGGTATGATCGCACACGTCATGTTGAGGGAACATTTCTTTTATTTGTTAACGGTTCACAGTCGCAGCCTAGAGAGATGGCCAATTCAAAAGGCCCAATGGGCTTAACGACAACCCATCTGCTTCAACAACGCAGAATCCTAGCAACACGTGATATCGACGCGTTGTAGGGCCCTCCCGCGAGTAAGGTTGTCATCCTTTTAACAGCTCACGATGTACGATCCGGGATGAAACAACAGAGCTAAAAAAGAAAAGTGCCCTGAAATTGATGAAAACATTCGATTTTGAGGTAAAAAAAGTGGCACTGTGAACAATCCGGCTGCCCCAGTCTTGGAGCTCTCAGGGAACTTTGCAACGGTATGCTGTGCGCCCCGTAACTCCTTACGGATCAAAAGTTATGGTCACCGGAGCGACGGAGACCTAATCACAAGCCTTATGCCCTCGGTTTGCGGGCCCAGCCCTTACGTGAAGCGAAGTTGTGTTTCCCAATGTTCCGCGGGATTCGATAATAGAAATTTGGTGGATAAAGTATCTTGGCAACCCTAACCAGGGCAAAAATAATTGAAAAGGGGGTGGAACATGAGGACTTCCCAGGTGGTCACCAATCCTAGTACTACTCTCGCCCAAGCACGCTTAACTTCAGAATTCTGAGGGGATACAGTGCATTAGTGTTGGTATGATCGCACCCGTCATGTTGAGGGCACAATTCCTTTATGTGTTGACGGTTTACAGTCCCAACCCAGCAAGATGGCCAATTCAAAAGGCCCAATGGGCTTAACGATAACCAATCTGATTCAACAACATAACATCCTAGCAAGATGTGATATCGACACATTGTAGGGCCCCTTAATGACCCGCAAGTAAGGTCATCATCCTTTTACCAGCTCATGACGTACGATCCGGGACGAAAAAACAAAGCAAAAGAAGAAAAGTGGCATGAAACTAATGAAAACGTTCGATTTTGGGATCCAAAAATGGGCACAGTGAACAAGCTGGCTGCCCCCGTCGTAGAGCTCTCAGGGAACTTTGCATCGGTATGCTGTGCAGGCCGTAACTCCTTACGGATCAAAAGTTATGGGCACCAGAGCGACAGAGACCTGGTCATAAGCCCTACGCCCTAGGTTGCGGGCCCAGCCTCCACGTGAAGCGAAGTTGTCTTGTCCAAGGTGCCGTGGGATTCGATAATAGAAATGTGGCGGATAATGTAACTTGGCAACCCAAACCGGAGCAAAAAAAATTGAAAAGGGGCGTGCAACACGAGGACTTCCCCGGGGGTCACCCATCCTAGTACTACTCTTGCCCAAGCATGCTTAACTTCGGAGTTCTGATGGGATACGGTGCATTAGTGCTGGTATGATTGCTCTCGTCATGTTGAGGGCACAATTCTTTTATGTGTTAACGGTTCAAAGTCGCAGCCTAGAGAGATGGCCAATTCAAAAGGCTCAATGGGCTTAACAATAATACATCTGCTTCAGCAATCCAGCATCCTAGCAAGCCGTGATATCGACGCTTTGTAGGGCCCCCTAATGTCCCGCGAGTAAGGTTGTCGTCATTTTAACAGCTCACGACATACGATTCGGGATAAAAAAAACAGTGCAAAAGAAGAAAAATGCACCGAAACTGATGAAAATGTTCGATTTTGTACTCCAGAAAGGGACACAGCAAGCAAGTTGGCTGCCTTCGTCGTAGAGCTCTCAGAGAGCTTTGTAACGGTATGTTGTGCGCCGCGTAACTCCTTACGAATCAAAAGTTATGGGCACTAGAGCGACGCAGACCTAGTCACAAGCCCTAGCCCTCGGTTTGCGGACCAGCCTCTACGTGAAGCGAAGTTGTTTTGCCCAATGTTCCGTGCGATTCGGTAATAGAAATTTGGTTAATAAAGTATCTTGGCAACCCTAACCAGGTCAAAAAAAATTGGAAAGGGGGTGCAGCACGAGGACTTCCCAAGGGGTCACCCATCCTAGTACTACTCTCGCCCAAGCACGCTTAACTTCGGTGTTCTGATATGATCTAGTGCTTTAGTGTTGGTATGATCGCACCTGTCATGTTGAGGGCACAATTCCTTTATGTGATAACGGTTCACAGTCCCAGCCTAGAGAGATGGCCAATTCAAAAGGCCCAATGGGCTAAACGATAACCAATCTGATTCAACAACGCATCATCCTAACAAGACGTGATATCGACACGTTGTAGGTCCCCCTAATGTCCCGCGAGTAAGGTTATCGTCATTTTTCTAGGTCACGACGTACGATCCGGGATGAAAAAATAGAGCAAAAGAAGAAAAGAGACCAAAAACTGATGAAAACATTCAATTTTGGGGTCCAAAAAGGGGCACTGCATGCAGGCTAGCTGCCTCCGTTGTAGAGCTCTCAGAGAGCTTTGTAACGGTATGCTGTGCGCCGTGTAACTCCTTACGGATCAAAAGTTATGGGCACCGGAATGACGGAGACCAGGTCACAAACCCTACGCCCTCGGTTTACGGGTCCACCTTCTACGCGAAGCGAAGTTGTCTTGCCCAATGTTCCTTGGGATTCGATAATAGAAATTTGGTAGATAAAGTATCTTGGCAACCCTAACCAGGGCAAAAAAAATTGAAAAAAGGGTGCAACACGAGGACTTCGCAGGGGGTCACCCATCCTAGTACTACTCTCGCCCTAGCACGCTTAACTTCGGAGTTCTGATGGTATCCAGTGCATTAGTGCTGGTATGATCACACCCGTCATGTTGAGGGCACAAATCCTTTATGTGTTAACGGATCACAGTCCCAGCCTTGAGAGATGGCCAATTCAAAAGGCCCAATGGGCTTAAGGATAAGCAATCTGCTTCAACAACACAGCATCCTAGCAAGACGTGATATCGACATGTTGTAGGGCCCCTTAATGTCTCGCGAGTAAGGTCATCGTCCTTTTACCTGCTCACGACGTACGATCCGGGATTAAAAAACATAGCAAAAGAAGAAAAGTGGCCTGAAACTGATGAAAACGTTCGATTTTGGTCTACAAAAACTGGCACAGTGAGCAAGATGGCTGCCCCCGTCGTAGAGCTCTCAGGGAACTTTGCAACGGTATGCTGTGTGCCCCATAACTCCTTACGGATCAAAAGTTATGGGCACCGGAGCGACAGAGACCTGGTAACAAGCCATACGCCCTAAGTCTGCGGGCCCAGCCTCTACGTGAAGCGAAGTTGTCTTGCCCAAGGTGCCGTGGGATTCGATAATAGAAATGTGGTGGATAAAGTATCTTAGAAACCCAAACTGGAGCAAAAAAAATTGAAAAGGGGGTTGCAACACGAGGACATCCCCGGGGGTCACCCATCCTAGTACTACTCTCGCCCAAGCACGCTTAACTTCGGAGTTCTGATAGGATCCGGTGGATTAATGCTGGTATGATCGCTTCCGTCATGTTGAGGGCACAATTCCTTTATGTGTTAACGGTTCACAGTCACAGCCTAGAGAGATGGCCAATTCAAAAGGCCCAATGGGCTGAACGATGTCCCATCTGCTTCAACAACGCAACATCCTAGCAAGACGTGATATCGACGCTTCGTAGGGCCCCCGAATGTCCCGCGAGTAAGGTTGTCGTCCTTTTGACAGCTCATGATGTACTATCCGGGACCAAAAAATAACACAAAAGTAGAAAAGTGCCCTAAAACTGATGAAAACGTTCGATTTATGTCTCCAAAAAGGGGGCAGCGAGCATGCGTAGAGCTCTTAGAGAGCTTTGCAACGGTATGCTGTACGCCGTATAACTCCTTACAGATCAAAAGTTAAGGGCACCGGAGCGACGGAGACCTGGTCACAAGCCCTACGCCCTTGGTTTGCGAGCCCAGCCTCTACGTGAAGCGAAGTTGTCTTGCCCAATGTTCCGTGGGATTCGGTATTACAAATTTGTTGGATAAAGTATCTTGGCAACCCTAACCAAGGCAAAAAAATTTGAAAAGGAGGTGCAACACGAGGACTTTCCAGGGGGTCACCCATCCTAGTACTACTGTCGCCTAAGCATGCTTAACTTCGGAGTTCTGATGGGATCTAGTGCTTTAGTGTTGGTATGATCACACCCGTCATGTTGAGGGCAAAATTCCTTTATGTGTTAGCGGTTCACAATCCCAGCCTAGAGAGATGGCCAATTCAAAAGGTCCAATGGGCTTAATGATAACCAATCTGATTCAACAGCGCAGCATCCTAACAAAACGTGATATCGACGCATTGTAGGGCCCCTTAATGTCCCGCGAGTAAGGTTATCGTCCTTTTACCAGCTCACGACGTACAATTCGGGATGAAAAAACATAGCAAAAGAAGAAAAGTAGCCTGAAAATGATGAATACGTTAAATTTTGGGCTCCAAAAAGGGGCACTGCAAGCAAGCTGGCTGCTCCCGTCGTAGAACTCTCGGAGAGCTTTCCAACTATATGCTTTGCCCCGCGTAGCTCCTTACGGATTAAAAGTTATGGGCACCGGAGCGACGGAGACCTCATCACAGGCCCTACGCCCGCATTTTGCTGGCCCAGCCTTTACGTGATGCGAAGTTGTCATGCCCAAGGTGCCGTGGGATTCGATAATAGAATTGTGGTGGATAAAGTATCTTGGCAACCCTAACTAGGGCCAAAAGAATTGAAAGGGGGGTGCAACACGAGGACTTCCCAGTGGGTCACCCATCCTAGTACTACTCTCGCCCACGCATGCTTAACTTCAGAGTTCTGATGGGATCCAATGCATTAGTTCTGGTATGATCGCACCCGTCATGTTGAGGGCACAATTCCTTTATGTGTTAACGGTTCACTGTCCCAGCCTAGAGAAATGGCAAATTCAAAAGGCCCAATGGGCTTAACGATAACCAATCTGCTTCAACAACGCAGCATCCTAGCAAGACGTGATATCGATACGTTGTAGGGCCCCTTAATGTCCCGCGAGTAAGGTCATCGTCCTTTTAATAGCTCACGACGTACGATCCGGGATTAAAAAACATAGCAAAAGAAGAAAAGTGGCTTGAAACTAATGAAAATTTTTGATTTTGGGCTCCAAAAATGGGTACAACGAGAAAGTTGGCTGCCCCCGTCGTAGAGCTCTCAGGTAACTTTGCAACGGTATGTTGGGCTCCTCGTAACTCCTTACGGGTCAAAAGTTATGGGCACCGGAGCGACAAAGACCTTGTCACAAGTCCTACGCCCTAGGTTTGCGGGCCCAGCCTCTACGTGAAACGAAGTTGTCTTGCCCAAGGTGCCGTGGGATTCGATAATAGAAATGTGGTGGATAAAGTATCTTGGCAACCCAAACCGGAGCAAAAGAAATTGAAAAGGGGGGTGCAACACAAGGACTTCCCCGGGGGTCACCCATCTTAGTACTACTCTAGCCCAAGCACGCTTAACTTCGAAGTTGTGATGGGATCCAGTCTATTAGAGCTGGTATGATTGCTCCCGTCATGTTGAAGGCACAATTCCTTTATGTGTTAACGGTTCACAGTCGCAGCCTAGAGAGATGGCCAATTCAAAAGGCCCAATGGGCTTAACGATGACCCATCTGCTTCAACAATGCAGCATCCTAGCAAGGCGTGATATCGACGCGTTGTAGGGCCCCCTAATGTCCCGCGAGTAAGGTTGTCTTCATTTTAACAGCTCACGACGTACGATCCGGGATGAAAAAATAGCGCAATAGGAGAAAAGTGACCTGAAACTGATGAAAACGTTCGATTTTGGGGTCCAACAAGGGCACAGTGAGCAAGCTGGATGCCCCTGTCGTAGAGCTCTGAGAGAGCTTTGCAACGGTATGCTGTGCACCGTGTAACTCCTTACGGATCAAAAGTTATGGCCAGCGGAGCGACGGAGACCTGGTCACAAGCCCTACGCCCTCGGTTTGCGGGCCCAGCCTCTACGTGAAGCGAAGTTGTCTTCCCCAATGTTCCGTGGGATTCGGTAATAGAAATTTGGTGGATAAACTATCTTGGCAACCCTAACAAGGGCAAAAAAAATTGAAAAGGGGGTGCAACACGAGGACTTCCCAGGGGGTCACCCATCCTAGTACTACTCTCGCCCAAGCACGCTTAACTTCGGAGTTCTGATGGGATCCGGTGCATTAGTGCTGGTATGATCGCACCCGTCATATTGAGGGCACAATTCCTTTATTTGTTAATGGTTCACAGTCCCAGCCTAGAGAGATAGCCTATTCAAAAGGCCCAATGGGCTTAACGACAACCCATCCGCTTCAACAACGCAGCATCCTCGCAAGACGCGATATCGACGCGTTGTATGGCCGGCTAATGTCCTGCGAGTAAGGTTGTCAGCCTTTTAACAACTCACGACGTATGATCTGCTATTAAAAAACAGAGCAAAAGAAAAAAAGTGGCCTGAAATTGATGAAAACGTTCGATTTTGGGCTCCAAAAAGGGTACAACGAGCAAGCTCGCTGCCCCCTTCGTAGAGCTGTCGGAGAGCTTTGCAACTGTATGCTGTGCGCTGCGTAACTCCTTACGGATCGAAAGTTATGGGCACTGGAGTGACGGAGACCTGGTCACAAGCCCTACGCCCTCAGTTTTCGGGCCCAGCATCTATGTGAAGCGAAGTTGGCCTACCCAATGTTTCGTGGGATTCGGTAATAGAAATTTGGTGGATAATGTATCTTGGCAACCTTAACCAAGGCAAAAAAAATTGAAAAAGGGGTGCAACACTAGGACTTCCCAGGGGATCACCCATCCTAGTACTCCTCTTGCCCAAGCACGCTTAACTTCGGAGTTCTGATGGGATCGATTGCATTAGTGTTGGTATGATCGCACCCGTCATGTTGAGGGCACAATTCCTTTATGTGTTGATAGTACACAGTCCCAGCCTAGAAAGTTGGCCAATTCAAAAGGCCCAATGGGCTTAACGATAACCCATCTGCTTCAACAACACAGCATCCTAGCAAGACGTGATATCGACGCGTTGTAGGTCCCCCTAATGTCCCGCGAGTAAGGTTGTCGTCCTTTTAACAGCTCACGACTTACGATATGGGACCAAAAAATAGAGCAAAAGAAGAAAAGTGGCCTGAAACTGATGAAATGTTCTATTTTGGGCTCCAAAAAGGGCACAGAGAGCAAGCTGGCTGCCCCCGTCGTAGAGCTCTCAGAGTGCTTTGTAATGGTATGCTGTGTGCCGCGTAACTTCTTACGGATCAAAAGTTAAGGGCACCGGAGCGACGGAGACCTGGTCACAAGCCCTACGCCCTCTGTTTGCAGGCGCAACATCTACGTGAAGCGAAGTTGCCATACCCAATGTTTCGTGGGATTCGGTAATAGAAATTTGGTGGATAAAGTATCTTGGCAACCTTAACCAGGGCAAAAAAAATTGAAAAGGGGTGCAACACGAGGACTTCCATGGGGATCACCCATCCTAGTACTACTCTCACTCAAGCACGCTTAACTTCGGAGTTCTGATGGGATCCGGTGCATTAGTGCTGGTATGATCACACCCATCATGTTGAGGGCACAATTCCTTTATTTGTTAACGGTTCACAGTCCTATCCTAGAGGGATGGCCCATTCAAAAGGCCCAATGGGCTTAACAACAACCCATCCACTTCAACAACACAGCATCCTCGCAAGACGTGATATCGACGCGTTGTAGGGCCTTCTAATGTCCGGCAAGTAAGGTTGTCGTCCTTTTAATAGCTCACGACGTACGATCCGGGACAAAAAAACAAAGCAAAAGAAGAAAAGTGGCCTAAAACTGATGAAAACATTTGAATTTGGGCTCCAAAAATGGGCACAGCGAGCAAGCCGACTGCCCCCGTCGTAGAGCTCTCAGAGAACTTTGCAACGGTATGCTGTGTGCCGCGTAACTCCTTACGGATCAAAAGTTATGGTCACCGGAGCGATGGAGACCTGTTCACAAGCCCTACGCCCTCGGTTTGTGGGCCCAGCTTCTAAGTGAAGCGAAGTTGTCATGCCCATTGTTTCGTGGGATTCGGTAATATAAATTTGATGGATAAAATATCTTGGCAACCCTAACCAGTGCAAAAAAAATTGAAAAGGGTGTGCAACACGAGGACTTCTCAGGGGGTCACCCATCCTAGTACTATTCTCGACTAAGCACGCTTAACTTCAGAGTTCTGATGGGATCCAGTGCATTAGTACTGGTATGATCGCACCTGTCATGTTGAAGGCACAATTCCTTTATGTCTTAACGGTTCACAGTCGCAGCCTAGAGAGATGGCCAATTCAAAAGGCCCAATGGGCTTAACGAAAACCCATCTGCTTCAACAACGCAGCATCCTCACAAGACGTGATATCGAAGCGTTGTAGGGCCCTTTAATGTCCCGCGAGTGAGGTTGTCGTCCTTTTAACAGCTCACAACGTACGATCCGAGACGAAAAAATAGAGCAAAAGAAGAAAAGTGGAATGAAACAGATGAAAACGTTCAATTTTGGGCTCCAAAAAGGGCATAGTGAGCACGCTCACTGTCCCCTTCGTAGAGCTGTTAGAGTGCTTTGCAACGGTATGCTGTGCGCTGCGTAACTCCTTACGGATCAAAAGTTATGGGCACCGGAGCGACGGAGACCTAGTCATAAGCCCTACGCCCTCGGTTTGCGGGCTCAGCCTCCATGTGAAGTGAAGTTGTCTTGCCCAAGGTACCATGGGATTCGATAATAGAAATGTGGTGGATAAGTATCTTGGCAACCCAAACTGGAGCAAAAAAAATTGGAAAGGGGGGTGAAACACGAGGACTTCCCAGAGGGTCACCCATCCTAGTACTACTCTCGCCCAAGAACGCTTAACTACGGAGTTCTGATGGGATCCGGTGCATTAATATTGGTATGATCGCACCCGTGATGTTGAGGACACAATTCCTTTATGTGTTAACGGTTCACGGTCCCAGCCTAGAGAGATGGCCAATTCAAAAGGCCCAATGGGCTTAATGATAACCAATCTGCTTCAACAACGCAGCATCCTAGCAAGACGTGATATCGACACATTGTAGGGCCCCCTAATGTCCAGCGAGTAAGGTTATCATCCTTTTAACAGCTCACGACATACGATCCAGAATGAAAAAATGGAGCAAAAGAAGAAAAGTGGCCTGAAACTGATGAAAACATTCGATTTTGGGTTCCAAAAATGGGCAAAGGGAGCTAGCCGGCTGCCCCCGTCGTCGAACTCTGCAACGGTATGCTGTGCGTCGCGTAACTCCTTACGGATAGAGAGTTATGGGCACTTGAGCGACGGGGACCTAGTCACAAGCCCTACGTCCTTGGTTTGCGGGCCCAGCCTCTACGTGAAACGAAGTTCTCTTGCCAATGTTCCGTGAGATTCGGTAATAGAAATTTGGTGGATAAAGTATTTTGGCAACCCTAATCAGGGCAAAAAAAATTGAAAAGGGGGTGCAACACGAGGACTTCCCAGGGGGTCACCCATCCTAGTACTACTCTCACCCAAGCACGCTTAACTTCGGTGTTTTGATGTGATCCGGTGCATTAGTGCTTGTATGATCGCACCCGTCATGTTGAGGGCACAATTCTTTTATTTGTTAACGGCTGACAGTCCGGCCTAGAGAGATGGCCCATTCAAAAGGCCCAATGGGCTTAACGACAACCCATCCGCATAAAAAACACAGCATCCTCGAATGACGTGATATCGACTCGTTGTTGGGCCCTCTAATGTCCCGTGAGTAAGGTTGTCGTCCTTTTAACAGCTCACGAGATACGATTCGGGACGGAAAAACAGAGCAAAAGAAGAATAGTGGCCTGAAACTGATGAAAACGTTCGATTTCTTGCTCTAAAAAGGGTACATTGAGCAAGCTCACTGCCCCCTTCGTAGAGCTGTCGGAGAGCTTTGCAACGGTATGTTGTGCGCCGCGTAACTCCTTACGGATCAAAAGTTATAGGCACCGGAGCGACGGAGACCTAGTCACTAGCCCTACGCCCTCGGTTTGCGGGCCCAGCCTCCACGTGAAGCGAAGTTGTCTTGCCCAACGTACCGTGGGATTCGATAATTGAAATATGGTGGATAAAGTATCTTGGCAACCCAAACCGGAAAAAAAAAATTTGAAAAGAGGGGTGTAACACGAGGAATTCCCAGGGGGTCACCCATCCTAATACTATTCTCGCCCAAGCACGCTTAACTTCGTAGTTCTGATAGGATCCGGTGCATTAGTGTTAGTATGATCGCACCTGTCATGTTGAGGGCATAATTCCTTTGTGTGTTAACGGTTCACAGTCCCAGCCTAGAGAGATGGCCAATACAGAAGGCCCAATGGGCCTAAAGATAACCCATCTGCTTCAACAACGCAGCATCCTAGCAAGACGTGATATCGACGAATTGTAGGGCACCCTATTGACCGGCGAGTAAGGTTGTCGTCTTTTTAACAGCTGACGACGTACGATCCGGGATGAAAAAACATAGCAAAAGAACAAAAGTGGCCTAAAACGGATGAAAACGTTCTATTTTGGGCTCCAAAAATGGGCACCTGAGCGACAGCTAGCTACCCCCGTCGTAGAGCACTCAGAGAGCTTTGCAACGGTATGTTTTACGCTGCGTAACTCCTTGCTGATCAAAAGTTACGGGCAATAGAGCAACGGAGACCTGGTCACAAGCCCGACGCCCTCGGTTTGCGCGCCCAGCCTCAACGTGAAGCGAAGTTGTCTTGCCAAATGTTCCGTGGGATTCGCTAATAGAAATTTGGTGGATAAAGTATCTTGGGAACCCTAACCAGGGCAAAAAAAATTGAAAAGGGGGTGCAACACGAGGACTTCCCAGGGGGTCACCCATCCTAGTACTACTCTCGCCCAAGCACGCTTAACTTCGGAGTTCTGATGGGATTCGGTGCATTTGTGTTGGTATGATCGCACCCGTCATGTTGAGGGCACAATTCCTTTATTTGCTAACGGTTCACAGTCCCAGCGTAGAGAGATGGCCCATTCAAAAGGCCCATTGGGCTTAATGACAACCCATCCGCTTCAACAACGCAGCATCCTCGCAAGACGTGATATCGACACGTTGTAGGGCCCTCTAATGTCCTGTGAGTAGGGTTGTCGTCCTTTTAATAGCTCACGACGTACGATCCGGGATGAAAAAACACAGCCAAAGAAGAAAAGTGGCCTAAAACTTATGAAAACGTTCGATTTTGGGCTCCAAAAAGGGCACAGCGAGCATGCTGGCTGCCCCCGTCGTAGAGCTCTCAGAGAGCCTTGCAACGGTATGCTGTACGCCATGTAACTCTTTACGGATCAAAAGTTATGGGCACCGGAGTGACGGAGACCTGGTGACAAGCCCTACACCCTCGATTTGCAGGCCCAGCCTCCACGTGAAGCGAAGTATTCTTGCCCAAGGTGCCGTGGGATTCGATAATAGAAATGTGGTGGATAAAGTATCTTGGCAACCCAAACCGAAGCAAAAAAAATTGAAAATGGGAGGTGCAACACAAGGACTTCCCAGGGGGCCACCCATCCTAGTACTACTCTCGCCCAATCACGCTTAGCTTCGGAGTTCTGATGGGATTCGGTGCATTTGTGTTGGTATGATCGCACCCGTCATGTTGAGGGCACAATTCCTTTATTTGCTAACGGTTCACAGTCCCAGCGTAGAGAGATGGCCCATTCAAAAGGCCCATTGGGCTTAATGACAACCCATCCGCTTCAACAACGCAGCATCCTCGCAAGAAGTGATATCGACACGTTGTAGGGCCCTCTAATGTCCCACGATAGGGTTTTCGTCCTTTTAACAGCTCCCGACATACGATCCGGGATGAAAAAACAGAGCAAAAGAAGAAAAGTGGCCTAAAACTTATGAAAACGTTCAATTTTGCGCTCCAAAAAGGGCACAACGAGCAAGCTGGCTGCCCCTGTCGTAGCGCTCTCAGAGAGCCTTGCAACGGTATGCTGTACGCCATGTAACTCTTTACGGATCAAAAGTTATGGGCACCGGAGTGACGGAGACCTGGTGACAAGCCCTACACCCTCGATTTGCAGGCCCAGCCTCCACGTGAAGCGAAGTATTCTTGCCCAAGGTGCCGTGGGATTCGATAATAGAAATGTGGTGGATAAAGTATCTTGGCAACCCAAACCGAAGCAAAAAAAATTGAAAATGGGAGGTGCAACACAAGGACTTCCCAGGGGGCCACCCATCCTAGTACTACTCTCGCCCAATCACGCTTAGCTTCGGAGTTCTGATGGGATCCAGTGCATTAGTGCTAGTATGATCGCACCCCTCATGTTGAGCGCATAATTCCTTTATGTGTTAACGGTTCACAAACCCAGCCTAGAGAGATGGCCAATTCAAAAGGCCCAACGGGCTTAACGATAAGCCATCTGCTTCAACAATGCAGCATCCTAGCAAAACGTGATATTGACGGTTGTAGAGCCCCATAATGTCCAGCGAGTAAGGTTGTCATCCTTTTAACAGCTCACGACGTACGATTCGGGATGAAAAAATAGAGCAAAAGAAGAAAAGTTGCCTGAAACTGATGAAAACGTTCAATTTTGGGCTCCAAAAAGGGCACGACGAGCAAGCTCGCTGCCCAATTATTAGAGCGGTCGGAGAGCTTTGCAATGGTATGCTGTGCTCTGCGTAACTCCTTATGGATCAAAAGTTATGGCACCGAAGCGACGGAGACTTGGTCACAAGCCCGACGCCCTCGGTTTGCAGGCCCAGCCTCCACGTGAAGCAAAGTTGTCTTACCCAAGGTGCCGTGGGATTCGATAATAGAAATGTGGTGGATAAAATATCTTGGCAACCCAAACTGGAGCAAAAAAAATTGAAAAGGGGGGTGCAAAACGAGGACTTCGCAGGGGGTCACCCATCCTAGTACTACTCTAGCCCAAGCATGATTAACTTCGGAGTTCTGATGGGATCCGGTGCATTAGTGCTGGTATGATCGCACCCGTCATGTTGAGGGCACAATTCCTTTATTTGTTAACGGTTCACAGTCCCATCCTAGAGAGATGGCCCATTCAAAAGGCCCAATGGGCTAAACGACAACACATCCACTTCAGCAACGCAGCATCCTGGTAAGACGTGATATCTGCGTGTTGTAGGGATCTCTAATGTCCCGTGAGTAAGGTTGTCGTCCTTTTAACAGCTCACGACGTACGATCCGGAAAGAAAAAATAGAGCAAAAGAAGAAAAGTGGCCTGAAACTGATGAAAACGTTCGATTTTGCACTCCAAAAAGGGCACAGCGAGCAAGCTCGCTTCCCTTTTCGCAGAGCTGTCGGAGAGCTTTGCAACGGTATGCTGTGCACCGCATAACTTCTTGCGGATCAAAAGTTATGGGCACCGGAGAGACGGAGACCTGGTGACAAGCCCTACGCCCTCGGTTTACGGGCCCAGCCTCCACTTGAAGCGAAGTTGTCTTGCCAAAGGTGCCGTGGGATTCGGTACTAGAAATGTGGTGGATAAAGTGTCTTGGCAACCCAAACCGGAGCAAAAAAAATTGAAAAGGGGGGTACAGCACGAGGACTTCCCAGGGGGTCACCCATCCTAGTACTACTCCCGCCTAAGCACGCTTAACTTCCGAGTTTTGATGGGATCCGGGGCATTAGTAATGGTATGATCGTAGCATTCCTTTATGTGTTAACGGTTCACAGCCCCAGCCTAGAGAGATTGCTAATTCGAAAGGCCCAATGGGCTTAACGATAACCTATCCGCTTCAACAACGCAGCATCCTAGCAAGACGTGATATCGACGCGTTGTAGGGCCCCCTAATGTCCAGCGAGTAAGGTTGTCGTCCTTTTAACAGCTCACGACGTACGATCCGGGATGAAAAAACATAGCAAAAGAATAAAGTGGCATGAAACTGATGAAACGTTGGATTTTAGGCTCCAAAAATGGGCATAGCGAGCAAGTTGGCTGCCCCCTTCGTAGAGCTCTCTGAGAGCTTTGTAACGGTATGCTGTGCGCGGCGTAACTCTTTACGGATCAAAAGTTATGGGCACCGGAGCGACGGAGACCTGGTCACAAGCCTTACGCCCTCGGTTTACGGGCCCAGCATCTACGTGAAGCGAAGTTGTCTTGCCAAATGTTCCGTGGGATTCGGTAATAGAAATTTGGTGGATAAAATATCTTGGCAACCTTAACCAAGGAAAAAAAAATTGAAAAGGGCGTGCAACACGAGGACTTCCCAAAGGGTCACCCATCCTAGCACTACTCAAGCCCAAGCACGCTTAACTTAAGAGTTCTGATGGGTTCCGGTGTATCAGTGCCGGTATGATCGCACCCGTCATGTTCAGGGCACAATTCCTTTATTTGTTAACGGTTCACAGTCCCATCCTAGAGAGATGGCCCATTCAAAATGCCCAATGGACTTTTTGACAACCCATCCGCTTCAACAACGCAGCATCCTGGCAAGACGTGGTATCGACGCACTATAGGGCCCTCTAATGTCCTGCAAGTAGGGTTGTCATCCTTTTAACAACTCACGACGTGCGATCCGGAACGAAAAAACAGAACAAAAGAAGAAAAGTGGCTTGAAACTGATGAAAATGTTCAATTTTGGGCTCCAAAAAGGGCACAGCGAGCACGCTCGCTGCCCTATTCGTAGAGCTGTCGGGGAGCTTTGCAACGGTATGCTGTGCACCACGTAACTCCTTACGGATCAAAAGTTATGGGCACCGGAGCGACGGAGACCTAGTCACAAGCCCTACGCCCTCGGTTTGCGGGCCCAGCCTCCACGTGAAGTGAAGTTGTCTTGCCCAAGGTGCCGTGGGATTCGATAATAGAAATGTGTTGGATAAAGTATCTTGGTAACCAAAACCGGAGCAAAAAAAATTGAAAAGGGGGGTGCAGCACGAGGACTTCCCAGGGGGTCACCCATCCTAGTACTACTCACGCCCAAGCACACTTAACTTCGGAGTTCTGATGGGATCCGGTGCATTATTGCTCGTATGATCGCACTCGTCATGTTGAGGGCACTATTCTTTTATTTGTTAATGGTTCACAGTCCTAGCCTAGAGAGATGGCCAATTCAAAAGGCCCAATGGGCTTAACGATAACCAATCTACTTCAACAACGCAGCATCCGAGCAAGACGTGATATCGACGCGTTGTAGGGGCCCCTAATGTCCAGCGAGTTAGGTTATCGTCCTTTTAACAGCTCACGACATACGATCCGGGACGTAAAAATAGAGCAAAAGAAGAAAAGTGGCCTGAAAGTGATGAAAACATTCGATTTTGGGCTCCAAAAATGGGCATAACGAGCAAGCTGGCTGCCCCCGTCGTAGAGCTCTCGGAGAGCTTTGCAACGGTATGCTGTGCACTACGTAACTTCTTACGGATAAAAAGTTATGGGCATCTGAGCGACGGAGACCTGGTCACAAGCCCTACGTCTTCGGTTTGCGGGCCCAGCTTCTACGTGAAGTAAAGTTGTCTTGCCCAATGTTCCGTGGGATTCGGTAATAGAAATTTGGTGGATAAAATATCTTGGCAACCCTAACCAGGGCAAAAAAAATTGAAAAGAGGGTGCAACACGAGGATTTCCCAGGGGTTCACCCATCCTTGTACTACTCTCGACCAAGCACGCTTAACTTCGGAGTTCTCATGCGATCCAGTGATTTAGTGCTGGTATGATCGCACCCGTCATGTTAAGGGCACAATTCCTTTATTTGTTAACGGTTCACAGTCCCATCCTAGAGAGATGGCCCATTCAAAAGGCCCAATGAGCTTAACGAAAACCCATCCGTTTCAACTACGCAGCATCCTCGCAAGATGTGATATCGACACGTTGTAGGGCCCTCTAATGTCCCATGAGTAAGGTTGTCGTCCTTTGAACAGCTCACAACGTACGATCCGGGATGGAAAAACAGAGCAAAAGAAGAAAAGTGGCCTGAAACTGATGAAAACGTTCGATTTTGGGCTCCAAAAAGGGCATAGCAAGCACGCTCACTATCCCCTTCGTAAAGCTGTCAGAGAGCTTTGCAACGGTATGCTGTGCGCTGCGTAACTCCTTACGGATCAAAAGTTATGGGCACCGGAGAGACGGAGATCTGGTCACATTCCCTACGCCCTCGGTTTGCGGGTCCAGCCTCCACATGAAGCGCAGTATTCGTGCCCAAGGTGCCGTGGGATTCGATAATAGAAATGTGGTGGATAAAGTATCTTGACAACCCAAACCAGAGCTAAAAAAATGGAAAAGAGGGGTTACAACACGAGGACTTCCCAGGGGGTCACCCATCCTAGTACTACTCTCGCGCAAGCACGCTTAACTTCGGAGTTCTGATGGGATCCGGTGCATTAGTGCTGGTATGATCGCATCCGTCATGTTGAGGGCACAATTCCTTTATGTGTTAACGGTTCATAGTCCGAGCCTAGAGAGATGGCCAATTCAAAAGGCCCAATGGGCTTAACGATAACCCATCTGCTTCAACAACGCAGCATCCTAGCAAGACGTGATATCGACGTGTTGTAAGGCCCTTTAATGTCTGGCGAGTAAGGTTGTCGTGCTTTTAACAGCTCACGACGTACGATCCTGGACGAAAAAACAGAGCAAAAGAAGAAAAGTGGCCTGAAACTGATGAAAATGTTCAATTTTGGGCACCAAAAATGGGCACAACGAGCAAGCTGGCTGCCCCCATCGTAGAGCTCTCCGATATCTTTGCAACGGTATGCTGTGCACCGTGTGACTCCTTACAGATCAAAAGTTATGGGCACCAGAGCGACGGAGACATGGTCACAAGCCCTACGCCCTCGGTTTGCGGGCCCAGCCTCTACTTGAAGAGAAGTTGTCTTGCCCAATGTTCCGTGGGATTCGGAAATAGAAACTTGGTGGATAAAGTATCTTGGCAACCTTAACCAGGGCAAAAAAAATTTGAAAAGAGGGTGCAACACGAGGACTTCCTACGGGGTCACCTATCCTAGTACTACTCTCGCCCAAGCACGCTTAACTTCGGAGTTCTAATGGGATCCGGTGCATTAGTGCTGGTATGATCGCACCCGTCATGTTGAGGGCACAATTCCTTTATTTGTTAACAGGTCACAGCCCTATCCTAGAGAGATGACCCATTCAAAAGGCCCAATGGGCTTAATGACAACCCATCCACTTCAATAATGCAGCATGCTCGCAAGACGTGATATCGACGCGTTGTAGGGCGCTCTAATGTCCTGCGAGTAAGGTTGTCGTCCTCTTAACAGCTCACAACGTATGATCCGAGACGAAGAAACAGAGCAAAAAAAGAAAGGTGGCCCGAAACTGACGATAATGTTCAATTTTGGGCTCCACAAAGGGCACAGCGAGCAAGCTAGCTGCCCTGTCGTAGAGCTCTCAGAGAGCTTAGAAACGGTAAGTTGTGCGCCGCGTAACTCCTTACAGATCAAAAGTTATGGGCACCAGAGCGACGGAGACCTAGTCACAAGCCCTACGCCCTCGGTTTGCGGGCACAGCTTTCACATCAAGCGATGTTGTCTTGCCCAAGGTTCTGTCGGATTTGATAATAGAAATGTGGTGGATAAAGTATCTAGGCAACTCAAACCGGAGCATAAAAAATTGAAAAGGGGGGTGCAACACAAGGACTTCCCAGGGGGTCACCCATCCTAGTACTAATGTCGCCCGAGCACGCTTAACTTCAGAGTTCTGATGGGATCCAGTGCGTTATTGTTGGTATGATCACACCCGTCATGTTGAGGGCACAATTCCTTTATGTGTAAATGGTTCAAAGTCCCAACCTAGAGAGATAGCCAATTCAAAAGGCCCAATCGGCTTAACGATAACCAATCTGCTACAACAACATAGCATCCTAGCAAGACGTGATATCGACACGTTGTAGGGCCCCTAATGTCCAGCGAGTAAGGTTATTGTCCTTTTAACAGCTCACGACATACGATCCGGGACAAAAAGAATTGAGCAAAAGAAGAAAAGTGGCCAGAAACTGATGAAAACATTCGATTTTGGGCTCCAAAAATGGGCACAGCAAGCTAGCCGACTGCCCCATCGTAGAGCTCTCAGAGATCTTTGCAATGGTATGCTGTGTGCCGCTAACTCCTTACGAATCAAAAGTTATGGGCACCGGAGCGACGGAGACCTTATCACAAGACCTACGCCCTCGATTTGCGGGCCCAGCCTCTACGTGAAATGAAGTTGTCTTGCCCAATGTTCCGTGGGATTCGGTAATAGAAATTTGTGGATAAAGTATCTTGGCAACCCTAACCAGGGAAAAAAAAATTGAAAAAAGGGGTGCAACACGAGGACTTCCCAAGGGGTCACCCATCCTAGTACTACTCTCTCCCAAGCACGCTTAACTTCGGAGTTCTGATGGGATCCTGTGAATTAGTGCTGGTATGACTGTACCCGTCATGTTGAGGGCATGATTCTTTTATTTGTTAACGGTTCACAGTCCCATCCTAGAGAGATGGCCCATTCAAAAGGCCCAATGCGCATAACAACAACCCAACGACTTCAACAACACAGCATCCTCGCAAGACGTGATCTCGACTCGTTGTAGGGCCCTCTAATGTCCCGCGAGTAAGGTGGTCGTACTTTTAACAGCTCACAACGTACGATCCGGGACGAAAAAACAGAGCAAAAGAAGAAAGTGGCATGAAACTGATGAAAATGTTCGATTTTGGGCCCCAAAAAGGGCACAGCGAGCAAGCTCAATGCCCCCTTTGTAGAGTTGTCAGAGTGCTTTGCAACGGTATGTTGGGCTCCGCATAGCTCCATAAGGATCAAAAGTTAAGGGCACCGGAGCAACGGAGACCTGGTCACAAGCCCTACGCCCTCGGTTTGCGGGCACAGCTTTCACATCAAGCGATGTTGTCTTGCCCAAGGTTCTGTCGGATTTGTTAATAGAAATGTGGTGGATAACGTTTCTTGGCAACCCAAACCGGAGCAAAAAAATTGAAAAGAGGGTGCAACACGAGGACTTCTCAGAGGGTCACCCATCCTAGTCCTGCTCTTGCCCAAGCACGCTTGACTTCGGAGTTCTGATGGGATTCGATGCTTTAGTGGTGGTATGATCATACCCGTCATGTTGAGGGCACAATTCCTTTATGTGTTGACGGTTAACTGTCCCAGCCTAAAGAGATGGCCAATTCAAAAGGCCCAATAGGCTTAACGATAACCCATCTACTTTAACAACGCAGCATCCTAGCAAGACGTGATATTGATACATTGTAGGGCCCCCTAATATCCCGCGAGTAAGGTTGTCGTCCTTTTAACATCTCACGACATACGATCTGGGATGAAAAAACAAGGTAAAAGAAGAAAAGTGGCCTAAAACTATGAAATTGTTTGATTTTGGGCTCCAAAAAGGGGCAAACCGAGCAAGCTGGCTGCCCCCGTTGTAGAGCTCTCAGAGAGTTTTGCAACGGTATGCTGTGCACCGCGTAACTCCTTACGGATCAAAAGTTATGGGCACCGGAGCGACGGAGACCTAGTCACAAGCCCTCCGGCCTCGGTTTACGGGCCCCGCCTCTACGTGAAGCGAAGTTGCCTTGCCCAATGTTCCGTGGGATTTGGTAATAGAAATTTGGTGGATAAAGTATCTTGGCAACCTTAACCAGGGCAAAAAAAATTGAAAAGGGGGTGCAACACGAGGACTTCCCACGGGGTCACCTATCCTAGTACTACTCTCGCCCAAGCACGCTTAATTTTGGAGTTCTGATGGGATCCAGTGCATTAGTGCTGGTATGATCGCAGCCGTCATGTTGAGGGCACAATTCCTTTATTTGTTAACAGTTCACAGTCCCATCCTAGAGAGATGGCCCATTCAGAAGGCCCAATGGGCTTAACGACAACCCATCCACTTCAACAATGCAGCATCCTCGCAAGACGTGATATCGACAAGTTGTAAGGCCCTCTAATGTCCCGCGAGTAAGTTTGTCGTCCTTTTAACAGCTCACGACATACGATCCGAGACGGAAAAACAGAGCAAAAGAATAAAAGTGGCCTGAAACTTATGAAAACGTTCGAGTTTGGGATCAAAAAAAGGCACAGCGAGCAAGCTGGCTGCCCCCGTCGTAGAGCTCTCAGAGAGCTTCGCAACGGTATACTGTGCGCCGTGTAACTCTTTGCAGATAAAAAGTTATGGGCACCGGAGCGTCGGAGACCTGGTCACAAGCCCTATGCTCTTGGTTTACGGGCCCAGCCTCTACGTGAAGCGAAGTTGTCTTGACCAAGATGCCGTGGGATTCAATAATAGAAATGTGGTGGATAAAATATCTTGGCAACCCAAACTGGAGCAAAAAAAATTGAAAATGGGGGTGCAACACGAGGACTTCCCAGAGGGTCAACCATCCTAGTTCTACTCTCGCCCAAGCTCGCTTAACTTCGGAGTTCTGATGTGATCCGGAGCATTAGTGATTGTATGATCGTACCCGTCATGTTGAGGGCACAATTCCTTAATTTGTCAACGGTTTACAGTCTCATCCTAGAGAGATGGCCTATTCAAAAGGCCCAATGGGCTTAACGACAACCCATCCGATTCAACAACGTAGCATCCTCGCAAGACGTGATATCGACGCGTTGTAGGGCCCTCTAATGTCCCGCGAGTAAGGTTGTCGTCCTTTTAACAGCTAACGACGTACGATCCGGGACAGAAAAATAGAGTAAAAGAATAAAAGTGGCCTTAAACTGATGAAAAAGTTCGATTTTGGGCTCCAAAAAGGGCAAAGCGAACAAGCTCACTGCCCATTTCGTAGAGCTGTCGGAGAGCTTTCCAACGGTATGTTGTGCGCCGCCTAACTCCTTACGGATCAAAAGTTATGGGCACTGGAGCGACGGAGACCTAGTTACAAGCCCTACGCCCCCGGTTTGCGGGCCCAGCCTCCACATGAAGCAAAGTTTTCTTGTCCAAGGTGCCGTGAGATTCGATAATAGAAATGTGGTGGATAAAGTATCTTGGAAACCCAAGCCGGAGCAAAAAAAATTGAAAAGGGGGGTGCAACACGAGGACTTCTCAGGGGGTCACCCATCTTGGTACTACTGTTGCCCAAGCACGCTTAACTTCGGAGTTCTGATGGGATCCAGTGCATTAGTGCTGGTATGATCGCACCCGTCATGTTGAGGGCACAATTCCTTTATGTGTTAACAGTTCATTGTCCCAGCATAGAGAGATGGCCAATTCAGATGGCCCAATAGGCTTAACGATAACCCATCTACTTCAACAACGCAGCATCCTAGCAAGACGTGACATCGATGCGTTGTAGGGCCGCCTAATGTCCCGCGAGTAAGGTTTTCGTCATTTTAACAGCTCACGACGTACAATCTGGGACGAAAAAAAAAGCAAAATAGGAAAATTGGCCTGAAACTGATGAAAACGTTAAATTTTGTGCTCCAAAAATAGGCATAGCGAGCAAGCTGGCTGCCCTTGTCGTAGAGCTCTCAGAGAGCTTTGCAACGGTATGCTGTGTGCCGCGTAACTCCTTACGGATCAAAAGTTATGGTTATCGGAGCGACGGAGACCTGGTCACAAGCCCTACAACCTCGGTTTACGGGCCCTGCCTCTACGTGAAGCGAAGTTGTCTTGCCCAATGTGCTGTTGGATTCGGTAATAGAAATTTGGTGGATAAAGTATCTTGGCAAATTTAACCAGGGCAAAAAAAATTGAAAAGTGGGTACAACACGAGGACTTCCCAAGGGGTCACCCATCCTAGTACTACTCTCGCCCAAGCACGCTTAACTTCGGAATTCTGATGGGATCTGGTGCATTAGTGCTGGTATGATTGCACCCGTCATGTTGAGAGCTTAATTACTTTTTTTGTTAACGGTTCACAGTCTCATCCTAGAGAGATGGCCCATTAAAAAGGCCCAATGGGCTTAATGATATCCCATCTGCTTCAACAACGCATCATCCTCATAAGACGTGATATCGACACATTGTAAGGCCCTCTAATGTCCCACGAGTTAGGTTGTCGTCCTTTTAATAGCTCACGATGTATGATCCGGGACGAAAAAACAGAGCAAAAGAAGAAAAGTGGCTTGAAACTGATGAAAATGTTCGATTTTGGGCTCCAAAAATGGGGAAAGCGAGCAAGCTGGTTGCCCCCGTCGTAGAGATCTCAGAGAGCTTTGCTACGGTATGCTGTGCACCGCGTAACTCCTTACGGATAGAGAGTTATGGGCACCAGAGTGACGGAGACCTGGTCACAAGCCCTACGCCCTCGGTTTGCTGGCCTAGCCTCTACGTGAAGCAAAGTTGTCTTGCCCAATGTTCCGTGGGATTCAGTAATAGAAATTTGGTGGATAAAGTATCTTGGCAACCCTAACCAGGGCAAAAAAAATTGAAAAGGGGGTGCAACACGAGGACTTCCCAAGGGATCACCAATCCTAGTACTACTCTCACCCAAGCACGTTTAATTTCGGAGTTCTGATAGGATCCGGTGCATTAGTGCTGGTATGATCGCACCCGTCTTGTTGAGGGCACAATTCCTTTATGTGTTAACGGTTCACAGTCCCAGCCTAGAGAGATGGCCAATTCAAAATGCCCATTGGGCTTAACGATAACCAATCTGCTTCAACAACGCAGCATCCTAGGAAGACGTGATATCGATGCATTGTAGGGCCCCCTAATGTCCTGCGAGTAAGGTTGTCGGCCTTTTAACAGCTCACGACGTACGATCCGGGATGAAAAAACAGAGCAAAAGAAGAAAAGTGACCTGAAACTGATGAAAACGTTCGATTTTGGGCTCCAAAAAAGGGCTAAGCGAGCAAGCTGGCTGCCCCGTCGTAGAGCTCTCAGAGAGCTTTGCAACGGTTTGTTGTGCGCCGCGTAACTCCTTACAGATCAAAAGTTATGGGCACCAGAGTGACGGATACCTGGTCACAAGCCCTACGCCCTCGTTTTGCGAGCCCAGCCTCTACGTGAAGCGAAGTTGTCTTGCCTAATGTTCCGTGGGATTCGGTAATAGAAATTTGGTGGATAAAGTATCTTGGCAACCCTAACCAGGGAAAAAAAAATTGAAAAGGGGGTGCAACACGAGGGCTTCCCAGTGGGTCCCCCATCCTAGTACTACTCTTGCTCAAGCACGCTTAACTTCGGAGTTCTGATGGGATCCGGTGCATTAGTGCAGGTATGATCGCGCCCATCATAGAGGGCACAATTCCTTTATTTGTTAATGGTTCATAGTCCCATCCTAGAGAGATGGCCCATTCAAAAGGCCCAATGAGCTTAACGACAACCCATCTGCTTCAACAACGCAGCATCCTCGCAAGACGTGATATCGACGAGTTGTAGGGCCCTCTAATGTCGCGAGATTAAGGTTGTCGTCCTTTTAACAGCTCACGACGTACGATCCGGGACGAAAAAACAGAGCAAAAGTAGAAAAGTGGCTTGAAACTGATGAAAACATTCGATTTTGGGCTCCAAAAAGGGCATAGCGAGCAAGCTCGTTGCCCCCTTCGTAGAGCTGTCGGAGAGCTTTGCAATGGTATGCTGTGCGCCGCGTAACTCGTTACGAATCAAAAGTTATGGCACCGTAGGGACGGAGACCTGGTCACAAGCCCTACGCCCTCGGTTTGCTGGCCCAGCCTCCACGTGAAGCGAAGTTGTCTTGCCCAAGGTGCCGTGGGATTCGATAATAGAAATGTGGTAGATAAAGTATCATGGCAACCCAAACCAGGGCAAAAAAAATTGAAAAGGGGGTACAACACGGGGACTTCCCAGGGGGTCACCCATCCTAGTACTACTCTTGCCCAAGCACGCTTAACTCCGGTGTTCTGATGGGATTCGGTGCATTAGTGCTGGTTTGATCGCACCCGTCATGTTGAGGGCACATGTCATGCCCCAACCCGACCTATGGAGGTTAGACTAGGGTGTGATCTAATCATTCACGTTCTTTTACGATTATAACTGGTTAACGAAGGTTAAGCTTATCCGTTAGACTAGAATTCCAAAAGTTTTCTGAAAAATCGGCAGCATGACGGCTATATTTAATACCTTTGGTTTGACCTATTTTCTAAAATGCCTCAAAATCTTTAATCATTGAATTAATTCCAACTAAAATTTCCTATTTTGTTATCAATAGATATGCCTACTAATTATCTCGAAGCCTCGTTTGACTAATAACCTACCATGATAACTATGTCCTGTTTATTTTTCAATTTACCTCTATCATGCACGTAACTATTATCCTTTAGCGTACGAATTAGTACCTAAGTGGTGTTGGATAGAGTTAACTTTGTTGATTATTCACCTAGTGGTTTAAATCCCTATGATAACTACTAATCAAGGCAATAAAACAATAACCAAATAAGGAGTTCGTCCGGTTATAGATAGTATAATCCTAAATTAGACCCAAATTACAACGGGGTCATTTACATCAACAAAATAAATATTCTTCAAAGCAAACACAACGTTCACAAAAAATCCACTGTCAAGCAAGGCACATAAAGCACATAATCACTCCAAGGATTCATCAACAAGCACATTTACTTCGGGTATCTGTTTCAAATCTGCTGTACCTGTGACAAAAAAGAGGATGAGTCCTTATGAACTCAGCGAGGGGGAACGAGAGATAACGTTTTAAAATCCTTTTCCGGTTAAACTTATGAAAAACCCTTTTTGAAAGCATGACATTATTATAACACAAGTAAGTTTTATAATGTAATGTAAAGTAAAGAACACATTTACCCATCTTTCCTCCCCGAGGTCCTCTAGGAACCAAGCGAGAGTACTTAAACACATAGTGAAAAAGATACGGTGAGCTTTCACTCTCAAGATCATTTATGATAACAGTTGTTGCGGCCGGCTTCAATCATCCACTTATCACGCCAAATGGGTGCACTCCAGATGTACCCCGAAATCCTACGACCCAACTCTCCGAGGAAGTCTAGCCCCCAAGCGAGAGAGGGAATTGGACAATGGTAGTCACGGTTGCACCGGCAAGCCCGATACCGCCCGGTGTGCGTGAAACGCTACCACGCCAGAATGAAAGGTTGCAACCTTGTATGCAATGCACTTGTATGCCATTTAACAATTCACATTGGGAGGTCAACAAAGTAGGTTGCCTCCGAACAAGTATTTGATCACATTTTGACAAATTGGCATATAAGGCATTGTAAGAATGTGTAATCATTTCATATATCAATTTGAAAGCAATTAAACTTCCACAGGCAGCCAAGTAATCATGTTCAAATAAGCCATAGAATGTCTTTTAACAATTCACATTAGGAGGACAACAAAGTAGGTTGCCTCCGAGCAAGTATAAGATCGCATATTGACAAGTAATTGAACGAAGAATGCTTAACACGAATTTTCACTTTGTACAACACATAGAGTTATATGAACATTAAACGGGCAGCCATGTAACACATGTAAATCAAGTCATATAACTCATTTCGGGGTTCACGCAATCAAGTAATAAGATTATACAAGCATGCAGTGACGATTACACGAGACCGGATGCAAGAATAGCTCACTTATCAACATGCAATCATCGGGAATCATATTTGGGGCATATAAGGACAATTATGGGCAGCCTATTAACCTTCCTCAACATCTTTTATAATTCACAAAAGAATGGTTTATGAATCGGGAACCTACGGGGCCATTAGGGTTTTCTAGGCCGTGCTCGGGTCGGTTTCTTTTGCTAAGCACCAGAAACAACTCTTAAACCATTTCAATCATACTTAACATTTGTTAGGCAGCCCACTAATCACACAATTAAACACAATAGCCATAGGATCATCACTTAGCGAATTTTCATAGCCAATAGGGTTTCGTTTCATGCTTACACGTGCGATTAAGCCACAAGTTGACAAATAATTAAACCCAAGCCATGAATTGATCAATTAAAACATCCTCAAACATCCAAAACAGTCCACACAACATCCAAGTGCCACAATCCCAAGCATTTAATACCACAAGAGAAGTTACAATAATTTTCAAAGCATATCACTAGATACAAACCTCACTGCAATGGTCTGTTTTCCCACAATCATTCAGACAAGCAAACAATCTCCAATTCCAGTGAACAAAGTGTCAAATTAAAGCTTATTAAGTGAACTAAATCCAGAAACAAACCTTGCATCATTTGGAGTTTGGATTCAAGAGTTATAGCCACAACCGTGAGACTGCGCAAAACTGTCCAGATTTGTACACATTTCAATACTTGTCATTTTTTAGGGCCTTAGGGTCAGATTTAGCCTTAGTCTATTTCTGACAAAAATGTCTAGAACTGAAAAATCTAGAAATCTACCAAATTTCATACATTTTCAATGTCGTTTACTAGGCCAAAATGGTTTCGCTCTACGAGGTCAGTGAACTGCCAAAAACCTGCTCTATTTTCCCAGATTTTCCAGATTTCGACACATTTTGATATGTTGCCATTTTATGGGTCTTAGAGTCCGAATTGGCCTTGGCCTATTTCTACAAAAAAATGCTCAGAACTGGCAAAAGTAGTCACCTACCAATTTTCACGCATTTTCAACATCATTTACCTGGCCAAATTTTCTTCGCTCCAACAAGTCAGAAAACTGCCCAGATTTCGCAATTCGTCCTATCTTCAAGTTCTAGCCAAATATCTTGCCATGCATGGTTACAAAAGCTCAAGTGCACACATATATCACAAGTATAGAGGTAAATATAGACACATGAAGGCTTGCATGTGGTTTTTGAAAGCTTTTTAAAAAGGATTAACCCTCACCTTAGCCTATTGGTGGTTAAAGATGCCCAAATGCTCTTGAAAATGCACAAAGGGCTTCTTCCTTGCTTCTTGCTTGCTTGGGCTGCTATGGCCAAGCTTGGGAGAGATCTTGAGAGCATGCTTGAGGGCTTGGAAGGTGAAGAGGCAGCCATGGTTGAAATAGAGAGACAAGGAGAGAGAATGAGAGAGTTTTGAGAGAAAAATGAGTGTTTGAAGAGTTGTTTGTGAGCATGTGCTTGTGTGTCAGCCTTGAGCTTCTAAATTTTGAAATTGTGTCATCCTTTAAGCATTTTTTGAGTTGAAATTAAGCATGGCATTGAGAGGGTCGAAAATGAGATGCTTGGGTAGGGTGTAGGTGAATTTTTTATGCATTGTGCTTAGTACATGTGTCATAGAATGTCTAGGCTTTAATTTAATTGTGCAAAGTTGATCAAATTGCTTTGTCTTGGTCGTGTAATGCAAGGGAAAATCTAAAATTTCAGATTCAAGTTAGTGTATTTTGGATTATAATAAGTGTAGGTTTATAATAGTTTATTGGTTAGTTGAGTGTGTTGGGAAGAATAGATTATTTTATTAGTTACTGGATTTTGTAGAGAATTTGAATTAGGAATATTATATTAGTTAGTGGATTGGGTAGGATTATTTTATTGTCTTGTGCTTTGTGTAGGATTCTTTATTGATTAGCGTGCGAACACACTTTCTTAGGTCTACGGCACGCACTATGAGATAGGCACAGAGATCAATACGGGGCACGAATCACGAGGTAGACACGAACAACGAGGTAAGACACGTACTTCATGATAAATGTACGGATTCCAATACAAATGCACGTAATCCTAGGTGAATGTGCGCAAACCAATACAAGGCACGCAATTCAATGTAATGCACGTAAATCAAGGTATGACTCTTAAACCTAGGTTAGGATGTGCAACTCAAGGTCAGTGTACACAAATCGAGGTATGGCTCGAAGTTAGGGCACATAAGTCGAGGATTAGGCCACACAATTCTAGGTCAAGGCACGTATGACGAGGCATGCACGAAAAATAAGATAGGGCACGCAATCCAAGGTCCATCATACAGTTCTAGGTTGAAGGCACACAAATCGAGGTAAGACACATTATTCGGGGTCGGGCCTCACAGCACAATTCCTTTATGTGTTAACGGTTCACAGTCCCAGCCTAGAGAGATGGCGAATTCAAAAGGCCCAATGGGCTTAACGATAACCTATCTGCTTCAACAACGCATCATCCTAGCATGACGTGATATCGACACATTGTAGGGCCCCCTAATGTCCCGCGAGTAAGGTTTTCGTCCTTTTAACAGCACACGACGTACGATCTGGGACGAGAAAATAGAGCAAAAGAAGAAAACTGGCCTGAAATTGATGAAAACGTTCGATTTTGGGCTCCAAAAAGGGCACAGTGAGCAAGCTGGCTGCCCCCTTCGTAGAGCAGTCAGAGAGCTTTGCAACGGTATGCTGTCCACCGCGTAACTCCTAACGGATCAAAAGTTATGGGCACGGGAGTGACGGGGACCTGGTCACAAGCCCTACGCCCTCGGTTTCCGGGACCAGCCTCTACGTGAAACGAAGTTGTCTTGCCCAATGTTCCGTGGGATTCGGTAATAGAAATTTGATGGATAAAGCATCTGGGCAACCATAACCATGGCAAAAAAATTTGAAAAGGGGGTGCAACACGAGGACTTCCCAAGGGGTCACCCATCCTAGTACTACTCTCGCCCAAGCACGCTTAATTTCGTCGTTCTGATGGGATCCGGTGCATTAGTACTGGTATGATCGCACCCGTCATGTTGAGGGCACAATTCCTTTTTTAGTTAACGCTTCACAGTCCTATCTTAGAGAGATGGCCTATTCAAAAAGCCCAATAGGCTTAACGGCAACCCATCCGCTTCAACAACGCAGCATCCTCGCAAGACGTGATATCAACGCGTTGTAGGCCCTCTAATTTCCCGTGAGTAAGGTTTTCGTCCTTTTAACATCTCACAACGTACGATCCGGGACGGAAAAATAGATCAAAAGAAGAAAGGTAGCCTGAAACTAATGAAAACATTCGATTTTCGGCTCCAAAAAAAGCAAAGCGAGCAAGCTCGCTGCCCCTTTCGAAGAGCTGTCGGAGAGCTTTGCAACGGTATGCTGTGCGCTGCGTAACTGTTACGGATCAAAAGTTATGGGCACCGGAGCGACGGAGACCTGGTCACAAGCCCTACGCCCTCGGTTTGCAGGCCCAGCCTTCACGTGAAGCGAAGTTGTCTTGCCCAAGGTGCCGTGGGATTCGATAATAGAAATTTGGTGGATAAAGTATCTTGGCAACCCAAACCGGAGCAAAAAAAATTTAAAATGCGGGTGCAACACGAGAACTTCCCAGGGGGTCACCCATCCTATTACTACTCTCGCCCAAGCACGCTTAACTTCAGAGTTCTGATGGATCCGGTACATTAGTGCTGGTACGATCGCACCCGTCATATTGAAGGCACAATTCCTTTATGTGTTAACGGTTCACAGTCCCAGCCTAGGGAGATTGCCAATTCAAAAGGCCCAATGGGCTTAACGATAACCCATCTGCTTCAACAACGTAACATCCTAGCAAGACATGATATCGAAGCGTTGTATGGCCCCCTAATGTCCCGCGAGTAAGGTTGTTGTCCTTTTAACAGCTCACGACGTACGATCCGGGACGAAAAAATAGAGATAAAGAAGAAAAGTGGCCTGAAACGTTCAATTTTGGGCTCCAAAAATGGGCACAGCGAGCAAGCTAGCTGCCCCCGTCGTAGAGCTCTTAGAGAGCTTTGCAAGGTATGCTGTGCACCGTGTAACTCCTTTTGGATCAAAAGTTATGGGCACCGGAGCGACGAAGACCTGGTCACATGCCCTACGCCCTCGGTTTACGGGCCCAGCCTTTACATGAAGCGAAGTTGTCTTGCCCAATGTTCCGTGGGATTCGAAAATAGAAATTTGGTGGATAAAGTATCCTGGCAACCTTAACCAGGGCAAAAAAAATTGAAAAAGGGGTTGCAACACAAGGACTTCCCAGGGGGTCACCCATCGTAGTTCTACTCTCGCCCAAGCACGCTTAACTTTGGAGTTCTGATGGGATCCGGTGCATTAGTACTGGTATGATCGCACCCGTCATGTTGAGGGCACAATTCCTTTATTTGTTAACGGTTCACAGTCCCATCCTAGAGAGATGGCCCATTCAAAAGGCCCAATGGACTTAACGACAACCCATCTACTTCAACAACGCAGGATCCTCGCAAGTCGTGATATCGACACTTTGTAGGGCCCTCTAATGTCCCGCGAGTAAGGTTGTTGTCCTTTTAATAGCTCACGACGTACTATCCAGGACGAAAAAACAGAGCAAAAGAAGAAAAGTGGACTGAAACTTATGAAAATGTTCAATTTTGGGCTCAAAAAATGGGCACAGCGAGCAAGCTGGTTGCCCCCGTCGTAGAGATCTCATAGAGCTTTCCAATGGTATGCTATGCACTGCGTAACTCCTTACGGATCAAAAGTTATGGGCACCGGAGCGACGGAGACCTGGTCACAAGCCCTATGCCCTCGGTTTGCGGGCCCAGCCTCTACATGAAGTGAAGTTGTCTTGCCCAATGTTCCGTGGGATTCGGTAAGAGAAATTTGGTGGATAAAGTACCTTGGCAACCCTAACCAGCGTAAAAAAAATTGAAAAGGGGGTGCAACACGAGGACTTCAATGGGGGTCACCCATCCTAGAAATACTCTCGCCCAAGCACGCTTAACTTCGGAGTTCTGATGGGATCCGGTGCATTTGTGCTGGTATGATCGCACCCGTCATGTTGAGGGCACAATTCCTTCATTTGTTAACGGTTCACAGTCCCATCCTAGAGGGATGGCCCATTCAAAGGGCCCAATGCGCTTAACAACAACCCATCCGCTTCAACAACGCAGCATCCTCGCAATATGTGATATCGACGTGTTGTAAGGCCCTCTAATGTCCCACGAGTAAGGTTGTCATCCTTTTAACAAGTCATGACGTACGATCCGGGATGAGAAAACAAAGCAAAAGAAGAAAAGTGGCCTGAAACTGATGAAAACATTTTATTTTGGGCTCCAAAAATGGGCGCAGCGAGCAAGCTGGCTACCCCTGTCGTAGAGCTCTCATAGAGCTTTGCAACGGTATGCTGTGCGACACGTAACCCCTTATGGATAAAAAGTTATGGGCACTAGAGCGACGGAGACCTAGTCACAAGCCCTATGCCCTCGGTTTGCGGGCCCCTCCTCTACGTCAAGCGAAGTTGCTTTGCTCTAGCTTCTGTGGGATTCGGTAATAGAAATTTGGTGGATAAAGTATCTTGGCAACCTTAACCAGGGAAAAAAAAATTAAAAAAGGGGTGCAACACGAGGACTTCCCAAGTGGTCACCCATCCTAGTAATACTCTCGCCCAAGCACGCTTAACTTCGGAGTTCTGATGGAATCCGGTGCATTAGTGCTGGTATGATCGCACCCGTCATGTTGTGGGCACAATTCCTTTATTTGTTAACGGTTCACAGTCCCATCCAAGAGAGATGGCCCATTCAAAAGGCCCAATGGGCTTAACGACAACCAATCCGCTTCAACAACGCAGCATCCTCGCATGATGTGATATCGACGGGTTGTAAGGCCCTCTAATGTCTCGCGAGTAAGGTTGTCGTCCTTTTAATAGCTCACGACGTATGATCCGGGACGAAAAAACATAGCAAAAGAAGAAAAGTGGCTTGAAACTGATGAAAACGTTCCATTTTGGGCTACAAAAAGGGCATAGCGAGGAAGCTCACTGCCCCCTCCGTAGAGCTGTCGGAGAGCTTTGCAACAGTATGCTGTGCGCCGCGTAACTCGTTACGGATCAAAGGTTATGGGCACTAGAGTGACGGAAACTTGGTCACAAGCCCTACGCCCTCGGTTTGCGGGCCCAGCCTCTACGTCAAGCGAAGTTGTCTTGCCCAATGTTCCGTGGGATTCGGTAATAGAAATTTGGTAGATAAAGTATCTTGGCAACCTTAACCAGGGCAAAAAAAATTGAAAAAGGGGTGCAACACGAAGACTTCCCAATGGGTCACCGATCCTAGTAATACTCTCGCCCAAGCACGCTTAACTTCGGAGTTCTGATGGGATCCGGTGCATTAGTGCTGGTATGATCGCACCCATCATGTTGAGGGCACAATTCCTTTATTTGTTAACGGTTCACAGTCCCATCCTAGAGAGATGGCCCATTGAAAAGGCCCAATGGGCTTAACGACAACCCATCCACTTCAACAACGCAGCATCCTTGCATGACGTTATATCGACGGGTTGTAGGGCCCTCTAATGTCCCGCGAGTAAGGTTGTCGTCCTTTTAATAGCTCATGACGCACGATCCGGGATGAAAAAATTTAGCAAAAGAAAAAAAGTGGCTTGAAACTGATGAAAACGTTCGATTTTATGCTACAAAAAGGGCATAGCAATGAAGCTAACTGCCCCCTTCGTAGAGCTGTCGGAGAGCCTTGCAACGGTATGCTATGCACCGCGTAACTCCTTACGGATTAAAGGTTATGGGCACTAGAGCGACGGAGACCTGGTCACAAGCCCTACGCCCTCGGTTTGCGGGCCCAGCCTCTACGTGAAGCGAAGTTGTCTTGCCCAATGTTCTGTGGGATTCGGTAAGAGATATTTGGTAGATAAAGTATCTTGGCAACCCTAACCAGGGCAAAAAAATTGAAAAGGGGGTGCAACACGAAGACTTCCCAATGGGTCACCCATCCTAGTAATACTCTCGCCCAAGCACCCTTAACTTCGGAGTTCTGATGGGATCCGGTGCTTTAGTGCTGGAATGATCACTCCCATCATGTTTAGGGCACAATTCCTTTATTTGTTAACGGTTCACAGTCCCATCCTAGAGAGATAGCCCATTCAAAAGGCCCAATGGGCTTAAGGACAACCCATCCGCTTCAACAACGCAGCATCCTCGCAAGACGTGATATCAACGGGTTGTAGGGCCCTCTAATGTCCCGCGAGTAAGTTTGTCGTCCTTTTAATAGCTCATGACGTACGATCCGGGACAAAAAATCTTAGCAAAAGTAGAAAAGTAGCTTGAAATTGATGAAAACGTTCGATTTTGGGCTACAAAAAGGGCAAAGCGAGGAAGCTACCTGCCCCCTTCGTAGAGCTCTCAGAGAGCTTTGCAACGGTATGCTGTGCGCTGCGTAACTCCTTACGGATCAAAAGTTATGGGCACTGGAGCGACGGAGACCAGGTTACAAACCCTACGCCCTCGGTTTGCGGGCCCAGCCTCTACGTGAATTGAAGTTGTCTTGCCCAATATTCCGTGGGATTCGGTAATAGAAATTTGGTGGACAAAGTATCTTGGGAACCTTAACCAGGGCAAAAAAATTGAAAAGGGGGTGGAACACGAGGACTTTCCAGGGCGTCACCCATCCTAGTACTACTCTCGCCCAAGCACGCTTAACTTCGGAGTTCTGATGGGATTCGGTGCATTAGTGCTGGTATGATTGCACCCGTCATGTTGAGGGCACAATTCCTTTATGTGTTAACGGTTCACAGTCCCAGCCTAGAGAGATGGCCAATTCAAAAGGCCCAATGGGCTTAACGATAACTTGTCTTCTTGAACAACTCAGCATCCTAGCAAGATGTGATATCGATGCATTGTACGGCCCCCTAATGTCCCGCGAGTAAGGTTGTCGTCCTTTTAATAGCTCACGACGTACGATCCGGGATGAAAAAACAGAGCAAAAGAAGAAAAGTGGCCTGAAATTGATGAAAACGTTCGATTTTGGGCTACAAATGGGCATAGTAAGCAAGCTAGCTGCCCCCGTCGTAGAGCTCTCAGAGTGCTTTGCAACGGTATGCTGTGCGACGCGTAACTCCCTACGAATCAAAAGTTATGGGCACCGGAGCGACGAAGACCTAGTCACAAGCCCTACGCCCTCGGTTTGCGGGCCCAGCCTCTACGTGAAGCGAAGTTGTCTTGCCCAATGTTCCGTGGGATTCGGTAACAGAAATTTGGTGGATAAAGTATCTTGGCAACCTTAACCAGGGCAAAAAAAATTGAAAATGGGGTGCAACACGAGGACTTCCCAGGGGGTCACCTATCTAGTACTATTCTCGCCCAAGCTCGCTTAACTTCGGAGTTCTGATGGGATCCGGTGCATTAGTGCTGGTATGATAGCACCCGTCATGTTGAGGGCACAATTCCTTTATTTGTTAAAGGTTCACAGTCCCAACCTAGAGAGATGGACCATTCAAAAGG
The DNA here is from genome assembly GCA_037974665.1 of Ehretia macrophylla. NCBI lineage: Eukaryota > Viridiplantae > Streptophyta > Magnoliopsida > Boraginales > Ehretiaceae > Ehretia > Ehretia macrophylla. Next base: position 83,004,222 of record CM075770.1, on the reverse strand, counting down.
CCCAATGGGCTTAACGACAACCCATCTGCTTCAACAATGCAACATCCTCGCAAAACGTGATATCGACGTGTTGTAGGGCCTTCTAACGTCCCGCGAGTAAGGTTGTCGTCTTTTTTACAGCTCACGACATACGATCCGGGATGAAAAAACAGAGTAAAAGAAGAAAAGTGGCTTGAAACAAATGAAAACGTTCAATTTTGGGCTCCAAAAATGGGCATAGCGAGCAAGCTCCCTTCCCCCTTCGTAGAGCTGTCGTAGAGCTTTGCAACAGTATGTTGTGCGCCGCGTAACTCCTTACGGATCAAAAGTTATAGGCACCGAAGTGACAGAGACCTGGTCACAAGTCCTACGCCCTCGGTTTGCGGGCCCAGCCTCCACGTGAAGCGAAGTTGTCTTGCCCAAGGTGTCGTGGGATTCGATAATAGAAATGTGGTGGATAAAATATCTTGGCAACCCAAACCGGAGCAAAAAAAATTGAAAAGTGGGGTGCAACATGAGGACTTCCAAGGGGTCACCCATCTTAGTACTACTCTAGCCCAAGCACGCTTAACTTTGGAGTTCTGATGGGATCCGGTGCATTAGTGCTGGTATGATCGCACCCGTCATGTTGAGGGCACAATTCCTTTATGTGTTAACGGTTCATAGTCCCAGCCTAGAGAGATGGCCAATTCAAAAGGCCCAATGGGCTTAACGATATCCCATCTGCTTCAACAACGCAGCATCCTAGCAAGACATGATATCGACGCATTGTAGGGCCCCTTAATGTCCCGCGAGTAAGGCTGTAGTCCTTTTAAAAACTCATGACGTACGATTTGGGATAATAAAATAGAGCAAAAGTAGAAAAGTGGCCTGAAACTGATGAAAACATTCGATTTTAGTCTCCAAAAATGGGCACAGCGCGCAAGCTAGCAGGCCCTGTCGTAGAGCTCTCAGAGAGCTTTGCAACGGTATGCTGTGCGCCGCGTAACTTCTTACGGATCAAAAGTTATGGATACCAGAGAGATGGAAACCTGGTCACAAGCCCTACGCCCTCTATTTGCGGGCCCAGCCTCTACGTGAAGCGAAGTTGTCTTGCCCAATGTTCTGTGGGATTCGGTAATAGAAATTTTATGGATAAAGTATCTTGGCAACCATAACCAGGGCAAAAAAAATTGAAAAGGGGGTGCAACACGAGAATTCCCAAGGAGTCACCCATCCTAGTACTACTCTCGCCCAACCACGCTTAACTTCGGAGTTCTAATGGGATCCGATGCATTAGTCCTGGTATGATCGCACCCGTCATGTTGAGGGCACACTTCCTTTATTTGTTAACGGTTCACAGTCCCAGCGTAGAAAGATGGCCCATTCAAATGGCCCAATGGGTTTAACGACAACCCATCCGCTTCAACAACGTAGCATCCTCGCAAGACGTGATATCGACACGTTGTAGGGCCCTCTAATGTCCTGCGAGTAAGGTTGTCGTCCTTTTAACAACTCACGACGTACGATTCGAGATGGAAAAACAAAGTAAAAGAAAAATAGTGGCCTGAAACTGATGAAAATGTTCGATTTTGGGCTCCCAAAAGGGCACAGCGAGCAAGCTCGCTGCCTCCTTCGTAGAGATGTCAGAGAACTTTGCAACGGTATACTGTGCGCCGCGTAACTCCTTACGGATCAAAAGTTATGGGCACCGGAGCGACAGAGACCTGGTCACAAGCCCTACATCCTCAGTTTGCGGGCCCAGCCTCCACATGAAACAAAGTTGTCTTGCCCAAGGTGACGTGGGATTCGATAATAGAAATGTGGTGGATAAAGTATCTTGGAAACCCAAACCAGAGCAAAAAAAATTGAAAAGGGGGGTGCAACATGAGGACTTCCCAGGGGGTCACCCATTCTAGTACTACTCTCGCCCAAGCACGCTTAACTTCGGAGTTCTGATAGGATCCGGTGCATTAGTGCTGGTATAATCGCACCCGTCGTGTTTAGGGCACAATTACTTTATGTGTTAACGGTTCACAGTCCCAGCCTATAGAGATGGCCAATTCAAAAGGCCCAATGGGCTTAACGATAACCTATCTGCTTGAACAACGCAGAATCCTAGCAATACATGATATCGATGCGTTGTAGGGCCCCTAATGTCCAGTGAGTAAGGTTGTCGTTCTTTTAAAAGCTCACGACGTACGATCTGGGATGAAAAAACAGAGCAACAGAAGAAAAGTGGCTTGAAACTGATGAAAACGTTCGATTTTGGGCTCCAAAAAGGGTACAGCGAGCAAACTGGCTGCCCCCGTCGTAGAGCTCTCAGAGAGCTTTGCAACGGTATGCTGTGCGCCGCGTAACTCCTTACGGATCAAAAGTTATGGGCACCGGAGCGACGGAGGCCTGGTCACAAACCCTACGCCCTCGGTTTACGGGCCCAGCCTCTACGTGAAGCGAATTTGTCTTGTCCACTGTTCCGTCGGATTCGATAATAGAAATTTGGTGGATAAAGTATCTTGGGAACCTTAACCTGGGCAAAAAAAATTGAAAAGGTGGTGCAACACGAGGACTTCGCAGGGGTCACCCATCCTAGTACTACTCTCGCCCAAGCACGCTTAACTTCGGAGTTCTGATGGGATCCGGTGCATTAGTGCTGGTATGATCGCACCCGTCATGTTGAGGGCACAATTCCTTTATGTGTTAACTGTTCACAGTCCTAGCCTAGAGAGATGGCCAATTCAAAATGCCCAATGGGCTTTACGATAACCCATCTGCTTTAACAACGCAGCATCCTAGCAAGACGTAATATCGACGCGTTGTACGGCCCCCTAATGTCCCGCGAGTAAGGTTGTCGTCCTTTTAATAGCTCACGACATACGATCCGGGACGAAAAAATAGAGGAAAAGAAGAAAAGTGGCCTGAAATCGATGAAAACGTTCAATTTTAGACTCCAAAAACAGGCACAGCAAGCAAGTTGGCTGCCCCCATCGTAGAGCTCTCGGAGAGCTTTGCAACGGTATGCTCGCGCCGCGTAACTCCTTACGGATCAAAAGTTATGGGCACCGGAGCGAAAGTGACCTGGTCATAAACCCGACGCCCTCGGTTTGCGGGCCCAACCTCTACGTGAAGCGAAGTTGTCTTGCACAATGTTCCGTTGGATTCGGTAATAGAAATATGGTGGATAAAGTATCCTGGCAACCCTAACCAGGGCAAAAAAAATTGAAAAGGGGGTGCAACACGAGGACTTCCTAGGGGTCACCCATCCTAGTACTACTTTTGTCCAAGCACGCTTAACTTCGGAGTTCTGATGGGATCCGTTGTATTAGTGCTGGTATGATCGCACCCGTCATGTTGAGGGCACAATTCCTTTATTTGTTGACGGTTCACAGTCCCATCCAAGATAGATGGCCCATTCAAAAGGCCCAATGGGCTTAACGACAACCCATACGCTTCAACAAAATGGCATCCTCGCAAGACGTGATATCAACGCGTTGTAGGGCCCTCTAATGTCCCGCGAGTACGGTTTTCGTCCTTTAAACAACTCATGACGTACGATCTGGGACGAAAAAATAGAGCAAAAGAAGAAAAGTGGCCTGAATCTGATGAAAATGTTCGATTTTGGGCTCCGAAAAGGGCACAACGAGTAATCTCGCTGCCCATTTCGTAGAGCTGTCGGAGGGCTTTGCAATGGTATGTTATGCGCCACGTAACTCCTTACGGATCAAAAGTTATGGGCAACGGAGCGACGGAGACCTGGTCACAAGCCCTACGCCCTTGGTTTGTGGGCCCAGCCTCAACGTGAAGCGAACTCGTCTTGCCCAAGGTGCCGTGGGATTCGATAATAGAAATATGGTGGATAAAGTATCTTGGCAACCCAAACCGGAGCCAAAAAAATTGAAAATGGGGGTGCAACACGAGGACTTCCCAGGGGGTCACCCATCCTAGTACTGCTCTCGCCCAAGCACGCTTAACTTCGGAGTTCTGTTGGGATCCGGTGCATTAGTGCTTGTATGATCGCACCCGTCATGTTGAGGGCACAATTCCTTTATGTGTTAACGGTTCACAGTCCCAGCCTAGAGAGATGGCCAATTCAAAAGACCCAATAGGCTTAACGATAACCCATCTGCTTCAACAACGCAGCATCCTAGCAAGACGTGATATCGGTGCGTTATAGGGCCCCCTAATATCCTGCGAGTAAGGTTGTCGTCCTTTTAACAGCTCACGATGTACAATCCGAGATGAAAAAACAGAGCAAAAGAAGAAAAGTGGCCCGAAACTAATGAAAACATTCGATTTTGGGCTCCAAAATCGGGCACAGCGAGCATGCTGGCTGCCTCCGTCGTAGAGCTCTCGGAGTACTTTGCAACGGTATGCTGTGCGCTGCGTTACTTCTTACGGATCAAAAGTTATGGGCACCAGAGCGACAGAAACCTAGTCACAAGCCCTACACCCTTGGTTTGTGGGCCCAGCCTCCACATGAAGCGAAGTTGTCTTGCCCAAGGCACCGTGGGATTCGGTAATAGAAATGTGGTGGATAAAGTATGTTGGCAACCCAAACCGGAGCTAAAAATATTGAAAAGGGGGATGCAACACGAGGACTTCCCAGGGGGTCACCCATTGTAGTACTACTCTCGCCCAAGCACGCTTAACTTCAGAGTTCTTGTGAGGCCCGACCTCGTTTTGCGTGCGATGCCTCGTTTTCCGTGCGATGCCTCGTTTTGTGTGCCCTAATCTAGATTTGCGTGCCTGACCTAGGTTTAAGAATTGTGTTCGTTTTGTGTGCCATGCATTGAATGACGTGCATTCATTTAGGGTTGCGTGCATTTACTTGGAAAATGTGCAATCGCCTCGTAGTGCATGCCCTAGACCTAGGAAAGCACGCCCTCACTCTAAACCAGAAAGCATCTTACATGAAGTACTAGGTCATTAATTAATCCTGCAAAATCTATTAACTATTATTAAATTACTAATTCAACCCACTATAAGACAAAATCTCACAAAAAGCTAGACATTCCTTATTCTTTATTCCTTATTCTTTTTGCACTTTCAAGACACAATTAAATAATGATCAAAAGTTGACAAAATTCAGCATTTTTATTAGCCTTGGCCGACCACTAAGTGGTGTTTTTGCATGCTTACTCTATTCAAATTGATTCTAGACAACTTATGACAATCCTATGACACAAATGCATAAAAAAATTGCTCAAAACCTCCTCAAATCTCCACCATACTCGACCAACTCTTCTTTGCCCATACTAGGAATTTTAAATATGCTCTTGAAGACACAAAAATCAGGAATTTTAGAAGCCCAAGGCCGGCCACTTGCATGAAGAAGTGCAAAAGCTTCACTCTTTGTCATTTCTCTCATTTTTCCTCACACTTTTCTCTCTCCCTCTCATTCTTCTCTCTCTCTCTCGGCCTTGGCTGAATCTCTTCACCTCTTAGCTCATCTTCATCATCATATGGTTAATCAAGAAAAGCCACAAGCAAAGGAAGTCAACCAAGCTAGCTAGGTTGCAAGAAAACTCACATGCAAGCTTTTGACTCATCATTTTCGGCCTAGGTAAGTTTCTTGGCTTCCATTTCTTTTCTTCTTGTTCTAACCACATGCATGTACTAAGAGCTTGGTCACTAAGCTAGGAAAAATAGAGAAAATCAAGTTGGAATCTCGGCTAAGCAAGGAAGAAGAAGAAATTTGTGCTTCAACAAGTTTTGTGCATCTTCTTGTTGATTTGCTAAGGTGAGGGCTAAAACCTTTTGAAAATCCTTCAAAAATCCACATGCATGCTCTTAAATGTATGTCTTTGCTTCTGAATTTGAGATATATGTGTGTTCATAAGCTTCTTCAACCATGCATGGCAAGGTTTTGGCTTGAAAATGATGATAGGTGAAATCGGATTGTGTGACAGCTCTCTGACTTGTTGTTTCGAGGTGAGTTTGGCTAGGCAAATGATTTTTAAAATGCATGAAAATTGGCAGGTGACTATTTTTGCCAGTTTTGAATATTTTTTGTAGAAATAGGCCAAAGCTAATTTCGACTCTAAGGTCCTCAAAATGGAAAATCATTAAAATGTGTCCAAATCTGGAAATCTGGAAATCTGGAAAAATGAAGCAGGTTTTGGCAGATGCACTGACCTTGTAGAACGAACCAGATTTGACTTAGTAAATGATGTCCAAAATGCATGAAATTTGGTGTGCTGCTATAATTTTCAGTTCTGGACATTTTTGTCATAAATGGACTAAGGCTAAATATGACCCTAAAGACCTCAAAAACGACAATTACTGAAATGTGTGCAAATCTAGACAGTTTTGTGCAATCCCACTGTTTTGGCCATAAGTATGGATCTCGAACTCCAAATGATGTAAGGTTTGTTTCTGATTTTAGTTCACTTATTAAGCTTTAATTTGACATCTTATTCACTGGAATTGGAGATTTTTTGCTTGTCTTAATGATTATGGGAAAACAGCCTATTGCAGTGAGGGTTTCACTTGGTTATATGCTTAGAAAATTTGTTGTAACTTCTCTTGTGGTATTAAATGCTTGGGTTTGTGGCGTTGGGATCTTGTGTGAACTGTTTTGAGTACTCAAGGATGTTTGAATTAAATGATGCATGACTTGAGATTGATTTTGAGTTGACTTAGGGTTTACTCACACGGGTAAGCACGAAATGGAAACCCTAATGAGTAGGTAGGCTTGCTAAGTGTTGATCTTTTGGATATTGTGTGGAATTATATGCTTAGTAGGCTGCCCGTAGATGCCCTTATAGCCCTAAATGTGATTTTGATCATTGCATGTTGACAAATAGGCCTTTCTTGCATCCGAGCCACGTAGATGTTGTTGCATGTGAATTATCTTAATATTTGATTACGTGGACTTTGCAATGAGTTATATGACTTGATTTACATGTGTTACATGGCTGCCCGTTTAATGTTCATATAACTCCATATGCTTTTTAAGTGAAATTACTTGTCTATTCGTGCCTCGCTTGTTTACTTGTCAATGTGCAATCCTATGACTGTCCGGAGGCAACCTACTTTGTTGTCCTCCTAATGTGATATATTAAATGTCATAAATGTGCATTGCATACAAGGTTGCAACCTTTCATTCTGGCATGGTAGCGTTCACGCACACCGGGCGACATCGGGCTTGCCGGTGCACCCGTGACTACCATGGTCCCATTCCCTCTCTCGCTTGGGGGCTAGACTTCCTCGGAGAGTTGGGTCATAGGATTTTGGGGTACATCCGGAGTACAGCCACTTGGCGTGTTAAGGGGGATGATTTGAAGTCAGCCGCAACAACTGAGAGCAAAAGCTCACCGTATCCTTTTTCTATATGTATAAGTACTCTCGCTTGGTTCCTAGAGAACCTCGGGGAGGAAAGATTGGTAATTGTGTTCCATTACTTTATATTATTGTCATGTACTTAATTGTGTTTTATTCATGCTTGCAAAAAGGATTTTCAAAAGATGAACCGGAAAATGAGTTTCAAAACCTATTACTCGTTCCCCCTCGCTGAATTCATAAGGACTCACCCTCTTTTATTATCTCAGGTGAAGAAGATCAAGAACAGGTACCTGAGGACGATGTGCCTAATGATGATTCCTTGGAGTGATTGCCTGTCCTATGTGCTTTGCGTGATTATGGCTATTTGTGAACTATGCAACTTGAAGACTATTTCTTTTATGTTGCTCGTTGTTGTAATGTAAAAGACCCCCGTTATAATTTGGGGTCTAATTTTGGTTTGTACTGATGATAACTAGACAGACACCAGACACTACTATGATCGTTTTGCTATTATTACTGCTAGTATCTATAATAGGATTATAAAGTATTAGGTAAAGGCTAAGTAAAATGAACCAACCAAATCTTAAGCAGGTACACGTTGTTAAACTAAGATCAACAGGTACTTTTGTAACGAGGATTAACAAACAAACAAGGCATAGTATCATGCTAGGTTATTAATCAAACGAGACATCAAGACAACCAGTAGACATTTCAATTGATGATAAATAGTAATCTTAGTTGGGAATGAATTTGAGGTGGTAAATTTTGAGGCCTTTAGAGAATTAGGTCAAACCAAAGAGTCCAATTACAGCCGTTATGCTGCAGGTTTTCCAAAAAATTTTGGAGTTTAGGCCAAAACGTTAAGGGTTAAATCTTCATGAACGGTTAAGTTCAAGACGTGACTTAAATGTTAGTTCACACCCTAGTCTAACCTTTACAGGCCGGGTTGGGGAGTGACAGTTCTGATGGGATCCGGTGCATTAGTGCTGTTATGATCGCACCCGTCATGTTAGGGGCACAATTGCTTTATTTGTTAACGGTTCACAGTCCCAGCCTAGAGAGATGGCCCATTCAAAAGGCCCAATGGGCTTAACGACAACCCATCCGCTTCAACAACGCAGCATCCTCGCAAGACGTGATATCGACGCGTTTTAGGGCCCTCTAATATCCCGCGAGTAAGGTTGTCGTCCTTTAAACAACTCACGACGTACGATCCGGGATGAAAAAACAAAGCAAAAGAAGAAAATTGGCCTGAAACTAATGAAAACGTTCGATTTGGGCTCTAAAAAGGGCACAGAGAGCAAGCTCGCTGCCCCCTTCGTAGAGCTATCGGAGAGCTTTGCAACGGTATGCTGTGCGCTGCATAACTCCTTATGGATCAAAAGTTATAGGCACTGGAGCGACGGAGACCTGGTCATAAGCCCTACGCCCTCGGTTTGAGGGCCCAGCCTCCACGTGAAGCGAACTTGTCTTGCCCAAGGTGCCGTGGGATTCAATAATAGAAATGTGGTGGATAAAGTATCATGGCAACCCAAACCGGAGCAAAAAAAATTGAAAAGGGGGTGCAACACGAGGACTTCCTAGGGGGTCACCCATCCTAGTACTAGTCTCGCCCAAGCACGCTTAACTTCAGAGTTCTGATGGGATCCGGTGCATTAGTGCTGGTATGATCGCACCTATCATGTTGAGGGCACAATTCCTTTATTTGTTAATGGTTCACAGTCCCAGCCTAGAGAGATGGCCCATTCAAAAGGCCCAATGGGCTTAATGACAACCCATCTGCTTCAACAACACAGCATCCTCGCAAGACGTGATATCGACGCGTAGTAGGGCCCTCTAATGTCCCACGAGTAAGGTTGTCGTCCTTTAAACAGCTCACGACGTACGATCCGGGACAAAAAAACAGAGCAAAAGAAGAAAAGTGGCCTGAAACTGATGAAAATGTTCGATTTTGGGCTCCAAAACGGGCACAGCGAGCAAGCTCGCTGCCCTTTTCGTAGAGCTGTCGGAGAGCTTTGCAACGGTGAGCTATGCGCCGCGTAACTCCTTACGGATCAAAAGTTATAGGCACCGGAGCGACGGAGACCAGGTCACAAGCCCGACGCCCTCGGTTTGCGAGCCCAGCCTCCACGTAAAGCGAATTTGTCTTGCCCAAGGTGCCATGGGATTCGATAATAGAAATGTAGTGGATAAAGTATCTTGGCAACCCAAACCGGAGCAAAAAAATTGAAAAGGGGGGTGCAACACGAGGACTTCCCATGGGGTCACCCATCCTAGTACTACTCTCGCCCAAGCATGCTTAACTTCGGAGTTCTGATGGGATCCGGTGCATTAGTGCTGGTTTGATAGCACCCGTCATGTTGAGGGCACAATTCCTTTATGTGTTAACGGTTCACAGTCCCAGCCTAGAGAGATGGCCCATTCAAAAGGCCTAATAGGCTTAACGATAACCCATATGCTTCAACAACGCAGCATCCTAGCAAGACGTGATATCGACGTGTAGTAGGGCCCACTAATATAGCGTGAGTAAGGTTGTCGTCCTTATAACAGCTCACGACGTACGATTCGAGAAGAAAAAACAGAGCAAAAGAAGAAAAGTGGCCCAAAACTGATGAAAACGTTCGATTTTGGGCTCCAAAATTGGGCACAGCGTGCAAGCTGGTTGCCTCCGTCATAGAGCTCTCGGAGAGCTTTGCAACGGTATGCTGTGCACCGCGTAACTCCTTACTGATCAAAAGTTATGGGCACCAAAGTGACGGAAACCTGGTCACAAGCCCTACGCCCTCGGTAAGCGGGCCCAGCCTCCACGTGAAGCGAAGTTGTCTTGCCCATGGTGCCGTGGGATTCGGTAATAGAAATGTGGTGGATAAAGTATGTTGGCAACCCAAACCGGAGCTAAAAAAATTGAAAAGGGGGGTGCAACACGAGGACTTCCCAGGGGGTCACCCATCATAGTACTACTCTCGCCCAAGCACGCTTAACTTCAGCGTTCTTATGGGATCCGGTGCATTAGTGCTGGTATGATCGCACCCTTCATGTTGAGGGCACAATTCCTTTATTTGTTAACAGTTCACAGTCCCAGCCTAGAGAGATGGCCCATTCAAAAGGCCCAATGGGCTTAACGACAACCCATCCACTTCAACAACGTAGCATCCTCGCAAGACATGATATCGACGCATTGTAAGGCCCTCTAATGTCCCACGAGTAAGGTTGTCGTCCTTTAAACAACTCACGATGTACGATCCGGGATGGAAAAACAAAGCAAAAGAAGAAAAGTGGCCTGAAACTGATAAAAACGTTCGATTTTGGGCTCCAAAAAGGGCACAGCGAGCAAGCTCGCTGCCCCCTTCGTAGAGCTGTCGGAGAGCTTTGCAACGGTGTGCTGTGCTCCGCGTAACTCCTTATGGATCAAAAGTTATGGGCACCGGAGCGACGGAGACCTGGTCACAAGCCCTACGCCCTCGGTTTACGGGCCCAGCCTCCACGTGAAGCGAACTTGTCTTGCCCAAGGTGCCGTGGGATTCGATAAAAGAAATGTGGTGGCCAAAGTATCTTGGCAACCCAAACCGGAGCAAAAAAAATTGAAAAGGGGGGTGAAACACGAGGACTTCCCATGGGGTCACCCATTCTAGTTCTACTCTCGCCCAAGCACGTTTAACTTCGGAGTGCTGATAGGATCCGGTGCATTAGTGCTGGTATGATAGCACCCGTCATGTTGAGGGCACAATTCCTTTACGTGTTAACGGTTCACAATCCCATCCAAGAGAGATGGCCCATTCAAAAGGCTCAATAGGCTTAATGATAACCCATCTACTTCGACAACACAGTATCCTAGCAAGACGTGATATCGACGCATTGTAGGGCCCGCTAATGTCCCGCGAGTAAGGTTGACGTCCTTTTAATAGCTCATGACATACGACCTGGGATGAAAAACAGAGCAAAAGAAGAAAAGTGGCCTGAAACTGATGAAAACGTTCGATTTTGGGCTCTTAAAACGGGCACAACGAGCAAGCTGGCTGCCCCCATCGTAGAGCTCTCAGAGAGCTTTGCAATGGTATATTGTGCGCCGCGTAACTCCTTACAGATCAAAAGTTATGGCACCGAAGCGACAGAGACCTGGTCACAAGCCCTACGCCCTCGGTTTGCGGGCCCAGCCTCTACGTCAAGCGAAGTTGTCTTGCCCAATGTTCCGTGAGATTCGGTAATAGAAATTTGGGGGATAAAGTATCTGGGCAACCCTAACCAGGGCAAAAAAATTGAAAAGGGGGTGCAACACGAGGACTTCCCAAGGGGTCACCCATCCTAGTACTACTCTCGTCCAAGCATGCTTAACTTCGGAGTTTTGATAGGATCCAGTGCATTAGTGCTGGTATGATCACAACCGTCATGTTGAGGGCACAATTCCTTTATTTGTTAACGGTTCACAGTCCCATCCTAGAGAGATGGCCCATTCAAAAGGCTCAATAGGCTTAATGATAACCCATCTGCTTCAACAACGCAGCCTCCTAGCAAGACGTGATATCGACGCGTTGTAGGGCCCCCTAATATCCCGCGAGTAAGGTTGTCGTCCTTTTAATAGCTCACAACGTACGATCTGAGACGAAAAAATAGAGCAAAAGAAGAAAATTGGCCCGAAACTGATGAAAACGTTCAATTTTGGGCTCTAAAATTGGGCACAGCGAACAAGCTGGCTGCCTCCGTCGAAGAGCTCTCGGAGAACTTTGCAACGGTATGCTGTGAACCGCGTAACTCCTTACGGATCATAAGTTATGGGCACCGGAGGGACGAAAACCTGGTCACAAGCCCTACGCCCTCGGTTTACGGGCCTAGCCTCCTCGTGCAGCGAAGTTTGCTTGCCAAGGTGCCGTGGGATTCAGTAATAGAAATGTGGTGGATAAAGTATGATGGCAACCCAAACCAGAGCTAAAAAAATTGAAAATGGGGGGTGAAACACGAGGACTTCCCAGGGGGTCACCCATCCTAGTGCTACTCTCACCCAAGCACGCTTAACTTCGGAGTTCTGATGGGATCCGGTGCATTAGTGCTGGTTTGATCGCACCCGTCATGTTGAGCACACAATTCTTTTATTTGTTAACGGTTCACAGTCCCAGTCTAGAGAAATGGCCTATTCAAAAGGCCCAATGGGCTTAACGACAACCCATCCGCTTCAACAACGCAGCATCCTCGCAAGACGTGATATCGACGCATTGCACCGAAGGATCGCGGATCAAATCCAGGATCTGTGCAGAGAGCTACAGACTAGGGTTCCAGGCGGCTTCCAAGCGGAGCCAGGGCCCCCTAATGTCTCGTGAGTAAGGTTGTCGTCCTTTTAACAGCTCACGACGTACGATCCGGGACGAAAAAACAGAGCAAAAGAAGAAAAGTGACCTGAAACTGATGAAAACGTTCGATTTTGGGCTCCAAAAAGGGCATAGCGAGTAAGCTCGCTGCCCCCTTCGTAGAGCTGTTGGAGAGCTTTGTAACGGTATGTTGTGCATCGTGTAACTCCTTACGGATTAAAAGTTATGGGCATCGGAGCGACGGAGACCTAGTCACAAGCCCTACGTCCTCGATTTGCAGGCCCAGCCTCCACGTGAAGCGAACTTGTCTTGCCCAAGGTGCTGTGGGATTTGATAATAAAATTGTGGTGGATAAAGTATCTTGGCAACCCAAATCGGAGCAAAAAAAATTGAAAAGGGGGGTGCAACACGAGGACTTCTTAGGGGGTTACCCATCCTAGTACTACTCTCGCCCAAGCACACTTAACTTCGAAGTTCTGATGGGATTCGATTAGTGCTGGTATAATCGCACACGTCATGTTGAGCACACAATTCCTTTATTTGTTAATGGTTCACAGTCCCAGCCTAGATAGATGGCCCATTCAAAAGGCCCAATGGGCTTAACGACAACCCATCTGCTTCAACAACGTAGTATCCTCGTAAGACGTGATATCGACGTGTTGTAAGGCCCTCTAATGTCCCACGAGCAAGGTTGTCGTCCTTTAAACAGCTCACGACGTACGATCCGGGATAGAAAAACATAGCAAAAGAAGAAAAGGGTCCTGGAACTTATGAAAACGTTCGATTTTGGACTCCAAAAAAGGCACTGCGAGCAAGCTCGCTACCCCCTTCGTAGAGCTGTCGGAGAGCTTTACAACGGTGTGCTGTACACCACGTAACTTCTTACGGATCAAAAGTTATGGGCGCCGGAGCGATGGAGACCTGGTCACAAGCCCTACGCCCCCGGTTTGCGGGCCCAGCTTCCACGTGAAGCGAAGTTGTCTTGCCCAAGGTGCCGTGGGATTCGATAATAGAAATGTGGTGGATAAAGTATCTTGGCAACCCAAACTAGAGCAAAAAATATTGAAAAGGGGGGTGCAACACAAGGACTTCCCATGGGGACACCCATCCTAGTCCTACTCTCGCCCAAGCACCCTTAACTACGGAGTTCTGATGGGATCCGGTGCATTAGTGCTGGTATGATCGCACCCATCATGTTGAGAGCACATTTCCTTTATTTGTTAACAGTTCACAGTCCCAGCCTAGAGAGATGGCTCATTCAAAAGGCCCAATGTGCTTAACGACAACCTATCTTCTTCAACAACGCAGCATTCTCGCAAGACGTGATATCGACGCGTTGTAGGGCCCCCTAATGTCCCACGAGTAATGTTGTCGCACTTTAAACAACTCATGACGTACGATCCGAGACAAAAAAAAATAGAGCAAAAGAAGAAAAGTGGCCTGAAACTGATGAAAACATTCGATTTTGTGCTCCAAAAAGGGCACAGCTAGCAGGCTCACTGCCCTCTTCGTAGAGCTGTCGGAGAGCTTTGCAACGGTATGCTGTGCACCGCGTAACTCCTTACAGATCAAAAGTTATGGGCACCAGAGCGACGGAGACCTAGTTACAAGCCCTACGCCCTCGTTTTGCGGGCCTAGCCTCCACGTGAAGCGAACTTGTCTTGCCCAAGGTGCCGTCAGAGTCGATAATAGAAATATGGTGGATAAAGGATCTTTGCAACCCAAACCGGAGCAAAAAAAATTGAAAAAGGGGGGTACAACACGAGGACTTCCCATGGGGTCACCAATCCTAGTACTACTCTCGCCCAAGCACGCTTAGCTTCGGAGTTCTGTTGGGATCCGGTGCATTAGTGCTGGTATGATAGAACCCGTCACGTTGAAGGCACAATTACTTTTTGTGTTAATGGTTCATAGTCCCAGCCTAGAGAGATGGCCAATTCAAAAGGCCCAATGGGCTTAACGATAACCTATCTGCTTCAACAATACAGTACCCTAGCAAGACGTGATATCGACGCATTGTAGGGCCCCATAATTTCCCGCGAGTAAGGTTGTCGGCCTTTTAACACCTCACGGCGTGCGATCCGGGAGGAAAAAATAGAGCACTAGAAGAAAAGTGGCATGAAACCGAAGAAAACGTTCAATTTTGGGTTCCAAAAAGGGGCACAACGAGCAAGCTGGCTGCCTCCGTAGTAGAACTCTCAGAGAGCTTTGCAACGATATGTTGTGCGCCGCGTAACTCCTTATAGATCAAAAGTTATGGGTACCGGAGCAACGGAGACCTAGTCATAAGCCCGAAGCCCTCAGTTTGCGGGCCCAGCCTCTACGTGAAGCGAAGTTGTCTTGCCCAATGTTCTGTGGGATTCAGTAATAGAAATTTGGTGGATAAAGTATCTTGGCAACCCTAACCAGGGCAAAAAAATTGAAAAGGGGGTGCAACATGAGGACTTCCCAGGGGGTCACCCATCCTAGTACTACGTTGGCCCAAACACGCTTAACTTCGAAGTTCTAATGGGATCCAGTGCATTAGTGCAGGTATGATCGCAACAGTCATGTTGAGGGCACAATTCCTTTATTTGTTAACGGTTTACAGTCCCATCCTAGAGAGATGGCCCATTCAAAAGGTTCAATAGGCTTAACGATAACCCATCTGCTTCAACAACGCAGCATCCTAGCAAAACGTGATATCGACGCATTTTAGGGCCCCCTAATATCCCGCGAGTAAGGTTGTCATCCTTTTAATAGATCACGACATACGATCCGAGAAAAAAAAAACAGAGCAAAAGAAGAAAAGTGCCCAAAACTGATGAAAACGTTCAATTTTTGGCTCCAAAATCGGGCAAAGCGAGCAAGATGGCTGCCTCCTTTGTAGGGCTCTCGGAGAGCTTTGCAACGGTATGCTGTGCACCGCATAACTCCTTACGGATCAAAATTTATGGACACCGGAGCGACGAAAACCTGGTCACAAGCCCTACGCCCTCGGTTTGCGGGCCCAGCCTCCACGTGAAACGAAGTTGTCTTGCCCAAGGTTCTGTGGGATTCGGTAATAGAAATGTACTGGATAAAGTAGGTTGGCAACCCAAACCGGAGCTAAAAAAATTGAAAAGGGGGGTGCAACACAAGGACTTCCTACGGGGTCAACCATCCTAGTACTACTCTCGCCCAAGCACGCATAACTTCGGAGTTCTGATGGGATCCAGTGCATTAGTGCTGGTATGATCGCACCCGTCATGTTGAGGGCACAATTCCTTTATTTGTTAAGGGTTCACAGTTCTAGCATAGAGAGATGGCCAATTCAAAAGTCCCAATGGGCTTAACGACAACCCATCCGTTTTATCAACGCCGCATCCTCGCAAGACGTGATATCGACGCGTTGTAGGGCCCTCTAATCTCCCACGAGTAAGGTTGTCGTCCTTCAAACAGCTCACGACGTATGATCCGGGACTGAAAAATAGAGCAAAAGAAGAAAAGTGGCCTAAAACTGATGAAAACGTTCGATTTTGGGCTCCAAAAAAGTCACAGCGACCAAGGTCGATGCCCCTTTCGTAGAGCTATTGGAGATCGGAGAGTTTTGCAACGGTATGCTGTGCGCCGCATAACTCCTTACGAATCAAATGTTATAGGCACCGGAGCAATGGAGACCTAGTCACAAGCCCTACGCCCTTGGTTTGCGGGCCTATCCTCTACGTGAAGTGAAGTTGTCTTGCACAAGGTGCCGTGGGATTCGGTAATAGAAATATGGTGGATAAAGTATCTTGGCAACCCTAACCAGGGCAAAAAAATTGAAAAGGGGGTGCAACACGAGGACTTCCCAGGGGGTCACCCATCCTAGTACTACTCTCGCCCAAGCACGCTTAACTTCGGAGTTTTGATAGGATCCAGTGCATTAGTGCTGGTATGATCACAACCGTCATGTTGAGGGCACAATTCCTTTATTTGTTAACGGTTCACAGTCCCATCCTAGAGAGATGGCCCATTCAAAAGGCTCAATAGGCTTAATGATAACCCATCTGCTTCAACAACGCAGCCTCCTAGCAAGACGTGATATCGACGCGTTGTAGGGCCCCCTAATATCCCGCGAGTAAGGTTGTCGTCCTTTTAATAGCTCACAACGTACGATCTGAGACGAAAAAATAGAGCAAAAGAAGAAAATTGGCCCGAAACTGATGAAAACGTTCAATTTTGGGCTCTAAAATTGGGCACAGCGAACAAGCTGGCTGCCTCCGTCGAAGAGCTCTCGGAGAACTTTGCAACGGTATGCTGTGAACCGCGTAACTCCTTACGGATCATAAGTTATGGGCACCGGAGGGACGAAAACCTGGTCACAAGCCCTACGCCCTCGGTTTACGGGCCTAGCCTCCTCGTGCAGCGAAGTTTGCTTGCCAAGGTGCCGTGGGATTCAGTAATAGAAATGTGGTGGATAAAGTATGATGGCAACCCAAACCAGAGCTAAAAAAATTGAAAAGGGGGGTGCAACACGAGGACTTCCCAGGGGGTCACCCATCCAAGTACTACTCTCGCCCAAGCACGCTTAACTTCGGAGTTCTGATGGGATCCGGTGCATTACTGCTGGCTTGATCACACCTGTCATGTTGAGCACACAATTCCTTTATTTGTTAACGGTTCACAGTCCCAGCCTAGAGAGATGGCCCATTCAAAAGGCCCAATGGGCTTAACGACAACCCATCCACTTCAACAACGCATCATCCTCGCAAGATGAGATATCGATGCATTATAAGGCCCCCTAATGTCCCACGAGTAAGGTTGTCGTCTTTTAAATAGCTCATGACGTATGATCCGGGACGGAAAAACAGAGCAAAAGAAGAAAAGTGGCCAGAAACTAATGAAAACGTTCGAGTTTGGGCTCCAAAAAGGGCACAGCTCGCTCGCTCGCTGCCCCCTTCGTAGAGCTGTCAGAGAGCTTGGCAACGGTACGCTGTGCGCCGCGTAACTCCTTACGGATCAAAAGTTATGGGCACCGGAGCGACGGAGACCTGGTCACAAGCCCTACGTCCTCGGTTTGCGGGCCCAGCCACCACGTGAAGCGAACTTGTCTTGCCCAAGGTGCCATGGGATTTGATAATAGAAATGTGGTGGATAAAGTGTATTGGCAACCCAAACCGGAGCAAAAAAAATTGAAAAGGGGGGTGCAACACGAGGACTTCCTAGAGGGTCACCCATCCTAGTACTACTCTCGCCCAAGCACACTTAACTTCGCAGTTCTGATGGGATTCGGTGCATTAGTACTGGTATAATCGCACACGTCATGTTGAGCACACAATTCCTTTATTTGTTAATGGTTCACAGTCCCAGCCTAGATAGATGGCCCATTCAAAAGGCCCAATGGGCTTAACGACAACCCATCTGCTTCAACAACGCAGAATCCTCGCAAGACGTGAAATCGACATGTTGTAGGGCCCTCTAATGTCCCGCGAGTAATGTTGTCATCCTTTTAACAGCTAACGACGTACGATCCGGGACAGAAAAACAGAGCAAAAGAAGAAAAGTGGCCTGGAAATGATGAAAATGTTAGATTTTGGGCTCCAAAAAGGGCACAGCGAACAAGCTCGGTGCCCCCTTCGTAGAGCTGTCGGAGAGCTTTACAACGGTATGCTGTGCACCGCGTAACTCCTTACCGATCAAAAGTTATGTGCACCGGAGCGACGGAGACCTGGTCACAAGCCCTACGCCCTCGGTTTACGGGCCCAGCCTTCACGTGAAGCGAACTTTTCTTGCCCAAGGTACCGTGGGATTCGATAATAGAAATATGGTGGATAAAGTATCTTGGCAACCCAAACTAGAGAAAAAAAATTGAAAAGTAGCGTGCAAAACAAGGACTTCCCATGGGGACACCCATCCTAGTCCTACTCTCGCCCAAGCACCCTTAACTACGGAGTTCTGATGGGATCCGGTGCATTAGTGCTGGTATGATCGCACCCATCATGTTGAGAGCACATTTCCTTTATTTGTTAACAGTTCACAGTCCCAGCCTAGAGAGATGGCTCATTCAAAAGGCCCAATGTGCTTAACGACAACCTATCTTCTTCAACAACGCAGCATTCTCGCAAGACGTGATATCGACGCGTTGTAGGGCCCCCTAATGTCCCACGAGTAATGTTGTCGCACTTTAAACAACTCATGACGTACGATCTGGGACAGAAAAACAGAGCAAAAGAAGAAAAGTGGCCTGAAACTGATGAAAACATTCGATTTTGTGCTCCAAAAAGGGCACAGCTAGCAGGCTCACTGCCCTCTTCGTAGAGCTGTCGGAGAGCTTTGCAACGGTATGCTGTGCACCGCGTAACTCCTTACAGATCAAAAGTTATGGGCACTGGAGCTACGGAGACCTGGTTACAAGCCCTACGCCCTCGGTTTACGGGCCTAGCCTCCACGTGAAGCGAACTTGTCTTGCCCAAGCTGCCGTGGGATTTGATAATAGAAATGTGGTGGATAAAGTATCTTGGCAACCCAAACCGGAGCAAAAAAAAATTGAAAAGCGGGGTGCAACACGAGGACTTCCCATGGGGTCACCAATCCTAGTACTACTCTCGCCCAAGCACGCTTAACTTGGGAGTTCGGTTGGGATCCGGTGCATTAGTGCTGGTATGATAGAATCCGTCATGTTGAGGGCACAATTCCTTTATGTGTAACGGTTCACACTCCCAGCCTAGAGAGATGGCCAATTCAAAAGCCCAATGTGCTTAACGATAACCCATCTGCTTCAACAATGCAGTATCCTAGCAAGATGTGATATCGACGCGTTGTAGGGCCCCCTAATGTGCCGTGAGTAAGGTTGTCGGCCTTTTAACAGCTCACGACGTACGATCTGGGTCAAAAAAATGGAGCAATAGAAGAAAAGTGGCATGAAACCGAAGAAAACGTTCGATTTTGGGCTCCAAAAAGGGGCACAACGAGCAAGCTGGCTGCCTCCGTAGTAGAGCTCTCAGAGAGCTTTGCAACGATATGTTGTGTGCCGCGTAACACCTTACAGATCAAAAGTTATGGGCACCGGAGCAACGGAGACCTGGTCATAAGCCCTAAGCCCTCGGTTTGCGGGCCTAGCCTCTACGTGAAGCGAAGTTGTCTTGCCTAATGTTCCGTGGGATTCGGTAATAGAAATTTGGTGGATAAAGTATCTTGACAATCCTAACCAAGGCAAAAAAATTGAAAAGGGGGTGGAACACGAGGACTTCCCAAGGGGTCACCCATCCTAGTACTATTCTGGCCCAGGCCAGCTTACCTTCGAAGTTCTATTGGGATCCAGTGCATTTGTGCTGGTATGACCGCAACTGTCATGTTGAGGGCACAATTCCTTTATTTGTTAACGGTTCACAGTCCCATCCTAAAGAGATGGCCCATTGAAAAGGCTCAATAGACTTAACGATAACCCATCTGCTTCAACAACGTAGCATCGTAGCAAGATGTGATATCGACGCTTTTTAGGGCCCCCTAATATCCCGCGAGCAAGGTTGTCATCCTTTTAATAGCTCACGACGTACGATTCGAGAAAAAAAAATAGAGTAAAAGAAGAAAAGTGGCTCGGAACTGATGAAAACGTTTAATTTTGGGCTCCAAAATTGGTCAAAGCGAGCAAGATGGCTGCCTCCTTTGTAGGGCTCTCGGAGAGCTTTGCAACGGTATGCTGTGCACCGCATAACTCCTTACGGATCAAAATTTATGGACACCGGAGCGACGAAAACCTGGTCACAAGCCCTACGCCCTCGGTTTGCGGGCCCAGCCTCCACGTGAAACGAAGTTGTCTTGCCCAAGGTTCTGTGGGATTCGGTAATAGAAATGTACTGGATAAAGTAGGTTGGCAACCCAAACCGGAGCTAAAAAAATTGAAAAGGGGGGTGCAACACAAGGACTTCCTACGGGGTCAACCATCCTAGTACTACTCTCGCCCAAGCACGCATAACTTCGGAGTTCTGATGGGATCCAGTGCATTAGTGCTGGTATGATCGCACCCGTCATGTTGAGGGCACAATTCCTTTATTTGTTAAGGGTTCACAGTTCTAGCATAGAGAGATGGCCAATTCAAAAGTCCCAATGGGCTTAACGACAACCCATCCGTTTTATCAACGCCGCATCCTCGCAAGACGTGATATCGACGCGTTGTAGGGCCCTCTAATCTCCCACGAGTAAGGTTGTCGTCCTTCAAACAGCTCACGACGTATGATCCGGGACTGAAAAATAGAGCAAAAGAAGAAAAGTGGCCTAAAACTGATGAAAACGTTCGATTTTGGGCTCTAAAAAGGGCACAGCGAGCAAGCTCGCTGCCCTTTTCGTAGAGCTATCGGAGAGCTTTGAAACTGTATGCTGTGTGGCGCGTAACTCCTTACGGATCAAAAGTTATAGGCACCGGAGCGACGGAGACCTAGTCACAAGCCCTATACCCTCGGTTTGCGGGCCCAACCTCCACGTGAAGCGAAGTTGTCTTGCCCAAGGTGCCGTGGGATTCAGTAATAGAAATGTGGTGGATGAAGTATCTTGGCAACCCTAAACAGGGCAAAAAAATTGAAAAGGGGGTGCAACACGAGGACTTCCCAAGGGGTCACCTATCCTAGTACTACTCTCGCCCAAGCACGCTTAACTTCGGAGTTTTGATAGGATCCAGTGCATTAGTGCTGGTATGATGGCACACGTCATGTTGAGGGCACAATTCCTTTATTTGTTAACGGTTCACAATCCCAGCCTAGAGAGATGGCCCAATCAAAAGGCCCAATGGGCTTAGCGACAACCTATCCGCTTCAACAATCCAGTATCCTCGCAAGACGTGATATCGATGCATTGTAGGGACCCCTAATGTTCCGCGAGTAAGGTTGTCATCCTTTTAACAACTCATGATGTACAATCCAGGATTAAAAAACAGAGCAAAAGAAGAAAAGTGGCCTTAAATTGATGAAAACGTTCGATTTTGGGCTCCAAAAACAGGCACAGTGAGCAAGCTTGATGACCCTATCGTAGAGCTCTCAAGGAGCTTTGCAACGATATGCTGTGCACCGCATAACTCCTTACAGATCAAAAGTTATGGGTATCGGAGCGACGGACCCTGGTCATAAGCCCTACGCCCACAGTTTGCGGGCCTAGCTTCCACGTGAACCGAAGTTGTCTTTACCAATATTCCGTGGGATTTGGTAATAGAAATTTGGTGGATAATGTATCTTGGCAACCCTAACCAGGGCAAAAAAATTGAAAAAGGGATACAACACGTAGACTCCCAAGGGGTCACCAATCCTAGTACTACTCTCGCCCAACCACGCTTAACTTCGGAGTTCTGATGGGATCTGGTGCATTAGTGCTGGTATGATCGCAACCGTCATGTTGCACAATTCCTTTATTTGTTAACGGTTCACAGTCCCATCCTAGAGAGATGGCCCATTCAGAAGGCCCAATGGGCTTAACGACAACACATCCGCTTTAACAACGCAGCATCCTCGCAAGACGTGATATCGACGTGTTGTAAGGCCCTCTAATGTCCTATGAGTAAGGTTGTCGTTCTTTTAACAGCTCACGATGTATGATCCAGGAAAAAAAATCAGAGCAAAAGAAGAAAGTGGCCTGAAATTGATGAAAACGTTCGATTTTGGGCTCTAAAGACGGGCATAGCGAGCAAGCTGGTGGCACCCGTCGTAGAGCTCTCAGAGAGCTTTGCAACGGTTTGTTGTGCGCCATATAACTCCTTACGGATCAAATGTTTTGGGCACTGGAGCGACGGAGACCTGGTCACAAGCCCTACGCCCTCGGTTTGCTGGCCCAGCCTCTACGTGAAGTGAAGTTGTCCTGCCCAATGTTCCGTGGGATTTGGTAATAGAAATGTGGTGGATAAAGTAACTTGACAACCATAACTAGGGCACAAAAATTTGAAAATGGGGGTGCATCACGAGGACTTCCCATGGGATCACCTATCCTAGTACTACTCTCGCCCAAGCACTCTTAACTTCGGAGTTCTAATGGGATTTGGTGCATTAGTGCTGGTATGATCACACCCGTCATGTTGAGGGCATAATTCCTTAATTTGTTAACGGTTCACAGTCCCATCCTAGAGAGATTGCCCATTCAAAAGGACCAATGGGCTTAACGACAATCCATCCGCTTCAATAATGCAGCAACCTCACAATACGTGATATCGACGCATTGTAGGGCCCCCTAATGTCCCGCGAGTAAGGTTGTCATCCTTTTAACAACTCACGACGTACGATCTGGGACAAAAAAATAGAGCAGAAGAAGAAAATTGGCCTAAAACTGATGAAAACGTTCAATTTTGGGCTCCAAAAAGGGTAAAGCGGGCAAGCTCGCTGCCCTCTTCGTAGATCTGTCGGAGAGCTTTGTAACGGTATGCTGCGCACCGCCTAACTTCTTTCGGATCAAAAGTTATGGGCACCGGAGCGACAAAGACCTGGTCACAAGCCTTACGCCCTCGGTTTGAGGGCCCAGCCTCCTCGTGAAGCGAAATTGTCTTGCCCAAGGTGCCGTGGGATTCGATAATAGAAATGTGGTGGATAAAGTATCTGGGCAACCTAAACCAGATCAAAAAAAATTGAAAAAGGGGGTGCAGCACGAGGACGTCCGAAAGGGTCACCCATCCTAGTACTACTCTCGCCCAAGCATGCTTAACTTCGGAGTTCTGATGGGATCTAGTGCATTAGTGCTGGTATGATCGCACCCGTCATATTGAGGGCACAATTCCTTTATGTGTTAACGATTCACTATCCCAGCCTAGAGAGATGGCCAATTCAAAAAGCCCAATGGGCTTAACCATAACCCATCTGCTTCAACAACGCAGCATCCTAGCAACACGTGATATCGACAAGTTGTAGGGCCCCCTAATGTCCCGCGAGTAAGGTTGTCATCCTTTTAACAGCTCACGATGTACGATCTAGGAAGAAAAAGCAGAGCAAAAGAAGAAAAGTGGCCTGAAATTGATGAAAACGTTCGAGTTTGGGCTCTAAAAATGGGCACAGCGAGCAAGCTGGTGGCGCCCGTTGTAGAGCTCTCAGAGAGCTTTGCAACGGTTTGTTGTGCGCCGCGTAACTCCTTACGGATCAAATGTTTTGGGCAACGGAGCGACAGAGACCTGGTCACAAGCCTTACGCCCTCGGTTTGCTGGCCCAACCTCTACGTGAAGTGAAGTTGTCTTGCCCAATGTTCCGTGGGGTTCGGTAATAGAAATTTGGTGGATAAAGTATCTTGGCAACCCTAACCGGGGCAAAAAAAATTGAGAAGGGGGTTGCAACACGAGGACTTCCCAGTGGGTAACCCATCCTAGTACTACCCCCCCCCCATGCACACTTAACTTCGGAGTTCTGATGGGATCCGGTGCATTCTTGCTGGTATGATCTCACCCGTCATGTTGAGGGCACAATTCTTTTATTTGTTAACGGTTCACAGTCCCAGCCTAGAGAGATGGCCCATTCAAAAGGCCAAATGGGCTTAACGATAACCCATCCGCTTCAACAACGCAGCATCCTCACAAGACGTGATACCGACGCGTTGTGGGGCCCTCTAATGTCCCGTGAGTAAGGTTGTCGTCCTTTTGACTGCTAACGACGTATGACCCGGGATGAAAAAACCGAGCAAAAGAAGAAAAGTGGCCTGAAACTAATGAAAATGTTCAATTTTGGGCTCCAAAAATGGGCACAACGAGCAAGCTGGCTGCCCCCGTCGTTGAGCTCTCAGAGAGCTTTGCAACGGTATGCTGTGCGCCGCGTAACACCTTACGGATCAAAAGTTATGGGCACCGGAGCGACGGAGACATAGTCACAAGCCCTACGCCCTCGGTTTGCGGGCCCAGCCTCCACGTGAAGCGAATTTGTCTTTCCCATGGTGTCGTGGGATTCGGTAATAGAAAATGTGGTGGATAAAGTATCTTGGCAATCCAAACCAGAGCAAAAAAAATTGAAAAGGGGGGTGCAACACGAGGACTTCCCGGGGGGTCACCCATCCTAGTACTACTCTCGCCCAAGCACGCTTAACTTCGAAGTTCTGAAGGGATCCGATGCATTAGTGCTGGTATGATCGCACCCGTCATGTTGAGGGCACAGTTCCTTTATATGTTAACGGTTCACAGTCCCAGCCTAGAGAGATGGCAAATTCAAAAGGCCTAATGGGCTTAACGACAATCCATCCACTTCAACAACGAAGCATCCTCGCAAGACATGATATCGACTCGTTGTAAGGCCCTCTAATGTCCTGCGAGTAAGGTTGTCGTCCTTTTACCAACTAACGACGTACGATCCGGGATGAAAAAATAGAGCAAAAGAAGAAAAGTGGTCCGAAACTGATGAAAACGCTTGACTTTGGGCTCCAAAAATGGGCACAATGAGCAAGCTAGCTGCCCCTATCGTAGATTTCTTAGAGAGCTTTGCAACGGTATGCTGTGCGCCTCGTAACTCCTTACGGATCAAAAGTTATGGGCACCGGAGCGACGGAGACCTGGTCACAAGCCCTACGCCCTCGGTTTGCGGGCCCAGCCTCTACGTGAAGCGAAGTTGTCTTGCCCAATGTTCCGTGGGATTCGGTAATAGAAATTTGGTGGATAAAGTATTTTGGCAACCCTAACCAGGGCAAAAAAAATTGAAAATGGGGGTGCAACACGAGGACTTCCCAGTGGGTCACCCATCCTAGTACTACTCTCGCCTAAGCACGCTTAACTTCGGAGTTCTTATGGGATCCGGTGCATTAGTGCTGGTATGATCGCACCCGTCATGTTGAGGGCACAATTCCTTTATTTGTTAACGGTTCACAGTCCCAGCCTAGAGAGATGGCCCATTCAAAAGGCCCAATGGGCTTAACGACAACCCATCCGCTTCAACAATGCAGCATCCTCACAAGACGTGATATCGACGCATTGTAGGGCCCCCTAATGTCCCGCGAGTAAGGTTGTCGACCTTTTAATAGCTCACAACGTACAATCCGGGATGAAAAAACCGAGCAAAAGAAGAAAAGTGGCCTAAAACTGATGAAAATGTTCTATTTTGGGCTCTAAAATTGGGCACAGCAAGCAAGCTGCTGCCCCCGGCGTTGAGCTCTCAGAGAGCTTTGTAATGGTATGCTGTGCGCGTGTAACTCCTTACGGATCAAAAGTTGTGGGCACCGGAGCGACGGAGACCTGGTCACAAGCCCTACGCCCTCGGTTTGCGGGCCCAGCCTCTACCTGAAGTGAAGTTGTCTTGCCCAATGTTCCTTGGGATTCGGTAATAGAAATTTGGTGGATAAAGTATCTTGGCAACCCTAACCAGGGCAAAAAAAATTAAAAAGGGGGTGTAACACGAGGACTTCCGAGCGGGTCACCCATCCTAGTACTACTCTCGCCCAAGCACGCTTAACTTCGGAGTTCTGATGGGATCCGGTGCATTAGTACTGGTATAATCGCACTCGTCATGTTGAGGGTGTCACGCCCCAACCCGACCTATAAAGGTTAGACTAGGGTGTGATCTAAACGTTCAAGTCCTTTCTCGTATTTAATCATTCAAGGGGGTTTAGCACTTAACATTTTATCCTAGACTCCAAAATTTTCCAGAAAACCGGCAGCATAACGGCTGTAATTGGCCCTTTGGTTTAACCTAATTCTCTAAACGCCTCAAAATTTACCATCTCCATTTCATTTCCAACTAAGATTACTAGATTACCATCAATTGAATTGTCTATTGGTTATTTCGACGTCCCGTTTGATTTATAACCTGGCATGATACTATGTCTCGTTTGTTTATTTGTCCTCGTTACAAATATACATGTTGATCTTAGCTCAATAGCAGGTACCTGTTAAGATTGGATAAGTTCATTAACTTAGTTCTTAACTAAAGCGTCATAACCTAAGATAGATACTAGCGGTAATAAAAGCAAAACGATCATAGTAGTGTCATGTCTAGCATCAGTCTACTTAATATAAGTACAAACCAAAATTAGACCCCAAATTACAACGGGGGTCTTTTACATCATGACATCGAGTAACACAAAAGGAAATAGTCTTCAAGTAACATAAAGTTCACAAGTAGTCACGTTCAAGCAAAACAACAATGACAGGCAATCACTCCAGGGGTTCATCATTAGGCACACCGTCCTCGGGTACCTGTTCTGGGTCTTCTTCACCTGAGATGATAAAAGAGGGTGAATCCTTATGAACTTAGCGAGAGGGAACGAGAAATAAGTTTTGAAATTCATTTTCCAGTTCAACTTATGAAAAATCTTTTTTGCAAGCATGAACATGACAGAGTATAAGTACATAAACAAGAATACCGGTCTTTCCTCCCCGAGGTTCTCTAGGAACCAAGCGAGAGTACTTATACACATAGTAAAAAGGATACAGTGAGCTTTTGCTCTCAGATCAGTTCCAGGATCAGTTGTTGCGGCCGATTTCAAATCATTCCCCAAACACGCCTTGTGGGTGTACTCCGATGTACCCCGAAATCCTACGACCCAACTCTCCGAGGAAGTCTAGCCCCCAAGCGAGAGAGGGAATGGGACCATGGTAGTCACGGGTGCACCGGCAAGCCCGATGCCGCCCGGTGTGCATGATCGCTACCATGCCAACAAGAAAGGTTGCAACCTTGTATGCAATGCACATTCATGACAGGTAATATATCACAGTAGGAGGACAACAAAGTAGGTTGCCTCCGGACAGTCATAAGATTGCACATTGACAGGTAAACAAGCAGGGCACGATAAGACAGGAAATTTCACTTGAAAGGCATATAGAGTTATATGAAAATTAAATGGGCAGCCATGCAACACATGTAAAAAAGGTCATATAACTCATTAAGAAGCCCACGTGATCAAGTGATAAGATTATTCAACATGCAATGACATTAATCATGGGTTCGGGTGCAAGAAAAGCTTATTTGTCAACATGCAATGGTCAAAATCACATTTGAAGTTATAAGACATTTACGGGCAGCCCACTAAGCATATAATTCCCATGCAATATCCAAATGATCAATACTTAGCAAAACTATCTAGTCATTAGGGTTTCCATTTCATGTATTTTCGTGCAATTTGAGCCTCAACCCAACTCAAAGTCAATCTCAAACCATGCATCACTTAATTCAACATCCTCAAACATTCAAAACAGTCCACACAACATCCCGTAGCTACAATCCCAAGCATTTAATCCAACAAGAGGAGTCACAACAATTTTTCTAAGCACAACATTAAGTGAAACCCTTACTGCAATAGGCTGTCTTCTCACAATCAATTGGATAAGAAAAAAAGCTCCAAATTCAGTGAATAAGATGTCAATTTAAATCTTAAGAAGTTAACTAAAATCAGAAACAAACCTTGCATCAATTGGAGTTCGGGATCATTAGATATAGCCGAAACAGTGGAATAGCACAAAACTGTCCAGATTTGCACACTTTTCAGAAATTGACGTTTTTGAGATCCTTAGGGTCCGTTTTAGCCTTGGTCCATTTCTGACAAAATTGTCCAGAACTGAAAAATATAGCAGAAAACCACATTTCATACATTTTGGACATCATTTACTAAGTCAAATATGGTTCGTTCCACAAGGTCAGTGCATCTGCCAAAACCTGCTTCATTTTTCTAGATTTCCAGATTTGGTCACATTTTAAAGATTTGCCATTTTGAGGACCTTAGATTCAAAATTGGCTTCGGACTATTTATGGGAAAAATGTTCAAAGCTGTCCAAACTAGTCACCTATCAATTTCAAGCATTTTCAACATCATTTGCCTAGCTAAACTTACCTCGAACAGTCTGGTCAGAGAGCTGTCAACAATTTCGACTTCACCTAGCATCAATTTCAAGCCAAGATCTTGCCATGCATGGTTGTTTAAGCTTATGAACGACCATATAGCTCAATTACAAAAACAAAAACACACATTTATGAGCATGCATGTGAATTTTTGAAGAGTTTTCAATAGGTTTTAACCCTCACCTTAGCAATCAACCACAAGATGCTCAAAAACCTTTGTTGAAGCACAACCTTCTTCCTCTCCTTGCTTAGCCAAAAACCCAACTAGCTTTTCTCTATTTTTCTTAGCTTAGTGATCAATCTCTTAGCACATGCATGAAGTTAGAACATGAAGAAAAGAAATGGATGCCAAGAAGCTTACCTAGGCCGAATAGAGTCTTCAATGCACATGCATGTGTAATTTTCACCTCCTAGCTAGCTCGGTTGAGGTTCTTTGCTTGTAGCTTGCTTTGCTTAGCTATGGTGTGAAGAAGAGAAGCTATGGAGATGAAGAACTCAGCCAAGGCCGAGAATGAGAGAGGAGAATGAGATGAAGAGAGAAAAGAATGAAAGAGAAATGAAGAAATGACAAACAATGAAGCCTTTTGCAAATTTGAGGAGCATGTCGGCCTTGGGCTTCCAAGTCTGAATTTTTTGTGTCTTCAAGGTGGAATTTTGAAATGTTAGCATGGGCTATGAGTTTTTGGTCGAGCAAGAGAGATTTTTGAGGTGGTTTGACCATTTTTTTATGCATTTTGTGTCATAGTTTGTCCAATGTGTCTAGGAATTAAATTAAATTGAATAAGCATGCACAAATGCCACCTACTGGTCGGCCAAGCATGTGGAAAAATTCTGAATTTGTCTTGGTTAAGCTTATTTTATTGCTTGAGTTTGGGAGTACAAAATGAAAATGAATAAAGAATGAAGAATGTTTAGTATTTGGTGCATTTTTTGTCTTCTAGTGAGTTGAATTAGGATTATTATATTGATAGTGGATTTTGTAGGATTGTTTAATAGTCTAGTGCTCCGTGAAAGATGCTTTCTTGATTTGCGTGAAGGTATGCTTTCCTAGGTCTTGGGCACGCACTACGAGGTAGGACACGAACTACGAGCCAAATGCACGTTTTTCAAGTAAATGCACGCAACCCTAAATGAATGCATGTAATTCAATGCATGGCACATATAATGAACAAAATTCTTAAACCTAGGTCATGGCACGCAAATCTAGGTTAGGGCACACAAAGCGAGGTTTCGCACGCAAATTGGGGTCGGGCCTCACAGAGGGCACAATTCCTTTATTTGTTAACGGTTCATAGTCCCAGCCTATAGAGATGGCCCAATAGGCTTAACGACAACCCATCCACTTCAACAACGCAGCATCCTCGCAAGACGTGATATCGAGCGTTGTAGGGCCCTCTAATGTCTCGCGAGTAAGGTTGTTGTCCTTTTAATAGCTCACAACGTACGATTCGTGACGAAAAAACAGAGCAAAAGAAGAAAAGTTGCTTGAAACTGATGAAAACGTTCGATTTTGGGCTCCAAAATGAGCACAGCGAGCAAGCTCGCTGCCCCCTTCGTAGAGCTGTCGGAGAGCTTTGCAACGGTATGCTGTGCGCCGCATAACTCCTTACGGATCAAAAGTTATGGGCACCGGAGCGACGGAGACCTGGTCACAAGCCCTACGCCCTCAGTTTGCGGGCCCAGCCTCTACGTGAAGCGAAGTTGTCTTGCCCAATGTTCCGTGGGATTCGGTAAAAGGAATTTGGTGGATAAAGTATCTTGGCAACCCAAACCAGAGCAAAAAAATTTGAAAAGGGGGGTACAACACGAGGACTTCCCAGGGGGTCACCTATCCTAGTACTACTCTCGCCCAAGCACGCTTAACTTCGGAGTTCTGATGGGATCCGGTGCATTAGTGCTGGAATGATCGCACACGTCATGTTGAGGGCACAATTCCTTTATTTGTTAACGGTTCACAGTCCCAGCCTAGAGAGATGGCCCATTCAAAAGGCCCAATGGGCTTATCGACAATGCATCTGCTTCAACAATACAGCATCCTCGCAAGACGTGATATCGACGCGTTGTAGGGCCATCTAATGTCCCGCGAGTAACGTTGTCGTCCTTTTAACTGCTCACGACGTACGATCCGGGATGAAAAAACAGAACAAAAGAAGAAAAGTGGCCTAAAACTGATGAAAACGTTCGATTTTGGGCTCCAAAAACAGGCACAGTGAGCAAGCTAGCTACCCCCATTGTAGAGCTCTCAGAGAGCTTTGAACGGTATGCTGTGCGCCGCGTAACTCCTTACGGATCAAAAGTTATGGGCACCGGAGCGACGGAGACCTGGTCACAAGCCCTACGCCCTCGGTTTGTAGGCCCAGCCTCTACGTGAAGCGAAGTTGTCTTGCCCAATGTTCCGTGGGATTCGGTAATAGAAATTTGGTGGATAAAGTATCTTGGCAACCCTAAGCAGGGCAAAAAAATTTGAAAATGGGGGTGCAACACGAGGACTTCCCAAGGGGTCACCTATCCTAGTATTACTCTAGCCCAAGCACGCTTAACTTCGGAGTTCTGATGGGATCCAATGCATTAGTGCTAGTATGATCGTACCCGTCATGTTGAGGGCACAATTCCTTTATTTGTTAACGGTTCACAGTCGCAGCCTAGATAGAGGGCCCATTCAAAAGGCCCACTGGGCTTACGACAACCCATCCGCTTCCACAACGCAGCATCCTTACAAGACATGATATCGACGCATTGTTGGGCCCTCTAATGTCCCATGAATAAGGTTGTCGTCCTTTCAACAGCTCATGACGTACGATCTGGGACGGAAAAATAGAGTAAAAGAAGAAAAGTGGCCCGAAAATGATGAAAACTTTCTATTTTGGGCTCCAAAAATGGGCAAAGCAAGCAAGTTGGCTGCCCCCGTCGTTGAGCTCTCAGAGAGCTTTGCAACGGTATGTTGTGCGCCACGTAACTCCTTACGGATCAAAAGTTATGGGCACCAGACCGACACAGACTTGGTCACAAGCCCTACGCCCTTGGTTTGCGGGCCCAACGTCTACGTGAAGCGAAGTTGTCTTGCCCAAAGTTTCGTGGGATTCGGTAAAAGAAATTTGGTGGATAAAGTATCTTGGCAACCCTAACCAGGGCAAAAAAAATTGAAAATGGGGTGCAACACAAAGACTGCCCAGGGGTCACCCATCCTAGTACTACTCTCGCCCAAGCACGCTTAACTTCGGAGTTCTAATGAGATCCGGTGCATTAGTGCTGGTATGATCGCACCTGTCATGTTGAGGGCACAATTCCTTTATTTGTTAACGGTTCATAGTCCCAGCCTAGAGAGATGGCCCATTCAAAATGTCCGATGGGCTTAACGGCAACCCGCCCGCTTCAACAACGCAGCATCCTCGCAAGACGTGATATCGACGCATTGTAGAGCCCTCTAATGTCCCACGAGAAAGGTTGTCATCCTTTTAACAACTCATGACGTACGATCTTGGTCAGAAAAATAGAGCAAAAGAAGAAAAGTTGCCTAAAATTGATGAAAACGTTCGATTTTGGGCTCCAAAAAGAGCACAGCGAGCAAGCTCGGTGCCCCATTCGTAGAGCTATCGAAGAGCTTTGCAATGGTATGCTGTGCACCGCATAACTCTTTACTGATCAAAAGTTATGGGCACTAGAGCGACGGAGACCTGGTCACAAGCCCTACGCCCTCGGTTTGCGGGCCCAGTTTTACGTGAAGCGAAGTTGTCTTGCCCAATGTTCCGTGGGATTCGGTAATAGAAATTTGGTGGATAAAGTATCTTGGCAACCATAACCAGGGCAAAAAAAATTGAAAAGGGGGGTACAACACGAGGACTTCCAATGGGGTCACCCATCCTAGTGCTACTCTCGCCCAAGCACGCTTAACTTCGGAGTTCTGATGGGATCCGGTTCATTAGTGCTGGTATCATCGCACACGTCATGTTGAGGGCACAGTTCCTTTATGTGTTAATGGTTCACAGTCCCAGCCTAGAGAGATGTCCCATTCAAAAGGCCCAATGGGTTTAATGATAACCCATCTACTTCAACAATGCAGCATCCTAGCAAGACGTGATATCGACGCGTTGTAGGGCACCCTAATGTCCCACGAGTAAGGTTGTCGTCCTTTTAACAACTCACGACGTACGATCCGGGACTAAAAAATAGAGCAAAAGAAGAAAAGTTGCCTGAAACTGATGAAAATGTTCGATTTTGGGCTCCAAAACTGGGCATAGCGAGCAAGCTGGCTGCCCCCGTCGTAGATCCCTCAGGGAGATTTGCAACGGTATGCTGTGCGCCACGTAACTCCTTACGGATCAAAAGTTATGGGCTCTGGAGCGACGGAGACCTAGTCACAAGCCCTACGCCCTTGGTTTGCTGGCCCAACCTCTACGTGAAGCGAAGTTTCCTTGCCCAATGTTCCGTGGGATTCGATAATAGAAATTTGGTGGATAAAGTATCTTGGCAACCCAAACCAGGGCAAAAAAAATTGAAAAGGGGGTGCAACACGAGGACTTCCAAGAGGGTCAACCATCCTAGTACTACTCTCGCCCAAGCACGCTTAACTTCGGAGTTCTGATGGGATCCAGTGCATTAGTGCTGGTATGATCGCACGCGTCATATTGAGGGTACAATTCCTTTATATGTTGACGGGTCACAGTCCCAGCCTAGAGAGATGGCCCATTCAAAAATCCCAATGGGCTTAACGACAACCCATCCGCTTCAACAACGCAGCATCCTCGCAAGACGTGATATCGACGCGTTGTAAGGCTCTCTAATGTCCTGTGAGTAAGGTTGTCATCCTTTTAACAGCTCACGACGTATGATCCGGGATGAAAAAACATAGCAATAGAAGAAAATTGGCCTAAAACTGATGAAAACGTTCAATTTTGGGCTCCTAAAACGGGCATAGCGAGCAAGCTGGCTGCCCCCGTAGTAGAGCTCTCAGAGAGCTTTACAACGGTATGCTGTACGCCGCGTAACTCCTTACGGATCAAAAGTTATGCACACCGGAGCGATCGAGACCTGGTCACAAGCCCTACGCCCTCGGTTTGCGGGCCCATCCTCTACGTGAAGCGAAGTTGTCTTGCCCAATGTTCCGTGGGATTCGGTAATAGAAATTTGGTGGATAAAGTATCTTGGCAACCCTAACCAAGGAAAAAAAATTGAAAAGGGGGTGCAACAAGAGGATTTCCCAGTGGGTCACCCATCGTAGTACTACTCCCGCCCAAGCACGCTTAACTTCGGAGTTATGATTGGATCCGGTGCATTAGTGCTGGTATGATCGCACCCGTCATGTTGAGGGCATAATTCCTTTATTTGTTAACTGTTCACAGTCCCAGCCTAGAGAGATACCCGATTCAAAAGGCCCAATGGGCTTAACAACAACCCATCCGCTTCAACAACGCAGCATCCTCACAAGACGTGATATCGACACGTTGTAGGGCCTTCTAATGTCCTGTGAGTAAGGTTGTCATCCTTTTAACAGCTTACGACGTACGATCCGTGCCGGAAAAATAGAGCAAAAGAAGAAAAATGGCCTGAAACTGATGAAAACGTTCGATTTTGGGCTCCAAAAAGGGCACAGGGAGCAAGCTCGCTTTGCCCTTCGTAGAGCTGTCGGAGAGCTTTGCAACGGCATACTGTTCACAGTGTAACTCCTTACGGATCAAAGTTATGGGCGCCGGAGCGACGGAGACCTGATCACAAGCCCTACGCCCTCGGTTTGCAGGCCTAGCCCCCACGTGAAGCGGAGTTGGCTTGCCCAAGGTGCCGTGGTATTCGATAATAGAAATGTGGTGGATACATTATCTTGGCAACCCAAACCGGAGCAAAAAAAATTGAAAAGGAGAGGGCAACACGAGGACTTCCCAGGGGGTCACCCATCCTAGTACTACTCTCGCCCAAGCACGCATAACTTCGGAGTTCTGATGGGATCCGGTGCATTAGTGCTGGTATGATCGCACCCGTCATGTTGAGGGCACAGTTCCTTTATGTGTTAACAGTTCACAGTCCCAGCCTAGAGAGATGTCCAATTCAAAAGGCCCAATGGGTTTAACGATAACCCATCCGCTTCAACAACGTAGCATCTTAGCAAGACGTGATATGACGCATTGTAAGGCAACCTAATGTCCCGCGAGTAAGGTTGTCGTCCTTTTAACAACTCACGACGTACGATCTGGGACGAAAATACAGAGCAAAATAAGAAAAGTGGCCTGAAACTGATGAAAACGTTCGATTTTGGGCTCCAAAAATGGGCATAGCAAGCAAGCTAGTTGTCCCCGTCGTTGAGCCCTTAGAGAGATTTGGAACGGTATGCTGTGCGCCGCGTAACTCCTTACGGATCAAAAGTTATGGGCACCGGAACGACGGAGACCTGGTCACAAGCCCTACGCCCTCAGTTTACGGGCCCAGCCTCTACGTGAAGCGAAGTTTTCTTGCCCAATGGTCCATGGGATTCGGTAATAGAAATTTGGTAGATAAAGTTTCTTGGCAACTGAAACCAGATCAAAAAAAATTGAAAAGGGGGTGCAACACGAGGACTTCCCAAACGGTCACCCATCCTAGTACTACTCTCGCCCAAGCACGCTTAACTTCGGAGTTCTGATGGGATCCGGTGCATTAGTGCTGGTATGATTGCACACGTCATGTTGAGGGCACAATTCCTTTATTTCTTAACGGGTCACAGTCCCATCCTAGAGAGATAGCCCATTCAAAAGGCCCAATGGGCTTAACGACAACCCATCCGCTTCAACAACGCAACATCCTTGCAAGACGTGATATCGACGCATTGTGGGGCCCTCTATTGTCCCGTGAGTAAGGTTGTCGTCCTTTTAACAGCTCACGACGTACGATCCGGGATGAAAAAGAGAGCAAAAGAAGAAAAGTATACTGTGCGCCGCGTAACTCCTTACGAATCAAAAGTTATGGGCACCGGAGCGACGGAGACTTGGTCACAAGCCCTACGCCCTCGATTTGCAGGCCCAGCCTCCACATGAAGCGAAGTTGTCTTGCCCAAGGTGTCGTGGTATTAGATAATAGAAATGTGGTGGATAAGTTATCTTGGCAACCCAAACCGGAGCAAAAAAAATTGAAAATGTGGGGGCAACACGAGAACTTCCCACGGGGTCACCCATCCTAGTACTACTCTCGCCCAAGCACGCTTAACTTCAGAGTTCTGATAGGATTCGGTGCGTTAGTGATGGTATGATCGCACTCGTCATGTTGAGGGCACAATTCCTTTACGTGTTAACGGTTCCCAATCCCAGCCTAGAGAGATGACCAATTCAAAAGGCCCAATGGGATTAACTATAACCCATCTGCTTCAACAACGCAGCATCCAAGCAAGACGTGATAACGATGCGTTGTAGGCCACCCTAATGTCCCGAGAGTAAGGTTGTTATCCTTTTAACAACTCATGACATACGATCCGAGACGAAAAAATAGAGCAAAAGAAGAAAAATTGCTTGAAACTGATGAAAACGTTCGATTTTGGCCTCAAAAAAGGGGCACAGCAAGCAAGCTGGCTGCCCCCATCGTAGAGCTCACAGAGAGCTTTGCAACGGTATGATGTGCGCCACATAACTCTTTACGGATCAAAAATTACGGGCACTGGTGCGACGGAGACCCGGTCACGAGCCCTACGCCCTCGGTTTGCGAGCCCAGCCTCTACGTGAAGCTAAGTTGTCTTGCCCAATGTTCCATGGGATTCGATAATAGAAATTTGGTGGATAAAGTTTCTTGGCAACCGAAACCAGATCAAAAAAATTTGAAAAGGGGGTGCAACACGAGGACTTCCCAAGGGGTCACCCATCCTAGTACTACTCTCGCCCAAGAACGCTTAACTTCAGAGTTCTGATGGGATCTTGTGCATTAGTGCTGGTATGATTGCACCCGTCATGTTGAGGGCACAATTCCTTTATTTGTTAACAGTTCACAGTCTCAGCCTAGAGAGATGGGCCATTCAAATGGCCCAATGGGCTTAACGACAACACATCCGCTTCAACAACGCAGCATCCTCGGAAGACGTGATATCGACGCGTTGTAGGGCCCTCTAATGTCCCGGGAGTAAGGTTGTCATCCTTTTAACAAATCACGACATACGATCCAAGACGAAAAAATAGAGCAAAAGAAGAAAAGTGGTCTGAAATTGACGAAAACTTTCGATTTTGGGCTCCAAAAAGGGTACAGCGAGTAAGCTGGCTACCCCCTTAATAGAGCTCTCATAGTGCTTTGCAACGGTATGTTGTGCTCTGCGTAACTCCTATAGGATCAAAAGTTACGGGCACCAGAGCGACGGAGATCTGGTCACAAGCCCTACGCCCCCAGTTTGCGGGCCCAGCCTCTACGTGAAGCGAAGTTCTCTTGCCCAATGTTCCGTGGGATTCGGTAATAGAAATTTGGTGGATAAAGTATCTTGGCAACCCTAACCACGGCAAAAAAAATTGAAAATAGGGTGCAACACGAGGACTTCCCACGGGGTCAACCATCCTAGTACTACTCTCGCCCAAGCATGCTTAACATCGGAGTTCTGATGGGATCTGGTGCATTAGTGCTGGTATGATCGCACCCGTCATGTTGAGGGCACAATTCCTTTAATTGTTAACAGTTCACAGTCCCAGCCTAGAGAGATGGGCCATTCAAATGGCCCAATGGGCTTAATGAGAACCCATCCGCTTCAACAACGCAGCATCCTCGCAAGACGTGATATCGACGTGTTGTAGGGCCCTCTAATGTCCCACGAGTAAGGTTTTCGTCTTTTTAACAGCTTATGACGTACGATCCGGGACGTAAAAATCGAGCAAAAGAAGAAAAGTGGCATGAAACTGATGAAATCATTCGATTTTGTCCTCCAAAATGGGCAAAGTGAGCAAGCTTGCCACTCCATCGATGAGCTCTCAGAGAGCTTTGCAACGGTTTGCTGTGCACCGCGTAACTCCTTACGGATCAAAAGTTACGGGCACCGGATTGACGGAGACCTGGTCACAAGCCCTACGCCCTCGGTTTGCGGGCCCAGCCTCTACTTGAAGCGAAGTTGTCTTGCCCAATGTTCCGTGGGATTCGGTTATAGAAATTTGGTGGATAAAGTATCTTGGCAACCCTAACCAGGGCAAAAAAAATTAAAAAGGGGTACAACACGAGGACTTCCCAAGGGGTCACCCATCCTAGTACTACTCTCGCCCAAGCATACTTACCTTCAGAGTTCTGATGGGATCCGGTACATTAGTGCGGGTATGATCGCATCTGTTAACGGTTCACATTCCCAGCCTAGAGAGATGGCCCATTCAAAAGGCCCAATGGGCTTAACGACAACCCATCCGCTTCAACAACGTAGCATCCTCGCAAGACGTGATATCGACGCGTTGTGGGGCCCTCTAATGTCCCGCGAGTAAGGTTGTCATCCTTTCAACTGC
The DNA here is from genome assembly GCA_037974665.1 of Ehretia macrophylla. Taxonomy (NCBI): domain Eukaryota; kingdom Viridiplantae; phylum Streptophyta; class Magnoliopsida; order Boraginales; family Ehretiaceae; genus Ehretia; species Ehretia macrophylla. The sequence continues at coordinate 82,966,557 of CM075770.1, read as the reverse complement.
TCACGACGTACGATCCGGGACAGAAAAACAGAGCAAAAGAAGAAAAGTGGCCTGAAACTGATGAAAACATTCAATTTTGGGCTCCAAAAAGGGCACAACGAGCAAGCTCGCTGCCCCCTTCGTAGAGTTGTCGGAGAGCTTTGCAACGGTATGCTATGCGCTGCATAACTCCTTACGGATCAAAAGTTATGGGCACCAGAGCGACGGAGACCTGGTCACAAGCCCTACACCCTCGGTTTGCGGGCCCAGCCTCCACGTGAAGCGAATTTGTCTTGCCCAAGGTGCCGTGGGATTCGATAATAGAAATGTTCTGGATAAAGTATCTTGGCAACCCAAACCAGAGCAAAAAAATTTGAAAATGGGGGTACAACATGAGGACTTCCCGGGGGGTTACCCATCCTAGTACTACTCTCGCCCAAGCACGCTTAACTTTGGAGTTTTGATGGGATCTGGTGCATTAGTGCTGGTATGATCGCATCTGTCATGTTGAGGGCACAATTCATTTATGTGTTAACGGTTCACAGTCCCAGCCTAGAGAGATGGCCAATTCAAAAGGCCCAATGGGTTTACCGATAACCCATCCACTTCAACAATGTAGCAACCTAGTAAGACGTGATATTGATGCATTGTGGGGCACCCTAATGTCCCGCGAGTAAGTTTGTTGTCCTCTTAACAGCTCACGACATACGATTCGGGATGAAAAAACAGACCAAAAGAAGAAAAGTGGCCTGAAACTGATGAAAACGTTCAATTTTGGGCTCCAAAAAGGGCCGCATCGAGCAAGCTGGCTGCCCACGATGTTGTGCGCCGCGTAACTCGTTCCGGATCAAAAGTTATGGGCACCGAAGTAACGGAGATCTGGTCACAAGCCCTACGCCCTAGGTTTGCGGGCCCAGCCTCTATGTGAAGCGAAGTTGTCTTGCCCAATGTTCCGTGGGATTCGGTAATAGAAATTTGGTGGATAAAGTATCTTGGCAACCATAACCAGGGCAAAAAAAATTGAAAAAGAGGTGCAACACAAGGACCACCCATGGGGTCACCCATCTTAATACTACTCTCGCCCAAGCACGCTTAACTTCAGTGTTCTGATGGGATCCGGTTCATTTGTGCTGGTATGATCGCACACGCCTTGTTGAGGGAACAATTCCTTTATTTGTTAATGGTTCACAGTCCCAGCCTAGAGAGATGGCCCATTCATAAGGCCCAATGGGCTTAACGACAACCCATCCGCTTCAACAACCCAGCATCCTCGCAAGACGAGATATCGACGCATTGTAGGGCCCTCTAATGTCTCGCGAGTTAGGTTGTCGTCCTTTTAACAGCTCACGACGTACGATCCGGGATGAAAAAAAACCAAAAGAAAAAAAGTGTCCTGAAATTGATAAAAACGTTCAATTTTGGGCTCCAAAATGGGCAGAGTGAGCAAGCTGGGTGCCCCCGTCGTAGAGCTCTCAGAGAGCTTTGCAAAGGTATGCTGCGAGCGATGGAGACCTGGTCACAAGCCCTACGCCCACGGTTTGCGGCCCAGCCTCTACATGAAGCGAAGTTGTCTTGCCCAATGTTCAGTGGGATTCGGTAATAGAAATTTGGTGGATAAAGTATCTTGGCAACCCTAACCAGGGCAAATAAATTGAAAAAGGGATGCAACACGAGGACTTCGCACGGGAGCACCCATCCTAGTACTACTCTGGCTCAAGCACGCCTAACTTCGGAGTTCTGATGGGATCTGGTGCATTAGTCCTGGTATGATCGCAATCGTCATGTTGAGGGCACAATTCCTTTATTTGTTAACGATTCACAGTCCCATCCTAGAGAGATGGCCCATTCAAAAGGCCTAATGGGCTTAACGACAACCCATCCGCTTCAACAATGCAGCATCCTCGCAAGGCGTGATATCGACGTGTTGAAAGGCCCTCAAATGTCCCGCGAGTAAGCTTGTCGTCCTTTTAACAGCTTACGACGTACGATCCGGGATGAAAAAACAGAGCAAAAGAAGAAGAGTGTCCTGAAATTGATGAAAACGTTCGATTTTGGGCTCCAAAAAGGGGTACGGCGATCTAGCTGGCTGTGCACGTCGTAGAGCTCTCAGAGGGCTTTGCAACGGTATGCTGTGCGCCACGTAACTCCTTACGGGTCAAAAGTTATGGGCATCGGAGCGACGGAGACCTGGTCACAAGCCCTACGGCCTCGGTTTGGCAGCCCAGCCTCTACGTGAAGCGAAGTCGTCTTGCCCAATGTTCCGTGGGATTCAGTAATAGAAATTTGGTGAATAAAGTATCTTGGCAACCCTAACTAGGGCAAAAAAAATTGAAAATGGGGTGCAACACGAGGACTTCCCAGGGGTCCCCCATCCTAGTACTACTCTCGCCCAAGCACGCTTAACTTCGGCGTTCTGATAGGATGCGGTGCATTAGTGCTGGTATGATCACACTCGTCATGTTAAGGGCACAATTCCTTTATTTGTTAACGGTTCACAGTCCCAGCCTAGAGAGATAGCCCATTCAAAAGGTCCAATGGGCTTAACGACAACCTATCCGCTTCGACAACGCAGCATCCTAGCAAGACATTATATCGACGCATTGTAAGGCCCTCTAATGTCCCGCGACTAAGGTTGTCATCCTTTTAACAGCTCATGACGTATGATCCTGGACGAAAAAATAGAGCAAATGAAGAAAAGTTGCCTGAAACTGATGAAAACGTTGGATTTTGGGCTCCAAAAAGCGCCCAGCGAGCAACCTCGCTGCACCATCGTAGAGCTGTCGGAGAGCTTTGCAACGGTATGCTGTGCGCCGCGTAACTCCTTATGGATCAAAAGTTATGGGCACCGGAACGACGGAGACCTGGTCATAAGCCATACGCTCTCGATTTGCGGGCCCAGCCTCTACGTGAAGCAAAGTTTTCTTGCTGAATGTTCCACGCGATTCGGTAATAGAAATTTGGTGCATAAAGTTTCTAGGCAACCGAAACCAGAGAAAAAAAAATTGAAAAGGGGGTGCAACACGAGGACTTCCCAGGGGGTCACCCATCCTAGTACTTCTCTCGCCCAATCACGCTTAACTTCGGAGTTCTGATAGGACCCGGTGCATTAGTGCTGGTATGATTGCACACGTCGTGTTGAGGGCACAATTCCTTTATTTGTTAACGGTTCACAGTCCCAGCCTAGAGAGATTGCCCATTCAAAAGGCCCAATGGGCTTAACGACAACCCATCCGCTTCAACAACGCAGCATCCAAGCACGACATGATATCGACGCATTGTAGGGCCCTCTAATGTCCCGCGAGTAAGGTTGTTGTCCTTTTAAAAGCTCACGACGTACGATCCGGGATGAAAAAATAGAGCAAAAGAAGAAAAGTATACTGTGCGCCGCGTAACTCCTTACGAATCAAAAGTTATGGGCACCGGAGCGACGGAGACTTGGTCACAAGCCCTACGCCCTCGATTTGCAGGCCCAGCCTCCACATGAAGCGAAGTTGTCTTGCCCAAGGTGTCGTGGTATTAGATAATAGAAATGTGGTGGATAAGTTATCTTGGCAACCCAAACCGGAGCAAAAAAAATTGAAAATGTGGGGGCAACACGAGAACTTCCCACGGGGTCACCCATCCTAGTACTACTCTCGCCCAAGCACGCTTAACTTCAGAGTTCTGATAGGATTCGGTGCGTTAGTGATGGTATGATCGCACTCGTCATGTTGAGGGCACAATTCCTTTACGTGTTAACGGTTCCCAATCCCAGCCTAGAGAGATGACCAATTCAAAAGGCCCAATGGGATTAACTATAACCCATCTGCTTCAACAATGCAGCATCCAAGCAAGACGTGATATCGACGTGTTGTAGGGCCCTCAAATGTCCCGCAAGTAAGGTTGTTGTCCTTTTAACAGCTCACGACGTACGATCCGGGACGAAAAAATAGAGCAATAGAAGAAAAGTGGCCGGAAATTGATGAAAACGTTCAATTTTGGGCTCCAAAAAGGGGCACTGCGATCTAGCTGGCTGCGCACGTCGTAGAGCTCTCAGAGGGCTTTGCAACGGTATGTTGTGCGCCGCGTAACTCCTTACGGATCAAAAGTTATGGGCACCGGAGCGACGGAGACCTAGTCACAAGCCCTACGCCCTCGGTTTGGCGGCCCAGCCTCTACGTGAAGCGAAGTTGTCTTGCCCAATGTTCCGTGGGATTCAATAATAGAAATTTAGTGGATAAAATATCTTGGCAACCCTAACCAGGGCAAAAAAAATTGAAAAGGGGGTGCAACACGAGGACTTCGCAGGGGTCCCCCATCCTAGTAGTACTCTCGCCCAAGCACACTTAACTTCGGCATTCTGATGGGATCCGGTGCATTAGTGCTGGTATGATCGCACCCTTCATGTTGAGGGCACAATTCCTTTATTTGTTAACGGTTCACAGTCCCATCCTAGAGAGATGGCCCATTCAAAAGGTCCAATGGGCTTAACGACATCCCATCCGCTTCAACCATACAGCATCCTCGCAAGACGTGATATCGATGCGTTGTAGGGCCCTCTAATGTCCCGCGAGTAAGGTTGTCATCTTTTAACAACTCACGACGTACAATCCGAGACGAAAAAATAGAGCAAAAGAAGAAAAGTGGCTTGAAACTGATTAAAACTTTCAATTTTGGGCTCCAAAAGGGGCACAGCGAGAAAGCTCGCTGTCCACTTCGTAGATCTGTCGGAGAGCTTTGTAACGGTATGTTGTGCACCGCGTAACTCCTTACGGATCAAAAGTTATGGGCACTGGAGCGACGGAGACCTGGTACATGCCCTGCGCCCTCGGTTTGCGGGCGTAGGCACCACGAGAAGCGAAGTTGTCTTGCCCAAGGTACCGTGGGATTGGATAATAGAAATGTGGTAGATAAAGTATCTTGGCATCCTAACCGGAGAAAAAAAAATTGAAAAGGGGGGTGCAACACGAGGACTTCCCAAGGGGTCATGCATCCTAGTACTACTCTCGGCCAAGCACGCTTAACTTCGGAGTTCTGATGGGATCCGGTGCATTAGTGCTGGTGTGATCGCACCCGTCATGTTAAGGGCACAATTCCTTTATTTGTTAACGGTTCACAGTCCCAGCCTAGAGAGATAGCCCATTCAAAAGGTCCAATGGGCTTAACGACAACCTATCCGCTTCGACAACGCAGCATCCTAGCAAGACATTATATCGACGCATTGTAAGGCCCTCTAATGTCCCGCGACTAAGGTTGTCATCCTTTTAACAGCTCACGACGTACGATCCGGGATGAAAAAACCGAGCAAAAGAAAAAAATTTGCCTGAAACTGATGAAAACGTTCAATTTTGGGCTCCAAAAAGGGCCCAGCGAGCAAGCTCGCTGCACCTTCGTAGAGCTGTTGGAGAGCTTTGCAACGGTATACTGTGCGCCGCATAACTCCTTATGGATCAAAAGTTATGGGCACCAGAGCGACGGAGACCTGATCATAAGCCATACGCTCTCGATTTGCGGGCCCAGCCTTCACGTGAAGTGAATTTGTCTTGCCCAAAGTACCGTGGAATTCGTTAATAGAATTGTGGTGGATAGAGTTTCTTGGCTACCCAAACCGGAACAAAAAAAATTGAAAAGGGAGGTGCAACATGATGACTTCCCAGGGGGTCACCCATCCTAGTACTACTCTCGCCTAAGCACACTTAACTTCGGAGTTCTGATGGGATCCGGTGCATTAGTGCTGGTATGATCACACCCGTGATGTTGAGGGCACAGTTCCTTTATGTGTTAACGGTTCACAGTCCCATCCTAGAGAGATATCCAATTCAAAAGGCCCAATGGGCTTAACGATAACCCATCCGCTTCAACATCGCAGCATCCTAGCAAGGCGTGATATCAACGCGTTGTAGGGCAGAATAATGTCCCGCGAGTAAGGTTGTCGTCCTTTTAACAGCTCACGATGTACGATCCGGGACGAAATAACAGGGCAAAAGAAGAAAAGTGGCCTGAAACTGATGAAAACGTTGGATTTTGGGCTCCAAAAAGGGCATACCAAGCAAGCTGGCTGCCCCCGTCGTAGAGCCCTCAGAGAGCTTTGCAACGGTATGTTGTGCGCCGCGTAACTCTTTACGGATCAAAAGTTATGGGCACCGGAGCGACGGAGACCTACTCACAAGCCCTACACCCTTGGTTTGCTGGCCCAGCCTCTACGTGAAGCGAAGTTGTCTTGCCCAATGTTCTGTTAGATTCGGTAATAGAAATTTGGTGGATAAAGTATCTTGGCAACCCTAACCAGGGCAAAAAAAATTGAAAAGGGGTACAACACGAGGAATTCCCAGAGGATCACCCACCCTGGTACTAGTCTCGCCCAAGCACGTTTAACTTCGGAGTTCTGATGGGATCCAGGGCATTAGTGCTGGTATAATCGCACACGTCATGTTGAGGGTACAATTTTTTTATTTGTTAACGGGTCACAGTCCCAGCCTAGAGAGATGGCCCATTCAAAACGCCCAATAGGCTTAACGATAACCCATCCGCTTCAACAACGCAGCATTCTCGCAAGACGTGATATCGACGCGTTGTAGGGCCCTCTAATGTCCCGCGAGTAAGGTTTTCGTCCTTTTAACAGCTCACGACGTACGATCCGGGATGAAAAAATGGAGCAAAAGAAGAAAAGTGGCCTAAAACTGATAAAAACGTTCGATTTTGGGCTCCAAAAATGGGAACAGCGAGCAAGCTGGCTGCGCCGGTCGTTGAGCTCTCCGAGAGCTTTGCAACAGTATGCTGTGCACCGCGTAACTCCTTACGGATCAAAAGTTATGGGCACTGGAGCGACGGAGACCTGGTCACAAGCCCTACGCCCTCGGTTTGCAGGGCCAGCCTCTACGTGAAGCAAAGTTGTCTTGCCCAATGTTCTGTGGGATTCGGTAATAGAAATTTGGTGAATAAAGTATCTTGGCAACCCTAACCAGGGCAAAAAAAATTGAAAATGGGGTGCAACACGAGGACATCCCTGGGGTCACCCATCCTTGTACTACTCTCGCTCAAGCACGCTTAACTTCGGAGTTCTGATGGGATCCGGTGCATTAGTGCTGGTATGATCGCAACCGTCATGTTGAGGGCACAATTCCTTTATTTGTCAACGGTTCACAGTCCCATCCTAGAGAGATGGCCCATTCAAAAGGCCCAATGGGCTTAACGACAACGCATCCGCTTTGACATCGCAGCATCCTCACAAGACGTGATATGAACGCGTTGTAGGGCCCCCTAATGTCCCGTGAGTAAGGTTGTTGTCCTTTTAACAGCTCACGACGTACGATCCGGGATGAAAAAACAGTGCAAAAGAAGAAAAGTGGCCAGATATTGATGAAAACGTTCGATTTTGTGCTCCAAAAATAGGCACAGCGAGCAAGATGGCTGCGCCCGTCGGAGAGCTCTGAAAGAGCTTTGCAACGGTATGCTGTGCGCCGCGTAACTCCTTACGGATCAAAAGTTATGGGCACCGGAGCAATGGAGAACTGGTCACAAGCCCTACGCCCTCGGTTTGCGGGACCAACCTCTACGTGAAGCGAAGTTGTCTTGCCCAATGTTCAGTGGGATTCGGTAATAGAAATTTGGTGGATAAAGTATCTTGGCAACCATAACCAGGGCAAAAAAAATTGAAAAGAGGGTGCAACACGAGGACTTCCCAGTGGGTCACCCATCCTAGTACTACTCTCTCCCATGCACATTTAACTTCGGAGCTCTGATGGGATCCGGTGCATTAGTGCTGGTATGATCGAACCCGTCATGTTGAGGGCACAATTCCTTTATGTGTTAACGGTTCACAGTCCCAGCCTAGAGAGATGGCCCATTCAGAAGGCCCAATGGGCTTAACGACAACCCATCCGCTTCAACAACGTAGCATCCTCGCAAGATGTGATATCGACGCATTGTAAGGCCCTCTAATATCCCGCAAGTAAGGTTGTCGTCCTTTTAACAGCTCACGACGTACAATCCTGGATGGAAAAACATAGCAAAAAAAGAAAAGTGGCCTGAAACTAATGAAAACGATTGATTTTAGGCTCCAAAAAGGGCACAGTGAGCAAGCCAGCTGCCCACATTGTTGAGCTCTCAGAGATCTTTGCAATGGTATGCTGTGCGCCGCGTAACTCCTTACAGATCAAAACTTATGCGCACCGGAGCGACGGATACCTGGTCACAAGCCCTACGCCCTCGGTTTACGGGCCCAGCCTCTATGTGAAGCGAAGTTGACTTGCCCAATGTTCCGTGGGATTCGGTAATAGAAATTTGGTGGATAAAGTATCTTGGCAACCCTAACCAGTGCTAAAAAAATTCAAAAGGTGGTGCAACACGAGGACTTCCCAAGGGGTCACCCATCCTAGTACTACTCTCGCCCAAGCACGCTTAACTTCGAAGTTCTGATGGGATCCGGTGCGTTAGTGTTGGTAAGATCGCACCCATCATGTTCAGGGCACAATTCATTTATTTGTTAACGGTTCATAGTCCCAGCCTAGAGAGATGGCCCATTCAAAAGGCCCAATGGGCTTAACGACCACCCATCCGCTTCAACAACGCAACATCCTCGCAAGACATGCTATCGATGCGTTGTAGGGCCCTCTAATGTCCCGCTAGTAAGGTTGTCGTCCTTTTAACATCTCACGATGTACGATCCGGGACGGAAAAACAGAGCAAAAGAAGAAAAGTTGCCTGAAACTAATGAAAACATTCGATTTTGGGCTCCAAAAAGGGCACAGCGAGCAAGCTCGCTGCCCTTACGTAGAGCTGTCGGAGAACTTTGCAACGGTATGTTGTGCACCGCATAACTCCTTACGGATCAAAAGTTATGGGTACCAGAGCGACGGAGACCTGTCACAAGCCCTACGCCCTCGGTTTGCGGGCCCAGCCTCCACTTGAAGCGAATTTGTCTTGCCCAAGGTGCCGTGGGATTCGATAATAGAAATGTGGTGGATAAAGTATCTTGGCAACCCAAATCAGAGCAAAAAAAATTTGAAAAGGGGGGTGCAACACGAGGACTTCCCTAGGGGTCACCCATCCTAGTACTACTCTCGCTCAAGCACGCTTAACTTTGGAGTTTTGATGGGATCCGGTGCATTAGTGTTGGTATGATCGCACCCGTCATGTTGGGGGCACAGTTCCTTTATGCGTTAACGGTTCACAGTCCCAGCCTAAAGAGATGGCCGATTCAAAAGGCCCAATGGGCTTAACGATAAACCATCCACTTCAACAACGTAGCATCCAAGCAAGACGTGATATCTACGCATTGTAGGGCCCCCTAATGTCCCGCGAGTAAGGTTGTTGTCCTTTTAACAGCTCACAACGTACGATCCGGGACGAAAAAACAAAGCAAAAGAAGAAAAATGGCCTGAAACTGATGAAAACATTCAATTTTGGGCTCCAAAAAGGTACACAGCGAGCAAGCTGGCTGCCCATGTCGTAGAGCTTTCAGAGAGCTTTGCAACGGTATGCTGTGCGCCGCGTAACTCCCTACGGATCAAAAGTTATGGGCACCGGAGCGACGGAGACCTGGTCACAAGCCCTACGCCCTCGTTTTGCAGGCCCAGCCTCTACATGAAGCGAAGTTGTCTTGCCTAATGTTCCGTGGGATTCGGTAATAGAAATTTGGTGGATAAAATATCTTGGCAACCCTAACCAGGGCAAAAATAATTGAAAAGGGGTGCAACACGAGGACTTCCCAAGGGGTTACCCATCCTAGCACTACTCTCGCCCAAGCACGCTTAACTTCGGAGTTGTGATGGGATCTGGTGCATTAGTGCTGGTATGATCGCACACGTCATGTTGAGGGCACAATTCCTTTATTTGTTAACCGTTCACAGTCCCAGCCTAGAGAGATGGCCCATTCAAAAGGCCCAATGGGCTTAACGACAAACCATCCGCTTCAACAACGCAGCATCCTCGCAAGACGTGATATCGATGCATTGTAGGGCCCTCTAATGTCCCGCGAGTAAGGTTGTCGTCCTTTTAACAGCTCACGACATACGATCCAGGATGAAAAAACAGAGCAAAATAAGAAAAGTGGCCTAAAACTGATGAAAACGTTCAATTTTGGGCTCCAAAAACAGGCACAGCGAGCAAGCTGGCTGCCCCCGTCTTAGAGCTCTCAGAGAGCTTTGCAACGGTATGCTGTGCGTCGCGTAACTCATTACGGATCAAAAGTTATGGGCACCAGAGCAATGGTGTCACGCCTCAACCCGACCTATAGAGGTTAGACTAGGGTGTGATCTAAACGTTCATATCACTTCACGTACTTAATCGTTCATTAAGATTTAACACTTAACGTTTTGGCCTAAACTCCAAAATTTTTCGGTAAACCGGCAGCATAACGGCTGTAATTGGGCTCTTTGGTTTGACCTAATTCTCTAAACGCCTCAAAATTTATCATCTCAAATTCATTTCCAATTGAGATTACTATTTTATCATCTATTGAAACGCCTACTGGTTGTCTTGATGTCTCATTTGATTAATAACCTAGCATGATACTATGCCTCGTTCGTTTGTTAATCCTCGTTACAAAAGTACCTGTTGATCTTAGCTTAATAATGTGTACCTGCTTAAGGTTTGGTTGGTTCATTTTACTTAGCCTTTACCTAACACTTCATAATCCTATTATAGATACTAGCAGTAATAATAGCAAAACGATCATAGTAGTGTCTAGTGTCTGTCTAGTTATCATCAGTACAAACCAAAATTAGACCCCAAATTACAACGGGGGTCTTTTACATTACAACATTGAGCAACATAAAAGAAATAGTCTTCAAGTAGCATAGTTCACAAATAGCCATAATCACGCAAAGCACATAGAACAGGCAATCACTCCAAGGAATCATCGATAGGCACATCGTCCTCAGGTACCTGTTCTTGATCTTCTTCACCTGAGATGATAAAAGAGGGTGAGTCCTTATGAACTCAGCGAGGGGGAACGAGAAATAGGTTTTGAAACTCATTTTCCGGTTCAACTTATGAAAATCCTTTTGCAAGCATGAATATAACACAATTAAGTACATAACAATAATATAAAGTAAAGGAACAGAAATACCAGTCATTCCTCCCTGAGGTTCTCTATGAACCAAGCGAGAGTACTTATACATATAGAAAAGGATACGGTGAGCTTTTGCTCTCAGTTGTTGCGGCCGACTTCAAATCATCCTCTTAACACGCCAAGTGGGTGTACTCTGGATGTACCCCGAAATCCTATGACCCAACTCTCCGAGGAAGTCTAGCCCCCAAGCGAGAGAGGGAATGGGACCATGGTAGTCACGGGTGCACCGGCAAATAAGATACCACCCGGTGTGCGTGATCGCTACCATGCCAGAATGAAAGATTGCAACCTTGTATGCAATGCACATTTATGACATTTAATATATCACATTAGGAGGACAACAAAGTAGGTTGCCTCCGGACAGTCATAAGATTGCACATTGACAAGCAAACAAGCGAGGCACAGATAGACAAGTAGTTTCACTTGAAAAGCGTATGGAGTTATATGAACATTAAACGGGTAGCCATGTAACACATGTAAATCAAGTCATATAACTCATTTCAAAGTCCACGTAATCAAATATTAAGATTATGCAACGTGCAACAACATCTACGTGGGCTCGGAATGCAAGACAGGCCTATTTGTCAACATGCAATGATCAAAATCACATTTAGGGATATAAGGGCATCTACGGGCAGCCTACTAAGCATATAATTCCACACAAAATTCAAATGATCAACACTAGCAAGCCTACCTAGTCGTTAGGGTTTCCATTTCGTGCTTACCCGTGTGATTAAACCCTAAGTCAACTCAAAATCAACCTCAAGTCATGCATCATTTAATTCAAACATCCTCAAGTACTCAAAACATTCCACACAACATCCCAACGCCACAAACCCAAGCATTTAATACCACAAGAGAAGTCACAACAAGTTTTCTAAGCATATAACCAAGTGAAACCCTCACTGCAATAGGCTGTTTTCCCACAATCATTAAGACAAGAAAATAATCTCCAATTCCAATTAATAAGATGTCAAATTAAAGCTTAAGAAGTGAACTAAAATCAGAAACAAACCTTGCATCATTTGGAGTTTGGGATCATTAGTTATAGCCGAAACAGTGGGATAGCACAAAACTGTCCAGATTTGCACACATTTCGATAATTGACGTTTTTGAGGTCCTTAGGGTCAAATTTAGCCTTAGTCCATTTCTGAAAAAAAATGTCCAGAACTGAAAAATATAGCAGTACAACAAATTTTCATGAATTTTGGACATCATTTACTAAGTCAAATCTGGTTCGTTCTACAGGGTCAGTGCATCTGCCAAAACCTGCTTCATTTTTCCAGATTTCCAGATTTGGACACATTTTAATGATTCGCCATTTTGAGGATCTTAGAGTCAAAATTAGCTTTGTCCTATTTCTGATAAAAATGTTCAAAACTGGAAAAAATAGTCACCTACCAATTTTCATGCATTTTGAACATCATTTTCCTAGCCAAACTCACCTCGAAACAACAGGTCAGAGAGCTGTCACATAATCCGATTTCACCTATCATCACTTTCAAGCCAAAATCTTGTCATGCATGGTTGAAGAAGCTTATGAACGCACATATAACTCAAGTACAGAAGCAAAGACATACATTTAAGAGCATGCATATGGATTTTTGAAGGATTTTCAAAAGGTTTTAGCCCTCACCTTAGCAAATCAACAAGAAGATGCACAAAACTTGTTGAAGCACAAATTTCTTCTTCTTCTTTGCCTAGCCGAGATTCCAACTTGGTTTTCTCTATTTTTCCTAGCTTAGTGACCAAGCTCTTAGTACATGCATGTGGTTAGAACAAGAAGAAAAGAAATGGAAGCTAAGAAACTTACCTAGGGCCGATATGAAGAGTCAAAAGCTTGCATGTGAGTTTTCTTGCAACCTTCCTTTGCTTGTGGCTTGCCTTGATTAACTATGGTATGATGAAGATGAGCTATGAAGGTAAGAAGTTCAGCCAAGGCCAAGAGAGAAAGGGAAAAATGAGAGGGAGAGAGAGAAGTTGAGAGGAAAATGAGTGAAATGAAAAAAAAAAACAAAGGCCTTGCAATTTGATGAAGCATGTTCGGCCTTGGGCAGCCAAATTTCAGCCTTTTTGTGTCTTCAAGGTGTAATTTGAAATTCCTAGGATGGGCAAGGAGTGTTTGGTCGGGCAAGGTGGAGTTTTGAGGAGGTTTGAGCAATTTTTTATGCATTGTGTTAAGTGTTTTTGTCATAGGAATGTTTTTAATTTATGCAATGCTTGTCAAATGCATGATATGGTCAGCCAAGGCATGTGAAAATTCTGAATTTTTGTCATCTATTGGGGTATTATTTAATTGTGCGTTGGAAGTGCAAAAAGAATAAGGAATAAAAGTTGAAGAATGCTTAGTGTTTAGTGAAATTTTGTCTTCTAATGAGTTGAATTAGTAATTTAATAATAGTTAATGGATTTTGTAGGATTAATTAATGACCTAGTGCTTCGTGTAAGATGCTTTCTTGTTTAGCGTGAGGGCACGCTTTTCTAGGTCTAGGACACGCACTACGAGGTAGGACACAAACTACGAGACGAACGTATATTTTCCAAGTAAATGCACGCAAATCTAAATGAATGCACGTAATTCAATGCAAGGCACACAAAACGAACACAATTCTCAAACCTAGGTCAAGGCACGCAATTCTATATTAGGGCACATGAAATGAAGTATCGCACGTAAATCGAGGTCGGGCCTCACAGATGGAGACCTGGTCACAAGCCCTACGCCCTTGGTTTACGGGCCCAGCCTCTACGTGAAGCGAAGTTGTCTTGCCCAATGTTCCGTGGAATTCGGTAATAGAAATTTCGTGGATAAACTACCTTGGCAACCCTAACCAGGTAAAAAAAAATTGAAAAGGGGGGTGCAACACGAGGACTTCCCAGGGGGTCACCCATCCTAGTACTACCCTCGCCCAAGCACGTTTAACTTCGGAGTTCTGATGGGATCCGGTGCATTAGTGCTGGTATGATCTCACCCGCCATGTTGAGGGCACAATTCCTTTTTTTGTTAACGGTTCACAATCCCAGCCTAGAGAGATGGCCCATTCAAACCCATCCGCTTCAACAACGCAGCATCCTCGCAAGACGTGATATCGACGCGTTATAGGGCCCTCTAACATCCCGCGAGTAAGGTTGTCATCGAATTAACAGCCCACGACGTACGATCCGGGATGGAAAAACAGAGCAAAAGAAGAAAAGTGGCATGAAACAGATGAAAATGTTCAATTTTGAGCTCCAAAAAGGGCACATAGAGCAAGCTAGCTGCCCCCTTCGTAGAGCTGTCGGAGAGCTTTGCAACGGTATGCTGTGCGCCGCGTAACTCCTTACGGATCAAAAGTTATGGGCACCGGAGCGACGAAGACCTTGTCACAAGCCCTACGCCCTCGGTTTGCGGGCCTAGCCACCACGTGAAGCGAAGTTGTCTTGCCCAAGGTGCCGTGAGATTCGATAATAGAAATGTGGTAGATAAAGTATCTTGGCAACCCAAACCGGAGCAAAAAAAATTGAAAAGTGGGGGGGCAACATGAGGACTTCCCAAGGGGTCACCCATCCTAGTACTACTCTCGCCCAAGCACGCTTAACTTCGGAGTTCTGATGGGATCCAGTGCGTTAATGCTGGTATGATCGCACTCGTCATATTGAGCGCACAATTCCTTTATGTGTTAACGGTTCACAGTCCTAGCCTAGAGAGATGGCCAATTCAAAAGGCCCAATAGGCTTAACGATAACCCATCCGCTGTAACAACGTAGCATCCTAGCAAGACGTGATAACGACGCATTGTAGGCCCCCCTAATGTCCCGCGAGTAAGGTTGTCATCCTTTTAACAACTCACGACGTACGATCTGGGATGAAAAAATAGAGCAAAAGAAGAAACGTTGCCTGAAACTGATGAAAATGTTCGATTTTGGGCTACAAAAATGGGAACAGTGAGCAAGCTGGCTGCCCCCGTCATAGAGCTCACAGAGAGCTTTGCAACGGTATGCTGTGCGTCGCGTAACTCCTTACGGATCAAAAGTTATGGGCACCGGTGCGACGGAGACCTGGTCATAAGCCCTACGTCCTCAGTTTGCGGGCCCAGCCACTACATGAAGCTAAGTTGTCTTGCCCAATGTTCCGTGGGATTCGGTAATAGAAATTTGGTGGATAAAGTATCTTGGCAACCCTAACCAGGGCAAACAAATTTGAAAAGGGGGTGCAACATGAGGACTTCCCAGGGGGTCATCCATCCTAGTACTACTCTCGCCCAAGCACGCTTAACTTCGGAGTTCTGATGGGATCCAGTGCATTAGTGCTTGTATGATCGCACCCGTCATGTTGAGGTCACAATTCCTTTATTTGTTAACAGTTCACTATCACAGCCTAGAGAGATGGCCCATTCAAATGGCCCAATGGGCTTAACGACAACCCATCCGCTTCAACAACGTAGCATCCCCGCAAGACGTGATATCGACGCGTTGTAGGGCCCTCTAATGTCCCGCGAGTAAGGTTTTCGTCCTTTTAACAGATCACAACGTACAATCCAGGACAAAAAAAACATAGCAAAAGAAGAAAAGTGGCCTGAAACTGATGAAAACGTTCGATTTTGACCTCCAAAAAAGTGTAAAGCGAGCAAACTAGCTGCCCTCGTCGTAGAGCTCTCTGAGAGCTTTGCAACGGTATGCTCTGCTACCCGTAACTCCTTATGGATCAAAAGTCACGCGCACCGTAGCGACGAAGACCTGGTCACAAGCCCTACGCCCTCGGTTTGCCGGCCCAGCCTCTACGTGAATTGAAGTTGTCTTGCCAAATGTTCCATGGGATTCGGTAATAGAAATTTGGTGGATAAAGTATTTTGGCAACCCTAACCAAGGCAAAAAAAATTAAAAAGGGGGTGCAACACGAGGACTTCTCAGGGGGTCACCCATCCTAGTACTACTCTCGCCCACGCACGCTTAACTTCGGAGTTCTAATGGGATCCGGTGCATTAGTGCGGGTATGATCGAACCTATCATGTTGAGGGCACAATTCCTTTATTTGTTAACGGTTCACAGTCCCAGCCTAGAGAGATGGCCCATTCAAAAGGCCCAAAGGGCTTAACGACAACCCATCTGCTTCAACAATGCAGCATCCTCGTAAAACATGATATCGACGCGTTGTAGGGCCCTCTAATATCCCGCGAGTAAGGTTTTCCTCCATTTAACAGCTCACGATGTACGATCTGGGATGAAAAAACCGAGCAAAAGAAGAAAAGTGGCCTGAAACTGATGAAAATGTTCAATTTTGGGCTCCAAAAAGGGGCACAGCGAGCAAGCTAGCTGCCCCCGTCATTGAGCTCTCAGAGAGCATTGCAACGGTATGTTGTGCGCCGCGTAACTCCTTACGGATCACAAGTTATGGGTGCCTGATTGACGGAGACCTGGTCACAAGCCCTACGCCCTCGGTTTACGGGCCCAGCCTCTACGTGAAGCGAAGTTGTCTTGCCCAATATTCCGTGGGATTCGGTAATAGAAATTTGGTGGATAAGGTATCTTGGCAACCCTAACCAAGGCAAAAAAAAATTGAAAATGGGGTGCAACACGAGGACTTCCAAGGGGGTCACCCATCCTAGTACTACTCTCGCCCAAGCATGCTTAACTTCGGAGTTCTGATGGGATCCGGTGCATTAGTACTGGTATGATTGCACCCGTCATGTTGAGGGCACAATTCCTTTATTTGTTAACGGTTCATAGTCCCAGCCTAGAGAGATGGCCCATTGAAAAGGCCCAATGGGCTTAATGATAACCCATCCGCTTCAACAACGAAGCATCATCGCAAGACGTGATATCGACGCGTTGTAGGGCCCTCTAATGTCCCGCGAGTAAGGTTGTTGTCCTTTTAACAGCTCACGACGTACGATTCGGGATGAAAAAACAGAACAAAAGAAGAAAAGTGGCCTGAAACTGATGAAAATGTTCGATTTTGGGCTCCCAAAGGGGCACAGCGAGCAATCTCTCTACCCTCTTCGTAGAGCTATCGGAGACTTTGCATCGGTATGCTGTGCGCTGTATAACTCCGTACAGATCAAAAGTTATGGCCACCAGAGCGACGGAGACCTAGTCACAAGCCTTACGCCCTCGGTTTGCGGGCCCAGCCTCCACGTGAAGCGAATTTGTCTTGCCCAAGGTGCAGTGGGATTCGATAATAGAAATGTGGTGGATAAAGTATCTTGGCAACCCAAACTGGAGCAAAAAAAATTGAAAAGGGGGGTGCAACACGAGGACTTCCCAGGGGGTCACCCATTCTAGTACTACCCTCGCCCAAACACGCTTAACTTCGGAGTTCTGATGGGATCCGGTACATTAGTACTGCTATGATCGCAACCGTCATGTTGAGGGCACAATTCATTTATGTGTTAATGGTTCATAGTCCCAGCCTAGAGAGATTGCCAATTCAAAAGGCCCAATGGGCTTAACGATAACCCATCCACTTCAACAACACAGCATCCGAGCAAGACGTGATATCGACGCGTTTTAGGGCCCCCTAATGTCCCGCGAGTAAGGTTGTCGTCCTTTTAACAGCTCACGACGTACGATCCAGGACGAAAAAATAGTGCAAAATAAGAAAAGTGGCCTGAAACTAATGAAAACATTCGATTTTGGGTTCAAAAAATGGGCACAGCGAGCAAACTGGCTTCCCCCGTCGTAGAGCTCTTAGAGAGCTTTGCAACGGTATGCTGTGCGCCGTAACTCATTACGGATCAAAAGTTATGGCCATCGGAGCGACGGAGACCTGGTCACAAGCCCTACGCCCTCGATTTGCAGGCCGGCCTCTACTTGAAGCGAAGTTGTCTTACCCAATGTTCCGTGGGATTCGGTAATAGAAATTTGGTGGATAAAGTATCTTGGCAACCCAAACTGGAGCAAAAAAAATTGAAAACGGGGGTGCAACAAGATGACTTCCCAGGGGGTCACCCATCCTAGTACTACTCTCGCCTAAACACGCTTAACTTCGGAGTTTTGACGGGATCCTGTGCATTAGTACTGGTATGATCGCACCCATCATGTTGAGGGAACAATTCCTTTATGTGTTAACGGTTCACAGTCCCAGTCTAGAGAGATGGCCAATTCAAAAGGCCCAATGGGCTTAACGATAACTCATCCGCTTCAACAACGCAGCATCCTAGCAAGATGTGATATCGAGGCATTGTAGGGCCCCCTAATGTTCCGCAAGTAAGGTTGTCATCCTTTTAACAGCTCACGACGTATGATCCGGGACGAAAAAACAGAGCAAAAGAAGAAAAGTTGCCTGAAACTGATGAAAACGTTCGATTTTCGGCTACAAAAAGGGCACAGGGACCAAGTTGGCTACCCCTGTCGTAGAGCTGACAGAGAGCTTTGCAATGGTATGCTGTGCACCGCGTAACTCCTTACGAATCAAAAGTTATGGGCACCGGTACGACGGAGACCTAGTCACAAGCCCTACGCCCTCGGTTTGCGGGCCCAGCCACTACGTGAAACTAAGTTGTCTTGCCCAATGTTCGGTAATAGAAATTTGGTGGATAAAGTATCTTGGCAACCCTAACCAGGGAAAAAAAAATTGAAAAGGGGGTGCAACACGAGGACTTCCCAGGGGGTCACCCATCCTAGTACGTCTCTCGCCCAAGCACGCTAAACTTTGGAGTTCTGATGCGATCCGGTGCATTAGTGCTGATTTGATCGCACCCGTCATGTTGAGGGCACAATTCCTTTATTTGTTTACAGTTCACTGTCCCAGCCTAGAGAGATGGCCCATTCAAATGGCCCAATGGGCTTAACGACAACCCATCCGCTTCAACAACACAGCATCCTCGCAAGACTTGACATCGACGCGTTGTAGGGCATTCTAATGTCCCGCGAGTAAGGTTATCGTCCATTTAACAGATCACGACGTACGATCCAGGACAAAAAAATAGAGCAAAAGAAGAAAAGTGGCCTGAAACTGATGAAAACGTTCGATTTTGGGCTCCAAAAATGGGTACAGCAAGCAATACCCCCGTCCTAGAGCTCTCAGAGAGCTTTGCAACGGTATGCTGTGCCCCCCGTAACTCCTTACGGATCAAAAGTTACGGGCACCGGAGCGACGGAGACCTGATCACAAGCCCAACGCCCTCGGTTTGTGGGCCCAGCCTCTATGTGAAGCGAAGTTGTCTTGCCCAATGTTCCGTGGGATTCGGTAATAGAAATTTGGTGGATAAAGTATCTCGGTAACCCTAACCAGGGCAAAAAAATTGAAAAAGGGTACAACACGAGGACTTCCAAAGGGGTCCACCATCCTAGTACTACTCTCGCCCAAGCACGCTTAACTTTGGAGTTCTGATGGGATCCGGTGTATTAGAGCTGGTATGATCGCACCCGTCATGTTGAGTTCACAATTCCATTATGTGTTGACGGTTCACAGTCCCAGCCTAGAGAGATGGCCCATTCAAAAGGGCCAATGGGCTTAACGATAACTCATCCGCTTCAACAACGCAGCATCCTAGCAGGACGTGATATCGACGCATTGTAGGGCCCCCTAATGTCCCGCGAGTAAGGTTTTTGTGCTTTTAACAGCTCACGACGTACGATCCGGGACTGAAAAATAGAGCAAAAGAAGAAAAGTGGCCTGAAACTGATGAAAACTTTCTATTTTGGGCTCAAAAAGGGCACATCGAGCAAGCTGGCTGCCCCCGTCGTAGAGCTCTAAGAGAGCTTTGCAACGGTATGCTGTGCGCCGCGTAACTCCTTGCGGATCAAAAGTTATGGGCACCGGAGCGACGGAGACCCGGTCACAAGCCCTACGCCCTCGGTTTGCAGGCCCAGCCTCTACGTGAAGCGAAGTTGTCTCGCCCAATGTTCCATGGGATTCGGTAATAGAAATTTGTTGGATAAAGTATCTTGGCAACCCTAACCAGGGCAAAAAAAATTGAAAAGGGGGTGCAACACGAGGACTTCCCACGGGGTCACCCATCCAAGCACTACTCTCGCCCAAGCACGCTTAACTTCGGAGTTCTGATGGGATCCGGTGCATTAGTGCTGGTATGATCGCACACGTCATGTTGAAGGCACAATTCCTTTATTTGTTAACGGTTCACAGTTCCAGCCTAGAGAGATGGCCCATTCAAAAGGCCGAATGGGCTTAACGATAACACATCCACTTCAGCAATGCAGTATCCTCGCAAGACATGATATCGATGCGTTGTAGGGCCCTCTAATGTCCATCGAGTAAGGTTGTCGTCCTTTTAACAGCTCTCGACGTACGATCTGGGATGAAAAAATAGAGCAAAAGAAGAAAAGTGGCCTAAAACTGATGAAAACGTTCGATTTTGTGCTCCAAAAATGAGCAAAGCGAGCAGGCTGGCTGCCCCCGTCGTTGAGCTCTCAGAGAGCTTTGCAACGGTATGCTGTGCGCCGCGTAACTCCACACGGATCAAAAGTTAGGGGCACCGGATCGACGGAGACCTGGTCACAAGCCCTACGCCCTCGGTTTGCGGGCCAGCCTCTACGTGAAGCGAAGTAGTCTTGCCCAATGTTCCGTGGGATTCGGCAATAGAAATTTGGTGGATAAAGTCTTTTGGCAACCCAAACCGGAGCAAAAAGAATTGAAAAGTGGGGTGCAACACGATGACTTCCCAGAGGGTCACCCATCCTAGTACTACTCTCGTCTAAGCACGCTTAACTTCGGAGTTTTGATGGGATCCAGTGCATTAGTGCTGATATGATCGCACCCGTCATGTTGACGGTACAATTCCTTAATGTGTTGACGGTTCACAATCCCAGCCTAGAGAGGTGGCCAATTCAAAAGGCCCAATGGACTTAACGATAACTCATCCGCTTCAACAACGCAGCATCCTAGCAAGACGTGATATCGACGCATTGTAGGGCCCCCTAATGTTCCGCGAGTAAGGTTGTTGTCCTTTTAACAGCTCACGACATACGATCCGGGACGAAAAAACAGAGCAAAAGAAGAAAAGTTGCTCGAAACTAATGAAAACGTTCGATTTTGGGCTCCAAAAATGGGCACAGCGAGCAAGTTGGCTGCCCCCGTCGCAGAGCTCATAGAGAGAATTGCAACAGTATGCTGTGCGCCGCGTAACTACTTACGGATCAAAAGTTATGGGCACCGGCGCGACGGAGACCTGGTCACAAGCCCTACGCCCTCGGTTCGCTGGCCCAGCCACTATGTGAAGCTAAGTTGTCTTGCCCAATGTTCCGTAAAGTATCTTGGCAACCCTAACCAAGGCAAAAAATATTGAAAAGGGGGTGTAACACGAGGACTTCCCAGGGGGTCACCCATCCTAGTACGACTCTCGCCCAAGCACACTTAACTTTGGAGTTCTGATGGGATCCGGTGCATTAGTGCTGGTATGATCGCACCCGTCATGTTGAGGGCACAATTCCTTTATTTGTTAACAATTCACTGTCCTAGCCTAGAGAGATGGCCCATTCAAATGGCCCAACGGGCTTAACGACAACCAATCCGCTTCAACAACGCAGCATCCTCGCAAGACATGATATCGACACGTTGTAGGGCCCTTTAATGTCCCGCGAGTAAGGTTGTCATCCTTTTAACAGATTACGATGTACGATCCAGGATGAAAAAACAGAGCAAAAAAAGAAAAGTGGCCTGAAACTGATGAAAATGTTCAATTTTGGGCTCCAAAAATTGGTACAGCGAGCAAGCTCGCTGCCCTCGTCGTAGAGCTCAGAAAGAGCTTTGCAACGGTATGCTGTGCTCCGCGTAACTCCTTACGGATCAAAAGTTACGGGCACCGGAGCGACGGAGACCTGGTCACTAGATTACGCCCTCGGTTTGCGGGCCCAGCCTCTACGTGAAGTGAAATTGTCTTGCACAATGTTCCGTGGGATTCGGTAATAGAAATTTGGTGGATAAAGTATCTCGGCAACCCTACCCAGGGCCAAAAAAATTAAAAAGGGGGTGCAACACGAGGACTTCCCAAGGCGCAACCATCCTAGTACTACTCTCGCCCAAGCACGCTTAACTTCGGAGTTCTGATGGGATCTAGTGCATTAGTGCTGGTATGATCGCACTCGTCATGTTGAGGGCACAATTCCTTTTTTTGTTAACGGTTCACAGTCCCAGCCTAGAGAGATAGCCCATTCAAAAGTCCCAATGGGCTTAACGACAACCCGTCCGCTTCAACAACGCAGCATCCTCGCAAGACGTGATATCGACGCGTTGTAGGGCCCTCTAATGTCCCGCGAGTAAGGTTGTCGTCCTTTTAACAGCTCACGACGTATGATCCGGGACGGAAAAAACCGAGCAAAAGAAGAAAAGTGGCCTGAAACTGATGAAAACGTTCGATTTTGGGCTCCAAAAACATGCACAGCGAGCAAGCTGGCTGCCCCCGTCGTTGAGCTCTCAGAGAAGTTTGCAACGGTATGCTTTACGCCGCGTAACTCCTTACGGATCAAAAGTTATGGGCACCTGATTGATGGAGACCTGGTCACAAGCCCTACTCCCTCGGTTTGTGGGCCCAGCCTCTACGTGAAACGAAGTTGTCTTGCCCAATGTTCCGTGGGATTAGGTAATAGAAATTTGGTGGATAAGGTATCTTGGCAACCCTAACCAGGGCAAAAAAAATTGAAAAGGGGGTGCAACACGAGGACTTCCCAGGCGGTCACCCATCCTAGTACTACTCTCGCCCAAGCACGCTTAACTTCGGAGTTCTGATGGGATCCGGTGCATTAGTGCTGGTATGATCTCACCTGTGAGGCCCGACCCCGATTTACGTGCGATACCTCGTTTCGTGTGCCCTAATCTAGATTTGCGTGCCTTGACCTAGGTTTAAGAATTGTATTCATTTTATGTGCTATGTATTGAATTACGTGCATTCATTTAGGGTTGCGTGGATTTACTTAAAAAACGTGCGTTCGTCTCGTAGTTCGTGCCCTACCTCGTAGTGCATGCCCTAGATCTAGGAAAGAGTGCCCTCACGCTAATCAAGAAAGCATCCTACACAAAGCACTAGACTACTAAATAATCCTACAAACTCCACTATCAATATTATAATCCTAATTCAACCCACTAAAAGACAAAAATTCACTAAACACTAAACATTCTTCATTCTTTATTCCTTATTCTTTTTGCACTTCCAACACTTAATTAAAAAAAATCCAAAACATGACAAAAATTCAGATTTGGTACATGCTTTGGCCGACCATACCAAGGCTTTTGCACAAGGTTTGAACAATTATTCAATTAATCATGCATGCTTGGACAAACTATGACACAAAATGCATAAAAATTGCTCAAACCACCTCAATTTTCTCACCTTGCTAGACCAAACCACCTATGCCCATGCTAACATTTTAAATTTCATCTTGAAGACACAAAAAGGCTGAATTTTTATGCCCAAGGCCAACCACTTGCTCAATATTTGCAAGCCATCATTTTTTTTGTCATTTCTTCTTTCTCCTCAACCTTTTCTCTCTCCCTCTCATTCTCCTCACCACCTCTCGGCTTTAGCTTAATCTCTCCACCTCCTAGCTCATCTTCTTCATCATATGGTGCATCAAGTCAAGCAACAAGCAAGGAAATTCGAGCAAGCTAGCTAGAGTGCGAAAATCACACATGCATGTCCTTTGAAGTTTCTATTCGGCCCTAGGTAGGTTTCTTGGCTTCCATTTATTTCTTCTTGTTCTAACCTCATGCATGTGCTAAGAGCTTGGTCACTAAGCTAGGAAAAATAGAGAAACTCTAGTTGGAATCTCGGCTAAGCAAGAAGAAGAAGAGATTTGAGCTTCAACCAGTTTTTGTGCATCTTCTTGGTTGTTTGCTAAGGTGAGGGCTAAAACCTTTTGAAAATCCTTCAAAAATTCACATGCATGCTCATAAATGTATGTCTTTGCTACTGTACTTGAGTTATATGTTCGTTCATAAGCTTAAACAACCATGCATGGCAAGATCTTGTCTTGAAAGTGGTGATAGGTGAAGTCGGATTGTTGATAGCTCTCTGACCATATTGTTTCGAGGTAAGTTTATCTCGGCAAATGATTTTGAAAATGCATGAAAATTGGTAGGTGACTAGTTTTGCCAGTTGTGAACATTTTTTGCAGAAATATCCCGAAGCTAAGTTTGACTCTAAGGTCTTCAAAATGGTAAATCTTTGAAATGTGCCCAAATCTGGAAATCTGGAAAAAATGAAGAAGGTTTTGGCAGATGCACTGACCTTGTAGAACGAACCAGATTTGACTTAGTAAATGATGTCCAAAATGCGTAAAATTTTGTGTTCTGCTCTATTTTTCAGTTCTGGACATTTTTGTCAGAAATGGACTAAGGCTAAATCTGACCCTAAGGACCTCAAAAATGACCGTTACTGAAAAGTGTTCAAATCTTGACAGTTTTGTGCTATCCCACTGTTTCGGCTATATCTAATGATCCCGAACTCCAATTGATGCAAGGTTTATTTCTGATTTTAGTTAACTTCTTATGATTTAATTTGACATCTTATTCACTGGATTTGGAGATTTTTTTCTTATCCTACTGATTGTGAGAAAACAGCCTTTTGCAGTAAGGGTTTCACTTAATGTTGTGCTTAGAAAAATTGTTGTGACTCCTCTTGTTGAATTAAATGCTTGGGATTGTAGCTTAGGGATGTTGTGTGGACTATTTTGAATGTTTGAGGATGTTGAATTAAATGATGCATGACTTGAGATTGACTTTGAGTTGACTTAGGGTTTAATCACACGGTTAAGCATGAAACGGAAACCCTAATGACTAGGTAGGCTTGCTAAGTGTTAATCATTTGGATATTGTGTGGAATTATATGCTTAGTAGGCTGCCCGTAAATTCCCTTATAGTCCTAAATGCGATTTTGATCATTGCATGTTGACAAATGGGCTTTTCTAGCATTCGAGCCCACGTAAATGTTGTTGCATGTTGAATAATTCTATCACCTGATTACGTGGACTTCGAAACGAGTTATATGGCTTGATTTACATGTGTTACATGGCTGCCTGTTTAATGTTCATATAACTCTATATGTCTTTCAAATGAAATTACATGTTTTATCGTGCCCTGCCTGTTTACTTGGTCAATGTGCAATCTTATAACTGTCCGGAGGCAGTCTACTTTGTTGTCCTCCTAATGTGATACATGAAATGTCATAAATGTGCACTGCGTACAAGGTTGCAACCTTTCCTGACGGCATGGTAGCGATCACGCACACCGGGCGGCATCGGGCTTGCCGGTGCACCCGTGACTACCATGGTCCCATTCCCTCTCTCGCTTGGGGGCTAGACTTCCTTGGAGAGTTGGGTCGTAGGATTTCAGGGTACATCCGGAGTACACCCACCTGGCGTGTTTGGGGAATGATTTGAAGTCGGCTGCAACAACTGATTCTGGAACTGATCTGAGAGCAAAAGCTCACTGTATCCTTTTTACTATCTGTATAAGTACTCTCGCTTGGTTCCTAGAGAACCTCGGGGAGGAAAGACCGGTATTTCTATTCTTGTACTTATGTTATTGTTATATTCATGCTTGCAAAAGGATTTCATAAGTTGAACCGAAAAATGAGTTTCAAAACCTATTTCTCGTTCCCCCTCGCTGAGTTCATAAGGACTCACCCTCTTTTATCATCTCAGATGAAGAAGATCCCAAGCAGGTACCCGAGGACGGTATGCCTAATGATGAATCCCTGGAGTGATTGCCTGTTTGTGTGCTTTGCGTGATTATGGCTACTTGTGAACTTTATGCTTCTTGAAGACTATTTCCTTTTATGTTGCTCGATGTTGTGATATAAAAGACCCCCGTTGTAATTTGGGGTCTAATTTTGGTTTGTACTGATATTGCTAGACAGACACTAGACACTACTATGATCGTTTTGCTATTTATCACTGCTAGTATCTATCATAGGTTACGACGTATTAGTTAAGGACTAAGTAAATGAACTTATCCAATCTTAAACAGGTACTCACTATTAAGCTAAGATCAACAAGAACCTTTGTAACGAGGATAAACAAACAAACGAGACATAGTATCATGCTAGGTTGTAAATCAAACGAGACATCAAGATAACCAATAGGCATTTCAATTTACGATAAATAGCAATCTTAGTTGGAAATGAAATTGAGATAGTAAATTTTGAGGCGTTTAGAGAATTAGGCCAAACCAAAGAGCCCAATTACAGCCGTTATGCTGCCAGTTTTTTCGACAAAACTTGGAGTTTAAACTAAAATGATAAGTGTTAAATCTTCATAAACTGTTAAGTATGTGACATGTCCTGAACGTTAGATCATACCCTAGTCTAACCTTATAGGCCGGGTTGGGGCGTGACACCTTAGAACTAGAATGGTATCAGAGCTTAGATTGCTTAAGCCGGGTTTAACTCTCGGACCGTGGGTGGAGCCCTAAGATAATTAGGATGACTTGTTTATGTGTTATTGTGTGATAATGTTAAATGTGCCTTCTATGCTCTATGTGCTTAAGTGATTAACATGCCTTAAATTGTTTCTAGAATTGTACCTATATTATGTTGCATATCTTATGCATTAGATTCTTAATTGTCATGTTTTAATAAATTGTGCATCGTAATCTGTGCCTATAGATGGCTGGCCCTAGTACCCGTACTACTAATAGGAGCGGTGAACCCCAAGAGACCGGAGATGCCTGTCAAACTAATCCCGGTATAGCTATGTTTAATATGATGGCAAATGCCATGGATCGTGTATCACGAGTGATGGAGCGGCAAGATGCACGTGAAGCCAACAATAACAACAAAAACATCAACAACAGGAATGAGGGTAACCATGGGAGACATAGCAGAATGAGGGAGTTCATTGACTTTTGCCTGTCTAAATTCCACGGGGAAGCTGATGATGAGAAAGCAGAGGCTTGGCTGTCCGAGATCGAGAAGATTTTTAGGCCACTTGATTATAATGATGAAGAGAAGGTAGAGTTTGCTGTGTTTCTGTTGCACGGGGATGCCGAGCATTGGTGGCACACTATTGAGACACTGTGGGAGACTGATCAGACACCTCACTTGTGGGGTAATTTCGTTAAGGCATTTAAGGAGAAATATGTACCTGCAGTCTCCAGGTAGAGGTGAGCTGAGGAGTTCATGCACTTGACCCAGGGTAACATGACGGTGGCCCAGTACGAGGCTCGTTTCGACCGACTGTCCCGTTATGCTCAATATATGGTTAGTACTCCGGAGGCAAAGATGTGGAAATTTACTACTGGATTGAGGCCAGAGATTCAGGACCAGCTGGCTTCTCATGACTTCGATACCTATTCTACTCTCTTTGCTGCTGCCTCTCGAGTTGAGAAGAGGAAACTAGATGGAGCCGGTTCGAGTCAATCGAACAAGAAACCGTACCAGCCTCCAGGTCAGCAGAGGAAATTCCAGAGTCAGAGTCGTAATCAAGGCCCGAGCCAGAACAGGCCAGTGAATAACTGTGGCTCGACGAAAGCGCCATTAGCCTCTTTCGCCAGCGGATCCACAGGTAGTTCACCTGCTACTCAGTCCGTCAGCTGTTCTTATTGTGATAGGAAGGGGCATTCCGAGGCCCAGTGTTGGAGGAAGTCAGGACGGTGCATGAGATGTGGCAGTGATCGGCATCAGATCAAGGATTGCCCTAAACGGCAGGTAGGACAGAATCAGGGTAAACCAGCCGGTAGAGGCAAGACTCCAGTTCCCAGAGTCTAGGCTTGAGCCTATGTTATTGAGTGTGAGGAGATTCCAGATGAGACCACTGTTTTTGAAGGTACATTCTTCATACTGAATCAACCTGTTAGGGTATTAATTGACCCGGGTGCTACTCATTCATTTATTACTCCCTTATATGTGGAACGTGTGAAACTAAAAGTTATATGTTTGCCATACGAAGTAGAAGTTGGTACTCTAATGGGTTCTAAACTTGTAACTAGCTCAGCTTGTAAAGCATGTAAGATCCAAATTGAGGATAGAGAATTATCAGCCAATTTTATTGTATTACCTTTTCGAGAATATGAGGTCATTTTAGGGATGGACTAGCTGGCAAAACATCATGTCCAACTAGATTGCCGGGCGAAGATTATAACGTTCCGGGTACCTGATCAACCGATACTGGAGGTTAGGATTCGAAGAGATTTCACCAGGAGTTCCATCATTTTATCTACAAAAGCAGTAAAGTCCTTGAGGAAAGGGTGCAGCGGATACTTAGCTTACCTCATCAACAAGCCGTCGGACAAAGCTAAGTTGGAGGAGGTGCCAGTGATCAAAGACTATGCAGATGTGTTTCCAGAAGAATTACCCGGTTTACCTCCAAATCGGGAAACCGAGTTTGTTATAGAGCTACTGCCTGGCGCCCAGCCGATATCTAAAGCTCCCTATCATATGGCACCAGCCGAGCTACAAGAATTGAAGGACTAATTGCAAGGATTGCTGAAGAAAGGGTTTGTTCAACCAAGTTCTTCACCATGGGGTGCACCACTTCTATTTGTAAAGAAGAAAGACGGAACGTTGAGGCTTTGCATTGATTACCGAGGATTGAACCAAGTGACTGTCAAGAATAAATACCCACTTCCACTGATCGACGAGTTATTTGATCAACTGCAAGGAGCCAAAGTGTATTCGAATCTCGACTTGAGGCAAGGGTATTATCAGTTGCGGATTAAAAAGGAAGATGTGCCTAAAACGGCTTTCAGGACGAGGTATAGGCATTATGAATATGTGGTGATGCCTTTTGGACTAACTAATGCCCCTGCATCTTTTATGGATTTGAGGCATAGGGTGTTTCAACCCTACTTGGACCAATTTGTGGTAATCTTCATTGATGATATTTTGGTATACTCGAAATCCGAGGCGGAGCATGAACAACATCTGCGGTTGGTACTGCAGAAACTTCGAGAGCATCAAATGTATGCAAAGTTTAGCAAGTGTGAATTTTGGTTGCAACAGATTGCATTTTTGGGGCATATCATATCCCAAGAGGGAATGGCAGTGGACCCAGCAAAAATAGATGCTGTGATGTCTTGGAAGAAATCGGAGAACGTTACGGAGGTTCGGAGTTTCCTTGGTCTAGCCGGCTATTATCGGAGGTTCGTGAAAGATTTCTCTAAGATTGCAGGACCTCTTACAAAGCTCACTCAAAAGAAAACAAAGTTCGTGTGGGATGATAAGTATGAGAACAACTTCCAAGAATTGAAGAAAAGATTAACTACCGTACCTGTTCTTGCATTGCCTGAAGGGAGTCAAGGCTTTGTAATCTATAGCGATGCTTCAAAAGAAGGATTGGGTTGTGTGTTGATGCAAAATGGAAGAGTGATTGCATATGCTTCTAGGAAATCAAAGTCGTATGAAGTGAATTACCCGATGCATGATTTGGAGTTAGCGGCTATTGTGTTTGCACTCAAGAAATGGAGGCATTATCTGTGGGGTAACAAGTTTGAGGTATTTACTGATCATAAGAGCTTGAAATACTTGTTCTCTCAAAAGGAGTTGAATATGAGGCAAAGGCGGTGGATGGAGCTTTTGGATGATTATAACTGCTCAATCAATTATGTGCCCGGTAAAG
Organism: Ehretia macrophylla; assembly: GCA_037974665.1. Classification (NCBI taxonomy): domain Eukaryota; kingdom Viridiplantae; phylum Streptophyta; class Magnoliopsida; order Boraginales; family Ehretiaceae; genus Ehretia; species Ehretia macrophylla. Next base: position 82,937,039 of record CM075770.1, on the reverse strand, counting down.
CGAATGTAGTTGCAGACGCCTTAAGTAGGAAAGCAAGCATGGAAAAACTTGAAGTCAAGGTACAAGAGTTGTTGGAGGAAGCATTTTTGTGGAAACCACAATTGACTCAGAAAGGGTTACTTTTTGCCAGTACTCAAGTTCAATCAACTTTGTTGCCTGAGTTACGAGAGGCTCAACAGAAGGACCAACAGTTCCAGAAGATTAAAGAAGGCAACGCAGATTTCATGTTTCATGATGATGGTATTTGGAGATTTAGGAATCGGATTTGTGTTCCCAATGAGCCAGAGTTGAAAAAGAAGATTCTTGAGGAAGCCCATAATTCAAGATATACTATTCACCCCGGCGGAACAAAGATGTACCGGGATTTGAAGCAGCACTATTGGTGGAATAACATGAAAAGAGAAATTGCGGAGTTTGTGGCACGGTGTTTGACTTGCCAAAGAGTCAAGGCGGAACATCAACGACCCTCAGGTTTACTTCAGCCGTTGGAGATTCCTCAATGGAAATGGGAACATATCACTATGGATTTTGTTATGGACCTGCCCAGATCGCAAAAGGTTCATGACGCCGTTTGGGTCATAGTGGATAGATTAACTAAGTCAGCATACTTTTTACCGATGAACAAGGAGGATAGTCTTGAGAAATTGGGAGATATGTATGTGGAAGAGATTGTAAGATTGCACGGGATGCCTGTGAGTATTGTATCGGATAGGGATCCTCGTTTTACTTCTCGATTTTGGAAAAGAATGCAAAAGCTTTGGGGACGAAGCTGAGTTTCATCATGGCTTATCACCCTCAGACTGATGGACAATTGGAGAGGACTATTCAGATTTTGGAGGATATGCTGAGGGCGTGTGTTTTGGATTTCGGAAAAGTTGGAAGAAATATCTATCTCTAGCGGAGTTCGCTTATAATAACAGTTATCAGGCCACTATCAGGATGGCCCCTTTTGAGGCGCTGTATGGACGTAAGTGTCGATCCCCAATTTACTGGGATGAAGTAGGTGAGACGAAGACTTTTGACCCGACCCTTTTACCTGAACTTATGAAGACTGTTGATAATATCCACCTCATCCGGAAACGGATGCTTACCGCCCAGAGCAGGCAGAAGAGTTATGCAGACCGACGGAGACGGAGTCTCGAGTTTGAGGTTGGCGACAAGGTGTTCTTGAAGATATCACCCCGGAGGGGACTGATTAAACATGGCAAGGGTAGAAAGTTGAGCCCGAGGTTTGTAGGACCATTTGAGATAGTTGAGAAGGTTGGCAAGTTGGCGTATCACCTAGTATTACCCCAGAACCTCTCCAATATTCACGACGTCTTTCATGTTTCGATGTTGCGGAAGTATCATCCTGACCCGTCGCACATCTTGGAGCCAGAGCCGTTGCAGCTTCAGGAGAACTTGTCTTACGAGGAGAAGCCCATTCGGATCCTAGACCAGCAGGATCGGGAGTTGCGCAACAGAACTATACCAATGGTGAAAGTGCTGTGGGATCATCATGGAGTCGAAGAAGCAACGTGGGAAAGGCGAGACCAGATGGAGTAGCAATATCCAGCTTTATTTCAAAGGTAAAATTGAATTTCGGGACAAAATTCTTTTAAGGAGGGGAGGATGTGAGGCCCGACCCCGATTTGCGTGCGATACCTCATTTTGTGTGCCCTAACCTAGATTTCCGTGCCTTGACCTAGGTTTAAGAATTGCGTTCATTTTATGTGCAATGCATTGAATTACATGCATTCATTTAGGGTTGCGTGCATTTACTTGAAAAACGTGTGTTCATCTAGTAGTTCGTGTCCTACCTCGTAGTGCGAGCCCTAGACCTAGGAAAGCGTGCCCTCACGCTAATCAAGAAAGCATCTTACACAAAGCACTAGACTATTAAACAATCCTACAAAATCCACTATCAATATTATAATCCTAATTCAACCCACTAAAAGACAAAAATTCACTAAACACTAAACATTCTTCATTCTTTATTCCTTATTCTTTTTGCACTTCCAACACTCAATTAAAAAAACATCCAAAACATGACAAAAATTCAGATTTGGCACATGCTTTGGCCGACCATACCAAGGCTTTTGCACAAGGTTTGAACAATTATTCAATTAATCATGCATGCTTGGACAAACTATGACACAAAATGCATAAAAATTGCTCAAACCACCTCAATTTTCTCACCTTGCTCGACCAAACCACCTATGCCCATGCTAACATTTTAAATTTCATCTTGAAGACACAAAAAGGCTGAATTTTTATGCCCAAGGCCGACCACTTGCTCAAAATTTGCAAGCCATCAAATTTTTTTTTTGTCATTTCTTCTTTCTCCTCAACCTTCTCTCTCTCCCTCTCATTCTCCTCACCACCTCTTGGCCTTAGCTGAATCTCTCCACCTCCTATCTCATCTTCTTCATCATATGGTGCATCAATTCAAGCAACAAGCAAGGAAATTCGAGCAAACTAGCTAGAGTGCGAAAAATCGTACATGCATGTCCTTTGAAGTCTTCTATTCGGCCTAGGTAAGTTTCTGGGCTTTCATTTCTTTTCTTCTTGTTCTAACCTCATGCATGTGCTAAGAGTTTGGTCACTAAGCTAGGAAAAATAGAGAAACTCTAGTTGGAATATCGGCTAAGCAAGAAGAAGAAGAGATTTGGGCTTCAACCAGTTTTTGTGCATCTTCCTGGTTGTTTGCTAAGGTGAGGGCTAAAACCTTTTGAAAATCCTTCAAAAATTCACATGCATGCTCATAAATGTATGTCTTTGCTTTTGTACTTGAGTTATATGTTCATTCATAAGCTTAAACAATCATGCATGGCAAGATCTTGTCTTGAAAGTGGTGATAGGTGAAGTCCGATTGTTGACAACTCTCTGACCAGATTGTTTCGAGGTAAGTTTAGCTAGGAAAATGATGTTTAAAATGCATGAAAATTTGTAGGTCACTAGGTTTTCCAGTTTTGAACATTTTTCTCAGAAATAGGCCGAAGCTAATTGTGATTCTAAGGTCTTCAAAATGGTAAATCTTTGAAATGTGCCCAAATCTGGAAATCTGGAAAAAATGAAGCAGGTTTTGGCAGATGCACTGACCTTGTAGAACGAACCAGATTTTACTTAGTAAATGAGGTCCAAAATGCGTGAAATTTCGTGTGATACTAGATTTTTCAGTTCTGGACATTTTTGTCAGAAATGGACTAAGGGTAAGTCTGACCGTAAGGACCTCAAAAACGTCAATTACTGAAAAGTGTGCAAATCTGGACAGTTTTGTGCTATCCCACTGTTTCGTCTATATCTAATGATCCTGAACTCCAATTGATGCAAGGTTTGTTTCTAATTTTAGTTAACTTCTTAAGATTTAATTTGACATCTTATTCACTGGATTTGGAGATTGTTTTCTTACCCTACTGATTGTGAGAAAACAGCCTTTTGCAGTAAGGGTTTCATTTAATGTTGTGCTTAGAAGAATTGTTGTGCCTGCGGTTGTTGAATTAAGTGCTTGGGATTGTAGCTTGGGTGTGTTGTGTGGACTGTTTTGAATGTTTGAGGATGTTGAATTAAATGATGCATGACTTGAGATTGACTTTGAGTTGACTTAGGGTTTAATCACACGGTTAAGCATGAAACGGAAACCCTAATGACTAGGTAGGCTTGCTAAGTGTTAATCATTTGGATATTGTGTGGAATTATATGCTTAGTAGGCTGCCCGTAAATGCCCTTATAGTCCTAAATGTGATTTTGATCATTGCATGTTGACAAATGGGCTTTTCTAGCATTCGAGCCCACGTAAATGTTGTTGCATGTTGAATAATTCTATCACCTGATTACGTGGACTTCGAAACAAGTTATATGGCTTGATTTACATGTGTTACATGGCTGCCCGTTTAATGTTCATATAACTCTATATGCCTTTCAAATGAAATTACCTGTTTTATCGTGCCCTGCCTGTTTACTTGGTCAATGTGCAATCTTATGACTGTACGGAGGCAACCTACTTTGTTGTCCTTCTAATGTGATACATGAAATGTCATAAATGTGCACTGCAGACAAGGTTGAAACCTTTCATGTCGGCATGGTAGCGATCACACACACCAGGCGGCTTCGAGCTTGCCGGTGCACCCATGACTACCATGGTCCCATTCCCTCTCTCGCTTGGGGGCTAGACTTCCTCGGAGAGTTGGGTCGTAGGATTTCGGGGTACATCGGGAGTACACCCACCTGGCGTGTTTGGGGAATGATTTGAAGTCGACCGCAACAACTGATTCTGGAACTGTTCTGAGAGAAAAAGCTCACTGTATCCTTTTTACTATCTGTATAAGTACTCTCGCTTGGTTCCTAGAGAACCTCGGGGAGGAAAGACCGGTATTTCTATTCTTGTACTTATGTTATTGTTATATTCATGCTTGCAAAAGGATTTCATAAGTTGAACCGAAAAATGAGTTTCAAAACCTATTTCTCGTTCCCCCTCGCTGTGTTCATAAGGACTCACCCTCTTTTATCATCTCAGATGAAGAAGATCCCAAGCAGCTACCCGAGGACGGTATGCCTAATGATGAATCCTCGGAGTGATTGCCTGTTTGTGTGCTTTGCATGATTATGGCAACTTGTGAACTTTATGTTACTTGAAGACTATTTCCTTTTATGTTGCTCGATGTTGTGATGTAAAAGACCCCCATTGTAATTTGGGGTCTAATTTTGGTTTGTACTGATATTGCTAGATAGACACTAGACACTACTATGATCGTATTGTTATTTATCATTGCTTGTATCTATCATAGGTTATGACGTATTAGTTAAGGACTAAGTAAATGAACTTATCCAATCTTAAACAGGTACTCACTATTAAGCTAAGATCAACAGGAACCTTTGTAACGAGGATAAACAAACAAACGAGACATAGTATCATGCTAGGTTGTAAATCAAACGAGACATCAAGATAACCAATAGGCATTTCAATTTATGATAAATAGGAATCTTAGTTGGAAATGAAATTGAGATAGAAAATTTTGAGGCATTTAGAGAATTAGGCCAAACCAAAAAGCCCAATTACAGCCGTTATACTGCCAGTTTTTTCTGGTAAAACTTGGAGTTTAGACTAAATCGATAAGTGTTAAATCTTCATAAACTGTTAAGTAAGTGACATGTCCTGAACGTTAGATCACACCCTAGTCTAACCTTATAGGCCTGGTTGGGGCGTGACAGAACCCGTTATGTTGAGGGCACAATTCCTTTATTTGTTAACGGTTCACAGTCCCAGCCCAGAGAGATGGCCAATTCAAAAGGCCCAATGGGCTTAACGATAACCCATCTGCTTCAACAACGCAGCATCCTAGCAAGACGTGATATCGACGTGTTGTAGGGCCCCCTAATGTCCCGCGAGTAAGGTTGTCGTCCTTTTAACAGCTCACGACGTACGATCCGGGATGAAAAAATAGACAAAAGAAGAAAAGTGGCTTGGAACTGATGAAAACGTTCAATTTTGGGCTCCAAAAAGGGGCAAAGCAAGCAAACTGGCTGCCCCCGCCGTAGAGCTCTCAGAGAGCTTTGCAACGGTATGCTATGCGCCACGTAACTCCTTACGGATCAAAAGTTATGGGCACTGGAGCGACGGAGACCTTGTCACAAGCCCTACGCCCTCGGTTTGCAGGCCCAGCCTCTACGTGAAGCAAAGTTATCTTGCCCAATGTTCTGTGGGATTCGGTAATAGAAATTTGGTGGATAAAGTATCTTGGCAACCCTAACCAGGGCAAAAAAAATTGAAAAGGGGGTGCAACACGAGGACTTCCAAGGGGGTCACCCTTCCTAGCACTACTCTCGCCTAAGCACGCTTAACTTCGGAGTTCTGATGGGATCCGGCGCATTAGTGCTGGTATGATCGCACACATCATGTTCAAGGCACAATTCCTTTATTTGTTAACGGTTCATAGTCCCAGCCTAGTAAGGTTGTCGTCCTTTTAATAGCTCACGACGTACGATCCGGGACAAAAAAACAGAGCAAAAGAAGAAAAGTGGTTTGAAACTGATGAAAACGTTCAATTTTGGGCTTTAAAACGGGCAAAGCGAGCAAGCAGGCTGTCCCTATCGTAGAGCTCTCAGAGAGCTTTGCAACGGTATGGTGTGCACCACGTAACTCCTTACGGATCAAAAGTTATGGGCACCGGAGCGACGGAGACATAGTCACAAGCCCTACGCCCTCGGTTTGCGGGCCAGCCTCTACGTGAAGTGAAGTTGTCTTGCCCAATGTTCCATGGGATTCGGTAATAGAAATTTGGTGGATAAAGTATCTTGGCAACCTAGACCGGAGAAAAAAAATTGAAAATGGGGGTGCAACACGAGGACTTCCCAGGAGGTCACCCATCCTAGTACTACTCTCGCCCAAGCACGCTTAACTTCGGAATTTTAATGGGATCCGGTGCATTAGTGCTGGTATAATGTACCCGTCATGTTGAGGACACAATTCCTTTATGTGTTAATGGTTCACAGTCCCAGTCTAAAGAGATGGCCAATTCAAAAGGCCCAATGGGCTTAACGATAACTCATCCGCTTCAACAACGCAACATCCTAGCAAGACGTAATATTGACTCATTGTAGGGCACCCTAAAGTCCCGCAAATAAGGTTGTCATCCTTTTAACAGCTCACGACGTACGATCCGGGATGAAAAAACAGAGTAAAAGAAGAAAAGTGGCCTGAAACTGATGAAAACGTTCGATTTTGCGCTCCAAAAATGGTCAAAGCGAGCAAACTCATTGCACCCTTCGTAGAGCTCTCAGAGAGCTTTGCAACGGTATGCTGTGCGCCGCGTAACTCCTTGCGGATTAAAACTTATGGGCACCGGAGCGACGGAGACCTGGTCACAAGCCCTACGCCCTCGGTTTGCAGGCCCAGCCTCTACGTGAAGCGAAGTTGTCTTGCCCAATGTTCCGTGGGATTCGGTAATCGAAATTAGGTGGATAAAGTATCTTGGCAACCCTAACCAGAGCAAAAAAATTGAAAAGGGGGTGCAACAAGAGGACTTCCCAGGGGGTCACCCATCCTAGTACTATTCTCGCCCAAGCACGCTTAACTTCGGAGTTCTGATGGGATCCGGCGCATTAGTGCAGGTATGATCGCACCCGTGAAGTTGAGGGCACAATTCCTTTATGTGTTGACGGTTCACAGTCCCAGCCTAGAGAGATGTCCAATTCAAAAGGCCCAATGGGCTTAACGATAACTCATCCGCTTCAACAACGCAGCATCCTAGCAAGACGTGATATCGACACGTTGTAGGGCCCCTTAATGCCCGCGAGTAAGGTTGTCGTCCTTTTAACAGCTCACGACGTACGATCCGGGATGAAAAAACAGAGCAAAAGAAGAAAAGTGGCCAGAAACTGATGAAAATGTTCGATTTAGGGCTCCAAAAAGGGCACAGCGAGCAAGCTCGCTGCCTCCTTCATCGAGCTGTCGGAGAGGTTTGCAACGGTATGCTGTGCGCCGCGTAACTCCTTACGGATCAAAATTTATGGGCACCGGAGCGAAGGAGACCTGGTCACAAGCCCTACGCCCTCGGTTTGCGGGCCCAGCCTCCACATGAAATGAAGTTATCTTGCCCTAGGTGCCTTGGGATTCGATAATTGAAATGTGGTGGATAAAGTATCTTGGCAACCCAAACCGGAGCAAAAAAAATTGAAAAGGGGGGTGCAACACGAGGACTTCCCAGGGGGTCACCCATCCTAGTACTACTCTCGCCCAAGCATGCTTAACTTCAGAGTTTTGATGGGATCCGGTGCATTAGTGCTGGTATGATCGCAACCGTCATGTTGAGGGCACAATTCCTTTATGTGTTAACAGTTCACAGTCCCAGCCTAGAGAGATGGCCAATTCAAAAGGCCCAATGGGCTTAACGATAACTCATCCGCTTCAACAACGCGGCATCCTAGCAAGACGTGATATCAACGCTTTGTAGGGCCCCTTAATATCCCCCGAGTAAGGTTGTCGTCCTTTTAATAGGTCACGACGTACGATCCGGGACAAAAAAATAGGGCAAAAGAAGAAAAGTGGCCTGAAACTAGTGAAAACGTTCGATTTTGGGCTACAAAAATGGGCACAACAAGGAAGCTGGCTGCCCCCATCGTAGAGCTCTTAGAGAGCTTTGCAATAGTATGCTGTGCACCGCGTAACTCCTTACGGATCAAAAGTTATGGGCACCGGAGCGACGGAGACCTGGTCATAAGGCCTACGCCCTCGGTTTGCAGGCCCAGCCTCTACGTGAAGCGAAGTTGTCGTTCCCAATGTTCCGTGGGATTCGGTAATAGAAATTTGGTGGATAAAGTATCATGGCAACTGTGATAACCCGAACCCGGCATGCATTTAATAGCACTTGACTGCATTTGATTAAATGTTTAATTAGTTAAATCAACCAATTTGTACTATTTTAATATTTCTCTTGGAAGCATTTAGTAGTTATATATTGAATAATTAAAAGATTATTACCTATTTCTAATAATTATAGTAATTGAATTTCTTCTCTTGTGATTAATTAAGTGTTATCTTAAATATTAGTGTTTAATTGTATTTGACTATGTGTTTATATTAACTTTCATTTGTAGCTTAATATTAACTTCATAATTCTTAAAATATTCTAGAAATAGTTAAATTAATTATTTTAAATGAATATTGATTACCTTGATTGTTGTGAATATTTTAATAATCGGTTTTGGTTGTCTTGCATTAAAATCACTCGATTTTCAAATAAATGAGGAAAGTAGCTCCGAGCTGGAGTAAATTTTAAACTATGATGCTTTCCAAAAATGATATATTTCTTAGATTCTTTGAGATTTAATTGTTACTTCTTTGTTGTCGCAACGTGCATTGCATATCGAGAGTGATAGTTAGAGAGCGGTTCCTAGTCCTCAACAAATAGTGAAAACTAGTATTTAGTGTTTTAATTTTAGTGTTTTAAGTTGTATTTAACTGGAATTGGATTTATGTTACTTGTTTTAGCCCTAAAATGCATGAAATAAGCTTGATTGACCAACTTAAGTGAACTTTGACCAAAGCTTTGACCATTTGACCTTGTGTCATCCTTTTGATAGCTTAAATAGCACAAAAAAAATAGAGCTGAAACGGAAAAGGACAGGGCCGAAAATCCAAAGAGAAAAAAAAAACATTTCAAACTTCAAATCTTCGATTCTTCGCGTGAGCTTGCACGGGGTGGTTTTTGAGGCATCCTACGAGGTTTTCCTAGCGTCTAGGAGCGTCTAAGTTGAGAGTTTCATGTTTATTTATGCATTTGAATATTTTGTACAATAACTTTGATTTTTGGGTTTTATCCGTATATTGTTGTTTTAATCATTTTGAGGCTTAAAGAATGTTTCCTAGCAATTGTAGAACATGTATTTATAGCTTATTAACATTTTCTGCGGTTAAATCTTGAGATTGTAATATAGGATTGATAGTTGAATAGTAATGTATGAATAGTAAACCCTTGAAACGATGAAGTTGCGTTGTTATGCTTTATGTTGATGTAAAAATGTGCTAGGTATGTTAGAATGCCTAAATGCATGGTTTGTTTAGGTTGCGTAATGGAAAAAACGAGAATTATACATTAGTGAAAGTTGGGGTCATTTCGGTCGAGTTTAGAATTTTCTCGATTTGCGTGAAGGCATTGTCGAGGTACATCATGGAAGCACTTTTGGTGCAGTTGTGACATTGGTTGGGTAATCGGTTGAGGTAGTTGTAGTTCAAACGAACAAAGGGGAAAATCGGGGCTTTGCGGGAATTCTAGGGTAAAGTGGGGTTTTGTGGTCTATAGTCGTGCTTTATGGTAACCTAGGAGGATTGGTGAAGTCGATTTTCAAAACTCGTGGCTCGTTTGGAAGTAGTAGCGTTTGGTAAGTTGGGGTCATTTTCGTGATTTTGTGTGTTTTCATAGAATACTGCTTATAGAATGCTTATATTGCTTATAGAATGCTTATGTTGCCTATAGAATGCTTATAATGCCTATAGAATACTTGTTATTGCTTGATGATGTTTGTTGGTGTTGTTCTTGTTACTTATTTGATTGTAAATGCTTGTTAATGCTTATTACGCTTGTTAGAGTTGATTGTTGATTGAAATGTTTATCAATTGTTGATGATGCTTGATATCTTGTTTATCGCCTCTAATCTGTATTGTTGTGCTATCGCTCGTTTATCGCCTTGTATCGAGTCTTGCATTGCATAGTGTCAGGGCGTGAGTGATGGGCCTCTCCGGGTAGCCTCGGGTTGCCGGTGTTGGTTGCTCTAGCTCCGTGTCCTATTCCCTTTTCTCGCTTGGGTTGCCTCCCAGGGAGATTTGGGTCGTAGAATTGATGGTTACTCCCGGGGTATTCCAAACTGGTGTTATAAGGTGGTTGCGCGCTTATTGTCATCGTTGTCAACATCAAGCTCGAGATTGATGTATCGCTCGTGAAATGGTATATTGCTCGTATGAGTGAACCATAGCCTTCAGAGTGTGGTATAGCTTTGAATGGTTGTGTTAATGCTTTCTTGAATGTTTATTATATTGTCGTTTGTATTGAATGCTTTCTTATTGACTTTATTGCTTAATTGTGTCTATTTTCATTGCACGACTTTCTTTCTCTCCAACTCGATATCAGTCTTGCCCTCACTGAGTATACGTGTTGTGTATACTCACTCCTCACCACCACATTTAAGGAAATGTCATGTTAGCTGGAAAGTTCATGATTTCGTGAAAGCTCGTGCTTGAAGAGTTGTCTTGCGTATGTGGCTTGAGTTTTTGAAGTTGTCAATATGTATGCTTTTATGTATTGTATGTATTTATTGTTAAAAGGAATGTAATTTAAATTCAACTAGGTAATTGAGGTAGAATGAAAAGCTAGTTTATGTATTCAGATAGAATAGTTTAATTTCATTGCATGTATGTAATTGTCTAAAGAAAAAGAGTTAGAATGGTATGATAGTTTATTTTATGCAGTAGACTAGTATGGTTTAATTGTCAAGTTTGAATGTGCTTGTCAAAGATGAAAAGAGATAGGTTAGGTTTTAAACTGGAAACGTATATATATATATATATATATATATATATATATATATATATATATATATATATATATATATATATATATATATATATATATATATATGTTGTGTTTAATTGTTGAGAACCAAGGCTCGGATGGCCTTGAGGTGTTTGTATGTTTGGACATAGTATTGGTCCACTTATATGCTATTACAGGTTTTAAATTTTGCCTAGAAACAGGGGAGACTCCGTCCGTCTTTCCATAAAATTTTTGCTCGGGTTTGGAATTGGGTTGTGATTAGATTGATTGATAGAACTCCCGGTCTCGAGAGGGATCGGGGTGTTACAGCAACCCTAACCAGGGCAAAAAAAATTGAAAAGGGGTGCAACACGAGGACTTCCCAAGGGGTCACCCATCCTAGTACTACTCTCGCCCAAGCACGCTTAACTTCGGAGTTCTGATGGGATCCGGTGTATTAGTGCTGGTATGATCGCACCCATCATGTTGAGGGCACAATTCCTTTATTTGTTAACGGTTCACAGTACCAGCCTAGACAGATGGCCCATTCAAAAGTCCCAATAGGCATAACGACAACCCATCCGCTTCAACAACGTAGCATCCACGCAAGACGTGATATCGACGCATTGTAGGGCCTTCAATGTCCCACGAGTAAGGTTGTCGTCCTTTTAACAGCTCATGACGTACGATTCGTGATGGAAAAACAGAGCAAAAGAAGAAAAGTGGCCTGAAACTGATGAAAACGTTTTATTTTGGGCTCCAAATAGAGCACAACGAGCAAGAAAATGTTCGATTTTGGGCTCCAAAAAGGGCACAGCGAGCAAGCTGGCTGCCCCCGTCGTAGAGCTGTCGGAGAGTTTTGCAAAGGTATGCTGTGCACCGCGTAACTCCTTACGGATCAAATGTTATGGGCACCGGAGCGACAGAGACCTTGTCACAAGCCCTACGCCCTCGGTTTGCGGGCCCAGCCTCCACGTGAAGCGAAGTTGTCTTGCCCAAGGTGCGGTGGGATTCGATAATAGAAATGTGGTGGATAAAGTATCTTGGCAACCCAAACAGGAGCAAAAAAAATTGGAAAGGGGGGTGCAACACGAGGACTTCCAAGGGGGTCACCCATCCTAGTACTACTCTCGCCCAAGCACGCTTAACTTCAGAGTTCTGATGGGATCCGGTGCATTAGTGCTGGTATGATCGCACCCGTCATGTTGAAGGCACAATTTCTTTATGTGCTAACGGTTCACAGTCCTAGCCTTAAGAAATGGCCAATTCAAAAGGCCCAATGGGCTTAACGATAAACCATCCGCTTCAACAACACAGCATCCTAGCAAGACATGATATCGACACGTTATAGGGCCCCCTAATGTCCCACGAGTAAGGTTATCGTCCTTTTAACAGCTCATGACGTACAATCCGGGACGAAAAAACAGAACAAAAGAAGAAAAGTGGCCTAGAACTGATGAAAACGTTCAATTTTGGGCTCCAAATAGAGCACAGCGAGCAAGAAAATGTTCGATTTTGGGCTCCAAAAAGGGTACAGCGAGCAAGCTCGCTGCCCCCTTCGTAGAGCTGTCGGAGAGCTTTGCAACGGTATGCTGTGCGCCGCGTAACCTCTTTACGGATTAAAAGCTATGGGCACCGGAGCGACGGAAACCTGGTCACAAGCCTTACGCTCTCGGTTTGTGGGCCCAGCCTCCACATGAAGCGAAGTTGTCTTGCCCAAGGTGCCGTGGGATTCGATAGAAATGTGGTGGATAAAGTATCTTGGCAACCCAAACCAGAGCAAAAAAAACTGAAAATGAGGGTGCAACGCGAGGACTTCCCAGGGGGTCACCCATCCTAGTAGTACTCTCACCCAAGCACGCTTAACTTCAGAGTTTTGATGGGATCCGATGCATTAGTGCTGGTATGATCGTCATGTTGAGGGCACAATTCCTTTATGTGTTAACGGTTCACAGTCCCAACCTAGAAAGATGGCCAATTCAAAAGGCCCAATGGGCTTAACGATAACCCATCCGCTTCAACAACGCAGCATCCTAGAAAGACGTGATATCGACAGGTTGTAGGGCCCCCTTAATGTCCCGCGAGTAAGGTTGTTGTCCTTTTAACAGCTCATGATGTACGATTCGGGACGAAAAAATAGAGTAAAAGAAGAAAAGTGGCCTGAAACTGATGAAAACATTCAATTTTGGGCTCCAAAAAGGGGCACAACGAGCAAGTTGGCTGCCCCTGTCGTAGAGCTCTCAGAGAGTTTTGCAATTGTATGCTGTGCGCCGCGTAACTCCTTATGGATCAAAAGTTATGGGCACCGGAGCGACGGAGACCTGGTGACAAGCCATACACCCTCTGTTTACAGGCCCACGCTCTACGTGAAGCGAAGTTGTCTTGCCCAATGTTCCATGGGATTCGGTAAAAGAAATTTGGTGGATAAAGTATCTTGGCTACCCTAACCAAGGCAAAAAAAATTGAAAAGGGTGTACAACACTAGGACTTCCCAGGGCGTCACCTATCCTAGTACTACTCTCGCCCAAGCACGCTTAACTTCAGAGTTTTGATGGGATTCGGTGCATTAGTGCGGGTATGATCGCACCCGTCATGTTGAAGGCACAATTCCTTTATGTGTCAACGGTTCACAATCCTAGCCTAGAGAGATGGCCAATTCAAAAGGCCCAATGGGCTTAACGATAACCCATCAGCTTCAACAACGCAGCATCCTAGCAAGACGTGATATCGATGCGTTGTAGGGCCCCTAATGTCCAGCGAGTAGGGTTGTTGTCATTTTAACAGCTCACGACGTACGATCCGGGACAAAAAAAAAGAGCAAAAGAAGAAAAATGTCTTGAAACTGTTGAAAAGGTTCGATTTTAGGCTCCATAAATGGGCAAATCAAGCAAGCTTGCTGCCCCCATCTTAGAGCTCTCAGAGAGCTTTGCAACGGTATGCTATGCGCCGCGTAACTCCTTATGGATCAAAAGTTAATGTCACCGGAGCGATGGAGACCTGGTCACAAGCCATACGTCCTCTGTTTGCAGGCCCACCCTCTACGTGAAGCGAAGTTGTCTTGCCCAATGTTCCGTGGGATTCGGTAATAGAAATTTGGTGGATAAAGTATCTTGGCAACCTTAACCAGGGCAAAAAAAATTGAAAATGGGGTGCAACACGAGGATATCTCAGGGGGTCACCCATCCTAGTACTACTCTCGCCCAAGCATGCTTAACTTCGGAGTTCTGATGGGATCTGGTGCATTAGTACTGGTATGATCGCACCCGTTATGTTGAGGGCACAATTCCTTTATTTGTTAACGGTTCACAGTCCCAGCCTAGATTGATGGCCCATTCAAAAGGCCTAATGGGCTTAACGACAACCCATCCGCTTCAATAACGCAGCATCCTCGGAAGACTTGATATCGACGGGTTGTAGGGCCCTCTAATGTACCACGAGTAAGGTTGTCGTCCTTTTAACAGCTTACGACGTACGATCCGGGACGAAAAGACAGAGAAAAAGAAGAAAATTGGCCTGAAACTGATGAAAACGTTCGATTTTGGGATCCAAAAAGGGACACAGCGAGCAATCTTGCTGCCCCCGTCGTAGAGCTCTTAGAGAGTTTTGTAACAGTATGCTGTGCACCGCGTAACTCCTTACGGATCAAAAGTTATGTGCACCGGTGCGAGGAAGACCTTTGTCACAAGCCCTACGCCCTCGGTTTGTAGGCCCAGCCCCTACATGAACGGAAGTTGTCTTGCCCAATGTTAGGTAGGATTCGGTAAAAGAAATTTGGTGGATAAAGTATCTTGGCACCCCCAACCAAGGCAAAAAAAATTGAAGAGGGGGTGCAACACGAGGACTTCCCAGGGCATCCCCCATACTAGTACTACTCTCGCCCAAGACCGCTTAACTTCAGAGTTCTGATGGGATCCGATGCATTAGTGCTGGTATGATCGCACCCGTCATGTTGAGGGCACAGTTCCTTTATTTGTTAACGGTTCACAGTCCCATCCTAGGGAGATGGCCCATTCAAAAGGCCCAATGGGCTTAACGACAACCCATCCGCTTCAACAACGCAGCTTCCTCGCAAGATGTGATATCAACGCATTGTAGGGCCCTCTAATGTCCCGCGAGTAAGGTTTTCGTCCTTTTAACTGCTACGACGTACGATCTGGGACAGAAAAACAGAGCAAAAGAAGAAAAGTGGCCTGAAACTGAAGAAAACGTTCAATTTTGGGCTACAAAAATGGGTGTAGTAAGCAAGCTCGCTGACGCCTTCGTAGACCTATCGGAGAGCTTTGAAACGGTATGCTGTGCACCGCGTAACTCCTTACGGATCAAAAGTTATGGGCATCGGAGCGATAGAGACCTGGTCACAAGCCCTACGCCCTCGGTTTGCGGGCCCAGCCTCCTCGTGAAGCGAAGTTGTCTTGCCCAAGGTGTCGTGGGACTCGATAATAGAAATGTGGTGGATAAAGTATCTTGGCAACCCAAACCGGAGCAAAAAAAAATTGAAAAGGGGGGTGCAACGCGAGGACTTCCCAGGGGGTCACCCATCCTAGTACTACTCTCGCCCAAGCACGCTTAACTTCGGAGTTTTGATGGGATCCGATGCATTAGTGCTGGTATGATCGCACCCGTCATGTTGAGGGCACAATTCTTTTATGTGTTAACGGTTCACAGTCCCTGCCTAGAAAGATGGCCAATTCAAAAGGCCCAATGGGCTTAACGATAACCATCCGCTTCAACAACGCAGCATCATAGAAAGACAGGATATCAATGTATTGTAGGGCCCCCTAATATCCCGCGAGTAAGGTTTTCTTCCTTTTAACAGCTCACAACGTACGATCCGGGACGAAAAAATAGGGCAAAAGAAGAAAAGTGGCCTGAAACTAATGAAAACGTTCCATTTTGGGCACCAAAAATGGGCACAGCGAGCAAGCTGGCTGCCCCCGTCGTAGAGCTCTCAGAGAGCTTTGCAATTGTATGTTGTGCGCCGCATAACTCCTTACGGATCAAAAGTTATGGTCACCGGAGCGACGGAGACTTGGTCACAAGCCATACGCCCTCTGGTTGCAGGCCCACCCTCTACGTGAAGCAAAGTTCTCTTGCCCAATGTTCCATGGGATACAGTAATAGAAATTTGGTGGATAAAGTATCTTGGCAACCCTAACCAGGGCAAAAAAAATTGAAAAGGGGGTGCAACACGAGGACTTCCCAGGGGGTCACCCATCCTAGTACTACTCTCGCCCAAGCAGGCTTAACTTCGGAGTTTTGATGGGATCCGGTGCATTAGCGCTGGTATGATCGCACTCGTCATGTTGAGGGCACAATTCCTTTATGTGTTAACGGTTCACAGTCCTAGCCTAGAGATATGGCCAATTCAAAAGGCCCAATGGGCTTAACAATAACCCATCCGCTTCAACAACGCAGTATCCAAGCAAGACGTGATATCGACACGTTGCAGGGCCCCCTAATGTCCCGCGAGTAAGGTTGTCGTCCTTTTAACATCTCACAACGTACGATCTGGGATGAAAAAAAGGAGCAAAAGAAGAAAAGTGGCCTGAAACTATTGAAAACGTTTGATTTTGTGCTCCAAAAACGGGCACAGTGATCAAGCTGGCTGCCCCCATCGTATAGCTCTCAGAGAGCTTTACAACGGTATGTTGTGCGCCACGTAACTCCTTACGGATCAAAAGTTATGGGCACCGGAGCGACGGAGACCTGGTCACAAGCCCTACGCCCTCGGTTTGTAGGCCCAGCCTCTACGTGAAGCGAAGTTGTCTTGCCCAATGTTCTGTGGGATTCGGTAATAGAAATTTGGTGGATAAAGTATCTTGGCAACCTTAACAGGGCAAAAAAAATTGAAAAGGGGGTGCAACACGAGGACTTCCCAGGGGGTCACCCATCCTAGTACTTCTCTCGCCAAAGCACGCTTAACTTCAGAGTTCCGATGGGATCCGGTGCATTAGTGCTAGTATGATCGCACCCGTCATGTTGAGGGCACAATTCCTTTATTTGTTAACGGTTCACAGTCCCAGCCTAGAGAGATGGCCCATTCAAAAGGCCAAATGGGCTTAACGACAACCCATCCGCTTCAACAACGCAACATCCTTGCAAGACTTGAAATCGACGCGTTGTAGGACCTTTTAATGTCCCATGAGTAAGGTTGTCGTCTTTTTAACAGCTCACGACGTACGATCCGGGACGGAAAAACAGAGCAAAAGAAGAAAAGTGGCCTGAAACTGATGAAAACGTTTTATTTAGGGCTCCAAAAAGGGCACAACGAGCAAGAAAATGTTCGATTTTGGGCTCCAAAAAGGGCACAACGAGCAAGCTGGCTGCCCCCGTCGTAGAGCTGTCAGAGAGTTTTGTAACAGTATGCTATGCGCCGCGTAACTCCTTACGGATCAAAAGTTATGTGCACCGGTGCGACGGGACCTGGTCACAAGCCCTACGCCCTCAGTTTGCGGGCCCAACCACTACGTGAAACGAAGTTTTCTTGCCCAATGTTCTGTGGGATTCGGTAAAAGAAATTTGGTGGATAAAGTATCTTGGCAACCCCAACCAGGGCCAAAAAAATTGAAAAGGGGGTGCAACACGAGGACTTCCCAGGGAGTCACCCATCCTAGTACTACTCTCGCCCAAGCACGCTTAACTTCGGAGTCTGATGGGATCCGATGCATTAGAGCTGGTATGATCGCGCCCGTCATGTTGAGGGCACAATTCCATTATTTGTTAACGGTTCACAGTCCCAGCCCAAATAGATGGCCCATTCAAAAGGCCCAATTGGCTTAACGACAACCCCTCCGCTTCAACAATGCAGTATCCTCGCAAGACGTGCTATCGACGCGTTTTAGGGCCCTTTAACGTCCTGCGAGTAAGGTTGTCGTCCTTCTAATAGCTCACGACGTACGATCCGGGACAGAAAAACAGAGCGAAAGTAGAAAACTGGCCTGAAACTGATGAAAACGTTCGATTTTGAACTCCAAAACGGGCACAGTGAGAAAGCTCGCTGCCCCGTTCGTAGAGCTATCGGAGAGCTTTGCAACAGTATGCTGTACGCCGCGTAACTCCTTACGGATCAAAAGTTATGCGCACCGGATTGACGGAGACCTGGTCACAAGCCCTACGCCCTCGGTTTACGGGCCCAGCCTCCACGTGAAGCGAAGTTGTCTTGCCCAAGGTGCCATGGGATTCAATAATAGAAATGTACTGGATAAAGTATCTTGGCAACCCAAACCGGAGCAAAAAAAATTGCAAAGGGGGGTGCAACACGACGACTTCCCAAGGGGTAACCCATCCTAGTACTACTCTCGCCCAAGCACGCTTAACTTCAGAGTTCTGATGGGATCCGGTGCATTAGTGCTGGTATGATCGCAACCGTCATGTTGAGGGCACAATTCCTTTATGTGTTAACGGTTCACAGTCCCAGCCTAGAGAGATGGGCAATTCAAAAGGCCCAATGGGCTTAACGATAACCCATCCACTTCAAGAACGCAGCATCCTTGCAAGACGTGATATCGACGCATTGTAGTGCCCCCTAATGTCCCGCGAGTAAGGTTGTCGTCCTTTTAACAGCTCACGACATACGATTCGGAATGAAAAAATAGTGCAAAAGAAGAAAAGTGGCCTGAAACTGATAAAAACGTTCGATTTTGGGCTCCAAAAAGGGCACAGTGAGCAAGCTCATTGCCCCCTTCATAGAGCTATCGGAGATCTTTGCAACAGTATGCTGTGCGCGCGTAACTCCTTACGGATCAAAAGTTATGGGCACCGGAGCGACGGAGACCTGGTCACAAGCCCTACGCCCTCGATTTGCAGGCCCAACCCCTACGGGAAGCGAAGTTGTCTTGCCCAATGTTCCATGGGATTCGGTAATAGAAATTTGGTGGATAAAGTATCTTGGCAACCTTAACCAGGGCAAAAAAAATTGAAAAGGGGGTACAACACGAGGACGTCCCAGGGGGTCACCCATCCTAGTACTACTCTCGCCCAAGCACGCTTAACTTCAGAGTTCTGATGTGATCCGGTGCATTAGTGCTGATATGATCGCACCCGTCATGTTGAGGGCACAATTCGTTTATTTGTTAACGGTTCACAGTCCCAACCTAGAGAGATGGCTCATTCCAAAGGTCCAATGGGCTTAACGACAACCCATCCACTTCAACAACGCAGCATCCTCGCATGACGTGATATCGGCGCATTGTAGGGCCCTCTAATGTCCCGCGAGTAAGGTAGTCGTCCATTTAAAAGCTCACGACGTACGATCCGGGATAGAAAAACAGAGCAAAAGAAGAAAAGTGGCCTGAAACTGATGAAAACGTTTGATTTTGGACTCCAAAAAGGGCACAGCGAGAAAGCTCGCTGCCCCGTTCGTAGAGCTGTCGGAGAGCTTTGCAACGGTATGCTGTACGCCGCGTAACTCCTTACGGATCAAAAGTTATGCGCACCGGAGCGACGGAGACCTGGTCACAAGCCCTACGCCCTCGATTTACGGGCCCAGCCTCCACGTGAACCGAAGTTGTCTTGCCTAAGGTGCCGTGGGATGCGATAATAGAAATGTGCTAGATAAAGTATCTTGGCAACCCAAACCGGAGCAAAAAAAATTGAAAAGGGGGGTGCAACACAAGGACTTCACAAGGGGTCACCCATCCAAGTACTACTATCGCCCAAGCACGCTTAACTTCGGAGTTCTGATGGGATCCGGTGCATTAGTGCTGGTATGATCGCACTCGTCATGTTGATGGCACAATTCCTTTATGTGTTAACGGTTCACAGTCCCAGCCTAGAGAGATGGCCAATTCAAAAGGCCCAATGGGCTTAACGATAACCCATCCGCTTCAACAACGCAGCATCCTTGCAATACGTGATATCGACGCGTTGTAGTGCCCCCTAATTTCCCGCGAGTAAGGTTGTCGTCCTTTTAACAGCTCACGACGTACTATTCGGGACAAAAAAATATTGCAAAAGAAGAAAAGTGGCCTGAAACTGATGAAAACGTTCAATTTTGGTCTCCAGAAAGGGCACAACGAGCAAGCTCATTGCCCCTTTCGTAGAGCTGTCGGAGAGCTTTGCAACGGTATGATGTGTGCCACGTAACTCCTTACGAATCAAAAGTTATGGGCACCGGAGCGACGGAGACCTGGTCACAAGCCCTACGCCCTCGGTTTGCAGGCCCAGCCTCCACGTGAAGCGAAGTTGTCTTGCCCAAGGTGCTGTGGGATTCGATAATAGAAATGTGGTGGATAAAGTATTTTGGCAAACCAAACCGGAGCAAAAAAAATTGTAAAGGGGGTACAACACAAGGACTTCCCAGGGGGTCACCCATCCTAGTACTACTCTAGCCCAAGCATGCTTAACTTTAGAATTCTAATGAGATATGATGCACTACTACTGGTATGATCGCACCCGTAATGTAGAAGGCACAATTCCTTTATGTGTTAACGGTTCACAGTCCCAGCCTAGAGAGATGGCCAATTCAAAAGGCCCAATGGGCTTAACGATAACCCATCCGCTTCAACAACGCAACATCCTAGCAAGATGTGATATCGACGCGTTGTAGGGCCCCATAATATCCCGTGAGTAAGGTTTTCATCCTTTTAACTGCTCACGACGTACGATCCGGGATGAAAAAATAGAGCAAAAAAAGAAAAGTGGCCTGAAACTGATGAAAACGTTCGATTTTGGGCTCCAAAAAGGGCACAGCGAGCAAGCTGGCTGCACCCGTCGTAGAGCTCTCAAAGAGCTTTGTAACGGTATGCTATGCGCGACGTAACTCCTTACAGATCAAAAGTTATGGGCACCGGAGCGACGGAGACCTGGTCACAAGCCCTACGCCCTCGGTTTGTAGGCCCAGCCTCTACGTGAAGCGAAGTTGTCTTGCCCAATGTTCCGTGGGATTCGGTAATAGAAATTTGGTGGATGAAGTATCTTGGCAACCCTAACTAGGGCAAAAAAAATTGAAAAGGGGGTGCAACACGAGGACGTCCCAGGGGGTCACCCATCCTAGTACGACTCTCGCCCAAGCACGCTTAACTTCGGAGTTCTGATGGGATCCGGTGCATTAGTGCAGGTATGATCGCACCCGTCATGTTGAGGGCACAATTCTTTTATTTGTTAATGGTTCACAGTCTCAGCCTAGAGAGATGGCCCATTCAAAAGGCCCAATGGGTTTAACGACAACCCATCTGCCTCAACAACGCAGCATCCTCGCAAGACGTGATATCGAAGCGTTATAGGGCCCTCTAATGTCCCGCGAGTAAGGTTGTCGTCCATTTAACAGCTCACGGCGTACGATCCAGGACGAAAGAACCGAGCAACAGAAGAAAAGTGGCCTGAAACTAATGAAAACGTTCGATTTTGGGATCCAAAAACTGGCACAGCAAGCAAGCTGGCTGCCCCTGTCGTAGAGCTCTCAGAGAGCTTTGCAACGGTATGTTGTGCGCCGTGTAACTCCTTACGGATCAAAATTTATGGACACCGGTCCGACAGAGACCTGGTCACAAGCCCTACACCCTCGGTTTGCGGTCCCAGCACTACGTGAAGCGAAGTTGTCTTGCCCAATGTTCCGTGGGATTCGGTAATAGAAATTTGGTGGATAAAGTATCTTGGTAACCTTAACCAGGGAAAAAAAAATTGAAAAGGTGGTGCAACACGAGGACTTCCCAGGAGGTCACCCATCCTATTACTACTCTCGCCCAAGCACGCTTAACTTCGGAGTTCTGACGGGATCCGGTGCATTAGTGCTGGTATGATCGCACCCGTCATGTTGAGGGCACAATTCCTTTATTTGTTAACGGTTCACAGTCCCAGCCTAGAGAGATAGCCCATTCAAAAGGCCCAATGGGCTTAACGACAACCTATCCACTTCAATAACGCAGCATCCTCGCAAAACGTGATATCGACGCGTTGTAGGGCCCTCTAATGTCCCGCGAGTAAGGTTGTCGTCCTTTTAACAGCTCACGACGTACTATCCGGGACAGAAAAACAAAGCAAAAGAAGAAAAGTGGCCTGAAACTGATGAAAACAATCAATTTTGGGCTCCAAAAAGGGCACAGCGAGCAAGCTCGCTACCCTCTTCGTAGAGCTATCGGAGAGCTTTGCAACGGTGTGCTGTGCGCCGCGTAACTCCTTACGAATCAAAAGTTATACGCACCGAAACGACGAAGACCTTGTCACGCCCCAACCTGACCTATAGAGGTTAGACTAGGGTGTGATCTAAACGTTCATATCATTTCACATACTTAATCGTTCATTAAGGTTTAACGCTTAACGTTAGCCTAGAACTCCAAAATTTTTCGAAAAACCAGCAGTATAACAGCTGTAATTGGGCTCTTTGGTTTGACCTAATTCTCTAAACACCTCAATTATTCCAATCATTAATCCAATTCCATTAAGGACTCCTATTTTTTCACCAACCGATTTGCCTACTAGTTTATATTGAAAGTCTCGTTTGGTTAATAAGCCTAACATGATAACTATGTCCTGTTTATTTGTCAATTTCCTATCATGCAAGTACCTATTATCCTTTAGCTTGTGCATGATCACTAGGTGAGATTAAGTGGAGTTACATTATTTACTTCTTCACCTAGCAGTTCAAACACCTACGATAACTACTAATTAAATGACGAAAGTAAACGACCAAATAAAGAGTTCATCCGGCTACAACCAGTACAAGCCAAAATTAGACCCAAATTACAACGGGGTCATTTACATCAATAAAATGAACAGTTTGCAATCAAACACAATATCCATATAGCAACCACTTTTAGGCAATCATCAACAAGCACATTTACTTTGGGTACTTGTTCCAAATCTGATGCACCTGTGACAAAAAAAAGGGTGAGTCCTTATGAACTCAGTGAGGGGGAACGAGAAATAGGTTTTAAAACTCATTTTCCTGTTCAACTTATGAAAATCCTTTTGCAAGCATGAATATAACACAATTAAGTAAGAACAATAATACAAAAGTAAATGAACACAATTACCCGTCTTTCCTCCCCGAGGTCCTCTAGGGACCAAGCGAGAATACTTATACACATAGTAAAAAGGATACGGTGAGCTTTTGCTCTCAGTTGTTGCGGTCGACTTCAAATCATCCCCTTAACATGCCAAGTGGGTGTACTCCGGATGTACCCCGAAATCCTACGACCCAACTCTCCGAGGAAGTCTAGCTGTAACACCCCGATCCCTCTCGAGACCGGGAGTTCTATCAATCAATCTAATCACAACCCAATTCCAAACCCTGGCAAAATTTAGGGAAAACGGATGGAGTCTCCTCTGTTTCTAGGCAAAAAGCAAACCTGCGACATCATATAAATGGACCAATACCATGTCCAAACATTCAACCACCTCAAGGCCATCCGAGCCTTGTTCTCAACAAGCAACCACAAGCAAATATACATACATTTTCAAGTACTAGACTATTCTAACTCTTCCTTTAACCATACAAACATGCTTAGTAATTAAACTACACCAACATATTGCATAAGTTAGACTATCATATCTTTCTATCTTTTTCCTTTGTCATTACAAACATACATTGAAATTAAGCTACATTAACTAAATACATAATCTAACTTATCAAACCACCTCCACAATCTAATGAAACTTAAATTACATCCCTTTTGACATTAAATACATATAATACATAAAAGCATACATCATTACAACTTTGACAACTCAAGTCACATAGGCACACAAGACAACTCTTCAAGCACGGACTTTCACGAAATCACGAACTTTCCAGCTAACATGGCATTTCCTGAAATGTGGTGGTAAGGAGTGAGTATACACAACACGTATACTCAGTGAAGGCGAGACATATATCGAGTTGGAGAGAAAGAAAGTCGTGCAATGCAAATAGACACAGCTAAGCAATATAGTCAATAAGAAAACATTCAATACAAACGACAATATATTAAACATTCAACAAAGCATTAACACAACCATTCAAAGCTATACCACACTCTGAAGGCTATGGTTCACTCTTACGAGCAATGTACCATTTCACGAGCGATACATCAATCTCGAGCTTGATGTTGAAAACGATGACAATAAGCCCGCAATCACCTTATAATACCAGTTTGGAATACTGCGGAAGTATCCATCAATTCTACGACCCAAATCTCCCTGGGAGGTAACCCAAGCGAGAAAGGGAATAGCAGCGGAGCTAGAGCAACCAACACTAGCAACCCGAGGCTACCCAGAGAGGCCCATCACTCACGCGCGAGACACTATGCAATGCAAGACTCAATACAAGGCAATAAACGAGCAATAGCACAACAACACAAACTAGTGACAACAAACGAGATAACAAGCAATCACAATCAATACTAACATTCAACTAACTTTTCAAGCATAACAAGCAATAATAAGCAACAATAACACCAATTAAACAAGTATACCAAGCAACCCTAAGCATTCTATAGGCATAATATCAAGATAACAAGCAAAATCACAAATTGCCCCCAACTATCTAAACACTACCATTTCCAAACGAGCCACGAGTTCTGGAAACCGACTTCGCCAATCCTCCTAGGTCATCATAAGGCACGTCTAAGGACCCCGAAACCCTACTTTACCCTAGAATTCGCGCAAATCCCCGATTTGCCCCTTTTCTCGTTTGAACTACAACTATACCAACCAAACACCCAACCAACGCCATAATCGCACCAAAAGTGCTTCCATGGCCTTCCGAAACAATACCAACACGCAAAACGAGAAAATGCCAAACTCGACCTAAACGACCCCAACTTTCACTAAGCCGTTTTTCTCATTTTTTTCATTACGCAACCTAAACAAATCATGCATTTAGACATTCTAGCATACCTAGCACATTTCTACATCAACAGACAGCATAACAGCGCAACTTTATCGTTTCAAGGGTTTACTATTCACTAATTACTATTCATTAATCAATTTAAATTGTAATTTCGATTTTCAACCGCAGAAAATGCTAAAAAGCTATAAATACATGTTCTACAATCAACAAGGAACATTCTTTAAGCAACAAAACGATTAAAACAACAATCCACGCATAAGTTCTAAAAATTAAAGTTTAGACATACATTTTTCAAATGCGCAAATAACGATGAAACCCTCACCTTAGATGCTACTAGACGCAAGGAAAACCACGTTGGATGCCTCGAAAACAACCCTGTGCAAGCTCATGCGAAGATTTGAAGATTTGAAGGTTGAATCTTTTTTTTTTCTTTTTCTCCTATGGTTTTGGCCCTTTCTATTTTTTTTTTTCCAGATTTTCGCATGTTTTGTAATGTATTATGCATATATAAGATGACAAGTTGAAATGGTCAAAGCTTCGGTCAACCCGCTAAACCAAAACAGCTATGCGCGACCTTACGGAAACGGCCATAACTTCTTCTAGAAAACTCCAATTCACGAACGGTTTGGAGCCTCAGAAACTAGACTCATAGAGCTTTCCAACCATATATAATTTGCTACCTAACTCTTCCCCAATTGGTTCAGATTTAATTCCAAAGTTGACCCAAAATTTTACTAACTTAACATTGCATTTTTTATTTCTAATCCAAAGTTTGCCCTTTATTAAACATTTCAAAAATTCCCACATTGTCCTAGTTGGTCAATGTAGATGAAAAGTCAACTAGTTTAGTCAAAGAAGGTGAAAGGTCAATAAAATGCAATTTAAATGAACTTTAAATGCTATTGGGTACATGCCACGTTCGGGGTATCACATCCTTCCCCCCTTAAAACAATTGCGTCCTCGCAATTCTTCTTCCAATAGAATCCTGCATCATCTGAAATCCAACTCTGACCACTCTTCATTGGTTGCTAAACAAGACGTTGATTAAGAATGCTCAAAGAATACCTTACTAAGAAACCCCCAATAGTACTGACTGAAAACTCCAAAACAATAAGGTCAAATAAAGGCTTAATTGAAAATATCATCTTGAAATCCAAATAAGAATTCCGCTGGTCAAGAATATTACAAAAGAATTCCCCGCTAAGAGTGCCGAGAAGATGCTAATAAAGACTAAAACAAAGATACTGTAGATACTACCAATTTCACATATTATTAATAAGAAGAATACCAAAGGAATATTCTATATACGAATCCTCTATAAAAGTCCAACATGTATCAAATAAGGAAGTCAAAGGATGGCCAAAGTAGATGCAGCACATATAAGACCAAGCTCCAAGACCTCATCGCCATTTGCCGAGTGCAAACTTTATACAACTTACCACCAAGGAAGCCTAAAGTATTCCACAACATACCATAAGCAATATAAGATAATAATTCTGAACAAGATTCCAAGTGTAAGACTTCCAATAGTGCCAACAAGGAAAATACCAGTAAAATGCCCACTAAGAATTCCAAAGAATACCGTAAGTAGTGCTAAACAATAAGTCCGATAGGAATTCCAATTGCCAAACCAACTGAGGAATGCCAAAAAAAATACCCGAACAATGCTCCGGTAAGAATGTAGCCAAGTTTGCCCAATAAGTAAATGCTAAATAAATGGCCACTAAGGATCCATAGATAATACCATACAGTAAGTCCGATTGAGATTCCAATAACCAAGTCCACCGAGAAATGCCAACAAAAGTCTCCAAAGAACACCCGTTAAGAAAACCAAAGAATGTTCCAGAGAACAACCAAGTAGATCCCCAAATAAAATCTTACTAGACATGAATGCCATAATAGAATCCCAACTAAAAGTACCAAGAACATACCAATAAACAATCTGAGGCAGAGTCTAAACAAGAATCCCAAGTACTGCTCAGGAAGATTCCACACACGAAATCCAGTCAATCATATTACAAATGTTTCAAGGAAGTCTTTCAAAATATATAGCTCAAGAAGCATCAGAGGGAATGTCGTGCAGGTGCATCATATACTATTGAAGAATTCCAATCACGATTGTCGATAAAATATCAAGAAAGACTAGAGCAAAGATATTGTAGACAATATTATGCAGCAAGTCCGATAAAAATTCCGATTGCCAAATCCACTGAGAGATGTCCACAAGGAATACCAAAGTAATACGCCTCACACAAACTGATCATTGTAAGCAGACTCAAATCAAAGTTCCCCATAAGAATGCAGAAAAAACACCAATGACTGATTAAAATCCCAACCAAGTCTCCCACGAAATGCCAATATAAAAATACCCGATGAATCCCCAATCAAGAAGACATTAAGAAAACACTCCAAAGAATAATCATGTAGAACTCCAAAGGAAGTCATTTACACAAAGCATAGAAGATAACTTTCAAGGAATCCCAATAAACAAACTCCAGCTATAAATGTCAACTCCCAAATAAAGGCCTAGTTAAGCACTGCTCGTTTCCGTCAATCCAAATAACTTGGGGCTTGCTACTAACCACTTCTCTTCAGGGGAGGAAAAAGTCCTTACCATTTCTATAGGACATGTATGAATGCCAATATATCACAGTTATACACATGCCTTAAACTACTATGCAAGCAAGTTTATAAAAGAGTTTATAACAGTTTAATCATCAAAGTCATTCAATCACAATCAAGTCAAGCACAACATAATCAATTCAAATCACGACACAACCAATTCAAGACATCTCAATTCACATATTACAAACAATACTTCAAGCAAATAACAATTCATGAGGTCGATTCGATTCACAATGCCAATTCAATAGGTCAATTCAATGCACAACTAGACAATTCACTTCACTTAGCACACAATTAACACATAACACATAACTATATCACATAGGTGCATACATTCAAGTCAAGACACACAATCTCACATACAAGTATACACTTTCAAGACACACTTAACAAGCACACATTCAAGGATCACTACCCACTAGACCGAGGACCCTGTCCCGGCTTATGAGCTAAACAAGCTCTGATACCACCTGTAACCCCCGGATCCCTCTCGAGACCGAGAGTTCTATCAATCAATCTAATCACAACCCAATTCCAAACCCGGGCAAAATTTAGGAAAAACGGACGGAGTCTCCTCTGTTTCTAGGCAAAAAGAAAACTTGCGACAGCATATAAATGGACCAATACCATGTCCAAACATTCAACCACCTCAAGGCCATCCGAGCCTTGTTCTCAACAAGAAACCACATGCAAATATACATACATTTTCAAGTACTAGACTATTCTAACTCTTCCTTTAACCATACAAACATGCTTAGTAATTAAACTACACCAACATATTGCATAAGTTAGACTATCATATCTTTCTATCTTTTTCCTTTGTCATTACAAACATACATTGAAATTAAGCTACATTAACTAAATACATAATCTAACTTATCAAACCACCTCTACAATCTAATGAAACTTAAATTACATCCCTTTTGACATTAAATACATATAATACATAAAAGCATACATCATTACAACTTTGACAACTCAAGTCACATAGGCACGCAAGACAACTCTTCAAGCACGGACTTTCACGAAATCATGAACTTTCCAGCTAACATGGCATTTCCTGAAATGTGGTGGTGAGGAGTGAGTATACACAACACGTATACACAGTGAAGGCGAGACAGATATCGAGTTGGAGAGAAAGAAAGTCGTGCAATGCAAATAGACACAACTAAGCAATATAGTCAATAAGAAAACATTCAATATAAACGACAATATATTAAACATTCAAGAAAGATTAACACAACCATTCAAAGCTATACCACACTCTGAAGGCTATGGTTCACTCTTACGAGCAATATACCATTTCACGAGCGATACATCAATCTCGAGCTTGATGTTGACAATGATGACAATAAGCGTGCAATCACCTTATAACACTAGTTTGGAATACCCCGGAAGTATCCATCAATTCTACGACCCAAATCTCCTTGGGAGGCAACCCAAGCGAGAAAGGGAATAGCACCAGAGCTAGAGCAACCAACACTCGCAACCCGAGGCTACCCAGAGAGGCCCATCACTCACGCGCGAGACACTATGCAATGCGAGACTCGATACAAGGCAATAAACGAGCGATAGCACAACAATACAAACTAGTGATAATAAACGAGATAACAAGCAATCACAATCAATACTACCATTCAACTAACTTTTCAAGCATAACTAGCAATAATAAGCAACAATAACACCAATTAAACAAGTATATCAAACAACCCTAAGTATTCTATAGGAATAATATCAAGATAACAAGAAAAATCACAAATTGGCCCCAACTATCTAAACACTACCATTTCCAAACGAGCCACGAGTTCTGGAAACCGACTTCGCCAATCCTCCTAGGTCATCATAAGGCACGTCTAAGGACCCCGAAACCCTACTTTACCCTAGAATTCGCGCAAATCCCCGATTTGCCCCTTTTCTCGTTTGAACTACAACTATACCAACCAAACACCCAACCAACGCCATAATCGCACCAAAAGTGCTTCCATGGCCTTCTGAAACAATGCCAACATTCAAAATGAGAAAATGACAAACTCGACCTAAACGACCACGACTTCCACTAAGCCATTTTTTCTCATTTTTTTCATTACGCAACCTAAACAAATCATGCATTTAGACATTCTAGCATACCTAGCACATTTCTACATCAACAGACAGCATAACAGCGCAACTTTATCATTTCAAGGGTTTACTATTCATTAATTATTATTCATTAATCAATTTAAATTGCAATTTCAATTTTCAACCGCAGAAAATGCTAAAAAGCTATAAATACATGTTCTACAATCAACAAGGAACATTCTTTAAGCAACAAAATGATTAAAACAACAATCCACGCATAAGTTCTAAAAATTAAAGTTTAGACATACATTTTTCAAATGCGCAAATAACGATGAAACCCTCACCTTAGATGCTACTAGACGCAAGGAAAACCACATTGGATGCCTCGGAAACAACCCCGTGCAAGCTCACGCGAAGATTTGAAGATTTGAAGGTTGAAATCTTTTTTTTCTTTTTCTCCTATGGTTTTGGCCCTTTCTATTTTTTTTCCCAGATTTTCGCATGTTTTGTAATGTATTATGCATATATAAGATGACAAGTTGAAATGGTCAAAGCTTCGGTCAAACCGCTAAACCAAAACAGCTATGCGCGACCTTACAGAAACGGTCATAACTTCTTCTAGAAAACTCCAATTCACGAACGGTTTGAAGCCTCAGAAATTAGACTCATAGAGCTTTCCAACCATATATAATTTGCTACCTAACTCTTCCCCAATTAGTTCAGATTTAATTACAAAGTTGACCCAAAATTTGACTAACTTTAACATTGCATTTTTTTTTTCTAATCCCAAGTTTGCCCTTTATTAAACATTTCAAAAATTCTCACATTGTCCTAGTTGGTCAATGTAGATGAAAAGTCAACTAGTTTAGTCAAAGAAGGTGAAAGGTCAATAAAATGCAATTTAAATGAACTTTAAATGCTATTGGGTACATGCCAGGTTCGGGGTATCACACTAGCCCCCAAGCGAGAGAGGGAATGGGACCATGGTAGTCATGGTTGCACCAGCAAGCCCGATGCCGCCCGGTGTGCGTGAACGCTACCACGCCAGAATGAAAGGTTGCAACCTTGTATGCAATGCACATTTATGACATTTAATATATCACATTAGGAGGACAACAAAGTAGGTTACCTCCGGACAGTCATAAGATTGCGCATTGACAAGTAAACAAGCGAGGTACGAATAGACAAGTAATTTCACTTGAAAAGCATATGGAGTTATATGAACATTAAATGGGCAGCCATGTAACGCACGTAAATCAAGTCATATAACTCATTTCAACGTCCACGTAATCAAATAATAAGGTTATTCAACATGCGACAACAAATCTACGTGGTTCAGATGCAAGAAAGGCCTATTTGTCAACATGCAACAAATCAAAATCACATTTAGGGCTATAAGGAAACTACGGGCAGCCTACTAAACATATAATTACACTCAATGTTCAAAGGATCAAAACTTAGCAAGTTCGCCTAGTCACTAGGGTTTCCATTTCGTGCTTACCCGTGCAATTAAGCCCAAAGTCAACTCAAAATCAATCTCAAGCCATGCATCAATTAATTCAACATCCCCAAGTACTCAAAACAGTCCACACAACATCTCAATGCCACAATCCCAAGCAATTAATACCACAAGAGAAGTTACAATAAATTTTCTAAGCATATGACTAAATGAAACCCTCACTGCAATAGGCTGTTTTCTCACAATCATTAAGACAAGCAAACAATCTCCAATTCCAGTGAATAAGATGTCAAATTAAATCTTAAGAAGTGAACTAAAATCGGAAACAAACCTTGCATTATTTGAAGTTCGAGATCAATAGTTATAGCCAAAACAGTGGGATTGCACAAAACTGTCCAGATTTGCACACATTTCAATAATTGTCGTTTTTGAGGTCCTTAGGGTCAGATGTAGCCTTAGTCCATGTCTGACAAAAATGTTCAGAACTGAAAAATATAGCAGCACACAAAATTTCATGCATTTTTGACATCATTTACTAAGTCAAAACTGGTTCGTTCCACAAGGTCAGTGCATCTGCCAAAACCTGCTTCATTTTTCCAGACTTCCAGATTTGGACACGTTTTAATGATTTGCCATTTTGAGGACCTTAGAGTCCAAATTAGCTTTGGCCTATTTCTCTAAAAAATGTTAAAAACTGGCAAAAATAGTCACCTACCAATTTTCATACGTTTTCATCATCATTTTTCTAGCCAAACTCACCTCGAAACAACAAGTTAGAGAGCTGTCAACAAACCCGATTTCATCTATCATCAACTTCAAGCCAAAATCTTGCCATGCATGGTTGTAAAAGCTTATGAACACACTTATAACTCAAGTACAGAAGCAAAGACATACATTTAAGAGCATTCATGTGGATTTTTGAAGGATTTTCTAAAGGTTTTAGCCCTCACCTTAGCAAATCAACAAGAAGATGCACAAAACTTGATGAAGCACAAATTTCTTCTTCTTCCTAGCTTAGCCAAGACACCACCCGATTTCTCTCTATTTTTCCTAGCTTAGTGACCAAGTTCTTAGTAGATTCATGTGGTTAGAACAAGAAGAAAAGAAATGGAAGCTAGTAAACTCACCTAGGCTGAAATGGTAACTCAAAGAGCATGCATGTGTGATTTTTGCATCCTAGCTAGCTTGGTCGAGTTTCTTTGCTTGTTGTTTGTTTTGATGCACCATGGATTGATGAAGATGAGCAAAGGCAAGATAAAACTCAGCCAAAACCGAGATTGAGAGAGAAGGATGAGAGGGAGAGAGTAAAATGTGAGGAGAGTGAGAGAAATGAGAGAAAATAGAAGCTTTTGCAATTGTTGATGCAAATGTTGGCCTTGGGCATGCAAAAATCAGATTTGTGTCTCCAAGAAGCACAATTTGAATCATCCTAGCATGGGCATATGCATGTGTCGAGATTTTGGGTGCATTGCGTAGGGTTTTGGGTTAATTTTTATGCATTTGTGTCATAAAATTGTCATAGGAATGTTGGGAATTTAGGGAATCTAGGTAGAATAAAATATAGGAATGTTTGTTGATGAGTTGAATTATAAATAGATATAGATAGTGGGAAATGTAGGAATAGTTTAGTATTATTTTATTGTTAGTGGAGTTTGTAGAGAATTTGAATTAGGAATATAATATTGGTTAGTGGATTGTGTAGGATTATTTTAGTGTCTAGTGCTTTGTGTAGGATTCTTTCTTGATTAACGTGGTGGCACGGATTCCTAGGTCTCGGGCATGAATTACGAGGTAGACACCAACTTCAAGACTAATGCACGTACTTCAAGATAAATGCACGGATTCCAATGATAATACACGTAACCCTAGGTAAATGTACGTAAACCAATACAAGGCACGTAATTCAATGCAATGCACGTAAATCGAGGTACGACTCTTAAACCTAGGTTAGGACATGCAATTCAAAGTCGGGGCACGTAAGTCAAGGATTAGGGCACATAATTTTGGGTCAAGGCACGAATGACGAGGCATGCACAAAAATCAAGACAGGGCATGTAATCCAAGGTCAGTCATATCATTCTTAGTCTATGGCACGCAAATCAAGGTAACACACGTTATTCGGGGTCGGGCCTCACATCCTCCCCTCCTTAAAAGAATTTCGTCCCAAAATTCATTCTTGCCTATTGAGGTCATTTAGACGGATTCTGACCATTGTTATTTTCCAACTCCGGGTCGTCCTTTGCTCTGTGATCTCTCTTACCACAACGAATTCACTTCCTAGCTTTCTTCAATCATTTAATTCGGTGTGACCCCTACATTTACAGTTCGTTCCTTTGAACAACTCTCTTTTTTCCAATTGATCTTAAGGTCGAGTTTATTAACTAATGTTAGAATCTCCAAACATAGTCATCAAAGCTGCATCGGTATTCTAACAATATAACATATAACTATAACTCCAAAATCATGACTCATATTGTATCAATCTCGCATCCATACCTCAAAAGGAATATCACAATAATACCATGATTCTATGGTGACATACACCAATTTCAAGATGATAGGTCTATATCCGATTTATATATCCTACCAACTAGTTTCAAAATTGTTGACACGTAGGACATACACATGTTATGGATTATTTCCACAACACGACCCTATTTTCAGGTTGAACTCACCAAACAAATTAATCCATCTCAAGTCGTCATCTATTGGTAGTATCATAGTTCTTATCTTGAAGGTACATTGGATTAGTAAATCTTCTAATGACTAGTCTCCCAGTTACAGGCTCCTATTCACTAACATCCTTTCCCAGCTTCGTTAACCTCCACGCTCGTAATCAAGGAGAAAGACCGTTGAGATTCATTAAACTCGAATTCTAAGGTTTATTAAGTACTATTAACAAATGCCATTGAAATTGCATGGGTAAACTGATCATGTCACACTAGTTCAACTCTTACAAGTAAATTCATCAACTTGTAATCCACAATTTATTTCCTTATTCAAATCCCTATCTTCAAGTCACGAGGCTTCAGAATTTCTTTAATCTTAACCAAGACTCCTAAGGCGAATAGTTTCAATCTCAAATAAATTTCACTCACCTCAATCCAAGGTTACGTCATACTTAAGAAGATAATGGTCCTACTCACTTAGCGACCTAGTCATTCCTTTGAACACTTAATGCCCGCCAATATATCTTCAACATTAATGTTACTAAGCTAGGGCCATAGCCATGTAAGTGATATCAATGCTCCACTAGGTTATCGGCCAAACAACAACAATCCTAGGACTATAAATGGGTACCGAAATGACCGAGCTCATAAAATACTTACACGAGATAACTTCAAGGTTGTATCAATATAAGAATTATGACCACGAGGCATCCTTCAACATAACCTAATAGAACTTCAAAAGTAATCAACCACTTATTTAACTATCACTAAAAGATTCACCTCTCTTATTCAACGACCACAATTCGAAGTCTACCAATCGCTAGTTTTTAGATGTGAAATGGTACACATAGATACGGTGGTCTAACAATAGTCTCTTGGGTCATTATGACTCTAATTCATATCTATCTTAACTCTATGAAATCTTACTCTTCTCATTTACATGTTCAACTAGCTAAGAGCATCAAGACTCATCGACCTTAGGTCCTAGGGTTCACCATGAATCATCATGCATACTCACTATTAGCTATTTAGGATTACTAATCATACCCTAACGACTCCGCTTTGTAACTGAATGCTTTAATCTCATTTCCATGGTTTATATATTAGGTCCATCGGTAATACTTAGGGATATCTACTTCCTAATATCCTTTAGGGTATCCAAATAACGAGTGTATATAATGACTTACTTTGTATAATCACAATTAAATCCGAGAGGCACCAAATTAATAACATGATTCTAAATATCCCTGATATCCAACTTAGGACCTTTAGCAACGTTAGTCATCTAATGCATAATTCAATTCCTTATACTTCTATCCGACCTAACATTTTAGGTGCAGTTTTCTGAACACGAGTTCTAGTTACGTGAATTCCTCGATTCCAACATCCCCATATCTTGTTATACTCAAGATTCATCAACCTTGTTAAACTTAGTCTCCAGAGTTGCCTACATGTCTTGGGGTTATCCATTGTTAAGTTACTTAAACACACTATTCATGCCTTAATAATCTAACCCCTATCGTCAATTTTCACGAATTCATCTCTTAATTTCTAGGTCACGATCTTACCATTGAGTGAACTTGAAACTCACTAGTATACACCTTATTAGGTTCAATGACGCTTAATTCCAATCAAGTAAGGATTCAATCATATAAATAGTCTATTATACCATTTTAAGATATAAGAATTTGATTCAAAAGCAACTCCTAAGTCAAACTTCCATTATAAGCATATGAACATATATATACTACTCCACATGTCCAATGGTATATTCTTATATCTAAGGAAAGTTGTATGTCCTTAACATTTATTCTTGAACCACAATGAGAAGAACAGTTTAACAAGTAATCAAAACTTCATAGCCATAAAATTGATAACTTAACCATAGGTATGAGTATTCCAAAGATAAGGGGATAACTTTACCTCAACATTTATACATTTGCTACGCATTTTATATATGCATATCCAATAATACATACGATCCATCGAGTACCTGTGAAGATGCGAGAAATCTCTAACCGAGCCTTTTTGTTCGTCCTGCACAAATTCACTTCCCTGGAAGTCCTAATCCTAACTATCTATGTGTATAAACAGTCATTCACGGCTATATAGCATGCACATGTATCAAGGAAGGAGTATAAAAGCATGCATGCATTATCGAGGTCACTAACATGTCAGTGTGCATGACAACATAATACATATGGTCCTCAAAAGCACATAATATTCAATGCTCAAAGCAATTAAAGCACATTAGCACACATTAACACATATAAGCAAGATATCATAATTACCTTAGGGCTTCTACCAATGGTCCGAGAGTTGAACCTGACTAATGCCTAGTTACTAAACTAAGCTCTGATACCATTCTAATATAAGGTGTCACGCCCCAACCCGACCTATAGAGGTTAGACTAGGGTGTGATCTAAATGTTCATATCATTTCACGTACTTAATTGTTCATTAAGTTTTAACGCTTAATGTTAGCCTAGAACTCCAAAATTTTCCGGAAAACCGGCAGCATAACGGTTGTAATTGGCTCCTTAGTTTGACCTAATTTTTAAACACCTCAATTATTCCAATTATTAATCCAATTCCATTAAGGACTCCTATTTTGTCACCAACCGATTTGCCTACTAGTTTATCTTGAAAGTCTCGTTTGGTTAATAAGCCTAACATGATAACTATGTCCTGTTTATTTGTCAATTTCTTATCATGCAAGTACCTATTATCCTTTAGCTTGTGCATGATCACTAGGTGAGATTAAGTAGAGTTACATTATTTACTTCTTCACCTAGCAGTTCAAACACCTACGATAACTACTAATTAAATGACGAAAGTAAACGACCAAATAAAGAGTTCGTCCGGCTACAATCAGTACAAGCCAAAATTAGACCCAAATTACAATGGGGTAATTTACTTCAATAAAATGAATAGTTTGCAATCAAACACAATATCCATATAGCAACCACTTTCAGGCAAAGCACAAAAGCACGTAGTCACTCCCAGGAATCATCAACAAGCACATTTACTTCGGGTACTTGTTCCAAATCTGCTGCACCTGTGACAAAAAAGAGGGTGAGTCCTTATGAACTCAGCGAGGGGGAACGAGAAATAGGTTTTGAAACTCATTTTCCGGTTCAACTAATGAAAATCCTTTTGCAAGCATGAATATAACATAATTAAGTACAGAACAATAATACAAAAGTAAAGGAACACAATTACCCGTCTTTCCTCCCCGAGGTCCTCTAGGGACCAAGCGAGAGTACTTATACACATAGTAAAAAGGATACGGTGAGCTTTTGCTCTCAGTTGTTGCGGCCGACTTCAAATCATCCCCTTAACACGCCAAGTGGGTGTACTCCGGATATACCCCGAAATCCTACGACCCAACTCTCCGAGGAAGTCTAGCCCCCAAGCGAGAGAGGGAATGGGACCATGGTAGTCACGGTTGCACCAGCAAGCCCAATGTCGCCCGGTGTACGTGAACGCTACCACGCCAGAATGAAAGGTTGCAACCTTGTATGCCATGCACATTTATGACATTTAATATATCACATTAGGAGGACAACAAAGTAGGTTGCCTCCGGATAGTCATAAAATTGCACATTGACATGTAAACAAGCGAAGCACGAATAGACAAGTAATTTTACTTGAAAAGCATATGGAGTTATATGAACATTAAACAGGCAGCCATGTAACGCACGTAAATCAAGTCATATAACTGATTTCAACGTCCACGTAATCAAATAATAAGGTTATTCAACATGCGACAACAAATCGAAGTGGTTCGGATGCAAGAAAGGCCTATTTGTCAACATGCAACAAGTCAAAATCACATTTAGGGCTATAAGGCTACTACGGGCAGCCTACTAAACATATAATTACAATCAATGTTCAAAGGATCAACACTTAGCAAGTTCGCCTAGTCACTAGGGTTTCCATTTCGTGCTTACCCTTGCAATTAAGCCCAAAGTCAACTCAAAATCAATCTCAAGCCATGCATCAATTAATTCAACATCCCCAAGTACTCAAAACAGTCCACACAACATCTCAATGCCACAATCCCAAGCAATTAATACCATAAGAGAAGTTACAATAAATTTTCTAAGCATATGACTAAATGAAACCCTCACTGCAATAAGCTGTTTTCTCACAATCATTAAGACAAGCAAACAATCTCCAATTCCAGTGAATATGATGTTAAATTAAATCTTAAGAAGTGAACTAAAATCAGAAACAAACCTTGCATCATTTGAAGTTCAAGATCAATAGTTATAGCCAAAACAGTGGGATTGCACAAAACTGTCCAGATTTGCACACATTTCAATAATTGTCGTTTTTGAGGTCCTTAGGGTCAGATGTAGCCTTAGTCCATGTCTGACAAAAATGTTCAGAACTGAAAAATATAGCAGCACACAAAATTTCATGCATTTTTGACATCATTTACTAAGTCAAAACTGGTTCGTTCCACAAGGTCAGTGCATCTGCCAAAACCTGCTTCATTTTTCCAGACTTCCAGATTTGGACACGTTTTAATGATTTGCCATTTTGAGGACCTTAGAGTCCAAATTAGCTTTGGCCTATTTCTCTGCAAAATGTTCAAAACTGGCAAAAATAGTCACCTACCAATTTTCATACGTTTTCATCATCATTTTTCTAGCCAAACTCACCTCGAAACAACAAGTTAGAGAGCTGTCAACAAACCCGATTTCATCTATCATCAACTTCAAGCCAAAATCTTGCCATGCATGGTTGTAAAAGCTTATGAACACACTTATAACTCAAGTACAGAAGCAAAGACATACATTTAAGAGCATTCATGTGGATTTTTGAAGGATTTTCTAAAGGTTTTAGCCCTCATCTTAGCAAATCAACAAGAAGATGCACAAAACTTGATGAAGCACAAATTTCTTCTTCTTCCTAGCTTAGCCAAGACACCACCCGATTTCTCTCTATTTTTCCTAGCTTAGTGACCAAGTTCTTAGTAGATTCATGTGGTTAGAACAAGAAGAAAAGGAATGGAAGCTAGTAAACTCACCTACCCCGAAATCCTACGACCCAACTCTCCGAGGAAGTCTAGCCCCCAAGCAAGAGAGGGAATGGGACCATGGTAGTCACGGTTGCATCGGCAAGCCCGATGCCGCCCGGTGTGCGTGAACGCTACCACGCCAGAATGAAAGGTTGCAACCTTGTATGGCATGCACATTTATGACATTTAATATATCACATTAGGAGGACAACAAAGTAGGTTGCCTACGGATAGTCATAAGATTGCACATTGACAAGTAAACAAGCGAGGCACGAATAGACAAGTAATTTTACTTGAAAAGCATATGGAGTTATATGAACATTAAACGGGCAGCCATGTAACGCACGTAAATCAAGTCATATAACTGATTTCAACGTCCACGTAATCAAATAATAAGGTTATTCAACATGCGACAACAAATCGAAGTGGTTCGGATGCAAGAAAGGCCTATTTGTCAACATGCAACAAGTCAAAATCACATTTAGGGCTATAAGGCTACTACGGGCAGCCTACTAAACATATAATTACAATCAATGTTCAAAGGATCAACACTTAGCAAGTTCGCCTAGTCACTAGGGTTTCCATTTCGTGCTTACCCTTGCAATTAAGCCCAAAGTCAACTCAAAATCAATCTCAAGCCATGCATCAATTAATTCAACATCCCCAAGTACTCAAAACAGTCCACACAACATCTCAATGCCACAATCCCAAGCAATTAATACCATAAGAGAAGTTACAATAAATTTTCTAAGCATATGACTAAATGAAACCCTCACTGCAATAAGCTGTTTTCTCACAATCATTAAGACAAGCAAACAATCTCCAATTCCAGTGAATAAGATGTCAAATTAAATCTTACGAAGTGAACTAAAATCAGAAACAAACCTTGCATCATTTGAAGTTCGAGATCAATAGTTATAGCCAAAACAGTGGGATTGCACAAAACTGTCCAGATTTGTACACATTTCAATAATTGTCGTTTTTGAGGTCCTTAGGGTCAGATTTAGCCTTAGTCCATTTCTGACAAAAATGTCCATAACTGAACAAACTAGCGGCACACCAAATTTCATGCATTTTGGACATTATTTACTAAGTAAAAACTGGTTCGTTCCACAAGGTCAGTGCATCTGCCAAAACCTGCTTCATTTTTCCAGACTTCCAGATTTGGACACATTTTAATGATTTGCCATTTTGAGGACCATAGATTCAAAATTAGCTTTGGCCTATTTCTCTGAAAAATGTTCAAAACTGGCAAAACTAGTCCCCTACCAATTTTCATGCGTTTTCATCATCATTTCCCTAGCCAAACTCACCTCGAAACAACAAGTCAGAGAGCTGTCAACAAACCCGATTTCATCTATCATCAACTTCAAGCCAAAATCTTGCCATGCATGGTTGTAAAAGCTTATGAACACACATATAACTCAAGTACAGAAGCAAAAGCATACATTTAAGAGCATGCATGTGGATTTTTGAAGGATTTTCAAAAGGTTTTAGCCTTCACCTTAGCAAATCAACAAGAAGATGCACAAAACTTGATGAAGCACAAATTTCTTCTTCTTCCTTGCTTAGCCAAGACACCACCCGATTTCTCTCTATTTTTCCTAGCTTAGTGACCAAGTTCTTAGTAGATGCATGTGGTTAGAACAAGAAGAAAAGAAATGGAAGCTAGTAAACTTACCTAGGCCGAAATGGTGACTCAAAGAGCATGCATGTGTGATTCTTGCATCCTAGCTAACTTGGTCGAGTTTCTTTGTTTGTTGTTTGTCTTGATGCACCATGGACTGATGAAGATGAGCAAAGGCAAGATAAAACTCAGCCAAAACCGAGATTGAGAGAGAAGGATGAGAGGGAGAGAGAGAAATGTGAGGAGAGTGAGATAAATGAGAGAAAATAGAAGCTTTTGCAATTGTTGATGCAAATGTTGGCCTTGGGCATGCAAAAATCAGATTTGTGTCTCCAAGAAGCACAATTTGAATCATCCTAGCATGGGCATATGCATGTGTTGAGATTTTGGGTGCATTGGGTAGGGTTTTGTGTTAATTTTTATGCATTTGTGTCATAGAATTGTCATAGGAATGTTGAGAATTTAGGGAATCTAGGTAGAATAAAATATAGGAATGTTTGTTGATGAGTTGAACTATGAATAGAATAATAGAATAAAACACGAGGACTTCCTAAGGGGACACCCATCCTAGTACTACTCTCGCCCAAGCACGCTTAACTTCGGAGTTATGATGGGATCCGGTGCATTAGTTCTGACATGATCGCACCCGTCAAGTTGAGGGCACAATTCCTTTATGTGTTAACGGTTCACAGTCCTAACCTAGAGAGATGGCCAATTCAAAAGGCCCAATGGGCTTAACGATAACCCATCTGCTTCAACAATGCAGCATCCTCGCAAGACGTGATATCGACGCGTTGCAGGGCCCCCTAATGTTCCGCGAGTAAGGTTGTCTTCGTTTTAACAGCTCACGACGTAAGATCCGAGACGAAAAAATAGAGCAAAAGAAGAAAAGTGGCTTGAAACAGATGAAAACGTTCAATTTTGGGCTCCGAAAAGGGCAAAGCGAGCTAGCTCGCTGCCCTCTTCGTAGAGCTGTCGAAGAGCTTTGCAATGGTATGCCGTGCGCCGCGTAACTCCTTACAGATCAAAAGTTATGGGCACTAGATCGACGGAGACCGGGTCACAAGCCCTACGCCCTCGGTTTGCGGGCCCAGCCTCCACGTGAAGCGAAGTTGTCTGGCCGAAGGTGCTGTGGGATTCGATAATAGAAATGTGGTGGATAAAGTATCTTGGCAACCCAAACCGGAGCAAAAAAACTTGAAAAAGGG
This sequence comes from Ehretia macrophylla, assembly GCA_037974665.1. Lineage (NCBI taxonomy): Eukaryota > Viridiplantae > Streptophyta > Magnoliopsida > Boraginales > Ehretiaceae > Ehretia > Ehretia macrophylla. The sequence goes on along the minus strand of CM075770.1, from coordinate 82,895,591 downwards.
GGTGCAACACGAGGACTTCCCAGGGGGTGACCCATCCTAGTACTACTCTCGCCCAAGCACGCTTAACTTCGGAGTTTTGATGGGATATGGTGCATTAGTGTTGGTATGATCGCACCCGTCATGTTGAGTGCACAATTCCTTTATGTGTTAACAGTTCACAGTCCCAACCTAGAGAGATGGCCAATTCAAAAGGCCCAATGGGCCTAACGATAACCTATCCGCTTCAACAACGCAGCATTATAACAAGACGTGATATTGACGCGTTGTAGGGCCCCTTAATGTCCCGCGAGTAAGGTTGTCTTCGTTTTAACAGCTCACGACGTACGATCCGAGCCGAAAAAACAGAGCAAAAGAAGAAAAGTGGCTTGAAATTGATGAAAACGTTCAATTTTGAGCTCCAAAAAGGCACAGCGAGCTAGCTCGTTGCCCCCTTCGTAGAGCTGTCGGAGAGCTTTGCAACGGTATGATGTGCGACGCGTAACTCCTTACGAATCAAAAGTTATGGGCACCGGAGCGACGGAGACCTGGTCACAAGCCCTACGCCCTCAATTTGTGGGCCCAGCCTCCACGTGAAGTGAAGTTGTCTTGCCCAAGGTGCTGTGGGATTCGATAATAGAAATGTGGTGGATAAAGTATCTTGGCAACCCAAACCGGAGCAAAAAAACTTGAAAATGGGGGTGCAACACGAGGACTTCCCAGGGGTTCACCCATCCTAGTACTACTCTCGCCCAAGCACACTTAACTTCGGAGTTCTGATGGGATCCGGGGCATTAGTGCTGGTATGATCGCACTTGTCATGTTGAGGGTACAAATCCTTTATGTGTTGACGGTTCACAGTCCCAGTTTAGAGTCATGGCCAATTCAAAAGGCCCAATGGGCTTAACAATAACCCATCCGCTTCAAGAACGCAGCATCCTAGCAAGACGTGATATCGACGCATTGTAGGACCCCTAATGTCCCGCGAGTAAGGTTGTCCCCCTTTTAATAGCTCACGATGTACGCTCCCGGACAAAAAAACAAAGCAAATGAAGAAAAGTGGCCCGAAACTAATGAAATTTTTTTATTTTGGGGTCCAAAAAGGGCACAACGAGCAAGCTGGCTTCCCCCGTCGTAGAGCTCTCAGAGAGCTTTGCAACGGTATGCTGTGAACCGTGTTACTCCTTACAGATAAAAGGTTATGGGCACCAGAGCGACGGAGACCTGGTCACAAACCCTACGCCCTCAGTTTGCAGGCCCAGCCTTTACGTGAAGCGAAGTTGTCGTGCCTAAAGTTCTGTGGGATTCGGTAATAGAAATTTGATGGATAAAGTATCTTGGCAACCCTAACCAAGGCCAAAAAAATTGAAAAGGGGGTACAACACGAGGACTTCCCAGGGGTCACCCATCCTAGTACTACTCTCACCCAAGCACGCTTAGCTTCGGAGTTCTGATTGGATCCGGTGCATTAGTGCTGGTATGATCGCACCCGCCATGTTGAGGGAACAACTCCTTTATTTGTTAATGGTTCACAGTCCCAACCTAGAGAGATGGCCCATTCAGAAGGCCCAATGGGCTTAACGACAACCCATTCACTTCAACAACGCAGCATCCTCGCAAGACATGATATCGGCGCGTTGTAGGGCCTTCTAATGTCCCGTGAGTAAGGTTGTCCTCCTTTTAACAATTCACGACGTACGATCCGGGACGGAAAAATAGAGCAAAAGAAGAAAGTGGCTTGAAACTAATGAAAACGTTCGATTTTGGGCTCCAAAAAGGGCACAGTGAGCACGCTCACTTCCTCCTTCATAAAGCTGTCGGAGAGCTTTGTAATGGTATGCTGTGCGCCGCGTAACGCCTTAGGGATCAAAAGTTATGGGCACCGGAGCGACGGAGACTTGGTCACAAGCCCTACGCCCTCGGTTTGCGGGCCCGGCCTCCACGTGTATCGAAGTTGTCTTGCCCAAGGTACCGTGGGATTCGATAACAGAAATGGGGTGCATAAAGTATCGTGGCAACCCTAACCGGAGAAAAAAAAAATGAAAAGGGGGTGCAACACGAGGACTTCCCAGGGGGTCACCCATCCTAGTACTACTCTAGCACAAGCACGCTTAACTTCGGAGTTCTTATGGGATCCGGTGCATTTTTGCTGGTATGATCGTACCCGTCATGTTGAGAGCACAATTCCTTTATGTGCTAACGGTTCACAGTCACAGCATAGAGATATGGCCAATTCAAAAGGCCCAATGGGATTAACGATAACCCATCCACTTCAACAATGCAGTGTCCTAACAAGACGCGTTGTAAGGCCCCCTAATGTCCCGCAAGTAAGGTTGTCGTCCTTTTAACAACACACGACGTACAATCCGGGACGAAAAAATAGAGGAAAAGAAGAAAAGTGGGCTGAAGCTGATGAAAACGTTCGATTTTGGGCTCCAAAAAGGGCACAGCGAGCAAGCTCACTCCCCCTTTCGTAGAGTTGTCGGAGAGCTTTGCAACGGTATGTTGTGCATCGGGTAACTCCTTACGGATCAAAAGTTATGGGCACCAGAGCGACGGAGACCTGGTCACAAGCGCTACGCCCTCAGTTTGCGGGCCCAGCTTCCACATGAAGCGAAGTTGTCTTGCCCAAGGTGCCGTGGGATTCGATAATAGAAATGTGGTGGATAAAGTATCTTGGCAACCCTAACCGGAGCAAAAAAAATTGAAAAGGGGGGTGCAACACGAGGACTTCCCAGGAGGTCACCCATCCTAGTACTACTCTCGCCCAAGCACGCTTAACATCGGAGTTTTGATGGGATTCGGTGCGTTAGTGCTGGTATGATCGCACCCGTCATGTTGAGGCATAATTCCTTTATTTGTTAACGGTTCACATTCCCAGCCTTGAGAGATGGCCCATTCAAAAGGCCCAATGGACTTAACGACAACCCATCCACTTCAACAACGCAGCATCCTCGCAAGACATGATATCGACGCATTGTATGGCCCTTTAATGTCCCGCGAGTAAGGTTGTCGTCCTGTTAACAGCTCACGACGTACGATCCAGGATGAAAAAAAGAGCAAAAGAAGAAAAGTAGCTGAAAACTGATGAAAACGTTTGATTTTGGGCTCCAAAAAGGGCCCAGCAAGTAAGCTGGCTGCCCCTTTCGTAGAGCTCTCGATGAGCTTTCCAACGGTATACTGTGCGCCGCATAACTCCTTACGGATCAAAAGTTATGCGCACCGGAGCGACGGAGACCTGGTCACAAGCCCTACGCCCTAGGTTAGCGGGCCCATCCTCCATGTGAACCGAAGTTGTCTTGCCCAAGGTGCCGTGGGATTCGATAATAGAAATGTGGTGAATAAAGTATCTTGGCAACCCTAACGGGAGGAAAAAAAATTGAAAAGGGGGATGCAACATGAGGACTTCCCAGGGGGTCACCCATCCTAGTACTACTCTCGCGCAAGTATGCTTAACTTCGGAGTTCTGATGGGATCCGGTGCATTACTGCTGGCATGATCGCACCCGTCATGTTGAGGGCACAATTCCTTTACGTGTTAACGCTTCACAGTCTCATCCTAGAGAGATGGCCAGTTCAAAAGGCCCAATGGGCTTAACGATAACCCATCTGCTTCAACAACTCAGCATCCTAGCAAGACGTGATATCGACACGTTGTAGAGCCCCCTAATGTCTTGCTAGTAAGGTTGTCATCTTTTTACTAGCTCACGACGTACGATCCGGGATGGAAAAACAGAGCAAAAGAAGAAAAATGGCATGAAACTGATGAAAACGTTCAATTTTGGGCTCCAAAAAGGGCACAGTGGGTATGCTCGCTACCCCTTTCGTAGAGCTATCAGAGAGCTTTGTAACGGTATGCTGTGCACCACGTAACTCTTTACGGATCAAAAGTTATGGGCACCGGAGCGCCGGAACCCTGGTCACAAGCCCTACCCCCTTGGTTTGCGGGCCCAGCCTCCCCGTGAAGAGAAGTTCACTTGCCCAAGGTGCTGTGGGATACAATAATAGAAATTTCTTGGATAAAGTATCTTCGCAACACAAACAAGAGCAAAAAAAATTGAAAAATGGGGTGCAACACGAGGACTTGCAAGGGGGTCACCCATCCTAGTACTACTCTCGCCCAAACATGCTTAACTTCGGAGTTTTGATGCGATTCGGTGCATTAGTGCTGGTATGATCGCACCCGTCATGTTAAGAGCACAATTCCTTTGTGTTAACGGTTCACAGTCCTAGCCTAGAGAGATGGCCAATTCAAAAGGCCCAATGGGCTTAACGATAACCCATCCGCTTCAACAACGCAGCATACTAGCAAGACGTTAGATCGACGCATTGTAGGCCCCCTAATGTCCCGCGAGTCAGGTTGTCGTTCTTTTAACAGTTCATGACGTACGATCCGGGACTAAAAAATAGAGTAAAAGAAGAAAAGTTGTCTGAAACTGATGAAAACGTTCAATTTTGGGCTCCAAAAAGGGTACATCGAGCATGCTGGCTGCCCAAGTCGTAGAGCTCTCAGCGAGCTTTGCAACGGTATGCTGTGTGCCGTGTAACACTTTACGGATCAAAAGTTATAGGCACCGGAGCGACGGAGACCTGGTCACAAGCCCTACGCCCTCAGTTTGCAGACCCAGCTTCTACGTGAAGCGAAGTTGTCTTGCCCAATGTTCCATGGGATTCAGTAACATAAATTTGATGGATAAAGTATCTTGGCAACCCTAACCAGGGCAAAAAAAAATTGAAAAGGGGGGGCAACACAAGGACTTCATAGGGGTTCACCCATCCTAGTACTACTCTCGCCCAAGCACGCTTAACTTCGGAGTTCTGATGGGATCCGGTGCATTAGTGCTGGTATGATCACACCCGTCATGTTGAGGGCATAATTCCTTTATTTGTTAACGGTTCACAGTCCCAGCCTAGAGAGATGGTCCATTCAGAAGGCCCAATAGTCTTAACGATAACCCATCCGCTTCAACAACGTAGCATCCTCGCAAGACGTGATATCGTTGTGTTGTAGGGCCCTCTAATGTCCCGCGAGCAAGGTTGTCGTCCTTTTAACAGCTCACGACGTACGATCCGGGACTGAAAAACAGAGCAAAAGAGGAAAAGTGGCATGAAACTGATGAAATGTTCTATTTTGGGCTCCAAAAAGGGCACAGAGAGCAAGCTGGCGGCCCCTGTCGTAGAACTCTCATAGAGCTTTGCAACGGTATGCTGTCCGCCGCGTAACTCCTTACGGATCAAAAGTTATGGACACCGGTCCGACGGAGACTTGGTCACAAGTCCTACGCCCTCGGTTTGCGGGCCTAGCCACTACGTGAAGCGCAGTTGTCTTGCCCAATGTTCCATGGGATTCGGTAATAGAAATTTTCTGGATAAAGTATCTTGACAACCTTAACCAGGGCAAAAAAAATTGAAAAGGGAGTGCAACAGGAGGACTTACCAGGGGTTCACCCATCCTAGTACTACTCTGGCCCAAACACGCTTAACTTCGGAGTTCTGATGGAATCCGGTGTATTAGCACTGGTATGATCGCACCCGTCATGCTGAGGGCATAAATCCTTTATGTGTTAACGGTTCACAGTCCCAGCCTAGAGAGATGGCCCATTAAAAATGCCCAATGGGCTCAACGACAACCCATCTGCTTCAACAACGCAGCATCCTCGCAAGACGTGATATCAACGCGTTGTAGGGCCCTCTAATGTCCCGCGAGTAAGGTTGTCGTCCTTTTAACAGCTCACGACGTACGATCTGGGACGAAAAAACAGAGTAAAAGAAGTAAAGTGGCCTGAAACTGATGAAAACGTTCGATTTTGTGCTCAAAAAATGGGCACAGCGAGCAAGCTCGCTGCCCCCGCCATAGAGCTCTCAGAGAGCCTTGCAACGGTATGTTGTGCACAGCGTAACACATTATGGATCAAAAGTTATGGGCACCAGAGCGATGGAGACCGGGTCACAAGCCCTATGCCCTCGGTTTGCAGGCCCAACCTCTACGTGAAGTGAGTTGTCTTGCCCAATGTTCCGTGGGATTCAGTAATAGAAATTTGGTGGATAAAGTATCTTGGCAACCCTAACCAGGGCAAAAAAAATTGAAAAGGGGGTGCAACACGAGGACTTCCCAAGGGGTCACCCATCCTAGTACTACTCTCGCCCAAGCACTCTTTACTTCGGAGTTCTGATGGGATCCGGTGAATTAGTACTGGTATGATCGCACCCGTCATGTTGAGGGCAAAATTCCTTCATTTGTTTACGGTTCATAGTCCGAGCCTAGAGAGATGGCCCATTCAAAAGGCCCAATGGGCTTAACGACAACCCATCCGCCTCAACAACGTAGCATCCTCGCAAGACGTGATATCGACGCGTTGTAGAGCCCTCAAATGTCCCGCGAGTATGGTTGTCGTCCTTTTAACAGCTCACGACGTACGATCCTGGACGGAAAAACCGAGCAAAAGAAGAAAAATGGCCTGAAATTGATGAAAACGTTCGATTTTGGGCTCCAAAAAGGGCACAATGAGCAAGCTCGCTACACCTTTCGTAGAGCTGTCAGAGAGCTTTGCAACGGTATGCTGTGCGCCGCGTAACTCCTTACGGATCAAAAGTTATGGGCACCGGAGCGACGGAGACCTGGTCACAAGCCTAGCGCCCTTGGTTTGCGGGCCCAGCCTCTACGTGAAGCGAAGTTGTCTTGGCCAATGTTCCGTGGGATTCGATAATAGAAATGTGGTGGGCAGAGTTCGCAGCCGAGACAGACTCAGAGTTACACAGGGCTTACTCAGACTCAGGCACGACCAGTTCAGAGTCAGTTCCGTCCAGCAGTTCCCCGTTCGCAGCAGGGTAGTTCAGCTACCTCTACTTACAAAGCTCCTTCGGGAGGCACTGTTGCAAGACGTCACCAGCAGTGCAGCTTCTGTTAGCGTCAGGGTCACACTGAGGATGTTTGTTGGAAGAAACATAACAAGTGTACAGGTTGCGGCAGTGATCAGCACAGGGTTAAAGACTGTCAGAAATTTAAGAACCCTAGGGGTCAGACATCAGCTCAGAACTCTCAGACCAGGGCCCCAACTGCAGCACCACCACCACGAGGCCAGGCCCGTGTATTTGCTTTGGATGCCGAGGAGCTTCCGGACACTACCGCTGTGGTAGAAGGTATTTTTCTTCTTAATGATCAATCAGTTAAGGTTTTAATTGATTCCGGGGCTTCGCATTCTTTTATTACTCCTACTTGTGCACAAAATGCTAAATTGAAACATGATAAACTGTTGCATGAGATTGTGGTCTATACTCCTATGGGTCCGAAGTTTGTTACTAGGTCTATTTGCAGAGCATGTAGTATATTTATTGAAGGTCGTGTTTTTCCTGCTGATTTGATTATCCTACCCTTCAATGACTTTGAAATTATATTGGGGATGGACTGGTTAAGTAAATATTATGCCCAGCTTGATTGTAGAAAGAAGATTGTGTATCTAGAGATGCCTGACCAGCCTGTACTTAAAATAGTTGGTAGTAGAAAATCTACGGGAACTCCTATTATTTCTTCTATTAGGGCATCTAAATTATTGAGCAAGGGTTGTGAGGCTTATCTTGCTTATTTGATTAATCAACCTGGGGATCAATTGAAATTGAATGATGTACCTATCGTGAGAGAGTTTCCGGGGGTCTTTCCTGAAGAATTACCCGGATTACCGCCTGATAGAGAGATAGAGTTCATGATTGATTTATTGCCGGGGACTTCACCTATCTCTAGGACTCCGTACAGAATGGCTCCACCTGAGTTACAGGAATTGAAAGTTCAATTGCAGGGCTTGCTTGAGAAGGGATTTATTCAGCCGAGTTCGTCACCATGGGGTGCGCCAGTTCTATTCGTTAAAAAGAAAGACGGATCTCTTCGCCTATGCATTGATTATCGATGTCTTAATCAGGTAACCATCAAAAATAAATATCCTTTGCCTTTAATCGAAGAGTTGTTTGATCAGTTGCAAGGCGCCAGAGTATTCTCTAAATTTGATCTGAGGCAGGGTTATTATCAGCTGAGGATTAAGAAAGATGATGTTCCTAAAACTGCCTTCAGAACTCGATATGGCCATTATGAGTTTGTTGTCTTGCCGTTTGGTCTTACTAATGCTCCCGCCGCATTCATGGATTTAATGCAGAGGGTATTCCGTCCTTATCTGGATCAATTTGTAGTCATATTTATTGATGATATCCTTGTCTATTCTAAATCTGAGGCGGAACATGAACAGCATCTCAGAATTGTGTTGCAGACTCTTCAGGAGCATCGGTTATTTGCAAAGTTTAGCAAATGTGAATTCTGGCTTAAGCAAGTTGCTTTTCTTGGCCATATTATCTCGCAGGATGGTATTTCTGTTGATCCAGCGAAGATTGAAGTTGTGTTATCTTGGAAACGACCTGAAACTGTCACGGAAATTCGTAGCTTCCTTGGTTTAGCTGGGTATTATCGGAGGTTTGTAAAGGATTTCTCTAAGATTGCAGGGCCTTTAACTCAGCTTACTCAGAAGAAAACAGTATTTGACTGGAATGATAAATGTGAGGCCAGCTTCCAGGAATTGAAGAAGAGATTGACTACAGCTCCTATTCTTGCTTTACCTGAGGGTTATGATAATTTGATGATCTATAGTGATGCTTCGAAGGAAGGTCTGGGTTGTGTATTGATGCAGAATGGCAGGGTTATTGCTTATGCTTCCAGGAAACTAAAGCCTTATGAACTCAACTATCCGACTCATGATCTTGAGCTTGCAGCTATCATTCTAGCATTAAAGAAATGGCGTCATTATCTCTGGGGCAACAAATTTGAAATCTTTACAGATCATAAGAGCTTGAAATATCTGTTTTCCCAGAAAGAGTTGAACATGAGGCAGAGGCGTTGGCTGGAATTACTTGAGGACTATAACTGTACTATTAACTATCTTCCAGGTAAGGCCAATATTGTTGCTGATGCTTTGAGCCGAAAGGCTACTGTTGCCAGCTTGATTATCAAGAATTGGGAATTCATGGAAGAATTGTGCTTATGGAAGCCTAGTACTTCAAATTCTGGTATTCAATTTGCAAGTTTGCAGAGTCAATCTCTGTTGTTATCCAGGAATCGGGAAGCTCAACAGGCTGATCTTCAATTGTTGAAAGTCTTAGAGAATTCTAAAGGGGGAGAGTCGGATTTCAAACTGCACGACGATGGTATTCTTAAATTCAAAGGTAGAATCTGTATTCTGAATGATCCAACTCTGAAGAAGGATATTCTTGCTGAGGCACACAGTTCCAGATATACTATCCATCCAGGCAGTACGAAAATGTATAAAGATTTGAAGCAGAACTTCTGGTGGAATAATATGAAGAGAGAAATTGCTGACTATGTTGCCCGATGTCTTACTTGTCAGAAAGTTAAAGCAGAACATCAGAGACCTGCAGGGTTGTTGCAGCCTTTGGCTATTCCTGTTTGGAAATGGGATCATATTACTATGGATTTCGTATCCGATTTACCGAGGTCTTCGAGGGGTAACGACTCAGTCTGGGTTATTGTGGATAGACTGACCAAGACTTCTCATTTTATTGCTAAAAAGAAGTCTGATTCTCTTGATAAACTGGTAGAGTTGTATATTGAGAATGTTGTCCGACTACATGGAATTCCAAAGAGTATCGTATCAGATAGAGATCCCAGATTCACATCTCAGTTCTGGCAGAAGATTCAGAAAGCTTTGGGCACGAATTTGAATTTCAGTACAGCTTATCATCCTCAGACAGATGGTCAATCCGAGAGAACTATCTTGATCCTTGAGGATATGTTGCGGGCTTGCATTCTGGACTTCGATAAAAGTTGGGAGAAATATTTGCCACTAGCAGAGTTCGCCTACAACAATAGTTATCAAGCTACTATTGGTATGGCACCTTATGAGGCACTGTATGGGCGTAAATGTCGGTCTCCTCTCTACTGGGATGATGTTGGTGAGATGAAGACTATCGACCCTACTCTCTTACCTGAAATGAACAAAATGATTGATTAGGTGCAGCTTATCAGAAAAAGAATGCTTACAGCACAGAGCCGACAGAAGAGTTATGCAGATAGACGACGTCGTGATCTGAAATTTGCTGTGGGGGACCGGGTATTTCTGAAAATTTCTCCTCGCAAGGGTTTGATTCGGCATGGTAAAGGAGGTAAACTCAGTCCTCGATATGTGGGACCATTTGAGATAACTGAAACTGTTGGTGATTTGGCTTACCGTCTAGCTTTACCTCCCAGTCTGGGCAGAATTCATGACGTATTCCATGTTTCCATGCTTCGGAAGTATCAGCCAGATCCCTCTCACATACTTGAGCCGGAACCGCTAGAGATCAGTGAAACTTTGACCTACACCGAGAAACCTCTTCGAATTGTTGATCAGAAAGTTCAGGAGTTGAGGACTAAAAGCATTCCGATGGTTAAAGTTCTGTGGGACCATCACGGAGTAGAGGATGCGACGTGGGAAAGAGAGGATCAGATGCGGGATCGGTATCCAGAGTTATTCGCCGAATCATGTAAGAATTGCGTGGATGCAATTAGTTTAAGGGGGAGAGGATGTGACGCCCGAGAATTAGCCATGCATTTAATTACTGTTGCATCTTTGTTTACGCATTTCCTTCTGTGCATTATTGACTGCCTTCTTGGGTTACTATTCATTCCATTTCTAAACTGTCTTCTATTAATTAATTAGCATTTTTATTAAATCATATTAATTGTAAAAGTAGTGGGAAAAATGCGCATTTGAGCTAAAGGCGTTAGGAGGGCTCGTTTAGAAAATAATTTTAGAAGTCAAGTGAATAGTGTTACGTAACTAACTTAGGTAATTAATTAGCTAGCATATATTTTACCATCTAAGCTCGTTTTAAAGCTTACTACGCACATTTTATTAGATCACTTAAGCACCAAATTGACCCCACCTCAACTCAACCCCTTATTATATCACTTAAACTCACAAAATGCAAAAGAAAAAAAAAATAAAAAGCTGAAACAGCAGCCCCAAACCCGACAGCCCCTCCTTGCACTTGGGAGCATTTTTCCATCTTCAACTCTTCAATTCAAGCCAAGCCAAGCCTTGAGCAACTAGTGTAGGGTGTTTGCAAGGTTCCTAGGTGCTCCTACGCGTAGTGGTGAGGGATTTCACGACTTGTTTTTGCATTTTTAAATAGTTGCTCGTTTATTGATTTGTTGAAAATATGATTATATGCCATTATAATTGTTATCTATGCTAATATACTATCTATATGAATGCTACAGAACACTTTTGAACCGTCGTTTCGCAATTTAAACGGTTAGAATCGTTAGTTTGATTTTTAGGGTGAATAGTGATGTTTTTTTCTAGGGTTTTGTGTAATTGCTCGAATTGGCTTGAATTAATGCTTCTAATTGATGCCTTAGGTACTAGTGAAGATAATTAAATAGCCCCGTACACTTGCATTGCCCTTAAATCGCCTAAAAATGGAAAATAGCCGACTTTAAGTTGGGGCTTTCGGGGTTAATGCGAATCCGGGTGGATTCGGGCTTCAATTCTAGTATCCTTAGGCTACCTAGGTGCTATAGATGCCTTGATATCCCTTGTTTGAAGCCCGGACAATGTAGGTGTGGTTTAAAGCCAAAAGAGGGAAATTGGGGCTTTCGGGGTAAACGCGGGCATTTGATTGAGTTCGAGGGTTGAGAGGGTACCTTGGGGGTTAGTTAGAAGGTTGGGAGAGTTTCCTTTGAAAATGAAATCATTAACTTTGGTTTAGAAGAGAAATAGTTCGAAAAACAAAGAGGTTTAGGTGCAATTTAAGTTGTCTCACACTTCTAAACCCATGTCAGGACTTCTTAAGTGTTTATATATGATTTTAAATTGATTTGGAGCTTTTGGAATGATTCTATGCTTATATGGTATAAGTTCATTTGTAAACTGCTTATTAGCTTCTATCTTTGCTTCTATCCTAATTGCAACGAGGTCAACCTACTTTGTTGATCCTCATATGTGTAAATGCTTATATTATTGTTATTAACTTGCCATCGTTGAGTGCACTGCATAGTGGTTGCGCAACCATAGTGTCGGGGCAGATGTGTTGAATATCGGTTGGGCGGCAGAGGGCTTGCCGGTGGATATTCAAACTCCGTGCCCTATTCCCTCATTCGCCTGGTCCGGAGATTGCCAGGGGATGTTGGGTCGTAGGATTTGGGGTACATCCGGAGTACACCCACTGGAGTGATTGGGGTTATGCCGGCTTATCGTGATCGTGCTCGTGGTTCGTGGATCGTGATTGAAGACCAGTAAAGATTGGTGTATAGGGGATTGTTGAAATGTATCCTTTTGATTGTGTGCTTATTTAAGTTATCGTTGTTTCTTTAATTATCTAAGTGTTACTATTGCATGATTGTATTATATGTTGCATTGCACGCCCCGGGACTATATCCCTCACTGGGCAACAGTGGTTGCTCATACCTCGATATCTGTTTCAGGAGACGCTGAGGGTGATCCCCAGCTTGTTGTAGTTGAGGAAGAAGAAGTTCAGATCGAGCCTTTACCTTAGTTGCTGTGTCTGATCACTTGCGGTGGTTATTGAAATTGCTGCTATGTGGAAAGTTCAACTAATTGTTTTATGTACTATTTTGTAGCCCAAGGGCTATGTATATGCTTGTTGTATAAGTTGAAGATTAGTTGGTTGGGTTGTAGCTTTGAAAGTCTATGTACTGTAATAACTTTTATTCTTGCCTTATTTCCTTGCATGCTTGGGAGTGGATGGTTAATGTATAATTCTTTATCCTTTAAGTTGTTTTATTGATTTCCTAGAGTGTCAGGATTATAAGACTATGCTGACAACAAGTTCTCGCATGCTTGTGTGTTTTGGAGATATTGTGTACTATAAGGCTCGGATGGCCTTATAGCTTTGTTGTTTAATTGAGAAAAGCTTGTATTGTATTGTTGGGACCTTGTTTAAGTGTTTACAGGTTTTTAGAATGTCCACGGTACAGAGGAGACTCTGTCCGTGTGTCAGGTCCAGACTTGACCTTTAGCTTGGGGGTTGGGTCGGGGCGTGACATAGACAACAAGGTCGATTGAACTTGCGTAGTGGCAAAAAGTAACCCTTTCCGAGTCAATTGTGGTTTCCACAAAAATGCTTCCTCCAACAACTCCTGTACCTTGACTTCCAGTTTCGCCATGCTTGCTTTTCTACTTAAGGCATCTGCAACTACATTTGCTTTACCGGGCACATAATTGATTGTGCAGTTATAATCATCCAAAAGCTCCATCCACCGCCTTTGCCTCATATTCAACTCCTTTTGAGAAAACAAGTATTTCAAGCTCTTATGATCAGTAAATACCTCAAACTTGTTACCCCACAGATAATGCCTCCATTTCTTGAGTGCAAACACAATAGTCGCTAACTCCAAATCATGTGTCAGGTAATTCAATTCATACGACTTTGGTTTCCTAGAAGCATATGCAATCACCCTTCCATTTTGCATCAACACACAACCCAATCCTTCTTTCGAAGCATCGCTATAGATTACAAAACCTTGACTCCCTTTAGGCAATGCAAGAACAGGTGTAGTAGTCAATCTTTTCTTCAACTCTTGAAAGCTGTTCTCACACTTATCATCCCACACGAACTTTGTTTTCTTTTGAGTGATCTTTGTAAGTGGTCCTGCAATCTTAGAAAAATCCTTCATGAATCTCCGATAATAGCCAGCTAGTCCAAGAAAACTCCGAACCTCCGTAACATTTTCTGGCTTCTTCCAAGACATTACTGCTTCTATCTTTGCTGGATCCACCGCTATTCCCTCTTGGGATATGATGTGCCCCAAAAATGCAATCTATTGCAACCAAAATTCACACTTGCTAAACTTTGCATACAATTGATTCTCTCGGAGTTTCTGTAGTACCAACCGCAGATGTTGCTTATGCTCTGCCTCAGATTTCGAGTATACCAAAATATCATCAATGAAAATCACCACAAATTGGTCCAAGTAGGGTTGAAACACCCTGTGATCGAATCCATAAAAGCTGCAGGGGCATTGGTTAGTCCAAAAGGCATCACCACATATTCATAATGCCCATATCTCGTCCTGAAGGCCGTTTTAGGAACATCTTCCTCTTTGATCCGCAACTGATAATACCCTTGCCTCAAGTCGAGTTTCGAATACACTTTGGCTCCTTGCAGTTGATCAAATAACTCGTCGATCAGTGGAAGTGGGTATTTATTCTTGACAGTCACTTGGTTCAATCCTCGGTAATCAATGCATATCCTCAACGTTCCATATTTCTTCTTCACAAATAGAACTGGTGCACCCCACGGTGAAGAACTTGGTTGAACAAACCCCTTCTTCAACAATCCTTGCAATTGGTCCTTCAACTCTTGTAGCTCGGCCGGTGCCATACGATAGGGAGCTTTAGACATCGGCTGGGTGCCAGGCAGTAGCTCTATAACAAAATCGATTTCCCGATTTGGGGGTAAACCGGGCAATTCCTCTGGAAACAAATCCGCATAATCTTTGATCACAAGCATCTCCTCCAACTTAGCTTTGTCCGACGGCTTGTTGATAAGGTAAGCTAAGTATCCGCTACACCCTTTTCTCAAGGATTTCACTACTTTCGTAGATGAAATGATGGAACTTCCAGTAAAGTCTCTTCGACCCATAACCTCCAGTATTGGTTGACCAGGTACCCAGAACGTTATAATCTTCGTCCGGCAATCTAGTTGGACATGATGTTTTGCCAGCCAGTCCATCTCTAAAATGACCTCATAATCTCGAAAAGGTAATACAATAAGATTGGCTGAGAATTCCCTATCCTTAATTTGGATTTTACATGTTTTACAAGCTGAGCTAGTAACGAGTTTAGAACCCATTGGCGTACCAACTTCTACTTCGTATGGCAAACATACAACTTTCAGTTTCACACGTTCCACACATAAGGGAGTAATAAATGAATGAGTAGCACCCGGATCAATTAACACCCTAACAGATTGATTCAGTATGAAGAATGTACCTTCAACAACAGCGGTCTCATCTGAAATCTCCTTGCACTCAATAGCATAGGCTCGAGCCTGAATTCTAGGAACTGGAGTCTTGCCTCTAGCAGCTGGTTTACCCTGATTCTGCCCTGCCTGCCGTTTAGGGCAATCCTTGATCTGATGCTGATCACTGCCACATCTCATACATCGTCCTGACTTCCTCCAACACTGGGCCTCGGTATGCCCCTTCCTGTCACAATAAGAACAGCTGACGGACTGAGTAGCGGGTGAACTACCTGTGGATCCATGGACAGAAGAGGCTGATGGTGCTTTCGTCGGGCCACGGTTATTCACTAGTCTGTTCTGGCTCTGGCCTTGATTACAACTATGACTCTGGAATTTCCTCTGCTGACCTGGAGACTGGTATGGTTTCTTGTTCGGCTGACTCGAACCGGCTCCATCTAATTTCCTCTTCTCAACTCGAGAGGCGGCAACAAAGAGAGCAGAATAGGTATCGAAGTCATGAGAAGCCAACTGGTCCTGAATCTCTGGCCTCAATCCAGTAGTAAATTTCCACATCTTCACCTCCGGAGTATTAACCATATATTGAGCATAACGGGACAGTCGGTCAAAACGAGCCTCGTACTGGGCCACCGTCATGTTTCCCTAGGTCAAGTGCATGAAGTCCTCAATCTGCCTCTGCCTGGAAACTGCAAGTACATATTTCTCCTTGAATGCCTTAACGAAATTACCCCACAAGTGAGGTGTCTGATCAGTTCCCCACAGCGCCTCTACAGTGTGCCACCAATGCTCGGCATCCCCGTGCAACAGAAACACAGCAAACTCCACCTTTTCTTCATCAGTATAATCAAGTGGCCTGAAAATCTTCTCGATCTCGGACAGCCAAGCCTCTGCTTTCTCATCATCAGCTTCCCCGTGGAATTTGGACGGGCGAAAGTCAAGAAACTCCCTCATTCTGCTATGTCTCCCATGGTTGCCATCATTCCTGTTGTTGTTGTTGTTGTTGGCCTCACGTGCATCCTGACGCTCCATCACTCGTGATACACGATCCATGGCATTCGCCATCATATTAAACATAGCTATACCGGGATTAGTTTGATAGGCATCTCCGGTCTCTTGGGGTTCACCGCTCCTATTAGTGGTACGGGTACTAGGGCAAGCCATCTATAGGCACATATTACGATGCACAATTTATTGAAATATGATAATTAAGAATTTAGTGCATAAGATATGCAACGTAATATAGATACAATTCTAGGAACAATTAAGGCATGTTAATCACTTAAACACATAAAACATAGAAGGCACATTTTACACTATCACTCAATAACATACAAACAAGTCATCCTAGTTATCTTAGGGCTCTACCCACAGTCCGAGAGTTAAACCTGGCTTAAGCAATCTAGGCTCTGATACCATTCTAATTATAAGGTGTCACGCCCTAACTCAGCCTATAAGGTTAGACTAGGGTGTGATCTAAACATTTAGGTCATATCACATACTTAACCGTTTATGAAGATTTAACACTTAATGTTTTAGTCTAAACTCCAAAATTTTCTGAAAAACCGGCAGCATAACGGCTGTAATTGGGCTCTTTGGTTTGGCCTAATTCTCTAAACGCCTCAAAATTTTCCAATCTCAATTTCATTTCCAACTAAGATTTCTATTTAACATCAATTGAAATGCCTATTGTTTATCTCGATGTCTCATTTGTTTGTTTATCCTCGTTACAAAAGTACCTGTTGATCTTAGCTTAAAAGCGTGTACCTGTTAAAATTGGATAGGTTCATTTACTTAGTCCTTACCTAATACGTCATAACATATGATAGATACTAGCAGTGATAATAGCAAAATGATCATAATAGTATCTAGTGTCTGTCTAGCAATATCAGTACAAACCAAAATTAGACCCCAAATTACAACGGGGGTCTTTTATATTACAAATAACAAGCAACATAAAGGAAATAGTCTTCAAGTAGCAAAGAGTTCACAAGTAGCCACAATCACGCAAAGCACACAAGACAGGCAATCACTCCAAGGATTCATCGTTAGGCACACCGTCCTCGGGTACCTGTTCTGGATCTTCTTCACCTGAGATGATAAAAGAGGGTGAGTCCTTATGAACTCAGCGAGGGGGAACGAGAAATAGGTTTTGAAACTCATTTTCCAGTTCAACTTATGAAAATCTCTTTTGCAAGCATGAATATAACAATAACATAAAGTAAAGGAACAGAAATACCTGTCTTTCCTCCCCGAGGTTCTCTAGGAACCAAGCGAGAGTACTTATACACATAGCAAAAGCATACGGTGAGCTTTTGCTCTCAGTTCATTTCCAGAATCAGTTGTTGCGGCCGACTTCAAATCATCCCCTTAACACGCCAGGTGGGTGTACTCCGAATGTACCCCGAAATCCTACGACCCAACTCTCCAAGGAAGTGTAGCCCCCAAGCAAGAGAGGGAATAAGACCATGGTAGTCACGGGTGCACCGGCAAGCCCGATGCCGCCCGGTGTGCGTGATCGCTACCATGCCGAAATGAAAGGTTGCAACCTTGTATGCGATGCACATTTATGACATTTCATATATCACATTAGGAGGACAACAAAGTAGGTTGCCTCCGAACAGTCATAAGATTGCACATTGACAAGTAAACGAGCAAGGCACGATAAGACAAGTAATTCCACTTGAATGGCATATAGAGTTATATGAACATTAAACGGGCAGCCATGTAACACATGTAAATCAAGCCATATAACTCATTTCGAAGTCCACGTAATCAAGTGATAGGATTATTCAACATGCAACAACATCTACGTGGGTTCAGATGCAAGAAAAGCCTATTTGTCAACATGCAATGATCAAAATTACATTTAAGGTTATAAGGGAAACTACGGGCAGCCTACTAAGCGTATAATTCCACACAATATCCAAATGATCAATACTTAGCAAGCCTATCTAGTCATTAGGGTTTCCATTTCGTGCATATCCGTACAATTTTAGCCCCAAACCCACTCGAAGTCAATCTCAAGCCATTCATCATTTAATTCAACATCCTCAAACATTCAAAACAGTACACACAACATCCCAAAGCTACAATCCCAAGCATTTAATTCAACAAGAGAAGTCACAACAATTTTCTAAGCATAACACTAAGTGAAACCCTTACTGCAATAGGCTGTTTTCTCACAATCATTAGAATAAGCAAACAATCTCCAATTCCAGTGAATAAGATGTCAGATTAAAGCTTAAGAATTGAACTAAAATCAGAAACAAACCTTGCATCATTTCGAGTTCGGTATCATTAGTTATAGCCGAAACAGTGAGGTAGCACAAAACTGTCCAGATTTGAACACATTTCCATAATTGACGTTTTTGAGGTCCTTAGGGTCAGTTTTAGCCTTAGTCCATTTCTGACAAAAATGTCCAGAACTGAAAAATATTGCAGCACACCACATTTTATGTATTTTTGACATCATTTACTAAGTCAAATCTGGTTCGTTCTACAAGGTCAGTGCATCTGCTAAAACCTGCTTCATTTTTCCAGATTTCCAGATTTGGACACATTTTAAATATTTGCCATTTTGAGGACCTTAGAATCAAAATCAGCTTTAGCCTATTTCTGTGAAAAATGTTCAAAACGGGAAAAAATAGTCACCTACCAATTGGCATGCATTTGCAACATCATTTGCCTAGCCAAACTTACCTCAAAACAACTGGTCAGAGAGCTGTCACATATTCCGACTTCACCTATCATCACTTTCAAGCCAAGATCTTGCCATGCATGGTTGTGAAAGCTTATGAACGAACATATAACTCAAGTACAGAAGCAAAGACATACATTTATGAGCATGCATGTGAATTTTTGAAGGATTTTCAAAAGGGTTTAGCCCTCACCTTAGCAATCAACCAAGAAGATGCACGAAAACTTGTTGAAGCACAATTTTCTTCTACTCCTTTCCCTAGCCAAGATTCCAACTAGATTTTCTCTATTTTTCCTAGTTTAGTGTCCAAGCTCTTAGTACATGCATGAGGTTAGAACAAGAAGAAAAGAAATGGAAGCTTAAAAACTCACCTAGGGCCGAAATGAAGTGTCAAAAGACATGCATGTGTGATTCTTGCATCGTAGCTAGCTTGCTTGAGTTTCTTTGATGGTTGCTTGTCTTGATCAACTATGGTGTGAAGAAGACGAGCTATGGAAGGTGAGAAACTCAGCCAAGGCCGAGAGAGAGAGAGAGAAAAATGAGTGGGAGAGAGAGAAGTTGAGAGGAAATGAGAGAATATGACAAAGAATAAAGCTTTTGCAAGTTTGATGCATATGGTCGGCCTTGGGCAGCAAAATTCAGTCCTTTTGTGTCTTCAAGGAGTATTTTGAAATTGCTAGCATGGGCATGAAGTGTTTGGTCGAGCAAGGTGGAGATTTGAGGAGAATTTGAGCAATTTTTTTATGCATTTGTGTCATAGAATATCATAGTATGTCTAGGATTATAAATACATTATGCAATGCTAGATTAAATGCACATAGTGGTCGGCCAAAGCTAGCTTCAATTCTGAATAAGGAGTAAAGAATAAGGAATATCTAGCTTTTTGTGAGATTTTATATTCTAGTGGGTTGAATAAGTAGTTTAATAATAGTTAGTGAATTTTGTCGGATTAATTAATGACGTAGTGCTTCGTGTAAGATGCTTTCTTGTTTAGCGTGAGGCCACATTTTTCTAGGTCTCGGGCACGCACTACGAGGTAAGGCACGAACTACAAGACGAAAGCACGTTTTTCAAGTAAATGCACGCAACCCTAAATTAATGCACGTAATTCAATGCAAGGTACACAAAACAAACTCAATTCTCAAACCTAGGTCAAGGCACGCAAATCTAGGTTAGGCACACGAAATGAGGTATCACACGCAAATCGAGGTCGAACCTCACATCCTCCCCTCCTTAAAAGAATTTCGTCCTGAAATTCAATATTACCTTTGAAATAAAGCTGGATATTACTGCTCCATCTGGTCTCGCCTTTAGGATTTAGGATATACTCACTATTAGCTATTTAGGATTTCTAATCATACCCTAACGACTCCACTTTGTAACCGAATGCTTTAATCTCATTCCCATGGTTTATATATATTAGGTCCATCGGTAATACTTAGGGATATATGCTCCCTAATATCCTTTAGGGTATCCAAATAACGAGTGTATAGATTGACTTACTTTACATAATCACAACTAAATCTGAGGGGCAACAATTTGATACCATGATTCTTAATATCACCAATATCCAACTTAGGACCTTAGCAACATTAGTCATCTAATACATAATTCAATACCTTACACTCTCATTCGACCTAACATTTAAGTGTAGTCTTCCGAACACAAGTTCTAGTTACGCAAATTCCTCGATTCCAACATCCCCATATCTTGTTATACTAAAGATTCAACAACCTTGTTAAACTTAGTCTCCAGAGTTGCCTACATATCTTGAGGTTATTCATTGTTAAGTTACTTAAACATACTATTCACGCCTTAATAATCTAACCCCTATCGTCAATTTCCACGAGTTCATCTCTTAATTTCTAGGTCACAATCTTACCATTGAGTGAACTTGAAACTCGTTAATATACACCTTATTAGGTTCAACGATGCTTAATTCCAATCAAGTAAGGATTCAATCATATAAATAGTCTATTATACCATTTCAAGATATAAGAATTTGATTCAAAAGCAACTCCTAAGTCAAACTTCCATTATAAGCATATGGACATATATATACTACTCCATATGTCCAATAGTATATTCTTATATCTAAGGAAAGTTGTATGTCCTTAACATTTATTCTTGAACCACAATGAGAAGAACGGTTTAACGGAATCAAAACTTCATAGCCATAAAATTGATAACTTAATCATTGGTATGAGTGTTCCAAAGATAAGGGGATAACTTTACCTCAACATTTATACATGTGCTACGCATTTTATATATGCATATCCAATAATACATACGATCCATCGAGTACCTGTGAAGATGCGAGAAATCTCTAGCCGACCCTTTTTGTTCGTCCTGCACAAATTCACTTCCCTGAAAGTCCTAATCCTGACTATCTATATGTATAAACATTCATTCACGGTTATATAACATGCACATGTATCAAGGAAGGAGTATAAAAGCATGCATGCATAATTGAGAACGTGTCAGTGTGCATGATACAGAGTACATATGGTCCACAAAGGCAGATAATATTTGATACTTAAAGCAATTAAAGCACATTAGCACATATTAACACATACAAACAAGACATCATAATTACTTTAGGGCTTCTACCTACGGTCCGAGAGTTGAACCTGACTAATGCCTAGTTAGTAAACTAAGCTCTGATACCATTCTAATATAAGGTGTCACGCCCCAACCCGACCTATAGAGGCTAGACTAGGGTGTGAGCTAAACTTTCACGTCATTTCGCATACTTAACCGTTTATGAAGATTTCACACTTAATATTTTGGCCTAAACTACAAAATTTCTGGAAAACCGGCAGCATAACAGCTGTAATTGAGCTCTTTGGTTTGGCCTAATTCTTTAAACGCCTCAAATTTTTTTCGAATCTCAATTTTGTTTCCAACTAGGATTACCATTTAACATCAATTGAATTGCCTATTGGTTATTTCAACGTCTCGTTTGATTTATACCCTAGCATGATGCTATGTCTTGTTCATTTGTTAATCCTCGTTACAAAAGTACATGTTGATCTTAGCTTAATAGCGAGTACCTGCTTAAGATTTGGTTGGTTCATTTTACTTAGCCCTTACCTAATACTTCATAATCCTATTATAGATAGTAGCAGTAATAATAGCAAAGCGATCATAGTAGTGTCTAGTGTCTGTCTAGTTAATACCAGTACAAACCAAAATTAGACCCCAAATTACAACGGGGGTCTTTTACATTACACATCAAGCAACATAAAAAAAAGAAATAGTCTTCAAGTAGCATAGTTCACAAATAGCCATAATCACGCAAGGCACATAGGACAGGCAATCACTCCAAGGAATCATCGTTAGGCGCATCGTCCTTAGGTACCTGTTCTTGATCTTCTTCACCTGAGATGATAAAAGAGGGTGAGTCCTTATGAACTCAGTGAGGGGGAATGAGAAATAGGTTTTGAAACTCATTTTCCGGTTCAACTTATGAAAATCCTTTTGCAAGCATGAATATAACACAATTAAGTACATAACAATAATATAAAGTAAAGGAATAGAATTACCAGTCTTTCCTCTCTGAGGTTCTCTAGGAACCAAGCGAGAGTACTTATACATATAGAAAAAGGATACGGTGAGCTTTTTCTCTCAATAGTTGCGGCCGACTTCAAATCATCCCCTTAACACGCCAAGTGGGTGTACTCCGGATGTACCTCGAAATCCTACGACCCAACTCTCCAAGGAAGTCTAGCCCCCAAGCAAGAGAGGGAATTGGACAGTGGTAGTCACGGGTGCACCGGCAAGCCCGATGTCGCCCGGTGTGCGTGATCGCTACCACGCCACAGACTGAAAGGTTGCAACCTTGTATGCAATGCACATTTATGACATTTAATGTATCACATTAGGAGGACAACAAAGTAGGTTGCCTCTCGACAGTTATAAGATTGCACATTGACAAGTAAACAAGCGAGGCACGAATAGACAAGTAGTTTCACTTGAAAAGCATATGGAGTTATATGAACATTAAACGGACAGCCATGTAACACACATAAATCAAGTCATATAACTCAATTCAAAGTCCACGTAATCAAATAATAAGATTATATAACATGCAACAACATCTACGTGGGCTCGGATGCAAGAAAAGCCTATTTGTCAACATGCAATGGTCAAAATCACATTTAGGACTATAAGGGCAACTACGGGCAGCCTACTAAGCATATGATTCCACACAATATCCAAATGATCAACACTTAACAAGCCTACCTAGTCATTAGGGTTTCCATTTCGTGCTTACCCGTGTTATTAAATCCTAAGTCAACTCAAAATCAATCTCAAGCCATGCATCAATTAATTCAAACATCCCCAAGTACTCAAAACAGTCCATACAACATCCCAATGTCACAGTCCCAAGCAATCAATACCACAAGAGAAGTTGCAACAATTTTTCTAAGCATATAACCAAGTGAAACCCTCACTGCAATAGTCTGTTTTCTCACAATCATTAAGATAAGCAAACAATCTCCAATTCCAGTGAATAAGATGTTAAATTAAATCTTAAGAAGTTAACTAAAATCAGAAACAAACCTTGCATCATTTGGAGTTCGGGATCATTAGTTATAGCCGAAACAGTGGGATAGCACAAAACTGTCCAGATTTGCACACATTTCAATAATTGACGTTTTTGAGGTCCTTAGGATCAGATTTAGCCTTGGTCCATTTCTGACAAAAATGTCCAGAACGGAAAAATATAGCAGCAAAAAATATTTCATGAATTTTGGATATCATTTACTAAGTCAAATCTGGTTCGTTTTACAAGGTCAGTGCATCTGCCAAAACCTGCTTCATTTTTCCAGATTTCCAGATTTGGACACATTTTAAATATTTTCCATTTTGAGAACTTTAGAGTCAAAATTAGCTTTGGCCTATTTCTTCAAACAATGTTCAAAACTGGCCAAACTAGTCACCTACCAATTTTCGTGCATTTTCAACATCATTTGCCTAGCCAAACTTACCTCGAAACAACTGGTCAGAGAGCTGTCACATATTCCGACTTCACCTATCATCACTTTCAAGCCAAAATCTTGCCATGCATGGTTGAAGAAGCTTATGAACGAACATATAACTCAAGTACAGAAGCAAAGACATACATTTAAGAGCATGCATGTGGTTTTTTGAAGGATTTTCAAAAGGTTTTAGCCCTCACCTTAGCAAATCAACAAGAAGATGCACAAAAACTTGTTGAAGCTCAATTTTCTTCTTCTTTGCCTAGCCGAGATTCCAACTTGGTTTTCTCTATTTTTCCTAGCTTAGTGACCAAGCTCTTAGTACATTCATGTGGCTAGAACAAGAAGAAAAGAAATCGAAGCTTAGTCACTCAGCTAGGCCCGAAATGAAGACTCAAGAGCTTGCATGTGAGTTTTCTTGCAACCTAGCTAGCTTGGTTGAGTTCCTTTGCTTGTGGCTTGTTTTGATTAACCATATGATGATGAAGATGAGCTAAGAGGTGTATGAACTTAGCCAAAACCTAAATTGAGAGAGAAGAATGAGAGGGACAGAGAGAAATGTGAGGAGAGTGAGAGAAATGAGAGAAAATAGAAGCTTTTGCAATTGTTGATGCAAATGTTGGCCTTGGGCATGCAAAAATCAGATTTTGTGTCATCTTTTGAGCATCTTTTGAATTGTTTTAGCATGTGTGTAAGAGAATATTGGGTATTTAGGGATTTTAGGTAGAATTGAATATAAGATATATTTAGAGGTTTGTGAGATTTTATCTTGTAGTGAGTTTAAAATATAATATTTAGGTGTTAGTGGATTTTGTAGAGATTTGAATTATGATTATAATAATAGTTAGTGGTGTTTGTAGAATTATTTTATAGTCTAGTGCTTTGTGTAGGATTCTTTCTTGATTAACGTGGTGGCACGGATTCCTAGGTCTAGGGCACGAATTACGAGGTAGACACGAACTACGAGGTAAGACACGAACTTCAAGACTAATGCACATACTTCAAGATAAATGCACGGATTCCAATGCAAATGCACGCAACCCTACGTAAATGTACGTAAACCAATACAAGGCACGTAATTCAATGCAATGCACGTAAATTGAGGTATGACTCTTAAACCTAGGTTAGGACACGTAATTCAAGGTTAGGACACACAAAACGAGACAACGCACGCAATTCGAAGTTGGGGCACGTAAGTCGAGGATTAGGGTACATAATTCTAGGTCAAGGCACGAATGACGAGGCATGCACGAAAACCAAGACAAGATACGTAATCCAACGTCATTCATATCATTCTTGGTCTATGGCACGCAAATCAAGGTAATATACGTTATTCGGGGTCGGGCCTCACAAACTCCTTACGTATCAAAAGTTATGGGCACCGGAGCGACGGAGACCTGGTCACAAGCCCTACGCCATCGGTTTGCGGGCCCAGCCTCTACGTTAAGCGAAGTTGTCTTGCACAATGTTCCGTGGGATTCGGCAATAGAAATTTGGTGGATAAGTATCTTGGCAACCCTAACATGGGAAAAAAAAATTGAAAAGGGGGTGCAACACGAGGACTTCCCAAGGGCTCACCCATCCTAGTACTACTCTCGCCCAAGCACGCTTAACTTCAGAGTTCTGATGGGATCTGGTGCATTAGTGCCGGTATGATCACACCCGTTATGTTGAGAGCACAATTCCTTTATTTGTTAACGGTTCACAGTCCCAGCCTAGAGAGATGGCCCATTCAAAAGGCCCAATGGGCTTAATGACAACCCATCCACTTCAACAACGTAGCATCCTCGCAAGACGTGATATCGACGCATTGTAGGGCCCTCAAATGTCCAGCGAGTATGGTTGTCGTTCTTTTAACAACTCACGACGTACGATCTGGGACGAAAAAACTGAGCAAAAGAAGAAAAGTGACCTGAAATTGATGAAAACATTCGATTTTGGGCTCCAAAAAGGGCAAAATGAGCAAGCTCACTGCCCTCTTCGTAGAGCTGTCAGAGAGCTTTGCAACGGTATGCTGTGCGCCGCGTAACTCCTTACGGATCAAAAGTTATGGGCACCGGAGCGACGGAGACCTGGTCACAAGCCTAGCGCCCTTGGTTTGCGGGCCCAGCCTCTACGTGAAGCGAAGTTGTCTTGGCCAATGTTCCGTGGGATTCGATAATAGAAATGTGGTGGATAAAGTATCTTGGCAACCTAAACCGGAGCAAAAAAAATTGTAAAGTGGGGTGCAACATGAAGACTTCCCCGGGGGTCACCCATCCTAGTACTACTCTTGCCTAAGCACGCTTAACTTTGGAGTTCTAATGGGATCCGGTGCATTAGTGCTAGTATGATCGCACCCATCATGTTGAGGGCACAATTCCTTTATTTGTTAACGGTTCACTGTCTCATCCTAGAGACATAGCCCATTCAAAAGGCCCAATGGGCTTAACGACAACCCATCCGCTTCAACAACACAGCATCGTCGGAAGACGTGATATTGATGGATTGTAGGGCCCTCTAATGTCCCGCGAGTAAGGTTGTCGTCCTTTTAACAGCTCACGACGTACGATCCGGGACGAAAAAACAGGGCAAAAGAAGAAAAGTGACCTGAAACTGATGAAAACATTTGATTTTCGGCTACAGAAAGGCACAACGAGCAAGCTCGCTGCCCTATTCGTAGAGCTGTCAGAGAGCTTTGCAACGATATGTTGTACGCCGCGTAACTCCTTAAGGATCATAAGTTATGGGCACCAGAGTGACGGAGACCTGGTCACAAGCCTTACGCCCTTGGTTTACCAGCCCAGGATGCCGTGGGATTCGATAATAGAAATGTGGTGGATAAAGTATCCTGGCAACCCAAACCGGAGCAAAAAAAATTGAAAAGGGGGGTGCAACACAAGGACTTCCAAGGGGGTCACCCATCCTAGTACTACTCTCGCCCAAGCAAGCTTAACTTCGAAGTTCTGATGGGATCCGGTGCATTAGTGCTGGTATGATCGCACCCGTCATGTTGTGGGCACAATTCCTTTATGTGTTAACGGTTCACAGTCCCAGCCTAGAGAGATGGCCAATTGAAAAGGCCCAATGGGCTTAACGATAACCCATTTGCTTCAACAATGCTGCATCCTAGCAAGACGTGATATCAACGCGTTGTAGGGGCCCCTAATGTCCCGCGAGTAAGGTTGTCGTCCTTTTAACAGCTCACGACGTACGATTTGGGATGAAGAAACAGAGCAAAAGAAGAAAAGTGGCCTAAAACTGATGAAAATATTCGATTTTGGGCTCCAAAAATGGGCCCATCGAGCAAGCTGGCTACCCCCGTTGTAGAGCTCTCAAAGAGCTTTGCAACGGTATGCTGTGCGCCGCGTAACTCCTTCCGGATCAAAAGTTATGGGAACCGGAGCGACGGAGACCTGGTCACAAGCCGTACGCCCTCAGTTTGCGGGCCCAGCCTCTACGTGAAGCGAAGTTGTCTTGCCCAATATTCCGTGGGATTCGGTAATAGAAATTTGGTGGATAAAGTATCCTGGCAACCCTAACCTAGGCAAAAACAATTGAAATGGGGGTGCAACACGAGGACTTCGGAGTTCTGATGGGATCCAGTGCATTAGTGCGGGTATGATCTCACCCATCATGTTGTGGGCACAATTCCTTTATGTGTTAACGGTTCACAGTCCCAGCCCAAAGGGATGGCTAATTCAAAAGGCCCAATGGGCTTAACGATAACCCATCTGCTTCAACAACGTAGCATACTCGCAAGAAGTGATATCGACACGTTGTAGGGCCCCCTAATGTCCCACGAGTAAGGTTATTGTGCTTCTAACAACTCACGACGTACAATCCGGGACGAAAAAATAGAGCAAAAGAAGAAAAGTGGTCTGAAACTGATGAAAATGTTCGATTTTGGGCTCCAAAAATGGGTACAGCAAGCTAGCTGGCTGCCGCCGTCGTAGAGCTCTCAGAGAGCTTTTCAACGGTATGCTGTGCACCGCGTAACTCCTTATGGATCAAAAGTTATGGGCACTGGACCGACGAAGACCTGGTCACAAGCCCTACGCCCTCGGTTTGCGGGCCTAGCCTCTTCGTGAAGCGAAGTTGTCTTGCCCAATGTTCTGTGGGATTCAGTAATAGAAATTTGGTGGATAAAGTATCTTGGCAACCTTAACCAGGGCAAAAAAAATTGAAAAGGGGGTGCAACACGAGGACTTACCAAGGGGTTACCCATCCTAGCACTACTCTCGCCCAAGTACGCTTAACTACGGAGTTCTGAGGGGATCCGGTGCATTAGTGCTAGTATGATCGTACCCGTCATGTTGAGGGCACAATTCATTTATTTGTTCACGGTTCACAGTCCCACCCTAGAGAGATGGCCCATTCAAAAGGCCCAATGGGCTTTACGACAACCCATCCGCTTCAACAATGCAGCATCATCGCAAGATGTGATATCGACACATTGTAGGGCCCTCTAATGTCCCACGAGTAAGGTTGTCGTTCTTTTAACAGGTCACGACGTACGATTCGGGACAGAAAAATAGAGCAAAAGAAGAAAATTGGCCTTAAACTGATGAAAACGTTCAATTTTGGGCTCCATAAAGGGCACAGATAGCTAGCTCGCTGCCCCCTTTGTAGAGCTGTCGGAGAGCTTTACAACGGTATGCTGTGCGCCGCGTAACTCCTAACGGATCAAAAGTTATGGGCACCAGAGAGACGGAGACCTGGTCACAAGTCCTACGCCCTTGGTTTGCGGGCCCAGCCTCAACGTGAAGCGAAGTTGTCTTGCCCAAGGTGCCGTGAGATTCGATAATAGAAATGTAGTGGATAAAGTATCTTGGCAACCTAAATCGGAGCAAAAAAATTGAAAAGGAGGGTGCAACACGAGGACATCACAGGGGGTCACCCATCCTAGTACCACTCTCGCCCAAGCACGCTTAACTTCGGAGTTCTAATAAGATCCGGTGCATTAGTGATGGTATGATCTCACCCCACATGTTGAGTGGACAATTCCTTTATGTGTTAACGGTTCACAGTCCCATCCTATAGAGATGGCCAATTCAAAAGGCCAAATGGGTTTAACGATAACTTATCTGCTTCAACAACGCAGCATCCTAGCAAGACGTGATATCAACACATTGTAGGGCCATCTAATATCTGGCAAGCAAGGTTGTCGTCCTTTTAACAACTCACGACGTACGATCCGGGATGAAAAAATAGAGCAAAAGAACAAAAGTGGCCTGAAACTGATGAAAACGTTCGATTTCGGGCTCCAAAAAGGGGGCAAAGCTAGCATGCTAGCTGCCCTTGTCGTAGAGCACACAGAGAGCTTTGCAACGGTATGCTGTATGCTGTGTAACTCCTTACGGATCAAAAGTTATGGGCACTGGAGCGACGGAGATCAGGTCACAAGCCCTAAGCCCTCGGTTTGCGGGCCCAGCCTCCACGCGAAGCGATGTTGTCTTGCCTAAGGTGCTGTGGGTTTCGATAATAGAAATGTGGTGGATAAAGTATCTTGGCAACCCAAACCTGAG
Source organism: Ehretia macrophylla (assembly GCA_037974665.1). Lineage (NCBI taxonomy): Eukaryota > Viridiplantae > Streptophyta > Magnoliopsida > Boraginales > Ehretiaceae > Ehretia > Ehretia macrophylla. The sequence goes on along the minus strand of CM075770.1, from coordinate 82,866,445 downwards.
CAAAAAAAATTGAAAATAGGGGGTGCAACACGAGGACATCCCAGGGGGTCACCCATCATAGTACTACTCTCGTCCAAGCACGCTTAACTTCGGAGTTCTGATGGGATCCGGTGCATTAGTGCTCATAATATTGCACTAGTCATGTTGAGGACACAAATCCTTTATGTGTTGACTGTTCACAGTCCTAGCCCGGAGAGATGGCCCATTCAAAAGGCCCAGTGGGCTTAACGATAACCCATCTGCTTCAACAACGCAGCATCCTCGCAAGACATGATATCGACACGTAGTAGGGCCCTCTAATGTCCTGCGAGTTAGGTTGTCATCCTTTTAACAGCTCACGACGTACGATCTGGGACGGAAAAACAAAGCAAAAGAAGAGAAGTGGGCTGAAACTGATGAAAACATGCGATTTTAGGATCCAAAAAGGGCACAGCAAGCAAGCTCGCTGCCTCCTTCGTAGAGCTATCAGAGAGCTTTGCAACGGTATGTTGTGCGTCGCGTAACTCCTTACGGATCAAAAGTTATGGGCACCGGAGCGACGAAAACCTGGTCACAAGCCCTACGCCCTCGGTCTGCGGGCCTAGCCTCCACGTGAAGCGAAGTTGTCTTGCCCAAGGTGCCATGAGATTCGATAATAGAAATGTGGTGGATAAAGTATCTTGGCAACCTAAATCGGAGCAAAAAAATTGAAAAGGAGGGTGCAACACGAGGACATCACAGGGGGTCACCCATCCTAGTACCACTCTCGCCCAAGCACGCTTAACTTCGGAGTTCTAATAAGATCCGGTGCATTAGTGATGGTATGATCTCACCCCACATGTTGAGTGGACAATTCCTTTATGTGTTAACGGTTCACAGTCCCATCCTATAGAGATGGCCAATTCAAAAGGCCAAATGGGTTTAACGATAACTTATCTGCTTCAACAAACGCAGCATCCTAGCATGACGTGATATCAACGCATTGTAGGGCCACCTAATGTCTTGCGAGGAAGGTTGTCGTCCTTTTTACAGCTCATGACGTACGATCCAAGATGAAAATGTGGCCTGAAACTGATGAAAATGTTCGATTTTGGGCTCCAAAAAGGGGCACAGGGAGCAAGCTGGCTGCCCTGTCGTAGAGTTCTCAGAGAGCTTTGCAACGGTATATTGTGCATCGCGTAACATCTTACGGATCAAAAGGTATGGGCACCGGAGCGACGGAGACCTAGTCACAAGCCCTACGCCCTCGGAGTTCTGATGGGATCCGCTGCATTAGTGCTGGTATGATCGCACCCGTCATGTTGAGGGCACAATTCCTTTATGTGTTAACGGTTCACAATCGCAGCCTAGAGAGATGACCAATTCAAAATGCTCAATGGGCTTAACGACAACCCATCTGCTTCAACAATGCAGAATCCTAGCAAGACGTGATATCGACGCATTGTAAGGCCCCCTAATGTCCAGCGAGTACGGTTTTCGTCCTTTTAATAGCTCACGACTTACGATCCCAGATGAAAAAACAGAGCAAAACTAGAAAAGTGGCCTGAAACTGATGAAAATGTTCGATTTTGGGCTCCAAAAAGTACACAGCGAGCAAGCTGGCTGCCCCTGTCGTAGAGCTCTCAGAGAGCTTTGTAACGGTATGCTGTGCACAGCGTAACTCCTTACGGATCAAAAGTTATGGGCACCGGAGCGACGGAGACCTAGTCACAAGCCCTACGCCCTCGGTTTGCGGGCCCAGCCTCTACGTGAAGCGAAGTTGTCTTGCCCAATGTTCCGTGGGATTTGGTAATAGAAATTTGGTGGATAAAGTCTCTTGGCAACCTTAACCAGGGCAAAAAAAATTGAGAAGAGGGTGCAACACGAGGACTTCCCTGGGGGTTACCCATCCTAGTACTACTCTCGCCCAACCACGCTTAACTTCGGAGTTCTGATGGGATCCGGTGCATTATTGCTGGTATCATCGCATCCCGTCATGTTGAGGGCATAATTCATTTATTTGTTAACGGTTCACAGTCCCATCGTTGAGAGTTGGCCCATTCAAAAGTCTCAATGGGCTTAATGACAACCCATCCGTTTAAACAACTCATCATCCTCGGAAGAAGTGATATCGACGCATTGTTGGGCCCTCTAATGTCCCGCGAGTAAGGTTTTCGTCCTTTTAACATCTCACAACGTACGATATGGGACAGAAAAACATAGCAATAGAAGAAAAGTGGCTTAAAACTGATAAAAATACTCAATTTTGGGCTCCAAAAAGGGCACAGCGAGCAAGCTAGCAGCCCTCGTCGTAGATCTCTCATATAGCTTCGCAACGGTGTGCTGTGTGCTGCGTACCTCTTTACGGATCAAAAGTTATGGGCACCGGAGTGACGGAGACCTGGTCACAATCCCTACGCCCTCGGTTTGCGGGCCCAGGCTCTACGTGAAGCGAAGTTGTCTTGCCCAATGTTTTGTGGGATTCGATGATAGAAATTTGGTGGATAAAATATCTTGGCAAACTCAACCAGGGCAAAAAATTGAAAAGGGGGTGCAACACGAGGACTTCCCAGGGGGTCACCCATTCTAGTACTACTTTCGGCCAACCACTTTTAACTTCAGAGTTCTGATGGGATCCGGTGCATTAGTGTTTGTATGATCGTATCCGTTATGTTGAGTCCACAATTCCTTTATTTCTTAACGGTTCACAGTCCCATCCTAGAGAGATGGCCCATTCAAAAGGCCCAATGGGCTTAACGACAACCCATCTGCTTCAACAACACAACATCCTCGCAAAACGTGATATCGACACGTTGTACGACCCTCTAATGTCCCGCACGTAAGGTTGTCGTCTATTTAACAACTCACGACGTACGATCCAGGACGAAAAAATAGAGTAAAAGAAGAAAAGTGGCCTGAAACTGATGAAAACGTTTGATTTTGGGCTACAAAAATGTGTACAGCGAGCAAGCTGGCTGCCCCTGTCTTAGAGCTCTCAGAGAGCTTTGCAACGGTATGCTGTGCGACGCGTAACTCTTTACGGATCAAAAGTTATGGGCACCGGAGCGACAGAGACCTGGTCACAAGCCCTACGCCCTCGATTTGCGGGTCCAACCCCTACGTGAAGCGAAGTTGTCTTGCCCATTGTTCCGTGGGATTCTGTAATAGAAATTTGGTGGATAAAGTACCTTGGCAACCCTAACCTGGGCAAAAAAAATTGAAAAGGGGGTGGACACGAGGACTTTACAGAGGGTCACCCATCCTAGTACTACTCTCGTCCAAGCATGCTTAACTTCGGAGTTCTGATGGGATCCGGTGCATTAGTGCTGGTAGGATCGCACCCGTCATGTTGAGGGCACAATTCCTTTATTTGTTAACGGTTCACAGTCCCAGCCTAGAGAGATGGCCCATTCAGAAGGCCCAATGGGCTTAACGACAACCCATCCGCTTGAACATCGCAGCATCCTCGTGAGACGTGATATTGACCAGTTGTAGGGCCTTCTAATGTCCCGCGAGTATGGTTGTCGTCCTTTTAACAGCTAACGATGTACAATCCGGAACGGAAAAATAGAGCAAAAGAAGAAAAGTGGCCTGAAATTGATGAAAACATTCGATTTTGGGCTCCAAAAAGGGCACAGCGAGCAAGCTCGCTGCCCCTTTCATAGATCTGTCTGAAAGCTTTGCAACGGTATGCTGTGCGACGCATAACTCCTTACGGATAAAAAGTTAAGGGCACCGGAGCGACGGTGGCCTGGTCACATGCCCTACGCCCTCGGTTTGCGGGCCCATCCTCCACGTGAAAGGAAGTTGTCTTGCCCAAGGTGCCGTGGGATTCAATAATAGAAATTTGGTGGATAAAGTATCTTGGCAACCCAAACCGGAGCAAATAAAATTGAAGAACGGGATGCAACATGAGGACATCCCAGGGGGCTACCCATTCTACTACTACTCTCGTCCAAGCACGCTTAACTTCGGAGTTCTGATGGGATCCACTACATTAGTGCTGGTATGATTGCACCCATCATGTTCAGGGTGCAATTTCTTTTTGTGTTAACGTTTCACTATCCCAGCCTAGAGACATGTCCAATTAAAAAGGCCCAATGGACTTAACGATAACCCATTTGCTTCAACAATGCAGCATCCTAGCAAGACGTGATATCGATGCATTGTAGGGCCCCCTAACATCCCCCGAGTAAGGTTGTCGTCCTTTTAACAGCTCACGATGTACGATACGGGACAAAAAAAATCGAGCAAAAGAAGAAAAGTGGCCTAAAACTGATGAAAACGTTCGATTTTGGGATCCATAAAGGGTACAGCGAACAAGCTGGCTACCCTTGTCGTAGAGCTCTCAGAGAGCTTTGCAACGGTATGTTGTGCGCCGCGTAATTCCTTACGAATAAAAAGTTATGGGCACCGGAGCGACGAAGACCTGGTTACATGCCCTACGCCTTCTGTTTGCGGGCCCAGCCTCTACGTGAAGCGAAGTTGTCTTGCCCAATGTTCCGTGGGATTCGGTAATAGAAATTTTGTGGATGAAGTATCTTGGCAACCTTAACCAGGGTAAATAAAATTGAAAAGAGGGTGCAACACGAGGACTTCCCAGGGGGTCACCAATCCTAGTACTACTCTCGCCCACGCACGCTTAACTTCGGAGTTCTGATGGGATTCGATGCATTAGTGCTGGTATCATCACACCCATCATGTTGAGGGCATAATTCCTTTATTTGTTAATGGTTCACAGTCCCATCCTTGAGAGATGGCCCATTCAAAAGTCCCAATGGGCTTAACGACAACCTATCCGCTTCAACAACGCAGCATCCTCGCAACACATGATATCGACGCGCTGGATGGCCCTCTAAAGACCCGCGAGTAAGGTTGCCGTCCTTTTAATAGCTCAGGACGTATGATCCGGGACGGAAAAACATATCAAAAGAAGAAAAATGGCATGAAACTTATGAAAACGTTCGATTTTGGGCTCCAAAAAGGGTACAACGAGCAAGCTAGCTGCCCCGTTCTAGAGCTCTCGTAGAGCTTTGCAACGGTATGCTATGCGCCGCGTAACATCTTACGAATCAAAAGTTATAGGCACCGGAGCGACGGAGACTTGGCCCCAAGCCCTACGCCTCGGTTTGCGGGCCCAGCCTCTACGTGAAACAAATTTGTCTTGCCCAAGGTGCCGTGGGATTCGGTAATAAAACTTTAGTGGATAAAGTATATTGGCAACCTTAACCAAGGAAAAAAAATGAAAAGAGGGTGCAACACGAGTACTACCAAGGGTGTCACCCATCCTAGTACTACGCCCGCCCAAGCACGCTTAACTTCGGAGTTCTGATGGGATCCGGTGCATTAGTGCTGGTATGATCTCACCCATCATGTTGAGGGCACAATTTCTTTATTTGTTAACGGTTCACAGTCCCATCCTAGAGAGATGGCCTATTTAAAAGGCCCAATGGGCTTAACGACAACCCATCCACTTCAACAACGCAGCATCCTCGCAAGACGTGATATCGACATGTTGTAGGGCCCTCTAATGTCCCGCGAGCAAGGTTGTCGGCCTTTTAACAGCTCACGACGTACGATCTGGGATGAAAAAATAGACCAAAAGACGAAAAGTGGCGTGAAACTGATCAAAACGTTCAATTTTGGGCTCCAAAAACAGGCACAGCGAGCAAGCTAGCTGCCCCTGTTGTAGAGCTCTCAGAGAACTTCGCAACAATATGCTGTGCGCCACGTAACTCTTTACAGATCAAAAGTTATGGGTATCGGAGTGACGGATAACTGGTCACAAGCCCTACGCCCTCGGTTTTCGGGCCCAGCCTCTACGTGAAGCAAAGTTGTCTTGCCCAGTGTTCCATGGTATTCGGTAATAGAAATTTGGTGGATAAAGTATCTTGGCAACCTTAACCAGGGCAAAAAAAATTGAAAAGGGGATACAACACGAGGACTTCCCAGGGGGTCACCCATACTTGTACTACTCTCGCCCAAGCAAGTTTAACTTCGGAGTTCTGATGGGATCCGGTGCATTAGTGCTTGTATGATCACATCCGTTATGTTGAGGGCACAATTCCTTTATTTGTTAACGGTTCACAGTCCCATCCTAGAGAGATGGCCCATTCAAAAGGCCTAATGGGCTTAACGACAACCCATCCGCTTCAACAGCACAACATCCTCACAAAACGTGATATCAACGCGCTGTACGGCCCTCTAGTGTCCCACAAGTAAGGTTGTCATCCATTTAACAACTCACGAAGTACGATCCGGGACGAAAAAATAGAGTGAAAGAATAAAAGTGACCTGAAACTGAAGAAAACGTTCGATTTTGGGCTACAAAAATTGGTACGGTGACCAAGCTGGCTTCCCCTATCTTAGAGCTCTAAGAGAGCTTTTCAACGGTATGCTGTGCGATGCGTAACTCCTTACGGATCAAAAGTTATGGGCACCGGAGCGACGGAGACCTGGTGACAAGCCCTACGCCCTCGGTTTGCTGGCCCAGCCACTACGTGAAGCGAAGTTGTCTTGCCCATTGCTCCGTGAGATTCAGTAATAGAAATTTGGTGGATAAAGTATCTTGGCAACCCTAACCTGGGAAAAAAAAATTGAAAAGGGGGTGGACACGAGGACTTCCCAGGGGGTCACCCATCCTAGTACTACTCTCGCCCAAGCATGCTTAACTTCAGAGTTCTGATGGGATCCGGTGCATTAGTGATGGTATGATCGCACCCATCATGTTGAGGGCACAATTCCTTTATGTGTTAACTGTTCACAGTCCCAACCTAGAGAGATGGCCCATTCAGAAGGCCAAATGGGCTTAACGACAACCCATCCGCAAGACGTGATATCGACGCATTGTACGGCCCTCTAATCTCCTGCGAGTAAGGTTGTCGTCCTTTTAACAGCTCACGACGTACGATCCGGGACGGAAATAAAGAGTAAATGAAGAAAAGTTGCCTGAAACTGATGAAAATGTTCGATTTTGGACTACAAAAATGGGTATAGCGAGCAAGCTGGCTGCCCCTGTCGTATAGCTCTCAGAGAGCTTTGCAACGGTATGCTGTGTGCCACGTAACTCCTTACGGATCAAAAGTTATGGGCACCGGAGCGACGGAGACCTGGTCACAAGCCCAACGCCCTCGGTTTGCTGGCCCAGCCACTACGTGAAGCGAAGTTGTCTTGCCCATTGTTCCGTGGGATTCGGTAATAGAAATTTGGTGGATAAAGTATCTTGGCAACCCTAACCAGGGCAAAAAAAATTGAAAAGGGGGTGGACATGAGGACTTTCCAAGGTGTCACCCATCCTAGTATTATTCTCGTCCAAGCACGCTTAACTTCGGAGTTCTGATGGGATCCGGTGCATTAGTGCTGGTATGATCGCACCCATCATGTTGAGGGCACAATTCCTTTATTTGTTAACGGTTCACAGTCCCAGCCTAGAGAGATGGTCCATTCAGAAGGCCCAATGGGCTTACCGACAACCCATCCGCTTCAACAACGCAGCATCCTCGCAAGACGTGATATCGACGCGCTGTAGGGTGCTCTAATATCTCGCGAGTAAGGTTGTCATCCTTTTAACAGCTCACGACGTACGATCCGGGATGAAAAAACGGAGCAAAAGACGAAAAGAAGCATGAAACCGATGAAAACGTTCGAATTTGTCCTCCAAAAAGGGGCACAACGAGCAAGCTCACAGCCCCCTTCGTAGAGCTGTCGGAGAGCTTTGCAACTGTATGCTGTTCGTCGCGTAACTCCTTACGGATCAAAAGTTATGGGCACCGGAGCAACGGAGACCTGGTCACAAGCTCTACGCCCTCGGTTTGCGGGCCCAGCCTTGTCTTGCCCAAAGTTCTGTGGGATTCAAAAATAGAAATTTGGTGGATAAAGCATCTTGGCAACCCTAACAAGGGCAAAAAAAATTGAAAATGGGGTGCAACACGAGGACTTCCCAGGGGGTCACCCATCCTTGTACTACTCTCACCCAAGCACGCTTAACTTCGTAGTTTTGATGGGATCCGGTCCATTAGTGCTGGTATGATCGCACCCGTCATGTTGAGGGCACAATTCCTTTATTTGTTAACGGTTCACAGTCCCAACCTAGAGAGATGGCTAATTCAATAGGCCCAATGGGCTAAACGATAACCCATCTGCTTCAACAACGCAGCATCCTAGTAAGGCGTGATATTGACGCGTTGTAAGGCCCTCTACTATCCCAACGAGTAAGGTTGTCGTCCTTTTAACAGCTCACGACGTATTATTCGAGTAAAAAAAACAGAGCAAAAGAAGAAAAGTGGCCCAAAACTGATGAAAACGTTCCATTTTGGGCTCCAAAAATGGGCACAGCGAGCAACCTGGCTGCCCTTGTCGTAGAGCTCTCATAGAGTTTTTCAACAGTATGCTGTGCGCCGCGTAACTCCCTACGGATCAAAAGTTATGGGCACCGGAGCGACGGAGACCTGGCCATAAGCCCGACGCCGTCGATTTGCGGGCCCAGCCTCTACGTGAAGCGAAGCTGTGTTGCCCAATGTTCCATGGGATTTGGTAATAGAAATTTAATGGATAAAGTATCTTGGCAACCTTAACCAAGGAAAAAAAAATTGAAACGAGGGTGCAACACGAGGACTTCCAAGGGTGTCACCCATTCTACTACTCTCGCCCAAGCACGCTTAACTTTGGAGTTCTGATGGGATCCGGTGAATTAGTGCTGGTATGATCGCACCCGTCTTGTTGAGGGCACAATTCCTTTATTTGTTAACGGTTCATAGTCCCATCCTAGAGAGATGGCCTATTCAAAAGGCCCAATGTACTTAACGACAACCCATCCGCTTCAACAACGCAGAATCCTCACAAGCCGTGATATCGACGAGTTGTAGGGCGCTCTAATGTCCCGCAAGTAAGGTTGTCATCCTTTTAACAGCTCACGACGTACGATCTGGGATGAAAAAACAGAGCAAAAGAAGAAAAGTGGCCTGAAACAGATGAAAACATTCGAATTTGTCCTCTAAAAAGGGGTACAGTGAGCAAGCTCGCAGCCCCCTTCGTAGAGCTGTCACAGAGCTTTGCAACTGTATGCTGTGCGTCGCGTAACTCCTTACGGATGAAAAGTTATGGGTACTGGAGCGACGGAGACCTGGTCACAGGCCCTACGCCCCCGGTTTCTAGGCCCAGCTTCTACGTGGAGTGAAGTTATCTTGCCTAATGTTTCGTGGGATTCGGAAATAGAAATTTGGTGGATAAAGTATCTTGGCAACCTTAACCAGGGCAAAAAAAATTGAAAAGAGGTTGCAACACATGGACTTCACAAGGGGTCACCCATCTTAGTATTACTCTCGCCCAAGCACGCTTAACTTCGGAGTTCTGATGGGATCCGGTCCATTAGTGTTGGTATGATCGCACCCGTCATGTTGAGGGCACAATTCCTTTATTTGTTAACGGTTCACAGTCTCAGCCTAGAGAGATGGCTAATTCAAAAGGCCCAATGGGCTTAACGATAACCCATCTGCTTCAACAACGCAGCATTCTAGCAAGATGTGATATCGACGCATTGTAGGGCCCTCTAATGTCCCCGCGAGCAAGGTTGTCGTCCTTTTAACAACTCACGACGTATGATCCTAGATGAAAAAACAGAGGAAAAAAAGAAAAGTAGCTTGAAACTGATGAAAACGTTCGATTTTGGGCTCAAAAAAAGGGCACAGCGAGCAAGCTAGATGCCCCTGTCGTAGAGCTCTCAGAGAGCTTTGCAACGGTATGCTGTACGACGCATAACTCCTTACGGATCAAAAGTCATGGGCACCGAAGCGACGGAGACCTGGTCACAAGCCCTATGCCCTCGGTTTGCGGGCCCAGTCTCCTCGTGAAGTGAAGTTTTCTTGCCCAAGGTGCCGTGGTATTCGATAATAAAAATGTGGTGGGTAAAGTATCTTGGCAACCCAAACCGGAGCAAAAATAATTGAAAATGAGGGTGCAACACGAGGACATCCCAGGGGGTCACCTATCCTAGTGCTACTCTCGCCCAAGCACGCTTAACTTCGGAGTTCTGTTGGGATCCGGTGCATTAGTGCTGGTATGATCGCAGCCATCATGTTTGGGGAACAATTCCTTTATGTGTTAACGGTTCACAGTCCCAGCCAAGGGAGATGGCTAATTCGAACGGCCTAATGGGCTTAACGATAACCCATCAGCTTCAACAACGCAGCATCCTAGAAAGACGTAATATCGACTCATTGTTGGGCCCTTTAATGTCCCGCTAGTAAGTTTGTCGTCCTTTTAACAGCTCACAACGTACGATCCGGGACAAAAAAACAAAGCAAAAGAAGAAAAGTGGCTTGAAACTGATGAAAACGTTCGATTTTGATCTCCAAAAATGGGCACACCAAGCAAGCTAGCTGCCCCCGTCGTAGAGCTCTCAGAGAGCATTGCAAAGGTATACTGTGCGCTGCGTAACTTCTAACAGATCAAAAGTTATGGGCACCGGAGCGACGGAGACCTTCTCACAAGCCCTACGCCCTCGGATAGCGGGCCCAGCCTCTACGTGAAGCAAAGTAGTCTTGCCAAAGTTTGATGGGATTCAGGATAAGAAACTTAGTGGATAAAGAATCTTGTCAACCCTTACCAGGGCAAATAAAATTGAGAAGGGGGAGCAACACGAGGACTTCCCAAGGGGTCGCCCATCCTAGTACTACTCTCGCCCAAGCAAGCTTAACTTCGGAGCTCTGATGGCATCCTGTGCATTAGTGCTGGTACGATCGCACCCGTCATGTTGAGGGCACAATTCCGTTTTTTGTTAACGGTTCACAGTCCCGTCCTAGAGAGATGGCCCATTCAAAAGGCCTAATGGGCTTAACGACACCCCATCCGCTTCAACAACGCAGCATCCTCGCAAGACGTGATATCGACACGTTATAGGGTCCTCTAATGTCCCACGAATAAGGTTGTTGTCCTTTTAACTGCTCAAGACTTACAATCTGGGATGAAAAAACAAAGCAAAAGAAGAAAAGTGGCATGAAACTGATGAAAACGTTAGATTTTGGGCTCCAAAAATGGGCACAGGAAGCAAGCTCACTGTTTCCATCGTAGAGCTCTCAGAGAGCTTTGCAACGGTATGCTGTCCGCCACGTAACTCCTTACGGATCAAAAGTTATGGGCACCGGAGCAACGAAGACCTTGTCACAAGCCCTACGCCCTCGGTTTGCGGGCCAAGCCACTACGTGAAGCGAAGTTGTCTTGCCCAATGTTACGTGGGATTCGGTAAGAGAAATTTGGTGGATAAAGTATCATGGCAACCCTAACTAGGGCAAAAAATTTGAAAAGGGGGTCCAACACGAGGACTTCCCAGGGGGTCAACCATCCTTGTGCTGGTATGATCACACCCATCATGTTGAGGGCACAATTCCTTTATTTGTTAACGGTTCACAGCCCCAGCCTAAAGAGATGGCCCATTCAAAAAGCCCAATAGGCTTTACGACAACCCATCTGCTTCAACTACGCAGCATCTGCGCAAGACGTGATATCGACACATTGTAGGGCCCTCTAATGTCCCGCGAGCAAGGTTGTCGTCTTTTTTATAGCTCACGACGTAGGATCCGGGATGAAAAAATAGAGCAAAAGAAGAAAATTGGCATGAAACTGATCAAAAAGTTCGATTTTGGGCTCCAAAAAGGGCACAACGAGCAAACTCGATGCCCCTGTCGTAGAGTTGTCAGAGAGCTTTGCAACGGTATGCTGTGTGCCGCGTAACTCCTTATGGATCAAAAGTTATGGGCAACGGAGCGACAGTGACCTTGTCACAAGCACTACGCACTCGGTTTGCGGGGCCAGCCTCCACGTGAAGCGAAGTTGTCTTTCCCAGGGTGCCGTGGAATTCGATAATAGAAATGTGGTGGACAAAGTATCTTGGCAACCAAAATCGGAGCAAACAAAATTGAAAAAGGGGGTGCAACACAAGGACATCGTAGGGGGTCACCCATCCTAGTACTACTCTCGCCCAAGCACGCTTAAGTTCGGAGTTCTGATGGGATCCGGTGTATTAGTGCTGGTATGATCGCACCCATCATGTTGAGGGCACAATTCCTTTATGTGTTAACGGTTCACAGTACCAACCTAGAGAGATGGCCAATTCAAAAGGCCCAATGGGATTAACGATAACCCATCTGCTTCAACAACGTAGCAACCTAGCAAGACGTGATATGGACAAATTGTAGGGACCCCTAATGTCCCGTGAGTAAAGTTGTCGTCCTTTTAACAACTCACGACCTACGATCCGGGATGAAAAAATTGAGCAAAAGAAGAAAAGTGGCCTGAAACGAATGAAAACGTTTGATTTTGGGCTCCAAAAATGGGCACAGCGAGCAAGCTGGATGCCCCTGTCGTAGAGCTCTCAGAGAGCTTTGCAACGGTATGTTGTGCGCCTCGTAACTCCTTACGAATAAAAAGTTATAGGCACCGGAGCCACGGAGACCTGGTCACAAGCCCTATGCCCTCGGTTTGCGGGCCCAGCCTCTATGTGAAGCGAAGTTGTCTTACCCAATGTTCCATGGGATTCGGTAATAGAAATTTGGTGGATAAAGTATCTTGGCAACCCTAACTAGGGCCAAAAAAATTTAAAAGGGGGTGCAACATGAGGACTTCCCAGGGGGTCACCCATCCTAGTACTAATCTTGCCCATGGACGCTTAACTTTGAAGTTCTGATGGGATCCGGTGCATTAGTGCTGGTATGATCGCACCCGTCATGTTGAGGGCACAATTCCTTTATTTGTTAACGGTTCATAGTCCCATCGTAGAGAGATGGCCCATTCAAAAGGCCCAATGGGCTTAACGACAACCCATCTGCTTCAACAATGCAGCATCCTCGCAAGACGTGACATCGACGCGGTGTAGGGCCCTCTAACGTCCCATGAGTAAGGTTGTCGTCCTTTTAGCAGCTCAGGACGTACGATCCGGGACGGAAAAATAGGGCTAAAGAAGAAAAGCAGCCTGAAACTGACGAAAACGTTCAATTTTGGTCTCCAAAAAGGCGCAAAGAGAGCAAGCTCACTTTCCCTGTCGTAGAGTTCTCAGAGAGCTTTGGAACGGTATGCTGTGCGCCATGTAACTCCTTACGGATCAAAAGTTATGGGCACCGGAGCGATGAAGACCAGGTCATAAGCCCTACGCCCTCGGTTTGCGGGCCCAGCCTCTACGTGAAGCGAAGTTGTCTTAACCAATGTCCCGTGGGATTCGATAATAGAAATTTGGTGGATAAAGTATCTTGGCAACCCAAACCAGAGAAAAAAAAATTGAAAAGTGGGTTGCAATACGAGGACTTCCCACGGGGTCACCCATCCTAGTACTACTCTCGCCCAAGCACGCTTAACTTCGGAGTTCTGATCGGATCCAGTGCATTAGTGCTGGTATGATCCCACCCGTCATGTTGAGAGCACAATTCCTTTATGTGTTAACGGTTCACAGTCCAACCCTACAGAGAGGGCCCACTCAAAAGGCCCAATGGGCTTAAGGACAACCCATCCGCTTCAACAACGCAACATCCTAGCAAGACGTGATATCGATGCGTTGTAGGGCCCTCTAATGTCCCGCGAGTAAGGTTGTCGTCCTTTTAACAGCTCACGACGCACGATCCGGGATGAAAAAATAGAGCAAAAGAAGAAAACTGGCCTGAAACTGATGAAAACGTTCGATTTTGTGTCCAAAAAGGGGCATAGCGAGCAAGCTCGCTGCCCCTGTCGTAGAGCTCTCAGAGAGTTTTGCAACGGTTTGTTCTGCGCCGCGTAACTCCTTACGGATCAAAAGTTATGGGCACCGAAGCGACGGAGACCTGGTCACAAACCCTACGCCCTTGGTTTGCGGGCCCAGCCTCTACGTGAAGAGAAGTTGTCTTGCCCAATGTTCCGTGGGATTCGGTAATAGAAATTTAGTGGATAAAGTATCTTGGCAAACTTAACCAGGGCAAAAAAAATTGAAAAGAGGGTGCAACTCGAGGACTTCCAAGGGTGTCAACCATCCTACTACTCTCCCCTAAGCACGCTTAGCTTCGGAGTTCTGATGGGATCCGGTGCATTAGTGCTGGTATGATCGCACCCGTCATGTTGAGGGCACAATTCCTTTATTTGTTAACGGTTCACAGTCCCATCCTAGAGAGATGGCCCATTCAAAAGGCCCAATGGGCTTAACGACAACCCATCTGCTTCAACAACGCAGCATCCTCGCAAGACGTGATATCGACGCGTTGTAGGGCTTTTTAATGTCCCACGAGTAAGGTTGTCGTCCTTTTAACAACTCACGACGTACGATCCGGGACGAAAAAATAGAGCAAAAGCATAAAAGTGGCCTGAAACAGATGAAAACGTTCGAATTTCTCCTCCAAAAAGGGGCACGGCGAGCAAGCACGCAGCCCCCTTCGTAGAGTTGTCGGAGAGCTTTGCAACTGTATGCTGTGCGTCGCGTAACTCCTTACGGATCAAAAGTTGTCGGCACCGGAGCGACGAAGACCTGGTCACAAGCCCTACGCCCTCAGTTTGTGGGCCCAGCCTCTACGTGGAGCGAAGTTGTCTTGCCCAATGTTCCGTGGGATTCGGAAATAGAAATTTTGTGGATAAAGTATCTTGGCAACCTTCACCAGGGAAAAAATAATTGAAAAGAGGTTGCAACACGAGGACTTCGTAGGGGGTCACCCATCTTAGTACTATTCTTGCCCAAGAACGCTTAACTTCGGTGTTCTGATGGGATCCGGTCCATTAGTGCTGGTATGATTGCACCCATCATGTTGAGGGCACAATTCCTTTATTTGTTAACGGTTCACAGTTCCAGCCTAGAGAGATGGCTAATTCAAAAGGACCAATGGGCTTAACAATAACCCATCTGCTTCAACAACGCAGCATCCTAGCAAGACGAGATATCGACGCATTGTAGGGCCCTCTAATCTCCCAGCGAGTAAGGTTGTCGTCCTTTTAACATCTCACGACGTATGATCCGAGTCGAAAAAACAAAGCAAAAGAAGAAAAGTGGCCTGAAACTGATGAAAACGTTCGATTTTGGGCTAAAAAAATGGGCACAACGAGCAACCTGGCTACCCCCGTCGTAGAGCTCTCAGAGAGCTTTGCAACGGTATGCTGTGCGCCACGTAGCTCCTTACGGATCAAAAGTGAGGGGCACCGGAGCGACGAAGACCTGGTCGCAAGCCCGACGCGCTCGGTTTGTGGTCCCAGCCTCTACGTGAAGCGAAGTTGTCTTGCCCAATGTAACGTGGGATTCAATAATAGAAATTTAGTGGATAAAGTATCTTGGCAACCCTAACCAAGGAAAAAAAAAATTGAAAAGAGGGTGCAACACGAGGACTTCCAAGGGTGTCAACCATCCTACTACTCTCGCCTAAGCACGCTTAACATCGGAGTTCTGATGGGATCCGGTGCATTAGTGCTGGTATGATCGCACCCGTCATGTTGAGGGCACAATTCCTTTATTTGTTAACGGTTCACAGTCACATCCTAGAGAAATTGCCCATTCAAAAGGCGCAATGGGCTTAACGACAACCCATCCTCTTCAACAACGCAGCATTCTCGCAAGGCATGATATCGACACATTGTAGGGCCCTCTATTGTCCCGTGAGTAAGGTTGTTGTCCTTTTAACAAGTCACGACGTACGATCCGGGATGAAAAAATAGAGCAAAAGAAGAAAAGTGGCCTGAAACTGATGAAAAAGTTCAATTTTGGGCTCCAAAAAGGGCACAGTGAGCAAGCTCGCTGCCCCTTTCGTAGAGCTGTCAGAGAGCTTTGCAACGGTATGCTGTGTGCCGCGTAACTCCTTACCGATCAAAAGTTATGGGCATCGGAGCGACGAAGACCTGGTCACAAGCCTTACGCCCTCGGTTTGCGGGCCCAGCTACTACGTGAAGCGAAGTTGTCTTGCCCAATGTTCTGTGGGATTCGGTAATAGAAATTTGGTGGATAAAGTATCATGGCAACCCTAACCCGGGCAAAAAAAATTGAAAAGGGGGTCCAACACGACGACTTCCAAAGGGGTCACCCATCCTAGTACTGGTATGATCGCACCCGTCATGTTGAGGGCACAATTCCTTTATTTGTTAACGATTCACAGTCCCAGCCTAGAGAGATGACCCATTCAAAAGTCCCAATAGGGTTTACGACAACCCATCTGCTTCAACTAAGCAGCATTCGTCCAAGACGTGATATCGACACATTGTAGGGCCCTCTAATGTCCCGCGAGCAAGGTTGTCGTCCTTTTAACAGCTCACGCCGTACGATCTGGGACGAAAAAATAGAGCAAACGAAGAAAATTGGCCTGAAACTGATGAAAACGTTCGATTTTGAGCTCCAAAAAGGGCATAGCGAGCAAGCTCGGTGCCCCTTTCGTAGAGTTGTCAGAGAGCTTTGCAACGGTATGCTGTGCACCGTGTAACTCCTTATGGATCAAAAGTTATGGGCAACGGAGCGACAATGACATGGTCACAAGCCCTACGACCTCGGTTTGCAGGCCCAGCCTTCACGTGAAGCGAAGTTGTCTAGCCCAAGGTGCCGTGGGATTCGATAATAGAAATGTGGTGAATAAAGTATCTTGGCAACCCAAACCAGAGCAAAAAAAATTGAAAAGGGGGGTGCAACACAAGGACATCCTCGTGGGTCACCCATGCTAGTACTCCTCTCGCCCAAGCACAGTTAAGTTCGGAGTTCTGATGGGATCCGGTCCATTAGTGCTGGTATGATCGCGCCAGTCATGTTGAGGGCACAATTCCTTTATGTTTTACCGGTTCACAGTCCCAACCTAGAGAGATGGCGAATTCAAAAGGCCCAATGGGCTTAACAATAACCCATCTGCGTCAACAACGTAGCATCCTAGCAAGACGTGATATCGACACATTGTAGGGCCCCTTAATGTCCCGTGAGTAAGGTTGTCGTCCTTTTAACAACTCATGACCTACGATCCGGGATGAAAAAATTGAGCAAAACAATAAAAGTGGCTTGAAAATGATTAAAATGTTCGATTTTGGGCTCCAAAATTGGGCACAGCGAGCAAGTTGGCTGCCCCTGCCGTAGAGCTCTCAAAGAGCTTTATAACGGTATGCTGTGCGTCGCGTAACTCCTTACAGATCAAAACTTAAGGGTACCGGAGCGACCGAGACCTGGTCACAAGCCCTACGCCCTCGGTTTGCGGGCCCAGCCTCTACGTGAAGCGAAGTTGTCTTGCCCAATGTTCCGTGGGATTCAGTAATAGAAATTTGGTGGATAAAGTATCTTGGCAACCCTAACCAGGGCAAAAAAAATTGAAAAGGGGGTGCAACACGAGGACTTCCTAGGGGGTCACCCATCCTAGTACTACTCTCGCCCAAGCACGCTTAACTTTGGAGTTCTGATGGGATCCGGTGCATTAGTGCTGGTATGATCGCACCAGTCATGTTGTGGGCACAATTCCTTTATTTGTTAACGGTTCACAGTCCCATCGTAGAGAGATGGCCCATTCAAAAGGCCCAATGGGCTTAACGACAACCCATCAGCTTCAACAACGTTTCATCCTCACAAGAAGTGATATCGACGCGTTATAGGGCCCTCTAATGTCCCGCGAGTAAGGTTGACATCCTTTTAACAGCTCACGACGTACGATCCGGAATGAAAAAACAGAGCTAAAGAAGAAAAGTAGCCTGAAACTGACGAAATTGTTCAATTTTGGGTTCCAAAAATGGGCAAAGCATGCAAGCTCGCTTCCCTTGTCGTAGAGCTCTTAGAGAGCTTTGCAACGTTATGCTGTGCGCCGCGTAACTCCTTACGGATCAAAAGTTATGGGCACCGAAGCGACGAAGACCAGGTCACAAGCCCTACGCCCTCGGTTTACGGGCCCAGCCTCTACGTAAAGCGAAGTTGTCTTGCCCAATGTTTCGTGGGATTCGGTAATAGAAATTTGGTGGATAAAGTATCTTGGCGACCCAAACCAGAGCAAAAAAAATTGAAAAGGGGGGTACAACATGAGGACATCCCAAGGGGTCACCCATCCTAGTACTACACTCGCGCAAGCACGCTTAACTTCGGAGTTCTGATGGGATATGGTGCATTAGTGCTGGTATGATCGCACCAATCATGTTGAGGGCACAATTCCTTTATGTGTTAACGGTTCACAGTCCCAGCTTAGGGAGATAGCCAACTCAAAAGGCCCAATGTGCTTAACGATAACCCATCTACTTCAACAACGCAGCATCCTAGCAAGACGTGATATCGATGCAATGTAGGGCCCCCTAATTTCCAGCGAGTAAGGTTGTCTTCCTTTTAACATCTCACGACGTACGATCCGGGACGAAAAAACTGGGCAAAAGAAGAAAAGTGGCCTAAAACTGATGAAAATGTTCGATTTTGGGCTCCAAAAATAGGCACATCGAGCAAGCTGGCTGCCCCCATCGTAGAGCTCTCAGAGAGCTTTGCAACGGCATGTTGTACGCCGCATAACTCCATACGGATCAAAAGTTATGGGCACCAGTGGGACGGAGACCTGGTCGCAAGCCCTACGCCCTTGGTTTGCGGGCCCAGCCTCTACGTGAAGCGAAGTTGTCTTGCCCAATGTTGCGTGGGATTCGATAATAGAAATATGGTGGATAAAGTATCTTGGCAACCCAAACCGGAGCAAAAAAAATTGAAAATGGGGGTGCAACACTAGGATATCTTAGGGGGTCACCCATCCTAGTACTACTCTCGGCCAAGAATGCTTAACTTCGGAGTTCTTATGGGATCCGGTGCATTAGTGCTGGTATGTTCCCACCCATCATGTTGAGGGCACAATTTATTTTTGTGTCAACGG
Source organism: Ehretia macrophylla (assembly GCA_037974665.1). Classification (NCBI taxonomy): domain Eukaryota; kingdom Viridiplantae; phylum Streptophyta; class Magnoliopsida; order Boraginales; family Ehretiaceae; genus Ehretia; species Ehretia macrophylla. The sequence continues at coordinate 82,847,702 of CM075770.1, read as the reverse complement.
TTCACAGTCCCAGCCTAGAGAGATGGCGAATTCAAAAGGCCCAATGTGTTTAACGATAACCCATCTACTTTAACAACACAGCATCCTAGCAAGACGTGATATCGACGAGTTGTTGGGCCCCCTAATGTCCTGTAAGTACGGTTGTCATCCTTTTAACAGTTCACGACGTACGATCCGGGATGAAAAAATAGAGCAAAAGAAGAAAAATGGCCTATAACTGATGAAAACATTCGATTTTGGGCTACAAAAATGGGCACATCGACAAAGCTGGCCGCCCCTGTCGTAGATTTCACAGTGAGCTTTGCAACGGTACGCTGTGTGCCACGTAACTCCTTACGGATCAAAAGTTACGGGCATCGGAGTGACGGAGAACTGGTCACAAGCCCTATGTCATCGGTTTACGGGCCCAGCCTCTACGTGAAGCGAAGTTGTCTTGCCCAACGTTCCGTGGGATTCGTTAATAGAAATTTGGTGGATAAAGTATCTTGGCAACCTTAACCAGGGCAAAAAAAATTGAAAAGGGGGTGCAACACGAGGACTTCCCCGAGGGTAACCCATCCTAATACTACTCTCACCCAAGTAAGCTTAACTTCGGAGTTCTGATGGGATCCGGTGCATTAGTGCTGGTATGATCGCACCCGTCATGTTGAGGGCACAATTCCTTTATTTGTTAACGGTTCACAGTCCCATCCTAGAGAGATGGCCCATTCAAAAGGCCCAATGGGCTTAACGACAACCCATCCACTTTAACAACGCAGCATCCTCGCAAGACGTGATATCGACGCGTTATAGGGCCCCCTAATGTCCCGCGTGTGAGGTTGTCGTCCTTTTAACAGCAAACGACATACTATCCGGGATGAAAAAACAGAGCGAAAGAAGTAAAGTCGCCTGAAACTGATGAAAACGTTCGATTTTGGTCTCCAAAAAGGGCAAAGCGAGAAAGCTGGGTGCCCCCGTCATAGAGCTCTCAGAGAGCTTTCCAACGGTATAGTGTGCGCTGTGTAACTCCTTATAGATCAAAAGTTATGGGCAACGGAGCGACGGAGACCTGGTCACAAGCCCTACGCCCTCCGTTTGCGGGCCCAGCCTCTACGTGAAGTGAAGTTGTCTTGCCTAATGTTCCGTGGGATTCGGTAATAGAGATTTGGTGGATAAAGTATCTTGGCAAACCTAACCAGGGCAAAAAAAATTGAAAAGGGGGTGCAACACGTGGAATTCCTAGGGGGTGACCCATCCTAGTACTACTCTCGCCCAAGCACGCTTAATATCGGAGTTCTGATGGGATCCAGTGCATTAGCGCTGTTATGATCTCAACCGTCATGTTAAGGGCACAATTCCTATTTGTGTTAACGGTTCACAGTGCCAGCCTAGAGAGATGGCCCATTCAAAAGGCCCAATGGGCTTAACGATAACCCATCTGCTTCAACAACACAGCATCCTTGCAAGACATGATATCGACGCATTGTACGACCCTCTAATGTACCGCGAGTAAGGTTGTCTTCCTTTTAACAGCACACGACGTACGATCCGGGAGGAAAAAACAGAGCTAAAGAAGAAAAGTGGCCTGAAACTGATTAAAACGTTCAATTTTGGGCTCCAAAAAAAGGCAAAGCGAGCAAGCTCCATTCCCCTGTCGTAGAGCTCTCAGAGAGCTTTGCAAAGGTATTCTGCGTGCCGCGTAACTCCTTACGGATCAAAAGTTATGGGCACCGGAGCGATGAGGACCTCGTCACAAGCCCTACGCCCTCGGTTTACGGCCCCAGCCTCTAAGTGAAGCGAAGTTGTCTTGCCCAATGTTCCGTGGGATTCGATAATAGAAATGTGGTGGATAAAGTATCTTGGCAACCCAAACCAGAGCAAAAAAAATTGAAAAAGGGGGTGCAACACGAGGACTTCCTAGGGGGTCACCCATCCTAGTACTACTATCGCCCAAGCATGCTTAACTTCGGAGTTCTTATGGAATCTGGTGCATTTGTGCTGGTATGATCGCATCCATCATGTTGAGGGTACAATTCCTTCATGTGTTAACGGTTCACAGTCCCAGCCTAGAGAGATGGCTTATTCAAATGGCCCAATGGGCTTAACGACAACCCATCCACTACAACAACGCAGCATCCTCGCAATACGTGATATCGACGCGTTTTAGGGCACCCTAATTTCCAGCGTGTATGGTTGTCGTCCTTTTAACAGCTCACGACGTACGATCCGGGAACAAAAAAACATAGCAAAAGAAGAAAAGTGGGCTGAAACTGATGAAAATATTCGATTTTGGGATCCAAAAATGGGCATAGCGAGCAAGTTGGCTGCCCCCATCGTAGAGCTCTCAGACAGCTTTGCAACGGTATGTTGTACGCCACGTAACTCCTTACGGATACAAAGTTATGGGCACTGGTGCGATAGAGACCTGGTCACAATCCCTACGCCCTCGGTTTGCGGGCCTAGCCTCTACGTGAAGTGAAGTTGTCTTGCCCAATGTTTCGTGGGATTCAGTAAAAGAAATTTGGTGGATAAATATCTTGGCGACCCAAACCAGAGCAAAAAAATTTGAAAAGCGGGGTGCAACACGAGGACATCCCAAGGGGTCACCTATCCTAGTACTACACTCGCCCAAGCACGCTTAACTTCGGAGTTCTGATGGGATATGGTGTATTACTGCTGGTATGATCGCACCAATCATGTTGAGGGCACAATTCCTTTATGTGTTAACAGTTCACAGTCCCAGCTTAGAGAGATAGCCAACTCAAAAGGCCCAATGTGCTTAACGATAACCCATCTGCTTCAACAATGCAGCATCCTAGCAAGACGTGATATCGACGCGATGTAGGGCCCCCTTATTTCCCGCGAGAAAGGTTTTCGTCCTTTTAACAGCTCACGACGTACGATTCGGGACGAAAAAATAGAGAAAAAGAAGAAAATTGGTTTGAAACTGATGAAAACGTTTGATTTTAGGCTCCAAAAATGGGCACATCGAGCAAGTTGGCTGCCCCCGTCGTAGAGCTCTCAAAGAGCTTTGCAACGGTATGTTGTGCGTCGCGTAACTCCTTACAGATCAAAAGTTATGGGCACCGGAGTGACGGAGACCTGGTCGCAAGCCCTACGCCCTCGGTTTGCGGGCCCAGCCACTACGTGAAGCAAAGTTGTCTTGCCCAATGTTCCGTGGGATTCGATAATAGAAATATGGTGGATAAAGTATCTTGGCAACCCAAACCGAGGCAAAAAAATTGAAAAGGGGGTGCAACACGAGGACTTCCCAGGGGGTCACCCATCCTTGTACTACTCTCGCCCAAGGATGCTTAACTTCGGAGTTCTTATGGGATCCGGTGCATTAGTGCTGGTATGATCTCACCCATCATGTTGAGGGCACAATTTATTTTTGTGTCAACGGTTCACAGTACCAGCTTAGAGAGATGGCGAATTCAAAAGGCCCAATGTGTTTAACGATAACCCATCCGCTTCAACAACACAGCATCCTAGCAAGATGTGATATCGACGAGTTGTAGGGCCCCCAAATGTCCTGCGAGTAAGGTTGTCGTCCTTTTAACAACTCACGACGTACGATCCGGGATGAAAAAACAGTGCAAAAGAAGAAAAGTGGCCTGAAACTGATGAAAACGTTCGACTTTGGGCTCCAAAAATGGGCAAAGCGAGCAAGCTGGCTGCCGCCGTCGTAGAGCTCTCATTGAGATTTGCAACGGTATGCTGTGCGCCACGTAACGCCTTACGGATCAAAAGTTATGGGCATCGGAGTGACGGAGAACTGGTCACAAGCCCTATGCCATCGGTTTATGGGCCCAGCCTCTACGTGAAGTGAAGTTGTCTTGCCCAACGTTCCGTGGGATTTGTTAATAGAAATTTGGTGGATAAAGTATCTTGGCAACCTTAACCAGGGCAAAAAAAATTGAAAAGGGGGTGCAACACGAGGACTTCCCCGAGGGTCACCCATCCTAGTACTACTCTCGCCCAAGCAAGCTTAACTTCGGAGTTTTGATGGGATCCGGTGCATTAGTGCTGGTATGATCGTACCCGTCTAGTTGAGGGCACAATTCCTTTATTTGTTAACGGTTCACAGTCCCATCCTAGAGAGATAGCCCATTCAAAAGGCCCACTGGGCTTAATGACAACCCATCCACTTTAACAACGCAGCATCCTCACCAAACGTGATATCGACGCGTTGTAGGGCCCTCTAATGTCCCGCGAGTAGGGTTGTCGTCCTTTTAACAACAAACGACATACGATCTGGGATGAAACAACAGAGCGAAAGAAGTAAAGTGGCCTGAAACTGATGAAAACGTTCGATTTTGGTCTCCAAAAAGGGCAAAGCGAGAAAGCTGGCTGCCCCTATCGTAGAGTTCTCAGAGAGCTTTGCAACGGTATGATGTACGCTGTGTAAGTCCTTACGGATCAAAAGTTATGGGCACCGCAGCGAAGGAGACCTGGTCACAAGCCCTACGCCCTAAGTTTGTGGGCCCATCCTCTACGTGAAGCGAAGTTGTCTTGCCCAAGGTTCCGTGGGATTCTGTAATAGAAATTTGGTGGATAAAGTATCTTGGGAACCCTAACCAAGGCAAAAAAAATTGAAAAGGGGGTGCAACACGTGGAATTCCTAGGGGTCACCCATTCTAATACTACTCTCGCCCAAGCACGCTAAACTTCGGAGTTCTGATGGGATCCGGTGCATTGGTGCTGGTATGATCGCACCCGTCATGTTGAGGGCACAATTCCTTTATTTGTTAACGGTTCACAGTCCAATCGTAGAGAGATGGCCCATTCAAAAGCCCCAATCGGCTTAACGACAACCCATCTGCTTCGACAACACAGCATCCACACAAGACGTGATATCGACGCGTTATAGGGCCCTCTAACATCCCGCGAGTAAGGTTGTCGTCCTTTTAACAGCTCACGACGTACGATCCGGGACGAAAAAACAGAGTTAAAGAAGAAAAGTGGCTTGAAACTAGCTAAAACGTTCGATTTTGGGCTCCAAAAAAAGGCAAAGCGAGCAAGCACCCTTCCCCTGTCGTAGAGCTCTCAGAGAGCTTTGCAACGGTATTCTGTGCGCCGCGTAACTCCTTACGGATCAAAAGTTATGGGCACCGGAGCGATGAAGACCTCGTCACAAGCCCTACGCCCTCGATTTGCGGCCCCAGCCTCTAAGTGAAGTGAAGTTCTCTTGCCTAATGTTCCGTGGGATTCGGTAATAGAAATTTGGTGGATAAAGTATCTTGGCAACCCAACCCAGAGCAAAAAAAAATGAAAAGAAGGGTACAACACGAGGACATCCCATAGGGTCACCCATCCTAGTACTACTCTCGCCCAAGCATGCTTAACTTCAGAGTTTTGATGGGATCCGGTGCATTAGTGCTGGTATGGTCGCACCTATCATGTTGAGGGCACAATTCCTTTATGTGTTAACGGTTCACAGTCCCAGCCTAGAGAGATAGCCAATTCAAAAGGCCAAATGTGCTTAACGATAACCCATCTGCTTCAACAACGCAGTATCCTCGCAAGACGTGATATCGACGCATTGTAGGGCCCTCTAATGTCCCTCGAGTAAGGTTGTCGTCCTTTTAACAACTCACGACGTACGATCCGGGACAAAAAAACATAGCAAAAGTAGAGAAGTGGCCTGAAACTGATGAAAACGTTCGATTTTGGGCTCCAAAAACGGGCACAACGAGCAAGCTAGCTGCCCCCATCGTAGACCTCTCGGAGAGCTTTGCAACGGTATGTTGTACGCCACGTAACTCCTTACGGATCAAAAGTTATGGCCACCGGTGCGATTGAGACCTGGTCAGAAGCCCTACGCCATCGGTTTCCAGGACCAGCCTCCACGTGAAGCGAAGTTGTCTTGCCCAATGTGCCGTGGGATTTGATAATAGAAATATGGTGGATAAAGTATCTTGGCAATCCAAACCGGAATAAAAAAATTTGAAAAGTGGGGTGCAACACTAGGACATCCCATGGGGTCACCCATCCTAGTACTACTCTCGACCAAGCATGCTTATCTTCGGAGTTCTGATGGGATCCGGTGCATTAGTGCTGCTATGATCTCATCCATCATGTTGAGGGCACAATTCATTTTTTTGTTAACGATTCACAGTCCCAGCCTAGAGAGATGGACAATTCAAAAGGCCCAATGTGCTTAACGATAACCCATCTGCTTCAACATCGAAGCATCCTAGCAAGACATGATATCGACGCATTGTAGGGCCCCCTAATGTCCTGCGAGTAAGGTTGTCATCCTTTTAACAGATAACGACGTACGATCCGGGACAAAAAATAGAGCAAAAGAAGAAAAGTGGGCCAAAACAGATGAAAACGTTCGATTTAGGGCTCCAAAAACATGCACGGAGAGCAAGCTGGCTGCCCCCGTCCTAGAGCTCTCGGAGAGATTTGAAACGGTATGCTGTGCGCTGCTTAACTCCTTACGGATCAAAAGTTATGGGTATCAGAGCAACGGAGACCTGGTAACAAGCCCCACGCCATCGGTTTGCGGGCCAGCCTCTACGTGAAGCGAAGTTGTCTTGCCCAATGTTCCGTGGCATTCGGTAATAGAAATTTGGTGGATAAAGTATCTTGGCAACCTTAACCAGGGCAAAAAAAATTGAAAAGGGGGTGCAACACGAGGACTTCTCAGGGGGTCACCCATCATAGTACTACTCTCGCCCAAGCACGCTTAACTTCGGAGTTCTGATGGGATCCGGTGCATTAGTGCTGGTATGATCGTACCCGTCATGTTGAGGGCACAATTTCTTTATTTGTTAACGGTTCACTGTCCCATCCTAGAGAGATGGCCCATTCAAAAGGCCCAATAGGCTTAACGACAACCCATCCGCTTCAACAACGCAGCATGCTCGCGAGACGTGATATCGAAGCGTTGTAGGGCCCCCTAATGTCCCGCGAGTAAGGTTTTCATCCTTTTAATAGCTCACGACGTACGATCCGGGACGAAAAAAAATAGCAAATGAAGAAAAGTGGCCTAAAACTGATGAAAACGTTTAATTTTGGTCTCCAAAAATGGGCAAATAGAGCAAGTTGTCTGTCCCCGTCGTAGAGCTCTCAGAGAGCTTTGTAACGGTATGCTGTGCACCGCGTATCTCGTTACAGATCAAAAGTTATGGGCACCGGAGCGACGGAGACTTGGTCACAACCCTACACCCTCGGTTTGCGAGCCCAGCCTCTACGTGTAGCAAAGTTGTCTTGCCCAACGTTCCGTGGGATTCGGTAATAGAAATTTGGTGGATAAAGTATCTTGGCAACCCTAACCAGGGCAAAAAAAAATTGAAAAGGGGTTGCAACACGAGGACTTCCCACGGGGTTACCCAACCTAGTAATACTCTCGCCCAAGCACGCTTAACTTCGGAGTTCTGATAGGATCCGGTGCATTAGTGCTGGTATGATCGCACCTGTCATGTTGAGGGCACAATTCCTTTATGTGTTAACGGTTCACAGTACCAGCCTAGAGAGATGGCCCATTCAAAAGACCCAATGGGCTTAACGACAACCCATCTGCTTCAACAACGCAATATCCTCGCCATACGTGATATCGACGCGTTGTAGGGCCCTCTAATGTCCCGCGACTATGGTTGTCTTACTTTTGACAGCTCACGATGTACGATCCAAGACGGAAAAATAGAGCAAAAGAAGAAAAGTGGCCTGAAACTGATGAAAACATTCAATTTTGGGCTCCAAAAATGTGCATAGCGAGCAAGATGGCTGCCCCCGTCGTAGAGCTCTCGGAGAGCTTTGGAACGGTATGTTGTGCGCCGCGTAACTCCTTACGGATCAAAAGTTATGGGCACCGGAGGGACGGAGAGTTGGTCACAAGCCCTACACCCTCGGTTTGCGGGCCCAGCTTCTACGTGAAGCGAAGTTGTCTTGCCTAATGTTCCGTGGAATTCGGTAATAGAAATTTGGTGGATAAAGTATCTTGGCAACCCTAACCAGGGCAAAAAAAATTGAAAAGGGGGTGCAACACGAGGACTTCCCAGGGGGGTCACCCATCCTAGTACTACTCTCGCCAAAGCACGCTTAACTTCGAAGTTCTTATGGGATCTGGTGCATTAGTACTGGTATGATCGCACCCGTCATGTTGAGGGCACAATTCCTTTATTTGTTAACGGTTCACAGTCCCATCCTATAGAGATAGCCCATTCAAAAGGCCCAACGGGCTTAACGACAACCTAACTGCTTCAACAACGCAGCATCCTCGCAAAACGTGATATTGACGCATTGTAGGGCCTTCTAATGTCCCGCGATTAAGGTTGTCATCTTTTTAACAGCTTACGACGTAAGATCCGGGATGAAAAAATGAAGCAACAGAAGAAAAGTGGCATGAAACTAATGAAAATGTACGATTTTGGTCTCCAAAATGGGGCACAGCGAGCAAGCTGGCTACCCTCGTAGTAGAGCTCTCGGAGAGCTTTGCCACGGTATGTTGTGCGCCACGTAACTCCTTGCGGATCAAAAGTTATGGGCACCGGAGCGAAGGAGACCTGGTCACAAGCCCTACGCCCTCGGTTTGCGGGCCCAGCCTCTACATGAAGCGAAATTGTCTTGCCCAATGTTCTGTGGGATTCGGTAATAGAAATTAGGTGTATAAAGTATCTTGGCAACCTTAACCAGGGCAAAAAAATTTGGAAAGGGGTGCAACACTAGGACTTCCCCGGGGGTAACCCATCCTAGTACTACTCTTGCCCAAGCACGCTTAAGTTCGGAGTTCTGATGGGATCTGGTGCATTAGTGCTGGTATGATCGCACCCGTCATGTGTGGGCACAATCCCTTTCTATGTTAACGGGTCACACTCCCAGCCTAGAGAGATGGACAATTCAAAAGGCCCAATGGGCTTAACGATAACCCCTCTACTCCAACAACGCAGCATCCTAGCAAGACGTGATGTCGACGTGTTGTAGGGCCCTCTAATGTCCCGCGAGTAAGGTTGTTGTCCTTTTAACAGCACGCGATGTACGATCCGGGATGGAAAAATAGAGCAAAAGAAGGAAAGTGGCATAAAACTGATAAAAACATTTGATTTTGGGCTCCAAAAATTGACACATCGAGCAAGCTGGCTGCCCCCGTCGTAGAGCTCTCAGAGTGCTTTGCAACGGTATGCTGTGCGCCACGTAACTCCTTTCGAATCAAAAGTTATGTGCACCGGAGCGACGGAGACCTGGTCACAAACACTACGCCCAAGCACGCTTAATTTCGGCGTTCTGATGGGATCCGGTGCATTAGTGCTGGTATGACCGCACCCGTCATTTTGAGGGCACAATTCCTATATGTGTTAATGGTTCACAGTCCCATCCTAGAGAGATGGCCTATTCAAAAGGACCAATGGGCTTAACGACAACCCATCCGCTTCAACAACGCAGCATCCTCGCAAGACGAAATATCGACGCGTTGTAGGGCCCTTTATTGTCCCATGAGTATGGTTGTCGTCCTTTACACAGCTCACGACATACGATCCGGGATGAAAAAACAGAGCAAAAGAAGAAAAGTGGCCTGAAACCGATGAAAAATTTCGAATTTGGGCTCCAAAAATGGGCACACCGAGCAATCTGGTTGCCCACATTGTAGAGCTCTCAGAGAGCATTGCAACGGCATGCTATGCGCTGTGTAACTTCTTACGGATCAAAAGTTATGGGCACTGAAGCGATGGAGACCTGGTCACAAGCACTACGCCCTCGGTTTGCGGGCCCAGCCTCGACGTGAAGCGATGTTGTCTTGCCTAATCTTCCATGGGATTCGATAATAGAAATTTGGTGGATAACGTATCTTGGCAACCCTAACCCGAGCCAAAAAAATTGAAAAGGGGGTGCAACATGAGGATTTCCCAGGGGGTCACCCATCCTAGTACTACACTCGCCCAAGCATGCTTAACTTCGGAGTTCTGATGGGATCCGGTGCATTAGTGCTGGTATGATCGCACCCGTCATGTTGAGGACACAATTCCTTATGTGTTAACGGTTCACAATCCCAGCCTAGAGATATGACCAATTCAAAAGGCCTAATGGGCTTAACGATAACCCATCTGCTTCAACAACACATCATCCTAGCAAGATGTGATATCAAAGCATTGTAGGGCCCCCAAATGTCCCGCGAGTAACGTTGTCGTCCTTTTAACAGCTCACGACGTACGATCCGGGATGAAAAAACAGGGCAAAAGAAGAAAAGTGGCATGAAACTGATGAAAACGTTTGATTTTGGGCTCCAAAAAGGGTACAGCGAGCAAGCTAGCTGCCCCCGTCGTAGAGCTCTCAGATAGCTTTACAACGGTTTGCTGTACACCGCGTAACTCCTTACAGATCAAAAGTTATGGGCACCGGAGCGATGGAGACCTGGTCACAATCGCTACGCCCTTGGTTTGCGGGCCCAGCCTCTACGTGAAGCGAAGTTGTCTTCCCCAATGTTCCGTGGGATTCGATAATAGAAATGTGGTGGATAATGTATCTTGGCAACCCAAACCGGGGGAAAAAAATTGAAAAGGGGGTGCAACACGAGGACTTCCCAGGGAGTCACCCATCCTAGTTCTACTCTCGCCCAAGCACGCTTAACTTCGGAGTTCTGATGGGATCCAGTGCATTAGTGCTGGTATGATCACACCCGTCATGTTGAGGGCACAATTCCTTTATGTGTTAACGGTTCACCGTCGCAGCCTAGGGAGATGGCCAATTCAAAAGGCCCAATAGGCTTAACGATAACCCATCTGCTTCAACAATGCAGCATCCTAGCAAGACGTGATATCGACGCATTGTATGTCCCCCTAATGTCCTGCAAGTAAGGTTGTCATCCTCTTAACAGCTCACAATGTACAATTCGGGATGAAAAAACAGAGCAAAAGTAGAAAAAGGGCCTGAAATTGTTAAAAACGTTCAATTTTGAGTTCAAAAATGGGCACAACGAGCCAGATCGCTGCCCCTGTCGTAGAGCTCTCAGAGAGCTTTGCAACGGTGTGTTGTGCACCGCGTAACTTCTTACGGATCAAAAGTTATGGTCATCGGAGCGACGGAGAGTTGGTCACAAGCCCTACGCCCTCAGTTTGCGGGCTAGCCTTTACAGGAAGCGAAGTTGTCTTGCCCAATGTTCCGTGGGATTCGGCAATAGAAATTTGGTGGATAAAGTATCTTGGCAATCTTAACCAGCGCAAAAAAAAATTGAAAAGTATGGGTGCAACACGAGGACTTCCCAGGGGGTCACCTATCCTAGTACTACTCTCGCCCAAACACGCTTAACTTTGGAGTCCTGATGGGATCCGGTGCATTAGTGCTGGTATGATCACACCCATCATGTTGAGGGAATAATTCCTTTATTTGTTAATGGTTCACAGTCCCATCCTAGAAAGATCGCCCATTCAAAATGTCCAATGGGCTTAATGACAATCCATCTGCTTCAACAATGCAACATCCTCGCAAGACGTGATATCGACACATTGTAGGGCCCTCTGATGTACCGCGAGTCAGGTTGTCGTTCTTTTAACAGCTCACGACGTACGATCCGGGATGGAAAAACAGGGTAAAAGAAGAAAAGTGGCATGAAACTGATGAAAACATTTGATTTTGGGCTCCAAAAATGGGCTCAGGAAGCAAGCTCACTGTTTCCATCGTAGAGCTCTCAGAGAGCTTTGCAACGGTATGCTGTCCGCCACGTAACTCCTTACGGATCAAAAGTTATGGGCACCGGAGCGACGGAGACCTGGTCACAAGCCCTACGCGCTCGGTTTGGAGGCCCAGCCTCTACGTGAAGCGAAGTTGTCTTGCCCAATGTTCCGTGGGATTCGGTAATAGAAATTTGGTGGATAAAGTATCTTGGCAACCCTAACCAGGGCAAAAAAAATTGAAAAGAGGGTGCAACACGAGGACTTCCCAGGGGGTCACCCATCCTAGTACTACTCTCGCCCAAGCACGCTTAACTTCGGAGTTCTGATGGGATCCGGTGCATTAGTGCTGGTATGATCGCACCCGTCATGTTGAGGGCCCACTTCCTTTATGTGCTCACGGTTCACAGTCCCAGGCTAGAGAGATGGCCAATTCAAAAGGCCCAATGCGCTTAACGATACCCCATCTGCTTCAACAACGCAGCATCCTAGCAAGACGTGATATAGACACGTTGTAGGGCCCCCTAATGTCCCACGAGTAAGGTTGTCGTCCTTTTAACAGCTCACGACATACGATCCGCGATGAAAAAATTGAGCAAAAGAAGAAAAGTGGCCAGAAACTAATGAAAACGTTCGATTTTGTGCCCCAAAATGGGCACAGCGAGCAAGCTGGCTGCCCCCGTCACAGAGCTCTCAGAGTTCTTTGCAACAGTATGCTGTGCGCAGCGTAACGCCTTACAGATGAAACTTATGGGCACAGGAGCGACGGAGACCTGGTCACAAGACCTACACCCTCAGTTTGCGAGCCCAACCTCCACGTGAAGCGAAGTTGCCTGGCCCAACGTTTCGTGGTAATCGGTAATAGAAATTTGGTGGATAGAGTATCTTGGCAACCTTAACCAGGGAAAAAAAAATTGAAAAGGTGGTGCAACAGGAGGACTTCCCAGGGGATCACCCATCCTAGTATTACTCTCGCCCAAGCACGATTAACTTCGGAGTTCTGATGGGATTCGGTGCATTAGTGCTGGTATGATCGTACCCGTCATGTTGAGGGCACAATTCCTTTCTTTGTTAATGGTTCACAGTCCCAGTCTAGAGAGATGGCCCATTCAAAAGGCCCAATGGGCTTAACGACAATCAATCCGCTTCAACAACGCAGCATCCTCGCAAGACATGATATCGACACGTTGTAGGGCCCTCTAATGTCCCGCGAGTAAGGTTGTCATCTTTGAAGCAGCTCACGACGTACGATCCGGGAAAGAAAAACAGAGCAAAAGAAGAAAATTGGCCTGAAACTGATGAAAACGTTCGATTTTGGGCTCCAAAAAGGGCAAAGCGAGCAAACTCGCTGCCCTTTTCAAAGAGCTGTCGGAGAGCTTTGCAACGGTATACTGTGCGCCGCGTAACTCCTTACGGATCAAAAGTAATGGGCACCGGAGCAACGGAAACTTGGTCACAAGGCCTACGCCCTCGGTTTGCGGGCCCAGCCTCCACGTGTAGCGAAGTTGTCTTGCCCAAGGTGCCATGGGATTCGATAATAGAAATGTGGTGGATAAAGTATCTTGGCAACCCAAACCGGAGCAAAAAAAATTGAAAAAGGGGTTGCAACACGGGGACATTCCAGGGGGTTACCCATCCTAGTACTACTCTCACCCAAGCACGCTTAACTTCGGAGTTCTGTTAGGATCCGGTGCATTAGTACTGGTATGATCACACCCGTCATGTTTAGGGCACAATTTCTTTATGTGTTAACGGTTCACAGTCCCAGCCTAGAGAGATGGCCAATTCAAAAGGCCAAATGGGCTTAACGACAACCCATCTGCTTCAACAACGCAGCAACCTTGCAAGATGTGATATCGACATATTGTAGGGCCCTCTGATGTCCCGCGAGTTAGGTTGTCATCCTTTTAACAGCTCACGACGTATGATCCGGGACGAAAAAATAGAGCCAAAGAAGAAAAGTGGCCTGAAACTGATGAAAACAATCGATTTGGGCTCCAAAAATGGCCACAACGAGCAAGCTAGCTACCCTCGTCATAGAGCTCTCAGAGAGTTTTGCAACGGTATGCTGTGAAACGCGTAACTCTTTACGGATCAAAAGTTATGGGCACCGGAGCGACGGAGACCTGGTCACAAGCCCTACGCCATCGGTTTGCGGGCCTAGCCTCCACATGAAGCGAGGTTGTCTAGCCCAAGGTTCCGTGGGATTCGATAATAGAAATGTGGTGGATAAAGTATCTTGGCAACCAAAACCGGAGCAAAAAAAATTGAAAAGGGAGGTGCAACACGAAGGCTTACTAGGTGGTCACCCATCCTAGTACTACTCTCTCCCAAGCACGCTTAACTTCGGAGTTCTGATGGGATCCGGTGCATTAGAGCTGGTATGATCGCCCCCGCCATGTTGAGGGCATGATTCGTTTATGTGTTAACGGTTCACAGTTCCAGCCTAGAGAGATGGCCAATTCAAAAGGCCCAATGGGCTAAACGATAACCCATCTGCTTCAACAACCCAGCATCCAAGCAAGATGTGATATCGACGCATTGTAGAGCCCCCTAATGTCCCGCTAGTAAGGTTGTCGTCCTTTTAACAGCTCACGATGTACGATCCGGGATGAAAAAATAGAGCAAAAGAAGAAAAGTGGCCTAAAACTGATGAAAACGTTCAATTTTGGGCTCCAAAAAGGGCATAGCGAGCAAGCTAGCTGCCCCTGTCGTAGAGCTCTCAGAGAGCTTTGCAACGGTATGCTGTGTGCCTCGTAACACCTTACGGATCAAAAGTTATAGGCACCAAAGCGACGGAGACCTGGTCACATGCCCTACGCCCTCGGTTTGCAGGCCCAGCCTCTACGTGATGCGAAGTTGTCTTGCCCAATGTTCAATGGGATTCGGTAACAGAAATTTGGTGGATAAAGTATCTTGACAACCCTAACCAGAGAAAAAAAAATTGAAAAGGGGGTATAACACGAGGAGTTCCCAAGGGTTCACCCATCCTAGTACTACTCTCGCCCAAGCACGCTCAAGTTCGGAGTTCTGATGGGATCCGGTGCATTAGTGCGGGTATGATCACACCCGTCATGTTGAGGGCACAATTCCTTTATGTGTTAACGGTTCACAGTCCCAGCCTAGAGAGATGGCCAATTCAAAAGGCCTAATGGGCTTTACGATAACCCATACGCTTCAACAACGCAACATCCTAACTAGACGTGATATCGACGCATTGTAGGGCCCCCTAATGTCCCGCGAGTAAGGTTGTCGTCCTTTTAACAACTCACGACGTACGATCCGAGATGAAAAAACAGGGCAAAATAAGAAAAGTGGCGTGAAACTAAAGAAAACGTTTGATTTTGGGCACCCAAAATGGGTACAACGAGCAAACTGGCTGCCCTATTGTAGAGCTCCCAGAGAGCTTTGCAACGGTATGCTGTGCGCCTAGTAACACCTTACAGATCAAAAGTTTTGGGCACCAGAGTGACAGAGACCTCGTCACATGCTCTACGCCTCGGTTTGCAGGCTCGGCCTCTACGTGAAGCGAAGTTTTCTTGCCCAATGTTCTGTAGGATTTGGTAATAGAAATTTGGTGGAAAAAGTATCTTGGCAACCCTAACTAGGGCAAAAAAAATTGAAAAGGGGGTACAACACGAGGACTTCCCAGGGGGTCACCCATCCTAGTACTACTCTCGCCCAAGCATGCTTAACTTCGGAGTTCTGAAGCGATCCGGTGCAATAGTGCTGGTACGATCGCACCCGTCACGTTGAGGGCACAATTCCTTTATTTGTTAACAGTTCACAGTCCCAGCCTAGAGAGATGGCCCATTCAAAAGGCCCAATGCGCTTAACGGCAACCTATCTGCTTCAACAACGCAGCATCCTCACAAGACGTGATATCGACATGTTGTAAAGCCCTCTAATGTCCCGCAAGTAAGGTTGTCATCTTTTTAATAGCTCACGACGTACGATCCGGGACAGAAAAACAGAGCAAAAATAGAAAAATGGCCTGAAACTGATGAAAACGTTCGATTTTGGCCTCCAAAAGGGGCACAGCGTGAAAGATCGCTACCCCCTTCGTAGAGCTATCGGAGAGCTTTGCAACGTTATGCTGTGTGCCGCGTAACTCCTTACGGATCAAAAGTTATGGGCACCGGAGCGACGGAGACCTTGTCAGAAAGCCCTATGCCCTCGATTTACGGGCCTAGCCTCCACGTGAAGCGAAGTTGTCTTGCCCATGGTGCTGTGGGATTCGGTAATAGAAATTTGGTGGATATAGTATCTTGGCAACCCAAACCGGAGCAAAAAAAATTGAAAAGGGGGTCCAACAGGAAGACTTCCCAGGCGGTCACCCATCCTAGTACTACTCTCGCCCAAGCACGCTTAACTTCGGAGTTCGGATGGAATCCGGTGCATTAGTGCTGGTATGATCGCACCCGTCATGTTGAGAGCAAAATTCTTTTATGTGTTAACGGTTCACAGTCCCAGCCTAGTGAGATGGCTAATTCAAAAGGCCCAATGGGCTTAACGACAACCCATCTGCTTCAACAACGCAGCATCCTCGCAAGACATGATATCGACACGTTGTAGGGCCCCCTAATGTCCTGCGAGTAAGGTTGTCAACCTTTTAACTGCTCACGACGTTCTTTCCGGGATGAAAAAATATAGCAAAAGAGGAAAAGTGGCCTGAAACTAATGAAAACGTTCGATTTTGGCCTCCCAAAAGGGCACAGCGAGCAAGCTGGCTGCCTCTATCGTAGAGCTCTCAGAGAGCTTTGCAACGGTATGCTGTGCACAGCGTAACTCCTTACGGATCAAAAGTTATGGGCACCGGAGCGACGGAGACTTGGTCATAAGCCCAACGCCCTCGATTTGCGGGCCCAGCCTCTACGTGAAGTGAAGTTGTCTTGCCCAATGGTCCATGGGATTCGGTAATAGAAATTTGGTGGATAAAGTATCTTGGCAACCCTGACCAGGGCAAAAAAAATTGATAAGGGGGTGCAACACAAGGACTTCCCAAGGGGTCACCCATCCTAGTACTACTCTCGCCCAAGCACACTTAACTTCGGAGTTCTGATGGGATCCGGTGCATTAGTGTTGGTATGATCGCACCCGTCTTGTTGAGGGCACAATTCCTTTATTTGTTAACGGTTCACAGTCCCAGCCTAGAGAGATGGCTCATTCAAAAGGCCCAATGGGCTTAACAACAACCCATCCGCATCAACAACGCAGCATCATCGCAAGACGTTATATCAAAACGTTGTAGGGCCCTCTAGTGTCCTGCGAGTAAGGTTGTCGTCCTTTTAACGGCTCACGACGTACGATCTGGGACGAAAAAAAAGTGCAAAAGAAGAAAAGTGGCCTAAAACTGATGAAAACGTTCGATTTTGATCTCCAAAAAGGGCACAGCGTGCAAGCTCGTTACACCCTTCGTAGAGCTATCAGAGAGCTTTGTAACGGTATGCTGTATGCCACGTAACTCCATACGGATCAAAAGTTATGGGCACCGGAGCGACAGAGACCTGGTCACAAGCCCTATGCCCTCGGTTTGCAGGCCCAGCCTCTACGTGAAGCGAAGTTGTCTTGCCCAAGGTGCCGTGGGATTCGATAATAGAAATGTGGTGGATAAAATATCTTGGCAACCCAAACCGGAGCAAAAAAATTGAAAAGGGGGGTGCAACACGAGGACATCCCAGTGGGTCACCCATCCTAGTACTACTCTCGCCAAAGCACGCTTAACTTCGGAGTTCTGATGAGATCCGGTGCATTAGTGCTGGTATGATCGCACCCGTCATGTTGAGGGCACAATTCATTTCTGTGTTAACGGTTCACAGTCCCAGCCTAGAGAGATGGCCAATTCAAAAGGCCCAATAGGCTTAACGATAACCCATCTGCTTCAACAACGCAGCATCCTAGCAAGACGTGATATCGACGCATTGTAGGGCTGCCTAATGTCCCGCGAGTAAGGTTGTCGTCCTTTTAACAACCCACGACGTACGATCCGGGATGAAAAAACAGAGCAAAAGAAGAAAAGTAGCCTGAAACTGATGAAAATGTTCGGTTTTAGGCTCCAAAAATGGGCACAGCGAGCAGGGTGGTTTCCCCTGTCGTAGAGCTCTCAGAGTGCTTTGCAACGGTATGTTGTGCGCCTCGTAACACCTTACGGATCAAAAGTTATGGGCACCGGAGCGACAGAGACCTGGTCACATGCCCTACGCCCTCGATTTGCGGGCCCGGCCTTTTCATGAAGCGAAGTTGTCTCGCCCAATTTTCCGTGGGATTTGGTAATAGAAATTTTGTGGATAAAGTTTCTTTACAACCTTAACCAGGGCAAAAAAATTTGAAAAGGGGGTGCAACACGAGGACTTCCTAGGGGGTCACCCATCCTAGTACTACTCTCGCCCAAGCACGCTTAACTTCGGAGTTCTGATGGGATCTGGTGCATTAGTGCTGGTATGATCGCACCCGTCATGTTGAGGGCACAATTCCTTTAGTTGTTAACAGTTCACAGTCCCAGCCTTGAGAGATGGCTCATTCAAAAGGACCAATGGGCTTAACGACAAACCATTTGCTTCAACAACACAGCATCCTCGTAAGATGTGATATCGACTTGTTGTAGGGCCCTCTAATTTCCTGCAAGTAAGGTTGTCATCCTTTTAATAGCTCACGACGTACAATCCGGGACGGAAAACCAGAGTGAAAGAATAAAAGTGGCCAGAAACTGATGAAAACATTCGATTTTGCCCTCCAAAAACGGCACAGCGAGCAAGCTCGCTACCCCCTTCGTAGAGCTATCGGAGTGCTTTGCAATGGTATGTTGTGCGCCGTGTAACTCTGTACGGATCAAAAGTTATAGCCACCGAAGCGACGGAGACCAGGTCACAAGCCCTACGCCCTCGGTTTACGGGCCCAGCCTCCACGTGAAGCGAAGTTGTCTTGCCCAAGGTGCCGTGGGATTCGATAATCGAAATGTGGTGGGTAAAGGATCTTGGCAACCCAAATTGGAGCAAAAAAAATTGTAAATGGGGGTGCAACACGAGGACATCCAAATGGTCAGCCATCCTAGTAGTACTCTCGTCCAAGCACGCTTAACTTCAGAGTGCTAATGGGATCCGGTGCATTAGTGCTTGTATGATCGCACCCGTCATGTTGAGGGCACAATTCCTTTATGTTTTAACGGTTCACCGTCCCAGCCTAGAGAGATGGCCAATTCAAAAGGCCCAATGGGCCTAACGATAACCCATCTGCTTCAACAACTCAGCATCCTAGCAAGACGTGATATCGAAGCGTTATAGAGCCCCCTAATGTCCCCTGAGTAAGGTTTTCGTCCTTTTAACAGCTCACGACCTACGATCCCGGACGAAAAAACAGAGCAAAAGAAGAAAAGTTGCCTAAAACTAATGAAAACGTTCAATTTTGGGCTCCAAAAATGGGCACAGCGAGCAGGCCGGCTGCCCATGTCGTAGAGCTCTCAGAGAGCTTTGCAATGGTATGTTGCGCGCCTTGTAACACCTTACGGATCAAAAGTTATGGGCACCGGAGCGACAAAGACCTGGTCACATGCCCTACGCCCTCGGTTTACTGGCCCGGCATCTACGTGAAGAGAAGTTTCCTTGCCCAATGTTCCGTGGGATTTGGTAATAGAAATTTGGTGGATAAAGTATCTTGGCAACCCTAACCAGGGCAAAAAAAATTGAAAAGGGGGTGCAACACGAGGACTTCCCAGGGGGTCACCCATCCTGGTACTACTCTTGCCCAAACACGCTTAACTTCGGAGTTCTGATTGGATCCGGTGCATTAGTGCTGGTATGACCACACCCGTCACGTTGAGGGCACAATTCCTCTAGTTGTTAACAGTTCACAGTCCCAGCCTGGAGAGATGGCCCATTCAAAAGGACCAATGGGCTTAACGACAACCCATTTGCTTCAACATAGCAGCATCCTCGTAAGACGTGATATCGACATATTTTAGGGCCCTCTAATGTCCCACGAGTAAGGTTGTTGTCCTTTTAATAGCTCACGACGTACGATCCGAGACGGAAAAACAGAGTAAAAGAAGAAAAGTGGCCTGAAACTGATAAAAATGTTCAATTTTGCGCTCCAAAAATGGCACAGCGAGCAAGCTCGCTACTCCCATCGTAGAGCTATCGGAGAGCTTTGCAATGGTATGCTGTGCGCCGCGTAACTCCGTACGGACCAAAAGTTATGGGCACCGGAGCGATGGAGACTTGGTCACTAGCCCTACGCCCTCAATTTGCGGGCCCAGCCTCTACGTGAAGCGAAGTTGTCTTGCCCAAGGTACCGTGGGATTCGATAATAGAAATGTGGTGGATAAAGTATCTTGGCAACCAAAGCAGAGCAAAAAAAATTGAAAATGGGGGTGCAACACGAGGACATCCCAGGGGGTCACCCATCCTAGTACTACTCTCGCCCAAGCGCGCTTAACTTCAGAGTTCTAATGGGATCCGGTAAATTAGTGCTGGTATGATCACACCCGTAATGTTGAGGGCACAATTCCTTTATGTTTTAACGGTTCACAGTCCCAGCCTAGAGAGATGGCCAATTCAAAAGGCCCAATGTGCTTAACGATAACCCATCTGCTTCAACAACGCAGCATCCTAGCAAGACGTGATATCGACACGTTGTAGGGCCCCCTAATGTCCCGCGAATAAGGTTTTCATCCTTTTAATGGCTCACGACGTACGATCCAGGTCAAAAAAACAGAGCAAAAGGAGAAAAGTGGCCTAAAACGGATGAAAACATTAAGTTTTGGGCTCCAAAAAGGGCACAGCGAGCAAGCTGGCTGCCTCCATCGTAGAGTTCTCAAAGAGCTTTGCAACGGTATGCCGTGCGCTGCGTAACTCCTTACGTATCAAAAGTTATGGGCACTGGAGCGGTGGAGACCTGGTTACAAGCCCTACGCCCTCGGTTTGCGGGCCCAGCCTCTACGTGAAGCGAAGTTGTCTTGCCCAATGTTCCTTGGGATTCGATAATAGAAATTTGGGGGATAAAGTATATTTGCAACCTTAACCAGGGCTAAAAAAATTGAAAAGGGGGTGCAACACGAGGACTTCCCAGGGGGTCACCCATCCTAGTACTACGCTTGCCCAAGCACGCTTAACTTCGGTGTTCTGATGGGATCCCGTGCATTAGTGCTGGTATGATCGCACTCGTCATGTTGAGGGCACAATTCCTTTATTTGTTAACAGTTCACAGTCCCATCCTAGAGAGATGGCCCATTCAAAAGGCCCAATGGGCTTAACCACAACCCATCCGTTTCAACAACGCAGCATCCTTGCAAGACGTGATATCGACACGTTGTAAGGCCCTCTAATGTCCCGCGAGTAAGGTTGTCGTCCTTTTAACAGCTCACGATGTACGATCCGGGAAGAAAAAACAGAGCAAAAGAAGAAATGTGGCCTAAAACTGAAGAAAACGTTTGATTTTGGGCTCCAAAAATAGGCATAGTGAGCAAGTTGGCTGCCCCTATCATAGAGCTCTCGGAGAACTTTGCAACGGTATGCAGTGCGCTGCGTAACTCCTTACGGATCAAAAGTTATGGGCACCGTAGCGACGGAGACCTGGTCACAAGCCCTACGCCCTCGGTTTGCGGGCCCAGCCTCCACTTGAAGCGAAGTTGTCTTGCCTAAGGTGCCGTGGGATTCGATAATAGAAATATGGTGGATAAAGTATCTTGGCAACCCAAACCGGAGGAAAAAAAATTGAAAAGAGGGGTGCAACACGAGGACTTCCCAGGGGGTCACCCATCCTAGTACTACTCTCGCCCAAGCACGCTTAACTTCGGAGTTCTGATGGGATCCGGTGTATTAGTACTGGTATGATCACACCTGTCACGTTGAAGGCACAATTCTTTTATTTTTGAACAGTTCACAGTCCCAGCCTAGAGAGGTGGCCCATTCAAAAGGCCCAATGGGCTTAACGACAACCCATTTGCTTCAACTACGCAGCATCCTCGCAAGACGTGATATCGACAAGTTGTAGGGCCCTCTAATGTCCAGCGAGTAAGGTTGTCTTCCTTTTAACAGCTCACGACGTACGATCTGGGATGGAAAAACAGAGCAAAAGAAGAAAAGTAGCCTGAAACTGATGAAAACGTTCCATTTTGGGCTCCAAAAAGGCCACAGCAAGCAGGCTCGCTACCTCTTTCGTAGAGCTATCGGAGATCTTTGCAATGGTATGCTGTGCACCACGTAACTCCTTATTGATCAAGCCCTCGGTTTGCGGGCCCAGCCACCACGTGAAGCAAAGTTGTTTTGCCTAAGGTCCCGTGGGATTCGATAATAGAAATGTGGTGGATAAAGTATCTTGGCAACCCAAACCGGAGCAAAAAAAATTGAAAAGGAGGGTGCAACACGAGGACATCCCAGGGGGTCAGCCATCCTAGTACTACTCTCGCAAAAGCATGCTTAACTTCGGAGTTCTGATGGGATCCAGTGCACAAGTGCTGGTATGATCACACCCGTCATGTTGAGGGCACAATTCCTTTATATGTTAACGGTTCACTGTCCCAAACTAGTGAGATGACCAATTCAAAAGGCCCAATGGGCTTAACGATAACCCATCCACTTCAACAATGCAGCATCCTAGCAAGACGTGATATCGACGCGTTGTAAGGCCTCCTAATGTCCTGCGAGTAAGGTTGTTGTCCTTTTAACAGCTCATGACGTACGATCCAGGATGAAAAAACAGAGCAAAAGAATAAAAGGGACCTGAAACTGAAGAAAATGTTCGATTTTGGGCTCCAAAAAGGGGTACAGTGAGCAAGCCGGCTGCCCCTGTCGTAGAGCTCTCAGATAGCTTTGCAACGGTATGTTGTGCGCCGCATAACGCCTTACGAATCAAAAGTTATGGGCACCGGAGCGACGGAAACCTGGTCACAAGCCCTACTCCCTCGGTTTGTGGGCCCAGCCTCTACATGAGGTGAAGTTGTCTTGCCCAATGTTCCGTAGGATTCAGTAATAGAAATTTGGTGGATAAAGTATCTTGGAAACCTTAACCAGGGCAAAAAAAATTGAAAAGAGGGTGCAACACGTGGACTTCCCAGGGGGTCACCCATCCTAGTACTACGCTCGCCCAAGCACGCTTAACTTCGGAGTTCTGATGGGATCCGGTGCATTAGTGCTGGTATGATCGCACCCATCATGTTGAAGGCATAATTCCTTTATTTGTTAACGGTTCACAGTCCCATCCTAGAGAGATGGCCCATTCAAAAGGCCCAATGGGCTTAATGACAACCCATCGCTTTAACAACGCAGCATTCTCGTAAGACATGATATTGACGCATTGTAGAGCCCTCTAATGTCCTGCAAGTAAGGTTGTCGTCCTTTTAACAGCTCACGACGTACGATCCGAGATAAAAAAACACAGAGCTAAAGAAGAAAAGTGGCCTGAAACTGATGAAAACGTTCTATTTTGGGATCCAAAAAGGGGCATAGTGAGCTAGCTGGCTGACCCATCGTAGAGCTCTCAAAGAGCTTTGCAACGGTATGCTATGCGCCGCGTAACTCCTTACAGATCAAAAGTTATGGGCACCGGAGAGACGGAGACCTGGTCACAAGGCCTGCACCCTCGGTTTGCTGGCCCAGCCTCCACGTGAAGCGAAGTTGTCTTTCCCAAGGTGCCGTGGGATTCAATAATAGAAATGTGGTGGATAAAGTATCTTGGCAACCCAAACCGAAGCAAAAAAAATTGAAAAGGGGGGTACAACACGAGGACATCCCAGGGGGTCAGCCATCCTAGTACTACTCTCGTCCAAGCACGCTTAACTTCGGAGTTCTGATGGGATCCGGTGCATTAGTGCTGGTATGAACGCACCTATCATGTTGAGGGCACAATTCCTTTATGTGTTAATGGTTCACAGTCGCAGCCTAGAGAGATGGCCAATTCAAAAGGCCTAATGGGCTTAACAATAACCCATATGCTTCAACAACGCAGCATCCTAGCAAGACGTGATATCGAGGCGTTGTAGGGCCCCCTAATGTCCCGCGAGTAAGGTTGTCGTCCTTTTAACAGCTCACGACGTACGATTCGGGATGAAAAAATAGAGGAAAAGAAGAAAAGTGGCCTAAATCTGATGAAAATGTTCGATTTTGTGCTCCAAAAAGGGCACAACGAGCAAGCTGGCTGCCCCCGTCGTAGAGCTCTCAGAGGGCTTTGCAACGTTATGCTGTGCACCGCGTAACTCCTTACGGATCAAAAGTTAAGGGCACCGGAGCGACGGAGACCTGGTCACAAGCCCTACGCCCTCGGTTTGCGGGCCCAGCCTATACGTGAAGTGAAGTTGTCTTGCCCAATGTTCCGTGGGATTCGGTAATAGAAATTTGGTGGATAAAGTATCTTGGCAACCTTAACCAGGGCAAAAAAATTGAAAATGGGGTGCACCACAAGGAGTTCCCAGGGGGTCACCTATCCTAGTACTACTCTCGCCCAAGCACGCTTAACTTCGGAGTTCTGATGGGATCCAGTGCATTAGTGCTGGTATGATCGCACCCATCAGTTTGAGGGCACAATTCCTTTATTTGTTAACGGTTCACAGTCCCATCCTAGAGATATAGCCCATTCAAAAGGTCCATTGGGCTTAACGACAACCCATTCGATTCAACAACGCAGCATCCTCGTAAGACGTGATATCGACACATTGTAAGTACCTCTAATGTCCCGCGAGTAAGGTTGTCATCCTTTTAACAGCTCATGACGTACGATCTGAGATAGAAAAACAGAGCAAAACAAGAAAAGTGGCCCAAAACTGATGAAAATGTTCGATTTTGAGCACCAAAAAAGGCACAGCGAGCACGCTTGCTGCCCCATTCGTAGAGCTATCGAAGAGCTTTATAACGGTATACTGTGCGCCGCGTAACTCCTTACGAATCAAAAGTTATGGGCACCGAAGCGACGGAGACCTGGTCACATGTCACGCCCCAACCCGACCTATAGAGGTTGGACTAGGGTGTGATCTAAACGTTCATATCATTTCACGTACTTAATCGTTCATTAAGGTTTAACGCTTAACGTTAGCCTAGAACTCCAAAATTTTCCAGAAAACCGACAGCATAACAGCTGTAATTGGCTCCCTAGTTTGACCTAATTTCTAAACACCTCAATTATTCCAATCATTAATCCAATTCCATTAAGGACTCCTATTTTTTCACCAACCGATTTGCCTACTAGTTTATCTTGAAAGTCTCGTTTGGTTAATAAGCCTAACTTGATAACTATGTCCTGTTTATTTGTCAATTCCTATCATGCAATTATCTATTATCCTTTAGCTTGTGCATGATCACTAGGTGAGATTAAGTAGAGTTACATTATTTACTTCTTCACCTAGCGGTTCAAACACCTAGATAACTACTAATTTAATGACGAAAGTAAACGACCAAATAAAGAGTTCGTCCAGCTACAATCAGTACAAGCCAAAATTAGACCCAAATTACAATGGGGTCATTTACATCAATGAAATGAACAGTTTGCAATCAAACACAATATCCATATAGCAACCACTTTCAGACAAAGCACAAAAGCACGTAGACACTCCCAGGAATCATCAACAAGCACCCCGACCTCGAGTACCTGTTCTTGATCTTCTTCACCTGGGATGATAAAAGAGGGTGAGTCCTTATGAACTCAGCGAGGGGGAACAAGAAATAGGTTTTGAAACTTATTTTTCGGTTCAACTTATGAAAATACTTTTTGCAAGCATGAATATAACACAATTAAGGACAGAATAGTAATACAAAAGTAAAGGAACAATTACCCGTCTTTCCTCCCCGAGGTTCTCTAGGAACCAAGCGAGAGTACTTATACACATAGTAAAAAGGATACGGTGAGCTTTTGTTCTCAGTTCATTTCTAGAATCAGTTGTTGCGGCCGACTTCAAATCATCCCCTTAACACGCCAAGTGGGTGTACTCCGGATGTACCCCGAAATCCTACGACCCAACTCTCCGAGGAAGTCTAGCACCCAAGCGATAGAGGGAATGGGACCATGGTAGTCACGGGTGCACCGGCAAGCCCGATGCCGCCCGGTGTGCGTGATCGCTACCATGCCAGAATGAAAGGTTGCAACCTTGTATGCAATGCACATTTATGACATTTAATATATCACATTAGGAGGACAACAAAGTAGGTTGCCTCTGGACAGTCATAAGATTGCACATTGATAAGTAAACAAGTGAGGCACGAATAGACAAGTAATTTTACTTGGAAAGCATATGGAGTTATATGAACATTAAACGGACAGCCACGTAATGCATGTAAATCAAGTCATATAACTCGATTCAAAGTCTACGTAATCAAATAATGAGGTTATTTAACATGCAACAACATCTACATGGGCTCGGATGCAAGAAAATGCCTAATTGTCAACATGCAATGATCAAAGTCACATTTTGGACTATAAGGGCAACTACGGGCAGCCTACTAAGCATATAATTACACATAATATCCAAAGGATCAACACTTAGCAAGTTTGCCTAGTCACTAGGGTTTTCATTTCGTGCTTACCCGTTTGATTAAACCTTAAGTCAACTCAAAATCAATCTCAAGTCATGCATCATTTAATTCAACATCCTGAAGTACTCAAACCAGTCCACACAACATCCCCACACCACAATGCCAAGCATTTAATACCACAAGAGAAGTTACGACAAAGTTTCTAAGGATATAACCAAGTGAAACCCTCACTGCAATAGGCTGTTTTCTCACAATAATTAAGAGAAGTAAACAATCTCCAATTCTAGTGAATAAGATTTCAAATTAAAGCTTAAGAAGTGAACTAAAATAAAAAACAAACCTTGCATCATTTGGAGTTCGGGATCAATAGTTATAGCCGAAACAGTGGGATAGCACAAAACTGTCCAGATTTGCACACATTTCAATAATTGACGTTTTTGAGGTCCTTAGAGTCAGATTTAGCCTTAGTCCATTTCTGACAAAAATGTCCAGAACTGAAAAACCTAGCAGTACACCAAATTTCAGATTCTATTGAATACATTATAGATTATAATAATGGTGAAATTTGAGGTGCATTGGTTTTGGGTGAGAATAAAGAATAAAGAATGTTTAGGTGTTTGTGTAGATTGAATTGTTTATTGTTAGTGGATTTTGTAGAGATTTGGATTAGGATTATAATAATAGTTAGTGGTGTTTGTAGGATTATTTTATACTCTAGTGCTTTGTGTAGGATTCTTTATTGATTAGCGTGCAGAGATGATTTCTTATGTCTATGACACGTACTACGAGACATACACAGAAATCAATATGGGGCACGAATCACGAGGTAGACATGAACTACGAGATAAGACATGAACTTCAAGGCTAAGGCACGTACTTCAAGACTAATGAACGTAATCCTAGGTGAATGCACGTAAACCAATGCATGACACGTAATTCAATACAATGCACGTAAATTGAGGTATGACTCTTAAACCTAGGTTAGGGCATGCAATTCAAGGTCAATGCACACAAATTGAGGTATCGCACTTAAATCGAAGTCAGGGCACGTAAGTCGAGAATTAGGGCACATAATTCTAGGTCAAGGCACGTATGACGAGGCATGCATGAAAACCGAGACAGGGCACCCTATCCAAGGTCAGTCATATCATTCTTGGTCTATGGCACACAAATCAAGGTAACACACATTATTTGGGGTCGAGCCTCACATCCTCCCCTCCTTAAAAGAATTTCGTACCGAAATTCATTCTTGCCTATTGAGGTCATTTAGACGGATCCCGACCATTGTTATTTTCCAACTCCGGGTCGTCCTTTGCTTTGTGATCTCTCTTACCACAACGAATTCACTTCCTAGCTTTCTCCAATCATTTAATTCGGTGTGACCCCTACATTTACAGTTCGTTCCTTTAAACAACTCTATTTTCTCCAATTGATCTTAAGGTCGAGTTCATTAACTAAGGTTAGAATTTCCAAACATAGTCATCAAAGCTGCATCGGTATTCTAACAATATAACTATAACTCCAAAATCATGACTCATGTTGTATCAATCTTGCATTCATACCTCAAAAGGAATATCACAATAATACCATGATTCTATGGTGACATACACCAATTTCAAGATGATAGGTCTATATCCGATTTACATATCATATCTACTAGCTTCAAATTGTTAGCACGTAAGACATACACATGTTATGGATTATTTCCACGATACGACCCTATTTTCAGGAAGAACTCACCAAACAAACTAATCCATCTCAAATCATCATCTATCGATAGTATCATAGTCCTTATCTCGTAGGTACATTGGATTAACAAATCTTCTAATGACAAGTCTCTCGGCTACAAGCTCCTATTCACTGACATTCTTTCCCAACTTTGTTAACCTTCACGCTCGTAATCAAGGAGAAAGACCGTTGAGATTCATGAAACTCAAACTCTAAGGTTTATTAAGTACCACCAACAAATTTCCATTGAAATTGCATGGGTAAACTAATCATGTGGCACTAGTTCAACTTTTCAAGTAAGCTTCATCAGCTTGTGATCCACAATTTATTTCCTTATTCAAATCTCTAATTTCAAGTCACAAGGCTTCAGAATTTTCTTTTAATCTTATCCAAAACTCCTAAGGCGAATAGTTTCAACCTCAAATAAATTCCACTCATCTCAATCCAAGGGTACGTCATACTTAAGAAGACAATGGTCCTACTCACTTAGCAACCTAGTCATTCCTTCGAACACTTAATGGCTGCCAATATATCTTCAACATTAATGTTAATAAGCTGGGTTCATAGCCATGTAAGTGATATCAATTCTCTACTAGGTTACCGGCCGTACAACAACAATCCTAGGACTATAAATGGGTACCGAAATGATCTAGCTCATAAGATATCTACCATACTAATCCAAGTAGCTTGTTACACAAAATAACTTCAAGGCTGTGTCATCATAAGAATTATAACCACAATCATCCTACAATATAATCTAATAGAATTTCAAAAGTAATCAACCACTCATTTAGCTATCACTACAAAATCCGCCCACCTTTTAACGACCACGATTAGAAGTCTACCAACGACTAGTTTCTAGACGTGAAACGGTGCACATAGATACGGTGGTCTAACAATAGTCTCTTGGGTCATCATGACTTTGATTCATCTCTGTCTTACTCTCTTCATTTACATGTTCAACTGGCTAAGAGAATTAAGTCTGATCAACCTTAGGTCCTAGGGTTTACCATGAATCATCATGCGTACCGTACTCACTATTAGCTATTTAGGGTTACTATTCATACCCTAACGACTCCACTTTGCAACCGGATGCTTTAACCTCATTTCCATGGTTTATATACTAGGTCCATTGGTTTTACTTAGGGATATATGCTTTCTAACATCCTCTAGGGTATCCAAACAACGAGTGCATAGATTGACTTACTTGCATATTTACAGCTAAGTTCGAGGGACATCAAACTAATACCGTGTTTCTTAATATCACAAATATCCAACTTAGGACCTTTAGCAACGTTAGTCATCTAATGCATAATTCAATACCTTACACTTCTATTCGACCTAACATTTAGGTGTAGTCTTCCGAACACGAGTTCTAGCTACGTGAATTCCTCGATTCCAGCATCCTTATATCTTGTTATATTAAAGAATCATCAACCTTGTTAAATTCGGTCTCCAGAGTTGCCTACATGTCTTGAGGTTATCCATTGTTAAGTCGCTCAAATACGCTATCCATGACTTAATAATCTAACCCCTAAAAGTAACTATCGTCAACTTCCACGAATTCATCTTTTAATTTCTAGGTCATGATCTTACCATTGAGTGAACTTGAAACTCGCTAGTATACACCTTATTAGGTTCAACGATGCTTAATTCCAATCAAGTAAGGATTCAATCATATAAATAGTCTATTATACCAATTTAAGATATAAGAATTTGATTCAAAAGCAGCTCCTAAGTCAAACTTCCATTATAAGCATATGAATATATATATATACTACTCCACATGTCCAATAGTATATTCTTATATCTAAGGGAATTTTTTTGTCCTTAACATTTATTCTTGAACCATAATTAGAAGAACGGTTTAACAGAATCAAGAACTTTATGGCTACAAAATTGATAACTTAATTACAGGTACGGATATTCCAAAGATAAGAAGATAACTTTACCTCAACAATTATACCTGTGCTACGCATTTTATATATATACATATCCAATAATACATACGATCCATCGAGTACCTGTAAAGATGCCAGAAATCTCTAACCGAGCCTTTTCGTTCGTCCTGCACAAATTCACTTCCCTGAAAGTCCTAATCCTAACTATCTATGTGTATAAACAGTCATTCATGGTTATATAACATGCACATGTATCAAGGAAGGAGTATAAAAGCTTGCATGCATTATCGAGGTCACTAACATGTCGGTGTGCATGACACATAATACATATGGTCCTCAAAAGCACATAATATTAAATGCTCAAAGCAATTAAAGCACATTAGCATACATTAACACATATAAACAAGACATCATAATTATCTTAGGGCTTCTACCCATGGTCCGAGAGTTGAACCCGACTAATGCCTAGTTAGTAAACTAAGCTCTGATACCATTCTAATATAAGGTGTCACGCCCCAACCCGGCCTATAAAGGTTAGACTAGGGTGTGATCTAAACGTTCATATCATTTCACGTACTTAATCGTTCATTAAGTTTTAACGCTTAACGTTAGCCTAGAACTCCAAAATTTTCTGGAAAACCGGCAGCATAACAGCTGTAATTGGCTCCTTAGTTTGACCTAATTTCTAAACACCTCAATATTCCAATCATTAATCCAATTCCATTAAGGACTCCTATTTTGTCACCAACCGATTTGCCTACTAGTTTATCTTGAAAGTCTCGTTTGGTTAATATGCCTAACATGATAACTATGTCCTGTTTATTTGTCAATTCCTATCATGCAAGTATCTATTATCCTTTAGCTTGTGCATGATCAGTAGGTGAGATTAAGTAGAGTTACATTATTTACTTCTTCACCTAGCGGTTCAAACACCTATGATAACTACTAATTAAATGACAAAAGTAAATGACCAAATAAAGAGTTCGTCCGGCTACAATCAGTACAAGCCAAAATTAGACCCAAATTACAACGAGGTCATTTACATCAATGAAATGAACCGTTTGCAATCAAACACAATATCCATATAGCAACCACTTTCAAGCAAAGCACAAAAGCATGTAGACACTCCCAGGAATCATCAACAAGCATGTCGTCCTCGAGTACCTGTTCTTGATCTTCTTCACCTGAAATGATAAAAGTTGGTGAGTCCTTATGAACTCAGCGAGGGGGAACGAGAAATAGGTTTTGAAACTCATTTTTCGGTTCAACTTATGAAAATCCTTTTTGCAAGCATGAATATAACACAATTAAGGACATAATAGTAATACAAAAATAAAGGAACAATTACCCATCTTTCTTCCCCGAGGTTCTCTAGGAACCAAGCGAGAGTACTTATACACATAGTAAAAAAGATACGGTGAGCTTTTCCTCTCAGTTCATTTCCAGAATCAGTTGTTGTGGCCGACTTCAAATCATCCCCTTAACACGCCAAGTAGGTGTACTCCGGATGTACCCCGAAATCCTACGACCCAACTCTTCGAGGAAGTCTAGCCCCCAAGTGAGAGAGGGAATGGGACCATGGTAGTCACGGGTGCACCGGTAAGCCCGATGCCGCCCGGTGTGCGTGATCGCTACCATGCCAGAATGAAAGGTTGCAACCTTGTATGCAATGCATATTTATGACATTTAATATATCACATTAAGAGGACAACAAACTAGGTTGTCTCCGGAAAGTCATAAGATTGCACATTGACAAGTAAACAAGCGAGGCATGAATAGACAAGTAATTTCACTTGGAAAGCATATGGAGTTATATGAACATTAAACGGACAGCCACGTAATGCACGTAAATCAAGTCATATAACTTGATTCAAAGTCCACGTAATCAAATAATGAGGTTATTTAACATGCAACAACATCTACGTGGGCTCGGATGCAAGAAAAAGCCTAATTGTCAACATGCAATGATCAAAGTCACATTTAGGACTATAAGGGAAACTATGGGCAGCCTACTAAGCATATAATTACACAAAATAACCAAAGGATCAACACTTAACAAGTTTGCCTAGTCACTAGGGTTTCTATTTCGTGCTTACCCGTGTGATTAAACCCTAAGTCAACTCAAAATCAATCTCAAGTCATGCATCATTTAATTCAACATCATCAAGTACTCAAAACAGTCCACACAACATCCCAACGCCACAATTCCAAGCATTTAATACCACAAGAGAAGTTACAACAAATTTTCTAAGCATATAACCAAGTGAAACCCTCACTGCAATAGGCTGTTTTCTCACAATCATTAAGACAAGCAAACAATCTTCAATTCTAGTGAATAAGATATCAAATTAAATCTTAATAAGTGAACTAAAATCAGAAACAAACCTTGCATCATTTGGAGTTCGGGATCAATAGTTATAGCCGAAACAGTGAGATAGCACAAAACTGTCCAGATTTGCACACATTTCAATAATTGACGTTTTTGAGGTCCTTAGGGTCAGATTTAGCCTTAGTCCATTTCTGATAAAAATATCCATAACTGAAATATCTAGCAGCACACCAATGTTTATGCATTTTGGACATCATTTACTAAGTCAAAACTGGTTCGTTCTACAAGGTCAGTGCATCTGCCAAAACCTGCTTCATTTTTCCAGATTTCCAGATTCGGACACATTTTAATGATTTGCCATTTTGAGAACCTTAGAGTCAAAATTAGCTTTGGCCTATTTCTGCGAAAAATGTTCAAAACTGGAAAAAATAGTCACCTACCAATTTCATGCATTTTCAACATCATTTGCCTAGCCGAACTCACCTCGAAACAACAGGTCAGAAAGCTGTCACATAATCCAATTTCCCCTATCATCACTTTCAAGCCAAAATCTTGCCATGCATGGTTGAAGAAGCTTATGAACACACATATAACTCAAGTACAGAAGCAAAGACATACATTTAAGTGCATGCATGTGGATTTTTGAAGGATTTTCAAAAGGTTTTAGCCCTCACCTTAGCAAATCAACAAGAAGATGCACAAAACTTGTTGAAGCACAAATTTCTTCTTCTTCTTTGCTTAGCCGAGATTCCAACTTAATTTTCTCTATTTTTCCTAGCTTAGTGACCAAGCTCTTAGTACATGCATGTGGTTAGAACAAGAAGAAAAGAAATGGAAGGTAAGAAACTTACCTAGGCCGAAAATGGTGACTCAAGAGCTTGCATGTGAGTTTTCTTGCAACCTAGCTAGCTTGGTTGAGTTCCTTTGCTTGTGGCTTGCCTTGATTAACCATAGGATGATGAAGATGAGCTAGGAGGTGAAGAGATTCATCCAAGGCCGAGAGAGAGAGAGAAGTGTGAAGAAGAAAGAAGAAAATGACAAGGAATGAATGCCTTTCGCAATTTTGATGCATGTGGTCAGCCTTGAGGCTATACAAGGCTGAATTATTTGTGTCACCAATGCATTTTTGAATTGTTTTGGCATGTCTTTCGCAAGGGCCAAGAATGGTAGCTTAGTAGTTAGCAAAAGGTGCCTTCGGTGCAAGAAAAAAAATGACATTGTGTAAGATTGGTCCAAGCATGCATGGATTAAAATAATTTGTTCAAACTTTGGTCTTATTAGCTTGTTATGGCTGGCAAGGGCTTGCAAATTGCTGAAATTTCAGATTCTATTGAATACATTATAGATTATAATAAGGGTGAAATTTAAGGTGCATTGGTTTCGGGTGAGAATAAAGAATAAAGAATGTTTAGGTGTTTGTGTAGATTGAATTGTTTATTGTTAGTGGATTTTGTAGAGATTTGGATTAGGATTATAATAATAGTTAGTGGTGTTTGTAGGATTATTTTATAGTGTAGTGCTTTGTGTAGGATCCTTTATTGATTAGCGTGTGGACACGATTTCCTATGTCTATGACACGTACTACGAGACATGCACATAACTCAATATGGGGCACGAATCACGAGGTAGACACGAACTACGAGATAAGACACGAACTTAAGGCTAAGGCACGTACTTCAAGACTAATGCATGTAATCCTAGGTGAATGCACGTAAACCAATGCAAGGCACGTAATTCAATGCAATGCACGAAAATTGAGGTACGACTCTTAAACCTAGGTTAAGCCACGCAATTCAAGGTCAGTGCACAGAAATTGAGGTATCGCACTTAAATCGAAGTCAAGGCACGTAAGTCGAGGATTAGGGCACATAATTCTAGGTCAAGGCATGTATGAAGAGGCATGCATGAAAACCGAGATAGCGCACGTAATCCAAGGTCAGTCATATCATTCTTGGTCTATGGCACACAAATCAAGGTAACACATGTTATTCGGGGTCGGGCCTCACATCACAAGCCCTACGCCCTCGATTTGCGAGCCCAGCCTCTATGTGAAGTGAAGTTGTCTTGCCCAATGTCACGTCCCAACCCGGCCTATAAGGTTAGACTAGGGTGTGAACTAAATATTCAGGTAATATCACATACTTAACTGTTTATAAAGATTGAACACTTAACGTTTTGGCCTAAACTCCAAAATTTTCCGAAAAATCGGCAGCATAATGGCTGTAATTGGGCTATTTGGTTTGACCTAATTCTCTAAACGCCTCAATTATTCCAATCATTAACCCAATTCCATTAAGGACTCCTATTTGTCACCAACTGATTTGCCTACTAGTTTATCTTGAAGGTCTTGTTTGGTTAATGAGCCTAACATGATAACTATGTCCCGTTTATTTGTCAATTTCCTATCATGCAAGTACCTATTATCCTTTAGTTTGCAAGTGAGCACCTAAGTGAAATTAGATAGAATTAACTTAGTTGATTGTTCATCTAGTGGTTTGAATGCCTACGATAACTACCAATTAAGAAAACGAAAGCAAACCACCAAATAAAAGTTCGTCCGGCTATAGGTAATACAATCCCAGAATTAGACCTAAATTACAAACGGGTTATTTACATCGATAAAATGAATAGTTTGCAATCAAACACAACATCCATATAGCAACCACTTTCAGCCAAAGCACAAAAGCACGTAGGGACAGACAATCACTCCAAGGAATCATCGATAGGCACGTTGTCCTCGGGTACCTGTACCTGTTCTTCTTCACCTGTGATAAAAAAAAGGTGAGTCCTTATGAACTCAGCGAGGGGGAACGAGAAATAAGTTTTGAAACTCATTTTCCGGTTCAACTTATGAAAATCCTTTTACAAGCATGAATATAACAAAAATATAAGTACAGAAATAGAAATACCGGTCTTTCCTCCCCGAGGTTCTCTAGGAACCAAGTGAGAGTACTTATGCACATAGTAAAAAGGATACAGTGAGCTTTTTGCTCTCAGATCAGTTCCAGGATCAGTTGTTGCGGCCGAATTCAAATCATCCCCCAAACACGCCAGGTGGGTGTACTCCGGATGTACCCCGAAATCCTACGACCCAACTCTCCGAGGAAGTCTAGCCCCCAAGCGAGAGAGGGAATAGGACCATGGTAGTAACGGGTGCACCGGCAAGCCCGATGCCGCCCGGTGTGCGTGATCGCTACCATGCCAACAGGAAAGGTTGCAACCTTGTATGCAATGCACATTCATGACAGGTAATATATCACAGTAGGAGGACAACAAAGTAGGTTGCCTCCGGACAGTCATAAGATTGCACATTGACCAAGTAAACAGGCAGGGCATGATAAAACAGGTAATATATCACAGTAGGAGGACAACAAAGTAGGTTGCCTCCGGACAATCATAAGATTGCACATTGACAGGTAAACAAGCAGGGCATGATAAGACAGGAAATTTCACTTGAAAGGCATATAGAGTTATATGAAAATTAAACGGGCAGCCATGTAACACATGTAAAACAGGTCATAACTCATTAAGAAGCCCACGTGATCAAGTGATAAGATTATTCAACATGCAATGACGTCAATCATGGGTTCGGGTGCAAGAAAAGCTTATTTGTCAACATGCAATGGTCAAAATCACATTTGAAGTTATACGACATTTACGGGCAGCCCACTAAGCATAAAATTCCCACACAATATCCAAATGATCAATACTTAGCAAAACTACCTAGTCATTAGGGTTTCCATTTCATGCTTAATCGTGTGATTAAAACCCTAAGTCAACTCAAAATCATTCTCAAGTCATGCATCATTCAATTCAAGCATCCTCAAGTACTCAAAACAGTCCACATAACATCCCAACACCACATTTCCACACAATTAGAACCACAAGAGAGGTTACAACAATTTTCCAAGCATGTAGCTAAATGAAACCTTTACTGCAATAGGCTGTTTTCCCACAATCAATAGGATAATAAAACAATCTCCAAATTCAGTGAATAAGATGTCAAATTAAATCTTAAGAAGTTAACTAAAATCAGAAACAAACCTTGCATCAATTGGAGTTCAGAATCATTAGTTATAGCCAAAACAGTGAGGTAGCACAAAACTGTCCAGATTTGCATACTTTTCAGAAATTGACGTTTTTGAGGTCCTTAGGGTCAGTTTTAGCTTTGGTCCATTTCTGAAAAAATTGTCCAGAAATGAAAAATCTAGCAGCATACCAAATTTCATGAATTTTGAACAATATTTACTAAGTCAAATATGGTTCGTTCCACAAGGTCAGTGCATTTGCCAAAACCTGCTTCATTTTTCCGGATTTCCAGATTTGGTCATATTTTAAAGATTTGCCATTTTGAGGACCTTAGAGTCAAAATTAGCTTCGGCCTATTTCTGGGAAAAATGTTCAAAACTGTCCAAACTAGTCACATAACAATTTTCAAGCATTTTTAAACATCATTTGCCTAGCTAAAATTACCTCGAACAGACTGGTCAGAGAGCTGTCAACAATTTCGACTTCGCCTAGCATCATTTTCAAGCCAAGATCTTGCCATGCATGGTTGTTTAAGCTTATGAACGACCATATATCTTAAGTACAGAAGCAAATACACACATTTATGAGCATGCATGTGAATTTTTGAAGAGTTTTCAAAAGGTTTTAACCCTCACCTTTGCAATCAACCCAAAAAATGCTCAAAACCTTGTTGAAGCTCAAATCTCTTCTTCTTCTTGCTTAGCTGAGATTCCAACTAGCTTTTCTCTATTTTTCCTAGCTTAGTGATCAATCTCTTAGCACATGCATGAGGTTAGAACAAGAAGAAAAGAAATGGAAGCTTAAAAACTCACCAAGGCCGAAAATGGTGACTCAAAATGCTTGCATGTGTGTTTCTTGCATCCTAGCTTGCTTGGGTGAGTTTCTTTGCTTGTGGTTTGTCTTAATACACCATAGGATGATGAAGATGAGCTAAGAGGTGGAGAGAACTCAGCCAAAACCGAAATGGAGAGAGAGAGTGAGAGGGAGAGAGAGAAAATGTGAGGAAAGTGAGAAAAATGAGGCTTTTGCAAAACTTGATGCATATGTTGGCCATGGTCATGCAAAACTTGAGATTTGTGTCATCTTTTGAATTTTTTTAACATGTGTGTAAGAGAATGTTGGGTATTTAGGGATTTTAGGTAGAATAGAATATAGGATATGTTTTGAGGTTTGTGAGATTTTGTCTTGTAGTGAGTTTAAAATATAATATTTAGGTGTTAGTGGATTTTGTAGAGATTTAAATTAGGATTATAATAATAGTTAGTGGTGTTTGTAGGATTATTTTATAGTCTAGTGCTTTGTGTAGGATTCTTTATTGATTAGCGTGCGGGCACGCTTTCCTAAGTCTAGGGCACGTACTACGAGACACACATAGAAATCAATACAGGGCACGAATCATGAGGTAGACACGAACTACGAGGTAAGACACGGATTTCAAGACTAATGCACGCAATCCTAGGTGAATGCACGTAAACCAATGCAAGGCACATAATTCAATGTAATGCACGCAAATCGAGGTACGACTCTTAAACCTAAGTTAAGGTATGCAGTTCAAGGTTAGGGCACACGAAATAAGGTAACGCACGTACATCGAGGTCAGGGCACGTATTTCTAGGTACCACACGTGAGTCAGGGATTAGGGCACACTATTTTAGGTCAAGGCACGTATGACGAGGTATGCACAAAAATCAAGACAGGACACGTAATCCAAGGTCGGTCATATAATTAGGGGTCTATGGCATGCAAATCAAGGTAACACACGTTATTCGGGATTGGGCCTCACACCCAAGGTGCCGTGGGATTCGATAATAGAAATGTGGAGGATAAAGTATCTTGGCAACCCAAACCGGAGCAAAAAAAATTGAAAAGGGGGGTGCAACACGACAACATCCCAGGGGGTCACCCATCCTAGCACTACTCTCGCCCAAGCAAGCTTAACTTCGGAGTTCTGATAGGATCCGGTGCATTAGTGCTGGTATGATCGCACCCGTCATGTTGAGGGCACAATTCCTTTATGTGTTAACAATTTACAGTCCCAGCCTAGAGAGATGGCCAATTCAAAAGGCCCAATGGGCTAAACGATAATCCATCTGCTTCAACAACGCAGCATCCTAGCAAGACGTGGTATCGACGTGTTGTAGGGCCCACTAATGTCCCGCGAGTAAGGTTATCTTCCTTTTAACAGCTCACGACGTACAATCCGGGATGAAAAAACAGAGCAAAAGAAGAAAAGTGGCCTGAAACTGACGAAAACGTTCAATTTTGGGCTCCAAAAATGGGCACAGCAAGCAAGTTGGCTAACCCTGTCGTAGAGCTCTCAAAGAGCTTTGCAACGGTATGCTATGTGCCGCGTAACTCCTTACGGATCAAAAGTTATGGGCACTAGAGCGACGGAGACTTGGTCACAAGCCCTACGCCCTCGGTTTGCAGGCCCAGCCTCTACGTGAAGCGAAGTTGTCTTGCCCAATGTTCCGTGGAATTCAGTAATAGAAATTTGGTGGATAAAGTATCTTGGCAATCTTAACCAGGGCAAAAAAAATTGAAAAAAGGGTGCAACACGAGGACTTCCCAAGGGGTCACCCATCCTAGTACTACTCTCGCCCAAGCACGCTTAACTTCAGAGTTCTGATGGGATTCGGTGCATTAGTCCTGGTATGATCGCACCCATCATGTTGAGGGTACAATTCCTTTATTTGTTAACGGTTCACAGTCCCATCCTACAGAGATGACCCATTCAAAAGGCCCAATGGGCTTAACGACAACCCATCCGATTCAACAACAGAGCATCCTCGCAAAACGTGATATCGACGCATTGTAGGGCCCTCTAATGTCCCGCGAGTAAGGTTGTCGTCCTTTTAACAGCTCACGACATACGATCCGGGATGAAAAAATATAGCAAAAGAAGAAAAATGGCCTGAAACTGAGGAAAATGTTCGATTTTTGGCTCCAAAAAGGGCACAGCGAGTAACCTCATTGCCCCATTCGTAGAGCTATTGGAGAGCTTTGCAACGGTATGCTGTGCACCGCGTAACTCCTTACGGATCAAAAGTTATGGGCACCAGAGCGACGTAGACCTAGTCACAGGCCCTACGCCCTCGGTTTGCGGGCCCAGCCTCCACGTGAAGCGAAGTTGTCTTGTCCAAGGTGCCGTGGGATTCGATAATAGAAATGTGGGGGATAAAGTATCTTGGCAACCCAAACCAGAGAAAAAAAAATTTGAAAAGGGGGGTGCAACACGAGGACATCCCAGGGGGTTACCTATCCTAGTACTACTCTCGCCCAAGCAAGCTAAACTTCGGAGTTCTGATGGGATCCGGTGCATTAGTGCTGGTATGATCGCACCTGTCATGTTAAGGGCACAATTCTTTTTGTGTTAACGATTCACAGTCCCAGCCTAGAGAGATGGCCATTTCAAAAGGCCCAATGGGCTTAACGATAACCCATCTGCTTCAACAACGCAGCATACTAGCAAGACGTGATATCGACGCATTGTAGGCCCCCTAATGTCCCGCGAGTAAGGTTGTCGTCCTTTTAACAGCTCACGACGTACGATCCGGGATGAAAAAATAGTCCAAAAGAAGAAAAGTGGCCTGAAACTGATGAATACGTTCAATTTTGGACATAAAAAACGGGTGCAGCGAGCAAGCTGGCTGCCCCTGTCGTAGAGCTCTCAAAGAGCTTTGCAACGGTATGTTGTGTGCCGCGTAACTCCTTACGGAGGAAAAGTTATGGGCACCGGAGCGACGGAGACTTTGTCACAAGCCCTACACCCTCGATTTGCGGGACCAGCCTCTACGTCAAGCGAAGTTGCCTTGCCCAATGTTCCGTGGAATTCGGTAATAGAAATTTGGTGGATAAAGTACATTGGAAACCCTAACCAGGGAAAAAAAATTGAAAAGAGGGTGCAACACGAGGACTTCCCAGGGGGTCACCCATCCTAGTACTACTCTCGCCCAAGCACGCTTAACTTCGGAGTTCTGATGGGATTCGGTGCATTAGTGCTGGTATGATAACACCCGTCATGTTGAGGGCACAATTCCTTTATTTGTTAACGGTTCACAGTCCCATACTAGAGATATGGCCCATTCAAAAGGCCCAATGGGCTTAACGACAACCCATCCGCTTCAACAACGAAGCATCCTCTCAAGACGTGATATCGACGCGTTGTAGGGCCCTCTAATGTCACGCGAGTAAGGTTTCCGTCCTTTTAACAGCTCACGACGTAAGATCCGGGATGAAAAATAGAGCAAAAGAAGAAAAGTGTTCTAAAACTGATGAAAACATTCCATTTTGGGCTCAAAAAACGGGCATAGCGAGCAAGATGGCTGCCCCCGTCGTAGTGCTCTCAGAGAGCTTTGCAACGGTATGTTGTGCGCCATGTAACTCCTTATGGATCAAAAGTCATGGGCACCAGAGCGACGGAGACCTGGTCACAAGCCCTACGCCCTCAGTTTGCAGGCCCGGCCTCCATGTGAAGCGAAGTTGTCTTGCCCAAGGTGCTGAGAGATTCGATAATAGAAATGTGGTGGGTAAAGTATCTTGGCAGCCCAAACTGGAGAAAAAAAAATTGAAAAGGGGGGTGCAACTCGAGGACATCCCAAGGGGTCACCCATCCTAGTACTACTCTCATCCAAGCACGCTTAACTTTGGAGTTCTGATGGGATCCGGTGCATTATTGCTGGTATGATCGCACCCGTCATGTTGAGGGCACAATTCTTTTTGTGTTAACGGTTCACAGTCCTAACCTAGAGAGATGGCCAATTCAAAAGGCCCAATGGGCTTAATGACAACCCATCTGCTTCAACAACGCAGCATCCTTGCAAGACGTGATATCGACGCTTTGTTGGACCCTCTAATGTCCCGCGAGTAAGGTTGTCGTCTTTTTAATAGCTCACGACGTACGATCCGGGACGGAAATACAGAGCAAAAGAAGAAAAGTGGCCTGAAACTGATGAAAATGTTCGATTTTGGACTCCAAAAATGGGCACAACGAGCAACCTGGCTGCCCTTGTCGTAGAGCTCTCAGAGAGCTTTGGAATGGTATGCTGTGCACCTCGTAACACCTTATGGATCAAAAGTTATAGGCAACGGAGCGACAGAGACCTGGTCATATGCCCTACGCCTCGGTTTGCGGGCCCGGGCTCTACGTGAAACGAAGTTGTCTTACCCAATGTTCCGTAAGATTCGGTAATAGAAATTTGGTGGATAAAGTATCTTGGCAACCCTAACCAGGGCAAAAAAATTGAAAACGGGGTGCAACACGAGGACTTCCCAAGGGGTCACCCATCCTAGTACTACTCTCGCCCAAGCAGGCTTAACTTCAGAGTTCTGATGGCATCCGGTGCATTAGTGCTAGTATGATCACACCCGTCACGTTGAGGGCACAATTCCTTTATTTCTTAACGGTTCACAGTCCCAACCTAGAGAGATGGCCCATTCAAAAGGCCCAAAGGGCTTAAGGACAACCCATTCGCTTCAACAACGCAGCATCCTCGCAAGACATGATATCGACGCGTTGTAGGGCCCTCTAATGTCCCGCGAGTAAGGTTGTTGTCCTTTTAACAGCTCACGACGTACGATCCAGGACGAAAAAACATAGCAAAAGAAGAAAAGTGGCCTGAAACTGATAAAAACGTTTGATTTTGGGCTCCAAAAATGGCACAGCGAGCAAGCTCGCTGTCCCCTCCGTAGAGCTGTCAGAGAGCTTTGCAACGGTATGCTGTGCGCCGCGTAACTCCTTACGGATCAAAAGTTATGGGCACTGGAGCGACGGAGACCTGGTCACAAGCCCTACGCCTTTGGTTTGCGGGCCCAGCCTCTACGTGAAGTGAAGTTGTCTTACCTAATGTTCCATGGGATTCGGTAATAGAAATTTGGTGGATAAAGTATCTTTCCAACCCTAACCAGGGCAAAAAAAATTGAAAAGGGGGTGCAACACAAGGACTTCTCAGGGGGTCACCCTTCCTGGTACTACTCTTGCCCAAGCACTCTTAACTTCGGAGTTCTTATGGGATCCGGTGAATTAGTGCTGGTATGATCGCACCCGTCTTGTTGAGGGCACAATTCATTTATTTGTTAACGGTTGACAGTCCCAGCCTAGAGAGATGGCTCATTCAAAAGGCCCAATGGGCTTAACAACAACCCATCCACATCAACAACGCACCATCATCGCAAGACGTGATATGGAAACGTTGTAGGGCCCTCTAATGTCCCGCCAGTAAAGTTGTCGTCCTTTTAACAGCTCACGACGTACGATCCGGGATGAAAAAACAGAGCAAATGAAGAAAAGTATCCTGAAACTGATGAAAATGTTCGATTTTGGGCTCCAAAAAGGGCAAAGTGAGCAAGCTCGCTAGCCCCTTCGTAGAGCTGTTGGAGAGCTTTGCAACGGTATGTTATATGCCGCGTAACTTCTTACGGATCAAAAGTTATGGGCACCGTAGCGACGGAGACCTGGTCACAAGCCTTACGCCCTCGGTTTGCGGGCCCAGCCTCCACGTGAAGCGAAGTAGTCTTGCCCAAGGTGCCGTGGGATTCGATAGTAGAAATATGGTGGATAAAGTATCTTGGCAACCCAAACCGGAGCAAAAAAAATTGAAAAGGGGGGTGCAACACGAGGACATCCCAGGGGGTCACCCATCCTAATACTACTCTCGCCCATGCACGCTTAACTTCGAAGATCTGATGGGATCCAGTGCATTTGTCCTGGTATGATCGCACCCGTCATGTTGAGGGCACAATTCCTTTATGTGTTAACGGTTCACAGTCCCGGCCCAGAGAGATGGCCAATTCAAAAGTCCCAATGGGCTTAACGATAACCCATCTGCTTCAACAACGCAGCATCCTAGCAAGACGTGATATCGACGCGTTGTAGGGCCCCCTAATGTCCTGCGAGTAAGTTTGTCGTCCTTTTAACAGCTCACAACCTACGATCCGGGATGAAAAAACAGAGCAAAAGAAGAAAACTGGCTTGCAACTGATGAAAACATTCGATTTTGGGCTCCAAAAAAGGGCACAGCAAGCAGGCTGGCTGCCCCAGTCGTAGAGCTCTCAGAGAGCTTTGCAACGGTATGCTTTGCGCCTCGTAACACCTTACAGATCAAAAGTTATGGGCACCGGAGCGACAGAGACCTGGTCACATGCCCTACGCCCTCAGTTCGCGGGCCCGGCCTCTACGTGAAGCGAAGTTGTCTTGCCCAATGTTCCGTGGGATTTGGTAATAGAAATTTTGGTGGATAAAGTATCTTGGCAACCCTAACCAGGGCAAAAAAAATTGAAAAGGGGGTGCAACACGAGGACTTCGCAGGGGGTCACCCATCCTAGTACTACT
This sequence comes from Ehretia macrophylla, assembly GCA_037974665.1. Classification (NCBI taxonomy): domain Eukaryota; kingdom Viridiplantae; phylum Streptophyta; class Magnoliopsida; order Boraginales; family Ehretiaceae; genus Ehretia; species Ehretia macrophylla. The sequence continues at coordinate 82,804,338 of CM075770.1, read as the reverse complement.
CTCGCCCAAGCACACTTAACTTCGTAGTTCGGATGGAATCCGGTGCATTAGTGCTAGTATGATCACACCCGTCACGTTGAGGGCACAATTCTTTTATTTGTTAACAATTCACAGTCCCAGCCTGGAGAGATGGCCTATTCAAAAGGACCAATGGGCTTAACGACAACCCATTTGCTTCAACAACGCAGCATCCTCGTAAGACGTGATATCGACAAGTTGTAGGGCCCTCTAATGTCCCGTGAGTAAGGTTGTCGTCCTTTTAATAGCTCACGACGTACGATCTGGGTCGAAAAAACAGAGCAAAAGGAGAAAAGTGGCCTAAAACTGATGAAAACGTTTGATTTTGTGCCCCAAAAAGGTCACAGCGAGCAAGCTGCATGCCTCTGTCGTAGAGCTCTCAGAGAGCTTTGCAACGGTATGCTGTGCGCTGTGTAACTCCTTCCGGATCAAAAGTTATGGGCACTGGAGCGACGAAGACCTGGTCACAAGCCCTACGCCCTCGGTTTGCGGGCCCAGCCTCTACGTGAAGCGAAGTTATCTTGCCCAATGTTCTGTGGGATTCGGTATTACGAATTTGGTGGATAAAGTATATTGGCAACGTTAACCAGGGCAAAAAAAATTGAAAAGAGGGTGCAACGCGAGGACTTCCCAGGGGGTCACCGATCCTAGTACTACTCTCGCCCAAGCACGCTTAAATTCAGAGTTCTAATGGGATCCAGTGCATTAGTGCTGGTATGATCGCACCCGTCATGTTGAGGGCACAATTCCTTTATTTGTTAACGGTCCACAGTCCCATCCTAGAGAGATGGCCCATTCAAAAGGCCCAATGGGCTTAACAACAACCCATCCGCTTCAACAACACAGCATCCTTGCAAGACGTGATATTGACGCATTGTAAGGCCCTCTAATGTCCCGCGAGTATGGTTGTCGTCCTTTTAACAGCTCACGACATACGATCCGGGACGGAAAAACAAAGCAAAAGAAGAAAAGTGGCCTGAAACTGATGAAAATGTTCAATTTTGGGCTCCAAAAAGGGCAAAGTGAGAAGGCTCGCTGCCCCCTTCGTAGAGCTATCGGATATCATTGCAATGGTATGCTGTGCACCGCGTAACTCCTTACGGATCAAAAGTTATGGGCAGCGGAGTGACGGAGACCTGGTCACAAGCCCTAGACCCTCGGTTTGCGGGACCAGCCTCCACGTGAAGCGAAGTTGTCTTGCCCAAGGTGCCGTGAGATTCGATAATAGAAATGTGGTGGGTAAAGTATGTTGGCAACCCAAACCGGAGCAAAAAAAATTGAAAAGGGAGGTGCAACACGAGGACATCCCAGGGGGTCAGCCATCCTAGTACTATTCTCGCCCAAGCACGCTTAACTTCAGAGTTCTGATGGGATCCGATGCATTAGTGCTGGTATGATTGCACCCGTCATGTTAAGGGCACAATTCCTTTATATGTTAACGGTTCACTGTCCCAACCTAGAGAGATGGCCAATTCTAAAGGCCCAATGGGCTTAAAGATAACCCATCTGCTTCAACAACGTAGCATCCTAGCAAAACGTGATATCGACACGTTGTACGGCCGCCCAATGTCCCGCGAGTAAGGTTGTTGTCCTTTTAACAGCTCATGACGTACGATCGGGGATGAAAAAACAAAGCAAAAGAAGAAAAGTGACCTGAAACTAATGAAAACATTCAATTTTGAGCTCCAAAAAGGGGCACAGCGAGCAAGCTGGCTGCCCCTGTCGTAGAGCTCTCAGAGAGCTTTGCAACGGTATGTTGTGGGCTGTGTAACTCCTTACGGATCAAAAGTTATGGACACCGGAGCGACGAAGACCTGGTCACAAGCCCTACGCCCTCGGTTTGTGGGCCCAGCCTATACGTTAAGTGAAGTTGTCTTGCCCAATGTTCCGTGGGATTCGGTAATAAAAATTTGGTGGATAAAGTATCTTGGCAACCCTAACCTGGGAAAAAAAATGGAAAAGAGGGTGCAACACGATGACTTCCTAAGGGGTCACCCATCCTAGTACTACTCTTACCCAAGCACGCTTAACTTTGGAGTTCTGATGGGATCTGGTGCATTAGTGTTGGTATGATCGCACCCATCATGTTGAGGGCACAATCCTTTATGTGTTGACGGTTCACAGTCCCATCCCAGAGAGATGGCCCATTCAAAAGGCCCAATGGGCTTAAAGACAACCCATCCGCTTCAACAACACAGCATCCTCGCAAGACGTGATATCGACGCGTTGTAGAGCCCTCTAATTTCCCGCAAGTAAGGTTGTTGTCCTTTTTAGAGCTCACGAAGTACGATCCAGGATGGAAAAATAGAGCAAAAGAAGAAAAGTGGCCTAAAACTAATGAAAATGTTAAATTTTGGGCTCCAAAAAGGGGCATAGCGAGCAAGCTGGCTGCCCCTGTCGTAGAGCTCTCAGAGAGCTTTGCAACGGTATGTTGTGCGCCGTGTAACTCCTTACGGATCAAAAGTTATGGGCACCGGAGCGACGGAGACCTGGTCACAAGCCCTACGCCCTCAGTTTGCGGGCCCAGCCTCTACGCGAGGTGAAGTTGTCTTTCCCAAGATGCCTTGGGATTCGATAATAGAAATGTGGTGGATATAGTATCTTGGCAACCCAAACCGAAGCAAAAAAAATTGAAAAGGGGGGTGTAACACGAGGACATCCCAGGGGGTCAGCCATTCTAGTACTACTCTCGCCCAAGCACGCTTAACTTCGGAGTTCTGATGGGATCCGGTGCATTAGTGCTGGTATGATCGCACCTGTCATGTTTAGGGCACAATTCCTTTATGTGTTAACGGTTCATAGTCCCAGCCTAGAGAGATGGCCAATTCAAAAGGCCCAATGGGCTTAACGATAACCCATCTGCTTCAACTACGCAACATCCTAGCAAGACGTGATATCGACGCGTTGTAGGCCCCCTAATGTCCCGCGAGTAAGGTTGTCATCCTTCTAACAGCTCACGATGTACAATCCAGGATGAAAAAACAGAGCAAAAGAAGAAAAATGGCCTAAATCTGATGAAAACGTTCGATTTTGGGCTCCAAAAATAGCATAGCAAGCAAGCTGGCTGCCCCCGTCGTAGAGCTCTTAGAGAGCTTTGCAACATTATGCTGTGCACCACGTAACTCCTTACGGATCAAAAGTTATGGGCACCGGAGTGACAGAGACCTGGTCACAAGCCCTACGCCCTTGGTTTGCGGGCCCAGCCTATACGTGAAGTGAAGTTGTCTTGCCCAATGTTCCGTGGGATTCGGTAATAGAAATTTGGTGGATAAAGTATCTTGGCAACCTTAACCAGGGCAAAAAAAATTGAAAAGGGGGTGCAACACAAGGACTTCCCAGGGGGTCACCCATCCTAGTACTACTCTCGCCCAAGCATGCTTAACTTGGGAGTTCTGATGGGATCCGGTGCATTAGTGCTGGTATGATCGTACCCGTCAGTTTGAGGGCACAATTCCTTTATTTGTTAACGGTTCACAGTCCCATCCTAGAGATATGGCCCATTCAAAAGGCCCATTGGGCTTAACGACAACCCATCCGCTTCAACAACGCAGCATCCTCGCAAGATGTGATATCGACACGTTGTAGGGCCCTCTAATGTCCCGCGAGTAAGGTTGTCATCCTTTTAACAGCTCACGACGTACGATCCGGGATAGAAAAACAGAGCAAAAGAAGAAAAGTGGCCTGAAACTGATGAAAACGTTCAATGTTGGGCTCCAAAATGGGCACAGCGAGCATGATCGCTGGCCCATTTCGTAGAGCTATCGGAGAGCTTTGCAACGGTATGCTGTGCGCCGCGTAACTCCTTACGGATCAAAAGTTATGGGCACCGGAGCGACGGAGACCTGGTCACATGTCACGCCCCAACCCGACCTATAGAGGTTGGACTAGGGTGTGATCTAAACGTTCATATCATTTCACGTACTTAATCGTTCATTAAGGTTTAACGCTTAACGTTAGCCTAGAACTCCAAAATTTTCCAGAAAACCGACAGCATAACAGCTGTAATTGGCTCCCTAGTTTGACCTAATTTCTAAACACCTCAATTATTCCAATCATTAATCCAATTCCATTAAGGACTCCTATTTTTTCACCAACCGATTTGCCTACTAGTTTATCTTGAAAGTCTCGTTTGGTTAATAAGCCTAACTTGATAACTATGTCCTGTTTATTTGTCAATTCCTATCATGCAAGTATCTATTACCTTTAGCTTGTGCACGATCACTAGGTGAGATTAAGTAGAGTTACATTATTTACTTCTTCACCTAGCAGTTCAAACACCTAGGATAACTACTAATTAAATGACGAAAGTAAACGACTAAATAAAGAGTTTGTCCAGCTACAATCAGTACAAGCCAAAATTAGACCCAAATTACAACGGGGTCATTTACATCAATGAAATGAACAGTTTGCAATCAAACACAATATCCATATAGCAACCACTTTCAGGCAAAGCACAAAAGCAGGTAGACATTCCCAGGAATCATCAACAAGCATGTTGTCCTTGAGTACCGGTTCTTGATCTTCTTCACCTGAGATGATAAAAGAGGGTGAGTCCTTATGAACTCAGCGAGGGGGAACGAGAAATAGGTTTTGAAACTTATTTTCCGGTTCAACTTATGAAAATAATTTTTGCAAACATGAATATAACACAATTAAGGACAGAATAGTAATACAAAAGTAAAGGAACAATTACCCGTCTTTCCTCCCCGAGGTTCTCTAGGAACTAAGAGAGAGTACTTATACACATAGTAAAAAGGATACGGTGAGCTTTTGTTCTCAGTTCATTTCTAGAATAAGTTGTTGTGGCCGACTTCAAATCATCCCCTTAACACACGAAGTGGGTGTACTCCGGATGTACCCCGAAATCCTATGACCCAACTCTCTGAGGAAGTCTAGCCCCCAAGCGATAAAGGGAATGGGACCATAGTAGTCACAAGTGCACCGGCAAGCCCGATGCTGCCCGGTGTGCGTGATCGCTACCATGCCAGAATGAAAGGTTGCAACCTTGTATGCAATGCACATTTATGACATTTAATATATCACATTAGGAGGACAACAAAGTAGGTTGCCTTCGGACAGTCATAAGATTGCACATTGACAAGTAAACAAGCGAGGCACGAATAGACAAGTAATTTCACTTGGAAAGCATATAGAGTTATATGAACATTAAACAGACAGCCACGTAATGCACGTAAATCAAGTCATATAACTCGATTCAAAGTCCACGTAATCAAATAATGAGGTTATTTAACATGCAACAACATCTACGTGGGCTCGGATGCAAGAAAAAGGCCTAATTATCAACATGCAATGATCAAAGTCAAATTTAGGACTATAAGGGCAACTACGGGCAGCCTACTAACCATATAATTACACATAATATCCAAAGGATCAACACTTAGCAAGTTTGCCTAGTCACTAGGGTTTCCATTTCGTGCTTACCCGTGTGATTAAACCCTAAGTCAACTCAAAATCAATCTCAAGTCATGCATCATTTAATTCAACATCCTCAAGTACTCAAAACAGTCCACACAACATCCCAATGCCACAATCCCAAGCATTTAATACCACAAGAGAAGTTACAACAAATTTTCTAAGCATATAACCAAGTGAAACCCTCACTGCAATAGGCTTTTTCTCACAATCATTAAGACAAGCAAACAATCTCCAATTCCAGTGAATAAGATATCAAATTAAAGCTTAAGAAGTGAACTAAAATAAAAAACAAACCTTGCATTATTTGGAGTTCGGGATCAATAGTTATAGCTGAAACAGTGGAATAGCACAAAACTGTCCAGATTTGCACACATTTCAATAATTGACGTTTTTGTGGTCCTTAGGGTCAGATTTAGCCTTAGTCCATTTCTGACAAAAATGTCCAGAACTGAAATATCTAGCAGCACACCAAATTTCAGATTCTATTGAATACATTATAGATTATAATAAGGGTGAAATTTGAGGTGCATTGGTTTTGGGTGAGAATAAAGAATAAAGAATGTTTAGGTGTTTGTGTAGATTGAATTGTTTATTGTTAGTGGATTTTGTAGAGATTTGGATTAGGATTATAATAATAGTTAGTGGTGTTTGTAGGATTATTTTATACTCTAGTGCTTTGTGTAGGATTCTTTATTGATTAGCGTGCGAACACGATTTCCTATGTCTATGACACGTACTACGAGACACGTACAGAAATCAATATAGGGCACGAATCACGAGGTAGACATGAACTACGAGGTAAGACACGAACTTCAAGGCTAAGGCACATACTTCAAGACTAATGCACGTAATCCTAGGTGAATGCACGTAAACCAATGCATGACACGTAATTCAATGCAATGCACGCAAATCGAGGTACGACTCTTAAATCTAGGTTAGGGCACGCAATTCAAGGTCAGTGTACACAAATCGAGGTATCGCACTTAAATCGAAGTCAGGGCACATAAGTCGAGGATTAGGGCACATAATTCTAGGTCAAGGCACGTATGACGAGGCATGCATGAAAACTGAGACAGGGCACGTAATCCAAGGTCAGTCATATCATTCTTGGTCTATGGCACACAAATCAACGTAACACACGTTATTTGGGGTCGGGCCTCAGATCCTCCCCTCCTTAAAAGAATTTCATACCGAAATTCATTCTTGCCTATTGAGGTCATTTAGACGGATTCCGAGTATTGTTATTTTCCAACTCCGGGTCGTCCTTTGCTTTGTGATCTCTCTTACCACAACGAATTCACTTCCTAGCTTTCTCCAATCATTTAATTCGGTGTGACCCCTACATTTATAGTTCGTTCCTTTAAACAACTCTATTTTCTCCAATTGATCTTAAGGTCGAGTTCATAACTAAGGTTAGAATCTCCAAACATAGTTATCAAAGCTGCATCGGTATTCTAACAATATAACTATAACTCCAAAATCATGACTCATGTTGTATCAATCTTGCATTCATACCTCAAAAGGAATATCACAATAATACCATGATTCTATGGTGACATACACCAATTTCAAGATGATAGGTCTATATCCGATTTATATATCATATCTACTAGCTTCAAATTGTTAGCACGTAAGACATACACATGTTATGGATTATTTCCTCAATCCGACCCTATTTTCAAGAAGAACTCACCAAACAAACTAATCCATCTCAAATCGTCATCTATCGATAGTATCATAGTCCTTATCTCGTAGGTACATTGGATTAACAAATCTTCTAATGACAAGTCTCTCGGCTACAGGCTCCTATTCACTGACATTCTTTCCCAACTTCGTTAACCTTCATGCTCGTAATCAAGGAGAAAGACCGTTGAGATTCATGAAACTCAAACTCTAAGGTTTATTAAGTACCACCAACAAATTGCCATTGAAATTGCATGGGTAAACTAATCATGTGGCACTAGTTCACCTTTTCAAGTAAGCTTCATCAGCTTGTTATCCACAATTTATTTCCTTATTCAAATCTCTAATTTCAAGTCACAAGGCTTCAAAATTTTCTTTTAATCTTATCCAAAACTCCTAAGGCGAATAGTTTCAACCTCAAATAAATTCCACTCATCTCAATCCAAGGGTACGTCATTCTTAAGAAGACAATGGTCCTACTCACTTGGCAACCTAGTAATTCCTTCGAACACTTAATGGCTGCCAATATATCTTCAACATTAATGTTACTAAGCTGGGTTCATAGCCATGTAAGTGATATCAATTCTCTACTAGGTTACCGGCCGTACAACAACAATCCTAGGACTATAAATGGGTACCGAAATGATCTAGCTCATAAGATACCTACCATACTAATCCAAGTAGCTTGTTACACAAAATAACTTCAAGGCTGTGTCATCATAAGAATTATAACCACAATCATCCTACAATATAATCTAATAGAATTTCAAAAGTAATCAACTACTCATTTAGCTATCACTAAAAATCCGCCCACCTTTTAACGACCACAATTGGAAGTCTACCAACGGGTAGTTTCTAGACGTGAAACGGTGCACATAGATACGGTGGTCTAACAATAGTCTCTTGGGTCATCATGACTCTGATTCATCTCTGTCTTACTCTCTACATTTACATGTTCAACTGGCTAAGAGCATTAAGTCTGATCGACCTTAGGTCCTAGGGTTTACCATGAATCATCATGCGTACCGTACTCACTATTTTCTATATAGGGTTACTATTCATACCCTAACGACTCCACTTTGCAACCGGATGCTTTAACCTCATTTCCATGGTTTGTATACTAAGTCCATCGGTTTTACTTAGGGATATATGCTTTCTAACATCCTCTAGGGTATCCAAACAACGAGTGTATAGATTGACTTACTTGCATATTTACATCTAAGTTCGAGGGACATCAAACTAATACCGTGTTTCTTAATATCACAAATATCCAGCTTAGGACCTTTAGCAATGTTAGTCATCTAATGCATAATTCAATACCTTACAATTCTATTCAACCTAACATTTAGGTGTAGTCTTTCGAACACAAGTTCTAGCTACGTGAATTCCTCGATTCCAGCATCCTTATATCTTGTTATATTAAAGAATCATCAACCTTGTTAAATTCGGTCTCCAGAGTTGCCTACATGTCTTGAGGTTATCCATTGTTAAGTCGCTCAAATACGCTATCCATGACTTAATAATCTAACCCCTAAAAGTAACTATCGTCAACTTCCACGAATTCATCTTTTAATTTCTGGGTCATGATCTTACCATTGAGTGAACTTGAAACTCGCTAGTTTACACCTTATTAGGTTCAACGATGCTTAATTCCAATCAAGTAAGGATTCAATCATATAAATAGTCTATTATACCAATTTAAGATATAAGAATTTGATTCAAAAGCAGCTCCTAAGTCAAACTTCCATTATAAGCATATGAATATATATATACTACTCCACATGTCCAATAGTTTATTCTTATATCTAAGGGAATTTGTATGTCTTTAACATTTATTCTTGAACCACAATTAGAAGAACGGTTTAACAGAATCAAGAACTTTATGGCTATAAAATTGATAACTTAATTACAGGTATGGGTATTCCAAAGATAAGGAGATAACTTTACCTCAACAATTATACCTGTGCTACGCATTTTATATATATACATATACTATAATACATATGATCCATCGAGTACCTGTAAAGATGCCAAAAATCTCTAACCGGGCCTTTTCGTTCGTCCTGCACAAATTCACTTCCCTAAAAGTCCTAATCCTAACTATCTATGTGTATAAACAGTCATTCACGGTTATATAACATGCACATGTATCAAAGAAGGAGTATAAAAGCATGCATGCATTATCGAGGTCACTAACATGTCAGTGTGCATGACACATAATACATATGGTCCTCAAAAGCACATAATATTAAATGCTCAAAACAATTAAAGCACATTAGCACACATTAACACATATAAACAAGACATCATAATTACCTTAGGGCTTCTCCCATGGTCCGAGAGTTGAACCCGACTAATGCCTAGTTAGTAAACTAAGCTCTGATACCATTCTAATATAAGGTGTCACGCCCCAACCCGACCTATAGAGGTTAGACTAGGGTGTGATCTAAACGTTCATATCATTTCACGTACTTAATCGTTCATTAAGGTTTAACGCTTAAAGTTAGCCTAGAACTCCAAAAATTTTCGGAAAACCGGCAGCATAACAATTGTAATTGGCTCATTAGTTTGACCTAATTTCTAAACACCTCAATTATTCCAATCATTAATCCAATTCCATTAAGGACTCCTATTTTGTCACCAACCGATTTGCCTACTAGTTTATCTTGAAAGTCTTGTTTGGTTAATATGCCTAACATGATAACTATGTCCTGTTTATTTGTCAATTCCTATCATGCAAGTATCTATTATCCTTTAGCTTGTGCATGATCACTAGGTGAGATTAAGTAGAGTTACATTATTTACTTCTTCACCTAGCGGTTCAAACACCTACGATAACTACTAATTAAATGACGAAAGTAAACGACCAAATAAAGAGTTCGTCTGGCTACAATCAGTACAAGCCAAAATTAGACCCAAATTACAACAAGGTCATTTACATCAATGAAATGAACAGTTTGCAATCAAACACAATATCCATATAGCAACCACTTTCAAGCAAAGCACAAAAGCACGTAGACACTCCCAGGAATCATCAACAAGCACGTCGTCCTCGAGTACCTGTTCTTGATCTTGTTCACCTGAAATGATAAAAGAGGGTGAGTCTTTATGAACTCAGCGAGGGGGAACGAGAAATAGGTTTTGAAACTCATTTTCCGGTTCAACTTATGAAAATCCTTTTTGCAAGCATGAATGTAACACAATTAAGGACAGAATAGTAATACAAAAGTAAAGGAACAATTACCCATCTTTCCTCCCTGAGGTTCTCTAGGAACCAAGCGAGAGTACTTATACACATAGTAAAAAGGATACGGTGAGCTTTTGCTCTCAGTTCATTTCCAGAATCAGTTGTTGTGGCCGACTTCAAATCATCCCCTTAACACGCCAAGTAGGTGTACTCCGGATGTACCCCGAAATCCTACGACCCAACTCTCTGAGGAAGTCTAGCCCCCAAGCGATAGAGGGAATGGGACCATGGTAGTCACGAGTGCACCGGCAAGCCCGATGCCGCCCGGTGTGCGTGATCACTACCATGCCAGAATGAAAGGTTGCAACCTTGTATGCAATGCACATTTATGACATTTAATATATCACATTAGGAGGACAACAAAGTAGGTTGCCCTTCGGACAGTCATAAGATTGCACATTGACAAGTAAACAAGCGAGGCACGAATAGACAAGTAATTTCACTTGGAAAGCATATGGAGTTATATGAACATTAAACGGACAGCCACGTAATGCACATAAATCAAGTCATATAACTCAATTCAAAGTCCATGTAATCAAATAATGAGGTTATTTAACATGCAACAACATCTACGTGGGCTCGGATGCAAGAAAAAGCCTAATTGTCAACATGCAATGATCAAAGTCACATTTAGGACTATAAGGGAAACTACCGGCAGCCTACTAAGCATATAATTACACATAATATCCAAAGGATCAACACTTAGCAAGTTTGCCTAGTCACTAGGGTTTCCATTTCGTGCTTACCCGTGTGATTAAACCCTAAGTCAACTCAAAATCAATCTCAAGTCATGCATCATTTAATTCAACATCCTCAAGTACTCAAAACAGTCCACACAACATCCCAACGCCACAATCCCAAGCATTTAATACCACAAGAGAAGTTACAACAAATTTTCTAAGCATATAACCAAGTGAAACCCTCACTGTAATAGGCTGTTTTCTCACAATCATTAAGACAAGAAAAAAATCTCCAATTCCAGTGAATAAGATATCAAATTAAATCTTAATAGGTGAACTAAAATCAGAAACAAACCTTGCATCATTTGGCGTTCGGGATCAATAGTTATAGCCAAAACAGTGAGATAGCACAAAACTGTCCAGATTTGCACACATTTCAATAATTGACGTTTTTGAGGTCCTTAGGGTCAGATTTAGCCTTAGTCCATTTCGGACAAAAATGTCCATAACTGAAAAATCTAGCTACACACCAAATTTTATGTATTTTGGACATCATTTACTAAGTCAAAACTGGTTCGTTCTACAAGGTCAGTGCATCTGCCAAAACCTGCTTCATTTTTCCGGATTTCCAGATTCGGACACATTTTAATGATTTGCCATTTTGAGGACCTTAGTTTCGAAAATAGCGTTGGCCTATTTCTGCAAAAAATATTCAAAACTAGAAAAACTAGTCACCTACCAATTTTCATGCATTTTCAACATCATTTGCCTAGCCGAACTCACCTCAAAACAACAAGTCAGAAAGCTGTCACATAATCCAATTTCCCCTATCATCACTTTTAAGCCAAAATCTTGCCATGCATGGTTGAAGAAGCTTATGAACACACATATAACTCAAGTACAGAAGCAAAGACATACATTTAAGTGCATGCATGTGGATTTTTGAAGGATTTTCAAAAGGGTTTAGCCCTCACCTAAGCAAATCAACAAGAAGATGCACAAAACTTGTTGAAGCACAAATTTCTTCTTTTTCTTTGCTTAGCCGAGATTCCAACTTGATTTTCTCTATTTTTCCTAGCTTAGTGATCAAGCTCTTAGTACATGCATGTGGTTAGAACAAGAAGAAACGAAATGCAAGATAAGAAACTTACCTAGGCCGAAAATGGTGACTCAAGAGCTTGCATGTGAGTTTTCTTGCAACCTAGCTAGCTTGGTTGAGTTCCTTTGCTTGTGGCTTGCCTTGATTAACCATAGGATGATGAAGATGAGCTAGGAGGTGAAGATATTCAGCCAAGGCCGAGAGAGAGAGAGATGAATGAGAGGGAGAGAGAGAAGTGTGAGGAAGAAAGAAGAAAATGACAAGGAATGAAGGCCTTTCGCAATTTTGATGCATGTGGTCGGCCTTGAGGCTATACAAGGCTGAATTATTTGTGTCACCAATGCATTTTTGAATTGTTTTTGCATGTCTTTTGCAAGGGCCAAGAATGGTAGCTTAGTAGTTAGCAAAAGGTGCCTTGGGTGCAAGAAAAAATATGACATTGTGTAAGATTGGTCCAAGCATGCATGGATTAAAATAATTTGTTCAAACTTTGGTCTTATTAGCTTGTTATGGCCGGCCAAGGGCTTGCAAATTGCTGAAATTTCAGATTCTATTGAATACATTATAGATTATAATAAGGGTGAAATTTGAGGTGCATTGGTTTTGGGTGAGAATAAAGAATAAAGAATGTTTAGGTGTTTGTGTAGATTGAATTGTTTATTGTTAGTGGATTTTGTAGAGATTTGGATTAGGATTATAATAATAGTTAGTGGTGTTTGTAGGATTATTTTATAGTCTAGTGCTTTGTGTACGATTCTTTATTGATTAGCGTGCGGACATGATTTCCTATGTCTATGACACGTACTACGAGACATGCACATAACTCAATATGGGGCACGAATCACGAGGTAGACACGAACTACGAGATAAGACACGAACTTAAGGCTAAGGCACGTACTTCAAGACTAATGCACATAATCCTAGGTAAATGCACATAAACCAATGCAAGGCACGTAATTCAATGCTATGCATGCAAATTGAGGTACGACTCTTAAACCTAGGTTAGGGCACACAATTTAAGGTCAGTGCACAGAAATTGAGGTATCATACTTAAATCGAAGTCAGGGCACATAAGTCGAGGATTGGGGCACATAATTCTAGGTCAAGGCATGTATGAAGAGGCATGCATGAAAACCGAGACAAGGCACGTAATCCAAGGTCAGTCACAAGCCCTACGCCCTTGATTTGCGGGCCCAGCCTCTATGTGAAGTGAAGTTGTCTTGCCCAAGGTGCCGTGGGATTCAATAATAGAAATGTGGTGGATAAAGTATCTTGGCAACCCAAACAAGAGCAAAAAAAATTGAAAAGGGGGGTGCAACACGAGGACAACCCAGGGGGTCACCCATCCTACCACTACTCTCGCCCAAGCAAGCTTAACTTCGGAGTTTTGATGGGATCCGGTGCATTAGTACTGTTATGATCGCACCCGTCATGTTGAGGGCACAATTCCTTTATGTGTTAACGGTTCACAGTCCCAGCCTAGAGAAATGGCCAATTCAAAAGGCCCAATGGGCTTAACAATAATCCATCTGCTTCAACAACGCAGCATCCTAGCAAGACGTGATATCGATGCATTGTAGGGCCCCCTAATGTCCCGCGAGTAATGTTTTCTTCCTTTTAACAGCTCACGACATACAATCCAGGATGAAAAAATAGAGCAAAAGAAGAAAAGGGGCCTGAAACTGACGAAAACATTCGATTTTGGGCTCCAAAAATGGGCACAGCAAGCAAGCTGGCTGCCCGTGTCGCAGAGCTCTCAGAGAGCTTTGCAACGGTATGCTGTGTGCAGCGTAACTCCTCACGGACCAAAAGTTATGGGCACCGGAGCGACAGAGACTTTGTCACAAGCCCTACGCCCTCAATTTGCAGGACCAGCCTCTACGTGAAGTGAAGTTGTCTTGCCCAATGTTCCGTGGAAATCGGTAATAGAAATTTGGTGGATAAAGTATCTTGGCAGCCTTAACCAGGGCAAAAAAAATTGAAAATAGGGTGCAACACGAGGACTTCCCAAGGGGTCACCCATCCTAGTACTACTCTCGCCCAAGCACGCTTAACTTCAGAGTTCTGATGGGATTCGGTGCATTAGTGCTGGTATGATCGCACCCGTCATGTTGAGGGCATAATTCATTTATTTGTTAACGGTTCACAGTCCCATCCTAGAGAGATGGCCCATTCAAAAGGCCCAATGGGCTTAATGACAACCCATCTACTTTAACAACGCAGCATCCTCGCAAGACGTGATATCGACGCGTTGTAGGGCCCTCTAATGTCCCATGAGTAAGGTTGTCATCCTTTTAACAGCTCACGACGTACGATATGGGACGAAAAAACAGAGCAAAAGAAGAAAAGTGGCCTGAAACTGATGAAAACGTTCGATTTTGGGCTCCAAAAAGGGCAAGCGAGCAACCTCGCTGCCCCCCTCGTAGAGCTGTCGGAGAGCTTTGCAACGGTATGCTGTGCGCCGCGTAACTCCTTACGAATCGAAAAGTTATGGGCACCGGAGTGACGGAGACCTGGTCACAAGCCCTACGCCCTCGGTTTGCGGGCCCAGCCTCCACGTGAAGCGAAGTTGTCTTGCCTAAGGAGCCGTGGGATTCTATAATAGAAATGTGGGGGATAAATTATCTTGGCAACCCAAACCAGAGCAAAAAAATTAAAAAGGGGGGTGCAACACGAGGACATCCCAGGGGGCTACCCATCCTAGTACTACTCTCGCACAAGCAAGCTAAACTTCGGAGTTCTGATGGGATCCGGTGCATTAGTGTTGGTATGATCGCACCTGTCATGTTGAGGGCACAATTCCTTTATGTGTTAACGGTTCACAGTCCCAGCCTAGAGAGGTGGCCAATTCAAAAGGCCCAATTGGCTTAACGATAACCCATCTGCTTCAACAACGCAGCATCCTAGCAAGACGTGATATTGACGCGTTGTAGGTCCCCTAATGTCCCGCGAGTAAGGTTGTCGTCCTTTTAACAGCTCACGACGTACGATCCGGGATGAAAAAACAGTGCAAAAGAATAAAAGTAGCCTAAAACTGATGAAAACGTTCGATTTTGGGCACCCAAAATGGGCACAGCGAGTAAGCTGGTTACCCCTGTCGTAAAGCTCTCAAAGAGCTTTGTAACGGTATGCTGTGTTCCGCATAACTCCTTACAGATCAAAAGTTTTGGGCACCGGAGTGACGGAGACCTAGTCACAAGCCCTACGCCCTCGATTTGCGGGACCAGCCTCTACGTGAAGCGAAGTTGCCTTGCCCAATGTTATGTGGAATTCGGTAATAGAAATTTCGTGGATAAAGTATCTTGGCAACCTTAACCAGGGCAAAAAAAATTGAAAAGAGGGTGCAGCACGAGGACTTCCCAGGGGGTCACCCATCCTAGTACTACTCTCGCCCAAGCACGCTTAACTTCGGAGTTCTGATGGGATCCGGTGCATTAGTGCTTGTATGATAACACCCGTCATGTTGAGGGCACAATTCCTTTATTTGTTAACGATTCACAGTCCCATCCTAGAGAGATGGTCCATTCAAAAGGCCCAATGGGATTGACGACAACCCATCCACTTCAACAATGCAGTATCCTCTCAAGACGTGATATCGACGCGTTGTAGGGCCCTCTAATGTCGTGCGAGTAAGTTTGCCATCCTTTTAACAGCTCACGATATACGATCCGGGATAAAAAAACAGAGCAAAAGTAGAAAAGTGGCCTGAAACTGATAAAAACGTTCGATTTTGGGCTCCAAAAACGGGCATAGCGAGCAAGATGGCTGCCCCCATCGTAGAGCTCTCAGAGATCTTTGCAACGGTATGTTGTGCACCATGTAACTCCTTATGGATCAAAAGTCATGGGCATCGGAGTGACGGAGACCTGGTCACAAGCCCTACGCCCTCAGTTTGCAGGCCCAGCCTCCACGTGAAGCGAAGGTGTCTTGCCCAAGGTGCGGAGGGATTCAATAATAGAAATGTGTTGGGGAAAGTATCTTGGCTGCCAAAACTAGAGCAAAAAAAATTGAAAATGGGGGCGCAACTCGAGGACATCCCAAAGGGGTCACCTATCCTAGTACTACTCTCACCCAAGCATGCTTAACTTCGGAGTTCTGATGGGATCCGGTGCATTAGTACTGGTATGATCGCACCTGTCATGTTGTGGGCACAATTCTTTTTGTGTTAACGGTTCACAATCCCAGCATAGAGAGATGGCCATTTCAAAAGGCCCAATGGGCTTAACGATAACCCATCTAATTCAACAACGCAGCATCCTAGCAAGACGCGATATCGACGCGTTGTAGGACCCCCTAATGTCCCGCGAGTAAGGTTGTCGTCCTTTTAACAGCTCACGACGTACGATCCGGGACGAAAAAATAGAGCAAAAGAAGAAAAGTGGCCTGAAACTGATGAAAACATTCGATTTTGGGCTCCAAAAAAGGGCACAGCGAGCGAGCTGGCTGCCCCCGTTGTAGAGCTCTCAGAGAGCTTTGCAACGGCATGCTGTGCCCTGAGTAACTCCTTACTGATCAAACGTTATGGGCACCGGAGCCACGGAGACCTGGTCACAAGTCCTACGCCCTCGATTTGCAGGCCCAGCCACTACGTGAAGCGAAGTTGTCTTGCCCAATGATCCGTGGGATTTGGTAATAGAAATTTGTTGGATAAAGTATCTTGGCAACCCTAACCAAGGCAAAAAAAAGTGAAAAGTGGGTGCAACACGAGGACTTCCCAGTGGGTCACCCATCCTAGTACTACTCTCGCCCAAGCACGCTTAACTTCGGAGTTCTGATGGGATCCGGTGCATTAGTGCTGGTATGATCGCACCCATCATGTTGAGGGCACAATTCTTTTATTTGTTAACGGTTCACAGTCCCATCCTAGAGAGATAGCGCATTAAAAAGCCTCAATGGGCTTAACAACAACCCATCCACTTCAACAACGCAGCATCATCGCAAGACGTGATATCGACATGATGTAGGGCCCTGTAATGTCCTGCGAATAAGGTTATCGTCCTTTTAACAGCTCGCGATGTACGATCCGGGACGGAAAAACAGAGCAAAAGAAGAAAATTGGCCTGAAACTGATGAAAACGTGCGATTTTGTGCTCCAAAAAAGGCACAGCGAGCAAGCTCGTTGCCCTCTTCGTAGAGCTATTGTAGAGCTTTGCAACGGTATGCTGTGCGCCGCGTAAGTCCTTACGGATCAAAAGTTATGGGCACCGGAACGACGGAGACCTGGTCACAAGCCCTACGCCCTCAGTTTGCGGGCCCAGCCTCCACGTGAAGCGAAGTTGTCTTGTCCAAGGTGCCGTGGGATTCGATAATAGAAATGTGGTGGTTAAAGTATCTTGGCAACCCAAACCGGAGCAAAAAAAATTGAAAAGGGGGGTGCAACATGAGGACATCCCAGGGGGTCACCCATCCTTGGGCTACTCTTGCCCAAGCACGCTTAACTTTGGAGTTCTGATGGGATCCAGTGCATTAGAGCTGGTATGATCGCACTCGTCATGTTGAGGGCATAATTCCTTTACATGTTAACGGTTCACAGTCCAAGCCTAAAGAGATGGCCAATTCAAAAGGCCCAATGGGCTTAACGATAACCCATCTGCTTCAACAACGTAGCATCATAGCAAGACGTGACATCGACGTATTGTATGGCACCCTAATGTCCTGCGAGTAAGGTTGTCATCCTTTTAACAGCTCGCGACGTACGATCTGGGATGAAAAAATAGAGCAAAAGAAGAAAAGTGGCCTGAAATTGATGAAAATGTTCGATTTTGGGCTCCAAAAAGGGACACAGCGAGCAAGATGGCTACCCCTGTCGTAGAGCTCTCAAGGAGCTTTGCAACGGTATGCTGTGCACCGCGTTACTCTATACGGATCAAAAGTTATAGGCAGCGGAGCGACGGAGACCTGGTGACAAGTCGTACACCCTCAGTTTGCGGGCCCAGCCTCTTCGTGAAGCGAAGTTGTCTTGCCCAATGTTCCGTGGGATTCGGTAATAGAAATTTGGTGGGTAAGGTATCTTGGCAACCCTAACCAGGGCAAAAAAAATTGAAAAGGTTGTGCAACACGAGGACTTCCCATGGGGTCACCCATCCTAGTACTACTCTCGCCCAAGCACGCTTAACTTCGGAGTTCTGATGGGATCCGGTGCATTAGTGCTGGTATGATCGCACCCGTCATGTTGAGGGCACAATTCCGTTATTTGTTAACGGTTCACAGTCCCATCTTAGAGAGATGGCCCATTCAAAAGGCCCAATGGGCTTAACAACAGCCCATCTGTTTCAACAACGCAGCATCCTCGCAAGACGTGATATCGACACGTTGAAGGGCCCTCTAATGTCCCGTGAGTTAGGTTGTCGTCCTTTTAACAGCTCACGACGTACGATCTGGGACAAATAAACAGAGCAAAAGAAGAAAAGTGGCATAAAACTGATGAAAACGTTTGATTTTGGGCTCCGAAAATGGGCACAGCAAGCAAGCTAGCTGCCCTCGTTGTGGAGCTCTTAGAGAGCTTTGAAACGGTATGCTGTGCGCCGCGTAACTCCATACGGATCAAAAGTTATGGGCGCCGGAGCGATGGAGACCTGGTGACAATCCGTACGCCCTCGGTTTGTGGGCCCAGCCTCTACATGAAGCGAAGTTATCTTGTCCAATGTTCCATGGGATTCGGTAATAGAAGTTTGGTGGATAAAGTATCTTGGCAACCCTAACTAGGGCAAAAAAAATTGTAAAGGGGGTACAACATGAGAACTTCCCAGGGGGTCACCCATCCTAGTACTACTCTCGCCCAAGCACGCTTAACATCGGAGTTCTGATGGAATATGGTGCATTAGCGCTGGTATGATCGCACTCGTCATGTTGAGAGCACAATTCCTTTATGTGTTAACGGTTCACAGTCCCAACCTAGAGAGATGGGCAATTCAAAAGGCCCAATGGGCTTAACGACAACGTATCTACTTCAACAACACAGCATCCTTGCAAGACGTGATATCGACGCGTTGTAGGGCCCCCTAATGTCCTGTGAGTAAGGTTGTCCACCTTTTAACAGCTCAAGACGTACGATCCCGGATGAAAAAACAGAGCAAAAGAAGAAAAGTGGTCTAAAACTGATCAAAACATTCGATTTTGGGCTCCAAAGTGAGGCACAGCGAGCAAGCTGGCTGGCCCTGTCGTAGAGCTCTCAGAGAGCTTTGCAACGGTATGCTGTGCACCGCGTAACTCCTTATGGACCAAAAGTTATGGGCACCGGAGCGATGGAGACCTGGTCACAAGCCCTATGCCCTCGGTCTGTGGGCCCAGCCTCCACGTGAAGCGAAGTTGTCTTGCCCAAGGTGACGTGGGATTTGATAATAGAAATGTGGTGGATAAAGTATCTTGGCAACCCAAACCGGAGCAAAAAAAATTGAAAATGGGGGTGCAACACGAGGACATCCCAGGGGGTCACCCATCCTAGTACTACTCTCGCCCAAGCACGCTTAACTTCGGAGTTCTGATGGGATCCGGTGCATTAATGCTGGTATGATCGCACCCATCATGTTGAGGGCACAATTCCTTTATGTGTTAAAGGTTCACAGTCCCAGCCTAGAGAGATGGCCAATTCAAAAGGCCCAATGGGCTTAACGATAACCCATCTGCTTCAACAACGCAACATCGTCACAAGACGTGATATCGACGCATTGTAGGGCCCTCTAATGTCCCACGAGTAAGGTTGTCGTCCTTTTAACAGCTCACGACGTACGATCCAGGATGAAAAAACAGAGCAAAAGAAGAAAAGTGGCATGAAATTGATGAAAACGTTCGATTTTGGGCTCCATAAAGGGCACAGTGAGCAAGTTGGCAGCCCCCGTCGTAGAGCTCTTAGAGAGCTTTGCAACGGTATGCTAGGCGCCGCATAACTCCTTACGGATCAAAAGTTATGGGCACCGGAGCGATGGAGACCTGGTCACAAGACCTATGCCCTCGGTTTGCGGGCCCAGCCTCCACGTAAAGCGAAGTTGTCTTACCCAAGGTGCCGTGGGATTGGATAATAGAAATGTGGTGGATAAAGTATCTTGGCAACCCAAACCAGAGCAAAAAAAATTGAAAAGGGCGGTGCAACACGAGGACATCCCAAGGGGTCACCCATCCTAGTACTACTCTCGCCTCAGCACGCTTAACTTCGGAGTTCTGATGGGATCCGGTGCATTAGTCCTGGTATGATCGCACCCATCATGTTGAGGGAACAATTCCTTTATGTGTTAACGGTTCACAGTCCCAGCCTAGAGAGATGGCAATTTCAAAAGGCCCAATGGGCTTAACGATAACCCATCTGCTTCAACAACGCAACATCCTAGCAAGATGTGATATCGACGCGTTGTAGGGCCACCTAATGTCCCGCGAGTAAGGTTGTCGTCCTTTAGCTCATGACGTATGATCCAGGACGAAAAAACATAGCAAAAGAAGAAATGTGGCCAAAAACTGATGAAAACGTTCGATTTTGGGCTCCAAAAATTAGCACAGCGAGCAAGCTGGCTGCCCCGTCGTAGAGCTCTCAGAGATCTTTGCAACGGTATGTTGTGCGCCGCGTAACTCCTTACGGATCAAAAGTTATGGGCACCGGAGCGACGGAGACCTGGTCATAATCCCTACGCCTTCGGTTTGCGGGCCCAACTTCTACGTGAATCGAAGTTGTCTCGCCCAATCTTTCGTGGGATTTGGTAATAGAAATTTTGCGGATAAAGTTTCTCTGCAACCTTAACCAAGGCAAAAAAAATTGAAAAGGGGGTACAACACGAGGACTTCCTAGGGGGTCACCCATCCTAGTACTACTCTCGCCCAAGCACGCTTAACTTCGGAGTTCTGAAGGGATATGGTGCATTAGTGCTGGTATGATCGCACCCATCATATTGAGGGCACAATTCCTTTATTTGTTAACGGTTCACAGTCCCATCCTAGAGATATGGCCCATTCAAAAGGCCCAATAGGCTTAACGACAACCCATCCACTTCAACAACGCTGCATCCTCGCAAGACGTGATATCGACGCGTTGTAGAGCCCTCTAATATCTCGCAAGTAAGGTTGTCGTCCTTTTAACAGCTCGCGATGTACGATCTAGGATGAAAAAACAGAGCAAATGAAGAAAAGTGGCCTGAAACTGATGAAAATGTTCGATTTTGGGCTCCAAAAAGGGGCACAGCGAGCAAGATGGCTACCCCTGTCGTAGAGCTCTCAAGGAGCTTTGCAACGGTATGATGTGCACCGCGTTACTCTATACAGATCAAAAGTTATGGACAACGGAGCGACGGAGACCTGGTGAGAAGCCGTACGCCCTCGGTTTGTGGGCCCAACCTCTTCGTGAAGCGAAGTTTCCTTGCCCAATGTTCTGTGGGATTCGGTAATAGAAATTTGGTGGGTAAGGTATCTTGGCAACCCTAACCAGGGCAAAAAAAATTGAAAAGGTTGTGCAACACGAGGCCTTCCCATGGGGTCACCCATCGTAGTACTACTCTCGCCCAAGCACGCTTAACTTCGGAGTTCTGATGGGATCTGGTGCATTAGTGCTGGTATGATCACACCCGTCATGTTGAGGGCACAATTCCGTTATTAGTTAACGGTTCACAGTCCCATCTTAGAGAGATGGCCCATTCAAAAGGCCCAATGGGCTTACCGACAGCCCATCTGCTTCAACAACGCAGCATCCTCGCAAGACGTGATATCGACGCATTGAAGGGCCCCCTAATGTCCCGTGAGTTAGGTTGCCTTCCTTTTAACAGCTCACGACGTACGATCCGGGACAAATAAACAAAGCAAAACAAGAAAAGTGGCATGAAACTGATGAAAATGTTCGATTTTGGGCTCCGAAAACGGGCACAGCAAGCAAGCTAGCTGCCCCCGTCGTGGAGATCTCAGAGAGCTTTGAAACGGTATGCTGTGCGCCGCGTTACTCCATACGGATCAAAAGTTATGGCCACCGGAGCGACGGAGACCTGGTCACAAGCCGTACGCCCTCGGTTTGCGGGCCCAGCCTCTACGTGAAGCGAAGTTATCTTGCCCAATGTTCCATGGTATTCGGTAATAGAAATTTGGTGGATAAAGTATCTTGGAAACCCTAACCAGGGAAAAAAAAATTGAAAAGGGGGTGCAACACGAGAACTTCCCAGGAGGTCACCCATCCTAGTACTACTCTCGCCCAAGCACGCTGAACTTCGGAGTTCTGATGGGATCTGGTGCATTAGCACTGGTATGATCGCACCCGTCATGTTGAGAGCACAATTCCTTTATGTGTTAACGTTCACAGTCCCAACCTAGAGAGATGGCCAATTCAAAAGGCCCAATGGGCTTAATGACAACGCATCTACTTCAACAACACAGCATCCTAGCAAGACTTGATATTGACGCGTTGTAGGGCCACCTAATGTCCTGCAAGTATGGTTTTCATCCTTTTAACAGCTCACGACGTACGATCCGGGATGAAAAAATAGAGCAAAAGAAGAAAAGTGGCCTAAAACTGATCAAAATGTTCGATTTTGGGCTCCAAAGAGGGGCACAGCGAGCAAGCTGGCCTGCCCTGTCGTAGAACTCTCAAAGAGCTTTGCAACGGTATGTTGGTCGCCGCGTAACTACTTATGGATCAAAAGTTATGGGCACCGGAGCGATGGAGACCTGGTCACAAGCCCTTCGCCCTTGGTCTGTGGGCCCAGCCTCAACGTGAAGCGAAGTTGTCTTGCCCAAGGTGCCGTGGGATTCGATAATAGAAATGTGCTGGATAAAGTATCTTGGCAACCCAAACCGGAGCAAAAAAAATTTAAAATGGGGGTGCAACACGAGGACATCCCAGGGGGTCACCCATCCTAGTACTACTCTCGCCCAAGCACGCTTAACTTCGGAGTTCTGATGGGATCCGGTGCATTAATGCTTGTATGATCGCACCCGTCATGTTGAGGGCACAATTCCTTTATGTGTTAACGGCTCACAGTCCCAGCCTAGATAGATGGCCAATTCAAAAGGCCCAAGGGACTTAACCATAACCCATCTGCTTCAACAACGCAGCATCCTAGCAAGACATTATATCGACGCGTTGTAGAGCCCCGTAATGTCCCCCAAGTAAAGTTGTCATCCTTTTTAACAACTCACGACGTACGATCCGGGATTAAAAAACTGAGCAAAAGAAGAAAAGTGGCCTGAAACTGAAAAAAACGTTCAATTTTGGCTCCAAAAATGGGCACAGCGAGCAAGCTGGCTGCCCCTGTCTTAGAGCTCTCAGAGAGCTTTGCAACGGTATGCTCTGTGCCGCGTAACTCCTTACGGATCAAAAGTTATGGGCACCGGAGCGACGGAGACTTGGTCACAAGCCCTATGCCCTCGGTTTGCAGGACCAGCGTCTAAGTGAAGCGAAGTAGTCTTGTCCAATGTTCTGTGGAATTCGGTAATAGAAATCTGGTGGATAAAGTATCTTGGCAACCTTAACCAGGGCAAAAAAATTTAAAAGAGGGTGCAACACGAGGGCTTCCCAAGGGGTCACCCATCCTAGTACTACTCTTGTCCAAGCACGCTTAACTTCGGAGTTCTGATAGGATCCGGTGTATTAGTACTGGTATGATCGAACCCGTCATGTTGACGGCACAATTCCTTTATTTGTTAACGGTTCACAGTCCCATCCTAGAGAGATGGCCCATTCAAAAGGTCCAATGGGCTTAACGAGAACCCATCCGCTTCAACAATGCAGCAACCTCGCAAGACGTGATATCGACATGTTGTAGGGCCCTTTAATGTCCAGCGAGTAAGGTTGTCGTCCTTTTAACAGCTCACGACATACGATCAGGGATGAAAAAATAGAGCAAAAGAAGAAAATGCGCATGAAACTGATGAAAACGTTCGATTTTGGGCTCCAAAAATGGGCATTGCTAGCTAGCTAGCTACCCCCATCGTAGAGCTCTCAAAGAGCTTTGCAACGGTATGCTGTGCGCCGCGTAACTTCTAACAGATCAAAAGTTATGGGCACCAGAGAAACGGAGACCTTGCCACAAGCCCTGCGCCCTAGGTTTTCGGGCCCAGCCATCACGTGAAGCGAAGTTGTCTTGCCCAAGGTGCGGAGGGATTCGATAATAGAATTGTGGTGGATAAAGTATCTTGGCAACCCAAACCGGAGCAAAAAAAATTGAAAAGGGGGGTACAACACGAGGACATCCCAGGGGGTCACCCATCCTAGTACTACTCTCGCCCAAGCACGCTTAACTTCGGAGTTCTGATGAGATCCGGTGCATTAGTGCTGGTATGATCACACCCGTCATGCTGAGGGCCCAATTCCTTTATGTGTTAACGGTTAACAGTCCCAGCCTAGAGAGATGGCCAATTCAAAAGGCCTAATGGGCTTAACGATAACCCATCTGCTTCAACAATGTAGCATCCAAGCAAGACGTGATATTGACGCGTTGTAGGGCCCCCTAATGTCTCGCGAGTAAGGCTGTCGTCCTTTTAACAGCTCACGGCGTACGATCCGGGACGGAAAAAATAGAGCAAAAGAAGATAAGTGGCCTGAAACTGATGAAAACGTTCAATTTGAGGCTTCAAAAATGGGCACATCGAGCAAGCTGGCTGCCCCAGTCGTAGAGCTCTCAGAGATCTTTGCAACGGTATGCTGCGCGCCGTGTAACTCCTTACGGATCAAAAGTTAATTGGCACCGGAGTGACGGAGACCTGGTCACAAGCCCTACGCCCTCGGTTTACGGGCCCAGCCTCCACGTGAAGCGAAGTTGTCGTGCCCAAGGTGCCGTGGGATTCGATAATAGAAATGTGGTAGATAAAGTATCTTGGCAACCCAAACAGGAGCAAAAAAATTTGAAAAGGGGGGTGCAACACGAGGACTTCCCAGGGGGTCGTCCATCCTAGTACTACTCTCGCCCAAGCAAGCTTAACTTTGGAGTTCTGATGGGATCCGGTGCATTAATGCTGGTATGATCGCACCCGTCATGTTGAGGGCACAATTCCGTTATTAGTTAACGGTTCACAGTCCCATCTTAGAGAGATGGCCCATTCAAAAGGCCCAATGGGCTTAACGACAGCCCATCTGCTTCAACAACGCAGCATCCTTGCAAGACGTGATATCGACGCGTTGAAGGGCCCTCTAATGTCCCGTGAGTTAGGTTGTCTTCCTTTTAACAGCTCACAACGTACGATCCGGGATGATAAAATAGAGCAAAGGAAGAAAAATGGCCTGAAACTAATGAAAATGTTCGATTTTGGGCTCCAAAAAGGGCACAGCGAGCAAGCTGGCTGCCCCTATCGTAGAGCTCTCAGAGAGCTTTATAACGGTATGTTGTGTGCCACGTAAATCCTTACGGATCAAAAGTTATGGGCACTGAAGCGACGGAGACTTGGTCACAAGCCCTACGCCCTCGGTTTGCGGGCCGAGCCTCTACGTGAAGCGAAGTTGTCTAGCCCAATATTCCATGGAATTCGGTAATAGAAATTTGGTGGATAAAGTATCTTGGCAACCTTAACTAGGGCAAAAAAAATTGAAAAGAGGGTGCAACACGAGGACTTCCTAGGGGGTCACCCATCCTAGTACTACTCTCGCCCAAGCATTCTTAACTTCGGAGTTCTGATGGGATCCGGTGCATTAATGCTGATATGATCACACCTGTCATGTTGAGGGCACAATTCCTTTATTTGTTAACGGTTCACAGTCCCATCCTAGAGAGATGGCCCATTCAAAAGGCCCAATGGGCTTAACGACAACCTATCCGCTTCAACAACGCAGCATCCTCATGAAACGTGATATCAACGCGCTGTAGGGCCCTCTAATGTCCAGCGAGTAAAGTTGTCGACCTTTCAACAGCTCACTACGTACAATCCGGGATAAAAAAACAGAGCAAAAGAAGAAAAGTGGCCTGAAACTGATAAAAATGTTCGATTTTGGGCTCCAAAAAGGGCGCAGTGAGCAACCTCACTGCCCACTTCGTAGAGCTGTTGGAGAGCTTTGCAATGGTATGCTGTGCGCTGCGTAACTCCTTACGGATCAAAAGTTATAGGCACCGGAGCGACGGAGAACTTGTAACAAGCCCTACGCCCTCGTTTTGCAGGCCCAGCCTCCACGTGAAGCGAAGTTGTCTTGCCCAAGGTGCCGTGGTATTTGATAATAGAAATGTGGTGGATAAAGTATCTTGGCAACCCAAACCGGAGAAAAAAAAAATTGAAAAGGGGCGTGCAACACGACGACATCCCAGGGGGTCACTCATCCTAGTACTACTCTTGCCCAAGCATGCTTAACTTTGGAGTTCTGATGGGATCCGGTGCATTAGTGCTGGTTTGATTGCACCCGTCATGTTGAGGGCACAATTCCTTTATGTGTTAACGGTTCACAGTCCCAGCCTAGAGAGATGGACAATTCAAAAGGCCCAATAGGCTTAACAATAACCCATCTGCTTCAACAACGCAGCATCCTAGCAAGACGTGATATCGACGCATTGTAGGGCCCCGTAATGTCTCGTAAGTAAGGTTGTCGTCCTTTTAACAACTCACGACGTACGATCCCGGACGAAAAAAAAGAGCAAAAGAAGAAAAGTGGTATAAAACTGATTAAAACGTTCGATTTTGGGCTCCAAAAATGGCACAGCGAGCAAGCTAGCTGCCTCATCATAGAGCTCTCAGAGAGCTTTGCAACGGTATGCTGTGCGCCGCGTAGCTCTCTACGGATCAAAAGTTATGGGCACCGGAGCAACGGAGACCTAGTCACAAGCCCTGCGCCCTCTGTTTGCGGGCCCAGCCTCTACGTGATGCGAAGTTGCCTTGCCTATTGTTCCGTGGGATTCGGTAATAGAAATTTGGTTCATAAAGTATCTTGGCAACCCAAACCAGAGCAAAAAAAATTGAAAAGGGGGGTGCAACACGAGGACATCCCAGTGGGTCACCCATCCTAGTACTACTCTCGCCCAAGCACACGCTTAAGTTTGGAGCTCTGATGGGATCCGGTGCATTAGTGCTGGTATGATTGCACCCGTCATGTTGAGGGCACAATTCCTTTATTTGTTAACAGTTCACAGTCCCATCCAAGAGAGATGGCCCATTCAAAAGGCCTAATAGGCTTAACGATAACCCATCTGCTTCAACAACGCAGCATTCTAGCAAGACGTGATATCGACGCGTTGTAGGGCCCCGTAATTTCCCGCAAGTAAGGTTGTCATCCTTTTAACAACTCACGACGTACGATCCCGGACAAAAAAACACAGTAAAAGAAGAAAAGTGGTATGAAACTGATTAAAACGTTCGATTTTGGGCTCCAAAAAGGGCACAGCGAGCAAGTTGGCTGCCCCGTCATAGACCTGGATAAAGTATTGCCCAAGGTGCTGTGGGATTCGATAATAGAAATGTACTGGATAAAGTATCTTGGCAACCCAAACCGGAGCAAAAAAAATTGAAAATGGGGGTGCAACACGAGGACTTCCCAGGGGGTCACCCATTCTAGTACTACTCTCGCCCAAGCACGCTTAACTTTGGAGTTCTGATGGGGTCTGGTGCATTAATGCTGATATGATCGCACCCGTCATGTTGAGGGCACAATTCCTTTATGTGTTTACGGCTCACAGTCCCAGCCTAGATAGATGGCCAATTCAAAAGGCCCAATGGGCTTAACCATAACCCATCCGCTTCAACAAAGCAGCAACCTCAAAAGACTTGATATCGATGCGTTGTAGGGCCCTTTAATGTCCCGCGAGTAAGGTTGTCGTCCTTTTAACATCTCACGACGTACGATCTAGGACGAAAAAATAGAGCAAAAGAAGAAAAGTCGTCTAAAACTGATGAAAATGTTCAATTTTGGATTCCAAAAAGGGCATTGCGAGCAAGCTGGCTGCTCCCGTCTTAGACCTCTTAGAGTGCTTTGCAACGGTATGCTGTGCGCCGCATAACTCCTTACAGATCAAAAGTCATGGGTACCAGAGCGATGGAGACCTGGTCACAAGCCCGACCTCCTCGGTTTGTAGGCCTAACCTCCATGTGAAGCGAAGTTGTCTTGCCCAAGGTGCCGTGGGATCCGATAATAGAAATACGGTGGATAAAGTATCTTGGCAACCCTAACCGGAGCAAAAAAATTTGAAAAGGGCGGTGTAACACGAGGACTTCTCAGGGGGTCACCCATCCTAGTACTATTCTCGCCCAAGCAAGCTTAACTTCAGAGTTCTGATGGGATCCGATGCATTAGTGCTGGTATGAACGCTCCCGTCATGTTGATGGCACAATTCTTTTATGTGTTAACGGTTCACAGTCCCAGCCTAGAGAAATGGCCATTTCAAAAAGCCCAATGGGCTTAACGATAACCCATTTGCTTCAACAACGTAGCATCCTACCAAGACGTGATATCGACGCGTTGTAGAGCCCCCTAATGTCCCGCGAGTAAGGTTGTCGTCCTTTTAATAGCTCACGATGTACGATCCGGGATGAAAAAACCGAGAAAAAGAAGAAAAGTGGCCTGAAACTAATGAAAACGTTCGATTTTGGGCTCCAAAAAGGGCACAGCGAGCAACCTCACTGCCCCCTTCGTAGAGCTGTCGGAGAGCATTGCAACGGTATGTTGTGCGCCGCGTAACTCCTTGCGGATCAAAAGTTATGGGCAGCGGAGCGACGGAGACCTGTTCACAAGCCCTACGCCCTCGGTTTGCAGGCCCAGCCTCCACGTGAAGCGAAGTTGTCTTGCCCAAGGTGCCATGGGATTCAATACTAGAAATGTGGTGGAAAAAGTATCTTGGCAACCCAAACCGGAGCAAAAAAAATTGAAAAGGGGAGTGCAACATGAGGACATCCCAGGGGGTCACCCATCCTAGTACTACTCTCGCCCAAGCAAGCTTAACTTCAGAGTTCTGATTGGATCCGGTGCATTAGTGCTGGTATGAACGCACCTATCATGTTTAGGGCACAATTCTTTTTTGTGTTAACGGTTCACAGTCCCAGCCTAGAGAGATGGCTATTTCAAAAAGCCCAATGGGCTTAACGATAACCCAACTGCTTCAATAACGCAGCATTCCAGCAAGACGTGATATCGACGCGTTGTAGGGCCCCGTAATATCCCGCGAATAAGGTTGTCATCCTTTTAACAGCTCAGGACGTACGATCTGGGACAAAAAAATAATGCAAAAGAAGAAAAGTGGCCTGAAACTTATGAAAACGTTCGATTTTGGGCTCCAAAAAGGGCACAGGGATCAAGCTCGCTGCCCCGTTCGTAGAGCTGTCGTAGAGCTTTGCAACGGTATGCTGTGCGTCGCGTAACTCTTTACGGATCAAAAGTTATAGGCACCGGAGCGACGGAGACCTAGTGACAAGCCCTACGCACTCGGTTTGCGGGCCCAGCATCCACGTGAAGCGAAGTTGTCTTGCCCAAGGTGCCGTGGGATTCGATAATAGAAATGTGGTGGATAAAGTATCTTGGCAACCCAAACCAGAGCAAAAAAAATTGAAAAGTGGGTACAACACGATGATTTCCCAAGGGGTCACCCATCCTAGTACTATTCTCGCCCAAGCACGCTTAACTTCGAAGTTCTGATGGGATCCGGTGCATTAGTGCTGGTATGATCGCACCCGTCATGTTGTGGGCACAATTCTTTTACGTTTTAACGGTTCACAGTCCCAGCCTAGAGAGATGGCCATTTCAAAAGGCCCAATGGGCTTAACGATAACCCATATGCTTCAACAACGCAGTATCCTAGCAAGACGTGATATCGACGAGTTGTAGGGCCCCCTAATGTCCTGCTAGTAGGGTTGTCGTCCTTTTAACAGCTCACGACGTACGATCCAGGACGAAAAAATAGAGCAAAAGAAGAAAAGTGGCCTGAAACTGATGAAAACGTTTGATTTTGGACTCAAAAAAGGGGCAAAGCGAGCAAGCTGGCTACCCCCGTCGTAGAGCTCTCAGAGAGCTTTGCAACAGTAAGTTGTGTGCCGCGTAACTCCTTGCGGATCAAAAGTTATGGGCACCGAAGCGACGGAGACTTGGTCACAAGCCCTACGCCCTCGGTTTGCGGGACCAGCCTCTACGTGAAGCGAAGTTGTCTTGACCAATGTTCCGTGGGATTTGGTAATAGAAATTTGGCGGATAAATTATCTTGGCAACCTTAACCAGGGCAAAAAAAATTGAAAAAGGGGTGCAACACGAGGACTTCCCAGGGGGTCACCCATCTTAGTAAAACTCTCGCCCAAGCACGCTTAACTTCGGAGTTCTGGTGGGATCCGGTGCATTAGTGCTAGTATGATCGCACCCGTCATGTTGAGGGCACAATGCCTTTTAGTTTTGACGGTTCACAGTCCCAGCCTAGAGAGATGGCCATTTCAAAAGGCCCAATGGGCTTAACGATAACCCATCCGCTTCAACAACGCAGCATCCTCGCACAACGTGATATCGACGCATTGTAGAGCCCTCTAATGTCCCGCGAGTGAGGTTTTCGTCCTTTTAACAGCTCACGACGTACGATCCTAGACGAAAAAATAGAGCAAAAGAAGAAAAGTGGCCTAAAATTGATGACAACGTTTGATTTTGGGCTCCAAAAAGGGCACAACGAGCAAGTTGGCTGCCCCCTTCGTAGAACTCTCAGAGGGCATTACAACGGTATGCTCTGCGCCGCGTAACTCCATACGGATCAAAAGTTATGGGCACCGGAGCGACGGAGACTTGGTCATAAGCCCTCCGCCGTTGGTTTTCGGGCCCAGCCTCTACGTGAAGCGAAGTTGTCTTGCCCAATGTTCCGTGGGATTCGGTAATAGAAATTTGATAGATAAAGTATCTTGGCAACCCTAACCAGGGCAAAAAAATTGAAAAGGGGGTGCAACACGAGGACTTCCCACGGGGTCACCCATCCTAGTACAACTCTCGCCCAAGCACGCTTAACTTCGGAGTTCTGATAGGATCCGGTGCATTAGTACTGGTATGATCGCACCCGTCATGTTGAGGGCACAATTCCTTTATTTGTTAACGGTTCACAGTCCTATCCTAGAGATATGGTCCATTCAAAAGGCACAATGGGTTTAACGACAACCCATCCGCTTCAACAACACAGCATCCTCGCAGGACGTGATGTTGACGCATTGTAGGGCCCTCTAATGTACCGGAAGTAAGGTTGTCGTCCTTTTAACAGCTCACGACGTACGATCCGGGACGAAAAAACAAACCAACAGAGGAAAAGTGGTATGAAACTGATTAAAACGTTCGATTTTGGGCTCCAAAAAGGGCACAGCAAGCAAGCTGGCTGCCCCGTCATAGAGCTCTTAGAGAGCTTTGCAACGGTATGCTGTGCGCCACGTAGCTCTATACGGATCAAAAGTTATGGGCACCGGAGCGACGGAGACCTGGTCACAAGCCCTACGCCATCAGTTTGCGGGCCTAGCCTCTACGTGAAGCGAAAATGTCTTGCCTATTGTTCTGTGGGATTTGGTAATAGAAATTTGGTGGATAAAGTATCTTGGCAACCCTAACCAGGGCAAAAAAAATTGAAAAGGGGGTGCAGCACGAGGACTTCCCAAGGGGTCACCCATCCTAGTACTACTCTTGCCCAAGCACGCTTAACTTTGGAGCTCTGATGGGATCCGGTGCATTAGTGTTGGTATGATCGCACCCGTCATGTTGAGGGCACAATTCCTTTATGTGTTAACGGTTCACAGTCCCATCCTACAAATATGGCCCATTCAAAAGGCCTAATGGGCTAAACGATAACCCATCCGCTTCAACAATGCAGCATCCTGGCAAGACGTAATATCGACGCGTTGTAGGGCCCTCTAATGTCCCGCGAGTAAGGTTGTCGTCCTTTTAACAGCTCACGACGTACGATCTGGGATGAAAAAACAGAGCAAAAGATGAAAAGTGGTATAAAATTGAAGAAAACGTTCGATTTTGGGCACCAAAATGGGCACAGCGAGCAAGCTGGCTGACTCCGTCGTAGAGCTCTCAGAGAGCTTTGCAACGGTATGCTGGGCGTCGTGTAACTCCTTACGGATTAAAAGTTATGGGTGCCGGTGCGACAGAGACCTGGTCAGAAGCCCTACGCCCTCGGTTTGGGGGTCCAACCTCCACGTGAAGCAAAGTTGTCTTGCCCAAGGTGCCGTGGGATTCGATTATAGAAATGTGATGGATAAAGTATCTTGGCAACCCAAACCGGAGCAAAAAAAATTGAAAAGGGGGGTGGAACACGAGGACATCCCAGGGGGTCACCCATCATAGTACTACTCTCGTCCAAGCACGCTTAACTTCGGAGTTCTGATGGGATCTGGTGCATTAGTGCTAGTATGATCGCACACGTCATGTTGAGGGCACAATTCTTTTATGTGTTAACGGTTCACAGTCCCTGCCTAGAGAGATGGCCATTTCAAAAGGCCAAATGGGCTTAACGATAACCCATCTGCTTTAACAACACAGCATCGTAGCAAGATGTGATATCGACATGTTGTAGGGCCCCCTAATGTCCCGCGAGTATGGTTGTTGTCCTTTTAACTGCTCACAACGTATGATCCAGGATGAAAAAACAGAGCAAAAAAAGAAAAGTTGCCTGAAACTGATGAAAATGTTCAATTTTGGGCTCCAAAAAGGGGCACAGCGAGCAAGCTGGCTACCCCTATCGTAGAGCCCTCAGAGAGCTTTGCAACGGTATGCTATGCGCCGCGTAACTCCTTACGGATCAAAAGTTATGGGCACCGGAGCGACGGAGACCTGGTCACAAGCCCTACGCCCTCGGTTTGCGGGCCCAGCCTCTACGTGAATCGAAGTTGTGTCATCCAATGTTCCGTGGGATTCGGTAATAGAAATTTCGCGGATAAAGTATCTTGGCAACCTTAACCAGGGCAAAAAAAAAATGAAAAAGGGGTGCTACACGAGGACTTCCTAAGGGGTCACCCATCTTAGTACTACTCTCGCCCAAGCACGCTTAGCTTCGGAGTTCTGATGGGATCCGGTGCATTAGTGCTGGTATGATCACACCCGTCATGTTGAGGGTACAATTCCTTTATTTGTTAACGGTTCACAGTCCCATCCTAGAGAGATGGCCCATTCAAAAGGCCCAATGGGCTTAACGACAACCCATCCGCTTCATCAACGCAACATCCTCGCAAGACGTGATATCAACGTGTTGTAGAGCCCTCTAATGTCTCGCGAGTAAGGTTGTCGTCCTTTTAACAGCTCGCGACGTACGATCCAAGATGAAAAATTTGAGCAAAAGAAGAAAAGTGGCTTGAAACTGATGAAAACGTTTGATTTTGGGCTCCAAAAAGGGCACAGCAAGAAAGCTGGGTGTCCCTGTCGTTGAGCTCTTAGAGAGCTTTGCAACGGTATGCTGTACGCCGCGTAACTCTATACGGATCAAAAGTTATGGGCACTGGAGCGACGGAGACCTGGTCACAAGCCCTATGCCCTCGGTTTGCGGGCCCAGCCTCTACGTGAAGCGAAGTTGTCTTGGCCAATGTTTCGTGGGATTCGGTAATAGAAATTTGATGGATAAAGTATCTTGCAACCTTAACCAGGGCAAAAAAAAATTAAAAAGGGGGTGCAACACGAGGACTTCGTAGGGGGTCACCCATCCTAGTAGTACTCTCGCCCAAGCACGCTTAACTTCGGAGTTCTGATAGGATCCGGTGCATTAGTGCTGGTATGATCGCACCCGTCATGTTGCGGGCACAATTCCTTTATTTGTTAACGGTTCACAGTCCCAGCCTAGAGAGATGGCCCATTCAAAAGGCCCAATAGGCTTAACGATAACCCATCCACTTTAACAACACAGCATCCTCGCAAGACGTGATATCGACACGTTGTAGGGCCCTCTAATGTCCCGCAAGTAAGGTTGTCGTCCTTTTAACAGCTCACGACGTGTCACGCCCCAACCCGGCCTATAATGGTTAGACTAGGGTGTGATCTAAACATTTAAGTCACATCTCGTACTTAATCGTTCATGAAGATTTAACACTTAACGTTTTGGCCTAAACTCCAAAAATTTTCAGAAAACCGGCAGCATAACGGCTGTAATTGGGCTCTTTGGTTTGACCTAATTCTCTAAACGCCTCAAAATTTACCATCTCAAATTCATTTCCAACTAAGATTACTATTTATCGTCAATTGAAATGCCTACTGGTCGTCTTGATGTCTCGTTTGATTAATAACCTAGCATGATACTATGTCTCGTTCGTTTGTTAATCCTCGTTACAAAAGTACCTGTTGATCTTAACTTAATAACGTGTACCTGCTTAAGATTTGGTTGGTTCATTTTACTTAGCCCTTACCTAATACTTCATAATCCTATTATAAATACTAGCAGTAATAATAGCTAAACGATCATAGTAGTGTCTGGTGTCTGTCTTGTTAATATCAGTACAACCCAAAATTAGACCCCAAATTAGAACGGGGTTCTTTTACAATACAAACATTGTGCAACATGAAAAGAAATAGTCTTCAAGTAGCATAGTTCACAAATAGCCGTAATCACGCAAAGCACATAGGACAGGCAATCACTCCAACGAATCATCGTTAGACACATCGTCCTCAGGTACCTGTTCTCGATCTTCTTCACCTGAGATGATAAAAGAGGGTGAGTCCTTATGAACTCAGCGAGGGGGAACGAGAAATAGGTTTTGAAACTCATTTTCCGGTTCAACTTATGAAAATCCTTTTTCCAAGCATGAATACAACACAATTAAGTACATAATGATAATATACAGTAAAGGAACATAATTACCAGTCTTTCCTCCCCGAGGTTCTCTAGGAACCAAGCGAGAGTACTTATACATATAGAAAAGGATACAGTGAGCTTTTGCT
This sequence comes from Ehretia macrophylla, assembly GCA_037974665.1. Taxonomy (NCBI): domain Eukaryota; kingdom Viridiplantae; phylum Streptophyta; class Magnoliopsida; order Boraginales; family Ehretiaceae; genus Ehretia; species Ehretia macrophylla. Next base: position 82,769,431 of record CM075770.1, on the reverse strand, counting down.
CTCAGTTGTTGCGGCCAACTTCAAATCATCCCCCTTAACACGCCAAGTGGGTGTACTCCGGATGTACCCTGAAATCCTACGACCCAACTCTCCGAGGAAGTCTAGCCCCCAAGCGAGAGAGGGAATGGGACCATGATAGTCATGGTTGCACCGGCAAGCCCGATGCCTCCCGGTGTGCGTGAACGCTACCATGCCAGAATGAAAGGTTGCAACCTTGTCTGCAATGCACATTTATGACATTTAATATATCACATTAGGAGGACAACAAAGTAGATTGCCTCCGGACAGTCATAGGATTGCACATTGACAAGTAAACAAGCGAGGCACGAATAGACAAGTAATTTCACCTGAAAAGCATATGGAGTTATATGAACACTAAACGGGCAGCCATGTAACACATGTAAATCAGTCATATAACTCATTACAAAGTCCACGTAATCAAATATTAAGATAATTCACATGCAACAACATCTACATGGGCTCGGATGCAAGAAAGGCCTATTTGTCAACATACAATGATCAAAATCACATTTAGGGCTATAAGGGCATCTACGGGCAGCCTACTAAGCATATAATTCCGCACAATATCCAAATGATCAACACTTAGCAAGCCTACCTAGTCATTGAGGTTTCCATTTCGTGCTTACCCGTGTGATTAAACCTCAAGTCAACCCAAAATCATCCTCAAGCCATACATCAATTAAGTCAAACATCCCCAAGTATTCAAAACAGTCCACACAACATCCCAAAGCCACAATCCCAAGTATTTAATTCAACAAGAGAAATTACAACAATTTTACCAAGCGTATAACTAAGTGAAATCCTCACTGCAATAGGCTGCATTCTAACAATCTTTAGGACAAGCAAACAATCACCAATTCTAGTGAATAAGATTTCAAATTAAATCTTAAGAAGTGAACTAAAATCAGAAACAAACCTTGCATCATTTGGAGTTCGAGATCAATAGTTATGGCCAAAACAGTGGGATTGCACAAAACTGTCCAGATTTGCACACATTTAAGTAATTGTCGTTTTTGAGGTCCTTAGGGTCAGATTTAGCCTTCTTACATTTCTGACAAAATTGTCCAGAACTGAAAAATCTAGCAGTACACCAAATTTCATACATTTTGGACATAATTTACTAAGCTAAATCTGGTTCGTTCTACAAGGTCAGTGCATCTTCCAAAACCTGCTTCATTTTTCCAGATTTCCAGATTTGGACACATTTTAATGATTTTCCATTTTGAGGACCTTAGAGTCAAAATTAGCTTTGGCCTATTTCTGTGAAACGTGTTCAAAACTGGCAAAACTAGTCATGTAACAATTTTCATGCATTTTCAACATCATTTTCCCAAGCACGCTTAACTTCGGAGTTCAGATGGGATCCGGAGCATTAGTGCTGGTATGATCGCACCTGTCATGTTGAAGGCACAATTCCTTTATGTGTTAACGGTTCACAGTCCTAGCCTAGAGAGATGGCCAATTCAAAAGGCCCAATGGGCTTAACGATAACCCATATGCTTCAACAATGCAGCATCCTAGCAAGACGTGATATCGACGCGTTGTAGGGCCCCCTAATGTCCCGCGAGTCAGTTTGTCATCCTTTCAACGGCTCATGACGTACGATCCGGGACGAAAAAGCAGAACAAAAGAAGAAAAGTGGCTTGAAACTGATGAAAATGTTCGATTTTGGACTCCAAAATGTGGCAAAGCGTGCAAGCTAGCTGCCCCCGTCGTAGAGCTCTCAGAGAGCTTTGCAACGGTATACTGTACGCCCCGTAACTCTTTTCGGATCAAAAGTTATAGGCACCAGAGCGACGAAGACCTGGTGACAAGCCCTAAGCCCTTGGTTTGCAGGACCAGCCTCTACGTGAAGTGAAGTTGTCTTGCCCAATGTTCCGTTGGATTCGGTAATAGAAATTTAGAGGATAAAGTATCTTGGCAACCTTAACCAGGGCAAAAAAAATTGAAAAGGGGGTGCAACACAAGGACTTCCCAGGGGGTCACCCATCCTAGTACTACTCTCGCCCAAGCACGCTTAACTTTGGAGTTCTGATGGGATCCTGTGCATTAGTGCTGGTATGATCACACCCGTCATGTTGATGGCACAATTCCGTTATTTGTTAACGGTTCACAGTCCCATCCTATAGAGATGGCCCATTCAAAAAGCCCAATGGGCTTAATGACAACCCATCCGCTTCAACAACGCAGCATCCTCTTAAGACGTGATATTGACGCGTTGTAGGGCCCTGCAGTGTCCCACGAGTAAGCTTGTCCTCCTTTTAACAGCTCACGGCGTACGATCCGGGATGAAAAAACAGAGCAAAAGAAGAAAAGTGGCATGAAACTGATGAAAACGTTTGATTTCGGGCTCCAAAAAGGGGCACAGCCAGCAAGCTGGCTGCCCCCATCGTAGAGGTCTTAGAGAGCTTTGCAACGGTATGCTGTGCGCCGCGTAACTCCATACGGATCAAAAGTTATGGGCATCGAAGCGACGGAGACCTGGTCACAAGCCCTACGCCCTCGGTTTGCGGGCCCAGCCTCTACGTGAAACGAAGTTATCTTTCCCAATGTTTCGTGGGATTCAGTAATTGAAATTTGTTGGATAAAGTATCTTGGCAACCCTAAACAGGGCAAAAAAAATTAAAAGGGGTGTGCAACACGAGGACTACCCAGGGGGTCACCCATCCTATTACCACTCTCGCCCAAGCATGCTTAACTTCAGAGTTCTGATGGGATCCGGTGCATTAGTACTGGTATGATCGCACCCGTCATGTTGAGGGCACAATTCCTTTATGTGTTAACGGTTTACAGTCCCAGCCTAGAGAGATGGCCAATTCAAAAGGCCCAATGGGCATAACGATAACTCATCTGCTTCAACAACGCAGCATCCTAGCAAGTCGTGATATCGACTTGTTGTAGGGCCCCCTAATGTCCCGCGAGTAAGGATGTCGTCTTTCTAACAACTCACGACGTACGATCCGGGATGATAAAATCGAGCAAAAGAAGAAAAGTGGCCTGAAACTGATGAAAACGTTCGATTTTGGGCACCAAAAAGGGCACAACGAGCAAGCTGGCTGCCCCCGTCGTAGAGCTCTCAAAGAGCTTTGCAACGGGTGCTGCGTTACTCCTTACGGATCAAAAGTTATGGGTACCGGAGCAACGGAAACCTGGTCACAAGCCTTACGCCCTCGGTTTGCGGGCCCAGCCTCCATGTGAAGCGAAGTTGTCTTGCCCAAGGTGCCGTGGGATTCGATAATAGAAATGTGGTGGATAAAGTATCTTGGCAACCCAAACCGGAGCAAAAAAAATTGAAAAAGGGGGTGCAACACGGGGACATCCCAGGGGGTTACCCATCCTAGTACTACTCTCGCCCAAGCACGCTTAACTTCGGAGTTCTGATGGGATCCGGTGCATTAGTGATGGTATGATCGCACCCGTCATGTTGAGGGCACAATTTCTTTATTTGTTAACGGTTCACAGTCCCAGCCTAGAGAGATGGCCAATTCAAAAGGCCCAATGGGCTTAACGATAACCCATATGCTTCAACAACGCAGCATCCTAGCAAGACATAATAGCGACGCATTGTAGGGCCCCCTAATGTCCCGCGAGTAAGGTTGTCGTCCTTTTAAAAGCTCACGACGTACGATCCGGGACTAAAAAACAGACCAAAAGAAGAAAAGTGGCCTGAAACTGATGAAAACGTTTGATTTTGGGCTCCAAAAATGGGCATAGGGAGCAAACTGGCTGCCCCTATCGTAGATCTCTTAGAGAGCTTTGCAACGGAATGTTGTGCGCCGCGTAACTCCTTACGGATCAAAAGTTATGGGCACCGAAGCGACGGAGACCTGGTCACAAGCCCTACACCCTCGGTTTGCGGGTCCAACCTCCACGTGAAGCGAAGTTGTCTTGCCCAAGGTGCCGTGGGACTCGATAATAGAAATGTGGTGGATAAAGTATCTTGGCAACCCAAACCGGAGCATAAAAAATTGAATTGGGGGGTGCAACACGAGGACTTCCCCGGGGGTCACCCATTCTAGTACTACTCTCGCCCAAGCATGGTTAACTTCGGAGTTCTGATGGGATCCGGTGCATTATTGCTGGTATGATCGCACCCGTCATGTTGAGGGCACAATTCCTTTATGTGTTAACGGTTCACAGTCCCAGCCTAGAGAGATGGCCAATTCAAAAGGCCCAATGGGCTTAACGATAACCCATCTACTTCAACAACGCAGCATCCTAGCAAGACGTGATATTGACGTGTTGTAGGGTCCCTTAATGTCCCGCAAGTAAGGTTGTCCTCCTTTTAACAGCTCACGACGTATGATCCTGGACCAAAAAAATAGAGCAAAAGAAGATAAGTGTCCTGAAACTGATGAAAACGTTCGATTTTGGTCTCCAAAAATAGGCACAGCGAGCAAGCTGGCTGCCTCCGTCGTAGAGCTCTCAGAGTGCTTTGCAACGGTATGCTGTGCGCCGCGTAACTCCTTACGTATCAAAAGTTATGGGCACCGGAGCGACGGAGACCTGGTCACAAGCCCTACGCCCTCGGTTTGCAGCCCTAGCCTCCACGTGAAGCGAAGTTGTCTTACCCAAGGTGCTGTGGGATTCGATAATAGAAATGTGGTGGATAAAGTTCTTGGCAACCCAAACCGGAGCAAAAAAAATTGAAAAGGGGGGTGAAACACGAGGACATCCCGGGGGGTCACCCATCCTAGTACTACTCTCGCCCAAGCACGCTTAACTTCGGAGTTCTGATGGGATCCGGTGAATTAGTGTTCGTATGATCGCACCCGTCATGTAGAGGGCACAATTCCTTTATGTGTTAACGGTTCACAGTCCCAGCCTAGAGAGATGGCCAATTCAAAAGGCCCAATGGGTTAAACGATAACCCATATGCTTCAACAACACAGCATCCAAACAAGACATAATATCGACGCATTGTAGGGCCCCCTAATGTCCCGCGAGTAAGGTTGTCGTCCTTTTAACGGCTCACGACGTACGATCCGGGATGAAAAAACAGAGCAAAAGAAGAAAAGTGGCCTGAAATTGATGAAAACATTTGATTTTACACTCCAAAAATGGGCACAGCGAGCAAGCTGGCTGCCCCCGTCGTAGAGGTCTCAGAGAGCTTTGCAACGGTATGCTGTGAGCCACGTAACTCCTTACGGATCAAAAGTTATGGGCATCGGAGCGACGGAGACCTGGTCACAAGCCCTACGCCCTCGGTTTGTTGGCCCAGTTTCTACGTGAAGCGAAGTTGTCTAGGCAAATGTTCCATGGGATTCGGTAATAGAAATTTGGTGGATAAAGTATCTTGGCAACCTTAACCAGGGCAAAAAAAATTGAAAAGGGGGTGCAACACGAGGACTTCCCAAGGGGTCACCCATCCTAGTACTACTCTCGCCCAAGCATGCTTAACTTTGGAGTTCTGATGGGATCCGGTGCATTAGTGCAGGTATGATCGCACCCGTCATGTTGAGGATACAATTCTTTTTTGTGTTAACGGTTCACAGTCCCAGCCTAGAGAGATGGCCAATTCAAAAGGCCCATTGGGCTTAACGATAACCCATCTTCTGCAACAACGCAGCATCCTAGCAAGACGTGATATTGACTTGTTGTAGGGTCCCCTAATGTCCCGCGAGTAAGGTTGTCGTCCTTTTAACAGCTCACGATGTATGATCCAGGACGGAAAAAACAGAGCAAAAGAAGATAAGTGTCCTGAAACTGATGAAAACGTTCGATTTTGGTCTCCAAAAATAGGCACAGCGAGCAAGCTGGCTGCCTCCGTCGTAGAGCTCTCAGAGTGCTTTGCAACGGTATGCTGTGCGCCGCGTAACTCCTTACGTATCAAAAGTTATGGGCACCGGAGCGACGGAGACCTGGTCACAAGCCCTACGCCCTCGGTTTGCAGCCCTAGCCTCCACGTGAAGCGAAGTTGTCTTATCCAAGGTGCTGTGGGATTCGATAATAGAAATGTGGTGGATAAAGTTCTTGGCAACCCAAACCGGAGCAAACAAAATTGAAAAGGGGGGTGAAACACGAGGCCATCCCGGGGGGTCACCCATCGTAGTACTACTCTCGCCCAAGCACGCTTAACTTCGGAGTTCTGATGGGATCCGGTGCATTAGTGCTGGTATGATCGCACCCGTCATGTTGAGGGCACAATTCCTTTATGTGGTAACGGTTCACAGTCCCAGCCTAGAGAGATGGCCAATTCAAAAGGCCCAATGGGTTAAACGATAACCCATATGCTTCAACAACACAGCATCCAAACAAGACATAATATCGACGCATTGTAGGGCCCCCTAATGTCCCGCGAGTAAGGTTGTCGTCCTTTTAACGGCTCACGACGTACGATCCGGGATGAAAAAACAGAGCAAAAGAAGAAAAGTAGCCTGAAATTGATGAAAACATTTGATTTTACGCTCCAAAAATGGGCACAGCGAGCAAGCTGGCTGCCCCCGTCGTAGAGGTCTCAGAGAGCTTTGCAACGGTATGCTGTGAGCCACGTAACTCCTTACGGATCAAAAGTTATGGGCATCGGAGCGACGGAGACCTAGTCACAAGCCCTACGCCCTCTGTTTGCGGACCCAGCCTCTACGTGAAGCGAAGTTGTCTTGCCCAATGTTCCATGGGATTCGGTAATAGAAATTTGGTGGATAAAGTATCTTGGCAACCTTAACCAGGGCAAAAAAAATTGAAAAGGGGGTGCAACACGAGGACTTTCCAAGGGGTCACCCATCCTAGTACTACTCTCGCCCAAGCACGCTTAACTTCGGAGTTCTAATGGGATCCGGTGCATTAGTGCTGGTATGATCGCACCCGTCATGTTGAGGGCACAATTCCTTTATTTGTTAACGGTTCACAGCCCCATCCTAGAGAGATGGCCCATTCAAAAGGCCCAATGGGCTTAACGACCACCCATCCGCTTCAACAACGTAGCATTCTCGCAAGACGTGATATCGACGCGTTGTAGGGCCCCCTAATGTCCCGCGAGTAAGGTTGTTGTCCTTTTAACAGCTCACGACGTACGATCCAGGACGAAAAAACACAGTAAATGAAGAAAAATGGCATAAAACTGATGAAAATGTTCGATTTTGGGCTACAAAAAAGGGGACAGTGAACAAGTTGGCTGCCCCCATCGTACAGCTCTCAGAGAGCTTTGCAACGGTATGCTGTGCGCCGCGTAAATCCATACGGATCAAAAGTTATTGGCACCGGAGCGACGGAGACCTGGTGACAAGCCCTACGCCCTCAGTTTGCGGGCCCAGCCTCTACGTGAAGCGAAGTTGTCTTGCCCAATATTCCGTGGGATTCGGTAATAGAAATTTGGTGGATAAAGTATCTTGGCAAAATTGAAAAGGGGGTGCAACACGAGGACTTCCCAGGGGGTCACCCATCTTAGTACCACTCTCGCCCAAGCACGCTTAACTTCGGAGTTCTGATGGGATCCGATGCATTAATGCTGGTATGATCACACTCGTCATGTTGAGGGCACAATTCCTTTATGTGTTAACGGTTCACAGTCCCAACCTAGAGAGATGGCCAATTCAAAAGGCCCATTGGGCTAAACGATAACCCATCTGCTTCAACAACGCAGCATCCTAGCAAGACGTGATATCGACGCGTTGTAGGGCCCCTTAATGTCCCGCGAGTAAGGTTGTCGTCCTTTTATCAGCTCAAGACATACGATCCGAGACGAAAAAACAAAGCTAAAGAAGAAAAGTGGCCTGAAACTGATGAAAATGTTCGATTTTGGGCTCCAAAAAGGTCATAGCGAGCAAGCTGGTTGCTCCTGTCATAGAGCCCTCAAAAAGCTTTGCTACGGTATGCTGTGCGCCGCATAACTCCTTACGGATCAAAAGTTATGGGCACCGGAGCGACGGAGAACCGGTCACAAGCCCTACGTCCTCGGTTTACGTGCCCAGCCTCCACGTGAAGCGAAGTTGTCTTGCCCAAGGTGCCGTGGGATTCGGTAATAGAAATGTGGTGGATAAAGTATCTTGGCAATCCAAACCGGAGCAAAAAAAATTGAAAAGGGGGTGCAACACGAGAACATCCCAAGGGGTCACCCATCCTAGTACCACTCTCACCCAAGCACGCTTAACTTCGGAGTTCTGATGGGATCCGGTGCATTAGTGCTGATATGATCGCACCCGTCATGATGAGGGCACAATTACTTTATGTGTTAACGGTTCATAGTCCCGGCCTAGAGAGATGGCCAATTCAAAAGGCCCAATGGGCTTAATGATAACCTATCTACTTCAATAACGCAGCATCCTAGCAAGACGAGATATCGACGCATTGTAGGCCCCCTAATGTCCCGTGAGTAAGGTTGTCGTCCTTCTAACAGCTCACAACGTACGATCCGGGATGAAAAAACAGAGCAAAAGAAGAAAAGTGGAATAAAACTGATGAAAACGTTCAATTTTGGGCTCCAAAAATGGGCAAAGCCAGCAAGCTGGTAGCCCCTATCGTAGAGCTCTCAGAGAGCTTTGCAACGGTATGCTGTGCGCCGCGTAACTCCTTACGGATCAAAAGTTATGGGCACCGGAGCGACGGAGACCTGGTCACAAGCCCTACGCCCTCGGTTTGCGGGCCCAGCCTCCACGTGAAGCGAAGTTGTCTTGCCCAAGGTACCGTGGGATTTGATAATAGAAATGTGCTGGATAAAGTATCTTGGCAACCCAAACCAGAGCCAAAAAAATTGAAAAGAGAGGTGAAACACGAGGATATCCCAGGGGGTCACCCATCTTAGTACTACTCTCGTCCAAGCACGCTTAACTTCGGAGTTCTGATGGGATCCGGTGCATTAGTGCTGGTATGATCGCACCCATCATGTTTAGGGCACAATTCCTTTATTTGTTAACGGTTCACAGTCCCAGCCTAGAGAGATGACCAATTCAAAAGGCCCAATGGGCTTAACGATAACCCATCTGCTTCAACAACGCAGCATACTAGTAAGACATGATATTGACGCGTTGTAAGGCCCCCTAATGTCCCGCGAGTAAGGTTGTCGTCCTTTTAACAGCTCACGACGTATGATCCAGGACGGAAAAAACAGAGCAAAAGAAGATAAGTGGCCTGAAACTGATGAAAACGTTCGATTTTGGGCTCCAAAAACGGGCACAGTGTCACGTCCCAACCCGGCCTATAAAGGTTAGTCTAGGGTGTGATCTAAATGTTCAAGTCACGTCTCGTACTTAACCGTTCATGAAGATTTAACACTTAACTTTTTGGCCTAAACTCCAAAATTTTCTGGTAAACCGACAGCATAACGACTGTAATTGGGCTATTTGGTTTGACCTAATTCTCTAAACGCCTCAAAATTTATCATCTCAAATTCATTTCCAACTAAGATTACTATTTTATCATCAATTGAAATGCCTACTGGTTGTCTTGATGTCTCGTTTGATTAATAACCTAGCATGATAATGTGTCTCGTTCGTTTGTTAATCCTCGTTACAAAAGTACCTGTCGATCTTAGTTTAATAACGTGTACCTGCTTAAAGATTTGGTTGGTTCATTTTACTTAGCCTTTACCTAACACTTCATAATCCTATTATAGATACTAGCAGTAATAATAGCTAAACGATCATAGTATTGTTTAGTGTCTATCTAGTTAATATCAGTGCAAACCAAAATTAGACCCCAAATTACAACGGGGGTCTTTTACAATACAAACATTGAGCAACATAAAAGAAATAGTCTTCAAGTAGCATAGTTCATAAATAGCCATATTCACGCAAAGCACATAGGATAGGCAATCACTCCAAGGAATCATCGTTAGGCACATCGTCCTCAGGTACCTGTTCTTGATCTTCTTCACCTGAGATGATAAAAGAGGGTGAGTCCTTATGAACTCAGCGAGGGAGAACGAGAAATAGGTTTTGAAACTCATTTTCCGGTTCAACTTATGAAAATCCTTTTGCAAGCAAGAATATAACACAATTAAGTACATAACAATAATATAAAGTAAAGGAAGTCTAGCCCTCAAGCAAGAGAGGGAATATGTGCCATGGTAGTCACGGGTGCACCGGCAAGCCCGATGCCGCCCGGTGTGCGTTATCGCTACCATTCCAGAATGAAAGGTTGCAACCTTGTATGCAATGCACATTTATGACATTTAATATATCACATTAGGAGGACAACAAAGTAGGTTGCCTCCGGACAGTCATAAGATTGCACATTGACAAATAAACAAGCGAGGCACGAATAGACAAGTAATTTCACTTGAAAGGCGTATGGAGTTATATGAACATTAAACGGGCAGCCATGTCTGTAAGGCCCGACCCCGATTTACGTGCGATACCTCGTTTCGTGTGCCCTAACATGGATTTGCGTGCCTTGACCTAGGTTTAAGAATTGTGTTCATTTTATGTGTCATGCATTGAATTACGTGCATTCATTTAGGGTTGCATGCATTTACTTGAAAAACGTGCGTTCATCTCGTAGTTCGTGTCCTACCTCGTAGTGCGTGCCCTAGACCTAAGAAATCATGCCTTCACGCTAATCAAGAAAGCATCTTACACGGAGCACTAGACTATTAAACAATCCTACAAAATCCACTATCAATATTATAATCCTAATTCAACTCACTAGAAGATAAAATAACACAAAAAGCTAAACATTCTTTATTCCTTATTCTTTATTCTTTTTGCACTTTCAATATACAATTAAATAACATCCAAAACATGACAAAAATTCAGATTTGGCACATGATCAAAACCACCTCAAATTTCTCTCTTGCTCGACCAAAAGCTTCATGCCCATGCTAACATTTCAAAATTCCATCTTGAAGACACAAAAAATCAGATTTTGGAAGCCCTAGACCGACCACAAGCTTGAGAGTTGTAAAAGTTTTATTCCTTGTCACATTTTGTCATTTTCTTCTTTCATTTCTCTTTCTTTTCTCTCAATTTCTCTCTCTCTCTCGGCCTTGGCTCAGTTCTCTCCATCCTTAGCTCATCTTCTACACACTATAGTCAACCAAGTTAAACAACAAGCAAGGAATGTCGAGCAGGCTAGCTAGAGTTCGAATATCACACATGCATGTACATTGAAGACTTCTATTCGGCCTAGGTAAGTTTCTTGGCTTCCATTTCTTTTCTTCTTGTTCTAACCTCATGAATGTGCTAAGAGATTGATCAGTAGGCTAGGAAAAATAGAGAAACCAAGTTGGAATCTCGGCTAAGCAAGAAGAAGAAGAGATTTGAGCTTCAACAAGTTTTTGTGCATCTTTTGGGTTGATTGCTAAGGTGAGGGCTAAAACCTTTTGAAAATCCTTCAAAAATTCACATGCATGCTCATGAATGTATGTCTTTGCTTCTGTACTTGAGTTATATGGTCGTTCATAAGCTTAAACAACCATGCATGGCAAGATCTTGGCTTGAAAGTGGTGATAGGTGAAGTCGGATTGTTGACAGCTCTCTGACCAGTCTGTTTTGAGGTAAGTTTAGCTAGGAAAATGATGTTGAAAATGCTTGAAAATTGGAAGGTAACTAGTTTGGACAGTTTTTAATATTTTTCACAGAAATAGGCCGAAGCTAATTTTGACTCTAAAGTCCTCAAAATGGCAAATCTTTAAAATGTGTCCAAATCTGGAAATCTGGAAAAATGAAGCAGGTTTTGGCAGATGCACTGACCTTGTGGAACAAACCATATTTGACTTAGTAAATGTTGTCAAAAATGTATTAAATTTGGTGTGCTGCTATATTTTTCAGTTCTGGACATTTTTGTCAGAAATGGACTAAGGCTGAAACTGACCCTAAGGACCTCAAAAGCGTCAATTACTGAAAAGTGTACAAATCTGGACAGTTTTGTGCTATTCCACTGTTTCGGCTATATCTAATGATCCCGAACTCCAATTGATGCAAGGTTTGTTTCTGATTTTAGTTAACTCCTTAAGATCTAATTTGACATCTTATTCACTATATTTTGAGATTGTTTGATTATCCTATTGATTGTGAGAAAACAGCCTATTGCAGTAAGGGTTTCACTTAGTTATATGCTTGGAAAATTGTTGTAACCTCTCTTGTGGTACTAATTGCTTGGAATTGTGGTGTTGGGAAGTTGTGTGGACTGTTTTGAGTACTTGAGGATGTTTGAATTGAATGATGCATGACTTGAGAATGATTTTGAGTTGACTTAGGGTTTTAATCACACGGTTAAGCATAAAACGAAAACCCTAATGACTAGGTAGTCTTGCTAAGTGTTGATCATTTGGATATTGTGTGGAAATTATATGCTTAGTGGGCTGCCCGTAAATGTCTTTTAACTTCAAATGTGATTTTGTCCATTGCATGTTGACAATTAAGCTTTTCTTGCACCCGAACCCATGTTGATGTCATTGCATGTTGAATAATCTTATCACTTGATCACGTGGGCTTTGTAATGAGTTATATGCCCTGTTTTACATGTGTTACATGGCTGCCTGTTTAATTTTCGTATAACTCTGTATGTCTTTCAAGTGAAATTTCATGTCTTATCGTGCCCTGCTTGTTTACCTGTCAATGTGCAATCTTATGACTGTCCGGAGACAACCTACTTTGTTGTCCTCCTACTGTGATATATATTACCTGTCATGAATGTGCATTGCATACAAGGTTGCAACCTTTCCTGTTGGCATGGTAGCGATCACGCACACCGGGCGGCATCGGGCTTGCCGGTGCACCCGTGACTACCATGGTCCCATTCCCTCTCTCGCTTGGGGGCTAGACTTCCTTGGAGAGTTAGGTCGTAGGATTTCGGGGTACATCCGGAGTACACCCACCTGGCGTGTTTAGGGGATGATTTGAAGTCGGCCACAACAACTGATTCTGGAACTGATCTGAGAGCAAAAGCTCACCGTATCCTTTTACTATGTGTATAAGTACTCTCGCTTGGTTCATGGAGAACCTCGGGGAGGAAAGACTGATATTCATGTTCCTGTATCTTATATTATTGTTATATTCATGCTTGCAAAAGGATTTTCATAAGTTGAACCGGAAAATGAGTTTCAAAACCTATTTCTCGTTCCCCGTCGCTGAGTTCATAAGGACTTACCCTCTTTTATCATCTCAGGTGAAGAAGACCCATAACAGGTACCCGAGGACGGTGTGCCTAATGATGAACCCCTGGAGTGATTGCCTGTCATTGCTTGCTTTGCTTGAATGTGGCTACTTGTGAACTTTATGTTACTTGAAGACTATTTCCTTTTATGTTGCTCAATGTTGTGATGTAAAAGACCCCCGTTGTAATTTGGGGTCTAATTTTGGTTTGTACTTATATTAAGTAGACTGATGCTAGACATTACTATGATCGTTTTGCTTTATCACCGCTAGTATCTATCATAGGTCATGACGTATTAGTTAAGGACTAAGTAAATGAACTTATCCAATCTTAAACAGGTACTCGCTATTAAGCTAAGATCAACAGGTACTTTTGTAACGAGGATAAACAAACAAACGAGACATAGTATCATGCTAGGTTATAAATCAAACGAGACATCAAGATAACTAACATGCATTTCAATTGATGATAATTAGCAATCTTAGTTGGAAATGAACTTGAGATAGTAAATTTTGAGGCATTTAGAGAATTAGGCCAAACCAAATAGCCCAATTACAGCCGTTATGCAGCCGGTTTTCCGGAAAACTTTGGAGTTTAGACTAAAACGATAAGTGTTAAAACTTCTTAAACGGTTAAGTATGTGACATGTCCTGAACATTTAGGTCATACCCTAGTCTAACCTTATTGGCCGGGTTGGGGCGTGACAATGTAACACATGTAAATCAAGTCAATTAACTCATTTCAGAGTCCACGTAATCAAATATTAAGATTGTTCAACATGCAACAACATCTACGTGGGTCGGAATGCAAGATAGGCCTATTTGTCAACATGCAATGTTCAAAATCACGTTTAGGGCTATAAGGGCATCTACGGGCAACCTACTAAGCATATAATTCCACACAAAAATCCAAATGATCAACATTAGCAAGCCTACCTAGTTGTTAAGGTTTCCATTTCGTGCTTACCCGTGTGATTAAACCCTAAGTCAACTCAAAATCAACCTCAAGTCATGCATCATTTAATTCAAACATCCTCAAGTACTAAAAACAGTCCACACAACATCCCAACGCCACAAACCCAAGCATTTAATACCACAAGAGAAGTTACAACAAGTTTTCTAAGCATATAACCAAGTGAAACCCTCACTGCAATAGGCTGTTTTCCCACAATCATTAAGACAAGCAAACAATATCCAATTCCAGTGAATAAGATGTCAAATTAAATCTTAAGAAGTGAACTAAAATCAGAAACAAACCTTGCATCATTTGGAGTTCGGGATCATTAGTTATAGCCGAAACAGTGGGATAGCACAAAACTGTCCAGATTTGCACACATTTCGATAATTGACGTTTTTGAGGTCCTTAGGGTCAGATTTAGCCTTAGTCCATTTCAGGAAAAAATGTCCAGAACTGAAAAATCTAGCATCTAACCAAATTTCATGCATTTTGGACGACAGTTACTAAGTCAAATCTGGTTCGTTCTACAAGGTCAGTGCATCTGCCAAAACCTGCTTCATTTTTCCAGATTTCCAGATTTGGACACATTTCAAAGATTTTCCATTTTGAGGACCATAGAGTCAAAATTAACTCTGGCCGATTTCTGTGAAAAATGTTGAAAACTGGCCAAACTAGTAACATACCAATTTTCATGTATTTTAAACATCATTTGCCTAGCCAAACTCACCTCAAAACAACAGATCAGAGAGCTGTCACATAATCCGACTTCACCTATCATCACTTTCAAGCCAAAATCTTGCCATGCATGGTTGAAGAAGCTTATGAACGAACATATAACTAAGTACAGAAGCAAAGAAATACATTTAAGATCATGCATGTGGATTTTTTGAAGGATTTTCAAAAGGTTTTAGCCATCACCTTAGCAAATCAACAAGAAGATGCACAAAAACTTGTTGAAGCACAATTTTCTTCTTCTTCTTTGCCTAGCGGAGATTCCAACTTGGTTTTCTCTATTTTTCCTAGCTTAGTGACCAAGCTCTTAGTACATGCATGTGGTTAGAACAAGAAGAAAATAAATGGAAGCTTAGTAACTCACCTAGGGCCGAAATGAAGACTCAAGAGCTTGCATGTGAGTTTTCTTGCAACCTAGCTAGCTTGGTTGAGTTCCTTTGCTTGGGCTTGCCTTGAATAACCATAGGATGATGAAGATGAGCTAGGAAGGTGAGAAACTCAGCCAAGGCTGAGAGAGAGAGAGAAAAATGATAGGGAGAGAGAGAAGATGAGAGGAAAAAAAGAAGAAATGACAAAGAATGACAAAGAGTGAAGCTTTTGCATTTCTTCAAGCATTTGGTCGGCCTTGAGCTTGATGATTCAGCCTTTTTGTGTCTTCAAGGTGTAATTTAAAATTGCTAGCATGGGCAAGGTGTGTTTGGTCGAGCAAGGTGGAGAATTGAGGAGGTTTGGAGCAATTTTTTTATGCATTTGATAAGTGTTTTTGTCATAACTTGTCTAGAACCAATTTGAATTGAGCATGCATGCAAAGACACCACATAGTGGTCGGCCAAGGCTAAATAAATTCTGATTTTTTGTCATCTATTGGAGTATTATTTAATTGGGTGTTGGAAGTGCAAAAGGAATAAGGAATAAAGAATAAGGAATGCTTAGTGTTTAGTGAATTTTTGTCTTCTAGTGAGTTAATTTAGGATTATAATATTGATAGTGGAGTTTGTAGGATTATTTGATAGTCTAGTGCCTTGTGTAAGATGCTTTCTTGATTAGCGTGAGGGCACATTTTCCTAGGTCTAGGGCACGCACTATGAGGTAGGACACGCACTACGAGATGAACGAACGTTTTCCAAGTAAATGCACGCAACCCTAAATGAATGCACATAATTCAATGCATGGCACACAAAACAAACACAATTCTTAAACCTAGGTCAAGGCACACAATTCTTAAACCTAGGTCAAGGCACGCAATTCTATATTAGGACACACGAAATGAGGTATCGCATGCAAATCGAGGTAGGATTCTTAAACCTAGGTTAGGGCACGCAATTCAAGGTCAGTGACACAAATCGAGGTAACACACGTTATTCGGGGTTGGGCCTCACACCAGCGAAGCAAGCTTGTCTGCCCCCATAGTAGGGCTCTTGGAGAGCTTTCCAACGGTATGCTGTGCGCTGTGTAACTCCTTAAGGATCAAAAGTTATGGGCACCGGAGCGACGGAGACCAGGTCACAAGCCCTATGCCCTCGGTTTGTGGGCCCAGCCTCCACGTGAAGTGAAGTTGTCTTGCCCAAGGTGCCGTGGGATTCGATAATAGAAATGTGGTGGATAAAGTATCTTGGCAACCCAATCCAGAGCAAAAAAAATTGAAAAGGGGATTGCAACACGAGGACATCCCAGGGGGTCACCCATCCTAGTACTACTTTCGGCCAAGCATGCTTAACTTCAGAATTCTAATGGGATCCGGTGCATTAGTGCTGGTATGATCGCACCCGTCATGTTGAGGGCGCAATTCCTTTATGTGTTAACGGTTCACAGTCCCAGCCTAGAGAGATGGCCAATTCAAAAGGCCCAATGGGCTTAACGATAACCCATATGCTTCAACAACGCAGCATCCTAGCAAGACATGATATCAAAGCGTTGTAGGGCCCCCTAGTGTCCAGCGAGTCAGGTTGTCATCCTTTTAACAGCTCACGACATACGATCCGGGATAAAAAACAGAGCAAACGAAGAAAAGTGGGCCGAAAGCAATGAAAACGTTCGATTTTGGGCTCCAAAAATAGGTACAGAGAGCAAGCTCGCTACCCCCGTCGTAGAGCTCTTGGAGATCTTTGCAACGGCATGATGTGCACCGCGTAACTCCTTACGGATCAAAAGTTATGGGCACCGAAGCGGCGGAGACCTGGTCACAAGCCCTACTCATTCTGTTTGCGGGCCCAGCCTCTAGCTGAAGCGAAGTTGTCTTGATCAATGTTCCGTGGGATTCAGTAATAGAGATTTGGTGGATAAAGTATCTTGGCAACCCTAACCAGGGCAAAAAAAATTGAAAAGGAGGTACAACACGAGGACTTCCCAAGGGGTCACCCATCCTAGTACTACTCTCGCCCAAGCATGCTTAAATTCGAAGTTCTGATGGGATCCGGTGCATTAGTGCTGGTATGATCGCACCCGTCATGTTGAGGGCATAATTCCTTTATTTCTTACTGGTTCACAGTCCCATCCTAGAGAGATGGACCATTCAAAAGGCCCAATGGGCTTAACGACAACCCATCCGCTTCAACAACGTAGCATTCTCACAAGATGTGATATCGAGGGTTGTAGGGCCCTCTAATGTCCCGCGAGTAAGGTTGTTGTGCTTTTTACAGATCACGACGTACGATCTGGGACGGAAAAATAGAGTAAAAGAAGAAAAGTGGCATGAAACTGATGAAAACGTTCAATTTTGGGCTCCAAAAATGGGCACATCGAGCAAGCTAGCTGCCCCCGTCGTAGAGCTCTCAGAGAGCTTTGTAACGGTATGTCGTGCGCCGCGTAACTCCTTACGGATCAAAAGTTATGGGCAACGGAGCGACGGAGACCTGGTCACAAGCCCTACGCCCTCGGTTTGCTGGCCCAGCCTCTACGTGAAGCGAAGTTGTCTTGCCCAATGTTCTGTGGGATTTGGTAATAGAAATTTGGTTGGTAAAGTATCTTGGCAACCCTAACCAGGGCAAACAAAATTGAAAATGGGGTGCAACACGAGGACTTCCCAAGGGGCCAATCGTCATAGTACTACTCTCGCCCAAGCACGCTTAACTTCGAAGTTCTGATGGGATCCGGTGCATTAGTGCTAGTATGATCGCACCCGTCAAGTTGAGGGCACAATTCCTTTATGTGTTAATGGTTCACAGTCCCAGCCTAGAGAGATGGGCAATTCAAAAGGCCTATTGGGTTTAACGATAACCCATATGCTTCAACAATGCAGCATCCTAGCAAGACGTGATATCGACGCATTATAGGGCCCCCTAATGTCCCGCGAGTAAGGTTGTCGTCCTTTTATCAGCTCACGACATACGATCCAGGATGAAAAAACAGAGCAAAAGAAGAAAAGTGGCCTGAAACTGATGAAAAAGTTCGATTTTGGGCTCCAAAAAGGGCACAGCAAGCAAACTGGTTGCCCTTGTCGTAGAGCTCTCTGAGAGCTTTGCAACGGTATGCTGTGCGCCGCGTAACTCCTTACGGATCAAAAGTTATGGGCACCGGAGCGACGGAGACCTGGTCACAAGCCCTATGTCCTCAGTTTGCTGGCCCAACCTCTACGTGAAGCGAAGTTGTCTTGCCCAATGTTTCGTGGGATTCGGTAATAGAAATTTGGTGGATAAAGTATCCTGGCAACCTTAACCAGGGCAAAAAAAATTGAAAAGGGGGTGCAACATGAGAACATCCCTGGGGGTCACCCATCCTAGTACCACTCTTGCCCAAGCATGCTTAACTTCGGAGTTCTGATGGGATCCGGTATATTTGTGCAGGTATGATCACACCCGTCATGTTGAGGTTACAATTCCTTTATGTGTTAACGGTTCACTATCCCGGCCTAGAGAGATGGCCAATTCAAAAGGCCTAATGGGCTTAACGATAACCCATATGTTTCAAACACGCAGCATCCTAGCAAGACGTGATATCGACGCGTTGTAGGGCCCATTAATTTCCCGTGAGTAAGGTTGTCGTCCTTTTAACAGCTTACGACGTAAGATCCGGGATGAAAAAACCAAGCAAAAGAAGAAAAGTGGCCTGAAACTGATGAAAACGTTCAATTTTGGGATCCGAAAATGGGCACAGCAAGCAAGCTGGCTGCCCCTGTCATAGAGCTCTCAAAGTATTTTGCAACTGTATGCTGTGCGCCGCGTAACTCCTTAAGGATCAAAAGTTATGGGCACCGAAGCGACGAAGGCCTGGTCACAAGCCCTACGCCATCGGTTTGCGGGCCCAGCCGCCACGTGAAGCGAAGTTGTCTTTCCCAAGGTGCCGTGGGATTCGATAATAGAAATATGGTGGATAAAGTATCGTGGCAACCCAAACCGGAGCAAAAAAAATTGAAAAGGGGGGTGCAACACGAGGACATCCCAGGGGGTCACCCATCCTAGTACTACACTCGCCCAAGCACGCTTAACCTCGGAGTTCTGATGGGATCTGGTGCGTTAGTGCTGGTATGATCGCACCCATCATGTTGAGGGCACAATTCCTTTATGTGTTAACGGTTCCCAGTCCCAGCCTAGAGAGATGGCCAATTCAAAAGGCCCAATGGGCTTAACGATAACCCATATGCTTCAACAATGCAGCTTCCTAGCAAGACGTGATATTGACGCATTTTAGGGCCCCCTAATGTTCCGCGAGTAAGGTTGTCGTCCTTTTAACAGCTCACGACGTACGATCTGGGACGAAAAAATAGAGCAAAAGAAGAAAAGTGGCCTGAAACTGATGAAAACGTTCGATTTTGGGCTCCAAAAATGGGCACACTGAGCAAGCTGGCTGCCCCCGTCGTAGAGCTCTCATAAAGCTTTGCAACGGTATGCTGTGCGCCGCGTAACTCCTTACGGATCAAAAGTTATGGGCACCTAAGCGACAGAGACCTGGTCAGAAACCCTACTTCCTCGGTTTGCCGGCCCAGCCTCTACGTGAAGCGAAGTTGTCTTGCCCAATGTTTCGTGGGATTCGGTAATAGAAATTTGGTGGATAAAGTATCTTGGCAACCTTAACCAGGGCAAAAAAAATTGAAAAGGGGTTGCAACACGAGGACTTCCCAGGGGGTCACACATCCTAGTACTACTCTCGCCCAAGCACGCTTAACTTCGTAGTTCTGATGGGATCCACTGCATTAGTACTGGTATGATCGTACCCGTCATGTTGAGGGCACAATTCCTTTATTTGTTAACGGTTCACAGTCCCATCCTAGAGAGATGGACCATTCAAAAGGCCCAATGGGCTTAACGACAACCCATCCACATCAACAATGCAGCATCCTCGCAAGATGTGATATCGACGCGTTGTAGGGCCCTCTAATGTCCCGCGGGTAAGGTTATGGTCCTTTTAACAGCTCACGACGTACAATCTGGGATGAAAAAACAGAGCAAAAGAAGAAAAGTGGCATGAAACTGATGAAAATGTTTGATTTTAGGCTCCAAAACCTGGCACAGCAAGCAAGCTTGCTGCCCCTCATCGTAGAGCTGTCAGAGAGCTTTGCAACGGTATGTTGTGCACTGCGTAACTCCTTATGGATCAAAAGTTATGGGCATCGGAGCGACGGAGACCTGGTCACATGCCCTACGCCCTCGGTTTGCGGGCCCAGCCTCTACGTGAAGTGCAGTTGTCTTGCCCAAAGTTTCGTGGGATTATGTAATAGAAATTTGGTGGACAAAGTATCTTGGCAACCCTAACCAGGGCAAAAAAAATTGAAAAGGAGGTGCAACACGAGGACTTCGCAGGGGGTCACCCATCTTAGTACTACTCTCGCCCAAGCACGCTTAACTTCGGAGTTCTGATGGGATCCGGTGCATTAGTGCTGGTAAGATCGCACCCGTCATGCTGAGGGCACAATTCCTTTATGTTTTAACGGTTCATTGTCCCAGCCTAGAGAGATGGCCAATTCAAAAGGCCCATTGGGCTTAACGATAACCCATCTACTTCCACAATGCAGCATCCTAGCAAGACGTTATATCGACGCATAGTAGGGCCCCCTAATGTCTCGCGAGTAAGGTTGTCGTCGTTTTAACAGCTTACGACGTACGATCCGGGACAAAAAAATAGAGCAAAAGAAGAAAAGTGGCCTGAAACTGATGAGAACGTTCGATTTTAGTCTCCAAAAAGGGGCACAGTGTGAGGCCCGACCCTGATTTGTGTGCGAAACCTAACTTCGTGTGCCCTAACCTAGATTTGCGTGCCATGAACTAGGTTTGAGAATTGTATTTAGTTTTGTGTGCCTTGCATTGAATTTCGTGCATTCATATAGAGTTACATGCGTTTACTTGGAAAACGTGCGTTCGCTCGTAGTTTGTGTCCTACCTCGAAGTGCGCGCACTAAACCTAGGAAAGCGTGTCATCACGCTAATCAAGAAATCATCTTACACGAAGCACTAGACTATTAAACAATCCTACAAAATGCACTAACAATATAATAATCTAAATTCCTTTCACTAGAAGACAAAAATGCGCCAAAAACAAAACATTATTTATTCTTTTTGCTTTATTCTTTTTTTTGCACTTCCAAAATACAATAAAATAAGACTCAAAAGAAGACACAAAATTCAGATTTGGCACATGCAATAGCCGGCCATGTCTTGTTCTTGAGCAAGAAAATTTAGCAACATATTTTATTCTATGCATGCAAAGACAAAAAAATGACATAAGGCATTAAAATAATTGCTCAAATTCCTTCAAATCCTCACCATATCCGGCCAGCCCTTGCATGCCCATTCTAGCATTCAAAATTTAAAGCATTTTGGAGATAAAAGCTGAAATTGAAAGCCTCAAGGCCGACCATGCTCCTCAAGTTGCAAAGCCTTTGTTTTATCTTCATTTTCTTCATTTCTTTCTCTCACATTTCTCTCTCACTCTCTTTTCCTCTCTCCATTTCGGTCCTTGGATGAACTCCCACCATTCTTGCACATCTTCATCACACCTTGGTCGAACAAGGCAAGCAAACCATCAAGAAAACCAAGCAAACAAGCTAGAGTTCGAAAATTTCTCTTGCATGCGCATTTGAAGCTCCATTTCGGCCTAGGTGAGTTACTAAGCATCCATTTCTTTTCTTCATAGTTTAACATCATGCTTGTGCTAAGAGTTTGAACATTAAGCTAGGAAAAATAGAGAAAAACTAGTGAGGTTCTCGGCTAAGCAAGGGAAAGGAGAAGGTTTGAGCTTCAACAAAGGGTCTTGAGCATTTTGTGGTTGATTGCTAAGGTGAGGGTTAAAAGCTTTTGAAAACTCTTGAAATTTCACATGCATGTTCACAAATGAGTATATTTGCTTCTGTACTTGAGTTATGTGGTCGTCCATGAGCTTAAACAACCATGCATGGCAAGAACTTGACTTGAAAATGATGCTAAGTGGAGTCGAATTTATGTGACAGCTCTCTGACCAGTCTGTTCGAGGTAAGTTTAGCTAATAAAATGATGTTTAAAATGCTTGAAAATTGGTGGGTGACTAGTTTGGACAGTTTTGAACATTTTTCCCAGAAATAGGTCGAAGCAGATTTTGACTCTAAGGTCCTCAAAATGGCAAATCATTAAAGTGTGACCAAATCTGGAAATCTGGAAAAATGAATCAGGTTTTGGCAGATGCACTGACCTTGTGGAACGAACCATATTTGACTTAGTAAATGTTGTCCAAAATGCATGAAAATTGGTGTGCTGCTATATTTTTCAGTTCTGGACAACTTTGTCAGAAATAGACCAAAGCTAAAAATGACTCTAAGGACCTCAAAAACGTCATTTTCTGAAAAGTGTGCAAATCTGGACAGTTTTGTGTTACCTCACTGTTTCGGTTATAACTAATGATTCTGAACTCCAATTGATGCAAGGCTTGTTTCTGATTTTAGTTAACTTCTTAAGATTTAATTTGACATCTTATTCACTGAATTTGGAGATTTTTTGATTATCCGATTGATTGTGAGAAAACAGCCTATTGCAGTGAGTGTTCCACTTAGCTATGTGCTTGGAAAACTATTGTAACCTCTTTTGTGGCACTAGTTGCTTGGAATTGTGGTGTTGGAATATTATGTGGACTGTTTTAAGCACTTGAGGATGTATGAATTGAATGATGTATGACTTGGGAATGATGTTAAGTTGACTTAGGGTTTGATCGCACGATTATGCATGAAATGGAAACCCTAATGACTAAGTATTCTTGCTAAGTGTTAACCATTGGATATTGTGAGGAAACTGTACGTTGCGTGGGCTGCCCGTAAATGTTTTATAACTTTAAAAGTGATATTGACCATTGCATGTTGACAAATAAGCTTTTCTCGCACTTGAACCCTTGTTCATATCACTACATGTTGAGTAATCTTATCACTTGATTGCGTGGACTTTTAATGAGTTATATGGCCTGTTTTACATGTGTTACATGGCTGCCCGTTTAATTTTCATATAACTCTATATGCTTTTCAAGTGAAATTTCCTGTCTTATCGTGTCCTGCTTGTTTATCTGTCAATGTGCAATCTTATGACTGTCCGGAGGCAACCTACTTTGTTGTCCTCCTTCTGTGATATATATTACCTGTCATAAATGTGCATTGCATACAAGGTTACAACCTTTCCTGTCGGCATGGTAGCGATCACGTACGCCGGGCGGCATCAGGCTTGCCGGTGTTACCGTGACCACCATGGTCCCATTCCCTCTCTCACTTGGGGGCTAGACTTCCTCGGAGAGTTGGGTCGTAGGATTTTGGGGTACATCCGGAGTACACCCACCTGGTGTGTTTGGGGGATGATTCTAAGTCGGCCGCAACAATTGATCCTGGATCTGATATGAGAGCAAAAGCTCACCGTATCCTTTTTATTATGTGTATAAGTACTCCCGCTTGGATCCTAGAGAACCTCGGGGAGGAAAGACTGGTATTCCTGTTTCTGTATTTGTATTTATGTACTTGTATTCCTGTTGTATTCATGTTTTAAAAAGGGATTTTCATAAGTTTAACCAGAAAATGAGTTTCAAAACTTATTTCTCGTTCCCCCTCGCTGAGTTCATAAGGACTCACCCTCTTTTATCATTTCAGGTGAAGAAGAACAACTACAGGAACCCGAGCTCAATGTACCTAATGATGAACCTCTGGAATGATTGCTTGTTATCGTTGTTTTGCTTGAACGTGACTTCTTGTGAACTTTTGTTACTTAAAGACTATTTCCCTTATATTGTTTGTTGCTTGTGATGTAAAAGACCCCCGCTGTAATTTGGGGTCTAATTTTGGGTTGTAATTATTTTAAGTAGACTGATACTAGACATGACACTACTATGATCGTTTTGCTTTTACTACCGCTAGTATCTATCACAAGTTATGATGCTTAGTTAAGGAATAGGTTAATGAACTTATCCAATCTCAGTAGGTACTCACTAATAAGCTAAGATCAACAGGTATATTTTGAAACGAGAATAAATGGACAAACAAGACATAGTATCTTGCTAGGTTATCAATCAAATGGGACGTCGAAATAACCAATAGGTAATTCAATTGATGATTAAATAGTAAATTCTAGTCGGGAATGGACTTGAATTGGAAGTCTTGAGACTGTTAGATAATTTAGGTCAAAACAAAGAGCCCAATTGCAGCCGTTATACTGTCGGATTTTCGAAAAATTTTGGAGTCTAGAATAAAACGTTAAGTGCTAAACCTCCTAGAACGATTAAGAATGTGAATGGACTTGAATGTTTAGATCACACCCTAGTCTAACCTTAATAGGCTGGGTTGGGGCGTGACACACAGCGACCAAGCTGGCTTCCCCCGTCGTAGAGTTCTCAGAGAGCTTTGGAACGGTATGCTGTGCGCCGCGTAACTCCATACGGATCAAAAGTTATGGGCACCGGAGCAACGAAGCCCTGGTCACAAGTCGTATGCCCTCGGTTTGCGGGCCCAGCCTCTACGTGAAACGAAGTTGTCTTGCCCAATGCTCTGTGGGATTCGGTAATAGAAATTTGGTGGATAAAGCATCTTGGCAACCCTAACCAGAGCAAAAAAATTGAAAAGCTGGTGCAACACGAGGACTTCCCCAGGGGTCACCTATCCTAGTACTACTCTTGCCCAAGCATGCTTAACTTCGTAGTTCTGATGGGATCCGGTGCATTAGTGCTGGTATGATCGCACCCGTCATGTTGAGGGCATAATTCCTTTATGTGTTAACGGTTCACAGTCCCATCCTAGAGAGATTGCCCATCCACTTCAACAACGTAGCATCCTCGCAAGACGTGATATCAACGCGTTGTAGGGCCCTCCAATGTCCCGCGAGTAAGGTTGTCATCCTTTTAACAGCTCATGACGTACGATCCGGGATGAAAAAATAGAGCAAAAGAAGAAAAGCAAACTGAAACTGATGAAAACATTCGATTTTGGGCTCCAAAATGGGGCACAGCGAGCAAGCTAGCTGCCTTTGTTGTAGAGCTCTCGGAGAGCTTTCCAACAGTATGTTGTGCGCCGCATAACTCCTTACGGATCAAAAGGTATATGCACCGGAGCAACGCAGACCTACTCACATGCCCTACGACCTCGGTTTGCGGGCCCGACCTCCACGTGAAGCGAAGTTGTCTTGCCCAAGGTCCCGTGGGATTTGATAATAGAAATGTGGTGGATAAATTATCTTGGCAACCCTAACTGGAGCAAAAAAAATTAAAAAGGGGGGTGGAACACGAGGACATCCCAAGGGGTCACCCATCCTAGTACTACTCTCGCCGAAGCACGCTTAACTTCGTAGTTCTGAAAGGATCTGGTGTATTAGTGCTGGTATGATCGCACCGGTCATGTTCAGGGCACAATTCTTTTATGTGTTAACGGTTCACAGTCCCAGCCTAGAGAGATGGCCAACTCAAAAGGCCCAATGGGCTTAACGATAACCCGTCTACTTCAAAAACACAGCATCCTAGCAAGACGTGGTATTGACGCGTTGTAGGGCCCTCTAATGTCCTGCGAGTAATGTCGTCGTCCTTTTGACAGCTCACGACTTACGATCCAGGACAGAAAAAACAGAGCAAAAGAAGATAAGTGGCCTGAAATTGATGAAAACGTTCGATTTTGGGCTCCAAAATAGGGCACAGGGAGCAAGCTCGCTGCCCCAGTCGTAGAGCTCTCAGAGAGCTTTGCAACGGTATGCTGTGCACCACGTAACTCCTTACAGAACAAAAGTTATGGGCACCAGAGCGACGGAGACCTAGTCACAAGCCCTACGCCCTCGGTTTGCGGGCCTAGCCTCCACGTGAAGTGAAGTTGTCTTGTCCAAGGTGTCGCGGGATTCGATAATAGAAATGTGGTGGATAAAGTATCTTAGCAACCCAAACCGGAGCAAAAAAAATTGAAAAAGGGGGCTACAACACGAGGACATCCTAGGGGGTCACCCATCCTAGTACTACTCCCGCCCAAGAACACTAAAGTTCATAGTTATAATGGGATCCGGTGCATTAATGCTGGTATGATCGCACCCGTCATGTTGAGGGCACAATTCCTTTATGGTTTAACGGTTCACAGTCCCAGCCTAGAGAGATGGCCAATTTAAAAGACCCAATTGGCTTAACGATAACCCATATGCTTCAACAACGCAGCATCCTAGCAAGACATGATATCGACGCGTTCTAGGGACCTCTAATGTCCCGCAAGTAAGGTTGTCATCCTTTTAACAGCTCACGACGTACGATCCGGGATGAAAAAATGGAGCAAAAGAAGAAAATTGGCCTGAAACTGATAAAAACGATCGATTTTGGGCTACAAAAATGGGCACAGCGAGCAAGTTGGATTCCCCCGTCGTAGAGCTCTCAGTGAGCTTTGCAATGGTATGCCGTGCGTCGCGTAAATCCTTACGGATCAAAAGTTATGGGCACCGGAGCGTCGGAGACTTGGTCACTAGCCCTAAGCCGTCGGTTTGCGGGCCCAGCCTCTTCGTGAAGCAAAGTTGTCTTGCCCAATGTTCCGTGGGATTCGATAATAGAAATTTGGTGGATAAAGTATCTTGGCAACCCTAACCACGACAAAAAAAATTGAAAAGGGGTGCAACACGAGGAATTTCCAAGGGGTCACCTATCTTAGTACTACTCTCGCCCAAAAGCACGCTTAACTTCAGAGTTCTGATGGGATCCGGTGCAATAGTACTGGTATGATCGCACCCGTCATGTTGAGGGGACAATTCCTTTATGTGTTAATGGTTCACAGTCCCAGCGTAGAGAGATGGCCAATTCAAAGGCCCATTGGGCTTAACGATAAGCCATCTGCTTCAACAACGCAGCATCCAAGCAAGACGTGATATTGACGCATTGTAGGGCCCCCTAATGTCCCGTGAGTAAGGTTGTCGTCCTTTTATCAGCTCACGACATACGATCCGGGGTGAACAAATAGAGCAAAAGAAGAAAAGTGGCCTGAAACGGATGAAAACGTTCGATTTTAGGCTCCAAAAAAGGCACAGCGAGCAAGCTAGCGACCCTTGTTGTAGAGCTCCCAGAGAGCTTTGCAACGGTGTGTTGTGCGCCGCGTAACTCCTTACGGATCAAAAGTTATGGGCACCGGAGCGACGGAGACCTGGTCACAAGCCCTACGTCCTCGGTTTGCGGGCCCAGCCTCCACGTGAAGCGAAGTTGTCTTGCCCAAGGTGCTGTGGGATTCAGTAATAGAAATGTGGTGGATAAAGTATATTGGCAACCCAAACCGGAGCAATAAAAATTGAAAAGGGGGGTGCAACACGAGGACATCCCAGGGCGTCACCCATCCTTGTACTACTCTCGCTCAAGCACGCTTAACTTCGGAGTTCTGATGGGATCTGGTGCATTAGTGCTGGTATGATCGCACCCGTCATGTTGAGGGCACAATTCCTTTATGTGTTAATGGTTCACAGTCCCGGCCTAGAGAGATGACCAATTCAAAAGGCCCAATGGGCTTAACGATAGCCCATCTGCTTTAACAACGTAGCATCCTAGCAAGATGTGATATCGACGCATTGTAGGGCCCCCTAACGTCCCGCGAGTAAGGTTGTTGTCCTTTTAACAGCTCACTACGTACTATCCGGGATGAAAAAATAGAGCAAAAGAAGAAAAGTGGCCTTAAACTGATGAAAACGTTCGATTTTGAGCTACAAAAATGGGCACACCGAGCAAACTGGCTGCCCCCGTCGTAGAGCTCTCAAAGAGCATTGCATCAGTATGCAGTGCGCCGCGTAACTCCTTATGAATCAAAAGTTATGGGCACCGGAACGACGGAGACCTGGTCACAAGCCCTACGCCCTCTGTTTGCAGGCCCAGCCTCCACGTGAAGCGAAGTTGTCTTGCCCAAGGTGCTGTGGGATTCGATAATTGAAATGTGGTGGATAAAGTATCTTGGCAACCCAAACTGGAGCAAAAAAAATTGAAAAGGGGGGTGCAACACGAGGTCATCCAAGGGGGTCACCCATCCTAGTACTACTCTCGCCCAAGCACGCTTAACTTCGTAGTTCTCATGGATCCGGTGCATTAGTGCTTGTATGATCGCACCCGTCATGTTGAGGGTACAATTCCTTTATGTGTTAACGGTTCACAGTCCCAGCCTAGAGAGATGGCCAATTCAAAAGGCCCAATGGGCTTAACGATAACATATATGCTTCAACAACACAGCATGCTAGCAAGCCGAGATTTCAGCGTGTTGTAGGGCCCCCTAAAGCCCCGCGAGTAAGGTTATCGTCCTTTTAACAGCTCACGACGTACGATCTGTGACGAAAAAACTGAGAAAAAGAAGAAAAGTGGCCTGAAACTGATGAAAACGTTCGATTTTGGGCTCCAACAATGGGCACAGAGAGCAAGCTGGCTGCCTCCGTCCTAGAGCTCTCAGAGAGATTTACAATGGTATGCAGCGCACCGCGTAACTCCTTTCGGATTAAAAGTAATGGGCACTGGAGCGACGGAGACCTGGTCACAAGCCTTACGCTCTCGGTTTGTGGGCCCAGCATCTACGTGAAGCGAAGTTATCTTGCCTAATGTTCCGTGGGATTTGGTAATAGAAATTTGGTGGATAAAGTATCTTGGCAACCTTAACCAGGACAAAAAAAAATTGAAAAGAGGGTGCAACACGAGGACTTCCCAAGGGGTCACCCATCCTAGTACTACTTTCGCCCAAGCACGCTTAACTTCGAAGTTCAGATGGTATACGATGCATTAGTGCTGGTATGATCGCACCCATCTTGTTGAGGGCACAATTCCTTTATTTGTTAACGTTTCACAGTCCCATCCTAGAGAGATGGCCCATTCAAAAGGCCCAATAGGCTTAACGACAACCCATCTGCTTCAACAACGCAGCATCCTCGCAAGACGTGATATCGAAGCGTTGTAGAGCCCTCTAATGTCCCGCGAGTAAGGATGTCGTCCTTTTAACAGCTCACGACGTACGATCCGGGATGAAAAAACAGAGCAAAAGAAGAAAATTGGCTTGAAACTGATGAAAACGTTCGATTTTGGGCTCCAAAAATGGGTACAGCGAGTAAGCTCGCTGCCCCTGTCGTAGAGCTCTCAGGGAGCATTGCAACGGTATGCTGTGCGCCGCGTAACTCCATACGGATCAAAAGTTATGGGCACCGGAGCGACGGAGACCTGGTCACAAGCCCTACGCCCTCATTTTGCGTGCCCAGCCTCTATGTGAAGCGAAGTTGTCTTGCCCAATGTTCCGTAGGATTCAGTAATAGAAATTTGGTGGATAAAGTATGTTGGCAACCCTAACCAGGGTAAAACAAATTTAAAAGGGGGTGCAACACGAGGAGTTACCAGGGGGTCATCCATCCTAGTACTACTCTCACCCAAGCACGCTTAACTTCGGAGTTCTGATAGGATCCAATGCATTAGTGCTGGTATGATCGCACCCGTCATGTTGAGGGCTCAATTTCTTTATTTGTTAACGGTTCACAGTCCTAGCCGAGAGAGATGGCCCATTCAAAAGGCCCAATGGGCTTAACGACAACCCATCCGTTTCAACAAAGCAGCATCCTCGCAAGACGTGATATCGACACATTGTATGGCCCTCTAATGTCTCGCGAGTAAGGTTGTCATCCTATTAATAGCTCACGACGTACGATCCGGGATGAAAAAACAGAGCAAAAGAATAAAAGTGGCCTTAAACTGAAGAAAACGTTCGATTTTGGGCTCCAAAAATGGCACAGCGAGCAAGCTCGCTGCCCTTTTCGTAGAGCTGTCGGAGAGCTTTGCAACGGTATGCTGTGCACCGCGTAACTTCATACAGATCAAAAGTTATGGGCACCGGAGCGACGAAGACCTGGTCACAAGCCCTACGCCCTCGGTTTGCGGGCCCAGCCTCCACGTGAAGCGAAGTTGTCTTGCCCAAGGTGCCGTGGGATTCGATAATAGAAATGTTGTGGATAAAGTATATTGGCAACCCAAACCGGAGCAAAAAAAATTGAAAAATGGGGTGCAACACGAGGATATCCCAAGGGGTTACCCATCCTAGTACTGCTCTCACCCAAACACGCTTAACTTCGGAGTTCTGATGGGATCCGGTGCATTAGTGCTGGTATGATCGAACCCGTCAAGTTGAGGGCACAATTCCTTTATGTGTTAACGGTTCACAGTCCCAGCCTAGAGAGATGACCAATTCAAAAGGCCTAATGGGCTTAACGATAACCCATATGCTTCAACAACGCAGCATCCTAGCAAGACGTGATATCGACGCGTTGTAGGGCTCCCTAATGTCCCGCGAGTAAGGTTGTCGTCCTTTTAACAGCTCACGACGTACGATCCGGGACGAAAAAACAGAGCAAAAGAAGAAAAGTGGCCTGAAACTGATGAAAATGTTCAATTTTTGGCTCCAAAAAGGGCACAGCGAGCAAGCTCGCTGCCCTCGTCGTAGAGCTGTCGGAGAGCTTTGCAACGGTATGCTGTGCGCCGCGTAATTCCTTACAGATCAAAAGTTATAGTCACCGGAGCGACGGAGACCTGGTCACAAGCCCTACGCTCTCGGTTTGCGGGCCCAGCCTCCACGTGAAGCAAAGTTGTCTTGCCCAAGGTGCCATGGGATTCGATAATAGAAATGTGGTGGATAAAGTGTCTTGGCACCCAAACCGGAGCAAAAAAAAATTGAAAAAGGGGGTGCAACACGAGGACATCCCAGGGGGTCACCCATCCTAGTACTACTCTCGTCCAAGCACGCTTAACTTCGGAGTTCTGATGGGATCCGGTGCATTCGTGCTGGTCTGATCGCACCTGTCATGTTGAGGGCACAATTCCTTTATGTGTTAACGGTTCACAGTCCCAGCCTATAGAGATGGCCAATTCAAAAGGCCGAATGGGCTTAACAATAACCCATCTGCTTCAACAACGCAGCATCCTAGCAAGACGTGATATCGACGCATTGTAGGGCCCTCAAATGTCCCACGAGTAAGGTTGTCGTCCTTTTAACAGCTCACGACGTAATGAAAAAACAGAGCAAAAGAAGAAAAGTGGCCTGAAACTGATGAAAACATTCGATTTTGGGCTTCAAAAATGGGCACGACCAGTAAGCTAGCTGCCCCTATCGTAGATCTCTCAGAGAGCTTTGCAACGGTATGCTGTGCGCCGTGTAACTCCTTACGGATCAAAAGTTATGGGCACCGGAGCGACGGAGACCTGGTGACAAGCCCAACGCCCTCGGTTTGCGGGCCCAGCCTCTACGTGAAGCGAAGTTGTCATGCCCAATGTTCCGTGGGATTCGGTCATAGAAATTTGGGGGATAAAGTATCTTGACAACCTTAACCAGGGTAAAAAAAATTGACAAGGGGGTACAACACGAGGACATCCCAGGGGGTCACCCATCCTAGTACTACTCTCGCCCAAGCACGCTTAACTTCGGAGTTCTGATGCGATCCGGTGCATTAGTGCTGGTATGATCGCACCCGTCATGTTGATGGCATAATTCCTTTATGTGTTAACGGTTCACAGTCCCATCCTAGAGAGATGGCCCATTCAAATGGCCCAATGGGCTTAACGACAACCCATCCGCTTCAACAAAGCAGCATTGTCGCAAGACGTGATTTCAACGCGTTGTGGGGCCCTCTAATGTCCCGCGAGTAATATTGTCGTCCTTTTAATAGCTCACGACGTACGATCCGGGATGAAAAAACAGAGCAAAAGAAGAAAAGTGGAATGAAACTGATGAAAACGTTCGATTTTGGGCTCCAAAAAGGGGCACAACGACCAAGCTGGCTTCCCCAGTCGTAGAGCTCTCAGAGAGCTTCGAAACGGTATACTGTGTGCCGCGTAACTCCATACGGATCAAAAGTTATGGGCACCGGAGCAACGAAGCCCTGCTCACAAGCCGTACGCCCTCGGTTTGCGGGCCCAGAATCTACGTGAAACGAAGTTGTCTTGCCCAATGTTCTATGGGATTCGGTAATAGAAATTTGGTGGATAAAGCATCTTGGAAACCCTAACCAGAGCAAAATAATTGAAAAGCTGGTGTAACACGAGGACTTCCCCAGGGGTCACCCATCCTAGTACTACTCTTGCCCAAGCATGCTTAACTTCGTAGTTCTGATAGGATCCGGTGCATTAGTGCTGGTATGATCGCACCCGTCATGTTGAGGGCATAATTCCTTTATGTTTTAACGGTTCATAGTCCCATCCTAGAGAGATTGCCCATCCGCTTCAACAACGTAGCTTCCTCGCAAGAC
The DNA here is from genome assembly GCA_037974665.1 of Ehretia macrophylla. Taxonomy (NCBI): domain Eukaryota; kingdom Viridiplantae; phylum Streptophyta; class Magnoliopsida; order Boraginales; family Ehretiaceae; genus Ehretia; species Ehretia macrophylla. Next base: position 82,737,071 of record CM075770.1, on the reverse strand, counting down.
GTGATAACGACGGGTTGTAGGGCCCTCTAATGTCCCGCGAGTAAGTTTGTCGTCCTTTTAATAGCTCATGACGTACGATCCAGGATGAAAAAACTTAGCAAAAGAAGAAAAGTAGCTTGAAATTGATGAAAACATTCGATTTTGGGCTCCAAAAGGGGCACAGTGAGCAAGCTGGCTGCCTTTGTCTGAGTGGTCTCAGAGATCTTTGCAACAGTATGCTGTGCGCTGCGTAACTCCTTACGGATCAAAAGTTATGGGCACCGGAGCGACGGAGACCGGGCCACAAGCCCTACTACCTCAGTTTGCGGGCCCAGCCTTCACGTAAAGCGAAGTTGTCTTGCCCAAGGTGCTGTGGGATTCGATAATAGAAATGTGGTGGATAATGTATTTTGGGAACCCTAACCGGAGCAAAAAAAATTGAAAAGGGGGGTGCAACACGAGGACTTCCCAGGGGGTCACCCATCCTAGTACTACTCTCGCCGAAGCACGCTTAACTTCGTAGTTCTGAAAGGATCTGGTGTATTAGTGCTGGTATGATCGCACCGGTCATGTTCAGGGCACAATTCTTTTATGTGTTAACGGTTCACAGTCCCAGCCTAGAGAGATGGCCAACTCAAAAGGCCCAATGGGCTTAACGATAACCCATCTGCTTCAAAAACACAGCATCCTAGCAAGACGTGGTATTGACGCGTTGTAGGGCCCTCTAATGTCCTGCGAGTAATGTCGTCGTCCTTTTGACAGCTCACGACTTACGATCCAGGACAGAAAAAACAGAGCAAAAGAAGATAAGTGGCCTGAAATTGATGAAAACGTTCGATTTTGGGCTCCAAAATAGGGCACAGGGAGCAAGCTCGCTGCCCCAGTCGTAGAGCTCTCAGAGAGCTTTGCAACGGTATGCTGTGCACCACGTAACTCCTTACAGAACAAAAGTTATGGGCACCAGAGCGACGGAGACCTAGTCACAAGCCCTACGCCCTCGGTTTGCGGGCCTAGCCTCCACGTGAAGTGAAGTTGCCTTGCCCAAGGTGCCGTGTGATTCGATAATAGAAATGTGGTGGATAAAATATCTTGGCAACCCTAACCGGAGCAAAAAAAATTGAAAAGGGGGCTACAACACGAGTCCATCCCAATGGGTCACACATCCAAGTACTACTCTCGCCCAAGCACGCTTAACTTCGGAGTTCTGATGGGATCCGGTGCATTAGTGCTGGAATGATCACACCCGTCATGTTGAGGGTACAATTCTTTTATGGTTTAACGGTTCACAGTCCCAGCCTAGATAGATGGCCTATTCAAAAGGCCCAATGGGCTTAACGATAACCCATATGCTTCAACAATGCAGAATCCTAGCAAGACGTGATATCGACGCATTTTAGGGCCCCCTAATGTCCCGCGAGTAAGGTTGTCGTCCTTTTAACAGCTCACGACGTACGATCCGGGACGAAAAAATAGAGCAAAAGTAGAAAAATGGCCTGAAACTGATGAAAACGATCGATTTTGGGCTCCAATAATGGGCACAAACAGCAAGCTGGATTCCCCTGTCGTAGAGCTCTCAGAGAGCTTTGCAATAGTATGTCGTTCGTCGCGTAAATCCATACGGATCAAAAGTAATGGGCACCGGAGCGACGGAGACCTGGTCGCAAGCCCTATGCCGACAGTTTGTGGGCGTAGCCTCTTCGTGAAGCGATGTTGTCTAGCCTAATGTTCCGTGGGATTCGGTAATAGAAATTTGGTGGATAAAGTATATTGGCAACCCTAACCACGGCAAAAAAAATTGAAAAGGGGGTGCAACATGAGGACTTACCAAGGGGTCACCCATCTTAGTACTACTCTCGCCCAAGCACGCTTAGCTTCCGAGTTCTGATGGGATCCGGTGCATTAGTGCTGGTATGATCGCACCCGTCATGTTGAAGTCACAATTTCTTTATGTGTTAACGGTTCACAGTCCCAGCGTAGAGAGATGGCCAATTCAAAGGCCCATTGGGCTTAACGATAAGCCATCTGCTTCAACAACGCAGCATCCAAGCAAGACGTGATATTGACGCATTGTAGGGCCCCCTAATGTCCCGTGAGTAAGGTTGTCGTCCTTTTATCAGCTCACGACATACGATCCGGGGTGAACAAATAGAGCAAAAGAAGAAAAGTGGCCTGAAACGGATGAAAACGTTCGATTTTAGGCTCCAAAAAAGGCACAGCGAGCAAGCTAGCGACCCTTGTTGTAGAGCTCCCAGAGAGCTTTGCAACGGTGTGTTGTGCGCCGCGTAACTCCTTACGGATCAAAAGTTATGGGCACCGGAGCGACGGAGACTTGGTCACAAGCCCTACGTCCTCGGTTTGCGTGCCCAGCCTCCACGTGAAGCGAAGTTGTCTTGCCCAAGGTGCCGTGGGAATCGTTAATAGAAATGTGGTGTATAAATTATCTTGGCAACCCAAACCGGAGCAAAAAAAATTGAAAAGGGGGGTGCAACACGAGGACATCCCAGGGGAACACCCATCCTAGTACTACTCTTGCCCAAGCACGTTTAACTTCAGAGTCCTATTGGGATCCGGTGCATTAGTGCTAGTATGATCGCACCCGTCATGTTGAAGGCACAATTCCTCTATGTGTTAACGGTTCACAGTCCCAGTCTAGAGAGATGGCCAATTCAAAGGCCCATTGGGCTTAACGATAACCCATTTGCTTCAACAATGCAGCATTCTAGCAAGACATGATATTGACGCGTTGTAGAGCCCCCTAATGTCCCGCGAGTAAGGTTGTCGTCCTTTTATCAGCTAACGACATACGATCCTGGGCGAAAAAACAGAGCAAAAGAAGAAAAGTGGCCTGAAACTAATGAAAATGTTCGATTTTGGGCTCCAAAAAGGGAACAGCGAGCAAGCTGGCTGCCCCTATCGTAGAGCTCTCAGAGAGCTTTACAACGGTATGCTGTGCGCCGCGTAACTCCTTACGGATCAAAAGTTATGGGCACCGAAGCGACGGAGACCTGGTCACAAGCCCTACGTCCTGGGTTTGTTGGCCCAGCCTCCACGTGAAACGAAGTTGTCTTCGCCAAGGTGCCATGGGATTCGGTAATAGAAATGTTGTGGATAAAGTATCTTGGCAACCCAAACCGGAGCAAAAAAATTGAAAAGGGGGGTGCAACACGAGGACATCCCACGGGGTCACCCATCCTAGTACTACTCCCGCCCAAGCACGCTTAACTTCGTAGTTCTGATGGGATCCGGTGCATTAGTGCTGGTATGATCGCACCCGTCATGTTAAGAGCACAATTCCTTTATGTGTTAACGGTTCACAGTACCAGCCTAGAGAGATGGCCTATTCAAAAGACCCAATTGGCTTAACGATAACCCATATGCTTCAACAACGCAGCATCCGAGCAAGACATGATATCGACACGTTCTAGGGCCACCTAATGTCCCGCGAGTAAGGTTGTCATCATTTTAACAGCTCACGACGTACGATCCAGGATGAAAAACAGAAGCAAAAGAAGAAAAGTGGCCCGAAATTGAAGAAAACGATCGATTTTGGGCTACAAAAATGGGCACAGCGAGCAAGTTGGATTCCCCCGTCGTAGAGCTCTCAGTGAGCTTTGCAATGGTATGCCGTGCATTGCATAAATCCATACAGATCAAAAGTAATGTGCACCGGAGCGACGGAGACCTGGTCGCAAGCCCTATGCCGACAGTTTGTGGGCGTAGCCTCTTCGTGAAGCGATGTTGTCTAGCCTAATGTTCCGTGGGATTCGGTACTACTCTCGCCCAAGCACGCTTAGCTTCCGAGTTCTGATGGGATCCGGTGCATTAGTGCTGGTATGATCGCACCCGTCATGTTGAAGTCACAATTTCTTTATGTGTTAACGGTTCACAGTCCCAGCGTAGAGAGATGGCCAATTCAAAGGCCCATTGGGCTTAACGATAACCCATCTGATTCAACAACGCAGCATCCTAGCAAGACGTGATATTGATGCGTTGTAGGGCCCCCTGATGTCCCGCGAGTAAGGTTTTCATTCTTTTATCAGCTCACGACATACGATCCGGGGCGAAAAAACAGAGCAAAAGAAGAAAAGTGGCCTGAAACTGATGAAAATGTTTGATTTTGGGCTCCAAAAAGGGCACAGTGAGCAGGCTAGCGACCCTTGTCGTAGAGCTCTCAGAGAGCTTTGCAACGGTTTGTTGGGCGCCGCGTAATGCGTTACGGATCAAAAGTTATGGGCACTGGAGCGACGAACACCTAGTCACAAGCCCTACGTCCTCGGTTTGCAGGCCCAGCCTCCACGTGAAGCGAAGTTGTCTTGCCCAAGGTGCCGTGGGATTCGGTAATAGAAATGTGGTGGATAATTTATCTTGGCAACCTAAACTGAAGCAAAAAAAATTGAAAAGGGGGGTGCAACACGAGGACATCCCAAGGGGTCACCCATCCTAGTACTACTCTCGCCCGAGCATGCTTAAATTCGGAGTTCTGATGGGATCCGGAGCATTAGTGCTCGTATGATCGCACCCGTCATGTTGAGGGCATAATTCCATTATGTATTAACGGTTCACAGTCCCAGCCTAGACAGATGGCCAATTCAAAAGGCCCATTGGGCTTAACGATAACCTATCTGGTTCAACAACGCAGCATCCTAGCAAGACGTGATATCGACGCATTGTAGGGCCCCCTAATGTCCCGCGAGTAAGGTTTTCATCCATTTATTAGCTCATGACATACGATATGGGGTGAAAAAACAGAGCAAAAGAATAAAAGTGGCCTGAAACTGATGAAAACGTTCGATTTTGGTCTCCAAAAAGGGCACAACGAGCAAGCTGGCCGCCCCTATCGTAGAGCTCTCAGAGAGCTTTGCAACGGTATGTTGTGCGCCGCGTAACTCCTTACGGATCAAAAGTTTTGGGCACCGGAGCGACGGAGACCTGGTAACAAGCCCTACGTCCTCGGTTTGCTTGCCCAGCCTCCACATAAAGCGAAGTTGTCTAGCCCAAGGTGCGGTGGGATTCGGTAATAGAAATGTGGTGGATAATTTATCTTGGCAACCCAAACCGGAGCAAAAAAAATTGAAAAGGGGGGTGCAACACGAGGACATCCCAGGGGAACACCCATCCTAGTACTACTCTCGCCTAAGCACGCTTAACTTCGGAGTTCTGATGGGATTCGGTGCATTAGTGCTAGTATGATCGCACCCGTCATGTTAAGGGCACAATTCCTTTATGCGTTAACGGTTCACAGTCCAAGCCTAGAGAGATGGCCAATTCAAAAGGCCAATGGGGCTTAACGATAACCCATTTGGTTCAACAACGCAGCATCCTAGCAAGACGTGATATCGACGCATTGTAGGGTCCCCTAATGTCCCGCGAGTAAGGTTGTCGTCCTTCTATCAGCTCAAGACATACGATTCGGGATGAAAAAATAGTGCAAAAGAAGAAAAGTGGCCTGAAACTGTTGAAAACGTTCGATTTTGGGCTCCAAAATGGGCAAAGTGAGCAAGCTGGTTGCCCCTGTCGTAGAGCTCTCAAAGAGCTTTGCAACAGTATACTTTGCACCGCGCAACTCCTTACGGATCAAAAGTTATGGGCACCAGAGCGACGGAGACTTGGTCACAAGCCCTACGTCCTTGGTTGGCGGGCCCAGCCTCCACGTGAAGCGAAGTTGTCTTTCCCAAGGTGCCGTGGGATTCGGTAATAGAAATATGGTGGATAAAGTATCTTGGCAACCCAAACCGGAGCAAAATAAATTGAAAAGGGCAGTGCAAAATGAGGACATCCCAGGGGGTCACCCATCCAAGTACTACTCTCGCCCAAGCACACTTAACTTCGGAGTTCTGATCGGATCCGGTGCATTAGTGCTGGTATGATCGAACCCGTTATATTGAGGGCACAGTTCCTTTATGTGTTAACGGTTCACTATCCCGGCCTAGAGAGATTGCCAATTCAAAAGGCCCAATGGGCTTAACGATAACCCATCTGTTTCAACAACGCTGCATCCTTGCAAGACGTGATATTGACGCGTTGTAGGGCCCCCTAATATCCCGCGAGTAAGGTTGTCGTCCTTTTAACAGCTCACGACGTACGATCCGGGATGAAAAAACAGAGCAAAAGAAGAAAATGGCCTGAAATTGATGAAAACGTTCATTTTGGGCTTCGAAAATGGGCAAAGCGAGCAAGATGGCTACCCTCGTCGTAGGACTCTCAGAGTGCAATGCAACGGTATGCTGGGCACCGCGAAACTCCTTATGGATCAAAATTTATGGGCACCGGTGTGACGGAGACCTGATCACAAGCCCTACGCCCTCGGTTTGCGGGCCCAGCCTCCACGTGAAGCGAAGTTGCCATGCCCAAGGTGCCGTGGGATTCAATAATAGAAATGTGGTGGATAAAGTATCTTGGCAACCCAAACCGGAGCAAAAAAAATTGAAAAGGGGGGTGCAACACTAGGACTTCCCAGGGAGTCACCCATCCTAATACTACTTTCGCCCAAGCACGCTTAACTTCGAGGTTCTGATGGGATCCGATGCGTTAGTGCTGGTATGATCGCACCCGTCATGTTGAGGGCACAATTCCTTTATTTCTTAATGGTTCACAGTCCCATCCTAGAGAGATGGACCATTCAAAAGGCCCAATGCGCTTAATGACAACCCATCCACTTCAACAACGCAGCATTCTCACAAGACGTGATATCGACGCGTTATAGGGCCTTCTAATGTCCCGCGAGTAAGGTTGTCATACTTTTAACAGCTCATGACGTACGGTCCGGGACGAAAAAACAGAGTTAAAAAAAAAGTAGCATGAAACTAATGAAAACGTTCGATTTTGTGTTCCGAAAATGGGCACAGCGACCAAGCTGGCTGCCCCCATCGTAGAGCTCCCAGAGAGCATTGCAACCGTATGCTGTGCGCTGCTTAAATCCATACGGATCAAAAGTTATGGGCACCAGAGCGACGGAGACCTGGTCACAAGCCCTACACCCACGGTTTGTGGGCCCAGCCTCTACCTGAACCGAAGTTGTCTTGCCCAATGTTCCGTGGGATTCGGTAAATCGAAAATTGGTGGATAAAGTAATTTGGCAACCCTAACCAGGGCAAAAAAAATTTAAAAGTGGGTGCAACACGAGGACTTCCCAGGGGGTCACCCATCTTAGTACTACTCTCGTCCAAGAACGCTTAACTTCGGAGCTCTGATGGGATCCGATGCATTAGTTCTGGTATGATCGCACCCGTCATGTTGAGGGCACAATTCCTTTATGTGTTAACGGTTCACAGTCCCAGCCTAGAGAGATGGCCAATTCAAAAGGCCCATTGGGCTTAACGATAACCCATCTTCTGCAACAACGCAGCATCCTAGCAATCGACGCGTTATAGGGCCCTCTGATGTCCCGCGAGTAAGGTTGTCGTCCTTTTATCAGCTCACGACGTACAATCTGGGACGACAAAACAGAGCAAAAGAAGAAAAATGGCCTAAGACTGATGAAAATGTTAGATTTTGGGCTCCAAAAAGGGCACAGCGAGCAAGCTGGCTGCCCCTGTCATAGAGCTCTCAGAGAGCTTTGCAACTGTATACTGTGTGCCGCGTAACTCCTTACGGATCAAAAGTTATTGGCACCGGAGCGACGGAGACCTGGTCACAAGCCCTACGTCCTCGGTTTACGGGCCCAGCCTCCACGTGAAGCGAAGTTGTCTTGCCCAAGGTGCCGTGGGATTCGGTAATAGAAATGTGGTGGATAAAGTATCTTGGCAACCCAAGCCGGAGCAAAAAAAATTGAAAAGGGGGGTGCAACACGAGGACATCCTAGGGGGTCACCCATCCTAGTACTACTCTCGCCCAAGCACGCTTAACTTCAGAGTTCTGAAGGGATCCGATGCATTAGTGCTGGTATGATCGCACCCGTCATGTTGAGGGCACAATTCCTTTATGTGTTAACGGTTCACAGTCCCGGCCTAGAAAGATGGCCAATTCAAAAGGCCCAATGGGCTTAACGATTACCTATCTGGTTAAACAACGCAACATCCTAGCAAGACGTGATATCGACACGTCGTAAGGCCCCCAAATGTCCCGTGAAAAAGCTTGTCATCCATTTACAAAAGAATAAAAGTTTCTTGAAACTAACGAAAACGTTCAATTTTGGGGTCTGAAAAAGGGCACAGTGAGCAAGCTGGTTGCCCCCGTCATAGAGCTCTCAGAGTGCTTTGCAAAGGTATGCTGTGCGCCGCGTAAGTCCTTGTGGATCAAAAGTTATGGGCACCGGAGCGACGGAGACCTGGTCACAAGCCCTACGACCTCGGGTTGCGGGCCCAGTCTCCACGTGAAGCGAAGTTGTCTTGCCCAAGGTGCCGTGGGATTCGATAATAGAAATGTGGTGGATAAAGTATCTTGGCAACTAAACCGGAGCAAAAAAAATTGAAAATGGGGGTGCAACACGAGGACATCCCACGGGGTCATCCGTCCTAGTACTACTCTCGCCCAAGCATGCTTAACTTCGGAGTTCTGATGGGATCCGGTGCGTTAGTGCTAGTATGATCGCGCCCGTCATGTTGACGGCACAATTCCTTTATGTGTTAACGGTTCACAGTCCCAGCCTAGAGAGATGGCCAATTCAAAAGGCCCAATGGGCTTAACGATAACCCATATGCTTCAACAGAGCAGCATCCTAGCAAGACGTGATATCGACGCATTGTAGGGCCCCCTAATGTCCCGCGAGTAAGGTTGTCATCCTTTTAATAGCTCATGTCGTACGATCAGGGACGAAAAAACATAGCAAAAGAAGAAAAGTGGCCCGAAACTGAAGAAAACTTTCGATTTTGGGCTCCAAAAATGGGCACAGCGAGCAAGCTTGCTGCCCCCATCATAGAGCTCTCAGAGAGCTTTGCAACGGTATGCTATGCGCCTCGTAACTTCTTAAGTTATGGGCAACGGAGCGACGGAGACCTGGTCATAAGCCCTATGCCCTCGGTTTGTGGGGCCAGCCTCCACGTGAAGTGAAGTTGTCTTGCCCAAGGTGCCGTGGGATTCGATAATAGAAATGTGGTGGATAAAGTATCTTGGCAACCCACATCGGAGCAAAAAAAATTAAAAAGGGGGGTGCAACACAAGGACATCCCAAGGGCACACCCATTCGAGTTCTACTCTCGCCCAAGCACGCATAACTTCGGAGTTCTGATGGGATCTGATGCATTAGTGCTGGTATGATCGCACCCGTCATGTTGAGGGCACAATTCTTTTATGTGTTAACGGTTCACAGTCCAAGCCTAGTGAGATGGCCAATTCAAAAGGCCCAATGGGCTTAACGATAACCCATCTGCTTCAACAACGCAACATCCTAGCAAGACGTGATGTCGACGCATTGTAGGTCCCCCTAATGTCCCACGAGTAAGTTTGTCGTCCTTTTAACAGCTCATGTCGTACGATCAGGGACGAAAAAACATAGCAAAAGAAGAAAAGTGGCCCGAAACTGAAGAAAACTTTCGATTTTGGGCTCCAAAAATGGGCATAGCGAGCAAGCTTGCTACCCCCATCATAGAGCTCTCAGAGAGCTTTGCAACGGTATGCTGTGCGCTGCGTAACTCCTTAAGTTATGGGCAACGGAGCGATGGAGACCTGGTCACAAGCCCTACGCCCTCGGTTTGTGGGGCCAGCCTCCATGTGAAGTGAAGTTGTCTTGCCCAAGGTGCCGTGGGATTCGATAATAGAAATGTGGTGGATAAAGTATCTTGGCAACCCACACCGGAGCAAAAAAAATTGAAAAGGGGGGTGCAACACGAGGACATCCCAGGGGCTCACCCATCCGAGTACTACTCTCCCCCAAGCACGCTTAACTTCGGAGTTCTGATGGGATCCGATGCATTAGTGCTGGTATGATCGCACCCGTCATGTTGAGGGCACAATTCTTTTATGTGTTAACGGTTCACAGTCCAAGCCTAGAGAGATGGCCAATTCAAAAGGCCCAATGGGCTTAACGATAACCCATATGCTTCAACAACACAGCATCATAGCAAGATGTGATATCGACGCGTTGTAGGGCACCCTAATGTGCCACGAGTAAGGTTGTCGTCCTTTTAACAGCTCATGACATACGATCCGGGACGAAAAAACAGAGCAAAAGAAGAAAAGTGGCCTGAAACTGATGAAAACGTTCGATTTTGGGCTCCAAAAATGGGCACAACGAGCGAGTTGGCTGCACCCGTCGTTGATCTTTCAGAGAGCTTTGCAACGGTATGCTGTACACCGCGTAACTCCTTACGGAACAAAAGTTATTGGCACCGGAGCGACGGAGGCCTAGTCACAAGCCCTACGTCCTCAGTTTGCGGGACCAGCCTCCACGTGAAGCGAAGTTGTTTTGCCCACGGTGCCGTGGGATTCGGTAATAGAAATGTGGTGGATAAAGTATCTTGGCAACCCAAGCCGGAGCAAAAAAAATTGAAAAGGGGGGTGCAACACGAGGACATCCCAGGGGGTAACCCTTCCGAGTACTACTCTCGCCCAAGCACGCATAACTTCGGAGTTCTGATGGGATCTGATGCATTAGTGCTGGTATGATCGCACCCGTCATGTTAAGGGCATAATTCCTTTATGTGTTAACAGTTCACAGTCCCGGCCTAGAGAGATGGCCAATTCAAAGGGCCCAATGGGCTTAACGATAACCCATCTGCTTCAACAACGCAACAACCTAGCAAAACATGATATTGACACATCGTAAGGCCCCTTAATGTCCCGTGAGGAAGCTTGTCGACTTTTAGCAGCTCACGACATACGATCCGGGATGAAAAAACAGAGCAAAAGAATAAAAGTTTCCTAAAACTAACGAAAACATTCGCTTTTAGGCTCTGAAAATGGGCACAGCGAGCAAGCTGGTAGCCCCCGTCGTAGAGCTCTTAGAGTGCTTTGAAACGATATGCTGTGCGCCGCGTAACTCCTTATGGATCAAAAGTTATGGGCACTGGAGCGATAGAGACCTGGTCACAAGCCCTACGACCACGTTTTTCGGGCCCAGCCTCCACGCGAAGCGAAGTTGTGTTGCCCAAGGTGCCGTGGGATTCGATAATAGAAATGTGGTGGATAAAGTATCTTGGCAACCCAAACCGGAGCAAAAAAAAAGGAAAAAGGGGGTGGAACACGAGGAGGTCCCAGGGGGTCACCCATCCTAGTACTACTCTCGCCCAAGCACGCTTAACTTCGGAGTTCTGATGGGATCCCATGCATTAGTGCTTGTATGATTGCACCCGTCATGTTGAGGGCACAATTCCTTTATGTGTTAATGGTTCACAGTCCCAGCCTAGAGAGATGGCCAATTCAAAAGGCCCAATGGGCTTAACCATGACCCATATGCTTCAACAATGCAGTATCCTAGCAAGATGTGATATCGACACGTTGTAGGGCCCCCTAATGTCTTGCAACTAAGGTTGTCGTCCTTTTAACAGCGCACGACGTACGATCCGGATCGAAAAAATAGAGCAAAAGAATAAAAGTGGCCTAAAACTGAAGAAAACGTTCAATTTTGGGCTCCAAAAAGGGCACAGCGCGCAAGCTCACTGCCCCCTTTGTAGAGCTGTCGGAGAGCTTTACAACGGTATGCTGTACGCTGCGTAACTCCATACGGATCAAAAGTTATGGTCACCGGAGCTGCGGAGACCAGGTCACAAGCCCTACGCCCTCGGTTTGCGGGCTCAGCCTCCACGTGAAGCGAAGTTGTCTTGCCTAAGGTGCCATGGGATTTGATAATAGAAATATGGTGGATAAAGTATCTTGGCAACCCAAACCGGAGCAAAAAAAATTGAAAAGGGGGTTACAACACGAGGACATCCCAGGGGGTCACCCATCCTAGTACTACTCTCGCCCAAGCACGCTTAACTTCGTAGTTCTGATGGGGTCCAATGCATTGGTGGTGGTATGATCGCACCCGTCATGTTGAGGGTACAATTCCTTTATGTGTTAAGGGTTCACAGTTCCAGCCTAGAGAGATGGTCAATTCAAAAGGCCCAATGGGCTTAACGATAACCCATCTGCTTCAACAACGCAACATCCTAGAAAGTCGTGATATCGACGCGTTGTAGGGCCCCCTAATGTCCCGCAAGTAAGGTTGTCGTCCTTTTAATAGCTCACGACGTACGATCCGGGATGAAAAAATAGAGCAATAGAATAAAAGTAGGCTGAAACTGAAGAAAACGTTCGATTTTGGGCTCAAATAATGGGCACAGCGAGGAAGCTGGCTGTCCCCGTCGTTGAGCTCTCAGAGAGCATTGCAACGGTATGCTGTGCGCCGTGTAGCTCCTTACGGATCAAAAGTTATAGGCACCGGAGCGACGGAGACTTGGTCACAAGCCCTACGTCCTCGGTTTGCGGGCCCAGCCTCCACGTGAAGCGAAGTTGTCTTGCCCAAGGTACCGTGGGATTCGGTAATAGAAATGTGGTGGATAAATTATCTTGGCAACCCAAACCGGAGCAAAAAAAATTGAAAAAGAGGGTACAACATGAGGACATCGCAAGGGGACACCCATCCTAGTACTACTCTCGCCCAAGCACGCTTAACTTCGGAGTTCTGATGGGATCCATTGCATTAGTGCTGTTATGATCGGAACCGCCATGTTGAGGGCACAATTCCTTTATGTGTTAACGGTTCATAGTCCCGGACTAGAGAGATGGCCAATTCAAAATACCCAATGGGCTTAACGATAACCCATATGCTTCAACAACGAAGCATCCTAGCAAGACATGATATCGATCCGTTGTAGGGCCCCCTAATGTCTCACGAGAAAGGTTGTCATCCTTTTAACAGCTCCTGACGTACGATCCGGGATGAAAAAATAGAGCAAAAGAAGAAAAGTGGCCTGAAACTGATGAAAACGTTAGATTTTGGGCTCCAAAAATTGGCAAAGTGAGTAAGCTGGCTGCCCTCATCGTAGAGCTCTCAAAGAGCTTTGCAACGGTATGTTGTGCGCCGCGTAACTCCTTACGGATCAAAAGTTATGGGCACCGGATCTACGAAGACTTGGCCACCAGCCTTACGCCCTCGGTTTGCACGCCCAGCCTCCACGTGACGTGAAGATGTCTTGCCCAAGTTGCCGTGGGATTCGATAATAGAAATGTGGTGGATAAAGTATCTTGGCAACCCAAACCGGAGCAAAAAAAATTGAAAAGGAGGGGTGCAACACGAGGACATCCCATGGGGTCACCCATTCTAGTACTACTCTCGCCCAAGCACGCTTAACTTCGGAGTTCTGATGGGATCCGGTGCATTTGTACTGGTATGATCACACCCGTCATGGTGAGAGCACAATTCCTTTTTGTGTTAACGGTTCACAGTCCCAGCTTAGAGAGATGGCCAATTCAAAAGGCCCAATGGGCTTTACGATAACCCATATGCTTCAACAACGCAGCATCCTAGCAAGACGTGATATCGACGCATTGTAGGGCCCCCTAATGTCCTGTGAGTAAGGTTGTCATCCTTTTAACAGCTCACGACGTACAATACGGGATGAAAAAACAGAGCAAAAGAAGAAAAGTGGCCCGATACTGATGAAAACGTTCGATTTTGGGCTCCAAAAATGGGCACAACAAGCAAGCTAGCTGCCCCTGTTGTAGAGCTCTTAGAGAGCTTTGGAACGGTATGCTGTGCACCGTGTAACGCCTTGCGGACCAAAAGTTATGGGCACCGGAGCGACGGAGACCTGGTCACAAGCCCTACGCCCTCGGTTTGCAGGCCCATCCTCTACGTGAAGCGAAGTTGTCTTGCCCATTGTTCCTTAGGATTCGGTAATAGAAATTTAGTGGATAATGTATCTTGGCAACCCTAACCAGGGCAAAAAGAATTGAAAAGGGGGTGCAACACGAGGACTTCCCAGGGGGTCACCCATCCTAGCACTACTCTCGCCCAAGCATGCTTGACATCGAAGTTCTGATAGGATCCGATGCATTAGTGCTGTTATGATCGAACCCGTCATGTTGAGGGCACAATTCCTTTATTTGTTAATGGTTCCCAATCTCAGCCTAGAGAGATGGCCCATTCAAAAGGCCCAATGGGCTTAACGACAACCCAACTACTTCAACAATGCGGCATCCTCGCAAGACGTGATATCGACATGTTGTAGGGCCCTCTAATATCCCGTGAGTAAGATTGTCGTCCTTTTAACAGCTCACGACGTACAATACGGGATGAAAAAATCGAGCAAAATAAGAAAAGTAGCCTGAAACTGATGAAAACGTTTGATTTTGGGCTCCAAAAAGGGCACAGTGAGCAAGCTCGCTGCCCCATTCGTAGAGCTGTCGGAGAGCTTTGCAATGGTATGTTGTGCACTGCGTAACTCCTTACGGATCAAAAGTTATGGGCATCGGAGCAACGAAGACTTGGTCACAAGCCCTACGCCCTCGGTTTGCTGGCCCAGCCTCCACGTGAAGCGAAGTTTTCTTGCCCAAGGTGCCGTGGGATTCGATAATAGAAATGTGGAGGATAAAGTTTCTTGGCAACCCAAACTGCAGCAAAAAAAATTGAAAAGGGGGGTGCAACACGAGGACAACCCAGGGGGTCACCCATCCTAGTACTACTCTCGCCCAAGCACGCTTAACTTCGGTGTTCTGATGGGATCTGGTGCATTAGTGCTGGTATAATCGCACCCGTCATGTTGAGGGCACAATTCCTTTATGTGTTAACAGTTCGCAGTCCTAGCCAAGATAGATGGCCAATTCAAAAGGCCTATTGGGTTTAACGATAACCCATATGCTTCAACAATGCAGCATCCTAGCAAGACGTGATATCGACGCATTATAGGGCCCCCTAATGTCCCGCGAGTAAGGTTGTCGTCCTTTTATCAGCTCACGACATACGATCCAGGATGAAAAAACAGAGCAAAAGTAGAAAAGTGGCATGAAATTGATGAAAACGTTCGATTTTGGGACCCAAAAATGGGCACAGCGAGCAAGCTGGCTGCCCTTGTCATAGAGCTCTCAGAGAGCTTTGCAACGGTATACTGTGCGCCGTGTAAATCCTTACGGATCAAAAGTTATGGTCACCGGAGCGACGGAGACATGGTCACAAGCCCTACGCCCTCAGTTTCTAGGCCCAGCCTCCACGTGTAGCGAAGTTGTCTTGCCCAAGGTGCCATGGGATTCGATAATAGAAATGTGGTGGATAAAGTATCTTGGCAACCCAAACCGGAGCAAAAAAAATTGAAAATGGGGTTGCAACACGGGGACATTCCAGGGGGTTACCCATCCTAGTACTACTCTCACCCAAGCACGCTTAACTTCGGAGTTCTGTTAGGATCCGGTGCATTAGTACTAGTATGATCACACCCGTCATGTTTAGGGCACAATTTCTTTATGTGTTAACGGTTCACAGTCCCAGCCTAGAGAGATGGCCAATTCAAAAGGCCCAATGGGCGTAACGATAACCCATCTGTTTCAACAACGCAGCATCCTAGCAAGACGTGATATCTACACGTTGTAGGGGTCCCTATTGTCCAGCGAGTAAGGTTGTCGTCCTTTTAACAGCTCACGACATACGATACGGGAAGAAAAAACAGAGCAAAAGAAGAAAAGTGGCTTGAAACTGATGAAAACGTTAGATTTTGGGCTCCAAAAATGGACAAAGCGAGCAAACTGGCTGTCGCCGTCGTAGAACTCTCAGAGAGCTTTGCAACGGTATGTTGTGCGCCGCTAAACTCCTTACGGATCAAAAGTTATGGGCACCGGAGCGACGGAGGCCTGGTCACAAGCCTTACGCCCTCGGTTTGTGGGCCCAGCCTCCACGTGAAACGAAGTTGTCTTGCCCAAGGTGCCGTGGGATTCGATAATAGAAATGTGTTGGATAAAGTATCCTGGCAACCTAAACCGGAGCAAAAAAAATTGAAAAGGGGGGTGCAACACAAGGACATGCCTAGGGGTTACCCATCCTAGTGCTACTCTCGCCCAAGCACACTTAATTTCGGAGTTCTAATGGGGTCCGGTGCATTAGTGCTGGTATGATCGAATCCGTCTTGTTGAGGGGACAATTCCTTTATGTGTTACCTGTTCACAATCACTGCCTAGAGAGATGGCCAATTCAAAAGGCCCAATGGGCTTAACGATAACCCATATGCTTCAACAACGCAGCATCCTAGCAAAACTTGATATCGACGCGTTGTAGGGCCCCATAAGGTCCGGCGAGTAAAGTTGTCGTCCTTTTAACAACTCACAACGTACGATTCGGGACAAAAAAACAGAGCAAAAGAAGAAAAGTGGCCTGAAACTGATGAAAATGTTCGATTTTCTGCTCTAAAAATGGGCATAGCCTGCAAGCTGGCTGCCCCCGTCGTAGAGCTCTCAGAGAGCTTTGCAACGGTATGCTGTGCGCCGCGTAACTCCTTACGGATCAAAAGTTATGGGCACCGGTGCGACGGAGACCTGGTCACAAGCCCTACGCCCTCGGTTTACGGGCCCATCCTCTACGTGAAGTGAAGTTGTCTTGCCCATTGTTCCGTGGGATTCGGTGATAGAAATTTGGTGGATAAAGTATCTTAGCAACCTTAACCAGGGAAAAAAAATTGAAAAGGGGGTCCAACACGAGGACTTCCCAGGGGGTCACCCATCCTAGTTCTACTCTCGCCAAAGCACGCTTAACTTCGGAGTTCTGATGGGATCTGGTGCATTAGTGCTGGTATGATTGCACCCGTCATGTTGAGGGCACAATTCTTTTATTTGTTAATGGTTCACAGTCCCATGCTAGAGAGATGGCTCATTGAAAAGGCACAATGGGCTTAACGACAACCAATCCGCTTCAACAATGTTGCATCCTTGCAAGACGTGATATCGACGCATTGTAGGGCCCTCTAATGTCCCGCGAGTTAGGTTTTCGTCCTTTTAACAGCTCACGACGTATGATCCGGGATGAAAAAATAGGGCAAAAAAAGAAAAGTGGCCAAAAATTGATGAAAATGTTCGATTTTGGGCACCAAAAAGGCCACAGCGAGCAAGCTGGCTGCCCCCGTCGTAGAGCTCTCAGAGAGCTTTGAACGGTATGCTGTGCGCAGCGTAACTCCTTACAGATCAAAAGTTTTGGTCATCAGAGCGACAGAGACCTGGTCACAAGCCCTACGCCCTCGGTTTGCTGGCCCAGCCTCCACGTGAAGCGAAGTTTTCTTGCCCAAGGTGCCGTGGGATTCGATAATAGAAATGTGGAGGATAAAGTGTCTTGGTAACCCAAACCGGAGCAAAAAAAATTGAAAAGGGGGGTGCAACACGAGGACATCCCACGGGGTCACCCATCCTAATACTACTTCGCCCAAGCACACTTAACTTCGTAGTTCTGATGGGATCCGGTGCATTAGTGCTGGTATGATCGGACCCGTCATGTTGAGGGCACAATTCCTTTATGTGTTAACAGTTCACAGTCCCAGCCTAGGGAGATGGCCAATTCAAAAGGCCCAATGGGCTTAACGATAACCCATCCGCTTCAACAACACAGCATCCTAGCAAGACGTGATATCGACGAATTGTAGGGGCCCCTAATGTCCTGCGAGTAAGGTTGTCGTCCTTTTAACAGCTCACGACGTATGATCCGGGATGAAAAAACAGAGCAAAAGATGAAAAATGATAAAAAACTGATGAAAACTTTCAATTTTGGGCTCCGAAAATGTTCGTTTTCACAGCGAGCAAGCTAGCTATCCCCGTCTTAGAGCTCTCAGAGAGCTTTGCAACGGTATGCTGTGCGCCGCATAACTCCTTACGGATCAAAAGTTATGGGCACCGGAGCGACGGAGGCCTGGTCACAAGCCTTACGCCCTCGGTTTGTGGGCCCAGCCTCACGTGAAACGAAGTTGTCTTGCCCAAGGTGCCGTGGGATTCGATAATAGAAATGTGTTGGATAAAGTATCCTGGCAACCTAAACCGGAACAAAAAAAATTGAAAAAGGGGGGTACAACACAAGGACATCCTTGGGGGTCACCCATCCTAGTGCTACTCTCGCCCAAGCACACTTAATTTCGGAGTTCTAATGGGATCCGGTGCATTAGTGCTGGTATGATC
Source organism: Ehretia macrophylla (assembly GCA_037974665.1). Lineage (NCBI taxonomy): Eukaryota > Viridiplantae > Streptophyta > Magnoliopsida > Boraginales > Ehretiaceae > Ehretia > Ehretia macrophylla. Next base: position 82,719,092 of record CM075770.1, on the reverse strand, counting down.
GAATCCGTCTTGTTGAGGGAACAATTCCTTTATGTGTTAACGGTTCAATGTCACTGCCTAGAGAGATGGCTAATTCAGAAGGCCCAATGGGCTTAACGATAACCCATATGCTTCAACAACGCAGCATCCTAGCCAAACTTGATATCGACGCGTTGTAGGGCCCCATAATGTCCGGCGAGTAAAGTTGTCGTCCTTTTAACAACTCACGACGTACGATTCGGGATAAAAAAATAGGGTAAAAGAAGAAAAGTGGCCTAAAACTGATGAAAACGTTCGATTTTCTGATCTAAAAATGGGCATAGAAAGCAAGCGGGCTGCCACCATCGTAGAGCTCTCAAAGAGCTTTGCAACGGTATGTTGTGCGCTGCGTAACTCCTTACGGATCAAAAGTTATGGGCACCTGAGCGACGAAGACCTGGTCACAAGCCCTATGCCCTCGGTTTACGGGCCCAGCCTCTACGTGAAGTGAAGTTGTCTTGCCCATTGTTCCGTGGGATTCGGTGATCGAAATTTGGTGGATAAAGTATCTTGGCAACCATAACCAGGGCAAAAAATATTGAAAATGGGGTAAAACACGAGGACTTCCTAGGGGGTCACCCATCCTAGTACTTCTCTCGCCCAAGCATGCTTAACTTCGTAGTTTTAATGGGATCCGGTGCATTAGTGCTGGTATGATCGCACCCGTCATGTTGAGGGAACAATTCCTTTATTTATTAACGGTTCACAGTCCTAGCCTAGAGAGATGGCCCATTCAAAAAGCCCAATGGGCTTAACGACAACCCATCCGCTTCAACAACGCAGTATCCTCGCAAGACGTGATATCGATGCATTGTAAGGCCCTCTAGTGTCTCGCGAGTAAGGTTGTCGTACTTTTAACAACTCACGACGTACGATCCGGGACGAAAAAACTGGGTAAAAGAAGAAAAGTGTCCTAAAACTGATAAAAATGTTCAATTTTGCGAACCAAAAATGGGCATAGCGAGCAGGATGTCTACCAACGTCGTAGAGCTCTCACAGAGCTTCGCAACGGTATGTTGTGCACCGCGTAACTCCTTACGGATCAAAAGTTATGGGTACTGGAGCGACGGAGACCTGGTCACAAGCCCTATGCCCTCGGTTTGCGGGCCCAGCCTCCACGGGAAGCGAAGTTGTCTTGCCCAAGGTGCCGTGGGATTCGATAATAGAAATGTGATGGATAAAGTATTTTGGAAACCCAAACCGGAGAAAAAAAATTAAAAAGCGGTGAGCAACACGAGGACATCCCTAGGGGTCACCCATCGTAGTACTACTTTCGCCCAAGCACGCATAATTTCGGAGTTTTGATGGGATCCGGTGCATTTGTGCTGGTATGATCGAGCCCGTCATGTTGTGGGCACAATTCCTTTTTGTGTTAACGGTTCACAGTCACAGCCTAGAGAGATGGCCAATTCAAAAGGCCCAATGGGCTTAACGATATCCCATATGCTTCAACAACGCAGCATCCTAGCAAGACGTTATATCGACACGTTGTAGGGCCCCCTAATTTCTGGCGAGTAAGGTTGTCGTCCTTTTAACAGCTCACGACGTACGATTCGGGACAAAAAAACAGAGCAAAAGAAGAAAAGTGGCCTGAAACTAATTAAAACGTTCGAATTTCAGATCTAAAAAGGGGCAAAGCCAGCAAGCGGGCTGCCCCCGTCTTAGAGCTCTTAGAGAGCTTTGCAACGGTATACTGCACGTCGCGTAACTCCTTACGGATCAAAAGTTATGAGCACCGGAGTAACGGAGACCTGGTCACAAGCCCTACGCCCTCAGTTTGCGGGCCCAGCCTCGACCTGAAACGAAGTTGTCTTGCCCAATGTACCAAGGGATTCGGTGATAGAAATTTGGTGGATAAAGTGTCTTGGCAACCATAACCAGAGCAAAAAAAATTGAAAAGGGGGTGCAACACGAGGACTTCCCAGGGGGTCACCCATCCTTGCACTACTCTCGCCCAAGCACGCTTAACTTCAGAGTTTTGATGGGTTCCGGTGCATTAGTGCTGGTATTATTGCACCCGTCATGTTGAGGGCACAATTCCTTTATTTGTTAACGGTTCACAGTCCCATCCTAGAGAGATAGCCCATTCAAAAGGCCCACTGGGCTTAATGACAACCCATCCACTTCAACAACGCAGCATCCTCGCAAGACATGATAACGACGCGTTGTAGGGCCCTCTAATGTCCCGCGAGTAAGGTTGTTGTCCTTTTAAGAGCTCACGACGTACGATCGGGGACGAAAAAATAGGGTAAAAGAAGAAAAGTTGCTTGAAACTGATGAAAACGTTCGATTTTAGGCACTAAAAATTGGCATAGCGAGCAGGCTAGCTGCCTCCGTCGTAGAACTCTCAGAGAACTTCGTAACGGTATGCTGTGCACCGCGTAACCCCTTACGGATCAAGAGTTATGGGCACCGAAGCGACGGAGACCTGGTCACAAGCCCTACACCCTCAGTTTGCGGGCCCAGCCTCCACGTGTAGCGAAGTTGTCTTGCCCAAGGTGCCGTGGGATTCGATAATTGAAATGTGGTGGATAAAGTATCTTGGCAACCCAAACCGAAGCAAAAAAAATTGAAAATGGGGGTGCAACACGAGAACATCCCAGGGGGTTACCCGTCCGAGTACTACTCTTGCCCAAGCACGCTTAACTTTGGAGTTCTGATGGGATCCGATGCATTAGTGCTGGTATGATCGCACCTGTCATGTTGAGGGCACAACTCCTTTATGTGTTAACGGTTCACATTCCCAACCTAGAGAGCTGGCCAATTCAAAAGGCCCAATGGGCTTAACGATAACCCATCTGCTTCAACAACACAGCATCCTAGCAAGATGTGATATCGACGCAGATTAGGGCCCCCTAATGTCCCGCGAGTATTGTTGTCATCCTTTTACAGCTCACGACGTGCGATCCGGGACGAAAGAACAGAGCAAAAGAAGAAAAGTGGCCTAAAACTGATAAAAACGTTCGATTTTGGGCTCCAAAAATGGGCACAGAGAGCAAGCTGGCTGCCCCGATTGTAGAGCTCTCAGAGTGCTTTGCAACGGTATGCTGTGTGCTGCGTAACTCCTTATGGATCAAATATTATGGGCACCGGAGCGACGGAGACCTGGTGACAAGCCCTACGCCCTCGGTTTGCGGGCCCAGCCTATATATGAAGCGAAGTTGTCTTGCCCAATGTTCCGTAGGATTCGGTGATAGAAATTTGGTGGATAAAGTATCTTGGCAACCTTAACTAGGGCAAAAAAAATTGAAAAAGGGGTGCAAGACGAGGACCTCCCAGGGGGTCACCCATCCGAGTACTACTCTCGCCCAAGCACGCTTAACTTCGGGGTTCTGATGGGATCCGGTGCATTAGTGCTGGTATGATCGCACCCGTCATGTTGAGGGCACAATTCCTTTATTTGTTAACGGTTCACAGTCCCATCCTAGAGAGATGGCCCATTCAAGAGGCCCAATGGGCTTAACGATAACCCATTTGCTTCAACAACGCAGCATCAAAGCAAGATGTGATATCGACGCGTTGTAAGGCCCTCTAATGTCCGGCGAGTATGGTTGTCGTCCTTTTAACAGCTCACGGCGTACGATCCGGGACGAAAAAACAGTGCAAAAGAAGAAAAGTAGCCTGAAACTGATGAAAACATTCAATTTTGGGATCCAAAAGGGGTACAGCGAGCTAGCTCGCTACCCCTGTCGTAGAGCTCTCAGAGCGCTTTGCAACGGTATGCTGTGCACCACGTAACTCCATACGGATCAAAAGTTATGGGCACCAGAGCGATGGAGACCTGGTGACAAGCCCTACGCCCTCGATTTGCGGGCCTAACCTCTACCTGAAGCGAAGTTGTCTTGCCCCATGTTCCGTGGGATTCGGTAATAGAAATTTGGTGGATAAAGTATCTTGGCAACCCTAAACAGGGCAAAAAAAAATTAAAAAACGGGGTGCAACACGAGGACTACCCAGGGGGTCACCCATCCCAGTACTACTCTCCCCAAAGGACGCTTAACTTCGAAGTTCTGATGGGATCCGGTGCATTAGTGCTGCTATGATCTCACCAGTTATGTTGAGGGCACAATTCCTTTATTTGTTAATGGTTCACAGTCCAAACCTAGAGAGATGGCCCATTCAAAAGGCCCAATGGCTTAACGATAACCCATCCGCTTCAACAACACAGCATCCTCGCAAGACGTGATATCGACACGTTGTAGGGCCCTCTAATGTCCCTCAAGTAAGGTTGTTTTCCTTTTAACAGCTCACGACGTACGATCAAGGACGGAAAAACAGAGCAAAAGAAGAAAAGTGGCCTGAAACTGATGAAAACGTTCGATGTTGGGCTCTAAAAAGGGCGCAGCGAGCTCACTGCATCCCCCTCGTAGAGCTGTCGGAGAGCTTTGAAACGGTATGCTGTGCACCGCGTAACTACTTACTGATCAAAAGTTATGGGCACCAGATAGACGGAGACCTAGTCACAAGCCCTATGCCCTCAGTTTGTGGGCCCAGCTTCCATGTGAAGCGAAGTTGTCTTGCCCAAGGTGCTGTGGGATTCGATAATAGAAATGTGTTGGATAAAGTATCCTGGCAACCTAAACCGGAACAAAAAAAATTGAAAAAGGGGGGTACAACACAAGGACATCCTTGGGGGTCACCCATCCTAGTGCTACTCTCGCCCAAGCACACTTAATTTCGGAGTTCTAATGGGATCCGGTGCATTAGTGCTGGTATGATCGAATCCGTCTTGTTGAGGGAACAATTCCTTTATGTGTTACCTGTTCACAATCACTGCCTAGAGAGATGGCCAATTCAAAAGGCCCAATGGGCTTAACGATAACCCATATGCTTCAACAACGCAGCATCCTAGCAAAACTTGATATCGACGCGTTGTAGGGCCCCATAATGTCCGGCGAGTAAAGTTGTCGTCCTTTTAACAACTCACAACGTACGATTCGGGACAAAAAAACAGAGCAAAAGAAGAAAAGTGGCCTGAAACTGATGAAAATGTTCGATTTTCTGCTCTAAAAATGGGCATAGCCTGCAAGCTGGCTGCCCCCGTCGTAGAGCTCTCAGAGAGCTTTGCAACGGTATGCTGTGCGCCGCGTAACTCCTTACGGATCAAAAGTTATGGGCACCGGTGCGACGGAGACCTGGTCACAAGCCCTACGCCCTCGGTTTACGGGCCCATCCTCTACGTGAAGTGAAGTTGTCTTGCCCATTGTTCCGTGGGATTCGGTGATAGAAATTTGGTGGATAAAGTATCTTAGCAACCTTAACCAGGGAAAAAAAAATTGAAAACGGGGTCCAACACGAGGACTCCCCAGGGGGTCACCCATCCTAGTTCTACTCTCGCCAAAGCACGCTTAACTTCGGAGTTCTGATGGGATCTGGTGCATTAGTGCTGGTATGATTGCACCCGTCATGTTGAGGGCACAATTCTTTTATTTGTTAATGGTTCACAGTCCCATGCTAGAGAGATGGCTCATTGAAAAGGCACAATGGGCTTAACGACAACCAATCCGCTTCAACAACGCTGCATCCTAGCAAGACGTGATATCGACGCGTTGTAGGGCCATCTAATGTCCCGCGAGTAGGGTTTTCGTCCTTTTAACAGCTCACGACGTATGATCCGGGATGAAAAAATAGGGCAAAAAAAGAAAAGTGGCCAAAAATTGATGAAAATGTTCGATTTTGGGCACCAAAAAGGCCACAGCGAGCAAGCTGGCTGCCCCCGTCGTAGAGCTCTCAGAGAGCTTTGAACGGTATGCTGTGCGCAGCGTAACTCCTTACGGATCAAAAGTTATGGTCATCGGAGTGACAGAGACCTGGTCACAAGCCTTACACCCTCGGTTTGCGGGCCCAACCTCCACGTGAAGCGAAGTTGTCTTGCCCAAGGTGCCGTGGGATTCGATATTAGAAATGTGGTGGATAAAGTATCTTGGCAACCCAAACCGGAGAAAAAAAATTGAAAAGGGGGGTGCAACACGAGGACATCCCACGGGGTCACCCATCCTAATAGTACTTCGTCCAAGCACGCTTAAGTTCGTAGTTCTGATGGGATCTGGTGCATTAGTGCTAGTATGATCGCACCCGTCATGTTGAGGGCACAATTCCTTTAGGTGTTAACGGTTCACAGTCCCAACCTAGAGAGATGGCCAATTCAAAACGCCAAATGGGCTTAACGATAACCCATATGCTTCAACAACACATCATCCTAGCAAGACGTGATATCGACGTGTTGTAGGGGCCCCTAATGTCCCGCGAATAAGGTTGTCGTCCTTTTAACAGCTCACGACGTACGATCCGGGATGAAAAAATAGAGCAAAAGATGAAAAATGATAGAAAACTGATGAAAACTTTCGATTTTGGGCTCCGAAAATATTCGTTTTCACAGCAAGCAAGCTCGCTGCCCCCTTCGTAGAGCTGTCGGAGAGCTTTGTAACGGTATGATGTGCGCCGCGTAACTCCATACGGATAAAGAGTTATTGGCACCGGAGCGACGGAGACCTAGTCACAAGCCCTACGCCCTCGTTTTGCGGGCCCAGCCTCCACGTGAAGCGAAGTTGCCTTGCCCAAGGTGCCGTGGGATTCGATAATAGAAATATGATGGATAAAGTATCTTGGCAACGCTAACCGGAGCAAAAAAAATTGAAAAGGGGGGTGCAATACGAGGACTTTCCACGGGGTCACCCATCCTAGTACTACTCTCGCCCAAGCACGCTTAACTTTGGAGTTCTGATGGGATCCCGGGCATTAGTGCTGGTATGATCGCACCCGTCATGTTGAGGGCACAATTCCTTTATGTGTTAACGGTTCACAGTCACAGCCCAGAGAGATGGCCAATTCAAAAGGCCCAATGGGCTTAACGATAACCCATATGCTTCAACAACGCAGCATCCTAGCAAGACGTGGTGTCGACGCGGTGTAAGGGCCCGTAATGGCCGGCGAGTAAGGTTTTCGTCCTTTTAACAGCTCACGACGTACGATTCGGGACAAAAAAACATAGCAAAAGAAGAATAGTGTCTTGAAACCGATGAAAACGTTCGATTTTCAGCTCTAAAAATGGGCACAGCCAGCAAGCGGGCTGCCCCCGTCGTAGAGCTCTCAGAGAGATTTGCAACGGTATGCTGTGCGCCGCGTAACTCCTTACGGATCAAAAGTTATATTCACCGGAGCGACGGAGACCTGGTCACAAGCCTTACGCCCTTGGTTTGCAGGCCCAGCCTCTACATGATGCGAAGTTGTCTTGCCCAATGTTCCATGGGATTCGGTGATAGAAATTTTCTGTATAAAGTATCTTGGAAACCATAACCAGGGCAAAAAATATTGAAAATGGGGTAAAACACGAGGACTTCCCAGGGGGTCACCCATCCTAGTACTTCTCTCGCCCAAGCACGCTTAACTTCGGAGTTCTGATGGGATCCGGTGCATTAGTGCTGGTATGATTGAACCCGACATGTTTAGGGCACAATTCCTTTATTTGTTAACGGTTCACAGTTCCATCCTATATAGATGGCCCATTCAAAAGGCCCAATGGGCTTAACGACAACCCATCCGCTTCAACAACGTAGTATCCTAGCAAGACGTGATATCGATGCATTGTAGGGCCCTCTAATATCCTGCGAGTAAGGTTGTAGTCCTTTTAACAACTCACGACGTACGATCCGAGACGAAAAAACTGGGTAAAAGAAGAAAAGTGTCCTAAAACTGATGAAAACGTTCAATTTTGGGAACCAAAAATGGGCATAGCGAGTAGGATGGCTACCCTTGTCGTAGAGCTCTCGGAGGACTTTCCAACGGAATGCTGTGCACCACGTAACTCCTTACGGATCAAAAGTTATGGGCACCAAAGCGACGGAGACCTGGTACCAAGCCCTACGCCCTCGGTTTGCGGGCCCAGCCTCTACGTGAAACGAAGTTGTCTTGCCCAAGGTGATGTGGGATTCGATAATAGAAATGTGATGGATAAAGGATCTTGGAAACCCACACCGGAGCAAAAAAATTGAAAAGCGGTGTGTAAAACGAGGACATCCCTAGGGGTCACCCATCGTAGTACTACTTTCGCCCAAGCACGCATAATTTCGGAGTTTTGATGGGATCCGGTGCATTTGTGCTGGTATGATCGAGCCCGTCATGTTGTGGGCACAATTCCTTTTTGTGTTAACGGTTCACAGTCACAGCCTAGAGAGATGGCCAATTCAAAAGGCCCAATGGGCTTAACGATATCCCATATGCTTCAACAACGCAGCATCCTAGCAAGACGTTATATCGACACGTTGTAGGGCCCCCTAATTTCTGGCGAGTAAGGTTGTCGTCCTTTTAACAGCTCACGACGTACGATTCGGGACAAAAAAACAGAGCAAAAGAAGAAAAGTGGCCTGAAACTAATTAAAACGTTCGAATTTCAGATCTAAAAAGGGGAAAAGCTAGCAAGCGGATGCCACCGTCGTAGAGCTCTTAGAGAGCTTTGCAACGGTATGCTGTGCGGCGCGTAACTCCTTACGGATCAAAAGTTATAGGCACCGGAGTGACGGAGACCTGGTCACAAGCCCTACGCCCTTAGTTTGCGGGCCCAGCCTCTACGTGAAACAAAGTTGTCTTGCCCAATGTTCCATGGGATTCGGTGATAGAAATTTGGTGGATAAAGTGTCTTGGCAACCATAACCAGAGCAAAAAAAATTGAAAAGGGGGTGCAACACGAGGACTTCCCAGGGGGTCACCCATCCTTGCACTACTCTCGCCCAAGCACGCTTAACTTCAGAGTTCTGATGAGATCTAGTGCATTAATGCTGGTATTATTGCACCCGTCATGTTGAGGGCACAATTCCTTTATTTGTTAACGGTTCACAGTCCCATCCTAGAGAGATGGCCCATTCAGAAAGCCCTATGGGCTTAATGACAACCCATCGGCTTCAACAACGCAGCATCCTCACAAGACGTGATTTCAAAGCGTTGTAGGGCCTTCTAATGTCCCGCGAGTTCGGTTGTCATCCTTTTCTAGACTCACGACGTACGATCCGGGACGAAAAAATAGGGTAAAAGAAGAAAAGTTGCTTGAAACTGATGAAACGTTCGATTTTAGGCAACAAAAATTGGCATAGTGAGCAGGCTGGCTGCCCCCGTCGTAGAACTCTCAGAGAACTTCGCAATGGTATGCTGTGCATCGCGTAACTCCTTACGGATCAAAAGTTATGGGCACCGGAGGAACAGAGACCTGGTCACAAGCCCTACTCCCTCAAATTGTGGGCCCCGCCTCCACCTGTAGCGAAGTTGTCTTGCCCAAAGTGTCGTGGGATTCGATAAGAGAAATGTGGTGGATAAAATATCTTGGCACCCCAAACCGGAGCAAAAAAAATTGAAAATGGGGATGCAACACGAGGACTTCCCAGGGGGTCACCCATCCGAGTACTACTCTTGCCCAAGCACTTTTAACTTCGGAGTTCTGATGGGATCCGGTGCATTAATGCTGGTATGATCGCACCCGTCATGTTGAGGGCACAATTCCTTTATGTGTTAACGGTTCACAGTCCCAACCTAGAGAGATGGTCAATTCAAAAGGTCCAATGAGCTTAACGATAACCCATCTGCTCTAAAACACAGCATCCTAGCAAGATGTGATATCGACGCAGAGTAGGGCCCCCTAATGTTCCGCGAGTAACGTTGTCGTCTTTTTACAACTCACGACGTGCGATCCGGGACGAAAGAACAGAGCAAAAGAAGGAAAGTGGCCTAAAACTGATAAAAACGTTCAATTTTGGGCTCCAAAAATGGGCACAGAGAGCAAGCTGGCTGCCCCTATCGTAGAGCTCTCAGAGTGCTTTGCAACGGTATACTGTGCGCTGCGTAACTCCTTACGGATCAAATATTATGGGCACCGGAGAGACGGAGACCTGGTGACAAGCCCTACGCCCTCGGTTTGTCTTGCCCAATGTTCTGTGGGATTCGGTGACAGAAATTTGGTGGATAAAGTATCTTGGCAACCTTAACCAGAGCAAAAAAAATTGAAAAAGGGGTACAACACAAGGACTTCCTAAGGGGTCACCTATCTTGGTACTACTCTCGCCCAAGCACGCTTAACTTCGGAGTTCTGATGGGATCCGTTGCATTAGTGCTGGTATGATCGCACTTGTCATGTTGAGGGCATAATTCCTTTATTTGTTAACGGTTCACAGTCCCATCCTAGAAAGATGGCCCATTCAAAAGGCCCAATGGTCTTAATGACAACCCATCCGCTTCAACAATGCAGCATTCTCGCAAGACGTGATATCGACGCGTTGTAGGGCCCTCTAATGTCCAGCAAGAAAGGTTGTCGTCCTTTTAACAGCTTACGACGTACGATCCGGGATGAAAAAACAGAGCAAAAGAAGAAAACTAGCCTGAAACTGAAGAAAACATTCGATTTTGGGCTCCAAAAAGGGGCACAATGAGCAAGCTGGCTGCCCCCGTCGTAGAGCTCTCAAAGTGCTTCCCAACGGTATGCTGTGCGCCGCGTAACTCCTTACGGATCAAAAGTTATGGGCACCGGAGCGGCGGAGACCTGGTCACAAGCCCTACGCCCTCGTTTTGCGGGCCCAACCTCTACCTGAAGCGAAGTTGCCTTGCCCCATGTTCCGTGGGATTCGGTAATAGAAATTTGGTGGATAAAGTATGTTGGCAACCCTAAACTGGGCAAAAAAAATTAAAAAGGGGGTGCAACACGAGGACTTCCTAGGGGGTCACCCATCCTAGTACTACTCTCCCCAAAGGACGCTTAACTTCGAAGTTCTGATGGGATCCGGTGCATTAGTGCTGGTATGATCTCACCAGTTATGTTGAGGGCACAATTCCTTTATTTGTTAATAGTTCATAGTCCAAACCTAGAGAGATGGCCCATTCAGAAGGCCCAATGGCTTAACGATAACCAATCCGCTTCAACAACCCAGCATCCTCGGAAGACGAGATATCGACACGATGTAGGGCCCTCTAATGACCCGCGAGTAAGGTTGTCGTCCTTTTAACAGCTCACGACGTACGATCCGGGACAGAAAAATAGGGCAAAAAAAGAAAAGTGGCATGAAATTGATGAAAACGTTCGATGTTGGGCTCCAAAAAGGGCGCAGCAAGCTCACTGCGCCCCCCTCGTAGAGCTATCGGAGAGCTTTAGGACGGTATGCTGTGCACCGCGTAACTACTTACTGATCAAAAGTTATGGGCCCAGCCTCCACGTGAAGCGAAGTTGTCTTGCCCAAGGTGACGTGGGATTCGATAATAGAAATGTGGTGGATAAAGTATCTTGGTAACCCAAACCGGAGCAAAAAAAATTGAAAAGAGGGGTGCAACACGAGGACATCCCAGGGGGACACCTATCGTAGTACTATTCTAGCCCAAGCACGCTTAATATCAGAGTTCTGATGGGATCCGGTGCATTAGTGCCGGTATGATCTCACTCATCATGTTGAGAGCACAATTGCTTTATGTGTTAACAGTTCACAGTCCCAGCCTAGACAGATGGCCAATTCAAAAGGCGCAATGGGCTTAACGATAACCCATATGCTTCAAAAACGCATCATCCTAGTAAGACGTGATATCGACGCGTTGTAGGGCCCCCTAGTTTCCCGCGAGTAAGGTTGTCGTCCTTTTAACAGCTCATGACGTACGATCCAGGAAAGAAAAATAGAGTAAAAGAAGAAAAGTGGCCTGAAACTAATGAAAAAGTTCGATTTTGGGGTCCAAAAAAGGCACGGCGAGCAAGCTCACTGCCCTTTTCATAGAGCTGTCGGAGGGCTTTGCAACGGTAGGCTGTGCACCGCGTAACTCCTTACGGATCAAAAGTTATGGGCACCGGAGCGACGGAGACCTGGTCACAAGCCCTTCGCCCTTGATTTGCGGGCCCAGCCTCCACGTGAAGCGAAGTTGTCTTGCCCAATGTGCCGTGGAATTCGATAATAGAAATATGGTGGATAAAGTATCTTGGCAACCCAAACTGGAGAAAAAAAAATTGAAAAGTGGGGTGCAACACAAGGACTTCTCAGGGGGTCAACCATCCTAGTACTACTCTCGCCCAAGCACGCTTAACTTCGGAGTTCTGATGGGATCCGGTGCATTAGTGCTGGTATGATCGCACCCGCCATGTTGAGGGCACAATTCCTTTATGTGTTAACGGTTCACAGTCCCTTCCTAGACAGATGGCCAATTCAAAAGGCCCAATGGGCTTAACAATAACCCATATGATTCAAAAACGCATCATCCTAGTAAGACGTGATATCGACGCGTTGTAGGGCCCCCTAATGTCCCGCGAGTAAGGTTGTCGTCCTTTTAACAACACACGACGTACGATCCGGGAATAAAAAATTGAGCAAAAATAGAAAAGTGGCCTGAAACTAATGAAAACGTTCGATTTTGGGGTCCAAAAAAGGCACTGCGAGCAAGCTCGCAGTCCCCTTGGTAGAGCGGTCGGAGAGCTTTGCAATGGTATGCTGTGCACCGCATAACTCCTTACAGATCAAAAGTTATCGGCACCAGAGCGACGGAGACCTGGTCACAAGCCCTTCGCCCTTGATTTGCAGACCCAGCCTCCCTGTGAAGCGAAGTTATCTTGCCAAATGTGCCGTGGGATTCGATAATAGAAATGTGGTGGATAAAGTATCTTGGCAACCCAAACTGGAGAAAAAAAAAATTGAAAAGGGGGGTGCAACATAAGGACTTCTCAGGGGGTCACCCATCCTAGTACTATTCTCACCCAAGCACGCTTAACTTCGGAGTTCTGATGGGATCCGGTGCATTAGTGCTGGTATGATCGCACCCGTCATGTTTAGGGCACAATTCCTTTATGTGTTAACGGTTCACAGACCCAACCTAGACAGATGGCCAATTCAAAAGGCCCAATGGTCTTAACGATAACCCATCTGATACAAAAACGCAGCATTCTAGTAAGACGTGATATCGACGCGTTGTCGGCTCTCCTAACGCCTCGAGACTAAGATTGTCGTCCCTTTAACAGCTCACGACGTACGATCTGGTACTAAAAAACAGAGAAAAAGAAGAAAAGTGGCCTGAAACTAATGAAAACGATCGATTTTGTGCTCCAAAAAGGGTACAGCCACCAAGCTCGCTGGCCCATTCGTAGAGCTGTCGGAGTGCTTTGCAATGGTATGTTGTGCACCGCGTAACTCCTTACGGATCAAAAGTTATTGGCACCGAAGCGACGGAGACCTGGTCACAAGCCCTACGCCCTTGGTTTGCAGGCCCAGCCTCTACATGAAGCGAAGTTGTCTAGCCCAATATTCCGTGGGATTCAGTGATAGATATTTGGTGGATAAAGTATCTTTGCAACCTTAACCAGGGCAAAAAAAATTAAAAAGAGGGTGCAACACGAGGACTTCCCTGGGGTCACCCATCCTAGTACTACTCTCGCCCAAGCACGCTTAACTTCGGACTTCTGATGGGATCCAGTGCATTACTGTTGGTATGATCGCACCTGTCATGTTGAGGGCACAATTCCTTTATTTATTAACGGTTCACAGTCCCAGCCTAGAGAAATGGCCCATTCAAAAGGCCCAATGGGCTTAACGACAACCCATCCGCTTCAACAACGCAGCATCCTCGCAAGACGTGATATCGACATGTTGTAGGGCCCTCTAATGCCCCACGAGTAAGGTTATCTTCCTTCTAACAGCTCACGACGTACGATCCAGGCTGAAAAAATAGAGCAAAAGAAGAAAAGTGGCCTGAAACTGATGAAAACGTTCGATTTTGGGCTCCAAAAAGGGCACAGCGAGCAAGCTTGCTGCCCCCTTCGTAGAGCTATCGTAGAGCTTTGCAACGGTATGCTGTGCACCGCGTAACTCCTTACGGATCAAAAGTTATGCACACCGGAGCAACAGAGACCTGGTCACAAGCCCTACGCCCTCGGTTTGCGGGCCTAGCCTCCACGTGAAGTGAAGTTGTCTTGCCCAAGGTTCTGTGGGATTCGATAATAGAAATGTTGTGGATAAAGTATCTTGGCAACCCAAACCAGAGAAAAAAAAAATGAAAATGGGGGTGCAACACGAGGACATCCCAGGGCGTCACCCATCCCAGTACTACTCTCGACCAAGCACGCTTAACTTCGGAGTTTTGATGGGATTCGGTGCATTAGTGCAGGTATGATCGCACCCGTCATGTTTAGGGCGCAATTCCTTTATGTGTTAACGGTTCACAGTCACAGCCTAGAGAGATGGACAATTCAAAAGGCCCAATGGGCTTAACGATAACCTATATGTTTCAACAACGCAGCATCCTAGCAAGACGTGATATCGGCATGTTGTAGGGCCCCCTAATGTCCTGCGAGTAAGGTTGTCGTCCTTTTAACAGCTCACGACGTTAGATCCGGGACGAAAAACAAGAGCAAAAGAAGAAAAATGGCCTGAAACTGATGAAAACGTTAGATTTTGGACTCCAAGAACGAGGACAGCGAGCAAGCTGGCTACCCCCGTCATAGAGCTCTCAGAGAGCTTTGCAACGGTATGCTGTGCACTGCGTAACACCTTACAGATCAAAAGTTATGGGCACCGGAGCGACGGAGACCTGGTCACAAGCCCTACGCCCTCGGTTTGCCGGCCCAGCCTCCACGTGAAGCGAAGTTGTCTTGCCCAAGGAGCCGTGGGATTCGATAATAGAAATGTGGTGGATAAAGTATCTTGGCAACCTTAAGCAGGGCAAAAAAATTGAAAAAGGGGTGCAACACGAGGACTTCCCAAGGGGTCAACCATCCTAGTACTACTTTCGCACAAGCACGCTTAACTTCGGACTTCTGATGGGATCCGGTGCATTATTGCTGGTATAATCGCACCCGTCATGTTGAGGGCACAATTCCTTTATGTTTTAACGGCTCACAGTCCCAGCTTAGAGAGATGGCCCATTCAAAAGGCCCAATGGGAATAACGACAACCCATCCGCTTCAACAACACAGCATCCTCGCAAGACGTGATATCGACACGTTGTTGGGCCCTCTAATGTCCTGTGAGTAAGGTTGTCGTCCTTTTAACAGCTCACAACGTACGATCCGTGATGCAAAAATAGAGCAAAAGAAGAAAATTGGCCTAAAACTGATGAAAACGTTTGATTTTGGTCTCCAAAAAGGGTAAAGCGAGCAAGCAAGCTGCCCCCTTCGTAGAGCTATCGGAGAGCTTTGAAACGGTATGTTGTGCACCGCGTAACTCCTTACGGATCAAAAGTTATGGGCACCGGAACGACGAAGACCCGGTCACAAGCCCTACGCACTCGGTTTGCGGGCCCAGCCTCCACATGAAGCGAAGTTGTCTTGCCCAAGGTACCGTGGGATTCAATAATAGAAATGTGGTGGATAAAGTATCTTGGCAACCCAAACCGGAGCAAAAAAAATTGAAAAGGGGGGTACAACACGAGAACATCCTAGGGGGTTACCCATCCTAGTACTACTCTTGCCCAAGCACGCTTAACTTCGGAGTTCTGATGGGATCCCTTTGCATTAGTGCTGGTATGATCGCACCCGTCATGTTGAGGGTACAATTCCTTTATGTGTTAACAGTTCACAGTCCTAGCCTAGAGAGATGGCCAATTCAAAAGGCCCAATGGGCTTCACGATAACCCATATGGTTCAAAAACGCAGCATCCTAACAAGACGTGATATCGACACGTTGTAGGGGCCCTAATGTCCCGCGAGAAAGGTTGTCGTCCTTTAAACAGCTCACGACGAACGATCTGGGATCAAAAAATAGAGCAAAGGAAGAAAAGTGGCCTGAAACGAATGAAAACGTTCGATTTTGGGCCCCAAAAATGGGCAAAGCGAGCAAGATGGCTACCCCTGATGTAGGGCCCCTAATGTCCGGCGATTAAAGTTGTTGTCCTTTTAACAGCTCACGACGTACATTCGATTTTCAGCTCTAAAAATGGGCACAGCCAGCAAACTGGCTGCCCCCGTCGTAGAGCTCTCAGAGAGCTTTGGAACGGAAAGCTGTGCGCCGCGTAACTCCTTAAGGATCAAAAGTTATAGTCACCGGAGTGACGGAGACCTGGTCACAAGCCCTATGCCCTCGGTTTGCGGGGGCATCCTGCATGTGTAGCGAAGTTCTCTTGCCCAAGGTGCCGTGGGATTCGATAATAGAAATGTGATGGATAAAGTACCTTGGACACCCAAACGGGAGCAAAAAAATTTGAAAAGGGGGGTTCAACACGAGGACTTCCCAAGGGGTCACCTATCCTAGTACTACTCTCGCCCAAGCACGTTTAACTTCGGAGTTCTGATGGGATCCGGTGCATTAGTGCTGGTATGATTGCCCCCGTCATGTTGAGGGCAAAATTCCTTTATGTGTTAACGGTTCACAGTCCCAGCCTAGAGAGATGGCCAATTCAAAAGGCCCAAAGGGCTTAACGATAACCTATTTGCTTCAACAACGCAGCATCCTAGCAAGACGTGATATCAACGCGTTGTAGGGCCCCCTAATGTCCCGCGAGTAAGGTTGTCGTCCTTTATACAGCTCACGACGTACGATCCGGGATGAAAAAACAGAGCAAAAGAAGAAAAGTCGCCTGAAACTGATGAAAACGTTCAATTTTGTTCTCCAAAAAAGGCATAGCTAGCATGCTGGATGTCCTCGTTGTAGAGCTCTCAAAGTGCTTTGTAACGGTATGCTGTGCGCCGCGTAACTCCTTACGGATCAAAAGTTATGGGCACCGGAGCAACGGAGACCTGGTCACAAGCCCTACGCCCTCGGTTTGCGGGCCCAGCCTCTACGTGAAGCGAAGTTGTCTTGCCCAATGTTCCGTGCGACTCAGTGATAGAAATTTGGTGGATAAAGTATCTTGGCTACCTTAACCCGAACAAAAAAAATTGAATAGGGGGTGCAACACGAGGACTTCCCAGGGGGTCACCTATCCTAGTACTACTCTCGCCCAAGCACGTTTAACTTCGGAGTTCTGATGGGATCGGGTGCATTAGTGCTGGTATGATTGCACCCATCATGTTAAGGGCACAATTCCTTTATTTGTTAACGGTTCACAGTCCCATCCTAGAGAGATGGTCCATTCAAAAGGCCCAATGGGCTTAACGACAACCCATCCGCTTCAACAACGCAGCATCCTTGCAAGATGTGATATCGACGCGTTGTAAGGCCGTCTAATGTCCCACGAGTATGGCTGTCGTCCTTTTAATAGCTCACGGCGTACGATCCGGGACGAAAGAACAAGGCAAAAGAAGAAAAGTGTCCTGAAATTGATGACAACATTCCATTTTGGGCACCAAAAATGGGCACAGCGAGCAACCTAGCTTCCCCGTCAAAGAGCTCTCAGAGAGCTTTGCAACGGTATGCTGTGCGCCGCGTAACTCCATACAGATCAAAAGTTATGGGCACCGGAGCGACGGAGACCTGGTCACAAGCCTTACGCCCTCGGCTTGCGGGCCCAGCCTCTACGTGAAGCAAAGTTGTCTAGCCCAATGTTCTGTGGGATTCAGTAATAGAGATTTGGTGGATAAAGTATCTTGGCAACCCTAACTAGGGCAAAAAAAATTGAAAAAAGGGGGCAACACGAGGACTTCCCAGGGGGTCACCCATCCTAGTACTACTCTCGACCAAGCACGCTTAACTTCGGAGTTCTAATGGGATCTGGTGCATTGGTGCTGGTATGATCACACCCGTCATGTTGAGGAAACAATTCCTTTATTTGTTAACTGTTCAGAGTCCCAGTTTAGAGAGATGGCCCATTCAAAAGGCCCAATGGGCTTAACGACAACCCATCATCTTCAACAACGCAGCATGCTTGCAAGACGTGATATCGACACGTTGTAGGGCCCTCTAATGTCCCACGAGTAAGGTTTTTGTCCTTTTAACAACTCACGACATACGATCTGGGACCCAAAATTAGAGCAAAAGAAGAAAAGTGGCCTGAAACTGATGAAAACGTTCGATTTTGGGCTCCAAAATGGGGACAGCGAGCTTCGTAGAGCTGTCGGAGAGCCTTGCAGCGATATGCTGTGCAACGCGTAACTCCTTACAGATCAAAAGTTATGGGCACCGGAGCGACGGAGACATAGTCAAAAGCCCTACGCCCTAAGTTTGCGGGCCCAGCCTCCACGTGTAGAGAAGTTGTCTTGCCCAAGGTGCCGTGGGATTCGATAATAGAAATGTGGTGGATAAAGTATCTTGGCAACCCAAACCGGAGCAAAAAAAATTGAAAAGGGGGGTGCAACACGAGGACATCCCAGAGGGTCACCTATCCTAGTACTACTCTTGCCCAAGCGCGTTTAACTTCGGAGTTCTGATAGGATCTGGTGCATTAGTGCTGGTATGATCACACCCGTCATGTTGAGGGCACAATTCCTTTATGTGTTAATAGTTCACAGTCCCAACCTAGAGAGATGGCCAATTCAAAAGGCCCAATGGGCTAAACGATAACCCATCTACTTCAACAAAGCAGCATCCTAGCAAGACGAGATATCGACGTATTGTAGGGCCCCCTAATATCCCGCTAGTAAGGTTGTCAACCTTTGAACAGCTCACGACGTACGATCCGAGATGAAAAAATAGAGCCAAAGAAGAAAAGTGGCCAGAAATTGATGACAATGTTCGATTTTGCGCTCCAGCTATCAGAGAGCTTTGCAACGCTATGCTGTGCGCCACGTAACTCCTTACGGATCAAAGGTTATGGGCACCGGAGTGACGAAGACCTGGTCACAAGCCCTACGCCCTCGGTTTACGGGCCCAGCCTCCACATGAAGCGAAGTTGTCTTGCCCAAGGTGCTATGGGATTCGATAATAGAAATGTGGTGGATAAAGTATCTTGGCAACCCAAAACGGAGCAAAAAAAATTGAAAATGGGGGTGCAACATGAGGACATCCCAGAGGGTCACCCATCCGAGTACTACTCTCGCCCAAGCGCACTTAACTTCGGAGTTCTGATAGGATCCGGTGCACTAGTGCTAGTATGATCGCACCCGTCATGTTGAGGGCACAATTCCTTTAGGTGTTAACGGTCCACAGTCCCAACCTAGAGAGATGGCCAATTCAAAACGCCAAATGGGCTTAGCGATAACCCATATGCTTGAACAACGCAGCATCCTAGCAAGACGTGATATCGACGCGTTGTAGGGCCCTCTAATGTCCCGCTAGTAAGGTTATCGTTGTTTTAACAGCTCACGACGTTTGATCCAGGACGAAAAATAGAGTAAAAGAAGAAAAGTGTCCTGAAATTGATGAAAACATTCGATTTTGGGCTCCAAAAACAGGCAAAGCGAGCAAGCTGGATGTCCCTGTCGTAGAGCTCTCAGAGAGCGTTGCAACGGTATGCTGTGCCCCGCGTAACTCCTTACCGATCAAAAGTTATGGGCACCGGAGCGACATAGACCTGGTCACAAGCCCTACGCCCTCGGTTTGTGAGCCCAGCCTCCACGTGAAGCGAAGTTGTCTTGCCCAAGGTGCCGTGCGATTTGATAATAGAAATGTGGTGGATAAAGTATCTTGGCAACCCAAACCGGAGCAAAAAAAATTGAAAAGGGGGGTGCAACACGAGGACATCCCAGGGGGTCATAAATTCTAGTACTACTCTCGCCCAAGCATGTAGGGCCCTCTAATGTCCGGTGCCTTAGTGCTGGTATGATCGCACCCGTCATGTTGAGGGCACAATTCCTTTATTTGTTAACGGTTCATAGTCCCATCGTAGAGAGAGGGCCCATTCAAAAGGCCCAATGGGCTTAACGATAACCCATCTGCTTCAACAACACAACATCCTATCAAGATGTGATATCGACGTGTTGTAAATCCCCCTAATGTCCGACGAGTAAGGTTTTCATCCTTTTAACAACTCACGACGTACGATCCGGGATGAAAAAATAGAGCAAAAGAACAAAAGTGGCCTGAAACTGATGAAAACACTCAATTTTGGGCTCCATAAATGGGCACAGCGAGCAAACTGGCTATCCCCGTCATAGAGCTCTTAGAGTGGTTTGCAACGGTATGTTGTGCGCCGCGTAACTCCTTACGGATCAAAAGTTATGGGCTCCGGAGCGACGGAGACCTGGTCACAAACGCTATGCCCTTAGTTTGCATGCCCAGCCTCCACGTGAAGCGAAGTTGTCTTGCCCAAGGTGCCGTGGGATTCGATAATAGAAATGTGGTGGATAAAGTATCTTGGCAACCCAAACCGGAGCAAAAAAAATTTAAAAGAGGGGCGCAACACGAGGACATCCCAGGGGATAACCCATCCTAGTACTACACTCGCCCAAGCACGCTTAACTTCGAAGTTCTAATGGATCCAGTGCATTAGTGCTGGTATGATCTCACCTGTCATGTTGAGGGCACAATTCCTTTATGTGTTAACGGTTCATAGTCACAGCATAGAGAGATGGCCAATTCAAAATGTCCAATGGGCTTAACGATAACCCATCTGCTTCAATAACGCAGCATCCTAGCAAGACGTGATATCGACGCGTTGTAGGGCCCCCTAATGACCGGAGAGTAAGGTTGTTGTCCTTTTAACAGCTCACGACGTACGATCCGGGATCAAAAAACAGAGCAAAAGAAGAAAAATGACCTGAAACTGATGAAAATGTTCGATTTTGGGCTCCAAAAATGGGCACAGTTAGCAAGCTGGCTGCCCCCGTCGTAGAGTTCTCAGAGAGCTTCACAACGGTATGCTGTACGCTGCGTAACTCCTTACGTATCAAAAGTTATGGGCACCGGAGCGACGGAGACCTGGTCACAAGTCCTATGCCCTCGGTTTGCTGGCCTAGCCTCTACGTGAAGCGAAGTTGTCTTGCCCAATGCTCCGTGTGTGAGGTCCGACCCCGAATAACGTGTATTACCTCGATTTGTGTGCCATAGACCAAGAATGATATGAATGACCTTGGATTACATGCCCTGTCTTAGTTTTCGTGCATGCCTCGTTATACATGCCTTAACCTAGAATTGTGTGCCCTAATCCTCGATATACGTGCGATACCTAGATAAACATGCCATGACCTTAATTTACGTGCGAGACCTTGATTTGCGTGTGTCTCTTCATTTCGTGTGCATTAACCTTGAACTACGTGCCTTAACCTAGGTTTAAGAGTCGTGTCTTGAATTACGTGCATTGCATTGAATTACATGCCTTATTTTGATCTACGTTCATTCACCTAGGGTTGCGTGCATTAACATTGGAATCTGTGCATTAGACTTGAAGTACGTGCCTTAGTCTAGAAGTTCGTGTCTTACCTCGTAGTTCGTGTTTACCTCGTGTTTCGTAGTACGTACCCTAGACCTAGGAATCCGTGCCACCACGTTAATCAAGAAAGCATCCTACACAAAGCACTAAACTATAAAATAATCCTAATTCAAATCTCTACAAAATCCACTAACAATAAACAATTCAATCTACACAAACACCTAAACATTCTTTATTATTTATTCTCACCCAAAACCAATGCACCTCAAATTTCACCCTTATTATAATCCATAATATGTTAAATAGAATATGAAATTTCAGCAATTTGCAAGCCCTTGGCTGACCACTAAGTGCATTTAGTCTAGCATTGCATAATTTATTCATAATCCTAGACAAACTATGACACAAAGGCATTAAAAAATTGCTCAATTCCCCTCAAATCTCCACCATTTTCGACCAGCCCTTGCATGCCCATGCTAGCATTCAAAAAATAACATTTTGAAGACACAAAAATCAGATTTTGGCTGCCCAAGGCCGACCACACCCTCAAAGGAATTGCAAAGCCATCACTTTGTCACATTCTCTCATTTCCTTCAACTTCTCTCACTTCCCTCTCATTTCATCTCTCCATTTCGGTTTTGGCTGAGTTATCTCCACCTCTTAGCTCATCTTCATCATCCTATGGTGCATCAAGACAAACCACAAGCAAAGAAAGTCACCCAAGCAAGCTAGGATGCAAGAAACACACATGCAAGCATTTTGAATCACCATTTTCGGGCTTGGTGAGTTTTTAAGCTTCCATTTCTTTTCTTCTTGTACTAACCTCATGCATGTGCTAAGAGGTTGATCACTAAGCTAGAAAAAATAGAGAAAAGCTAGTTGGAATCTCGGCTAAGCAAGAAGAAGAAGAGATTTGAGCTTCAACAAGCATTTGAGCATTTTTTTGGGTTGATTGCATAGGTGAGGGTTAAAACCTTTTGAAAACTCTTCAAAATTTCACATGGATGCTCATAAATGTGTGTATTTGCTTCTGTACTTGAGCTATATGGTCGTTCATAAGCTTAAACAACCATGCATGGCAAGATCTTGGCTTGAAAATGATGCTAGGTGAAGTCGAAATGGATGACAGATCTCTGACCAGTCTGTTCGAGGTAAGTTTAGCTAATAAAATGATGTTGAAAATGCTTGAAAATTGGTAGGTGAATATTTTGGACAGTTTTGGACATTTTTCCCAGAAATAGTCCGAAGGTAATTTTGACTCTAAGGTCCTCAAAATGGCAAACCTTTAAAATTTGACCAAATCTGGAAATCTGGAGAAATGAAGCAGGTTTTGGCAGATGCACTGACCTTGTGGAACGAACCATATTTGAATTAGTAAATGATATCCAAAATGCATGAAATTTGGTGTGCTTCTATATTTTTCAGTTGTGGACAATTTTGTCAGAAATGGACCAAGGCTAAAACTGACCCTAAGGACCTCAAAAACGTCAATTTCTGAAAAGTGTGCAAATCTGGACAGTTTTGTGCTATTCCACTGTTTCGGCTATATCTAATGATCTTGAACTCCAATTGATGCAAGGTTTGTTTCTGATTTTATTTAACTTCTTAAGCTTTAATTTGAAATCTTATTTACTGAATTTGGAGATTGTTTTATTATCCTATTGATTGTGAGAATACAGCCTATTGCAGTAAAGGTTTTATTTAGCTACATGCTTGGGAAATTATTGTAACCCCTTTTGTGGTTCTAATCATGTGGAAATGTGGTGTTGGGATGTTATGTGGACTGTTTTGAGTACTTGAGGATGCTTGAATGGAATGATGCGTGACTTGAGAATGATTTTGAGTTGACTTAGGGTTTTAATCACACGATTAAGCATGAAATGGAAACCCTATTGACTAGGTAGTTTTGCTAAGTGTTGATTCTAGGTTATTGTGTGGAAATTATATGCTTAGTGGGCTGCCAGTAAATTTCTTATAACTTCAAATGTGATTTTGACCATTGCATGTTGTCATATAAGCTTTTCTTGCAACCGAACCCACGTAAATGTTGTTGCATGTTGAATATTCGTATCACTTGAATACGTGAAATTTGAAATGAGTTATATGGCTTGACTTGCATGTGTTACATGGCTGCCCGTTTAATGTTCATATGGCTCTATATGCTTTTCAAGTGAAATTATTTGTCTTATCGTGCCTTGTTTGATTACTTGACAACGTGCGATCTTATAACTGCTCGGAGGCGACCTACTTTGTTGTCCTCCTAATGTGATATGTTAAATGTTATAAATGTGCATTGCATACGAGGTTGCAACCTTTCAGTGTGGCATGGTAGTATTTCACGCACGCCGGGCGGCATCGGGCTTGCCGGTGTTACCGTGACTACCATGGTCCAATTCCCTCTCTCGCTTGGCATTTCACCCTCGGAGAGTTGGGTCGTAGGATTTCGGGGTACATCCGGAGTACACCCACCTGGCGTGTTTTGGGGATGAATTAAAGTCGGCCGCAACTCCTGTTACTTGACTTGATCTGAGAGCAAATGCTCACCGTATCCTTAAAATGATTGGTAATTGTATCCGTTTCTCAATTTGTTTCTTATAATTGCTTACCATATTATTTGTAATATGTGACATGTTTTACAAAGGGGTTTTCATAAATTGAACCGGAAAATGAGTTTCAAAATGTATTTCTCGTTCCCCCTCGCTGAGTTCATAAGGACTCACCCTCTTTTATCATCTCAGGTGAAAAAGATGAAGAACAAGTACCGAAGGACCATGGGCCTAACGATCATTCCTTGGAGTGATTGCCTATCCCTACGTGCTTTTGTGCCTTGCCTGAAAGTGGTTGCTATATGGATGTTGTGATTGATTGCAAACTATTCGTTTTATTGATGTAAATGACCCCGTTGTAATTTGGGTCTAATTCTGGGATTGTACTATCTATAATCGGACGAACTTTTAATTGGTTGTTTGCTTTCGTTTTCTTAATTAGTAGTTATCGTAGGCATTCAAACCACTAGATGAATAATCAACTAAGTTAATTCTATCTAATTTCACTTAGGTGCTCATTTGCAAACTAAAGGATAATAGGTACTGGCATGATAGGAAATTGACAAACAAACGGGACATAGTTATCATGTTAGGCTTATTAACCAAACGAGACTTTCAAGATAAACTAGTAGGCAAATCGGTTGGTGACAAATAGGAGTCCTTAATGGAATTGGATTAATGATGGGAATAATTGAGGCGTTTAGAGAATTAGGTCAAACCAAAGAGCCCAATTACAGCCGTTATGCTGCCGGTTTACCAAAAAATTTTGGAGTCTAGGATTAAATATTAAGTGTTAAACCTCCTTGAGCGATTAAGTACGTGAAAGGACTTGAATGTTTAGTTCACACCCTAGTCTAACCTTATAGGCCGGGTTGAGGCGTGACACCTTATATAAGAATGGTATCAGAGCTTAGTTTACTAATTAGGCGTTAGTCGGGTTCAACTCTCGGACCATGGGTAGAAGCCCTAAGGTAATTATGATGTGTTGTTTATATGTGTTAATGTGTGCTAATGTGTTTTAATTGATTGAGCATTGAATATTATGTGCCTTTGTGGACTATATGTATTATGTATCATGCACACCGACATGTTCTCAATAATGCATGCATGCTTTTATACTCCTTCCTTGATACATGTGCATGTTATATAACCATGAATGACTGTTCGTACATATAGATAGTTAGGATTAGAACCTTCAGGGAAGTGAATTCATGCAGGAAGAATGAAAAGTCTCGGTTAGAGATTTCTGGCATCTTCACAGGTACTCGATGGATAGTGTGTATTATTGGATATACATGTATATAAAATACGTAGCACAGGTATAATTGTTGAGGTAAAGTTATCTCCTTATTTCTGGAATACCTATACATGTGATTAAGTTGTCAATTTTATAGCTATGAAGTTATTGATTCCGTTAAACCGTTCTTCTAATTATGGTTCAAGTACAAAGTTTAATGACATACAACTTCGCTTAAGATATAAGAACATACTATTAAATATGTACAATAGTATATATTCTCATGTGCTGATAGTGGAAGTTGACTTGGAGGTTTCTTTGAATCCATTTCTCACATCCTAAAATTGGCTTGATAGACTATCTAAGAAGTTGGTAATATACTCGTACGATTGAATCCTTACTTGATTGGAATTAAGCATCGTTGAACCTAATAAGGTGTATATTAACGAGTTTCAAGTTCACTCAATGGTAAGTTTGTGACCTAGAAATTAAGGGATGAACTCGTGGAAATGGGCGATAGGGGTTAGATTATTAAGGCGTGAATAATGTGTTTAGGTAACTTAACAATGGATAACCTCAAGACATGTAGGCAACTCTAGAGATTAAGTTTAACAAGATTGATGAATCTTTAGTATAACAAGATATGGGGATATTGGAATCGAGGAATTCGCGTAACGAGAACTCGTGTTCGGAAGACTACACCTAAATGTTAGGTCGAATGGAAGTGTAAGGTATTGAATTATGTATTAGATGATGTTGCTAAGGTCCTAAGTTGGATATTGGTGATATTAAGAATCATGGTATTAATTTGGTGCCTCTCGGATTTAGTTGTGATTATGTAAGTAAGTCATTCTATGCACTCGTTGTTTGGATACCCTAGAGGATATTAGGAAGCATATATCCCTAAGTAACACCGATGGACCTATTATATAAACCATCAAAATGATATTAAGCATCTGGTTGCGAAGTGGAGTCGTTAGGATATGATTAGTAATCATAAATAGCTAATAGTGAGTACGCATGATGATTCATGGTGAACCCTAGGACCTAAGGTCGATGAGTCTTGATACTCTTAGCTAGTTAAACATGTAAACGAAGAAAGTAAGATAGAGATGAATCAGAGTCATGATGACCCAAGAGACTATTGTTAGACCACCGTATCTATGTGCACCGTTTCACTTCTAGAAACTAGCAGTTGGAGACTTCGAATTGTGGTCGTCGAATAAGAGGGGTGAATTTTGTAGTGATAGTTAAATAAGTAATTGATTACTTTTGAAGGTCTAATAGGTTATGTTGAAGGATGCCTCGTGGTCATAATTCTTATGTTGACACGGCCTTGAAGTTATTTTGTGTAACAAGCTACTTGGACTAGTATGGTAAGTGTCTTATGAGCTAGATCATTTCGGTACCCATTTATAGTCCTAGGATTGTTGTTGTATGACCGGTAACCTAGTAGAGAATTGATCTCACTTACATGGCTATGAACCTAGCTTAGTAACATTAATGTTGAAGATATATTGGCAGGCATTAAGTGCTCGAAGGAATGACTAGGTCGCTAAGTGAGTAGGACCATTGTCTTCTTAAGTATAACGTAACCTTGGATTGAGGTGAGTGAAATTTATTTGAGGTTGAAACTAATCGCCTTAGGAGTTTGGATAAGATTAAAAGAAAATTCTGAAGTCTCGTGACTTGAAGATAGAGATTCGAATAAGGAAATAAATTGTGGATCACAAGCTGATGAATTTTACTTGTAAGAGTTGAACTAGTGCTACATGATTAGTTACTCATGCAATTTCAATGGCGATTTGTTGGTGGTACTTAATAAACCTTAGAGTTTGAGTTTCACGAATCTCAACAGTCTTTCTCCTTGATTACGGGCGTGAAGGTTAACGAAGCTGGGAAAGGATGTTAGTGAATAGGAGCCTATGATCGGGAGACTAGTCATTAGAAGATTTGCTAATCCAATGTACCTGCGAGATAAGAAGGGCTATAA
The DNA here is from genome assembly GCA_037974665.1 of Ehretia macrophylla. Classification (NCBI taxonomy): domain Eukaryota; kingdom Viridiplantae; phylum Streptophyta; class Magnoliopsida; order Boraginales; family Ehretiaceae; genus Ehretia; species Ehretia macrophylla. The sequence goes on along the minus strand of CM075770.1, from coordinate 82,692,178 downwards.
TACCATCGATAGATGACGATTTGAGATGGATCAGTTTGTTTGGAGAATTTTTCCTGAAAATAGAGTCGTATTGTGGAAACGACCCATAACACGAGTATGTCCTAGGTGATAACAATTTTGAAACTAGTTGATAGAAAATCTGATATAGATCTATTATCTTGAAATTAGCGTATGTCACCCTAGAATCATGGAATTATTGTGATATTCCTTTTGAGGTATGGATGCGAGATTGATACAACATGAGCCATGATTTTGGAGTTACAGTTATATTGTTAGAATACCGATGCAGCTTTGATGACTATGTTTGGAGATTCTAACCTTAGTTAATAAACTCGACCTTAAGATCAATTGGAGAAAAGAGAGTTGTTCAAAGGAACGAACAGTAAATATAGGGGTCACACCGAATTAAATGATTGGAGAAACATAGGAAGTGAATTGGTGGTGGTAAGAGATCGCCAAACACGGGATGAACCGGAGTAGGAAGAATGACAAGGGTCAGAATCTGTCTAAATGACCTCAATAGACAAGAATGAATTTCGGGACGAAATTCTTTTAAGGAGGGGAGGATGTGAAGCCCGACCCCGAATAACGTGCCTTACCTCGATTTGTGTGCCTTAGACCAAGAATGATATGAATGACCTTGGATTACATGCCCTGTCTTAATTTTCATGCATGCCTCGTTATACATGCCTTAACCTAGAATTGTGTGCCCTAATCCTCGATATACGTGCGATACCTAGATAAACATGCCATGACCTTAATTTACGTGCGAGACTTTGATTTGCGTGTGTCTATTCGTTTTGTGTGCATTAACCTTGAACTGCGTGCCTTAACCTAGGTTTAAGAGTCGTGTCTTGAATTACGTGCATTGCATTGAATTACGTGCCTTATTTTGATCTACGTTCATTCACCTAGGGTTGCGTACGTTAGCATTGGAATCTGTGCATTAGACTTGAAGTACGTGCCTTAGTCTAGAAGTTCGTGTCTTACCTTGTAGTTCGTGTTTACCTCGTGTTTTGTGCCCCGTCTTGATTTCGGTGCGTGCCTCGTAGTGCGTACCCTAGACCTAGGAATCCATGCCACCACGTTAATCAAGAAAGCATCCTACACAAAGCACTAAACTATAAAATAATCCTAATTCAAATCTCTACAAAATCCACTAACAATAAACAATTCAATCTACACAAACACCTAAACATTCTTTATTCTTTATTCTCACCCAAAACCAATGCACCTCAAATTTCACCCTTGTTATAATCCATAATATGTTAAATAGAATCTGAAATTTCAGCAATTTGCAAGCCCTTGGCTGACCACGAAGTGCATTTAGTCTAGCATTGCATAATTTATTCATAATCCTAGACAAACTATGACACAAAGGCATTAAAAAATTACTCAATTCCCCTCAAATCTCCACCATTTTCGACCAGCCCTTGCATCCCCATGCTAGCATTCAAAAAATACCATTTTGAAGACACAAAAATCAGATTTTGGCTGCCCAAGGCCGACCACACCCTCAAAGGAATTGCAAAGCCATCACTTTGTCACATTCTCTCATTTCCTTCAACTTCTCTCACTTCCCTCTCATTTCATCTCTCCATTTCGGTTTTGGCTGAGTTCTCTCCACCTCTTAGCTCATCTTCATCATCCTATGGTGCATCAAGACAAACCACAAGCAAAGAAACTCACCCAAGCAAGCTAGGATGCAAGAAACACACATGCAAGCATTTTGAGTCACCATTTTCGGCCTTGGTGAGTTTTTAAGCTTCCATTTATTTTCTTCTTGTTCTAACCTCATGCATGGGCTAAGAGATTGATCACTAAGCTAGGAAAAATAGAGAAAAGCTAGTTGGAATCTCGGCTAAGCAAGAAGAAGAAGAGATTTGAGCTTCAACAAGGTTTTGAGCATTTTTTTGGGTTGATTGCAAAGGTGAGGGTTAAAACCTTTTGAAAACTCTTCAAAATTTCACATGCATGCTCATAAATGTGTGTATTTGCTTCTGTACTTGAGCTATATGGTCGTTCATAAGCTTAAACAACCATGCATGGCAAGATCTTGGCTTGAAAATGATGCTAGGTGAAGTCGAAATGGATGACAGCTCTCTGACCAGTCTGTCCGAGGTAAGTTTAGCTAATAAAATGATGTTTAAAATGCTTGAAAATTGGTAGGTGACTAGTTTGGACAGTTCTGGAAATTTTTCCCAGAAATAGGCCGAAGCTAATTTTGACTCTAAGGTCCCCAAAATGGAAAACCTTTAAAATGTGACCAAATCTGGAAATCTGGAGAAATGAAGCAGGTTTTGGCAGATGCACTGACCTTGTGTAACGAACCATATTTGACTTAGTAAATGATGTCCAAAATGCATGAAATTTGGTGTGCTGCTCGATTTTTCAGTTCTGGAAAATTTTGTCAGAAATGGACCAAGGCTAAAACTGACCCTAAGGACCTCAAAAACGTCAATTTCTGAAAAGTGTGCAAATCTGGACAGTTTTGTGTTACCTCACTGTTTCGGCCATAACTAATGATTCTGAACTCCAATTGATGCAAGGTTTGTTTCTGATTTTAGTTAACTTCTTAAGCTTTAATTTGATATCTTATTTACTGAATTTGGAGATTTTTTGCTTATCCTATTGATTGTTAGAAAACAGCCTATTGCAGTAAAGGTTTTATTTAGCTACATGCTTGGAAAATTATTGTAACCCCTTTTGTGGTTCTAATCGTGTGGAAATGTGGTGTTGGGATGTTATGTGGACTGTTTTGAGTACTTGAGGATGCTTGAATGGAATGATGCGTGACTTGAGAATGATTTTGAGTTGACTTAGGGTTTTAATCACACGATTAAGCATGAAATGAAAACCCTATTGACTAGGTAGTTTTGCTAAGTGTTGATTCTTGGTTATTGTGTGGAAATTATATGCTTAGTGGGCTGCCCGTAAATGTCTTATAACTTCAAATGTGATTTTGACCATTGCTTGTTATCATATAAGCTTTTCTTGCAACCGAACCCACATAAATGTTGTTGCATGTTGAATATTCGTATCACTTGAATACGTGAACTTTGAAATGAGTTATATGGCTTGACTTGCATGTGTTACATGGCTGCCCGTTTAATGTTCATATGGCTCTATATGCTTTTCAAGTGAAATTATTTGTCTTATCGTGCCTCGTTTGATTACTTGACAACGTGCGATCTTATAACTGCTCGGAGGCGACCTACTTTGTTGTCCTCCTAATGTGATATGTTAAATGTTATAAATGTGCATTGCATACGAGGTTGCAACCTTTCAGCGTGGCATGGTAGTGTTTCACGCACGCCGGGCGGCATCGGGCTTGCCGGTGTTACTATGACTACAGTTGTCCAATTCCCTCTCTCGCTTGGCATTTCACCCTCGGAGAGTTGGGTTGTAGGATTTCGGGGTACATCCAGAGTACACCCACCTGGCGTGTTTTGGGGATGAATTAAAGTCGGCCGCAACTCCTGTTACTTGACTTGATTTGAGAGCAAATGCTCACCGTATCCTTGAAATGATTGGTAATTGTATCCGTTTCTCGATTTGTTTCTTATAATTGCTTACCATATTATTTGTAATATGTGACATGTTTTACAAAGGGGTTTTCATAAATTGAACCAGAAAATGAGTTTCAAAACGTATTTCTCGTTCCCCCTCGCTGAGTTCATAAGGACTCACCCTCTTTTATCATCTCAGGTGAAGAAGATCAAGAACAGGTACCCAAGGACGATGTGCCTAACGATGATTCCTTGGAGTGATTGCCTATCCCTACGTGCTTTTATGCCTTGCCTGAAAGTGGTTGCTATATGGATGTTGTGATTGATTGCAAACTATTCATTTTATTGATGTAAATGACCCCGTTGTAATTTGGGTCTAATTCTGGGATTGTACTATCTATAGTCGGACGAACTTTTAATTGGTTGTTTGCTTTCGTTTTCTTAATTAGTAGTTATCGTAGGCATTCAAACCACTAGATGAATAATCAACTAAGTTAATTCTATCTAATTTCACTTAGGTGCTCATTAGCAAACTAAAGGATAATAGGTACTTGCATGATAGGAAATTGACAAATAAACGGGACATAGTTATGATGTTAGGCTTATTAACCAAATGAGACTTTCAAGATAAACTAGTAGGCAAATCGGTTGGTGACAAATAGGAGTCCTTAATGGAATTGGGTTAATGATTGGAATAATTGAGGCATTTAGAGAATTAGGTCAAACCAAAGAGCCCAATTACAGCCGTTATGCTGCCGGTTTACCAAATGATTTTGGAGTCTAGGATTAAATATTAAGTGTTAAACCTCCTTGAGCGATTAAGTACGTGAAAGGACTTGAATGTTTAGTTCACACCCTAGTCTAACCTTATAGGCCGGGTTGGGGCGTGACACCGTGGGATTCAGTGATAGAAATTTGGTGGATAAAGTATCTTGGCAACCTTAACCAGGGCAAAAAAAATTGAAAAGGGGATGCAACACGAGGACTTCCCAAGGCGTCACCCATCCTAGTACTACTCTCGCCCAAGCACACTTAACTTCCGACTTCCGATGGGATCTGGTGCATTAGTACTAGTATGATCACACCCGTCATGTTGAGGGCACAATTCTTTTATTTGTTAACGGTTCACAGTCCCAGCCTAGAGGGATGGCCCATTCAAAAGGCCCAATGGGCTTAACGACAACCTATCCACTTCAACAACGCAGCATCCTCGCAAGACATGATATCGACGCGTTGTAGGGCCCTCTAATGTCCCGCGAGTAAGGTTGTCGTCCTTTTAACAGCTCATGACGTACGATTTGGGACGGAAAAATAGAGCAAAAGAAGAAAAATGGCCAGAAACTGATGAAAATGTTCGATTTTGAGCTCCCAAAAGGGCAGAGCGAGCAAGCTCGCTGCCATCTTCGTAGAGCTGTCGGAGAGTTTTGCAACAGTATGCTGTGCACCGCGTAACTCCTTACGGATCAAAAGTTATGGGTACCGGAGCGACGGAGACCTGGTCACAAGCCCCACACGCTTGGTTTGCCGGCCCAGCCTCCACGTGAAGCGAAGATGTCTTGCCCAAGGTGCCATGGGATTCGATAATAGAAATGTGGTGGATAAAGTATCTTGGCACCCCAAACCGGTGAAAAAAAAATTGAAAAGGGGGGCGCAACACGAGGACATCCCAGGGCGTCACCCATCCTAGTACTACTCTCGCCCAAGCATGCTTAACTTCGGAGTTCTGATAGGATCCGGTGCACTAGTGCTGATATGATCGCACCCGTCATGTTGAGGACACAATTCCTTTATGTGTTAACGGTTCACAGTCCCAACCTAGAGAGATGGACAATTCAAAAGTCCCAATGGGCTTAACGATAACCAATCTGGTTCAACAACGCAGCATCCTAGCAAGACGTGATATCGAGCGTTGTAAGGCCCCTTAATGTCCCGCGAGTAAGGTTGTCGTCCTTTTAACAACTCACGACGTACAATTCGAGACGAAAAAACAGAGCAAAAGAAGAAAAGTGGCTTGTAACTAAAGAAAACGTTCAATTTTGGGCTCCAAAAATGGGCATAGCGAGCAAGTTGGTTGTCCCCGTCGTAGAGTTCTTAGAGGGCTTTCCAACGGTATGTTGTGCACCGCATAACCCCTTACGGATCAAAAGTTATAGGCACTGGAGCGACGGAGACCTTGTCACAAGCATCACGCCTTCAGTTTGCGGGTCCATCCTCCACGTGAAGCGAAGTTGTCATGCCCAAGGTGCCGTGGGATTCGATAATAGAAATGTGGTGGATAAAGTATCTTGGCAACCCAAACCGGAGGAAAAAAATTGAAAATGGGGGTGTAACACGAGGACATCCGAGGGGGTCACCCATCCTAGTACTACTCTCTCCCATGCACGCTTAACTTCGGAGTTCTGATGGGATCCGGTGCATTAGTGCTGGTATGATCGCACCTGTCATGTTGAGGGCACAATTCCTTTATTTGTTAACGGTTCACAGTCCGAACCTAGAGAGATGGACAATTCAAAAGGCCCAAAGGGCTTAACGACAACCCGTACGCTTCAACAACGCAGCATCCTAGCAAGATGTGATATCGACGCGATGTAGGGCCCTCTAATGTCCGGCGAGTAAGGTTGTCGTCCTTTTAACAGCTCACGATGTACGATCCGGCACGAAAAAACAGAGCAAAAGAAGAAAAGTGGCCCAAAACTGGTGAAAACGTTTGATTTTGGGCTACAAAAATGGGCACAGCGAGCAAGCTAGCTGCCTCCGTCATAGAGCTCTCAGAGAGCTTTGCAACGTTATGCTATGCGCCGCGTAACTCCTTATGGATCAAAAGTTATCAGCACCAGAGCGACGGAGACCTGGTCACAAGCCCTACGCACTCGGTTTGCGGGCCCAGCCTCTACGTGAAGCGATGTTGTCTTGCCCAATGTTCCGTGGGATTCGGTAACATAAATTTGGTGGATAAAGTATCTTGGCAACCTTAACCAGGGCAAAAAAAAAAGGAAAAGGGGGTGCAACACGAGGACTTCCCAGGGGATCACCCATTCTAGTACTACTCTCGCCCAAGCACGCTTAACTTTGGGGTTCTGATGGGATCCGGTGCATTAGTGCTGGTATGATCGCACCCGTCATGTTAATGGCACAATTCCTTTATTTGTTAACGGTTCACAGTCCCATCCTAGAGAGAGGGCCCATTCAAAAGGCCCAATGGGCTTAACGACAAGCCATCATCTTCAACAACGCAGCATCCTCATAAGACGTGATATCGACGCGTTGTAGGGCTATCTAATGTCCCTCGAGTAAGGTTGCGGTCCTTTTAACAGCTCACGACGCACGATCCGGGATGAAAAAAATAGGGCAAACGCAAAAAAATGGACTGAAACTGATGAAAACATTCGATTTTAGGCTCCAAAAAGGGGCACAGCGAGCAAGCTAGCTGCCCCCGTCGTAGAGCTCTCAGAGAGCTTTGCAACGGTGTGCTGTGCGCTGCGTTACTCCATACGGATCAAAAGTTATGGGCACCGGAGCGACGGACACTTGGTCACAAGCCCTACGTCCTCGGTTTGCGGGCCCAGCTTCTACGTGAAGCGAAGTTGTCTTGCCCAATGTTCCGTGGGATTCGATAATAGAAATTTGGTGGATAAAGTATCTTGGCAACCCTAACCAGGGCAAAAAAAATTGAAAATGGGTGCAACGTGAGGACTTCCCAGGGGGTCACCCATCCTAGTACTACTCTCACCCAAGCACGCTTAACTTCGGAGTTCTGATGGCATCCGGTGCATTAGTGCTGTTATGATCGCACCCGGCATGTTGAGGGCACAACTCCTTTATGTGTCGATGGCTCACTGTCCCAACCTAGAGAGATGGCCCATTCAAATGGCCCAATGGGCTTAACGACAACCCATCCACTTCTACAATGCAGCATCCCCGCTAGATGTGATATCGACACGTTGTAGGGCCCTCTAATGTCCCGTGAGTAAGGTTGTCGTCCTTTTAATAGCTCACGATGTACGATCTGGGACGGAAAAACAGAGCAAAAGAAGAAAAGTAGCCTGAAACTGATGAAAACATTAGATTTTGGGCTCCAAAAAGGGCACAACGAGCAAGATCAATGTCCCCTTTGTAGAGCTGTCGGAGAGCTTCACAACGGTATGCTGTGCACCACGTAACTCCTTACGGATCAAAAGTTATGGGCACCGGAGCGACGGAGACCTGGTCACAAGCCCTAAGCCTTCGGTTTGTGGGCCCAGCCTCCACGTGAATCGAAGTTGTCTTGCCCAAGGTGCTGGTGGATTCGATAATAGAAATGTGGTGGATAAAGTATCTTGGCAACCCAAACCGGTGCAAAAAAAATTGAAAAAGGGGGTGCAACACGAGGACATCCCAGGGGGTTACCCATCCTAGTACTACTCTCGCCCAAGCATGCTTAACTTCAGAGTTCTTATGGGATCCGGTGCATTAGTGTTGGTATGATCGCACCCATCATGTTGAGGGCACAATTCCTTAATGTGTTAACGGTTCACAGTCCCAACCTAGAGAGATGGCCAATTCAAAAGGCCCAAAAGGATTAACGATAACCCATATGCTTCAACAACGCAGTATCCTAGCAAGACGTGATATCGACGCGTTGTAGGGCCCCCTGATGTCCCGCGAGTAAGGTTGTCGTCCTTTTAACAACTCACGACGTACGATACGGGACGAAAAAATAGAGCAAATGAAAAAAAGTGGCCTGAAACTGATGAAAACGTTCAATTTCGGGCTTCAAAAATGGGCTCAGCGAGCAAGCTGGCTGCCCCCGTCGTAGAGCTCTCAGAGAACTTTGCAACAGTATGTTGTGCGTCGCGTAAAACCTTACGGATCAAAAGTTATGGACACCGTAGCGACAAAGACTTGGTTAAAAGCCCCACGCCGTCGGTTTGTGGGCCCAGCCTCTACGTGAAGCGAAGTTGTCTTGCCCAATGTTCTGTGGGATTCGGTGACAGAAATTTGGTGGATAAAGTATCTTGGCAACCTTAACCAGGGCAAAAAAATTTGAAAAGGGGGTGCAACACGAGGACTTGCCAGGGGGTCACCCATCCTAGTACTACCCTCACCCAAGCACGCTTAACTTCGGAGGTCTGATGGGATCCGGTGCATTAGTGCTGGTATGATCGCACCCGTCATGTTGAGGGCACAACTCCTTTATTTGTTAACTGTTCACAGTCCCAGCCTAGAGAGATGGCCCATTGAAAAGGCCCAATGGGCTTAACGACAACACATCTGCTTCAACAACGCAACTTCCTCACAAGACGTGATATCAACACGTTGTAGGGCCCTCTATTATCCCGGGAGTAAGGTTGTTGTCCTTTTAACAGCTCACGACGTACGATCCGAGACGAAAAAACAAAGTAAAAGAAGAAAAGTGACCTGAAACTGATGAAAATGTTCGATTTTGGGCTCCAAAAAGGGCATAGCGAGCAAGCTCGCTACCCTTTCGTAGAGCTGTCGGAGAGCTTTGCAACGGTATGTTGTGCAACGTGTAACTCCTTACGGATCAAAAGTTATGGGCACCAGAGCGACGGAGACCTGGTCACAATCCCTACGACCTCAGTTTGCGGGCCCAACCTCCACGTGAAACGAAGTTGTCTTGTCCAATGTTCCGTGGGATTCGATAATAGAAATTTGGTGGATAAAGTATCTTGGCAACCCTAACCAGGGCAAAAAAAATTGAAAAGGGGGTGCAACATGAGGACTTCCCTAGGGGTCACCCAACCTAGTACTACTCTCGCCCAAGCACGCTTAACTTCGGAGTTCTGATGGGATTCGGTGCATTAGTGCTGTTATGAACGCACTCGTCATGTTGAGGACACAAATCCTTTATTTGTTAACGGTTAACCGTCCCAGCCTAGAGAGATGGCCCATTCAAAAGACCCAATTGGCTTAACGACAACCTATCCGCTTCAACAACGCAGCATCCTTGCAAGATGTGATATTGACACGTTGTAGGGCCCTCTAATGTCCCGGGAGTAAGGTTGTCGTCCTTTTAACAGCTCACGACGTACGATCCGGGACAGAAAAACAGAGCAAAAGAAGAAAAGTGGCCTAAAACTGATGAAAAAGTTAGATTTTGGGCTCCAAAAAGGGCACAACGAGCAAGCTCGATGCCCCCTTCGTAGAGCTGTCAGAGAGCTTTGCAACTGTATGCTGTGCATCGCGTAACTCCTTACGGATCAAAAGTTATGGGCACCGGAGCGACGGAGACCTGGTCACAAGCCCTATGCCCTCGGTTTGTGGGCCCAGCCTCCACATGAGGCAAAGTTGTGTTGCCCAATGTGCCGTGGGATTCGATAATAGAAATGTGGTGGATAAAGTATCTTGGCAACACAAACCGGAGCAAAAAAAATTGAAAAGGGGGGCGTGACACGAGGACATCCCAGGGGGTCACCCATCCTAGTACTACTCTCGCCCAAGCACGCTTAACTTTGGGGTTCTGATGGGATCCGGTGCATTAGTGCTGGTATGATTGCACCCGTCATGTTAAGGGCCCAATTCCTTTATGTGTTAATGGTTCATAGTCACAGCCTAGAGAGATGGCCAATTCAGAAGGCCCAATGGGCTTAACAATAACCCATATGCTTCAACAACGCATCATCCTAGCAAGACGTGATATCGATGCGTTGTAGGGCCCTTTAATGTCCGGAGAGTAAGGTTGTCATCCTTTTAACAGCTCACGACGTACGATCCGGGACGAAAAAACAGAACAATAGAAGAAAAGTGGCCTGAAATTGATGAAAACGTTCTATTTTGGACTCCAAAAATGGGCACAGTGAACAAGCTGGCTGCCCTCATCGTAGAGCTCTCAGAGAGCTTTGCAACGGTGTGTTGTGCGCCGCGTAACTCCTTACGGATCAAAAGTTATAGGCACCGGAGCGACGGAGACCTGGTCACAAACCCTACGCCCTCGGTTTTTGGGCCCAGCCTCTACGTGAATCGAAGTTGTCTTGCCCAATGTTCCGTGGGATTCGGTGACAGAAATTTGGTGGATAAAGTATCTTGGCAACCTTAACCAGGGCAAAAAAAATAGAAAAGGGAGTGCAACACGAGGAATTCCCAGGGGGTCACCCATCCTAGTACTACTCTCGGCCAAGCACGCTTAACTTCGGACTTCTTATGGGATCCGGTGCATTAGTGCTGGTATGATCACACCCATCATGTTGAGGGAACAATTCCTTTATTTGTTAACGGTTCACAGTCCCAACCTAGAGAGATGGCCCATTCAAAAGGCCCAATGGGTTTAACGACAACCCATCCGCTTCAACAACGCAGCATCCTCGCAAGATGTGATATCGACACATTGTACGGCCCTCTAATGTCCCAGGAGTAAGTTTGTCGACCTTTTAACAGCTCATGACGCACAATCCGGGACGAAAAAACAAAGCAAAAGAAGAAAAGAGGTCGGAAACTGATGAAAACGTTCGATTTTAGGCTCCAAAACGGGCACAGCGTGCAAGGTCGCTGCCCCCTTCATAGAGCTGTTGGAGAGCTTTGCAACGGTATGCTGTGCAACATATAACTCCTTACGGATCAAAAGTTGTGGGCACCGGAGCGCCGGAGACTTGGTCATAAGCCCTACGACCTCGGTTTGCGGGCCCAGCCTCCACATGAAGCGAAGTTGTCTTGGCCAAGGTGCCGTGGGATTCGATAATAGAAATGTGGTGGATAAAGTATTTTGGCAACCCAAACCGGAGCAAAAAAAATTGAAAAAGAGGGTGCAAAACAAAGACATCCCTGGGGGTCACCCATCTTAGTACTACTCTCGCCCAAGCACGCTTAACTTCGGAGTTCTGATAGGATCCGGTGCATTAGTGCTGGTATGATCGCACCCGTCATGTTGAGGGTACAATTCCTTTATTTGTTAACGGTTCACAATTCCATTCTAGAGAGATGACCCATTCAAAAGGCCCATTGGGCTTAAAGACAACCCATCCGCTTCAACAACGCAGCATCCTCGCAAGACGTGATAAAGACGTGTTGTAGGGCCCTCTAATGTGCCACGAGTAAGGTTGTCGTCCTTTTAACATCTCACGACGTACGATCCGGGATGAAAAGATAGGGCAAACGTAGAAAAGTGGCCTGAAACTGATGAAAACATTCGATTTTGGGCTCCAAAAAGGGGCACAGCGAGAAAACTCACTGCCCCTGTCGTAGAGCTCTCAGAGAGCTTTCCAACGGTGTGCTGTGCACCGCGTAACTCCTTACGGATTAAAAGTTTTGGGCACCGGAGCGACGGAGGCCTGGTCACAAGCCCTACGCCCTCGGTTTGCGGGCCCAGCTTCTACGTGAAGCGAAGTTGTCTTGCCCAATGTTCCGTGGGATTCAGTGACATAAATTTGGTGGATAAAGTATCTTGGCAACCTTAACCAGGGCAAAAAAAATTGAAAAGGGGGTGAAACACGAGGACTTCCCAGGGGGTCACCCATCCTAGTACTACACTCACGCAAGCACTCTTAACTTCGGAGTTCTGATGGGATCCGGTGCATTAATACTGGTATGATCGCACCCGTCATGTTGAGGGCACAATTCCTTTATTTGTTAACGGTTCACAGTCCCAGCCTAGAGAGATGGCCCATTCAGAAGGCCCAATGGGCTTAACGATAACCCATCCGCTTCAACAACGCAGCATCCTCGCAAGACATGATATCGACACGTTGTAGGACCCTCTAATGTCCCGGGAGTACGGTTGTCGTCCTTTTAACAGCTCACGACGCACGATCCGGGACGAAAAAACAAAGCAAAACAAGAAATGTGGTCTGAAACTGATGAAAACGTTCGATTTTGGGCTCTAAAAAGGGCACAGCATGCAAGCTCGCTGCCCCATTCGTAGAGCTGTCAGAGAGCTTTGCTACAGTATGCTGTGCAAAGCCTAACTCCTTACGGATCAAAAGTTATGGGCACTGGAGCGACGGAGACCTGGTCACAAGCCCTATTAACTCGGTTTGCGGGCCCAACCTCTACGTGAAGCGAAGTTGTCTTGCCCAAGGTGCCGTGGTATTCAATAATAGAAATGTGGTGGATAAAGTATTTTGGCGACCCAAATCGGAGCAAAAAAATTTGAAAAAGTGGGTGCAAAACAAGGACATCCCAGGGGGTCACCCATCCTAGTACTACTCTCGCCCAAGCACGCTTAACTTCGGAGTTCTGATGGGATCCGGTGCATTAGTGCTGGTATGATCGCACCCGTCATGTTGAGGGCACAATTCCTTTATTTGTTAATGGTTCACAGTCCCATCCTAGAGAGATGGCCCGTTCAAAAGGCCCAATGGGCTTAACGACAACCCATCCGCTTCAACAACGCAGCATCCTCACAAGACGTGATAAAGACGTGTTGTAGGGCCCTCTAATGTGCCACGAGTAAGGTTGTCGTCCTTTTAACATCTCACGACGTACGATCCGGGATGAAAAGATAGGGCAAACGTAGAAAAGTGGCATGAAGGTGATGAAAACATTCGATTTTGGGCTCCAAAAAGGGTCACATCTAGAAAACTCGCTGTCCCAGTCGTAGAGTTATCAGAGAGCTTTCCAACGGTGTGTTGTACGCCGTGTAACTCCTTACGGATCAAAAGTTATGGACACCAGAGCGACAGAGACCTTGTCACAAGTCCTACGCCTTCGGTTTGCGGGCCCAGCTTCTAGTAAAGCGAAGTTGTCTTGCCCAATATTCCGTGGGATTCAGTAATATAAATGTGGTGGATAAAGTATCTTGGCAACCCTAACCAGGGGAAAAAAATTTGAGAAAGGGGTACAACACGAGGACTCCCAAGGGGGTCACCCATCCTAGTACTACTCTCGCCCAAGCACGCTTAACTTCGGAGTTCTGATGGGATCCGGTGCATTAGTGCAGGTATGATTGCACCCGTCATGTTGAGGGCACAATTCATTTATTAGTTAACGGTTCACCGTCCCAGCCTAGAGAGATGGCCCATTCAAAAGGCCCAATGGGCTTAACGATAACGCAGCCTCCTCGCAAGACGTGATATCGACGCGTTGTAGGGCCCTTTAATGTCCGAGAGTAAGGTTGTCGTCCTTTTAACAGCTCACGACGTACGATCCGAGACGGAAAAACAGAGCAAAAGAAATAAAGTTGCCTGAAACTGATGAAAACATTCGATTTTGGGCTCCAAAAAGGGCACAGCAAGCAAGCTCGCTGCCCCATTCGTAGAGTTGTCGGAGAGCTTTGCAACGGTATGCTGTTTACCGCGTAACTCCTTACGGATCAAAAGTTATGGGCACCGGAGCGACGGAGACCTGGTCACAAGCCCTACGCCCTCGGTTTGTAGGCCCAGCCTCCACGTGAAGCGAAGTTGTCTTGCCCAAGGTGCCGTAGGATTCGATAACAGAAATGTGGTGGATAAAGTATCTTGGCAACCCAAACCGGACACAAAAAAAGTTGAAAAGGGGGGTGCAACACGAGGAAATCCCAGGGGGTCACCCATCCTAGTACTACTCTCGCCCAAGCACGCTTAACTTCGAAGTTCTGATGGGATCCGGAGCATTAATGCTGGTATGATCGCACCCGTCATGTTGAGTGCACAATTCCTTTATGTGTTAACGGTTCACAGTCCCAACTTAGAGAGATGGCTAATTCAAAAGGCCCAAAGGGCTTAACGATAACCCATCTGCTTCAACAATGTAGCATCCTAGCAAGACGTGATATCGACGCGTTGTAGGGCACCCAAATGTCTCGCGAGTAAGGTTGTCGTCCTTTTAACAGCTCACGACGTACAATCCGGGACAAAAAAACAGAGCAAAAGAAGAAAAGTGGCCTGAAACTGATGAAAATGTTCGATTTTGGGCTCCAAAAATGGGCACAGTTAGCAAGCTGGCTGTCCCCCTATGTAGAGCTCTCAGAGAGCTTTGCAACGGTATGATGTGCGCCGCGTAACTCTTTACGGATCAAAAGTTATGGGCACCGGAGCGATGAAGACCTAGTCACAACCCCTACGCCCTCAGTTTGCTAGCCCAGCCTCCACGTGAAGCGAAGTTTTCTTGCCCAAGGTGGCGTGGGATTCGATAATAGAAATGTGGTGGATAAAATATCTTGGCAACCCAAACCAGAGCAAAAAAAATTGAAAAGGGGGGCGCAACACGAGGACATCGCAAGGGGTCACCCATCATTGTACTACTTTCGCTCAAGCACGCTTATATTTGGAGTTCTGATGGCATCCGGTGCATTAGTGATAGTATGATCGCACCCGTCATGTTGAGGGCACAATTCCTTTATGTGTTAACGGTTCACAGTCACAGCCTAGAGAGATGGCCAATCCAAAAGGCCCAATGGGCTTAACGATAACCCATATGCTTCAACAACGCAGCATCCAAGCAAGACGTGTTATCGATGCGTTGTAGGTCCCCCTAATGTCTTGCGAGTAAGGTTCTCATCCTTTTAACAGCTCACGACGTACGATTCGGGACGAAAAAATAGAGCAAAAGAAGAAAAGTGGCCTGAAACTGATTTAAACGTTCAATTATGTGCTCAAAAAATGGGCACAGTGAGCAAGATGGCTGCCCCCGTCATAGAGCTCTCAGAGAGCTTTGCAACGGTATGCTGTGCGCTACGTAACTCCTTACGAATCAAAAGTTATGGGCACAAGCCCTACGCCCTCGGTTTGCGGGCACAGCCTCTACGTGAAGCAAAGTTGTCTTGCCCAATGTTCCGTGGGATTCGGTGACAGAAATTTGGTGGATAAAGTATCTTGGCAACCTTAACCAGGACAAAAAAAATTGAAAAGGGGGTACAACACGAGGACTTCCCAGCGGGTCACCCATCCTAGTACTACTCTCGCCCAAGCACGCTTAACTTCGGAGTTCTGATGGGATCCGGTGCATTAGTGCAGGTATGATTGCACCCGTCATGTTGAGGGCACAATTCATTTATTAGTTAACGGTTCACCGTCCCAGCCTAGAGAGATGGCCCATTCAAAAGGCCCAATGGGCTTAACGATAACCCGTCCGCTTTAACAACGCAGCCTCCTCGCAAGACGTGATATCGACGCGTTGTAGGGCCCTTTAATGTCCGAGAGTAAGGTTGTCGTCCTTTTAACAGCTCACGACGTACGATCCGAGACGGAAAAACAGAGCAAAAGAAATAAAGTTGCCTGAAACTGATGAAAACATTCGATTTTGGGCTCCAAAAAGGGCACAGCGAGCAAGCTCCCTGCCCCCTTTGTAGAGCTATCGGAGAGCTTTGCAACAGTATGCTCTGCACCGCGTAACTTCTTACGGATCAAAAGTTATGGGCATCGGAGCGACGAAGACCTGGACACAAGCCCTACGCCTTCGGTTTGCGGGCCCAGCCTCCACGTGAAGCGAAGTTGTCTTGCCCAAGGTGCCGAGAGATTCGATAACAGAAATGTGGTGGATAAAGTATCTTGGCAACCCAAACCGGACACAAAAAAAGTTGAAAAGGGGGGTGCAACACGAGGAAATCCCAGGGGGTCACCCATCCTAGTACTACTCTCGCCCAAGCACGCTTAACTTCGAAGTTCTGATGGGATCCGGAGCATTAATGCTGGTATGATCGCACCCGTCATGTTGAGTGCACAATTCCTTTATGTGTTAACGGTTCACAGTCCCAACTTAGAGAGATGGCTAATTCAAAAGGCCCAAAGGGCTTAACGATAACCCATCTGCTTCAACAATGTAGCATCCTAGCAAGACGTGATATCGACGCGTTGTAGGGCACCCAAATGTCTCGCGAGTAAGGTTGTCGTCCTTTTAACAGCTCACGACGTACAATCCGGGACAAAAAAACAGAGCAAAAGAAGAAAAGTGGCCTGAAACTGATGAAAATGTTCGATTTTGGGCTCCAAAAATGGGCACAGTTAGCAAGCTGGCTGTCCCCCTATGTAGAGCTCTCAGAGAGCTTTGCAACGGTATGATGTGCGCCGCGTAACTCTTTACGGATCAAAAGTTATAGGTACCGGAGCGATGAAGACCTGGTCACAACCCCTACGCCCTCAGTTTGCTGGCCCAGCCTCCATGTGAAGCGAAGTTTTCTTGCCCAAGGTGGCGTGGGATTCGATAATAGAAATGTGGTGGATAAAATATCTTGGCAACCCAAACCAGAGCAAAAAAAATTGAAAAGGGGGGCGCAACACGAGGACATCGCAAGGGGTCACCCATCATTGTACTACTTTCGCTCAAGCACGCTTATATTTGGAGTTCTGATGGCATCCGGTGCATTAGTGATAGTATGATCGCACCCGTCATGTTGAGGGCACAATTCCTTTATGTGTTAACGGTTCACAGTCACAGCCTAGAGAGATGGCCAATCCAAAAGGCCCAATGGGCTTAACGATAACCCATATGCTTCTACAATGCAGCATCCAAGAAAGCCGTGATATCAACACGTTGTAGGGCCCTCTGATGTCCCGCGAGTCAGGTTGTCGTCCTTTTAACAGCTCACGACTTACGATCCGGGACCGAAAAATAGAATAAAAGAAGAAAAGTGTCCTGAAACTGATGAAAACGTTCAATTTTGTGCTCCAAAAATGGGCACAGTGAGCAAGCTGGCTGCCCCCGTTGTAGAGCTCTCAGAGAGCTTTGCAACGGTATGCTGTGCGCTACGTAACTCCTTACGAATCAAAAGTTATGGGCACAAGCCCTACGCCCTCGGTTTGCGGGCACAGCCTCTACGTGAAGCAAAGTTGTCTTGCCCAATGTTCCGTGGGATTCGGTGACAGAAATTTGGTGGATAAAGTATCTTGGCAACCTTAACCAGGACAAAAAAAATTGAAAAGGGGGTACAACACGAGGACTTCCCAGCGGGTCACCCATCCTAGTACTACTCTTGCCCAAGCACGCTTAACTTCGGAGTTCTGATGGGATCCGGCGCATTAGTGCTGGTATGATCGCACATGTCATGTTGAGGTCACAATTCCTTTATTTGTTAACGGTTCACAGTCCCAGCCTAGAGAGATGGCCCATTCAAAAGGCCCATTGGACTTAACGACAACCCATCCGCTTCAACAATGCAGCATCCTCGCAAGACGTGATATCGACACGTTGTAGGGCCCTCTAATGTCCCGCGAGTAAGGTTGTTGTCCTTTTAATAGCTCATGATGTACGATCCGGGACGGAAAAACAGAACAAAAGAAGAAAAGTAGCCTGAAACTGATGAAAACGTTCGATTTTGGGCACCAAAAAGGCGCTGCCACCTTCGTAGTGTTGTCGGAGAGCTTTGCAACGGTATGCTGTGAACTGCATAACTCCTTACGGATCAAAAGTTATGGGCACCGGAGCGACAGAGACCTGGTCACAAGCCCTACGCCCTTGGTTTGGGGGCCCAGCCTCCACGTGAAGCGAAGTTGTCTTGCCCAAGGTGCCGTGGGATTCGATAATAGAAATGTGGTGGATAAAGTATCTTGGCAACCCAAACTGGAGCAAAAAAAATTGAAAAGGGGGGTGCAACACGAGGACATCCCAGGGGGTCACCCATCCTAGTACTACTCTCGCCCAAGCATGCTTAACTTCGGAGTTCTGATGGGATCCAGTGCATTAGTGCTGGTATGATCGCACCCGTCATGTTGAGGGCACAATTCCTTTATGTGTTAACGGTTCACAGTCCCAACATAGAGAGATGGCCAATTCAAAAGGCCCAATGGGCTTAACGATAACCCATCTGCTTCAACAACGCAGCATCCTAGCAAGACGTGATATCGACACGTTGTAGGGCCCCGTAATGTCCCGCGAGTAAGGTTGTCGTCCATTTAACAGCTCACTACATACGATCCGGGGTGAAAAAACAGAGTAAAAGTAGAAAAGTGGCCTGAAACTGATGAAAACGTTCGATTTTGGGCTCCAAAAATGGGCAAAGCGAGCAAGCTAGCTGCCCCGTCGTAGAGCTCTTAGAGAGCTTTGCAACGGTATGCTGTGCGCCGCGTAACTCCTTACGGATCAAAAGTTATGGACACAGGAGCGACGGAGACCTGGTCACAAGCCCTACGCCCTCGGTTTACGGCCCCAGCCGCTACGTGAAACGAAGTTGTCTTGCCCAATGTTCCGTGGGATTCGGTGACAGAAATTTGGTGGATAAAGTATCTTGGAAACCTTAACCAGGGCAAAAAAATTGAAAAGGGGGTGCAACACGAGGACTTCCCAGGGGGCACCCATCTTAGTACTACTCTCGCCCAAGCACGCTTAACTTCAGAGTTCTGGTGGGATCCGGTGCATTAGTGCTGGTATGATCGCACTTGTCATGTTGAGGACACAATTCCTTTATTTGTTAATGGTTCACAGTCCCAGCCTAGAGAGATGGCCCATTCAAAGGGCCCAATAGGCTTAACGACAACTCATCCGCTTCAACAATGCAGCATCTTCGCAAGACGTGATATCGACACGTTGTAGGGCCCTCTAATGTAAGGCCCGACCTCGATTTATGTGCAATACCTCGTTTCATGGGCCCTAACCTAGATTTTTCTGCCTTGACCTAGGTTTAAGAATTGTGTTCGTTTTGTGTGCCATACATTGAATTACGTGCATTCAATTAGGGTTGCGTGCATTTACTTGAAAAACGTGCGTTCGTCTCGTAGTTTGTACCCTACCTCGCAGTGCGTGCCCTAGACCTAGGAAAACGTGCCCTCACGCTAAACAAGAAAGCATCTTGCACGAAGCACTAGGTCATTAATTAATCCTATAAAATCCATTAACTATTATTAAATTACTAATTCAACCCATTAGAAGACAAAATCTCACAAAAAGCTAGACATTCCTTATTCTTTATTCCTTATTCTTTTTGCACTTTCAAGACACAATTAAATAATGATCAAAAGTTGACATAAAATTCAGATTATTGAACTCTTTTGGCTGGCCATATCAAAGCATTTGAGCAAGGATTAAACAATTATTCCTTTATCCATGCATGCTTAGACAAACTATGACACAAATGCATAAAAATTGCTCAAAACCACCACAATTCTCCACCATTCTCAACATTGCTCCCTTGCCCATGCTAAACATTTCAAAATTAAAGCATCTTGAAGACACAAACGTGAAACTTGGGCTGCCCAAGGCCGACTACATGCTTGAAACAATGCAAAAACTTCACTCTTTGTCATTCTTTGTCATTTCTTCCTTTTTTCCTCTCATCTTCTCTCTCTCCCTCTCATTTTCTCTCTCTTTCTCGGCCTTGGCTGATTCTCTTCACTTCACAACTCATCTTCATCATCCTAAGGTTATTCAAAGCAAGCCCAAGCAAAGGAAAGCAAGTAGCTAGCTCAAAAGATGCATGGAAGCACATAGAGTCTTCATTTCGGCCCTAGGTGAGTTTCTAAGCTTCCATTTATTTTCTTCTTGTTCTAACCACATGTATGTACTAAGAGCTTGGTCACTAAGCTAGGAAAAATAGAGAAAATCAATTTGGAATCTCGGCTAGGCAAAGAAGAGGAAGAAAATTGTGTTTCAACAAGTTTTGAGCATCTTCTTGGTTGATTGGCTAAGGTGAGGGCTAAAACCTTTTGAAAATCCTTCAAAAATCCACATGCATGCTCATAAATGTATGTCTTTGCTTCTGTACTTGAGTTATATGTTCGTTCATAAGCTTTTACAACCATGCATGGCAAGATCTTGGCTTGAAAGTGATGATAGGTGAAGTCGGATTATGTGACGGCTCTCTGACCAGTTGTTTCGAGGTAAGTTTGGCTAGTCAAATGTTGTTGAAAATGCATGAAAATTGGTAGATAATTATTTTTGCCAGTTTTGAACATTTTTCGTAGAAATAGGCCAAAGCTAATTTTGACTCTAATGTCCTCAAAATGGCAGATCTTTAAAATGTGTCCAAATCCGGAAATCTGGAAAAATGAAGCAGGTTTTGGCAGATGCACTGACCTTGTAGAACGAACCAGATTTGACTTAGTAAATTATGTCAAAAATGCATGAAATTTGGTGTGCTACTATATTTTTCAGTTCTGGACATTTTTGTCAGAAATGGACGAAGGCTAAAACTGACCCGAAGGACCTCCAAAACATCAATTATATAAATGTGTGCAAATCTGGACAGTTTTGTGCTATCCCACTGTTTTGGCTATAACTAATGATCCCGAACTCCAAATGATGCAAGGTTTGTTTCGGATTTTATTTCACTTCTTAAGCTTTAATTTGACATCTTATTCACTGGAATTGGAGATTGTTTGATTATCCTAATTATTGTGAGAAGACAGCCTATTGTAGTAAGGGTTTCACTTAGTGTTGTGCTTAGAAAAATTGTTGTAAATTCTCTTGTTGAATTAAATGCTTGGGATTGTAGCTTTGGGATGTTGTGTGGACTGTTTTGAATGTTTGAGGATGTTGAATTAAATGATGCATGGCTTGAGGTTGATTTTGAGTTGGATTAGGACTTAAAATTGTACGGATATGCACGAAATGGAAACCCTAGTGACTAGGCGAACTTGCTATGTGTTGATCCTTTGAATATTGAGTGTAATTATATGTTTAGTAGGCTGCCCGTAGTTGCCTTATAGCCCTAAATGTGATATTGATTCGTTGCATGTTTACGAATGGGCCTTTCTTGCATCCGAACCACGTAGATTATTGTTGCATGGTGAATAACCTTATTATTTGATTACGTGAATGTTGAAATGAGTTATATGACTTGATTTACGTGCGTTACATGGCTGCCCGTTTAATGTTCATATAACTCCATATGCTTTTCAAATGAAATTACTTGTCTATTCGTGCCTCGCTTGTTTACTTGTCAATGTGCAATCTTATGACTGTCCGGAGGCAACCTACTTTGTTGTCTTCCTAATGTGATATATTAAATGTCATAAATGTGCATTGTATACAAGGTTGCAACCTTTCATTCTGGCATGGTAGTGATCATGCACACCGGGCGGCATTGGGCTTGCCAGTGCACCCGTGACTACCATGGTCCCATTCCCTCTCTCGCTTGGGGGCTAGACTTCCTCGGAGAGTTAGGTCGTAGGATTTCGGGGTACATTCGGAGTACACCCACTTGGCGTGTTATGGGGATGATTTGAAGTCGGCCGCAACAACTGATTCTGGAAATGAATTGAGAGCAAAAGCTCACCGTATCCTTTTTACTATGTGTATAAGTACTCTCGCTTGGTTCTAAAGAACCTCGGGGAGGAAAGACGGGTAATTGTGTTCCTTTACTTTTGTATAATTATTATGTACTTAATTGTGTTATATTCATGCTTGAAAAAGGATTTTCATAAGATTGAACCAGAAAATGAGTTTCAAAACCTATTTCTCGTTCCCCCTCGCTGAGTTCATAAGGACTCACCCTCTTTTATCATCTCAGGTGAAGAAGATCAAGAACAGGTACCTGAGGATGGTGTGCCTAACGATGATTCCTTGGAGTGATTGTCTGTCTTGTGTGCTTTGCGTGATTATGGCTACTTGTGGACTCTATGCTACTTGAAGACTATTTCCTTTATGTTGCTTGTTATTTGTAATGTGAAAGACCCCCGTTGTAATTTGGGGTCTAATTTTGGTTTGTATTAATATTTCTAGACAGTCACTAGATACTGCTATTGTAACGCCCCGATCCCTCACGAGACCGGAGGCTCTAATAACCATGCTATTCTCAACCCAATACCAAACCCGGTCACAAAATTTTAGGGAAAAACGGATAGAGTTTCCTCTGTACCGCGGACATTTTTCAAACCTGTAAATGCTCAAAATAGCCACAATATACTAAAACAAGCTTTTATAATTAAAATTCAAAGGTTCAAGGTCATCCAAGCCAGGAGACAAACAACAGCTCCAAATCACACATGCATGCACCCAACTTAACTTTTCATTAAACCTTTTTAACATGCCATCCTATGATAACATTAGAGCAATTTTAGAAGTTGAAATCAACACCTCTAAACATACACCCCCAAGCATGCAAGAACTAAAAGGAGAATTAAAAGTTATTACAAACCATAATATCTCAAAGCTAACATTACAACCAACAACTTTCAACTTGCAACTACAAGAATATAAATAGCCTTAAGGCCACAAAATAGATCATGCTATAGCAATACAAGTACACCATGTAACAACAAGAAGGCAAATCCACCTTAGACAACAAACACACAACAACTAGGGCAAAGGCTCAGCCTGAACTTCTTCCTCTTCCACTAGCACCTCAACTAGTTGGGGTTCACCCTCAGCACTTCCTGAAACATGTTTAGCGAGGTATGAGCAATCACAATTGCTCAGTGAGGGATAAGGTCTACCAGGGACGTGCAATGCAGCAACTTAACACAATTAATACAATAGATAAACAGTGAATAACAATTCTAATACCACATTTTAAAAGGATACAATCGATAACCCTTATCACTCCAAATCTTCGATCCCCGATCCATGAACCACGATCTCGATCTCGATATGCCGGCATCCCTTACGCCAATGGGTACTCCGGATGTACCCGATCCTACGACCCAATACCCCTTGGCAATCTCCGGATCAGGCGAGTGAGGGAATAGCAGACGGAGCTAAGGAAACCAACACTGGCAAGCCCGATTCCGCCCAGCGAGGCCATCGTATCCGTCGCGACAATGAGGTTGCGCAACCACGATTCAATGCAAGAATGATAACAATGACAATATAATCAGGAAACACATTTAAGGACAAAATAAGTTGTTCTCGCACCAAGTTACAATTTAGCAATAATAAGCATATATCAATTACGCAATTATACTAAACAATATACTCTTTTAGAAAGAAAATAAACTATGATGCACGTAAGGATACAGGTCCCTCACCTCTACCGAGCTCCAAGAAGTATGTTTGAATCACATCATTTCCAGTCACCTTGAACCTATGAGCAAACATTACTTCAATTACCCTTTATCTCCAACGTTCGTTCTAAGTTAGCTAACTTATAACTTCGCTTATTTAGCATATATACAATATCTATTAGAATTCTATTTTTAACAAAACACCACTTTTATATACTTTAACTTAACATATATTCCATATTTTCAATAGTCTACAAGTTAATTAAGAAGATAGTTCAAAAACTTAAAGGAGAATGATTCAACCAGCATGCTATAACTAGATATAAACCGAGCTAGAATTTAGTTTAACTAAGATCAACACATGTGCCTGCAGTTACTCATACTATTTCTCATTTGACTTTAGTTAATAACTTGTACAAGAAACTAATTCACTCCACATACATTAAACTAGCCATTAACTCAACTCAAAGAATTTCTCCAAAGAATTTATATATAATAAAGGTTAGGTTACTTTAATGTTCAAATGACACATTCATTCACAATGACACTACCCAGTCTTTTACTACTTTAATGAACTTCTAATTCATATTCTACTTTACTTACAATAGTTAGTAATATCTCTATGAAGATAGCCCAACATTAGCACATAGGGAAAGAAATGCATTTATCAACTAATAGAAAAGTTAACTATCAACCATTTAATAACTAACATACTTTTTTAGTAAAATAACTATACTTCAAGCTAAGATTCTAACATATCACTAGTAGTATTAACTTAAGTTAATTACATTTAACATATAATAGACAACTATCAACTTACAATTAACCTTACATGTAGTTTCAAAAAGCATTAAACACATTCTTCCACATAGTTTACTTGACCTTTCTAAGTGTTCACTAGTTGCACATTGATAACAACAACTAATTCTAACAGTTGAATTGTTTAGCATATATAAAAACATTACATATGTCTAAAGGTGGTGACCATCACAACTGTACTAGCATTTCTCATTCACAGTCGAATAGAATAGCTTTCAATTTAAACTAACTTTACTAGCAATTAGATTTCAATTACAATTCATGAAAACAACATAACTATAAGAGCCCCATTACGTTATTAATCATCCAAGGACACTACACAATAAGGTCTTCATCGAATACATCCAATTTGAACTCAAATATATCTTTACAATAGCAAAAAAACAACAAAATTCAGATTCTCGCGTAACAGGACATTTCTGACACATCTCACCAAAATGATCATAACTTGTTCTAGACAACTCCGATTAATGCACCGTAAAAAGCTGTAGAAACTAGACTCGTAAGGCTTTCTAATGGTATATAATTCAACCCCTAATCCTTCTCCAATTAATACAGTTTTAAGCTCGAAGTTTCCTCAATGCAGTTAGAATAGAAGCAGTTTATATAAGCAAATAAGTAGTTTTACAAAAGGGCATATACAAGATATAATTAGAATTACATCAAAAGTTTCACACCAACTTGAAACTACATTTAAACATTCAAGAAGTCATGCCAAGGTCTTAGAAGCACGAGACAACAGAAATTGCACCTAAACCCCTTTGTTATTCAAGCTATTTCTCCTCGAAACCAAAGTTAATGATTCCATTTTCAAGAGAAACTCTCCCAACCTTCTAACTAACCCTCAAGGTACCCTCTCAACCCTCTAACTCATTCAAACACCCACGATTACCCCGAAAACCCCAAATTCTCTCTTATGGCTTTAAACTACACATACCTTATCTCGGCTTCAAACAAGGATTATCAAAGCTTCTATAGCACCTAAGTAACCTAAGAATACTAGAAGTGAAGCCCAAATCCACCCGGATTCGCATTAACCCCGAAAGCCCTTTGTTAAAGTCGGCTATTTCACGTTTTATGCGATTCTAGAGCAATGCAAGTGAACGGGGCTATTAGACTACCTTCATTAGCACCTAAGGCATCTATTAGGAGTGTTGAATCAAGCTAATTCGAGCAATTACACAAAACCCTAGAAAAACGTCACTATTCACCTCCTAGATCAAACTAACGATTCTAACCGTTTAAAAAGCGAAACAATGGTTCAAATATGTTCTCTAGCACTCATATACAAGGTATAATAGCATAGATAATCAATACAATAGCATTTGAACACATTTTCAACAAATCAAGAAAATAGCAACTATTTTAAAATGCAAAAATAAGCCATGAAATCCCTCACAAATGCGCATAGGAGCTCCTAGGAGGCTAGTAGGCACCCTAAACCACTTGCACCTAGCTTGGCTTGGCTTAGAATGAGGATTTGTTGAGCAAAAAAACTCTATTTCTTCTCATATGCAATTCTCGGATTTGCTACAGTATTTTCAGCATGCTCTTTTTTTTTTTTTTGCTAAGTTATGAGCTAATGTATGTGTTGTGTGAGTTATATATTAAATGGGGCTAAGTTGCTTGCTTAAATGGTTCACTAAATACGCTTAGTTAGCTTAAAACGAGCCTAGATAGTAAAATGAATGCTAGCTAATTCATTTCCTAAGTTATGTTACGTAACACTATTCATACAACTACAAAAATCATTTTCTAAACGAGCTCTCCTATCGTCTCTAGCTCAAATGCACATTTTTCCCACTACTCTAACAATTAATATGATTTAATAAAAATGCTAATTCGCTAATAGCATGAAGTTAAAAAGGGAGGGAAGAGTAAGTTAAGAAGACAGTTGAGAATGCACAGAAGGAGATGGGCAAACAAGGGATGCAACAGTAATTGAATGCATGGCTAAAACTCAGGCGTCACAGCTATGGTCGTTTTGCTATTACTACTGCTAGTATCTATCATAGGTTATGACGTATTAGGTAAGGAATAAGTAAATGAACCTATCCAATCTTAAATAGGTACACGCTTTTAAGCTAAGATCAACAGGTACTTTTGTAACGAGGATAAACAAACAAACGAGACATAGTATCATGCTAGGTTATAAATCAAACGAGACATCGAGATAACCAACAAGCATTTCAATTAATGTTAAATAGAAATATTAGTTGGAAATGAAATTGAGATTGGAAAATTTGAGGCGTTTAGAGAATTAGGTCAAACCAAAGAGCCCAATTACAGCTGTTATGCTGCCGGTTTTTTGAAAAATTTTGGAGTTTAGGCCAAAACGTTAAGTGTTAAATCTTAATGAACGGTTAAGTACGAGACGTGACTTGAATGTTAGTTCAAACCCTAGTCTAACCTTTATAGGCCGGGTTGGGGCGTGACACTAATGTCCCGCGAGTAAGGTTGTCGTACTTTTAACAACTCACGACTTACGATCCGGGATGGAAAAACAGAGCAAAAGAAGAAAAGTGGCCTGAAACTGATGAAAACGTTCGATTTTGGGCTCCAAAAAGGGCACAGCGAGCAAGCTCATTGCCCCCTTCGTAGAGCTGTCGGAGAGCTTTGCAACGGTATGTTGTGCACCGCGGAACTCCTTACGGATCAAAAGTTATGGGCACCGGAGCGACGGAGACCTGGTCACATGCCCTACGCCCTCGGTTTGCTAGCCCAGCCTCCACCTGAAGCGATGTTGTCTTGCCCAAGGTGCCATAGGATTCGATCATACAAATGTGGTGGATAAAGTATCTTGGCAACCCAAACAGGAGCAAAAAAAATTGAAAAGTGGGGTGCAACACGAGGACATCCCGAGGGGTCACCCATTCTAGTACTACTCTCGCCCAAGCACGCTTAACTTCAGAGTTCTGATGGGATTCGGTGCATTAGTGCTGGAATGATCTCACCTGTAATGTTGAGGGCACAATTCCTTTATGTGTTAACGGTTCACAGTCCGAACCTAGAGAAATGGCATATTCAAAATGCCCAAAGGGCTTAACGATAACCCATCTGCTTTAACAACGCAGCATCTTAGCAAGACATGATATCGACGCGTTGTAGGGCACCCTAATGTCCCGCGAGTAAGGTTGTCGTCCTTTTAACAGCTCACGACATACGATCCGGGACAAAAAAATAGAGCAAAATAAGAAAAGTGTCGCAAAACTGATGAAAACATTTGATTTTGGGCTTCAAAAATCGGCAAAGCGAGCAAGCTGGCCGCCCCCGTCCTAGATCTCTTAGAGAGCTTTGCAGCGGTATGTTGTGCGCCGCGTAACTCCTTATGGATCAAAAGTTATGGGCTCCGGAGCGATGGAGACCTGGTCACAAACCCTACGCCCTCAGTTTGCGGGCCCAACCTCCACGTGAAGCGAAGTTGTCTCGCCTAAGGTGCCGTGGGATTCGATAATAGAAATGTGGTGGATAAAGTATCTTGGCAACCCAAATCGGAGCAAAAAAAATTGAAAAGGAGGGCGCAACAAGAGGACATCCCAGGGGGTCACCCATCCTAGTACTACTCTCGCCCAAGCACGCTTAACTTCGGAGTTCTGATGGGATCTGGTGCATTAGTGCTGGTATGATCGCACCCGTCATGTTGAGGGCACAATTCCTTTATGTGTTAACGGTTCACAGTCACAACCTAGAGAGATGGCCAATTCAAAAGGCCCAATGGGCTTAACGATAACCCATATGCTTCAACAACGTAGCATCCTAGCAAGATGTGATATCAACGCGTTGTAGGGCCCCCTAATGTCCGGCGAGTAAGGTTGTCGTCCTGTTAAAAGCTCACAACGTATGATCCGGGACGAAAAAACAGAGCAAAAGAAAAAAAGTGGCCTGAAACTGATGAAAACGTTCGATTTTGGGCTCCAAAAATGGGCACAGCAAGCAAGCTGGCCACCCACGGCGTAGAGCTCTTAGAGAGCTTTGCAACGGTATGCTGTGCGCCGCGTAACTCCTTACGGATCAAAAGTTTTGGGCACCGGAGCGACGGAGACCTGGTCACAAGCCCTACGCCCTCGGTTTTCAGGCCCAGCCTCTACGTCAAGCGAAGTTGTCTTGCCCAATGTTTCGTGGGATTCAGTGACAGAAATTTGGTGGATAAAGTATCTTGGCAACCTTAACTAGGGCAAAAAAAAATGAAAATGGGGTACAACACGAGGACTTCTTAAGGGGTCACCCATCCTAGTGCTACTCTCGCCCAAGCACGCTTAACTTCGGAGTTCTGATGGGATCCGGTGCATTAGTGCTGGTATGATCGCACCTGTCATGTTGAGGGAATAATTCCTTTATTTGTTAACGGTTCACAGTCGTAGCCTAGAGAGATGGCCCATTCAAAAGGCCCAATGGGCTTAACGACAACCCATCTGCTTCAACAACGCAGCATCCTCACAAGACGTTATATCGACACGTTGTAGGGCCCTCTAATGTCCCGCGAGTAAGGTTGTCGTCCTTTTAACTGCTCACGATGTACGATATGGGATAGAAAAATAGAGCAAAAGAAGAAAAATGGCCGGAAACTGATGAAAACGTTCGATTTTGGGTTCCAAAAATGTGACAGCGAGCAAACTCGATGCCCTCTTCGTAGAGCTGTCGGAGAGTTTACCAACAGTATGCTGTGCACCGCGTAACTCCTTACGAATCAAAAGCTATGGATACCGGAGCGACGGGGACCTGGTCACAAGCCTTACGCCCTTGGTTTGCGGGCCCTGCATCCACGTGAAGCGAAGATGTCTTGCCCAAGGTGCCATGGGATTCGATAATAGAAATGTGGTGGATAAAGTATCTTGGCAACCCAAACCGGTGAAAAAAAAATTGAAAAGGGGGGCGCAACACGAGGACATCCCAGGGGGTCACCCATCCTAGTACTACTCTCGCCCAAGCACGCTTAACTTCAGAGATCTGGTGGGATCCGGTGCACTAATGCTGGTATGATCGCACCCATCATGTTAAGGGCACAATTCCTTTATGTGTTAACGCTTCATAGTCCCAACCAAGAGAGATGGCCAATTCAAAAGGCCCATTGGGCTTAACGATAACCCATCTGCTTCAACAACGCAGTATCCTAGCAAGACGTGATATCGAGCATTGTAGTGGCCCCTAATGTCCCGCGAGTAAGGTTTTTGTCCTTTTAACAGCTCACGACATACGATTCAGGACGAAAAAACATGGTAAAAGAAGAAAAGTGGCCTGAAACTGATGAAAACGTTCGATATTGGTCTCCAAAAATGGGCACAGCGAGCTAGTTGGCTATCCCCGTCGTAGAGCTCTCAGAGAGCTTTGTAAAAGTATGTTGTGCGCCGCATAACTCCTAACAGATCAAAAGTTGTGGGCAACGGAGCGACAGAGACCTGCTCACAATCCCTACGCCCTCGGTTTGCGGGCCCGACCTCCACGTGAAGTGAAGTTGTCTTGCCCAAGGTGCCGTGGGACTCGATAATTGAAATGCGGTGGATAAAGTATCTTGGCAACCCAAACCGGAGCAAAAAAAATTGAAAATGGGGGGTGCAACACGAGGACATCCCAAGGGGTCACCCATCCTAGTACTGCTCTCGCCCAAGCACGCTTAACTTTGGAGTTATGATGTGATCTGATGCATTAGTGCTGGTATGATCATACCCGTGATGTTAAGGGCACAATTCCTTTATGTGTTAACGGTTCACAGTCCCAACCTAGAGAGATGGCCAATTCAAAAGGCTCAAAGGGCTTAACGATAACCCATCTGCTTCAACAATGCAGCATCCGTGCAAGACTTGATATCGACGCGATGTAGGGCCCCCTAATGTCCCACGAGTAAGGTTGTCATCCTTTTAACAGCTCACGACGTACAATCAGGGATGAAAAAACAGAGCAAAAGAAAAAAAGTGACCTGAAACTGATGAAAATGTTCGATTTTGGGCTCCAAAAAGGGCACAGCGAGCAAGCTGGCTGTCCCGGTCGTATACCCTCTCAGAGAGCTTTGCAACTGTATGTTGTGCGCCGCGTAACTCCTTATGGATCAAAAGTTATGGGCTCCGGAGCGATGGAGACCTGGTCACAAACCCTACGCCCTCGGTTTGCGGGCCCAGCATCCACGTGAAGCGAAGTTGTCTTGCCCAAGGTGCTGTGGGATTCGATAATAGAAATGTGGCAGTTAAAGTATCTTGGCAACCCAAACCAGAGCAAAAAAAATTGAAATGGGGGGTGCAACACGAGGACATCCCAGGGGGTCACCCATCCTAGTACTACTATCGCCCAAGCACGCTTAACTTCGGAGTTCTGATGGGATACGGTGCATTAGTACTGGTATGATCGCACCCGTCATGTTGAGGGCACAATTCCTTTATGTGTTAACGGTTCACAGTCACAGCCTAGAGAGATGGCCAATTCAAAAGGCCCAATGGGCTTAACGATAACCCATATGCTTCAACAACGTAGCATCTTAGCAAGACGTGATATCAACGCATTGTAGGGCCCCGTAATGTCCAGCGAGTAAGGTTGTCATGCTTTTAACAGCTCACGACGTACGATCCGGGATGAAAGAATAGAGCAAAAGAAGAAAAGTGGCCTAAAACTGATGAAAACGTTCGATTTTAGGCTCCAAAAATCGGCACAGCGAGCAAGCTGGCTGCCCCTATCGTAGAGCTCTCAGAGAGCTTTGCAACGGTATGCTGTGCGACGCGTAACTCCTTACGGATCAAAAGTTATGGGCACCGGAGCGACGGAGACCTGGTCACAAGCCCTATACCCTTGGTTTGCAAGCCCAGCCTCTACGTTAAGCGATGTTGTCTTGCCCAATGTTCCGTGGGATTCGGTAATAGAAATTTGGTGGATAAAGTATCTTGGCAACCCTAACAAGGGCAAAAAAAATTGAAAAGGGCGTGCAACATGAGGACTTCCCAAGGGGTCACCCATCCTAGTACTACTCTAGCTCAAGCACGCTTAACTTAGGAGTTCTGATGGGATCCGGTGCATTAGTGCTGGTATGATCGCACCCGTCATGTTGAGGGCACAATTTCTTTATTTGTTAACGGTTCACAGTCCCATCTTAGAGAGATGGCCATTCAAAAGGCCTAATGGGCTTAACGACAACCCATCCGCTTCAACAACGCAGCATCCTCGCAAGACGTGATATCGACGTGTTGTAGGGCCCCCTAATGTCCCGCGAGTAAGGTTGTCGTCCTTTTAACAGCTCACGACGTACGATCTGGGATGAAAAAACAGGGCAAAAGAAGAAAAATGGCCTGAAACTGATGAAAATTATTGATTTTGGGCTCCAAAAAGGGCACAGGGAACAAGCTCGGTGCCTCCTTTGTAGAGCTGTCGGAGAGCTTTGCAACGGTATGCTGTGCACCATGTAACTCCTTACTAATCAAAAATTATGTGCACCGGAGCGACGGAGACTTGGTCCCAAGCCCTACGCCCTCGGTTTGTGGTTCCAGCCTCCACGTGAAGCGAAGTTGTCTTGCCCAAGGTGCCGTGGAATTCGATAATAGAAATGTGGTGGATAAAGTATCTTGGCAACCCAAATCGGAGACAAAAAAAAATTGAAAAGGGGGGTGTAACACGAGGACATCCCAGGGGGTCACCCATCCTAGTACTGCTCTCACCCAAGCACGCTTAACTTCGTAGTTATGATGTGATCCGGTGCATTAGTGCTGGTATGATCGTACCCGTGATGTTGAGGGCACAATTCCTTTATGTGTTAACGGTTCACAGTCCCAACCTAGAGAGATGGCCAATTCAAAAGTCCCAAAGGGCTTAACGATGACCCATCTTCTTCAACAACGCAGCATCCTAGCAAGAGGTGATATCGACGTGTTGTAGGGCCCCCTAATGTCCTGCGAGTAAGGTTGTCATCCTTTTAACAGCTCATGACGTACGATCCGGAATGAAAAAACAGAGCAAATGACAAAAAGTGGCCTGAAACTGATGAAAACGTTCGATTTTGGGCTCCAAAAATGCGTACAGCGAGCAAGCTAGCTGTTCCGGTCATAGAGCTCTTAGAGAGCTTTGCAACGGTATGCTGTGCACCGCGTAACTCCTTACCGATCAAAAGTTATGTGCACCGGAGCGACGGAGACCTGGTCACAAGCCCTACGCCCTCGGTTTGTGGTCCCAGCCTCCACGTGAAGCGAAGTTGTCTTGCCCAAGGTGCCATGGGATTCGATAATAGAAATGTGGTGGATAGAGTATCTTGGCAACCCAAACCGGAGACAAAAAAAATTAAAAATGGGGGTGCAACACGAGGACATCCCAAGGGGTCACCCATCCTAGTACTGCTCTCGCCCAAGCATGCATAACTTCGAGGTTATGATAGGATCGGGGGCATTAGTGCTGGTATGATCATACCCGTGATGTTAAGGGCACAATTCCTTTATGTGTTAACGGCTCACAGTCCCAACCTAGAGAGA
This sequence comes from Ehretia macrophylla, assembly GCA_037974665.1. Classification (NCBI taxonomy): domain Eukaryota; kingdom Viridiplantae; phylum Streptophyta; class Magnoliopsida; order Boraginales; family Ehretiaceae; genus Ehretia; species Ehretia macrophylla. Next base: position 82,659,691 of record CM075770.1, on the reverse strand, counting down.
TGGCCAATTCAAAAGTCCCAAAGGGCTTAACGAGGACCCATCTTCTTCAACAACGCAGCATCCTAGCAAGAGGTGAGAGCGACGGGTTGTAGGGCCCCCGAATGACCTGCGAGTAAGGTTGTCATCCTTTTAACAGCTCATGACGTACGATCCGGAATGAAAAAACAGAGCAAATGACAAAAAGTGGCCTGAAACTGATGAAAACGTTCGATTTTGGGCTCCAAAAATGGGCACAGCGAGCAAGCTAGCTATTCCGGTCATAGAGCTCTTAGAGAGCTTTGCAACGGTATGCTGTGTGCCGCGTAACTCCTTACGGATCAAAACTTATGTGCACCGAATCAACGAAGACCTGGTCACAAGCCCTACGCCCTCGGTTTGCGGGCCCAACCTCCACGTGAAGCGAAGTTGTCTTGCCCATGGTGCCGTGGGATTCGATAATAGAAATGTGGTGGATAAAGTATCTTTGCAACCCAAACCTGAGAAAAAAAATTGAAAAGGGGGGCGCAACACGAGGACATCCCAGGGGGTCACCCATTCTATCACTACTCTCGTCCAAGCACGCTTAACTTCGAAGTTTTGATGGGATCGGGTGTATTAGTGCTGGTATGATTATACCAGTCATGTTGAGGGCACAATTCCTTTATGTGTTAACGATTCACTATCACAGCCTAGAGGGATGGACAATTCAAAAGGCCCAATAGGCTTAACGATAACGCATATGCTTCAAGAACGCAGCATCCTAGCAAGACGTGATATCGACGCATTGTAGGGCCCCCTAATGTCTGGCGAGTAAGGTTGTCGTGCTTTTAATAGCTCATGACATACGATCCGGGACGAAAAAATAGAGCAAAAGAAGAAAAGTGGCTTGAAACTGATGAAAACGTTCAATTTTGTGCTCCAAAAATGGCCAAAGCAAGTAAGCTGGCTGCCCCCGTCGTAGAGCTCTCAGAGAGCTTTGCAACGGTATGTTGTGCGCCGCGTAACTCGTTACGGATCAAAAGTTATGGGCACCGAAGCAACGAAGACCAGGTCACAATCCCTAGGCCCTCGATTTGCGGGCCCAGCCTGTACGTGAAGCGAAGTTGTCTTGCCCAATGTTCCGTGGATTCGGTGATAGAAATTTGGTGGATAAAGTATCTTGGCAACCTTAACCAGGGCAAAAAAAATTAAAAAAGGGGTACAACACGAGAACTTCCCAGGGGGTCACCCATCCTAGTACTACTCTCACCCAAGCACGCTTAACTTCGGAGTTCTGATGGGATCCGGTGCATTAGTGCTGGTATGATCGCACCCGTTATGTTGAGGGCACAATTCTTTTATTTGTTAATGGTTCACTGTCCCAGCCTAGAGAGATGGCCCATTCAAAAGGCCCAATAGGCTTAACGACAACCCATCCGCATCAACAACGCAGCATCCTCGCAAGACGTGATATCGACACGTTGTAGGGCCCTCTAATGTCCCGGGAGTAAGGTTGTCATCCTTTTAACAGCTCACGACGTACGATCCGGGACGGAAAAACAGAGCAAAAGAAGAAAAGTGGCCTCAAACTGATAAAAACGTTCGATTTTGGGCTCCAAAAAGGGCCCAGCGAGCAAGCTCGCTGCCCTTTTCGTAGATCTGTCGGAGAGCTTTGCAACGGTATGTTGTGCACCGTGTAACTTCTTACAGATCAAAAGTTATGGGCATCGGAGTGATGGAGACTTGGTCACAAGCCCAACGCCCTCGGTTTGCGGGCCCAACCTCCACGTGAAGCGAAGTTGTCTTGCCCAAGGTGCCGTGGGATTCGATAATAGAAATGTGATGGATAAAGTATCTTCACAACCCAAACCGGAGCAAAAAAAATTAAAAAGGGGGGTGCAACACGAGGACATCCCACGGGGTCACCCATCCTAGTACTACTCTCGCCCATGCACGCTTAACTTCGGAGTTCTGATGGGATCCGGTGCATTAGTGCTGGTATGATCACACCCATTATGTTGAGGGCACAATTCCTTTAATTGTTAACGGTTCACAGTCCCATCCTAGAGAGTTGGCCCATTCAAAAGGCCCAATGGGCTTAACGACAACCCATCCGCTTCAACAACGCAGCATCCTCGCAAGATATGATATCGACGTGTTGTAGGGCCCTCTAATGTCCCACGAGTAAGGTTGTAGTCTTTTTAACAGTTCACGACGTACGATTCGGGGTTAAAAAACAAAGCAAACGTAGAAAAGTGGCCTGAAACTAATGAAAACATTCAATTTTTGGCTCCAAAATCGGGCACAGCGAGAAAACTCGCTGCCCCAGTCGTAGAGCTCTTAGAGAGCTTTACAACGGTGTGCTGTGCACCGCGTAACTCCTTACAGATCAAAAGTTTTACGGACCGGAGCGACGGAGACCTGGTCACAAGCCTTACGATCTCGGTTTGCGAACCCAGCTTCTACGTGAAGCGAAGTTGTCTTGCCCAATGTTCCGTGGTATTCGGTAATAGAAATGTGGTAGATAAAGTATCTTCGCAACCCTAACCAGGGAAAAAAAAATTGAAAAGGTGGTGCAACACGAGGACTTCCTAGGGGGTCACCCATCCTAGTACTACTCTCACCCAAGCACGCTTAACTTCGGAGTTCTGATGGGATCCGGTGCATTAGTGCTGGTATGATCGCACCCGTCATGTTGAGGGCACAATTCCTTTATTTGTTAAAGGTTCATCGACCCAGCCTAGAGAGATAGCCCATTCAAAAGGCCCAATGGGCTTAACGACAACCCATCCGCTTCAACAACGCAGTATCCTCACAAGACGTGATATCGACACGTTGTAGGGCCCTCTAATGTCCCGGGAGTAAGGTTGTCGTCCTTTTAACAGCTCACGACGTAAGATCCGGGACGGAAAAACAGAGCAAATGAAGAAAAGTGGACTGAAACTGATGAAAACATTCGATTTTGGGCTCTAAGAAGGGCACAGCGAGCAAGCTCGCTGCCAGCTTCGTAGAGCTGTCGGAGAGCTTTGCAACGGTATGATGTGCACCACGTAACTCCTTACGGATCAAAAGTTATGAGCATCAAAGCGACGGAGACCTGGTCACAAGCCCTACGCCCTCGGTTTGTCAGCCCAGCCTCCACGTGAAGCGAAGTTGTCTTGCCCAAGGTGCCATGGGATTCGATAATAGAAATGTGGTGGATAAAGTATCTTGCCAACCCAAACCGGAGACAAAAAAAATTGAAAAGGGGGGTGCAACACGAGGACATCCCAGGGGGTCACCCATCCTAAAACTACTCTCGCCCAAGTACGCTTAACTTCGGAGTTCTGATGGGATCCGGAACATTAGTGCTGGTATGATCGCACCCGTCATGTTGAGGGCATAATTCCTTAATGTGTTAACGGTTCACAGTCCCAACCTAGAAAGATGGACAATTCAAAAGGCCCAAAGGGCTTAACGAAAACCCATCTGCTTCAACAACGCAGCATCCTAGCAAGACGTGATATCGACTTGTTGTAGGGCACCATAATGTCCCGCGAGTAAGGTTGTCGTCCTTTTAACAGCTCACGACGTACAATCCGGGATGAAAAAATAGAGCAAAAGAAGAAATTGGCCTGAAACTGATGAAAACGTTCGATTTTGGGCTCCAACAATGGGAGCAGCGAGCAATCTGGTTGTCCCTGTCGTAGAGCTCTCAGAAAGCTTTGCAACAGTATGTTGTGCGCCACGTAACGCCTTACGGATCAAAATTTATGGCCACCGGAGCGACGAAGACCTGGTCACAAGCACTACGCCCTCAGTTTGCTGGCCCAGCCTCCACGTGAAGCGAAGTTGTCTTGCCCAAGGTGCCGTGGGATTCGATAATAGAAATGTGGTGGATAAAGTATCTTGGCAACCCAAACCGATGCAAAAATAATTGAAAAGGGGGGCGCAACACGAGGACATCGCAGGGGGTCACCCATCCTAGTACTACTCTCGCCCAAGCACGCTTAACTTCGGAGTTCTAATGGGATCCGGTGCATTAGTGCTGGTATGATCGCACCCGTCATGTTGAGGGCACAATTTCTTTATGTGTTAACGGTTCACAGTCACAGCCTAGAGAGATGGCCAATTCAAATGGCCCAATGGGCTTAATGATAACCCATATGCTTCAACAACGCAGCATCCTAGCAAGACGTGATATCGAAGCATTGTAGGGCCCCCTAATGTCCGGCGAGTAAGGTTGTCGTCTTTTTAACAGCTCACGACGTACGATCCGGGACGAAAAAACAAAGTAAAAGAAGAAAAGTGGCCTGAAACTGATGAAAACCTTCAATTTTGTGCTTCAAAAATAGGCACAACGAGCAAGATGGCTGCCCCCGTCGTAGAGCTCTCAAAGAGCTTTGCAACGGTATGCTGTGCGTCGCGTAACTCCTTACGGATCAAAAGTTATGGGAACCGGAGCGACGGAGACCTGATCACAAGACCTACGCCCTCAGGTTGCGGGCCCAGCCTCTACGTGAAGTGAAGTTGTCTTGCCCAATGTTTCGTGGGATTCGGTGACAAAAATATGGTGGATAAAGTATCTTGGCAACCTTAACTAGGACAAAAAAAATTGAAAAGAGGGTGCAACACGAGGACTTCCCAGGGGGTCACCTATCCTAGTACTACTCTCGCCCAAGCACGCTTAACTTTGGAGCTCTGATGGGATCCGGTGCATTACTGCTGGTATGATCGCACCCGTCATGTTGAGGGCACAATTCCTTTATTTGTTAACGGTTCATAGTCCAAGCCTAGAGAGATGGCCCATTCAAAAGGCCCAATGGGCTTAACGACAACCCATCTGCTTTAACAATGCAGCATCCTCGCAAGAAATGATATCGACACGTTGTAGGGCCCTCTAATGTCCCGCGAGTAAGGTTGTCGTCCTTTTAACAACTCACGACGTACGATCCGTGACAGAAAAATAGGGCAAAAGAAGAAAAGTAGCCTGAAACTGATGAAAACGTTCAATTTTGTGCACCAAAAAGGGCACAACGAGCAAGCTCCCTGCCCACTTCGTAGTGCTGTCGGAGAGCTTTGCAACGGTATGCTGTGCACCGCGTAACTCCATACGGATCAAAAGTTTTGGGCACCGGAGCGACAAAGACCTGGTCCCAAGCCCTACGCCTCGATTTGCGGGCCCAGCCTCCACGTGAAGTGAAGTTGTCTTGCCCAAGGTGCCGTGGGATTTGATTATAGAAAAGTGGTGGATAAATTATCTTGGCAACCCAAACCGGAGCAAAAAATATTAAAAAGGGGGGGGGGGGGGCAACACGAGGACATCCCAAGGGGTCACCCATCCTAGTACTACTCTCTCCCAAGCACGTTTAACTTCGGAGTTCTGATGGGATCTGGTGCATTAGTGCTGGTATGATCGCACCCATCATGTTGCGGGCACAATTCCTTTATGTGTTAACGGTTCACAGTCCCAACCTAGAGAGACGGCCAATTGAAAACGACCAATGGGCTTAATGATAACCCATCTGCTTCAACAACACAGCATCCTAGGAAAACGTGACATCGACACGTTGTAAGGCCCCCTAATGTCCCACAAGTAAGGTTGTCGTCCATTTAACAGCTCACGACATACGATCCGGGGTGAAAAAACAGAGCAAAAGAAGAAAAGTGGCATGAAATTGATGAAAAAGTTCAAATTTGGGCTCCAAAAATGGGAAAAGCGAGCAAGCTGGCTTTCCCCGTCGTAGAGCACTCAGAGAGCTTTGCAACGGTATGCTGTTCGCCGCGTAACTCCTTACAGATCAAAAGTTATAGGCACCGCGGAGACCTGGTCACAAGCCATACGCCCTCGGTTTGCGGGCCCAGCCTCCACGTGAAGCGAAGTTGTCTTGCCCAAGGTGCCGTGGGATTCGATAATAGAAATGTGGTGGATAAAGTATCTTGGCAACCCAAACCGGACCAAAAAAAATTGAAAAGGGGGGCGCAACACGAGGACATCCCGAGGGGTCACCCATCCTAGTACCACTCTCTCCCAAGCACGCTTAACTTCAAAGTTCTGATGGGATCCGGTGCATTAGTGCTGGTATGATCGCACCCATCATCTTGAGGGCACAATTCCTTTATGTGTTAACGGTTCACAGTCACAGCCTAGAGAGATGGCCAATTCAAAAGGCCCAATGGTCTTAACGATAACCCATATGCTTCAACAACGCAGCATCCTAGCAAGACGTGATATCGACGCGTTGTAGGGCCCCCTAATGTCCCGCAAGTAAGGTTGTTGTCCTTTTAACAGCTCACGACGTACGATCCGGGACAAAAAAACAGAACAAAAGAAGAAAAGTGGCCAGAAATTGATGAAAATGTTTGATTTTGGACTCCAAAAATGGGCAAAACAAGCAAGCTGGCTGCCCCCGTCGTAGAGCTCTCAGAGAGCTTTGCAACGGCATGTTGTGCGCCACGTAACTCCTTACGAATCCAAAGTTATGGACACCGGAGAGACGGAGACCTGGTCACAAGCCCGACGCCCTCGGTTTGTGGGCCCAGCCTCTACGTGAAGTGAAGTTGTCTTGCCCAAAGTTCTGTGGGATTCGCTGATAGAAATTTGGTGGATAAAGTATCTTGGCAACCTTAACCAGGGCAAAAAAAATTGAAAAGAGGGTGCAACATGAGGACTTCCCAGGGGGTCACCCATCCAAGTACTACTCTCGCCCAAGTACGCTTAACTTCGGAGTTCTGATGGGATCCGATGCATTAGTGCTTGTATGACGGCACCCGTCGTGCTGAGGGCACAATTAATTTATGTGTTAACGGTTCACAGTCCCAACCCAGAGAGATGGCCAATTCAAAAGGCCTAATGGGCTTAACGATAACCCATATGCTTCAACAACGCAGCATCCTAGCAAGACGTTATATCGACGCGTTGTAGGGCCCCCTAATGTCCCGCAAGTAAGGTTGTTGTCCTTTTAACAGCTCACGACATACGATCCGGGACAAAAAAATAGAGGAAAAAAAGAAAAGGGGCCTAAAATTGATGAAAACGTTCAATTTTAGGCTCAAAAAAGGGGCAAAGCGAGCAAGCTGGGTGCCCCTGTCGTAGAGCTCTCAGAGAGCCTTGCAACGGTATACTGTGCGCCGCGTAACTCCTTACGGATCAAAAGTTATGGGCACCGGAGCGACGGAGACCTGGTCACAAGCCCCACTCCCTCGGTTTATGGGCCCAGCCTCTTCGTGAAGGGAAGTTGTCTTGCCCAATGTTCCGTGGGATTCGGTAATAGAAATTTGGTGGATAAAGTATCTTGGCAACCTTAACCAGGGAAAAAAAAATTGAAAAGAGGTTGCAACACAAGGACTTCCTAGGGGGTCACCCATCCTTGTACTACTCTCCCCCAAGCACCCTTAACTTCGGAGTTCTGATGGGATCCGGTGCATTAGTGCTAGTATGATCGCACCCGTCATGTTGAGGGCATAATTCCTTTATTTGTTAACAGTTCACAGTCCCATCCTAGAGAGATGGCCCATTCAAAAAGCCCAATGGGCTTAACGATAACCCATCCGCTTCAACAATGCAACATCCTCGCAAGACGTGATATCGACGCATTGTAAGGCTCCCTAATGTCCCGCGAGTAAGGTTGTCATCCTTTTAACAGCTCACGACGTACGATCCGGGATGAAAAAATAGAGCAAAAGAACAAAAGTGGCTTGAAACTGATGAAAACGTTCGATTTTGGGCTCCAAAAATGTGCACAGCGAGCAAGCTGGCTGCCGCCGTCGTAGAGCTCTCAGAGAGCTTTGCAAAGGTATGCTGTGCGTCGCGTAACTCCTTACGAATCAAAAGTTATGGGCACCGGAGCGACGGAGACCTGGTCACAAACCCTACCCCCTCGGTTTGCCTGCCGAGCCTCTACGTGAAGCGAAGTTGTCTTGCACAATGTTTTGTGGGATTCGGTAATAGAAATTTTGTGGAAAAAGTATTTTTGCAACCTTAACCAGGGAAAAAAAATTGAAAAGAGGGTGCAACACGAGGACTTCCCACGGGGTGACCCATCCTTGTACTACTCTCGCCCAAACACGCTTAACTTCGGAGTTCTGATGGGATCCGGTGCATTAGTGCTGGTATGATCGGACCTATCATGTTGAGGGCACAATTCCTTTATTTGTTAACGATTCACAGTCCCATCCTAGAGAGATGGCCCATTCAAAAGGCCCAATGGGCTTAACGACAACCCATCCGCTTCAACAACGCAGCATCCTCGCAAGACGGGATATCGACACGTTGTATGGCCCTTTGATGTACCGCGAGTCAGGTTGTCATCCTTTTAACAGCTCACGACGTACGATCCGGGACAAAAAAATAGGGAAAAGGAAGAAAAGTGGCCTGAAACTAATAAAAACGTTCGATTTTGGGCTCCAAAAAGGGGCACAGCTAGCAAGCTAGCTACCCCCGTCGTAGAGCTCTGGGAGCTTTTCAACGGTATACTGTGCGCCGCGTAACTCCATACAGATCAAAAGTTATGGGCACCGGAGCGACGGGGACCTGGTCACAAGCCCTATGCCATTGGTTTGCGGGCCCAGCCTCTACGTGAAGCAAGTTGTCTTGCCCAATGTTCTGTTGGATTCGGTAATAGAAATTTGGTGGATAAAGTATCTTGGCAACCCTAACCAGGGCAAAAAAATTTGAAAATGGGGTGCAACACGAGGATATCCCAGGGGGTCACCTATCCTAGTACTACTCTCGCCCAAGCACACTTAACTTCGGAGTTATGATGGGATCCGGTGCATTGTACTGGTATGATAGCACTCGTCATGTGGAGGGCACAATTCCTTTATTTGTTAACGGTTCACAGTCCCAGCAGAGAGAGATGACCCATTCAAAAGGCCCAATGGGCTTAACGAAAACCCATCCGCTTCAACAACGTAGCATCCTTGCAAGACGTGATTTCTACGCGTTGTAGGGCCCTCAATTGGTCCGCGAGTAAGGTTGTCTTCCTTTTAACAACCCACGACGTATGATTCGGGATGAAAAAACAGAGCTAAAGAAGAAATGTGGCCCGAAACTGATGAAAACGTTCGATTTTGGACTCCAAAAAGGCACTTCGAGCAAGCTGGCTGCCCCCAACGTAGAGCCGTTGGAGAGCTTTCTAACGGTATGCTGTGCGCAGCGTAACTCCTTACAGATCAAAAGTTATGGGCACCAGAGCGAAGGAGACCTGGTCACAAGCCCTACGCCCTCGGTTAGTCGGCCCAGACTCCTCGTGAAGTGAAGTTGTCTTACCCAAGGTGTCGTGGGATTCGATAATAGAAATGTGGTGGATAAAGTATCTTGGCAACCCAAACCGGAGTCAAAAAAATTTGAAAAGGGGGGTGGAACACGAGGACATCCCAAGGGGTCACCCATCCTAGTGTTACTCTCGCCCAAGCACACTTAACTTCGGAGTTGAGATAGGATCCGGTGCATTACTGCTGGTATGATCGCACCCATCATGTTGAGGGCACAATTCCTTTATGTGTTAACGGTTCACAGTCTCAGCCTAGAGAGATGGCCAATTCAAAAGGCCCAATGGGTTTAACGGTAACCCATCTGCTTCCACAACGTAGCATCCTAGCAAGACGTGATATCGACGAGTTGTAGGGCACCCTAATGTCTCGCAAGTAAGGTTGTTGTCCTTTTAACAGCACATGACGTACGATCCGGAAAGAAAAAAAAGGGCAAAAAAAGAAAAGTGGCCTGAAACTGATGAAAATGTTCGATTTTGGACTCCAAAAAAGGCACAACGAGCAAGCTAGTTGCCCCTGTCGTAAAGCTCCCAGAGAGCTTTTCAACGGTATGCTATGCGCTGCGTAACTCCTTACGGATCGAAAGTTATGGGCACCGGAGCGACGGAGACCTGGTCACAAGCCCCACGCCCTTGGTTTACGGGCCCAGTCTCTACGTGAAGCGAAGTTGTCTTGCCCAATGTTCCATTGGATTCGGTAATAGAAATTTGGTGGATAAAGTATCTTGGCAACCTTAACCAGGGCAAAAAAAATTGAAAAGAGGTTGCAACACAAAGACTTCCTAGGGGGTCACCCATCCTTGTACTACTCTCCCCCAAGCACCCTTAACTTCGGAGTTCTGATGGGATCCGGTGCATTAGGGCTAGCATGGTCGCACCCGTCATGTTGAGGGCATAATTCCTTTATTTGTTAACAGTTCACAGTCCCATCCTAGAGAGATGGCCCATTCAAAAAGCCCAATGGGCTTAACGATACCCCATCCGCTTCAACAATCCACCATCCTCGCAAGACGTGATATCGACGCATTGTAAGGCTCCCTAATGTCCCGCGAGTAAGGTTGTCATCCTTTTAACAGCTCACGACGTACGATCCGGGATGAAAAAATAGAGCAAAAGAACAAAAGTGGCTTGAAACTGATGAAAACGTTCGATTTTGGGCTCCAAAAATGTGTACAGCAAGCAACCTGGCTGCCGCCGTCGTAGAGCTCTCAGAGAGCTTTGCAAAGGTATGCTGTGCGTCGCGTAACTCCTTACGAATCAAAAGTTATGGGCACCGGAGCGACGGAGACCTGGTCACAAACCCTACCCCCTCGGTTTGCCTGCCGAGCCTCTACGCGAAGCGAAGTTGTCTTGCACAATGTTTCGTGGGATTCAGTAATAGAAATTTTGTGGAAAAAGTATATTTGCAACCTTAACCAGGGAAAAAAATATTGAAAAGAGGGCGCAACACAAGGACTTCCCACGGGGTGACCCATCCTAGTCCTACTCTCACCCAAGCACGCTTAACTTCGGAGTTCTTATGGGATCCGGTGCATTAGTGTTGGTATGATCACACCCATCATGTTGAGGGCACAATTCCTTTATTTGTTAACTGTTCACAGTCCCATCCTAGAGAGATGGCCCATTCAAAAGGCCCAATGGGCTTAACGACAACCCATCCGCTTCAAAAACGCAACATCCTCGCAAGACTTGATATCGACGCGTTGTAGGGCCCTCTAATATCCTGCGAGTAAGGTTGTCATCCTTTTAACAGTTCACGACATACTATCTAGGACGAAAAAATAGAGCAAAATAAGAAAAGTGGCCTGAAACTGACGAAAACGTTCGATTTTGGGCTCCAAAAAGGGGCATAGCAAGCAAGCTTGCTGCCCCCATCGTAGAGCTCTCAGAGAGCTTTGCAACGGTATGTTGTGTGCCGCGTAACTCCATACGGATCAAAAGTTATGGGCACCGGAGCTGCGGGGACTTGGTAACAAGCCCTATGCCCTTGGTTTGCGGGCCCAGCCTCTACGTGAAGCGAGTTGTTTTGCCCAATGTTCCGTGGGATTCAGTAATAAAAATTGGGTGGATAAAGTATCTTGGCAACCCTAACCAGGGCAAAAAAAATTGAAAATGGGGTGCAACACGAGGATATCCCAGGGGGTCACCTATCCTAGTACTACTCTCGCCCAAGCACACTTAACTTCGGAGTTATGATGGGATCCGGTGCATTGTACTGGTATGATAGCACCCGTCATGTGGAGGGTACAATTCCTTTAATTTGTTAACGGTTCACAGTCCCAGCCGAGAGAGATGACCCATTCAAAAGGCCCAATGGGCTTAACGACAGCCCATCCACTTCAATAACGCAGCATCCTCGCAAGACGTGATATTGACACGTTATAGGGCCCTCTAATATCCCGCGAGTAAGGTTGTCGTCCTTTTAATAGCCCACGACGTATGATTCGGGATGGAAAAACAGGGCAAAAGAATAAAAGTGGCCTGAAACTGATGAAAACGTTCGATTTTGGACTCCAAAAAGGACAGAGCGAGCAAGCTCGCTGCCCCCTTCGTAGATCTGTCGGAGAGCTTTTCAACGGTATACTGTGCACCACGTAATTACTTACGGATCAAAAGTTATAGGCACCGGAGCGACGGAGACCTGATCCCAAGCCCCAAGCCCTCGGTTTGCTGGCCCAGCCTCCTCATGAAGTGGAGTTGTCTTGCCCAAGGGGACGTGGGATTCGATAATAGAAATGTGGTGGATAAAGTATCTTGGCAACCCTAACCGGAGCAAAAAAAATTGAAAATGGGGTACAACACGAGGACGTCCCAGGGGGTCACCCATCCTAGTATTACTCTCGCCCAAGCACACCTAACTTCGGAGTTCTGATAGGATCCGGTGCATTAGTGCTGGTATTATCGCACCCGTCATGTTGAGGGCACAATTCCTTTATGTGTTAACGGTTCACAGACCCAGCCTAGAGAGATGGTCATTTCAAAAGGCCCAATGGGTTTAACGGTAACCCATCTGCTTCCATAACGTAGCATCCTAGCAAGACGTGATATCGACGAGTTGTAGGGCACCCTAATGTCCCGCAAGTAAGGTTGTTGTCCTTTTAACAGCACATGACGTACGATCCGGGACGAAAAAAAAGGGCAAAAAAAGAAAAGTGGCCTGAAACTGATGAAAATGTTCGATTTTGGACTCCAAAAAAGGCACAACGAGCAAGCTGGTTGCCCCTGTCGTAGAGCTCTCAGAGAGCTTTTCAACGGTATGCTATGCTCCGCGTAACTCTTTACGGATTAAAAGTTATGGGCACCGGAGCGACGGAGACCTAGTCACAAGCCCCATGCCCTCGGTTTGCGGGCCTAGCCTCTACGTAAAGTGAAGTTGCCTTGCCCAATGTTCCGTGGGATTCGGTAATTGAAATTTGGTGGATAAAGTATCTTGGCAACCTTAACCCAGGCAAAAAAATTTGAAAAGAGGGTGCAACACGAGGACTTCCCAGGGGATTACCCATCCTAGTACTACTCTCACCCAAGCAAGCTTAACTTCGGAGTTCTAATAGGATCTGGTGCATTAGTGCTGGTATGATCGTACCCATTTGAGGGCACAATTCCTTTATTTGTTAACGGTTCACAGTCCCAGCCTCGAGAGATGGCCCATTCAAAAGGCCCAATGGGCTTAACGACAACCCATCCGCTTCAACAACGCAGCATCCACGCAAGACGTGATATCGACGCGTTGTAGGGCCCTCTAATGTCCCGTGAGTAAGGTTGTCGTCCTTTTAACAGCTCACGACATACGATCCGAGATGAAAAAACATAGCAATAGAAGAAAAGTGGCTTGAAACTGATGAAAACGTTCAATTTGGGGTTCCAAAAAGGGGCACAACGAGCAAGCTGGCTATCCCCATCGTAGAGCTCTCAGAGAGCTTTGCAACAGTATGTTGTGCGCCGCGTAACTCCCTACGAATCAAAAGTTGTGGGCACCGGAGCGACGGTGACCTGGTCACAAGCCTTACGCCCTCGGTTTGCGCGCCTAGCCTCCACGTGAAGCGAAGTTGTCTTGCCCAAGGTGCCGTGGGATTCGATATTAGAAATGTGGTGGATAAAGTATCTTGGCAACCCAAACCGGAGAAAAAAAAATTGAAAAGGGGGCTGTAACACGAGGACATCCCACGGGGTCACCCATCCTAGTACTACTATCACCCAAGCACGCTTAACTTCATAGTTCTGATGGGATCCGGTGCATTAGTGCTGGCATGATCGCACCCGTCATGTTGAGGGCACAATTCCTTTATGTGTTAACGGTTCACAGTCCCAGCCCAGAGAGATGGCCAATTCAAAATGCCCATTGGGCTTAATGATAACCCGTTTGCTTCAACAACGCAGCATCCTAGCAAGATGTGATATCGACGCGGTGTAGGGCCCTCTAATGTCCCGCGAGTAAGGTTGTCATCCTTTTAACAGCTCACGACGTACGATCCGGGACGAAAAAACAAAGCGAAAGAAGAAAAGTGGCCTGAAATTGTTGAAAATGTTCTCTTTTGGGCTCCAAAAATGGGCAAAGCGAGCGAACTAGCTACCCCCGTCGTAGAGCTCTCAGAGAGCTTTGCTACGGCATGTTGTGCGCCGCGTAACTCTTTACCGATCAAAATTTATGGGCACCGGAGCGACAGAGACCTGGTCACATGCCCTACGCCCTCGGTTTGCGGGCCCAGCCTCTACGTGTATTGAAGTTGTCTTGCCCATTGTTCCGTGGTAGATAAAGTATCTTGGCAACCTTAACCAGGGCAAAAAAAATTGAAAAAGGGGTGCAACACGAGGACTTCCCAGGGGGTCACCCATCCTAGTACTACTATCGCCCAAGCACGCTTAACTTCAGAGTTCTGATGGGATGTGGTGCATTAGTGCTAGTATGATCGCACCCGTCATGTTGAGGGAACAATTCCTTTATTTGTTAACGGTTCTCAGTCGCATCCTAGAGAAAAGGCCCATTCAAAAGGCCCAATGGGCTTAACGATAACCCATCTGCTTTAACAACGCAGCATCCTAGCAAGATGTTATATCGATGCATTGTAGGGCCCCATAATGTACCGCGAATAATGTTCTCGTCATTTTAACAGCTCACGACGTACGATCCGGGATGAAAAAATAGAGCAAAAGATGAAAAGTGGCTTGAAACTGAAGAAAACTTTAGATTTTGGGTTCCAAAAACGGGCAAAGCGAGCAAGCTACCTTCCCCTGTTGTAGAGCTCTCGGAGAGCTTTCCAACGGTATGCTGTGCTCCGCGTAACTCCTTACGGATCAAAAGTTATAGGCACCAGAGCGACGGAGACCTGGTCATAAGCCCCACGCCCTCGGTTTGCGGCCCCAACTTCTACGGGAAGCGAAGTTGTCTTGCCCAATGTTCCGTGGGATTCGGTAATAGAAATTTGGTGGATAAAGTATCTTGGCAACCTCATCCAGGGCAAAAAAAATTAAAAATGGGGTGCAACACGAGGACTTCCAACGGGGTCACCCATCCTAGTATTACTCTCGCCCAAGCACGCTTAACTTCGGTTTTCTGATGGGATTCGGTGCATTAGTGCTGGTACGATCGCACCCATCATGTTGGGGGAACAATTCCTTTATTTGTTAGCAGTTCACAGTCCCAGCCTAGAGAGATAGCCCATTCAAAAGGCCCAACGGGCTGAACGACAACCCATCCACTTCAACAACGCAACATCCTCGCAAGACGTGATGTCGACGCGTTGTAGGGCCCTCCAATGTCCCGCGAGTAAGGTTGTCGTCATTTTTACAGCTCACGACGTACGATCCGGGATGAAAAAATAGAGCAAAATAAGAAAAGTGGCTTGAAACTGATGAAAACGTTCTATTTTGGGCTCCAAAAATGGCACAGCCAGTCAGCTGGCTGCCCCCATCATAGAGCTCTAAGAGCTTTGCAATGGTATGCTGTGCAACGCGTAACTCCTTACGGATCAAAAGTTATGGGCAACAGAGTGACGGATACCTGGTCACAAGCCCTACGCCTTCGGTTTGCGTGCCCATCCTCTTCGTGAAGCGAAGTTGTCTTGCCCAATGTTCCGTGGGATTCGGTAATAGAAATTGGGTGGATAAAGTATCTTGGCAACCCTAACCAGGGCAAAAAAAATTGAAAAGGGGGTGCAACACGAGGAATTCCGAGGGGGTCACCCATCCTAGTACTACTCTCGCCCAAGCACGCTTAACTTCAGAGTTCTGATGGGATCCGGTGCATTCGCGCTTGTATGATCGCACCTGTCATGTTGAGGCACAATTCCTTTATTTGTTAACGGTTCACAGTCCCAGCCTAGAGAGATGGCCCATTCAAAAGGCCCAACGGGCTTAACAACAACCCATCTGCTTTAACAACGCAGCATCCTAGCAAGACGTGATATCGACGAATTGTAGGGACCCCTAATGTCTCGCAAGTAAGGTTGTCGTCCTGTTAACAGCTCACGACGTACGATCCGGGATGAAAAAACAGAGCAAAAGAAGAAAAGTGGCTTGAAACTGATGAAAACATTCTATTTTGGGCTCCAAAAATGGCACAGCCAGTAAGCTGGCTGCCCCCATCATAGAGCTCTTAGAGCTTTGCAACGGTATGCCGTGCGATGCGTAACTCCTTATGGATCAAAAGTTATGGGCAACGGAGTGACAGATACCTGGTCACAAGCCCTACGCCTTCGGTTTGCGTGCCCATCCTCTTCGTGAAGTGATGTTGTCTTGCCCAATGTTTCGTGGGATTCGGTAATAGAAATTTGGTGGATAAAGTATCTTGGCAACCCTAACCAGGGCAAAAAAAATTGAAAAGGGGGTGCAACACGAGGACTTCCCAGGGGGTCACCCATCCTAGTACTACTCTCGCCCAAGCACGCTTAACTTCGGAGTTCTGATGGGATCTGGTGCATTAGCGCTGGTATGATCGCACCCGTGATGTTGAGGGCACAATTCCTTTATTTGTTAACGATTCACAGTCCCAGCCTAGAGAGATGGCCCATTCAAAAGGTCCAATAGGCTTAACGACAACCCATCCACTTCAACAACGTAGCATCCTCACAAGACGTGATATCGACACGTTGTAGGGCCCTCTAATGTCCCGCGAGTAAGGTTGTCGTCCTTTTAACAGCTCACGAGGTACAATCCGGGACGAAAAAACAGAGCAAAAGAAGAAAAGTGGCATGAAACTGATGAGAACGTTCGATTTTGGGCTACAAAAAGGGCAAAGCGAGCTTGCTCGCTGTCCATTTCGTAGAGCTGTCGGAGAGCTTTGCAACGGTATGCTGTGCACCGCATAACTCCTTACGGATCAAAAGATATAGGCACCGGAGCGACGGAGACCTAGTCACAAGCCCTACGCCCTCGGTTTGCAGGCCCAGCGTCCACCTGAAGCGAAGTTGTCTTGCCCAAGGTGTCGTGGGATTCGATAATAGAAATGTGGTGGATAAAGTATCTTGGCAACTCAAACCGGAGCAAAAAAAATTGAAAAGGGGTGTACAACACGAGGACATCCCAGGGGGTCATCCATCCTAGTACTACTCTCGCCCAAGCACGCTTAACATCGGAGTTCTGATGGGATCCGGTGCATTAATGCTGGTATGATCGCACCCGTAATGTTGAGGGCACTATTCCTTTATTTGTTAACGGTTCACAGTCTCAGCCTAGAGCTGGCCCATTCAAAAGGCCCAATAGGCTTAACGACAACTCATCTGCTTTAATAGCGTAGCAACCTCGAAAGACGTGATAACGATGCATTTTAGGGCCCTCTAATGTCCCGCGAGTAATGTTGTTGTCCTTTTAACAGCTCACGGCGTACAACCCGGGACGAAAAAACAAAGCAAAAGAAGAAAAGTGGCCTGAAACTGATGAAAACGTTCAATTTTGGGCTCCAAAAGCGGGCACAACGAGCAAGCTAGCTACACCCGACGTAGAGCTCTCAGAGAGCTTCACAACGGTATGCTGTGCGGCGCGAAACTCCTTACGGATCAAAAGTTATGGGTACCGGAGCGATGGGGACTTGGCCACAAGCCCTACGCCCTCGGTTTGCGGGCCCAACCTCTACGTGAAGCTAAGTTGTCTTGCCCAACGTTCCTTGGGATTTTGTAATGGAAATTTGGTGGATAATGTATCTTGGCAACCCTAACCAGGGCAAAAAAAATTGAAAAGAGGGTGCTACACGAGGACATCCCAGGGGGTCACCCATCCTAGTACTACTATCGTCCAAGCACGCTTAATTTCGGAGTTCTGATAGGATTTGGTCTATTAGTGTTAGTATGATCGCACTCGTCATGTTGAGGGCATAATTCCTTTATTTGTTAACGGTTCACAGTCCCAGCCTAGATTGATGGCCCATTCAAAAGGTCCAATGGGCTTAACGACAACCCATCTGCTTCAACAATGTAGCATCCTCAGAAGACGTGATATCAACACGATGTAGAGCCCTCTAATGTCCCGTGAGTAAGGTTGTCGTCCTTTTAACAGCTCACGACGTACGATCCGGGACGGAAAAATAGAGCAAAAGAAGATAAGTGTCCTGAAATTGATGAAAACGTTCAATTTTGGGCTCAAAAAAGGGCAAAACGAGCAAACTCACTGCCCGCTTCGTAGAGCTGTCGGAGAGCTTTGCAACGGTATGCTGTACGCCGCGTATCTCCTTACGGATCAAAAGTTATGGGCACCGGAGTGACGGAGACCTGGTCACAAGCCCTACGCCCTCAGTTTGCAGGGCCAACCTCCACGTGAAGCGAAGTTGTCTTGCCCAAGGTGCCATGGGATTCGATAATAAAAATGTGGTGGATAAAGTATCTTGGCAACCCAAACTGGAGCAAAAAAAAATTGAAAAGGGGGGTGCAACTCGAGGACATCCCAGAGGGTCACCATCCTAGTACTACTCTCGCCCAAGCACGCTTAACTTCGGAGTTCTGATGGGATCCGATGCATTAGTGCTGCTATGATCGCCCCTGTCTTGTTGAGGGCACAATTCCTTTATGTGTTAACGGTTCACTATTCTAGCCTAGGGAGATGGCCAATTCAAAAGGCCCAATGGGCTTAACAATAACCCATCCACTTCAACAACGCAGCATCCTAGCAAGACGTGATATTGACGTATTGTAGGGCCCCCTAATGTCCCGCGAGTAACGTTATCGTCCTTTTAACAGCTCATGACGTACGATTCAGGACGAAAAAACAGAGCAAAAGAGGAAAAATGGCATGAAACTGATGAAAATGTTCGATTTTGGGCTCCAAAAAGGGCACAACAAGCAAGCTAGCTGACCCCGTTGTAGAGCTCTCAGATAGCTTTGCAACGGTATGCTGTGCACCGCGTAACTCCTTACGGATCAAAAGTTATGGGCAACGGAGCGACGGAGACCTGGTCACAAGACCTACTCCCTCGGTTTGCGGGGCCAGCCTCTATGTGAAGCGAAGTTGTCCTACCCAATGTTCCGTGGGATTCGGTAATAGAAATTTGGTGGATAAAGTATCTTGGCAACCCTAACTAGGGCAAAAAAAATTGAAAAGAGGGTGCAACACGAGGACTTGCCAGGGGGTCACCCATCCGAGTACTACTCTCGCCCAAGCGTGATTAACTTCGGAGTTCTGATGGGATCCGGTGCATTAGTGCTGGTATGATTGCACCCTTCATGTTGAGGGCACAATTCCTTTATTTGTTAACGGTTCACAGTCCCAGCCTAGAGAGATGGCCCATTCAAAACTCCCAATGGGATTAACGACAACCTATCCGCTTCGACAACATAGCTTCCTTGCAAGACGTGATATCGACACGATGTAGGGCCCTATAATGTCCGCGAGTAAGGTTGTCGTCCCTTTAACAGCTCACGACGTACGATAAGGGACGGAAAAACAGAGCAAAAGAAGAAATGTGGCCTGAAACTGATGAGAACGTTCGATTTTAGGATCCAAAAAGCGCACAGCGAGCAAGCTCGCTGCCCCTTTCATAGAGTTGTAGGAGAGCTTTGCAACGGTATGTTGTGCACCGCGTAACTCCTTGCGGATCAAAAGTTATGGGCACCGGATCGACGGAGACCTGCTCACAAGCCCTACGCCCTCGGTTTGTGGGCCCAGCCTCCACGTGAAGTGAAGTTGTCTTGCCCAAGGTGCATTGAGATTCGATAATAGAAATGTGGTGGATAAAGTATCTTGGCAACCCAAACCGGAGCAAAAAAAATTGAAAAGGGGGGTGCAACACGAGGACATCCCATGGGGTCACCAATCCCAGTTCTACTTCCGCCTAAGCACGCTTAACTTCGGAGTTCTGATGCGATCTAGTGCATTAGTGCTGGTATGATCGCACCCATCATGTTGAGGGCACAATTCCTTTATTTATTAATGGTTCACAGTCCCAGCCTAGAGAGATGGCCCATTCAAAAGGCCCAATGCGCTTAACGATAACCCATCCGCTTCAACAACGCAACATCCTCGCAAGACGTGATATCGACGCGTTGTAGGGCCGTCTAATGTCCCACGAGTAAGGTTGTCATCTTTTTAACAGCTCACAACGTACGATACGGGACAGAAAAACAGAGCAAAAGAAGAAAAGTAGCCTGAAACTGATGAGAACGTTCGAATTTGGGCTCCAAAAAGGGCACATCGAGCAAGCTCGCTGCCCATTTTGTAGAGCTGTCGGAGAGCTTTGCAGCGTTAAGCTGTGCACCGCGTAACTCCTTTCGGATGAAACGTTATGGGCACCAGAGCGACGGAGACTTAGTCACAAGCCCTACGACCTCGGTTTTGCTAGCCCAGCCTCCATGTGAAGCGAAGTTGTCTTGCCCAAGGTGCCGTAGGATTCGATAATAGAAATGTGGTGGATAAAGTATCTTGGCAACCCAAACTAGAGCAAAAAAACTTGAAAAGGGGGGTGCAACACGAGGACATCCCAGGGGGTCACCCATCCTAGTACTACTCTCGCCCAAGCACGCTTAACTTCGGAGTTCTGATGGGATCCGGTGCATTAGTGCTGGTATGATCGCACCCGTCATGTTGAGGGCAAAATTCATTTATTTGTTAACGGTTCACAGTCCCAGCCTAGAGAGATGTCCCATTCAAACGGCCCAATGTGCTTAACGACAACCTATCCGCTTCAACAACATAGCATCCTCGCAAGACATGATATTGACGCGTTGTAGGGCCCTCAAATGTCCCGCGAGTAAGGTTTTCGTACTTTTAACAGCTCATGATGTACGATTCGGGACGAAAAAACAGAGTAAAAGTAGAAACGTGGCCTGAAATTGATGAAAATGTTCGATTTTGAGCTCCAAAAATGGGCACAACGAGCAAGCTGGCTGCCCCCGTCGTAGTACTCTTAGAGAGCTTTGCAACGGTATGGTGTGCACCGCGTAACTCCTTACAAATCAAAAGTTATGGGCACCGGAGCGATGGAGACCTGGTCACAAGCCCTACGCCCTCAATTTGCCTGCCCAGCCTCTACGTGAAGCGAAGTTGTCTTGCCCAATGTTCTGTGGGATTCGGTAATAGAAATTTGGTGGATAAAGTATCTTGGCAACCCTAACTAGGGCAAAAAAAATTGAAAGGGGGTGTAACACGAGGACTTCCCAGGGGGTCACCCAACCTAGCACTACTATCGTCCAAGCACGCTTAACTTCGGAGTTCTGATGGGATCCGGTGCATTAGTGCTGGTATGATCGCACCGGTTATGTTGTGGGCACAATTTCTCTTTTTATTAGTTGGTTCACAGTCCCAGCCTAGAAAGATGGCCCATTCAAAAGGACCAATGGGCTTAATGACAACCCATCTGCTTCAACAACGTAGTATCCTCGCAAGATGTGATATCGACACGTTGTAGATTCGTCTAATGTCCCACGAGTAAGGTTGTCATCCTTTTAACAGCTCACGACATACGATAAGGAACGGAAAAATAGAGAAAAAGAAGAAAAGTGGCCTGAAACTGATGAGAACGTTCGATTTTGGGCTCCAAAAAGGGCACAGCGAGCAAGCTCGCTGCCCCTATTGTAGAGCTGTCTGAGAGCTTTGCAACGGTATGCTGTGCACCGCGTAACTCCTTGCAGATCAAAAGTACCTTGGCAACCCAAACCGGAGCAAAAAAAATTGAAAAAGGGAGTACAACACGAGGGCCCCCAAGGGGTCACCCATCCTAGTACTACTCTTACCCAAGAACTCTTAACTTCAGAGTTCTTATGGGATCTGGTGCATTAGTACTAGTATGATCGCACCCGTCATGTTGAGGGCACAATTTCTTTATTTGTTAACGCTTCACAGTCCCAGCCTAGAGAGATGGCCCATTCAAAAGGCCCGATGGGCTTTACGACAACCCGTCCACTTCAACAACACAGCATCCTCGCAAGACATGATATTGATGCGTTGTAGGGCCCTCAAATGTCCCGCGAGTTAGGTTGTCGTCCTTTTAACAGCTCACGACGTACGATCCGGGATGAAAAAATAGAGCAAAAGAAGAAAAGTGGCTTGAAACTGATCAAAAAGTTCAATGTTGGGCTCCGAAAGGGGCACAGCGAGCAAGCTCGCTGCCCCCTTTCTTAGAGCTGTCGGAGAGCTTTGCAATGGTATGCTGTGCTTCGCGTAACTCCTTACGGAACAAAAGTTATGGGCACTGTAGCGACGGAGACCAGGTCATAAGCCCTACGCCCTCGGTTTACGGGACCAGCCTTCACGTGAAGCGAAGTTGTCTTGCCCAAGATGCCGTGGGATTCGATAATAGAAATGTGGTGGATAAAGCATCCTGGTAACCCAAACCGGAGCAAAAAAAATTGAAAAGAGGGGTGCAACACGAGGACTTCCCAAGGGGTCACCCATCCTAGTACTACTCTCGTCCAAATACGCTTAACTTCAGAGTTCTTAATGTATCCGGTGTATTAGTATCGGTATGATTGCACCCGTCATGTTGAGGGCACAATTCCTTTATTTGTTAACGATTAACAGTCCCAGTCTAGAGAGATCGCCAATTCGAAAGGCCCAATGGGCTTAACGACAACCCATCCACTTCAACAACTCAGCATCCTCGCATGCCGTGATATCGACGCATTGTAGGGCCCTCTAATGTCCCTCTAGTAAGGTTGTCGTCCTTTTAACAACTCACGACGTACGATCCTGGACGAACAAATAGAGCAAAAGAAGAAAAGTGGCCTAAAATTATTGAAAACGTTGGATTTTGGGCTCCAAAAATGGGCACAGCGAGCAAGCTGGCTACCCACGTCGTAGAGCTCTCAGAGAGCTTTGCAACAGTATGCTGTGTGCTGCGTAACTCCTTACGGATCAAAAGTTATGGGCACCGGAGCGACGGGGACCTGGCCACAACCCCTACACCCTCGGTTTGCGGGCCCAGTCTCTACATGAAGCAAAGTTGTATTGCCCAATGTTCCGTGGGATTCAGTAATAGAAATTTGGTGGATAAAGTATCTTGGCAACCTTAACCAGGGCAAAAAAAATTGAAAAGGGGGGTGCAACACGAGGACTTCCCAGGGGTTCACCCATCCTAGTACTACTCTCGCCCAAGCACGCTTAACTTCGGAGTTCTTATGGGATCCGGTGCATTAGTGCTGGTATGATCGCACCCATAATGTTGAGGGCACAATTCCTTTATGTGTTAATGGTTCACAGTCCCAGTCTAGAGAGATGGCCAATTCAAAAGGCCAATTGGGCTTAATGATAACCCATCCGCTTCAACAATGCAGCATCCTAACAAGACATGATATCGAGGCATTGTAGGGCCCCCTAATGTCCCGCGAGTAAGGTTGTCGTCCTTCTAACAGCTCACGACGTACGACCCGGGACGAAAAAACAGAGCAAAAGAAGAAAAGTGGCATGAAACATAGCAAAAGTTCAATTTTGGGCTCCAAAAAGTGCACAACGAGCAAAATGGCTGCCCCCGTCGTAGAGCTCTCAGAGAGCTTTGCAACAGTATGCTGTGTGCCGCGTAACTCCTTACGGATCGAAAGTTATGGGCAATGGAGCGACAGAGACTTAGTTACATGCCCTACGCCGTCGGTTTGCGGGCCCAGCCTCTAGGTGAAGCGGAGTTGTCTTGCCCAATGTTCCGTGGGATTCGGTAATAGAAATTTTGTGGATAAAGTATCTTGGCAACCTTAACCATGTCACACCCCAACCCGACCTATAGAGGTTAGACTAGGGTGTGATCTAAACGTTCATATCATTTCACGTACTTAATCGTTCATTAAGGTTTAACGCTTAACGTTAGCCTAGAACTCCAAAATTTTTCGAAAAATCGGCAGCATAACGGTTGTAATTGGCACCTTAGTTTGACCTAATTTCTAAATGCCTCAATTATTCCAATCATTAATCCAATTCCATTAAGGACTCCTAATTTGTCACCAACCGATTTGCCTACTAGTTTATCTTGAAAGTCTCGTTTGGTTAATAAGCCTAACATGATAACTATGTCATGTTTATTTGTCAATTTCCCATCATGCAAGTACCTATTATCCTTTAGCTTGTGCATGATCACTAGGTGAGATTAAGTAGAGTTACATTATTTACTTCTTCACCTAGCGGTTCAAATGCCTACGATAACTACTAATTAAATGATAAAAGTAAACAACCAAATAAAGAGTTTGTCCGGCTACAATCAGTACAAGCCAAAATTAGACCCAAATTACAACGGGGTTATTTACATCAATAAAATGAACGGTTTGCAATCAAACACAATATCCATATAGCAACCACTTTCAGGCAAAGCACAAAAGCACGTAGTCACTCCAAGGAATCATCAACAAGCACATTTTCTTCGGGTACTTGTTCCAAATCTACTGGACTTGTGACAAAAAAGAGGGTGAGTCCTTATGAACTCAGGGAGGGGGAACGAGAAATAAGTTTTGAAACTCATTTTTTTTCCGGTTCAACTTATGAAAAATCCTTTTTACAAGCATGAATATGTCACAAGTAAGTACATAACGTAATGTAAAAGTAAAGGAACACAATTACCCGTCTTTCCTCCCCGAGGTCCTCTAGGAACCAAGCGAGAGTACTTATACACATAGTGAAAATGATACGGTGAGCTTTTGCTCTCAATTCAATTCCAGTATCAGTTGTTGCGGCCGACTTCAAATCATCCCCTTATCACGCCAAATGGGTGTACTCCGGATGTAGCCCGAAATCCTATGACCCAACTCTCCGAGGAAGTCTAGCCCCCAAACGAGAGAGGGAATTGAACAATGGTAGTCACGGTTACACCAGCAAGCCCGATGCCGCCCAGTGTACGTGAACGCTACCAGGCCAGAATGAAAGGTTGCAACCTTATATGCAATGCACATTTATGACATATAATATCACATTAGGAGGACAACAAAGTAGGTTGCCTCCGGACAGTCATAAGATTGCACATTGACAAATAAACAAGCGAGGCACGAATAGACAAGTAATCTCACTTGAAAGGCATATGGAGTTATATGAATATTAAACGGGCAGCCATGTAACGCACGTAAGACAAGTCATATAACTCATTACAATGTTCACATAATCAAATAATAAGATTATTCAACATGCAACAACATATACGTGGGCTCAGATGCAAGAAAGGTCTATTTGTCAACATGCAACGATCAAAATCACATTTAAGGCTATAAGGGCAACTACGGGCAGCCTACTAAGCATATAATTTCACACAATATCCAAATGATCAACACTTAGCAAGCCTACCTAGTCACTAGGGTTTCCATTTCGTGCTTACCCGTGCGATTAAGCCCCAAGTCAACTCAAAGTCAATCTCAAGCCATACATCAATTAATTCAAACATCCCCAAGTATTCAAAACAGTCCACACAACATCCCAAAGCCACAATCCCAAGCATTTAATTCAACAAGAGAAGTTACAACAATTTTTCTAAGCATAACACTAAGTGAAACCCTTACTGCAATAGGCTGTTTTCTCACAACAATTAAGTCAAGCAAACAATCTCCAATTCCAGTAAATAAGATGCCAAATTAAAGCTTAAGAAGTGAACTAAACTCAGAACCAAACCTTGCATCATTTGGAGTTCGGGTCCAATAGTTATAGCCAAAACAGTGGGATTGCACAAAACTGTCCAGATTTGCATACATTTCAATACTTGTCGTTTTTGAGGTCCTTAGGGTCAGATTTAGCCTTAGTCCATTTCTGAAAAAAATGTCCAGAACTGAAAATTCTAGCAACACGCCGAATTTCATTCATTTTGGAAATCATTTACTAAGTCAAAACTGGTTTTTTCTACAAGGTCAGTGCATCTGCCAAAACCTGCTTCATTTTTTCCAGATTTCCAGATTTAGACACATTTTAATGATTTGACATATTGAGGACCTCAGAGTCAAAATTAGCTTTGGTCTATTTCTTCAAACAATGTTCAAAACTGGAAAAACTAGTCACCTACCATTTTTCATGCATTTGCAACATCATTAGCCTAGCCAAACTCGCCTCGCAACAACAAGATAGAGAGCTGTCACCAAACCCGATTTCATCTATCATCAACTTCAAGCCAAAATCTTGCCATGCATGGTCGTAGAAGCTTATGAACACACATATAACTCAAGTACAGAAGCAAAGACAATAATTTAAGAGCATGCATGTGGATTGTTGAAAGATTTTCAAGAAGTTTTAGCCCTCACCTTAGCAAAACAACAAGAAGATGCACAAGACTTTGATGAAGCACAAGATTTGTTCTTTTCCTTGCTTAGCCAAGACTCCACCCGTTTTTTCTCAATTTTCCTGGCTTAGTGACAAAGTTCTTAGTAGGTGCATCAGGTTAGAACAAGAAGAAAAGAAATGGAAGCTAGGAAACTCACCTAAACCGAAATGGAAGTTCAAAGAGCTTGCATATGTGTTTCTTGCATCCTAGCTATCTTGGTCGAGTTCCTTTGCTTGTGGCTTGTCTTGATTAACTATGGTATGATAAAGATGAGCTATGAAGATAAAAAACTCAGCCAAGGACGAGAGAGAGAGAGAAGAATGAGAGGGAGAGAGAGAAATGTGAGAGGAAAATGAGAGAAATGAAAAAAAGTAGAAGCCTTGCAATTGATGAAGCATATTCGGCCTTGGGCAGCAAAAATTCAGCCTTTTTGTGTCTTCAAGATGTAATTTGAAATTCCTAGCATGGGCAAGGAGTAGTTGGTCGAGAATGGTGAAGTTTTGAGGAGGTTTTGAGCAATTTTTTTATGCATTTGTGTCATAGAATTGTCATAGTTTGTCTAGGAATTAAATTGAATTGAGCAAACAAGCACAAATGCCCATGTGGTGGTCGGCCAAGGCATCAAAAATCTGATTTTTTTGTCATCTTTTGAGCATTATTTAATTGTGTGTTGAAAGTGCAAAAAGAATAAGGAATGTCTGGCTTTTTGTGAGATTTTATCTTCTAGTGGGTAGAATTAGTAATTTAATAATAGTTAGTGGAATTTGTAGGATTAATTAATGACCTAGTGCTTCGTGAAAGATGCTTTCTTGATTAGCGTGAGGCACGTTTTCCTAGGTCTAGGGCACGCACTACGAGGTAGGACACGAACTATGAGACGAACGCACGTTTTCTAAGTAAATGCATGCAACCCTAAATGAATGAACGTAATTCAATGCATGGCACACAAAACGAACACAATTCTTAAACCTAGGTCAAGCCACGCAAATCTAGGTCAAGCCACGCAAATCTAGGTCAGGGCACACGAAACGAGGTATCGCACGAAAATTGAGGTCTCACACGTAATTCAAGGTAAGGACACGTATATCTAGGTATGCAGTACATCAAGGATTAGGGCACACAATTCTACATCAAGGCACGTATGACGAAGCATGCACGAAAACCAAGATAAGGCACATAATCCAAGATCAGTCATATAATTCTAGGTCTAAGGCACGTAAATCGAGGTAACACACGTTATTCGGGGTCGGGCCTCACAAACCACGGCAAAAAAAATTGAAAAGGGGGTGCAACACGAGGACTTCACAGGGGGTCACCCATCCTAGTACTACTCTCGCCCAAGCACACTTAACTTCGGAGTTTCGATGGGAACCGGTGCATTAGAGCTGGTATGATCGCACCCGTCATGTTGAGGGCGCAAATCCTTTATTTGTTTACGGTTCACAGTCCCAACCCAGAGAGATGGCCCATTCAAAAGGCCCAATGGGCTTAACGACAACCCATCCGCTTCAACAACGCAGCATCCTCGCAAGATATGATATCGACGCATTGTAGGGGCCTATAATATCCTGCGAGTTAGGTTGTCGTCCTTTTAACAGCTCATGACGTACGGTTCGGGACGAAAAAATAGATCAAAAGAAGAAAAGTGGCCCGAAACTGATGAAAACGTTCATATTTGGGCTCCATAAAGGGCACAGCGAGCAAGCTCGTTGCCCCTATTCCTAGAGTTGTCGGAGAGCTTTGTAACGGTATGCTGTGCGCCGCATAACTCCTTACGAATCAAAAGTTATGGGCACCGGAACGACGGAGACCAGGTCACAAGCCCTACGCCACCGGTTTGTGGGCCCAGCCTCCACGTGAAGTGAAGTTGTCTTGCCCAAAGTGCCGTGGGATTCGATAATAGAAATGTGGTGGATAAAGTAACTTGGCAACCCAAACCGGAGCAAAAAAAATTGAAAATGGGAGTGCAACACGAGGACATCCCAGGGGGTCACCCATCCTAGTACTACTCTCGTCCAAGCACGCTTAACTTCGAAGTTCTGATGGGATCCGGTGCATTAGTGCTGGTATGATCGAACCCATCATGTTGAGGGCACAATTCCTTTATGTGTTAACGGTTCACAGTCCCAACCTAGAGAGATGGTCAATTCAAAAGGCCCAATAGGCTTAACGATAACCCATCTTCTTCAACAACGCAGCATCCTAGCAAGACGTGATATCGACGCGTTGTAGGGCCACCTAATGTCCCACGAGCAAGGTTGCCGTCCTTTTAACAGCTCACGGCGTACGATCCGGGATGAAAAAACATAGCAAAAGAAGAAAAGTGGCTTGAAACTAATGAAAACGTTTGATTCTAGGCTCCAAAAATGGGCACAGTGAGCAAGCTGGCTTACCCGTCGTAGAGCTCTCAGAGAGCTTTGCCACGGTATGCTGTGCGCTGCGTAACTCCTTACGAATCAAAAGTTATGGGCACCAGAGCGACGGAGACCTGGTCACAAGCCCTACGCCCTCAGTTTGCGGGCCCAACCTCTACGTGAACTGAAGTTGTCTTGCCCAATGTTCCGTTGGATTTAGTAATAGAAATTTGGTGGATAAAGTATCTTGGCAACCCTAACCAAGGTAAAAAAAATTGAAAAGGGGGTGCAACACGAGGACTTCCTAGGGGACCACCAATTCTAGTACTACTATTGCCCAAGCACGCTTAACTTCGGAGTTTGGATGGGATCCGGTGTATTAGTGCTGGAATGATTGCACCCGTCATGTTCAGGGCACAATTCCTTTATTTTTTAACGGTTCACAGACCCAGGCTAGAGAGATGGCCCATTCAAAAGGCCCAAAGGGCTTAACGTTAACCCATCCGCTTCAACAACGCAACATCCTCTCAAGACATGATATCGATGCATTGTAGGGCCCTCTAATGCCCAATGGGCTTAATGATAACCCATCTGCTTGAACAACGCAGTATCCTAGCAAGACGTGATATCGACGCGTTGTAGGGCCCCCTAATATCCCGCGAGTAAGGTTGGCGTCCTTTTAACAGCTCACGACGTACGATCCAGGACGAAAAACATAGCAAAAGAAGAAAAGTGGCCTGCAATTGATGAAAACGTTCGATTTTGGGCTTCAAAAATGGGCACAGCGAGCAAGCTGGCTGCCCCTGTGATACCCCGAACCTGGCATGTATTCAATAGCATTTTAAGTTCATTTAAATTGTATTTTATTGACCTTTCACCTTCTTTGACCAAACTAGTTTACTTTTCACCTACAATGACCAACTAGGACAAGGCGAAAATTTTTGGAATGTTTAATAAAGGGCAAACTTGGGATTAGAAATAAAAAAATGCAATGTTAAGTTAGTCAAATTTTGGGTCAACTTTGGAATTAAATCTGAACCAGTTGGGGAAGAGTTAGGTAGCAAATTAAATATGGTTGGAAAGCTCTATGAGTCTAGTTTCTGAGGCTTCAAACCGTTCGTGAATTGGAGTTTTCTAGAAGAAGTTATGGCCGTTTTCGTAAGGTCGCGCATAGCTGTTTTGGTTTAGCGGGTTGACCGAATCTTTGACCTTTGACTTGTCATTTTTTTCCTAAATAAACAGAATTGCACACGAAAAAAAAATAGAGAAGAAAGGCTTGAAACCATGAAGAAAAGAAGGAGAAAAAAAAAAGAAAATTTCAACTACAAATCACCAAATCTTTGCCTGAGCTTGCACGGGGTGGTTTCCGAGGCACTCTACGAGGTTTTCCTAGCATCTAGGAGCGTCTAAGGTGAGGGTTTCATCGTTATGTGCGCATTTAGAAAAATGTATGTCTAAACTTTAATTTTTAGAACTTATGCGTAGATTGTTGTTTTAATCGTTTTGTTGCTTAAAGAATGTTCCTTGTTGATTGTAGAACATGTATTTATAGCTTTTTAGCATTTTCTACTGTTGAAAATCGAAATTGCAATTTAAATTGATTAATGAATAGTGTTTTATGAATAGTAAACCCTTGAAACGATGAAGTTGCTCCGTTATGCTGTCCGTTGATGTAGAAATGTGCTAGGTATGCTAGAATGCCTAAATGCATGGTTTGTTTGGGTTGCGTAATGGAAAAAACGGGAATTATGCCTTGGTGAAAGTTGGGGTCGTTTAGGTCGAGTTTAGTGTTTTCTTGTTTTGTGTGATGGCATTGTTTCAGGAGGCCATGGAAGCACTTTTGGTGCGATTATGGCATTGGTTGGATGTTTGGTTAGTATAGTTGTAGTTCAAACGAGCAAAGGGGGAAATCGGGGCTTTGCGCGAATTCTAGGGTAAAGTAGGGTTTCGGGGTCCTTAGACGTGCCTTATGGTGACCTAGGAGGATTGGCGAAGTCGGTTTCCAGAACTCATGGCTCGTTTGGAAATGGTAGTGTTTTGATAGTTGGGGCCGATTTGTGATTTTGCTTGTTATCTTGATATTATGCCTATAGAATGCTTAGGGTTGCTTGATATACTTGTTTAATTGGTGTTATTGTTGCTTATTATTGCTTGTTATGCTTGAAAAGTTAGTTGAATGCTAGTATTGATTGTGATTGCTTGTTATCTCGTTTGTTGTCACTAGTTTGTATTGTTGTGCTATCGCTCGTTTATTGCCTTGTATCGAGTCTTGCATTGCATAGTGTCTCGCACATGAGTGATGGGCCTCTTTGGGTAGCCTCGGGTTGCTAGTGTTGGTTGATCTAGCTCCGCTGCTATTCCCTTTTCTCGCTTGGGTTGCCTCCCAGGGAGATTTGGGTCGTAAATTGATGGATACTTCCGGGGTATTCCAAACTGATGTTATAAGGTGGATGTGCGCTTATTGTCATCGTTGTCAACATCAAGCTCGAGATTGATGTATCGCTCGTGTAATGGTACATTGCTCGTATGAGTGAACAATAGCCTTCAAAGTGTGGTATAACTTTGAATGGTTGTGTTAATGCTTTCAGTAATTGCTTATTGTATTGATTGTTTGTCTTGAATGCTTACTTATCAGATATATCGCTTAACTGTCTTATGTGCATTGCACGACTTTCTTTCTCTCCAACTCGATATCTGTCTCGCCCTCACTGAGTATACGTGTTGTGTATACTCACTCCTCACCACCACATTTCAGGAAATGTCATGTTAGCTGGAAAGTTCATGATTTCGTGAAAGTTCATGCCTGAAGAGTTGTCTTGCGTGCCTATGTGGCTTGAGTGTTGAAGTTGTAAAGATATATGCTTTCATATGTTGTATGTATTTATTGTTAAAAGAAATATAATTTAAATCTAACTAGATAGTTGAGGTAAATTAATAAGCTAGTTTCTGTAATCAGTTAGCATAGCTTAACTTCAATGCATGTTGTAATGTCCAAAGGAAAAGAGCTAGAATGGCATGATAGTTTATTTTATGCAGTAGCTTAGTATGGTTTAATTTTCAAGTTTGAGTGTACTTGTCAAAAATGAAAAGAGATAGGTTAGCTTTTAAATTGGAAATGTATCTATACTTGCTGAATTTAATTGTTGAAAACCGAGGCTCGGATGGCCTTGAGAAAGTTTTGTATGGTTGGACACGGTGGTGGTCCATTTATATGCTATTACAAGTTTTACATTTCGCCTAGAAACAGGGGAGACTCCGTCCGTTTTCCCTGAAAATTTTCCCCAGGTTTGGATTTGGATTGTGATTAGATCGATTGATAGAACTCCCGGTCTCGATTTTGGGCTCCAAAAAGGGCACAGCGAGCAAGCTGGCTACCCCCGTCGTAGAGCTCTCAGAGAGCTTTTCGACGGAATGCTATGCGCCGCGTAACTCCTTACGGATCAAAAGTTTTGGGCACCGGAGCAACGGAGACTTGGTCCCAAGCCCTATGCCCTCGGTTTGCGTGCCCATCCTATATGTGAAGATAAGTTGTCTCGCCCAAGGTTCCATGGGATTCGGTAATAGAAATGTGGTGGATAAAGTATCTTGGCAACCCAAACCGGAGCAAAAAAAATTGAAAAGGGGGGTGCAACACGAGGACTTCCCAAGGGGTCACCCATCCTAGTACTACTCTCGCCTAAGCACGCTTAACTTCGGAGTACTGATAGGATCCGGTGCATTAGTGCTATTATGATCGCACCCGTCATGTTGAGGGCACAATTCCTTTATGTGTTAACGGTTCACAGTCCCAGCCTAGAGAGATGGCCAATTAAAAAGGCCCAATGGGCTTAACGATAGCCCATCTGCTTCAACAACGCAGCATCCTAGCAAGACGTGATATCGACGCATTGTAGGGCCCCCTAATGTCCCGCTAGTAAGGTTGTCGTCCTTTTAACTGCTCATGACGTACGATCCAGGACGAAAAAACAGAGCAAAAGAAGAAAAGTGGCCTGAAACTGATGAAAACGTTCGATTTTGGGCTCCAAAAATGGGCACAGCGAGTGAGCTAGCTGTCCCCGTCGTAGAGCTTTCAGAGAGGTTTGCCACGGTATGTTGTGCGCCGCGTAAATCCATACGGATCAAAAGTTATGGGCACTAGAGCGACGGAGACTAGGTCACAAGCCCTACACCCTCGGTTTGCGAGCCCAGCCTCTACGTGAAGCGAAGTTGTCTTGCCCAAAGTTTTGTGGGATTCGGTAATAGAAATTTGGGGGATAAAGTATCTTCGCAACCCTAACCAGGTCAAAAAAAATAGAAATGGGGGTGCAACACGAGGACTTCCCAGGAGGTCACCCATCCAAGTACTACTCTCGCCCAAGCACGCTTAACTTCGGAGTTCTAATGGGATCCGGTGCATTAGTGCTGGTATGATCGCACCAGTCACGTTGAGGGCACAATTGCTTTATTTGTTAACGGTTCATAGTCCCAGCCTAGAGAGATGGCCCATTGAAAAGGCCCAATGGGCTTAACGACAGCCCATCCACATCAACAACGCAGCATCCTCTCAAGACGTGATATCGAAGCACTGTAGGGCCATCTAATGTCCCACAAGTGAGGTTGTCGTCCTTTTAACTGTTCACAACGTACCATCCGGGACGGAAAAATAGAGCAAAAGAAGAAAAGTGGCCTGAAATTGATGAAAACGTTCGATTTCTTGTTCCAAAAAGGGCACAGCGAGCAAGCTCGCTGCCCCCTTTCTAGAACTGTCGGAGAGCTCTGTAACGGTATGCTATACGCCGCGTAACTCCATACGGATCAAAAGTTATTGGCACCGGTGTGACAGAGACCAGGTCACAAGCCTTACACCCTCGGTTAGCGGGCCCAGCCTCCACGTGAAGCGAAGTTGTCTTGCCCAAGGTGCCGTGGGATTCGATAATATAAATGTGGTGGATAAAGTATCTTGACAACCCAAACCGGACCAAAAAAAATTGAAAATGAGGGTACAACACGAGGACATCCCATGGGGTCACCCATCCTAGTACTACTCTCGTCCAAGCACGCTTAACTTCGGTATTCTTATGGGATCCGGTACATTAGTGCTGGTATGATCGCTCCCGTCATGTTAAGGGCACAATTCCTTTATCTGTTAACAGTTCACAGTCCCAGCCTAGAGAGATGGCCAATTCAAAAGGCCCAATGGGCTTAACGATAACCTATCTGCTTCAACAACGCTGCATCCTAGCAAGACGTGATATCGACGAGTTGTAGGGCCCTCTAATGTCCCACGAGTTAGGTTGTCGTCCTTGTAAAAGCTCACGATGTACGATTCGGGATGAAAAAATAGCGTAAAAGTAGAAAAGTGGCCTGAAACTGATGAAAATGATCGATTTTCGGCTCCGAAAATAGGCACAACAAGCAAGCTGGCTGCCTCCGTTGTAGAGCTCCCATAAAGCTTTGCAACGGTATGCTATGCGCCGCGTAACTCCTTACGGATCAAAAGTTATCGGCACCGGAGCGACGGAGACCAGGTCACAAGCCCTATGCCCTTGGTTTACGGGCCCAGCCTCCATGTGAAGCGAAGTTGTCTTGCCCAAGGTGCCGTGGGATTTGATAATAGAAATGTGGTGGATAAAGAATCTGGGCAACCCAAACCAGAGCAAAAAAAATTGAAAAGTGGGGTGCAACACGAGGACATCCCAAGGGGTCACCCATCCTTGTACTACTCTCGTCCAAGCACACTTAACTTCGGAGTTCTAATGGGATTCGGTGCATTATTGCTAGTATGATCACACTTGTCATGTTGAGGGCCCAATTCCTTTATTTGTCAATGGTTCACAGTCCCAGCCTAGAGAGATGGCCAATTCAAAAGGCCCAATGGGCTTAACGATAACCCATCTGCTTCAACAACTCAGCATCCTAGCAAGACGTGATATCAACGCATTGTAGGGCACCCTAATGTCCCGCGAGTAAGGTTGTGGTCCTTTTAATAGCTCACGACGTACAAACCGGAATGAAAAAATAGAGCAAAAAAAGAAAAATGGCCTGAATTTTTTGAAAACGTTCGATTTTGGGCTCCAAAAAGGGGCACAGCGAGCAAGCTAGCTGCCCCCGTCGTAGAGCTCTCAGAGAGCTTTGCAACGGTATGCTATGCGCTGTGTAACTCCTTACAGATCAAAAGTTATGGGCACCAAAGCACCGGAGACCTAGTCACAAGCCCTACGCCCTCGGTTTATGGGCCTAGCCTCTACGTGAAGCGAAGTTGTCTTGCCCAATGTTCCGTGGGATTCGGTAATAGAAATTTAGTGGATAAAGTATCTTGGCAACCCTAACCAGGGCCAAAAAAATTGAAAAGGGGGTGCAACACGAGGACTTTCCAGGGGTCACCCATCCTAGTACTACTCTCGCCCAAGCACACTTAACTTCGGAGTTCTGATGGGATCCGATGCATTAGTGCTGGTATGAATGCACCCATCATGTTGAGGGCACAATTCCTTTATTTGTTAACCGTTCACAGTTCCATCCTAGAGAGATGGCACATTCAAAAGGCCTAATGGGCTTAACGACAACACATCCGCTTCAACAACGCAGCATCCTCGCAAGACGTGTTATCGTCACATTGTAGGGCCCTCTAATGTCCCGCGAGTGATGTTTTCATCCTTTTAACAGCTTACGACGTACGATCCGGGATGAAAAAACAAAGGAGAAGAAGAAAAATGGCCTGAAATTGATGAAAACGTTCAATTTTGGGCTCCAAAAAGGGCACATCGATCATGCTCGCTGCCCCATTTGTAGAGCTGTGGGAGAGCTTTGCAACGGTATGCTGTGCGCCGCGTAACTCCTTACGGATCAAAAGTTATGGGCACCGGAGCGACGGAGACCTAGTCACAAGCCTTACGGCCTCAGTTTGCGGGCCCAGCCTCCATGTGAAGCGAAGATGTCTTGCCCAAGGTACCGTGGGATTCGATAATAGAAATGTGGTGGATAAAATATCTTGGCAACCCAAACCGGAGCAAAAAAAAATTGAATAGGGGGTGCAACACGAGGACTTCCCGGGGGGAACCCATCCTTGTACTACTCTCGCCCAAGCACGCTTAACTTCACAGTTCTGATGGGATCCGGTGCATTAGTGCTGGTATGATCGCACCCGTCATGTTGAGGGCACAATTCCTTTATCTGTTAACGATTCACAGTCCCAGCCTAGAGAGATGGCCAATTCAAAAGGCCCAATAGGCTTAACGATAACCCATCTGCTTCAACAACGCTGCATCCTAGCAAGACTTGATATCGACGCGTTGTAGGGCCCCCTAATGTCCCACGAGCAAGGTTGTCGTCTTTTTAATAGTTCACGACGTACGATCCAGGACGAAAAAACAGAGCAAAAGAAGAAAAGTGGGCAAAAACCGAAGAAAACGTTCGATTATGGGCTCCAAAAAGGGCACAGCGAGCAAGCAAGCTGCCCCCGTCGTAGAGCTCTCAGAGAGCTTTGCAACGGTATGTTGTGCCCCACATAACTCCTTACGGATCAAAAGTTATGGGCACCGGAGCGACGGAGACCTGGCCACAAGCCCTATGTCCTCGGTTTACGGGCCCAGCCTCTACGTGAAGCGAAGTTGTCTTCCCAATGTTCCGTGGGATTTGATAATAGAAATTTGGTGGATAAAGTATCTTGGCAACCCTAACCAGGGCAAAAAAAATTGAAAAGGGGGTGCAACACGGGGACTCCCCAGGGGGTCACCCATCCTAGTACTACTATCTCCCAGGCACGCTTAACTTCGGAGATCTGATGGGATCCGGTGCATTAGTGCCGGTATGATCGCACCCGTCATGTTGAGGGCACAATTGCTTTATTTGTTAACGGTTCACAATCCGAGCCTAGAGAGATGGCCCATTCAAAAGGCCCAATGTGCTTAACGACAACCCATGAGCTTCAACAACATACATCCTCACAAGACATGATATCGACGCGTTGTAGGGCCCCCTAATGTCCTGCGAGTAATGTTGTCGTCCTTTTAACAGCTCACGATGTACGATCCTGGATGAAAAAATAGAGCAAAAGAAGAAAAGTGGCTTGACACTGATGAAAATGTTTGATTTGGGGCTTCAAAAAGGGGCACAGCTATCATGCTAGCTGCCCCCGTCGTAGAGCTCTCAGAGAGCATTACAACAGTATGATGTGCGCCGCGTAACTCCTTACGGATCAATAGTTATTGGCACCGGAGCGACGAAGACCTGGTCACAAGCCCTACGCCCTCGGTTTGCCGGCCCAGCCTCCACGTGAAGCGAAGTTGTCTTGCCCAATGTTCCGTAGGATTCAGAAATAGAAATTTGGTGGATAAAGTATCTTGGCAACCCTAACAAGGGCAAAAAAATTTTAAATGGGGGTGCAACAAGAGGACTTCCCAGGGGGTCACCCATCCTTGTACTACTCTCGCCCAAGCACGCTTAACTTCGGAGTTCTGATGGGATCCAGTGCATTAGTGCTGGTATGATCGCAACCGTCATGTTGAGGGACTAATTCCTTTATTTGTTAACGGTTCACAGTCCCAGCCTAGAGAGATGGCCCATTAAAGAGGCCCAATGGGCTTAACGATAACCCATCCGCTTCAACAATGCAGCATCCTCGCAAGACGTGATATCGACGCGTTGTAGGGCATCTAATGTCCCGTAAGTAAGGTTGTCGTCCTTTTAACAGCTCACGATGTATGATCCGGGACGGAAAAACATAGCAAAAGAAGAAAAGTGGCCAGAAACTGATGCAAAGTTCAATTTTGGGCTCCAAAAAGGCCACAGTGAGCAAGCTCGCTCCCCCCTTTCTTAGAGCTGTCGGAGAGCTTTAGAAAGGTATGTTGTGCGCCGCGTAACGCTTTACGGATCAAATGTTATGGGCACTGGAGCGATAGAGACCAGGTCACAAGCCCAACGCCCACAGTTTGCGGGCCCAGCCTCCAAGTGAAGCGAAGTTGTCTTGCCCAAGGTGCAGTGGGATTCGATAATAGAAATATGGTGGATAAAGTATCTTTGCAACCCAAACCGGAGAAAAAAAAATTGAAAAGGGTGGTGCAACACGAGGACATCTCAGAGGGTCTCACATCCTAGTACTACTCTCATCCAAGCACACTTAACTTCGGAGTTCTGTTGGGATCCGGTGCATTAGTGCTGGTATGATCGCACCCGTCATGTTGAGGGCATAATTCTTTTATGTGTTAACTGTTCACAGTCCCAGTCTAGAGAGATGGCCAATTTAGAAGGTCCAATGGGCTTAACGACAACACATCTGCTTCAACAACGCATCATCCTAGCAAGACGTGATACCGACGCGTTGTAGGGCCCCTTAATGTCCCGCGATTAAGGTTGTAGTCCTTTTAACAGCTCACGACGTACGATTCGGAATGAAAAAATAGAGTAAAAGAAGAAAAAGTGGCCTGCAACTGATGAAAACGTTCGATTTTGGGCTCCAAAAAGGTTACAGCGAGCAAGCTGGTTTTCCCTGTCGTAGAGCTCTCACAGAGCTTTGCAACGGTATGTTGTGCGCCGCGTAACTCCTTACGGATCAAAAGTTATGGGTACCGGAGCGACAGAGACTAGGTCACAAGCCCTACGCCGTCGGTTTGCGGGCCCAGCCTCCACGTGAAGCGAAGTTGTCTTGCCCATGGTGCCGTGGGATTCGATAATAGAAATGTGGTGGATAAAGTATCTTGGCAACCCAAACCAGAGCAAAAAAAATTGAAAAGGGGGTACAACACGAGTACTTCCCAGGGGGTCACCCATCCTAGTACTACTCTCGCCCTAGCACGCTTAACTTCGGAGTTCTTATGGGATCCGGTGCATTAGTGCTGGATGATCGCACCAGACATGTTGAGGGCACAATTCCTTTATGTGTTACCGGCTCATAGTCCCAGCCTAGAGAGATGGCCAATTCAGAAGGCCCAATGGGTTTAACGATAACCCATCTGCTTCAACGACACAGCATCCTAGCAAGACATGATATCGACTCGTTGTAGGGCCCCCTAATGCCCCGCGAGTAAGATTTTCATCCTTTTAACACCTCACGATGTACGATATAGGATGAAAAAACAGAGCAAAAGAAGAAAAGTGTCCTGACACTGATGAAAATGTTCAATTTTGGTCTCCAAAAAGGGCACAGCGAGCAAGCTAGCTGCCCCCGTCGTAGAGCTCTCAAAGAGCTTTGCAATGGTATGCTGTGCCCCGCGTAACTCGATACGGATCAAAAGTTATGGGCACTAGAGCGACGAAAACCTAGTCAAAAGCCCTATGCCCTCGGTTTGTGGGCCCAGCCTCTACGTGAAGCGAAGTTGTCTTGCCCAAAGTTCCGTGGGATTCGATAATAGAAATTTGGTGGATAAAGTATCTTGGCAACCCTAACCAGGGCAAAAAAAAATTGAAAAAGGGGTGCAACACGAGGACTTCCAAGGGGTCACCCATTCTAGTACTAATCTCGCCCAAGCGCGCTTAACTTTAGAGTTATGATGGGATCCAGTGCATTAGTGCTGGTATGACCGCACCCCTCATGTTGAGGGCACAATTCCTTTATTTGTTAACCGTTCACTGTCCGAGCCTAGAGAGATGGCCCATTCAGAAGGCCCAATGGGCTTAACGACAACCCATCCGCTTCAACAACACAGCATCCTCGCAAGACGTGATATCGACGCGTTGTAGGGCGTTCTAATGTCCTGCGATTAAGGTTGTCATCCTTTTAACAGCTTATGAAGTACGATCCGGGACGGAAAACCAAAGCAAAAGAAGAAAAGTGGCCTGAAACTGATGAAAACGTTCAATTTTTTGCTCCAAAAAGGGCACAGCGTGCAAACTCGCTGCCCCCTTTCTTAGAGGCGTCGGAGAGCTTTGCAACGGTATGCTGTGCGCCGCGTAACTCCTTACGGATCAAAAGTTATGGGCACCGGAGGGACGGAGACAAGGTCTCAAGCTCTATGCCCTCGGTTTGCAGGCCCAGCCTCCATGTGAAGCGAAGTTTTCTTGCCCAAGGTACCATGGGATTCGATAATAGAAAGTTATGGATAAAGTATCTTGGCAACCCAAACCGGAGCAAAAAAAATTGAAAAAGGGGGCGTGCAACACGAGGACTTCCCAGGGGGTCACCCATCGTAGTACTACTCTTCCCCAGGCACGCTTAACTTCGGAGTTCTGATGGGATCCGGTGCATTAGTGCTGGTATGATCACACTCGTCATGTTGAGGGCATAATTCCTTTATCTGTTAACGGTTCACAGTAGCAGCCTTGAGAGATGGCCAATTCAAAAGGCCCAAAAGGCTTAACGATAACCATCTGCTTCAACAACGCTGCATCCTAGCAAGACGTGATATCGACGCATTGTAGGGCCCCCTAATGTCCGGCGAGTAAGGTTGTCGTCTTTTTAATAGTTTACGACGTACGATCCGGGATGAAAAAATAGAGCAAAAGAAGAAAAGTGGCCTAAAACTGATGAAACATATTCAATTTTGGGCTCCAAAAATAGGCAAAGCAAGCAAGCTGGCTGCCCCCATCGTAGAGCTCTCAGAGATCTTTGCAACGGCATGCTGTGCGCGGCGTAACTCCTTATGGATCAAAAGTTATGGGCACCGGAGCGACGGCGACCTGGCCACAAGCCCTGCGCCCTCGGTTTGTGGGCCAGCCTCTACGTGAAGCGTAGTTGTCTTCCCAATGTTCCGTGGGATTCGGTAATAGGAATTTGGTGGATAAAGTATCTTGGCAACCTTAACTAGGGAAAAAAATTGAAAAGGGGGTGCAACACGAGGACTTTCCAGGGGGTCACCCATCCTAGTACTACTCTCCCCCAGGCACGCTTAACTTCAGAGTTCTGATGGGATCCGGTGCATTAGTGCTGGTATGATCGCACCCGTCATGTTGAGGGCACAATTCCTTTATCTGTTAACGATTCACAGTCGCAGCCTAGAGAGATGGCCAATTCAAAAGGCCCAATAGGCTTAACGATAACCCATCTGCTTCAACAACGTAGTATCCTCGCAAGACATGATATCGACGCATTGTAGGACCCCTAATGTCCCACGAGTAAGGTTGTCGTCCTTTTAACATCTCACGACGTATGATCAGGGATGAAAAAATAGAGTAAAAGAAGAAAAGTGGCTTGAAACTGATGAAAACATTTGATTTTGGGCTTTAAAATGTAGCACAACTAGCTTGCTAGTTGCCCCCGTCGTCGAACTCTCAGGGAGCTTTGCAACGGTATGTTGTGCGCCACGTAACTCCTTACGGATCAAAAGTTATGGGCACTAGAGCGACGGAGACCTGATCACAAGCCCTACGCCCTCGGTTTGCGGGCCCAGCCTCTACGTGAAGCGAAGTTGTCTTGCCCAATGTTCCGTGGGATGCGAAAATAGAAATTTGGTGGATAAAGTATCTTGGCATCCCTAACCAGGGCAAAAAAAATTGAAAAAGGGATGCAACATGAGGACTTTCCAAGGGGCCAACCATCCTAGTACTACTCTCGCCCAAGCACGATTAACTTCGGAGTTCTGATGGGATCCGGTGCATTAGTACTGGTATGATCGCAACCGTCATGTTGAGGGACAAATTCCTTTATTTGTTAAAGGTTCACAGTCCCAGCCTAGAGAGATGGCCAATTAAAAAGGCCCAATGGGCTTAACGACAACCCATCCGCTTCAACAAAGCAGCATCCTCGCAAGACGTGATATCGACGCGTTGTAGGGCATCTAATGTCCCGCGAGTAGGGTTGTCATCCTTTTAACAGCTCACGAAGTACGATCCGGGACGGAAAAACAAAACAAAAGAAGAAAAGTGGCCAGAGACTGATGAAAACATTCGATTTTGGGCCCTAAAAAGGCCACAGCGAGCAAGCTCGCTGCCCCTTTTCTTAGAGCTTTCGGAGAGCT
The DNA here is from genome assembly GCA_037974665.1 of Ehretia macrophylla. Taxonomy (NCBI): domain Eukaryota; kingdom Viridiplantae; phylum Streptophyta; class Magnoliopsida; order Boraginales; family Ehretiaceae; genus Ehretia; species Ehretia macrophylla. Next base: position 82,618,626 of record CM075770.1, on the reverse strand, counting down.
TTACAACGGTATGCTGTGCGACGCGTAACTCCTTATGGATCAAAAGTTATGGGCACCGGAGCGACAGCGACTAGTTCACAAGCCCTACGCCCATAGTTTGCGGGCCCAGCCTCCATGTGAAGCGAAGTTATCTTGCCCAAAGTGCCGTGGGATTCGATAACAGAAATGTGGTGGATAAAGTATCTTGACAACCCAAACCGGAGAAAAAAAAATTGAAAAGGGGGGTGCAACACGAGGACATCCCAAAGGGTCACCCATTCTAGTACTATTCTCGTCCAAGCACACTTAACTTCGAACTTCTGATGGGATCCGGTGCATTAGTGCTGGTATGATCGCACCCGTCATGTTGAGGGCACAATTCCTTTATGTGTTAACGGTTCACAGTCCCAGCCTAGAGAGATGGCCAATTCAAAAGGCCCAATGGGCTTAACGATAACCCATCTGCTTCAACAACGCAGCATCCTAGCAAGACGTGATATCGACGCATTGTAGGGCCCCCTAATGTCCCGCGAGTAAGGTTGTCGTCCTTTTAACAGCTCACGACGTACGATCCGGGACTAAAAAACAGAGCAAAAGAAGAAAAGTGGCCTGAAACTGATGAAAACGTTCGATTTTGGGCTCCAAAAAGGGCACAGCGAGTAAGCTGGCTGTCCCCGTCGTAGAGCACTTAGAGAGCTTTGCAACGGTATGCTGTGCGCCGTGTAACTCCTTACGGAACAAAAGTTATGGCTACCGGAGCGACAGAGACTAGGTCATAAGCCCTACGCCCTCGGTTTGCAAGCCCAGCCTCCACGTGAAGCGAAGTTGTCTTGCCCAAGGTGCCGTGGGATTCGATAATAGAAATGTGGTGGATAAAGTATCTTTGCAACCCAAATCGGAGAAAAAAAAATTGAAAAGGGGGTGCAACACGAGGACTTCCCAAGGGGTCACCCATCCTAGTACTACTCTCGCCCAGGCACGCTTAACTTCGGAGTTCTGATGGGATCCGGTGCATTAGTGCTTGTATCATCGCACCCGTAATGTTGAGGGCACAATTTCTTTATGTGTTAACGATTCGCAGTCCTAGCCTAGAGAGATGGCCAATTCAAAAGGCCCAATGGGCTTAACGATAACCCATCTGCTTCAACCACGCAGTATCCTAGCAAGACATGATATCGACGCATTGTAGGGCCCTCTAATGTCCCGCTAGTAAGGTTGTCGTCCTTTTAACAGCTCACGATATACGATCTGGGATGAAAAAACAGAGCAAAAGAAGAAAAGTGTACTGAAACTGATGAAAACGTTCTATTTTGGTCTGCAAAAAGGGCACAACGAGCAAGCTAGCTGACCCCGTCATAGAGCTCTCAGAGAGATTTGCAACGGTATGCTGTGCCCCGCGTAACTCCTTACGGATCAAAAGTTATGGGCACCAGAACGACGTAGACCTAGTCAAAAGCCCTACGCCCTCGGTTTGCGGGCCCAGCCTCTACGTGAAGCGAAGTTGTCTTGCCCAATGTTCCATGGGATTCGGTAATAGAAAATTGATTGATAAAGTATCTTGGCAACCCTAACCAGGGCAAAAAAATTGAAAAAGGGGTGCAACACGAGGATTTCCCAGGGGGTCACCCATCCTAGTACTACTCTCGCCCAAGCGCTCTTAACTTCGGAGTTCTGGTGGGATCCGGTGCATTAGTGCTGGTATGATCGCACTCGTCATGTCGAGGGCACAATTCCTTTATTTGTTAACGGTTCACAGTCCCAGCCTAGAGAGATGGCCAATTCAAAAGGCCCTATGGGCTTAACAATAACCCATCTGCTTCAACAACGCAGCATCCTATCAAGACGTGATATCGACGCATTGTAGGGCCCCCTAATGTCCCGCGGGTAAGGTTGTTGTCCTTTTAACAGTTCACAACGTACGATCCGGGATGAAAAAACAGAGTAGAGGAAGAAAAGTAGCCTAAAACTGATGAAAACATTTGATTTTGGGCTCAAAAAATAGGCACAGCGAGCAAGCTGGCTGCCCCCGTCGTAGAGCTCTTAGAGAGCTTTGCAACGGTATGCTGTGCGCCGTGTAACGCCTTACGGATCAAAAGTTATGGGCACCGGAGCGACGGAGACCAGGTCACAATCCCTACACCCTCGGTTTGTGCGCCCAGCCTCCACGTGAAGCGAAGATGTCTTGCCCAAGGTGTCGTGGGATTCGATAATTGAAATGTGGTGGATAAAGTATCTTGGCAAGCCTAACCGTGGCAAAAAAAATTGAAAAGGGGGTGCAACACAAGGACTTCCCAAAAGGGTCACCCACGCTAGTACTACTCCCGCCCAAGCACGCTTAACTTCAGAGTTCTGATAGGATCCATTTCATTAGTGCTGGTATGATCGTACCCGTCATGTTGATGGCATAAATCCTTTATTTGTTAACAGTTCACAGTCCCTTCCTAGAGAGATGGCCGATTCAAAAGGCCCAATGGGCTTAACAACAACCCTTCCGCTTCAACAATGTATCATCCTCGGAAGACATGATATCGACGCGTTGTAAGGCTCCCTAATGTCCCGCGAGTAAGGTTGTCGTCCGTATAACAGCTCACGACGTACGATCCGGGATGAAAAAATATAGCAAAAGAACAAAAGTGGCTCGAAACTGATGAAAACATTCGATTTTGGGCTCCAAAAATGTGCACAGCGAGCAAGCTAGCTGCCGCCGTCGTGGAGCTCTCAGAGGGCTTTGCAAAGTTATGATATGCGCTGCGTAACTCCTTACGGATCAAAAGTTATGGGCACCGGAGTGACGGAGACCTGGTCACAAACCCTACCCCCTCCGTTTGCCTGCCGAGCCTCTACGCCAAGCGAAGTTGTCTTGCACAATGTTTCGTGGGATTCAGTAATAGAAATTTTGTGGAAAAAGTATATTTGCAACCTTAACCAGGGAAAAAAATATTGAAAAGAGGGCGCAACACAAGGACTTCCCACGGGGTGACCCATCCTTGTACTACTCTCGCCCAAGCACGCTTAACTTCAGAGTTCTGATGGGATCCAGTGCATTAGTGTGGGTATGATCGCACCCGTCATGTTGAGGGCACAATTCCTTTATTTGTTAATGGTTCACAGTCCCATCCTAGAGAGATGGCCCATTCAAAAGGCCCAATGGGCTTAACGACAACCCATCCGCTTCAACAACGCAGCATCCTCGCAAGACGGGATATCGACATGTTGTATGGCCCTCTAATGTCCTGCGAGTTAGGTTGTCATCCTTTTTGCGGCTCACAACGTACGATCTGGGATGAAAAAATAGCGCAAAAGAAGAAAAGTGGCTCAAAACTAATGAAAATGTTCGATTTTGGGATCCAAAAAAGGGCACAACGAGCAAGCTAGTTGCCCCCGTCGTAGAGCTCTGGGAGCTTTGCAACGGTATGCTGTGCGCAGCGTAAGTCCATTCAGATCAAAAGTTATGGGCACCGGAGCTGCGGGGACTTGGTAACAAGCCCTATGCCCTTGGTTTGCGGGCCCAGCCTCTACGTGAAGCTAGTTGTTTTGCCCAATGTTCTGTGGGATTCGGTAATAGAAATTGGGTGGATAAAGCATCTTGGCAACCCTAACCAGGGCAAAAAAAATTGAAAATGGGGTGCAACACGAGGATATCCCAGGGGGTCACCTATCCTAGTACTACTCTCGCCCAAACACACTTAACTTCGGAGTTATGATGGGATCCGGTGCATTGTACTGGTATGATAGCACCCGTCATGTGGAGGGTACAATTCCTTTATTTGTTAACGGTTCACAGTCCCAACCGAGAGAGAAGACCCATTCAAAAGGCCCAATGGGCTTAACGACAGCCCATCCACTTCAATAGCGCAGCATCCTCGCAAGACGTGATATTCACACGTTATAGGGCCCTCTAATTTCCCGCGAGTAAGGTTGTCTTCCTTTTAACAACCCACGACGTATGATTCGGGATGAAAAAACAGAGCTAAAGAAGAAATGTGGCCCGAAACTGATGAAAACGTTCGATTTTGGACTCCAAAAAGGATAGAGCGAGCAAGCTCGCTGCCCTTTTCGTAGAGCTGTCGAAGAGCTTTGCAACGGTATGTTGTGCGCCGCGTAACTCCTTATGTATCAAAAGTTATTGGCACCGAAGCGACGGAGACCTGGTCACAAACCCAACGCCTCGGTTTGCTGGCCCAGCCTCTACGTGAAGCGAAGTTGTCTTGCCCAAGGTGCCGTGGGATTCGATAATAAAAATGTGGTGGATAAAGTATCTTGGCAATCCTAATCGGAGCAAAAAAAATTGAAAATGGGGGTGGAACACGAGGACTTCCCAGAGGGTCATCCATCCTAGTACTACTCTCGCCCAAGCACGCGTAACTTCGGAGTTCTGATAGGATCCGGTGCATTAGTGCTGGTATGATCGCACCCACCATGTTGAGGGCACAATTCCTTTATTTGTTAACGGTTCACAGTCCCAACCTTGAGAGATGGCCAATTCAAAAGGCCCAATGGGCTTAACGATAACCCATCCGCTTCAACAATGCAGCATCGTAGCAAGACGTGATATCGACGCGTTGTAGGGCACCCTAATGTCCCGCAAGTAAGGTTGTTGTCCTTTTAACAGCACATGACGTACGATCCCGGACGAAAAAAAAGGGCAAAAAAAGAAAAGTGGCCTGAAACTTATGAAAATGTTCGATTTTGGACTCCAAAAAAGGCACAACGAGCAAGCTGGTTGCCCCTGTCGTAGAGCTCTCAGAGAGCTTTTCAACGGTATGCTATGCGCCGTATAATTCCTTACGGATCAAAGTTATGGGAACTGGAGCGACAGAGACCAGGTCACAGGCCCTACGCCCTCGATTTGCGGGCCTAGCCTCTACATAAAGTGAAGTTGCCTTGCCCAATGTTCCGTGGGATTCGGTAATTGAAATTTGGTGGATAAAGTATCTTGGCAACCTTAACCCAGGCAAAAAAATTTGAAAAGAGGGTGCAACACGAGGACTTCCCAGGGGATCACCCATCCTAGTACTACTCTCGCCAAGCACGCTTAACTTCAGAGTTCTGATGGGATCTAGTGCATTAGTGCTGGTATGATCGTACTCGTCATGTTGAGGGCACAATTCCTTTATTTGTTAACAGTTCACAGTGCCATCCTAGAGAGATGGCCCATTCAAAAGGCCCAATGGGCTTAACGACAACCCATCCGCTTCAACAACGCAGTATCCTTGCAAGACGTGATATCGACACGTTGTAGGCCCTCTAATGTCCCACGAGTAAGGTTGTCGTCTTTTTTACAGCTCACGACGTACGATTCGGGATGAAAAAATAGAGCAAAAAAAGAAAAGTGGCCTTAAACTGATGAAACCGTTCAATTTGGGGCTCTAAAAAGGGGCACAGCGAGCAAGCTGGCGGCCCCCGTCGTAGAGCTCTCGGAGAGCTTTTCAACAGTATGTTGTGAGCCGCGTAGCTCCTTACGAATCAAAAGTTATGGGCACCGGAGCGACGGAGACCTGGTCACAAGCCCTACGCCCTCTGTTTGTGGGCCCAGCCTCCACGTGAAGCGATGTTGTCTTGCCCAAGGTGCCGTGGGATTCGATATTAGCAATGTGGTGGATAAAGTATCTTGGCAACCCAAACCGGAGCAAAAAAAATTGAAAAGGGGGATGCAACACAAGGACATCCCACGGGGTCACCCATCCTTGTACTACTCTCGCCCAAGCACGCTTTACTTCGGAGTTCTGATGGGATCCGGTGAATTAGTGCTGGTATGATCGCACCCGTCATGTTGAGGGCACAATTCCTTTATGTGTTAATAGTTCACAGTCCTATCCTAGAGAGATGGCCAATTCAAAAGTCCCAATGGGCTTAACGATAACCCATCTGCTTCAACAACGCAGCATCCTAGCAAGACGTGATATCGACGCGTTGTAGGGACCCCTAATGTCTCGCAAGTAAGGTTGTCGTCCTGTTAACAGCTCAGAACGTACGATCCGGGATGAAAAAACAGAGCGAATGAAGAAAAGTGGCCTGAAACAGATGAAAATGTTCTATTTTGGGCTCCAAAAATGGGCAAAGCAAGCAAACTGGCTACCCCCGTCGTAGAGCACTCAGAGAGCTTTGCTACGGCATGTTGTGCGCCGCTTAACTCCTTACGGATCAAATGTTATGGGCACCGGAGCGACAGAGACCTGGTCACAAGCCCTACGCCCTCGGTTTGCGGGCCCAGCCTCTATGTGTATCGAAGTTGTCTTGCCCATTGTTCCGTGGTAGATAAAGTATCTTGGCAACCTTAACCAGGGCAAAAAAAATTGAAAAAGGGGTGCAACACGAGGACTTCCCAGGGGGTCACCTGTCCTAGTACTACTCTCGCCCAAGCACGCTTAACTTCAGAGTTCTGATGGGATATGGTGCATTAGTGCTGGTATGATCGCACCCGTCATGTTGAGGGAACAATTCCTTTATTTGTTAACGGTTCTTAGTCGCATCCTAGAGAGAAGGCCCATTCAAAAGGCCCAATGGGCTTAACGATAACCCATCTGCTTCAACAACGCAGCATCCTAGGAAGATGTTATATCGATGCATTGTAGGGCCCCCTAATGTACCGCGAGTAGGTTCTCGTCATTTTAACAGCTCACGACGTACGATCCGGGACGAAAAAATAGAGCAAAAGATGAAAAGTGGCCTGAAACTGAAGAAAACTTTCAATTTTGGGTTCCAAAAACGGGCAAAGCGAGCAAGCTACCTGCCCCTGTTGTAGAGCTCTTAGAGAGCTTTGCAACGGTATGCTGTGCGCCGCGTAACTCCTTACGGATCAAGAGTAATAGGCACCGGAGCGACGGAGACCTGGTCACAAGCCCCACGCCCTCGGTTTGTGGGCCCAGCCTATACGTGAAGCGAAGTTGTCTTGCCCAATGTTCCGTGGGATTCGGTAATAGAAATTTGGTGGATAAAGTATCTTGGCAACCTCATCCAGGGCAAAAAAATTAAAAATGGGGTACAACACGAGGACTTCTAACGGGGTCACCCATCCTAGTACTACTCTCGCCTAAGCACACTTAACTTCGGTGTTCTGATGGGATCCGGTGCATTAGTGCTGGTACGATCGCACCCGTCATGTTGGGGGAACAATTCCTTTATTTGTTAGCAGTTCACAGTCCCAGCCTAGAGAGATAGCCCATTCAAAAGGCCCAACGGGCTGAACGACAACCCATCCACTTCAACAACGCAACATCCTCGCAAGACGTAAGGTCGACGCGTTGTAGGGTCCTCCAATGTCCCGCGAGTAAGGTTGTCGTCATTTTTACAGCTCACGACGTACGATCCGGGATGAAAAAACAGAGCAAAAGAAAAAAAGTGGCTTGAAACTGATGAAAACGTTCAATTTTGGGCTCCAAAAATGGCACAGCCAGTAAGCAGGCTGCCCCCATCATAGAGCTCTAAGAGCTTTGCAATGGTATGCTGTGCGCCGCATAACCCCTTACGGATCAAAAGTTATGGGCACCGGAGTGATGGAGACCTGGCCACAAGCCCTACGCCTTCGGTTTGCGGGCCCAGCCTCTACGTGAAGCGAAGTTGTCTTGCCCAATGTTCCGTGGGATTCGGTAATGGAAATTTGGTGGATAAAGTATCTTGGCAACCCTAACCAGGGCAAAAAAAATTGAAAAGGGGGTGCAACACGAGGAATTCCCAGGGGGTCACCCATCCTAGTACTACTCTTGCCCAAGCACGCATAACTTCAGAGTTCTGATGGATCTGGTGCATTAGTACTAGTATGATCGCACCCGTGATGTTGAGGCACAATGCCTTTATGTGTAAACGGTTCACAGTCACAGCCTAGAGAGATGGCCAATTCTAAAGGCCCAATGGGCTTAATGATAACCCATCCGCTTCAACAATGCAGCATCCTAGCAAGACGTCATATCGACGCATTGTAGGGCCCCCTAATGTCTCGCAAGTGAGGTTGTCGTCCTTTTAACAGCTCACGACGGATGATTCGGGACGAAAAAACAGAGCAAAAGATGTAAAGTGGCCTGAAACTTATGAAAACGTTCAATTTTGAACTCTAAAAATGGCACAGCCAGTAAGCTGGCTGCCCCCATCATAGAGCTCTTAGAGCTTTGCAACGGTATGCCGTGCGATGCGTAACTCCTTATGGATCAAAAGTTATGGGCAACGGAGTGACGGATACCTGGTCACAAGCCCTACGCCTTCGGTTTGCGTGCCCATCCTCTTCGTGAAGTGATGTTGTCTTGCCCAATGTTCCGTGGGATTCGGTGATAGAAATTTGGTGGTTAAAGTATCTTGGCAACCCTAACCAGGGCAAAAAAAATTGAAAAGGGGGTACAACACGAGGACTTCCCAGGAGGTCACCCATCGTAGTACTACTCTCGCCCAAGCACGCTTAACTTCGGAGTTCTGATGGGATCCGGTGTATTCGCGCTGGTATGATCGTACCCGTCATGTTGAGGGACAATTGCTTTATTTGTTAACGATTCACAGTCCCAGCCTAGAGAGATGGCCCATTCAAAAGGTCCAATAGGCTTAACGACAACCCATCCACTTCAACAACGTAGCATCCTCACAAGACGTGATATCGACACGTTGTAGGGCCCTCTAATGTCCCGCGAGTAAGGTTGTCGTCATTTTAACAGCTCACGACGTACAATCCGGGACGGAAAAATAGAGCGAAAGAAGAAAAGTGGCCTAAAATTGATGAGAACGTTCGATTTTGGGCTACAAAAAGGGCAAAGCGAGCTTGCTCGCTGTCCATTTCGTAGAGCTGTCGGAGAGCTTTGCAACGGTATGCTGTGCACCGCATAACTCCTTACGGATCAAAAGATATAGGCACCGGAGCGACGGAGACCTAGTCACAAGCCCTACGCCCTCGGTTTGCAGGCCCAGCGTCCACCTGAAGCGAAGTTGTCTTGCCCAAGGTGTCGTGGGATTCGATAATAGAAATGTGGTGGATAAAGTATCTTGGCAACTCAAACCGGAGCAAAAAAAATTGAAAAGGGGTGTACAACACGAGGACATCCCAGGGGGTCATCCATCCTAGTACTACTCTCGCCCAAGCACGCTTAACATCGGAGTTCTGATGGGATCCGGTGCATTAGTGCTGGTATGATCGCACCCGTAATATTGAGGGCACAATTCCTTTATTAGTTAACGGTTCACAGTCCCAGCCTAGAGAGATGGCCCATTCAAAAGGGCCAATGGGCTTAACGATAACCCATCTGCTTCAACAACGCAGCATCCTCGCAAGACATGATATCGAAACATTATAGGGCCCTCTAATGTCCCGCGAGTAAGGTTGTTGTCCTTTTAACAGCTCACGACGTACAATCCGGGACGAAAAAAGAAAGCAAAAGAAGAAAAGTGGACTGAAACTGATGAAAACGTTCTATTTTAGGCTCCAAAAGCAGGCACAACGAGCAAGCTGGCTGCCCCTGACGTAGAGCTCTCAGAGAGCTTTACAACGGTATGCTGTGCGCCGCGAAACTCCTTACGAATCAAAAGTTATGGGTACCGGAGCGATGGGGACTTGGCCACAAGCCCTACGCCCTCGGTTTGCGGGCCCAACCTCTACGTGAAGCTAAGTTGTCTTGCCCAACGTTCCGTGGGATTTTGTAATGGAAATTTGGTGGATAATGTATCTTGGCAACCCTAACCAGGGCAAAAAAAATTGAAAAGAGGGTGCTACACGAGGACATCCGAGGGGGTCACCCATCCTAGTACTACTATCGTCCAAGCACGCTTAATTTTGGAGTTCTGATAGGATTCGGTCTATTAGTGCTGGTATGGTTGCACTCGTCATGTAGAGGGCATAATTCCTTTATTTGTTAACGGTTCACAGTCCCAGCCTAGATGGCCCATTCAAAAGGCCCAATGGGCTTAACGACAACCCATCTGCTTCAACAACGTAGCATCCTCACAAGACGTGATATCGAGATGATGTAAGGTAGTCTAATGTCCCGCGAGTAAGGTTGTCGGCCTTTTAACAGCTCACGACGTACGATCCGGGACGGAAAAATAGAGCAAAAGAAGATAAGTGTCCTGAAATTGATGAAAACGTTCAATTTTGGGCTCCGAAAAAGGCACAGCAAGCAAACTAACTGCCCCTTTCGTAGAGCTGTCGGAGAGCTTTGCAACGGTATGCTGTGCACCGCGTACCTCCTTATGGATCAAAAGTTATGGGCACCGGAGCGACGGAGACCTGGTCACAAGCCCTACGCCATCAGTTTGCGGGCCCGACCTCTACATGAAGCAAAGTTGTCTTGCCCAAGGTGCCGTGGGATTCGATAATAGAAATGTGGTGGATAAAGTATCTTGGCAACCCAAACTGCAGGAAAAAAAATTGAAAAAGGGGGTGCAATACGAGGACTTCCCAGGGAGTCACCCATCCTATTACTACTCTCGCCCAAGCACGCTTAACTTCGGAGTTCTGATGGGATCCGGTGCATTCGTGCTGGTATGATCGCACCCGTCATGTTGAGGGCACATTTCCTTTATGGGTTAACGGTTCGCAGTCCCATCCTAGAGAGATGGCCAATTTAAAAGGCCCAATGGGCTTAACGATAACCCATCTGCTTCAACAACGCAGCATCCTTGGAAGATGTGATATCACCACATTGTAGGGCCCCATAATGTCCCGCTAGGAAGGTTGTCGTCCTTTTAACAGCTCACGATGTACGATCTGAGATGAAAAAACTAGGCGAAAGAAGAAAAATGGCCTGAAACTGAAAAAAAACGTTCAATTTTGGGCTCAAAAAATGGGCACAGCGAGCAAGCTGGCAGCCTTCGTCGTAGAGCTCTCCGAGAGCTTTGCAACTGTATGATGTGGGCCGCGTAACTCCTTACGGATCGAAAGTTATGGGCACCGTAATGACAGAGACCTAGTCACAAGCCCTACGCCCTCGGTTTACGGGCCCAGCCGCTACGTGAAGCGAAATTGTCTTGCCCAATGTTCCGTGGGATTCGGCAAAAGAAATTTGGTAGATAAAGCATCTTGGCAACCCTAACCAGGGCAAAAAAAATTGAAAAGGGGGTGCAACATGAGGACTTGCCAGGGGGTCACCCATCCTAGTCCTACTCTCGCCCAAGCGTGATTAACTTCGGAGTTCTGATGGGATCCGGTGCATTAGTGCTGGTATGATCGCACCCGTCATGTTGAGGGCACAATTCCTTTATTTGTTAACGGTTCACAGTCCCAGCCTAGAGAGATGGCCCATTCAAAAAGCCCAATGGGATTAACGACAACCTATCCGCTTCGACAACGTAGCTTCCTTGCAAGACGTGATATCGACACGATGTAGGGCCCTCTAATGTCCGCGAGTAAGGTTGTCGTCCCTTTAACAGCTCACGACGTACGATACGGGACGGAAAAACAGAGCAAAAGAAGAAATGTGGCCTGAAACTGATGAGAACGTTTGATTTTAGGATCCAAAAAGCGCACAGCGAGCAAACTCGATGCCCCTTTCGTAGAGCTGTAGGAGAGCTTTGCAACGGTATGTTGTGCACCGCGTAACTCCTTGCGGATCAAAAGTTATGGGCACCGGATCGATGGAGACCTGCTCACAAGCCCTACGCCCTCGGTTTGTGGGCCCAGCCTCCACGTGAAGTGAAGTTGTCTTGCCCAAGGTGCATTGAGATTCGATAATAGAAATGTGGTGGATAAAGTATCTTGGCAATCCAAACCGGAGCAAAAAAAATTGAAAAGGGGGGTCCAACACGAGGACATCCCATGGGGTCACCAATCCCAGTTCTACTTCCGCCTAAGCACGCTTAACTTCGGAGTTCTGATGCGATCTAGTGCATTAGTGCTGGTATGATCGCACCCGCCATGTTGAGGGCACAATTCTTTTATTTATTAATGGTTCACAGTCCCAGCCTAGAGAGATGGCCCATTCAAAAGGGCCAATGGGCTTAACGACAACCCATCCGCTTCAACAACGCAGCATCCTCGCAAGACGTGATATCGACGCGTTGTAGGGCCGTCTAATGTCCCACGAGTAAGGTTGTCATCTTTTTAACAGCTCACAACGTACGATACGGGACAGAAAAACAGAGCAAAAGAAGAAAAGTAGCCTGAAACTGATGAGAACGTTCGAATTTGGGCTCCAAAAAGGGCACATCGAGCAAGCTCGCTGCCCATTTTGTAGAGCTATCGGAGAGCTTTGCAGCGTTAAGCTGTGCACCGCGTAACTCCTTACGGATGAAACGTTATGGGTACCAGAGCGACGGAGACTTAGTCACAAGCCCTACGACCTCGGTTTTGCTAGCCCAGCCTCCACGTAAAGCGAAGTTGTCTTGCCCAAGGTGCTGTGGGATTCAAAAATAGAAATGTGGTGGATAAAGTATCTTGGCAACCCTAACCTGAGCAAAAAAATGAAAATGGGGGTGCAACATGAGGACATCCCAGGGGGTCACCCATCCTAGTACTACTCTTGACAAAACACACTTAACTTAGGAGTTCTGATGGGATCCGGTGCATTAGTGCTGGTATGATCGCACCTGTCATGTTGAGGGCACAATTCTTTTATGTGTTAACGGTTCACAGTCCCAGCCTAGAGAGATAGCCCATTCAGAAGGCCCAATGGGCTTAACGACAACCCATCCGCTTCAACAACATAGCATCCTCGCAAGACATGATATCGACGCGTTGTAGGGCCCTCAAACCTCCCGCGAGTAAGGTTGTCGTCCTTTTAACTGCACACCACGTACGATCCGGGATGAAAAAACAGGGCAAAAGAAGAAAAGTGGCTTGAAACTGATGAAAACGTTTAATTTTGGGCTCCATAAATGGGCACAGCGAGCAAGCTGGCTTCCCCCGTCGTAGAGCTCTCAGAGAGCTTTGCAACTATATGCTGTGCCCCGCGTAACTCCTTACAAATCAAAAGTTATGGGCACCGGAGCGATGGAGACCTAGTCACAAACCCTACGACCTCGGTTTGCCTGCCCAGCCTCTACGTGAAGCGAAGTTGTCTTGCCTAATGTTCTGTGGGATTCGGTAATAGAAATTTGGTGGATAAAGTATCTTGGCAACCCTAACTATGGCAAAAAAAATTGAAAAGTGGGTACAACACGAGGACTTCCAAGGGGTCACCCAACTTAGCACTACTATCGTCCAAGCACGCTTAACTTTGGAGTTCGATGGGATCTGGTGCATTAGTGCTGGTATGATCGCACCAGTCATGTTGAGGGCACAATTCCTTTATTTGTTAACGGTTCACAGTCTCAGCCTAGAGTGATGGCCCATTCAAAAGGCCCAATGGGCTTAACGACAACCCATCCGCTTTAACAACGCAGCATCCTCGTAAGACGTGATATCAACGCATTGTAGATTCCTCTAATGTCCCACGAGTAAGGTTGTCATCCTTTTAACAGCTCACGACATACGATAAGGAACGAAAAAACAGAGAAAAAGAAGAAAAGTGGCTTGAAACTGATGAAAATGTTCAAATTTGGGCTCCAAAAAGGGCATAGTGAGCAAGATCACTGCCCCTTTCGTAGAGCTGTCTGAGAGCTTTGCAAAGGTATGCTGTGCACCGCGTAACTCCTTGCAGATCAAAAGTTATGGGCACCGGAGCGACGAACACCTGGTCACAAGCCCTACGCCCTCAGTTTTGCTGGCCCAGCCTCCATGTGAAGTGAAGTTGTCTTGCCCAAGGTGCCGTGGGATTCGATAATAGAAATGTGGTGGATAAAGTATCTTGGCAACCCAAACCGGAGCAAAAAAAATTGAAAAGGGGGGTGCAACACGAGGACGTCCCAAGGAGTCACCCATCCTAGTACTACTCTCGCCCAAGCACGCTTAACTTCGGAGTTCTGATGGGATCTGGTGCATTAGTACTAGTATGATCGTACCCGTCATGTTGAGGGCACAATTTCTTTATTTGTTAACGGTTCACAGTCGCAGCCTAGAGAAATGGCCTACTCAAAAGGCCCAATGGGCTTAACGACAACCCGTCCACTTCAACAAGACAGCATCCTCGCAAGACGTGATATTGACGCGTTGTGGGGCCCTCTATTGTCCTGCGAGTAAGTTTGTCGTCCATTTAACAGCTCACGACGTACAATCCGGGACGGAAAAACACAGCAAAAGAAGAAAAGTGGCCTGAAACTGATGAAAACGTTCCATTTTGAGCTCCAAAAGGGCACAACGAGCGAGCTCGGTGCCCCCTTTCTTAGAGCTGTCGGAGAGCTTTGCAACGGTATGCTGTGCGCCGCGTTACTCCTTACGGATCAAAAGTTATGGGCACCGGAGCGACAGATACCAGGTCACAAGCCCTACGCCCTCGATTTGCGGGCCCAGCCTCCACGTGAAGCGAAGTTGTCTTGCCCAATGTGCCGTGGGATTCAATAATAGAAATGTGGCGGATAAAGTATCCTGGCAACCCAAACCGGAGCAAAAAAAATTGAAAAGGGGGGTGCAACAAGAGGACATCCCAGAGGGTCACCCATCCTAGTACTACTCTCGTCCAAACACGCTTAGCTTCGGAGTTCTGATGGGATCCGGTGCATTAGTGTTGGTATGATTGCACCCATCATGTTGAGGGCACAATTCCTTTATTTGTTAACGATTAACAGTCCCAGCCTAGAGAGATCGCCAATTCAAAAGGCCCAATGGGCTTAACGACAACCCATCCACTTCAACAACTCAGCATCCTCGCATGCCGTGATATCGACGTATTGTAGGGCCCTCTAATGTCCCGCGAGTAAGGTTGTCGTCCTTTTAACAACTCACGACGTACGATCCTGGACGAACAAATAGAGCAAAAGAAGAAAAGTGGCCTAAAATTGTTGAAAACGTTCAATTTTGGGCTCCAAAAATGGGCACAGCGAGCAAACTGGCTGCCGCAGTCGTAGAGCTCTCAGAGAGCTTTGCAACGGTATGTTGTGTGCTGCCTAACTCCTTACGGATCAAAAGTTATGGGCACCGGAGCGACGGAGACCTGGGCACAAACCCTACACCCTCGGTTTGCGGGCCCAATCTCTACGTGAAGCGAAGTTGTATTGCCCAATGTTCCGTGGGATTCAGTAATAGAAATTTGGTGGATAAAGTATCTTGGCAACCTTAACCAGGGGAAAAAAAATTGAAAAGCGGGTGCAACACGAGGACTTCCCTGGGGGTCACCCATCCTAGTACTACTCTCGCCCAAGCACGCTTAACTTCGGAGTTCTGATGGGATCCGGTGCATTAGTGCTGGTATGATCGCACCCATCATGTTGAGGGCACAATTCCTTTATGTGTTAACGGTTCACAGTCCCAGCCTAGAGAGATGGCCAATTCAAAAGGCCCAATGGGCTTAACGATAACCCATCCGCTTCAACAACGCAGCATCCTAGCAAGACGTGATATCAACGCGTTGTAGGGCCCCCTAATGTCCCGCGAGTAAGGTTGTCGTCCTTTTAACAGCTCACGACGTACGATCCGGGATGAAAAAATAGAGCAAAAGAAGAAAAGTAGCCTGAAACTGATGAAAACGTTCGATTTTGTTCTCCAAAAAGGGCACAGCGAGCAAAATGGCTGCCCCCATCGTAGGGCTCTCAGACAGCCTTGCAACGGTATGCTGTGTGCCGCGTAACTCTTTACGGATCAAAAGTTATGGGCACCGGAGCGACAGAGACTTAGTTACATGCCCTACGCCGTCGGTTTGCGGGCCCAGCCTCTAGGTGAAGCGAAGTTGTCTTGCCCAATCTTCCGTGGGATTCGGTAATAGAAATTTTGTGGATAAAGTATCTTGGCAACCTTAACCATGTCACGGCCCAACCCGACCTATAAATGTTAAACTAGGGTGTGATCTAAACGTTCATATCATTTCACGTACTTAATCGTTCATTAAGGTTTAACGCTTAACGTTAGCTTAGAACTCCAAAATTTTTCTAAAAACCGGCAGCATAACGGCTGTAATTGGCTCCTTAGTTTGACCTAATTTCTAAATGCCTCAATTATTCCAATCATTAATCCAATTCCATTAAGGACTCCTATTTTGTCACCAACCGATTTGCCTACTAGTTTATCTTGAAAGTCTCGTTTGGTTAATAAGCCTAACATGATAACTATGTCCTGTTTATTTGTCAATTTCCCATCATGCAAGTACCTATTATCCTTTAGCTTGTGCATGATCACTAGGTGAGATTAAGTAGAGTTACATTATTTACTTCTTCACCTAGCGGTTCAAATTCCTACGATAACTACTAATTAAATGATAAAAGTAAACAACCAAATAAAGAGTTTGTCCGGCTACAATCAGTACAAGCCAAAATTAGACCCAAATTACAACGGGGTCATTTACATCAATAAAATGAATAGTTTGCAATCAAACACAATATCCATATAGCAACCACTTTCAGGCAAAGGACAAAAGCACGTAGTCACTCCAAGGAATCATCAACAAACACATTTACTTCGGGTACTTGTTCCAAATCTGCTGCACCTGTGACAAAAAAGAGGGTGAGTCCTTATGAACTCAGCGAGGGGGAACGAGAAATAAGTTTTGAAACTCATTTTTTTTCCAGTTCAACTTATGAAAAATCCTTTTTGCAAGCATGAATATGTCACAAGTAAGTACATAACGTAATGTAAAAGTAAAGGGACACAATTACCCGTCTTTCCTCCCCGAGGTCCTCTAGGAACCAAGCGAGAGTACTTATACACATAGTGAAAATGATACGGTGAGCTTTTGCTCTCAATTCAATTCCAGTATCAGTTGTTGCGCCGACTTCAAATCATCCCCTTATCACGCCAAATGGGTGTACTCCGGATGTACCCCAAAATCCTACGACCCAACTCTCCGAGGAAGTCTAGCCCCCAAGCGAGAGAGGGAATTGGACAACGGTAGTCATGGTTGCACCGGTAAGCCTGATGCCGCCTAGTGTGCGTGAATGCTACCACGCTAGAATGAAAGGTTGCAACCTTATATGCAATGCACATTTATGACATATAATATCACATTAGGAGGACAACAAAGTAGGTTGCCTCCGGACAGTCATAAGATTGCACATTGACAAATAAACAAGCGAGGCACGAATAGACAAGTAATCTCACTTGAAAGGCATATGGAGTTATATGAATATTAAACGGGCAGCCATGTAACGCACGTAAGACAAGTCATATAACTCATTACAATGTTCACATAATCAAATAATAAGATTATTCAACATGCAACAACATATACGTGGGCTCAGATGCAAGAAAGGTCTATTTGTCAACATGCAACGATCAAAATCACATTTAGGGCTATAAGGGCAACTACGGGCAGCCTACTAAGCATATAATTTCACACAATATCCAAATGATCAACACTTAGCAAGCCTACCTAGTCACTAGGGTTTCCATTTCGTGCTTACCCGTGCGATTAAGCCCCAAGTCAACTCAAAGTCAATCTCAAGCCATACATCAATTAATTCAAACATCCCCAAGTATTCAAAACAGTCCACACAACATCCCAAAGCCACAATCCCAAGCATTTAATTCAACAAGAGAAGTTACAACAATTTTTCTAAGCATAACACTAAGTGAAACCCTTACTGCAATAGGCTGTTTTCTCACAACAATTAAGTCAAGCAAACAATCTCCAATTCCAGTAAATAAGATGTCAAATTAAATCTTAAGAAGTGAACTAAAATCAGAAACAAACCTTGCATCATTTGGAGTTCGGGTCCAATAGTTATAGCCAAAATAGTGGGATTGCACAAAACTGTCCAGATTTGCACACATTTCAATACTTGTCGTTTTTGAGGTCCTTAGGGTCAGATTTAGCCTTAGTCCATTTCTGAAAAAAATGTCCAGAACTGAAAATTCTAGCAACACGCCGAATTTCATTCATTTTGGAAATCATTTACTAAGTGGAGACTGGTTCTTTCTACAAGGTCAGTGCATCTGCCAAAACCTGCTTCATTTTTTCCAGATTTCCAGATTTAGACACATTTTAATGATTTGACATATTGAGGACCTCAGAGTCAAAATTAGCTTTGGTCTATTTCTTCAAACAATGTTCAAAACTGAAAAAACTAGTCACCTACCAATTTTCATGCATTTTCAACATCATTTGCCTAGCCAAACTCGCCTCGCAACAACAAGATAGAGAGCTGTCACCAAACCCGATTTCATCTATCATCAACTTCAAGCCAAAATCTTGCCATGCATGGTCGTAGAAGCTTATGAACACACATATAACTCAAGTACAGAAGCAAAGACAATAATTTAAGAGCATGCATGTGGATTGTTGAAAGATTTTCAAGAAGTTTTAGCCCTCACCTTAGCAAAACAACAAGAAGATGCACAAGACTTTGATGAAGCACAAGATTTGTTCTTTTCCTTGTTTAGCCAAGACTCCACCCATTTTTTCTCAATTTTCCTGGCTTAGTGACAAAGTTCTTAGTAGGTGCATGAGGTTAGAACAAGAAGAAAAGAAATGGAAGCTAGGAAACTCACCTAAACCGAAATGGAAGTTCAAAGAGCTTGCATATGTGTTTCTTGCATCCTAGCTATCTTGGTCGAGTTCCTTTGCTTGTGGCTTGTCTTGATTAACTATGGTATGATAAAGATGAGCTATGAAGATAAAAAACTCAGCCAAGGACGAGAGAGAGAGAGAAGAATGAGAGGGAGAGAGAGAAATGTGAGAGGAAAATGAGAGAAATGAAAAAAAGTAGAAGCCTTGCAATTGATGAAGCATATTCGGCCTTGGGCAGCAAAAATTCAGCCTTTTTGTGTCTTCAAGATGTAATTTGAAATTCCTAGCATGGGCAAGGAGTAGTTGGTCGAGAATGGTGAAGTTTTGAGGAGGTTTTGAGCAATTTTTTTATGCATTTGTGTCATAGAATTGTCATAGTTTGTCTAGGAATTAAATTGAATTGAGCAAACAAGCACAAATGCCCATGTGGTGGTCAGCCAAGGCATCAAAAA
Organism: Ehretia macrophylla; assembly: GCA_037974665.1. NCBI lineage: Eukaryota > Viridiplantae > Streptophyta > Magnoliopsida > Boraginales > Ehretiaceae > Ehretia > Ehretia macrophylla. The sequence goes on along the minus strand of CM075770.1, from coordinate 82,599,752 downwards.
TCTGATTTTTTTGTCATCTTTTGAGCATTATTTAATTGTGTGTTGAAAGTGTAAAAAGAATAAGAAATGTCTAGCTTTTTGTGAGATTTTGTCTTCTAGTGGGTTGAATTAGTAATTTAATAATAGTTAGTGGAATTTGTAGGATTAATTAATGACCTAGTGCTTCGTGCAAGATGCTTTCTTGATTAGCGTGAGGCATGCTTTCCTAGGTCTAGAGCACGCACTACGAGGTAAGACACGAACTACGAGACGAACGCACGTTTCCAAGTAAATGCATGCAACCCTAAATGAATGAACGTAATTCAATGCAAGGCACACAAAACGAATACAATTCTTAAACCTAGGTCAGGCCACACAAATCTAGGTCAAGCCACGCAAATCTAGGTCAGGGCACACGAAACGAGGTATCAAACGAAAATCGAGGTCTCACACGTAATTCAAGGTAAGGACACGTATATCTAGGTATACAGTATATCAAGGATTAGGGCACACAATTCTACGTCAAGGCACGTATGACGAAGCATGCACGAAAATCAAGACAAGGCACTTAATCCAAGATCAGTCATATAATTCTAGGTCTAAGGCACGTAAATCGAGGTAACACACGTTATTCGGGGTCGGGCCTCACAAACCACGGCAAAAAAAATTGAAAAGGGGGTGCAACACGAGGACTTCACAGGGGGTCACCCATCCTAGTACTACTCTCGCCCAAGCACGCTTAACTTCGGAGTTCCGATGGGATCCGGTGCATTAGTGCTAGTATGATAGCACCCATCATATTGAGGCCACAATTCCTTTATTTGTTAACGGTTTACAGTCCCAGCCTAGAGAGATGGCCCAATCAAAGGGCCCAATGGGCTTAACGACAACCCATCCACTTCAACAACGCAGCATCCTCGCAAGACGTGATATCGACGAGTTGTAGGGCCCTCTAATGTCCCGCGAGTAAGGTTGTCGTCCTTTTAACAGCTCACGACGTACGATCCGGGATGGAGAAACATAGAAAAATAAGAAAAGTGGCCTAAAACTGATGAAAACGTTCGATTTTGGGCTCCATAAAGGGCACAGCGAGCAAGCTCGTTGCCCCTATTCCTAGAGTTGTCGGAGAGCTTTGTAACGGTATGCTGTGCGCCGCATAACTCCTTACGAATCAAAAGTTATGGGCACCGGAACGACGTAGACCAGGTCACAAGCCCTATGCCATCGGTTTGCGGGCCCAGCCTCCACGTGAAGCGAAGTTGTCTTGCCCAAAGTGTCGTGGGATTCGGTAATAGAAATGTGGTGGATAAAATATCTTGGCAACCTAAACCAGAGCAAAAAAAATTGAAAATGGGGGTGAAACACGAGGACTTCCCAGGGGGTCACCCATCCTAGTACTACTCTCGTCCAAGCACGCTTAACTTCGAAGTTCTGATGGGATCCGGTGCATTAGTGCTGGTATGATCGAACCCATCATGTTGAGGGCACAATTCCTTTATGTGTTAACGGTTCACAGTCCCAACCTAGAGAGATGGTCAATTCAAAAGGCCCAATAGGCTTAACGATAACCCATCTTCTTCAACAACGCAGCATCCTAGCAAGACGTGATATCGATGTGTTGTAGGGCCACCAAATGTCCCGCAAGCGAGGTTTTCGTCCTTTTAACAGCTCACGACGTACGATCCGGGATGAAAAAACTTAGCAAAAGAAGAAAAGTGGCTTGAAACTAATGAAAACGTTCGATTCTAGGCTCCAAAAATGGGCACAGTGAGCAAGCTGGCTTACCCGTCGTAGAGCTCTCAGAGAGCTTTGCCACGGTATGCTGTGCACTGCGTAACTCCTTACGAATGAAAAGTTATGCGCACCAGAGCGACGGAGACCTCGTCACAAGCCCTACGCCGTCGGTTTGCGGGCCCAACCTCTACGTGAAGCGAAGTTGTCTTGCCCAATGTTCCGTTGGATTCAGTAATAGAAATTTGGTGGCTAAAGTATCTTGGCAACCCTAACCAAGGTATAAAAAATTGAAAAGGGGGGTGCAACACGAGGACTTCCTAGGGGATCACCTATCCTAGTACTACTCTCGCCCAAGCACGCTTAACTTCGCAGTTTGGATGGGATCCGGTGTATTAATGTTGGTATGATTGCAGCCGTCATGTTGAGGGCACAATTCCTTTATTTTTTAACGGTTCACAGACCCAGGCTAGAGAGATGGCCCATTCAAAAGGCCCAAAGGGATTAACGACAACTCATTCGCTTCAACAACGCAACATCCTCTGAAGACGTGATATCGATGCATTGTAGGGCCCTATAATATCCCGTGAGTAAGGTTGTCGTCCTTTTAATAGCACACAACGTACGATTCACGATAGAAAAACAGATCAAAAGGAGAAAATTGGCCTAAAACTGATGAAAACGTTCGATTTTGGGCTCCAAAAAGGGCAAAGAGAGCAAGCTCGCTACCCACTTTCTTAGAGTTGTTGGAGAGCTTTGCAACGGTATACTGTGCGCCGCGTAACTCCTTACGGATCAAAAGTTTGGGCACCGGAGCGACTGAGACCAGGTCACAAGCCCTCCGCCCTCAGTTTGCGGGCCCAGCCTCCACGTGAAGCGAAGTTGTCTTGCCCGAGGTGCCGTGGGATTCGATAATAGAAATGTGGTGGATAAAGTATCTTGGCAACCCAAACCGGAGCAAAAAAATTTGAAAATGGGGGTGCAACACGAGGACATACCAGGGGCTTACCTATCCTAGTACTAGTCTCGTCCAATCATGCTTAACTTCGGAGTTCTGATTGGATCCAGTGCCTTAGTGCTGGTATGGTCGTACCCGTCATGTTAAGGGCACAATTCCTTTATGTGTTAACGGTTAACAGTCCCAGCCTAGAGAGATGGCCAATTCAAAAGGCCTAATGGGCTTAACGATAACCCATCTGCTTCAACAACGCAGCATCCTAGCAAGACATGATATCGCCGCGTTGTAGGGCCCCCTAATGTCCCACGAGTAAGGTTGTCGTCCTTTTAACAGCTCACGTCGTACGATCCGGTACGAAAAAATAGAGCAAAAGAAGAAAAGTGGCCTGAAACTAATGATAACGTTCGATTTTGGGCTCCAAAAAAGGGCGAAGCGAGCAAGCTGGCTACCACCGTCGTAGAGCTCTTAAAGAGCTTTGCAACGATATGCTGTGCGCCTCGTAACTCTTTACTGATCAAAAGTTTTGGGCACCAGAGCAACGGAGACCAGGTCACAAGCCCTATGCCCTCGGTTTGCGGGCCCAGCCTCCACGTGAAGCGAAGTTGTCTTGCCCAAGGTGCCGTGGGATTTGATAATAGAAATATGGTGGATAAAGTATTTTGGCAACCCAAACCGAAGTAAAAAAAATTGAAAAGAGGGGTGCAACACGAGGACATCCCAGGGGGTCACCCATCCTAGTACTACTCTCGTCCAAGCACGCTTAACTTCAGAGTTCAGATGGAATCCGGTGCATTAGTGCTGGTATGATCGCACCCGTCATGTTGAGGGCACAATTCCTTTATTTGTTAACGGTTCACAGTCCCAGCCTAGAGAGATGGCCCATTCAAAAGGCCCAATAGGCTTACCGACAACACATCCACTTCAACAACGCAGCATCCTCGCAAGACATGATATCGACGCATTGTAGGGCCCTCTAATGTCCTGCGAGTAAGGTTGTCATCCTTTTAACAACTCACGATGTACGATCCGTGACGAAAAAATAGAACAAAAAAATAAAACTGGCCTGAAACTGATGAAAACCTTCAATTTTGGGCTCCAAAAAGGGGCAAAGCAAGCAAGCTAGCTACCCCCATCGTAGAGCTCTCAGATAGCTTTTTTAACGTTATGATGTGCGCTGTGTAACTCCTTACGGATCAAAAATTATGGGCACCGGAGCGACAGAGACCTAGCCACAAGCCCTACGCCCTCGGTTTGCGGGCCCAGCCTCTACGTGAAGCGAAGTTGTTTTGCCCAATGTTCCGTGGGATTCGGTAATTGAAATTTGGTGGATAAAGTATCTTGGCAACCTTAACCAGGGCAAAAAAAATTGAAAAGGGGATGCAACACGAGGACTTCCCAGGGGGTCACCCATCCTAGTACTACTCTCGCCCAGGCACGCTTAACTTCGGAGTTCTGATAGGATCTGGTGCATTAGTGTTGGTATGATCGAACCCGTCATGTTGAGGGCACAATTCCTTTATGTGTTAACGGTTCACAGTCCCAGCCTAGAGAGATGGCCAATTCAAAAGGCCCAATGGGCTTAACGATAACCATTTGCTTCAACAATGTAGCATCCTAGCAAGACGTGATATCGACGTGTTGTAGGGCCCCCTAATGTCCAGAGAGTAAGGTTGTCGTCCTTTTAACAACTCACGATGTACGATCCAAGATGAAAAAACAGAGCAAAAGAAGAAAAGTGGCCTGAAACTGATGAAAACATTTGATTTTGGGCTCCAAAATGGGGCACAGCAGCTTACTGGCTGCGCCCGTCTTAGAGCGCTCAGAGAGCTTTTCAACGGAATGCTGTGCGCCGCGTAACTCTTTACGGATCAAAAGTGATGGGCACCAGAGCGACGGATGCCTGGTCACATTCCCTACGCCTTCGGTTTGCGGGCCCAGCCTCTACGTGAAGTGAAGTTGTCTTGACCAATGTTTCGTGGGATTCGGTAATAGAAATTTGGTGGATAAAGTATCTTGGCAACCATAACCAGGGTAAAAAAAAATTGAAAAGGGGTTGCAACACGAGGACTTCCCTGGGGGTCACCCATCCAAGTGCTACTCTCGCCCAAGCATGCTTAACTTCGGAGTTCTGATAGGATACAGTGCATTAGTGCTGGTATGATCGCAACCGTCATGTTGAGGGACTAATTCCTTTATTTGTCAACGGTTCACAGACCCAGCCTAGAGAGATGGCCCATTAAAAAGGCCTAATGGGCTTAACAACAACCCATCCCCTTCAACAACGTAGCATCATCGCAAGATGTGATATCGACGCATTGTAGGGCATCAAATGTCTCGCGAGTAAGGTTGTCGTCCTTTTAAGAGCCCACGACGTACGATCCAGGACGGAAGAACAGAGCAAAAGAAGAAAAGTGGCCTAAAACTGATGAAAATGTTCGATTTTGGGCTCCAAAAAGGCCACAACGAGCAAGCTCGCTGCCCTTTCTCTTAGAGCTGCCGGAGAGCTTTGCAACGGTATGCTGTGCGCCGCATAACTCCTTACGGATCAAAAGTTATGGGCACCGGAGCGACGGAGACTAGGTCACAAGCCTTATGCCCTCGTTTTGCGGGCCCAGCCTCCACGTGAAGCAAAGATTTCTTGCCCAAGGTGCCGCGGGATTTGATAATAGAAATGTGGTGGATAAAATATCTTGGCAACCCAAACCGGAGCAAAGAAAATTGGAAAGGGGGGTGCAACACGAGGACATCCAAGGGGGTCACCCATCCGAGTACTACTCTCGTCCAAGCACGCTTAACTTCGGAGTTCTGATGGGATCCGGTGCATTAGTGCTGGTATGATCGCACCCGTCACGTTGAGGGCACAATTCCTTTATGTGTTAATGGTTCACAGTCCCAGCCTAGAGAGATGGCCAATTCAAAAGGACCAATGGGCTTAATGATAACCCATCTGCTTGAACAACGCATCATCCTAGCAAGACGTGATATCGACGCGTTGTAGGGCCCCCTAATGTCCCACGAGTAAGGTTGTCGTCCTTTTAACAGCTCACGACATACGACCCAGGTCGGAAAGACAGAGCAAAAGAAGAAAAGTGTCCTAAAACTGATGAATTCGTTCGATTTTGGGCTCCAAAAAGGGCACAACGAGCAAGCTGGCTGCCCCTGTGATACCCCGAACCTGGCATGTATTCAATAGCATTTAAAGTTCATTTAAATTGCATTTTATTGACCTTCCACCTTCTTTGACCAAACTAGTTGACTTTTCACCTACAATGACCAACTAGGACAAGGCGAAAATTTTTGAAATGTTTAATAAAGGGCAAACTTGGGATTAGAAATAAAAAAATGCAATGTTAAGTTAGTCAAATTTTGGGTCAACTTTGGAATTAAATCTGAACCAATTGGGGAAGAGTTAGGTAGCAAATTATATATGGTTGGAAAGCTCAATGAGTCTAGTTTCTGAGGCTTCAAACTGTTCGTGAATTGGAGTTTTCTAGAAGAAGTTATGGCCGTTTTCGTAAGGTCACGCATAGCTGTTTTGGTTTATAGGGTTGACCGAATCTTTGACCTTTGACTTGTCATTTTTTTTTTTCTAAATAAGCAGAATGCAAACGAAAAAAATAGAGAAGAAAGGCTTGAAACCATGAGGAAAAGAAGGAGAAAAAAAAAGAAAACTTCAACTACAAATCACCAAATCTTTGCGTGAGCTTGCACGGGGTGGTTTCTGAGGCACTCTATGAGGTTTTCCTAGCGTCTAGGAGCATCTAAGGTAAGGGTTTCATGTTTATTTGCGCATTTGAAAAATGTATGTCTAAACTTTAATTTTTAGAACTTATGCGTAGATTGTTGTTTTAATCGTTTTGTTGCTTAAAGAATGTTCCTTGTTGATTGTAGAACATGTATTTATAGCTTTTTAGCATTTTCTGCGGTTGAAAATAGAAATTGCAATTTAAATTGATTAATGAATAGTGTTTTACGAATAGTAAACCCTTGAAACGATGAAGTTGCTTCGTTATGCTGTCCGTTGATGTAGAAATGTGCTAGGTATGCTAGAATGCCTAAATGCATGGTTTGTTTGGGTTGCATAATGGAAAAAACGGGAATTATGCCTTGGTGAAAGTCGGGGTCGTTTAGGTCGAGTTTAGTGTTTTCTCGTTTTGCATGATGGCATTGTTTCGGGAGGCCATGGAAGCACTTTTGGTGCGATTATGGCGTTGGTTGGATGTTTGGTTAGTATAGTTGTAGTTCAAACGAGCAAAGGGGGAAATCGAGGCTTTGCGCGAATTGTAGGGTAAAGTAAGGTTTCGGGGTCCTTAGACGTTCCTTATGGTGACCTAAGAGGATTGGCGAAGTCAGTTTCCAGAACTCGTGGCTCGTTTGGAAATGGTAGTGTTTTGATAGTTGGGGCCGATTTGTGATTTTGCTTGTTATCTTGATATTATGCCTATAGAATGCTTAGGGTTGCTTGATATACTTGTTTAATTGGTGTTATTGTTGCTTATTATTGCTTGTTATGCTTGAAAAGTTAGTTGAATGCTAGTATTGATTGTGGTTGCTTGTTATCTCGTTTGTTGTCACTAGTTTGTATTGTTGTGCTATCGCTCGTTTATCGCCTTGTATCGAGTCTTGCATTGCATAGTGTCTCGCGCGTGAGTGATGGGCCTCTCTGGGTAGCCTCGGGTTGCCAGTGTTGGTTGCTCTAGCTCCGCTGCTATTCCCTTTTCTCGCTTGGGTTGCCTCCCAGGGAGATTTGGGTCGTAGAATTGATGGATACTTCCGGGGTATTCCAAACTGGTGTTATAAGGTGGATGTGCGCTTATTGTCATCGTTGTCAACATCAAGCTCGAGATTGATGTATCGCTCGTGAAATGGTACATTGCTCGTATGAGTGAACCATAGCCTTCAGAGTGTGGTATAGCTTTGAATGGTTGTGTTAATGCTTTCAGTAATTGCTTATTGTATTGATTGTTTGTCTTGAATGCTTACTTATCAGATATATCGCTTAACTGTCTTATGTGCATTGCACGAATTTCTTTCTCTCCAACTCGATATCTGTCTCGCCCTCACTGAGTATACGTGTTGTGTATACTCACTCCTCACCACCACATTTCAGGAAATGTCATGTTAGTTGGAAAGTTTATGATTTCGTGAAAGTTCGTGCCTGAAGAGTTGTCTTGCGTGCCTATGTGGCTTGAGTGTCGAAGTTGTAAAGATATATGCTTTCATATGTTGTATGTATTTATTGTTAAAAGAAATGTAATTTAAATCTAGCTAGGTAGTTGAGGTAAATTAATAAGCTAGTTTCTGTAATCAGTTAGCATAGCTTAACTTCAATGCATGTTGTAATGTCCAAAGGAAAAGAGCTAGAATGGCATGATAGTTTATTTTATGCAGTAGCTTAGTATGGTTTAATTTTCAAGTTTGAGTATACTTGTCAAAAATGAAAAGAGATAGGTTAGCTTTTAAATTGGAAATGTATGTATACTTGCTGAGTCTAATTGTTGAAAACCGAGGCTCGGATGGCCTTGAGGAAGTTTTGTGTGGTTGGACACGGTGGTGGTCCATTTATATGCTATTACAGGTTTTACATTTCGCATAGAAACAATGGAGACTCCGTCCGTTTTCCCTGAAAATTTTGCCCGGGTTTGGATTCGGATTGTGATTAGATCGATTGATAGAACTCCCGGTCTCGATTTTGGGCTCCAAAAAGGGCACAGCGAGCAAGCTGGCTACCCCCGTCGTAGAGCTCTCAGAGAGCTTTGCAACGGTATGCTGTGCGGTGCGTAACTCCTTACGGATCAAAAGTTTTGGTCACCGAAGCGAGGGAGACCTGGTCCCAAGCCCTATGCCCTCGGTTTGCGTGCCCAGCCTCTACGTGAAGCGAAGTTGTCTTGCCCAATGTTCCTTGGGATTCGGTAATAGAAATTTGGCGGAAAAAGTATCTTGGCAACCCTAACCAAGCAAAAAAAATTGAAAAGGGGGTGCAACACGAGGACTTTCCAGGGGGTCACCCATCCTAGTACTACTTTAGCCCAAGCACGCTTAACTCCGGAGTTCTTATGGGATCCGGTGCATTAGTGCTATTATGATCGCACCCGTCATGTTGAGGGCACAATTCCTTTATGTGTTAACGGTTCACAGTCCCAGCCTAGAGAGATGGCCAATTAAAAAGGCCCAATGGGCTTAACGATAGCCCATCTGCTTCAACGACGCAGTATCGTAGCAAGATGTGATATCGACGCGTTGTAGGGCTCCCTAATGTCCCGCGAGTAAGGTTGTCGTCCTTTTAAAACATCACGACGTACGATCCGGGACGAAAAATAGAACAAAAGAAGAAAATTGTTCTAAACCTGATGAAACGTTCGATTTTGGGCTCCAAAAACGGGCACAGTAAGCGAGCTAGCTGCCCCCGTCGTAGAGCTCTCAGAGAGCTTTGCAATGGTATACTGTGCCCCGTATAACTCCTTACGGATCAAAAGTTATGGGCACTAGAGCGACGGAGACCTGGTCACAAGCCCTACGCCGTCGGTTTGCACGCCCAGCCTCTACGTGAAGCGAAGTTGTCTTGCCCAATGTTTCGTGGGATTCGGTAATAGAAATTTGGGGGATGAAGTATCTTGGCAACCCTAACCAGGGCAAAAAAAATTGAAAAAGGGGTGCAACACGAGGACTTCCCAGGGGGTCACCTATCCTAGTACTACTATTGCCCAAGCACGTTTAACTTCGGAGTTCTGATAGGATCCGGTCCATCAGTGCTGGTATGATCGCACCAGTCACGTTGAGGGCACAATTGCTTTATTTGTTAACGGTTCATAGTCCCAGCCTAGAGAGATGGCCCATTGAAAAGGCCCAATGGGCTTAACGACAGCCCATCCACATCAACAACGCAGCATCCTCTCAAGACGTGATATCGAAGCATTGTAGGGCCATCTAATGTCCCACAAGTGAGGTTGTCGTCCTTTTAACTGTTTACGACATACGATCCAGGAAGGAAAAATAGAGCAAAAGAAGAAAAGTGGCCTAAAATTGATGAAAACGTTCGATTTTTTGCTCCAAAAAGGGCACAGCGAGCAAGCTCGCGCCCCCTTTCTAGAACTGTCGGAGAGCTCTGTAATGGTATGCTATACGCCGCGTAACTCCATACGGATCAAAAGTTATTGGCACCGGTGCGACAAAGACCAGGTCACAAGCCTTACGCCCTCGGTTTGCGGGCCCAACCTCCACGTGAAGCGAAGTTGTCTCGCCCAAGGTGCCGTGGGATTCGATAATATAAATGTGGTGGATAAAGTATCTTGATAACCCAAACAGGACCAAAAAAAATTGAAAAGGGGGGTGCAACACGAGGACATCCCAGGGGGTCACCCATCCTAGTACTACTCTCGTCCAAGCACGCTTAACTTCGGTGTTCTGATGGGATCCAGTGCATTGGTGCTGGTATGATCGCAGCTGTCATGTTAAGGGCACAATTCCTTTATGTGTTAACAGTTCACAGTCCCAGCCAAGAGAGATGGCCAATTCAAAATCCCCAATGGGCTTAATGATAACCCATCTGCTTCAACAACGCAGCATCCTTGCAAGACGTGATATCGACGCGTTGTAAGGCCCCCTAATGTCCCGCGAGTAAGGTTGGCGTCCTTTTAACAGCACATGATGTACGATCCGGGATGAAAAAATAGAGTAAAAGTAGAAAAGTGGCCTGAAACTGATGAAAATGTTCGATTTTGAGCTCCAAAAATGGGCACAACAAGCAAGCTGGCTGCCTCAGTCGTAGAGCTCTCATAAAGCTTTACAACGGTATGCTATGCGCCGCGTAACTCCTTACGGATCAAAAGTTATCGGCACTAGAGCGACGGAGACCAGGTCACAAGCCCTATGCCCTTGGTTTACGGGCCCAGCCTCCATGTGAAGCGAAGTTGTCTTGCCCAAGGTGCCGTGGGATTCAATAAGAGAAGTGTGGTGGATAAAGTATCTTGGCAACCCAAACCGGAGCAAAAAAAATTAAAAAGTGGGGTACAACACGAGGACATCCCAAGGGGTCACCCATCCTTGTACTACTCTCGTCCAAGCACGCTTAACTTCGGAGTTCTAATGGGATTCGGTGCATTATTGCTGGTATGATCGCACTTGTCATGTTGAGGGCCCAATTCCTTTATTTGTCAATGGTTCACAGTCCTAGCCTAGAGAGATGGCCAGTTCAAAAGGCCCAATGGGCTTAACGATAACCCATCTGCTTCAACAACTCAGCATCCTAGCAAGACGTGATATCGACACGTTGTAGAGCCCCCTAATGTCTTGCTAGTAAGGTTGTCATCCTTTTTACAGCTCACGACGTACGATCCGGGATGAAAAAATAGAGCAAAAGAAGAAAAGTGGCTTGAAACTGATGAAAACGTTCGATTTTGGGCTCCAAAAAGGGGCACAGCGAGCAAGCTAGCTGCCCCCGTCGTAGAGCTCTCAGAGAGCTTTGCAACGGTATGCTATGCGCTGTGTAACTCCTTACAGATCAAAAGTTATGGGCACCAAAGCACCGAAGACCTAGTCACAAGCCCTACGCCCTCGGTTTATGGGCCTAGCCTCTACGTGAAGCGAAGTTGTCTTGCCCAATGTTCCGTGGGATTCGGTAATAGAAATTTAGTGGATAAAGTATCTTGGCAACCCTAACCAGGGCCAAAAAAATTGAAAAGGGGGTGCAACACGAGGACTTTCCAGGGGTCACCCATCCTAGTACTACTCTCGCCCAAGCACACTTAACTTCGGAGTTCTGATGGGATCCGATGCATTAGTGCTGGTATGAATGCACCCATCATGTTGAGGGCACAATTCCTTTATTTGTTAACCGTTCACAGTCCCATCCTAGTGAGATGGCACATTCAAAAGGCCTAATGGGCTTAACGACAACACATCCGCTTCAACAACGCAGCATCCTCGCAAGACGTGTTATCGTCACATTGTAGGGCCCTCTAATGTCCCGCGAGTGATGTTTTCATCCTTTTAACAGCTTACGACGTACGATCCGGGATGAAAAAACAGAGCAAAAGAAGAAAAATGGCCTGAAATTGATAAAAATGTTCAATTTTGGGCTCCAAAAAGGGCACATCGATCATGCTCGCTGCCCCATTTGTAGAGCTGTGGGAGAGCTTTGCAACGGTATGCTGTGCGCCACGTAACTCCTTACGGATCAAAAGTTATGGGCACCGGAGCGACGGAGACCTGGTCACAAGCCCTATGCCCTTAGTTTGCGGGCCCAGCCTCCATGTGAAGCGAAGATGTCTTGCCCAAGGTACCGTGGGATTCGATAATAGAAATGTGGTGGATAAAATATCTTGGCAACCCAAACCGGAGCAAAAAAAAATTGAATAGGGGGTGCAACACGAGGACTTCCCGGGGGGAACCCATCCTTGTACTACTCTCGCCCAAGCACGCTTAACTTCAGAGTTCTGATGGGATCCGGTGCATTAGTGCTGGTTTGATCACACCCGTCATGTTGAGGGCACAATTCCTTTATCTGTTAACGGTTCACAGTCCCAGCCTAGTGAAATGGCCAATTCAAAAGGCCCAATAGGCTTAACGATAACCCATCTGCTTCAACAACGCTGCATCCTAGCAAGACTTGATATCGATGCATTGTAGGGCCCCCTAATATCCCGCGAGTCAGGTTGTCGTCCTTTTTACAGTTCACGACGTACGATCCGGGACGAAAAAACAGAGCAAAAGAAGAAAAGTGGCCTAAAACTGATGAAAACATTTGATATTGGGCTCCAGAAAGGGGAACATCGAGCAAGCTGGCTTCCCCCGTCGTAGAGCTCTCAGAGATCTTTGTAACGGTATGCTGTGCGCCGTGTAACTCTTTACGGATCAAAAGTTACTGGCACCGGAGTGACGGAGACCTGGCCACAAGCCCTACGCCCTCGGTTTGCGGGCCCAGCCTCTACGTGAAGCGAAGTTGTCTTCCCAATGTTCCATGGGATTCGGTAATAGAAATTTGGGGGATAAAGTATCTTGGCAATCTTAACCAGGGAAAAAAAATTGAAAAGGGAGTGCAACACGAGGACTTCTAGGGGGGTCACCCATCTAGTACTACTCTCTCCCAGGCACGCTTAACTTCGGAGATCTGATGGGATCCGGTGCATTAGTGCTGCCATGATCGCAACCGTCATGTTGAGGGCACAATTGCTTTATTTCTTAACGGTTCACAATCCCAGCCTAGAGAGATGGCCCATTCAAAAGGCCCAATAAGCTTAACGACAACCCATCCGCTTCAACAACATAGCATCCTCACAAGACATGATATCGACACGTTGTAGGGCCCCCTAATGTCCCGCGAGTAATGTTGTCGTCCTTTTAACAGCTCACGACGTACGATCCTGGATGAAAAAATAGAGCAAGAGAAGAAAAGTGGCTTGACACTGATGAAAATGTTTGATTTTGGGCTTCAAAAAGGGGCACAGCTATCATGCTAGCTGCCCCCGTCGTAGAGCTCTCAGAGAGCATTACAACAGTATGATGTGCGCCGCGTAACTCCTTACGGATCAAAAGTTATGGGCACCAGAGCGGCGGAGACCTGGTCACAAGCCCTACACCCTCGGTTTGTTGGCCCAGCCTCTACGTGAAGCGAAGTTGTCTTGCCCAATGATCCGTAGGATTTAGATATAGAAATTTGGTGGATAAAGTATCTTGGCAACCCTAACAAAGGCAAAAAAAATTGAAATGGGGGTGCAACAAGAGGACTTCCCAGAGGGTCACCCATCCTTGTACTACTCTCGCCCAAGCACGCTTAACTTCGGATTTCTGATGGGATCCGGTGCATTACTGCTGGTATGATCGCAACCGTCATGTTGAGGGACTAATTCCTTTATTTGTTAACGGTTCACAGTCCCAGCCTAGAGAGATGGCCCATTAAAGAGGCCCAATGGGCTTAACGACAACCCATCCGCTTCAACAACGCAGCATCCTCGTAAAACGTGATATCGATGCATTGTAGGGCATCTAATGTCCCACGAGTAAGGTTGTCGTCCTTTTAACAGCTCACGACGTATGATCCGGGAAGAAAAAACATAGCAAAAGAAGAAAAGTGGCCAGAAACTGATGCAAAGTTCAATTTTGGGCTCCAAAAAGGCCACAGTGAGCAAGCTCGCTCCCCCCTTTCTTAGAGCTGTCGGAGAGCTTTAGAAAGGTATGCTGTGCGACGCGTAACGCTTTACGGATCAAAAGTTATGGGCACCGGAGCGACAGAGACCAGGTCACAAGCCCTACGCCCACGGTTTGCGGCCCCAGCCTCCACGTGAAGTGAAGTTGTCTTGCCCAAGGTGCAGTGGGATTCGATAATAGAAATATGGTGGATAAAGTATTTTGGCAACCCAAACCGGAGAAAAAAAAAATTGAAAAGGGTGGTGCAACACGAGGACATCTCAGAGGGTCTCACATCCTAGTACTACTCTCGTCCAAGCACGCTTAACTTCGGAGTTCTGATGGGATCCGATTTTTTTTGTGCTGGTATGATCGCACCCGTCATGTTGAGGGCACAATTCCTTTATGTGTTAACGGTTCACAGTCCCAGTCTAGAGAGATGGCCAATTCAGAAGGCCCAATGGGCTTAACGATAACCCATCTGCTTCAACAACGCAACATCCTAGCTAGACGTGATATCAACGCGTTGTAAGCCCCCTAATGTCCCGCGATTAAGGTTGTAGTCCTTTTAACAGCTCACGACGTACGATTCGGAATGAAAAAATAGAGTAAAAGAAGAAAAGTGGCCTGCAACTGATGAAAACGTTCGATTTTGTGCTCCAAAAAGGGTATAGCGAGCAAGCTAGTTTTCCCTGTCGTAGAGCTCTCAGAGAGCTTTGCAACGGTATGTTGTGCGCCGCGTAACACTTTACGGATCAAAAGTTATGGGCACCGGAGCGACAGAGACTAGGTCACAAGCCGTACGCTGTCGGTTTGCGGGCCCAGCCTCCACATGAAGCGAAGTTGTCTTGCCCATGGTGCCGTGGGATTTGATAATAGAAATGTGGTGGATAAAGTATCTTGGCAACCCAAACCGGAGCAAAAAAAATTGAAAAGGGGGTACAACACGAGTACTTCCCAGGGGGTCACCCATCATAGTACTATTCTCGCCCGAGCACGCTTAACTTCGGAGATCTTATGGGATCCGGTGCATTAGTGCTAGTTTGATCGCTCCAGTCATGTTGAGGGCACAATTCCTTTATGTGTTAACGGTTCACAGTCCCAGCCTAGAGAGATGGCCAATTCAGAAGGCCCAATGGGTTTAACGATAACCCATCTGCTTCAACGATGCAGCATCCTAGCAAGACGTGATATCAACTCGTTGTAGGGCCCCCTAATGCCCCGCGAGTAAGATTTCGTCCTTTTAACACCTCACGATGTACGATATGGGATGAAAAAACAGAGCAAAAGAAGAAAAGTGTCCTGACACTGATGAAAATGTTCAATTTTGGTCTCCAAAAAGGGCACAGCGAGCAAGCTAGCTGCCCCCGTCGTAGAGCTCTCAAAGAGCTTTGCAACGGTATGATGTGCCCCGCGTAACTCCATACGGATCAAAAGTTATGGGCACTAGAGCGACGGAGACCTAGTCACAAGCCCTACGCCATCGGTTTGCGGGCCCAGCCTCAACGTGAAGCGAAGTTGTCTTGCCCAATGTTCCGTGGGATTCGATAATAGAAATTTGGTGGATAAAGTATCTTGGCAACCCTAACCAAGGCAAAAAAAATTGAGAAAGGGGTGCAACACGAGGACTTCCAAGGGGTCACCCATTCTAGTACTAATCTCGCCCAAGCGCGCTTAACTTTAGAGTTCTGATGGGATCCGGTGCATTAGTGCTGGTATGATCGCACCCGTCATGTTGAGGGTACAATTCCTTTATGTGTTAACGGTTCACAGTCCCAGCCTAGAAGATGGCCTATTCAAAAGGCCCAATGGGCTTAACGACAACCCATCCGCTTCAACAACACAGCATCCTTGCAATACGTGATATCGACGCGTTGTAGAGCCTTCTAATGTCCCGTGATTAAGGTTGTCGTCCTTTTAACAGCTCACGAAGTACGATCCGGGACGAAAAAACAGAGCAAAAGAAGAAAAGTGGGCTGAAACTGATGAAAACGTTCGATTTTTTGCTCCAAAAAGGGCACGGCGTGCAAACTCGCTGCCCCCTTTCTTAGAGGCGTCGGAGAGCTTTGCAACGGTATGTTGTACGCCGCGTAACTCCTTACGGATCAAAAGTTATGGGCACCGAAGGGACGGAGACAAGGTCACAAGCTCTATGCCCTCGGTTTGCGGGCCCAGCCTCTATGTGAAGCGAAGTTTTCTTGCCCAAGGTACCGTGGGATTCGATAATAGAAAGTTGTGGATAAAGTATCTTGGCAACCCAAACCGGAGCAAAAAAAATTGAAAAGGGGGGGGTGCAACACGAGGACTTCCCAGGGGGTCACCCATCCTAGTACTACTCTCCCCCAGGAACGCTTAACTTCGGAGTTCTGATGGGATCCGGTGCATTAGTGCTGGTATGATCACACTCGTCATGTTGAGGGCACAATTCATTTATCTGTTAGCGGTTCACAGTAGCAGCCTTGAGAGATGGCCAATTCAAAAGGCCCAAAAGGCTTAACGATAACCATCTGCTTCAACAACGCTGCATCCTAGCAAGATGTGATATCGACGCATTGTAGGGCCCCCTAATGTCCCTCGAGTAAGGTTTTCGTCTTTTTAATAGTTCACGACGTACGATTCGGGACGAAAAAACAGAGCAAAAGAAGAAAAGTGGCCTAAAACCGATGAAAACGTTCGATTTTGGGCTCCAAAAATAGGCAAAGCAAGCAAGCTGGCTGCCCCCATCGTAGAGCTCTCAGAGATCTTTGCAACGGCATGCTGTGCGCGGCGTAACTCCTTATGGATCAAAAGTTATGGGCACCGGAGCGACGGCGACCTGGCCACAAGCCCTGCGCCCTCGGTTTGTGGGCCAGCCTCTACGTGAAGCGTAGTTGTCTTCCCAATGTTCCGTGGGATTCGGTAATAGGAATTTGGTGGATAAAGTATCTTGGCAACCTTAACTAGGGAAAAAAATTGAAAAGGGGGTGCAACACGAGGACTTCCCAGGGGGGCACCAATCCTAGTGCTACTCTCCCCCAGGCACGCTTAACTTCGGAGTTCTGATGGGATCCGGTGCATTAGAGCTGGTATGATAGCACCCATAATGTTGAGGGCACAATTCCTTTATTTGTTAATGGTTCACAGTCCCAACCTAGAGAGATGGCCCATTCAAAAGGCCCAATGTGCTTAACGACAACCCATCCGCTTCAACAACGTAGTATCCTCGCAAGACATGATATCGACGCATTGTAGGACCCCTAATGTCCCACGAGTAAGGTTGTCGTCCTTTTAACATCTCACGACGTACGATCAGGGATGAAAAAATAGAGTAAAAGAAGAAAAGTCGCTTGAAATTGATGAAAACGTTTGATTTTGGGCTTTAAAAAGCGGCACAACTAGCTTGCTAGCAGCCCCCGTCGTAGAGCTCTCGGAGAGCTTTCCAACGGTATGCTGTGCGCCACGTAATGCCTTACGGATCAAAAGTTGTGGGTACCAGAGTGACGGAGACCTGGTCACAAGCCCTACGCCCTCGGTTTCGAGCCCAGCCTCTACATGAAGCGAAGTTGTCTTGCCCAAGGTGCCGTGGGATTCGGTAATAGAAATTTGGTAGATAAAGAATCTTGGCAACCCTAACCGGGGCAAAAAAATTTGAAATGGGGATGCAACAAGAGGACTTGCCAGGGGGTCACCCAACCTTGTACTACTCTCGCCCAACCACGCTTAACTTCGGAGTTCTGATGTGATCCGGTGCATTAGTGCTGGTATGATCGCAACCGTCATGTTGAGGGACTAATTCCTTTATTTGTTAACGGTTCACAGTCCCAGCCTAGAGAGATGGCCAATTAAAAAGGCCCAATGGGCTTAACGACAACCCATCCGCTTCAACAAAGCAGCATCCTCGCAAGACGTGATATCGACGCGTTGTAGGGCATCTAATGTCCCGCGAGTAGGGTTGTCGTCCTTTTAACAGCTCACGAAGTACGATCCGGGACGGAAAAACAAAGCAAAAGAAGAAAAGTGGCCAGAGACTGATGAAAACATTCGATTTTGGGCCCTAAAAAGGCCACAGCGAGCAAGCTCGCTGCCCCTTTTCTTAGAGCTGTCGGAGAGCTTTGCAACGGTATGCTGTGTGACGCGTATCTCCTTACGGAGCAAAAGTTATGGGCACCGGAGCGACAGTGACTAGTTCACAAGCCCTACGCCCATAGTTTGCGGGCCCAGCCTCCATGTGAAGCGAAGTTATCTTGCCCAAAGTGCCGTGGGATTCGATAACAGAAATGTGGTGGATAAAGTATCTTGACAACCCAAACCGGAGCAAAAAAATTGAAAAGCGGGGTGCAACACGAGGACATCCCAAAGGGTCACCCATTCTAGTACTACTCTCGTCCAAGCACATTTAACTTCGGAGTTCTGATGGGATCCGGTGCATTAGTACTGGTATGATCGCACCTATCATGTTGAGGGCACAATTCTTTTATGTGTTAACGGTTCACAGTCCCAACATAGAGAGATGGCCAATTCAAAAGGCCCAATGGGCTTAATGATAACCAATCTGCTTCAACAAGACGTGATATCGACGCGTTGTAGGGCACCCTAATGTCCCGCGAGTAAGGTTGTCGTCCTTTTAACAGCTCACGACGTACGATCCGGCACGGAAAAATTGAGCAAAAGAAGAAAAGTGGCCTGAAACTGATGAAAATGTTTGATTTTGGGCTTCAAAAAGGGGCAAAGCGAGCAAGCTGGCTGCCCCTATCGTCGAGCTCTTGAGAGCTTTGCAAAGGTATGTTGTGCGCCGCGTAACTCCTTACGGATCAAAAGTTATGGGCATCGGAGCCACATAGACTTGGTAGGAAGCCCAACGCCCTCGGTTTGCAAGCCCAGCCTCCACGTGAAGCGAAGTTGTCTTGCCCAAGGTATCGTGGGATTCGATAATAGAAATTTGGTGGATAAAGTATCTTGGCAACCCTAACCGGAGCAAAAAAAATTGAAAAAGGGGGTGCAACACGAGGACTTCCCAAGGGGTCACCCATCCTAGTACTACTCTCGCCCAAGCACGCTTAACTTCGAAGTTCTTATGGGATCCGGTGCATTAGTGCTGGTATGATCGCACCCGTCATGTTGAGGGCACAATTCCTTTATGTGTTAACGGTTCACAGTCCTAGCCTAGAGAGATGGCCAATTCAAAAGGCCCAATGGGCTTAACGATAACCCATCTGCTTCAACAACGCAGCATCCTAGCAAGATGTGATATCGACGAGGTGTAGGGCCCCCTGATGTCTCGCGAGTAAGGTTGTCGTTCTTTTAACACCTCACGATATACGATCTGGGATGAAAAAACAGAGCAAAAGAAGAAAAGTGTACTGAAACTGATGAAAACGTTCTATTTTGGTCTGCAAAAAGGGAACAGCGAGCAAGCTGGCTACCCCCGTCGTAGTGCTCTCAGAGAGCTTTGCAACGGTATGCTGTGCGCTGCGTGACTCCTTACGGATCAAAAGTTATGGGCACCGGAAACCTAGTCAGAAGCCCTACGCCCTCGGTTTACGGGCCCAGACTCTACGTGAAGCGAAATTGCATTGCCCAATGTTCCGTGGGATTCGGTAATAGAAAATTGGTGGATAAAGTATCTTGGCAACCCTAACCTGGGCAAAAAAATTGAAATGGGGGTGCAACACGAGGACTTCCCTGGGGGTCACCCATCCTAGTACTACTCTCGCCCAAGCACGTTTAACTTCAGAGTTCTGATGGGATCCGGTGCAGTAGTGCTGGTACGATCACACCCGTCATGTTGAGGCACAATTCTTTTATGTGTTAACGATTCACAGTCGTAGCCTAGAGAGATGGCCAATTCAAAAGGCCCAATGGGCTTAACGATAATCCATCTCCTTCAACAACGCCGCATCCTATCAAGACGTGATATCGACGCTTTGTAGGGGCCCCTAATGTCCCGCGAGTAAGGTTGTCGTCCTTTTTACAGCTCACGACGTACGATCCGGGATGGAAAAATAGAGCAAAAGAAGAAAAGTGTCCTGAAACTAATGAAAATGTTTGATTTTGGGCTCCAAAAATGGGCAAAGCGAGCAAGCTGGCTGCCACCGTCGTAGAGCTCTCAGAGAGCTTTGCAACGGTATGCTGTGCGTCGTGTAACGCCTTACGGATCAAAAGTTATAGGCACCGGAGCGACGGAGACCAGGTCACAAGCCCTACCCCCTCGGTTTGCGGGCCCAGCCTCTACGTGAAGCGAAGTTGTCTTGCCCAATGTTCCGTGGGATTCGATAATAGAAATTTGGTGGATAAAGTATCTTGGCAACCCTAACCATGGCAAAAAAAATTGAAAAGGGGGTGCAACACGAGGACTTCCCAAGGGTCACCAATCCTAGTACTACTCTCGCCCAAGCACGCTTAACTTCGGAGTTCTGATGGGATCCGGTGCATTAGTGCTGGTATGAACGCACCTGTCATGTTGAGGGCACAATTCCTTTATTTGTTAACGGTTCACAGTCCCATCCTAGAGAGATGGCCCATTCAAAAGGCCCAATGGGCTTAACGACAACCCATCAGCTTCAACAACGCTGCATCCTCGTAAGACGTGATATCGACACAATGTAGGGCCCTCTACTGTCCCGCGAGTAATGTTTTCGTCCTTTTAACAGCTCACGACGTATGATCCAGGATGAAAAAACAAAGCAAAAGAAGAAAAATGGCCTGAAACAGATGAAAGCGTTCAATTTTGGGCTACAAAAAGGGCCCAGCGACCAAACTCGCTACCCTATTCGTACAGCCGTGGGAGACCTTTGCAACGGTATGTTGTGCGTCGCGTAACTCCTTACGGATCATAAGTTATGGGCACTAGAGCGACGGAGACCTGGTCACAAGCCCTACGCTCTCGGTTTGCGGGCCCAGCCTCCACGTGATGCGAAGTTGTCTTGGCCAACGTGCCATGGGATTCGATAATAGAAATGTGGTGAATAAAATATCTTGGCAACCCAAACCGGAGCAAAAAAAATTGATCGCATCCGACATGTTGAGGGCACAAATCCTTTATCTGTTAACGGTTCACAGTCCCAGCCTAGAGAGATGGTCAATTCAAAAGGCCCAATGGGCTTAACGATAACCCATCTGCTTCAACAACTCAGCATCCTAGCAAGACGTGATGTCAACCCGTTGTAGGGCCCCCTAATGTCCCGCAAGTAAGGACTTCCCAGGGGGTCACCCATCCTAGTACTACTCTCGGCCAAGCACGCTTAACTGCGGAGTTCTGATAGAATCTGGTGCATTAGTGCTGGTATGATCGCACCCGTTATGTTGAGAGCGCAATTCCTTTATTTGTTAACGGTTCACAGTCCCATTCGAGAGAGATGACCCATTCAAAAGGCCTAATGGGCTTAACGATAACCCATCTGCTTCAACAATGTAGCATCCTAGCAAGATATGATAACGACGCGTTGTAGGGCCCCCTAATGTCTCGCGAGTAAGATTGTTGTCCTTTTAACAGCTCATGACGTACGATACGGGATGAAAAAACAAAGCAAAATAAGCAAATTGGCTTGAAACCGATGTAAACGTTTGATTTTGGGCTCCAAAAACGGGCACACGAAGCAAATTGGCTGCCCCCGTCGTAGAGCTCTCAGAAATCTTTGCAACGGTATGTTGTGGGCTGCGTAACTCCTTATGGATCAAAAATTATGGGCACCGTAGCGACGGAGACCTGGTCACAAGCCCCACGCCCTCGGTTTGCGGGCCCAGCCTCTACGTGAAGCAAAGTTGTCCAACCCATTGTTCCGTGGGATTCAGTAACATAAATTTTGTGGATAAAGTATCTTGGCAACCCTAACCAGGGCAAAAAAAATTGAAAAGGGTGTGCAACACGAGGAATTCCCAAGAGGTCACCCATGACAGTACTACTCTCGCCCAAGCACGCTTAACTTCGGAGTTCTGATGAAATCTGGTGCATTAGTGCTGGTATGATCGCAACCGTCATGTTGAGGGCGCAATTCCTTTATTTGTTAACAGTTCACAGTCCCATCCAAGAGAGATGGCCTATTCAAAACGCCTAATGGGCTTAACTACAACCCATCCGCTTCAACAACGTAGCATCCTCGCAAGATGTGATATCGTCACGTTGTAGGGCCCTCTAATGTCCCGCGAGTAAGGTTGTCGTCCTTTTAACAGCACACGACGTACGATCCAGGACGAAAAAACAGAGCAAAAGAAGAAAAGTGGCCTGAAACTTATGAAAACATTCGATTTTGGGATCCAAAAAGGGTACAGAGAGCAAGCTCCCTGCCCCTTTCGTAGAGTTGTTAGAGAGCTTTGCAACGGCATGATGTGCGCCGCGTAACTCCTTACAGATCAAAAGTTATGGGCAACGGAGCAACGGAGACCTGGTCACAAGCCCTACGCCATCGGTTTGCAGGCCCAGCCTCTACGTGAAGCGAAGTTGTCTTGCCCAAGGTGCCGTGGGATTCTATAATAGAAATGTGGTGGATAAAGTATCTTGGCAACCCAAACCAGAGCAAAAAAAATTGAAAAGAGGGGTGCAACACGAGGACTTCCCAGGGAGTCACCCATCCTAGTACTACTTTCGCCCAAGCACGCTTGACTTCGGAGTTCTGATGGGATCCGGTGCATTAGTACTGGTATGATCGCACCAGTCATGTTGAGGGCACAATTCCTTTATGTGTTAACGGTTCACAGTCCCAGCCTAGTGAGATGGCCAATTCAAATGGCCTAATGGGCTTAACGATAACCCATCTACTTCAACAACGCAGCATCCTAACAAGATGTGATATCTACTCGTTGTAGGGCCCCCTAATGTCCAGTGAGTATGGTTGTCGTCCATTTAACTCCTCACGACCTACGATCTGGGACGGAAAAACAGAGCAAATGAAGAAAATTGGCCTGAAACCGATGAAAACGTTTGATTTTGGGTTCCAAAAACGAGCACAGTGTGCAAGCAGGCTTCCCACATGGTAGAGCTCTCAGAGAGCTTTCCAACGGTATGTTGTGCGCCACGTAACTCCTTACGGATCAAAAGTTATGGGCACCGGAGCGATGGAGACCTGGTTGCAAGCCCTACGCCCACAGTTTGCGGGCCCAGCCTCTACGTGAAGCGAAGTTGTTTTGCCCAATGTTCCGTGGGATTTGGTAATAGAAATTTGGTGGATAAAGTATCTTGGCAACCCTAACCAGGGCAAAAAATATTGAAAAGGGGGTGCATCACGAGGACTTCCCAAGGGGTCACCCATCCTAGTACTACTCTCGCCCAAGCACGCTTAACTTCAGAGTTCTGATGGTATCCGGTGCATTATTGTTGGTATGATCACACCCGTCATGTTGATGGTACAATCCCTTTATTTGTTTACGGTTCACAGTCCCAGCCTTGAGAGATGGCCCATTCAAAAGGCCCTATGGGCTTAACGACAACCCATCTGCTTCAACAACGCAGCACCCTTGCAAGACGAGATATCAACGAGTTGTGGGGCCCTCTAATGTCCCACGAGTAAGGTTGTCGTCCTTTTAACTGCTCACGATGTACGATCCAGGATGGAAAAACAGAGCAAAAGAAGAAAAGTGGCCTGAAATTGATGAAAATATTCGATTTTGGGCTCCAAAAAAGGCACAGCGAGCAAGCTCGTTGCCCTCTTCGTATAGCTGTCGGAGAGCTTTGCAACGGCATGCTGTGTGCCGCATAACTCCTTACTGATCAAAAGTCATGGGCACTGGAGCGACAGAGACCTGGTCACAAGCCCTACACCCTCGGTTTGCGGGCCCAGCCTCCACGTGAAGCGAAGATGTCTTGCCTAAGGTGCCGTGGGATTCGATAATAGAAATGTGGTGGATAAAATATCTTGGCAACCCAAACCGGAGACAAAAAAATTTGAAAAGGGGGGTGGAACACGAGGACATCCCAAGGGGTCACCCATCCTAGTGTTACTCTCGCCCAAGCACACTTAACTTCGGAGTTCTGATAGGATCCGGTGCATTAGTGCTGGTATGATCGCACCCATCATGTTGAGGGCACAATTCCTTTATGTGTTAAGGGTTCACAGTCCCAGCCTAGAGAGATGGCCCATTCAAAAGGCCCAATGGGTTTAACGGTAACCCATCTGCTTCCACAACGTAGCATCTTAGCAAGACGTGATATCGACGAGTTGTAGGGCACCCTAATGTCCCGCAAGTAAGGTTGTTTTCCTTTTAACAGCACATGACGTACGATCCGGAAAGAAAAAAAAAGGTCAAAAAAAGAAAAGTGGCCTGAAACTGATGAAAATGTTCGATTTTGGACTCCAAAAAAGGCACAACGAGCAAGCTGGTTGCCCCTGTCGTAGAGCTCTCAGAGAGCTTTTCAACAGTATGCTATGCGCCGCGTAACTCCTTACGGATCGAAAGTTATGGGCACCGGAGCGACGGAGACCTGGTCACAAGCCCCACGCCCTCGGTTTACGGGCCCAGCCTCTCGTGAAGCGAAGTTGTCTTGCCCAATGTTCCATTGGATTCGGTAATAGAAATTTGGTGGATAAAGTATCTTGGAAACCTTAACCAGGGCAAAAAAAATTGAAAAGAGGTAGCAACACAAAGACTTCGTAGGGGGTCACCCATCCTATTACTACTCTCGCCCAAGCACGTTTAACTTCGGAGTTCTAATGGTATCCGGTGCATTAGTGCTAGTATGATCACACCCGTCATGTTGAGGGCACAATTCCTTTATGTGTTAAGAGTTCACGGTCCCATCCTAGAGAGATGGCCCATTCAAAAAGCCCAATGGGCTTAACGATAACCCATCCGCTTCAACAATGCAACATCCTCGCAAGACGTGATATCGACGCATTGTAAGGCTCCCTAATGTCCCGCGAGTAAGGTTGTCATCCTTTTAACAGCTCACGACGTACGATCCGGGATGAAAAAATAGAGCAAAAGAACAAAAGTGGCTTGAAACTGATGAAAACGTTCGATTTTGGGCTCCAAAAATGTGCACAGCGAGCAAGCTGGCTGCCGCCGTCGTAGAGCTCTCAGAGAGCTTTGCAAAGGTATGCTGTGCGTCGCGTAACTCCTTACGAATCAAAAGTTATGGGCACCGGAGCGACGGAGACCTGGTCACAAACCCTACCCCCTCGGTTTGCCTGCCGAGCCTCTACGCGAAGCGAAGTTGTCTTGCACAATGTTTCGTGGGATTCAGTAATAGAAATTTTGTGGAAAAAGTATATTTGCAACCTTAACCAGGGAAAAAAATATTGAAAAGAGGGCGCAACACAAGGACTTCCCACGGGGTGACCCATCCTAGTACTACTCTCGTCCAACCACGCTTAACTTCGAAGTTCTGATGGGATCCGATGCATTAGTGCTGGTATGATCGCACCCGTCACATTGAGGGCACAATTCCTTTATTTGTTAACGGTTCACAGTCCCATCCTGGAGAGATGGCCCATTCAAAATGCCCAATGGGCTTAACGACAACCCATCCGCTTCAACAACGCAGCATCCTCGCAAGATGTGATATCGACGCATTGTAGGGCCCTCTAATGTCACGCGAGTAAGGTCGTCATCCTTTTAACAGCTCACGACGTACGATCCGGGACGAAAAAATAGGGGAAAAGAAAAAAAGTGGCCTGAAACTGATGAAAACGATCAATTTTGGTCTCCCAAAACGGGCACAGCCAGCAAGCTGGCTGCCCCCGTCATAGAGCTCTGGGAGCTTTGCAACGGTATGCTGTGCGCAGCGTAAGTCCATTCAGATCAAAAGTTATGGGCACCGGAGCTGCGGGGACTTGGTAACAAGCCCTATGCCCTTGGTTTGCGGGCCCAGCCTCTACGTGAAGCGAGTTGTTTTGCCCAATGTTCCGTGGGATTCGGTAATAGAAATTGGGTGGATAAAGCATCTTGGCAACCCTAACCAGGGCAAAAAAAATTGAAAATGGGGTGCAACACGAGGATATCCCAGGGGGTCACCTATCCTAGTACTACTCTCGCCCAAGCATACTTAACTTCGGAGTTATGATGGGATCCGGTGCATTGTACTGGTATGATAGCACCCGTCATGTGGAGGTTACAATTCCTTTATTTGTTAACGGTTCACAGTCCCAGCCTAGAGAGCTGGCCCATTCAAAAGGCCTAATGGGCTTAACGACAACCCATCCATTTCAACAACGCAGCATCCTCGCAAGACGTGATATTGACACGTTATAGGGCCCTCTAACGTCTCGCGAGTAAGGGTGTCGTCCTTTTAATAGCCCACGACGTATGATTCGGGATGGAAAAACAGGGCAAAAGAAGAAAAGTGGCCTGAAACTGATGAAAACGTTCAATTTTGGACTCCAAAAAGGACAGAGCGAGCAAGCTCGCTGCCCCCTTCGAAGAGCTATCGGAGAGCTTTTCAACGGTATACTGTGTACCACGTAACTACTTACGGATCAAAAGTTATTGGCACCGAAGCGACGGAGACCTGGTCACAAGCCTTAAGCCCTCGGTTTGCTGGCCCAGCCTCCTCGTGAAGCGAAGTTGTCTTGCCCAAGGTGCCGTGGGATTCGATATTAGAAATGTCGTGGATAAAGTATCTTGGCAACCCAATCCGGAGACAAAAAAATTTGAAAATGGGGGTGGAACACGAGGACATCCCAGGGGGTCACCCATCCTAGTACTACTCTCGCCCAAGCACGCTTAACTTCGGAGTTCTGATGGGATCCGGTGCATTAGTGCTGGTATGATCGCAGCCATCATGTTGAGGGCACAATTCCTTTATGTGTTAACGGTTCATAGTCCCAGCCTAGAGAGATGGCCAATTCAAAAGACCCAATGGGCTTAACGGTAACCCATCTGCTTCCATAACGTAGCATCCTAGCAAGACGTGATATCGACGAGTTGTAGGGCACCCTAATGTCCCGCAAGTAAGGTTGTTGTCCTTTTAACAGCACATGACGTACGATCCGGGATGAAAAAAAAGGGCAAAAAAAGAAAAGTGGCCTGAAACTGATGAAAATGTTCGATTTTGGACTCCAAAAAAGGCACAACGAGCAAGCTGGTTGCCCCTGTCGTAGAGCTCTCAGAGTGCTTTCCAACGGTATGCTATGCGCCGCGTAACTCCTTACGGATCGAAAGTTATGGGCACCGGAGCGACGGATACCTGGTCACAAGCCCCACGCCCTCGGTTTACGGGCTTAGCCTCTACGTAAAGTGAAGTTGCCTTGCCCAATGTTCCGTGGGATTCGGTAATTGAAATTTGGTGGATAAAGTATCTTGGCAACCTTAACCCAGGCAAAAAAATTTGAAAAGAGGGTGCAACACGAGGACTTCCCAGGGGATCACCCATCCTAGTACTACTCTCACCCAAGCAAGCTTAACTTCAGAGTTCTGATGGGATCTGGTGCATTAGTGCTGGTATGATCGCACCCGTCATGTTGAGGGCACAATTCCTTTATTTGTTAACGGTTCATAGTCCCTTCCTAGAGAGATGGCCCATTCAAAAGGCCCAATGGGCTTAACGACAACCCATCCGCTTCAACAACGCAGTATCCTCGCAATACGTGATATCGACGCATTGTAATGCCCTCTAATGTCCCGTGAGTAAGGTTGTCGTCCTTTTTACAACTCATGACGTACGATCCGGGATGAAAAAACTTAGCAAAAAAAGAAAAGTGGCCTTAAACTGATGAAACCGTTCAATTTGGGGCTCTAAAAAGGGGCACAGCGAGCAAGCTGGCGGCCCCCGTCGTAGAGCTCTCGGAGAGCTTTTCAACAGTATGTTGTGAGCCGCGTAGCTCCTTACGAATCAAAAGTTATGGGCACCGGAGCGACGGAGACCTGGTCACAAGCCCTACGCCCTCTGTTTGTGGGCCCAGCCTCCACGTGAAGCGATGTTGTCTTGCCCAAGGTGCCGTGGGATTCGATATTAGCAATGTGGTGGATAAAGTATCTTGGCAACCCAAACCGGAGCAAAAAAAATTGAAAAGGGGGATGCAACACGATGACATCCCACGGGGTCACCCATCCTTGTACTACTCTCGCCCAAGCACGCTTAACTTCAGAGTTCTGATGGGATCCGGTGCATTAGTGCTGGCATGATCGCACCAGTCATGTTGAGGGCACAATTCCTTTATGTGTTAACGGTTCACAGTCCCAGCTTAGAGAGATGGCCAATTCAAAAGTCCCAATGGTCTTAACGATAACCCATCTGCTTTAACAACGCAGCATCCTAGCAAGACGTGATATCGACGCGTTGTAGGGCCCCCTAATGTCCCGCAAGTAAGGTTGTCGTCCTGTTAACAACTCACAACGTACGATCCGGGACAGAAAAACAAAGCGAAAGAAGAAAAGTGGCCTGAAATTGTTGAAAATGTTCTCTTTTGGGCTCCAAAAATGGGCAAAGCGAGCGAACTAGCTACCCCTGTCGTAGAGCTCTCAGAGAGCTTTGCTACGGCATGTTGTGCGCCGCGTAACTTTTTACCGATCAAAAGTTATGGGCACCGGAGCGACAGAGACCTGGTCACATGCCCTACGCCCTCGGTTTGCGGGCCCAGCCTCTACGTGTATCGAAGTTGTCTTGCCCATTGTTCCGTGGTAGATAAAGTATCTTGGCAACCTTAACCAGGGCAAAAAAAATTGAAAAAGGGGTGCAACACGAGGACATCGCAAGGGATCACCCATCCTAGTATTACTCTCGCCCAAGCATGCTTAACTTCAGAGTTCTGTTGGGATGTGGTGCATTAGTGCTGGTACGATCGCAACCGTCATATTGAGGGAACAATTCCTTTATTTGTTAATGGTTCTCAGTCGCATCCTAGAGTAAAGGCCCATTCAAAAGGCCCAATGGGCTTAACGATAACCCATCTGCTTTAACAACGCAGCGTCCTAGCAAGATGTTATATCGATGCATTGTAGGGCCCCATAATGTACAGCGAATAATGTTCTCGTCATTTTAACAGCTCACGACGTACGATCTGGGACGAAAAAATAGAGCAAAAGATGAAAAGTGGCCTGAAACTGAAGAAAACTTTCGATTTTGGGCTCCAAAAAGGGGCAAAGCGAGCAAGCTACCTGCCCCTGTTGTAGAGCTCTTAGAGAGCTTTGCAACGGTATGCTGTGCGCCGCGTAACTCCTTACGGATCAAAAGTAATAGGCACCGGAGCGACGGAGACCTGGTCACAAGCCCCACGCCCTCGGTTTGTGGGCCCAGCCTCTACGTGAAGCGAAGTTGTCTTGCCCAATGTTCCGTGGGATTCGGTAATAGAAATTTGGTGGATAAAGTATCTTGGCAACCTCATCCAGGGCAAAAAAAATTTAAAATGGGGTGCAACACGAGGACTTCCAACGGGGTCACCCATCCTAGTATTACTCTCGCCCAAGCACGCTTAACTTCGGTTTTCTGATGGGATTCGGTGCATTAGTGCTGGTACGATCGCACCCATCATGTTGGGGGAACAATTCCTTTATTTGTTAACGGTTCACAGTCCCAGTCTAGAGAGATGACCCATTCAAAAGCCCCAACGGGCTGAACGACAACCCATCCACTTCAACAACGCAACATCCTCGCAAGACGTGATGTCGACGCGTTGTAGGGCCCTCCAATGTCCCGCGAGTAAGGTTGTCGTCATTTTTACAGCTCACGACGTACGATCCGGGATGAAAAAATAGAGCAAAATAAGAAAAGTGGCTTGAAACTGATGAAAACGTTCTATTTTGGGCTCCAAAAATGGCACAGCCAGTCAGCTGGCTGCCCCCATCATAGAGCTCTAAGAGCTTTGCAACGGTATGCCGTGCGATGCGTAACTCCTTATGGATCAAAAGTTATGGGCAACGGAGTGACGGATACCTGGTCACAAGCCCTACGCCTTCGGTTTGCGTGCCCATCTTCTTCGTGAAGCGATGTTGTCTTGCCCAACGTTCCGTGGGATTCAGTGATAGAAATTTGGTGGTTAAAGTATCTTGGCAACCCTAACCAGGGCAAAAAAAATTGAAAATGGGGTACAACACGAGGACTTCCCAGGGGGTCACCCATCCTAGTACTACTCTCGCCCAAGCACGCTTAACTTCGGAGTTCTGATGGGATCCGGTGTATTCACGCTGGTATGATCGTACCCGTCATGTTGAGGGACAATTGCTTTATTTGTTAACGGTTCACAGTCCGAGCCTAGAGAGATGGCCCATTCAAAAGGTCCAATAGGCTTAACGACAACCCATCCACTTCAAAAACGCAGCATCCTCACAAGACGTGATATCGACACATTGTAGGGCCCTCTAATGTCCCGCGAGTAAGGTTGTCGTCATTTTAACAGCTCACGACGTACAATCCGGGTCGAAAAAATAGAGCGAAAGAAGAAAAGTGGCCTAAAACTGATGAGAACGCTCTATTTTGGGCTACAAAAAGGGCACAGCGAGCTTGCTCGCTGTCCCTTTCGTAGAGCTATCGGAGTGCTTTGTAACGGTATGCTGTGCACCGCGTAACTCCTTACGGACCAAAAGATATAGGCACCAGAGCGAGGGAGACCTAGTCACAAGCCCTACACCCTCAGTTTGTTAGCCCAGCCTCCACCTGAAGCGAAGTTGTCTTGCCCAAGGTGCCGTGGGATTCGATAATAGAAATGTGGTGGATAAAGTATCTTGGCAACTCAAACCGGAGCCAAAAAAATTGAAAAGGGTGTACAACACGAGGACATCCGAGGGGGTCACCCATCCTAGTACTACACTCGCCCAAGCACACTTAACATCGGAGTTCTGATGGGATCCGGTGCATTAATGCTGGTATGATCGCACCCGTAATGTTGAGGGCACTATTCCTTTATTTGTTAACGGTTCACAGTCCCAGCCTAAAGAGATGGCACATTCAAAAGGCCCAATGGGCTTAACAACAACCCATCTGCTTCAACAACGCAGCATCCTCGCTAGACGTGATATCGAAGCATTATAGGGCCCTCTAATGTCCCGCGAGTAAGGTTGTTGTCCTTTTAACAACTCACGGCGTACAATCCGGGATGAAAAAACAAAGCAAAAGAAGAAAAGTGGCCTGAAACTGATGAAAACTTTCAATTTTGGGCTCCAAAAGCGGGCACAACGAGCAAGCTGGCTACCCCCGACGTAGATCTCTCAGAGAGCTTCACAACGGTATGATGTGCACCGCGAAACTCCTTACGGATCAAAAGTTAT
The DNA here is from genome assembly GCA_037974665.1 of Ehretia macrophylla. Classification (NCBI taxonomy): domain Eukaryota; kingdom Viridiplantae; phylum Streptophyta; class Magnoliopsida; order Boraginales; family Ehretiaceae; genus Ehretia; species Ehretia macrophylla. Next base: position 82,568,848 of record CM075770.1, on the reverse strand, counting down.
GGGTACCGTAGCGATGGGGACTTGGCCACAAGCCCTACGCCCTCGGTTTGCGGGCCCAACCTCTACGTGAAGCTAAGTTGTCTTGCCCAACGTTCCGTGGGATTTTGTAATGGAAATTTGATGGATAATGTATCTTGGCAAACCTAACCAGGGCAAAAAAAATTGAAAAAAGGGTGCTACACGAGGACATCCCAGGGGGTCACCCATCCTAGTACTACTATCGTCCAAGCACGCTTAATTTCAGAGTTCTGATAGGATTCGGTCTATTAGTGTTGGTATGATCGCACTCGTCATGTTGAGGGCATAATTCCTTTATTTGTTAACGGTTCACAGTCCCAGCCTAGATTGATGGCCCATTCAAAAGGTCCAATGGGCTTAACGACAACCCATCTGCTTCAACAATGTAGCATCCTCAGAAGACGTGATATCAACACGATGTAGGGCCCTCTAATGTCCCGCGAGTAAGGTTGTCGTCCTTTTTACAGCTCACGACGTAAGATTCGAGACGGAAAAATAGAGCAAAAGAAGAAAAGTTGCCTGAAACTGATGAAAATGTTCAATTTTGGGCTCCGAAAAAGGCACAGCAAGCAAACTCACTGCCCCTTTCGTAGAGCTATCGGAGAGCTTTGCAACGGTATGCTGTGCACCGCGTACCTCCTTACGGATCAAAAGTTATGGGCACCGGAGCGACGGAGACCTGGTCACAAGCCCTACGCCCTCAGTTTGCGGGCCCGACCTCTACGTGAAGCGAAGTTGTCTTGCCCAAGGTGCCGTGGGATTCGGTTATAGAAATGTGGTGGATAAAGTATCTTGGCAACCCAAACTGCAGCAAAAAAAATCGAAAAACGTGGTGCAACACGAGGACTTCCCAGGGGGTCACCCATCCTAGTACTACTCTCGCCCAAGCACGCTTAACTTCGGAGTTCTGATGGGATCCGATGCATTAGTGCTGGTATGATCGCCCCTGTCTTGTTGAGGGCACAATTCCTTTATGTGTTAACGGTTCACTGTTCTAGCCTAGGGAGATGGCCAATTCAAAAGGCCCAATGGGCTTAACGATAACCAATCTACTTCAACAACGCAGCATCCTAGCAAGACATGATATCGCCGCGTTGTAGGGCCCCATAATGTCCCGTGAGTAAGGTTGTCGTCCTTTTAACAGCTCACGACGTACGATTCGGGATGGAAAAACGTAGGAAAAGAAGAAAAGTGCCATGAAACTGATGAAATTGTTCAATTTTGGGTTCCAAAAAGGGCACAGCGAGCAAGCTGGCTGTCCCCGTCGTAGAGCTCTAAAAGTGCTTTGTAACGGTATGTTGTGCAACGCGAAACGCCTTACGGATCAAAAGTTATGGGCACTGTAATGACAGAGACCTAGTCACAAGCCCTACGCCCTCGGTTTATGGGCCCAGCCTCTACGTGAAGCGAAATTGTCTTGCCCAATGTTCCGTGCGATTCGGTAAAAGAAATTTGGTAGATAAAGCATCTTGGCAACCCTAACCAGGGCAAAAAAAATTGAAAATGGGGTGCAACACGAGGACTTCCCAAGGGGTCACCCATTATAGTACTACTCTCGTCCAAGCATGCTTAACTTCGGAGTTCTGATGGGATCCGGTGCATTACTGCTGGTATGATCGCACCCGTCATGTAGAGGGCATAACTCCTTTATTGGTTAACGGTTCACAGTCCTAGCCTAGAGAGATAGCCCATTCAAAAGGCCCAATGGGGTTAACGTCAACCCATCCGCTTCGACAACGTAGCTTCCTTGCAAGACGTGATATCGACACGATGTAGGGCCCTCTAATGTCCGCGAGTAAGGTTGTCGTCCCTTTAACAGCTCACGACGTACGATACGGGATGGAAAAACAGAGCAAAAGAAGAAATGTGGCCTGAAACTGATGAGAACGTTCGATTTTAGGATCCAAAAAGCGCACAGCGAGCAAGCTCGCTGCCCCTTTCGTAGAGCTGTAGGAGAGCTTTGCAACGGTATGTTGTGCACCGCGTAACTCCTTGCGGATCAAAAGTTATGGGCACCGGATCGACGGAGACCTGCTCACAAGCCCTACGCCCTCGGTTTGTGGGCCCAGCCTCCACGTGAAGTGAAGTTGTCTTGCCCAAGGTGCATTGAGATTCGATAATAGAAATGTGGTGGATAAAGTATCTTGGCAACCCAAACCGGAGCAAAAAAAATTGAAAAGGGGGGTGCAACACGAGGACATCCCATGGGGTCACCAATCCCAGTTCTACTTCCGCCTAAGCACGCTTAACTTCGGAGTTCTGATGCGATCTAGTGCATTAGTGCTGGTATGATCGCACCTGTCATGTTGAGGGCACAATTCCTTTATTTATTAATGGTTCACAGTCCCAGCCTAAAGAGATGGCCCGTTCAAAAGGCCCAATGCGCTTAACGACAACCCATCCGCTTCAACAACGCAACATCCTCGCAAGACGTGATATCGACGCATTGTAGGGCCGTCTAATGTCCCACGAGTAAGGTTGTCATCTTTTTAACAGCTCACAACGTACGATATGGGACAGAAAAACAGAGCAAAAGAAGAAAAGTAGCCTGAAACTGATGAGAACGTTCGAATTTGGGCTCTAAAAAGGGCACATCGAGCAAGCTCGCTGCCCATTTTGTAGAGCTGTCGGAGAGCTTTGCAGCGTTAAGCTGTGCACCGTGTAACTCCTTACGGATGAAACGTTATGGGCACCAGAGCGACGGAGACTTAGTCACAAGCCCTACGACCTCGGTTTTGCTAGCCCAACCTCCATGTGAAGCGAAGTTGTCTTGCCCAAGGTGCCGTAGGATTCGATAATAGAAATGTGGTGGATAAAGTATCTTGGCACCCTAAACCGGAGCAAAAAAACTTGAAAAGGGGGGTGCAACACTAGGACATCCAAGGGGGTCACCCATCCTAGTACTACTCTCGCCCAAGCATGCTTAACTTCGGAGTTCTGATGGGATCCGATGCATTAGTGCTGGTATGATCACACCCGTCATGTTGAGGGCAAAATTCATTTATTTGTTAACGGTTCACAGTCCCAGCCTAGAGAGATGGCTCATTCAAAAGGCCCAATGGGCATAACGACAATCCATCTGCTTCAACAACATACCATCCTCGCAAGACGTGATATCGACGCATTGTAGGGCCCTCAAATGTCCGGCGAGTAAGGTTTTCATCCTTTTAACAGCTCACGATGTACGATTTGGGACGAAAAAATAGAGTAAAAGTAGAAACGTGGCCTGAAATTGATGAAAATGTTCAATTTTGAGCTCCAAAAATGGGCACAACGAGCAAGCTGGCTGCCCCCGTCGTAGTGCTCCCAGAGAGCTTTGCAACGGTATGCTGTGCACCGCGTAACTCCTTACAAATCAAAAGTTATGGGCACCGGAGCGATGGAGACCTGGTCACAAGCCCTACGCCCTCAATTTGCCTGCCCAGCCTCTACGGGAGGGGAAGTTGTCTTGCCTAATGTCCAGTGGGATTCGGTAATAGAAATTTGGTGGATAAAGTATCTTGGCAACCCTAACTAGGGCAAAAAAAATTGAAAAGGGGGTGCAACACGAGGACTTCCCAGGGGGTCACCCAACCTAGCACTACTATCGCCCAACCACGCTTAACTTCGGAGTTCTGATGGGATCCGGTGCATTAGTGCTGGTATGATCGCACCAGTCATGTTGAGGGCACAATTCCTTTATTTGTTAACGGTTCACAGTTTCAGCCTAGAGGGATGGCCCATTCAAAAGGCCTAATGGGCTTAACGACAGCCCATCCACTTCAACAACGCAGTATCCTCACAAGACGTGATATAGACGCGTTGTAGATTCCTCTAATGTCCCACGAGTAAGGTTGTCATCCTTTTAACAGCTCACGACATACGATAAGGAACGGAAAAACAGAGAAAAAGAAGAAAAGTGGCCTGAAACTGATGAGAACGTTCGATTTTGGGCTCCAAAAAGGCACAGCGAGCAAGCTCACTGCCCCTATTGTAGAGCTGTCTGAGAGCTTTGCAACAGTATGCTGTGCACCGTGTAACTCCTTGCAGATCAAAAGTTATGGGCACCAGAGCGACGGAGACTTGGTCACAATCCCTACGCCCTCGGTTTGCTGGCCCAGCCTCCACGTGAAGCGAAGTTGTCTTGCCCAAGGTGCCGAGAGATTCGATAATAGAAATGTGGTGGATAAAGTATCTTGGCAACCCAAACTGGAGCAAAAAAAATTGAAAAGGAGGGTGCAACACGAGGACATTCCAAGGGGTCACCCATCCTAGTACTACTTTCGCCTAAGCACGCTTAGCTTCGGAGTTCTGATGGGATCTGGTGCATTAGTACTAGTATGATCGCACCCGTCATGTTGAGGGCACAATTTCTTTATTTGTTAACGGTTCACAGTCCCAGCCTAGAGAAATGGCCTACTCAAAAGGCCCAATGGGCTTAACGACAACCCGTCCATTTCAACAACGCAGCATCCTAGCAAGAGGTGATATCGACGTGTTGTACGGCCCTCTAATGTCCCACGAGTAAGGTTGTCATCCTTTTAACAGCTCACGACGTACGATCCGGGATGAAAAAACAGAGCAAAAGTAGAAAAATGGCCCAAAACTGAGGAAAACTTTTGATTTTGGGCTCCGAAATGGGAACAGCGAGCAAGCTCGCTGCCCCCTTTCTTAGAGCTGTCGGAGAGCTTTGCAATGGTATGTTGTGCTTCACGTAACTCCTTACGGATCAAAAGTTTTGGGCATCGGAGCAACAGAGACCAGGTCATAAGCGCTACTCCTTCGGTTCGCGGGCCCAGCCTCCACGTGAAGCGAAGTTGTCTTGCCCAAGGTGCCGTGGGATTCGATAATAAAAATGTGGTGGATAAAGTATCTTGGCAACCCAAATCGAAGCAAAAAAAAATTGAAAAGGGGGGTGCAACACGAGGACATCCCAGGGGGTCACCCATCCTAGCACTACTCTTGTCCAAACACGCTTAGCTTCGGAGTTCTGATGGGATCCGGTGCATTAGTGTTGGTATTATTGCACCCGTCATGTTGAGGGCACAATTCCTTTATGTGTTAACGGTTCACACTCCCAGCCAACAGAGATGGCCCATTCAGAAGGCCCAATGGGCTTAACGACAACCCACCCGATTCAACAACGCAGCATCCTCACAAGACGTGATATCGACGCATTGTAGGGCCCTATAATGTCCCTCGAGTAAGGTTGTCGTCCTTTCAACTGCTCACGACGTACGATACGGGATAGAAAAAATATAGCAAAAGAAGAAAAGTGGGCCAAAATTGTGGAAAACGTTAGATTTTTTTCTCCAAAAATGGGCAAAGCGAGCAAGCTAGCTGCCCCCGTCGTAGAGCTCTCGGAGAGCTTTTCAACAGTATGTTGTGCACCGCGTAACTCCTTACGGATCAAAAGTTATGGGCACCGGAACGACGGGGACCTGGCCACAAGCCCTACGCCCTTGGTTTGCGGGCCCAGCCTCTACGTGAAGCGAAGTTGTCTTGCCCAATGTTCCGTGGGATTCGGTAATAGAAATTTGGTGGATAAAGTATCTTGGGAACCTTAACCAAGGCAAAAAAATTGAAAACGGGAGGTGCAACACGATGACTGCCCTGGGGGTCACCCATCCTAGTACTACTCTCGCCCAAGCACGCTTAACTTCGGAGTTCTGATGGGATCCAGTGCATTAGTGCTGGTATGATCGCACCCATCATGTTGAGGGCACAATTCCTTTATGTGTTAACGGTTCACAGTCCCAGCCTAGAGAGATGGCCAATTCAAAAGGCCCAATGGGCTTAACGATAACCCATCTTCTTCAACAACGCAGCATCCTAGCAAGACGTGATATCGACGCGTTGTAGGGCCCCCTAATGTCCCGTGAGTAAGGTTGTCGTCCTTTTAACAGCTCACGACGTACGATCCGGGATGAAAAAACAGAGCAAAAGAAGAAAAGTGGCCTGAAACTGATGAAAACGTTCGATTTTGGGCTCCAAAAAGTGCACAACGAGCAAAATGGCTGCCCCCGTCGTAGAGCTCTCAGAGAGCTTTGCAACGGTATGCTGTGTGCCGCGTAACTCCTTACGGATCAAAAGTTATGGGCACCGGAGAGACAGAGACTTAGTCACAAGCCCTATGCCGTCGGTTTGCGGGCCCAGCCTCTACGTGAAGCGAAGTTGTCTTGCCCAATGTTCCGTGGGATTCGGTAATAGAAATTTTGTGGATAAAGTATCTTGGCAACCTTAACCTTGTAACGCCCCAACCCGACCTATAGAGGTTAGACTAGGGTATGATCTAAATGTTCATATCATTTCACGTACTTAATCGTTCATTAAGGTTTAACGCTTAACGTTAGCCTAGAACTCCAAAATTTTTCGAAAAACCGGCAGCATAACGGTTGTAATTGGCACCTTAGTTTGACCTAATTTCTAAATGCCTCAATTATTCCAATCATTAATCCAATTCCATCAAGGACTCCTAATTTGTCACCAACCGATTTGCCTACTAGTTTATCTTGAAAGTCTCGTTTGGTTAATAAGCCTAACATGATAACTATGTCCTGTTTATTTGTCAATTTCCCATCATGCAAGTACCTATTATCCTTTAGCTTGTGCATGATCACTAGGTGAGATTAAGTAGAGTTACATTATTTACTTCTTCACCTAGCGGTTCAAACGCCTACGATAACTACTAATTAAATGATGAAAGTCAATAACCAAATAAAGAGTTTGTCCGGCTACAATCAGTACAAGCCAAAATTAGACCCAAATTACAACAGGGTCATTTACATCAATAAAATGAACAGTTTGCAATCAAACACAATATCCATATAGCAACCACTATCAAGCAAAGCACAAAAGCACGTAGTCACTCCAAGGAATCATCAGCAAACACATTTACTTCGGGTACTTGTTCCAAATCTGCTGCACCTGTGACAAAAAAGAGGGTGAGTCCTTATGAACTCAGCGAGGGGGAACGAGAAATAAGTTTTGAAACTCATTTTTTTTCCAGTTCAACTTATGAAAAATCCTTTTTGCAAGCATGAATATGTCACAAGTAAGTACATAACGTAATGTAAAAGTAAAAGAATACAGTTACCCGTCTTTCCTCCCCGAGGTCCTCTAGGAACCAAGCGAGAGTACTTATACACATAATGAAAAAGATACGGTAAGCTTTTGCTCTCAGTTCAATTCCAGTATCAGTTGTTGCGGCCGACTTCAAATCATCCCCTTATTATGCCAAATGGGTGTACTCCGGATGTACCCCAAAATCCTACGACCCAACTCTCTGAGGAAGTCTAGCCCCCAAGCGAGAGAGGGAATTGGACAACGGTAGTCATGGTTGCACCGGCAAGCCTGATGCCGCCTAGTGTGCGTGAATGCTACCACGCTAGAATGAAAGGTTGCAACCTTATATGCAATGCACATTTATGACATATAATATCACATTAGGAGGACAACAAAGTAGGTTGCCTCCGGACAGTCATAAGATTGCACATTGACAAATAAACAAGCGAGGCACGAATAGACAAGTAATCTCACTTGAAAGGCATATGGAGTTATATGAATATTAAACGGGCAGCCAAGTAACGCACGTAAGACAAGTCATATAACTCATTACAACGTTCACATAATCAAATAATAAGATTATTCAACATGCAACAACATATACGTGGGCTCAGATGCAAGAAAGGTCTATTTGTCAACATGCAACGATCAAAATCACATTTAGGGCTATAAGGGCAACTACGGGCAGCCTACTAAGCATATAATTTCACACAATATCCAAATGATCAACACTTAGCAAGCCTACCTAGTCACTAGGGTTTCCATTTCGTGCTTACCCGTGCGATTAAGCCCCAAGTCAACTCAAAGTCAATCTCAAGCCATACATCAATTAATTCAAACATCCCCAAGTATTCAAAACAGTCCACACAACATCCCAAAGCCACAATCCCAAGCATTTAATTCAACAAGAGAAGTTACAACAATTTTTCTAAGCATAACACTAAGTGAAACCCTTACTGTAATAGGCTGTTTTCTCCCAATAATTAAGTAAAGGAAACAATCTCCAATTCGAGTAAATAAGATGTCAAATTAAATCTTAAGAAGTGAACTAAAATCAGAAACAAACCTTGCATCATTTGGAGTTCGGGTCCAATAGTTATAGCCAAAACAGTGGGATTGCACAAAACTGTCCAGATTTGCACACATTTCAATACTTGTCATTTTTGAGGTCCTTAGGGTCAGATTTAGCCATAGTCCATTTCTGACAAAAATGTCCAGAACTGAAAATTCTAGCAACACGCCGAATTTCATTCATTTTGGAAATCATTTACTAAGGCAAAACCGGGGTTTTCTACAAGGACAATGCATCTGCCAAAACCTACTTCATCTTTGCCAGAGTTCCCGATTTAGACACATTTTAATGATTTGACACATTGAGGACCTTAGAGTCAAAATTAGCTTTGGTCTATTTCTTCAAACAATGTTCAAAACTGAAAAACCTAGTCACCTACCAATTTTCATGCATTTGCAACATCATTTGCCTAGCCAAACTCGCCTCGCAACAACAAGATAGAGAGCTGTCACCAAACCCGATTTCATCTATCATCAACTTCAAGCCAAAATCTTGCCATGCATGGTCGTAGAAGCTTATGAACACACATATAACTCAAGTACAGAAGCAAAGACATACATTTAAGAGCATGCATGTGGATTGTTGAAAGATTTTCAAGAAGTTTTAGCCCTCACCTTAGCAAAACAACAAGAAGATGCACAAGACTTTGATGAAGCACAAGATTTGTTCTTTTCCTTGTTTAGCCAAGACTCCACCCATTTTTTCTCAATTTTCCTGGCTTAGTGACAAAGTTCTTAGTAGGTGCATGAGGTTAGAACAAGAAGAAAAGAAATGGAAGCTAGGAAACTCACCTAAACCGAAATGGAAGTTCAAAGAGCTTGCATATGTGTTTCTTGCATCCTAGCTATCTTGGTCGAGTTCCTTTGCTTGTGGCTTGTCTTGATTAACTATGGTATGATAAAGATGAGCTATGAAGATAAAAACCTCAGACAAGGACGAGAGAGAGAGAGAAGAATGAGAGGGAGAGAGAGAAATGTGAGAGGAAAATGAGAGAAATGAAAAAAAGTACAAGCCTTGCAATTGAATATTCGGCCTTGGGCAGCAAAAATTCAGCCTTTTTGTGTCTTCAAGATGTAATTTGAAATTCCTAGCATGGGCAAGGAGTAGTTGGTCGAGAATGGTGAAGTTTTGAGGAGGGCTTGAGCAATTTTTTTAAGCATTTGTGTCATAGAATTGTCATAGTTTGTCTAGGAATTAAATTGAATTGAGCAAACAAGCACAAATGCCCATGTGGTGGTCGGCCAAGGCATCAAAAATCTGATTTTTTTGTCATCTTTTGAGCATTATTTAATTGTGTGTTGAAAGTGCAAAAAGAATAAGGAATGTCTAGCTTTTTGTGAGATTTTGTCTTCTAGTGGGTTGACTTAGTAATTTAATAATAGTTAGTGGAATTTGTAGGATTAATTAATGACCTAGTGCTTCGTGTAAGATGCTTTCTTGATTAGCGTGAGGCATGCTTTCCTGGGTCTAGAGCACACACTACGAGGTAAGACACGAACTACGAGACGAACGCACGTTTTCCAAGTAAATGCATGCAACCCTAAATGAATGCACGTAATTCAATGCAAGGCACACAAAACGAATACAATTCTTAAACCTAGGTCAGGCCACGCAAATCTAGGTCAAGCCACGCAAATCTAGGTCAGGGCACACGAAACGAGGTATCGCACGAAAATTGAGGTCTCACACGTAATTCAAGGTAAGGACACGTATATCTAGGTATGCAGTACATCAAGGATTAGGGCACACAATTCTACATCAAGGCACGTATGACGAAGCATGCACGAAAACCAAGACAAGGCACATAATCCAAGATCAGTCATATAATTCTGGGTCTAAGGCACGTAAATTGAGGTAAAACACATTATTCGGGGTCAGGCCTCACAAACCAGGGCAAAAAAAATTGAAAAGGGGGTGCAACACGAGGACTTCACAGGGGGTCACCCATCCTAGTACTACTCTCGCCCAAGCACGCTTAACTTCGGAGTTCTGATGGGAGCCGGTGCATTAGTGCTGGTATGATCGCACCCGTCATGTTGAGGGCACTATTCCTTTATGTGTTAACCGTTCACAGTCCCAGCCTAGAGTGATAGCCTATTCAGAAGGCACAATGGGCTTAACGACAACACATCCGCATCAACAACGCAGCATCCTCACAAGACGTGATATCGACGCGTTGTAGGGATCTCTAATATCGTGCGAGTAAGGTTGTCGTCCTTTTAACAGCTCACGACGTACGATCCGGGACGGAAAAACATAGCTTAATAAGAAAAGTGGCCCGAAACTGATGAAAACGTTCGTATTTGGGCTCCCAAAAGGGCACAGCGAGCAAGCTCGCTGCCCCTCTTCCTAGAGCTGTCGGAGAGCTTTGTAATGGTATGCTGTGCGCCGCGTAACTCCTTACGAATCAAAAGTTATGGGCACCGAAGCGACGGAGACCAGGTCACAAGCCCTACGTACTCGGTTTGCGGACCCAGCCTCCACGTGAAGCGGAGATGTCTTGCCCAAATTGTCGTGGGATTCGATAATAGAAATATGGTGTATAAAGTATCTTGGCAACCCTAACCGGAGCAAAAAAAATTGAAAAGGGGGTGCAAAACGAGGACATCCCAGGGGGTCACCCATCCTAGTACTACTCTCGTCCAAGCACGCTTAACTTCAGAGTTCTAATGGGATCCAGTGCATTAGTGTTGGTATGATCGCACCCGTCATGTTGTGGTCACAATTCCTTTAGGTGTTAACGGTTCACAGTCCCAGCCTAGAGAGATGGTCATTTCAAAAGGCCCAATAGGCTTAACGATAACCCATCTTCTTCAACAACGCTGCATCCTAGCAAGACGGGATATCGACGCATTGTAGGGCCACCAAATGTCCCGCAAGCGAGGTTTTCGTCCTTTTAACAGCTCACGATGTACGATCCGGAATGAAAAAACTTAGCAAAAGAAGAAAAGTGGCTTGAAACTAATGAAAACGTTCGATTCTAGGCTCCAAAAATGGGCACAGTGAGCAAGCTGGCTTACCCATCGTAGAGCTCTCAGAGAGCTTTGCCACGGTATGATGTGCGCTGCGTAACTCCTTACGAATCAAAAGTTATGGGCACCAGAGCGACGGAGACCTCGTCACAAGCCCTACGCCGTCGGTTTGCGGGCCCAACCTCTGCGTGAAGCGAAGTTGTCTTGCCCAATGTTCCGTTGGATTCAATAATAGAAATTTGGTGGATAAAGTATCTTGGCAACCCTAACCAAGGTATAAAAAATTGAAAAGGGGGTGCAACACGAGGACTTCCTAGGGGACCACCCATTCTAGTACTACTATCGCCCAAGCACGCTTAACTTCGGAGTTTGGATGGGATCCGGTGTATTAGTGCTGGTATGATCGCACCCGTCATGTTGAGGGAACAATTCCTTTATTTTTTAACAGTTCACAGACCCAGGCTAGAGAGATGGCCCATTCAAAACGCCCAAAGGGCTTAACGACAACTCATCCGCTTCAACAACGCAACATCCTCTCAAGACGTGATATCGATGCATTGTAGGGCCCTCTAATGTCCTGTGAGTAAGGTTGTCGTCCTTTTAATAGCACACAACATACGATTCGCGACATAAAACAGATCAAAAGAAGAAAATTGGCCTGAAACTGATGAAAACGTTCGATTTTGGGCTCCAAAAAGGGCAAAGAGAGCAAGCTCGCTACCCACTTTCTTAAAGTTGTTGGAGAGCTTTGCAACGGTATACTGTGCGCCGCGTAACTCCTTACGGATCAAAAGTTATGGGCACCGGAGCGACGGAGACCAGGTCACAAGCCCTATGCTCTCGGTTTGCGGGCCCAGCCTCCACGTGAAGCGAAGTTGTCTTGCCCGAGGTGCCGTGGGATTCGATAATAGAAATGTGGTGGATAAAGTATCTTGGCAACCCAAACCGGAGCAAAAAAATTTGAAAATGGGGGTGCAACACGAGGACATACCAGGGGCTTACCTATCCTAGTACTAGTCTCGTCCAATCATGCTTAACTTCGGAGTTCTGATTGGATCCAGTGCCTTAGTGCTGGTATGGTCGTACCCGTCATGTTAAGGGCACAATTCCTTTATGTGTTAACGGTTAACAGTCCCAGCCTAGAGAGATGGCCAATTCAAAAGGCCTAATGGGCTTAACGATAACCCATCTGCTTCAACAACGCAGCATCCTAGCAAGACATGATATCGCCGCGTTGTAGGGCCCCCTAATGTCCCACGAGTAAGGTTGTCGTCCTTTTAACAGCTCACGTCGTACGATCCGGTACGAAAAAATAGAGCAAAAGAAGAAAAGAGGCCTAAAACTGATGATAACGTTCGATTTTGGGCTCCAAAAAAGGGCGAAGCGAGCAAGCTGGCTACCACCGTCGTAGAGCTCTTAAAGAGCTTTGCAACGATATGCTGTGCGCCTCGTAACTCTTTACGGATCAAAAGTTATGGGCACCGGAGCAACGGAGACCAGGGCACAAGCCCTATGCCCTCGGTTTGCGGGCCCAGCCTCCACGTGAAGCGAAGTTGTCTTGCCCAAGGTGCCGTGGGATTTGATAATAGAAATATGGTGGATAAAGTATTTTGGCAACCCAAACCGAAGTAAAAAAAATTGAAAAGAGGGGTGCAACACGAGGACATCCCAGGGGGTCACCCATCCTAGTACTACTCTCGTCCAAGCACGCTTAACTTCAGAGTTCAGATGGAATCCGGTGCATTAGTGCTGGTATGATCGCACCCGTCATGTTGAGGGCACAATTCCTTTATTTGTTAACGGTTCACAGTCCCAGCCTAGAGAGATGGCCCATTCAAAAGGCCCAATAGGCTTACCGACAACACATCCACTTCAACAACGCAGCATCCTAACAAGACGTGATATCGACGCATTGTAGGGCCTTCTAATGTCCGGCGAGTAAGGTTGTCATCCTTTTAACAGCTCACGACGTACGATCCAAGACAAAAAAATAGAGCAAAAGAAGAAAAGTGGTATGAAACTGAAGAAAACATTCGATTTTGGGCTCCAAAAATGGGCAAAGCAAGCAAGCTAGCTACCCCCGTCGTAGAGCTCTCAGAGAGCTTTGCAACGGTATGCTATGCGCCGTGTAACTCCTTACGGATCAAAAGTTATGGGCACCGGAGCGACAGAGACCTAGCCACAAGCCCTACGCCCTCGGTTTGCGGGCCCAGCCTCTACGTGAAGCGAAGTTGTTTTGCCCAATGTTCCGTGGGATTCGGTAATTGAAATTTGGTGGATAAAGTATCTTGGCAACCTTAACCAGGGCAAAAAAAATTGAAAAGGGGATGCAACACGAGGACTTCCCAGGGGGTCACCCATCCTAGTACTACTCTCGCCCAGGCACGCTTAACTTCGGAGTTCTGATAGGATCTGGTGCATTAGTGTTGGTATGATCGAACCCGTCATGTTGAGGGCACAATTCCTTTATGTGTTAACGGTTCACAGTCCCAGCCTAGAGAGATGGCCAATTCAAAAGGCCCAATGGGCTTAACGATAACCATTTGCTTCAACAATGTAGCATCCTAGCAAGACGTGATATCGACGTGTTGTAGGGCCCCCTAATGTCCAGAGAGTAAGGTTGTCGTCCTTTTAATAGTTCACAGCGTACGATCCGGGATGGAAAAACAGAGCAAAAGAAGAAAAGTGGCCTGAAACTGATGAAAATATTTGATTTTGGGCTCCAAAAAGGGGCACAGCATGCTTGCTTGCTGACCCAGTCGTAGAGCTCTCAGAGAGCTTTGCAACGGTATACTGTGCACCCGTAACTCCTGACGGATCAAAAGTTATGGCCACCGGAGTGACGGAGACCTGGTCACAAACCCTATGCCCTCGGTTTGCGGGCCCAGCCTCTACAAGAAGCGAAGTTGTCTTGCCCAATATTCCGTGGGATTCGGCAATAGAAATTTGGTGGATAAAGTATCTTGGCAACCATAACCAGGGTAAAAAAAAATTGAAAAGGGGTTGCAACACGAGGACTTCCCTGGGGGTCACCCATCCAAGTGCTACTCTCGCCCAAGCATGCTTAACTTCGGAGTTCTGATAGGATACAGTGCATTAGTGCTGGTATGATCGCAACCGTCATGTTGAGGGACTAATTCCTTTATTTGTCAACGGTTCACAGACCCAGCCTAGAGAGATGGCCCATTAAAAAGGCCTAATGGGCTTAACAACAACCCATCCCCTTCAACAACGTAGCATCATCGCAAGATGTGATATCGACGCATTGTAGGGCATCAAATGTCTCGCGAGTAAGGTTGTCGTCCTTTTAAGAGCCCACGACGTACGATCCAGGACGGAAGAACAGAGCAAAAGAAGAAAAGTGGCCTAAAACTGATGAAAATGTTCGATTTTGGGCTCCAAAAAGGCCACAACGAGCAAGCTCGCTGCCCTTTCTCTTAGAGCTGCCGGAGAGCTTTGCAACGGTATGCTGTGCGCCGCGTAACTCTTTACGGATCAAAAGTTATGGGCACCAGAGCGACGGAGACCAGGTCACAAGCCCTACGCCCTCGTTTTGCGGGCCCATCCTCCACGTGAAACGAAGATTTCTTGCCCAAGGTGCCGTGGGATTTGATAATAGAAATGTGGAGGATAAAATATCTTGGCAACCCAAACTGGAGCAAAAAAAATTGAAATGGGGGGTGCACCACGAGGACATCCCAGGGGGTCACCCATCCGAGTACTACTCTCGTCCAAGCACGCTTAACTTCGGAGTTCTGATGGGATCCGGTGCATTAGTGCTGGTATGATCGCACCCGTCACGTTGAGGGCACAATTCCTTTTTGTGTTAACGGTTCAGAGTCCTAGCCTAGAGAGATGGCCAATTCAAAAGGCCCAATGGGCTTAATGATAACCCATCTGCTTGAACAACGCCGCATCCTAGCAAGACGTGATATCAACGCATTGTAGGGCCCCCTAATGTCCCGCGAGTAAGGTTGTCGTCCTTTTAACAGCTCACGACGTGTGATCCGGGACGAAAAAACAGAGCAAAAGAAGAAAAGTGGCCTGCACCTAATGAAAACGTTCGATTTTGGGCTCCAAAAAGGGCACAGCGAGCAAGTTGGCTGCCCTTGTGATACCCCGAACCTGGCATGTATTCAATAGCATTTAAAGTTCATTTAAATTGCATTTTATTGACCTTTCACCTTCTTTGACCAAACTAGTTGACTTTTCACCTACAATGACCAACTAGGACAAGGCAAAAATTTTTGAAATGTTTAATAAAGGGCAAACTTGGGATTAGAAATAAAAAAATGCAATGTTAAGTTAGTCAAATTTTGGGTCAACTTTGGAATTAAATCTGAACCAATTGGGGAATAGTTAGGTAGCAAATTATATGTGGTTGGAAAGCTCTATGAGTCTAGTTTCTGAGGCTTCAAACCGTTCGTGAATTGGAGTTTTCTAGAAGAAGTTATGGCCGTTTTTGTAAGGTCATGCATAGCTGTTTTGGTTTAGCGGGTTGACCGAATCTTTGACCTTTGACTTGTCATTTTTTTTTCCTAAATAAGCAGAATTGCACACGAAAAAAAATAGAGAAGAAAGGCTTGAAACCATGAGGAAAAGAAGGAGAAAAAAAAGAAAATTTCAACTACAAATCACCAAATCTTTGCGTGAGCTTGCACAGGGTGGTTTCTGAGGCACTCTACGAGGTTTTCCTAGCGTCTAGGAGCGTCTAAGGTGAGGGTTTCATTGTTATTTGCTCATTTGAAAAATGTATGTCTAAACTTTAATTTGTAGAACTTATGCGTAGATTGTTGTTTTAATCGTTTTGTTGCTTAAAGAATGTTCCTTGTTGATTGTAGAACATGTATTTATAGCTTTTTAGCATTTTCTGTCGTTGAAAATCGAAATTGCAATTTAAATTGATTATTGAATATTGTTTTATGAATAGTACACCCTTGAAACGATGAAGTTGCTCTGTTATGCTGTCCGTTGATGTAAAAATGCGCTAGGTATGCTAGAATACCTAAATGCATGGTTTGTTTGGGTTGCGTAATGGAAAAAAAGGGAATTACGCCTTGGTGAAAGTCAGGGTCGTTTAGGTCTAGTTTAGCATTTTCTCGTTTTGCGTGATGGCATTGTTTCGGGAGGCCATGGAAGTACTTTTGGTGCGATTATGGCGTTGGTTAGATGATTGGTTAGTATAGTTGTAGTTCAAACGAGCAAAGGGGGAAATCGGGGCTTTGCGCGAATTCTAGGGTAAAGTAGGGTTTCGGGGTCCTTAGACGTGCCTTATGGTAGCCTAGGAGGATTGGCGAAGTCGGTTTCCAGAACTCGTGGCTCGTTTGGAAATGGTAGTGTTTTGATAGTTGGGGCCGATTTGTGATTTTGCTTGTTATCTTGATATTATGCCTATAGAATGCTTAGGGTTGCTTGATATACTTGTTTAATTGGTGTTATTGTTACTTATTATTGCTTGTTATGCTTGAAAAGTTAGTTGAATGCTAGTATTGATTGTGGTTGCTTGTTATCTCGTTTGTTGTCACTAGTTTGTATCGTTGTGCTATCGCTCGTTTATCGCCTTGTATCGAGTCTTGCATTGCATAGTGTCTCGCGCATGAGTGATGGGCCTCTCTGGGTAGCCTCGGGTTGCCAGTGTTGGTTGCTCTAGCTCCGCTGCTATTCCATTTTCTCGCTTGGGTTGCCTCCCAGGGAGATTTGGGTCGTAGTATTGATGGATACTTCCGGGGTATTCCAAACTGGTGTTATAAGGTGGATGTGCGCTTATTGTCATTGTTGTCAACATCAAGCTCGAGATTGATGTATCACTCGTGAAATGGTACATTGCTCGTATGAGTGAACCATAGCCTTCAGAGCGTGGTATAGCTTTGAATGGTTGTGTTAATGTTTTCAGTAATTGCTTATTGTATTGATTGTTTGTCTTGAATGCTTACTTATCAGATATATCGCTTAACTGTCTTATGTGCATTGCATGAATTTCTTTCTCTCCAACTCGATATCTGTCTCGCCCTCACTAAGTATACGTGTTGTGTATACTCACTCCTCACCACCACATTTCAGGAAATGTCATGTTAGCTGGAAAGTTCATGATTTCGTGAAAGTTCGTGCCTGAAGAGGTGTCTTGCGTGCCTATGTGGCATGAGTGTCGAAGTTGTAAAGATATATGCTTTCATATGTTGTATATATTTATTGTTAAAAGAAATGTAATTTAAATCTAGCTAGGTAGTTGAGGTAAATTAATAAGCTAGTTTCTGTAATCAGTTAGCATAGCTTAACTTCAATGCATGTTGTAATGTCCAAAGGAAAAGAGCTAGAATGGCATGATAGTTTATTTTATGCAGTAGCTTAGTATGGTTTAATTTTCAAGTTTGAGTATACTTGTCAAAAATGAAAAGAGATAGGTTAGCTTTTAAATTGGAAATGTATGTATACTTGCTGAGTTTAATTGTTGAGAACTGAGGCTCGGATGGCCTTGAGGAAGTTTTGTATGGTTGGACACGGTGGTGGTCCATTTATATACTATTACAGGTTTTTACATTTCGCCTAGAAACAGGGGAGACTCCGTCCGTTTTCCCTGAAAATTTTGCCCGGGTTTGGATTTGGATTGTGATTAGATCGATTGATAGAACTCCCGGTCTCGATTTTGGGCTCCAAAAAGGGCACAGCAAGCAAGCTGGCTACCCCCGTCGTAGAGCTCTCAGACAGCTTTGCAACGGTGTGCTGTGCGCCGCGTAACTCCTTACGGATCAAAAGTTTTGGGCACCGAAGCGAGGGAGACCTGGTCCCAAGCCCTATGCCCTCGGTTTGCGTGCCCAGCCTCTACGTGAAGCGAAGTTGTCTTGCCCAATGTTCCTTGGGATTCGGTAATAGAAATTTGGCGGAAAAAGTATCTTGGCAACCCTAACCAGGCAAAAAAAATTGAAAAGGGGGTGCAACACGAGGACTTTCCAGGGGGTCACCCATCCTAGTACTACTTTAGCCCAAGCACGCTTAACTCCGGAGTTCTTATGGGATCCGGTGCATTAGTGCTGATATGATCGCACCCGTCATGTTGAGGGCACAATTCCTTTATGTGTTAACGGTTCACAGTCCCAGCCTAGAGAGATGGCCAATTAAAAAAGTCCAATGGGCTTAACAATAGCCCATCTGCTTCAACGACGCAGTATCGTAGCAAGATGTGATATCGACGCGTTATAGGGCTCCCTAATGTCCCGCGAGTAAGGTTGTCGTCCTTTTAAAACCTCACGACGTACGATCCGGGACAAAAAAATAGAACAAAAGAAGAAAATTGTCCTAAAACTGATGAAACGTTCGATTTGGGGCTCCAAAAACGGGCACAGTAAGCGAGCTAGCTGCCCCCGTCGTAGAGCTCTCAGAGAGCTTTGCAATGGTATGCTGTGCCCCGTGTAACTCCTTACGGATCAAAAGTTATGGGCACTAGAGCGACGGAGACCTGGTCACAAGCCCTACGCCGTCGGTTTGCACGCCCAGCCTCTACGTGAAGCGAAGTTGTCTTGCCCAATGTTTCGTGGGATTCGGTAATAGAAATTTGGGGGATAAAGTATCTTGGCAACCCTAACCAGGGCAAAAAAAATTGAAAAAGGGGTGCAACACGAGGACTTCCCAGGGGGTCACCTATCCTAGTACTACTCTCGCCCAAGCACGTTTAACTTCGGAGTTCTGATAGGATCCGGTCCATCAGTGCTGGTATGATCGCACCAGTCACGTTGAGGGCACAATTGCTTTATTTGTTAACGGTTCATAGTCCCAGCCTAGAGAGATGGCCCATTGAAAAGGCCCAATGGGCTTAACGACAGCCCATCCACATCAACAACGCAGCATCCTCTCAAGACGTGATATCGAAGCATTGTAGGGCCATCTAATGTCCCACAAGTGAGGTTGTCGTCCTTTTAACTGTTTACGACATACGATCCAGGAAGGAAAAATAGAGCAAAAGAAGAAAAGTGGCCTAAAATTGATGAAAACGTTCGATTTTTTGCTCCAAAAAGGGCACAGCGAGCAAGCTCGCGCCCCCTTTCTTAGAACTGTCAGAGAGCTCTGTAACGGTATGTTATACGCCGCGTAACTCCGTACGGATCAAAAGTTATTGGCACCGGTGCGACAGAGACCAGGTCACAAGCCTTACGCCCTCGGTTTACGGGCCCAGCCTCAACGTGAAGCGAAGTTGTCTTGCCCAAGGTGCTGTGGGATTCGATAATAGAAATGTGGTGGATAAAGTATCTAGGCAACCCAAACCGAACCAAAAAAAATTGAAAAGGGGGGTGCAACATGAGGATATCCCAGGGGGTCACCCATGCTAGTACTACTCTCGTCCGAGCATGCTTAACTTCGATGTTCTGATGGGATCCGGTGCATTAGTGCTTGTATGATCACACCCGTCATGTTGAGGGCACAATTCCTTTATTTGTTAACAGTTCACAGTCCCAACCTAGAGAGATGGCCAATTCAAAAAGCCCAGTGGGCTTAACGATAACCCATCTGCTTCAACAACGCTGCATCCTAGCAAGACGTGATATCGACTAGTTGTAGGACCCCTAATGTCCCGCGAGTAAGGTTGTCGTCCTTTTAACAGCACACGATGTACGATCCAGGATGAAAAAACATAGCAAAAGTAGAAAAGTGGCCTGAAACTGATGAAAACGTTCAATTTTGAGCTCCAAAAATGGGCACAACAAGCAAGCTGGCTGCCTCCGTTGTAGAGCTCCCATAAAGCTTTGCAACCGTATGCTATGCACCGCGTAACTCCTTACGGATCAAAAGATATCGGCACTGGAGCGACGGAGACCAGGTCACAAGCCCTATGCCCTTGGTTTACGGGCCCAGCCTCCATGTGAAGCGAAGTTGTCTTGCCCAAGGTGCCGTGGGATTCGATAATAGAAATGTGGTGGATAAAGTATCTTGGCAACCCAAACCGGAGAAAAAAAAATTAAAAAGTGGGGTGCAACACGAGGACATCCCAAGGGGTCACCCATCCTTGTACTACTCTCGCCCAAGGACGCTTAACTTCGGAGTTCGAATGGGATCCGGTGCATTATTGCTGGTATGATCGCACTTGTCATGTTGAGGGCCCAATTCCTTTATTTGTCAATGGTTCACAGTCCCAGCCTAGAGAGATGGCCAATTCAAAAGGCCCAATGGGCTTAACGATAACCCATCTGCTTCAACAACTCAGCATCCTCGCAATACGTGATATCGACGCATTGTAATGCCCTCTAATGTCCCGTGAGTAAGGTTGTCGTCCTTTTTACAACTCACGACGTACGATCCGGGATGAAAAAACATAGCAAAAGAAGAAAAGTGGCCTTAAACTGATGAAACCATTAAATTTGGGGTTCCAAAAAAGGGCACAGCGAGCAAGCTGGCGGCCCCCGTCGTAGAGCTCTCGGAGAGCTTTTCAACAGTATGTTGTGAGCCGCGTAGCTCCTTACGAATCAAAAGTTATGGGCACCGGAGCGACGGAGACCTGGTCACAAGCCCTACGCCCTCTGTTTGTGGGCCCAGCCTCCACGTGAAGCGATGTTGTCTTGCCCAAGGTGCCGTGGGATTCGATATTAGCAATGTGGTGGATAAAGTATCTTGGCAACCCAAACCGGAGCAAAAAAAATTGAAAAGGGGGATGCAACACAAGGACATCCCACGGGGTCACCCATCCTTGTACTACTCTCGCCCAAGCACGCTTAACTTCGGAGTTCTGATGGGATCCGGTGCATTATTGCTGGCATGATCGCACCAGTCATGTTGAGGGCACAATTCCTTTATGTGTTAATAGTTCACAGTCCTATCCTAGAGAGATGGCCAATTCAAAAGTCCCAATGGGCTTAACGATAACCCATCTGCTTCAACAACGCAGCATCCTAGCAAGACGTGATATCGACGCGTTGTAGGGACCCCTAATGTCTCGCAAGTAAGGTTGTCGTCCTGTTAACAGCTCAGAACGTACGATCCGGGACAGAAAAACAAAGCGAAAGAAGAAATGTGGCCTGAAATTGTTGAAAATGTTCTCTTTTGGGCTCCAAAAATGGGCAAAGCGAGCGAACTAGCTACCCCTGTCGTAGAGCACTCAGAGAGCTTTGCTACGGCATGTTGTGCGCCGCTTAACTCCTTACGGATCAAATGTTATGGGCACCGGAGCGACAGAGACCTGGTCACAAGCCCTACGCCCTCGGTTTGCGGGCCCAGCCTCTATGTGTATCGAAGTTGTCTTGCCCATTGTTCCGTGGTAGATAAAGTATCTTGGCAACCTTAACCAGGGCAAAAAAAATTGAAAATGGAAGTGCAACACGAGGACTTCCCAGGGGGTCACCCATCCTAGTACTATCTCACCCAAGCACGCTTAACTTCAGAGTTCTGATGGGATGTGGTGCATTAGTGCTGGTATGATCACACCCGTCATTTTGAGGGAACAATTCCTTTATTTGTTAACGGTTCTCAGTCGCATCCTAGAGTAAAGGCCCATTCAAAAGGCCCAATGGGCTTAACGATAACCCATCTGCTTTAACAACGCAGCGTCCTAGCAAGATGTTATATCGATGCATTGTAGGGCCCCATAATGTACAGCGAAT
Organism: Ehretia macrophylla; assembly: GCA_037974665.1. NCBI lineage: Eukaryota > Viridiplantae > Streptophyta > Magnoliopsida > Boraginales > Ehretiaceae > Ehretia > Ehretia macrophylla. The sequence continues at coordinate 82,547,159 of CM075770.1, read as the reverse complement.
AATGTTCTCGTCATTTTAACAGCTCACGACGTACGATCTGGGACGAAAAAATAGAGCAAAAGATGAAAAGTGGCCTGAAACTGAAGAAAACTTTCGATTTTGGGTTCCAAAAACGGGCAAAGCGAGCAAGCTACCTTCCCCTGTTGTAGAGCTCTTAGAGAGCTTTGCAACGGTATGCTGTGCGCCGCGTAACTCCTTACGGATCAAGAGTAATAGGCACCGGAGCGACGGAGACCTGGTCACAAGCCCCACGCCCTCGGTTTGTGGGCCCAGCCTATACGTGAAGCGAAGTTGTCTTGCCCAATGTTCCGTGGGATTCGGTAATAGAAATTTGGTGGAAAAAGTATCTTGGCAACCTCATCCAGTGCAAAAAAAATTAAAAATGGGGTGCAACACGAGGACTTCCAACGGGGTCACCCATCCTAGTATTACTCTCGCCCAAGCACGCTTAACTTCGGTTTTGTGATGGGATTAGGTGCATTAGTGCTGGTCCGATCGCACCCCTCATGTTGGGGGAACAATTCCTTTATTTGTTAGCAGTTCACAGTCCCAGCCTAGAGAGATAGCCCATTCAAAAGGCCCAACGGGCTGAACGACAACCCATCCACTTCAACAACGCAACATCCTCGCAAGACGTGATGTCGACGCGTTGTAGGGTCCTCCAATGTCCCGCGAGTAAGGTTGTCATCATTTTTACAGCTCACGACGTACGATCCGGGATGAAAAAACAGAGCAAAAGAAAAAAAGTGGCTTGAAACTGATGAAAACATTCTATTTTGGGCTCCAAAAATGGCACAGCCAGTAAGCTGGCTGCCCCCATCATAGAGCTCTTAGAGCTTTGCAACGGTATGCCGTGCGATGCGTAACTCCTTATGGATCAAAAGTTATGGGCAACGGAGTGACGGATACCTGGTCACAAGCCCTACGCCTTCGGTTTGCGTGCCCATCCTCTTCGTGAAGCGATGTTGTCTTGCCCAATGTTCCGTGGGATTCGGTGATAGAAATTTGGTGGTTAAAGTATCTTGGCAACCCTAACCAGGGCAAAAAAAATTGAAAAGGTATGTTGGCAACCCTAACCAGGGCAAAAAAAATTGAAAAGGGGGTACAACAAGAGGACTTCCCAGGGGGACACCCATCCTAGTACTACTCTCGCCCAAGCACGCTTAAATTCGGAGTTCTGATGGGATCCGGTGTATTCACGCTGGTATGATCGCATCCGTCATGTTGAGGGCACAATTCCTTTATGTGTTAACTGTTCACAGTCGCTGCCTAGATAGATGGCCCATTCAAAAGGCCCAATAGGCTTAACGACAACCCATCCACTTCAAAAACGCAGCATTCTCACAAGACGTGATATCGACACATTGTAGGGCCCTCCAATGTCCCGCGAGTCAGGTTGTCATCCTTTTAACAGTTCACGACGTACGATTCGGGACGGAAAAACATAGCAAAAGAAGAAAAGTGGCATGAAACTGATGAGAACGCTCGATTTTGGGCTACAAAAAGGGCACAGCGAGCTTGCTCGCTGTCCCTTTCGTAGAGCTATCGGAGTACTTTGCAACGGTATGCTGTGCACTGCGTAACTCCTTACGGACCAAAAGATATAAGCACCAGAGCGAGGGAGACCTAGTCACAAGCCCTACGCCCTCGGTTTGCAGGCCCAGCGTCCACCTGAAGCGAAGTTGTCTTGCCCAAGGTGTCGTGGGATTCGATAATAGAAATGTGGTGGATAAAGTATCTTGGCAACTCAAACCGGAGCAAAAAAAATTGAAAAGGGGTGTACAACACGAGGACATCCCAGGGGGTCATCCATCCTAGTACTACTCTCGCCCAAGCACGCTTAACATCGGAGTTCTGATGGGATCCGGTGCATTAGTGCTGGTATGATCGCACCCGTAATATTGAGGGCACAATTCCTTTATTAGTTAACGGTTCACAGTCCCAGCCTAGAGAGATGGCCCATTCAAAAGGCCCAATGGGCTTAACAACAACCCATCTGCTTCAACAACGCAGCATCCTCGCTAGACGTGATATCGAAGCATTATAGGGCCCTCTAATGTCCCGCGAGTAAGGTTGTTGTCCTTTTAACAACTCACGGCGTACAATCCGGGACGAAAAAACAAAGCAAAAGAAGAAAAGTGGCCTGAAACTGATGAAAACTTTCAATTTTGGGCTCCAAAAGCGGGCACAACGAGCAAGCTGGCTACCCCCGACGTAGAGCTCTCAGAGAGCTTCACAACGGTATGATGTGCACCGCGAAACTCCTTACGGATCAAAAGTTATGGGTACCGTAGCGATGGGGACTTGGCCACAAGCCCTACGCCCTCGGTTTGCGGGCCCAACCTCTACGTGAAGCTAAGTTGTCTTGCCCAACGTTCCGTGGGATTTTGTAATGGAAATTTGATGGATAATGTATCTTGGCAAACCTAACCAGGGCAAAAAAAATTGAAAAGAGGGTGCTACACGAGGACATCCCAGGGGGTCACCCATCCTAGTACTACTATCGTCCAAACACGCTTAATTTCAGAGTTCTGATAGGATTCGGTCTATTAGTGTTGGTATGATCGCACTCGTCATGTTGAGGGCATAATTCCTTTATTTGTTAACGGTTCACAGTCCCAGCCTAGATTGATGGCCCATTCAAAAGGTCCAATGGGCTTAACGACAACCCATCTGCTTCAACAATGTAGCATCCTCAGAAGACGTGATATCGAGATGATGTAAGGTAGTCTAATGTCCCGCGAGTAAGGTTGTCGGCCTTTTAACAGCTCACGACGTACGATCCGGGACGGAAAAATAGAGCAAAAGAAGATAAGTGTCCTGAAATTGATGAAAACGTTCAATTTTGGGCTCCGAAAAAGGCACAGCGAGCAAGCTCGCTGCCCCTTTCATAGAGTTGTCGGAGAGCTTTGCAACGGTATGCTGTGCACCGCGTAACTCCTTACGGATCAAAAGTTATGGGCACCAGAGCGACGGAGACCTGGTCACAAGCCCTACGCCCTCAGTTTGCGGGCCCAGCCTCCACGTGAAGCAAAGTTGTCTTGCCCAAGGTGCCGTGGGATTCGATAATAGAAATGTGGTGGATAAAGCATCTTGGCAATCCAAACCCGAGTAAAAAAACTTGAAAATGGGGGTGCAACACAAGGACATCCCAGGGGGTCACCCATCCTAGTACTACTCTCGTCCAAGAACGCTTAACTTCGGAGTTCTAATGGTATCCGGTGCATTAGTGCTAGTATGATCGCACCCGTCATGTTGAGGGCACAATTCCTTTATGTGTTAACGGTTCACTGTTCTAGCCTAGGGAGATGGCCAATTCAAAAGGCCCAATGGGCTTAACGATAACCAATCTACTTCAACAACGCAGCATCCTAGCAAGACGTGATATCGACGCGTTGTAGGGCCCCCTAATGTCCCGCGAGTAAGGTTGTTGTCCTTTTAACAGCTCACGACGTACGATCCGGGATCAAAAAACAGAGCAAAAAAAGAAAAGTGGCCTGAAACTGATGAAAAGGTTCGATTTTGGGCTCCAAAAACGGGTACAGTGAGCAAGCTGGCTGCCCGCTTCGTAGAGCTATCGGGGAACTTTGCAATGGTATGCTGTGCGCCGCGTAACTCCTTACGGATCAAAAGTTATGGGCACCGTAATGGCAGAGACCTAGTCACAAGCCCTACGCCCTCGGTTTATGGGCCCAGCCTCTACGTGAAGCGAAATTGTCTTGCCCAATGTTCCGTGCGATTCGGTAAAAGAAATTTGGTAGATAAAGCATCTTGGCAACCCTAACCAGGGCAAAAAAAATTGAAAAGGGGGTGCAACACGAGGACTTGCCAGGGGGTCACCCATCCTAGTTCTACTCTCGCCCAAGCGTGCTTAAGTTCGGAGTTCTGATGGGATGTGGTGCATTAGTTCTGGTATGATCGCACCCGTCATGTTGAGGGCACAATTCCTTTATTTGTTAACGGTTCACAGTCCTAGGCTAGAGAGATCGCCCATTCAAAACGCCCAATGGGATTAACGACAACCTATCCGCTTCGACAACGTAGCTTCCTTGCAAGACGTGATATCGACACGATGTAGGGCCCTCTAATGTCTGCGAATAAGGTTGTCGTCCCTTTAACAGCTCACGACGTACGATATGGGATGGAAAAATAGAGCAAAAGAAGAAATGTGGCCTGAAACTGATGAGAACGTTCGATTTTAGGATCCAAAAAGCGCACAGCGAGCAAGCTCGCTGCCCCTTTCGTAGAGCTGTAGGAGAGCTTTGCAACGGTATGTTGTGCACCGCGTAACTCCTTGCGGATCAAAAGTTATGGGCACCGGATCGACGGAGACCTGCTCACAAGCCCTACGCCCTCGGTTTGTGGGCCCAGCCTCCACGTGAAGTGAAGTTGTCTTGCCCAAGGTGCATTGAGATTCGATAATAGAAATGTGGTGGATAAAGTATCTTGGCAACCCAAACCGGAGCAAAAAAAATTGAAAAGGGGGGTGCAACACGAGGACATCCCATGGGGTCACCAATCCCAGTTCTACTTCCGCCTAAGCACGCTTAACTTCGGAGTTCTGATGCGATCTAGTGCATTAGTGCTGGTATGATCGCACCTGTCATGTTGAGGGCACAATTCCTTTATTTATTAATGGTTCACAGTCCCAGCCTAAAGAGATGGCCCGTTCACAAGGCCCAATGGGCTTAACGACAACCCATCCGCTTCAACAACGCAACATCCTCGGAAGAAGTGATATCGACGCATTGTTGGGCCCTCTAATGTCCCGCGAGTAAGGTTTTCGTCCTTTTAACATCTCACAACGTACGATATGGGACAGAAAAACATAGCAATAGAAGAAAAGTGGCTTAAAACTGATGAGAACGTTCGAATTTGGGCTCTAAAAAGGGCACATCGAGCAAGCTCGCTGCCCATTTTGTAGAGCTGTCGGAGAGCTTTGCAGCGTTAAGCTGTGCACCGTGTAACTCCTTACGGATGAAACGTTATGGGCACCAGAGCGACGGAGACTTAGTCACAAGCCCTACGACCTCGGTTTTGCTAGCCCAACCTCCATGTGAAGCGAAGTTGTCTTGCCCAAGGTGCCGTAGGATTCGATAATAGAAATGTGGTGGATAAAGTATCTTGGCAACCCAAACCGGAGCAAAAAAACTTGAAACGGGGGGTGCAACACGAGGACTTCCCAGGGGGTCACCCATCCTAGTCCTACTCTCGCCCAAGGACGCTTAACTTCGGAGTTCTGATGGGACCCGGTGCATTAGTGCTGGTATGATCACACCCGTCATGTTGAGGGCACAATTCATTTATTTGTTAACGGTTCACAGTCCCAGCCTAGAGAGATGTCCCATTCAAAAGGCCCAATGTGCTTAACGACAACCCATCCGCTTCAACAACATAGCATCCTCGCAAGACATGATATCGACGCGTTGTAGGGCCCTCAAATGTCCCGCGAGTAAGGTTTTCATCCTTTTAACAGCTCACGATGTACGATTCGGGACGAAAAAATAGAGTAAAAGTAGAAACGTGGCCTGAAATTGATGAAAATGTTCAATTTTGAGCTCCAAAAATGGGCACAACGAGCAAGCTGGCTGCCCCCGTCGTAGTGCTCCCAGAGAGCTTTGCAACGGTATGCTGTGCACCGCGTAACTCCTTACAAATCAAAAGTTATGGGCACCGGAGCGATGGAGACCTGGTCACAAGCCCTACGCCCTCGGTTTGTGGGCCCGGCCTCTACGTGAAGGGAAGTTGTCTTGCCCAATGTTCTGTGGGATTCGGTAATAGAAATTTGGTGGATAAACTATCTTGGCAACCCTAACCCGGGCAAAAAAAATAGAAAAGGGGGTGCAACACGAGGACTTCCCAGGGGGTCACCCATCCTAGTACTACTCTCGCCCAAGCATGCTTAACTTTGGAGTTCGATGGGATCTGGTGCATTAGTGCTGGTATGATCGCACCAGTCATGTTGAGGGCACAATTCCTTTATTTGTTAACGGTTCACAGTCTCAGCCTAGAGTGATGGCCCATTCAAAAGGCCCAAGGGGCTTAACGACAACCCATCCACTTCAACAACGTAGCATCCTCGCAAGACGTGATATCGAAGCATTGTAGATTCCTCTAATGTCCCACGAGTAAGGTTGTCATCCTTTTAACAGCTCACGACATACGATAAGGAACGGAAAAACAGAGAAAAAGAAGAAAAGTGGCCTGAAACTGATGAGAACGTTCGATTTTGGGCTCCAAAAAGGCACAGCGAGCAAGCTGGCTGCCCATATCGTAGAGCTTTCAGAGAGCTTTGCAACAGTATGCTGTGCACCGTGTAACTCCTTGCAGATCAAAAGTTATGGGCATCGGAGCGACGAAGACCTGGACACAAGCCCTACGCCTTCGGTTTGCGGGCCCAGCCTCCACGTGAAGCGAAGTTGTCTTGCCCAAGGTGCCGAGAGATTCGATAATAGAAATGTGGTGGATAAAGTATCTTGGCAACCCAAACTGGAGCAAAAAAAATTGAAAAGGAGGGTGCAACACGAGGACATCCCAAGGGGTCACCCATCCTAGTACTACTCTCGCCCAAGCACGCTTAACTTCGGAGTTCTGATGGGATCCGGTGCATTAGTACTAGTATGATCGCACCCGTCATGTTGAGGGCACAATTTCTTTATTTGTTAACGGTTCACAGTCCCAGCCTAGAGAAATGGCCTACTCAAAAGGCTCAATGGGCTTAACAAAAACCCATATGCTTCAACAACACAGCATCCTCGCAAGACGTGATATCGACGCGTTGTAGGGCCCTCTAATGTCCCGCGAGTAGGGTTGTCATCCTTTTAACAGCTCACGATGTACAATCCGGGATGAAAAAACAGAACAAAAGAAGAAAAGTGGCCGGAAACTGATGAAAACGTTCGAATTTGGCCTCCGAAATGGGAACAGCGAGCAAGCTCGCTGCCCCCTTTCTTAGAGCTGTCGGAGAGCTTTGCAATGGTATGTTATGCTTCACGTAACTCCTTACGGATCAAAAGTTTTGGGCATCGGAGCAACAGAGACCAGGTCACAGGCCCTACGCCCTCGGTTTGCGGGCCCAGCCTCGACGTGAAGTGAAGTTGTCTTGCCCAAGGTGCCGTGGGATTCGATATTAGAAATGTGGTGGATAAAGTATCTTGGCAACCCAAACCGGAGCAAAAAAAAATTGAAAAGGGGGGTGCAACACGAGGACATCCCAGGGGGTCACCCATCCTAGTACTACTCTCGTCCAAGCACGCTTAACTTCGGAGTTCTGATGGGATCCGGTGCATTAGTGCTGGTATGATTGCACCCGTCATGTTGAGGGCACAATTCCTTTATTTGTTAACGGTTAACAGTCCCAGCCTAGAGAGATCGCCCATTCAAAAGGCCTAATGGGCTTAACGACAACCCATCCGCTTCAGCAACTCAGCATCCTCGCAAGCTGTGATATCGACGAATTGTAGGGCCCTCTAATGTCCCGCGAGTAAGGTTGTCGTCCTTTTAACAACTCACGACGTACGATCGAGGACAAAAAAATAGAGCAAAAGAAGAAAAGTGGCCCGAAACTGTTGAAAACGTTGGATTTTGGGCTCCAAAAATAGGCACAACGAGCAAGCTGGCTGCCCCCGTCGTAGAGCTCTCAGAGAGCTTTGCAACGGTATGCTGTGTGCCGCGTAACTCCTTACGAATCAAAAGTTATGGGCACCGTAGCGACGGGGACCTGGCCACAAGCCCTACGCCCTTGGTTTGCGGGCCCAGCCTCTACGTGAAGCGAAGTTGTCTTGCCCAATGTTCCGTGGGGTTCGGTAATAGAAATTTGGTGGATAAAGGATCTTGGTAACCTTAACCAAGGCAAAAAAAATTGAAAAGGGGGTGCAACACGAGGACTTCCCTGGGGGTCACCCATCCTAGTACTACTCTCGCCCAAGCATGCTTAACTTCGGAGTTCTTATGGGATCCAGTGCATTAGTGCTAGTATGATCGCACCTATCATGTTGAGGGCACAATTCCTTTATGTGTTAACGGTTCACAGTCCCAGCCTAGAGAGATGGCCAATTCAAAAGGCCCAATGGGCTTAACGATAACCCATCTTCTTCAACAACGCAGCATCCTAGCAAGACGTGATATCGACGCGTTGTAGGGCCCCCTAATGTCCCGTGAGTAAGGTTGTCGTCCTTTTAACAGCTCACGACGTACGATCCGGGATGAAAAAACAGAGCAAAAGAAGAAAAGTGGCCTGAAACTGATGAAAACGTTCGATTTTGGGCTCCAAAAAGTGCACAACGAGCAAAATGGCTGCCCCCGTCGTAGAGCTCTCAGAGAGCTTTGCAACGGTATGCTGTGTGCCGCGTAACTCCTTACGGATCAAAAGTTATGGGCACCGGAGAGACAGAGACTTAGTCACAAGCCCTATGCCGTCGGTTTGCGGGCCCAGCCTCTACGTGAAGCGAAGTTGTCTTGCCCAATGTTCCGTGGGATTCGGTAATAGAAATTTTGTGGATAAAGTATCTTGGCAACCTTAACCTTGTAACGCCCCAACCCGACCTATAGAGGTTAGACTAGGGTATGATCTAAATGTTCATATCATTTCACGTACTTAATCGTTCATTAAGGTTTAACGCTTAACGTTAGCCTAGAACTCCAAAATTTTTCGAAAAACCGGCAGCATAACGGTTGTAATTGGCACCTTAGTTTGACCTAATTTCTAAATGCCTCAATTATTCCAATCATTAATCCAATTCCATCAAGGACTCCTAATTTGTCACCAACCGATTTGCCTACTAGTTTATCTTGAAAGTCTCGTTTGGTTAATAAGCCTAACATGATAACTATGTCCTGTTTATTTGTCAATTTCCCATCATGCAAGTACCTATTATCCTTTAGCTTGTGCATGATCACTAGGTGAGATTAAGTAGAGTTACATTATTTACTTCTTCACCTAGCGGTTCAAACGCCTACGATAACTACTAATTAAATGATGAAAGTCAATAACCAAATAAAGAGTTTGTCCGGCTACAATCAGTACAAGCCAAAATTAGACCCAAATTACAACAGGGTCATTTACATCAATAAAATGAACAGTTTGCAATCAAACACAATATCCATATAGCAACCACTTTCAGGCAAAGCACAAAAGCACGTAGTCACTCCAAGGAATCATCAACAAACACATTTACTTCGGGTACTTGTTCCAAATCTGCTGCACCTGTGACAAAAAAGAGGGTGAGTCCTTATGAACTCAGCGAGGAGGAACGATAAATAAGTTTTGAAACTTATTTTTTTTCGGTTCAACTTATGAAAAATCCTTTTTACAAGCATGAATATGTCACAAGTAAGTACATAACGTAATGTAAAAGTAAAGGAACACAATTACCCGTCTTTCCTCTCCGAGGTCCTCTAGGAACCAAGCGAGAGTACTTATACACAAAGTGAAAAGGATACGGTAAGCTTTTGCTCTCAATTCAATTCCAGTATCAGTTGTTGCGGCTGACTTCAAATCATCCCCTTATCACGCCAAGTGGGTGTACTCCGGATGTACCTTGAAATCCTATGACTCAACTCTCCGAGGAAGTCTAGCCCTCAAGCGAGAGAGGGAATTGGACAACGGTAGTCATGGTTGCACCGGCAAGCCCGATGCTGCCCGGTGTGCGTGAATGCTACCACGCTAGAATGAAAGGTTGCAACCTTATATGCAATGCACATTTATGACATATAATATCACATTAGGAGGACAACAAAGTAGGTTGCCTCCGGACAGTCATAAGATTGCACATTGACAAATAAACAAGCGAGGCACAAATAGACAAGTAATCTCACTTGAAAGGCATATGGAGTTATATGAATATTAAACGGGCAGCCAAGTAACGCACGTAAGACAAGTCATATAACTCATTATAATGTTCACGTAATCAAATAATAAGATTATTCAACATGCAACAACATCTACGTGGGCTCGAATGCAAGAAAGACCTATCTGTCAACATGCAACGATCAAAATCACATTGGGGCTATAAGGGCAACTACGGGAAACCTACTAAACATATAATTTCACACAATATCCAAATGATCAACACTTAGCAAGCCTACCTAGTCACTAGGGTTTCCATTTCGTGCTTACCCGTGCGATTAAGCCCCAAGTTAACTCAAAGTCAATCTCAAGCCATACATCAATTAATTCAAACATCCCCAAGTATTCAAAACAGTCCACTCAACATCCCAAAGCCACAATCCAAGCATTTAATTGAACAAGAGAAGTTGCAACAATTTTTCTAAGCATAACACTAAGTGAAACCCTTACTGAAATAGGCTGTTTTCTCACAATCATTAAGACAAGAAAACAATCTCCAATTCCAGTGAATAAGATGTCAAATTAAATCTTAAGAAGTGAACTAAAATCAAAAACAAACCTTGCATCATTTAGAGTTCGGGATCAATAGTTATAGCCAAAACAGTGGGATTGCACAAAACTGTCCAGATTTGCACACATTTCAATACTTGTCATTTTTGAGGTCCTTAGGTTCAGATTTATCCATAGTCCATTTCTGAAAAAAATGTCCAGAACTGAAAATTCTAGCAACACGCCGAATTTCATTCATTTTGGAAATCATTTACTAAGTCAAAACTGGTTTTTTCTACAAGGTCAGTGCATCTGCCAAAACCTGCTTCATTTTTTCCAGATTTCCAGATTTAGACACATTTTAATGATTTGACACATTGAGGACCTCAGACTCAAAATTAGCTTTGGCCTATTTCTTCAAACAATGTTCAAAACTGAAAAAACTAGTCACCTACCAATTTTCATGCATTTGCAACATCATTTGCCTAGCCAAACTCGCCTCGCAACAACAAGATAGAGAGCTGTCACCAAACCCGATTTCATCTATCATCAACTTCAAGCCAAAATCTTGCCATGCATGGTCGTAGAAGCTTATGAACACACATATAACTCAAGTACAGAAGCAAAGACATACATTTAAGAGCATGCATGTGGATTGTTGAAAGATTTTCAAGAAGTTTTAGCCCTCACCTTAGCAAAACAACAAGAAGATGCAGAAGACTTTGATGAAGCACAAGATTTGTTCTTTTCCTTGCTTAGCCAAGACTCCACCCGTTTTTTCTCAATTTTCCTGGCTTAGTGACAAAGTTCTTAGTAGGTGCATCAGGTTAGAACAAGAAGAAAAGAAATGGAAGCTAGGAAACTCACCTAAACCGAAATGGAAGTTCAAAGAGCTTGCATATGTGTTTCTTGCATCCTAGCTAGCTTGGTCGAGTTCCTTTGCTTGTGGCTTGTCTTGATTAACTATGGTATGATAAAGATGAGCTATGAAGATAAGAAACTCAGCCAAGGCCGAGAGAGAGAGAGAAGAATGAGAGGGAGAGAGAGAAATGTGAGAGGAAAATGAGAGAAATGAAAAAAAGTAGAAGCCTTGCAATTGAATATTCGGCCTTGGGCAGCAAAAATTCAGCCTTTTTGTGTCTTCAAGATGTAATTTGAAATTCCTAGCATGGGCAAGGAGTAGTTGGTCGAGAATGGTGAAGTTTTGAGGAGGTTTTGAGCAATTTTTTTATGCATTTGTGTCATAGAATTGTCATAGTTTGTCTAGGAATTAAATTGAATTGAGCAAACAAGCACAAATGCCCATGTGGTGGTCGGCCAAGGCATCAAAAATCTGATTTTTTTGTCATCTTTTGAGCATTATTTAATTGTGTGTTGAAAGTGCAAAAAGAATAAGGAATGTCTAGCTTTTTATGAGATTTTGTCTTCTAGTGGGTTGAATTAGTAATTTAATAATAGTTAGTGGAATTTGTAGGATTAATTAATGACCTAGTGCTTCGTGTCAGATGCTTTCTTGATTAGCGTGAGGCACGCTTTCCTAGGTCTAGAGCACGCACTACGAGGTAAGACACGAACTACGAGACGAACGCACGTTTTCCAAGTAAATGCATGCAACCCTAAATGAATGCACGTAATTCAATGCAAGGCACACAAAACGAATACAATTCTTAAACCTAGGTCAGGCCACGCAAATCTAGGTCAAGCCACGCAAATCTAGGTCAGGGCACACGAAACGAGGTATCGCACGAAAATTGAGGTCTCACACGTAATTCAAGGTAAGGACACGTATATCTAGGTATGCAGTACATCAAGGATTAGGGCACACAATTCTACATCAAGGCACGTATGACGAAGCATGCACGAAAACCAAGACAGGGCACATAATCCAAGATCAGTCATATAATTCTAGGTCTAAGGCACGTAAATCGAGGTAACACACGTTATTCGGGGTCGGGCCTCACAAACCACGGCAAAAAAAATTGAAAAGGGGGTGCAACACGAGGACTTCACAGGGGGTCACCCATCCTAGTACTACTCTCGCCCAAGCACGCTTAACTTCGGAGTTCCGATGGGATCCGGTGCATTAGTGCTAGTATGATAGCACCCATCATATTGAGGCCACAATTCCTTTATTTGTTAACGGTTTACAGTCCCAGCCTAGAGAGATGGCCCAATCAAAGGGCCCAATGGGCTTAACGACAACCCATCCACTTCAACAACGCAGCATCCTCGCAAGACGTGATATCGACGCGTTGTAGGGGCCTATAATATCCTGCGAGTAAGGTTGTCGTCCTTTTAACAGCTCACGACGTACGATCCGGGACGGAAAAACAGAGCAAAATAAGAAAAGTGGCCTAAAACTGATGAAAACGTTCGTATTTGGGCTCCCAAAAGGGCACAGCGAGCAAGCTCGCTGCCCCTCTTCCTAGAGCTGTCGGAGAGCTTTGTAATGGTATGCTGTGCGCCGCGTAACTCCTTACGAATCAAAAGTTATGGGCACCGAAGCGACGGAGACCAGGTCACAAGCCCTACGCCCTCGGTTTGCGGGCCCAGCCTCCACGTGAAGCGAAGTTGTCTTGCCCAAAGTGTCGTGGGATTCGATAATAGAAATGTGGTGGATAAAATATCTTGGCAACCCAAACCGGAGCAAAAAAAATTGAAAATGGGGATGCAACACGAGGACTTCCCAGGGGGTCACCCATCCTAGTACTACTCTCGTCCAAGCACGCTTAACTTCGAAGTTCTGATGGGATCCGGTGCATTAGTGCTGGTATGATCGAACCCATCATGTTGAGGGCACAATTCCTTTATGTGTTAACGGTTCACAGTCCCAACCTAGAGAGATGGTCAATTCAAAAGGCCCAATAGGCTTAACGATAACCCATCTTCTTCAACAACGCAGCATCCTAGCAAGACGTGATATCGACGCGTTGTAGGGCCACCTAATGTCCCACGAGCAAGGTTGCCGTCCTTTTAACAGCTCACGGCGTACGATCCGGGATGAAAAAACATAGCAAAAGAAGAAAAGTGGCCTGAAACTGATGAAAATGTTCGATTCTGGGCTCCAAAAACGGGCACAGTGAGCAAGCTGGCTGACCCGTTGTAGAGCTCTCAGAGAGCGTTGCAACGGTATGATGTGCGCTGCGTAACTCCTTACGGATCAAAAGTTATGGGCACCAGAGCGACGGAGACCTGGTCACAAGCCCTACGCCCTCAGTTTGCGGGCCCAACCTCTACGTGAACTGAAGTTGTCTTGCCCAATGTTCCGTTGGATTTAGTAATAGAAATTTGGTGGATAAAGTATCTTGGCAACCCTAACCAAGGTAAAAAAAATTGAAAAGGGGGTGCAACACGAGGACTTCCTAGGGGACCACCCATTCTAGTACTACTATCGCCCAAGCACGCTTAACTTCGGAGTTTGGATGGGATCCGGTGTATTAGTGCTGGTATGATTGCACCCGTCATGTTGAGGGCACAATTCCTTTATTTTTTAACGGTTCACAGACCCAGGCTAGAGAGATGGCCCATTCAAAAGGCCCAAAGGGCTTAACGTTAACCCATCCGCTTCAACAACGCAACATCCTCTGAAGACGTGATATCGATGCATTGTAGGGCCCTATAATATCCCGTGAGTAAGGTTGTCGTCCTTTTAATAGCACACAACGTACGATTCACGATAGAAAAACAGATCAAAAGGAGAAAATTGGCCTAAAACTGATGAAAACGTTCGATTTTGGGCTCCAAAAAGGGCAAAGTAAGCAAGCTCGCTGCCCCCTTTCTTAGAGCTATTGAAGAGCTTTGCAACGGTATACTGTGCGCCGCGTAACTCCTTACGGATCAAAAGTTATGGGCACCGGAGCGACGGAGACCAGGTCACAAGCCCTATGCTCTCGGTTTGCGGGCCCAGCCTCCACGTGAAGCGAAGTTGTCTTGCCCGAGGTGCCGTGGGATTCGATAATAGAAATGTGGTGGATAAAGTATCTTGGCAACCCAAACCGAAGCAAAAAAAATTGAAAAGCGGGGTGCAACACGAGGACATACCAGGGGCTCACCTATCCTAGTACTAGTCTCGTCCAAGCATGCTTAACTTCGGAGTTCTGATTGGATCCAGTGCATTAGTGCTGGTATGATCGCACCCGTCATGTTGAGGGCACAATTCCTTTATGTGTTAACGGTTAACAGTCCCAGCCTATAGAGATGGCCAATTCAAAAGGCCTAATGGGCTTAACGATAACCCATCTGCTTCAACAACGCGGCATCCTAGCAAGACATGATATCGCCACGTTGTAGGGCCCCCTAATGTCCCACGAGTAAGGTTGTCGTCCTTTTAACAGCTCACGTCGTACAATCCGGGACGAAAAAATAGAGCAAAAGAAGAAAAGAGGCCTAAAATTGATGATAACGTTCGATTTTGGGCTCCAAAAAAGGGCGAAGCGAGCAAGCTGGCTACCACCGTCGTAGAGCTCTTAAAGAGCTTTGCAACGATATGCTGTGCGCCTCGTAACTCTTTACGGATCAAAAGTTATGGGCACCGGAGCAACGGAGACCAGGTCACAAGCCCTATGCCCTCGGTTTGCGGGCCCAGCCTCCACGTGAAGCGAAGTTGTCTTGCCCAAGGTGCCGTGGGATTTGATAATAGAAATATGGTGGATAAAGTATTTTGGCAACCCAAACCGAAGTAAAAAAAATTGAAAAGAGGGGTGCAACACGAGGACATCCCAGGGGGTCACCCATCCTAGTACTACTCTCGTCCAAGCACGCTTAACTTCAGAGTTCAGATGGAATCCGGTGCATTAGTGCTGGTATGATCGCACCCGTCATGTTGAGGGCACAATTCCTTTATTTGTTAACGGTTCACAGTCCCAGCCTAGAGAGATGGCCCATTCAAAAGGCCCAATGGGCTTAATGACAACCCATCCACTTCAAGAACGTAGCATCCTCGCAAGACGTGATATCGACGCATTGTAGGGCCCTCTAATATTTAGCGAGTAAGGTTGTCATCCTTTTAACAGCTCACGACGTACGATCCAACACAAAAAAATAGAGCAAAAGAAAAAAAGTGGTATGAAACTGAAGAAAACATTCGATTTTGGGCTCCAAAAATGGGCAAAGCAAGCAAGCTAGCTACCCCCGTCGTAGAGCTCTCAGAGAGCTTTGCAACGGTATGCTATGCGCCGCGTAACTCCTTACGAGTCAAAAATTATGGGCACCGGAGCGACAGAGACCTAGCCACAAGCCCTACGCCCTCGGTTTGCGGGCCCAGCCTTTACGTGAAGCGAAGTTTTTTTGCCCAATGTTCCATGGGATTCGGTAATAGAAATTTGGCGGATAAAGTATCTTGGCAACCTTAACCAAGGCAAAAAAAATTGAAAAGGGGGTGCAACACGAGGACTTCCCAAGGGGTCACCCATCCTAGTACTACTCTCGCCCAGGCACGCTTAACTTCGGAGTTCTGATAGGATCTGGTGCATTAGTGTTGGTATGATCGAACCCGTCATGTTGAGGGCACAATTCCTTTATGTGTTAACGGTTCACAGTCCCAGCCTAGAGAGATGGCCAATTCAAAAGGCCCAATGGGCTTAACGATAACCATTTGCTTCAACAATGTAGCATCCTAGCAAGACGTGATATCGACGTGTTGTAGGGCCCCCTAATGTCCAGAGAGTAAGGTTGTCGTCCTTTTAACAACTCACGATGTACGATCCAAGATGAAAAAACAGAGCAAAAGAAGAAAAGAGGCCTGAAACTGATGAAAACATTTGAATTTGGGCTCCAAAAAGGGGCACAGCAGCTTACTGGCTGCGCCCGTCTTAGAGCGCTCAGAGAGCTTTTCAACGGAATGCTGTGCGCCGCGTAACTCTTTACGGATCAAAAGTGATGGGCACCAGAGCGACGGATGCCTGGTCACATTCCCTACGCCTTCGGTTTGCGGGCCCAGCCTCTACGTGAAGTGAAGTTGTCTTGACCAATGTTTCGTGGGATTCGGTAATAGAAATTTGGTGGATAAAGTATCTTGGCAACCATAACCAGGGTAAAAAAAAATTGAAAAGGGGTTGCAACACGAGGACTTCCCTGGGGGTCACCCATCCAAGTGCTACTCTCGCCCAAGCATGCTTAACTTCGGAGTTCTGATAGGATACAGTGCATTAGTGCTGGTATGATCGCAACCGTCATGTTGAGGGACTAATTCCTTTATTTGTCAACGGTTCACAGACCCAGCCTAGAGAGATGGCCCATTAAAAAGGCCTAATGGGCTTAACAACAACCCATCCCCTTCAACAACGTAGCATCATCGCAAGATGTGATATCGACGCATTGTAGGGCATCAAATGTCTCGCGAGTAAGGTTGTCGTCCTTTTAAGAGCCCACGACGTACGATCCAGGACGGAAGAACAGAGCAAAAGAAGAAAAGTGGCCTAAAACTGATGAAAATGTTCGATTTTGGGCTCTTAAAAGGCCACAGTGAGCAAGCTCGCTGCCCTTTCTCTTAGAGCTGCCGGAGAGCTTTGCAACGGTATGCTGTGCGCCGCATAACTCCTTACGGATCAAAAGTTATGGGCACCGGAGCGACGGAGACTAGGTCACAAGCCTTATGCCCTCGTTTTGCGGGCCCAGCCTCCACGTGAAGCAAAGATTTCTTGCCCAAGGTGCCGCGGGATTTGATAATAGAAATGTGGAGGATAAAATATCTTGGCAACCCAAACTGGAGCAAAAAAAATTGGAAAGGGGGGTGCAACACGAGGACATCCAAGGGGGTCACCCATCCGAGTACTACTCTCGTCCAAGCACGCTTAACTTCGGAGTTCTGATGGGATCCGGTGCATTAGTGCTGGTATGATCGCACCCGTCACGTTGAGGGCACAATTCCTTTTTGTGTTAACGGTTCAGAGTCCTAGCCTAGAGAGATGGCCAATTCAAAAGGCCCAATGGGCTTAATGATAACCCATCTGCTTGAACAACGCCGCATCCTAGCAAGACGTGATATCAACGCATTGTAGGGCCCCCTAATGTCCCGCGAGTAAGGTTATCGTCCTTTTAACAGCTCACGACGTTTGATCCAGGACGAAAAATAGAGTAAAAGAAGAAAAGTGTCCTGAAATTGATGAAAACATTCGATTTTGGGCTCCAAAAAGGGCACAGCGAGCAAGCTGGCTGCCCTTGTGATACCCCGAACCTGGCATGTATTCAATAGCATTTAAAGTTCATTTAAATTGCATTTTATTGACCTTTCACCTTCTTTGACCAAACTAGTTGACTTTTCACCTACAATGACCAACTAGGACAAGGCGAAATTTTTTGAAATGTTTAATAAAGGGCAAACTTGGGATTAGAAATAAAAAAATGCAATGTTAAGTTAGTCAAATTTTGGGTCAACTTTGGAATTAAATCTGAACCAATTGGGGAATAGTTAGGTAGCAAATTATATGTGGTTGGAAAGCTCTATGAGTCTAGTTTCTGAGGCTTCAAACCGTTCGTGAATTGGAGTTTTCTAGAAGAAGTTATGGCCGTTTTTGTAAGGTCATGCATAGCTGTTTTGGTTTAGCGGGTTGACCGAATCTTTGACCTTTGACTTGTCATTTTTTTTTTCCTAAATAAGCAGAATTGCACACGAAAAAAAATAGAGAAGAAAGGCTTGAAACCATGAGGAAAAGAAGGAGAAAAAAAAGAAAATTTCAACTACAAATCACCAAATCTTTGCGTGAGCTTGCACAGGGTGGTTTCTGAGGCACTCTACGAGGTTTTCCTAGCGTCTACGAGCATCTAAGGTGAGGTTTCATCGTTATTTGCGCATTTGAAAAATGTATGTCTAAACTTTAATTTTTAGAACTTATGCGTAGATTGTTGTTTTAATCGTTTTGTTGCTTAAAGAATGTTCCTTGTTGATTGTAGAACATGTATTTATAGCTTTTTAGCATTTTCTGCGGTTGAAAATCGAAATTGCAATTTAAATTGATTAATGAATAGTGTTTTATGAATAGTAAACCCTTGAAATGATGAAGTTGGTCCGTAATGCTGTCCGTTGATGTAGAAATGTGCTAGGTATGCTAGAATGCCTAAATGCATGGTTTGTTTGGGTTGCGTAATGGAAAAAACGGGAATTATGCCTTGGTGAAAGTCGGGGTCGTTTAGGTCGAGTTTAGCGTTTTCTCGTTTTGCGTGATGGCATTGTTTCGGGAGGCCATGGAAGTACTTTTGGTGCGATTATGGCGTTGGTTGGATGTTTGGTTAGTATAGTTGTAGTTCAAACGAGCAAAGGGGGAAATCGGGGCTTTGCGCGAATTCTAGGGTAAAGTAGGGTTTCGGGGTCCTTAGACGTGCCTTATGGTGACCTAGGAGGATTGGCGAAGTCGGTTTCCAGAACTCGTGGCTCATTTGGAAATGGTAGTGTTTTGATAGTTGGGGCCGATTTGTGATTTTGCTTGTTATCTTGATATTATGCCTATAGAATGCTTAGGGTTGCTTGATATACTTGTTTAATTGGTGTTATTGTTGCTTATTATTTCTTTTTAGGCTTGAAAAGTTAGTTAAATGCTAGTATTGATTGTGATTGCTTGTTATCTCGTTTGTTGTCACTAGTTTGTATTGTTGTGCTATCGCTCGTTTATTGCCTTGTATCGAGTCTTGCATTGCATAGTGTCTCGCGCGTGAGTTATGGGCCTCTCTGGGTAGCCTCGGGTTGCCAGTGTTGGTTGCTCTAGCTCCGCTGCTATTCCATTTTCTCGCTTGGGTTGCCTCCTAAGGAGATTTGGGTCGTAGATTGATGGATACTTCCGGGGTATTCCAAACTGGTGTTATAAGGTGGATGCGCGCTTATTGTCATCGTTGTCAACATCAAGCTCGAGATTGATGTATCACTCGTGAAATGGTACATTGCTCATATGAGTGAACCATAGCCTTCAGAGTGTGGTATAGCTTTGAATGGTTGTGTTAATGTTTTCAGTAATTGCTTATTGTATTGATTGTTTGTCTTGAATGCTTACTTATCAGATATATCGCTTAACTGTCTTATGTGCATTGCATGAATTTCTTTCTCTCCAACTCGATATCTGTCTCGCCCTCACTAAGTATACGTGTTGTGTATACTCACTCCTCACCACCACATTTCAGGAAATGTCATGTTAGCTGGAAAGTTCGTGATTTCGTGAAAGTTCATGCCTGAAGAGTTGTCTTGCGTGCCTATGTGGCTTGAGTGTCGAAGTTGTAAAGATATATGCTTTCATATGTTGTATGTATTTATTGTTAAAAGAAATGTAATTTAAATCTAGCTAGGTAGTTGAGGTAAATTAATAAGCTAGTTTTTGTAATCAGTTAGCATAGCTTAACTTCAATGCATGTTGTAATGTCCAAAGGAAAAGAGCTAGAATGGCATGATAGTTTATTTTATGCAGTAGCTTAGTATGGTTTAATTTTCAAGTTTGAGTATACTTGTCAAAAATGAAAAGAGATAGGTTAGCTTTTAAATTGGAAATGTATGTATACTTGCTGAGTTTAATTGTTGAAAACCGAGGCTCGGATGGCCTTGAGGAAGTTTTGTATGGTTGGACACGGTGGTGGTCCATTTATATACTAATACAGGTTTTACATTTCGCCTAGAAACAGGGGAGACTCCGTCCGTTTTCCCTGAAAATTTTGCCCGGGTTTGGATTTGGATTGTGATTAGATCGATTGATAGAACTCCCGGTCTCGATTTTGGGCTCCAAAAAGGGCACATCGAGCAAGCTGGCTACCCCCGTCGTAGAGCTCTCAGACAGCTTTGCAACGGTGTGCTGTGCGCCGCGTAACTCCTTACGGATCAAAAGTTTTGGGCACCGAAGCGAGGGAGACCTGGTCCCAAGCCCTATGCCCTCGGTTTGCGTGCCCAGCCTCTACGTGAAGCGAAGTTGTCTTGCCCAATGTTCCTTGGGATTCGGTAATAGAAATTTGGCGGAAAAAGTATCTTGGCAACCCTAACCAGGCAAAAAAAATTGAAAAGGGGGTGCAACACGAGGACTTTCCAGGGGGTCACCCATCCTAGTACTACTTTAGCCCAAGCACGCTTAACTCCGGAGTTCTTATGGGATCCGGTGCATTAGTGCTGATATGATCGCACCCGTCATGTTGAGGGCACAATTCCTTTATGTGTTAACGGTTCACAGTCCCAGCCTAGAGAGATGGCCAATTAAAAAAGTCCAATGGGCTTAACAATAGCCCATCTGCTTCAACGACGCAGTATCGTAGCAAGATGTGATATCGACGCGTTGTAGGGCTCCCTAATGTCCCGCGAGTAAGGTTGTCGTCCTTTTAAAACCTCACGACGTACGATCCGGGACGAAAAAATAGAACAAAAGAAGAAAATTGTCCTAAAACTGATGAAACGTTCGATTTGGGGCTCCAAAAACGGGCACAGTAAGCGAGCTAGCTGCCCCCGTCGTAGAGCTCTCAGAGAGCTTTGCAATGGTATGCTGTGCCCCGTGTAACTCCTTACGGATCAAAAGTTATGGGCATTAGAGCGACGGAGACCTGGTCACAAGCCCTACGCCGTCGGTTTGCACGCCCAGCCTCTACGTGAAGCGATGTTGTCTTGCCCAATGTTCCGTGGGATTCGGTAATAGAAATTTGGTGGATAAAGTATCTTGGCAACCCTAACCAGGGCAAAAAAAATTGAAAAAGGGGTGCAACACGAGGACTTCCCAGGGGGTCACCCATCCTAGTACTACTCTCGCCTAAGCACGCTTAAGTTCGGAGTTGTGATAGGATCCGGTCCATCAGTGCTGGTATGATCGCACCAGTCACGTTGAGGGCACAATTGCTTTATTTGTTAACGGTTCATAGTCCCAGCCTAGAGAGATGGCCCATTGAAAAGGCCCAATGGGCTTAACGACAGCCCATCCACATCAACAACGCAGCATCCTCTCAAGACGTGATATCGAAGCATTGTAGGGCCATCTAATGTCCCACAAGTGAGATTGTCGTCATTTTAACTGTTCACAACGTACGATTCGGGACGGAAAAATAGAGCAAAAGAAGAAAAGTGGCCTGAAATTGATGAAAACGTTCGATTTCTTGCTCCAAAAAGGGCACAGCGAGCAAGCTCGCTGCCCCCTTTCTAGAACTGTCAGAGAGCTCTGTAACGGTATGTTATACGCCGCGTAACTCCGTACGGATCAAAAGTTATTGGCACCGGTGCGACAGAGACCAGGTCACAAGCCTTACGCCCTCGGTTTACGGGCCCATCCTCAACGTGAAGCGAAGTTGTCTTGCCCAAGGTGCTGTGGGATTCGATAATAGAAATGTGGTGGATAAAGTATCTAGGCAACCCAAACCGAACCAAAAAAAATTGAAAAGGGGGGTGCAACATGAGGATATCCCAGGGGGTCACCCATGCTAGTACTACTCTCGTCCAAGCATGCTTAACTTCGGAGTTCTGATGGGATCCGCTGCATAAGTGCTGGTATGATCGCACCCGTCATGTTGAGGGCACAATTCCTTTATGTGTTAACAGTTCACAGTCCCAGCCTAGAGAGATGGCCAATTCAAAAGGCCCAATGGGCTAAACGATAACCTATCTGCTTCAACAACGCTGCATCCTAGCAAGACGTGATATCGACGAGTTGTAGGGCCCCTAATTTCTCGCGAGTAAGGTTGTCTCCCTTTTAACAGCACACGACGTACGATCCAGGATGAAAAAACATAGCAAAAGTAGAAAAGTGGCCTGAAACTGATGAAAACGTTCAATTTTGAGCTCCAAAAATGGGCACAACAAGCAAGCTGGCTGCCTCCGTTGTAGAGCTCCCATAAAGCTTTGCAACGGTATGCTATGCGCCGCGTAACTCCTTACGGATCAAAAGTTATCGGCACCGGAGCGACGGAGACCAGGTCACAAGCCCTATGCCCTTGGTTTACGGGCCCAGCCTCCATGTGAAGCGAAGTTGTCTTGCCCAAGGTGCCGTGGGATTCGATAATAGAAATGTGGTGGATAAAGTATCTTGGCAACCCAAACCGGAGAAAAAAAAATTAAAAAGTGGGGTGCAACACGAGGACATCCCAAGGGGTCACCCATCCTTGTACTACTCTCGCCCAAGGACGCTTAACTTCGGAGTTCGAATGGGATCCGGTGCATTATTGCTGGTATGATCGCACTTGTCATGTTGAGGGCCCAATTCCTTTATGTGTTAATGGTTTACAGTCCCAGCCTTGAGAGATGGCCAATTCAAAAGGCCCAATGGGCTTAACGATAACCCATCTGCTTCAACAACGCAGCATCCAAGCAAGACGTGATATCGACGCATTTTAGGGCTCCCTAATGCCCCGCGAGTAAGGTTGTCGTCCTTTTAATAGCTCACGACATACAATACGGGACAAAAAAAATAGAGCAAAAGTAGAAAAGTGGCCTGAAACTGATGAAAATGTTCGATTTTAGGCTCCAAAAAGGGGCACAGCGAGCAAGCTACCTGCCCCCGTCGTAGAGCTCTCATAGAGCTTTGCAACGGTATGCTATGCACTGTGTAACTCCTTATAGATCAAAAGTTATGGGCACCAAAGCACTGAAGACCTAGTCACAAGCCCTACGCCCTCGGTTTGCGGGCCCAGCCTCTACGTTAAGCGAAGTTGCCTTGCCCAATGTTCCGTGGGATTCGCTAATCGAAATTTGGTGGATAAAGTATCTTGGCAACCCTAACCAGGGCAAAAAAAATTGAAAAGGGGGTGCAACACGAGGACTTTGCTGGGGCTCACCCATCCTAGTACTACTCTCGCCCAAGCACACTTAACTTCGGAGTTCTGATGGGATCCGCTGCATTAGGGCTGGTATGAACGCACCCGTAATGTTGAGGGCACAATTGCTTTATTTGTTAACCGTTCACAGTCCCATCCTAGAGAGATGGCACATTCAAAAGGCCTAATGGGCTTAACAACAACACTTCCGCTTCAACAACGCAGCATCCTCACAAGACATGTTATCGTCGCATTGTAGGGCCCTCTAATGTCCCGCGAATAATGTTTTCATCCTTTTAACAGCTCACGACGTACGATCCGGGATGAAAAAACAAAGGAAAAGAAGAAAAATGGCCTGAAATTGATGAAAACGTTCAATTTTGGTCTCCAAAAAGGGCACATCAATCATGCTCGCTGCCTCATTTGTAGAGCTGTGGGAGAGCTTTGCAACGGTATGCTATGCGCCGCGTAACTCCTGACGGATCAAAAGTTATGGGCACCGGAGCGACGGAGACCTGGTCACAAGCCCTATGCCCTTAGTTTGCGGGCCCAGCCTCCATGTGAAGCGAAGATGTCTTGCCCAAGGTACCGTGGGATTCGATAATAGAAATGTGGTGGATAAAATATCTTGGCAACCCAAACCGGAGCAAAAAAAAATTGAATAGGGGGTGCAACACGAGGACTTCCCGGGGGGAACCCATCCTTGTACTACTCTCGCCCAAGCACGCTTAACTTCAGAGTTCTGATGGGATCCGGTGCATTAGTGCTGGTATGATCGCACCCGTCATGTTGAGGGCACAATTCCTTTATCTGTTAACGGTTCACAGTCCCAGCCTAGAGAGATGGCCAACTCAAAAGGCCCAATAGGCTTAACGATAACCCATCTGCTTCAACAACACTGTATCCTAGCAAGACTTGATATCGACGCGTTGTAGGGCCCCTTAATGTCCCACGAGCAAGGTTGTCGTCTTTTTAATAGTTCACGACGTACGATCCAGGACGAAAAAACAGAGCAAAAGAAGAAAAGTGGCCAAAAACCGATGAAAACGTTCGATTTTGGGCTCCAAAAATGGGCACAGCGAGCAAGTTGGCTGCCCCCGTCGTAGGGCTCTCGGAGATCTTTGCAACGGTATACTGTACCCCCCGTAACTCCTTAGGGATCAAAACTTATGGGCACCGGAGCGACGGAGACCTGGCCACAAGCCCTACGCCCTCGGTTTGCGGGCCCAGCCTCTACGTGAAGCGAAGTTGTCTTCCCAATGTTCCATGGGATTCGGTAATAGAAATTTGGGGGATAAAGTATCTTGGCAATCTTAACCAGGGAAAAAAAATTGAAAAGGGGGTGCAACACGAGGACTTCCTAGGGGGTCACCCATCCTAGTACTACTCTCTCCCAGGCACGCTTAACTTCGGAGATCTGATGGGATCCGGTGCATTAGTGCCGGTATGATCGCACCCGTCATGTTGAGGGCACAATTGCTTTATTTGTTAACGGTTCACAATCCCAGCCTAGAGAGATGGCCCATTCAAAAGGCCCAATAAGCTTAACGACAACCCATGAGCTTCAACAACATACATCCTCACAAGACATGATATCGACGCGTTGTAGGGCCCCCTAATGTCCTGTGAGTAATGTTGTCGTCCTTTTAACAGCTCACGACGTACGATCCGGGATGAAAAAATTGAGCAAAAGAAGAAAAGTGGCTTGAAACTGATGAAAACGTTTGATTTTGGGCTTTAAAAAGGGGCACAGCTAGCTTGCTAGCTACCTCCGTCGTAGAGCTCTCAGAGAGCATTACAACAGTATGTTGTGCGCCGCGTAACTCCTTACGGATCAAAAGTTATGGGCACCAGAGCGGAGGAGACTTGGTCACAAGCCCTACGCCCTCGGTTTGTTGGTCCAGCCTCTACGTGAAGCGAAGTTGTCTTGCCCAATGTTCCGTAGGATTCAGAAATAGAAATTTGGTGGATAAAGTATCTTGGCAACCCTAACAAGGGCAAAAAAATTTTAAATGGGGGTGCAACAAGAGGACTTCCCAGGGGGTCACCCATCCTTGTACTACTCTCGCCCAAGCACGCTTAACTTCGGAGTTCTGATGGGATCCGGTGCATTAGTGCTGGTATGATCGCAACCGTCATGTTGATGGACTAATTCCTTTATGTGTTAACGGATCATAGTCCCAGCCTAGAGAGATGGCCCATTAAAGAGGCCCAATGGGCTTAACGATAACCCATCCGCTTCAACAATGCAGCATCCTCGCAAGACGTGATATCGACGCGTTGTAGGGCATCTAATGTCCGACGAGTAAGGTTGTCGTCCTTTTAACAGCTCACGACGTATGATCCGGGAAGAAAAAACATAGCAAAAGAAGAAAAGTGGCCAGAAACTGATGAAAACGTTCGATTGTGTGCTCCAAAAAGGCCACAGTGAGCAAGCTCGCTCCCCACTCTCTTAGAGCTGTCGGAGACCTTTAGAACGGTATGTTGTGCGTCGCGTAACACTTTACGGATCAAATGTTATGGGCAATGGAGCGACAGAGACTAGGTCACAAGCCCAACGCCCACAGTTTGCGGGCCCAGCCTCCACGTGAAGCGAAGTTGTCTTGCCCAAGGTGCAGTGGGATTCGATAATAGAAATATGGTGGATAAAGTATCTTGGCAACTCAAACCGAAGAAAAAAAAATTGAAAAGGGTGGTGCAACACGAGGACATCTCAGAGGGTCTCACATCCTAGTACTACTCTCGTCCAAGCACGCTTAACTTCGGAGTTCTGATGGGATCTGATGCATTAGTCATGCTATGATAGCACCCATCATGTTAAGGGCACAATTCCTTTATGTGTTAACGGTTCACAGTCCCAGCCTCGAGAGATGGCCAATTCAGAAGGCCCAATGGGCTTAACGATAACCCATCTGCTTCAACAACGCAGCATCCTAGCAAGACGTGATATCTACGCGTTGTAGGGCCCCCTAATGTCCCGCGAGTAAGGTTGTCGTCTTTTTAATAGCTCACGACGTACGATTCGGAATGAAAAAATAGAGTAAAAGAAGAAAAGTGGCCTGCAACTGATGAAAACGTTCGATTTTGTGCTCCAAAAAGGGTATAACGAGCAAGCTGGTTTTCCATGTCGTAGAGCTCTCAGAGAGCTTTGCAACGGTATGTTGTGCGCCGCGTAACACTTTACGGATCAAAAGTTATGGGCACCGGAGCGACAGAGACTAGGTCACAAGCCGTACGCTGTCGGTTTGCGGGCCCAGCCTCCACGTGAAGCGAAGTTGTCTTGCCCATGGTGCCGTGGGATTCGATAATAGAAATGTGGTGGATAAAGTATCTTGGCAACCCAAACCAGAGCAAAAAAAATTGAAAAGGCGCTACAACACGAGCACTTCCCAGGGGGTCACCCAGCCTAGTACTATTCTCGCCTGAGCACGGTTAACTTCGGAGTTCTTATGGGATCCGGTGTATTAGTGCTGGATGATCGCACCAGACATGTTGAGGGCACAATTCCTTTATGTGTTAACGGTTCACAGTCCCAGCCTAGAGAGATGGCCAATTCAGAAGGCCCAATGGGTTTAACGATAACCCGTCTGCTTCAACGACGCAGCATCCTAGCAAGACGTGATATCGACTCATTGTAGGGCCCCCTAATGACCCGCGAGTAAGATTTTCGTCCTTTTAACACCTCACGATGTACGATATGGGATGAAAAAACAGAGCAAAAGAAGAAAAGTGTCCTGACACTGATGAAAATGTTCAATTTTGGTCTCCAAAAAGGGCACAGCGAGCAAGCTAGCTGCCCTCGTCGTAGAGCTCTCAAAGTGCTTTGCAACGGTATGCTGTGCCCCGCGTAACTCCATACGGATCAAAAGTTATGGGCACTAGAGCGACGAAAACCTGGTCAAAAGCCCTATGCCCTCGGTTTACGGGCCCAGCCTCTACGTGAAGCGAAGTTGTCTTGCCCAAAGTTTCGTGGGATTCGATAATAGAAATTTGGTGGATAAAGAATCTTGGCAACCCTAACCAGGGCAAAAAAAATTGAAAAAGGTGTGCAACACGAGGACTTCCAAGGGGTCACCCATTCTAGTACTAATCTCGCCCAAGCGCGCTTAACTTTAGAGTTCTGATGGGATCCGGTGCATTAGTGCTGGTATGATCGCACCCCTCATGTTGAGGGCACAATTCCTTTATTTGTTAACCGTTCACTGTCCGAGCCTAGAGAGATGGCCCATTCAAAAGGTCCAATGGGCTTAACGATAACCCATCCGCTTCAACAACACAGCATCCTTGCAATACGTGATATCGACGCGTTGTAGAGCCTTCTAATGTCCCGTGATTAAGGTTGTCGTCCTTTTAACAGCTCACGAAGTACGATCCGGGACGAAAAAACAGAGCAAAAGAAGAAAAGTAGCCTGAAACTGATGAAAACGTTCGATTTTTTGCTCCAAAAAGGGCACAGCATGCAAACTCGCTGCCCCCTTTCTTAGAGGCGTCGGAGAGCTTTGCAACGGTATGCTGTGCGCCGCGTAACTCCTTACGGATCAAAAGTTATGGGCACCGGAGGGACGGAGACAAGGTCACAAGCTCTATGCCCTCGGTTTGCGGGCCCAGCCTCCATGTGAAGCGAAGTTTTCTTGCCCAAGGTACCGTGGGATTCGATAATAGAAAGTTGTGGATAAAGTATCTTGGCAACCCAAACCGGAGCAAAAAAAATTGAAAAGGGGGTGCAACACGAGGACTTTCCAGGGGGTCACCCATCCTAGTACTACTCTCCCCCAGGCACGCTTAACTTCAGAGTTCTGATGGGATCCGGTGCATTAGTGCTGGTATGATCGCACCCGGCATGTTGAGGGCACAATTCCTTTATCTGTTAACGATTCACAGTCGCAGCCTAGAGAGATGGCCAATTCAAAAGGCCCAAAAGGCTTAACGATAACCCATCTGCTTCAACAACGCTGCATCCTAGCAAGACGTGATATCAACGCGTTGTAGGGCCCCCTAATGTCCGACGAGTAAGGTTGCCGTCTTTTTAATACTTCCCGACGTCCGACCCGGGACGAAAAAACAGAGCAAAAGAAGAAAAGTGGCCTAAAACTGATGAAAACCTTCGATTTTGGGCTCCAAAAATAGGCAAAGCAAGCAAGCTGGCTGCCCCCATCGTAGAGCTCTCAGAGATCTTTGCAACGGCATGCTGTGCGCGGCGTAACTCCTTATGGATCAAAAGTTATGGGCACCGGAGCGACGGCGACCTGGCCACAAGCCCTGCGCCCTCGGTTTACGGGCCCAGCCTCTACGTGAAGCGTAGTTGTCTTCCCAATGTTCCGTGGGATTCGGTAATAGGAATTTGGTGGATAAAGTATCTTGGCAACCTTAACTAGGGAAAAAAATTGAAAAGGGGGTGCAACACGAGGACTTTCCAGGGGGTCACCCATCCTAGTACTACTCTCCCCCAGGCACGCTTAACTTCAGAGTTCTGATGGGATCCGGTGCATTAGTGCTGGTATGATCGCACCCGTAATGTTGAGGGCACAATTCCTTTATTTGTTAATGGTTCACAGTCCCAACCTAGAGAGATGGCCCATTCAAAAGGCCCAATGTGCTTAACGACAACCCATCCGCTTCAACAACGTAGTATCCTCGCAAGACATGATATCGACGCATTGTAGGACCCCTAATGTCCCACGAGTAAGGTTGTCGTCCTTTTAACATCTCACGACGTACGATCAGGGATGAAAAAATAGAGTAAAAGAAGAAAAGTGGCTTGAAACTGATGAAAATGTTTGATTTTGGGCTTTAAAAAGCGGCACAACTAGCTTGCTAGCTGCCGCCGTCGTAGAGCTCTTAGAGAGCTTTACAACGGTATGTTGTGCGCCACATAACTCCTTACGGATCAAAAGTTATGGGCACTAGAGCGACGGACACTTGGTCACAAGCCCTATGCCCTCGGTTTGCGGGCCCAGCCTCTACGGGAAGCGAAGTTGTCTTGCCCAATGTTCCGTGGGATTCGAAAATAGAAATTTGGTGGATAAAGTATCTTGGCAACCCTAACCAGGGCAAAAAAATTTGAAATGGGGATGCAACAAGAGGACTTGCCAGGGGGTCACCCATCCTTGTACTACTCTCGCCCAACCACGCTTAACTTCGGAGTTCTGATGTGATCCGGTGCATTAGTGCTGGTATGATCGCAACCGTCATGTTGAGGGACTAATTCCTTTATTTGTTAACGGTTCACAGTCCCAGCCTAGAGAGATGGCCAATTAAAAAGGCCCAATGGGCTTAACGACAACCCATCAGCTTCAACAAAGCAGCATCCTCGCAAGACGTGATATCGACGCGTTGTAGGGCATCTAATGTCCCGCGAGTAGGGTTGTCGTCCTTTTAATAGCTCACGAAGTACGATCCGGGATGGAAAAACAAAGCAAAAGAAGAAAAGTGGCCAGAGACTGATGAAAACATTCGATTTTGGGCCCTAAAAAGGCCACAGCGAGCAAGCTCGCTGCCCCTTTTCTTAGAGCTGTCGGAAAGCTTTACAACGGTATGCTGTGCGACGCGTAACTCCTTACGGATCAAAAGTTATGGGCTCCGGAGCGACAGCGACTAGTTCACAAGCCCTACGCCCATAGTTTGCGGGCCTAGCCTCCATGTGAAGCGAAGTTATCTTGCCCAAAGTGCCGTGGGATTCGATAACAGAAATGTGGTGGATAAAGTATCTTGACAACCCAAACTGGAGCAAAAAAAATTGAAAAGGGGGGTGCAACACGAGGACATCCCAAATGGTCTCCCATTCTAGTACTACTCTCGTCCAAGCACACTTAGCTTCGGAGTTCTGATGGGATCCGGTGCATTAGTGCTGGAATGATCGCACCCGTCATGTTGAGGGCAGAATTCCTTTATGTGTTAATGGTTCACAGTCCCAGCCTAGAGAGATGGCCAGTTCAGAAGGCCCAATGGGCTTAACGATAACCCATCTGCTTCAACAACACAGCATCCTAGGAAGACGTGATATCGACGCGTTGTAGGGCCCCCTAATGTCCCGCGAGTAAGGTTGTAGTCCTTTTAACAGCTCACGACGTACGATCCGGGACGAAAAAACAGAGCAAAAGAAGAAAAGTGGCATGCAACTGATGAAAACGTTCGATTTTGGGATCAAAAAAGGGCACAGCGAGCTAGCTGGCTGTCCCCGTCGTAGAGCACTTAGAGAGCTTTGCAACGGTATGCTGTGCGCCGCGTAACTCCTTACGGAACAAAAGTTATGGGCACTGGAGCGACAGAGACTAGGTCATAAGCCCTACGCCCTCGGTTTGCAGGCCCAGCCTCCACGTGAAGCGAAGTTGTCTTGCCCAAGGTGCCGTGGGATTCGATAATAGAAATGTGGTGGATAAAGTATCTTTGCAACCCAAATCGGAGAAAAAAAAATTGAAAAGGGGGTGCAACACGAGTACTTCCCAAGGGGTCACCCATCCTAGTACTACTATCGCCCAAGCACGCTTAACTACGAAGTTCTTATGGGATCCGGTGCGTTAGTGCTGGTATGATCGCACCAGTCATGTTGAGGGCACAATTCCATTATGTGTTAACAGTTCACAGTCCTAGCCTAGAGAGATGGCCAATTCAAAAGGCCCAATGGGCTTAACGATAACCCATCTGCTTCAACGACGCAGCATCCTAGCAAGACGTGTTATCGACGCATTGTAGGGCCCCCTAATGCCCCGCGAGTAAGGTTGTCATCCTTTTAACACCTCACGATATACGATCTGGGATGAAAAAATAGAGCAAAAGAAGAAAATTATGCTAAAACTGATGAAAACGTTCGATTTTGGGCTCCAAAAAGGGCACAGCGAGCAAGCAAGCTGCCCCCGTCGTAGAGCTCTCAGAGAGCTTTGCAACGGTATGTTGTGCCCCACATAACTCCTTACGGATCAAAAGTTATGGGCACCAGAACGACGTAGACCTAGTCAAAAGCCCTACGCCCTCGGTTTGCGGGCCCAGCCTCTACGTGAAGCGAAGTTGTCTTGGCCAATGTTCCGTGGGATTCGGTAATAGAAAATTGGTTGATAAAGTATCTTGGCAACCCTAACCAGGGCAAAAAAATTGAAAAAGGGGTGCAACACGAGGATTTCCCAGGGGGTCACCCATCCTAGTACTACTCTCGCCCAAGCGCTCTTAACTTCGGAGTTCTGGTGGGATCCGGTGCATTAGTGCTGGTATGATCGCACTCGTCATGTCGAGGGCACAATTCCTTTATTTGTTAACGGTTCACAGTCCCAGCCTAGAGAGATGGTCAATTCAAAAGGCCCTATGGGCTTAACGATAACCCATCTGGTTCAACAACGCAGCATCCTATCAAGATGTGATATCGACACGTTGTAGGGCCCTCTGATGTCCCGTGAGTCAGGTTGTCGTCCTTTTAACAGTTCACAACGTACGATCCGGTACGGAAAAAATATTGCAAAAGATGAAAAGTGGCCTGAAACTGATGAAAACGTTTGATTTTGGGCTCCAAAAATGGGCACAGCGAGCAAGCTGGCTGCCCCCGTCGTAGAGCTCTCAGAGAGCTTCGCAACGGTAAGCTGTGCACCGTGTAACTCCTTACGGATCAAACGTTATGGGCACCAGAACGACGGAGAGCAGGTCACAAGCCCTACGCCCTCAGTTTGCGGGCCTAGCCTCTACGTGAAGCGAAGTTGTCTTGCCCAATATTCCGTGGGATTCGATAATTGAAATTTGGTGGATAAAGTATCTTGGCAACCGTAATCAGGGCAAAAAAAATTGAAAAGGGGGGGCAACACGAGGACTTCCCAAAGGGTCACCCATCCTAGTACTACTCTCGCCCAAGCATGCTTAACTTCGGAGTTCTGATGGGATCCGGTGCATTAGTGCTGGTATGAACGCACCCGTCATGTTGAGGGCACAATTCCTTTATTTCTTAATGGTTCACAGTCCCATCCTAGAGAGATGGCCCATTCAAAAGGCCCAATGGGCTTAACGACAACCCATCAGCTTCAACAACGCTGCATCCTCGTAAGACGTGATATCGACACAATGTAGGGCCCTCTAATGTCCCGCGAGTAAGGTTTTCGTCCTTTTAACAGCTCACGACGTATAATCCAGGACGGAAAAACTAAGCAAAAATAGAAAAATGGCCTGAAATAGATGAAAACGTTCGATTTTGGGCTACAAAAAGGGCCCAGCGAGCAAACTCGCTACCCCATTCGTACAGCTGTGGGAGAGCTTTGCAACGGTAAGTTGTGCGCCGTGTAACTCCTTACGGATCAAAAGTTATGGGCACAAGAGCGACGAAGACCTAGTCACAAGCCCTATTTTATCAATTTGCGGGACCAGCCTCCACATGAAGCGAAGTTGTCTTGCCCAACGTGCCATGGGATTCGATAATAGAAATGTGGTGAATAAAATATCTTGGCAACCCAAACCGGAGCAAAAAAAATTGATCGCATCCGACATGTTGAGGGCACAAATCCTTTATCTGTTAACGGTTCACAGTCCCAGCCTAGAGAGATGGTCAATTCAAAAGGCCCAATGGGCTTAACGATAACCCATCTGCTTCAACAACTCAGCATCCTAGCAAGACGTGATGTCAACCCGTTGTAGGGCCCCCTAATGTCCCGCAAGTAAGGACTTCCCAGGGGGTCACCCATCCTAGTACTACTCTCGCCCAAGCACGCTTAACTGCGGAGTTCTGATAGAATCTGGTGCATTAGTGCTGGTATGATCGCACCCGTTATGTTGAGAGCGCAATTCCTTTATTTGTTAACGGTTCACAGTCCCATTCGAGAGAGATGACCCATTCAAAAGGCCTAATGGGCTTAACGATAACCCATCTGCTTCAACAATGTAGCATCCTAGCAAGATATGATAACGACGCGTTGTAGGGCCCCCTAATGTCTCGCGAGTAAGATTGTTGTCCTTTTAACAGCTCATGACGTACGATACGGGATGAAAAAACAAAGCAAAATAAGCAAATTGGCTTGAAACCGATGTAAACGTTTGATTTTGGGCTCCAAAAACGGGCACACGAAGCAAATTGGCTGCCCCCGTCGTAGAGCTCTCAGAAATCTTTGCAACAGTATGTTGTGGGCCGCATAACTCCTTACGGATAAAAAATTATGGGCACCGTAGCGACGGAGACCTGGTCACAAGCCCCACGCCCTCGGTTTGCGGGCCCAGCCTCTACGTGAAGCAAAGTTGTCCAACCCATTGTTCCGTGGGATTCGGTAACATAAATTTTGTGGATAAAGTATCTTGGCAACCCTAACCAGGGCAAAAAAAATTGAAAAGGGTGTGCAACACGAGGAATTCCCAAGAGGTCACCCATGACAGTACTACTCTCGCCCAAGCACGCTTAACTTCGGAGTTCTGATGAAATCTGGTGCATTAGTGCTGGTATGATCGCACCCGTCATGTTGAGGGCGCAATTCCTTTATTTGTTAACAGTTCACAGTCCCATCCAAGAGAGATGGCCTATTCAAAACGCCTAATGGGCTTAACTACAACCCATCCGCTTCAACAACGTAGCATCCTCGCAAGATGTGATATCGTCACGTTGTAGGGCCCTCTAATGTCCCGCGAGTAAGGTTGTTGTCCTTTTAATAGCTCACGATGTACGATCCAGGACGGAAAAACAGAGCAAAAGAAGAAAATTGGCCAGAAACTGATGAAAACTTTTGATTTTGGGCTCCAAAAAGGGGTACAGAGAGCAAGCTCCCTGCCCCCTCTCTTAGAGCTGTCGAAGAGCTTTGCAACGGTATGTTGTGCGCCGCGTAACTCCTTACGGATCAAAAGTTATGGGCACCGGAGCGACGGAGACCAGGTAACAAGCCCTACACCCTCGGTTTGCAGGCGCAGCCTCCACGTGAAACGAAGTTGTCTTGCCCAAGGTGCCGTGGGATTCTATAATAGAAATGTGGTGGATAAAGTATCTTGGCAACCCAAACCGGAGCAAAAAAAATTGAAAAGAGGGGTGCAACACGAGGACTTCCCAGGGAGTCACCCATCCTAGTACTACTTTCGCCCAAGCACGCTTGACTTCGGAGTTCTGATGGGATCCGGTGCATTAGTACTGGTATGATCGCACCAGTCATATTGAGGTCACAATTCCTTTATGTGTTAACGGTTCACATTCCCAGCCTAGAGAGATGCCCAATTCAAAAGGCCCAATGGGTTTAACGATAACCCATCTACTTCAACAACGCAGCATCCTAACAAGACGGGATATCGACGCTTTGTAGGGCCCCCTAATGTCCAACGAGTAAGGTTGTCGTCCTTTTAACAGCTCACGACCTACGATCTGGGACGGAAAAACAGAGCAAAAGAAGAAAAGTGGCCTGAAACCGATGAAAATGTTCGATTTTGGGTTCCAAAAACGAGCACAGTGTGCAAGCTGGCTTCCCATGTGGTAGATCTCTCAGAGAGCTTTGCAATGGTATGCTGTGCACCGCATAACTACTTACGGATTAAAAGTTATGGGCACCGGAGCGACCGAGACCTGGTCACAAGCCCTACGCCCTCTGTTTGCGGGCCCAGCCTCTAGGTGAAGCGAAGTTGTCTTGCCCAATGTTCTGTGTGATTTGGTAATAGAAATTTGGTAGATAAAGTATCTTAGCAACCCTAACCAGGGCAAAAAAAATTGAAATGGGGGTGCAACACGAGGACTTCGCACAGGGTCACCCATCCTAGTACTACTTTCGCCCAAGCACGCTTAACTTCGGTGTTCTGATGGGATCCGGTGCATTATTGTTGGTATGATCACACCCGTCATGTTGACGGTACAATCCTTTTATTTGTTTACGGTTCACACTCCCAGCCTAGAGAGATGGCCCATTCAAAAGGCGCAATAGGCTTAGCGACAACCCATCTGCTTCAACAACGCAGCACCCTTGCAAGACGAGATATCAACGAGTTGTGGGGCCCTCTAATGTCCGACGAGTAAGGTTGTCGTCCTTTTAACAGCTCACGACGTACGATCCAGGATGGAAAAACAGAGCAAAAGAAGAAAAGTGGCCTGAAATTGATGAAAATATTCGATTTTGGGCTCCAAAAAAGGTACAGCGAGCAAGCTCGTTGCCCTCTTCGTATAGCTGTCGGAGAGCTTTGCAACGGTATGCTGTGTGCCGCATAACTCCTTACTGATCAAAAGTTATGGTCATTGGAGTGACGGAGACCTAGTCACAAGCCCTACGCCTTCGGTTTGCGGGCCCAGCCTCTACGTGAAGCGAAGTTGTCTTGCCCAAGGTGCCGTGGGATTCGATAATACAAATGTGGTGGATAAAATATCTTGGCAACCCAAACCAGACCAAAAAAAATTGAAAAAGGGGATGCAACATGAGGACTTCCCAGGGGGTCACCCATCCTAGTACTACTCTCGCCCAAGCACGCTTAACTTCAGAGTTCTGATGGGATGCGGTGCATTAGTGCTGTTATGATCGCACCCATCATGTTGAGGGCACAATTCCTTTATGTGTCAACGGTTCACAGTCCCAGCCTAGAGAGATGGCCCATTCAAAAGGCCCAACGGGTTTAACGACAACCCATCTGCTTCAACAACGTAACATCCTTGTAAGGCGTGATATCGATGCATGGTAGGGCCCTGTAATATCCCGCGAGTTAGGTTGTCGTCCTTTTAACAGCTCACGACGTACGATCTGGGACGAAAAAACAAAGCAAAAGAAGACAAGTGTCCAGAAACTGGTAAAAACGTTCGATATTGGGCTCCGAAAATGGGTA
The DNA here is from genome assembly GCA_037974665.1 of Ehretia macrophylla. Taxonomy (NCBI): domain Eukaryota; kingdom Viridiplantae; phylum Streptophyta; class Magnoliopsida; order Boraginales; family Ehretiaceae; genus Ehretia; species Ehretia macrophylla. The sequence goes on along the minus strand of CM075770.1, from coordinate 82,511,392 downwards.
CAACTAGCAAGCTGGCTGCCCCCTTCGTAGAGCTCTCGGAGAGCTTTGCAACGGTATGCTGTGCTCCGCGTAACTCCTTACGGATCAAAAGTTATGGGCACCGGAGCGACGATGACCTGGTCACAAGCACTACGCCATCGGTTTGCTGGCCCAGCCTCCAAGTGAAGCGAAGTTGTCTTGCCCAGGGTGCCGTGGGATTCAATAATAGAAATGTGGTGGATAAATTATCTTGGCAACCCTAACCAGGGCAAATAAAATTGAAAAAAGTGGTGCAACACGAGGACTTCCCAGGGGGTCACCCATCCTAGTACTCCTCTCGCCCAAGCCCGCTTAACATCGGTGTTTTGACGGGATTCGGTGCATTAGTGTTGGTATGATCGCACCCGTCATGTTGAGGGCACAATTCCCTTATGTGTTAATGGTTCACAGTCCCTGCTTAGAGAGATGGCCCATTCAGAAGGCCCAATAGGCTTAACAACAACCCATCCGCGTCAACAACGCAGCTTCCTCGCAAAACGTGACATCGACGCGTTGTAGGGCCCTCTAATGACCCGCGAATAAGGTTGTCGTCTTTTTAACAGCTCATGACGTACGATCCGGGACGAAAAAATAGAGCAAAAAAAGAAAAGTGGCCCGAAACTGGTTAAAACGTTCGATTTTGGGCTCCAAAAATGGGCAAGGTAAGCAAGCTGGCTGCCCCCGTTGTAGAGCTCTCGGAGAGGTTTGCAACGGTATGCTGTGCTCCACGTAACTCCTTATGAATCAAAAGTTATGGGCATCGGAGCGACGGAGACCTGGTCACAAGCATTACGCCCTTGGTTTGCTGGCCCGTCCTCCACGTGAAACGAAGTTTTCTTGCCCAGGGTGCCGTGGGATTCGAAAATAGAAATGTGGTGGATAAAGAATCTTGGTAGGCCTACCCAGGGAAAAAAATTTGAAAAGGTGGGTGCAACATAAGGACTTCCCACGGGGTGTTCCATCCTAGTACTACTCTCGCCCAAGCACGCTTAACTTCGGAGTTCTGAAGGGATCCGGTGCATTGGTGCTGGTATGATCGCACCCACCATGTTGAGGGCACAATTTCTTTATGCGTTAACGGTTCACAGTCCCAACCTAGAGAGATGGCCCATTCAGAAGGCCCAATGGGCTTAACGACAACCCATCCGCTTCAACAACGCAGCATCCTCGCAAGACGTGATATCGACGCGTTGTAGGGCCCTCTAATGTCCAGCGAGTAAGGTTGTCGTCCTTTTAACTGCTCATGACGTACGATCCGGGACGGAAAAATAGAGCAAACGAAGAAAAATGGCCCAAAACTGATGAAAACGTTCGAATTTGGGATCCAAAAAGGCCACAGCAAGCAAGCTGGCTGCCCCCGTCGTAGAGCTCTCGGAGGGCTTTGGAATGGTAGGTTGTGCGCCGCGTAACTCCTTACGGATCAAAAGTTATGTGCACCGGAGCGATAGAGACCTGGTCACAAGCCCTATGCCCTGGGTTTGCGGGCCCAACCTCCACGTAAAGCGAAGTTGTCTTTCCCAGCGTGCCATGGGATTCGACAATAGAAATGTGGTAGATAAATTATCTTGGCAACCCTATCCAGAGCAAAAACAATTGAAAAGGGGGTGCAACACGAGGACTTCCCAGGGGGTCACCGATCCTAGTACTACTCTCACCCAAGCACACTTAACTTCGGAGTTCTGATGGGATTCGGTGCATTAGTGCTGGTATGAACACACCCGTCATGTTGAGGGCACAAATCCTTTATGTGTTAACGGTTCACAGTCCCAGCCTAGAGAGATGGCCCATTCAGAATGCCCAATGGGCTTAACGACAACCCATCGGCGTCAACAATGCAGCATCCTCGCAAAACGTGACATCGACGCGTTGTAGGCCCCTCTAATGACCCGCGAGTAAGGTTGTCGTCTTACTAACAGCTCATGACGTACGATCCGGGAAGAAAAAATAGAGCAAAAGAAGAAAAGGGGCTCGAAACTGATAAAAATGTTCGATTTTGGGCTCCAAAAACTGGCATTGCAAGAAAGCTGGATGCCCCTGTCGTAGAGCTCTCGGAGAGCTTTGCAACAGTATGCTGTGCACCGTGTAACTCCTTACGGATCAAAAGTCATGGGCACCGGAGCGACGAACACCTAGTCACAAGCCCTACGCCCTCGGTTTGCGGGCCCAGCCTCTACGTGAAGCGAAGTTGTCTTGCCCATGGTGCCATGGGATTCGATAATAGAAATGTGGTGGATAAAGTATCTTGGAAACCCTAACCAGAGCAAAAAAAATTGAAAAGGGGGTGCAAAACGAGGACTTCCCAGGGGGTCTTCCATCCTAGTACTACTCTCGCCCAAGCACGCTTAACTTTGGAGTTTTGAAGGGATCCGGTGCATTGGTGATGGTATGATCGCACCCACCATGTTGAGGGCACAATTTCTTTATGTGTTAACGGTTCACAGGCCCAGTCTAGAGAGATGGCCAATTAAGAAGGCCCATTGGGATTAATGACAACCCATCCGCTTCAACCACGCAGCATCCTCGCAAGACATGATATCGACGTGTTGTAGGGCCCTCTAATGTCCGGCGAGTAAGGTTGTCGTCATTTTAACAGCTCATGACGAACGATGCGGGATGGAAAAACAGAGAAAACGAAGAAAAATGGCCCAAAATTGATAAAAACGTTTGAATTTGTGATCCAAAAAGGCTACAACAAGCAAGCTGGCTGCTCCCGTCGTAGAGCTCTCGGAGGGCTTTGGAATGGTATGTTGTGTGCCGTGTAACACCTTATGGATCAAAAGTTATGCGCACCGGAGCGACAGAGACGTGGTCACAAGCCTTATGCCCTCGGTTTGCGGGCCCAACCTCCACGTAAAGAGAAGTTGTCTTTCCCAGCGTGCCATGGGATTCGACAATAGAAATGTGGTAGATAAATTATCTTGGCAACCCTATCCGGAGCAAAAAAAATTGAAAAGGGGGTGCAACACGAGGACTTCCCAGGGGGTCACCCATCCTAGTACTACTCTCGCCCAAGCACACTTAACTTCGGAGTTCTGATGGGATTCGGTGCATTAGTGCTGGTATGAATGCACACGTCATGTTGAGGGCACAAATCCTTTATGTGTTAACGGTTCACAGTCCCAGCCTAGAGAGATGGCCCATTCAGAAGGTCCAATGGGCTTAACGACAACCCATCCACTTCAACAACGTAGCATCCTCGCAAGACGTGATATCGACGCGTTGTAGGGCCCTCTAATGTCCCGCAAGTAAGGTTGTCGTCCTTTTAACAGCTCACGACATACGATCAGGGACGAAAAAATAGAGTAAAAGAAGAAAAGTGGCCCAAAACTGATGAAAACATTTGAATTTGGGCTCCAAAAAGGGCAAAGCAAGCAAGTTGACTGCCCCCGTCGTAGAGCTCTCGGAAAGCTTTGCAACGGTATGCTGTGCGCCGTGTAACTCCTTACGGACCAAAAGTGATGGGCACCGGAGTGACGAAGACGTGGTCACAAGCCCTACGCCCTCGGTTTGCGGGCCCAGCCTCCACGCGAAGCGAAGTTGTCTTGCCCAGGGTGTCACGGGATTCGATAATAGAAATGTGGTGGATAAATTATCTTGGCAACCCTAACTGGTGCAAAAAAAATTGAAATGGGGGGTGCAACACGAGGACTTCCCATGGGGTTACCCATCCTAGTACTACTTTCGCCCAAGCACGCTTAACTTCGTAGTTCTGATGGGATCCGGTGAATTAGTGCTGGTATGATCGCACCCGTCATGTTGAGGGCACAATTCCTTTATGTGTCAACACTTCACAGTCCCAGCCTAGAGAAATGGCCCTTTCAAAAGGCCCAATGGGCTTAACGACAACCCATCTGCTTCAACAACGCAGCATCCTTGCAATAAGTGATATCGACACGTTGTAGGGCCCTCTAACGTCCCGTGAGTAAGGTTGTCGTCCTTTCAACAGCTCACGACGCACGATCGGGGACGGAAAAACAGAGCAAAAGAATAAAAGTGGCCTGAAACTGGTGTAAACGTTCGATTTTGGGCTCCAAAAATGGGCGCAGCCAGCAAGCTCACTGCCACCGTCGTAGAGCTCTCGGAGAGCTGTGCAACGGTATGCTGTGCGCCACGTAACTCCTTACGGATCAAAAGTTATGGGCATCGGAGCGACGGAGACCTGGTCACAAGCACTACGCCCTCGGTTTGCTGGCCCAGCCTCCACGTGAAGCGAAGTTGTCTTGCCCAGGGTGCCATGGGATTCGATAATAGAAATGTGGTGGATAAATTATCTTGGCAACCCTAACCGGAACAAAAAAAATTAAAAAGGGTGGTGCAACACGAGGACTTCCCAAGGGGTCACCCATCCTAGTACTACTCTCACCCAAGCACGCTTAACTTCGGAGTTCTGATGGGATCCGGTGCATTAGTGCTGGTATGATCGCACCCGCCATGTTGAGGGCACAATTACTTTATGTGTTAACGGTTCACAGTCCCATCCTAGAGAGATGGCCCATTCAGAAGGCTCAATGGGCATAAGGACAACCCATCCGCTTCAATAACGCAGCATCCTCGCAAGTGGTGATATCGATGCGTTGTAGGGCCCTCAAATGTCCTGCGTGTAAGGTTGTCGTCCTTTTAACAACTCACGACATACGATCCAGGACGAAAAAATAGGGCAAAAGAAGAAAGTCTCCCAAAATTGGTGAAAATGTTCAATTTTGGGTTCCAAAAATGGGTACAGCGAGCAAGCTGGCTACCCCCGTCGTAGAGCTCTCGGAGAGCTTTGCAACGGTATGTTGTGCGTCGCGTAACCCCTTACTGATCAAAAGTTATGGGCACCGGAGCAACGGACACCTGGTCACAAGCACTACGGCCTCGGTTTGTTGGCCCAGCCCCCACGTGAAGCGAAGTTGTCTTGCCCAGGGTGCCGTGGGATTCGATAATAGAAATGTGGCGGATAAATTATCTTGGCAACCCTAACCGAAGCAAAAAAAATTAAAAAGGGGGGTGCAACACGAGGACTTCCCAAGGGGTCACCCATCTTAGTACTACTCACGCTCAAGCACGCTTAACTTCGGAGTTCTGATGGGATCCGGTGCATTAGTGCTGGTATGATCGCACCAGTCATGTTGAGGGCACAATTCATTTATGTGTTAACGGTTCACAGTCGCAGCCTTGAGAGATGGCCCATTTAAAAGGCCCAATGGGCTTAAGGACAACCCATCTGCTTCAACAACGCAGCATCTTCTCAAGACGTGATATCAACGCGTTGTAGGGCCCTCAAATGTCCCGCGAGTAAGGTTGTTGTCCTTTTAACAGCTCACGACGTACGATCCAGGACAAAAAAATAGAGCAAAAGAAGAAAAGTCTCCCGAAATTGGTGAAAACGTTCAATTTTGGGCTCCAAAAATGGGTACAGCGAGCAAGCTGGCTACCCCCGTCGTAGAGCTCTCGGAGAGCTTTGCAACGGTATGCTGTGCGTCACGTAATTCCTTACTGATCAAAAGTTATGGGCACCGGAGCGACGGAGACCTGGTCACAAGCCCTACACCCTCGGTTTGCTGGCCCAGCCTCCACGTGAAGCGAAGTTGTCTTGCCCAAGGTGCCGTGGGATTCGATAATAGGAATGTGGTGGATAAAGTATCTTGGCAACCCTAACCGGAGCAAAAGAAATTGAAAAGGGAGGTGCAACACGAGGACTTCCCAGGGGGTCACCCATCCTAGTACTACTCTCGCCCAAACACTCATAACGTCAGAGTTCTGATGGGATCCGATGCATTAGTGCTGGTATGATCGCACCCGTCATGTTGAGGGCACAATTCCTTTATGTGTTAACGGTTCACAGTCCCAGCCGAGAGAGATGGCCCATTCTGAAGGCCTAATGGGATTAACAACAACCCATCTGCTTCAACAATGCAGCATGCTTGCAAGACGTGATATCGACCCGTTGTAGGGCCCTCTAATGTCCCGCGAGTATGGTTGTCGTCCTCTTAATAACTCATGATGAACGATCCGGGACAGAAAAACAGGGCAATAAAAGAAAAGTGGCCCGAAACTGATGAAAACGTTCGATTTTGGGTTCCAAAAAGGGTACAGTTAGAAACCTCGTTGCCTCCGTCGTAGAGCTCTCAGAGAGCTTTGCAACGGTATGCTGTGGGCCGCATAACTCCTTACGGATCAAAAGTTATGGGTACCGGAGCGACGGAGACCAGGTCACAAGCCCTACACCCTCGGTTTGCTGGCCCAGCCTCCACGTGAAGCAAAGTTGTCTTGCCCAAGGTTCCGTGGGATTCGATAATAGAAATGTGGTGGACAAAGTCTCTTGGCAACCCAAACCGGAGCAAAAAATATTGAAAAGGGGGGTGCAACACGAGGACTTCCCAGGGGGTCACCCATCCTAGCACTACTCTCGCCCATGCACGCTTAACTTCGGAGTTCTGATAGGATCCGGTGCATTAGTGCCGTATGATTGCACCCGTCATGTTGAGGGCACAATTCATTTATATGTTAATGGTTCACAGTCCCAACCTAGAGAGATGGCCCATTCAGAAGACCCAATGGGCTTAACAACAACCCATCCGCTTCAACAATGCAGCATCCTCGCAAGACGTGATATCGACGCGTTGTAGGGCCTCTAATGTCCCACGAGTAAGGTTGCCGTCTAGTTAACAGGTCACGACATACGATTTGGGACAGAAAAACAGAGCAAAAGTAGAAAAGTGGCTCGTAACTGATGAAAACGTTCAATTTTGGGCTCCAAAACTGGGCACAGTGAGCAAGCTGGCTACGCTCGTCGTAGAGCTCTCAGAGAGCTTTGCAACGGTATGTTGTGTACCGCGTAATTCCTTACGGATCAACAGTTATGGGCACCGGAATGAAGTAGACCTGGTCACAAGCCCTACGCACTCGGTATGCTGGCCCAGCCTCCACATGAAGCGAAGTTGTCTTGCCCATGGGGCCGTGGGATTCGATAATAGAAATGTGGAGGATAAAGTATCTTGGCAACCCTAACCGGAGCAAAAAAAATTGAAAAGGGGGGTGCAACACGAGGACTTCCCAGGTGGTCACCCATCCTAGCACTACTCTCGCCCAAGCACGCTTAACTTCGGAGTTCTGATGGGATCCGGTGCATTAGTGCTGGTATGATCGCACCCGTCATGTTGAGGGCACAATTTCTTTATGTGTTAACGGTTCACAGTCCCATCCTAGAGAGATGGCCCATTCAAAAGGCCCAATGGGCTTAACGACAACCCATCAGCTTCAACAACACAGCATCCTCGCAAGACGTGATATCGACTCGTTGTAGGGCCCTCTAAAGTCCCGCGTGTAAGGTTGTCGTCCTTTGAACAGCTCACGACGTACGATCCAGGACGGAAAAATAGAGCAAAAAAAGAAAAGTGTCCCGAAACTGATGAAATCGTTCGATTTTGGGCTCCAAAAAGGGCACAGCGAGCAAGCTGGCTCCCCCCATCGTATAGCTCTCGGAGAGTTTTGCAACGGTATGCTGTACGTTGCGTAACTCCTTACGGATCAAAAGTTATGGGCACCGCAGCGAAGTAGACCTGGTCACAAGCCCTACGCACTTGGTTTGCTGGCTTAGCCTCCTCGTGAAGCGAAGTTGTCTTGCCCAATGTGCCGTGGGATTCGATAATAGAAATATGGAAGATAAAGTATCTTGACAACCCTAACAGGGGCAAAAATAATTGAAAATGGGGGTGCAACATGAGGAGATCCCAGGGGGTCACCCATCCTAGTACTACTCTCGCCCAAGCACGCTTAACTTCGGAGTTCTGATGGGATCCGGTGCATTAATGCTGGTATGATCCCACCTGTCATGTTGAGGGCACAATTCCTTTATGTGTTACCAATTCACAGTCCCAGCCTAGAGAGATGGCCCATTCAGAAGGCCCAATGGGCTTAACGACAACCCATCCGCTTCAACAACGTTGCATCCTCGCAAGACGTGATATCGACGCGTTGTAGGGTCCTCTAATGTCCAGCGAGTAAGGTTGTTGTCCTTTTAACAGCTCACGGCGTACGATCTGGGATGGAAAAACAGAGAAAAAGAAGAAAAGTGGCCCAAAACTGATGAAAACGTTCGATTTTGGGCTCCAAAAAGGGGCACAGTGAGCAAGCTGGCTGCCCCCGTCGTAGAGCTCTCGGAGAGCTTTGCAACGGTATGCTGTGCGCTGCGTAACACCTTACTGATCAAAAGTTATGGGCACCGGAGCAATGGAGACCTGGTCACAAGCCCTACGCCCTCGGTTTGCTGGCCCAGCCTCCATGTGAAGCGAAGTTGTCTTGCCCAAGGTGCCGTGGGATTCGATAATAGAAATGTGGTGGATAAAGTATCTTGGCAACCCTAACCGGAGCAAAAAAAATTGAAAAGGGGGGTGCAACACGAGGACTTCTCTGGGGGTTACCCATCCTAGTACTACTCTCGCCCAAGCACGCTTAACTTCGGAGTTCTGATGGGATCCGTTGCATTAGTACTGGTATGATCGCACCCATCATGTTGAGGGCACAATTCCTTTATCTGTTAACGGTTCACAATCCCAGCAAAGAGAGATGGACCATTCAAAAGGCCCAATGGGCTTAATGACAACCCACCCGCTTCAACAACGCAGCATCCTCGCAAGACGTGATATCGACGAGTTATAGGGCCCTCTAATGTCATGCGAGTAAGGTTGTCGTCCTTTTAACAGCACACGACGTACGATCCGGGACGAAAAAACAGAGCAAAAGAAGAAAATTGGCCTGAAACTGATGAAAATGTTTGATTTTGGGCTCCAAAAAGGGCACAACGAGCAAGCTGGCGGCCCCCGTCGTAGAGCTCTCGGAGAGCTTTGAAACGGTATGTTGTGCACCATGTAACTCCTTACGGATCAAAAGTTATGGGCACCGGAGCGACGGAGACCTGGTCACAAGCCCTACGCCCTCGGTTTACTGTCCCAGCCACCACGTGAAGCGAAGTTGTCTTGCCCAAGGTACCGTGGGAGTCGATAATAGAAATGTGGTGGATAAAGTATCTTGGCAACCCTAACCGGAGCAAAAAAAATTGAAAAGGGGGGTGCAACACAAGGACTTCCTAGGGGGTCACCTATCCTGGTACTACTCTCACCCAAGCACCCTTAAGTTTGGAGTTCTAATAGGATCCGGTGCATTAGTGCTGGTATGATCGCACCCGTCATGTTGAGGGCACAATTCCTTTATGTGTTAACGGTTCACAGTCCCAGCCTAGATAGATAGCCCTATCAAAAGGCCCAATGGGCTTAACGACAACCCATCCGCTTCAACAACGTAGCATCCTCGTAAGACATGATATCGACGCATTGTAGGGCCCTCTAATGTCCCGTGAGTAAGGTTGTCGTCCTTCTAACAGCTCACGATGTACGATCTGGGACGAAAAAATAGAGCAAAAGAAGAAAAGTGGCCCGAAATTGATGAAAACGTTCGATTTTGGGCTCCAAAAAAGGCACAGCGAGCAAGCTAGTTGCCCCTGTCATAGAGCACTCGGAGAGCTTTGTAACGGTATGCTGTACACCACGTAACTCCTTACGGATCAACGGTTATGGGCACCGGAGTGACGGAGACCTGGTCACAAGCGCTACGCCCTTAGTTTGCTGGCCCAGCCTCCATGTGAAGCGAAGTTGTCTTGCCCAAGGTGTCGTGGGGTTCGATAATAGAAATGTGGTGGATAAAGTATCTTGGCAACCTTAACCGGAGCAAAAAAAATTGAAAAAGGGGGTGCAACACGAGGACATCCCAGGGGGTCACCCATCCTAGTACTACTCTCGCCTAAGCACGCTTAACTTCGGAGCTCTGATGGGATCCGGAGCATTAGTGCTAGTATGATCGCACCCGTCATGTTGAGGGTACAATTCCTTTTTGTGTTAACGGTTCATAGTCCCATTCAAAAGGCCCAATGGGCTTAATGACAACCCATCCGCTTCAACAACGTAGCATCCTCGCAAGACATGATATCGACGCGTTGTAGGGCCCTCTAATGTCCCGCGAGTAAGGTTGTCGTCCTTTTAACAACTCACGACGTACGATTCGGGACGGAAAAACAGAGCTAAAGAAGAAAAATGGCCCGAAACAGATTAAAACGTTCGATTTTGGGCTCCAAAAAAGGGCACAGCGAGCAAGCTGGCTGCCCCCGTCGTAGAGCTCTCGGAGAGCTTTGTAACGGTATGCTGTGCACCGCGTAACTCATTACAGATCAAAAGTTTTGGGCACCGTGTCACGCCCCAACCCGGCCTATAAGGTTAGACTAGGGTGTAATCTAAACATTCAGGTCATATCACATACTTAATCGTTTATGACGATTTAACACTTAATGTTTTGGCCTAAACTCCAAGGTTTTCTGGAAAACCGGCAGCATAACGGCTGTAAATGGGCTCTTTGGTTTGACATAATTCTCTAAATGCCTCAAAATTTTCTAATCTCAAGTTTCATTTCCAACTAGGATTACTATTTAACATCAATTGAAATGCCTATTGGTTATCTCGATGTCTCGTTTGATTTATAACCTAGCATGATACTATGTCTCGTTTGTTTGTTTATCCTCGTTACAAAAGTACCTGTTGATCTTAGCTTAATAGCGAGTACCTATTTAAGATTGGATAGGTTCATTTACTTAGTCCTTAACTAATACGTCATAACCTATGATAGATACTAGCGGTAATAATAGCAAACGATCATAGTGGTGTCTAGTGTCTGTCTAGTTAATATCAGTACAAGCCAAAATTAGACCCCAAATTACAACGGGGGTCTTTTACATTACAACATCGAGCAACATAAAAGGAAATAGTCTTCAAGTAGCATAAAGTTCACAAGTAGCCATAATCACGCAAAGCACACAAACAGGCAATCACTCCAAGGATTCATCGTTAGGCACACCGTCCTCGGGTACCTGTTCTGGATCTTCTTCACCTGAGATGATCAAAGAGGGTCAGTCCTTATGAACTTAGCGAGGGGGAATGAGAAATAGGTCTTGAAACTCATTTCCGGTTCAACTTATGAAAATCCTTTTGCAAGCATGAATATAACAATAATATAAAGTAAAGGAACAGAAATACCAGTCTTTCCTCCCCGAGGTTCTCTAGGAACCAAGCGAGAGTACTTATACACATAGTAAAAAGGAAACAGTGAGCTTTTGCTCTCATATCAGTTCCAGAATCAGTTGTTGCGGCCGACTTCAAATCATCCCCTTAACACGCCAGGTGGGTGTACTCCGGATGTACCCCGAAATCCTACGACCCAACTCTCCGAGGAAGTCTAGCCCCCAAGCGAGAGAGGGAATGGGGCCACGGTAGTCACGGGTGCACCGGCAAGCCCGATGCCGCCCGGTGTGCGTGATCGCTACCATGCCGAAATGAAAGGTTGCAACCTTGTATACAATGCACATTTATGACATTTACTATATCACATTAGGAGGACAACAAAGTAGGTTGCCTCCGGGAAGTCATAAGATTGTACATTGACAAGCAAACAAGCGAGGCACGAATAGACAAGTAGTTTCACTTGAAAAGCATATGGAGTTGTATGAACATTAAACGGACAGCCGTGTAACACACATAAATCAAGTCATATAACTCAATTCAAGTCCACGTAATCAAATAATAAGATTATATAACATGCAACAACATCTACGTGGGCTCGGATGCAAGAAAAGACTATTTGTCAACATGCAATGGTCAAAATCACATTTAGGACTATAAGGGCATCTACGGGCAGCCTACTAAGCATATAATTCCACACAATATCCAAATGATCAACACTTAGCAACACTACCTAGTGATTAGGGTTTCCATTTCGTGCATATCCGTGCAATTTAAGCCCCAAACCAATTCAAAATCAATCTTAAGCCATGCATCATTTAATTCAACATCCTCAAACATTCAAAACAGCCCACACAACATCCCAAAGCTACAATCCCAAGCATTTATTTCAACAAGAGAAGTTACAACAATTTTTCTAAGCATAACACTAAGTGAAACCCTTACTGCAATAGGCTGCTTTCTCACAATCATTAAGATAAGAAAAAAATCTCCAATTCTAGTGAATAAGATTTCAAATTAAAGCTTAAGAAGTGAAATAAAATCAGAAACAAACCTTGCATCATTTGGAGTTCGGGATCATTAGTTATAGCCGAAACAGTGGGATAGCTCAAAACTGTCCAGATTTGCACACATTTAGATAATTTACATTTTTGAGGTCCTTAGGGTCAGATTCAGCCTTAGCCCATTTCTGACAAAAATGTCCAGAACTGAAAAATATAGCTGTACACCAAACTTCATGCATTTTGGATATCATATACTGAGTAAAATATGGTTTGTTCTATAAGGTCAGTGCATCTGCCAAAACCTGCTTCATTTTTCCAGATTTCCAGATTTTGACACATTTTAATGATTTGCCATTTTGAGGACCTTAGAGTCGCAATTAGCTTTGGCCTATTTCTGTGAAAAATGTTCAAAACTGGAAATATAGTCACCTACCAATTTTCATGCATTTTCAACATCATTTGCCTAGCCAAACTTACCCTGAAACAATTGGTCAGAGCGCTGTCACATAATCCGACTTCACCTATCATCACTTTCAAGCCAAGAACTTGCCATGCATGGTTGTAAAATCTTATGAACGAACATATAACTCAAGTACAGAAGCAAAGACATACATTTATGAGCATGCATGTGGATTTTTGAAGGATTTTCAGAAGGTTTTAGCCCTCACCTTAGCAATCAACCAATAAGATGCACAAAAACTTGTTGAAGTACAAACTTCTTCTTCTTCTTCTTAGCCGAGATTCCAACTTGGTTTTCTCTATTTTTCCTAGCTTAGTGACCAAGCTCTTAGTACATGCATGAGGTTAGAACAAGAAGAAAAGAAATGGAAGCTTAGTAACTCACCTAGGGCCGAAATGAAGACTCAAGGAGCATGCATGTGTGATTTTCGCATCCTAGCTAGTTTGGTCGAGCCTCTTGCTTGTTGCTTGCATTGATCAACTATGGTGTGATGAAGATGAGCTATGGAGGCAACAATGTTCAGCTAGGGCCAAGAGAGAGAGAGAAGAATGAGAGGGAGAGAAAGAAGATTGAGGAAGAAAGAGGAAATGAAAAAAAAAATGAAGGCCTTTGCAACTTTGATGAGCATGTCGGCCTTGAGCTTGATGATTCATATTTTTGTGTCTTCAAGGTGTGATTTTAAAATGCTAGCATGGGCAAAGATTGTTTGGTCGAGCAAGGTGAATAAATTGAGGTGGTATTGAGCAATTGTTTTAAGCATTGATAAGTGTTTTTGTGTCATGACTTGTCTAGAATCAATTCGAATTTAGCATGCATGCAAAGACACCTCCTAGTGGTCGGCCAAGGCTATACAAATTCTGAATTTTTGTCAACTATTGGAGTATTATTTAATTGTGTGTTGGAAGTGCAAAAAGAATAAGGAATAAAGAATGAAGAATGTTTAGTGTTTAGTGAATTTTTGTCCTCTAGTGAGTTGAATTAGGATTATAATATTGATAGTGGAGTTTCTAGGATTATTTAATAGTCTAGTGCTTTGTGTAAGATGCTTTCTTGATTAGCATGAGGGCACGCTTTCCAAGATCTAGGGCACGTACTATGAGGTTGGACACGAACTACGAGACGAACGCATGTTTTTCAAGTAAATGCACGCAACCCTAAATGAATGTACATAATTCAATGCATGGCACATAAAACGAACACAATTCTCAAATCTAGGTCAAGGTACGCAAATCTAGGTTAGGGCACACAAAATGAGGTATCGCACGCAAATCGAGGTCGGGCCTCACATCCTCCCCTCCTTAAAAGAATTTCGTCCCGAAATTCAATATTACCTTGAAATAAAGCTGGATATTGCTGCTCCATCTGGTCTCGCCTTTCCCACGTTGCTTCTTCAACTCCGTGATGATCCCACAGCACTTTCACCATTGGTATAGTTTTGTTGCGCAATTCCCGATCTTGCTGGTCTAGGATCCGAATGGGCTTCTCCTCGTAAGACAAGTTCTCCTGAAGCTGCAACGGCTCTGGCTCCAAGATATGCGACCGATCAGGATGATACTTCCACAACATTGAAACATGAAAGACGTCGTGAATATTGGAGAGGTTCTGGGGTAGTACTAGGCGATACGCCAATTTGCCAACCTTCTCAATTATCTCGAATGGTCCTACAAACCTCGGGCTCAACTTTCCACCCTTGCCATGTTTAATCAGTCCCCTCCGGGGTGATATCTTCAAGAACACCTTGTCGCCAACCTCGAACTCGAGACTCCGTCTCCGTCGGTCTGCATAACTCTTCTGCCTGCTCTGGGTTGTAAGCATCTGTTTCCGGATGAGGTGGATATTATTAACAGTCTTCATAAGTTCAGGTAAAAGGGTTGAGTCAAAAGTCTTCGTCTCACCTACTTCATCCCAGTAAATTGAGGATCGACACTTACGTCCATACAACGCCTCAAATGGGGCTATCCCGATAGTGGCCTGATAACTATTATTATAAGAGAACTCCGCTAGAGATAGATACTTCTCCCAACCTTTTCCAAAATCTAAAACACACGCCCTCAGCATATCCTCCAGAATCTAAATAGTTCTCTCTGATTGTCCATCAGTCTGAGGGTGATAAGCCGTGTTGAAACTCAACTTCGTTCCCAAAGCTTCTTGCAATCTCTTCCAAAATCGGGAAGTAAAACGAGGATCCCTATCCGATACAATACTCACAGGCATCCCGTGCAATTTTACGATCTCCGCCACATACATATCTCCCAGTTTCTCAGGACTATCCTCCTTGTTCATCGGTAAGAAGTGTGCCGACTTAGTCAATCTATCCACTATGACCCAAACGGCGTCATGACCCTTTTGTGATCTGGGCAGGTCCATAACAAAATCCATAGTTATATGTTCCCATTTCCATTGAGGAATCTCCAACGACTGAAGTAAACCTGCGGGTCGTTGATGTTCCGCTTTGACTCTCTGGCAAGTCAAACACCGTGCCACAAACTCCGCAATTTCTCTTTTCATGTTATTCCACCAATAATGTTGCTTCAAATCTCGGTACATCTTTGTTCCGCCGAGGTGAATGGTATATCTAGAATTATGGCCTTCTTCAAGATATCTTCTTTTTCAGCTCTTGCTCATTGGGAACACAAATCCGGTTCCTAAACCTCCAAACACCATCATCATGAAACTTGAAATCTGCATTGCTTTCTTTAATCTTCTGAAACTGTTGGTCCTTCTGTTGAGCCTCTCGTAATTCAGAGAACAAGGTCGATTGAACTTGTGTAGTGGCAAAAAGTAACCCTTTCCGAGTCAATTGTGGTTTCCACAAAAATGCTTCCTCCAACAACTCCCGTACCTTGACTTCCAGTTTAGCCATGCTTGCTTTTCTACTTAAGGCATCTGCAACGACATTCGCTTTACCGAGCACATAATTGATTGTGCAGTTATAGTCATCCAAAAGCTCCATCCACCGCCTTTGCCTCATATTCAACTCTTTTTTAGAGAACAAGTATTTCAAGCTCTTATGATCAGTAAATACCTCAAACTTGTTACCCCATAGATAATGCCTCCATTTCTTGAGTTCAAACACAATAGCCGCTAACTCCAAATCATGCGTCGGGTAATTCAATTCATACAACTTTGGTTTCCTAGAAGCATACGCAATCACTCTTCTATTTTGCATCAGCACACAACCCAATCCTTCTTTTGAAGCATCGCTATAGATTACAAAACCTTGACTTCCTTCAAGCAATGCAAGAGCATGTGCGGTGGTCAATCTTTTCTTCAATTCTTGGAAGCTGTTCTCATATTTATCATCCCACACGAACTTTGTTTTCTTTTGAGTGAGCTTTGTAAGCGGTCCTGCAATCTTAGAGAAATCTTTCACGAATCTCCGATAATAGCCGGCTAGACCAAGAAAACTCCGAATCTCTGTAACATTCTCCGGCTTCTTCCAAGACATCACTTCTTCTATCTTTGCTGGATCCACCGCTATTCCCTCTTGGGATATAATATGCCCCAAAAATGCAATCTGCCGCAACCAAAATTCACACTTGCTAAACTTTGCATACAATTGATGCTCTCGAAGTTTCTGCAGTACTAACCGCAGATGTTGTTCATGCTCCGCCTCGGATTTCGAGTATACCAAAATATCATCGATGAAGATCACCATAAATTGGTCCAAGTAGGGTTGAAACACCCTGTGCATCAAATCCATAAAATTTGCAGGGGCATTGGTTAGTCCAAAAGGCATCACCACATATTAATAATGCCCATATCTTATCCTGAAAGCCGTTTTAGGCACATCTTCCTTTTTGATCCGCAATTGATAATACCTTTGCCTCAAGTCGAGTTTCGAATACACTTTGGCTACTTGCAGTTGATCAAATAACTCGTCGATCAGTGGAAGTGGATATTTATTCTTGACAGTCACTTGGTTCAATCCTCGGTAATCAATGCATAGCCTCAACGTTCTGTCTTTCTTCTTCACAAATAGAACCGGTGCACCCCACGGAGAAGACCTTGGTTGACCAAACCCCTTCTTCACCAACCCTTGCCATTCGTCCTTCAATTCTTGTAGCTCGGCCGGTGCCATATGATAGGGAGCTTTAGATATCGGCTGGGTGCTAGGCAGTAGCTCTATAACGAAATCGATCTCCCGATTTGGGGGTAAACCGGGCAATTCTTCTAGAAACAATAAGATTGGCTGAGAATTCCCTATCCTTAATTTGGATTTTACATGCTTTACAAGCTAAGCTAGTAACAAGTTTAGAACCCATTGGAGTACCAACTTCTACTTCGTACGGCAAACATACAACTTTCAGTTTCACACGTTCCACACATAAGGGAGTAATAAATGAATGAGTAGCACCCGGATCAATTAACACCCTAACAGGTTGATTCAGTATGAAGAATGTACCTTCAACAACAGCGGTCTCATCTAGAATCTCCTCGCACTCAATAGCATAAGCTCGAGCCTGAACTCTAGGAACTGGAGTCTTGCCTCTAGCAGCTGGTTTACCCTAATTCTTCCCTGTATGCCATTTAGGGCAATCCTTGATCTGATGCTGATCACTACCACATCTCATACATCATCCCGACTTCCTCCAACACTGGGACTCGGTATACCCCTTCCAGTCACAATAAGAACAGCTGACAGACTGAGTAGCATGTGAACTACCTGTGGGTCCGCGGGTGGAAGAGGCTGATGGCACTTTCGTCGGGCCACAGTTATTCACTGGTCTGTTCTGGCTCTGGCCCTGACTACGACTCTGACTCTGAAATTTCCTCTGCTGACCTGGAGGCTGGTATGGTTTCTTGTTCGGCTGACTCGAACCGGCTCCATCTAGTTTCCTCTTCTCAACTCTAGAGGCAGCAGCGAAGAAAGCAGAATAGGTATGGAAGTCATGAGAAGCCAACTGGTCCTGAATCTCTGGCCTCAATCTAGTAGTAAATTTCCACATCTTCGCCTCCAGAGTACTGACCATATATTGAGCATACTGGGACAGTCGGTGAAAACGAGCCTCGTACTGGGCCACCGTCATGTTACCCTGGGTCAAGTGCATGAACTCCTCAGCCCGCCTCTGCCTGGAGACTGTAGGTACAAATTTCTCCTTCAATGCCTTAACGAAATTACCCCACAAGCGAGGTGTCTGATCAGTTTCCCACAGTGCCTCCACAGTGTGCCACCAATGCTCAGCATCCCCGTGCAACAGAAACACCGCAAACTCTACCTTTTCTTCATCAGCATAATCAAGTGGCCTGAAAATCTTCTCGATCTCGGACAGCCAAGCCTCTACTTTCTCATCATCAGCTTCCCCGTGGAATTTGGACGGGTGAAAGTCAAGGAACTCCCTCATTCTGCTATGTCTCCCGTGGTTACCCTCATTCCTGTTGTTGTTGTCGTTGTTGATGTTGTTGGCCTCACGTGCATCTTGACGCTCCATGACCCGTGATACACTATCCATGGCATTCGCCATCATATTAAACATAGCTATACCGGGATTAGTTTGATAAGCATCTCCGGTCTCTTAAGGTTCACCGCTCCTATTAGTAGTACGGGTACTAGGGCCAGCCATCTATAGGCATAGATTACGATGCACAATTTATTGAAATATGACAATTAATAATTTAATGCATAAGATATGCAACATAATATACATACAATTCTAGAAACAACTAAGGCATGTTAATCACTTAAACACATAAAACATAGAAGGAACATTTAACATTATCACACAATAACACATAAACAAGTCATCCTAATTGGGTCAAAACCATTTTAGTCCCTGAGGTTTGCTCTAAAGACCAAATTAGTCCCTCAGGTTTGCAAAAAGACCAAAAAGGTCCCTCCAGTTAATTTTTGTTAGTCAAATATTAATATTCAAAGGGTTGACCGAGTTAAAAGACCATTATATCCTTAGCCAACATATATTATAAAAGAAAATTATAATAAAAGTCTAAATCAGTCTAAAAAAAACATAATTCGCATAGGAAAAAAAAACAAAAATTAAAAAATATATGTTCAAACATAAACAAATTAAATTCAGTAATATATCGTTAAAAAATAAATAATCATGATTCATCATCTTTTCTGGCCGGTACCCTCGCTGTTAATTATATCGATAATGATTGTTTATTTTTTAACGATATATTACTGAATTTAATTTGTTTATGTTTGAACTGATATTTTTTAGTTTTTGTTTTTTTTTTCGTAGGCGATTTATCTTTTTTTTAGACTGATTTAGACTTTTATTGTAATTTTCTTTTATAATATATGTTGGCTAAGGATATAATAGTCTTTTAACTCGGTTAACCCTTTGAATATTAATATTTGACTAACAAAAGTTAACTGAAGGGACCTCTTTGGTCTTTTTGCAAACCTGATGGACCAATTTAGTCTTTAGAGCAAACTTCAGGGACTAAAATAGTTTTTGCCCCATCCTAATTATCTTAGGGCTCTACCCACGGTCCGAGAGTTAAACCCGGCTTAAGCAATCGAAGCTCTGATACCATTCTAATTATAAGGTGTCACACCCCAACCCGGCCTATAAGGTTAGACTAGGGTGTGATATAAACATTCATGTCATATCACATACTTAATCGTTTATGAAGATTTAACACTTAATGTTTTGGCCCAAACTCTAAGGTTTTTCCGAAAAACTGGTAGCATAACGGCTGTAAATGGGCTCTTTGGTTTGACCTAATTCTCTAAATGCCTCGAAATTTTCTAATCTTAAGTTTAATTTCCAACTAGGATTACTATTTAACATCAATTGAAATGCCTATTGGTTATCTCGATGTCTCGTTTGATTTATAACCTAGCATGATACTATGTCTCGTTTCTTTGTTTATCCTCGTTACAAAAGCACCTGTTGATCTTAGCTTAATAACGAGTACCTATTTAAGATTGGATAGGTTCATTTACTTAGTCCTTAACTAATACGTCATAACCTATGATAGATACTAGCGATAATAATAGCAAACGATCATAGTGGTATCTAGTGTCTGTCTAGTTAATATCAGTACAAACCAAAATTAGACCCCAAATTACAACGGGGGTCTTTTACATTACAACATCGAGCAACATAAAAGGGAATAGTATTCAAGTAGCATAAAGTTCACAAGTAGCCATAATCACGCAAAGCACACAAACAGGCAATCACTCCAAGGATTCATCGTTAGGCACACCGTTCTCGGGTACCTATTCTAGATCTTCTTCACCTGAGATGATAAAAGAGGGTGACTCTTTATGAACTCAGCGAGGGGGAACGAGAAATAGGTCTTGAAACTCATTTTTCGGTTCAACTTATGGAAATCCTTTTGCAAGCATGAATATAACAATAATATAAAGTAAAGGAACAGAAATACCAGCCTTTCCTCCCCGAGGTTCTCTAGGAACCAAGCGAGAGTACTTATACACATAGTAAAAAGGATACATTGAGCTTTTGCTCTCATATCAGTTCCAGAATCAGTTGTTGCGGCCGACTTCAAATCATCCCCTTAACATGCCAGGCGGGTGTACTCCGGATGTACCCCGAAATCCTACGACCCAACTCTCCGATGAAGTCTAGCCCCCAAGCGAGAGAGGGAATGGAACCATGGTAGTCACGGGTGCACCGGCAAGCCCGATGCCGCCCGGTGTGCGTGATCGCTACCATGCCGAAATGAAAGGTTGCAACCTTGTATACAATGCACATTTATGACATTTACTATATCACATTAGGAGGACAACAAAGTAGGTTGCCTCCGGACAGTCATAAGATTGTACATTGACAAGCAAACAAGCGAGGCACGAATAGACAAGTAGTTTCACTTGAAAAGCATATGGAGTTGTATGAACATTAAACGGACAGCCGTGTAACGCACATAAATCAAGTCATATAACTCAATTCAAGTCCATGTAATCAAATAATAAGATTATATAACATGCAACAACATCTACGTGGGCTCGGAGACAAGAAAAGCCTATTTGTCAACATGCAATGGTCAAAATCACATTTAGGACTATAAGGGCAGCTACGGGCAGCCTACTAAGCATATAATTCCACAAATATCCAAATGATCAACACTTAGCAACACTACCTAGTTATTAGGGTTTCCATTTCGTGCATATCCGTGCAATTTAAGCCCCAAACCAATTCAAAATCAATCTCAAGCCATGCATCATTTAATTCAACATCCTCAAACATTCAAAACAGCCCACACAACATCCCAAAGCTACAATCGCAAGCATTTATTTCAACAAGAGAAGTTACAACAATTTTTCTAAGCATAACACTAAGTGAAACCCTTACTGCAATAGGCTGTTTTCTCACAATCATTAAGATAAGCAAACAATATCCAATTCCAGTGAATAAGATGTCAAATTAAATCTTAAGAAGTGAACTAAAATCAGAAACAAACCTTGCATCATTTGGAGATCGGGATCATTAGTTATAGCCGAAACAGTGGGATAGCACAAAACTGTCCAGATTTACACACATTTCGATAATTGACGTTATTGAGGTCCTTAGGGTCAGATTCCTCCTTAGCCCATTTCTGACAAAAATGTCCAGAACGGAAATCTCTAGTAGTTAACCAAATTTCATTCATTTTTGACATCATTTACTAAGTCAAATATGGTTCGTTCTACAAGGTCAGTGCATCTGCCAAAACCTGCTTCATTTTTCCATATTTCCAGATTTGGACACATTTTAATGATTTGCCATTTTGAGGACCTTAGAGTCGAAATTAGCTTTGGCCTATTTCTGTAAAAAATGTTCAAAACTGGAAAAACTAGTCACCAGAAAATTTGCATGCATTTTAAACATCATTTTCCTAGCCAAACTTACCCCGAAACAACTGGTTAGAGAGCTGTCACATAATCCGACTTCACCTATCATCACTTTCAAGCCAAGATCTTGCCATGCATGGTTGTAAAAGCTTATGAACGAACATATAACTCAAGTACAGAAGCAAAGACATACATTTTTGAGCATGCATGTGGATTTTTGAAGGATTTTCAAAATGTTTTAGCCCTCACCATAGCAATCAACCAAGAAGATGCACAAAAACTTGTTGAAGTACAAACTTCTTCTTCTTCTTCTTAGCCGAGATTCTAACTTTGTTTTCTCTATTTTTCCTATCTTAGTGACCAAGCTCTTAGTACATGCATGAGGTTAGAACAAGAAGAAAATAAATGGAAGCTTAGTAACTCACCTATGGCCAAAATGAAGACTCAAGGAGCATGCATGTGTGATTTTCGCATCCTAGCTAGTTTGGTCGAGCATCTTGCTTGTTGCTTGCCTTGATCAACTATGGTGTGGTGAAGATGAGCTATGGAGGAAACAATGCTCAGCTAGGGCTGAGAGAGAGAGAGAGGAATGAGAGGGAGAGAAAGAAGGTTAAGGAAGAAAGGGGAAATAAAAAAAAAAAGGAGGCCTTGCAACTTTGATGAGAATGTCGGCCTTGAGCTTGATGATTCAGATTTTTGTGTCTTCAAGGTGTGATTTTAAAATGCTAGCATGGGCAAAGGTTGTTTGGTCGAGCAAGGTGAAGAAATTGAGGTGGTATTGAGCAATTTTTTTAAGCATTGATAAGTGTTTTTGTGTCATGACTTGTCTAGAATCAATTCGAATTTAGCATGCATGCAAAGACACCTCCTAGTGGTCGGCCAAGGCTATACAAATTCTGAATTTTTGTCAACTATTGGAGTATTATTTAATTGTGTGTTGGAAGTGCAAAAAGAATAAGGAATAAAGAATGAAGAATGTTTAGTGTTTAGTGAAATTTTGTCTTCTAGTGAGTTGAATTAGGATTATAATATTGATATTGGAGTTTGTAGGATTATTTAATAGTCTAGTGCTTTGTGTAAGATGCTTTCTTCATTAGCGTGAGGGCATGCTTTCCTAGGTCTAGGGCACGCACTACGAGGTAGTACATGAACTACGAGACGAACACATATTTTTCAAGTAAATGCACGCAACCCTAAATGAATGCACATAATTCAATGCATGGCACATAAAATGAACACAATTCTCAAACCTAGGTCAAGGTACGCAAATCTAGGTTAGGGCACACAAAACGAGGTATCACACGCAAATCGAGGTCGGGCCTCACATCCTCCCCTCCTTAAAAGAATTTCGTCCCAAAATTCAATATTACCTTGAAATAAAGCTGGATATTGCTGCTCCATCTGGTCTCGCCTTTCCCACGTTGCTTCTTCAACTCCGTGATGATCCCACAGCATTTTCACCATTGGTATAGTTTTGTTGCACAATTCCTAATCTTGCTGGTCTAGGATCCGAATGGGCTTCTCCTCGTAAGACAAGTTCTCCTGAAGCTGCAACGGCTCTGGCTCCAAGATATGCGACGGATCAGGATGATACTTCCGCAGCATTGAAACATGAAAGACGTCGTGAATATTGGAGAGGTTCTGGGGTAGTACTAGGTGATACGCCAATTTGCCAACCTTCTCAATTATCTCGAATGGTCCTACAAACCTCGGGCTCAACTTTCCACCCTTGCCATGTTTAATCAGTCCCCTCCGGGGTGATATCTTCAAGAACACCTTGTCACCAACCTCGAACTCAAGACTCCATCTCCGTCGGTCTGCATAACTCTTCTGCCTGCTCTGGGCTGTAAGCATCCGTTTCCAGATGAGGTGGATATTATCAACAGTCTTTATAAGTTCAGGTAAAAGGGTTGGGTCAAAAGTCTTCGTCTCACCTACTTCATCCCAGTAAATTAGGGATCGACACTTACGTCCATACAACGCCTCAAATGGGGCCATCCCAATAGTGGCCTGATAACTATTATTATAAGCGAACTCCGCTAGAGATAGATACTTCTCCCAACCTTTTCCGAAATCTAAAACACACTCCCTCAGCATATCCTCCAGAATCTGAATAGTTCTCTCTGATTGTCCATCAGTCTGAGGATGATAAGCCGTGCTGAAACTCAACTTCGTTCCCAAAGCTTCTTGCAATCTCTTCCAAAATCGGAAAATAAAACGAGGATCCCTATCCGATACAATACTCACAGGCATCCCGTGCAATTTTACGATCTCCGCCACATACATATATCCCAATTTCTCAGGACTATCCTCCTTGTTCATCAGTAAGAAGTGCGCCGACTTAGTCAATCTATCCACTATGACCCAAACGGCGTCATGACCCTTTTGTGACCTGGGCAGGTCCATAACAAAGTCCATAGTTATATGTTCCCATTTCCATTGAGGAATCTCCAACGGCTGAAGTAAACCTGTGGGTCGTTGATGTTCCGCTTTGACTCTCTGGCAAGCTAAACACCGTGCCACAAACTCCGCAATTTCTCTCTTCATGTTATTCTACCAATAATGTTGCTTCAAATCCTGGTATATCTTTGTTCAGCCGGGGTGAATGGTATATCTAGAATTATGGCCTTCTTCAAGAATCTTCTTTTTTAGCTCTGGCTCATTGGGAACACAAATCCGGTTCCTAAACCTCCAAGCACCATCATCATGAAACTTGAAATCTGCATTGCTTTCTTTAATCTTCTGAAACTGTTGGTCCTTCTGTTGAGCCTCTCGTAATTCAAACAACAAGGTCGATTGAACTTGTTTAGTGGCAAAAAGTAACCCTTTCCGAGTCAATTGTGGTTTCCACAAAAATGATTCCTCCAACAACTCCCGTACCTTGACTTCCAGTTTAGCCATGCTTGCTTTTCTACTTAAGGCATCTGCAACGACATTCGCTTTACCAGGCACATAATTGATTGTGCAGTTATAGTCATCCAAAAGCTCTATCCACCGCCTTTGCCTCATATTCAACTCTTTTTGAGAGAACAAGTATTTCAAGCTCTTATGATCAGTAAATACCTCAAACTTGTTACCCCATAGATAATGCCTCCATTTCTTGAGTTCAAACACAATAGCCGCTAACTCCAAATCATGCGTCAAGCAATTCAATTCATACGGCTTTGGTTTCCTAGAAGCATACGCAATCACTCTTCTATTTTGCATCAGCACACAACCCAATCCTTCTTTTGAAGCATCGCTATAGATTACAAAACCTTGACTTCCTTCAGGCAATGCAAGAACATTTGCGGTGGTCAATCTTTTCTTCAATTCTTGGAAGCTGTTCTCATATTTATCATCCCACACGAACTTTGTTTTCTTTTGAGTGAGCTTTGTAAGCGGTCCTGCAATCTTAGAGAAATCTTTCACGAATCTCCGATAATAGCCGGCAAGACCAAGAAAACTCCGAATCTCCGTAACATTCTCCGGCTTCTTCCAAGACATCACTACTTCTATCTTTGCTGGATCCGCCGCTATTCCCTCTTAGGATATAATATGCCCCAAAAATGCAATCTGCCGCAACCAAAATTCACACTTGCTAAACTTTGCATACAATTGATGCTCTCGAAGTTTCTGCAGTACTAACCGCAGATGTTGTTCATGCTCCGCCTCAGATTTCGAGTATACCAAAATATCATCGATGAAGATCACCACAAATTGGTCCAAGTAGGGTTGAAACACCCTGTGCATCAAATCCATAAAATTTGCAGGGGCATTGGTTAGTCCAAAAGGCATCACCACATATTAATAATGCCCATATCTTATCCTGAAAGCCGTTTTAGGCACATCTTCCTTTTTGATCCGCAATTGATAATACCCTTGCCTCAAGTCGAGTTTCGAATACACTTTGGCTCCTTCCAGTTGATCAAATAACTCGTCGATCAATGGAAGTGGGTATTTATTCTTGACAGTCACTTGGTTCAATCCTCGGTAATCAATGCATAGCCTCAACGTTCCATCTTTCTTCTTCACAAATAGAACTGGTGCACCCCAAGGTGAAGAACTTGGTTGAACAAACCCCTTCTTCAACAATCCTTGCAATTGGTCCTTCAATTCTTGTAGCTCGGCCGGTGCCATATGATAGGGAGCTTTAGATACCGGCTGGGTGCCTGGCAGTAGCTCTATAACGAACTCGATCTCCAGATTTGGGGGTAAACCGGGCAATTCTTTTGGAAACACATCTGCATAGTCTTTGATCACAAGCATCTCCTCCAACTTAGCTTTGTCTGACGGCTTGTTGATGAGGTAAGCTAAGTATCCGATGCACCCTTTTCTCAAGGACTTTAGTGTTTTCGAAGATGAAATGATGGAACTCTCGGTGAAATCTCTTTGACCCATTACCTCCAGTATTGGTTGACCAGGTACCCGGAACGATATAATCTTTGCCCGGCAATCTAGTTGGACATGATGTTTTGCCAGCTAGTCCATCCCTAAAATGACCTCATAATCTCGAAAAGGTAATACAATAAGATTGGCTGAGAATTCCCTATCCTTAATTTGGATTTTACATGCTTTACAAGCTAAGCTAGTAACAAGTTTAGAACCCATTGGAGTACCAACTTCTACTTCGTACGGCAAACATACAACTTTCAGTTTCACACGTGCGACACATAAGGGAGTAATAAATGAATGAGTAGCACCCGGATCAATTAACACCCTAACAGGTTGATTCAGTATGAAGAATGTACCTTCAACAACAGCGGTCTCATCTAGAATCTCCTCGCACTCAATAGCATAAGCTCGAGCCTGAACTCTAGGAACTGGAGTCTTGCCTCTAGCAGCTGGTTTACCCTGATTCTGCCCTGCCTACCTTTTAGGGCAATCCTTAATCTGATGCTGATCACTACCACATCTCATACATCGTCCCGACTTCCTCCAACACTGGGCCTCGGTATGCCCCTTCCTGTCACAATAAGGACAGCTGACAGATTGAGTAACAGGTGAACTACCTGTGGGTCCGCGGGTGGAAGAGGCTGATGGCGCTTTCATCGGGCCACGGTTATTCACTGGTCTGTTCTAGATCTGGCCCTGACTACGACTCTGACTATGAAATTTCCTCTGCTGACCTGGAGGCTGGTATGGTTTCTTGTTCGGCTAACTCGAACCGGCTCCATCTAGTTTTCTCTTCTCAACTCGAGAGGCAGCAGCGAAGAGAACATAATAGGTATCGAAGTCATGAGAAGCCAACTGGTCCTGAATCTCTGGCCTCAATCTAGTAGTAAATTTCCACATCTTCGCCTCCAAAGTACTGACCATATATTGAGCATACCGGGACAGTCGGTCAAAACGAGCCTTGTACTGGGCCACCGTCATGTTACCCTGGGTCAAGTGCATGAACTCCTCAGCCTGCCTCTGCCTGGAGACTGCAGGTACATATTTCTCCTTAATTACCTTAACGAAATTACCCCACAAGCGATGTGTCTGATCAGTTTCCCACAGTGCCTCCATAGTGTGCCACCAATGCTCAGTATCCCCGAGCAACAGAAACACCGTAAACTCCACATTTTCTTCATCAGTATAATCAAGTGGCCTGAAAATCTTCTCAATCTCGGACAGTCAAGCCTCTGCTTTCACATCATCAGCTTCCCCGTGGAATTTGGATGGGTGAAAGTCAAGGAACTCCCTCATTCTGCTATGTCTCCCGTGGTTACCCTCATTCCTGTTGTTGTTGTTGTTGTTGTTGATGTTGTTGGCCTCACGTGCATCTTGACGCTCCATCACCCGTGATACACGATCCATGGCATTCGCCATCATATTAAACATAGCTATAACGGGATTAGTTTGATAAGCATCTCCGGTCTCTTGAGGTTCACCGCTCCTATTAGTAGTACGGGTACTAGGGCCAGCCATCTATAGGCACAGATTACGATGCACAATTTATTGAAATATGACAATTAAGAATTTAATGCATAAGATATGCAACATAATATAGATAATATTCTAGAAACAACTAAGGCATGTTAATCACTTAAACACATAATAACATATAAACAAGTCATCCTAATTATCTTAGGGCTCTACCCACGGTCTGAGAGTTAAACCCGGTTTAAGCAATCTAAGCTCTGATACCATTCTAGTTATAAGGTGTCACGCCCCAACCCGGCCTATAAGGTTAGACTAGGGTGTGATCTAAACATTCAGGTCATATCACATACTTAATCGTTTATGAAGATTTAACACTTAATGTTTTGGCCTAAACTCCAAGGTTTTTCCGGAAAACCGGCAGCATAACGGCTGTAAATGGGCTCTTTGGTTTGACCTAATTCTCTAAATGCCTCAAAATTTTCTAATCTCAAGTTTCATTTCCAACTAGGATTACTATTTAACATCAATTGAAATGCCTATTGGTTATCTCGATGTCTCGTTTGATTTATAACCTAGCATGATACTATGTCTCGTTTGTTTGTTTATCCTCGTTACAAAAGTACCTGTTGATCTTAGCTTAATAGCGAGTACCTGTTTAAGATTGGATAGGTTCATTTACTTAGTCCTTCATAACCTATGATAGATACTAGCGGTAATAATAGCAAACGATCATAGTGGTGTCTAGTGTCTATCTAGTTAATATCAGTAGAAACCAAAATTAGACCCCAAATTACAACGGGGGTCTTTTACATTACAACATCGAGCAACAAAAAAGGAAATAATCTTCAAGTAGCATAAAGTTCACAAGTAGCCATAATCACGCAAAGCACACAAACAGGCAATCACTCCAAGGATTCATCGTTAGGCACACAGTTCTCGGGTACCTGTTCTGGACCTTCTTCACCTCAGATGATAAAAGAGGGTGAGTCCTTATGAACTCAGCGAGGCGGAACGAGAAATAGGTCTTGAAACTCATTTTCCTGTTCAACTTATGAAAATCCTTTTGCAAGCATGAATATAACAATAATATAAAGTAAAGGAACAAAAATACCAGTCTTTCCTCCCCGAGGTTCTCTAGGAACCAAGCGAGAGTACTTATACACATAGTAAAAATGATACAGTGAGCTTTTGCTCTCAGATCAGTTCCAGAATAAGTTGTTGCGGCCGACTTCAAATCATCCCCTTAACACGCCAGGTGGGTGTACTCCGGATGTACCCTGAAATCCTACAACCCAACTCTCCGAGGAAGTCTAGCCCCCAAGCAAGAGAGGGAATGGGACCATGGTAGTCACGGGTGCATCGACAAGCCCGATGCCGCCCGGTGTGCGTGATCGCTACCATGCCGACATGAAAGGTTGCAACCTTGTATACAATGCACATTTATGACATTTACTATATCACATTAGGAGGACAACAAAGTAGGTTGCCTCTGGACAGTCATAAGATTGCACATTGACAAGCAAACAAGCGAGGCACGAATAGACAAGTAGTTTCACTTGAAAAGCATATGGAGTTGTATGAACATTAAATGGACAGCCGTGTAACGCACATAAATCAAGTCATATAACTCAATTCAAGTCCACGTAATCAAATAATAAGATTATATAACATGCAACAACATCTACTTGGGCTCGGATGCAAGAAAAGCCTATTTGTCAACATGCAATGGTCAAAATCACATTTAGGACTATAAGGGCATCTACGGGCAGCCTACTAAGCATATAATTCCACACAATATCCAAATGATCAACACTTAGCAACACTACCTAGTGATTAGGGTTTCCATTTCGTGCATATCCGTGCAATTTAAGCCCCAAACCAATTCAAAATCAATCTCAAGCCATGCATCATTTAATTCAACATCCTCAAACATTCAAAACAGCCCACACAACATCCCAAAGCTACAATCCCATGCATTTATTTCAACAAGAGAAGTTACAACAATTTTTCTAAGCATAACACTAAGTGAAAACCTTACTGCAATAGGCTGTTTTCTCACAATCATTAAGATAAGAAAACAATCTCCAATTCCAGTGAATAAGATGTCAAATTAGAGCTTAAGAAATGAACTAAAATCAGAAACAAACCTTGCATTATTTGGAGTTCGGGATCATTAGTTATAGCCGAAACAGTGGGATAGCACAAAACTGTCCAGATTTGCACACATTTCGATAATTGTCGTTTTTGATGTCCTTAGGTTCAGATTCCGCCTTAGCCCATTTCTGACAAAAATGTCCAGAACTGAAAGCTATAGTACTAAACCAAATTTCATTCATTTTGGACATCATTTAATAAGTCAAATCTGGTTCATTCTACAAGGTCAGTGCATCTGCCAAAACCTGCTTCATTTTTCCAGATTACCAGATTTGGACACATTTTAATGATTTGCCATTTTGAGGACATTAGACTCGAAATTAGCTTTGCCCTATTTCTGTGAAAAATGTTCAACACTGGCAAAAATAGTCACCTGCCAATTTTCATGCATTTTCAACATCATTTTCTTAGCCAAACATACCCCGAAACAACTGGTCAGAGAGCTGTCACATAATCCGACTTCACCTATCATCACTTTCAAGCCAAGATCTTGCCATGCATGGTTGTAAAAGCTTATGAACGAACATATAACTCAAGTACAGAAGCAAAGACATACATTTTTGAGCATGCATGTGGATTTTTGAAGGATTTTCAAAAGGTTTTAGCCCTCACCTTAGCAATCAACCAAGAAGATGCACAAAAACTTGTTGAAGTACAAACTTCTTCTTCTTCTTCTTAGCCGAGATTCCAACTTGGTTTTCTCTATTTTTCCTAGCTTAGTGACCAAGATCTTAGTACATGCATGAGGTTAGAACAAGAAGAAAAGAAATGGAAGCTTAGTAACTCACCTAGGGCCGAAATGAAGACTCAAGGAGCATGCATGTGTGATTTTCGCATCCTAGCTAGTTTGGTCAAGCCTCTTGCTTGTTGCTTGCCTTGATCAACTATGGTGTGATGAAGATGAGCTATGGAGGAAACAATGTTCAGCTAGGGCCGAGAGAGAGAGAGAGAAGAATGAGAGGGAGAGAAAGAAGATTGAGGAAGAAAGAGAAAATGAAAAAAATGAAGGCCTTTGCAACTTTGATGAGCATGTCGGCCTTGAGCTTGATGATTCAGATTTTTGTGTCTTCAAGGTGTGATTTTAAAATGCTAGCATGGGCAAAGGTTGTTTGTTCAAGCAAGGTGAAGAAATTGAGGTGGTATTGAGCAATTTTTTTAAGCATTGATAAGTGTTTTTGTGTCATGACTTGTCTAGAATCAATTCGAATTTAGCATGCATGCAAAGACACCTCCTAGTGGTCGGCCAAGGCTATACAAATTCTGAATTTTTGTCAACTATTGGAGTATTATTTAATTGTGTGTTGGAAGTGCAAAAAGAATAAGGAATAAAGAATGAAGAATGTTTAGTGTTTAGTGAATTTTTGTCTTCTAGTGAGTTGAATTAGGATTAAAATATTGATAGTGGAGTTTGTAGGATTATTTAATAGTCTAGTGCTTTGTGTAAGATGCTTTCTTGATTAGTGCGAGGGCATGCTTTCCTAGGTCTAGGGCATGCACTACGAGGTAGTACACGAACTACTAGAGGAACGCACATTTTTCAAGTAAATGCACGCAACCCTAAATGAATGCACATAATTCAATGCATGACACATAAAATGAACACAATTCTTCAACCTAGGTCAAGGTACGCAAATCTAGGTTAGGGCACATGAAATGAGGTATCGCACGCAAATCGAGGTCGGGCCTCACACACCGGAACGATGGAGACCTGGTCACAAGCCCTACGCCCTTGATTTGCTGGCCCAGCCTCCACGTGAAGCAGAGTTGTCTTGCCCAAGGTGCCGTGGGATTTGATAATAGAAATGTGGTGGATAAAGTATCTTGGCAACCCTAACCGGAGCAAAAAAAATTGAAATGGAGGGTGCAACACGAGGACTTCCCACAAGGTCACCCATCCTAGTACTACTCTCGCCCAGGCACGCTTAACTTCGGAGTTCTGATAGGATCCGGTGCATTAGTGCTGGTATGATCGCACCCTTCATGTTGAGGGCACAATTCCTTTATGTGTTAACGGTTCACAGTCCCAACCTAGAGAGATGGCCCATTCAAAAGGCCCAATGGGCTTAACGACAACCCATCCGCTTCAATAACGCAGCATCCTCGCAAGACGTGATATCGACGCGTTGTAGGGCCCTCTAATGTCCCGCGGGTAAGGTTGTCGTCCTTTTAACAGCTCATGAAGTACGATCCGGGATGAAAAAATTGATGAAAACGTTCGATTTTGGGCTCTAAAAAGGGGACAGCGAGCAAGCTGGCTACCCCCGTCATAGAGCTCTCAGAGAGCTTTGCAACGGTATGCTGTGTGCCGCGTAACGCATTACGGATCAAAAGTTATGCGCATCGGAGCGATGGAGACCTGGTCATAAGCCCTACGCCCTCGGTATGCTGGCCCAGCCACCACGTGAAGCGAAGTTGTCTTGCCCAAGGTGCCGTGGGATTCGATAATAGAAATGTGGTGGATAAAGTATCTTGGCAACATTAACCGGATCAAAAAAATTTGAAAAGGGGGGGTTCAACACGAGGACTTCCCTGGGGGTCACCCATCCTAGTAATACTCTCACCCAAACACGCATAACTTCGGAGTTCTGATGGGATCTGGTGTATTAGTGTTGGTATGATCGCACCCGTCATGTTGAGGGCACAATTCCTTTATGTGTTAACGGTACACAGTCCCAGCCTAGAGAGATAGACCATTCAAAAGGCCCAACGGGCTTAACGACAACCCACCCGCTTCAACAACGCAGCATCCTCGCAAGATGTGATATCGACGCATTATAGGGCCCTCTAATGTCCCGCGAGTGAGGTTGTTATCCTTTTAACAGCTCACGATGTACGATTCGGGACGGAAAAACAAAGCAAAAGAAGAAAAGTGGCCCGAAACTGATGAAAACGTTCTATTACGGGATCCAAAAAGGGCACAACGAGCAAGCTGACTGCCCCCATCGTAGAGGTCTCGGAGAGCTTTGAAACGGTATGATGTGCACCGCGTAACTCCTTACGGATCAAAAGTTATGGGCACCGGAGCGACGGAGTCCTGGTCACAAGCCCTACGCCCTCATTTTGCTGGCCCAGCCTCCACGTGAAGCGAAGTTGTCTTGCCCAAGGTGCCGTGGAATCAATAATAGAAATGTGGTGGATAAAGTATCTTGGCAACCATAACCAGAGCAAAAAAAATTGAAAAGGGGTGAGCAACACGAGGAGTTCCCAGGGGGTCACCCATCCTAGTACTACTCTCGCCCAAGCACGCTTAAGTTCGGAGTACTGATTGGATCCAGTGCATTAATGCTAGTATGATCGCACCTATCATGTTGAGGGCACAATTCCATTATGTGTTAACGGTTTACAGTCCCATCCTAGAGAGATGGCCCATTCAGAAGGCCCAATAGGCTTAACGACAACCCATCCGCTTCAACAACACGGC
This sequence comes from Ehretia macrophylla, assembly GCA_037974665.1. NCBI lineage: Eukaryota > Viridiplantae > Streptophyta > Magnoliopsida > Boraginales > Ehretiaceae > Ehretia > Ehretia macrophylla. The sequence goes on along the minus strand of CM075770.1, from coordinate 82,478,682 downwards.
ATCCTCACAAGATGTGATATCGTCGCAATGTAGGGCCCTCTAATGTCCCGCGAGTATGGTTGTCGTCCTTCTAACAACTCACGACGTATGATCCGGGATGGAAAAACAGAGCAAAAGAAGAAAAGTAGCCCGAAACTGATGAAAACGTTCGATTTTGGGGTCCAAAAAGGGCACAACGAGCAAGCTGGCTGCCCCCATCGTAGAGCTCTCGGAGAGCTTTGCAACGGTATGCTGTGCGCCGCGTAACTCCTTACGGATCAAAAGTTATGGGCACCGGTGCGACGGAGACCTGGTCACAAGCCCTACGCCCTCAGTTTGTTGGCCCAGCCTCCACGTGAAGCGAAGTTGTCTTGCCCAAGGTGCCGTGGGATTCGATAATAGAAATGTGGTGGATAAAGTATCTTGGCAACCCTAACCGGAGCAAAAAAAATTGAAAATGGGGGGTGCAACACGAGGACTTCCCAGGGGGTCAGCCATCCTAGCACTACTCTCGCCCAAGCACGCTTAACTTCGGAGTTCTGATGGGATCCGGTGCATTAGTGCTGGTATGATCACACCCGTCATGTTGAGGGCACAATTCCTTTATCTGTCAACAGTTCACAGTCCCGGCCTAGAGAGATAGCCCATTCAAAAGGCCCAATGGGCTTAACGATAACTCATCCGCTTCAACAACGCAGCATCCTCCCAAGACATGATATCGACGCGTTGTAGGACCCTCTAATGTCCCGCGAGTACGGTTGTCATCCTTTTAACAGCTCACGACGTACGATCCAAGACGAAAAAATAGAGCAAAAGAAGAAGAGTGGCCCGAAACTGATGAAAACATTCGATTTTGGGCTCTAAAAAGGGCACAACGAGCAAGCTGGCAGCTGCCGTAGTAGAGTTCTTGGAGAGCTTTGCAACGGTATGCTGTGCGCCGTGTAACTCCTTACGGATCAAAAGTTTTGGGCACCGGAGCAATGGAGACCTGGTCACAAGCCCTACGCCCTTGGTTTGTTGGCCCAGCCTCCACGTGAAGCGAAGTTGTCATCCCCAAGGTGCCGTGGGATTCGATAATAGAAATGTGGTGGATAAAGTATCTTGGCAACCCTAACCGGAGCAAAAAAAATTGAAAAGGGGGGTGCAACACGAGGACTTCCCAGGGGGTCAGCCATCCTAGCACTACTCTCGCCCAAGCACGCTTAACTTCGGTGTTCTGGTGGGATCCAGTGCATTAGTGCTTGTATGATCGCACCCGTCATGTTGAGGGCACAATTCTTTTATCTGTCAATGGTTCACAGTCCCGGCCTAGAGAGATAGCCCATTCAAAAGGCCCAATGGGCTTAACGATAACCTATCCGCTTCAACAACGCAGCATCCTCGCAAGACATGATATCGACGCGTTGTAGGACCCTCTAATGTCTCGCGAGTATGGTTGTCGTCCTTTTAATAGCTCACGACGTACGATCCAGGACGAAAAAACATAGCAAAAGAAGAAAAGTGGCCCAAAACTGATGAAATCATTCGATTTTGGGCTCTAAAAAGGGCACAGCGAGCAAGCTGGCAGCCGCCGTAGTAGAGTTCTTAGAGAGCTTTGCAACGGTATGCTGTGCACCGCGTAACTCCTTACGGATCAAAAGTTTTGGGCACCGGAGCAATGGAGACCTGGTCACAAGCCCTACGCCCTTGGTTTGTTGGCCCAGCCTCCACATGAAGCGAAGTTATCTTGCCCAAGGTGCCGTGGGATTTGATAATAGAAATTTTTTGGATAAAGTATCTTGGCAACCCTAACCGGAGCAAAAAAAATTGAAAAGCGGGGTGAAATGCGAGGACTTCCCAGGGGGTCACCCATCCTAGTACTACTCTTGCCCAAGCGCGCTTAACTTCGGAGTTCTGATGGGATCCGGTGCATTTGTACTGGTATGATCGCACCCGTCATGTTGAGGGCACAATTCCTTTATGTGTTAACGGTTCACAGTACCAACCGAGAGAGATGGCCCACTCAAAAGGCCCAATGGGTTTAACGATAACCCATCCGCTTCAACAACGCAGCATGCTCGCAAGACTTGATATCGACGCGTTGTAGGGCCCTCTATTGTCCCGCGAGTAAGGTTGTCGTCCTTTTAACAACTCACGACGTATGATCCGGGACGGAAAAATTGAGCAAAAGAAGAAAAGTGCCCCGAAACTGATGAAAACGTTCGATTTTGGGCTCTAAAAAGGGCAAAGCGAGCAGGCTAGCTGCCCTTATCATAGAGCTCTCGGAGAACTTTGCAACGGTATGCTGTGCGCCGCGTAACTCCTTACGAATCAAAAATTATGGGCACCGGAGCGACAGAGACCTGGTCACAGGCCCTACGCCATCGGTTTGCTAGCCCAGCCTCCACGGGAAGCGAAGTTGTCTTGCCCAAGATGCCGTGGGGTTCTATAATAGAAATGTGGTGGATAAAGTATCTTGGCAACCCTAACTGGGGCAAAAAAAAATTGAAAAGGGGGGTACAATACGGGGACTTCCCAGGGGGTCACCGATCCTGGTACTACTCTCGCCCAAGCACACTTAACTGCAGTGTTTTGATGGAATTCGGTGCATTAGTGCTGGTATGATCGCACCCGTCATGTTGAGGGCACAATTCCTTTATCTGTCAACGGTTCACAGTCCCGGCCTTGAGAGATGGCCCATTCAAAAGGCCCAATGGGCTTAACGACAACCAACCCACATCAACAACGCAGTATCCTCGTAAGACGTGATATTGACGAGTTATAGGGCCATCTAATGTCCCATGAGTAAGGTTGTCATCCTTTTAACAGCTTACGACGTACGATCCGGGACGGAAAAACAGAGCAAAAATAGAAAAGTGGCCCGAAACTGATGAAAACGTTCGATTTTGGGCTCCAAAAAGGGCAAAGCAAGCTAGCTAGCTGCCCATATCATAGAGGTCTCGGAGAGTTTTACAACGGTATGCTGTGCATCGCGTACCTCCTTACGGATCAAAAGTTATGGGCACCGGAGCGACGGAGAACTGGTCACAAGCCCTTCGCCCTCGGTTTGCTGGCCCAGCCACCACGTGAAGCAAAGGTGGCTTGCCCAAGGTGCCGTGGGATTTGATAATAGAAATGTGGTGGATAAAGTATCTTGGCTACCCTAACCGAAGCAAAAAAATTTGAAAAGGGGGTACAAGACGAGGACTTCCCTGGGGGTCACCCATCCAAGTACTACTCTTGCCCAAGCACGCTTAACTTCGGAGTTCTGATGGGATCCGGTGCATTAGTGCTGGTATGATCACACCCGTCATGTTGAGGGCATAATTCCTTTATGTGTTAACGGTTCACAGTCCCAGCCTAGAGAGATGGACTATTCAAAAGGCCCAATGGGCTTAACGACAACCCACCCGCGTCAACAACGCAGCATCCTCGTAAGACGTGATATTGACGAGTTATAGGGCCATCTAATGTCCCGCGAGTAAGGTTGTCATCCTTTTAACAGCACACGATGTACGATCCGGGACGAAAAAATGGAGCAAAAATAGAAAAGTAGCCCGAAACTAAAGAAAACGTTCGATTTTGGGCTCCAAAAAGGGCACAACGAGCTAGCTGGCTGCCCCTGTCGTAGAGGTCTCGGAGAGCTTTGCCACGGTATGTTGTGCGTCGCGTAAATCCTTACGGTTCAAAAGTTATGGGCACTGGAGAAACGGAGCCTTGGTCACAAGCCCTTCGCCATCGGTTTGCTGGCCCAGCCTCCACGTGAAGCGAAGTTGTCTTGCCCAAGGTGCCATGGGGTCCGATAATAGAAATGTGGTGGATAAAGTATCTTGGCAACCCTAACCGGAGCAAAAAAAATTGAAATGGGGGGTGCAACACGAGGACTTCCCAGGGGGTCACCGATTCTGGTACTACTCTCGCCCAAGCACGCTTAACTTTGGAGTTCTGATGGGATCCGGTGCATTAGTGCTGGTATGATCGCACCCGTCATGTTGAGGGCACAATTCCTTTATGTGTTAAGGGTTCACAGTCCCAGCCTAGAGAGATGGACCATTCAAAATGCCCAATGGGCTTAACGACAACCCACCCGCTTGAACAACGCAACATCCTCGTAAGACGAGATATTGATGCGTTATAGGGCCCTCTAATGTCCCGCAAATAAGGTTGTCATCCTTTTAACAGCTCAAGACGTACGGTCCGAGATGAAAAAACAAAGCAAAAGAAGAAAAGTGGGCTGAAACTAATGAAAACGTTCGATTTTGGGCTCTAAAAAGGGCACAACGAGCAAGTTGGCTGCCCCTGTCGTAGAGGTCTCGGAGAGATTTGCAGCGGTATGTTGTGCGTCGCGTAACTCCTTACGGATCAAAAGTTATGGGCAGCGGAGAAACGGAGACCTGGTCACAAAGCCCTTCGCCCTCGGTTTCCTGGCCCAGCCTCCATGTGAAGCGAAGTTGTCTTGCCCAAGGTGTCGTGGGGTTCGATAATAGAAATGTGGTGGATAAAGTTTCTTGGCAACCCTAACCAGAGCAAAAAAAAATTGAAAAGGGGGGTGCAACACGAGGACTTCCTAGGGGGTCAGCCATCCTAGTGCTACTCTCGCCCTAGAAAGCTTAACTTCGGAGTTCTGATGGGATCCGGTGCATTAGTGCTGGTATGATCGCACCCGTCATGTTGAGGGCACAATTCCTTTTTGTGTTAATGGTTCACAGTCCCAGCCTAGAGAGATGGCCCATTCAAAAGGCCTAATGGGCTTAACGACAGCCCTTCCACTTCAACAAAGCAGCATCCTCGTAAGACGTGATATCGACGCGTTATAGGGCCCTCTAATGTCCCACGAGTAGGGTTGTCGTCCTTTTAACAGCTCACGACGTATGATCTAGGACGGAAAAATAGAGCAAAAATAGAAAAGTGGACCGAAACTGATGAAAACGTTCGATTTTGGGCTCCAAAAAGGGCAAAGCAAGCTAGCTAGCTACACATGTCATATAGGTCTTGGAGAGCTTTTCAATGATCTGATGTGCGTCGCGTAACTCCTTACGGATCAAAAGTTATGGGCACGGGAGCGACGGAGACCTGGTCACAAGCCCTTCGCCCTCGGTTTGCTGGCCTAGCCTCCACGTGTAGTGAAGTTGTCTTGCCCAAGGTGCCGTGGGGTTCGATAATAGAAATGTGGTGGATAAAGTATCTTGGAAACCCTAACCGGAGCAAAAAAAATTAAAAAGGCAGGTGCAACACGAGGACTTCCTAGGGGGTCACCCATCCTAGTACTACTCTTGCCCAAGAAGGCTTAACTTCGGAGTTCTGATGGGATCCGGTGCATTAGTGCTGGTATGATTGCACCCATCATGTTGAGGGCACAATTCCTTTTTGTGTTAACGGTTCACAGTCCCAGCCTAGAGAGATGGCCTATTCAAAAGGCCCAATTGGCTTAACGACAACCCATCCGCTTCAACAGCGCAGCATGCTTGCAAGACGTAATATCGACGTGTTGTAGTGCCCTCTAATGTCCCGCGAGTAAGGTTGTCGTCCTTTTAACAACTCACGACGTACGATCCGGGACGGAAAAACAGAGCTAAAGTAGAAAAGTGGCCCGAAACTGATGAAAATGTTTGATTTTGTGCTCCAAAAACGGGCACAATGTGAGGCCCGACCTCGATTTGTGTGCGATACCTCGTTTCGTGTCTTAACCTAGATTTGCGTACCTTGACCTAGGTTTGAGAATTGTGTTCGTTTTATGTGCCATGCATTGAATTATGTGCATTCATTTAGGATTGCGTGCATTTACTTGAAAAACGTGCGTTTGTCTCGTAGTTCGTGTACTAATCTCGTAGTGCGTGCCCTTTACCTTGGAAAGTGTGCCCTCACGCTAATCAAGAAATAATCTTACACAAAGCACTAGACTATTAAATAATCCTACAAACTCCACTATCAATATTATAATCCTAATTCAACTCACTAGAAGACAAAAATTCACTAAACACTAAACATTCTTCATTCTTTATTCCTTATTCTTTTTGCACTTCCAACACACAATTAAATAATACTCCAATAGTTGACAAAAATTCAGAATTTGTATAGCCTTGGCCGACCACTAGGAGGTGTCTTTGCATGCATGCTAAATTCAAATTGATTCTAGACAAGTCATGACACAAAAACACTTATCAATGCTTAAAAAAATTGCTCAATACCACCTCAATTTCTTCACCTTGCTCGACCAAACAACCTTTGCCCATGCTAGCATTTTAAAATCACACCTTGAAGACACAAAAATCTGAATCATCAAGCTCAAGGCCGACATGCTCATCAAAGTTGCAAAGGCCTTCATTTTTTTGTCATTTCCTCTTTCTTCCTCAATCTTCTTTCTCTCCCTCTCATTCTTCTCTCTCTCTCTCTCGGCCCTAGCTGAACATTGTTGCCTCCATAGCTCATCTTCATCACACCATAGTTGATCAAGGCAAGCAACAAGCAAGAGGCTCGACCAAACTAGCTAGGATGCGAAAATCACACATGCATGCTCCTTGAGTCTTCATTTCGGCCCCAGGTGAGGTACTAAGCTTCCATTTCTTTTCTTCTTGTTCTAACCTCATGCATGTACTAAGAGCTTGGTCACTAAGCTTGTAAAAATAGAGAAAACCAAGTTGGAATCTCGGCTAAGAAGAAGAAGAAGAAGTTTGTACTTCAACAAGTTTTTGTGAATCTTCTTGGTAGATTGCTAAGGTGAGGGCTAAAACCTTTTGAAAATCCTTCAAAACTCCACATGCATGCTCATAAATGTATGTCTTTGCTTCTGTACTTGAGTTATATGTTCGTTCATAAGCTTTTACAACCATGCATGGCAAGATCTTGGCTTGAAAGTGATGATAGGTGAAGTCGGATTATGTGACAGCTCTCTGACCATTTGTTTCGGGGTAATTTTGGCTTGGCAAATGATGTTGCAAATTCATGAAAATTGGTAGGTGACTCTTTTTTCCAGTTTTGAACATTTTTATCAGAAATAGGTCAAAGCTAATTTCGACTCTAAAGTCCTCAAAATGGCAACTCATTAAAATGTGTCTAAATCTGGAAAAATGAAGAAGGTTTTGGCAGATGCACTAATCTTGTAGTACGAACCAGATTTTACTTAGTAAATGATGTCCAAAATCCAAGATATTTGGTGTTCTGCTATGTTTTTCAGTTCTGGACATTTTTGTTAGAAATGGGCTAAGGCTTAATCTGACCCTAAGGACCTCAAAAACGTCAATTATCGAAATGTGTGCAAATCTGGACAATTTTGTGCTATCCCACTGTTTCGGCTATAACTAATGATCCCGAACTCCAAATGATGCAAGGTTTGTTTCTGATTTTATTTCACTTCTTAAGCTTTAATTTGAAATCTTATTCACTGGAATTGGAGATTTTTTGCTTATCTTAATGATTGTGAGAAAACAGCCTATTGCAGTAAGGGTTTCACTTAGTGTTATGCTTAGAAAAATTGTTGTAACTTCTCTTGTTGAAATAAATGCTTGGGATTGTAGCTTTGGGATGTTGTGTGGGCTGTTTTGAATGTTTGAGGATGTTGAATTAAATGATGCATGGCTTGAGATTGATTTTGAATTGGTTTGGGGCTTAAATTGCACGGATATGCACGAAATGGAAACCCTAATGACTAGGTAGTCTTGCTAAGTGTTGATCATTTGGATATTGTGTGGAATTATATGCTTAGTAGGCTGCCCGTAGATGCCCTTATAGTCCTAAATGTGATTTTGACCATTGCATGTTGACAAATAGGCTTTTCTTGTCTCCGAGCCCACGTAGATGTTGTTACATGTTATATAATCTTATTATTTGATTACGTGGACTTGAATTGATTTATGTGCGTTACACGGCTGACCGTTTAATGTTCATATAACTCCATATGCTTTTCAAGTGAAACTACTTGTCTATTTGTGCCTTGCTTGTTTGCTTGTCAATGTGCAATCTTATGACTGTTCGGACGCAATCTACTTTGTTGTCCTCCTAATGTGATATAGTAAATGTCATAAATGTGCATTGTATACAAGGTTGCAACCTTTCATTTCAGCATGGTAGCGATCACGCACATCGGGCGGCATCGGGCTTACCGGTGCACCCGTGACTACCATGGTCCCATTCCCTCTCTCGCTTGGGGGCTAGACTTCCTCGGAGAGTTGGGTCGTAGGATTTTGTGGTACATCCGGAGTACACCCACCTGGTGTGTTAAGGGGATGATTTGAAGTCGGCCGCAACAACTGATTCTGTAACTGATCTGAGAGCAAAAGCTCACTGTATCCTTTTTACTATGTGTATAAGTACTCTCGCTTGGTTCCTAGAGAACCTCGGGGAGGAAAGACTAGTATTTCTGTTCCTTTACTTTATATTATTGTTACATTCATACTTGCAAAAGGATTTTCATGAGTTGAACCGGAAAATAAGTTTCAAGACCTATTTCTCGTTCCCCCTCGCTGAGTTCATAAGGACTCACCCTCTTTTATCATCTCAGGTGAAGAAGATCCAGAACAGGTACCCGAGGACGGTGTGCCTAACGATGAATCCTTGGAGTGATTGCCTGTTTGTGTGCTTTGCATGATTATGGCTACTTGTGAACTTTATGCTACTTGAAGACTATTTCCTTTTATGTTGCTCGATGTTGTAATGTAAAAGACCCCTGTTGTAATTTGGGGTCTAATTTTGGTTTGTACTGATATTAACTAGACAGACACTAGACACCACTATGATCGTTTGCTATTATTACCGCTAGTATCTATCATAGGTTATGACGTATTAGTTAAGGACTAAGTAAATGAACCTATCCAATCTTAAACAGGTACTCGCTATTAAGCTAAGATCAACAGGTAGTTTTGTAACGAGGATCAACAAACAAACTAGACATAGTATCATGTTAGGTTATAAATCAAACGAGACATCGAGATAACCAATAGGCATTTCAATTGATGTTAAATAGTAATCCTAGTTGGAAATGAAACTTGAGATTAGAAAATTTTGAGGCATTTAGAGAATTAGGTCAAACCAAAGAGCCCATTTACAACCGTTATGCTGCCGGTTTTCTGGAAAAACCTTGGAGTTTAGGCCAAAACGTTAAGTGTTAAATCTTCATAAACGATTAAGTATGTGATATGACCTGAATGTTTAGATCATACCCTAGTCTAACCTTATAGGCCGGGTTGGGGCGTGACACCTTATAATTAGCATTGTATCATAGCTTAGATAGCTTAAGCCGGGTTTAACTCTCGGACCGTGGATAGAGCCCTAAGATATTTAGGATGACTTGTTTATGTGTTATTGTGTGATAATGTTAAATGTGCCTTCTATGTTTTATGTGTTTAAGTGATTAACATGCCTTAGTTGTTTCTAGAATTGTATCTATATTATGTTGCATGTCTTATGCATTAAATTCTTAATTGTCATATTTCAATAAATTGTGCATCGTAATCTGTGCCTATAGAAGGCTGGCCCTAGTACCCGTACTACTAATAGGAGCGGTGAACCTCAAGAGACCGGAGATGCTTATCAAACTAATCCCGGTATAGCTATGTTTAATATGATGGTGAATGCCATGGATCGTGTATCACGGGTGATGGAGCACCAAGATGCACATGAGGCCAACAACAACAACAACAACAGGAACGAGGGTAACCATGGGAGACATAGCAGAATGAGGGAGTTCCTTGACTTTCGCCCGTCCAAATTCCATGGGAAAGCTGATGATGAGAAGGCAGAGGCTTGGCTGTCCGAGATCGAGAAGATTTTCAGGCCACTTGATTATACTGATGAAAAAAAAGTAGAGTTTGCCGTGTTTCTGTTGCACGGGGATGCTGAGCATTGGTGGCACACTGTAGAGGCACTTTGGAAACTGATCGAACACCTCGCTTGTGGGGTAATTTCGTTAAGGCATTTAAGGAGAAATATGTACCTACAGTCTCCAAGCAGAAGCGGGCTGAGGAGTTCATGCACTTGACAAAGGGTAACATGACGGTGGCCCAGTACGAGGCTCGTTTTGATTGACTGTCCCGTTATGCTCAATATATGGTTAGTACTCCGAGGGCGAAGATGTGGAAATTTACTACTAGATTGAGGCCAGAGATTCAGGACCAGTTGGCTTCTTATGACTTCGATACCTATTCTGCTCTCTTTGCTGCTGCCTCTCGTGTTGAGAAGATAAAACTAGATGGAGCCAGTTCGAGTCAGCCGAACAAGAAACCATACCAGCCTCCAGGTCAGCAGAGGAAATTTCAGAGTCAGAGTCGTAGTCAGGGCCAGAGCCAGAACAGACCAGTGAATAACCGTGGCCCGACGAAAGCGCCATCAGCCTCTTCTACCCGCAGACCCACAGGTAGTTCACCTGCTACTCAGTCTGTCAGCTGTTCTTATTGTGACAGGAAGGGGCATACCGAGGCCCAGTGTTGGAGGAAGTCGGGACGATGTATGAGATGTGGCAGTGATCAGCATCAGATCAAGGATTGCCCTAAACCGCAGGCAGGGCAGAATCAGGGTAAACCAGCTGCTAGAGGCAAGACTCCAGTTCCTAGAGTTCAGGCTCGAGCTTATGCTATTGAGTGCGAGGAGATTCCAGATGAGACCGCTGTTGTTGAAGGTACATTCTTCATACTGAATCAACCTGTTAGGGTGTTAATTGATCCGGGTGCTACTCATTCATTTATTACTCCCTTATGTGTGGAACGTGTGAAACTGAAAGTTGTATGTTTGCCGTACGAAGTAGAAGTTGGTACTTCAATGGGTTCTAAACTTGTTACTAGCTTAGCTTGTAAAGCATGTAAAATCCAAATTAAGGATATGGAATTCTCAGCCAATCTTATTGTATTACCTTTTCGAGATTATGAGGTCATTTTAGGGATGGACTAGCTGGCAAAACATTATGTCCAACTAAATTGCAGGGCGAAGATTATAGCGTTCCGGGTACTTGGTCAACCAATACTGGAGGTAATGGGTCGAAGAGATTTCACCGGGAGTTCCATCATTTCATCTACGAAAGCAGTGAAGTCCTTGAAAAAAGGGTATAGCAAATACTTAGCTTACCTCATCAACAAGCCGTCAGACAAAGCTAAGTTGGAGGAGATGCCAGTGATCAAAGACTATGCGGATGTGTTTCCACAAGAATTGCCCGATTTACCCTCAAATCGGGAGATCGATTTTATTATAGAGCTACTGCCTGGCACCCAGTCGATATCTAAAGCTCCCTATCGTATTGCACCGGCCGAGCTACAAGAATTGAAGGACCAATTGCAAGGATTGTTGAAGAAGGGGTTTGTTCAACCAAGTTCTTCACCGTGGGGTGCACCAGTTCTATTTGTGAAGAAGAAAGACGGAACGTTGAGGCTATGCATTGATTATTGAGGATTGAACCAAGTGACTGTCAAGAATAAATACCCACTTCCACTGATTGACGAGTTATTTGATCAACTGCAAGGAGCCAAAGTGTATTCGAAACTCGACTTGAGGCAAGGGTATTATCAGTTGCGGATTAAAAAGGAAAATGTGCCTAAAACGGCTTTCAGGACGAGATATGAGCAATATGAATATGTGGTGATGCCTTTTGGACTAACCAATGCCCTTGCAGCTTTTATGGATTTGATGCACAAGGTGTTTCAACCCTACTTGGACCAATTTGTGGTGATCTTCATCGATGATATTTTGGTATACTCAAAATCCGAGGCGGAGCATGAACAACATCTGCGGTTAGTACTACAGAAACTTCGAGAGCATCAATTGTATGCAAAGTTTAGCAAGTGTGAATTTTGGTTGCGGCAGATTGCATTTTTGGGGCATATTATATCCCAAGAGGGAATAGCGTTGGATCCAGCAAAGATAGAAGTAGTGATGTCTTGGAAGAAGCCGGAGAATGTTACGGAGATTCGGAGTTTTCTTGGTCTTGCCGGCTATTATCGGAGATTCGTGAAAGATTTCTCTAAGATTGCAGGACCGCTTACAAAGCTCACTCAAAAGAAAACAAAGTTCGTGTGGGATGATAAATATGAGAACAGCTTCCAAGAATTGAAGAAAAGATTGACCACCGCAAATGTTCTTGCATTGCCTGAAGGAAGTCAAGGTTTTGTAATCTATAGCGATGCTTCAAAAGAAGGATTGGGTTGTGTGCTGATGCAAAATAGAAGAGTGATTGCGTATGCTTCTAGGAAACCAAAGCCGTATGAATTGAATTGCTTGACGCATGATTTGGAGTTAGCGGCTATTGTGTTTGAACTCAAGAAATGGAGGCATTATCTATGGGGTAACAAGTTTGAGGTATTTACTGATCATAAGAGCTTGAAATACTTGTTCTCTAAAAAAGAGTTGAATATGAGGCAAAGGCGGTGGATGGAGCTTTTGGATGACTATAACTGCACAATCAATTATGTGCTCGGTAAAGCGAATGTCGTTGCAGATGCCTTAAGTAGAAAAGCAAGCATGGCTAAACTGGAAGTCAAGGTACGGGAGTTGTTGGAGGAAGCATTTTTGTGGAAACCACAATTGACTCGGAAAGGGTTACTTTTTGCCACTACACAAGTTCAATCGACCTTGTTCTCTGAATTACGAGAGGCTCAACAGAAGGACCAACAGTTTCAGAAGATTAAAGAAAGCAATGCAGATTTTAAGTGTCATGATGATAGTATTTGGAGGTTTAAAAACCAGATTTGTGTTCCCAATGAGCAAGAGCTGAAAAAGAAGATATCTTGAAGAAGGCCATAATTCTAGATATACCATTCACCTCGGCGGACCAAAGATGTACCGGGATTTGAAGCAACACTATTGGTGGAATAACATGAAAAGAGAAATTGCGGAGTTTGTGGCACGGTGTTTGACTTGCCAGAGAGTCAAAGCAGAACATCAACGACCCGCAGGTTTACTTCAGCCGTTGGAGATTCCTCAATGGAAATGGGAACATATAACTATGGATTTTGTTATGGACCTGCCCAGATCACAAAAGGGTCATGACGCCGTTTGGGTCATAGTGGATAGATTGACTAAGTCGGCGCACTTCTTACCGATGAACAAGGAGGATAGTCCTGAGAAATTGGGAGATATGTATGTGGCGGAGATCGTAAAATTGCATGGGATGCCTGTGAGTATTGTATCGGATAGGGATCCTCGTTTTACTTCCCGATTTTGGAAGAGACTGCAAGAAGCTTTGGGAACGAAGTTGAGTTTCAGCACGGCTTATCACCCTCAGACTGATGGAAAATTGGAGAGAACTATTCAGATTCTGGAGGATATGCTAAGGGCGTGTGTTTTAGATTTCGGAAAAGGTTGAGAGAAATATCTATCTCTAGCGGAGTTCGCTTATAATAATAGTTATCAGGCCACTATCGGGATGGCCCCGTTTGAGGCGTTGTATGGACGTAAGTGTCGATCCCCAATTTACTGGGATGAAGTAGGTGAGACGAAGACTTTTGACCCAACCCTTTTACCTGAACTTATGAAGACTGTTGATAATATCCACCTCATCCGAAAACGGATGCTTACTGCCTAGAGCAGGCAGAAGAGTTATGCAGACCGACGGAGACGGAGTCTCGAGTTCTAGGTTGGCGACAAGGTGTTCTTGAAGATATCACCCCGGAGGGGACTGATTAAACATGGCAAGGGTGGAAAGTTGAGCCCGAGGTTTGTAGGACCATTCGAGATAATTGAGAAGGTTGGCAAATTGGCGTATCACCTAGTACTACCCCAGAACCTCTCCAATATTCACGACGTCTTTCATGTTTCAATGCTGCGGAAGTATCATCCTAATTCGTCGCATATCTTGGAGCTAGAGCCGTTGCAGCTTCGGGAGAACTTGTCTTACGAGGAGAAGCCTATTCGAATCCTAGACGAACAAAATCGGGAGTTGCGCAACAAAACTATACCAATGGTGAAGTGCTGTGGGATCATCATGGAGTTGAAGAAGCAACGTGGGAAAGGCGAGACCAGATGGAGCAGCAATATCCAGCTTTATTTCAAGGTAATATTGAATTTTGGGACGAAATTCTTTTAAGGAGGGGAGGATGTGAGGCTTGACCTCGATTTGAGTGCGATACCTCATTTCATGTGCCCTAACCTAGATTTGTGTACCTTGACCTAGGTTTGAGAATTGTGTTCATTTTATGTGCCATGCATTGAATTATGTGCATTCATTTAGGGTTGCGTGCATTTACTTGAAAAATGTGCGTTCGTCTCGTAGTTCGTGTACTATCTCGTAGTGCGCACCCTAGACCTAGGAAAGCGTGCCCTCACGCTAATCAAGAAAGCGTCTTACACAAAGTACTAGATTATTAAATAATCCTACAAACTCCACTATCAATATTATAATCCTAATTCAACTCACTAGAAGACAAAAATTCACTAAACACTAAACATTCTTCATTCTTTATTCCTTATTCTTTTTGCACTTCCAACACACAATTAAATAATACTCCAATAGTTGACAAAAATTCAGAATTTGTATAGCCTTGGCCGACCACTAGGAGGTGTCTTTGCATGCATGCTAAATTCGAATTGATTCTAGACAAGTCATGACACAAAAACACTTATCAATGCTTAAAAAAATTGCTCAATACCACCTCAATTTCTTCACCTTGCTCGACCAAACAACCTTTGCCCATGCTAGCATTTTAAAATCACACCTTGAAGACACAAAAATCTGAATCATCAAGCTCAAGGCCGATATGCTCATCAAAGTTGCAAAGGCCTTAATTTTTTTTCATTTCCTCTTTCTTCCTCAATCTTCTTTCTCTCCCTCTCATTCTTCTCTCTCTCTCTCGGACCTAGCTGAAAATTGGTGCCTCCATAGCTCATCTTCATAACACCATAGTTGATCAAGGCAAGCAACAAGCAAGAGGCTCGACCAAATTAGCTAGGATGCGAAAATCACACATGCATGCTCCTTGAGTCTTCATTTCAGCCCTAGGTGAGTTACTAAGCTTCCATTTCTTTTCTTCTTGTTATAACCTTATGCATGTACTAAGATCTTGGTCACTAAGCTAGGAAAAATAGAGAAAACCAAGTTGGAATCTCGGCTAAGAAGAAGAAGAAGAAGAAGTTTGTACTTTAACAAGTTTTTGTGCATCTTCTTGGTTGATTGCTAAGGTGAAGGCTAAAACCTTTTGAAAATCCTTCAAAAATCCACATGCATGCTCATAAATGTATGTCTTTGCTTCTGTACTTGAGTTATATGTTCGTTCATAAGCTTTTACAACCATGCATGGCAAGATCTTGGCTTGAAAGTGATGATAGGTGAAGTTGGATTATGTGACAACTCTCTGACCAGTTGTTTCGAGGTAAGTTTGGCTAGGAAAATGATGTTTAAAATACATAAAAATTGGTAGGTGACTATTTTTTCCAGTTTTGAACATTTTTCATAGAAATAGGCCAAAGCTAATTTCGACTCTAAGGTCCTCAAAATGGCAAATCATTAAAATGTGTCTAAATCTGGAAATCTGGAAAAATAAAGCAGGTTTTGGCAGATGCACTGACCTTGTAGAACGAACCAGATTTGACTTAGTAAATGATGTCCAAAATGCATGAAATTTGGTGTACTTCTATATTTTTCAGTTCTGGACATTTGTGTAAGAAATGGGCTAAGGCTGAATCTGAGCCTAAGGACCTCAAAAACGTTAAATATCGAAATGTGTGCAAATCTGGACAGTTTTGTGCTATCCCACTGTTTCGGCTATAACTAATGATCCCGAACTCCAAATGATACAAGGTTTGTTTTTGATTTTATTTCACTTCTTAAGCTTTGATTTGACATCTTATTCACTGGAATTGGAGAATTTTTGCTTATATTAATGATTATGAGAACACAGACTATTGCAGTACGGGTTTCACTTAGTGTTATGCTTAGAAAAATTGTTGTAACTTCTCTTGTTGAAATAAATGCTTGGGATTGTAGCTTTGGGATGTTGTGTGGGCTGTTTTGAATGTCTGAGGATGTTGAATTAAATGATGCATGGCTTGAGATTGATTTTGAATTGGTTTGGGGCTTAAATTGCATGGATATGCACGAAATGGAAACCCTAATGACTAGGTAGTCTTGCTAAGTGTTGATCATTTGGATATTGTGTGGAATTATATGCTTAGTAGGCTGCCCGTATATGCCCTTATAATCCTAAATGTGATTTTGACCATTGCATGTTGACAAATAGGCTTTTCTTGCATTCGAGCCCACGTAGATGTTGTTGCATGTTATATAATCTTATTATTTGATTACGTGGACTTGAATTGATTTATGTGCGTTACACGGCTGTCCGTTTAATGTTCATACAACTCCATATGCTTTTCAAGTGAAACTACTTGTCTATTCGTGCCTCGCTTGTTTGCTTGTCAATGTACAATCTTATGACTGTCCGGAGGCAACCTACTTTGTTGTCCTCCTAATGTGATATAGTAAATGTCATAAATGTGCATTGTATACAAGGTTGTAACCTTTCATTTTGGCATGGTAGCGATCACGCACACCGGGCGGCATCGGGCTTGCCGGTGCACCCGTGACTACCATGGTCCCATTCCCTCTCTCGCTTAGGGGCTAGACTTTCTCGGAGAGTTGGGTCATAGGATTTCGGGATACATTCGGAGTACACCCACCTGGCGTGTTAAAGGGATGATTTGAAGTCGGCCGCAACAACTGATTCTAGAACTGATCTGAGAGCAAAAGCTCACTGTATCCTTTTTACTATGTGTATAAGTACTCTCGCTTGGTTCCTAGAGAACCTCGGGGAGGAAAGACCGGTATTTATGTTCCTTTAATTTATATTATTTTTATATTCATGCTTGCAAAAGGATTTTCATAAGTTGAATCGAAAAATGAGTTTCAAGACCTATTTCTCGTTCCCCCTCGCTGAGTTCATAAGGACTCACCCTCTTTTATCATCTCAGGTGAAGAGGATCCAGAACAGGTACCCGAGGATGGTGTGCCTAACAATGAATCCTTGGAGTGATTGCCTGTTTCTGTGCTTTGCGTGATTATGGCTACTTGTGAACCTTATGCTACTTGAAGACTATTTCCTTTTATGTTGCTCAATGTTGTAATGTAAAGACCCCTGTTGTAATTTGGGGTCTAATTTTGGTTTGTTCTTATATTAACTAGACAGACACTAGACACCACTATGATCGTTTGTTATTATTACTACTAGTATCTATCATAGGTTATGACGTATTAGTTAAGGACTAAGGAAATGAACCTATCCAATCTTAAACAGGTACTCGCTATTAAGCTAAGTTCAACAGGTAATTTTGTAACGAGGATAAACAAACAAACAAGACATAGTATCATGCTAGGTTATAAATCAAACGAGACATCGATATAACCAATAGGCATTTCAATTGATGTTAAATAGTAATCCTAGTTGGAAACGAAACTTGAGATTAGAAAAATTTGAGGCATTTAGAGAATTAGGTCAAACCAAAGAGCCCATTTACAGTTGTTATGCTGCCGGTTTTTCAGAAAAACCTAGGAGTATAGGCCAAAACATTAAGTGTTAAATCATCATAAACGATTAAGTATGTGATATGACCTGAATGTTTAGATCACACCCTAGTCTAACCTTATAGGCCGGGTTGGGGCGTGACACACAACGAGCAAGCTGGCTGCCCCAGTCATAGAGGTCTCGGAGAGCTTTGCAACGGTATGCTGTGCACCACGTAACTCCTTACGGATCAAAAGTGATGGGCGCTGTAGCGATGGAGACCTGGTCACAAGCCCTACGCCTTCGGTTTGCTGGCCCAGCATCCACGTGAAGCGAAGTTGTCTTGCCCAAGGTGCCGTGGGATTCGATAATAGAAACGTGGTGGATAAAGTATCTTGGCTACCCTAACCAGAGCAAAAAAATTTGAAAAGGGGGGTACAACACGAGGATTTCCCTGGGGGTCACCCATCCTAGTACTACTTTCGCCCAAGCATGCTTAACTTCAGAGTTCTGATGGGATCCGGTGCATTAGTGCTGGTATGATTGCACCCATCATGTTGAGGGCACAATTACTTTATGTGTTAACGGTTCACAGTCCCAGCCTAGAGAGATGGCCCATTCAAAAGGCCCAATGGGCTTAACGACAACCCATCCGCTTCAACAACGCAGCATCATCGCAAGACGTGATATCGACGCGTTATAAGGCCCTCTAATGTCCCGCGAGTAAGGTTGTCGTCCTTTTAACAGCTCACGACGTATGATCCAGGACAAAAAAACAAAGCAAAAGAAGAAAAGTGGCCCGAAATTGATGAAAACGTTCAATTTTGGGTTCCAAAATGGGCATAGCAAGCTAGCTAGCTGCCCTTGTCGTGGAGGTCTCGGAGAGCTTTCCAACGGTATGCTATGCATCGCGTAACTCCTTACGGATCAAAAGTCATGGGCACCGGAGCGACGGAGACCTGGTAACAAGCCCTTCGCCCTCGGTTTGCTGGCCCAGCCTCCACGTGAGGCGAAGTTGTCTTGCCAAAGGTGCCGTGGGGTTCGATAATAGAAATGTGGTGGATAAAGTATCTTGGCAATCCTAACCGGAGCAAAAAAATTTGAAAAGGGGGGTGCAACACGAGGACTTCCCAAGGGGTCACCCATCCTAGTACTACTCTCGCCCAAGAATGATTAACTTTGGAGTTCTGACGGGATCCGGTGCATTAGTGCTGGTATGATCGCACCCGTCATGTTGAGGGCACAATTCCTTTATGTGTTAACGGTTCACAGTCCTAGCCTAGAGAGATGGCCCATTCAAAAGGCCCAATGGGCTTAACGACAACCCATCCACTTCAACAACGCAGCATCCTCACAAGACGTGATATCGACGCGTTATAGGGCCCTTTAATGTCCCGCGAGTAAGGTTGTCGTCCTTTTAACAGCTCACGACATAGGATCCAGGACGAAAAAACATAGCAAAAGAAGAAAAGAGGGCCGAAACTGATGAAAACGTTCGATTTTCGGCTCCAAAAAGGGCATAGCAAGCTAGCTAGATGCCCCTGTCGTAGAGGTCTTAGGGAGCTTTGCAACGGTATGCTATACGTCGCGTAACTCCTTACGGATCAAAAGTCATAAGCATCGGAGTGACGGAGACCTGGTCACAAGCCCTTCGCCCTCGGTTTGCTGGCCCAGCCTGCACGTGAGGCGAAGTTGTCTTGCCAAAGGTGCCGTGGGGTTCGATAATAGAAATGTGGTGGATAAAGTATCTTGGCAACCCTAACGGGAGCAAAAAAAATTGAAAAGGGGGGTGCAACACGAGGACTTCCCAAGAGGTCAACCATCCTAGTACTACTGTCGCCCAAGAATGCTTAACTTCGGAGTTCTGATGGGATCTGGTGCATTAGTGCTGGTATGATCACACCTGTCAAGTTGAGGGCACAATTCCTTTATGTGTTAACGGTTCACAATCCCAGCCTAGAGAGATGGACCATTCAAAAGGCCCAATGGGCATAACGATAACCCATCTGCTTCAACAATGCAGCATCCTCGCAAGACGTGATATCGACACGTTTTAGGGCCCTATAATGTCCCATGAGTGAGGTTGTCTTCCTTTTAACAGCTCACAACATACGATCCGGGATGAAAAAACGGAGAAAAAGAAGAAAAGTAGCCCGAAACAGATGAAAACGTTCGATTTTGGGCTCCAAAAAGGGCACAACGAGCTAGCTACACCCGTCGTAGAGCTCTCGGAGTGCTTTGCAATGGTATGCTGTGCACCGCGTAACTCCTTACAGATCAAAAGTTATGGGCACCGGAGCGACAGAGACCTAGTCACAAGCCCTACGCCCTAAGTTTGCTGGCCCAGCCTCCACGTGAAACGAAGTTGTCTTGCCCAAGATGCCTTTAGATTCGATAATAGAAATATGGTGGATAAAGTATCTTGGCAACCCTAACCGGAGCAAAAAAAATTGAAAAGGGGGGTGCAACACGAGGACTTCCCACGGGGTCACCCATCCTAGTACTACTCTCGCCTAAGCACGCTTAACTTCGGAGTTCTGATGGGATCCGGTGCATTAGTGCTGGTATGATCGCACCCGTCATGTTGTATAGCCCATTCAAAAGGCCCAATGGGCTTAACGACAACCCATTCGCTTCAACAACGCGGCATCCTCACAAGACTTGATATCAACGCAATGTAGGGCCCTCTAATGTCCCGCGAGTAAGGTTGTCGTCGTTTTAACAGCTCACGACATTTGATCCGGGACGAAAAAACAGAGCAAAAGAAGAAAAGTAGCCCGAAACTGATGAAAACGTTCGATTTTGGGCCCCAAAAAAGGCAAAGCCAGCAAGTTGGCTGCCCTTATCGTAGAGCTCTCGGAGAGCTTTGCAACGGTATGCTGTACGCAGCGTAACTCCTTACGGATCAAAAGTTATGGTCACCGGGGCGACGGAGACCTAGTGACAAGCCCTACGCCCTCGGTTTGCTGGCCCAGCCTCCACGTGAAGCGAAGTTGTCTTGCCCTAGGTGCCGTGGGGTTCGATAATAGAAATGTGGTGGATAAAGTATTTTGGCAACCCTAACGAGAGCAAAAAAAATTGAAAATGGGGGTGCAACACGAGGACTTCCCAGGGGGTCACCCATCCTTGTACTACTCTCGCCGAAGCACGCTTAACTTCGGAGTTCTTATGGGATCTGGTGCATTAGTGCTGGTATGATCACACCCTTTATGTTGAGGGCACAATTCCTTTATGTGTTAATGGTTCACAGTCTTAGCCTAGAGAGATGGCCCATTCAAAATGCCCAATGGGCATAACGATAACCCATCCGCTTCAACCACGTAGCATCCTCGCAAGATGTGATATCGACGCATTGTAGGGCCCTCTAATGTCCCGCATGTAAGGTTTTCGTCCTTTTAACAACTCACGACGTACGGTTCGGGACGGAAAAACTGAGCTAAAGAAGAAAAGTGGCCCGAAACTGATGAAAACGTTCGATTTTGGGACCCAAAAATGGGCAAAAAGGCAAGCTGGCTGCCCACGTCGTAGAGCACTCGGAGAGCTTCGTAACGGTATGCTGTGCGCTGCGTAACTCCTTACGGATCAAAAGTTTTGGGCACCGGAGCGATGGAGACCTGGTCACAAGCCCTACGCCCACGGTTTGCTGGCCAAGCCTCCACGTGAAGCGAAGTTGTCTTGCCCAAGGTGCCATGGGATTCGATAATGGAAATGTGGTGGATAAAGTATCTTGGCAACTCTAATCGGAGCAAAAAAAATTGAAAAGGGGGGTGCAACACGAGGACTTCCCAGGGGGTTACCCATCCTAGTACTACTCTCGCCCAAGCACGCTTAACATCGGAGTACTAATGGGATCTGGTACATTAGTGCTGGTACGATGGCACTTGTCATGTTGAGGGAACAATTCCTTTATGTGTTAACGGTTCGAAGTCCCAACCTAGAGAGATGGCCCATTCAGAAGGCCCAATGGGCTTAACGACAACCCATCCGCTTCAACAACGCAGCATCCTCGCAAGACGTGATATCGACGCGTTGTAGGGCCCTCTAATGTCCCGCGAGTAAGGTTGTCGTCCTTTTAACAACTCACGACGTACGATCCGAGACAGAAAAATAGAGCTAAAGAAGAAAAGTGGCCCGAAACTGATGAAAACGTTTGATTTTGGGCTCCAAAAATCGGCACAGTGAGCAAGCTGGCTGCCCTCATCGTAGAGCTCTCGGAGAGCTTTGCAACGGAATGCTGTGCGCAGCTTAACTCCTTACAGGTAAAAAGTTATGGGCACCGGAGCGATGGAGACCTGGTCACAAGCCCTACGCCCTCGGTTTTCTGGCCCAGCCTCCACATGAAGCGAAGTTGTCTTACCCAAGGTGCCGTGGGATTCGATAATAGAAATATGGTGGATAAAGTATCTTGGCAACCGTAACCGGAGAAAAAAAAATTTAAAAAGGGTGTGCAACTCGAGGACTTCCGAGGGGGTTACTCATCGTGGTAGTACTCTCGCCTAAGCGCGCTTAACTTTGGAGTTCTGACGGGATCCGGTGCATTAGTGCTGGTATGATTGCACCTGTCATGTTGAGGGCACAATTCCTTTATGTGTTAACGGTTCACAGTCCCAGCCTAGAGAGATTGCCCATTCAAAAGGCCCAATGGACTTAACGACAAACCATCTGCTTCAATAACGCAGCATCCTCGCAAGACGTGATATCGATGTATTGTAGGGCCCTCTAATGTCCCGCGAGTAAGGTTGTCGTTCTTTTAACAACTCACGACGTACGATCCGGGATGTAAAAATAGAGCTAAAGAAGAAAAGTGGCCTGAAACTGATGAAAATGTTCGATTTTGGGCTCCAAAAATGGGCACAGCGGGCAAGCTAGCTGCCCTCGGCGTAGAGCTATCGGAGAGCTTTGGAACGATATGTGTGCACCGCATAACTCCATACGGATCAAAAGTTATAGGAATCGGAGCGATGGAGACCTGGTCACAAGCCCTACACCCTCGGTATGCTGTGCGCCGCGTAACTCCTGACGGATCAAAAGTTATGGGCACCGGAGCGACAGAGACCTGGTCGTAAGCCCTTCGCCCTCGGTTTATCGACCTAACCTCTACGTGAAGTGAGGTTGTCTTGCTCAAGGTACCATGGGATTCGGTAATAGAAATACGGCGGATAAAGTATCTTGGCAACCCTAACCGGGGAAATAAAAATTGAAAGGAGGGTGCAACATGAGGACTTCCCAAGGGGTCACCCATCCTAGTACTATTCTCGCCCAAGCATGCTTAACTTCGGAGTTCTGATGGGATCCGGTGCATTAATACTGGTATGATCGCACCCGTCTTGTTGAGGGCACAATTACTTTATGTGTTAACAGTTCACAGTCCCAGCCTAGAGAGATAGCCCATTTAGAAGGCCCAATGGGCTTAATGACAACCCATCCGCATCAACAACGCAGCATCCTCGCAGGACATGATATCGACGCGTTGTAGGGCCCTCTAATGTCCCGCGAGTAAGGTTTTCGTCCTTTTAACAACTCACGACGTACGATCCGGGACGAAAAAATAGAGTTAAAGAAGAAAAGTGGCCCGAAACTGAAGAAAACGTTAGATTTTGGGCTCCAAAAATGGGCACAGCGAGCAAGCTAGCTACCCCCGTCGTAGAGCTCTCGGAGAGCTTTGCAACGGTATGTTGTGCGTCGCGTAACTCCTTACGGATCAAAAGTTATGGGCACCGGAGCGACGGAGACCTGGTCACAAGTTCTACGCCCCCTGTTTTCTGGCCCATCCTCCACGTGAAGCGAAGTTGTCTTGCACAAGGTGCCGTGGGGTTCGATAATAGAAATGTGGTGGATAAAGTATCTTGGCAACCCTAACCGGATCAAAAAAAATTGAAAAGGAGGGTGCAACACGAGGACTTCCTAAGGGGTCACCCATCCTAGTACTACTCTCGCCCAAGCACGCTTAACTTCGGAGTTCTGATGGGATTCGGTGAATTAGTACTGGTATGATCGCACCCGTCAAGTTGAGGTCACAATTCCTTTATGTGTTAACGGTTCACAGTCCCAGCCTAGAGAAATGGATCATTGAAAAGGCCCAATAGGTTCAACGACAATCGACCCGCTTCAACAATGCTGCATCCTCGAAAGACGTGATATCGACGCTTTATAGGGCCTACTAATATCCCGTGAGTAAGGTTCTCGTCCTTTTAACAGCTCACGACTTATGATTCGGGAAGGAAAAATAGGGCAAAAGTAGAAAAGTGGCCCGAAACTGATGAAAACGTTCGATTTGGGGCCCCAAAAAGGGCACAACAAGCAAGCTGACTACCCCCCTCGTGGAGCTCTCGAAGAGCTTTGAAAGGGAATGCTGGGCGCTGCGTAACTCCTTACGAATCAAAAGTTATGGGCACCGGAGCGACGGAGACCTGGTCACAAGTTCTACACCCCCGGTTTTCTGGCCCAGCCTCCACATGAAGCGAAGTTGTCTTGCCTAAGGAGCCGTGGGATTCAATAATAGAAATGTGGTGGATAAAGTATCTTGGCAACCCTAACCGGAGCAAAAAAAATTGAAAAGGGGAGTGCAACACGAGCATGCTTAACTTCGAAGTTCTGATGGGATCCGGAGCATTAGTGCTGGTTTGATCGCACCCGTCATGTTGAGGGCACAATTCGTTTATGTGTTAACAGTTCACAATTCCAACCTAGAGGGATGGCCCATTCAAAAGGCCCAATGGACTTAACGACAAACCATCTGCTTCAACAACGCAGCATCCTCGCAAGACGTGATATTGACGCATTGTAGGGCCCTGTAATGTCCCGCGAGTAAGGTTGTCGTCCTTTTAACAACTCACGACGTACGATCCGGGACGTAAAAACAGAGCAAAAGAAGAAAAGTGGCCTGAAACTGATGAAAACGTTCATTTTTGTTCTCCAAAAATGGGCACTGCGAGCAAGCTAGCTGCCCTCATCGTAGAGCTCTCTGAGAGCTTTGCAACGATATGTCGTGCACCGCGTAACTCCATACGGATCAAATGTTATGGGAATCGGAGCGATGGAGACCTGGTCACAAGCCCTACGCCCTCGGTATGCTGTGCGCCGCATAACTCCTGACGGATCGAAAGTTATGGGCACCGGAGAGACGGAGACCTGGTCATAAGCCCTTCGCCCTCGGTTTTCTAGCCCAGCCTCCACGTGAAGCGAAGTTGTCTTGCCCAAGGAGCCGTGAGATTCGATAATAGAAATGTGGTGGATAAAGTATCTTGGCAACCCTAACCGGAGCAAAAAAAATTGAAAAGGAGGATGCAACACGAGGACTTCCCAGGGGGTCACGCATCCTAGTACTACTCTTGCCCAAACACGCTTAACTTCGGAGTTCTGATGGGATCCGGTGCATTAGTGCTGGTATGATCGCACCTGTCATGTTGAGGGCACAATTACTTTTTGTGTTAACGGTTCAAGGTTCCAGCCTAGAGAGATGGCCCATTCAGAAGGCTCAATGGGCTTAACAACAACCCATCAGCTTCAACAATGCAGCAACCTCACAAGGTGTGATATCGATGCATTGTAGGGCCCTCAAATGTCGCGCGAGTAAGCTTGTAGTCCTTTTAGGAACTCACGACGTACGATCTGAGACGGAAAAACAGAGCTTAATAAGAAAAGTGGCCCGAAACTGATGAAAACGTTCGATTTTGGGCTCCAAAAAAGGCACAGCGAGCAAGCTTGCTACCTCCATCGTAGAGCTCTCGGAAAGCTTTGCAACGGTATGCTGTGTGCCACATAACTCCTTACGGATCAAAAGTTATGGGCAACGGATCTACGGGGACCTAGTCACAAGTTCTACTACCCTGATTTTCTGGCCCAGTCTCCATGTGAAGCGATGTTGTCTTGCCCAAGGTGCCGTGGGGTTCGATAATAGAAATGTGGTGGATAAAGTATCTTGGCAACCCTAACCGGAACAAAAAAAAATTGAAAAGGAGGGTGCAACACGAGTACTTCCTAGGGGGTCACCTATCCTAGTACTACTCTTGCCCAAGCACGCTTAACTTCGGAGTTCTGATAGGATCCGGTGCATTAGTGCTGTTATGATCGCACCCGTCATGTTGAGAGCACAATTCCTTTATGTGTTAACGGTTCACAGTCCAAGCCTAGAGAGATGGACCTTTCAAAAGGCCCAATGGGCTTAACGACAACCCACCCACTTCAACAACGCAGCATCCTCGCAAGACGTGATATCGATGCATTATAGGGCCCTCTAATGTCCCGCGAGTAAGTTTGTCATCCTTTTAACAGCTCACGACGTATGATCCGGGAAGGAAAAATAGGGCAAAAGAAGACAAGTGGCCCGAAACTGATGAAAACGTTCGATTTTGGGCTCCAAAAAGGGCACAACAAGCAAGTCGGCTGCCCCCGTTGTAGAGCGGTCGGAGAGCTTTGAAATAGTATGCTGGGCGCTGCGTAACTCCTTACGGATCAAAAGTTATGGGCACCGGAGCGACGGAGACCTGGTCACAAGTTCTACACCCCCGGTTTTCAGGCCCAGCCTCCACGTGAAGCGAAGTTGTCTTGCCCAAGGAGCTGTGGGATTTGATAATAGAAATGTGTTGGATAAAGTATCTTGGCAACCCTAATTGGAGCAAAAAAAATTGAAAAGGGGGGTGCAACACGAGGACTTCCCTACGTGTCACCCATCCTAATACTACTCTCGCCCAAGCATGCTTAACTTCAGAGTTCTGATGGGATCCGGTGCATTAGTGCTGGTCTCATCGCACCCGTGAGGTTGAGGGCATAATTCCTTTATGTGCTAACGGTTCACAGTCCCAGCCTAGAGAGATGGCCCATTCAAAAGGCCCAATGGACTTAACGACAAACCATCTGCTTCAACAACGCAGCATCCTGGCAACACGAGATATCGATGCATTGTAGGGCCCGGTGATGTCCCGCGAGTAAGATTGTCATCCTTTTAACAACTCATGACGTACGATCTGGGATGTAAAAACAGAGCTAAAGAAGAAAAGTGGCCTGAAACTGATGAAAATGTTCGATTTTGGGCTCCCAAAATGGGCAAAGCGAGCAAGCTGGTTGCCCTTGTCGTAGAGCTCTCGGAGAGCTTTACAACGATATGTTGTGTGCCGCGCAACTCCATACGGATCAAAAGTTATAGGAATCAGAGCGATGGAGACCTGGTCACAAGCCCTACGCCCTCGGTATGCTGTGCGCCGCGTAAGTCCTGACGGATCAAAAGTTATGGGCACCGCAGCGACGGTGACCTGGTCATAAGCCCTTTGCCCTCAGTTTGTTGGCCCAGCCTCCACGTGAAGCGAAGTTGTCTTGCCCAAGGTGCCGTGGGGTTCGATAATAGAAATGTGGTGGAGGAAGTATCTTGGCAACCCTAACCGGAGCAAAAAAATTGAAAAGGACGGTGCAACACGAGGACTTCCTAGGGGGTTAGCCATCCTAGTACTACTCTCGTCCAAGAATGCTTAACTTAGCAGATCTGATGGGATCCAGCGCATTAGAGATAGTATGATCGCACCCATCATGTTGTGGGCACAAATCTTTTATGTGTTGACGGTTCACAGTCCTAGCCTAGAGATATGGCCCATTCCAAAGGCCCAATGGGCCTAATGACAACCCATCCGCATCAACAACACATCATCTTCGCAAGATGGGATATCGACGCGTTTTAGGGCCCTCTAATGTCTCGCGAGTTTGGTTGTCGTCCTTTTAACAGCTCACGATGTACGATCCGAGAAGGAAAAATAGGGCAAAAGAAGAAAAGTGGCCCGAAACTGATGAAAACATTCGATTTTGGGATCCAAAAAGGGCACAACAAGCAAGCTGGCTGCCCCTGTCGTAGAGCTCTCGGAGAGCTTTGATACGGTCTTCTGGGCGCTGCGTAAGTCCTTACGATCAAAAGTTATTGGCACCGGAGCGACGGAGACCTGGTCACAAGTTCTACGCCCCCGGTTTTCTGGCCCAGCCTCGACGTGAAGCGAAGTTGTCTTGCCCAAGGAGCCGTGGGATTTGATAATAGAAATGTGGTGGATAAAGTATCTTGGCAACCCCAACTGGAGCAAAAAAAATTGAAAAAGGGGGTGCAACACGAGGATTTCCCAAGGTGTCACCCATCCTAGTACTACTCTCGCCCAAGCATGCTTAACTTCGAAGGTCTTATGGGATCCGGTACATTAGTGTTGGTATGATCGCACCCGTCATGTTGAGGGCACAATTCCTTTATGTGTTAACGGTTCACAGTCCCAGCCTAGAGAGATGGCCCATTCAGAAGGCCCAATGAGCTTAACGACAACCCATCCGCTTCAACAACGCAGCATCGTCGCAAGATGTGATATCGACGCGTTTTAGGGCCCTCTAATGTCCAGCGATTAAGGTTGTCGTCCGTTTAACAGCTCACGACCTACGATCCGGGACGGAAAAAAAGTGCAAAAGAAGAAAAGATGACCGAAACTGATGAAAACGTTCAATTTTGGTCTCCAAAACGGGCACAACGAGCAAGCTGGCTGCCCCCGTCGTAGAGCTCTTGAAGGGCTTTGCAACGGTATGCTATGCGCCGCGTAACTCCTTACGGATCACAAGTTATGGGCACCGAAGCGATGGAGACCTGGTCACAAGCCCTACGCCCTCGGTTTGCGGGCCCAGCCTCTATGTAAAGCGAAGTTGTCTTGCCCAAGGTGCCATGGGATTCGATAATAGAAATGTGATGGATAAAGTATCTTGGCAACCAAAACCGGAGCAAAAAAAATTGAAAAAGGGGGTGCAACACGTGGACTTCCCAGGTGTCACCCATCCTAGTACTACTCTCTCCCAAGCACGCTTAACTTCGTAGTTCTGATGGGATCCGGTGCATTAGTGCTGGAATGATCGCATCCGTCATATTGAGGGCACAATTCCTTTATGTGTTAACGGTTCACAATCCCAGCCTACATAAATAGCCCATTCAAAAGGACCAATTGGCTTAACGACAACCCATCCGCTTCAACAACGTAGCATCCTCGCAAGATGTGATATCGAAGCATTGTAGGCCCTCTAATGTCCCGCGAGTAAGGGTGTCGTCGTTTTAACAGCTCACGACGTACGATCCTGGAGGGAAAAATATTTCAAAAGAAGAAAAGTGGCCCGAAACTGATGAAAACGTTCGATTTTGGGCTCAAAAAAAGGCAAAGCGAGCAAGATAGCTACCTCTGTTGTAGAGCTCTCGGAGAGCTTTGCAACGGTACGTTGTGCGCCACATAACTCCTTACGGATCAAAAGTTATGGGCACCCGAGCGACGGAGACCTAGTTACAAGCCCTACTCCCTCGGTTTGCTGGCCCAGCCTCCACGTGACGCTAAGTTGTCTTGCCCAAGGTGCCGTGGGGTTCGATAATAGAAATGTGGAGGATAAAGTATCTTGGCAACACTAACCGGAGCAAAAAAAATTGAAAAGGGGGGTGCAACACGAGGACTTCCCAAGGGGTCACACATCCTAGTACTACTCTCGCCCAAGCACGCTTAACTTCGGAGTTCTGATGGGATTCGGCGCATTAGTGATGGTATGATCGCACCCGTCATGTTGAGGGCACAATTCCTTTATGTGTTAACAGTTCACAGTCCCAGCATAGAGAGATGGGCCATTCAAAAAGCCCAATGTTCTTAACGACAATCCATCCGCTTCAACAACGTAGCATCCACGCAAGACGTGATATCGACGTGTTGTGGGGCCCTATAATGTCCCGCGAGTAAGGTTGTCGTCCCTTTAACAACTCACGACGTATGATTCGGGAGGAAAAAATAGAGCTAAAGAAGAAAAGTTGCACGAAACGGATGAAAATGTTCGATTTTGGGCTCCAAAAATGGGCAAAGCAAGCAAGCTGGCTGCCGCTCTTCGTAGAGCTCTCGGAGAGCTTTGCAACGGTATGATGTGCACCGCGTAACTCGTTACGGATCAAAAGTTATGGGCACCGGAGCGACGGAGACCTGGTCACAAGCCCTAGGCCCTCGGTTTGCTGGCCCAGCCTCCACGTGAAGCGAATTTGTCTTGCCAAGGTGCCGTGGGATTCGATAATAAAAATGTGGTGGATAAAGTATCTTGGCAACCCCAACCGGAGAAAAAAAATTGAAAAGGGGGGTGCAACACGAGGACTTCCGAATGGGTCACCCATCCTAGTACTACTCTCGCCCAAGCACACTTAACTTCGGAGTTCTGATGGGATCCGGTGCATTAGTGCTGGTATGATTGTACCCGTCATGTTGAGGGCACAATTCCTTTACGTGTTAACGGTTCACAGTCCCAGCCTAGAGATATGGCTTATTCAGAAGGCCCAATGGTCTTAATGACAACCCATCTGCTTCAACAACGCAACATCCTCGCAATACGTGATATCGACGCGTTGTTGGGCCCTCTCATGTCCCGCGAGTAAGGTTGTCGTCCTTTTAACAGCTCACGACATACGATCTGGGACTAAAAAACAGAGCAAAAATAGAAAAGTGGCCCAAAACTAATGAAAACATTCGATTTTAGGCTCCAAAATGGGCATACTGAGCATACTTGCTGTCCCCGTCGTAGAGCTCTCGGAGAGCTTTGCAACGGTATGCTGTGCGCCACGTAACGCCTTACGGATCAAAAGTTATGGGCACCGGAGCGACGGAGACCTAGTCACAAGCCCTACACCCTCGGTTTACTAGCCCAGCCTCCACGTGAAGCGAAGTTGTCTTGCCCAAGGTGCCATGGGATTCGATAATAGAAATATGGTGGATAAACTATCTTGGCAACCCTAACCGGAGCAAAAAAAATTGAAAAGGGGGGTGCAACACGAGGACTTCCTTGGGGGTCACCCATCCTAGTACTACTCTCGCCCAAGCACGTTTAACTTCAGAGTTCTAATGGGATCCGGTGCATTAGTGCTGGTATGATCGCACCCGTTATGTTGAGGACACAATTCCTTTTTGTTTTAACGGTTCACAGTCCATGCCTAAAGAGATGCCTCATTAAGAAGGAACAATGGGCTTAACGACAACCCATCCATTTCAACAATGCAGCATCCTCGCAAGACGTGATATCGACATCTTGTAAGGCCCTCTAATGTCCCGCAAGTAAGGTTGTCGTCGTTTTAATAGCTCATGACGTACGATCCGGGACGGAAAAACATAGCAAAAATAGAAAAGTGGAACAAAACTAATGAAAAGGTTCGATTTTAGGCACCAAAAAGGGCACAGCGAGCATGCTAGCTCCCCCCGCCATAGAGCTCTCAGAGAGCTTTGCAACGGTATGATGTGCGCCACGTAACTCCTTACGGATCAAAAGTTATGGGCCCCAGAGCGACGGAGACCTGGTCACAAGCCCTAGGCCCTCGGTTTGCTGGCCCAGCCTCCACGTAAAGCGAATTTGTCTTGCCCAAGGTGCCGTGGGATTCGATAATAAAAATGTGGTGGATAAAGTATCTTGGCAACCACAACCGGAGAAAAAAAATTGAAAAGGGGGGTGCAACACGAGGACTTCCGAATGGGTCACCCATCATAGTACTACTATCGCCCAAGCACACTTAACTTCGGAGTTCTGATGGGATCCGGTGCATTAGTGCTGGTATGATCGTACCTGTCATGTTAAGGGCACAATTCCTTTACGTGTTAACGGTTCACAGTCCCAACCAGGGATATGACTTATTCAGAAGGCCCAATGGTCTTAATGACAACCCATCTGCTTCAACAACGCAACATCCTCGCAATACGTGATATCGACGTATTGTTGGGCCCTCTCATGTCCCGCGAGTAAGGTTGTCGTCCTTTTAACAGCTCACGACATACGATCCGGGACTGAAAAACAGAGGAAAAATAGAAAAGTGGCCTAAAACTGATGAAAACGTTCGATTTTAGGCTCCAAAATGGGCATAGTGAGCATACTTGTTGTCCCCGTCGTAGAGCTCTCGGAGAGCTTTGCAACGATATGCTGTGCGCCGCGTAACTCCTTACGGATCAAAAGTTATGGGCATCGGAGCGACGGAGACCTAGTCACAAGCCCTACACCGTCGGTTTGCTAGCCCAGCCTCCACGTGAAGCGAAGTTGTCTTGCCCAAGGTGCCGTGGGATTCGATAATAGAAATATGGTGGATAAACTATTTTGGCAACCCTAACCGGAGCAAAAAAAATTGAAAATGGGGGTACAATACAAGGACTTCCTTGGGGGTCACCCATCCTAGTACTACTCTCGCCCAAGCACGTTTAACTTCAGAGTTCTAATGGGATCCGGTGCATTAGTGCTGGTATGATCGCACCCATCATGTTGAGGGCACAATTCCTTTATGTTTTAACGGTTCACAGTCCATGCCTAGAGAGATGCCTCATTCCGAAGGAACAATGGGCTTATCGACGACCCATCCACTTCAACAACGCAGCATCCTCGCAAGACGTGATATCGACGTGTTGTAAGGCCCTCTAATGTCCCGCGAGTAAGGTTCTCATCCTTTTAACAACTCACGACGTACGATCCGGGACGGAAAAACATAGCAAAAATAGAAAAGTGGCCCGAAACTAATGAAAAGGTTCGATTTTAGGCACCAAAAAGGGCACAGCGAGCATGCTAGCTGCCCCCATCGTAGAGCTCTCAGAGAGCTTTGCAACGGTATGATGTGCGCCACGTAACTCCTTACGGATCAAAAGTTATGGGCACCGGAGCGACGAAGACCTGGTCACAAGCCCTAGGCCCTCGGTTTGCTGGCCCAGCCTCCACGTGAAGCGAATTTGTCTTGCCAAGGTGCCGTGGGATTCGATAATAAAAATGTGGTGGATAAAGTATCTTGGCAACCACAACCGGAGAAAAAAAATTGAAAAGGGGGGTGCAACACGAGGACTTCCGAATGGGTCACCCATCCTAGTACTACTATCGCCCAAGCACACTTAACTTCGGAGTTCTGATGGGATCCGGTGCATTAGTGCTGGTATGATTGTACCCGTCATGTTGAGGGCACAATTCCTTTACGTGTTAACGGTTCACAGTCCCAGCCTAGAGATATGGCTTATTCAGAAGGCCCAATGGTCTTAATGACAACCCATCTGCTTCAACAATGCAACATCCTCGCAATACGTGATATCGACGCATTGTTGGGCCCTCTCATGTCCCGCGAGTAAGGTTGTCGTCCTTTTAACAGCTCACGACATACGATCCGGGACTGAAAAACAGAGGAAAAATATAAAAGTGGCCTAAAACTGATGAAAACGTTCGATTTTAGGCTCCAAAATGGGCATAGTGAGCATACTTGTTGTCCCCGTCGTAGAGCTCTCGGAGAGCTTTGCAACGATATGCTGTGCGCCGCGTAACTCCTTACGGATCAAAAGTTATGGGTAGCAGAGCGACGGAAACCTTGTCACAAGCCCTACGCCGTCGGTTTGCTAGCCCAGCCTCCACGTGAAGCGAAGTTGTCTTGCCCAAGGTGCCGTGGGATTCGATAATAGAAATATGGTGGATAAACTATTTTGGCAACCCTAACCGGAGCAAAAAAAATTGAAAATGGGGGTGCAATACGAGGACTTCCTTGGGGGTCACCCATCCTAGTACTACTCTCGCCCAAGCACGTTTAACATCAGAGTTCTAATGGGATCCGGTGCATTAGTGCTGGTATGATCGCACCTGTTATGTTGAGGACACAATTCCTTTTTGTTTTAACGGTTCACAATCCATGCCTAAAGAGATGCCTCATTCAGAAGGAACAATGGGCTTAACGACAACCCATCCATTTCAACAATGCAGCATCCTCGCATGACGTGATATCGACGTGTTGTAAGGCCCTCTAATGTCCCGCGAGTAAGGTTGTCGTCCTTTTAACAGCTCACGACGTACGATCTGGGACGGAAAAACATAGCAAAAATAGAAAAGTGGAACAAAACTAATGAAAAGGTTCGATTTTAGGCACCAAAAAGGGCACAGCGAGCATGCTAGCTGCCCCCGTCATAGAGCTCTCAGAGAGCTTTGCAACGGTATGATGTGCGCCACGTAACTCCTTACGGATCAAAAGTTATGGGCACCAGAGCGACGGAGACCTGGTCACAAGCCCTACGCCCTTGGTTTGCTGGCCCAGCCTCCACGTGAAGCGAAGTTGTCTTGCCCAATGTGCCGTGGCATTCGATAATAGAAAAGTGGTGGATAAAGTATCTTGGCAACCCTAATCAGAGCAAAATAAATTGAAAATGGGGGTGCAACACGAGGACTTCCTAGGGGGTCACCCATCCTAGTACTACTCTCGCCCAAGCACGTTTAACTTCGGCGTTCTAATGGGATTCGGTACATTAGTGCTGGTATGATCGCACCCATTATGTTGAGGACACAATTCCTCTATGTTTTAACGGTTCACAGTCCATGCCCAGAGAGATGCCTCATTCAGAAGGAACAATGGGCTTAACGACAACCCATCCACTTCAACAACGCAGCATCCTCGCAAGATGTGATATCGACGCATTGTAGGGCTCTCTAATGTCCCGCGAGTCAGGTTGTCGTCGTTTTAACATCTCACGACGTACAATTCGGGACGGATAAACATAGCAAAAATAGAAAAGTGGCCCGAAACTAATGAAAAGGTTCGATTTTAGGCACCTAAAAGGGCACAGAGAGCATGCTAGCTGCCCCCGTCGCAGAGCTCTCGGACAGCTTTACAACGGTATGCTGTGCACCGCGTAACACCTTACGGATCAAAAGTTACGGGTATCGGAGCGACGGAGACCTGGTCACAAGCCTTACGCCCTTGGTTTGCTGGCCCATTCTCCACGTGAAGCGAAGTTGTCTTGCCCAAGGTGCCGTGGGATTGGATAATTGAAATGCGGTGGATAAAGTATCTTGGCAACCCTAACTGGACCAAAAAAAATCAAAAAGGGGGGTGCAACACGAGGACTTCCTAGGGGGTCACCCATCTTAGTACTACTCTCGCCCAATCACGTTTAACTTCGGAGTTCTAATGGGATCTAGTGCATTAGTGCTGGTATGATCGTAGCCATCATGTTGAGAGCAAAATTCCTTTATGTGTTAACGGTTCACAGTCCCAGCCTAGAGAGATGGCTAATTCAGAGGGCCCAATGGGCTTAACGACAACCCATTCGCTTCAACAATGCAGCATCCTCACAAGACATGAGATGGATGTGTTGTAGGGCCCTCTAATGTCCCACGAGTAAGGTTGTCATCCTTTTAACAACTCACGACGTACGATTCGGGACGGAAAAACAAAGCAAAAATAGAAAAGTGGCTCGAAACTGATGAAAATGTTCGATTTTGGGCTCCAAAAAGGGCACAGCGGGCAAGCTTGCTGCCCCCGACGTAGAGCTCTTGGAGTGCTTTGCAACGGTATGCTGTGCGCCCTGTAACTTTTTACAGATCAAAAGTTATGGGCACCGGAGCAACGGAGACCTGGTCACAAGCCTTACGCCCTTGGTTTGCTGGCCCATTCTCCACGTGAAGCGAAGTTGTCTTGCCCAAGGTGCCGTGGGATTCGATAATTGAAATGCGGTGGATAAAGTATCTTGGCAACCCTAACCGGAGTAAAAAAAATCAAAAAGGGGGGTGCAACACGAGGACTTCCTAGGGGGTCACCCATCTTAGTACTACTCTCGCCCAGGTACGTTTAACTTCGGAGTTCTAATGGGATCCGGTGCATTAGTGCTGGTATGATCGCAGCCATCATGTTGAGAGCACAATTCCTTTATGTGTTAACGGTTCACAGTCCCAGCCTAGAGAGATGGCTCATTCAGAAGGGCCAATGGACTTAACGACAACCCATTCGCTTCAAAAACGCAGCATCCTCACAAGACATGATATGGGCTTGTTGTAGGGCCCTCTAATGTCCCGCGAGTAAGGTTGTCGTCCTTTTAACAGCTCATGACGTACGATCCGGGATGGAAAAACAAAGCAAAAATAGAAAAGTGGCTCGAAACTGATGAAAATGTTCGATTTTGGGCTCCAAAAAGGGCACAGCGGGCAAGCTTGCTGCCCCCGTCGTAGGGCTCTCGGAGTGCTTTGCAATGGTATGCTGTGTGCCGTGTAACTTCTTACGGATCAAAAGTTGTGGGCACTGGAGCGACGGAGACCTGGTCACAAGCCCTACGCCCTCGGTTTGCTGGCCCAGCCTCCACGTAAAGCGAAGTTGTCTTGCCCAATGTGCCGTGGGATTCGATAATAGAAATGTGGTGGATAAAGTATCTTGGCAACCCTAACCGGAGCAAAATAAATTGAAAAGGGTGGTGCAACACGATGACTTCCTAGGGGTTCACCTATCCTAGTATTACTCTCGCCCAAGCACGTTTAACTTCGGAGTTCTAATGGGATCCGGTGAATTAGTGCTGGTATGATCGCACCCTTCATGTTGAGGGCACAATTCTTTTATGTGTTAACGGTTCACAGTCCATGCCGAGAGAGATGCCTCATTCAGAAGGAACAATGGGCTTAACGACAACCCATCCACTTCAACAACGCAGCATCCTCACAAGACGTGATATCGACGCGTTGTAGGGCCCTCTAATGTCTCGCGAGTAAGGTTGTCTTCCTTTTAACAGCTCACGACGTACGATCCGGGATGGAAAAACATAGCAAAAATAGAAAAGTGGCCCGAAACTGATGATAAGGTTCAAATTTAGGCTCCAAAAAGGGCACAGCGAGCATGCTAGCTGCCCCCGTCGTAGATCTCTTGGAGAGCTTTGCAACGGTATGCTGTGCGCGGCATAACTCGTTATGGATCAAAAGTTACGGGCACCGGAGCGACGGAGACCTGGTCACAAGCCCTACGCCCTTGGTTTGCTGGCCTAGCCTCCACATGAAGCGAAGTTGTCTTGCCTAAGGTGCCGTGGGATTCGATAATAGAAATGTGGTGGATAAAGTATCTTGGCAGCCCTAACCGGAGCAAAAAAAATTGAAAATGGGGGTGTAACACGAGGACTTCCTAGGGGGTCACCCATCCTAGTACTACTCTCGCCCAAGCACGTTTAACTTCCGAGTTCTAATGGGATCCGGTGTATTAGTGCTGGTATGATCGCACCCGTCATGTTGAGAGCATAATTCCTTTATGTGTTATGGGTTCACAGTCCTAGCCTATAGAGATGGCTCATTCAGAAGGCCAATGGGCTTAACGACAACCCATCCGCTTCAAGAATGCAACATCCTCACAAGATGTGATATGGACGTGTTGTAGCACCCTCTAATGTCCCTCGAGTAAGGTTGTAGTCCTTTTAACAGCTCCCGACGTATGATCCGGGACTAAAAAACGTAGCAAAAATAGAAAAGTGGTCCGAAAATGAAGAAAATGTTCGATTTTGGGCTCCAAAAAGGGCACAATGAGCATGCTAGCGGCCCCCGTCGTAGAGCTCTCAGAGAGCTTTGCAACGGTATGCTGTGCGCCGCGTAACTCCTTACGGATCAAAATTTATTTGCACCGGAGTGACGGAGACCTAGTCACAAGCCCTACGCCCTCAGTTTGCTAGCCCAGCCACCACATGAAGCAAAGTTGTCTTGCCCAATGTGCCATGGGATTCGATAATAGAAATGTGGTGGATAAAGTATCTTGGCAACCCTAACCGGAGAAAAATAAATTGAAAAGGGGGGTGCAACACGAGGACTTCCCAGGGGGTCACCCATCCTAGTACTATTCTCGCCCAAGCACGTTTAACTTCAGAGTTCTAATGGTATCAGGTTCATTAGTGCTGGTATGATCGCAGCCGTCATGTTGAGAGCACAATCCTTTATGTGTTAACGGTTCACAGTCCCAGCCTATAGAGATGGCTCATTCAAAAGGCCCAATGGGCTTAACGACAACCATCCGCTTCAACAACGCAGCATCCTCACAAGACAAGATATGGACGTGTTGTAGGGCCCTCTAATGTCCCTCGAGTAAGGTTGTTGTCATTTTAACAACTCACGACGTGTGATCCGGGATGGAAAAAATAAGCAAAAATTGAAAAGTGGCCCGAAACTGATGAAAATGTTCGATTTTGGGCTCCAAAAAGGGCACAGCGGGCAAGCTTGCTGCCCCCGTCGTAGGGCTCTCGGAGTGCTTTGCAACGGTATGCTGTGCGCCGTGTAACTTCTTACGGATCAAAAGTTGTGGGCACTGGAGCGACGGAGACCTGGTCACAAGCCCTACGCCCTCGGTTTGCTGGCCCAGCCTCCACGTAAAGCGAAGTTGTCTTGCCCAATGTACCGTGGGATTCGATAATAGAAATGTGGTGGATAAAGTATCTTGGCATCCCTAACCGGAGCGAAATAAATTGAAAAGGCGGGTGCAACACGAGGATTTCCTAGGGGGTCACCCATCTTAGTACTACTCTCGCCCAAGCACGTTTAACTTCGGAGTTCTAATGGGATCCGGTGCATTTGTGCTGGTATGATCGCAGCCGTCATGTTGAGGGCACAATTCCTTTATGTGTTAACGGTTCACAGTCCCAGCCTAGAGAGATGCCTCATTCAGAAGGCCCAATGGGCTTATCGACAACCCGTCCACTTCAACAACGCAGCATCCTCACAAGACGTGATATCGACGCGTTGTAGGGCCCTCTAATGTCCCGCGAGTAAGGTTGTCGTCCTTTTAATAGCTCACGACGTACGATCCGTGATTGAAAAACATAGAAAAAGAAGAAAAATGGCCCGAAACTGATGCAAAGGTTCGATTTTAAGCTCCAAAAAGGGCACAATGAGCATGCTAGCTGCTCCCGTCGTAGATCTCTCGGAGAGCTTTACAACGGTATGCTCTGCACCGCATAACTCGTTACGGATCAAAAGTTACGGGTACCAAAGCGACGGAGACCCTGTCAGAAGCCCTACGCCCTTGGTTTGCTGGCCCAGCCTCCACATGAAGCGAAGTTGTCTTGCCCAATGTGCCATGGGATTCGATAATAGAAATGTGGTGGATAAAGTATCTTGGCAACCCTAACCGGACCAAAATAAATTGAAAAGGGGGGTGCAACACGAGGACTTCCTAGGGGGTCACCCATCCTATTACTACTCTCGCCCAAGCACGTTTAACTTCCTAGTTCTAATGGGATCCGGTGCATTAGTGCTGGTATGATTGCACCCGTCATGTTGAGAGCATAATTCCTTTATGTGTTATGGGTTCACAGTCCTAGCCTATAGAGATGGCTCATTGAGAAGGCCCAATGGGCTTAATGACAACCCATCCGCTTCAACAACGTAGCATCCTCACAAGACGTGATATGGACGCGTTATAGGGCCCTCTAATGTCCCGCGAGTAGGGTTGTCGTCCTTTTAACAACTCACGACGTATGATCCGGGACCGAAAAACATAGCAAAATTAGAAAAGTGGTCCGAAAATGAAGAAAATGTTCGATTTTGGGCTCCAAAAAGGGCACAATGAGCATGCTAGCGGCCCCCGTCGTAGAGCTCTCGGAGTGCTTTGCAACGGTATACTGTGCGCCGCGTAACTCCTTCCGGATCAAAAGTTATTGGCACCGGAGCGACGTAGACTTGGTCACAAGCCCTACGCCCTCAGTTTGCTGGCCCAACCACCACATGAAGCGAAGTTGTCTTGCCCAATGTGCCGTGAGATTCGATAATAGAAATGTGGTGGATAAAGTATCATGGCAACCCTAACCGGAGTAAAAAAAATTGAAAAGGGGGGTGCAACACGAGGACTTCCCAGGGGGTCACCCATCCTAGTACTACTCTCGCCCAAGCACTCTTAACTTCGGAGTTCTGATAGGATCCGGTGCATTAGTGCTGGTATGATCGCACCGGTCATGTTGAGGGCACAATTCCTTTATGTGTTAACGGTTCACAGTCCCAGGCTAGAAAGATGGCCCATTCAGAAGGCCCAATGGGCTTAACGACAACCCATCTGCTTCAACAACGCTGCATCCTTGCAAGACGTGATATCGACTCATTGTAGGGCCTTCTAATGTCCCGCGAGTAAGGTTGTCGTCCTTTTAACAGCTCACGACGTACTATCCGGGATGAAAAAACAGAGCAAAAGTAGAAAAGTGGCTCGAAACTGATGAAAACGTTCGATTATAGGCTCAAAAAATGGCACAGCGAGCAAGCTAGCTGCCCCCGTCGTAGAGCTTTCGGAGTGCTTTGCAACGGTATGCTGTGCGCCGCGTAACTCCTTACGGATCAAAATTTATTGGCACCAGAACGACGGAGACCTGGTCACAAGCCCTACGCCTTCGGTTTGCTGGCCCAGCCTCCACGTGAAGCGAAGTTGTCTTGCCCAATGTGCCGTGGGATTCGATAATAGAAATGTGGTGGATAAAGTATCATGGCAACCCTAACCGGAGCAAAATAAATTTAAAAGGGGGGTGCAACACGAGGACTTCCTAGGGGATCACCCATCCTAGTACTACTCTCGCCCAAGCACGATTAACTTCGGAGTTCTAATGGGATCCGGTGCATTAGTGCTGGTATGATCGCACCCGTCATGTTGAGGGCACAATTCCTTTATGTGTTAACGGTTCGCAGTCCATGCCAAGAGAGATGCATCATTCAGATGGAACAGTGGGCTTAACGACAACCCATCCACTTCAACAACGCAGCATCCTCACAAGACATGACATGGACGCATTGTAGGGCCCTCTATTTTCCCACGAGTAAGGTTTTCATCCGTTTAACAGCTCGCGACTTACGATCCGGGACGTAAAAACAAAGCAAAATTAGAAAAGTGGCCCGAAACTGATGAAAATGTTCGATTTTGGGCTCCAAAAAGGGCACAGTGGGCAAGCTTGCTTCCCCCGTCGTAGAGCTCTCGGAGAGCTTTGCAACGGTATGTTGTGCGCCGCGTAACTTCTTACGCATCAAAAGTTATGGGCACCGGAGCGACGGAGACCTGGTCACAAACCTTACGCCCTCGGTTTGCTTGCGCAGCCTCCACGTGAAACGAAGTTTTCTTGCCCAATGTGCCGTGGGATTCGATAATAGAAATGTGGTGGATAAAGTATCTTGGCAACCCTAACCGGAGCAAAAAAAATTGAAAAGGGTGGTGCAACACGAGGACTTCCTAGGTGTTCACCCATCCTAGTACTACTCTTGGCCAAGCACGTTTAACTTCGGAGTTCTAATGGGATCCTGTGCATTAGTGCTAGTATGATCGCACCCGTCATGTTGAGGGCACAATTCATTTATGTGTTAACGGTTCACAGTCCATGCCTAGAGAAATGCCTCAATCAGAAGGAACAATGGGCTTAACGACAACCCATCCACTTCAACAACGCAGCATCCTCCCAAGACGTGATATCGATGCGTTGTAGGGCCCTCTAATGTCCCGCGAGTAATGTTGTCGTCCTTTTAACAGCTCACGACATACGATACGGGACGGAAAACCATAGCAAAAGAAGAAAAATGGCCCGAAACTGATGAAAAGGTTCGATTTTAGGCTCCAAAAAGGGCACAACAGCATGCTAGCTGCCACCGTCGTAGATCTCTCGGAGAGCTTTGCAACGGTATGCTGTGCGCTGCATAACTCATTACGGATCAAAAGTTACGGGCACCGGAGCGACGGAGACCTGGTCACAAGGCCTACCCCCTTGGTTTGCTGGCCCAGCCTCCACATGAAGCGAAGTTGTCTTGCCCAATGTGCCATGGGATTCGATAATAGAATTGTGGTGGATAAAGTATCTTGGCAACCCTAACCGGAGCAAAATAAATTGAAAAGGGGGGTGCAACACGAGGACTTCCTACGGGGTCACCCATCCTAGTATTACTCTCGTACAAGCACGTTTAACTTTCGAGTTCTAATGGGATCCGGTGCATTAGTGCTGGTATGATCACACCCGTCATGTTGAGAGCATAATTCCTTTATGTGTTATGGGTTCACAGTCCTAGCCTAGAGAGATGGCTCATTCAGAAGGCCCAATGGGCTTAATGATAACCCATCTACTTCAACAACGCAGCATCCTCACAAGACGTGATATGGACGCATTGTAGGGCCCTCTAATGTCCCGCGAGTAGGGTTGTCGTCCTTTTAACAGCTCACGACGTATGATCCGGGACCCAAAAACAAAGCAAAAATAGAAAAGTGGCCCGAAACTGATGAAAATGTTCAATTTTTGGCTCCAAAAAGGGCACAGCGAGCAAGCTAGCGGCCCCCATCGTAGAGCTCTCGAATAGCTTTGCAACGGTATGCTCCGCGTAACTCCTTACGGATCAAAAGTTATTGGCACCGGAGCGACGGAGACCTGGTCACAAGCCCTACGCCCTCGGTTTGCTGGCCCAGCCACCACATGTAGCGAAGTTGTCTTGCCCAATGTGCCGTGGGATACGATAATAGAAATGTGGTGGATAAAGTATCTTGGCAACCCTAACCGGAGCAAAATAAATTGAAAAGGGGGGTGCAACACGAGGACTTCCCAGGGGGTCACCCATCCTAGTACTACTCTCGCCCAAGCACGCTTAACTTCAGAGTTCTGATGGGATCCGGTGCATTAGTGCTGGTATGATCGCACCCGTCATGTTAACGGTTCACAGTCCCAGCCTAGAAAGATGGCTAATTCAGAAGGCCCAATGGCTTAACGACAACCCATCTGCTTCAAAAATGCTGCATCCTTGCAAGACGTGATATCGCCTCATTGTAGGGCCTTCTAATGTCCCGCGAGTAAGGTTGTTGTCCTTTTAACAGCTCACGACGTACGATCCGGGATGAAAAAACAGACCAAAAATAGAGAATTGGCTCAAAACTGATAAAAACGTTCGATTATAGGCTCCAAAAACGGCACAGCGAGCATGCTAGCTACCCCCGTCGTAGAGCTCTCGGAGTGCTTTACAACGGTATGCTGTGCGCCGCGTAACTCCTTACGGATCAAAAGTTATTGGCACCGGAGCGACGGAGACTTGGTCACAAGCCCTACGCCCTCGGTTTGTTGGCCCAACCACCACATGAAGCGAAGTTGTCTTGCACAATGTGCCGTGAGATTCGATAATAGAAATGTGGTGGATAAAGTATATTGGCAACCCTAACCGCAGCAAAATAAATTGAAAAGGGAGGTGCAACACGAGCACTTCCCAGGGGGTCACCCATCCTACT
Organism: Ehretia macrophylla; assembly: GCA_037974665.1. Lineage (NCBI taxonomy): Eukaryota > Viridiplantae > Streptophyta > Magnoliopsida > Boraginales > Ehretiaceae > Ehretia > Ehretia macrophylla. The sequence goes on along the minus strand of CM075770.1, from coordinate 82,436,340 downwards.
ACTACTCTCGCCCAAGCACACTTAACTTCGGTGTTCTGACGGGAGCCAGTGCATTAGTGCTGGTATGATCGCACCCGTTATGTTGAGGGCACAATTCCTTTATGTGTTAACGGTTCACAGTCCCAGCCTAGAAAGATGGCCCATTCAGAAGGCCCAATGGGCTTAACGACAACCCATCTACTTCAACAATGCTGCATCCTTGCAAGACGTGATATCGACGCATTGTAGGGCCTTCTAATGTCCCGCGAGTAAGGTTGTCGTCCTTTTAACAGCTCACGACGTACGTTCCGGGATGAAAAAATAGAGCAAAATTAGAAAAGTGTCTCGAAACTGATAAAAACGTTTGATTATAGGCTCCAAAAATAGCACAGCGAGCATGCTAGCTACCCCCGTCGTAGAGCTCTCGGAGTGCTTTGCAACGGTATGCTGTGCGCCTCGTAACTTCTTACGGATCTAAAGTTATTGGCACCGGAGCGACGGAGACCTGGTCACAAGCCCTACGCCCTCGGTTTGCTGGCCCAGCCTCCACGTGAAGCGAAGTTGTCTTGCCCAAGGTGCCATGGTATTCGAGAATAGAAATGTGGTGGATAAAGTATCTTGGCAACCCTAACCGGAGAAAAATAAATTGAAATGGGGGGTGCAACACGAGGACTTCCCCGGGGGTCACCCATCCTAGTACTACTCTCGCCCAAGCGCGATTGACTTCGTAGTTCTGATAGGATCCGGTGCATTAGTACTGGTATGATCGCACCCGTCATGTTGAGGGCACAATTCCTTTATGTGTTAACAGTTCACAGTCCCAGCCTAGAAAGATGGCCCATTCAGAAGGCCCAATGGGCTTAACGACAACCCATCTGCTTCAACAACGGTGCATCCTTGCAAGACGTGATATCGACTCCTTGTAGGGCCTTCTAATGTCCCGCGAGTAAGGTTGTCGTCCTTTTAACAGCTCACGATGTACGATCCGGGATGAAAAAATAGACCAAAAATAGAAAAGTCGCTCGAAACTGATGAAAACGTTCGATTATAGGCTCCAAAAATGTCACAGCGAGCAAGCTAGCTGCCCCCGTCGTAGAGCTCTCGGAGGGCTTTGCAACGGTACGATGTGCACCGCGTAACCCCTTACGGATCAAAAGTTATTGGCACCGGAGCGACGGAGACCTGGTCACAAGCCCTACGCCCTCGGTTTGCTGGCCCAGCCTCCACGTGAAGCGAAGTTGTCTTGCCAAATGTGCCGTGGGATTCGATAATAGAAATGTGGTGGATAAAGTATCATGGCAACCCTAACAGGAGCAAAATAAATTGAAAAGGGGGGTGCAACACGAGGACTTCCTAGGTGGTCACCCATGCTTGTACTACTCTCACCCAAGCACGATTAACTTCGGAGTTCTAATGGGATACGGTGCATTAGTGCTGGTTTAATCGCACCCATCATGTTGAGGGCACAATTCCTTTATGTTTTAACGGTTCACAGTCCATGCCTAGAGAGATGCCTCATTCCGAAGGAACAATGGGCTTATCGACGACCCATCCACTTCAACAACGCAGCATCCTCGCAAGACGTGATATCGACGTGTTGTAAGGCCCTCTACTGTGTCGCGAGTAAGGTTTTCGTCCTTTTAACAGCTCACGACGTACGTTTCAGGATGGAAAAACATAGCAAAAATAGAAAAGTGGCCCGAAACTAATGAAAAGGTTCGATTTTTGGCTCCAAAAAGGGCAAAGCGAGCATGTTAGCTGTCCCTGTCGTAGAACTCTCGGAGAGCTTTGCAACGGTATGCTGTGTGCCGCGTAACTCCTTACGGATCAAAAGTTACGGGAACCGGAGCGACGGAGATCTGGTCACAAGCCCTACGCCCTTGGTTTGCTGGCCTATCCTCCACGTGAAGCGAAGTTGTCTTGCCCAAGGTGCCGTGGGATTCGATAATAGAAATGTGGTGGATAAAGTATCTTGGCAACCCTAACCGGAGCAAAAAAAATCGAAAAGGGGTGTGCAACACGAAGACTTCCTAGAGGGTCACCCATTAGAGTACTACTCTCACCCATCATCTTGAGAGCACAATTGCTTTATGTGTTAATGGTCCACTGTCCGAGCCTAGAGAGATGGGTCATTAAGAAGGCCCAATGGGCTTAACGACAACCCATCCGCTTCAACAACGCAGATGGGCACAGCGAGTAGGGTTGTCGTCCTTTTAACAGCTCACGACGTATGATCTGGGACCGAAAAAAAAAGCAAAAATAGAAAAGTGGCCCGAAACTGATCAAAATGTTCAATTTTGGGCTCCAAAAAGGGCACAGCGAGCAAACTAGCTGCCCCCGTCGTAGAGCTCTCGAAGAGCTTTGCAACGGTATGCTCCGCGTAACTCCTTACGGATCACAAGTTATTGGCACCGGAGCGACAGAGACCTGGTCACAAGCCCTACGCCCTCGGTTTGCTGGCCCAGCCACCACATGTAGCGAAGTTGTCTTGCCCAATGTGCCGTGGGATACGATAATAGAAATGTGGTGGATAAAGTATCTTGGCAACCCTAACCGGAGCAAAATAAATTGAAAAGGGGGGTGCAACACGAGGACTTCCCAGGGGGTCACCCATCCTAGTACTACTCTCGCCCAAGCACGCTTAACTTCAGAGTTCTGATGGGATCCGGTGCATTAGTGCTGGTATGATCGCACCCGTCATGTTGAGGGTACAATTCCTTTATGTGTTAACGGTTCACAGTCCCAGCCTAGAAAGATGGCCCATTCAGAAGGCCCAATGGGCTTAACGACAACCCATCTGCTTCAACAACGCTGCATCCTTGAAAGACGTGATATCGACGCGTTGTAGGGCCTTCTAATGTTCCGCGAGTAAGGTTGTCGTCCTTTTAACAGCTCACGACGTACGATCCGGGATGAAAAAATAGAGCAAAAATAGAAAAGTGGCTCGAAACTGATGAAAACATTCGATTATAGGCTCCAAAAATGGCACAGCGAGCATGCTAGCTACCCCCGTCGTAGAGCTCTCGGAGTGCTTTGCAACGGTATGCTGTGCGCCGCGTAACTCCTTACGGATCAAAAGTTATTGGCACCGGAGCGACGGAGACCTGGTCACAAGCCCTACGCCCTCGGTTTGCTGGCCCAACCACCACATGAAGCGAAGTTGTCTTGCCCAATGTGCCGTGAGATTCGATAATAGAAATGTGGTGGATAAAGTATCTTGGCAACCCTAACCGGAGCAAAATAAATTGAAAAGGGGGGTGCAACACGAGCACTTCCCAGGGGGTCACCCATCCTACTACTACTCTCGCCCAAGCACGCTTAACTTCGGAGTTCTGATGGGATCTAGTGCATTAGTGCTGGTATGATCGCACCCGTCATGTTGAGGGCACAATTCCTTTATGTGTTAACGGTTCACAGTCCCAGCCTAGAAAGATGGCCCATTCAGAAGGCCCAATGGGCTTAACGACAACCCATCTGCTTCAACAATGCTGCATCCTTGCAAGACGTGATATCGACGCGTTGTAGGGCCTTCTAATGTCCCGCGAGTAAGGTTGTCGTCCTTTTAACAGCTCACGACGTACGATCAGGGATGAAAAAACATAGCAAAAATAGAAAAGTGTCTCGAAACTGACGAAAACGTTTGACTATAGGCTCCAAAAACGGCACAGCGAGCATGCTAGCTACCCCCGTCGTAGAGCTCTCGGAGTGCTTTGCAACGGTATGCTGTGCGCCGCGTAACTCCTTACGGATCAAAAGTTATTGGCACCGGAGCGACGGAGACCTGGTCACAAGCCCTACGCCCTCGGTTTGCTGGCCCAGCCTCCACGTGAAGCGAAGTTGTCTTGCCCAAGGTGCTGTGGGATTCGATAATAGAAATGTGGTGGATAAAGTATCTTGGCAACCCTAACCGGAGCAAAAAATATTGAAAAGGAGGTTGCAACACGAGGACTTCCCAGTGGGTCACCCATCCTAGCACAACTCTCGCCCTAGCACGCTTAACTTCGGAGTTCTGATGGGATCCGGTGCATTAGTGCTGGTATGATCGCACCCGTCATGTTGAGGGCACAATTCCTTTATGTGTTAACAGTTCACAGTCCCAGCCTAGAGAGATGGCCCATTCAGAAGGCCCAATGGGCTTAACGACAACCCATCCACTTCAACAACGCAGCATCCTCGCAAGACGTGATATCGACGCGTTGTAGGGCCCTCTAATATCCCGCGAGTAAGGTTGTCGTCCTTTTAACAGCTCACGACGTATGATCTGGGACGGAAAAATAGATGAAACTGATGAAAACGTTCGATTTTGCGCTCCAAAAAGGGCACAGTGAGCAAGCTGGCTGCCCCCGTCGTAGCGCTCTCGTAGAGCTTTTCAACGGTATGATGTGTGCCACGTAACTCCTTACGGAATGAAAGTTATGGGCACCAGAACGACAGAGACCTGGTCACAAGCCCTACGCCCTCGGTAAGCTGGCCCAGCCTCCACGTGAAGCATAGTTTTCTTGCCCAATGTGTCGTTGGATTCGATAATAGAAATGTGGAGGATAAAGTATCTTGGCAACCCTAACCGGAGCAAAAAAAATTGAAAAGTGGGGTGCAACACGAGGACATCCCAGGGGGTTACCCATCCTAGTACTACTCTCGCCCAAGCACGCTTAACTTCGGAGTTCTGATGGGATCCGGTGCATTAGTGCTACTATGATCGCACCCGTCATGTTGAGGGCACAATTCCTTTATGTGTTTGCGGTTCATAGTCCCAGCGTAGAGAGATGGCCTATTCATAAGGCCCAATAGGCTTAACGACAACCCATCCTCTTCAACAACGCAGCATCCTCGCAAGATGTGATATCGACGCGTTTTAGGGCCCTCTAATGTCCCGCGAGTAAGGTTGTCGTCCTTTTAACAGCTCATGATGTACGATCAGGGACGAAAAAACAGAGATAAATAAGAAAAGTGGCCCAAAACTGATAAAAATGTTCACTTTTGGGCCCCAAAACTGGTACAGCAAGCAAGCTAGCAACCCCCGTCGTAGAGCTCTCGGAGAGCTTTGCAACGGTATGATGTGTGCAACGTAACTCCTTACAGATCAAAAGTTATGGGCACCAGAGCGACGGACACCTGGTCACAAGCCCTACGCCCTCGGTTTGCTGGCCCAGCCTCCACGTGAAGCAAAGTTGTGTTGCCCAAGGTGCCGTGGGATTTGATAATAGAAATGTGGTGGCTAAAGTATCTTGGCAACCCTAACCGGAGCAAAAAAAATTGAAAAAGGGGGTGCAACACGAGGACTTCCTAGTGGGTCACCTATCCTAGTACCACTCTCGCCCAAGCACGCTTAACTTCGGAGTTCTGATGGGATTCGGTGCATTTGTGCTAGTATAATCGCACCCGTCATGTTGTGGGCACAATTATTTTATGTGTTAACAGCTCACAGTCCCAGCCTAGAGAGATGGTTTATTTAGAAGGCCCAATGGGCATAACGATAACCCATCTACTTCAACAACGCAGCATCCTAGCAAGACATGATATCGACGCATTGTTGGGCCCTCTAATTTCTACGAGTAAGGTTGTCGTCCATTTAATAGCTCACGACGTACGATGCGGGACGGAAAAACAAACCAAAAATAGAAAAGTGGCCCGAAACTGATGAAAACGTTTGAGTTTAGGCTCCAAAAAGGGCACGACAAGCATGCTTGCCGCCCCTGTCGTAGAGCTCTTGGAGAGCTTTGCAACGGTATGCTGTGCGCCGCATAACTCCTTATGGATCAAAGTTATGGGCACCGAAACGATTGAGACCTGGAAACAAGCCCTACGCCCTCGGTTTGCTGGCCCAGCCTCCACGTGAAGCGAAGTTGTCTTGCCCAAGGTGCTGTGGGATTCGATAATAGAAATGTGGTGGATAAAGTATCTTGGCAACCCTAACCGGAGAAAAAAAAATTGAAAAGTAGGGTGCAACACGAGGACCTCCCATGGGGTCACCCATCCTGGTACTACTATATCCCAAGCACGCTTAACTTCGGAGTTCTGATGGGATCTGGGGCATTAGTGCTGGTATGATCGAACCCGTCTTGTTGAGGGCATAATTCCTTTATGTGTTAACGGTTCACAGTCCTAGCCTAGAGAGATGGCTCATTCAGAAGGCCCAATGGGTTTAACGACAACCCATCCACTTCAACAACGCAGAATCCTCGCAAGAAGTGATATCAAAGTGTTGTAGGGCCATCTAATGTCCCGCAAGTAAGGTTGTCGTCCTTTTAGCAGCTCACGACGTACGATCCGGGACGGAAAAATAGAGCAAAAATAGAAAAGTGGCTCGAAACTAATGAAAACGTTCGATTTTAGGCTCCAAAAAGTGCATAGCGAGCAAGCTAGCTGCCCCCGTCGTAGAGCTCTTAGAGAGCTTTCCAACGACATGCTGTGTGCCGCGTAACTCTTTACAGATCAAAAGTTATGGGCACCGGAGCGACAGAGACCTGGTCACAAGCCCTACGCCCTCGGTTTGCTGGCCCAACCTCCACGTGAAGCGAAGTTGTCTTGGCCAAGGTTGCATGGGATTCGATAATAGAAATGTGGTGGATAAAGTATCTTGGCAACCCTAACCGGAGCAAAAAAAATTGAAAAGGGGGGTGCAACACGAGGACTTCCCAGGGGGTCACCCATCCTAGTACTACTCTCGCCCAAGCACACTTAACTTCGGAGTTCTGATGGGATCGTACCCGTCATGTTGAGGGCACAATTCCTTTATGTGTTAACGCTTCACAGTCCCAGCCTAGAGAGATGGCCTATTAAGACAGCCCAATGGGCTTAACGACAACCCATCCGCTTCAACAATGCAGCATCCTTGCAAGACGTGATATCAACACGTTGTAGGGCCCTCTAATGTCCCGCGAGTAAGGTTGTCGTCCTTTTAACAGCTCACGACGTATGATTCAGGGAGGAAAAACAGAGCAAAAATTGAAAAATGGCCCGAAACTGATGAAAACGTTCGATTTTAGGCTCTAAAAAGGGCACAGCGAGCATGCTAGCTGCCCCCGTCGTAGGGCTCTTGGAGAGCTTTGCAACGGTGTGCTGTGCGCCGCGTAACTCCTTACGGATCAAAAGTTATGGGCACCGGAGTGACGAAGACCTGGTCACAAGCCCTACGCCCTCGGTTTGCTGGCCCAGCCTCCAAGTGAAGTGAACTTGTCTTGCCCAAGGTGCCGTGAGATTCGATAATAGAAATATGGTGGATAAAGTATCTTGTCAACCTAAACCAGAGCAAAAAAATTGAAAAGAGGGGTGCAACACGAGGACTTCCCAGGGGGTCACCCATCCTAGTACTACTCTCACCCAAGCACACTTAACTTCGGAGTTCTGATGGGATCAGGTGAATTAGTACAAGTATGATCGCACTCGTCATGTTGAGGGCACAATTCCTTTATGTGTTAACAGTTTACAGTCCCAGCCTAGAGAGATGGCTCATTTAGAAGGACCAATGGGCTTAACGACAACCAATCAGCTTCAACAACGCAACATCCTCGCAAGACGTGATATCGACGCGTTGTAGGACCCTATAATGTCCCGCGAATAAGGTTGTCATCCTGTTAACTGCTCACGATGTACGATCCAGGACGAAAAAACAGAGCAAAAATAGCAAAGTGACCCGAAACTGATGAAAACGTTCGATATGGGGCTCCAAAAAGGGCACAGCGAGCAAGCTAGCTGCCCCCGTCATAGAGCTCTCGGAGAGCATTGCAATGGTATGCTGTGCTCCGCGTAACTCCTTACGGATCAAAAGTTATGGGCACCGAAGTGACGGAGACCTGGTCACAAGCCCCACGCCTTCGGTTTGCCGGCCCAGCCTCCACGTGAAGCGAAGTTGTCTTGCCTAAGGTGCCGTGGGTTTCGATAATAGAAATGTGGTGGATAATGTATCTTGGCAACCCTAACCAGAGCAAAAAAAATTGAAAAGGCGGGTGCAAAACGAGGACTTCCTAGGGGGTCATCCATCCTAGTACTACTCCCGCCCAAGAATGCTTAACTTCGGAGTTCTGATGGGATCCGGTGCATTAGTGTTGGTATGATCGCACCCGTTATGTTGAGGGCACAATTCATTTATGTGTTAACGGTTCACAGTCCTAGCCTAGAGAGATGGCTCATTCAGAAGGACAAATGGGCTAAACGACAACCCATCCGCTGGAACAACGCAGTATCCTCGCAAGACGTTATATCGACGAGTTGTAGGGCCCTCTAATATCCCGCAATTAATGTTGTCGTCCTTTTGACAGCTCAGGATGTACGATCCTGGACGGAAAAAAAGAGCAAAAATAGAAAAGTGGCCCGAAAATGATGAAAACATTTGATATTGGGCTCCAAAACGGGCACAGAGAGGAAACTAGCTACCCCCATCGTAGAGCTCTCGGAGAGCATTGCAACGGTATGTTGTGTGCCGCATAACTCCTTATGGATCAAAAGTTATGGGCACCGAAGCGACGGAGACCTGGTTACAAGCCCTACGCCCTCGGTTTGATGGCCCAGCCTCCACGTGAAGCGACACAAGGACTTACTAGGGGGTGCAACATGAGGACTTCCTAGGGGGGCACCCATCCTAGTACTACTCTCGCCTAGGCACGCTTAACTTCCGAGTTCTAATGAGATCCGGTGCATTAGTGCTGGTATGATCGCACCCGTCATGTTGAGGGCACAATTCCATTATGTGTTAACAGTTCACAGTCCCAGCCTAGAGAGATGGCCCATTCAGAAGGCCCAATGGGCTCAACGACAACCCATCCGCTTCAACAACGCAGCATCCTCGCAAGACGTGATATCGACGTGTTGTAGGACCCTCTAATGTCCCACGAGTAAGGTTGTCGTCCTTTTAACAGCTCACGACTAACGATCTGTGACGGAAAAATCGAGCAAAAGAAAAAAAGTGGCCCGAAACTGATGAAAATGTTCGATTTTGGGCTCCAAAAATGGCACAGCGAGCAAGCTTGCTGCCCCCGTCGTAGAGCTCTCGGATATCTTTGCAACGGTATGTTGTGCGCCGCTTAACTCCTTACTGATCAAAAGTTATGGGCACCGGAGCGACGGAGACCTGGTCACAAGCCCTACGAACTCGATTTGCTGGCCCAGCCTCCACGTGAAGCATAGTGGTCTTGCCCAAGGTGCCGTGGAATTCGATAGTAGAAATGAGGTGGATAAAGTATCTTGGCAACCCTAACCGGAGCAAAAAAAATTGAAAAAGGGGGTGCAACACGAGGACTTCCCAGGGGGTCACGAGGACTTCCCAGGGGGTCACCCATCCTAGTACTACTCTCGTCCAAGCTCGCTTAACTTCAGAGTTCTAATTGGATCCGGTGCATTAGTGCTGGTATGATCGCACCCGTCATGTTGAGGGCGCAATTCCTTTATGTATTAACGGTTCACAGTCTCAGCCTAAAGAGATGGCCTATTCAGAAGGCCCAATGGGCTTAACGACAACCCATCTGCTTCAACAACGTCGCATCCTCGAAAGTCTTGATATCAATGCATTGTAGGTCCCTCTAATGTCCTGCGAGTAAGGTTGCCGTTCTTTTAACAGCTCACGACGTACGATCCGGGACTTAAAAACAGAGCTAAACAAGAAAAGTGGCCCAAAACCGATGAAAACGTTCGATTTTGGGCTCCAAAAATGGGCACAGCAATCAAGTTGGCTATCCCCATCGTAGAGCTCTCAGAGAGCTTTGCAACGGTATGTTGTGCGCCGCTTAACTCCTTACTGATCAAAAGTTATGGGCACCGGAGCGACGGAGACCTGGTCACAAGCCCTACGAACTCGATTTGCTGGCCCAGCCTCCACGTGAAGTGAAGTTGTCTTGCACAAGGTGCCGTGGGATTCGATAATAGCAATGTGGTGGATCAAGTATCTTGGCAACCCTAACCAGAGCAAAAAAAATTGAAAAGGGGGGTGCAACACGAGGACTTCCCAGGGGGTCACCCATTCAAGTACTACTCTCGCCCAAGCACACTTAACTTCGGAGTTCTGATGGGATCTAGTGAATAAGTGCTGGTATGATCGCACCCATCATGTTGAGGGCACAATTCCTTTATGTGTTAACGGTTTATAGTCCCAGCTTAGAGAGATGGCTCATTCAGAAGGACAAATGGGCTAAACGACAACCCATCCGCTGGAACAACGCAGTATCCTCGCAAGACGTTATATCGACGAGTTGTAGGGCCCTCTAATATCCCGCAATTAATGTTGTCGTCCTTTTGACAGCTCAGGATGTACGATCCTGGACGGAAAAAAAGAGCAAAAATAGAAAAGTGGCCCGAAAATGATGAAAACATTTGATATTGGGCTCCAAAACGGGCACAGAGAGGAAACTAGCTACCCCCATCGTAGAGCTCTCGGAGAGCATTGCAACGGTATGCTGTGCACCGCATAACTCCTTACGGATCAAAAGTTATGGGCACCGCAGCAACGGAGACCTGGTCACAAGCCCTGCGCCCTCGGTTTGCAGGCCCAGCCTCCATGTGAAGCGAAGTTGTCTTTCCCAAGGTACCGTGGGATTCGATAATAGAAATTTGGTGGATAAAGTATCTTGGCAACCCAAACCGGAGCAAAAAAAATTGAAAAGGGGGGTGCAACACGAGGACCTCCCAGGGGGTCACCCATCCTAGTACTACTCTCGCCCAAGCACGCTTAACTTTGGAGTTCAGATGGGATCCGGTGCATTAGTGCTGGTATGATCGCACCCATCACGTTGAGGGCACAATTCCTTTATGTGTTTGCAGTTCACAGTCCCAGCCTCGAGAGATGGCCTATTCGTAAGGCCCATTGGGCTTAACGACAACCCATCCGCTTCAACAACGCAGCATCCTCGCAAGACATGATATGGACGCATTGTAGGGCCCTCTAATGTCCTGCGAGTAAGGTTATCGTCCTTTTAACAGCTCATGACGTACGATCTGCGACGAGAAAACAGGGCTAAATAAGAAAAGTGGCCCAAAATTGATGAAAACGTTCGATTTTGGGCCCCAAAACAGGCATAGCAAGCAAACTTGCTGCCCCTGTCGTAGAGCTCTCGGAGAGCTTTGCAACGGTATGCTGTGCACGGCGTAACTCCTTACGGATCAAAAGTTATGGGCAGCGTAGCGACGGACACCTGGTCTCAAGCCTTACGCCCTCGGTTTGCTGGCCCAGCCTCCACGTGAAGCGATGTTGTCTTGCCCAAGGTGCCGTGGGATTCGATAATAGAAATGTGGTGGATAAAGTATCTTGGCAACCCTAACCGGAGCAAAAAAAATCGAAAAGGGGGGTGCAACACGAGGACTTCCCAAGGGGTCACCCATCATAGTACTACTCTCGCCCGAGCACGCTTAACTTCGTAGTTCTAATGGGATCCGGTGCATTAGTGCTGGTATGATCGCACCCGTCACGTTGAGGGTACAATTCCTTTATGTGTTAACGGTTCACAGTCCTAGCCTAGAGAGATGGCCCATTCAAAAGGCCCAATGGGTTTAACGACAACCCATCCGCTTCAACAAATCAGCATCCTCGCAGGACGTGATATCGACGCGTTGTGGGGCCCTCAAATGTCCCGCGAGTAAGGTTGTCGTCCTTTTTACAGCTCACGACGTACGATCCAGGACGAAAAAATAGAACAAAATCAGAAAAGTGACCCGAAACTGTTGAAAACGATCGATTTTGGGCTCCAAAAAGGGCATAACGAGCAAACTTGTTGCGCTCGTTGTAGAGCTCTTAAAGAGCTTTGCCACGGTATGTTGTGCGCCGCGTAACTCCTTACGGACCAATAGTTAAGGGCACCGGAGCGACGAAGACCTGGTCACAAGCCCTATGCCCACAGTTTGCTGGCCCAGCCTCCACGTGAAAAGAAGTTGCCTTGCCCAAGGTGACGTGGGATTCGATAATAGCAATGTGGTGGATAAAGTATCTTGGCAACCCTAACCGGAGCAAAAAAAATTGAAAAGTGGGGTGCAACATGAGGACCTCCTAGGGGGTTACCCATCCTAGTACTACTCTCTCCCAAGCACGCTTAACTTCGGAGTTCTGATGGGATCTGGTGCATTAGTGCTGGTATGATCGCACCCGTCATGTTGAGGGCACAATTCCTTTATGTGTTAACGGTTCACAGTCCCAACCTAGAGAGATGGCCCATTCAGATGGCCCAATGGGCTTAACGACAACCCATTTGCTTCAACAACGCAGCATCCTCGCAAGACGTGATATCGACGCGTTATAGGGCCCTCTAATGTCTCGCGAGTAAGGTTGTCGTCCTTTTAACAGCTCACACCGTACAATCCAGGACGAAAAATCAAAGCAAAATTAGAAAAGTGGCCCGAAACTGATGAAAAAGTTTGAATTTAGGCTCCAAAAAGGACACAACGAGCAAGCTTGCTGCCCCCGTCGTAGAGCTCTTGGAGAGCTTTGCAACGTTATGCTGTGCGTCGCGTAACTCCTTACGGATCAAAAGTTATGGGCACCGGAGCGATAGAGACCTAGTCACAAGCCCTATGCCCTCGGTTTGCTGCCCAGCCTTCACGTGAAGCGAAGTAGCCTTGCCCAAGGTATCGTGGAATTCAATAATAGAAATGTGGTGGATAAAGTATCTTGGCAACCCTAACCGGAGCAAAAAAAATTGAAAAGGGGTGCAACATGAGGACCTCCTAGGGGGTTACCCATCCTAGTACTACTCTCTCCCAAGCACGCTTAACTTCGGAGTTCTGATGGGATCTGGTGCATTAGTGCTGGTATGATCGCACCCATCATGTTGAGGGCACAATTCCTTTATGTGTTAACGGTTCATAGTCCCAACCTAGAGAGATGGCCCATTCAGATGGCCCAATGGGCTTAACGACAACCCATCCGCTTCAACAACGAAGCATCCTCGTAAGTCATGATATCGACGCGTTGTAGGGCCCTCTAATGTCCCACGAGTAAGGTTGTCGTCCTTTTAACAGCTCACTACGTACGATCCGGGATGAAAAAACAAAGCTAAATAAGAAAAGTGGCCCGAAACTGATGAAAACGTTCGATTTTGGCCTCTAAAAAGCGCACAGTGATCAAGCCGGCTACCCCTATCATAGAGCTCTCGGAGAGCTTTGCAATTGCCAATTGGCGTGGGATTCGATAATCGAATTGTGGTGGATAAAGTATCTTGGCAACCCTAACCGGAGCAAAACAAATTGAAAAAGGGGGTTCAACATCCTAGTACTACTCGCGCCCAATCACGCTTAACATCGGAGTTCTGATGGGATCCGGTGCATTAGTGCTGGTATGATCGCACCCATCATGTTCAGGGCACAATTCCATTATGTGTTTGGTTCACAGTGCCAGCCTAGAGAGATGGCCCATTCACAAGGCCCAATGGGCTTAACGACAACCCATCCGCTTCAACAATGAAGCATCCTCGCAAGACGCGATATCGTCGCGTTGTAGGGCCCTCTAATGTCCCACAAGTAAGGTTGTCGTCCTTTTAACAACTCACGACGTATGATCCGGGATGGAAAAAATAGAGCAAAAATAGAAAAGTGGCCCGAAATTGATGAAAATGTTCAATTTTGGGCTCCAGAAAGGTCAAACCGAGCGAGCTAGCTGCCCCCGTCGTAAAGCTCTCAGAGAGCTTTCCAACGGTATGCTGTGCGCCGCGTAACTCCTAACGAGTAAGGTTGTCGTCCTATTAATAGCTCACGATGTACGATCCGGGACGGGAAAACATAACAAAAGAAGAAAAGTGGCCCGAAACTCGTAAAAATATTCGATTTTGGGCTCCAAAAAGGGGCATAGCGAGCAAGCTGGCTGCCCCCATCGTAGAGCTCTCGGAGAGCTTTGCAACGGTATGCTGTGCGACGCGTAACTCCTTATGAATCAAAAGTTATGGGCACTGGAGCGACGGAGACCTGGTCAAAAGCACTACGCCCTCGGTTTGTTGGCCCAGCCTCCACGTGAAGCGAAGTTGTCTTGCCCAGGGTGCCGTGGGATTCGATAATAGAAATGTGGTGGATAAATTATCTTGGCAACCCTAACCGGAGCAAAAAAAATTGAAAAGGGGGGTGCAACACGAGGACTTCCCAAGGGGTCACCCATCCTAGTACTACTCTCGCCCAAGCACGCTTAACTTCGGAGTTCTGATGGGATCCGGTGCATTAGTGCTGGTATGATCGCACCTGTGATGTTGAGGGCACAATTCCTCTATGTGTTAACGGTTCACAGTCCCAGCCTAGAGAGATGGCCCATTCAGAAGGCCCAATGGGCTTAACGACAACCCATCAGCATCAACAACGCAGCATCCTCGCAATACGTGATATCGACGCATTGTAGGGCCTCTAATGTCCTGCGAGTAAGGTTGTCGTCCTTTTAACGGCTCACAACTTAGGATCTGGGACGGCAATACATAGCAAAAGAAGAAAAATGGCTCGAAACTGATGAAAATATTCGATTTTGGGCTCCAAAAAGGGCACAGCAAGCAAGCTTGCTGCCCCCGACGTAGAGCTCTCGGAGAGCATTCCAACGGTATGCTGTGCGCTACGTAACTCGTTACGGATCAAAAGTTATGGTCACCGGAGCGACGGAGACCTGGTGACAAGCCCTATGCCCTGGGTTTGCGGGCCCAGCCTCCACGTGAAGCGAAGTTGTCTTGCCCAAAGTGTCGTGGGATTCGATAATAGAAATGTGGTAGTTAAAGTATCTTGGCAACCCTAACCGGAGCAAAAAAAATTGAATAGGGAAGTGCAACACGAGGACTTTCCAAAGGGTCACCCATCCTAGTACTACTCTCGCCCAAGCACGCTTAACTTCGGAGTTCTGATGGGATCCGGTGCATTAGTGCTAGTATGATCGTACCCGTCATGTTGAGGGCACAATTCCTTTATGTGTTAACTGTTCACAGTCCCAGCCTAAAGAGATGGCCATTCAACAGTCCCAATGGGCTTAACGACAACCCATCTGCTTCAACAACGCAACATCCTCGCAAGACGAGATATCGACGCATTTTAGGGCCCTTTAATGTCCCGCGAGTAAGGTCGTCGTCCTTTTAACAGCTCACGACGTACGATCCGGGACGAAAAAACTGAGCAAAAGAAGAAAAGTGGCCGAAATTGGTGAAAACGTTCGATTTTGGGCTCCAAAAATGGGCCTAGAGAGCAAGTTGGATTCCTCCGTCGTAGAGCTCTCAGAGAGCTTTGCAACGGTATGTTTTGCGCCGCGTAACTCCTTACGGATCAAAAGTTATAGGCACCAGAGCGACGGAGACCTGGTCACAAGCACTACGCCTCTGCTTGCTGGCCTAGCTTCCATGTGAGGCGAAGTTGTCTTGCCTAGGGTACCGTGGGATTCGATAATAGAAATGTGGTGGATAAAGTATCTTGGCAACCCTAACCGGAGCAAAAAAAATTGAAAAGGGGGGTGCAACACGAGGACTTCCCAGGGGGTCACCCGTCCTAGTACTACTCTAGCCCAAGCACGCTTATCTTCGGAGTTCTGATGGGATCCGTTGCATTAGTGCTGGTATGATCGCGCCCGTCATGTTGAGGGCACAATTCCTTTTTGTGTTAACGGTTCGCAGTCCCAGCCTAGAGAGATGGCCCATTCAGAAGGCCTAATAGGCTTAACGACAACTCATCTGCTTCAATAATGCAGCATCCTCGCAAGACGTGATATCAACGCGTTGTAAGGCCCTCTAATGTCCTGCGAGAAAGGTTGTCGTCCTTTTAATAGCTCACAACGTACGATCCTGGACCAAAATACATAGCAAAAGAAGAAAAGTGGCCCGAAATTGATGAAAATGTTCAGTTTTGTGCTCCAAAAAGGGCAAAGCAAGCTAGCTTGCTGCCCCTATTGTAGAGCTCTCGGAGAGCTTTGCAACGGTATGCTGTGCGCCACGTATGTCCTTACGGATCAAAAGTTATGGGCACCGGAGCGACGGAGACCTGGTGACAAGCCCTACGCCTTTGGTTTGCGGACCCATCCTCCACGTGAAGCGAAGTTGTCTTGCCCAAAGTGTCGTGGGATTCGATAATAGAAATGAGGTGGATAAAGTATCTTGGCAACCCTAACCGGAGCAAAAAAAATTGAATAGGGGGGTGCAACACGAGGACTTCCCACGGGGTCACCCATACTAGTACTACTCTCGCCCAAGCACGCTTAACTTCGGAGTTTTGATGGGATCCGGTGCATTAGTGCTAGTATGATCGCACCCATCATGTTGACGGCACAATTCCATTATGTGTTAACGGTTCACAGTCCCAGCCTAGAGAGATGGCCCATTCCAAAGGCCCAATGGGCTTAACAACAACCCATCTGCTTCAACAACGCAGCATCCGCCCAAGACATGATATCGACGCATTGTAGGGCCCTCTAATGTCCCGCGAGTAAGGTTGTCGTCCTGTTAATAGCTCACGACGTACGATTCGGGACGAAAAAATAGAGCAAAAGAAGAAAAGTGGCCCGAAACTGGTGAAAACGTTCGATTTTGGGCTCCAAAAATGGGCTTAGCAAGCTAGCTGGATTCCTCCATCGTAGAGCTCTCGGAGAGCTTTGCAACGGTATGCTGTGCGCCACGTAACTCCTTACAAATCAAAAGTTATGGGCACCGGAGTGTCGGAGACCTTGTCACAAGCACTACGCCCTCGGCTAGCTGGCCCAGCCTCCACGTGAAGCGAAGTTGTCTTGCCCAGGGTGCCGTGGGATTCGATAATAGAAATGTGGTGGATAAATTATCTTGGCAACCCTAACTGGAGCAAAAAAAATTGAAAAGGGGGGTGCAACAAGAGGACTTCCTAGGGGGTCACCCATCCTAGTACTACTCTCGCCCAAGTACGCTTAACTTCGGAGTTCTGATGGGATCCGGTGCATTAGTGCTTGTATGATCGCACCCGTCATGTTGAGGGCACAATTCCTTTATTTGTTAACGGTTCACAGTCCCAGCCTAGAGAGATGGCCCATTCAGAAGACCCAATGGGCTTAACGACAACCCATCTGCTTCAACAACGCAACATCCTCGCAAGACGTAATATCGACGCGTTGTAGGGCCCTCTAATGTTCCGCGAGTAAGGTTGTCGTCCTTTTGACAGCTCACGACGTACGATCCGGGACGGAAAAACAGAGCAAAAGAAGAAAAGTGGCCCGAAATTGGTGAAAACATTCGATTTTGGTCTCCAAAAATAGGCACAACGAGCAAGCTGGCTGCTCCTGTCGTAGAGCTCTCGGAGAGCTTTGCAACGGTATGCTTTGCGCCGCGTAACTCCTTACGGATCAAAAGTTATGGGCACCGAAGTAACGGAGACCTGGTCACAAGAACTACGCCCTCGGTTTACGAGCCCAGCATCCACGTGAAGCGAAGTTGTCTTGCCCAGGGTGCCGTGGGATTCGATAATAGAAATGTACTGGATAAAGTATCTTGGCAACCCTAACCGGAGCAAAAAATATTGAAAAAGGGGGTGGAACATGAGGACTTCAAAGGGGGTCACCCATCCTAGTACTACTCTCGCCCAAAGACGCTTAACTTCGGAGTTCTGATTGGATCCGGTACATTAGTACTGGTATGATCGCACCCGTCATGTTGATGGCACAATTCCTTTATGTGTTAACGGTTCACAGTCCCAGCCTGGAGAGATGGTGTGAGGCCAGACCCCGAATAACGTGTGTTACCTTGATTTGCGTGCCATAGACCCCTAATTATATGACCGACCTTGGATTACGTGTCATGTCTTGGTTTTTGTGCATACCTCGTCATACGTGCCTTGACCTAGAATAGTGTGCGCTAATCCCTGACTTACGTGCGGTACCTAGAAATACGTGCCCTGACCTCGATGTACGTGCGTTACCTCGTTTCGTGTGCCCTAACCTTGAACTGCGTACCTTAACCTAGGTTTAAGAGTCGTACCTCGATTTGCGTGCATTACATTGAATTACGTGCCTTGCATTGGTTTACGTGCATTCACCTAGGATTGCGTCCATTAGTCTTGAAGTCCGTGTCTTACCTCGTAGTTCATGTCTACCTCGTGATTCGTGCCCTGTATTGATTTCTGTGTGTGTCTCGTAGTGCGTGCCCTAGACTTAGGAAAGCGTGCCCGCACGCTAATCAATAAAGAATCCTACACAAAGCACTAGACTATAAAATAATCCTACAAACACCACTAACTATTATTATAATCCTAATTCAAATCTCTACAAAATCCACTAACATCTAAATATTATATTTTAAACTCACTACAAGACAAAATCTCACAAACCTCTAAACATATCCTATATTCTATTCTACCTAAAATCCATAAATACCCAACATTCTCTTACACACATGTTAAAACAATTCAAAAGATGACACAAATCTGAATTTTTGCATGCCCAAGGCCAACATATGCATCAACTTTTGCAAAAGCCTCATTTTTCTCTCATTTCTCTCACTTTCCTCACATTTTCTCTCTCTCCCTCTCACTCTCTCTCTCCATTTCGGTTTTGGCTGAGTTCTCTCCACCTATTAGCTCATCTTCATCATCCTATGGTGCATCAAGACAAACCACAAGCAAAGAAACTCACCCAAGCAAGCTAGGATGCAAGAAACACACATGCAAGCATTTTGAGTCACCATTTTCGGCCTTGGTGAGTTTTTAAGCTTCCATTTCTTTTCTTCTTGTTCTAACCTCATGCATGTGCTAAGAGATTGATCACTAGGCTAGGAAAAATAGAGAAACCAAGTTGGAATCTCGGCTAAGCAAGAAGAAGAAGAGATTTGAAGCTTCAACAAGTTTTTTTGTGCATCTTTGTGGTTGATTGCTAAGGTGAGGGTTAAAACCTTTTGAAAACTCTTCAAAAATTCACATGCATGTTCATAAATGTGTGTATTTTCTTCTGTACTTGAGCTATATGGTCGTTCATAAGCTTAAACAACCATGCATGGCAAGATCTTGGCTTGAAAATGATGCTAGGTGAAGTCGAAATTGTTGACAGCTCTCTGACCAGTCTGTTCGAGGTAAGTTTAGCAAGGAAAATGATGTTAAAAATTCATGAAAATTGGTAGGTGACTAGTTTGGACAGTTTGGAACATTTTTACCAGAAATAGGCCGAAGCTAATTTTGAATCTAAGGTCCTCAAAATGGCAAATCTCTAAAATGTGACCAAATCTGGAAATCTGGAAAAATGAAGCAGGTTTTGGCAGATGCACTGACCTTGTGGAACGAACCATATTTGACTTAGTAAATAATGTCCAACATTCATGAAATTTGGTGTACTGCTAGAGTTTTCAGTTCTGGACAACTTTGTCAGAAATGGACCAAGGCTAAAACTGACCCTAAGGACCTCAAAAACGTCAATTTCTGAAAAGTGTGCAAATCTGGACAGTTTTGTGCTACCTCACTGATTCGGCTATAACTAATGATTCTGAACTCCAATTGATGCAAGGTTTGTTTCTGATTTTAGTTAACTTATTAAGCTTTAATTTGACATCTTATTCACTGAATTTGGAGATTGTTGATTATCCTATTGATTAGCCTATTGCAGTAAAGTTTTCATTTAGCTACATGCTTGGAAAATTGTTGTAACCTCTCTTGTGGTACTAATTGTGTGGAAATGTGGTGTTGGGATGTTGTGTGGACTGTTTTGAATGTTTGAGGATGTTGAATTAAATGATGTATGGTTTGAGATTGACTTTGAGTTGGGTTGAGGCTCAAATTGCACGAATATACATGAAATGGAAGCCCTAATGACAAGGTAGTTTTGCTAAGTATTGATCATTTGGATATTGTGTGGGAATTATATGCTTAGTGGGCTGCCCGTAAATGTCTTATAACTTCAAATGTGATTTTGACCATTGCATATTGACAAATAAGCTTTTCTTGCACCCCGAACCCATGATTGATGTCATTGCATGTTGAATAATCTTATCACTTAATCACGTGGGCTTCTTAATGAGTTATATGGCCTATTTTACATGTGTTACATGGCTGCCTGTTTAATTTTCATATAACTCTATATGCCTTTCAAGTGAAATTTCCTGTCTTATCGTGCCCTGCTTGTTTACCTGTCAATGTGCAATCTTATGATTGTCGGGAGGCAACCTACTTTGTTGTCCTCCTACTGTGATATATTACTTGTTTTATCATGCCCTGCCTGTTTACTTGGTCAATGTGCAATCTTATGATTGTCCGGAGGCAACCTACTTTGTTGTCCTCCTACTGTGATATATTACCTGTTTTGTCGTGCCCTGCCTGTTTACTTGGTCAATGTGCAATCTTATGACTGTCCGGAGGCAACCTACTTTGTTGTCCTCCTACTGTGATATATTACCTGTCATAAATGTGCATTGCATACAAGGTTGCAACCTTTCCTGTTGGCATGGTAGCGATCACGCACACTGGGCGGCATCGGGCTTGCCGGTGCACCCGTGACTACCATGGTCCCATTCCCTCTCTCGCTTGGGGGCTAGACTTCCTCGGAGAGTTGGGTCGTAGGATTTCGGGGTACATCCGGAGTACACCCACCTGGCGTGTTTGGGGGATGATTTGAAGTCGGCCGCAACTTCTGATTCTGAAACTGATCTGAGAGCAAAAACTCACTGTATCCTTTTTACTATGTGTATAAGTACTCTCGCTTGGTTCCTAGAGAATCTCGGGGAGGAAAGATTGGTATTTCTGTTTCTGTACTTGTATTATTGTTATATTCATGCTTGCAAAAAGGGATTTTCATAAGTTAAAACCGGAAAATGAGTTTCAAAACTTATATCTCGTTCCACATCGCTGAGTTCATAAGGACTCACCCTCTTTTATCATCTCAGGTGAAAAAGAACAGGTACAGGTACAGGTACCCGAGGACAACATACTTATCGATAAACCACTGGAGTGATTGCCTGTCATTGTTGTTTTGCTTGAATGTGGTTATTTGTGAACTATGCTACTTGAA
This sequence comes from Ehretia macrophylla, assembly GCA_037974665.1. Lineage (NCBI taxonomy): Eukaryota > Viridiplantae > Streptophyta > Magnoliopsida > Boraginales > Ehretiaceae > Ehretia > Ehretia macrophylla. The sequence goes on along the minus strand of CM075770.1, from coordinate 82,415,489 downwards.
GACTACTTCTTTTATGTTGCTCGTTGTTTATTGATGTAAATAACCCCGTTGTAATTTGGGTCTAATTCTGGGATTGTACTATCTATAACCGGATGAACTTTTATTTGGTTGTTTGCTTTAATTAGTAGTTATCGTAGGCATTCAAACCACTAGATGAACAATCAACTAAGTTAATTCTATCTAATTTCACTTAGGTGCTCATTTGCAAACTAAAGGATAATAAGTACTTGCATGATAGGAAATTGACAAATAAACGGGACATAGTTATCATGTTAGGCTTATTAACCAAACGAGACTTTCAAGATAAACTAGTAGGCAAATCGGTTGGTGACAAATAGGAGTCCTTAATGGAATTGGATTAATGATTGGAATAATTGAGGCGTTTAGAGAATTAGGTCAAACCAAAGAGCCCAATTTCAGCCGTTATGCTGCCAGTTTTTCAGAAAACTTTGGAGTTTAGACTAAAACGATAAGTGTTAATTCTTCATAAACGGTTAAGTATGTGACAGGTCCTGAACGTTTAGGTCATACCCTAGTCTAACCTTATATGCCGGGTTGGGGCGTGACACCTTATAGTAGAATGGTATCAGAGCTTAGTTTAGTAACTAGGCGTTAGTCGGGTTCAACTCTTAGACCATGGGTAGAAGTCCTAAGGTAATTATGATGTCTTGTTTATATGTGTTATTGTGTGCTAATTTGCTTTAATTGCTTTGAGAATTAAATACTATGTGCCTTTTTGGACTATATGTATTATGTGTCATGTACACCGACACGTTAGTGCCCTCAATAATGCATGCATGCTTTTATACTCCTTCCTTGATACATATGCATGTTATATGTCTATGATTGACTGTTTATATACATAGATAGTTAGGATTAGGACTTTCAGGGAATTAAATTCATGCAGGAAGAACGAAAAGGCTCGGTTAGAGATTTCTCGCATCTTTACAGGTACTCGACCGATCATATGTATTATTGGATATGCATATATATAAAATGCGTAGCACAGGTATAATTGTTGAGGTAAAATTATCCCCTTATCTTTTGAATACATATGCCTGTGATTAAGTTATCAATTTTATAGCTATAAAGTTCTTGATTCTGTTAAACCGTTCTTCTAATTGTGGTTCAAGAATAAATGTTAAGGACATACAACTTTCCTTAGATATAAGAATATACTATTGGACATGTGGAGTAGTATATATATGTTCATATGCTTATAATGGAAGTTTGACTGAGGAGTTGCGTTTGAATCAAATTCTTATATCTTAAAATGGTATAATAGACTAATTATATGATTGAATCCTTACTTGATTGGAATTAAGCATCGTTGAACCTAATAAGGTGTATATTAACGAGTTTCAAGTTCACTCAATGGTAAGATTGTGACCTAGAAATTAAGAGATGAACTCGTGGAAATGGACGATAGGGGTTATATTATTAAGGCGTGAATAATGTGTTTAAGTAACTTAACAATGGATGACCTCAAGACATGTAGGCAACTCTGGAGACCGAATTTAACAAGGTTGATGATTCTTTAATATAACAAGATATAAGGATGCTGGAATCAAGGAATTCACGTAGCTAGAACTCGTATTTGGAAAGCTACACCTAAAATGTTAGGTCGGGTAGAAGTGGAAGGAATTTAATTATACATTAGATGACTAAGATTGGTAAAGGACCTAAGTTGGATATTGGTGATATTAAGAATCATGGTATTAAATTGTTTGCCCTCGGATTTAGTTATAATTATGCGAAGTAAGTTATTCTATGCACTTGTTATTTGGATATCCTAAAGGATATTAGGAAGCATATATCCCTAAGTATTACCGATGGACCTAATATATAAACCATGGAAATGAGATTAAAGCATTTGGTTACAAAGTGGAGTCGTTAGGGTATGATTAGTAATCCTAAATAGCTAATAGTGAGCATGCATGATGATTCATGGTGAACCCTAGGGCCTAAGGTCAATGAGTCTTGATGCTCTTAGCTAGTTGAATATGTAAATGAGAAGAGTAATATTTCATATAGTTAAGATAGATATGAATTAGAGTTACGATGACCCAAGAGGCTATTGTTAGACAACCGTATTTAAGTGTCCCGTTTCACTTCTAAAAACAAGCGGTTGGTAAACTTCGAATCGTGGTCGTTGAATAGAGGGTGAATCTTGTAGTGATAGTTAAATAAGTGGTTGATTACATTTGAAGTTCTATTAGGTTATGTTGAAGGATGGCTCGTGATCATAATTCTTATGTTGATACAACCCTGAAGTTATCTCGCGTAAGTATTTTATGAGCTAGATCATTTCGGTACCCATTTATAGCCCTAGGATTGTTGTTGTACGGCCGGTAACCTAGTAGAGCATTGATATCACCTACATGGCAATGAACCCAGCTTGGTAACATTAATGTCGAAGATATATTGGCGGGCATTAAGTATTCAAAGGAATGACTAAGTCGCTAAATGAGTAGGACCATTGTCTTCTTAAGTATGATGTAACCTTGGATTTAGGTGAGTGGAATTTATTTGAGGTTGAAACTAATCGTCTTAGGAGTTTTGGATAAGATTAAAAGAAAATTCTGAAGTCTCGTGACGTGAAGATAGAGATTCAAATAAGGAAATAAATTGTGGATCACAAGCTGATGAATTTTACTTGTAAGAGTTGAACTAGTGCTACATGATTAGTTACTCATGCAATTTCAATGGCAATTTGTTGGTGGTATTTAATAAACCTTAGAGTTTGAGTTTCATGAACCTCAACAGTCTTTCTCCTTGATTATTGGCATGAAGGTTAACGAAGCTGGGAAAGGATGTTAGTGAATAGGAGCCTATGATCGGGAGACTAGTCATTAGAAGATTTGCTAATCTAATGTACCTGCGAGATAAAAAGGGCTATAATACCATCGATAGATGACGATTTGAGATGGATCAGTTTGTTTGGAGAGTTTTTCCTGAAAATAGAGTCGTATTGTGGAAACGACCCATAACACGTGTATGTCCTAGGTGTTAACAATTTTGAAGCTAGTTGATAGAATATGTAAATCTGATATAGATCTATCATCTTGAAATTAGCGTATGTCACACTAGGATCATGGAATTATTGTGATATTCCTTTTGAGGTATGAATGCGAGATTGACACAACATGAGTCATGATTTTGGAGTTACAGTTCTATTGTTGGAATACCGATGCAACTTTGATGAGTATGTTTGAAGACTCTAACCTTAGTTAATGAACTTGACCTTAAGATCAAATGGAGAATAGAGTTGTTCAAAGAAAAGAACTATAAATGTAGAGGTCACACCGAACTAAATGATTGGAGAAACATAGGAAGTGAATTGGTTATGGTAAGAGATCACCAAACACGGGACGAACCGGAGAAGGAAGAATAACAAGGGTCAGAATCCGTCTAAATGACCTCAATAGGCAAGAATGAATTTCGGGACGAAATTCTTTTAAGGAGGGGAGGATGTGAGGCCCGACCCCGAATAACGTGTGTTACCTTGATTTGCGTGCCATTGACCCCTAATTATATGACCGACCTTGGATTACGTGTCCTGTCTTGGTTTTCGTCCATACCTCGTCATACGTGCCTTGACCTAGAATAGTGTGCCCTAATCCCTGACTCACGTGCGGTACCTAGAAATACATGCCCTGACCTCGATGTACGTGCGTTACCTCGTTTCGTGTGCCCTAACCTTGAACTGCGTACCTTAACCTAGGTTTAAGAGTCGTACCTCGATTTGCGTGCATTACATTGAATTATGTACCTTGCATTGGTTTACGTGCATTCACCTAAGATTGTGTCTATTAGTCTTGAAGTCCGTGTCCTACCTCGTAGTTTGTGTCTACCTCGTGATTCGTGCCCTGCATGATTTCTGTGTGTGTCTCGTAGTGCGTGCCCTAGACTTAGGAAAGCGTGCCCGCACGCTAATCAATAAAGAATCCTACACAAAGTACTAGACTATTAAATAATCCTACAAACACCACTAACTATTATTATAATCCTAATTCAAATCTCTACAAAATCCACTAACACCTAAATATTATATTTTAAACTCACTACAAGACAAAATCTCACAAACCTCTAAACATATCCTATATTCTATTCTACCTAAAATCCCTAAATACCCAACATTCTCTTACACACATGTTAAAACAATTCAAAAGATGACACAAATCTGAATTTTTGCATGCCCAAGGCCAACATATGCATCAACTTTTGCAAAAGCCTCATTTTTCTCTCATTTCTCTCACTTTCCTCACATTTTCTCTCTCTCCCTCTCACTCTCTCTCTCCATTTCGGTTTTGGCTGAGTTCTCTCCACCTATTAGCTCATCTTCATCATCCTATGGTGCATCAAGACAAACCACAAGCAAAGAAACTCACCCAAGCAAGCTAGGATGCAAGAAACACACATGCAAGCATTTTGAGTCACCATTTTCGGCCTTGGTGAGTTTTTAAGCTTCCATTTCTTTTCTTCTTGTTCTAACCTCATGCATGTGCTAAGAGATTGATCACTAGGCTAGGAAAAATAGAGAAACCAAGTTGGAATCTCGGCTAAGCAAGAAGAAGAAGAGATTTGAAGCTTCAACAAGTTTTTTTGTGCATCTTTGTGGTTGATTGCTAAGGTGAGGGTTAAAACCTTTTGAAAACTCTTCAAAAATTCACATGCATGCTCATAAATGTGTGTATTTTCTTCTGTAATTGAGCTATATGGTCGTTCATAAGCTTAAACAACCATGCATGGCAAGATCTTGGCTTGAAAATTATGCTAGGTGAAGTCGAAATTGTTGACAGCTCTCTGACCAGTCTGTTCGAGGTAAGTTTAGCAAGGAAAATGATGTTGAAAATTCATTAAAATTGGTAGGTGACTATTTTGGACAGTTTGGAACATGTTTCCCAGAAATAGGCCGAAGCTAATTTTGACTCTAAAGTCCTCAAAATGGAAAATCTCTAAAATGTGACCAAATCTGGAAATCTGGAAAAATGAAGCAGGTTTTGGCAGATGCACTGACCTTGTGGAACGAACCATATTTTACTTAGTAAATGATGACCAAAATTCATGAAATTTGGTGTGCTGCTATATTTTTCAGTTCTGGACAACTTTTTCAGAAATGGACCAAGGCTAAAACTGACCCTAAGGACCTCAAAAACGTCAATTTCTGAAAAGTGTGCAAATCTGGACAGTTTTGTGCTACCTCACTGATTCGGCTATAACTAATGATTCTAAACTCCAATTGATGCAAGGTTTGTTTCTGATTTTATTTAACTTATTAAGCTTTAATTTGACATCTTATTCACTGCATTTTGAGATTTTTTGATTATCCTATTGATTAGCCTATTGCAGTAAAGTTTTCATTTAGCTACATGCTTGTAAAATTGTTGTAACCTCTCTTGTGGTACTAATTGTGTGGAAATGTGGTGTTGGGATGTTGTGTGGACTGTTTTGAATGTTTGAGGATGTTGAATTAAATGAAGTATGATTTGAGATTAACTTGGAGTTGGGTTGAGGCTCAAATTGCACGAATATACATGAAATGGAAGCCCTAATGACAAGGTAGTTTTGCTAAGTATTGATCATTTGGATATTGTGTGGGAATTATATGCTTAGTGGGCTGCCTGTAAATGTCTTATAACTTCAAATGAGATTTTGACCATTGCATGTTGACAAATAAGCTTTTCTTGCACCCGAACCCATGATTGATGTCATTGCATGTTGAATAATCTTATTACTTGATCACGTGGGCTTCTTAATGAGTTATCTGGGCTGTTTTACATGTGTTACATGGCTGCCTGTTTAATTTTCATATAACTCTATATGCCTTTCAAGTGAAATTTCCTGTCTTATCGTGCCCTGCTTGTTTACCTATCAATGTGCAATCTTATGATTGTCCGGAGGCAACCTACTTTGTTGTCCGCCTACTGTGATATATTAGCTGTTTTATCGTGCCCTGCCTGTTTACTTGGTCAATGTGCAATCTTATGATTGTCTGGAGGCAACCTACTTTGTTGTCCTCCTACTGTGATATATTACTTGTTTTGTCGTGCCCTGCCTGTTTACTTGGTCAATGTGCAATCTTATGACTGTCCGGAGGCAACCTACTTTGTTGTCCTCCTACTGTGATATATTACCTGTCATAAATGTACATTGCATACAAGGTTGCAACCTTTCCTGTTGGCATGGTAGCGATCACGCACACTGGGCGGCATCGGGCTTGCCAGTGCACCCGTGACTACCATGGTCCCATTCCATCTCTCGCTTGAGGGCTAGACTTCCTCGTAGAGTTGGGTCATAGGATTTCGGGGTACATCCGGAGTACACCCACCTGGCGTGTTTGGGGGATGATTTGAAGTCGGTCGCAACTTCTGATTCTAAAACTGATCTGAGAGAAAAAGCTCACTGTATCCTTTTTACTATGTGTATAAGTACTCTCGCTTGGTTCCTAGAGAATCTCGGGGAGGAAAGATTGGTATTTCTGTTTCTGTACTTGTATTATTGTTATATTCATGCTTGCAAAAAGGGATTTTCATAAGTTAAAACCGGAAAATGAGTTTCAAAACTTATATCTCGTTCCCCATCGCTGAGTTCATAAGGACTCACCCTCTTTTATCATCTCAGGTGAAGAAGAATAGGTACAGGTACCCGAGGACAACGTGCTTATCGATGAACCACTGGAGTGATTTCCTGTCATTGTTGTTTTGCTTGAATATGGTTATTTGTGAACTATGCTACTTGAAGACTACTTCTTTTATGTTGCTCGTTGTTTATTGATGTAAATGACCCCATTGTAATTTGGGTCTAATTCTGGGATTGTACTATCTATAACCGGACGAACTTTTATTTGGTTGTTTGCTTTCGTTTTCTTAATTAGTAGTTATCGTAGGCATTCAAACCACTAGATGAACAATCAACTAAGTTAATTCTATCTAATTTCACTTAGGTGCTCATTTGCAAACTAAAGGATAATAGGTACTTGCATGATAGGAAATTGACAAATAAACGGGACATAGTTATCATGTTAGGCTTATTAACCAAACGAGACTTTCAAGATAAACTAGTAGGAAAATCGGTTGGTGACAAATAGGAGTCCTTAATGGAATTGGATTAATGATTGGAATAATTGAGGCCTTTAGAGAATTAGGTCAAACCAAATAGCCCAATTTCAGCCGTTATGCTGCCGGTTTTTCGGAAAACTTTGGAGTTTAGACTAAAATGATAAGTGTTAATTCTTCATAAACGGTTAAGTATGTGACAGGTCCTGAACGTTTAGGTCACACCCCAGTCTAACCTTATAGGCCAGGTTGGGGCGTGACAGATTGCCCATTCAGAAGGCCCAATGGGTTAACGACAACCCATCCGCTTCAACAACGCAGCATCTTCGTAAGACGTGATATCGATGCATTGTTGGGCCCTCTAATGTCCCGCGAGTAAGGTTGTCATCCTTTTAACAGCTCACGACGTACGATCCGGGACGGAAAAAAAGAGCAAAAGAAGAAAAGTGGCCCGAAACTGATGAAAGCGTTCGATTTTGGGCTCCAAAAAGGGGCACAACGAGCAAGCTGGCTACCCTCCTCGTAGAGCTCTCGGAGCGCTTTGCAACGGTATGCGATGCGCCGTGTAACTCCTTACGGATCAAAAGTTATGGGTACCAGAGCGACAAAGACCTGGTCACAAGCCCTATGCCCTCGGTTTGCGGGCGCAACCTCTACGTGAAGCAAATTTGTCTTGCCCAAGATACTGTGGGATTCGGTAATAGAAATGTGGTGGATAAAGTATCTTGGCAACCCTAACCGAAGCAAAAAAACTTGAAAAGGGTGGTGCAACTCGAGGATTTCCCAGGGGGTCACCCATCCTAGTACTACTCTCGCCCAAGCACGCCTAACTTTGGAGTTCTGATGGGATCCGGTGCATTAGTACTGGTATGATGGCACCCGTCATGTTGAGGGCACAATTATTTTATGTGTTAACAGTTCACAGTCCCAGCCTAGAGAGTTGGCCCATTCAAAAGGCCCAATGGGCTTAATGACAACCCCTCTGCTTCAACAACACAGCATCTTCGCAAGACGTGATATCGACGCGTTGTAAGGCCCTCTAATGTCCCGTGAGTAAGGTTGTCGTCCCTTTAACAGCTCACGGCGTACGATCCGGGATGGAAAAACAGAGCAAAAGAAGAAAAGTGGCCCGAAACTGATGAAAATGTTCGATTTTGGCATCCAAAAATGGGCACAGCGGGCAAGCTGGTTGCGCTCATCGTAGAGCTCTTGGAGAACTTTGCAACGGTATGCTATGCACTGCGTAACTCCTTACGGATCAAAAGTTATGGGCACCGGAGCGACGGAGACCTGGTCACAAACCCTACGCCCTCGATTTGCGGGCCCAGCCTCCACGTGAAGCGAAGTTGCCTTGCCCAAGGTACCGTGGGATTCGGTAACAGAAATGTGGTGGATAAAGTATCTTGGCAACCCTAACCGGAGCATAAAAAATTGAAAAGGGGGGTGCAACACGAGGACTTCCCAAGAGGTCACCCATCCTAGTACTACTCTCGCCCAAACACGCTTAACTTCGGAGTTCTGATGGGATCCGGTGCATTAGTGCTGGTATGATCGCACCCGTCATGTTGAGGGCACAATTCCTTTATGTGTTAATGGTTCAAAATCCAAGCCTAGAGAGATGGCCCATTCAAAAGGCTCAATGGGCTTAACAACAACGCAGCATCCTCGCAAGACGTGATATCGACGCATTGTAGGGCCCTCTAATGTCCCGCGAGTAAGGTTGTCATCCTTTTAACAGCTCACGACGTACGATCCGGGATGTAAAAACATAGCAAAGAAGAAAAGTGGCCCAAAACTGATAAAAACGTTCGAATTTGGGCTCTAAAAAAGGCACAGCGAGCAAGCTAGCTACCCGCATCGTAGAGCTCTTGGAGAGCTTTGCAACGGTATGCTGTGCACCATGTAACTCCATACGGATCAAAAGTTGTGGCACCGGAGCGACGGAGACCTGATTACAAGCCTTACGCCCTCGGTTTGTAGGCCCTGCCTCCACGTGAAGTGAAGTTGTCTTGCCCAAGGTGTCGTGGGATTCGATAATAGAAATGTGGTGGATAAAGTATCTTGGCAACCCTAACCAGAGCAAAAAAAATTGAAAAAGGGCGTGCCACACGAGGACTTCCCAGGGGATCACCTATTCGAGTACTACTCTCGCCCAAGCACGCTTAACTTCGGAGTTCTGATGGGATCCGGTGCATTAGTGTTGGTATGATCGCACCCGTCATGTTGAGGGCACATTTCCTTTATGTGTTAATGGTTCACAGTCCCAGCCTAGAGAGATGGCCCATTCAAAAGGCCCAATGGGCTTAACGACAACCCATCTGCTTCAACAACGCAGCATCCTCGCAAGACGTGATATCGACGCGTTGTAGGGCCCCCTAATGTCCCGCAAGCAAGGTTGTCGTCCTTTTAACAGCTCACGACATACAATCCGGAATGGAAAAACAGAGCAAAAGAAGAAAATTGGCCCGAAACTGATGAAAACGTTCGATTTTGGGCTCCAAAAAGGGTACAGCTAGCAAGCTAGCAGCCCTTATCGTAGACCTCTCGGAGAGCTTTGCAACGGTAAGCTGTGCACCGCGTAATTCCTTATGGATCAAAAGTTATGGGCATCGGAGCGACAGAGGCCTGGTGATAAGCCCTACGCCCTCGGTTTACGGGCCCAGGCTCCACGTGAGGCGAAGTTGTCTTCCCCAAGGTGTTGTGGGATTCGATAATAGAAATGTGGTGGATAAAGTATCTTGGCAACCCCAACCGGAGCAAAAAAAATTGAAAAGGGGGGTGCAACACGAGGACTTCCCAGGGGTCACCCTTCAGAGTACAACTCTTACCCAAGCACGCTTAAATTTGGAGTTCTGATGGGATCCGGTGCATTAATGTTGGTATGATCACACCCATCATGTTGAAGGCACAATTCCTTTATGTGTTAACGGTTCACAGTCCCAGCCTAGAGAGATGGCCCATTCAAAAGGCCCAATGGGCTTAATAACAACCCATTAGCTTCAACAACGCAGCATCCTCGCAAGACGTGATATCGCCACGTTGTAGGGCCCTCTAATGTCTGGCGAGTAAGGTTGTCATCCTTTTAACAGCTCACGATGTACGATCCGGGACGGAAAAACCGAGCAAAAGAAGAAAAGTGGCCCGAAACTAATGAAAACGTTCGATTTTGGGCACCAAAAAGGGCACAGTGAGCAAGCTACCTGCCCCCGTCGTAGAGCTCTCGGAGAGCTTTGCAACGGTATGCTGTGCTCCGCGTAACTCCTTACGGATCAAAGGTTATGGGCACCGGAGCGACGGAGACTTGGTCACAAACACCTACGCCCTCGGTTTGCTGGCCCAGCCTCCACATGAAGCGAAGTTGTCTTGCCTAAGGTGCCGTGGGATTCGATAATAGAAATGTGGTGGATAAAGTATCTTGGCAATCATAACCGGAACAAAAAAAATTGAAAAGGGCGGTGCAACACGAGGACTTCCCAAGGGGTCACCCATCCTAGTACTACTCTCGCCCAAGCTCCTTTAACTTCGGAGTTCTGATGGGATCTGGTGCATTAGTGCTTGTATGATCGCACCCATCATGTTGAGGGCACAATTCCTTTATGTGTTAACGGTTCACAGTCCCAGCCTAGAGATATGGCCCATTCAAAAGGCCCAATGGGCTTAACGACAACCCGTACGCTTCAATAACGCATAATCCTCGTAAGACTTGATATCGATCCGTTGTAGGGCCCTCTAATGTCCCGCGAGTAAGGTTGTCTTCCTTTTAACAGCTCACGACGTCCGATCCAGGACGGAAAAACAGAGCAAAAGAAGAAAAGTGGCCCAAAACTGGTGACAATGTTCGAATTAGTGCTCCAAAAAAGGGAATAGCGAGCAAGCTGGCTGCCTCCATCGTAGGGCTCTCAGAGAGCTTTGTAACGGTATACTATGCGCCGCGTAACTCCTTACGGATCAAAAGTTATGGGCACCGGAGCGACGGAGACCTGGTCACAAGCCTTACGCCCTCGATTTGCAGGCCCAGCCTCCACGTGAAGCGAAGTTGTCTTGCCCAAGGTGTCGTGGGATTCGATAGTAGAAATGTGGTGGATAAAGTATCTTGGCAACCGTAACCGGAGCAAAAAAAATTGAAAAAGGGGTGCAACACGAGGACTTCCCAGGGGGTCACCCATCCTAGTACTACTCTCGCCCAAGCGCACTTAACTTCGGAGTTCTGATGGGATCCGGTCCATTAGTACTGGTATGATCGCACCCATCATGTTGAGGGCACAATTCCGTTATGTGTTAACGGTTCACAGTCCCAGCCAAGAGAGATGGCCTATTCAAAAGGCCCAATGGCCTTGACAAAACCCATCTTCTTCAACAACGTAGCATCCTCGCAAGACGTGATATCGACGTCTTGTAAGGCCCTCTAATTTCCCGTGAGTACGGTTGTCGTCCTTTTAACAACTCACGACATACGATCCGGGATGGAAAAATAGAGCAAAAGAAGAAAAGTGGCCCGAAACTGATGAAAATGTTCGAATTTGGGCTCCAAAAAGAGCATAGCGAGCAAGCTAGCTACCCCCGTCGTAGAGCCCTCGAAGAGCTTTGCAATGGTATGCTGTGCACCGCGTAACTCCTTACGGATCAAAACTTATTGGCACCGAAGCGACGAAGACCTGGTCACAAGCCTTACGCATTCGGTTTGCTGGCCCAGCCTCCACGTTAAGCGAAGTTGTCTTGCCCAAGGTGCCGTGGGATTCGATAATAGAAATGTGGTGGATAAAGTATCTTGGCAACCCTAACCGGAGCAAAAAAAATTGAAAAAGGGCGTGCAACACGAGGACTTCCCCGGGGGTCACCTATCTGAGTACTACTCTCGCCCAAGCACACTTAACTTTGGAGTTCTGATGGGATTCGGTGCAATAGTGCTGGTATGATCGCACCCGTCATGTTGAGGGCACATTTCCTTTATGTGTTAACAGTTCACAGTCCCAGCCTAGAGAGATGGCCCATTCAAAAGGCCCAATGGGATTAACGACAACCCATCTGCTTCAATAACGCAGCATCCTCGAAAGACGTGATATCGACGCATTGTAGGGCCCTCTAATGTCACGGGAGCAAGTTTGTCGTCCTTTTAACAACTCACGACATACGATCCAGAACGGAAAAACAGAGCAAAAAAAGAAAATTGGCCCGAAACTGATGAAAACATTCTATTTTGGTCTCCAAAAAGGGCACAGCGAGCAAGCTAGCAGCCCCCGTCATAGAGCTCTCGGAGAGCTTTGCAACGGTATGCTATGCGCTGCGTAACTCCTTACGGATCAAAAGTTATGGGCATCGGACCGACAGAGACCTGGTGACAAGCCCTACGCCCTCGGTTTGCTGGCCCAGCCTCCACGTGAAGTGAAGTTGTCTTCCCCAAGGTGTTGTGGGATTCGATAATAGAAATATGGCAGATAAAGTATCTTGGCAACCCTAATCGGAGCAAAAAAAATTGGAAAGGGGGGTGCAACACGAGGACTTCCCAGGGGGTCACCCATCCGAGTACTATTCTCACCCAAGCACGCTTAACTTTGGAGTTCTGATGGGATCCGGTGCATTAGTGTTGGTATGATCGCACCCGTCATGTTGAGGACACAATTCCTTTATGTGTTAACAGTTCACAGTCATAGCCAAGAGAGATGGCCCATTCCAATGGCCCAATGGGCTTAACGACAACCCATCAGCTTCAACAACACAGCATCCTTGCAAGACGTGATATCGACGCGATGTAGGGCCCTCTAATGTCCGGCGAGTAAGTTTGTCAACCTTTTAACAGCTCACGACGTACGATCCGGGACGGAATAACCGAGCAAAAGAAGAAAAGTGTCCTGAAACTTATGAAAATGTTCAATTTTGGGCTCCAAAAAGGGAACAGCGAGAAAGCTACCTTCCCCCATAGTAGAGCTCTCGGAGAGATTTACAACGGTATGCTGTGCGCCGATTAACTCCTAACGGATCAAAAGTTATGGGTACCGGATCGACGGAGACCTGGTCACAAGCCCTACGCCCTCGGTTTGCTGGCCCAGCCTCCACGTGAAGCAAAGTTGTCTTGCCTAAGGTGCCGTGGGATTCCATAATAGAAATGTGGTGGATAAAGTAACTTGGTAACCCTAACCGGAGCAAAAAAAATTGAAAAGGGGGGTGCAGCACTAGGACATCCCAAGGGGTCACCCATCTGAGTACTACTCTCACCCAAGCACGCTTAACTTCAGAGTTCTGATGGGATACGGTGCATTAGTGCTGGTCCGACCGCACCCGTCATGTTGAGGGCACAATTCCTTTATGTGTTAACGGTTCACAGTCCCAGCCTAGAGAGATGGCCCATTCAAAAGGCCCACTGGGCTTAACGACAACCCATCAGCTTCAACAACGCAGCATCCTCGCAAGACGTGAAATTGACGCGTTGTAGGTCCCTCTAAGGTCCGGCAAGTAAGGTTGTGATCCTTTTAACAGCGCACGACGGACGATCCGGGATGGAAAAGCGGAGCAAAAGAAGAAAAGTGGCGCGAAACTAATGAACATGTTTGACTTTGGGCACCAAAAAGGGCACAGCGCGCACGCTCCCTGCCCCCGTCGTAGAGCTCTCGGAGAGCTTTATAACGGTACGCTGTGCGCCGCGTACCTCCTTACGGATCAAAAGTTATGGGCACCGGAGTGACGTAGACCTGGTCACAAGCCCTACGCCCTCGGTTTGCTGGGCCAGCCTCCACATGAATTGAAGTTGTCTTGCCCAAGGTGCCGTGGGATTCGATAATTGAAATGTGGGGGATAAAGTATCCTGCCAAACCTAACAGGAGCAAAAAAAATTGAAAAGGGGGGTGCAACACGAGGACTTCCCAGAGAGTCACCCATCCTAGTACTACTCTCGCCTAAGCACGCTTAACTTCGCAATTCTGATGGGATCCGGTGCATTAGTGCTGGTATGATCGCACCCGTCATGTTGAGGGCACAATTCCTTTATGTGTTAACAGTTCACAGTCCCAGCCTTGAGAGATGGGCCATTCAGAAGGCCCAATGGGCTTAAGGACATCCCATCAGCTTCAACAACACAACATCCTCGCAAGACGTGATATCGATGTGTTGTATGGCCCTCTAATGTCCCGCGAGTAAGGTTGTCATCCTTTTAACAGCTCATGACGTACGATCCGGGACGGAAAAACATAGCAAAAGAAGAAAATTGGCCCAAAATTGATGAAAATGTTTGATTTTGGTCTCCAAAACGGGGACAGCAAGCAAGCTAGCTGCCCCCGTCGTAGAGCTCTCGGAGAGCTTTACAACGGTATGCAGTGCGCCGCGTAACTTCTTACAGATCAAAAGTTATGGGCACCGGAGCGACGGAGACCTGGTCACAAGCCCTACACTCTCAGTTTGCTGGCCCAGCCTCCACGTGAAGCGAAGTTGTCTTGCCCAAGGTGTCATGGGATTTGATAATAGAAATGTGGTGAATAAAGTATCTTGGCAACCATAACCAGAGCAAAAGAAATTGAAAAGGGCGGTGCAACACGAGGACTTCCCTGGGGGTTACCCATCCTAGTACTACTCTTGCCCAAGCATGCTTAGCTTCAGAGTTCTGATGGGATCCGGTGCATTAGTGCTGGTATGATCGCACCAGTCATGTTGAGGGCACAATTCTTTTATGTGTTAGCGGTTCACAGTCCCAGCCTAGAGAGATGGCCCATTCAAAAGGCCCAGTAGGCTTAACAACAACCCATCCGCTTCAACAACACAGTATCCTTGCAAGACGTGATATCGATGCGTTGTACGACCCTCTAATGTCCCGCGAGTATGGTTGTCATCCTTTTAACAGCTCATGACTTACGATCCGGGTAGAAAAAATAGAGCTAAAGAAGAAAAGTGGCCCGAAACTGATGAAAACGTTCAATTTTGGACTCCAAAAATGGGCACAGCGAGCAAGCTGGCTGCCCCCGTCGTAGAGCTCTCAGAGAGCTTTGAAACGGTATGCTGTGCACCGCGTAACACCTTACGAATCAGAAGTTATAGGCACCGGAGCAATGAAGACCTGGTCATAAGCCCTACGCCCTCGGTTTGCTGGCCCAGCCTTCACGTGAAGCGAAGTTGTCTTGACGAGGGTGCCATGGGATTGGATAATAGAAATGTGGTGGATAAAGTATCTTGGCAACCATAACCGAAGCAAAAAAATTTGAAATGGGGGGTGCAACACGAGGACTTCCCAGGGGGTCACCCATCCTAGTACAACTCTCGCCCAAGCATGCTTAACTTTAGAGTTCCGATAGGATCCGATGCATTAGTGCTGGTATGATGGCACCCGTCATGTTGAGGGCACAATTCCTTTATGTGTTAATGGTTCACAGTCCCAACCTAGAGAGATGGCCCATTCAAAATGCGCAATGGGCTTAAAGACAACCCATCCGCTTCAACAACACAACTTCTTTGCTAGATGAGATATCGATGCGCTGTAGGGCCCTCTTATGTCCCGCAAGTAAGGTTGTCATCCTTTTAACACCTCACGACGTACGATCCGGGAGGGAAAAACAGAGCAAAAGAAGAAAAGTGTCTCGAAACTAATGAAAACGTTCAATTTTGGGCTCTAAAAATGGGCAAAGCGAGCAAGTTGGCGGCCTCCATCGTAGAGCTCTCGGAGAGGTTTGCAACGGTATGCTGTGCGCCGCGTAACAGCTTACGGATCAAAAGTTATGGGCACCGGAGCGACGGAGACCTGGTCACAAGCCCTACGCCCTCGGTTTGCTGGCCCAGCCACCACGTGAAGCGAAGTTGTCTTGCCTAAGGTGCCGTGGGATTCGATAATAGAAATGTGTTGGATAAAGTATCTTGGCAACCATAATCGGAGCAAAAAATTTTGAAAAGGGGGGTGCAACACGAGGACTTCCCACGGGGTCACCCATCCTAGTACTACTCTCGCCCAAGCACGCTTAACTTTAGAGTTCCGATAGGATCCGATGCATTAGTGCTGGTATGATCGCACCCGTCATACTGAGGGCACAATTCCTTTATGTGTTAACGGTTCACAGTCCCAACCTAGAGAGATGGCCCATTGAAAAGGCCCAATGTGCTTAACGACAACCCATCTGCTTCAACAACGCAGCTTCCTCGCAAGACGTGATATCGACGCGTAGTAGGGCCCTCTAATGTACCACGAGTAAGGTTGTCGTCCTTTTAACAGCTCACGACGTACGATCTGGGACGAAAAAACAGAGCAAAAGAAGAAAAGTGGCCCGAAACGGATGAAAATGTTCAATTTTGGGCTCCAAAAAGGGAACAGCGAGAAAGCTACCTTCCCCCATAGTAGAGCTCTCGGAGAGATTTACAACGGTATGCTGTGCGCCGATTAACTCCTAACGGATCAAAAGTTATGGGTACCGGATCGACGGAGACCTGGTCACAAGCCCTACGCCCTCGGTTTGCTGGCCCAGCCTCCACGTGAAGTAAAGTTGTCTTGCCCATGGTGCCGTGGGATTCGATAATAGAAATATGGTCGATAAAATATATTGGCAACCCTAACTGGAGCAAAAAAAATTTAAAGGGGGGGTGCAACACGAGGACTTCCCAAAGAGTCACCCATCTTAGTACTACTCTTACCCAAGCACGCTTAATTTCGGAGTTCTGATGGGATCCGGTGCATTAGTGCTGGTATGATCGCACCCATCATGTTGAGGACACAATTCCGTTATGTGTTAACGGTTCACAGTCCCAGCCTAGAGAGATGGCTCATTCAGAAGGCCCAATGGGCTTAACGACAACCCATCCGTTTCAACAACGCAGCATCCTCACAAGACGTGATATCGATGCATTATAGGGCCCTCTAATGTCCCGCGAGTAAGGTTGTCGTCCTTTTAACAG
Organism: Ehretia macrophylla; assembly: GCA_037974665.1. Classification (NCBI taxonomy): domain Eukaryota; kingdom Viridiplantae; phylum Streptophyta; class Magnoliopsida; order Boraginales; family Ehretiaceae; genus Ehretia; species Ehretia macrophylla. Next base: position 82,398,570 of record CM075770.1, on the reverse strand, counting down.
ATCACGACGTACTATTCGGGACGGAAAAACATAGCAAAAGAAGAAAAGTGGCCCAAAACTGATGAAAATGTTCAATTTTGGGCTCCAAAAAGGGCAAAGCGAGCAAGCCAGTTGTCCCCATCGTAGAGCTCTCTGAGAGCTTTGCAACGGTATGCTATGCACCGTGTAACACCTTACGGATCAAAAGTTATTGGCACCGGAGCGACGGAGACCTGGTCACAATCCCTACGCCCTCGGTTTGCTGGCCCAACCTTCACGTGAAGCGAAGTTGTCTTGCCCATGGTGCCATGGGATTCGATAATAGAAATATGGCGGATAAATTATCTTTGCAACCCAAACCGGAGCAAAAAAAATTGAAAAGGGGGGTGCAACACGAGGACTTCCCAGGGGCTCACCCTTCCTAGTACTATTCTCGCTCAAGCATGCTTAATTTCGAAGTTCTGATGGGATCTGGTACATTAGTGCTGGTATGATCGCACCCCTCATGTTGAGGGCTCAATTCTTTTATGTGTTAACGGTTCACAGTCCCAACCTAGAGAGATGGCCCATTCAGAAGGCCCAATGGGCTTAACGACAACCCATCCGTTTCAACAACGTAGCATCCTCGCAAGACATGATATCGATGTGTTTTAGGGCCCTCTAATGTCCCGCGAGTAAGGTTGTCATCCTTTTAACAGGTCACGACGTACGATCTGTGACGGAAAAACATAGCAAAAGAAGAAAAGTGGCCCAAAACTGATGAAAACGTTCAATATTTTTGTCCAAAAAGGGCACAGCAAGGAAGCAAGCTGCCCCGGTCGTAGAGCTGTCGGAGAGCTGTCGGAGAGGTTTACAACGGTATGCTGTTCACCACGTAACTCCTCACGGATTAAAAGTTATGGGCACCGGAGCGACAGAGACTTGGTCACAAGCCCTACACCCTCAGTTTGCTGGCCCAGCCTCCACGTGAAGCGAAGATGTCTTGTCGAAGGTGCCGTGGGATTTGATAATAGAAATGTGGTGGATAAAGTATCTTGGTAACCCTAGCCGGATCAAAAAAAATTGAAAAGGGGGGTGCAACACGAGGACTACCCAGGGGGTCAGCCATCCTAGTACTACTCTCGCCCAAGCACGCTTAAGTTCGGAGTTCTGATGGGATCCGGTGCATTAGTGCTGGTATGATCGCACCCATCATGTTGAGGGCACAATTCCGTTATGTGTTAACGGTTCACAGTCCTAGCCTAGAGAGATGGCTCATTCAAAAGGCCCAATGGGCGTAACGACAAACCATCTGCTTCAACAACGCAGCATCCTCGCAATATGTGATATCTACGCGTTGTAGGGCCCTCTAATGTCCCGCGAGTAAAGTTGTCGTCCTTTCAACAGCTCATGACGTACGATCCGGGATGGAAAAACAGAGCAAATGAAGAAATGTGGCCCAGAATTGATGAAAATGTTCAATTTTGGGCTCCAAAAAGGTTACAGCGAGCAAGGTAGCTGCTCCCGTCGTAGAGCTCTCGGATAGATTTGTAACGGTATGCTGTGTGCCGCGTAACTCCTTACAGATCCAAAGTTATGGGCACCGGAGCGACGGAGACCTGGTCACAAGCCCTACGCCCTCGGTTTGCTGGCCCAGCCTCCACGTGAAGCGAAGTTGTCTTGCCCTAGGTGCCTTGGGATTTGATAATAGAAATGTGGTGGATAAAGTATCTTGGCTACCTTAACCGGAGCAAAAAAAATTTAAAAGGGGGGTGCAACACGAGGACTTCCCAGGGAGTCACCCATCCTAGTACAACTATTGCCCAAGCACACTTAATTTCGGAGTTCTGATGGGATCCGGTGCATTAGTGCTGGTATGATCGCACCCGTCATGTTGAGAGCACAATTCCTTTATGTGTTAACAGTTCACCGTCCCAGCCTAGAGAGATGGCCCATTTAGAAGACCCAATGGGCTTAACGACAACCCATCCGCTTCAACAACGCAGCATCCTCGCAGGACTTGATATCGATGCGTTGTAGGGCCCATTAATGCCCCGCGATTAAGGTTGTCATCCTTTTAACTGCTCACGACGTACGATCCGGGACGGAAAAAGATAGAAAAAGAAGAAAAGTGGCTCGAAACTGATGAAAACGTTCGATTTTGGGCACCAAAAAGGGCACAGTGAGCAAGCTAGATGCCCTGGTCGTAGAGCTCTCGGAGTGCTTTGCAACGGTATGCTGTGCGCCGCATAACTCCTTACGGATAAAAAGTTATGGGCACCGGAGCGACGGAGACCTGGTCACAAGCCCTACGCCCTCGGTTTGCTGGCCCAGCCTCCACGTGAAGCGAAGTTGTCTTGCCCAAGGTGCTGTGTGATTCGTTAATAGAAATATGGTAGATAAAGTATCTTGGTAACCCTAACCGGAGCAAAAAAAAATTAAAACGTGGGTGCAACACGAGGACTTCCCAAAGAGTCACCCATCCTAGTACTACTCTCGCCCAAGCACTCTTAATTTTGGAGTTCTGATGGGATCCGATGCATTAGTGCTGGTATGATCACACCCGTCATGTTGAGCACACAATTCCTTTATGTGTTAACGGTTCACAGTCCCAGCCTAGAGAGATGGCCCATTCAGAACGCCCAATGGGCTTAACGACCACCCATCCGCTTTAACAATGCAGCATCCTCACAAGACGTGATATCGACGCGTTGTAGGGCCCTCTAATGTCCCGCAAGCAAGGTTGTCATCCTTTTAACAGCTCACGACATACGATCCGGGACGGAAAAGCATAGTAAAAGAAGAAAAGTGGCCCGAAACTGATGAAAACGTTGGATTTTGGGCTCAAAAAAGGGCACAGCGAGTAAACAAGCTGCCCCCATCGTAGAACTCTTGGAGAGCTTTGCAACGGTATGCTGTGCGCCAATTAACTCCTACCGGATCAAAAGTTATGGGCACCGGAGCGACGGAGACCTGGTCACAAGCCCTACTCCCTTGGTTTGCTGGCCCAGCCTCCACATGAAGCGAAGTTGTCTTGCCCAAGGTACCGTGGGGTTCGATAATTGAAATGTGGCGGATAAAGTATCTTGGCAACCATAACCGGAGACCAAAAAAATTAAAAAAAGGGGGGCAACATGAGGACTTCCTAGGGGGTCACCCGTCCTAGTACTACTCTCGCCCAAGCACGCTTAACTTCAGGGTTCTGATGGGATCCGGTGCATTAGTGCTGGTATGATCGCACCCGTCATGTTGAGGGCACAATTCCTTTATGTGTTAACGGTTCACAGTCCCAGCCTAGATAGATGGCCCATTCAAAAGGCCCAATGGGCTTAACAATAACCCATCCGCTTCAACAACGCAGCATCCTCGCAGGATGTGATATCGACGCGTTGTAGGGCCCTCTAATGTATGGCGAGTAAGGTTGTCGAGCTTTTAACAGCTCACGACTTACGATCCGGGACCGAAAAACATAGCAAAAGAAGAAAAGTGGCCCGAAATTGATGAAAACGTTAGATTTAGGGCACCAAAAATAGCACAGCGAGGAAGCTAGCTGCCCCCATTATAGATCTCTCAGAGAGCTTTGCAACGGTATGCTGTTCGCCGCGTAACACCATACGGATCAAAAGTTATGGGCACCGGAGCGATGGAGACCTGTTCACATGCCCTACGCCCTCGGTTTGCTGGCCCAGCCTCCACGTGAATCGAAGTTGTCTTGCCCAAGGTGCCGTGGGATTCGATAATATAAATGTGGTGGATAAAGTATCTTGGCAACCCTAACCGGAGCAAAAAAAAAATTGAAAAGGGGGGTGCATCACGAGGACTTCCCAGTGAGTCACCCATCCTAGTACTACTCTCGCTCAAGCACGCTTAAGTTCAGAGTTCTGATTGGATCCGGTGCATTAGTGCTGATATGATCGCACCCGTCATGTTGAGGGCACAATTCCTTTATGTGTTAACAGTTCACTGTCCCAGCCTAGAGAGATGGCCCATTCAAAAGGCCCAATGGGCTTAACGATAACCCATTCGTTTCAACAAAGTAGCATCCTCACACTACGTGATATCGATGCATTGTAGGGCCCTCTAATGTCTCGCGAGTAAGGTTGTCGTCCTTTTAACAGCTCACAACGTATGATCTGGGACGGAAAAATAAAGCTAAAGAAGAAAAGTTGGCCGAAACTGATGAAAACGTTCAATTTTGGGCTCCAAAAATGGGCAAAGCGAGCTAGCTAGCAGCCCCTATCGTAGAGCTCTCGAAGAGCTTTGCAACTGTATGTTGTGCGCTGTGTAACACCTTACGGATCAAAAGTTATGGGCACCGGAGCGACGGAGACCGGGTCACAAGCCCTACATCCTCGGTTTGCTGGCCCAGCCTCCACGTGAAGTGAAGTTGTCTTGCCCAAGGTGCCGTGGGATTCGATAATAGAAATGTGGTGGATAAAGTATCTTGGCAACCATAACCGGAGCAAAAAAAATTGATAAGGGGGGTTTATCACGAGGACTTCCCAAGGGGTCACCCATCCTAGTACTACTCTCGCCCAAGCACGCTTAACTTCAGAGTTCTTTGGATCCGGTGCATTAGTGCTGGTATGATCGCACCCGTCATGTTGAGGGCATAATTCCTTTATGTGTTAACGGTTCACAGTCCCAGTCTAGAGAGATAGAACATTCAAAAGGCCCAATTAGCTCAACAACAACCCATCCGCTTCAACAACGCAGCATCCTCACAAGACGTGATATCGACACGTTGTAGGGCCCTCTAATGTCCCGCGAGTAAGGTTGTCGTCCTTTTAACAGCTCACGACGTATGATCCTGGATGGAAAAACAGAGCAAAAGTAGAAAAGTGGCCCGAAACTGATGAAAACTTTCGATTTTGGGCTCCAAAAAAGGCACAGCGAGCAAGCTGGCTGCCCTCGTCATAGAGCTCTCGGAGAGCTTTGCAACGGTGTGCTGTGCGTTGCGTAACGCCATACGGATCAAAAGTTATGGGCACTGGAGCGATGGAGACCTGTTCACAAGCCCTACGCCCTCGGTTTGCTGGCCCAGCCTCCACGTGAAGTGAAGTTGTCTTGCCCAAGGTGCCGTGGGATTCGATAATAGAAATGTGGTGGATAAAGTATCTTGGCAACCCTAACCGGAGAGAAAAAAAATTTAAAAGGGGGGTGCATCACGAGGACTTCCCAAGGGGTCACCCATCCTAGTACTACTCTCGCCCAAGAACGCTTAAGTTCGGAGTTCTGATGGGATCCGGGGCATTTGTGCTGGTATGATCGCACCCGTCATGTTGGGGGCACAATTCCTTTATGTGGTAGCGGTTCACAGTCCCAGCCTAGAGAGATGGGCCATTTAGAATGCCCAACGGGTTTAACGACAACCATCCCCTTCAACAACGCAGCATCCTCGCAAGACGTGACATCGACGCGTTCTAGGGCCCTCTAATGTCCCACGAGTAAGGTTGTCGTCCTTTTAACAGCTCACGACGTACGATCCGGGACAGAAAAACATAGCAAAAGAAGAAAAGTGGCCCGAAACTTATGAAAACATTCGATTTTGGGCTCGAAAAAGGGCACAGCGAGCAAGCTAGCTGCCCCTATCGTAGAGCTCTCAGAGAGCTTTGCAACGGTATGCTGTTAAACGCGTAACACTATACGGATCAAAAGTTATGGGCACCGGAGTGATGGAGACCTGTTCACATGCCCTACGCCCTCGGTTTGCTGGCCCAGCCTCCACGTGAAGCGAAGTTGTCTTGCCCAAGGTGCCGTGGGATTCAATAATATAAATATGGTGGATAAAGAATCTTGGCAACCCTAACCGGAACAAAAAAAAATTGAAAAGGGGGGTGCATCACGAGGACTTCCCAGTGGGTCAACCATCCTAGTACTACTCTCGCTCAAGCACGCTTAACTTCAGAGTTCTGATTGGATCCGGTGCATTAGTGCTGATATGATCGCACCCGTCATGTTGAGGGCACAATTCCTTTATGTGTTAACAGTTCACAGTCCCAGCCTAGAGAGATGGCCCATTCAAAAGGCCCAATGGGCTTAACGATAACCCATCCGCTTCAACAACGCAACATCCTCGCAGTACGTGATATCGATGCATTGTAGGGCCCTTTAATGTCTCGCAAGTAAGGTTTTCGTCCTCTTAACAGCTCACGGCATACGATCTGGGATGGAAAAATAGAGCTAAAGAAGAAAAGTGGCCCAAAACTGATGAAAACGTTCGATTTTGGGCTCCAAAATTGGCAAAGCGAGCTAGCTAGCAGCCCCCGTCGTAGAGCTCTCGGAGAGCTTTGCAACTGTATGTTGTGCGCTGTGTAACACCTTACCGATCAAAAGTTACGGGCACCGGAGCGATGGAGACCGGGTCACAAGCCCTACACCCTCGGTTTGCTGGCCCAGCCTCCACGTGAAGTGAAGTTGTCTTGCCCAAGGTGCCGTGGGATTCGATAATAGAAATGTGGTGGATAAAGTATCTTGGCAACCATAACCGGAGCAAAAAAAATTGAAAAGGGGGGTGCAACAGGAGGACTTCCTAGGGGGTCACCCATCCTAGTACTACTCTCGCCCAAGCATGCTTAACTTCAGAGTTCTTTGGATCCGGTGCATTAGTGATGGTATTATCACATCCGTCATGTTGAGGGCACAATTACTTTATGTGTTAATGGTTCAGAGTCCCAGCCTAGAGAGATGGCCCATTCAGAAGGCCCAATAGGCTTAACGACAACCCATCCGCTTTAACAACGCAGCATCCTCGCAAGACGTGATATCGATGCGTTGTAGGACCCTCTAATGTCCCGCGAGTAAGGTTGTCATCCTTTTAACAGCTCACGACGTACGATCCGGGACGGAAAAACATAACAAAAGAAGAAAAGTGGCACGAAACTTATGAAAATGTTCGATTTTGCGCTCCATAAAGGGCACAGCGAGCAAGCTAGAAGCCCCCGTCGTAGAGCTCTCAGAGATCTTTGCAACGGTATGCTGTGCGCCGCGTAACACTGTACTAATCAAAAGTTATGGGCACTGGAGCGATGGAGACCTGTTCACAAGCCCTACGCCCTCGGTTTGCTGGCCCAGCCTCCACGTGAAGCGAAGTTGTCTTGCCCAAGGTGCCGTGGGAGTCGATAATAGAAATGTGGTGGATAAAGTATCCTACCAACCCGAGCCGGAGAAAAAAAATTGATAAGGGGGGTGCATCACGAGGACTTCCGAAGGGGTCACCCATCCTAGTACTACTCTCGCCCAAGCACGCTTAACTTCAGAGTTCTTTGGATCCGGTGCATTAGTGCTGGTATGATCGCACCTATCATGTTGAGGACATAATTCCTTTATGCGTTAATGGTTCACAGTCCCAGTCTAGAGAGATGGCCCATTCAGAAGGCCTAATGGGCTTAACGACAACACATCCGCTTTAACAACGCAGCATCCTCGCAAGACGTGATATCGATGCGTTGTAGGACCCTCTAATGTCCCGCGAGTAAGGTTGTCATCCTTTTAACAGCTCACGACGTACGATCCGGGACGGAAAAACATAACAAAAGAAGAAAAGTGGAACGAAACTGATGAAAACATTCGATTTTGGGCACCAAAAATGGGCATACCGAGCAAGCTGGCTGCCCCCGTCGTAGAGCTCTCGAAGAGCTTTCCAATGGTATGTTGTGCGCTGCGTAACACCATACAGATCAAAAGTTATGGGCACCGGAGCGATGGAGACCTATTCACAAGCCCTACGCCCTCGGTTCGCTGGCCCAGCCTCCACGTGAAGCGAAGTTGTCTTGCCCAAGGTGCCGTGGGATTCGATAATAGAAATGTGGTGGATAAAGTATCTTGGCAACCCTAACCGGAGGAAAAAAAATTGAAAAGGGGGGTGCATCACGAGGACTTCCCAAGGGGTCAGCCATCCTTGTACTACTCTCGCCCAAGAACGCTTAAGTTCGGAGTTCTGATGGGATCCGGTGCATTAGTGTTGGTATGATCGCACCCGTCATGTTGAGGGCACAATTCCTTTATGTGTTAACGGTTCACAGTCCTAGCCTAGAGAGATGGCCCATTTAGAAGGCCCAATGGGCTTAACGATAACCATCCGCTTCAACAACGCAGCATCCTCGCAAGACGTGACGTCGTCGCGTTGTAGGGCCCTCTAATGTCCCACGAGTAAGGTTGTCGTCCTTTTAACAGCTCACGACGTATGATCCGGGACAAAAAAACATAGTAAAAGAAGAAAAGTGGCCCGAAACTAATGAAAATGTTCGATTTTTGTGTCCAAAAAGGACAGAGCGAGCAAGCTAGCTGCCCCCATCATAGAGCTCTCGGAGAGCTTTGCAACGGTATTCTGTGCGCCGCGTAACTCCTTACGGATCAAAAGTTATGGGCACCGAAGTGACGGAGACCTGATCATAGGCCCTACGCCCTCTGTTTGCTGGCCCAGCCACCACGTGAAGCGAAGTTGTCTTGCCCTAGGTGCCGTAGGATTCAATAATAGAAATGTGGCGGATAAAGTATCTTGGCAACCCTAACCGGAGCAAAAAAAATTGAAAAGGGGTATGCAACACGAGGACTTGCCAGGGGGTCACCCATCCAAGTACTACTCTCGCCCAAGCACGCTTAACTTCAGAGTTCTGATGGGATCCGGTGCATTAGTGCTAGTATGATCGCACCCGTCATGTTGAGGGCACAATTCCTTTATGTGTTAACGGTTCACAGTCCCAGCCAAGAGAGAAAGTCCATTCAGAAGGCCCAATGGGCTTAACGACAACCCATCCGCTTCAACAATGCAGCATCCTCACAAGATGTAATATCGACGCGTTGTAGGGCCCTCTATTGTCCCGCGAGTAAGGTTGTCGTCCTTTTACGATCCGGGATGGAAAAACATAGCAAAAGAAGAAAAGTGGCCCGAAACTGATGAAAACGTTCGATTTTGAGCTCCAAAAAGGGCAAAGCGAGCAAGCTAGCAGCCCCCGTCGTAGATCTCTCGGGGAGCTTTGCAACGGTATGTTGTGCGCCGCGTAACTTCTTACGAATACAAGTTATGGGCACCGGAGCGACGGAGACCTAGTCACAAGGCCTACGCCATCGGTTTGCTGGCTCAGCCTCCACGTGAAGCGAAGTTGTCTTGCCCAAGGTGCCGTGAGATTCGATAATAGAAATGTGGCAGATAAAGTATCTTGGCAACACTAACCGGAGCAAAAAAAAATTGAAAAAGGGTGTGTAACACGAGGACTTCCCAGGGCGTCACTTATCCTAGCACTACTCTCGCCCAAGCATGCTTAACTTCAGAGTTCTGATGGGTCCGGTGCATTAGTGCTTGTATAATCGCACTCGTCATGTTGAGGGCACAATTCCTTTATGTGTTAACGGATCACAGTCCTACCCTAGAGAGATGGCCCATTCAGAAGCCCCAATGGGCTAAACGACAACCCATCCACTTCAACAACACAGCATCCTCGCAAGACATGATATCGATACGTTGTAGGGCCCTCTAATGTCCCGCGAGTAAGGTTGTCGACCTTTTAACAGCTCACGACATACGATTCGGGACAGAAAAACAGAGCAAAAGAAGAAAAGTGGCCTGAAACTGATGATGGGTGCGATCATACCAGCACCATTGCACTGGATCCCATCAGAACTCCGAAGTTAAGCATGTGGTGGATAAAGTATCATGGCAACCATAACCGGAGCAAAATAAATTGAAAGTGGGGGTGCAACACGAGGACTTCCAAGGGGGTCACCCATCCTAGTACTTCTCTCGCCCAAGCACGCTTAACTTCAGAGTTCTGATGGGATCCGGTGCATTTGGGCTGGTATGATCGCACCCATCATGTTGTGGGAACAATTCCTTTATGTGTTAACGGTTCACAGTCCCAGCCTAGAGAGATGGAACATTCAAAAGGCCCAATGGGCTTAACGACAACCCATCCACTTCAACAACGCAGCATCCTCGCAAGACGTGATAACGATGCGTTGTAGGGCCCTCTAATGTCCCGCGAGTAAGGTTGTCATCCTTTTTACAACTTACGACGTACGATCCGTGATGGAAAAACATAGCTAAAGAAGAAAAGTGGCCCAAAACTGATGAAAACGTTCGATTTTGGGCTCCAAAAAGGGCACAGCGAGCAAGTTGGCTGCCCCCGTCGTAGAGCTCTTGGAGAGCTTTGCAACGGTATGCTATGTACCGCGTAACTCCTTACTGATCAAAAGTTATGGGCACCGGAGCGACGGAGACCTGGTCACAAGCCCTACACCCTCAGTTTGCTGGCCCAGCCTCTAAGTGAAGCGAAGTTGTCTTGCCCAAGGTGCCGTGGCATTCGATAATAGAAATGTGATGGATAAAGTATCTTGGCAACCATAACCGGAGCAAAAAAAATTGAAAAGGGGGGTGCAACACGAGGACTTCCTACGGGGTCACCCATCCTAGTACTACTCTCGCCCAAGTACGCTTAACTTCAGAGTTCTGATGGGATCCGGAGCATTAGTGCTAGTATGATCGCACCCGTCATGTTGAGGGCACAATTCATTTATGTGTTAACGGTTCATAGTCCCATCCTAGAGAGATGGCCCATTCAAAAGGCCCAATGGGCTTAACGACAACCCATCTGCTTCAACAACGCAACATCCTCGCAGGACGTGATATCGACGCGTTGTAGGGCCCTCTAATGTGGCGCGAGTAAGGTTGCCATCATTTTAACAGCTCACGGCGTACGATCAGGGACGGAAAAAAAGATCTAAAGATGAAAAGTGGCCCGAAATTGATGAAAACGTTCGATTTTGGGCTCCAAAAATAGGCACAGCGAGCAAGCTGGCCACCCCCGTCGTAGAGCTCTAGGAGGGCTTTGCAATGGTATGTTGTACGCTGCGTAACACCTTACGGATCAAAAGTTATGGGCACCGGAGCGACGGAGACCTGGTCATAGGCCCTACGCCCTCTATTTGCTGGCCCAACCACCATGTGAAGCGAAGTTGTCTTGCCCAAGGTGCCGTAGGTTTCAATAATAGAAATGTGGCGAATAAAGTATCTTGGCAACCCAAACCGGAGCAAAAAAAATTGAAAAGGGGTGTGCAACACGAGTACTTGCCAGGGGGTCACCCATCCAAGTACTACTCTCGCCCAAGCACACTTAACTTCAGAGTTCTGATGGGATCCAGTGCATTATTGCTGGTATGATCGCACCCATCATGTTGAGGGCACAATTCCTTTATGTGTTAACGGTTCATAGTCCCAGCCTAGAGATATGGCCCATTCAGAAGGCCCAATAGGATTAATGACAACCCATCCACTTCAACAACGCAGCATCATCGTAAGACGTGATATCGACGTGTTGTAGGGCCCTCTATTGTCCCGCGAGTAAGGTTGTCGTCTTTTTAACAGCTCACGACATACGATCCGAGATGGAAAAACATAGCAAAAGAAGAAAAGTGGCCCAAAACTGATGAAAACGTTCGAATGTTGGCTCCAAAAATGGTGCAACGAGCAAGCTAGCTGCCCTCGTCGTAGAGCTCGCAGAGAGCTTTGCAACGGTATGTTGTGCGCCGCGTAACACCATACGGATCAAAAGTTATGGGCACCGGAGCGATGGAGACCTGGTCACAAGCCCTACGCCCTCGGTTTGCTGGCCCAGCCTCCACGTGAAGCGTAGTTGTCTTGCCCAAGGTGCGGTGGGATTCAATAATAGAAATGTGGTGGATAAAGTATCTTGGCAACCCTAACCGGAGCAAAAAAAATTGAAAAGGGGGGTGCATCACGAGGACTTCCCAGGGAGTCAACCATCCTAGTAGTACTCTCGCCCAAGCACGCTTAATTTCGGAATTCTAATGGGATCCGATGCATTAGTGCTGGTATGATCGCACCCGTCATATTGAGGGCACAATTCCTTTATGTGTTAACGGTTCACAGTCCCAGCTTAGAAAGATGGCCCATTTAGAAGGCCCAATGGGCTTAACGATGACCCATCCGCTTCAACAACGCAGTATCCCCGCAAGACGTGATATCTTCACGTTGTAGGGCCCTCTAATGTCCCGCGAGTAAGATTGTCGTCCTTTTAACAGCTCACGACGTACGATCCGGGACGGAAAAACATAGCGAAAGAAGAAAAGTGGCCTGAAACTGATGAAAACGTTCAATTTTTGGCTCCAAAATGGGCACAGCGAGCAAGCTAGCTGCCCCCGTCGTAGAGCTCTCGGAGAGCTTTGCAACGGTATTCTGTGCGTCGCGTAACTCCTTACTGATAAAAAGTAATGGGCACCGGAGCGACGGAGAGCTGGTCATAAGCCCTACGCCCTCTGTTTGCCGGCCCAGCCACCCCGTGAAGCGAAGTCGTCTTGCCCAAGGTGCCGTAGGATTCGATAATAGAAATGTGGTGGATAAAGTATCTTGGCAACCCTTACCGTAGAAAAAAAAATTCAAAATGGGTGTGCAACACGAGGACTTCCAAGGGGGGCACCCATCCAAGTACTACTCTCGCCCAAGCATGCTTAACTTCGGAGTTCTGATGGGATCCGGTGCATTAGTGCTGGTATGATCACACCCGTCATGTTGAGGGTACAATTCCTTTATTTGTTAACGGTTCACAGTCCCAGCCTAGAGAGATGGCCCATTTAGAAGGCCCAATGGGCTTAACGACAACCCATCCACTTCAACAACGCAGCATCCTCACAAGACATGATATCGATGCTTTGTAGGGCCTTTTAATGTCATGCGAGTAAGGTTGTCGTCATTCTACGATCCGGGACAGAAAAACATAGCAAAAGAAAAAAAGTGGTCCGAAATTGATGAAAATGTTCGATTTTGGGCTCCAAAAAGAGCAAAGTGATGAAGCTAGCTGCCCCCGTTGTAGAGCTCTCGGAGTGCTTTGCAACGGTATGCTATGCGCCACGTAACTCCTTACAGATCAAAAGTTATGGACACCGGAGCGACAGAGACCTGGTCAAAAGCCCTACGCCCTCGGTTTGCTAGCCTAGCCTCCACGTGAAGCGAAGTTGTCTTGCCCAAAGTGCCGTGGGATTCGATAATAGAAATGTGGCAGATAAAGTATCTTGGCAATCCTAACCAGAGCAAAAAAAATTGAAAAGGGGGTGTAACACGAGGACTTCCCAGGTGGTCACCCATCCTAGTACTACTCTCGCCCAAGCACGTTTAACTTCAGACTTCTGATGGGATCCGGTGCATTAATGCTGGTATGATTGCACCCGTCATGTTGAGGCACAATTCCTTTATGTGTTAACGGTTCACAGTCCCAGCCAAGAGAGATGGCCCATTCAGAAGGCCCAATGGGCTAAACGACAAATTAAAGCATTTTGAAGACACAAAGCTGAAAATGGACTGCCCAATGCCGACATGCTCCTCAAAAATTGCCAAGACCTTCATTTGGTTGTCATTTCTCTCATTTCCTCTCAACATCTCTCTCTCACTCTCATTCCCTCTCTCCATTTCGGTCCTTGGCTGAACTCTCACCACCCTTGCTCATCTTCATCACACCTTGGTCGAACAAGGCAAGCAAATCATCAAGGAAACCAAGCAAACAAGCTAGAGTTCGAAAAACACTCATGCATGTGCACTGAAGCTTCATTTCGGCCTTAGGTAAGCTTCTTGACATTCATTTCTTTTCTTCAAGTTCTAGCTATGTGCATGCACTAAGAATTTGATCATTAAGCTAGGAAAAATAGAGAAAAACTAGTGAGGTTCTCGGCTAAGCAAAGGAAAGGAGAAGATTTGAGCTTCAATAAAGGGTCTTGAGCATTTTGTGGTTGATTGCTAAGGTGAGGGTTAAAACCTTTTGAAAACTCTTTAAAAACTCACATGCATGCTCATAGATGTGTGTATTTGCTTCTGTACTTGAGATATATGGTCGTTCATAAGCTTAAATAACCATGCATGGCAAGATCTTGGCTTGAAAATGATGCTAGGTGAAGTCGAATTTATGTGACAGCTCTCTGACCAGTCTGTTCGAGGTAAATTTAGCTAAGCAAATGATGTTTAAAATGCTTGAAAATTGGTGGGTGACTATTTTGGACAGTTTTGAACATTTTTCCCAAAAATAGGCCGAAGCTAATTCTGACTTTAAGGTCCTAAAAATGGCAAATCATTAAAATGTGACCAAATCTGGAAATCTGGAAAAATGAATCAGGTTTTGGCAGATGCACTGACCTTGTGGAACGAACCATTTTTCACTTAGTAAATGTTATCCAAAATGCATGAAATTTGGTGTACCGCTATATTTTTCAGTTCTGGACAATTTTGTCAGAAATGGACCAAAGCCAAAACTGACTCTAAGGACCTCAAAAACGTCAATTTATGGAAAGTGTACAAATCTGGACAGTTTTGTGCTACCTCACTGTTTCGGCCATAACTAATGATTCTGAACTCCAATTGATGCAAGGTTTGTTTCTGAGTTTAGTTAACTTCTTAAGATTTAATTTTAAATCTTATTCACCGAATTTGGTGAATGTTTGCTTACCCGATTGATTGTGAGAAAACAGCCTATTGCAGTGAGTGTTTCACTTAGCTATATGCATGGAAAACTATTGTAACCTCTCTTGTGGTACTAATTGCTTGGAATTGTGATGTTGGAATATTGCGTGGACTATTTTGAGTACTTGAGGATGTTTGAATTGAATGATGTATGACTTGGGAATGATGTTGAGTTGACTTAGGGTTTGAACACACGATTATGCATGAAACGGAAACCCTAATGGCTAAGTAATCTTACTAAGCGTAATCATTGAATATTGTGTGGAAACTGTACGTTGCATGGTCTTCCCGTAAATGTGTTATAACTTCAATTATGGTTTTGACCATTGCATGTTGTCAAATAAGCTTGTCTTGCTACCGAACCCACGTAAATGTTGTTGCATGTCGAATAATTCGTATCACTTGATTATATGAGCTTCTTGATGAGTTATATGGCCTGTTTTACAAGTGTTACATGGCTGCCCGTTTGATGTTCATATGACTCTATATGCCTTTCAAGTGAAATTACTTGTCTTATCGTGCCTTGTTTGACTACTTGACAACGTGCGATCTTATAACTGTTTGGAGGCAACCTACTTTGTTGCCCTCCTAATGTGATATGTTAAATGTTATAAATGTGCATTGCATACAAGGTTGCAACCTTTCGTGTGGCATGGTAGCGTTTCACGTCCGCTGGGCGGCATCGGGCTTGCCGGTGCTACCGTGACTACCATGATCCAATTCCCTCTCTCGCTTGGTATTCACCCTTGGAGAGTTGGGTCATAGGTTTCGGGGTACATCCGGAGTACACCCAATTGGGAGTGATAAGTGGATTATTGAAGTCGGCCGCAACAATTGATTTGAAATTGAAATTGAGAGCAAATGCTCACCGTATCCTTGAAATGATTGGTAATTGTATCCGTTTCTCGATTTGTTTCTTATAATTGCTTACCATATTATTTGTAATATGCGACATGTTTTAAAAAGGGGTTTTCATAAATTGAACCGGAAAATGAGTTTCAAAACTTATTTCTCGTTCCCCCTCGCTGAGTTCATAAGGACTCATCCTCTTTTATCATCTCAGGTGAAGAAGAACATGCACAGGAACCCGAGGATAATGTACCTAATGATGAACCCCTGGAGTGATTTCCTGTTACTGTTGTTTTGCTTGAACGTGACTACTTGTGAACTTTTGCTACTTGAAGACTATTTCCCTTATGTTATTTGTTGCTTGTGATGTAAAAGACCCCCGTTGTAATTTGGTGTCTAATTTTGGTTTGTACTTATATTAAGTAGACTGATACTAGACATACTATGATCATTTTTGTTTTTGTTATCATTAGTATCTATCATAGGTTATGATGCTAGTTAAGGAATAGGCAAATGAACTTATCCAATCTCAACAGGTACTCACTAATAAGTTAAGATCAACAGGTATATTTTGAAACGAGGATTAATGGACAAACGAGACATAGTATCATGCTAAGTTATAAATCAAACGGAACGTCGAATTAACCAATAGGCAATTCAATTGATGGGATGATAGTAATCTTAGCTGGAATTGAATTCGAGATGGTAAATTTTGAGGCTGTTATAAAATTTAGGTCAAAACAAAGAGCCCAGTTACAGCCGTTATGCTGCCGGATTTCTGGAAAAATTTTGAAGTCCAGAATAAAAGGTTCAGTGTTAAACCTCCTAGAATGATTAAGAATGTGAAAGGACTTGAATGTTTAGATCACATCCTAGTCTAACCTTTATAGGCCGGGTTGAGGCATGACACCTTAGAAGAATGGTATCAGAGCTTAGATTGCTTAAGCCGGGTTTAACTCTCGGACCGTGGGTAGAGCCCTAAGATAATTAGGATAACTTGTTTATGTGTTATTGTGTGATAAATGTGCCTTTTATGTTCTATGTGCTTAAGTGCCTTATATGCCTTAAGTGTTTTTAGAATTGTACCTATATTATGTTGCATATCTTATGCATTAGATTCTTAATTATTATATTTCAATAAATTGCGCCTTTAGATGGCTGGCCCTAGTACCCGTACTACTAATAGGAGCGATGAACCTCAAGAGACCGGGGATGCCTATCAGACTAATCCCGGTATAGCTATGTTTAATATGATGGCAACTGCCATGGATCGTGTATCACGTGTGATAGAGCGTTAGGATGCTCGTGAGGCCAACAACAACATCAACAACAGGAATGAGGGTAACCATGGGAGACATAGCAGAATGAAGGAATTCCTTGATTTTTGCCCGTCTAAATTCTACGGGAAAGCTGATGACGAGAAAGCCGAGGCTTGGCTGTCCGAGATTGAGAAGATTTTCAGGCCACTTGATTATACAGATGAAGAGAAATTGGAGTTTGCTGTATTTCTGTTGCACGGGGATGCCGAGCATTGGTGGCACACTGTAGAGGCACTGTCGGAGACTGATCAGACACCTCGCTTGTGGGGTAATTTTGTTAAGGCGTTTAAGGAGAAATATGTACTTGCAGTTTCCAGGCAGAGGCGCATCGAGGAGTTCATGCACTTAACCCAGGGTAATATGACGGTGGCCCAGTACGAGGCACGTTTTGATCGCCTGCCCCGTTATGCTCAATATATGGTTTGTACTCCGGAGGCAAAAATGTGGAAATTTACTGTTGGATTGAGGCCAGAGATTCAGGACCAGTTAGCTTCTCATGACTTTGATACTTATTCTGCTCTCTTTGTTGCTGCCTCTCGAGTTGAGAAGAGGAAACTAGATGGAGCCGGTTCGAGTCAGCCAAACAAAAAACCATACCAGCCTCCAGGTCAGTAGAGGAAATTCCAGAGTCAGGGTCGTAATCAGGGCCAGAGCCAGAGTAGGTCAGGGAATAACCGTGGGCCGACTAAAGCGCCATCAGCCTCTTCCATCCGCGGATCCATAGGTAGTTCACCTACTTCTTAGACTGTTACTTGTTCTCACTGTAGTAGGAAGGGTCACACTGAGGCCCAGTGTTGGAGGAAATCGGGGCGATGTGTGGGCTGTGGCAGTGATCAGCATCGGGCTAAGGATTGCCCTAGATGGCAAGGAGGACAAAATCAGGTTAAACCAGCTGGTAGAGGCAAGACTCCAGTTCCTAGAGTCCAGGCTCGAGCTTATGCCATTAAGTGCGAGGAGATTCCAGATGAGACCACTGTTGTTGAAGGTACATTCTTCATACTGAATCAACCTGTTACGGTGTTAATTGATCCGGGTGCTACTCATTCATTTATTACTCCCTTGTGTGTGGAACGTGTGAAATTGAAAGTTGTATGTTTGCCATATGAAGTAGAAGTTGGTACTCCAATGGGTTCTAAACTTGTAACTAGTTCAGCTTGTAAAGCATGTAAAATCCAAATTAAGGATAGGGAATTCTCAGCCAATCTTATTGTATTACCTTTTCGAGTCTACGAGGTCATTTTAGGGATGGACTGGCTGGCAAAACATCATGTCCAACTGGATTTCCGGGCAAAGATTATAACGTTCCGGGTACCTGATCAAATGATACTGGAGGTTTTGGGCCGAAGAGATTTCACCGGGAGTTTCATCATTTCATCTACAAAAGCAGTGAAGTCCTTGAGGAAAGGATGTAGCGGATACTTGGCTTACCTTATCAACAAGCCGTCGGATAAAGCTAAGTTGGAGGAGATGCCTGTGATCAAAGATTATGCAGATGTGTTCCCTGAAGAATTACTCAGTTTTCCCCCAAATCGGGAGATCGAGTTTGTTATAGAGTTGCTGCCTGGCGCCCAGCCGATATCAAAAGCTCCCTATCGTATGGCACTGGCTGAGCTACAAGAATTGAAAGACCA
Organism: Ehretia macrophylla; assembly: GCA_037974665.1. NCBI lineage: Eukaryota > Viridiplantae > Streptophyta > Magnoliopsida > Boraginales > Ehretiaceae > Ehretia > Ehretia macrophylla. The sequence continues at coordinate 82,380,352 of CM075770.1, read as the reverse complement.
ATTGCAAGGATTACTTAAGAAGGGATTTGTACAACCGAGCTCTTCACCGTGGGGTGCGCCAGTACTATTTGTTAAAAAGAAAGATAGAACGTTGAGGCTATGCATTGACTACCGAGGTTTGAACCAAGTGACTGTCAAGAATAAATACCCACTTCCCCTGATCGATGAGTTATTTGATCAACTGCAAGGAGCCAAAGTGTATTCGAAACTTGACTTGAGGCAAGGGTATTATCAGTTGCGGATCAAGAAGGAAGATGTGCCTAAAACGGCTTTCAGGACGAGATATGGGCATTATGAATATGTGGTGATGCCTTTTGGACTAACTAATGCCCCTGCAGCTTTTATGGATTTGATGCATTGGGTGTTTTGACCCTACTTGGACCAATTTGTGGTGATATTCATTGATGATATTTTGGTATACTCGAAATCGGAGGTCAAGCATGAGCAACATCTACAGTTAGTACTGCAGAAACTTCGAGAGCACCAATTGTATGCGAAGTTTAGCAAGTGTGAATTTTGGTTGCAGCAGATTGCTTTTTTGGGGCATATCATATCCCAAGAGGGAATAGCGGTGGATCCAGCAAAGATCGATGCAGTGATGTCTTGGAAGAAGCCGGAAAATATTGTGGAAGTTCGTCGTTTTCTTGGTCTAGCCGGCTATTATCGGAGGTTCGTGAAGGATTTCTCTAAGATTGCAGGGCCGCTTACAAAGCTCACTCAAAAGAAAACCAAGTTCGTGTGGGATGATAAGTGTGAGAACAGCTTCCAAGAGTTGAAGGAAAGATTGACTACCGCACCAGTTCTTGCATTGCCTGAAGGGAGTCAAGGTTTTGTGATTTATAGCGATGCTTCGAAAGAAGGATTGGGATGTGTGTTGACGCAAAATGGAAGAGTGATTGCTTATGCCTCTAGGAAACCAAAACCGTATGACATGAATTACCCGACACATGATTTGGAGTTAGCGGCTATTGTGTTTGCACTCAAGAAATGGAGGCATTATCTGTGGGGTAACAAGTTTGAGGTATTTACCGATCATAAGATCTTGAAATACTTGTTCTCTCAAAAGGAGTTGAATATGAGGCAAAGGCGGTGGATGGAGCTTTTGGATGATTATAACTACTCAATTAATTATGTGCCCGGTAAGGCGAACGTAGTCGCAGATGCCTTAAGCAGAAAAGCAAGCATGGTGAAACTGGAAGTCAAGGTGCAGGAGTTGTTGGAGGAAGCGTTTCTGTGGAAACCACAATTGACTCAGAAGGGGTTACTTTTTGCCACTACCCAAGTTCAATCGACTTTGTTGCTTGAGTTACGAGAGGCTCAATAGAAGGACCAACAATTTCAGAAGATTAAGGAAAGTAACGCAGACTTCAAGTTTCATGATGATGGTGTTTGGAGGTTTAGGAACCGGATTTGTGTTCCCAATGATCCAGAGCTGAAAAAGAAGATTCTTGAGGAAGCGCATAATTCTAGGTATACTATTCACCCCAGTGGAACAAAGATGTACCGGGATTTGAAGCAACACTACTGGTGGAATAACATGAAAAGAGAAATTGCGAAGTTTGTAGCACGGTGTTTGACTTGCCAGAGAGTCAAAGCAGAACATCAACGACCCGCAGGTTTACTTCAGCCGTTAGAGATTCCTCAATGGAAATGGGAACATATAACTATGGATTTTGTTATGGACCTGCCTAGATCACGAAAGGGTCGTGACGCCGTTTGGGTTATAGTGGATAGATTGACTAAGTCTGCGCACTTCTTACCGATAAACAAGGAAGATAGTCCTGAGAAACTGGGAGATATGTATGTGGCGGAGATTGTAAGATTGCACGGGATGCCTGTGAGTATTGTATCAGATAGGGATCCTCGTTTTACTTCCCGATTTTGGAAGAGATTGCAAGAAGCTTTGGGGACGAAATTGAGTTTTAGCACGGCTTATCACCCTCAGACGGATGGTCAATCGGAGAGAACTATTCAGATTTTGGAGGATATGCTGAGAGCATGTGTGTTGGACTTCGGGAAAGGTTGGGAGAAATATCTATCTCTAGCGGAGTTCGCCTACAACAATAGTTATCAGGCCACTATCGGGATGGCCCCATTTGAGGCGTGTATGGACGGAAGTGTCGATCCCCGATTTACTGGGATGAAGTAGGTGAGATGAAGACTTTTGACCCGACCCTTTTACCTGAACTGATGAAGACTATTGATAACATCCACCTCATCCGGAAATGGATGCTTACCGCCTAGAGCAGGCAGAAGAGTTATGCAGACCGACGGAGATGGAGTCTCGAGTTTGAGGTTCGCGACAAGGTGTTCTTGAAGATATCACCTCGGATGGGACTAATTAAACATGGCAAGGGTGGAAAGCTGAGCCCGAGATTTGTAGGACCGTTTGAGATAGTTGAGAAGGTTGGCAAGTTGGCGTATCACCTAGCACTACCCCATAACCTCTCCAATATTCACGACGTCTTTCATGTTTCGATGCCGCGGAAGTACCATCCTGACCAGTCGCATATCTTAGAGCCAGAGCCGTTGCAGCTTCGGGAAAACTTGTCTTACGAGGAGAAGCCCATTCGGATCCTAGACCAGCAGGATTAGGAGTTGCGCAACAGAACTATACCTATGGTGAAAGTGCTGTGCGATCATCATGAAGTCGAAGAAGCAACGTGGGAAAGGCGAGACCAGATGGAGCAGCAATATCCAGCATTATTTCAAGGTAATATTGAATGTCGGGATGAAATTCTTTTAAGGAGGGGAGGATGTGAGGCCCGACCCAGATTTGCGTGCAAAACCTAGCTTCGGGTGCCCTAACCTAGATTTTCGTGCCATGACCTAGATTTAAGAAATGAGTTCATTTTATGTGCCATGCATTGAATTACGTGTATTCGTTTGGGATTACATGCATTTACTTGAAAATCGTGCGTCCGTCTCGTAGTTCGTGTCCTACCTCGTAGTGCGTGTCCTAGACCTAGGAAAGCGTGCCTTCACGCTAATCAAGGAAATATCTTTCACGAAGCACTAGACTATTAAACAATCCTACAAAATCCACTATCAATATAATAATCCAAATTCCATTCACTAGAAGACAAAAATGCACCAAACACTAGACATTCCTTATTCTTTATTCTTTGTCCTTTTTGCATTTTCAACACACAACAATTAACACCCAAAAGATGACAAGAATTCAGCCATTTCATTAGCCTTGGCCGACCATACCATGGTTTTGCACAAGGTTTGAGCATTTTTTTTTTTTTATTCTATTGCATGCAAAGACAAAATATGACATAAGGCATTAAAAAATTGCTCAAATTGCTCCCAATTTCTTCACCATTCTCGGCCATAGCATTTTTCCCATGCTTAACATTTCAAATTAAAGCATTTTGAAGACACAAAGCTGAAAATGGACTGCCCAATGCCGACATGCTCCTCAAAAATTGCCAAGACTTTCATTTGGTTGTCATTTCTCTCATTTCCTCTCAACATCTCTCTCTCACTCTCATTCTCTCTGTCCATTTCGGTCCTTGGCTTAACTCTCACCACCCTTGCTCATCTTCATCACACCTTGGTCGAACAAGGCAAGCAAATCATCAAGGAAACCAAGCAAACAAGCTAGAGTTCGAAAAACACTCATGCATGTGCACTGAAGCTTCATTTCGGCCTTAGGTAAGCTTCTTGACATTCATTTCTTTTTTTCAAGTTCTAGCTATGTGCATGCACTAAGAGATTGATCATTAAGCTAGGAAAAATAGGAAAAACTAGTGCGGTTCTCGGCTAAGCAAAGGAAAGGAGAAGATTTGAGCTTCAATAAAGGGTCTTGAGCATTTTGTGGTTGATTGCTAAGGTGAGGGTTAAAACCTTTTGAAAACTCTTTAAAAACTCACATGCATGCTCATAGATGTGTGTATTTTCTTCTGTACTTGAGATATATGGTCGTTCATAAGCTTAAATAACCATGCATGGCAAGATCTTGGCTTGAAAATGATGCTAGGTGAAGTCGAATTTATGTGACAGCTCTCTGACCAGTCTGTTCGAGGTAAGTTTAGCTAAGAAAATGATGTAAAAAATGCTTGAAAATCGGTGGGTGACTAGTTTGGACAGTTTTGAACATTTTTCCCAGAAATAGGCCGAAGCTAATTCTGAATTTAAGGTCCTCCAAATGGAAAATCATTAAAATGTGACCAAATCTGGAAATCTGGAAAAATGAATCAGGTTTTGGCAGATGCACTGACCTTGTGGAACGAACCATGTTTGACTTAGTAAATGTTGTCCAAAATGCATGAAATTTTGTGTGCCGCTAGATTTTTCGGTTCTGGAAAATTTTGTCAGAAATGGACCAAAGCCAAAACTGACTCTAAGGACCTCAAAAACGTCAATTTATAGAAAGTGTACAAATCTGGACAGTTTTGTGCTACCTCACTGTTTCGGCCATAACTAATGATTCTGAACTCCAATTGATGCAAGGTTTGTTTCTGAGTTTATTTAACTTCTTAATCTTTAATTTGAAATCTTATTCACTGAATTTGGAGAATTTTTGCTTAACCGATTGATTGTGAGAAAACAGCCTATTGCAGTGAGTGTTTCACTTAGCTATATGCATGGAAAACTATTGTAACCTCTCTTGTGGTACTAATTGCTTGGAATTGTGATGATGGAATATTGCGTGGACTGTTTTGAGTACTTGAGGATGTTTGAATTGAATGATGTATGACTCGGGAATGATGTTGAGTTGACTTAGGGTTTGAACACACGATTATGCATGAAACGGAAACCCTAATGGCTAAGTAATCTTACTAAGCGTAATCATTGAATATTGTGTGGAAACTGTACGTTGCGTGAGCTGCCCGTAAATGTGTTATAACTTCAATTATGGTTTTGACCATTGCATGTTGTCAAATAAGCTTGTCTTGCTACCGAACCCACGTAAATGTTGTTGCATGTCGAATAATTCTTATCACTTGATTATATGTGCTTCTTGATGAGTTATATGCCCTGTTTTACATGTGTTACATGGCTGCCCGTTTGATGTTCATATGACTCTATATGCCTTTCAAGTGAAATTACTTGTCTTATCGTGCCTTGTTTGACCACTTGACAACGTGCGATCTTATAACTGTTCGGAGGCAACCTACTTTGTTGTGCTCCTAATGTGATATGTTAAATGTTATAAATGTGCATTGCATACAAGGTTGCAACCTTTCGTGTGGCATGGTATCGTTTCACGTACACGGGGCGCCATCGGGCTTGCCGGTGTTAGCGTGACTACCATGGTCCAATTCCCTCTCTCGCTTGGTATTCACCCTTGGAGAGTTGGGTTGTAGGTTTTGGGGTACATCCGAAGTACACCCAATTGGGAGTGATAAGTGGATTATTGAAGTCGGCCGCAACAATTGATTCGAAATTGAAATTGAGAGCAAATGCTCACCGTATCCTTGAAATGATTGGTAATTGTATCCGTTTCTCGATTTGTTTCTTATAATTGCTTACCATATTATTTGTAATATGTGACATGTTTTAAAAAGGGGTTTTCATAAATTGAACCGAAAAACGAGTTTCAAAACTTATTTCTCGTTCCCCCTCGCTGAGTTCATAAGGACTCACCCTCTTTTATCATCTCAGGTGAAGAAGAACAGGCACAGGAACCCGAGGATAATGTACCTAATGATGAACCCCTGGAGTGATTGCCTGTTACTGTTGTTTTGCTTGAACGTGACTACTTGTGAACTTTTGCTACTTGAAGACTATTTCCCTTATGTTATTTGTTGCTTGTGATGTAAAAGACCCCCGTTATAATTTGGGGTCTAATTTCGGTTTGTACTTATATTAAGTAGACTGATACTAGACATACTATGATCGTTTTTGTTTTTGTTATCATTAGTATCTATCATAGGTTATGATGCTAGTTAAGGAATAGGCAAATGAACTTATCCAATCTCAACAGGTACTCGCTAATAAGTTAAGATCAACAGGTATATTTTGAAACGAGGATAAATGGACAAACGAGACATAGTATCATGCTAAGTTATAAATCAAACGGAACGTCGAATTAACCAATAGGCAATTCAATTGATGGGATGATAGTAATCTTAGCTGGAATTGAATTCGAGATGGTAAATTTTGAGGCTGTTAGAAAATTTAGGTCAAAACAAAGAGCCCAGTTACAGCCGTTATGCTGCTGGATTTCCGAAAAAATTTTGAAGTCCAGAATAAAAGGTTAAGTGTTAAACCTCCTAGAATGATTAAGAATGTGAAAGGACTTGAATGTTTAGATCACACCCTAGTCTAACCTTTATAGGCCGGGTTGAGGCGTGACACATAGTGAGCAAGCCGGCTGCCCCCATCGTAGAGCTCTCGGAGAGCTTTGAAACGGTATGCTGTGCGCTGCGTAACTCCTTACGGATCAAAAGTTATGGGCACCGAGCGACAGAGGCTTGGTCACAATCCCTACGCCCTCGGTTTGCTGGCCCAGCCTCCACGTGAAACGAAGTTGTCTTGCCCAAGGTGCCGCGGGATTCGATAATAGAAATGTGGTGGATAAAGTATCTTGGCAACCCTAACCGGAGAAAAAAAAATTGAAAATGGGGGTGTAACACGAGGACTTCCCCGGGGGCCACCCATCTTAGTACTACTCTCACCCAAGCACGTTTAACTTCAGAGTTCTGATGGGATCCGGTGCATTAGTGCTGGTATGATAGCTCCTGTCATGTTGAGGGAACAATTCCTTAATGTATTAAGGGTTCATAGTCCCAGCCTAGAGAGATGGCCTATTCAGAAGGCCCAATGGGCTTAACGACACCCCATCCGCTTCAACAGCGCAGCATCCTCGCAAGACGTGATATCGACACGTTGTAGGGCCCTCTAATGTCCCGCAAGTAAGGTTGTCTTCCTTTTAACAGCTCACGACGTACGATCCGTGACAGAAAAACATAGCAAAAGAAGAAAAGTGGCCCGAATTTATGAAAATGTTCTATTTTGGGGTCCAAAAAGGCCAGACCGAGCAAGCTAGCTGCCCCCATCGTAGAGCTCTCGGAGAGCTTTGTAACGGTATGCTGTGCACCGTGTAACTCCTTACGGATCAAAAGTTATGGGCACCGGAGTGACGGAGACCTAGTCATATGCCCTACGCCCTCGGTTTGCTGGCCTAGCCACCACGTGAAGCGAAGTTGTCTTGCCCAAGGAGCCATGGGATTCGATAATAGAAATGTGGCGGATAAAGTATCTTGGCAACCCTAACCGGAGCAAAAAAAAATTGAAAAGGGGGGTGCAACACGAGGACTTCCAAGGGGGTCGCCCATCATAGTACTACTCTCGCCCAAGCACGCTTAACTTCAGAGTTCTTATGGGATCCGGAGCATTAGTGCGGGTATGATCACACCCGTCATGTTGAGGGCACAATTCCTTTTTATGTTAACAGTTCACAGTCCCAGCCTAGAGAGATGGCCCATTCAGAAGGCCCAATGGGTTTAACGACAACCCATCCGCTTCAACAACGCAGCATCCTCGCAAGACTTGATATCAACACATTGTAGGGCCCTCTAATGTCCCGCGAGTAAGGTTGTCGTCCTTTTAACAGCTCACGACGTACTATCCGGGAAGGAAAAACATATGAAAAGAAGAAAAGTGGCCCGAAACTGATGAAAATGTTCCATTTTGGGCTCCAAAAAGGCCACAGCGAGCAAGCTAGATGCCCCCGTCGTAGAGCTTTCGGAGAGCTTTGCAACGGTATGTTGTGCGCTGCGTAACTCCTTACTGATCAAAAGTTATGGGCACCGGAGCGACGGTGACCTGGTCACAAGCCCTACACCCTCAGTTTGCTGGCCTAGCCTCCACGTGAAGCGAAGTTGTCTTGCCCATGGTGCCGTGGGATTCGATAATAGAAATATGGTCGATAAAGTATCTTGGCAACCATAACCGGAGCAAAAAAAATTGAAAAAACCGGTGCAACACGAGGACTTCCTAGGGGGTCACCCATCCAAGTACTACACTCGCCCAAGTACGCTTAACTTTAGAGTTCTGATGGGATCCAGTGCATTAGTGCTGGTATGATCGCACCCATCATGTTGAGGGCACAATTCCTTTATGTGTTTACGGTTCACAGTCCCAGCCTAGAGAGATGGCCCATTCAAAAGGCCCAATGGGCTTAACGATAACCCATCAGCTTCAACAACGTTGCATCCTCGAAAGATGTGATATCGATCCGTTGTAGGGCCCTCTAATGTCCCATGAGTAAGCTTGTCGTCCTTTTAACAGCTCACGGCGTACGATTCGTGATGGAAAAAAAGAGCTAAAGAAGAAAAGTGGCCCGAAACTGATGAAAACTTTCAATTTTGGGCTCCAAAAATGGACACAACGAACAAGCTAGCTGCCTCCGTCGTAGAGCTCTCGGAGAGTATTGCAACAGTATGTTGTGCGCCGCGTAACACCTTACGGATCAAAAGTAATGGGTACCAGAGCGATGGAGACCTGGTCACAATCCCTACGCCCTCGGTTTGTTGGCCAAACCTCCGCGTGAACCGAAGTTGTCTTGCCCAAGGTGCCGTGGGATTCGATAATAGAAATGTGGTGGATAAAGTATATTGGCAACCATAACCGGAGCAAAATAAATTGAAAAGGGAGGTAGAACACGAGGACTTCCCAGGGAGTCACCCATCCTAGTACTACTCTCGCCCAAGCACGCTTAACTTCAAAGTTCTTTGGATGTGGAGCATTAGTGCTGGTATGATCGCACCCGTCATGTAGTAGGAACAATTCCTTTATGTGTTAACGGTTTATAGTCCTAGCCTAGAGAGATGGAACATTCAAAAGGCCCAATGGGCTTAACGACAACCCATCCGCTTAAAAAACGCAGCATCCTCACAAGACATGATATCGACGCGTTGTAGGGCCCTCTAATGTCCCGCGAGTAAGGTTGTCATCCTTTTTACAACTTACGACGTACGATCCAGGATTGAAAAACATAGCTAAAGAAGAAAAGTGGCCCAAAACTGATGAAAACGTTCAATTTTGGGCTCCAAAAAGGGCACAGCGAGCAAGCTGGCTGCCCCCGTTGTATAGCACTTGGAGAGCTTTGCAACGGTATGCGGCGCGCCGCGTAACTCCTTACTGATCAAAAGTTATGGGTACCGGAGCGACGGAGACTTGGTCACAAGCCCTACACCCTCAGTTTGCGGGCCTAGCCTTCACGTTAAACGAAGTTGTCTTGCCCACGGTGCCGTGGGATTCGATAATAGAAATGTGGTGGATAAAGTACCTTGACAACCATAACCGGAGCAAAAAAAATTGAAAATGGGGGTGCAACACGAGGACTTCGCAGGGGGTCACCCATCCTAGTACTACTCTTGCCCAAGCACGCTTAACTTCAGAGTTCTGATGGGATCCGGTGCATTAGTGCTAGTATGATCGCACCCATCATGTTGAGGGCATAATTCATTAATGTGTTAACGGTTCATAGTCCAAGCCTAGAGAGATGGCCCATTCAAAAGGCCCAATGGGCTTAACGATAACCCATCCGCTTCAACAACGCAACATCCTCGCAGTACGTGATATCGATGCATTGTAGGGCCCTTTAATGTCTCGCAAGTAAGGTTTTCGTCCTTTTAACAGCTCATGGCGTACGATCTGGGATGGAAAAATAGAGCAAAATAAGAAAAGTGGCCCGAAACTGATGAAAACGTTCGATTTTGGGCCCCAAAATTGGCAAAGCGAGCTAGCTAGCAGCCCCCGTCGTAGAGCTCTCGGAGAGCTTTGCAACTGTATGTTGTGCGCTGTGTAACACCTTACCGATCAAAAGTTACGGGCACCGGAGCGATGGAGACCGGGTCACAAGCCCTACGCCCTCGGTTTGCTGGCCCACCCTCCACGTGAAGCGAAGTTGTCTTGCCCAAGGTGCCGTGGGATTCGATAATAGAAATGTGGTGGATAAAGTATCTTGGCAACCATAACCGGAGCAAAAAAAATTGAAAAGGGGGGTGCAACACGTGGACTTCCTAGGGGGTCACCCATCCTAGTACTACTCTCGCCCAAGTACGCTTAACTTCAGAGTTCTAATGGGATCCGGTGCATTAGTGCTAGTATGATCGCACCCATCATGTTGAGGGCATAATTCATTAATGTGTTAACGGTTCATAGTCCAAGCCTAGAGAGATGGCCCATTCAAAAGGCCCAATGGGGTTAACGACAACCCATCCGCTTCAACAACGCAGCATCCTCACAAGACGTGATATCGACGCGTTGTAGGGCCCTCTAATGTCCCGCGAGTAAGGTTTTCATCCTTTTAACAGCTTACGACGTACGATCCGAGATGGAAAAACAGAGCTAAAGAAGAAAAATGGCCCGAAACTAAAGAAAACGTTCCATTTCGGGCTCCAAAAAGGGCACAGCGAGCAAGCTGGCTGCCCCCGTCGTAGAGCTCTCGGAGAGCTTTGCAATGGTATGCTGGGCACTACGTAACACCTTACGGATCAGAAGTTATGGGAACCGGAATGATGGAGACCTGGTCACAATCCCTACTCCCTCGGTTTGCTGGCCTAGCCTCAACGTGAAGCGAAGTTGTCTTGCGCAAGGTGCCGTGGGATTCGATAATAGAAATGTGGTGGATAAAGTATCTTGGAAACTCTAACCGGAGCAAAAAAAAATTAAAAGGGGGGGTGCAACAGGAGGACTTTCCAGGGGTTCACCCATCCTAGTACTACTATCGCCCAAGCACGCTTAAGTTCGGAGTTCTGATGGGATCCGGTTCGTTAGAGCTGGCATGATCGCACCCGTCTTGTTGGGGGCACAATTCCTTTATGTGTTAACGGTTCACAGTCCTAGCGTAGGGAGATAGCCCATTCAAAAGACCCAATGGGCTTAACGACAACCCATCTGCTTCAACAACGCAGCATCCTTGCAAGACGTGATATCGACGTGTTGTAGGGCCCTATAATGTCCAGCGAGTAAGGTTGTCATCCTTTTAATAGCTCACGACCTACGATCCGGGATGGCAAAACAGAGCAAAAGAACAAAAGTGGCCCAAAACTGATAAAAATGTTCGATTTTTGGGCTCCAAAAAGGGCACATCGAGCAAGCTGGCTGCCCCCATCATAGAGCTCTCGGAGTGCTTTGCAACGGTATGCTGTGCGCCGCGTAACTCCTTACGGATCAAAAGTTATGAGCACTGGAGCGATGGAGACCTGGTCACAAGCCCTACGCCATCGGTTTGCTAGCTCAGCCTCCACGTGAAATGATGTTGAGGGCACAATTCCTTTTTGTGTTAACGGTTCACAGTCCCATCCTAGAGATATGGCCAATTTAGAAGGCCCAATGGGCTTAACGACAACCCATCCGCTTCAACAACGCAGCATCCTCGCAAGACGTGATATCGACGCATTGTAGGGCCCTTCAATGTCCCACGAGGAAGGTTGTCGTCCATTTGACAGCTCACGACGTACGATCTGGGATGGAAAAACATGGCAAAATAAGAAAAGTGGCCCAAAAATGATGAAAACGTTCGATTTTGGGCTCCAAAAAGGGCACAGCGAGTAAGCTCGCTGCCCCCGTCGTAGAGCCCTCGGAGAGCTTTGTAACGGTATGTTGTGCACCGCGTAACTCCTTACGGATCAAAAGTTATGGACACCGGAGCGACGGAGACCAAGTCATAAGCCCTACGCCCTTGGTTTGCTGGCCCAGCCACCACGTGAAGCGAAGTTGCATTGCCCAAGGTGCCGTGGGATTCGATAATAGAAATGTGGTGGATAAAGTATCTTGGCAACCTTAACCAGAGCAAAAAAAATGGAAAAGGGGGGTGCAACACGAGGACTTCCCAGGGGGTCACCCATCCTAGTACTACTCTCGTCGAAGCACGCTTAACTTCAGAGTTCTGATGGGATCCGAAGCATTAGTGCTGGTATGATCGCACCTGTCATGTTGAGGGCACAATTCCTTTATGTTTTAACGGTTCACAGTCCCAGCATATAGGGATGGCCCATTCAGAAGGCCCAATGGGCTTAACGACAACCCATCCGCTTCAACAACGCAGCATCCTCGCAAGACGTGATATCGACGCGTTGTATGGCCCTCTAATGTCCCGCGAGGAAGGTTGTCATCCTTTTAACAACTTACGACGTACGATCCGGGACGGAAAAATATATCAAAAGTAGAAAAGTCGCCCGAAACTGATGAAAACGTTCCATTTTGTGCTCCAAAAAGGGCACAGCGAGCAAGCTAGCTGCCATAGTCGTAGAGCTCTCGGAGAACTTTGCAACGGTATGTTGTGCGCCGCGTAACTCCTTTCGGATCAAAAGTTATGGGCATCGAAACGGCGGAGACCTGGTCAGAAGACCTACGCCCTCGGTTTGCAGGCCCAGCCACCACGTGAAGCGAAGTTGTCTTGCCCAAGGTACCGTGGGATTCGATAATAGAAATGTGGTGGATAAAGTATCTTGGCAACCCTAACCGGGGCAAAAAAAAATTGAAAAGAGGGGTGCAACACGAGGACTTCCCAGGGGGTCACCCATCCTAGTACTACTCTCGCCCAAGCACACTTAATTTCGGAGTTCTGATGGGATCCGGTGCATTACTACTGGTATGATCGCACTCGTCATGTTGAGGGCACAATTCTTTATGTGTTAACGGTTCACTGTCCCAGCCTAGAGAGATGGCCCATTCAAAAGGCCAAATGGGCTTAACGAATACTCATCCGCTTCAACAACACAACATCCTCGCAAGACATGATATCGACGCGTTGTTGGGCCCTCTAATGTCCCGCGAGTAAGGTTTTCGTCCTTTTAACAGCTCACGACGTACGATCGGGGACATAAAAACATAGCAAAAGAAGAAAAGCGGCCCGAAACTGATGAAAACGCCCGATTTTGGTCTCCAAAAAGGGCACAGCAAGTAAGCTAGCTGCCCCCATCGTAGAGCCCTCGGTGGGCTTTGCAACGGTATGTTGTGCGCCGCTTAACTCCTTACGGATCAAAAGTTATGGGCTCCGGAGCGACGGAGACCTGGTCACAAGCCCTACGCCCTCGGTTTGCTGGCCCAGCCTCCATGTGAAGCGAAGTTGTCTTGCCCAAGGTGCCGTGGGATTCAATAATAGAAATGTGGTGGATAACGTATCTTAGCAACCATAAATGGAGCAAAAAAAATGAAAAGGGGGGTGCAAAACGAGAACTTCCTAGGGGGTCACCCATCCTAGTACTACTCTCACCCAAGCACCCTTAACTTCAGAGTTCCGATGGGATCCGGTGCATTAGTGCTGGTATGATCGCACCCGTCATGTTGAGGGTACAATTCCTTTATGTGTTAACTGTTCACAGTCCCAGCCTAGATAGATGGCCCATTTAGAAGGCCCGAGGGCCTTAACGATAACCCATCCTCTTCAACAATGCAGCATCCTCGCAAGACATGATATCGACGCGTTGTAGGGCCACTAATGTCCCGCGAGTAAGGCTATCGTCCTTTTAACAGCTTACGACATACGATCTAGGATGGTAAAACAGAGAAAAAGAAGAAAAGTGTTCCGAAACTGATGAAAACATTCGAATTTGGGCTCCAAAAATGGCACAGCGAGCATGCTGGCTGCCCCTGTCGTAGAGCTCTCGGAGTGCGTTGCAACGGTATGCTGTGCGCCATGTAACTCCTTACGGATCAAAAGTTATGGGCATCGGAGCGACGGAGACCTGGTCACAAGCCCTACGCCCCCGGTTTGCTCGCCCAGCCTCCACGTGAAGCGAAGTTGTCTTGCCCAAGGTGCCGTGGGATTCAATAATAGAAATGTGGTGGATAAAGTATCTTGGCAACCCTAACCGGAGCAAAAAAAATTTAAAAGGGGGGTGCAACAAGAGGACTTCCTTGGGACTCACCCATCATAGTACTACTCTCGCCTAAGCACGCTTAATTTCAGAGTTCTGGTGGGATCCGGTGCATTAGTATTGGTATGATCGCACCCGTCATATTGAGGGCACAATTCCTTTATGTGTTAACGGTTCACAGTCCCCACCTAGAGAGATGGCCCATTCAGAATGCCCAATGGGCTTAACGACAACCCATCCGATTAAAAAATGCAACATCCTCGAAAGACGTGATATCGATGCGTTGTAGGGCCCTCTAATCTCCCGCAAGGAAGGTTGTCGTCCTTTTAACAGCTCACAGTGCACGATCCGGGACGGAAAAACAGAGCTAAAGAAGAAAAGTGGCACAAAACTAATGAAAACGTTTGATTTTGGGCTCCAAAAAGGGCACAGCAAGCAAGCTGGCTGCCCCCGTCGTAGGGCTCTCGGAGAGCTTTGCAACGGTATGGTGTGCGCCACATAATACCTTACGGATCAAAAGTTATGGGCACCGGAGTGATGGAGACCTGGTCACAAGCCCTACGCCCTCGGTTTGCAGTCCCAGCCTCTATGTGAAGCGAAGTTGTCTTGCCTAAGGTGCCGTGGCATTCGATAATAGAAATGTGGCGGATAAAGTATCTTGGCAACCATAACCGGAGCAAAAAAATTGAAAAGGGGAGTGCAACACGAGAACTTCCTAGGGGGTTACCCATCCAAGTACTACTCTCGCCCAAGCACGCTTAACTTCGGAGTTCAGATAGGATCCAATGCATTAGGGCTGGTATGATCGCACCCGTCATGTTGATGGCACAATTGCTTAATTTGCTAACGGTTCATAGTCGCAGCCTAGAGAGATGGCCCATTCAAAAGGCCCAATGGGCTTAACGACAACCCATCTGCATCAACAACGCAGCATCCTCGCAAGACATGATATTCACACATTGTAGGGCCCTCTAATGTCCCACGAGTAAGGTTGTCGTCCTTTTAACAGCTGACGACGTACGATCCGGGATGGAAAAACAGAGCTAAAGAAGAAAAGTGGCCCGAAATTGATGAAAACGTTCGATTTTGGGCTCCAAAAACGAGCACATCGAGCAAACTGGCTGCCCCCGTCGTAAAGCTCTCGGAGAGCTTTGCAACGGTATGCTGTGCGCCGCGTAACAACTTACGGATCAAAAGATATGGGCACCAGAGCGATGGAGACCTAGTCACAAGCCCTACGCCCTCGGTTTGCTAGCCTAGCCTCCACGTGAAGCGAAGTTGTCTTGCCCAAGGTACTGTGGGATTCGATAATAGAAATGTAGTGGATAAAGTATCTTGGCAACCCTAACCGGAGCAAAAAAAATTGAAAAGGGGGGTGCAACACGAGGACTTTCCAGGGGGTCACCCATCCTAGTACTACTTTTACCCAAGCACGCTTAAGCTCGGAGTTCTGATGCGATCCGGTACATTAGTGCTGGTATGATCGTACCCGTCATGTTGAGGGCACAATTCCTTTATGTGTTAACGGTTCACAGTCCGTGCCTAGAGAGATGGCCCATTCAAAAGGCCCAATAGGCTTAACGACAACCCATCGACTTCAACAACGCAGCATCTACGCAAGATGTGATATCAACGCGTTTTAGGGCCCTCTAATGTCCCACGAGTAGGGTTGTCGTCCTCTTAACAACTCACGACGTACGATCCAAGATGGAAAAACATAGCGAAAGAAGAAAAGTGGCCCGAAACTGATGAAAACGTTCAATTTTGGGCTCCAAAAAGGGCAAAGCGAGCAAGCTAGTTGCCCATATCGTAGAGCTCTCGGAGAGCTTTGCAACGGTATGTTGTGCGCCGCGTATCTCTTTACGGATCAAAGGCTATGGGCACCGAAGCGATAGAGACCTGGTCACAAGCCCTACGACCTCAGTTTGCTTGCCCAGCCTCCACGTGAAGCGAAGTTGTCTTTCCCAAGTTGCCGTGGGTTTCAATATTAGAAATTTGGTGGATAAAGTATCTTGGCAACCCTAACCGGAGCAAAAAAAATTTAAAAGAGGGGTGCAACACGGGGACTTCCCAAGGAGTCATCCATCCTAGTACTACTCTCGCCCAAGCACGCTTAATTTCGGAGTTCTGATGGGATCCGGTGCATTAGTGCTGGTATGATCACACCCGTCATGTTAAGGGCACAATTCCTTTATGTGCTAACGTTTCACAGTCCCAGCCTAGAGAGATAGCCCATTTAGAAGGCCCAATGGGTTTAACGACAACCCATCTGCTTCAACAACATAGTATACTCGCAAGACGTGATATCGACGCATTGTAGGGCCCTCTAATGTCCCGCGAGTAAGGTTTTCGTCCTTTTAACAGCTCACGACGTACGATCCGGGACAAAAAAACAGAGCTAAAGAAGAAAAGTGGCCCGAAACTGATGAAAACGTTCGATTTTGGGATCCAAAAAGTGGCACAACGAGCAAGCTGGCTGCCCCCGTCGTAGAGCTCTCGGAGAGCTTTACAACGGTATGCTGTGCGCCGCGTAACTCCTTACGGATCAAAAGTTATGGGCACCGGAGCGACGGAGACCTGGTCACAAGCCCTACGCCCTCGGTTTGCTCGCCCAGCCTCCACGTGAAGCAAAGTTGTCTTGCCCAAGGTGCCGTGGGATTCGATAATAGAAATGTGGCGGATAAAGTATCTTGGCAACCCTAACCGGAGCAAAAAAAATTAAAAAGAGGGGTGTAACACGAGGACTTCCCAGGGGGTCACCCATCCTAGTACTACTCTCGCCCAAGCACGCTTAACTTCAGAATTCTGATGGGATCCGGTGCATTAGTGCTGGTATGATCGCACCCGTCATGTTGAGGTCACAATTCCTTTATGTGTTAACGGTTCACAGTCACAGCCTAGAGGGATGGCCCATTCAAAAGGCCCAATGGGCTTAACGACAACCCATCCACTATTTTGGCCATAACTATTGATCTCGAACTCCGAATGATGCAAGGTTTGTTTCTGATTTTAGTTCACTTCTTAAGCTTTAATTTGAAATCTTATTCACTGGAATTGGAGATTTTTTGCTTGTATTAATGATTGTGGGAAAATAGCCTATTGCAATGAGGGTTTCATTTAGTTATATGCTTAGAAGATTTGTTGTAACTTCTCTTGTGATATTAATTGTTTGGGATTGTGGCATTGGGATGTTGTGTGGGCTGTTTTTAGTACTTGGGGATGTTTTGATTAATTGATGCTTCGCTTGAGATTGATCTTGAGTTGACTTGGGGCTTAATTGCACGGGTAAGCACGAAATGGAAACCCTAGTGACTAGGTAAGCATGCTAAGTGTTGATCCTTTGAATATTGAGTGTAATTTTATGTTTAGTAGGCTGCCCATAGTTTCCTTATAGCCCTAAATGTGATTTTGATTCGTTGCATGTTGACAAATAGGCCTTTCTTGCATCTGAACCACTTAGATTGTTGTTGCATGTTGAATAACCTTATTATATGATTACGTGGACGTTGAAATGAGTTATATGACCGGATTTACATGCGTTACATTGCTGCCTGTTTAATGTTCATATAACTCCATATGCTTTTCAAGTGAGATTACTTGTCTCTTCGTGCCTCACTTGGTTACTTGTCAATGTGCAATCTTATGACTGTCCGGAGGCAACCTACTTTGTTGTCCTCCTAATGTGATATATTAAATGTCATAAATGTGCATTGCATACAAGTTTACAACCTTTCATTCTGGCATGGTAGCGTTCACGCACACCGGGCGCCATCGGGCTTACCGGTACAACCGTGACTACCATGGTCCCATTCCCTCTCTCGCTTGAGGGCTAGACTTCCTCGGAGAGTTGGGTCGTAGGATTTCGGGGTACATCCTTAGTACACCCACTTGGCGTGTTAAGGGGATGATTTGAAGTCGGCCGCAACAACTGAGAGCAAAAGCTCACCGTATCCTTTTTCTATATGTATAAGTACTCTCGCTTGGTTCCTAGAGAACCTCGGGGAGGAAAGACTGGTAATTCTGCTCCTTTACTCTATATTATCATTATGTGCTTAATTGTGTTGTATTCATGCTTGCAAAAGGATTTTCATAAGTTGAACCGGAAAATGAGTTTCAAAACCTATTTCTCGTTCCCCCTCGCTGAGTTCATAAGGACTCACCCTCTTTTATCATCTCAGGTGAAGAAGATCAAGAACAGGTACCTGAGGACGATGTGCCTAACGATGATTCCTTGGAGTAATTGCATGTCCTATGTGATTTGCGTGATTATGGCTATTTATGAACTATGCTACTTGAAGACTATTTCTTTTCTGTTGCTCAATGTTTGTAATGTAAAAGATCCCCGTTGTAATTTGGGGTCTAATTTTGGTTTGTACTGATATTAACTAGACAAACACTAGACACTACTATGATCGTTTTACTATCATTACTGCTAGTATCTATAATAGGATTATGAAGTATTAGGTAAAGGCTAAGTAAAATGAACCAACCAAATCTTAAGAAGGTACACGTTATTAAGCTAAGATCAACAGGTACTTTTGTAACGAGGATTAACAAACGAACGAGACATAGTATCATGCTAGGTTATTAATCAAATGAGACATCAAGATAACTAGTAGGAATTTCAATTGATGATAAATAGTCATCTTAGTTGGAAATGAATTTGAGATGGTAAATTTTGAGGCGTTTAGAGAATTAGGTCAAACCAAAAAGCCCAATTACAGCCGTTATGCTGCTAGTTTTCTGAAAATTTTTGGAGTTTAGGCCAAAACGTTAAGTGTTAAGTCTTCATGAACGGTTAAGTACGAGACGTTACTTGAATGTTTAGATCACACCCTAGTCTAACCCTTATAGGCCGGGTTGGGGCGTGACACCTTATATTAGAATGGTATCACAGCTTAGTTTACTAACTAGGCATTAGTCGGGTTCAACTCTCGGACCATAGGTAGAAGCCCTAAGATAATTATGATATCTTGTTTATATGTGTTAGTGTAACGCCCCGATCCCTCACGAGACCGGAGGCTCTAATGACCATGCTATTCTCAACCCAATACCAAGCCCGGTCACAAATTTTTTTCCGAATGGTTAAGTCCGGACCCGACACACGGACAGAGTCTCCCCTGTACCGTGGACATTCTAAAAACCTGTAAACACTTAAACAAGGTCCCAATAACACATACAAGCTTTTCTCAATTAAACAACAAAGCTATAAGGCCATCCGAGCCTTATAGTACACAATAACTCCAACACACACAAGCATGCGAGAACTTGTTGTCAGCATAGTCTTATAATCCTGACATTCTAGGAAACCAATAAAACAACTTAAAGGATAAAGCATTCTACATTAACCATCCACTCCCAAGCATGCAAGGAAATAAGGCAAGAAATAAAAGTTATTACAATTCATAGACTTTCAAAGCTACAACCCAACCAACTAATCTTCGACTTATACAACAAGCACATACATAGCCCTTGGGCTACAAAATAGTACATAAAGTAATCAGATGAGTCTTCCACATAGCAGCAAAATCATTAACCACCTCAAGTTATCAGACACAGCAACTAAGGTAAAGGCTCGATCTGAACTTCTTCTTCCTCAACTAAATCAACAAGCTGGGGATCACCCTCAGCGTCTCCTGAAACAGATATCGAGGTATGAGCAACCACTGTTGCCCAGTGAGGGATATGGTCCCGGGGCGTACAATGCGACAGATAATACAATTACACAACAATAACACTTAACCAATTAAAGAAACAATGATAACTTAAATAACCACACAATTAAAAGGATACATTTCAACAATCCCCTATACACCAATCTTCACTGGTCTTCAATTACGATCCACGAACCACGAACACGATCACGATAAGCCGGCATAACCCCAATCACTCCAGTGGGTGTACTCCGGATGTACCCCGAATCCTACGACCCAACATCCCCTGGCAATCTCCGGACCAGGCGAATGAGGGAATAGGGTACGGAGTTTGAATATCCACCGGCAAGCCCTCTGCCGCCCAGCCGATATTCAACACATCCGCCCCTGACACTATGGTTGCGCAACCACTATGCAATGCACTTAACAATGGCAAGTTAATAGCAATAATATAAGCATTAACACATAGGAGGATCAACAAAGTAGGTTGACCTCGATACAATTAGGATAGAAGCAAATATAGAAGTTAATAAGCAGTTTACAAATGAACTTATACCAAATAAGCATAGAATCATTCCAAAAGCTCCAAATCAATTTAAAATCACATATAAACACTCAAGAAGTCCTGACATGGGTTTAGAAGTGTGAGACAACTTAAATTGCACCTAAACCCCTTTGTTTTTCGAACTATTTCTCTTCTAAACCAAAGTTAATGATTTCATTTTCAAAGGAAACTCTCCCAACCTTCTAACTAACCCCCAAGGTACCCTCTCAACCCTCTAACTCATTCAAATGCACGCGATTACCCCGAAAGCCCCAAATTCCCTCTTATGGCTTTAAACTACACATACCTTATCCGGGCTTCAAACAAGGGTTATCAAAGCTTCTATAGCACCTAGGTAGCCTAAGAATACTAGAAGTGAAGCCCGAATCCACCCGGATTCGCATGAACCCCGAAACTCCTTTGTTAAAGTCGGCTATTTCACGTTTTATGCGATTCTAGAGCAATTCAAGTGCACGGGGCTATTAGACTACCTTCATTAGCACCTAAGGCATCTATTAGGAGTGTTGAATCAAGCTAATACGTGCAATTACATAAAACCCTAGAAAAACGTCACTATTCATCTCATAAATTCAAATGACGATTCCAACCGTTTAAAATGCGAACTAATAGCTCAAATGTGTTCTCTAGCACTTATATACAAGGTATAATAGCATAGATAAGCTTTGCAATAGCATTTGATAACATTTTCAACAAATCAAGAAAAATGTAACATTTTAGATATGCATAAAAAGTCATGAAAACCCTCACCAATTGCGCGTAGGAACTCTCGGGAGGCTAGCAAACACCCTAAACTACTTGCTCCTAGCTTGGCTTGGCTTGGCTTGAAGATTTGATGAGCAAAATCCTCTCATTCTCCTCCTACACTATTCTCGGATTTGCTACAGTAAAATTCAGCACTTTTTTGTTTTGATTTTTGCTAGTTATGATATAAGGTGAGTTGTTTGAGGGGTATATAAGCTTAGGTGAGTTGTTTTAATTTAAGTGTATGGTCAAAATGTGAGTCAAGCTAGTTAGAAACAAGTCCTAAGCGTAATTTTAATGTTAGCTAATTAAACTCCAAGTTGGTTACGTAACACTATTCATTCAACTACAAAAATCATTTTCTAAACGAGCCCTCCTAACGCTTCTAGCTCAAATGCACATTTTTCTCATTACTTTGATAATTATTATGATTTAATAAAACTGCTATTTACCTAATAGAAAGTAGTTTAAAAACGGAGTGAATAGTAGTCACAAAGTCAGTTAATAAGGCATAGAAGTAAATGCGCAAACAAGGGATGCAACAGTAATTAAATGCATGGCTAAATCTCGGGCGTTACATCCTCTCCCCCTTAAACTAATTGCGTCCACGCAATTCTTCTTCACAAGAGAACATCTGCATCAACTGAAAACCAACTCTGATTATTCGTCATCAGTTGCTAAGCAAGAATACCATATACGAATTCTCGTGGAAGCTCATTAAGAAATCCCAGTAGTATTGTCTGTGAACCTCACGTAATAAGGCCAAATAAAGGCTCCAATAGAGACGCTACTTCGAAATCCAAATAAGAATCCCGCTGGTACGAATACCATAGAAGAATAGAATCCCAACTAAGAGCGGAGAGAAAATACCAATAAAAGTTCCGAGCAGGAGTATTGTAAATAATACCAGATAATAAGGCTAAAAAGAATCTCATATACCAATTCTTCTGAGAGATGCCGACAAAAGAATACCAAATGAATAGCTGATAAGAAAATACCAAGAATATACTCCAGAGAACTGTCATATAGAAACCCCAAAAGAAGCTACTCATTTATGACCGCTAAGCACTGAAGAAGGCCTTAGAAGAATCCCAATAACTGAGCTCCAATTATATCCACCAATTCCCAAATAAAGGCTGATTAATTGCCTCTCATTTCTGCTAATCAACATAATTTGGAAGGCCTGCCACTAATCACCTCTCTTTAGGGGAGGAAGGAGTTTTTCTTACCATTCGACGGGTTATGTATGCATGCCAAACAATTGCATATGTATAATCATTCTTTAAACAATTACGCAAACATGTTAATAAAAAGAGTTTGTGAAACAGTGTAATCATCAAAGTCACTCAAGCACGATAATCAAGTCAAGCATAACACAACTCAATCAAAGACATTCAAATACACACATTACAAGCAACAGTTCAAGCATTTAATAATTCACAAAGTCAATTTGATGCATAACTAGCCACTTTGCTTCACCTTGCACACATTTAGCACGTAACATATAATTATATCACATAGGTGCACACATTCAATACCAGACACACAATCAAACATGCAGGCATACACTTTTAAGACACACACTTAATCAAGCACACACGCAAGGGTTACTACCCGACAGGCCGAGGACCCTGTCCCGGCTTAGAGCTAACTAAGCTCTGATACCACCTGTAACGCCCCGATCCCTCACGAGACCGGAGGCTCTAATGACCATGCTATTCTCAACCCAATACCAAGCCCGGTCACAAATTTTTTTCCGAATGGTTAAGTCCGGACCCGACACACGGACAGAGTCTCCCCTGTACCGTGGACATTCTAAAAACCTGTAAACACTTAAACAAGGTCCCAATAACACATACAAGCTTTTCTCAATTAAACAACAAAGCTATAAGGCCATCCGAGCCTTATAGTACACAATAACTCCAACACACACAAGCATGCGAGAACTTGTTGTCAGCATAGTCTTATAATCCTGACATTCTAGGAAACCAATAAAACAACTTAAAGGATAAAGCATTCTACATTAACCATCCACTCCCAAGCATGCAAGGAAATAAGGCAAGAAATAAAAGTTATTACAATTCATAGACTTTCAAAGCTACAACCCAACCAACTAATCTTCGACTTATACAACAAGCACATACATAGCCCTTGGGCTACAAAATAGTACATAAAGTAATCAGATGAGTCTTCCACATAGCAGCAAAATCATTAACCACCTCAAGTTATCAGACACAGCAACTAAGGTAAAGGCTCGATCTGAACTTCTTCTTCCTCAACTAAATCAACAAGCTGGGGATCACCCTCAGCGTCTCCTGAAACAGATATCGAGGTATGAGCAACCACTGTTGCCCAGTGAGGGATATGGTCCCGGGGCGTACAATGCGACAGATAATACAATTACACAACAATAACACTTAACCAATTAAAGAAACAATGATAACTTAAATAACCACACAATTAAAAGGATACATTTCAACAATCCCCTATACACCAATCTTCACTGGTCTTCAATTACGATCCACGAACCACGAACACGATCACGATAAGCCGGCATAACCCCAATCACTCCAGTGGGTGTACTCCGGATGTACCCCGAATCCTACGACCCAACATCCCCTGGCAATCTCCGGACCAGGCGAGTGAGGAAATAGGGTACGGAGTTTGAATATCCACCGGCAAGCCCTCTGCCGCCCAGCCGATATTCAACACATCCGCCCCTGACACTATGGTTGCGCAACCACTATGCAATGCACTTAACAATGGCAAGTTAATAGCAATAATATAAGCATTAACACATAGGAGGATCAACAAAGTAGGTTGACCTCGATACAATTAGGATAGGAGTAAATATAGAAGTGAATAAGCAGATTACAAAAGAACTTATACCAAATAAGCATAGAATCATTCCAAAAGCTCCAAATCAATTTAAAATCACATATAAACACTCAAGAAGTCCTGACATGGGTTTAGAAGTGTGAGACAACTTAAATTGCACCTAAACCCCTTTGTTTTTCGAACTATTTCTCTTCTAAACCAAAGTTAATGATTTCATTTTCAAAGGAAACTCTCCCAACCTTCTAACTAACCCCCAAGGTACCCTCTCAACCCTCTAACTCATTCAAATGCACGCGATTACCCCGAAAGCCCCAAATTCCCTCTTATGGCTTTAAACTACACATACCTTATCCGGGCTTCAAACAAGGGTTATCAAAGCTTCTATAGCACCTAGGTAGCCTAAGAATACTAGAAGTGAAGCCCGAATCCACCCGGATTCGCATGAACCCCGAAACTCCTTTGTTAAAGTCGGCTATTTCACGTTTTATGCGATTCTAGAGCAATTCAAGTGCACGGGGCTATTAGACTACCTTCATTAGCACCTAAGGCATCTATTAGGAGTGTTGAATCAAGCTAATACGTGCAATTACATAAAACCCTAGAAAAACGTCACTATTCATCTCATAAATTCAAATGACGATTCCAACCGTTTAAAATGCGAACTAATAGCTCAAATGTGTTCTCTAGCACTTATATACAAGGTATAATAGCATAGATAAGCTTTGCAATAGCATTTGATAACATTTTCAACAAATCAAGAAAAATGTAACATTTTAGATATGCATAAAAAGTCATGAAAACCCTCACCAATTGCGCGTAGGAACTCTCGGGAGGCTAGCAAACACCCTAAACTACTTGCTCCTAGCTTGGCTTGGCTTGGCTTGAAGATTTGATGAGCAAAATCCTCTCATTCTCCTCCTACACTATTCTCGGATTTGCTACAGTAAAATTCAGCACTTTTTTGTTTTGATTTTTGCTAGTTATGATATAAGGTGAGTTGTTTGAGGGGTATATAAGCTTAGGTGAGTTGTTTTAATTTAAGTGTATGGTCAAAATGTGAGTCAAGCTAGTTAGAAACAAGTCCTAAGCGTAATTTTAATGTTATCTACTTAAACTCCAAGTTGGTTACGTAACGCTACTCATTCAACTACAAAAATCATTTTCTAAACGAGCCCTCCTAACGCTTCTAGCTCAAATGCACATTTTTCTCATTACTTTGACAATTAATATGATTTAATAAAAATGCTAATTAACTAATAGAAAGTAGTTTAAAAACGGAGTGAATAGTAGTCACAAAGTCAGTTAATAAGGCATAGAAGTAAATGCGCAAACAAGGGATGCAACAGTAATTAAATGCATGGCTAAATCTCGGGCGTTACAGTTAGTGTGTGCTAATGTGCTTTAATTGTTTTGAACATCAAATATTATGTGCCTTTGCGGACCATGTGTATTCTATATCATGCACATCGACACGTCCTCAATAATGCATGCATGCTTTTATACTCCTTCCTTGATACACGTGCATGATATAAAATCGTGAATGACTGTTTATACACATAGATAGTTTGGATTAGGACTTTCAGGGAAGTGAATTTGTGCAGGACGAACGAAAAGGCTCGGTTAGAGATTTCTCGCATCTTCACAGGTACTCGATGGATCGTATGTATTATTGGATATGCATATATATAAAATGCGTAGCACATGTATAATTGTTGAGGTAAAATTATCTCCTTATCTTTGGAATACATATGTCTGTGATTAAGTTATCAATTTTATAACTATAAAGTTCTTGATTCTGTTAAACCGTTCTTCTAATTGTGGTTCAAGAATAAACGTTAAGGACATACAACTTTCCTTAGATATAAGAATATACTATTGGACATGTGGAAGAGTATATATATGTTCATATGCTTATAATGGAAGTTTGACTTAGGAGTTGCTTTTGAATTAAATTCTTATATCTTAAAATGGTATAATAGACTATTTATATGATCGAATCCTTACTTGATTAGAATTAAGCATCGTTGAACCTAATAAGGTGTATATTAACGAGTTTCAAGTTCACTCAATGGTAAGATTGTGACCTAGAAATTAAGAGATGAACTCGTGGAAATTGACGATAGGGGTTAGATTATTAAGGCGTGAATAGTATGTTTAAGTAACTTAACAATGGATAACCTCAAGACATGTATGCAACTCTGGAGACTAAGTTTAACAAGGTTGATGAATCTTTAGTATAACAAGATATGGGGATGTTAGAATCGAGGAATTCGCATAACTAGAACTCATGTTCGGAAGACTACACCTAAATGTTAGGTCGAATGGAAGTGTAAGGTATTGAATTATGTATTAGATGACTAATGTTGCTAAGGTCCTAAGTTGGATATTGGTGATATTAAGAATCATGGTATCAAATTTTTGCCCCTCGGATTTAGTTGTGATTATGCGAAGTAAGACCGATGGACCTAGTATATAAACCATGGAAATGAGATTAAAGCATCTGGTTGCAAAGTGGAGTCGTTAGGATATGATTAGTAATCCTAAATAGCTAATAATGATTATGCATGATGATTCATGGTGAACCCTAGGACCTAGGGTCGTTGAGACTTGATGCTCTTAGCTAGTTGAACATGTAAATGAAGAGAGTAAGATTCCATATAGTTAAGATAGAGATGAATTAGAGTCATGATAACCCAAGAGACTGTTGTTAGACAACCGTATTATGTGCACCGTTCCACGTCTAGAAACTAGCCGTTGGTAGACTTCGAATCGTGGTCGTTAAATGGAGGGCGGATCTTGTAGTGATAGTTAGATGAGTCGTTGACTACTTTTGAAGTTCCATTAGATTATATTGTGGTTATAATTCTTATGTTGACACGGCCTTGAAGTTATTTTGTGTAACAAGCTACTTGGATTAGTATGGTAAGTATCTTATGAGCTAGATCATTTCGGTACCCATTTATAGTTCTAGGATTGTTGTTGTACGACCGGTAACCTAGCAGAGAATTGATCTCACTTACATGGCTATGAACCTAGCTTAGTAACATTAATGTTGAAGATATATTGGCGGACATTAAGTGTTCAAAGGAATGACTTGTTCGTTAAGTGAGTAGGAGCATTGTCTCCTTAAGTATGAGATAACATTGGGTTGAGGTGAGTGAAATTTATTTGAGATTGAAACTATTCGCCTTAGGAGTTTTGGATAAGATTAAAAGAAAATTCTGAAGCCTTGTGACTTGAAAATAGAGATTTGAATAAGGAAATAAATTGTGAATCACAAGATGATGAAGCTTACTTGAAAAGTTTAACTAGTGCTACATGATTAGTTTACCCATGCAATTTCGATGGCAATTTGTTGGTTATACTTAATAAACCTTAGATTTCGAGTTTAATAAATCTCAACGGTCTTCCTCCTTGATTACAAGCGTGAAGGTTAACGAAGTTGGGAAAGGATGTTAGTGAATAGGAGTTTGTAACCGGGAGACTAGTCATTAGAAGATTTACTAATCCAATGTACCTTCAAGATAAGAACTATGATACTATCGATAGACGACGACTTGAGATGGATTAGTTTGTTTGGTGAGTTCAACCTAAAAATAGGGTCGTATGTGGAAATGATCCATAAGTTGTATATGTCCTACATGTTAATAGTTTTGAAACTGGTTGATAGGATATATAAATTGGATATAGACCTATCATCTTGAAATTGGAATATGTCACCATAGGATCATGGCATTATTGTGATATCCCTTTTGACGTATGAATAAAAATTTAAAAAAAGGATTGACACAACATAAGTCATGATTTTGGAGTCATAGTTATATTGTTAGAATACCGATGCAGCTTTGATTACTATGTTTGGAGATTCCAACCTTAACTAATGAACTTGACCTTAAGATCAAATGGAGAATAGAGTCATTCCAAGGAACGAACTATGAATGTAGAGGTCACACCAAATTTAATGATTGGAGAAAGCTAGGAAGTAAATTGGTTGTGGTAAGAGAGATCACTGAACACGGGACAACCTAGAGTGGGAAATAACAAAGGCCAGAATCTGTTGAAATGACCTCAACAGGTAAGAATGAATTTCGGGACGAAATTCTTTTAAGGAGGGAAGGATGTGAGGCCCGACCCCGAATAACGTGTGTTACCTAGATTTATGTGCCTTAGACCCAGAATTGTATGACCGACCTTAGACTACGTGCCCTATCTTGGTTTTCGTGCAGGCTTCGTCATTCGTGCCTTGACCTAGAATGGTATGCCCTAATCCCCTAATAATGTGTGATACCTAGATATACGTACCCTGACCTTGATGTAAGTGCATTACCTCATTTTGTGTGCCCTAACCTTGAACTGCGTACCTTAACCTAGATATAGGGTCGTGCCTTGATTTGCGTGCCTTGCATTGGTTTACGTGCATTCACCTAGGATTGTGTGCCTTAGTCATGAAGTATGTGTCTACCTCGTGATTCGTGCCTCGTATCGATTTCTGTGCATGTCTCGTAGTGCGTGCCCTAGACCTAAGAAAGCGTGCCCACACGCTAATCAATAAAGAATCCTACACAAAGCACTAGACTATAAAATAATCCTACAAACACAACTAACTATTATTATAATCCTAATTCAAATCTCTACAAAATCCACTAACACCTAAATATTATATTTTAAACTCACTACAAGACAAAATCTCACAAACCTCTAAACATATCCTATATTCTATTTTACCTAAAATCCCTAAATACCCAACATTCTCTTACACACATGCTAAAACAATTCAAAAGATGCTCAAAAGATGACACAAAATCTGATTTTTGCATGCCCAAGGCCAACATTTGCAAAAGCTTCTATTTTCTCTCATTTCTCTCACTCTCCTCACATTTCTCTCTCTCCCTCTCATTCTTCTCTCTCAATCTCGGTTTTTGCTGAGTTTTATCTTGCCTTTGCTCATCTTCATCAATCCATGGTGCATCAAGATAAACAACAAGCAAAGAAACTCGACCAAGCTAGCTAGGATGCAAGAATCACACATGCATGCTCTTTGAGTCACCATTTCGGCCTTGGCGAGTTTGCTAGCTTCCATTTCTTTTATTCTTGTTCTAACCACATGCATCTACTAAGAACTTGGTCACTAAGCTAGGAAAAATAGAGAGAAATCGGGTGGTGTCTTGGCTAAGCAAGGAAGAAGAAGAAAATTATGCTTCATCAAGTTTTGTGCATCTTCTTGTTGATTTGCCAAGGTGAGGGCTAAAACCTTTTGAAAATCCTTCAAAAATCAACATGCATGCTCTTAAATGTATGTCTTTGCTTCTTTACTTGAGTTATATGTGTGTTCATAAGCTCTTACAACCATGCATGGCAAGATTTTGGCTTGAAGTTGATGATAGATGAAATCGGGTTTGTTGACAGCTCTCTGACTTGTTGTTGCGAGGTGAGTTTGGCTAGGAAAATGATGTTGAAAATGCATGAAAATTGTCAGGTGACTCACTTTTCCAGTTTTGAACATTTTTCTCAGAAATAGGCCAAAGCTAATTTTGAATCTATGATCCTCAAAATGGAAAATCATTAAAATGTGTGCAAATCAGGAAGTGTGGAAAAATGAAGCAGGTTTTGGCAGATGCACAGACCTTGTAGAAAAAATCAGTTTTGGCTTAGTAAATGATGTCCAAAATGCATGAAATTTGGTGTGCTGCTATAGTTTTCAGTTATGGACATTTTTGTCAGAAATGGACTAAGGCTAAATCTGACCCTAAGGACCTCAGAAACGACAAGTATTGAAATGTGTGAAAATCTGGATAGTTTTGTGCAATTCCACTGTTTTGGCCGTAACTATTGATCTCGAACTCCAAATGATGCAAGGTTTGTTTCTGATTTTATTTTACTTCTTAAGCTTTAATTTTACATCTTATTCACTAGAATTGGAGATTGTTTGGTTGTCTTAATGATTGTGAGAATACAGCCTATTGCAGTGAGGGTTTCATTTAGTTATATGCTTAGAAGATTTGTTGTAACTTCTCTTGTGATATTAATTGATTGGGATTGTGGCATTGGGATGTTGTGTGGGCTGTTTTTAGTACTTGGGGATGTTTGGATTAATTGATGTTTGGCTTGAGATTGATCTTGAGTTGACTTGGGGCTTAATTGCACAGGTAAGCACGAAATGGAAACCCTAGTGACTAGGTAAGCATGCTAAGTGTTGATCCTTTGAATATTGAGTGTAATTTTATGTTTAGTAGGCTACCCGTAGTTGTCTTATAGCCCTAAATGTGATTTTGATTCGTTGCATGTTGACAAATAGGCATTTCTTGCATCCGAACCACTTAGATTGTTGTTGCATGTTGAATAACCTTATTATTTGATTATGTGGACGTTGAAATGAGTTATATGACCTGATTTACGTGCATTACATGGCTGTCCATTTAATGTTCATATAACTCTATATGCTTTTCAAGTGAAATTACTTGTCTATTCGTGCCTCGCTTGGTTACTTGTCAATATGCAATCTTATGACTGTCCGGAGGCAACCAACTTTGTTGTCCTCCTAATGTGATATATTAAATGTCATAAATGTGCATTGCATACAAGGTTGCAACCTTTCATTCTGGCATGGTAGCGTTCACGCACATCGGGCGGCATCGGGCTTGCCAGTGCTATCGTGACTACCATGGTCCTATTACCTCTCTCGCTTGGGGGCTAGATTTCCTCGGAGAGTTGGGTTGTAGGATTTCGGGATACATCCGGAGTACACCCACTTGGCGTGTTAAGGGGATGATTTGAAGTCGGCCGCAACAACTGAGAGCAAAAGCTCACCGTATCCTTTTTCTATTTGTGTAAGTACTCTCGCTTGGTTCTTAAAGAACCTCAGGAAGAAAGACTGGTAATTCTGCTCCTTTACTTTATATTATCGTTATGTACTTAATTGTGTTGTATTCATGCTTGCAAAAGGATTTTCATAAGTTGAACCGGAAAATGAGTTTCAAAACCTATTTCTCGTTCCCACTCGCTGAGTTCATAAGGACTCACCCTCTTTTATCATCTCAGGTGAAGAAGATCAAGAACAGGTACCTGAGGACGATGTGCCTAACGATGATTCCTTGGAGTGATTGCCTGTCCTATGTGCTTTGCGTGATTATGGCTATTTGTGAACTATGCTACTTGAAGACTATTTCTTTTCATGTTGCTCAATGTTTGTAATGTAAAAGACCCCCGTTGTAATTTGGGGTCTAATTTTGGGTTGTACTGATATTAACTAGACAGACATTAGACAGTACTATGATCGTTTTGCTATTATTACTGCTAGTATCTATAATAGGATTATGAAGTATTAGGTAAAGGCTAAGTAAAATGAACCAACCAAATCTTAAGTAGGTACATGTTATTAAGCTAAGATCAATAGATACTTTTGTAACAAGGATTAACAAACGAACGAGATATAGTATCATGCTAGGTTATTAATCAAACGAAACATCAAATAACCAATAGGCATTTCAATTGATGATAAATAGTAACCTTAGTTGGAAATGAATTTGAGATGGTAAATTTTGAGGCGTTTAGAGAATTAGGTCAAAACAAAGAGCCC
Source organism: Ehretia macrophylla (assembly GCA_037974665.1). Taxonomy (NCBI): domain Eukaryota; kingdom Viridiplantae; phylum Streptophyta; class Magnoliopsida; order Boraginales; family Ehretiaceae; genus Ehretia; species Ehretia macrophylla. Next base: position 82,349,194 of record CM075770.1, on the reverse strand, counting down.
GATTACAGCCGTTATGCTGCCGGTTTTTCGAAAAAAAATTGGAGTTTATGCCAAAACATTAAGTGTTAAATCTTCATGAACGGTTAAGTACGAGACGTGACTTGAATGATTAGATCACACCCTAGCTAACCTTTATAGGCCGGGTTGGGGTGTGACACCTTATATTAGAATGGTATCAGAGCTTAGTTTACTAACTAGGCAATAGTCAGGTTCAACTCTCGGACCATAGGTAGAATCCCTAAGATAATTATGATATCTTGTTTATATGTGTTAATGTGTGCTAATGTGCTTTAATTGTTTTGAACATCGAATATTATGTGCCTTTGCGGACCATATGTATTCTATATCATGCACACCGACACGTCCTCAATAATGCATGCATGCTTTTATACTCCTTGCTTGATACATGTGCATGTTATATAACCGTGAATGACTATTTATACACATAGATAGTTAGGATTAGGACTTTCAGGGAAGTGAATTTGTGCAGGACGAACGAAAAGGCTCGGTTAGAGATTTCTCGCATCTTCACAGGTACTCGATGGATCGTATGTATTATTGGATATGCATATATATAAAATGCGTAGCACATGTATAATTGTTGAGGTAAAATTATCTCCTTATCTTTGGAATACATATGTCTGTGATTAAGTTATCAATTTTATAACTATAAAGTTCTTGATTCTGTTAAACCGTTCTTCTAATTATGGTTCAAGAATAAACGTTAAGGACATACAACTTTCCTTAGATTAAAGAATATACTATTGGACATGTGGAGTAGTATATATATGTTCATATGCTTATAATGGAAGTTTGACTTAGGAGTTGCTTTTGAATTAAATTCTTATATCTTAAAATGGTATAATAGACTATTTATATGATCGAATCCTTACTTGATTGGAATTAAGCATCGTTGAACTTAATAAGGTGTATATTAACGAGTTTCAAGTTCACTCAATGGTAAGATTGTGACCTAGAAATTAAGAGATGAACTCGTGGAAATTGACGATAGGGGTTAGATTATTAAGGCGTGAATAGTGTGTTTAAGTAACTTAACAATGGATAACCTCAAGACATGTAGGCAACTTTGGAGACTAAGTTTAACAAGGTTGATGAATCTTTAGTATATCAAGATATGAGGATGTTGGAATCGAGGAATTCGTGTAACTAGAACTCGTGTTCAGAAGACTACACCTAAATGTTAGGTCGAATGGAAGTGTAAGGTATTGAATTATGTATTAGATGACTAATGTTGCTAAGGTCCTAAGTTGGATATTAGTGATATTAAGAATCATTGTATCAAATTGTTACACCTCGGATTTAGTTGTGATTATGCGAAGTAAGACCGATGGACCTATTATATAAACCATGGAAATGAGATTAAAGCATCTAGTTGCAAAGTGGAGTCGTTAGGATATGATTAGTAATCCTAAATAGCTAATAGTGATTATGCATGATGATTCATGGTGAACCCTAGGACCTAAGGTCATTGATACTTGATGCTCTTAGCTAGTTGAAGATGTAACTGAAGAGAGTAAGATTCCATATAGTTAAGATAGAGATGAATTAGAGTCATGATGACCCAAGAGACTGTTGTTAGACAACTGTATTATGTGCACCGTTTCACGTTTAGAAACTAGCCGTTGGTAGACTTCGAATCGTGGTCGTTAAATGGAGGGCGGATCTTGTAGTGATAGTTAAATGAGTCGTTGACTACTTTTGAAGTTCTATTAGATTATATTGTGGTTATAATTCTTATGTTGACACGGCCTTGAAGTTATTTTGTGTAACAAGCTACTTGGATTAGTATGATAAGTATCTTATGAGCTAGATCATTTCGGTACCCATTTATAGTCCTATGATTGTTGTTGTACGACCGGTAACCTAGTAGAGAATTGATCTCACTTACATGGCTATGAACCTAGCTTGGTAACATTAATGTTGAAGATATATTGGCGGGCATTAAGTGTTCAAAGGAATGACTAGTTCGCTAAGTGAGTAGGACCATTGTCTCTTTAAGTATGACATAACATTGGGTTGAGGTGAGTGAAATTTATTTGAGATTGAAACTATTCTCCTTAGAAGCCTTGGTTAAGATTAAAGAAAATTCTGAGGCCTTGTGACTTGAAAATAGAGATTTGAATAAGGAAATAATTGTGGATCACAAGCTGATGAAGCTTACTTGAAAAGTTGAACTAGTGCCACATGATTAGCTTACCCATACAATTTCAATGGAAATTTGTTGGTGGTACTTAATAAACCTTAGAATTCGAGTTTAATAAATCTCAACGGTCTTCCTCCTTGATTACAAGAGTGAAGGTTAACGAAGCTGGGAAAGGATGTTAGTGAATAGGAGTTTGTAACCGGGAGACTAGTCATTAGAAGATTTACTAATCCAATGTACCTTCAAGATAAGAACTATGATACTATCGATAGACGACGACTTGAGATGGATTAGTTTGTTTGTTGAGTTCAACCTAAAAATAGGGTCGTATGTGGAAATGATCCATAAGTTGTATATGTCCTACATGTTAACAGTTTTGAAACTGGTTGATAAGATATATAAATCGGATATAGACCTATCATCTTGAAATTGATATATGTCACCATAGGATCATGGCATTATTGTGATATCCCTTTTGACGTATGAATAAAAAAAATAAATAAAGATTGACACAACATAAGTCATGATTTTGGAGTCATAGTTATATTGTTAGAATACCGATGCAGCTTTGATTACTATGTTTGGAGATTCCAACCTTAGCTAATGAACTTGACCTTAAGATCAAATGGAGAATAGAGTCATTCAAAGGAACGAACTATGAATGTAGGGGTCACACCGAATTAAATGATTGGAGAAAGCTAGGAAGTGAATTGGTTGTGGTAAGAGAGATCACTGAACACGGGACGACCTAGAATGGGACATAACAAAGGTCAGAATCCGTTTAAATGACCTTAATAAGTAAGAATGAATTTCGGGATGAAATTCTTTTAAGGAGGGAAGGATGTGCGGCCCGACCCCGAATAACGTGTGTTACCTAGATTTGCGTGCCTTAGACCCAGAATTTGATGACCGACCTTAGACTACGTGCCCTATCTTGGTTTTCGTGCATGCTTCGTCATTCGTGCCTTGACCTAGAATGGTGTGCCCTAATCCCCTACTGACGTGCGATACCCTGATATATGTACCCTGACCTCGATGTAAGTGCATTACCTCATTTTGTGTGCCCTAACCTTGAACTGCGCACCTTAACCTAGATATAGAGTCGTGCCTTGATTTGCATGCCTTGTATTGGTTTACGTGCATTCACCTAGGATTGAGTGCCTTCGTCATGAAGTACGTGTCTACCTCGTAGTTCGTGTCTACCTCATGATTCGTGCCTCGTATCGATTTATGTACGTGTCTCGTAGTGCGTGCCCTAGACCTAGAAAAAGCGTGCCCACACGTTAATCAATAAAGAATCCTACACAAAGCACTAGACTATAAAATAATCCTACAAACACCACTAACTATTATTATAATCCTAATTCAAATCTCTACAAAATCCACTAACACCTAAATATTATATTTTAAACTCGCTACAAGACAAAATCTCACAAACCTCTAAACATATCCTATATTATATTCTACCTAAAATCCCTAAATACCCAACATTCTCTTACACACATGCTAAAACAATTCAAAAGATGCTCAAAAGATGACACAAAATCTGATTTTTGCATGCCCAAGGCCAACATTTGCATCAACAATTGCAAAAGCTTCTATTTTCTCTCATTTGTCTCACTCTCCTCACATTTCTCTCTCTCCCTCTCATTCTTCTCTCTCAATCTCGGTTTTGGCTGAGTTTTATCTTGCCTTTGCTCATCTTCATAAATCCATGGTGCATCAAGATAAACAACAAGCAAAGAAACTCGACCAAGCTAGCTAGGATGCAAGAATCACACATGCATGCTCTTTGAGTCACCATTTCGGCCTTGGTGAGTTTGCTAGCTTCCATTTCTTTTCTTCTTGTTCTAAACACATGCATCTACTAAGAACTTGGTCACTAAGCTAGGAAAAATAGAGAGAAATTGGGTGGTGTCTTGGCTAAGCAAGGAAGAAGAAGAAAATTGTGCTTCATCAAGTTTTGTGCATCTTCTTGTTGATTTGCCAAGGTGAGGGCTAAAACCTTTTGAAAATCCTTCAAAAATCCACATGCATGCTCTTAAATGTATGTCTTTGCTTATGTACTTGAGTTATATGTGTGTTCATAAGCTCTTACAACCATGCATGGCAAGATTTTGGCTTGAAGTTGATGATAGATGAAATCGGGTTTGTTGACAGCTCTCTGACTTGTTGTTGCGAGGTGAGTTTGGCTAGGAAAATGATATTGAAAATGCATGAAAATTGGTAGCTGACTAGTTTTGCCAGTTTTGAACATTTTTTCTCAGAAATAGGCCAAAGCTAATTTTGAATCTAAGATCCTCAAAATTGCAAATCATTAAAATGTGTCCAAATTAGGAAGTCTGGAAAAATGAAGCAGGTTTTGGCAGATGCACTGACCTTGTAGAACAAACCAGTTTTGGCTTAGTAAATGATGTCCAAAATGAATAAAATTTAGTGTGCTACTATATTTTTCAGTTCTGGACATTTTTGTCAGAAATGGACTAAGGCTAAATCTGACCCTAAGGACCTCAACAACGACATGTATTGAAATGTGTGCAAATCTGGATAGTTTTGAAGAAAATTGTGCTTCAACAAGTTTTTGTGCATCTTCTTGTTGATTTGCTAAGGTGAGGGCTAAAACCTTTTGAAAATCCCTCAAAAATCCACATGCATGCTCTTAAATGTATGTCTTTGCCTCTGTACTTGAGTTATATGTTCGTTCATAAGCTTCTTCAACCATGCATGGCAAGATTTTGGCTTGAAAGTGATGATAGGTGAAGTCGGATTATGTGACAGCTCTCTCACCTGTTGTTTCAAGGTAAGTTTTGCTAGGAAAATGATGTTGGAAATGCATAAAAATTGGTAGGTGACTATTTTGGCCAGCTTTGAACATTTTTCGCAGAAATAGGCCAAAGCTAATTTTGACTCTAAAGTCCTCAAAATGGCAAATCTTTGAAATGTGTCCAAATCTGGAAATCTGGAAAAATGAAGCAGGTTTTGGCAGATGCACTTACCTTGTAGAACGAACCAGATTTGACTTAGTAAATGATGTCAAAAATGCATAAAATTTGGTGTACTGCTATATTTTTCAGTTCTGGAAATTTTGGTCAAAAATGGACAAAGGCCAAATCTGACCCTAAGTACCTCAAAAACGACAAGTATTGAAATGTGTGCAAATCTGGATAGTTTTGTGCAATTCCACTGTTTTGGCCATAACTATTGATCTCGAAATCCAAATGATGCAAGGTTTGTTTATGATTTTAGTTCACTTCTTAAGTTTTAATTTGAAATCTTATTCAATGGAATTGGAGATTGTTTGATTGTCTTAATGATTGTGAGAATACAGCCTATTGCAGTGAGGGTTTCATTTAGTTATATGCTTAGAAGATTTGTTGTAACTTCTCTTGTGATATTAATTGCTTGGGATTGTGGCATTGGGATGTTGTGTGGGCTGTTTTGAGTATTTGGGGATGTTTGGATTAATTGATGCTTGGCTTGAGATTGATCTTGAGTTGACTTGGGGCTTAATTGCACGAGTAAGCACGAAATGGAAACCCTAGTGACTAGGTAAGCATGCTAAGTGTTGATCCTTTGAATATTGAGTGTAATTTTATGTTTAGTAGGCTGCCCGTAGTTTCCTTATAGCCCTAAATGTGATTTTGATTCGTTGCATGTTGACAAATAGGCATTTCTTGCATCCGAACCACTTAAATTGTTGTTGCATGTTGAATAACCTTATTATTTGATTACGTGGACGTTGAAATGAGTTATATGACCTGATTTACATGCATTACATGGCTGCCCGTTTAATGTTCATATAACTCCATATGCTTTTCAAGTGAAATTACTTGTCTATTCGTGCCTCGCTTGGTTACTTGTCAATGTGCAATATTATGATTGTCCGGAGGCAACCTACTTTGTTGTCCTCCAAATGTGATATATTAAATGTCATAAATGTGCTTTACATAAAAGGTTGCAACCTTTCATTTTGGCATGGTAGCGTTCACGCACACTGGGCGGCATCGGGCTTACCGGTGCAACCGTGACTACCATGGTCCCATTCCCTCTCTCGCTTGGGGGCTAGACTTCCTCGGAGAGTTGGGTCATAGGATTTCGGGGTACATCCGGAGTACACCCACTTGGCGTGTTAAGGGGATGATTTGAAGTCGGCCGCAACAATTGAGAGCGAAAGCTCACCGTATCCTTTTTCTATATGTATAAGTACTCTCGCTTGGTTCCTAGAGAACCTCGGGGAGGAAAGACTGGTAATTCTGCTCCTTTACTTTATATTATCGTTATGTACTTAATTGTGTTGTATTCATGCTTGCAAAAGGATTTTCATAAGTTGAACCAGGAAATGAGTTTCAAAACCTATTTGTCGTTCCCCCTCGCTGAGTTCATAAGGACTCACCCTCTTTTATCATCTCAGGTGAAGAAGATCAAGAACAGGTACCTGAGGACGATGTGCCTAACGATGATTCCTTGGAGTGATTGCCTGTCCTATGTGCTTTGCGTGATTATGGCTATTTGTGAACTATGCTACTTGAAGACTATTTCTTTTCATGTTGCTCAATGTTTGTAATGTAAAAGACCCCCGTTGTAATTTGGGGTCTAATTTTGGGTTGTACTGATATTAACTAGACAGACATTAGACAGTACTATGATCGTTTTGCTATTATTACTGCTAGTATCTATAATAGGATTATGAAGTATTAGGTAAAGGCTAAGTAAAATGAACCAACCAAATCTTAAGTAGGTACATGTTATTAAGCTAAGATCAACAAGTACTTTTGTAACAAGGATTAACAAATGAACGATATATAGTATCATGCTAGGTTATTAATCAAACGAGATATCAAATAACCAGTAGGCATTTCAATTGATGATAAATAGTAATCTTAGTTGGAAATAAATTTGAGATGGTAAATTTTGAGGCGTTTATAGAATTAGGTCAAACCAAATATCCCAATTACAGCCGTTATGCTGCCGGTTTTCTGAAAAATTTTGGAGTTTAGGCCAAAACGTTAAGTGTTAAATCTTCATAAACGGTTAAGTACGAGACGTGACTTGAATGTTTAGATCATACCCTAGTCTAACCTTTATAGGCTGGGTTGGGGCGTGACATTCATCAATCCATGGTGCATCAAGACAAACAACAAGCAAAGAAACTCGACCAAGCTAGCTAGGATGCAAGAATCACACATGCATGCTCTTTGAGTCACCATTTCGGCCTTGGTGAGTTTGCTAGCTTCCATTTCTTTTCTTGTTGTTCTAACCACATGCATCTACTAAGAACTTGGTCACTAAGCTAGGAAAGATAGAGAAAAATCGGGTGGTGTCTTGGCTAAGCAAGGAAGAAGAAGAAAATTGTGCTTCATCAAGTTTTGTGCATCTTCTTGTTGATTTGCCAAGGTGAGGGCTAAAACCTTTTGAAAATCCTTCAAAAATCCACATGCATGCTCTTAAATGTATGTCTTTGCTTCTGTACTTGAGTTATATGTGTGTTCATAAGCTCTTACAACCATGCATGGCAAGATTTTGGCTTGAAGTTGATGATAGATGAAATCGGGTTTGTTGATAGCTCTCTGACTTGTTGTTGTGAGGTGAGTTTGGCTAGGCAAATGATGTTTAAAATGCATGAAAATTCATAGGTTACTAGTTTTTCCAGTTTTAAACATTTTTTGCAGAAATAGGCCAAAGCTAAGTTTGACTCTAAGGTCCTCAAAATGGCAAAGCATTAAACTGTGTCCAAATTGGAAGTCTGGAAAAATGAAGCAGGTTTTGGCAGATGCACTGACCTTGTAGAACGAACCAGTTTTGGCTTAGTAAATGATGTCCAAAATGCATGAAAGTTGGTGTGCTACTATATTTTTCAGTTCTGGACATTTTTTGTCAAAAGTGGACTAAGGCTAAATCTGACCCTAAGGACCTCAAAACGACAATTATTGAAATGTGTACAAATCTGGACAGTTTTGTGCAATTCCATTGTTTTTGTCATAACTATTGATCTCGAACTCCAAATGATGCAAGGTTTGTTTCTGATTTTAGTTCACCTCTTAAGCTTTAATTTGACATCTTATTCACTGGAATTTGAGATTTTTTGCTTGTCTTAAGGATTGTGAGAAAATAGCCTATTGCAGTGAGGGTTTCATTTAGTTATATGCTTAGAAGATTTGTTGTAACTTCTCTTGTGATATTAATTTCTTGGGATTGTGGCATTGGGATGTTGTGTGGGCTGTTTTGAGTACTTGGGGATGTTTGGATTAATTGATGCTTGGCTTGAGATTGATCTTGAGTTGACTTGGGGCTTAATTGCACGGGTAAGCACGAAATGGAAACCCTAGTGACTAGGTAAGCATGCTAAGTGTTGATCCTTTGAATATTGAGTGTAATTTTATGTTTAGTAGGCTGCCCGTAGTTTCCTTATAGCCCTAAATGTGATTTTGATTCGTTGCATGTTGACAAATAGGCCTTTCTTGCATCGGAACCACTAAGATTGTTGTTACATGTGGAATAACCTTATTATTTGATTACGTGGACTTTGAAATGAGTTATATGACCTGATTTACGTGCGTTACATGGCTGCCTATTTAATATTCATATAACTCCATATGCTTTTCATGTGAGATTACTTGTCTATTCGTGCCTCGCTTGGTTACTTGTCAATATGCAATCTTATGACTGTCCGGAGGCAACCAACTTTGTTGTCCTCCTAATGTGATATATTAAATGTCATAAATGTGCATTGCATACAAGGTTGCAACCTTTCATTTTGGTATGGTAGCGTTCACTCATACCGGGCGGTATCGGGCTTGCCGGTGCAACTGTGACTACTATGGTCCCATTCCCTCTCTCGCTTGGGGGCTAGACTTCCTCGGAGAGTTGGGTCGTAGGATTTCGGGGTACATCCGGAGTACACCCACTTGGCGTGTTAAGGGGATGATTTGAAGTCGGCCGCAACAATTGAGAGCAAACGCTTACCGCATCCTTTTTCTATATGTATAAGTACTCTCGCTTGGTTCCTAGAGAACCTCGGGGAGGAAAGACTAGTAATTCTGCTCCTTTACTTTATGTTATCGTTATGTACTTAATTGTGTTGTATTCATGCTTGCAAAAGGATTTTCATAAGTTGAACCAGAAAATGAGTTTCAAAACCTATTTCTCGTTCCCCCTTGCTGAGTTCATAAGGACTCACCCTCTTTTATCATCTCAGGTGAAGAAGATGAAGAACAGGTACCTGAGGACGATATGCCTAACGATGATTCCTTGGAGTGATTGCCTGTCCTATGTGCTTTGCGCGATTATGGCTATTTGTGAACTATGCTACTTGAAGACTATTTCTTTTCATGTTGCTCAATGTTTGTAATGTAAAAGACCCCCGTTGTAATTTGGGGTCTAATTTTGGGTTGTACTGATATTAACTAGACAAACACTAGACACTACTATGATTGTTTTGCTATTATTACTGCTAGTATCTATAATAGGATTATGAAGTATTAGGTAAAGGCTATGTAAAATGAACCAACCAAATCTTAAGCAGGTACACGTTATTAAGCCAAGATCAACAGGTACTTTTGTAATGAGGATTAACAAACGAACGAGATATAGTATCATGCTAGGTTATTAATCAAACGAGACATCAAGATAACCAGTAGGGATTTCAATTGATGATAAATAATAATCTTAGTTGGAAATCAATTTGAGATGGTAAATTTTGAGGCATTTAGAGAATTAGGTCAAACCAAAGAGCCCAATTACAGTCGTTATGCTGTCGGTTTTCTGAAAAAGTTTGGAGTTTAGGCCAAAACGGTAAGTGTTAAATCTTCATGAACGGTTAAGTACGAGACGTGACTTGAATGTTTAGATCATACCCTAGTCTAACCTTTATAGGCCGGGTTGGGGCATGACATCATGTTGAGGGCACAATTCCTTTATGTGTTAATGGTTCACAGTCCTAGCCTAAAGAGATGGCCCATTCAGAAGGCCCAATGGGCTTAACGACAACCCATCCACTTCAACAACGCAGCATCCTCGCAAGACGTGATATCGATTCGTTGTAGGGCCCTCTAATGTCCGACGAGTAAGGGAGTCATCCTTTTAACAGCTCATGACGTACGATCCGGGACTGAAAAATAGAGTAAAAGAAGAAAAGTAGCACGAAACAGATGAAAACATTCGATTTTGGGCTACAAAAAGGGCACAGCGTACAAGCTGGCTGCCCTCGTCGTAGAGCTCTTGGAGAGCTTTGCAACGGTATGCTGTGCACCATGTAACTCCTTACGGATCAAAAGTTATGGGCACCGGAGCGATGGAGACCTGGTCACAAGCCCTACGCCCTCGGTTTGCAGGCCCAGCCACTACGTGAAGCGAAGTTGTCTTGCCCAAGGTGATGTGGGATTCGATAATAGAAATGTGGTGGATAAAGTATCTTGGCAACCATAACCGGAGCAATAAAAATTGAAAAGGGGGGTGCAACACGAGGACTTCCCAAGGGGTCACCCATCATAGTACTACTCTCGCCCAAGCACGCTTAACTTCAGAGATCTGATGGGATCTGGCGCATTAGTGCTGGTATGATCGCACCCGTCATGTTGATGGCGCAATTCCTTTATGTGTTAACAGTTCACAGTCCCTTCCTAGAGATATGGCCCATTCAAAAGGCCCAATAGGCTTAACGACAACCCATCTGCCGCAACAACGCAGCATCCTCGCAAGACGTGATATCGACGCGTTGTAGGGTTCTCTAATGTCCCGCGAGTAAGGTTGTCGTCCTTTTAACAGCTCACGACGTACGATCCGAGACGGAAAAACAGAGCAAAAGAAGAAAAGTGGCCCGAAACTGATGAAAACGTTCGATTTTGGGCTCCAAAAAGGGCAAAGCGAGCAAGCTAGCTGCCCCTGTCGTAGAGCTCTCGGAGAGCTTTGCAACGGTATGCTGTGCACCGCGTAACTCCTTACGAATCAAAAGTTATGGGCACCGGAGCGACGGAGACCTGGTCACAAGCCCTACGCCCTCGGTTTGCTGGCCCAGCCTCCACGTGAAGCGAAGTTGTCTTGCCGAAGGTGTCGTGGGATTCGATATTAGAAATGTTGTGGATAAAGTATCTTGGCAACCCTAACCGGAGCAAAAAAAATTCAAAAGGGGGGTGCAACACGAGGACTTCCCAGGGAGTCATCCATCCTAGTACTACTCTCGCCCAAGCACGCTTAATTTCGGAGTTTTGATGGGATCCGGTGCATTAGTGCTGGTATGATCGCACCCGACATGTTAAGGGCACAACTCCTTTATGTGTTAACAGTTCATAGTCCCAACCTAGAGAGATGGCCTATTTAGATGGCCCAATGGGCTTAACGACAACCTATCCGCTTCAACAACGCAGCATCCTCGCAAGACGTGATATCGACGCGTTGTAGGGCCTTCTAATGGCCCGCGAGTAAGGTTGTCGTCCTTTTAACAGCTCACGACATACGATCCGGGACGGAAAAACATAGCAAAAGAAGAAAAGTGGCCCGAAACTGATGAAAACGTTTGATTTTGGGCTACAAAAAGGGCTCAGCAAGCAAGCTAGCTGCCCCCGTCGTAGAGCTCTCGGAGAGCTTTGCAATGGTATGCTGTGCGCCGTGTAACGCCTTACGAATCAAAAGTTATGGGTACCGGAGCGACGGAGACCTGGTCATAAGCCCTACCCCCTCGGTTTGCTGGCCCAGCCTCCACGTGAAGCGAAGTTGTCTGGCCGAAGGTGCCGTGGGATTCGATAATAGATATGTGGTGGATAAAGTATCTTGGCAACCCTAACCGGAGCAAAAAAAATTGAAAAGGGGGGTGCAACACGAGGACTTCCGATGGGGTCACCCATCCTAGTACTACTCTCGCCCAAGCACGCTTAACTTCAGAGTTCTGATGGGATCCGGTGCATTATTGCTGGTATGATCGTACCCGTCATGTTGAGGGCACTATTCCTTTATGTGTTAACGGTTCACAGTCCCAGCCTAGAGAGATAGCCCATTCAGAAGGCCCAATGGGCTTAACAACAACCCATCCGCTTCAACAACGCAGCATCCTCTCAAGACGTGATATTGACGCGTTGTAGGGCCCTCTAATTTCCTACGAATAAGGTTGTCGTCCTTTTAACAGCTCACGACGTACTATCTGGGACGGAAAAACTTAGCAAAAAAAGAAAAGTGGCCCGAAACTGATGAAAATGTTTGATTTTGGGATCCAAAAAGGGCACAACAAACTAGCTAGCTGCCCCCGTCGTAGAGCTCTCGGAGAGCTTTACAACGGTATGCTGTGCGCCCCGTAACACCTTACGGATAAAAAGTTATGGGCACCGGAGCGACGGAGACCTGGTCACAAGCCCTACGCCCTCGGTTTGCTGGCCCAGCCTCCACGTGAAGCGAAGTTGTCTTGCCCAAGGTGCCGTGGGATTCGATATTAGAAATGTGGTGGATAAAGTATCTTGGCAACCCTAACCAGAGCAAAAAAAATTGAAAAGGGGGGTGCAACACGAGGACTTCCCAGGGGGTCACCCATCTTAGTACTACTCTCGCTCAAGCACACTTAAGTTCGGAGTTCTGATGGGATCCGGTGCATTAGTAATGGTATGATCACACCCGTCATGTTGAGGGCACAATTCCTTTATGTGTTAATGGTTCTCAGTCCCTGCCTAGAGAGATGGCCCATTCAAAAGGCCCAATGGGCTTAACGACAACCCATCTACTTCAACAACGCAGCATCCTCGCAAGACGTGATATCGACGCGATGTAAGGCCCACTAATGTCCCGTGACTAAGGTAGTCGTCCTTTTAACAGCTCACGACATACGATCCGGGATGGAAAAACAGAGCAAAAGAAGAAAAGTGGCCGGAAATTGATGAAAACATTCGATTATGGGCTCCAAAAAAGCGCACAGCGAGCAAGGGGGCTGCCCCCGTCGAAGAGCTCTCAGATAGATTTGCAACGGTATGCTGTACGCAGCGTTAAACCTTACGGATCAAAAGTTATGGGCACCGGAGCGATGGAGACCTGGTCATAAGCCCTATGCCCTGGGTTTGCTGGCCCAGCCTCCACGTGAAGCGAAGTTGTCATGGACAAGGTGCTGTGGGATACAATAATAGAAATGTGGTGGATAAAGCATCTTGGCAACCCTAACCGGAGAAAAAAAAATTGAAAAGGGGGGTGCAACACGAGGACTTCCCAAGGGGTCACCCATCCTAGTACCACTCTCGCTCAAGCACGATTAAGTTCGGGGTTCTGATGGGATCCGGTACATTAGTGTTGGTATGATCGCACCCATCATGTTGAGGGCACAATTCCTTTATGTGTTAACGGTTCACAGTCCCTGCCTAAAGAAAAGGACCATTCAAAAGGCCCAATGGGCTTAACGACAACCCATCTGCTTCAACAACGCAGCATCCTCGCAAGACGTGATATCGATGCGTTGTAGGGCCCTCTAATGTCCCGCGACTAAGGTTGTCGTCCATTTAACAGCTCACGACGTACGATTCGGGATGGAAAAACAGAGCAAAAGAAGAAAACTGGCCCGAAAATAATGAAAACGTTCGATTTTGGGCACCAGAAAGGGCACAGCAAGCAAGCTAGCTGCCCACGTCGTAGAGCTCTCGGAGAGCTTTGCAATGGTATGCTGTGCGCCACGTAACTCCTTACGGATCAAAATTTATGGGCACCGGAGCGACGGAGACCTGGGCCCAAGCCTTACGCCATCGGTTTGCTGGCCCAGCCTCCATGTGAAGCGAAGTTGTCTTGCCCAAGGTACTGTAGGATTCGATATTAGAAATGTGGCAGATAAAGTATCTTGGCAACCCTAACCGGAGCAAAAACAATTGAAAAAGGGGGTGCAACACGAGGACTTCCCAGGGGGTCACCCATCCTAGTACTACTCTCGGCCAAGCACGCTTAACTTCAGAGTTCTGATGGGATCCGGTGCATTAGTGCTGGTATGATCGCACCCATCATGTTGAGGGCACAATTCCTTTATGTGTTAACGGTTCACAGTCCCTGCATAGAGAGATGGCCCATTCAAAAGGCCCAATGGGCTTAACGACAACCCATCTTCTTCAACAACGCAACATCCTCGCAAGACGTGATATCGACGCATTGTAGGGCCCTCTAATGTCCCATGACTAAGGTTGTCGTCCTTTTAACAGCTCACGACGTACGATCCAGGACGGAAAAATAGAGCAAAAGAAGAAAAGTGGCCCGAAACAGATGAAAACATTCAATTTTGGGCTTCAAAAAGGGCACAGCAAGCAAGTTGGCTGCCCTCGTCATAGAACTCTCGGAGAGCTTTGCAACGGTATGCTGTGCGACGCGTAACTCCTTACGGATCTAAAGTTATGGGTACCGGAGCGACGGAGACCTGGTCACAAGCCCTACGCCCTCGGTTTGCTGGCCCAGCCTCCATGTGAAGCGAAGTTGTCTTGCCCAAGGTACTGTAGGATTCGATATTAGAAATGTGGCAGATAAAGTATCTTGGCAACCCTAACCGGAGCAAAAACAATTGAAAAAGGGGGTGCAACACGAGGACTTCCCAGGGGGTCACCCATCCTAGTACTACTCTCGCCCAAGGACGCTTAACTTCAAAGTTCTGATGGGATCCATTGCATTAGTGCTGGTATGATCACACCCGTCATGTTGAGGGCACAATTCCTTTATGTGTTAACGGTTCACAGTACCAGCCTAGAGAGATGGACCATTCAGAAGGCCCAATGGGCTTAACGACAACCCGACCACTTCAACAACGCTGCATCCTCGAAAGACGTGATATCGACGAGTTGTAGGGCCCTCAAATGTCCCGCGAGTAAGGTTGTCATCCTTTTAACAGCTCACGACGTACGATCCGGGATGAAAAAACATAACAAAACAAGAAAAGTGGCCCGAAATTGATAAAAACGTTCGATTTTAGGCTCCAAAAAGGGCATAGCGAGCAAGCTAGCTACCCCCGTAGTAGAGCTCTCCGAGAGCGTTGCAACAGTATGCTGTGCACCGCGTGACGCCTTACGGATCAAAAGTTATGGGCACCGGCGCGACGGAGACCTGGTCATAAGCCCTACGCCCTCGGTTTGCTGTTCCAGCCTCCACGTGAAGCTTTGTTGTCTTGAATAAGGTGCTGTGGGATTCGATAATAGAAATGTGGCGGATAAAGTATCTTGGCAACGCTAATCGAAGCAAAAAAAATTGGAAAGGGGGGTGCAACACGAGGACTTCCCAGGGGGTCACCCATCCTAGTACTACTCTCGGCCAAGCACGCTTAACTTCAGAGTTCTGATGTGATCCGGTGCATTAGTGCTGGTATGATCGCACCCGTCATGTTGATGGCACAATTCCTTTATGTGTTAACGGTTCACAGTCCCAGCCTAGAGAGATGGCCCATTCAAAAGGCCCAATGAGCTTAACGACAACCCAACCGCTTCAACAACGCAGCATCCTCGCAAGACGTGACACCGACGCGTTGTAGGGCCCTCTAATGTCCCGCGAGTAAGGTTGTCGTCCTTTTAACAACTCACGACGTACGATCTGGGACGGAAAAACATAGCAAAACAAGAAAAGTGTCTGAAATTGATGAAAACGTTTGATTTTGGGCTCCAAAAAGGGCACAGCAAGCAAGCTAGCTGCCCCCGTCGTAGAGCTCTCGGAGTGCTTTGCAACGGTATGTTGTGCGCCGCGTAACGCCTTACGGATCAAAAGTTATAGGCACCGGAGCGACGGAGACCTGGTCATAAGCCCTACGCCCTCGGTTTGCTGGCCAAGCCTCCACGTGAAGCGAAGTTGTCTTGAACAAGGTGCCGTGGGATTCGATAATAGAAATGTGGCGGATAAAGTATCTTGGCAACCGTAACCGGAGCAAAAAAAATTGAAAAGGGGGTGCAACACGAGGACTTCCCAAGGGGTCACCCATCCTAGTACTACTCTCGCCCAAGCACGCTTAAAATCAGAGTTCTGATGGGATCCGGTGCATTAGTGTTGGTATGATCGCACCCGTCATGTTGAGGGCACAATTCCTTTATGTGTTAACGGTTCACAGTCCCTGCCTAGAGAGATGGCCCATTCAAAAGGCCCTATGGGCTTAACGACAACCCGTCTGCTTCAACAACGCAGCATCCTCGCAAGACGTGATATCGTTGCATTGTAGGGCCCTCTAATGTCCCGCGACTAAGGTTGTCGTCCTTTTAACAGCTCACGATGTACGATCCGGGACAGAAAAACAGAGCAAAAGAAGAAAAGTGGCCCGAAACTGATGAAAACATTCGATTTTGGGCTCCAAAAAGGGCACCGCGAGCAAGCTTACTGTCCCCGTCGTAGAGCTCTCGGAGAGCTTTGCAACGGTATGCTGTGCGACGCGTAACTCGTTACGGATCAAAAGTTATGGGCACCAGAGCGAAGGAGACCTGGTCACAGGCCCAGCCTCCACGTGAAGCGAAGTTGTCTTGAACAAGATGCCGTTGGATTCGATAATAGAAATGTGGCAGATAAAATATCTTGGTAACCCTAACCAGAGCAAAAGAAATTGAAAAGGGTAGTACAACACGAGGACTTCCCCGGGGATTACCCATCCTAGTACTACTCTAGCCCAAGCACGCTTATCTTCTGAGTTCTGATGGGATCCAGTGCATTAGTGCTGGGATGATCGCACCCGTCATGTTGAGGGCACAATTCCTTTATGTGTTAACGGTTCACAGTCCCTGCCTAGAGAGATGGCCTATTCAAAAGGCCGAATGGGCTTAACGATAACCCATCCGCTTCAAAAAACGCAGCATCCTCGAAAGATGTGATATCGACGCGTTGTAGGGCCCTCTAATGTCCGGCGAGTAAGGTTGTCGTCCTTTTAACAGCTCACGACGTACGATCCGGGATGGAAAAACATAGCAAAAGAAGAAAAGTGGCCCGAAACTGATGAAAATGTTCGATTTTATGCTCCAAAAAGGGCACAGTGAGCAAGTTAGCTGCCTCAGTCGTTGAGCTCTCAAAGGGCTTTACAACGGTATGTTGTGCGCCGCGTAACTCCTTACGGATCAAAAGTTATGAGCATCGGAGCGACAGAGACTTGGTCATAAGCCCTACGCCCTCGGTTTGCTGGCCCAGCCTCCATGTGAAGCGAAGTTGCCTTTCCCAAGGTGCCGTGGGATTCGATAATAGAAATGTGGCAGATAAAGTATGTTGGCAACCCTAACCAGAGCAAAAAAAATTGAAAAGGGGGGTGTAACACGAGGACTTCCCAGGGGGTCACCCATCCTAGTACTACTCTCGCCCAAGCACGCTTAACTTCAGAGTTCTGATGGGATCCGGTGCATTATTGCTGGTATGATCGCACCCGTCATGTTGAGGGTAGAATTTCTTTAGGTGTTAATGGTTTACAGTCCCAGCCTAGAGAGATGGACCATTCAGAAGGCCCAATAGGCTTAACGACAACCCATCCGCTTCAACAACGCAGCATCCTCGCAAGACGCGATATCGACGTGTTGTAGGGCCCTCTAATGTCCTGCGAGAAAGGTTGTCGTCCTTTTAACAGCTCATGACGTGCGATCCGGGACGGAAAAATATAGCAAAAGAAGAAAAGTGGCCCAAAATTGATGAAAACGTTCGATTTAGGGCACCAAAAAGTGCAGAGCAAGCAAGCTAGCTTCCCCTGTCGTATAACTCTCGGAGAGCTTTCCAACGGTATGCTGTGCGCCGCGTAACTCCTTACGAATCAAAAGTTATGGGCACTGGAGCGATGGAGACCTGATCACAAGCCCTACGCCCTCAGTTTCCTGGCCCAGCCTCCACGCGAATCGAAGTTGCCTTGCCCAAGGTGCCGTGGGATTCGATAATAGAAATGTGGTGGATAAAGTATCTTGGCAACCATAACTGGAGCAAAAAAAATTGAAAAAGGGGGTGCAACACGAGGACTTCCCAGGGGGTCACCCATCCTAGTACTACTCTCGCCCAAGCACGCTTAACTTCAGAGTTTGGATGGGATCCGATGCATTAGTGCTGGTATGATACCCGTCACGTTGAGTTTAACGACAACCCATCCAGTTTAAAGACGTGATATCGACGCGTTGTAGGGCCCTCTAATGTCCGGCGAGTAAGGTTGTCGTCTTTTTAACAACTTACGACATACAATTTGGGGCGGAAAAACAGAGTTAAAGAAGAAAAGGGGTCCGAAACTGATGAAAATGTTCGATTTTGGGCTCAAAAAAAGGGTAAAGCGAGCAAGCTGGCTGCCCCCGTCGTAGAGCTCTCGGAGAGCTTTGCAACGGTATGCAGTGCGCCGCGTAACACCTTACGGATCAAAAGTTATGGGCACCAGAGCGATGGAGACCTGGTCACAAGCCCTACGCCCTCAGTTTGGTAGACCAGCCTCCACGTGAAGCGAAGTTGTCTTGCCTAAGGTGTCGTGGGATTCAATAATAGAAATGTGGTTGATAAAATATCTTGGCAACCATAACCGGAGCAAAAAAAATCGAAAAGTGGGGTGCAACACGAGGACTTCCCAGGGGGTCACCAATCCTTGTACTACTCTTGCCCAAGCATGCTTAACTTCGGAGTTCTGATGGGATCCGGTGCATTAGTGCTGGTATGATCGCACCCGTCATGTTGAGGGCATAACTCCTTTATGTGTTAATAGTTCACAGTCCCAGCCTTGAGAGATGGCCCATTCAAAAGGCCCAATGGGCTTAGCTACAACCCATCCGCTTCGATAACACACCATCCTCGCAAGACGTGATATCGAGGCATTGTAGGGCCCTCTAATGTCCCACGAGATTGGTTGTCGTCCTTTTAACAGCTGACGACGTACAATCCGTGACAGAAAAATAGCGCAAAAGCATAAAAGTGGCCCAAAATTGATGAAAACGTTCGATATTGGGCTCCAAAAAGGGCACAGCGAGCAAGCTAGCTGCCCCCGTCGTAGAGCTCTCGGAGAGCATTGCAATGGTATGCTGTGCTCCGCGTAACTTGTCACGCCCCAACCCGGCCTGTAAAGGTTAGACTAGGGTGTGATCTAAACATTCAAGTCACGTCTCGTACTTAACCGTCCATGAAGATTTAACACTTAACGTTTTGGCCTAAACTCTAAAATTTTTCAAAAAAACAGGCAGCATAACAGCCTTAATTGGGCTCCTTGGTTTGACCTAATTCTCTAAACGCCTCAAAATTTACTATCTCAAATTCATTTCCAACTAAGATTATTATTTATCATCAATTGAAATGCCCATCGGTTGTCTTGATGTCTCGTTTGATTAATAACCTAGCATGATACTATGTCTCGTTCATTTGTTAATCCTCGTTACCAAAGTACCTGTTGATCTTAGCTTAACAACGTGTACCTGCTTATGATTTGGTTGGTTCATTTTACTTAGCCTTTACCTAATACTTCATAATCCTATTATAGATACTAGCAATAATAATAGCAAAACGAACATAGTAGTGTCTAGTGTCTATCTAGTTAATATCAATACAAACCAAAATTAGACCCCAAATTACAACGGGGGTCTTTTACAATACAACATTGATCAACATAAAAGAAATAGTCTTCAAGTAGCATAGTTCGCAAATAGCCATATTCACGCAAGCACATAGGACAGGCAATCACTCCAAGGAATCATCGTTAGGCACATCGTCCTTAGGTACCTGTTCTTGATCTTCTTCACCTGAGATGATAAAAGAGGGTGAATCCTTATGAACTCAGTGAGGGGGAACGAGAAATAGGTTTTGAAACTCATTTTCCGGTTCAACTTATGAAAATCCCTTTTGTAAGCATGAATATAACACAATTAAGTACATAACAATAATATAAAGTAAATGAACACAATTACCTGTCTTTCCTCCTCGAGGTTCTCCAGGAACCAAGCGAGAGTACTTATACATATAGAAAAAGGATACGGTGAGCTTTTGCTCTCAGTTGTTGCGGCCGACTTCAAATCATCCCCTTAACACGCCAGGTGGGTGTACTCCAGATGTACCCCGAAATCCTACGACCCAACTCTCCGAGGAAGTCTAGCCCCCAAGCGAGAGAGGGAATGGGACCATGGTAGTCACGGGTGCACCGGCAAGCCCGATGCCGCCCGGTGTGCGTGATCGCTACCATGCCAGAATGAAAGGTTGCAACCTTATATGCAATGCACATTTATGACATTTAATATATCACATTAGGAGGACAACAAAGTAGGTTGCCTCCGAACAGTCATAAGATTGCACATTGACAAGTAAACAAGCGAGGCACGGATAGACAAGTAATTTCACTTGAAAAGCTCATGGAGTTATATGAACATTAAACGGACCGCCATGAAACGCACATAAATCAAGTCATATAACTCAATTCAAAGTCCACGTAATCAAATAATAAGATTATATAACATGCAACAACATCTACGTGGGCTCGGATGCAAGAAAAACCTATTTGTCAACATGCAATGATCAAAATCACATTTAGGACTATAAGGGCATCTACGCCTACTAAGCATATAATTCCACACAATATCCAAATGATCAACACTTAGCAAGACTACCTAGTCATTAGGGTTTCCATTTCGTGCTTACCCGTGTGATTAAACCATAAGTCAACTCAAAATCAATCTCAAGCCATGCATCAATTAATTCAAACATCCCCAAGTACTCAAAACAGTTCACACAACATTCCAATGTCACAATCCCAAGCAATCAATACCACAAGAGAAGTTACAACAATTTTTCTAAGCATATAACCAACTGAAACCCTCACTGCAATAGGCTGTTTTCTCACAATCATTAAGATAATCAAACAATTTCCAATTCCAGTGAATAAGATGTCAAATTAAAGCTGAAGAAGTGAACTAAAATCAGAAACAAACCTTGTATCATTTGGCATTCGTGATCAATAGTTATAGCCGAAACAGTGGGGTAGCACAAAACTGTCTAGATTTGCACTCATTTCAATAATTGACGTTTTTGAGGTCCTTAGGGTCATATTTAGCCTTAGTCCATTTCTGAAAAAATGTCCAAAACTGAAAAATATAGTAGCACACCAAATTTCATGCATTTTGGATATCATTTACTAAGTCAAATCTGGTTCGTTCTACAAGGTCAGTGCATCTGCCAAAACCTGCTTCATTTTTCCAGATTTCCAGATTTGGACACATTTTAATGATTTGCCATTTTGAGGACCTTAGAGTCGAAATTAGCTTTGGCCTATTTCTACGAAAAATGTTCAAAACTGGAAAAACTAGTCCCCTACCAATTTTCATGCATTTTCAACATCATTTTCCTAGCCAAACTCACCTCGAAACAACAAGTCAGAGAGCTGTCACACAATCCGATTTCACCTATCATCATTTTCAAGCCAAAACCTTGCCATGCATGGTTGAGGAAGCTTATGAACACACATATATCTCAAATGCAGAAGCAAAGGCATACATTTAAGAGCATGCATGTGGATTTTTGAATGATTTTCAAAAGGTTTTAGCCCTCACCTTAGCAAATCAACAAGAAGATGCACAAAAACTTGTTGAAGCACAATTTTCTTCTTCTTCCTTGCTTAGCCAAGACACCACCCTATTTCTCTCTATTTTTCCTAGCTTAGTGACCAAGTTCTTAGTAGATGCATGTGGTTAGAACAAGAAGAAAATAAATGGAAGCTAGCAAACTCACCAAGGCCGAAATGGTGACTCAAAACATGCATGTGTGATTGTTGCATCCTAGCTAGCTTGGTCGAGTTCCTTTGCTTGTGGCTTGTCTTGATACACCATGGATTGATGAAGATGAGCAAAGGCAAGATAAAACTCAGCCAAAACCCAGATTGAGTGAGAAGAATGAGAGGGAGATAGAGAAATGTGAGGAGAGTAAGAGAAATGAGAGAAAATAGAAGCTTTTGCAATTGTTGATGCAAATGTTGGCCTTGGGCATGCAAAAATCTAATTTTGTGTCATCTTTTGAATTGTTTTAGCATGTCTGTAAGAGAATGTTGGGTATTTAGGGATTTTAGGTAGAATAGAATATAGGATATGTTTAGAGGTTTGTGAGATTTTATCTTGTAGTGAGTTTAAAATATAATATTTAGGTGTTAGTGGATTTTGTAGAGATTTGAATTAGGATTATAATAACAGTTAGTGGTGTTTGTAGGATTATTTTATAGTCTAGTGTTTTGTGTAGGATTCTTTATTGATTAGCGTGCGGGCATGCTTTCCTAGGTCTAGGGCACGCATTACGAGACACGCACATAAATTGATACGAGGCACGAATCACGAGGTAGACACAAACTACGAGGTAGACACGTACTTCAAGACCAATGTACACAATCGTAGATTAATGCACATAAATCAAGGCAATGCACACAAATCAAGGCACGACTCTATATCTAGGTTAAGGTATGCAGTTCAAGGTTAGGGCACACGAAACAAGGTGTCACACGCAATTCAAGGTCAGGACACGTATATCTAGGTATGTAGTACATCGAGGATTAGGGCACACAATTCTAAGTCAAGGCACGTATGACGACGCATGCACGAAAACCAAGACAAGGCACCCAATCCAAGATCAGTCATATACTTCCAGGTCTAAGGCACGTAAATCGAGGTAACACACATTATTCGGGGTCGGGCCTCACATAACTCCTTATGAATCAAAAGTTATGGCCACCGGAGCGACGGAGACCTGGTCACAAGCCCTACACCCTCAGATTATTGGCCCAGCCTCCACGTGAAGCGAAGTTGTCTTGCCCAAGGTGCCGTCGGATTCGAAAATAGAAATGTGGTGGATAAAGTATCTTGGCAACCATAACCGGAGCAAAAAAAATTGAAAAGGAGGGTGTAACACGAGGACTTCCCATGGGGTCACCCATCCTAGTACTACTCTCGCCCAAGCACGCTTAACTTCAGAGTTCTGATGGGATCCGGTGCAATAGTGCTGGTATGATCGCACCCGTCATGTTGAGGGCACAATTCCTTTATGTATTAACGGTTCACAGTCCCAGCCTAGATAGATGGACCATTTAGAAGGCCCAATGGGCTTAACGACAACCCATCCGCTTCAGCAACGCAGCATCCTCGCAAGACGTGATATCGATGCGTTGTAGGGCCCTCTAATGTCCCGTGAGTAAGGTTGTCGTCCTTTTAACAGCTTATGATGTACGATCCGGGACCGAAAAACAGAGCTAAATAAGAAAAATGGCCAGAAACTGATGAAAACGTTTGATTTTGGGCTCCAAAATGGGCATAGCGAGCAAGCTGGCTTCCCCTGTCATAGAGCTCTCGGAGAGCTTTTCAACAGTATGCTGTGCGCTGCATAACACCTTATGGATCAGAAGTTATGGGCATCGGAGCGATGGAGACCTAGTCACAAGCCCTACGCCCTCAGTTTGCTGGCCCAGCCTCCACATGAAGCGAAGTTGTCTTGCCCAAGGTGCCGTGGGATTCGATAATAGAAATGTGGTGGATAAAATATCTTAGCAACAATAACCGAAGCAAAAAAAATTGAAAATGAGGGTGCAACACGAGGATTACCTAGGGGGTCACCCATCCTAGTACTACTCTCGCCCAAGCACGCTTAACTTCAGATTTCTGATGGGATCCCGTGCGTTAGTGCTGGTATGATCACACCCGTCATGTTGAGGGCACAATTCCTTTTTGTGTTAACGGTTCACAGTCCCAGCCTAGAGAGATGGCCCATTCAAAAGGCCTAATGGGCTTAACGACAACCAATCCGCTTCAACAACGCAGCATCCTCGCAAGACACGATATCGACGCGTTCTAGGGCCCTCTAATGTCCTGCGAGAAAGGTTGTCGTCCTTTTAACAGCTCACGACGTACGATCCGGGACGAAAAAACAGAGCAAATGAAGAAAAGTGGCCCGAAACTGATAAAAACGTTCGATTTTGGGCTCCAAGAAGGGTACAACGAGCAAGATAGCTGCCCCCATCGTAGAGCTCTCAGAGAGCTTTACAACGGTATGCTGTGCATCACGTAACTCCTTACGGATCAAAAGTTATGGGCACCGGAGTGACGGAGACTTGGTCACAAGCCCTACGCTCTCGGTTTGCTGGCCCAGCCTCCATGTGAAGCGAAGTTGTCTTGCCCAAGGTGCCGTGGGATTCGATAATAGAAATGTGGAGTATAAAGTATCTTGGCAACCCTAACTGGAGCAAAAAAAATTTAAAAGGTGGGTGTAACCCGAGGACTTCCCATGGGGTCACCTATCCTAGTACTACGCTCGCCCAAGCACGCTTAACTTCGGAGTTCTGATAGGATCCAGTGCATTAGTGTTGGTATAATCGCACCTGTCATGTTGAGGGCACAATTCCTTTATGTGTTAACGGTTCACAGTCCCAGCCTAGATAGATGGCCCATTCAGAAGGCCCAATGGGCTTAACGACAACCCATCCACTTCAACAACGCAGCATCCTCGCAAGACGTGATATCGACGCGTTGTAGGGCCCTTTAATGTCCCGTGAGAAAGGTTGTTGTGCTTTTAACAGCTCATAACGTACGATCCAGGACGGAAAAACAGAGCAAAAATAGAAAAGAGGCCCAAAACTGATCAAAACGTTTGATTTTGGGCTCCAAAAAGGACACAGCAAGCAAGCTAGCTGCCCTTGTCGTAGAGCACTCGTAGAGCTTTTCAACGGTATGCTGTGCGCTGCCTTACTCCTTACGAATCAAAAGTTATGGGCACCAGAGCGACGAAGACCTGGTCACAAGCCCTACACCATCAGTTTGATGGCCCAGCCTCCACGTGAAGCGAAGTTGTCTTGCCAAGGTGATGTGGGATTTGATAATAGAAATGTGGTGGATAAAGTATCTTAGCAACCATAACCGGAGCAAAAAAAATCAAAAAGTGGGCTGCAACACAAGGACTTCCCAAGGGTTACCATCCTAGTACTACTCTCGCCCAAGCGCGCTTAACTTCAGTGTTCTGATGGGATCTGGTGCATTAGTGCTGGTATGATCGCACCCGTCATGTTGAGGGCACAATTCTTTTATGTGTTAACGGTTCACAATCCCAGCCTAGAGAGATGGCCCATTCCGAAGGCCCAATGGGCTTAACGACAACCCATCCGCTTCAACAATGCAGCATCCTCGCAAGACGTGATATCGACGCATTTTAGGACCCTCTAATGTCCCGCGAGAAAGGTTGTCTTCCTTTTAACAGCACACGAAGTACGATCCGGGACGGAAAAACAGAGCAAAAGAAGAAAAGTGGCCCGAAATTGATGAAAACGTTTGATTTTGGGCTCCAAACAGGGCACAACGAGCAAGCTAGCTGCCCTCGTCGTACTGCTCTCGGAAAGCTTTACAACGGTATGCTCTGCGCCGCCTAACTCCTTACGAATCAAAAGTTATGGGCACCGGAGCGACGGAGACTTGGTCACAAGCCCTACACCATCAGTTTCCTGGCCCAGCCTCCGCGTGAAGCGAAGTTGTCTTGCCAAGGTGCCGTGGGATTCGATAATAGGAATGTGGTGGATAAAGTAGCTTAGCAACGATAATCGGAGCAAAAAAAATCAAAAAGGGGGGTGTAACACGAGGACTTCCCAGGGGGTCACCCATCCTAGTACTACTCTCGCCCAAGAACGCTTAACTTCAGTGTTCTGATGGGATCCGGTGCATTAGTGCT
The DNA here is from genome assembly GCA_037974665.1 of Ehretia macrophylla. Lineage (NCBI taxonomy): Eukaryota > Viridiplantae > Streptophyta > Magnoliopsida > Boraginales > Ehretiaceae > Ehretia > Ehretia macrophylla. The sequence goes on along the minus strand of CM075770.1, from coordinate 82,323,459 downwards.
GGTATGATAGCACCCGTCATGTTAAGGGCACAATTCCATTATGTGTTAACGATACACAGTCCCAGCCTAGAGAGATGGCCTATTCAAAAGGCCCAAATGGCTTAACGACAACCCATCCGCTTCAACAACGCAGCATCCTCGCAAGACGTGATATCGACGCGTTGTAGGGCAATCTAATATCCCGCGAGAAAGGCTGTCGTCCTTTTAATAGCTCATGACGTACGATCCGGGAAAGAAAAACACAGCAAAAGAAGAAAACTGGCCCGAAACTAATGAAAACGTTTGATTTTGGGCTCCAAAACAAGCATAACGAGCAAGCTGGCTGCTCCCGTCGTTGAGCTCTCGGAGAGCCTTACAACGGTATGCTGTGCGCTACGTAACTCCTTACGGATCAAAAGTTATGGGCACCGGAGCGACGGAGACATGGTCACAAGCCCTACGCCCTCGATTTGCTGGCCCAGCCTCCACGTGAAGTGAAGTTGTATTGCCCAAGGTGCCGTGGGATTCGATAATAGAAATGTGGAGGATAAAGTATCTTGGCAACCCTAACCGTTGCAAAAAAAATTGGAAATGGGGGTTTAAGACAAGGACTTCCCATGGGGTCACCCATCCTAGTACTACTCTCGCCGAAGCACGGTTAACTTCAGAGTTCTGATGGGATCCGGTACCTTAGTGCTGGTATGATCGCACCCGTCAGGTTGAGGGCACAATTCCGTTATGTGTTAACAGTTCACAGTCCCAGCCTAGAGAGATGGACCATTCAGAAGGCCCAATGGGCTTAACGACAACCCATCATGTTCAACAATGCAGCATCCTCGCAAGACGTGATATCGACGCATTACAGGGCCCTCTAATGTTCTGCAAGTTAGGTTGTCATCTTTTTCGCATCTCACGTCGTACGATCTGGGATGGAAAAACATCAAAAGAGAACAAAAGTGGCCCGAAATTGATTAAAATGTTCAATTTTGGGCTCTAAAAAGGACACAGCGAGCAAGCTAGCTGCCCTCGTCGTAGAGCTCTCGGAAAGCTTTACAACGGTATGCTGTGCGCCGCCCAACTCCTTATGAATCAAAAGTTATGGGCACCGGAGCGACGGAGACTTGGTCACAAGCCCTACACCATCAGTTTCCTAGCCCAACCTCCGCGTGAAGCGAAGTTGTCTTGCCAAGGTGCCGTGGGATTCGATAATAGAAATGTCGTTGATAAAGTATCTTAGCAACGATAACCCGAGCAAAAAAAATTGAAAAGAGGGGTGCAACATGAGCACTTCCCAGGGGGTCACCCATCCTAGTACTACTCTTGCCCAAGAACGCTTAACTTCAGTGTTCTGATGGGATTCGGTGCATTAGTGCTGGTATGATCGCACCCGTCATGTTGAGGGCACAATTCCTTTATGTGTTAACGATTCACAGTCCCAGGCTAGAGAGATGGCCTATTCAAAAGGCCCAATGGGCTTAACGATAACTCATCCGCTTCAACAACGTAGCATCCTCGCAAGACGTGATATCGAAGTGTTGTAGGGCCCTCTAATGTCCTGCGAGAAAGGCTGTCGTCCTTTTAGTAGCTCACGACGTACGATCCGGGGAAGAAAAACATAGCAAAAGAAGAAAACTCGCCCGAAACTGATGAAATCGTTCGGTTTTGGGCTCCAAAACGAGCATAGCGAGCAAGCTGGCTGCCCTCGTCGTAGAGCTCTCGGGGAGCTTTACAACGGTATGCTATGTGCTGCGTAACTCCTTACGGATCAAAAGTTATGGGCACCGGAGCGACGGAGACCTGGTCACAAGCCCTACGCCCTCGGTTTGCAGTCCCAGCCTCCACGTGAAGCGAAGTTGTGTTGCCCAAGGTGCCGTGGGATTCGATAATAGAAATTTGGCGGATAAAGTATCTTGGCAACCCTAACCAGAGCAAAAAAAATTGAAAAGGGGGGTGTAACACGAGGACTTCCCATGGGGTCACCCATCCTAGTACTACTCTCGCCCATGCACGCTTAACTTCAGAGTTCTGATGGGATCCGGTGCATTAGTGCTGGTATGATCGCACCCGTCATGTTGAGGGCATAATTACTTTATGTGTTAACGGTTCACAGTCCCAGCCTAGAGAGAAGGCCCATTCAAAAGGCCCAATGGGCTGAATGACAACCCATCCGCTTCAACAACGCAGCATCCTCACAAGACATGATATCGACGCGTTGTAGGGCCCTCTAATGTCCTGCAAGAAAGGTTGTTGTCCTTTTAAAATCTCACGATGTACGATCTGGGACGAAAAAATATAGCAAAAGAAGAAAAGTGGCCCGTAACTGATGAAAACGTTCAATTTTGGGCTCCAAAAAGGGTACAGTGAGCACGCTACTACCCCCGTCGTAGAGCTCTGGGAGAGCTTTACAACAATATGCTGTGCGCCACGTAACTCCTTACGATTCAAAAGTTATGGGCACCGGAGTGACGGGGACTTGGTCAAAAGCCCTACACCCTCAGTTTGCTGGCCCAACCTCCACGTGAAGCGAAGTTGTCTTGCCCAAGGTGCCGTGGGATTCGATAATAGAAATGTGGTGGATAAAGTATCTTGACAACCATAATCGAAGCAAAAAAAATTGAAAAGGGGGGTGCAACACGAGGACTTCCCAAGGGGACACCCATCCTAGTACTACTTTCTCCCAAGCACGCTTAACTTCAGAGTTCGGATGGGATCCGATGCATTAGTGCTGGGATGATCGCACCCGTCATGTTGAGGGCACAATTCCTTTATGTGTTAACGGTTCACAGTCCCAGCCTAGAGAGATGGCCCATTCAAAAGGCCCAATGGGCTTAACGACAACCCATCCGTTTCAGCAACGTAGCATCCTCGCAAGACGTGATATCGATGCATTGTAGGGCGCTCTAATGTCCCGCGAGTAAGGTTGTTGTCCTTTTAACAGCTTACGACGTACGATCCGGGACGGAAAAATAGAGCTAAAGAAGAAAAGTTGCCAGAAACTGATGAAAACGTTCGATTTTGGGCTCCAAAACGGGTATAGCGAGCAAGCTGGCTTCCCCCGTCGTAGAGCTCTCGGAGAGCTTTGTAAAGGTATGTTGTGGGCTGCTAACACCTTACGGATCAAAAGTTATGGGCACCGGAGCGATGGAGACCTGGTCATAAGCCCTACTCCCTCAATTTGCTAGCCCAGCCTCCACATAAAGCGAAGTTGACTTGCCCAAGGTGCCGTGGGATTCGATAATAGAAATGCGGTGCATAAAGTATCTTGGCAACCATAACCGGAGCAAAAAAAATTGAAAAGGGGGGTGCAACACGAGGACTTCCCAAGGTGTCACCCATCCGAGTACTACTCTCGCCCAAGCACACTTAACTTCGGAGTTCTGATGGTATCCGATGCATTAGTACTGGTTTGATCATACCCCTCATGTTGAGGGCATAATTCCTTTATGTGTTAACAGTTCACAGTCCCAGCCTAGAGAGATGGCACATTCAAAAGGCCCAATGTGCTTAACGACAACCCATCCACTTCAGCAACGCAGCATCCTCGCAAGACGTGATATCGATGCATTGTAGGGCCCTCTAATGTCCCGCGAGTAAGGTTGTTGTCCTTTTAACAGCTCACGACGTACGATCCGGGACAGAAAAACAAAGCTAAAGAAGAAAAGTTTCCCGAAACTGATGAAAATCTTCGATTTTGGGCTGCAAAAATGGGCATAGCAAGCTAGCTGGCTGCCCCCGTCGTAGAGCTCTCCGAGAGCTTTGCAACGATATGCTATGCGCCGTGTAATACCTTACGGATCAAAAGTTTTGGGCACTAGAGCGATGGACTCTAGTCACAAGCCCTACGCCCTCGGTTTGCTGGCCCGGCCTCCACGTTAAGTGAAGTTGTCTTGCCCAAGGTGTCATGGGATTCGATAATAGAAATGTGATGGATAAAGTATCTTCGCAACCATAACCGCAGCAAAAAAAATTGAAAAGGTGGGTGCAACACGAGGACTTCCCAGGGGGTCATCATTCCTAGTACTACTCTCGCCCAAGCACGTTTAACTTCAGAGTTCTGATGGGAACCGGTGCATTAGTGCAGGTATGATCACACCCGTCATGTTGAGGGCACAATTCCTTTGTGTTAACGGTTTACAGTCCCAACCTAGAGAGATGGCCCATTCAAAAGGCCCAATGGGCTTAACGACAACCTATCTGCTTCAACAACGCAACATCCTTACAAGACGTGATATCGACGCGTTGTAGGGCCCTCTAATGTCCCGTGAGAATCGTTGTCGGCCTTTTAACAGCTCATGACGTACGATTCGGGACGGAAAAAGATAGCAAAGAGGAAAAGTGGCCTGAAACTGATGAAAACGTAAAATTTTGGGCTCCAAAAAGGGCACACCAAGCAAGCTTGCTGCCCCCGTCGTAAAGCTCTCGGTGAGCTTTACAACGGTATGTTGTGCGCCATGTAACTCCTTACGAATCAAACGTTATGGGCACCGGAGCAACGGAGACCTGGTCACAAGCCCTACACCCTCAGTTTGCTGGCCCAGCCTCCACGTGAAGTGAAGTTGTCTTGCCCAAGGTGCCGTGGGATTCGATAATAGAAATGTGGTGGATAAAGTATCTTGGAAACCATAACCGGAGCAAAAAAAAATTGAAAAGGGGGGTGCAACACGAGGACTTCCCAAGGGGACACCCATCCTAGCACTACTTTCGCCCAAGCACGCTTAACTTCAGAGTTCGGATGTGATCCGATGCATTAGTGCTGGTATGATCAAACCCGTCATGTTGAGGGCACAATTCCTTTATGTGTTAACGGTTCACAGTCCCAGCCTAGAGAGATGGCCAATTCAATAAGCCCAATTGGCTTAACGAAAACCCATCCGCTTCAATCACACAACATCCTCGCAAGACGTGATATTGATGCGTTGTTGGGCCTTCTAATGTCCCGTGAGTAAGGTTTTCTTCCTTTTAACAACTTACAACGTACGATCCGGGACAGAAAAATAGAGCAAAAGAAGAAAAGTGGCCTGAAACTGATGAAAACGTTCGATTTTGGACTCCAAAAAGAGCATAGCGAGGAAGCAAGCTGGTCCCGTCGTAGAGCTCTCAGAGAGCTTTGCAACGGTATGTTGTGCACCACGTAACATCTTACGGATAAAAAGTTATGGCACCGGAGCGATGGAGACCTGGTCACAAGCCTTACACCCTCCGTTTTCTGGCCCAGCCTCCACGTGAAGCGAAGTTGTCTGGACCAAGGTATCGCGGGATTATATAATAGAAAAGTGGTGGATAAAGTATCTTGGCAACCATAACTGGAGCAAAAAAAATTGAAAATGGGGGTGCAACACAAGGACTTCCCATGGGATCACCCATCCTAGTACTACTCTCGCCCAAGCACGCTTAACTTCAGAGTTCGGATGGGATCCGTTGCATTAGTGCTACTATGATCGCACCTGTAATGTTGAGGGCACAATTCCTTTATGTGTTAACGATTCACAGTCCCAGCCTAGAGAGATGGCCCATTCAAAAGGCCTAATGGGCTTAACGGCAACCCATCCGCTTCAACAACGAAACATCCTCGCAAGACGTGATATCGACGTGTTGTAGGGCCTTCGAATGTCCAGCGAGTAAGGTTGTCGTCCTTTTAACAGGTTACAACGTACGATCCGAGATGGAAAAACAGAGCTAAAGAAGAAAAGTGGCGCAAAATTGATGAAAACGTTCGATTTTGTGCTCCAAAATGGGGCTCAGCGAACAAGCTAGTTGCCCCAGTTGTAGAGCTCTCGGAGAGCTTTACAATGGTTTGTTGTGCGCCGCGTAACACCTTTCGGATCAAAAGTTATGGGCACCGGAGCGATGGAGACCTGGTCACAAGCCCTACGCCCTCGATTTGCTGGCCCAGCCTCCACGTGAAGCGAAGTTGTCTTGGCCAAGGTTCCATGGGAGTTGATAATAGAAAAGTGGTGGATAAAGTATCTTGGCAACCATAACTGGAGCAAAAAAAATTGAAAATGGGGGTGCAACACAAGGACTTCCCATGGGATCACCCATCCTAGTACTACTCTCGCCCAAGCACGCTTAACTTCAGAGTTCGGATGGGATCCGTTGCATTAGTGCTACTATGATCGCACCTGTAATGTTGAGGGCACAATTCCTTTATGTGTTAACGATTCACAGTCCCAGCCTAGAGAGATGGCCCATTCAAAAGGCCTAATGGGCTTAACGACAACCCCTCCGCTTCAACAACATAGCATCATCACAAGACGTGATATCGATGCATTGTAGGGCCCTCTAATGTACCGCGAGTATGGTTGTTATCATTTTAACAGCTTACGACGTACGATCCGGGACGGAAAAACAGAGATAAAGAAGAAAAGTGGCTCGAAACTGATGAAAATGTTCGATTTTGGGCTCCAAAACGGGCAAAGCGAGCAAGTTGGCTGCCCCCATCGTAGAGCTCTAGCAGAGCTTTGCAACGGTATGCTGTACGCCGCGTAACACTTTACGAATCAAAAGTTATGGCCACCAGAGCGATGGAGACCTGGTCACATGCCCTACTCCCTCGGTTTGCTGGCCCAGCCTCCACGTGAAGCGAAGTTGTCTTGCCCGAGGTGCCGTGGGATTCGATAATAGAAATGTGGTGGATGAAGTATCTTGGCAACCCTAACCGGTGCAAAAAAAATTGAAAAGTGGGATGCAACAAGACGACTTCCCAAGGGGTCACCCATCCTAGTACTACTCTCGCCCAAGCACGCTTAACTTCAGAGTTCGGATGGGATCCGTTGCATTAGTGCTGGTATGATCGCACCCGTCATATTGAGGGCACAATTCATTTATGTGTTAAAGGTTCACAGTCCCAGCCTAGAGAGATGGCCCATTCAAAAGGCCCAATGGGCTTAACGACAACCTATCCGCTTCAACAACGCAGCATCCTTACAAGACGTGATATCGACGTGTTGTAGGGCCCTCTAATGTCCCATGAGAAAGGTTGTCGTCCTTTTAACAGCTCACGACGTACGATCCGGGATGAAAACATATAGCAAAAGAGGAAAAATGATGAAAACGTTCGATTTTGGACTTTAAAAAGGGCACACGAGCAAGCTAGCTGCCCCCGTCGTAGAGCTCTCGGAGAGCTTTACAACGGTATGCTGTGCGCCGCATAACTCCTTACGAATCAAAAGTTATGGGCACCGGAGCAACGGAGACCTGGTCACAAGCCCTACACCCTCAGTTTGCTGGCCGAGCCTCCACGTGAAGCGAAGTTGTCTTGCCCATGGTGCCGTGGGATTCGATAATAGAAATGTTATGGATAAAGTATCTTGGCAACCATAACCGGAGCAAAAAAAATTGAAAAGTGGGATGCAACAAGATGACTTCCCAAGGGGTCACCCATCCTAGTACTACTCTCGCCCAAGCACGCTTAACTTCAAATTTCAGATGGGATCCGATACATTAGTGCTGGCATGATCGTACCCGTCATGTTGAGGGCACAATTCTTTTATGTGTTAATTGTTCACAGTCCCAGCCAAGAGAGATGGACTATTCAGAAGGCCCAATGGGCTTAACAACAACCCATCCTCTTCAACAACGCAGCATCCCTGCAAGACGTGATATCGACGCGTTGTAGGGCCCTCTAATGTCCTGCGAGTAAGGTTGTGGTCCTTTTAACAGCTCACGACGTACGATCCGGTACGGAAAAACATAGCAAAAGAATAAAAGTGGCCCGAAACTGATGAAAACGTTCAATTTTGGCCACCAAAATGGGCACAGCGAGCGCGCTAGCTGCCCCCATCATAGAGTTCTCGGAGAGCTTTACAACGGTATGCTGTGTGCCGCATAACTCCTTACGAATCAAAAGTTATGGGCACTGGAGCGACGGAGACCTAGTCACAAGCCCTACACCCTCAGTTTGTTGGCCCAGCCTCCACGTGAAGCAAACTTGTCTTGCCCAAGGTGCCATGGGATTCGATAATAGAAATGTGGTGGATAAAGTATCTTGGCAACCATAACCGGAGCAAAAAAAATTGAAAAGGGGGGTACAACAAGATGACTTCCCAAGGGGTCAGCCATCCTAGTACTACTCTCGCCCAAGCAGGCTTAACTTCAGAGTTCGGATGGGATCCAGTGCATTAGTGCTGGTATGATCACCCCCGTCATGTTGAGGGCACAATTCCTTTATGTGTTAACGGTTCACAGTCCTAGCCTAGAGAGATGTCCCATTCAAAAGGCCCAATGGGCTTAACGACAAACCATCCGCTTCAACAACGCTGCATCCTCGCAAGACGTGATATCGACGTGTTGTAGGGCCCTCTAATGTCCCGCGAGAAAGGTTGTCGTCCTTTTAACAGCTCACGACGTACGATCCGGTACGGAGAAACATAGCAAAAGAAGAAAAATGGCCTGAAACTGATGAAAACATTTGATTTTTGGCTCCAAAATGGGCACAGCGAGCAAGCTAGTTGCCCACGTCGTAGAGCTCTTGGAGCACTTTACAACGGTATGCTGTGCGCAGCGTAACTCCTTACGGATCAAAAGTTATGGGCACCGGAGCGACGGAGACCTTGTCACAAGACCTACGCCCTCGGTTTGCTGGCGCAGCCTCCACGTGAAGCGAAGTTGTCTTGCCCAAGGTGTCGTGGGATTCGATAATAGAAATGTGGAGGATAAAGTATCTTAGCAACCATAACCGGAGCAAAAAAAATTGAAAAAGGGGGTGGAACACGAGGACTTCCCAGGGGGTGACCCGTCCTAGTTCTACTATTGCCCAAGCATGCTTTACTTCAGAGTTCTGATGGGATCCGGTGCATTAGTACTGGTATGATCGCACCCTTCATGTTGAGGGCACAATTACTTTATGTGTTAACGGTTCACAGTCCAAGCCTAGAGAGATGGCCCATTCAAAAGTCCCAATGGGCTTAACGACAACCCATCCGCTTCAACAACGTAGCATCCTCGCAAGACGTGATATCGACGCGTTGTAGGGCCCTCTAATGTCCCGCGAGAAAGGTTGTCGTCCTTTTATCAGCTCACGACGTACGATCCGGGATGAAAAAACATACTAAAGGAAAAAAAGTGGCCCAAAACTGATGAAAAGGTTCGATTTTGGGCTCCAAAAAGGGCACAGCGAGCAAGCTGGCTGACCCCGTCGTAGTGCTCTCGGAGAGATTTACAAAGGTATGATGTGCGCCGCGTAACTCGTTACGGATCAAAAGTTATGGGAATCGGAGCGACGGAGACATGGTCACAAGCCCTACTCCCTCGGGTTGCTGGCCCAGCCTCCACGTGAAGCGAAGTTGTCTTGCCCATGATGCCGTGGGATTCGATAATAGAAATGTGATGGATAAAGTATCTTGGCAACCCTAACCGGAGCAAAAAAAATTGAAAAGGGGGGTGCAACATGAGGACTTCCCAGGGGTCACCCATCTTAGTACTACTCTTGCCCAAGTACGCTTAACTTCAGAGTTCTTATGGGATCCGGTGCATTAGTGCTGGTATGATCGCACCCGTCATGTTGAGAGCACAATTCCTTTATTTTTTAACGGTTCACAGTCCCATCCTAGAGAGATGGCTCATTCAAAAGTCCCAATGGGCTTAACAATAACCCATCCGCTTCAACAACGTAGCATCCTCGCAAGACGTGATATCGACGCATTTTAGGGCCCTCTAATGTCCCGTTAGAAAGGTTGTCATCCTTTTAACAGCTCACGACGTACGATCCGGGACCGAAAAACATAGTTAAAGAAGAAAAGTGGCCTGAAACTTATAAAAACGTTCGATTTTGGGCTCCAAAAAGGGCACAGCGAGCAAACTGGCTGCCCCAGTCGTAGAGCTCTCGGAGAACTTTACAAAGGTATGTTGTGCGGCGCGTAACTCCTTACGTATCAAAAGTTATGGGAACCGGAGCGACAGAGACATGGTCACAAGCCCTACTTTCTCGGTTTGCTGGCCCAGCCTCCACGTGAAGCGAAGTTGTCTTGCCCAAGGTGCCTTGGGATTCGATCAAATAAATGTGGTGGATAAAGTATCTTGGCAACCCTAACCGGAGCAAAAAAAATTGAAAAGGGGGGTGTAACAAGAGGACTTCCCATTGGGTCACCCATCCTAGTACTACTCTCGCCTGAGCACGCTTAACTTCAGAGTTCTGATAGGATCCAGTGCATTAGTGCTGGTATTATCGCACCTTTCCTGTTGAGGGCACAATTCCTTTATGTGTTAACGGTTCACAGTACCAGCCTAGAGAGATGGACCATTCAGAAGGCCCAATGGGCTTAACGACAACCCATCAGTTTCAACAATGCAGCATCCTCGCAAGACGTGATATTGACGCGTTGTAGCGCCCTCTAATGTCCCGCGAGAAAGGTTGTCGTCCTTTTAGCAGCTCACGACGTACGATCCGGGACCCAAAAAAACATCAAAAGAATAAAAGTTGCCCGAAACTGATGTAAACGTTCGATTTTGGGCTCCAAAAAGGGCACACGAGCAAGCTAGCTACTCCTGTCGTGGAGTTCTCGGAGAGCATTACAACGGTATGCTGTGCGCCGTGTAACGCCTTACGAAGCAAAAGTTATGGGCACCGCAGCGACGGAGACCTGGTCACAAGCCCTACGCCCTCATTTTGCTGGCCCAGCCTCCACGTGAAGCGAAGTTGTCTTGCCCAAGGTGCCGTGGAATTCGATAATAGAAATGTGGTGGATAAAGTATCTTGGCAACCATAACCGGAGCAAAAAAAATTGAAAAGGGGGGTGCAACACGAGGACTTCCCACGGGGTCACCCATCCTAGTACTACTCTCGCCCAATCATTGCTAACTTCAGAGTTCGGATGGGATCCGATGTATTAGTGCTGGTATGATCGCACCCGTCATGTTTAGGGCACAATTCCCTTTATGTGTTAACGGTTCGCAGTCCCCGCCTATAGAGATGGCACATTCAAAAGGCCCAATGGGCTTAAAGACAACCCATCCACTTCAGCAACGCAACATCCTCGCAAGACGTGACATCGTTGCATTGTAGGGCCCTCTAATGTCCCGCGAGTAAGCTTGTCATCCTTTTAACAGCTCACGACGTACGATCTGGGATGGAAAAACATAGCTAAAGAAGAAAGGCGGACCGAAACTGATGAAAACATTCGATTTTGGGCTCCAAAAAGGGCATAGCGAGTAAGCTAGCTGCCCCCGTCGTAGAGCTCTTGGGGGCTTTGCAACGGTATGCTGTGCGCCTCGTAAAACCTTACGAATTAAAAGTTATGGGCACCGGAGCGATGGAGACCTAGTCATAAGCCCAATGCTCTCGGTTTGCTAGCCCAGCCCCCACGTGAAGCGAAGTTGTCTTGCCCAAGGTGCCGTAGGATTCGATAATAGAAATGTGGTGGATAAAGTATCTTGGCAACCCTAACCGGAGCAAAAAAAATAGAAAAGGGGGGTGCAACATGAGGACTTCCCAGGGGGTCACCATTCCTAGTACGACTCTCGCCCAAGCACGCTTAACTTCAGAGTTCTAATGGGATCCGGTGCATTTGTGCTAGTATGATCGCACCCGTCATGTTGAGGGCACAATTCCTTTATGTCTTAACGGTTCACAGTCCCAGCCTATAGAGATGGCACATTCAAAAGGCCCAATGGGCTTAACGACAACCCATCCACTTCAGCAACGCAGCATCCTCGCAAGACGTGATATCGATGCATTGTAGGGCCCTCTAATGTCCTGTGAGAAAGGTTGTCGTCCTTTTAACAGCTCACGACGTACGATCCGGGATGAAAACATATAGCAAAAGAGGAAAAATGATGAAAACGTTCGATTTTGGACTTTAAAAAGGGCACACGAGCAAGCTAGCTGCCCCCGTCGTAGAGCTCTCGGAGAGCTTTACAACGGTATGCTGTGCGCCGCATAACTCCTTACGAATCAAAAGTTATGGGCACCGGAGCAACGGAGACCTGGTCACAAGCCCTACACCCTCAGTTTGCTGGCCCAACCTCCACGTGAAGCGAAGTTTTCTTGCCCAAGCTGCCGTGGGATTCGATAATAGAAATGTGGTGGATAAAGTATCTTGGCAACCATAACCGGAGCAAAAAAAATTGAAAATTGGGATGAAACTAGATGACTTCCCAGGGGGTCATCCGTCCAAGTACTACTCTCACCCAAGCACGCTTAACTTCAGAGTTCAGATGGGATGCGATGCATTTGTGCTGGTATGATCGTACCCGTCATGTTGAGGGCACAATTCCTTTATGTGTTAACGGCTCACAGTCCCAGCCTAGAGAGATAGACTATTCAGAAGGCCCAATGGGCTTAACGACAACCCATCATCTTCAAGAACGCAGCATCCTTGCAAGGCGTGATATCGACGTGGTGTAAGGCCCCCTAATGTCCAGCGAGGAAGTTTGTCATCCTTTTAACAGCTCACGACGTATGATCCGGATCAAAAAACAGAGCGAAAGAAGAAAAGTGGCCCGAAACTGATGAACACGTTCGATTTTGGCCTCTAAAAAGGGCACAGCGAGCAAGCTAGCTGCCGCCGTCGTAGAGTTCTCGGAGAGCTTTACAACGGTATGCTGTGCGCCGCATAACTCCTTACGAATCAAAAGTTATGGGAATCGGAGCGACGGAGACCTGGTCACAAGCCCTACACCCTCAGTTTGCTGGCCCAGCCTCCACGTGTAGCGAACTTGTCTTGCCCAAGGTGCTATGGGATTCGATAATAGAAATGTGGTGGATAAATTATCTTGCGAACCATAACCGGAGCAAAAAAAAATTGAAAATGGGGGTACAACAAGACGACTTCCCAAGGGGTCACCCATCCTAGTACTACTCTCGCCCAAGCACGCTTAACTTCAGAGTTCGGATGGGATCCGGTGCATTAGTGCTGGTATGAGCGCACCCGTCATGTTGAGGGCACAATTCCTTTATGTGATAACGGTTCACAGTCCCAACCAAGAGAGATGGCCCATTCAAAAGGCCCAATGGGCTTAACGACAACCCATCAATTTAAACAACGCTGCATCCTTGCAAGACGTGATATCGACGCGTTGTAGGGCCCTCTAATGCCCCGCGAGAAAGGTTGTCGTCCTTTTAACAGCTCACGACGTACGATTCGGGACGGAAAAACATAGCAAAAGAAGAAAAGTGGCCCGAAACTGATGAAAACGTTTGATTTTTGGCTACAAAAATGGCACAGCGAGCAAGCTTGCTACCGCCGTCGTAGAGCTCTTGGAGAGCTTTGCAACGGTATGCTGTGCGCCACATAACTCCTTACGGATCAAAAGTTATAGGCACCCGAGCGATCGAGACCTGTTCACAAGCCCTACACCCCCGGTTTGCTGGCCCAGCCTCTATGTGAAGTGAAGTTGTGTTGCCCAAGATGTCGTGGGATTTGATAATAGAAATGTGGTGGATAAAGTATCTTGGCAACCCTAACCGGAGCTAAAAAAAATTGAAAAAAGGGGTGCAACACGAGGACTTCCCAGGGGGTCACCCATCCTAGTGCTACTCTCACTCAAGCACGCTTAACTTCAGAGTTCTGATGGGATCCGGTGCATTAGTGCTAGTATGATCGCGCCCGTCATGTTGAGACCACAATTCCTTTATGTATTAACGGTTCACAGTTCCAGCCTAGAGAGATGGCCCATTCAAAAGGCCCAATTGGCTTAACGACAACCCATCTGCTTCAATAACGCAGCATCCTTGCAAGACGTGATATCGACACATTGTAGGGCCCTCTAATGTCCTGCGAGAAAGGTTGTCGTCCTTTTAATAGCTCACGACGTACGATCCGGGATCCAAAAAAATAGCAATAGTAGAAAAGTGGCCCGAAACTGATGAAAACGTTCAATTTTGGGTTCAAAAAGGGCACAACAAGCGAGCTAGCTGCCCCCGTCATAGAGCTCTCGAAGAGCTTTACAATGGTATGCTGTGCTCCGCGTAACTCCTTACGAATCAAAAGTTATGGGCACCGGAGCAACAGATACCTGGTCACAAGCCCTACGCCCTCGGTTTGCTGGCCCAACCTCCACGTGAAGCGAAGTTATCTTGCCCTAGGTACCGTGGGATTCGATAATAGAAATGTGGTGGATAAAGTATCTTGGGAACCATAACCGGAGCAAAAAAAATTGAAAAAGGGGGTGCAACACGAGGACTTCCCATGGGGTCACCCATCATAGTACTACACCCGTCATGTTGAGGGCAGAATTCCTTTATGTGTTAACGGTTTACAGTCCCAGCGTAGAGAGATGGCCTATTCAAAAGGCCCAATGGGCTTAACGACAACCCATCCGCTTCAACAACGCAGCATCCTCACAAGACGTGATATTGAAGTGATGTATGGCCCTCTAATGACCCGCGAGAAAGGTTGTCGTCCTTTTAACAGCTGACGACGTATGATGCGGGACGAAAAAACATAGCAAAAGAGGAAAAGTGGCCCGAAACGGATGAAAACGTTCGATTTTGGGCTCGAAAAAGGACACACGAGCAAGCTAGCTACCCCCGTCGTAGTGTTCTCGGAGAGCTTTACAACGGTATGCTGTGCGGCGCGTAACTCCTTACGAATCAAAAGTTATGGGCACCGGAGCGACGGAGACCTGGTTACAAGCCCTACACCCTCAGTTTGCTGGCCCAACCTCCACGTGAAGCGAAGTTGTCTTGCCCTAGGTGCCGTGGGATTCGATAATAGAAATGTGGTGGATAAAGTATCTTGGGAACCATAACCGGAGCAAAAAAAATTGAAAAGGGGGGTGCAACACGAGGACTTCCCAGGGGGTCACCCATCCTAGTACTACTCTCTCCCAAGCAAGCTTAACTTTAGAGTTCTGATGGGATCCGGTGCATTAGTGCTGGTATGATCGCACTCTTCATGCTGAGGACACAATTCCTATATGTGTTAATGGTTCACAGTCCCAGCCTAGAGTGATGGCCCATTCAAAAGTCCCAATGGGCTTAACAACAACCCATCCACTTCAACAACGTAGCATCCTCGCAAGACGTGATATAGACGGGTTGTAGGGCCCTCTAATGTCCCGCGAGAAAGGTTGTTGTCCTTTTAACAGCTTACGACGTACGATCCGGGGCTAAAAAACATAGTTAAAGAAGAAAGGTGACCTGAAACTGATGAAAATGTTCGATTTTGGGCTCCAAAAAGGACACAGCGAGCAAGCTCGCTGCCCCCGTCGTAGAGCTCTCGGAGGGCTTTACAAAGGTATGCTGTGCACCGCGTAACTCCTTACGGATCAAAAGTTATGGGAACCGGAGCGACGGAGACATGGTCACAAGCCCTACTCCCTTGGTTAGCTAGCCTAGCCTCCACGTGAAGCGAAGTTGTCTTGCCTAAGGTGCCGTGGGATTCGATAATAGAAATGTGGTGGATAAAGTATCTTGGCAACCCTAACCGGAGCAAAAAAAATTGAAAAGGGGGGTATAACACGAGGACTTCCCATTGGGTCACCCATCTTAGTACTACTCTCGCCCAAGCACGCTTAACTTCAAAGTCTGATAGGATCATGTGCATTTGTGCTGGTATTACCGCACCTTTCCAGTTGAGGGCACAATTCCTTTATGTGTTAACGGTTCACAGTCCCAGCCTAGAGAGATGGCCTATTCAAAAGGCCCTATGAGCTTAACGACAACCCATCAGCTTCAACAACGTAGCATCATCGCAAGACGTGATATCGACACGTTTTAGGGCCCTCTAATATCCCGCAAGAAAGGTCGTCGTCCTTTTAACAGCTCACGACGTACGATCCGGGATGAAAAAACATAGTACAAGAAGAAAAGTGGCCCAAAACTGATGAAAACGTTCAATTTTTGGCTCCAAAAAGGGTACAGCGAGCAAGCTGGCTGCCCCCATCGTAGAGCTCTCAGAGAGCTTTACAAAGGTATGCTGTGCGCTGTGTAACTCCTTACGGATCAAAAGTTATGGGAACCGGAGCGACGGAGACATGGTCACAAGTCCTACTCCCTCGGTTTGCTGGCCCAGCCTCCACGTGAAGCGAAGTTGTCTTGCCCAAGGTGCCGTGGTATTCGATAATAGAAATGTGGTGGATAGAGTATCTTTGCAACCCTAACCGGAGCAAAAAAAATTGAAAATGGTGGTGTAACACAAGGACTTCCCATGGGGTCACCCATCCTAGTACTACTCTCGCCCAAGCACGCTTAACTTCAGAGTTCTGTTAGGATCCTGTGCATTTGTGCTGGTATTATCGCACCCGTCATGTTGAGGGCACAACTTCTTTATGTGTTAACGGTTCACAATGCCAGCCTAAAGAGATGGCCCATTCAGAAGGCCCAATGGGCTTAACGACAACCCATCCAGTTCAACAACACAGCATCCTCGCAAGACGGGATATCGTCGCGTTGTAGGGCCCTCAAATGTCCCGCGAGAAAGTGTTTCGTCCTTTTAACAGCACACGACGTACGATACGGGACCCAAAAAAATAGCAAAAGAAGAAAAGTGACCCGAAACTGATGAAAACGTTTAATTTTGGGCTCCAAAAAGGGCACACGAGTAAGCTAGTTGCCGCCGTCATAGAGTTCTCGGAGAGCTTTACAACGTTATGCTGTGCGCCGCGTAACTCCTTACGAATCAAAAGTTATGGGCACCGGAGCGACGGAGACCTGGTCACAAGCCCTACACCCTCAGTTTGCTTGCCCAGCCTCCACGTGAAGCGAAGTTGTCTTGCCCAAGGTGCCGTGGGATTCGATAATAGAAATGTTGTGGGTAAAGTATCTTAGCAACCATAAACGGAGCAAAAAAAATTGAAAAGAGGGGTGCAACATGAGGACTTCCCAGGGGGCCACCCATCCGAATACTACTCTCGTCCAAGTTCGCTTAACTTCAGAGTTCTAATGGGATCCGGTGCATTAGTTCTGGTATGATCGCACCCGTCATGTTGAGAGCACAATTCCTTTATGTGTTAACGGTTCACAGTACCAGCCTAGAGAGATGGACCATTCAAAAGGCCCAATGGACATATCGACAACCCATCCACTTCAACAACGCAGCATCCTTGCAAGACGTGATATCGACGAGTTGTAGGGCCCTCTAATGTCCCGCAAGAAAGGTTGTCATCCTTTTAACAGCTCACGACGTACGATCTGGGACCCAAAAAAATAGCAAAAGAAGAAAAGTGGCCCGAAACTGATGAAAATGTTCAATTTTTGGCTCCAAAAAGGGCACAACGAGCAAGCTAGTTGCCCCCGTAATAGAGCTCTCGGAGAGCTTTACAACGGTATGCTGTGCGCTGCCTAACTCCTTACGAATCAAAAGATATGGGCACCGGAGCAACAAAGACGTGGTCACAAGCCCTACACCCTCAGTTTGATGGCCCAGCCTCCACGTGAAGTGAAGTTGTCTTGCCCAAGGTGCCGTGGGATTCGATAATAGAAATATGGTGGATAAAGTATCTTAGCAACCATAAACGGAGCAAAAAAAATTGAAAAAGGGGGTGCAACACGAGGACTTCCTAGGGGGTCACCCATCATAGTACTACTCTCGCCCAAGCACGCTTAACTTCAGAGTTCTGATGGGATCTGATGCGTTAGTTCTGGTATAATCGTACCCATCATGTTGAGGGCATAATTCCTTTATGTGTTAACGGTTCACAGTCCCAGCCTAGAGAGTTGGCCTATTCAAAAGGCCCAATGGGCTTAACGACAACCCTTCCGTTTCAACAACGCAAGATCCTCACAAGACGTGATATCGATGCGTTTTAGGGCCCTCTAATGTCCCGCGATTAAGGTTGTCGTCCTTTTAACTGCTCACGACGTACGATCCGGTACGTTAGTGCTGGTATGATCGCAGCCGTCATGTTGCAGGAAGAATTCCTTTATGTGTTAACGGATCACAGTCCCAGCCTAGAGAGATGGCCTATTCAAAAGGCCCAATGGGCTTAACGACAACCCATCCGCTTCAACAACGCAGCATCCTCACAAGACGTGATATTGAAGTGATGTATGGCCCTCTAATGACCCGCGAGAAAGGTTGTCGTCCTTTTAACAGCTGACGACGTATGATGCGGGACGAAAAAACATAGCAAAAGAGGAAAAGTGGCCCGAAACGGATGAAAACGTTCGATTTTGGGCTCGAAAAAGGACACACGAGCAAGCTAGCTACCCCCGTCGTAGAGTTCTCGGAGAGCTTTACAATGGTGTGCTGTGTGCCGCGTAACTCTTTATGCATCAAAAGTTATGGGCACCGAAGCGACGGAGACCTGGTCACAAACCCTACACCCTCAGTTTGCTGGCCCAGCCTCCACGTGAAGCGAAGTTGTCTTGCCCAAGGTGCCGTGGGATTCGATAATAGAAATGTGGTAGATAAAGTATCTTGGGAACCATAGCCGGAGCAAAAAAAATTAAAAAGGGGGGTGCAACAAGATGACTTCCCAAGGGGTCACCGATCCTAGTACTACTCTCGCCCAAGTACGCTTAACTTCAGAGTTCGGATGGGATCCAGTGCATTAGTGCTGGTATGATCGCACCCGTCATGTTGAGAGCACAATTCCTTTATGTGTTAACGGTTCACTGTCCCAGCCTAGAGAGATGGCCCATTCAAAAGGCCCAATGGGCTTAACGACAACCCATCCGCTTCAACAACGCTGCATCTTCGCAACACGTGATATCGACGTGTTGTAGGGCCCTCTAATATCCCGCAAGAAATATTGTCGTCCTTTTAACAGCTCACGACGTACGATCCTGGACGGAAAAACATAGCAAAAGAAGAAAAGTGGACCAAAACTGATGAAAACGTTCAATTTTTGGCTCCAAAAAGGGCACAGCAAGCAAGCTAGTTGCCCCCGTCGTAGAGCTCTCAGAGAGCTTTACAACGGTATGATGTGCGCAGCGTAACTCCTTACGGATCAAAAGTTATGGGCACCGGTGCGACGGAGACCTGGTCACAAACCCTACGCCCTCGGTTTGCTGGCCCAGCCTCCATTTGAAGCGAAGTTGTCTTGCCCAAGGTGTCGTGGGATTCGATAATAGAAATGTGGTGGATAAATACTTAGCAACCATAACCGGAGCAAAAAAAAAATTGAAAAGGGGGGTACAACACGAGGACTTCCTAGGGGGTCACCCATCCTAGTACTACTCTCGCCCAAGCACGCTTAACTTTAGAGTTCAGATGGGATCCGGTGCATTAGTGCCGGTATGATCGCACCATTCATGTTGAGGGCATAATTCCTTTATGTGTTAACGGTTCACAGTCCCATCCTAGAGAGATGGCCCATTCAAAAGTCCCAATGAGCTTAACGAGAACCCATCAGCTTCAACAACGTAGCATCCACGCAAGACGTGATATCGACGCGTTATAGGGCCCTCTAATGTCCCGCGAGAAAGGTTGTTGTCCTTTTAACAGCTCACGACGTACGATCCGAGGTGGAAAAACATAGTAAAAAAAGAAAAGTGGCCCAAAACTGATGACAACGTTCGATTTTGGGCTCCAAAAAGGGTACAACGAGCAAGCAGGCTGCCCCCGTCGTAGAGCTCTCGGAGAGCTTTACAAAGGTATGCTCTACGCCGCGTAATTCATTACTGATCAAAAGTTATGGGAATCGGAGCGACGGAGACATGGTCACAATCCCTACTCCCTCGGTTTGCTGGCCCAGCCTCTACGTGAAGCGAAGTTGTCTTGACCAAGGTGCCGTGGGATTCTGTAATAGAAATGTGGTGGATAACATATCTTGGGAACCATAACCGGAGCAAAAAAAAATTGAAAAGGGGTGTAACACGATGACTTCCCATGGGGTCACCCATCCTAGTACTACTCTCGCCCAAGCACGCTTAACTTCAGAGTTCTGACAGGATCCTATGCATTAGTACTGGTATGATCGCACCCGTCATGTTGAGGGCACAATTCCTTTTTGTGTTAACGTTTCACAGTACCAGCCTAGAGAGATGGACCATTCAGAAGGCCCAATGAGCTTAACGACAACCCATCCGCTTCAACAACGCAGCATCCTCGCAAGACGTGATATCGACACGTTGTAAGGCCCTCTAATGTCCTGCGAGAAAGGTTGTCATCCTTTTAACAGCTCACGACGTACAATCCGGGACCCAAAAAAATAGCATAAGAAGAAAAGTGGCAAGAAACTGATGAAAACGTTCGATTTTGAGCTCCAAAAACGGCACACGAGAAAGCTAGCTGCCCCCGTCGTAGAGTTCTCGAAGTGCTTTACAACGGTATGCTGTGCGCCGCGTAACTCCTTACGAATCAAAAGTTATGGGCATCGGAGCGACGGAGACCTGGTCACAAGCCCTATACCCTCAGTTTGCAGGCCCAGCCTCCGCGTGAAGCGAAGTTGTCTTGCCCAAGGTGCGGTGGGATTCGATAATAGAAATGTGGTGGATAAAGTATCTTGGCAACCATAAACGGAGCAAAAAAAATTGAAAAGGGGGGTGCAACATGAGGAATTCACAAGGGGCCACCCATCCTAGTACTACTCTCTCCCAAGCACGCTTAACTTCAGAGTTCTAATGGGATCCGGTGCATTAGTGCTGGTATGATCGCACCCGTCATGTTGAGAGCACAATTCCTTTATGTGTTAACGGTTCACAGTTCCAGGGTAGAGAGATGGCCAATTCAAAAGGCCCAATGGGCTTAACGACAACCTATCTGCTTCAACAACGCAGCATCCTCGCAAGACGTGATATCGACGCATTGTAGGGCCCTCTAATGTCCCGCGAGAAAGGTTGTCGTCCTTTTAACAGCTCACGACGTACGATCCAGGGATGAAACAAATAGCAAAAGAAGAAAAGTGGCCCAAAACTGATGAAAACGTTCAATTTTTGGCTCGAAAAAGGGCACAACGAGCAAGCTAGAGGCCCCCATCATAGAGCTCTAGGAGAGCTTTAGAACGGTACGCTGTGCTCTGCGTAACTCCTTACGGATCAAAAGTTATGGGCACCGAAGCAACAGAGATCTGGTCACAAGCCCTACGCCCTCGGTTTGCTGTCCCAGCCTCCACGTGAAGCGAAGTTGTCTTGCCCAAGGTGTCGTGGGATTCGATAATAGAAATATGGTGGATAAAATATCTTAGCAACCATAACCGGAGCAAAAAAAATTGAAAAACGGGGTGCAACACAAGGACTTCCCATGGGGTCACCCATTATAGTACTACTCTCACCCAAGCACGCTTAACTTCTGAGTTCTGATGGGATCAGGTGTGTTAGTGCTGGTATGATCGTACCCGTCATGTTGAGTGCAGAATTCCTTTATGTGTTAACGGTTCCTAGTCCCAGCCTAGATAGATGGCCTATTAAAATGGCCCAGTGGGCTTATCGATAACCCATCTACATCAACAACGTAGCATCCTCACTAGACGTGATATCGATGTGTTGGAGGGTCCTCTAATGACCGACGAGAAAGGTTGTCGTCCTTTTAACAACTCACGACGTACGATCCGGGATGAAAAAACATAGCAAAGGAGGAAAAGTGGCTCAAAAATGATGAAAACGTTCGATTTTGGACTTCAAAAAGGGCACACGAGCAAGCTAGCTGCCCCCGTCGTAGAGCTCTCGGAGAGCTTTACAACGGTATGCTGTGCGCCGCGTAACTCCTTACGAATCAAAAGTTATGGGCACCGGAGCGACGGAGACCTGGTCACAAGCCCTACACCCTCAGTTTGCTGGCCCAGCCTCCACGTGAAGCGAAGTTGTCTTGCCCATGGTGCCGTGGGATTCGATAATAGAAAAGTGGTGGATAAAGTATCTTGGGAACCATAACAGGAGCAAAAAAAATTGAAAAGGGGGGTGCAACACGAGGACTTCCCAAGGTGTCACCCATCCTAGTACTACTCTCGCCCAAGCACGCTTAACTTTAGAATTCGGATGGGATCCGGTGCATTAGTGCTGGTATGATCGCACCCGTCATGTTGAGGGCACAATTCCTTTATGTGTTAACGGTTCACAGTCCCAGCCTAGAGAGATGGCCCATTCAAAAGGCCCAATGGGCTTAACGACAACCCATCCGCTTCAACAACGCAGCATCCTTACAAGACTTGATATGGACGTGTTATAGGGCCCTCTAATGTCCCGCGAGTAAGGTTGTCGTCCTTTGAACAGCTCACGACGTACGATCCAGGACGGAAAAACATATCAAAACCAGAAAAGCGGCCTGAAACTGATGAAAACAATCGATTTTGGGCTCCAAAAAGGTAACAATGAGCAAGCTTGGTGCCCCCGTCGTAGAGCTCTCAGAGAGCTTTATAGCGGTATGCTGTGCACTGGTAACTCCATACGGATCAAAAGTTATGGTCACCGGTGCAATAGAGACCTGGTCACAAGCCCCACGCCCTCGGTTTACTGGCCCAGCTTTCACATGAAGCGAAGTTGTCTTGCCCAAGGTGTCGTGGGATTCGAAAATAGAAATGTGGTGGATAAAGTATCTTAGCAACCATAACCGGAGCAAAAAAATTTGAAAAAGGGGGTGCAACACGAGGACTTCCCATGGGGTCACCCATCATAGTACTACTATCGCCCAAGCACGCTTAACTTCAGAGTTCTGACGGGATCCGGTGCGTTAGTGCTGGTATGATCGCACCCGTCATGTTTAGTGCAGAATTATTTTATGTGTTAACGGTTCACAGTCCCAGCCTAGAGAGATGGCCTATTCAAAAGGCCCAATGGTCTTAACGACAACCCATCCGCTTCAACAACGCAGCATCCTCACAAGACTTGATATCGACGTGTTGTAGGGCCCTCTAATGACCCGCGAGAAAGGTTGTCGTCCTTTTAACAGCTGACGACGTATGATGCGGGACGAAAAAACATAGCAAAAGAGGAAAAGTGGCCCGAAACGGATGAAAACGTTCGATTTTGGGCTCGAAAAAGGACACACGAGCAAGCTAGCTGCCACCGTCGTAGAGTTCTCGGAGAGCTTTACAACGGTATGCTATGCGCCGCGTAACTCCTTACGAATCAAAAGTTATGGGCACCGAAGCGAGGGAGACTTCGTCACAAGCCCTACAACTTCAGTTTGCTAGCCCAGCCTCCACGTGAAGAGAAGTTGGGTGGCCCAAGGTGGCGTGGGATTCGATAATAGAAATTTGTTGGATAAAGAATCTTGGGAACCATAACCGGAGCAAAAAAAAATTGAAAAGGGGGGTAAAACAAGGCGACTTCCCAAGGGGTCACCTATCCTAGTACTACTCTCGCCCAAGTACGCTTAACTTTAGAGTTCGGATGGGAACCGGTGCATTAGTGCTGGTATGATCGCACCCGTCATGTTGAAGGCACAATTCCTTTATGTGTTAACGGTTCACAGTCCCAGCCTAGAGAGATGGCCCATTCAAAAGTCCCAATGGGCTTAACGACAACCCATCTGCATCAACAACGTAGCATCCTCGCAAGACGTGATATCGACGTGTTGTAGGGCCCTCTAATGTCCCGCGAGAAAGGTTGTCGTCCTTTTAATAGCTCACGACGTATGATGCGGGACAGAAAAACATAGCAAAAGAGAAAAAAGTGGCCCCAAACTGATGAAAACGTTCTATTTTGGGCTCCAAAAAGGGCACACGAGCAAGCTAGCTGCCCCCATCGTAGAGTTCTCAGAGAGTTTTACAACGGTATGCTATGCGCCGCGTAACTCCTTATGAATCAAAAGTTAAGGGCACCGGAGCGAAGCAGACCTGGCCACAAGCCTTACACCCTCAGTTTGCTAGCCCAGCCTCCACGTGAAGCGAAGTTGTCTTGCCCAAGGTGCCGTGGGATTCGATAATAGAAATGTGGTGGATAAAGTATCTTGGCAACCCTAACTGGAGCAAAAAAAATTGAAAAGGGGGGTGTAACACGAGGACTTCCCATGGGGTCACCCATCATAGTACTACTCTCGCCCAAGCACGCTTAACTTCAGTGTTCTGATGGGATCCGGTGCGTTAGTGCTGGTATGATCGCACCCGTCATGTTGAGGGTAGAACTCCTTTATGTGTTAACGGTTCACAGTCCCAGCCTAGAGAGATGGCCTATTCAAAATGCCCATTGGGCTTAACGATAACCCATCCACATCAACAACGCAGCATCCTCACAAGACGTGATATCAACGTGTTGTAGGGCCCTCTAATGACCCACGAGAATGGTTGTAGTCCTTCTAACAGCTCACGACGTATGATGCGGGACGACAAAACATAGCAAAGAAGGAAAAGTGGGCCGAAACTGATGAAAACGTACGATTTCGGGCTCCAAAAAGGGCAAAAGAGCAAGCTAGCTGCCCCCGTCATAGAGTTCTCGGAGAGCTTTACAACGGTATGCTGTGCGCCGCGTAAATCCTTACGAATCAAAAGTTATGGGCACCGGAGCGACGGAGACCTGGTCACAAGCCCTATGCCCTCAGTTTGCTGGCCCAGCTTCCATATGAAGCGAAATTGTTTTGCCCAAGGAGCTGTGGGATTCGATAAGAGGAATGTGGTGGATAAAGTATCTTGGGAACCATAACCGGAGCAAAAAAAATTGAAAAGGGGGGTGCACCAAGACGACTTTCCAAGGGGTCACCCATCCTAGTACTACTCTCGCCCAAGCACGCTTAACTTCAGAGTTCTAATGGCATCCGGTGCATTAGTGCTGGTATGATCGCACCCGTCATGTTGAGAGCACAATTCCTTTATGTGTTAACGGTTCACAGTTCCATCCTAGAGAGATGGCCCATTCAAAAGGCCCAATGCGCTTAACGACAACCCATCTGCTTCAACAACGCAGCATCCTCGTAAGACGTGATATCGACGCATTGTAGGGCCCTCTAATGACCCCCGAGCAAGGTTGTCATCCTTTTAACAGCTCACAACGTACGATCCAGGACACAAAAAAATGGCAAAAGAAGAAAAGTGGCCCGAAACTGATGAAAACATTCAATTTTTGGCTCCAAAAAGGGCACAACGAGCAAGCTAGCTGCCCCCTTCATAGAGCTCTCAGAGAGCTTTACAACGGTATACTGTGCGGCGCGTAACTCCTTACAGATCAAAAGTTATTGGCACCGAAGCAATAGAGACCTGGTCACAAGCCCTACGCCCTCGGTTAGCTGGCCCAGCCTCCACGTGAAGCGAAGTTGTCATGCCCAAGGTGCCGTGGGATTCGATAAAAGAAATGTGGTGGACAAAGTATCTTGGCAACCCTAACCGGAGCAATAAAAATTGAAAAAGGGGGTGCAACACGAGGACTTCCCATGGGGTCACCCATCATAGTACTACTCTCGCCCAAGCACGCTTAACTTCAGAGTTCTGATGGGATCCGGTGCGTTTCTGCTGGTATGATCGCACCCATCATGTTGAGGGCAGAATTCCTTTTTGTGTTAATGGTTCACAGTCCCAGCTTAGAGAGATGGCCTATTCAAAAGGCCCAATGGTCTTAACGACAACCCATCCGCTTCAACAACGAAGCATTGTCACAAGACGTGATATCGATGTGTTGTAGGGCCCTCTAATGACCCGCGAGAAAGGTTGTCGTCCTTTTAATAGCTCACGACGTATGATGCGGGTCGGAAAAACATAGAAAAAGAGGAAAAGTAGCCCGAAAGTGATGAAAACTTTCGATTTTGGTCTCCAAAAAGGGCACACGAGCAAGCTAGCTGCCCCCATCGTAGAGTTCTCGGAGAGCTTTACAATGGTATGCTGTGCACCGCGTAACTCCTTACGAATCAAAAGTTATGGGCACCAGAGCGACGGAGACCTGGTCACAAGCCCTACACCCTCAATTTGCTGGCCCAGCCTCCAAGTGAAGCGAAGTTGTCTTGCCCAAGGTGCCGTGGGATTCGATAATAGAAATGTGGTGGATAATGTATCTTGGGAACCATAACCGGAGCAAAAAAAATTGAAAAGGGGGGTGCAACAAGACGACTTCCCATAGGGTCACCCATCCTAGTACTACTCTCGCCCAAGCACGCTTAACTTCAGAGTTCGGATGGGATTCGGTGCATTAGTGCTGGTATCATCACACCTATCATGTTGAGGGCACAATTCCATTATGTGTTAACAGTTCACAGTCCCAGCCTAGAGAGATAGCCCATTCAAAAGGCCCAATGGGCTTAACCACAACCCATCCGCTTCAACAACGCTCCATCCTCGCAAGACGTGATATCGACGCGTTGTAGGGCCCTCTAATGTCCGGTGAGAAAGGTTGTTTTCCTTTTAACAGCTCACGACGTACGATCCGGGACGGAAAAACATAGCAAAAGAAGAAAAGTGGCCCAAAATTAATGAAAATGTTTGATTTTTGCCTCCAAAAAGGGCACAGCGAGCAAGCTGGTTGCCCCCGTCGTAGAGCTCTCGGAGTGCTTTACAACGGTATGCTGTGCGCCACGTAACTCTTTACGAATCAAAAGTTATGGGCACCGGAGCGACGGAGACCTGGTCACAAGCCCTACGCCCTCAGTTTGCTGGCCCAGCCTCCACGTGAAGCAAAGTTGTCTTGCCCAATATGTCATGGGATTCGATAATAGAAATGTGGTGGATAAAGTATCTTAGCAACCATAACCGGAGCAAAAAAAATTGAAAAGGAAGGTGTAACGCGAGGACTTCCCAGGGGGTCACCTATCCTAGTACTACTCTCGCCCAAGCACGCTTAACTTCAGAATTCTGATGGGATCCGGTGCATTAGTGCTGGTATGATCGCACCCTTCATGTTGAGGGAACAATTCCTTTATGTGTTAACGGTTCACAGTCCCGGCCTAGAGAAATGGCCCATTCAAAAGTCCCAATGGGCTTAATGACAACTCATCCGCTTCAACAACGCAGCATCCTCGCAAGACTTGATATCGACGCGTTGTAAGGCCCTTTAATGTCCCGCGAGAAAGTTTGTCATCCTTTTAACAGCTCATGACGTACGATCCTAGACGGAAAAACATAGTTAAAGAAGAAAAGTGGCCCAAAACTGATGAAAACGTTCAATTTTGGGCACCAAAAAGGGCACAGCCAGCAACCTAGCTGCCCCCATCGTAGAGCACTCGGAGAGCTTTACACCGGTATGCTGTGCGCCGCGTAACTCCTTACAAATCAAAAGTTAAGGGCACCAGAGCGACGGGGACCTGGTCACAAGCCTTACGCCCTCGGTTTGCTGGCCCAGCCTCCACATGAAGCAAAGTTGTGTTGCCCAAGGTGTCATGGGATTCGATAATAGAAATGTGGTGGATAAAGTATCTTGGCAACCATAATCGGAGCAAAAAAAATTGAAAAGGGGGGTGCAACAGGAGGACTTCCCAGTGGGTCACCTATCCTAGTACAACTCTCGCCCAAGCACGCTTCACTTCAGAATTATGATGGGATCCGATGAATTAGTGCTGGTATGATCGCACCCTTCATGTTGAGGGCACAATTCCTTTATGTGTTAACGGTTCACAGTTCCAGCCCAGAGAGATGGCCCATTCAAAAGTCCCAATGGGCTTAACGATAACCCATCCGCTTCAACAACGTAGCATCATCGCAAGACGTGATATCGATGCGTTGTAGGGCCCTCTAATGTCCGCCAAGAAAGGTTGTCATCCTTTTAACAGCTCACGACGTACGATCCGGGACGGAAAAACATAGTAAAAGAAGAAAAGTGGACCAAAACTGATGAAAACGTTCGATTTTGGGCTCCAAAAAGGGCACAGCGAGAAAGCTTGTTGCTCCCGTCATAGAGCTCGCGGAGAGCTTTACAATGGTATACTGTGCGCCGCGTAACTCCTTACGGATCAAAAGTTATGGGAACCGTAGCGACGGAGACCTGGTCACAGGCCCTACGCCCTCGGTTTGCTGGTCCAGCCTCCACGTGAAGCGAAGTTGTCTTTCCCAAGGTGCCGTGGGATTCGATAATAGAATTGTGGTGGATAAAGTATCCTGGCAACCATAACCGGAGCAAAACAAATTGAAAAGAAGGGTGCAACAAGAGGACTTCCCAGGGGGTCACCCATCCTAGTACTACTCGCGCCCAATCACGCTTAACTTCGGAGTTCTGATGGGATCTGGTGCATTAGTGCTGGTATGATCGCACCCATCATGGTCAGGGCACAATTCCTTTATGTGTTAACGGTTCACAGTACCAGCCTAGAGAGATGGATCATTCAGAAGTCCCAATAGGCTTAAGGACAACCCATCCGCTTCAACAATGCAGCATCCTCGCAAGATGTGATATCGACGCGTTGTAGGGCCATCTAATATCCCGTGAGTAAGGTTGTCATCCTTTATGAAAATGGTCGATTTTGGACTCCAAAAAGGGCACAGCGAGCAAGCTGGATGACCCCATCGTAGAGCTCTCGTAGAGCTTTGCAACGGTATGCTGTGCATCGCGTAACACCTTACGGATGAAAAGTTATAGGCACCGGAGCGATGGAGACCTAGTCACAAGCCCTACGCCCACGGTTTGCTCGCCCGGGTTCCACGTGAAGCGAAGTTGTCTTGCCCAAGGTAGTGTGGAATTCGATAATAGAAATTTGGTGGATAAAGTTTCTTAGCAACCATAACCGGAGCAAAAAAATTTGAAAAGGGGGTGCAACACGAGGACTTCCTAGGGGGTCACCCATCCTAGTACTACTCTCGCCCAAGCACGCTTAACTTCAGAGTTCTAATGGCATCCGGTGCATTAGTGCTTGCATGATCGCACCCATCATGTTGAGGGCACAATTCATTTATGTGTTAACGGTTCACAGTCCCAGCCTAGAGAGATGGCCCATTCAAAAGGCCCAATGGGCTTAATGACAACCCATCCGCTTCAACAACGTAGCATCCTCGCAAGACGAGATATCGACGCGTTGTAGGGCCCTTTAATGTCCCGCGAGAAAGTTTGTCATCCTTTTAACTGCTCATGACATACGATCCGAGACGGAAAAACATAGTTAAAGAAGAAAATTGGCCCGAAACTGATGAAAACGTTCAATTTTGGGCTCCAAAATGGGCACAGCCAGCGAGCTTGCTGCCCCCATCGTAGAGCTCTTGGAGAGCTTTACACCGGTATGCTGTGCGCCGCGTAACTCCTTACGAATCAAAAGTTATGGGCACTGGAGTGACGGGGACCTGGTCACAAGCCTTATACCCTCAGTTTGTTGGCCCAGCCTCCACGTGAAGCGATGTTGTCTTGCCCAAGGTGCCGTGGGATTCGATAATAGAAATGTGGTGGATAAAGTATCGTGGCAACCCTAACCAGAGCAAAAAAAATTGAAAAGGGGTGTGCAACATGAGGACTTCCAAGGGGGTCACCCATCCTAGTACTACTCTCGCCCAAGCACACTTAACTTCAGAGTTCTGATGGGATTCGATGCATTAGTAATGGTATGATCACACCCGTCATGTTGAGGGCACAATTCCTTTATGTGTTAACGGTTCACAGTCGCAGCCTAGAGAGATGGACTATTCAAAAGGCCCAATGGGCTTAACGACAACCCCTTCGCTTCAACAACACAGCATCCTTACAAGACGTGATATCGATGCGTTGTAGGGCCCTCTAATGTCCCTCGAGTATGGTTGTCGTCCTTTTAACAGCATACGACATACGATCCGGGACGGAAAAATAGAGCTAAAGAAGAAAAGTGGCTCGAAACTAATGAAAACGTTTAATTTTGGGCTCCAAAACGGGCAAAGTGAGCAAGTTGGCTGCCCTCGTCGTAGAGCTCTAGCAGAGCTTTGCAACGGTATGCTGTACGCCGCGTAACACTTTACGAATCAAAAGTTATGGCCACCAGAGCGATGGAGACCTGGTCACATGCCCTACTCCCTCGGTTTGCTGGCCCAGCCTCCACGTGAAGCGAAGTTGTCTTGCCCGAGGTGCCGTGGGATTCGATAATAGAAATGTGGTGGATGAAGTATCTTGGCAACCCTAACCGGTGCAAAAAAAATTGAAAAGGGGGGTGCAACACGAGGACTTCCTAGGGGGTCACCCATACTCTCGCCCAAGCACGCTTAAGTTTGGCGTTTTGATGGGATCCGGTGCATTAGTGATGGAATGATCGCACCCGTCATGTTGGGGGCCCAATTCCTTTATGTGTTAACGGTTCACAGTCCCAGCCTAGCGAGATGGCCCATTCAGAAGGCCCAATAGGCTTAACGACAACCCATCCGCTTCAACAACGTAGCATCCTCGCAAGACGTGATGTCAACGCGACGTAAAGCCCTCTAATGTCCTGCAAGAAAGGTTGTCATCCTTTTAATGGCTCAGGACGTACGATCCGGGATGGAAAAATAGAGCAAAAGAAGAAAAGTGGCCCGAAACTGATGAAAACTTTCTATTTTTGGCTCAAAAAAGGACACAGCGAGCAAGCTAGCTATCCCCGTCGTAGAGCTCTCGGAGAGCTTTACAACGGTATGCTGTGCGCCGCGTAACTCCTTACGAATCAAAAGTTATGGGCACTAGAGTGACGGAGACCTGGTCACAAGCCCTACTCCTTTAGTTTGCTGGCCCAGCCTCCACTTGAAGCGAAGTTGTCTTGCCCATGGTGTCGTGGCATTGGATAATGGAAATGTGGTGGAAAAAGTATCTTGGCAACCATAACCGGAGCAAAAAAAATTGAAAAGGGGGGGTGCAACACGAGGACTTCCTACGGGGTCACCCATCCTAGTACTACTCTCACCCAAGCACGACTAAATTCAGAGTTCGGATGGGATCCGGTACATTAGTGCTGTTATGATTGCACCCATCATGTTGAGGGCACAATTCCTTTATGTGTTAACAGTTCACAGTCCCAGCCTAGGGAGATGGCCCATTCAAAAGGCCCAATAGGCTTAACGACAACCTCTGTGCTTCAACAACGCAGCATCCTTGCAAGACGTGATATTGATGCGTTGTAGGGCCCTCTAATGTCCCGCGAGTATGGTTGTCGTCCTTTTAACAGTTCACGACGAACGATCCGGGACGGAAAAACAGAGCTAAAGAAAAAAAGTTGCCCGAAACTAATGAAAACGTTCGATTTTGGATCCAAAATTGGGCACAGCAAGGAAGTTGGCTGCCCCCGTCGTAGAGCTCTCGGAGAGCTTTGCAACGGTATGCTGTGCAACGCGAAACACCTTACGGATCAAAAGTTAAGGGCATCGAAATGATGGAGACCTGGTCATAAGCCCTACGCCCTCGGTTTGTTGGCCCAGCCTCCACGTGAAGCGAAGTTGTCTTGCCCGAGGTGCCGTGGGATTCGATAATAGAAATGTGGTGGATGAAGAATCTTGGGAACCCTAACCGGTGCAAAAAAAATTGAAAATGGGGGTGCAACACGAGGACTTCCCAGGGGGTCACCCATCCTAGTAGTACTCTCGCCCAAACACGCTTAAGTTCGGTGTTTTAATGGGATCCCGTGCATTAGTGCTGGTATGATCGCACCCATCATGTTGGGGGCACAATTCCGTTATGTGTTAATGGTTCACGTGCCAGCCTAGAGAGATAGCCCATTCAGAAGGCCCAATGGGCTTAACGACAACCCATCAGCTTCAACAATGCAGCATCCTCGCAAGACGTGATATCAACGCGATGTAAAGCCCTCTAATGTCCCGTAAGAAAGGTTGTCGTCCTTTTAACAGCTCACGACGTACGATCTGGGATGGAAAAATAGAGCAAAAGAAGAAAAATGGCATGAAACTAATGAAAACTTTCTATTTTGGGCTCAAAAAAGGGCATAGTGAGCAAGCTAGCTGCCCCTCTTGTAGAGCTCTCG
Organism: Ehretia macrophylla; assembly: GCA_037974665.1. NCBI lineage: Eukaryota > Viridiplantae > Streptophyta > Magnoliopsida > Boraginales > Ehretiaceae > Ehretia > Ehretia macrophylla. The sequence continues at coordinate 82,291,915 of CM075770.1, read as the reverse complement.
GAAAGCTTTACAACGGTATGCTGTGCGCCGCGTAACTCCTTACGAATCAAAAGTTATGGGCACCGGAGCGATGGAGACCTAGTCACAAGCCCTACGCCCTCAATTTGCTGGCCCGGCCTCCACGTGAAGCGAAGTTGTCTTGCCCAAGGTGTCGTGGGATTCGATAATAGAAATGTGGTGGATAAAGCATCTTGGCAACCATAACCGGAGCAAAAAAAATTGAAAAGGGGGGTGCAACACGAGGACCTCCAGGGGGTCACCATTCCAAGTACTACTCTCGCCCAAGCACGCTTAACTTCAGAGTTCTGATGTGATCCGATGCATTAGTTCTGGTATGATTGCACCCGTCATGTTGAGGGCATAATTCCTTTATGTGATAACGGTTCACAGTCCCAGCCTAGAGAGATGGCCCATTCAAAAAGACCAATGGGCTTAACGACAACCCCTCCGCCTCAACAACACAGCATCCTCGCAAGACATGATATCGATGCTTTGGAGGGCCCTCTAATGTCCCGCGAGTATGGTTGTCGTACATTTAACAGCTTACGGCGTACGATCCGGGACGAAAAAATAGAGCAAAAGAAGAAAAGTTGCTCGAAACTGATGAAAACGTTTGATTTTGGGCTCCAAAATGGGCAAAGCTAGCAAGTTAACTGCCCCCATCGTAGAGCTCTCGTATAGCTTTGCAATGGTATGCTGTGCGCCATGTAACTTCTTACGGATCAAAAGTTATGGGCACCGGAGCGACGGAGACTTGGCCCACCCTCCATGTGAAGCGACGTTGTCTTGCCCGAGGTGCCGTGGGAATCGATAAAAGAATTGTGGTGGATGAAGTATCTTTGCAACCCTAACCGGTGCAAAAAAAATTGAAAAGGGGGGTGTAACACGAAGACTTCCTAGTGGGTGAGCCATCCTAGTAGTACTCTCGCCCAAACACGCTTAAGTTCGGTGTTTTAATGGGATCCGGTGCATTAGTGCTGGTATGATCGCACCCGTCATGTTGGGATCACAATTCCTTTATGTGTTAATGGTTCACGTGCCAGCCTAGAAAGATAGCCCATTCAGAAGGCCCAATGGGCTTAACGACAACCTATCAGCTTCAACAATGCAGCATCCTCGCAAGACGTGATATCAACGCGATGTAAAGCCCTCTAATGTCCCGTAAGAAAGGTTGTCGTCCTTTTAACAGCTCACGACGCACGATTTGGGATGGAAAAACAGAGCGAAACAAGAAAAATAGCATGAAACTTATGAAAACTTTCTATTTTGGGCTCAAAAAAGGGCATAGTGAGCAAGCTAGCAGCCCCCCTCGTAGAGCTCTAGAAGAGCTTTGCTACGGTATGTTGTGCGCCGCGTAACTCCTTACCGATCAAAAGTTATGGGCACCGGAGCGACGGAGACATGGTCACAAGCCCTACGCCCTCGGTTTGCGCGCCCAACCTCCACGTGAAGCGAAGTTGTCTTGCCTAAGCTGCTGTGGATTCGATAATAGAAATATGGTGGATAAAGTATCTGGGCAACCATAACCGGAGTCAAAAAAATTGTAAAGGGGGGTACAACACGAGGACTTCCCAGGGGGTTACCCATCCTAGTACTACTCTCGCCCAAGCACGCTTAAAATCAGAGTTCTGATAGGATCCGGTGCATTAGTGCTGGTATGATCGCACCCGTCATGTTGAGGGCACAATTCCTTTATGTGTTAACGGTTCACAGTCCCAGCCTAGGGAGATGGCCTATTCAAAAGGCCCAATGGGCTTCACGACAACCCATCCGCTTCAGCAACGCAGCATCCTCACATGACGTGATATCGATGCGTTGTATGACCCTCTAATGTCCCGCGAGTAAGTTTGTCGTCCTTTCAACAGCTCACGATGTATGATCCGGGACGAAAAAATAGAGCTAAAGAAGAAATGTGGTCTGAAATTGATGAAAATGTTCAATTTTGGGATACAAAAACGGGCAAAGCAAGCAAGCTGGCTGCCCCCGTCGTAGAGCTCTCGGAGAGCTTTGCAATGGTATGTTGTGCGCCGCGTAACTCCTTACGAATCAAAAGTCATGGGCACCGGAGCGGCGGAGACCTGGTCACAAGCCCTACGCCCTCGGTTTGCTGGCCCATCCTCCACGTGAAGCGAAGTTGTCTTGCCCAAGGTGCTATGGTATTCGATAATATAAATATGGTGGATAAAGTATCTTGGCAACCCTAACCAGAGCAAAAAAAATTGAAAAGGGGGGTGCAACACGAGGACTTCCCACGGGGTCACCCATCCTAGTACTACTCTAGCCCAAGCACGCTTAACTTCGGAGTTCTGATGGAATTCGGTGCATTAGTGCTACTATGATCGCACCTGTAATGTTGAGGGCACAATTCCTTTATGTGTTAACGGCTCGTAGTCCCAGCCTAGAGAGATGGCCCATTCAAACGGCCCAATGGGCTTAACAACAACCCATCCGCTTCAACAACGCAGCATTCTTGCAAGACGTAATATCGACAGGTTGTAGGGCCCTCTGATGTCCGGCGAGTAAGGTTGTCATCTTTTTAACAACTTACGACATACAATTTGGGTCAGAAAAACAGAGTTAATGAAGAAAAGGGGCCAGAAACTGATGAAAATGTTCGATTTTGGGCTCCAAAAAAGGGTAAAGCTAGCAAGCTGGCTGCCCTCGTCGTAGGGCTCTCGGAGGGCTTTGCAACGGTATGCATTGCGCCGCGTAACACCTTACGGATCAAAAGTTATGGGCACCAGAGCGATGGAGACCTGGTCACAAGCCCTACGCCCTCGGTTTGATAGACCAGCCTCCATGTGAAGTGAAGTTGTCTTGCCTAAGGTGCCGTGGGATTCCATAATAGAAATGTGGTGGATAAAATATCTTGGCAACCATAACCGGAGAAAAAAAAATCGAAAAGGGGGGTGCAACACGAGGACTTCCCAGGGGGTCACCCATCCTAGTACTACTCTTGCCCAAGCACGCTTAACTTCAGAGTTCAGATGGGATCCTGTGCATTAGTGCTGGTATGATCGCACCCGTCATGTTGACAGCACAATTCCTTTATGTATTAACGGTTCACAGTCCCAGCCTAGAGAGATGGCCCATTCAGAAGGCCCAATGGGCTTAATGACAACCCATCTACTTCAACAACACAGCATCCTCGCAAGACGTGATATCGATGCGTTGTAGGGCCCTCTTATGTCCTATGAGTAAGGTTTTCGTCCTTTTAACAGCTGACGACATACTATTCGGGATGGAAAAACAGAGTTTAATAAGAAAAGTGGCCCCAAACAGATGAAATCATTCGATTTTGGGCTCCAAAAAGGGCATAGCGAGCAAGCTGGCTGCCCCTGTCGTAGAGCTCTCAGAGAGCTTTGCAACGGTATGCTGTGCGCCGCGTAACACCTTACGGATCAAAAGTTATGGGTATCAGAGCGATAGAGATCTGGTCACAAGCCTTACGCCCTCGGTTTGCTAGCCCAGCCTCCACATGAAGCGAAGTTGTCTTGTCCAAGGTGCCGTGGGATTCGGTAATAGAAATGTGGAAGATAAAGTATCTTGGCAACCCTAACCGGATCAAAACAAATTGAAAAGGGGGGTGTAACACGAGGACTTCCCAAGGGGTCACCCATCCTAGTACTACTCTCGCCCAAGCAAGCTTAACTTCAGAGATCTGATGGGATCCAGTGCATTTGTGCTGGTATGATCGCACCCGTCATGTTGAGGGCAGAATTTCTTTATGTGTTAACGGTTCACAGTCCCAGCCTAGAGAGATGGACCATTCAGAAGGCCCAATGGGCTTAACGACAACCCATCCGCTTCAACAACGCAGCATCCTCGCAAGATGTGATATCGATGCGTTGTAAGGCCCTCTCATGTCCCGCGAGTAAGGTTGTCGTCCTTTGAATAACTCACGACGTACGGTCCGGGACGGAAAAACAGAGCAACAATTGAAAAGTGGCCCGAAACTGATGAAATCAATCGATTTTGGGCTCCAAAAAGGGCACAGCGAACAAGCTTGTTGCCACCGTCGTAGAGCTCTTGGAGAGCTTTTCAACGGTATGTTATGTGCCGCGTAACTTGTCACGCCCCAACCCGGCCTATAAAGGTTATACTAGGGTATGATCTAAACATTCAAGTCACGTCTCGTACTTAACCGTTCATGAAGATTTAACACTTAACGTTTTGGCCTAAACTCCAAATTTTTCCAGAAAACCGGCAGCATAACGGTTGTAATTGGGCTCCTTGGTTTGACCTAATTCTCTAAACGCCTCAAAATTTACTATCTCAAATTCATTTCCATCTAAGATTAATATTTATCATCAATTGAAATGCCTACCGGTTGTCTTGATGTCTCGTTTGATTAATAACCTAGCATGATACTATGTCTCGTTCATTTGTTAATCCTCGTTACCAAAGTACTTGTTGATCTTAGCTTAACAACGTGTACCTGCTTATGATTTGGTTGGTTCATTTTACTTAGCCTTTACCTAATACTTCATAATCCTATTATAGATACTAGCAGTAATAATAGTAAAACGATCATAGTAGTATCTAGTGTCTATCTAGTTAATATCAATACAAACCAAAATTAGACCCCAAATTACAACGGGGGTCTTTTACAATACGAACATTGAGCAACATAAAAGAAATAGTGTTCAAGGAGCATAGTTCACAAATAGCCGTATTCACGCAAGCACATAGGACAGGCAATCACTCCAAGGAATCATCGTTAGGCACATCGTCCTTAGGTACATGTTCTTGATCTTCTTCACCTGAGATGATAAAAGATGGTGAGTCCTTATGAACTCAGCGAGGGGGAACGAGAAATAGGTTTTGAAACTCATTTTCCGGTTCAACTTATGAAAATGTTTTTGGAAGCATGAATATAACACAATTAAGTACATAACAATAATATAAAGTAAAGGAACACAATTACCAGTCTTTCCTCCCCGAGGGTCTCCAGGAACCAAGCGAGAGTACTTATACATATAGAAAAAGGATAAGGAGAGCTTTTGCTCTCAGTAGTTGCAGCCGACTTCAAATCATCCCCATAACACGCCAAGTGGGTGTACTCCGGATGTACCCCAAAATCCTACGACCCAACTCTCCGAGAAAGTCTAGCCCCCAAGCGAGAGAGGGAATGGGACCATGGTAGTCACGGGTGCACCGGCAAGCCCGATGCCGCCCGGTGTGCGTAATCGCTACCATGCCAGAATGAAAGGTTGCAACCTTATATGCAATGCACATTTATGACATTTAATATATCACATTAGGAGGACAACAAAGTAGGTTGTCTCCGAACAGTCATAAGATTGCACATTGACAAGTAAACAAGCGAGGCACGGATAGACAAGTAATTTCACTTGAAAAGCTCATGGAGTTATATGAACATTAAACGGACAGCCATGTAATACACATAAATCAAGTCATATAACTCAATTCAAAGTCCACGTAATCAAATAATAAGATTATATAACATGCAACAACATCTACGTGGGCTCGGATGCAAGAAAAGCCTATTTGTCAACATGCAATGATCAAAATCACATTTAGGACTATAAGGGCATAAGCCTACTAAGCATATAATTCCACACAATGTCCAAATGATCAACACTTAGCAAGACTACCTAGTCATTAGGGTTTCCATTTCGTGCTTACCCGTGTGATTAAACCTAAGTCAACTCAAAATCAATCTCAAGCCATGCATCAATTAATTCAAACATCCCCAAGTACTCAAAACAGTTCACACAACATCCCAATGTCACAATCCCAAGCAATCAATACCACAAGAGAAGTTACAACAATTTTTCTACGCATATAACCAAGTGAAACGCTCACTGCAATAGGCTGTTTTCTCACAATCATTAAGATAAGCAAAAAATATCCAATTCCCGTGAATAAGATGTCAAATTAAATCTTAAGGAGTGAAATAAAATCAGAAACAAACCTTGCATCATTTGGAGTTCGGGATCATTAGTTATAGCCAAAACAGTGGGGTGGCACAAAACTGTCCAGATTTGCACACATTTCGATAATTGACGTGTTTGAGGTCCTTAGGGTCGAATTTAGCCTTAGTCCATTTCAGACAAAAATGTCCAGAACTGAAAAATATATCAGTACACCAAAGTTCATGCATTTTGAACATCATTTACTAAGTCAAATCTGGTTCGTTCTACAAGGTCAGTGCATCTGCCAAAACCTGCTTCATTTTTCCAGATTTCCAGATCTGGACACATTTTAATGATTTGCCTTTTTTAGGACCTTAGAGTCGAAATTAGCTTTGGCCTATTTCTGTGAAAAATGTTCAAAACTGGAAAAAATAGTCCCCTACTAATTTTCATGCATTTTAAACATCATTTTCCTAGCCAAAATCACCTCGAAACAACAAGTCAGAGAGCTGTCACACAATCCGATTTCACCTATCATCATTTTCAAGCCAAAACCTTGCCATGCATGGTTGAGGAAGCTTATGAACACACATATATCTCAAATGCAGAAGCAAAGACATACATTTAAGAGCATGCATGTGGATTTTTGAATGATTTTCAAAAGGTTTTAGCCCTCACCTTAGCAAATCAACAAGAAGATGCACAAAAACTTGTTGAAGCACAATTTTCTTCTTCTTCCTTGCTTAGCCAAGACACCACCCTATTTCTCTCTATTTTTCCTAGCTTAGTGACCAAGTTCTTAGTAGATGCATGTGGTTAGAACAAGAAGAAAAGAAATGGAAGCTAGCAAACTCACCAAGGCCGAAATGGTGACTCAAAGAGCATGCATGTGTGATTGTTGCATCCTATCTAGCTTGGTCGAGTTCCTTTGCTTGTGGCTTGTCTTGATACACCATGGATTGATGAAGATGAGCAAAGGCAAGATAAAACTCAGCCAAAACCGAGATTGAGAGAGAAGAATGAGAGGGAGAGAGAGAAATGTGAGGAGAGTAAGAGAAATGAGAGAAAATAGAAGCTTTTGCAATTGTTGATGCAAATGTTGGCATTGGGCATGCAAAAATCTGATTTTGTGTCATCTTTTGAATTGTTTTAGCATGTGTGTAAGAGAATGTTGGGTATTTAGGGATTTTAGGTAGAATAGAATATAGGATATGTTTAGAGGTTTGTGAGATTTTGTCTTGTAGTGAGTTTAAAATATAATATTTAGGTGTTAGTGGATTTTGTAGAGATTTGAATTAGGATTATAATAACAGTTAGTGGTGTTTGTAGGATTATTTTATAGCCTAGTGCTTTGTGTAGGATTCTTTATTGATTAGCATGTGGGCATGCTTTCCTAGGTCTAGGGCACGTACTACGAGACACTCATAGAAATTGATACGAGGCACGAATCATGAGGTAAACATGAACTACGAGGTAGACACGTACTTCAAGACTAATGCACGCAATCCTAGGTGAATGCACGTAAACCAATGCAAAGCACGCAAATCAAGGCACGACTCTATATCTAGGTTAAGGTATGCAGTTCAAGGTTAGGGCACACAAAACAAGGTGTCGCACGCAATTCAAGGTCAGGACATGTATATCTAGGTATGTAGTACATCGAGGATTAGGGCACACAATTCTAAGTCAAGGCACGTATGACGAAGCATGCACAAAAACCAAGACAAGGCACGCAATCTAAGATCTGTCATATACTTCCAGGTCTAAGGCACGTAAATCGACGTAACACACGTTATTCGGGGTCGGGTCTCACATAACTCCTTATGAATCAAAAGTTATGGGCACCGGAGCGACGGAGACCTGGTCACAAGCCCTACACCCTCAGTTTATTGGCCCAGCATCCACGTGAAATGAAGTTGTCTTGCCCAAGGTGCCGTCGGATTCGATAATAGAAATGTGGTGGATAAAGTATCTTGGCAACCATAACCGAAGCAAAAAAAATTGAAAAGGGGGGTGTAACACGAGGACTTCCCATGGGGTCACCCATCCTAGTACTACTCTCACCCAAGCACGCTTAACTTCAGAGCTCGGATGGGATCCGGTGCATTAGTGCTGGTATGATCGCACCCGTCATGTTGAGGGCACAATTCCTTTATGTGTTAACGGTTCACAGTCCCAGCCTAGATAGATGGACCATTTAGAAGGCCCAATTGGCTTAACGACAACCCATCCGCTTCAGCAATGCAGCATCCTCGCAAGACGTGATATCGATGCGTTGTAGGGCCCTCTAATGTCCCGTGAATAAGGTTGTCGTCCTTTTAACAGCTTATGACGTACGATCCGGGACCGAAAAACAGAGCTAAATAAGAAAAGTGGCCAGAAACTGATGAAAACGTTCGATTTTGGGCTCCAAAACCGACATAGCCAGCAAGCTGGATTCCCCCGTCGTAGAGCTCTCAGAGTGCTTTTCAACGGTATGCTGTGCGCTGCGTAACACCTTATGGATCAGAAGTTATGGGCATCGAAGCGATGGAGACCTAGTCACAAGCCCTACGCCCTCAGTTTGCTGGCCCAGCCTCCACATGAAGCGAAGTTGTCTTGCCCAAGGTGCCGTGGGATTCGATAATAGAAAAGTGGTGGATAAAGTATCTTAGCAACAATAACCGAAGCAAAAAAAATTGAAAATGAGAGTGCAACACAAGGACTACCCAGGGGGTCACCCATACTAGTACTACTCTCGCCCAAGCACGCTTAACTTCAGAGTTCTGATGGGATCCGGTGCATTAGTGATGGTATGATCACACCCGTCATGTTGAGGGCACAATTCCTTTATGTGTTAACGGTTCACAGTTCCAGCCTAGAGTGATGCCAAATTCAAAAGGCCCAATGGGCTTAACGGCAACCCATCTGCTTCAACAACACAGCATACTCGCAAGACACAATATCGATGCATTCTAGGGCCCTCTAATGCCCTGCGAGAAAGGTTGTTGTCCTTTTAACAGCTCACGACGTACGATCCGGGATGGAAAAACAGAGCAAATGAAGAAAAGTGGCCCAAAACTGATGAAAACGTTCGATTTTGGGCTCCAAGAAGGATACAACGAGCAAGCTAGATGCCCCCGTCATAGAGCTCTCAGAGAGCTTTACAATGGTATGCTGTGCATCACGAAACTCCTTACAGATCAAAAGTTATGGGTACCGGAGTGACGGACACTGGGTCACAAGCCCTATGCCCTCAATTTGCTGGCCCAGCCTCCACGTGAAGCGAAGTTGTCTTGTCCAAGGTGCCGTGGAATTCGATAATAGAAATGTGGTGGATAAAGTATCTTGGCAACCCTAACCAGTGCAAAAAAAATTGAAAAGGTGGGTGTAACACGAGGACTTCCCATGGGGTCACCTATCCTAGTACTACTCTCGCCCAAGCACGCTTAACGTCAGAGTTCTGATGGGATCCGGTGCATTAGTGCTGGTATGATCGCACCCGTCAAGTTGAGGGCACATTTCATTTATGTGTTAACAGTTCACAGTCCCAGCATAGAGAGATGGACTATTCAGAAGGCCCAATGGGCTTAACGACAACCCATCCTCTTCAACAACGCAGCATCCTCGCAAGACGTGATATCGACGCATTGTGGGGCCCTTTAATGTCCCATGAGAAAGGTTGTCGTCCTTTTAAAAGCTCACGACGTACGATCCGGGATGGAAAAACATAGCAAAAGAAGAAAAGTGGCCTGAATATGATGAAAACGTTCGATTTTGGGCTACAAAAAGGTCACAGCAAGCAAGCTAGCTGCCCTCGTCGTAGAGCACTCGTAGAGCTTTACAACGGTATGCTGTGCGCCGCCTAACTCCTTACGAATCAAAAGTTATGGGCACCGGAGTGACGAAGACCTGGTCACAAGACCTACACCATCAGTTTGATGGCCCAGCCTCCACGTGAAGTGAAGTTGTCTTGCCAAGGTGCCATGGGATTTGATAATAGAAATGTGGTGGATAAAGTATTTTAGCAACCATAATCGGAGCAAAAAAAATTGAAAAGGGGGGTGCAACATGAGGACTTCCCAGGGGTTACCCATCCTAGTACTACTCTCGCCCAAACACGCTTAACTTCAAAGTTTTGATGGGATCTGGTGCATTAGTGCTGGTATGATCGCACCCGTCATGTTGAGGGCACAATTCCTTTATTTGTTAACGGTTCACAGTCCCAGCCTAGAGAGATGGCCCATTCAAAAGGCCCAATGGGCTTAACGAGAACCCATCCGCTTCACCAACGCAGCATCCTCGCAAGACGTGATATCGACGCATTGTAGGGCCCTCTAATGTCCCACGAGAAAGGTTGTCTTCCTTTTAACAGCACACGAAGTACGATCCGGGACGGAAAAACAGAGCAAAAGAATAAAAGTGGCCCGAAACTGATGAAAACGTTCGATTTTGGGCTCCAAACAGGGCACAACGAGCAAGCTAGCTGCCCTCGTCGTAGGGCTCCTGGAAAGCTTTACAACGGTATGCTGTGCACCACCTAACTCCTTACAAATCAAAAGTTATGGGCACCGGAGCGACGGAGACTTGGTCACAAGCACTACACCATCAGTTTCCTGGGCCAGCCTCCGCGTGAAGTGAAGTTATCTTGCCAAGGTGCCGTGGGATTCGATAATAGAAATGTGGTGGATAAAGTAGCTTAGCAACGATAACCGGAGCAAAAAAAATCGAAAATGGGGTTGCAACACGAGGATTTCCCAGGGGGTCACCTATCCTAGTATTATTCTCGCCCAAGCATGCTTAACTTCGGAGTTCTGATGGGTTCCAGTGCATTAGTGCTGGTATGATCACACCCATCATGTTGAGGGTACAACTCCTTTATTGGTTAACAATTCATAGTCCCAGCCTAGAGAGATGGCCTATTCAAAAGGGCCAATGGGCTTAACGACAACCCATCCGCTTCAACAACGCAGCGTCTTCGCTAGCCGTGATATTGACGCGTTGTAGCGCCCTCTAATGTCCCGCGAGTAAGGCTGTCGTCCTTTTAATAGCTCACGATGTACGATACGGGTAAGAAAAACACAGCAAAAGAAGAAAACTGGCCCGAAACTAATGAAAACGTTCAATTTTTGGCTCCAAAACTAGCATAGCAAGCAAGCTGGCTGCCCCCGTTGTTGAGCTCTCGGAGAGCTTTACAACGGTATGCTGTGCGCTGCGTAATTCCTTACGAATCAAAAGTTATGGGCACCGGAGCGACGGAGACATGGTCACAAGCCCTACGCCCTCGGTTTGCTTGCCCGGCCTCCATGTGAAGCAAAGTTGTCTTGCCCAAGGTGCCGTGGGATTTGATAATAGAAATGTGGAAAATAAAGTATCTTGGCAACCCAAACCGGTGCAAAAAAAATTGGAAATGGGGGTTTAAGACGGGGACTTCCCATGGGGTCACCCATCCTAGTACTACTCTCGCTGAAGCACGCTTAACTTCAGAGTTCTGATGGGATCCGGTTCATTAGTGCTGGTATGATCGCACCCGTCAGGTTGAGGGCACAATTCCGTTATGTGTTAACAGTTCACAGTCCCAGCCTAGAGAGATGGACCATTCAGAAGGCCCAATGGGCTTAACGACAACCCATTATCTTCAACAATGCAGCATCCTCGCAAGACGTGATATCGACGTATTGTACGGCTCTCTAATGTCCCACGAGAAAGGTTGTCGTCCTTTTAACATCTCACGACGTACGATCTGGGATGGAAAAACATAACAAGAGAAGAAAAGTGGCCCGAAAATGATGAAAACGTTCGATTTTGGGCTCCAAAAAGGGCACAGCGAGCAAGCTAGCTGCCCTCGTCGTAGAGCTCTTGGAAAGCTTTACAACGGTATGCTGTGCGCCGCCTAACTCCTTACGAATCAAAAGTTATGGGCACCGGAGCGACGGAGACTTGGTCACAAGCCCTACACTATCAGTTTCCTGGCCCAGCCTCCGCGTGAAGCGAAGTTGTCTTGCCAAGGTGCCGTGGGATTCGATAATAGAAATGTGGTTGATAAAGTATCTTAGCAACGATAACCGGAGCAAAAAAAATTGAAAAGAGGTGTGCAACACGAGGACTTCCTAGGGGGTCACCCATCCTAGTACTACTTTCGCCCAAGAACGCTTAACTTCAGTGTTCTGATGGGATCCGGTGCATTAGTGCTGGTATGATCACAGCCATCATGTTGAGGGCACAATTCCTTTATGTGTTAACGATTCACAGTCCCAGCCTAGAGAGATGGCCTAATCAAAAGGCCCAATGGGCTTAACGACAACCCATCCGCTTCAACAACGCAGGATTCTCGCAGGACGTGATATCGACGCATTGTAGGGCCCTCTAATGTCCCGCGAGAAAGGCTGTCGTCGTTTTAACAGCTCACGACGTACGATCCGGGAAAAAAAAACACAGCAAAAGAAGAAAACTCGCCCGAAACTAATGAAAACGTTCGATTTTGGGCTCCAAAACAAGCATAGCGAGCAAGCTAGCTGCCCCCATTGTAGAGCTCTCGGAGAGCTTTACAACGGTATGCTGTGCGCTGCGTAACTCCTTACAGATCAAAAGTTATGGGCACCGGAGCGACGGAGACATGGTCACAAGCCCTACGCCCTCGGTTTGCTGGTCCAGCCTCCATGTGAAGCGAAGTTGTCTTTCCCAAGGTGCCGTGGATTCGATAATAGAAATTTGGCGGATAATGTATCTTGGCAACCCTAACCGGAGCAAAAAAAATTGAAAAGGGGGATGTAACACGAGGACTTCCCAGGGGGTCACCCATCCTAGTACTACTCTCGCCCAAGCATGCTTAACTTTAGAGTTCTGATGGGATCCTGTGCATTAGTGCTAGTATGATCGCACCCATCATGTTGAGGGCACAATTCCTTTATATGTTAACGGTTCACAGTACCAGCCTAAAGAGATGGACCATTTAGAAGGCCCAATGGGCTTAACGACAACCCATCCGCTTCAACAACGCAGCATCCTCCCAAGACGTGATATCGACACATTTTAGGCTCTCTAATGTCCCGCGAGAAAGGTTTCGTCCCTTTAACAACTTACGACGTACGATCCGGGACGAAAAAACATAGCAAAAGAAGAAAAGTGGCCCAAAACTAATGAAAACGTTTGATTTTTGGCTCCAAAAAGCAAGCAAGCTAGCTACCCTCGTCGTAGAGATCTCGGAGAGCTTTACAACAGTATGCTTTGCGCCATGTAACTCCTTACGAATCAAAAGTTATGGGCACCGGAGCGACAGAGACCTGGTCAGAAGCCCTACACCCTCAGTTTGTTTGCCCAACCTCCATGTGAAACGAAGTTGTCTTGCCCAAGGTGCCGTGGGATTCGATAATAGAAATGTGGTAGATAATGTATATTGGCAACCATAACCGGAGCAAAAAAAATTGAAAATGGGGGTGCAACACGAGGACTTCCCAAGGGGTCACCCATCCTAATACTACTCTCGCCCAAACACGCTTAACTTCAGAGTTCGGATTGGATCTGATGTATTAGTGTTGGTATGATCACAACCGTCATGTTGAGGGCACAATTCCTTTTTGTGTTAACGGTTCACAGTCCCATCCTAGAGAGATGGCACATTCAAAAGGCCCAATGGGCTTAACGACAAACCATCCACTTTAGCAACACAGCATCCTCGCAAGACGTGATATCGATACGTTGTAGGGCCCTCTAATCTCCCGCGAGTAAGGTTATCGTCCTTTTAACAGCTCGCAACGTACGATCCGGGACTGAAAAACAGAGCTAAAGAAGAAAAGTGGACCCAAACTGATGAAAACGGTCGATTTTGGCCTCCAAAAAGGGCACAACGAGCAAGCTGGCTGACACCATCGTAGAGCTCTCGGAGAGCTTTGCAACAGTATGCTGTGCATCGCGTAACACCATACGGATCAAAAGTTATGGGCACCGGAGTAATGGAGACCTAGTCACAAGCCCTACGCCCACGGTTTGCTGGCCTGGCCTCCACGTGAAGCGATGTTGTCTTGCCCAAGGTGCCGTGGGATTCGATAACAGAAATGTGGTAGATAAAGTATCTTAGCAACCATAACCGGAGCAAAAAAATTGAAAAGGGGGGTGCAACACGATGACTTCCCAGGGGGTCACCCATCCTAGTACTACTCTCGCCCAAGCACGCTTAACTTCAGAGTTCTAATGGGATCTGGTGTATTAGTACTGGTATGATGGCACCCATCATGTTGAGGGCACAATTACTTTATGTGTTAACGGTTCACAGTCCCAGCCTAGAGAGATGGCTCATTCAAAAGGCCCAATGGGCTTAATGACAACCCATCCGCATCAACAACGCAGCATCCTCGCAAGACGTGATATCGACGCATTGTAGGGCCTTCTAATGTCCCGCAAGAAAGGTTGTCGTCCCTTTAACAGCTCACGACATACGATCCGGGACGGAAAATATTAGCAAAAGAAGAAAAGTGACCCGTAACTGATCAAAACGTTCAATTTTGGGCTCCAAAAAGGGCACAGCTAGCAAGCTGCTGCCCTCGTTGTAGAGCTCTTGGAGAGCTTTACAACGGTATGCTGTGCATCGCGTTACACCATACGGATCAGAAGTTATGGGCACCGGAGCGATGGAGACCTAGTCACAAGCCCTACGCCTACGGTTTGCTGGCCTGGCCTCCACGTGAAGCGAAGTTGTCTTGCCCAAGGTGCCGTGGGATTCGATAATAAAAATGTGGTGGATAAAGTATCTTGGCTACCATAACCGGAGCAAAAAAAATTGAAAAGGAGGGGGCAACACGAGGACTTCGAAGGGGTCACCCATCATAGTACTACTTTCGCCCAAGCACGCTTAACTTCAGAGTTCGGATGGGATCCGATGCATCAGTGCTGGTATGATCGCACCCGTCATGTTGAGGGCACAATTCCTTTATGTGTTAACGGTTCACAGTCGCAGCCTAGAGAGATGGCCCACTCAAAAGGCCCAATGGGCTTAACAACAACCCATCCGCTTTAGCAACGCAGCATCCTCGCAAGACGTGATATCGATGCGTTGTAGGGCCCTCTAATGTCCCATGAGTAAGGTTGTCGTCCTTTTAACAGCTTATGACGTACGATCCGGGACTGAGAAACAGAGCTAAATAAGAAAAGTGGCCAGAAACTGATGAAAACGATCGATTTTGGGCTCCAAAATAGGCATAGCGAACTAGATGGCTTCCCCCGTCGTAGAGCTCTCGGAGAGCTTTGCAACGGTATGCTGTGCGCCGCGTAACACCTTACGGATCAAAAGTTATAGGCACCGGAGCGATGGAGACCGGGTCACAAGCCTTACGCCCTCGGTTTGCTGTCCCAGCCTCCACGTGAAGCGAAGTTGTCTTGCCCAAGCATGCTAAACTTCAGAGTTCTGATGGGATCCTGTACATTAGTGCTGGTATGATCGCACCCATCATGTTGAGGGCACAATTACTTTATATGTTAACGGTTCATAGTGCCAGCCAAGAGAGATGGACCCTTCAGAAGGCCCAATGGGCTAAACAACAACCCATCCGCTACAACAACGTAGGATCCTCATAAGACGTGATATCGACCCGTTGTAAGGCCTTCTAATGTCCTACGAGTTAGGGTGTCGTCCCTTTAACAGCTCACGACGTACGATCCGGGATGGAAAAACATAGCAAAAGAAAAAATGTGGCCCAAAACTGATGAAAACATTTGATTTTGGGCACCAAAAAGCGAGCAAGCTAGCTGCCCTCATCGTAGAGCTCTCGGAGAGCTTTACAACAGTATGCTTTGCGCCACGTACCTCCTTACGAATCAAAAGTTCTGGGCATGGAGCGACGGAGACCTGGTCACAAGCCCTACACCCTCAGTTTGTTTGCCCAACCTCCACGTGAAGCGAAGTTGTCTTGCTCAACATGTCGTGGGATTCGATAATAGAAATGTGGTAGATAAAGTATCTTGGGAACCATAACCGGAGCAAAAAAAATTGAAAGGGGGGTGCAACACGAGGACTTCCCAGGGGGTCACCCATCCTATTACTACTCTCGCCCAAGCATGCTTCACTTCGGAGGTCTGATGGGATCCGGTGCAATTGTGCTGGTATGATCGCACCCATCTTGTTGAGGGCACAATTACTTTATGTGTTAACGGTTCACAGTCCCAGCCTAGAGAGATGGCTCATTCAAAAGGCCTAATGGGCTTAATGACAACCCATCAGCTTCAACAACACAGCATCCTCACAAGACATGATATCGACGCGTTGTAGGGCCCTCTAATGTCTTGCAAAAGGTTGTCGTCCTTTTAACAACTCACGATGTACGATCCGGGATGGAAAAACATAGCAAAAGAAGAAAAGTGGCCCGTAACTGATGAAAACGTTCAATTTTGGGCTCCAAAAATGGTACAGCCAGCAAGCTACTGCCCCCGTCGTAGAACTCTGGGAGTGCTTTACAACGGTATGCTGTGCGCCGCGTAACTCCTTACGGATCAAAAGTTATGGGCACCGCAGTGACGGAGACTTGGTCACATGCCCTACACCCTCAGTTTGCTGGCCCAGCCTCCACGTGAAGCGAAGTTGTCTTGCCCAAGGTGCCGTGGGGTTCGATAATAGAAATGTGGTGGATAAAGTATCTTGGCAACCCTAACCGGAGAAAAAAAAAATTGGAAAAGGGGGGGCAACATGAGGACTTCACACAGGGTCACCCAACCTAGTACTACTCTCACCCAAGCACGCTTAACTTCAGAGTTCGGATGGGATCCGGTGCATTAGTGCTGGTATGATCTCACCCATCATGTTGAGGGCACAATTCCTTTATGTGTTAACGGTTCACAATTCCAGCCTAGAGGGATGGCCCATCCAAAAGCCCCAATGGGCTTAACGACAACCCCTCCGCTTTAACAACACAGCATCCACGCAAGACGTTATATCGATGCGTTGTAGGGCCCTCTAATGTCCCGCGAGTATCATTGTCATCCTTTTAACAGCTTACGACGTACGATCCGGGACGGAAAAACAGAGATAAAGAAGAAAAGTGGCTCGAAACTGATGAAAACGTTGGATTTTGGGCTCCAAAACGGGCAAAGCGAGCAAGTTGGCTGCCCCCATCGTAGAACTCTCGCAGAGCTTTGCAACGGTATGCTGTGCGCTGTGTAACACCTTACGGATCAAAAGTTAAGGGCATCGAAATGATGGAGACCTGGTCATAAGCCCTACGCCCTCGGTTTGTTGGCCCAGCCTCCACGTGAAGCGAAGTTGTCTTGCCCGAGGTGCCGTGGGATTCGATAATAGAAATGTGGTGGATGAAGAATCTTGGCAACCCTAACCGGTGCAAAAAAAATTGAAAAGGGGGGTGCAACACGAGGACTTCCCAGGGGGTCACCCATCCAAGTTGTACTCTCGCCCAAGCGTGCTTAAGTTCGTTGTTTTGATGGGATCTGGTGCATTAGTGCTGGTATGATCGCACCCGTCATGTTGGGGGCACAATTCCTTTATGTGCTAACTGTTCACAGTCCTAGCCTAGAGAGATGGCCCATTCAGAAGGCCCAATGGGCTTAACGACAACCCATCCGCTTCAACAACGCAGCATCCTCGCAAGACGCGATATCGACGTGTTGTAGGGCCCTCTAATGTCCGCAAGAAAGGTTGTCTTCCTTTTAACAGCTCACGACGTACGATCCGGGACGGAAAAACTAAGCAAAAGAAGAAAGTGGCCCGAAACTGATGAAAACGTTCTATTTTGGGCTCCAAAAAGGGCACAGCGAGCAAGCTAGCTGCCCCCGTCGTAGAGCTCTCGGAGAGTTTTACAACGGTATGCTGTGCGCCGCTTAACTCCTTACGAATTAAAAGTTATGGTCACCAGAGCGACGGAGACCTGGTCACAAGGCCTACTCCCTCAATTTGCTGGCCTAGTCTCCACATGAAGCGAAGTTGTCTTGCCCAAGGTGCCGTGGGATTCGATAATAGAAATGTGGTGGATAAAGTATCTTGGCAACCCTCACCGGAGCTAAAAAAATTGAAACATGGGGTGCAACACGAGGACTTCCCAAGGGGTCACCCATCCTAGTACTAGTCCCGCCCAAGCACGACTAACTTCGGAGTTCGGATGGGATCCGATGCATTAGTACTGGTTTGATCACACCTATCTTGTTGAGGGCATAATTCCTTTATGTGTTAACGGTTCATAGTCCCAGCCTAGAGAGTTGGCACATTCAAAAGGCCTAATGGGCTTAACGACAACCCATCCAATTCAGCAACGCAGCATCCTCACAAGATGTGATATCGATGCGTTGTAGGGCCCTCTAATGTCCCGCGAATAAGGTTGTTGTCCTTTTAACAGCTCACGACGTACGATCCGGGATAGAAAAACAAAGCTAAAGAAGAAAAGTTGTCCAAAACTGATGAAAACGTTCAATTTTGGGCTCCAAAATTGGGTATAGCGAGCTAGCTGGCTGCCACCGTTGTAGAGCTCTCGGAGAGCTTTGCAACGATATGCTATGCGCCATGTAATACCTTACGGATCAAAAGTTATGTGCACCGGAGTGATGGACTCTAGTCACAAGCCCTACGCCCTCGGTTTGCTGGCCCGGCCTCCACGTTAAGTGAAGTTGTCTTGCCCAAGGTGCCGGGGGATTCGACAATAGAAATGCGATGGATAAAGTATCTTTGCAACCATAACCGGAGCAAAAAAAATTGAAAATGTGGGTGCAACACAAGGACTTCCCAAGGGGTCACCATTCCTAGTACTACTCTCGCCCAAGCACGCTTAACATCAGAGTTCTGATGGGATCCGGTGCATTAGTGCTGGTATGATCGCACCCGTCATATTGAGGGCACAATTCCTTTATGTGTTAAAGGTTCACAGTCCCAGCCTAGAGAAATGGCCCATTCAAAAGGCCCAATGGGCTTAACGACAACCTATCCGCTTCAACAACGCAGCATCCTTACTAGACGTGATATCGACGCGTTGTAGGGCCCTCTAATGTCCCATGAGAAAGGCTGTCGTCCTTTTAACAGCCCACGACGAACGATCCGGGATGAAAAAACATAGCAAAAGAGGAAAAGTGGCCTGAAACTGATGAAAACGTTCAATTTTGGGCTCCAAAAAGGGCACACGAGCAAGTTAGCTGCCCCCGTCGTAGAGCTCTCGGAGAGCTTTACAACGGTATGCTGTGCGCCCCGTAACACCTTACGGATAAAAAGTTATGGGCACCGGAGCGACGGAGACCTGGTCACAAGCCCTACGCCCTCGGTTTGTTGGCCCAGCCTCCTCGTGAAGCGAAGTTGTCTTGCCCAAGGTGCCGTGGGATTCGATAATAGAAATGTGGTGGATAAAGTATCTTGGAAACCATAACCGGAGCAAAAAAAAATTGAAAAGGGGGGTGCAACACGAGGACTTCCCAAGGGGACACCCATCCTAGCACTACTTTCGCCCAAGCACGCTTAACTTCAGAGTTCGGATGTGATCCGATGCATTAGTGCTGGTATGATCAAACCCGTCATGTTGAGGGCACAATTCCTTTATGTGTTAACGGTTCACAGTCCCAGCCTAGAGAAATGGCCAATTCAATTAGCCCAATGGGCTTAACAACAACCCATATGCTTTAGCAACACAGCAGCCTCGCAAGACGTGATATCGATGCGTTGTAGGGCGCTCTAATGTCCCGCGAGAAAGGTTGTCATCCTTTTAACAGCTCACGACATACGATCCGGGATGGAAAAACAGAGCTAAAGAAGAAAAGTGGCCAGAAACTGATGAAAACGTTCGATTTTGGGTTCCAAAACGGGCATAGAAGGCAAGCTGGCTACCCCCGTCGTAGAGCTCTGGGAGAGCTTCGCAACGGTATGCTATGCGCCCCGTAACACCTTACGGATAAAAAGTTATGTGCACCGGAGCGATGGAGACCTGGTCACAAGCCCTACGCCCTCGGTTTGCTGGCCCAGCCTCCACGTGAAGCGAAGTTGTCTTGCCCAAGGTATCGTGGGATTCGATAATAGAAATATGGTGGATAAAGTATCTTGGCAACCATAACCGGAGCAAAAAAAATTGAAAAGGGGGATGCAACATGAGGACTACCCAGTGGGTCACCCATACTAGTACTACTCTCGCCCAAGCACGCTTAACTTCAGAGTTCTGATGGGATCCGGTGCATTAGTGATGGTATGATCACACCCGTCATGTTGAGGGCACAATTCCATTATGTGTTAACGGTTCACAGTCCCAGCCTAGAGAGATGGCCAATTCAAAAGGCCCAATGGGCTTAACGACAACCTATCCGCTTCAACAACGCAGCATCCTTACAAGACGTGATATCGACGCATTGTAGGGCCCTCTAATTTCCCGCAAGTAAGGTTGTCGTCCTTTTCTCAGCTTACAATGTACGATCCGGGACGGAAAAACAGAGCTAAAGAAGAAAAGTGGACCAAAATTGATGAAAACGTTCTATTTTATGCTCCAAAATGGGGCTCAGCGAGCAAGCTAGTTGCCCCTGTCGTAGAGCTCTCGGAGAGCTTTGCAATGGTTTGTTGTGCGCCGCGTAACACCTTACGGATCAAGAGTTATGGGCACCGGAGCGATAGAGACCTGGTCACAAGCCCTATACCCTCGATTTGCTGGCCCAGCCTCCACGTGAAGCGAAGTTGTCTTGCCCAAGGTGCCGTGGGATTCGATAATAGAAATGTGATGGATAAAGTATCTTGGCAACCATAACTGGAGCCAAAAAAATTGAAAATGGGGGTGCAACACGAGGACTTCCCATGGGATCACCCATCCTAGTACTACTCTCGCCCAAGCACGCTTAACTTCAGAGTTCGGATGGGATCCGGTGCATTAGTGCTAGTATGATCGCACCCGTCATGTTGACCGCACAATTCCTTTATGTGTTATTGGTTCATAGTCCCAGCCTAGAGAGATGGACCATTAAGAAGGCCCAATGGGCTTAACCACAACCCCTCCTCTTCAACAACACAGCATCATCACAAGACGTGATATCGATGCGTTGTAGGGCCCTCTAATATCCCACAAGTATGGTTGTCATCCTTTTAACAGCTTACGACGTACGATCTGGGACGAAAAAATAGAGATAAAGAAGAAAAGTGGCTCAAAACTGATGAAAACGTTCGATTTTGGGCTCCAAAACAGGCAAAGCGAGCAAGTTGGCTGCCCCTATCATAGAGCTCTAGCAGAGCTTTGCAACGGTATGCTGTCCGCCGCGTAACACCTTACGAATCAAAAGTTATGGGCACCGGAGCAACGGAGACCTGGTCACAAGCCCTACACCCTCAGTTTGCTGGCCGAGCCTCCACGTGAAGCGAAGTTGTCTTGCCCATGGTGCCGTGGGATTCGATAATAGAAATGTTATGGATAAAGTATCTTGGCAACCATAACCGGAGCAAAAAAAATTGAAAAGTGGGATGCAACAAGATGACTTCCCAAGGGGTCACCCATCCTAGTACTACTCTCGCCCAAGCACGCTTAACTTCAAATTTCAGATGGGATCCGATACATTAGTGCTGGTATGATCGTACCCGTCATGTTGAGGGCACAATTCCTTTATGTGTTAACGGCTCACAGTCCCAGCCTAGAGAGATGGATTATTCAGAAGGCCTAATGGGCTTAACGACAACCCATCATCTTCAACAACGCAGCATCCCTGCAAGACGTGATATCGACGCGTTGTAGGGCCCTCTAATGTCCTGCGAGGAAGGTTGTCTTCCTTTTAACAGCTCACGACGTACGTTTCGGGACGGAAAAATATAGCAAAAGAATAAAAGTGGCCCCAAACTGATAAAAATGTTCAATTTTGGCCTCTAAAAAGGGCACAGCGAGCAAGCTAGCTGCCGCCGTCGTAGAGTTCTCGGAGAGCTTTACAACGGTATGCTGTGCGCCGCATAACTCCTTACGAATCAAAAGTTATGGGAATCGGAGCGACGGAGACCTGGTCACAAGCCCTACACCCTCAGTTTGCTGGCCCAGCCTCCACGTGAAGCGAACTTGTCTTGCCCAAGGTGCCGTGGGATTCGATAACAGAAATGTGGTGGATAAATTATCTTGCGAACCATAACCGGAGCAAAAAAAAATTGAAAATGGGGGTACAACAAGACGACTTCCCAAGGGGTCACCCATCCTAGTACTACTCTCGACCAAGCACGCTTAACTTCAGAGTTCGGATGGGATCCGGTGCATTAGTGCTGGTATGATCGCACCCGTCAAGTTGAAGGCACAATTCCTTTATGTGTTAACGGTTCACAATCCTAGCCTAGAGAGATGGCCCATTCAAAAGGCCCAATGGGCTTAACGATAACCCATCCACTTCAACAATGCTGCATCCTCGCAAGACGTGATATCGACGCGTTGTAGGGCCCTCTAATGCCCCGCGAGAAAGGTTGTCGTCCTTTTAACAGCTCACGACGTACGATTCGGGACGGAAAAACATAGCAAAAGAAGAAAAGTGGCCCAAAACTGTTGAAAACGTTCGATTTTTGGCCCCAAAAAAGGCACAGCGAGCAAACTAGTTTTCCGCGTCATAGAGCTCTCGAAGAGCTTTACAACGGTATGCTGTGCGCAGCGTAAGTCCTTCCGGAACAAAAGCTCTGGGCACCGGAGCGACGGAGACCTGGTTACAAGCCCTCCCCCCTTGGTTTGCTGGCCCAGCCTCCACGTGAAGCGAAATTGGCATGCCTAAGGTGCCGTGGGATTCGATAATAGAAATGTGGTGGATAAAGTATCTTGGCAACCGTAACCGGAGCAAAATAAATTGAAAATGGGGGTGCAACATGAGGACTTCCCAGGGGGCCACCTATCCACGTACTACTCTCGCCCAAGCACGCTGAACTTCAGAGTTCTAATGGGATCCGGTGCATTAGTGCTAGTATGATCGCCCCCGTCATGTTGAGAGCACAATTCCTTTATGTGTTAACGGTTCACAGTTCCAGGCTAGAGAGATGGCCCATTCAAAAGGCCCAATGGGCTTAACGACAACCCATCTGCTTTAACAACGCAGCATCCTTGCAAGACGTGATATCGACGCATTGTAGGGCCCTCTAATGTCCCGCGAGAAAGGTTGTCGTCCTTTTAACAGCTCACGACGTACGATCCGGGACCGAAAAAAATAGCAAAAGTAGAAAAGTTGCCCGAAACTGATGAAAACGTACAATTTTTGGCTCCAAAAAGGGCACAATGAGCAAGCTAGCTGCCCTCATCATAGAGCTCTCGGAGAGCTTTACAACGGTATGCTGTGCGTCGCGTAACTCCTTACGGAACAAAAGTTATGGGCACCGGAGCAACAGAGACCTGGTCACAAGCCCTACGCCCTCGGTTTACTGGCTCAGCCTCCACGTGAAGGGAAGTTCTCTTGCCCATGGTGCCGTGGGATTCGATAATAGATATGTGGTGGATAAAGTATCTTAGTAACCATAACCGGAGCAAAAAAAATTGAAAAAGGGGGTGCAACAAGCGGACTTCCCATGGGGTCACCCAACATACTACTACTCTTGCCCAAGGACGCTTAACTTCAGAGTTCTGATGGGATCCGGTGCGTTAGTTCTGGTATGATCGCACCCTTCATGTTGAGGGCAGAATTCCTTTATGTGTTAACGGTTCACAGTCCTAGCATAGAGAGATGGCCTATTCAAAAGGCCTAATGGGCTTAACGACAACCCATCCACTTCAACAACGCAGCATCCTCACAAGATGTGATATTGAAGTGTTGTAAGGCCCTCTAATGACCTGCGAGAAAGGTTGTCATCCTTTTAACAGCTCACGACGTATGATGCGGGGCGGAAAAACATAGCAAAAGAGGAAAAGTGGCCCGAAACTGATGAAAACGTTCGATTTTTGGCTCCAAAAAGAGCACAGCGAGAAGCTAGTTTCCCCCGTTGTACAGCTATTGTAGAGCTTTACAACGGTATGCTGTGCGCTGCGTAACTCCTTAAGGATCAAAAGTTATGGGCACCGGAGCGACAGAGACCTTGTCAAAAGCCCTACGCCCTCGGTTTGCTGGCCCAGCCTCCAACTGAAGCGAAGTTGTCTTGCCCAAGGTGTTGTGGGATTCGATAATTGAAATGTGGTGGTTAAAGTATCTTAGCAACCATAACCGGAGAAAAAAAAATTGAAAAGGGGGGTGCAACACGAGTACTTCCCAAGGTGTCACCCATCCTAGTCCTACTCTCTCCCAAGCACGCTTAACTTCAGACTTCTGATGGGATCCAGTGCATTAGTGCTGGTATGATCACACCCTTCATGTTGGGGACACAATTCCTTTATGTGTTAATGGTTCACAGTCCCAGCCTAGAGAGATGGCCCATTCAAAAGTCCTAATGGGCTTAACGACAACCCATCCGCTTCAACAACGTAGCATCCTCGCAAGACGTGATATCGACGGGTTGTAGGGTCCTCTAATGTCCTGCGAGAAAGGTTGTCGTCCTTTTAACAGCTTACGACGTACGATCCGAGACCGAAAAACATAGTTAAAGAAGAAAAGTGGTCTGAAACTAATGAAAACGATCGATTTTGGGCTCCAAAAAGGGCATAGCGAGCAAGCTGGCTGCCCCCGTCGTAGAGCTCTCGGAGAGCTTTACAAAGGTATTCTGTGCTCCGCGTAACTCCTTACGGATCAAAAGTTATGGGAACCGGAGCGACGGAGACATGGTCACAAGCCCTACTCCCTTGGTTTGCGGGCTCAGCCTCCACGTGAAGCAAAGTTGTCTTGCCCAAGGTGCCGAGGGATTCGATAATAGAAATGTGGTGGATAAAGTATCTTGGCAACCCTAACCGGAGCAACAAAAATTGAAAACGGGGGTATAACATGAGGAATTCCCATTGGGTCACCCATCCTAGTACTACTCTCGCCCAAGCACGCTTAACTTCAAAGTCTGATAGGATCCTGTGCATTTGTGCTGGTATTATCGCACCTTTCCTGTTGAGGGCACAATTCTTTTATGTGTTAACGGTTCACAATACCAGCCTAGAGAGATGGACCATTCAGAAGGCCCAATGGGCTTAACGACAACCCATCCGCTTCAACAACGTAACATCATTGCAAGACGTGATATCGACGCGTCATAGGGCCCTCTAATGTCCCGCGAGAAAGGTTGTCGTCCTTTTAACCGCTCACGACGTACGATCCGGGACCGAAAAAAATTGCAAAAGAAGAAAAGTGGCCCGAAACTGATGAAAACGTTCGATTTTAGGCTCCAAAAAGGGCACATGAGCAAGCTAGCTACCCCTGTCGTGGAGTTCTTGGAGAGCTTTACAACGGTATGCTGTGCGCCGCGTAACACCTTACGATTCAAAAGTTATGGGCACCGGAGCGACGGAGACCTGGTCACAAGCCCTACATCCTCAGTTTGCGGGCCCAGCCTCCACGTGAAGCGAAGTTGTCTTGCCCAAGGTGACGTGGGATTCGATCATAGAAATGTGGTGGATAAAGTATCTTTGCAACCATAAACTGAGCAAAAAAAATTGAAAATGGGGGTGCAACATAAGGACTTCCCTAGGGGCTACCCATCCTAGTACTACTCTCGCCCAAGCACGCTTAAGTTTAGAGTTCTAATGGGATCCGGTACATTAGTGCTGGTATGATTGCACCCGTCATGTTGAGAGTACAATTCCTTTATGTGTTAACAGTTCACAGTTCCAACCTATAGAGATGGCCCATTCAAAAGGCCCAATGGGCTTAACAACAACTCATCCGCTTCAACAACGCAGCATCCTCGTAAGACGTGATATCGACGCGTTGTAGGGCCCTCCAATGTCCCGCGAGAAAGGTTGTCGTCCTTTTAACAGCTCACGACGTACGATCCGGGACCGAAAAAAATAGCAAAAGTAGAAAAGTTGCCCGAAACTGATGAAAACGTTCAATTTTTGGCTCCAAAAAGGGCACAATGAGCAAGCTAGCTGCCCTCATCATAGAGCCCTCGGAGAGCTTTACAACGGTATGCTGTGTGCCGCGTAACTCCTTACAGATAAAACGTTATGGGCACCGGACCAACAGAGACCTGGCCACAAGCCCTCCGCCCTGGGTTTACTGGCTCAGCCTCCACGTGAAGCGAAGTTGTCTTGCCCAAGGTGCCGTGGGATTCGATAATAGAAATGTGGTGGATAAAGTATCTTAGCAACCATAACCGGAGCAAAAAAAATTGAAAAAAGGGGTGCAACACGCGGACTTCCCATGGGCTCACCCATCATAGTACTACTCTCGCCCAAGCACGCTTAACTTCAGAGTTCTGATGGGATCTGATGCGTTAGTTCTGGTATAATCGTACCCGTCATGTTGAGGGCAGAATTCCTTTATGTGTTAACGGTTTACAGTCCCAGCGTAGAGAGATGGCCTATTCAAAAGGCCCAATGGGCTTAACGACAACCCATCCGCTTCAACAACGCAGCATCCTCACAAGACGTGATATTGAAGTGATGTATGGCCCTCTAATGACCCGCGAGAAAGGTTGTCGTCCTTTTAACAGCTGACGACGTATGATGCGGGACGAAAAAACATAGCACAAGAAGAAAAGTTTCCCAAAACTTATGAAAACGTTTGATTTTTGCCTCCAAAAAGGGCACAGCGAGCAAGCTGGTTGCCCCCGTCGTAGAGCTCTCGGAGTGCTTTACAACGGTATGCTGTGCGCCACGTAACTCTTTACGAATCAAAAGTTATGGGCACCGGAGCGACGGAGACCTGGTCACAAGCCCTACGCCCTCGTTTGCTGGCCCAGCCTCCACGTGAAGCGAAGTTGTCTTGCCCAAGGTGCCGTGGGATTCGATAATAGAAATGTGGTGGATAAAGTATCTTAGCAACCATAACTGGAGCAAAAAAAATTGAAAAGGGGGTGCAACATGAGGACTTCCCAGGGGGTCACCCATCCTAGTACTACTCTCGCCCAAGCACGCTTAACTTCAAACTTCTGATGGGATCCGGTGCATTAGTGCTGGTATGATCGCACCCGTCATGTTGATGGTACAATTCCTTTATGTGCTAACGGTTCACAGTCCCACCCTTGAAAGATAGCGCTTTCACTAGGCCCAATGGGCTTAACGACACCCCATCCCCTTCAACAACGTAGCATCATCGCAAGACGTGATATTGACACATTTTAGGGCCCTCTAATGTCCCGCGAGAAGGGTTGTCGTCCTTTTAACATCTCACGACGTGCGATCCGGGACGAAAAAACATAGTAAAAGAAGAAAAGTGGCCCAAAACTGATGAAAACATTCGATTTTTGGCTCCAAAATGGGCACAGCGAGCAAGCTGGCTGCCCCCATCGTAGAGCTCTCGGAGAGCTTTACAAAGGTATGATGTGCGCCGTGTAACTCCTTACGGATCAAAAGTTATGGGAACCGGAGCGACGGAGACATAGTCACAAGCCCTACTCCCTCGGTTTGCTGGCCCAGCCTCCACGTGAAGCGAAGTTGTCTTGCCCAAGGTGCCGTGGTATTCGATAATAGAAATGTGGTGGATAAAGTATCTTTACAACCCTAACCGGAGCAAAAAAAATTGAAAATGGTGGTGTAACACGAGGACTTCCCATGGGGTCACCCATCCTAGTACTACTCTCGCCCAAGCACGCTTAACTTCAGAGTTCTGTTAAGATCTTGTGCATTTGTTCTGGTATTATCGCACCCGTCATGTTGAGGGCACAATTCCTTTATGTGTTAACGGTTCACAATACCAGCCTAAAGAGATGGACCATTCAGAAGGCCCAATGGGCTTAACGACAACCCATCCACTTCAACAACGCAGCATCCTCGCAAAAGACGTACGATCCGGGACCCAAAAAAATAGTTAAAGAAGAAAAGTGACCCGAAACTAATGAAAACGTTTGATTTTGAGATCCAAAAATGGCTCACGAGTAAGCTAGTTGCCCCCGTCATAGAGTTCTCGGAGAGCTTTACAACGGTATGCTGTGCGCCGCGTAACTCTTTACGAATCAAAAGTTATGAGCACTGGAGCGACGGAGACCTGGTCACAAGCCCTACACCCTCAATTTGCTGGCCCAGCCTCCACGTGAAGCGAAGTTGTCTTGCCCAAGGTGCCGTGGGATTCGATAATAGAAATGTGGTGGATAAAGTATCTTAGCAACCATAAACGGAGCAAAAAAAATGAAAAGGGGGGTGCAAGATGAGGACTTCCCACGGGACCACCCATCCTAATACTACTCTCGCCCAAGCTCGCTTAACTTCAGAGTTCTAATGGGATCCGGTGCATTAGTTCTGGTATGATCGCACCTGTCATGTTGAGAGCACAATTCCTTTATGTGTTAACGGTTCACAGTACCAGCCTAGAGAGATGGACCATTCAGAAGGCCCAATGGACATAACGACAACCCATCCACTTCAACAACGCAGCATCCTTGCAAGACGTGATATCGACAAGTTGTAGGGCCCTCTAATGTCCCACAAGAAAGGTTGTCATCCTTTTAACAGCTCATGACGCACGATCCGGGACCCAAAAAAATAGCAAAAGAATAAAAATGGCCCGAAACTGATGAAAAAGTTCAATTTTTGGCTCCAAAAAGGGCACAACGAGCAAGCTAGCTGCCCCCGTCATAGAGTTCTCGGTGAGCTTTACAACGGTATGCGGTGCGCCGCCTAACTCCTTACGAATCAAAAGTTATGGGCACCGGAGCAACAGAGACGTGGTCACAAGCCCTACACCCTCAGTTTGATGGCCCAGCCTCCACGTGAAGTGAAGTTGTCTTGCCCAAGGTGCCGTGGGATTCGATAATAGAAATGTGGTGGATAAAGTATCTTAGCAACCATAAACAGAGCAAAAAAAAATCAAAAAGGGGGTGCAACACGAGGACTTCTTAGGGGGTCACCCATCCTAGTACTACTCTCGCCCAAGCACGCTTAACTTCAGAGTTCTGATGGGATCCGGTGCGTTAGTACTGGTATGATCACACCCATAATGATGAGGGTAGAATTCCTTTATGTGTTAACGGTTCATAGTCCCAGCCTAGAGAGATGGCCTATTCAAAAGGCACAATGGGATTAACGACAACCCATCCGCTTCAACAACGCTGCATCCTTGCAACACGTGATATCGACGCATTGTAAGGCCACCTAATGTCCTGCAAGAAAGGTTGTCATCCTTTTAATAGCTCAGGACGTACGATCCGGGACGTTAGTGCTGGTATGATCGCAGCCGTCATGTTGAGGGCAGAATTCCTTTATGTGTTAACGGTTTACAGTCCCAGCGTAGAGAGATGGCCTATTCAAAAGGCCCAATGGGCTTAACGACAACCCATCCGCTTCAACAACGCAGCATCCTCACAAGACGTGATATTGAAGTGATGTATGGCCCTCTAATGACCCGCGAGAAAGGTTGTCGTCCTTTTAACAGCTGACGACGTATGATGCGGGACGAAAAAACATAGCAAAAGAGGAAAAGTGGCCCGAAACGGATGAAAACGTTCGATTTTGGGCTCGAAAAAGGACACACGAGCAAGCTAGCTACCCCCGTCGTAGTGTTCTCGGAGAGCTTTACAACGGTATGCTGTGCGGCGCGTAACTCCTTACGAATCAAAAGTTATGGGCACCGGAGCGACGGAGACCTGGTCACAAACCCTACACCCTCAGTTTGTTGGCCCAACCTCCACGTGAAGCGAAGTTGCCTTGCCCAAGGTGCCGTGGGATTTGATAATAGAAATGTGGTGGATAAAGTATCTTGGGAACCATAGCCGGAGCAAAAAAATTTGAAAAGGGGGGTGCAACCCGAGGACTTCACAGGGGGTCCCCCATCCTAGTACTACTCTCGCACAAGCACACTTAACTTCGGAGTTCTGATAAGATCCAGTGCATTAGTGCTGGTATGATCGCACCCGTCATGTTGAGGGCATAAAATCCCTTATGTGTTGACGGTTCACTATCCCAACCTAGAGAGATGGCCCATTCAAAAGTCCTAAGGGGCTTAACGACAAACCATCTTCTTCAACAACGCTGCATCTTCACAAGACGTGATATCGACGTGTTATAGGGCCCTCTAATGTCCCGCGAGAAATATTGTCGTCCTTTTAACTACTCACAACGTACGATCCGGGATGGAAAAACATAGCAAAAGAAGAAAAGTGTCCCAAAACTGATGAAAATGTTCAATTTTTGGCTCCAAAAAAGGCACAGCAAGCAAGCTTGTTGCCCCTGTCCTAGAGCTCTCAGAGAACTTTCCAACGGTATGCTGTGCGCCGCGTAACTACTTACGGATCAAAAGTTATGGGCACCGGAGTGACGAAGACCTGGTCACAAGCCCTACGCCCCCGGTTTGCTAGCCCAGCCTCCACGTGAAGCAAAGTTGTCTTGCCCAAGGTGTGGTGGGATTCGATAATAGAAATGTGGTGGATAAATACTTACCAACCGTGACCGGAGCAAAAAAAATTGAAAAGGGGCGTGCAACACGAGGACTTCCAAGGGGGTCCCCCATCCTAGTACTACTCTCGCCCAAGCACGCTTAACTTTAGAGTTCTGCTGGGATCCGGTGCATTAGTGCTGGTATGATCGCACCCATCATGTTGAGGGCACACTTCCTTTATGTGTTAACGGCTCACAGTCCCATCCTAGAGAGATGGCCCATTCAAAAGTCCCAATGGGCTTAACGATAACCCATCCGCTTCAACATCGCAGCATCCTCGCAAGACGTGATATCGACGCATTGTAGGGCCCTCTAATGTCCTGCGAGTAAGGTTGTCGTCCTTTTAATAGCTCACGACGTACGATCCGGGACGGAAAAACATATTAAAAAAAGAAAAGTGGCCCAAAACTGATGAAAACGTTCGATTTTGGGCTCCAAAAAGGGCACAGCGAGTAAGCTTGCTGCCCCCGTCGTAGAGCTCTCGGAGTGCTTTGCAACGGTATGTTGTACGCTGCGTAACTCCTTACGGATCAAAAGTTATGGGAATCGGAGCGACGGAGACATGGTCACAAGCCCTACTCCCTCGGTTTGCTGGCCCAGCCTCCACGTGAAGCGAAGTTGTCTTGCCCAAGGTGCCGTGGGATTCGATAATAGAAATGTGGTGGATAAAGTATCTTGGCAACCCTAACCGGAGCAAAAAAAATTGAAAAGAGGTGTAACATGATGACTTCCCATGGGGTCACCCATCCTAGTACTACTCTCGCCCAAGCACGCTTAACTTCAGAGTTTTGATAGGATCCTATGCATTACTGCTGGTATGATCACACCCGTCATGTTGAGGGCACAATTCCTTTATGTGTTAACGTTTCACAGTACCAGCCTAGAGAGATGGACCATTCAGAACGCCCAATAGGCTTAACGACAACCCATCCGCTTCAACAATGCAGCATCCTCGGAAGACGTGATATCGACGCATTGTAGGGCCCTCTAATGTCCTGCGAGAAGGGTTGTCGTCCTTTTAACAACTCACGACGTACAATAAGGGACCCAAAAAAATAGCGTAAGAAGAAAAGTGGCCCGAAACTGATGAAAACGTTCGATTTTGAGCTCCAAAAAGGGCACACGAACAAGCTATCTTCCCCTGTCGTAGAGTTCTCGAAGTGCTTTACAACGGTATGCTGTGCGCCGCGTAACTCCTTACAAATCAAAAGTTATGGGCATCGGAGCGACGGAGAACTGGTCACAAGCCCTATACCCTCAGTTTGCAGGCCCCGCCTCCACGTGAAGCGAAGTTGTCTTGCCCAAGGTGCTGTGGGATTCGATAATAGAAATGTGGTGGATAAAGTATCTTAGCAACCATAAACGGAGCAACAAAAATTGAAAAGGGGGGTGCAACATGAGGACTTCCCAGGGGGCCACCCATCCTAGTACTACTCTCGCCCAAGCACGCTTAACTTCAGAGTTCTAATGGCATCCGGTGCATTAGTGCTGGTATGATCGCACCCGTCATGTTGAGAGCACAATTCCTTTATGTGTTAACGGTTCACAGTTCCATCCTAGAGAGATGGCCCATTCAAAAGGCCCAATGGGCTTAACGACAACCCATCTGCTTTAACAACGCAGCATCCTTGCAAGACGTGATATCGACGCATTGTAGGGCCCTCTAATGTCCCGCGAGAAAGGTTGTCGTCCTTTTAACAGCTCACGACGTACGATCCGGGACCGAAAAAAATAGCAAAAGTAGAAAAGTTGCCCGAAACTGATGAAAACGTTCAATTTTTGGCTCCAAAAAGGGCACAATGAGCAAGCTAGCTGCCCTCATCATAGAGCTCTCGGAGAGCTTTACAACGGTATGCTGTGCGTCGCGTAACTCCTTACGGAACAAAAGTTATGGGCACCGGAGCAACAGAGACCTGGTCACAAGCCCTACGCCCTCGGTTTACTGGCTCAGCCTCCACGTGAAGCGAAGTTGTCTTGCCCAAGGTGCCGTGGGATTCGATAATAGAAATGTGGTGGATAAAGTATCTTGGGAACCAGAACCGGTGCAAAAAAAATTAAAAATGGGGGTGCAACAAGACGACTTCCCAAGGGGTCACCCATCCTAGTGTTACTCTCGTCCAATCACGCTTAACTTTGGAGTTCTGGTGGGACTCGGTGCATTAGTGCTGGTATGATCACACCCGTCATGTTGAGGACACAATTACTTTATGTGTTAACGGTTCACAGGCCCAGCCTAGAGAGATGGTCTATTCAAAAGGCCCAATGGGCTTAACGACAACCCATCCGCTTCAACAACGCTGCATCCTCACAAGATGAGATATCGACACATTGTAGGGCCCTCTAATGTCCCGCGAGAAAGGTTGTCGTCCTTTTAACAGCTCACGACGTACGATCCGGGACGGAAAAACATAGCAAAAGAGGAAAAGTGGCTTGAAACTGATGAAAACGTTCAATTTTTGGCTCCAAAAAGGGCACAGTGAGCAAGGTAGTTACCCCCTTCATAGAGCTCTCAGATAGCTTTACAACGGTATGCTGTGCGCAACGTAACTCCTTACGGATTAAAAGTTATGAGCACCGAAGCGACGGAGACCTGTCACAAGCCCTACGCCCTCGGTTTACTGGCCCAGCCTCCACGTGAAGTGAAGTTGTCTTGCCCAAGGTGTCGTGGGATTCGATAATAGAAATACGGTGGATAAAGTATCTTAGCAACCATAACCGGAGAAAAAAAAATTGAAAAGGGGGGTGCAACACGAGGACTTCCCAGGGAGTCACCCATCCTAGTACTACTGTCGCCCAAGCACGCTTAACTTCAAAGTTCTGATGGGATCCGGTGCATTAGTACAAGTATGATCGCACCCTTCATGTTGAGGGCACAATTCCTTTATGTGTTAACGGTTCACAGTCCCAGCCTAGAGAGATGGCCCATTCAAAAGTTCCAATGGGCTTAACGACAAACCATCCGCTTCAACAACGTAGCATCCTCGCAAGACGTGATATCGACGCATTGTAGGGCCCTCTAAAGTCCCGCCAGAAAGGTTGTCGTCCTTTTAACAATTCACGACGTACGATCCGGGATGAAAAAAAATAGTGAAAGAAGAAAAGTGGCCCAAAACTGATGAAAATGTTTGATTTTGGGCTCCCTAAAAGGGTACAGCGAGCAAGCTGGCTGCCCCCGTCGTAGAGCTCTCGGAGAGCTTTACAAAGGTATGTTGTGCGCCGCGTAACTCCTTACGGATCAAAAGTTATGGGAACCGGAACGACTGAGACATGGTCACAAGCCTTACTTCCTCGGTTTGCTAGCCCAGCCTCCACGTGAAGCGAGGTTGTCTTGCCCAAGGTGCCGTGGGATTCGATAATAGAAATGTGGTGGATAAAGTATCTTGGCAACCCTAACCGGAGCAAAAAAAATTGAAAATGGGGGTGTAACATAAGGACTTCCCATGGGGTCACCCATCATAGTACTATTCTCGCCCAAGCACACTTAACTTCAGAGTTCTGATGCGATCCGGTGCGTTAGTGCGATGTTAGTGCTGGTATGATCGTACCCGTCATGTTGAGGGCAGAATTCTTTTATGTGTTAACAGTTCACAGTCCCAGCCTAGAGAGATGGCCTATTCAAAATGCCAATTGGGCTTAACGACAAGCCATCCGCTTCAACAACACAGCATCCTCACAAGACGTGATATCGACGTGTTGTAGGGCCCTCTAATGACCCACGAGAATGGTTGTCGTCCTATTAACAGCTCACGACGTACGATCTGGGACGAAAAAATAGAGCAAAAGAAGAAAAGTGGCCCGAAATTGATGAAAACGTTCGATTTTAGGCTCCAAAAAGGGCAGAATGAGCAAGCTAGCTGCCCCTGTCGTAGAGTTCTCGGAGATCTTTGCAATGGTATGTTGTGCGCCGCGTAAAATCTTGACGGATCAAAAGTTATGGGCACCGGAGCGACGGAGACCTGGTCACAAGCCCTACGCCCTCGGTTTGCTGGCCCAGCCTCCATGTAGCGAAGTTGTCTTGCCCAAAGAGCTGTGCGATTCGATAAGAGGAATGTGGTGGATAAAGTATCTTGGGAACCATAACCGGAGCAAAAAAGATTGAAAGGGGGGGTGCACCAAAACGACTTCCCAAGGGGTCACCCATCCTAGTACTACTCTCGCCCAACCACGCTTAACTCTAGACTTCTAATGGCATCCGGTGCATTAGTGCTGGTATGATCGCACCCGTCATGTTGAGGGTGCAAATCCCTTATGTGTTGACGATTCACAGTCCCAACCCAGAGAGATGGCCCATTCAAAAGGCCCAATGGGCTTAACGACAACCCATATGCTTCAACAACTCAGCATCATTGCAAAACGTGATATCGACGCGTTGTAGGGCCCTCTAATGTCCCGCGAGTTAGGTTATCGTCCTTTTCGCGGCTCACGACTTACAATCCAGGACACAAAAAAAAGGCAAAAGTAGAAAAGTGGCCCGAAACTGATGAAAATGTTCGATTTTGGGCTCCAAAAAGGGCACACGAGCAAGCTAGCTACCCCCATCGTAGAGTTCTCGGAGAGCTTTACAACGGTATGCTATGCGCCGCGTAACTCCTTACGAATAAAAAGTTATGGGCGCCGGAGCGATGGAGACCTGGTCACAAACCCTAGACCCTCAGTTTGCTGGCCCAGCCTCCACGTGAAGCGAAGTTGTCTTACCCAAGGTGCCGTGGGATTCGATAATAGAAATATGGTGGATAACGTATCTTGGGAACCATAACCGGAGCAAAAAAATTGAAAAGGGGGGTGCAACACGAGGACTTCCCAGGGGGTCACCCATCCTAGTACTACTTTCACCCAAGCACGTTTAACTTCAGAGTTCGGATGGGATTCGGTGCATTAGTGCTGGTATGATCGCACCCATCATGTTAAGGGCACAATTGTGTTAACGGTTCACAGTCCCAGCCTAGAGAGATGGCCCATTCAAAAGGCCTAATGGGCTTAACGATAACCCATCCGCTTCAACAACGCAGCATCATCGCAAGACGTGATATCGATGCGTTGTAAGGCCCTCTAATGTCCCGCGAGAAAGGTTGTCGTCCTTTTATCAGCTCACGACGTACGATCCGGGATGAAAAAACATACTAAAGGAAAAAAAGTGGCCCAAAACTGATGAAAAGGTTCGATTTTGGGCTCCAAAAAGGGCACAGCGAGCAAGCTGGCTGACCCCGTCATAGAGCTCTCGGAGAGCTTTACAATGGAATACTGTGTGCCGCGTAACTCCTTACGGATCAAAAGTTATGGGAATCGGAGCGACGGAGACATGGTCACAAGCCCTACTCCCTCGGTTTGCTGGCCCAGCCTCCACGTGAAGCGAAGTTGTCTTGCCCAAGGTGCCGTGGGATTCGATAATAGAAATGTGGTGGATAAAGTATCTTGGCAACCCTAACCGGACCAAAAAAAATTCAAAAGGGGGGTGTAACGAAAGGACTTCCCATGGGGTCACCCATCCTAGTACTACTCTCGCCCATGCACGCTTAACTTCAGAGTTCTGATAGGATCTTGTGCATTAGTGCTGGTATTATCGCACCCGTCATGTTGAGGGCACAATTTCTTTATGTCTTAACGGTTCACAGTACCAGCCTAGAGAGATGGACCATTCAGAAGGCCCAATGGGCTTAAGGACAACCCATCTGCTTCAACAACGCAGCATCCTCGCAAGATTTGATATCGACGCGTTGTAAGGCCCTCTAATATTCCATGAGTAAGATTGTCGTCCTTTTAACAGCTCACGACGTACGATCCGTGATGGAAAAACATAGCAAAAGAAGAAAAGTGGCCCGAAACTGATGAAAACGTTCGATTTTGGGCTCCGAAAATGGGTAAAACGAGCAAGCTAGCAGCCCCCGTCATAGAGCTCTTGGAGAGCTTTACAACGGTATGCTATGCGCCGTGTAACTCATTACGGATCAAAAGTTACGGGCACCGGAGAGACGGAGACCTAGTCACAAGTCCTACACCCTCGGTTTGCTGGCCTAGCCTCCACGGGAAGCGAAGTTGTCTTGCCCAAGGTGCCGTGGGATTCGATAATAGAAAAGTGGTGGATAAAGTATCTTGGGAACCATAACAGGAGCAAAAAAAATTGAAAAGGGGGGTGCAACACGAGGACTTCCCAAGGTGTCACCCATCCTAGTACTACTCTCGCCCAATCATGGATAACTTCAGAGTTCGGATGGGATCCAATGCATTAGTGCTGGTATGATCGCACCCGTCATGTTGAGGGCACAATTCCCTTATGTGTTAACGGTTCACAGTCCCAGCCTATAGAGATGGCACATTCAAAAGGCCCAATGGGCTTAACGACAACCCATCCACTTCAGCAACGCAGCATCCTCGCAAGACGTGATATCGATGCGTTGTAGGGCCCTCTAATGTCCCACGAGTAAGGTTGTTGTCCTTTTAACAACTCACGACGTACAATCCGGGACGGAAAAACGGAGCTTAATAAGAAAAGTGGCCTGAAACTGATGAAAACATTCGATTTTGGGCTCCAAAAATGGTCACAACGAGCAAGCTGGCTGACCCCATCGTAGAGCTCTCGGAGAGCTTTGCAACGGTATGCTGTGCATCGCGTAACACCTTACAGATCACAAGTTATGGGCACCGGAGCGATGGAGACCTAGTCATAAGCACTACGCCCACGGTTTGCTAGCACGGGTTCCACGTGAAGCGAAGTTGTCTTGCCCAAGGTGGTGTGGCATTCGATAATAGAAATGTGATGGATAAAGTATCTTGGCAACCATAACCGGAGCAAAAAAAATTGAAAAGGGGGGTGCAACACGAGGACTTCCTAGGGGGTCACCCATCCTAGTACTACTCTCGCCCAGGCACGCTTAACTTCGGAGTTCTGTTGGGATCCGGTGCATTAGCGTTGGTATGATCGCACCCATCATGTTGAGGGTACAATTCCTCTATTTCTTAACGGTTCACAGTCCTAGCCTAGAGAGATGGCCCATTCAAAAGGCCCAAGGGGCTTAATGACAATCCATCCGCTTCAACAACGCAGTATCCTCGCAAGACATGATATCGACGTGTTGTAGGGCCCTTTAATATCCCGCGAGAAAGTTTGTCATCCTTTTAACAGCTCACGACATACAATCCGAGACGGAAAAACATAGTTAAAGAAGAAAAGTGGCCCGAAACTGATGAAAATGTTCAATTTTGGGCTCCAAAAAGGGCACAGCCAGCGAGCTAGCTGCCCCCATCGTAGAGCTCTCAGAGAGCTTTACACCGGTATGCTGTGCGCCGCATAACTACTTATGAATCAAAAGTTATGGGCACTGGAGTGACGGGGACCTGGTCACAAGCCTTATACCCTCAGTTTGTTGGCCCAGCCTCCACGTGAAGCAAAGTTGTCTTGCCCATGGTGCCGTGGTATTAGTTAATAGAAATGTGGTGGATAAAGTATCTTGACAACCATAACCGGAGCAAAAAAAATTGAAAAGGGGTGTGCAACATGAGGACTTCCCAAGGGGACACCCATCCTAGTACTACTTTCGCCCAAGCACGCTTAACTTCAGAGTTCGGATAGGATCCGATGCATTAATGCCGGTATGATCGTACCCGTCATGTTGATGGCACAATTCCTCGATTTAGGTGTAGTCTTCCGAACACAAGTTCTAGCTACGTGAATTCCTCGATTCCAACATCTATATATCTTGTTATACCAAAGATTCATCAGCCTTGTTAAACTTAGTTTCCAGAGTTGCCTACATGTCTTGAGGTTATCCATTGTTAAGTTACTTAAACATACTATTCATGCCTTAATAATCTAACCCCTATCGTCAATTTCCACGTGTTCATCTCTTAATTTCTAGGTCACAATCTTATCATTGACTGAACTTGAAACTCGTTAATATACACCTCATTAGGTTCAACGATGCTTAATTCCAATCAAGTAAGGATTCGATCATATAAATAGTCTATTATACCATTTCAAGATATAAGAATTTGATTCAAAAGCAACTCATAAGTCAAACATCCATTATAAGCATATGAACATATATATATTATTCCACATGTCCAATAGTATATTCTTATATCTAAGGAAAGTTGTATGTCCTTAACATTTATTCTTGAACCACAATTAGGAGAACGGTTTAACAGAATCAAGAACTCTATAGCTACAAAATTGATAACTTAATCACAGGCATATGTATTCCAAATATAAGGGGATAATTTTACCTCAACAATTATACCTGTGCTACGCATTTTATACATATGCATATCCAATAATACATACTATCCATCGAGTACCTGTGAAGATGCGAGAAATCTCTAACCAAGCCTTTTCGTTCGTCCTGCACAAATTCACTTCTCTAAAATTCCTAATCCTAACTATCTATGTATATAAACAGTCAGTCATGGTTATATAACACATACATGTATCAAGGAAGGAGTATAAAAGCATGCATGCATTATTAAAGGTACTAATGTGTCGGTATGCATGACACATAATACATATAGTCCACAAAGGCACATGATATTCAATGCTCAAAGCAATTAAAGCACATTAGCACATATTAACACATATAAACAAGACATCACAATTACCTTAGGGCTTCTACCCATGGTCCAATAGTTGAACCCGACTAACGCCTAGTTACTAAACTAAGCTCTGATACCATTCTATTATAAGGTGTCACGCCCCAACCCGGCCTATAAAGGTTAGACTAGGGTGTGATCTAAACATTCAAGTCCTTTCACATTCTTAATCGTTCTAGGAGGTTTAACACTTAACGTTTTATTCTAGACTCCAAAATGTTCCAGAAATCCGGCAGCATAACGGCTGTAATTGGGCTCTTTGTTTTGATCTAAATTTTCTAACAGCCTCAAAACTTTCAATTCAAGTTCATTCCCGACTAGAGTTTACTATTTTATCATCAATTGAATTGCCTATTGGTTATTTCGACGTCCCGTCTGATTTATAACCTAGCATGATACTATGTCTCGTTTGTCCATTTATCCTCATTTCAAAATATACCTGTTGATCTTAGCTTATTAGTGAGTACCTGTTGAGATTGGATAAGTTCATTTGTCTATTCCTTAACTAAGCATCATAACCTATGATAGATACTAGTGATAAAAAAAAGTGAAAACGATCATAGTATGTCTAGTATTAGTCTACTAAATATAAGTACAAACCAAAATTAGACCCCAAATTACAACGGGGGTCTTTTACATCACAAACAACAAATAACGTAAGGGAAATAGTCTTCAAGTAGCAAAAGTTCACAAGTAGTCACAATCAAGCAAAATAAGCAATGATAGGCATTCACTCCAGGGGTTCATCATTAGGCACACCGTCCTCGGGTACCTGTTCTGGATCTTCTTCACCTGTGATGAAAAGAGGGTGAGTCCTTATGAACTCAGCGAGGGGGAACGAGAAATACGTTTTGGAACTCATTTTTCGGTTCAATTATGAAAATCCTTTTGCAAGCATAAATATAACAATGATATAAGATACAGGAATAGGAATACCAGTCTTTCCTCCCCGAGGTCCTCCAGGGACCAAGCGAGAGTACTTATACACGTAGTAAAAGGATACGGTGAGCTATTGCTCTCAGATCAAGTCAAGTAACGGGAGTTGCGGATGACTTTAATTCATCCCCAAAACACGCCAAGTGGGTGTACTCCGGATGTACCCCGAAAGCCTACGACCCAACTCTACGAGGAAGTCTAGCCCCCAAGCGAGAGAGGGAATGGGACCATGGTGGTCACGGTAACACCGGCAACCCCGATGCCGCTCGGCGTGCGTGATCGCTACCATGCCGACAGGAAAGGTTGCAACCTTGTATGCAATGCACATTTATGACAGGTAATATATCACAGTAGGAGGACAACAAAGTAGGTTGCCTCCAGACAGTCATAAGATTGCACATTGACAGGTAGATAAGCAAGGCACGATAAGACATGAAAATTTCACTTGAAGGCATATAGAGTTATATGAAAATTAAACAGGCAGCCATGTAACACATGTAAAACAGGCCATATAACTCATTAAGAAGTCCACGTGATCAAGTGATAAGATTATTCAACATGCAATGACATCAATCATGGGTTCGGGTGCAAGAAAAGCTTATTTGTCAACATGCAATGGTCAAAATCACATTTGAAGTTATAAGACATTAACGGGCAGCCCACTAAGCATATAATTTCCACACAATATCCAAATGATCAACACTTAGCAAGACTACCTAGTCATTAGGGTTTCCGTTTCATGCTTAACCGCGTGATTAAACCCTAAGTCAACTCAAAATCATTCTCAAGTCATGCATCATTCAATTCAAACATCCTCAAGTACCCAAAACAGTCCACACAACATTCCAACACCACAATTCCAAGCAATTAGTACCACAAGAGAGGTTACATCAATTTTCCGAACATATAGCTAAGTGAAACCTTTACTGCAATAGGCTGTTTTCTCACAATCAATAGGATAACCAAACAATCTCCAAATCCAGTGAATAATATGTCAAATTAAATCTTAACAAGTTAGCTAAAATCAGAAACAAACTTTGCATCAATTGGAGTTCGGGATCATTAGATATTGCCGAAACAGTGGAATAGCTCAAAACTGTCCAGATTTGCATACTTTTCAGAAATCGTCGTTTTTGAGGTCCTTAGTTCAGTTTTAGCCTTGGTCCATTTCTGACAAAGTTGTCCTGAACTGAAAAATCTAGCAGAATACCAATTTTCATGCATTTTGGACAACATTTACTAAGTCCAATATGGTTCGTTCCACAAGGTCAGTGCATCTGCCAAAACCTGATTCATTTTTCCAGATTTCCAGATTTGGTCACATTTTAATGATTTGCCATTTTCAGGACCTTAGAGTCAAAATTAGCTTCGGCCTATTTCTGGGAAAAATGTTCAAAACTGTCCAAACTAGTCACTCACCAATTTTCAAGCTTTGTCAACATCATTTTCTTAGCTAAACTTACCTCGAACAGACTTGTCAGAGAGCTGTCATCCATTTCGACTTCACCTAGCATCATTTTCAAGCCAAGATCTTGCCATGCATGGTTTTTTAAGCTTATGAACGACCATATATCTCAATTACAGAAGCAAATACACACATTTATGAGCATGCATGTGAGTTTTTAGAGAGTTTTCAAAAGGTTTTAACCCTCGCCTTTGCAATCAACCAAAAGATGCTCAAAAACTTGTTGAAGCTTCAAATCTCTTCTTCTTCTTGCTTAGCCGAGATTCCAACTTGGTTTCTCTATTTTTCCTAGCTTAGTGATCAATCTCTTAGCACATGCATGAGGTTAGAACAAGAAGAAAAGAAATGGAAGCCAAGAAAACTCACCTAGGCCGAAAATGGTGACTCAAAATGCTTGCATGTGTGTTTCTTGCATCCTAGCTTGCTTGGGTGAGTTTCTTTGCTTGTGGTTTGTCTTGATGCACCATAGGATGATGAAGATGAGCTAAGAGGTGGAGAGAACTCAGCCAAAACCGAAATGGAGAGAGAGAGTGAGAGGGAGAGAGAGAAAATGCGAGGAAAGTGAGAGAAATGAGAGAAAAATGAGGCTTTTGCAATTTTTTGAGCATGTGGTCAGCCTTGGGCTTCCCAATCTGAATTTTTGTGTCTCCAAGGTGGAATTTGAATTGTTCGCATGGGCCATGAGTGGTTTGGTCGAAAATGAGAGGAAATTGAGGTGGTTTTGGGCAATTTTTTATGCATTGATAAGTGTTTTTGTGTCATGACTTGTCTAGAATTATTTTGAATTAAACATGCATGTAAAAATCTGATTTTGTGTCATCTTTTGAATTGTTTTAACATGTGTGTAAGAGAATGTTGGGTATTTACGGATTTTAGGTAGAATAGAATATAAGGTATGTTTAGAGGTTTGTGAGATTTTGTCTTGTAGTGAGTTTAAAATATATTATTTAGGTGTTATTGGTTTTTGTAGAGATTTGAATTAGGATTATAATAATAGTTAGTGGATTGTGTAGGATTATTTTATTGTCTTGTGCTTTGTGTAAGATTCTTTCTTGATCAACGTGGTGGCACGGATTCCTAGGTCTAGGGTACGAATTACGAGGTAGACACGAACTACGAGGTAAGACACGAACTTTAAGACTAATGCACAGATTTCAATGCAAATGCACGCAATCCCTAGATAAATTTACGTAAACCAATACAAGGCACGTAATTCAAGACACGACTCTTAAACCTAGGTTAAAGCACGCAGTTCAAGGTTAATTCACACGAAACGAAGAGACACACGCAAATTGAGGTCTCGCACGTAAATTAAGGTCATGGTATGCTTATCTAGGTATCGCACGTATATCGAGGATTAGGGCACACAATTCTAGGTTAAGGTACGTATAACGAGGCATGCACGAAAGCCAAGATGCCCGTAATCCAAGGTCGGTCGTACAGTTCTAGGTCTAAGGCACGCAAATTAAGGTAAGGCATGTTATTCAGGGTCGGGCCTCACATCCTCCCCTCCTTAAAAGAATTTCGTCTCGAAATTCGTTCTTACTTGTCAAGGTCATTTAGACGGATTCTGACCCTTGTTATTCTTCTTACTCATGTTCGTCCCGTGTTTGGTGATCTCTTACCTCAACCAATTCACTTCCTATGTTTCTCCAATTGGTCTTAAGGTCGAGTTCATTAACTAAGGTTAGAATCTCCAAACATAGTCATCAAAGTTGCATCGGTATTCTAGCTATATAACTATAATTCCAAAATCATGACTCATGTTGTGTCAATCTCGCATTCATACCTCAAAAAGAATATTACAAAAATTCCATGATCCTAAGGTGACATACCCTAATTTCAAGATGATAGGTCTATATCCGATTTACATATTCTATCTACTAGCTTCAAAACTGTTATCACATAGGTCATACACAAGTTACGGATCATTTCCACGATACGACCCTATTTTCAGGTTGAACTCACCAAACAAACTAATCCATCTCAAGTCGTCATCTATCCGTAGTATCATAGTTCTTATCTTGAAGGTACATTGGATTAGTAAATCTTCTAAAAACTAGTCTTCTGGTTATAAGCTCCTATTCACTAACATCCTTTCCCAGCTTCGTTAACCTTCACGCTCGTAATCAAGGAGAAAGACCATTGAGATTCATTAAACTCGAATTCTAAGGTTTGTCAAGTATCACCAACAAATTGTCATCGAAATTGCATGGGTAAACTAATCATGTTCCACTAGTTCAAGTCTTACAAGTAAATTTCATCAGCTTATGATCCACAATCTATTTCCTTATTCAAATCTCTATCTTCAAGTCACGAGGCTTCAGAATTTTCTTTTAATCT
Source organism: Ehretia macrophylla (assembly GCA_037974665.1). Lineage (NCBI taxonomy): Eukaryota > Viridiplantae > Streptophyta > Magnoliopsida > Boraginales > Ehretiaceae > Ehretia > Ehretia macrophylla. The sequence continues at coordinate 82,248,400 of CM075770.1, read as the reverse complement.
TATCCAAAACTCCTAAGGTGAATAGTTTCAACCTCAATTAAATTCCACTCACCTCGATCCAAGGTTACGTCATACTTAAGAAGACAATGGTCCTACTCACTTAGCGACCTAATCATTCCTTCGAACACGTAATGCCCGCCAATATATCTTCGACATTAATGTTAATAAGCTAGGTTCATAGCTATGTAAGTGATATCAATTCTCTACTAGGTTACCGGCTGTACAACAACAATCCTAGGACTATAAATGGGTACCGTAATGACCGAGCTCATAAAATACTTACACAAGATAACTTCAAGGTTGTATCAACATAATAATTATGACCACGAGGCATCCTTCAACATAACATAATAGAACTTCAAAAGTAATTAACCACTTATTTAACTATCACTACAAGATTCACCCTCTATTCAACAACCACGATTCAAAGTCCACCGATCGCTAGTCTCTAGATGTGAAACGGTGCACACAGATACGGTGGTCTAACAATAGTCTCTTGGGTCATCATGACTGTGATTCATCTCTATCTTAACTTTATGAAATCTTACTCTTCCCATTTACATGTTCAGCTAGGCTAAGAGCATCGAGACTCGTCGACCTTAGGTCCTAGGGTTTGCCATGAATCATCATGCATACTCACTATTAGCTATTTAAGATTACTAATCATATCCTAACGACTCCACTTTACAACCAGATGCTTTAATCTCATTTCCATGGTTTATATAATAGGTCCATCGGTCTTACTTAAGGATATATGCTTTCCAACATCCTCTAAGGTATCTAAACAACGAGTGTATAGAATGACCTACTTGCATAATCACAACTAAACTCGAGAAGCACCAAATTAATACCATGATTCTAAATATCACCGATATCCAACTTAGGACCTTTAGCAATGTTAGTCATCTAATGCACAATTCCATTCCTTAAACTTCTATTCGACCTAACATTTAGGTGTAGTCTTCCGAACACAAGTTCTAGCTACGTGAATTCCTCGATTCCAACATCTATGTATCTTGTTATACCAAAGATTCATCAGCCTTGTTAAACTTAGTTTCCAGAGTTGCCTACATGTCTTGAGGTTATCCATTGTTAAGTTACTTAAACACACTATTCATGCCTTAATAATCTAACCCCTATCGTCAATTTCCACGAGTTCATCTCTTAATTTCTAGGTCACAATCTTATCATTGAGTGAACTTGAAACTCGTTAATATACACCTCATTAGGTTCAACGATGCTTAATTCCAATCAAGTAAGGATTCGATCATATAAATAGTCTATTATACCATTTCAAGATATAAGAATTTGATTCAAAAGCAACTCATAAGTCAAACATCCATTATAAGCATATGAACATATATATATTATTCCACATGTCCAATAGTATATTCTTATATCTAAGGAAAGTTGTATGTCCTTAACATTTATTATTGAACCACAATTAGGAGAACGGTCTAACAGAATCAAGAACTCTATAGCTATAAAATTGATAACTTAATCACAGGCATATGTATTCCAAATATAAGGGGATAATTTTACCTCAACAATTATACCTATGCTACGCATTTTATATATATGCATATCCAATAATACATACTATCCATCGAGTACCTGTGAAGATGCGAGAAATCTCTAACTGAGCCTTTTCGCTCGTCCTGCACAAATTCACTTCTCTAAAAGTCCTAATCCTAACTATATATATGTATAAATAGTCATTCATGGTTATATAACATGCACATGTATCAAGGAAGGAGTATAAAAGCATGCATGCATTATTGAGGGCACTAACGTGTCGGTGTGCATGACACATAATACATATAGTCCACAAAGGCACATAGTATTCAATGCTCAAAGCAATTAAAGCACATTAGCACACATAACACATATAAACAAGACATCACAATTACCTTAGGGCTTCTACCCATGGTCCAATAGTTGAACCCGACTAACGCCTAGTTACTAAACTAAGCTCTGATACCATTCTATTATAAGGTGTCACGCCCCAACCCGGCCTATAAAGGTTAGATTAGGGTGTGATCTAAACATTCAAGTCCTTTCACATTCTTAATCATTATAGGAGGTTTAACACTTAACGTTTTATTCTAGACTCCAAAATTTTCCAAAAATTCGGCAGTATAACGGTTGTAATTGGGCTCTTTGTTTTGACCTAAATTTTCTAACAGCCTCAAACTTTCAATTCAAGTTGATTCCCGACTAGAGTTTACTATTTTATCATCAATTGAATTGCCTATTGGTTATTTCGACGTCCCGTTTGATTTATAACCTAGCATGATACTATGTCTCGTTTGTCCATTTAACCTCATTTCAAAATATACCTGTTGATCTTAGGTTATTAGCGAGTACCTATTGAGATTGGGTAAGTTCATTTGTCTATTCCTTAACTAAGCATCATAACCTATGATAGATACTAGTGATAATAAAAGCAAAAATGATCATAGTATGTCTAGTATCAGTCTACTAAATATAAGTACAAACCAAAATTAGACCCCAAATTACAACGGGGGTCTTTTACATAACAAACAACAAATAACGTAAGGGAAATAGTCTTCAAGTAGCAAAAGTTCACAAGTAGTCACAATCAAGCAAAATAAGTAATTATAGGCATTCACTCCAGGGGTTCATCATTAGGTACACCGTCCTCAGGTACCTGTTCTGGATCTTCTTCACCTGTGATGAAAATAGGGTGAGTCCTTATGAACTCAGCGAGGGGGAACGAGAAATACGTTTTGAAACTCATTTTCCGGTTCAATTATGAAAATCCTTTTGCAAGCATGAATATAACAATGATATAAGATACAGGAACAGGAATACCAGTCTTTCCTCCCTGAGGTCCTCCAGGGACCAAGCGAGAGTACTTATACACGTAGTAAAAGGATACGGTGAGCTATTGCTCTCAGATCAAGTCAAGTAACAGGAGTTGCGGCCGACTTTAATTCATTAATTCATCCCCAAAACACGCCAGGTGGGTGTACTCCGGATGTACCCCGAAAGCCTACGACCCAACTCTCTGAGGAAGTCTAGCCCCCAAGCAAGAGAGGGAATGGGACCATGGTGGTCACGGTAATACCGGCAAGCCCGATGCCGCCCGGCGTGCGTGATCGCTACCATGCCGACAGGAAAGGTTGCAACCTTGTATGCAATGCACATTTATGACAGGTAATATATCACAGTAGGAGGACAACAAAGTAGGTTGCCTCCGGACAGTCATAAGATTGCACATTGACAGGTAGACAAGCAAGGCACGATAAGACATGAAAATTTCACTTGAAGGCATATAGAGTTATATGAAAATTAAACAGGCAGCCATGTAACACATGTAAAACAGGCCATATAACTCATTAAGAAGTCCACGTGATCAAGTGATAAGATTATTCAACATGCAATGACATCAATCATGGGTTCGGGTGCAAGAAAAGCTTATTTGTCAACATGCAATGGTCAAAATCACATTTGAAGTTATAAGACATTAACGGGCAGCCCACTAAGCATATAATTTCCACACAATATCCAAATGATCAACACTTAGCAAGACTACCTAGTCATTAGGGTTTCCGTTTCATGCTTAACCGCGTGATTAAACCCTAAGTCAACTCAAAATCATTCTCAAGTCATGCATCATTCAATTCAAACATCCTCAAGTACCCAAAACAGTCCACACAACATTCCAACACCACAATTCCAAGCAATTAGTACCACAAGAGAGGTTACATCAATTTTCCAAGCATATAGCTAAGTGAAACCTTTACTGCAATAGTCTATTTTCTCACAATCAATAGGATAACCCAAAAATCTCCAAATCCAGTGAATAAGATGTCAAATTAAATCTTAAAAGTTAACTAAAATCAGAAACAAACCTTGCATCAATTGGAGTTCGGGATCATTAGATATTGCCGAAACAGTGGAATAGCTCAAAACTGTCCAGATTTGCATACTTTTCAGAAATCGTCGTTTTTGAGGTCCTTAGGGTCAGTTTTAGCCTTGGTCCATTTCTGACAAAGTTGTCCAGAAATGAAAAATCTAGAATCATACCAATTTTCATGCATTTCGGACAAGAGTTACTAAGTCAAATATGGTTCGTTCCACAAGGTCAGTGCATCTGCCAAAACCTGATTCATTTTTCCAGATTTCCAGATTTTGTCACATTTTAATGATTTTCCATTTTGAGGACCTTAGAGTCCAAATTAGCTTCGGCCTATTTCTGGGAAAAATGTTCAAAACTGTCCAAAATAGTCACCCACCAATTTTAAAGCATTTTTAACATCATTTGCTTAGCTAAACTTACCTCGAACAGAGTGGTCAGAGAGCTGTCATCCATTTCGACTTCACCTAGCATCATTTTCAAGCCAAGATCTTGCCATGCATGGTTGTTTAAGCTTATGAACGACCATATATCTCAAGTATAGAAGCAAATACACACATTTATGAGCATGCATGTGAGTTTTTAAAGAATTTTCAAAAGGTTTTAACCCTCACCTTTGCAATCAACCAAAAGATGCTCAAAAACTTGTTGAAGCTTCAAATCTCTTCTTCTTCTTGCTTAGCCGAGATTCCAACTTGGTTTCTCTATTTTTCCTAGCTTAGTGATCAATCTCTTAGCACATGCATGAGGTTAGAACAAGAAGAAAAGAAATGGAAGCCAAGAAAACTCACCTAGGCCGAAAATGGTGACTCAAAATGCTTGCATGTGTGTTTCTTGCATCCTAGCTTGCTTGGGTGAGTTTCTTTGCTTGTGGTTTGTCTTGATGCACCATAGGATGATGAAGATGAGCTAAGAGGTGGAGAGAACTCAGCCAAAACCGAAATGGAGAGAGAGAGTGAGAGGGAGAGAGAGAAAATGTGAGGAAAGTGAGAGAAATGAGAGAAAAATGAGTTTTTTGCAATTTTTTGAGCATGTGGTCAGCCTTGGGCTTCCAAATCTGAATTTTTGTGTCTTCAAGGTGGAATTTGAAATGTTAGCATGGGCCATGAGTGGTTTGGTAGAAAATGAGAGGAAATTGAGGTGGTTTTGGGCAATTTTTTATGCATTGATAAGTGTTTTTGTGTCATGACTTGTCTAGAATAATTTTGAATTAAACATGCATGCAAAAATCTGATTTTGTGTCATCTTTTGAATTGTTTTAACATGTGTTTAAGAGAAGGTTGGGTATTTAGGAATTTTAGGTAAAATAGAATTTAGGGTATGTTTAGAGGTTTGTGAGATTTTGTCTTGTAGTGAGTTTAAAATATAATTTTTAGGTGGTAATGGATTTTGTAGAGATTTGAATTAGGATTATAATAATAGTTAGTGGATTGTGTAGGATTATTTTATTGTCTTGTGCTTTGTGTAAGATTCTTTCTTGATCAACGTGGTGGCACGGATTCCTAGGTCTAGGGCACGAATTACGAGGTAGACATGAACTACGAGGTAAGACACGAACTTCAAGACTAATGCACAGATTTCAATGCAAATGCACGCAATCCCTAGATAAATGTACGTAAACCAATACAAGGCATGTAATTCAAGACACGACTCTTAAACCTAGGTTAAAGCACGCAGTTCAAGGTTAATGCACACGAAATGAAGAGACACACGCAAATCGAGGTCTCGCACGTAAATTAAGGTCATGGTATGCTTATCTAGGTATCGCACGTATATCGAGGATTATGGCACACAATTCTAGATTAAGGCACGTATAACGAGGCATGCACGAAAACCAATACGCCCGTAATCCAAGGTCGGTCGTACAGTTCTAGGTCTAAGGCACGCAAATCGAGGTAAGGTATGTTATTCAGGGTCGGGCCTCACAAATTCCTTTATGTGTTAACAGTTCACACTCCCGGCCTAGAGAGATGGCCCATTCAAAAGTCCCAATGGGCTTAACGACAACCCATCCGCTTCAACAACGTAGCATCATTGCAAGACGTGATATGGATGCGTTGTAGGGCCCTCTAATGTCCCACGAGAAAGGTTGTCGTCCTTTTAATAGCTCACGACGTACGATCCGGGTCGGAAAAACATAGTAAAAATAGAAAAGTGGCCCAAAACTGATGAAAACGTTCGATTTTAGGCTCCAAAAATGACATAGGGAGCAAGCTTGCTGCCCTTGTTGAAGAGCTATTAAAGAGCTTTACAATGGTATGTTGTGTACCGCGTAACTCCTTACGGATCAAAAGTTATGGGAACTGTAGCGACGGAGACATGGTCACAAGCCCTACTCCCTCGGTTTGCTGGCCCAGCCTCCACGTGAAGCGAAGTTGTGTTGCCCAAGGTGCCGTGGGATTCGATAATAGAAATGTTGTGGATAAAGTATCATGGCAACCCTAACGGGAGCAAAAAAAATTGAAAAGGGGGGTGTAACGAAAGGACTTCCCATGGGGTCACCCATCCTAGTACTATTCTCGCACATGCACGCTTAACTTCAGAGTTCTGATAGGATCCTGTGCATTAGTGATGGCATTATCGCACCCGTTATGTTCATGGCACAATTCCTTTATGTGTTAACGGTTCACAGTCACAGCCTAGAGAGATGGCCCATTCAAAAGGCCCAATGGGCTTAACGACAACCCATCTGCTTCAACAACGCAACATCCTCGCAAGACGTGTTGTCGACGCGTTGTAGGGCCCTCTAATATCCCGTGAACAAGGTTGTTGTCCTTTTAACAGCTCGTGACGTACGATCCGAGACGAAAAAACAGAGCAAAACAGGAAAAGTGGCCTGAAACTGATGAAAACGTTCAATTTTGGGCTAAAAAAATGGCAAAGCGAGCAAGCTAGCTGCCTTCGTCATAGAGCTCTCGGAGAGCTTTACAACAGTATGCTTTGTGCCACGTAACTCCTTACGAATCAAAAGTTATGGGCCCCGGAGCGACGGAGACCTGGTCACAAGCCCTACACCCTCAGTTTGCTAGCCCAACCTCCACGTGAATCGAAGTTTTCTGGCCCAAGGTGTCGTGGGATTCGATAATAGAAATGTGGTGGATAAAGTATCTTGGCAACCATAGCCGGAGCAAAAAAAATTGAAAAGGGCAGTGCAACACGAGGATTTCCCAAGGGGTCACCCATCCTAGCACTACTCTCGCCCAAGCACGGCTAACTTCAGAGTTCGGATGGGATCCGATGGATTAGTGCTGGTGTGGTCACACCCGTCATGTTGAGGGCACAATTCCTCTATGTGTTAATGGGTCACAGTCCCAGCCTAGAGCGATGGCACATTCAAAAGGCCCAATGGGCTTAACGACAACCCATCCGCTTCAGCAACGCAGCATCCTCGCAAGACGTGATATCGATACATTGTAGGGCCCTCTAATCTCCCGCGAGTAAGGCTGTCGTCCCTTTAACAGCTCACAATGTACGATCCGAGACCGAAAAACAGAGGCAAAGAAGAAAAGTGGCCCGAAACTTATGAAAACGGTCGATTTTAGACTCCAAAAAGGGCACAGCGAGCAAGCTGGCTGACCCCATCGTAGAGCTCTCGGAGAGCTTTGCAACAGTATGCTGTGCATCGCGTAAAACCTTACGGATCAAAAGTTATAGGTACCGGAGCGATGGATACCTAGTCACAATCCCTACGCCCTCGGTTTGCGGGCCCAGCCTCCACGTGAAGTGAAGTTGTCTTGCCTATGTGTCGTGGGATTTGATAATAGAAATGTGGTGGATAAAGTATCTTCGCGACCCAAACCGGAGCAAAAAAAATATAAAAGGGGGGTGCAACACGAGGACTTCCAAGGGGGTCACCCATCCTACTACTACTCTCGCCCAAGCACGCTTAACTTCAGAGTTCTAATGGGATCCGGTGCATTAGTGCTGGTATGACCGCACCCATCATGTTGAGGGCACAATTCCTTTATGTGTTAACGGTTCACAGTCACAACCTAGAGAGATGGCCAATTCAAAAGGCCCATTGGGCTTAACGACAACCAATTCACTTCAACAACGCAGCATCCTAGCAAGTCGTGATATCGACGCATTGTGGGGCCCTCTAATGTCCCACGAGAAAGTTTCTCATCCTTTTAACAGCTCACGATGTACGATCCGAGACGGAAAAACATAGTTAAAGAAGAAAAGTGGCCCGAAACTGATGAAAACGTTCAATTTTGGGCACCAAAAAGGGCACAGCCAGCAAGCTAGCTGCCCCCATCGTAGAGCTCTCGGAGAGCTTAACACCGGTATGCTGTGCGCCGCGTAACTCCTTACGAATCAAAAGTTATGGGCACCGGAGTGACGGGGACCTGGTCACAAGCCTTACACCCTCAGTTTGTTGGCCCAGCCTCCACGTGAAGCGAAGTTGTCTTGTCCAAGGTGCCGTGGGATTCGATAATAGAAATGTGGTGAAAAAGTATCTTGGCAACCATAACTGGAGCAAAAAAAATTGAAAAGGGGGGTGTAACACGAGGACTTCCCAGGGGGTCACCCATCCTAGTACTACTCTCGCCCAAGAACACTTAACTTCAGAGTTCGGATGGGATCCGATGCATTAGTGCTGGTATGATACCCGTCATGTTGAGGGCACAATTCCTTTATGTGTTAACGGTTCACAGTTCCAGCCTAGAGAGATAGCCTACTCAAAAGGCCCAATGGGCTTAACGACAACCCATCCACTTTAGCAACGTAGCATCCTCGCAAGATGTGATATCGATGCGTTGTAGGGCCCTCTAATGTCCGGCGAGTAAGGTTGTCGTCCTTTTAACAGCTCACGACGTACGATCCGGGACGAAAAAACAGAGCTAAAGAAGAAAAGTTGCCAGAAACTGATGAAAACGTTCGATTTTGGGCTCCAAAACGGGTATAGCGAGCAAGCTGGCTTCCCCCATCGTAGAGCTCTCGGAGAGCTTTGTAAAGGTATGTTGTGGGCTGCTAACACCTTACGGATCAAAAGTTATGGGCACCGGAGCGATGGAGACCTGGTCATAAGCCCTACGCCCTCGGTTTGTTGGCCCAGCCTCCACGTGAAGCGAAGTTGTCTTGCCCAAGGTATCGTGGGATTCGATAATAGAAATATGGTGGATAAAGTATCTTGGCAACCATAACCGGAGCAAAAAAAATTGAAAAGGGGGATGCAACACAAGGACTACCCAGGGGGTCACCCATACTAGTACTACTCTCGCCCAAGCACGCTTAACTTCAGAGTTCTGATGGGATCCGGTGCATTAGTGATGGTATGATCACACCCGTCATGTTGAGGGCACAATTCCTTTTTGTGTAAACAGTTCACAGTCCCAGCCTAGAGAGATGGCCCATTCAAAAGGCCCAATGGTCTTAACGACAACCCATCCGCTTCAACAACATAGCATCTGCGCAAGATGTGATATTGATGCGTTGTAGGGCCCTTTAATGTCCAACAAGTTAGGTTGTCGTCCTTTTAACAGCTCACGACGTACGATCCGGGATGAAAAAACAGAGGAAAAGAAGAAAAGTAACCCAAAACTGATGAAAACGTTCAATTTTGGGATCCAAAAATGGGCACAGTCGAGAAAGCTTGCTGCCCCCGTCGTAGAGCTCTCAGAGAGCTTTCTAACGGTATGCTGTGCACCGCGTAAATCCTTACGGATCAAAAGTTATGGGCACCGGAGCGATGGAGACCTAGTCACAAGCCCTACGCCCTCAATTTGCTGGCCCGGCCTCCACGTGAAGCGAAGTTGTCTTGCCCAAGGTGTCGTGGGATTCGATAATAGAAATGTGGTGGAAAAAGTATCTTGGCAACCATAACCGGAGCAAAAAAAATTGAAAAGAGGGTGCAACACGAGGACTTCCCAGGGGGTCACCAATCCTAGTACTACTCTCGCCCAACCACACTTAACTTCAAAGTTTTGATGGGATCCGATGCATTAGTTCTGGTATGATTGCACCCGTCATGTTGATGGCACAATTCCTTTATGTGTTAATGGTTCAAAGTCCCAGCCTAGAGAAATGGCCCCTTCAAAAGGCCCAATGGGCTTAACGACAACCCCTCCGATTCAACAACACAGCATCCTCGCAAGACGTCATATCGATGCGGTTTAGGGCCCTCTAATGTCCCGCGAGTATGGTTGTCGTCCTTTTAACATCTTACGACGTACGATCCGGGATGGAAAATAGGGCTAAAGAAGAAAAGTGGCTCGAAACTGATGAAAACGTTTGATTTTGGGCTCCACAATGGGCAAAGCGAGCAAGTTGGTTGCCCCGGTCGTAGAGCTCTCGCAGAGCTTTGCAACGGTATGTTGTACGCCGCGAAACACCTTACGGATCAAAAGTTATGGGCACCGGAGCGATGGAGACCTGGTCACAAGCCCTACGCCCTCAGTTTGCTGGCCCAGCCTCCGCGTGAAGTGAAGTTGTCTTGCCCGAGGTGCCGTGGGATTCGATAATAGAAATGTGGTGGATGAAGTATCTTAGCAACCCTAACCGGTGCAAAAAAAATTGAATAGGGGGGTGCAACACGAGGACTTCCTAGGGGGTCAACCATCCTAGTAGTACTCTCATCCAAACACGCTTAAGTTCGGTGTTTAAATGGGATCCCGTGCATTAGTGCTGGTATGATCGCACCCGTCATGTTGGGGGCACAATTCCTTTATGTGTTAATGGTTCACGTGCCAGCCAAGAGAGATAGCCCATTCAGAAGGCCCAATGGGCTTAACGACAACCCATCAGCTTCAACAATGCAGCAGCCTCGCAAGACGTGATATCAACGCGATGTAAAGCCCTCTAATGTGCCGTAAGAAAGGTTGTCGTCCATTTAACAGCTCACGACGTACGATCCGAGACGGAAAAACAGAGCAAAAGAAGAAAAGTGGCCCGAAACTGATGAAAACGTTTGATTTCGGGCCCAAAAAAGGGCATAGTGTGCAAGCTAGCTGCCCCCGTCGTAGAGATCTCGGAGAGCTTTGCTACGGTATGCTGTGCGCCGCATAACTCCTTGCGAATCAAAAGTTATGGGCACCGGAGCAACGGAGACCTGGTCACAAGCCTACTCCCTTAGTTTGCTGGCTCGGCCTCCACGTGAAGCGAAGTTTTCTTGCCCAAGGTGCCGTGGGATTCGATAACAGAAATGTGGTGGATAAAGTATCTTGGCAACCATAATCGGTGCAAAAAAAATTGAAAAGGGGTTGCAACACGAGGACTTCCTACGGGGTTACCCATCCTAGCACTACTCTCGCCCAAGCACACTTAACTTCAGAGTTCTGATGGGATCCGGTGCATTAGTGCTGGTATGATCGCACCCGTCATGTTGAGGGCACAATTCCTTTATGTGTTAACGGTTTACAGTCCCAGCCTTTAGAGATGGCACATTCAAAAGGCCCAATGGGCTTAACGACAACCCATCTACTTCAGCAACGCAGCTTCCTCGCAAGCCGTGATATCAATGCGTTGTAGGGCCCTCTAATGTCCCTCGAGTAAGATTGTCATCCTTTTAACATCTCACGATGTACGATCCGGGATAGAAAGACAGAGCTAAAGAAGAAAAGTGGCCCAAAACAGATGAAAACGTTCGATTTTGGGCTCCAAAAACTGGCATAGCGAGCAAGCTGGCTGCCCCTATCGTAGAGCACTCGAACAGCTTTGCAACAGTATGCTGTGCACCGCATAACACCTTAGGGATCAAAATTTATGGGCACCAGAGCGATGGAGACCTAGTCACAAGCCCTACGCCCTCGGTTTGCTTTTCCAGCCTCCACGCGAAGCGAAGTCGTCTCGCCCAAGGTGCCGTGGGATTCGATAATAGAAATGTGGTGGATAAAGTATCTTGGCAACCATAACCGGAGCAAAAAAAAATTGAAAAGGGGGGTACAACACGAGGACTTCCCAGGGGGTCACCATTCCAAGTACTACTCTCGTCCAAGCAAGCTTAACTTAACAGTTCTGATGGAATGCGGTGCATTAGTGCTAGTATGATTGCATCCGTCATGTTGAGGGCACAATTCCTTTATGTTTTTACGGTTCACAGTCCCAGCCTAGAGAGATGGCACATTCAAAAGCCCCAATTGGCTTAACGACAACCCATCTACTTTCGCAACGCAGCATTCTCGCAAGAGGTGATATCAATGCGTTGTAGGGCCCTTTAATGTCCCGCGAGTAATGTTGTCATCTTTTTAGCAGCTTACGACGTACAATCCGGGACGGAAAAACAGAGCTAAAGAAGAAAAGTGGCCCGAAACTGATGAAAACGTTCGATTTTGGACTCCAAAACGGGCACAGCTAGCAAGCTTGCTACCCCCGTCGTAGAGCTCTCGGAGAGCTTTGCAACGGTATGCTGTGCGCCGCGTAATTCCTTACGAATCAAAAGTTGTGGGCACCGGAGTGACGGAGACCTGGTCACAAGCCCTACACCCTTAGTTTGCTGGCCCAGCCTCCACGTGAAGTGAAGTTGTCTTGCCCAAGGTGCCGTGGAATTCGATAATAGAAATGTGATGGATAAAGTATCTTGGCAACCATAACCGGAGCAAAAAAATTGAAAAGGGGGTGCAACACGAGGACTTGCCAAGGGGTCACCCATCCTAGTACTACTCTCGCCCAAGCACGCTTAACTTTAGAGTTCGGATGGGATCTGATGCATTAGTGCTGGTACGATCGTACCCGCCATGTTGAGGGCACAATTCCTTTATGTTTTAACGGTTCACAGTCCTATCCTAGAGAGATTGCATATTCAAAAGTCTCAATGGGCTTAACGACAACCCATCCACTTCAGTAGAGCAGCATCCTCGCAAGACGTGATATCGATGAGTTGTAGGGCCCTCTAATGTCCCGCGAGAAATGTTGTCGTCATTTTAACATCTCACGACGTACGATCCGGGACGGAAAAACATAGCAAAAGAAGAAAAGTGGCCTGAAACTGATGAAAATGTTTGATTTTGGACTCCAAAAAGGGCAAAGCGAGCAAGCTAGTTACCCATGTCGTAGAGCTCTCGGAGAGCTTTCCAACGGTACGTTGTGCGCCGCGTAACTCCTTACGGATCAAAAGTTATGGGCACCCGAGCAACGGAGACCTGGTCACCAGCCCTACGCCCTCGCTTTGCTGGCCCAGCCTCCACATGAAGTGAAGTTGTCTTACCCAAGGTGCCATGGGATTCGATAATAGAAATGTGGCGGATAAAGTATCTTGGCAACCCTAACCGGATAAAAAAAAATTAAAAAGGGGGGTGTAACACGAGGACTTCCCAGGGGTCACCCATCCTAGTACTACTCTCGTCCAAGCATGCTTAACTTCAGAGTTCTGATGGGATCCGGTGCATTATTGCTGGTATGATCGCACGCGTCATGTTGAGGGCACAATTCCTTTATGTGTTAACGGTTCACAGTCCCAGCCTAGACAGATGGACCATTCAGAAGGCCCAATAGGCTTAACGACAACCCATCCGCTTCAACAACATAGCAACCTCGCAAGACATGATATCGACGCATTGTAGGGCCCTCTAATGTCCCACAAGAAAGGTTGTCATACTTTTAACAGCTCATGATGTAAAATCCGGGCCGAAAAAACATAGCAAAAGAAGAAAAGTGGCCCGAAACTGATGTAAATGTTCAATTTTGGCCTCCAAAAAGGGCAAAGTGATCAAGCTAGCTACCCCCGTCGTAGTGTTCTCGGAGAGCTTTACAACGGTATGCTGTGCGGCGCGTAACTCCTTACGAATCAAAAGTTATGGGCACCGGAGCGACGGAGACCTGGTTACAAGCCCTACACCCTCAGTTTGCTGGCCCAACCTCCACGTGAAGCGAAGTTGTCTTGCCCTAGGTGCCGTGGGATTCGATAATAGAAATGTGGTGGATAAAGTATCTTGGGAACCATAACCGGAGCAAAAAAAATTGAAAAGGGGGGTGCAACAAGACGACTTCAAAAGGGGTCACCCATCCTAGTACTACTCTCGCCCAAGCACACTTAACTTCAGAGTTCGGATGGGATCCGGTGCATTAGTGCTGGTATGATCGCACCCGTCATGTTGAGGGCACAATTCCCTTATGTGTTAACGGTTCACAGTCCCAGCCTATAGAGATGGCACATTCAAAAGGCCCAATGGGCTTAACGACAACCCATCCGCTTCAACAACGCAGCATCCTCGCAAGATGTGATATCGATGCATTGTAGGTCCCTCTAATGTCCCGTGAGTAAGCTTGTCCTCGTTTTAACAGCTCACGACATACGATCCGGGATTAAAAAACAGAGCTGAAGTAGAAAAGTGGCCAGAAACTTTTGAAAACGTTCGATTTTAGGCTCCAAAAAGGGGCATAGCGAGCAAGCTGGCCGGCTCCGTCGTAGAGCTCTCGGAGAACTTTGCAATGGTATGCTGTGCGCCGTGTAACACCTTATGGATCAAAAGTTATGGGCACCAGAGCCATGGAGACCTAGTCACAAGCCCTACGCCCTCGGTTTGCTGGCTCAGCTTCCACGTGAAGCGAAGTTGTCTTGCCCAAGGTGCCGTGGGATTCGATAATAGAAATGTGGCGGATAAAGTATCCTCACAACCATAACCGGAGCAAAAAAAATTGAAAAGGGCGGTGCAACACGAGGAATTCCCAGAGGGTCATCATTCCTAATGCTACTCTCGCCCAAGCACGCCTAACTTCAGAGTTCTGATGGGATCCGATGCATTAGTGCAGGTATGATCGCGCCCGTCATGTTGAGGGCACAATTCTTTTATGTGTTAACGGTTCACAGTCCTAGCCTGGAGAGATGGCCCATTCAAAAGGCACAATGGGCTTAACGACAACCCATCCGCTTCAACAACGTAACATCCTCGCAAGACGTGATATCGATGCATTGTAGGGCCCTCTAATGTCCCGCGAGTAAGGTTGTCATCCTTTTAACAGCTCACGACGTACGATCCGGGATGGAAAAACAGATCTAAAGAAGAAAAGTGGCCCGAAACTGATAAAAACGTTCGATTTTGGGCTCCAGAACGGGTACAGGGAGCAAGCTGGCTACCCCCGTCGTAGAGCTCTCAGAGAGCTTTGCAACGGTATGCTGTGCACCGCGTAACACCTTACGGATCGAAAGTTATGGGCACCGGAGCGATGGAGACCTAGTCCCAAGCCCTATGCCCTCGGTTTGCTAGCCCAGCCTCCACGTGAAGCGAAATTGTCTTGCCCAAGGTGCCGCGGGATTCAATAATAGAAATGTGGTGGATAAAGTATCTTGGCAACCATAACCAGAGCAAAAACAATTGAAAATGGGGGTGCAACACGAGGACTTCCCAAGGGGTCACCCATCCTAGTACTACTCTGGTCCAAGCACGCTTAACTTCAGAGTTCTAATGGGATCCGGTGCATTAGTGCTGGTATGATCGCACCCGTCATGTTGAGGGCACAATTCCTTTATGTGTTAACGGTTCACAGTCCCAGCCTAGAGAGATGGCCCATTCAGAAGGCCCAATGGGCTTAACGACAACCCATCCGCTTAAAAAACGCAGCATCCTCGCATGACGTGATATCGACTTATTGTAGGGCCCTCTAATATCCCGCGATTAAGCTTGTCGTCCTTTTAACAGATCACGACGTACGATCCGGGATAAAAAAACATAGCAAAAGAAGAAAAGTGGCCCGAAACTGATGAAAACGTTCAATTTTGGGCTCCAAAAAGGGCATAGCAAGAAAGCTTGCTGCCCCCGTCGTTGTGCACTCGGAGAGCTTTACATCGGTATGTTGTGCGCCGCGTAACTCCTTACGGATCAAAAGTTATGGGCACCGTAGCGACGGAGACTTGGTCACAAGCCCTACGCCCCCGGTTTGCTGGCCCAGCCTCCACGTAAAGCGAAGTTGTCTTGCCCAAGGTGCATTGGGATTCGATAATAGAAATGTGGTGGATAAAGTATCTTGGCAACCATAACCGGAGAAAAAAAAAATTGAAAAGAGGGGTGAAACACGAGGACTTCCTAAGGGGTCACCCATCCTACTACTGCTCTCGTCCAAGCACGCTTAACTTCAGAGTTCTGATGGGATCCGGTGCATTATTGCTGGTATGATCGCACCCTTCATGTTGAGGGCACAATTACTTTATGTGTTAACGGTTAACAGTCCCAACCTAGAGAGATGGCCCATTCAAAAGGCCCCATGGGCTTAACGACAACCCATCTGCTTCAACAACGCAACATCCTCGCAAGACATGATATCGACGTGATGTAGGGTACTCTAATGTCCCGTGAGTAAGCTTGTCGTCCTTTTAACAGCTCACGACGTACGATCCAAGACGAAAAGACATAGCAAAAGAAGAAAAGTGGCCCGAAACTGATGAAAAAGTTGGATTTTGGGCTCCAAAAAGGGCACAACGAGCAAGCTGGCTGCCCCCGTCGTAGACCTCTTAGTGAGCTTTACAACGGTATGCTGTGCGCCGCGTAACTCCTTACGAATCAAAAATTATTGGTACCGGAGCGGCGGAGACCTGGTCACAAGCCCAACATCCTCAGTTTGCTGGCCCAGCCTCCACGTGAAGCGAAGTTGTCTTGCCCAAGGCGCCGTGGGATTTGGTAATAGAAATGTGGTGGATAAAGTATCTTGGCAACCATAACCGTAGCAAAAAAAATTGAAAAGGGGGGTACAACATGAGGACTTCCCATGGGGTCACCCATCCTAGTACTACTCTCGCCCAAGCACGCTTAACTTCAGGGTTCGGATGGGATCCGATGCATTCGTGCTGGTATGATCACACTCGTCATGTTGAGGGCACAATTCCTTTATGTGTTAACGGTTCACAGTCCCAACCTAGAGGGGTGGCACCATCAAAAGGCCCAATGGGCTTAACGACAACCCATCCACTTCAGCAACGCAGCATCTTCGTAAGACGTGATAACGATGTGTTGTAGGGCCCTCTAATGTCCCGTGAGTAAGGTTTTCAGCCTTTTAACAGCTCACGACGTACGATCAGAGACGGAAAAACAGAGATAAAGAAGAAAAGTGGCCCGAAAATGAGGAAAATGTTCAATTTTGGGCTCCAAAAAGTGCACAGCGAGTAAGCTGGTTGACCCCATCGTAGAGCTCTCAGAGCACTTTACAACGGTATGTTGTGCGCTGCGTAACACCTTACGGATCAAAAGTTATCCGCACCGGAGCGATGGAGACCTAGTCAGAAGCCCTACGCCCTCGGTTTGCTTGCCCAGCCTCCACGTGAAGCAAAGTTGTCTTGCCCAAGGTGCCGTGGGATTCGATAATAGAAATGTGGTGGATAAAGTATCTTAGCAACCATAACCGGTGCAAAGAAAATTGAAAAGGTGGGTGCAACACGAGGACTTCCCATGGTATCACCAATCCTTGCACTACTCTCGCCCAAGCTTGCTTATCTTCAGAGTTCTGATGGGATCCGATGCATTTGTACTGGTATGATCGCACCCGTCATGTTGAGGGCATAATTCCTTTATGTGTTAACAGTTCACAGTCCCAGCCTAGAGAGATGGCTCATTCAAAAGGCCCAATGGGCTTAACGACAACCAATCCGCTTCAACAACGTAGCATCCTCGCAAGACTTGATATCAACGCGTTGTAGGGCCCTCTAATGTCCCGTGAGAAATGTTGTCGTCCTTTTAACAGCTCACGACGTATGATCCTAGACGAAAAAACATAGCAAAAGATGAAAAGTAGAATGAAACTGATGAAAACGTTCGATTTTGGGCTCCAAAAAGGGCAAAGCGAGCAAGCTAGCTGCCCCCGTCGTAGAGCTATCGGAGAGCTTTACAACGGTGTATTGCGCCCCACGTAACTCCTTACGAAACAAAAGTTATCGGCACCAGAGTGATGGAGACTTGGTCACAAGCCCTATGCCCTCGCTTTGCTGGCCGAGCCTCCACGTGAAGCGAAGTTGTCTTGCCCTAGGTACCGTGGGATTCAATAATAAAAATTAGGTGGATAAAGTATCTTGGCAACCCTAACCAGAGCAAAAAAATTGTAAAAGGGGGTGCAACACGAGGACTTCCCAAGGGGTCACCCATCCTAGTACTACTCTAGTCCAAGCACGCTTAACTTCAGAGTTCGGATGGGATCCGATGCATTAGTGCTGGTATGATCGCACCCGTCATGTTGAGGGCACAATTCCTTTATGTGTTAACGGTTCACAGTCCCAGCCTAGAGAGATGGCCCATTCAGAAGGCCCAATGGGCTTAACGACAACCCATCCGCTTAAAAAACGCAGCATCCTCGCATGACGTGATATCGACTTATTGTAGGGCCCTCTAATATCCTACGATTAAGCTTGTCGTCCTTTTAACAGATCACGACGTACGATCCGGGATAAAAAAACATAGCAAAAGAAGAAAAGTGGCCCGAAACTGATGAAAACGTTCAATTTTGGGCTCCAAAAAGGGCATAGCAAGAAAGCTTGCTGCCCCCGTCGTAGTGCTCTCGGAGAGCTTTACAACTGTATGTTGTGCGCCACGTAACTCCTTACGGATCAAAAGTTATTGGCACCGTAGCGACGGAGACTTGGTCACAAGCCCTACGCCCTCGGTTTGCTGGCCCAGCCTCCACGTAAAGCGAAGTTGTCTTGCCCAAGGTGCCGTGGGATTCGATAATAGAAATGTGGTGGATAAAGTATCTTGGCAACCATAACCAGAGAAAAAAAATTTGAAAAGGGGGGTGAAACACGAGGACGTCCCTAGGGGTCGCCCATCCTAGTACTGCTCTCGTCCAAGCACGCTTAACTTCAGAGTTCTGATGGGATCCAGTGCATTAGTGCTGGTATGATCGCACCCGTCATGTTGAGGGCACAATTTCTTTATCTGTTAATGGTTCACAGTCCCAGCCTAGAGAGATGGCCCATTCAAAAGGCTCATGGGCTAACGACAACCTATCCGCTTCAACAACGCAACATCCTCGCAAGACGTGATATCGATGCGTTGTAGGGCCCTCTAATGTCCCGCGATTAAGCTTGTCGTCCTTTTAATAGCTGACGACGTACGATCCGGGACGAAAAGACATAGCAAAAGAAGAAAAGTGGCCCGAAACTGATGAAAACATTAGATTTTAGGCTCCAAAAAAGGCACAGCGAGCAAGCTGGCTGCCCCGGTCGTAGGGCTCTTAGAGAGCTTTACAACGGTATGCCGCGTAACTCCTTACGAATCAAAAGTTATTAGCACCGGAGCGGCGGAGACCTGGTCATAAGCCCAACATCCTCCGTTTGCTGGCCTAGCCTCCACGTGAAGCGAAGTTGTCTTGCCCAAGGCGCCGTGGGATTCGGTAATAGAAATGTGGTGGATAAAGTATCTTGGCAACCATAACCGTAGCAAAAAAAATTGAAAAGGGGGGTACAACATGAGGACTTCCCATGGGGTCACCCATCCTAGTACTACTCTCGCCCAAGCACGCTTAACTTCGGAGTTCTTATGGGATCCGGTGCATTCGTGCTGGTATGATCGCACCCGTCATGTTGAGGGCACAATTCCTTTATATGTTAACGGTTCACAGTCCCAACCTAGAGATATGGCACATTCAAAAGGCCCAATAGGCTTAACGACAACCCATCCACTTCAGTAACGTAGCATCCTCGTAAGACGTGATATCGATGCGTTGTAGGGCCCTCTAATGTCCCGCGAGTAAGGTTGTCAGCCTTTAAACAGCTCACAATGTACGATTTGAGACGGAAAAATAGAGCTAAAGAAGAAAAGTGGCCCGAAAATGATGAAAATGTTTGATTTTGGGCTCCAAAAAGGGCACAACGAGCAAGCTGGTTGACCCCGTCGTAGAGCTCTCGGAGAGCTTTGCAACGGTATGCTGTGCGTCGTGTAACACCTTACGGATCAAAAATTATCTGCACCAG
The DNA here is from genome assembly GCA_037974665.1 of Ehretia macrophylla. Lineage (NCBI taxonomy): Eukaryota > Viridiplantae > Streptophyta > Magnoliopsida > Boraginales > Ehretiaceae > Ehretia > Ehretia macrophylla. The sequence continues at coordinate 82,228,688 of CM075770.1, read as the reverse complement.
AGCGATGGAGACCTAGTCAGAAGCCCTACGCCCTCGGTTTGCTGGCCCAGCCTCCACGTGAAGCGAAGTTGTCTTGCCCAAGGTGCCATAGGATTCGATAATAGAAACGTGGTGGACAAAGTATCTTAGAAACCATAACCGGTGCAAAAAAAATTGAAAAGGGGGGTGCAACACGAGGACTTCCCATGTTGTTACCCATCCTAGCACTACTCTCGCCCAAGCTTGCTTAACTTCGGAGTTCTGATGGGATCCGGTGCATTAGTTCTGGTATGATCACACCCTTCATGTTGAGGGCACAATTCTTTATGTGTTAACGGTTCACAGTCCCAGCCTAGAGAGATGCCCATTCAAAAGGCCCAATGGGCTTAACGACAACCCATCCGCTTCAACAACGCAGCATCCTCGCAAGACTTGATATCAACGCGTTGTAGGGCCCTCTAATGTCCCGTGAGAAATGTTGTCGTCCTTTTAACAGCTCACGACGTACGATCCCGGACGGAAAAACATAGCAAAAGATGAAAAGTAGAATGAAACTGATGAAAACGTTCGATTTTGGGCTCCAAAAAGGGCAAAGTGAGCAAGCAAGCTATCCCCGTCGTAGAGCTATCGGAGAGCTTTCCAACGGTGTATTGCGCCCCACGTAACTCCTTACGAATCAAAAGTTATGGGCACCGGAACGACGGAGACTTGGTCACAAGCCCTATGCCCTCGCTTTGCTGGCCGAGCCTCCACGTGAAGCGAAGTTGTCTTGCCCAAGGTGCCGTGGGATTCGATAATAAAAAATGTGGCGGATAATGTATCGTGGCAACCCTAACCGGAGCAAAAAAAATTGAAAAAAGGGGTACAACACGAGGACTTCCCAGGGGTCACCCATCCTAGTACTACTCTCGCTCAAGCACGCTTAACTTCAGAGTTTTGATGGGATCCGGTGCATTAGTACTGGTATGATCGCACCCGTCATGTTGAGGGCACAATTCTTTTATGTGTTAGCGGTTCACAGTCCCAGCCTAGAAAGATGGCCCATTCAAAAGGCCCAATGGGCTTAACGACAACCCATCCGCTTCAACAACGCAGCATCCTCACAAGACATGATATCAATGCGTTGTAGGGCCCTCTAATGTCCCGCGAGAAAGGTTGTCATCCTTTTAACAGCTCACGACGTACGATCCGCGACGGAAAAACATTGCAAAAAAAGAAAAGTGGCCCAAAACTGATGTAAATATTCGATTTTGGGCTCCAAAAAGGGCACAGCGAGCAAGCTAGCTGCCCTCGTCGTAGAGCTCTCGGAGAGCTTTGCAACGGTATGATTTGCGACGCGTAACACCTTACGGATCAAAAGTTATGAGCACCGGAGTGACGGACACCTGGTGAAAAGCCCTACACCCTCAGTTTGCTGGCCCATCCTCCACGTGAAGCGATGTTGTCTTGCCCAAGGTGCCGTGGGATTCGATAATAGAAATGTGGTGGATAAAGTATCTTGGCAACCATAACCGGAGCAAAAAAAATTGAAAAGAGGGGTGCAACAAGAGGACTTCCCAAGGGGTCACCCATCCGAGTACTACTCTCGCCAAGCACGCTTAACTTCAGAGTTTAGATGGGATCCGATGCATTAGTGCTGGCATGATCGCACCCGTAATGGTGAGGGCACAATTCCTTTATGTGTTAATGGTTCACAGTCCCAACCTAGAGAGATGGCTCATTCAAAAGGCCCAATAGGCATAACGAAAACCCATCCGCTTCAGCAACGCAGCATCCTCGCAGGACGTGATATCGATGCATTGTAGGGCCCTCTAATGTCCCGTGAGTAAGGTTGTCATCCTTTTAACAGCTCCCGACGTACGATCTGGGACCAAAAAGCAGAGCTAAAGAATAAAAGTGGCCCGAAACTGATGAAAAAGTTCAATTTTGGGCTCCAAAAATTGGCACAACGAGCAAGCTGGCTGCCCCCGCCGTGGAACTCTCAGGGAGCTTTGAAACGGTCTGCTGTGCGCCGCTTAACACTTTACAAATCAAAATTTATGGGCACCGGAGCAATGGAGACCTGGTGACAAGCCCTACGGCCTCGGTTTGCTGGCCCAGCCTCCACGTAAAGCGAAGTTGTCTTGCCCAAGCTGTCGAGGGATTCCATAATAGAAATATGGTGGATAAAGTATATTGGCAACCATAACCGGAGTATAAAAAATTAAAAAGGGGGGTGCAACACGAGGACTTCCCAGGGGGTCACCCATCTTAGTACTACTCTCGCCTAAGCACGCTTAACTTTAGAGTTCTGATGGGATATGGTGCATTACTGCTAGTATGATCGCACCCGTCATGTTGATGGCGCAATTCCTTTATGTGGTAACGGTTCACAGTCCCAACCTAGAGAGATGGCCCATTCAAAAGGCCCATTAGGCTTAACGACAACACATCCACTTCAACAACACAGCATCCTCGCAAGACATGATATCAATGCGTTGTAGGGCCCTCTAATGTCCCACGAGTAAGGTTGTCATCCTTTTAACAGCTCACGACGTACGATTCGGGACGGAAAACCCGAGCTAAAGAAGAAAAGTGGCCCAAAACTGATGAAAATGTTCGATTTTGGGCTCCAAAAAGGGGCACAGTGAGCAAGCTTGCTGCCCCCGTCGTAGAGCTCTTGTAGAGCTTTACAACGGTATGTTGTACGCCGCGTAACACCTTACGGATCAAAAGTTATGGGCACTAGAGCGACGGAGACCTGGTCACAAGCCGTACGGCCTCGGTTTGCTGGCCCAGCCTCCACTTGAATCGTAGTTGTCTTGGCCAAGGTGCCGTGGGATTCAATAATAGAAATGTGGTAGATAAAGTATCTTGGCAACAATAACCGGAGCAAAAAAAATTGAAAAGGGGGGTGCAACACGAGGACTTCCCTAGGGGTTACCAATCCTAGTACTACTCTTGCCCAAGCAAGCTTAACTTCAGAGTTCTGATGGGATTCGGTGCATTAGTGCGGGTATGATCGCACCCGTCATGTTGAGGGCACAATTCCTTCAAGTGTTAACGGTTCACAGTCCCAACCTAAAGAGATAGCCCATTCAAAAGGCCCAATGGGCTTAACGACAACCCATTTGCTTCAACAACGGTGCATCCTCGTGAGACGTGATATCGATGCGTTGCAGGGCAGTCTAATGTCCCGCGAGTAAGGTTGTCGTCCTTTTAACAGCTTACAACGTACGATCCGGGATGGAAAAACAGAGCTAAAGAAGAAAAGTGGCCCGAAACTGATGAAAACGTTCAATTTTGGGCTCCAAAAGGGGCACAACGAGCAAGCTGGCTGCCCCGTCGTAGTGTCCTCAGAGAGCTTTGCAACGGTATACCGTGCGCCGCGTAACACCTTACGGATCAAAAGTTATGGGCACCGGAGCGATGGAGACCTGGTCACAAGCCCTACGCCGTCGGATTGTTGGCCCATCCGCCACGTGAAGCGAAGTTGTCTTGCCCAAGGTGCCGTGGGATACGGTAATAGAAATGTGGTGGATAAAGTATCTTGGCAACCCTAACCTGAGCAAAAAAAATTTAAAAGGGGGGTGCAACACGAGGACTTCCCAGTGGGTCACCGATCCTAGTACTACTCTCGCCCAAGCACGCTTAAGTTCGGAGTTCTGATGGGATCCGGTGCATTAGTGCTGGTATGATCGCACCCGTCATGTTGAGGGCTCAATTCCTTTATGTATTAACGGTTCATAGTCCTAACCTAGAGAGATGGCCCATTAAGAAGGCCCAATGGGCTTAACGACAACCTATCTGCTTCAACAACACAGCACCCTCGCAAGACATGGTATCGACGCGTTGTAGGGCCCTCTATTGTCCCGCGAGTAAGGTTGTTGTCCTTTTAACAGCTCACGACGTACGATCCGGGACAAAAAAACATAGCTAAAGAAGAAAAGTGGCCCAAAACTTATGAAAACGTTCAATTTTAGGGTCAAAAAAGGGCACAGCAAGCAAGCAAGCTTCCCCGGTCGTAGAGCTCTCAGAGAGCTTTATAACAGTATTCTATTTGCCGCGTAACTCATTACAGATCAAAAGTTATGGGCACCGGAGCGACGGAGACCAGGTCACACGCCCTATGCCCTCAGTTTGCTGGCCCAGCCTCAACGTTAAGTGAAGTTGTCTTGCCTAAGGTGCCGTGGGATTCGATAATAGAAATGTGGCGGATAAAGTATCTTGGCAACCCAAACCGGAGCAAAAGAAATTGAAAAGGGGGGTGTAACTCGAGGACTTCCCATGGGGTCCCCCATCCTAGTACTACTCTCGCCCAAGCACGCTTAACTTTAGAGTTCTGATGGGATCCAGTGCATTAGTGCTGGTATGATCGCACCCAACCTGTTGAGGGCACAATTCCTTTATGTGTTAACGGTTAACAGTCCCAGCCTAGAGAGATGGACCATTCAAAAGTCCCAATGGGCTTAACGACAACCCATCCGCCCCAACAACGCATCATCCTCGCAAGATGTGATTTCGACACGTTGTAGGGCCCTCTAATGTCCTACAAGAAAGTTTGTCATCCTTTTAACAGCTCACGACGTACGATCCGGGACAGAAAAACATAGCAAATGAAGAAAAGTGTCCCAAAACTGATGAAAACGTTCGATTTTGGGCTCCAAAAAGGGCACAGCAAGCAAGTTTGCTACCCCCGTCGTAGAGCACTCGGAGAGCTTTACAATGGTATGTTGTGCGCCGCATAACACCTTACGAATCAAAAGTTATGGGCACTGGAGCGACGGAGACCTGGTCAGAAGCCCTACACCCTCACTTTGCTGGCCTAGCCTCCACGTGAAGCGAAGTTGTCTTACCCAAGGTGCCGCGGGATTCGATAATAGAAATGTGGTGGATAAAGTATCTTGGCAACCATAACCGGAGCAAAAAAAATTGAAATGGGGGGTGCAACACGAGGACTTCCCAAGTGGTCACCCATCCTAGTACTACTCTTGCCCAAGCACACTTAACTTCAGAGTGCGGATGGGATCCGATGCATTAGTGCTGGTATGATCGCACCCGTCATGTTGATTTCACAATTCATTTATGTGTTAACGGTTCACAGTCCCAGCCTAGAGAGATGGCACATTCAAAAGGCCCAATGGGCTTAACGACAACCCATCTTCTTCAGCGACGCAGCATCCTCGCAAGACGTTATATCGACGGGTTGTAAGGCCCTCTAATGTCCCGCGAGTAAGGTTGTCGTCCTTTTAATAGCTCACGACGTACGATTTGGGATTGAAAACAGAGCTAAAGAAAAAAGTGGCCCGAAACTGATGAAAATGTTCAATTTTTGGCTCCAAAAAGGGGCACAGCGAGCAAGCTGGCTACCCCCGTCGTAGAGCTCTCGGATAGCTTTGCAACGGTATGATTTGCGACGCGTAACACCTTACGGATCAAAAGTTATGAGCACCGGAGCGATGGAGACCTAGTCACAAGCCCTACGCCCTCGGTTTGCTGGCCCAGCATCCACGTGAAGCGAAGTTGTCTTGCCCAAGGTACTGTGGGATTCGATAATAGAAATGTGGTGGATAAAGTATCTTGGCAACCATAACCGGGGCAAAAAGAATTGAAAAGGGGGGAGCAACACAAGGACTTCCCAAGGGGTCACCCATCCTAGTACTACTCCCGCCCAAGCACGCTTAACTTCAAAGTTCTAATGGGATCCGGTGCATTAGTGCTAGTATGATCATACCCGTCATGTTGAGGGCACAATTCCTTTATGTGTTAACGGTTCACAATCCCAGCCTAGAGAGATGGCCCATTCAAAAGACCCAATGGGCTTAACGATAACCCATCCGCTTCAACAACGCCGCATCCTCGTAAGACGTGATATCGTCACATTGTAGGACCCTCTAATGTCCCATGAGAAAGGTTGTCATCCTTTTAACAGCTCACGACTTACGATCCGGGATGGAAAAACATAGCTAAAGAAGAAAAATGGCCCGAAACTGATGAAAACGTTCGATTTTGGGCTCCAAAAAGGGGCACAACGAGCAAGTTGGCTGCCCCCGTCGTAGTGCTCTCGGAGAGCTTTAGAACGGTATGTTGTGCACCGCGTAACTCTTTACGAATCAAAAGTTATGGGCACCGGAGCGACGGAGTCCTGGGCACAATCCCTACACCCTCAGTTTGCTGGCCCAGCCTCCACGTGAAGTGAAGTTGTCTTGCCCAAGGTGCCGTGGGATTCGATAATAGAAATGTGGTGGATAAAGTATCTTGGCAACAATAACCGGAGCAAAAAAAATTGAAAAGGGGGGTGCAACACAAGGACTTCCCAAGTGGTCACCCATCCTAGTACTACTCTCGCCCAAGCACGCTTAACTTCAAAGTTCGGATGGGATCCGATGCATTAGTGCTAGTATGATCATACCCGTCATGTTGAGGGCACAATTCCTTTATGTGTTAACGGTTCACAGTCCCAGCCTACAGAGATGGCCCATTTAAAAGGCCCAATAGGATTAACGACAACCCATCTGCTTCAGCAACGCAGCATCCTCGCAAGACGTGATATCGATGCATTGTAGGGCCCTCTAATATCCCGCGCGTAAGGTTGTCGTCCTTTTAACAACTTAAGATGTACGATCCGGGACCGAAAAATAGAGTTGAAGAAGAAAAGTGGCCCGAAACTAATGAAAACGTTCAATTTTGGGCTCCAAAAATTGGCATAGCGAGCAAGCTGGCTGCCCCCGTCGTAGAGCACTCGGAGAGCTTTGCAACGGTATGTTGTGCGCCGCGTAGCACCCTACGGATCAAAAGTTATGGGCACCGGAGCGATGGAGACCTGGTCACAAGCCCTACGCCCTCGGTTTGCTGGCCCAGCCTCCACATGAAGCTTTGTTGTCTTGCCCAAGGTGCCGTGGGATTCGATAATAGAAATGTGGCGGATAAAGTATCTTGGCAACCATAACAGGACCAAAAAAAATTGAAAATGGGGGTGCAACACGAGGACTTCCCAGGGGGTCACCCATCCTAGTACTACTCTCGCCCAAGCACGCTTAACTTCAAAGTTCTGATGGGATCTGGTGCTTTAGTGCTGGTATGATCGCACCCGTCATGTTGAGGGCACAATTCCTTTATGTGTTAATGGTTCACAGTCCCAACCTAGAGAGATGACCCATTCAAAAGGCCCATGGGCTTAACGACAACCCATCCGCTTCAACAACGCAGCATCCTCGCAAGACGTGATATCGATGAGTTGTAGGGCCCTCTAAAGTCCCGCGAGTAAGGTTGTCGTCATTTTAACAGCTCACGACGTACGATCCGAGACGGAAAAACATAGCTAAGGAAGAAAAGTGGGCCGAAACTGATGAAAACGTTAAGTTTTGGGCTCCAAAACGGGCACAACTAGCAAGCTGGCTACCCCCATCATAGAGCTATCGAAGAGCTTTGCAACGGTATGCTGTGCGCCGTGTAGCACCTTACGGATCAAAAGTTATGGGCATCAGAGCGATGAAGACCTGGTCACAAGCCCTACGCCCTCGGTTTGCCGGCCTGGCCTCCAAGTGAATCGAAGTTGTCTTGCCCAAGATGCCGTGCACTTCGATAATAGAAATGTGGTGGATAAAGTATCTTGGCAACCCTAACCAGAGCAAGAAAAGTTGAAAAGGGGGGTGCAACACGAGGACTTCCCAGAGGGTCACCCAATGGGCTTAACGACAACCCATCCGCTTCAACAACGCAACATCCTCACAAGACATGACATCGTCGCGTTGGAGGGCCCTCTAAAGTCCCGCGAGTAAGGTTGTCGTCATTTTAACAGCTCACGACGTACGATCCGAGACGGAAAAACAGAGCAAAAATAGAAAAGTGGCCCGAAACTGATCAAAACGTTCAATTTTGTGCTCCAAAATGGGCACATCGAGCTAGCTAGTTGCCCTTGTTATAGAGCTCTCGGAGAGCTTTGTAATGGTATGTTGTGTGCCGCATGACTCCTTTCGGATCAAAAGTTATGGGCACCGGAGCGACGGAGACCTGGTCACAAGCCCTACGCCCTCAATTTGCTGGCCCAGCCTCCACGTGAAGCGAAGTTGTCTTGCCCAAGGTGCCGTGGGATTCGATAATAGAAATGTGGTGGATAAAGTGTCTTGGCAGCCCTAACCGGAGCAAAAAAAATTGAAAAGGGGGGTGCAACACGAGGACTTCCCAGGGGGTCACCCATCCTAGTACTACTCTCGCCCAAGCACGCTTAACTTCGGAGTTCTGATGGGATCTGGTGCATTAGTGCTGGTATGATTGCACCTGTCATGTTGAGGGCACAATTCATTTATGTGTTAACGGTTCACAGTCTCAGCCAAAAGAGATGGCCCACTCAGAAGGCCCAATGGGCTTAACGACAACCTATCCGCTTCAACTATGCAGCATCCACACAAGACGTGATATCGATGCATTGTAAGGCCCTCTAATGTCCCGCAAATAAGGATGTCGTCCTTTTAACAGCTCACGACATACGATCTGGGATGGGAAAACAAAGCAAAAATAGAAAAGTGGCCCGAAAATGATGAAAACTTTCGATTTTGGGCTCCAAAAAGGGCATAGCGAGCAAGCTTGCTGCCCCTGTCATAGATTTCTCAGAGAGCTTTGCAACGGTATGCTGTGCGGCGCATATCTCCTTACGGATCAAAAGTTATGGGCACCGGAGCGACGGAGACCTGGTCACAAGCACTACGCCCTCGGTTTACTGGCTCAGCCTCCACGTGAAGCGAAGTTGTCTTACCCAAGGTGCCGTGGGATTCGATAATAGAAATGTGGTGGATAAAGTATATTGGCAACCCTAACCGGAGCTAAAAAAAATTGAAAAGGGAGGGGCAACACGAGGACTTCCCAGGGGGTCACCCATCCTAGTACTACTCTCGCCCAAGCACGCTTAACATCAGAGTTCTGATGGGATCCGGTGCATTAGTGCTGGTATGATTGCACCCGTGATGTTGAGGGCACAATTCCTTTTTTTGTTAACGGTCCACAATCCCAGCCTAGAGAGATGGCCCATTCAGAAGGCCCAATGAGCTTAACGACAACCCATCCGCTTCAACAACGTAGCATCCTCGCATGATGTGATATCGACGCATTCTAGGGCCTTCTAATGTCCCGTGAGTAAGGTTGTCGTCCTTTTAACAGCTCACGACGTACGATACGGGACGGAAAAACATAGCTAAATAAGAAAATTGGCCCGAAACTGATGAAAACATTTGATTTTGGGCTCCAAAAACGTGCACAGCGAGCAAGCTGGCTGCCACCGTCGTAGAGCTCTCGGAGAGCTTTGCAACGGTATGTTGTGCGCCGCGTAACTCCTTATGGATCAAAAGTTATGGGCACTAGAGCGACGGAGACCTGGTCACAAGCCCTACGCCCGCGGTTTGCTGGTTTAGCCTCGACGTGAAGCGATGTTGTCTTGCCCAAGGTGCCGTGGGATTCGATAATAGAAATGTGGTGGATAAAGTATATTGGCAACCCTAACCAGAGCAAAAAAAATTGAAAAGTGGGGTGCAACACAAGGACTTCCCAGGGGGTCACCTATCCTAGTACTACTCTCGCCCAAGCACGCTTAATTTCGGAGTTCTGATGGGATCCGGTGCATTAGTGCTGGTATGATGGCACCCGTCATGTTGAGGGCATAATTCCTTTATGTGTTAACGGTTCACAGTCCCAGCCTAGAGAGATGGCCCATTCAGAAGCCCAAATGGGCTTAACGACAACCCATCCGCTTCAACAACGTAGCATCCTCGCAAGACGTGATATCGTCACATTGTAGGGCCCACTAATTTCCCGCGAGTATGGTTGTCGTCCTTTTAACAGCTCACGACGTACGATCCGGAATGGAAAAACAGAGCAAAAATCAAAAAGTTGCCCGAAACTGATTAAAACGTTCGATTTTGGGATCCAAAAAGGGCACAGCGAGCAAGGAAGCTGCCCCTGTCGTAGAGCTCTCGATGAGCTTTCCAACGGTATGCTGTGCACCGCGTAACTTCTAAAGGATCAAAAGTTATGGGCACCGGAGCGACGGAGACCTGGTCACAAGCCCTACGCCCTCGGTTTGCTGGCCTAGCCTCCACGTGTAGCGATGTTGTCTTGCCCAAGGTGCCATCGGATTCTATAATAGAAATATGGTGGATAAAGTATATTGTCAACCCTAACTGGAGCAAAAAAATTGAAAAGGGGGGTGCAACGCGAGGACTTCCCAGGGGGTCACCCATCCTAGTACTATTCTCGCCCAAGCACGTTTAATTTCGGAGTTCTGATGGGATCTGTTGGATTAGTGCTGGTATGATCGCACCCGTCATGTTGAGGGCACAATTCCTCTATGTGTTAACGGTTCACAGTCCCAGCCTAGAGGGATGGCCCATTCAGAAGGCCCAATGGGCATAACGACAACCCATCCACTTCAATAACGCAGCATCCTCGCAAGACGTGACATTGTCACATTGTAGGGCCCTCTAATGTCCCGCGAGTAAGGTTGTCGTCCCTTTAACAGCTCACGACGTACGATCCGGGATGAAAAAACATAGCTAAAATAGAAAAGTGGCCCGAAAGTGATGAAAACGCTCGAATTTGGACTCCAAAAAGGGCACAACGACCAAGCTAGCTGCCGCTGTTGTAGAGCTCTCGAAGAGCTTTGAAACGGTATGTTGTGCACCGTGTAACTTTTTACGGATCAAAAGTTATGGGCACCGGAGCGACGGAGACCCGGTCACAAGCCCTACGCCCACGGTTCGCTGGCCCAGCTTCCACGTGAAGCGATGTTGTCTTGCCCAAGGTGCCGTGGGATTCGATAATAGAAATGTGGTGGATAAAGTATATTGGCAACCCTAACCAAAACAAAAAAAATTAAAAAGGGGGGGTGCAACACGAGGACTTCCCAGGGGGTCACCCATCCTAGTACTACTCTCGCCCAAGCACGCTTAATTTCAGAGTTCTGATGTGATCTGGTGCATTAGTACTGGTATGATCGCACCTGTCATGTTAATGGCACAACTCCTTTATGTGTAAACGGTTCACAGTCCCAACGAAGAGATATGGCCCAATTAGAAGGCCCAATGGGATTAACGACAACCCATCCGCTTCAACAACGCAGCATTCTCGCAAGACGTGATATCGAGGCGTGGTAGGGCCCTCTAATGTCCCGTGAGTAAGGTTGTTGTCCTTTTAACAGCTCACGACGTACGATCCGGGACAGAAAAACAAAGCAAAAATAAAAAAGTGGCCCGAAACTGATGAAAATGTTCAATTTTGGGCTCCAAAAAGGGCACAATGAGCAAACTGGCTACCCCCGTCGTAGAGCTCTCTAAGCGCTTTGCAATGGTATGTTGTACGCCGCGTAACTCCTTACGGATCAAAAGTTATGGGCACCGGAGCGACGGAGACCTGCCACAAGCCCTACGCCCTCGGTTTGCTGGCCCAGCCTCCACGTGAAGCCAAGTTGTCTTGCCCAAGGTGTCGTGGGATTTGATTATAGAAATGTGGTGGATAAATTATATTGGCAACCCTAACTGGAGCAAAAAAAATTGAAAAAGGGGGTGCAACACGAGGACTTCCCAGGGGGTCACCCATCGTAGTACTACTCTCGCCCAAGCAAGCTTAACTTCGGAGTTCTGATGGGATCCGGTGCATTAGTGCTGGTATGATCACACCCGTCATACAGAGGGCACAATTCCTTTATGTGTTAATGGTTCACAGTCCCAGCCTAGAGAGATGGCCCATTCAGAAGGCCCAATGGGCTTAACGACAACCCATCCACTCCAACAATGCAGCATCCTCACAAGACGTGATATCGTCTCGTTGTAGGGCCTCTAATTTCCCGCGAGTAAGAATGTCGTCCTTTTAACAGCTCACGATGTACGATCTGGGACCAAAAAACAGAGCAAAAGTAGAATAGTGGCCTGAAACTGATGAAAACGTTCGATTTTGTGCTACAAAAATGGCACAGCAAGCAAGCCACCTGCCTTTGTCGTAGAGATCTTGGAGAACTTTGCAACGGTATATTGTGCGCCGCGTAACTCCTTACGGATCAAAAGTTATGGGCACCGGAGCGAAGGAGACCTGGTCACAAGCCCTACGCCCTCGGTTTGCTGGCCCAGCCTCCACGTGAAGCGATGTTGTCTTGCCCAAGGTGCCGTGGGATTCGATAATAGAAATGTGGTGGATTAAGTATATTGGCAACCCAAAATTGGAACAAAAAATTTTGAAAAGGGGGGTGCAACACGAGGACTTCCCAGGGGGTCACCCATCCTAGTACTACTCTCGCCCAAGCACGCTTAATTTCGGAGTTCTGATGGGATCCGTTGCATTAGTGCTGGTATGATCGCACCTGTCATGTTGAGGGCACAATTCCTTTATGTGTTAACGGTTCACAGTCCCAGCCTAGTGAGATGGCCCATTCAGAAGGTCCAATGGGCATAACGACAACCCATCCACTTCAACAACGCAGCGTCCTCGCAAGACTTGATATCGTCGCGTTGTAGGGCCCTCGAATGTCCTGTGATTAAGGTTGCCGTCCTTTTAACAGCTCACGACGAACGATCCGGGCCGGAAAAACAGAGCAAAAAAAGAAAAGCGGCCCAAAACTAATGAAAACGTTCAATTTTGGGCACCAAAAATGGCACAGCGAGCAAGCTAGCTACCCCTATCGTAGAGCTCTCGGAGAGCTTTGAAACAGTATGTTGTGAGCCGCGTAACTCCTTACGGATCAAAAGTTATCGGTACCGGAGCGACAAAGACCTGGTCACAAGCCCTACGCCCTCGGTTTGCTGGCCCAGCTTCCACGTGAAGCGATGTTGTCATGCCCAAGGTGCTGTGGGATTCGATAATTGAAATGTGGAGGATAAAGTATATTGGCAACCCTAACCGAAACAAAAAAAATTAAAAAGGGGGGTACAACACGAGGACTTCCCACGGGGTCACCCATCCTAGTACGACTCTCGCCCAAGCCCAATTAATTTTGGAGATCTGATGGGATCCGGTGCATTAGTGCTGGTATGATCGTACCCGTCATGTTGAGGGCACAACTGCTTTATGTGTTAACGGTTCACAGTCCAAACCTAGAGAGATAGCCCATTCTGAAGGTCCAATGGGCTTAACGACAACCCATCCACTTTAACAACGCAGCATCCTTGCAAGACATGATATCGACGAGTTGTAGGGCCCTCTAATGTCCCGCGAGTAAGGTTTTCTTCCTTTTAACAGCTCGCGACGTACCATCCGTGACGAAAAAATAGAGCAATAATAGAAAAAGGGCACGAAATTGATGAAAACTATCAATTTTGGGCGCCAAAATATGGCACAGCGAGTGAGCTGGCAACCCCCGGCGTAGAGCTCTCGGAGTGCTTTGCAACGGTATGCTGTGTGCCGCGTAACTCCTTACGAATCAAAAGTTATGGGCACCGGAGCGACGGAGACCTAGTCACAAGCCCTACGCCCTCGGTTAGCTGTCCCAGCCTCCACGTGAAGCGAAGTTGTCTTACCCTAGGTGGCGTGGGATTCGATAATAGAAATGTGGTGGATAAAGTATATTGACAACCCTAACTGGAGCAAAAAAAATTGAAAGGGGGGGTGCAACACGAGGACTTCCCAGGGGGTCACCCATCCTAGTACTACTCTCGCCCAAGTACGCTTAACTTCGGAGTTCTGATGGGATCCGGTGCATTAGTGCTGGTATGATTGCACCAGTCATGTTGAGGGCACAATTCCTTTATGGGTTAATGGTTCACAGTCCCAGCCTAGAGAGATTCCCCATTCAGAAGGGCCAATGGGCTTAACGACAACCTATCAGCTTTAACAACACAACTTCCTCCCAAGACGTGATATCGATGCTTTGTAGGTCCCTCTAACGTCCTGTGAGTAAGGTTGTCATCCTTTTAACAGCTCACGACGTACGATCCGGGATGAAAAAATAGAGCTAAAATAGAAAAGTAGCCCGAAGCTAATGAAAACGTTCGATTTTGGGCCCCAAAAATGGCACAGCAAGCAAGCTAGCTGCCTCTGTCGTACAACTCTCAGAGAGCTTTTCATCGGTATACTATGCGCCGCGTAACTCCTTACGGATCAAAAGTTATGGGCACCGGAGAGACGGAGACGTGATCACAAGCCCTACGCCCTCGGTTTGCTGGCCCGGCCTCCACGTGAAGCGATGCTGTCTTGCCCAAGGTGCCGTGGGATTCGATAATAGAAATGTGGTGGATAAAGTATATTGGCAACCCTAACTGGAGCAAAAAAAATTGAGAAGGGGGGTGCAACACGAGGACTTCCCAGGGGGTCACCCATCCTAGTACTACTCTCGCCCAAACGCGCTTAACTTCAGAGTTCTGATGGGATCCGGTGCATTAGTGCTGGTATGATTACACCCATCATGTTTAGGGCACAATTCCTTTATGGGTTAATGGTTCACAGTCCCAGCCTAGAGAGATTCCCCATTCAGAAGGGCCAATGGGCTTAACGACAACTTATCAGCTTTAACAACACAACTTCCTCCCAAGACGTGATATCGATGCTTTGTAGGTCCCTCTTACGTCCTGCGAGTAAGGTTGTCGTCCTTTTAACAGCTCACGACGTACGATCCGGGACGAAAAAACAGAGCTAAAATAGAAAAGTAGCCAGAAGCTAATGAAAATGTTCGATTTTGGGCTCCAAAATTGATACAACAAGCAAGCTAGCTGCCTCTGTCGTACAACTCTCGGAGAGCTTTTCATCGGTATGTTGTGCGCCGCGTAACTCCTTACGGATCAAAATTTATGGGCACCAGAGAGACGGAGACGTGGTCACAAGCCCTACGCCCTCGGTTTGCTGGCCAGGCCTCCACGTGAAGCGATGCTGTCTTGCCCAAGGTGCCGTGGGATTCGATAATAGAAATGTGGTGGATAAAGTATATTGGCAACCTTAACCAGAGCAAAAAAAATTGAAAAATGGGGTGCAACACGAGGACTTCCCAGGTGGTCAACCATCCTAGTACTACTCTCGCCCAAGCACGCTTAATTTCGGAGTTCTGATGGGATCCGGAGCATTAGTACTGGTATGATCGCACCCGTCATGTTGAGGGCACAATTCCTTTATGTGTTAACGGTTCACAGTCCCAGCCTAGAGAGATGGCCCATTCAGAAGGCCCAAGGATTTAACGAAAACCCATCCGCTCCAACAACGCAGCATCCTCGCAAGACGTGATATCGTCGCGTTGTAGGGCCTCCAATGTCCCACGTGTAAGGTTGTCGTCCTTCTAACAGCTCACGACGCACGATTTGGGATGAAAAAACATAGCAAAAATAGAAAAGTGGCCCGAAATTGATGAGAACTTTTGATTTTGGGCTCCAAAAATGGCACAGCGAGCAAGCTAGCTACCCCTGTCGTAGAGCTCTCGGAGAGCTTTGCAACGGTATGCTCTGCGCCGCGTAACTCCTTACGGATCAAAAGTTATGGGCACCGGAGCGACGGAGACCTGGTCACAAGCCCTACGCCCTCGGATTGCTAGCCCAGCCTCCACGTGAAGCGATGTTGTCTTGCCCAAGGTGCCGTGGGATTTGATAATAGAAATGTGGTGGATAAAGTATATTGGCAACCCTAACAGGAGCAAAAAAAATTGAAAAGGGGGGTGCAACACGAGGACTTCCCAGGGGGTCACCCATCCTAGTACTACACTCGCCCAAGCACTCTTAACGACAACCCATCCGCTTCAACAACGCAGCATCCTTGCAAGACATGATATCGACACATTGTAGGGCCCTCTAATGTCCAGCGAGTAATGTTTTCTTCCTTTTAACAGCTCACGACGTACGATCCGTGACGGAAAAACAGAGCAAAAACAGAAAACTAGCCTGAAAATGATGAAAAATTTCGATTTTGGGCGTCAAAAAGGGCACAGCGAGCAAGCTGGCTGCCCTCGTCGTAGAGCTCTCAGAGTGCTGCCTCTCTCTGATGGGATCCGTTGCATTAGTGCTGGTATGATCGCACCCGTCATGTTGAGGGCACAATTCCTTTATGTGTTAACGGTTCACAGTCCCAGCCTAGTGAGATGGCCCATTCAGAAGGTCCAATGGGCATAACGACAACCCATCCACTTCAACAACGCAGCATCCTCGCAAGACTTGATATCGTCGCGTTGTAGGGCCCTCGAATGTCCTGTGATTAAGGTTGTCGTCCTTTTAACAGCTCACGACGAACGATCCGGGCCGGAAAAACAGAGCAAAAAAAGAAAAGTGGCCCGAAACTGATCAAAACGTTCAATTTTGGGCTCCAAAAATGGCACAGCGAGCAAGCCAGCTGCCCCTGTTGTAGAGCTCTCAGAGAGCTTTGAAACAGTATGTTGTGAGCCGCGTAACTCCTTACGAATCAAAAGTTATGGGCACCGGAGCGACGAAGACCTGGTCACAAGCCATACGCCCTCGGTTTGCTGGCCTAGCTTCCAGGTGAATCGATGTTGTCTTGCCCAAGGTGTCGTGGGATTTGATTATAGAAATGTGTAGGATTAAGTATATTGGCAACCCTAACCGGAACAAAAAAGATTAAAAAGGGGGGTGCAACACGAGGACTTCCCTGGGGGCCACCCATCCTAGTACGACTCTCACCCAAGCCCGCTTAATTTCGGAGTTCTGATGGGATCTGGTGCATTAGTGCTGGTATGATCGTACCCGTCATGTTGAGGGCACAACTGCTTTATGTGTTAACGGTTCACAATCAGAGCCTAGAGAGATGGCCCATTCAGAAGGCCCAATGGGCTTAACGACAACCCATCCACTTCAACAACCCAGAATCCTCGCAAGACATGATATCGACGCGTTGTAGGGCCCTCTAATATCCCGCGAGTAAGGTTGTCATCCTTTTAACAGCTCACGATACGATCCGGGATGAAAAAACAGAGAAAAACCAGAAAAATGGCCCGAAACTGATGAAAACATTCGATTTTGGGCACCAAAAAGGGCACAGCGAGCAAGCTGGCAGCCCCCGTCGTACATTTCTCGGAGTGCTTTGCAACGGTATGCTGTGTGCCGCGTAACTCCTTACGAATCAAAAGTTATAGGCACCGGAGCGACGGAGACCTAGTCACAAGCCCTACGCCCTCGGTTAGCTGTCCCAGCCTCCACGTGAAGCGAAGTTGTCTTACCCTAGGTGGCGTGGGATTCGATAATAGAAATGTGGTGGATAAAGTATATTGACAACCCTAACTGGAGCAAAAAAAATTGAAAGGGGGGGTGCAACACGAGGACTTCCCAGGGGGTCACCCATCCTAGTACTACTCTCGCCCAAGTACGCTTAACTTCGGAGTTCTGATGGGATCCGGTGCATTAGTGCTGGTATGATTGCACCAGTCATGTTGAGGGCACAATTCCTTTATGGGTTAATGGTTCACAGTCCCAGCCTAGAGAGATTCCCCATTCAGAAGGGCCAATGGGCTTAACGACAACCTATCAGCTTTAACAACACAACTTCCTCCCAAGACGTGATATCGATGCTTTGTAGGTCCCTCTTACGTCCTGCGAGTAAGGTTGTCATCCTTTTAACAGCTCACGACGTACGATCCGGGATGAAAAAATAGAGCTAAAATAGAAAAGTAGCCCGAAGCTAATGAAAACGTTCGATTTTGGGCCCCAAAAATGGCACAGCAAGCAAGCTAGCTGCCTCTGTCGTACAACTCTCGGAGAGCTTTTCATCGGTATGTTGTGCGCCGCGTAACTCCTTACGGATCAAAATTTATGGGCACCAGAGAGACGGAGACGTGGTCACAAGCCCTACGCCCTCGGTTTGCTGGCCAGGCCTCCACGTGAAGCGATGCTGTCTTGCCCAAGGTGCCGTGGGATTCGATAATAGAAATGTGGTGGATAAAGTATATTGGCAACCTTAACCAGAGCAAAAAAAATTGAAAAATGGGGTGCAACACGAGGACTTCCCATGGGGTCACCCATCTTAGTACTACTCTCGCCCAAGCACGCTTAACTTCGGAGTTCTGATGGGATCCGATGCATTAGTGCTAGTATGATTACACCCATCATGTTGAAGGTACAATTCCTTTATGTGTTAACGGTTCACAGTCCCAGCCTAGAGAGATGGCCTATTCAGATGGGCCAATGGGCTTAACGACAACCCATCCGCTTCTACAACGCAGCATCCTCCCAAGACGTGATGTCGAGGCTTTGTAGGTCCCTCTAACGTCCTGCGAGTAAGGTTGTCGTCCTTTTAACAGCTCATGACGTACGATCCGGGATGAAAAAACAGAGCTAAAATAGAAAAGTTGCCCGAAGCTAATGAAAATGTTCGATTTTGGGCTCCAAAAATGGTACAACAAGCAAGCTAGTTGCCTCTGTCGTAGAACTCTCGTAGAGCTTTTCATCGGTATGCTGTGCGCCACGTAACTCCTTACGGATCAAAAGTTATGGGCACCGGAGAGACGGAGACGTGATCACAAGCCCTACGCCCTCGGTTTGCTGGCCCGGCCTCCACGTGAAGCGATGCTGTCTTGCCCAAGGTGCCGTGGGATTCGATAATAGAAATGTGGTGGATAAAGTATATTGGCAACCCTAACCAGAGCAAAAAAAATTGAAAAGGGGGGTGCAACACGAGGACTTCCCAGGGGGTCAACCATCCTAGTACTACTCTCGCCCAAGAACGCTTAATATCGGAGTTCTGATGGGATCCAGAGTATTACTATTAGTATGATCGCACCCGTCATGTTGAGGGCACAATTCCTTTATGTGTTAATGGTTCACAGTCCCAACCTAGAGAGATGACCTATTCAGAAGGCCCAATGGGCTTAACGACAACCTATCCGCTCCAACAACGCAGCTTCCACCCAAGACGTGATATCGTCGCGTTGTAGGGCCTCCAATGTCCCACGTGTAAGGTTGTCGTCCTTCTAACAGCTCACGACGCACGATCCGGGATGAAAAAATAGAGCAAAAATAGAAAAGTGGCCCGAAATTGATGAAAATGTTTGATTTTGGTCTCCAAAAATAGGCACAGCGAGCAAGCTGGCTACCCCAGTCGTAGAGCTCTCGGAGAGCTTTGCAACGGTATGTTGTGCACCGCGTAACTCTTTACGTGCAAAAAGTTATGGGCAACGGAGCGACGGAGACCTGGTTACAAGCCCGACGCCCTCGGTTTGCTGGCCCAGCTTCCACGTGAAGCGAAGTTGTCTTGCCCAAGGTGCTGTGGGATTCGATAATAGAAATGTGGTGGATAAAGTATCATGGCAACCCTAACCGGAGGAAAAATAATTGAAAAGGGTGGTACAACATGAGGACCTCCCAGGGGGTCACCCATCCTAGTACTACTCTCGCCCAAGCACGCTTAACGACAACCCATCCGCTTCAACAACGAAGCATCCTCGCAAGAGGAGATATCGATGTGTTGTAGGGTCCTCTAATGTCCTGCGAGTAAGGTTGTCGTCCTTTTAACAGCTCACGAAGTACGATCCGGGACGGAAAAACATAGCAAAAATAGAAAACTGGACTGAAACTGATGAAAAATTTCGATTTTGGGGGTCAAAAAGGGCACAGCGAGCAAGCTGGCTGCCCTCGTCGTAGAGCTCTCGGAGTGCTGCCTCTCTCTGATGGGATCCGTTGCATTAGTGCTGGTATGATCGCACACGTCATGTTGAGGGCACAATTCCTTTATCTGTTAACGGTTCACAGTCCCAGCCTAGTGAGATGGCCCATTCAGAAGGCCCAATGAGCATAACGACAACCCATTCACTTCAACAACGAAGCGTCCTCGCAAGAATAGATATCGTCGCGTTGTAGGGCCCTCGAATGTCCTGTGATTAAGGTTGTCGTCCTTTTAACAGCTCACGACGAACGATCCGGGCCGGAAAAACAGAGCAAAAAAAGAAAAGTGGCCCGAAACTGATCAAAACGTTCAATTTTGGGCTCCAAAAATGGCACAGCGAGCAAGCCAGCTGCCCCTGTTGTAGAGCTCTCAGAGAGCTTTGAAACAGTATGTTGTGAGCCGCGTAACTCCTTACGAATCAAAAGTTATGGGCACCGGAGCGACGAAGACCTGGTCATAAGCTCTACGCCCTCGGTTTGCTGGCCTAGCTTCCAGGTGAATCGATGTTGTCTTGCCCAAGGTGTCGTGGGATTTGATTATAGAAATGTGTAGGATTAAGTATATTGGCAACCCTAACCGGAACAAAAAAGATTAAAAAGGGGGGTGCAACACGAGGACTTCCCTGGGGGTCACCCATCCTAGTACGACTCTCACCCAAGCCCGCTTAATTTCGGAGTTCTGATGGGATCTGGTGCATTAGTGCTGGTATGATCGCACCCGTCATGTTGAGGGCACAACTCATTTATTTGTTAATGTTTCACAGTCCCAACCTAGAGGGATAGCCCATTCAGAAGGCCCAAAGGGCTTAACGACAACCCATCCGCTTCAACAACGCAGCATCCTTGCAAGACATGATATCGACGCGTTGTAGGGCCCTCTAATGTCCCGCGAGTAAGGTTTTCTTCCTTTTAACAGCTCGCGACGTACCATCCGTGACGAAAAAATAGAGCAATAATAGAAAACTGGCCTGAAACTGATGAAAAATTTCGATTTTGGGCGTCAAAAAGGGTACAGCGAGCAAGCTGGCTGCCCTCGTCGTAGAGCTCTCGGAGTGCTGCCTCTCTCTAGGTTGGGACTGTGAACCGACGCATTAGTGCTGGTATGATTGCACCCGTCATGTTGAGGGCACAATTCTTTTATGTGTTAATGGGTCACAGTCCCAACCTAGAGAGATGGCCCATTTAGAAGGGCCAATGGGCTTAACAACAACCCATCAGCTTCAACAACGCAGCATCCTCCCAAGACGTGATATTGATGCTTTGTAGGTCCCTCTAACATCCTGTGAGTAAGGTTGTTGTCCTTTTAACAACTCATGACGTACGATCCGGGATGAAAAAATAGGGCTATAATATAAAAGTAGCCCGAATCTAATGAAAATGTTCGATTTTGGGCCCCAAAAATGGCACAGCAAGCAAGCTAGCTGCCTCTGTCGTACAACTCTCAGAGAGCTTTTCATCGGTATACTATGCGCCGCGTAACTCCTTACGGATCAAAAGTTATGGGCACCGGAGAGACGGAGACGTGGTCACAAGCCCTACGCCCTCGGTTTGCTGGCCCGGCCTCCACGTGAAGCGATGCTGTCTTGCCCAAGGTGCCGTGGGATTCGATAATAGAAATGTGGTGGATAAAGTATATTGGCAACCTTAACCAGAGCAAAAAAAATTGAAAAATGGGGTGCAACACGAGGACTTCCCAGGTGGTCAACCATCCTAGTACTACTCTCGCCCAAGCACGCTTAATTTCGGAGTTCTGATGGGATCCGGAGCATTAGTACTGGTATGATCGCACCCGTCATGTTGAGGGCACAATTCCTTTATGTGTTAACGGTTCACAGTCCCAGCCTAGAGAGATGGCCCATTCAGAAGGCCCAAGGATTTAACGAAAACCCATCCGCTCCAACAACGCAGCATCCTCGCAAGACGTGATATCGTCGCGTTGTAGGGCCTCCAATGTCCCACGTGTAAGGTTGTCGTCCTTCTAACAGCTCACGACGCACGATTTGGGATGAAAAAACATAGCAAAAATAGAAAAGTTGCCTGAATCTGATGAAAACGTTTAATTTTGGGCTCCAAAAAGGGCACAGCGAGCAAGCTATCTACCCTTGTTGTAGAGCTCTCGGAGAGCTTTGCAACGATATGATGTGCGCCGCGTAACTCCTTACGGATCAAAAGTTATGGGCACCGGAGCGACGAAGACTTGGTCACAAGCCCTACGCCCTCAGTTCGCTGGCCCAGCCTCCACGTGAAGCGAAGTTGTCTTGCCTAAGGTGCCGTGGGATTCGATAATAGAAATGTGGCGGATAAAGTATCTTGGCAACCCCAACCGGAGCAAAAAAAATTGAAAAATGTGGTGCAACACGAGGACTTCCCAAGGGGTCACCCATCCTAGTACTACTCTCGCCCAAGCACGCTTAACTTCGGAGTTCTGATGGGATCCGGTGCATTAGTGCCAGTATGATTGCACCCGTCATGTTGAGGGCACAATTCCTTTATGTGTTAACGGTTCACAGTCCCAGCCTTGAGAGATGACCCATTCAGAAGGCCTAATGGGCTTAACGACAACCCATCCGCTTCAACAACGCAGAATCCTCGCAAGATGTGATATCGACGCATTATAGGGCCCTCTAATGTTCCGCGAGTAAGGTTGTCGTCCTTTTAACAGCTCACGATGTACGATCCGGGATGGAAAAATAGAGCAAAAATAGAAAAGTAGCCCGAAACTGTTGAAAACGTTCGATTTTGGGCTCCAAAAAGGGCACAGCTAGCAAGCTAGCTATCCCTGTCATAGAGCTCTCGGAGATCTTTCCAACGGTATGCTGTGTGCCGCGTAACTCCTTACGGATCAAAAGTTATGGGCACCGGAGCTACGGATACTTGGTCACAAGCCCAACGCCCTCGGTTTGCTTGCCCAACCTCCAGGCCAAGAGAAATTGTTTTGCCCAAGGTGCCGTGGGATTTGATAACAGAAATGTGGTGGATAAAGTATCTTGGCAACCCTAACCGAAGCAATAAAAATTGAAAAGGGGGGTGCAACACGTGGATTTCCCAGAGGGTTACCCATCCTAGTACTACTCTCGCCCAAGCACACTTAAGTTCGGAGTTCTGATGGGATCCAGTGCATTAGTGCTAGTATGATCGCACCCGTCATGTTGAGGGCACAATTCCTTTATGTGTTAACGGTTAACAGTCCCAGCCTAGAGAATTGTCCTATTCAAAAGGACCAATGGGTTTAACGACAACCCATCAACTTCAACAACGCAGCATCCTCGCAAGACGTGATATCGACGCATTGTAGGGCCCTCTAATGTCTCGCGAGTAAGGTTGTCGTGCTTTTAATAGCTCACGACGTTTGATCCGGGACGGAAAAATAGAGCAAAAATAGAAATATAGCCTGAAACTGATGAAAACGTTCGATTTTGGGCTCCAAAGAGGGCACAGCGAGCAAGCTAGCTGCCCCCGTCGTAGAGCTCTTGAAGAGCTTTGCAACGGTATCCTGTGCGCTGCGTAACTCTTTACAAATAAAAAGTTATGGGCACCGGAGCGACGGAGACCTGGTCACAAGCCCTACGCCCTCGGTTTGCTGGCCTAGCCTCCACGTGAAGCGAAGTTGTCTTGCCCAAGGTGCCGTGGGGTTCGATAATAGAAATGTGGTGGATAATGTATCTTGGCAACCCTAACCGCAGCAAAAAAAATTGAAAATGAGGGTGCAACACGAGGACTTCCTAGGGGGTCACCCATCCTAGTACTACTCTTGCCCAAGCACGCTTAACATCGGACTTCTGATGGGATCCAGTGCATTAGTGCGGGTATGATCGCACCCGTCATGTTGAGGGCAGAATTCTTTTATGTGTTAACGGTTCACAGTCCCAGCCTAGAGAGATGGCCTATTCAGAAGGCCCAATGGGCTTAACGACAACCCATCCGCTTCAACAACGCAGCATCCTCGCAAGACGTGATATCGACGCATTGTAGGACCCTCTAATGTCCTACGAATAAGGTTGTCGTCCTTTTAACAGCTCACGACCGATCCGGGACGGAAAAACAGAGGAAAAATAGAAAATTGGCCCGTAACTGATGAAAATGTTCAATTTTGGACTCTAAAAAGGGTACAGCGAGCAAGCTGGCTACCCCTGTCGTAGAGCTCTTGGAGAGCTTTGCAACGGTATATTGTGCGCCGCGTAACTCGTTACAGATCAAAAGTTATGGGCACCGGAGCGACGGAGACTTGGTCACAAGCCCTACGCCCTCGGTTTGCTGGCCCAACCTCCACGTGAAGCGAAGTTGTCTTTCCCAAGGTGCCATGGGATTCGATAATAGAAATGTGGTGGATAAAGTATATTGGCAACACTAACCGGAGCAAAAAAAATTGAAAAGGGGGGTGCAACACGAGGACTTCCCACGGGGCGACTAATCCTAGTCCTACTCTCGCCCAAGCACGCTTAATATCGGAGTTCTGATGGGATCTGGTGCATTAATGCTAGTATGATTGCACCCGTCATGTTGAGGACACAATTCCTTTATGTGTTAACGGTTCACAGTCCCAGCCAAGAGAGATGGCCCATTCAAAAGGCCCTGTGGGATTAACGACAACCCATCCACTTCAATAACGCAGCATCCTAGCAAGACGTCATATCGTCGTGTTGAAGGGCCCTCTAATTTCCCACAAGTAAGGTGTCGTCCTTTTAACAGCTCACGACGTACGATCCGGGACGGAAAAACAGAGCAAAAAGTAGAAAAGTGGCCTGAAACTGATTAAAACGTTCAATTTTTGGCTCCAAAAAGGGCACAACCAGCAAGCTAGCTCCCCCCGTCGTTGAGCTCTGGGAGAGCTTCGCAATGGTATGCTGTGCGCCGCGTAAATCCTTACGGGTCAAAAGTTATGGGCACCGGAGCGACGGAGACCTGGTCATAAGCCCTACGCCCTCGGTTTGCTGGCCCAGCCTCCACGTGAAGCAATGGTGTCTTGCCCAAGGTGCCGTGGCATTCGATAATAGAAATGTGGTGGATAAAATATATTGGCAACCTTAACCGGAGCAAAAACAATTGAAAAGGGGGGTGTAACACGAGGACTTCCATGGGGGTCACCCATCCTAGTACTACTCTCGCCCAAGTACGCTTAATATCGGAGTTCTGATAGGATCCGGTGCATTAGTGCAGGTATGATCGCACTCGCCATGTTGAGGGTACAATTCTTTTATGTGCTAACGGTTCACAGTCCCAGCCTAGAGAGATGGCCTATTCAGAAGGCCCAATGGGCTTAACAACAACCCATTCGCTTTAACAACGCAGCATCCTCGCAAGACGTGATATCGACGCGTTGTAGGGCCCTCTAATGTCCCGCGAGTAAGGTTGTCGTCCTTTTAATAGCACACGACGCACGATACGGGACAGAAAAATAGAGCAAAAATAGAAAACTAGCCCAAAACTGATGAAAACATTCGATTTTGGGCTCCAAAAAGGGCACAGCGAGCAAGCTAGCTGCCCCCATCGTAGAACTCTTGGAGAGCTTTGTAACGGTATGCTATGCGCCGCGTAACTCCTTACGGATCAAAAGTTATGGGCACCGGAGCGACGGAGACCTGGTCAAAAGCCCTACGCCCTCGGTTTGCGGGCCCAGCCTTCACGTGAAGCGAAGTTGTCTTGGCCAAGGTGCCGTGGGATTCGATAATAGAAATGTGGTGGATAAAGTATATTGCCAACTCTAACTGGAGCAAAAAAAATTGAAAATGGGGGTGCAACAAGAGAACTTCTCATGGGGTCACCCATCCTAGTACTACTCTCGCCCAAGCACGCTTAATTTCAGAGTTCTGATGGGATCCGGTGCATTAGTGCTGGTATGATCGCACCCGTCATTTTGAGGGGACAATTCCTTTATGTGTTAATGGTTCACTGTCCCAGCCTAGAGAGATGGCCCATTCAGAAGGCCCAATAGGCTTAACGACAACCCATCCGCTTCAACAACACAGCATCCTCGCAAGACGTGATATCAACGCATTGTAGGGCCCTCTAATGTTCCGCAAGTAAGGTTGTCGTCCTTTTAACAGCTCATGACGTACGATCCGGGACGAAAAAACAGAGCAAAAATAGAAAAATAGCCCGAAATTGATGAAAACGTTCAATTTTGGGCCCCAAAAATGGGCACAACAAGCATGCTAGCTGCCCCCGTCGTAGAGCTCTCGGAGATCTTTGCAACGGTATGTGGTGCGCCGCGTAACTCGTTACGGATCAAAAGTTATGGGCCCCGGAGCGACGGAAACTTGGTCACAAGCCCTACGCCCTCGGTTTGCTGGCCCAGCCTCCACGCGAAGCGAAATTGTCTTGCCCAAGGTGCCGTGGGATTTGATAATAGAAATGTGGTAGATAAAGCATTTTGGCAACCCTAACCGGAGCAAAGAAAATTGAAAAGGGGGGTGCAACACGAGGATTTCCCATGGGGTTACCTATCCTAGTACTACTCTCACCCAAGCACCCTTAACTTCGGAGTTCTAACGGGATCCGGTGCATTATTGCTAGTATGATCTCACCCACCATGTTGAGGGCACAATTCCTTTATGTGTTAACGGTTCACAGTCCCAACCTAGAGAGATGGCCTATTCAGAAGGACCAATAGGCTTAACGACAACCCATCTACTTCAACAACGCAGCATCCTCACAAGACGTGATATCGACGCGTTGTAGGGCCCTCTAATGTCCCGCGAGTAAGGTTGTCGTGCCTTTAAAAGCTCACGACGTACGATCCGGGACGGAAAAACAGAGCAAAAATAGAAAAGTAGCCTGAAACTGATGAAAACATTCGATTTTGGGCTCCAAAGAGGGCATAGCGAGCAAGCTAGCTGCCCCCATCGTAGAGCTCTCGGAGAGCTTTGCAACGGTATGATGTCCGCTACGTAACTCTTTACGGATAAAAAGTTATGTGCACCGGAGCGACGGAGACCTGGTCACAAGCCCTACGCCCTCGGTTTGCTGGCCCAGCTTCCACGTGAAGCGAAGTTGTCCTGCCCAAGGTACCGTGGGGTTCGATAATAGAAATGTGGTGCATAAAGTATCTTGGCAACCCTAACCGGAGCAAAAAAAATTGAAAAAGGGGGTGCAACACGAGTACTTCCTAGGTGGTCACCAATCCTAGTACTACTCTTGCCCAAGCACGCTTAACTACGGATTTCTGATGGGATCCGGTGCATTAGTGCTGGTATGATCGCACCCGTCATATTGAGGGCACAATTCCTTTATGTGTTAACGGTTCACAGTCCCAACCTAGAGAGATGGCCCATTCAGAAGGCCCAATGGGCTTAACGACAACCCATCCGCTTTAAGAACGCAGCATCCTCGCAAGACGTGATATCGACGCATTGTAGAACCCTCTAATGTCCCGCGTGTAAGGTTGTCGTCCTTTTAATAGCTCACGACGTACGATCCGGGATGAAAAAACAGAGAAAAAATAGAAAAGTGACCCGTAACTGATGAAAACGTTCGATTTTGCGCTCCAAAAAGGGCACAACGAGCAAGCTGGCTGCCCCCGTCGTAGAGTTCTCGGAGAGCTTTGCAACGGTATGCTGTGCGCCGCGTAACTCCTTACGGATCAAAAGTTATGGGCACCGGAGCGACGGAGACTTGGTCACAAGCCCTACGCCCTCGGTTTGCTGGCCCAACCTCCACGTGAAGCGAAGTTGTCTTGCCCAAGGTGCCGTGGGATTCGATAATAGAAATGTGGTGGATAAAGTATATTGGCAACCCTAACCAGAGCAAAAAAAATTTAAAAGGGGGGTGCAGCACGAGAACTTCCCAGGGGGTCACCCATCCTAGTACTACTCTCGTCCATGCACGCTTAACTTTGGAGTTCTGATGGGATCCGGTGCATTAGTGCTGGTATGATCTGTCACGCCCCAACCCTGCCTATAAAGGTTAGACTAGGGTGTGATCTAAACATTCAAGTCACGTCTCGTACTTAACCGTTCATGAAGATTTAACACTTAACGTTTTGGCCTAAACTCTAAAATTTTTGGACAACCGGCAGCATAACGGCTGTAATTGGGCTCTTTGGTTTGACCTAATTCTCTAAACGACTCAAAATTTACCATCTCAAATTCATTTCCAACTAAGATTACTATTTATCATCAATTGAAATGCCTACTGGTTATCTTGATGTCTCGATTGATTAATAACCTAGCATGATACTATGTCTCGTTCGTTTGTTAATCCTCGTTACAAAAGTACCTGTTGATCTTAGCTTAATAACGTGTACCTGCTTAAGATTTGGTTGGTTCATTTTACTTAGCCTTTACCTAATACTTCATAATCCTATTATAGATACTAGCAGTAATAATAGCAAAACGATCATAGTAGTGTCTAGTGTCTGTCTAGTTAATATCAGTACAAACCAAAATTAGACCCCAAATTACAACGGGGGTCTTTTACATTACAAACATTGAGCAACATAAAAGAAATAGTCTTCAAGTAGCATAGTTCACAAATAGCCATAATCACGCAAATCACATAGGACAGGCAATCACTCCAAGGAATCATTGTTAGGCACATCGTCCTAAGGTACCTGTTCTTGATCTTCTTCACCTGTGATGATAAAAGAGGGTGAGTCCTTATGAACTCAGCGAGGGGGAACGAGAAATAGGTTTTGAAACTCATTTTCTGGGTCAAATTATGAAAATCCTTTTGCAAGCATGAATACAACACAATTAAGTACATAACGATAATATAAAGTAAGAAGCACAATTACCAGTCTTTCCTCCCCGAGGTTCTCTAGGAACCACAAGAGAGTACTTATACATATAGAAAAAGGATACGGTGAGCTTTTGCTCTCAGTTGTTGCGGCCCACTTCAAATCATCCCCTTAACACGCCAAGTGGGTGTACTCCGGATGTATCCCGAAATCCTACAACCCAACTCTCCGAGGAAGTCTAGCCCCCAAGCGAGAGAGGGAATGGGACCATAGTAGTCACGGTTGCACTGGCAAGCCCGATGCCGCCCGGTGTGCGTGAACGCTACCATGCCTGAATGAAAGGTTGCAACCTTGTATGCAATGCACATTTATGACATTTAATACATCACATTGGAAGGACAACAAAGTAGGTTGCCTCCGGACAGTCATAAGATTGCACATTGACAAATAAACAAGCGAGGCACGAATAGACAAGTAATTTCACTTGAAAGGCATATGGAGTTATATGAACATTAAACGGGCAGCCATGTAACGCACGTAAGACAAGTCATATAACTCATTACAATGTTCACGTAATCAAATGATGAGATTATTCAACATGCAACAACATATACGTGAGCTCGGATGCAAGAAAGGCCTATTTGTCAACATGCAATGATCAAAATCACCTTTAGGCTATAAGGGCAACTACGGCCAGTCTAACAAAACATATAATTGCACTCAATATTCAAAGGATCAACACTTAGCAAGTTCACCTAGTCACTAGGTTTTCCATTTCGTGCTTACCCGTGCGATTAAGCCTCAAGTCAACTCAAAATCAATCTCAAGCCAAGCATTAATTAATCCAAACATCCCCAAGTACTCAAAACAGTCCACACAACATCCCAATGCCACAATCCAAAGCAATTAATACCACAAGAGAAGTTACAACAAATTTCTAAGCATATAACTAAGTGAAACCCTTACTGCAATAGGCTGTTTTCTCACAATCATTAAGTCAAGAAAAAAATCTCCAATTCTATAAAATAAGATGTCAAATTAAATCTTAAGAAGTGAACTAAAATCAGAAACAAACCTTGCATCATTTGGAGTTCGAGATCAATAGTTATAGCCAAAACAGTGGGATTGCACAAAACTGTCCAGATTTGCACACATTTAAATAATTGTCGTTTTTGAGGTCCTTAGGGTCAGATTTAGCCTTAGTCCATTTCTGCCAAAAATGTCCAGAACTGAAAACTCTAGCAGAAATCCAAATTTCATGTATTTTGGACATTATTTACTAAGTCAAAACTGGTTCGTTCGACAAGGTCAGTGCATCTGTCAAAACCTGCTTCATTTTTCCAGACTTCCAGATTTGGACACATTTTAATGATTTGCCATTTTGAGGACTTTAGAGTCAAAATTAGCTTTTCCATATTTCTTCAAAAAATGTTCAAAACTGGAAAAAATAGTCACCTACCAATTTTCATGCATTTTAAACATCATTTTCCTAGCCAAACTCACCTCGCAACAACAAGTCAGAGAGCTGTCAACAAACCTGATTTCATCTATCATCAACTTCAAGCCAAAATCTTGCCATGCATGGTTGTAAGAGCTTATGAACACACATATAACTCAAGTACAGAAGCAAAGACATACATTTAAGAGCATGCATGTGGATTTTTGAAGGATTTTCAAAAGGTTTTAGCCCTCACCTTGGCAAATCAACAAGAAGATGCACAAAACTTGATGAAGCACAATTTTCTTCTTCTTCCTTGCTTAGCCAAGACACCACCCGATTTCTCTCTATTTTTCCTAGCTTAGTGACCAAGTTCTTAGTAGATGCATGTGGTTAGAACAAGAAGAAAATAAATGGAAGCTAGCAAACTCACCAAGGCCGAAATGGTGACTCAAAGAGCATGCATGTGTGATTCTTGCATCCTAGCTAGCTTGGTCGAGTTTCTTTGCTTGTTGTTTGTCTTGATGTACCATGGATTGATGAAGATGAGCAAAGGCAAGATAAAACTCAGCCAAAACCGAGATTGAGAGAGAAGAATGAGAGGGAGAGAGAGAAATGTGAGGAGAGTGAGAGAAATGAGAGAAAATAGAAGCTTTTGAAATTGTTGATGCAAATGTTGGCCTTGGGCATGCAAAAATCAGATTTTGTGTCATCTTTTGAGAATCTTTTGAATTGTTTTAGCATGTGTGTAAGAGAATGTTGGGTATTTAGGGATTTTAGGTAGAATAGAATAAAGGATATGTTTAGAGATTTGTGAGATTTTGTCTTGTAGTGAGTTTAAAATATAATATTTAGGTGTTAGTAGATTTTGTAGAGATTTGAATTAGGATTATAATAATAGTTAGTGGTGTTTGTAGGATTATTTTATAGTCTAGTGCTTTCTGTAGGTTTCTTTATTGATTAGCATGTGGGCACGCTTTCCTATGTCTAGGGCACGCACTACGAGACACGCACAGAAATCGATACGAGGCATGAATCACGAGGTAGACACAAAATACGAGGTAGACACGTACTTCATGACTAAGGCACGCAATCCTAGTTGAATGCACGTAAACCAATGCAAGGCACGCAAATCAAGGCATAACTCTATATCTAGGTTAAGGTACGCAGTTCAAGGTTAGGGTACACAAAATGAGGTAACACACTTACATCGAGGTCAGGGCACGTATATCCAGGTATCGCACGTTAGTAGGGGATTAGGGCATACCATTCGAGGTCAGGGCACGTATATCCAGGTATTGCACGTCAGTAGGGGATTAGGTCAAGGCACGAATGACGAAGCATGCACAAAAATCAAGACAGGGCACGTAGTCTAAGGTCGGTCATACAATTCTGGGTCTAAGGCACGCAAATCTAGGTAACACACGTTATTCGGGGTCGGGCCTCACATGATCGCACCCGTCATGTTGAGGGCACAATTCCTTTATATGTTAACAGTTCAAAGTCCCAGCCTAGAGAGATGGCCCATTCAGAAGGCCCAATGGGCTTAACGACAACCCATCTACATCAACAACGCAGCATCCTCGCAACACGTGATATTGACGCGTTCTAGGGCCCTCTAATGTCCCGCGAGTAAGGTTGTCGTCCTTTTAACAGCTCACGACGTACGATCCGTGATAGAAAAACTGAGCTTAATAAGAAAAGTGGCCCAAAACTAATGAAAACATTCGATTTTGGGCTCCAAAAATTGGCACAACGAGCAAGCTGGCTGCCCCCGTCGTAGAGCTCTGGGAGAGCTTTGCAACGGTATGTTGTGCGCCGCGTAACTCCTTACGGATCAAAAGTTAAAGGCACCGGAGCGAAGGAGACCTAGTCACAAGCCCTACACCCTCGGTTTGCGGGCCCAGCCTCCACTTGAAGTGAAGTTGCTTGCCCAAGGTGCCGTGGGATTCGATAAAAGAAATGAGGTGGATAAAGTATCTGGGCAACCCTAACCGGAGCAAAAAAAATTGAAAAGGGAAGTGCAACACGAGGACTTCCCAGGGGGTCACCCATCCTAGTACTACTCTGGCCCAAGCACACTTAACTTCGGAGTTCTGATGGGATCCGGTGCATTAGTGCTGGTATGATCGCACCCGTCATGTTGAGGGCACAATTCCTTTATGTGATAACGGTTCACAGTCCCAGCTTAGCAAGATGGCCCATTCAGAAGGCCCAATAGGCTTAACGATAACCCATCCGCTTCAACAATGCAGCATCCTTGCAAGACGTGATATCGACGCGTTGTAGGGCCCTCTAATATCCTGCGAGTAAGGTTGTCGTCCTTTTAACAGCTCACGACGTACGATCCGGGACAAAAAAACAGAGCTTAATAAGAAAAGTGGCCCAAAACAGATGATAACGTTCAATTTTGGGCTCCAAAAAGGGGCACAGCGAGCAAGCTGGCTGCCCCCGTCGTAGAGCTCTTGGAGAGCTTTGCAACGGTATGTTGTGCACCGCGTAACTCCTTACGGATCAAAAGTTATAGGCACCGGAGCGAAGGAGACCTGGTCACATGCCCTACGCCCTCAGTTTGCGCGCCCGGCCTCCACTTGAAGCGAAGTTGTCTTGCCCAAGGTGCCGTGGGATTCGAGAAAAGAAATGAGGTGGATAAAGTATCTGGGCAACCCTAACCAGAGCAAAAAAAATTGAAAAGGGAGGTGCAATACGAGGACTTCCCAGGGGGTTACCCATCCTAGTACTACTCTGGCCCAAGCATACTTAACTTCGGAGTTCTGATGGGATCCGGTGCATTAGTGCTGGTATGATGGCACCCGTCATGTTGAGGGCACAAATCCTTTATGTGTTGACGGTTCACAATCCCAGCCTAGAGAGATGGCCCACTCGAAAGGCCCAATGGGCTTAATGACAAACCATCCGCTTCAACAACGCAGCATCCTCGCAAGACTTGATATCGACGCTTTGTAAGGCCCTCTATTGTCCTGCAGTTAGGTTGTCATCCTTTTAACA
The DNA here is from genome assembly GCA_037974665.1 of Ehretia macrophylla. Taxonomy (NCBI): domain Eukaryota; kingdom Viridiplantae; phylum Streptophyta; class Magnoliopsida; order Boraginales; family Ehretiaceae; genus Ehretia; species Ehretia macrophylla. Next base: position 82,196,050 of record CM075770.1, on the reverse strand, counting down.
GCTCACGACGTACGATCTGGGACTAAAAAATAGAGCAAAAGAAGGAAAGTGGCCCAAAACAAATGAAAACCTTCAATTTTGGGCTCCAAAAAGGGGCACAACTAGCAAGCCGGCTGCCCCCGTCGTAGAGCTCTTGGAGAGCTTTGCAACGGTATGTTGTGTGTCACGTAACTCCTTACGGATCAAAAGTTACGGGCACCGGAGCGACGGAGACATGGTCACAAGCCCTACAGCCTCAGTTTGCTGGCCCAGCCTCCACGTGAAGCGAAGTTGTCTTGCCCAAGGTGCCATGGGATTCGATAATAGAAATGTGGTGGATAAATTATCTTGGCAACCCTAACCTGAGGAAAAAAAATTGAAAAGGGGGGTGCAACACGAGGACTTCCCAGGGGGTCACCCATCCTAGTACTACTCTCGCCCAAGCACGCTTAACTTCATAGTTCTGATGGGATCCGGTGCATTAGTACTGGTACGATCACATCCATCATGTTGAGGTCACAATTCCTTTATGTGTTAACAGTTCACAGTCCCAGCCTAGAGAGATGGCTCATTCAGAAGGCCCAATGGACTTAACGACAACCCATCCGCTTCAACAATGCAGCATCCTCGCAAGACGTGATATCGACGCGTTGTAGGGCCCTCTAATGTCCCGCGAGTAAGGTTGTCGTCCTTTTAAAAGTTCACGACGTACGATCCGGGACGGAAAAACATAGCAAAAATAGAAAAATGGCCCGAAACTGATGAAAACGTTCGATTTTGGTCTACGAAAAGGGCACAGGAAGCAAGCTAGTTGCCCCCGTCGTAGAGCTCTCGGAGAGCTTTGCAACGGTATGTTGTACGCCACGTAACTCTTTACGGATCAAAACTAATGGCCACCGGAGCAACGGGGACCTGGTCACAAGCCCTACGCCCTCGGTTTGCTGGCGAAGCCTCCACGTGAAGCGAAGTTGTCTTGCCCAAGGTGCCGTGGGATTCGATAATAGAAATGTGGTGGATAAAGTATCTTGGTAACCCTAACCGGTGGAAAAAAATTGAAAAGGGGGGTGCGACACGAGGACTTCCCAGGGGGTCACCCATCCTAGTACTACTCTCGCCCAAGCACGCTTAAGTTCAGAGTTCTGATGGGATCCGATGCATTAGTGCTGGTATGATCGCACCCGTCATGTTGAGGGCACAATTCCTTTTTGTGTTAACGGTTCACCGTCCCAGCCTAGAGAGATGGCCCATTCAGAAGGCCCAATGGGCTTAACGACAACCCATCCGCTTCAACAATACATCATCCTCGCAAGACGTTATATCAACGCGTTGTGTGGCCCTCTAATGTCCCGCGAGTAAGGTTGTCGTCCTTTGAACAGCTCACGACGTACGATCTGGGACGGAAAAACAGAGCTTAAAAATAAATGTGGCCTGAAACTGATGAAAACGTTCGATATTGGGCTCCAAAAAAGGGCACAGCGAGCAAGCTGGCTAGCCCCGTCGTAGATCTCTTGGAGAGCTTTGCAACGGTATGTTGTGCGCCGCGTAACTCCTTACGGATCAAAAGTTATGGGCACCGGAGCGACGGAGACCTGGTCACAAGCCCTACGCTCTCGGTTTGTGGGCCCAGCCTCCACTTGAAGCGATGTTGTCTTTCCCAAGGTGCCATGGGATTCGATAATAGAAATGTGGTGGATAAAGTATCTTGGCAGCCCTAACCTGAGGAAAAAAAATTGAGAAGGGATGTGCAACACGAGGAATTCCCAGGGGGTCACCCATCCTAGTACTACTCAAGCCCAAGCACGCTTAACTTCGGAATTCTAATGGGATCCTGTGCATTAGTGCTGGTATGATCGCACCCGTCATGTTGAGGGCACAATTCATTTATGTGATAACGGTTCACAGTCCGAGCTTAGAAAGATGGCCTATTCAGAAGGCCCAATGGGCTTAACGACAACCCATCCGCTTCAACAACGCAGCATCCTTGCAAGAAGTGATATCGACGCGTTGTAGGGCCCTCTAATGTCCTGCGAGCAAGGTTGTCGTCCTTTTAACAGCTCACGACGTACGATCCGGGACAGAAAAACAGAGCTTAATAAGAAAAGTGGCCCAAAACTGATGAAAACGTTCAATTTTGGGCTCCAAAAAGGGGCACAATGAGCAAGCTTGCTGCCCCTGTCATAGAGCTCTCAGAGAGCTTTGCAACGGTATGTTGTGCGCCACGTAACTCTTTACGGATCAAAAGTTATGGGCACCAGAGTGAAGGAGACCTGGTCACAAGCCCTACGCCCTCGGTTTGCTGGCCCAGCCTCCACGTGAAGCGAAGTTGTCTTGCCCAAGGTGCCATGGGATTCGATAATAGAAATGTGGTGGATAAATTATCTTGGCAACCCTAACCTGAGGAAAAAAAATTGAAAAGGGGGGTGCAACACGAGGACTTCCCAGGGGGTCACCCATCCTAGTACTACTCTCGCCCAAGCACGCTTAACTTCATAGTTCTGATGGGATCCGGTGCATTAGTACTGGTACGATCACATCCATCATGTGTCACCCGAGAATTTCACCCTAAATTTATTATAATCGTTGCATACTTATGTGCGCATTTCTACGTGCATCATTTTTCTTGTTTAATTGTTTTTATTGTGAGTTACTATTCATAATATTTTCGACTGTTTCGAAAGCTTGATTTTAAATTTTTCCTAGGTCACTCGACATTTAAAAGGAACCAAGAAATTTTCGTTTTGAACTTTCGAGCTTAGGAGTATGCGTTTGAAAAATATTTTCCGTGAGCTTTGAATAGTGTTACGTAAGAATAGTAACATTTGCAACTAAAAATAATTGAAATTGCATTTTGGCCTAGTTTGATTAAGTTTTTTTGAGATTAATTAGCTTAGAATATTAATTATATACATCACATAAAACAACTAACTCATCAATTAAAAGCCACATATCATATTAGCTCTCAAAACAATTGCAAAAATTCCCTCCATGTCCCCCCCATTTGGCCGTCCACTTCAAGAGAGGAAAGGAGAGAATTTTGCTTCAACATCCATGCACTTGAGCTTCTAGATTGTTCTTGGGAGGATTTTGGAGCAACTTAGGACCTTCAACAAAGCTTCTACATCTTCAAAATTGTGAGGGAGATGCATTTATTTGTTTTTAAAGTTTATGTGCATATATTGAATTTTATTGATTTGTTGATATTAGCTATAAAGCTTGTTATGAATGCTTTATATGAGTTATTTGATGCCTATAGAGTTAACTTTTGAGGTTTGATAGCAAAGTTAATGGTTGAAACTTGAAATTGATCAAAGAGGTGATGAATAGTGCAGTGAATAGTAAAATCCGAAAATTTAGGGTTTTTTTTTATTATATAATTTGTTAATTAGATTGAATTGAGGCTTCCTTTAGGTGCTTTAGACATTAGTGAAACTAGACAAAGACTCACGTGAGGTTGAATTACCCGAAAATGAGTTAAAATGCAAAATTTGTTAACTTTAAAAAGGGAGTTTTAGACGTTAAGCAATCCGGACAAATTTGGGCATCGATTTGGGTATCCTTGAGCTAAGGAAGCACCTTTGGTGCTTTCATTTTGCGAAATTGGGGTTCGGTTAGTATGGCTATAGTTCAAACCCGTTCGGGGCCTTCCCGAACTTTTGTTTCTAAAATGAGTTTTAGTAACTTTAAAGGGTACCTTTGAGCTTAATTAGGAATATAGAAAGACTAAGGTATGATTGGGAATCTCGAACCACGCTTAGGAGAAAGAAAGTTCGGTTAAAGAAAGGGGAAATGTAGTGTTTAGCCTTTTTAGTTGCATTTGAAACTTGTTGTGTGTTAGTAATGACTTGCATTGAATATTTAGGATGTATTTAAGTTATTTGAGTAGATTATTGGAATTAATTGTGTTGATTGCTACTTTTGGTATCTTAAAGTTAATATCGTGCTTATTTGAACTTTTATCGTGCATATATGTGAGGGCGGCCTACTTTGTCGTCCCTCTTACATGTTATGTGATATATTGATTGTTTGTGACTTGTATTGGGTTGCGCAACCTAAATCGGACATGGTAGCGTCGAGAAACACGGGCGGCATCGGGCTTGCCGTGCTCCCTCGACTACCATGGTGCCTATTCCCTTCTCGCTGAGGCATACTCCACTACCCCAGAGGCGTGGTTCACCTGCTGGGCATGGACCTACCTTGGGAGAAAGGGTCGTAGGATCGGGATACATCCGGAGTATCCCAATTGTTGGTGTTTGGGGTTTGCCGGCATGTTCGTAATGCTCGTGGTTCGTGGCTCGTGATTGAAGACTCGGAAGTGGAACCGTATCCTTTTTAAAAGTGGTTAATTGCTTGGTTTATTGTCTTGTTGGTTTATGTGGATTATATATGTTTTCTTGTGTTTGCATATCATATTGCACGTTGGCATGTTGCATCACCTCCCTCGCTGGGCAACTTTGTTGCTCATTCCTCATTTAATATGTTTCAGGTGAAGCTGAGGTAAATCCTCAACTGATAGAAGAAGAGGAAGTTTACGTAGATCAGAATCCGTGACTTTGTGTGCTGAGGTGGATTTTATGTGCTTCTTGCGTGGAGTTCTTGTTAAAAATGTATTTTGAGGCTTTGGAGTCTTGTATATATATGTCTAGTAGATGTGTACTAGGATGTTAAAGAAAGTTGTTGGATTGTAAGAATGAATTATATACTTTAATTTCCCTTGCATGCTTGGAGTGTTAGTTAATCTTCATATGGAACTTAAAATTTCATTGTATTTAATTACTTATGACTAAAACCAACTTATCTCGCATGCTTGTGTGCTTTAGTAGAATGTTGTTGCTCCAAGGCTCGGATGGCCTTGTGATTGTGTTTTAGCTTTGGAGACATTAGTAGATAAGTTGTTGTTATAGTTCAAAAGACTTGAGTGGCTATTTGCAGGTAACAGTATTGTCCTATAAACAGGGGAGACTCCGTCCGTTTCCCCTAAAATTTTGTGCCCGGGGTTTGGAATTGGTTGAGAATAGCATGGTTATTAGAGCCTCCGGTCTCGTGAGGGATCGGGGCGTTACACATCATGTTGTGGACACAATTCCTTTATGTGTTAAAAGTTCACAGTCCCAAGAAAACTTTAAAAGAGGGGTGCAACACGAGGACTTCCAAGGGGTTACCCATCCTAGTACTACTCACGCCCAAGCACGCTTAACTTTGGAGTTCGGATGGGATCCGGTGCATTAGTGCTGCTTTGATCGCACCCATCATGTTGAGGCTACAATTCCTTTATGTGTTAACGGTTTACAGTCCCAGCCTAGAGAGATGGCCCATTCAGAAGGCCCAATGGGCTAAACGACAACCCATCCACTTCAACAACGCAGAATCCTCGCAAGTTATGATATTGACGCGTTGTAGGGCCCTCTAATGTCCTGCGAGTGAAGTTGTCGTCCTTTTAATAGCTCACGACGTACGATCCGGGACGGAAAAATCGAGCTTAATAAGAAAAGTGGCCTAAAACTAATGAAAACGTTCGATTTTGGACTACAAAAATGGGCACAACGAGCAAGCTGGCTACCCCCGTCGTAGAGCTCTCGGAGAGCTTTGCAACGGTATGTTGTGTGCCGCGTAACTCCTTACGGATCAAAAGTTATGGGCACCGGAGTGAAAGAGACCTGGGCATAAGCCTTACGCCCTCGGTTTGCGGACCCAGCCTCCACTTTAAGCGAAGTTGTCTTGCCCAAGTTGTCGTGGGATTCGATAAAAGAAATGTGGTTGATAAAGTATCTGGGCAACCCTAATCGGAGCAAAAAAAATTGAAAAGGGAGGTGCAACACGAGGACTTCCCAGGGGGTTACCCATCCTAGTACTACTCTGGCCCAAGCACGCTTAACTTCGGAGTTCTGATGGGAGACAGTGCATTAGTGCTTGTATGATCGCACCCGTCATGTTGAGGACACAATTCCTTTATGTATTAACGGTTCACAGTCCCAGCCTAGAGAGATATCCCATTCAGAAGGCCCAATGGGCTTAACGACAACCCATCCGCTTCAACAACGCAGCATCCTCTCAAGACGTGATATCGACGTGTTGTAGTGCCCTCTAATGTCCCGTGAGTAAGGTTGTCGTCCTTTTAACAGCTCACGACGTACGATTCAGGACGGAAAAATCGAGCTAAATAAGAAAAGTTGCCCGAAACTGATGAAAACGTTCGATTTTGGGCTCCAAAAAGGGGCACAACGAGCAAGCTGGCTGCCCCCGTCGTATAGCTCTCGGAGAGCTTTGCAACGGTATGTTGTGCTCCGCGTAACTCCTTACGGATCAGAAGTTATGGGCACCGGAGCGAAAGAGACCTGGTCACAAGCCCTACGCCCTCGGTTTGCTGGCCCAGCCTCCACGTGAAGCGAAGTTGTCTTGCCCAAGGTGCCGTGGGATTCGATAATAGAAATATGGTGGATAAAGTATCTTGCCAACCCTAACCGGAAGAAAAAAAATCGAAAAGGGGGGTGCAACCCGAGGACTTCCCAGGGGTTCACCCATCCTAGTACTACTTTCGCCCAAGCACGCTTAACTTCGGAGTTCTGATGGGATCCGGTGCATTAGTGCTGGTATGATCGCACTCGTCATGTTGCGGGCACAATTCCTTTATGTGTTAACGGTTCACAGTACCAGCCTAGAGAGATGGCCAATTCAGAAGGCCCAATGGGCTTAACGACAACCCATTCGATTCAACAACGCAACATCCTCGCAAGACGTGATATCGAAGCGTTGTAGGGCCCTCTAATGTCCGGCAAGTAAGGTTGTCATCCTTTTACCAGCTCACAACGTACAATCCGTTTAGGAAAAAAAGAGCTTAATAAGAAAAGTGGCCCGAAAATGATGAAAACATTCGATTTTGGGCTAAAAAATGGGGCATAATAAGAAAGCTGGCTGCCCCCGTCGCAGAACTCTCGGAGAGCTTTGCAACGGTATGTTGTGCACCGCGTAACTCCTTACGGATCAAAAGTTATGGGCACCGGAGCGAAGGAGACCTAGTCACAAGCCCTACGCCCTCGGTTTGCTGGCCCAACCTCCACGTGAAGCGAAGTTGTTTTGCCCAAGGTACCGTGGGATACGATAATAAAAATGTGGTGGATAAAGTATCTTGGCAACCCTAGCCGGAGCAAGAAAAATTGAAAAGGGGGGTACAACATGAGGACTTCCCAGGGGGTCACCCATCCTAGTACTACTCTCGCCCAAGCACGCTTAACTTCGGAGATCTGATGGGATCCGGTGCATTAGTGCTGGTATGATCGCACCCCTCATGTGGAGGGCACAATTCCTTTATCTGTTAACGGTTCACAGTTTCAGCCTAGAAAGATGGCCCATTCAGAAGGCCCAATGGGCTTAACGACAACCCATTCACTTCAACAACGCAGCATCCTCGTAAGACGTGATATCGACGCATTGTAGGGCCCTCTAATGTCCCAAGTGTAAGGTTGTCGTCCTTTTAACAACTCACGACGTACGATCCGTGATGGAAAAACCGAGCTTAATAAGAAAAGTGGCCTGAAACTGATGAAAACGTTCGATTTTGGGCTCCAAAAATCGGTACAACGAGCAAGCTGGCTGCCCCCGTCGTAGAGCTCTCGGAGAGCTTTGCAATGGTATGTTGTGCGCCGCGTAACTCCTTACGGATCAAAAGTTATGGGCACCGGAGCGAAGGAGACTTGGCCACAGGCCCTACGCCCACGGTTTGCGGGCCCAACCTCCACTTGAAGCGAAGTTGTCTTGCCCAAGGTGCCGTGGGATTCGAAAAAAGAAATGTGGTGGATAAAGTATTTGGGCAACCCTAACCGGATCAAAAAAAATTGAAAAGGGAGGTGCAACACGAGGACTTCCCAGGGGGTCACCCATCCTAGTACTACTCTCGCCCAAGCACGCTTAACTTCGGATTTCTGATGGGATCTGGTGCATTAGTACTGGTATGATCGCACTCGTCATGTTGAGGCCATAATTCCTTTATTTGTTAACGCTTCACAGTCCCAGCCTAGAGAGATGGCCCATTCAGAAGGCCCAATGGGCTTTACGACAACCCATCTGCTTCAACAACGCAGTATCCTCGAAAGACGTGATATCGACGCGTTGTTGGGCCATCTAATGTCCATCGAGTAAGGGTGTCGTCCTTTTAACAGCTCACGACGTTCGATCCGAGATGGAAAAACAGAGCTTAATAAGAAAAGTGGCCCGAAACTGATGAAAACGTTCGATTTTGGGCTCCAAAAAGGGGCACAGCGAGCAAGTTGGCTACCCCCATTGTAGAGCTCTCGAAGAGCTTTGCAACGGTATGTTGTCCGCCGCGTAACTCCTTACGGATCAAAAGTTATGGGTACCGGAGCGAAGGAGACCTGGTCACAAGCCCTACGCCCTCGGTTTGCTGGGCCAGCCTCCACGTGATGCGAAGTTGTCTTGCCCAAGGTGCCGTGGGATTCGATAATAGAAATGTGGTGGATAAAGTATCTTGGCAACCCTAACCACTGGAAAAAAAAATTGAAAAGGGGGGTGCAACACGAGGACTTCCCTCGGGGTTACCCATCCTAGTACTACTCTCGCCCAAGCACTCTTAACTTCAGAGTTCTGATGGGATCCGGTGCATCAGTGTTGGTATGATCGCACCCGTCATGTTGAGGGCACAATTCCTTTATGTGTTAACGGTTCACAGTCCCAACCTAGAGAGATGGCCCATTCAGAAGGCCCAATGGGCTTAACGACAACCCGTACGCTTAAACAACGCAGCATCCTCACAAGATGTGATATCGACGCGGTGTAAGGGCCTCTACTGTCCCGTGAGTAAAGTTATCGTCCTTTTAAAAGCTCACGACGTACGACCCGGGACGGAAAAACAGACCTAAATAAGAAAAGTGGCCTGAAACTTATTAAAACGTTCAATTTTGGTCTCCAAAAAAGTGCACAGCAAGCAAGCTGGCTGCCCCCCTTGTAGAGCTCTCGGAGAGCTTCGCAACTGTATGTTGTGTGCCGCGTAACTCCTTACGGATCAAAAGTTATGAGCACCGGAGTGAAGGAGACCTGGTCACAAGCCCTACGCCTTCAGTTTGCTGGCGCAGCCTCCACGTGAAGCGAAGTTGTCTTGCCCAAGGTGACGTGGGATTCGATAATAGAAATGTGGTGGATAAAGTATCTTGGCAACCCTATCTGGAGCAAAAAAAATTGAAAAGTGGGATGCAACATGAGGACCTCCTAGGGGGTTACCCATCCTAGTACTACTCTCTCCCAAGCACGCTTAACTTCGGAGTTCTGATGGGATCTGGTGCATTAGTGCTGGTATGATCGCACCCGTCAGGTTGAGGGCACAATTCCTTTATGTGTTAACGGGTCACAGTCCCAGCCAAGAGAGATGACCGATCACAAGGCCCAATGGGCTTAACGACAACCCATCCGCTTCAACAACGTAGCATCATCGTAAGACGTGATATCGATGCGTAGTAGGGCCCTCTATTGTCCCGCAAGTAAGGTTGTCGTCCTTTTAATAGCTCACGACGTACAATCCGGGACGAAAAAATAGAGCCTAATAAGAAAAGTGGCCCGAAACTGATGAAAACGTTCAATTTTGAGATCCAAAAATTGGCACAGCGAGCAATCTGGCTGCCCCCTACGTAAAGCTCTCAGAGAGCTTTCCAATGGTATGTTGTACACCGCGTAACTCCTTACGGATCAAAAGTTATGGGCACCAGAGCGAAGGAGACCTGGTCCCATGCCCTACGCCCCCGGTTTGCGGGCCCAGCCGCTACGTGAGGAGAACTTGTCTTGCCCAAGGTGCCATGTTATTCGGTAATAGAAATGTGGTGGATAAAGTATCTTGGCAACCCTATCTGGAGCAAAAAAAATTGAAAAGTGGGATGCAACACGAGGACTTCCTAGGGGGTTACCCATCCTAGGACTACTCTCGCCCAAGCACCCTTAACTTAAGAGTTCTGATGGGATCCAGTGCATTAGTGCTGGTGTGATCGCACCCGTCAGGTTCAGGGCACAATTCCTTTGTGTGTTAACAGTTCACAGTCCTAGCCTAGAGAGATGACCGATCAGAAGGCCCAATGGGTTTAACGACAACCCATCCGCTTCAACAACGCGGCATCCTCACAAGACGTGATATCGACACATTGTAGGGCCCTCTAATATCCCGCGAGTAAGGTTGTCGTCCTTTTAACAGCTCACGACGTATGATCCGGGACCGAAAAATAGAGCTTAATTAGAAAAGTGGCCCGAAAATGATGAAAACGTTCAATTTTGGGCTCCAAAAACTGACATAGCGAGCAAGCTGGCTGCCCCCGTTGTAGAGCTCTAGGAGAGCTTTGCAACGGTATGCTGTGCGCCGCGTAACTCCTTACGGATCAAAAGTTATGGGCACCGGAGCGAAGGAGACCTGGTCACATGTCCTACGCCCTCGGTTTGCTAGCCCAGCCTAGACGTGAAGCGAAGTTGTCTTGCCCAAGGTGCCTTGGGATTCGATAATAGAAATGTGGTGGATAAAGTATCTTGGCAACCCCAACCGAAGTAAAAAAAATTGAAAAGGGGGGTGCAACACGAGGACTTCCCAAGGGGTCACCCGTCCTAGTTCTACTATCGCCCAAGCACGTTTAACTTCAGAGTTCTGATGGGATCCGGTGCATTAGTGCTGGTATGATCACACCCGTCATGTTGAGGGCACAAATCCTTTATGTGTTAACGGTTCACAGTCCCAGCATAGAGAGATGGCTCATTTAGAAGGCCCAATGGGCTTTACGACAACCCATCCGCTTCAACAACGCAGCATCCTCGCAAGACGTGATATCGACATGTTGTAGGGCCCTCTAATGTCCCGCGGATAAGGTTGTTGTCCTTTTAATAGCCCACGACGTACGATCCGGGACGGAAAAATAGAGCTAAATAAGAAAAGTGGCCCGAAACTGATGAAAATGTTCAATTTTGGGCTCCAAAAAAGTGCACAGCGAGCAAGCTAGATGCCCCTGTTGTAGAGCTCTCAGAGAGCTTTGCAACGGTATGCTGTGTGCCGATTAACTCCTTACGGATCAAAAGTTATGGGCACCGGAGCGACGGAGACTTGGTCACAAGCCCTATGCCCTCGGTTTGCTGGCCCAGCTTCCACGTGAAGCAAAAGTTGTCTTGCCCAAGGTGCCGTGGGATTCGATAATAGAAATGTGGTGGATAAAGTATCTTGGCAACCCTAACCGGAGCAAAAAAAATTGAAAGGTGGGGTGCAACACGAGGACTTCCCCGGGGGTCACCCATCCTAGTACTACTCTCGCCCAAGCACACTTAACTTTGGAGTTCTGATGGGATCCGGTGCATTAGTGCTGCTATGATCGCACCCGTCATGTTAGGGCACAATTCCTTTATCTGTTAACGGTTCACAGTCCCAGCCTAGAGAGATAGCCCATTCAGAAGGCCCAATGGGCTTAACGATAACCCATCCGCTTCAACAATGCAGCATCCTAGTAAGAAGTGATATCGACACGTTGTAGGGCCCTCTAATGTCCTGCGAGTAAGGTTGTCGTCCTTTTAACAGCTCACGACGTATGATCCTGGACGAAAAAACAGAGCTAAATTAGAAAAGTGGCCCGAAACTAATGAAAATGTTCGATTATGGGATCCAAAAATGGGCACATCGAGCAAGCTGGCTGCGCCCGTTGTAGACCTCTGGGACAGCTTTGCAACAGTATGCTGTGCGCCGCGTAACTCCTTACGGATCAAAAGTTATGGGCACCGGAGCGAAGAAGACCTGGTCACAAGCCCTACGCCCTCGGTTTGCGGGCCTAGCCTCCACGTGAAGCGAAGTTGTCTTGCCCAAGGTGCCGTGGGATTCGATAATAGAAATGTGGTGGATAAAGTATCTTGGCAACCCTAACTGAAGCAAAAAAAATTGAAAATGGGGGTTCAACACGAGGACTTCCCCGGGGGTCACCCATCCTAGTACTACTCTCGCCCAAGCACACTTAACTTTGGAGTTCTGATGGGATCCGGTGCATTAGTGCTGCTATGATCGCACCCGTCATGTTAGGGCACAATTCCTTTATCTGTTAACGGTTCACAGTCCCAGCCTAGAGAGATAGCCCATTCATACGGCCCAATGGGCTTAACGACAACACATTCGCTTGAACAACGCAGCATCCTCGCAAGACATGATATCGACGCATTGTAGGGCCCTCTAATGTCCCGCAAGTAAGGTTGTCGTCCTTTTAACAGCTCACGACGTACGATCCGGCACGGAAAAACAGAGCTTAATAAGAAAATCGGCCTGAAACTGATGAAAACGATCGATTTTGGGCTCCAAAAATGGGCAAAGCCAACAAGCTGGATGCCCTCGTTGTAGAGCTCTCGGAGAGCTTTGCAATGGTATGCTGTGCACCGCGTAACTCCTTACGGATCAAAAGTTATGGGCACCAGAACGATGGAGACCTGGTCACAAGCCTTACGCCATCGGTTTGCGGGCCCAGCCTCCACTTGAAGCGAAGTTGTCTTGCCCAAGGTGTCGTGGGATTCGATAAAAGAAATGTGGTGGATAAAGTATCTTGGCAACCCTAACCGGAGCAAAAAAAATTGAAAAGGGGGGTGCAACACGAGGACTTCCAAGAGGGTCACCTATCCTAGTACTACTCTCGCCCAAGCACGCTTAACTTCAGAGTTCTGATGGGATCTGGTGCATTAGTGCTGGTGTGATCGCACCCGTCATGTTCAGGGCACAATTCCTTTATGTGTTAACGGTTCACAGTCCCAGCCTAGAGAGATGGCCCAATCAGAAGGCCTAATGGGTATAATGACAACCCATCCGCTTCAACAACGCAACATCCTCACAAGACGTCATATCGACGCGTTGTAGGGCCCTCTAATGTCGCGTGAGTAAAGTTGTCGTCCTTTTAACAGCACACGACATACGATCTAAGACAAAAAAATAGAGCTTAATAAGAAAAGTGGTCCGAATCTGATGAAATCATTCGATTTTGGGCTCCAAAAAGGGGCACAGCGAGCAAGCTGGCTGCCCCCGTCGTAGAGCTCTCGGAGAGATTTGTAACGTTATACTGTGCGCCGCGTAACTCCTTACGGATCAAAAGTTATGGGCACTGGAGCGAAGGAGACCTGGTCACAAGCCATACGCCCTTGGTTTGCTGGCCCAGCCTCTACTTGAAGCGAAGTTATCTTGCCCAAGGTGCCGTGGGATTCGATAATACAAATGTGGTGGATAAATTTTCTTGGCAATCCTATCCGGAGGAAAAAGAAATTGAAAATGGGGGTGCAACACGAGAACTTCCCAGGGGGTCACCCATCCATGTACTACTCTTACCCATGCACGCTTAACTTCGGAGTTCTGATGGGATCAGGTGCATTAGTGCTGGTATGATCACACCCGTCATGTTGAGGGCATAATTCATTTATTTGTTAACGGTTCACAGTCCCAACCTAGAGATATGGCCCATCAGAAGGCCCAATGGGTTTAACGACAACCCATCCGCTTCAACAACGCGGCATCCTCACAAGACGTGATATCGACACATTGTAGGGCCCTCTAATATCCCGCGAGTAAGGTTGTCGTCCTTTTAACAGCTCACGACGTATGATCCGGGACCGAAAAATAGAGCTTAATAAGAAAAGTGGCCCAAAACTGATGAAAACGTTCAATTTTGGGCTCCAAAAACTGACATAGCGAGCAAGCTGGCTGCCCCCTACGTAGAGCTCTAGGAGAGCTTTGCAACGGTATGCTGTGCGCCGCGTAACTCCTTACGGATCAAAAGTTATGGGCACCGGAGTGACGGAGACCTGGTCACAAGCCCTACGCCCTCGGTTTGCTGGCCCAGCCTCCACGTGAAGCGAAGTTGTCTTGCCCAAGGTGCCATGGGATTAGATAAAAGAAATGTGGTGGATAAAGTATCTTGGCAACCCTAACCGAAGAAAGAAAAATTGAAAAGGGGGGTACAACACGAGTACTTCCCACGGGGTCACCCATCCTAGTACTACTCTCGCCCAAGCATGCTTAACTTCGGAGTTCTGAAGGGATCCGATGGATTAGGACTGGTATGATCGCACTCGTCATGTTGAGGGCACAATTCCTTTATGAGTTAACGGTTCACAGTCCCAACCTAGACAGATGGCTCATTCAGAAGGCCCAATGGGCTTAATGACAACCCATCCGCTTCAACAACGCAGCATCCTCGCAAGACGTGATATCGATGCATTGTAGGGCCAAATAATGTCCCGCGAGTAAGGTTTTCGTCCTTTTAACAGCCCACGATGTACGATCCGGGATGGAAAAATGGAGCAATAATTGAAAAGTGGCCCGAAAATGATGAAAACATTCAATTTTTGGGGTCCAAAAATGGCACAGTGAGCAAGATGGCTGCCCCTGTTGTAGAGCTCTCGGAGTGCTTTGCAACGGTATGATGTGCGCCGCATAACTCCTTACGGATCAAAAGTTAAGGGCACCGGAGCGAAGGAGACCTGGTCACAAGCCCTACGTCCTCGGTTTGCTGGCCCAGCCTCCATGCGAAGCGAAGTTGTCTTGCCCAAGTTGCCGTGGGATTCGATAATAGAAATATGGTTGAGATAGTATCTTGGCAACCCTAACCGAAGCAAAATAAATTGAAAACGAGGGTGCAACACGAGGACTTCCCAAGGGGTCACCCTTCCTAGTTCTACTCTCGCCCAAGCACGCTTAACTTTGGAGTTCAGATGGAATCCGGTGCATTAGTGCTGGTCTGATCGCACCCGTCATGTTTAGGGCACAATTTCTTTATGTATTAACGGTTCACAGTCCCAGCTTAGGGAGATGGCCCATTCAGAAGGCCCAATGGGCTTAACGACAACCCATCCGCTTCAACAACGCAGCATCCTTGCAAGACGTGATATCGACGCATTGTAGGGCCCTCTAATGGCCCGCGAGTAAGGTTGTCATCTTTTTAACAGCTCACGACTTACGATCCGGGTCGGAAAAACATAGCTTAATAAGAAAAGTGGCCCGAAACTGATGAAAACGTTCAATTTTGGGCTCCAAAAAGGGAAAAGTGAGCAAGTTGGCTGCGCCCTACGTAGAGCACTCGGAGAGCTTTGCAACGGTATCCTGTGCGCCGCGTAACTCTTTACGGATCAAAAGTTATGGGCACCGGAGCGAAGGAGACGTGGTCAAAAGCTCTACGCCCTCGGTTTGCTGGCCCAGCTTCCACGGGAAGCGAAGTTGTCTTGCCCAAGTTGCCATAGGATTCGATAATAGAAATGTGGTGGATAAAGTATCTTGACAACCCTAACCGGAGCAAAAAAAATTGAAAAGGGGGGTGCAACATGAGGACTTCCCAGGGGGTCACCCATCCTAGTACTACTCTCGCCCAAGCTCGCTTAACTTCGGAGTTCTGATGGGATCCGGTGCATTAGTGCTGGTATGATCGCACACGTCATGTTGAGGGTACAATCCCTTTATGTGTTAATGGTTCACAGTCCCAGTCTAGAGAGATGGCCCATTCAGTAAGCCCAATGGGCTTAACAACAACCCATCTTATTCAACAACGCAGCATCCTCGCAAGAAGTGATATCGACATGTTGTAAGGCCCTCTAATGTCCCGCGAGTAAGGTTGTCGTCCTTTTAATAGCCCACAACGTATGATCCGGGACGGAAAAACAGAGCTAAATAAGAAAAGTGGCCCGAAACTGATGAAAATATTCGATTTTGGGCACCAATAAAGGCACAGCGAGCAAGCTGGCTAACCCAGTTGTAGAGCTCTTAGAGCGCTTTGCAACGGTATGTTGTGGGCCGCTTAACTCCTTACGGATCAAAAGTTATGGGCACCGGAGCGACGGACACTTGGTCACAAGCCCTACGCCCTCGGTTTGCTGGCCCAGCCTCCACGTGAAGCGATGTTGTCTTGCCCAAGATGCCGTTGGATTCGATAATAGAAATGTGGTGGATAAAGTATCTTGGCAACCCTAACCGGAGCAAAAAAAATTGAAAAGTGGGGTGTAACATGAGGACTTCCCCGGGGGTCACCCATCCTAGTACTACTCTCGTCCAAGCACGCTTAACTTCGGAGTTCTGATGGGATCCGGTGCATTAGTGCTGGGATGATCGCACCCGTCATGTTGAGGGCACAATTCCTTTATGTGTTAACAGTTCACAGTCCCGACCTAGAGAGATGGCCCATTCAGAAGGCCCAATGGGCCTAACGATAACCCATCCGCTTCAACAACGCAGCATCCACATAAGACGTGATTTTGAAGCATTGTAGGGCCCTCTAATGTCCCGCGAGTAAGGTTGTCGTCCTTTTAACAGCTCATGACGTACGATCCTGTACGGAAAAATAGAGCTAAAATAGAAAAGTGGCCCGAAATTGATGAAAACGTTCGATTTTGGGCTCCAAAAATGGGCACAGCGAGCCAGCTGGCTGCGCCCGTTGTAGAGCTCTCGGAGAGCTTTGCAACGGTATGCTGTTCACCGCGTAACTCCTTACGGATCAAAAGTTATGGGCACCGGAGCGAAGGAGACCTAGTCACAAGCCTTACGCCCTCGGTTTGCTGGCCCAGCCTCCACGTGAAGTGAAGTTTTCTTGCCCAAGGTGCCGTGGGATTCGATAATAGAAATGTGGTGGATGAAGTATCTTGGCAACCCTAACTGGAGAAAAAAAAAATTGATAAGGGGGGTGCAACACGAGGACTTCCCACGGGGTCACCCATCCAAGTACTACTATCGCACAAGCACGCTTAACTTCGGAGTTCTGATGGGATCCGGTGTATTAATGCTGGTATGATCGTACCAGTAATGTTGAGGGCACAATTCTATATGTGTTAATGGTTCACAGTGCCAGCCTAGAGAGATGGCCCATTCAAAAGGCCGAATGGGCTTAACGACAACCCATCCGCTTCAACAACGCAGCATCCTCGCAAGTCATGATATCGACGCATTGTATGGCCCTCTAATGTCCTGCGAGTACGGTTGTCATCCTTTTAACAGGTCACGACGTACGATCCGGTATGGAGAAACAGAGCTTAATAAGAAAAGTGGCCTGAAACTGATGAAAACGATCGATTTTGGGCTCCAAAAATGGGCACAGCCAGCAAGCTGGCTACCCTCGTCGTAGAGCTCTCGGAGAGCTTTGCAATGGTATGCTGTGCGCCACGTAACTCCTTACGGATCAAAAGTTGTGGGCACCGGAGCGATGGAGACCTCGTCACAAGCCCTACGCCCTCGGTTTGCGGGCCCAACTTCCACTTGAAGTGAAGTTGTCTTGCCCAAGGTACCGTGGGATTCAATAAAAGAAATGTGGTGGATAAAGTATCTTGGCAACCCTAACCGGAGCAAAAAAAATTGAAAAGGGGGGTGCAACACGAGGACTTCCCAGAGGGTCATCCATCCTAGTGCTACTCTCGCCCAAGCACGCTTAACTTCGGAGTTCCGATGCGATCTGGTGCATTAGTGCTGGTATGATTGCACCTGTCATGTTGAGGGCACAATTCCTTTATGTGTTAACGGTTCACAGTCCGAGCCTAGAGAGATGGCTCATTCAAAAGGCCCAATGGGCGTAATGACTACCCATCCGCTTCAACAACGCAACATCCTCACAAGACGTGATATCGACGCGTTGTAGAGCCCTCTAATGTCCCGTGAGTAAAGTTGTCGTCCTTTTAACTGCTCACGACGTACGATCCGAGACGGAAAAATAGAGCTTAATAAGAAAACTGGCTCGAATCTGATGAAATCATTCGATTTTGGGCTCCAAAAATGGGCACAGCGAGCAAGCTGGCTGCCCCCGTTTTAGAGCTCTCGGAGAGCTTTGCAACGGTATGATGTGCGCCGCGTAACTCCTTACGGATCAAAAGTTATGGGCACCGGAGCGAAGGAGACCTGGTCACAAGCCCTACGCCCTTGGTTTGCTGGCCCAGCCTCCACTTGAAGCGAAGTTGTCTAGCCCAAGGTGCCGTGGGATTCGATAATACAAATGTGGTGGATAAATTTTCTTGGCAACCCTATCCGGAGGAAAAATATTTGAAAAGGGGGGTGCAACACGAGGACTTCCGAAGGGGTCACCCATCCTAGTACTCCTCTCACCCAAGCACACTTAACTTCGGAGTTCTGATGGGATCCGGTGCATTAGTGTTGGTATGATCGCACCCGTCATGTTGAGTGCATAATTCCTTTATGTGTTAACGGTTGACAATCCCAGCCTAGAGATATGACCCATCAGAAGGCCCAATGGGTTTAACGACAACCCATCCGCTTCAACAACGCAGCATCCTTGCAAGACGTGATATCGACGCCTTGTAGGGCCCACTAATGTCCTGCGAGTAAGGTTGTCATCCTTTTAACAGCTCACGACGAATGATCCAGGACGAAAAAACATAGCATAATAAGAAAAGTGGCCCGAAACTGATGAAAACGTTCAATTTTGGGCTCCAAAAATTGACATAGCGAGCAAGCTGGCTACCCCCTACGTAGAGCTCTCGGAGAGCTTTGCAACGGTATGCTGTGCGCCGCGTAACTCCTTACGGATCAAAAGTTATGGGCACCGGAGCGAATGAGATCTGGTCACAAGTCCTACGCCCTCGGTTTGCTGGCCCAGCCTCTACGTGAAGCGAAGTTTTCTTGCCCAAGGTGCCGTGGGATTCGATAATAGAAAAGTGGTAGATAAAGTATCTTGGCAACCCTAACCGCAGCAAAAAAAATTGAAAAGGGGGGTACAATGTCACGCCCCAACCCGGCCTATAAAGGTTGGACTAGGGTGTGATCTAAACAATCAAGTCCTCATCACATTCTTAATCATTCTAGGAGGTTTAACACTTAACGTTTTATTCTAGACTCCAAAACTTTTCGGAAATCCGGCAGCATGACGGCTGTAATTGAGCTCTTTGTTTTGACCTAAATTTTCTAACAGCCTCAAAATTTACCATTTCAAATTCAATTCCAGCTAAGATTACTATTATTCCATCAATTGAATTGCCTATTGGTTAATTCGACGTCCCGTTTGATTTATAACCTAACATGATACTATGTCTCGTTTGTTCATTTATCCTCATTTCAAAATATACCTGTTGATCTTAGCTTATTAGCGAGTACCTGCTGAGATTGGATAAGTTCATTAACCTATTTCTTAACTAAGCATCATAACCTGTGATAGATACTAGCGGTAGTAAAAGCAAAACGATCATAGTAGTGTCATGTCTAGTATCAGTCTACTTAAAATAAGTACAACCCAAAATTAGACCCCAAATTACAGCGGGGGTCTTTTACATCACAAGCAACAACAACATGAGGGAAATAGTCTATAAGTAACAAAAGTTCACAAGAAGTCACGTTCAAGCAAAACAACGATAACAAGCAATCATTCCAGAGGTTCATCATTAGGTACATTGAGCTCGGGTTCCTGTGCCTGTTCTTCTTCACCTGAAATGATGAAAGAGGGTGAGTCCTTATGAACTCAGCGAGGGGGAACGAGAATTAAGTTTGAAACTCATTTTCCGGTTAAACTTATGAAAATCCCTTTTTCAAACATGAATACAACAGAAGTACAAGTACAGAAATACAAATACAGAAACAGGAATACCAGTCTTTCCTCCCCGAGGTTCTCTAGGATCCAAGCGGGAGTACTTATACATATAATGAAAGGATACGGTGAGCTTTTGCTCTCAGATCAGATCCAGGATCAATTGTTGCGGCCGACTTCAAATCATCCCCCAAACACACCAGGTGGGGGTACTCCGGATGTACCCCAAAATCCTACGACCCAACTCTCCGAGGAAGTCTAGCCCCCAAGCGAGAGAGGGAATGGGACCATGGTGGTCACGGTATCACCGGCAAGCCCGATGCCGCCCGGCGTACGTGATCACTACCATGCCAACAGGAAAGGTTGCAACCTTGTATGCAATACACATTTATGACAGGTAATATATATCACAGAAGGAGGACAACAAAGTAGGTCGCCTCCGGAGAGTCATAAGATTGCACATTGACAGATAAACAAGCAGGGCACGATAAGACAGGAATTTTCACTTGAAAGGCATATAGAGTTATATGGAAATTAAACGGGCAGCCATGTAACACATGTAAAACAGGCCATATAACTCATTAAGAAGCTCACGGGATCAAGTGATAAGTTTATGCAACAGGCGAGGATATCAAAGGGGTTTGGGTGCAAGAAAAGCTTATTTGTCAACATGCAATGGCCTACTCACATTTGGAACTATAAAACATTTTACGGGCAGCCCACGCAACGTACATTTTCCACACAATAACCCCCGGTTAACAATTAACAAGAGTACCTAGTCATTAGGGTTCGCTTTTCATGCAAAATCGTGCGATCAAAACCCTAAATCAACTCAATCATCATTCCAAAGTCATGCATCGTCTCATTCAACATCCTCAACATTCAATACAGTCCACACAATATTCCAATACTACCATTCCAAGTAATTAGTACCACAAAAGAGGTTCAACAAGTTTTTCCCAAGCACATAGTCAATTGAAACCCTAACTGCAATAAGCTGTTTTCTCACAATCAACTGGGCAGGAAATTGAACTCCAAATTCAGTGAATAATATATCAAATTAAAGCTTAAGAAGTTAACTAAAATCAGAAACAAACCTTGCATTAATTGGAGTTCTGGATCGTTAGTTATAGCCAAAATGGTGGAACTGCTCAAAACTGTCCAGATTTGCCTATCTTTTGATATTGCATGATTTTGAGGTCCTTAGGTTCATTTTTAGCCTAAGCCTATTTCTGGAAAAAATGTCCACAACCCAAAAATCTAGCAGTACACAAATTTTCACGCATTTTGGATGTCGTTTGCTATGTCAAAATCATCTCGTTCCACACGGGCAGTAAATCTGCCAAACTGCTTCCTTTTTCTCAAAACTTTCCAGATTTAGCTATATTACGTGATTTTGCCATTTTGAGGGCCTTAGAGCCAAAATTTGACTTTGCTTATTTCTGCGAAAAGTATTCAAAATTGGCCAAACTAGTCACCTAGGGATTTTCACGCAATTTCAACATCATTTGCTTAACCAAAAATTGCCTCGAACAGACGGGTCAGAAGCAGTCTCAAATTTGGACTTTGTCTAGTATCATTTTCAAGCCAAGTTATTGCCATGCATGGTTGTTTAAACTCATGAACGACCACATAGCTCAAGCACAGAAGCAAATACACACATTCATGGTCATGCATGTGAAGTTTTAAAGAGTTTTCCAAAAGTTTTGAACCCTCACCTTATCAAAACAAACAGGTAGATGCAGAATGTTCTTGAAAATGCACCAATGAAGCTTCTTTCTTGCTTTAGCCGAGAGAGAGAGCTTGTTTTCCTTTAAAAACCAACTGAGTTAGCAAGTGAGGAGGGTGTGCATGTGGTTGTAACCAAAAGAAATGGAAGAAATCTTAGCAAAGCATACCTAAGACCGAAATGGACAGATTTGTGAGCTTGTATGAGTTCTTCTTGCTTCTAGTTGCTTGGCCGAATTTCTTTTGCTTGTGGCTTGCTTGGCTGACTATGATATAATGAAGAGAAGCTATAGAAGTGGTAATGTGCAGCTAAAGTCGAGAGAAGAGAGAAATGAGAGGAAGAGAGAGAGAACCGAAAAAGAATGAAGAAAGACAACAAATGAAGGCCTTGCAATTTTTTTGAGGTTGTGGTCGGTCCTTGGGCAGTCCAAATTCTGCATTCTTGTCTTCAATATGCTATTTTCAAATTGCTAGGATGGGCATGCAAAAGCTGGTCGGGTATGGTGAGGAAATGAGAGGAATTGAGCAATTATTTTAATGCCTTATGTCATTTTTTTGTCTTTGCATGCATAGAATAAAATATGTTGCTAAATTTTCTTGCTCAAGAACAAGACATGGCCGGCTATTGCATGTGCCAATTCTGAATTTTGTGTCTTCTTTTGAGTCTTATTTTATTGTATTTTGGAAGTGCAAAAAAAAAGAATAAAGCAAAAAGAATAAAGAATGTTTTGTTTTTGGTGCATTTTTGTCTTCTAGTGAAATGAATTTGGATTATTATATTGTTAGTGGATTTTGTAGGATTGTTTAATAGTCTAGTGCTTCGTGTAAGATGATTTCTTGATTAGCGTGATGACACGCTTTCCTAGGTTTAGGGCGCGCACTTTGAGGTAGGACACGAACTACGAGACAAATGCACGTTTTCCAAGTAATGCACGTAACTCTATATGAATGCACGAAATTCAATGGAAGGCACACAAAACTAAATACAATTCTCAAACCTAGGTCATGGCACGCAAATCTAGGTTAGGGCACACAAAACGAGGTATCGCACGCAAATCGAGGTCGGGCCTCACAGGACTTCCCAAGGGGTCACCCATCCTAGTACTACTCTCGCCCAAGCACGCTTAACTTCAAAGTTCTGATGGGATCCGGTGCATTAGTGCTGGTATGATCGCACCCGTCATGTTGAGGGCACAATTCCTTTATGTGTTAACGGTTCACAGTCCCAGCCTAGAGAGATGGCTCATTCAGAAGGCCCAATGGGCTTAACGACAACCCATCCTCTTCAACAACGCAGCATCCTCGCAAGACGTGATATCGACGCGTTGTAGGGCCCTGTAATGTCACGCGAGTATGGTTGTCATCCTTTTAACAGCTCACGACATACGATCCGGTACGGAAAAACAGAGCAAAAATCAAAAAGTGGCCCGAAAAGGATGAAAACGTTCGATTTTGGGTTCCAAAAAGGGCACAGCGAGCAAGCTGGCTGCCCCCGTTGTAGAGCCCTCTGATTTTGTGCAACGGTATGCTATGCGCCGCATAACTCCTTATGGATCAAAAGTTATGGGCACCGGAGCGAAGGAGACCTGGTCACAAGCCCTACGCCCTTGGTTTGTTGGCCCAGCCTCCGCTTGAAGCGAAGTTGTCTTGCCCAAGGTGCCATGGGATTCGATAATAGAAATGTGGTGGATAAATTTTCTTGGCAACCCTATCCGGAGGAAAAAAAATTGAAAAGGGGGGTGCAACACGAGGACTTCCGAAGGGGTCACCCATCCTAGTACTCCTCTCACCCAAGCACACTTAACTTCGGAGTTCTGATGGGATCCGGTGCATTAGTGTTGGTATGATCGCACCCGTCATGTTGAGTGCATAATTCCTTTATGTGTTAACGGTTGACAATCCCAGCCTAGAGATATGACCCATCAGAAGGCCCAATGGGTTTAACGACAACCCATCCGCTTCAACAACGCAGCATCCTTGCAAGACGTGATATCGACGCCTTGTAGGGCCCACTAATGTCCTGCGAGTAAGGTTGTCGTCCTTTTAACAGCTCACGACGTATGATCCAGGACGGAAAAACAGAGCTTAATAAGAAAAGTGGCCCGAAACTGATGATAACGTTCAATTTTGGGCTCCAAAAACTGACATAGCAAGCAAGCTGGCTGCCCGCTACGTAGAGCTCTCGGAGAGCTTTGCAACAGTATGCTGTGCGCCGCGTAACTCCCTACGGATCAAAAGTTATGGGCACCGGAGCGAAGGAGACCTGGTCACAAGTCCTACGCCCTCGGTTTCCTGGCCCAGCCTCGACGTGAAGCGAAGTTGTCTTGCCCAAGGTGCCATGGGATTCGATAATAGAAAAGTGGTGGATAAAGTATCTTGGCAACCCTAACCGGAGCAAAAAAAATTGAAAAGGGGGGTGCAACACGAGGACTTCCCAGGGGGTCACCCATCCTAATACTACTCTCGCCCAAGCACACTTAACTTCGGAGTTCTGATGGGATCTGGTGCATTAGTGCTGGTATGATCGCACTCGTCATGTTGAGGGCACAATTCCTTTATGTGTTAACGGTTCACAGTCCCAGTCTAGAGAGATGGCTCATTCAGACGGCCCAATGGGCTTAACGACAACCCATCCGCTTCAACAACATAGCATCCTTGCAAGACGTGATATCGACGCGTTGTAGGGCCCTCTAATATCATGAGAGTAAGGTTGTCGTCCTTTTAATAGCTCACGACGTACGATCTGGGCAGAAAAAACAAGGCAAAAATTGAAAAGTCACCCGAAAATGATGAAAACGTTCGATTTTGGCCTCCAAAAGGGGCACAACGAGCAAGCTAGCCGCCCCCGTTGTAGAGCCCTCGGATTACTTTGCAACGGTATGCTGTGCGCCGCATAACTCCTTACGGATCAAAAGTTATGGGCACCGGAGCGAAGGAGACCTAGTCACAAGCCCTACGCCCTCGGTTTGCTGGCCCAACTTCCACGTGTAGCGAAGTTGTCTTGCCCAAGGTGCCGTGGGATTCAATAATAGAAATGTGGTGGATAAAGTATCTTAGCAACCCTAATCGGAGCAAAAAAATTTGGAAAGGTGGGTACAACACGAGGACTTCCCAAAGGGTCAACCATCTTAGTACTACTCTCGCCCAAGCACGCTTAACTTCGGAGTTCTGATGGGATCCGTTGCTTTAGTGCTGGTATGATCGCACCCGTCATATTGAGGGCACAATTCCTTTATGTGTTAACGGTTCACAGTCCTAGCCTAGAGAGACGGCCCAATCAGAAGGCCCAATTGGCTTAATGACAACCCATCTGCTTCAACAATGCAGCATCCTCGCAAGATGTGATATCGACGCGTTGTAGGGCCCTCTAATGTCCCGCGAGTAAGGTTGTCGTCCTTTTAACAGCTCAAGACGTACGATCCGGGACGGAAAAACAGAGCTTAATAAGAAAAGTGGCCAGAAACTGATGAAAATGTTTGATTTTGTTCTTCAGAAACAGGCAATGCTAGCAAGCTGGCTGCCCTCTACGTAGAGCTCTCGGAGAGCTTTGCAACGGTATGTTGTGCGCCGCGTAACTCCTTACGGATCAAAAGTTATGGGCACCTGAGCGAATGAGACTTGGTCATAAGCCCTACGCCCTCGGTTTGCTGGCCAAGCCTCCACGTGAAGCGAAGTTGTCTTTCCCAAGGTGTCGTGGGATTCGATAATAGAAATGTGGTGGATAAAGTATCTTGGCAACCCTAACCGGAGCAAAAAAAATTGAAAAGGGGGGTACAACACAAGGACTTCCAAGGGGGTCACCCATCCTAGTACTACTCTCACCCAAGCACGCTTAACTTCAGAGTTCTGATGGGATCCGGTGCATTAGTGCTGGTATGATCGCACCCGTCATGTTGAGGGCATAATTCCTTTATGTGTTAACGGTTCACTGTCCCAGCCTAGAGAGATGGCTCATTCAGAAGGCCCAATGGGCTTAACGACAACCCATCCGCTTCAACAACGCAGCATCCTCGCAAGACGTGATATCGACGCATTGTAGGGCCCTCTAATGTCCCACGAGTAAGGTTGTCATCCTTTTAATAGCTCACGACGTACGATCCGGGACGGAAAAACAGAGTAAAAATCAAAAAGTGGCCCGAAAATGATAAAAACGTTCGATTTTGGGCTCCAAAAAGTGCACAGCGAGCAAGTTGGCTGCCCCCATTGTAGAGCTCTCGGAGAGCTTTGCAACGGTATGCTGTGCGCCGCGTGACTCTTTACAGATCAAAAGTTATGGGCACCAGAGCGAAGGAGACCAGGCGACAAGCCCTACGTCCTCGGTTTGTTGGCCCAGCAACCACGTGAAGCGAAGTTGTCTTGTCCAACGTGCCGTGGGATTCGACAATAGAAATGTGGTGGATAAAGTATCTTGGCAACCCTAACCGGAGTAAAAAAAATTGAAAAGAAGGGTGCAACATGAGGACTTCATCCTAGTACTACTCTCGCCCAAGCACGCTTAACTTCAGAGTTCTGATGGGATCCGGTGCATTAGTGCTGGTATGATCGCACCCGTCATGTTGAGGGCACAATTCATTTATGTGTTAGTGGTTCACAGTCCCAGCCTAGAGAGATGGCCCATTCAGAAGGCCCAATGGGCTTAACGACAACCCATCCGCTTCAACAATGCAGCATCCTTGCAAGACGTGATATCGACGCGTTGTAGGGCCCTCTAATGTCCCACGAGTAAGGTTTTCATCCTTTTAACAGCCCATGACGTACGATCCGGGACGAAAAAACAGAGCAAAGTAGAAAAGTGGCCTGAAAATGATGAAAACGTTCAATTTTGGGCTCCAAAAAGGGCACAGCGAGCTAGCTGGCTGCCCCCGTTGTAGAGCTCTCGGAGAGCTTTGCAACGGTATGCTGTGAGCCGCGTAACTCCTTACGGACCAAAAGTTATGGGCACCGGAGCGAAGGAGACTTGGTCACAAGCCCTACGCCCTCGGTTTGCTGGCCCAGCCTCCACGTGAAGCGAAGTTGTCTTGCCCATGGTGCCGTGGGATTCGATAATAGAAATGTGGATGATAAAGTATCTTGGCAACCCTAACCGGAGCAAAAAAAATTGAAAAAGGGGGTGCAACACAAGGACTTCCCAATGGGTCACCCATCCTAGTACTACTCACGCCCAAGCACGCTTAACTTCGGAGTTCTGATGGGATCCGGTGCATTAGTGCTGGTATGATCGCACCCGTCGTGTTGAGGGCACAATTCCTTTATGTGTTAACGGTTCACAGTCCAGCCTAGAGGGATGGCTCATTCAGAAGGCCCAATGGGCTTAACGACAACCCATCCGCTTCAACAACGCAGCATCCTTGCAAGACGTGATATCGACGCGTTGTAAGGCCCTCTAATGTCCCGCGAGTAAGGTTGTCGTTCTTTTAACAGCTCACGACGTACGATCCGGGACGGAAAAATAGAGCCAAAATGAAAAGTGGCCCAAAACTGAAGAAAACGTTCGGTTTTGGGCTCCAAAAAGGGGCACAGCAAGCAAGCTGGCTGCCCCCTACGTAGAGCTCTCGGAGGGCTTTGCAACGGTATGCTGTGCGCAGCGTAACTCCTTACAGATCAAAAGTTATGGGCACCAGAGCGAAGGAGACCTGGTCACAAGCCCTACGCCCTCGGTTTGCTGGCCCAGCCTCCACGTGAAGCGAAGTTGTCTTGCCCAAGGTGCCGTGGGATTCGATAATAGAAATGTGGTGGATAAAGTATCTTGGCAACCCTAACCGAAGCAAAAAAAATTGAAAAGGGGGGTGCAACACGAGGATTTCCCAGGGGGTCACCCATCCTAGTACTACTCTCGCCCAAGCACGCTTAACTTTGGAGTTCTGATGGGATCCGGTGCATTAGTGCTGGTATGATCGCACCCGTCATGTTGAGGGCACAACTTCTTTATGTGTTAACGTTTCACAGTCCAGCCTAGAGAGATGGCTCATTCAGAAGGCCCAATGGGCTTAACGACAACCCATCCGCTTTAACAACGCAGCATCTGTGAGGCCCGACCTCGATTTGCGTGCGATACCTCGTTTCGTGTGCCCTAATCTAGAATTGCTTGCCTTGGCCTAGGTTTGAGAATTGTATTCGTTTTGTGTGCCATGCATTGAATTACGTGCATTCATTTAGGGTTCCGTGCATTTACTAGAAAAACATGCATTTGTCTCGTAGTTCGTGTCCTACCTCGTAGTGCGTGCCCTAGACCTAGGAAAGCTTGCCCTCACGCTAGTCAAGAAAGCAACTTGCACGAAGCACTAGGTCATTAATTAATCCTACAAAATCCACTAACTATTATTAAATTACTAATTCAACTCACTAGAAGACAAAATTTCACTAAACACTAAGCATTCTTCATTCTTTATTCCTTATTCTTTTTGCATTTCCAACACCCAATTAAATAATACTCCAATAGATGACAAAAAAAAAAATCATATTTTCTAATAGCCTTGGCCGACCACTAGGTGGTATTTGTGCATATTTGCTCAATTCAAATTAACTCTAGACAACTTATGACAACTCTATGACACAAATGCATAATAATTAGCTCAAAAACCTTTGCAAAAGCTTCCCATACTCGACCAACTCCTCTTTGCCCATACTAGGAATTTCAAATTACATCTTGAAGACACAAAATTCTGTAATTTTGCTGCCCAAGGCCGAACATGCTTCATCAATAGCAAGGCTTGTGCTTTTTTTTTTTTTGCATTTTTCTCACTTTCCTCTCAATCTTCTCTCTCTCCCTCTCATTCTTCTCTCTCTCTCGGCCTTGGCTGAGTTTACTCTTGCCTTTGCTCATCTTCATCAATTCATGGTGCATCAAGACAAGCAACAATCAAAGAAACTCAAGCAAGCTAGCTAGGATGCAAGAATCACACATGCATGTCCTTTGAGTCACCATTTTGGCCTAGGTGAGTTCACTAGCTTCCATTTCTTTTCTTCTTGTTCTAACCACATGCATGTACTAAGAGCTTGTCCACTAAGCTAGGAAAAATAGAGAAATTTGAGTTGGAATCTCGGCTAAGCAAGGAAGAAGAAGAATTTGAGCTTCATCAAAGTTTTGTGCATCTTCTTGTTGATTTGCTAAGGTGAGGGCTAAAACCTTTTGAAAATCCTTCAAAAATACACATGCATGCTCTTAAATGTATGTCTTTTCTTCTGCATTTGAGATATATGTGTGTTCATAAGCTTCCTCAACCATGCATGGCAAGGTTTTGGCTTGAAAATGATGATAGGTGAAATCGGATTGTGTGACAGCTCTCTGACTTGTTGTTTCGAGGTGAGTTTGGCTAGGAAAATGATGTTGAAAATTGGTAGGTGACTATTTTCTCCAGTTTTGAACATTGTTCACAGAAATAGGCCAAAGCTAATTTCGATTCTAAGGTCCTCAAAATGGCAAATCATTAAAATGTGTCCAAATCTAGAAATCTGGAAAAATGAAGCAGGTTTTGGCAGATGCACTGACCTTGTAGAACGAACCAGATTTGACTTGCGAGGATGCTGCGTTGTTGAAGATGATGGGTTGTCGTTAAGCCCATTGGGCCTTTTGAATGGGCCATCTCTCTAGGATGGGAATGTTGTGATGCCCGACCTCGATTTGCCTGTGATACCTCGTTTCGTGTGCCCTAACTCAGATTTGCATGCCTTGACCTAGGTTTAAGAATTGTGTTCGTTTTGTGTGCCATGCATTGAATTACGTGCATTCATTTAGGGTTGCGTGCATTTACTTGGAAAACGTGCATTCGTCTCGTAGTTCGTGTCCTATCTCGTAGTGCGTGTCTTAGACCTAAGAAAACGTGCCCTCACACTAACCAAGAAAGCATCTTACACGAAGCACTTGGTCATTAATTAATCCTACAAATTCCACTAACTATTATTAAACTACTAATTCAACCCACTAGAAGACAAAATCTTACAAAAAGCTATACATTCCTTATTCTTTATTCCTTATTATTTTTGCACTTTCAACACACAATTAAATAATGCTCAAAAGATGACAAAAAATTCAGATTTCTCAAGCCTTGGCCGACCACCTTGTGGCATTTATGCTTGCTTGCTCAATTCAAAATTAATTCTAGACAACTTATGACAATTCTATGACACAATGCATTAAAAAATTAGCTCAAAACTCCTCAAAACTCCACCAATCTCGACAAGATGCTCTATGCCCATGCTAGGAATTTCAAAATGCTTCTTGAAGACATAAAAATCAGAATTGCTAAGCTCAAGGCCGAACACTTGCATCAACAATTGCAAAAGCTATCAATTTTTTTTTTTCATTTCTCTCATTCTCCTCATATTTCTCTATCTCCCTCTTATTCTTCTCTCTCTCTCTCTCGGCCTTGGCTGAGTTTCATCTTGCCATTGCTCATCTTCATCATTCCATGGTGCATCAAGGCAAGCAAGAAGGTAGAGAACTCGACCAAGCTAGCTAAGTTGCAAGAATCACACATGCAAGCTTTTTGAACGACCATTTTGGCCTTGGTGAGTTTGCTAGCTTTCATTTCTTTTCTTCTTGTTCTACCCACATGCACCTACTAAGAACTTGGCCACTAAGCTAGGAAAAATAGAGAAAATTGAGTTGGAGTCTCGGCTAAGCAAGGAAGAAGATCAAATTTGTGCTTCATCAAAGTTTTGGGCATCTTCTTGTTGAGTTGCTAAGGTGAGGGCTAAAACTTCTTGAAAATCTTTCAAAAATCCACATGCATGCTCTTAAATGTATGTCTTTGCTTCTGTACCTGAGTTATATGTGTGTTCATAAGCTTTTACAACCATGCATGGCAAGATTTTGGCTTGAAAATGATGATAGATGAAATCGGGTTTGGTGACAGCTCTCTGTCTTGTTGTTGCGAGGTGAGTTTTGAACATTTTTCACCGAAATAGGCCAAAGCTAATTTTGACTCTAAGGTCCTCAAAATGGCAAATATTAAAATGTGTCCAAATCTGGAAGTCTGAAAAAAAATGAAGCACGTTTTGGCAGATGCACTGACCTTGTAGAACGAACCAGTTTTGACTTAGTAAATGATGTCTAAAATGCATGAAATTTGGTTTATTACTAGGTTTTTCAGTTCTGGACATTTTTGTCAGAAATGGACTAAGGCTAAATCGGACCCTAAGGACCTCAAAAATGAAAAGTATTGAAATGTGTGCAAATCTGGACAATTTTGTGCAATCCCACTGTTTTGGCTATAACTATTGGACCCGAACTCCAAATGAAGCAAGGTTTGTTTCTGATTTTAGTTAAATTATTAAGATTTAATTTGAAATCTTATTCACTGGAATTGGAGATTTTTTACTTGTCTTAATGATTGTGAGAAAACAACCTATTGCAGTGAGGGTTTCACTTAGTTATATGCTTAGAAAATTTGTTGTAACTTCTCTTGTGGTATTAAATGCTTGGGATTGTGGCATTGGGATGTTGTGTGGACTGTTTTGAATACTTGGGGATGTTTGAATTAATTGATGCATGGCTTGAGATTGATCTTGAGTTGACTAGGGGCTTAATCGCAGGGGTAAGCATGAAATGGAAACCCTAGTGACTAGGTAAACTTGCTAAGTGTTGATCCTTTGGATATTGTGTGTAATTATATGTTTAGTAGGCTGCCCGTAGTTGCCCTTATAGCCCTAAATGTGATTTTGATCGTTGCATGCTGACAAATAGGCCTTTCTTGCATCCGAGCCCACGTAGATGTTGTTGTATGTTGAATAATCTTGTTATTTGATTAGGTGGACTTCGAAATGAGTTATATGACTTGATTTACGTGCGTTGCATGGATGCCCGTTTAATGTTCATATAACTCCATATGCCTTTCAAGTGAAATTACTTGTCTTATCGTGCCTCGCTTGTTTACTTGTCAATGTGCAATCTTATGACTTTCCGGAGGCAACCTACTTTGTTGTCCTCCTAATGTGATATATTAAATGTCATAAATGTGCATTGCATATAAGGTTGCAACCTTTCATTCTGGCATGGTAGCGTTTACGCACACCGGGCGGCATCGGGCTTGCCGGTGCAACCGTGACTACCATTGTCCAATTTCCTCTCTCGCATGGGGGCTAGACTTCCTCGGAGAGTTGGTCGCAGGATTTCGGGGTACATCCGGAGTACACCCACTTGGCGTGATAAGGGGATGATTTGAATTCTGCCGCAACAACTGATACTGGAAATGACTTGAGAGCAAAAGCTTACCATATCCTTTTTACTATGTGTATAAGTACTCTCGCTTGGTTCTAGAGGACCTCGGGGAGGAAAGATGGGTAACTGTGTTCCTTTACTTTTATATTATTGTTATGTACCTAATTGTGTTATATTTATGCTTGCAAAAGGATTTTCATAAGTTGAACCAGAAAATGAGTTTCAAAACCTATTTCTCATTCCCCCTCGCTGAGTTGGAAATGAAATTGAGATTGAAAAAATTTCAGGCGTTTAGAGAATTAGGTCAAACCAAATAGCCCAATTATAGCCGTTATGCTGCCGGTTTTCCGGAGAATTTGTGGAGTTTAGGCCAAAACGTTAAGTGTTAAATCTTCATAAACGGTTAAGTATGTGATATGACTTGAATGTTAGATCACACCCTAGTCTAACCTTTATAGGCCAGGTTGGGGCATGACACCTTATAAGCAAAGAATGGTATCAGAGCTTAGATTGCTTAAGTTGGGTTTAACTCTCATTCATTCTTCATACTGAATCAACCTGTTAGGGTGCTAATTGACCCGGGTGCTACTCATTCATTTATTACTCCCTTGTGTGTGCAACAAGTAAAACTGAAAGTTGTATGTTTGCCATACGAAATAGAAGTTGGTACTCCGATGGGTTCTAAACTTGTTACTAGCTCAGCTTGTAAAGCATGTAAAATCCAAATTAAGGATAGGGAATTACCAGCCAGTATCTAAAGCTCCCTATCGTATGGCACCGGCCGAGCTACAAGAATTGAAGGACCAATTGCAAGGATTGTTGAAGAAAGGGTTTGTTCAACCGAGTTCTTCACCGTGCGGCGCACTAGTTCTATTTGTAAAAAAGAAAGACGGAACGTTGAGGCTATGCATCGATTACCGAGGATTGAACCAAATGACTGTCAAGAATAAATACCCACTTCCACTGATCGACGAGTTGTTTGATCAACTTCAAGGAGCCAAAGTGTATTCGAAACTCGACTTGAGGCAAGGGTATTATCAGTTGCGGATCAAAAAGGAAGATGTGCCTAAAACGGCTTTCAGGACAAGATATAGGCATTATGAATATGTGGCGATGCCATTTGGAATAACTAATGCCCCTACAGCTTTTATGGACTTGATGCACAGGGTGTTTCAACCCTACTTGGACCAATTTGTGGTGATCTTCATTGATGATATTTTGGTATACTCGAAATCCGAGGTGGAGCATGAACAATATCTACGGTTGGTACTGTAGAAACTTCGAGAGCATCAATTGTATGCAAAGTTTAGCAATTGCGAATTTTGGTTGCAGCATATTTCATTTTTGGGGCATATCATATCCCAAGAGGGAATAGTGGTGGATCTAGCAAAGAAAGAAGCAGTGATGTCTTGGAGGAAGCCGGAGAATGTTACGGAGATTCGGAGTTTTCTTGGTCTAGCCGGCTATTATCGGAGATTCGTGAAAGATTTCTCTAAGATTGCAGGACCGCTTACAAAGCTCACTCAAAAGAAAACAAAGTTCGTGTTTGATAATCAGTGTGAGAACAACTTCCAAGAGTTGAAGAAAAAGATTGACTACCGCACCTGTTCTTGCATTGCCTGAAAGAAGTCAAGGTTTTGTAATCTATAACGATGCTTCGAAAGAAGGATTGGGTTGTGTGTTGATGCAAAATGGAAGACTGATTGCATATGCTTCTAGGAAACCAAAGCCGTATGAATTGAACTACCCGACGCATGATTTGGAGTTAGCGGTTATTGTGTTTGCACTCAAGAAATGGAGGCATTATTTGTGGGGTAACAAGTTTGAGGTATTTACTGATCACAAGAGCTTGAAATACTTGTTCACTCAAAAGGAGTTGAATATGAGGCAAAGGCAGTGGATGGAGCTTTTGGACGATTATAACTGCACAATCAATTATGTGCCCGGTAAAGCGAATGTAGTTGCAGATGCCTTAAGTAGGAAAGTGAGCACGACAAAACTGGAAGTTAAGGTGCAGGAGTTGTTGGAGGAAGCATTTCCGTGGAAACCACAATTGACTCGGAAATGGTTACTTTTTGCCACTACGCAAGTCCAATCGACCTTGTTGTCTGAGTTACGAGAGGCTCAACAGAAGGACCAACAATTTCAGAAGATTAAAGAAAGCAACGCAGATTTCAAGTTCCATGATGATGGTGTTTGGAGGTTTAGGAATCGGATTTGTGTTCCCAATGAGCCAGAGCTGAAAAATAAGATTCTTGAAGAAGCCCATAATTCAAGATACACTATTCACCCCGGCGGAACAAAGATGTACCGGGATTTGAAGCAACACTATTGGTGGAATAACATGAAGAGAGAGATTGTGGAGTTTGTGGCACGGTGTTTGACTTGCCAGAGAGTCAAAGCGGAACATCAACGACCCGCAGGTTTACTTCAGTCGTTAGAGATTCCTCAATGGAAATGGGAACATATCACTATGGACTTTGTTATGGACCTGCCCTGGTCACAAAAGGGTCATGACGCCATTTGGGTCATAGTGGATAGATTGACTAATTCGGCACACTTTTTATCGATGAACAAGGAGGATAGTCTTGAGAAATTGGGAGATATGTATGTGGCGGAGATTGTAAGATTGCACGGGATGCCTGTGAGTATTGTATCGGATAGGGATCCTCGTTTTACTTCCCAATTTTGGAAGAGATTGCAAGAAGCTTTGGGAATGAAGTTGAGTTTCAGCACGGCTTATCACCCTCAGACTGATGGACAATCAGAGAGAACTATGCAGATTCTGGAGGATATGCTGAGGGCGTATGTTTTAGATTTCGGAAAAGGTTGGGAGAAATATCTATCTCTAGCGGAGTTCGCTTATAATAATAGTTATCAGGCCATTATCGGGATGGCCCCATTTGAGGCGTTGTATGGACGTAAGTGTCGATCCCCAATTTACTGGGATGAAGTAGGTGAAATGAAGACTTTTGACCCGACCCTTCTACCTGAACTTATGAAGACTGTTGATAATATCCACCTCATCCGGAAACGGATGCTTACCGCCCAAAGCAGGCAGAAGAGTTATGCAGACTGACGGAGACGGAGCCTAGAGTTTGAGGTCGGCGACAAGGTGTTCTTGAAGATATCACCTCGGAGGGGACTGATTAAACACGACAAGGGTGGAAAGTTGAGCCCGAGGTTTGTAGGACCATTTGAGATAATTGAGAAGGTTGGCAAATTGGCGTATCGCTTGGTACTACCCCAAAACCTCTCCAATATTCACGACGTCTTTCATGTTTCGATGCTGTGGAAGTACCACCCTGATCCATTGCATATCTTGGAGCCAGAGCTGTTACAGCTTCGGGAGAACTTGTCTTATGAAGAGAAGCCCATTCAGATCCTAGACCAGCAAGATCGGGAGTTGCGCAACAAAACTATACCGATGGTGAAGGTGTTGTGGGATCATCATAGAGTTGAAGAAGCAACGTGGGAAAGGCGAGACCAGATGGAGCAGCAATATCCAGCTTTATTTCAAAGGTAATATTGAATTTCGGGACGAAATTCTTTTAAGGAGGGGAGGATGTGAGGCCCGACCTCGATTTGCGTGCGATACCTCATTTCATGTGCCCTAACCTAGATTTGTGTGCCTTGACCTAGGTTTAAGAATTGTGTTCGTTTTGTGTACCATGTATTGAATTACGTGCATTCATTTAGGGTTGCGTGCATTTACTTGGAAAATGTGCATTCGTCTCGTAGTTCGTGTCCTACCTCGTAGTGCGTGCCCTAGACCTAGGAAAGCGTGCCCTCATGCTAATCAAGAAAGCCTCTTACACGAAGCACTAGGTCATTAATTAATCCTACAAATTTCACTAACTATTATTAAACTACTAATTTAACCCACTAGAAGACAAAATCTCACAAAAAGTTAGACATTCCTTATTCTTTATTCTTTATTCTTTTTGCACTTTCAACACACAATTAAATAATACTCAAAAGATGACAAAAAATTCAGATTTCTCAAGCCTTGGCCGACCACCTTGTGCCATTTATGCTTGCTTGCTCAATGCAAAATTAATTCTAGACAACTTATGACAATTCTATGACACAATGCATTAAAAAATTAGCTCAAAACTCCTCAAAACTCCACCAATCTCGACAAGATGCTCCATGCCCATGCTAGGAATTTCAAAATGCTTCTTGAAGACCTAAAAATCAGAATTGCTAAGCTCAAGGCCAAACACTTGCATCAACAATTGCAAAAGCTATCAAAATTTTTTTTTCATTTCTCTCATTCTCCTCACATTTCTCTCTCTCCCTCTTATTCTTCTCTGTCCCTCTCAGCCTTGGCTGAGTTTCATCTTACCATTGCTCATCTTCATCATTCCATGGTGCATCAAGGCAACAAGAAGGTAGAGAACTCGACCAAGCTAGCTAAGTTGCAAGAATCACACATGCAAGCTTTTTGAACAACCATTTCGGCCTTGGTGAGTTTGCTAGCTTCCATTTCTTTTCTTCTTGTTCTAACCACATGCACCTACTAAGAACTTGGCGACTAATCTAGGAAAAATAGAGAAAATCGAGTTGGAGTCTCGGCTAAGCAAGGAAGAAGAAGAAATTTGTGCTTCCTCAAAGTTTTGTGCATCTTCTTGTTGATTTACTAAGGTGATGGCTAAAACTTCTTGAAAATCTTTCAAAAATCCACACGCATGGTCTTAAATGTATGTATTTGCTTCTGTACTTGAGTTATATGTGTGTTCATAAGCTTTTACAACCATGCATGACAAGATTTTGGCTTGAAGATGATGATAGATGAAATCGGGTTTGGTGACAGCTCTCTGTCTTGTTGTTGCGAGGTGAGTTTGGCTAGGAAAATGACGTTGAAAATATATGAAAATTGGTAAGTAACTAGTTTTGCCAGTTTTAAACATTTTTCACAGAAATAGGCCAAAGCTAATTTTGACTCTAAGGTCCTCAAAATGCCAAATCATTAAAATGTGTCCAAATCTGGAAGTCTGGAAAAAAAATGAAGCAGGTTTTGGCAGATGCACTGACCTTGTAGAATGAACCAGTTTTTACTTAGTAAATGATGTCCAAAATGTATTAAATTTGGTGTACTTATAGAATTTTCAGTTCTGGACATTTTTGTCAGAAATGGACTAAGGCTAAATTTGACCCTAAGGACCTCAAAAATGACAAGTATTGAAATGTGTGCAAATCTGGACAGTTTTGTGCAATCCCACTGTTTTGGCTATAACTATTGGACCCGAACTCCAAATGATGCAAGGTTTGTTTCTGATTTTATTTCACTTCTTAAGATTTAATTTGACATCTTCTTCACTGTAATTGGATATTGTTTGCTTGTCTTAATGATTGTGAGAATACAGCCTATTGCAGTGAGGGTTTCACTTAGTTATATGCTTAGAAAATTTGTTGTAACTTCTCTTGTGGTATTAAATGCTTGGGATTCTGGAATTGGGATGTTGTGTGGACTGTTTTGAATACTTGGGGATGTTTGAATTAATTGATGCATGGCTTGAGATTGATCTTGAGTTGACTTGGGGCTTAATCTCACAGGTAAGCATGAAATGGAAACCCTAGTGACTAGGTAAACTTGCTAAGTGTTGATCCTTTGGATATTGTGTGTAATTATATGTTTAGTAGGCTGCCGGTAGTTTCCCTTATAGCCCTAAATGTGATTTTGATCGTTGCATGTTGACAAATAGGCCTTTCTTGCATCCGAGCCCACGTAGATGTTGTTGCATGTTGAATAATCTTGTTATTTGATTACGTGGACTTCGAAATGAGTTATATGACTTGATTTACGTGCGCTGCATGGCTGCCCGTTTAATGTTCATATAACTCCATATGCCTTTCAAGTGAAATTACTTGTCTTATCGTGCCTCGCTTGTTTCCTTGTCAATGTGCAATCTTATGACTGTCCGGAGGCAACCTACTTTGTTGTCCTCCTAATGTGATATATTAAATGTCATAAATGTGCATTGCATATAAGGTTGCAACCTTTCATTCTGGCGTGGTAGCGTTCACGCACACCGAGCGGCATCGGGCTTGCCGGTGCAACCGTGACTACCATTGTCCAATTCTCTCTCTCACTTGGGGGCTAGACTTCCTCGGAGAGTTGGGTCATAGGATTTTAGGGTAAATCCGGAGTACACCTACTTGGCGTGATAAGGGTATGATTTGAAGTCGGCTGCAACAACTGATACTGGAAATGAACTGAGAGCAAAAGCTCACCGTATCCTTTTTACTATATGTATAAGTACTCTCGCTTGGTTCCTAGAGGACCTCGGGGAGGAAAAACTGGTAATTGTGTTCCTTTACTTTTGTATTATTGTTATATACCTAATTGTGTTATATTCATTCTTACAAAAGGATTTTCATAAGTTGAACTGGAAAAAGAGTTTCAAAACCTATTTCTCGTTCCCCCTCGCTAAGTTCATAAGGATTCACCCTCTTTTATCATCTCAGGTGAAGAAGATCAAGAACAGGTACCTGAGGACGATGTGCCTAACGATGATTCCATGGAGTGATTGCCTGTCCTATGTGATTTGCGTGATTATGGCTATTTGTGAACTATGCTACTTGAAGACTATTTCTTTTTATGTTGCTCAATGTTTGTAATGTAAAAGACCCCCGTTGTAATTTGGGGTCTTGTGAGGCCCGACCCCGAATAACGTATGTTATCTTGATTTGCGTGCCATAGACCAAGAATGATATGACTGACCTTGGATTACGTGCTTTGTCTTGATTTTTGTGCATGCCTTGTTATACGTGACTTAACCTAGAATTGTGTGCCCTAATCCTTGATATACGTGCGATACCTAGATAAACGTGCCATGACCTTAATTTACGTGAAAGAGCTCGATTTGCGTGTGTCTCTTCGTTTCGTGTGCATTAACCTTGAACTGTGTGCTTTAACCTAGGTTTAAGAGTCGTGTCTTGAATTACGTGCATTGCATTGAATTACGTGCCTTATTTTGGTCTACGTTCATTCACCTTGGGTTGCGTGTGTTAACATTAGAATCTGTGCACTTATCTTGAAGTATGTGCCTTAGTCTTGAAATACGTGTTGTACCTCGTAGTTTGTGTCTATCTCGTAGTGCGTGCCATAGACATAGGAAAGCGTGCCCGCACGCTAATCGATAAAGAATCCTATACAAAGTACTAAACTATAAAATAATCCTAATTCAAATCTCTACAAAATCACTAACACCTAAATATTATATTTAAACTCACTACAAGACAAAACACTAAACACTAAACATTATTTATTCCTTATTCTTTTTGCACTTCCAACACACAATTAAATAATGCTAAAAGATGACAAAAAAATCAGATTTCTACATGCCTTGGCTGACCACTTTGTGAGCTTTGTGATTGCTTTGCTTAATTCAATATAATTCCTAGACAATCTATGACATATTATGACACAAATGCATAAAAAATAGCCCCAAAACCCTACCCAATGCACACCATTTTCGACCAAGTGCTCCTTGCCCATGCTAGGAATTTCAAAATGCCTCTTGAAGACATAAAAATCAGAATTGCTAAGCTCAAGGCCGAACCCATGCATCAACTTTTGCAAAAGCCTCATTTTTCTTTCATTTCTCTCATTCTCCTCACATTTCTCTCTCTCCCTCTCATTCTTCTCTCTCCATCTCAGTTTTGGGCTGAGTTTCTTCATCCCTTAGCTTATCTTCATCATCATATGGTTAATCAAGACAAGCCACAAGCAAAGGAACTCACCCAAGCAAGCTAGGATGCAAGAATCACACATGCAAGCTTTTTGAGTTGCCATTTTCGGCCTTGGTGAGTTTACTAGGTTCCATTTCTTTTCTTCTTGTTCTAACCACATGCATGTACTGAGAACTTGGCCACTAAGGTAGGAAAAATAGAGAGAAATCGGGTGGTGTCTTGGCTAAGCAAGGAAGAAGAAGAAAATTGTGCTTCATCAAGTTTTGTGCATCTTCTTGTTGATTTACTAAGGTGAGGGCTAAAACCTTTTGAAAATCCTTCAAAAATTCACATGCATGCTCATAAATGTATGTCTTTGCTTCTGTACTTGAGTTATATGTTCGTTCATAAGCTTAAACAACCATGCATGGCAAGATTTTGGCTTGAAAGTGATGATAGGTGAAGTCGGATTGTTGACAGCTCTCTGACCAGTTTGTTTCGAGGTAAGTTTTGATAAGAAAATGATGTTGAAAATGTATTAAAATTGGTAGGTGACTAGTTTTTCCAGTTTTGAACATTTTTCGCAGAAATA
Source organism: Ehretia macrophylla (assembly GCA_037974665.1). Classification (NCBI taxonomy): domain Eukaryota; kingdom Viridiplantae; phylum Streptophyta; class Magnoliopsida; order Boraginales; family Ehretiaceae; genus Ehretia; species Ehretia macrophylla. The sequence continues at coordinate 82,156,425 of CM075770.1, read as the reverse complement.
GGTCAAAGCTAATTCCGACTCTAAGGTCCTCAAAATGGCAAATCTTTAAAATGTATCCAAATCTGGAAATCTGGAAAAATGAAGCAGGTTTTGACAGATGCACTGACCTTGTAGAACGAACCAGATTTGACTTAGTAAATGATATCCACAATGCATGAAATTTAGTGTGCTGCAAGATTTTTTAGTTATGGACATTTTTGTCAGAAATGGACTAAGGCTAAATCTGACCGTAAGGACATCAAAAACGTCAATTATCGAAATGTGGGCAAATCTGGACAGTTTTGTGCTATCCCACTGTTTCGGCTATAACTAATGATATCGAACTCCAAATTATTCAAGGTTTGTTTCTGATTTTATTTCACTTCTTAAGCTTTAATTTTACATCTTATTCCCTGGAATTGGAGATTGTTTGCTTATCTTAATGATTGCGAGAAAACAGCCTATTGCAGTAAGGGTTTCACTTAGTGTTATGCTTAGAAAAATTGTTGTGACTCCTCTTGTTGAATTAAATGCTTGGGATTGTAGCTTCGGGATGTTGTGTGGACTGTTTTGAATGTTTGAGGATGTTGAATTAAATGATGCATGGCTTGAGATTGACTTTGAGTTGGTTTGAGGCTCAAATTGCACGAATATGCACGAAATGGAAACCCTAATGACTAGGTAGTTTTGTAAGTGTTGATCATTTGGATATTGTGTGGAATTATATGTTTAGTAGGCTTCCCGTAAATGCCTTTATAGTTCTAAATGTGATTTTGATCATTGCATGTTGACAAATAGGCTTTTCTTGCGCCCGAACCCACGTAGATGTTATTGCATGTTGAATAATCTTATTACTTGATCACGTGGACTTCGTAATGAGTTATATGGCTTGATTTACATGTGTTACATGGCTGCCCGTTTAATGTTCATATAACTCCATATGCCTTTCAAGTGAAATTAACTGTTTTATCGTGCCCTGCCTGTTTACTTGGTCAATGTGCAATCTTATGACTGACCGGAGGCAACCTACTTTGTTGTCCTCCTAATGTGATATATTACATGTCATAAATGTGCATTGCATACAAGGTTGCAACCTTTCCTGTCGGCGTGGTAGCAATCACGCACACCGGGCGGCATCGGGCTTGCCGGTGCACTCGTGACTACCACTGTCCCATTCCCTCTCTCGCTTGGGGGCTAGACTTCCTCGGAGAGTTAGGTCGTAGGATTTCGGGGTACATCCGGAGTACACCCACTTGGCGTGTTAAGGGGATGATATGAAGTCGGCCGCAACAACTGATTCTGAATCTGATCTGAGAGCAAAAGCTCACTGTATCCTTTTTACTATGTGTATAAGTACTCTCACTTGGTTCCTAGAGAACCTCGGGGAGGAAAGACTAGTATTTATGTTCCTGTACTGATATTAGTGTTATATTCACGCTTGCAAAAGGATTTCATAAGTTGAACCGGAAAATGAGTTTCAAAATCTATTTCTCGTTCCCCCTCGCTGAGTTCATAAGGACTCACCCTCTTTCATCATCTTAGGTGAAGAAGATCAAGAACAGGTACCTGAGGACGATGTGCCTATTGATGATTCCTTGGTGTGATTGCCTGTCCTATGTGCTTTGCGTGTTTATGGCTATTTGTGAACCATGCTACTTGAAGACTATTTCTTTTATGTTGCTCAATGTTCTAATGTAAAAGACTCCCGTTGTAATTTGGGGTCTAATTTTGGTTTGTACTGATATTGCTAGACAGACACTAGACACTACTATGATCGTTTTGCTATTATTACTGCTAGTATCTATCATAGGTTACGACGTATTAGGTAAGGACTAAGTAAATGAACCTATCCAATCTTAAACAGGTACACGCTTTTAAGCTAAGATCAACAGGTACTTTTGTAATGAGGATAAACAAACAAACGAGACATAGTATCATGCTAGGTTATAAATCAAACGAGACATCGAGATAACCAATAGGCATTTAAATCGATGTTAAATAGAAAACTTAGTTGGAAATGAAATTGAGATTGGAAAATTTTGAGGCGTTTAGAGAATTAGGCCAAACCAAAGAGCTCAATTACAACCGTTATGCTGCCGGTTTTATGGAAATTTTGGAGTTTAGGCCAAAACATTAAGTGTGAAATCTTCATAAACGTTTAAGTACGCGAAATGACTTGAAAGTTTAGCTCACACCCTAGTCTAGCCTCTATAGGTCGGGTTGGGGCATGACAGGTCTAATTTTGGTTTGTACTGATATTAACTAGACAGACACTAGACACTACTATGGTCATTTTGCTATAATTACTGCTAGTATCTATAATAGGATTATGAGGTATTGGGTAAGGGCTAAGTAAAATGAATCATCCAAATCTTAAGCAGGTACTCGCTATTAAGCTAAGATCAATAGGTACTTTTGTAACGAGGATAAACAAACAAACGAGACATAGTATCATGCTAGGTTATTAATCAAACGTGACATCGAGATAGTTAGTAGGCGTTTCAATTGATGGTAAATAGTAATCCTAGTTGGAAATGAAATTGAGATTGGAAAAATTTGAGGCCTTTAGAGAATTAGGTCAAACCAAAGAGCCCAATTACAGCCATTATGCTGCTGGTTTTTCGGAGAATTTGTGGAGTTTAGGCCAAAACGTTAAGTGTTAAATTTCATAAACGGTTAAGTATGTGATATGACTTGAATGTTAGATCACACCCTAGTCTAACCTTTATAGGCCAGGTTGGGGCGTGACAATTGTGAACCATTAACAAATAAAGGAATTGTGCCCTCAACATGACGGGTGCAATCATACCAGCACTAATGCACCAGATCCCATCAGAACTATGAAGTTAAGCGTGCTTGGGCGAGAGTACTACTAGGATGGGTGACCCATGGAAAGTCCTCGTGTTGCACCCCCTTTTCAATTTTTTTTGCCCTGGTTAGGGTTCCCAAGATACTTTATACACCAAATTTCTATTACCGAATCCCACGGAACATTGGACAATACAACTTCGCTTCACGATGAGGCTGGGCCCACAAACCGAGGGCGTAAGTCTTGTGACCAGGTCTCCGTCGCTCCGGTGCCGATAACTTTTGAACCGTAAGGAGTTACGCGGCGCACAACATACCATTGCAAAGCTCTCTGAGAGCTCTATGATGGGGGAAACAAGCGTGCTTGTTGTGCCCTTTTTGGAGCCCAAAATCGAACGTTTTCATCAGTTTCAGGCTACTTTTCTTCTTTTGCTCTGTTTTTCCATCCCGGATCGTACGTCGTGAGCTGTTAGAAGGACGACAACCTTACTCGCGGGACATTAGAGGGCCCTACAATGCGTCGATATCACATCTTGCGAGGATGCAGCGTTGTTGAAGCGGATGGGTTGTCGTTAAGCCCATTGGGCCTTTTGAATGGGCCATCTCTCAAGGCTGGGACTGTGAACCGTTAACAAATAAAGGAATTGTGCCCTCAACATGACGGGTGCGATCATACCAGCACTAATGCACCGGATCCCATCAGAACTCTGAAGTTAAGTGTGCTTGGGCGATAGTAGTACAAGGATGGGTGACCCCCTGGGAAGTCCTCGTGTTGCACACCCTTTTCAATTGTTTTTGCCCGGATTAGGGTTGCAAAGATACTTTATCCACCAAATATCTATTACCGAATTCCACGAAACATTGGGCAAGACAACTTCGCTTCACGTAGAGGTTGGGCCTGCAAACCGAGGGCGTAGGGCTTGTGACCAGGTCTCCGTCGCTCCGGTTCCCATAACTTTTGATCCGTAAGGAGTTACGCGGCACAAAGCATACTGTTGTGAAGCTCTCTGAGAGCTCTACGACGGGGGCAGCCAGCTTGCTGCTGTGCCCCTTTTTGGAGCCCAAAATCGAATTTTTTCATCAGTTTCAGGCCACTTTTCTTCTTTTGCTCTGTTTTTTCGCCCCGAATCGTACGTCGTGAGCTGTTAAAAGGACGACAACCTTACCAGTGGGACATTAGGGGGCCCTACAACGCGTCGATATCACGTCTTGCTAGGATGCAGCATTGTTGAAGCAGATGGGTTATCGTTAAGCCCATTTGGCCTTTTGAATTGGCCAACTCTCTAGGCTGGGACTGTGAACAGTTAACACAAAAAGGAATTGTGCCCTCAACATGATGGGTGCGATCATACCAGCACTAATGCACCAGATCACATCAGAACTCCGAAGTTAAGCGTGCTTGGGCGAGAGTATTACTAGGATGGGTGACCCCCTTGGAAGTCCTCGTGTTGCACCCCCTTTTCAATTTTTTTGCCCTGGTTAGGGTTTTCAAGATACTTTATCTACCAAATTTCTATTACCGAATCCCACGGAACATTGGGCAAGACAAATTCGCTTCACGTAGAGGCTAAGCCCGCAAACCGAGGGCGTAGGGCTTGTGACCAGGTCTCCGTCGCTCCGGTTCCCATAACTTTTGATCCGTAAGGAGTTACGCGGCACAAAGCATACTGTTGTGAAGCTCTCTGAGAGCTCTACGACGGGGGCAGCCAGCTTGCTGCTGTGCCCCTTTTTGGAGCCCAAAATCGAATTTTTTCATCAGTTTCAGGCCACTTTTCTTCTTTTGCTCTGTTTTTTCGCCCCGAATCGTACGTCGTGAGCTGTTAAAAGGACGACAACCTTACTAGCGGGACATTAGGGGCCCTACAATGCATCGATATCACGTCTTGCCAAGATGCTGCATTGTTGAAGCAGATGGGTTATCGTTAAGCCCATTGGGCCTTTTGAATTGGCCATCTCTCTAGGCTGGGACTGTGAACCGTTAACACATAAAGGAATTGTGCCCTCAATAAGACGGTTGCGATCATACCAGCACTAATGCACCAGATCTCATCAGAACTCCGAAGTTAAACAAGCTTGGGCGAGAGTAGTACTAGGATGGGTGACCCCCTGGGAAGTCCTCGTGTTGCACCCCCTTTTTTAATTTTTTTTGCTCCGGTTTGGGTTGCCAAGATACTTTATCCACCACATTTCTTTTATCGAATCCCACGACGCCTTGGGCAAGACAACTTCGCTTCATGTGGAGACTGGGCCTACAAACCGAGGGTGTAGTGCTTGTGACCATGTCTCTGTCGCTCTCGTGCCCATAACTTTTGATCCGCAAGGAGTTATGCGACGCACAATACACCGTTGCAAAGCTCTTTGAGAGCTCTACAAAGGGGGCACCCAACTTGTACGCTTTACCCATTTTTGGAGTCCAAAATTGAACGCTTTCATCAGTTTCAGGCCACTTTTCTTCTTTTGCTATGTTTTTTCATCCCGAATCGTACGTCGTGAGCTGTTAAAAGGACGACAACCTTACTTGCGGACATTAGGGGGCCCTACAACACGTCGATATCGCGTCTTGCTAGGATGCAGCATTGTTGAAGCAGATGGGTTATTGTTAAGCCCATTGGGCCTTTTGAATTGGCCATCTCTCTAGGCTGGGACTGTGAACCGTTAACAGATAAAGGAATTGTGTCCTCAACATGATAGGTGCGATCATACCAGCACTAATGCACCGGATCCCATCAGAACTCCGTAGTTAAGCGTGCTTGGGCGAGAGTAGTACAAGGATGGGTGACCCCCTGGGAAGTCCTCGTGTTGCACCCCCTTTTCAATTTTTTTTGCCCAGGTTAGGGTTGCCAAGATACTTTATCCACCAAATTTCTATTACCGAATCCCACGGAACATTAGACAAGACAACTTCGCTTCACGTAGAGGCTGGGCCCGCAAACCGAGGGCGTAGGGCTTGTGACCATGTCTCCGTCGCTCCGGTGCCCATAACTTTTGATCCGTAAGGAGTTACGCGGCGCACAACATACGGTTGCAAAGCTCTCTAAGAGCTCTACGATGGGGGCAGCCAGCTTGCTCGCTGTGCCCCTTTTTGGAGCCTAAAATTGAATATTTTCATCAGTTTCAGGCCACTTTTCTTCTTTTGCTCTGTTTTTTCGCCCCGAATCGTACGTCGTGAGCTGTTAAAAGGACGACAACCTTACTAGCGGGACATTAGGGGCCCTACAATGCATCGATATCACGTCTTGCCAAGATGCTGCATTGTTGAAGCAGATGGGTTATCGTTAAGCCCATTGGGCCTTTTGAATTGGCCATCTCTCTAGGCTGGGACTGTGAACCGTTAACACATAAAGGAATTGTGCCCTCAATAAGACGGTTGCGATCATACCAGCACTAATGCACCAGATCTCATCAGAACTCCGAAGTTAAACAAGCTTGGGCGAGAGTAGTACTAGGATGGGTGACCCCCTGGGAAGTCCTCGTGTTGCACCCCCTTTTTTAATTTTTTTTGCTCCGGTTAGGGTTGCCAAGATACTTTATCCACCACATTTCTATTATCGAATCTCACGACACCTTGGGCAAGACAATTTCGCTTCACGTGGAGGCTGGGCCTACAAACCGAGGGCGTAGGGCTTGTGACCAGGTCTCTATTGTTCCGATGCCCATAACTTTTGATTCGTAAGGAGTTACGCGGCGCACAACATACCGTTGCAAAGCTCTCTGAGAGCCCTACGACGGGGGCATCCAGCTTGCTCGCTTTACCCATTTTTGTTGCCCAAAATCGAACGTTTACATCAGTTTCAAGCCACTTTTCTTCTTTTGCTCTGTTTTTTCGTCCCGGATCGTACGTCGTGAGCTGTTAAAAGGACGACAACCTTACTTGCGGACATTAGGGGGCCCTACAACACGTCGATATCGCGTCTTGCTAGGATGCAGCATTGTTGAAGCAGATGGGTTATTGTTAAGCCCATTGGGCCTTTTGAATTGGCCATCTCTCTAGGCTGGGACTGTGAATCGTTAACACATAAGGGAATTGTGCCATCAACACGACGGGTGCGATCATACCAGCACTAATGCACCGGATCCCATCAGAACTCCGAAGTTAAGCGTGCTTGGGCGAAAGTAGTACAAGGATGGGTGACCCCCTGAGAAGTCCCCGTGTTGCACCCCCTTTTCAATTTTTTTTCCTTCAGTTAGGGTTGCCAAGATAATTTATCCACCAAATTTCTATTACCGAATCCCACGAAACATTGGGTCAGACAACTTTGCTTCACATAGAGGCTGGGCCCGCAAACCCAGGGCGTAGGGCTTGTGACCAAGTCTCCGTCGCTCTGGTGCCATAACTTTTGATTAGTAAGGAGTTACGCGTCACAGAACATACCGTTGCGAAGCTCTCTTAGAGCTCTACGATGGGGGCAGCCAGCTTGCTCGCTGTGCCCCTTTTGGACCCCAAAATCGAACATTTTCATCAGTTTCAGGCTACTTTTCTTCTTTTGCTCTGTTTTTTCTTCCCGGATCGTACGTCGTGAGCTGTTAAAAGGAAGACAACCTTATTAGCTGGACATTAGGGGCCCTACAACGCGTCGATATCACGTCTTGCCAGGATGCTGCGTTGTTGAAGCAGATGGGTTATCGTTAAGCCCATTGGGCCTTTTGAATTGCCATCTCTCTAGGCTAGGACTGTGAACCGTTAACACATAAAGGAATTGTGCCCTCAACATGACGGGTGCGATCATACCAGTACTAATGCAACGGATCCCATCAGAACTCCGAAGTTAAGAGTGCTTGGGCGAGAGTAGTACTAGCATGGGTGACGCCTTGGGAAGTCATCGTGTTGCACCCCCTTTTTTAATTTGTTTTTTCTCCGGTTTGGGTAGCCAAGATACTTTATCCACCACATTTCTTGTATCGAATCCTACGGCGCGTTGGGCACGACAACTTCGCTTCACGTGGAGGCTGGGCCTACAAACCGAGGGCGTAGGGCTGGTGACCAGGTCACCATCGCTCTGGTGCCCATAACTTTTGATCCGTAAAGAGTTACGCGGCGGACAGCATACCGTTGCAAAGCACTTTGAGAGCTCTACGACGGGGGCAACCAGCTTGCTCGCTATGCCGATTTTTGGAGCCCAAAATCGAATGTTTTCATCAGTTTCAGGCCACTTTTCTACTTTTGCTCTGTTTTTTCGTCCCGGATCGTACGTCGTAAGCAGTTAAAAGGACGACAACATTACTAGCGGGACATTAGGGGGCCCTACAATGCGTTGATATCACGTCTTGCTAGGATGCTACGTTGTTGAAGCAGATGGGTTATCGTTAAGCCTATTGGGCCTTTTGAATTGGCCATCTCTCTTGGCTGGGACTGTGAACCTTTAACACATAAAGTAATTGTGCCCTCAACATGACGGGTGCGATCATGCCAGCACTAATGCACCGGATCCTATCAGAACTCCGAAGTTAAGCGTGCTTGGGCGATAGTAGTACTAGGATGGGTGACCCCCTGCGAAGTCCTCGTGTTGCACCCCCTTTTCAATTTTTTTTGCTCTGGTTTGGGTTGCAAAGATACTTTATCCACCACATTTCTATTATCGAAGCCCACGGAACATTGGGCCAGACAACTTCGCTTCACGTAGATGCTGGGCCCGCAAACTGAGGGCGTAGGGCTTGTGACCAGGTCTCCGTCGCTCCAGTGCCCATAACTTTTGATCAGTAAGGAGTTACGCGGCGCATAGCATACCGTTGCAAAGCTCTCCGACAGCTCTACGAAGGGGGCAGCCAGCTTGGTCGTTGTGCCAGTTTTGGAGCACAAAATCGAACGTTTTCATCAGTTTCAGGTACTTTTCTTCTTTTGCTCTGTTTTTTCATCCCGGATCATACGCCGTGAGCTGTTAAAAGGACGACAACCTTACTCGTGGGACATTAGATGGCCCTACAACGCATCGATATCACATCTTGCAAGGGTACTGCGTTGTTGAAGCGGATGGTTGTTGTTAAGCCCATTGGGCCTTTTGAATGGGCCATCTCTCTAGGCTGGGACTGTAAACCGTTAACGAATAAAGGAATTGTTCCGTCAACATGACGGGTGTGATCATACCAGCACTAATCCACCAGATCCCATCAGAACTCCAAAGTTAAGCGTGCTTTGGCGAAAGTAGTACTAGCATGGGTGACCCCTTTGGAAGTCCTTGTGTTGCACCCCCTTTTCAATTTTTTTTGCCCTGGTTAGGGTTGCTAAGATACTTTATCCACCAAATTTCTAATACCAAATCCCACGGAACATTGGACCAGACAACTTCGCTTCACGTAGAGGCTGGGCCCGCATACAGAGGGCTTAGGGCTTGTGACCAGGTCTCCATCACTCTGGTGCCCATAACTTTTGATCCGTAAGAACTTATGCGGTGCACAACATACCTTTGGAAAGCTCTCTGAGAGCTCTACCTCATGGGCAGCCAACTTGCACACTGTACCCATTTTGGAGCCCAAAATTGAACATTTTCATCAGTTTCAGGCCACTTTTCTTGTTTTGCTATGTTTTTTGGTCCCGGATCGTACATCGTGAGCTGTTAAAAGGACGGCAACCTTACTCGCGGGATATTAAGGGGCCTTATAACGCGTCAATATCGCGTCTTGTTAGGATTCTGCGTTGTTGAAGTAGATGGTTATCGTTAAACCCATTGGACCTTTTGAATTGGCCATCTCTCTAGGCTGGGACTGTGAACCGTTAACATATAAAGGAATTGTGCCCTTAACATGACGGGTGCGATCATACCAGCACTAATGCACCGGATTCCATCGGAACTCGGAAGTTAAGCGTGCTTGGGCGAGAGTAGTACTAGGATGGGTGACCCCCTGGCAAGTCCTCGTGTTGCACCCCATTTTCAATTTTTTTTGCTCCGGTTTGGGTTGCCAAGATATTTTATCCACCATATTTCTATTATCGAATCCCACGGCACCTTGGGCAAAACAACTTCGCTTCACGTGTAAAAATGGGCCCGCAAACCGAGGGCGTAGGGCTTGTGACCAGGTCTCCGTCACTCTAGTGCCCTTAACTTTTGATCAGTAAGGAGTTACGCGGGGCACAGCATATCGTTGCAAAGCTCTCTGACAGCTCTACGAAGGGGGCAACGAGCTTGCTCGTTGTGCATTTTATAAAGCCCAAAATAGAATGTTTTCATCAGTTTCAGGCTACTTTTCTTCTGTTGCTCTACTTTTCTATCCCGGATCGTACGTCGTGAGCTGTTAAAAGGACGACAACCTTACTCGTGGGACAATAGAGGGCCCTACAATACGTCGATATCACGTCTTGCGAGGATGCTGTGTTGTTGAAACGGATGGGTTGTCGTTAAGCCCAGTGGGCCTTTTGAATGGGCCATCTCTCTAGGCTGGGACTGTGAACCGTTAACAAATAAAGTAAATGTGCCCTCAACATGACGGGTGCGATCATACCAGCACTAATGTACCGGATCCCATTAGAACTCCAAAGTTGAGCGTGCTTGGGCGAGAGTAGTACTAGCATGGGTGACCCCTTGGGAAGTCCTTGTGTTGCACCCCCTTTTCATTTTTTTTTGCCCTGGTTAGGGTTGCTAAGATACTTTATCCATCAAATTTCTATTACCGAATCCCACGGAACATTGGGCAAGACAACTTCGCTTCACTTAGAGGCCGGGCCTGCAAACCGAGGGCGTAGGGCTTGTGACCAAGTCTCCATCGCTCCGGTGCCCATAACTTTTGATCCGTAAGGAGTTACGCGGCCCACAACATACCATTTCAAAGCTCTTTGGGAGCTCTACCACGTGGGCAGCCAGCTTGCACTATGTGCCCATTTTTAGAGCCCAAAATTGAACGTTTTCATCAGTTTCAGGCCACTTTTCTTATTTTGCTCTATTTTTTCGTCCCAGATCGTACGTCGTGAGCTATTAAACGGACGACAACCTTACTTGCGGGACATTAGGGGGCCCTACAACGCGTCGATATCGCGTCTTGTTAGGATGTTGCGTTGTTGAAGTAGATGGGTTATCGTTAAACCCATTGGGCCTTCTGAATTGGCCATCTCTCTAGGTTGGGACTGTGAACCGTTAACAAATAAAGGAATTGTGCCCTCAACATTACAGGTACGATCATACCTGCACTAATGCACCGGATCCAATCAGAACTCCGAAGTTAAGCGTGCTTGGGCGAGAGTAGTACTAGGATGGGTGACCCCCTGGGAAGTCCTCATGTTGCATCCCCTTTTTCAATTTTTTTTGGTCTGGTTTGGGTTGCCAAGATATTTTATCCACCACATTTGTATTATCGAATCCCACGGCACCTTGGGCAAGACATCTTCGCTTCCCGTGGAGGCTGGGCTCGTAAACCGAGGGCGTAGGGCTTATGACCAGGTCTCCGTCGCTCTAGTGCCCATAACTTTTGATCCGTAAGGAGTTACGCGGCGCACAGCAAACCGTTGCAAGGCTCTCCGACAGCTCTACGAAGGGGGCAACGACCTTGCTCGATGTGCCTTTTTTGGAGCCTAAAATCGAATGTTTTCATCAGTTTCAGGCCACTTTTCTTCTTTTGCTCAATTTTTCCATCCCGGATCGTACGTCGTGAGCTGTTAAAAGGTCGACAACCTTACTCGCGGGACATTAGAGGGCCCTTACAACGTATCGATATCACGTCTTGCGAGGATGCTGCGTTGTTGAAGCGGATGGGTTGTCGTTAAGCCCATTGGGCCTTTTGAATGGGCCATCTCTCTAGGCTGGGACTGTAAAACTGTTAACAAATAAAGGAATTGTGCCCTTAACATGACGGGTGCGATCATACCAGCACTAATGCATCGGATCCCATCAGAATTCCGAAGTTAAGCGTGCATGGGCGAAAGTAGTACTAGCATGGGTGACCCATTTGGAAGTCCTTGTGTTGCACCCCCTTTTCAATTTTTTTTTGCCCTGGTTAGGGTTGCTAAGATACTTTATCCACCAAATTTCTATTACCAAATCCCACGGAACATTGGACGAGACAACTTCGCTTCACGTAGAGGCTGGGCCCGCATACAGAGGGCTTAGGGCTTGTGACCAGGTCTCCATCACTCTGGTGCTCATAACTTTTGATTCGTAAGGAGTTACGCGGTGCACAGCATACCATTGCAAAGCTCTCTGAGAGCTCTACCATGTGGGCAGCCAACTTGCACACTGAGCCCATTTTTGGAGCCCAAAATCGAACATTTTCATCAGTTTCAGGCCACTTTTCTTGTTTTGCTATGTTTTTTCGTCCCGGATCGTACATCGTGAGCTGTAAAAAGGACGACAACCTTACTTGCGGGATATTAAGGGGCCCTATAATGCGTCAATATCGCGTCTTGTTAGGATGCTGCGTTGTTGAAGTAGATGGTTATCGTGAAACCCATTGGGCCTTTTGAATTGGCCATCTCTCTAGGCTGGGACTGTGAACCGTTAACAGATAAATGAATTGTGCCCTCAACTTAACGGGTGCGATCATACCAGCACTAATGCACCAGATCCCATTAGAACTCCGAAGTTAAGCATGGTTGGGTGAGAGGAGTACTAGGATGAGTGACCCCCTGGGATGTCCTCGTGTTGCACCCTCCTTTTCAATTTTTTTTGCTCCGGTTTGGGTTGCCAAGATACTTTATCCACCACATTTCTATTATCGAATACCACAGCACCTTGGACAAGACAACTTCGCTTCACGTTGAGGCTGGGCCCGCAAACCGAGGGCGTAGGGCTTCTAACCAGGTCTCCGTCGCTCCAATGCCCTTAACTTTTGATCGGTAAGGAGTTACGCGAGGCACAGCATATCGTTGCAAAGCTCTCTGACAGCTCTACGAAGGGGGCAACGAGCTTGCTCTCTGTGCCTTTTATAAAGCCCAAAATCGAACGTTTTCATCAGTTTCAGGCCACTTTTCTTCTTTTGCTCTATTTTTCCATCCCGGATCGTACATCGTGAGCTGTTAAAAGGACGACAACCTTAGTCGCGGGATATTAGAGGACCCTACAACGCGTCGATATTACATCTTGCACGGGTGTTGCGTTGTTGAAGCGGATAGGTTATTGTTAAGCCCATTGGGCCTTTTGAATGGGCCATCTCTCTAGGCTGGGACTGTAAACCGTTAACAAATAAAGTAATTGTGCCCTCAACATGACGGGTGCGATCATACCAGCACTAATGTACCGGATCCCATTAGAACTCCAAAGTTAAACGTGCTTGGGCGAGAGTAGTACTAGCATGGGTGACCCCTTGGGAAGTCCTTGTGTTGCACCCCCTTTTCATTTTTTTTTGCCCTGGTTAGGGTTGGTAAGATACTTTATCCATCAAATTTCTATTACCGAATCCCACGGAACATTGGGCAAGACAACTTCGCTTCACGTAGAGGCTGGGCCCGCAAACCGAGGGCGTAGCGCTTGTGACCAGGTCTCCATCGTTCCGGTGCCCATAACTTTTGATCCGTAAGGAGTTACGCGGCGCACAACATACCATTTCAAAGCTCTTTGGGAGCTCTACCATGTGGGCAGCCAACTTGCACAATGTGCCCCTTTTTGGAGTGCAAAATTGAACGTTTTCATCAGTTTCAGGCCACTTTTCTTCTTTTGCTCTGTTTTTTTGTGCCGGATCATACGTCGTGAGCTGTTAAAAGGATGACAACCGTACTAGTGGAAAATTAGGGGCCCTACAACGCGTCGATATCCAGTCTTGCTAGGATACCGCGTTGTTGAAGCAGATGGGTTATCATTAAGCCCATTGGGCCTTTTGAATTGGCCATCTCTCTAGGCTGGGACTGTGAACCGTTAACAGATAAAGGAATTGTGCTCTCAACTTGACGGGTGCGATCATACCTGCACTAATGCACCGGATCCAATCAGAACTCTGAAGTTAAGCGTGCTTGGGCGAGAGTAGTACTAGGATGGGTGACCCCCTGGGAAGTCCTCATGTTGCATCCCCTTTTTCAATTTTTTTTGGTCTGGTTTGGGTTGCCAAGATATTTTATCCACCACATTTGTATTATCGAATCCCACGGCACCTTGGGCAAGACAACTTCGCTTCACGTAGAGGCTGGGCCCGCAAACCGAAGGCGTAGGGCTTGTGACTAGGTCTCCGTCACTCCAGTGCCCATGCCTTTTGATCAGTAAGGAGTTATGCGGCACACAGCATACCGTTGCAAAGCTCTCCGACTGCTATACGAAGAGGGGAACTAGCTTGCTCGCTGTGCCCCTTTTTGGAGCCCAAAATCGAACATTTTCATCAATTTCAGGCCACTTTTCTTCTTTTGCTCTGTTTTTCCATCCCGGATCGTACGTCATGAGCTGTTAAAAGGACGACAACCTTACTCGCGGGACATTAGAGGGCCCTACAACTTGTCGATATCACATCTTGCAAGGGTGCTGCGTTGTTGAAGCGGATGGGTTGTCGCTAAGCCTATTGGGCCTTTTGAATGGGCCATCTCTCTAGGCTGGGACTGTGAACCGTAAACAAATAAAAGAATTGTACCGTCAACATGACGGGTGTGATCATACCAACAATAATGCACCGGATCCCATCAGAACTCCGAAGTTAAGCGTGCTTGGGCGAGAGTAGTACTAGCATGGGTGACCCCTTGGGAAGTCCTTGTGTTGCACACCCTTTTAATTTTTTTTTGCCTTGGTTAGGGTCGCTAAGATACTTTATCCACCAAATCCCACGGCACATTGGGCAAGACAACTTCGCTTCACGTAGAGGCTGGGCCCGCAAACCGAGGGCGTAGGGCTTGTGACCAGGTCTCCATCGCTCCGGTGCCCATAACTTTTGATCCGTAAGTAGTTATGCGGTGCACAGCATACCATTGCAAAGCTCTCTGAGAGATCTACCACATGGGAAGCCAGCTTGCACACTGTGCCCATTTTTTGAGCCCAAAATCGAACTTTTTCATCGGTTTCAGGCCACTTTTCTTCTTTTGCTCTGTTTTTTAATCCCGGATCGTACGTCGTGAGTTGTTAAAAGGACGACAACCTTACTCGTTGGACATTAGGGGGCCCTACAAAGCGTCGATATCCCGTCTTGTTAGGATGCTGCGTTGTTGAAGTAGATGGGTTATCGTTAAACCCATTGGGCCTTTTGAATTGGGCATCTCTCTAGGCTGGGAATGTGAACCGTTAACGCATAAAGAAATTGTGCCCTCAACATGGTGGGTGCGATCATACCAGCACCAATGCACCGGATCCCTTCAGAACTCCGAAGTTAAGCGTGCTTGGGCGAGAGTAGTACTAGGATGGAACACCCCGTGGGAAGTCCTCGTTTTGCACCCCCTTTTCAATTTTTTTTGCTCTGGTTAGGGTTTCCAAGATACTTTATCCACCACATTTCTATTATCGAATCCCATGGCACCATGGGCAAGACAACTTCGTTTCACATGGAGGATGGGCCAGCAAACCGAGGGCGTAGTACTTGTGACCAGGTCTCCGTCGCTCCGATGCCCATAACTTTTGATTCGTAAGGAGTTACGTGGCGCACAGCATACCATTGCAAACCTCTCCGAGAGCTCTACGACGGGGGCAGCCAGTTTGCTTGCCTTGCCCATTTTTGGATCCCAAAATCGAACGTTTTCACTAGTTTCGGGCAACTTTTCTTTTTTTGCTCTATTTTTTCATCTCGGATCGTACGTCGTGAGCTGTTAAAAAGACGACAACCCTACTCGCGGGTCATTAGAGGGCCCTACAGCGCGTCGATGTTACGTCTTGCGAGGATGCTGCGTTGTTGACGCGGATGGGTTGTTGTTAAGCCTATTGGGCCTTCTGAATGGGCCATCTCTCTAAGCAGGGACTGTGAACCATTAACACATAAGGGAATTGTGCCCTCAACATGACGGGTGCGATCATACCAACACTAATGCACCGAATCCCGTCAAAACACCGATGTTAAGCGTGCTTGGGCGAGAGTAGTACTAGGATGGGTGACCCCCTGGGAAGTCCTCGTGTTGCACCACTTTTTTCAATTTTATTTGCCCTGGTTAGGGTTGCCAAGATAATTTATCCACCACATTTCTATTATTGAATCCCACGGCACCCTGGGCAAGACAACTTCGCTTCACTTGGAGGCTGGGCCAGCAAACCGATGGCGTAGTGCTTGTGACCAGGTCATCGTCGCTCCGGTGCCCATAACTTTTGATCCGTAAGGAGTTACGCGGAGCACAGCATACCGTTGCAAAGCTCTCCGAGAGATCTACGATGGGGGCAGCCAGCTTGCGAGTTGTGCCCATTTTTGCAACCCAATATCGTACGTTTTTACCAGTTTCTGGACACTTGTCTTCTTTTGCTTTGTTTTTCCGTCCCGTATCGTACGTCGTGAGCAGTTAAAAGGATGACAACCTTACTCGGGGGACATTAGAGGACCCAACATCACGTCGATATCACGTCTTGCGAGGATGCTACGTTGTTGAAGCAGATGGGTTGTCGTTAAGCCCATTGGGCCTTTTGAATGGGCCATCTCTCTAGGCTGGGACTGTGAACCGTTAACACATAAAGGAATTGTGCCCTCAACATGACGGTTGCGATCGTACCAGCACTAATACGCCGGATCCCATCAGATCTCCGAAGTTAAGCGTGCTTGGACGAGAGTAGTACTAGGATGGATAACCCCCTGGGAAGTCCTCGCGTTGCATCCCCTTTTCAATTTTTTTTGCTCTGGTTAGGGTTGCCAAGATATTTTATCCACCACATTTCTATTATCGAATACCACGGCACCCTGGGCAAGACAACTTCGCTTCACGTGGAGGCTGGGCCAGCAAACCGAGGGCGTAGTGCTTGTGACCAGGTCTCCGTCACTCCGGTGCCCATAACTTTTGATCCGTAAGGTGTTATGCAGCGCACAGCATACCGTGCAAAGCTCTCCGAGAGCTCTACGACGGGGACATCCAGCTTGCTCTCTGTGCCGATTTTTGGAGCCCAAAATTGAACGTTTTCGTCAGTTTCGGGCCACTTTTCTTCTTTTGCTCTGTTTTTCCATCCCGGATCGTACGTCGTGAGCTATTAAAAGGATGAGAACCTTACTCGCGGGACATTAGAGGGCCCTAAAATGCGTCGATATCACATCTTGCGAGGATGCTGCGTTGTTGAAGCAATTAGGTTGTCGTTAAGCCCATTGGACCTCTTGAATGGGCCATCTCTCTGGGCTGGGACTGTGAACCGTTAACACATAAAGGAATTGTGCCCTCAACATGACGGGTGCGATCATACTAGCACTAATGCACTGGATCCCATCAGAACTCTGAAGTTAAGCGTGCTTGGGCGAGAGTAGTACTAGGATGGGTGACCCCCTGGGAAGTCCTCATGTTGCACCCCCCTTTTCAATTTTTTTGCTCCGGTTAGGGTTGCCAAGATACTTTATCCACCACATTTCTATTATCAAATCCTACTATACTTTGGGCAAGATAACTTCGCTTCACGTGGAGGCTGGGCCCGCAAACCGAGGGCGTAGGGCTTGTGACCAGGTCCCCGTCGCTCTGGTGCCCATATCTTTTGATCCGTAAGAAGTTACGCGGCGCACAGCATACCGTTGCAAAGCTCTCCGAGAGCTCTAGGACGGGGGTGGCAAGCTTGATATTTGTGCCCTTTTTGGAGCACAAAATCAAACGTTTTCATTAGTTTCGGGCCACTTTTCTTCTTTTGCTCTGTTTTTCTGTCCCGGATCGTATGTCGTGAGCTGTTAAAAGGACGACAACCTTACTCGCGAGACATTAGAGCGCCTTACAATGCGTCGATATCACGTCTTGCGAGGATGCTGCGTTGTTGAAGCGGATGGGTTGTCGTTAAGCCCATTGGGCCTTCTGAATGGGCCATCTCTCTAGGCTGGGACTGTGTTCCGTTAACACATAAAGGAATTATGCCCTCAACATGATGGGTGCGATCATACCAGCACTAATGCACCGGATCCCATCAGAACCCCGAAGTTAAGCGTGCTTAGGCGGGAGTAGTGTCACGCCCCAACCCGGCCTATAAAAGTTAGACTAGGGTGTGAACTAAACATTCAAGTCACGTCTCGTACTTAACCGTTCATGAAGATTTAACACTTAACGTTTTGGCCTAAACTCCAAAATTTTTTGGGAAAACCGGCATCATAACGGCGGTAATTGGGCTATTTGGTTTGACCTAATTCTCTAAACGCCTCAAAATTTACCATCTGAATTTCATTTCCAACTAAGATTACTATTTATCATCAATTGAAATGCCTACTGGTTGTCTTGATGTCTCGTATGATTAATAACCTAGAATGATACTATGTCTCGTTCACTTGTTAATCCTCGTTACAAAAGTACCTGTTGATCTTAGTTTAATAACGTGTACCTGCTTAAGATTTGGTTGGTTCATTTTACTTAGCCTTTACCTAATACTTCATAATCCTATTGTAGATACTAGCAGTAATAATAGCAAAATGATCATTGTAGTGTCTAGTGTCTGTCTAGCTAATATCAATACAAACCAAAATTAGACCCCAAATTACAACGGGGGTCTTTTACATTACAAACATTGAGAAACATGAAAAGAAATAGTCTTCAGGTAGCATAGTTCACAAATAGCCATAATCACGCAAAGCACATAGGACAGGCAATCACTCTAAGGAATCATCGTTAGGCACATCGTCCTTGGGTACCTGTTCTTGATCTTCTTCACTTGATATGATAAAAGAGGGTGAGTCCTTATGAACTCAGCGATGGGGAACGAGAAATAGGTTTTGAAATTCATTTTTCAGTTCAACTTATGAAAATCCTTTTACAAGCATGAATATAAATTAATTAAGTACAGAATAATAATACAAAAGTAAAGGAACACAATTACCAGTCTTTCCTCCCCGAGGTTCTCTAGGAACCAAGCAAGAGTACTTACACATAGAGAAAAAGGATACGGTAAGCTTTTGCTCTCAATTGTTGCGGCCGACTTCAAATCATCCCCTTAACACGCCAAGTAGGTGTACTCCGGATGTACCCCGAAATCCTACGACCCAACTCTCCGAGAAAGTCTAGCCCCTAAGCGAGAGAGGGAATGGAACCATGGTAGTTGATGTGACTGTATTTACAACACTCAAACTATGGTATTTGTACTGCATTTGTATCTTAACTCTGGAATAAATGCAACACTTTAATACTTTCGATGCAATGTAGGAAAATACTGAAAAGTGAAGAATCAGGCCCGAAATGATCCAAATTGCAAGTCAAGAAGTAAGAATGGGAAAGCATGAGAAGCGGTTGAAGAATGAAGCTCATAGAAAAGAAAATTGGCTGAAACTAGCAAGAAATCGGACTCGGAACATTGACCCAGATGATCTCAAATAGTGACCCATGTCCGTTTTTGGCAAATCATATTAGTTTTTCGGGTAGAAACAGCATTCTGAGCACAACGCAGGACTTTTGTCATGCGCGCGGCGTGATTTTAGCCAAATTCCATCGTTTGGAGGGCCAAAACAGTGAAAAACGCCCAAAAATGCTGCAGTCAACAATCTGGTCAAAGTCAACAAACAAAAAAAAGTCAACTATTTCAGAATTTTTGCCTATAAATAGAGCTTCAACCATTTGAGAATTCTTGAGTTAATTTTGGAGTATTATCAATATTTTTGATATAATTCCGAGTTAATTCTATTTAGTTTTAAATTTTAGTTTTAGTTAATTAAGTAGTAGTAGAATACGAGGGAAGTCCCGCCTAGGTAGCTCTTATTCGGGAAAATTTTGCCCGAATAGCTACTTTTAGGGGGAAGTCCGACCCAAGTTGTTATTATCCGGGGGAGGTTCTGCCCGAATAGTTTTTAATAGGAAAGCTCTTATTCGGGGGAAACTCATCCCTAATAGTTCTTATTCGGGAGAAATTAGCTCTGCCCGAATAGCTATTTTGCGTCGGACCTCTACTTAAATTTTGGGAATCAGAAATACGCGTTCGTCAATATGGGGGAGCCTTTCTTGACTCTCTTTTATTTACATAACTTGTATTCATTTATGTCTGAGTAGATTGATATCTAGGGGTGAATATTGTAAATGATAGTATTTTAATATATGGTCTCGGATATAGTTTATTCAATTCATATTGCAATGTATGGCTTGTTTTAATTAAGTATTTCATACGTAATGCTTTTAAGTAGATGTTATGATTGCTTTACTTTCGCTTCATAAATATTATACTTGTAGTTAATATTATGAATGCATTACTTTAGTGTCATATAATTGTTTTAATCGTGAGTCTATAGGTTGTACCATAGACTCCATGAAACTATAGGTTGTACCATAGTTTCTATCTGTAAGGTTAATTCCTTAGTTTAGTTTGCCTTGTTGTACTTGGTTAAAATAAGCTAAGTAGATTAACTAGGTCTATAGCTTTTAGCTTAACCAGGTGTATGCTTGTGGCTTAAACCCTTGCAGAATTAGATAAACTAGATATCGAGCTTATATTAATTGCCTCATTTACATGTTCAAACCCCTAGATCACCACATCTCGTATTCTACTAATACTTAGTATAACTTAGATAATTTAGTTAGTTTAATTTAGTTTACATTTCTCGCACGTTACTCAAACCTACCTTGCGATTTGTCACTTAAGCGCTTTAACACTTTCACACTACTTCACTAACTTAAACTAGCGAGCTTCCCTGTGGTACGATTCCGCACTCAGAGCACACTACACTACAAAGATCCGTGCACTTGCGGGTATTTTAACTTGGTTATTTTGCGCACATTTTAACGCACAACCCGATCGCATCAAGTTTTTGGCGCCGTTGCCGAGGAAGCACGGTACAGTTTAGTTATTGATAAAAGTATTTGTGAACTTATTTAAGTGTTTATTTTATCCGTTTTATTTTAAAAAAATAAATAAATAAATAAATAAATAATAAATAATAAATAAATGATAAATAAATAAATAAATAAATAAAATAATAAAATAATAAAATAATAAATATATATATATTTTTTTTTAAAAATTATTTTTATTTTTATTTTTTTTAAAAAAATTTATTTTTATTTTTATTTTTTTTTTAAAATTATTATTATTATTATTTATTTAAAAATAATAATTAAAAAAAAATTAAAAAAAAAATTTAAAATTTTAGGAATTTTGATTAATTGGAAAATGAGTAATTTTAATGATTCATCTGATCAATGAGCTTTTATCTATTACTACTTGTAAAGTATATTAATATTTTTTAATCTTGTAATTTTATTTCGTATTTAAAGTTTATAAGTTGTAGTATGCACGGGCGTCGTTCTTTGGATCCAGAACTTGCCCCGTTTGATCCTGAGCTCGAGAAAAATTTGCGTAGGAAGTTAAAATTCCCAATGGCAGATCAAGAAGTAAATATCCCGCCTCTTCCTATAGCTCAGCCTGTTAATCAACCTGTGAACCAACCGATGACTTTACGTCAACATTTTTCACCAGGTGATTTTGACCCTGAATTTGCCATAGCCCTACCGGCTCTTGGCAATATAAATTTTGAGCTCAAAACAGGGACTATTTCAATGCTTCCTTCCTTCTATGGAAAAAGCAATGAAAATCCTCACGCTCACATCGTGCAATTCATTGAAGCATGCACAACGCTTCACATTCCTAATGTGAGCCGTGAAAATATTCACCTGCGTCTGTTTCCCTTTTCATTGAAAGATAAAGCCAAACAATGGCTAAATCATCTAGACGCAGGAGTGATCACTTCTTGGGGAGAACTTATTCGAAAATTTTTACATAGGTTCTTCCCAATGGCTAAGACTACTACTCTGCGAACAGGCATCATGACATTCGCACAGTCAGACTTAGATTCATTTCATGAATCGTGGGAAAAGTTTAACGATCTTAAGAATCAGTGTCCTCATCATGGGTTTGATCGTCCCGAACTCTTGCATTATTTCTTCAAAAGTCTTACCCCTCATA
Organism: Ehretia macrophylla; assembly: GCA_037974665.1. Classification (NCBI taxonomy): domain Eukaryota; kingdom Viridiplantae; phylum Streptophyta; class Magnoliopsida; order Boraginales; family Ehretiaceae; genus Ehretia; species Ehretia macrophylla. The sequence continues at coordinate 82,134,781 of CM075770.1, read as the reverse complement.
ATAAGATGATAGTTAATGGAATGAGCAATGGAGGTTTCTATAACCTCACAGTGGATGAAGCTTGGAGAAGAATAGAAAATATTGCTGAAGAGTCTCTCCAAAACACTGCTGATGACAGAGAGAGTAAGAGCACCCATAATCCCTAAAAGGGGGCATTGTTTGAAGTTAACTCTAGTTCTAATTCCCAATTGACTAATAAAGTAGATGCCCTAGCTCATCAACTAGAAAAATTCATCTCTCTAGGGTCTTCTTCTTCTTCAGCTCCTCAGATCACGGAAGTTTGTACCGTATGTTCTGCAATAGATCACTCTACTCTAGACTGTCCAATCGGTTCACAATTTCCTGAATTCATGCAAGAACAAATCTGTGCCGCCCAAGGATATACAAGGAATTACAATCTGTATTCTAACACGTATAATCCAGGCTGGCGAGACAATCCCGCATTTTCGTGGCGACAAGGGAATCAAGATACTCAGTTTCCTCAACATCAATATCAAAAAAGACAAGGAAACTATGAGCCTCATCAACAAAGTCAGCAAGGAAATGTTGACAATCGATTCCCTCAACAACAATATCAGAGGCCACAAAATAATAACCCTCCTGGTTACTATCCAGTCCAACAGGACAATCCGTTCAGAACACAACGGAACAATGTCCCAACTCTTCCTCCTGCACAGTCATCATCTGATGACAAATTTGACAAACTTATGCAAATGTTCCAAGTTCAGCAACAATCTATTGCTAAACTTGAAGGATAAATCGGGCAGATGGCCCAAACTTTAAGTAAGAGAGACGTGGATAAGCTTTTATCTCAGACCGTGGTAAATCCACAAGGACAGTGTAGTACTGTCCAAACTGAGATAGTACAAGAACAGGCCAAGGCTGTAGTTACCCTTAGGAGTGGGAAAACTATTGATAACCAAGTTAGAGTAAAGGTTAGGGATGTTCCAGAAGAAATTGAGGAATTAGAGGAATCTGAGATTGAGGTCTTAAGCAAAGATGTTAAAGATTGCCGTAGGAATAAAAACCTAACGGTGGAGCCTATAGTTGAACCATCCTCACGAGCACCTTTTCCCACAGCTCTATCCCGTCCAAAGCCGACTGATGATCCTAAACAACTCAAGGTCTTAGAGCATCTGAAAGATATTAAGATCAATTTGCCATTAGTTGAGGTAATGCAATAGATTCCAGCCTATGCCAAATTTCTAAAGGATTTATGTGAGAAAAAGAGACGGACCAACTCCATTCCTAAGAAGGTCCGTCTTACTGAAAAGGTTAGCAATATCTGCACTAGAGGACTGCCTCAGAAGTGCAGTGACCCAGGAGCTTTCACCATTCCATGCTTAATTAATGACCAACGCATAGAAAGTGCCTTGCTAGACTTAGGATCTAGTGTTAACCTCATCCCTCACACAGTCTACCAAAGGTTAGGTCTTGGAGTGTTAACACTGACTAATGTGACCCTCCAATTGGCAGATAGATTTGAGCGACGACCTTGAGGTGTTGTAGAAGATGTGATCGTTAGAGTAGGAGAATTCTTATTCCTAGTGGACTTCATTGTGTTAGATATGGACTTAGGCCCTGATAACAAAAATACCACTCCCGTTTTACTAGGCAGACCATTCCTAGCAACAGCTGATGCTGTTATCTATTGTAGGATGGGTATGATAGAACTAACATTTGGGAACATGAGAACTAAGCTAAGGGTTGCTGATGCAGCCAACAAATTGAATCAAGATGAAAAAGAAGAATGCTTCCATGTTGATACCATTGACTCATGTATAGATGAGTTTGCCCAATTGATTCTAACTCCTAATCAAGAAATAGCTGAGTTAGAACAACTTTTGTATGAGTGCGACATTTCTCCTGAAATGGTCTCCTCTGCTTCCATTGTTGTTGATCCAAACAAGGACGATCAAGTAACAACTCATTTCCCTAAAGTTTCAAACTGTCCCACAATTGAGTCCCTACCAATTTTAGAACTCAAAACCTTGCCCCAGCATCTTAAGTATGCCTACTTAGGACCTGATGAGACTCTTCCAGTCATCATTGCCTCGGATTTGACTCCCGAGCATGAAGACAGACTGTTAAAAGTCCTAAGTACCCATAAACAGGCGATAGGTTGGACGATTTCTGACTTGAAAGGCATTGATCCCTCTGTGTGTATGCACAAAATTCATCTCAAGGAAGGAGTTACTCCTTCTCGAGAATTTCAGAGAAGACTAAACCCAAAGATGGGTGATGTCGTCCACAAGGAGATCATTAAGTTGCTTGATGCGAGTATTATATACCCAATTTCTAATAGTCCATGGGTAAGTCCGGTACAAGTGTTACTGAAGAAATTTGGGACTACTATGGTCCCAAATAATAAAGGTGAGCTAATTTCTACACACATCACAACAGGGTGGCATGTATGCATTGACTATAGAAAGCTCAATTCCAAAACAAGGAAAGACCATTTCTCTTTACCCTTCCTTGACCAAGTCCTAGATAGAATAGCCAGACAAGGCTACTACTGCTTTCTAGATGGGTATTCGGGATATAACTAAATCCTAGTCTTTCCTAAAGATCAGGAAAAGACTATATTCACATGCCCTTATGGGACCTTTGCATTCCGACGTATGCCTTTCGGTCTTTGCAATGCTCCTGCGACGTTTCAAAGATGTGTGATGGCTCTTTTCTCAGACATGATCGAAAAGTTCATGGAAGTCTTTATGGATGACTTCTCAGTATTTGGAACTACCTTCGACGAGTGCCTCACACACCTTTCTCTAGTGTTAGACCGATGTGTTGAAACAAATTTGGTTCTAAGTTGGGAAAAAAGCCACTTTATGGTTAGGCAAGGTATAGTTCTGGGTCATGTTGTTACACATGATGGAATCCATGTGTACCCAGCCAAAGTAGAGCTAATAGAAAACCTGCCCGCAACCAAGACGGTGCGTGATATCCGATCATTCCTTGGTCACGCCGGTTTTTATCGACGTTTCATTAAGGATTTTAGCCATATAGCCCGACCACTCTCTAGTCTTCTAGCAAATGATACTGAGTTCAAATTTGATGACAAATGCTCAGAAGCTTTTGAGAAACTTAAATCCTTACTATCCTCTGCTCCTATAATCCAACCTCCTGACTACAGTCTCCCCTTTGAGATAATGTGCGATGAATCAGACTATGCAGTGGGAGCTGTATCAGGACAGCATAGGGATAAACTGCCTACCGTGATATATTATGCCAGCAAAACCTTGGACGATGCACAAAAGAACTATACAACCACTGAAAAGGAATTGTTGGCTGTAGTCTTCTCATTAGACAAATTCAGATCTTACATCCTAGGATCCAAAGTAATAGTATACATGGACCACGCATCTTTGTGGTATTTACTGACCAAAAAGGATACAAAGCCCTGTCTAATCTGTTGGCTATTACTTCTTCAAGAGTTTGACCTTGAGATCAAGGACAAGAAAGGAAGCGAGAATTCTGTCGCCGATCATCTATCACGTCTTATACGTGATTCTCCTATTGACTCTTTGCTTTTCAAAGATACGTTCCCTGATGAACAACTTTTTGCCATCTCACATAAGACCCCATGGTATGCCCACTTTGTCAATTATTTGGCTGCCCAAGAATTTCCAACTCACTAGGGTAAAAGAGAAAAGGAACGGGTCAGGGCACAAAGCAAGTACTTTATCTGGGAAGATCCCTATCTTTTCAAGATTTGTGCCGATCAGGTCATTAGGAGATGTGTACTTGAGGAAGAATTTGACAATATACTCCAATTCTGCCACTCTGAAGCATGTGGTGGACATTTTGGAGGAAAAAGGACGGCTGCCAAAGTCCTTCAAAGTGGGTTCTTCTGGCCCACTCTTTTCAAAGATGCCCAGCAAATGTGTAAAAATTGCCCACAATGTCAACAAGCTGGCTCTATTTCAAGAAGGGACATGATGCCCCTTACACCCATCCTCATTTGTGAAATATTCGATGTGTGGGGTATAGACTTTATGGGTCCCTTCCCTCCTTCCTCAGGCTATTCTTATATTCTTGTTGGTGTGGACTATGTGTCCAAGTGGGTAGAAGCAGTGGCAACCCGAACCAATGACCACAAAGTTGTGGTCAAGTTCATTAAAGAGAATATCTTTTCTCGATTTGGGGTGCCACGTGTGCTTATAAGTGACGGAGGACAGCATTTCCGTCACAGGACACTAGAAGCCTTATTGAGAAAATACTCTGTCCACCACAAGATAGCAATGCCTTACCACCCACAAACAAGTGGGCAAGTTGAGGTATCAAATAGGGAGATTAAGTCAATTCTTCAGAAAACGGTTAGGCCCGATCGCAAAGATTGGTCAAGTCGTCTGCATGACGCATTATGGGCCTATCGTACTGCTTTCAAAACTCTCATCGGTATGTCCCCGTATAGATTAGTATACAGTAAAGCTTGCCATCTTCCTGTTGAATTAGAGCATAAATCCTATTGGGCTATTAAGGCCCTGAACTTTGACTTACAACAGGCAGGTGAAGGTAGGAAGTTGGCGTTGAGTGAACTGGAAGAGCTTCGTTTCGAAGCTTATGAGAATGCCAAGATCTACAAAGAGAGAATGAATAGGATTCATGATAGATCTATTTTAAGAAAAACTTTATCTCCTTCTGATAAAGTTTGGTTGTTTAACTCCAAATTGAAGTTCTTCCCAGGAAAGTTAAGAACAAGATGGGATGGTCCTTATGAAGTGGTTAAAGTATATCCTTCTGGAGTTATCTTAATTAAAAATCTCACAGATGGGCATGTCATCACAGTCAATGGACAAAGATTGAAACATGCATTCAATCCAAATATGGTTCCTCATGAAGTTGAATCTGTAGAACTTCAGGACCTTGCAGGCATTCCATAAATGAAATTCTGCCAAGCTAAAGGCATTACAACTCAGCACAACCATCTGGCTGAAGACGTTAAACTTAGCGCTACTAGGAGGCAACCTAGATTTTTAAAATGCTTATATGTGTTTATTTTTCTTTGTCTGTGTGATTTTATGATTTCTTTAGTCCTCTGTATTTACTTTGTTTATGTATTTATAGATAACTCTTGAACCCCATAAAAGTGGTTAAATGGTCTGGGTAGTTAAATTATTTGCTTAATATATTAGTTATTTTCTGTGACCAAATTTCTTTGTGATTTTTCCCTTATATTTTTGTTTGACTATTTTTATTTTTAGTATAGCTAACTTTTATTTTTGCTGTGTTGATGATAATCTGTAAAATGCTGTGTCTACTAATCTTTAATTGCAGAATGATACATCTTTTGGCAAAAGTTAGTAGAAAGGCTTTGACATCAACATAAAAATGCTTCACATCAGGTAATATCTTTCCTTACTACATTTCCCTTTATACCTGATCACCATGCGTTGTAGAGTAAGCAAACCATAGGTTTGGGGATGTAGCATTTGTCATTATATTCCTTCTTGCATATTACACTCTCACTGTCTTACATTATTATTTGCTTGAGGACAAGCAAAGTTTCGGTGTGGGGGTGCGTGTATTTCATGAAAATCTTTTTCAAAATATGCAAGAAATACACTATTTGTGATCATGAGAAAGAGTATTTGCTATCTTACTTATTTAAAGGAAGACGATTTAGATGATTTGAGAACTTTTATTGTTAGCTATGTATTGTGAAAAACTCTGAGGAAACTCTGTAAGAAAACTTTGGGGTATTGTATCCATGAGTAAACCTAGTTGTTCTTCTTTTCTTCAATTGATAGCTATGTGATTATGAAAGGACTGAGATAGGATTACCGTTTGTTATAAGAACTTCTTGTGATTGAAACCTGAACCCTTATGCCATGTCTGTACAATATGTTATGTTATTTTGTTTGTATGTACACTCTGAAAAAAAAACAAGAAAAAGAAAAGAAAAAAAAAACAACAAAGAAAACAAAAAAAAAGAAAAAAGAAAAAGAAAAAAAGAGAGTTGTACATAACTTTACTGTTGAATAAAATTTTTTGTGTAAATATGTTGTTAATCTCTAACCACCACTATCCTAGACATTGAAATATGGGATATGTTCTATAGTATAAGGTTTCGAGCCTAGATATCTTGGGTGATTAAGGCACGTAGGGGTCCCTTTGAAACCTGGCAACCTCAGTCATAATGGCAGGGGATTGTTGGCCTTAAAGCCCGCTACATGGGATATTCAAAAAGCAAAGGAAACTGAACACTATATAGAGGTTTTATTAGTTGTACTTTTATATTTCTGGCAAATGTTAAAGGGTTAAGGCATGATCAAGAGTTTGATTACAAATGTAGGTAAGAATATCAAGGTCCAATCTGTTTGCATAACTTGAAAGTTGAGAATTTTATGAACTTAATCTGCTTAGTTTACTTCTAAATATGTACCCCGAAACAATCAATAGTTGATTTCCAATAAGAGTACCTATTTGAGAAAAATTTGCAAAAGGTTCTCTTATCATGTTTATCATTAATTGCTGAATAGGTTTAAGATAGTAGATTGCATTTCTCATGATTAATTTTTGGAATGTGTTTGACAAAAAGTTAGGATAGATTTTTGCATCTATTTTTGACTTGTAAAAATTATGCAAAATTTCACTTTGAATCTGTTTTAAAGACAGTCTTGCTTGAGGACAAGCAATGTTTAGGTTTGGGGATGTTGATGTGACTGTATTTACAGCACTCAAACTATGGTATTTGTACTGCATTTGTATCTTAACTCTGGAATAAATGCAACACTTTGATACTTTCGATGCAATGTAGGAAAATACTGAAAAGTGAAGAATCAGGCCCGAAATGATCCAAATTGCAAGTCAAGAAGTAAGAATGGGAAAGCATGAGAAGCGGTTGAAGAATGAAGCTCATAGAAAAGAAACTTGGCTGAAACTAGCAAGAAATCGGACTCGGAACATTGACCCAGATGATCTCAAATAGTGACCCATGTCCGTTTTTGGCAAATCATATTAGTTTTTCGGGTAGAAACAGCATTCTGAGCACAACGCAGGACTTTGTCATGCGCGTGGCGTGATTTTAGCCAAATTCCATTGTTTGGAGGGTCAAAGCAGTGAAAAATGCCCAAAAATGCTGCGGTCAACAATCTGGTCAAAGTCAACAAACGAAAAAAAATTAACTATTTCAGAATTTTTGCCTATAAATAGAGCTTCAACCATTTGAGAAATCTTGAGTTAATTTTGGAGTATTATCAATATTTTTGATATAATTCCGAGTTAATTCTATTTAGTTTTAAATTTTAGTTTTAGTTAATTAAGTAGTAGTAGAATACGGGGGAAGTCCCGCCTAGGTAGCTCTTATTCGGGAAAATTTTGCCCGAATAGCTACTTTTAGGGGGAAATCCGACCCAAGTTGTTATTATCCGGGGGAGGTTCTGCCCGAATAGTTTTTAATAGGAAAGCTCTTATTCGGGGGAAACTCATCCATAATAGTTCTTATTCGGGAAAAATTAGCTCTGCCCGAATAGCTATTTTGCGTCGGACCTCTGCTCAAATTTTGGGAATCAGGAAAACGCGTTCGCCAATATGGGGGACCCTTTCTTGACTCTCTTTTATTTACATAACTTGTATTCATTTATGTCTGAGTAGATTGATATCTAGGGGTGAATATTGTAAATGATGGTATTTTAATATATGGTCTCGGATATAGTTTATTCAATTCATATTGCAATGTATGGCTTGTTTTAATTAAGTATTTCATACGTAATGCTTTTAAGTAGACGTTATGATTGCTTTACTTTCGCTTCATAAATATTATACTTGTAGTTAATATTATGAATGCATTACTTTAGTGTCATATAATTGTTTTAATCGTGAGTCTATAGGTTGTACCATAGACTCCATGAAACTATAGGTTGTACCATAGTTTCTATCTGTAAGGTTAATTCCTTAGTTTAGTTTGCCTTGTTGTACTTGGTTAAAATAAGCTAAGTAGATTAACTAGGTCTATAGCTTTTAGCTTAACCGGGTGTATGCTTGTAGCTTAAACCCTTGCAGAATTAGATAAACTAGATATCGAGCTTATATTAATTGCCTCATTTACATGTTCAAACCCCTAGATCACCACATCTCGTATTCCACTAATACTTAGTATAACTTAGATAATTTAGTTAGTTTAATTTAGTTTACATTTCTCGCACGTTACTCAAACCTACCTTGCGATTTGTCACTTAAGCGCTTTAACACTTTCACACTACTTCACTAACTTAAACTAGCGAGCTTCCCTGTGGTACGATTCCGCACTCAGAGCACACTACACTACAAAGATCCGTGCACTTGCGGGTATTTTAACTTGGTTATTTTGCGCACATTTTAACGCACAACCCGATCGCATCAGTAGTCACGGTTGCACCGGCAAGCCCGATGCCGCCCGGTGTGCGTGAACGCTACCATGCCAGAATGAAAGGTTGCAACCTTGTATGCAATGCACATTTATGACATTTAATATATCACATTAGGAGGACAACAAAGTAGGTTGCCTCGGACAGTCATAAGATTGCACATTGACAAGTAACAAGCGAGGCACGAATAGACAAGTAATTTCACTTGAAAAGCATATGGAGTTATATGAGCATTAAATGGGCAGCCATGTAATGCACTTAAATCAGGTCATACAACTCATTTCAACGTCCACGTAATCAAATAATAAGGTTATTCAACATGCAACAACAATCTACGTTGTTCGGAGCAAGAAAGGCCTATTTGTCAACATGCAACGAATCAATATCACATTTAGGGCTATAAGGGCAACTATGGGCAGCCTACTCAACATATAATTACACACAATATCCAAAGGATCAACACTTAGCAAGTTTACCTAGTCACTAGGGTTTCCATTTCGTGCTTACCCGTGCAATTAAGCCCCAAGTCAACTCAAAATCAATCTCAAGCCAAGCATCAATTAATCCAAACATCCCCAAGTACTCAAAACAGTCCACACAACATCCCAATGCCACAATCCAAAGCAATTAATACCACAAGAGAAGTTACAACAAATTTTCTAAGCATATAACTAAGTGAAACCCTCACTGCAATAGGCTGTTTCTCACAATCATTAAGTCAAGAAAACAGTCTCCAATTCCAGTAAATAAGATGTCAAATTAAATCTTAAGAAGTGAGCTAAAATCAAAAACAAACCTTGCATCATTTGGAGTTCGAGATCAATCGTTATGGCCAAAACAGTGGGATTGCACAAAACTGTCCAGATTTACACACATTTCAATAATTGTCATTTTTGAGGTCCTTAGGGTCAGATTTAGCCTTAGTCCATTTCTGAAAAAAATGTCCAGAACTGAAAAATATGTCAGCACACCAAATTTTATGCATTTTGGACATCATTTACTAAGTCAAAACTGGTTCGTTCCACAAGGTCAGTGCATCTGCCAAAACCTGCTTCATTTTTCCAGACTTCCAGATTTGGACACATTTTAATGATTTGCCATTTTGAGGATCTTAGAGTCAAAATTAGCTTTGGCCTATTTCTGCGACAAATGTTCAAAACTGGAAAAACTAGTCACCTAAAAATTTTCATGCATTTTCAAAATCATTTTCCTAGCCAAAATCACCTCGAAACAACAAGTCAGAGAGCTGTCAACAAACCCGATTTCATCTATCATCAACATCATGCCAAAATCTTGCCATGCATGGTTGTAAAAGCTTATGAACAAACATATAACTCAAGTACAGAAGCAAAGACATACATTTAAGAGCATGCATGTAGATTTTTGAAGGATTTTCAAAAGGTTTTAGCCCTCACCTTAGGAGATCAACAAGAAGATGCACAAAACTTGATGAAGCACAAATTTCTTCTTCTTCCTTGCTTAGCCAAGACACCACCCGATTTCTCTCTATTTTTCCTAGCTTAGTGGCCAAGTTCTTAGTACATGCATGTGGTTAGAACAAGAAGAAAAGAAATGGAAGCTAGTGAACTCACCTAAGCCGAAATGGTGACTCAAAGGACATGCATGTGTGATTCTTGCATCCTAGCTAGCTTGGGTGAGTTTCTTTGCTTGTTGCTTCTCTTGATGCACCATGGATTGATGAAGATGAGCAATGAAGTTAACAATTTTCAGCTAGGGCCGAGAGAGATAGAGAAGAATGAGAGGGAAAGAGAGAAATGTGAGGAAATGAGAGAATGAAGAAAAAATGATGGCTTTGCAAAAGATGAAGCATATTCGGCCTTGGGCATAGCAAAATTCAGATTTATGTCTTCAAGATTCTTGGATTTTCAAGTGTTTAGCATGGCCAAGGAGTGTTGGTCGAGTATGGTGGAGTTTTGAGGAGATTTTGAGCAATTTTTTTATGCATTTGTGTCATAGAATGTCATAAAATGTTGGGAATAAGATTTGAATTATGCAAAGCAAGCCCAAAGCCCTTGTAGTGGTCGGCCAAGGCAATAAAATCTGATTTTTTTGTCATCTTATGTGCATTATTTAATTGTGTGTTGAAAGTGCAAAAAGAATAAGGAATAAAGAATAAGGAATGTCTAGCTTTTTGTGAGAATTTGTCTTGTAGTGGGTTGAATTTGTAATTTAATAATAGTTAGTGGATTTTGTAGGATTAATTAATGACCTAGTGCTTCGTGCAAGATGCTTTCTTGACTAGCATGAGGGCAAGATTTCCTAGGTTTAGGGCATGCACTACAAGGTAGGACACGAATTACAAGATGAATGCACGTTTTTCTATTAAATGCACGCAACCCTAAATGTATGCACGTAATTCAATGCATGGCACACAAAACGAACAAAATTCTTAAACCTAGGTCAAGGCACGCAAGTCCAGATTAGGGCACATGAAAAGAGGTATCGCACGCAAATCGAGGTCGGGCCTCACAATAGTACTAGGATGGGTGACCCCCAGGGAAGTCCTCGTGTTGCACCCCCTTTTCAATTTTTTTTGCTCTGGTTAGGGTTGCCAACATAATTTATCCACCACATTTCTATTATCGAATCCCACGACACCCTGGGCAAGACAACTTCGCTTCATGTGGAGATTGGGCCCGCAAACCGAGGGCGTAGGGCTTGTGACCTGGTCTACGTCGCTGCGGTGCCCATAACTTTGGATCCGTAAGGAGTTACGCAGCGCACAGCATACCATTGCAAAGCTCTCCGAGAGCTCTATGACAGGGGCAGCCAGCTTGCTTGCTGTGCCCATTTTTGGAGCCCAAAATCAAACGTTTTCAAAAGTTTCGAGCCACTTTTCTTCTTTTGCTCTATTTTTTCATCCCGCATCGTACGTCGTGAGTTGGTAAAAGAACGACAACCTTACTCCCGGGACATTAGAGGGCCCTACAAAGCGTCGATATCACGTCTTGTGAGAATGCTGCTTTGTTGAAGCGGATGGGTTGTCGTTAAGCCCATTGGGCCTTCTAAATGGGCCATCTCTCTAGGCTAGGACTGTGAACCGTTAACAAATAAAGGATTTGTGTCCTCAACATGACGAGTGCGTTCATAACAGCACTAATGCACCGAATCCCATCAGAACTCCGAAGTTAAGCGTGCTTGGGCGAGAGTAGTACTAGGTTGGGTGACCCCTAGGGAAGTCCTCATGTTGCACCCCCCTTTTCAATTTTTTATGCTCTGGTTAGGGTTGCCAAGATACTTTATCCACCACATTTCTATTATCGAATCCCACGGCATCCTGGGCAAGACAACTTCGCTTGACGTGGAGGATGGGCCAGCAAATCGAGGGCGTAGTGCTTGTGACCAGGTCTCCGTCGCTTCGATGCCCATAACTTTTGATCCGTAAGGAGTTACACGGTGCACAGCATACCGTTGCAAACCTCTCCGAGAGCTCTACGACGGGGGCAGCCAGCTTGCTCGCCTTGCCCATTTTTGGAGCCCAAAATCAAACTTTTTTACCTATTTCGGGCCATTTTTCTAATTTTGGTTTGTTTTTCTGTCCCGGATCGTACGTCGTAAGCTGTTAAAAAGACGACAACCTTCCTCGCGGGACATTAAAGGGCCCTACAACGCGTCGATATCACGTCTTGCTTGGATGCTGCGTTGTTGATGCGTATGGGTTGCTGTTAAGCCCATTGGGCCTTATGAATGGGCTATCTCTCTAGGCAGGGACTATGAACCGTTAACACATAATGGAATTGTGCCCTCAACATGACGGGTGCTATCATACCAGCACTAATGCACCAGATCCCATCAGAACACCGATGTTAAGCGTGCTTGGACAAGGGTAGTACTAGGATGAGTGACCCCCTGGGATGTTCTCGTGGTGCACCCCTCATTTCAAATTTTTTTACGCGGCGCCCATAACTTTTGATCCATAAAGAGTTACGCGGCGCACAGCATACCGTTGCAAAGCACTACGAGAGTGCTACGACGAGAGCAGCCAGCTTGCTTGCTGTGCCCATTTTTGGAGCCCAAAATCGAACGTTTTCAATAGTTTCGGGCCACTTTTCTTCTTTTCCTCTATTTTTTCATCCCGGATCGTACGTCGTGAGTTGTTAAAAGAACGACAACCTTACTCGCGGGACATTAGAGGGCCCTACAAAGCGTCGATATCATATCTTGCGAGGATGTTGCGTTGTTGAAGCGGATGGGTTGTCGTTAAGCCCATTGGGCCTTCTGAATGGGCCATCTCTCTAGGCTGGGACTGTGAACCGTTAACACATAAAGGAATTGTACCCTCAACATGACGGGTATGATCATACCAGCACTAATGCACCGGATCCCATCAGAACTCCGAAGTTAAGCGTGCTTGGGCGAGAGTAGTGCTAGGATGGGTGACCCCCTGGGAAGTCCTCGTGTTGCACCCCCTTTTCAATTTTTTTTGCTCCGGTTAGGGTTGCCAAGATAATTTATCCACCACATTTCTATTATCGAATCCCACGGCACCCTGGGCAAGACAACTTCGCTTCACGTGGAGGATGTGCCAGCAAACTGAGGGCGTAGTGCTTGTGACCAGGTCTCCGTCACTTCGGTGCCCATAACTTTTGATCCGTAAGGAGTTACGCGGCGCACAACATACCGTTGCAAAGCTCTCCGACAGTTCTACGATGGGGGCAGCCAGCTTGCTCGCTTTGCCCCTTTTTGGAGCCCAAAATCGAACGTTTTCACCAGTTTCGGGCCACTTTTCTTCTTTTGCTCTATTTTTTCATCCCGGATTGTACGTCGTGAGCTATTAAAAGGACGACAAACTTACTCGTGGGACATTAGAGGGCCCTACAGCGCGTCGATATCACATCTTGTGAGGATGCTGCATTGTTGAAGCAGATGGGTTATCGTTAAGCCCATTGGGCCTTTTGAATGGGCCATCTCTCAAGGCTGCAACTGTGAACCGTTAACACATAAATGAATTGTGCCCTCAACATGACAGGTGCGATCATACCAGCACTAATGCATCGTATCCCATCAGAACTCCGAAGTTAAGCGTGCTTGGGCGAGAGTAGTACTAGGATGGGTGACCCCTTGGGAAGTCCTCGTGTTGCACCCCCCTTTTCAATTTTTTTTGCTCCGGTTAGGGTTGCCAAGATAATTTATCCACCACAATTCTATAATCGAATCCCACGGCACCCTGGGCAAGACAATTTTGCTTAACGTGGAGGCTGGGCCCGCAAACCGAGGACGTAGGGCATGTGATCAGGTCTTTGTCGCTCCAGTGCCCATAACTTTTGATCCGTAAGGAGTTACGCGGCGCACAGCATACCGTTGCAAAGCTCTCTGAGAGCTCTACGACGGAGGATGCCAGCTTGCTCACTGTGCCCATTTTTGGAGCTGAAAATCGAACATTTTCACCAGTTTCGGGCCACTTTTCTTCTTTTGCCTTATTTTTCGTCTCAGATCGTACGTCGTGAGCTGTTAAAAGGACGACAACCTAACTCACGGGACATTAGAGGGCCCTACAACGCATTGATATCACGTCTTGCGAGAATGCTACGTTGTTGAAGCGGATGGGTTGTCGTTAAGCCCATTGGGCCTTCTGAATGGGCCATCTCTCTAGGCTGGGACTGTGAACCATTAACACATAAAGGAATTGTGTCCTCAACATGACTGGTGCGATCATACCAGCACTAATGCGCCGAATCCCATCAGAACTTCGAAATTAAGCGTACTTAGGAGAGAGTAGTAGAGGGATGGGTGACCCCCTGGGAAGTCCTCGTGTTGCACCCCCCTTTTCAATTTTTTTTGCTCTGGTTAGGGTTGCCAAGATAATTTATCCACCACATTTCTATTATCGAATCCCACGGCACCCTAGGCAAGACAACTTCGCTTCACGTGGAAGTTGGGCCCGCAAACCGAGGGCGTAGGGCTTGTGACCAAGTCTCCGTCACTCCGGTGCCCTTAACTTTTGATCCGTAAGGAGTTACGCAGCACACAGCATACCGTTGCAAAGCTCTCCGAGAGCTCTACGATGGGGGCAGCCAGCTAGCTTGCTGTGCCCTTTTTGGATCCCAAATTCGAACATTTTTATCAGTTTCTGGCCACTTTTCTTCTTTTGCTCTGTTTTTCCATCGCTGATCGTACGTTGTGAGCTGTTAAAAGGATGACAACCCCACTCGCGGGACATTAGAGGGCCCTACAACGCGTCGATATCACGTCTTGCGAGGATGCTGCGTTGTTGAAGCGGATGGGTTGTCGTTAAGCCCTTAGGCTTTCTGAATGAGCCATCTTTTTGGGCTGGGACTATGAACCGTTAACACATAAAGGAATTGTGCCCTCAACATGACGGGTGCGATCATACCAGTTCTTATGCACCGGATCCCATAAGAACTCCGAAGTTAAGCGTGCTTGGGCGAGAATAGTACTAGGATGGGTGACCCCCTGGGAAGTCCTCATGTTGCACCCCTCTTTTCAATTTTTTTTGCTCTGGTTTGGGTTGCCAAGATAATTTATCCACTACATTACTATTATCGAATCCCACGGCACCCTGGGCAAGACAACTTCGCATCACGTGGAGGCTGGGCCCGCAAACCGGGGGCATAGTGCTTGTGACCAAGTCTCCGTCACTCCGTTGCCCATAACTTTTGATCCGTTAGGAGTTACGCGGCGCACAACATAGCGTTGCAAAGCTCTCCGAGAGCTCTACGACGGGGGCAGCCAGCTTTCTCGCTGTGCCCCTTTTTGGAGCCCAAAATCAAACGTTTTCACCAATTTCGGGCCACTTTTGTTCTTTTGCTCTTCTTTTCCATCTCGGATCGTACGTCGTAAGCTGTTAAAAGGACGACAACTTTACTCGCGGGACATTAGAGGGCCCTACAACGCGTCGATGTCATATTTTGCGAGGATGCTGCATTGTTGAAGTAGATGGGTTGTCGTTGAGCCTATTGGGCCTTTTGAATGGGCCATCTCTCTAGGCTGGGACTGTGAACTGTTAACATATAAAAAAATTGTGCCATCAACATGACGGGTGCGATCATACCAGTACTAATGCACCGGATCCCATCAGAACTCCGAAGTTAAGCGTGCTTGGGCGAGAGTAGTACTAGGATGGGTCACCCCCTGGGAAGTCCTCCTGTTGCACCCCCATTTTCAATTTGTTTTGCTCCGGTTAGGGTTGCCAAGATAATTTATCCACTACATTACTATTATCGAATCCCACGGCATCCTGGGAAAGACAACTTCGCTTCACGTGGAGGCTGGGCCCGCAAACCGATGGCATAGTGCTTGTGACCAAGTCTCCGTCGCTCCGGTGCCCATAACTTTTGATCCGTTAGGAGTTACGCGGCGTACAGCATACCGTTGCAAAGCTCTCCGAGAGCTCTACGACGAGGGTAGCCAACTTGCTAACTGTGACCCTTTTTGGAAGTAAAAATCGGACATTTTCACCAGTTTTGTACTACTTTTCTTCTTTTGCTATTCTTTTCCATCCCGGATCGTATGTCGTAAGCTGTTAAAAGGATGACAACCTTACTCGTGGGACATTAGAGGGCCCTACAACTCGTCGATATCACGTCATGCGAGGATGCTGCGTTGTTGAAGCAGATGGGTTGTCGTTAAGCCTATTGGGCCTTTTGAATGGGCCATCTCTCTAGGCTGCGACTGTGAACCGTTAACACATAAAGGAATTGTGCCATCAACATGACGGCTACGATCATACCAGCTCTAATGCACCGAATCCCATCAGAACTCCGAAGTTAAGCGTGGTTGGGCGAGAGTAGTATTAGGATGGGTGACCCCCTGGGAAGTCCTCATGTTGCACCCCCCTTTTCAATTTTTTTTGCTCTGGTTAGGGTTGCCATGATACTTTATCCACCACATTTCTATTATCGAATCCCACGACACTTTGGGTAAGACAACTTTGCTTCGCGTGGAGGTTGGGCCCGCAAACCGAGCGCATAGGACTTGTGACCAGGTCTCCGTCGCTCCGGTGCCCATAACTTTTGATCCGTAAGGAGTTACGCAGCGCACAGCATACCATTGCAAAGCTCTCTGAGAGCTCTACGACGGGGGCAGCTAGCTTGCTCGCTGTGCCCTTTTTGGAGCCCAAAATCAAACGTTTTAATTAGTTTCGGGCCACTTTTCTTCTTTTGCACTCTTTTTCCATCCCGGATCGTACGTCGTGAGCTGTTAAAAGGACGACAACCTTGCTTGCGGGACATTAGAGGGACCTACAACGCGTCGATATCACGTCTTGCGAGGATGCTGCGTTGTTGAAGCAAATGGGTTGTCGTTAAGTCTATTAGGCCTTTTGAATGGGCCATCTCTCTAGGCTGGGACAGTGAACCGTTAACACATAAAGGAATTGTGCCCTCAACACGACGGGTGCGATCATACCAGCACTAATGCACTGGATCACATCAGAACTCCGAAGTTAAGCATACATGGGCGAGAGTAGTACTAGGATGGGTGACCCCCTGGGAAGTCCTCGTGTTGCACCCCCTATTTTCAATTTTTTTTTGCTCTGGTTAGGGTTGCCAAGATACTTTATCAACCACATTTCTATCACTGAATCCCACGGCACCTTGGGCAAGACAACTTCGCTTCACGTGGAGGCTGGGCCCGCAAACCGAGGGCGTAAGGCTTGTGACCAGGTCTCCGTCACTCCGGTGCCCATAACCTTTGATCCGTAAGGAGTTACGCAGCGCACAGCTTACCGTTGCAAAGCTCTCCAAGAGCTCTACGACAGGGGCAGCCAGCTTGCTCGCTGTGCCCATTTTTGGAGCACAAAATCAAACGTTTTGACCAGTTTTGGGCCACTTTTCTTCGTTTGCTCTGTTTTTCCGTCCCGAATCGTACGTCATGAGCTGTTAAAAGGATGAAAACCTTACTCGCTGGACATTAGAGGGCCCTACAATGCGTCGATATCACGACTTGCGAGGATGCTGCGTTTTTGAAGCAGATGGGTTGTCGTTAAACCCATTGGGCCGTTTGAATGGGCCATCTCTCTAGGCTGGGACTGTGAACCGTTAACACATAAAGGAATTGTGCTCTCAACATGACGGGTGCGATCATACCAGCATTAATGCACCGTATCCCATCAGAACTCTGAAGTTAAGCGTGCTTGGGCGAGAGTAGTACTAGGATGGGTGACCCCCTGGGAAGTCCTCGTGTTGCACCCCCTTTTCAATTTTTTTTGCTCCGGTTAGGGTTGCCAAGATAATTTATCCACCACATTTCTATTATTGAATCCCACGGCACCCTAGGCAAGACAACTTCGCTTCACGTGGAGGTTGGGCCCGCAAACCGAGGGCGTAGGGCTTGTGACCAGGTCTTTGTCGCTCCGGTGCCCATAACTTCTGATCCGTAAGGATTTACGCAGCGCACAGCATACCGTTGCAAAGCTCTCCGAGACCTCTACGATAGGGGTAGCCAGCTTGTTTGCTTTGCCCTTTTTGGAGCCCAAATTCAAATGTTTTCATCAGTTTCGGGCCACTTTTCTTCTTTTCCTCTGTTTTTCCGTCCCGGATCGTACGTTGTGAGCTGTTAAAAGGATGACAACCCTACTCGTGGGACATTAGAGGGCCCTACAACGCGTCGATATCACGTCTTGTGAGGATGCTGCGTTGTTGAAGTGGATGGGTTGTCGTTAAGGCCATTGGGCCTTCTTAATGTGCCATCTTTCTAGGCTGGGCCTGTGAACCGTTAACACATAAAGGAATTGTGCCCTCAACATGACGGGTGCGATCATACCAGCACTTATGCACCGGATCCCATCAGAACTCCGAAGTTAAGCGTGCTTGGGCGAGAGTAGTACTAGGATGGGTGACCCCCTTGGAAGTCCTCGTGTTGCACCCCTCTTTTCAATTTTTTTTGCTCCGGTTAGGGTTGCCAAGATAATTTATCCACCACATTTGTATTATCGAATCCCACGGCACCCTGGGAAAGACAACTTCGCTTCACGTGGAGGCTGGGCCCGCAAACCGAGGGCATAGTGCTTGTGACCAAGTCTCCATCGCTCTAGTGCCCATAACTTTTGATCCGTTAGGAGTTACGTGGCGCACAGCATACCGTTACAAAGCTCTCCGAGAGCTCTACGATGGGGGTAGCGAGCATGCTCACTGTTCCCGCTTTTGGAGCCCAAAATCGAACGTTTTCACCAGTTTCAGGCCACTTTTCTTCTTTTGCTCTTCTTTTCCATCCCGGATCATACGTCGTATGCTGTTAAAAGGACGACAACCTTACTCGCGGGACATTAGAGGGTCCTACAATGCGTTGATATCATGTCTTGCGAGGATGCTGCATTGTTGAAGCAAATGGGTTGTCGTTAAGCCCATTGGGCCTTTTGAATGGGCCATCTCTCTAGGCTGGGACTGTGAACCGTTAACACATAAAGGAATTGTGCCATCAACATGACGGGTGCAATCATACCTGTACTAATGCACCGGATCCCATCAGAACTCCGAAGATATACGTGCTTGGGCGAGAGTAGTACAAAGATGGGTGACCCCCCGGGAAGTCCTCATGTTGCAACCCCCTTTTCAATTTTTTTTGCTCCAGTTAGGGTTGCCAAGATACTTTTTCCACGACATTTCTATTATCGAATCCCACGACACTTTGGGCAAGATAACTTAACTTCACATGGAGGCTAGGCCCGCAAATTGAGGGCGTAGGGCTTGTGACCTAGTCTCCGTCGCTCCGGTGCCCATAACTTTTGATCTGTAAGGAGTTACGTGGCGCACAACATACCGTTACAAAGCTCTTCGAGAGCTCTACGATGGGGGTAGCCATCTTGCTCGCTATGCCCATTTTTGGAGACCAAAATCGAACATTTTCACAAGTTTCAGGCCACTTTTCTTCTTTTGCTCTGTTTTTCCGCCCCGGATCGTACGTCGTGAGCTGTTAAAAGGACGACAACCATACTCTCGGGACATTACAGGGCCCTACAACGTGTCGATATCACGTCTTGCGAGGATGTTGCGTTGTTGAAGTAGATGGGTTGTCATTAAGCCCATTGGGACTTTTGAATGGGCCATCTCTCTAGGCTGGGACTGTGAACCGTTAACACATAAAGGAATTGTGCCGTCAACATGACAGGTGCGATCATACCAGCACTTATGCACCGGATCCCATCAGAACTCCGAAGTTAAGCGTGCTTGGGCGAGAGTAGTACTAGGATGGGTGACCCCCTGGGATGTCCTCATGTTGCACCCCCCTTTTCAATTTTTTTTGCTCCGGTTAGGGTTGCCAAGATACTTTATCCACCACATTTCTATTACCGAATCCCACGTCACCTTGGGCAAGACAACTTCGCTTCACGTGGAGGCTGGGCCAGCAAACCGAGGGTGTAGTGCCTGTGACCAAGTCTCCGTCGCTCCGGTGCCCATAACTTTTGATCCATAAGGAGTTACACGGCGCACAACGTACCGTTGCAAAGCTCTCCGAGAGCTCTACGACGGGGGCAGCCAGCTTGCTCGCTGTGCCCCTTTTTGGGGCCCAAAATCGAACGTTTTCATCAGTTTTCGGCCACTTTTCTTCTTTTGCTTTTCTTTTCTATCCCGGATCGTACGTCGTAAGCTGTTAAAAGGATGACAACCTTACTCGTGGGATATTAGAGGTCCCTACAACGCGTAGATATCACGTCTTGCGAGGATACTGCATTGTTGAAGCAGATGGGTTGTCGTTAAGCCCATTGGGCCATTTGAATGGGCCATCTCTCTAGGCTGGGACTGTGAACCGTTAACACATAATGGAATTGTGCCATCAACATGACGGGTGCGATCATACCAGCACTAATGCACCGGATCCCATCAGAACTCCGATGTTAAGCGTGCTTGGGTGAGAGTAGTACTAGGATTGGTGACCCCTTGGGAAGTCCTCGTGTTGCACCCCCCTTTTCAATTTTTTTTGCTCTCACCCAGGGTAGCCAAGATAATTTATCCACCACATTTCTATTATCGAATCCCACGGCACCCTGGGCAAGACAAATTCGCTTCACGTGGAGGCTGGGCCCGTAAACCGAGGGCGTAGGGCTTGTGACCAAGTCCCTGTCACTCAGGTGCCTATCACTTTTGGTCCGTAAGGAGTTACGCGGCGCACAACATACCGTTGCAAAGCTCTCCAAGAGCTCTACGACGGGGGCAGCCAGCTTGCTTACTGTGCCCATTTTGGAGCTCAAATTCGAACGTTTTCATCAGTTTCGGGCGACTTTTCTTCTTTTGCTATGTTTTTCCGTCCCGAATTGTACGTCGTGAGCTGTTAGAAGGATGACAACCTTACTCGCGGGACATTGGAGGGCCCTACAACGCGTCGATATCACGTCTTGCGAGGATGCTCTGTTGTTGAAGCGGATGCGTTGTCGTTAAGCCCATTGGGCCTTTTGAATGGGCCATCTCTCTAGGTTGGGACTGTGAACCGTTAACACATAAAGGAATTGTGCCCTCCACATGACAGGTGCGATCATACCAGCACTAATGCCTCGGATCCCATCAGAACTCCGAAGTTAAGCGTACTTGGGCGAGAATAGTACTAGGATGGGTGACCCCTTGGGAAGTCCTCGTGTTGCACCCCGCTTTTTAATTTTTTTTGCTCCGGTTAGGGTTGCCAAGATACTTTATCCACCACATTTTGATTATTGAATCCCACGACACTTTGGGCAAGACAACTTCGCTTCACGTGGAGGCTGGGCCCGCAAACCTAGGGCGTAGGGCTTGTGACCAGGTCTCCGTCGCTTCGGTGCCCATAACTTTTGATCCGTAAGGAGTTATGCGGCTCACAGCTTACCGTTGCAAAGCTCTCCGAGAGCTCTACGACGGGGGCAGCCAGCTTGCTCGCTGTGCCCATTTTTGGAGCCCAAAATCGAACATTTTCACCAGTTCCGTGCCACTTTTCTTCTTTTGCTCTGTTTTTTCATCCCGGATCCTACATCGTGAGTTGTTAAAAGGACGACAACCTTACTCGCAAGACATTTGAGAGCCCTACAGCGCGTCGATATCACATCTTGCAAGGATGCTGCGTTGTTGAAGCGGATGGGTTGTCGTTAAGCCATTGGGTCTTCTGAATGGGCCATCTCTCTAGGCTGGGACTGTGAACTGTTGACACATAAAGGAATTGTGCCCTCAACATGACGGGTACAATCATACCAGCTGTGAGGCCCGACCCCGAATAACGTGTTACCTTGATTTGCATGCCATAGACCAAGAATGATATGACTGACCTTGGATTACGTGCCCTGTCTTGGTTTTTGTGCATGCCTCGTCTTTCGTGCCTTGACCTAGAATTATGTGCCCTAATCCTCGACTTACGTGCCCTGACTTTGAATTGCGTGCGTTATCTCATTTTGTGTGTCCTGACCTTGAATTGTGTGTTTTAACCTAGATTTAAGTGTCATGCCTTGATTTACGTGCATTGCATTGAATTACGTGCCTTGCATTGGTTTACGTGCATCCACCTAGGATTGCGTGTCTTAGTCTTGAAGTTCGTGTCTTACCTCGTAGTTCATGTCTATCTTGTAATTCGTGCCCTAGACCTTGGAATCCGTGCCACCACGTTAATCAAGAAAGAATCCTACACAAAGCACTAGACACTAAAATAATCCTACACAATCCACTAACCAATATCATATTTCTAATTCAAATTCTCTACAAACTCCACTAACAATAAAATAATACTAAACTATTCCTATATTTCCCACTATCTATTATTCTATTCATAATTCAACTCATCAACAAACATTCCTATATTTTATTCTACCTAGATTCTCTAAATTCCCAACATTCCTATGACAATTCTATGACACAAATGCATAAAACTTAACCCAAAACCCTACCCAATGCACCCAAAATCTCGACACATGCATATGCCCATGCTAGGATGATTCAAATTGTGCTTCTTGGAGACACAAATCTGATTTTTGCATGCCCAAGGCCAACATTTGCATCAACAATTGCAAAAGCTTCTATTTTCTCTCATTTCTCTCTCTCCCTCTCATTCTTCTCCCTCAATCTCGGTTTTGGCTGAGTTTTATCTTGCCTTTGCTCATCTCCATCAATACATGGTGCATAAAGACAAACAACAAGCAAAGAAACTCAACCAAGCTAGCTAGGATGCAAGAATCACACATGCATGCTCTTTGAGTCACCATTTCGGCCTTGGTGAGTTTGCTAGCTTCCATTTCTTTTCTTCTTGTTCTAACCACATGCATCTACTAAGAACTTGGTCACTAAGCTAGGAAAAATAGAGAGAAATCGGGTGGTGTCTTGGCTAAGCAAGGAAGAAGAAGAAAATCGTGCTTCATCAAATTTTGTGCAGCTTCTTGTTTATTTTGTAAGGTAAAGGCTAAAAACTTTTGAAAATCCTTCAAAAAACCACATGCAAGCT
The DNA here is from genome assembly GCA_037974665.1 of Ehretia macrophylla. Classification (NCBI taxonomy): domain Eukaryota; kingdom Viridiplantae; phylum Streptophyta; class Magnoliopsida; order Boraginales; family Ehretiaceae; genus Ehretia; species Ehretia macrophylla. The sequence continues at coordinate 82,112,060 of CM075770.1, read as the reverse complement.
CTTAAATGTATGTCTTTGCTTCTGTACTTCAGTTATATGTGTGTTCATAAGCTTTTACAACCATGCATGGCAAGATTTTGGCTTGAAGTTGATGATAGATGAAATTGGGTTTGTTGACAACTCTCTGACTTGTTGTTACGAGGTGAGTTTGGCTAGGAAAATGATGTTGAAAATGCATGAAAATTGGTAGGTAACTAGTTTTGACTCTAAGGTCCTCAAAATGGCAAATCATTAAAATGTGTCCAAATCTGGAAGTCTGGAAAAATGAAGCAGGTTTTGGCAGATGCATTGACCTTGTGGAACGAACCAGTTTTGACTTAGTAAATGAAGTCCAAAATGTATTAAATTTGGTATTATGCTAGATTTTTCAGTTCTGGAAATTTTTTTCAGAAATGGACTAAGGCTAAATCTGACCCTAAGGACCTCAAAAATGACAATTATCTAAATGTGTGCAAATCTGGATAGTTTTGTGCAATCCCACTGTTTTGGCTATAACTATTGATCTCGAACTCCAAATGATGCAAGGTTTGTTTCTGATTTTATTTCACTTCTTAAGCTTTAATTTGAAATCTTATTCACTGGAATTTGAGATTTTTTGCTTGTCTTAATGATTGTGAGAAAACAGCTATTGCAGTGAGGGTTTCATTTAGTTATATGCTTAGAAAATTTGTTGTAACTTCTCTTGTGGTATTAATTGCTTTGGATTGTGGCATTGGGATGTTATGTAGACTGTTTTGAGTACTTGGGGATGTTTGGATTAATTGATGCTTGGCTTGAGATTGATTTGAGTGGACTTGGGGCTTAATCGCACGGGTAAGCACGAAATAGAAACCCTAGCAACTAGGTAAACATGCTAAGTGTTGATCCTTTGAATATTGGGTGTAATTATATGCTTAGTAGGCTGCCCGTAGTTGCCCTTATAGCCCTAAATGTGATTTTGATTCGTTGCATGTTGACAAATAGGCCTTTCTTGCATCCGAACCACGTAGATTATTGTTGCATGTTGAATAACCTTATTATTTGATTACGTGGACGTTGAAATGAGTTATATGACTTGAATTACGTGCGTTACATGGCTGCCCGTTTAATGTTCATATAACTCCATATGCTTTTCAAGTGAAATTACTTGTCTATTCGTGCCTCGCTTGTTTACTTGTCAATGTGCAATCTTATGACTGTCCGGAGGCAACCTATTTTGTTTTCCTTCTAATTTATTATATTAAATGTCATAAATGTGCATTGCATACAAGGTTGCAACCTTTCATTCTAGCGTGGTAGCGTTCACGCACACCGGGCGGCATCGGGCTTGCCGGTGCAACCGTGACTACCATGGTCCCATTCCCTCTTTCGCTTGGGGGCTTGACTTCCTCGGAGAGTTGGGTTGTAGGATTTCGGGGTACATCCGGAGTACACCCACTTGGCGTGTTAAGGGGATGATTTGAAGTCGGCCGCAACAACTGAGAGCAAAAGCTCACCATATCCTTTTTCTATATGTATAAGTACTCTCGCTTGGTTCCTGGAGGACCTCAGGGAGGAAAGACTGGTAATTGTGTTCTTTTACTTTATATTATTGTTATCTACTTAATTGTGTTATATTCATGCTTGCAAAAGTATTTTCATAAGTTGATGTGAGGCCCGACCCCGAATTGCATGCGATACCTCGTTTCGTGTGCCCTAATCTAGATTTGCGTGCCTTGACCTAGGTTTAAGAATTTCGTTCATTTTATGTGCCATGCATTGAATTACGTGTATTCATTTAGGGTTGTGTGCATTTACTTGAAAAACGTGCGTTTGTCTCGTAGTTCGTGTCCTACCTCGTAGTGCGTGCCCTAGACCTAGGAAAGCGTGCCCTCACGCTAATCAAGAAAGCATCTTACACAAAGCACTAAACTATTAAACAATCCTACAAAATCCACTATCAATATTATAATCCTAATTCAACCCACTAAAATACAAAAATTCACTAAACACTAAACATTCTTCATTCTTTATTCCTTATTCTTTTTGCACTTCCAACACTCAATTAAAAAAAATCCAAAACATGACAAAAATTCAGATTTGGCACATGCTTTGGCCGACCACCACGTGGTATTTTGCTTGGTTGCTCAATTCAAAATTCATTCCTAGACATACTATGACATTCTATGACACAAAATGCATAAAAATTGCTCAAAACCACCTCAATTCTCTCACCTTGCTCGACCAAACCACCTATGCCCATGCTAAATTTTTAAATTTCACATTGAAGACACAAAAATCATATTTTTAATGGCCCAAGGCCGACCACAAGCTTGAAGATTGCAAAAGTTTTATTCCTTGTCATATTTTTGTCATATCTTCATTTCTTCCTCAACTTCTCTCTCTCCTCTCATTCTCGTCACCACCTCTCGGCCTTTGCTGAGTTCTCACCATACCATAGCTCATCTTCTTCATCATATGGTGCATCAAGTCAAACAACAAGCAAGGAAATTCGAGCAAGCTAGCTAGAGTTCGAAAATCACACATGCATGTCCTTTGAAGTCTTCTATTCGGCCATAGGTAAGTTTCTTGGCTTCTATTTCTTTTCTTCTTGTTCTAACCTCATGCATGTGCTAAGAGCTTGGTCACTAAGCTAGGAAAAATAGAGAAACTCTATTGGAATCTCGGCTAAGCAAGAAGAAGAAGAGATTTGAGCTTCAACAAGTTTTTGTTCATCTTCTTGGTTGTTTGCTAAGGTGAGGGCTAAAACCTTCTGAAAATCCTGTAAAATAAACATGCATGCTCATAAAAGTATGTCTTTGCTTCTGTACTTGAGCTATATGTTCGTTCATAAGCTTTTGTAACCATGCATGGCAAGATCTTGGCTTGAAAGTGATGATAGGTGAAGTCGGATTGTTGACAGCTCTCTGACCAGTTGTTTCGAGGTAAGTTTGGCTAGGAAAATGATGTTGAAAATGCATGAACATTGGTAGGTGAATAGCTTGGACAGTTTTGAACATTTTTTGTAGAAATAGGCCAAAGCTAATTTTGACTCTAGGGTCCTCAAAATAGCAAAATTTTAAAATGTGTCCAAATCTGGAAATCTGGAAAAATGAAGCAGGTTTTGGCAGATGCACTGACCTTGTAGAACGAACCAGATTTGACTTAGTAAATGATGTCCAAAATGCATAAAATTTGGTGTACTGCTACATTTTTCCGTTTTAGACATTTTTGTCAGAAATGGACTAAGGCTAAATCTGACCCTAAGGACCTCACAAACGTCAATTACTGAAAAGTGTGTAAATCTGGACAGTTTTGTGCTATCCCACTGTTTCGGCTATATCTAATGATCCCGAACTCCAATTGATGCAAGGTTGTTTCTGATTTTAGTTAACTTCTTAAGCTTTAATTTGACATCCTATTCACTGGATTTGGAGATTGTTTGCTTATCCTACTGATTGTGAGAAAACAGCCTTTTGCAGTAAGGGTTTCACTTAATGTTGTGCTTAGAAAAATTGTTGTGACTCCTCTTGTTGAATTAAATGCTTGGGATTGTAGCTTCGGGATGTTGTGTGGACTGTTTTGAATGTTTGAGGATGTTGAATTAAATGATGCATGACTTGAGATTGACTTTGAGTTGACTTAGGGTTTAGTCACACGGTTAAGCATGAAACGGAAACCCTAATGAATAGGTAGGCTTGCTAAGTGTTAATCATTTGGATATTTTGTGGAATTATATGCTTAGTAGGCTGCCCGTAAATGCCCTTATAGTCCTAAATGCGATTTTGATCATTGCATGTTGACAAATGGGCTTTTCTAGCATTCGAGCCCACGTAAATGTTGTTGCATGTTGAATAATTCTATCACCTGATTAGGTGGACTTCGAAACGAGTTATATGGCTTGATTTACATGTGTTACATGGCTGCCCGTTTAATGTTCATATAACTCTATATGCCTTTCGAGTGAAATTACCTATTTTATCGTGCCCTGCCTGTTTACTTGTCAATGTGCAATCTTACGACTGTCCGGAGGCAACCTACTTTGTTGTCCTCCTAACATGATATGTTAATGTCATAAATGTGCACTACATACAAGGTTGCAACCTTTACTATCGGCATGGTAGCGATCACGCACACCGGTCAGCATCGGGCTTGCCGGTGCACCCGTGACTACCATGGTCCCATTACCTCTCTCGCTTGGGGGCTAGACTTCCTCGGAGAGTTGGGTCGTAGGATTTCGGGGTACATCCGGAGTACACCCACCTGGCGTGTTTGGGGAATGATTTGAAGTCGGCCGCAACAACTGATTCTTGAACTGATTTGAGAGCAAAAGCTCACTGTATCCTTTTTACTATCTGTATAAGTACTCTTGATTGGTTCCTAGATAACCTCGGGGAGGAAAGACTGGTATTTCTGTTCCTGTACTTGTATTATTGTTATATTCATGCTTGAAAAGGATTTTCATAAGTTGAACCGGAAAATGAGTTTCAAAACTTATCTCTCGTTCCCCCTCGCTGAGTTCATAAGGACTCACCCTCTTTTATCATCTCAGGTGAAGAAGAACAAGAACAGGTACCTAAGGCCAATGTGCCTAACGATGATCCTTTGAAGTGATTGCCTGTTCCTATGTGCTCTGCTTGATTTATGGCTACTTGCGAAATTATGTTACTTGAAGACTATTTCCTTTTGTGTTGCTCAATGTTGTGATGTAAAAGACCCCCGTTGTAATTTGGGGTCTAATTTTGGTTTGTACTGATATTGCTAGATAGACACTAGACACTACTATGATCGTATTGCTATTTATCACTACTAGTATCTATCATAGGTCATGACTATTAGCTAAGGACTAAGTAAATGAACTTATCCAATCTTAAACAGGTACTCGCTATTAAGCTAAGATCAACAAGTACTTTTGTAACGAGGATAAACAAACAAACGAGACATAGTATCATGCTAGGTTATAAATCAAACGAGACATCGAGATAACCAATAGGCATTTCAATTGATGTTAAATAGTAAACCTAGTTGGAAATGAAACTGAGAATTAGAAAATTTTGAGGCGTTTAGAGAATTAGGCCAAACCAAAGAGTCCAATTACAGCCGTTATGCTGCCGGTTTTTCGGGAAACTTGGAGTTTAGACTAAAACGATAAGTGTTAAATCTTCATAAACGGTTAAGTATGTGACATGTCCTGAACATTTAGATCACACCCTAGTCTAACCTTATAGGTCGGGTTGGGGCATGACACCTTAGAATCAGAATGGTATCAGAGCTTAGATTGCTTAAGCCGGGTTTAACTCTCGGACCGTGGGTAGAGCCCTAAGATAATTAGGATGACTTGTTTATGTGTTATTGTGTGATAAATGTGCCTTCTATGTTTATGTGTTTAAGTGATTAACATGCCTTAAATGTTTCTAGAGTTGTACCTATATTATGTTGCATATCTTATGCATTAGATTCTTAATTGTCATGTTTCAATAAATTGTGCATCGTAATCTGTGTCTATAGATGGCTGGCCCTAGTACCCGTACCACTAATAGGAGCGGTGAACCCCAAGAGACCGGAGATGCCTATCAAACTAATCCCGGTATAGCTATGTTTAATATGATGGCGAGTGCCATGGATCGTGTATCACGAGTGATGGAGCGTCAGGATGCACGTGAAGTCAACAACAACAACAACTGGAATGAGGGTAACCACGGGAGACATAGCAGAATGAGGGAGTTCCTTGACTTTCGCCCGTCTAAATTCCACAGGGAAGCTGATGATGAGAAAGCAGAGGCTTGGCTGTCCGAGATCGAGAAGATTTTTAGGCCACTTGATTATACTGATGAAGAAAATGTGAAGTTTGCGGTGTTTTTGTTGCACGAGGATGCTGAACATTGGTGGCACACTGTGGAGGCACTGTGGGAGACTGATCAGACACCTCGCTTGTGGGGTAATTTCGTTAAGGAATTTAAGGAGAAATATGTACCTGCAGTCTCCAGGCAGAGGCGAGCTGAGAAGTTCATGCACTTGACCCAGGGTAACATGACGGTGGCCCAGTACGAGGCTCGTTTCGACCGACTGTCCCGTTATGCTCAATATATGGTTAGTACTGCAGAGGCAAAGATGTGGAAATTTACTACTGGATTGAGGCCAGAGATTCAGGACCAGCTGGCTTCTCATGACTTCGATACCTATTCTGCTTTCTTTGCTACTGTCTCTCGAGTTGAGAAGAGGAAAATAGATGGAGCCGGTTCGAGTCAGCCGAACAAGAAACCGTACCAACCTCCAGGTCAACAGAGGAAATTCCAGAGTCAGAGTCGTAATCAGGGCCCGAGCCAGAACAAGCCAGTGAATAACCGTGGCCCGACGAAAGCGCCATCAGCCTTTTCCGCCCGCGGATCCACAGGTAGTTCACCTGCTACTCAGTCCATCAGCTGTTCTTATTGTGACAGGAAGGGGCATACCGAGGCCCAGTGTTGGAGGAAGTCAGGACGGTGCATGAGATGTGGTAATGATCAGCATCAGATCAAGGATTGACCTAAACGGCAAGCAGGGCAAAATCAGGGTAAACCAGCCGGTAGAGGCAAGACTCCAGTTCCCAGAGTCCAGGCTCGAGCCTATGCTATCGAGTGCGAGGAGATTCCAGATGAGACCGCTGTTGTTGAAGGTACATTCTTCATACTGAATCAACCTGTTAGGGTGTTAATTGATGGTGCTACTCATTCATTTATTACTCCCTTATGTGTGGAACGTGTGAAACTGAAAGTTGTATGTTTGCCATACGAAGTAGAAGTTGGACTCCAATGGGTTCTAAACTTGTAACTAGCTCAGCTTGTAAAGCACGTAAGATCCAAATTAAGGATAGGGAATTCTCAGCCAATCTTATTGTATTACCTTTTCGAGAATATGAGGTCATTTTAGGCATGGACTGGCTGGCAAAACATCATGTCCAACTAGATTGCCGGGCGAAGATTATAACGTTCCGGGTACCTGATCAACCTATACTGGAGGTTACGGGTCGAAAAAATTTCACCGGGAGTTCCATCATTTCATCTACGAAAGCAGTAAAGTCCTTGAGGAAAGGGTGCAGTGGATACTTAGCTTACCTCATCAACAAGTCGTCGGACAAAGCTAAGTTGGAGGAGATGCCAGTGATCAAAGACTATGCAGATGTGTTTCCAAAAGAATTACCCGGTTTACCTCCAAATCGGGAAATCGAGTTTGTTATAGAGCTACTGCCTAGCACCCAGCTGATATCTAAAGCTCCCTATCGTATGGCACTGGCCGAGCTACAAGAATTGAAGGACCAATTGCAAGGATTGTTGAAGAAAAGGTTTGTTCAACCGAGTTCTTCACTATGGGGTGCACCAGTTCTATTTGTAAAGAAGAAAGACGGAACGTTGAGGCTATGCATCGACTACCGAGGATTGAACCAAGTGACTGTCAAGAATAAATACCCACTTCCACTAATCGACGAGTTGTTTGATCAACTGCAAGGAGCCAAAGTGTATTCGAAACTCGACTTGAGACAAGGGTATTATCAGTTGCAGATCAAAAAGGAAGATGTGCCTAAAACGGCTTTCAGGACGAGATATGGGCATTATGAATATGTGGTGATGCCTTTTGGACTAACTAATGCCCCTGCAGCTTTTATGGATTTGATGCACAAGGTGTTTCAACCCTACTTGGACCAATTTGTGGTGATCTTCATTGATGATATTTTGGTATACTCGAAATCTGAGGCGGAGCATGAGCAACATCTGCAGTTGGTATTGCAGAAACTTCGAGAGCATCAATTGTATGCAAAGTTTAGCAAGTGTGAATTTTGGTTGCAGCAGATTACATTTTTAGGGCATATCATATCCCAAGAGGGAATAGCGGTGGATCCAGCAAAGATAGAAGCAGTAATGTCTTGGAAGAAGCCGGAAAATGTTACGGAGGTTCGGAGTTTTCTTGGTCTAGCCAGCTATTATCAGAGATTCGTGAAGGATTTCTCTAAGATTGCAGGATCGCTTACAAAGCTCACTCAAAAGAAAACAAAGTTCGTGTGAGATGATAAGTGCGAGAACAGCTTCCAAGAATTGAAGAAAAGATTGACTACCGCACCTGTTTTTGCATTGCCTGAAGGGAGTCAAGGCTTTGTAATCTGTAGCGATGCTTCAAAAGAAGGATTGGGTTGTGTGTTGATGCAAAATGGAAGAGTGGTTGCATATGCTTCTAGGAAACCAAAGCCGTATGAAGTGAATTACCCGACGCATGATTTGGAGCTAGCGGCTATTGTGTTTGCACTCAAGAAATGGAGGCATTATCTGTGGGGTAACAAGTTTGAGGTATTTACTGATCGCAAGAGCTTGAAATACTTGTTCTCTCAAAAGGAGTTGAATATGAGGCAAAGGCGGTGGATGGAGCTTTTGGATGATTATAACTGCACAATCAATTATGTGCCTGGTAAAGCAAATGCAGTTGCAGATGCCTTAAGTAGAAAAGCAAGCATGGCGAAACTGGAAGTCAAGGTACAGGAGTTGTTGGAGGAAGCATTTTTGTGGAAACCACAATTGACCCGGAAAGGGTTACTTTTTGCCACTACTCAAGTTCAATCGACTTTGTTGCCTGAGTTATGGGAGGCTCAACAAAAGGACTAACAATTTCAGAAGATTAAATAAAGCAACGCGAATTTCAAGTTTCATGATGATGGTATTTGGAGGTTTAGGAATCGGATTTGTGTTCCCAATGAGCCAGAGCTGAAAAAGAAGATTCTTGAGGAAGCCCATAATTCAAGATATACTATTCACCCCGGCGGAACAAAGATGCACCGGGATTTGAAGCAACACTATTGGTGGAATAACATGAAAAGAGAAATTGCGGAGTTTGTGGCACGGTGCTTGACTTGCCAGAGAGTCAAAGCAGAACATCAACGACCCGTAGGTTTACTTCAGCCGTTGGAGATTCCTCAATGGAAATGGGAACATATCACTATGGATTTTGTTATGGACCTGCTTAGATCACAAAAGGGTCATGACGCCGTTTGGGTCATAGTGGATAGATTGACTAAGTCAGCACACCTTTTACCGATGAACAAGGAGGGTAGTCTTGAGAAATTGGGAGATATGTATGTGGCGGAGATCGTAAAATTGCACGGGATGCCTGTGAGTATTGTATCGAATAGGGATCCTCGTTTTACTTCCCGATTTTGGAAGAGATTGCAAGAAGCTTTGGGAACGAAGTTGAGTTTCAGCACGGCTTATCACCCTCAGACTGATGGACAATCGGAGAGGACTATTCAAATTCTGGAGGATATGCTGAGGGCGTGTGTTTTGGATTTTGGAAAAGGTTGGGAGAAATATCTATCCCTAGCGGAGTTCGCTTATAATAATAGTTATCAGGCCACTATTGGGATGGCCCCATTTGAGGCGTTGTATGGATGTAAGTGTCGATCCCCGATTTATTGGGATGAAGTAGGTGAGACGAAGACTTTTGACCCGACCCTTTTACCTGAACTCATGAAGACTGTTGATAATATCCACCTCATCCGAAAACGGATGCTTACCGCCTAGAGCAGACAGAAGAGTTATGCAGATCGACGGAGACGAAGTCTCGAGTTCGAGGTTGGCGACAAGGTGTTCTTGAAGATATCACCTCGGAGGGGACTGATTAAACATGGCAAGGGTGGAAAGTTGAGCCTGAGGTTCGTAGGACCATTCGAGATAATAGAGAAGGTTGGCAAATTGGCGTATCGCCTAGTATTACCCCAGAACCTCTCCAATATTCATGACGTCTTTCATGTTTCGATGCTGCGGAAGTATCATCCTGATCCGTCGCATATCTTGGAGCCAGAACCGTTGCAGCTTCGGGATAACTTGTCTTACGAGGAAAAGCCTATTCGGATCCTAGACCAGCAGGATCGGGAGTTGCGCAACAGAACTATACCAATGGTGAAAGTGCTGTGGGATCATCATGAAGTCGAAGAAGCAACGTGGGAAAGGCGAGACCAGATGGAGCAGCAATATCCAGCTTTATTTCAAAGGTAATATTGAATTTCGGGACGAAATTCTTTTAAGGAGTGGAGGATGTGAGCCCCAACCCCGATTTGCGTGCGATACCTCGTTTCGTGTGCCCTAATCTAGATTTGCGTGCCTTGACCTAGGTTTAAGAATTTCATTCATTTTATGTGACATGCATTGAATTACGTGCATTCATTTAGGGCTACGTGCATTTACTTGAAAAACGTGCGTTCGTCTCGTAGTTCGTGTCCTACCTCGTAGTGCGTGCCCTAGACCTAGGAAAGCATGCCCTCATGCTAATCAAGAAAGCATCTTACACAAAGCACTAGACTATTAAACAATCCTACAAAATCTACTATCAATATTATAATCCTAATTCAACCCACTAAAAGACAAAAATTCACTAAATACTAAACATTCTTCATTCTTTATTCCTTATTCTTTTTGTACTTCCAACACTCAAATAAAAAACATCCAAAACATGACAAAAATTCAGATTTGGCACATGCTTTGGCCGACCACCATGTGGTATTTTGCTTGGTTGCTCAATTCAAAATTCATTCCTAGACATACTATGACATTCTGTGACACAAAATGCATAAAAATTGTTCAAAACCACCTCAATTCTCTCACCTTGCTCGACCAAACCACCTATGCCCATGCTAACATTTTAAATTTCACATTGAAGACAAAAAAATCAGATTTTTAATGGCCCAAGGCCGACCCCAAGCTTGAAGATTGCAAAAGTTTTATTCCTTGTCATATTTTTGTCATATCTTCATTTCTTCCTCAACTTCTCTCTCTCCTCTCATTCTCCTCACCACCTCTCGGCCTTTGCTGAGTTCTCACCATACCATAGCTCATCTTCTTCATCATATGGTGCATCAAGTCAAACAACAAGCAAGGAAATTCGAGCAAGCTATCTAGAGTTCGAAAATCACACATGCATGTCCTTTGAAGTCTTCTATTCGGCCATAGGTAAGTTTCTTGGCTTCCATTTCTTTTCTTCTTGTTCTAACCTCATGCATGTGCTAAGAGCTTGGTCACTAAGCTAGGAAAAATAGAGAAACTCTAGTTGGAATCTCGGCTAAGCAAGAAGAAGAAGAGATTTGAGCTTCAACAAGTTTTTGTGCATCTTCTTGGTTGTTTGCTAAGGTGAGGGCTAAAACCTTTTGAAAATCCTTCAAAAATCCACATGCATGCTCATAAAAGTATGTCTTTGCTTCTGTACTTGAGCTATATGTTCGTTCATAAGCTTTTGTAACCATGCATGGCAAGATCTTGGCTTGAAAGTGATGATAGGTGAAGTCGGATTGTTGACAGCTCTCTGACCAGTTGTTTCGAGGTAAGTTTTGCTAGGAAAATGATTTTGAAAATGCATGAACATTGGTAGGTGAGTAGTTTGGACAGTTTTGAACATTTTTCGTAGAAATATGCCAAAGCTAATTTTGACTCTAGGGTCCTCAAAATAGCAAAATTTTAAAATCTGTCCAAATCTGGAAATCTGAAAAAATGAAGCAGGTTTTGGCAGATGCACTGATCTTGTAGAACGAACCAGATTTGACTTAGTAAATGAAATCCAAAATTCATGAAATTTGGTATTCTGCTATATTTTTCAGTTCTAGACATTTTTGTCAGAAATGGACTAAGGCTAAATCTGACCCTAAGGACCTCACAAACGTCAATTACTGAAAAGTGTACAAATCTGGACAGTTTTGTGCTATCCCACTGTTTCGGCTATATCTAATGATCCCGAACTCCAATTGGTGCAAGGTTCATTTCTGATTTTAGTTAACTTCTTAAGATTTAATTTGACATCCTATTCACTGGATTTGGAGATTTTTTGCTTATCCTAATGATTGTGAGAAAACAGCCTTTTGCAGTAAGGGTTTCACTTAATGTTGTGCTTAGAAAAATTGTTGTGACTCCTCTTGTTGAATTAAATGCTTGAGATTGTAGCTTCAGGATGTTGTGTGGACGGTTTTTAATGTTTGAGGATGTTGAATTAAATGATGCATGACTTGAGATTGACTTTGAGTTGACTTAGGGTTTAGTCACACGGTTAAGCATGAAACAGAAACCCTAATGACTAGGTAGGCTTGCTAAGTGTTAATCATTTGGATATTGTGTGGAATTATATGCTTAGTAGGCTGCCCGTAAATGCCCTTATAGTCCTAAATGCAATTTTGATCATTGCATGTTGACAAATGGGCTTTTCTAGCATTCGAGCCCACGTAAATGTTGTTGCATGTTGAATAATTCTATCACCTGATTACGTGGACTTCGAAACGAGTTATATGGCTTGATTTACATGTGTTACATGGCTGCCCATTTAATGTTCATATAACTCTATATGCCTTTCGAGTGAAATTACCTGTTTTATCGTGCCCTGCCTGTTTACTTGTCAATGTTCAATCTTATAACTGTCCGGAGGCAACCTACTTTGTTGTCCTCCTAACGTGATATGTTAATGTCATAAATGTGCACTACATACAAGGTTGCAACCTTTCCTGTCGGCATGGTAGCGATCACGCACACAGAGCGGTATCGGGATTGCCAGTGCACTCGTGACTACCATGGTCCCATTCCCTCTCTCGCTTGGGGGCTAGACTTCCTCGGAGAGTTGGGTCGTAGGATTTCTGGGTACATCCGGAGTACACCCACCTGGCGTGTTTGGTGAATGATTTGAAGTCGGTCACAACAACTGATTCTGGAACTGATTTGAGAGCAAAAGCTCACTGTATCCTTTTTACTATCTGTATAAGTACTCTCGCTTGGTTCCTAGAGAACCTCGGGGAGGAAAGACTGGTATTTCTGTTCCTGTACTTGTATTATTGTTATATTCATGCTTGAAAAGGATTTTCATAAGTTGAACCGGAAAATGAGTTTCAAAACTTATCTCTCGTTCCCCCTCGCTGAGTTCATAAGGACTCACCCTCTTTTATCATCTCAGGTGAAGAAGAACAAGAACATGAACCTGAGGACGATGTGCCTAACGATGATCCTTTGGAGTGACTGCCTGTTCCTATGGGCTCTACTTGATTTATGGCTACTTGCGAACTTATGTTACTTGAAGACTATTTCCTTTTGTGTTGCTCGATGTTGTGATGTAAAAGACCCCCGTTGTAATTTGGGATCTAATTTTGGTTTGTACTAATATTGCTAGATAGACACTAGATACTACTATGATCGTATTGCTATTTATCACTGCTAGTATCTATCATAGGTCATGACTATTATCTAAGGACTAAGTAAATGAACTTATCCAATCTTAAACAGGTACTCGCTATTAAGCTAAGATCAAAAGGTACTTTTGTAACGAGGATAAACAAACAAACGAGACATAGTATCATGCTAGGTTATAAATCAAACGAGACATCGAGATAAGCAATAGGCATTTCAATTGATGTTAAATAGTAAACCTAGTTGGAAATGAAACTGAGAATTAGAAAAATTTGAGGCGTTTAGAGAATTAAGCCAAACCAAAGAGTCCAATTACCGTTATGCTGCCGGTTTTCTGGGAAACTCAAAGTTTAGACTAAAACGATAAGTGTTAAATCTTCACAAACGGTTAAGTATGTGACATGTCCTGAACATTTAGATCACACCCTAGTCTAACCTTATAGGTCAGGTTAGGGCGTGACAACTGGAAAAATGAGTTTCAAAACTTATTTCTCGTTCCCCCTCGCTGAGTTCATAAGGACTCACCCTCTATTTTGTTACAGGTGCAGCAGATTTGGAACAAGTACCCGATGTAAATGTGCTTGTCGATGATTCCTGGGAGTGACTACGTGCTTTTGTGCTTTGCCTGAAAGTGGTTGCTATATGGATATTGTGTTTGATTGCAAACTGTTCATTTTATTGATGTAAATGACCTCGTTGTAATTTGGGTCTAATTTTGGCTTGTACTGATTGTAGCCGGACGAACTCTTTATTTGGTCGTTTACTTTCGTCATTGAATTAGTAGTTATCGTAGGCGTTTGAACCGCTACGTGAAGAAGTAAATAATGTAACTCTACTTAATCTCACCTAGTGATCATGCACAAGCTAAAGGATAATAGGTACTTGCATGATAGGAAATTGACAAATACACAGGACATAGTTATCATGTTAGGCTTATTAACCAAACGAGACTTTCAAGATAAACTAGTAGGCAAATCGGCTGGTGACAAAATAGGAGTCCTTAATGGAATTGGATTAATGATTGGAATAATTGAGGCGCTTAGAAATTAGGTCAAACTAAGGAGCCAATTACAGCCGTTATGCTGCCTGTTTTCCAAAAAATTTTGGAGTTCTAGGCTAACGTTAAGCGTTAAATCTTCATAAACGATTAAGTACGTGAAATGATATGAACGTTTAGATCACACCCTAGTCTAACCTCTATAGGTCGGGTTAGGGCGTGACACCAGCACTAATGCACCGGATCCCATTAGAACTCCAAAGTTAAGCGTGCTTAGGCGAGAGTAGTACTAGGATGGGTGACTCCCTGGGAAGTCCTCGTGTTGCACCCCCCTTTTCAATTTTTTTTGCTCCGGTTAGGGTTGCCAAGATAATTTATCCACCATATTTCTATTATCGAATCCCACAGCACCCTGGGCAAGAGAACTTCGCTTCACGTGGAGGCTGGGCCTTGAAACTGAGGGCGTAGGACTTGTGACCAGGTCTCTGTCGCTACGGTGCCCATCACTTTTGGTCCGTAAGGAGTTACGTGGCTCATAGCATACCATTGCAAAGTTCTCCGAGAGCTCTATGACGGGGGCAGCCAGCTTGCTTGCTGTGCCCTTTTTGGAGCCCAAATTCGAACATTTTCATCAGTTTCGGGCGACTTTTCTTCTTTTGCTATGCTTTTCCATCCCGGATCGTACGTCGTGAGCTGTTAAAAGGACGACAACCTTACTTGCGGGACATTAGAGGGCCCTACAACGCGTCGATATCACGTCTTGCGAGGACGTTGCGTTGCTGAAGGGATGGTTTGTCGTTAAGCCCATTGGGCCTTTTGAATGGGCCATCTCTCTAGGCTGGGACTGTGAACCGTTAACACATAAAGGAATTGTGCCCTCAACATGAAGGGTGCGATCATACCAATACTAATGCACCGGATCCCATCAGAACTCCGAAGTTAAGCGTGCTTGGGCGAGAGTAGTACAAGGATGGGTGACCCCCTGGGAAGTCGGCGTGTTGCACCCCCCTTTTCAATTTTTTTTGCTCCGGTTTGGGTTGCCAAGATACTTTATCCACCACATTTCTATTGTCGAATCCCAAGATACCCTGGGCAAGACAACTTCGCTTCACGTGGAGGCTGGGCCCGCAAACCGAAGGCATAGTGCTTGTGACCAGGTCTCCGTCGCTCCGGTGCCTATAACTTTTGATCCGTAAGGAGTTACGCGGTGAACAACATACTGTTGCAAAGCTCTCCGACTGCTCTACAATGGGGGCAGCTAGCTTGCTCGTTGTGCCCATTTTTGGAGCCCAAAATCGAACGTTTTCACCAGTTTTCAGCCATTTTTCTACTTTTGCTCTATTTTTCTGTCCCGGATCGTACGTCGTGAGCTGTTAAAAGGACGACAACCTTACTCGCGGGACATTAGAGGGCCCTACAACGCGTCGATATCACGTCTTGTGAGGACGCTACGTTGTTGAAGTGGATGGGTTGTCGTTAAGCCCATTGGGCTTCTGAATGGGCCATCTCTCTAGGCTGGGACTGCGAACCATTAACGCATAAAGGATTTGTGCCCTCAGCATGACGGGTGCGATCATACCACCACTAATGCACCGGATCCCATCAGAACTCTGAAGTTAAGCGTGCTTGGACGAGAGTAGTACTAGGATGGGTGAGTCCCTGGGAAGTCCTCGTGTTGCACCCCCTTTTTCAATTTTTCTTGCCCCGGTTAGGGTTACCAGGATAATTTTTCCACCACATTTCTATTATCGAATCCCATGGCACCCTGGGCAAGACAACTTCGCTTCACGTGGAGGCTGGAGCCGCAAACCGAGGGCGTAGGGCTTATGACCAGGTCTCCGTCGCTCCGGTGCCCATAACTTTTGATCCGTAAAGAGTTACGTAGCGCACATCATACCGTTGCAAAGCTATCCGAGAGCTCTACGGCGAGGGCAGCCAGCTTGCTCACTATACCCATTTGTGGAGCCTAAAATCGAAAGATTTCATCAGCTTCGGGCCATTTTGCTTCTTTAGTTCTATTTTTCCGTCCCAGATCGTACGTCGTGAGCTGTTAAAAGGACCACAACCTTACTCGCGGGACATTAGAGGGCCTTACAACGCGTCGATATCACGTCTTGCGAGGATGCTGTGTTGTGAAAATGGATGGGTTGTCGTTAAGCCCATGGGGCCTTTTGAATGAGCCATCTCTCTAGGTTGGGATTGTGAGCTGTTAACACATAAAGGAATTGTGCCCTCAACATGACCGATGCGATCATACCAGCACTAATGCACCGGATCCCATCAGAACTCTAAAGTTAAGCGTGCTTGGGCGAGAGTAGTACTAGGATGGGTGACCCCTTGGGAAGTCCCCGTGTTGCACCCTCCTTTTTAATTTTTTTTGCTCCGATTAGGGTTGCCAAGATACTTTATCTACCATATTTCTATTATCGAATCCCACGGCATCTTGGGCAAGACAACTTCGCTTCACGTGCAGGCTGGGCCCGCAAACGGAGGGGATAGGGCTTGTGACCAGGTCTCCATCACTCCGGTGCCCATAACTTTTGACCCGTAACGAGTTACGCGGCGCACAGCATACCGTTGCAAAGCTCTCCGAGAGCTCTACGATAGGGTCAACCAGCTTGCTCACTCTGCCCATTTTTGGAGCCCAAAATCGAGCGTTTTCATCAGTTTCAGTCCACTTTTCTTCTTTAGCTCTGTTTTTCCGTCCCGGATCGTGCGTCGTGAGCTGTTAAAAGGACGACAACCTTACTCGCGGGACATTAGAGGGCCCTCCAACGCGACGATATCACATCTTGCGAGGATGCTGCGTTGTGGAAACGGTTGGGTTATCATTAAGACCATTGGGCCTTCTAAATGGGCCATCTTTCTAGGCAGGGACTGTGAACCGTTAACACATAAAGAAATTGTGCCCTCAACATGACGAGGGCGATCATACCAGCACTTATGCACCGGATCCCATCAGAACTCCGAAGTCAAGCGTGCTTAGGAGAGAGTAGTACTAGGATGGGTGACCCCGTGGGAAGTCCTCGTGTTGCACCCCCATTTTCAATTTTTTTGCCTCCAGTTAGGGTTGCCAAGATACTTTATCCACCACATTTCTATTTTTGAATACCTTGGCACCCTGGGCAAGACAACTTCGCTTCACGTGGAGGCTGGGCCCGCAAACCGAAGGCGTAGTGCTTGTGACCTGGTCTCCGTCACTCCGGTGCCCATAACTTTTGATCCGTTAGGAGTTACGCGGCACATAACATACCGTTGCAAAGCTCTCCGAGAGCTCTACAACGGGGGCAGCCAGCTTGCTCGCTATGCCCATTTTTGGTACCCAAAATATAACGTTTTCACCAGTTTTGGGCTACTTTTCTACTTTTGCTCTATTTTTCTGTCCCGGATCGTACGTCGTGAGCTGTTAAAAGAACGACAACCTTACTCGCGGGACATTAGAGGGCTGTACAGCGCATCAAAATCACGTCTTGCGAGGACGCTGCGTTGTTAAAGCGAATGGGTTGTCGTTAAGCCCATTGGGCCTTCTGAATGAGCCATCTCTAGGCTGGGATTGTGAACCGTTAACACATAAAGGAATTATGCCTTCAACATGACGGGTGCGATCATACCAGCACTAATGCACCGGATCCTATCAGAACTCCGAAGTTAAGCATGCTTGGGTGAGAGTAGTACTAGGATGGGTGACTCCTTGGGAAGTCCTCGTGTTGCACCCCCCTTTTCAATTTTTTTTTCCGGTTAGGGTTGCCAGGATAATTTATCCACCATATTTCTATTATCGAATCCCACGGCATCCTGGGCAAGACAACTTCGCTTCACGTGGAGGCTGGGCCCGCAAACCGAGGGCGTAGGGCTTGCGACCAGGTCTCCGTCGCTCTGGTGCCCATAACTTTTGATCCGTAAGGAGTTACGCAGCGCACAGCATACCGTTGCAAATCTATCCGAGAGCTCTACGATAGGGGCAGCCAGCTTGCTCGCTTTTCCCTTTTTGGAGCCAAAATTTGAATGTTTTTATCAGTTTCAGGCCACTTTTCTTCTTTTGCTCTGTTTTTCCATCCCGGATTGTACGTCGTGAGCTGTTAAAAGGACGACAACCTTACTCGCGGGACATTAGAGGGCCCTACAACGTGTCGACATCACGTCTTGTGAGGATGCTGCGTTGTTGAAGGAGATAGGTTGCCGTTAAGCCCTTTGGGTCTTTTGGATGGTCCATTTCTCAAGGCTGGGACTGTGAACCGTTAACACATAAAGGAATTGTGCCCTCAACATGACGGGTGCAGTCATCCTAGCACTAATGCACCGGATCCCATTATAACTCCGAAGTTAAGCGTGATTGGGCGAGAGTAGTACTATAATGGGTGACCTCCTGGGAAGTCCTCGTGTTGCAGCCCCCTTTTCAATTTTTATTGCTCCGGCTAGGGTTGCCAAGATACTTTATCGACCACATTTCTGTTATCGAATCCCACGGCACCTTGGGCGAGACAACTTCGCTTCACATGGAGGCTGGGCCCGCAAACCGAGGGCGTAGGGCTTGTGACTAGGTCTCCGTCGCTCCGATACCCATAACTTGTGATCTGTAATGCTTTACGCGGCGCACAACATACCGTTGCAAAGCTCTCCGAGAGCTCTAGGACAGGGGCAGCCAGCTTGTTCGTTGTACCTTTTTTGGAGCCAAAATTCGATGGTTTTCATCAGTTTCGAGCCACTTTTCTTGTTTTGTTCTGTTTTTCCATCCCGGATCGTATGTCGTGAGCTGTTAAAAGGATGAAAATCTTACCCGCGAGACATTAGAGGGCCCTACAATGCATCGATGCCACGTCTTGCGAGGATGGTACGTTGTTGAAGCAGATGGGTTGTCGTTAAGCCCATTGGGCCTTTTGAATGGGCCACCTCTCTTGGCTGGGACTGTGAACTGTTAACACAAAAAGGAATTGTGCCCTCAACATGATGGGTATGGTCATACCAGCACTAATGCACCGGATCCCATCAGAACTCCGAAGTTAAGCGTGATTGGACGAGAGTAGTACTATGATGGGTGACCCCCTGGGAAGTCCTCGTGTTGCACCCCCTTTTTCAATTTTTTTTGCTCTGGTTAGGGTTGCCAAGATACTTTATCCACCACATTTCTATTATCGAATCCCACGGCACCTTGGGCAAGACAAGTTCGCTTCACATGGAGGCTGGGCCCGTAAACCGAGGACGTAGGGCTTATCACCAGGTCTCCGTCGCTCTGGTGCCCATAACTTTTGATGCATAAGGAGTTACGCGGCGCACAGCAAACCGTTGCAAAGCACTCCGAGAGCTCTACGACGGGGGCAGCTAGCTTGATCGCTGTGCCCTTTTTGGAGCCAAAAATCTAATGTTTTCATTAGTTTTGGGCAACTTTTCTTTTTTTGCTATGTTTTTCCGTTCGGGATCGTACGTCGTGAGCTATTAAAAGGACGACAACCTTACTCGCAAGACATTAGAGGGCCCTACAATGCGTCGATCTCACATCTTGCGAGGATGCTGCGTTGTTGAAGCAGATGTGTTGTCGTTAAGCCCATTGGGCCTTCTAAATGGGTCATCTCTCTAGGCTGGGACTGTGAACCGTTAACACATAAAGGAATGCTGCCCTCAACATGACGGGTGCGATCATATCAGCACTAATGTACCGGATCCCATCACAACTCGGAAGATAAGCGTGCTTGGGCGAGAGTAGTACTAGGAGGGGTAATCCCCTGGGAAGTCCCCGTGTTGCACCCTCCTTTTCAATTTTTTTTGCTCCGGTTAGCGTTGCCAAGATACTTTATCCACCACATTTCTATTATCAAATCCCACGGCACCTTGGGCAAGACAACTTCGCTTCACGTGGAGGCTGGGCCCGCAAACCGAGGGCGTAGGGCTTGTGACAAGGTCTCCGTTTCTGGTGCCCATAACTTTTGATCCGTAAGGAGTTACGCAGCGCACAGCATACCGTTGCAAAGCTCTCTGAGAGCTCTACGATGGGGGCAGCATGCTTGCTCACTGTGCCCTTTGTGGAGCCCAAAATCGAACGTTTTCATCAGTTTTGGGCCACTTTTCTTTTTTAGCTCTGTTTTTCCATCCCGGATCGTACGTCGTGAGCTGTTAAAAGGACGACAACCATACTCGCGGGACATTAGAGGGCCCTACAATGCGTCGATCTCACATCTTGCGAGGATGCTGCGTTGTTGAAGCAGATGTGTTGTCGTTAAGCCCATTGGGCCTTCTAAATGGGTCATCTCTCTAGGCTGGGACTGTGAACCGTTAACACATAAAGGAATGCTGCCCTCAACATGACGGGTGCGATCATATCAGCACTAATGTACCGGATCCCATCACAACTCGGAAGATAAGCGTGCTTGGGCGAGAGTAGTACTAGGAGGGGTAATCCCCTGGGAAGTCCCCGTGTTGCACCCTCCTTTTCAATTTTTTTTGCTCCGGTTAGCGTTGCCAAGATACTTTATCCACCACATTTCTATTATCAAATCCCACGGCACCTTGGGCAAGACAACTTCGCTTCACGTGGAGGCTGGGCCCGCAAACCGAAGGCGTAGGGCTTGTGACAAGGTCTCCGTTTCCGGTGCCCATAACTTTTGATCCGTAAGGAGTTACGTGGCGCGCAGAATACCGTCGCAAAGCTCTCCGAGAGCTCTACGATGGGGGCAGCTAGCTTGCTCGTTGTGCCCTTTTTGGAGACCAAAATCGAACGTTTTAATCAGTTTCGGGCAACTTTTCTACTTTTGCTCTGTTTTTCCGTACCGGATCGTACGTCGTCAGTTGTTAAAAGGATGACAACCCTACTCGCGGGACATTAGAGGGCCCTACAATTCGTCGATATCACGTCTTGAGAGGATGTTGCGTTGTTAAAGCGGATGGGTTGTCATTAAGCCCATTGGGCCTTCTGAATGGGCCATCACTCTAGGCTGGGACTGTGAATTGTTAACACATAAAGGAATTGTGCCCTCAACATGACGGGTGCGATCATACCAGCAGTAATGCACTTGATCCCATCAGAACTCCGAAGTTAAGCGTGCTTGGGCGAGAGTAGTACTAGGATGGGTGACCCCTTGGGAAGTCCTTGTGTTGCACCCTGCTTTTCAATTATTTTTGCCCCAGTTAGGGTTGCCAAGATACTTTATCCCCCACATTTCTATTATCGAAACCCGCGGCACCTTTGGCAAGACAACTTCGCTTCACGTGGAGGCTGGGCCAACAAACCGTGGGCGTAGGGCTTGTGACCAGGTCTCCGTTGCCCCGGTGCCCATAACTTTTGATCCGTAAGGAGTTACGCGGCGCATAGCATACCTTTGCAAAGCTCTCCGAGACCTCTACGACGGGGGCAGCTAGCTTGATCGCTGTGCCCTTTTTGGAGCCAAAAATCTAACGTTTTCATTAGTTTTGGGCAACTTTTCTTTTTTTGCTATGTTTTTCCGTTCGGGATCGTACGTCGTGAGCTGTTAAAAGGACGACAACCTTACTCGCTGGACATTAGAAGGCCCTAAAACGCGTCGATCTCACGTCTTGTGAGGATGCTGCGTTGTTGAAGCAGATGTGTTGTCGTTAAGCCCATTGGGCCTTCTAAATGGGTCATCTCTCTAGGCTGGGACTGTGAACCGTTAACACATAAAGGAATGCTGCCCTCAACATGACGGGTGCGATCATATCAGCACTAATGTACCGGATCCCATAAGAACTTCGAAGTTTAGCGTGCTTGGGCGAGAGTAGTACTAGGAGGGGTAATCCCCTGGGAAGTCCCCGTGTTGCACCCTCCTTTTCAATTTTTTTTGCTCCGGTTAGCGTTGCCAAGATACTTTATCCACCACATTTCTATTATCAAATCCCACGGCACCTTGGGCAAGACAACTTCGCTTCACGTGGAGGCTGGGCCCGCAAACCGAGGGCGTAGGGCTTGTGACAAGGTCTCCGTTTCTGGTGCCCATAACTTTTGATCCGTAAGGAGTTACGCAGCGCACAGCATACCGTTGCAAAGCTCTCTGAGAGCTCTACGATAGGGGCAACTAGCTTGCTCGCTGTGCCCTTTTTGGAGCCCAAAATCGAACGTTTTCATCAGTTTCGGCCCACTTTTCTTTTTTTGCTATGTTTTTCCATCCCGGATCGTACGTCGTGAGCTGTTAAAAGGACGACAACCTTACTCGCGGGACATTAGAGGGCCCTACAATTCGTCGATATCACATCTTGAGAGGATGCTGCGTTGTTGAAGCGGATGGGTTGTCATTAAGCCCATTGGGCCTTCTGAATGGGCCATCACTCTAGGCTGGGACTGTGAATTGTTAACACATAAAGGAATTGTGCCCTCAACATGACGGGTGCGATCATACCAGCAGTAATGCACTTGATCCCATCAGAACTCCGAAGTTAAGCGTGCTTGGGCGAGAGTAGTACTAGGATGGGTGACCCCCTGGGAAGTCCTCGTGTTGCACCCTCCTTTTCAATTATTTTTGCTCCAGTTAGGGTTGCCAAGATACTTTATCCACCACATTTCTATTATCGAATCCCACGGCACCTTTGGCAAGACAACTTCGCTTCACGTGGAGGCTGGGCCAGCAAACCGTGGGCGTAGGGCTTGTGACCAAGTCTCCGTCGCTCCGGTTCCCATAAATTTTGATCCGTATGGAGTTACGCGGCACACAGCATACCGTTGCAAAGCTCTCCGAGAGCTCTACGATGGGAGCAGCCAGCATGCTCGCTGTACCCTTTTTTGGAGCATAAAATTGAACGTTTTCATCAATTTCGGGCCACTTTTCTTCTTTTACTCTATTTTTCGGTCCCCGATCGCAAGTCATGAGTTGTTAAGAGGACGATAACCTTACTTGCGGGACATTAGAGGGCCTTACAACGCGTTGATATAACATCTTGCGAGGATGCTGCATTGTTGAAGAAGATGGGTTATCGTTAAGCCCATTGGGCCTTTTGAATGGGCCATCTCTCTAGGCTGGGACTGTGAACCATTAATACATAAAGGAATTGTGCCCTCAACATGATGGGTGCGATCATACCAGTACTAATGCACCGGATCCCATAAGAATTCCAAAGTTAAGCATGCTTGGGCGAGAATAGTACTAGGATAGGTGATCCCCCGGGAAGTCCTCGTGTTATACCCCCATTTTTAACTTTTTTTGCTCCGGTTAGGGTTGCCTAGATACTTTATCTACCACATTTCTATTATCGAATCCCACAGCACCTTGGGCAAGAAAACTTCGCTTCACATTGAGGCTAGGCCAGCAAACCGTGGGCGTAGGGCTTGTGACCAAGTCTCCGTCGCTCCGGTACCCATAACTTTTGATCCGTAAGGAGTTACGAGGCACACAGCATACCGTTGCAAAGCTCTTCGGGAGCTCTACGATAGGGGCAGCCAACTTGCTTGCTGTGGCCATTTTTGGAGCCCAAAATCGTATGTTTTCATCAGTTTCGGGCCACTTTTCTTCTTTAGCTCTTTTTTTTCATCCCGGATCGTACGTCGTGAGCTGTTAAAAGGACGAAAACCTTACTTGCGGAACATTAGAGGGCCATACAATGCATCGATATCGTGTCATGCGAGGATGCTGCGTTGTTGAAGCGGATGGGTTGTAGTTAAGCCCATTGGGCCTTTTGAATGGGCCATCTCTCTAGCTGGGACTGTAACCGTTAACATATAAAGAAATTGTGCCCACAACATGACGGGTGCGGTAATACCAGTACTAATGCACCGGATCCCATCAGAACTCTGAAGTTAAGCGTGCTTGGGAGAGAGTAGTACTAGGATGGGTGACCCCTCGGGAAGTCCTCATGTTGCACCTTCCTTTTCAATTTTTTTTGCTCTAGTTAGGGTTGCCAAGATACTTTATCCACCATATTTCTATTATCGAATCCCACGGCACCTTGGGCAAGAAAACTTCGCTTCACGTGGAGGCTGGGCCTGCGAATCGAGGGCGTAGGGCTTGTGACCAGGTATCCGTTGCTTCGGTGCCCATAACTTTTGATCCGTAAGGAGTTACACGGCGCACAACATACCGTTGCAAAGCTCTCTGAGAGCTCTATGACGTGGGTAGCTAGCTTGCTCGCTCTGCCCTTTTTGGAGCCCAAAATAGAACATTTTCATCAGTTTTGGGCCACTTTTCTTCTTTCGCTCTATTTTTCCGTCCCGGATCGTACGTCGTGAGTTGTTAAAAGGACGAAAACCTTACTCGCGTGACATTAGAGGGCCCTACAATGTGTCGATATCACGTCTTGCGAGGATGCTGCGTTGTTGAAGCGGATGGGTTTTCGTTAAGCCCATTGAGCCTTTGAATGGGCCATCTCTCTAGGCTGGGACTGTGAATCGTTAACACATAAAGGAATTGTGCCTTCAACATGACGGGTGCAATCATACCAGCACTAATGCACCAGATCCCATCAGAACTCCGAAGATAAGTGTGCTTGGGCGAGAGTAGAACTAGGATGGGTGACCCCCGAGGAAGTATTCATGTTACACCCCCTTTTTCATTTTTTTTTTTGCTCCGGTTGGGGTTGCCAAGATGCTTTATCCACCACATTTCTATTATCGAATCCCACGGCACCTTGGCCAAGACAACTTAACTTCACGTGGAGGCTAGGCCTGCAAACCGAGGGCGTAGGGCTTGTGACCAGGTCTCCGTCGCTCCGGTGCCCATAACTTTTGATCTGTATGGAGTTACGCGGCGCACAGCATACCGTTGCAAAGCTCTCTGAGAGCTCTACGATGGGGCAGCTACCTTGCTCGCTGTGCCCTTTTTAAAGCCCAAAATCGAACGTTTTCATCAGTTTCATGCCACTTTTCTTCTTTTGCTATGTTTTTTCGTCCCGGATCGTACGTCGTGAGCTGTTAAAAGGATGACAAACTTACTCGCGGGACATTAGAGGTCCCTACAACGTGTTGATATGACGTCTTGGGAGGATGATGCGTTATTGAAGCAGATGGGTTGTCGTTAAGCCCATTGGGCCTTCTGAATGGGCCATCTCTCTAGGTTGGGAATATGAACCGTTAACACATAAAAGAATTATGCCCTCAACAAGATGGGTGCGATCATACCAGCACTAATGCACCGGATCCCATCAAAACTCCGAAGTTAAGCGTGCTAGGGCGAGAGTAGTACTAGAATGGGTGGCCCCCTGGGAAGTGCCCGTCTTGTACCCCCTTTTTCAATTTTTTTTTGCTCTGGTTAGGGTTGCCAAGATAATTTATCCACCACATTTCTAGTATCGAATCCCACGGCACCCTGGGCAAGACAACTTAGCTTCATGTGGAGGCTGGGCCTACAAACCGAGAGTGTAGGGCTTGTGACCAGGTCTCCGTCGCTCCGGTGCCCATAACTTTTGATTCTTAGGGAGTTACGCGGTGCACATCATACCGTTGCAAAGATTTCTGAGAGCTCTACGACCGGGGTTGCCAGCTTGCTCGCTGTGCAATTTTTGGAGCCCAAATTCGAATCTTTTAATCAGTTTCGGGCCACTTTTCTTCTTTTGCTATGTTTTTCCGTCCCGGATCGTACGTCGTGAGCTGTTAAAAGGACTATAACCTTTCTCGCGGGACATTAGAGGGCCCTACAATGCGTCGATATCACGTCTTGCGAGGATGCTACGTTGTTGAAGTAGATGGGTTATAGTTAAGCCCATTGGGCCTTTTGAATGGGCCATCTCTCTAGGCTGGGACTGTGAATCGTTAACACATAGAGGAATTGGGCCCTCAACATGACGGGTGCGATCATACCAGCACTAATGCACTTGACCCCATCAGAACTCCGAAGTTAAGCGTGCTTGGGCGAGAGTAGTTCTAGGATGGGTGACCCCCTGGGAAGTCGTCGAGTTGCATCCCCCTTTTTAACTTTTTTTGCTCCGGTTAGGGTT
The DNA here is from genome assembly GCA_037974665.1 of Ehretia macrophylla. Taxonomy (NCBI): domain Eukaryota; kingdom Viridiplantae; phylum Streptophyta; class Magnoliopsida; order Boraginales; family Ehretiaceae; genus Ehretia; species Ehretia macrophylla. Next base: position 82,086,068 of record CM075770.1, on the reverse strand, counting down.
GCCAAGATACTTTATCCACCACATTTCTATTATCGAATCCCACGGCACCTTGGGCAAGACAACTTCGCTTACCATGGAGGCTAGGCCCGCAAACTGAGGGCGTAGGGCTTGTGACCAAGTCTCCGTCGCTCCGGTGCCCATAACTTTTGATCCGTAAGGAGTTACGTAGCGCACAGCATACCATTGCAAAGCTCTCCGAGAGCTCTATGACGGGGGCAGCCAGCTTGGTCGCTGTGCCCTTTTTGTAGCCCAAAATTGAACGTTTTCATCAATTTCGAGCCACTTTTCTTCTTTAGCTCTATTTTTTCGTCCCGGATCGTATGTCATGAGCTGTTAAAAGGACGACAACCTTACTCACTGGACATTAGAGGGACCTACAATGCGTCGATATCACGTCTTGCGAGGATGCTGCGTTGTTGAAGCGGATGGGTTGTCGTTAAGCCCATTGGGCCTTTTGAATGGGCCATCTCTCTAGGCTGAGACTGTGAACCGTTAACACATAAAGGAATTGTGCCCTCAACATGACGGGTGCGATCATAACAACACTAATGCACCGGATCCCATCAGAACTCTGAAGTTAAGCGTGCTTGGACGAGAGTAGTACTAGGATGGGTTACCCCCTGGGAAGTCGTACTGTTGCACCCTCCTTTTCAATTTTTTTTGAGACGGTTATGGTTGCCAAGATACTTTACCAACCACATTTCTATTATTGAATCCGACGGGACTTTGGGCAAGACAACTTCGCTTCACGTGGAGGCTGGGCCCGCAAACAGTGGGCGTAGGGCTTGTGACCAGCTCACAGTCGCTCTGGTGCACATAACTTTTGATCCGTAAGGAGCTAAGCGGTGCACAGCATACCCTTGCAAAGCTCTCTGAGAGCCCTACGGTGGGGTCAGCTAGCTTGCTTGCTGTGCACTTTTTGGAGCCCAAAATCCAACGTTTTCATCAGTTTCGCGACACTTTTCTTCTTTTGCTCTATTTTTTTGTCCCGGATCGTGCGTCGTGAGCTGTTAAAAGGATGACAACCTTACTCGCGGGACATTAGAGGGCCCTACAACGCGTCGACATCATGCCTTGCCAGGATGCTGTGTTGTTGAAGTAGATGGGTTGTCGTTAAGCCCATTGGGCCTTTTGAATGGGCCATCTCTCTAGGCTGGGACTGTGAACCGTTAACACATAAAGGAATTGTGCCCTCAACATGACGGGTGCGATCATACCAGCACTAATGTACTATATCCCATCAGAACTCTGAAGTTAAGCGTGTTTGGGCAAGATTAGTACTAGGATGGGTGACCCCCTGGAAAGTCTTCTTGTTGCACCAACTGTTTCAATTTTTTTTGCTCCGGTTTGGGTTGCCAAGATACCTTATCCACCACATTTCTATTCTCGAATCCCATGACACATTGGGCAAGACAACTTCGCTTCACGTGGAGGCTGGGTCCGTAAACCGATGGCGTCGGGCTTGTGACCAGGTCTCCGTCGCTCCGGTGCCCATAACTTTTGATCCGTATGGAGTTACGCGGCGCACAGCATACTGTTGCAAAGCACTCCGAGAGTTCTACGACGGGGCAGCTATCTTGCTCGATGTGCCCTTTTCGGAGCCCAAAATTGAACGTTTTCATCAGTTTCGGCCCACTTTTCTTCTTTTGCTTTGTTTTTCCGTCCTGGATCGTACGTCGTGAGCTGCTAAAAGGACGACAACCTTACTTGCGGGACATTAGAGGTCCCTACAACGCGTCGATATTACGTCTTGCGACGATGCTCGGTTGATGAAGCAGATGGGTTGTCGTTAAGCCCATTGGGCCTTCTGAATGGGCCATCTCTCAAGGCTGGGTCTGTGAACCGTTAACACATAAAGGAATTGTGCCCTGAACATGACGGGTACGATCATACCAGCATTAATGCACCTGATCCCATCAGAACTACGAAGTTAAGTGTGTTTGGGCGAGAGTAATACTTGGATGGGTGACCCCGTGGGAAGTGCTTGTGTTGCACCCCCCTTTTCCATTTTTTTTACACCGGTTAGGGTTGCCAAGATACTTTATCAACCCCATTTCTATTATCGAATCCCACGGCACCTAGGGCAAGACAACTTCGCTTCAAGTGGAGGCTGGGCCCGCAAATCGGGGGCGTAGGGCTTGTGACCAGGTCTCCGTCGCTCCAGTGCCCATAACATTTGATCCGTAGGGAGTTATGCAACGCACAACATACCGTTGCCAAGCTCTACGAGAGTTCTACGATGGGGGTAGTGAGCTTGCTCGCTGTGCCTTTTTTTAAAACCCAAATTCGAATGTTTTCATCAGTTTCGGGCCACATTTCTTCTTTTGCTCATTTTTTTCGTCCCGGATCGTACGTCGTGAGCTGTTAAAAGGACAACAACCTTATTCGTGGGACATTAGAGGGCCATACAATGCATTGATATCACATCTTGCGAGGATGCTGCGTTGTTGAAGCAGATGGGTTGTCGTTAAGCCCATTGGGCCTTTTGAATAGGCCATCTCTCTAGGCTGGGACTGTGAATCGTTAACACATAAAGGAATTGGGCCCTCAACATGATGGGTGCGATCATACCAGCACTAATGCAGTTGATCCTATCAGAACTCCGAAGTTAAGCGTGCTTGGGCGAGAGTAGTAATAGGATGGGTGACCACCTGGGAAGTCGTTGAGTTGCACCTCTCTTTTCAACTTTTTTTGCTCCGGTTAGGGTTGCCAAGATACTTTATCCACTACATTTCTATTTTCGAATCCCACGGCACCTTGGGAAGACAACTTCGCTTACCATGGAGGCTAGGCCCGCAAACCGAGGGCATAAGGCTTGTGACCAGGTGTTCGTCGCTCCGGTGCCCATAACTTTTGATCCGTAAGGAGTTACGCGGCGCACAGCATACCATTGCAAAGCTCTCTGAGAGCTCTATAACAGGGGCAGCCAGCTTGGTCGCTACGCCCTTTTTGTAGCCCAAAATTGAATGTTTTCATAAGTTTCGGGCCACTTTTCTTCTTTAGCTCTATTTTTTTGTCCCGGATCGTATGTCGTGAGCTGTTAAAAGGACGACAACCTGACTCGCTAGACATTAGAGGGCCCTACAATGCGTCGATATCACATCTTGCGAGGATGCTGCGTTGTTGAAGCAAAATGGGTTGTCGTTAATCCCATTGGGCCTTTTGAATGGGCCATCTCAATAGACTGGGACTGTGAACCGTTAACACATAAAGGAATTGTGCCCTCAACATGACGGGTGCGATCATAACATCACTAATGCACCGGATCCCATTAGCACTCTTAAGTTAAGCGTGCTTGGACGAGAGTAGTACTAGGATGGGTTACCCCCAGGGAAGTCGTCCTGTTGCACCCTCCTTTTCAATTTTTTTTGCTCCGGTTATGGTTGCCAAGATACTTTATCCACCACATTTCTATTACCGAATCCCACGGCACCTTGGGCAAGACAACTTCGCTTCACGTGGAGGCTAGGCCCTCAAACCGAGGGCGTAGGGCTTGTGACCAGGTCTCCGTCGCTCCGGTGCCTATAACTTTTGATCCATAAGGAGTTACGCGGTGCACAGCATACCGTTGCAAAGCTCTCCGAGAGCCCTACGATGGGGGTAGCCAGCTTGCTCACTGTGCCCTTTTTTGGAGCAAAAAATCAAACGTTTTCACCAGTTTCGGGCCACTTTTCTACTTTTTCTCTGTTACTTCATCGCGGATCGTACGACATGAGCTGTTAAAAGGATGACAACCTTACTCGCGGGACATTAGAGGGCCCTATAACGCGTCGATATCACGTCTTGATAGGATGCTGCGTTGTTGAAGTAGATAGGTTATCGTTATGCCCATTGTGCCTTTTGAATGGGCCATCTCTCTAGGCTGCGACTATGAACCGTTAACACATAAAGGAATTGTGCCCTCAACATGACGAGTACGATCATACTAGCACTAATGCACCATATCCCATCAGAACTACGAACTTAAGCGTGCTTGGGCGAGAGTAGTACTAGGATGGGTGGCCCCCTGGGAAGTCCTCTTGTTGCACCCCCCTTTTCAAATTTTTTTGCTCCGGTTAGGGTTGCCAAGATACTTTATCCACTGCATTTCAATTATCGAATCCCACGGCACCTTGGGCAAGACAACTTCGCTTCACGTGGAGGCTGGGCCCGCAAACCGAGGGTGTAGGGCTTGTGCGCAGGTCTCCGTCGCTCCGGTGCCCATAACTTTTGATCCATATGGAGTTACGCGGCGCACAGCATACTGTTGAAAGCTCCCCGAGAGCTCTACGACGGGGCAGCTATCTTGCTCGATGTGCCCTTTTCGGAGCCCAAAATTGAACGTTTTCATCAGTTTCGGCCCACTTTTCTTCTTTCGCTATGTTTTTCCGTCATGGATCGTACGTCGTGAGCTGCTAAAAGGACGACAACCTTACTTGCGTGACATTAGAGGTCCCTACAACGCGTCGATATTACGTCTTGCGACGATGCTACGTTGTTGAAGCAAATGGGTTGTCGTTAAGACCATTGGTCCTTCTGAATGGGCCATCTCTCTAGGCTGGGACTGTGAACCGTTAACACATAAAAGAATTGTACCCTCAACATGACGGGTGCGATCATACCAGTACTAATCCACCGGATCCCATCAGAACTCCGAAGTTAAGCGTTCTTGGGCGAGAGTAGTACTAGGATGGGTGACCCCCTAGGAAGTCCTCGTGTTGCACCCCCCTTTTCAATTTTTTTTTCTCCGGCAAGGGTTGCCAAGATAATTTATCCACCACATTTCTATTATCGAATCACACAGCACCTTGGGCAAGACAACTTCGCTTCACGTGGAGGGTGGGCCCGCAAACCGAGGGCATAGGGCTTGTGACCCAGTCTCCGTCGCTCCGGTGCCCATAACTTTTGATCCGTAGGGAGTTACGTGGCGCACAACATACCGTTGCCAAGCTCTACGAGAGTTCTACGATGGGGGTAGCAAGCTTGCTCGTTGTGTCCTTTTTAAAACCCAAATTCGAATGTTTTCATCAGTTTCGGGCCACATTTCTTCTTTTGCTCATTTTTTCCGTCCTGGATCGTACGTCGTGAGCTGTTAAAAGGACAACAACCTTACTCGTGGGACATTAGAGGGCCATACAATGCATCGATATCACGTCATACGAGGATGCTGCGTTGTTGAAGCGGATGGGTTGTCGTTAAACCCATTGGGCCTTGTGAATGGGCCATCTCTCTAGGTTGGTACTGTGAACCGTTAACACATAAAGGAATTGTACCCTCAACATGACGGATGCGATCATACCAGCACTAATGCACCGGATCCCATCAGATCGCTGAAGTTAAGCGTGCTTGGACGAGAGTAGTACTAGGATGGGTGACCCCCTGGGAAGTCCTCATATTGAACTCTCATTTTCAATTTTTTTTGCTCCGGTTAGGGTTGCCAAGATACTTTATCCACCACATTTCTATTATCGAATCCCACGGCACCTTGGGCAAGACTTCGCTTCAGTTGGAGGGTGGGCCCGCAAACCGAGGGTGTAGGGCTTATGACCAGGTCTCGGTCACTACGGTGCCCATAACTTTTGATCCGTAAGGAGTTACACGGCCCACAGCATTCCGTTGGAAAGCTCTTCGAGAGCTTTACGATAGGGGCAGCTAGCTTGCTCGCTGTCCCCTTTTTAGAGGCCAAAATCGAACGTTTTCAAGAGTTTCATGCGACTTTTCTTCTTTGGCTATGTTTTTCCGTCCTGGATAGTGCTTCGTGAGCTGTTAAAAGGACGACAACCTTACTCGCGGGACATTAGAGGGCCATACAACACGTCGATATCACGTCTTGCGAGGATGCAACATTGTTGAAGCGGATGGGTTGTTGTTTAGCCCATTGGGCCTTCTGAATGGGCCATCTCTCTAGGCTAGGACTGTGAACCATTAACATATAAATGAATTTTTCCCTCAACATGACGGGTGCGATCATAACAGCACTAATGCATCGGATCCCATCAGAACTCTGAAGTTAAGCGTGCTTGGGCGAGACTAGTACTAGGATGGATGACCACTTGGGAAGTCCTCGTGTTGCACCCTCCTTTTCAATTTTTTTTGCTCCGGTTATGGGTTCCAAGATACTTTATCCACCACATTTCTATTATTGAATCCCACGACACATTGGGCAAGACAACTTCGCTTCACGTGGAGGCTAGGCCCGCAAACCGAGGGCGTAGGGCTTGTGACCAGGTCTCCGTCGCTCCGGTGCCTATAACTTTTGATCCGTAAGGAGTTACGTGGTGCACAACATACTGTTGCAAAGCTCTCCGAGAGCTCTACGACGGGGGCAGCAAGCATCCTCTTTGTGCCCTTTTTGGAGCCCAAAATCGAATGTTTTCCTCAGTTTGGGGCACTTTTCTTTTTTTACTATATTTTTCCGTCCCGGATCGTACAGCGTGAGCTGTTAAAAGGACGTCAACCTTACTCGCGGGACATTAGCGGGTCCTATAACACGTCAATATCACGTCTTGCGAGGATGTTGCGTTGTCGAAGCGGATGGGTTGTCATTAAGCCCATTGGGCCTTTTGAATGGGCGATCTCTCTAGGCAGGGACTGTGAACCATTAACACATAAAGGGATTGTGCCCTCAATATGACGGGTTCGATCATCCCAGCACTAATGCACTGGATCCCATCAGAACTCCGAAGTTAAGCGTGCTTGGACGAGAGTAGTACTAGGATGGGTGACCCCTTGGGAAGTCCTCGTGTTGCACCCCCATTTTCAAATTTTTTTTGCACCGGTTAGGGTTGCCAAGATGCTTTATCCACCACATTTCTATTATCGAATCCCACGACACCTTGGGCAAGACAACTTCGTTTCACGTGGAGGCTGGGCCCACAAACCGAGGGCATAGGGCTTGTGACCAGGTCTCCGTCGCTCCAGTGCTTATAACTTTTGATCCGTAAGGAGTTACGTGGCGCACAGCATACCGTTGTAAAGCTCTCCGAGAGCTCTACGACGGGGGCAGCTATCTTGCTCGCTGTGCCATTTTTAGAGCTCGAAATCGAACGTTTTCATAAGTTTCGGGCCACTTTTCTTCTTTTGCTAAGTTTTTGGGTCCCGGATCGTATGTCGTGTGCTGTTTAAAGGAAGACAACCTTACTCATGGGACATTAGAGGGCCCTATAACGCGTCGTTATCACGTCTAGCGAGGATGCTGCGTTGTTGAAGCAGATGGGTTGTCGTTAAGCCCATTGGGCCTTCTGAATAGGCTATCTCTCTAGGCTGGGATTGTGAACCGTTAACACATAAAGGAATTGTGCCCTCAACATGATAGGTGCGATCAAACCAGCACTAATGCACCGGATCCCATCAGAACTCCGAAGTTAAGCGTGCTTAGGCGAGAGTAGTACTAGGATGGGTGGCCCCCTGGGAAGTCCTCGTGTTGCACCCCCCTTTTCAATTTTTTTTGCTCCGGTTAGGGTTGCCAAGATAATTTATCCACCACATTTCTATTATCGAATCCCACGGCACCCTGGGCAAGACAACTTCGCTTCACTTGGAGGCTGGGCCCGCAAACCGAGTGCATAAGGCTTATGACCAGGTCTCCGTCGCTCCGGTGGCCATAACATTTGATCCGTAAGGAGTTACGAGGCGCACAGCATACCGTTGCAAAGCTCTCCGAGAGCTCTACGACGGGGGCAGCCAGCTTGCTAACTGTACCTTTTTTGAAGCCCAAAATCGAACGTTTTCATCAGTTTCGGGGCACTTTTCTTCGTTTGCTCTGTTTTTCCGTCCTGGATCGTACGTCGTGAGCTGTTAAAAGGGCGACAACCTTACTCGCCGGACATTAGAGGGCCCTACAATTTGTCGATATCATGTCTTACGAGGATGCTGCGTTGTTGAAGCAAGTGGGTTGTCGTTAAGCCCATTGGGCCTTTTGAATGGGCCATCTCTCTAGGCTGCTACTGTGAACCGTTAACACAAAAAGGAATTGTGCCCTCAACATAACGGGTGAGATCATATCAGCACTAATGCACCGGATCCCATCAGAACTGCGAAGTTAAGCGTGCTTGGGCGAGAGTAGTACGAGGATGCGTGACCACCTGGGAAGTCCTCGTGTTGCACCTCCCCTTTTTAATTTTTTTTGCTCCGGTTAGGGTTGCCAAGATACTTTATCCACAACATTTCTATTATCAAATCCCACGGCACCTTGGGCATGACAACTTCGCTTCACGTGGGGGCTGGGCCACCAAATCGAGGGCGTAGGGCTTGTGACCAGGTCTCCGTTGCTCCGGTGCCCATTACTTTAGATCCGTAAGGAGTTACGCAGCGCACAGCATACCGTTGCAAAGCTCTCCGAGAGCTCTATGACAGGGGCAGCCAGTTTGCTCGCTATTCCCTTTTTTGGAGCCCAAAATCGAACATTTTCATCCGTTTCGGGCCACTTTTCTTCTTTAGCTCTGTTTTTCTGTCCAGGATCGTACGTCGTGAGCTATTAAAAGGACGACAACCTTACTTGCTGGACATTAGAGGGCCCTACAACGCGTCGATATCATGTCTTGCGAGGATGCGGTATTGTTGAAGCGGATGTGTTGTTGTTAAGTACATTGGGCCTTTTGAATGGGCCGTCTCTCTTGGGTGGGATTGTGAACCGTTAACACATAAAGGGATTGTGCCCTCAATATGATGGGTGCGATCATACCAGCAATATTGCACCGGATCCCATCAGAACTCTGAAGTTAAGCGTGCTTGGGCGAGAGTAGTACTAGGTTGGGTGACCCCCAGGGAAGTCCTCGTGTTGTACCCCCCTTTTCAGTTATTTTAGCTCTGGTTAGGTGTGCCAAGATACTTTATCCACCACATTTCTATTATCGAATCCCACGGCACCTTGGGCAAGACAACTTCGCTTCACGTGGAAGCTGGGCCCGCAAACCGAGGGCGTAGGGCTTGTGACCAGGTCTCCGTCGCTCACGTGCCCATAACTTTGGATCCGTAAGGAGTTACGCGGCGTACAGCATACCGTTGCAAAGCTCTCCGAGAGCTCTATGACGGGGGTAGCAAGCTTGCTCACTGTGCCCTTTTTGGAGACCAAAATCGAACGTTTTCATAAGTTTCGGGCCACTTTTCTTCTTTAGCTCTGTTTTTTCGTCCCGGATCGTACGTCGTGAGCTGTTAAAAGGACGACAACCTTACTCGCTGGACATTAGAGGGCCCTACAATGCATCGATATCACATGTTGCGAGGATTCTGCAATGTTGAAGCGGATGGGTTGTCGTTAAGCCCATTGGGCCTTTTGAATAGGCCATATCTCTAGGCTGGGACTGTGAACCGCTAACACATAAAGGAATTGTGCCCTCAACATGACGGGTGCGATCATAACAACTCTAATGCACCGGATCCCATCAGAACTCTGAAGTTAAGCGTGCTTGGGCGAGAGTAGTACAAGGATGGGTGACCCCCTGGGAAGTTCTCGTGTTGCACCCTCCTTTTCAATTTTTTTAGCTCCGGTTAGGGTTGCCAATATATTTTATCCACCACATTTCTATTATCGAATCCCACGGCACCTTGGGCAAGACAACTTCGTTTCACGTAGAGGCTGGGCCCGCAAGCCGAGGGCGTAGGGCTTGTGACCAGGTCTCCGTCGCTCCGACGCCCATAACTTTTGATCCGTAAGGAGTTACGCGGCGCGCAGCATACCATTGCAAAGCTCTCCGAGAGCTCTAGGACGGGGGCAGCTATTTTGCTCGCTGTACCCTTTTTGGAGCCCAAAATTGAACGTTTTCATCAGTTTTGGCCCATTTTTCTTCTTTTGCTATGTTTTTCCGTCACGGATCGTACGTCGTGAGCTATGAAAAGGATGAAAACCTTACTCGCGGGACATTAGAGGGCCCTACAACGCGTCGATATCACGTCTTGAGAGAATGCTGCGTTGTTGAAGTGGATGGGTTGTCGATAAGCCCATTGGGCCTTTTGAATGGGCCATCTCTCTAGGCTGGGACTGTGAACCATTAACACATAAAGGAATTGTGCCCTCAACATGACGGGTGTGATCATAACAGCACTAATGCACCAGATCCCATCAGAACTCCGAAGTTAAGCGTGCTTGGGCGAGAGTAGTACTAGGATGGGTGACCCCCTGGGAAGTCCTCGTGTTGCACCCTTCTTTTCAATTTTTTTTGCTCCGGTTAGGGTTGCCAAGAAACTTTATCCACCACATTTCTATTATCGAATCCCACGGCACCTTGGGCAAGACAACTTCGCTTCACGTGGAGGCTAGGCCTGCAAACCGAGGGTGTAGGGCTTCTGACCAGGTCTCCGTCACTCCGGTGCCCATAACTTTTGATACGTAAGGAGTTATGCGGAGCACAAGATACCGTTGCAAATCATTCCGAGAGCTCTACAACGGGGGCAGCTATCTTGCTCGCTGTGCCCTTTTTGGAGCCCAAAATCGAACATTTTCAACAGTTTCGGGCCACTTTTCTTCTTTTGCTATATTTTTCCATCCCGGATCGTACGTTGTGAGCTGTTAAAAGGCTGACAACCTTACTCGCAGGACATTAGAGGGCCCTACAACGCATTGATATCATGTCTTGCGAGGATGCTGCGTTGTTGAAGCGGATGGGTTGTCGTTAAGCCCATTGGGCCTTTTGAATGGGCCATATCTCTAGGCTGGGATTGTGAACCGTTAACACATAAAGGAATTATGCCCTCAACATGACGGGTGCGATCATACCAGCACTAATGCACCGGATCCCATCAGAACTCCGAAGTTAAGTGCGCTAGGGCGAGAGTTGTGCTAGGATGGGCGACCCACTGGGAAGTCCTCGTGTTGCAACCTCCTTTTCAATATTTTTTGCTCCGGTTAGGGTTGCCAAGATACTTTATCCACCACATTTCTATTATCGAATCCCACAGCACCTTGGGCAAGACAACTTCGCTTCACGTGGAGGCTGGGCCGGCAAACCAAGTGCGTAGGTCTTGTGACCAGGTCTCTGTCGCTCCGGTGCCCATAACTTTTGATCCGTAAGGAGTTACACGGCGCACAACATACCGTTGCAGAGCTCTCTAAGAGCTCTACGACGGGGGCAGCAATCTTGCTTGCTGTGCCCTTTTTGGAGCTCAAAATCGAACGTTTTCATCAGTTTCGGGCCACTTTTCTTTTTTTGCTACGTTTTTCCGTCCTGGATTGCACGTCGTGAGTTGTTAAAAGGACAACAACCTTACTCACAGGACATTAGAGGGCCCTAAAATGCGTCGATATCATGTCTTACAAGGATGCTGCGTTGTTCAAGTGGATGGGTTGTCATTAAGCCCATTGGGCCTTCTGAATGAGCTATTTCTCTAGGCTGGGACTGTGAACCGTTAACACATAAAGGAATTGTGCCCTCAACATGACGGGTACGATCATACCAGCAATAATGCACCGGATCCCATCAGAACTCCGAAGTTAATCGTGCTTGGGCGAGAGTAGTACTAGGATGGGTGACCCCTTGGAAAGTCCTCGTGTAGCCCCCCCTTTTCAATTTTTTTGCCCCGGTTAGGTTTGCCAAAATCCACCACATTTTTATTATCGAATCCTATGGCACCTTGGGCAAGGCAACTTCGCTTCACGTGGAGGCTGGGCCAGCAAACCGAGGGCGTAGGGCTTGTGACCAGGTCTCCATCGCTCCGGTACCCATAACTTTTGATCCGTAAGGAGTTACGCGATGCACAGCATACCGTTGCAAAGCTCTCCGAGAGCTCTACGACGGGGGTAGCTATCTTGCTCGCTATGCCCTTTTTGGAGCCCAAAATGGAACGTTTTCATCAGTTTCGGGCCACTTTTCTTAATTGGCTGTGTTTTCCCGTCCCGGATCGTACGTCGTGAGCTGTTAAAAGGATGACAACATTACTCACGGGTCATTAGAGGTCCCTACAATGCATCAATATCACGTCTTGTGAGGTTGCTACGTTGTTGAATTAGAAGGATTGTCGTTAAGACCATTGGGCCTTTTGAATGGGCCATCTCTCTAGGTTGGGACTGTGAACCGTTAACACATAAAGGAATTGTGCCCTCAACATGATGGGTGCGATCATACCAACACTAATTCACCGGATCACATCAGAACTCTGAAGTTAAGTGTGCTTGGGCGAGGGTAGTACTAGGATGGGTGACCCCCTGGGAAGTCCTCGTGTTGCACCCTCATTTTCAAATTTTTTTGCTCCGGTTAGGGATGCCAAGATACTTTATCCATCACATTTCTATTATCGAATCCCACTGCACCTTGGACAAGACAACTTCGCTTCACGTGGAGGCAGGGCCCGCATACCGAGGGCGTAGGGCTTGTGACCAGGTCTCCGTCGCTCCGGTGCCCATAACTTTTGATCCATAAGGAGTTACGCGGCGCATAGCATACCGTTGCAAAGCTCTCCGAGGGCTCTACGATGGGGGAAGCTAGCTTGTTCGCTGCGCCCTTTTTGGAGCCCAAAATCAAACGTTTTCATCAGTTTCAGGCCACTTTTCTTCTTTTGCTATATTTTTCCATCTCGGATCGTACGTCATGAGCTATTAAAAGGACGACAACCTTACTCGCGGGACATTAGAGGGACCTACAACGCGTTGATTTCACGTCTTGCAAGAATGCTGCGTTGTTGAAGCGGATGGGTTGTCGTTAAGCCCATTGGGCCTTTTGAATAGGTCATCTCTCTAGGCTGGGACTGTGAACCGTTAACACATACAGGAATTGTGCCCTCAACATGACTTGTGCGATCATACTAGCACTAATGCACCGGATCCCATCAGAACTCCGAAGTTAAGTGTACTTAGGCGAGAGTAGTACTAGGATGGGTGAGCCCCTGGGAAGTCCTCATGTTGCACCCCCATTTTCAATTTTTTTTTGCTCCGGTTAGGTTTGCCAAGATACTTTATCCACCACATTTCTATTATCGAATCCCACGGCACCTTGGGAAAGACAACTTCGCTTCACGTGGAGGTTGGGCCAGCAAACCGAGGGCGTAAGGCTTGTGACCAGGTCTCCATCGCTCCAATGCCCATCACTTTTGATCCGTAAGGAGTTACACGGCGCACAACATACCGTTGCAAAGCCCTCTGACAGCTCTACGACAGGGGCAGCTAGCTTGCTCGCTTTGCCCTTTTTGGTGTCACGCCCCAACCTGGCCTATAAAGGTTAGACTAGGGTGTGATCTAAACATTCAAGTCCTTTCACGTGCTTAATCGTTCAAGGAGGTTTAGCACTTAACGTTTTATGCTAGACTCCAAAATTTTTTCGGAAAACTGGCAGCATAACTGCTGTAATTGGGCTCTTTGGTTTGACCTAGTTCTCTAAACGCCTCAAAATTTACCATCTCAAATTTATTTCCAACGAAGATTACTATTTTACCATCAATTGAATTGCCTATTGGTTATTTCGACATCTCGTTTGATGTATAACCTAGCATGATACTATGTCTCGTTTGTTTATTTATCCTCGTTACGAAAGTACCTGTTGATCTTAGCTTAAAAGCGTGTACCTGTTTAACATTTGATAGGTTCATTTACTTAGTCCTTACCTAATACGTCATAACCTATGATAGATACTAGCAGTGATAATAGCAAAACGATCGTAATAGTGTCTAGTATCTATCTAGCAATATCAGTACAAACCAAAATTAGACCCCAAATTACAACGGGGGTCTTTTACATTAGAAATAACAAGCAACATAAAATAAATAGTCTTCAAGTAGCACAAAGTACACAAGTAGCCACATTCAAGCAAAGCAAACAATGACAAGCAATCACTCCAGGGGTTCATCATTAGGCACACTGTCCTCGGGTACCTGTTCTGGGTCTTCTTCACCTGAGATGATAAAAGATGGTGAGTCCTTATGAACTCAGCGTGGGGGAATGAGAAATACATTTTGGAACTCATTTTCCGGTTCAATTTATGAAAACTCTTTTTGAAAACATGTCACGTATTACAAATAATAAGGTACGCAAATATATGAAACAAATCGAGTAACAGATACATTTACCAATCATTTCAAGGATACGGTGAGCAGTTGCTCTCAATTTCAATTTTGATTCATTTGGTACGGCCGACTTCAATAATCCACTTATCGCTCCCAATTGGGTGTACTTCGGATGTACCCCGAAACCTACGACCCAACTCTCCGAGGGTGAAATGCCAAGCGAGAGAGGGAATTGGACCATGGTAGTCACGGTAACACCGGCAAGCCCGATGTCGCCCGGCGTGCGTGAAACACTACCATGCCACACTGAAAGGTTGCAACCTCGTATGCAATGCACATTTATAACATTTAACATATCACATTAGGAGGACAACAAAGTAGGTCGCCTCCGAGCAGTTATAAGATCGCACGTTGTCAAGTAATCAAACGAGGCACGATAAGGCAAGTAATTTCACTTGAAAGGCATATAGAGTTATATGCAAATTAAACGGGCAGCCATGTAACACACGTAAAACAGGCTATATAACTCACTACGAAGCCCACGTGATCAAGTGATAAGATTATTCAACATGGGTTCGGGTGCAAGAAAAGCTTATTTGCCAACATGCAATGATCAAAGTTACATTTAAGCTTATAAGGACAACTACGGGTAGCCTACTAAACATATAATTCCACAGAATATCCAAATGATCAACACTTAGCAAAACTACCTAGTCATTAAGGTTTCCATTTCGTGCATATTCGTGCAATTTGAGCCTTAACCCAACTCAAAGTCAATCTCAAACCATGCATCATTTAATTTAACATCCTCAAACATTCAAAACAGTTCACACAACATCCCAACACCACAATTCCAGGCAATTAGTACCACAAGAGAGGTTACAACAATTTTTCAAGCATATAACTAAGTGAAACCTTTACTGCAATAGGCTGTTTTCTCACAATCAATAGGATACACAAAAAATCTCCAAATCCAGTGAATAAGATGTCAAATTAAAGCTTAAGAAGTTGAATAAAATCAGAAACAAACCTTGCATCAGTTGGAGTTCGGGATCATTATATATAGCCGAAACAGTGGAATAGTACAAAACTGTCCGGATTTGCACACTTTTCAGTAATTGACGTTTTTTAGGTCCTTAGGGTCAGATTTAGCCTTGGTCCATTTCTGAAAAAATTGTCCAGAACTGAAAAATATAGCATCACACCAAATTTCATGCATTTTGGACATCATTTACTAAGTCAAATATGGTTCGTTCCACAAGGTCAGTGCATCTGCCAAAACCTGCTTCATTTTTCCAGATTTCCAGATTTGGACACATTTTAAAGATTTGCCATTTTGAGGACCTTAGATTCAAAATTAGCTTTGGCCTATTTCTGGGAAAAATGTTCAAAACTGTCCAAAATAGTCACCTACCAATTTTAATGCATTTTAAACATGATTTTCCTAGCTAAACGTACCTCTAAACAGATTGGTCCGAGAGCTGTCAACAATTCGACTTGACCTAGCATCACTTTCAAGCCAAGATCTTGCCATGCATGGTTGTTTAAGCTTATGAACGAACATATAACTCAAGTACAGAAGCAAATACACACATTTATGAGCATGCATGTGGATTTTTGAAGAGTTTTCAAAAGGTTTTAGCCCTCACCTTAGCAATCAATCAAGAGGATGCACAAAACTTGTTGAAGCAAACTTTTCTTCTTCTCTTTTGCCTAGCCGAGGTTCCAACTAGTTTTTCTCTATTTTTCCTAGCTTAGTGACCAAGCTCTTAGTACATGCATGAGGTTGAAACAAGAAGAAAAGAAATGGAAGCTTAGAACTTACCTAGGGCCGAAATGAAGACTTCAAAGGGCATGCAAGTGTGATTTTCGCATCCTAGCTTGTTTGCTTGAGTTTCTTTGAAGGTTGCTTGCCTTGTTCAACTAAGGTGTGATGAAGATAAGCTATGGAGGTAGGGAAGTCAGCCAAGTCCGAGAATGAGAGAGGAGAATGAGAGGGAGAGAGAAAAGATTGAGAGGAAATGAGAGAAATGACAAACAAATGAAGGCCTTTGCAATTTTGAGGAGCATGTCGGCCTTGGGCAGCAAAATTTCAGCATTTTGTGTCTTCAAGGTGTAATTTGAAATTCCTAGGATGGGCAAGAGTGATGTGGCCGAGAATGGTGTGCAAATGGTAGGGTGTTTGAGCAATTTTTAATGCCTTTGTGTCATAGAATGTTGAGTCTAATTTAAAATCATGCAAGGCAAGTCTAATGCAAGCAAGTGGTCGGCCAAGCTAGCTCCAAATCTGAATTTTTTGTCATCTTTGAGCATTATTTTAATTGTGTCTTGAAAGTGCAAAAAGAATAGGAATAAAGAATGAGAATATCTAGCTTTTGGTGCTATTTTGTCTTCTAGCGAGTTGACTTTTGCATTTTAATATTGATAGTGGAGTTTGTAGGATTATTTAGTAGTCTAGTGCTTTGTGTAAGGTGCTTTCTTGATTAACGTGGATGAACTATGAGGTAAGACACAAACTACGAGATGAACGCACGTTTTCCAAGTAAACGCACGCAACCCTAAATGAATGCACGTAATTCAATGCAAGGCACACAAAACTAAACACAATTCTCAAACCTAGGTCATGGCACGCAGGTTAGGGCACACGAAGCGAGGTTTCGCACGCAAATCGGGGTTGGGCCTTACATCCTTCCCTCCTTAAAATAATTTTGTCCCGAAATTCAATATTACCTTGAAATAAAGCTGGATATTGCTGCTCCACCTGGTCTCGCCTTTCCCACGTTGCTTCTTCGATCCCGTGATGATCCCACAACACTTTCACCATTGGTATAGTTCTGTTGCGCAACTCCCGATCCTGTTGGTCTAGGATCCGAATGGGCTTCTCCTCATAAGACAAGTTCTCCCGAAGCTGCAACGGCTCTGGCTCCAAGATATACGACGGATTAGAATGATACTTCCGCAGCATCGAAACATGAAAGACGTCGTGAATATTGGAGAGGTTCTGGGGTAGTACTAGGCGATACGCCAACTTGCCAACCTTCTCGATTATCTCGAATGGTCCCACAAATCTTGGGCTCAACTTTCCACCTTTGCCATGTCTAATCAGTCCCCTCCGGGGTGATATCTTCAAGAACACCTTGTCGCCAACCTCAAACTCGAGACTCCGTCTCCGTCGGTCTGCATAATTCTTCTGTCTGCTCTGGGCGGTAAACATCCGTTTCCGGATGAGGTGGATATTATCAACAGTCTTCATAAGTTCAGGTAAAAGGGTTGGGTCAAAATTCTTCGTCTCACCTACTTCATCCCAATAAATTGGGGATCGACACTTACGTCCATACAGCGCCTCAAAAGGGGCCATCCCGATAGTGGCCTGATAACTATTATTATAAGCAAACTCCGCTAGAGATAGATATTTCTCCCAACCTTTCCCGAAGTCTAAAACACACGCCCTTAGCATATCCACCAGAATCTGAATAGTTCTCTCCGATTGACCGTCCGTCTAAGGGTGATAAGCCGTGCTAAAACTCAACTTCGTTCCCAAAGCTTCCTGCAATCTCTTCCAAAATCGGGAAGTAAAACGGGGATCCCTATCCGATACAATACTCACAGGCATCCCGTGCAATATTACAATCTCCGCTACATACATATCTCCCAATTTCTCAGGACTATCCTCCTTGTTCATCGGTAAGAAGTGTGCCGACTTAGTGAACCTATCCACTACGACCCAAACGGCGTCATGACCCTTTTGTGACCTGGGCAGGTCCATGACAAAGTCCATAGTGATATGTTCCCATTTCCATTGAGGAATCTCCAACGGTTGAAGTAAACCTGCGGGTCGCTGATGTTCCGCTTTGACTCTCTGGCAAGTCAAACACTGTGCTACAAACTCCACAATTTCTCTTTTCATGTTATTCCACCAATAGTGTTGCTTCAAATCCCGATACATCTTTGTTCCGCCGGGGTGAATAGTATATCTTGAATTATGGGCTTCCTCAAGAATCTTCTTTTTCAGCTCTGGGTCATTGAGAACCCAAATCTGGTTCCTAAACCTCCAAATACCATCATCATGAAACTTGATATCTGCGTTGCTTTCCTTAATCTTCTGAAATTGTTGGTCCTTCTGTTGAGCCTCTCGTAACTCAGACAACAAAGTCGATTGAACTTGGGTAGTGGCAAAAAGTAACCCTTTCTGAGTCAATTGTGGTTTCCACAGAAATGCTTCCTCCAACAACTCCTGCACCTTGACTTCCAGTTTCGCCATGCTTGCTTTTCTGCTTAAGGCATCTGCAACTACATTCGCTTTACCGGGCACATAATTGATTGAGTAGTTATAATCATCCAAAAGCTCCATCCACTGCCTTTGCCTCATATTCAACTCCTTTTGAGAGAACAAGTATTTTAAGCTCTTATGATCAGTAAATACCTCAAACTTGTTACCCCACAGATAATGCCTCCATTTCTTGAGTGCAAACACAATGGCTGCTAACTCCAAATCATGCGTCGGGTAATTCACTTCATACGGCTTTGGTTTCCTAGAAGCATATGCGATCACTCTTCCATTTTGCATCAACACACAACCCAATCCTTCTTTCGAAGCATCGCTATAGATTACAAAACCTTGACTCCCTTCAGGCAATGCAAGAACTGGTGCAGTAGTCAATCTTTTCTTCAACTCTTGGAAGATGCTCTCACACTTATCATCCCACACGAACTTGGTTTTCTTTTGAGTGAGCTTTGTAAGCGGTCCCGCAATCTTAGAAAAATCCTTCATGAACCTCCGATAATAGCCGGCTAAACCAAGAAAACTCCGAACCTCCGTAACATTTTCTGGCTTCTTCCAAGACATCACTGCATCAATCTTTGCTAGATCCACCGCTATTCCCTCTTGGGATATAATATGCCCCAAAAATGCAATCTGCTGCAGCCAAAATTCACACTTGCTAAACTTTGCATACAATTGATGCTCTCAAAGTTTCTGCAGTACCAACCGCAGATGTTGCTCATGCTCTGCCTCCGATTTCGAGTATACCAAAATATCATCAATGAAGATCACCACAAATTGGTCCAAGTAGGGTTGAAACACCCTATGCATCAAATCCATAAAAGCTGCAAGGGCATTAGTTAGTCCAAAAGGCATCACCACATACTCATAATGCCCATATCTCGTCCTGAAAGCCGTTTTAGGCACATCTTCCTTTTTGATCAGCAACTGATAATACCCTTGCCTCAAGTCGAGTTTCGAATACACTTTGGCTCCTTGCAGTTGATCAAATAACTCGTTGATAAGGGGAAGTGGGTATTTATTCTTGACAGTCACTTGGTTCAATCCTCGGTAGTCAATACATAGCCTCAACGTTCCGTCTTTCTTCTTCACAAATAGGACTGGTGCACCCCACGGTGAAGAACTTTGTTGTACAAACCCCTTCTTCAGCAATCCTTGCAATTGGTCCTTCAATTCTTGTAGCTCGGCCAGTGCCATACGGTAGGGTGCTTTAGATATCGGCTGGGCGCCAGGCAGTAACTCTATAACAAACTCGATTTACCAGTTTGGGGGTAAACCGGGTAATTCTTCTGGAAACACATCTGCATAGTCTTTGATCACAAGCATCTCCTCTAATTTAGCTTTGTCCGACGGCTTGTTGATAAGGTAAGCCAAGTATCCGCTGCACCCTTTCCTCAAGGACTTTACTGCTTTCGTAGATGAAATGATGGAACTCCTGGTGAAATCTCTTCGGCCCATAATCTCCAGTATCGGTTGATCAGGTACTCGAAATGTTATAATCTTTCCCGGCATTCCAGTTGGACATGATGTTTTGCCAGCCAGTCCATCCCTAAAATGACGTCATAATGTCGAAAAGGTAATACAATAAGATTGGTTGAGAATTCCCTATCCTTAATTTGGATTTTACATGCTTTACAAGCTGAACTAGTTATAAGTTTAGAACCCATTGGAGTACCAACTTCTACTTCATATGGCAAACATACAACTTTCAATTTCACACGTTCCACACATAAGGGAGTAATAAATGAATGAGTAGCACCCGGATCAATTAACACCTTAACAGGTTGATTCAATATGAAGAATGTACCTTCAACAACAACGATCTCATCTGGAACCTCCTCGCACTCAATAGCATAGGCTCGAGCCTGGACTCTAGGAACTGGAGTCTTGCCTCTACCGACTGGTTTACCCTGATTCTGTCCCCCTTGCCATTTAGGGCAATCCTTAACCTGGTGCTGATAACTGCCACAACCTATACACCGCCCCAATTTTCTCCAACACTGGGCCTCGGTGTGACCCTTCCTCTTACAGTATGAACAGATGGCAGTCTGAGAAGCAGGTGAACTACCTGTGGATCCGCGGGTGGAAGAGGCTGATGGTGCTTTCGTCGGACCACGGTTATTCACTGGTCTATTCTGGCTCTGGCCTTGACCGCGACTCTGACTCTGAAATTTCCTCTGTTGACCTGGAGGCTGAAATGGTTTCTTGCTCGGCTGGCTCGTACCGGCTCCATCCAATTTTCTTTTCTCAACTCTGGAGGCAGCAGCAAAGAGAGCAGAATAGGTATCGAAGTCATGAGAAGCCAACTGGTCCTGAATCTCTGGCCTCAATTCGATAGTAAATTTTTACATTTTCGCCTCCGGAGTACAAACCATATATTGAGCATAATGGGACAGTCGATCAAAACGAGCCTCGTATTGGGCCACCATCATATTACCCTGGGTCAAGTGCATGAACTCCTCGATCCACCTCTGCCTGGAAACTGCAGGTACATATTTTTCCTTAAATGCCTTAACGAAATTACCCTACAAGCGAGGTGTCTGATCAGTTTCCCACAGTGCCTCTACAGTGTGCCACCAATGCTCGGCATCCCCGTGCAACAGAAATACAGCAAACTCCACCTTCTCTTCATCTGTATAATCAAGTGGCCAGAAAATCTTCTCGATCTCGGATAGCCAAGCCTCTGCTTTCTCATCATCAGCTTCCCCGTAGAATTTAGACGGGCGAAAGTCAAGGAATTCCCTCATTCTGCTATGTCTCCCATGGTTACCCTCATTCCTGTTGTTGATGTTGTTGTTGTAGGCTTCACGTGCATCTTGTCGCTCCATCACGCGTGATACACGATCCATGGCATTTGCCATCATATTAAACATAGCTATACTGGGATTAGTTTGATAGGCATCTCCGGTCTCTTGGGATTCACCGCTCCTATTAGTAGCACGGGTACTAGGACCAGCCATCTATAGGCACAGATTACGATGCACAATTTATTGAAATATGACAATTAAGAATCTAATGCATAAGATATGCAACATAATATGGATACAATTCCAGAAATATTTAAGGCATGTAAATCACTTAAGCACATAGAACATAGAAGGCACATTTATCACACAATAACACATAAACAAGTCATCTTAATTATCTTAGGGCTTTACCCACGGTCCGAGAGTTAAACCCAGCTTAAGCAATCTAAGCTCTGACACCATTCTGGTTCTAAGGTGTCACGCCCCAACCAGGCCTATAAAGGTTAGACTAGGGTGTGATCTAAACATTCAAGTCCTTTCACGTACTTAATCATTCAAGGAGGTTTAGCACTTAACGTTTTATCCTAGACTCTAAAATTTTTCCGGAAAACCGACAGCATAACGGTTGTAATTGGGCTATTTGGTTTGACCTAGTTCTCTAAACGCCTCAAAATTTACCATCTCAAAATCATTTCCAAGGAAGATTACTATTTTACCATTAATTGAATTTCCTATTGGTTATTTCGACGTCCCATTTGATGTATAACCTAGCATGATACTATGTCTCGTTTGTTTATTTATCCTCGTTACTAAAGTACCTGTTGATCTTAGCTTAAAAGCGTGTACCTGTTTAAGATTTGATAGGTTCATTTACTTCGTCCTTACCTAATACGTCATAACCTATGATAGATACTAGCAGTGATAATAGCAAAACGATCGTAATAGTGTCTAGTATCTATCTAGCAATATCAGTACAAACCATAATTAGACCCCAAATTACAACGGGGGTCTTTTACATTAGAAATAACAAACAACATAAAATAAATAGTCTTCAAGTAGCACAAAGTTCACAAGTAGCCACATTCAAGCAAAGCAAACAATGATAGGCAATCACTCCAGGGGTTCATCGTTAGGCACACTGTCCTCAGGTACCTGTTCTGGGTCTTCTTCACCTGAGATGATAAAAGAGGGTGAGTCCTTATGAACTCAGTGAGGGGGAACGAGAAATACACTTTGGAACTCATTTTCCTGTTCAATTTATGAAAACTCTTTTTGAAAACATGTCACGTATTACAAATAATAAGGTACGCAAATATATGAAACAAATCGAGTAACAGATACATTTACCAATCATTTCAAGGATACGGTGAGCAGTTGCTCTCAATTTCAATTTCGATTCATTTGGTGCGGCCGACTTCAATAATCCACTTATCGCTCCCAATTGGGTGTACTCCGGATGTACCCCGAAACCTACGATCCAACTCTTCGAAGGTGAAATGCCAAGTGAGAGAGGGAATTCGACCTTGGTAGTCAGGGTAACACCGCCAAGCCCGATGCCGCCCGGCGTGCATGAAACACTACCATGCCACACTGAAAGGTTGCAACCTCGTATGCAATGCACATTTATAACATTTAACATATCACATTAGGAGGACAACAAAGTAGGTCGCCTCCGAGCAGTTATAAGATCGCACGTTGTCAAGTAATCAAACGAGGCACGATAAGGCAAATAATTTCACTTGAAAGGCATATAGAGTTATATGCAAATTAAACGGGCAGCCATGTAACACCCGAAAACCATGCTATATACCTCACTACGAAGCCCACGTGATCAAGTGATAAGATTATTCAACATGGGTTCGGGTGCAAGAAAAGCTTATTTGCCAACATGCAATGATCAAAGTTACATTTAAGCTTATAAGGACAACTACGGGCAGCCTACTAAACATATAATTCCACACAATATCCAAATGATCAACACTTAGCAAAACTACCTAGTCATTAGGGTTTCCATTTCGTGCATATTCGTGCAATTTGAGCCTCAACCCAACTCAAAATAAATCTCAAACCATGCATAATTTAACTTAACATCCTCAAACATTCAAAACAGTCTACAAAACATCTCAACACCACAATTCCACGCAATTAGTACCACAAGAGAGGTTACAACAATTTTCCAAGCATATAACTAAGTGAAACCTTTACTGCAATAGGCTGTTTTCTCACAATCAATAGGATACACAAAAAATCTCCAAATCCAGTGAATAAGATGTCAAATTAAAGTTAAGAAGTTAACTAAAATCAAAAACAAACCTTGCATCAATTGGAGTTCGGGATCATTAGATATAGCCGAAACAGTGGAATAGTACAAAACTGTCCAGATTTGCACACTTTTCCGTAATTGACGTTTTTGAGGTCCTTAGGGTCAGATTTAGCCTTGGTCCATTTCTGACAAAATTGTCCAGAACTGAAAAATCTAGCAGTACACCAAATTTACTGAGTCAAATATGGTTCGTTCCACAAGGTCAGTGCATCTGCCAAAACCTGCTTCATTTTTCCAGATTTCCAGATTTGGACACATTTTAAATATTTGCCATTTTGAGGATCTTAGATTCAAAATTAACTTTGTCCTATTTCTGGGAAAAATGTTCAAAACTGTCCAAAATAGTCACCTACCAATTTTCATGCATTTTCAACATCATTTACCTAGATAAACTTACCTCGAAACAGACTGGTCAGAGTGCTGTCAACAATTCGACTTCACCTTGCATCACTTTCAAGCCAAGATCTTGCCATGCATGGTTGTTTAAGCTTATGAACGAACATATAACTCAAGTACAGAAGCAAATACACACATTTATGAGCATGCATGTGGATTTTTGCAGAGTTTTCAAAAGGTTTTAGCCCTCACCTTAGCAATCAATCAAGAGGATGCACAAAACTTGTTGAAGCAAACTTTTCTTCTTCTCCTTTGCCTAGCCGAGGTTCCAACTAGATTTTCTCTATTTTTCCTAGCTTAGTGACCAAGCTCTTAGTACATGCATGAGGTTGAAACAAGAAGAAAAGAAATGGAAGCTTAGAACTTACCTAGGGCCGAAATGAAGACTTCAAAGGGCATGCAAGTGTGATTTTCGCATCCTAGCTTGTTTGCTTGAGTTTCTTTGATGGTTGCTTGCCTTGTTCAACTAAGGTGTGATGAAGATAAGCTATGGAGGTCGGGAAGTCAGCCAAGTCCGAGAATGAGAGAGGAGAATGAGAGGGAGAGAGAAAAGATTGAGAGGAAATGAGAGAAATGACAAACAAATGAAGGCCTTTGCAATTTTGAGGAGCATGTCGGCCTTGGGCAGCAAAATTTCAGCATTTTGTGTCTTCAAGGTGTAATTTGAAATTCCTAGGATGGGCAAGAGTGATGTGGCCGAGAATGGTGTGCAAATGGTAGGGTTTTTGAGCAATTTTTAATGCCTTTGTGTCATAGAATGTTGAGTCTAATTTAAAATCATGCAAGGCAAGTCTAATGCAAGCAAGTGGTTGGCCAAGCTAGCTCCAAATCTGAATTTTTTGTCATCTTTGAGCATTACTTTAATTGTGTCTTGAAAGTGCAAAAAGAATAAGGAATAAAGAATGAGAATGTCTAGCTTTTGGTGCTATTTCGTCTTCTAGCGAGTTGATTTTTGCATTTTAATATTGATAGTGGAGTTTGTAGGATTTAGTAGTCTAGTGCTTTGTGTAAGGTGCTTTCTTGATTAACGAGAATGCACGCTTTCCTAGGTCTAGGGCACGCACTACGGGATAGGACACGAACTACGAGACGAACGCATGTTTTCCAAGTAAATGCACGCAACCCTAAATGAATGCACGTAATTCAATGCAAGGCACACAAAACTAAACACAATTCTCAAACCTAGGTCATGGCACGTAAATCTAGGTTAGGGCACACGAAGCGAGGTTTCGCATGCAAATCAGGGTCGGGCCTCACACTGTGCCCTTTTTGGATCTCAAAATCAAATGTTTTCATCAGTTTCGGGCCACTTTTCTTATTTAGCTCTGTTTTTTCGTCCTGGATCGTACGCCGTGAGCTGTTAAAAGGACGACAACCTTACTCGCAGGACATTAGAGGGCCCTATAACGCGTCGATATCACGTCTTGTGAGGATGCTGCATTGTTGAAGTGGATGGGTTGTCGTTAAGCCCATTGGGCCTTTTGAATGGGCCATCTCTCTAGGCTGGGACTTTGAACCGTTAACACATATAGGAATTGTGCCTTTAACATGACCGGTGCGATCATACCAGCACTACTGCACTGGATCCGATCAGAACTCCGAAGTTAAGCGTTCTTGGGCGAGAGTAGTACTAGGATGGGTGACCCCCTGGGAAGTCCTCGTGTTGCACCCCCCTTTTCAATTTTTTTTTCTCCGGTTAGGGTTGCCAATATACTTTATCCACCACATTTCTATTATCGAATCCCACGCACCTTGGGCAAGACAACTTCGCTTCACGTGGAGGCTGGGCTAGCAAATTGAGGGCGTATGGCTTGTGACCATGTCTCCGTCGCTCTGATGCCCATAACTATTGAACCGTAAGGAGTTACGCGGCGCACAGCATACTGCTGGAAAGCTCTTCGAGAGCTCTACGATGGGGGCAGCTAGCTTGCTCACTGTGCTCTTTCTTGAGCCCAAAATCAAACGTTTTCATCAGTTTCTGGCCACTTTTTTTATTTTTGTTCTATTTTTTCGTCCCGGATCGTACGACGTGAGTTGTTAAAAGGACGACAACCTTACTCGTGGGAAATTAGAGGGCCCTACAACTCGTCGATATCTCGTCTGGCGAGGATGATGGGTTCTTGAAGCGGATGTGTTGTCGTTAAGCCCATTGGGCCTTCTAAATGGGCCATCTCTCTAGGCTGGGTCTGTGAACCGTTAACACATGAAGGAATTGTGCCCTCAACATGACGGGTGCGTTCATACCAGCACTAATACACCGGATCCCATTCGAACTTTGAAGTTAAGCGTGCTTGGGCGAGAGTAATACTAGGATGGGTGACCCCCTTGGAAGTCCTCGTGTTGTACCCCCCTTTTCAATTTTTTTTGCTCCGGTTAGGGTTGCCAAAATACTTTATCCACCACATTTCTATTATCGAATCCCACAGCACCTTCGGCAAGACAACTTCGCTTCATGTGGAGGCTGGGCCAGAAAACCGAGGGCGTAGGACTTGTGACTAGGTCTTCATCGCTCCGGTGCCCATAACGTTTGATCCGTAGGGAGTTACGCGGCGGACAGTATTCCGTTGCAAAGCTATCCGAGAGCTCTACGATGGAGGCAGCCAGCTTGCTCGTTGTGCCCATTTTTGGAGCCCAAAATCGAACGTTCTCATCAGTTTCAGGCCAGTTTTCTTCTTTTGCTGCGTTTTTTCATCCCGAATCGTACGTCGTGAGCTGTTAAAAGGACGAAAACCTTACTCGCGGGACATTAGAGGGACCTACAATGCGTTGATATCATGCCTTGCAAGGATACTACGTTGTTGAAGCGGATGGGTTGTCGTTAAGCCCATTGAGCCTTTTGAATGGGCCATCTCTATAGGCTGGGACTGTGAACCGTTAACAAATAAAGGAATCGTGCCCTCAACATCACGGGTGCTATCATACCAGCACTAATGCATCGGATCCCATCAGAAATACGAAGTTAAGCATTCTTGGGCGAGAGTTGTACTAGGATAGGAGACCCCTGGGGAAGTCCTCGTGTTGCAACCCCCTTTTCAATTTTTTTTGCTCCGGTTAGGGTTGCCAAGATACTTTATCCGCCACATTTCTATATTGAACCCCACGGCACCTTGGGCAAGACAACTTCGCTCCTCGTGGAGGCTGGGCTAGCAGACCGAGGGCGTAGGGCTTGTGACCAGATCTCCGTCAATCCGGTGCCCATAACTTTTGATCCGTAAGGAGTTACGCGGCGCACAGCAAACCGTTGCAACGCTCTCTGAGAGCTCTACGACGGGAGCAGCGAGCTTGCTCACTATGACCTTTTTGGAGCCCAAAATCGAACGTTTTCATCAGTTTTGGGCCACTTTTCTTCTTTTGCTTTGTTTTTTCGTCCAGAATCGTATGTCGTGAGTTGTTAAACGGACGACAACCTTACTCGCGGGACATTAGAAGGCCCTACAATGCGTAGATATCTCATCTTGTGAGGATGCTGTGTTGTTGAAGCGGATGGGTTGTCGTTAAACACATTGGGCCGTGCGAATGGGCCATCTCTCTAGGCTAGGACTGTGAACCGTTAACACATAAAAAAATTGTGCCCTCGACATGACGGGCGCGATCATACCAGCACTTATGCACCGGATCTCGCCAGAACTCCGAAGTTAAACATGCTTGGGCGAGGGTAGTACGAGGATGAGTGACCCCCTGGGAAGTCCTCGTGTTGTACCCCCCATTTTCAATTTTTTTTGCTCCGATTAGGGTTGCCAAGATACTTTATCCACCACATTTCTATTATCGAATACCGCGACACCTTGGGCAAGACAACTTCATTCACGTGGAGGTTGCGCCAGTAAACCGACGGTATAGGTCTTGTGACCAGGTCTCCGTCGCTCTGGTACCCATAACTTTTGATTCGTAAGGAGTTACGCGGCGCAAAGCATACTGTTGCAAAGCTCTCTGAGAGATCTACGATGGGGGTAGCTAGCTTGCTCGCTGTGACCTTTTTGGAGCCCAAAATCGAACGTTTTCATCAGTTTTGGGCCACTTTCCAACTTTTGCTATGTTTTTCCATCCAGGATCGTACGTCGTGAATTGTTAAAAGGACGACAACCATACTCGCGGGATATTAGAGGGCCCTACAACGCGTCGATGTCTTGCGAGGATGCTGTGTTATTGATGCAGATTGGTTGTCGTTAAGCCCATTGGGCCTTCTGAATGAGCCATCTCACTAGGCTGGGACTGTGAACCATTAACACATAAAGGAATTGTGCCATCAACATGATGGGTGTGATCATACCAGTACTAATGCACCGGATCCTATCAGATCTCCGAAGTTAAGCGTGCTTGGCCGAGAGTAGTACTAGGATGGGTGACCCCCTGGGAAGTCCTTGTGTTGCACCCCCCTTTTCAATTTTTTTTTGCTCCGGTTAGGGTTGCCAATATACTTTATCCACCATATTTCTATTATCGAATCCCACGGTACCTTGGGCAAGTCAACTTCGCTTCACGTGGAGGCTGGGCCAGCAAACCAAGGGTGTAGGGCTTGTGACCAGATCTCCGTCGCTCCGGTGCCCATAACTTTTGATGCGTAACGCGTTACGAGGTGCACAACAAACTGTTACAAAGCTCTCCGAGAGCTCTACGACGGGGGAAGTTAGCTTGCTCAATGTACCAGTTTTTGGAGCCCAAAATCGAACATTTTCATCAGTTTTGGGCCACTTTTCTTCTGTTGTTCTGTTTTACCATCCCGGTTCGTATGTCGTGAGCTGTTAAAAGGACAACAGCCTTATTCGCGGGATATTAGAGGGCCCTAAATTGCGTCGATATCACGTCTTGTAAGGATGCCACATTGTTGAAGCAGATGGGTTGTCGTTTAGCCCATTGGGCCTTTTGAATGGGCCATCTCTCTAAGCTGGGACTGTGAACCGTTAACACATATAGGAATTGTGGTCCCAACATGATGGGTGCGATCATACCAGCACTAATGCACCGGATCCCATCAGAACTCTGAAGTTAAGCGTGCTTGGGCGAAAGTAGTACTAGGATGGGTGACCCCTTGGGAAGTACTCGTGTTGCATCCCTCTTTTCAATTTTTTTTGCTCCAGTTACGGTTGCCAAGATATTTTATCCACCACATTTCTATTATCGAATCCCACGGCACCTTGGGCAAGACAACTTCGCTTCACGTGGAGGCTGGGTCCGCAAACCAAGGGAGTAGAACTTGTGACCAAGTCTCCGTCGATCCGGTGCCCATAACTTTTGATCTGTAAGGAGTTACGTGGAGCACAGCATACTATTGGAAAGCTCTTTGAGAGCTCTACGATGGGGGCAGCGAAGCTCGCTGCCCTATTTTGGAGCCCAAAATCATACATTTTCATTAGTTTCGGGCCACTTTTCTTATTTAGCTCCATTTTTCCGTCCCGAATCGTACGTCGTGAGCTGTTAAAAGGACAACAACCTTACTCGCGGGACATTATAGGGCCCTACAACGCATCGAAATCTCATCTTGCGTGGATGCTGGGTTGTTTAAGCGGATGGTTTGTCGTTAAGCCCAGTGGGCCTTCTGAATGGTCCATCTCTCTAGGCTGGGACTGTGAACCGTTAACACGTAAAGGAATTGTGCCCTCAACATGACGGGTGCGATCATACCAGCACTAATGCACTGAATCCCATCAGAACTCTGAAGTAAAGCGTACTTGGGCGAGAGTAGTACCAAGATGGCTGACCCCCTGGGAAGTCCTCCTGTTGCACCCCCATTTTCAATTTTTTTTGCTCCGGTTAGGGTTGCCAAGATACTTTATCCACCACATTTCTATTATCGAATCCCACGGCACCTTGGGCAAGACAACTTCGCTTCACATGGAGGTTGGGCCAGCAAACCGAGGGCGTTGGGCTTGTGACCAGGTCACCGTCGCTCCAGTGCCCATAACTTTTGATCCGAAAGGAGTTACACGGCGCACAGCATACCGTTGCAAAGCTCTCCGAGAGCTGTACGACAGGGGTAGCTAGCTCGCTCACTGTGGCCTTTTTGGAGCACAAAATCGAACGTTTTCATCAGTTTCGGGCCACTTTTCTTCTTTTCTCTATTTTTCGGTCCCGGATCGTACATCGTGAGCTGTTAAAAGGACGATAACCATACTCGCAGGAAATTAGAGGGCCATAAAATGCGTCGATATCATGTCTTGTGAGGATGCTGCGTTGTTGAAGCGGATGGGTTGTCGTTAAGCCCATTGGGCCTTTTGAATGGGCCATCTCTCTAGGCTGGGACTGTGAACCATTAACACATAAAGGAATTGTGCCCTCAACAAGACGGGTGTGATCATACCAGCGCTAATGCACCGGATCCCAAAAGAACTCCGAAGTTAAACGTGCTTGGGCGAGAGTAGTGCTCAGATGGGTGACCCCCTGGGAAGTCCTCGTGTTGCACCCCAATTTTCAATTTTTTTTGCTCCGGTTAGGGTCGCCAAGATACTTTATCTACCACATTTCTTTTATCGAACCCCACGACACCTTGGGCAAGACAACTTCGCTTCACGTGGAGGCTGGGCCAACAAACCGACGGCGTACAGCTTGTGACCAGGTCTCCGTCGCTCCGGTACCCATAACTTTTGATCCGTATAGAGTTACGCGGCGCACAGCATACCGTTGCAAAGCTCTCCGAGAGCTATACGACGGGGGTAGCCAGTTTGCTCGCTATGCCCCTTTATAGAGCCCAAAATAAAACATTTTCATTAGTTTTGGGCCTCTTTTCTTATTTAGCTATGTTTTTCCATCCTGGATCATACGTCATGAGCTGTTAACAGGACGACTACCTTACTCGCAGGACATTAGAGGGCCCTACAACGTGTTGATATCACGTCTTGCGAGGATGCTACGTTGTTGAAGCGGATGGGTTGTCGTTAAGCCCATTGGGCCTTTTGAATGGGCTATCCCTCTAGGCTGGGACTGTAAACCGTAAACACATAAAGGAATTGTACCCTCAACATGACGGGTGTGATCATACCAGCACTAATGCACCGGATCCCATCAGAACTCCGAAGTTAAACGTACTTGGGCGAGAGTAGTACTAGGATGGGTGACCCCCTGGGAAGTCCCCGTGTTGCACCCCCCTTTCCAAGTTTTTTTGCTCCGGTTAGGGTTGCCAAGATACTTTATCCACCACATTTCTATTATCAAATCCCACGGTACCTTGGGCAAGACAACTTCACTTCACGTGGAGGTTGGGCCAGGAAACCGAGGGTATAGGGCTTATGACTAGGGCTCCTTCGCTCCGGTGCCCATAACTTTTGATCCGTAAGGAGTTACGCGGCGCACAGCATACCGATGCAAAGCTCTCCGAGAGCTCTGCGACGGGGATAGCTAGCTTGCTCATTGTGCTCTTTTTGGAGCATAAAATCGAACGTTTTCATCAGTTTCGGGCCACTTTTCTATTTTTCCTCTGTTTTTTCATCCTGGATAGTACGTCGTGAGCTGTTAAAAGGACAACAACCCTTACTCGTGGGACATTAGAGGGCCTTACAACTCGTCGATATCACGTCTTGCGAGGATGCTGCGTTGTTGAAGCGGATGGGTTGTCGTTAAGCCCATTGGGCCTTCTGAATGGACCATCTCTCTAGGCTTGGACTGTGAACCGTTAACACATAAAGGAATTGTGCCCACAACGTGATGGGTGTGATCATACTAGCACTAATGCACCGGATCCCATTAGAACTCCGAAGTTAAGCGTGCTTGGGCGAGAGTAGTACTAGGATGGGTGACCCCCAGGGAAGTCCTCGTGTAGCACCCCCTTTTTCAATTTTTTTTTGTTCCGGTTAGGGTTGCCAAGATACTTTATCCACCACATTTCTATTATCGAATCCCATGGCACCTTCGGCAAGACAACTTCGCTTCACGTGGAGGCTGGGCCAGCAAACCGATGGTGTAGGGCTTGTGACCAGGTCTCCGTCACTCTGGTGCCCATAACTTTTGATCCGTAAGGAGTTACGCGGTGCACAGCATACTGTTGCAAAGCTCTCCGAGAGCTCTACGACGGGGGCAGCCTGGTTGCTCGCTGTGACCTTTTTGGAGCCCAAAATCGAAAGTCTTCATCAGTTTCAGGCCACTTTTCTTCTTTTGCTCTATTTTTTCGTCCATGATAGTGCGTTGTGTGCTGTTAAAAGGACGACAACCTTACTCGCGGGACATTAGAGGGCCTTACAACGCGTCGATATATCGTCTTGCGCGGATGCTGCGTTGTTGAAGCGGATGGGTTGTCGTTAAGCCCATTGGGCCTTCTGAATGGGCTATCTCTCTAGGCTGGGACTGTGAACCGTTAACACATAAAGGAATTGTGCCCTCAACATGACGGGTGTGATCATACCAGCACTAATTCACCGGATCCCATCAGAACTACGAAGTTAAGCGTGCCTGGGCGAGAGTAGTACTAGGATGGGTGACCCCCTGGGAAGTCCTCGTGTTGCACCGCCCTTTTCAATTTTTTTTGCTCCGATTAGGGTTGCCAAGATACTTTATCCACCATATTTTTATTATCGAATCCCACGGCACCTTGGACAAGACAACTTCGCTTCACGTGGAGGCTGGGCCAGCAAACTGTGGGCGTAGGGCTTGTAACCAGGTCTCGGTCGCTCCGGTGCCCATAACTTTTGATCTGTAAGGAGTTGCGCGACGCACATCATACTGTTGTAAAGCTGTCCGAGAGTTCGATGATGGGGGCAGCCACCTTGCTCGCTATGCGCATTTTTGGAGCCCAAAATCAAACATTTTCATCAGTTTTGGACCACTTTTCTTATTTAGCTATGTTTTTCCATCCCGGATCATACGTCGTGAGCTGTTAAAAGGACGACAACCTTACTCGTAGGACATTAGAGAGCCCTACAACGCGTCGATATCACATCTTGCGAAGATGCTGCGTTGTTGAAGCGGATGGGTTGTTGTTAAGCCCATTGGGCCTTCTGAATGGGCCATCTCTCTAGGCTGGGACTATGAACTGTTAACACATAAAGGAATTGTGCCCTACACATGACGGGTGCGATCATACCAGCACTAATGCACCGGATCCTAACAGAACTACGAAGTTAAGCGTGCTTGGGCGAGAGTTGTACTAGGATGGGTGACCCCCTGGGAAGTCCTCGTGTTGAACCCCCTTTTTCAATTTTTTTTGCTCCAGTTAGGGTTGCCAAGATACTTTATCCACCACATTTCTATTATCAAATCCCACGGCACCTTGGGCAAGACAACTTCGCTTCACGTGGAGGCTGGGACAGCAAACCGAGAGTGTAGGGCTTGTGACCAGGTCTCCGTCGCTCTGGTGCCCATAACTTTTGATCCAAAAGGAGTTACGCGGCACACAACATACCGTTGGAAAGCTCTCCGAGAGCTCTACGACAGGGGAAGCAAGCGCGCTTGCTATGCCCTTTTTGCTGCCCAAAATCAAACATTTTCATCAGTTTCGGGCCACTTTTCTATTTTTTTGCTATTTTTCCGTACTGGATCGTACGTCGTGAGTTGTTAAAAAGACGACAACCTTACTCGCGGGATATTAGAGGGCCCTACAACACGCCCATATCACGTCTTGCTAGGTTGCTGCGTTGTTGAAGCGGATGGGTTGTCGTTAAGCCAATTGCGCCTTCTGAATGAGCCATCTCTCTAGGCTGGGACTGTGTACCGTTAACACATAAAGAAATTGTGCCCTACACATGACGGGTGCGATCATACCAGCACGAATGCACCGGATCCTACCAGAACTCCAAAGTTAAGCGTGCTTGGGCGAGAGTAGTACTAGGATGGGTGACACCTTAGGAAGTCTTCGTGGTGCACCCCACTTTTCAATTTTTTTTGCTCCGGTTAGGGTTGCCATGATACTTTATCCGCCACATTTCTATTATCAAATCCCACGGCATCGTGGGTAAGACAACTTCGGTTCGCGTGGAGGCTGGGCAAGTAAATCGAGGGCGTAGGGCTTGTCACCAGGTCTCCTTCGCTCCGGTGCCCATAACTTTTGATCCGTATGGAGTTACGCGGCGCACAGCATACCGTTGCAAAGCCCTCCGAGAGCTTTACGACGTGGGCAGCCAGCTTGCTCGCTGTGCCCTTTTTTGGAGCCCAAAATCGAACGTTTTTATCAATTTCGGGCCACTTTTCTTGTTTAGCTCTGTTTTTCCGTCCTGGATCGTACGTCGTGAGCTGTTAAAAGGACGACAACCTTCCTGGCGGGACATTAGAGGGCACTACAACGTGTCGATATCACGTCTTGCGAGGATGCTACATTTTTGAAGCGGATGGGTTGTCGTTAAGCCCATTGGGCCTTCTGAATAGGCCATCTCTCTAGACTGGGGCTGTGAACCGTTAACACATAAAGGAATTGTACCCCGTTTTAAGCGTTCTTGGGCGAGAGTAGTACTAGGATGGGTGACCCCTTGGGAAGTCCTTGTGTTGCACCCCCTTTTTCAATTTTTTTGGCTCCGGTTAGGTTTGCCAAGATACTTTATCCACCACATGTCTATTATCGAATCCCACGGCACCTTGGGCAAGACAACTTCGCTTCATGTGGAGGCTGAGCCAGCAAACTGAGGGCGTAGGGCTTGTGACCAGGTCTCCGTCGCTCCGGTGTCCATAACTTTTGATCCGTAAGGAGTTACGCGGCGCACAGCATACCGTTGCAAAGCAGTCTGAGAGCTCTACGACGGGGGCTGCCACCTTGGTGGCTGTGTCCATTTTTGGATCCCAAAATCAAACATTTTCATTAGTTTCGAGCCACTTTTCTTATTCAGCTTTGTTTTTCAGTCCTGGATCGTACATCATGAGCTGTTAAAAGGACGACAACCTCACTCGCGAGACATTAGAGGGCCCTACAGTGCGTCGATATCACGTCTTGCGCGGATGCTGCGTTGTTGAAGCGGATGGGTTGTCGTTAAGCCTATTGGGACTTCTAAATGGGCCATCTCTCTAGGTTGCGACTGTGAACCGTTAACACATAAAGGAATTGTGCCCTACACATGACGGGTGCGATCATACCAGTACTAATGCACCGGATCCTACCAGAACTCCGAAGTTTAGCGTGCTTGGGCTAGAGTTGTACTAGGATGGGTGACCCCCTGGGAAGTCTTCGTGTTGAACCCCCTTTTTCAATTTTTTTTGCTCCAGTTAGGGTTGCCAAGATACTTTATCTCCCACATTTCTATTATCGAATCCCATGGCACATTGGGCAAGACAACTTCGCTTCATGTGGAGGCTGGGCCAGCAAACCAAGGGAGTAGGGCTTGTGACCAGGTCTCCGTCGCTCCGGTGCCCATAACTTTTGATCCGGTAGGAGTTAATTGGCGCACAGCATACCGTTGCAAAGCTCTCCAAGAGTTCTACCACAAAGGCAGCAAGCATGCTTGCTATGCCCTTTTTGGAGACCAAGATCGACCGTTTTCATCTGTTTTGGTCTACTTTTCTAATTTTTCTCTATTTTTCCGTCCCGAATCGTGCGTCGGGAGTTGTTTAAAGGATGACAACCTTACTCGCGGGATATTAGAGGGCCCTACAACACGTCGATATCACGTCTTGCTATGATGCTGCGTTGTTGAAGCGGATGGGTTGTCGTTAAGCGAATTGTGCCTTCTGAATGAGCCATCTCTCTAGGCTGGGACTGTGTACCACTAACACATAAAGAAATTGTGCCCTACACATGACGGGTGCGATCATACCAGCACGAATGCACCGGATCCTACCAGAACTCCGAAGTTAAGCGTGCTTGGGCTAGAGTAGTACTAGGATGGGTGACCCCCTAGGAAGTCCTCGTGGTGAACCCCAATTTTCAATTTTTTTTGCTCAGGTTAGGGTTGCCAAGATACTTTATCCGCCACATTTCTATTATCAAATCCCACGGCATCGTGGGTAAGACAACTTCGCTTCGCGTGGAGGCTGGGCAAGTAAATCGAGGGCGTAGGGCTTGTCACCAGGTCTCCTTCGCTCCGGTGCCCATAACTTTTGATCCGTATGGAGTTACGCGATGCATAGCATACCGTTGTAAAGCCCTCCGATAGCTCTACGATGGGGGCAGCCAGCTTGCTCGCTGTGCCCATTTTTGGAGCCCAAAATCGAACGTTTTTATCAATTTTGGGCCATTTTTCTTGTTTAGCACTATTTTTCCGTCCCGGATCGAACGTCGTGAGCTGTTAAAAGGACGACAACCTAACTCGCCGGACATTAGAGGGCCCTACAACGTGTCGATATCACGTCTTGCTAGGATGCCTCGTTTTTGAAGTGGATAGGTTGTCGTTAAGCCTATTTGGCCTTTTGAATGGGCGATCTCTCTGGGCTGGGACTGTGAGCGGTCAACACATAAAGGAATTGTACCCCGTTTTAAGCGTGCTTGGGCGAGAGTAGTACTAGGATGGGTGACCTCTTGGAAAGTCCTCGTGTTGCACCCTCTTTTTCAATTTTTTTGGCTCCGGTTAGGCTTGCCAAGATACTTTATCCACCATATTTCTATTATCGAATCCCACGGCACCTTGGACAAGACAATTTCGCTTCACGTGGAGGCTGGGCCAGCAAACTGAGGGCGTAGGGCTTGTAACCAGGTCTCCGTCGCTCTGGTGCCCATAACTTTTGATCTGTATGGAGTTGTGCGACGCACAGTATACAGTTGTAAAGCTGTCCGAGAGTTCGATGATGGGGGCAGCCACCTTGCTCGCTATGCGCATTTTTGGAGCCCAAAATCAAACATTTTCATCAGTTTTGGACCACTTTTCTTATTTAGCTATGTTTTTCCATCCCGGATCATACGTCGTGAGCTGTTAAAAGGACGACAACCTTACTCGTAGGACATTAGAGAGCCCTACAACGCGTCGATATCACATCTTGCGAAGATGCTGCGTTGTTGAAGCGGATGGGTTGTTGTTAAGCCCATTGGGCCTTCTGAATGGGCCATCTCTCTAGGCTGGGACTATGAACTGTTAACACATAAAGGAATTGTGCCCTACACATGACGGGTGCGATCATACCAGCACTAATGCACCGGATCCTAACAGAACTACGAAGTTAAGCGTGCTTGGGCGAGAGTTGTACTAGGATGGGTGACCCCCTGGGAAGTCCTCGTGTTGAACCCCCTTTTTCAATTTTTTTTGCTCCAGTTAGGGTTGCCAAGATACTTTATCCACCACATTTCTATTAACAAATCCCACAGCATCGTGGGCAAGACAACTTCGCTTCACGTGGAGGCTGGGCCAACAAACCGAGGGTGTAGGGCTTGTGACCATGTCTCCATCGCTCCGGTGCCTTTAACTTTTGATCCGGAAGGAGTTACGCGGCGCACAACAGACCGTTGCAAAGCTCTCCAAGAGCTCTACGACAGGGGCAGCAAGCGTGCTTGCTATGCCCTTTTTGGAGACCAAAATCGAACGTTTTCATCAGTTTTGGTCTACTTTTCTAATTTTTCTCTATTTTTCCGTCCCGGATCGTACGTCGTGAGTTGTTAAAAGGACGACAACCTTACTCGCGGGATATTAGAGGGCCCTACAACACGTCGATATCACATCTTGCTAGGATGCTGCGTTGTTGAAGCGGATGGGTTGTCGTTAAGCCCATTGCGCCTTCTGAATGAGCCATCTCTCTAGGCTGGGACTGTGTACCGTTAACACATAAAGAAATTGTGCCCTACACATGACGGGTGCGATCATACCAGCACGAATGCACCGGATCCTACCAGAACTCCGAAGTTAAGCGTGCTTGGGCTAGAGTAGTACTAGGATGGGTGACCCCCTAGGAAGTCCTCGTGGTGAACCCCAATTTTCAATTTTTTTTGCTCCGGTTAGGGTTGCCAAGATACTTTATCCGCCACATTTCTATTATCAAATCCCACGGCACCTTGGGTAAGTCAACTTCGCTTCGCGTGGAGGTTGGGCCAACAAATCGAGGCCGTAGGGCTTGTCACCAGGTCTCCTTCGCTCCGGTGCCCATAACTTTTGATCCGTATGGAGTTACGCGATGCACAACATACCGTTGCAAAGCCCTCCGAGTGATCTACGATAGGGGCAGCCAGCTTGCTCGCTGTGCCCATTTTTGGAGCCCAAAATCGAACGTTTTTATCAATTTCGGGCCACTTTTCTTGTTTAGCTCTGTTTTTCCGTCCTGGATCGTACGTCGTGAGCTGTTGAAAGGACGACAACCTTACTCGTGGGACATTAGAGGGCCCTACAACGTGTCAATATCACGTCTTGCGAGGATGCTGCGTTGTTGAAGCGGATGGGTTGTCGTTAGCCCATTGGGCCTTCTGAATGGGCCATCTCTCTAGGCTGGGACTGTGAACCGTTAACATATAAAGGAATTGTACCCCGTTTTAAACATGCTTGGGCGAGAGTAGTACTAGGATGGGTGACCCCTTGGGAAGTCCTCGTGTTGCACCCCCTTTTTCAATTTTTTTGGCTCCGGTTAGGTTTGCCAAGATACTTTATCCACCACATGTCTATTATCGAATACCACGGCACCTTGGGAAAGACAACTTCGCTTCATGTGGAGGCTGGGCCAGCAAACTGAGGGTATAGGGCTTGTGACCAGGTCTCCTTCGCTCCGGTGTCCATAACTTTTGATTAGTAAGGAGTTACGCGGCGCACAGCATACCGTTGCAAAGCAGTCTGAGAGCTCTACGACGGGGGCTGCCACCTTGGTGGCTGTGTCCATTTTTGGATCCCAAAATCAAACATTTTCATTAGTTTCGAGCCACTTTTCTTATTCAGCTTTGTTTTTCAGTCCTGGATCGTACATCATGAGCTGTTAAAAGGACTACAACCTCACTCGCGAGACATTAGAGGGCCCTACAATGCGCCGATACCACGTCTTGCGTGGATGCTGCGTTGTTGAAGCGGATAGGTTATCGTTAAGCCTATTGGGCCTTCTAAATGGGCCATGTCTCTAGGCTGCGACTGTGAACCATTAACACATAAAGGAATTGTGCACTATACAAGACGGGTGCGATCATACCAGCACTAATGCACCGGATTCTACCAAAACTCTGAAGTTAAGCGTGCTTGGGCGAGAGTTGTGCTAGGATGGGTGACCCCCTGGGAAGTCCTCGTGTTGAACCCCCTTTTTCAATTTTTTTTGCTCCGGTTAGGGTTGCCAAGATACGTTATCCACCACATTTCTATTATCAAATCGCACAGCACCTTGGGCAAGACAACTTCACTTCACGTGGAGGCTGGGCCAGCAAACCGAGGGTGTATGGCTTGTGACCAGGTCTCCGTCGCTCCGGTGCCCATAACTTTTGATCCAGAAGGAGTTACGCGGCGCACAGCATACCGTTGCAAAGCACTCCGAG
This sequence comes from Ehretia macrophylla, assembly GCA_037974665.1. Taxonomy (NCBI): domain Eukaryota; kingdom Viridiplantae; phylum Streptophyta; class Magnoliopsida; order Boraginales; family Ehretiaceae; genus Ehretia; species Ehretia macrophylla. The sequence continues at coordinate 82,047,138 of CM075770.1, read as the reverse complement.
AGCTCTACGACAAGGGTAGCAAGCATGCTTACTATGCCTTTTTTGGAGCCCAAAATTGAACATTTTCATCAGTTTCGGTCCGCTTTTCTATTTTTTCTCTATTTTTCCGTCCCAGATCGTACGTCCTGAGTTGTTAAAAGGACGACAACCTTACTCGCGGGATATTAGAGGGCCCTACAACACGTCGATATCACATCTTGCTAGAATGCTGCGTTGTTGAAGCGGATGGGTTGTCGTTAAGCCAATTGCCCCTTCTGAATGAGCCATATCTCTAGGCTGGTACTGTGTACCGTTAACACATAAACGAATTGTGCCCTACACATGACGGGTGCGATCATACCAGAACTAATGCACCAGATCCTACCAGAACTCCGAAGTTAAATGTGCTTGGGCGAGAGTAGTACTAGGATGGGTGACCCCCTAGGAAGTCCTTGTGGTGAACCCCCATTTTCAATTTTTTTTTGCTCCGGTTAGGGTTGCCAAGATACTTTATCCGCCACATTTCTATTATCAAATCCCACGGCATCGTGGGTAAGACAACTTCGCTTCGCGTGGAGGCTGGGCAAGTAAATCGAGGGCGTAGGGCTTGTCACCAGGTCTCCTTCGCTCCGGTGCCCATACCTTTTGATCCGTATGGAGTTACGCGATGCCCAACATACCGTTGCAAAGCCCTCCGAGTGATCTACGATAGGGGCAGCCAGCTTGCTCGCTGTGCCCATTTTTGGAGCCCAAAATCGAACGTTTTTATCAATTTCGGGCCACTTTTCTTGTTTAGCTCTGTTTTTCCGTCCTGGATCGTACGTCGTGAGCTGTTGAAAGGACGACAACCTTACTCGTGGGACATTAGAGGGCCCTACAACGTGTTGATATCATGTCTTGCTAGGATGCTGCGTTGTTGAAGCGGATGGGTTGTCGTTAAGCCCATTGGGCATTCTGAATTGGCCATCTCTCTAGGCTGGGACTGTGAACCGTTAACACATAAAGGAATTGTACCCCGTTTTAAGCGTGCTTGGGCGAGAGTAAGACTAGGATGGGTGACCCCTTGGGAAGTCCTCGTGTTGCACCCCATTTTTCAATTTTTTTGGCTCCGGTTAGGTTTGCCAAGATACTTTGTCCACCACATGTCTATTATCGACTCCCACGGCACCTTTGGCAAGACAACTTCGCTTCATGTGGAGGCTGGGCCAGCAAATTGAGGGCGTAGGGCTTGTGACCAGGTCTCCGTCGCTCCGGTGTCCATAACTTTTGATCCGTAAGGAGTTACGCGGCGCACAGCATACCGTTGCAAAGCAGTCTGAGAGCTCTACGACGGGGGCTGCCACCTTGGTGGCTGTGTCCATTTTTGGATCCCAAAATCAAACATTTTCATTAGTTTCGAGCCACTTTTCTTATTCAGCTTTGTTTTTCAGTCCTGGATCGTACATCATGAGCTGTTAAAAGGACGACAACCTCACTCGCGAGACATTAGAGGGCCCTACAGTGCGTCGATATCACGTCTTGCGCGGATGCTGCGTTGTTGAAGCGGATGGGTTGTCGTTAAGCCTATTGGGCCTTCTAAATAGGCCATCTCTCTAGGCTGCGACTATGAACCGTTAACACATAAAGTAATTTTGCCCTCAACATGACGGGTGTGATCATACCATCACTAATGCACAGGATCCCATCAGAACTCTGAAGTTAAGCGTGCTTGGGCGAGAGTAGTACTAGGATTGGTGACTCCCTAGGAAGTCCTCGTGTTGCACCCCCCTTTTCAATTTTTTTTGCTCCGGTTAGGGTTGCCAAGATACTTTATCCACCACATTTCTATTACCGAATCCCACGGGACCATGGGCAAGACAACTTCGCTTCACGTGGAGGCTGGGCCAGCAAACCGAGGGTGTAGGGCTCGTGAGCAGGTCTCCGTCGCTCCGGTGTCCATAACTTTTGATCCGTAAGGAGTTACGCGACACACAGCATAATGTTACAAAGCTCTCCGAGTGCTCTACGACGGGGGCAGCTAGCTTGCTTGTTGTGCCCTTTTTGGAGCCCAAAATTAAAAGTTTTCACCTGTTTCGGGCCACTTTACCATTTTGGCTATGTTTTTCCGTCCCGGATCGTACGTCGTGAGCTGCTAAAAGGACAACAACCTTACTAGCGGGACATTAGAGGGCCCTACAATGCGTCGATATCACGTCTTGCGAGGATGCTGTGTTGTTGAAGCGGATGGGTTGTCGTTAAGCCCATTGGGCCTTCTGAATGAGCCATCTCTCTAGGCTGGGTCTATGAACCGTTAACACATAAAAGAATTGTACCCTCAACATGACGGGTATGATCATACCAGCACTAATGCACCGGATCCCATCAGAACTCCGAAGTTAAGCATGCTTGGGCGAGAGTAGTACTAGGATGGGTTACCCCTTGGGAAGTCCTCATGTTGCACACAGCTTTTCAATTTTTTTTTTCTGGTTAGGGTTGCCAAGATACTTTATCCACCACATTTCTATAATCGAATCTCACAGCACCTTGGGCAAGACAACTTCGCTTCACGTGGAGGCTGGGTCCGCAAACCGAGGTCGTTTGGCTTGTGACCAGGTCTCCTTCACTCCCGTGCCCATAACTTTTGATCCGTAAAGAGTTACGCGGCGCACATCATACCGTTGCAAAGCTCTTCGAGAGCTCTACGACAGGGGCAGCCAGCTTGCTCGCTGTGCCCATTTTTAGAGCCCAAAATTGAACATTTTCATCAGTTTCGGGCCACTTTTCTTACTTAGCTCTGTTTTTCTATCCCGGATCATACGTCGTGAACTGTTAAAAGGATGACAACCTTACTCGCTGGACATTAGAGGGTCTTATAAAGCGTCGATATCACGTCTTGCGAGGATGCTGCGTTGTTGAAGCGAATGGGTTGTCGTTAAGCCCATTGGGCTTTCTGAATGGGCCATCTCTCTAGGTTGCGACTGTGAACCGTAAACATAAAAAGGAATTGTGCCCTCAACATGACAGGTGTAATCATACCATCGCTAAAGCACCAGATCCCATCAGAACTCTGAAGTTAAGCATGCTTGGGCGAGAGTAGTACTAGGATGGGTGACCCTCTGGGAAGTCCTCGTGTTGCACCCCCCTTTTCAATTTTTTTTGCTCCGGTTACGGTTGCCAAGATACTTTATCCACCACATTTCTAATATCGAATCCCACGGCACCTTGGGCAAGACAACTTCGCTTCACGTGGAGGTTGGGCCAGCAAACCGAGGGCGTAGGGCTTGTGACCAGGTCTCCATCGCTCCGGTGCCCATAACTTTTGATCTGTAAGTAGTTATGCGGCGCACAGCATACCGTTGCAAAGCTCTCCAAGAGCTCTATGACGGGGGCAGCTAGCTTGCTTGCTATGCCCTTTTTGGAGCTCAAAATCGAATGTTTTCATTAGTTTCGGGCCACTTCTCTATTTTCGCTCTGTTTTTCCGTCCCGGATTGTAAGTCATGAGTTGTTAAAAGGACGACGAGCTTACTCGCGGGACATTAAAGGGCCCTACAACGCAACGATATCACGTCTTGCGAGGATGCTGCGTTGTTGAAGCGGAGGGTTGTCGTTAAGCCCATTGGGCCTTCTGAATAAGCCATCTCTCTAGGCTGGGACTGTGAACCGTTAACACATAAAGGAATTATGCCCTCAACATGACGGGTGCGATCATACTACCACTAATGCACCGGATCCCATCAAAACTCCGAAGTTAAGCGTGCTTGGGCGAGAGTAGTACTTGGATGGGTGACCCCTTGGGAAGTCCTCGTGTTGCACCCCTTTTTTTAAATTTTTTTGCTCCGGTTAAGGTTTTCAAGAAATGTTATCCACCACAATTCTATTATCGAATCCCACGGCACCTTGGGCAAGACAACTTCGCTACACGTGGAGGCTGGGCCAGCAAACCGATGCGTAGGGCTTGTGACCAGGTCTCCTTCGCTCCGGTGCCCATAACTTTTGATCCGTAAGAAGTTACGCAACGCACAACATGCCGTTGTAAAGCTCTCCGAGAGCTCTACGATGGCGGCAGCAAGCTTGCTCGCTGTGCCCATTTTTGGAGCCCAAAATCGAATATTTTTATCAGTTTCGGGCCACTTTTCATATTTAGCTTTGTTTTTCCGTCCCGGATCGTACTTCGTGAGTTGTTAAAATGATGACAACCTTACTCGCGGGACATTAGAGGGCCTTACAACGCGTCGATATCACGTCTTGTGAGGATACTGCATTCTTGAAGCGGATGGGTTGTCGTTAATCCCATTGGGCCTTCTGAATGGGCCATCTCTCAAGGTTGGGACTGTGAACCGTTAACACATAAATGAATTGTGCCCCGTTTTAAGCGTGCTTCGGCGAGAGTAGTACTAAGATGAGTGACCCCCTGGGAAGTCCTCGTGTTGCACCCCCCTTTTCAATTTTTTTTTCTCCGGTTAGGGTTGCCAAGATACTTTATCCACCACATTTCTATTATCGACTCCCACGGGACCTTAGACAAGACAACTTCGCTTCACGTGGAGGCTGGGCCAGCAAACCGAGGGCGTAGGGCTTGTGACCAGGTCTCCGTCGCTCCGATGCCCATAACTTTTGATCCGTAAGGAGTTACGCGGCGCACAGCATACCGTTGCAAAGCACTTCGAGAGCTCTACGAGAAGGGCAGTTAACTTGCTCATTGTGCCCTTTTTGGAGCCCAAAATCGAACGTTTTCAACAGTTTCGGGCTACTTTTCTAATTTTGCTCTATTTTTTCATCCCGGATCGTACGTCGTGAGCTGTTAAATGGACGAAAACCTTGCTCGCTGGATATTAGAGGGCCCTACAATGCGTCGATATCATGTCTTGCGAGGATGCTGTGTTGTTGAGGCGGATGGGATGTCGTTAAGACTATTGGGCCTTCTAAAAGGGCCATCTCTCTAGGCTGGGACTGTGAACCGTTAACACATAAAGGAATTATGCCCTCAACATGACGGGTGCGATCATACCAGCACTAATGCACCGGATCCCATCAGAACTCCGAAGTTAAGAGTGCTTGGGCGGGAGTAGTACTAGGATAGGTGACCCCCTAGGAAGTCCTCGTGTTGCACCCCCCTTTTCAATTTTTTTTGCTCCGGTTAGGGTTGCCAAGATACTTTATCCACCACATTTCTATTATCGAATCCCACGGCACCTTGAGCAAGACAACTTCGATTAATGTGGAGGCTGGGCCAGCAAACCGAGGGCGTTGGGCTTGTGACCAGGTCTTCCTTCGCTCTGGTGCCCATAACTTTTGATCCGTGAGGAGTTACGCGGCGCACAGCATACCGTTGCAAAGCTCTCCGAGAGCTCTACGACGGGGGCAGCCAGCTTGATCGCTGTGCCCATTTTTAGGCCCAAAATTGAACATTTTCATCTGTTTCTGTCTACTTTTCTTATTTAGCTCTGTTTTTTTGTCCCGGATCATACGTCGTGAGATGTTAAACGGACGACAACTTTACTCGCGGGACATTAGAGGGCCCTACAACGCGTAGATATCACGTCTTGCTTGGATGCTGTGGTGTTGAAGCGGATGGGTTGTTGTTAAGCCCATTAGGCCATCTGAATAGGCCATCTCTAAAGGCTGGGACTGTGAACCGTTAACACATAAAGGAATTGTGCCCTCAACATGACGGGTGAGATCATACCATCACTAATGCACCAGATCCTATCAGAAGTCTGAAGTTAAGCGTGCTTGGGCAAGAGTAGTACTAGGATGGGTGACCCCCTAGGAAGTCCTTGTGTTCCACCACCATTTCAATTTTTTTCGCTCCGGTTAGGGTTGCCAAGATACTTTATCCACCACATTTCTATTATCGAATCCCACGGCACCTTGGGCAAGACAACTTCGCTTCACGTGGAGGTTGGGCCAGCAAACCAAGGGCGTAGGGCATGTGACCTGGTCTCCGTCGCTCCGGTGCCCATAACTTTTGATCCGTAAGGAGTTACGTGCCGCACAGCATACCGTTGCAAAGCTCTCTGAGAGCTCTACGACGAGGGCAGCTAGCTTGCTTGCTGTGCCCTTTTTGGAGTCAAAAATCGAATGTTTTCATCAGTTTCAGTCCAATTTTCTATATTTGCTCTGTTTTTCCGTCCCGGATCGTACGTCGTGAATGGTTAAAAGGACGTCAACCTAACTTGCAAGATATTACAAGGCCCTACAATGTGTCGATATCACGTCTTGCGAGGATGCTACGTTGTTGAAGTGGATGGGTTATCGTTATGGCCACTGGGCCTTCTGAATGAGCCATCTCTCTGGGATGGGACTGTGAACCGTTAACACATAAAGGATTTGTGCCCTCAACATGACGGGTGCAATCATACCTGCACTAATGCACCGGATCCCATTAGAACTCCGAAGTTAAGCATGCTTGGGCGAGAGTAGTACTAGGATGGGTGACCCCTTGGGAAGTCCTCGTGTTGCACCCCTTTTTGGAGGCTGGGCCAGCAAATCGAGGGCGTAGGGCTTATAACCAGGTCTCCGTCACTCCGGTGCACAGAACTTTTGATCCGTAAGGAGTTACGCGGTGCACAACATACTGTTGCAAAGCTCTCCGAGAGCTTTACGACGGGGGATGCTAGCTTGCTCGCTGTGCCTTTTTTGGAGCCCAAAATCGAACGTTTTCATCAGTTTCGGGCCACTTTTCTTATTTAGCTCTATTTTTCCATCTCGGACCGTACGTCGTGAGCTGTTACAAGGACGACAACCTTACTCACGGGACAATAGAGGGCCCTACAATGCATCGATATCACGTCTTGTGAGGATACTGCATTGTTGAAGCGGATGGGTTGTCGTTAAGCCCATTGGGCCTTCTGAATGATCCATCTCTCTAGGTTGGGACTGTGAACCGTTAACACATAAAGGAATTGTGCCTCAACATGATGGGTGTGATCATACCAGCACTAATGCACAGGATCCCATTAGAACTCCGAAGTTAAGCGTGCTTGGGCGAGAGTAGTACAGCATACCGTTGCAAAGCTCTCCGAGAGCTCTACGACGGGGGCAGCCAGCTTGCTCGCTGTGCCCTATATAGGCCCAAAATCGAACGTTTTCATCAGTTTCGGGCCACTTTTCATCCCGGATCATACGTCGTGAGCTGTTAAAAGGACGACAACCTTTTTCGCGGGACATTAGAGGGCCCTACAACGCGTCGATATCACGTCTTGCGAGGATGCTGCGTTGTTGAAGCAGATGGGTTGTCGTTAAACCCATTGGGCCTTCTGAATGGGCCATCTCTCTAGGTTAGGACTGTGAACCGTTAACACATAAAGGAATCGTGCCCTCAACATAACGGGTGCGATCATACCAGCACTAATGCACCGGATCCCATCAGAAATCCGAAGTTAAGCGTGCTTGGGCGAGAGTAGTACTAGGATGGGGAACACCTTGGGAAGTCCTCGTGTTGTACACCATTTTTCATTTTTTTTGCTCCAGGTAGGGTTGTCAAGATACTTTATCCACCACATTTCTATTATCGAATCCCACGGTACCTAGGGCCAGACAACTTCGCTTCACGTGGAGGCTGGGCCAGCAAACCAATGGCGTAGGGCTTGTGACCAAGTCTCCATCACTCCGGTGCCCATAACTTTTGATCCGTAAGGAGTTACGCGCCGCATAGCAATCCGTTGCAAAGCTCTCCGCGAGATCTACGATGGGGGCTGCCAACTTGCTCGTTTTTCCCATTTTTGGAGCCTAAAATCGAACATTTTCATCAGTTTCGGACCACTATTCTTCGTTAACTCTGTTTTTCCGCCCTGGATCGTACGTCGTGATTTGTTAAAAGGATGAAAACCTTACTCACGGGACATTAGAGGGCCTTACAACACATTGATATCACGTCTTGCTAGGATGTTGCGCTGTTGAAACGGATGGGTAGTCATTAAACCCATTGGGACTTTTGAATGGGCTATCTCTCTAGGCTGGGACAGTGAACCATCAACACATAAGAGATCTGCGCCCTCAACATGACAGGTGCGATCATACAAGCACTAATGCACCGGATCCCATTAGAACTCCGAAGTTAAGCGTGCTTGGGCGAGAGTAGTACTAGGATGGGTGACCCCCTGGGAAGTCCTCGTGTTGCACCTCCCTATTAAATTTTTTTTGCTCCGGTTAGGGTTGCCAAGATACTTTATCCACCACATTTCTATTATCGAACCCCACGACACCTTGGGCAAGACAACTTCGCTTCACGTGGAGGCAGGGCTAGCAAACTGAGGGCGTAGGGCTTGTGACCAGGTCTCCTTCCCTCCGGTGTCCATAACTTTTGATCCGCAAGGAGTTACGCGGCGCACAATATACCGTTGCAAAGCTCTACGAGAGCTCTACGACAGGGGCAGCTAGCTTGCTCGTTGTGCCCTTTTTGGAGCCCAAAATCGAAGGTTTTCATCAGTTTCGTGCCACTTTTCTTCTTTTGCTCTATTTTTCGATCCCGGATCGTGCGTCGTGAGCGGTTAAAAAGAAGACAACCTTACTCGCAGGACATTTGAGGGCCCTACAACGCGTCGATATCTTGTCTTGCGAGGATGCGGCGTTGTTGAAGCGGATGGGTTGCCGTTAAGCCCATTGGGCCTTTTGAATGGGCCATCTCTCTAGGCTGGGACTATGAACCATTAACACATAAAGGAATTGTGCCCTCAACATGACGGGTGCGATCATACCCGCACTAATGCACTGGATCCCATCAGAACTCCGAGTTAAGCATGCTTGGGCGAGAGTAGTACTAGGATGGGTGACCCCCTGGGAAGTCCTCGTGTTGCACCCCCCTTTTCAATTTTTTTTGCTCCGGTTACGGTTGCCAAGATACTTTATCCACCACATTTCTATTATCGAATCCCACTGCACCTTGGGAAAGACAACTTCGCCTCACGTGGAGGCTGGGCTAGCAAACCGAGGGCGTAGGGCTTGTGCCTAGGTCTCCGTCACTTCGGTGCCCATAACTTTTGATCCGTAAGGAGTTACGCGACGCACAGCATATTGTTGCAAAGCTCTCCAAGAGTTCTACGTCTGGGGCAGCTAGCTTGCTTGCTTTGCCCTTTTTGGAGCCCAAAATCTAACCTTTTCATCCGTTTCAGGCCACTTTTCTGTCTTTTCTCTATTTTCCTATCCCGGATCGTACATCGTGAGTTGTTAAAAAGACGACAACCATACTCGCAGGACATTAGAGGGCCTTACAACGCGTCAATATCACGTCTTGCATGGATGCTGCGTTGTTGAAGTGGATGGGTTATCGTTAAGCCCATTGGGCCTTCTAAATGGGCCCTCTCTCTAGGCTGGGACTGTGAACCGTTAACACATAAAGGAATTGTGCCCTCAACATGATGGGTGCGATCATATCAGCACAAATGCACCGGATCCCATCAGAACTCCGAAGTTAAGCGTCATTGGGTAAGAGTAGTACTAGGATGGGTGACCCCCTGGGAAGTCCTCGTGTTGCACCCCCCTTTTCAATTTTTTTTGCTCCGGTTAGGGTTGTCAAAATACTTTATCCACCACATTTCTATTATCGAATCGCACGGCAGCTAGTTCCGGTCACTTTTCTTATTTAGCTCTGTTTTTTCGTCCCGGATCGGACGTCGTGAGCTGTTAAAAGGACGACAACCTTACTCGCGGGACATTAGAGGGCCCTACAACACGTCGATATCACGTCTTGCAAGGATGCTGCGTTGTTGAAGCGGATGGGTTGTCGTTAAGCCCATTGGGCCTTCTGAATGGGCCATCTCTCTAGGCTGGGACTGTGAACCGTTAACACATAAAGGAATTGTGCCCTCAACATGACGGGTGCGATTATACCAGAACTAATGCACCGGATCCCATCAGAACTCCGAAGTTAAGCGTGCTTGGGCGAGAGTAGTACTAGGATGGGTGACCCCCTGGGAAGTCCGCGTGTTGCTCCCCCATTTTCAATTTTTTTTGCTCCAGTTAGGGTTGCCAAGATACTTTATCCACCACATTTCTATTATCGAATCCCACGGCACCTTGGTCAAGACAACTTCGCTTCACGTGGAGGCTGGGCCAGCAAACCGAGGGCGTAGGGCTTGTGACCAGGTCTCCGTCGCTCCGGTGCCCAAAACTTTTGATCCGTAAGAAGTTACACGGCGCACAGCATACCGTTGCAAAGCTCTCCAAGTGCTCTACGACGGGGGCAGCGAGCTTGCTCGCTGTGCCCTTTTTGGAGCCCAAAATCAAACGTTTTCATCTGTTTTGGGCCACTTTTCTTATTTAGCTCTGTTTTTTCATCCCGGATTGTACGTCGCGAGCTATTAAAAGGATGACAACCTTAATCGCGGGACATTAGAGGGCCGTACAACGCATCGATATCACGTTTTAAGAGGATGCTGCGTTGTTGAAGCGGATGGGTTGTCGTTAAGCCCATTGGGCCTTCTGAATGGGCCATCTCTCTAGGCTGGGACTGTGAACCATTAACACATAAAGGAATTGTGCCTCAACATGACGGGTGCGATCATACCAGTACTAATGCAGCGGATCCCATCAGAACACCGTAGTTAAGCGTGCTTGGGTGAGAGTAGTACTAGGATGGGTGATCCCCTGGGAAGTCCTCATGTTGCACTCCCCATTTCAATTTTTTTTGCTTCGGTTAGGGTTGCCAAGATACTTTATCCACCACATTTCTATTATCGAATCCCACGGCACCTTAGGCAAGGCAACTTCGCTTCACATGGATGCTGGGCCAGCAAACCGAGGGCGTAGAGCTTGTGACCAGGTCTCCGGTGCCCATAACTTTTGATCCGTAAGGCGTTACGCGACGCATAGCATACCGTTGTAAAGCTATCCCAGAGCTCTACGACGGGGGCAGCTAGCTTGCTCGCTTTGCCCTTTTTGGAGCCCGAAATCAAACGTTTTGATCAGTTTCGGGCCACTTTTCTATTTTTGCTCGATTTTTTGATCCCGGATCATACGTCGTGAGCTGATAAAAGGACGACAACCTTACTCGCGGGACATTAGAGGGCCCTACAACGCGTCGATATCACGTCTTGTGGAGCCCAAAATTGAATATTTTCATCAGTTTCGGGAATTTTTCTATTTTTGCTCTGTTTTTCCATCCCAGATCGTTCGTCGTGAGCTGTTAAAATAACGACAACCTTACACGCAGGATATTAGAGGGCCCTACAATGCGTCGATATCATGTCTTGCGAGGATGCTGTGTTGTTGAAGTGGATGAGTTGTCGTTAAGCCCATTGGGCCTTCTGAATGGGCCATCTCTCTAGGCTGGGACTGTGAACCGTTAACACATAAAGGAATTGTGCTCTCAACATGACGGGTGCAATCATACAAGCACTAATGCACTGGATCCCATCAGAACTCCGAAGTTAAGCGTGCTTGGGCGATAGTAGTACTAGGATGGGTGACCCCCTGGGAAGTCCTCGTGTTGCACCCCCCTTTTCAAATTTTTTTTCTCCGGTTAGGGTTGCCAAGAAACTCTATCCACCATATTTCTATTATCGAATCCCAAGGCACGTTGGGCAAGACAACTTCGCTTCACGTGGAGGCTGGGCCAGCAAACCGAGGGCTTAGGGCTTGTGGCCAGGTCTCTTTCGCTCCGGTGCCCATAACTTTTGATCCGTAAGGAGTTACGCGGCGCACAACATACCGTTGAAAAGCTCTCCGAGAGCTCTACGACGGGGGTATCCAGCTTGGTCACTGTGCCCATTTTTGGAGCCCAAAATCGAATGTTTTCATCAGTTTCGGGCCACTTTTCTTATTTAGCTATGTTTTTTCATCCCGGATCGTACGTCGTGAGCTGTTAAAAGGACGACAACCTTACTCACTGGACAATAGAGGGCCTTACAACGCATCGATATCACATTTTGCGAGGATGCTGCGTTGTTGAAGCGGATGGGTTGTCGTTAAGCCCATTGGGCCTTCTGAATGGGCCATCTCTCTAGGCTGGGACTGTGAACCATTAACACATAAAGGAATTGTGCCCTCAACATGACGGGTATGATCATACCAGGACTAATGCAACAGATCCCATCAGAACTCCGAAGTTAAGCGTGCTTGGACGAGAGTAGTACTAGGATGGGTGACCCCTTGGGAAGTCCTCGTGTTGCACCCCCCATTTCAATTTTTTTTGCTCCTGTTAGGATTGCTAAGATACTTTATGCACCACATTTCTATTAACGAATCCCACAGCACCTTGGGCAAGACAACTTCGCTTCACGTGGAGGCTGGGCCAGCAAACCGAGGGCGTAGGGCTTGTGACCAGGTCTCCTTCGCTCCGGTGCCCATAACTTTTGATCTGTAAGGAGTTACGCGGCGCACAGTGTCACGCCCCAACCTGACCTATACGGGCTAGAGTAGGGTGTGAGCAAAACTTTCAAGTCATTTCGCGTACTTAACTGCTTCACTATGATTAATGCTTAAGAATAGCCTAGAACTCCAAAAGTTTTTTCAGAAAACCGGCGGCATGACGGTTGTATTTAAGACCTTTTAGTTTGACCTAATTTCTAAATGCCTCAATTATCCTAATCATTAATCCAATTCTATTAAGGACTCCTTTTTTGTCATCAACTGATATGTCTACTAGTCTATCTTGAAAGTCTCGTTTGGTTAATAAGCCTAACATGATAACTATGTCCCGTTTATTTGTCAATTTCCTATCATGCAAGTATCTATTATCCTTTAGTTTGTAAATGAGCACCTAAGTGAAATTAGATAGAATTAACTGAGTTGATTGTTCATTTAGTGGTTTGAATGCCTACAATAACTACTAATTAAGAAAACGAAAGCGAACAACCAAATAAAAAGTTCATCCGGTTATAGATAGTACAATCACAGAATTAGACCCAAATTACAACGGGGTCATTTACATCAATAAAATGAATAGTTTGCAATCAAACACAACATCCATATAGCAACCACTTTCAGGCAAAGCACAAAAGCACGTAGTCACTCCAAGGAATCATCAACAAGCACATTTACTTCGGGTTTCTGTTCCAAATCTGCTACACCTGTGACAAAAAAGAGGGTGAGACCTTATGAACTCAGCGAGGGGGAACGAGAAATAGGTTTTGAAACTCATTTTTCGGTTCAACTTATGAAAATCCTTTTGCAAGCATGAATAACACAATTAAGTACATAACAATAATATAAAGTAAAGGAACATAGTTACCAGTCTTTCCTCCCCGAGGTCCTCCAAGAACCAAGCGAGAGTATTTATACATATAGTAAAAAGAATACGGTGAGCTTTTGCTCTCAGTTGTTACGGCTGACTTCAAATCATCCCCTTAACACGCCAAGTGGGTGTACTCCGGATGTACTACGAAATCCTACGACCCAACTCTCCGAGGAAGTATAGCCCCCAAGCGAGAGAGGGAATTGGACCATGGTAGTCATGGTTGCACCGGCAAGCCCGATGCCACCCGGTATGCGTGAACGCTACCACGCCAGAATGAAAGGTTGCAACCTTGTATGCAATGCACATTTATGACATTTAATATATCACATTAGGAGGACAACAAAGTAGGTTGCCTCCGGACAGTCATAAGATTGCACATTGACAAGTAAACAAGCGAGGCACGAATAGACAAGTAATTTCACTTGAAAAGCATATGTAGTTATATGAACATTAAACGGGCAGCCATGTAACGCACGTAAATCAAGTCATATAACTCAATTCAAAGTCCACGTAATCAAATAATAAGATTATTTAACATGCAACAACATCTACATGGGCTCGGATGCAAGAAAGGCCTATTTGTCAACATGCAATGATCAAAATCACATTTAGGGCTATAAGGGCAACTACGGGCAGCCTACTAAGCATATAATTTCACACAATATGCAAATGATCAACACTTAGCAAGCCTACCTAGTCACTAGGGTTTCCATTCCGTGCTTACCCGTACGATTAAGCCCCAAGTCAACTCAAAGTCAATCTCAAGCCATACATCAATTAATTCAAAAATTCCCAAGTATTCAAAACAGTCCACACAACATCCCAAAGCCACAATCCCAAGCATTTAATTCAACAAGAGAAGTTACAACAATTTTTCTAAGCATAACACTAAGTGAAACCCTTACTGCAATAGGATGTATTCTCACAATCATTAAGACAAGCAAACAATCTCCAATTCCAGTGAATAAGATGTCAAATTAAATCTTAAGAAGTGAACTAAAATCAGAAACAAACCTTGCATCATTTGGAGTTCGGGTCCAATAGTTATAGCCAAAACAGCGGGATTGCACAAAACTGTCCAGATTTGCACACATTTCAATTCTTGTCGTTTTTGAGGTCCTTAGGGTCAGATTTAGCCTTAGTCCATTTCTGAAAAAAATTTCCAGAACTGAAAAATATATCAGCACACCAAATTTCATGCAATTTAGACATCATTTACTAAGTAAAAACTGGTTCGTTCCACAAGGTCAGTGCATCTGCCAAAACCTGCTTCATTTTTCCCAGACTTCCAGATTTGGACACATTTTAATGATTCGCCATTTTGAGGACTTTACAGTCAAAATTAGCTTTGGCCTATTTCTTCGAAAAATGTTCAAAACTGGTCAAACTAGTTACCTACCAATTTTCATGCATTTTCAACATCATTTTCCTAGAACTCACCTCGTAACAACAAGACAGAGAGCTGTCACCAAACCCGATTTCATCTATCATCATCTTCAAGCCAAAATCTTGCCATGCATGGTTGTAAAAGCTTATGAACACACATATAATTGAATTACAGAAGCAAAGACATACATTTAAGAGCATGCATGTGGATTTTTTGAAGGATTTTCAAAAGGTTTTAGCCCTCACCTTAGCAAATCAACAAGAAGGTGCACAAAACTTGATGAAGCACAATTTTCTTCTTCTTCCTTGCTTAGCCAAGACACCACCCAATTTCTCTCTATTTTTCCTAGCTTAGTGGCCAAGTTCTTAGTACATGCATGTGGTTAGAAGAAGAAGAAAAGAAATGGAAGCTAGTAAACTCACCAAGGCCGAAATGGTGACTCAAAGAGCATGCATGTGTGATTCTTGCATCCTAGCTAGCTTGGGCGAGTTTCTTTGCTTGTGGTTTGTCTTGATTAACTATGGTATGATGAAGATGAGCTATGAAGGGAAGAAACTCAGTCAAGGCCGAGAGAGAGAGAGAAGAATGAGAGGGAGAGAGAGAAATGTGAGGAGAATGAGAGAATGAAGTGAAAAAATGAAATGCTTTGAAGGAATAGATGCAAATGTTGGCCTTGGGCAGCAAAAATTCAGATTTTTGTGTTGTCTTTTGAGTGTTATTTGAATTGTTGGTGGACAATGGTGATGTGGCTGAGATGGGTGGCTTGGTTGTTAGCAAAATGTGGCTTTGGTACAAGCAAAAGGTATGACAATGTGAAGACTTTGTCTTGAGCATGCTAGATTAAAATAATTTTGTTCAAACTTTGCTCAATGCCTTGGGTTTGGCCGACCCATTGTGCATCATGGTCTGAATTTTTTGTCATCCTTTGAGCATTATTAAATTGTGTGTTGAAGTGCAAAAAGGAATAAAGAATAAAGAATAAGGAATGTCTACCTTTTTGTGAGATTTTGTCTTCTAGTGGGTTGAATTAGTAATTTAATAATAGTTAGTGGATTTTGTAGGATTAATAAATGACCTAGTGCTTCGTGCAAGATGCTTTCTTGATTAGCGTGAGGGCACACTTTCCTAGGTCTAGGGCACGTACTAAGAGGTAGGGCACGAACTATGAGACGAATGCACATTTTTTAAGTAAATGCACGCAACCCTAAATAAATGCACGTAATTCAATACATGGCACACAAAACGAACACAATTCTTAAACCTAGGTCAAGGCATGCAAATCTAGGTTCGGGCGCACGAAATGAGATATCGCACGCAAAACGAGGTCTCGCACGTAATTCAAGGTCAGGACATGAATATCTAGGTATATAGTACATTGAGGATTAGGGCACACAATTCTTTGTCAAGGCACGTATGACGAAGCATGCACGAAAACCAAGACAGGGCACGTAATCTAAGATCAGTCATATAATTCTAGGTCTAAGGCATGTAAATCGAGGTAACACACATTATTCGGGGTCGGGCCTCACATCCTCCCCTCCTTAAAAGAATTTTGTCCCGAAATTCATTTCTACTTGTTGATTTCATTTAAATAGATTCTGACCTTTGTTACTGTCCTATTCCGTTTTGTCCCACGTTCTGTGATCTCTCTTACCACAACCAATTCACTTCCTACGTTTCTCCAATCATTTAATTCGGTGTGACCTCTACATTTACAGTTCTTTCCTTTGAACGACTCTATTCCTTCCATTTGATCTTAAGGTCAAGTTCATTAACTAAGGTTAGAGTCTTCAACGTAGTCATCAAAGTTGCATTGGTATTCTAACTATATGACTATAACTCCAGAATCCTGACTCATGTTGTATCAAACTCGCCTTCATACCTCAAAAGGAATATCACAATAATACCATGATCCTATGGTGACATATACCAATTTCAAGATGATAGGTCTATATCCGATTTATATATCCTACCAACTAGTTTCAAAATTGTTAACACGTAAGACCTACACATGTTATGAATCATTTCTACAATACGACCCTATCTTCAAGAAGAACTCACCAAACAACTAATCCATCTCAAATCGTCATCTATCGACAATATCATAATCCTTATCTCGTAGGTACATTAGGTTAACAAATCTTCTAATGACTAGTCTCCCAGTTACAGGCTCCTATTCACTAACATTCTTCCCCAGTTCCGTTAACCTTTATGCTTGTAATCAAGGAGAAAGACCGTTGAGATTCGTTAAACTCAAACTCTAAGGTTTATTAGGTACCACCAACAAATTGACATTGAAATTGCATGGGCAAACCGATCATGTTGCACTAGTTCAACTCTTACAAGTAAATTCATCAACTCGAAATCCACAATTTATTTCCTTATTCAAATCTTTATCTTCAAGTCACGAAGCTTCGGAATTTCCTTTAATCTTAACCAAGGCTCCTAAGGCGAATAGTTTCAATCTCAAATAAATTTCACTCACCTCAACCCAATGTTATGTCATACTTAAGGAGACAATGGTCCTACTCACTTAGCGAACTAGTCATTCCTTTGAACACTTAATGCCCGCCAATATATCTTCAACATTAATGTTACTAAGCTAGGTTCATAGCCATGTAAGTGAGATCAATTCTCTACTAGGTTACCGGTCGTACAACAACAATCCTAGGACTATAAATGTGTACCGAAATGATCTAGCTCATAAGATACCTACCATACTAATCCAAGTAGCTTGTTACACAAAATAACTTCAAGGCTGTGTCAACATAAGAATTATAACCACAATATAATCTAATAGAACTTCAAAAGTAGTCAACGACTCATTTAACTATCACTACAAGATCTGCCCTCCATTAAACGACCACGATTCGAAGTCTACCAACGGCTAGTTTCTAGACGTGAAACGGTGCACATAATACGGTTGTCTAACAACAGTCTCTTGGGTCATCATGACTCTAATTCATCTCTATCTTAACTCTATGAAATCTTACTTTTCTCATTTACATGTTCAACTAGCTAATAGCATCAAGATTCATCGACCTTAGGTCCTAGGGTTCTCCATGAATCATCATGCATACTCACTATTAGCTATTTAGGATTACTAATCATACCTAACGACTCCACTTTGTAACTGAATGCTTTAATCTCATTTCCATGGTTTATATATTAGGTCCATCGGTAATACTTAGGGATATATGCTTCCTAATATCCTTTAGGGTATCCAAATAACGAGTGTATAGAATGACTTACTTTGCATAATCACAACTAAATCCGAGAGGCACCAAATTAATACCATGATTCTAAATATCACCGATATCCAACTTAGGACCTTTAGCAACGTTAGTCATCTAATGCATAATTCAATTCCTTACACTTCTATCCGACCTAACATTTTAGGTGCAGTTTTTCGAACACGAGTTCTAGTTACGTGAATTCCTCGATTCCAATATCCCCATAACTTGTTATACTAAAGATTCATCAACATTTTTAAACTTATTCTCTAAACTTACCAACATTACTTGGGGTAATCCATTGTTAAGTTACTTAAACACACTATTCATGCCTTAATAATCTAACCCCTATCGTCAATTTCCACGAATTCATCTCTTAATTTCTAGGTCACGATCTTACCATTGAGTGAACTTGAAACTCGCTAGTATACACCTTATTAGGTTCAACAATGCTTAATTCCAATCAAGTAAGGATTCAATCATATAAATAGTCTATTATACCATTTTAAGATATAAGAATTTGATTCAAAAGCAACTCCTAAGTCAAACTTCCATTATAAGCATATGAACATATATATACTACTCCACATGTCCAATAGTATATTCTTATATCTAAGGAAAGTTGTATGTCCTTAACATTTATTCTTGAACCACAATGAGAAGAACGGTTTAACGGAATCAAAACTTCATAGCCATAAAATTGATAACTTAATCATAGGTATGAGTATTCCAAAGATAAGAGGATAACTTTACATCAACATTTATACATGTGCTACGCATTTTATATATGCATATCCAATAATACATACGATCCATCGAGTACCTGTGAAGATGCGAGAAATCTCTAACCGACCCTTTTTGTTCGTCCTGCACAAATTCACTTCCCTAAAAGTCCTAATCCTAACTATCTATGTGTATAAACAGTCATTCACAGTTATATAACATGCACATGTATCAAGGAAGGAGTATAAAAGCATGCATGCATTATCGAGGTCACTAACGTGTCGGTGTGCATGACACATAATACATATGGTCCTCAAAAGCACATAATATTCAATGCTCAAAGCAATTAAAGCACATTAGCACACATTAACACATATAAACAAGATATCATAATTACCTTAGGGCTTCTACCCATGGTCCGAGAGTTGAACCCGACTAATGCCTAGTTATTAAACTAAGCTCTGATATCATTCTAATATAAGGTGTCACGCCCCAACCCGACCTATAGGGGCTAGACTAGTGTGTGAGCTAAACTTTCAAGTCGTTTCGCGTACTTAACTGATTCACTATGATTAATGCTTAAGATTAGCCTAGAACTCCAAAAGTTTTTTCGAAAAATCGGCGGCATGACGGTTGTATTTAAGACCTTTTAGTTTGACCTAATTTATAAACGCCTCAATTATCCCAATCATTAATCCAATTCCATTAAGGACTCCTATTTTGTCATCAACTGATATGCCTACTAGTCTATCTTGAAACTCTCGTTTGGTTAATAAGCCTAACATGATAACTATGTCCCGTTTATTTGTCAAGTTCCTATCATGCAAGTACCTATTATCCTTTAGTTTGCAAATGAGCACCTAAGTGAAATTAGATAGAATTAACTTAGTTGATTGTTCATTTAGTGGTTTGAATGCCTACAATAACTACTAATTAAGAAAACGAAAACGAACAACCAAATAAAAAGTTCGTCCGGTTATAGATAGTACAATCCCAGAATTAGACCCAAATTACAACAGGGTCATTTACATCAATAAAATGAATAGTTTGCAATCAAACACAACATCCATATAGCAACCACTTTCAGGCAAAGCACAAAAGCACGTAGTCACTCCAAGGAATCATCAACAAGCACATTTACTTCGGGTATCTGTTCTAAATCTGCTGCACTTGTGACAAAAAAGAGGGTGAGTCTTTATGGACTCAGCGAGGGGGAACGAGAAATAGGTTTTGAAACTCATTTTCCGGTTCAACTAATGAAAATCCTTTTGCAAGCATGAATAACACAATTAAGTACATAACAATAATATAAAGTAAAGGAACACAGTTACCAGTATTTCCTCCCCGAGGTCCTCCAGGAACCAAGTGAGAGTACTTATACATATATTAAAAAGGATACGGTGAGCTTTTGCTCTCAGTTGTTGCGGCCGACTTCAAATCATCCCCTTACCACGCCAAGTGGGTGTACTCCGGATGTACCCCGAAATCCTATGACCCAACTTTCCGAGGAAGTCTAGCCCCCAAGCGAGAGAGGGAATTGGACCATGGTAGTCACGGTTGCACCGGCAAACCCGATGCCGCCCTGTGTGCGTGAACGCTACCACGCCAGAATGAAAGGTTGCAACCTTGTATGCAATGCACATTTATGACATTTAATATATCACATTAGGAAGACAACAAAGTAGGTTTCCTTCGGACAGTCATAAGATTGCACATTGATAAGTAAACAAGCGAGGCACGAATAGACAAGTAATTTCACTTGAAAAGCATATGGAGTTATATGAACATTAAACGGGCAGCCATGTAACGCATGTAAATCAAGTAATATAACTTAATTCAAAGTCCACGTAATCAAATAATAAGATTATTTAACATGCAACAACATCTACGTGGGCTCGGATGCAAGAAAGGCCTATTTGTCAACATGCAATGATCAAAATCACATTTAGGGCTATAAGGGCAACTACGGGCAGCCTACTAAGCATATAATTTCACACAATATGCAAATGATCAACACTTAGCAAGCCTACCTTGTCACTAGGGTTTCCATTTCGTGCTTACCCGTACGATTAAGCCCCAAGTCAACTCAAAGTCAATCTCAAGCCATACATCAATTAATTCAAACATTCCCAAGTATTCAAAACAGTCCACACAACCTCCCAAAGCCACAATCCCAAGCATTTAATTCAACAAGAGAAGTTACAACAATTTTTATAAGCATAACACTAAGTGAAACCCACTGCAATAGGCTGTTTTCTCACAATCATTAAGACAAGCAAAAAATCTCCAATTCCAGTGAATAAGATGTACAATTAAAGCTTAAGAAGTTAGATAAAATCAGAAACAAACCTTGCATCATTTGGAGTTCGGGTCCAATAGTTATAGCCAAAACAGTGGGATTGCACAAAACTGTCCAGATTTGCACACATTTCAATGCTTGTCGTTTTTGAGGACCTCAGGGTCAGATTTATCCTTAGTCCATTTCTGACAAAAATGTCCATAACTGAAAAACATAGTGTCACACCAAATTTCATACATTTTTCACATCATTTACTAAGTCAAAACTGGTTCGTTCCACAAGGTCAGTGCATCTGCCAAAACCTGCTTCATTTTTCCCAGACTTCCAGATTTGGACACATTTTAATGATTCGCCATTTTGAGGACTTTAGAGTCAAAATTAGCTTTGGCCTATTTCTATGAAAAATGTTCAAAACGGGAAACACTAGTTACCTACCAATTTTCATGCATTTTAAACATCAGTTTCCTAGCCAAACTCACCTTGTAACAACAATACAGAGAGCTGTCACCAAACCTGATTTCATCTATCATCATCTTCAAACCAAAATCTTGCCATGCATGGTTGTAAAAGCTTATGAACACACATAAAACTCAAGTACAGAAGCAAATACATACATTTAAGATCATGCATGTGGATTTTTGAAGGATTTTCAAAAGGTTTTAGCCCTCACCTTAGCAAATCAACAAGAAGGTGCACAAAACTTGATGAAGCACAATTTTCTTCTTCTTCCTTGCTTAGCCAAGACACCACCCGATTTCTCTCTATTTTTCCTAGCTTAGTGGGCAAGTTCTTAGTACATTCATGTGGTTAGACCAAGAAGAAAAGAAATGAAAGCTAGTAAAATCACCAAGGCCGAAATGGTTACTCAAAGAGCATGCATGTGTGATTCTTGCATCCTAGCTAGCTTGGGCGAGTTTCTTTGCTTGTGGCTTGTCTTGATTAACTATGGTATGATGAAGATGAGCTATGAAGGGAATAAACTCAGCCAAGGCCGAGAGAGAGAGAGAGAAGAATGAGAGGGAGAGAGAGAAATGTGAGGAGAATGAGAGAATGAAGTGAAAAAAATGAAATGCTTTGAAGGAATAGATGCAAATGTCGGCCTTGGGCAGCAAAAATTCAGATTTTTGTGTTGTCTTTTGAGTGTTATTTGAATTGTTGGTGGACAAGGGTGATGTGGCCGAGATGGGTGGCTTGGTTGTTAGCAAAATGTGGCTTTGGTGCAAGCAAAAGGTATGACAATGTGAAGACTTTGTCTTGAGCATGCTAGATTAAAATAATTTTGTTCAAACTTTGCTCAATGCCTTGGGTTTGGCCGACCCATTGTGCATCATGGTCTGAATTTTTTGTCATCCTTTGAGCATTATTAAATTGTGTGTTGAAGTGCAAAAAGGAATAAGGAATGTCTAGCTTTTTGTGAGATTTTGTCTTCTAGTGGGTTGAATTAGTAATTTAATAATTGTTAGTGAATTTTGTAGGATTAATAAATGACCTAGTGCTTCGTGCAAGATGCTTTCTTGGTTAGCGTGAGGGCACACTTTCCTAGGTCTAGGGCACGCACTATGAGGTAGGGCACGAACTACGAGACAAACGCATATTTTTCAAGTAAATGCACGCAACCCTAAATGAATTCACGTAATTCAATGCATGGCACACAAAACGAACACAATTCTTAAACCTAGGCCAAGGCACGCAAATCTAGATTAGGGCACACGAAATGAGGTATTGCATGCAAAACAAGGTCTCGCACGTAATTCAAGGTCAAGACACGCATATCTTGGTATGTAGTACATTGAGGATTAGGGCACACAATTCTAAGTCAAGGCACGTATGAGGAAGCATGCATGAAAACCAAGACAGGGCACGCAATCCAAGATCAGTCATATAATTCTAGGTCTAAGGCACGTAAATTGAGGTAACACACATTATTCGGGGTCGGGCCTCACACACAGCATACCGTTGCAAAGCACTCAAAGAGCTCTACGACGGGGGCAGCCAGCTTGCTCACAGTGCCCGTTTTTGGAGCCCAAAATCGAACGTTTTCATCAATTTCGGGCCACTTTTCTTATTTAGCTCTGTTTTTCCGTCCCGGATCGTACGTCGTGAGCTGTTAAAAGGACGACAACCTTACTCGTGGGACATTAAAGGGCCCTACAATGCGTCGATATCACGTCTTGCGAGGATGCTGCGTTGTTGAAGCAGATGGGTTGTCGTTAAGCCCATTAGGCCTTTTTAATGGGCCATCTCTCTAGGCTGGGACTGTGAACCGTTAACACATAAAGGAATTGTGCACTCAACATGACGGGTGCGATCATACCAGAACTAATGCACCAGATCCCATTAGAACTCCGAAGTTAAGCGTGCTTGGGCAAGAGTAGTACTAGGATGGGTGACCCGCTGGGAAGTCCTCGTGTTGCACCCCCCTTTTCAAATTTTTTTTGCTCCGGTTAGGGTTGCCAAGAAACTTTATCCACCACATTTCTATTATCGAATCCCACGGCACCTTGGGCAAGACGACTTCGCTTCAGGTAGAGGCTGGGCTAGCAAATCGAGGGCGTAGGGCTTGTGACCAGGTCTCCTTCGCTCCGTGCCCATAACTTTTGATCTGCAAGGAGTTACGCGGCGCACAGCATACCGTTGCAAAGCTGTCCGAGAGCTCTACGACGGGGGTAGCTAGCTTGCTCGTTGTGCCCTTTTTGGAGCCCAAAATCGAACGTTTTCATTAGTTTCGGGCTATTTTTCTATTTTTGCTCTGTTTTTCTGTCCCGGTTCGTACGACGTGAGCTGTTAAAAGGACGAGAACCATTCTCGCGGGACATTAGAGGGCCCTACAACGCGTCGATATCACGTCTTGCGAGGAGGCTGCGTTGTTAAAGCGGATGGGTTGTCGTTAAGCACATTGGTCCTTCTTAAAGGGCCATCTCTCTAGGATGGGACGGTGAACCGTTAACACATAAAGGAATGGTGCCCTCAACATGGTGGGTGCGATCATACCAGCACTAATGCACCGGATCCCATCAGAACTCCGAAGTTAAGCGTGCTTGGGCGAGAGTAGTACTATGATGGGTGACCCCATGCGAAGTCCTCGTGTTGCACCCCCATTTTCAATTTTTTTTGCTCCGGTTAGGGTTGCCAAGATACTTTATCCACCACATTTCTATTATCGAATCCCACGGCACCTTGGGCAAGACAACTTCGCTTCACATGGAGGCTGGGCCAGCAAACCGAGGGCGTAGGGCTTAAGACCAGGTCTCCTTCGCTCCGGTGCCCATAACTTTGGATCCGTAAGAAATTACGCGGCGCACAGCATACCGTTGCAAAGCTCTCCAAGAGCTCTACAACGGGGGCAGCCAACATGCTCACTATGCACATTTTTGAAGACCAAAATGGAACGTTTTCATCAGTTTTGGGCCACTTTTCTAATTTAGCTCTGTTTTTCCATCCAGGATCGTACGTCGTGTGCTATTAAAAGGACGACAACCTTACTCGCGGGACATTAGAGGGCCCTACAACGCATAGATATCATGTCTTGCGAGGATGCTGCGTTGTTGAAGCGGATGGGTTGTCTTTAAGCCCATTGGGCCTTCTGAATAGGCCATCCCCATTAGGCTGGGACTGTGAACCGTTAACACATAAAGGAATTGTGCCTCAACATGACGGGTGCGATCATACCTGCACTAATGCACAGAATCCCATCAGAACTCCGAAGTTAAGCTTGCTTGGACGAGAGTAGTACTAGGATGGGTGACCCCCTGGGAAGTCCTCGTGTTGCACCACCATTTTCAATTTTTTTTGCTCCCGTTAGGGTTGCCAAGATACTTTATCCACCACATTTCTATTATCAAATCCCATGGCATCTTGGGCAAGACAACTTTGCTTCACGTGGAGGCTGGGCCAGCAAACCGAGGGCGTAGGGTTTATGACCAGGTCTCCGTCGCTCTGGTACCCATAACTTTTGATCCGTAAGGAGTTACGCGGCGCACAGTATACCGTTGCAAAGCTCTCCTAGAGCTCTACGAGAAGGGCAGCAAGCATGCTCGTTGTGCCCTTTTTGTAGCCTAAAATAGAATGTTTTCATCAGTTTCGGGCCACTTTTCTATTTTTGATCTATTTTTCCGTCCCGGATCATAAGTCGTGAGCTGTTAAAAGGACGACAACCTTACTCGCTGGAAATTAGAGGGCCCTATAACACGTCGATATCTCGTCTTGCGAGGAAGCTGGGTTGTTGAAGCGGATGGGTTGTCGTTAAGCCCATTGGGCCTTCTGAATGGGCCATCTCTCTAGGCTGGGACTGTGAACTGTTAACACATAAAAGAATTGTGCCCTCAACATGATGGGTCTAATCATACCAGCGCTAATGCATCGGATCCCATCTGAACTCCGAGGTTAAGCATGCTTGGGCGAGACTAGTACTAGGATAGGAGAACCCCTAGGAAGTCCTCGTGTTGCACCCCTATTTTCAATTTTTTTTGCTCTGGTTAGGGTTGCCAAGATACTTTATTCACCACATTTCTATTATCGAATCCCACGGCATCTTGGGCAAGACAAATTCGCTTCATGTGGACGCTGGGCCAGCAAACCGAGGGCGTAGGGCTTGTGACCAGGTCTCCTTCGTTCCGGTGCCCATAACTTTTGATCCGTAAGGAGTTATGCTGTGACGCCCGAGATTTTAGCCGTACATTCATTTACTATTGGATCTATTGTTTGCGCATTTCCTTCTGTGCTTTATAAACTGTATTCTTTGGCTACTATTCATCCCGTTTTCAAACTATATTCTATTAGTGAATTAGCATTTTTATTAAATCACATTAATTGTTAGAGGAATGGGAAAAATGTACAAGTAAGCTAGATGCGATAGGAGAGCTCGTTTAGAAAATGTTTTTAGTAGTTAAGTGAATAGTGTTACGTAACAAACATAGAGATTTAAATAACTAACATTACCTTTCACCTTAGGCTTGTTTTTAAGTTAATAATGCGCATTCTAGTGACCTTTTAAATACCCAAACTTGACCTCACCTCAACTTAACCTTAGATAATTCACCTAAGCTCATTAAAACACAAAAAAAAAGAGAACAAATGTGCAGGAATTACTGTAGCAAGGCCGAAAATACCAAAAGAGAAGGAAAATAGGAGATTTTGCTTCAACAACCTTGCATCTTGAGCTCCTAGCTTGATCTTGGGAGGGTTTTGAGCATCCTAGGGCCTTCAACAAGCTTCCTTGTCTTCAAAAATTGTGAGGGAGATGCATTTTATTGTTTTTAAAGTTTATGTTCATATGTTGAATTTTCTTGATTTGTCAATTATAGCTATAAAACTTGTTATGAATGGTTATTATGAGTACATTAGAGCCTATAGAGTTAACTTTCATAGCTTGATAAGGAATTCCATGGTTGAATGTAGAGATTGAAGGAAGAAGACGATGAATAGTGCCTAGAATTAGGGTTTTGAGAAAAATTGCTAATTAGCTTAAATTGAGGCTTCAATTAGGTGCTCTAGATCCTAGTGAAGTTAGTTGAAAAGCCCCGTGAGGTTGAATCACTCGAAACCGAACTTAATTGCATAAATAGCCGACTTTAAAAAGAGGACTTTTTTTGTTGAGCAATCCGGGCAAGTTTGGGCATTGATTCGGGTATCCTTGAGCTAAGGAAGCACCTTTGGTGATTTCGTTTCGCGGAAATGGGGTTCGGTTAGTATAGTTGTAGTTCAAACCCGTTCGGGGCCTTCCTGAACATTTGTTTCTAAAATGAGTTTTTATGATCCTAAAAGGTGCCTTTGGGCTTAATTAAGAATATAGAAAGACTAGGATATGATTTGGAACTCTTGAATTATGCATAGGAGAAAGAAAACTCGGTTAAAGAAAGGGGAAAAAGTAATTTTGGCTATATTTGATGTAATTGGCACTTGTATTTAAGTTATCTTGTATTGTATTGAATATTTAGGATATAATTAAGCTATTTGAGTAGATTGTGGGAATTAATTGTGTTGATTGCTTCTTTTGGAATCTTTAAGCTAATCTCGTGCTTACGTGAACGTATTTCGTGCTTATATGTGAGGGAGGCCTACTTTGTCGTCCCTCTTGTGTGTTATGTGATATTTTGATTGCTTGTGACTTCTCTCGGGGTTGCGCAACCTTTTCGGACATGGTAGCGTCGAGAAACACGGGCGGCGTCGGGCTTGCCGTGCTCCATCGACTACCATGGTGCCTATTCCCTTTCTCGCTGAGGCATACTCCACTACCCCAGAGGCGTGGTTCACCTGCTGGGCATGGACCTACCTCGGGAGAAAGGGTCGTAGGATCGGGATACATCCGGAGTATCCCAATTGTTGGTGTTTGGGGTTTGCCGGCATGTTCGTGATGCTCGTGGTTCGTGGCTCGTGATCGAAGACTTGGAAGTGGAACCGTATCCTTTTTAAAAGTGATTAATTGCTTGGCTTATTGTTTTGTTGGTTTATGTGGCTTATATATGTTTTCTTGTGTTCGCATATCACATTGCACGTTGGCATGTTGCATCACCTCCCTCGCTGGGCAACATTGTTGCTTATTCCTCATTTAATATGTTTCAGGTGAAGTTGAGGTGAATCCTCAGCTGATAGAAGAAGAGGAAGAAGTGTTAGTTAAACAATTTAAATTACTTCTTGTGTGATAAGGTTGTCTAAAATGAGAAGATTGCGTGGAGTTGTTGTTGATTGCCTTTTTGTGACCTTGGGGTCTTGAGTATAAATGGTGAATGTAATAATTTGTAATCTTGTATATTGGATATAAAGTGGAATGACATGTAATAATCCATAGTAAACTTATTCTTTTGCATGCTTGTGTGATTAACAAACTTGGAAGTAGAACTTGGCTATTGTTGTATCTAACTACCTATAGTTAAAATTAGAAATGCTTTGCTTGCTTGTGTGTTATATGTAATTGTTGTTCCAAAGCTCGGATGGCCTTGTGATCGCGGGTGGCCCATAAGAATCTTGGAGGATTGGTTATAAGAGTTTCTGTTTGTGGATCTAGCAACATGGGTGTCTTTGTGCAGGTACCAATTTAGTCCTATAAACAGGGGAGACTTCATCCGTTTTTCCCTAAATTTTATGCCCGGGGTTTGGAATTGGGTGAGAATAGCATGATAAATAGGAGTCCCGGTCTCGTGAGGGATCGGGACGCTACATATGCGGCGCACAGCATACCGTTGCAAAGCTCTCCGAGAGCTCTATGGCGGGGGCAGTTAGCTTGCAAGGTGTACCCTTTTTGGAGCCCAAAATTGAAGGTTTTCATCAGTTTCACGCAACTTTTCTTATTTAACTCTATTTTTTTGTCCCAGATCGTACGTCGTGAGTTGTTAAAAGGACGACAACCCTACTCGTGTTACATTAGAGGGCCCTACAATGCGACGATATCACATCTTGCGAGGATGCTGCGTTGTTGAAGCAGATGGGTTGTCGTTAAGCCCATTGGGCCTTCTGAATGAGCCGTCTCTCTAGGCTGTGACTGTGAACCATTAACACATAAAGGAATTGAGCCCTCAACATGACGGGTGCGATCATACAAGCACTAATGCACTGGATTCCATCAGAACTCCGAAGTTAAGCGTGCATGGGCGAGAGTAGTAATAGGATGGGTGACCCCCTAGGATGTCCTCGTGTTGCACCCCCCTTTTCAATTTTTTTTACCCCGGTTAGGGTTGCCAAGATGCTTTATCCACCACATTTCTATTCCCGAATCCCACGACACCTTGGGCAAGACAACTTTGCTTCACGTGGAGGCTGGGCCTGTAAACCGAGGGCCTAGGGCTTGTGACCAGGTCTCCGTCGCTCCAGTGCCCATGACTTTTGATCCGTAAAGAGTTACACGGCGCAGAGCATACCGTTGCAAAGCTCTCCGGGAGCTCTATGACAGGGGCAGCCAGCTTGCTTGCCGTGCCCTTTTTGGAGCCCAAAATCAATCATTTTCATCAGTTTTGGGCTACTTTTCGATTTTTGCTCAGTTTTTCCGTCCCGGATCGTACGTCGTGAGTTGTTAAAAGGACGATAACCTTTCTCGCGGGACATTAGATGTCCCTACAACGCGTCAATCTCACGGCTTGCGAGGATGCTGCGTTGTTGAAGCGGATGGGTTGTCTTTAAGCCCATTGGGCCTTCTGAATAGGCCATCCCCATTAGGCTGGGACTGTGAACCGTTAACACATAAAGGAATTGTGCCTCAACATGACGGGTGCAATCATACCAGCACTAATGCACCGGATCCCATCAGAACTCCGAAGTTAAGCTTGCTTGGACGAGAGTAGTACTAGGATGGGTGACCCCCTGGGAAGTCCTCGTGTTGCACCACCATTTTCAATTTTTTTTGCTCCCGTTAGGGTTGCCAAGATACTTTATCCACCACATTTCTATTATCAAATCCCATGGCATCTTGGGCAAGACAACTTTGCTTCACGTGGAGGCTGGGCCAGCAAACCGAGGGCGTAGGGTTTATGACCAGGTCTCCGTCGCTCTGGTACCCATAACTTTTGATCCGTAAGGAGTTACGCGGCGCACAGTATACCGTTGCAAAGCTCTCCGAGAGCTCTACGACAGGGGCAGCCAGCTTGCTAGCTATACCCTTTTTGGAGCCCAAAATCGAATGTTTTCATCAGTTTCAGGCCACTTTTCTATGTTTGCTATGTTTTTCCGTCCCGGATCGTACGTCGTGAGCTGTTAAAAGGATGACAACCTTTCTCGCTGGACATTAGAGGGCCCTACAACGCGTCGATATCACGTCTTGCAAGGATGCTGCGTTGTTGAAGCGGATGGTTGTCGTTAAGCCCATTAGGCCTTCTGAATGGGCCATCTCTCTAGGCTGGGACTGTGAACCCTTAACACATAAAGGAATTGTGCCCTCAACATGATGGGTGCGATCATACCAGCACTAATGCATCGGATCCCATCAGAACTCCGAAGTTAAGCGTGCTTGGGCGAGAGTAGTACTAGGATGGGTGACCCCCTGGGAAGTCCTCGTGTTGCACCACCTTTTTTAATTTTTTTTGCTCTGGTTAGGGTTGCCAAGATACTTTATCCACCACATTTCTATTATCGAATACCACGGCACCTTGGACAAGACAAATTCGCTTCACGTGGAGGCTGGGCCAGCAAACCGAGGGCATAGGGCTTGTGACCAGGTCTCATTCGCTCCGGTGCCCATAACTTTTGATCCGTAAGGAGTTATGCTATGACGCCCGAGATTTTAGCCGTACATTCATTTACTGTTGCATCTATTCTTTGCGTATTTCCTTCTGTGCTTTATTAACTGTCTTCTTTAGCTACTATTCATCCCGTTTTCAAACTATATTCTATTAGTAAATTAGCATTTTTATTAAATCACATTAATTGTTAGAGGAGTGGGAAAAATGTGCAATTGTGCTAGAGGCGATAGGAGAGCTCGTTTAGAAAATGTTTTTAGTAGTTAAGTGAATAGTATTACATAACAAACTTAGAGATTTAAATAACTAACATTACTTTTCACCTTAGGCTCGTTTTTAAGTTTATAACGCGCATTCTAGTGACCTTTTTAATACCCAACCTTGACCCCACCTCAACTTAACCTTAGATAATTCACCTAAGCTCATTAAAACACAAAAAAAAGAGAACAAATGTGCAGGAATTACTGTAGCAAGGCCGAAAATACCGAAGGTGAAGGAAAAGAGGAGATTTTGCTTCAACAACCTTGCATCTTGAGTTCCTAGCTTGATCTTGGGAGGGTTTTGAGCATCCTAGGGCCTTCAACAAGCTTCCTTGTCTTCAAAAATTGTGAGGGAGATGCATTTTATTGTTTTTAAAGTTTATGTTCATATGTTGAATTTTCTTGATTTGTCAATTATAGCTATAAAACCTGTTATGAATGGTTATTATTAGTACATTAGAGCCTATAGAGTTAACTTTCATAGCTTAATAAGGAATTCCATGGTTGAATGTAGAGATTGAAGGAAGAAGACGATGAATAGTGCCTAGAATTAGGGTTTTGAGAAAAATTGCTAATTAGCTTAAATTGAGGCTTCAATTAGGTGCTCTAGATCCTAGTGAAGTTAGTTGAAAAGCCCCGTGAGGTTGAATCACTCGAAACCGAACTTAATTGCATAAATAGCTGACTTTAAAAAGAGGACTTTTTTCGTTGAGCAATCCGGGCAAGTTTGGGCATTGATTCGGGTATCCTTGAGCTAAGGAAGCACCTTTGGTGCTTTCGTTTCGCGGAAATGGGGTTCGGTTAGTATAGTTGTAGTTCAAACCCGTTCGGGGCCTTCCTGAACTTTTGTTTCTAAAATGAGTTTTTATGATCCTAAAAGGTGCCTTTGGGCTTAATTAAGAATATAGAAAGACTAGGATATGATTTGGAACTCTTGAACTATGCATAGGAGAAAGAAAACTCGGTTAAAAAAAGGGGAAAAAGTAGTTTTGGCTATATTTGATGCAATTGGCACTTGTATTTAAGTTATCTTGTATTGTATTGAATATTTAGGATATAATTAAGCTATTTGAGTAGATTGTGGGAATTAATTGTGTTGATTGCTTCTTTTGGAATCTTTAAGCTAATCTCGTGCTTATGTGAACGTATTTCGTGCTTATATGTGAGGGACGCCTCCTTTGTCGTCCCTCTTGTGTGTTATGTGATATTTTGATTGCTTGTGACTTCTCTCGGGGTTGCGCAACCTTTTCGGCCATGGTAGTGTCGAGAAACACGGGCGGCGTCGGGCTTGCCGTGCTGTCTAGACTCCCATGGTGCCTATTCCCTTTCTCGCTGAGGCTTCCTCCACTCCCCCAGAGGCGTGGTTCCCCTGCTGGGCATGGACGTACCTCGGGAGAAAGGGTCGTAGGATCGGGAGACATCCGGAGTATGCCAATTGTTGGTGTTTGGGGTTTGCCAGCATGTTCGTGATGCTCGTGGTTCGTAGCTCGTGATCGAAGACTTGGAAGTGGAACCATATCCTTTTTAAAAGTGATTAATTGATTGGCTTATTGTCTTGTTGGTTTATGTGGCTTATATATGTTTTCTTGTGTTCGCATATCACATTTCACGTTGGCATGTTGCATCACCTCCCTCGCTGGGCAACATTGTTGCTCATTCCTCATTTAATATGTTTCAGGTGAAGTTGAGGTGAATCCTCAGCTGATAGAAGAAGATGAAGAAGTGTTAGTTAAGCAATTTCGATGACTTCTTGTGTGATAAGGTTGTCTAAAATGAGAAGCTTGCGTGGAGTTGTTGTTGATTGCCTTTTTGTGACCTTGGAGTCTTGAGTATAAATGGTGAATGTAATAATTTGTAATCTTGTATGTTGGATATAAAGTGGAATGACATGTAATAATCCATAGTAAACTTATTCTTTTGCATGCTTGTGTGATTAACAAACTTGGAAGTAGAACTTGGCTATTGTTGTATCTAACTACCTATAGTTAAAATTAGAAATGCTTTGCTTGCTTGTGTGTTATATGTAATTGTTGTTCCAAGGCTCGGATAGCCTTGTGATCGCGGGTGGCCCATAAAAATCTTGGAGGATTGGTTATAAGAGTTGCTGTTTGTGGATCTAGCATCATGGGTGTCTTTGTGCAGGTACTAGTTTAGTCCTATAAACAGGGGAGACTCCGTCCGTTTTTCCCTAAATTTTGTGCCCGGGGTTTGGAATTGGGTGAGAATAGCATGATAAATAGGAGTCCCGGTCTCGTGAGGGATCGGGGCGTTACATATGCGGCGCACAGCATACCGTTGCAAAGCTCTCCGAGACCTCTATGGCGGGGGCAGTTAGCTTGCAAGGTGTACCCTTTTTGGAGCCCAAAATTGAAGGTTTTCATCAGTTTCACGCAACTTTTCTTATTTAACTCTATTTTTTTGTCCCAGATCGTACGTCGTGAGTTGTTAAAAGGACGACAACCCTACTCGTGTTACATTAGAGGGCCCTACAATGCGACGATATCACATCTTGCGAGGATGCTGCGTTGTTGAAGCAGATGGGTTGTCGTTAAGCCCATTGGGCCTTCTGAATGAGCGGTCTCTCTAGGCTGCGACTGTGAACCATTAACACATAAAGGATTTGTGCCCTCAACATGACGGGTGCAATCATACTAGCACTAATGCACCGGATCCCATCACAACTCTGAAGCTAAGCGTGCTTGGGCGAGAGTAGTACTAGGATGGGTGACCCCCTAGGATGTCCTCGTGTTGCACCCCCCTTTTCAATTTTTTTTGCTCCGGTTAAGGTTGCCAAGATACTTTATCCACCACATTTCTATTATCGAATCCCACAACACCTTGGGCAAGACAACTTCACTTCACGTGGAGGCTGGGCCCGCAAGCCGAGGGCGTAGGGCTTGTGACAAGGTCTCCGTCGCTCCAGTGCCCATAACTTTTGATCCGTAACGAGTTACGCGGCGCACAGCATACCATTGCAAAGCTCTCCCAGAGCTCTATGATAGGGGCAGCAAGCTTGCTTGCCGTGCCCTTTTTGGAGCCCAAAATCAATCGTTTTCATCAGTTTTGGGCTACTTTTCGATTTTTGCTCAGTTTTTCAATCCCATATCGTACGTCGTGAGTTGTTAAAAGGACGACAACCTTTCTTGCGGGACATTAGATGGCCCTACAACGCGTCAATCTCACGTCTTGCGAGGATGCTGCGTTGTTGAAGCGGATGGGTTGTCTTTAAGCCCATTGGGCCTTCTGAATAGGCCATCCCCATTAGGCTGGGACTGTGAACCGTTAACACATAAAGGAATTGTGCCTCAACATGACGGGTGCAATCATACCAGCACTAATGCACCGGATCCCATCAGAACTCCGAAGTTAAGCTTGCTTGGACGAGAGTAGTACTAGGATGGGTGACCCCCTGGGAAGTCCTCGTGTTGCACCACCATTTTCAATTTTTTTTGCTCCCGTTAGGGTTGCCAAGATACTTTATCCACCACATTTCTATTATCAAATCCCATGGCATCTTGGGCAAGACAACTTTGCTTCACGTGGAGGCTGGGCCAGCAAACCGAGGGCGTAGGGTTTATGACCAGGTCTCCGTCGCTCTGGTACCCATAAATTTTGATCCGTAAGTAGTTACGCAGCGCACAGTATACCATTGAAAAGCTCTCTGAGAGCTCTACGACGGGGGCAGCAAGCTTGCTTGCTGTGCCGTTTTTGGAACCCAAAATCGAACGTTTTCATCAGTTTCGAGCCACTTTTCAATTTTTGCTCAGTTTTTCCATCCTAGATCGTATGTCGTAAGCTGTTAAAAGGATGACAACCTCACTCGCGGGACATAAGAGGGTCCTACAACGCGTCGATATCACCTCTTGCGAGGATGCTGCGTTGTTGAAGCGGATGGGTTGTCGTTAAGCCCATTGGGCCTTTTGAATAGGCCAACTCTCTAGGCTGGGACGATGAACCGTTAACACATAAAGGAATTGTGCCCTCAACAAAACGGGTGCGATCATACCAGCACTAATGCACCGGATCCCATCAGAACTCCAAAGTTAAGCTTGCTTGGGTGAGAGTAGTACTAGGATGGGTGACCCCCTGGGAAATCCTCGTGTTGCACCAAACTTTTCAAATTTTTTTGCTCCCGTTATGGTTGCCAAGATACTTTATCCACTACATTTCTATTATCGAATCCCACGGCACCTTGGGCAAGACAACTTCACTTCACGTGGAGGCTGGGCCAGCAAACTGAGGGCGTAGGGCTTGTAACCAGGTCTCCGTCGCTCCGATGCCCATAACTTTTGATCCATAAGGAGGTACGTGGCGCACAGCATACTGATGTGACTGTATTTACAGCACTCAAACTATGGTATTTGTACTGCATTTGTATCTTAACTCTGGAATAAATGCAACACTTTGATACTTTCGATGCAATGTAGGAAAATACTGAAAAGGGAAGAATCAGGCCTGAAATGATCCAAATTGCAAGTCAAAAAGTAAGAATGGGAAAGCATGAGAAGCGGTTGAAGAATGAAGCTCATAGAAAATAAACTTGGCTGAAACTAGCAAGAAATCGGACTCGGAACATTGACCCAGATGATCTCAAATAGTGACTCATGTCCGTTTTTGGCAAATGATATCAGTTTTTCGGGTAGAAACAGCATTCTGAGCACAACGCATGACTTATCCTGCGCGTGGCGTGATTTTAGCCAAATTCCATCGTTTGGAGGGTCAAAACAGTGAAAAACGCCCAAAAATGCTGCGGTCAACAATCTGGTCAAAGTCAACAAATGAAAAAAAGTCAACTATTTCAGAATTTTGCTTATAAATAGAGCTTCAACCCTTTGAGAATTCTTGAGTTAATTTTGGAGTATTATCAATATTTTTGATATAATTCCGAGTTAATTCTATTTAGTTTTAAATTTTTGTTTTAGTTAATTAAGTAGTAGTAGAATACGGGGGAAGTCCCGCCTAGGTAGCTCTTATTCGGGGAAATTTTGCCCGAATAGCTACTTTTAGGGGGAAGTCCGACCCAAGTTGTTATTATCCGGGAGAGGTTCTGCCCGAATAGCTTTTAATAGGAAAGCTCTTATTCGGGGGAAACTCATCCCTAATAGTTCTTATTCAGGAGAAATTAGCTCCGCCCGAATAGCTATTTTGCGTCAGACCTCTGCTCAAATTTCGGGAATTAGAAATACGCGTTCGTCAATATGGGGGAGCCTTTCTTGACTCTCTTTTATTTACATAACTTGTATTCATTTATGTCTGAGTAGATTGATATCTAGGGGTGAATATTGTAAATGTTCGTATTTTAATATATGGTCTCGGATATAGTTTATTCAATTCATATTGCAATGTATGGCTTGTTTTAATTAAGTATTTCATACGTAATGCTTTTAAGTAGACGTTATGATTGCTTTACTTTCGCTTCATAAATATTATACTTGTAGTTAATATTATGAATGCATTACTTTAGTGCCATATAATTGTTTCAATCGTGAGTCTATAGGTTATACCATAGACTCCATGAAACTATAGGTTGTACCATAGTTTCTATCTGTAAGGTTAATTCCTTAGTTTAGTTTGCCTTGTTGTACTTGGTTAAAATAAGCTAAGTAGATTAACTAGGTCTATAGCTTTTAGCTTAACCGGGTGTATGCTTGTAACTTAAGCCCTTGCATAATTAGATAACTAGATATTGAACCTATATTAATTGCCTCATTGACATGTTCAAACCCCTAGATCACCACATCTCGTATTCCACTAATACTTAGTATAACTTAGATAATTTAGTTAGTTTAATTTAGTTTACATTTCTCGCACGTTACTCAAACCACCTTGCGATTTGTCACTTAAGTGCTTTAACACTTTCACACTACTTCACTAACTTAAACTAGTGAGCTTCCCTGTGGTACGATTCCGCATTCAGAGCACACTACACTACAAAGATCCTTGCACTTGCGTGTATTTTAACTTGGTTATTTTGCGCACATTTTAACGCACAACGCGATCGCATCAAGTTTTTGGCGCCGTTGCCGGGGAGGCACGGTATAGTTTAGTTTTTGATAAAAGTATTTGTGAAATTGTTTAAGTGTTTATTTTATCCGTTTTATTTAAAAATAAAAAAATAAAATAAAAAAATAATAAATAATAAATAAAAAATAAATAAAAAATAATAAATAAATAAAGTAATAAATATATATATTTTTTTTAAAATATTTTTATTTTTATTTTTTTAAAAAAAATTATATTTTTAATTTTTTTTTTGAATTATTTTTATTTTTATTTTTTTAAAAAAAATTAAAATTTTAGGAATTTTGATTGATTGGAAAATGAGTCATTTTAATGATTGATCTGATTAATGAGCTTTTATCTATTACTACTTGTAAAGTATATTAATATTTTTTAATCTTGTAATTTTATTTCGTATTTAAAGTTTATAAGTCGTATGCACGGGCGTCGTTCTTTGGAACCAGAACTCGCCCTGTTTGATCCTGAGCTCGAGAAAAATTTGCGTAGGAAGTTAAAATTTCCAATGGCAGATCAAGAAGTAAATATCCCACCTCTTCCTATAGCTAAACCTGTTAATCAACCTGTGAACCAACCGATGACTTTACGTCAACATTTTTCACCAGGTGATTTTGACCCTGAATTTTCCATAGCCCTACCGACTCTTGGCAATATAAATTTTGAGCTCAAAACAAGGACTATTTCAATGCTTCCTTCCCTCTATGGAAAAAGCAATGAAAATCCTCACGCTCACATCGTGCAATTCATTGAAGTATGCACAACGCTTCACATTCCTAATGTGAGTCGTGAAAATATTCACCTACGTCTGTTTCCCTTTTCATTGAAAGATAAAGCCAAACAGTGGCTAAATCATCTAGACGCAGGAGTGATCACTTCTTGGGGAGAACTTATTCGGAAATTTTTACATAGGTTCTTCCCAATGGCTAAGACTACTACTCTGCGAACAGACATCATGACATTCGCACAGTCAGACTTAGAGCCATTTCATGAATCGTGGGAAAAGTTTAACGATCTTAAGAATCAGTGTCCTCATCATGGGTTTGATCATCCTGAACTCTTGCATTATTTCTTCAAAGGTCTTACCCCTCATAATAAGATGATAGTTAATGCAATGAGCAATGGAGGTTTCTATAACCTCACAGCGGACGAAGCTTGGAGAAGAATAGAAAATATTGCTGAAGACTCTCTCCAAAACACTGCTGATGACAGAGAGAGTAAGAGCACCCAAAATCCCCAAAAGAGGGCATTGTTTGAAGTTAACTCTAGTTCTAATTCCCAATTGACTGACAAAGTAGATGCCCTAGCTCATCAACTAGAAAAATTCATCTCGCTAGGGTCTTCTTCTTCTTCAGCTCCTCAGATCACGGAAGTTTGTACCGTATGTTCTGCAATAGATCACTCTACTCTAGACTGTCCAATCGGTTCACAATTTCTTGAATTCATGCAAGAACAAATTTGTGCCGCCCAAGGATATACAAGGAATTACAATCCGTATTCTAACACGTATAATCCAGGTTGGTGAGACAATCCCGCATTTTCGTGGCGACAAGGGAATCAAGAGACTCAGTTTCCTCAACATCAATATCAAAAAAGACAAGGAAACTATGAGCCTCATCAACAAAGTCAGCAAGGAAATGTTGACAATCGATTCCCTCAACAGCAATATCAGAGGCCACAAAATAATAACCCTCTTGGTTACTATCCAGTCCAACAGGACAATCCGTTCAGAACACAACGGAACAATGTCCCAGCTCTTCCTCCTGCACAGTCATCATCTGATGACAAATTTGACAAACTTATGCAAATGTTTCAAGTTCAACAACAGTCTATTGCTAAACTTGAAGGACAAATCGGGCAGATGGCCCAAACTTTAAGTAAGAGAGACGAGGGTAAGCTTCCATCTCAGACCGTGGTAAATCCACGAGGACAGTGTAGTACTGTCCAAACTGAGACAGTACAAGAACAGGCCAAGGCTGTAGTTACCCTTAGGAGTGGGAAAACCATTGATAACCAGGTTAGAGTAAAGGTTAGGGATGTTCCAGAAGAAATTGAGGAATTAGAGGAATCTGAGATTGAGGTTTTAAGCAAAGATGTTAAAGATTGTCGTAGGAATAAAAACTTAATGGTGGAGCCTATAATTGAACCATCCTCACGAGCACCTTTTCCCACAGCTCTGTCCCGTCCAAAGCTGACTAATGATCTTAAACAACTCAAGGTCTTAGAGAATCTAAAAAATATTAAGATCAATTTGCCATTAGTTGAGGTAATACAACAGATTCCAGCCTATGCCAAATTTCTGAAGGATTTATGTGTGAAAAAGATACGGACCAACTCCATTCCTAAGAAGGTCCGTCTTACTGAAAAGGTTAGCAATATCTGCACTAGAGGACTGCCTCAGAAGTGCAGTGACCCAGGAGCTTTCACCATTCCATGCTTAATTAATGACCAACGCATAGAAAGCGCCTTGCTAGACTTAGGATCTAGTGTTAACCTTATCCCTCACACAGTCTACCAAATGTTAGGTCTTGGAGTGTTAACACCGACTAATGTGACCCTCCAATTGGCAGATAGATCTGAGCGACGACCTCGAGGTGTTGTAGAAGATGTGATCGTTAGAGTAGGAGAATTCTTATTCCCTGTGGACTTCATTGTGTTAGATATGGACTTAGGCCTTGATAACAAAAATACCACTCCCGTTTTACTAGGTAGACCATTCCTAGCAACAGTTGATGCTGTTATCTATTGTAGGACGGGTATGATAGAACTAACATTTGGGAACATGAGAACTAAGCTAAGGGTTGCTGATGCAGCCAATAAATTGAATCAAGATAAGGAAGAAGAATGCTTCCATGTTGATACCATTAACTCATATATAGATGAGTTTTCCCAATTGATTCTAACTCCTAATCAAGAAATAGCTGAGTTAGAACAACTTTTGTATGAATGTGACATTTCTCCTAAAATGGTCGCCTCTGCTTCCATTGCTGTTGATCCAAATAAGGATGATCAAGTAACAACTCATTTCCCTGAAATTTTAGAATGTCCCACAATTGAGTCCCTACCAGTTTTGGAACTCAAAACCTTGCCCCAACATCTTAAGTATGCCTACTTAGGACCTGATAAGACTCTTCCAGTCATCATTGCCTCGGATTTGACTCTCGAGCATGAAGACAGACTGTTAAAGGTCCTAAGTACCCATAAACAGGCGATAGGTTGGACAGTTTCTGACTTGAAAGACATTGATCCCTCTATGTGTATGCACAAAATTCATCTCGAGGAAGGAGTTACTCCTTCTTGAGAATTTCAGAGAAGACTAAACCCAAAGATGGGTGATGTCGTCCATAAGGAGATCATTAACTTGCTTGATGTGGGTATTATATACCCAATTTCTGATAGTCCATGGGTAAGTCCAGTACAAGTGGTACCGAAGAAATCTGGGATTACTGTGGTTCCGAATGATAAAGGTGAGCTAATTTCTACACGCATCACAACAGGGTGGCGTGTATGCATTGACTATAGAAAGCTCAATTCCAAAACAAGGAAAGACCACTTCCCTTTACCCTTTCTTGACCAAGTCCTAGATAGAATAGCCAGACAAGGCTATTACTTCTTTCTGGATGGGTATTCAGGATATAACCAAATCTCAGTCTTTCCTGAAGATCAGGAAAAGACTACATTTACATGCCCTTATAGGACCTTTGCGTTCCGACGCATGCCTTTCGGTCTTTGCAATGCTCCTGCGACGTTTCAAAGATGTGTGATGGCTCTTTTCTCAGACATGATCGAAAAGTTCATGGGAGTCTTTATGGATAACTTCTCGGTATTTGGAACTACCTTCGACGAGTGCCTCACACACCTTTTTCTAGTGTTAGACCGATGCGTTGAAACAAATTTGGTTCTA
Source organism: Ehretia macrophylla (assembly GCA_037974665.1). NCBI lineage: Eukaryota > Viridiplantae > Streptophyta > Magnoliopsida > Boraginales > Ehretiaceae > Ehretia > Ehretia macrophylla. Next base: position 82,007,017 of record CM075770.1, on the reverse strand, counting down.
CGTTGGGAAAAAAGCCACTTTATGGTTAGGCAAGGTATAGTTCTGGGTCATGTTGTTACACATGATGGAATCCATGTGGACCCAGCCAAAGTCGAGCTAATAGAAAAGCTGCCCGCACCCAAGACGGTGCGTGATATCCGATCATTCCTTGGTCACGCCGGTTTTTATCGACGTTTCATCAAGGATTTCAGCCATATAGCCCGACCACTCTCTAGTCTTCTAGCAAATGATACTGAGTTCAAATTTGATGACAAGTGCTCAGAAGCTTTTGAGAAAACTCAAATCTTTACTATCCTCTGCTCCTATCATCCAACCTCCTGACTATAGTCTCCCCTTTGAGATAATGTGTGATGCATCAAACTATGCAGTGGGAGCTATATTAGGACAGCGTAGGGATAAATTGCCTACCGTGATATATTATGCCAGCAAAACCTTGGACGATGCACAAAAGAACTATACAACCACTGAAAAGGAATTGCTGGCTGTAGTCTTCTCATTGGACAAATCCAGATCTTACATCCTAGGATCCAAAGTAATAGTATACACGGACCACACAACTTTGCGGTATTTACTTACCAAAAATGATACAAAGCCCCGTCTAATCCATTGGCTATTACTCCTTCAAGAGTTCGACCTTGAGATCAAGGACAAGAAAGGAAGCGAGAATTCTGTCACCGATCATCTATCACGTCTTATACGTGATTCTCCTATTGACTATTTGCCTTTCAAAGACACGTTCCCTGATGAACAATTTTTTGCCATCTCACATAAGACCCCATGGTATGCCGACTTTGTCAATTATTTGGCTGCCCAAGAGTTTCCAACTCACTGGGGTAAAAGAGAAAAGGAACGGTTCAGGGCACAAGTCAAGTACTTTATCTGGGAAGATCCCTATCTTTTCAAGATTTGTGCCGATCAGGTCATTAGGAGATGTATACCTGAGGAAGAATTTGACAGTATACTCCAATTCTGCCACTCTGAAGCATGTGGTGGACATTTTGGAGGAAAAATGACGGCTGCCAAAGTCCTTCAAAGTGGGTTCTTCTGGCCCACTCTTTTCAAAGATGCCCAGCAAATGTGTAAAAATTGCCCACAATGTCAACAAGCTGGCTCTATTTCAAGAAGGGACATGATGCCCCTTACACCCATCCTCATTTGTGAAATATTCGATGTATGGGGTATAGACTTCATGGGTCCTTTCTCTCCTTTCTCAGGCTATTCTTATATTCTTGTTGGTGTGGACTATGTTTCCAAGTGGGTAGAAGCAGTGGCAACCCGAACCAATGACCACAAAGTTGTGGTCAAGTTCATTAAAGAGAATATCTTTTCTCGATTTGGGGTGCCACGTGTGCTTATAAGTGACGGAGGACAGTATTTCCATCACATGACACTAGAAGCCTTATTGAGAAAATACTCTGTCTACCACAAGATAGCAACGCCTTACCACCCACAAACAAGTGCGCAAGTGGAGGTATCAAATAGGGAGATTAAGTCAATTCTTCATAAAATGGTTAGGCTCGATCGCAAAGATTGGTCAAGTTTTCTGCATGACGCATTATGGGCCTACCGTACTGCTTTCAAAACTCCCATCGGTATGTCCCCGTATAGATTAGTATACAGTAAAGCTTTCCACCTTCCTGTTGAATTAGAGCATAAAGTCTATTGGGCTATTAAGGCCCTGAACTTTGACTTACAACAGGCAGGTGAAGGTAGGAAGTTGGCGTTGAGTGAACTGGAAGAGCTTCGTTTCGAAGCTTATGAGAATGCCAAGCTCTACAAAGAGAGAATGAAGAGGATTCATGATAGATCTATTTTAAGAAAAACTTTCTCTCCTTCTGATAAAGTTTGGTTGTTTAACTCCAAATTGAAGTTCTTCCCAGGAAAGTTAAGAACAAGATGGGATGGTCCTTATGAAGTGGTTAAAGTATATCCTTCTGGAGTTATCTTAATTAAAAATCTCATAGATGGGCATGTCATCACAGTCAATGGACAAAGATTGAAACATGCATTCAATCCAAATATGGTTCCTCATGAAGTTGAATCTGTAGAACTTCAAGACCTTGCAGGCATTCCATAAATGAGATTCTGCCAAGCTAAAGGCATTACAACTCAGCACAACCGTCTGGCTAAAGGCGTTAAACTTAGCGCTACTAGGAGGTAACCTAGATTTTTAAAATGCTTATATGTGTTTATTTTCCTTTGTCTATGTGATTTTATGATTTCTTTAGTCCTATGTATTTACTTTGTTTATGTATTTATAGATAACTCTTGAACCCCAGAAAAGAGGTTAAATGGTCTGGGTAGTTAAATTATTTGCTTAATATATTAGTTATTTTCCATGACCATATTTCTTTTTGATTTCTCTCCTATATATTTGTTTGACTATTTTTATTTTTAGCATAGCTAACTTTTATTTTTGTTGTGTTGATGATAATCTGTAAAATGATGTGTCTACTAATCTTTAATTGCAGAATGATACATCTTTTGGCAAAAGTTAGTAGAAAGGCTTTGACATCAACATAATAATGCTTCACATCAGGTGATATCTTTTCTTACTATATTTCCCTTTATACCTGATCAATATGCGTTGTAGAGTAAGCAAACTATAGGTTTGGGGATGTAGCATTTGTCATTATATTCTTTCTTGCATATTACACTCTCACTGTCTTACATTGTTATTTGCTTGAGGATAAGCAAAGTTTTGGTGTGGGGGTGCATGTATTTCATGAAAATCTTTTTCAAAATATGCAAGAAATACACTATTTGTGTTCATGAGAAAGAGTATTTGCTATCTTATTTAAAGGAAGATGATTTAGATGATTTGAGAACTTTTATTGTTAGCTATGTATTGTGAAAAACTCTTAGGAAACTCTGTAAAAAAAACTTTGGGGTATTGTATCCATGAGTAAACCTAGATGTTCTTCTTTTCTTCAATTGATAGTTATGTGATTATGAAAAGACTGAGATAGGATTACCGTTTGTTATAAGAACTTCTTGTGATTGAAACCTGAACCCTTATGCCATATCTGTACAGTATGTTATGTTATTATATCTGTATGTACACTCTGAAAAAAAATAGAAAAAGAAAAAAAAGAAAAACAAAGAAAACAATGAAAAAAATAAAAATAAAAAAAAAAGAGTTGTACATACCTTTATTGTTGAATAAATTTTTTGGTGTAAATATGTTGTAAATCTATAAGCACCACTATCCTAGACATTGTAATTTGGGATATGTGCTATAGTGTAAGGTTTCGAGGCTGAATATCTCGGGTGATTAAGGCACGTAGGGGTCCCTTTGAAACCTGGCAACTTCAGTCATAATGGCGGGGGATTGTTGGCCTTAAAGCCCGCTACATGGGATATTCAGAAAGCAAAGGAAACTGAACACTATATAGAGGTTTTATTAGTTGTACTTTTATATTTCTGGCAAATGTTAAAGGGTTAAGGCATGATCAAGAGTTTGATTACAAATGTAGGTAAGAATATCAAGGTCCAATCTGTTTGCATAACTTGAAAGTTGAGAATTTTATGAACTTAATCTGCTTAGTTTACTTCTAAATATGTACCCTGAAGCAATCAATAGTTGATTTCCAATAAGAGCACCTATTTGATAAAAATTTGCAAAATGTTCTCTTATCATGTTTATCATTAACTGCTGAATAGGTTTAAGATAGTAGATTGCATTTCTCATGATTAATTTTTGGAATGTGTTTAACAAAAAGTTAGGATAGATTTTTGCATCTGTTTTTGACTTGTAAAAATTATGCAAAATTTCACTCGAATCTGTTTTAAAGACAGTCTTGCTTGAGGACAAGCAATGTTTAGGTTTGGGGATGTTGATGTGACTGTATTTACAGCACTCAAACTATGGTATTTGTACTGCATTTCTATCTTAACTCTGGAATAAATGCAACACTTTGATACTTTCGATGCAATGTAGGAAAATACTGAAAAGTGAAGAATCGGGCCCGAAATGATCCAAATTGCAAGTCAAGAAGTAAGAATGGGAAAACATGAGAAGCGGTTGAAGAATGAAGCTCATAGAAAAGAAACTTGGCTGAAACTAGCAAGAAATCGGACTCGGAACATTGACCCAGATGATCTCAAATAGTGACTCATGTCCATTTTTGGCAAATGATATCAGTTTTTCAGGTAGAAATAACATTCTGAGCACAACGTAGGATTAGTCCTACGCGCGGTGTGATTTTATCCAAATTCTATCGTTTGGGAGGTCAAAACAGTGAAAAACGCCCAAAAATTGTGTGGTCAACAATCTGGTCAAACTCAACTAATGAACAAAGTCAATTATTTCAGAATTTTTGCCTATAAATAGAGCTTCAACCCTTTGAGAATTCATGAGTTAATTTTGGAGTATTATCAATATTTTTGATGTAATTCCGAGTTAGTTCTATTTAGTTTTAAATTTTATTTTTAGTTAATTAAGTAGTAGTAGAATACGGGGGAAGTCCCGCCTAGGTAGCTCTTATTCGGGGAAATTTTACCCGAATAGCTACTTTTAGGGGAAGTCCGACTCAAGTAGTTATTATCTGGGGGAGGTTCTACCCGAATAGCTTTTAATAGGAAAGCTCTTATTCGGGAGAAACTCATCCCTAATAGTTCTTATTCGGGAGAAATTAGCTCCGCCCGAATAGCTATTTTGCGTCGGACCTCTGCTCAAATTTCGGGAATCAGAAATACGCGTTCGTCAATATGGGGGAGCCTTTCTTGACTCTCTTTTATTTACATAACTTGTATTCATTTATGTCTGAGTAGATTGATATCTAGGGGTGAATATTGTAAATGATCGTATTTTAATATATGGTCTCGGATATAGTTTATTCAATTCATATTGCAATGTATGGCTTGTTTTAATTAAGTATTTCATACGTAATGCTTTTAAGTAGACGTTATGATTGCTTTACTTTCGCTTCATAAATATTATACTTGTAGTTAATATTATGAATGCATTACTTTAGTGCCATATAATTGTTTTAATCGTGAGTCTATAGGTTGTACCATAGACTCCATGAAACTATAGGTTGTACCATAGTTTCTATCTGTAAGGTTAATTCCTTAGTTTAGTTTGCCTTGTTGTACTTGGTTAAAATAAGCTAAGTAGATTAACTAGGTCTATAGCTTTTAGCTTAACCGGGTGTATGCTTGTAGCTTAAGCCCTTACATAATTAGATAAACTAGATATCGAACCTATTTTAATTGCCTCATTTACATGTTCAAACCCCTAGATCACCACCTCTCGTATTCCACTAATACTTAGTATAACTTAGATAATTTAGTTAGTTTAATTTAGTTTACATTTCTCGCACGTTACTCAAACCACCTTGCGATTTGTCACTTAAGTGCTTTAACACTTTCACAGTACTTCACTAACTTAAACTAGCAAGCTTCCCTGTGGTACGATTCCGCATTCAGAGCACACTACACTACAAAGATCCGTGCACTTGCGGGTATTTTAACTTGGTTATTTTGCGCACATTTTAACGCACAACCCGATCGCATCACATACCGTTGCAAAGCTCTCCATGAGATCTACGATGGGGGCAGCAAGCTTGCTTGTTGTGCCATTTTTGGAGTCCAAAATCGAACGTTTTCATCAATTTCGGGCAACTTTTCTTATTTAACTCAATTTTTCCGTCCCAGATCGTACGTCGTGAGTTGTTAAAAGGACGACAACCCTACTCGCGGGACATTAGTGGGCCCTACAATGCGTCGATATCACGTCTTGCGAGGATGCTGCGTTGTTGAAGCGGATGGGTTGTCGTTAAGCCCATTGGGCCTTCTGAATGGGCCATCTCTCTAGGCTGGGACTGTGAACCGTTAACACATAAAGGAATTGTGCCCTCAACATGACGGGTGTGATCATACTAGTACTAATACACCGGATCCCATCAGAACTCCGAAGTTAAGTGTGCTTGGGCGAGAGTAGTACTAGGATGGGTGACCCCCTGGGAAGTCCTCGTGTTACACCCCCCTTTTCAATTTTTTTTGCTCCGGTTAGGGTTGCCAAGATACTTTATCCACCACATTTCTATTATCGAATCCCACGGCACCTTGGGCAAGACAACTTCGCTTCACGTGGAGGCTGGGCCAACAAACCGAGGGCGTAGGGCTTGTGACCAGGTCTCCGTCGCTCCGGTGCCCATAACTTTTGATTCGTAATGAGTTACGTGGCGCACAGCATACCGTTACAAAGCTCTCCGAGAGCTCTACGACGGGGGCGGCTAGCTTGCTCCCTATGCCCTTTTTGGAGCCGAAGATTGATTGTTTTCCTCAGTTTCGGGCCACCTTTCAATTTTTGCTCAGTTTTTCCATCCCATATGGTACGTCGTCAGCTGTTAAAAGGACGACAACCTTTCTCGTGGGACATTAGAGGGCCTTACAATGCATCGATTATACGTCTTGTGAGGATGCTACGTTGTTGAAGCGGATGGGTTGTCGTTAAGCCCATTTGGCCTTCTGAATGGGCCATCTCTCTAGGCTGCGACTGTGAACCGTTAACACATAAAGGAATTGTGCCCTCAACACGAACGGTGCGATCATACCAGCACTAATGCACCGGATCCCATCAGAATTCCAAAGTTAAGCGTGCTTGGGCGAGAGTAGTACTAGGATGGGTGACCCCCTGGGAAGTCCTCGTGTTACACCCCCCGTTTCAATTTTTTTTGCTCCGGTTAGGGCTGCCAAGATACTTTATCCACCACATTTCTATTATCTAATCCCACGGCACCTTGGGCAAGACAACTTCGCTTCACGTGGAGGCTGGGCCAGAAAACCGAGGGCGTAGGGCTTGTGACCAGTTCTCCGTCGCTCCGGTGCCCATAACTTTTGATCCGTAAGGAGTTACGTGGTGCACAGTATACCGTTGCAAAGCTCTATGAGAGCTCTACGTTGGGGGCAGTTAGCTTGCCTACTGTGCCTTTTTTGGAGCCCAAAATCGATCGTTTTCTTCAGTTTCGGGCCACTTTTCTATTTTTGCTTAGTTTTTCCGTCCCGGATCGTATGTCATAAGCTGTTAAAAGGACGACAACCTTACTCGTGGGACATTAGAGGGACCTACAACGAGTCGATATCATGTCTTGTGAGGATGCTGCGTTGTTGAAGCGGATGGGTTGTCGTTAAGCCCATTGGGCCTTCTGAATTGGCCATCTTTCTTTAGGCTGGGACTGTGAACCGTTAACACATAAAGGAATTGTGCCCTGAACATGACGGGTGTGATCATACCAGCACTAATACATCGGATCCCATCAGAACTCTGAAGTTCAGCGTGCTTGGGCGAGAGTAGTACTAGGATGGGTGACCCCCTGGGAAGTCCTTGTGTTGCACCCCACTTTTCAATTTTTTTTGCTCCGGTTAGGGTTGCCAAGATACTTTATCCACCACATTTCTACTATCGAATCCCGCGGCACCTTGGGCAAGACAACTTCGCTTCACGTGGAGGCTGGGCCAGAAAACCGAGGGCGTAGGGCTTGTGACCAGTTCTCCGTCGCTCCGGTGCCCATAACTTTTGATCCGTAAGGAGTTACGTGGTGCACAGTATACCGTTGCAAAGCTCTATGAGAGCTCTACGTTGGGGGCAGTTAGCTTGCTCGCTATGTCCTTTTTGGAGCCCAAAATCGATCGTTTTCATCAATTTCGTGCCACCTTTCAATTTTTGCTCAATTTTTCTGTCCCGGATCGTACGTCGCCAACTGTTAAAAGGACGACAACCTTTCTCGCGGGACATTAGAGGGCCCTACAATGCGTCGATATCACGTCTTGCGAGGATGTTGCGTTGTTGAAGCGGATGGGTTGTCGTTAAGCCCATTGGGCCTTCTGAATGGGCCATCTCTCTAGGCTGGGACTGTGAACCGTTAACACATAAAGGAATTGTGCCCTCAACATGACGGGTGCGATCATACCAGCACTAATGCACCAGATCCCATCAGAACTCCGAAGTTAAGCGTGCTTGGGCGAGAGTAGTACTAGGATAGGTGACCCCTTGGGAAGTCTTCATGTTACACCCCCCTTTTCAATTTTTTTTGCTCCGGTTAGGGTTGCCAAGATAGTTTATCCACCACATTTCTATTATCGAATCCCACGGCACCTTGGGCAAGACAACTTCGCTTCACGTGGAGGCTGGGCCAGATAATCAAGGGCGTAGGGCTTGTGACGAGGTCTCCGTCGCTCCGGTGCTTATAACTTTTGATCCGTAAGGAGTTACACGGCGCACAGCATACCGTTTCAAAGCTCTCCGATAGCTCTACGACGAGGGCAGCTAGCTTGCTCGTTGTGCCCCTTTTGAGAGCCCAAAATCGAACGTTTTCATCAGTTTTGAGCCACTTTTCAATTTTTGCTCAGTTTTTATGTCCCGGATCGTACGTCGTCAGCTGTTAAAAGGACGAAAACCTTTCTCGAGGGACATTGGAGGGCCCTACAACGCGTTGACATCACGTCTTGCGAGGATGCTACGTTGTTAAAGCGGATGGGTTGCCGTTAAGCCCATTTGGCCTTCTAAATGGGCCATCTCTCTAGGCTGGGACTGTGAACCGTTAAGACATAAAGGAATTGTGCCATCAACATGATGGGTGCGATCATACCAGCACTAATACACCGGATCCCATCAGAACTCCGATGTTAAGCGTGCTTTGGCGAGAGTAGTACTAAGATGGGTGACTCCCTGGGAAGTCCTCATGTTGCGCCCCCATTTTCAATTTTTTTTGCTCCGGTTAGGGTTGCCAAGATACTTTATCCACCACATTTCTATTATCGAATCCAACGGCACCTTGGGCAAGACAACTTCGCTTCACGTGGAGGCTGGGCCGGCAAACCGAAGCCGTAGGGCTTGTGACCAGGTCTCCGTCGCTCCGGTTCCCATAACTTTTGATCCGTAAAGAGTTATGCGGGGCACAGCATACCGTTGCAAAGCTCTCCGAGAGCTCTATGACGGGGGCAGCTAGCTTGCTCACTGTGCCCTTTTTGGAGCCCAAAATCAAACGTTTTCATCAGTTTTGAGCCACTTTTCAATTTTTGCTCAGTTTTTCCGTCCCGGATCGTACGTCACCAGCTGTTAAAACGACGACAACCTTTCTCGAGGGACATTGGAGGGCCCTACAACGCGTTGATATCACGTCTTGCGAGGATGCTATGTTGTTGAAGCGGATGGGTTGTCGTTAAGCCCATTTGGCCTTCTGAATGGGCCATCTCTCTAGGCTGGGACTGTGAACCGTTAACACATAAAGGAATTGTGCCCTCAACATGACGGGTCCGATCATACTAGCACTAATACACCAGATCCCATCAGAACTCTGAAGTTAAGCGTGCTTGGGCGAGAGTAGTACTAGGATAGGTGACCCCCTGGAAAGTCCTCGTGTTACACCCCCCTTTTCAATTTATTTTGCTCCGGTTAGGGTTGTCAAGCTACTTTATCCACCACATTTCTAGTTTCGAATCCCACGGCACCTTAGGCAAGACAACTTCGCTTCACATGGAGAATGGGCCAGAAAACCGAGGGCGTAGGGCTTGTGACCAGGTCTCCGTCGCTCCGGTGCCCATAACTTTTGATCCGTAAGGAGTTACGCGGTGCACAGCATACCGTTGCAAAGCTCTCCGAGAGCTCTATGACGAGGGCAGCTAGCTTGCTTGCTATGCCGTTTTTGGAGCCCAAAATCGATCGTTTTCATCAGTTTCGGGCCACTTTTCTTCTTTTGCTTAGTTTTTCCATCCCGGATCATAAGTCGTAAGCTTTTAAAAGGACGACAACCTTTCTCGTGGGACATTAGAGGGACCTACAACGTGTCGATATTGCGTCTTGCAAGGATGCTGCGTTGTTGAAGCGGATAAGTTGTCGTTAAGCCCATTGGGCCTTTTGAATGGGCCATCTCTCTAGGCTGGGACTGTGAACCGTTAACACATAAAGGAATTGTGCCCTCAACATGACGGGTGTGATCATACCAGCACTAATACACCGGATCCCATCAGAACTCCGAAGTTAAGCGTGCTTGGGCGAGAGTAGTACTAGGATGGGTGACCCACTGGGAAGTCCTCATGTTACATCCCCCTTTTCAATTTTTTTTGCTCCGGTTAGGGTTGCCAAGATACTTTATCCACCACATTTCTTTTATCGAATCCCACGGCACCTTGGGGAAGACAACTTCGCTTCACGTGGATGCTGGGCCAGAAAATCGAGGGCGTAGGGCTTGTGACCAGGTCTCTGTCGCTCTGGAGCCCATAACTTTTGATCCGTAAGGAGTTACGCGGCGCACAGCATACCGTTGCAAAGCTCTCAGAGAGCTCTACAACGGGTGCAGCTAGCTTGCTTGCTGTGAACTTTTTGGAGACCAAAATCGATTGTTTTCATCAGTTTTGGGCCACTTCTCTATTTTTGCTCAGTTTTTCGTCCCGGATCGTACGTCGTGAACTGTTAAAAGGACAACAATCTTACTCGTGGGACATTAGAGGGCCCTACAATTCGTCGATATCACGTCTTACGAGGATGCTGCGTTGTTGAAGCGGATGGGTTGTCATTAAGGCCATTGGGCCATTAGAATAGGCCATCTCTCTAGGCTGGGACTGTGAACCGTTAACACGTAAAGGAATTGTGCCCTCAACATGACGGGTGTGATCATACCAGCACAAATGCACCGGATCCCATCAGAACTCCGAAGTTAAGCGTACTTGGGCGAAAGTAGTACTAGGATATGTGACCCCCTTGGAAGTCCTCGTGTTGCACCCTCCTTTTCAATTTTTTTTTGCTTCGGTTAGGGTTGCCAAGATACTTTATCCACCACATTTCTATTATCGAATCCCACGGCACCTTGGCCAAGACAACTTCGCTTCACGTGGAGGCTGGGCCAGCAAACCGAAGGTGTAGTGCTGGTGACCAGGTCTCCGTCGCTCCGGTGCCCTTAACTTTTGATCCGTAAAGAGTTATGCGGTGCACATCATACCGTTGCTAAGCTCTCCCAGAGCTCTACGACGGGGGCAACTAGCTTGCTCGCTGTATCCTTTTTGGAGTCCAAAATTGATCATTTACATCAGTTTCGGGCCATTTTTCTATTTTTGCTCTGTTTTTCCGTCCCGGATCGTACATCGTGAGCTGTTAAAAGGACGACAACCTTTCCGTGGGACACTAGAGGGACCTACAATGCGTCGATATCACATCTTGTGAGGATGCTGCATTGTTGAAGTGGATGGGTTGTCGTTACGCCCATTGGGCCTTCTAAATGGGCCATCTCTCTAGGCTGGGACTGTGAACCGTTAACACATAAAGAAATTGTGCCCTCAACATGATGGGTGCGATCATACCAGCACCAATACACCGGATCCCATCAGAACTACGAAGTTAAGCGTGCTTGGGCGAGAGTAGTACAAGGATGGGTGACCCCCTAGGAAGTCCTCGTCTTGCACCCCCCTATTCAATTTTTTTTGCTCCGGTTAGGATTGCCAAGATACTTTATCCACCACATTTCTATTATTGAATCCCACGGTACCTTGGGCTACACAACTTCGCTTCAGGTGGAGGCTGGGCCAGCAAACCGAGGACGTAGGGCTTGTGACCATGTCTACGTCGCTCCGGTGCCCATAACATTTGATCTGCAAAGAGTTACGCGGTGCACAGCATACCGTTGCAAATCTTTCCGAGAGCTCTATGACGGGGGCAACTAACTTGCTTGTTGTGCCCTTTTTGGAGCCCAAAATCGATTGTTTTCATCAATTTCAGGCCACCTTTCAATTTTTGCTCAGTTTTTCCGTCCTTGATCGTACGTCGTCAGCTGTTAAAAGGACGACAACCTTTCTCGCGAGACATTAGAGGCCCTACAACGCGTCGATATCACGTCTTGCGAGGATGCTGCATTGTTGAAGCGGATGGGTTGTCGTTAAGCCCATTGGGCCTTCTCAATGGGCCATCTCTCTAGGCTGGGACTGTGAACCGTTAACACATAAAGGAATTGTGCCCTCAACATGACGGGTGCGATCATACCAGCACAAATACACCGGATCCCATCAGAACTTCGAAGTTAAGCGTGCTTAGCCGAGAGTAGTACTAGGATGGGTGACCCCCTGGCAAGTCCACGTGTTGCCCCCCGCTTTTCAATTTTTTTTGCTTCGGTTATGGTTGCCAAGATACTTTATCCGCCATATTTCTATTATCGAATCCCACGGCAAGTTGGGCGAGACAACTTCGCTTCACGTGGAGGCTGGGCCAGCAAACCGAGGGCGTAGGGCTTGTGACCAGGTCTCCGTCGCTCCGGTGCCCATAACTTTTGATCCGTAAGGAGTTACGCAGCGCACAGTATACCGTTGTAAAGCTCTCCGAGAGCTCTAAGACCGGGCCAGCTAGCTTGCCCGTATTGTCCTTTTTGGAGCCCAAAATCGATTGTTTTCATCAGTTTCGGCCCACTTTTCTATTTTTGCTCAATTTTTCCGTCCCGGATTGTACGTAGTGAGCTGTTAAAAGGTCGACAACCTTTCTTGTGGGTCATTAGAGGGCCCTACAACGCGTCGATATCACGTCTTGCGAGGATGCTGCGTTATTGAAGCGGATGGGTTGTCATTAAAACCATTGGGCCTTCTGAATAGACCATCTCTCTAGGCTTGGACTATGAACCGTTAACACATAAAGGAATTGTGCCCTCAACATGACGGGTGCGATCATACCAGCACTAATACACCGGATCCCATCAGAACTCCGAAGTTAAGCGTGCTTAGGCGACAGTAGTACTTGGATGGGTGACCCCGTGGGAAGTCCTCGTGTTGCACCCCGCTTTTCAATTTTTTTTGCTCCGGTTATGGTTGCCAAGATACTTTATCCACCACGTTTCTATTATCGAATCCCACGGCACCTTGGGCAAGACAACTTCGCTTCACGTGGAGGCTGGGCCAGCAAACCGAGGGCGTAGGACTTGTGACCAGGCCTCCGTCGCTCTGGTACCCATAACTTTTGATCCGCAAAGAGTTACGCGACGCACAGCATACCGTTGCAAAGCTCTACGAGAGCTCTACGACGAGGGAAGCTAGCTTGCTCGTTGTGCCCTTTTTGGAGGCCAAAATCGTTCGTTTTCATCAGTTTCGGGCCACCTTTCAATTTTTGCTCAGGTTTTCCATCCCGGATCGTACGTCGTGAGCTGTTAAAAGGTCGACAACCTTTCTTGTAGGTCATTAGAGGCCCCTACAATGCGTCGATATCACGTCTTGCGAGGATGCTGCATTATTGAAGCGGATGGGTTGTCATTAAGGCCACTGGGCCTTCTAGATAGACCATCTCTCTAGGCTTGGACTGTGAACCGTTAACACATAAAGGAATTGTGCCCTCAACATTACGGGTGCGATCATACCAGCACTAATACACCGGATCCCATCAGAACTCCAAAGTTAAGCATGCTTGGGCGAGAATAGTACTAGGATGGGTGACCCCCTGGGAAGTCCTCGTGTTGTACCCTGCTTTTCAATTTTTTTTGCTCCGGTTATGGTTGCCAAGATAGTTTATCCACCACATTTCTATTATCGAATCCCACGGCACGTTGGGCAAGACAACTTCGCTTCACGTGGACACGAGGCCAAAAAATAGAGGGCGTAGGGCTTGTGACCAGGTCTCCGTCGCTCCGGTGCCTATAACTTTTGATCCGTAAGGAGTTACGCGGCGTACAGCATACCGTTACAAAGCTCTCCGACAGCTCTACGAAGGGGTCAGCTAGCTTGCTCGCTTTTCCCTTTTTGGAGCCCAAAATCGAACGTTTTCATCAGTTTGGGCCACTTTTCTATTTTTGCTCAGTTTTTCCGTCCTGGATCGTACATCGTGAGCTGTGAAAAGGACGACAACCTTACTCGCGGGACATTAGAGGGACCTATAATGCGTCGATATCACGTCTTGCGAGGATGCTTCGTTGTTGAATCGGATGGGTTATCATTAAGCCCATTGGGCCTTTTAAATGGGCTATCTCTCTAGGCTGGGACTGTGAACTGTTAACACATAAAGGAATTGTGCCATCAACATGACGGGTGCGATCATACCAGCACTAATGCACCGGATCCCATCAGAACTCTGAAGTTAAGCGTGCATGGGCGAGAGTAGTACTAGGATGGGTGACACCCCTTGGAAGTCCTCGTGTTGCACCCCCCTTTTCAATTTTTTTTGCTATGGTTGCCAAGATACTTTATCCACCATATTTCTATTATCGAATCCCACGAGACCTTGGCCAAGACAACTACGCTTCACGTGGAGGCTGGGCCAGCAAACCGAGGGCGTAGGGCTTGTGACTAGGTCTCCGTCTCTCCGGTGCCCATAACTTTTGATCCGTAAGGAGTTACGTGGCGCACAGCATACCGTTGCAAAGCTATCCGAGAGCTCTACGACGGGGGCAGCTAGCGTGCTCGCGGTGCCCTTTTTCGAGCCCAAAATCGAACGTTTTCATCAGTTTCGGGCCACTTTTCTTCTTTTGCTATATTTTTTTTCCCGGATCGTACGTCGTGAGCTATTAAACGGACGAGAACCTCACTCGTGGGACAGTAGAGGGCCCTACAATGCGACGATATCCCGTCTTCGGAGGATGCTACGTTGTTGAAGCGGATGGGTTATCGTTAAGCCCATTGGGCTTTCTGAATGGGCCATCTCTCTAGGCTGGGACTGTGAATCGTTAACACATAAAGGAATTGTGCCCTCCACATGACGGGTGCGATCATACTAGCACTAATGCACCGGATCCATCAGAACTCCGAAGTTAACCGTGCTTGTGAGAAAGTAGTACTAGGATGGGTGACCCCCTGGGAAGTCCTCGTGTTGTACCCCCTTTTCAATTTTTTTGCTCCGGTTAGGGTTGCCAAGATACTTTATCCACCTCATTTCTATTATCGAATCCACGGAACCTTGGGCAAGACAACTTCGCTTCACGTGGAGGCTGGGCCAGCAAACCGAGGGCGTAGGGCTTGTGAACAGGTCTCCGTCGCTCCGGTGCCCATAACTTTTGATCCGTAAGGAGTTACGCGGCGCACAGCATACCGTTACAAAGCTCTCCGACAGCTCTACGACGAGGGCAGCTAGCTTGCTCGCTTTGCCCCTTTTGTAGCCCAAAATCGAACATTTTCATCAGTTTCGGGCCACTTTTCTAATTTTTGCTCTATTTTTCTGTCCCGGATCGTACGTCGTGAGTCGTTAAAAGGACGATAACTTTTCTAGCAGGACATTAGAGGGCCCTACAACGCATCGATATCACGTCTTCCGAGGATGCAGTGTTGTTGAAGCAGATGGGTTGCCGTTAAGCCCATTAGGCCTTCTGAATGAGCCATCTCTCTAGGCTGGGACTGTGAACCGTAAACACATAAAGGAATTGTGCCCTCAACATGACGGGTGCAATCATACTAGCAATAATGCACCAGATCCCATAAGAACTCCGAAGTTAACCGTGCTTGGGCGAGAATAGTACTAGGATGGGTGACTCCCTGGGAAGTCCTCGTGTTGCACCCCCTTTTTCAATTTTTTTTGCTCCGGTTAGGGTTGCCAAGATACTTTATCCACCACATTTCTATTATCGAATCCCACGGTACCTTGGGCAAGAGAACTTCGCTTCAAGTGGAGGTTGGGCCAGCAAACCGAGGTCGTAGGGCTTGTGACCCGGTCTCCAACGCTCTGGTGCCTATAACTTTTGATCCATAAGGAGTTACGCAGCGCACAGCATACCGTTGCAAAGCTCTCCGAGAGCTCTACGACAGGGGCAGTCTACTTGCTCACTGTGCCCATTTTGGAGCCCAAAATCAAACGTTTTCATCAATTTCGGGAAACTTTTCTATTTTTGCTCTGTTTTTCCGTCCCGGATCGTACGTCGTGAGCTATTAAAAGGACGACAACCTTTCTCGTGGGACATTAGAGGGCCCTAAAATGCGTCGATATCATGTCTTGCGAGAATGCTGCGTTGTTGAAGCGGATGGGTTGTCGTTAAGCCAATTGGGCCTTCTGAATGGGCCATCTCTCTAGGCTGGTAGTGTGAACCGTTAACACATAAAAGAATTGTGTCCTCAACATGACAGGTGCGATTATACCAGCACTAATGCTCTAGATCCCATCAGAACTCCGAAGTTAAGCGTGCTTGGGCAAGTGTAGTACTAGGATGGGTGACCCCGTGGGAAGTCCTCGTGTTGTACCCCATTTTCAATTTTTTTGGCGCTGGTTAGGGTTGCCAAGATACTTTATCCACCACATTTCTATTATCGAATCCCATGGTACCTTGGGCATGACAACTTCGCTTCACGTGGTGGCTAGGCCAGCAAACCGAGGGCGTAGGGCTTGTAACCAGGTCTCCGTCGCTCCGGTGCCAATAACTTTTGATCCGTAAGGAGTTACGCAGCGCACAACATACCATTGCAAAGCTCTCCGAGAGCTCTACGATGGGGGCGGCTAGCTTGCTCGTTGTGCCCCTTTTGGAGGCCAAAATCGAACGTTTTCATCAGTTTCGGGCCACTTTTCTATTTTTGCTAAGTTTTTCCGTCCCGGATCGTACGTCGTGAGCTGTTAAAAGGACGACAACCTTTCTCGCGGACCATTAGAGGGCCCTACAAAGCGTCGATATCACGTCTTACGAGGATGCTGCGTTGTTGAAGCGGATGGGTTCTCGTTAAGCCCATTGGACCTTCTGAATGAGCCATCTCTCCAGGCTGGGACTGTGAACCGTTAACACATAAAGGAATTGTTCCCTCAACATGATGGGTGCGATAATACCAGCACTAATGCACCGGATCCCAACAGAACTCCGAAGTTAAGTGTTCTTGGGCGAGAGTAGTACTAGGATGGGTAATCCCCTAGGAAGTCCTCATGTTGCACCCCCCTGTTCAATTTTTTTTTTTACTCCGGTTAGGGTTGCCAAAATACTTTATCCACCACATTTCTATTATCGAATCCCACGGCACCTTGGGCATGGCAACTTCACTTCACGTGGAGGCTGGGCCCGCAAACCGAGGGCGTAGGGCTTGTGACTAGGTCTCCGTCGCTCCGGTGCCCATAACTTTTGATCCGTAAGGAGTTCCGTGGTGCACAGTATACCGTTGCATAGCTCTCAGAGAGCTCTACGACCTAGGCAACCAGCATGCTCGTTGTGCCCATTTTTGGAGCCCAAAATCGAACGTTTTCATAAGTTTCGGGCCACTTTTCTTATTTAGCTCTCTTTTTCTGTCCCGGATCGTACATCGTGAGATGTTAAAAGGATGACAACCTTATTCACGGGATATTAGAGGGCCCTAAAACGCGTTGATATCACGTCTTGTGAGGATGCTGCGTTGTTGAAGCGGATGTGTTGTAGTTAAGCCCATTGAGCCTTCTGAATGGGCCATCTCTCCAGGCTGGGACTGTGAACCGTTAACACATAAAGAAATTGTGCCCTTAACATGACGGGTGCGATCATACTAGCACTAATGCACCGGATCCTATCAGGACTCCGAAGTTAAGCGTGCTTGGGCGAGAGTAGTACTAGGATGGGGGACCCCCTGGGAAGTCCTCGTGTTGCACCTCCCTTTTCAATTTTTTTTTGCTCCGGTTAGGGTTGCCAAGATACTTTATCCACCACATTTCTATTATCGAATCCCACGGCACCTTGGGCCAAACAACTTCGCTTCACGTGGAGGCTGGCCTAGAAAACCGAGGGCGTAGGGCCTATGACCAGGTCTACGTCGCTCCGGTGCCCATAACTTTTGATCCGTAAAGAGTTACGCGGCGCACAGCATACAGTTGCAAAGCTCTCCGAGAGCTCTACGACGGGGGCAGCTAGCTGGCTTGCTGTGCCCTTTTTGGTGCCCAAAATCAAACGTTTTCATCAGTTTCGGGCCACTTTTCTATTTTAGTTCTGTTTTTCCGTCCGGATCGTACGTCGTGAGCTGTTAAAAGGACGACAACCATTCTCGCGTTAAGCCCATTAGGCCTTGTGAATGGGCCATCTCTCTAGGCTAGGACTGTGAACCGTTAACACATAAAGGAATTGTGCCCTCAACATGACGGGTTTGATCATACCAGCACTAATGCACCGGATCCCATCACAACTCCGAAGTTAAGCATGCTTGGGCGAAGGTAGTACTAGGATGGGTGACCCCTTGGGAAGTCCTCGTGTTGCACCCCATTTTTCAAATTTTTTTGCCTCGGTTAGGGTTGCCAAGATACTATATCTACCACATTTCTATTACCGAATCCCACGGTACCTTGTGCAAGACAACTTCGTTTCACGTAGAGGCTGGACCCGCAAACCCAGGGCGTAGGGCTTGTGACCAGGTCTCCGTCGCGCCGGTGCCCATAACTTTTGATCTGTAAAGAGTTACGCGGCGCACAGCATACCGTTGCAAATCTCTCCGCGAGCACTACGACGGGGGCAGCTAGCTTGCTCGCTGTGTGTAAGGCCCGACCCCGAATAACATGTGTTACCTTAATTTGTGTGCCTTAGACCTAGAGTTATATGACTGATCTTGGATTGTGTGCCCTGTCTTGGTTTTCGTGCATGCTTCGTCATACGTGCCTTGACTTAGAATTGTGTGCCTTAATCCTCGATGTACTGCATACCTAGATATACGTATCCTGACCTTGAATTACGTGCAAGACCTAGATTTGCGTGCCTTGACCTAGGTTTAAGAATTATATTTGTTTTTTGTGCCTTGCATCAAATTACGTGCATTCATTTAGGGTTGCGTGCATTTACTAGAAAAATGTGCGTTCGTCTTGTAGTGCGTGTCCTACCTCATAGTACGTGTCCTAGACCTAGGAAAGTGTGCCCTCATGCTAAACAAGAAAGCATCTTACACGAAGCACTAGGTCATTAATTAATCCTACAAAATCCACTAACTATTATTAAACTACTAATTCAACTCACTAGAAGACAAAATTTCACTAAACACTAAGCATTTCTCATTCTTTATTCCTTATTCTTTTTGCATTTCTAACACCCAATAAAATAATATTCCAATAGATGACAAAAAAAATTAGAATTTTTATAGCCCTGGACGACCACTATGTGGTATTTGTGCATGTTTGCTCAATTCAAATTGATTCTAGACAACTTATGACAATCCTATGACACAATTGCATAAAAAAAATTGCTCAAACCTCCTCAAAACTCAACCTTGCTCGACCAAACACTCCTTGCCCATCCTAGGAATTTCAAATTACACCTTCAAGACACAAAAAGGCTGAAATTTGGCTGCCCAAGGCCGAACATGCTTCATCAAATTGCAAGGCCTTTGTTTTTTTTTCATTTCACTCATTTTCCTCTCAACTTCTCTCTCTCCCTCTCATTCTTCTCTCTCTCTCAGCCCTAGCTGAAAATTGTTGGCTTCATAGCTCATCTTCTTCACACCATTGTTAATCAAGACAAGCAACAAGCAAGAAATTCGATCAAGCTAGCTAGGATGCAAGAAAACTCACATGCAAGCTTTTGACTCTTCATTTCGGCCCTAGGTAAGTTTCTTAGCTTCCATTTCTTTTCTTCTTGTTCTAACCACATGCATGTACTAAGAGCTTGGTAACTAAGCTAGGAAAAATAGAGAAAACCAAGTTGGAATCTCGGCTAGGCAAAGAATAAGAAGAAATTTGTGCTTCAATAAGTTTTGTGCATCTTCTTGGTTGATTTGCTAAGGTGAGGGCTAAAACCTTATGAAAATCCTTCGAAAATCCACATGCATGCTCTTAAATGTATGTCTTTGCTTCTGTACTTGAGTTATATGTGTGTTCATAAGCTTCTTCAACCATGCATGGCAAGATTTTGGCTTGAAAGTGATGATAGGTGAAATCGGATTATGTGACAGCTCTCTGACCTGTTGTTTCGAGGTGAGTTTGACTAGGAAAATGATGTTGAAAATGCATGAAAATTGGTAGGTGACTAGTGTTTCCAGTTTTGAAAATTTTTCACAGAAATAGGCCAAAGCTAATTTTGACTCTAAGGTCCTCAAAATGGCAAATCATTAAAATGTGTCCAAATCTGGAAATCTGGAAAAAAATGGAGCAGGTTTTGGCAGATGCACTGACCTTGTAGAACGAACCAGATTTGACTTAGTAAATGATATCCAAAATGTATGAAATTTGGTGTGCGGTTATATTTATCAGTTATGGACATTTTTGTCAGAAATGGACTAAGGCTAAATCTGACCCTAAGGACCTCAAAAACGTAAATTATTGAAATGTGTGCAAATCTGTACAGTTTTGTGCTATCCCACTGTTTCATCTATAACTATTGATCCCGAACTCCAAATGATGCAAGGTTTGTTTCTGATTTTATTTCATTTCTTAAGCTTTAATTTGAAATCTTATTCACTGGAATTGGAGATTGTTTTCTTGTCTTAATGATTGTGGGAAAACAGCCTATTGCAGTGAGGATTTCATTTAGTTATATGCTTGGAAAATTTGTTGTAACTTCTCTTATGGTATTAAATGCTTGGGATTGTGGCATTGGGATGTTGCGTGGACTTTGAAATGAGTTATATGACTTGATTTACATGTGTTACATGGCTGCCCGTTTAATGTTCATATAACTCCATATGCTTTTCAAGTGAAATTACTTGTCTATTCGTGCCTCGCTTGTTTACTTGTCAATGTGCAATCCTATGACTGTCCGGGGGCAACCTACTTTGTTGTCCTCCTAATGTGATATATTAAATGTCATAAATGTGCATTGCATACAAGGTTGCAACCTTTCTTTCTGGCATGGTAGCGTTCACGCACACCGGGCGTCATCGGGCTTGCCGGTGCACCTGTGACTACCATGGTACCTATTCCCTCTCTCGCTTGGGGGCTAGACTTCCTCGGAGAGTTGGGTCGTAGGATTATGGGATACATCCGAAGTACACCCACTTGGCGTGTTACGGGGATGATTTGAAACCAGCCGCAACTACTGAGAGCAAAAGCTCACCGTATCCTTTTTCTATATGTGTAAGTACTCTCTCTTGGTTCCTAGAGAACCTCAGGGAGGAAAGACTGGTAATTGTGTTCTTTTACCATATATATTGTTATGTACTTAATTGTGTTATATTCATGCTTGCAAAAGGATTTTCATAAGTTGAACTGGAAAATGAGTTTCAAAACCTATTTTTCGTTCCCCCTCGCTGAGTTCATAAGGACTCACCCTCTTTTATCATCTCAGGTGAAGAAGATCAAGAACTGGTACCTGAGGACGATGTGCCTATCATTGATTCCTTGGAGTGATTGCCTGTCCTATGTGCTTTGCGTGATTGTGGCTATTTGCAAACTAGGCTACTTGAAGACTATTTCTTTTATGCTGCTTGATGTGTAATGAAACAGACCCCCGTTGTAATTTGGGGTCTAATTTTGGTTTGTACTGATAATAACTAGACAAACACTAGACACTACTAAGATCGTTTTGCTATTATTACTACTAGTATCTATAATAGGATTATGAAGTGTTAGGTAGAGGCTAAGTAAAATGAACCAACCAAATCTTAAGCAGGTACACGTTATTAAGCTAAGATCAACAAGTACTTTCGTAACGAGGATTAACAAACGAACGAGACATAGGATCATCCCAGGGTATTAATCAAACGAGACATCAAGACAACCAGTGGGCATTTCAATTGGTGATGAAATAGTAATCTTAGTTGGAAATGAATTGAGATGGTAAATTTTGAGACGTTTAGAGAATTAGGTCAAACCAAAGAGCCCAATTACAGCCGTTATGCTGCCGGTTCACCAAAAAATTTTGGAGTTTAGGCCAAAATGTTAAGTGTTAAATCTTCATGAACGGTTAAGTACGAGACGTGACTTGAATGTTTAGATCACACCCTAGTCTAATCTTTATAGGCCGGGTTGGGGCGTGACAGGCACGGCTTATTAGAATGGTATCAGAGCTTAGTTTAGTAACTAGGCGTTAGTCGGGTTCAACTCTCAGACCATGGGTAGAAGCCCTTAGGTAATTATGATGTCTTATTTATATGTGTTAACGTGTGCTAATGTGCTTTAATTGCTTTGAGCATTGAATATTATGTGCTTTTGTGAACCAATGTGAACAATATGTTTTAGGTGCTCAACATGCCTATGTGATTCAAGTGCACCGTATGCTTTAAGTGTTTAATATGTTACAGTGGTTTCTTGTATGCTAGGCTGTATACTAGTTGTTAATGTTTATTATACAATCCTATGCATTAAGATATGGCTGTTCCTATGTGGTATGATTATATAAGTACATCTTTGCTTCTCGTGTAACATAATTGTATATATAAATACATATCCTATTTGGGGCTACCTCTTTTAGAATGGTTGGAAGAGTTCTTGGAAGTAGAGGGAGACGTCGAAGGAATGAGTTCGTGACCTTCAAACAAGGGGATTTGACGGTTGCACAGTACGAAACCCGATTGAATCAACTGTCCCAGTATGCTCCTGAAATGGTACAGACTACTGAGGAAAAGATCCAAAGATTTATTCGAGGGCTGAGATCCGAGATTCAAAATAGCTTGGCTCCTTTTCAGTTTCTCACCTATGGTGAAGTTCTTTTCGAGGCAATAAAAGCTGAGAGAGGAAAGAGTCAGGAAGTGGCCGGGTCGAGTCAACCGAGTCAAGTTCAGAGCCTAGAGGGGCTACCTGTTGAGAAAATTTGCCAAGGTGGTTTAGTTATTCCTATAGCTCGAGGCCCTTATGGGGGTGTTACTACTACTTTGAACCCATGTTGTACTCACTGTGCACGTAGAGGTCATCTAGAGATTGACTGTTAGAGGAAAACATGAAGGTGTAACGGTTGTGGTAACAATCAACATAAGGTCAAGGATTGCCCAAAACAACAGAGGGTACAAGGGCAGGCTACGAGAGGGAGTACCCAGGGCCAGGGCCAGAATTCGGGGAAGACAACTACTAACAGATTACAGTCAGGTACCACAGTCAACCAATTTAGTCATGGCACATCGAGAGGCACGGCTAAACCCCATCCTGTTACATGTAACTATTGCAACAAGAGGGGGCACACAGAAGCCCAATGTTGGAAGAGGTCTGGTAGATGCAATGGATGTGGGAATGATCAACATCGCGTCAAGAATTGTCCAAAGTGGCAAAAGAATCGTGTCCATATTGTAGGCAGTAACCACGGTTGAAGGTAAACTTACCTATTAAACCTATAGGAAAAATATTACTTGACCTCAGTATCATCCATCCTTTATGTGCACTTCTTTGGAAACAACGTATTGTCATGCAAGTAAAGAGGTCTCTTTATATAACGGAAGTAAAACACAGACATGATGATTTATAGTAAACCCTTGGACGTAAGGTCAATGAGTCTTGATGCTCATAGCTAATTGAACATGTAAATGAGGAGAGTAAGATTCCATATAGTTGAGATAGATATGAAATAGAGTTATGATTACCCAAGAGACTGTTGTTAGACAACCGTATTTAAGTGCACCATTTCACGTCTAGGAACTAGCGGTTGGTAGACTTCGAATCGTGGTCGTTGACTAGAGGGCGAATCTTGTAGTGATAGTTAAATAAGTGATTGATTACTTTTGAAGTTCTATTAGGTTATGGATGAAGGATGCCTCGTGGTCATAATTCTTATGTTGATACAACCTTGAAGTTATCTCGTGTAAGTATCTTATGAGCTCGATCATTTCGGTACCCATTTACAGTCCTAAGACTGTTGTTGAACGGTTGGTAACCTAGTGGAGCATTAATATCACTTACATAACGATGAACCCAGCTTAGTAACATTAATGTCGAAGATATATTGGCGGGCATTAAGTGTTCGAAGGAATGACTAGGTCGCTAAGTGAGTAGGACCATTGTCTTCTTAAGTATGACGTAACCTTGGATTGAGGTGAGTGGAATTTATTTGAGGTTGAAACTATTCGTCTTAGGAGTTCTGGATAAGATTAAAAGAAAATTTTGAAGCCTTGTGACTTGAAAATAGAGAATTGAATAAGGAAATAAATTGTGGATCACAAGCTGATGAAATTTACTTGTAAGAGTTGAACTAGTGTAACATGATTAGTTTACCTATGCAATTTCGATGGCAATTTGTTGGTGGTACTTAATAAACCTTAGAGTTGAGTTTCATGAATCTCAACGGTCTTTCTCCTTGATTACGAGCGTGAAGGTTAATGAAGCTGGGAAAGAATGTTAGTGAATAGGAGCCTGTAACCGAGAGACTTGTCATTAGAAGATTTAATAATCTAATGTACCTTTGAGATAAGAACTATGATACTATCGATAGATGACAACTTGAAATGGATTAGTTTGTTTGGTGAGTTCTTCCTGAAAATAGAGTCGTATTGTGAAAACGACCCATAACATGTGTATGTCCTAGGTGTTAACAATTTTGAAGCTAGTTGATAGAATATGTAAATCTGATATAGACCTATTATCTTGAAATTAGTGTATGTAACCATAAGATCACAATATTATTGTGATATTCCTTTTGAGGTATGGATGCGAGATTGATACAACATAAGTCATGATTTTGGAGTTATAGTTATATTGTTAGAATACCGATGCAGCTTTGATGACTATGTTTGGAGATTCTAACCTTAGTTAATGAACTCGACCTTAAGATCAATTGGAGAAAATAGAGTTGTTCAAAGGAACGAACTGTAAATGTAGGTGTGAAATCCCACTTTTCTGCTTTAACTTGATTTACGTGCTTTGTCTCGTTTTGCGTGCATATGACCTGTTTATGTGCTATAGGGCCTAGAATGTTATAATTTTGATATCAATACTCCTAATACGTGCTAAATGTGCATTCATGAAATTTTTATAAAAAACGGAGTTAGAAATTTTATCGCCTACTTTTAGTGAATAGTATTTTCGAAACACGTCTGCTAAAATTTTGAAACTGGTCTTTTTAACCCTTCTAGACCTAGACCACGGACTTTAATAGACCTGTGTTTGATGAAAACGGTTTTAAAATCGGCCTAGGAATTTATTAGGGTTTTTACACCGACTTTTGCGAAAATCGAGTTTTAAGCCGACTCGGGTGGAATTGTTTGAATGTAAAACTTCTTGTCACCTAAAAATAACCTACTTGAGCTATCTTGGGTATTAAATAATCTTTTGAACTTTCGTGATTAAGAAAATGCATTTAAAAGACAAGAAAATGAATTAAAGGACTAAAAATACTACTTTGACTTTGCAATTTTGTTATTTGACCAAGCTTTTAAATATACATTGTCATCAACACACACTCAACACAACAAAAAACATACTCAAAAACACATAGGAGGCCGAGAGGAAGAAGAGAGAAAAAGAAAGAAAAAAAAAACTCAAGCTTTTCAATCAATTTTTCAAAGAAAAACCTAATTTTTGTCCGTAGAACTTCATGCCGACTTGGATTATGCTTGTTGGGCACGCATTGCATGCATTCCTAGGCTTATA
Source organism: Ehretia macrophylla (assembly GCA_037974665.1). Classification (NCBI taxonomy): domain Eukaryota; kingdom Viridiplantae; phylum Streptophyta; class Magnoliopsida; order Boraginales; family Ehretiaceae; genus Ehretia; species Ehretia macrophylla. Next base: position 81,981,696 of record CM075770.1, on the reverse strand, counting down.
TCGCATCAAAGGTGAGAGAAAAATTCTAGATCTCAAAAGTTGTCTTTTGCATTTTTGCGTATACATGAAAATTGAACCGTTAGAATTCTAATATGATGTTAGATTATTTCTCCTTGCATGCTAGGGATCATTTTGCTGTAATACTACGAGTTTTTATCGGTTGTAGCATAATTTTTATTTTTCGGGTATTTAAATTTGACTAATTTGTTCAATGTTGATTAAATTGAGTTGTGTTGGTCGAAATCGATTGCCGTCGATTTCTAAAAACTTGATAATTACGTGGTAGCGCTGTTGTAATGCCGAATTTTCGATTGCATTGTCCGTGTGAAAATTCAGAAAATTCAGCCTTGACACCTTCGGGTTTTAGGGTTATCGGGCATGCTTTGGAGGTGTTATGGTGGTTTTCCGAGGGGACTAATGTAGTTGGTGGAATGGGTGAGTGATAGAAACTGATTTGGCGGTATTTGGATTAGTAGAATGTAGGTTATGAATTTTTGAAGTTTAGGCTGTCTTTGTTTAAACTCTTAAACTATGCCTTAGAGGATTGGGTGGTGTTTGAGTGATTGAATGGTGAGTTGTTGATGGGTAAACTAGGGTTTAATTGGGTATATAATGCATGTCTGGTTGGATGGCCTACTTTGTCATCTAACTTAGTTATTTGTTGTTTAATTGATTGTTGATGCTATTATTGATGAATAGATGATTATTGATTGATGATTGATTAATTATTGATGATTGTTATGGAGTCTTGGTATGTGTGTGCCACCTCTCGGGCAGCGTTGGGCTGTCGGGTTGAAAACGGCATGACTGCCAGAGACTACCCCCAGCTCGCATGACGGAGATGTCATGGAGGGAGGGGCTAGTGAGGTACCTCGGGTGTGTGAGTAATGGGGAGTTACAAGAAGAATGGTTGAGATCGTGATGGCGTTTGGAGCTACACCAACTAGAGTATCCTTTATTGAATGGTTATATAGTTATGTAATGATAGTATTATTGATGTTATTGTGTGTTTACTGACTCAAAGGATTATTCCAAGGAGTTCAGTAAACCTTACTCGAGATCTATCGGATCCTCACTAGGCTTATTTTATATAAGCTCACTCTCTATTATTGCATGCTTACAGGTGTTGCAGAGCAAGACTACGGGTGCGTGCCTCCTGAGGAGGAAAATGTGCCTTTTGTGGATGAGTCTTATGTCCCTGAGTCTTACCCGTGATGCTATGTTGTTTACTATAATGTAAATTAGCTTTGTAGACTTTTATCTGCTTTGTAATTCTTATTGTATAAGATGCTGAAAAGATCATGAGTTAGTTTATACTATCTTAGCAGTCTTTCTTTTGCCTTTGTTTAGATTGCTAGGTTGGTATTAATATGGTTTGTAATGTATATCAAAGTTTAAATGTTATGTTGGAACGGAGGCGTATAACAATGAATGGTTGGTGGAAGGAATGATTATTGTATAATATGGCTGTGTTGTATGTTGTTATTTGAATTAAGGAGTTGTTGGATGTATGATGTTCTAATGAGGTTGGTTTAGAACCTCGGTGTCCTAATTACTATCGTTATACTGCCGAAATTTCGTTGCGTCCTGACTGATTGTAGGTGGAGTCGAGTTGGGGAGTGACAGTAGGGGTCACACCGAATTAAATGATTGGAGAAAGCTAGGAAGTGAATTCGTTGTGGTAAGAGAGATCACAGAGCAAAGGACAACCCGGAGTTGGAAAATAACAATGGTCGGAATCCGTCTAAATGACCTTAACAAGTAAGAATGAATTTCGGGACGAAATTCTTTTAAGGAGGGGAAGATGTAAGGCCCGACCCCGAATAACGTGTGTTACCTTAATTTGTGTGCCATAGACCAAGAATGATATGACTGATCTTGGATTGCGTGCCCTGTCTTGGTTTTCGTGCATACTTCGTCATATGTGCCTTGACTTAGAATTGTGTGCCCTAATCCTCGATGTACTGCATACCTAGATATACGTGTCCTGACCATGAATTACGTGTGAGACCTAGATTTGCATGCCTTGACCTAGGTTTAAGAATTGTGTTCGTTTTGTGTGCCATGCATTGAATTATGTGCATTTATTTAGGATTGTGTGCATTTACTAGAAAAATGTGCGTTCGTCTTGTAGTGCGTGTCCTACCTCGTAGTGCGTGTCCTATACCTAGGAAAGCGTGCCCTCACGCTAAACAAGAAAGCATCTTACACGAAGCACTAGGTCATTAATTAATCCTACAAAATCCACTAACTATTATTAAACTACTAATTCAACTCACTAGAAGACAAAATTTCACTAAACACTAAGCATTTCTCATTCTTTATTCCTTATTCTTTTTGCATTTCTAACACCCAATAAAATAATATTCCAATAGATGACAAAAAAACCAGAATTTGTATAGCCTCTGCCGACCACTATGTGGTATTTGTGCATGTTTGCTCAATTCAAATTGATTCTAGACAACTTATGACAATCCTATGACACAATTGCATAAAAAAAATTGCTCAAACCTCCTCAAAACTCAACCTTGCTCGACCAAACACTCCTTGCCCATCCTACAAATTTCAAATTACACCTTGAAGACACAAAAAGGCTGAAATTTGGCTGCCCAAGGCCAAACATGCTTCATCAAATTGCAAGGCCTTTGTTTTTTTTTCATTTCACTCATTTTCCTCTCAACTTCTCTCTCTCCCTCTTATTCTTCTCTCTCTCTTGGCCCTAGCTGAAAATTGTTGGCTTCATAGCTCATCTGCTTCACACCATAGTTAATCAAGACAAGCAACAAGCAAGAAATTCGATCAAGCTAGCTAGGATCCAAGAAAACTCACATGCAAGCTTTTGACTCTTCATTTCCGCCCTAGGTAAGCTACTTAGCTTCCATTTCTTTTCTCCTTGTTTTAACCACATGCATGTACTAATAGCTTGGTTACTAAGCTAGGAAAAATAGAGAAAATCAAGTTGGAATCCCGACTAGGAAAAGAAGAAGAAGAAATTTGTGCTTCAACAAGTTTTGTGCATCTTCTTGGTTGATTTGCTAAGGTGAGGGCTAAAACCTTTTGAAAATCCTTCGAAAATCCACATGCATTCTATTAAATGTATTTCTTTGCTTTTGTACTTGAGTTATATGTGTCTTCATAAGCTTCTTCAACCATGCATGGCAAGATTTTGGCTTGAAAGTGATGATAGGTGAAATCGGATTATGTGACAGCTCTTTGACCTGTTTTTTCTAGGTAAGTTTGGCTAGGCAAATGATGTTGAAAATGAAAAAAAATTGGTAGGTGACTAGTTTTTCCAGTTTTGAACATGTTTCACAGAAATAGGCCAAAGCCAATTTTGAATCTAAGGTCCTCAAAATGGCAAATCATTAAAATGTGTCCAAATCTGGAAATCTGGAAAAAAATGGAGCAAGTTTTGGCAGATGCACTGACCTTGTAGAACGAACAAGATTTGACTTAGTAAATGATATCCAAAATGCATGAAATTTGGTGTGCTAGTATATGTTTCAGTTCTGGACATTTTTGTCAGAAATGGACTAAGGCTAAATCTGACCCTAAGGATCTCAAAAACGTCAATTATTGAAATGTGTGCAAATCTGGACAGTTTTGTGCTATCCCACTGTTTTGGCTATAACTATTGATCCCGAACTCCAAATGATGCAAGGTTTGTTTCTGATTTTAGTTCACTTCTTGAGCTTTAATTTGACATCTTATTCACTGGAATTGGAGATTTTTTTCTTGTATAAATGATTGTGTGAAAACAGCCTATTGTAGTGAGGATTTCATTTAGTTATATGCTTGGAAAATTTGTTGTAACTTCTCTTGAGGTATTAAATGCTTGGGATTGTAGCATTGGGATGTTACGTGGACTTTGAAATGAGTTATATGACTTGATTTACATGTGTTACATGGCTGCCCGTTTAATGTTCATATAACTCCATATGCTTTTCAAGTGAAATTACTTGTCTATTCGTGCCTCGCTTGTTTACTTGTCAATGTGCAATCCTATGACTGTCCGGGGGCAACCTACTTTGTTGTCCTCCTAATGTGATATATTAAATGTCATAAATGTGCATTGCATACAAGGTTGCAACCTTTCTTTCTGGCATGGTAGCGTTCACGCACACCGGGCGTCATCGGGCTTGCCGGTGCACCTGTGACTACCATGGTACCTATTCCCTCTCTCGCTTGGGGGCTAGACTTCCTCGGAGAGTTGGGTCGTAGGATTGCGGGATACATCCGGAGTACACCCACTTGGCGTGTTAAGGGGATGATTTGAAGTCGGCTGCAACTACTAAGAGCAAAAGCTCACCATATCCTTTTTCTATATGTGTAATTACTCTCGCTTGGTTCCTAGAGAACCTCGGGGAGAAAAGACTGGTAATTGTGTTCTTTTACTGTATATATTGTTATGTACTTAATTGTGTTATATTCATGCTTGCAAAAGGATTTTCATAAGCTGAACCGGAAAATGAGTTTCAAAACCTATTTCTCGTTCCCCTTCGCTGAGTTCATAAGGACTCACCCTCTTTTATCATCTCAGGTGAAGAAGATCAAGAACAGGTACCTGAAGACGATGTGCCTATCGATGATTCCTTGGAGTGATTGCCTGTCCTATGTGCATTGCGTGATTATGGCAATTTGCGAACTAGGCTACTTGAAGACTATTTCTTTTATGCTGCTTGATGTGTAATGAAACAGACCCCCGTTGTAATTTGGGTCTAATTTTGGTTTGTACTGATAATAACTAGACAGATACTAGACACTACTAAGATCATTTTGCTATTATTACTGCTAGTATCTATAATAAGATTATGAAGTGTTAGGTAGAGGCTAAGTAAAATGAACCAACCAAATCTTAAGCAGGTACTCGTTATTAAGCTATGATCAACAGGTACTTTTGTAACGAGGATTAACAAACGAACGAGACATAGTATCATGTTAGGTTATTAATCAAACGAGACGTCAAGACAACTAGTAGGCATTTCAATTGATGATAAATAGTAATCTTAGTTGGAAATGAATTTGAGATGATAAATTTTGAGGCGTTTAGAGAATTAGGCCAAACCAAATAGCCCAATTACTGCCGTTATGCTGCCGGTTCACCAAAAAATTTTGGAGTTTAGGCCAAAACGTTAAGTGTTAAATCTTCATGAACGGTTAAGTACGAGATTTGACTTGAATGTTTAGATCACACCCTAGTCTAACCTTTATAGGCCGGGTTGGGACGTGACATTATGCCCTTTTTGGTGCCCAAAATCGAACGTTTTCATCAGTTTCGGGCCACTTTTCTTCTTTTGCTCTATTTTTCCGTCCAGGATCGTACGTCGTGAGCTGTTAAAAAGACGACAACCTTACTCAAGGGACATTAGAGGGGCCTACAATGCGTCGATATCACGTCTTGCGAGGATGCTGCGTTGTTGAAGCGGATGGGTTGTCGTTAAGCCCATTGGGCCTTCTGAATGGGCCATCTCTCTCGGATGGGACTATGAACCATTAACACATAAAGGAATTGTGCCCTCAACATGACGGGTGCGATCATACCCGCACTAATGCACCGGATCCCTTTAGAACTCCGAAGTTAAGCGTTCTTGGGCGAGAGTAGTACTAGAATGGGTGACCCCCTAGGAAGTCCTCGTGTTGCAACCCCCTTTTCAATTTTTTTTGCTCCGGTTAGGGTTGCCAAGATACTTTATCCACCACATTTCTATTATCGAATCCCACGGCACCTTGGGCAAGACAACTTCGCTTCACGTGGAGGCTGGGCCAGCAAACCGAGGGCGTAGGGCTTGTGACTAGGTCTCCTTCGCTCCGGTGCCCATAACTTTTGATCCGTAAGGAGTTACACGGTGCACAGCATACCGTTGCAAAGCTCTCCGAGAGCTCTACGACAGGGGCAGCCAGCTTGCTCGCTGTGCCCATTTTTGGAGCCCAAATTCGAACGTTTTCATCAGTTTTGAGCCACTTTTCAATTTTTGCTCAGTTTTTCCGTCCCGGTTCGTACGTCACCAGCTGTTAAAACGACGACAACCTTTCTCGAGGGACATAGGAGGGCCCTACAACGCGTTGATATCACGTCTTGCGAGGATGCTGCGTTGTTGAAGTGGATAGGTTGTCGTTAAGCCCATTGGGCCTTCTGAATGGGCCATCTCTCTAGACTGGGACTATGAACTGTTAACACATAAAGGAATTGTGCCCTCAACATGACGGGTGCGATCATACCAGCACTAATGCACCGGATCCCATCAGAACTCCGAAGTTAAGCATGCTTGGGCGAGAGTAGTACTAGGATGGGTGACCCCTTGGGAAGTCCTTGTGTTGCACCCCCCTTTTCAATTGTTTTTGCTCCGGTTAGGGTTGCCAAGATACTTTATCCACCACATTTCTACTATCGAATCCCATGGCACCTTGGGCAAGACAACTTCGCTTCACTGGAGGCTGGGCCTGCAAACCGAGGGCGTAGGGCTTGTGACCAGGTCTCCGTCGCTCCGGTGCCCATAACTTTTGATCTGTATGGAGTTACGTTGCTCACAGCATACAGTTGCAAAGCTCTCCGAGAGCTCCACGACGGGGGCAGTTAGTTTGCTCGCTTTGCCCTTTTTGGAGCCCAAAATCGAATGTTTTCATCAGTTTTGGGCCACTTTTCTATTTTTGCTCTGTTTTTCCGTCCAGGATCGTACGTCATGAGTTGTTAAAAGGACGACAACCTTACTCGCTGGACATTAGAGGGCCCTACAACGCGTCGATATCACGTCTTACGAGGATGCTGCGTTGTTGAAGCGGATAGGTTGTCGTTAAGCCCATTATGCCTTCTTAATGAGCCATCTCTCTAGGCTGGGACTGTGAACCTTTAACACATGAAGGAATTGTGCCCTCAACATGACGGGTGCGATCATACCAGTACTAATACACCAGATCCCATCAGAACTCCGAAGTTACGCGTGCTTGGACGAGAGTAGTACTAGGATGGATGACCCCCTGGGAAGTCCTCGTGTTGCACCCCCCTTTTCAATTTTTTTTGCTCCGGTTAGTGTTGCCAAGATACTTTATCCACAACATTTCTATTATCGAATCCCACGTCACCTTGGGCAAGACAACTTCGCTTCACGTGGAGGCTGGGCCAGCAAACCGAGGTCGTAGGGCTTGTGACCAAGTCTCATTCGCTCCGGTGCCCATAACTTTTGATCCGTAAAGAGTTACGCAGCGCACAGCATACCGTTGCAAAGCTCTCCGAGAGCTCTACGATGAGGACAGCTAGCTTGCTCGCTCTGCCCTTTATGGACCCCAAAATTGAACATTTTTATCAGTTTCGGGCCAGTTTTCTTCTTTTGCTCTGTTTTTTCATCCCGGATCATACTTCGTGAGCTGTTAAAAGGAAGACAACCTTGCTCGTGGGACATTAGAGGGCCCTACAAAGCATTGATATCACGTCTTGCGAGGATGCTGCATTGTTGAAGCGGATGGGTCGTCGTTAAGCCCATTGGGCCTTCTGAATGTGCCATCTCTCTAGGCTGGGACTGTGAACCGTTAACACATAAAGGACTTGTGCCCTCAACATGACGGGTGCGATCATACCAGCACTAATGCACCCAATCCCATCAGAACTCCGAAGTTAAGCGTGCTTGGGCGAGAGTAGTACTAGGATGGGTGACCCCCTAGGAAGTCCTCGTGTTGCACCCCCTTTTTCAATTTTTTTTGCTCCGGTTAGGGTTGCCAAGATACTTTATCCACCACATTTCTATTATCGAATCCCACGACACCTTGGGCAAGACAACTTCGCTCCACGTGGAGGCTGGGGCCAGCAAACCGAGGGCGTAGGGCTTGTGACCAGGTCTCCGTCGCTTCGGTGCACATAACTTTTGATCCGTAAGGAGTTACACGGCGCACAGCATGCCGTTGCAAAGCTCTCTGAGAGCTCTACGACGGGGGCAGCCAGCTTGCTCGCTGTTCTGAGGCCCGACATCGATTTGGGTGCGATATCTCGTTTCGTGTGCCCTAATCTAGATTTGCGTGCCTTGACCTTGGTTTAAGAATTGTATTCGTTTTGTGTGCCATGCATTGAATTATGTGCATTCATTTAGGATTGTGTGCATTTACCAGAAAAACGTGCGTTCATCTCGTAGTTCGTGTCCTACCTCGTAGTGCGTGCCCTAGACCTAGGAAAACTTGTCCTCACGCTAATCAAGAAAGCATCTTACACGAAGCACTAGGTCATTAATCAATCCCACAAAATCCACTAACTATTATTAAATTACTAATTCAACCCACTAGAAGACAAAATCTCACAAAAAGCTAGACATTCCTTATTATTTTTGCACTTTCAACACACAATTAAAATAATGCTCAAAGATGACAAAAATTCAGAATTTAAGCTAGCTTTGGCCGACCACTATGTGCATTTAAACTAGCATTGCATAATTTATTAATAATCCTCGACATACTATGACATTCTATGACACAAATGCATAAAAATTGCTCAAAAATCTCCTCAATTCTCCACCTTGCTCGACCAAACACACCTTGCCCATGCTAGCAATTTTAAATTTTACCTTGAAGACACAAAAAAGCTGAATCACCACGCTCAAGGCCGACCATATGCATCAAACTTGCAAAAGGCCTTCATTCTTTGTCATTTCTTCATTTTCCTCCCATCTTCTCTCTCTCCCTCTCATTTTTCTCTCTCTCTCTCTTAGCCTTGGCTGAGTTTATAACCTTCCATAGCTCATCTCCATCACACCATAGTTGATCAAGACAAGCAACAAGCAAGAGGCTCGACCAAACTAGCTAGGATGCGAAAATCACACATGCATGCTCCTTGAGTCTTCATTTCGGCCCTAGGTAAGTTTCTTAGCTTCCATTTCTTTTCTTCTTGTTCTAACCACATGCATGTACTAAGAGCTTGGTCACTAAGCTAGGAAAAATAGAGAAAACCAAGTTGGAACCTCGGCTAGGCAAAGAAGAGGAAGAAATTTGTGCTTCAACAAGTTTTTGTGCATCTTCTTGTTGATTTGCTAAGGTGAGGGCTAAAACCTTTTGAAAATTCTTCAAAAATCCACATGCATGCTCATAAATGTATGTCTTTGCTTCTGTTCTTGAGTTATATGTTCGTTCATAAGCTTTTACAACCATGCATGGCAAGATTTTGGCTTGAAGATGATGATAGGTGAAATCGGATTATGTGACAGCTCTCTGACCTGTTGTTTCGAGGTGAGTTTGGCTAGGAAATTGATGTTGAAAATGCATGAAAATTGGTAGGTTACTAGTTTTACCAGTTTTGAACATTGTTCGTAGAAATAGGCCAAAGCTAATTTCGACTCTAAGGTCCTCAAAATGGAAAATCATTAAAATGTGTCCAAATCTGGAAATCTGGAAAAATGAAGCAGGTTTTGGCAGATGCACTGACCTTGTAGAACGAACCAGTTTGGGCTTAGTAAATGATGTCCAAAATGCATGAAATTTGGTTCTCTTCTAGATGTTTCAGTTCTGGACATTTTTATCAGAAATGGACTAAGGCTAATTCGGACCCTAAGGATCTCAAAAACGTCAATTATTGAAATGTGTGCAAATCTGGACAGTTTTGTACTATCCCACTATTTCGGCTATAACTATTGATCCCGAACTCCAAATGATGCAACGTTTGTTTCTGATTTTAGTTCACTTATTAAGATTTAATTTGACATCTTATTCACTGGAATTGGAGATTCTTTGCTTATCTTAATGATTGTGAGAAAACAGCCTATTGCAGTGAGGGTTTCACTTGGTTATATGCTTAGAAAAATTGTTGCAACTTCTCTTGTGGTATTGATTGCTTGGGATTGTGACATTGGGATATTGTGTGGACTGTTTTGAGTACTTGGGGATGTTTGAATTAATTGATGCATGGCTTGAGATTGATTTTGAGTTGACTTAGGATTTAATCACACGGTTAAGTACGAAATGGAAACCCTAACGACTAGGTAGGCTTGCTAGTGTCGATCATTTGGATTTTGTGTGGAATTATATGCTTAGTAGGCTGCCCGTAGTTGCCCTTATAGTCCTAAATGTGATTTTGACCATTGCATGTTGACAAATAGGCTTTTCTTGCATCCGAGCCCACGTAGATGTTGTTGCATGTTATATAATCTTATTATTTGATTACGTGGACTTTGAATTGAGTTATATGACTTGATTTATGTGCGTTACATGGCTGTCCGTTTAATGTTCATATAACTCCATATGCTTTTCAAGTGAAACTACTTGTCTATTCGTGCCTCGCTTGTTTGCTTGTCAATGTGCAATCTTATGACTGTCCAGAGGCAACCTACTTTGTTGTCCTCCTAATGTGATATATTAAATGTCATAAATGTGCATTGCATACAAGGTTGCAACCTTTCATTTCGGCATGGTAGCGATCGCGCACACCGGGCAACATCAGGCTTGCCGGTGCACCCGTGACTACCATGGTCCCATTCCCTCTCTCGCTTGGGGGCTAGACTTCCTCAGAGAGTTGGGTCATAGGATTTCGGAGTACACCCACTTGGCGTGTTATGAGTATGATTTGAAGTCGGCTGCAACAACTGATTTTGGAAATGAACTGAGAGCAAAAGCTCACCGTATCCTTTTTACTATGTGTATAAGTACTCTCGCTTGGTTCCTAGAGAACCTCGGGGAGGAAAGACGGGTAATTGTGTTCCTTTACTTTTCTATTATTATTCTGTACTTAATTGTGTTATATTCATGCTTGCAAAAGGATTTTCATAAGTTGAACCGGAAAATGAGTTTCAAAACCTATTTCTCGTTCCCCCTTGCTGAGTTCGTAAGGACTCACCCTCTTTTATCATCTCAAGTGAAGAAGATCAAGAACATGTACCATAGGACGATGTGCCTAACGATGATTCCCTGGAGTGATTGCCTGTCTTGTGTGCTTTGCGTGATTATGGCTACTTGTGAACTCTATGCTACTTGAAGACTATTTCCTTTATGTTGCTTGTTATTTGTAATGTAAAAGACCCCCGTTGTAATTTGGGGTCTAATTTTGGTTTGTACTGATATTTCTAGACAGACACTAGATACTACTATGGTCGTTTTTACTATTATTACCGCTAGTATCTATCATAGGTTATGACATATCAGTTAAGGACTAAGTAAATGAACTTATCCAATCTTAAACAGGTACTCGCTAGTAAGCTAAGATCAACAAGTACTTTTGTAATGAGGATAAACAAACAAACGAGACATAGTATCATGCTAGGTTATAAATCAAACGAGACATCGAGATAACCAATAGGCATTTCAATTGATGTTAAATAGTAATCCTAGTTGGAAATGAAACTTGAGATTAGAAAATTTTTAGGCGTTTAGAGAATTAGGCCAAACCAAAGAGTCCAATTACAGCCGTTATGCTGCCGGTTTTTCGAAAAACTTTGGAGTTTAGACTAAAATAATAAGTGTTAAATCTTCATGAACGGTTAAGTACGAGACGTGACTTGAATGATTAGATCACACCCTAGTCTAACCTTTATAGGCCGGGTTGGGGCGTGACAGATAGTTAGGAAATGATTTCTAGACCTCAGCAAATAGTGAAAACTAGTATTTAGTGTTTTAATTTTAGTGTTTTAGTTGTTGTTAGCTAGAATTAAAATTGTGTTAGTTGTTTGAGCTTTTAAAATGCCTAAAATAAGCCTATTTGACCAAATTTTAATTAGTTTGACCAAGGCTTTGACCATTGGAATTGTTGTCATCTTTTAAAATAACATGGAATAGCAAAAATAAAAGAAACAAAAGCTGAAAAAATAAAAGGGAGCAGGCCGAAACTCCTAGGAGAAACAAAAAAGATTTCAATCTTCAAAACTTCAAATCTTCGCGTGAGCTTGCACGGGGTGATTTCTGAGGCATCCAGCGTGGTTTTCCTAGCGTCTAGGAGCGTCTAAGGTGAGGGTTTCATGTTTATTTGCGCATTTGAATGTTTTATGTGTTAACTTTAATTTTTGGGTTTTATCCGTAGAATGTTATTTTGATCTTTTTGAGGCTTAAAGAATGTTCCCTAGCAATCGTAGAACATGTATTTATAGCTTTTTAACATTTTCTGCGGTTGAATATCGAAATTGAAATATAAATTGTTAATTGAATAGTAAATTATGAATAGTAAACCCCTGTTTCGATGAAGTTGCTCCGTTATGCTTTCTGTTGATGTAGGAAGGTGCTAGATATGCTAGAATGCCTAAATGTGTGGTTTAATCGGATTATGTAAAGGAAAAACGGAGAAAAATGGCTTAGTGAAAGTTGGGGTCGTTTAGGTCGAGTTTGGCATTTTATTGTTTTGCGTGATGGCATTGTCTCGGGAGGCCATGGAAGCACTTTTGGTGTGATTATGGCGTTGGTTGGGTGTTTGGTTAGGGTAGCGGTAGTTCAAACGAGCAAAGGGAGAAATCGGGGCTTAGCGTGAATTCTAGGGTTAAGTAGGGTTTCGGGGTCTTTAGACGTGCCTTATGGTGACCTAGGAGGATTGGTGAAGTCGGTTTCCAAAACTCATGGCTCGTTTGAAAGTAGTAGTGTTTTACAAGTTGGGGTCATTTTGTGATTTTGTGTGTTTTCATAGTGTAATGCCTATAGATTGCTTAATATTGCTTGTTATGCTTGTTAAAGTTGGTTATGATTGAATTGTATATCAATTGTTGATAATGCTTGTTAGTGTTGTTCTTGTTACTTTATTGATTTTAAATCCTTGTTATCTCGTTTATTGCTTGTATCTTGTATTGCATTGCATAGTGTCAGGCGCGTGAGTGATGAACCTCTCTAGGTAGCCTCAGGTTGCCAGTGTTGGTTGCTCTAGCTCTATGTCCTATTTCCTTTCTCGCTTGGGTTGCCGCCCAAGGAGTTTTGGGTCGTAGAATTGACAGAGTATGTCCGGAATACTCTAACGGAAGTTATAAGGTGGGTGAGCCGGCGCGTCATCGTTAAAGTCATCGAAGTCATGATCGGTACATTTCTCGCTCGAGTGAACCATAGCCTTTAGAGTGTGGTATAGCTCTGAATGGTTGTGTTAATGCTTTTATTAATTGGTTATTATATTGATTGTTTATATTGAATGCTTGCTTGTCAGTTATATTGCTTAACTGCCTTATTTGCATTGCATGACTTTCTTTCTCTCCACCTCGATATCTGTCTCGCCCTCACTGAGTATACGTGTTGTGTATACTTACTCCTCACCACCACATTTCAGGAAATGCCTTGTTAGCTGGAAAGTTCGTGATTACGTGAAAGTTCATGCTTGAAGAGTTATCTTGCGTGCTACGTGGCTTGAGTTGTCAAAGATGCAAAGATGTATGTTCATGTGTTGTTTGTATTTAATGAAAAGAAAGAATGTAATTTAAGTTTTACTAGATTATTGAAGTGAATTGTAAAGCTAGTTTAGGTATTCAGTTAATATAGTTTAACTTCAATGCATGTATGTAATTGTCTAAAAGAAAGAGTTAGAATAGTCTGGGTACGTGGAAATGTATGTAAACTTGTTGTTTTTAATTGTTGGGAACCAAGGCTCGGATGGCCTTGAGGTGGTTGTATGGTTGGACACGGTGCTGGTCCACTTATATGCTTTTACAGATTTTACATTTTGCCTAGAAACAGGGGAGACTCCGTCCGTGTTTCCCTAAAAATTTTGCCCGGGTTTGGAATTGGGTTGCGATTAGATTGATTGATAGAACTCCGGTCTCGAGAGGGATCGGGGTGTTATAGGTAGTATCAGAGCTTGTTTAGCTCATAAGCCAAGACAGGGTCCTCGGTCTGGTGGGTAGTGATCCTTGAATGTGTGCTTGTTAAATGTGTCTTGAAAGTGTGTGCCTATATGTGAGATTGTGTGTCTTGACTTGAATGTGTGCACCTATGTGATATAGTTATGTGTTATGTGTTAATTGTGTGCTAAGTGAAGTGAAAAGTCTAGTTGTGTGTTGAATTGACCTATTGAATTGGCATCGTGAATCGAATCGACCTCGTGAATTATTATTTGCTTGAAGTAGTGCTTGTAATGTGTGTATTGAAAAGTCTTGAATTGGTTATGTTGTGATTTGAATTGATTATGTTGTGCTTGACTTGATTGTCGTGATTGAGTGACTTTGATAAATAAACTATTTTACAAACTTGCTTGCATAATAGTTTAAGGCATGTGTATAAATGTGATATCTTGGCATTCATACATGTCCCGTGGAAATGGTAAGTAAGTCATCTTTCTCCCCTGAAGAAAGTGGTTCACAACTGGCCTCTCAAGGTGTATGGATTGGCAGGAAATGAATGGCATTTAATTAGCCTTTATTTAGGAGTTGGTGTTTGCTTTTGGAGCTCGGTTAATGGCGAATCTCTAAGGTCCTCCTATGTGTTTAACAGTTGTGAAAGAGTAGCTTTCTCTTGGGGTTTTATTTGGTTGTTCTCTGGGGCATTCTTTGGTTTTCTTAATGGGTATTCTTTGGAGACTTTTGTTAGCACTTCTAGGTGGACTTGGCTATTAGGATCTCAATCAGACTTACTGCATGGTATTATCTATGGTATATGTGTCTCGGTCTTTATTGAAGTGCTACCGGCATTCCTTATTGGAAATTCTTCAATGGCATTCTTTAGGATTCTTAGTGGCCATTTATTTAGTATTACTTATTGGGCAATTCTTGGTACTTTCTTACTGGAGCATTGTCCAGGTATTTTCTTTGGCATCCCTCAGTTGGTTTGGTAATTGGAATTCCTATCAGACTTATTATCTCATAATGCTTTTGGTATGTTGTGGAATACTTTGGGCTTTCTTGGTGGTAAGTTGTATAAAGTTCTCACTTGGCAAACAGTGAAGAGGCCTCGGAGTTTGGTTTTGTATATTGTGCACTAGCTCGGTATTTTCCTTAGGGTTTTTGTCTATCTGGGAAACTATATTTGTTAATCAACTTGATTGTCTTATTGGGCACATTATATTTTCTCTGCTATTCCTTTGACATTCTTCTCAGCATTTGATAGCTATACTCGGAATCTAATTGGTTGTCCTAAGGGGTTATTATGTGGAAGGCTTCTTTGGAACTTTTGAAGTATATTTGATTGAGTTTCTTAGTATTTTATTCAGCATTCTTAACAGGGAATTCTTCTTTGAATTCATGACCAGTGGGGTGTTCTTTGGACCTCTGGATGGAACCTTTGTTTGAGCCTTTATTTGGCTTCTTGCTTGGGAATTCTCGGGCAGTAATAGTTGAACTTCTACTAGAGATTCGTGTATGGGGTATTCATTCGGTATTCAACGGGATTCTTGTGCGGTATCTACATTTGAGCCTTTTGTAACACCCCGATCCCTCTCGAGACCGGGAGTTCTATCAATCGATCTAATCACAACCCAAACCAAACCCGGGCATAAATTTTCAGGGAAAACGGATGGAGTCTCCCCTCTTTCTAGGCGAAATGTAAAACCTGAAATAGCATATAAATGGACCAACACCGTGTCCAACATTCAACCACCTCAAGGCCATCCAAGCCTTGGTTCTCAGCAACTAAACACAGCATATAAATATACATTTCCAGTTTAAAAACTAACCTATCTCTTTACATCTTTTACAAGATCATTCAAACTTGACGTTTAATTCATACTAATCTACTGCACAAAATATACTATCATACCATTCTCACCCTTTTCTTTTAGACAATTACAAACATGCATCGAGGTTAACTATACTACTGAAAACATAACTAGTTTATCAATCTACCTCAACTACTTAGCTAGATTAAATTACATTTCTTTTAATAATAAATACATACAACATATGAACATACATCTTTACATCTTTGACAGCTCAAGCCACAAAGCACGCAAGACAACTCTTCAGGCACGAACTATCACATATCCACGAACTTTTCAGCTAACAAGGCATTTCCTAAAATGTGGTGGTGAGGAGTGAGTATACACAACACGTATACTCAGTGAGGGCGAGACAGATATCGAGCTGGAGAGAAAGAAAGTCGTGCAATGCAAATAAGACAGTTAAGCAACATAATTGATAAATAAGCAATCAAGACAAACAATCAATACAATAAGCAATTACTGAAAGCATTAACACAACCATTCAAAGCTATACCACACTCTGAAGGCTATGGTTCACTCATACGAGCAATATACCATTTCACGAGCGATACATCAATCTCGAGCTTGATGTTTGACAACGATGACAATAAGCGCGCATCCACCCTATAACACCAGTTTGGAATACCCCAGAAATATCCATCAATCTATGACCCAAAACTCCCTGGGAGGCAACCCAAGCGAGAAAAGGGAATAGCAGCGGAGCTAGAGCAACCAACACTGGCAACCCGAGGCTACCCAGAAAGGCCCATCACTCACGCGCGAGACACTATGCAATGCAAGACTCGATACATTGCAATAAACGAGCGATAGCACAACAATACAAACTAGTGACAACAAACGAGATAACAAGCAATAATAAGCAACAATAACACCAATTAACCAAGTATATCAAGCAATCCTAAGCATTCTATAGGCATAATATCAAGATAACAAACAAAATCACAAATCGGCCCGAACTATCAAAACACTACCATTTCCAAACGAGCCACGAGTTCTGGAAACTGACTTTGCCAATCCTCCTAGGTCACCATAAGGCACGTCTAAGGACCCCGAAACCCTACCTAACCCTAGAATTCACGCAAAGTCTCGATTTCCCCCTTTGCTCGTTTGAACTACAACTATATCAACCAAATACCCAACCAACGCCATAATCACACCAAAAGTGCTTCCATGGCCTCCCGAAACAATGCCAACACGCAAAACGAGAAAACGCCAAACTTAACCTAAACGACCCCGACTTTTACCAAGGCTTAATTCCCATTTTTCCATTACGCAACCCAAACAAACCATGCATTTAGGCATTCTAGCATATCTAGCATCTTCCTACATCAACAAAACACGTAACGGAGAAACTTCATCGAAACGGGGGTTTACTATTCATTAATCAATTTAAATTGCAATCTCAACATTTAACCGCAGAAAATGTCAAAAAGCTATAAATACACGTTCTACAATTGCCAAGGAACATTCTAGAAGCATCAAAACGCTTTAAACAACAATCTACGGATAAATTCTAAAAATCAAAGTTTAGATACAAATATTTCAAATGCACAAATAACGATGAAACCCTCACCTTAGACGCTCCTAGACGCTAGGAAAATCTCGTAGGATGCCTCGGAAACCACCCCGTGGAAGCCCTCGCGAAGAATCGAAGATTTTGGCTTGAAATCTTTTTTTTTTCTTTCGTCATATTTTTGGCTTTGCTATGCTGCTGTTCAGTTTTGTTTTTTTTTTTTGTTCCTATTTTAGGCTATTTAAAAGGACACAAGGTCAAAATGGTCAATCCCCTTGGTCAAAGCTCACTTAAGTTGGTCAAACTAGCTTATTTTATGCATTTTTAGGCTAAAAGAACTAAGGAAATGTTAATTCTAGCTAACAACAATTAAATTATAAAATTTAAGTCATCTAAATACTAGTTTCACTATTTGCTGAGGACTCGAATTCATTTCCTAACTATCTCTCTCGATATGCTATGCACTTTGCGTCAACCAAGAAGTGACAATTAAACCTCAAAGAATCTAAGAAATATATCATTTTTGGAAAGCATCATAGTTTAAAATTTACTCCGGCTCGGAGTTACTTTTCATTTAATTGAAATCCGAGCATTTAAGTGCAAGAAAACTAAAATCGATTGACATAAATATGAAATGTAGGTGATATTCAGTTAAAATAATTAACTCAAGTGTTAATTTAATTACTTCCAAAAGAAATATGAAAATAAAGCTACAAATAAAAGTTTAACCAAAATAAACACATAATTCAATGCTAACATTTAAGATAAAACTTAATTAAATGCAATTAAATGTCATTGATTGCATGCCGAGTTCGGGTTATCACACCTTTATTCGACATTACTATTTGGAACTCCTTCTTAAACTTCCCTATTGGTTATTTTGATTAATATACTTGCTCAGCAGCTGATGAGGATTAGTCAGAGTTGGATTTCAGTGGATGCGGAGTCCTATTGGAAGAAGAATTGCGAGGACGCAATTGTTTTAAGGGGGGGAGGATGTGATAACCCGAACCCGGCATGCATTTAAGGACATTAAATTGCATTTAATTAAGTGTTATCTTAAATGTTAGCATTGAATTATGTGTTTATTTTTAGTTAAACATTCATTTGTAGCTTTATTTTCATATTTTGTTAATCGGTTATAATTTTCTTGCATTTTAATGCTCGGTTTTCAATTAAATGAAAAGTAGCTCCGAGTCGGAGTAAATTTTGAACCATGTTACCTTTCGAAAATTATATTTTCTTAAATTCTTTGAGGTTTAATTGTTATTCTTTTATTGTCGCAAAGTGCATAGCATATCGAGAGCGATAGTTAGGAAATGATTTCTAGACCTCAGCAAACAGTGAAAACTAGTATTTAGTGTTTTAATTTTAGTGTTTTAGTTGTTGTTAGCTAGAATTAAAATTGTGTTAGTTGTTTAAGCTTTTAAAATGCCTAAAATAAGCCTATTTGACCAAATTTTAATTAGTTTGACCAAGGCTTTGACCATTGGAATTGTTGTCATCTTTTAAAATAACATGGAATAGCAAAAATAAAAGAAACAAAAGCTGAAAAAATAAAAAGGAGCAGGCCGAAACTCCTAGGAGAAAAAAAAAAGATTTCAATCTTCAAAACTTCAAATCTTCGCGTGAGCTTGCACGAGGTGGTTTCCGAGGCATCCAGCGTGGTTTTCCTAGCGTCTAGGAGCGTCTAAGGTGAGAGTTTCATGTTTATTTGCGCATTTGAATGTTTTATGTGTTAACTTTAATTTTTGGGTTTTATCCGTAGAATGTTATTTTGATCGTTTTGAGGCTTAAAGAATGTTCCCTAGCAATCGTAGAACATGTATTTATAGCTTTTTAACATTTTCTGCGGTTGAATATCGAAATTAAAATATAAATTGTTAATTAAATAGTAAATTATGAATAGTAAACCCCCAGTTCGATGAAGTTGCTCTGTTATGCTTTCTGTTGATGTAGGAAGGTGCTAGATATGCTAGAATGCCTAAATGTGTGGTTTAATCAGATTGTGTAATGGAAAAACGGAGAAAAATGGCTTAGTGAAAGTTGGGGTCGTTTAGGTCGAGTTTGGCATTTTATCGTTTTGCGTGATGACATTGTCTCGGAAGGCCATGGAAGCACTTTTGGTGTGATTATGGCGTTGGTTGGGTGTTTGGTTAGGGTAGCGGTAGTTCAAATGAGCAAAGGGGAAAATCGGGGCTTTGCGTGAATTCTAGGGTTAAGTAGGGTTTCGGGGTCTTTAGACGTGCCTTATGGTGACCTAGGAGGATTGATGAAGTCGGTTTCCAAAACTCGTGGCTCGTTTGAAAGTAGTAGCGTTTTACAAGTTGGGGTCATTTTGTGATTTTGTGTGTTTTCATAGCGTAATGCCTATAGATTGCTTAATATTGCTTGTTATGCTTGTTAAAGTTGGTTATGATTGAATTGTATATCAATTGTTGATAGTGCTTGTTAGTGTTGTTCTTGTTACTTTATTGATTTTAAATGCTTGTTATCTCGTTTATTGCTTGTATCTTGTGTTGCATTGCATAGTGTCAGGCGCGTGAGTGATGGGCCTCTCTGGGTAGCCTCGGGTTGCCAGTGTTGGTTGCTCTAGCTCCGTGTCCTATTCCCTTTCTCGCTTGGGTTGCCGCCCAGGGAGTTTTGGGTCATAGAATTGACAGAGTATGTCCGGAGTACTCTAACGGAAGTTATAAGGTGGGTGAGCTGGCGCGTCATCGTTAAAGTCATCGAAGTCATGATCGGTACATTTCTCGCTCGAGTGAACCATAGCCTTCAGAGTGTGGTATAGCTCTGAATGGTTGTGTTAATGCTTTTATTAATTGGTTATTATATTGATTGTTTATATTGAATGCTTGCTTGTCAGTTATATTGTTTAACTGCCTTATTTGCATTGCATGACTTTCTTTCTCTCCACCTCGATATCTGTCTCGCCCTCACTGAGTATACGTGTTGTGTATACTTACTCCTCACCACCACATTTCAGGAAATGCCTTGTTAGCTGGAAAGTTCGTGATTACGTGAAAGTTCATGCTTGAAGAGTTATCTTGCGTGCTACGTGGCTTGAGTTGTCAAAGATGCAAAGATGTATGTTCATGTGTTGTTTGTATTTAATGAAAAGAAAGAATGTAATTTAAGTTTTACTAGATTATTGAAGTGAATTGTAAAGCTAGTTTAGGTATTCAGTTAGTATAGTTTAACTTCAATGTATGTATGTAATTGTCTAAAAGAAAGAGTGAGAATAGTCTGGGTACGTGGAAATGTATGTAAACTTGTTGTGTTTAATTGTTGGGAACCAAGGCTCGGATAGCCTTGAGGTGGTTGTATGGTTGGACACGTTGCTGGTCCACTTATATACTTTTACAGGTTTTACATTTTGCCTAGAAACAGGGGAGACTCCGTTCGTCTTTCCCTAAAAATTTTGCCCAGGTTGGGAATTGGGTTGCGATTAGATTGATTGATAGAACTTTCGGTCTCGAGAGGGATCGGGGTGTCACAGATCATACAAGCACTAATGCACCGGATCCCATCAGAACTCTGAAGTTAAGCGTGCTTAGGCGAGAGTAGTACTAGGATGGGTGACCCCCTGAGAATTCCTCGTGTTGCACCCCCCTTTTTAATCTTTTTTGTTTCGGTTAGGGTTGCTATGATACTTTATCCACCACATTTCTAATATCGAATCCCACGGCACCTTGGGCAAGATAACTTCGCTTCACGTGGAGGCTGCGTCAGCAAACCAAGGGCGTAGGACTTGTGACCAGGTCTCCGTCGCTCCGGTGCCCATACCTTTTGATCCATAAGGAGTTACGCGGCGCACAGCATACCGTTGCAAAACTCTCCGAGAGCTCTACGACGGGGGCAGACAGCTTGCTCGCTGTGCCCTTTTTGGGGCCTAAAATCAAACATTTTCATCTATTTCGTGACATATTTCTTCTTTTGCTCTGTTTTTCCGTCCTAGGTCGTACGTCGTGAGCTGTTAAAAGGAGGACAACCTAACTCGCGGGACATTAGAGGGCTCTACAATGCGTCGATATCACATTTTACGATGGTGCTGCGTTGTTGAAACAGATGGGTTGTCGTGAAGCCCATTGGGCCTTTTGAATGGGACATCTCTCTAGGCTGGGACTGTGAACCATTAACACATAAAGGAATTGTGCCCTCAACATCACTGGTGCGATCATACTAGTACTAATGCACCGGATCCCATCAGAACTCCGAAGTTAAGCGTGCTTGGGCGAGAGTAGTACTAGGATGGGTGACCCCCTGGGAAGTCCTTGTGTTGCACCCCCATTTTCAATTTTTTTTGTTCCGGTTTGGGTTGCCAAGATAATTTATCCACCACATTTCTATTACCGAATCCCATGGCACTTTGGGCAAGACAACTTCGCTTCACATGGAGGCTGGGCCAGCAAACCGAGGGCGTAGGGCTTGTGACCAGGTCTCCATCGTTCTGGTGCCCATAACTTTTGATCCGTAAGGAGTTACGCGGCGCACAGCATACCGTTGCAAAGCTCTCCGAGAGCTCTACGACAGGGGCAGCCAGCTTGCTTGCTTTGCCAATTTTTGGAGCCCAAAATTGAACGTTTTCATCAGTTTCGGGCCACTTTTCTTCTTTAGCTCTGTTTTTCTGTCCCGGATCGTACGTCGTGAGCTGTTAAAAGGAAGGCAACCTTATTCGCGGGACATTATAGGGCCCTACAACGGGTCGATATTACGTCTTGCGAGGATGCTGCGTTGTTGAAGTGGATGGGTTGTCGTTAAGCCCATTGGGCCTTTTGAATGGGCCATCTCTCTAGGCTGGGACTGTGAACCGTTAACACATAAAGGAATTGTGCCCTCAACATGACGGGTGCAATCATACCAGCACTAATGCACCGGATCCCATCAGCCCATCAGAACTCTGAAGTTAAGCGTGCTTGGGCGAGAGTAGTACTAGGATGGGTGACCCCCTGGGAAGTCCTTGTGTTGCACCCCCTTTTCAATTTTTTTTTGCTCCGGTTAGGGTTGCCAAGATACTTTATCCACCATATTTCTATTATCGAATCCCATGGCACCTTGGGTAAGATAACTTCGCTTCACGTGAAGGCTGGGCCACCAAACCGAGGACATAGGGCTTGTGACCAGGTCTCCGTCGCTCCGGT
Organism: Ehretia macrophylla; assembly: GCA_037974665.1. Taxonomy (NCBI): domain Eukaryota; kingdom Viridiplantae; phylum Streptophyta; class Magnoliopsida; order Boraginales; family Ehretiaceae; genus Ehretia; species Ehretia macrophylla. Next base: position 81,959,465 of record CM075770.1, on the reverse strand, counting down.
GCCCATAACTTTTGATCCATAAGGAGTTACGCGGCGCACAGCATACCGTTGCAAAACTCTCCGAGAGCTCTACGACGGGGGCAGACAGCTTGCTCGCTGTGCCCTTTTTGGAGCCCAAAATCGAACATTTTCATCATTTTCGGGACACTTTTCTTCTTTTGCTCTATTTTTTCGTCCTGGATCGTACGTCGTGAGCTGTTAAAAGGACGACAACCTTACTCGCGGGACATTAGAGGGCCCTACAATGCGTCGATATCACGTCTTGCAAGGATGCTACGTTGTTGAAGCTGATGGGTTGTCGTTAATCCCATTAGGCCTTTTGAATGGGCCATCTCTATAGGTTGGGACTGTGAACCGTTAACACATAAAAGAATTGTGCCCTCAACATGACGGGTGGATCATACCAGCACTAAGGCACCGGATCCTATCAGAACTCCGAAGTTAAGCATGCTTGGGCGAGAATAGTACTAGGATGGGTGACCCCCTGGGAAGTCCTCGTGTTGCACCCCCCTTTTTCAATTTTTTTCGATCCGGTTTGGGTTGCCAAGATACTTTATCCACCACATTTCTATTATCAAATCCCATGGCACTATGGGCAAGACAACTTCGCTTCACGTGGAGGCTGGGCCAGCAAACCGAGGGCGTAGGGCTTGTGACCAGGTCTCCATCACTCCGGTGCCCATAACTTTTGATCCGTAAGGAGTTACGCGGCGCACAGCATACCGCTGCAAAGCTCTCCGAGAGCTCTACGACAGGGGCAGCTAGCTTGCTTGCTTTGCCCATTTTTGGAGCCCAAAATCGAACGTTTTCTTCAATTTTGGGTCACTTTTCTTCTTTAGCTCTGTTTTTCCGTCCCGGATCGTACGTCGTGAGCTGTTAAAAGGAAGACAACCTTACTCGCGGGACATTATAGGGCCCTACAACGCGTCGATATTACGTCTTGCGAGGATGCTGCGTTGTTGAAGCGGATGGGTTGTCGTTAAGCCCATTGGGCCTTTTGAATGGGCCATCTCTCTAGGCTGGGACTGTGAACCGTTAACACATAAAGGAATTGTGCCCTCAACATGACGGGTGCAATCATACCAGCACTAATGCACTGGATCCCATCAGAACTCTGAAGTTAAGCGTGCTTGGGTGAGAGTAGTACTAGGATGGGTGACCCCCTGGGAAGTCCTTGTGTTGCACCTCCCTTTTCAATTTTTTTTTGATCCGGTTAGGGTTGCCAATATACTTTATCCACCATATTTCTATTATCGAATCACACGGCACCTTGGGCAAGATAACTTCGCATCACGTAGAGGCTGGGCCCACAAACCGAGGGCGTAGGGCTTGTGACCAGGTCTCCATCACTCCGGTGCCCATAACTTTTGATCCGTAAGGAGTTACGCGGTGCACAGCAAACCGTTGCAAAGCTCTCCGAGAGATCTATGACGGGGAAGCTAGCTTGCTCGCTGTGCCCTTTTTGGAGCCCAAATTCGAACGTTTTCATTAGTTTCAGGCCACTTTTCTTCTTTTGCTATGTTTTTTCATCCCGGATCGTACGTTGTGAGCGGTTAAAAGGACGACAACTTTACTCGTGGACATTAGAGGGCCCTACAACGCGTCTATATCACGTCTTGCGAGGATGCTGCGATGTTCAAGCGGATGGGTTGTTGGTATGCCCATTGGGCCTTCTGAATGGGCCATCTCTCTAGGCTGGGACTGTGAACCGTTAAAATATAAAGGAATTTTGCCCTCAACATGACGGGCGCGATCATACCAGCAGTAATGCACCGGATCCCATCAGAACTTCGAAGTTAAGCATGCTTGGGCGAGAATAGTACTAGGATGGGTGACCCCCTTGGAAGTTCTCGTGTTGCACCCCCCTTTTCAATTTTTTTTGCTCCGGTTAGGGTTGCCAAGGTACTTTATCCACCACATTTCCGTTATCGAATCCCACGGCACCATGGGCAAGACAACTTCGCTACATGGAGGCTGGGCCAGCAAACCGAGGGCGTAGGGCTTGTGACCAGGTCTCCGTCGCTCCGGTGCCCATAACTTTTGATCCGTAAGGAGTTACGCAACGCACAGCATTCCGTTGCAAAGCTTTCTGAGAGCTCTACGATGGGGGCAACCCGCTTGCTCGCTGTGCCCTTTTTGGAGCCCAAAATCGAACATTTTCATCAGTTTCGGGCCAATTTTCTTCTTTTGTTCTGTTTTTTCGTCCCGGATCGTACGTCGTGAACTGTTAAAAGGACAACAATCTTACTCGTGGGACATTAGAGGGCCCTACAATTCGTCGATATCACGTCTTACGAGGATGCTGCGTTGTTGAAGCGGATGGGTTGTCATTAAGCGTATTAGGCCTTTTGAATGGGCCACCTCTCTAGGCTGGGCCTGTGAACTGTTACCACATAAAGAAATTGTGCCCTCAACATGACGAGTGCGATCATACCAGCACTAATGCACCAGATCCCATCTGAACTCCGAAGTTAAGCGTGCGTGGGCGAGAGTAGTACTAGGATAGGTGACCACTTGGGAAGTCCTCGTGTTGTACCCCCCCCCCCCCTTTTCAATTTTTTTTGCTCCCGTTAGGGTTTCCAAGATACTTTACCCACCACATTTCTATTATTGAATCCCACAACCCCTTGGGCAAGACAACTACGTTTCACGTGGAGGCTGGGCCCGCAAACCGAGGGCGTAGGGCTTTTGACCAGGTCTCCGTCGCCCCGGTGCTCAAAACTTTTGATCCGTAAGGAGTTACGCGGCGCACAGCATACCGTTGCAAAGCTCTCCGAAGGCTCTATGGCGGGGGCAGCTAGCTTGCTTGCTCCGCCCTTTTTGGTGCCCAAAATGGAACGTGTTCATTTGTTTCGGGCGATTTTTCTTCTTTTGCTCTGTTTTTCCATCCAAGATCGTTTGTCGCGAGCTGTTAAAAGGAAGGCAACCTTACTAGCGGGACATTAGAGGGCCCTACAATGCGTCGATATCACGTCTAGCAAGGATGTTGCGCTATTGAAACGGATGGGTTGTTGTTAAGCCCATTGGGCCTTCTGAATGAGCCATCTCTCTAGGCTGCGTCTGTGAACCGTTAACACATAAAGGAATTGTGCCCTCAACATGACGGGGGCAGTTAGCTTGCTCATTCTGCCCTTTTTGGAGCCCACAATTGAACGTTTTCATCAAATTCGGGCCACTTTTCTTCTTTTTCTCTGTCTTTTCGTCCCAGATCGTACATCGTGAGCTGTTAAGAGGATGACAACCTAACTCGCTGGACATTAGAGGGCCCTACAATGCATCGATATCACGTCTTGCGAGGATGCTGCGTTGTTGAAGCGGATGGGTTGTCGTTAAGCCCATTGGGCCTTTTGAATGGGCCATCTCTCTAGGCTGGGACTGTGAACCGTTAACACATAAAGGAATTGTGCCCTCAACATGATGGGTGCGATCATACCAGCACAAATGCACCGGATCCCATCAGAACTCTGAAGTTAAGCATGCTTGGACGAGAGTAGTACTAGGATGGGTGACCCCCTAGGAAATCCTCGTGTTGCACCCCCATTTTCAATTTTTTTTGCTCCAGATAGGGTTGGCAAGATACTTTATCCTCCACATTTCTATTATCGAATCCCATGACACCTTGGGCAAGACAACTTCACTTAACGTGGAGGCTGGGCCCGCAAACCGAGGGCGTAGGGCTTGTGACCAGGTCTCTGTTGCTCCGGTGCCCATAACTTTTGATCCGTAAGGAGTTACGCGGCGTACAGCATACCATTGCAAAGCTCTTCGAGAACTCTACGACAGGGACAGTTAGCTTGCTCGCTCTACACTTTTTGGAGCCCAAAATTGAACATTTTCAGCCGTTTCGGGCCACTTTTCTTCTTTTTCTCTATTTTTCCGTCCCGAATCGTACGTCATGAGCTGTTAAAAGGACGACAACCTTACTCGCGGGAAATCAGAGGGCCCTTCAATGCGTCGATATAATGTCTTTGGAGGATGCTGCGTTGTTGAAGCAGATGGGTTGTCGTTAAGCCCATTGGGCCTTCTGAATGAGCCATCTCTCTAGGTTGGGACTGTGAACCGTTAACACATAAAGGAATTGTGCCCTCAACATGACTGGTGCGATCATACAAGAACTAATACACCGGATCCCATCAGAACTTCGAAGTTAAGTGTGCTTGGGCGGCAGTAGTACAAGTATGGGTTACCCCTTGGGAAGTCCTCATGTTGCACCCCCTGTTCAATTTTTTTTGCTCCGGTTAGGGTTGCCAAGATACTTTATCCACCACATTTCTATTATTGAATCCCGCGGCACCTTGGGCAAGACAACTTCACTTCACATGGAGGCTGGGCCCGCAAACCGAGGGCATAGGGCTTGTGACCAGGTATCCGTCGGTCCGGTGCCCATAACTTTTGATCCGTAAGGAGTTACGCGGCGCACTGAATACCGTTGCAAAGTTCTCCGAGCGCTCTACGAGGGGGGCAGCTAGCTTGCACGATGTGCCCTTTTTGGAGCCCAAAATCTAACATTTTCATTAGTTTCGGGCCACTTTTCTTGTTTTGCTCTGTTCTTCCATCCCGGATCGTACGTCGTGAGCAGTGAAAAGGACGACAACCTTACTCGTGGGATATTAGAGGGCCCTAGAACACGTCGATATCACATCTTGCGAGGATGCTACGTTATTGAAGCGGGTGGGTTGTCGTTAAGCCCATTGGGCCTTTTTAATGGGCCTTCTCGGTAGGCTGGGACTGTGAACCGTTAACACATAAAGGAATTGTGCCCTCAACATGACGGGTGTGATCATACAAGAACTAATGCTCCGAATCTCATCAGATATCCGAAGTTAAGCGTGCTTGGGCGAGAGTAGTACTAGGATGGGTGACCCCCTGGGAAGTCCTCGTGTTGCACCCCCCTTTTCAATTTTTTTTGCTCCGGTTAGGGTTGCCAAGATACTTTATCCACCACATATCTATTATCGAATACCACGGCACCTTGGGCAAGATAACTTCGCTTCACGTGGAGGCTGGGCCAACAAACCGAGGGCATAGGGCTTGTGACCAGGTCTCCATCGCACCAGTGCCCATAACTTTTGATCCGTAAGGAGTTACGAGGCGCACAGCATACCGTTGCAAAGCCCTTCGAGAGCTCTACGACAGGGGCAGCAAGCTTGCTCGTTTTGCCCATTTTTGGAGCCAAAATTGAACCTTTTCATCAGTTTCGGGCCATTTTTCTTATTTAGCTCTGTTTTCCATCCCGGATCGTACGTCGTGAGCTGTTAAAAGGATGACAACCTTACTCGTGGGACACAAGAGGGCCCTACAATATCACGTTTTGCGAGGATGCTGCGTTGTTGAAGCGGATGGGTTGTCGTTAAGCCTATCGGGCCTTTTGAATGGGCCATCTCTCTAGGCTGCGACTGTGAACCGTTAACACATAAAGGAATTGTGCCCTCAACATGACAGGTACGATCATATCAGCACTAATGCACCAAATCCCATCAAAACTCTAAAGTTAAGTGTGCTTGGGCGAGAGTAGTACTAGGATGGGTGATCCCTTGGGAAGTCCTCGTGTTGCACCCCCCTTTTCAATGTTTTTTGCTCCGGTTAGGGTTGCCAAGATACTTTATCCACCATATTTCTATTATCGAATCCCACGGCACCTTGGGCAAGACAACTTCGCTTCACGTGGAGGCTGGGCCAGCAAACCGAGGGCGTTGGGCTTGTGACCAGGTCTCCGTTGCTACGGTGCCCATAACTTTTGATCCGTAAGGAGTTATGCGGCGCACAGCATACCATTGCAAAGCTCTCTGAGAGCTCTACGACAAGGGTAGATAGCTTGCTCGTTGTGCCCTCTTTCGAGCCCAAAATCAAACATTTTCATCAGTTTTGGGCCATTTTTCTCCTTTTGCTATGTTTTTCCGTCCCGGATCGTACGTCGTGATCTGTTAGAAGGACGACAACTTTACTCGCGGGACATTAGAGAGCCCTACAACGCGTCGATATCATGTCTTGTGAGGATGCTATGTTTTTTAGGCCGATGGGTTCCCGTTAGGCCCATTGTGCATCTGAATGGGCCATCTCACTAGGCTGGGACTATGAACCGTTAACACATAAAGGAATTGTGCCCCCAACATGATGGGTACGATCATACCAGCACTAATGCACTGGATCCCATCAGAACTCCGAATTTAAGCGTGCTTGGGCGAGAGTAGTACTAGGATTGGTGACTCCCTTGGAAGTCCTCGTGTTGCACCGCCCTTTTCAATTTTTTTTGCTCTGGTTAGGGTTGCCAAGATACTTTATCCACCACATTTCTATTATCGAATCCCACTGCACATTGTGCAAGACAACTTCGATTCATGTAGAGGCTGGGCCAGCAAACCGAGGGCGTAGGGCTTGTGACCAGGTCTTCTTCGCTCCGGTGCCCATAACTTTTGATCCGTAAGGAGTTGCAAGGTGTACAGTATACCGTTGCAAAGCTCACTGAGAACTCTAAGACGGGGGCACCTAGCTTGCTCGCTGTGACTATTTTTGGAGCCCAAAATCGAACGTTTTCGTAAGTTTCGGGCCACTTTTCATCTTTAGCTCGGTTTTTCCATCCCAGATCGTACGTCGTGAGCTGTTAAAGGGACGACAACCTTACTCGCAGGACATTAGAGGGCCCTACAACGCGACGATATCACGTCTTGCGAGGATGCTGCGTTGTTGAAGCGGATAGGTTGTCGTTAAGCCCATTGGGCCTTTTGAATGGGCTATCTCTCTAGGCTGGGACTAGGAACCGTTAACACATAAAGGAATTGTGCCCTCAACATGACAGGTGCGATCATACCAGTACTAATGCACCAGATCCCATCAGAACTCTGAAGTTAAGCGTGCTTGGGCAAGAGTAGTACTAGGATGGGCGAACCCTTGGGAAGTCCTCGTGTTGCACCCCCCTTTTCAATTTTTTTTGCTCCAGTTAGGGTTTCCAAGATACTTTATCCACCACATTTCTTTTATCGAATCCCACGGCACCTTGGGCAAGACAACTTAGCTTCACGTGGAGGCTGGGCCAGCAAACCGAGGGCGTAGGGCTTGTGACCAGGTTTCTGTCGCTCCGGTGCCCATAACTTTTGATCCATCAGGAGTTACGCGAGGCACAGCATACCGTTGCAAAGCTCTCCGAGAGCTCTACGACGGGGGCAGCTAGCTTACTCGCTGTGCCCTTTTTTGGAGCCCAATATGGAACATTTTCATCAATTTTGGGCCACTTTTCTTCTTTTGCTCTATTTTTCTTTCCTGGATCGTACGTCGTAAGCTGTTAAAAGGACGACAACCTTACTCGCGGGATATTAGAGGGCCCTACAACGGGGCGATATCACGTCTTGTGAGGATGCTGCTTTGTTGAAGTGGATAGGTTGTCATTAAGCCCATTGGGACTGTGAACCGTTAACACATAAAGGAATTGTGCCCTCAACATGACGGGTGTGAGCATACCAGCACTTATGCACCGGATCCCATCAGAACTCCGAAGTTAAGCGTTCTTGGGAGAGAGTAGTACTAGGATGGTAGACCCCTTGGGAAGTCCTCGTGTTGCAACCCCCTTTTTCAATTTTTTTTGCTCCGATTAGGGTTGCCAAGATACTTTAACTACCACATTTCTATTATCGAATCCCACGGCACCTTGGGCAAGACAACTTCGCTTCACATGGAGGTTGGGCCCGCAAAACGAGGGCGTAGGGCTTGTGACCAAGTCTCCTTCGCTCCGGTGCCCATAACTTTTAATCCGTAAGGAGTTGCGCGGTGTACAGTATACTGTTGCAAAGCTCACTGAGAGCTCTAAGATGGGGGCAGCCAGCTTGCTAGTTGTGCCCGTTTTTGGAGCCCAAAATCGAACGTTTTAATCAGTTTCGAGCCATTTTTCATCTTTAACTATGTTTTTCCGTCCCGGATCGTACGTCGTGAGCTGTTAAAAGGACGACAACCTTACTCGCTGGAAATTAGAGAGCCCTACAACGCGTTGATATCATGTCTTTCGAGGATGTTGCGTTGTTGAAGCGGATGGTAGTCGTTAAGCCCATTGGGCCTTCTGAATAGGCCATCTCTCTAGGCTGGGACTATGAACCGTTAAGACATAAAGGAATTGTGCCCTCAACATGATGGGTGTGATCATACCAGCACTAATGCACCGGATCCCATCAAAACTTTGAAGTTAAGAGTGCTTGGGCAACAGTAGTACTAGGATAGGCGACTCTCTGGGAAGTCCTCATGTTGCACCCCCCCTTTTCAATTTTTTTGCTCTGGTTGGGGTTGCCAATATACTTTATCCACCACATTTCTATTATCGAATTCCACGGCACCTTGTGCAAGACAATTTCGCTTCACGTGGAGGCTGGGCCAGCAAACCGAGGGCGTAGAGCTTGTGACCAGGTCTCCGTCGCTCCGGTGCCCATAACTTTTGATCCTTAAGGAGTTACGCGGCGCACAGCTTACCGTTACAAAGCTCTTCGAGTGCTCTACGACGGGGGTAGCTAGCTTGCTCGCTCTGCCTTTTTCGGAGCCCAAACTCGAACGTTTTCATTAGTTTCAGGCCACTTTTCTTCTTCTCCTCTGTTTTTCCATCTCGGATCGTACGTCGTGAGCTGTTAAAAGGACGACAACCTTACTCGCTGCACATTATAGGGCCCTTACAACGTGTCGATATCACGTCTTCCGAGGATGCTGCATTGTTGAAGCGGATGGGTTGTCGTTATGCCCATTGGGCCTTCTGAATGGGCCATCTCTCTAGGCCGGGACTGTAAAATGTTAACACATAAATGAATTGTGCCCTCAATATGACGGGTGCGATCACACCAGCACTAATGCACCGAATCCCATCAGAACTCCGAAGTTAAGCGTGCTTAGGTGAGAGTAGTACTAGGATGGGTGACCCCCTGGGAAGTCCTCGTGTTGCACCCCCCTTTTCAATTTTTTTTTGCTCCGGTTAGGGTTTTCAAGATACTTTATCCACGACATTTCTATTATCGAATCCCACGGCACCTTGGGCAAGACAACTTCACTTCACGTGGAGGCGGGTTCAGCAAACCAAGTTCGTAGGGCTTGTGACCAGGTCTCCTGCGCTTCGGTGCCCAAAACTTTTGATTCGTAGGGAGTTACGTGACGCACAACTTACCGTTGCAAAGCTCTCCGAGAGCTCTACAACGGGGGCAACTAGCTTGCTCGCTCTACCCTTTTTGGAGCCCAAAATCGAACGTTTTCATCAATTTCGGGCCACTTTTCTTCTTTTGCTTTATTTTTCTGTCCCGGATCGTACGTCGTGAGCTGTTAAAAGGACGACAACCTTACTCGCGGGACATATAGGACCCTACAATGCATCGATATCACGTCTTGTGAGGATGCTGTGTTGTTGAAGCGGATAGGTTGTTGTTAAGCCCATTGGGCCTTTTGAATGGGCCATCTCTCTAGGCTGGGACTGTGAACCGTTAACACATAAATGAATTGTGCCCTCAACATGACGGGTGCGATCATACCAGTACTAATGCACCGGATACCATTAGAACTCCAAAGTTAAGCGTGCTTGGGAGAGAGTAGTACTAGGATGGGTGACCCTCTAGGAAGTCCTCGTGTTGCACCCCCCTTTTCAATTTTTTTTGCTCCGGTTAGGGTTGCCAAGATACTTTATCCACCACATTTCTATTACTGAATCCCACGGCACCTTGGGCAAGACAACTTCGCTTCACGTAGAGGCTGGGCCCGCAAACCGAGGGCGTAGGGCTTGTAACCAGGCCTTCGTCATTCCGGCGCCCATAACTTTTGATCTGTAAGGAGTTATACGGCGCACAGCATACCGTTGCAAAGCTCTCCGAGAGCTCTACGACGGGGGCAGCTAGCTTGCTCGCTCTGCCCTTTTTGGAGCCCAAAATCGAACATTTTCATCAGTTTCGGGCCACTTTTCTTCTTTGGCTCTGTTTTTTCATCCCGGATCGTACGTCGTGAGCTGTTAAAAGGACGACAACCTTACTCGCGGGACATTAGAGGGCCCTACAACGCGTCGATATCACGTCTTGTGAGGAAGCTGCGTTGTTGAAGCGGATGGGTTGTCGTTAAGCCCATTGGGCCTTCTGAATAGGCCATCTCTCTAGGCTGGGACTATGAACCGTTAAGACATAAAGGAATTGTGCCCTCAACATGATGGGTGTGATCATACCAGCACTAATGCACCGGATCCCATCAGAACTCCGAAGTTAAGCGTGCTTGGGCGATAGTAGTACTAGGATGGGTGACCCCCTCGGAAGTCCTCGTGTTGCACAGCCCTTTTCAATGTTTTTTGCTCTGGTTAGGGTTGCTAAGATACTTTATCCACCACATTTCTATTATCGAATCCCACGAGACCTTAGGCAAGAGAACTTCGCTTCACGTGGAGGCTGGACCAGCAAACCGAGGGCGTAGGGCTTGTGACCAGGTCTCCGTCACTCCGGTGCCCATAACTATTGATCCGTAAGGAGTTACGCGGCGCACAACATACCGTTGCAAAGCACTTCGAGAACTCTGCGACGGGGGCAGCTAGCTTGCTTGCTATGCCCATTTTTGGAGTCCAAAATCGAATGTTTTCATCAGTTTCAGGCCACTTTTATTCTTTAGCTCTGTTTTTTCATCCCGGACCGTACGTCGTGAGCTGTTAAAAGGACGACAACCTTACACGCGGGACATTAGAGGGTCCTACAACGTATCGATATCACGTCTTCCGAGGATGCTGCGTTGTTGAAGCAGATGGGTTGTCGTTAAGCCAATTGGGCCTTCTGAATGAGCCATCTCTCTAGGCTGGGACAGTGAACCATTAACACATAAATGAACGTGCCCTCAACATGATGGGTGCGATCATACCAGCACTAATGCACCGGATCCCATCAGAACTCCGAAGTTAAGCATGCTTGGGCGGCAGTAGTACAAGGATGGGTGACCCCTTGGGAAGTCCTCGTGTTGCACCCCACTTTTTCAATTTTTTTTGCTCCGGTTAGGGTTGCCAAGATACTTTATCCACCACATTTCTATTATCGAATCCCACAGCACCTTGGGCAAGACAACTACGCTTCACGTGGAGGCAGGGCCAGCAAACCGAGGGCGTAGAGCTTGTGACCAGGTCTCCCTTGCTCCGGTGCCCATAACTTTTGATCCGTAAGGAGTTACGCGGCGCACAGCATACCATTGGAAAGCTCTCTAAGAGCTCTACGAGGAGGTCAGCCAGCTTGTTCGGTTTGCCCAATTTAGGAGCCCAAAATCGAACGTTTTCATCATTTTTGGGCTATTTTTCTTCTTTTGCTCGATTTTTCCGTTGCGGAACGTACGTCGTGAGCTGTTAAAAGGATGACAACCTTACTCGCGGGACATTAGAGGGCCCTACAACGCGTCGATATCACATCTTGCGAGGATACTGCGTTGTTGAAGCGGATGGGTCGTCGTTAAGCCCATTGGGCCTTTTGAATGGGCTATCTCTATAGGCTCAGACTGTGAACCGTTAACACATAAAGGAATTGTGCCCTCAACATGACGGGTGTGATCATACCAGCACTAATGCACCAGATCCCATCAGAACTCCGAAGTTAAGCGTGCTTGGGCGAGAGTAGTACTAGGATGGGTGACCCCCTTGGAAGTCCTCGTGTTGCACCCCCCTTTCAATTTTTTTTGCTGCGGTTAGGGTTTCCAAGATACTTTATCCACCACATTTCTATTATCGAATCCCACGACACCTTGGACAAGACAACTTCGCTTCACGTGGAGGCTGGGCCTGCAAACCGGGGGTGTAGGGCTTGTGACTAAATCTCCGTTGCTCCGGTGCCCATAAATTTTTATCCGTAAGGAGTTACGCGTCGCACAGCATACCGTTGCAAAGATCTCCGAGAGCTCTACGACAGGGGCAGCCAGCTTGCTCACTGTGCCCATTTTTGGAGCTGAAAATCTAACATTTTCCTTAGTTTCGGGCCACTTTTCTTCTTTTGCTCTGTTTTTCCGTCCCGGATCATACGTCGTGATCTGTTAAAAGGGCGACAACTTTACTCGTGGGAAATTAGAGGGCCCTACAATGCATCATTATCAGGTCTTGCGAGGATGCTGCGTTGTTGAAGCGGATAGGTTGTCGTTAAGCCTATTTGGCCTTCTGAATGGGCCATCTCTCTAGGCTGGGACTGTGAACCGTTAACACATAAAGGAATTACACCTCAACATGACGGGTGCGATCATGCCAGTACTAATGCACCGGATCCCATCAGAACTCCAAAGTTAAGCGTGCTTAGGTGAGAGTAGTGCTAGGATGCGTGACCCCCTGGGAAGTCCTCGTGTTGCACTCCCATTTTCAATTTTTTTTGCTCCGATTAGGGTTGCCAAGATACTTTATCCACTACATTTCTATTCTCCAACCCCACGGCGCTTTGGGCAAGCCAACTTCGCTTCACGTGGAGGCTGGCCCCGTAAACCGAGGGCGTAGGGCTTGTGACCAGGTCTCCGTCGCTCCGGTGCCCATAACTTTTGATCCGTAAGGAGTTACGCAGCGCACAGCATACCGTTGCAAAGCCCTCCGAGATCTCTATGACGAGGTCAGCCTATTTACTCGCTGTGCCTATTTTGGGAGCCCAAAATTGAACGTTCTCATCAGTTTCGGGCCCCTTTTCTTCTTTTGTTATGTTTTTAGGTCCCGGATTATACGTCATGAGCTTTTAAAAGGACGACAACCTTACTCGCGATATATTATAGGGCCCTACAGTGCTTCGATATCTCGTCTTGCGAGCATGCTGGGTTGTTGAAGCGGATGCGTTGTCGTTAAGCCCATTGGGCCATCTCTCTAGGCTGGGACTGTGAACAGTTAACACATAAAGGAATTGTGCCGTCAACATGACGGGTGTGATCATACCCGCACTAATGCATCAGATCCCATCAGAACTCCTAAGTTAAGAGTGCTTGGGCGAGAGTAGTACTAGGATGGGTGACCCCTTGGGAAATCCTCGTGTTGCACCCCCCTTTCAATTTTTTTTGCTGCGGTTAGGGTTTCCAAGATACTTTATCCACCACATTTCTATTATCGAATCCCACGACACCTTGGACAAGACAACTTCGCTTCACGTGGAGGCTGGGCCTGCAAACCGGGGGTGTAGGGCTTGTGACCAGGTCTCCGTCGCACCGGTGCCCATTACTTGTGATTCGAAAGGAGTTACGCGGCGCACAGCATACCGTTGCAAAGCTCTCCCAGAGCTCTACTACACGGGCAGCGAGCTTGCTCGCTGTGCCCATTTTTGGAACCCAATATCAAACATTTTCATCAGTTTCTGGCCACTTTTCTTCTTTTGCTCTGTTTTTTCATCCCAGATCGTATGTCGTGAGTTGTAAAAAGGATGACAACCTTACTCGCGGGACATTAGAGGTCCCTACAACGTGTCGATATCACGTCTTGCGAGGATACAGCGTTTTTGAAGCGGATGGGTTATCCTTAAGCCCATTAGGCCTTCTGAATGGGCTATATCTCTAGGCTGGGACTGTGAACCGTTAACACATAAATGAATTGTGCCCTCAACATGACGGGTGCGATCACACCAGCACTAATGCAACGAATCCCGTCAGAACTCTGAAGTTAAGCATGCTTGGACGAGAGTAGTACTAGGATGGGAGACCCGTAGGGAAGTCCTCGGGTTGCACCCCCCGTTTCAATTTTTTTTCCTCCGATTAGGGTTGCCAAGATGCTTTAACCACCACATTTCTATTATCAAATCCCATAGCACCGTGGGCAAGACAACTTCGCTTCACGTGGAAGCTGGGCTAGCAAACCGAGGGCGTAGGGCTTATGACCAGGTCTCTGTCGCTCTGGTGCCTATAACTTTTTATCCATAAGGAGTTACGCAGCGCACAACATACCATTGCAAAGCTCTCCGAGAGCTCTACGACGGGGGCAGCTAGCTTGCTTACTGTGCCCGTTTTGGGAGCCCAAAATTAAAGGTTTTCATCAGTTTCGGGCCACTTTTCTTCTTTTGCTATGTTTTTTCCGTCGCGGATCGTACGTCGTGAGCTATTTAAAGGATGACAACCTTACTCGCAGGACATTAGAGGACCCTACAACGCGTCGATATCACGTCTTGTGAGGATGCTGCATTGTTGTAGCGGATGGGTTGTCGTTAAGCCCATTGGCCTTTCTGAATATGCCATCTCTCTAGGCTGGTACTGTAAACCGTTAACACAAAAAGGTATTGTGCCCTCAACGTGACGGGTGCGATCATACCAGCACTAATGCACTGGATCCCATCAGAACTCCAAAGTTAAGCGTGCTTGGGCAAGAGTAGTACTAGGATGGGTGACCCCCCGGGAAGTCCTCGTATTGCACCCCCCCCCCCCCCCTTTTAAATTTTTTCTGCTCCGGTTAGGGTTGCCAAGATACTTTATCCACCACATTTCTATTATCGAATCCCACTGCACCTTGGGTAAGACAACTTCGCTTCACGTGGAGGCTGTGCCCACAAACCGAGGGCGTAGGGCTTGTGACCAGGTCTCCGTTGCTCCGGTGCCCATAACTTTTGATCCGTAGGGAGTTATGCGGCGTACAATGTACCGTTGCAAAGCTCTCCCAGAGCTCTACGACAGGGGCAGCCAGCTTGCTCGTTGTGCCCATTTTTGGAGCCCAAAATCGAACATTTTCATCAGTTTTGGGACACTTTTCTTCTTTTGCTCTGTTTTTTCGTCCCGGATCGCACTTCAAGAGTAGTTAAAAGGACGACAACCCTACTCGCTGGACATTAGAGGGCCCTACAACATGTCGATATCATGTTTTCGAGGATACTGCGTTGTTGAAGCGGATGGGTTATCCTTAAGCCCATTAGGCCTTCTGAATGGGCCATCTCTCTAGGCTGGGACTGTGAACCGTTAACACATAAAAGAATTGTGCCCTCAACATGACGGGTGCGTTCATAACAGCACTAACGCACCGGATCCCATCAGAACTCCGAAGTTAAGTGTGCTTCGGCGAGAGTAGTACTAGGATAGGTGACCCCGTGGGAAGTCCTCGTGTTGCACCGCCCTTTTCAATTTTTTTTTGCTCCGATTAGGGTTACCAAGATACTTTATCCACCACATTTCTATTATCGAATCCCACGGCTCCTTGGGCAAGACAACTTCGCTTCACGTGGAGGCTGGGACCGCAAACCGAGGGCGTAGGGCTTGTGACCAGTTCTCCGTCGCTCCGGTGCCCATAACTTTTGATCCGTAAGGAGTTACACGGCGCACAGTATACAGTTGAAAAGCTCTCCGAGAGCTCTATGACTCGAGCATCCAGCTTGCTCGCTGTGGCCGTTTTTGGAGCCCAAAATCGAACATTTTCATTAATTTCGGGCGACTTTTCCTCTTTTGCTCTATTTTTTTATCCCGGATCGTACGTCGTGAGCTGTTAAAAAGACGACAATCTTACTCGTAGGACATTAGAGGGCCTTACAACGTGTCGATATCACGTCTTGCGAGGATGCTGCGTGGTTGAAGTGGATGAGTTGTCCTTAATCCCATTAGGCCTTTTCAATGGGCCATCTCTCTAGGTTGGGATTGTGAACCGTAAACACATAATGGAATTGTGCCCTCAACATGACCGGTGCGATCATACTAGCACTAATGCATCGCATCCCATCAGAACTCCGAAGTTAAGCGTGCTTGGGCGAGAATAGTACTAGGATGGGTGACCCCCTGGGAAGTACTCGTGTTGCACCGCCCTTTTTCAATTTTTTTTGCTCCGGTTAGGGTTGCCAAGATACTTTATCCATCACATTTCTATTAACGAATCCCACGGCACCTTGGGTAAGACAACTTCGCTTCATGTGGAGACTCGGCCTGCAAACCGAGTGCGTAGGGCTTGTGATCAGGTCTCCGTCGCTCCGGTGCCCATAACTTTTGATCCGTAAGGAGTTACGCGGCGCACAGCATACCGTTGCAAAGCTCTCCGAGAGCTCTACAACGGGGGGCAGCCAGCTTGCTCGATGTGCCTGTTTTGTGAGCCCAAAATCGATCATTTCATCAGTTTTGGGCCACTTTTCCTCTTTTGCTATATTTTTTCGTCCCGGATCGTACGTCGTGAGCTGTTAAAAGGACGACAACCTTTCTCGCGGGACAATAGAGGGCCCTACAATGCGTCGATATCACATCTTGCGAGAATGCTGCGTTGTTGAAGCAGATGGGTTGTCGTTAAGCCCATTGGGCCTTCTAAATGGGCAATCTCTCTAGGCTGGGACTGTGAACCGTTAACACATAAAGGAATTGTGCCCTCAACATGACGGGTGGGATCATACCAGCACTAATGCACCGGATCCCATCAGAACTCCGAAGTTAAGCGTGATTGGGCGAGAGTGGCACTAGGATGGGTGACCCCTTTGGAAGTCCTCGTGTTGCACCCCCCTTTTCAATTTTTTTTGCTCTGATTAGGGTTGCCAAGATACTTTATCCACCACATTTCTATTATCGAATCCCACGGCACCATGGGCAAGACAACTTCGCTTCACGTGGAGGCTGGGCCCGCAAACCGAGGGCGTAGAGCTTGTGACCAGGTCTCCGTCGCTCCGGTGCCCATAACTTTTTATCCGTAAGGAGTTACATGGCGCAAAGCATACCGTTGCAAAGCTCTCCGACAGCTCTACGACGGGGGCAACTAGCTTGCTCACTGTGCCCTTTTTGGAGCCCAAAATCGAACATTTTCATCAATTTTGGGCCAATTTTATTCTTTTGCTCTGTTTTTCTGTCCTGAATCGTACGTCGTGAGCTGTTAAAAGGACGACAACCTTACTCGCGGGACATTAGAGGGCCCTACAACGCGTCAATATCACGGCTTCCGAGGATGCTGCGTTGTTGAAGCGGATGGGTTGTCGTTAAGCCCATTGGGCCTTTTGAATGGGCAATCTCTCTAGGCTGGGACTGTGAACCGTTAACACATAAAGGAATTATGCCCTCAACATGATGGGTGCGATCATACCAGCACTAATGCATCGGATCCCATCAGAACTCCAAAGTTAAGCGTGCTTGGGTGAGAGTAGTACTAGGATGGGTGACCCTCTAGGAAGTCCTCGTGTTGCACCCCCGTTTTCAATTTTTTTTCACCGATTAAGGTTGCCAAGATACTTTATCCACCACATTTATATCACTGTGGGCAATAAAACTTCGATCCACGTAGAGGCTGGGCCCGCAAACTGAGGGTGAAAGGCTTGTAACCAGGTCTCCGTGGCTCCGGTGCCCATAACTTTTGATCCGTAAGGAGTTACGCGGCGCACAGCATACCGTTGGAAAGCTCTCCGAGAGCTCTACGATGAGGGCAGCCAGCTTGTTCGCTTTGCCCAATTTGGGAACACAAAATCAAACGTTTTCATCAGTTTCGTGCTGTTTTTCTTCTTTTGCTCTATTTTTCCGTCGCGGATCGTACGTCGTGAGCTATAAAAAGGATGACCACCTTACTCGTGGGACATTAGAGGGCCCTACAACGGGTCGATATCACATCTTGCGAGGATGCTGCGTTGTTGTAGCGGATGGGTTGTCGTTAAGCCCATTGGGCCTTCTAAATGGGCTATCTCTCTAGGCTGGGACAGTGAAAGGTTAACACATAAAAGAATTGTGCCCTCAACATGACAGGTGTGATCATACCAGCACTAATGCACCAGATCCCATCAGAACTCCGAAGTTAAGCGTGCTTGGGCGAGAGTAGTACTAGGATGGGTGACCCCCTTGGAAGTCCTCGTGTTGCACCCCCCTTTCAATTTTTTTTGCTGCTGTGACACCACGATCCCTCTCGAGACCGGGAGTTCTATCAATCAATCTAATCGCAACCAATTCTAAACCCGGGCATAAAATTTAGGGAAAACGGACGGAGTCTCCCCTGTTTCTAGGCAAAAAGCAAACCTGCGACAGCATATAAGTGGACCAATACCATGTCCAAACATTCAACCACCTCAAGGCCATCCGAGCCTTGTTCTCAACAAGCAAATATACATACATTTGCAAGTACTAGACTATTCTAACTCTTCCTTTAACCATACAAACATGTTTAGTAATTAAACTACACCAACCTATTGCATAAGTTAGACTATCATATCTTTCTATCTATTTCCTTTGTCATTACAAACATACATTGAAATTAAGCTACATTAACTAAATACATAATCTAACTTATCAAACTACTTCAACAATCTAATGAAACTTAAAATACATACTTCTTGACATTAAATACATACAACATAAGGAAGCATATATCTTTACAACTTCGACACTCAAGCCACATAGGCACGCAAGACAACTCTTCAAGAACGAACTTTCACGAAATCACGAACTTTCCAGCTAACATGACATTTCCTGAAATGTGGTGGTGAGGAGTGAGTATACACAACACGTATACTCAGTGAGGGCGAGACAGATATCAAGTTGGAGAGAAAGAAGATCGTGCAATGCAAATAGGTACCGTTAAACAATACAATCAATAAAAGGCATACAATATAAACAACAATACAATTAAACAACTAAAGAAAGCATTAACACAACCAATCAAAGCTATACCACACTTTGAAGGCTATGGATCACTCGAGCGAGTAATGTACCGATCACGATTCCGATGACATTAACGATGACGCGCCGGCCCAAACCACCTTATAACACCAGTTTGGAATACCCCGGAAGTATCCATCAACCTACGACCCAAAACTCCCTGGGAGGCAACCCAAGCGAGAAAGGGAATAGCAGCGGAGCTAGAGCAACCAACACTGGCAACCCAAGGCTACCCAGAGAGGCCCATCACTCACGTGCGAGACACTATGCAATGCAAGACTCGATACAAGGCGATAAACAAACGATAAAGCCACACGTGAAAGAATAACAAGGTAGGTTATTCTCGCACGCAATAGCAGCAATTGATAAGCAATTCAATCCAAAACAACTCAAACAAGTATTTCAAGTAATTCTAAGCATTCTATAAGCATAAAGACAAGAAAACACACAAAAACACAAATTGGCCCCAACTATCAAACGCTACCATTCCCAAACGAGCCACGAGTTCTGAAAACCGACTTCGCCAACCCTCCTAGGTCACCATAAGGCACGTCTAAAGACCCCGAAACCTTACTTTAACCTAGAACTCGCGCAAAGCCCCGATTTTCTCCTTTCTCGTTTGAACTACAACTATAACAACCAAACACCCAACCAACGCCATAATCGCACCAAAAGTGCTTCCATGGGCTCCTGAAACAATGTCATCACGCAAAACGAGAAAACGCTAAAGTTGACCTAAACGACCCCGACTTTTCCAAAGGCTTAATTCTTGTTTTTTCACTACGCAACCCAAACAAACCACACATTTTAGCATTCTAGCATACCTAGCACGTTTCTACATCAACGGAAAGCATAACAGCTCAATTTCAACGTTTCAAGGTTTTACTATTCATAAAATACTATTCATTTCACAATTTAATTTGCAATCACAACATTTAACCGCAGAAAATGTTACAAAGCTATAAATACATGTTCTACAAATGCCAAGGAACATTCTAGAAGCATCAAATCGCTTTAAATAACGATATATGGATAAATCTAAAAATTGACAAAGTTAACATACACAACGTATAAATGCGCAAATAACGATGAAACCCTCACCTTAGACGCTCCTAGACGCTAGGAAAACCTCGTAGAGTGCCTCGGAAACCACCCCGTGGAAGCCCTCGCGAAGAATCGAAGAATTGAAGTTGAATTTTCTTTTTTCTTCTCCTTTTTTTTCGGCCATGGCTGCTCTGTTTTCAGTTCTGTTTTTATTTTTATTTTTGTGCTATTTTAAGCTATTTAAAAGATGACAAGGGTCAAAAGGGTCAAGGCTTTGGTCAATGTTGGTCAAACAACTTAAAACTAGTCAAAATAGCTTACTTTTGTGCATTTTAAGTTAAATAACTATCACCTAAATTAATTCTAGCTAGTAACAATTAAAATATAAAATTTAAGTCATCTAAATACTAGTTTCACTATTTATTGAGGACTAGAATCCGTTTTCTAGCTAACGCCCTCGATATGCAATGCACGTTGCGACAATAAAAGAATAACAATTAATTCTCAAAGAATCTAAGAAATATATCATTTTTGGAAAGCATCATAGTTTAAAATTTACTCCGGCTCGGAGTTACTTTTCTCATTTATTTGAAAACCGAGTAATTTTAACGTAAAACAACCAAAATCGATTTCTAAAATAATCAAAACAATCAAGGTATTCAATATTCATTTAGAATGATTAATTTAACTATTTCCAGAATATTTTAAGAGTTATAAAGTTAATATTAAGCTACAAATGAAAGTTAATATAAACACATAGTCAAATACAATTAAACACTAACATTTAAGGTAACACTTAATTAATTACAAGAAAGGAAATTCAATTACTATAATTATTAGGAATAGGTAATAATCTTTAATTATTCAATATATAATTACTAAATGCTTCCAAGAGAAATATGAAAATAGTGCAATTTGGTTGATTTAACTAATTAAACATTTAATCAAATGCAGTCAAGTGCTATTAAATGCATGCCGGGTTCGGGTTATCACATCCTTCCCCCCTTAAAACAATTGCGTCCTCGCAATTCTTCTTCCAATAGAACTCTGCATCATCTGAAATCCAATTCTGACTAATCTTCATTAGCTACTGAATAAGTATTTCATCAAGATGACCAATAGGAAAGTTCAAGTAGAAATGCCAAGTAGTAACGCCAAATAAAGGCTCAAAGATAGATACCGTACAAGAATCCCGTTGACACGAATATCGAAGAAGAATAAATTCCAACCAGAAACGCCGAGATAATACCAATAAAGACTAAAGCAAAGATACTGTAGATGTCATCAATACCACATACTAATGGCAGGAAGAGTACTGAAAGAATACCCTATTTAAGAATCTTCAATAAAAGTCTAACAAGTACCAAATAAGAAAGTTAAAAGATAGCCAGAGTAGGTGCACCTCATGCAGTATTGACTACCGTAAATAGACCCAGCTGATAGTTCTGTAAAATAATATAGAGAAGAATACCCAAGGCCAACCTCTAAATAAAATCTTCCAATCACTGTGTTCTACCGCAACATCTTAGTCAGACAGCAAGTATAGATTTCCCCTGAGTGGAAAGGCCGAAGGAGAAGTCGTAAACAGTACAAGATAATATGTCCAAGCAGAATTCCAAGTGTAGGATCTTCCAATAAATGCTAATAAGGAAAATATTAGTAGAATGCTCAATAAGAATTCCAAAGAATACCGTAAGTAACATGAGATAACGAGTCTGATAGGGATTCCAATTACCAAACCCGCTGAGGGATACCAAAGAAAATACCCGAACAATGCTCCAGTAAGAAAGTACCAAGAATTGCCCAATAAATAATACTAAATAATTGACCACTAAGAATCCTAGAGAATGCCATTGAAGAATTTTCCAATAATGAATACCAGTAGCACTCCAATAAAGACCAAGACACATATACCATAGATAATACCATGCAGTAAGTCCAACTGAAAATCCAATAGCCAAGTCCACCAAGTAGTGCCAACAAAAGTCCCCAAAGAACACCCATTAAGAAAACCAAAGAATGCTTCAAAGAATATCCAAATAAAACTCCAAGAGAAAGCTACTCATTCACAACTATTAAGCACAGAGGAGGACATAGAGATTCGCCAATAACCGAGCTCCAAAAGCAAACACCAATTCCCAAATAAAGGCTAGCCAAATACCATTCATTTCCTGCCAATCCATACACCTTGAAAAGCCAGAGGTGAACCACTTTCTTCAGGGGAGGAAGAGGACTTACTTACCATTTCCATAGGACATGTATGAATGCCAATATATCACAGTTATACACATGCCTTAAACTATTATGCAAGCAAGTTTACAAAACAATTTATTCAACAAAGTCACTCAAGCACGGCAATCAAGTCAAGCACAACATAATCAATTCAAATCACGGCATAGCTAATTCAAGACAATCTATACACACATTACAAGTAATACTTCAAGCAAATAACAATTCACGAGGTCGATTCAATTCACGATGCCAATTCAATAAGTCAATTCGATAGACAACTAGACATTTCACCTTACTTAGCACACAATTAACACATAACACATAACTATATCACATAGGAGCACACATTCAAGTCAAGACACACAATCTCACATACAAGCATACACTTTCAAGAAACACTTAACAAGCACACATTCAAGGGTCACTACCCACCAGACCGAGGACCCTGTCCTGGCTTATGAGCTAGACAAGCTCTGATACCACCTGTAACACCCCGATCCCTCTCGAGACCGGGAGTTCTATCAATCAATCTAATCACAACCCAATTCCAAACCCGGGAAAAATTTAGGGAAAACGGACGGAGTCTCCCCTGTTTCTAGGCAAAAAGCAAACCTGCGACAGCATATAAATGGACCAATACCATGTCCAACCATTCAACCACCTCAAGGCCATCCGAGCCTTGTTCTCAACAAGCAACCACAAGCAAATATACATACATTTTCAAGTACTAGACTATTCTAACTCTTCCTTTAACCATACAAACATGTTTAGTAATTAAACTACACCAACCTATTGCATAAGTTACATTATTATATCTTTCTATCTTTTTCCTTTGTCATTACAAACATACATTGAAATTAAGCTACATTAACTAAATACATAATCTAACTTATCAAACTACTTCAACAATCTAATGAAACTTAAAATACATACTTCTTGACATTAAATACATACAACATAAGGAAGCATATATCTTTACAACTTCGACACTCAAGCCACATAGGCACGCAAGACAACTCTTCAGGAACGAACTTTCACCAAATCACGAACTTTCCAGCTAACATGACATTTCCTCAAAGGTGGTGGTGAGGTGTGAGTATACACAACACGTATACTCAGTGAGGGCGAGACAGATATCAAGTTGGAGAGAAAGAAGATCGTGCAATGCAAATAGGTACCGTTAAGCAATACAATCAATAAAAGGCATACAATATAAACAACAATACAATTAAACAACTAAAGAAAGCATTAACACAACCAATCAAAGCTATACCACACTTTGAAGGCTATGGATCACACGAGCGAGTAATGTACCGATCACGATTCCGATGACATTAACGATGACGCGCCGGCCCAAACCACCTTATAACACCAGTTTGGAATACCCCGGAAGTATCCATCAACCTACGACCCAAATCTCCCTGGGAGGCAACCCAAGCGAGAAAGGGAATAGCAGCGGAGCTAGAGCAACCAACACTGGCAACCCAAGGCTACCCAGAGAAGCCCATCACTCATGCGTGAGACACTATGCAATGCAAGACTCGATACAAGGCGATAAACAAGCGATAAAGCCACACGTGAAAGAATAACAAGGTAGGTTATTCTCGCATGCAATAGCAGCAATTGATAAGCAATTCAATCCAAAACAACTCAAACAAGTATTTCAAGTAATTCTAAGCATTCTATAAGCATAAAGACAAGAAAACACACAAAAACACAAATCGGCCCCAACTATCAAACGCTACCATTCCCAAACGAGCCATGAGTTCTGAAAACCGACTTCGCCAACCCTCCTAGGTCACCATAAGGCACGTCTAAAGACCCCGAAACCTTACTTTACCCTAGAACTCGCGCAAAGTCCCAATTTTCTCCTTTCTCGTTTGAACTACAACTATAACAACCAAACACCCAACCAACGCCATAATCACACCAAAAGTGCTTCCATGGCTTCCCGAAGCAATGCCAACACGCAAAATGAGAAAACGCTAAAGTCGACCTAAACGACCCCGACTTTCCCAAAGGCTTAATTCTTGTTTTTTCACCACGCAACCCAAACAAACCACACATTTTAGCATTCTAGCATACTTAGCACGTTTCTACATCAACGGAAAGCATAACAGCGCAATTTCAACGTTTCAAGGTTTTACTATTCACAAAATACTATTCATTTCACAATTTAATTTGCAATCACAACATTTAACCGCAGAAAATGTTACAAAGCTATAAATACATGTTCTACAAATGCCAAGGAACATTCTAGAAGGATCAAATCGCTTTAAATAACGATATACAGATAAATCTAAAAATTGACAAAGTTAACATACACAACGTATAAATGCGCAAATAACAATGAAACCCTCACCTTAGACGCTCCTAGACGCTAGGAAAACCTCGTAGATTGCCTCGGAAACCACCCCGTGGAAGTCCTCGCGAAGAATCGAAGAATTGAAGTTGAATTTTCTTTTTTTCTTCTCCTTATTTTTTCGGCCATGGCTGCTCTGTTTTCAGTTCTGTTTTTTTTTTGTGTGCTATTTTAAGCTATTTAAAAGATGACAAGGGTCAAAAGGGTCAAGGCTTTGGTCAATGTTGGTCAAACAACTTAAAACTAGTCAAAATAGCTTACTTTTGTGCATTTTTAAGTTAAATAACTATCACCTAAATTAATTCTAGCTAGTAACAATTAAAATATAAAATTTAAGTCATCTAAATACTAGTTTCACTATTTGCTGAGGACTAGAATCCGTTTTCTAGCTAACGCCCTCGATATGCAATGCACGTTGCGACAATAAAAGAATAACAATTAATTCTCAAAGAATCTAAGAAATATATCAATTTTGGAAAGAATCATAGTTTAAAATTTACTCCGGCTCGGAGTTACTTTTCTCATTTATTTGAAAACCGAGTAATTTTAACGTAAAACAACCAAAATCGATTTCTAAAATAATCAAAACAATCAACGTATTCAATATTTATTTAGAATGATTAAATTAACTATTTCCAAAATATTTTAAGAGTTATAAAGTTAATATTAAGCTACAAATGAAAGTTAATATAAACACATAGTCAAATATAATTAAACACTAACATTTAAGGTAACACTTAATTAATCACAAGAAAGGAAATTCAATTACTATAATTATTAGGAATAGGTAATAATCTTTAATTATTCAATATATAATTACTAAATGCTTCCAAGAGAAATATGAAAATAGTGCAATTTGGTTGATTTAACTAATTAAACATTTAATCAAATGCAGTCAAGTGCTATTAAATGCATGCCGGGTTCGGGTTATCACAGCTGCAGTTTGGGTTGTCAAGATACTTTATCCACCATATTTCTATTATCGAATCCCACGGCACCTTGGGCAAGACAACTTCGCTTCACGTGGAGGATGGGCCCGCAAACCGAGGGCGTAAGGCTTGTGACTAGGTCTCCGTCGCTCCGGTGCCAAGAACTTTTTATCCGTAAGGAGTTACGCGGCGCACAGCATACCGTTGCAAAGCTCTCCGAGAGCTCTACGACGGGGGCAGCCAGCTTGCTCGCTTTGCCTATTTTTGCAACCCAAAATCGAACATTTTCATCATTTTCGGGCCGTTTTTCTTGTTTTACTCTGTTTTTCAGTCCCGGATCGTACGTTGTGATCTGCTAAAAGGGCGACAACTTTACCCGCGGGACATTAGTAGGCCCTACAACGCGTCAATATCATGTCTTGTGAGGATGCTACGTTGTTGAAGCGGATGGGTTGTCGTTGAACCTATTAGGCCTTCTGAATGGGGCATCTCTCTAGGCTGGGACTGTGAACCGTCAACACATAAAAGATTTATGCCCTCAACATGACGGGTACGATCATGCCAGTACTAATGCCCCGGATCCCATCAGAACTCCAAAGTTAAGCGTGCTTGGGCCAATGTAGTACTAGGATGGGTGACCCCCTGGGAAGTCCTCGTGTTGCACCCCCTTTTTCAATTTTTTTTTGCTCCGATTAGGGTTGCCAAGATATTTTATCCACTTCATTTCTATTATCGAATCCCACGGCGCCGTGGGCAAGAAAACTTCGCTTCACGTGGAGGCTAGGCCCGTAAATCAAGGGCATAGGGCTTGTGACCAGGTCTCTGTCGCTCCGGTGCCCATAACTTTTGATCCGTAAGGAGTTACGCGGCGCACAGCATACCGTTGCAAAGCTCTCCGAGAGCTCTACGACGAGGGTAGCCTACTTACTCACTGTGCCCGTTTTGGGAGCCCAAAATTGAATGTTTTTATTAGTTTCGGGCTACTTTTCTTCTTTTGCAAGATTTTTCTGTCCCAGATCGTACGTCATGAGCTGTTAAAAGGACAACAACCTTACTCGCGGGACATTAGAGGCCCCTACAATGGGTCGATATCACGTCTTGCGAGGATGCTGCGTTGTTGAAGCGGATGGATTATCGTTAATCCCATTGGGCCTTCTGAATGGGCCATCTGTCTAGGTTGGGACTGTGAACCGTTAACACATAAAGGAATAGTGCCCTCAACATGACGGGTGCGATCATACCAGCACTAATGCACCGGATCCCATCAGAACTCCGAAGTTAAGCATGCTTGGGCGAGAGTAGTACTAGGATGGGTGCCCCCTAGGAAGTCCCTGTGTTGCACCCCCCTTTTCAATTTCTTTTGCTCCGATTAGGGTTCCCAAGATACTTTATCCACAACATTTCTATTATCGAATCCCATGGCACTGTGGGCAAGACAACTTCACTTCACGTGGAGGCTGGGCCCGCAAACCGTGGGAGTAGGGCTTGTGACCAGGTCTCCGTCGCTCCGGTGCCCATAACTTTTGATCCGTAAGGAGTTACGCGGCGCACAGCATACCGTTGCAAAGCTCTCCGAGAGCTCTACGACGAGGGCAGCCTACTTACTCACTGTGCCCATTTTGGGAGGCCAAAATCGAACATTCTCATTAGTTTCGGGCCACTTTTCTTCTTTTGGTCTGTTTTTCTGTCCCAGATCGAACGTCATGAGCTGTTAAAAGAACGACAACTTTACTCACGGGAAATTAGAGGGCCGTACAATGCATTGATATCACGTCTTGCGAGGATGCTGCATTGTTGAAGCGGATGGGATGTCGTTAAGCCCATTGGGCCTTCTGAATGGGCCATCTCTCTAGGCTGGGACTGTGAACCGTTAACACATAAAGGAATTGTGCCCCCAACATGACGGGTGCGATCATACCCGCACTAATGCACCGGATCCCATCAGAACTCCGAAGTTAAGCGTGATTGGGCGAGAGTGGCACTAGGATGGGTGACCCCTTTGGAAGTCCTCGTGTTGCACCCCCCTTTTCAATTTTTTTTGCTCTGATTAGGGTTGCCAAGATACTTTATCCACCACATTTCTATTATCGAATCCCACGGCATCGTGGGCAAGACAACTTCGCTTCACGTGGAGGCTGGGCCCGCAAACCGAGGGCGTAGAGCTTGTGACCAGGTCTCCGTCGCTCCGGTGCCCATAACTTTTTATCCGTAAGGAGTTACGCGGCGTACAGTATACCGTTGCAATGCTCTCCGACAGCTCTACGACGGTGGCAGCTAGCTTGCTCATTGTGCCCTTTTTGGAGCCCAAAATTGAACATTTTCATTAGTTTTGGGCCACTTTTATTCTTTTGCTCTGTTTTTCTGTCCCGAATCGCACGTCGTGAGTTGTTAAAAGGACGACAACCTTACTCGCGGGATATTAGAAGGCCCTACAACGCGTCAATATCATGGCTTCTGAGGATGATGCGTCGTTGAAGCGGATGGGTTGTCGTTAAGCCCATTGGGCCTTCTGAATGGGACATCTCTCTAGGCTGGGACTGTGAACCGCTAACACATAAAGGAATTATGCCCTCAACATGATGGATGCGATCATACCAGCACTAATGCACCGGATCCCATCAGAACTCCAATGTTAAGCGTGCTTGGGTAAGAATAGTACTAGGATGGGTGACCCCTTGGGAAGTCCTCGTGTTGCACCCCCCTTTTCAATTTTTTTTCACCGATTAAGGTTGCCAAGATACTTTATCCACCACATTTATATTATCGAATCCCACGGCACTGTGGGCAATACAACTTCGCTCCACGTAGAGGCTGGGCCCGCAAGCCGAGGGCGAAGGGCTTGTGACCAAAGCTCTTCGAGAGCTCTACGACGAGGGCAACCATCTTGTTCGCTTTGCCCAATTTGGGAGCCCAAAATTGAACGTTTTCATCAGTTTCATGCCCTTTTTCTTCTTTTGCTCTATTTTTCCGTCGCGGATCGTACGTCGTGAGCTATTAAAAGGACGACAACCTAACTCGCGGGACATTAGAGGGCCCTACAACGGGTCGATATCACATCTTGCGAGGATACTGCGTTGGTGTAGGGATAGGTTTTCGTTAAGCCCATTGGGCCTTCTAAATGGGCTATCTCTCTAGGCTGGGACAGTGAACAGTTAACACATAAAAGAATTGTGCCCTCAACATGACAAGTGTGATCATACCAGCACTAATGCACCAAATCCCATCAGAACTCCGAAGTTAAGCCTGTTTGGGCGAGAGTAGTACTAGGATGGGTGACCCCCTTGGAAGTCCTCGTGTTGCACCCCCTTTCAATTTTTTTTGCTGCAGTTTGGGTTGTCAAGATACTTTATCCACCACATTTCTATTATCAAATCCCACGGCACCTTGGGCAAGACAACTTCGCTTCACGTGGAGGCTGGGCCCGCAAACCGAGGGCGTAAGGCTTGTGACTAGGTCTCCGTCGCTCCGGTGCCAAGAACTTTTTATTCGTAAGGAGTTACGCGGCGCACAGCATACCGTTGCAAAGCTCTCCACGAGCTCTATGACAGGGGCAGCCAGCTTGCTCGCTTTGCCCATTTTTAGAGCCCAAAATTGATCATTTTTATCAGTTTCGGGCCACTTTTCTTCTTTTGCTCTGTTTTTCAATCCCGGATCGTATGTCGTGATCTGTTAAAGGGCGACAACTTTACCCGCGGGACATTAGTGGGCCCTACAATGCGTCAATATCATGTCTTGTGCGGATGCTACGTTGTTGAAGCGGATGGGTTGTCGTTAAGCCTATTGGGCCTTCTGAATGGGCCATCTCTCTAGGCTGGGACTGTGAACCGTTAACACATAAAGGAATTGTGCCATCAACATGACGGGTGTGATCATACCAGCACTAATGCATCGGATCCCATCAGAACTCCTAAGTTTAGCGTGCTTGGGCGAGAGTAGTACTAGGATGGGTGACCCCCTGGGAAGTCCTCGTGTTGCACCCCCCTTTTCAATTTTTTTTGCTTCGATTAGGGTTGCCAAGATATTTTATCCGCTACATTTCTATTATCGAGTCCCACAGCATCTTGGGCAAGACAACTTCGCTTCGCGTAGAGGTTGGGCCTGCAAACTGAGGGCGTGGGGCCGGTGACCAGGTCTCTGTCGCTCCGGTACCCATAACTTTTGATCCGTAAGGAGTTATGCGGCGCACAACATACCGCTGAAAAGCTCTCCGAGAGCTCTACGACGAGGGCAGCCTATTAACTCGCTGTGCCCGTTTTGCGAGCCCAAAATCGAACGTTCTCATCAGTTTCGGGCCACTTTTCTTCTTTTGCTCTGTTTTTCTGTCCCAGATCGTACGTCATGAGCTGTTAAAAGGACGACAACCTTACTCGCGGGACATTAGAGGGCCCTACAATGGGTCGATATCACATCTTGCGAGGATGCTGCATTGTTGAAGCGGATGGGTTGTCGTTTAGCCCATTGGGCCTTCTGAATGGGCCATCTCTCTAGGCTGGGACTGTGAACCGTTAACACAAAAAGGAATTGTGCCCTCAACATGATCCCATCAGAACTCCAAAGTTAAGCATGCTTGGGCGCGAGTAGTACTAGGATGGGTGACCCCTTGGGAAGTCCTCGTGTTGCACCCCCCTTTTCAATTTTTTTTGCTCCGGTTAGGGTTGCCAAGATACTTTATCCACTACATTTCTATTATCGAATCCCACGACGCCGTGGGCAAGACAACTTCGCTTCACGTGGAGGTTGGGCCCACAAATCGAGGGCGTAGGGCTTGTGACCAGGTCTCTGTCGCTTCGGTGCCCATAACTTTTGATCCGTAAAGAGTTATGCGGCGCACAGTACACCGTTGGAAAGCTCTCCGAGAGCTCTATGACGAGGGTAGCCTACTTACTTGTTGTGCCCATTTTGGGAGCCCAAAATCAAACGTTCTCATCAGTTTCGGGTCACTTTTCTTCTTTTCCTCTGTTTTTCCGTCCCAGATCGTACGTCCTGAGCTCTTAAAAGGATGACAACCTAACTCACGGGACATTAGAGGGCCCAACAACGCTTTGATATCACGTCTTGTGAGGATGCAGCGTTGTTGAAGCGGATGGGTTGTCGTTAAACCCATTCGGCCTTTTGAATGGGCCATCTCTCTCGGCTGTGACTGTGAACCGTAAACACATAAAGAAATTATGCCCTCAACATGACGGGTGCAATCATGCCAGTACTAATGCACCGGATCCCATCAGAACTCCAAAGTTAAGCATGCTTGGGCGAGAATAGTACGAGGATGGGTGACCCTCTGGGAAGTCCTCGTGTTGTACCCCCATTTTCAATTTTTTTTGTTCCGATTAGGGTTGCCAAGATATTTTATCCACTACATTTCTATTATCGAATCCCACGACGCCGTGGGCAAGACAACTTCGCTTCACGTGGTGGCTGGGCCCACAAATCGAGGGCGTAGGGCTTGTGACCAGGTCTCTGTCGCTCCGGTGCCCATAACTTTTGATCCGAAAAGAGTTATGCGGCGCACAGCACACTGTTGCAAAGCTCTCCGAGAGCTCTACGACGAGGGTAGCCTACTTACTTGCTGTGCCCATTTTGGGAGCCCAAAATCAAACGTTCTCATCAGTTTCGGGTCACTTTTCTTCTTTTGCTCTGTTTTTCTGTCCCAGATCGTACGTCATGAGCTATTAAAAGGACGACAACCTTACTCGCGGGACATTAGAGGCCCCTACAACGCATCGATATCACGTCTTGTAAGGATGCTGCGTTGTTGAAGCGGATGGGTTGTCGTTAATCCCATTGGGCCTTCTGAATGGGCCATCTCTCAAGGCTAGGACTGTGAACCGTTAACACAAAAAGGAATTGTGACCCCAATATGACAGGTGCGATCATACCCGTACTAATGCACCGGATCCCATCAGAACTCCGGAGTTAAGCGTGCTTGGGCGAGAGTAGTACTAGGATGGGTGACCCCCTGGGAAGTCCTTGTGTTGCACCCCCCTTTTCAATTTCTTTTGCTCCTATTAGGGTTGCCAAGATACTTCATCTACTACATTTCTATTATCGAATCCCACGACGCCGTGGGCAAGACAACTTCACTTCACGTGGAGGCTGGGCCCGCAAACCGAGGGCGTAGGGCTTGTGACCAGGTCTCCGTCGCTCCGGTGCCCATAACTTTTGATCCGTAAGGAGTTACGCGGCGCACAGCATACCGTTGCAAAGCTCTCCGAGAGCTCTACGACGAGGGCAGCCTACTTACTCACTGTGCCCATTTTGGGAGGCCAAAATCGAACATTCTCATTAGTTTCGGGCCACTTTTCTTCTTTTGGTCTGTTTTTCTGTCCCAGATCGTACTTCATGAGCTATTAAAAGGACGAAAACCTTACTCGCGGGACATTCGAGGGCCCTACAACGCGTCGATATCACATCTTGTGAGGATGCTGCGTTGTTGAAGCGGATGGGTTGTCGTTAAGCCCAATGGGCCTTCTGAATGGGCCATCTCTCTAGGCTGGGACTGTGAACCGTTAACGCATAAAGGAATTGTGCCATCAACATGACGGGTACGATCATACCAGCACTAATGCACCGAATCCTATCAAAACTCCGAAGTTAAGCGTGATTGGGCGAGAGTGGCACTAGGATGGGTGACCCCTTTGGAAGTCCTCGTGTTGCACCCCCCTTTTCAATTTTTTTTGCTCTGATTAGGGTTGCCAAGATACTTTATCCACCACATTTCTATTATCGAATCCCACGGCACCGTGGGCAAGACAACTTCGCTTCACGTGGAGGCTGGGCCCGCAAATCGAGGGCGTAGGGCTTGTGACCAGGTCTCCGTCGCTCCGGTGCCAATAACTTTTGATCTGTAAAGAGTTACGCGGTGCACAGCGTACCGTTGCAAAGCTCTCCGAGAGCTCTACGACGAGGGCAGAAAGCTTGCTCGCTGTGCCCATTTTGGGAGCCCAAAATTGAACGTTTTCAAAGTTTCGGGCCACTTTTCTTCTTTTGCTCTATTTTTCTATCCCAGATCGTACGCCGTGAGCTGTTAAAAGGACGACAACCTTACTCGCGGGACATTAGAGGGTCCTACAACGCGTCGATATCACGTCTTGCGAGGATGCTGCGTTGTTGTAGTGGATGGGTTGTCGTTAAGCCCATTGGGCCTTCTGAATGGGCCATCTCTCTAGGCTGGGACTGTAAACCGTTAACACATAAAGGAATTGTGCCCCCAACATGACGGGTGCGATCATACCAGCACTAATGCACCGGATCCCATTAGAACTCCGAAGTTAAGCGTGCTTGGGCGAGAGTAGTACTAGGATGGGTGACCCCCTGGGAAGTCCTCGTGTTGCACCCCCCTTTTCAATTTTTTTCGCTCCGGTTAAGGTTGACAAGATACTTTATCCACTACATTTCTATTATCGAATCCCACGGCACCTTGGGCAAGAGAACTTCGCTTCACGTGGAAGTTGGGCCCGCAAACCAATGGCGTAGGGCATGTGACCAGGTTTCCGTCGCTCCGGTGCCCATAACTTTTTATTCGTAAGGAGTTACGCGGCGCACAACATACCATTGCAAAGCTCTCCGAGAGCTCTAGGACGGGGGCAACCAGCTTGCTCGCTATGCCCATTTTGGGAGCTCAAAATCGAACATTTTCATCAATTTGGGCCACTTTTCTTCTTTTGCTCTATTTTTGGGTCCCGGATCATACGTCGTGAGCTATTAAAAGGATGACAACCTTACTCGCGGGACATTAGAGGGCCCTACAATGCGTTGACATCACGTCTTGCGCGGAAGTGCATTTTTATAGCGGATGGGTTGTCGTTAAGCCCATTGGACCTTCGGAATGGGCCATCTCTCTAGGCTGGGTCTCTGAACCGTTAACACATAAAGGAATTGTGCCCTCAACATGACGGGTGCGATCATACCAGCACTAATGCACCGGATCTCATCAGAACTCCGAAGTTAAGCGTGCTTGGGCGAGAGTAGTACTAGTATGGGTGACCCCCTGGGAAGTCCTCATGTTGCACCCCCTTTTCAAATTTTTTTGCTCCGGTTAGCGTTGCCAAGATACTTTATCCACCACATTTCTAATATCGAATCCCACAGCACCTTGGGCAAGACAACTTCGCTTCACGTGGAGGGCGGGCCTGCAAACCGAGGGCATAGGGCTTGTGACCAGGTCTCCGTCACTCCGGTGCCCATAACTTTTGATCAGTAAGGAGTTACGCGGTGCACAGCATACCGTTGCAAAGCTCTCCGAGAGATCTACGACGAGGGTAGCTAGCTTGCTCACTATGCCCATTTTGGGAACCCAAAATCGAAAGTTTTCATCAGTTTCGGGCCACTTTTCTTCTTTTGCTATGTTTTTTCATCCCGGATCATACTTCGTGAGCTGTTAAAAGGATGACAACCTTACTCGTGGGACATTAGAGGGCCCTACAATGCGTCGATATCACGTCTTGCGAGGATGTGCATTGTTGTAGCGGATGGGTTGTTGTTTAACCCATTGGGCCTTTTGAATAGGCCATCTCTCTAGGCTGGGACTGTAAACCGTTAACACATAAAGGAATTGTGCCATCAACATGACGGGTGTGATCATACCACCACTAATGCACCCGATCCTATCAGAACTCCTAAGTTAAGCGTGCTTGGGCGAGAGTAGTACTAGGATGGGTGACCTCTTGGGAAGTCCTCGTGTTGCACCCCACTTTTCAATTTTTTTTGCTGCAGTTTGGGTTGGCAAGATACTTTATCTACCAGATTTCTATTATCGAATCCCACGGCACCTTGGGCAAGACAACTTCGCTTCACGTGGAGGTTGGGCCCGCAAACCGAGGGCGTATGGCTTGTGACCAGGTCTCCGTCGCTCCGGTGCCATAACTTTTGATCTATAAGGAGTTACGGGGTGCACAACATACCGTTGGAAAGCTCTCTGAGAGCTCTACGACGGGGGTAGCCAGCTTGCTCGCTGTGCCTGTTTTTGGATGCCAAAATCGAACATTTTCATCAGTTTCTGACCACTTTTCTTTTTTTGCTCTATTTTTCCATCCCGGATCGTACGTCGTGAGCTATTAAAAGAATGACAACCTTACTCGCGGGACATTAGAGGGCCCTACAATGCGTCGATATCACGTCTTGTGAAAATGCTACGTTGTTGAAGCGGATGGGTTGTCGTTAAGCCCATTGGGCCTTCTAAATGGGCAATCTCTCTAGGCTGGGACTGTGAACCGTTAACACATAAAGGAATTGTGCCCTCAACCTGACGCGTGTGATCATACCAGCACTAATGCACCGGATCCCGTCAGAACTCCGAAGTTAAGCGTGCTTGGGCGAGAGTAGTACTAGGATGGGTGACCCCTTGAGAAGTCCTCGTGTTGCACCCCACTTTTCTATTTTTTTTGCTCCGATTAGGGTTGCCAAGATACTTTATCCACCATATTTCTATTATCGAATCCCACGGCACCGTGGGCAAGACAACTTCGCTTCACGTGGAAGCTAGGCCCGCAAACCGAGGGTATAGGGCTTGTGACTAGGTCTCCGTCGCTCCGATGCCTATAACTTTTGATCCGTAAGGAGTTACGCAACACACAACATACTGTTGGAAAGATTTTCGAGAGCTCTACGACGAAGGCAACAAGTATGTTTAGCTGACCCTATATTCGAAGCACAAAATTGAATGTTTTCATCAGTTTCGGACCACTTTTCTTCTTTTGTACTATTTTTTCTTCCCGGATCGTGCGTCGTGAGCCACAAAAAGGATGACAACTTAACTCGCTGGACATTATAGGGCCCTACAACACGTCGATATTTGGTCTTGCGAGGATACTGAATTGTTGAAGCAGATGGGTTCTCGTTATTCCCATTGGGCCTTTTGAATGGGCCGTCTCTCTGGGCTGGGACTGTGAACCGTCAAAACATAAAGGATTTGTTCCCTCTGATTGACGGGTGCAATTTGGGCCTTTTGAATGGGCGACCCCTTGGGAAGTAACGTGTTGCACCCCCCTTTAATTTTTTTTTGGCTCGGTTAGGCTTGCCAAGATGCTTTATCCATCACATTTCTATTACCAAATCCCACAGCACCTTGGGCAAGACAACTTCGCTTCACGTAGAGGCTAGGCTCACAAATCGAGGGCGTGGGGCTTGTGACCAGGTATCTGTCGCACCGGTGCCCATAACTTTTGATTTGTAAGGTGTTACATGGCGCACAACATACCGTTGGAAAGCTTTTCGAGAGCTCTACAATGAGGGTAGCAAGCCTGCTCGGCTGCACCTATTTTTGGAGCCCAAAATCAAACATTTTCATCAGTTTTGGGCCACTTTTCTACTTTTGTACTATTTTTTTGTCCCGGATCATCCGTCGTGAGCCACGAAAAGGATGGCAACCTAACTCACGGGACATTATAGGGCCCTACAACGCGTCGATATCACGTCTTGAGTGGATGCTGCGTTGTTGTAGCGGATGGGTTCTTTGGTTACACAATCCCACATCGGAAGATTTGGAAGTGGAAGAGTTGGATATAATGGCTTGGTTCCTTGTATCAGCCGAGGCGCCTTTTGAGGAGAGATCCTCGAAGGGACAAACCCGTGAGGGGCCTGTGCCTGCGGGCCAAGTTTCTAATAGCGGACAATACCTCGGTAGTGATGGCCCTGTGAGACTCTGCGTGGGCTCCACGTGGGGAGTGGGGTCATTACAAATGGTATAAGAGCCAGTCTTCCTTTGTGCTCGTGCTCGCGAGGGCGCGGGGCCTCTTAAGGGGGGTGGAATGTGGTAACACAATCCCACATCGGAAGATTTGGAAGTGAGAGACCTGGATATAAGGGCTTGGTTCCTTGTATCAGCCGAGGCGCCTTTTGAGGAGAGATCCTCGAAGGGACAAACCCGTGAGGGGCCTATGCCTGCGGGCCAGGTTTCCAATAGCGGATAATATCTCGGTAGTGATGGCCCTGTGAGACTCTACGTGGGCTCCACATGGGGAGTGGGATCATTACAGGTTCTCGTTAAGCCTATTGGGCCGTTTGAATTGGCCATCTCTCTAGGCTGAGACTGTGAACTGTCAACACATAAGGGATTTGTTCCCTCAGCATGACGGGAGTGATCATACCAGGACTAATGCATCGGATCCCATCAGAACTACGAAGTTAAGCGTGCTTGGGCGAGAGTAGTACTAGGATGGGCGACCCCCTGGGAAGTCCTCGTGTTGCACCCCTCTTTTAATTTTTTTTTTGCCACGGTTAGGCTTGCAAAGATGCTTTATCCATCACATTTATATTACCGAATCCCACGGCACCTTGGGCAAGACAACTTTGATTCACGTAGAGGCTGGGCCCACAAACCGAGGGCGTGGGGCTTGTGACCAAGTCTCCGTCGCTCCGGTGCCCATAACTTTTGATCCGCAAGGAGTTACGCGACACACATCATACAGTTGGAAAGCTCTCCGAGAGCTCTACAACGAAGGTAACAAGCTTGCTCTACTGCGCCTATTTTTGGAGCCAAAAATTGTACATTTTTATCAGTTTCGGGCCACTTTTCTTTTTTTGTGCTGTTTTCCCATCCCAGATCGTACGTCGTGAGCCACAAAAAGGATAACAACCTAACTCGTCTGACATTATAGGGCCCTACAATGCGTCGATTTCTCGTCTTGCGAGGATGCAGCGCTGTTGAAGCGGATGGGTTGTCGTTAATCCCATTGGGCCTTTTGAATGAGCCATCTCTCTGGGTTGAGAGTGTGAACTGTCGACACATAAGGGATTTGTGCCCTCAACATGACGGGTGCGATCATACCAGCACTAATGCACTGGATCCTATCAGAACTCCAAAGTTAAGCGTGCTTGGGCGAGAGTAGTACTAGGATGGTTGCCCCCCTGGGAAGTCTACGTGTTGCCCCCCTCTTTTCAATTTTTTTTCCCTCGGTTAGGCTTGCCAAGATGCTTTATCCATCATATTTCTATTACCGAATCCCACGGCAACTTGGGCAAGACAAATTTGCTTCACGAAGAGGCTGGGCCCGCAAATCGAAGGTGTGGTGCTTGTGACCAAGTCCCTATTGCTCCAATGCCCATAACTTTTGATCCGTAATGAGTTACACGGTGCACAACATACCATTGGAAAGCTATTCAAGATTTCTACGACAGAGGCTATGTCACACCCCAACCCGGCCTATAAAGGTTAGACTAGGATGTGATCTAAACATTCAAGTCACGTCTCGTACTTAACCGTTCATGAAGATTTAACACTTAACATTTTGGCCAAAACTCCAAAACTTTCCGGAAAACCGACAGCATAACGGCTGTAATTGGGCTCTTTGGTTTGATCTATTTCTCTAAACGCCTCAAAATTTACCATCTCAAATTCATTTTCAACTAAGATTACTATTTATCATCAATTGAAATGCCTACTGGTTGTGTTGATGTCTCATTTAATTAATAACCTAGCATGATACTATGTCTCGTTCGTTTGTTAATCCTCGTTACAAAAGTACCTGTTGATCTTAGCTTAATAGCGAGTACCTGCTTAAGATTTGGTTGGTTCATTTTACTTAGCCCTTACCTAATGCTTCATAATCCTATTATAGGTACTAGCAGTAATAATAGCAAAATGACCATAGTAGCGTCTAGTATCTGTCTAGTTAACATCTGTACAAACCAAAATTAGACCCCAAATTACAATGGGGGTCATTTACATTACACATCAAGCAACATAAAAAAGAAATAGTCTTCAAGTAGCATAGTTCACAAATAGCCATAATCACGCAAGGCACATAGGACAGGCAATTACTCCAAGGAATCATCGTTAGGCACATCGTCCTCAGGTACCTGTTCTTGATCTTCTTCACCTGAGATGATAAAAGAGGGTGAGTCCTTATGAACTTAGCGAGGGGGAACGAGAAATAGGTTTTGAAACTCATTTTCCGGTTCAACTTATGAAAGTCCTTTTGCAAGCATGAATATAATACAATTAAGTACATAACAATAATATAAAGTAAAGGAACACAATTACCAGTCTTTCCACCCCGAGGTTCTCCAGGAACCAAGCGAGAGTACTTATACATATAGTAAAAGGATACGGTGAACTTTTGCTCTCAGTGGTTGCGGCCGAATTCAAATCATCCCCTTAACGCGCCAAGTGGGTCTACTCCGGATGTACCCCGAAATCCTATGACCCAACTCTCCGAAGAAGTATAGCCCCCAAGCAAGAGAGGGAATTGGACAGTGGTAGTCACGGGTGCACCGGCAAGCCCGATGCCGCCCGGTGTGCGTGATCGCTACCACACCAAACTGAAAGGTTGCAACCTTGTATGCAATACACATTTATGACATTTAATATATCACATTAGGAGGACAACAAAGTAGGTTGCCTCCGGACAATCATCAGATTGCACAATGACACGTAAACAAGCGTGGCACGAATAGCCAAGTAATTTCACTTGAAAAGCATATGGAGTTATATGAACATTAAATGGGAAGCCATGTAACACATGTAAATCAACACATATAACTCATTTCAAAGTCCACGTAATCAAATATTAAGATTATTCAACATGCAACAACATCTACGTCGGCTCGGATGCAAGAAAGGCCTATTTGTCAACATGCAATGATCAAAATCACATTTAGGGCTATAAGGCAACTACGGGCAGCCTACTAAACATATAATTACTCTCAATATTCAAAGGTTCAACACTTAGCAAGTTCGCCTAGTCACTAGGGTTTCCATTTCGTGCTTACCCGTGCAATTAAGCCCCAAGTCAACTCAAAATCAATCTCAAGCCAAGCATCAATTAATACAAACATCCCCAAGCACTCAAAATAGTCCACACAACATCCCAATGCCACAATCCAAAGCAATTAATACCACAAGAGAAGTTACAACAAATTTCTAAGCATATAACTAAGTGAAACCCTCACTGCAATAGGCTGTATTCTCACAATCATTGAGTCAAGAAATCAATATCAAATTCCAGTGAATATGATTTCAAATTAAATCTTCAGAAGTGAACTAAAATCAGAAACAAACCTTGCATCATTTGGAGTTCGATATCAATAGTTATAGCCAAAACAGTGGGATTGCACAAAACTGTCCAGATTTGCACACATTTCAATAATTGTCATTTTTAAGGTCCTTAGGGTCATATTTAGCCTTAGTCCATTTCTGACAAAAATGTCCAGAACTGAAAAACCTAGCATAACACTAAATTTCATGCATTTTGGACATCATTTACTAAGTAAAATCTTGTTCGTTCTACATGGTCAGTGCATCTGCCAAAACCTGCTTCATTTTTCCAGATTTCCAGATTTGGATACATTTCAAAGATTTTCCATTTTGAGGATCTTAGAATCAAAATTAGCTTTGGCATATTTCTGTGACAAATGTTCAAAACTGGACAAAATAGTCACCTACCAATTTTTATGAATTTTCAATATCATTTGCCTAGCCAAACTCACCTCGAAACAACTGGTCAGAGAGCTGTCACATATTCCGACTTCACCTATCATCACTTTCAAGCCAAAGTCTTGCCATGCATGGTTGAAGAAGATTATGAACGAACATATAACTCAAGTACAGAAGCAAAGACATACATTTAAGAGCATGCATGTGAATTTTTGAAGGATTTTCAAGAGGTTTTAGCCCTCACCTTAGCAAATCAACAAGAAGATGCACAAAAACTTGTTGATGCACAATTTTCTTCTTCTTCTTTGCCTAGCCGAGATTCCAACTTGGTTTTCTCTATTGTTCCTAGCTTAGTGACCAAGCTCTTAGTACATGCATGTGGTTAGAACAAGAAGAAAAGAAATGGAAGCTAACAAACTCACCAAGGCCGAAATGGTGACTCAAAGGGCTTGCATGTGTGATTCTTGCAACTTAGCTAGCTTGGTTGAGTTCCTTTGCTTGTTGTTTGTCTTGATACACCATAGGATGATGAAGATAAGCTAAGGGATGAAGAAACTCAGCCAAAACCGAGATTGAGAGAGAAGAAAGAGAGGGAGAGAGAGAAAAATGAAAAGAAATGAGAGAAATGAAGAAAAATAAGAGTTTTGATGGGCAAAGGAGCATTGTCGGCCTAGGGGCTTGCAATTTTCAGATTTGTCTTCAAGAAGCTTAAATTTTGAAGTGTTTAGCATGGGCAAGGGGACAATGTCGAGAATGGTGGAGTTTGAGGAGGTTTTAAGCAATTTTTTTATGCATTTGTGTCATAGAATGTCATAAAATGTTGGGAATGAGATTTGAATTATGCAAAGCAAGCACAAGGCTCTCAAAGTGGTCGGCCAAGGCATCAAAAATCTGATTTTTTTTATCATCTTTGAGCATTATTTAATTGTGTGTTGAAAGTGCAAAAAGAATAAAAAATAAAGAATAAGGAATGTCTAGCTTTTTGTGAGATTTTATCTTCTAGTGGGTTGAATTAGTAATTTAATAATAGTTAGTGAATTTTGTAGGATTAATTAATGACCTAGTACTTCGTGTAAAATGATTTCTTGTTTAGTGTGAGGGCACGCTTTCTTAGGTTTAGGCCACGCACTACGAGGTAGGACACGAACTAGGAGATGATCGCACGTTTTCCAAGTAAATGCACGCAACCCTAAATGAATGCACGTAATTCAATGCATGGCACACAAAATGAACACAATTCTTAAACCTAGGTCAAGACACGCAAATCTAGATTAGGGCACACGAAACGAGGTATCGTACACAAATCGAGATCAGGGCACGTATGACGAGGTATGCAAGAAAACCAAGACAGGACATGTAATCCAAGGTCAGTCATATAATTAAGGGTCTATGGCACGTAAATCAAGGTAACACACGTTATTCGGGGTCGGGCCTCACATCCTCCCCTCCTTAAAAGAATTTCGTCCCGAAATTCATTCTTGCCTGTTGAGGTCATTTAGATGGATTCTGACCCTTGTTATTCTTCCTACTCCGGTTCGTCCCGTGTTTGGTGATCTCTTACCACAACCAATTCACTTCCTACTTTTCTCCAATCATTTAATTCGGTGTGACCTCTACATTTACAGTTCTTTCTTTTGAATGACTCTATTCTCCATTTGATCTTAAGGTCAAGTTCATTAACTAAGGTTAGAATCTCCAAACATAGTCATCAAAGCTGCATCGGTATTCTAACAATATAACTATAACTCCAAAACCATGATTTATGTTGTGTCAATCTTGCATTCATACCTCAAAAGGAATATCACAATAACACCATGATCCTATGATAACATACACTAATTTCAGGATGATAAGTCTATATCCAATTTACATA
Source organism: Ehretia macrophylla (assembly GCA_037974665.1). Lineage (NCBI taxonomy): Eukaryota > Viridiplantae > Streptophyta > Magnoliopsida > Boraginales > Ehretiaceae > Ehretia > Ehretia macrophylla. The sequence continues at coordinate 81,918,159 of CM075770.1, read as the reverse complement.
TCCTATCAACTAGCTTCCAAAATTGTTAACACGTAGGATATAAACAAGTTATGGATCATTTCCACAATATGACCCTATCTTCAAGACGAACTCACCAAACAACTAATCCATCTCAAATCGTCATCCATCGATAGTATCATAGTCCTTATCTCGTAGGTACATTAGATTAGCAAGTCTTCTAATGACTAGTCTCCCAGTTACAGACTCCTATTCACTAACATTCTTCCCCAGTTCCATTAACCTTTACGCTCGTAATCAACGAGAAAGACCGTTGAGATTCGTTAAACTCAAACTCTAAGGTTTATTAGGTACCACCAACAAATTGTCATTGAAATTGCATGGGTAAACTATTCATGTTGCACTTGTTCAACTCTTACAAGTAAATTTCATCAGCTTATGATCCAACAATCTATTTTCTTATTCAAATCTCTATTTTCAAGTCACAAGGCTTCAGAATTTTCTTTTAATCTTATCGAAAACTCCTAAGGCGAATAGTTTCAACCTCAAATAAATTACACTCACCTCAATCCAAGGTTACGTCATACTTAAGAAGACAATGGTCCTACTCACTTAGCGACCTAGTCATTCCTTCGAACACTTAATGCCTGCCAATATATCTTCGACATTAATGTTACTAAGCTGGGTTCATCGGCATGTAAGTGATATCAATGCTCCGCTAGGTTACCAACCGTTCAACAACAGTCTTAGGACTATAAGTGGGTACCGAAATGATCGAGCTCATAAGATACTTACACGAGATAACTTCAAGGTAGTATCAACATAAGAATTATGACCACGAGGCATCTTTCAACATAACCTAATAGAACTTAAAAATTAATTAACCACTTATTTAACTATCACTACAAGATTCACCCTCTATTCAACAGCCACGATTCGAAGTCTACCAACCGCTAGTTTCTAGACGTGAAATGGTGCACTTAAATACGGTTGTCTAACAACAGTCTCTTGGGTTATCATGACTCTAATCCATATCTACCTTAACTATATGGAATTTTACTCTCCTCATTTACATGTTTAATTAGCTATGAGCATTAGACTCATTGACCTTATGTCCAAGGGTTTACTATAAATCATCATGCTCGTGTTTTACTTCCATTATATAAAGCAACCTCTTTACTTGTATGCCAATACTTTGTTTCTAAGGAAATGCACATAAAGGACGGATGATACTGAGGTCAAGTAATATTTTTCCTATAGGTTTAATAGGTAAGTTTACCTTCAACCGTGGTTACTGCTTGCAACCTGGACACGATTCCTTTGCCACTTTGGACAATTCTTGACGCGATGTTGATCACTCCCACATCCCTTGCATCTACCAGACCTCTTCCAACATTGGGCTTCCGTGTGCCCCCTCTTGTTGCAATAGTTACATGTATCAGGATGGGGTTTAACCGAGCCTCTCGATGTGACATGACTAAATTGGTTGACTATGGTACCCTACTGTAATCTGTTCGTAGCTGCCTTCCCTGAATTCTGACCTTGACCCTGGGTACTCCCTCTCATAGTCTGTCCTTGCACCCTCTATCGTTTTGGGCATTCCTTGACCTTATGTTGATTACTACCGCAACCGTTACACCTTCCTGTTTTTCTCCAATAGTTAATCTCCAGATGACCTCTACGTGCACAGTGAGTACAACATGGGATTAGAGTAGTAGTAACACCTCCATAAGGGCCTCGAGCTATAGGAATAACTAAACCACCCTGGCAAACTTTCTCAACAGGTAGCCCCTCCGGGCTCTGAACTTGACTCCGTTGACTTGACCCTGCCACTTCCTGACTCTTTTCTCTCTCAGCATTTATTGCCTCAAAAAGAACTTCACCATAGGTGAGAAACTGAAAAGGAGCCAAGCTATTTTGAATCTCGGATCTCAGCCCTTGAATAAATCTCTGGATCTTTTTCTCAATAGTCTGTACCATTTCGGGAGCATACTGGGATAGTTGATTCAATCGGGTTTCGTACTGTGCAACCGTCAAATCCCCTTGTTTGAAGGTCACGAACTCATTCCTTCGAAGTCTCCCTCTACTTCCAAGAACTCTTCCGACCATTCTAAAAGAGGTAGCCCCATGATGATATGTGTTTATATATACAATTATGTTACACAAGAAGCAAAGGTGTACTTATATAATCATACCACATAGGAACAACCATATCTTAATGCATAGGATTGTATAATAAAACATTAACAACTAGTATACAGCCTAGCATACAAGAAACCATTGTAACATAATAAACACTTAAAGCATACGGTGCACTTGAATCACATAGGCATGTTGAGCACCTAAAACATATTGTTCACAAAATCGCATAATATTCAATTCTCAAAGCAATTAAAGCACATTAGCACACATTAACACATATAAATAAGACATCATAATTACCTTAGGGCTTCTACCCAAAGTCCGAGAGTTGAACCCGACTAACGCCTAGTTAGTAAACTAACCTCTGATACCATTCAAATATAAGGTGTCACGCCCCAACCCGGCCTATAAAGGTTAGACTAGGGTGTGATCTAAACATTCAAGTCACGTCTTGTACTTAACCGTTCATGAAGATTTAACACTTAACGTTTAAATTTTCTGGAAAACCGGCAGCATAACGGCTGTAATTGGGCTATTTCGTTTGATCTAATTCTCTAAACGCCTCAAAATTTACCATCTCAAATTCATTTTCAACTAAGATTACTATTTATCATCAATTGAAATGCCTACTGGTTGTCTTGATGTCTCATTTAATTAATAACCTAGTATGATACTATGTCTCGTTTGTTTGTTAATCCTCGTTACAAAAGTACCTGTTGATCTTAGCTTAATAGCGAGTACCTGCTTGAGATTTGGTTGGTTCATTTTACTTAGCCCTTACCTAATGCTTCATAATCCTATTATAGGTACTAGCAGTAATAATAGCAAAATGACCATAGTAGCGTCTATTGTCTGTCTAGTTAACATCAGTACAAACCAAAATTAGACCCCAAATTACAACGGGGGTCTTTTACATTACACATCAAGCAACATAAAAAAAAAGAAATAGTCTTCAAGTAGTATAGTTCACAAATAGCCAAAATCACGCAAGGCACATAGGACAGGCAATCACTCCAAGGAATTATCGTTAGGCACATCATCCTCAGGTACCTGTTCTTGATCTTCTTCACCTGAGATGATAAAAGAGGGTAAGTCCTTATGAACTCAGCAAGGGGGAACGAGAAATAGGTTTTGAAACTCATTTTCCGGTTCAACTTATGAAAGTCCTTTTGCAAGCATGAATATAATACAATTAGGTACATAACAATAATATAAACTAAAGGAACACAATTACCAGTCTTTCCTCCCCGAGGTTCTCCAAGAACCAAGCGAGAGTACTTGTACATATAGTAAAAGGATACAGTGAGCTTTTGCTCTCAGTGGTTACGGCCGACTTCAAATCATCCCCTTAACACGCCAAGTGGGTGTACTCCGGATGTACCGCAAAATCCTACGACCCAACTCTCCGAGGAATTCTAGCCCCCAAGCGAGAGAGGGAATTGGACAGTGGTAGTCACGGGTGCACCGGCAAGCCCGATGCCGCCCGGTGTGCGTGATCGCTACCACGCCAAACTGAAAGGTTGCAACCTTATATGCAATGCACATTTATGACATTTAATATATCACATTAGGAGGACAACAAAGTAGGTTGCCTCCGGACAGTCATTAGATTGCACATTGACACGTAAACAAGCGTGGCACAAATAGACAAGTAATTTCACTTGAAAAGCATATGGAGTTATATGAACATTAAACGGGCAGCCATGTAACACATGTAAATCAACTCATATAAATCATTTCAAAGTCCACGTAATCAAATATTAAGATTATTCAACATGCAACAACATCTACGTGGGCTCGGATGCAAGAAAGGCCTATTTGTCAACATGCAATTATCAAAATCTCATTTAGGGCTATAAGGCAACTGCGGGCAGCCTATTAAACATATAATTACTCTCAATATTCAAAGGTTCAACACTTAGCAAGTTCGCCTAGTCACTATGGTTTCCATTTCGTGCTTACCCGTGCAATTAAGCCCCAAGTCAACTCAAAATCAATCTCAAGCCACGCATAAATTAATACAAACATCCCCAAGCACTCAAAACAGTCCACACAACATCCCAATGCCACAATCCAAAGCAATTAATACCACAAGAGAAGTTACAACAAATTTCTAAGCATATAACTAAGTGAAACCCTCACTGCAATAGGCTGTTTTCTCACAATCATTGAGTCAACCAATCAATCTCAAATTCCAGTGAATAAGATGTCAAATTAAAGCTTCAGAAATGAACTAAAATCAGAAACAAACCTTGTATCATTTGGAGTTCGAGATCAATAGTTATAGCCAAAACAGTGGGATTGCACAAAACTGTCTAGATTTGCACACATTTCAATAATTGTCGTTTTTGAGGTCCTTAGGTCAGATTTAGCCTTAGTCCATTTTTGAAAAAAATGTCCAGAACTGAACAACCTAGCAACACACCAACTTTCATGCATTTTGGATACCATTTACTAAGTCAAATTTGGTTCGTTCTACAAGGTCAGTGCATCTGTCAAAACCTGCTTCATTTTTCTAGATTTCCAGATTTGGACACATTTCAAAGATTTTCCATTTTGAGGACTTTAGATTCAAAAGTAGCTTTGGCATATTTCTGCGAAAAATGTTCAAAACTGGCCAAACTAGTCACCTACCAATTTTCATGAATGTTCAATATCATTTGCCTAGCCAAACTCACCTCGAAACAACTGGTCAGAGAGCTGTCACATAATCCGACTTCACCTATCATCACTTTCAAGCCAAAATCTTGCCATGCATGGTTGAAGAAGCTTATGAACGAACATATAACTCAAGTACAGAAGCAAAGACATACATTTAAGAGCATGCATGTGAATTTTTGAAGGATTTTCAAGAGGTTTTAGCCATCACCTTAGCATATCAACAAGAAGATGCACAAAAACTTGTTGATGCACAATTTTCTTCTTCTTCTTTGCCTAGCCGAGATTCCAACTTGGTTTTCTCTATTTTTCCTAGCTTAGTGACCAAGCTCTTAGTACATGCATGTGGTTAGAACAAGAAGAAAAGAAATGGAAGCTAGCAAACTCACCAAGGCCGAAATGGTGACTCAAAGGGCTTGCATGTGTGATTCTTGCAACTTAGCTAGCTTGGTTGAGTTCCTTTACTTGTTGTTTGTCTTGATACACCATAGGATGATGAAGATGAGCTAAGGGATGAAGAAACTCAGCCAAAACCGAGATTGAGAGAGAAAAATGAGAGGGAGAGAGAGAAAAATGAAAAGAAATGAGAGAAATGAAGAAAAATAAGAGTTTTGATGGGCAAAGGAGCATTGTCAGCCTAGGGTCTTGCAATTTTCAGATTTGTGTCTTCAAGATGCTTAAATTTTGAAGTGTTTAGCATGGGCAAGGGGACAATGTCGAGAATGGTGGAGTTTGAGGAGGTTTTAAGCTATTTTTTTATGCATTTGTGTCATATTTTGTCATAAAATATTGGGAATGAGATTTGAATTATGCAAAGCAAGCACAAGGCTCTCAAAGTGGTCGGCCAAGGCATCAAAAATCTGATTTTTTTTTTCATCTTTGAGCATTATTTAATTGTGTGTTGAAAGCGCAAAAAGAATAAAGAATAAAGAATTAGGAATGTCTAGCTTTTTGTGAGATTTTGTCTTCTAGCGGGTTGAATTAGTAATTTAATAATAGTTGGTGGATTTTGTAGGATTAATTAATGCCCTAGTGCTTCGTGTAAGATGCTTTCATGTTTAGCGTGAGGGCACGCTTTCCTAGGTTTAGGGCACGCACTACGAGGTAGGACACGAACTATGAGACGAACGCACGTTTTCCAAGTAAATGCACGCAACCCTAAATGAATGCACGTAATTCAATGCATGGCACACAAAACGAACACAATTCTTAAACCTAGGTCAAGACACGCAAATCTAGATTAGGGCACACGAAATGAGGTATCGCACGCAAATCGAGGTCAGGGCACGTATGACGAGGTATGCACGAAAACCAAGACAGGACACGTAATCCAAGGTCGGTCATGTAATTAGGGGTCTATGGCACGTAAATCAAGGTAACACATGTTATTCGGGGTCGGGCCTCACAGGCTACAAGCCTGCTTGGCAGCGGCTATTTTCGGAGCCCAAAATCGAATGGTTTCGTCAATTTCTGGCCACTTTTCTACTTTTGCACTATTTTTATGTCCCGGATCATACGTCGTGAGCCGCGAAAAGGATGATAACGTAACTCGTGGGACATTATTAGGCCCTACAACGGGTCAATATCTTGTTTTGCGAGGATGCTGCGTTGTTGAAGCAGATGGATTCTCGTTAAGCCCATTAGGCCTTTTGAAAGGCCCATCTCTCTGGGCTGGGAGTATGAACAGTCGACACAAAAGGGATTTGTGCACTCAACATGATGGGTGCGATCATACCAACACTAATGCACCAGATCCCATCAGAACTCTGATGTTAAGCGTGCTTGGGTGAGAGTAGCACTAGGATGGTTGAGCCCCTGGGAAGTCCTCGTGTTGCAACCCTTATTTGAATTTTTTTTTGCCTCGGTTAGGCTTGCCAAGATGCTTTATCCATCACATTTCTATTACCGAATCCCGCGGCACCTTGGGCAAGACGACATTGCTTCACGTAGAGGCTGGGCCCACAAACTGAGGGCATGGGGCATGTAACCAGGTCTCCATCATTCCGGTGCCCATTACTTTTGATCCGTAAGGAGTTACACAGCACACAACATACCGTTGGAAAGCTCTACGATGAACGAAGCAAGCCTGCTCGGCAACGCCTATTTTCGAAGCCCAAAATTGAACATTTTCATCAATTTTGGGCCAATTTTCCTATTTTGTGCTATTTTTTCATCCCAGATCGTACGTCGTGAGCCACGAAAAGGATGACAACCTAACTCGTGGGACATTATAGGGCCCTACAATGCGTCGATATCTGGTCTTGCGAGGATGCTGCGTTGTTACAGCGGATGGGTTCTCGTTAAGCCCATTGGTCCTTTTGAATAGGCTATCTCTCTAGGCTGGGACCGTGAACCGTCAGCATATAAGGGATTTGTGCCCTCAACATGATGGGTACGATCATACCAGCATTAGTGCACCGAATCCCATTAGAACTCCGAAGTTAAGCGTGCTTGGACAAGAGTAGTACTAGGATGGTTGACCCCCTGGGAAGTCCTCGAGTTGCACCTATTTTTTGAATTTTTTTTGCCTCGGTTAGGCTTGCCAAGATGCTTTATCCATCATATTTCTGTTACCGAATCCCAAGGCACCTTGGGTAAGACAACTTCGCTTCACGTAAAGGCTGGGCCCACATACCGAGGGCGTAGGGCTTATGACCAGGTCTCCGTCGCTCCGGTGACCATAACTTTTGATTTGAAAGGAGTTATGCGACGCACAACATACCATTGGAAAGCTCTCCGAGAGCTCAACGATTGGGGCAAAAAGCCTTCTCGCCTGCGCCTATTTTTAGAGCCCAAAATCAAATATTTTCATCAATTTCAGGCTACTTTTATGCTTTTGTGCTATTTTTACATCACAAATCGTACGTCGTGAGCCTCGAAAAGGATGACAACCTAACTCGCAAGACATTATAGTGCCCTACAACACGTCGATATCACGTCTTGTGAGGATGTTGCATTGTTGAAGCAGATGGGTTGTCATTAACCCCATTGGGCCTTTTTAATGGGCCATCTCTCTGGGCTGGGACTGTGAACCGTCAACAGATAAGGGATTTGTGCCCTCAACATGATGGGGGTGATCATACCAGTACTAATGCACCGGATCCCACCAGAACTCCGAAGTTAAGCGTGCTTGTGCGAGAGTAGTACTAAGATGGGTGACCCCTTGGGAAGGACTTATGTTGCACCCCCCTTTCCAACTTTTTTTGCCTCGGTTAGGCTTGCCAAGATGCTTTATCCATCCCATTTCTATTACCGAATCCCACGGCACCATGGGTAGACAACTCTGCTTCACGTAGAGGCTGGGCCCGCAGACCGACGGGGTGGGCGTATGACCAGGTCTCCGTCGCCTCGGTGCCCATAACTTTTGATCCGTAAGGAGTTACGCGGCGTACAGGATAGCGTTGGAAAGCTCTCCGAGAGCTCTACAACAAAGGCAACAAGGATGCTTGACTGCGCCTATTTTTTGGAGCCCAAAATTGAATGTTTTCATCAATTTTGGACCACTTTTCTTCTTTTGCGTTGTTTTTTCATTCCGAATCGTGCGTCGTGAGCTGCAAAAACGGCGACAACCTAACTCACCGGAGTTTATAGGGCCCTACTTTGCGTCGATATCTGGTCTTGTGAGGATGCTGCGTTATTGAAGCAGATGGGTTGTCGTTAAGCCCATTAGCCCTTTTGAATTGGCCATCTCTCTGGGCTGGGACTGTGAACCGTCAACACATAAGGGATTTGTTCCCTCAGCATGACGGGTGTGATCATACCTGCACTAATGCACCGCATCCCATCAGAACTCCGAAGTTAAATGTGATTGGGCGAGAGTAGTACTAGGATGGGCAACCCCCTGGGAAGTCCTTATGTTGCACCCCTATTTTCAATTTTTTTTGCCTCGGTTAGGCTTGCAAAGATGCATTATCCATCACATTTCTATTACTGAATCCCAAGACAAGAAGCTTCACATAGAGACTGGGCCCGAAAACCGAGGGCGTGGGCTTATGACCAGGTCTCCGTCGCTTCGGTGCCCATAACTTTTGATCCGTAAGGAGTTACGCGGCGCATAGCATAACGTTGGAAAGCTCTCCGAGAGCTCTACGATGGAGGCAGCAAGGTTTCTCGGCTGCGCCTATTTTTAGAGCCCAAATTCAAACGTTTTCATCAGTTTCGAGCCATTTTACTTCATTTACGCTGTTTTTCCATCCCGGGTTGTACGTCGTGAGCAGCGAAAAGGATGACAACCTAACTCGCGGGATATTATAGGGGCCTTCAACGCCTCGATATCATGTCTTTCAAGGATGCTGCGTTGTTATAGTGGATGGGTTCTCGTTAAGCCCATTGGGCCTTTTGAATTGGCCATCTCTCTGGGCTGGGACTGTGAACCGTCAACACATAAGGGATTTGTGCCCTCAACATGACGGGTGCGATCATACCAACACTAATGCACCGGATCTTATCAGAACTCCGAAGTTAAGCATGCTCGGGCGAGAGTAGTACTAGGATGGTTGACCCCTGGGAAGTTCTCGTGTTGTACCTCTCTTTTCAATTTTTTTTGCCTTGGTTAGGCTTGCCAAGATGCTTTATCCATCACATTTCAATTACCAAATCCCACAGCACCTTGGGCAAGACAACTTCACTTCATGTAGAGGCTGGGCCCGTAAACCGAGGGCGTGGGGCTTGTGACCAGGTATTCGTCGCACCAGTGCCCATAACTTTTTATCCGTAAGGAGTTACGCAGCGCACTGCATACCGTTGGAAAGCTCTTCGAGAGCTCTACGACGAAGGCAGAAGGCCTACTAGGCTGCGGCTATTTTTAGAGCCCAAAATTGAACATTTTCATATGTTTTGGGCCACTTTTCTTCTTTTGCTCTATTTTTCTGTCTGAATCGTACGTCGTGAGCCGCGAAAAGGGTGAAAACCAAACTCGTGGGACATTATAGGGCCCTACAATGTGTCGATATCTCGTCTTGCGAGGATGCTACGCTGTTGAAGTCGATGGGTTGTCGTTAAGCCCATTGGGCCTTTTGAATGGGCCATCTCTCTGGGCAGGGACTGTGAACTATCAACACATAGAGGATTTGTGCCCACAATATGACCGGTGCGATCATACCAACACTAATGCACCGGATCCCATCAGAACTCCGAAGTTAAGCGTGCTTGGGCGAGAGTAGTACTAGAATGGTTGACCCCCTGGGAAGTCCTCACGTTGCACCCCTTTTTTCAATTTTTTTTCCTCGGTTAGGCTTGCCAAGATGCTTTATCCATCATATTTCTATTATTGAATCCCACGGCACCTTGGGCAAGACAACTTCGCTTCATGTAGAGGTTGGGCCTGCAAATCGAGGGCGTGGGGATTATGACTAGGTCTCCGTCACTCCGGCGACCATAACTTCTGATCAATAAGGAGTTATGCAGTGTACAGCATACCATTAGAAAGCTCTCCGAGAGCTCTACGATGGGGGCAGCAAGCCTTCTTGGCTGCACCTATTTTCGGAGCCCAAAATCTAACATTTTCATCAGTTTCGGGCCATTTTTCTTTGTTTGCGCAGTTTTTCCATCCCGAATCATACGTCGTGAGCTGCGAAAAGGATGACAACCTAACTCGTGGGACATCATAAGGCCCTACAACGCGTCGATATCACGTCTTGTGAGGATACTGCGTTGTTGAAGCGGATGGGTTCTCGTTAAGCCAATTGGGCCTTATGAATGGGCCATCTCTCTGGCTTGAGATAGTGAACCATCTACACATAAGGGATTTGTACCCTTAACATGACGGGTGAGATCATACCAGCACTAATTCACTGGATCCCATCAGAACTCCGAAGTTAAGCGTGCTTGGGCGAGAGTAGTACTAGGATGGGTGACCCCTTGGGAAGTCCTCGTGTTGCACCCCCCATTTTCAATATTTTTCGCCCCGGTTAGGCTTGCCAAGATGCTTTATCCATCACATTTCTATTACCAAATCCCACGGCACCTTAGGCACGACAACTTTGCTTCACGTAGAGGTTGGGCCCGTAAACCGAGTGCACGGGGCTAATGACCAGGTCTCCGTCGCTCTGGAACCCATAACTTTTGATCCGTAAGGAGTTACGCGGCGCACAGCATACTATTAGAAAGCTCTCCGAGAGCTCCACGATGAAAGACACAAGCTTGTTCGGCTGCACCTATTTTCGGAGCCCAAATTCGAACGTTTTCATCAGTTTCGGGCCACTTTTCTACTTTTGCACTATTTTTCCATCCCGAATCGTATGTCGTTAGTCGCGGACAGGACGACAACCTAACTCGCATGATATTATACGGCCCTACAATGCGTCGATGTCACGTCTTGTAAGGATGCAGCGTTGTTGAAGCGGATGGGTTCTTGTTAAGCCAATTGGGCCTTTTGAATGGGCCATCTCTCTGGGCTGGGACTGTGAACAGTGAACACATAAAGGATTTCTACCCTCAACATAACGGGTGGGAGCATACCTACACTAATGCACTGGATCCCATCAGAACTCCGAAGCTAAGCATGCTTGGGCGAGAGTAGTACTAGGATGGGTGACCCCTTGGGAAGTCCTCGTGTTGCACCCCTCTTTTAATTTTTTTTTTGCCACGGTTAGGCTTGCAAAGATGCTTTATCCATCACATTTATATTACCGAATCCCACGGCACCTTGGGCAAGACAACTTTGATTCACGTAGAGGCTGGGCCCACAAACCGAGGGCGTGGGGCTTGTGACCAAGTCTCCGTCGCTCCGGTGCCCATAACTTTTGATCCGCAAGGAGTTACGCGACACACATCATACAGTTGGAAAGCTCTCCGAGAGCTCTACAACGAAGGTAACAAGCTTGCTCTACTGCGCCTATTTTTGGAGCCAAAAATTGTACATTTTTATCAGTTTCGGGCCACTTTTCTTTTTTTGTGCTGTTTTCCCATCCCAGATCGTACGTCGTGAGCCACAAAAAGGATAACAACCTAACTCGTCTGACATGATTGTGCCCTACAACGTGTCGATATCACGTCTTGTGAGGATATTGCGTTGTTGAAGCAGATGGGTTGTCGTTAATCCCATTGGGCCTTTTGAATGGGCCATCTCTCTGGGTTGGGAGTGTGAACCGTCAACACATAAGGGATTTGTGCACTCAACATGACGGGTGCGATCATACCAGCACTAATGTACTAGATCCTACCAGAACTCCGAAGTTAAGCATGCTTGGGTGAGAGTAGTACATGGATGGTTGACCACCTCGGAAGTCCTCGTGTTGCACCCCTCTTTTCAATTTTTTTTGCCTCGGTTAGGCTTGCCAAGATGCTTTATCCACCACATTTCTATTACCGAATCCCACAGTACCTTGGGCAAGACAACTTCGCCTCACGTAGAGGCTGGGCTCGCAAATCGAAGGCGTGGCGCTTGTGACCAAGTCCATATTGCTCCAATGCCCATAACTTTTGATCCGTAATGAGTTACACGGTGCACAGCATACCATTGGAAAGCTATTCAAGAGTTCTACGACAGAGGCTATGTCACGCCCCAACCCGGCCTATAAAGGTTAGACTAGGATGTGATCTAAACATTCAAGTCACGTCTCGTACTTAACCGTTCATGAAGATTTAACACTTAACATTTTGGCCAAAACTCCAAAATTTTCCAGAAAACCGGCAGCATAACGGCTGTAATTGTGCTCTTTGGTTTGATCTAATTCTCTAAACGCCTCAAAATTTACCATCTCAAATTCATTTTCAACTAAGATTACTATTTATCATCAATTGAAATGCCTACTGGTTGTGTTGATGTCTCATTTAATTAATAACCTAGCATGATATTATGTCTCGTTCGTTTGTTAATCCTCGTTACAAAAGTACCTGTTGATCTTAGCTTAATAGCGAGTACCTTCTTAAGATTTGGTTGGTTCATTTTACTTAGCCCTTACCTAATGTTTCATAATCCTATTATAGGTACTAGCAGTAATAATAGCAAAATGACCATAGTAGCGTCTAGTGTCTGTCTAGTTAATATCAGTACAAACCAAAATTAGACCCCAAATTACAACGGGGGTCTTTTACATTACACATCAAGCAACATAAAAAAAAAAAAGAAATAGTCTTCAAGTAGCATAGTTCACAAATAGCCATAATCACGCAAAGCACATAGGACAGGCAATCACTCCAAGGAATCATCGTTAGGCACATCGTCCTCAGGTACCTGCTCTTGATCTTCTTCACCTGAGATGGTAAAAGAGTGTGAGTCCTTATGAACTCAGCAACAGGGAACGAGAAATAGGTTTTAAAATTCATTTTCCGGTTCAACTTATGAAAGTCCTTTTGCAAGCATGAATATAATACAATTAAGTACATAACAATAATATAAAGTAAAGGAACACAATTACCAGTCTTTCCACCCCGAGGTTCTCCAGGAACCAAGCGAGAGTACTTATACATATAGTAAAAGGATACGGTGAGCTTTTGCTCTCAGTGGTTGCGGCCGACTTCAAATCATCCCCTTAAAGCGCCAAGTGGGTGTACTCCGGATGTACCTTGAAATCCTACGACCCAACTCTCCGAGGAAGTCTAGCCCCCAAGCGAGAGAGGGAATTGGACAGTGGTAGTCACGGGTGCACCGGCAAGCCCGATGTCGCCCGGTGTGCGTGATCGCTACCACACCAAATTGAAAGGTTGCAACCTTGTATGCAATGCAAATTTATGACATTTAATATATCACATTAGGAGGACAACAAAGTAGGTTGCCTCCGGACAGTCATCAGATTGCACATTGACACGTAAACAAGCGTGGCACGAATAGACAAGTAATTTCACTTGAAAAGCATATGGAGTTATATGAACATTAAACGGGCAGCCATGTAACACATGTAAATCAAGTCATATAATTCATTTCAAAGTCCACGTAATCAAATATTAGGATTATTCAACATGCAACAACATCTACGTGGGCTCGGATGCAAGAAAGGCCTATTTGTCAACATGCAATGATCAAAATCACATTTAGGGCTATAAGGCAACTACGGGCAGCCTACTAAACATATAATTACTCTCAATATTCAAAGGTTCAACACTTAGCAAGTTCGCCTAGTCACTAGGGTTTCCATTTCGTGCTTACCCGTGCAATTAAGCCCCAAGTCAACTCAAAATCAATCTCAAGCCAAGCATCAATTAATACAAACATCCCCAAGCACTCAAAATAGTCCACACAACATCCCAATGCCACAATCCAAAGCAATTAATACCACAAGAGAAGTTACAACAAATTTCTAAGCATATAACTAAGTGAAACCCTCACTGCAATAGGCTGTATTCTCACAATCATTGAGTCAAGAAATCAATATCAAATTCCAGTGAATAAGATGTCAAATTAAAGCTTCATAAGTGAACTAAAATCAGAAACAAACCTTGCATCATTTGGAGTTCGATATAGATAGTTATGGCCAAAACATTGGGATTGCACAAAACTGTCCAGATTTGCACACATTTCAATAATTGTCATTTTTGAGGTCCTTAGGGTCATATTTAGCCTTAGTCCATTTCTGACAAAAATGTCCAGAACTGAAAAACCTAGCATAACACTAAATTTCATGCATTTTGGACATCATTTACTAAGTAAAATCTTGTTCGTTCTACATGGTCAGTGCATCTGCCAAAACCTGCTTCATTTTTCCAGATTTCCAGATTTGGACACATTTCAAGAATTTTCCCTTTTGAGGACCTTAGAAACAAAATTAGCTTTGGCATATTTCTGTGACAAATGTTCAAAACTGGACAAAATAGTCACCTACCAATTTTTATGAATTTTCAATATCATTTGCCTAGCCAAACTCACCTCGAAACAACTGGTCAGAGAGCTGTCACATATTCCGACTTCACCTATCATCACTTTCAAGCCAAAGTCTTGCCATGCATGGTTGAAGAAGATTATGAACGAACATAAAACTCAAGTACAGAAGCAAACAAATACAGTTAAGAGCATGCATGTGAATTTTTGAAGGATATTCAAGAGGTTTTAGCTCTCACCTTACCAAATCAACAAGAAGATCCACAAAAACTTGTTGATGCACAATTTTCTTCTTCTTCTTTGCCTAGCCGAGATTCCAACTTGGTTTTCTCTATTGTTCCTAGCTTAGTGACCAAGCTCTTAGTACATGCATGTGGTTAGAACAAGAAGAAAAGAAATGGAAGCTAACAAACTCACCAAGGCCGAAATGGTGACTCAAAGGGCTTGCATGTGTGATTCTTGCAACTTAGCTAGCTTGGTTGAGTTCCTTTGCTTGTTGTTTGTCTTGATACACCATAGGATGATGAAGATAAGCTAAGGGATGAAGAAACTCAGCCAAAACCGAGATTGAGAGAGAAGAATGAGAGGGAGAGAGAGAAAAATGAAAAGAAATGAGAGAAATGAAGAAAAATAAGAGTTTTGATGGGCAAAGGAGCATTGTCGGCCTAGGGGCTTGCAATTTTCAGATTTGTCTTCAAGAAGCTTAAATTTTGAAGTGTTTAGCATGGGCAAGGGGGCAATGTCGAGAATGGTGGAGTTTGAGGAGGTTTTAAGCAATTTTTTTATGCATTTGTGTCATAGAATGTCATAAAATGTTGGGAATGAGATTTGAATTATGCAAAGCAAGCACAAGGCTCTCAAAGTGGTCGGCCAAGGCATCAAAAATCTGATTTTTTTGTCATCTTTCAGCATTATTTAATTGTGTGTTGAAAGTGCAAAAAGAATAAAGAATAAAGAATAAGGAATGTCTAGCTTTTTGTGAGATTTTATCTTCTAGTGGGTTGAATTAGTAATTTAATAATAGTTAGTGGATTTTGTAGGATTAATTAATGACCTGGTGTTTCGTGTAAGATGCTTTCTTGTTTAGTGTGAGGGCACGCTTCCTTAGGTTTAGGCCACGCACTACGAGGTAGGACACGAACTACGAGACGAACACATGTTTTCCAAGTAAATGCACGCAATCCTAAATGAATGCACGTAATTCAATGCATGGCACACAAAACGAACACAATTCTTATACCTAGGTCAAGACACGCAAATCTAGATTAGGGCACACGAAACAAGGTATCGCACGCAAATCGAGGTCATGGCACGTATGACGAGGTATGCACGAAAACCAAGACAGGACATGTAATCCAAGGTCAGTCATATAATTAAGGGTCTATGGCACGTAAATCAAGGTAACACACGTTATTCGGGGTCGGGCCTCACATCCTCCCCTCCTTAAAAGAATTTCATCCCGAAATTCATTCTTGCGTATTGAGTTCATTTAGATGGATTCTGACCCTTGTTATTCTTCCTACTCCTGTTCATCCCTTGTTTGGTGATCTCTTATCACAACGAATTCACTTCCTACGTTTCTCCAATCATTTAATTCGATGTGACCTCTACATTTACAGTTCTTTCTTTTGAATGACTCTATTCTCCATTTGATCTTAAGGTCAAGTTCATTAACTAAGGTTAGAATCTCCAAACATAGTCATCAAAGCTGCATAGGGATTCTAACAATATAACTATAACTCCAAAACCATGATTTATGTTGTGTCAATCTTGCATTCATACCTCAAAAGGAATATCACAATAATACCATGATCCTATGATAACATACACTAATTTCAGGATGATAAGTCTATATCCGATTTACATATCCTATCAACTAGCTTCCAAAATTGTTAACACGTAGGATATAAACAAGTTATGGATCATTTCCACAATATGACCCTATCTTCAAGAAGAACTCACCAAACAACTAATCCATCTCAAATCATCATCCATTGATAGTATCATAGTCCTTATCTCGTAGGTACATTAGATTAGAAAGTCTTCTAATGACTAGTCTCCCGGTTACAGGCTCCTATTCATTAACATTCTTCCCCAGTTCCGTTAACCTTTACGCTCGTAATCAAGGAGAAAGACCGTTGAGATTCGTTAAACTCAAACTCTAAGGTTTATTAGGTACCACTAACAAATTGCCATTGAAATTGCATGGGTAAACTAATCATGTTGCACTTGTTCAACTCTTACAAGTAAATTTCATCAGCTTATGATCCAACAATCTATTTTCTTATTCAAATCTTTATTTTCAAGTCACAAGGCTTCAGAATTTTCTTTTAATCTTATCGAAAACTCCAAAGGCGAAAAGTTTCAACCTCAAATAAATTCCACTCACCTCAATCCAAGGTTACGTCATACTTAAGAAGACAATGATCCTACTCACTTAGCGACCTAGTCATTCTTTCGAACACTTAATGCCTGCCAATATATCTTCGACATTAATGTTACTAAGCTGGGTTCATCGCCATGTAAGTGATATCAATGCTCCACTAGGTTACCAACCGTTCAACAACAGTCTTAGGACTATAAGTGGGTACCAAAATGATCGAGCTCATAAGATACTTACACGAGATAACTTCAAGGTTGTATCAACATAAGAATTATGACCACGAGGCATCTTTCCACATAACCTAATATAACTTAAAAAATAATTAACCACTTATTTAACTATCACTACAAGATTCACCCTCTATTCAACAGCCACGATTCGAAGTCTACCAACCGCTAGTTTCTAGACGTGAAATGGTGCACTTAAATACGGTTGTCTAACAACAGTCTCTTGGGTTATCATGACTCTAATCCATATCTACCTTAACTATATGGAATTTTACTCTCCTCATTTACATGTTTAATTAGATATGAGCATTAGACTCATTGACCTTATGTCCAAGGGTTTACTATAAATCATCATGCTCGTGTTTTACTTCCATTATATAAAGCAACCTCTTTACTTGTATGACAATACTTTGTTTCTAAGGAAATGCACATAAAGGATGGATGATACTGAGGTCAAGTAATATTTTTCCTATAGGTTTAATAGGTAAGTTTACCTTCAACCGTGGTTACTGCTTGCAACCTGGACACGATTCCTTTGCCACTTTGGACAATTCTTGACGCGATGTTGATCACTCCCACATCCCTTGCATCTACCAGACCTCTTCCAACATTGGGCTTCCGTGTGCCCCCTCTTGTTGCAATAGTTACATGTATCAGGATGGGGTTTAACCGAGCCTCTCGATGTGACATGACTAAATTGGTTGACTATGGTACCCGACTGTAATCTGTTAGTAGATGCCTTCCCTGAATTCTGGCCTTGACCCTGGGTACTCCCTCTCGTAGTCTATCCTTACACCCTCTGTCGTTTTGGGCATTCTTTGACCTTATGTTGATTACTACCGCAACCGTTACACCTTCCTGTTTTCCTCCAACAGTTAATCTCCAGATGACCTCTACGTGCACAGTGAGTACAACATGGGATTAGAGTAGTAGTAACACCTCCATAAGGGCCTCGAGCTACAGGAATAACTAAACCACCTTGGCAAACTTTCTCAACAGGTAGCCCCTCCGGGCTCTGAACTTGACTCCGTTGACTCGACCCTGCCACTTCCTGACTCTTTTCTCTCTCAGCATTTATTGCCTCGAAAAGAAATTCACCATAGGTGAGAAACTGAAAAGGAGCCAAGCTATTTTGAATCTCGGATCTCAGCCCTTTAATAAATCTCTGGATCTTTTTCTCAGTAGTCTGTACCATTTCGAGAGCATACTGGGATAGTTGATTCCATCGGGTTTCGTACTGTGCAACCGTCAAATCCCCTTGTTTGAAGGTCACGAACTCATTCCTTCGAAGTCTCCCTCTACTTCCAAGAACTCTTCCGACCATTCTAAAAGAGGTTGCCCCATGATGATATGTATTTATATATACAATTATGTTACACAAGAAGCAAAGGTGTACTTATATAATCATACCACATAGGAACAACAATATCTTAATGCATAGGATTGTATAATAAAACATTAACAACTAGTATACAGCCTAGAATACAAGAAACCATTGTAAAATAATAAACACTTAAAGTATACGGTGCACTTGAATCACATAGGCATGTTGAGCACCTAAAACATATTGTTCACAAAAGCGCATAATATTCAATTCTCAAAGCAATTAAAGCACATTAGCACACATTAACACATATAAATAAGACATCATAATTACCTTAGGGCTTCTACCCAAAGTCCGAGAGTTGAACCCGACTAACGCCTAGTTAGTAAACTAACCTCTGATACCATTCAAATATAAGGTGTCACGCCCCAACCCGGCCTATAAAGGTTAGACTAGGGTGTGATCTAAACATTCAAGTCACGTCTTGTACTTAACCGTTCATGAAGATTTAACACTTAACGTTTAAATTTTCTGGAAAACCGGCAGCATAACGGCTGTAATTGGGCTATTTCGTTTGATCTAATTCTCTAAACGCCTCAAAATTTACCATCTCAAATTCATTTTCAACTAAGATTACTATTTATCATCAATTGAAATGCCTACTGGTTGTCTTGATGTCTCATTTAATTAATAACCTAGCATGATACTATGTCTCGTTCGTTTGTTAATCCTCGTTACAAAAGTACCTGTTGATCTTAGCTTAATAGCGAGTACCTGCTTAAGATTTGGTTGGTTCATTTTACTTAGCCCTTACCTAATGCTTCATAATCCTATTATAGGTACTAGCAGTAATAATAGCAAAATGACCATAGTAGCGTCTAGTGTCTGTCTAGTTAACATCAGTACAAACCAAAATTAGATCCTAAATTACAACGGGGGTCTTTTACATTACACATCAAGCAACATAAATAAATAAAAAAAAGAAATAGTCTTCAAGTAGCATAGTTCACAAATAGCCATAATCACGCAAGGCACATAGGACAGGAAATCACTCCAAGGAATTATCGTTAGGCACATCGTCCTCAGGTACCTGTTCTTGATCTTCTTCACCTGAGATGATAAAAGAGGGTGAGTCCTTCTGAACTCAGCAAGGGGGAACGAGAAATAGGTTTTGAAACTCATTTTCCGGTTCAACTTATGAAAGTCCTTTTGCAAGCATGAATATAATACAATTAGGTACATAACAATAATATAAACTAAAGGAACACAATTACCAGTCTTTCCTCCCCGAGGTTCTCCAAGAACCAAGCGAGAGTACTTGTACATATAGTAAAAGGATACAGTGAGCTTTTGCTCTCAGTGGTTACGGCCGACTTCAAATCATCCCCTTAACACGCCAAGTGGGTGTACTCAGGATGTACCCCGAAATCCTATGACCCAACTCTCCGAGGAATTCTAGCCCCCAAACGAGAGAGGGAATTGGACAGTGGTAGTCACGGGTGCACCGGCAAGCCCGATGTCGCCTGGTGTGCGTGATCGCTACCACGCCAAACTGAAAGGTTGCAACCTTGTATGCGATGCACATTTATGACATTTAATATATCACATTAGGAGGACAACAAAGTAGGTTGCCTCCGGACAGTCATCAGATTGCACATTGACACGTAAACAAGCGTGGCACGAATAGACAAGTAATTTCACTTGAAAAGCATATGGAGTTATATGAACATTAAACGGGCAGCCATGTAACACATGTAAATCAAGTCATATAATTCATTTCAAAGTCCACGTAATCAAATATTAGGATTATTCAACATGCAACAACATCTACGTGGGCTCGGATGCAAGAAAGGCCTATTTGTCAACATGCAATGATCAAAATCACATTTAGGGCTATAAGGCAACTGCGGGCAGCCTATTAAACATATAATTACTCTCAATATTCAAAGGTTCAACACTTAGCAAGTTCGCCTAGTCACTAGGGTTTCCATTTCGTGCTTACCCGTGCAATTAAGCCCCAAGTCAACTCAAAATCAATCTCAAGCCACGCATAAATTAATCCAAACATCCCCAATCACTAAAAACAGTCCACACAACATCCCAATGCCAAAATCCAAAGTAATTAATACCACAAGAGAAGTTACAACAAATTTCTAAGCATATAACTAAGTGAAACCCTCACTGCAATAGGCTGTTTTCTCACAATCATTGAGTCAAGCTATCAATCTCAAATTCCAGTGAATAAGATGTCAAATTAAAGCTTAAGAAGTGAACTAAAATCAGAAACAAACCTTGCATCATTTGGAGTTCGAGATCAATATTTATAGCCAAAACAGTGGGATTGTACAAAACTGTCTAGATTTGCACACATTTTAATAATTGTCGTTTTTGAGGTCCTTAGGGTCAGATTTAGCCTTAGTCCATTTCTGAAAAAAATGTCCAGAACTGAAAAACCTAGCGGCACACCAAATTTCATGCATTTTAGATATCATTTACTAAGTAAAAACTGGTTCATTCTACAAGGTCAGTGAATCTGCCAAAACCTGCTTCATTTTTCCAGACTTTCCAGATTTGGACACATTTCAATGATTTTCCATTTTGAGGACCTTAGAGTCAAAAGTAGCTTTGGTATATTTCTTCGAAAAATGTTCAAAACTGTCCAAAATAGTCACCTACCAATTTTTATGAATTTTCAATATCATTTGCCTAGCCAAACTCACCTCGAACCAACTGGTCAGAGAGCTGTCACATAATCCGACTTCACCTATCATCACTTTCAAGCCAAAATCTTGCCATGCATGGTTGAAGAAGCTTATGAACGAAAATATAACTCAAGAACAGAAGCAAAGAGAAACATTTAAGAGCATGTATATGAATTTTTGAAGGATTTTCAAGAGGTTTTAGCCCTCACCTTAGCAAATCAACAACAAGATGCACAAAAACTTGTTGATGCACAATTTTCTTCTTCTTCTTTGCCTAGCCGGGATTCCAACTTGGTTTTCTCTATTTTTACTAGCTTAGTGACCAAGCTCTTAGTACATGCATGTGGTTAGAACAAGAAGAAAAGAAATGGAAGCTAACAAACTCATCAAGGTCGAAATGGTGACTCAAAGGGCTTGCATGTGTGATTCTTGCAACTTAGCTAGCTTGGTTGAGTTCCTTTGCTTGTTGTTTGTCTTGATGCACCATAGGCTGATGAAGATGAGCTAAGGGATGAAGAAACTCAGCCAAAACCGAGATTGAGAGAGAAGAATGAGAGGGAGAGAGAGAAAAATGAAAAGAAATGAGAGAAATGAAGAAAAATAAGAGTTTTGATGGGCAAAGGAGCATTTTCGGCCTAGGGGCTTGCAATTTTCAGATTTGTGTCTTCAAGATGCTTGAATTTTGAAGTGTTTAGCATGGGCAAGGGGCAATGTGGAGTATGGTGGAGTTTGAGGATTTTTTAAGCATTTTTTTTTTGCATTTGTGTCATAGAATGTCATAAAATGTTGGGAATGAGATTTGAATTATGCAAAGCAAGCACAAGGCCCTCAAAGTGGTCGGCCAAAGCATCAAAAATCTGATTTTTTTTGTCATCTTTGAGCATTATTTAATTGTGTGTTGAAAGTGCAAAAAGAATAAAGAATAAAGAATAAGGAATGTCTAGCTTTTTGTGAGATTTTGTCTTCTAGTGGGTTGAATTAGTAATTTAATAATAGTTAGTGGATTTTGTAAGATTAATTAATGGCCTACTGCTTCGTGTAAGATGCTTTCTTGTTTAGCGTGAGGGCACACTTTCCTAAGTTTAGGGCACGCACTATGAGGTAGGGCACAAACTACGAGACGAATGTACATTTTCTAAGTAAATGCACGCAACCCTAAATGAATGCACGTAATTCAATGCAAGGCACACAAAATGAACACAATTCTTAAACCTAGGTCAAGACACGCAAATCTAGATTAGGGCACAAGAAACGAGGTATTGCACGTAAATTGAGGTCAGGGCACGTATGACAAGGTATGCACGAAAACCAAGATAGGACACGTAATCCAAGGTCGGTCATATAATTAAGGGTCTATGGCACGTAAATCAAGGTAACACATGTTATTCGGGGTCAGGCCTCACAGGCTACAAGCCTACTTGGCTGCGGCTATTTTTGGAGCCCGAAATCGAATGGTTTCGTCAATTTCTGGCCACTTTTCTACTTTTGCTCTATTTTTCTGTCCCGGATCGTACGTCGTGAGCTGTGAAAAGGATGACAACCTAACTCGTGGGACATTATTAGGCCCTACAACGGGTCAATATCTTGTTTTGCGAGGATGCTGCGTTGTTGAAGCAGATGGGTTCTCGTTAAGCCCATTAGGCCTTTTGAAAGGCCCATCTCTCTGGGCTGGGAGTATGAACAGTCGACACAAAAGGGATTTGTGCACTCAACATGATGGGTGCGATCATACCAACACTAATGCACTAGATCCCATCAGAACTCTGATGTTAAGCGTGCTTGGGTGAGAGTAGCACTAGGATGGTTGACCCCCTAGGAAGTCCTCGTGTTGCAACCCTTATTTGAATTTTTTTTTGCCTCAGTTAGGCTTGCCAAGATGCTTTATCCATCACATTTCTATTACCGAATCCCGCGGCACCTTGGGCAAGACGACATTGCTTCACGTAGAGGCTGGGCCCACAAACTGAGGGCATGGGGCATGTAACCAGGTCTCCATCATTCCGGTGCCCATTACTTTTGATCCGTAAGGAGTTACGCAGCACACAACATACCGTTGGAAAGCTCTCCGAGAGCTCTACAACGAAAGTAGCAAGCCTGTTGTGCTGCGCCTATTTTCAGAGCGGAAAATTGAACATTTTCATCAGTTTCAGGCCACTTTTATTTTTTTGCGCTGTTTTCCAATCCCGGATCGTACGTCGTGAGCCGCGAAAAGGATGACAACCTAACTCGTCTGACATTTTAGGGCCCTACAATGCATCGATATCTCGGCTTGCGAGGATGCTGCGTTGTTGAAGCGGATGGGTTGTCTTTAAGCCCATCGGGCCTTTTGAATGGGCCATCTCTCTGGGCTGGGAGTGTGAACCGTCGACACAAAAGGGATTTGTGCACTCAACATGATGGGTATGATCATACCAGCAATAATGCACCGGATCCCATCAGAACTTCGAAGTTAAGCATGCTTGGGCGAGAGTAGTACTAGGTTGGGTGACCCCTTGGGAAGTCCTCGTGTCGTACCCCACTTTTCAATTTTTTTTGCCCCAGTTAGGCTTGCCAAGATGCTTCATCCATCACATTTCTATTATCGAATCCCACGGCACCTTGGGCAAGACAACATTGCTTCACGTAGAGGCTGGGCCCACAAACCGAGGGCATGGGGCATGTAACCAGGTCTCCATCATTCCGGTGCCCATTGCTTTTGATCCGTAAGGAGTTACGCAGCACACAACATACCGTTGGAAAGCACTCCGAAAGCTCTACGATGAACGAAGCAAGCCTACTCGGCAACGCCTATTTTCGGAGCCCAAAATTGAACATTTTCATCAATTTCGGGCCAATTTTCCTATTTTGTGCTATTTTTTCATCCCAGATCGTACGTCGTGAGCCACGAAAAGGATGACAACCTAACTCGTGGGACATTATAGGGCCCTACAATGCGTCGATATCTGGTCTTGCGAGGATGCTGCGTTGTTACAGCGGATGGGTTCTCGTTAAGCCCATTGGTCCTTTTGAATAGGCTATCTCTCTAGGCTGGGACCGTGAACCGTCAGCATATAAGGGATTTGTGCCCTCAACATGATGGGTACGATCATACCAGCATTAGTGCACCGAATCCCATTAGAACTCCGAAGTTAAGCGTGCTTGGACAAGAGTAGTACTAGGATGGTTGACCCCCTGGGAAGTCCTCGAGTTGCACCTATTTTTTGAATTTTTTTTGCCTCGGTTAGGCTTGCCAAGATGCTTTATCCATCATATTTCTGTTACCGAATCCCAAGGCACCTTGGGTAAGACAACTTCGCTTCACGTAAAGGCTGGGCCCACATACCGAGGGCGTAGGGCTTATGACCAGGTCTCCGTCGCTCCGGTAACCATAACTTTTGGTTTGCAAGGAGTTATACGACGCACAACATACCATTGGAAAGCTCTCCGAGAGCTCAACGATTGGGGCAAAAAGCCTTCTCGCCTGCGCCTGTTTTCAAAGCCCAAAATCAAATATTTTCATCAATTTCAGGCTACTTTTATGCTTTTGTGCTATTTTTACATCACAGATCGTACGTCGTGAGCCTCGAAAAGGATGACAACCTAACTCGCGGGACATTATAAGGCCCTACAACACCTCGATATCACGTCTTGTGAGGATGCTGCATTGTTGTAGCGGATGGGTTCTCGTTAAGCCCATTGGTCCTTATGAATGGGCTTTCTCTCTGGGCTGGGACTGTGAACTGTCAACACATAAGAGATTTGTACCCTTAACATGATGGGTGTGATCATACCAGTACTAATGCACCGGATCCCACCAGAACTCCGAAGTTAAGCGTGCTTGTGCGAGAGTAGTACTAAGATGGGTGACCCCTTGGGAAGTACTTATGTTGCACCCCCCTTTCCAATTTTTTTTGCCCCGGTTAGGCTTGCCAAGATGCTTTATCCATCCCATTTCTATTACCGAATCCCACGGCACCATGGGTAAGACAACTTTGCTTCACGTAGAGGCTGGGCCCGCAAACCGAGGGCGTGGGCTTATGACCAGGTCTCCGTCGCTTCGGTGCCCATAACTTTTGATCCGTAAGGAGTTACGCGGCGTACAACATACCGTTGGAAAGCTCTCCGAGAGCTCTACAACAAAGGCAACAAGGATGCTTGACTGCGCCTATTTTTTGGAGCCCAAAATTGAATGTTTTCATCAATTTTGGACCACTTTTCTTCTTTTGCGTTGTTTTTTCATTCCGAATCGTGCGTCGTGAGCTGCAAAAAGGGCGACAACCTAACTCACGGGAGATTATAGGGCCCTACATTGCATTGATATCTGGTCTTGTGAGGATGCTGCGTTATTGAAGCAGATGGGTTGTCGTTAAGCCCATTAGCCCTTTTGAATTGGCCATCTCTCTGGGCTGGGACTGTGAACCGTCAACACATAAGGGATTTGTTCCCTCAGCATGACGGGTGCGATCATACCTGCACTAATGCACCGCATCCCATCAGAACTCCGAAGTTAAGTATGATTGGCGAGAGTAGTACTAGGATGGGCAACCCCCTGGGAAGTCCTTATGTTGCACCCCTATTTTCAATTTTTTTTGCCTCGGTTAGGCTTGCAAAGATGCATTATCCATCACATTTCTATTACTGAATCCCAAGACAAGATGCTTCACATAGAGACTGGGCCCGAAAACCGAGGGCGTGGGCTTATGACTAGGTCTCCGTCGCTTCGGTGCCCATAACTTTTGATCCATAAGGAGTTACGCGGCGCATAGCATAACGTTGGAAAGCTCTCCGAGAGCTCTACGATGGAGGCAGCAAGGTTTCTCGGCTGCGCCTATTTTTAGAGCCCAAATTCAAACGTTTTCATCAGTTTCGAGCCATTTTACTTCATTTACGCTGTTTTTCCATCCCGGGTTGTATGTCGTTAGTAGCGAAAAGGATGACAACCTAACTCGCGGGACATTATAGGGGAGTTCAACGCCTCGATATCATGTCTTTCAAGGATGCTGCGTTGTTGAAGTGGATGGGTTGTCGTTAAGCCCATTAGGACTTTTGAATTGGCCATCTCTCTGGGCTGGGACTGTGAACCGTCGACAGATAAGGGTTTTGCACCCTCAACATGACTGGTGCGATCATACCAGCACTAATGCTCCGGATCCCATCAGAACTCCAAAGTTAAGCATGCTCGGTCGATAGTAGTACTAGGATGGTTGACCCTTGGGAAGTTCTCGTGTTGCACCTCTCTTTTCAATTTTTTTTGCCTTGGTTAGGCTTGCCAAGATGCTTTATCCATCACATTTCAATTACCAAATCCCACAGCACCTTGGGCAAGACAACTTCACTTCATGTAGAGGCTGGGCCCGTAAACCGAGGGCGTGGGGCTTGTGACCAGGTATTCGTCGCACCAGTGCCCATAACTTTTTATCCGTAAGGAGTTACGCAGCGCACTGCATACCGTTGGAAAGCTCTTCGAGAGCTCTACGACGAAGGCAGAAGGCCTACTAGGCTGCGGCTATTTTTAGAGCCCAAAATTGAACATTTTCATATGTTTTGGGCCATTTTTCTTCTTTTACGCTATTTTTCTGTCTGAATCGTACGTCGTGAGCCGCGAAAAGGGTGAAAACCAAACTCGTGGGACATTATAGGGCCCTACAATGTGTCGATATCTCGTCTTGCGAGGATGCTACGCTGTTGAAGTCGATGGGTTGTCGTTAAGCCCATTGGGCCTTTTGAATAGGCTATCTCTATGAGGCCCGACACCGAATAACATGTCTTACCTCGATTTGCGCGCCTTAGACCTAAAATTATATGACCGACCTAGGATTACGTGTCCTATCTTAGTTTTCGTGCATACCTCGTTATACGTGCCTTAACCTAGAATTATGTGCCCTAATCCTCGATATACGTGCGATACCTAGATAAACATGCCATGACCTTAATTTACGTGCGAGACCTTGATTTGCGTGTGTCTCTTCGTTTTGTGTGCATTAACTTTGAACTGCGTGCCTTAACCTAGGTTTAAGAGTCGTGTCTTGAATTACGTGCATTACTTTGAATTACGTGCCTTATTTTGATCTACGTTCATTCACCTAGGATTGCATGTGTTAGCATTAAAATCCGTGCACTTATCTTGAAGTATGTGCCTTACTCTTGAAATACGCGATGTACCTCGTAGTTCGTGTCTTACCTCGTAGTTCGTGTCTACCTCGTAATTCGTGCCCTAGACCTAGGAATCCGTGCCACCACGTTGATCAAGAAAGAATCCTACACAAAGCACTAGACAATAAAATAATCCTACACAATCCACTAACCAATATTATATTCCTAATTCAAATTCTCTACAAACTCCACTAACAATAAAATAATACTAAACTATTCCTACATTTTCTACTATCTATTATTCTATTCATAATTCAACTCATCAACAAACATTCCTATATTTTATTCTACCTAGATTCCCTAATTTCACAACATTCCTATGACAATTCTAATGACACAAATGCATAAAAAATTACTCATAGACAACCTCTGACAAAACACTCAACACAATGCATAAAAATTGCCCAAAACCACCTCAATTTCCTCCCATTTTCGACCAAACCACTCATGGCCCATGCTAACATTTCAAAATGCCTCTTGAAGACATAAAAATCAGAATTGCTAAGCTCAAGGCTGAACCCATGCATCAACTTTTGCAAGAAGCCTCATTTTTCTCTCATTTCTCTCATTTTCCTCACATTTCTCTCTCTCCCTCTCATTTTCTCTCTCCATTTCGGTTTTGGCTGAGTTATTCATCTCCATAGCTTCTCTTCTTCACACCATAGCTAAAACAAGCAAGCCACAAGCAAAGGACCTCAACCGAACAAGCTAGGATGCAAAAATCACTCATGCATGTGCATTGAAGCTTCATTTTCGGCCTTGGTGAGTTTTTAAGCTTCCATTTCTTTTCTTCTTGTTCTAACCACATGCATGTACTAAGAACTTGGCCACTAAGCTAGGAAAAATAGAGAGAAATCGGGTGGTGTCTTGGCTAAGCAAGGAAGAAGAAGAAAATCGTGCTTCATCAAGTTTTGTGCATCTTCTTGTTGATTTGCTAAGGTGAGGGTTAAAAGCTTTTGAAAACTCTTTGAAATTTCACATGCATGTTCATAAATGTGTATATTTGCCTCTGTGTTTGAGTTATGTGGTCGTCCATGAGCTTAAACAACCATGCATGGCAAGATCTTGGCTTGAAAATGATGCTAGGTGAAGTCGAATTCTTGTGACAGCTCTCTGACCAGTCTGTTCGAGGTAAGTTTGGCTAAACAAATGATGTTGAAAATGCTTGAAAATTGGTGGGTGACTATTTGGGACAGTTTTGAACATTTTTCCCAGAAATAGGCCGAAGCTAATTTGGACTCTAAGGACCTCAAAATGGCAAATCATTAAAATGTGACCAAATCTGGAAATCTGGGAAAATGAATCAGGTTTTGGCAGATGCACTGACCTTGTGGAGCGAACCATGTTTGACTTAGTAAATGTTGTCCAAAATGTATGAAAATTGGTGTGCTACTAGAATTTTCAGTTCTGGACAATTTTGTCAGAAATGGACCAAAGCTAAAAATGACTCTAAGGACCTCAAAACGTCAATTTCTGAAAAGTGTGCAAATCTGGACAGTTTTGTGCTACCTCACTGTTTCGGCCATAACTAATGATTCTGAACTCCAATTGATGCAAGGTTTGTTTCTGAGTTTAGTTAACTTCTTAAGATTTAATTTGACATCTTATTCACTGAATTTGGAGATTGTTTGTTTACCCGATTGATTGTGAGAAAACAGCCTATTGCAGTGAGTGTTTCACTTAGCTATATGCATGGAAAACTATTGTAACCTCTCTTGTGGTGCTAATTGCTTGGAATTGTGATGTCGGAATATTGCGTGGACTGTTTTGAGTACTTGAGGATGTTTGAATTGAATGATGTATGACTCGGGAATGATGTTGAGTTGACTTAGGGCTTGAACACACGATCGTGCATGAAACGGAAACCCTAATGGCTAAGTAGTCTTACTAAGTGTTAATCATTGGATATTGTGTGAAAACTGTACGTTGCGTGGGCTGCCCGTAAATGTGTTATAACTTCAATTATGGTTTTTACCATTGCATGTTGTCAAATAAGCTTGTCTTGCTACCGAACCCACGTAAATGTTGTTGCATGTCGAATAATTCGTATCACTTGATTATATGAACTTCTTGATGAGTTATATGGCCTATTTTACATGTATTACATGGCTGCCCGTTTAATGTTCATATGGCTCTAGGTGTTCTACAAAATGAAATTTCATGTCAAGCATGCCTCGTTCGTTTACTTGGCAATATGTGATCTTGAAATTGCTCGGAGGCAACCTACTTTGTTGACCTTCTAATGTGAATTGTTAAAAGATATTCAATGGTTTATTTGAACATGATTACTTGGCTGCCCGTTAAAGTTTAATTGCTTTCAAATGGATATATGAAATGATTATATGTTCTTACAATGCCTTATATGCCAATATGTCAAAATGTGATCATATACTTGCTCGGAGGCAACCTACTTTGTTGACCTCCTAATGTGAAATGTTAAATGACATAAATGGGCATTGTATACAAGGTTGCAACCTTTCGTGTGGCATGGTAGTGTTTCACGCACACCGGGCGGCATCAGGCTTGCCGGTGTTACCGTGACTACCATGGTCCAATTCCCTCTCTCGCTTGGCATTTCACCCTCGGAGAGTTGGGTCGTAGGTTTCGGGGTACATCCGGAGTACACCCAATTGGGAGCGATAAGTGGATTATTGAAGTCGGCCGCACCAAATGAATCGAAATTGATATTGAGAGCAAATGCTCACCGTATCCTTTTTACTACGTGTATAAGGACTCTTGCTTGGTTTCTAGAGAACCTTGGGGAGGAAAGACTGGTATTCTTGTTCCTGTGCTTATATGTAAGTACTCTCGCTTGGTTCCTAGAGAACCTCGGGGAGGAAAGACTGGCATTTCTGTTCCCTTACTTTGTATCCGTTACTCGATTTGTTTCTTATAATTGCGTACCTTATTATTTGTAATACGTGACATGTTCTCAAAAAGAGTTTTCATAAATTGAACCGGAAAACAAGTTTCAAAATGTATTTCTCGTTCCCCCTCGCTGAGTTCATAAGGACTCACCCTCTTTTCATCACAGGTAAAGAAGAACAGGTACAGGTACCCGAGGACGGTGTGTCTAACGATGAACCCCTGGAGTGATTGCCTGTCTTGTGTGCCTTGCATGATTGTGGCTATTTGTGAACTATGCTACTTGAAGACTATTTCTTTTATGTTGCTCGTTGTTTATTGATGTAAATGACCCCGTTGTAATTTGGGTCTAATTCTGAGATTGTACTATCTATAACCGGACGAACTTTTATTTGGTTGTTTGCTTCGTTTTCTTAATTAGTAGTTATCGTAGGCATTCAAACCACTAGATGAACAATCAACTAAGTTAATTCTATCTAATTTCACTTAGGTGTTCATTTGCAAACTAAAGGATAATAGGTACTTGCATGATAGGAAATTGAAAAATAAACGGGGCATAGTTATCATGTTAGGCTTATTAACCAAACGAGAGTTTCAAGATAAACTAGTAGGCAAATTGGTTGGTGACAAATAGGAGTCCTTAATGAAATTGGATTAATGATTGGAATAATTGAGGCGTTTAGAGAATTAGGTCAAACCAAAGAGTCCAATTACAGCCGTTATGTTGCCGGTTTTCCGGAAAACTTTGGAGTTTAGGCTAAAAACAATAAGTGTTAAATCTTTATAAACAGTTAAGTACGAGACGTGACTTGAATGTTTAGTTCACACCCTAGTCTAACCTTATTGGCCGGGTTGCGGTGTGACAATCTCTCTGGGCAGGGACTGTGAACTATCAACACATAGAGGATTTGTGCCCTCAACATGACCGGTGCGATCATACCAGCACTAATGCAACGAATCCCATCAGAACTCTAAAGTTAAGCGTGCTTAGGCGAGAGTAGTACTAGGATGGGTGACCCCCTGGGAAGTCCTCATGTTGCACTCCTTTTTCAATTTTTTTCCCCGGTTAGGCTTGCCAAGATGCTTTATCCATCACATTTCTTTTTCTGAATCCCAAGGCACCTTGGGCAAGACAACTTCGCTTCACGTAGAGGCTGGGCCCACAATCCGAGGGCGTGGGGCTTATGACTAGCTATCTGTCGCTCCGGCGACCATAACTTCTGATCAATAAGGAGTTATGCAGTGTACAGCATACCATTAGAAAGCTCTCCGAGAGCTCTACGATGGGGGCAGCAAGCCTTCTTGGCTGCACCTATTTTCGGAGCCCAAAATCCAACATTTTCATCAATTTCGGGCCATTTTTCTTTGTTTGCGCAGTTTTTCCATCCCGAATCATACGTCGTGAGCTGCGAAAAGGATGACAACCTAACTCGTGGGACATCATAAGGCCCTACAACGCGTCGATATCACGTCTTGTGAGGATACTGCGTTGTTGAAGCGGATGGGTTCTCGTTAAGCCAATTGGGCCTTATGAATGGGCCATCTCTCTGGCCTGAGACAATGAACCATCTACACATAAGGGATTTGTACCCTTAACATGACGGGTGAGATCATACCAGCACTAATTCACCGGATCCCATTAGAACTCCGAAGTTAAGCGTGCTTGGGCGAGAGTAGTACTAGGATGGGTGACCCCTTGGGAAGTCCTCGTGTTGCACCCCCCCTTTTCAATATTTTTCGCCCCGGTTAGGCTTGCCAAGATGCTTTATCCATCACATTTCTATTACCGAATCCCACGGCACCTTAGGCACGATAACTTTGCTTCACGTAGAGGTTGGGCCCACAAACCGAGTGCATGGGGCTAGTGACCAGGTCTCCGTCGCTCCGGAACCCATAACTTTTGATCCGTAAGGAGTTACGCGGCGCACAACATACTATTAGAAAGCTCTCCGAGAGCTCCACGATGAAAGAAGCAATCTTGTTCGGCTGCACCTATTTTCGGAGCCCAAATTCGAACGTTTTCATCAGTTTCGGGCCACTTTTCTGCTTTTACACTATTTTTCCATCCCGAATCGTACGTCGTGAGTCACGGACAGGACGACAACCTAACTCGCATGATATTATATGGCTCTACAATGCATCGATATCACGTCTTGTAAGGATGCTGCATTGTTGAAGCGGATGTGTTCTTGTTAAGCCAATTGGGCCTTTTGAATAGGCCATCTCTCTAGGCTGGGACTGTGAACAGTCAACACATAAGGGATTTCTACCCTCTGTCACGCCCCGACCCAACCCCTAAGCTAAAGGTTAAGTCCGGACCCGACACACGGACAGAGTCTCTCCCGTACCGTGGACATTCCAAAAACCTGTAAACACTTAAACCAAGTCCCAACAATACAATACAAGCTTTTCTTAATTAAACAACAAAGCTATAAGGCCATCCGAGCCTTATGGTACACAATAGCTCCAAAACACATAAGCATGCGAGAACTTGTTGTTAGCATAGTTTTATAATCATAACATTCTAGGAAATCAATAAAACAACTTAAAGGATAATGCATTCTACATTAACCATCCACTCCCAAGCATGCAAGGAAATAAAGGCAAGAATAAAAGTTATTACAAGACATGGCCTCCAATTCTACCCCACAATCTACTCTCCTTCAATTTGCACAACAAACATATACATAGCCCTTAGGCCACAAAATAGTACATAAATCAATTAGTTGAACTTTCCACAAAGCAGCAAATTCATTAACCACCTCAAGCTATCAGGCACAGCAACTAAGGTAAAGGCTCAATCTGAACTTCTTCTTCCTCAACTAAATCAACAAGCTGGGGATCACCCTCAGCGTCTCCTGAAACAGATATCGAGGTACGAGCAACCACTGTTGCCTAGTGAGGGATATAGTCCCGGGGCGTGCAATGCAACATATAATACAATTATACAACAGTAGCACTTAGACAATTAAAGAAACAACGATAACTTAAATAACCACACATTTAAAAGGATACGTTTCAACAATCCCCTATACACCAATCTTCACTGGTCTTCAATCACGATCCACGAACCACGAGCACGATCACGATAAGCCGGCATAACCCCAATCACTCCAGTGGGTGTACTCCGGATGTACCCCGAATCCTACGACCCAACATCCCCTGGCAATCTCCGGACCACGCCAATGAGAGAATAGGTGACGGAGTTTGACTCTCCACCGGCAAGCACCCTGCACCCCAGCAGATATTCAACACATACGACCCTGACACTATGGTTGCGCAACCACTATGCAATGCACTTAACGATGGCAAGTTAATAGCAATAATATAAGCATTAACACATATGAGGATCAACAAAGTAGGTTGACCTCGATGCAATCAGAATAGAACAATTATATAAGAAAATATGCAGTTTTGCAAAGAGACATTACAAAATAACCATAGAATTATACCAAAAGCTCCAAATCAACTTAATATCACATATAAACACTCAAGAAGTCATGCCGTGCATTTAGAAGTGTGAGACAACCGAAATTGCACTTAAACCCCTTTATTTTACAAACTATTTCTCTTCCAAACCAAAGTTAATGATTTCATTTTCAAAGAAAACTCTCCCAACCTTCTAACTAACCCTCAAGGTACCCTCTCAACCCTCTAACTCATTCAAATGCCCGCGTTTACCC
This sequence comes from Ehretia macrophylla, assembly GCA_037974665.1. Lineage (NCBI taxonomy): Eukaryota > Viridiplantae > Streptophyta > Magnoliopsida > Boraginales > Ehretiaceae > Ehretia > Ehretia macrophylla. Next base: position 81,884,328 of record CM075770.1, on the reverse strand, counting down.
CGAAAACCCCAAATTTCCTATTATGGCTTTAAACCACACATATATGGTCCGGGCTTCAAACAAGGGATATCAAGGCATCTATAGCACCTAGGCAGCCTAAGGATACTAGAATTGAAGCCCGAATCCACCCGGATTCGCATTAACCCCAAAAGCCCCAAGTTAAAGTCGGCTATTTTCCATATTTAGGCGATTTAAGGGCAATGCAAGTGCACGGGGTTATTAGGTTACCTTCACTAGCACCTAAGGCGTCTATTAGGAGCATTAAATCAAGCTAATTCGAGCAATTACACAAAACCCTAGAAAAAACGTCACTATTCATCCTAAAAATCAAACTAACGATTCTAACCGTTTAAATTGCGAAACGACAGCTCAAATATGTTCTCTAGCATTCATGTAGATAGTATATTAGCATAGATAACTCATACAATAGCATTTGATCACATTTTCAACAAATCAAGAAATTGACAACTATTTAAAAATGCAAAAACAAGCCGTGAAATCTCTCACCAATACGCGTAGGAGCACCTAGGAACCTTGCAAACACCCTACACTAGTTGCTCAAGGCTTGGCTTGGCTTGAATTGATGATTTGATGAAGCAAAATCTCCAAATGCACAAGAGAGGGGCTGTCGGGTTTGGGGCACTGTTCACTGCTGAAATTTTTGTGTTTTTGTGCTAAAATGTGCTTATGTTATGTTTTAATAGGTAAGTCTTGAGGTGGGTTAAGTTTGGGTGCTTAAGGTGGTTTATTTTAATGCGCGTTGCTAGCTCAAAACGAGGCTAATGTGTAAACATAGGCTAGCTAATTAAATTTCTAAGTTATGTTACGTAACACTATTCACTCAACTACAAAAATCATTTTCTAAACGAGCCCTCCTAACGCCTTTAGCTCAAATGCACATTTTTCCCACTACTTTTACAATTAATATGATTTAATAAAAATGCTAATTAACTAATAGAAAGCAGTTTAAAAACAGGGTGAATAGTAGTCACAAAAGTCAGTTAGTAAGGCACAGAAATAAATGCGCAAACAAGGGATGCAACAGTAATTAAATGCATGGCTAAATCTCGGGCATCACATCCTCTCCCCCTTAAACTAATTGCGTCCACGCAATTCTTACATGATTCTCTCTTTCCCAAGTCGCATCCTCTACTCCGTGATGAACCCACAGAACTTTAACCATCGGAATGCTTTTAGTCCTCAGCTCCTGAACTTTCTGATCAACAATTCGAAGAGGTTTCTCTGTGTAGGTCAAAGTTTCACTGATCTCTAGCGGTTCCGGCTCAAGTATGTGAGAGGGATCTGGCTGATACTTCCGAAGCATGGAAACATGGAATACGTCATGAATTCTGCCCAAACTGGGAGGTAAAGCTAGACGGTAAGCCAAATCACCAACAGTTTCAGTTATCTCAAATGGTCCCACATATCGAGGACTGAGTTTACCTCCTTTACCATGCCGAATCAAACCCTTGTGAGGAGAAATTTTTAGAAATACCCGGTCCCCAACAGTAAATTTTAGATCACGACGTCGTCTATCTGCATAACTCTTTTGCCAGTTCTGTGCTGTAAGCATTCTTTTTCTGATAAGCTGCACCTGATCAATCATCTTGTTCATTTCAGGTAAGAGAGTAGGGTCGATAGTCTTCATCTCGCCAACATCATAGGAGACCGGCATTTACGCCCATAAAGTGCCTCATAAGGTGCCATACCAATAGTAGCTTGATAACTATTGTTGTAGGCGAACTCTGCTAGTGGCAAATATTTCTCCTAACTCTTACCGAAGTCCAGAATGCAAGCCCGTAACATATCCTCAAGGATCAAGATAGTTCTCTCGGATTGACCATCTGTCTGAGGATGATAAGCTGTACTGAAATTCAAATTCGTGCCCAAAGCTTTCTGAATCTTCTGCCAGAACTGAGATGTGAATCTGGGATCTCTATCTGACACGATACTCTTTGGAATTCCATGTAGTCGGACAACATTCTCAATATACAACTCTGCCAGTTTATCAAGAGAATCAGACTTCTTTTTAGCAATAAAATGAGAAGTCTTGGTCAGTCTATCCACAATAACCCAGACTGAGTCATTACCCCTCGAAGACCTCGGTAAATCTGATACGAAATCCATAGTAATATGATCCCATTTCCAAACAGGAATAGCCAAAGGTTGCAACAACCCTGCAGGTCTCTGATGTTCTGCTTTAACTTTCTGGCAAGTAAGGCATCGAGCAACATAGTCAGCAATTTCTCTCTTCATATTATTCCACCAGAAGTTCTGCTTCAAATCTTTATACATTTTCGTACTACCTGGATGGATAGTATATCTAGAATTGTGTGCCTCAGCAAGAATATCCTTCTTCAGAGTTGGATCATTCGGAATACAGATTCTACCTTTGAATTTGAGAATACCATCGTCGTGCAGTTTGAAATCCGACTCTCCCCCTTTAGAATTCTCTAAGACTTTCAACAATTGAAGATCAGCCTGTTGAGCTTCTCGAATCCTGGATAACAACAGAGATTGAATCTGCAAACTTGCAAATTGAATACCAGAATTTGAAGTACTAGGCTTCCATAAGCACAATTCTTCCATGAATTCCCAATTCTTGATAATCAAGCTAGCAACAGTAGCCTTTCGGCTCAAAGCATCGGCAACAATATTGGCCTTACCTGGAAGATAGTTAATGGTGCAGTTATAGTCCTCAAGTAATTCCAGCCAACGCCTCTGCCTCATGTTCAACTCTTTCTGTGAAAACAGATATTTCAAGCTCTTATGATCGGTGAAGATTTCAAATTTGTTGCCCTAGAGATAATGACGCCATTTCTTTAATGCAAGAATGATAGCTGCAAGCTCAAGATCATGAGTCGGATAGTTGAGTTCATAAGGTTTCAGTTTCCTGGAAGCATAAGCAATAACCCTGCCATTCTGCATCAATACACAACCCAGACCTTCCTTCGAAGCATCACTATAGATCACCAGATTATCATAACCCTCAGGTAAAGCAAGAATAGGAGCAGTGGTCAATCTCTTCTTCAATTCCTAGAAGCTGGCCTCGCATTTATCACTCCAGTCAAATACGGTTTTCTTCTGAGTAAGTTGAGTTAAAGGCCCTGCAATCTTAGAGAAATCCTTGACAAACCTCCGATAATACCCAGCTAAACCAAGGAAACTACGAATCTCCGTGACAGTTTCAGGTCGTTTCCAAGATAACACAACTTCAATCTTTGCTAGATCAACAGAAATACCATCCTGCGAGATAATATGGCCAAGAAAAGCAACTTGCTTAAGCCATAATTCACATTTGCTAAACTTTGCAAATAACTGATGCTCCTGTAGAGTCTGCAACACAATTCTGAGATGCTGTTCATGCTCTGCTTCAGATTTAGAATAGACAAGAATATCATCAATGAATATGACCACAAATTGATCCAGATAAGGACGGAATACCCTCTGCATTAAATCCATGAATGCGGCTGGAGCATTAGTAACACCAAACGGCAAGACAACAAACTCATAATGGCCATATCGAGTTCTGAAAGCAGTTTTAGGAACATCATCTTTCTTAATCCTCAGTTGATAATAGCCCTGCCTCAGATCAAATTTAGAGAATACCCTGGCGCCTTGCAACTGATCAAACAACTCTTCGATTAAAGGCAAAGGATATTTATTTTTGATGGTTACCTGATTAAGACCTCGATAATCAATGCATAGGTGAAGAGATCCGTCTTTCTTTTTAACCAATAGAACTGGCGCACCCCATGGTGAAGAACTCGACTGAATGAATCCCTTCTCAAGCAAGCCCTGCAATTGAACTTTCAATTCCTGTAACTCAGGTGGAGCCATTCTGTACGGAGTCCTAGAGATAGGTGAAGTCCCCGGCAATAAATCAATCATGAACTCTATCTCTCTATCAGGCGGTAACCCAGGTAATTCCTCAGGAAAGACCCCTGGAAACTCTCTCACGATAGGTACATCATTCAATTTCAATTGATCCCCAGGTTGATTAATCAAATATGCAAGATAAGCCTCACAACCCTTGCTCAATAATTTAGATGCCCTAATAGAAGAAATAATAGGAGTTCCCGTAGATTTTCTACTACCAACTATTTTAAGTACAGGCTGGTCAGGCATTTCTAGATACACAATCTTCTTTCTACAATCAAGCTGGGCATAATATTTACTTAACCAGTCCATCCCCAATATAATTTCAAAGTCATTGAAGGGTAGGATAATCAAATCAGCAGGAAAAACACGACCCTCAATAAATATACTACATGCTCTGCAAATAGATCTAGTAACAAACTTCGGACCCATAGGAGTATAAACCACAATCTCATGCAACAATTTATCATGTTTCAATTTAGCATTTTGTGCACAAGTAGGAGTAATAAAAGAATGCGAAGCCCCGAAATCAATTAAAACCTTAACTGACTGATCATTAAGAAGAAAAATACCTTCTACCACAGCAGTAGTGTCCGGAAGCTCCTCAGCATCCAAAGCAAATACACGGGCCTGACCTCGTGGTGGTGGTGCTGCAGCTGGTGCCCTGGTCTGAGAGTTCTGAGCTGATGTCTGACCCCTAGGGTTCTTAAATTTCTAACAGTCTTTAACCCTGTGCTGATCACTGCTGCAACCTGTACACTTGTTATGTTTTTTCCAACAAACATCCTCAGTGTGGCCTTGGCGCTGACAGAAGCTGCACTGCTGGTGACGTCTTGCAACAGTGCCTCCTGAAGGAGCTCTGTAAGTAGAGGTAGCTGAACTACCCTGCTGCGAACGGGAAACTGCTGGACGAAACTGACTCTGAGTCTGACTCTGAACTGGTCGTGCCTGAGTCTGAGTAGGCCCTGTGTAACTCTGAGTCTGCCTCGGCTGTGAACTCTGCCCAACTGATACAGCCTGCCCCTAGTACCCTTGACTCTAAGACTGAAACCGTTTACTCGATTGACTGGTCTCGGCTAACACATCGGCCTTCCGTTTCTCATATCTCGAGGCAGCTCGGACTACTGCAGCATAGTTAGGAAAATCATTTGAAGACAAGTTCAGCATAATATCCCTCCTCAAACCCAGGATGAACCTCTGGATCTTCATGTCCTCCGGCTGAATTAAAGCTGGTGCATAACGGGAAAGCCGGGTAAAAGTAGCCTCGTATTGATCTACCGTCATACTTCCCTGCTTCAAGTTTATGAACTCAGTTTGTCGCCTCTCGCGGGCAACTACCGATATATACTTGTCTCGAAATTCTCGGACAAAGTCGGCCCACGAATGATGACCTCCCTCAGCTCCCCATTTCTCACTGATGGTATTCCACCAATCTTCAGCATCACCCTCGAGAAGGAAAGTAGCATAAGTAATCTTCCTGTCATCATGGCACTCGAGTATTGCTGCCACTCTCTCAAACTTCCTTAGCCACATCTCAGCTTTCATATCGTCCGGCTCCCCAAAGAAAGTATAGGCCCCATTATGTATAAACCGATCATACAGATTCCCTCCGATAGGACCACTACCTCTGGCTCTCGCAGCCTGATTACTTCCAACGGCCCCTGGCTGACCCTGTTGTGTAACAAACTGGGCGATAGTGTTCATAGCTGTGGCCATCGTGGCCAAGATCTGTGTAGTGCTCGGTTCTTGAACCTGCGGTGCATTTTCGGCCACCTCAGCTTCTTGCCCCTGAACCCCCTCGGGTTCTCCACCAACATTCGGATTATCAGCACGACGGCGAGGCCCCATCTCGAATAGCTAGAATGCAAAGTATTATGACAGGTATATATATGTATATATGAAATTTATAAGTAAACACCTAAAGAAAAGTCCAATTAGATTCACATAAAGTCAAGTACATAGAAGTTCAAATGAATATTCCACATTCTTGAAGTAAACATAAATCACTAGATCATACTTGACATTCTAGACTCTTGATATTCTATTTCCATGCTAGCATGTTCATTCCTTATTCAAATTTCACTTAGGTCAATCAAAATCAAAGACTCATGTATTCACAAAGTCACATAACAAGTCTCTACCCACAGACCAAGAAAAAATTTAACCCGGCTTCATGCAATCTATAGCTCTGATACCACTTAAATGTCACGCCCCGACCCAACCCCCAAGCTAAAGGTTAAGTCCGGACCCAACACACGGACATAGTCTCCCCTGTACCGTGGACATTCCAAAAACCTGTAAACACTTAAACCAAGTCCCAACAATACAATACAAGCTTTTCTTAATTAAACAACAAAGCTATAAGGCCATCTGAGCCTTATGGTACACAATAGCTCCAAAACACACAAGCATGCGAGAACTTGTTGTTAGCATAGTTTTATAATCATAACATTCTAGGAAATCAATCAAACAACTTGAAGGATAACGCATTCTACATTAACCATCCACTCCCAAGCATGCAAGGAAATAAAGGCAAGAATAAAAGTTATTACAAGACATGGCTTCCAATTCTACACCACAATCTACTATCCTTCAATTTGCACATCAAACATATACATAGCCCTTAGGCCACAAAATAGTACATAAATCAATTAGTTGAACTTTCCACATAGCAGCAAATTCATTAACCACCTCAAGCTATCAGGCACAGCAACTAAGGTAAAGGCTCAATCTGAACTTCTTCTTCCTCAACTAAATCAACAAGCTGGGGATCACCCTCAGCGTCTCTTGAAACAGATATCGAGGTATGAGCAACCACTGTTGCCCAGTGAGGGATATAGTCCCGGGGCGTGCAATGCAACATATAATACAATTATACAACAGTAACACTTAGACAATTAAAGAAACAACGATAACTTAAATAACCACACATTTAAAAGGATACGTTTCAACAATCCCCTATACACCAATCTTCACTGGTCTTCAATCACGATCCACGAACCACGAGCACGATCACGATAAGCCGGCATAACCCCAATCACTCCAGTGGGTGTACTCCGGATGTACCCCGAATCCTACGACCCAACATCCCCTAGCAATCTCCAGACCAGGCGAATGAGGGAATAGGGTACGGAGTTTGAATATCCACCGGCAAGCCCTCTGCCGCCCAGCCGATATTCAACACATCCACCCCTGACACTATGGTTGCGCAACCACTATGCAATGCACTTAACGATGGCAAGTTAATAGCAATAATATAAGCATTAACACATATGAGGATCAACAAAGTAGGTTGACCTCGATGCAATCAGAATAGAACAATTATATAAGCAAATATGCAGTTTTGCAAAGAGACATTACAAAATAACCATAGAATTATACCAAAAGCTCCAAATCAACTTAATATCACATATAAACACTCAAGAAGTCATGCCGTGCGTTTAGAAGTGCGAGACAACCGAAATTGCACTTAAACCCCTTTATTTTACAAACTATTTCTCTTCCAAACCAAAGTTAATGATTTCATTTTCAAAGGAAACTCTCCCAACCTTCTAACTAACCCTCAAGGTACCCTCTCAACCCTCTAACTCATTCAAATGCCCGCGTTTACCCCGAAAGCCCCAAATTTTCTATTATGGCTTTAAACCACACATACATGGTCCGGGCTTCAAACAAGGGATATCAAGGCATCTATAGCACCTAGGTATCCTAAGGATACTAGAATTGAAGCCCGAATCCACCCGGATTCGCATTAACCCCAAAAGCCCCAAGTTAAAGTCGGCTATTTTCCATATTTAGGCGATTTAAGGGCAATGCAAGTGCACGGGATTATTAGGTTACCTTCACTAGCACCTAAGGCGTCTATTAGGAGCATTAAATCAAGCTAATTCGAGCAATTACACAAAACCCTAGAAAAAACGTCACTATTCATCCTAAAAATCAAACTAACGATTCTAACCATTTAAATTGCGAAACAACAGCTCAAATATGTTCTATAGCATTCATATAGATGGTATATTAGCATAGATAACTCATACAATAGCATTTGATCACATTTTCAACAAATCAAGTAATTGACAACTATTTAGAAATGCAAAAACAAAGCCGTGAAATCCCTCACCAATACGCGTAGGAGCACCTAGGAACCTTGCAAACACCCTACACTAGTTGCTCAAGGCTTGGCTTGGCTTGAATTGATGATTTGATGAAGAAAAATCTCCAAATGCACAAGAGAGGGGCTGTCGGGTTTGGGGTACTGTTCACTGCTGAAATTTTTGTGTTTTTGTGCTAAAATGTGCTTATGTTATGTTTTAAAAGGTAAGTCTTGAGGTGGGTTAAGTTTGGGTGCTTAAGGTGGTTTATTTTAATGCGCGTTGCTAGCTCAAAACGAGGCTAATGTGTAAAACATAGGCTAGCTAATTAAATTTCTAAGTTATGTTACGTAACACTATTCACTCAATTACAAAAATCATTTTCTAAACAACCCCTCCTAACGCCTTTAGCTCAAATGCACATTTTTCCCACTACTTTTACAATTAATATGATTTAATAAAAATGCTAATTAACTAATAGAAAGCAGTTTAAAAACGGGGTGAATAGTAGTCACAAAAGTCAGTTAGTAAGGCACAGAAATAAATGCGCAAACAAGGGATGCAACAGTAATTAAATGCATGGCTAAATCTCGGGCGTCACACCCTCAACATAACGGGTGCGATCATACCTACACTAATGCACCGGATCCCATCAGAACTCCGAAGTTAAGCATGCTTGGGCGAGAGTAGTACTAGGATGGGTGACCCCTTGGGAAGTCCTCGTGTTGCACCCCCTTTTTCAATTTTTTTTGCCCCGGTTAGGCTTGCCAACATGCTTTATCCATCACATTTCTATTACCGAATCCCACGGCACCTTGGGCAAGACAACTTTGCTTCACGTAGATGCTGGGCCCGTAAACCGAGGGCGTGGGGCATGCGACCTGGTCTCCGTCGATCCGAAGCCTATAACTTTTGATCCGTAAGGAGTTACGCGGCATACAGCATACCGTTGGAAAGCTCTCCAAGAGCTCTACGACAAAAGAAGCAAGCTTACTCAGCTACGCCTATTTTCAGAGCCCAAAATTGAACGTTTTCCTCAGTTTAGGACACTTTTCTTCTTTTGCGATGTTTTTCTGTACCGAGTCGTACGTCGTGAGCCGCGAAGAAGATGACAGCCTATCTCGTGGGATATTATCAGGCCCTACAATGCTTCGATATCTCATCTTGCGAGGATACTACATTGTTGAAGCGTATGGGTTGTCGTGAAGCCCATTGGGCCTTTTGAATCGGCCATCTCTCTAGGTTGGGACTGTGAACCATCAACACATAAGGGATTTGTGCCCTCAACATGACGGGTGCGATCATACCAGCACTAATGCACCGGATCCCATCACAACTCCGAAGTTAAGTGTGCTTGGGCGAGAGTAGTACTAGGATGGTTGACCCCCTGGGAAGTCCTCGTGTTGCACCCTTCTTTTCAATTTTTTTTTTGCCTCGGTTAGGCTTGCTAAGATGCTTTATCCATCATATTTCTATTACCAAATCCCACGGCAACTTGGGCAAGACAACTTCGCTTCACGTAGAGGCTAGGCCCGCAAACCGAGGGCGTGGGCTTATGACCAGGTCTCCGTCGCTCCAGTGCCCATAACTTTTGATCCGTAAGGAGTTACGCGGCGCACAGCATACCGTTGGAAAGATCTCCGATACCTCTATGATAGGGGCAACAAGGCTTCTCAGCTACACCTATTTTCAGAGCCCAATATCAAATGTTTTCATCAATTTTGGGTTACTTTTCTGCTTTTACGCTATTTTTCCAATTCGGATCGTATGTCGTGAGCCGCAAAAAGGATGACAAACTAACTCGCGGGACATTATAGGGACGTACAACACGTCGATATCACGTCTTGCGAGGATGCTGAGTTGTTATAGCGGATGGGTTCTCGTTAAGCCCATTGGACCTTTTGAATGGGCCATCTGTCTGGGCTGGGACTGTGAACCATCAATACATAAGGGATTTGTGCCCTCAGCATGACGGGTACGACTATACCAGCACTAATGCACTGGATCCCATCAAAACCCTGAAGTTAAGTGTGCTTGGGCGAGAGTAGTACTAGGATGGGTGACCCCTTGGGAAGTCCTCGTGTTGCACCCCCCATTTCAATTTTTTTTGCCCCGGTTAGGCTTTCCAACATGCTTTGTCTAACATATTTCTATTATCCAATCCCATGGCACCTTGGGCAAGACAACTTCACTTCACGTAGAGGCTGGGCCCGCAAACCGAGGGCATGGGGCTTGTGACCAGGTCTCAGTCACTCCGGTGCCCATAACTTTTGATCTGTAAGCAGTTACGCGGTGCATAGCATACCGTTGGAAAGCGCTCCAAGAGCTCTACGACAAAGGCAACAATTATGCTTAGCTGCACCTATTTTTAGAGACCAAAATTGAATGTTCTTCTTTTGCACTCTTTTTCCATCCAGGATCGTGTGTCGTGAGCTGCGAAAAGGACGACAACCTAAGTCGCAGGACATTATAGGGCCCTACAACGCGTCAATATCTGGTCTTGCGAGGATGCTGCGTTGTTGAAGAGGATGGGTCGTCGTTAAGCCCATTGGTTCTTTTGAATTGGCCATCTCTCTGGGCTGGGACTGTGAGTCGTCAACACATAAGGGATTTGTTCCCTCAACATGAGGGGTGCGATCATACCAGCACTAATGCATCGGATTCCATCAGAACTCCGATGTTAAGCGTGCTTGGGTGAGAGTAGTACTAGGATGGGCGACCCCCAGGGAAGTCCTCGTGTTGCGCCCCTTTTTCAATTTTTTTTGCCTCGGTTAGGCTTGCCAAGATGCTTTATCCACAACAATTCTATTACCTAATCCCACCGCACCATGGGCAAGACAACTTTGCTTCACGTAGAGGTTGGGCTCGCAAACCGAGGGCATGGGGTTTATGACCAGGTCTCTGTCGCTCCGGTGCCCAAAATTTTTGATCCATAAGGAGTTACGCGACGCACAACATACCGTTGGAAAGTTCTCTGAGAGCTCTCCGATAGGGGCAACAAGCCTTCTCGAATGCGCCTGTTTTCAGAGCCCAAAATCTAACATTTTCATCAGTTTCATGCCACTTTTTCCATTTGCGGTATTTTTCCATCCTGGATCGTACGTCGTGAGCCGCGAAAAGGATGACAACCTAACTCGCGGGATATTATAGGGCCCTTCAATGCGTCGATATAACGTCATGCGAGGATACTACATTGTTATAGTGGCTAGGTTCTCGTTAAGCCAATTGGGCCTTTTGAATGGGCCATCTCTCTGGTTTGGGACTGTGAACTGTCAGAACATAAGAGATTTGTGCCCTCAACATGACGGGTGCGATCATACCAGCACTAATGCACCGGATCCTATCAGAACTCCGAAGTTAAGCGTGCTTGGGCGAGAGTAGTACTCGGATGGGTGACACCTTAGGAAGTCCTCGTGTTGTACCCCCATTTTCAAATTTTTTTTCCCCAGTTAGGGTTGCCAAGATGCTTTATCCATCACATTTCTATTACCGAATCCCACGGCACCTTGGGCAAGACAACTTTGCTTCACATAGAGGTTGGGCCCGTAAACTGAGGGCGTGGGGCATGTGACCAGGTCTCCGTCACTCCGATGCCCATAATTTTTTATCCGTAAGGAGTTATGCGGTGCACAGCATACTGTTAGAAAGCTCTTCGAGAGCTCTACGACAAAAGAAGCAATCCTGCTCAGTTGCACCTATTTTCGAAGCCCAAAATTAAACATTTTCATCAGTTTTGGGCCACTTTTCTTCTTTTACGCTGTATTTCTATCCCGAATCGTGCGTCATGAACTTTGAAAAAGATGACAACCTAACTCGTGGGACGTTATAGGGCCCTACAACCCGACGATATCTCGTCTTGCAATCATGTTGCGCTGTTGAAGCGGATGGGTTGTCGTTAAGCCCATTGGGCCTTTTGAATGGGCCATCTCTGTGGGCTGGGATAGTGAACCGTCAACATATAAGGGATTTGTGCCCTCAATATGATGGGTGTGATCATACCACCACTTATGCACCGGATCCCATCAGAACTCCGAAGTTAAGCGTGCTTGAGCGAGAGTAGTACTAGGATGGTGGACCCCCTGGGAAGTCCTCGTGTTGCACCACTCTTTTCAATTTTTTTTGCCTCAGATAAGCTTGCCAAGATGCTTTATCCATCACATTTCTATTACCGAATCCCTCGGTACCTTGGGCAAGACAACTTTGCTTCACGTAGAGGCTGGGCCCGCAAACCAAGGGCATGGAGCTTGTGACCAAGTCTCCGTCACTCCGGTGCCCATAACTTTTGATCTGTAAGGAGTTACACGGTGCACAAAATACCATTGGAAAGCTCTATGAGAGCTCTACGACGAAGGCAACAATTATGCTTAGCTGCACCTATTTTCGGATACCAAAATTGAATGTTCTTCTTTTGCACTCTTTTTCCATCTGGGATCGTGCATCGTGAGCTGTGAAAAGGACGACAACCTTACTTGCAGGAAATTATAGGGCCCTATAACGTGTCGATATCTGGTCTTGCGAGGATGCTACATTGTTGAAGATGATGGGTCATCGTGAAGCCCATTGGGCCTTTTCAATTGGCCATCTCTCTGGGCTGGGACTGTGAGTCGTCAACACATAAGAGATTTGTTCCCTCAGCATGAGGGGTACGATCATACCAGTACTAATGCACCGGATCCCATCAGAACTCCGAAGTTAAGCGTGTTTGGGCGAGAGTAGTACTAGGATGGGCGACCCCCGGGGAAGTCCTCATGTTGCGCCCATTTTTTCAATTTTTTTTGCCTCGGTTAGGCTTGCCAAGATGCTTTATCCACAACAATTCTATTACCTAATCCCGCGGAACCTTGGGCAAGACAACTTCGCTTCACGTAGAGGATGGGCCTGCAAACTGAGGGCATGGGGTTTATGACCAGGTCTCCGTCACTCTGGTGCCCAAAACTTTTGATCCGTAAGGAGTTACGTGACACACAACATACCATTGGAAAGCTCTCTGAGAGCTAGGGGCAACAAGCCTTCTCAGCTGCGCCTGTTTTTGGAGCCCAAAATCTAACATTTTCATCAGTTTCAGGCCACTTTTTGCGTTTGTGGTATTTTTCCATCCCGGATCGTACGTCGTGAGCCGCGAAAAGGACGACAACCTAACTCGTGGGACATTATAGGGCCCTACAATGCGTCGATATCACGTCGTACAAGGATACTGCGTTGTTATAGCGGCTAGGTTCTCGTTAAGCCAATTGAGCCTTTTGAATGGGCCATCTCTCTGGTCTAGGACTGTGAACCGTCAGCACATAAGGGATTTGTGCCCTCAACATGACGGGTGCGATCATACCAGCACTAATGCACCGGATCCTATCAGAACACCGAAGTTAAGCGTGCTTGGGCGAGAGTAGTACTCGGATGGGTGACACCTTAGGAAGTTCTCGTGTTGTACCCCCCTTTTCAATTTTTTTCCCCAGTTAGGGTTGCCAAGATGCTTTATCCATCACATTTCTATTACTGAATCCCATGGCACCTTGGGGAAGACAACTTCGCTTCACGGAGAGGCGGGGCCCACGAACCGAGGGCGCGGGGCTTGTGACCAGCTCTCCATCACTCCAATGCCCATATCTTTTGATCCGTAAGGAGTTACGCAGTGCACAACATACTGTTAGAAAGCTCTTTGAGAGCTCTACGACGAAAGAAGCATCTCTACCTTGCAGCGCCTGTTTTTGGAGCCCAAAATTGAACATTTTCATCAGTTTCGGGCCACTTTTCTTCTTTTGCGTTGTATTTTCATCCCGGATCGTACGTCATGAGCTACGAAAAGGATGACAACCTAACTCGTGGGATATTACAGGGCCCTACAACGCGTCGATATATCGTCTTGCGAGGATGCTGCGTTGTTCAAGCGGATGGGTTATCGTTAAGCCCATTGGGCCTTTTGAATAGGCCATCTCTCTGGGTTGGGACAATGAACCATCAACACATAAGGAATTTGTGCCCTTAACATGACGGGTGCAATCATACCAGCACTAATGCACCGGATCCCATCAGAACTCAAACTTAAGTGTGCTTGGGCGGGAGTAGTACAAGGATGGTTGACCCCCTGGGAAGTTCTCGTGTTGCACTGCTCTTTTCAATTTTTTTTTGCCTCGGTTAGGCTTGCCAAGATGCTTTATCCATCACATTTCTATTACCGAATCCCACGGTACCTTGGGCAAGACAACTTTGCTTCACGTAGAGGCTGGACCCAAAAACCGAGGGTGTGGGGCTTATAACCAGGTCTCCATCGCTCCGGTGCACATAACTTTTGATCCGTAAGGAGTTACGTGGTGCACAGCATACCGTTGGAAAGCTCTCCGAGAGCTCTATGACGAAGGTTGCAAGCCTACTCAGTTGTGCCTATTTTCGGAGCCCAAAATTGAACGTTTTAATAAGTTTCGAGCCACTTTTCTTCTTTTACGCTTATTTTTCGTCTCAAATCGTACATCTTGAGTCGCGAAAAGGATGACAACCTAACTCATGGGACATTATAGGATGCTATAACGCATCGATATCTCATCTTGCGAGCATGGGTTGTCCTTAAGCCCATTGGGCTTTTTGAATGAGCCATCTCTCTGGGATGGGACAGTGACCTGTCAACACATAAGGGATTTGTGCCCTCAACATGACGGGTGCGATCATACCAGTACTAATGCACCGGATCCCATCTGAACTCTGAAGTTAAGCGTGCTTGGGCAAAAGTAGTACTTGGATGGGTGACCCCTTGGGAAGTTCTCGTGTTGTACCTCCCTTTTCAATTTTTTTTGCCCCGGTTAGGCTTGCCAATATGCTTTATCCATCACATTTCTATTACCGAATCCCACGGCATCCTGGGCGAGATAACTTTGCTTCATGTAGAGGCTGGGCCCGTAAACCGAGGTCGTGGGGCTTGTGACCAGGTCTCCGTCGCTCCAATGCCCATAACTTTTGATCTGTAGGGAGTTATGTCACGTCCCAACCCGGCCTATAAAGGTTAGACTAGGGTGTGATCTAATCATTAAAGTCCTTCCACGTACTTAATCGTTCAAGGAGGTTTAGCACTTAATGTTTTATCCTAGACTCCAAAATTTTTTAGAAAACCGGCAGCATAAGGGTTGTAATTGGGCTCTTTGGTTTGACCTAGTTCTCTAAACACCTCAAAATTTACCATCTCAATTTCATTTCCAACTAAGATTACTATTTTACCATCAATTCAATTGCCTATTGGTTATTTCGACATCCCGTTGATTTATAACCTACCACGATACTATGTCTCGTTTGTTTATTTATCCTCGTTACGAAAGTACCTGTTGATCTTAGCTTAATAGCGAATACCTGTTAAGATTGGATAAGTTCATTTACTTAATCCTTAACTAGAGCATCATAACCTATGATAGATACTAGCGGATAATGAAAGAAAAACGATCATAGTAGTGTCATGTCTAGCATCAGTCTACTTAATATAAGTACAAACCAAAATTAGACCCCAAATTACAACGGGGGTCTTTTACATCACAACATTGAGCAACATAAAGGAAATAGTCTTCAAGTAACATAAAGTTCACAAGTAGCCACATTCAAGCAAAGCAAACAATGATAGGCAATCACTCCAGGGGTTCATCATTAGGCACACCGTCCTCGGGTACCTGTACCTGTTCTTCTTCGCCTGTGATGAAAAAAATGGTGAGTCCTTATGAACTCAGCGAGGGGGATACGAGAAATACATTTTGGAACTCATTTTCCGGTTCAATTGTGAAAACTCTTTTGAAAACATGTCATGTATTACAAATAATAAGGTATGCAAATAAATGAAACAAATCGAGTAACAGATACATTTACCGATCATTTCAAGGATACGGTGAGCAGTTGCTCTCAATTTCAATTTCGATACAATTGTTGCGGCCGACTTCAATAATCCACTTATCGCTCCGAATTGGGTGTACTCCGGATGTACCCCGAAACCTATGACCCAACTCTCCAAGGGTGAAATGCCAAGCGAGAGAGGGAATTGGACCATGGTAGTCACGGTAACACCGGTAAGCCCGATGCCGCCCGGCGTGCGTGAAACACTACCATGCCACACTGAAAGGTTGCAACCTCGTATGCAATGCACATTTACAACATTTAACATATCACATTAGGAGGACAACAAAGTAGGTCGCCTCCGAGCAGTTATAAGATCGCACGTTGTCAAGTAATCAAACGAGGCACGGTAAGACAAGTAATTTCACTTGACAGGCATATAGAGCCATATGAACATTAAACGGGCAGCCATGTAACACATGCAAGTCGAGCCATATAACTCATTTCGAAGTCCACGTAATCAAGTGATACAATTATTCAACATGCAACAACACCTACGTGGGTTCGGATGCAAGAAAAGCCTATTTGACAACATGCAATGATCAAAATTACATTTAAACTTATAAGACATTTACGGGCAGCCCACTAAGCATATAATTTCCACACAATATCCAAATGATCAACACTTAGCAAGACTACCTAGTCATTAGGGTTTCCATTTCGTGCATATTTGTGCAATTTGAGCCTCAAACCAACTCAAAGTCCATCTCAAGCCATGCATCATTTAATTCAACATCTTCAAACATTCAAAACAGTCTACACAACATCCCGAAGCTACAATCCTAAGCATTTAATTCAACAAGAGAAGCCACAACAATTTTTCTAAGCATAACACTAAGTGAAACCCTTACTGGAATAGGCTGTTTTCTCACAATCAATAGGATAAACAAACAATCTCCAAATCCAGTGAATAAGATGTCAAATTAAAGCTTAAGGAGTTAACTAAAATCAGAAACAAACCTTGCATCGATTGGAGTTCGGAGTCACTAGTTATAGCCGAAACAGTGAGACAGCACAAAACTGTCCAGATTTGCACACTTTTCAGAAATTGACGTTTTTGAGGTCCTTAGGGTCAGTTTTAGCCTTAGTCCATTTCTGACAAAATTGTCCAGAACCGAAACATATAGAAGCGCACCAAATTTCATGCATTTTGGACAACATTTACTAAGTCAAATATGGTTCGTTCCACAAGGTCAGTGCATCTGCCAAAACCTGCTTCATTTTTCCAGATTTCCAGATTTGGACACATTTTAAAGATTTGCTATTTTGAGGACCTTAGAATCAAAATTAGCTTAGGTCTATTTCCGGGAAAAATATTCAAAACTGTCCGAACTAGTCAGCTACCAATTTTCAAGCATTTTCAACATCATTTGCCTAGCTAAACTTACCTTGAAACAGACTGGTCAGAGAGCTGTCAACAATCCGACTTCACCTAGCATCAATTTCAAGCCAAGATCTTGCCATGCATTGTTGTTTAAGCTTATGAACGACCATATAACTCGAAGCAAATACACACATTTATGAGCATGCATGTTGATTTTTGAAGAGTTTTCAAAAGGTTTTAGCCCTCACCTTAGCAATCAACCACAAAGATGCACAAAAGCCTTGTTGAAGCTCAAATCTCTTCTTCTTCTTGCTTAGCCGAAATCCCAATTAGATTTTCTCTATTTTTCCTAGCTTAGTAACCAAGCTCTTAGTACATGCATGAAGTTAGGACTTGAAGAAAAGAAATGGATGCCAAGAAGCTTACCTAGGCCGAATAGAAGTCTTCAATGTACATGCATGTGTGATTTTCGAACTCTAGCTAGCTTGCTCGACTTTCTTTAATGGTTGCTTGACTTGTTCAACTAAGGTGTGATGAAGATAAGCTATAGAGGTAGGGAACTCAGCCAAGGTCGAGAATGAGAGGGAGAGAGAGAAGAATGAAAGAGGAATGAAGAAATGACAGAACATGACAAGAATAAAGTCTTTTGCATTCATTCAAGCATGTGGTCGGCCTTGGGCTAATAAATTCTGATTTTTTGTGTCTTCAAGATGGAATTTTGAAATGTTAGCATGGGCATGGTCATTTGGTCGAGCAAGGTGAAGAGATTGAGGGGAATTTGAGCAATTTTTTAAGCATTTGTGTCATAGAATGTCATAATGTGTCTAAGAATTAAGTTGAATTGAATAAGCATGCATAAACACCACCTAGTGGTCGGCCAAGGCTACTAAAAATGCTGAATTTTGTCAACTTTTGATCATTATTTAATTGTGTCTTGAAAGTGCAAAAAGAATAAGGAATAAAGAATGAAGAATGTTTAGTGTTTGGTGAATTTTTGTCTTCTAGTGAGTTGAATTAGGATTATAATATTGATAGTGGATTTTGTAGGATTGTTTAATAGTCTAGTGCTTCGTGTAAGATGCTATCTTGATTAGCGTGAAGGCACGCTTTCCTAGATCTAGGGCACGCACTACGAGGTAGGACACGAACTACGAGATGAACGCACGTTTTTCAAGTAAATGCACGCAACCCTAAATGAATGCACGTAATTCAATGCATGGCACATAAAATGAACACAATTCTTAAACCTAGGTCAAGGCATGCAAATCTAGATTAGAGCACACGAAACGAGATATTACACGCAAATCGGGGTCGGGCCTCACAAGGTATGCGGCTCATAGCATACTGGTGGAAAGCTATTCGAGAGCTCTACGATGTAGGTAGCAAGCCTCCTCGGCTGAGCGTATTTTTGGGGCCGAAAAGTGAACGTTTTCATCACTTTCGGGCCAATTTTCTTCTTTTCCTCTATTTTTTTCCTAGATCGTACATCGTGAGCCGTGAAAAGGATTACAACCTAACTTGCAGGATATTATTGGGCCCTACAACGCGTTGATATCTCGTCTTGCGAGGTTGATGCGTTGTTAAAGCGGATGGGTTCTCGTTAAGCCCATCGGGCCTTTTGAATGGGCCATCTCTCTAGGCTGGGACAGTGAACCGTCAACACATATGGGATTTGTGCCCTCAACATGACGGGTGCGATCATACCAGCACTAATGCACCGGATCCCATTAGAGCTCCAAAGTTAAGTGTGCTTGGGCGAAAGTAGTACTAGGATGGGTGACCCCTTGGGAAGTCCTTGTGTTGCAACCCCCTTTTCTATTTTTTTTGCCCCGGTTAGGCTTGCCAAGATGCTTTATCCATCCCATTTCTATTACCGAATCCCACGGCACCTTGGGCAAGACAAATTTGCTTCACGTAGAGGTTGGGCCTGCAAACTGAGGGTGTGGGGCTTGGGATGTCACGCCCCAACCCGACCTATAGAGGTTAGACTAAGGTGTGATCTAAACTTTCAAGTCATTTCACGTACTTAATCGTTCATGAAGGTTTAATACTTAACGTTTAGCCTAAACTCCACAAATTCTCTGGAAAACTGGCAACATAACGGCTGTAATTAGGCTCTTTAGTTTGACCTAATTCTCTAAACGCCTCAAAATTTCCAATCTCACTTTCATTTCCAACTAACATTACTATTTTTCCCCCACCGAAATGCCTACCAGTTATCTCGAAGTCTCCTTTGACTAATAACCTAGCATGATACTAAGTTTCGTTTGTTTGTCAATCCTTGTTACAAAAGTACCTGTTGATCTTAGCTAACCAATGCGTACCTGCTTAAGATTGGATAGATTCATTTTACTTAATCTTTTACCTGATACTTCATAAGCCTGTGATAGATACTAACCCGTAGTGATAGCAAAACGACTGTAAGAGTGTCTATCTAGTTATGATCAGTACAAGCCAAAATTAGACCCCAAATTACAACGGGGGTCATTTACAATACATCAACAAGCAACATAAGAAATAGTCTTCAAGCAACATATCGTTCACAAAATGGTCATAGTCAAGTAAGACACGTAGGGCAAGCAATCATTCCAAGGAATCATCAAAAGGCACATTCTTCTCGGGTACCTGTTCTTGGTCTTCTTCACCTGAGATGATAAAAGAGGGTGATTCCTTATGAACTCAGTGAGGGGGAACGAGAAATAAGTTTTGAAACTCTTTTTCCGGTTCAACTTATGAAAACTCTTTTTGCAAGCATGACATATATCACAAGTAAGTACATAATGTAATATAAGAGTAAAAGAAGGCAACTACCCGTCTTTCCTCCCCTAGGTCCTCTAGGAACCAAGCGAGAGTACTTATACATATAGTGAAAAGGATACGGTGAGCTTTTGCTCTCAGTTTACTTCCAGTATCAGTTGTTGTGGCCGACTTCAAATTATCCACTTATCACGCCAATGGGTGTACTTCGGATGTACCCCGAAATCCTACGACCCAACTCTCCGAGGAAGTCTAGCCCCCAAACGAGAGAGGGAATTGGACAATGGTAGTCACGGTTGTACAGGCAAGCCCGATGCCGCCCGGTGTGCGTGAAATGCTACCATGCCGAAATGAAAGGTTGCAACCTTGTATGCAATGCACATTTATGACATTTAATATAACACATTCAAGGACAACAAAGTAGGTTGCCTCCGAGCAGTCATAAGATTGCACATTGACAAGTAAACACGCAAGGCATGCTATGACAGGTAATTTCACTTGTAAAATGCATGGAGTTATATGAATATTAAACGGACAGCCATGTAACACATGTGAATCAAGTCATATAACTCATTTCGGGGTTCACGCAATCAAATAATAAGATTATACAACATGCAACGATATCCACGTGGGACCAGGTGCAAGAAAGGTCTACTTGTCAACATGTAATCATTGGAAACACATTTAGGGCTATAAGGGCAACTACGAGCAGCCTACTAATCACATAATTAAACACGATATCCATAGGATCAACTCTTAGCAAGTTTTTCCTAGTCACTAGGGTTTCAATTCATACTCACCCGTGCGATTAAGCCCCAAGTTGTCACGTAATTAAGCTCAAGCCATGCATCGATTAATTAAAACACCCTCAAGCATTCAAAATAGTCCACACAACATCCAAGTGCCACAATCCCAAGCATTTAATACAACAAGAGAAGTTACCATAATTTTCAAGGCATATCACTAGATGAGAAGCACACTGCAATGGACTGTTTTCTCACAATCATTGAGACAAGCAAACGATCTCCAATTCCAGTGAACAAAATGTCAAATTAAATCTTAAGGAGTGATCTAAATTCAGAAACAAACCTCGTATCATTTGGAGTTCAGGTTCAAGAGTTATTGTCAAAACCGTGAGACTACGCAAAACTGTCCAAATTTGTACACATTTCAATACTTGTCGTTTTTGAGGACCTTAGGGTCAGATTTAGCCTTAGTATATTACTGACAAAAATGTCCAGAACTGAAAAATCTAGCAGCATACCAAATTTGATGCATTTGAGATGTCATTTATTAAGTCAAAACCCGTTCGTTCTACAAGGATAGTGAATCTGCCAAAACCTGCTTCATTTTTCTAGATTTTCCAGATTTGGACACCTTTCGATGTTTTGCCATTTTTGGGACCTTAGAGTCAAAATTAGCTTTGGTATATTTCTACGAAAAATTCTCAGAACTGGCAAAAATAGTGACCCACCAATTTTCATGCATTTTTAACATCATTTACCTGGTCAAATTCACTTCGCTCCAACAGAACAGAAAGCTGCCAAATACATGATTTCACCTATCTTCACATTCTAGCCAAATATCTTGCCATGCATGTTCACAAAAGCTCATGTACACACATATATCACAAGTACAGAGGTAAAAATAGACATTTAAGGGCATACATGTGGTTTTTGAAAGCTTTTCAAATAAGTTTTAGCCCTCACCTTAGCAAGACAACAATGAAGATGCACAAAACTCTTGATGATGCACAAGGTCATCCTTTTTCCATGCTTAGCCGAGAGACAACTTGAGATTCTCTAATTCCTAGCTAAGTTACCATGTTCTTAGTAGGTGCATGTGGTTAGAACAAAAGAAAATGAAATAGGAGCTATCAAACATACCTAAGCCGAGATGGAGGTTCTATGAGCTAGCATATGTGTCTCTTTGCATTCTAGCTTGCTTGGTCGAATTTCCTAGTATTTTGCATGTCTTGATGGACCTTTGGATGAAGAACTCAGGGTTTGGAGAGTACAATTTCAGCCAAGGCTGAGAGAGAGAGAGAAGAAATGAGAGAAGGAATGAGAGAAAGAGAGAGTGTGAGAAAGAATGAAAAGCTTGAGGAATTTTGATGCATGTGTCGGCCTAGGGCCTTGAAATTTCAGATTTTTGTGTCTTCAAGGGCATGTTTGAATCATCCTAGCATGGGCATTTGATTGTGTTGAGATTGGGGTGCATTGGGTAGGGTTTTTAGTCATTTTTTTATGCTTTGTGTCATAAGCTTGTCATAGAATGTCTAGGTATAAATTTTGAAATTGCAATGCTTGTTTAAATGCTCCATCTGGTTGGCCAAGCTTGTGCAAGATTCTGAATTTTTGTCTTGGTTGAGCAATATAATATTGTGTGTTTGGGATGTGCAAAAGAATAAGGAATAAAGAATAAGAATGCTTAGCTTTTGGTGCAATTTCGCCTTCTAGTGAGTTGAATTAGCATTTTAATATTAGTTAGTGGAGTTTGTAGGATTAATTAATAATCTAGTGCTCCGTGTAAGATGCTTTCTTGATTAGAATGCGGGCACACTTTTCTAGGTTTAAGGCAAGCACTACGAGGTAAGGCACGAACTACGAGACGAATGCACATTTCCCAAGCAAATGCACACAACCCTAAATGAATGCACATAATTCAATGTAAGGCACACAAAATGAAACACGACTCTTAAACCTAGGTCAAGGCACGCAATTCTAGGTTAGGACACACGAAACGAGGTATCGCATGCAAATTGAGGTTGGGCCTCACATCCTCCCCTCCTTAATAGAATTTCATCCCGAAATTCAATTTTACCTTTGAAATAATGCCGGATATTGTTGCTCCATCTGGTCTCGCCTTTCCCAAGTTACTTCGTCAACTCCATGGTAATTCCACAACACTTTCACCATCGGTATAGATTTGTTGTGCAACTCCCGATCTTGCTGGTCTAGGATCTAAATGGGCTTCTCTTCATAAGACATGTTCTCCCGAAGCTGCAACGGCTCTGGCTCCAAGATATGCGATGGATCAGGATGATACTTCCGTAGCATTGAAACATGAAAGACGTCGTGAATATTGGATAGGTTTTGGGGTAGTTTCAAGCGATACGCCAACTTGCCAACCTTCTCAATTATCTCAAATGGTCCTACAAACCTCGGGCTCAACTTTCCACCCTTGCCGTGTTTAATCAGTCCCCTCCGGGGTAATATGTTCAAGAAAACTTTGTTGCCGACCTCAAACTCTAGACTCCGTCTTCGTCAGTCTGCGTAACTTTTCTGCCTGCTTTGGGGGGTAAGCATCCGTTTCCGGATGAGGTGGATATTATCAACAGTCTTCATAAGTTCAGGTAGAAAGGTCGGGTCAAAAGTCTTCATCTCACCTACTTCATCCCAGTAAATTGGGGATCAACACTTACGTCCATACAATGCCTCAAATGGGGCCATCCCGATAGTGGCCTGATAACTATTATTATAAGCGAACTCCGCTAGAGACAGATATTTCTCCCAACCTTTTCCGAAGTCTAAAACACACGCCCTCAGTATATCCTCCAGAATCTGGATAGTTCTTTTAGATTGTCCATCAGTCTGAGGGTGATAAGCTATGCTGAAACTCAACTTCGTTCCCAAAGCTTCTTGCAATCTCTTCTAAAATTAGGAAGTAAAACGAGGATCCCTATCTGATACAATACTCACAGGAATTCCGTGCAACCTTACAATATCCGCCACATACATATCTCCCAATTTCTCAGGACTATCCTCCTTGTTCATCGGTAAGAAGTGCGCTGACTTAGTCAATCTATCCACTATAACCCAAACGGCATCATGACCCTTTCGTGACCTAGGCAGGTCCATGACAAAGTCCATAGTTATATGTTCCCATTTCCATTGAGGAATTTCCAATGGCTGAAGTAAACCTACTGGTCGTTGATGTTCTGCTTTGACTCTCTGGCAAGTCTAACACCGTGCTACAAACTCCGCAATCTCTCTTTTCATGTTATTCCACCAATAGTGTTGCTTCAAATCCCGGTACATCTTTGTTCCGCCGGGGTGAATAGTGTATCTTGAATTATGGGCTTCTTTGAAAATCTTCTTTTTCAGCTCTAGCTCATTAGGAACACAAATCCGATTCATAAACCTCCAAATACCATCATCATGAAACTTGAAATCTGTGTTGCTTTCTTTAATCTTCTGAAACTGTTGGTCCTTCTATTGAGCCTCTCGGAATTTAGACAACAAGGACAATTGAACTTGTGTAGTGGCAAATAGTAACCCTAACAGGTTGATTCAGTATCAAGAATGTACCTTCAATAATAGCAGTCTCCTCCGGAACCTTATCGCACTCAATAGCATAAGCTCGGGCCTGAACTCTAGGAATTGGAGTCTTGCCTCTACCAGCTAGTTTAACCTGATTTTGTCCTCCTTGCCATTTAGGGCAATCCTTGATCTGATGCTGATCACTGCCACACCGCACATATCGTCCTGACTTCTTCCAGCACTGGGCCTCAGTATGACCCTTCTTGTCACTGTAAGAACAGTTGATAGACTGAGTAGCAGGTGAACTACCTGTGGATCCGCGGGTGGAAGAGGCTGATGGTACTTTAGTCGGGCCACGGTTATTAACTGGTCTGTTCTGGTTCTGGCCCTAACTGCGAATCTAACTCTGGAATTTCCTCTGTTGACCTGGAGGCTGATATGGTTTCTTGTTCGGCTGGCTTGAACTGGCTCTATCAAGTTTTCTCTTCTCAACTCGGGAAGCAACAGCAAGGAGAGCAGAATAGGTAGCGAAGTCATGTGAAGCCAATTAGTCCTAAATTTTTGGCCTCAACCCAATCGTAAATTTCCACATCTTCGCCTCAGGGGTACTGACCATGTATTGAGTATAACGGGACAGTCGGTCAAAACGAGCCTCGTACTGGGCCACCGTCATGTTACCCTGGTTCAAGTGCATGAATTCCTCAATCCGCTTCTGCCTGGAAACTGCAGGTACGTATTTCTCCTTGAATGCCTTAAAGAAATTACCCCATAAGCGAGGTGTATGATCAGTTTTCACAAAGTGCCTCCACAGTGTGCCACCAATGCTCAGCATCCCCGTGCAACAGAAACACAACGAACTCTACCTTTTCTTCATCAGTATAGTCAAGTGGCCTGAAAATCCTTTCAATCTTAGACAGCCAAGCCTCTGCCTTTTCATCATCAGCTTCCCCGTGGAATTTGGACGGGTGAAAGTCAAGGAACTCCCGCATTCTGCTATTTCTCCCATGGTTACCATCATTCCTATTGTTGTTGTTGTTTGTTTCACGTGCATCTTGACGTTCCATCACTCGCGACACGCGATCCACGGCATTCGCCATCATGTTAAACATAGCCATGTCGGGATTAGTTTGATAAGCATCTCTGGTCTCTTGGGGCTCACCGCTCCTATTAGTAGTGTGGGTACTAGGGCCAGCCATCTATAGGCACATATTACGATGCACAATTTATTGGAATACGACAAGACAAGAATTTAATGCATAAGATATGCAACACACAATTTTTATATAGGGATACCATTCTTGAGACAGTTAAGACATGTTAATCACATAAGCACATAGAACATAGAAGGCGCAATTAACATTATCACACAATAACATATAAACAAGTCATTCTAATTACCTTAGGGCTTCTACACATGGTCCGAGAGTTAAACCCGGCTTAAGCAATCTAAGCTCTGATACCATTAAATATAAGGTGTCACGCCCCAACCCGACCTATAAAGGTTATACTAGGGTGTGATCTAAACACTCAAGTCATATCCCGTACCTAATCATTCATGAAGTTTAACACTTAACGTTTAGCCTAAACTCCACAAATTCTCTGGAAAACTGGCAGCATAACGGCTGTAATTGGGCTCTTTAGTTTGACCTAATTCTCTAAACGCCTCAAAATTTCCAATCTCACTTTCATTTCCAACTAAGATTACTATTTATCACCCATCAAAACGCCTACCAGTTATCTCGAAGTCTCGTTTGACAAATAACCTAGCATGATACTATGTTTCGTTTGTTTGTCATTCCTTGTTACAAAAGTACCTGTTGATCTTATCTAACCAATGCGTACCTGATTAAGATTGGATAGATTCATTTTACTTAATCCTTTACCTGATACTTCATAAGCCTGTGATAGATACTAACCAGTAGTGATAGCAAAACGACCGTAAGAGTGTCTATCTAGTTATGATTAGTACAAGCCAAAATTAGACCCCAAATTACAACGGGGGTCATTTACAATACATCAACAAGCAACATAAGAAATAGTCTTCAAGCAACATATCGTTCACAAAATGGCCATAGTCAAGTAAGGCACGTAGGGCAAGCAATCATTCCAAGGAATCATCAAAAGGCACGTTGTCCTTGGGTACCTGTTCCTGGTCTTCTTCACTTGAGATGATAAAAGAGGGTGAGTCCTTATGAACTCAGCGAGGGGGAACGAGAAATAAGTTTTGAAACTCTTTTTCCAGTTCAACTTATGAAAACACTTTTTGCAAGCATGACATATATCACAAGTAAGTACATAATGTAATATAAGAGTAAAAGAACGTAATTACCCGTCTTTCCTCCCCGAGGTCCTCTAGGAACCAAGTGAGAGTACTTATACACATAGTGAAAAGGATACGGTTAACTTTTGCTCTCAGTTTACATCCAGTATCAGTTGTTGCGGCCAACTTCAAATAATCCACTTATCACGCCAATGGGTGTACTCCGGATGTACCCCAAAATCCTACAACCCAACTCTCTAAGGAAGTCTAACCCCCAAGCGAGAGACGAAATTGGACAATGGTAGTCACGGTTGCACCGGCAAGCCCGATGCCGCCCAGTGTGTGTGAAACACTACCACGCCAGAATGAAAGGTTGCAACCTTGTATGCAATGCACATTTATGACATTTAATATACCACATTGGGAGGACAACAAAGTAGGTTGCCTCCGAGCAGTCATAAGATTGCACATTGACAAGTAAACACGCAAGGCATGCTATGACAAGTAATTTCACTTGTAAAACGCATGAAGTTATATGAATATTAAACGGACAGCCATGTAACACATGTGAATCAAGTCATATAACTCATTTTGGGGTTCACGCAATCAAATAATATGACTATACAACATGCAACGACATCTACGTGGGACCGGGTACAAGAAAGGTCTACTTGTCAACATGTAATCATCGGAATCACATTTAGGGCTATAAGACAACTATGGGCAGCATACTAATCACATAATTAAACACGATATCCATAGGATCAACTCTTAGTGAGTTTTCCTAGTCATTAGGGTTTCAATTTATGCTCACCCGTGCGATTAAGCCCCAAGTTGTCACGTAATTGAACTCAAGCCATGCATCAATTAATTAAGACACCCTCAAGCATTCAAAACAGTCCATACAACATCCAATTGCCACAATCCCAAGCATTTAATACAACAAGAGAAGTTACCATAATTTTCAAGGCATATCACTAGATGGGCACCTCACTGCAATGGTCTGTTTACTCACAATCATTGAGACTAGCAGACGGTCTCCAAATCCATTGAAAAAAATGTCAAATTAAAGCTTAAGGAGTGAACTAAATTCAGAAACAAACCTCGGATCATTTGGGGTTCAGGTTCAAGAGTTATAGTCAAAACCGTGAGACTATGCAAAACTGTCCAGATTTGAACACATTTCAATACTTGTCGTTTTTGAGGACCTTAGGGTCAGATTTAGCCTTAGTCTATTTCGGACAAAAATGTCCCGAACTGAAAAATATAGTAGCATGCAAAATTTAATGCATTTTGGATAGCATTTACTAAGTCAAAACTGGTTCGTTCTACAAGGATAGTGAATCTGCCAAAACCTGCTTCATTTTCCCAGATTTTTCAGATTTGGACACCTTTCGATGTTTTGCCATTTTGGGGACTGTAGATTCAAAATTTGCTTTGGGATATTTCTACGAAACATTCTCAGAACTGGAAAAACTAGTCACCTACCAATTTTCACACATTTTCAACATCATTTACCTGGTCAAATTCACTTCGCTCCAACAGAACAGAAAGCTGCCAAATACGCGATTTCACCTATCTTCACATTCTAGCCAAATATCTTGCCATGCATGTTCACAAAAGCTCATGTACACACATATATCACAAGTACAGAGGTAAAAATAGACATTTAAGGGCATGCATGTGGTTTTTGAAAGGTTTTCAAAGAAGTTTTAGCCCTCACCTTAGCAAGACAACAATGAAGATGCACAAAACTCTTGATGATGCACAAGGTCGTCCTTTTTCCTTGCTTAGCCGAGAGACAACTTGAGATTCTCTAATTCCTAGCTAAGTTACCATGTTCTTAGTAGGTGCATGTGGTTAGAACAAAAAGAAAATGAAATATGAGCTATCAAACATACCTAAGCCGAGACGAAGGTTCTATGAGCTTGCATGTGTGTCTTTTGCATTCTAGCATGCTTGGTCCAGCTTCCTAGTATCTTGCATGTCTTGATGAACCTTTGGATGATAAACTTAAGCTATGGAGAGTAGAATTGCAGCCAAGGCCGAGAGAGAGAGAGAGAAGAAATGAGAGAAAGAATGAGAGAAAGAGAAAATGTGAGAAAGAATGAAAGCTTTGAAGGGTTTGATGCTTGTGTCGGCCTAGGGCCTTGAAATTTAATATTTTGTGTCTTCAAGAGCATGTTTGAATCATCCTAGCATGAGCATTTGATTGTGTCGAGATTGGGGTGCACTGGGTAGGGTTTTGAGTCATTTTTTATGCTTTGTGTCATAAGCTTGTCATAGAATGTATAGGTATAAATTTTGAAATTGCAATGCTTGTTTAAATGCTCCATGTGGTCGGCCAAGCTTGTGCAAGATTCTGAATTTTTGTCTTGGTTGAGCAATATAATATTATGTGTTTGGGATATGCAAAAGAATAAGGAATAAAGAATAAGAATGCTTAGCTTTTGGAGCAATTTCGTCTTCTAGTGAGTTGAATTAGCATTTTAATATTAGTTAGTGGAGTTTATAGGATTAATTAATAACCTAGTGCTTCGTGTAAGATACTTTCTTGATTAGCGTGCGGGCACGCTTTTCTAGGTTTAGGGCACGCACTTCGAGGTAAGGCACGATCTACGAGACGAATGTACGTTTCTCAAGTAAATGCACGCAACCTTAAATGAATGCACGTAATTCAATGCAAGGCACACAAAATGAAACACGACTCTTAAACCTAGGCTAAGGCACGCAAATCTAGGTTAGGGCACATGAAACGATGTATCGCACGCAAATCGAGGTTGGGCCTCATATGGGACCTGGTCTCCGTCACTCCAGTGCCTATAACTTTTGATCTGTAAGGAGTTACGCGGTGTACAGCATACCGTTGGAAAGCACTCTGAGAGCTTTACGAGGAAGGCCGCAAGCTTGCCCGGCTGCGCTTGTTTTCGAAGCCCAAAATTGAACATTTTCATCAGTTTTGGGATACTTTTCTTCTTTTGCGCTGTTTTTTCGTCCCATATCGTATGTTGTGAGCCGCGAAAAGGTTGACAACCTAACTTGTGGGACATTATAGAGCCCTACAACATGTCGATATCTCATCTTGCGAGGAAGCTGCGTTGTTGAAGAGGATGGGCTATCATTAAGCCCATTGGGCCTTTTGAATGGGCCATCTCTCTGGGCTGGGACTGTGAACCGTCAACACATAAGGGATTTATACCCTCAACATGATGGGTGCGATCATACCAACACTAATGCACCGAATCCTATCAGAACTCCGAAGTTAAGCGTGCTTGGGCGAGAGTAGTACTAGGATGGTTGACCTCTAGGGAAGTCCTCATGTTGCACCCCTTTTTTCAAAATTTTTTGCCTCGGTTAGGCTTGCCAAGATGCTTTATCCATCACATTTTTATTACCGAATCCCACGGCACCTTGGGCATGACAACTTCGCTTCACGTATTTTCGGAGCCCAAAATTAAAAAAAATTATTAGTTTCGGGCCACATGTCTACTTTTGCGCTGTTTTTCCATCCCGAATCTTACATTGTGAGTCACGAAAAGGACGACAGCCTAACTCACGGGACATTATAGGGCCCTGCAATGTGTCGATATCACGTCTTGCGAGGATACTGCGTTGTTGTAGCTGATGGGTTCTTGTTAAGCCTATTAGGCCTTTCAAATGGGACATCTCTCTGGGCTATGACTGTGAACCGTCAACACATAAGGGATTTGTGCCCTCAACATGACAGGTGCGATCATACCAGCACTAATGCATCGGATCCCATCAGAATTTTGAAGTTAAGCGTGCTTGGGCGAGAGTAGTACTAAAATGGGTGACACCTTGGGAAGTCCTCGTGTTGCACCCCCATTTTCAATTTTTTTTGCCCCGGCTAAGCTTGCCAAGATGTTTTATCCATCCCATTTCTATTATCGAATCCCACGGCACCTTGGGCAAGGTAACTTTGCTTCACGTAAAGGCTGGGCCAGCAAACTGAGGCCGTGGGGCATATGACCAGGTCTCCGTCGCTCCGGTGCCCATAACTTTTGATCCGTAAGAAGTTACGCGGCGCACAGCATACCGTTGGAAATCTCTCCTAGAGCTCTAGGATGAAGGCAACAAGCATGCTTGGCTGCAATTGTTTTCGGAGCCCAAAATTGAATGTTTTCTTCAGTTTCAAGCGATTTTTCTACTTTTGTGCTATTTTTCCATCCAAGATCGTACGTCGTGAGACGCGAAAAGGACGACAACCTAACTCGCGGGACATTAAAGGGCCCTAAAACTCGTCGATATCACGTCTTGCGAGTATGCTGCATTGTTGTAGCTGATGGGTTGTCGTTAAGCCCATTGGGCCTTTTGAATGGGCCATCTCTCTGGGTTAGGGCTGTGAACCGTCAACACATAAGGGATTTGTGCCCTCAACATGATGGTGCGATCATACCATCACTAATGCACTGAATCCCATCAGAACTCTGAAGTTAAGCGTGCTTGGGCAAGAGTAGTACTAGGATAGGTGACCCCCTACGAAGTCCTAGTGTTGCACCCCCCTTTTCAATTTTTTTTGCCTCGGTTAGACTTGCCAAGATGCATTATCCATCACATTTCTGTTACCGAATCCCAAGGCACATTTGACAATGCAACTTCGCTTCACATAGAGGCTGGGCCCAAAAACCGAGGGCGCGGGGCTTGTGACCAGGTCTCCGTCGCTTCGGTGCCCATAACTTTTGATCCGTAAGGAGTTACGCGGCGCACAACATACCGTTGGAAAGCTCTCCAAGAGCTCTACGACGGGGGCAGTAAGCCTGCTCTATTGCGCCTATTTTTGTACCCAAAATGAAATGTTTTCATTAGTTTCGGGCCACTTTTCTTATTTTGCGTTGTTTGACCGTCCCAGATCGTACGTCGTGAGCCGCGAAAAGGACGACAACCTAACTGGTGAGACATTATAGGGGCCTACAACGCGTCGATATCTCGTCTTGCGAGGATGCTGCGTTGTTGTAGTGGATGAGTTGTCTTAAGCCCATTGGGCCTTTTGAATGGGCCATCTCATTTGGCTGGGACTGTGAACTGTCAGCAGATAATGGATTTGTGCCCTCAACATGAGCACTAATGCACCAGATCCCATTAGAACTCCGAAGTTAAGCGTGCTTGGGCGAGAGTAGTACTAGGATGGGTGACCCCCTGGGAAGTCCTTGTATGGCACTCCCCTTTTCAATTGTTTTTGCTTCGGTTAGGCTTGCCAAGATGTTTTATCCATCACATTTCTATTACCTAATCCCACTGCACCTTGGGCAAGACAACTTTGCTTCACGTAGAGGCTGGGCCCGCAAACCGAGGGTGTAGGGCTTGTAACCAGGTCTCTGTCGCTCCGGTGCCTATAACTTTTGATCCGTAAGGAGTTATGTGGTGCACAACATACCATTAGAAAGCTCTCCGAGAGCTCAACAATAGGGGCAGCAAGCCTGCTCAACTGCGCCTATTTTTGGAGCTCAAAATCAAACGTTTTCATTAGTTTCAAGCTACTTTTCTGATTTTGTGCTATTTTTTCATCACGGATCGTACGTCGTGAGCCGCGAAAAGGATGATAACCTAACTCAAGGGACATTATAGGGCCCTACAATGCGTCGATATCTCGTCTTGCGAGGATGTTGCATTGTTAAAGCGGATGGGTTGTCGTTAAGCCCATTGGGCCTTTTGAATAGGCCATCTCTCGGGGCTGCGACTGTGAACCGTCAACACATAAGGGATTTGTGCCCTCAACATGACGGGTGCCATCATACCAAAACTAATGCACCAGATCCCATCAGAACTCTGAAGTTAAGCGTGCTTGGGCGAGCGTAGTAGTAGGACGCTTGACCCCCTGGGAAATCCTCGTGTTACACCCCCCTTTTCAATTTTTTTTGCCTCGGTTAGGCTTTCCAAAATGCTTTATCCATCACATTTTTATTACCAAATCACACGGCACCTTGGGCAACACAACTCCGCTTCACGTAGAGGCTGGGCCCGCAAACCAAGGGCGTGGGGCTTATGACCAGGTTTCTGTCGCTTTGGAGCCCATAACTTTTGATCCGTAAGGAGTTACACGGCGCACAACATACCGTTGGAAGGCTCTCCGAGAGTTCTACGATAGGGAAAGCAAACTTGCTCGGTTGTGCCTATTTTTGTAGCCCGAAATCAAATGTTTTCAACAGTTTCGGTCCATTTTTCTTCTTTTATGCTATTTTTCTGTCTCGGATCGTACGTCGTGAGTTACGGAAAGGACGACAACCTAACTCGCGGGACACTATAGGGCCCTACAACATGTCGATATCACATCTTTCAAGGATGCGACATTGTTGTAGTGGATGGGTTGTCATTAAGCCTATTGGGCCTGTTGAATGGGCTATCTCTCTGGGCTGTGATTGTGAATCGTCAACAAATATGGGATTTATCCCCTCAACATGATCGGTACGATCATACCAGCACTAATGCACCAGATCCTATCAGAACTCCGAAGTTAAGCGTGCTTGGGCGAGAGTAGTAGTAGGATCGGTGACCCCCTGGGAAGTCCTCGTGTTGCACCCCCCCTTTTCAATTGTTTTTACCTCGGTTAGGCTTGCCAAGATGCTTTATCCATCACATTTTATTACCGAATCCCATGGCACCTTGGGCAAGACAACTTCGCTTCACGTAGAGGTTGGGCCTGCAAACCAAGGGCGTAGGGCTTGGGACCAGGTCTCCGTCGCTCTGGTGTCCATAACTTTTGATCCGTAAGGAGTTACGCGGTGCAAAGCATACCATTAGAAAGCTC
This sequence comes from Ehretia macrophylla, assembly GCA_037974665.1. Classification (NCBI taxonomy): domain Eukaryota; kingdom Viridiplantae; phylum Streptophyta; class Magnoliopsida; order Boraginales; family Ehretiaceae; genus Ehretia; species Ehretia macrophylla. The sequence continues at coordinate 81,851,129 of CM075770.1, read as the reverse complement.
TCTGAGAGCTCTACAATGGGGGCAGCAAGCCTGCTCTACTGCGCCTATTTTGGAGCTCAAAATCAAACGTTTTCATTAGTTTCAGGCCACTTTTCTGCTTTTGTGCTATTTTTCCATCCCGGATCGTACGTCATGAGCCGCGAAAAGGATGACAACCTAACTCGAGGGATATTATAGGGCCCTACTATGCGTTGATATCACGTCTTGAAAGGATGTTGCGTTGTTGAAGCGGATCGGTTGTCGTTAAGCCCATTGGGCCTTTTGAATGGGTCATCTTTCTGGGCTATGACTGTGAACCGTCAACACATAAGGGATTTGTGCCCTCAACATGACGGGTGCGATCATACTAGCACTAATGCATCGGATCCCATCAGAACTCTGAAGTTAAGCGTGCTTGGGTGAGAGTAGTACTATGATGGGTGACCCCATAGGAAGTCCTCGTGTTGTACCCCACTTTTCAATTTTTTTTCCCCCGTTAGGCTTGCCAAGATACTTTGTCCATGACATTTCATTTACCAAATCCCACGGCACCTTGGGCAAGACAGCCTTACTTCACGTAAAGGCTGGGCCTGCAAACCGAGGGCGTGGGGCTTCTGACCTAGTCTCCGTCGCTCCGGTGCCCATAACTTTTGATCCGTAAAGAGTAACGCGGCGCACATCATGCTGTTGGAAAGTTCTCTGAGAGCTCTACGATGAAGGCATCAAGCCTGCTCAGCTGCGCCTATTTTTGGATCCCAGAATCGAACGTTTTCATTAGTTTTGGGGCACTTTTCTACTTTTGCACTGTTTTTGCATCCTGTATCGTACGTTGTGATCAACGAAAAGAATGACATCCTAACTCACGGGAAATTATAGGGCCGTACAATGCATCAATATCTCGTCTTGCAAGGATGCTGCGTTGTTGAAGTGGATGGGTTGTCGTTAATCCTATTGGGCATTTTGAATGGGCCATCTCTCTGGGCTGAGACTGTGAACAGTTGACACATTAGGGATTGTGCCCTCAATATGACGAGTGCGATCATACCAGCACTAATGCACCGGATCCTATCAGAACTCTGAAGTTAAGCGAGCTTGACGAGAGTAGTACTAGGATGGTTGCCCCTTGGGAAGTCCTCGTGTTGCACCACCCTTTTCAATTTTTTTTGCCTCGGTTAGGCTTGCCAAGATGCATTATCCATCACCTTTCTATTACCGAATCCCACGGTACATTGAGCAAGAAAACTTCGCTTCACGTAGAGGCTGGGCCTGCAAACCTAGGGCGTGGGGCTTGTGACCAGGTATCCGTCGCTCCAGTGCCTATAACTTTGGATCCGTAAGGAGTTACGCGGCGTACAACATACCGTTGGAAAGCTCTTCGAGGGCTCTACTATAGGGGCAGCAAGCCTTCTCAGTTGTGCCTATTTTTGTAGCCCAAAATCAAACATTTTCATCAATTTCAGGCCACTTTTCTTCTTTTGCGCAGTTTTTCTATCCCGGATCGTACGTCCTGAGCCGCGAAAAGGATGACAACCTAACTCCCAGGATATTATAGGGCCCTACCATGTGTCGATATCTCGTCTTGCGAGGATGCTACTTTGTTGTAGCAGATGGGTTGTCGTTAAGCCCATTGGGCCTTTTGAATGGGCCATCTCTCAGGGCTGGGACTGTGAACCGTCAACAGATAAGGGATTTGTACCCTCCACATGACGGGTGAGATCATACCAACCCTAATGCACTGGATCCCATCAGAACTCCGAAGTTCAGCGTGCTTAGGTGAGAGTAGTACTAGGATGGGTGACCCTGTGGGAAGTTCTCGTGTTGCACCCCCCCTTTTCAATTTGTTTTGCGTCGGTTGTGCTTGCCAAGATTATTTATCCATCACATTTCTATTACCGAATCCCACGGCACCTTGGGCAAGACAACTTTGCTTCACGTAGAGGCTGGGCCCATAAACTGAGGGAATGGGGCTTGTGACCCGGTCTCCGTCGCTCCGATGCCCATAACTTTTGTTCCGTAAGGAGTAACGCAGCGCACAGCATACCGTTGGAAAGCTCTTCAGGAGCTCTACGACGAAGGCATCAAGCCTACTCGGCTGTGCCTATTGTCAGAGCCCAAAATAAATGTTTTCATCAATTTTGGGCCACTTTTCATCTTTTGCACTATTTTTCCGCCCCGGATCACACGTCGTGAGTAGCAAAAAGGACAACAACCTAACTCGTAGGACATTCTCGGGCCCTACAATGCGTTGATATCTCGTCTTGCAAGGATGCTGCGTTGTTGAAGCAGTTGGGTTGTCGTTAAGCCCATTGGGCATTTTGAATGGGCCATCTCTCTGGGATAGGACTGTGAACCGTCAACACATAAGAGATTTGTGCCCTAAACATGATGGGTGCGGTCATACCAGCACTAATGCACCGGAACCCTTCAGAACACCGAAGTTAAGCGTGCTTGGGCAAGAGTAGTATCACGCCCCAACCCGGCCTATAGGGTTAGACTAGGGTGTGAACTAACATTCAAGTAATATCACGTACTTAGCTGTTTATGAAGATTAACACCTAATGATTTAGCCTAAACTCCAAAGTTTTTCCGGAAAACCGGCAGCATAACGGCTGTAATTGGCCCTTTGGTTTAACCTAATTCTCTAAACGCCTCAAAATTTACCATCTCAAATTCATTTCCAACTAAGATTACTATTTTACCATCAATTGAATTGCCTATTGGTTATTCCGACGTCCCGTTTGATTTATAACCTAGCATGATACTATGTCTCATTTGTTTATTTGTCCTCGTTACAAATATACTTGTTGATCTTAGCTCAATAGCAAGTACCTGTTGAGATTGGATAAATTCATTTACTTAGTTCTTAACTAAAGCGTCATAACCTAAGATAGATACTCGCGGTGATAAAAGCAAAACGATCATAGTAGTGTTATGTCTAGCATCATTCTACTTAATATAAGTACAAACCAAAATTAGACCCCAAATTACAACGGGGGTCTTTTACATCACAACATCGGGCAACATAAAAAGAAATAGTCTTCAAGTAACATAAAGTTCACAAGTAGTCACATTCAAGCAAACAAACAATGACAGGCCGTCACTCCAGAGGTTCATCATTAGGCACACCGTCCTCGGGTACCTATTCTGGGTCTTCTTCACTTGAGATGATAAAAGAGGGTGAGTCCTTATGAACTCAGCGAGGGGGAACGAGAAATAAGTTTTGAAATTCATTTTCCAGTTCAACTTATGAAAAATCCTTTTTGCAAGCATGAACACGATAGAATATAAGTACAAAAACAGGAATATCGGTCTTTCCTCCCCGAGGTTCTCTAGGAACCAAGCGAGAGTACTTATACACATAGTAAAAAGGATACAGTGAGCTTTTGCTCTCAGATCAGTTCCAAGATCAGTTGTTGCGGCAGACTTCAAATCATTGCCCAAACACGCCAGGTGGGTGTACTCCAGATGTACCCCAAAATCCTACGACCCAACTCTCCGAGAAAGTCTAGCCCCCAAGCGAGAGAGGGAATGGGACCATGGTAGTCACGGGTGCACCGGCAAGCCCGATGTCGCCCGGTGTGCGTGATCGCTACCATGCCAACAGGAAATGTTGTAACCTTGTATGCAATGCACATTCATGACAGGTAATATATCACAGTAGGAGGACAACAAAGTAGGTTGCCTCTGGACAGTCATAAGATTGCACATTGATAGGTAAACAAGCAGGGCACGATAAGACAGGAAATTTCACTTGAAAGACATATAGAGTTATATGAAAATTAAACGGGCAGCCATGCAACATATGTAAAACAGGCCATATAACTCATTAAGAAGCCCACGTGATCAAGTGATAAGATTATTCAACATGCAATGACATCAATCATGGGTTCGGGTGCAAGAAAAGCTTATTTGTCAACATGCAATGGTCAAAATCACATTTGAAGTTATAAGACATTTACGTGCAGCCCACTAAGCATATAATTCTCACACAATATCCAATTGATCAATACTTAGCAAAACTACCTAGTCATTAGGGTTTCCATTTCATGTATATTCGTGCAATTTGAGCCTCAACCCAACTCAAAGTCAATCTCAAACCATGCATTATTTAATTCAACATCCTCAAACATTCAAAACAGTCCACACATCATCCCGTAGCTACAACCCCAAGCATTTAATTCAACAAGAGGAGTCACAACAATTTTTCTAAGCACAACATTAAGTGAAACCCTTACTGCAATAGGCTGTCTTCTCACAATCAATCGGATAAGCAAAAAATCTTCAAATTCAGTGAATAAGATGTCAAATTAAATCTTAAAAAGGTAACTAAAATCAGAAACAAACCTTGTATCAATTGGAGTTTGGGATCATTAGATATAGCCGAAACAGTGGAATAGCACAAAACTGTCCAGATTTGCACACTTTTCAGAAATTTGCATTTTTGAGGTACTTAGGTCAGTTTTAGCCTTGGTCCATTTCTGACAAAATTGTCCAGAACTGAAAAATATAGCAGAACACCAAATTTCATGCATTTTGGACATCATTTACTTAGTCAAATATGGTTCGTTCCGCAAGGTCAGTGCATTTGCCAAAACCTGCTTCATTTTTTCAGATTTCCAGATTTGGTCACATTTTAAAGATTTGCCATTTGGAGGACTTTAGATTCAAAATTAGCTTCGGCCTATTTCTGGGAAAAATGTTCAAAACTGTCCAAACTAGTCACCGACCAATTTTCATGCATTTTCAACATCATTTTCCTATCTAAACGTACCTCGAAACAGACTGGTCAGAGAGCTGTCAACAATTTCGACTTCACCTAGCATCATTTTCAAGCCAAGATCTTGCCATGCATGGTTGTTTAAGCTTATGAACGACCATATAACTCAAGTACAGAAGCAAATACACACATTTATGAGCATGCATGTGGATTTTTTAAGAGTTTTCAAAAGGTTTTAGCCCTCACCTTAGCAATCAACCAAAAGATGCTCAAAACCTTGTTGAAGCTCAAATCTCTTCTTCTCATTTGTCTAGCCGAAAACCCAACTAGCTTTTCTCCATTTTTCCTAGCTTAGTGATCAAAATCTTAGCACATGCATGAGGTTATAACATGAAGAAAAGAAATGGATGCCAAGAAGCTCACCTAGGCCGAATAGAAGTCTTCAAAGCACATGCAAGTGTGATTTTCACTTCTTAGCTAGCTCGGTTGTGGTTCTTAGCTTGTGGCTTGCTTGGTTTAGCTATGGTGTGAAGAAGAGAGCTATGGAGATGAAGAACTCAGCCAAGGCCGAGAATGAGAGAGGAAAATGAGAGGGGAGGGAGAAAGAGTGAAAGAGAAATGAAGAAATGACAAACAAATGAAGCCTTTTGCAAATTTGAGGAGCATGTCGGCCTTGGGCTTCCAAATTCAGCATTTTGTGTCTTCAATGTGCAATTTGAAATTCCTAGGATGGGCAAGGATGATGTGGCCGAAAATAGTGTGCAAATGGTTGTGTTTTTGAGCAATTTTTTAAGCATTTGTGTCATAGAATGTCTTAATGTGTCTAGGAATTAAATTAAATTGAATAAGCATGCACAAATGCCACCTAGTGGTCGGCCAAGCTTGTGGGAAATTATGAAATTTTGTCTTGGTTGAGCTTATTTTATTGCATGTGTTTGGAAGTGCAAAAGAAAAGGAATAAAGAATGAAGAATGTTTAGTGTTTGGTGCATTTTTTGTCTTCTAGTGAGTTGAATTAGGATTATTATATTGATAGTAAATTTTGTAGGATTGTTTAATAGTCTAGTGCTCCGTGTAAGATGTCACGCCCCAACCCGGCCTATAAAGGTTAGACTAGGGTGTGATCTAAACATTCAAGTCACGTCTCGTACTTAACCGTTCATGAAGATTTAACACTTAACGTCTTGGCCTAAACTCCAAAAATTTTCGGTAAACCGGCAGCATAACGGCTGCAATTGGGCTCTTTGGTTTGACCTAATTCTCTAAACGCCTCAATTATTCCAATCATTAATCCAATTCCATTAAGGACTCCTATTTGTCACCAACCGATTTGCATACTAGTTTATCTTGAAAGTCTCGTTTGGTTAATAAACCTAACATGATAACTATGTCCCGTTTATTTGTCAATTTCCTATCATGCAAGTACCTATTATCCTTTAGTTTGCAAATGAGCACCTAAGTGAAATTAGATAGAATTAACTTAGTTGATTGTTCATCTAGTGGTTTGAATGCCTACGATAACTACTAATTAAGAAAACGAAAGCAAACAACCAAATAAAAGTTCATCCGGTTATAGATAGTACAATCCCAGAATTAGACCCAAATTACAACGGGGTCATTTACATCAATAAACAACGAGCAACATAAAAGAAATAGTCTTCAAGTAGCATAGTTCACAAATAGCCATAATCACGCAAAGCACACAAGACAGGCAATCACTCCAAGGAATCATCGTTAGGCACATCGTTCTCGGGTACCTGTTCTTGATCTTCTTCACCTGAGAAGAGGGTGAGTCCTTATGAACTCAGCGAGGGGGAACGAGAAATAAGTTTTGAAACTCATTTTCCAGTTCAACTTATGAAATCCTTTTGCAAGCATGAATATAACAATAATACAAGTATAGGAACAGAAATACCAGTCTTTCCTCCCCGTGGTTCTCTAGGAACCAAACGAGAGTACTTAAACACATAGTAAAAAGGATACAGTGAGCTTTTGCTCTCAGATCAGATTCGGAATCAGTTGTTGCGGCCGACTTCAAATAACCCCAAAACATGCCAGGTGGGTGTACTCCGGATGTACCCCGAAATCCTACGACCCAACTCTCCGAGGAAGTCTAGCCCCCAAACGAGAGAGGGAATGGGACCATGGTAGTCACGGGTGCACCGGCAAGCCCGATGCCGCCTGGTGTACATGATCGCTACCATGCCGACAGGAAAGGTTGCAACCTTGTATGCAATGCACATTTATGACAGGTAATATATCACAGTAGGAGGACAACAAAGTAGGTTGCCTCCGGATAGTCATAAGATTGCACATTGACAGGTAAACAAGAAGGGCACGATAAGACAGGTAATTTCACTTGAAAGGCATATAGAGTTATATGAAAATTAAACGGGCAGCCATGTAACACAAGTAAATCAAGCCATATAACTCATTACGAAGTCCACGTGATCAAGTGATAAGATTATTCAACATGCAATATCATTTACGTGGGTTCGGGTGCGAGAAAAGCTCATTTGTCAACATGCGATGATCAAATTCACATTTGAGGTTATAAGGCATTTACGGGCAGCCCACTAAGCATATAATTTCTACAAAATATCCAAATGATCAACACTTAACAAGACTACCTAGTCATTAGGGTTTCCATTTCATGCTTAACCGTGTGATTAAACCCTAAGTCAACTCTAAATCATTCTCAAGTCATGCATCATTCAATTCAAACATCTTCAAGTACTCAAAACAGTCCACACAACATCCCAACACCACAATTCCAAGCAATTAGTACCACAAGAGAGGTTACAACAATTTTCCAAGCATATAACTAAGTGAAACCCTTATTGAAATATGCTGTTTTATCACAATCAATAGGATAATCAAACAATCTCCAAATCCAGTGAATAAGATGTCAAGTTAAAGCTTAAGAAGTTAACTAAAATCAGAAATAAACCTTGCATCAATTGGAGTTCGGAATCATTAGATATAGCCGAAACAGTGAGATAGCACAAAACTGTCCAGATTTGCACACATTTCGATAATTGACGTTTTTGAGGTCCTTAGGGTCAGATTTAGCCTTAGTCCATTTCTGACAAAAATGTCCAGAACTGAAAAATATATGAGTAAACCAAATTTCATGCATTTTGGTCATCATTTACTAATTAAAATCTGGTTCGTTCTACAAGGTCAGTGTATCTGCCAAAACCTGCTTCATTTTTCCAGATTTCCAGATTTGGATACATTTTAAAGATTTACCATTTTGAGGACCATAGAGTTAGAATTAGCTCTGGCCTATTTCTTCGAAAAATGTTCAAAACTGTCCAAACGAGTCACCTACCAATTTTCATGCATTTTCAACATCATTTTCCTAGCTAAACTTACCTCGAAAAAAGCTGGTCAGAGAGTTGTCAACAATCCGACTTCACCTAGCATCACTTTCAAGCCAAGATCTTGCCATGCATGGTTGTTTAAGCTTATGAACGACCATATAACTCAAGTACAGAAGCAAAGACATACATTCATGAGCATGCATGTGAATTTTTGAAGGATTTTCAAAAGGTTTTATCCCTCACCTTAGCAAACAACCAAGAAGATGCACAAAAACTTGTTGAAGCACAAATTTCTTCTTCTTCCTTGCTTAGCCAAGACTCCACCCGATTTCTCTCTATTTTTCCTAGCTTAGTGGCCAAGTTCTTAGTACATGCATGTGGTTAGAACAAGAAGAAAAGAAATGGAAGCTAGGAAACTCACCAAGGCCGAAAATGGTGACTCAAAATGCTTGCATGTGTGTTTCTTGCATCCTAGCTTGCTTGGGTGAGTTTCTTTGCTTGTTGTTTGTCTTGATGCACCATAGGATGATGAAGATGAGCTAAGGGATGAAGAAACTCAGCCCAAAACCGAGATGGAGAGAGAAGAATGAGAGGGAGAGAGAGAAATGTGAGGAGAATGAGAGAAATGAAAGAAAAATGAGGCTTTTTGCAAAAGTTGATGCATGGGTTCAGCCTTGAGCTTAGCAATTCTGATTTTTATGTCTTCAAGAGGCATTTTGAAATTCCTAGCATGGGAAAGGAGCACTTGGTCGAAAATGGTGTGCATTGGGTAGGGTTTTGGGGCTATTTTTTTTATGCATTTGTGTCATAATATGTCATAGATTGTCTAGGACTAATTTTTTATGCATTTGTGTCATTAGAATTGTCATAGGAATGTTGGGAAATTAGGGAATCTAGGTAGAATAAAATATAGAAATGTTTGTTGATGAGTTGAATTATGAATAGAATAATAGTTAGTGGAAAATGTAGGAATAGTTTAGTATTATTTTATTGTTAGTGGAGTTTGTAGAGAATTTGAATTAGGAATATAATATTGGTTAGTGGATTGTATAGGATTATTTTATTGTCTTGTGCTTTGTGTAGGATTCTTTCTTGATTAACGTGGTGGCACGGATTCCTAGGTCTAGGGCACGAATTACGAGGTAGACACGAACTACGAGGCAAATGCAAGTACTTCAAGACTAATGCACGCAAGCCTAGGTGAATGCACGTAAACCAATGCAAGGCACGTAATTCAATGCAATGCACGCAAATCAAGGTACGACTCTATATCTAGGTTAAGGTACGCAGTTCATGGTTAGGGCACACGAAACGAGGTAACCCACGTACATCGAGGTCAGGGCACGTATATCTATGTATCGCACATCAATCGGGGATTAGGGCACACTATTCTAGGCCAAGGATGTGTGACAAGGTATGCACGAAAACTAAGACATGACACGTAATCCAAGGTCGGTCATATAATTAGGGGTCTATGGCACGCAAATCGAGGTATGACACGTTATTCGGGGTCGGACCTCACATAAGATGCTTTCTTTATTAGCGTGAAGGCACGCTTTCCTAGGTCTAGGGTACGCATTACGAGGTAGGATACGAACTACGAGACGAACGCACGTTTTTCAAGTAAATGCACACAACCCTAAATGAATGCACATAATTCAATGCATGGCACATAAAATGAACACAATTCTTAAACCTAGGGCATGGCATGCAAATCTAGGTTAGGGCACACGAAGCGAGGTTTCGCACGCAACTTGGCGTCAGGCCTTACATGCTTCCCTCCTTACAAGAATTTCGTCCCGAAATTCAATATTACCTTGAAATAATGCTGGATACTGCTGCTCCATCTGGTCTCGCCTTTCCCACGTTGTTTCTTCGACTCCATGATGATCCCACAGCACTTTCACCATAGGTATAGTTCTGTTGCGCAACTCCCGATCCTGCTGGTCTAGGATCCGAATGGGCTTCTCCTCATAATACAAGTTCTCCCGAAGCTGCAACGACTCTGGCTCCAAGATATGCGACAGATCAGGATGATACTTCCGCAGCATCGAAACATGAAAGACGTCGTGAACATTGGAGAGGTTCTGGGGTAGTGCTAGGCGATACGCCAACTTGCCAACCTTCTCAACTATCTCAAATGGTCCTACAAATCTCGGGCTCAACTTTCCACCCTTGCCATGCTTAATCAGTCCCTTCCGGGGTGATATCTTCAAGAATACCTTGTCGACAACCTCAAACTCGAGACTCCGTCTCCGTCGGTCAGCATAACTCTTCTGCCTGCTCTGGGCGGTAAGCATCCGTTTCCGAATGAGGTGGATATTATCAACAGTCTTCATCAGTTCAGGTAAAAGGGTCGGGTAAAAAGTCTTCATCTCACCTACTTCATCCCAGTAAATCGGGGATCGACACTTCCGTCCATACAACGCCTCAAATAGGGCCATCCCGATAGTGGCCTGATAACTATTGTTGTAGGCGAACTCCGCTAGAGATAGATATTTCTCCCAACCTTTGCCGAAATCAATAACACAAGCCCTCAGCATATCCTCCAAAATCTGAATAGTCCTATCCGATTGTCCATCAGTCTGAGGGTGATAAGCCGTGCTAAAACTCAACTTCGTTCCCAAAGCTTTTTGCAATCTCTTCCAAAATCGGGAAGTAAAACGAGGATCCCTATCCGATACAATACTCACAGGCATCCCGTGCAATCTTACAATCTCCGCCACATACATATCTCCCAATTCCTCAGGACTATCCTCCTTGTTCATCGGTAAAAAGTGCGTCGACTTAGTCAATCTATCCACTATAACCCAAACGGCGTCACGACCCTTTTGTGATATGGGCAGGTCTATAACAAAATCCATAGTTATATGTTCCCATTTCCATTGAGGAATCTTCAACGGCTGAAGTAAACCTGCGGGTCGTTGATGTTCTGCTTTGACTCTCTAGCAAGTCAAACACCGTGCTACAAGCTCCGCAATTTCTCTTTTCATGTTATTCCACCAATAGTGTTGCTTCAAGTCCCGATGCATCTTTGTTCCGCCGGGGTGAATAGTATATCTTGAATTGTGGGCTTCCTCAAGAATCTTCTTTTTCAGCTTCGGCTCATTCGGAGCACAAATCCGGTTCCTAAATCTCCAAACACCATCATCATGAAACTTGAAATCTGCGTTGCTTTCTTTAATCTTCTGAAATTGTTGGTCCTTCTGTTGAGCCTCTCGTAACTCAGACAACAAAGTCGATTGAACTTGGGTAGTGGCAAAAAGTAACCCTTTATGAGTCAATTGTGGTTTTCACAGAAATGTTTCCTCCAACAACTCCTGCACCTTGACCTCCAATTTTGCCATGCTTGCCTTTCTGCTTAAGGCATCTGCAACTACGTTCGCCTTACCGGGCACATAATTAATTGAGCAGTTATAATCATCCAAAAGCTCCATCCACCGCCTTTGCCTTATATTCAACTCCTTTTGAGAGAACAAGTATTTCAAGCTCTTATGATCAGTAAATACCTCAAACTTGTTACCTCACAGATAATGCCTCAATTTCTTGAGTGCAAACACAATAGCCGCTAACTCCAGATCATGCGTCGGGTAATTCATCTCATACGGCTTTGGTTTCCTATAAGCATATGCAATCACTCTTCCATTTTGCATCAATACACATCTCAGTCCTTCTTTCGAAGCATCGCTATAGATTACAAAACCTTGACTCCCTTCAGGCAATGCAAGAACTGGTGCGGTAGTCAATCTTTTCTTCAACTCTTGAAAGCTGTTCTCACACTTATCATCCCACACAAACTTGGTTTTCTTTTGGGTGAGCTTTGTAAGCGGTCCTGCAATCTTAGAGAAATCCTTCACGAACCTCCGATAATAGCCTGCTAGACCAAGAAAACTCCGAACCCCCGTAACATTTTCTGGCTTCTTCCAAGACATCACCGCATCAATCTTTGCTAGATCCACCGCTATTCCCTCTTGGGATATGATATGCCCCAAAAATGCAATCTGCTACAGCCAAAATCCACACTTGCTAAACTTTGCATACAATTGGTGCTCTCGAAGTTTCTGCAGTACTAACTGCAGATGTTGCTCATGCTCCGCCTCCGATTTCGAGTATACCAAAATATCATCAATGAATATCACCACAAATTGGTCCAAGTAGGGTTGAAACACCCTATGCATCAAATCCATAAAAGCCGCAGGGGCATTAGTTAGTCCAAAAGGCATCACCACATATTCATAATGCCCATATCTCATCCTGAAAGCCATTTTAGGCACATCTTCCTTCTTGATCCGCAACTAATAATACCCTTGCCTCAAGTCGAGTTTCGAATACACTTTGGCTCATTGCAGTTGATCAAATAACTCGTCGATCAGGGGAAGAGGGTATTTATTCTTGACAGTCACTTGGTTCAAACCTCGGTAGTCAATGCATAGCCTCAACGTTCCGTCTTTCTTCTTCACAAATAGAACTAGCGCACCCCACGGTGAAGAACTTGGTTGTACAAACCCCTTCTTCAGCAATCCTTGCAATTGGTCCTTCAATTCTTGTAGCTCGGCCGGTGCCATACGATAGGGAGCTTTTGATATCGGCTGGGCGCCAGGCAGCAACTCTATAACAAAATCGATTTCCCGATTCGGGGGTAAACCGGATAATTCTTTTGGGAACACATCTGCATAGTCTTTGATCACAGGCATCTCCTCCAACTTAGCTTTATCCGACGGCTTGTTGATAAGGTAAGCCAAGTATCCGCTGCACCCTTTCCTCAAGGACTTTACTGCTTTTGTAGATGAAATGATGGAACTCCCGGTGAAATCTCTTCGGCCCATAACCTCACGTATTGGTTGATCAGGTACCCGAAACGTTATAATCTTCGCCCGGCAATCCAGTTGGACATGATGTTTTGCCAGCCAGTCCATCCCTAAAATGACCTCATAATCTCGAAAAGGTAATACAATAAGATTGGCTGAGAATTCCCTATCCTTAATTTGGATTTTACATGCTTTACAAGCTGAACTAGTTACAAGTTTAGAACCCATTGGAGTACCAACTTCTACTTCGTATGGCAAACATACAACTTTCAATTTCACACGTTCCACACATAAGGGAGTAATAGATGAATGAGTAGCACCCAGATCAATTAACACCTTAACAGGTTGATTCAGTATGAAGAATGTACCTTCAACAACAGCGGTCTCATCCGGAATCTCCTCGCACTCAATAGCATAGGCTCGAGCCTGGACCCTAGGAATTGGAGTCTTGCCTCTACCGGCTGGTTTACCCTGATTCTGCCCTGCCTGACGTTTAGGGCAATCCTTGATCTGATGCTGATCACTGCCGCACCTCATACACCGTCCCGACTTCCTCCAACACTGGGCCTCAGTATGCCCCTTCCTGTCACAATAAGAACAGCTGACGGACTGAGTAGCAGGTGAACTACCTGTGGATCCGCGGGTGGAAGAGGCTGATGGCGCTTTCGTCAGGCCACGGTTATTCACTGGCCTGTTCTGGCTCTGGCCCTAACCGCGACTCTGACTCTGAAATTTCCTCTGCTGACTTGGAGGCTGGTATGGTTTCTTGTTTGGCTGACTCGAACCGGCTCCATCTAGTTTCCTCTTCTCAACTCGAAAGACAGCTGCAAAGAGAGCAGAGTAAGTATCGAAGTCATAAGAAACTAACTAGTCCTGAATCTCCAGCCTCAATCCAACAGTAAATTTCCACATTTTCGCCTCTGGAGTACAAACCATATATTGAGCATAACGGGACAGTCGGTCAAAACGTGCCTCGTACTGGGCCACCGTCATATTACCCTGGGTCAAGTGCATGAACTCCTCGATCCGCCTCTGCCTGGAAACTGCAGGTACATATTTCTCCTTAAATGCCTTAATGAAATTACCCCACAAGCGAGGTATCTGATTTGTCTCCCACAGTTCCTCTACAGTGTCCCACCAGTGCCCCGCATCCCCATGCCACAAAAATACAACAAACTCCACTTTCTCTTCATCTGTATAATCAACGGCCCTGAAAATCTTCTCGATCTCGGACAGCCAAGCCTCTGCTTTCTCATCATCAGCTTCCCCGTAGAATTTAGACGAGCGAAAGTCCAGGAATTCCCTCATTCTGCTATGTCTCCCATGGTTACCCTCATTCCTGTTGTTGATGTTGTTATTGTTAGCTTCACGAGCATCCTGACGCTCCATCACACGTGATACACGATCCATGGCATTTGCCATCATATTAAACATAGCTATACCGGGATTAGTCTGATAGGCATCCCCGGTCTCTTGAGGTTCACCGCTCCTATTAGTAGTACGGGTACTAGGGCCAGCCATCTATAGGCACAATTATGATGCACAATTTATTGAAATATGACAATTAAGAATCTAACGCATATGATATGCAACATAATATAAGTACAATTCTAAAAACATTTAAGGCATGTAAGTCACTTAAGCACATAGAACATAGAAGGCACATTTATCACACAATAACACATAAACAAGTCATCCTAATTATCTTAGGGCTCTACCCACGGTCTGAGAGTTAAACCCGGCTTAAGCAATCTAAGCTCTGATACCATTCTTTTCTAAGGTGTCACGCCTCAACCCGGCCTATAGGGTTAGACTAGGGTGTGAACTAACATTCAAGTAATATCACGTACTTAGCTGTTTATGAAGATTAACACCTAATGATTTAGCCTAAACTCCAAAGTTTTTTCGGAAAACCGGCAGTATAACGGCTGTAATTGGCCCTTTGGTTTAACCTAATTCTCTAAACGCCTCAAAATTTACCATCTCAAATTCATTTCCAACTAAGATTACTATTTTACCATCAATTGAATTGCCTATTGGTTATTCCGACGTCCCGTTTGATTTATAACCTAGCATGATACTATGTCTCGTTTGTTTATTTTTCCTCGTTACAAATATACCTGTTGATCTTAGCTCAATAGCAAGTACCTGTTAAGATTGGATAAATTCATTTACTTAGTTCTTAACTAAAGCGTCATAACCTAAGATAGATACTAGCGGTGATAAAAGCAAAACGATCATAGTAGTGTTATGTCTAGCATCATTCTACTTAATATAAGTACAAACCAAAAATAGACCCCAAATTACAATGGGGGTCTTTTACATCACGACATCGGGCAACATAAAAGGAAATAGTCTTTAAGTAACATAAAGTTCACAAGTAGTCACATTCAAGCAAACAAACAATGACAGGCAGTCACTCCAGAGGTTCATCATTTGGCACACCGTCCTCGGGTACCTGTTCTGGGTCTTCTTCACCTGAGATGATAAAAGAGGGTGAGTCCTTATGAACTCAGCGAGGGGGAACGAGAAATAAGTTTTGAAATTCATTTTCCAGTTCAACTTAAAAAAAATCCTTTTTGCAAGCATGAACACGACATAATATAAGTACAGAAATAGGGATACCGGTCTTTCCTCCCCGAGGTTCTCTGGGAACCAAGCGAGAGTACTTATACACATAGTAAAAAGGATACAGTGAGCTTTTGCTCTCAGATCAGTTCTAGGATCAGTTGTTGCGGCCGACTTCAAATCATTCCCCAAACACGCCAAGTGGGTATACTCCGGATGTACCCCGAAATCCTATGACCCAACTCTCCGAGGAAGTATGGCCCCCAAGTGAAAGAGGGAATGGGACCATGGTAGTCATAGGTGCACCGGTAAGCCCGATGCTGCCCGGTATGCGTGATCGCTACCATGCCAACAGGAAAGGTTGCAACCTTGTATGCAATGCACATTCATGACAGGTAATATATCACAGTAGGAGGACAACAAAGTAGGTTGCCTTCGGACAGTCATAAGATTGCACATTGACAGGTAAACAAGCAGGGCACGATAAGACAAGAAATTTTACTTGAAAGACATATAGAGTTATATGAAAATTAAACGGGCAGCCATGCAACACATGTAAAACAGGCCATATAACTCATTAAGAAGCCCACGTGATCAAGTGATAAGATTATTCAACATGCAATGACATCAATCATGGGTTCGGGTGCAAGAAAAGCTTATTTGTCAACATGCAATGGTCAAAATCACATTTGAAGTTATAAGACATTTACGGGCAGCCCACTAAGCATATAATTCCCACACAATATCCAATTGATCAATACTTAGCAAAACTACCTAGTCATTAGGGTTTCCATTTCATGTATATTCGTGCAATTTGAGCCTCAACCCAACTCAAAGTCAATCTCAAACCATGCATCATTTAATTCAACATCCTCAAACATTCAAAACAGTCCACACATCATCCCGTAGCTACAATCCCAAGCATTTAATTCAACAAGAGGAGTCACAACAATTTTTCTAAGCACAACATTAAGTGAAACCCTTACTGCAATAGGATGTCTTCTCACAATCAATCGGATAAGCAAACAATCTCCAAATTCAGTTAATAAGATGTCAAATTAAAGCTTAAAAAGTTAACTAAAATCAGAAACATACCTTGCATCAATTGGAGTTCGGGATCATTAGATATAGCCGAAACAGTGGAATAGCACAAAACTGTCCTGATTTGCACACTTTTCAGAAATTGGCGTTTTTGAGGTCCTTAGGGTCAGTTTTAGCCTTGGTCCATTTCTGACAAAATTGTCCAAAACTGAAAAATATATCAGTATACCGAATTTCATGCATTTTGGACATCATTTACTAAGTTAAATATGGTTCGTTCCACAAGGTCAGTGCATCTGCCAAAACCTGCTTCATTTTTTCAGATTTCCATATTTGGTCAAATTTTAACGATTTTCCATTTTGAGGACCTTAGAGTCAAAATTAGCTTCGGCCTATTTCTTGGAAACATGTTCAAAACTGTCCAAACTAGTCACCTACAAATTTTCATGCATTTTTAACATTATTTGACTAGCTAAACTTACCTATAAACATATTGGTCAGAGAGCTATCAACAATTTCGACTTCACCTAGCATCATTTTCAAGCCAAGATCTTGCCATGCATGGTTGTTTAAGCTTATGAACGACCATATAACTCAAGTACAGAAGCAAATACACACATTTATGAGCATGCATATGGATTTTTGAAGAGTTTTCAAAAGGTTTTAGCCCTCACCTTAGAAATCAACCAAAAGATGCTCAAAACCTTGTTGAAGCTCAAATCTATTCTTCTCCTTTGTCTAGCCGAAAACCCAACTAGCTTTTCTCCATTTTTCCTAGCTTAGTGATCAAAATCTTAGCACATGCATGAGGTTATAACATGAAGAAAAGAAATGGATGCCAAGAAGCTCACCTAGGCCGAATAGAAGTCTTCAAAGCACATGCAAGTGTGATTTTCACTTCTTAGCTAGCTCGGTTGTGGTTCTTAGCTTGTGGCTTGCTTGGTTTAGCTATGGTGTGAAGAAGAGAGCTATGGAGATGAAGAACTCAGCCAAGGCCGAGAATGAGAGAGGAAAATGAGAGGGGAGAGAGAAAGAGTGAGAGAGAAATGAAGAAATAACAAACAAATGAAGCCTTTTGCAAATTTGAGGAGCACGTTGGCCTTGGGCTTCCAAATTCAGCATTTTGTGTCTTCAATGTGCAATTTGAAATTCCTAGGATGGGCAAGGATGATGTGGCCGAAAATAGTGTGCAAATGGTTGGGTTTTTGAGCAATTTTTTAAGCATTTGTGTCATAGAATGTCTTAATGTGTCTAGGAATTAAATTAAATTGAATAAACATGCACAAATGCCACCTAGTGGTCGGCCAAGCATGTGGGAAATTCTGAAATTTTGTCTTGGTTGAACTTATTTTATTGCATGTGTTTGGAAGTGCAAAAGAAAAGGAATAAAGAATGAAGAATGCTTAGTGTTTGGTGCATTTTTCGTCTTCTAGTGAGTTGAATTACGATTATTATATTGATAGTGGATTTTGTAGGATTGTTTAATAGTCTAGTGCTCCGTGTAGGATGCTTTCTTGATTAGCGTGAAGGCACGTTTTCCTAGGTCTAGGACACGCACTACGAGGTAGGACACGAACTACGAGACGAACGCACGTTTTTCAAGTAAATGCACGCAACCCTAAATGAATGCACGTAATTCAATACAGGGCACATAAAATGAACACAATTCTTAAACCTAGGGCATGGCATGCAAATCTAGGTTAGGGCACACGAAGCGAGGTTTCGCACGCAAATCGGGGTCGGGCCTCACAAGTAGTGCTAGAATGGGTGAGCCAAAGCTGAAAAAGAATCGGATTTGTGTTCCTAATGAGCGAAAGCTGAAAAAGAAAATTCTTGAAGAAGCCCATAATTCAAGATATACTATTCACCCCGGCGGAACAAAGATGTACCAGGATTTGAAGCAACACTATTGGTGGAATAACATGAAGAGTGAGATTGCGGAGTTTGTGGCACGGTGTTTGACTTGCCAGAGAGTCAAAGCAGAACATCAACGACCAACAGGTTTACTTCAACCGTTGGGGATTCCTCAATGGAAATGGGAACATATAACTATGGACTTTGTCATGGACCTGCCCAGGTCACAAAAGGGTCATGACGCCGTTTGGGTCATAGTGGATAGATTGACGAAGTCAGCGTACTTCTTACTGATCAACAAGGCTGATAGTCCTGAGAAACTGGGAGATATGTATGTGGCGGATATTGTAAGGTTGCACGGGATGCCTGTAAGTATTGTATCAAATAGGGATCCTCGTTTTACTTCCCGATTTTGGAAGATATTGCAAGAAGCTTTGGGAACGAAGTTGAGTTTCAACACGGCTTATCACCCTCATACTGATAGACAATCTGAGAGAACTATTCAGATTCTGGAGGATATGCTGAGGGCGTGTGTTTTAGACTTCGGAAAAGGTTGGGAGAAATATCTATCTCTAGCGGAGTTCGCTTATAATAATAGTTATCAAGCCACTATCGGGATGGCCCCGTTTGAAGCATTCTATGGACGTAAGTGTCGATCCCCAATTTACTGGGATGAAGTAGGTGAGACGAAGACTTTTGACCCGACCCTTGTACCAGAACTTATGAAGACTGTTGATAATGTCCACCTCATCCGGAAACGGATGCTTACCACCCAAAGCAGGCAGAAAAGTTACACAGACCAACGGAGACGGAGTCTAGAGTTTGAGGTCAGCGACAAGGTGTTCTTGAAGATATCACCTCGGAGGGGACTGATTAAACACGGCAAGGGTGGAAAGTTGAGCCCGAGGTTTGTAGGACCATTTGAGATAATTGAGAAGGTTGGCAAATTGGCGTATCGCCTGGAACTACCCCAAAACCTCCCCAATATTCACGACGTCTTTCATGTTTCAATGCTACCGAAGTATCACCCTGATCCATCGCATATCTTGGAGCTAAAGCCGTTGCAGCTTCGGGAGAACTTGTCTTATGAAGAGAAGCCCATTCGGATCCTAGACCAGCAAGATCGGGAGTTGCGCAACAAATCTATACCGATGGTAAAAGTGTTGTGGGATCATCATGGAGTTGAAGAAGCAACGTGGGAAAGGCGAGACCAGATGGAGTAACAGTATCTAGCATTATTTCAAAGGTAATATTGAATTTATGTACGAAATTCTTTTAAGGAGGGGAGGATATGAGGCCCGACCTCGATTTGCGTGCGATACCTCATTTCGTGTGCCTTAACCTAGATTTGCGTGCCTTGACCTAGGTTTAAGAGTCGTGTTTCGTTTTGTGTGCCTTGCATTGAATTATGTGCGTACATTTAGGGTTGCGTGTATTTACTTGGGAAACGTGCATTCGTCTCGTAGTGCATGCCCTACCTCGTAGTACGTGCCCTAAACCTAGAAAAGCGTGCCCACACGCTAATCAAGAAAGCATCATACACGAAACACTAGATCATTAATTAAACCTACAACCCCCACTAACTAATATTAAAATGCTAATTCAACTCATTAGAATACAAAATCTCACAAAAAGCTAGACATTCTTATTCTTTATTCTTTATCCTTTTGCATATTCCATGCATACAATTAAATAATGCTCAAACAAGACAAAAAAATTCAGAATTTTGCAAGCGTTGGCCGACCACATGGAGCCTTTGACAATGCTTTGCAATTTCAAAATTTATACGTAGACATTCTATGACAAGCTCATGACACAAGGCAAAAAAAAATGACTCAAAACTCTACCCAATGCACCCCAATCTCGACACACTCAATTGCCCATACTAGACAATTCAAATTATGCTCTTGAAGACACAAAATCAGAATTTTCAAGGCCCTAGGCCGATACATGCATCAAAAATTCCTCAAGCTTTTCATTCTTTCTCACATTATTTCTTTCTCTCATTCACTCTCTTAATTTCTCTCTCTCTCTCGGCCTTAGCTGCAATTCTACACTCCATAGCTTTAGCCCATCATCCTAAGATTCATCAAGACCTTCAAGCTACTAAGGAACTCGACCAAGCAAGCTAGAAGGCAAGAAAAATGCATGCAAGCTCATAGCACATTCATTCAGCACTTAGGTATGTTGATGGCTTCTATTTCATTTTCTTTTGGTTCTAACCACATGCACATACTAAGGACTTGGTAACTAAGCTAGGAATTAGAGAATCTCAAGTTGTCTCTCGGCTAAGCAAGGAGAAAAGACAACCTTGTGCATCATCAAGAGCTTTGAGCATCTTCATTGTTGTCTTGCTAAGGTGAGGGCTAAAACTCTCTTGAAAAGCTTTCAAAAACCACATGCATGCCTTTAAATGTCTATTTTTACCTCTGTACTTGTGATATATGTGTGTACATGAACTTTTTTAAACATGCATGGCAAGATATTTGGCTAGAATGTGAAGATAAGTGAAATCGCGTAAAGGACAGTCTTCTGACTTGTTGGAGCAAAGTGATTTTGACCAGGTAAATGATGTTGAAAATGCGTGCAAATGGGTAGATGACTAGTTTTTCCAGTTCTGAAAATTTTACATAGAAATAGGCCAAAGCCAATTTTGACTCTAAGATCCTCAAAATGGCAAAACATCGAAAGGTGTCCAAATCTGGAAAATCTGGGAAAATGAAGCAGGTTTTGGCAGATTCACTGTCCTTGAAGAACGAACCAGTTTTGACTTAGTAAATGATATCCAAAATGCATGAAATTTGGTATTCTGCTAGATATTTCAGTTTGTAAAATTTTTGTCAGAAATAGACTAAGGCTAGATCTGACCCTAAGGTCCTCAAAAACGACAAGCATTGAAATGTGTGCAAATCTGGACAGTTTTGCGTAGTCTCACGGTTTTGGCTATAACTCTTGAATCCGAACTCCAAATGATGTGAGGTTTGTTTCTGGATTTATTTCGCTCCTTAAGATTTAATTTGAAATTTTTTTCACTGGAATTGGAGATTGTTTGCTTGTCTCAATGATTGTGAGAAAACAGTCCATTGCAGTGAGGTTTTCATCTAGTGATATGCTTTGAAAATTATTGTAACTTCTCTTGTTGTAGTAAATACTTGGGATTGTGGCATTTGAATGTTGTATGGACTGTTTTGAATGCTTGAGGGTGTTTTAATTAATTGATGCATGGCTTGAGTTTAATTACGAGATAACTTGGGGTTTAATCGCACGGGTAAGCATGAATTGAAACCCTAATGACTAGGAAAACTTGCTAAGTGTTGATCCTATGGATATCGTGTTTAATTATGTGATTAGTAGGCTGCCCGTAGTTTCCCTTATATCCCTAAATATGATTCCGATGATTACATATTGACAAGTAGACCTTTCTTGCACCCGGTCCCACGTGAACGTCGTTGCATGTTGTATGACTTGATTTACGTGCATTACATGGCTGTCCGTTTAATATTCATATAACTCCATGTGCTTTACAAGTGAAATTACTTGTCATAACATGCCTCGCGTGTTTACTTGTCAATGTGCAATCTTATGACTGCTCGGAGGCAACCTACTTTGTTGTCCTCCTAATGTGATATATTAAATGTCATAAATGTGCATTGCATACAAGGTTGCAACCTTTCATTATGGCGTGATAGCGTTTCACGCACACCGGGCAGCATCGGGCTTGCCGGTGCAACCGTGACTACCATTGTCCAATTTCCTCTCTCGCTTGGGGGCTAGACTTCCTCGGAGAGTTAGGTCGTAGGATTTCGGGGTACATCCGAAGTACACCCATTGGCGTGATAAGTGGATAATTTGAAGTCGGCCACAACAACTAATACTGGAAGTAAACTGAGAGCAAAAGCTCACCGTATCCTTTTCACTATGTGTATAAGTACTCTCGCTTGGTTCCGAGAGGACCTCAGGGAGGAAAGACGGGTAATTGTATTCTTTTACTTTTACATTACATTATGTACTTACTTGTGATATATGTCATGCTTGCAAAAAGAGTTTTCATATGTTGAACCGGAAAAAGTGTTTCAAAACTTATTTCTCGTTCCCCCTCGTTGAGTTCATAAGGACTCACCATTTTTTATCATCTCAGGTGAAGAAGTCCAGGAACAGGTACCCGAGGACAACGTGCCTTTTGATGATTCCTTGGAATGATTGCTTGTCCTATGTGCCTTACTTGATTATGGCCATTTTGTGAACGATATGTTGCTTGAAGACTATTTCTTATGTTGCTTGTTGTTGTATTGTAAATGACCCCCGTTGTAATTTGGGGTCTAATTTTAGCTTGTACTGATCATAAGTAGATAGACACTGCTATGGCCATTCTTGCTCTCGCTCCTGGTTAGTATCTACCATAGGTTTATGAAGTATTAGGTACAGGATTAAGTAAAATGCATCTATCCAATCTTAAGCAGGTACTCATTGGTAAGCTAAGATCAACATGTACTTTTGTAACAAGGATTAACAAACAAATGAGACAGAGTTATCATGCTAGGTTGTTAATCAAACGAGACTTCAAGATAACTAGTAGGCGTTTCGATTGGTGATAAATAGTAATCTTAGTTGGAAATGAAATTGAGATTGAAAATTTTGAGGTGGTTAGAGAATTAGGTCAGACTAAAGAGCCCAATTACAGCCATTATGCTACCGATTTTCCAGAGAATTTGTGGAGTTTAGGCTAAACGTTAAGTATTAAACCTTCATGAACGATTAAGTACGTGAAATGACTTGAATGATTAGCTCATACCCTAATCTAACCTCTATAGGTCGGGTTGGGGCGTGACAGCTGTGCCTATTTTTGTAGCCAAAATCAAACATTTTCATCAGTTTCGGGCCACTTTTCTTGTTTTGTGCTATTTTTCCATCTCGGATCGTACGTCGTGAGCTGCGAAAAGGACGACAACATAACTCGCGGGACACTATAGGGCCCTACAATGCGTCGATATCACGTCTTGCGAGGTTGATGCGTTGTTGTAGCTGATAGGTTGTCGTTAAGCCCATAGGGCCTTTTAAATGGGCCATCTCTCTGTGCTAGGACTGTGAACCATCAACACATAAGGGATTTATGCCCTCAACATGACGGGCACGATCATACCAGCACTAATGCACCTGATCCCATCAGAACTCCGAAGTTTAGAGTGCTTGGGCGAGAGTAGTACTAGGATGGGTGACCCGCTGTGAAGTCTAAGTTATGCACCCCCATTTTCAATTTTTTTTGCCTCGGTTAGGCTTGCCGAGATGCTTTATCCATCACATTTCTATTACCGAATCCCATGACACCTTGGACAGGACAACTTCACTTCACGTAGAGGCTGGGCCCGCAAACCGAGGGCGTCGGGCTTGTGGCCAAGTCTCCGTCGCTCCGGTACCCTTAACTTTTGATTCCTAAGGAGTTACGCAGTGCACAGCATACCGTTATAAATCTATCCGAGAGCTCTACGACGGGGGCAGCTGGCCTGCTTGGTTGTGCCTATTTTTGTAGCCAAAATCAAACATTTTCATCAGTTTCGGGCCACTTTTCTTGTTTTGTGCAGTTTTTCCATCCCGGATCGTACGTCGTGAGCCACGAAAAGGACGACAACCTAACTCACGGGACACTATAGGGCCCTACAACGTGTCGATATCACGTCTAGCGAGGTTGCTGCATTGTTGTAGCGGATGGGTTGTCTTTAAGCCCATTGGGCCTTTTGAATGGGCTATCTCTCTGGGCTGTGACTGTGAACCGTCAACACATAAAGGATTTGTTCCCTCAACATAACCGGTACGATCATACCAGCACCAATGGACTGGATCCCATCAGAACTCCGAAGTTAAGCATGCTTGGGCGAGAGTAGTACTAGGATTGGTGACCCCCTGGGAAGTCTTCGTGTTGTACCTTTTTTTGCCCCAATTAGCCTTGCCAAGATGCATTATCTGTCACATTTCTATTACCGAATCCCACGGCACCTTGGGCAGACAACTTTGCTTCACATAGAGGCTGGGCCTGCAAACCAAGGGCGTAGGGCTTGTGACCAAGTCTTCGTCGCTCCGGTGCCGATAACTTTTGATCCGTAAGGAGTTACGTGGCGCACAGCATACCGTCGGAAAGCTCTCTGAGAACTCTACGATGAAGGCACTAAGCCTACTCGGCTGTGCCTATTTTCGGGGCCCAAAATCTAACGTTTTTAACAATTTTGGGCCACTTTTCTTCTTTTGCGCTGTTTTTCTATCCCGGATCGTACGTCGTGATCCGCGAAATGGACAACAACCTAACTTGCAGGACATTATAGGGCCCTACAATGTGTCGATATCTTGTCTTGCAAGGATGTTGCATTGTTGTAGTGGATGGGTTGTCGTTAAGCCCATTGGGCCTTTTGAATGGGCCATCTCTCTGGGCTGGGACACTGAACCGTCAACACATAAGTGATTTGTGCCCCCAACATGACGGGTGAGATCATACCAGCACTAATACACCGGCTCCCATCAGAACTCCGAAGTTAAGCATGCTTCGGTGAGAGTAGTACTAGGATGGTTGACACCTTGGGAAGTCCGCGTGTTGTACCTCCCTTTTCAATTTTTTTTGCCTCAGTTAGGTTTGCTAAGATGCTTTATCCATCACATTTCTATTACTGAATCCCACGGCACCTTGGGCAAGACAACTTCACTTCACGTAGAGGCTGGGCCCGTAAACCAAGGGCGTCGGGCTCGTGACCAAGTCTTCGTCGCTCCGGTGCCAAAAATCAAATGTTTTCATTAGTTTCTGGCCACTTTTCTGCTTTTGCTCTATTTTTCCATCCTAGATCGTACGTCGTGGGCCGCGAAAAGGATGACAACCTAACTCGCGAGACATTATAGGGTCTTACAACTCGTCGATATCTCGTCTTGCGAGGATGCTGCGTTGTTGAAGCGAATGGGTTGTCGTCATTGGGCCTTTTGAATGGGCCATCACTCTGGGCTGTGATTGTGAACCATCAACACATAAGGGATTTGTGCCCTCAACATGATGGGTGCAACCATACCAGCACTAATGCACTGGATCCCATCAAAACTCCAAAGTTAAGCATGCTTGGGAGAGAGTAGTACTAGGATAGGTAACCCCTTGGGAAGTCCTCGTGTTGTACCCCCCTCTTCAATTTTTTTTCTCGAATAGGCTTCCCAAGATGCTTTATCCATCACATTTCTATTACCGAATCCCACGTCACCATGCGCAAGACAACTTTGCAACACGTAGAGGCTGGGCCCGCAAACCGAGGGTGAGGGGCTTTTGACCAGGTCCCCGTCGCTCCGGTACCCATAACTTTTGATCCGTAAGGAGTTACACGCCGCACAGTATACCGTTGGAAAGCTCTCCGAGAGCTCTATGATAGGGGCAGCAAGCCTCCTCGGCTGTGCGTATTTTTTGAGCCCAAAATCAAGGCTTTTCATCAGTTTCGGGCCACTTTTCTACTTTTGCTCTTTTTTTCCGTCCAGGATCGTATGTCGTGAGTTGCGAAAAGGACGACAACCTAACTCGTGGGACATTATAGGGCCCTACAACGCGTCGATATCACGTCTTGCGAGGGATTCAGAGCATTAGTGCTGGTATGATCACACCTGTCATGTTGAGGACACAATTGTTTTATGTGTTGACGGTTCACAGTCCTAGCCCAGAGAGATGGCCCATTCAAAAGGCCCAATGAGCTTAACGACAACCCATCCACTTTAACAGCGCAGCATCCTCGTAAGACGTGATATTGACGCGTTGTAAGGCCCTGTAATATCCCACGAGTTAGGTTGTCGTCCTTTTAATAGCTTACGACGTACGATACGGAACGAAAAAATAGGGCAAAAGTAGAAAAGTGGCCTGAAACTGATAAAAACATTCAATTTTGGGCTTCGAAAATAGCCGTAGCCGAGCAGGTTTGGTGCCCGCATCGTAGATCTCTAGGAGAGCTTTCCAACAGTATGTTGTGCACCGCGTAACTCCTTACGGATCAAAAGTTATGGGTACCGGAGTGACGGATACCTGGTCACAAGCCCTACGCCCTAGGTTTGCGGGCCCAGCCTCTACGTGAAGCGAATTTGTCTTGCCCAAGGCGCCGTGGGATTCGGTAATAGAAATATGGTGTATAAAGTATCTTGGCAACCTTAACCAAGGCAAAAAAAATTGAAAAGGCGGGTGCAACATGAGGACTTCCCAGGGAGTCACCCATCCTAGTATTACTCTCGCCCAAACATGCTTAACTTAGGAGTTCTGATGGGATCCGGTGCATTAGTGTTGGTATGATCGCACTCGTCATGTTAAGGGCACAATTGTTTTATGTGTTGACGGTTCGCAGTCCCAGCCCAGAGCGATGGCCCATTCAAAAGGCCTAATGGGCTTAACGACAACCCATCCGCTTCAACAACGCAGCATCCTCGCAAGACGTGATATCGACACGTTGTAGGGCCCTCTAATTTCCAACGAGTTAGGTTACCATCTTTTTAACAGCTCACGGCGTACAATCTGGGACGAAAAAATAGAGCAAAAGAAGAAATGTGGGCCAAAACAGATGAAAACGTTCGATTTTGGGCTCCAAAAATAGGCATAGCCAAGCAGGCTAGCAGCCTTCATCGTAGAGCTCTCGCAGAGCTTTCCAACGATATGTTGTGCGTCGCGTAACTCCTTACGGATTAAAAGTTATGGGCACCGGAGCGACGGAGACCTGGTTATAGAAATGTGGTGGATAAAGTATCTTGGCAACCCTAACCGGGGAAAAAAAATTGAAAATGGGGGTGTAACACGAGGACTTCCCAGCGGGTCACCCATCCTAGTACTACTCTCGCCCAAGCATGCTTAACTTCGGAGATCTGATGGGATCCGGTGCATTAGTGCTGGTATGATTGCACCTATCATGTTGAGGGTACAATTCCTTTATGTTTTGACGGTTCACTATCCCAGCCCAAAGAGATAGCCCATTCAAAAGGCCCAATGGGCTTAACGACAACTCATCCACTTCAACAATGCAGCATCCTCATAAGATGTGATATTGACGCGTGGTTGGGCCCGGTAATATCCCGCAAGTTAGGTTGTCATCCTTTTAACTGCTCACGTATTATCCGGGACGAAAAAACATAGCAAAAGCAGAAATATGGCTCGAAACTGATAAAAACGTTCAATTTTAGGCTCCGAAAATAGGCGTAGCCGAGCAAGCTTGCTGCCCCCGTCGTAGAGCTCTCGGAGAGATTTCCAACGGTATGTTGTGCGTCGAGTAACTCTTTACGGATCAAAAGTTATGGGCAACGAAGCGACGAAGACCTTGTCCAAAGCCGCACGCCCTAACCGGGAAAAAAAAATTGAAAATGAGGGTAAAACACGAGAACTTCCAAGGGGGTCACCCATCCTAGTACTACTCTCGCCCAAGCACGCTTAACTTCGAAGTTCTGATGGGATCCGGTGCATTAGTACTGGTATAATCGCACCCGTCATGTTGAGGGCACAAATCCTTTATGTGTTGACGGTTCACAGTACCAGCCCAAAGAGTTGTCCCATTCAAAAAGGCCTAATGGGCTTAACGACAACCTATCCGCTTCAACAACACAGCATCCTCGTAAGACGTGATATCGACGCGTTGAAGGGCCATGTAATATCCCACGAGTTAGGTTGTCATCCTTTTAACAGCTCACGATGTACGATCCGGAATGAAAAAATAGAGCAAAAGAAGAAAATGGGCCTAAAACTAATGAAAACGTTCAATTTTGGGATCCGAAAACAGGCGTTGTTGAGTAGGCTTG
Organism: Ehretia macrophylla; assembly: GCA_037974665.1. Classification (NCBI taxonomy): domain Eukaryota; kingdom Viridiplantae; phylum Streptophyta; class Magnoliopsida; order Boraginales; family Ehretiaceae; genus Ehretia; species Ehretia macrophylla. The sequence goes on along the minus strand of CM075770.1, from coordinate 81,823,060 downwards.
CTGCCCCTGTCATAGAGCTCTCAGAGAACTTTCCAACGGTATGTTGTGCGCTGCGTAACGCCTTACGGATCAAAAGTTATGGGTACTGAAGCGACGGAGACCTAGTCATAAACCCCTCGCCCTCGGATTGCGTGCCCAGCCTCTACGTGAAGCGATGTCATCTTGCCAGAGGTGCCGTCGGATTTAGTAATAGAAATGCGATGGATAAAGCATCTTGGCAAGGCTAACCGGGGCAAAAAAAATTGAAAAGGGGGGTGCAACACGAGGACTTCTCACAGGGTCACCCAACCTATTACTACTTTCGTCCAAGCACGCTTAGCTTCGGAATTCTAATGGGATCCGGTGCGTTAGTGCTGGTATGATCGCGCCTATCATGTTGGGGGCGTAAATCCCTTATGTGTTGACTGTTCACATTCCCAGCCCAGAAAGATGGCCCATTCAAAAGGCCCAATAGGCTTAACGACAACTAATTCGCTTCAACAAGCCAGCATTGTGAGGCCCGACCTCGATTTGCGTATGATATTTCGTTTCGTGTGCCCTAACATAGATTTGCGTGTCTTGACCTAGGTTTAAGAATTGTGTTTCATTTTGTGTACCTTGCATTGAATTACGTGCATTCATTTAGGATTGCGTGCATTTACTTGAGAAACGTGCATTGGTCTCGTAGTTCGTGCCTCACCTCGTAGTGCTTGCCCAAAACCTAGGAAAGCGTGCCCTCACTCAAATTAAGAAAGCATCTTACACGAAGCACTAGATTATTAGTTAATCCTACAAATCCCACTAACTAATATTAAAATGCTAAGTCAACCCACTAGAAGACAAAATCTCACAAAAAGCTAGACATTCTTTATTCTTTATTCTTTATTCTTTGCATATCCCAAACACACAATAAAATAATCCTTGAACAAGACAAAAAATTCAGATTCTAGCAATGCCTTGGCCGACCACCTTGTGAGCATTTGTGCTTGCTTGCATAATTCAAATTATTCCCCAAACATTCTATGACAATATAATGACACAAAGAAATAAAAAATTAGCTCAAAACCCTCCTCAAAGCTCCCAATCTCAACACAAGCTCCTTGCCCATGCTAGACACTTCAAATTATGCTCCTTGAAAACACAAAATTCTGATTTTGCAAGGCCGTAGGCCGACAAGCTCCTTTGCCCAACAAAGCTTTTATTTTTCTTTCACTTTCTTTCATTTCCTCTCATTCTTCTCTCTCTCTCTCGGCCTTGGCTGAGTTTCTACACTCCATAGCTTAACTTCATCACTCAATGGTTCTTCAAGACATGCAAGAAGCTTAGGAGTTCGACCAAGCAAAGCTAGAGTGCAAAAGACACACATGCAAGCTCTTTGAACCTCCATTTCGGCTTAGGTGAGTTTGCTAGCTTCCATTTCTTTTCTTCTTGTTCTAACCATATGCACCTACTAAGAACTTGGTTACTAAACTAGGAAATTTGAGAAAATCGAGTGGTGTCTCGGCTAAGCAAGGAAAAGAGTCAATCTTGTGCAACCATCAAGAGTCTTGTGCATCTTCTTGTTGTTTTGCTAAGGTGAGGGCTAAAACTTCTTGAAAATCTTTCAAAAAACCGCATGCATTCCCTTAAATTTCTATCTTTACTTCTGTACTTGAGATATATGTGTGTTCATGAGCTTTTATAAACATGCATGGCAAGATTTTTGGCTAGAATGTGAAGATAGATGAAATCGTGTATGTGACAGCCTTCTGTCTTGTTGGTGCGAAGTGATTTTGGCTAGGACAATGATGTTGGAAATATGTGAAAATTGGTCAGTAACTATTGTTTCCAATTCTAAATATTTTTCACAGAAATAGGCCAAAGCTAATTTTGACTCTAAGGTCCTCAAAATGGCCAATCATTAAAATGTGTCCAAATCGGGAAAATCTGGAAAAATGAAGCAGGTTTTGGCAGATTCACTGACCTTGTAGAACGAACCCATTTCAACTTAGTAAATGGCATCCAAAATGCATGAAATTTCGGCTGCTGCTAGATTTTTCAGTTATGGACATTTTTGTCAGAAATGGACTAAGGCTAAATCTGACCCTAAGGCCCTAAAAAACGACAAGTATTGAAATATGTGCAAATCTGGACAGTTTTGTACAGTCTCACTGTTTTGGCTATAACTATTGAACCCGAACTCCAAATGATGCGAGGTTTGTTTCTGAATTTAGTTTACCCCATTAGCTTTAATTTGAAATCTTATTCACTAGAATTGGAGATTGTTTTCTTGTCTTTATAATTGTGAGAAGACAGTCCATTGCAGTGAGGGTTTCACTGAGTGAAATCCTTAGAAAAATTATTGTAGCTTCTCTTGTTGTATTAAATGCTTGAGATTGTGGCATTTAGATGTTGTGTGGACTGTTTGAATGCTTGAGGGTGTATGAACTAATCAATGCGTGGCTTGAGTTTGATTTCGAGATGACTTGGGGCTTAATCTCACGGGTAAGAACAAATTGGAACCCTAGTAACTAGGTGAATTTGCTAAGTGTTGATCCTTTGGATGTTGTGTTTGATTATGTGTTTAGTAGGCTGCCCGTAGTTGCCCTTGTAACCCTAAATATGATTTCGATAGTTACATGTTGACAAGTAGGCTTTCTTGCACCCGGTTCCACGTAGACGTCGTTGCATGTTGAATAATCTTATTATTTGATTACGTGAACTTTGAAATGAGTTATATGACTTGATTTACATGCGTTACATGGCTGCCCGTTTAAAATTCATATAACTCCATGTGCTTTTCAAGTGAAATTACTTGTCTTATCGTGCCTCGCTTGTTTACTTGTCAATGTACAATCTTATGACTCCTCGGAGGCAACCTACTTTGTTGTCCTCCTAATGTGATATATTAAATGTCATAAATGTGCATTGCATACAAGGTTGCAACCTTTCATTCTGGCGTGGTAGCATTCACACACACCGGGCAGCATCGGGCTTGCCGGTACAACCATGACTACCATTGTCCAATTCCCTCTCTTGCTTGGGGGCTAGACTTCCTCGGAGAGTTGGGTCGTAGGATTTCGGGGTACATCCAGAGTACACCCATTTGGCGTGATAAGGGGATGATTTGAAGTCGGCCGCAACAACTGATACTGGAAATGAACCGAGAGCAAAAGCTCATCGTATACTTTTCACTATGTGTATAAGTACTCTCACTTGGTTCCTAGAGGACCTCGGGGAGGAAAGACGGGTAATTGTGTTCCTTTACTTTTATATTATGTTATGCACTTACTTGTGATTTATTCATGCTTGCAAAAAGGGTTTTCATAAGTTGAACCGGAAAATGAGTTTCAAAACTTATTTCTCGTTCCCCCTCGCTGAGTTCATAAGGACTCACCCTCTTTTATCATCTCAGGTGAAGAAAACCAAGAACAGGTACCCAAGGACGACGTGCCTAACGATGATTCCTTGGAATGATTGCTTGCCCTACGTGCCTTACGTAACTATGGCCATTTTGTGAACAATATGATGCTTGAAGACTATTTCATTTCTTATGATGCTTGCTATTGTAATGTAAAAGACCCCCGATGTAATTTGGGGTCTAATTTTGGCTTGTACTTATAATAACTACACAGACACTACTATGGTCATTTTGCTATCGTTACTGGCTAGTATCTATCATAGGATTATGAAGTATCAGGTAAGGATTAAGTAAAATGAACCTATCCAATCTCAAGCTGGTACTCATTGATAAGCTAAGTTCAACAGGTACATTTGTAATGAGGATTAACAAACAAACGAGACATAGTATCATGCTAGGTTATTAATCAGACGAGACTTCGAGATAACTAGTAGACGTTTCAATTGATGACAAATAGTAATCTTAGTTGGAAATAAATTTGAGGTGTTTAGAGAACGAGGTCAAACTAAACAGCCCAATTACAACCATTATGTTGCCGGTTTTTCAGAAAAATTGTGGAGTCTAGGCTAAATGTTAAGTGTTAAACTTTCATGAACGATTAAGTACAAGACATGACTTGAATGTTTAGATCACACCCTAGTCTAACCTTTATAGGCCGGGTTGGGGCGTGACACCTTATAGAAGAATGGTATCAGAGCTTAGATTTCTTAAGCCGGGTTTAACTCTCGGACCATAGGTAGAGCCCTAAGGTCATTAGGATGACTTGTCTATATGTTGTTGTATGATAATGTTAATTGTGCCTTCTATGTTCTATGTGCTTAAGTGATTAACATGTCTTAATTGTTTCTGGAATTGCGTATCTATATTATGTTGCATATCTTAAGCATTAAATTCTTGTTTGTCGTATTTCAATAAATTGCGCATCGTAATATGTGCCTATAGATGACTGGCCCTAGTACTCACACTACTAATAGGAACGATGAGCCCCAAGAGATCGGAGATGCCTATCAAACTAATCCCGGCATAGCTATGTTTAACATGATGGCGAATGCCAAGGACCGTGTGTCACGAGTGATGGAAAGTCAAGATGCACGTGAAGCTAACAACAACAACGGGAATGATGGTAACCATGGGAGACATAGCAGAATGAGGGAGTTCCTTGACTTTCGCCTATCCAACTTCCACGGGGAAGCTAATGATGAGAAAGCAGAGGCTTGGCTATCTGAGATCGAGAGGATTTTCAAGCCACTTGACTATACTGATGAAGAAAAGGTGGAGTTTGCTGTGTTTCTGTTGCACGGGGATGCTGAGCATTGGTGGCACACTGTGGAGGCGCTTTGGGAAACTGACCATACACCTCGCTTGTAGGGTAATTTCGTTAAAGCATTCAAGGAAAAATATGTACCTACAGTTTCCAGGCAGAGGCGGATTGAGGAATTCATGCACTTGAACCAGGGTAACATGACGATGGCCCAGTACGAGGCTCATTTTGACCAACTGTCCCACTATGCTCAATACATGGTCAGTACCCCTGAGGCAAAGATGTGGAAATTTACGAATGGATTGAGGCCAGAGATTCAGGAGCAGTTGGCTTCGTATGACTTCGATACCTATTCTACTCTCTTTGCTGCTGCTTCCCGAGTTGAGAAGAGGAAAATTGATAGAGCCGGTTCGAGTCAACCGAACAAGAAACTATACCAGCCTTCAAGTCAACAGAGGAAATTTCAGAGCCAGAGTCGTAGTCAGGGCCAGAGCCAGAACAGACTAGTGAATAACTGTGGCCCGACTAAAGCACCATCAGCCTCTTCCACCCGCGGATCCACAGGTAGTTCACATGCTACTCATTCTATCAACTTTTTTTACTGTGACAAGAAGGGGCATACCGAGGCCCAGTGCTGGAAGAAGTCAGGATGATGTGTGAGATGTGGCAGTGATCAGCATCAGATCAAGGATTGCCCTAAATGGCAAGCAGGACAAAATCATGTTAAACCAGCTGGTAGAGGCAAGACTCCAGTTCCTAGAGTTCAGGCTCGAGCTTATGCTATTGAGTGCGAGGAGCTTCCAGAGGAGACCGCTGTTGTTGAAGGTACATTCTTCATACTGAATCAACCTGTTAGGGTGCTAATTGATCCAGGTGCTACTAATTCATTTATTACTCCCTTATGTGTGTAACGTGTGAAACTACGAGTTGTATGTTTACCTTACGAAGTAGAAGTTGGTACTCCGATGGGTTCTAAACTTGTTACTAGCTCAACTTGTAAAGCATGTAAAATCCAAATTAAGGATAGGAAATTCTCAGCCAATCTTATCGTATTACCTTTTCGAGACTATGAGGTCATCTTAGGGATGGACTGGTTGGCAAAACATCATGTCCAACTAGATTTCCGGACAAAGATTGTAACGTTCCAAGTACCTGGTCAACCAATACTTGAGGTAATGGGTCGAAGAAATTTCACCGGGAGTTCCATCATTTCATCTACGAAAGTAGTGAAGTCCTTGAGAAAAGGTTGTAGTGGATACTTACCTTACCTCATCAACAAGACGTCAGATAAAGCTAAGTTGGAGGAGATGCCAGTGATCAAAGACTATGCGGATGTGTTTCCAGAAGAATTGCCCAGTTTACCCCTAAATCGGAAGAACGAGTTCATTATAGAATTACTGCCTGGCACCCAGCCGATATCTAAAGCTCCCTATCGTATGGCACCGGCCGAGCTACAAGAATTGAAGGACCAATTGCAAGGATTGTTGAAGAAGGGGTTTGTTCAACCAAGTTCTTCTTCGTGGGTTGCACCAGTCTTCTTTGTGAAGAAGAAAGACGGAACGTTGAGGCTATGCATCGATTACCGAGGATTGAACCAAGTGACTGTCAAGAATAAATACCCACTTCCACTGATTGACGAGTTGTTTGATCAAATTCAAGGAGCCAAAGTGTATTCGAAGCTCGACTTGAGGCAAGGGTACTATTAGTTGCGGATCAAAAAAGAGGATGTGCCTAAAACGGCTTTCAAGACGAGATATGGGCATTATGAATATATGGTGATACCATTTGGACTAACTAATGTCCCTGCAGCTTTTATGGATTTGATGCACAAGGTATTTCAACCCTACTTGGACCAATTTGTGGTGATCTTCATTTATGATATTTTGGTATACTCGAAATCCGAGGCTGAGCATGAACAACATCTACGATTGGTATTGCAGAAACTTCGAGAGCATCAATTGTATGCAAAGTTTACCAAGTGCGAATTTTGGTTGCAGCAGATTGCATTTTTGGGGCATATTATAACCCAAAGAGGGAATAGCAGTGGATCCAGCAAAGATAGAAGCGGTGACGTCTTGGAAGAAGCCGGAAAATGTTACGGAGGTTCGGAGTTTTCTTGGTCTAGCCGGCTACTATCGGAGATTCATAAAGGATTTCTCAAAGATCGCAGGACCGCTTACAAAGCTCACTCAAAAGAAAACAAGGTTCATGTGGGATGACAAGTGTGAGAACAGCTTTCAAGAATTGAAGAAAAGATTGACTACTGCACCTGTTCTTGCATTGCCTGAAGGGAGTCAAGGTTTTGTAATCTATAACGATGCTTCGAATAAAGGTTTGGGATGTGTGTTGATGCAAAATGGTAGAGTGATTGTGTATGCTTCTAGGAAAACGAAGCCGCATGAATTGAACTACCCGACGCATGATTTGGAGTTAGCGGCTATTGTGTTTTCGCTCAAGAAATGGAGGCACTATCTGTGGCATAACAAGTTCGTGGTGTTTACTGATCACAAGAGCTTGAAATACTTGTTCTCACAAAAAAAGTTAAATATGAGGCAAAGGCGGTGGACGGAGCTTTTGGATGATTATAACTACACAATCAATTATGTGCCCGATAAAGCAAATGTAGTTGCAGATGCCTTAAGTAGGAAAGTGAGCATGGTAAAACTGGAAGTCAAGGTGCAGGAGTTGTTGGAGGAAGCATTTTTGTGGAAACCACAATTGACTCGGAAAGGGTTACTATTTGCCACTACGCAGGTTCAATCGACCTTGTTGTCTAATTACGAGAGGCTTAATAGAGGGACCAACAGTTTTAGAAGATTAAAGAAAGCAACATAGATTTCAAGTTTCATGATGATGGTGTTTGGAGGTTTAGGAATCGGATTTCTATTCCTAATAAGCCAGAGCTGAAAAAGAAGATTCTTGAAGAAGACAATAATTCAAGATACACTATTCACCCCAGCGGAACAAAGATGTACCGGGATTTGAAGCAACACTATTGGTAGAATAACATGAAGAGAAAGATTGCGGAGTTTGTGGCACGGTGTTTGACTTGCCAGAGAGTCAAAGCAGAACATTAATGACCCGCAGGTTTACTTTAGCCGTTGGAGATTCCTCAATGGAAAATGGGTACATATAACTATGGACTTTGTTATGGACCTGCCCAGGTCACAAAAGGGTCATGACGCCGTTTGGGTCGTAGTGGATAGACTGACTAAGTCGGCTCACTTCTTACCGATGAACAAGGAGGATAGTCCAGAGAAATTGGGAGATATGTATGTGGCGGAGATTGTAAGATTGCACAGGATGCTTGTGAGTATTGTATCAGATAGGGATCCTCGTTTTACTTCCCGATTTTGGAAGAGATTGCAAGAAGCTTTGGGAACGAAGTTGAGTTTCGGCACGGCTTATCACCCTCAAACTGCTGACAATCTGAAAGAACTATTCAGATTCTGGAGGATATGCTGAGGGCGTGCATTTTAGACTTCGGGAAAGGTTAGGAGAAATATTTGTCTCTAGCGGAGTTCACTTATAATAATAGTTATTAGGCCACTATCGGGATGGCCCCATGTAAGGCGTTGTATGGACGTAAGTGTCGATCCCCAATTTACTAGGATGAAGTAGGCGAGACGAAGACTTTTGACCCGACCCTTTTGCCTGAACTAATGAAGACTGTTGATAATATCCACCTCATATGGAAACGAATGCTTACTGCCCAAAGCAGGCAAAAAAGTTATGCAGACCGACCGAGACGGAGCCTAGAGTTTGAGGTCGGCGACAAGGTGTTCTTGAAGATATCACCCCGGAGGGGACTGATTAAACATGGCAAGGGTGGAAAGTTAAGCTCGAGGTTTGTAGGACCATTTGAAATAATTGAGAAGGTTGGCAAGTTGGCGTATCGGTTGGAACTACCCCAAAACCTCTCCAATATTCATGACATCTCATATCTTGGAGCCAGAGCCGTTGCAGCTTCGGGAGAACTTGTCTTATGAAGAGAAGCCCGTTCAGATCCTAGACCAGCAAGATCGGGAGTTGCGCAACAAATCTATACCGATGGTGAAAGTGTTATGGGATCATCATGGAGTTGAAGAAGCAACGTGGGAAAGGCGAGACCAGATGGAGCAATAGTATCCAGCTTTATTTCAAAGGTAATATTGAATTTTGGGGCGAAATTCTTTTAAGGAGGGGAGGATGTGAGGCCTGACCTCGATTTGCGTGCGATATTTCGTTTCGTGTGCCTTAACATAGATTTGCGTGCCTTGACCTAGGTTTAAGAATTGTGTTTCGTTTTGGGTGCCTTGCATTGGATTACGTGTATTCATTTAGGATTGCGTGCATTTACATGGAAAACGTGTATTTGTCTCGTAGTTCTTGTCCTACCTCGTAGTGCATTCTCAAAACCTAGGAAAGTGTGCCCTCACGCTAATCAAGAAAACATCTTACACGAAGCACTAGATCATTAGTTAATCCTACAAATCCCACTAACTAATATTAACATGCTAAGTCAACCCACTAGAAGACAAAATCTCACTAAAAGCTAGACATTTTTTATTCTTTATTCTTTATTCTTTGCATATCCCAAACACACAATAAAATAAGCCTTGAACAAGACAAAAAATTCAGATTCTAGCAATGCTTTGGCCGACTACCGTGTGAGCATTTGTGCTTGCTTGCATAATTCAAATTATTCCCCAAACATTCTATGACAATATAATGACACAAAACAATAAAAAAATTAGCTCAAAACCCTCCTCAAAGCTCCCAATCTCGACACAAGCTCCTTGCCCATGCTAGACACTTCAAATTATGCTCCTTGAAGACACAAAATTCTGATTTTGCAAGGCCCTAGGCCGACAAGCTCCTTTGCCCAACAAAGCTTTTATTTTTCTTTCACTTTCTTTCATTTCCACTCATTCTTCTCTCTCTCTCTCGGCCTTGGATGAGTTTCTACACTTCATAGCTTAACTTCATCACTCAATGGTTCTTCAAGACATGCAAGAAGCTTAGGAATTCGACCAAGCAAAGCTAGAGTGCAAAAGACACACATGCAAGCTCTTTGAACCTCCATTTCGGCTTAGGTGAGTTTGCTAGCTTCCATTTCTTTTCTTCTTGTTCTAACCATATGCACCTATTAAGAACTTGGTTACTAAGCTAGGAAATTAGAGAAAATCGAGTGGTGTCTCGGCTAAGCATGGAAAAGAGTCAATCTTGTGCAACCATCAAGAGTCTTGTGCATCTTCTTGTTGTTTTGTTAAGGTGCGGGCTAAAACTTCTTGAAAATCTTTCAAAAAACCACATGCATGCCCTTAAATGTCTATCTTTACTTCTGTACTTGAGATATATGTGTGTTCATGAGCTTTTATAAACATGCATGGCAAGATTCTTGGCTAGAATGTGATGATAGATGAAATCGTGTATGTGACAGCCTTCTGTCTTGTTGGTACGAAGTGATTTTGGCTAGGTAAATGATGTTGGAAATGTCTGAAAATTGGTAGATAACTAATTTTTCCAGTTGTGAATATTTTTCACAGAAATAGGCCAAATCTAATTTTGACTCTAAGGTCCTCAAAATGGCCAATCATTAAAATGTGTCCAAATCTGGAAAATCTGGAAAAATGAAGCAGGTTTTGGCAGATTCACTGACCATGTTGAACGAACCCGTTTAAACTCAGTAAATGACATCCAAAATTCATGAACTTTGGTGTGCTTCTAGATTTTTCAGTTCTGGACATTTTTGTCAGAAATTGACTAAGGCTAAATCTGACCCTAAGGCCCTAAAAAATGACAAGTATTGAAATGTGTATAAATCTGGACAGTTTTGTGCAGTCTCACTGTTTTGGCTATAACTATTGAACCCGAACTCCAAATGATGCGAGGTTTGTTTCTGAATTTAGTTCACCCCTTAAGATTTAATTTGACATCTTATTCACTGGAATTGGAGATTGTTTGCTTGTCTTAATGATTGTGAGAAAACAGTCCATTGTAGTGAGGGTTTCACTTAGTGAAATGCTTAGAAAAATTATTGTAGCTTCTCTTGTTGTATTAAATGCTTGAGATTGTGGCATTTAGATGTTGTGTGGACTGTTTGAATGCTTGAGGGTGTATGAACTAATCAATGTGTGGCTTGAGTTTAATTACGAGATGACTTGGGGCTTAATCGCACGGGTAAGCACGAATTGAAACCCTAGTAACTAGGTAAACTTGCTAAGTGTTGATCCTTTGGATATTGTGTTTGATTATGTGTTTAGTAGGCTGCCCGTAGTTGCCCTTGTAGCCCTAAATATGCTTTCGATGATTACATGTTGACAAGCAGGCCTTCTTGCACCCAGTTCCACGTAGACGTCGTTGCATGTTGAATAATCTTATTATTTGATTACGTGAACTTTGAAATGAGTTATATGACTTGATTTACATGCGTTACATGGCTGCCCGTTTAATACTCATATAACTCCATGTGCTTTTAAGTGAAATTACCTGTCATATCGTGCCTCGCTTGTTTGCTTGTCAATGTGCAATCTTATGACTGTTCGGAGGCAACCTACTTTGTTGACCTCCAAATGTGATATATTAAATGTCATAAATGTGCATTGCATACAAGGTTGCAACCTTTCATTCTGGCATGGTAGCGTTCATGCACACCGGGTGGTATCAGGCTTGCCGGTGCAACTGTGACTACCATTGTCCAATTCCATCTCTCGCTTGGGGGCTAGACTTCCTCGGAGAGTTGGGTCGTAGGATTTCGGGGTACATCCGGAGTACACCCATTTGGCATGATAAGGGGATGATTTGAAGTCGGCCGCAACAATTGATACTGGAAATGAACTGAAAGTAAAAGCTCACCGTATCATTTTTACTATGTGTATAAGTACTCTCGCTTGGTTCTTAGAGGACCTCGAGGAAGAAAGACGGGTAATTGTGTTCCTTTACTTTTATATTATGTTATGTACTTACTTGTGATATATTCATGCTTGCAAAAATGGTTTTTTTAAGTTGAACTAGAAAATGAGTTTCAAAACTTATTTCTCGTTCTCCCTCGCTGAGTTTATAAGGACTCACCCTCTTTTATCATCTCAGGTGAAGAAGACCAAGAACAAGTACCCGAGGATGACGTGCCTAACGATGATTCCTTGGAATGATTGCTTGCCCTACGTGCCTTACGTGACTATGGCCATTTTGTGAACAATATGTTGCTTGAAGACTATTTCATTTCTTATGATGCTTGATATTGTTATATAAAAGACCCCCATTATAATTTGGGATCTAATTTTGGCTTGTACTGATAATAACTAGATAGACACTACTATGGTCATTTTGCTGTCGTTACTGGCTAGTATCTATCATACGATTATGAAGTATCAAGTAAAGATTAAGTAAAATGAACCTATCCAATCTTAAGCAGGTACTCATTGTTAAGCTAAGATCAACAGGTACTTTTGTAACGAGGATTAACAAACAAACGAGACATAGTATCATGCTAGGTTATTAATCAAACGAGACTTCGAGAAAACTAGTAGGCGTATCAATTGATGGTAAATAGTAATCTTAGTTAGAAATGAAATTTGAGGTATTTAGAGAACTAGGTCAAACTAAAGAGCCCAATTACAGCCGTTATGTTGCCGGTTTTCCAGAAAAATTGTGGAGTCTAGGCTAAACGTTAAATGTTAAACTTTCATGAACGATTAAGTACGAGACATGACTTGAATGTTTAGATCACACCCTAGTCTAACCTTTATAGGCCGGGTTGGGGCGTGACACCTTATAGAAGAATGGTATCAGAGCTTAGATTGCTTAAGCCGGGTTTAACTCTCGGACCCTGGGCTTAACTTCAGATTTCTGATGGGATCCGGTGCATTAGTATTGGTATGATCGCACCCGTCATGTTGAGGGCACAATTGTTTTATGTGTTGACGGCTCACAGTCCCAGCCAGAGAGACGGCCCATTCAAAAGGCCCAATGGGCTTAACGACAACCCATCCGCTTCAACAATGCAGCATCCTCGTAAGACGTGACATCGATGTGTTGTAAGGCTCTGTAATATCCCGCGAGTTAGGTTGTAATCCTTTTAACAGCTCATGACGTACGATCCGGGATGAAAAACATAGCAAAAGAAGAAAAGTGGCCCAATACTGATGAAAACGTTCAATTTTGGGCTGCAAAAATGGGCGCAACCAAGCACGCATGTTGCCCCTATCGTAGAGCTCTCGGAGAGCTTTCCAACTGTATGCTATGCGCCGAGTAACTCCTTACGGATCAAAAGTTATGGACACCGGAGCGATGGAGACCTGGTCACAAGCCCTACGCCCTCGGTTTGCGAGCCCAGCCTCTATGTGAAGCGAAGTTGTCTTGCCCAAGGGGCCGCATGATTCGGTAATGGAAATGTGGTGGATAAAGTATCTTGGCAACCCTAACCAGTGCAAAAAAAATTGAAAATGGGGGTTTAACACAAGGACTTCCCAGGGGGTCACCCATCCTAGTACTGCTCTCGCCCAAGCACGCTTACCTTCAGAGTTCTGATAGAATCTGGTGCATTAGTGCTGGTATGATCGCACCGGTCATGTTGATGGCACAATTGCTTTATGTGTTGACGGCTCACAGTCCCAACCAAAGAGATGGCCCATTCAAAAGGCCCAATGGGCTTAATGACAACCCATCCACTTCAACAACGCAGGATCTTCGTAAGACGTGAAATCGATGTGTTGTAAGGCTCTGTAATATCCCGCGAGTTCGGTTGTCATCTTTTTAACAGCTCACGACGTAAGATCCGGGACGGAAAAACAGAGAAAAAGAAGAAAAGTGGCCCGAATCAAATGAAAAGTTTCAATTTTGGTCTCCGAAAATAGGCGTAGTCGAGCGGGCTTGCAGCCCCCGTCATAGAGCTCTCGGAGGGCGTTCCAACGGGACGGTGTGCGGCGCGTGACTCCTTACGGGACAAAAGGTATGGGCACCGGAGCTACGGAGACCTGGTCACAAATCCTACGCCCTCAGTTTGCAGGCCCAGCCTCTATGTGAAGCGAAGTTGTCTTGCCCAAGGTGCTGTGGGATTCAGTAATAGAAATGTGGTGGATAAAGTTTCGGGGCAACCCTAACCGGGGCAAAAAAAATTGAAAAAGGGGGTGCAACATAAGGACTTCCCAGGGGTTCACCTATCCTAGTACTACTCTCGCCCAAGCACGCTTAACTTCAGAGTTCTAATGGGATCCGGTGCATGAGTGCGGGTATGATCACACCCGTCATGTTGAGGGCACAATTGCTTTATGTGTTGACGGTTCACAGCCCCAGCCCAGAGAGATGGCCTATTCAAAAAACCCAATGGGCTTAACGACAACCCATCCGTTTCAACAACGCAGCATCCTCGTAAGACGTGATATCGACGCGTGGTAGGGCCCGGTAATATGCCGTGAGTTAGGTTGTCATCCTTTTAATAGCTCACGACGTACGATTTGGAATGAAAAAATTGAACAAAAGAAGAAACGTGGCCCGAAACTGATGAAAATGTTTGAATTTTGGGTCCAAAACTAGGCACAGCCGAGCAGGCTTGCTGCCCCAGTTGTAGAGCTCTCGGAGAGCTTTCCAACGATATGCTATGCACCGTGTAACTCCTTACGGATTAAAAGTTATGGGCACCGGAGTGACGGAGACCTGGTCACAAGCTCCACGCCCTCGGTTTGCGAGCCCAGCCTCTACATGAAGCGAAGTTGTGTTGCCCAAGGTACCGTGGGATTCGATAATAGAATTGTGGTGGATAAAGTATCTTGGCAACCCTAACCGAAAGAAAAAAAATTGAAAAGGGCGGTGCAACACGAGGACTTCCCAGGGGGTCACCCATCCTTGTACTACTCACGCCCATGCACGCTTAACTTCGGAGTTCTGATGGAATCTGGTGTATTAGTGCTGGTATGATCGCACCCGTCATGTTGATGGCACAATTCCTTTATGTGTTAACGGTTCATAGTCCCAAACTAAAGAGATGGCCCATTCAGAAGGCACAATGGGCTTAACGACAACCCATCCGCTTCAACAACGCAGCATCATTACAAGACGTGATTTCGACGCGTTGTAGAGCCCTCTAATGTCCCACGAGTTAGGTTGTTTTCCTTTTTATAGCTCACGACGTACGATCCGTGATGGAAAAACAGCCCAAAAGAAGAAAAGTGTCACGAAACTAATGAAAACATATGATTTTGGGCTCCAAAATGGGTGTAGTGGGAAAGGCTTGTTGCCCCCGTCGAAGAGCTCTCGGAGAGCTTTCCAATGATATGCTGTGCACCACGTTACTCCTTACGGATCAAAAGTTATGGGCACCGGAGCTACGGAGACCTGGTCACAAGCCCCACGCCCTCAGTTTGCGGGCCCAGCCATTACGTGAAGCGAAGTTGTCTTACCCAAGGTGCCATGGGATTCGGTAATAGAATTGTGGTGGATAAAGTATCTTGGCAAGCCTAACCGGGACAAAAAAAATTGAAAAGGGGGGTGCAACACGAGGACTTCCCAGGGGGTTACCCATCCTTGTACTACTTTCGCCCAAGCACGCTAAACTTCGGAGTTCTGATGGGAGCCGGTACAGTAGTGCTCGTATGGTTGCACCCGTCATGTTCAGGGCACAATTCATTTATGTGTTGACGGTTCACAGTCCCAGCCCAGAGTGATGGCCCATTCAAAAGGCCCAATGGGCTTAACGGCAACACATCCGCTTCAACAACGTAACATCCTCGTAAGATGTGATATCAACGCGTTGTAAGGCCCTGTAATATCCCGCGAGTTAGGTTGTCGTCCTTTTAACAGCTCACGACGTATGATTCGGGATGAAATAACAGAGCAAAAGAAGAAAAGTGGCCCAAAACTAATGAAAACGTTTGATTTTGGGCTCTAAAAATAGCCGTAGCTGAGCAGGTTTGCTGCCCATGTCGTAGAGCTCTCGGAGAGCTTTGCAACGGTATGTTGTGAGTCGTGTAACTCCATACGGATTAAAAGTTATGGGCACCGGAGCGACGGAGACCTGGTCATAAGCCCCATGCCCTAGGTTTGCGGGTCCAGCCTCTACGTGAAGCGTAGTTGACTTGCCCAAGGTACCGTGGGATTCGGTAATAGAAATGTGGAGGATAAAGTATCTTGCCAACCCTAACCGGGGAAAAAAAATTAAAAACGGGGGGTGCAACACGAGGACTTCCCAGGGGGTCACCCATCCTAATACTACTCTCATCCAAGCACGTTTAACTTCGGAGTTCTAATGGGATCCGGTGCATTAGTGCTGGTATGATTGCACCCGTCATGTTGTGGGCACAAATCCTTTATGTGTTGACTGTTCACAGTCCCAACCCAGAGAGATGGCCCATTCAAAAGGCCTAATGGGCTTAACGACAACCCAACCGCTTCAACAACGCAGCATCCTTATAAGACGTGATATCGATGCATGGTAGGGCCCTATAATCTCCTGCAAGTTAGGTTGTCTTCCTTTTAACAGCTCACGACGTACTATCCGGGATGAAAAAACAGAGCAAAAGAAGAAAAGTGGCCCAAAACTGTTGAAAATGTTCGATTTTGGGCTCCGAAAATAGGGGTAACTGAGTAGGCTTGCTGCCCTCGTCGTAGAGCTCTCGGAGAGCTTTTTAACGGTATGTTGTAAGTCGAGTAACTCCTTACAGATTAAAAGTTATGGGCACCGGAGCGACAGAGACCTGGTCACAAGCCCCACGCCATCGGTTTGCGAGCCGAGCCTCTATGTGAAGCGAAGTTGTCTTGCCCAAAGTGCCGTGGGATTCGGTAATAGAAATGTCGTGGATAAAGTATCTTGGCAACCCTAACTGGGGCAAAAAAAATTGAAATGGGGGGGGGGAGGGGTCCCACACGGGGGCTTCACAGGGGGTCACCCATCCTTGTACTACTCTCACCCAAGCACGCTGAACTTCGGAGTTCTGATGGGAACCGGTGCATTAGTACTGGTATGATCGCACCCGCCATGTTGTGGGCACATATCCCTTATGTGCTGACGGTTCACAGTCCCAGCCCAGAGAGATGGCCCATTCAAAAGGCCCAATAGGCTTAACGACAACCCATCCACTTCAACAACGCAGCATCCTCGCAAGGCGTGATATCGACGCGTTGTAGGGCCCTCTAATGTTCCGCGAGTTAGGTTGTCATCCTTTTAACAGCTCACGATGTACGATCCGAGACAAAAAAACAGAGCAAAATAAGAAAAGTGGCCCAAAACTAGTGAAAATGTTCAATTTTGGGATCCAAATATGGGCGCAGTTGAGCAGGCTAGCTGCCCCCATCGTAGAGCTCTCGGAGAGCTTTCCAACGGTATGCTGTGCGTCGCGTAACTCCTTACGAATTAAAAGTTATGGGCACCGGAGCGACGGAGACCTGGTCACAAGCTGCATGCCCTCGATTTGTGGGCCCAGCCTCTACGTGAAGCGAAGTTGTCTTGCCCCAGGTACTGTGGGATTCGGTAATAGAAATGTGGTGGCTAAAGTATCTTGGCAACCCTAACTGGGGCAAAAAAAATGAAAATGGCGGATGCAACACGAGGACTTCCCAGGGGGTCACCCATCCTTGTACTACCCTCGCCCAAGCACGCTTAACTTCGGAGTTCTGATGGGATCCAGTGCATTAGTGCTCGTATGATCGCACCTGTCATCTTCTGGGCACAAATTGTTAATGTGTTGAAGGTTCACAGTCCCAGCCCGGAGAGATGGCCCATTCAAAAGGCCAAAAGGGCTTAATGACAACCCATCCACTTCAACAACACAGAATCCTCGCAAGACGTGATATCGACACGTTGTAGGGCCCTCTAATGTCCCGTGAGTTAAGTTGTCGTCCTTTTAACAGCACCCGACGTACGATCCGAGATGGAAACACAGAGCAAAAGAAGAAAAGTGGACTAAAACTGATAAAAATGTTTGATTTTGGGCTCCAAAAATGTGCGAAGCCAAGTAGGCTTGCTACCCCTATCGTGGGGCTCTCAGAGAGCTTTCCAAGGGTATGCTGTGAGCCGCGTAACTCCTTACGGATCAAAAGTTATGGGCACCGGAGCGACGGAGACCTGCTAATAAGCCCTACGCCCTTGGTTTGTAGGCCCAGCCTCTATGTGAAGCAAAGTTGTCTTGCCCAAGGTGCCGTGGGATTTGGAAATAAAAAATGTGGTGGATAAAGTGTCTTGGCAACCATAACCGGGGCAAAAAAAATTGAAAAGGTGGGGGGGGGGGCAACACGAGGACTTCCTAGGGGGCCACCAATCCTTGTACTACTCTCGCCCAAGCACGCTTAACTTCGGAGTTCTGATAGGATCCGGTGCATTAGTGCTAGTATGATCTCACCCGTTATGTTGAGGGCACAAATACTTTATGTGTTGACGGTTCATAGTCCCAACCTAGAGAGATGGCCCATTCAAAAGGCCCAATGGGTTAACGACAACACATCTACTTCAGCAACGCAGCATCCTCGCAAGACGTGATATCGATGCATGGTAGGGCCCTCTAATGCCCCGTAAGTTAGGTTGTCATCCTTTTAACAGCTCACGACGTACGAACCGGGACGAAAAAATAAAGCAAAAGAAGAAAAGTGGCCCAAAACTGATGAAAATGTTAGATTTTGGGCTCTAAAAATAGTCGCAGCTGAGTAGGCTAGCTGCCCCCATCTTAGAGCTCGTGGAGAGCTTTCCAACGGTACGTTATGCGCCGCATAACTCCTTACAGATCAAAAGTTATGGGCACCGGAGCAACGGAGACCTAGGCACAAGCCCTACGCCCTCGGTTTGCAGGTCCAGCCTCTACGTGAAGCGAAGTTGTCTTGCCCAAGGTGCTGTGGGATTCGGTAATAGAAATATGGTGGATAAAGCATGTTGGCAAGCCTAACCGGGCGAAAAAAAATTGAAAAGGGGGGTGCAACACGAAGACTTCCCAGGGGGTCACCCATCCTAGTACTACTCTCGTCCAAGCACGCTTAACTTCGGAGTTCTGATAGGATCTGGTGCATTAGGGCTGGTATGATCGCACCCGTCATGTTGAGGGCACAAATCCTTTATGTGTTGACGGTTCACAGTCCCAACCCAGAGAGATAGCCCATTCAAAAGGCCCCATAGGCTTAATGACAACCCTTCCGCTTCAACAACGCAATATCCTCGCAAGACGTGATATCAACTCGTTGTAGGGCCTTCTAATGTCCCACGAGTTCGGTTGTCGTCCTTTTAACAGCTCACGACATACGATCCCGGACGGAAAAACAAAGCTAAAGAAGAAAGGTGGCCATAAACTAATAAAAACATTCGATTTTGGGCTCCAAAAATGGGCACAACCGTGCAGGCTTGCTACCCTTATCGAAGTGCTCTCATAGAGCTTTGCAACGGTATGCTTTGCGACGCGTAACTCCTTGCAGATCAAAAGTTATGGGCATCAGAGCGACGGAGACTTGGTCACAAGCCCTACACCCTCGGTTTATGGGCCCAGCCTCTACGTGAAGCGAAGTTGTCTTGCCCAAGATGCCGTGGGATTTGATAATAGAAATGTGGTGGATAAAAAATCTTGGTAACCCAAACTGGAGAAAAAAAAATTGAAAATGGGGGGTAGAACACGAGGACTTCCGCGGGGGTCACACATCCTAGTACTACTCTCGCCCAAGCACGCTTTACTACGGAGTTGTGATGGGATCCAGTGCATTAATGCTAGTATGATCACATTCGTCATGTTGTGGGCACAAATCTTTTATGTGTTGACGATTCATAGTCCCAACCTAGAGAGATGGCCCATTCAAAAGGCCCAAAGGGCTTAACGACAATCCATCCACTTCAACAACGTGGCATCCTCACAAGACGTGATATCGACGTGTTGTAGGGCCCTATAATATCCAGCGAGTTAGGTTGTCCTCCTTTTAACAGCTCACGTCGTACGATTCGGGATTGAAAAATAGAGCAAAAGAAGAAAAGTGGCCCGAAACTAATGAAAACGTTCAATTTTGGACTCCAAAAACGGGAGCAACCGAGCAAGATTGCTACCCCCGTCGTAGAGCTCTCAGAAAGCTTTCCAATGGTATGCTGTGCGCCACGTAACTCCTTATGGATCAAAAGTGATGGGCACCGAAGCGACGGAGACCTGGTCACAAGCCCTACGCCCTCGGTTTGCGGACCCAACCTCAACATGAAGAGAATTTGTCTTGCCCAAGGTGCCGTGGGATTCGATAATAGAAATATGGTGGATAAAGTATCTTGGCATCCCGAACCGGGGCAAAAAAAATTGAAAAAGGGGGTGCAACACGAGGACTTCCCACGGGGTCACCCATCCTAGTACTACTCTTGCCCAAGCACGCTTAACTTCGGAATTCTGATGGGATCCTGTGCATTAGTGCTGGTATGATCGCACCCGTCATGTTGAGGGTACAATTCTTTTATTTGTTAATGGTTCACAGTCCCAGCCTAGAGAGATGGCCTATTCAAAAGGCCCAATGTGCTTAACGACAACCCATCCGCTTCAACAACACACCATTCTCGTAAGACGTGATATCAACGAGTTGTAAGGCCCTGTAATATCCCACGAGTTATGTAACGCCCCGAACCCAACCCCACGCTAAGTCAGGCTCGGACCCGTCACTCGGACAGAGTCTCCTCTGTACCAAGGACAAAACTGATACCTGTAAACATTCAATCAAGACATCCGAACTAAAAACAACAACTTATCCACGATAACTCCGAAGCCAAAACACAATCACAAGGCCATCCGAGCCTTGGAGCAACAATTTTCTACTAAGCACACAAGCATGCAAGATAAGTTGATTTTAGTTATAAGTAGTTAATTACAATAAACTTCTAAGTTCCATATGAAGGTCTACAAACACTCCAAGCATGCAAGAGAAAAATAAAGTCTAGAATTCATTATTACAATCCAACAACTTTCTTAAACTCTTAATACACATTTACTAGACATATATATACAAGACTCTATGGTCTCAAAATACATTAACACCAAGAACTCCACATAAGAAGCACATAAAATCCACCTCAGCACACAAGATCACTGATTCTGATCTACTTGAACTTCTTCCTCTTCTTCTACCTCTAATAGCTGGGGATTCACCTCAGCTTCTCCTGAAACATTTTAGATGAGGAGTGAGCAACAAAGTTGCCCAACGAGGGAGGTGATGCAGCATGTAAACGTGCAATATGATATGCAACACAAGTAAACATATATACAAGACACATAACCATCAAGACAATAAATCAAACTATTAATCACTTTAAAAAGGATACGGTTCCACTTCCAAGTCTTCGATCACGAGCCACGAACCACGAGTATCACGATTATGCCGGCAAAACCCAAACACCACACTTGGGATACTCCGGATGTATCCCGATCCTACGACCCTTTCTCCCGAGGTAGGTCCATGCCCAGCAGGTGAACCACGCCTCTGGGGTAGTGGAGTATGCCTCAGCGAGAAGGGAATAGGCACCATGGTAGTCGAGGGAGCACGGCAAGCCCGATGCCGCCCGTGTTTCTCGACGCTACCATGTCCGATATAGGTTGCGCAACCCAATACAAGTCACAAGCAAACAATAATATCACATAACACGTAAGAGGGACGACAAAGTAGGCCGCCCTCACATATGTGCACGATAAAAGCTCATATATGCAAGATATTAACTAATAGATACCAAAAGAAAACAATCAACATAATTAATTCCAATAATCTACTCAAATAACTTAAATACATCCTAAATATTCTATGCAAGGCACTACTAACACACAACAAGTTCCAATTGCAACTAAAATGGCTAAAAGCTACTTTTCCCCTTTCTTTAATCGAGCTTTCTTTCTCCTAAGCATAGTTCGAGATTCTCAATCCTACCCTAGTCTTTCTATATTCCTAATTAAGCTTAAAGGCACCCTTTAAAGTCACTAAAACTCATTTTTGAAGCAAAAGTTCGGGAAGGCCCCGAACGGGTTTGAACTATAGCCATACTAACCGAACCCCAATTTCGCGAAACGAAAGCACCAAAGGTGCTTCCTTAGCTCAAGGATACCCAAATCGATGCCCAAATTTGCCCGGATTGCCTAACGTGCAAAACCCCCTTTTTAAAGTAAGCTATTTATGCACTAAAGTTCGAATTCGGGTGATTCAACCTAACGTGGTTTTTCAATTACCTTCCCTAGGGTCTAGAGCACCTAATTGAGGCATCAATTCAAGTCAATTATCAAATTTTCTCAAAACCCTAGTTTTAGGCACTATTCATCGTCTCTTTGATCAATCTCAACATTCAACCGTTTAATTTGTTATCACACCACAAAAGTTAGCTCTAGAGGCTTTAAATAACTCATAGGAAGCATTCAACACAAGATATATAGCTATAATTGACAATTCAATAAATTTGAACATATGCAAACAAACTTTAAACTCAAAACAAGTAAGACTCCCTCACAATTTTGAAGATGTAGAAGCTTGGTTGAAGGTCCTAAGTTGCTCAATAACCTCCCAAGATCAAACTAAGAGCTCAAAGTGCATGGTTGATGAAGCAAAAATCTCTCTTTTCTCTCTTGAAGTGGACGGCCAGCAGCTAGGGACAAGGGTGGAATTTCTGAATTTGTTTTGATGACTAATGTGCTAGCTTCTATTTTATTTCATGAGGTAGTTTTATTATATGTAGTATAAGTTTAATATTCTAAGCTAATTAAATCTCAAAACTTAATCAATTAAAGCTAATTGCAATTACAATTGCTCCTTAATTAAATACTATCACTATTCTAACGTAACACTATTCAAGACTCACGGAAATTATTTTTCAAACGCATACTCCTAAGCTCGAAAGTTCAAAACGAAAATTTCTTGGCTCCTCTTAAATGTCGAGTGACTTAGGAAAAATTTAAAATCAAGCTTTCGGAACAGTCAAAAATTTTATGAATAGTGATCCACAATAAAAACAATTAAGCAAGAAAAAATGATGCACGTAGAAATGCGCACATAAGTATGCAACGATTATAATAAATTTAAAGTGAAATCCTCAGCTGTCACACCCTCTCCCCCTTAAACTAATTGCGTCCTCGCAATTCTTACATGATTCGGCAAAGAGCTCCGGATACTTCTCTCTGATCTGATCTTCTCGCTCCCAAGTGGCATCCTCAACCCCATGATGATCCCAGAGAACTTTTACCATAGGAATATTTTTAGTCCTAAGTTCCTGAATCTTTCGGTCAACCACTCGAAGAGGCTTCTCAACATAAGCTAAGGACTCATCAATTTCTAACGGCTCCGGCTCAATGATATGCGACGGATCAGGATTATACTTTCTCAACAGTGACACATGAAAAACATCATGAATCCGACCCAAACTCGGAGGTAAGGCCAATCTGTAAGCTAAATCTCCAACCTTCTCAGTGATTTCAAATGGTCCCACGTATCTAGGACTAAGTTTGCCTCCTTTGCCGTGCCGAATCAAACCTTTTCGCGGAGAGACTTTCAAGAAAACATGATCACCCTTAGAAAATACTAAGTCCCGTCGACGTCTATCAGCATAATTCTTCTGTCGACTCTGAGCTGTAAGCATCCTTTTCTTTATAAGTCTCACATTATCCACCATTTTAATCATCTCCGGAAGAATAGCTGGATCGACTGATTTCATCTCACCTACCTCATCCCAATACAACGGAGACCGACATTTTCGCCCATAAAGTGCCTCGTAGGGTGCCATACCAATAGTGGCCTGATAACTGTTATTGTAAGCAAACTCTGCTAGAGGCAAATATTTCTCCCAATTCTTGCCAAAATCCAGAACACAGGCTCTCAACATATCCTCCAGTATCCTGATAGTTCTCTCCGACTGACCATCCGTCTGCGGGTGATAAGCAGTACTAAAACTCAAATTAGTCCCCAAAGCCTTTTGTAGCTTCTGCCAGAACTGTGATGTAAACCTGGGATCCCTGTCTGACACTATCTGAGATGGAACTCCATGCAGTCTCACAATATTTTCAACATAAAGCTCAGCCAATTTATCGAGAGAATCTGTTTTCTTTGTAGCAATAAAATGCGAACTCTTCGTCAACCTGTCTACTACAACCCACACCGAATCATTACCTCGTGGTGATCTCGGTAAATCCGACACAAGATCCATAGTAACCTGATCCCATTTCCAAACCGGAATCTCCAACGGTTGCAACAATCCCGCAGGCCTCTGATGTTCTGCCTTAACTTTCTGACAAGTCAAACATTTAGCTACATACTCAGCTATCTCTCTCTTCATGTTGTTCCACCAGAAATTCTGTTTCAAATCTCTATACATTTTTGTGCTTCCAGGATGAATTGTATATTTAGAAGCATGAGCCTCAGCAAGAATCTCATCTTTCACAGTCGAGTTACTAGGAATGCAAATTCTGTTCCTGTACCTGAGAAGCCCATCATCATGCATCCTAAAGTCGGACTCTCCCCCTTTTGACTTCTCTAAAAGCTTCAACAGCTGAGAATCTGATTGCTGCGCTTCTCTGATTCTAGATAGCAATAAAGATTTGATTTGTAAACTAGCAAATTGAATACCTGATTTAGAAGCTTTCGGTTTCCATAAACACAGTTCTTGCACAATCTCCCAATCTTTGATTATCAAACTAGACACAGAAGCTTTCCGGCTCAGTGCATCTGCAACAGTATTAGCTTTTCCCGGCAAATAGCTAATGGTACAGTTATAATCATTCAACAATTCTAGCCAACGCCTTTGCCTCATATTCAAATCTTTTTGAGAAAACAAATATTTCAAACTTTTATGGTCAGTAAATATTTCAAACTTGTTGCCCCACAAATAGTGCCGCCATTTCTTCAAAGCAAAGACAACAGCTGCAAGCTCTAAATCATGTGTAGGATAATTGAGTTCATATGGTTTCAATTTCCTAGAGGCATATGCTATGACTTTACCATTTTGCATCAAAACACAACCTAACCCTTCTTTCGAAGCGTCACTATAAATCACCAAGTTCTCGGTTCCTTCAGGCAAGGCAAGGATAGGTGCAGTGGTAAGTCGCTTTTTCAACTCCTGGAAACTGGCTTCACATTTATCATCCCAATTAAACACAGTTTTCTTCTGAGTTAAAGTAGTCAAAGGCCCTGCAATCTTTGAAAAATCTTTAACAAATCGCCTATAATAACCCGCTAATCCCAAGAAACTACGGACTTCCGTGACAGTTTCAGGTCTTTTCCACGACATGACTACATCAATTTTAGCAGGATCAACAGATATTCCCTCCTGGGAAATGATATGACCTAAAAAGGCAACCTGTTTCAACCAGAATTCGCATTTGCTAAATTTGGCAAACAACTTGTGTTCTTGCAGGGTTTTAAGTACAATCCTCAAATGCTCTTCATGCTCTGACTCAGATTTGGAGTACACTAATATGTCATCAATAAAAATCACCACAAATTGATCAAGATAGGGTCGAAATACTCTCTGCATCAAATCCATAAAAGCGGCTGGAGCATTTGTCAACCCGAATGGTAAAACAACAAACTCGTAATGGCCGTACCTAGTTCTAAATGCAGTCTTAGGTACATCCTCTTTCCTGATCCTCAACTGGTAATAACCCTGCCTCAAATCAAATTTCGAAAACACAACAGCACCCTGTAGCTGATCAAACAACTCCTCAATTAAAGGCAAAGGATATTTGTTTTTCACCGTTACCTGATTCAGACCCCGATAATCTATACACAAACGTAGTGTACCGTCTTTCTTTTTCACAAATAACACGGGAGCACCCCACGGTGACGAACTAGGCTGAATGAAACCTTTCTCAAGCAAACCCTGAAGCTGAATTTTCAATTCTTGTAACTCAGGGGAAGACATTCTATACGGGGTTCTCGAGATAGGACTAGTTCCCGGCAACAGGTCAATCACAAATTCAATCTCCCTATCAGGTGGTAACCCAGGCAACTCTTCAGGGAAAACCCCCGGAAACTCTTTTATAACAGGTACTTCATTCAATTTCAATTTATCTCCAGGCTGATTAATTAAATAAGCTAAGTATGCATCATAGCCTTTACTCAACATTTTAGTAGCTTTAATGGATGATATAATACGTGTCCCAGTAGACTTTCGACTCCCGGTTACTTTAATAATAGGTCGGTTAGGCACTTCTAGAGTCAAAACTTTCCTCCTACAGTCCAAACATGCATAATACCGCCCCAACCAATCCATCCCTAAGATAACCTCAAAGTCCCGAAATGGCATGATAATCAAATCAATAGGATACATGCAACCCTCAATGCAAATATTACAATCCTTACACACAGACTCCGTAACAAATTTAGTTCCCATAGGATTACCTACTTCAATCACATACGGCAGTTTATCAACTTTTAATGTAGCAGACTGTGCACATGCAGGTGTAATGAATGAATGTGTAGCCCCGGTGTCAATCAAAACTACTACCGGCTGACTATTAATAAGAAAAGTACCTTCCACCACCACTGTCGTCTCTGGAAGCTCCTCCTGGTCAAGTGCAAATACCCGTGCCTGACCTCGTGGTACGGTAGCTGCTCCTGAAGCTCTCGTCTGGGCACCCTGGCCTGAAGTCTGACCCTGACCACCTCTAAACTTGGGACAATCCCTAACTCTGTGCTGATCACTGCCACAGCCCGTGCAACGGCCTAGTTTCCTCCAACACTCAGCCTCTGTGTGACCCTTACGATTGCAATGAGTACATTGTAAATTCTTCCTAGCAGCAGCTCCTCCTGTAGGGGTCCTATAAGTAGATGTGGCAGAACTGCCCTGCTGAGATCTAGCAGTCACTGGTCGGGTCTGTGACTGTCCCTGTGGCTGGCTCTGAGCTGGTCTCGGCTGTGACTGTACCTGAACTGGTCCTGGGTAGCTCTGGGTCTGCCTAGGCTGCTGAGTCTGCCTCTGATAACCCTGACTCTGAGACTGAAACTGCCGTTTGCTTGACTGACTAGACTGAGCTAACACATCTGCCTTACGTTTCTCATATCTCGATGCAGCCCGAACTACTGCAGCATAGCTCGGATAATCTTGTGAGGACAAGTTAAGCATGATGTCACTCCTCAACCCTGTAATAAATCTCTGAATTTTCACATCCTCGGGCTGAACTAAAGCAGGCACATATCGAGATAGTCTCGTAAAGGTAGCCTCATACTGGTCTACAGTCATGTTCCCCTGTTTCAAAGCTATAAACTCATCCTGATGCCTCTCACGGGCTACAACCGAAACATATTTATCCCGAAACTCACGAACAAAATCAGCCCATACATGCTGAACCCTCTCAGCATCCCATTTTTCTCTAATAGTGCGCCACCAAGCCTCGGCATCACCCTCCATTAAAAATGTAGCACAGTTGATCTTTCTTTCATCGTTACACTCAAGTATTGCAGCAACTTTCTCAAATTTACTCAGCCACAACTCTGCTTTCATATCATCTGGTTCACCATAAAAACTGTATGCTCCATGATGCAGAAATTTATCAAATAAGTTACCTCCCGCAGTACCACTGCCCTCTGCTCTGGCAGTCTGATTACCTCCGCCGGTACCTGCTGTACCCTGCTGAACCACAAACTGTGCTATGGTATTCATCGCAGTAGCCATAGTAGCTAAAATCTGGGCAGTGCTCGGCTCCTGACCCTGCTGTACATTCCCGGCTGCCCCAGCATTCTGCCCTGGTACATTCTGTCTAGGAGCCTCATCCGGCTCACCCCGTGGTCTACCCCGTCTCCTCATCACAATGCTAGAAGAACATCATATTATAATAGGCAAATAAACTATGCAAGATAATTTACACATTGTTTTCAAACATTTTACTCACATTGGAACACATAAAACACTTAACAACAATCAATACTAACTTTTCATATTCTTGTCATATTAAGCTTTATCCTTCTTTTTCATGCTAGCATGTCTTATATCTAAGTACTTAAACAATTAAACATTTACATATTCACATAATTCACTTTCACATATAGACCTCTACCCACATGCCAAGGAATTTAACCCGGCTTCAAGCATTCTAGTAGCTCTGATACCACTTAAGGTGTAACGCCCCGAACCCAACCCCACGCTAAGTCAGGCTCGGACCCGTCACTCGGACAGAGTCTCCTCTGTACCAAGGACAAAACTGATACCTGTAAACATTCAATCAAGACATCCGAACTAAAAACAACAACTTATCCACGATAACTCCGAAGCCAAAACACAATCACAAGGCCATCCGAGCCTTGGAGCAACAATTTTCTACTAAGCACACAAGCATGCAAGATAAGTTGATTTTAGTTATAAGTAGTTAATTACAATAAACTTCTAAGTTCCATATGAAGGTCTACAAACACTCCAAGCATGCAAGAGAAAAATAAAGTCTAGAATTCATTATTACAATCCAACAACTTTCTTAAACTCTTAATACACATTTACTAGACATATATATACAAGACTCTATGGTCTCAAAATACATTAACACCAAGAACTCCACATAAGAAGCACATAAAATCCACCTCAGCACACAAGATCACTGATTCTGATCTACTTGAACTTCTTCCTCTTCTTCTACCTCTAATAGCTGGGGATTCACCTCAGCTTCTCCTGAAACATTTTAGATGAGGAGTGAGCAACAAAGTTGCCCAGCGAGGGAGGTGATGCAGCATGTAAACGTGCAATATGATATGCAACACAAGTAAACATATATACAAGACACATAACCATCAAGACAATAAATCAAACTATTAATCACTTTAAAAAGGATACGGTTCCACTTCCAAGTCTTCGATCACGAGCCACGAACCACGAGTATCACGATTATGCCGGCAAAACCCAAACACCACACTTGGGATACTCCGGATGTATCCCGATCCTACGACCCTTTCTCCCGAGGTAGGTCCATGCCCAGCAGGTGAACCACGCCTCTGGGGTAGTGGAGTATGCCTCAGCGAGAAGGGAATAGGCACCATGGTAGTCGAGGGAGCACGGCAAGCCCGATGCCGCCCGTGTTTCTCGACGCTACCATGTCCGATATAGGTTGCGCAACCCAATACAAGTCACAAGCAAACAATAATATCACATAACACGTAAGAGGGACGACAAAGTAGGCCGCCCTCACATATGTGCACGATAAAAGCTCATATATGCAAGATATTAACTAATAGATACCAAAAGAAAACAATCAACATAATTAATTCCAATAATCTACTCAAATAACTTAAATACATCCTAAATATTCTATGCAAGGCACTACTAACACACAACAAGTTCCAATTGCAACTAAAATGGCTAAAAGCTACTTTTCCCCTTTCTTTAATCGAGCTTTCTTTCTCCTAAGCATAGTTCGAGATTCTCAATCCTACCCTAGTCTTTCTATATTCCTAATTAAGCTTAAAGGCACCCTTTAAAGTCACTAAAACTCATTTTTGAAGCAAAAGTTCGGGAAGGCCCCGAACGAGTTTGAACTATAGCCATACTAACCGAACCCCAATTTCGCGAAACGAAAGCACCAAAGGTGCTTCCTTAGCTCAAGGATACCCAAATCGATGCCCAAATTTGCCCGGATTGCCTAACGTGCAAAACCCCCTTTTTAAAGTAAGCTATTTATGCACTAAAGTTCGAATTCGGGTGATTCAACCTAACGTGGTTTTTCAATTACCTTCCCTAGGGTCTAGAGCACCTAATTGAGGCATCAATTCAAGTCAATTATCAAATTTTCTCAAAACCCTAGTTTTAGGCACTATTCATCGTCTCTTTGATCAATCTCAACATTCAACCGTTTAATTTGTTATCACACCACAAAAGTTAGCTCTAGAGGCTTTAAATAACTCATAGGAAGCATTCAACACAAGATATATAGCTATAATTGACAATTCAATAAATTTGAACATATGCAAACAAACTTTAAACTCAAAACAAGTAAGACTCCCTCACAATTTTGAAGATGTAGAAGCTTGGTTGAAGGTCCTAAGTTGCTCAATAACCTCCCAAGATCAAACTAAGAGCTCAAAGTGCATGGTTGATGAAGCAAAAATCTCTCTTTTCTCTCTTGAAGTGGACGGCCAGCAGCTAGGGACAAGGGTGGAATTTCTGAATTTGTTTTGATGACTAATGTGCTAGCTTCTATTTTATTTCATGAGGTAGTTTTATTATATGTAGTATAAGTTTAATATTCTAAGCTAATTAAATCTCAAAACTTAATCAATTAAAGCTAATTGCAATTACAATTGCTCCTTAATTAAATACTATCACTATTCTAACGTAACACTATTCAAGACTCACGGAAATTATTTTTCAAACGCATACTCCTAAGCTCGAAAGTTCAAAACGAAAATTTCTTGGCTCCTCTTAAATGTCGAGTGACTTAGGAAAAATTTAAAATCAAGCTTTCGGAACAGTCAAAAATTTTATGAATAGTGATCCACAATAAAAACAATTAAGCAAGAAAAAATGATGCACGTAGAAATGCGCACATAAGTATGCAACGATTATAATAAATTTAAAGTGAAATCCTCGGGTGTCACAAGTTATGTTGTCGTCCTTTTAACAACTCAAGACGTATGATCCGGGACCGAAAAATAGAGCAAAAGAAGAAAAGTGGCCCGAAACAGATGAAAATGTTTGATTTTGGGCTCCAAAAATGGACACAGCTTAGCAGGCTTGCTACCCCAATCGTAGAGCTCTCGAAGGGCTTTCCAACGGTATGTTGTGCGCCGTGTAACTCCTTACGGATCAAAAGTTATGGGCACCTGAGCGACGGAGACCTAGTCATAAGCTCTACGCCCTTGGTTTATGGGCCCAGCCTCTTCGTCAAGCGAAATTGTCTTGCCCAGGGTGCCGTGGGATTCCATAATAGAAATGTGGTGGATAAAGTATCTTGGCAACCCTAACCGCAGCAAAGAAAATTGAAAGAGGGGTACAAC
Organism: Ehretia macrophylla; assembly: GCA_037974665.1. NCBI lineage: Eukaryota > Viridiplantae > Streptophyta > Magnoliopsida > Boraginales > Ehretiaceae > Ehretia > Ehretia macrophylla. The sequence continues at coordinate 81,792,563 of CM075770.1, read as the reverse complement.
ACGAGGACTTCCCAGGGGGGCACCCATCCTTGTACTATTCTCGCCCAAACACGCTTAACTTCAGAGTTCTATTGGGATCCGGTGCATTAGTGCTGGTATGATCGCACCTGACATGCTGAGGACACAAATCCTTTATGTGTTGAAGGTTCACGGTCCCAGCCTAGAGAGATGGCCCATTCAAAAGGCCTAATCGGCTTAACGACAGCCCATCCGCTTTAACAACGCAGCATCCTCGCAAGACATGGTATTGACATGTTGTAGGGCCCTGTAATATCACGCAAGATAGATTGTCGTCCTTTTAATAGCTCATGACGTACGATCCGAGATGAAAAAACAGAGCAAAAGTAGAAAAGTTGCCCGAAATTGATGAAAATTTTCAATTTTGGGCTCCAAAGATGGGCGCAGCCGAGCAAGCTTACTGTAGTCATCGTAGAGCTCTCAGAGAGCTTTCCAACGGTATGCTGTGCACCGCGTAACTCCTTACGGATAAAAAGTTATGGGCACCAGAATGACGGAGATCGGGTCACAAGCCCTACTCCCTCTCTTTGCGGGCCCAGCCTCTACGTGAAGCGAAGTTGTCTTGCCCAAGGTGCAATGGGATTCGGTAATAGCAATGTGGTGGATGAAGCATCTTGGCAACCCTAATCGGGGCAAAAAAAATTGAAAAGGGGGGTGCAACTCGAGGACTTCCCAAGAGGTCACCTATCCAATTATTATTCTCGCCCAAACACGCTTAACTTCGAATGGGATCTAATGCACCAGTGCTGGTATGATCGCACCCGTCATGTTGAGGGCACAAATCCTTTATGTGTTGACGGTTCACAGTCCCAGCCCATAGAGATGGCCCATTCAAATGGCCCAATGGGCTTAACGACAACCCATCTGCTTCAACAACACAGCATCCTCGCAAGACGGGATATCGACGTGTTGTAGGGCCCTCTAATGTCCCGCGAGTTAGGTTGTCGTCCTTTTTACAACTCACGTCGTACGATCCGGGACGGAGAAACATAGCAAAAGAAGAAAAGTGGCCCAAAACTAATGGAAACGTTCAATTTTGGGCTCCAAAAATGGGCGCAGCCAAGCGAGCTTGCTGCCCTGGTCGTAGAGCTCTCGCAGAGCTTTCTAACGGTATGTTGTGCTCCGCGTAACCCCTTACGGATCAAAAGTCATGGGCACCGGAGCGACGGAGACCTAGTCACAAGCCCTACGCCCTCGGTTTGCGGGCCCAGCCTTTACTTGAAGTGAAGCTGTGTTGCCCAAGGTGCCGTGGGATTCAGTAATAGAAATGTGGTGGATAAAGTATCTTGGCAACCCAAACCGAGTAAAAAAAAATTGAAAAGGGGGGTGCAACACGAGGACTTCCTAGGGGGTCACTAAACCTTTTACTACTCTCGCCCAAGCACGCTTAACTTCGAAGTTCTGATGGGATCCGGAGCATTAGTGCTGGTATGGTTGCACCCGTCATGTTGAGGGCACAATTCCTATATGTGTTGATGGTTCATAGTCCTAGCCCGAGGAGATGGCCCATTCAAAAGGCCCAATAGGCTTAACGACAACCCATCTGCTTCAACAACGCAGCATCCTCGTAATAGGTGATATCGACGCATGGCAGGGTCCTGTAATATCCCGCAAGTCAGGTTGTCTTCCTTTTAACAGCTCACGACGTACGATACGGGACGAAAAAAGAGAGCAAAAGAATAAAAGTGGACCGAAATTGATGAAAACGTTCAATTTTGTGCTCCGACAATTGGCGTAGCTGAGCATGCTTGTTGCCCCGATCGTCGAACTCTCGGAGAGCTTTCCAACGGTATGCTGTGCACCGCGTAACTCTTTAAGGATAAAAAGTTATGGACACCAGAGCGAAAGAGACCTAGTCACAAGCCCTACGCCCATGGTTTGCGGGCCTAGCCTCTACGTGAAGCGAAGTTTTCTTGCCCAAGGGGCCATGGGAGTTGGTAATAGAAATGTCTTGGATAAATTATCTTGGCAACCCTAATCGGGGCAAAAAAAATTGAAAAGGGGGGTGTAACACGAGGACTTCCCAAGGACTCACCCATCCTAGTACTACTCTCGCCCAAGCACGCTTAACTTCGGAGTTCTGATGGGATCCGATGCATTAGTGCTCGAATGATTGGACCTATCATGTTGTGGGCACAAATCCTTTATTTGTTGACAGTTCACAGTCCCAGCCCTGAGAGATGACCCATTCAAAAGGCCCAATGGGCTTAAAGACAACCCATCCGCTTCAACAACGCAGCAGCCTTGTAATACGTGATATCGACGTGCTGTAGAGCCCAGTAATATCCCACGAGTTAGGTTATCGTCCATTTAACAGCTCACAACATACGATCCGGGATGAAAAAACAGAGTTAAAGAATAAAAGTGGCCCAAAATTGATGAAAACGTTCAATTTTGGGCCCTGAAAGGTGGGGCAGTCAGGCAGGCTTGCTGCCCTTGCCGTAGAGCTGTCGGAGAGCTTTCCAACGGTATGCTATGGATCGCGTAACTCCTTACGGATTAAAAGTTATGGGCACCGGAGCGACGGAGACCTGGTCATAAGCCCCACGCCCTCGGTTTGCTGGCCCAGCCTCTACGTGAAGCGAAGTTGTCTTGGCAAGGTGCCGTGGGATTCGGTAATAGAAATATGGTGGAAAAAGTATCGTGGCAACCTTAACCGGGGCAAAAAAAAATTGAAAAGGGGTGTGCAACACGAGGACTTTCCAGGGGGTCACCCATCCTTGTACTACTCTCGCCCAAGCACACTTAACTTCAGAGTTCTGTTGGGATCTGGTGCATTAGTGCTGTTATGATCGCACCCGTCATGCTGAGGGCACAATTCTTTTATGTGTTGATGGTTCACAGTCCCAGCCGAGAGGGATGGCTAATTCAAAAGGCCCAATGTGCTTAACAACAACCCATCCACTTCAACAATGATGTATCCTCGCAAGACTTGATATCGACGCATTGTTGGGCTCTCTAATGTCCCGCAAGTTAGGTTGTCGTCCTTTTAACAGCTCACAACGTACGATCCGGGATGAAAAAACAGAGCAAAAGAAGAAAAGTGCCTCGAAACTGATGAAAACGTTCGATTTTGGGCCCCCAAAATGGGCACAGCTAAGCTGGCTTGCTACCCCCGTCGTACATCTTTCAAAGAGCTTTCCAACGGTATGCTGTGTGCCGCGCATCTCTTTACGGATTAAAAGTTATGTGCACCAGAGCGACGGAGACTGGGTCACAAGCCCTACGCCCTCGGTTTACGGGCCCAGCCTTTTCGTGAAGCGAAGTTGCCTTTCCAAAGTGCCGTGGGATTCGGTAACAGAAATATGGTGGAAAAAGTATCGTGGCAACCCTAACCGGGGCAAAAAATATTGAAAAGGGGGGTGCAACACGAGGACTTCCTAGGGGGTTACCCGTCCTTGTACTACTCTCGCCCAAGCACATTTAACTTTAGAGTTCTGTTGGGATCCAGTGCATTAGTGCTGGTATGATCGCACCAGTCATGCTGAGGGCACAATTCCTTTATGTGTTCACGGTTCACAGTCCCAGCTGAGAGGGATGGCCAATTCAAAAGGTCCAATGGGCTTAACGACAACCCATCCACTTCAACAACGCTGTATCCTCACAAGACTTGATATCGACACATTGTAGGGCCCTCTATTGTCCCGCAAGTTAGGTTGTCGTCCTTTTAACAGCTCACGACGTATGATCCGGGATGAAAAAACATAGCAAAAGAAGAAAAGTGGTCCGAAACTGATGAAAACGTTCAATTTTGGGCCCCAAAAATGGGCGCAGCCGAGTAGGCTTGCATCCTTCGTCGTACAGCTTTCGGAGAACTTTCCAACGGTATGCTATGAGCCACGCAACTCATTGCAGATCAAAAGTTATGTGCACCGGAGCGACGGAGACTGGGTCACAAGCCCTACGCCCTCAGTTTGTGGGCCCAGCCTCTACGTGAAGCGAAGTTGCCTTGCCCAAGGTTCCGTGGGATTCAGTAATAGAAATGTGGTTGATAAAGTATCTTGGCAACCCTAACCCGGGCAAAAAAAATTGAAAAGGGGGCGCAACACGAGGACTTCCCAAGGGGTCACCAATCCTAGAACTACTCTCGCCAAAGCACGCTTAACTTCGGAGTTCTGATGGGATCCGGTGCATTAGTGCTGGTATGATCGCACATGTCATGTTGAGGGCACAATTAATTTATGTGGTGACGGTTCACAATCCTAGCTGAGAGAGATGGCCCATTCAAGAGGCCTAATGGGCTTAACGACAACCCATCTGCTTCAACAACGCATCATCCTTGTAAGACGTGATAACAACGTGTTGTAAGGCCCTGTAATATCCTACGAGTTAGGTTATTTTCCATTTAACCGCTCACGACGTATGATCCAGGATGGAAAAACAGAGCAAAAGAAGAAAAGTAGCCCGAAACTGATGAAAATGTTCGCTTTTAGGCTCCGAAAATACGAGTAGCGAAGCAGGCTTACTGCCCCCATCGTAGAGCTCCCGAAGAGCTTTCCAACGGTATGTTGTGCGTTGCGTAATTCCTTACGGATCAAAAGTTATGGGCATCGAAGCGATAAATACTTGGTCACAAGCCCCACGCCCTCGGTTTGCGGGCCCAGCCTCTACGTGAAGTGAAGTTGTCAAGGCCAAGGGACCATTGGATTCGGTAATAGAAATATGGTGGATAAAGTATCTTGGTAACCCTAACCGGGGCAACAAAAATTGAAAATGGGGTGTGCAACATGAGAACTTCCCAAGGGGTCAACCATCCTAGTACTACTCTCGCCCAAGCATGCTTAACTTCGGAGTTATGATGGGATCCAGTGCATTAATGTTGGTATGATTGCACCCGTCATGTTGTTGGCGCAAATCCTTTATGTGTTGACAATTCACAATCTTAGCCTAGAGAGATTGCCCACTCAAAAGGCCCAATAGGCTTAACGACAACCCATCCGCTTCAACAACGCAACATCCTAGCAAGACGTGATATCGACGCAATGTAAGGCCCTTTAATATCATGTGAGTTAGGTTGTTCTCCTTTTAACAGCTCACAACGTACTATCCGGGACGAAAAAACATAGCAAAAGAAGAAAAGTAGCCCGAAACTTATGAAACGTTCAATTTTGGGCTCAGAAAATAGACGCAGCCGGGCAGGCTTATTGCCCTCTTCATAGAGGTCTTGGACAGCTTTCCAACCGTATACTTTGCACCGCGTAGCTCCTTACGAATCAAAAGTTATGGGCACTGGAGTGACGGAGACCTGGTCACAAGCCCCACGCCCACGGTTTACGGGCCCAGCCTCTATGTGAAGCGAAGTTGTCTTGCACAAGGTGCCGTGGGATTCGGTAATTGAAATGTGGTGGATAAAGTATCTTGCCAACCCCAACCAGGGCAAAAAAAAATTATAAAGGGGGGTGTAACACAAGGACTTCCCAAGGGGTCACCCATCCTTGTACTACTCTCGCCCAAGCACGCTTAACTTCGGAGTTCTTATGGGATCCGGAGCATTAGTGCTTGTATGATCGCACCCGTCATGTTGAGGGCACAATTCCTTGTTGTGTTGACGACTCACAGTCCCAGCCAGAGAGATGGCCTCTTCAAAAGGCCCAATGGGCTTAACGACAACCCATCCGCTTCAATAACGTAGCATCCTCATAAGACGTGATATCGACATGTGGTAGGGCCCTGTAATATCCCACAAGTGAGGTTGTCGTCCTTTTAACAGCTCACGACGTAGGATCCCAGATGAAAAAACAGAGCGAAAGAAGAAAAGTGGCCCAAAACTGATGAAAACGTTCGATTTTGGGCTCTAAAAATAGGTGTAGCCAAGCAGGCTTGTTGCCCCTGTCGTAGAGCTTTCGGAGAGCTTTCTAGCAGTATGCTATGCGTCGCGTAACTCTTTATGAATCAAAAGTTATGGGCACCGGAGCGACGGAGACCTGGTCACAAGCCCTATGCCCTCAATTTCCGGGCCCAGCTTCTACGTGAAGTGAAGTTGTCTTGCCCAAGGTGCCGTAGGATTCGGTAATAGAAATGTGGTGGATAAAGTATCTTGGCAACCCTAACTGGGGCAAAAAAAATTGAAAATGGGGGTGCAACACAAGGACTTCCCAAGGGGTCACCGATCCTAATACTACTCTCGCCCAAGCACGCTTAACTTCGGAGTTCTGAAGGGATCCGGAGCATTAGTGCTGGTATGATCGCACCCATCATGTTGACGGCACAATTCCTTTTTGTGTTGACGGTTCACAGTCCCAGCCCAAAGAGATAGCCTGTTCAAAAGGCCCAATGGGCTTAACGACAATCCATCCGCTTCAACAATGCAGCATCATTGTAAGACGTGATATTGACAGGTTGTACGGCCCCGTAATGTCCTGCGAGTTGGGTTGTCGTCCTTTTTTCGGCTCACGACGAATGACCTCGGAGGCAAAAACATTGCAAAAAGAAGAAAAGTGTCCCAAAACTGATGAAAACGTTTGATTTTAGGCTTCGAAAATAGGCATAGCCAAATAAACTAGCTGCCCCTATTGTAGAGCTCTCAGAGAGCTTTCCAACGGTATGTTGTGCGTCATGTTACTCCTTACGGATCAAAAGTTATGGGCACCGGAGCAATGGATTCCTGGTCACAAGCCCCACGCCCTCGGTTTGCGGGCCCAGCCTCTACGTGAATCGAAGTTGTCTTGCACTTACGGATCAAAAGTTATGGGCACCGGAGCGACGGAGACCTGCTCACAAGCCCTATGCCCTCGGATTGCGGGCCTAGCCTCTACGTGAATCGAAGTTGTCTTGCACAAGGTGTCGTGGGATTCAGTAATAGAAATGTGGTCGATAAAGTATCTTGGCAACCCCAACCAGGGCAAAAAAAATTGAAAAGGGGGGTTGCAACACGAGGACTTCTCAGGGGGTCACCCATCCTTGTAATACTTTCGCCAAAGAATACTTAACTTTGTAGTTCTGATGGGATCCGGTGCATTAGTACAGGTATAATCGAACCCGATATGTTGTGGGCACAAATCCTTTATGTGTTGGCGGTTCACAGTCCCAGCCTAGAGAGATGGCCCATTCAAAAGGCCCAATGGGCTTAATGACATCCCATCCGCTTCAACAACGCAGCATCCTCGGAAGACGTGATATCGACCCATTGTAGGGCCCTCTAATGTCCCGCGAGTTAGGTTTTCATCATTTTAACAGCTCATGACGTACGATCCGGGACGGAAAAACAGAACAAAAGAAGAAAAATGGCTAAAAATGGATAAAAATGTTCGCTTTTGCGCTCCAAAAATGGGCGCAGCCAAGCATGCTTGCTGCCCCCGTCGTAGAGCTCTTGGAGAGCTTTCCAATGGTATGTTGTGTGTCGCGTAACTCCTTACGGATCAAAAGTTATTGGCATCGGAGCAACAGAGACCTGGTCACAAGCCCTATGCCCTCAGTTTGCGGGCCCAGCCTCTACGTGAAGCGAAGTTGTCTTGCCCAAGGTGCTATGGGATTCGGTAATAGAAATGTGGTGGATAAAGTATCTTGGCAACCCTAATCAAGGCAAAAAAAATTGAAAAGGGGGGTGCAACACAAGGACTTCCCTACGGGTCACCCATCCTAGTACTACTCTCACCCAAGCACGCTTAACTTCGGAGTTCTGATGGGATCCGTTGCATTAGTGCTGGTATGCTCACACCGGTCATGTTGTGGGCACAAATTCTTTATGTGTTAACGGTTCACAGTCCCAGCCCAGAGAGATGGCCCATGCAAATGGCCCAATGGGCTTAACGACAACCCATCCTATTCAACAATGCAACATCCTCATAAGACGTGACATCAACGCGTGGTACGGCCCTTTAATATCCCGCGAGTTAGGTTTTCGTCCTTTTAACAGCTCACATCATACAATTCGGGATGAAAAAACAGAGCAAAAGAAGAAAAATGGCCTGAAACTGATGAAAACGTTCGATTTTGGGCTCTAAAAACTGGCGCAGCCGATCAGGCTTTCTGCCCCAGTTGTTGAGCTCTCGGAGAGATTTCCAACGGTATGGTTTGCGTTGCGTAACTCCTTATGGATTAAAAGTTATGGGCACCTGAGCGACAGAGACCTGGTCACAAGCCCTACGCCCTCGATTTACGGGCCCAGCCTCTACGTGAAGCAAAGTTCTCTTGCCCAAGGTGCCTTGGGATTCGGTAATCGAAATGTGGTGGATAAAGTATCTTGGCAACCCTAACTGGGGCAAAAAAAATTGAAAAGAGGGGATGCAACACGAGGACTTCCCAGGGGGGATCCCATCCTAGTACTACTCTCGCCCAAGTACACTTAACTTCAGAGTTCTTATGGGATTCGGTGCATTAGTGATGGTATGATCGCACCCGTCATGTTGTGGGCAAAAATCCTTTATGTGTTGATGGTTCACAGTCCCAGCCTAGAGAGATGGCCGATTCAAAAGGCCCAAAGGGCTTAACGACAGCCCATCCACTTCAACAACGCAGCATCCTCGCAAGACATGATATAGACGCGTTGTAAGGCCCCCTAATGTCCCACGAGTTATGTTGTCGTCCTTTTAACAACTCACGACGTACGATCAGGGACAGAAAAATAGACCAAAAGAAGAAAAGCGACCCGAAATTGATGAAATTGTTCAATTTTGGGCTCTAAAAAGGGGCGCAGCTGAGCAAGCTTGCGGCACCCGTTGTAGAGCTTTTGGAGAGCTTTCCAACGGTATGTTGTGCCCTGCATCACTCCTTACGGATCAAAAGTTTTGGGCACTAGAGCAACGGAGACCTGGCAACATGAGGACTTCCCAAGGTGTCACCCATCCTAGTACTACTCTCGTACAAGCACGCTTAACTTCGGAGTTCTGATAGGATCCGGTGGATTAGTGCTGGTATGATCGCACCCGTCATGTTGTGGGCACAAATCCTTTATGTGTTGACGGTTCACTGTCCCAACCCAGAGAGATGGCCTATTCAAAAGGCCCAATGGGCTTATTGACAACCCATCCACTTCAACAACGCAGCATCCTTGCAAGACATGATATCAACGCGTTGTAGGGCCCTCTAATGTCCCGCGAGTTAGGTTGTCGTCCTTCTAACAGCTCACGACGCACGTTCCAGGACGGAAAAACAGAGCAAAATAAGAAAAGTGGCCAGAAATTGATGAAAACATTTGATTTTGGGCTCCGAAAAAGGGCACAACTGTGAGGCCCGACCCCGAATAACGTGTATTACCTCGATTTGCGTGCCATAGACCCCTAATTATATGACTGACCCTAGATTACGTGTCATGTCTTGGTTTTTGTGCATACCTCGTCATACGTGCCTTGACCTAGAATAGTGTGCCCTAATCCCCGACTCACGTGCGATACCTAGAAATACGTGCCCTGACCTTGATGTACGTGCGTTACTTCATTTCGTATGCCCTAACCTTGAACTGTGTACCTTAACCTAGGTTTAACAGTCATACCTCAATTTGCATGCATTACATTGAATTACGTGCCTTGCTTTGGTTGACGTGTAGTCTCCTAGGATTGTGTGCATTAGTCTTGAAGTCCGTGTCTTACCTCGTAATTCGTGTCTACCTCCTGATTCGTGCCCTGTATTGATTTCTGTGTGTGTCTCGTAGTACGTGCCCTAGACTTAAGAAAGCATGCCCGCACGCTAATCAATAAAGAATTCTACACAAAGCACTAGACTATAAAATTATCCTACAAACACCACTAACTATTATTATAATCCTAATTCAAATCTCTACAAAATCCACTAACACCTAAATATTATATTTTAAACTCACTACAAGACAAAATCTCACAAACCTCTAAACATATCCTATATTCTATTCTACCTAAAATCCCTAAATACCCAACATTCTCTTACACACATGTTAAAACAATTCAAAAGATGACACAAATCTGAATTTTTGCATGCCCAAGGCCAACATATGCATCAACTTTTGCAAAAGCCTCATTTTTCTCTCATTTCTCTCACTTTCCTCACATTTTCTCTCTCTCCCTCTCATTTTCTCTCTCCATTTCGGTTTTGGCTGAGTTCTCTCCACCTCTTAGCTCATCTTCATCATCCTAAGGTCCATCAAGACAACCCACAAGCAAAGAACCTCACGCAAGCAAGCTAGGATGCAAGAAAAACATATGCAAGTTTTTTGAGTCACCATTTTCGGGCTTGGTGAGTTTTTAACCTTCCATTTCTTTTCTTCTTGTTCTAACCTCATGCATGTGCTAAGATATTGATCACTAAGCTACGAAAAATAGATAAAAGCTAGTTGGAATCTCGGCTAAGCAAGAAGAAGAAGAGATTTGAGCTTCAACAAGGTTTTGAGCATTTTTTGGGTTGATTGCAAAGGTGAGGGCTAAAACCTTTCGAAAACTCTTCAAAAATCCACATGCATGCTAATAAATGTGTGTATTTGGTATGTACTTGAGCTATATGGTCGTTCATAAGCTTAAACAACCATGCATGGCAAGATCTTGGCTTGAAAATGATACTAGGTGAAGTCGAAATTGTTGACAGCTCACTGACATGTCTGTTCGAGGTAAGTTTAGCTAGGCAAATGATGTTTAAAATGCTTGAAAATTGGTAGGTGACTAGTTTGGACAGTTTTGAAAATTTTTCCCAGAAATAGGCCGAAGCTAATTTTGAGTCGAAGTTTCTCAAAATGGCAAATCTTTAAAATGTGACCAAATCTGGAAATCTGGAAAAATGAAGCAGGTTTTGGCAGATGCACTGACCTTGTGGAACGAACCATATTTTACTTAGTAAATGTTGTCCAAAATTCATGAAATTTGGTGTGCTGCTATATTTTTCAGTTCTGGACAATTTTTTCAGAAATGGACCAAGGCTAAAACTGACCCTAAGGACCTCAAAAACGTCAATTTCTGCAAAGTGTGCAAATCTGGACAGTTTTGTGCTATTCCACTGTTTCAGCTATATCTAATGATCCCGAACTCCAATTGATGCAAGGTTTGTTTCTGATTTTAGTTAACTTCTTAATATTTAATTTGAAATCTTATTCACTGAATTTGGAGATTGTTTTCTTATCCGATTGATTGTGAGAAGACAGCCTAATGCAGTAAGGGTTTCACTTAATGTTGTGCTTAGTAAAATTGTTGTGACTCCTCTTGTTGAATTAAATGCTTGGGATTGTAGCTACGGGATGTTGTGTGGACTGTTTTAAATGTTTGAGGATGTTGAATTAAATGATGCATGGTTTGAGATTGACTTTGAGTTGGGTTGAGGCTCAAATTGCACGAATACACATGAAATGGAAACCCTAATGACTAGGTAGTTTTGCGAAGTATTGATCATTTGGACATTGTGTGGGAATTTTATGCTTAGTGGGCTGCCCGTTAATGTCCTATAACTTCAAATGTGATTTTGACCATTGCATGTTGACAAATAAGCTTTTCTTGCACCCGAACCCATGATTGACGTCATTGCATGTTGAATAATCTTATCACTTGATCACGTGGGCTTCTTAATGAGTTATATGGCCTGTTTTACATGTGTTACATGGCTGCCCGTTTAATTTTCATATAACTCTATATGCCTTTCAAGTGAAATTTCATGTCTTATCATGCCCTGCTTGTTTACCTGTCAATGTGCAATCTTATGATTGTCCGGAGGCAACCTACTTTGTTGTCCTCCTACTGTGATATATTACCTGTTTTATCGTGCCCTGCCTGTTTACTTGGTCAATGTGCAATCTTATGACTGTCCGGAGGCAACCTACTTTGTTGTCCTCCTACTGTGATATATTACCTGTCATGAATGTGCATTGCATACAAGGTTGCAACCTTTCCTGTTGGCATGGTAGCGATCACGCACACCGGGCGGCATCGGGCTTGCCGGTGCACCCGTGACTACCATGGTCCCATTCCCTCTCTCGCTTGGGGGCTAGACTTCCTCGGAGAGTTGGGTCGTAGGATTTCGGGGTACATCCGGAGTACACCCACCTGGCGTGTTTTGGGGAATGATTTGAAGTCGGCCGCAACAACTGATCCTGGAATTGATCTGAGAGCAAAAGCTCACTGTATCCTTTTTACTGTGTGTATAAGTACTCTCGCTTGGTTCCTAGAGAACTTCATGGAGGAAAGACTGGTATTTCTATTCCTTTACTTGATTTTACTGTTATATTCATGTTTGAAAAAGGAATTTTCATAAATTGAACCAGAAAATGAGTTTCAAAACGTATTTCTCGTTCCCCCTCGCTGAGTTCATAAGGACTCACCCTTTTTTTATCACAGGTGAAGAAGAATAGGTACAGGTACCCGAGGCCAACGTGCCTATCGATGTTTCCTTTGAGTGATTGCCTGTCCCTACGTGATTTTGTGCCTTGCCTGAAAGTGGTTGCTATATGGATGTTGTGTTTGATTGCAACTATTCATTTTATTGATGTAAATGACCCCGTTGTAATTTGGGTCTAATTCTGAGACTGTACTATCTATAAGTGGACGAACTTTTATTTGGTTGTTTGCTTTCGTTTTCTTAATTAGTAGTTATCGTAGGCATTCAAACCACTAGATGAACAATCAACTAAGTTAATTCTATCTAATTTCACTTAGGTGCTCATTTGCAAACTAAAGGATAATAGGTACTTGCATGATAGGAAATTGACAAACAAACGAGACATAGTTATCATGTTAGGCTTATTAACCAAACAAGACTTTCAAGATAAACTAGTAGGCAAATCGGTTGGTGACAAATAGGAGTCCTTAATGGAATTGGATTAATAATTGGAATAATTAAGGCGTTTAGAGAATTAGGTCAAACCAAAGAGCCCAATTACAACCGTTATGCTGCCGATTTTTTGGAAAAAATTGGAGTCTATGATAAAACGTTAAGTGCTAAACCTCCTTGAACGATTAACTACATGAAAGGACTTGATTGTTTAGATCACACCCTAGTCTAACCTTTATAGGCCAGGTTGGGGCGTGACACCAGCTGAGCAGGCTGGCTGGCCCCGTCGTAGAGCTCTCAGAGATCTTTCCAACGGCATGTTGTGCTCCGCGTAACTCGTTACAGATCAAAACTTATGGGCACCGGAGTGACGGATTCCTGGTCACAATCCCCACGCCTTCGGTTTACGGGCCTAGCCTTTACGTGAAGCGAAGTTGTCTTGCTAAAGGTGCCATGCGATTCGTTAATAGAAATGTGGTGGATAAAATATCTTGGAAACCCTAACCGGGGTAAAAAAAAAAGGAAAATGGGGGGTGCAACACGAGGACTTACCACGGGGCCACCCATCCTAGTGCTACTCTCGCCCAAGCACGCTTAACTTCGGAGTTCTGATGGCATCCAGTGCATTAGAGCTGGTATGATCGTACCCGTCATATTGAGGGCACAAATCCTTTATGTATTGACGGTTCACAGTCCCAGCCTAAATAGATGGCCCATTCAAAAGGCCCAATGGGCTTAATGACAACCCATCCACTTTGACAATCCAGCATCCTCGTAAGATGTGATATCGACGAGATATAGGGCCCTCTAATATCCCGTAAGTTAGGTTATCGTCCTTTTAACAGCTCACAGTGTACGATCCGGGATGAAAAAATAGGGCAAAAGAAGAAAAGTGGCTCGAAACTAATGAAAACGTTCTAATTTGGGCTCTTAAAACAGGCGTAGCGCAGGCTTGCTGCCCCCGTCGTAGAGCTCTTGGAGAGCTTTCAAACGATATGCTGTGCGTCGCGTAACTCCTCACGGATTAAAAGTTATGGGCACCGGAGCGACGGAGACCTGGTCACAAGCCCCACACCCTCAGTTTGCAGGCCTAGCCTCTACGTGAAGTGAAGTTTTCTTGCCCAAGGTGCCATGGGATTCGGTAATAGAAATGTGGTGGATAAAGTATCTTTGCAACCCAAAAAATTAAAAAGGGGGGGTGCAACACGAGGACTTCCCTGGGGTCACCCATCCTAGTACTACTCTGGCCCAAGCATGCTTAACTTCAGAGTTCTGATGGGATCCGGTGCATTTGTGCTTGTATGATCGCACCGGTCATGTTGAGGGCACAAATCCTTTATGTGTTACTGGTTCACAGTCCCAGCCCAGAGAGATGGCCCATTCAAAAGGCCCAATGGGCTTAACAACAACCCATCCGCTTCAACAACGCAGCATCCTCGTAATACGTGATATCGACGCGTGGTAGGGCACTGTAATATCCCACGAGTTAGGTTGCCGTCCTTTTAACAGCTCATGACGTACGATCTGGGACGAAAAAATAGAGCAAAAGAAGAAAAGTGGCTTGAAACTGATGAAAATATTCGATATTGGGCACTGAAAATAGGAGAAGCCGAGCTGCCTTGCTACCCTCATCGTAGAGCTCTCGGAGAGCTTTCCAATGGTTTGCTGTATGTCACGTAACTCCTTACGAATCAAAAGTTATGGGCACCGAAGCGATAGATACCTGGTCACAAGCAATACGCCCTCAGTTTGCGGGCCCAGCTTATACGTCAAGCGAAGTTTTTTTGCCCAAGGTGCCATGGGATTCGGTAATAGAAATGTGGTTGATAAAGTATCTTGGCAACCCTAACCGAGGCAAAAAAAATTAAAAAGGGGGGTGCAACACGAGGACTTCCCTGGGGGTCACACATCTTAGTACTACTCTCACCCAAGCACGCTTAACTTCGGAGTTCTGATGGGATCCGACGCATTAGTGTTGGTATGATCGTACCTGACATGTTGAGGGCACAAATCCTTTATGTGTTGACAGTTCGCAGTCCCAGCCCAGAGAGATGGCCAATTCAAATGGCCCAATAGGCTTAATGACAACCCATCAGCTTCAACAACGCAGCATCCTCGTAAGACATGATATCGACGCATGGTAGGGTCCAGTAATATCCCGCAAGTTAGGTTGTCGTCCTTTTAACAACTCACGACGTACGATCCTGGATGAAAAAATAGAGCCAAAGAAGAAAAGTGACCCGAAACTGATGAAAACGTTTGATTTTGGGCTCTGAAAACAGGCTCAGCTAAGCAAACTTGATGCCCCCATCGTAGAGCTCTCAGAGAGCCTTCCAACGGTATGCTGTGCGTGGCGTAACTCCTTACGGATTAAAAGTTATGGGCACCGGAGCGACGGAGACCTGGTCACAAGCCCCACGCCCTCGGTTTGTGGGCCCAGCCTCTACGTAAAGCGAAGTTGTCTTGCCTAAGGTACCGTGGGATTCGGTAATAGAAATGTGGTGGATAAAGTATCTCGGCAACCGTAACCGGGGCAAAAAAAATTGAAAAGGGACGTGTAAGATGAGGACTTCCCAAGGAGTCACCCATCGTAGTACTACTCTCGCCCAATCATGCTTAACTTCGGAGTTCTTGTGGGATCCGGTGCATTATTGCTAGTATGATCGTACCCGTCATGTTGAGGGCACAAATCCTTTATGTGTTGACGGTTCACAGTCCCAGCCCAAAGAGATGGCCCATTCAAAAGGCCCAATAGGCTTAACGACAACCCATCCGCTTCAACAATGCAGCATCCTCGTAAGACGTGATATCGATGCATTGTAGGGCCCTGTAATATCCCACAAGTTAGGTTGTCGTCCTTTTAACAGCTCACGACGTACGATCCGGGACGGAAAAACAGAGCAAAAGAAGAAAAGTGGCCAGAAACTGATGAAAACGTACGATTTTGGGCTCCGAAAATAGGCATTGCTTAGCAGGCTTGCTGCCCCCATCGTAGAGCTCTCGGAGAGCTTTCCAACGATATGCTATGCGCCGTATAACTCCTTACGGATTAAAAGTTATAGGCACCGGAGCGACGGAGACCTGGTTACAAGCCCCACGGCCTCGGTTTGCAGGCCCAGCCCCTACGTGAAGCGAAGTTGTCTTGCCCAAGGTGTCGTGGGATTCGATAATAGAAATGTGGTTGATAAATTATCTTGGCAACCCTAACTGGGGTAAAAAAAATTGAAAAGGAGGGGTGCAACATGAGGACTTCCCAAGGTGTCACCCATCCTAGTACTACTCTCGTCCAAGCACGCTTAACTTCGGAGTTCTGATGGGATCTGGTGCATTAGTGCTGGTATGATCACACCCATCATGTTGTGGGCACAAATCTTTTATGTGTTGACGGTTCATAGTCCAGCCCAGAGAGATGGCCCAATCAAAAGGCCCAATAGGCTTAAGGACAAACAATTCGTTTCAACAACGCAACATCATCAAAAGACGTGATATTGACTCATTGTAGGGTCCCCTAATGTCCCGCGAGTTAGGTTGTCGTCCTTCTAACTGCTCATGACGTACAATCCGGGACGGAAAAACAGAGCAAAAGTAGAAAAACGACCCGAAACTGATGAAAACGTTTGATTTTGGGCTCCAAAAATAGGCGCAGCCAAGCAGGCTTGCTGCCCCAGTTGTAGAGCTCTCAGAGAACTTTTTAACGGTATGATGTGTACCGCATAACTCATTACGGATCAAAAGTTATTGGCACCAGAGCGACGGAGACCTGGTCACATGCCCTACGCCCTCGGTTTGCAGGCCCAACCTCTACGTGAAGCGAAGTTGTCTTGCCCAAGGTGCCGTGAAATTTGGTAATAGAAATAAGGTGGATAAAGTATCTTGGCAACCCTAACCGAGGCAAAAATAATTGAAAAGGGGCGTGCAACATAAGGACTTCCCAGGGGGTCACCCATCTTACTACTACTCTCTCCCAAGCACGCTTAACCTCGAAGTTCTGATGGGATCCGGTGCATTAGTGCTGGCATGATCATACCCATTATGTTGAGGGCATAATTCCTTTATGTGTTGACGGTGCACAGTCCCAGCCCAGAGAGATGGCCCACTCAAAAGGCCCAATGGGCTTAACGATAACCCATCCGCTTCAACAACGCAGCCTCCTCGTAAGACGTGATATCGTCGCATTGTAAGGCCTTGTAATATCCCGCGAGTTAGGATGTCGTCCTTTTAACAGCTCACAACGTACGATCCAGAACGAAAAAATAGAGCCAAAGAAGAAAAGTGGCTTAAAACTGATGAAAACATTCAATTTTAGGCTCTGAAAATAGGCATAACCGAGGAGGCTTGCTACCCCCGTCGTAGAGCTGTCAAAGAGCTTTCCAACGGTATTGAATGCACCGCGTAACTTCTTACGCATCAAAAGGTATGGGCACCGAAGTGACGGAGACCTGGTCATAAGCCCCACGCCCTCGGTTTGCGTGCCCAGCCTCTACGTGAAGCGAGGTTGTCTTGCCCAAGGTGCCGTCAGATTCGGTAATAAAAATGTGGTGGATAAAGTATCTTGACAACCCTAACTGGGGCAAAAAAATTGAAAATGGGGGGTGCAACACAAGGACTTCCCATTGGGTCACCTATCCTAGTACTACTCTCGCCCAAGCATGCTTAAGTTCAGAGTTCTGATAGGGGTCCGGTGCATTAGTGCTGGTATGATCGCACACGTCATGTTGTGGGCACAAATCCTTTATGTGTTGACGGTTCACAGTTCCAGCCCAGAGAGATGGCCCATTCAAAAGGCCCAATAGGCTTAACAACAACCCATCCGCTTCAACAACGCAGCATCCTAGAAAGACGTGATATCGACGCATTGTAAGGCCCTTTAATATCTCGCGAGTATGGTTGTCATCCTTTTAACAGCTCACGATGTACGATCTGGGACGAAAAAACAGAGCAAAAGAAGAAAAATGGCCCGAAACTGATGAAAACGTTCAATTTTGGACTCCGAAAATAGTCGCAGATAAGCAGGCTTTTTGCTCCCGTCGTAGAGCTCTCAGGGAGCTTTCCGACGGTATGCTGTGCGCTGCGTAACTCCTTACGGATCAAAAGTTATGGGTACCAGAGTGACGGCGACCTAGTCACAAGCCCTACGTCCTCGGTTTGCTGGCCCAGCCTCTACGTGAAGCGAAGTTGTCTTGCCTAAGGTGCCATGGGATTCGGTAATAGAAATGTGGTAGATAAAGCATCTTGGCAAGCCTAACCGGGGCAAAAAAAATTGAAAAGGGGGGTGGAACACGAGGACTTCCAAGGGGGTCACCCATCCTAGTACTACTCTCTCCTATGCACAATTAACTTCGGAGTTCTGATGGAATCCGGTGCATTAGTACTGGTATGATCACACCTATCATGTTGAGGATACAAATCCTATATGTGTTGACGGTTCACAATCCTAGCTCAGAGAGATGGCCCATTCAAAAGGCCGAATAGGCTTAATGACAACCCATCCACTTCAACAACGCAGAATTCTCGTAAGACGTGATATTGACGCATTGTAGGGTCCTTGTAATATCTGGTGAGTTAGGTTGTTGTCCTTTTAAAAGAACACGACGTATGATCTGGGACGGAAAAACAGCGCAAAAGAAGAAAAGTGGCCTGAAACTAATGAAAACGTTCAATTTTGGGCTTTGAAAACAGGTGCAGCTAAGTAGGCTCGTTGCCCCAGTCGTAGAGCTCTTGGAGAGCTTTCCAACGGTATACTGTGTGCCGTGCAACTCCTTACGGATCAAAAGTTATGGGCACCGGAGCGACAGAGACTTGGTCACAAGCCCCACGCCCTCGGTTTGTAGGCCCAGCCTCTACGTGAAGCGAAGTTGTCTTACTGAATGTGCCGTGGGATTTGGTAATAGAAATGTAGTGGATAAAGCATCTTGGCAACCCTAACCGGGGCAAAAAAAATTGAAAAGGGGGGGTACAACACGAGGACTTCCTAGGGGGTCACCCATCCTAGGACTTCTCTCACCCAAACACGCTTAACTTCAGAGTTCTGATGGATCCGGTGCATTAGTGTTGGTATGATCGCATCCGTCATGTTGTGGGCACAAATCATTTATGTGTTGACGGTTCACAGTCCCAGCCAAGAGAGATGGCCCATTCAAAAGGCCCAATGGGCTTAACGACAACCTATCCGTTTCAACAACGTAGCATGTGAGGCCCGACCCCGATTTGTGTGCGAAACCTAATTTCATGTGCCCTAACCTAGATTTGCATGCCATGACCTAGGTTTGAGAATTGTATTTAGTTTTGTGTGCCTTGCATTGAATTTCGTGCATTCATATAGAGTTACGTGCGTTTACTTGGAAAACGTGCGTTCGTCTCGTAGTTCGTGTCCTACCTCGAAGTGCGCGCCCTAAACCTAGGAAAGCATGTCATCACGCTAATCAAGAAATTATCTTACACGAAGCACTAGACTATTAAACAATCCTACAAAATCCACTAACAATATAATAATCCAAATTCATTTCACTAGAAGACAAAAATGCACCAAAAACAAAACATTCTTTATTCTTTTTGCTTTATTCTTTTTTTTTGCACTTCCAAAATACAATAAAATAAGACTCAAAAGAAGACACAAAATTCAGATTTGGCACATGCAATAGCCGGCCATGTCTTGTTCTTGAGCAAGAAAATTTAGCAACATATTTTATTCTATGCATGCAAAGACAAAAAAATGACATAAGACATTAAAATAATTGCTCAAATTCCTTCAAATCCTCACCATATCCGACCAGACCTTGCATGCCCATTCTAGCATTCAAAATTTAAAGCATTTTGGAGACAAAAGCTGAAATTGAAAGCCTCAAGGCCGACCATGCTCCTCAAGTTGCAAAGCCTTTGTTTTATCTTCATTTTCTTCATTTCTTTCTCTCACATTTCTCTCTCACTCTCTTTTCCTCTCTCCATTTTTGTCCTTGGCTGAACTCCCACCATTCTTGCTCATCTTCATCACACCTTGGTCGAACAAGGCAAGCAAACCATCAAGAAAACCAAGCAAACAAGCTAGAGTTCAAAAATTTCTCTTGCATGCGCATTTGAAGCTTCATTTCGGCCTAGGTGAGTTACTAAGCATCCATTTCTTTTCTTCATAGTTTATCATCATGCTTGTGCTAAGAGTTTGAACATTAAGCTAGGAAAAATAGAGAAAAACTAGTGAGGTTCTCGGCTAAGCAAGGGAAAGGAGAAGGTTTGAGCTTCAACAAAGGGTCTTGAGCATTTTGTGGTTGATTGCTAAGGTGAGGGTTAAAAGCTTTTGAAAACTCTTTGAAATTTCACATGCATGTTCACAAATGAGGATATTTGCTTCTGTACTTGAGTTATGTGGTCGCCCATGAGCTTAAACACCCCTGCCTGCCAAGAACTTGGCTTGAAAATGATGCTAGGTGGAGTCGAATTTATGTGACAGCTCTCTGACCAGTCTGTTCGAGGTAAGTTTAGCTAAGAAAATGATGTTTAAAATACTTGAAAATTGGTAGGTGACTAGTTTGGACAGTTTTGAACATTTTTCCCAGAAATAGGTTGAAGCAAATTTTGACTCTAAGGTCCTCAAAATGGCAAATCATTAAAATGTGACCAAATCTGGAAATCTGGAAAAATGAATCAGGTTTTGGCAGATGCACTGACCTTGTGGAACGAACCATATTTGACTTAGTAAATATTGTCCAAAAAGCATGAAAATTGGTGTGCTGCTAGATGTTTCAGTTATGGACAACTTTGTAAGAAATAGACCAAAGCTAAAAATGAATCTAAGGACCTCAAAAATGTCATTTTCTGAAAAGTGTGCAAATCTGGACAGTTTTGTGTTACCTCACTGTTTCGGTTATAACTAATGATTCTGAACTCCAATTGATTCAAGGCTTGTTTTTTATTTTAGTTAACTTCTTAAGCTTTAATTTGACATCTTATTCACTGAATTTGGATATTTTTTGATTATCCGATTGATTGTGAGAAAACAGCCTATTGCAGTGAGTGTTCCACTTAGCTATGTGCTTGGAAAACTATTGTAACCTCTTTTGTGGCACTAGTTTCTTGGAATTGTGGTGTTGGAATATTATGTGGACTGTTTTAAGCACTTGAGGATGTATGAATTGAATGATGTATGACTTGGGAATGATGTTAAGTTGACTTAGGGTTTGATCGCACGATTATGCATGAAATGGAAACCCTAATGACTAAGTATTCTTGCTAAGTGTTAACCATTGGATATTGTGAGGAAACTGTACGTTGCGTGGGCTGCCCGTAAATGTTTTATAACTTTAAAAGTGATCTTGACCATTGCATGTTGACAAATAAGCTTTTCTCGCATTTGAACCCTTGTTGATATCACTGCATGTTGAGTAATCTTATCACTTGATTGCGTGGACTTTTAATGAGTTATATGGCCTGTTTTACATGTGTTACATGGCTGCCCGTTTAATTTCCATATAACTCTATATGCCTTTCAAGTGAAATTTCCTGTCTTATCGTGTCCTGCTTGTTTATCTGTCAATGTGCAATCTTATGACTGTCCGGAGGAAACCTACTTTGTTGTCCTCCTTCTGTGATATATATTACCTGTCATAAATGTGCATTGCATACAAGGTTGCAACCTTTCCTGTCGGCATGGTAGTGATCACGTATGCCGGGCGGCATCGGGCTTGCCGGTGATACCGTGACCACCATGGTCCCATTCCCTCTCTCGCTTGGGGGCTAGACTTCCTCGGAGAGTTGGGTCGTAGGATTTTGGGGTACATCCGGAGTACACCCACCTGTGGTGGTTGGGGGGTGATTCGAAGTCGGCCGCAACAATTGATCCTGGATCTGATCTGAGAGCAAAAGCTCACCGTATCCTTTTTATTATGTGTATAAGTACTCCCGCTTGGATCCTAGAGAACATCGGGGAGGAAAGACTGGTATTCCTGTTTCTGTATTTGTATTTCTGTACTTGTATTCCTGTTGTATTCATGTTTTAAAAAGGGATTTTCATAAGTTTAACCGAAAAATGAGTTTCAAAACTTATTTCTCGTTCCCTCTCGCTGAGTTCATAAGGACTCACCCTCTTTTATCATTTCAGGTGAAGAAGAACAGGTACAGGAACCCGAGCTCAATGTACCTAATGATGAACCTCTGGAATGATTGCTTGTTATCGTTGTTTTGCTTGAACGTGACTTCTTGTGAACTTTTGTTACTTAAAGACTATTTCCCTTATGTTGTTTGTTGCTTGTGATGTAAAAGACCCCCGCTGTAATTTGGGGTCTAATTTTGGGTTGTACTTATTTTAAGTAGACTGATACTAGACATGACACTACTATGATCGTTTTGCTTTTACTACCGCTAGTATCTATCACAGGTTATGATGCTTAGTTAAGGAATAGGTTAATGAACTTATCCAATCTCAGTAGGTACTCACTAATAAGCTAAGATCAACAGGTATATTTTGGAACGAGAATAAATGGACAAACGAGACATAGTATCTTGCTAGGTTATCAATCAAACGGGACGTCGAAATAACCAATAGGTAATTCAATTGATGATTAAATAGTAAATTCTAGCCGGGAATGGACTTGAATTGGAAGTCTTGAGACTGTTAGATAATTTAGGTCAAAACAAAGAGCCCAATTGCAGCCGTTATGTTGCCGGATTTCTAGAAAATTTTGGAGTCTAGAATAAAACGTTAAGTGCTAAACCTCCTAGAACGATTAAGAATGTGAATGGACTTGAATGTTTAGATCACACCCTAGTCTAACCTTTATAGGCTGGGTTGGGGCGTGACATAGCATCCTGGCAAGACGTGATATCGACGCATTGTAGGGCCCTCTAATGTCGCGGGAGTTAGGTTGTCGTCCATTTAATAGCTCACGACGTATTATCCGGGATGAAAAAATAGCGTAAAAAAAGAAAAGTAGCCCAAAACTGATGAAAACTTTCGATTTTAGGTACCAAAAATGGGCGCAGCCGAGCAGGCTTTTTGCTCCCACTGTAGAGCTCTCGGAGAGCTTTCCAACGGTATGCGATGCGCAGCGTAACTTCTTACGGATCAAAAGTTATGGGCACCGGTGTGACGGAGACATTGTCACAAGCCCTACGGCCTCGGTTTGCAGGCCCAGCCTCTACGTGAAACGAAGTTGTCTTGCCCAAGGTGCCATGGGATTCGGTAATAGAAATGTGGTGGATAAAGTATCTTGGCAACCCTAACCGGGGCAAAAAAAATTGAAAATGGGGGGTGCAACACGAGGACTTCCCTGGGGGTCACCCATCCTAGTACTACTCTCGCCAAGCACGCTTAACTTCGGAGTTCTGATGGGATTCGGTGCATTAGTGCTGGTATGATCGCACCCGTCATGTTGTGGGCACAAATCCTTTATGTGTTGACGGTTCACAGTCTCAGCCTAGAGAGATGGCCTATTCAAAAGGCCCAATGGGCTTAATGACAACCTATCTACTTCAACAACGTAGCATCCTCGCAAGACATGATATCGACGCGTTGTAGGGCCCTCTAATGTCCTGACTAACAGGTGAACTACCTATAGATCCACGGGTAGAAGTGGCTGATGGCACTTTCGTCAGGCCACAGTTATTCACTGGTCTGTTTTGGCTCTGGCCCTGACTACGACTCTGACTCTGAAATTTCCTCTGCTGACCTAGATGCTGGTATGGTTTCTTGTTCGGCTGACTCGAACCGGCTCCATCTAGTTTTCTCTTCTCAACTCGAGAGGCAGCAACAAAAAGAGCAGAATAGGTATCGAAGTCATGAGAAGCCAACTGGTCCTGAATCTCTGGCCTCAATCCAGTAGTAAATTTTCATATCTTCGCCTCCGAAGTACTAACCATATATTGAGCATAACGGGACAGTCGGTCAAAACGAGCCTCGTATTGGGCCACCGTCATGTTACCATGGGTCAAGTGCATGAACTCCTCTATCCGTCTTTGCCTGGAAACTGCAGGTACATATTTCTCCTTGAATGCCTTAACGAAATTACCCCACACGCGAGGTGTATGATCAGTTTCCTATAGTGCCTCCACAGTGTGCCACCAATGCTCGGCATCCCTATGCAACAGAAACACAGCAAACTCCACCCTTTCTTCATCAGTATAATCAAGTCGCCTGAAAATCTTCTCGATCTCAGACAGCCAAGCCTCTGCTTTCTCATCATTAGCTTCCTCGTGGAATTTGGACGGGTAAAAATCAAGGAACTCCCTCATTCTGCTATGTCTCCCATGGTTACCATCATTCCTGTTGTTGTTGTTGCTGTTGGCTTCACGTGCATCCTGGCGCTCCATCACTCGTAATACGCGATCCATGGCATTTGCCATCATGTTAAACATAGCTATACCGGGATTAGTTTGATAGGCATCTCCGGTCTCTTGGGGTTCACCGCTCCTATTAGTAGTACAGGTGCTAGGGCCAGCCATCTATAGGCATAGATTACGATGCATAATTTATTGAAATATGACAATTAAGAATTAAATGCATAAGATACACAACATAATATAGATACAATTCTAGAAACAATTAAGGCATGTTAATCACTTAAACAAATAAATCATAGAAGGCACATTAAACATTATCACACAATAACATATAAACAAGTCATCCTAATTATCTTAGGGCTCTACCCATGGTCCGAGAGTTAAACCCAGCTTAAGCAATCTAAGCTCTGATACCATTCTATTTATAAGTTGTCATGCCCCAACCCGGCCTATAAGGTTAGACTAGGGTGTGATCTAAACATTCAGGTCATATCACATACTTAATCGTTTATGAAGATTTAACATTTCATGTTTTAGTCGAAACTCTAAAATTTTCCGAAAAACCGACAGTATAATGGCTGTAATTGGGCTCTTTGGTTTGGCCTAATTCTCTAAACGCCTCAAAATTTTTCCAATCTCAATTTCACTTCCAACTAGGATTACTATTTAACATCAATTGAAATGCCTATTGCTTATCTCGATGTCTCGTTTGATTTATAACCTAGCATGATACTATGTCTCGTTTGTTTGCTTTGTCCTCGTTACAAAAGTACCTGTTGATCTTAGCTTAATAGCGAGTACCTGTTTAAGATTTGGTTGGTTCATTTTACTTAGCCCTTACCTAATACTTCATAATCCTATTATAGCCACTAGCAGTAATAGCAAAACGACCATAGTAGTATCTAGTGTCTATCTAGAAATATCAGTACAAACCAAAATTAGACCCCAAATTACAACGGGGGTCTTTTACATTACAACATTAAGCAACATGAAAGAAACAGTCTTCAAGTAGCATAGTTTTCACAAATGGCCATAAATCAAGCAAAGCACACAGGACAGGCAATCACTCCAAGGAATCGTCGTTAGGCACATCGTCCTCGGGTACCTGTTCTTGATCTTCTTCACCTGAGATGATAAAAGAGGGTGAGTCCTTATGAACTCAGCGAGGGGGAACGAGAAATAGGTTTTGAAACTCATTTTTCGGTTCAACTTATGAAAATCCTTTTGCAAGCATGAATATAACACAATTAAGTACAGAATAATAATACAAAAGTAAAGGAACACAATTACCCGTCTTTCCTCCCCGAGGTTCTCTAGGAACCAAGCGAGAGTGCTTATACACATAGTAAAAAGGATACGGTGAGCTTTTGCTCTCAGTTCATTTCCAGAATCAGTTGTTGCGGCCGACTTCAAATCATCCCCTTAACACGCCAAGTGGGTGTACTCCGGATGTACCCCGAAATCCTACAACCCAACTCTCCGATGAAGTCTTGCCCCCAAACGAGAGAGGGAATGGGACTTTGGTAGTCACGGGTGCACCAGCAAGCCTGATGCCGCCCGGTGTGCGTGATCGCTACTATGCCAGAATGAAAGGTTGTAACCTTGTATGCAATGCACATTTATGACATTTAATATATTACATTAGAAGGACAACAAAGTAGGTTACCTCCGGACAGTCATAAGATTGCACATTGACAAGCAAACAAACGAGGCACGAATAGACAAGTAGTTTCACTTGAAAAACATATGGAGTTATATGAACATTAAACGGACACCATGTAACGCACATAAATCAAGTCATATAACTCAATTCAAAGTCCACGTAATCAAATAATAAGATTATATAACATGCAACAACATCTACGTGGGCTCGGATGCAAGAAAAGCCTATTTGTCAACATGCAATGGTCAAAATCACATTTAGGACTATAAGGGAAACTACGGGCAGCATACTAAGCATATAATTCCACACAATATCCAAATGATCAACACTTAACAAGCCTACCTAGTCATTAGGGTTTCCATTTCGTGCTTACCCGTGTGATTAAATCCTAAGTCAACTCAAAATCAATCTCAAGCCATGCATCAATTAATTCAAACATCCCCAAGTACTCAAAACAGTCCACACAACATCCCAATGTCACAATCCCAAGCAATCAATACCACAAGAGAAGATGCAACAATTTTTCTAAGCATATAACCAAGTGAAACCCTCACTGCAATAGGCTGTATTCTCACATTCATTAAGATAAGCAAACAATCTCCAATTCCAGTTAATAAGATGTCAAATTAAATCTTAAGAAGTGAACTAAAATCAGAAACAAACCTTGCATCATTTGGAGTTCAGGATCATTAGTTATAGCCGAAACAGTGAGATAGCACAAAACTGTCCAGATTTGCACACATTTCCATAAGTGACGTTTTTGAGGTCCTTAGGATTAGATTTAGCCTTGGTCCATTTCTGACAAAAATGTCCAGAACGGAAAAATCTAGCAGCATACCGAATTCCATGCATTTTGGACATCATTTACTAAGTCAAATCTGGTTCGTTCTACAAGGTCAGTGCATCTGCCAAAACCTGCTTCATTTTTCCAAATTTCCAGATTTAGACACATTTTAAATATTTGCCATTTTGAGGACCTTAGATTCAAAATTCGCTTTGGCCTATTTCTGCGAAAAATGTTCAAAACTGGCCAAAATAGTCACCTACAAATTTTTGTGCATTTCCAACATCATTTGCCAAGCCAAACTCACCTTGAAACAACAGGTTAGAGAGTTGTCACATAATCCGATTTCACCTATCATCATCTTCAAGCCAAAATCTTGCCATGCATGGCTGTAAAAGCTTATGAACGAACATATAACTCAAGAACAGAAGCAAAGACATACATTTATGAGCATGTATGTGGATTTTTGAAGGATTTTCAAAAAGTTTTAGCCCTCACCTTAACAAATCAACCAAGAAGATGCTCAAAACTTGTTGAAGCACAAATTTCTTCTTCTTCTTTGCCTAGCCGAGATTCCAACTTGATTTTCTCTATTTTTCCTAGCTTAGTGACCAAGCTCTTAGTACATGCATGTGGTTAGAACAAGGAGAAAAGAAATGGAAGCTAAGAAACTTACCTAGGGCCGAAATGAAGAGTCTATGTGCTTGCATTTATCTTTTGAGCTAGCTACTTGCTTTCCTTTGCCTTGGATGATGCTTGTGTTCTATGGAGAGAAATTTTCAGTCTTCAAGGCTCATGAACATGCTAAGGCCGAGAGATAGAGAGGAGATGAGAGCTTGGTGTGAGGCCCGACCCTGAATAATGTGTATTACCTCGATTTGCGTGCCATAGACCAAGAATGATATGACTGACCTTGGATTATGTGCCCTGTCTTAGTTTTTGTGCATACTTCGTCATACGTGCCTTAACCTAGAATTGTGTGCCCTAATCCTCGATATACGTGCGATACCTAGATAAACGTGCCATGACCTTAATTTACATGCAAGACCTCAATTTGCGTGTGTCTTTTCATTTCGTGTGCATTAACCTTGAATTACGTGCCTTAACCTAGGTTTAAGAGGCATACCTTAATTTACGTGCATTGCATTGGATTACGTGTCATGCATTGGTCTACGTGCATTGACCTAGGGTTGCGTGCGTTAGCATTAGAATTTGTGCATTAGACTTGAAGTACGTGCCTTAGTCTAGAAGTTCGTGTCTTACCTCGTAGTTCGTGTTTACCTCGTGTTCGTGCCCCGTATTGATTTCGGTGCGTGCCTCGTAGTGCGTACCCTAGACCTAGGAATCCGTGCTACCATGTTAATCAAGAAAGCATCCTACACAAAGCACTAAACTATAAAATAATCCTAATTCAAATCTCTACAAAATCCACTAACAATAAATAATTCAATCTACACAAACACTTAAACATTCTTTATTCTTTATTCTCACCCAAAACCAATGCACCTCAAATTTTACCCTTATTATAATCCATAATATATTAAATAGAGTCTGAAATTTCAGCAATTTGCAAGCCCTTGGCTGACCACTAAGTGCATTTAGTCTAGCATTGCATAATTTATTCATAATCCTAGACAAACTATGACTAAACACTTACACAATTCAAAAAAAATTGCTCAATTCTACTCAAATCTCCACCATTTTCGACCATCCCTTGCATGCCCATGCTAAACATTTTAAATTCCACCTTGAAGACACAAAAATCTGATTCACCAAGCTCAAGGCTGAACATGCTCATCAAAAATTGCAAAAGGCTTTATTCCTTGTCATATTTTTTGTCACATTCTCTCATTTCCTTCAACTTCTCTCACTTCTCTCTCATTTCCTCTCTCCATTTCGGTTCTTGGCTGAGTTCTCTATATCCTTGGCTTGTCTTCTTCATAACTTAGCTAATCCAAGTCAAGCAATCATCAAGAAAGTCGAGCAAACAAGCTAGAGTTCGAAAGTCACTCATGCATGTGCATTGAAGCTTCATTTTCGGCCTAGGTGAGTTACTAGGCTTCCATTTCTTTTCTTCAAGTTCTAACTACATGCATGCACTAAGAGATTGATCATTAAGCTAGGAAAAATAGAGAAAAGATAGTTGGAATCTCGGCTAAGCAAGAAGAAGAAGAGATTTGAAGCTTCAACAAGTTTTTGTGCATCTTTGTGGTTGATTGCTAAGGTGAGGGTTAAAACCTTTTGAAAACTCTTTAAAAACTCACATGCATGCTCATAAATGTGTGTATTTGCTTCTGTACTTGAGATATATGGTCGTTCATAAGCTTAAACAACCATGCATGGCAAGATCTTGACTTGAAAATGATGCCAGGTGAAGTCGAAATGGATGACAGCTCTCTGACCAGTCTGTTCGAGGTAAGTTTAGCCAAGCAAATGATGTTGAAAATGCTTGAAAATTTGTGGGTGACTAGTTTGGACAGTTTTGAAAATTTTTCCCAGAAATAGGCCGAAGCTAATTGTGATTCTAAGGTCCTCAAAATGACAAATCATTAAAATGTGACCAAATCTGGAAATCTGGAAAAATGAATCAGGTTTTGGCAGATGCACTGACCTTGTGTAACGAACCATATTTGACTTAGTAAATTTTGTCCAAAATGCGTGAAATTTGGTGTGCTGCTATATTTTTCAGTTCTGGACAATGTTGTCAGAAATGGACCAAAGCTAAAACTGACTTGAAAGACCTCAAAAACGTCAATTTCTGAAAAGTGTACAAATCTGGACAGTTTTGTGCTACCTCACTGTTTCGGCTATAACTAATGATTCTGAACTCCAATTGATGCAAGGTTTGTTTCTGATTTTAGTTAACTTCTTAATATTTAATTTAACATCTTATTTACCGAATTTGGATATTTTTTGATTATCCTATTGATTGTGAGAAAACAGCCTATTGCAGTAAAGGTTTTATTTAGCCATGTGCTTGGAAAATTGTTGTAACCTCTCTTGTGACACTAATTGTGTGGAAATGTGGTGTTGGAATGTTATGTGGACTGTTGTGAGCACTTGAGGATGTTGAATTAAATGATGCAAGACTTGATAATGATCTTGAGTGGACTTAGGGTTTTAATCACTTGATTAAGCATGAAATGGGAACCCTAATGACTCAATAGTCTTAATAGGTGTTGATAAATTGGATATTGTGTTGGAATCATATGCTTATTGGGCTTCCCGTAAATGTTTTATAACTTCAAAAGTGATCTTGACCATTGCATGTTGACAAATAAGCTTTTCTTGCATCCGAACCCATGTTGATATCATTTCACGTTGAATAATCTTATCGCTTGATTGCATGGACCTCTTAATGAGTTATATAGCCTGTTTTACATGTGTTACATGGCTGCCCGTTTGATGATCATATGACTCTATATGCCTTTCAAGTGAAATTACTTGTCTTATCATGCCTTGTTTGACTACTTGACAACGTGCGATCTTATAACTGTTCGGAGGCAACCTACTTTGTTGTCCTCCTAATGTGATATGTTAAATGTTATAAATGTGCATTGCATACAAGGTTGCAACCTTTCATGTGGCATGGTAGCGTTTCACGTCCGCCGGGCGGCATCGGGCTTGCCGGTGTTACCGTGACTACCATGATCCAATTCCTTCTCTCGCTTGGTATTCACCCTTGGAGAGTTGGGTCGTAGGATTTCGGGGTACATCCGGAGTACACCCACCTGGCGTGTTTTGGGGATGAATTAAAGTCGGCCGCAACTCCTGTTACTTGACTTGATCTGAGAGCAAAAGCTCACCGTATCCTTTTTATTATGTGTATAAGTACTCCCACTTGGTTCCTAGAGAACCTCGGGGAGGAAAGATCGGTATTCCTATTCTGTACTTGTATTTCTATTACATTCATGTGTGAGAAAGGGAATTTCATAAGTATAACCGGAAAATGAGTTTCAAAACTTATTTCTCGTTCCCCCTCGCTGAGTTCATAAGGACTCACCCTCTTTTATCATCTCAGGTGAAGAAGAACAGGTACAGGAACCCGAGGACGGTGTGCCTAATGATGAACCCCTGGAGTGAATGCCTGTCATTGCTTATTTTGCTTGATTGTGACTACTTGTGAACTTTTGCTACTAGAAAACTATTTCCCTTACGTTATCTGTTGTTTGTGATGTAATAGACCCCTGTTGTAATTTGGGGTCTAATTTTGGTTTGTACTTATATTAAGTAGACTGATACTAGACATACTATGATTGTTTTTGCTTTTATTATCACTAGTATCTATCATAGGTTATGATGCTTAGCTAAGGAATAGGCAAATGAACTTATCCAATCTCAACAGGTACTCGCTAATAAGCTAAGATCAACAGGTACATTTTGAAACGAGGATAAATGGACAAACGAGACATAGTATCATGCTAGGTTATAAATCAAACGAAACGTCGAAATAACCAATAAGAAATTCAATTGATGATAAAATAGTAAACTCTAGTCGGGAATGAACTTGAATTGAAAGTTTGAGGCTGTTAGAAAATTTAGGTCAAAACAAAGAGCCCAATTACAGCCGTTATGCTGCCAGATTTCTGAAAAATTTTGAAGTCTAGAATTAAACGTTAAGTGTTAAACCTCCTAGAATGATTAAGAATGTGAAGGACTTGAATGTTTAGATCACACCCTAGTCTAACCTTTATAGGTCGGGTTGGGGCGTGATAGAAAGAATGTGGAGAGCAAATGAGAGAATGAGAGATTGTTGAGAATGTTTTTAGTGCATTGTGTCGGCCTATAGCTTGTATGGGCTGATTTGTTTTGTTTTGTTGAGCAATTTGAATTGTGAGGAGACAAAATGGTGAGGAGGCCAAGAGTGAAGCTTGGAGTTTAGTAAAAGGTGCCTTGGTGCAAGAAAAGGCATGTCATGTGTAAGATTCTTGTCTAAGCATGCATAGTTAAAAGAATAATTATTCAAACCTTGCTCAAAGGCCTTGGTATGGCCGGCCAAATGAGCTCCATAATCTGAATTTTTTTGTCATGTTTTAAGCCTTATTTTATTGTAGGTTGATGTGGTATTTTAAGTGCTTGGAATTTGTAAAAGAATAAGGAATAAAGAATGAAGAATGTTTAGTGTTTAGTGAAATTTTGTCTTCTAGTGAGTTGATTTAAGATTATAATATTGATAGTGGAGTTTGTAGGATTATTTAATAGTCTAGTCCTTTGTGTAAGATGCTTTCTTGATTAGCATGAGGGCACGCTTTCCTAAGTCTAGGGCACGCACTACGAGGTAAGACATGAACTACGAGATGAACGCACGTTTTTCAAGTAAATGCACGCAACCCTAAATGAATGCACATAATTCAATGCAAGGCACACAAAATGAACACAATTCTCAAACCTAGGTCAAGGCACGCAAATCTAGGTTAGGACACACGAAATGAGGTATCGCACGCAATTCGAGGTCGGGCCTCACATCCCCCCATCCTTAAAAGAATTTCATCCCGAAATTCAATATTACCTTTGAAATAAAGCTAGATATTGCTGCTCCATCTAGTCTCGCCTTTCCCACGTTGCTTCTTCAACTCCATGATGGTCCTACAGCACTTTCACCATTGGTATAGTTTTGTTGCGCAACTCCCGATCTTGCTGGTCTAGGATCCGAATGGGCTTCTCCTCGTAAGACAAGTTCTCCCGAAGCTGCAACGGCTCTGGCTCCAAGATATGCGACGGATCAGGATGATACTTCCGCAACATTGAAACATGAAAGACGTCGTGAACATTGGAGAGGTTCTGGGGTAATACTAGGCGATACGCCAATTTGCCAACCTTCTCAATTATCTCAAATGGTCCTACAAACCTCGGGCTCAACTTTCCACCCTTGCCATGTTTAATCAGTCCCCTCTGGGGTGATATCTTCAAGAACACCTTGTCACCGACCTCAAACTCTAGACTCCGTCTTCGGCGGTCTGCATAACTCTTCTGCCTGCTCTGGGCGGTAAGCATCCGTTTCCAGATGAGGTGGATATTATCAACAGTCTTCATAAGTTCAGGTAAAGGGTCGGGTCAAAAGTCTTCGTCTCACCTACTTCATCCCAGTAAATTGGGGATCGACACTTACGTCCATACAACGCCTCAAATGGGGCCATCCCGATAGTGGCCTGATAACTATTATTATAAGCGAACTCCGCTAGAGACAGATACTTCTCCCAACCTTTCCCGAAGTCTAAAACACATGCCCTCAGCATATCCTCCAGAATCTGATTAGTTCTCTCCGATTGTCCATCAGTCTGAGGGTGGTAAGCCGTGCTGAAACTCAGCTTTGTCTCCAAAGCTTCTTGCAATCTCTTCCAAAATCGGGAAGTAAAACGAGGATCCCTATCCGATACAATACTCACAGGCATCCCGTGCAATTTTGACAATGTCCGCCACATGCATATCTCCCAATTTCTCTGGACTATCCTCCTTGTTCATCGGTAAGAACTGCGCCGACTTAGTCAATCTATCCACTATGACCCAAACGGCGACATGACTCTTTTGTGATCTGGGTAGGTCCATAACTAAATCCATAGTGATATGTTCCAATTTCCATTGAGGAATCTCCAACGGCTGAAGTAAACCTGCGGGTCGTTGATGTTCCGCTTTGACTCTCTGGCAAGTCAAACACCGTGCCACAAACTCTGCAATTTCTCTTTTCATGTTATTCCATCAATAATGTTGCTTCAAATCCCGGTACATCTTTGTTCCACCGGGGTAAATAGTATATCTTGAATTATGGGCTTCTTCAAAAATCTTCTTTTTCAGCTCTGGCTCATTGGGAACACAAATCCGATTCCTAAACCTCCAAACACCATCATCATGAAACTTGAAATCTGTGTTGCTTTCTTTAATCTTCTGAAATTGTTGGTCCTTCTATTGAGCCTCTTGTAACTCAGACAACAAGGTCGATTGAACTTGCGTAGTGGCAAAAAGTAACCCTTTCCGAGTCAATTGTGGTTTCCACAAAAATGCTTCCTCCAACAACTCCTGTACCTTGACTTCCAGTTTTGCCATGCCTGCTTTTCTACTTAAGGCATCTGCAACTACATTTGCTTTACCGGGCACATAATTGATTGTGCAGTTATAATCATCCAAAAGCTTCATCCACCGCCTTTGTCTCATATTCAACCTTTTTGAGAGAACAAGTATTTCAAGCTCTTATGATCAGTAAATACTTCAAACTTGTTATCCCACAGATAATGCCTCAATTTCTTGAGTGCAAAGACAATAGCCGCTAACTCCAAATCATGCGTCGGGTAATTCAATTCATACGGCTTTGGTTTCCTAGAAGCATATGCAATCACCCTTCCATTTTGCATCAACATACAACCCAATCCTTCCTTCGAAGTATCGCTATAGATTACAAAACCTTGACTTCCTTCAGGCAATGCAAGAACAAGTGCGGTAGTCAATCTTTTCTTCAACTCTTGAAGCTGCTCTCACACTTATCATCCCACTCGAACTTTGTTTTCTTTTGAGTGAGCTTTGTAAGTGGTCCTGCAATCTTAGAAAAATCCTTCACGAATCTCCGATAATAGCCGGCTAGACCAAGGAAACTCCAAACCTCTGTAACATTTTCCGGCTTCTTCCAAGACATCACTGCATCTATTTTTGCTAGATCCACTGCTATTCCCTCTTGGGATATGATATGCACCAAAAATGCAATCTGCTGCCACCAAAATTCGCACTTGCTAAACTTTGCATACAATTGATGCTCTCGAAGTTTCTGCAGTACCAACCGTAGATGTTGCTCATGCTCCACCTCAGATTTCGAGTATCCCAAAATGTCATCAATGAAGATCACCACAAATTGGTCCAAGTAGGGTTGAAACACGCTGTGCATCAAATCCATAAAAGCTGCAAGGGCATTGGTTAGTCCAAAAGACATCACCACATATTCATAATACCTATATCTCGTCCTGAAAGCCATTTTAGGCACATCTTCCTTTTTGATCCGCAATTGATAATACATTTGCCTCAAGTCGAGTTTCGAATACACTTTGGCTCCTTGCAATTGATCAAATAACTCGTCGATCAATGGAATTGGGTATTTATTCTTGACAGTCACTTGGTTCAATCCTCGGTAGTTGATGCATAGCCTCAACGTTCCGTCTTTCTTCTTTACAAATAGAACTGGTGCACCCCACGGTGAAGAACTTGGTTGAACAAACCCCTTCTTTAACAATCCTTGCAATTGGTCCTTCAATTCTTATAGCTCGGCCGGTGCCATACGATAGGGAGCTTTAGATATCGGCTAGATGCCAGGCAGTAGCTCTATAACAAACTCGATTTCCTGATTTGGGGGTAAACCAGGCAATTCTTTTGGAAACACATCCGCATAGTCTTT
The DNA here is from genome assembly GCA_037974665.1 of Ehretia macrophylla. Classification (NCBI taxonomy): domain Eukaryota; kingdom Viridiplantae; phylum Streptophyta; class Magnoliopsida; order Boraginales; family Ehretiaceae; genus Ehretia; species Ehretia macrophylla. The sequence goes on along the minus strand of CM075770.1, from coordinate 81,757,799 downwards.
GATCACTGGCATCTCCTCCAACTTAACTTTGTCCGACGACTTGTTGATAAGGTAAGCTAAGTATCCGCTACACCCTTTTCTCAAGGACTTCACTGCTTTCGTAGATGAAATGATGGAATTCCCGGTGAAATCTCTTCGACCCATTACCTCCAGTATTGGTTGACCAGGTACCCAGAACGCTATAATCTTTGCCCGGCAATCTAGTTGGACATGATGTTTTGCCAGCCAGTCTATCCCTAAAATGACCTCATATTCTCGAAAGGGTAATACAATAAGATTGGCTGAGAACTCCCTATCCTTAATTTGGATTTTACATGCTTTACAAGCTGAGCTAGTAACAAGTTTAGAACCTATTGGAGTACCAACTTCTACTTCGTATGGCAGACATACAACTTTCAGTTTCACACGTTCCACACATAAGGGAGTAATAAATAAATGAGTAGCACCCGGATCAATTAACACCCTAATAGGTTGATTCAGTATGAAGAATGTACCTTCAACAACAGCGGTCTCATCTGGAATCTCCTCGCACTCAATAGCATAAGCTTGAGCCTGAACTCTAGGAACTGGAGTCTTGCCTTTAGTAGTTGGTTTACCCTGATTCTGTCCTGCCTGCCGTTTAGGACAATCCTTGATCTGATTCTGATCACTGCCACATCTCATACATCGTCCTGACTTCCTCCAACACTGGGCCTCGGTATGCCCCTTCTTGTCACAGTAAGAACAGCTGACGGACTGAGTAGCAGGTGAACTACTTGTAGATCTGCGGGTGGAAGAGGCTGATGGCGCTTTCGTCGGGCCACGGTTATTCACTGGTCTGTTCTGGCTCTGGCCCTGACTACGACTCTGACTCGAAATTTCCTCTGCTGACCTGGAGGTTGGTATGGTTTCTTGTTCGGATGACTCGAACCGGCTCCATCTAGTTTCCTCTTCCCAACTCGAGAGGCAATAGCAAAGAGAGCAGAATAGGTATCGAAGTCATGAGAAGCCAACTGGTCCTAAATCTCTGGCCTCAATCCAGTAGTAAATTTCCACATCTTTGCCTTCGGAGTACTAACCATATATTGAGCATAACGAGACAGTCGGTGTAAGGCCCGACCCTAAATAACGTGTGTTACCTAGATTTGCATGCCTTAGACCCAGGATTGTATGACAGACCTTAGACTACGTGCCTTGTCTTGGTTTTCGTGCATGCTTCGTCATTCGTGCCTTGACTTAGAATGGTGTGCCCTAATCCCCTACTGACGTGTGATAACTAGATATATATACCCTGACCTCGATGTAAGTGCATTACCTCATTTTGTGTGCCCTAACCTTGAGCTGCGTACCTTAACCTAGATATAGAGTCGTGCCTTGATTTGTGTGCCTTGCATTGGTTTACATGCATTCACCTAGGATTGTGTGCCTTAGTCATGAAGTACTATCTACCTCGTAGTTCGTGTCTACCTCGTGATTCGTGTCTCGTATCAATTTTTGTGCGTGTCTCGTAGTACGTGCCCTAGACATAGGAAAGCGTGCCCACACGCTAATCAATAAAGAATCCTACACAAAGCACTAGACTATAAAATAATCCTACAAACACCAGTAACTATTATTATAATCCTAATTCAAATCTCTTCAAAATCCACTAACACCTAAATATTATATTTTAAACTCACTACAAGACAAAATCTCACAAACCTCTAAACATATCCTATATTCTATTCTACCTAAAATCCCTAAATACCAAACATTCTCTTACACACATGCTAAAACAATTCAAAAGATGCTCAAAAGATGACACAAAATCTGATTTTTGCATGCCCAAGGCCAACATTTGCATCAATAATTGCAAAAGCTTCTATTTTCTCTCATTTCTCTCACTCTCCTCACATTTCTCACTCTCCCTCTCATTCTTCTCTCTCAATCTCGGTTTTGGCTGAGTTTTATCTTGCCTTTGCTCATCTTCATCAATCAATGGTGCATCAAGACAAACAACAAGCAAAGAAACTCGACCAAGCTAGCTAGGATGCAAGAATTACACATGCATGCTCTTTGAGTCACCATTTCGGCCTTGGTGAGTTTGCTTGCTTACATTTCTTTTCTTCTTGTTCTAACCACATTCATCTACTAAGAACTTGGTCACTAAGCTAGGAAAAATAGAGAGAAACCGGGTGGTGTCTTGGCTAAGCAAGGAAGAAGAAGAAAATTGTGCTTCATCAAGTTTTGTACATCTTCTTGTTGATTTGCCAAGATGAGGTTTAAAAACTTTTGAAAATCCTTCAAAAATCCACATGCATGCTCTTAAATGCATGTCTTTGCTTCTGTACTTGAGTTATATGTGTGTTCATAAGCTTGTACAACCATGCATGGCAAGGTTTTGGCTTGAAAATGATGATAAGTGAAATCGGATTGTGTGACAGCTCTCTGACTTGTTGTTTTGAGGTGAGTTTGGCTTGGCACATGATTTTTAAAATGTATGAAAATTGGTAGGTGACTAGTTTTGACATTTTTGAACATTTTTCATAGAAATAGGCCAAAGCTAATTTCGACTCTAAGGTCCTCAAAATGGCAAATCATTAAACTGTGTCCAAATCTGGAAATCTGGAAAAATGAAGCAGGTTTTGGCAGATGCACTGACCTTGTAGAACAAATCAGATTTAACTTAGTAAATGATGTCCAAAATGCATGATATTTGGTGTTCTGCTATATTTTTCAGTTATGGACATTTTTATCAGAATGGACTAAGGCTAAATATGACCCTAAAGACCTCAAAAACGTCAATTATTGAAATGTGTGTAAATCTGGACAGTTTTGTGCTATCCCACTGTTTCGGCTATAACTATTGATCCCAAACTCCAAATGATACAAGGTTTGTTTCTGATTTTAGTTCACTTCTTAAGATTTAATTTGACATCTTATTCACTGGAATTTAAGATTGTTTGCTTGTCTTAATGATTGTGGGAAAACAGCCTATTGCAGTGATGGTTTCACTTGGTTATATGCTTAGAAAATTTGTTGTAACTTCTCTTGTGATATTAAATGCTTGGGTTTATGGTGTTGGGATGTTGTGTGGACTATTTTGAGTACTTGATGATGTTTGAATTAAATGATGCATGACTTGAGATCGATTTTCAATTGACTTGGGGCTTAATCGCACGGGTAAGCATGAAATGGAAACCCTAACGACTAGGTAGGCTTGCTAAGTGTTGATCATTTGGATATTGTGTGGAATTATATGCTTAGTAGGCTGCCCGTAGATGCCCTTATAGCCTAAATGTGATTTTGATCATTGCATGTTGACAAATAGGCCTTTCTTGCATCCGAGCCCACGTAGTTGTTATTGCATGTTAAATAATCTTAATATTTGATCACGTGGACTTTGAAATGAGTTATATGACTTGATTTACATGTGTTACATGGCTGCCCGTTTAATGTTCATATAACTCCATATGATTTTCAAGTGAAATTACTTGTCTATTCGTGTCTCGCTTGTTTACTTGTCAATGTGCAATCTTATGACTGTCCGGGGGCAACCTACTTTGTTGTCCTCCTAATGTGATATATTAAATGTCATAAATGTGCATTGCATACAAGGTTGGAACCTTTCATTCTGGCATGGTAGCGATCACGCACACCGGGCGGCATCGGGCTTGCCGGTGCACCCGTGACTACCATGGTACCAATTCCCTCTCTCGCTTGGGGGCTAGACTTCCTCGGAGAGTTGGGTCATAGGTTTCAAGGTACATCCGGAGTACACCCACTTGGCGTGTTAAAGGGATGATTTGAAGTTGGTCGCAACCACTGAGAGCAAAAGCTCACCGTTTCCTTTTTCTATATGTGTAAGTACTCTCGCTTGGTTCCTAGAGAACCTCGGGGAGGAAAGACTGGTAATTGGTTTCCTTTACTTTATATTATCGTTATGTACTTAATTGCGTTATATTCATGCTTGTAAAAGGATTTTCATAAGTTGGACCGGAAAATGAGTTTCAAAACCTATTTCTCGTTCCCCCTCGCTGAGTTCATAAGGACTCACCCTCTTTTATCATCTCAGGTGAAGAAGATCAAGAACAGGTACCTGAGGACGATGTGTCTAACGATGATTCCTTGAAATGATTGCCTGTCCTATGTGCTTTGTGTGAATATGGCTATTTGTGAACTATGTTACTTGAAGACTATTTCTTTTATGTTGCTCAATGTTTGTATTGTAAAAGACCCTCGTTGTAATTTGGGGTCTAAGTTTGGGTTGTACTGATGTTAACTAGACAGACACTAGACACTACTATGGTCATTTTGCTATTATTACTGCTAGTACCTATAATAGGATTATGAAGCATTAGGTAAGGGCTAAGTAAAATGAACCAACCAAATCTTAAGCAGGTACTCGCTATTAAGCTAAGATCAACAGGTATTTTTGTAACGAGGTTTAACAAACAAACGAGACATAGTATCATACTAGGTTATTAATCAAACGTAACATTGAGATAGTTAGTAGGCGTTTCAATTGATGGTAAATAGTAATTCGAGTTGGAAATGAAATTGAGATTGAAAAATTTGAGGCGTTTAGAGAATTAGGTCAGACCAAAGAGCCCAATTACAGCCGTTATGCTGCCGGTTTTTCAGAGAATTTGTTGAGTTTAGGCTAAAACGTTAAGTATTAAACCCTCTTGAACGATTAAGTACGTGATATGACTTGAATGTTTAGATCACACCCTAGTATAACCTTCGTAGGTCGGGTTGGGTCGTGACACCTTATATTAGAATTGTATCAGAGCTTAGTTTACTAACTAGGCATTAGTCGGGTTCAACTCTCAGACCGTAAGTAGAAGCCCTAAGATAATTATGATATCTTGTTTATATGTATTAATGTGTGCTAATGTGCTTTAATTGTTTTGAACATCGAATATTATGTGCCTTTGCAGACCATATGTATTCTATATCATGCACACCGACACGTCCTCAACAATGCATGCATGCTTTTATACTCCTTCCCTGATACATGTGCATGTTATATAACCGTGAATGACTGTTTATACACATAGATAGTTAGGATTAGGACTTTCATGGAAGTGAATTTGTGCAGGACGAACGAAAAGGCTCGGTTAGAGATATGTCGCATCTTCACAGGTACTCGATGGATCGTATGTATTATTGGATATGCATATATATAAAATGCGTAGCACATGTATAATTGTTGAGGTAAAATTATCTCCTTATCCTTGGAATACATATGCCTGTGATTAAGTTATCAATTTTATAGCTATAAAGTTCTTGATTCTGTTAAACCGTTCTTCTAATTGTGGTTCAAGAATAAATATTAAGGACATACAATTTTCCTTAGATATAAGAATATACTATTGGACATGTGGAGTAGTATATATATGTTCATATGCTTATAATGGAAGTTTGACTTAGGAGTTGCTTTTGAATCAAATTCTTATATCTTAAAATGGTATAATAGACTATTTATATGATCGAATCCTTACTTGATTGGAATTAAGCATCGTTGAACCTAATAAGGTGTATATTAACGAGTTTCAAGTTCACTCAATGGTAAGATTGTGACCTAGAAATTAAGAGATGAACTCGTGAAAATTGACGATAGGGGTTAGATTGTTAAGGCGTGAATAATGTGTTTAAGTAACTTAACAATGGATAACCTCAAGACATGTAGGCAACTCTGGAGACTAAGTTTAACAAGGTTAATGAATCTTTAGTATAACAAGTTATGGGGATGTTGGAATCGAGGAATTTGCATAACTAGAACTGGTGTTCGGAAGCCTACACGTAAATGTTAGGCCGAATGGAAGTGTAAGGTATTGAATTATGTATTAGATGACTAATGTTGCTAAGGTCCTAAGTTGGATATTGGTGATATTAAGAATCATGGTATCAAATTGTTGCCCCTCGGATTTAGTTGTGATTATGCGAAGTAAGACCGATGGACCTAGTATATAAACCATGGAAATGAAATTAAAGCATCTGGTTGCAAAGTGGAGTCGTTAGGATATGATTAATAATCCTAAATAGCTAATAGTGAGTATGCATGATGATTCATGGTGAACCCTAGGACCTAAGGTCATTGAGACTTGATGCTCTTAGCTAGTTGAACATGTAAATGAAGAGAGTAAGATTCCATATAGTTAAGATAGAGATGAATTAGAGTCCTGATGACCCAAGAGACTGTTGTTAGACAACTGTATTATGTGCACCGTTTCACGTCTAGAAACTAGCCGTTGGTAGACTTCGAATCGTGGTCGTTAAATGGAGGGCGGATCTTGTAGTGATAGTTAAATGAGTCGTTGACTACTTTTGAAGTTTCATTAGATTATATTGTGGTTATAATTCTTATGTTGACATGGCCTTGAAGTTATTTTGTGTAACAAGCTACTTGGATTAGTATGGTAAATATCTTATGAGCTAGATCATTTCGGTACCCATTTATAGTCCTAGGTTGTTGTTGTACAACTGGTAACCTAGTAGAGAATTGATCTCACTTACATGGCTATGAACCTAGCTTAGTAACATTAATGTTGAAGATATATTGGCGGGCATTAAGTGTTCAAAGGAATGACTAGTTCGCTAAGTGAGTAGGACCATTGTCTCCTTAAGTATGACAAAACATTGGGTTGAGGTGTGTGAAATTTATTTGAGATTGAAACTATTCGCCTTAGGAGTTTTGGATAAGATTAAAAGAAAATTCTGAAGCCTTGTGACTTGAAAATAGAGATTTGAATAAGGAAAAAAATTGTGGATCACAAGCTGATGAAGCTTACTTGAAAAGTTGAACTAGTGCTACATGATTAGTTTACCTATGCAATTTCGATGGCAATTTGTTGGTGATACTTAATAAACCTTAGAATTCGAGTTTAATAAATCTCAACGGTCTTCCTCCTTGATTACAAGCGTGAAGGTTAACGAAGCTAGGAAATGATGTTAGTGAATAGGAGTTTGTAACCGGGAGACTAGTCATTAGAAGATTTACTAATCCAATATACCTTCAAGATAAGAACTATGATACTATTGATAGACGACGACTTGAGATAGATTAGTTTGTTTGGTAAGTTCAACCTAAAAATAGGGTCGTTTGTGGAAATTATCCATAACTTGTATATGTTCTACATGTTAACAGTTTTGAAACTGGTTGATAGGATATATAAATCGGATATAGACCTATCATCTTGAAATTGGTATATGTCACCATAGGATCAAGGCATTATTGTGATATCCCTTTTAAGGTATGAATAATAATAATAATAAAAAAAGATTGACACAACATAAGTCATGATTTTGGAGTCATAGTTATATTGTTAGAATACCAATGCAGCTTTGATTACTATGTTTGGAGATTCCAACCTTAGCTAATGAACTTGACCTTAAGATCAAATGGAGAATAGAGTCATTCAAATGAATGAACTATGAATGTAGGGGTCACACCGAATTAAATGATTGGAGAAAGCTAGGAAGTGAATTGGTTGTGGTAAGAGAGATCACTGAACACAGGACGACCTAGAGTGGGAAATAACAAAGGCCAGAATCTGTTTGACCTCAATAGGTAAGAATGAATTTCGGGACGAAATTCTTTTAAGGAGGGGAGGATGTGAGGCCCGACTCCGAATAACGTGTGTTACCTAGATTTGCGTGCCTTAGACCCAGGATTGTATGACCGACCTTAGACTATGTGCCCTATCTTGGTTTTCGTGCATGCTTCGTCATTCGTGCCTTGACCTAGAATGGTGTGCCCTAATCTCCTACTGACGTGCGATACCTAGATATACGTACCCTGACCTCGATGTAAGTGCATTACCTCATTTTGTGTGCCCTAACCTAGAACTACGTACCTTAACCTAGATATAGAGTCGTGTCTTGATTTGCGTGCATTGCATTGGTTTATGTGCATTCACCTAGGATTGCGTGCCTTAGTCATGAAGTACATGTCTACCTCGTAGTTCGTTTCTACCTCGTGATTCGTGCCTCGTATCGATTTTTGTGCATGTCTCGTAGTGCGTACCCTCGACCTAGGAAAGCGTGCCTACACCCTAATCAATAAAGAATCCTACACAAAGCACTAGACTATAAAATAATCCTACAAACACCACTAACTATTATTATAATCCTAATTCAAATCTCTACAAAATCCACAAACACCTAAATATTATATTTTAAACTCACTACAAGACAAAATCTCACAAACCTCTAAACATATCATCTATTCTATTCTACCTAAAATCCCTAAATACCCAACATTCTCTTACACACATGCTAAAACAATTCAAAAGATGCTCAAAAGATGACACAAAATCTGATTTTTGCATGCCCAAGGCCAACATTTGCATCAACAATTGCAAAAGCTTCTATTTTCTCTCATTTCTCTCACTCTCCTCACATTTCTCTCTCTCCCTCTCATTCTTCTCTCTCAATATCGGTTTTGGCTGAGTTTTATCTTGCCTTTGCTCATCTTCATCAATCCATGGTGTATCAAGACAAACAACAAGCAAAGAAACTCGACCAAGCTAGCTAGGATGCAAGAATCACACATGCATGCTCTTTGAGTCACCATTTCGGCCTTGGTGAGTTTGCTAGCTTCCATTTCTTTTCTTCTTGTTCTAACCACATGCATCTACTAAGAACTTGGTCACTAAGCTAGGAAAAATAGAGAGAAATCGGGTGGTGTCTTGGCTAAGCAAGGAAGAAGAAGAAAATTCTGCTTCATCAAGTTTTGTGCATCTTCTTGTTGATTTGCCAAGGTGAGGGATAAAACCTTTTGAAAATCCTTCAAAAATCCACATGAATGCTCTTAAATGTATGTCTTTGCTTCTGTACTTTAATTCTATGTGTGTTCATAAGCTTGTACAACCATGCATGGCAAGGTTTTGTCTTGAAAATGATGATAGGTGAAATCGGATTGTGTGACAGCTCTCTGACTTGTTTTTTCGAGGTGAGTTTTGCTAGGAAAATGATGTTTAAAATGCATGAAAATTGGTAGGTGACTATTTTTTCCAGTTTTGAACATTTTTCACAGAAATAGGCCAAAGATAATTTCGACTCTAAGGTCCTCAAAATGGCAAATCATTAAAATGTGTCCAAATCTGGAAAAATGAAGCAGGTTTTGGCAGATGCACTGACCTTGTAGAACGAACCTGCTTTGACTTAGTAAATGATGTCCCAAATGCATGATATTTGGTTTGCTGCTATATTTTTCAGTTCTGGATATTTTTATCAGAAATAGACTAAGGCTAAATCGGACCCTAAGGACCTCAAAAACGTCAATTATTGAAATGTGTGCAAATCTGGACAGTTTTGTGCTATCCCACTGTTTCGGCTATAACTATTGATCCCGAACTCCAAATGATGCAAGGTTTGTTTCTGATTTTAGTTCACTTCTTAAGCTTTAATTTGACATCTTATTCACTAGAATTGGAGATTTTTTGCTTATCTTAATGATTGTGGGAAAACAGCCTATTGCAGTGAGGGTTTCACTTGGTTATATGCTTAGAAAATTTGTTGTAACTTCTCTTGTGATATTAAATGCTTGGGTTTGTGGCGTTGGGATGTTGTGTGGACTGTTTTGAGTACTTGAGGATGTTTGAATTAAATGATGCATGACTTGAGATCGATTTTGAGTTGACTTGGGGCTTAATCGCACGGGTAAGCACGAAATAGAAACCCTAACGACTAGGTAGGCTTGCTAAGTGTTGATCATTTGGATATTGTGTGGAATTATATGCTTAGTAGGCTGCCCATAGATGCCCTTATAGCCCTAAATGTGATTTTGATCATTGCATGTTGACAAATAGGCCCTTCTTGCATCGAAGCCCACGTAGATGTTGTTGCATGTTAAAAAAATCTTAATATTTGATCACGTGGGCTTTGAAATGAGTTATATGACTTGATTTACATGTGTTACATGGCTGCCCGTTTAATGTTCATATAACTCCATATGCTTTTCAAGTGAAATTACTTGTCTATTCGTGCCTCGCTTGTTTACTTGTCAATGTGCAATCTTATGACTGTCCGGGGCCAACCTACTTTGTTGTCCTCCTAATGTGATATATTAAATGTCATAAATGTGCATTGCATACAAGGTTGCAACCTTTTATTCTGGCATGGTAGCGATCACGCACACCGGGCGGCATCGGGCTTGCCGGTGCACCCATGACTACCATGGTACCAATTCCCTCTCTCGCTTTGGGGCTAGACTTCCTCGGAGAGTTGGGTCGTAGGTTTCGGGGTACATCCGGAGTACACCCACTTGGCGTGTTAAAGGGATGATTTGAAGTTGGCCGCAACAACTGAGAGCAAAAGCTCACCGTATCCTTTTTCTATATGTATAAGTACTCTTGCTTGGTTCCTAGAGAACCTCGGGGAGGAAAGACTGGTAATTGTGTTTCTTTACTTTGTATTATTGTTATGTACTTAATTGCGTTATATTCATGCTTGCAAAAGGATTTTCATAAGTTGAACAGGAAAATGAGTTTCAAAACCTATTTCTCGTTCCCCCTCACTGAGTTCACAAGGACTCACCCTCTTTTATCATCTCAGGTGAAGAAGATCAAGAACAGGTACCTGAGGACGATGTGCCTAACGATGATTCCTTGGAGTGATTGCCTGTCCTATGTGCCTTGCGTGATTATGGCTATTTGTGAACTATGTTACTTGAAGACTATTTCTTTTATGTTGCTCAATGTTTGTATTGTAAAAGACCCTCGTTGTAATTTGGGGTCTAATTTTGGGTTGTACTGATGTTAACTAGACAGACAGTAGACACTACTATGGTCATTTGCTATTATTACTACTAGTATCTATAATAGGATTATAAAGTATTAGGTAAGGACTAAGTAAAATGAACCAATCAAATCTTAAGCAGGTACTCGCTATGAAGCTAAGATCAACATGTATTTTTGTAACGAGGTTTAACAAACAAACGAGACATAGTATCATGCTAGGTCATTAATCAAACGTAACATCGAGATAGTTAGTAGGCTTTTCAATTGATGGTAAATAGTAATTCGAGTTGGAAATGAAATTGAGATTGAAAAATTTGAGGCGTTTAGAGAATTAGGTCAGACCAAAGAGCCCAATTACAGCCGTTATGCTGCCATTTTTTCAGAGAATTTGTGGAGTTTAGGCTAAAACGGTAAGTGTGAAACCCTCTTGAATGATTAGGTATGTGATATGACTTGAATGTTTAGATCACACCCTAGTCTAACCTTCATAGGTCGGGTTGGGGTGTGACAGTCGGTCAAACGAGCCTCGTATTGGCCCACCGTCATGTTACCCTGGGTCAAGTGCATGAACTCCTCTATCCGTCTCTGCCTGGAAACTGCAGGTACATATTTCTCCTTGAATGCCTTAACGAAATTACACCACAAGCGAGGTGTCTAATTAGTTTCCCACAGTGCCTCTACAGTATGTCACCAATGTTCAGCATCCCCGTGGAACAGAAACACTGCAAACTCCACCTTTTCTTCATCAGTATAATCAAGTGGCCTGAAAATCTTCTCGATCTCGGACAACCAAGCCTCTGCTTTCTCATCATCAGATTCTCCGTGGAATTTGGCCGGGCAAAAGTCAAGGAACTCCCTCATTCTGCTATGTCTCCCATGGTTTCCCTCATTCTTGTTGTTGTTGTTGTTGTTGGCTTCACGTGCATCCTGGCGCTCCATCACTCGGGATACGCGATCCATGGCATTTTCCATAATGTTAAACATAGCTATACCGGGATTAGTTTGATAGGCATCTCCGGTCTCTTGGGGTTCACCGCTCCTATTAGTAGTACGGGTACTAGGGCCAGCCATCTATAGGCACAGATTACGATGCACAATTTATTGAAATATGACAATTAAGAATTTAATGCATAAGATACGCAACATAATATAGATACAATTCTAGAAACAATTATGGCATGTTAAACACTGAAGCACATAGAACATAGAAGGCACATTAAACATTATCACACAATAACATATAAACAAGTCTTCCTAATTATCTTAGGGCTCTACCCATGGTCCGAGAGTTAAACCCGGCTTAAGCAATCTAAGCTCTAATACCATCCTATTTATAAGCTGTCACGCCCCAACCCGGTCTATAAGGTTAGACTAGGGTGTGATCTAAACATTCAGGTCATATCATATACTTAACCGTTTATAAAGAATTAACACTTAATGTTTTAGTCTAAACTCCAAAGTTTTCCGAAAAACCGGCAGCATAACGGCTGTAATTGCGCTCTTTGGTTTAACCTAATTCTCTAAACGCCTCAAAATTTTCAAATCTCAATTTCATTTCCAACTAGGATTACTATTTAACATCAATTGAAATGCCTATTGGTTATCTCGAAGTCTCGTTTGATTTATAACCTAGCATGATGCTATGTCTCGTTTGTTTGTTTATACTCGTTTCAAAAGTACCTGTTGGTCTTAACTTAATAGCGAGTACCTGTTTATGGTTTGGACGGTTCATTTTACTTAGCCCTTACCTAATGCTTCATAATCCTATTATTGCCACTAGCAATAGTAATAGTAAAACGACCATAGTAGTATCTAGCGTCTGTCTAGAAATATCAGTACAAATCAAAATTGGACCCCAAATTCCAATGGGGGTCTTTTACATTACAACATTAAGCAACATGAAAGAAACAGTCTTCAAGTAGCATAGTTTTCACAAATGGCCATAAATCAAGCAAAGCACACAGGACAGGCAATCACTCCAAGGAATCATTCGTTAGGCACATCGTCCTCGGGTACCTGTTCTTGATCTTCTTCACCTGAGATGATAAAAGAGGGTGAGTCCTTATGAACTCAGCGAGGGGGAACAAGAAATAGGTTTTGAAACTCATTTTCCGGTTTAACTTATGAAAATCCTTTTGCAAGCATAAATATAACACAATTAAGTACAGAATAATAATACAAAAGTAAAGGAACACAATTACCCGTCTTTCCTCCCCGAGGTTCTCTAGGAACCAAGCGAGAGTACTTATACACATAGTAAAAAGGATACGGTGAGCTTTTGCTCTCAGTTCATTTCCAGAATCAGTTGTTGCGGCCGACTTCAAATCATCCCCATAACACGCCAAGTGGGTGTACTCCGAAATCCTATGACCCAACTCTCCGAGGAAGTCTAGCCCCCAAGCGAGAGAGGGAATGGGACCATGGTAGTCACGGGTGCACCGGCAAGCCCGATGCCGCCCGGTGTGCGTGATCGCTACCATGCCAGAATGAAAGGTTGCAACCTTGTATGCAATGCACATTTATGACATTTAATATATCACATTAGGAGGACAACAAAGTAGGTTGCCTCCGGACAGTCATAAGATTGCACATTGACAAGCAAACAAGCGAGGCACGAATAGACAAGTAGTTTCACTTGAAAAGCATATGGAGTTATATGAACATTAAACGTACAGCCATGTAACGCACATAAATCAAGTCATATAACTCAATTCAAAGTCCATGTAATCAAATAATAAGATTATATAACATGCAACAACATCTACGTGGGCTCGGATGAAAGAAAAGCCTATTTGTCAACATGCAATGGTCAAAATCACATTTAGGACTATAAGGGAAACTACGGGTAGCTTACTAAGCATATAATTCCACACAATATCCAAATGATCAACACTTAACAAGCCTACCTAGTCATTAGGGTTTCCATTTCGTGCTTACCCGTGTGATTAAACCCTAAGTCAACTCAAAATCAATCTCAAGCCATGCATCAATTAATTCAAACATCCCCAAGTACTCAAAACAGTTCACACAACATCCCAATGTCACAATCCCAAACAATCAATACCACAAGAGAAGTTACAACAATTTTTCTAAGCATATAACCAAGTGAAACCCTCACTGCAATAGGCTATTTTCTCACAGTCATTAAGATAAGAAAAAAATCTCCAATTCCAGTGAATAAGATTCCAAATTAAAGCTTAAGGAGTGAACTAAAATCAGAAACAAATCTTGCATCATTTGGAGTTCGGGATCATTAGTTATAGCCAAAACAGTGGGGTAGCACAAAACTGTCCAGATTTGCACACATTTTGATAATTGACATTTTTGAGGTCCTTAGGCTCAGATTCAGCCTTAGTCCATTTCTGACAAAAATTTCCAGAACTGAAAAATCTAGTAGCACAAAAAGTTTCATGCATTTTGGACATCATTAACTAAGTCAAATATGGTTCGTTCTACAAGGTCAGTGCATCTGCCAAAACCTGCTTCATTTTTCCAGATTTCCAGATTTGGACACATTTTAAAGATTTGCCATTTTGAGAACCTTAGATTCAAAATTAGCTTTGGCCTATTTCTACGAAAAATGTTCAAAACTGTCCAAACTAGTCACCTACCAATTTTCGTGCATTTTCAACATTATTTTCCTAGCCAAACTCACCTCGAAACAACAGGTCAGAGAGCTGTCACATAATCCGATTTCACCTATCATCATCTTTAAGCCAAAACCTTGCCATGCATGGTTGTAAAAGCTTATGAACGAACATATAACTCAAGAACAGAAGCAAATACATACATTTATGAGCATGCATGTGGATTTTTGAAGGATTTTCCAAAGGTTTTAGCCCTCACCTTAGCAAATCAACCAAGAAGATGCTCAAAACTTGTTGAAGCACAAATTTCTTCTTCTTCTTTGCCTAGCCGAGATTCCAACTTGATTTTCTCTATTTTTCCTAGCTTAGTGACCAAGCTCTTAGTACATGCATGTGGTTAGAACAAGGAGAAAAGAAATGGAAGCTAAGAAACTTACCTAGGGCCGAAATGAAGAGTCTATGTGCTTGCATGCTTCTTTTGAGCTAGCTACTTGCTTTCCTTTGCCTTGGACGATGCTTGTGTTCTATGGAGAGAAATTTTCAGTCTTCGAGGCTCATGAACATGCTAAGGCCGAGAGATGGAGAGGAGATGAGAGCTTAAAAGAATGTGGAGAGCAAATGAAAGAATGAGAGATTGTTGAGAATGTTTTTAGTGCATTGTGTCGGCCTGGAGCTTGTATAGGCTGATTTGTTTTGTTTTGTTGAGCAATTTGAATTGTGAGGAGACAAAATGGTGAGGAGGCCAAGAGTGAAGCTTGGTGTTTAGCAAAAGGTGCCTTGGTGCAAGAAAATGCATGTCATGTGTATGATTCTTGTCTAAGCATGCATAGTTAAAAGAATAATTATTCAAACCTTGCTCAAAGGCCTTGGTATGGCCAGCCAAATGAGCTCCATAATCTGAATTTTTTTGTCATGTTTTAAGCCTTATTTTATTGTAGGTTGATGTGGTATTTTAGGTGCTTGGAATTTGCAAAAGAATAAGGAATAAAGAATGAAGAATGTTTAGTGTTTAGTGAAATTTTGTCTTCAAGTGAGTTGATTTAGGATTATAATATTGATAGTGGAGTTTGTAGGATTATTTAATAGTCTAGTGCTTTGTGTAAGATGCTTTCTTGATTAGCGTGTGGGCACGCTTTCCTAGGTCTAGGGCACGCACTACGAGGTAGGGCACGAACTGCGAGATGAACGCACGTTATTCAAGTAAATGCACGTAACCCTAAATGAATGCACGTAATTCAATGCAAGGCACACAAAATGAACACAATTCTTAAACCTAGGTCACGGCATGCACATCTAGGTTAGGGCACACGAAATGAGGTATTGCATGCAAATCGAGGTCGGGCCTCATAAGAGAGATGGCCCATTCAAAAGGCCTAATGGGCTTAACGACAACTCATCCGATTCAACAACACAACATCCTCGCAAGACTTGATATTGACGCATTGTAAGGCCCTCCAATGTCCCGCGAGTTAGGTCGTCATCCTTTTTGCAGCTCATGACGTGCGATCTGGGACAGAAAAATATAGCAAAAGTAGAAAAGTGGCCAGAAACTGATTAAAATATTTGATTTTGGGCTCCAAAAATGGGCGCAGCCGAGTAGGCTTGCTACCCCCGTCGTAGAGCTCTCGGAGAGCTTTCCAACGGTATGCTGTGTGACGCGTAACTCCTTACAGATCAAAAGTTATGTGCACAGGAGCGACGGAGACCTGGTCACAAGCCCTACGCCCTCGGTTTGCGGGCCCAGCCTCTACGTGAAGCGAAGTTGTCTTGGCCAAGGTGCCGTGGGATTCGGTAATAGAAATGTGGTGGATAAAGTATCTTGGCAACCCTAACCGGGGCAAAAAAAATTGAAAAGGGGGGTGCAACACGAGGACTTCCCAGCGGGTCACCCATCCTAGTACTACTCTAGCTCAAGCATGCTTAACTTTGAAATTCTGATGGGATCCGGTGCATTAGTACTGGTATGATCGCACCCGTCATGTTGTGGGCAAAAAATATTTATGTGTTGACCGTTCACAGTCCCAGCCTAGAGAGATGGCCCATTCAAAATGCCCAATAGGCTTAACGACAACTAATCAGCTTCAACAATGCTACATCCTCGTAAGACGTGATATCGACGCATGGTAGGGCCCTGTAATATCCAGTGAGTTAGGTTTCCATCCTTTTAACAGCTTATGACGTACGATCCGGGACAAAAAAAATAGAGCAAAAGAAGAAAAGAAAACATGATATCGAAACTGATGAAAATGTTCAATTTTGGGCTCTGAAAATAGACGCAGCGGAGCAAGCTTGCTACCCCCGTAGTAGAGCTCTCGGAGAGCTTTCCAACGGTATGTTATACGCCGCGTAACTCCTTACGGATTAAAAGTTATGGGCACTGGAGCGACGGAGACCTGGTCACATGCCCTACGCCCTCGGTTTGCGGGCCCAGCCTCTACGTGAAATGAAGTTTTCTTGCCCAAGGTGCCGTGGGATTCGGTAATAGAAATACGGTGGATAAAGTATCTTGGTAACCCTAACTGGGGCAAAAAAAATTGAAAAGGCGGTGTAACACGAGGACTTCCGAGGGGTCACCCATCCTAGTACTACTCTTGCCCAAGCACGCTTAACTTCGAAGTTCTGATGGGATCCGGTGCTTTAGTACTGGTATGATCGCATCCATCTTGTTGTGGGCACAAATCCTTTATGTGTTTACGGTTCATAGTACCAACCCAGAGAGATGGCCCATTCAAAAGGCCCAATGGGCTTAACGACAACCCATCCGCTTCAACAACGTAGCATCCTTGCAAGACGTGATATTAGCGCGTTGTAGGGCACTCTACTGTCCCTCGAGTCAGGTTGTCGTCCTTTTAACAGCTGACGACGTACGATCCGGGACGAAAAAACAGGGCAAAAGAAGAAAAGTGGAAAGA
Organism: Ehretia macrophylla; assembly: GCA_037974665.1. NCBI lineage: Eukaryota > Viridiplantae > Streptophyta > Magnoliopsida > Boraginales > Ehretiaceae > Ehretia > Ehretia macrophylla. The sequence continues at coordinate 81,740,594 of CM075770.1, read as the reverse complement.
AACTGATGAAAACATTCGATTTTGGACTCCAATAATCGGTGCAGCCGAGCACGCTTGTTGCCCCCGTCGTAGAGCTCTCGGAGAGCTTTCCAACGGTATGCTATGTGTCGCCTAACTCCTTACGGATCAAAAGTTATAGGCACCGCGGTGACGGAGACCTGGTCACAAGCCCAACGCCCTCGGTTTGTGGGCCCAGCCTCTACGTGAAGCGAAGTTTTCTTGCCCAAGGTGTTGTCGGATTCGGTAATAGAAATGTTGTAGGATAAATTATCTTGGCAATCCTTACTAGGGCAAAAAAAAATTGAAAATTGGGGGTGCAATACCAGGACTTCCCCGGGGGTCACCCATCCTAGTACTACTCTCGCCCAAGCACGCTTAACTTCGGAGTTCTGATGGGATCCAATGCATTAGTACTGGCATGATCGCACCATGCATGTTGAGGGCACAAATCCTTTATGTGTTGACGGTTCACAGTCCCAGCCCAAAGAGATGGCCCATTCAAAAGGCCCAATAGGCTTAACGACAACCTATCCGCTTCAACAACGCAGCATCCTCGTAAGACTTGATATTGATGTGTTGTAGGGCCCTCTAATGTCCCGCGAGTTATGTTGTCGTCCTTTTAGCAGCTCACGACGTACTATCCGGGATGAAAAAATAGAGCAAAAGAAGAAAAGTTGACCAAAACTGATGAAAACGTTCGATTTTGGGCTTCAAAAATGTATACAACTGAGCAGGCTTGCTATCACCGTCATAGAGCCCTCGGAGAGCTTTCCAACGGTATGCTGTGCGCTGCGTAACTCCTTACAGACCAAAAGTTATGGGCACCGGAGTGACGGAGACCTGGTCATAAGCCCTATGACCTAGATTTGCGGGCCCAGCCTCTATGTGAAGCGAAGTTGTCTTGGCCAAGCTGCCGTGGGATTCGGTAATAGAAATGAGGTGGATAAAGTATCTGGGCAACCCTAACCGGGGCAAAAAAAATTGAAAAGTGGGGGCGCAACACGAGGACTTCTTAGGGGGTCACCCATCCTAGTACTACTCTCGCCCAAGCACGCTTAACTTCGGAGTTCTGATGGGATCCAGTGCATTAGAGCTGGTATGATCGCACCCGTCATGTTATGGGCACAAATCCTTTATGTGTTGATGGTTCACAGTTACAGCCCAGAGAGATGGCCCATTCAAAAGGCCCAAAGGGCTTAACGACAACCCATCCACTTTAACAACGCATCATCCTCGCAAGGCGTGATATCGTCGCATTGGAGGCCCTCTAATGTCCGGCGAGTTAGGTTGTCGTCCTTTTAACACCTCATGACGTACGATTCGGGACGGAAAAATAGAGCAAAAGAAGAAAAGTATCCCAAAACTGATGAAAACGTTCAATTTTGGGCTTCAAAAATGGGCGTAGTCGAGCACGCTCGCTGCCCTCGTTGTAGAGCTCTCGGAGAGCTTTCCAACGGTATGCTGTGCACCGTGTAACTCCTTACGGATCAAAAGTTATGGGATCCGGAGTGACGAAGAACTGGTCACAAGCCCTACGCCCTCGATTTGCGGGCCCAGCATCTACGTAAAGCGAAGTTGTCTTGCCCAAGGTACCGTGGGATTCGGTAATAGAAATGTGGTAGATAAAGAAGCTTGAGAACCCTAACCGGGGCAAAAAAAAATTGAAAAGGGGGGTACAACACGAGGACTTCCTAGGGGGTCACCCGTCCTAGTACTACTCTCGCCCAAGCGCGCTTAACTTCGGAGTTCTGATGGGATCTGGTGCATTAGTGGTGGTATGATTGCACCTATCATGTTGTGGGCACAAATCCTTTATTTGTTAATGGTTTACAGTCCCAGCCCATAGAGATGGCCCATTCGACAGGCCCAACGGGCTTAATGCCCCCCCATCCGCTTCAACAACGCAACATCCTCGTAAGATGTGATATCGACGCATTGTAGGGCCCTGTAATATCCCGTGAGTTAGGTTGTCGTCTTTTTAACAGCTCATGACATATGATCCGGGACAGAAAAACAGAGCAAAAGAACAAAAGTGGCCCGAAACTGATGAAAACGTTCAACTTTGGGGTCCAAAAAAGCACGCAGCTATATTGGCTTGCTTTCCCCGTCGTAGAGCTCTTGAAGAACTTTCCAACGGTATGGTATGCATCGCGTAACTCCTTACGGATTAAAAGTTATGGGCACCGGAGCGACGAAGACTTGGTCACAAGCCCCACGCCCTCGGTTTGCAGGCCCAACCTCTACATGAATCGAAGTTGTCTTGCCGATGGTGCCGTGGGATTCGGTAATAGAAATCTGGTGGGTAAAGTATCTTGGCAACCCTAACCGGGGCAAAAAAAATTGAAAAAGGGGGGCGCAACACGAGGACTTCCCAGGTGGTCACCCATCCTAGTATTACTCTCGCCCAAGCATGCTTAACTTCGGAGTTCTGATGGGATCCGGTGCATTAGTGCTGGTATTATTGCACCCGTCATGTTGTGGGCACAAATCCTTTATGTGTTGACGGTTCACAGTCGTAGCCCAAAGAGATGGCCCATTCAAAAAGCCCAATGGGCTTAAGGACAACCCATCCGCTTCAACAATACAGCATCCTTGGGAGACGTGATATCGACGCGTTGTAGGGCCCTCTAATGTCCCGTGAATTAGGTTGTCGTCCTTTTTACATCTCATGACGTACTATCCCGGATGAAAAAACAAAGCAAAAGAAGAAAAGTGGCCTGAAACTGATGAAAACGTTCAATTTTGGACTGCAAAAACAGGTACAACCGAGCAAGCTTGCTGGCACCGTCATAGAGCTCTCGGAGAGCTTTCCAACGTTATGCTGTGCGCCGCGTAACTCCTTACGGATAAAAGTTATGGGCACCAGAGCGACGGAGACTTGGTCACAAGCCCCACGCCCTCGGTTGCGGGCCCAGCCTCTACGTGAAGCGAAGTTGTCTTCCCCAAGGTACCGTGGGATTCGGTAATAGAAATGCGGTAGATAAAACATTTTGACAACCCTAACCGGGGCAAAAAAAATTGAAAAGGGGGGTGCAACACGAGGACTTCCCAAGGGGTAACCTATCCTAGTACGACTCTCGCCCAAGCACACCTAACTTCGGAGTTCTGATGGGATCCGGTGCATTAGTGTTGGTATGATCGCACCCATCATGTTGAGGGTACAAATCCTTTATATGTCGATGGTTCACAGTCCCAGCCCAGAGAGATGGCCCATTCAAAAGGCCTAATAGGCTAAACGACAACCTATCCTCTTCAACAACGCAGCATCCTCGTAAGATGTGATATCGACGCATTGTAGGGTCCCTGTAATATCTGGCATGTTAGGTTGTCGTCCATTTAATAGCTCGCGACTTACGATCCGGGACGGAAAAATAGAGCAAAAGATAAAAAGTGGCCCAAAACTGATGAAAACATTCAATTTTGGTCTCCAAAAATACACGCAGCATCGCTGGCTTGCTGCCCCCTTTGTAGAGCTCTCGCAGAGCTTTCTAACGGTATGTTGTACGTCATGTAACTCTTCACGGATTAAAAGTTTTGGGCACCGGAGCAACGTAGACATGGTCACAAGCCCTACGCCCTCGGTTTGCTGGCCTAGCCTCTACATGAAGCGAAGTTGTCTTGCCGAAGGTGCTGTGGGATTCGGTAATAGAAATATGGTGGATAAAGTATCTTGGCAACCCTAACCGGGGCAAAAAAAATTGAAAAGGGGGGTGCAACACGAGGACTTCCCAGAGGGTCACCCATCCTAGTACTACTCTCACCCAAGCACGCTTAACTTCAGAGTTATGATGGATCCGGTGCATTAGTGCTAGTATGATCGCACCCGTCATGTTGAGGGCACAAATCCTTTATGTGTTGACAGTTCACAGTCCCAACCCAGAGAGATGGCCCATTCAAAAAGCCCAATGGGCTTAACGACAACCTATCTGTTTCAACAACGCAGCATCCTCGCAAGACGTGAGATCGATGTGTTGTAGGGCCCTCTAATGTCGTGCTAGTTAGGTTGTCATCCTTTTAACTCCTCACAACGTACTATCCGGCATGAAAAAACATTGTAAAATAAGAAAAATGGCCCGAAATTGATGAAAATGTTCAATTTTGGGCTCCAAATATGGCCGCAGTCGAGCAGGCTTGTTGCACCCATCGTAGAGCTCTCGAAGAGCTTTCCAATGGTATGCTATGCACCGCGTTACTCCTTACGGATCAAAAGTTACGGGCACCAGTGCGACGGAGACATGGTCATAAGCCCTACGCCCTCGGTTTGCGGGCCCAGCCTCTACGTGAAGCGAAGTTGTCTTACCCAAGGTGCGGTGGGATTCGGTAATAGAATGTGGTGGATAAAATATCTTGGTAACCCTAACCGGGGCAAAAAAAATTAAAAATGAGGGTGCAACACAGGGACTTCCAAGGGGGTCACCCATCCTAGTACTACTCTCGCCCAAGCACGCTTAACTTCAGAGTTCTGATGGGATCTGGTGCATTAGTACTGGTATGATCGAACCCGTCTTGTTGTGGGCACAAAAGCTTTATGTGTTGACGGTTCACAATTCCAGCCCAGAGAGATGGCCTATTCAAAAGGCCCAATGGGCTTAACGACAACACATCAGCTTCAACAACGCTACATCCTCGTAAGATGTGCTATCGACGCATGGTAGGAACCTGTAATATTCTGCGAGTTTGGTTGCCATCCTTTTAACAACTCACGACGTACTATCCAGGATAAAAAAATAGAGCAAAAGAAGAAAAGAAGACGTGATACCAAAACTGATAAAAATGTTCAATTTTGGGATCTGAAAATAGGCGCAGCCGAGCAAGCCTGTTGCCCCCGTCGTAGAGCTCTCGGAGTGCTTTCCAACGTCATGCTATGCGCTGCGTAACTTCTTACAGATTAAAAGTTATGGGCACTGGAGCGACAGAGACCTGGTCACAAGCCCTACGCCCTTGGATTGCGGGCCCAGCCTCTATGTGAAGCGAAGTTGTCTTGCCCAAGGTGCCGTGGGATTCGGTAATAGAAATGTGGTGGATAAAGTATTATGGCAACCCTAACTGGGGGAAAAAAAATTGAAAGGGGGGGGGGGGGGGGAGGGGGAAGGGGGAAGCAACACGAGGACTTCCGAGGGGGTCACCCATCCTAGTACTTTTCTCGGCCAAGCACGATTAACTTCGGAGTTCTGATGGGATCCGGTGCATTAGTGCTGGTATGATCACACCCGTCATGTTTTGGGCACAAATCCTTTATGTGTTGACGGTTCACAGACCCAGCCCAGAGAGATGGCCCATTCAAAAAGCCCAATGGGCTTAACAAAAACCCATCTGCTTGAACAACGGAGCATCCTCGCAAGACGTGATATCGACACATTATGGGGCCCTCTAATGTCCCGCGAGTTAGGTTGTCATCCTTTTAGCAGCTCACGACATACGATTCGGGATGAAAAAATAGAGAAAAATAAGAAAAGTGGAAAGAAACTGATGAAAACATTAGATTTTGGGCTCCAAAAATAGGCGCAGCCTAGCACGCTTGTTGCCTCCGTCTTAGAGCTCTCGGAGAGCTTTCCAACGGTATGCTGTGTGTCGCATAACTACATACGGATCAAAAGTTATAGGCACCGGAGCGACGAAGACCTGGTCGCAAGCCCTACGCCCTCGGTTTGCGGGCCCAGCCTCTACATGAAGCGAAGTTGCCTTGCCTAAGGTGCCGTGGGATTCAGTAATAGAAATGTGGTGGATAAAGTATCTTGGCAAGCCTAACCAGGGCAAAAAAAAATTAGAAGGGGGTGCAACACGAGGACATCCAACGGGGTCACCCATCCTAGTACTACTCTCGCCCAAGGACGCTTAACTTCGGAGTTATGATTAGATCCGGTTCATTAGTACTGGTATGATCGCACCCGTCATGTTGTGGTCACATATGTTTTATGTGTTGACGGTTCACAGTCCTAGCCCAGAGAGATGGCCTATTCAAAAGGCCCAATGTGCTTAACGACAACCCATCAGCTTCAACAACGCTGCATCCTCATAAGACGTGATATCGACGCATGGTCGGGCCCTGTAATATCCCGCGAGCTAGGTTGCCGTCCTTTTAACAGCTCACGACATACGATCCGGGACAAAAAAATAGAGCAAAAAAAAAAAAGACGTGATATCGAAACTGATGAAAACATTCAATTTTGGGCTTTGAAAATAGGTACGGCCGAGCAAGCTTGCTGGCCTTGTCGTAGAACTCTCGGAGAGCTTTCCAACTGTATGCTATGCGCCGCATAACACCTTACAGATTAAAAGTTATGGGCACCAGAACAACGAAGACCTGGTCACATGCCCCATGCCATTTGTTTGCGGGCCCAGCCTCTACGTGAAGCGAAGTTGTCTTGCCCTAGGTGCCATGGGATTTGGCAATAGAAATTTGGTGGATAAAGTATTTTGACAACCCTAACTGGGGCAAAAAAAATTGAAAAGGGGGGGTGCAACACGAGGAATTCCCAAGGGGTCACCCATCCTAGTACTACTCTCGTCCAAGCACGATTAACTTCGGAGTTCTGATGGGATCTGGTGCATTAGTGCTGGTATGATCTCACCCGTTATGTTTTGGGCACAAATCCTTAATGTGTTGACGGTTCACAGTTACAGCCCAGAGAGATAGCCCATTCAAAAGGCCCAATGGGCTTAACGACAACCCATCCGCTTCAACAACGTAGCATCCTCGCAAGACGTGATATCGACACATTGTGGAGCCCTCTAATGTCCCGCGAGAAAGGTTGTCGTCCTTTTAATAGCTCACGACGTACGATCTGGGATGGAAAAACATAGCAAAAGAAGAAAAGTGGCCCAAAATTGATGAAAACGTTCGATTTTGGGCTTCAAAAATGGGCGTAGCTGAACAGGCTTGCTGCTCCCCCCCCTCGTAGAACTCTCGGAGAGCTTTCCAAAGGTATGCTGTGCACCGCGAAACTCCTTACGGATCAAAAGTTATGGGCACTGGCGCGACGGAGACCTGGTCACAAGCCCTACACCCTCAGTTTGTGGGCCCAGCCTCTTCGTGAAGCGAAGTTGTCTTTCCCAAGGTGTCATGGGATTCGGTAATAGAAATGTGGTGGATAAAGTATCTTGGCAATCCTAACTGGGGTAAAAAAAAATGAAAATGGGGGGTGCAACACGCGGACTTCCCAGGGCGTCACCCATCCTAGTACTACTCTCGCCCAAGCATGCTTAACTTCGGAGTTCTGATCGTATCCTGTGCATTAGTGCTGGTATGATAGCACCTATCCTGTTGTGGGCACAAATCCTTTATTTGTTGATGGTTCACAGTCCTAGCCCAGAGAGATGGCCCATTCGAAAGGCCCAATGGGCTTAACGACAACCCATCCGGTTCAACAATGTAACATCCTCATAAAACGTGATATCGACACATAGTAGGGCCCTGTAATATCCCGTGAGTACTGTTGTCGTCCTCTTAACAGCTTACGACGTACGATTCAGGACAAAAAAACAGAGCAAAAGAAAAAATGTGGCCCAAAACTAATGCAACCGTTCGATTTTGGGCTCCAAAAAAGCACGCAGTCGCGTTGGTTTGTTGTCCCTGTCGTAGAGCTCTCGGAGAGCTTTCCCACGGTATGCTGTGTGCCACGTAACTCTTTACGGATCAATAGTTATGGGTACCAGAGCGACGGATACCTGGTCACAAGCCCCACGCCCTAGGTTTGCGGGCCCAGCCTCAACGTGAAGCGAAGTTGTCTTGCCCAAGGTGCCGTGGGATTCGCTAATAGAAATGTGGTGGATAAAGTATCTTGGCAACCCTAACCGAGGAAAAAAATTGAAAAAAGGGGCTGCAACACGAGGACTTCCCAGGGGGTCACCCATCCTAGTACTACTCTCGCCCAAGCACGCTTAACTTCGGAGTTCTGATGAGATCCGGTGCATTAGTACTGGTATGATCGCACCCATCATGTTGTGGGCACAAATCCTTTATGTGTTGACGGTTAATAGTCGCAGCCTAGAGAGATGCCCCATTCAAAAGGCCCAATGGGCTTAGCGACAACCCATCCTCTTCAACAACACAGCATCCTCACAAGACGTGATATCGATGTATTGTAGGGACCTCTAATGTCCCGCGAGTTGGGTTGTCGTCCGCTTAACAACTATGGACGTACGAGCCGAGATGAAAAAATAGAGCAAAAGAAGAAAAGTAGCCCGAAACTTATGAAAACGTTCGATTTTGGGAACCAAAAATGCGCACAGTCAAGCAGGCTTGGTGCCCACGTTGTAGAGCTCTCGGAGAGCTTTCCAACGGTATGTTATGCTTCGCGTAACTCCTTACGGATTAAAAGTTATGAGCACCGGAGCGACGGAGACCTGGTCACAAGCACCATTCCCACGAATTGCGGGCCCAGCCACTACGTGAATCGAAGATGTCTTGTTGAAGGAGGCGTGGGATTCGGTAATAGAAATGTGGTGGATAAAGTATCTTGGCAACCTTAACCGGGGCAAAAAAATTGAAAAGTGCACGTGCAACACGAGGACTTCCCAGGGGATCACCCATCCTAGTACTACTCTTGCCTAAGCACGCTTAACTTCAGAGTTTTGATGGGATCCGGTGCATTAGTGCTAGTATGATTGCACCCGTCATGTTGAGGGCACAAATCCCTTATGTGTTGATGGTTCATAGTCCCAGCCCAGAGAGATGGCTTATACAAAAGGCCCAATGGGTTTAACGACAACCCATCTCCTTCAACAACGCAACATCCTCGCAAGAGGTGATATCGACGCATTGTAGGGCCCTATAATGTCTGGCGAGTTAGGTTGTCGTCCTTTTAACAGCTCATGACGTACGATCCAAGATGGAAAAACAGAGGAAAAGAAGAAAAGTGGTTTGAAACTGATGAAAATATTCAATTTTGGGCTCTGAAAGTAGGTGCAGCAGAGCAGGCTTGCTGCCCCCATCGTAGAGCTCTCGGAGAGTTTTCTAACGGTATACTGTGCATCGTGTAACTCTTTACGGATTACAAGTTATGGGCACCTGAGCGACGAAGACCTGGTCACAAGCCCCACTCTCTCGGTTTGCGGGCCCAACCTCAACGTGAATCGAAGTTGTCTTGCCGAAGGTGCTGTGGGATTTGGTAATAGAAATTTGGTGGATAAAGTATCTTGTCAACCCTAACCGGGGGAAAAAAAATTGAAAAGGGGGGGTGCAACACGAGGACTTCGTAGGGGGTCACCCATCCTAGTATTACTCTCGCCCAAGCATGCTTAACTTCGGAGTTCTGATGGGATCTGGTGCATTAGAGCAGGTATGATCGCACCCGTCACGTTGTGGGCACAAATTCTTTATGTGTTGACGGTTCACAGTCGCAGCCAAGTAAGATGGCCCATTCAAAAAGCCCAATGGGCTTAACGAAAACCCATCCGCTTCAACAACGCAGCATCCTAGCAAGACGTGATATCGACGCGTTGTAGGGCCCTCTAATGTCCCACGAGTTAGGTTGTCATCCTTTTAACAGCTCACGATGTACGATCCGGGGCAGAAAAACAGAGCAAAAGAAGAAAAGTGGCCCGAAATTGATATAAATGTTTGATTTTTGTCTCAAAAAATGCGCGCAGCTATGTTGGCTTGCTTCCCCCGTCGTAGAGCTCTCGGAGAGCTTTCCAATGGTATATTGTGCGTCGCGTATCTCCTTACGGATTAAAAGTTATGGGCACCGGAGAGACAGAGACTTGGTCACAAGCCCCACGGCCTCGGTTTGCGGGCCCAACCTCTACGTGAAGCGAAGTTGTCTTTCCGAAGGTGCCGTGGGATTCAGTAATGGAAATTTGATGGATAAAGTATCTTGGCAACCCTAACCGGGGCAAAAATAATTGAAAATGGGTGGTGCAACACGAGGACTTCCCAGGGGGTCACCCATCCTAGTACTACTCTCGCCCAAGCACGCTTAACTTCAGAGTTCTGATGAGATCCGGTGCATTTGTGCTGGTATGATCACACTCGTCATGTTGAGGGCACAAATCCTTTATGTGTTGATGGTTCACAGTCCTAGCCCAGAGAGATGGCCCATTCAAAAGGCCCAGTGGGCTTAACAACAACCTATCCATTTCAACAACGCAACATCCTCGCAAGACGTGATATCGACGCATTGTAGGGCCCTCTAATGTCCCACTCGTTAGGTTGTCATCCTTTTAACAACTCACGATGTACGATCCGGGACGGAAAAACAGAGCAAAAGAAGAAAAGTAGCTCAAAACTGATGAAAACATTTGATTTTGGGCTCCAAAAATAGGACCAGTTGAGCAAGCTCGCAGCCACTATCGTAGAGCTCTCGGAGAGCTTTCCAACGGTATGCTATGCGCTACGTAACTCCTTACGGATCAAAAGTTATGGGCACTAGAGCGACAGACACTTGGTCACAAGCCCTACGCCCTCGGTTTGGGGGCCCAGCCTCTACGTTAAACAAAGTTGTCTTCCCCAAGGTGCTGTGGGATTCGGTAATAGAAATGTGGTGGATAAAGTATCTCGGCAACCCTAACCAGGGCAAAAAAAATTGAAAAGAGGGGTGCAACAAGAGGACTTCTCAAGGGGTCATCCATCCTAGTACTACTCTCGCGTAAGCACGCTTAACTTCGGAGTTCTGATGGGATCCGATGCATTAGTGCTAGTATGGTTGCACCCGTCATGTTGTGGGCACAAATACTTTATGTGTTGACGGTTCATAGTCCCAGCCCAAAGAGATGGCCCATTAAAAAGGCCCAATGGGCTTAACGACAACCCATCCGATTCAACAACGCTGCATCCTCGTAAGACGTGATATCGACGCATGGAAGGGCCCTCTAATATCCTGCGAGTTAGGTTGTCATCCTTTTAACAGCTCACGATGTACGATTCGGGATGAAAAAATAGTGTAAAAGAAGAAAAGTGGCCCGAAACACATGAAAACATTAGATTTTGGGCTCTAAAAATAGGCACAGCTGAGCAGGCTTGCTGCCCCGTCGTAGAGCTCTCGGAGAGCTTTCCAACGGTATGCTATGCATCGCATAACTTCTTATAGATCAAAAGTGATGGGCACCAGAACGACGGAGACCTAGTCACAAGCCCTATGCCCTCGATTTGCGGGCGCAGCCTCTATGTGAAGCGAAGTTGTCTTGCCCATGGTACCGTGGAATTCGGTAATAGAAATATGGTGGATATAGTATCTTGGCAACCCTAACTGGGGCAAAAAAAAATTAAAAAGGGAGGTGCAACACGAGGACTTCCCAGGGGGTCACATATCCTAGTATTACTCTTGCCCAAGCACGCTTAACTTTAGAGTTCTGATGGGATCCAGTGCATTAGTGCTGGTATGATCACATCCGTCATGTTGTGGGCACAAATCCTTTATGCGTTGACGGTTCATAGTCCCAGCCCAGAGAGACGGCCCATTCAAAAGGCCCAATGGGCTTAACGACAACCTATCCGTTTCAATAACGTAGCATCCTCGCAAGACGTGATATCGACGCGTTGTAGGGCCCTTTAATGTCCTACGAGTTAGGTTGTCGTCCTTTTAACAACTCACGACGTACGATCCAGGTCGAAAAAAATAGCAAAAGTAGAAAAGTGGACCGAAACTGATGAAAATGTTTGATTTTGGGCTCCAAAATTGGGCGTAGCCGCGTAGGCTTGCTACTCCCTTCGTAGAGCTCTTGGAGAGCTTTCCAATGGTATGCTGTGTACTGCGTCACTCCTTACGGATCAAAAGTTATGGGCACCGGAGTAACGGAGAGATGGCCACAAGCCCTACGCCCTAGGTTTGCGAGCCCAGCATCTACGTGAAGCGAAGTTGTCTTGCCCAAGGTGCTGTGGGATTCGGTAATAGAAATGTGCTGGATAAAGTATCTTGGCAACCGTAATTGGGGCAAAAAAAATTGAAAAGGAGGGGTGCAACACGAGGACTTCCCAGGGGGTCACCAATCCTAGTACTACTCTCGCCCAAGCACACTTAACTTCAAAGTTTTGATGGGATCCGGTGCTTTAGTGCTGGTATGATCGCACCCGTCATATTGTGGGCACAAATCCTTTATGTGTTGACGGTTCACAGTCCCAGCCTAGAGAGATGGCCCATTCAAACGACCCAATGGGCTTAACGACAACCCATTCACTTTAACAACGCAGCATCCTCACAAGACGTTGTATTGACGTATTGTGGGCCTTCTAATATCCCGCTAGTTAGGTTGTCGTCCTTTTAACAGCTCATGACGTACGATCCAAGACAGAAAAATAGAGCAAAGGAAGAAAAGTGGAAAGAAACTGATGAAAACATTCGATTTTGGCCTCCGAAAATGGTTGCAGCCGAGAGCTTTCCAACGGTATGCTGTGTGTCGCGTAATTCCTTATGGATCAAAAGTTATGGGCATTGGAGCGACGGAGACCTGGTCACGAGCCCTACACCTTCGGTTTGCGGGCCCAGCCTCTACGTGAAGCAAAGTTGTCTTGCCCAAGGTGCCGTGGGATTCGGTAATAGAAATGTGGTAGGATAAAGTATCTTGGCAACCCTTACTGGGGCAAAAAAAATTAAAAATGGGGGGTGCAACACGAGGGCTTCCCAGGGGGTCACCCATCCTAGTTTTACTCTCGCCAAAGCACGCTTAACATCAGAGTTCTGATGGGATCCGGTGCATTAGTGCTGGTATGATCGCACCATTCATGCTGAGGGCATAAATCCTTTATGTGTTGACGGTTCACAGTCCCGGCCCTGAGAGATGGCCCATTCAAAAGGCCCAATCGGCTTAACGACAACCCATCCACTTCAACAACGCAGTATCCTCATAAGACATGATATTGACGCGTTGTAGGGTCATCTAATGTCCCGCGAGATAGGTTGTCATCCTTTTAACAGCTCACGACGTGCTATCCGGGACGAAAAACTAGAGCAAAAGAAGAAAAGTAGCCCAAAACTGATGAAAACATTCGATTTTGGGCTCCAAAAATGTACGTAGCTAAGCTGGCTTGTTGTCACCGTCGAAGAGCTGTGAGAGAGCTTTCCAACGGTATGTTATGCGCCGCGTAACTCCTTATGGATCAAAAGTTATGGGAACGGAGCAACGGAGACCTGGTCATAAGCCCTACTCCCTCGATTTGCGGGCCCAGCCTCTACGTGAAGCGAAGTTGTCTTGCCCAAGGTGCCGTGGGATTAGGTAATAGAAATGTGGTGGATAAAGTGTCTTGGCAACCATAACCGGGGCAAAAAAAATTGAAAGGGGGGGTGCACCACGAGGACTTCCAAGGGGGTCACCCATCCTAGTTCTACTCTCGCCCAAGCACGCTTAACTTCAGAGTTCTATTGGGATCCGATACATTAGTGCTGGTATGATCACACCCGTCATGTTGTGGGCACAAATCCTTTATGTGTTGACGGTTCACAGGCCCACCCCAAAAAGATGGCCCATCCAAAAGGCCCAATCGGATTAACGACAACCCAACCGCTTCAACAACGTAGCATCCTTGCAAGACGTGTATCGACGCGTAGTAGGGCCCACTAATGTCTCGTGAGTTAGGTTGTCTTCCTTTTAACAGCTGACGACGTACGATTCGGCACCGAAAAACTAACCAAAAGAAGAAAAGTGGCCCGAAACTGATGAAAACGTTCGATTTTGGGCTTCAAAAATGAGCACAGACGAGCAAGCTTGCAGCCCCCGTCGTAGAGCTCTCAAAGGGCTTTCCAATGGTATGCTGTGCACCGCATAACTCCTTACGGATCAAAAGTTATGGGCACTTGAGCGACGGAGACCTGGTCACATGCCCTACGTCCTCGGTTTGTTGGCCCAGCCTCTACGTGAAGTGAAGTTATCTTGGCCAAGCTGCCGTGGGATTCGGTAATAGAAATGTGGTGGATAAAGTATCTTGGCAACCCTAGCCGGGCCAAAAAAAAATTGAAAAGGTGGGTGCAACACGTGGACTTCCCAGGGGGTCTCCCATCCTAGTTTTACTCTCGCCCAAGCACACTTAACTTCGGATTTCTGATGGGATCCGGTGCATTAGTGCTGGTATGATAGCACCCGTCATGTTGTGGGCACAAATCCTTTATTTGTTGATGGTTCACAGTCCCAATCTAGAGAGATGGCCCATTAAGAAGGCCCAATGGGCTTAACGACCACCCATCTGCTTCAACAAAGCAGCATCCTCGCAAGATGTGATATCGAAGCGTTGTAAGGCCCTCTAATGTCCCGCAAGTTTGGTTGTCGTCTTTTAAACATCTCAGGAAGTACGATCCGGGATGAAAAAATAGAGCAAAAGAAGAAAATGGCCCGAAATAGATGAAAATGTTCGATTTTGGGCTACAAAAACAGGCGCAGCCGAGGATGCTTGTTGCCCCTGTCGTAGAGCTCTCGGAGAGCTTTCCAACGGTATGCTGTGCGTCACGTAACTCCTTACGGATCAAAAGTTATGGGCACCAGAGCGACAGATACCTGGTCACATGCACCACGCCCTCGGTTTACGGGCCCAGCCTATACGTGAAGCGAAGTTGTCTTGCCCAAGGTGTCGTGCCATTCATTAATAGAAATGTGGTGGATAAAGTATCTTGGCAACCCTAACTGGGGCAAAACAAATTAAAAATGGGGGGTGCAACACGTGGACTTCCCAGGGTGTCATAATCCTAGTACTACTCTCGCCCAAGCACGCGTAACTTCGGAGTTCTGATGGGATCTGGTGCATTAGTGCTGGTATGATCGCACCCGTCATGTTATCGGCACAAATCCTTTATGTATTGACGGTTCACAATCCCAGCCCAGAGAGATGGTCCATTCAAATGGCCTAAATGGCTTAACGACAACCTTTCCGCTTCAACAACGCAGCATCCCCGCAAGACGTGATATCGATGCGTTGTAGGCCCTCTAGTGTCCCGCGAGTTAGGTTGTCGTCCTTTTAACTACTCACGATGTACGATCCGGGATGGAAAAACATAGAAAAACAAGAAAAGTGTGCCGAAACTGATGAAAACGTTCAGTTTTGAACTTAAAAAATGGGCGTAGCCGAGTAGGCTTGCTGCCCCCGTCATAGGGCTCTAGGAGAATTTTCCAACGGTATGATGTGCGCCGCGTAACTCCTTACGGATTAAAAGTTACAGGTACCGGAGCGACGGAGACTTGGTCACATGGCCTACATCCTCGGTTTGCTGGCCCAGTCTCTACGTGAAGCGAAGTTATCTTGCCCAAGGTGCCGTGGGATTCGGTAATAGAAATGTGGTGGATAAAGTATCTTGGCAACCCTACCCGGGCCAAAAAAAAATTGAAAAGGTAGGTGCAACACGTGGACTTCCCAGGGGATCACCCATCCTAGTTTTACTCTCACCCAAGCATGCTTAACTTCGGAGTTCTGATGGGATCCGGTGCATTAGTGCTGGTATGATAGCACCCGTCATCTTGTGGGCACAAATCCTTTATTTGTTGATGGTTCACAGTCCCAACCCAGAGAGATGGGCCATTCAAAAGACCCAATGGGTATAATGACAACTCATCCGCTTCAACAACGCAGCATCCTCGTAAGATGTGATATCGACGCATGGTAGGGCCCTGTAATATCCCGCGAGTTAGGTTGTTGTCCTTTTAACATCTCACGACGTACGATCCGGGATGGAAAAATAGAGCAAAAGAAGAATAGTGGCCCGAAACAGATTAAAATGTTCAATTTTGGGCTCTAAAAATAGGTGCAGCTGAGCAGGTTTGCTGCCCCTGTCGTAGAGCTCTCGAAGAGCTTTCCAACAGTATGCTGTGCGCCGCGTAACTCCTTACGGATCAAAAGTTATGGGCACCGGAGTGACGTAAATCTGGTCACAAGCCGCACCCCCTCGGTTTGTGGGCCCAGCCTATACGTGAAGCGAAGTTGTCTTGCCCAAGGTGCCGTGGCATTCGTTAATAGAAATGTGGTGGATAAAGTATCTTGGCAACCCTAATTGGGGCAAAACAAATTAAAAAGAGGGGGTGCAACACGTGGACTTCACAGGGTGTCATAATCCTAGTACTACTCTCGCCCAAGCACGTTTAACTTCGGAGTTCTGATGGGATCTGGTGCATTAGTGCTAGTATGATTGCACCCGTCATGTTATGGGCACAAATCCTTTATGTGTTGACGGTTCACAATACCAGCCCCGAGAGATAGCCCATTCAGAAGGCCCAATTGGCTTAACGACAACTTATCCGCTTCAACAACACAGCATCCTCGCAAAACGTGATATCGACGCATTGTAGGGCCCTCTAATCTCCCGTGAGTAAGGTAGTCGTCCTTTTAACAACTCACGATGTACGATCCGGGATGGAAAAACATAGAAAAACTAGAAAAATGTCCCAAAACTGATGAAAACGTTCGATTTTGGGCTTCAAAAATAGGTGCAGTCAAGCAGGTTTGTTGCCCCTATCGTAGGGCTCTCGGAGAGCTTTCCAACGGTATGTTGTGCGCCGCGTAACTCCATACAGATCAAAACTTATGTGCACCGGAGCGACGGAGACCTGGTCACATGGCCTACGTCCTCGGTTTGCTGGCCCAGTCTCTACGTGAAGCGAAGTTATCTTGCCCAAGGTGCCGTGGGATTCGGTAATAGAAATGTGGTGGATAAAGTATCTTGGCAACCCTAAACGGGCCAAAAAAAATTGAAAAGGGGGGTGCAACACGAGGACCTCCTCGGGGGTCACCCATCCTAGTACTACTCTCGCCCAAGCACGCTTAACTTCAGAGTTCTGATCGGATACGGTGCACTAGTGCTGGTATGATCGCACCCGTCATGTTAAGGGCACAAATCCCTTATTTGTTGATGGTTCATAGTCCCAGCCTAGAGAGATAGCCCATTCAAAAGGCCCAATGGGTTTAACGACAACCCATCCGCTTCAACAACGCAGCAACCGCGTAAGACGTGATATCAACGCATGGTAGGGCCCTGTAATATCCCACAAGTTAGGTTTTCGTTCTTTTAACAGCTCACGACGTACGATCCGGGATGAAAAAATAGAGCAAAAGAAGAAAAGTAGCTCGAAACTGATAAAAATGTTCGATTTTGGGCTCTGAAAACAGGCGCAGCTAAGCATGCTTGCTACCCCCATCGTAGAGCTCTCGGAGAGCTTTTCAACGGTATGTTGTGCACCGCATAACTCCTCACGAATCAAAAGTTATGGGCAGCGGAGCGACGGAGACCTGGTCACAATCCCCACGCCCTCGGTTTGCTGGCCCAGCCTATACATGAAGCGCAGTTGTCTTGCCCAAGGTTCCGTGGGATTCGTTAATAGAAATGTGGTGGATAAAGTATCTTGGCAACCCTAACTGGGGCAAAAAAAATTAAAAATGGGGGGGTGCAACACGTGGACTTCCCCGGGTGTCATAATCCTAGTTCTACTCTCGCCCAGGCACGCTTAACTTCGGAGTTCTGTTGGGATCCGGTGCATTAGTGCTGGTATGATCGCACCCACCATGTTGTGGGCACAAATCCTTTATATGTTGACGGTTCACAGTCCTAGCCTATAGAGATGGTCCATTCAGAAGGCCCAATGGGCTTAACGACAACCCATCTGCTTCAACAATGCAGTATCCTCGAAAGACATGATATCGACGCATTGTAGGGTCCTCTAATGTCCCGCGAGTTAGGTTGTCGTCCTTTTAACAACTAAGGACGTACGATCCGAGACCAAAAAATAGAGCAAAAGAAGAAAAGTGGCCCAAAACTGATGAAAACGTTCAATTTTGGTCTCTAATATAGCACGCAGTTGATCTGGCTTGCTGTCCCCGTCGTAGAGCTCTCGAAGAGCTTTCCAATGGTATGTTGTACGTCACGTAACTCCTTACAGATTAAAAGTTATGGGGACCGGAGCGACGGAGACCTGGTCACAAGCCCCACACCCTCAGTTTGCAGGCCTAGCCTCTACGTGAAGTGAAGTTTTCTTGCCCAAGGTGCCATGGGATTCGGTAATAGAAATGTGGTGGATAAAGTATCTTTGCAACCCTAACCGGGTCAAAGAAAATTGAAATGGGGGGGGGGTACAACACGAGGACTTCTCAGGGGCTCACCCATCCTAGTACTACTCTCGCCCAAGAACGCTTAAATTCGGAGTTCTGATGGGATCCGGTGCATTTGTACTGGTATGATCGCACCCATCATGTTGTGGGAACAAATCCTTTATGTGTTGACGGTTAACAATCCCAACCCAGAAAGATGCCCCATTCAAAAGGTCCAATAGGCTTAACGACAACCCATCTGCTTCAACAACGCAGCATCCTTGCAAGACATGATATCAATGCATTGTAGGGCCCTCTAATGTCCCTCAAGTTAGGTTGTCGTCCTTTTAACAACTAAGGACGTACGATCCGAGACCAAAAAATAGAGCTTAAGAAAAAAAGTGGCCCGAAACTGATGAAAACGTTCGATTTTCGGCTCCAAAAATGTGCGCAACCGAGCAGGCTTGGTGCCCACGTTGTAGAGCCCTTGGAGAGCTTTCCAACGGTATGTTGTGCTTCGCGTAACTCCTTACAAATTAAAAGTTATGGGCACCGGAGCGACAGAGACCTGGTCACAAGCACCACGCCCATGGTTTGCGGGCCCAGCCTCTACTTGAAGCGAAGTTGTCTTGCCGAAGGAGGCGTGGGATTCAGTAATAGAAATGTGGTGGATAAAGTATCTTGGCAACCCTAACCGGGGCAAAAAAAATTGAAAAGTACGGGTGCAACATGTGGACTTCCCAGGGGGTTACCCATCCTAGTATTACCCTCGCCCAAGCACACTTAACTTCAGAGTTCTGATGGGATCTAGTGTATTAGTGCTGGTATGATCCCACCCGTCAAGTTGTAGGCACAAAACCTTTATGTGTTAACGGTTCACAGTCCAAGCCCAAAGAGATGGCCCATTCAAAAGGCCCAATGGGCTTAACGACAACCCATCCGCTTTAACAACGCAGCATCCTCGTATGATGTGATATCGACACGTTGTAGGGTCTTGTAATATCCGGCGAGTTAGGTTGTCGTCCTTTTAACAGCTCATGACGTACGATCCGAGACCAAAAAACAGAGTAAAAGAATAAAAGTGTCCCGAAACAGATGAAAACGTTTGATTTTGGGCTCCAAAAATGTGCGCAACTATGCTGGCTTCCCCCATCGTAGACGTCTTGGGGAGCTTTCCAACGATATGTTGTGCATTGCGTATCTCCTTACGGATTAAAAGTTATGGACACTGGAACGACGGAGACCTGGTCACAAGACCCACGCCCTCGGTTTGCAGGCCCAGCCTCTATGTGAAGCGAAGTTGTCTTGCCCAATGTGTCGAGGGATTCGGTAATAGTAATGTGGTGTATAAAGTATCTTGGGAACCGTATCCGGGGCAAAAAAAAATGAAAAGGGGGGGTGCAACACGAGGACTTCCTAAGGGGCCACCCATCCTAGTTCTACTCTCGCCCAAGCACGTTTAATTTCGGGGTCCTGATGGGATCCGGTGCATTAGTGCTGGTATGATCGCACCCGTTATGTTGTTGGCACAAATCCTTTATGTGCTGACGGTTCACAGTCCCAGCCAAGAGAGATGGCTCATTCAAAAGGCCCAATGGGCTTAACGACAACCCATCCGCTTCAACAACGCAGCATCCTAGCAAGACGTGATATTGACGCATTGTAGGGTCCTCTAATGTCCTGCGAGTTAGGTTGTCATCCTCTTAATAACTGACGACGTACGATCTGGGATGAAAAAATAGAGCAAAAGAAGAAAATTGGAACGAAACTGATGAAAACATTCAATTTTGCGCTCTAAAAACGCGCGCAGGTGAGCAGCCTTGGTACCCCTGTCTTAGAGCTCTCGGTGAGCTTTCCAACGGTATGTTGTGCGTCGCATAACTCCTTACGAATTAAAAGTTATGGGCACCAGATCGACGGAGACTTGGTCACAAGCCCCATACCCTCGGTTTGCGGGCCCAGCCTCTACGTGAAGCGAATTTGTCTTGCCGAAGGTGCCTTGAGATTCGGTAATAGAAATGTGGTGGATAAAGTATCTTGGCAACCCTACCCGTGGCAAAAAAAATTGAAAAAGAGGGGTGCAACACGAGGACTTCCTAGGGGGTCACCCACCCTAGTATTACGCTTGCCCAAGCACGCTTAACTTCGGAGTTCTGATGGGATCCGGTGCATTAGTGCTGGTATGATCGCACCCGTCATGTTGTGGGCACAAATCCTTTGTGTGTTGATGGTTCACAGTCCCAGCCTAGAGAGATGGCCCATTCAAAAGGCCCAATGGGTTTAACGGCAAACCATCTGCTTTAACAACGCAGCATCCTCGCAAGACGTGATATCGACGAGTTGTAGGGCCCTCTAATCTCCCGTAAGTTAGGTTGTCGTCCTTTTAACTGCTCACGACATACGATCCGGGATGAAAAAATAGAGCAAAAGAAGAAAAGTGGCCCGAAACTGATGAAAACGTTCGATTTTGGGATCCAAAAATGGGCGCAGCCGTAGGCTTGTTGCGCCCATCGTAGAGCTCTCGGAGAGATTTCTAACAGTTTGCTATGCACCGCGTAACTCCTTACGGATCAAAAGTTATGGGCACCGGAGCGACGGAGACCTGGTCACAAGCCCTACGCCCTCAGTTTGTGGGCCCAGCCTCTACATGAAACGCAGTTGTCTTGCCAAAAGTGCCGTGGGATTCAATAATAGAAATGTGGTGGATAAAGTATCTTGGCAACCCTAACCGGAGCAAAAAAAATTGAAAAGGGGGGTGCAACATGAGGACTTCCCAAGGGGTCACCCATCCTAGTACTACTCTCGCCCAAGCATGCTTAACTTTAGAGTTCTGAAGGGATTCGGTGCATTAGTGCTGGTATGATCGCACCCGTAATGTTGAGGGCACAACACCTTTATGTGTTGACGGTTCACAGTCCCAGCCCAGAGAGATTGCCCATTCAAAAGGCCCTACGGGCTTAACGACAACCCATCAGCTTCAAGAACGCAGCATCCTCGTATGACGTGATATCGACGCGTTGTAGGGCCCTATAATATCCCGCGAATTAGGTTGTCGTTCTTTTAACAGTTCACGACGCACGATCCGGGACGAAATAACCGAGCAAAAGAAGAAAAGTGGCCCGAAAAGGATGAAAATGTTCGATTTTGGGCTCCGAAAATAGGAACAGTTGAGAAGGCTTGCAGCCCCCATCGTAGAGCTCTCGGAAAACTTTCCAACAATATGCTATGCACCGCGTAACTACTTAGTGCGGGTGCATCCTAGTAACTCCTAACTGTGGTGGACTTCCTAAGGGGTCACCCATCCTAGTACTACTCTCACCCAAGCACGCTTCACTTCAGAGTTCTGATGGGATCCAGTGCATTAGTGCGGGTATGATTGTACTCATCATGTTGAGAGCACAAATCCTTTATGTGTTGACGGTTCACAGTCCCAGCCTAGAGAGCCCAATGGGCTTAACGACAACCTATCCACTTCAACAACGCAGCATCCTTGCAAGACTTGATATCGACGCATTGTAAGGCCCTCTAATGTCACGCGAGTTAAGTTGTTGTCCTTTTAATAGTCACGACATACGGTCCGAGACGGAAAAACAGAGCAAAAGAAGAAAAGTGGCCCGAAACCAATGAAAAAGTTCGATTTTGGGCTCGGAAAACAGGCACAGTCGAGCAGGCTTGCTGCTCCCGTCATAGAGCTCTTGAAGAGCTTTCCAACAGTATACTGAGCGCTGCGTAACTCCTTACAGATCAAAAGTTATGGGCATCGGAGCGACGGAGACTTGGTCACAAGCCCCACGCCCCCGGTTAGCGGGCCCAGCCTTCAAGTGAAGCGAAGTTGTCTTGCCCAAGGTGCCGTGGGATTCGATAATAGAAATGGGATTCGGTTATAGAAATGTGATGGAAAAATCATCTTGGCAAGCCTAACCGGGGCAAAAAAATTGAAAAAGGGGGTGCAAAAGTAGGACTTCCCATGGGGTTACCCATCCTAGTACTACTATCGCCCAAGTACTCTTAACTTCGAAGTTCTGATGGGATCCGGTGAATTAGTGTTGGTATGATCGTACCAGTCATGTTGTGGGCACAAATCCCTTATGTGTTGACGATTCACAGTCCCAACCCAAACAGATGGCCCATTCAAAAGGCCCAATGGGCTTAACGACAACCCATCTACTTCAACAACACATCATTCTCGTAAGACAAGATATCGACGTGTGGTAGCGCCCTGTAATATCCTGCGAGTTAGGTTGTCATCCTTTTAACAACTCACGACGTACGATCCGAGTTGAAAAAACAGAGGAAAAAAGAAAAGTGGCCCGAAACTGATGAAAACATTCGATTTTGGGCTCTGAAAATAGGCACAGCTGAGCGGGCTTGCTGCCCCCGTCATCGAGCTCTCGGAGAGCTTTCCAATGGTATGCTGTGCATCGCGTAACTCCTTACGGATAAAAAATATGGGTACCGGAGCGACGGAGACTTGTTCTCAAGCCCCACGCCCTCGGTTTGAGAGCCTAGCCACTACGTGAAGCGAAGTTGTCTTGCCCAAGGTGCCATGGGATTCGGTAATAGAAATGTGGTCGATAAAGTATCTTGGCAACCCTAACTGAGGCAAAAAAATTTGAAAAGGGAGAGTGCAACACGTGGACTTCCCAGGGGGTCACCCATCCTAGTACTGCTCTCGCCCAAGCACGTTTAACTTCGGAGTTCTGATGGGATCCGGTGCATTAGTGCCGGTATGACCGCAATCGTCATGTTGTGGGCACAAATCCTTTATGTGTTGACGGTTCACAATCGCAGCCCAAAGAGATGGCCCATTCAAAAGGCCCAATGGGCTTAACGACAACTCATCCTCTTCAACAACGCAGCATGATCGCAACACTTGATATGATGCATTGTAGGGCCCTCTAATGTCCCGGGCGTTAGGTTGTCATCCTCTTAACAGCTCACAACTTACGATCCGGGATGAAAAAATAGAGTAAAAAAAGAAAAGTGGCCTGAAACTGATGAAAACGTTCGATTTTGGGCTCCAAAAATAGACGCAGCAAGGCTGCTCGGCTGCGCCCGTTGTAGAGCTCTCAGAGAGCTTTCCAACGGTATGCTATGCACCGCGTAACTCCTTACGGATTAAAAGTTAAGGGCACCGGAGCGTCGGAGACCTAGTCACAAGCCCCATGCCCTCGGTTTGCGGGCCCAGCCTTTACATGAAGCGAAGTTGTCTTGCCCAAGGTGTCATGGGATTCGGTAATAGAAATGTGGTGGATAAAGTATCTTGGCAACCCTAATTGGGGCAAAAAAAATTGAATAGGGGGGGTGCAACACGAGGACTTCCCAAGGGGTCACCCATCCTAGTACTACTCTCACCCAAGCACGCTTAACTTCGCAGTTCTGATGGGATCCGGTGCATTAGTGCTAGTATGATCGCACCCGTCACGTTGAGGGCATAAATCATTTATGTGTTGGCGGTTCACAGTCCCAGACTAGAGAGATGGCCCATTCAAAAGGCCCAAAGGGCTTAACGACAACACATTCACTTTACCAACGCAGCATCCTCGCAAGACGTGATATCGATACGTTGTAGGGCCCTATAATGTCCAACGAGTTAGGTTGTCATCCTTTTGACAGCTCACGACGTAAGATCCTGGATGGAATAACAGGGCAAAAGAAGAAAAATGGCCAAAAACTGATGAAAATGTTCGATTTTGGGCTCCAGAAACGGGCGCAGTTAGCCTGCTCGACTGCGCCCGTCGTAGAGCTCTCAGAGAGCTTTCGAACGGTATGCTATGAGCTGCGTAACTCCTTACGGATTAAAAGTTATGGGCACTGGAGCGTCGGAGAACTAGTCACAAGCCCCATGCCCTCGGTTTGCGGGCCCAGCCTCTACGTGAAGTGAAGTTGTCTCGCCTAAGGTGCCGTGGGATTCGGTAATAGAAATGTGGTGGATAAAGTATCTTGGCAACCCTAACTGGGGCAAAAAAAATTGAAAATGGGGGGTACAACACGTGGACTTCCTAGAGGGTCACCCATCCTAGTACTACTCTCGCCCAAGCATGTTTAACTTTGGAGTTCTGATGGGATCCAGTGCATTAGTGTTGGTATGATCGCACCCATCATGTTGTAGGCACAAATCCTTTATGTGTTTACGGTTCACAGTCCCAGCCCAGAGAGATGGCCCATTCAAAAGGCCCAAAGGGCTTAACGACAACTCATCTACTTTAATAATGCAGCATTCTCGCAAGACGTGATATCGACGCGTTGTAAGGCCCTCTAATGTCCCGTGTGTTAGGTTTTCGTCCTTTTAACAGCTCACGACGTACGATCCGGGACGAAAAAAAAGCTAAAGAAGAAAAGTGTCCCGAAATTGATGAAAACTTTTGATTTTGGGCTACGAAAATAGGCGCAACCGAGCAGGTTTGCTGCCCCGATCGTAGAGCTCTTGGAGAGCTTTCCAATGGTATGCTATGTACTGCGTAACTCCTTACGGATCAAAAGTTATGGGCACCAGAGCGACGGACACCTGGTCACAAGCCCCACGCCCTCGGTTTGCCGGCCCAGCCTCTACGTGAAGCGAAGTTCTCTTGCCCAAGGTATCATGGGATTCGGTAATAGAAATGTGGTGGATAAAGTATCTTGGCAACCCTAACCGGGGCAAAAAAAAATTGAAATGAGGGGTGTAACACGAGGACTTCCCAGGGGTCACCCATCCTAGTACTACTCTCGCCCAAGCACGCTTAACTTTGGAGTTCTAACGGGATCTGGTTTATTAGTTCTGGTATTATCGCACCCGTCATGTTGATGGCACAATTCCTTTATGTGTTGACGGTTCACAGTCCCAGCCCAGAGAGATGGCCCATTTAAAAGGCCTAATGGGCTTAACGACAACCCATCTGCTTCAACAACGTAGCATCCTCATAAGACGTAATATCAACTCATTGTAGGGCCCTATAATATGTGAGGCCCGACCTCAATTTGCGTGTGATACCTCATTTTGTGTGCCCTAACCTAGATTTGCGTGCCTTGACCTAAGTTTTAGAGTTGTGTTTTGTTTTGTGTGCCTTGCATTGAATTACGTGCGTACATTTAGGATTGCATGCATTTACTTGGGAAACGTGCATTCGTCTCGTAGTTTGTGCCCTACCTCGTAGTGCGTTCCCTAAACCTAAGGAAGCGTGCCCGTACGCTAATCAAGAAAGCATCTTACACGAAGCACTAGATCATTAATTAATCCTACAAACTCCACTAACTAATATTAAAATGCTAATTCAACTCACTAGAAGACGAAATCTCACAAAAAGCTTGACATTTTTATTCTTTATTTTTTATCCTTTTGCATATTCCATGCATACAATTAAATAATGCTCAAACAAGACAAAAAATTCAGAATTTTGCAAGCCTGGGCCGACCATATGGAGCCTTTGACAATGCTTTGCAATTTCAAAATTTATACGTAGACATTCTATGACAAGCTCATGACACAAGGCAAAAAAAAATGACTCAAAACTCTACCCAATGCACCCCAATCTCGACACACTCAATTGCCCATACTAGACAATCCAAATTATGCTCTTGAAGACACAAAATCAGAATTTTCAAGGCCCTAGGCCGACACATGCATTAAAAATTCCTCAAGCTTTTCATTCTTTCTCACATTCTCTCTTTCTCTCATTCACTCTCTCAATTTCTCTCTCTCTCTCGACCTTAGCTGCAATTCTACACTCCATAGCTTTAGCCCATCATCCTAAGATTCATCAAGACCTTAAAGCTACTAAGGAACTCGACCATGCAAGCTAGAAGACAAGAAACATGCATGCAAGCTCATAGCACATTCATTCGGCCCTTAGGTATGTTGATGGCTTCTACTTCATTTCTTTTTGGTTCTAACCACATGCACATACTAAGGACTTGGTAACTAAGCTAGGAAATAGAGAATCTCAAGTTGTCTCTCAGCTAAGCAAGGAGAAAAGACAACCTGGTGCATCATCTAGAGCTTTGAGCATCTTCATTGTTGTCTTGCTAAGGTGAGGGCTCAAACTCTCTTGAAAAGCTTTCAAAAACCACATGCATGCCTTTAAATGTCTATTTTTGCCTCTGTACTTGTGATATATGTGCGTACATGAGCTTTTGTAAACATGCATGGCAAGATATTTGGCTAGAATGTGAAGATAGGTGAAATCGCGTAAAGGACAGTCTTCTGACTTGTTGGAGCGAAGTGATTTTGACCTGGTCAATGATGATGAAAATGCGTGAAATTTGGTAGGTGACTAGTTTTGCCAGTTCTGAGAATTTTTAGTAGAAATAGGTGAAAGCCAATTTTGATTCTAAGATCCTCAAAATGGAGAAACATCGAAAGGTGTCCAAATCTGGAAAATCTGGGAAAATGAAGCAGGTTTTGGCAGATTCACTGTCCTTGTAGAATGAACCAGTTTTTACTTAGTAAATGATATCCAAAATGAAGGAAATTTGGTATGCTGCAAAATTTTTCAGTTCTGGACATTGTTGTCAGAAATAGACTAAGGCTAAATCTGACCCTAAGGTCCTCAAAAGCAACAAGTATTGAAATGGGTGCAAATCTGGACAGTTTTGCGTAGTCTCACGGTTTTGGCTATAACTCTTGAATCCGAACTCCAAATGATGCGAGGTTTGTTTCTGGATTTAGTTCACTCCTTAAGCTTGAATTTGAAATTTTGTTCACTGGAATTGGAGATTGTTTACTTGTCTCAATGATTGTGAGAAAACAGACCATTGCAGTGGGGTTTTCATTTAGTGATATGCTTTGAAAATTATTGTAACTTCTCTTGTTGTATTAAATGCTTGGGATTATGGCACTTAGATGCTGTGTGGACTTTTTTGAATGCTTGAGGGTGTTTTAATTAATCGATGCATGGCTTGAGTTTATTTACTTGACAACTTAGGGCTTAATCGCACGGGTAAGCATGAATTGAAACCCTAGTGACTAGGTAAACTCGCTAAGTGTTGATCCTTTGGATAGCGTGTTTAATTGTATGATTAGTCGGCTGCCCGTAGTTGCCCTTATAGCCCTAAATATGATTCCGCTGATTACATATTAACAAGTAGACCTTTCTTGCACCCGGACCCATGTAAACGTCGTTGCATGTTGTATGACTTGATTTACATGCGTTACATGGCTGCCCGTTTAATATTCATATAACTCCATGTGCTTTACAAGTGAAATTACCTATCATAACATGCCTCGCATATTTACTTGTCAATGTGCAATCCTATGACTCCTCGGAGGCAACCAACTTTATTGTCCTCCTAATGTGATATATTAAATGTCATCAATGTGCATTGCATACAAGGTTGCAACCTTTCATTCTGGCGTGGTAGCGTTTCACGCACACCGGGCAGCATCGGGCTTGTCGGTGCAATTGTGACTACCATTATCCAATTACCTCTCTCGCTTTAGACTTCCTCGGAGAGTTAGGTCGTAGGATTTCGGGGTACATCCGGAGTACACCCATCTGGCGTGATAAGTGGATGATTTGAAGTCATCCGCAACAATTAATACTGCAAATGAACTGAGAGCAAAAGCTCACCGTATCCTTTTCACTATATGTTTAAGTACTCTCGCTTGGTTCCTAGAGGACCTCGGGGAGGAAAGACGGGTAATTGTGTTCTTTTACTTTTACATTATATTATGTACTTACTTGTGATATATGTCATGCTTGCAAAAAGAGTTTTCATAAGTTGAACTGGAAAAAGAGTTTCAAAACTTATTTCTCGTTCCCCCTCACTGAGTTCATAAGGACTCACCCTCTTTTATCATCTCAGGTGAAGAAGACCAGGAACAGGTACCCAAGGACAACGTGCCTTTTGATGATTCCTTGGAATGATTGCTTGTCCTACGAGCCTTACTTGACTATGGCCATTTTGTGAACGATATGTTGCTTGAAGACTATTTCTTATGTTGCTTGTTGTTGTATTGTAAATGACCCCCGTTGTAATTTGGGGTCTAATTTTGGCTTGTACTGATCATAACTAGTTAGACATTCTTATGGTCATTTTTGCTATCGCTACTAGTTAGTATCTATCACAGGCTTATGAAGTATCAGGTAAAGGATTAAGTAAAATGAATCTATCCAATCTTAAGCAGGTACTCATTGGTAAGCTAAGATCAACAGGTACTTTTGTAACAAGAATTAACAAACAAACGAGTCAGAGTTATCATGCTAGGTTGTTAATCAAACGAGACTTCGAGATAACTAGTAGGCGTTTCGATTGGTGATAAATAGTAATCTTAGTTGGAAATGAAATTGAGATTGGAAATTTTGAGGCGTTTAGAGAATTAGGTCAAACTAAAGAGCCCAATTACAGCCGTTATGTTGCCGGTTTTTCGAAGAATTTGTGGAGTTTATGCTAAACGATTAAGTATTAAACCTTCATGAACGATAAAGTACGTGAAATCACTTGAATGTTTAGCTCACACCCTAGTCTAACCTCTATAGGTCAGGTTGGGGCATGACATAATATCCAGCGAGTTAGGTTGTCGTCGTTTTAACACCTCACGGAGTACGATCCGGGATGAAAAAACAGAGCAAATGAAGAAAAGTGGCCCAAAACTGATTAAAACGTTCGATTTTGGGCTCCGAAAATAGGCATAGCAGAGCAGGCTTGCTGCCCCCGTTGTAGAGCTCCCGGAGAGCTTTCCAACGGTATGTTGAACGTCGCATAACGCCTTACGGATTAAAAGTTATGGGCACCAGAGCGACGGAGACCTGGTCACAAGCCCCACGCCCTCGATTTGTGGGACTCTTTGGTGCTTTCCTATTATATCAGGGCTGGCATTTTTTGCTCTTTTTAATTACATTGTGCAACAATTGGGAAGGTAGAAACAGCCTTTATCTAATCGACTATTGAAACCCAGCCTCTACGTGAAGTGAAGTTGTCTTACCCAAGGAGCCGTCAGATTCGGTAATAGAAATATGGTGGATAAAGTTTCTTGGCAACCCTAACCGGGGCAAAAAAAAATTGTAAAGAGGGGGTGCAACATGAGGACTTCCCAGGGGGTCACCCATCCCAGTACTACTCTCGCCCAAGCACGCTTAACTTCGGAGTTCTAATGGGATCCGGTACATTAGTGCTAGTATGATCGCACCCGTCATGTTGAGCGCACAAATCCCTTTTGTGTTGACGGTTCACAATCTTAGCCTAGAGAGATGGCCCATTCAAAAGGCCTAATGAGTTTAACGACAACCCATCCTCTTCAACAACGCAACATCCTCGAAAGACATGATATCGACGCATTGTAGCTCCCTCTAATGTCCCATGAGTTAGGTTGCCGTCCTTTTAACAGCTCACGACGTATGATTCGGGACAAAAAAAAAGAGCAAAAGAAGAAAAGTGGCCCGAAACTGATGAAAACGTTCGATTTTGGGCTCAGAAAATAGGCACAGTTGAGCAGGCTTGTTGCCCTTGTCGTAGAGCTCTCAGATAGCTTTCCAAGGGTAAGCTATGCGCCGTGTAACTCCTTACGGCTCAAAAGTTATGGGCACTGGAGTGACGGAGACCTGGTCATAAGCCCCACGCCCTCGGTTTGCGAGCCCAACCTCTCTGTGAAGCGAAGTTGTCTTGCCTAATGTGCCGTGGGATTCAGTAATAGAAATGTGATGGATAAAGTATCTTGGCAACCCTAATTGGGGCAAAAAAAATTGAAAAGAGGGGGTGTAACATGACAACTTCCTAGGGGTTCACCCATCCTAGTACTACTCTCACCCAAGCACGCTTAACTTCGGAGTTCTGATGGGATCCGGTGCATTAGTGCTGGTATGATCGCACCCGTCATGTTGTAGGCACAAATCCTTTATGTGTTGGAGGTTCACAGTCCCAACCCAGAGAGATGGCCCATTCAGAAGGCCAAAAGGGCTTAACAACAACCCATTCGCTTCAACAATGCAGCTTCCTCGAAAGACATGATATCGACGCGTTGTAAGGGCCACTAATGTCCCACTAGTAAGCTTATCGTCCTTTTAATAGCTCACGACATACGATCCGGGATGGAAAAACAGAGCAAAAGAAGAAAAGTGGCTCGAAAGTGATGAAAATGTTTGATTTTGGGGTCCAGAAAGGGCACAACCGAGCAGGCTTGCTGCCCCCGTCATAGAGCTATCGTAGAGCTTTCCAACGGTATGCTGTGCACTGCATAACACCTTACGAATCAAAAGTTATGGGTACCGGAGCGACGGAGACCTAGTCACAAGCCCTACGCCCTTGGTTTGCGGGCCCAGCCTCTACGTGTGAGGCCCGACCCCGATTTGCGTGCGATACCTCATTTCGTGTGCCCTAACCTAGATATGTGTGCCTTGACCTAGGTTTAAGAATTGTGTTCGTTTTATGTGCCATGCATTGAATTACGTGCATTCATTTAGGGTTGCGTGCATTTACTTGAAAAACGTGCGTTCACCTCGTAGTTTGTGTCCTATCTCGTAGTGCATGCCCTAGACCTAGGAAAGCGTACCCTCAAGCTAATCAAGGAAGCATCTTACACAAAGCACTAGACTATTAAACAATCCTACAAAATCCACTGTCAATATTATAATCCTAATTCAACTCACTAGAAGACAAAATAACACAAAAAGCTAGACATTCCTTATTTTTTATCCTTTATTCTTTTTTGCACTTTCAAGACACAATTAAAATAATGTTCAAAGATGACAAAAATTCTGAATTTGTGTAGCCTTGGCTGACCACTAGGAGATGTTTTGCACGCATGTTTAATTCAAAATGATTCTAGACAAGTCATGACACAAAAACACTTATCAATGCTTAAAAAAATTGCTCAAATTCCCCTCAATTTCTTCACCTTGCTCGACCAAACAATCATGCCCATGCTAGCAATTTTAAATTCCATATTGAAGACACAAAAAAATCAGATTTTAATAGCCCAAGGCCGTCCACTTGCTTTGATGAATGCAAAATCTTTATTCCTTGTCATATTTTTGTCATTTCTTCATTTCTTCCTCAACTTCTCTCTCTCTCCCTCTCATTCTCCTCATTATCTCTCGGCCTTAGCTGAATCTCTCCACCTCTTAGCTCATCTTCTTCATCATATGGTGCATCAAGAAAAGCAACCATCGAAGAAGCTCAAGCAAACTAGCTAGAGTGCGAAAATCATACATACATGTCCTTTGAAGTTTCTATTCGGCCATAGTTAAGTTTCTTGGCTTCCATTTCCTTTCTTCTTGTTCTAAACTCATGCATGTACTAAGAGATTGATCACTAGGCTAGGAAAAATAGAGAAAACCAAGTTGGAATCTTGGCTAAGCAAGAAGAAGAATAGATTTGAGGTTCAACAAGTTTTTGTGCATCTTCTTGGTTGTTTGCTAAGGTGAGGGATAAAACCTCTTGAAAATCCCTCAAAAAATCACATGCATACTCATAAATGTATGTCTTTGCTTCTGTACTTGAGTTATATGTTCGTTCATAAGCTTTTGCAACCATGCATGGCAAGATCTTGGCTTGAAAGTGATGATAGGTGAAGTCGGATTGCTGACAGCTCTCTGACCAGTTTGTTTCGAGGTAAGTTTTGCTAGGAAAATGATGTTGAAAATTCGTGAAAATTGGTAGGTGACTAGTTTGGACAGTTTTGAACATTTTTCGCACAAATATGCCAAAGCTAATTTTGACTCTAAGGTCCTCAAAATGGCAGTTCTTTAAAATGTGTCCAAATCTGGAAATCTGGAAAAATGAAGCAGGTTTTTGGCAAATGCACTGACCCTGTAGAACGAACCAGATTTGACTTAGTAAATAATGTCCAAAATTCATGAAATTTGGTGTACTGCTATATTTTTCAGTTCTGGACATTTTTGTCAGAAATGGACTAAGGCTGAATCTGACCATAAGGACCTCAAAAACGTCAATTATCGAAATGTGTGCAAATCTGGACAGTTTTGTGCTATCCCACTGTTTCGGCTATATCTAATGATCCCGAACTCCAATTGATGCAAGGTTTGTTTCTGATTTTAGTTAACTTCTTAAGATTTAATTGGACATATTATTCACTGGAATCAGAGATTGTTTGCTTATCTTAATGTTTGTGAGAATACAGCCTATTGCAGTTAGGGTTTCACTTAGTTATATGCTTGGAAAAATTGTTGTAACCTCTCTTGTGGTGTAAAATGCTTGGAATTGTGGTGTTGGGATGTTGTGTGGACGGTTTGAGAACTTGAGGATGTTTGAATTAAATGATGCATGACTTGAGATTGACTTTGAGTTGACTTAGGGTTGAATCACACGGTTAAGCATGAAACGGAAATCCTAATGACTAGTTAGGCTTGCTAAGTGTTTATCATTTGGATATTGTGTGGAATTATATGCTTAGTAGGCTGCCCGTAAATGCCTTTATAGTCCTAAATGTGATTTTGATCATTGCATGTTGACAAATAGGCTTTTCTTGCATCCGAATCCACGTAGATGTTGTTGCATGTTGAGTAATCCTGTCACCTGATTACGTGGACTTCGAAATGAGTTATATGGCTTGATTTACATGTGTTTCATGGCTGCCCGTTTAATGTTCATATAACTCTATATGCCGTTCAAGTGAAATTACTTGTCTTATCGTGCCCTGCCTGTTTACTTGTCAATGTGCAATCTTATGACTGTCCAGAGGCAACCTACTTTGTTGTCCTCCTAACGTGATATGTTAATGTCATAAATATGCACTGCATACAAGGTTGCAACCTTTCCTGTCGGCATGGTAGCGATCACGCACACCGGGCGGCATCGGGCTTGCCGGTGTACCCGTGACTACCATGGTCCCATTCCCTCTCTCGCTTAGGGGCTAGACTTCCTCGGAGAGTTGGGTCGTAGGATTTCGAGGTACATCCGGAGTACACCCACCTGGCGTGTTTGGGGAATGATTTGAAGTCGGCCGCAACAACTGATTCTGGAACTGATCTGAGAGCAAAAGCTCACTGTATCCTTTTTACTATCTGTATAAGTACTCTCGCTTGGTTCCTAGAGAACCTCGGGGAGGAAAGACTGGTATTTCTGTTCATGTACTTGTATTATTGTTATATTCATGCTTGCAAAAGGATTTCATAAGTTGAACCAGAAAATGAGTTTCAAAACCTATTTCTCGTTCCCCATCGCTGAGTTCATAAGGACTCACCCTCTTTTATCATCTCAGGTGAAGAAGATCCAGAACAAGTACCCGAGGACGGTGTGCCTAACGATGAATCCTTGGAGTGATTGCTGTCTTGTGTGCTTTGCGTGATAGTGGCTACTTGTGAACTCTATGCTACTCGAAGACTATTTCTTTTACATTGCTTGCTATTTGTAATGTAAAAAGACCCCCATTGTAATTTGGGGTCTAATTTTGGTTTGTACTGATATTGCTAGACAGACATTAGACACTACTGTGATCATTTTGCTATTATTACCGCTAGTATCTATCATAGGTTATGACGTATTAGTTAAGGACTAAGTAAATGAACTTATTCAATCTTAAACAGGAACTCGCTATTAAGCTAAGATCAATAGGAACTTTTGTAACGAGGATAAACAAACAAATGAGACATATTATCATGCTAGGTTGTAAATCAAACGAGACATCAAGATAACCAATAGGTGTTTCAATTGATGATAAATAGCAATCTTAGTTGGAAATGAATTTGAGATAGTAAATTTTGAGACGTTTAGAGAATTAGGCCAAACCAAAGAGCCCAATTACAATCGTTATCCTGCCGGTTTTTCGGGAAATTTTGGAGTTTAGGCCAAAACGTTAAGTGTTAAATCTTAATGAACGGTTAAGTACGAGACATGACTTGAATGTTAGGACTTTAGTCTAACCTTTATAGGCCGGGTTGGGGTGTGACACCTTAGAACCAGAATGGTATCAGAGTTTAGATTGCTTAAGCCAGGTTTAACTCTCGGACCGTGGGTAGAGCCCTAAGATAATTTGGATGACTTGTTTATGTGTTATTGTGTGATAATGTTAAATGTGCCCTCTATGTTTTATGTGTCTAAGTGATTAACATGCCTTAGTTGTTTCTATAATTGTATCTATATTATGTTGCATATCTTATGCATTAAATTCTTAATTGTCATATTTCAATAAATTGTGAATCGTAATCTGTGCCTATAGATGGCTGGCCCTAGTACCCGTACTACTAATAGGAGTGGTGAACCCTAAGAGACCGGAGATGCCTGTCAAACTAATCCCGGTATAGCTATGTTTAATATGATGGCAAATGCCATGGATCGTGTATCACGAGTGATGGAGCGGCAAGATGCACGTGAAGCCAACAACAACAACAATATCAACAACAGGAATGAGGGTAACCATGGGAGACATAGCAGAATTAGGGAGTTCCTTGACTTTCGCCCTTCTAAATTCCACGGGGAAGCTGATGATGAGAAAGCAGAGGCTTGGCTGTCCGAGATTAAGAAGATTTTCAGGCCACTTGATTATACTGATGAAGAAAAGGTGGAGTTTGCGGTGTTTTTGTTGCACGGGGATGCTGAACATTGGTGGCACACTGTGGAGGTACTGTGGGAAACTGATCAGACACCTCGCTTGTAGGGTAATTTCGTTAAGGCATTTAAGGAGAAATATGTACCTGCAGTCTCCAGGCAGAGGCGGGCTGAGGAGTTCATGCACTTGACCCAGGGTAACATGATGGTGGCCTAGTACGAGGCTCGTTTTGACCGACTGTCCCGTTATGCTCAATATATGGTTAGTACTCCGGAGGCGAAGATGTGGAAATTTACTATTGGATTGAGGCCAGAGATTCAGGACCAGTTGGCTTCTCATGACTTCGATACCTATTCTGCTCTCTTTGCTGCTGCCTCTTGAGTTGAGAAGAGAAAACTAGATAGAGCAGGTTCGAGTCAGCCGAACAAGAAACCATACCAGCCTCCAGGTCAGTAGAGGAAATTCCAGAGCCAGAGTCGTAATCAGGGCTAGAGCCAGAACAGACCAGTGAATAACCGTGGCCCGATGAAAGATCCATCAGCCTCTTCGGCCCGCAGATCCATAGGTAGTTCACCTGCTACTCAGTCCGTCAGCTGTTCTTATTGTGACAAGAAGGGGCATACCGAGGCCCAGTGTTGGAGGAAGTCAGGACGATGTATGAGATGTGGCAGTGATCAGCATCAGATCAAGGATTGTCCTAAATGGCAAGTAGGGAAGAATCAGGGTAAACCAGCTGCTAGAGGCAAGACTCCAGTTCCCAGAGTCTAGGCTCGAGCCTATGCTATCGAGTGCGAGGAGATTCCAAATGAGACCGCTGTTGTTGAAGGTACATTCTTCATACTGAATCAACCTGTTAGGGTATTAATTGATCCGAGTGCTACTCATTCATTTATTACTCCCTTATGTATGGAACGTGTGAAACTAAAAGTTGTATGTTTGCCATACGAGGTAGAAGTTGGTACTCCAATGGGTTCTAAACTTGTAATTAGCTCAGCTTGTAAAGCATATAAAATCCAAATTAAGGATAGGGAATTCTCAGTCAATCTTATTGTATTACCTTTTCGAGAATATGAGGTCATTTTAGGGATGGATTGGCTGGCAAAACATCATGTCCAACTAGACTGTCGGGCAAAGATTATAACATTCCAGGTACCTGATCAACCGATACTAGAGGTTACGGGTCGAAGAGATTTCACCGGGAGTTTCATCGTTTCATCTACAAAAGTAGTAAAGTCCTTGAGGAAAGGGTGCAGCGGATACTTGGCTTACCTTATCAACAAGCCGTCGGACAAAGCTAAGTTGGAGGAGATGACAGTGATAAAAGACTATGCAGATGTGTTTCCAGAAGAATTGCCCAGTTTACCCCCAAATCGGGAAATCGAGTTTGTCATTGAGTTACTGCCTGGCGCCCAGCCGATATCTAAAGCTCCCTATTGTATGGCACCGGCCGAGCTACAAGAATTGAAGGACCAATTGCAAGGATTGTTGAAGAAAGGGTTTGTTCAACCAAGTTCTTCACCGTGGGGTACACCAGTTCTATTTGTAAAGAAGAAAGACGGAACGTTGAGGCTTTGCATCGATTACCGATGATTGAACCAAGTGACTGTCAAGAATAAATACCCACTTCCATTGATCGACGAGTTGTTTGATCAACTGCAAGGAACCAAAGTGTATTCGAAACTCGACTTGAGACAAGGGTATTATCAGTTGCGGATCAAAAAGGATGATGTGCCTAAAACGGCTTTCAGGACGAGATATGGGCATTATGAATATGTGGTGATGCCTTTTGGATTAACTAATGCCCCTGCGGCTTTTATGGATTTGATGCACAGGGTGTTTCAACCCTACTTGGACCAATTTGTGGTGATCTTCATTGATGATATTTTGGTATACTCGAAATCTGAGGCGGAGAATGAGCAACATCTGCGGTTGGTACTGCAGAAACTTTGAGAGCATCAATTGTATGCAAAGTTTAGCAAGTGTGAATTTTGGTTGCAGCAGATTGCATTTTTGGGGCATATCATATCCCAAGAGGGAATAGCGGTGGATCCAGCAAAGATAGAAGCAGTAATGTCTTGGAAGAAGTCGGAAAATGTTACGGAAGTTCGGAGTTTTCTTGGTCTAGCCGGCTATTATCGGAGATTCGTGAAGGATTTCTCTAAGATTGCAGGTCCGCTTACAAAGCTCACTCAAAAGAAAACAAAGTTCATGTGGGATGATAAGTGCGAGAACAGCTTCCAAGAATTGAAGAAAAGATTGACTACCGCACCTGTTCTTGCATTGCCTGAAGGGAGTCAAGGTTTTGTAATCTATAGCGATGCTTCCAAGGAAGGATTGGGTAGTGTGCTAATGCAAAATGGAAGAGTGATTGCATATGCTTCTAGGAAACCAAAGCCGTATGAAGTGAATTACCCGACTCATGATTTAGAGTTAGCGGCTATTGTGTTTGCACTCAAGAAATGGAGGCATTATCTGTGGGGTAACAAGTTTGAGGTATTTACTGATCACAAGAGCTTGAAATACTTGTTCTCTCAAAAGGAGTTAAATATGAGGCAAAGGCGGTGGATGGAGCTTTTGGATGATTATAACTGCACAATCAATTATGTGCCCGGTAAAGCAAATGTAGTTGTAGATGCCTTAAGTAGGAAAACAAGCATGGCAAAACTTGAAGTCAAGGTACAGGAGTTGTTGGAGGAAGCATTTTTGTGGAAGCCACAACTGACTCATTACTTTTTGCCACTACACAAGTTCAATCGACCTTGTTGCCTGAGTTACGAGAGGCTCAACAGAAGGACCAACAATTTTAGAAGATTAAAGAAAGCAACATGGATTTCAAGTTTCATGATGATGTTATTTGGATGTTTAGTAATAGGATTTGTGTTCCCAATGAGCCAGAGCTGAAAAAGAAGATTCTTGAGGAAGCCCATAATTCAAGATATACTATTTATCCCGGTGGAACAAAGATGTACTGGGATTTAAAGCAACACTATTGGTAGAATAACATGAAAAGAGAAATCGCGGAGTTTGTGGCACGGTGTTTGACTTGCCAGAGAGTCAAAGCGGAACATCAACGACCCGCAGGTTTACTTCAGCCGTTGGAGATTCCTCAATGGAAATGGGAACATATCACTATGAATTTTGTTATGGACCTGCCCAGATCGCAAAAGAGTCATGATGCCGTTTGGGTCATAGTGGATTAAGTCGGCACACTTTTTACCGATGAACAAGGAGGATAGTCCCGAGAAATTGGGAGATATGTATGTAGCAGAGATTGTAAGGTTGCACGGGATGCCTGTGAGTATTGTATCGGATAAGAATCCTCATTTTACTTCTCGATTTTGGAAGAGATTGCAAGAAGCTTTGGGAATGAAGTTCAGTTTCAGCACGGCTTATCACCCTCAGACTGATGGACAATCGGAGAGGACTATTCAAATTCTGGAGGAAATGCTGAGGGCGTGTGTTTTGGATTTCAGAAAAGGTTGGGAGAAATATCTATTCCTAGCGGAGTTCACTTATAATAATAGTTATCAGGCCACTATTGGGATGGCCCCATTTGAGGTGTTGTATGGACGTAAGTGTCGATCCCCTATTTACTGGGATGAAGTAGGTAAGACGAAGACTTTCGACCCGAACCTTTTACCTGAACTCATGAAGACTGTTGATAATATCCACCTCATCCAGAAACGGATGCTTACCACCCAGAGCAGGCAGAAGAGTTATGCAGACCGACGGAGACAGAGTCTCGAGTTTGAGGTTGGCGACAAGGTGTTCTTGAAGATATCACCTCGGAGGGGACTGATTAAACATGGCAAGGGTGGAAAGTTGAGCCCGAGGTTTGTAGGACCATTCGAGATAATTGAGAAGGTTGGCAAATTGGCGTATCGCCTAGTATTACCCCAAAACCTCTCCAATATTCACGACGTCTTTCATATTTCGATGCTGCGGAAGTATCATCCTGATCCGTCGCATATCTTGGAGCCAGAGCCGTTGCAGCTTCGGGAGAACTTGTCTTACGAGGAGAAGCCCATTCGGATCCTAGACCAGCAGGATCGGGAGTTGCGCAACAGAACTATACCAATGGTGAAAGTGCTATGGGATCATCATGGAGTTGAAGAAGCAACGTGGGAAAGGCGAGACCAGAAGGAACAACAATATCCATCTTTATTTCAAGGTAATATTGAATTTCGGGACGAAATTCTTTTAAGGAGGGGAGGATGTGAGGCCCGACCCCGATTGGCGTGCGATACCTCGTTTCGTGTGCCCTAACCTAGATTTGCGTGCCTTGACCTAGGTTTAAGAATTGTGTTCATTATATGTGCCATGCATTGAATTAAGTGCATTCATTT
Organism: Ehretia macrophylla; assembly: GCA_037974665.1. Lineage (NCBI taxonomy): Eukaryota > Viridiplantae > Streptophyta > Magnoliopsida > Boraginales > Ehretiaceae > Ehretia > Ehretia macrophylla. The sequence goes on along the minus strand of CM075770.1, from coordinate 81,701,890 downwards.
AGGGTAGCATGCATTTACTTGAAAAACGTGCATTCGTCTCGTAGTTCGTGTCCTACCTTGTAGTGCGTGCCCTAGACCTAGGATAGCGTGCCCTCACGCTAATCAAGAAAGCATCTTACACAAAGCACTAGACTATTAAACAATCCTACAAAATCCACTATCAATATTATAATCCTAATTCAACTCACTAGAAGACAAAATAATACAAAAAGCTAGACATTCCTTATTCTTTGTCCTTTATTCTTTTTGCACTTTCAAGACACAATTAAAATAATGTTCAAAGATGACAAAAATTCAGATTTTGTGTAGCCTTGGTCGACCACTAGGAGATGTTTTGCATGCATGTTTAATTCAAAATGATTCTAGACAAGTCATGACACAAAAACACTTATCAATGCTTAAAAAAATTGCTCAAATTCCCCTCAATTTCTTCACCTTTCTCGACGAAACAATCATGCCCATGCTAGCAATTTTAAATTCCATCTTGAAGACACAAAAAAATCAGATTTTAATAGCCCAAGGCTGACCACTTGCTTTGATGAATGCAAAAGCTTTATTCCTTGCCATATTTTTGTCATTTCTTCATTTCTTCCTCAACTTCTCTCTCTCCCTCTCATTCTCCTCACTATCTCTCGGCCTTAGCTGAATCTCTCCACCTCCTAGCTCATCTTCTTCATCATATGGTGCATCAAGACAAGCAACCATCGAAGAAGCTCAAGCAAACTAGCTAGAGTGCGAAAATCATACATGCATGTCCTTTGAAGTTTATATTCGTCCATAGGTAAGTTTCTTGGCTTCCATTTTTTTTCTTCTTGTTCTAACCTCATGCATGTACTAAGAGATTGATCACTAGGCTAGGAAAAATAGAGAAAACCAAGTTGGAATCTCGGCTAAGCAAGAAGAAGAAGAGATTTGAGCTTCAACAAGTTTTTGTGCATCTTCTTGGTTGTTTGCTAAGGTGAGGGCTAAAACCTTTTGAAAATCCTTCAAAAATCCACATGCATGCTCATAAAAGTATGTCTTTGCTTCTGTACTTGAGTTACATGTTCGTTCATAAGCTTTTGCAACCATGCATGGCAAGATCTTGGCTTGAAAGTGATGATAGGTGAAGTCGGATTGTTGACAGCTCTCTGACCAGTTTGTTTCGAGGTAAGTTTAGCTAGGCAAATGATGTTGAAAATGCATGAAAATTGGTAGGTGACTAGTTTGGACAGTTTTGAACACTTTTCGCAGAAATTGGCCAAAGCTAATTTTGACTCTAAGGTCCTCAAAATGGCAGTTCTTTAAAATGTGTCAAAATCTGGAAATCTGGAAAAATGAAGCAGGTTTTGGCAGATGCACTGACCTTGTATAACGAACCAGATTTTACTTAGTAAATGATATCCAAAATTCATGAACTTTGGTTCACTGTTAGATTTTTCAGTTCTGGACATTTTTGTCAGAAATGGACTAAGGCTAAATCTAACCCTAAGGACCTCAAAAACGTCAATTACTGAAACGTGTGCAAATCTGGACAGTTTTGTGCTATTCCACTGTTTCGGCTATATCTAATGATCCCGAACTCCAATTGATGCAAAGTTTGTTTCTGATTTTATTTAACTTCGTAAGCTTTAATTGGAAATATTATTCACTATAATCGGATATTGTTTGCTTATCTTAATGTTTGTGAGAAACAGCCTATTGCAGTGAGGGTTTCACTTAGTTATATGCTTGGAAAAATTGTTGTAACCTCTCTTGTGGTGTAAATTGCTTGGAATTGTGGTGTTGGGATGTTGTGTGGACAGTTTGAGAACTTGAGGATGTTTGAATTAAATGATGCATGAATTGAGATTGACTTTGAGTTGACTTAGGGTTGAATCACACAGTTAAGCATGAAACGGAAACCCTAATGACTAGTTAGGCTTGCTAAGTATTGATCATTTGGATATTGTGTGGAATTATATGCTTAGTAGGCTGCCCGTAAATGCCTTTATAGTCCTAAATGTGATTTTGATTATTGCATGTTGACAAATGGGCTTTTCTTGCATCCGAATCCACGTAGATGTTGTTGCATGTTGAGTAATCCTGTCACCTGATTACGTGGACTTCGAAATGAGTTATATGGCTTGATTTACATGTGTTTCACGGCTGCCCGTTTAATGTTCATATAACTCTATATGCCGTTCAAGTGAAATTACTTGTCTTATCGTGCCCTGCCTGTTTACTTGCCAATGTGCAATCTTATGACTGTCTGGAGGCAACATACTTTGTTGTCCTCCTAACGTGATATGTTAATTTCATAAATATACACTGCATACAAGGTTACAACCTTTCCTGTCGGCATGGTAGCGATCACGCACACCGGGCGGTATCGGGCTTGCCGGTGCACCTGTGACTACCATGGTGCCATTCCCTCTCTCGCTTGGGGGCTAAACTTCCTCAAAGAGTTGGGTCGTAAGATTTTGGGGCACATCCGGAGTACACCCACCTGGCGTGTTTGGGGAATGATTTGAAGTCGGCCGCAACAACTGATTCTGGAACTGATCTGAGAGCAAAAGCTCACTGTATCCTTTTTACTATCTGTATAAGTACTCTCGCTTGGTTCCTACAGAACCTCGGCGAGAAAAGACTGGTATTTCTGTTCCTGTACTTGTATTATTATTATATTTATGCTTGCAAAATGATTTTATAAGTTGAACCGGAAAATGAGTTTCAAAACCTATTTCTCGTTCCCCCTCGCTGAGTTCATAAGGATTCACCCTCTTTTATCATCTCAGGTGAAGAAGATCCAGAACAGGTACCCGAGAACGGTGTGCCTAACGATGAATCCTTAGAGTGATTGCCTGTCTTGTGTGCTTTGCGTGATAGTGGCTACTTGTGAACTCTATGCTACTTGAAGACTATTTCTTTTACGTTGCTTGCTATTTGTAATGTAAAAAGACCCCCGTTGTAATTTGGGGTCTAATTTTGGTTTGTACGGATATTGCTAGACAGACACTAGACACTACTATGATCATTTTGCTATTATTACCGCTAGTATATATCATAGGTTATGACGTATTAGTTAAGGACTAAGTAAATGAACTTATTCAATCTTAAACAGGCACTCGCTATTAAGCTAAGATCAACAGGAACTTTTGTAACGAAGATAAACAAACAAACGAGACATAGTATCATGCTAGGTTGTAAATCAAACGACAAATCAAGATAACCAATAGGCATTTCAATTGATGATAAATAGCAATCTTAGTTGGAAATGAATTTGAGATAACAAATTTTGAGGCGTTTAGAGAATTAGGCCAAACCAAAGAGCCCAATTATAGCCGTTATGCTGTCGATTTTCCGGGAAATTTTGGAGTTTAGGCCAAAATGTTAAGTGTTAAATCTTAATGAACGGTTAAGTACAAGACGTGACTTGAATGTTAGTTCACACCCTAGTCTAACCTTTATAGGCCAGGTTAGGGTGTGACACTACGTGAAGCGAAGTTGTCTTGCCCAAGGTGCCGTGGGATTCGGTAATAGAAATGTGGTGGATAAAGTATCTTGGCAACCCTAACCGGGGCAAAAAAAAAATTGAAAAAAGGGGTACAACAAGAGGACTTCCCAGGGGGTCACCCATCCTAGTACTACTCTCGCCCAAACACGCTTAACTTCAGAGTTCTGATGGGATCCGGTGCATTAGTGCTGGTATGATCACACCCGTCATGTAGAGGGCACAAATCCTTTTTGTGTTTACGGTTCACAGTCCCAGCCTAGAGAGATAGCCCATTCAAAATGCCCAATGGGCATAACGACAACCCATCCACTTCAACAACGTAGCATCCTCGCAAGACGTGATATCGACACATTGTAGGGGACTGTAATATCCCACGAGTTAGGTTGTCGTCATTTTAACAGCTCATGACGTACGATCCAGAACGAAAAAATAGAGCAAAAGAAGAAAAGTGGCCTGAAACTGATGAAGACGTCTGATTTTGGGCTCCAAAAATAGGCGTAGTCGAGCAGGCTTACTACTACATCGTATAGCTCTCGGAGAGCTTTCCAACGGTATGTTGTGCTTTGCGTAACTACTTACGAATCAAAAGTTATGGGCACCTGAGCGATGGAGACCTGGTGGAAAGCCCTACGCCCTTGGTTCGCAGGCCCAGCCTCTACATGAAGCGAAGTTTTCCTGCCCAAGGTGCCATGGGATTCGGTAATAGAAATGTGGTGGATAAAGTATCTTGGCAACCCAAACCGGGGCAAAAATAATTGTAAAGGGGGGTGCAACACGAGGATTTCCCAAGGGGTCACCCATCCTAGTTCTACTCTCGCCTAAGCACGCTTAACTTCAGAGTTCTGATGGGATCCGGTGCATTTGTGCTAGTATGATCTCACCCGTCATGTTGAGGGTACAAATCCTTTATGTGTTGACGGTTCACAGTCCTAGCCCAAAGAGAAGGCCCATTCAAAAGGCCCAATTGGCTTAACGACAACCCATCCTCTTCAACAACGCAGCACCCTCGTAAGATGTGATATCGACTCGTTTTAAGGCCCTGTAATATCTGGTAAGTTAGGTTGTCGTCCTCTTAACAGCTCACGACGTACGATCCGGGACGGAAAAATAGAGCAAAAGAAGAAAAGTGGCCTAAAACTGATCAAAATGTTCAATTTTGGGCTCTAAAAATGCGCGCAGTGGAGCAAGCATGTTGCCCCCATCGTAGAGCTCTCGGAGAGCTTTCCAACGGTATACTGTGCGGTGTGTAACTCCTTACGGATCAAAAGTTATGGGCACCGAAGCGATGGAGACCTGGTCACAAGCACCACGCCCTTGGTTTGCGGGTCCAGCCACTACATGAAGCGAAGTTGTCTTGCCCAAGGTGCTGTGGGATCCAGTAATAGAAATGTGGTGGATAAAGAATCTTGGCAACCCTAATCGGGGCAAAAAAAATGGAAAAGTGGGGTGCAATAGGAGGACTTCCTAGGAGGTAACCCATCCTAGTACTACTCTCGCCCAAGCACGCTTAACTTCGGAGTTCTGATGGGATCCGATGCACTAGTACTGGTATGATTGTACCCCTCATCTTGAGGGCACAAATCCTTTATGTGTTGACGGTTCACAGTTCCAGCCCAGAGAGATGGCCCATTCAAAAGGCCCAATGGGCTTAACGACAACCCTTCCGTTTCAACAACGCAGCATCCTTATAAGACGGGATATCGACGTGCTGTAGGGCCATGTGATATCCTGCGAGTTAGGTTTTTATCCTTTTCGAAGCTCACGACGTACGATCCGGGACGGAAAAACAGTGCAAAAAAAGAAAAGTGACCGAAACTGATGAAATCGTTCGATTTTGGGCTCCAAAAATAGGCGCAGCCAAGCAGGCTTGCTGCCCCCGTTGTAGAGCTCTTGGAGAGCTTTCCACGGTATGTTGTGCGCCATGTAACACCTTACGGATCAAAAGTTATGGGCAACGGAGCAACAGAGACCTGGTCCCAAGCCCCACGACCTCTGTTTGTGGGCCCAGCCTCTACGTGAGGTGAAGTTGTCTTGCCTAATGTGCCGTGGGATTCAGTAATAGAAATGTGGTGGATAAAGTATCTTGGCAACCCTAGTCGGGGAAAAAAAAATTGAAAAGGGGGGGTGCAACACGAGGACTTCCCAGGGGGTCACCCATCGTAGTACTACTCTCGCCCAAGCACGCTTAACTTCGGAGTTTTGATGGGATCCAGTGCAATATTGCTGGTATGAGCACACCCGTCATGTTGTGGGCACAAATCATTTATGTGTTGACCGTTCACAGTCCCAGCCCAGAGAGATGGCCCATTCAAAAGGCCGAATGGGCTTAACGACAACTCATCCACTTCTACAACGTAGCATCCTCGCAAGACGTGATATTGACGAGTTGTAGGGCCCTCTAATGTCTCGCGAGTTAGGTTGTCTTCCTTTTAATAGCTCACAACGTACGATCCGGGACGGAAAAACAGAGCAAAAGAAGAAAAGTAACCCGAAATAGATGAAAACGTTCGATTTTGGGCTCCAAAAATGGGCACAGCCGAGCAAGCTTACTGCCCCCGTCGTAAAGCTCCCGTAGTGCTTTCCAACGATATGCTGTGCACCGTATAACTCCTTACGGATCAAAAGTTATAGGCACCGGAGCGACGGAGACCTGGTCACAAGCCCCACGCCCTCGGTTTGTGGGCCCAGCCTCCACGTGAAGCGAAGTTGTCTTGCCCAAGGTGCCGTGGATTTCGGTAAAAGAAATATGGTGGATAAAGTATCTTGACAACCTTAACCGGGGCAAAAAAAATTGAAAAAGGGAGTGCAACATGAGGACTTCCCAGGGGGTCACCCATCCTAGTACTACTCTCGCCCAATCATGCTTAACTTTGGAGTTCTAATGGGATCCGGTGCATTAGTGCTGGTTTGATCGCACCCGTCATGTTGAGGGCACAGTTCCTTTATGTATTGACGGTTCACAGTCCCAGCCTAGAGAGATGGCCCACTCAAAAGGCCCAATAGGCTTAACGACCACCCATTCACTTCAACAACGCAGCATCCTCGTAAGACGTGATATCGATGCATTGTAAGGCCCTGTAATATCCCGCGAGTTACGTTGTCCTCCTTTTAACAACTCACGACGTACGATCCGGGATGAAAAAAAAACAAAAGAAGAAAAGTAGCCCGAAACTGATAAAAGTGTTCGATTTTGGGCTCAGAAAATAGGAGCAGCCAAGCAGGCTCTCTACCCCCGTCGTAGAGCTCTCGGAGTGCTTTCCAACGGTATGCTATGCGCTATGTAACTCCTTATGGATTAAAAGTTATTGGCACCGGAGCGACGGAGACCTGGTCACAAGCCCACGCCCTCGGTTTGCAGGCCCAGCCTCTACGTGAAGTGAAATTGTCTTTCCCAAGGTGCCGTGGGATTCAGTAATAGAAATGTGGGGGACAAAGTATCTTGGCAACCCTAACTAGGGCAAAAAAAATTAAAAAGGTGGGGGTACAACAAGAGGACTTCCCAGGGCGTCACCCATCCTTGTACTACTCTCGCCCAAACATGCTTAACTTCGAATTTCTGATGGGATTCGGTGTATTAATGCTGGTATGATTGCACCCGTCATGTTGAGGGCACAATTCTTTTATGTGCTGACGGTTCACACTCCCAGCCCAGAGAGATGGCCCATTCAAAAGGCCCAACGGTCTTAACGACACCCATCCGTTTCAACGATGCAGCATCCTCGCAAGACGTGATATCGACACATTGTAGGGCCCCCTAATATCCTGTGAGTTAGGTTGTCGTCCTTTTAACACCTCACGACGTTCGATCCGGGACGGAAAAATAGAGCAAAAGTAGAAAAGTGACCCGAAATTGATGAAAATGTTTAATTTTTGGCTCAAAAAATGGCGCAGCCAAGCTGGCCTGCTGCCCAAGTCGTAGAGCTCTCGGAGAGCTTTCCAACGGTATGCTATGCACTGTGTAACTCCTTACGGATAAAAAGTTATGGGCACCAGAGCGACGGAGACCTGGTCCCAAGCCCCACGCCCTCGGTTTGAAGGCCCAGCCTCTACGTGAGGCGAAGTTGTCTTGCCCTAGGTGTTGTGGAATTCGGTAATAGAAATATAGTGGATAAAGTATCTTGGCAACCCTAACTGGAGCAAAAAAAATTGAAAAGGGGCGTGCAACATAAGGACTTCCTAGGGGGTCACCCATCCTTGTACTACTCTCGCCCAAGCACACTTAACTTCGGAGTTCTGATGGGATCTGGTGCATTAGTGCTGGTATGATCGCACCCGTCATGTTGTGGGCAAAAATCCTTTATGTTTCGACAGTTCAACAACGCAGCATCCTCGTAAGATGTGATACCGACGCGTTGTAAGGCCTTGTAATATCCCGCAAGTTAGGTTGTCGTCCTTTTAACAGCTCATGACTTATGATCCGGGACGAAAAAAACAGACTAAAGAAGAAAAGTGGCCTGAAATTGATGAAAACATTCGATTTTGTGTTTCGCAAATAGGCGCAGCCGAGCAGGCTTGCTGCCCCCATTTTAGAGCTCCTGAAGAGCTTTCTAACGGTATGCTTTGCGCCGCGTAACTCCTTACGGATTAAAGTTATAGGCACCGGAGCGACGGAGGCCTGGTCACAAACCCCACGCCCTCAGTTTGCGGGCCCAGCCTCTACATGAAGCGAAGTTGTCTTGCCCGAGGTACCGTGGGATTCGGTAATGGAAATGTGGTGGATAAAGTATCTTGGCAACCCTAACTGGGGCAAAAAAAATTGAAAAGAGGGGTGCACCACGAGGACTTCCCAAGGGGTCGCCCATCCTAGTACTACTCTCGCCTAAGCATGGTTAACTTCGGAGTTCTTATGGAATCCGGTGCATTAGTGCTGGTATGATCGCACCCATCATATTGTGGGCACAAATCCTTTATGTGTTGACGATTCACAGTCATAGCCCAGATAGATGGCCCACTCAAAATGCCCAACGGGCTTAACGACAACCCATCCACTTCAACAATGTAGCATCCTCGTAAGACGTGATATCGACACATTGTAAGGCCATGTAATATCCCGCGAGTTAGGTTGTCATCCTTTTAATAGCTCACGACGTACGATCCGGGACGGAAAAACAACGCAAAAGAAGAAAAGTGGCCCAAAACTGATGAAAATGTTCTATTTTGGACCATAAAAATAGGCGCAACCGAGCAGGAATGTTGCCCCCATCATAGAGCTCTCAGAGAGCTTTCCAACGATATGCTATGTGCCGCATAACTCCTTACGAATCAAAAGATATGGGCACCGGAGCGACGGAGACTTGGTCACAAGCCCCACGCCCTAGGTTTGTGGGCCCAGCCTCTACGTAAAGTGAAGTTGTGTTGCCCAAGGTGCCGTGGGATTCAGTAATCGAAATATGGTGGATAAAGTATCTTGGCCGGGGCAAAAAAAATTGAAAAGGGTGGTGCAACACGCGGACTTCCCAGGGGGTCACCCATCCTAGTACGACTCTCGCCCATGCACGCTTAACTTCGAACTTCTGATGGGATTCGGTGCATTAGTGCTGGTATGATCGCACCTGTCATGTTGTGGGCACAAATCCTTTATGTGTTGACGGTTCACAGTCCCAGCCTAGAGAAATGGCCCATTCAAAAGGCCCGATGGGCTTAACGACAACGTATCCGCCTCAACAATGCAGCATCCTCGTAAGACGTGATATCGATGCGTGTTAGGGTCCTATAATATCCCGCGAGTTAGGTTGTTGTCATTTTAACAGCTCACGGCGTGCGATCCGGGATTAAAAAATAGGGCAAAAGAAGAAAAATGGCCCGAAACTTATGAAAATGATAGATTTTTGGCTTTGAAAATAGGCGCAGCCGAGCTGACTTGCTGCCCCGTCATAGAGCTCTTGGAGAGCTTTCTAACGGCATGGTGTGCGTCGCATAACTCCTTACGGATTAAAAGTTATGGGCACCCGAGCGACGGAGACCTGGTCACAAGACCCACGCCCTCGGTTTGCTGGCCCAGCCTCTACGTGAAGCGAAGTTGTCTTGACCAAGGTGTCATGGGATTCGTTAATAGAAATGTGGCAGATAAAGTATCTTGGCAACCCTAACCGGGGCAAAAAATATTAAAAATGGGGGATGCAACATGAGGACTTCCCAGGGGGTCACCAATCTTAGTATTACCCTTGCCCAAGCACGCTTAACATCAGAGTTCTGATGGGATCTGGTGCATTAGTGCTGGTATGATCGCACCCATCATGTTGGGGGCACAAATCCTTTATGTGTTGACGGTTCACAGTCCCAGCCCAAAGAGATGGCCCATTCAAAAGGCCCAATGGGATTAACGACAACCCATCTGCTTCAATAACGCAGCATCCTCGCAAGACTTGATATAAACGCGTTGTAGGGCTCTCCAATGTCTCGCGAGTTAGGTTATCGTCCTTTTAATAGCTCACGACATACGATCCGAGACGGAAAAACAGAGCAAAAGAAGAAAAGTGGCCCAAAACTGATGAAAACATTCAATTTTGGGCTGCAAAAATGTACGTATCCGAGCAAGCCTGCTGCCCCTATCGTAGAGCTCTCAGAGTGCTTTCCAACGGTATGCTATGCGCTGCGTAACTCCTTGCGGATCAAAAGTTATGGGCACCGGAGCGACAGAGACTTGGTCACAAGCCCTACGCCATCGGTTTGCGGGCCCAGCCTCTACGTTAAGCAAAGTTGTCTTGCCCTAGGTGCTGTGGAATTCGGTAATAGAAATATGGTGGATAATGTATCTGGGCAACCATAACCGGGGCAAAAAAAATTGAAAAGGGGCGTGCAACATGAGGACATCCCAAGGGGTCAACCATCCTAGTACTACTCTCGCCCAAGCACGCTTAACTTCGGAGTTCTAATGGGATCCAGTGCGTTAGTGCTGGTATGATTGCACCCGTCATGTCGAGGGCACAATTCCTTTATGTGTTGACGGTTTACAGTCCCAACCCAGAGAGATGGCCCACGTAAAAGGCCCAATGGGCTTAACGACAACCCATCCGCTTCAACAACGAAGAATTCTCAGAAGACGTGATATCGACGCGTTGTAGGGCCCTCTAATGTCCCGCGAGTTAGGTTGTCATCATTTTAACAACCCACGACATACGATCCGGGACTGAAAAATCGAGCAAAAGAAGAAAAGTGACCCGAAACTGATGAAAACGCTCGATTTTGAGCTCCAAAATTGTGCGGAGCTACGCTGGCTTGCTGCCCCCAGCGTAGAGCTCTCGGAGAGCTTTCCAACGGTATGTTGTGCATCACGTAAGTCTTTACCGATTAAAGGTTATGGGCACCGGAGTGACGGAGACCTGGTCACAAGCCCCACGCCCTCGATTTGCGGGACCAGCCTCTTTGTAAAGCGAAGTTGTCTTTCCGAAGGTGCCGTGGGATTCGGTAATAGAAATGTGGTGGATAAAGTATCTTGGCAACCCTAACCGGGGTAGAAAAAATTGGAAATGGAGGGTGCAACTCGAGGACTTCCCAGGGGGTCACCCATCCTAGTACTACTCTCGTCTAGGCACACTTAATTTCGGAGTTCTAATGGGATCCGGGACATTAGTGCGGGTATGATCGCACCCGTTATGTTGTGGGCACAAATCCTTTATGTGTTGACGGTTCACAGTCCCAGCCAAGAGAGATGGTTCATTCAAAAGGCCCAATGGGTTTAACGACAACCCATCCGCTTCAAAAACACAGAATCCTCGCAAGACGTGATATCGACACATTGTAGGGCCCTCTAATGTCCCGCGAGTTAGGTTGTTGTCCTTTTAATAACTGATGATGTACAATCCGGGAAGAAAAAACAGAGCAAAAGAAGAAAAGTGGCCTAAAAATAATGAAAACATTCAATTTTGGGCTCCAAAAACGCAAGCAGCCGAGCAAGCTTGGTGCCCCCGTAGTAGATCTCTCAGACAGCTTTCCAACGGTATGTTGTGCGTCGCGTAAATCCTTACGGATTAAAAGTTATGTGCACCGGAGCAACAGAGACCTGGTCACAAGCCCCATGTCCTCGGCTTGTGGGCCTAGCCACTACGCGAAGCGAAGTTGTCTTGCCGAAGGTGCCTTGGGATTCGGTAACTGAAATGTGGTGGATAAAGTATCTTGGCAACCCTACCCGGGGCAAAAAAAATTGAAAAGGAAAGGTGCAACACGAGGACTTCCAAGGAGGTCACCTACCCTAGTACTACTCTTGCCCAAGCGTGCTTAACTTCGGAGTTCTGATGGGATCCGGTTCATTACTGCTGGTATGATCGCACTCGTCATGTTGTGGGTAAAAATTCATTATGTATTGATGGTTAACAGGCCAAGCCTAGAGAGATGGCCCATTGAAATGGCCCAATGGGCTTATCAACAACTCGTCCGCTTTAACAACGCAGCATCCTCGCAAAACGTGATATCGACGCGTTGTAAGGCCCTCTAATGTCCCGCGAGTTAGGTTGTCGTCCTTTTAATAGCTCACGACGTACGATCCGGGACGAAAAAATAGAGAAAAGGAAGAAAAGTGGTCAGAAACTGTTGAAAACATTCAATTTTGGGCTCCAAAAATTGGTGCAGCAAAGCAGGCTTGCTGTCCTCGTCGTAGAGATCTCGGAGTGCTTTCCAACGGTATCCTGTGCGCTGCATAACTCCTTACGGATCAAAATTTTATGGGCACCAGAACGACGGAGACCTGGTCATATGCCCTACGCCCTCAGTTTGTGGGCCCAGCCTCTACGTGAAGCAAAGTTGTCTTGCCCAAGGTGCGGTGGGATTCGATAATAGAAATGTGGTGGATAAAGTATCTTGGCAACCCTAACCGGGGCAAAAAATATTGAAAAGGGTGGTGCAACACGAGGACTTTCCAAGGGGTCACCCATCCTAGTACGACTCTCGCCTATGCACGCTTAACTTCGGAGTTCTGATGGGATCCGGTGCATTAGTGCTGGTATGATCGCACCTGTCATGTTGTGGGCACAAATCCTTTATGTGTTGACGGTTCACAATCCCAGCCTAGAGAAATGGCCCATTCAAAAGGCCCGATGGGCTTAATGACAACCCATCCGCTTCAACAACGCAGCATCCTTGTAAGACGTGATACCGACGTGTGGTAGGGTCCTGTAATATCCCGCGAGTTAGGTTGTTGTCCTTTTAATAGCTCACGTCGTGCGATCCGGGATTAAAAAATTGGGCAAAAGAAGAAAAGTGGCCTGAAACTGATGAAAATGTTAGATTTTAGGCTCTGAAAATAGGCACAGCCGAGCCGACTTGCTGCCCCTGTCGTAGAGCTCTTGGAGAGCTTTCCAACGGCAAGGTGTGTGTCGCATAACTCCTTACGGATTAAAAGTTATGGGCACCTGAGCGATGGAGACCTGGTCACAAGCCCCACACCCTCAGTTTGCGGGCCCAGCCTCTACGCGAAGCGAAGCTCTCTTGCCCAAGGTGTCGTGGGATTCGTTAATATAAATGTGGTAGGATAAACTATCTTGGCAACCCTTACTGGGGCAAAAAAAAATTGAAAATGGGGGGTGCAACACGAGGACTTCCCAGGGGGTCACCCATCCTAGTACTATTCTCTTCCAAGCACGCTTAACTTCGGAGTTCTGATGGGATCTGGTGCATTAGTGCTAGTATGATCACACCCATCATGTTGATGGCGCAAATCCCTTATGTGTTGACGGTTCACAGTCCCAGCCCTGAGAGATGGCCCATTCAAAAGACCAAATGGGCTTAATGACAACCCATCCGCTTTAACAATGTAGCATCCTCCCAAGATGTGATATCGACGCGTTGTAAGGCTCTCTAATGTCTCGCAAGTTAGGTGGTCGTCCTTTTAACAGCTCACAACGTACGATCTGGGATGGAAAAACAGTGCAAAAGAAGAAAACTAGAGCCAAACTGATGAAAACGTTCGATTTTCGGCTGCAAAAATAGGCATAGCCGAGCAAGCTTGCTGCCCCCGTCGTAGAGCTCTCGGAGAGCTTTCCAACGGTAAGCGGTGCGCCGTGTAACTCCTTACGGATCAAAAGTTATGGGCACCGGAGCGACGGAGAATTGGTCACAAGCCCCATGCCCTCTGTTTGCAGGCCCAGCCTCTAAGCGAAGCGAAGTTGTCTTGCTTGAGGTACCGTGGGATTTGGTAATAGAAATATGGTGGATAAAGCATCTTGGCAACATAAACCGGGGCAAAAAAATTTTTGAAAAGGGGGGTGCCACATGAGGACATCACAGGGGGTTACCCGTCCTAGTACTACTCTCGCCCAAGCACGCTTAACTTCGGAGTTCTGATGGGATCCGGTGCATTAGTGCTGGTATGATCGCACCCGTCATGTTGAGGGCACAGGTCCTTTATGTCTTGACGGTTCACAGTCCCAACCCAGAGAGATGGCCCACTTAAAAGGCCCAATGGGCTTAACGACAACCCATCCGCTTCAACAACGTAGCATCCTCGGAAGACGTGATATCGACGCGTTGTAGGGCCCTCTAATGTCCCGCGAGTTAGGTTGTCGTCATTTTAACAACCCACGACATACGATCCGGGACTGAAAAATTGAGCAAAAGAAGAAAAGTGGCACGAAAATGATGAAAACATTTGATTTTGGGCTCCAAAAACTAGCGTCAATGAGCAGGCTTGCTGCCCTCGTCGTAGAGCTCTTGGAGAGCTTTCCAACGGTATGTTGTGCGCCGCGTAACTCCTTACGGATCAAAAGTTATGGGCACCGGAGCGATGGAGACTTGGTCATAAGCCCTACGCCCTCGGTTTCGGGCCCAGCCTCTACGTGAAGCGAAGTTGTCTTTCCGAAGGTGCCGTGGGATTCGGTAATAGATATGTTGTGGATAAAGTATCATGGAAACCCTAACCGGGGTAAAAAAATTTGAAAATAGGGGGTGCAACTCGAGGACTTCCCATCCTAGTACAAATCTCGCTAAGGCACGCTTAATTTCAGAGTTCTGATGGGATCCGCGGCATTAGTGCTGGTATGATCGCACCTGTTATGTTGTGGGCACAAATCCTTTATATGTTGACGGTTCACAGTCCCAGCCAAGAGAGATGGCTCATTCAAAACGCCCAATGGGCTTAACAACAACCCATCCGCTTCAAAAAAGTAGAATCCTCGCAGGACGTGATATCGATGCATTGTAAGGCCCTCTAATGTCCCGCGAGTTAGGTTGTCGTCCTTTTAATAACTGATGATGTACAATCCGGGACGAAAAAATAGAGCAAAAAAAGAAAAGTGGCCCGAAACTGATGAAAACGTTCAATTTTGGGCTCCGAAAAGCGGCGCACCGGAGTAGGCTTGGTGCCCCCGTAGTAGAGTTCTCGGAGAGCTTTCCAACGTTATGTTGTGCGCCACGTAACTTTTTACAGATCAAAAGTTATGTGCACCGGAGCGACAGATGTGAGGCCCGACCCCGATTTACGTGCGATACCTCGTTTCGTGTGCCTTAATCTAGATTTGCATGCCTTGACCTAGGTTTAAGAATTGCGTTCATTTTATGTATCATGCATTGAATTACGTGCATTCATTTAGGGTAACATGCATTTACTTGAAAAACGTGTGTTCGTCTCGTAGTTTGTGTCCTACCTCGGAGTGCGTGCCCTAGACCTAAGAAAGCGTGCCTTCACACTAATCGAGAAAGCATCTTACACAGAACACTAGACTATTAAACAATCCTACAAAATCCACTATCAATATTATAATCCTAATTCAACTCACTAAAAGACAAAAATCCACCAAACACAAAACATTCTTCATTCTTTATTCCTTATTCTTTTTGCACTTTCAAGACACAATTAAATAATGATCAAAAGTTGACAAAATTCAGCATTTTTAGTAGCCTTGGCTGACCACTAGGTGGTGTTTATGTATGCTTATTCAATTCAACTTAATTCCTAGACATATTATGACATTCTATGACACAAATGCATAAAAAAATTGCTCAAAAATCTCCTCAATTCCTCACCATACTCGACCAAACAATCATGCCCATGCTAGCAATTTTAAATTCCATCTTGAAGACACAAAAAATCAGAATTTTGCTGCTCAAGGCCGACATGCTCATCAAAATTTGCAAGGCCTTCTTTTTTTTGTCATTTCTTCTTTCATTTCTCTCACTTCCCTCTCAATTTCCCTCTCTCTCTCTTGGCCTTGGCTGAGTTCTCTCCATCCTTAGCTCATCTTCTTCACACTATAGTCAACCAAGTTAAGCAACAAGCAAGGAATTCGAGCAAGCTAGCTAGAGTTCGAAAATCGCACATGCCTGTCCTTGAAGTCTTCTATTCGGCCTAGGTAAGTTTCATGGCTTCCATTTCTTTTCTTCTTGTTCTAACCTCATGCATGTGCTAAGAGCTTGGTCACTAAGCTAGGAAACATAGAGAAACTCCAGTTGGAATCTCGGCTAAGCAAGAAGAAGAAGAGATTGAGCTTCAACAAGTTTTTGTGCATCTTCTTGGTTGTTTGCTAAGGTGAGGGCTAAAACCTTTTGAAATTCCTTCAAAAATTCACATGCATGCTCATAAATGTATTTCTTTGCTTCTGTACTTGAGATATATGGTCGTTCATAATCTTAAACAACCATGCATAGCAAGATCTTGGCTTGAAAGTGGTGATAGGTGAAGTCGGATTGTTGACAGCTCTCTGACCAGTCTGTTTCGAGGTAAGTTTAGCTAGTAAATGATGTTGAAAATGCATGAAAAATGGTAGATGACCATTTTGGACAGTTTTGAACATTTTCCACAGAAATAGGCCGAAGCTAAATTTGACTCTAAGGTCCTCAAAATGGCAAATCTTTAAAACGTGTCCAAATCTGGAAATCTGGGAAAAATGAAGCAGGTTTTGGCAGATGCACTGATCTTGTAGAACGAACCATATTTGACTTAGTTAATGATGTCCAAAATGTATGAAAATTGGTGTGCTACTATATTTTTCAGTTCTGGACATTTTTGTCAGAAATGGACTAAGGCTAAATCTGACCAGAAGGACCTCAAAAACGTCAATTATCGAATTGTGTGCAAATCTTGACAGCTTTGTGCTATTCCACTGTTTCGGCTATATCTAATGATCCCGAACTCCAATTGATGTAAGGTTTATTTATGATTTTATTTAACTTCTTAAGCTTTAATTTGACATCTTATTCACTGGATTTTGAGATTGTTTGATTATCCTATTGATTGTGAGAAAACAGCCTATTGCAGTAAAGGTTTCACTTAGTTATATGCTTGGAAAATTGTTGTAACCTCTCTTGTGGTACTAATTGCTTGGAATTGTGGTGTTGGGATGTTGTGTGGACTGTTTTGAGTACTTGAGGATGTTTGAATTGAATGATGCATGACTTGAGAATGATCTTGAGTTGACTTAGGGTTTAATCACACGGTTAAGCATGAAACGGAAACCCTAATGACTAGGTAGTCTTGCTAAGTGTTGATCATTTGGATATTGTGTGGAAATTATATGCTTAGTGGGCTGCCCGTAAATGTCTTATAACTTCAAATGTGATTTTGACCATTGCATGTTGACAAATAAGCTTTTCTTGCACCCGAACCCATGTTGATGTCATTGCATGTTGAATAATCTTATCACTTGATCACGTGAGCTTCATAATGAGTTATATGGCCTGTTTTACATGTGTTACATGGCTGCCCGTTTAATTTTCATATAACTCTATATGCCTTTCAAGTGAAATTTCTTGTCGTATCGTGCCCTGCTTGTTTTCCTGTCAATGTGCAATCTTATGACTGTCCGGAGGCAACCTACTTTGTTGTCCTCCTACTGTGATATATTACCTATCATAAATGTGCATTGCATACAAGGTTGCAACCTTTCCTGTCGGCATGGTAGCGATCACGCACACCGGGCGGCATCGGGCTTGCCGGTGCACCCGTGACTACCATGGTCCCATTCCCTCTCTCGCTTGGGGGCTAGACTTCCTCGGAGAGTTGGGTCGTAGGATTTTGGGGTACTTCCGGAGTACACCCACCTGGCGTGTTTTGGGGATGTTTTGAAGTCGGCCGCAACAACTGGTTCCAGAACTGATCTGAGAGCAAAAGCTCACTGTA
Organism: Ehretia macrophylla; assembly: GCA_037974665.1. Taxonomy (NCBI): domain Eukaryota; kingdom Viridiplantae; phylum Streptophyta; class Magnoliopsida; order Boraginales; family Ehretiaceae; genus Ehretia; species Ehretia macrophylla. The sequence goes on along the minus strand of CM075770.1, from coordinate 81,684,368 downwards.
TCCTTTTTACTATGTGTATAAGTACTCTCGCTTGGTTCTTAGAGAACCTTGGGGAGGAAAGACTGGTATTTCTGTTCCTGTACTTGTATTATTGTTATATTCATGCTTGCAAAAGGATTTCATAAGTTGAACCGGAAAATGAGTTTCAAAACCTATTTCTCGTTCCCCCACGTTGAGTTCATAAGGACTCACCCTCTTTTATCATCTCAGGTGAAGAAGACCCAGAACAGGTACCCGAGGACGGTGTGCCTAATGATGAACCCCTGGAGTGATTGCCTGTCATTGTTTGCTTTGCTTGAATATGGCTACTTGTGAACTTTATGTTACTTGAAGACTATTTCCTTTTATGTTGCTCAATGTTGTGATGTAAAAGACCCCCGTTGTAATTTGGGGTCTAATTTTGGTTTGTACTTATATTAAGTAGACTGATGCTAGACATTACTATGATCGTTTTGCTTTATTACCGCTAGTATCTGTCATAGGTTATGACGTATTAGTTCAGGACTAAGTAAATGAACTTATTCAATCTTAAACAGGTACTCGCTAATAAGCTAAGATCAACAGATACTTTTGTAACGAGGATAAACAAACAAATGGGACATAGTATCATGCTAGGTTATAAATCAAACGAGACATCAAGATAACCAATAGGCGTTTCAATTGATGATAAATAGCAATCTTAGTTGTAAATGAACTTGAGATAGTAAATTTTGAGGCGTTTAGAGAATTAGGTTAAACCAAAGAGCCCAATTACAGCCGTTATGCTGCCGGTTTTCTGGAAAACTTTGGAGTTTAGGCTAAAAATTATAAGTGTTAAAACTTCATAAACAGTTAAGTATGTGATATTACCTGAATTTGTAGTTCACAACCTAGTCTAACCTTATAGGCCGGGTTGGGACGTGACACCTTAGAAATAGAATGGTATCAGAGCATAGATTGCTTAAGCCGGGTTTAACTCTCGGACCGTGGGTAGAGCCCTAAGATAATTAGAGCTTTCCAACGGTATGTTGTGCGTCGCATAACTCCTTATGGATTAAAAGTTATGGGCACTAGAGCGACGGAGACCTGATCACAAGCCCCACGCCCTCGGTTTGCGGGACTCTTTGGTGCTTTGCTGTTATATCAGGGCTAGCATTTTTTGCTCTTTTTAATTACATTGTGCAACAATTGGGAAGGTAGCAACAACCTTTATCTAATCGACGATTGAAACCCAACCTCTATGTGAAGCGAAGTTGTCTTGCTCAAGGTGCCGTGGGATTTGGTAATGGAAATGTGGTGGATAAAGTATCTTGACAACCCTAACCGGGGCAAAAAAAATTGAATAGGGGGGGTGTAACATGAGGACTTCCCAAGGGGTCACCCATCCTAGTACTACTCTCGCTGAAGCACGCTTAACTTCGGAGATCTGATAGGATTCGGTGTATTAGTGCTGGTATGATCGCACCCGTCGTGTTGAGTGCACAAATCCTTTATGTATTGACGGTTCACAGTCCCAGCCCAGAGAGATGGCCTATTCAAAAGGCACAATGGAGTTAACGGCAATCCATCCTCTTCAACAACGCAGCATCCTAGAAAGACTTGATATCGACGCGTAGTAGGGCCCACTAATGTCCGGCGAGTTAGGTTGTCGTCCTTTTAACAGCTCACGACGTACGATCTGGGACGAAAAAATCGAGCAAAAGAAGAAAAGTGGCACGAAACTGATGAAAACATTCAATTTTGGTCTCCTAAAACTGGTACAGCTGAGCAAGCTTGCTGCCCCCATCGTAGAGCTCTCGGAGAGCTTTCCAACGGTATGCTGTGCGCCTCGTAACTCCTTACGGATCACAAGTCATGGGCACCAGAGCGACGGAGACCTGGTCACAAGTACCACGCCCTCGGTTTGTGGGTCCAGCCTCTAAATTAAGCGAAGTTGTCTTGCCCAAGGTGCCGTGAGATTTGGTAATAGAAATGTGGAGGATAAAGTATCTTCGCAACCCTAACTGGGGCAAAAAAAATAAAAAAAGGGGGGGGGGGTGCAACACGAGGACTTCCCAGGGTGTCACCCATCCTAGTACTACTCTTGCCCAAGCACGCTTAACTTTGGAGTTCTGATGGGATCCGGTGCATTAGTGCTAGTATGATCGCACCCGTCATGTTGTGGGCACAAATCCTTTATGTGTAGAGGTTCACAGTCCCAGCCCAAAGAGATGGCCCATTCAAATGGCCCAAAGGGCTTAATGACAACCCATCCACTTCAACAACGCAGCATCCTCGCAAGACGTGATATCGACGCATTGTAGGGCCCTCTAATGTCCCGCGAGTTAGGTTGTCGTCCTTTTAACAGCTCACAACGTACGATCCGGGACGGAAAAACAGAGCAAAAGGAGAAAAATGGCCCGAATATGATGAAAACGTTCAATTTTGGGCTTCAAAAAGGGCACATCGAGCAAGCTGGCTACCCCAGTCGTAGAGCTCTCGGAGAGCTTTGTAATGGTATGCTGTGCGCCGCGTAACTCCTTACGGATCAAAAGTTATGGGCACCGGAGCGACGGAGACCTGGTCACAAGCCCTACGCCCTTGGTTTGTTGGCCCATCCTTCACGTGAAGTGAAGTTGTCTTGCCTAAGGTGCCGTGGGATTCGATAATAGAAATGTGGTGGATAAAGTATCTTGGCAACCCTAACCGGAGCAAAAAAAATTGAAAATGGTGGTGCAACACGAGGACTTGCCAGGGGGTCACCCATCCTTGTACTACTCTCGTCCAAGCGCTCTTAACTTCGGAGTTCTGATGGGATTCGGTGCAATAGTGCTGGTATGATCGCACCCGTCATGTTGAGGGCACAATTCCTAAATGTGTTAACGGTTCACAGTCCCAGCCTAGAGAGATGGTCAATTCAGAAGGCCCAATGGGCTTAACGACAACCCATCTACTTCAACAACGCTGCATCCTCACAAGACGTGATATCGACGCGTTGTAGGGCCCTCTAATGTCCTGTGAGTAAGATTGTCGTCCTTTTAACAGCTCACGACGTACGATCCGGGATGAAAAAACAGAGCAAAAGAAGAAAAGTGGCCCAAAAATGATGAAAACGATCAATTTTGGGCTCCAAAAATGGGCATAGTGAGCAAGCTGGTTGCCCCTGTCGTAGAGCTCTCGGAGAGCTTTGCAACGGTATGTTGTGCGCTGCATAACTCCTTACGGATCAAAAGTTATGGCACTGGAGTGACGGAGACCTGGTCACAAGCCCTACGCCCTCGGTTTGTTGGCCCAGCCTCAAAGTGAAGCGAAGTTGTCTTGCCCAAGGTGCCGTGGGATTCAATAATAGAAATGTGGTGAATAATGTATCTTGTCAACCCTAACCGGAGCAAAAAAAATTGAAAAGGGGGGTGCAACACGAGGACTTCCCTGGGGGTCACCAATCCTAGTTCTACTTTCGCCGAAGCACGCTTAACTTCGCAGTTCTGATGGGATCCGGTGCATTAGTGCTGGTATGATCGCTCCCGTCATGTTGAGGGCACAATTCTTTTATGTGTTAACGGTTCACAGTCCCAGCCTAGAGAGATGGACCATTCAGAAGGCTCAATTGGCTTAACGACAACCCATCAGCTTCAACAACGTAGCATCCTCGCAAGACGTGATATCGACTCGTTGTTGGGCCCTCGAATGTCCCACGAGTAAGGTTATAATCTTTTTAACAGCTCACGACGTACGATTCGGGATGAAAAAATAGAGTAAAAACAGAAAAGTGGCACGAAACTGACAAAAACGTTCGATTTTGGCCTCGAAAAAGGGCACAGCGAGTAAGCTAGCTACCCCTGTCGTAGAGCTCTCGGAGAGCTTTGCAACGTTATGTTGTGCGTCGCGTAACTTCTTACGGATCAAAAGTTATGGGCACTGGAGCGACGGAGACCTGGTCACAAGCCCTATGCCCTCGGTTTGCTGGCCCAGCCTCCACGTTAAGCGAAGTTGTCTTGCCCAAGGTGCTGTGGGATTCGATAATAGAAATGTGGTGGATAAAGTATCTTGGCAACCCTAACCGGAGCAAAAAAAATTTAAAAGGGGGGTGCAACACAAGGACTTCCCAAGGGGTCACCCATCATAGTACTACTCTCGACCAAGCACGCTTAACTTCGGAGTTCTTATGGGATCCGGTGCAGTAGTGCTAGTATGATCGCACCTGTCATGTTGATGGCACAATTCCTTTATGTGTTAACGGTTCACACTCCCAGCCTAGAGAGATGGCCCATTTAGAAGGCCCAATGGGATAAACGACAATCCATCCGCTTCAACAATGCAGCATCCTCGGAAGTCGTGACATCGTCACATTGTAGGGCCCTCTAATGTCTCGCAAGTATGGTTGCCGTCCTTTTAACAGCTCACGACATACGATCCGGGACCCAAAAACAGAGCAAAAATAGAAAAAGTGGCCCGAAACTGACGAAAACGTTCAATTTTAGGCCCCAAAAAGGGCACAGCGAGCTAGCTAGCTACCCCTGTTGTAGAGCTCTCAGAGAGCTTTGCAACGGTATGTTGTGAGCCACGTAACGCCTTACGGATCAAAAGTTATGGGCACCAGAGCGACGGAGACCTAGTCACAAGCCCTACGCCCTAGGTTTGCTTGCCCAGCCTCTACGTGAAGCGAAGTTGTCTTGCCCAAGGTGCCGTAGGATTCGATAATAGAAATGTGGTCGATAAAGTATCTTGGCAACCGTAACCGAAGCAAAAAAAATTGAAAAGGTGGGTGTAACACGAGGACTTCCTAAGGGGTCACCCATCCTAGTACTACTCTCGCCCAAGCACGCTTAACTTCGGAGTTCTTATGGGATCCGGTGCAGTAGTGCTAGTATGATTGCACCCATCATGTTGAGGGCATAATTCCTTTATGTGTTAACGGTGCACAGTCCCAGCCTAGAGAAATGGCCCATTCAAAAGGCCCAATGGGCTTAACAACAACCCATCCGCTTCAACAACGCAGCATCCACGCAAGACGTGATATCGATGAGATGTAGGGCCCTCTAATGTCCCGGGAGTAAGGTTGTCGTCCTTTTAACAGCTCACGACGTACGATCTGGGACGAAAAAGCAGAGCTAAAGAAGAAAAGTGGCCCGAAACTGATGAAAACGTTCGATTTATCCTCCAAAAAGGGCACAGCGATCAAACTTTTTGCCACTGTCATAGAGCTCTTGGAGAGCTTTACAACGGTATGCTGTGCGTCGTGTAACTCCTGATAGATCAAAAGTAATGGGCAGCGGAACGACGGAGACCTAGTCACAAGCCCTACGCCCTCGGTTTGCTGGCCCAGCCTCAAAGTTAAGCGAAGTTGTCTTGCCCAAGGTGCCGTGGGATTCGATAATAGAAATGCGGTGGATAAAGTATCTTGGCAACCCTAACCAGAGCAAAAAAAATTGAAAAGGAGCGTGCAACACGAGGACTTCCCAAGGGGTCACCAATCCCAGTACTACTCTCGCCGAAGCACGATTAACTTCGGAGTTCTGATGGGATCCGGTGCATTAGCGCTGGTATGATCGCACCCATCATGTTGAGGGAACAATTCCATTACGTGTTAACAGTTCACAGTCCCAGCCTATAGAGATGGCCCATTCTGAAGGCCCAATGGGCTTAACGATAACCCATCCGCTTCAAGAACGCAGCATCCTCGCAAGACGTGAAATCGATGCGTTGTTGGGCACTCTAATGTCCCGCGAGTAAGGTTGTCGTCCTTTTAACAGCTCACGACGTACGATCCGGGATGCAAAAACAGAGCAAAAGTAGAAAACTGGCCTGAAACTGATGAAAACGTTCGATTTTGGACTCCTAAAAGGGCAAAGTGAGCAAGCTAGTTGCCCCTTTCGTAGAGCTCTCGAAGAGCTTTGCAACAGTATGTTGTGCGCCGCGTAACGTCTTACGGATCAAAAGTTATGAGCACCGGAGCGACGGAGACCTGGTCACAAGCCCTACGCACTCGGTTTGCTGGCCCAGCCTCTACTTGAAGCGAAGTTGTCTTGCCCAAGGTGCCGTAGGATTCGATAATAGAAATATGGTAGATAATGTATCTTGGCAACCCTAACCGGAGCAAAAAAAATTGAAAAGGGGGATGCAACACGAGGACTTCCCAGGGGTCACCCATCCTAGTACTACTCTCGCCCAAGCACGCTTAACTTTAGAGTTCGGATGGGATCTGGTGCATTAGTACTGGTATGATCGTACCCGTCATGTAGAGGGCACAAATCCCTTATGTGTTAACGGTTCATAGTCCCAGCTCAGAGAGATGGCCCATTCAGAAAGCCCAATGGGCTTAATGACAACCCATCCGCTTCAACAACGTAGCATCCACGCAAGATGTGATATAGACGCGTTGTAGGGTCCGCTAATGTCCCACGAGTAAGATTGTCGTCCTTTTGACAGCTCACGACCTACGATCCGGGATGGAAAAACAGAGCTAAAGAAGAAAAGTGGTCCGAAACTGATGAAAACGTTCGATTTTGTGCTCTAAAAATGGCATAGCGAGCAAGTTGGTTGCCCTTATTGTAGAGCTCTCGGAGAGCTTTGCAACCGTATGTTGTGCGCCGCGTAACTCCTTACGGATCAAAAGTTATGGGCACCGGAGCGACGAAGACTTAGTTAGAAGTTCTACGCCCTCGGTTTGCTGGCCCAGCCTCTACGGGAAATGAAGTTGTCTTGCCCAAGGTGCCGTGAGATTCGATAATAGAAATATGGTGGATAAAGTATCTTGGCAACCCTAACCGGAGCAAAAAAAATTGAAAAGGGGGGTGCAACACGAGGACTTCCCAAGGGGTCACCCATCCTAGTATTACTCTCGCCCAAGCACGCTTAACTTCGGAGTTCTAATGGGATCCAGTGCATTAGTGCTGGTATGATTGCACCCATCATGTTGAGGGCACAATTCCTTTATGTGTTAATGATTCACAATCCCATCCTAGAGAGATGGCCCATTCAGAAGGCCCAATGGGCTTAACGACAACCCATCCGCTTCAACAACATAGCATCCATGCAAGACTTGATATCGGCGCATTGTAGGGCCCTCTAATGTCCCGTGAGTTAGGTTGTCGTCCTTTTAACAGCTCTCGACGTATGATCCGGGATGAAAAAATAGCGCAAAAGAAGAAAAGTGGCCCGAAACTGATGAAAACATTCGATTTTGGGCTCCAAAAATGGTCATTGTAGAGCAGGCTTGTTGCACCATTGTAGAGCTCTCGAAGAGCTTTCCAACGGTATGTTGTGCGCCGCGTAACTCCTTATGGATCAAAAGTTATGGGCATCGGAGCGACGGAGACCTGGTCACAAGCCCCACGCCCTCGGTTTGCTGGCCCAGCCTCTACGTGAATCGAAGTTATCTTGCCCAAGGTGCCGTGGGATTCGATAACAGAAATGTGGTGGATAAAGTATCTTGGCAACCCAAACCAGAGCAAAAAAATTGAAAAGGGGGGTGCAACACGAGGACTTCCCAAGGGGTCACCCATCATAGCACTACTCTCGTCCAAGCAGGCTTAACTTCGGAGTTCTGATGGGATCCAATGCATTAGTGATAGTATGATCACACCCGTCATGTTGAGGGCACAATTCTTTTATGTGTTAACAGTTCACATTCCCAGCATAGAGAGATGGCCAATTCAGAAGGCCCAATCGGCTTAACGACAACCCATCCGCTTTAACAACATAGCATCCACGCAAGACGTGATATCGACGCATTGTTGGGCCCTCTAAGGTCCCACGAGTAAGGTTTTCGTCTTTTTAACAGCTCACGACGTACGATCCGGGACGGAAAAATCGAGCAAAAGAAGAAATGTGTCCTAAAACTGATGAAAACATTCTATTTTGGCCTCTAAAAAGGGCACAACAAGCAAGCTAGATGCCTGTGTCGTAGAGCTCTCAAAGAGCTTTGTAACGGTATGCTGTGTGCCGCGTAACTCCTTACGAATCAAAAGTTATGGGCACCGTAGCGAAGGAGACCTAGTCACAAGCCCTACGCCCTAGGTTTGTTGGCCCAGGCTCCACGTGAAGCGAAGTTGTCTTGCCCAAGGTGCCGTGGGATTCAGTAATAGAAATATGGTGGATAAAGTATCTTGGCAACCCTAACCGGAGGAAAAAAAAATTGAAAAAGGGGGTGCAACACGAGGACTTCACAGGGGTCACCTATCCTAGTACTACTCTCGCCCAAGCACACTTAACTTTGGAGTTCTGATGGGATCCGGTGCATTAGTGCTGGTATGATCGTATCCGTCATGTTGAGGCACAATTCCTTTATGTGTTAATGGTTCACAGTCCCAGCCTAGAGAGATAGCCCATTCAAAAGGCACAATGGGCTTAACGATAACCCATCCGCTTCAACAACGCAAAATCCTTGCAAGACATGATATCAACGAGTTGTAGGGCCCTCTAATGTCTAGCGAGTAAGGTTGTTGTCCGTTTAAGAGTTCACGGTGTACGATCCGTGATGGAAAAACTGAGCAAAAATAGAATGGTGGCCCGAAACTGATGAAAACGATCGATTTTGGGCTCCAAAAAGGGCACAACGAGCAAGCTAGTTTCCCTCGTCGTAGAGCTCTCGGAGAGCTTTGCAACGGTATGCTGTGCGCCTCGTAACTCCTTACGGATCAAAAGTTATGGGCACCGGAGCGATGGAGACCTGGTCACAAGCCCTACGCCCTCGATTTGCTGGCCCAGCCTCCACGTGAAGTGAAGTTGTCTTGCCCAAACTGCCGCGGGATTCGATAATAGAAATGTGGTGGATAAAGTATCTTGGCAACCCTAACCGGAGTGGAAAAAATGGAAAATGGGGGGTACTTAACGACGACTTCCCAGGGGGTCACCCATCCTAGTGCTACTCTCGCCCAAGTACGGTTAACTTCAGAGTTCTGATGGGATCCGGTGCATTAGTGCTGGTATGATGGCACCCGTCATGTTGAGGGCACAATTCTTTTATGTGTTAACGGTTCACAGTCCCAGCCTAGTGAGATTGCCCATTCAAAAGGCCCAATGGGCTTACGGACAACCCACCCGCTTCAACAACGCAGCATCCTTGCAAGATGTGATATCAACGAGTTGTAGGGCCCTCTAATGTCCCGCGAGTAAGGTTTTCCTACTTTTAACAGCACACGACGTACGATCTGGGACGGAAAAACAGAGCTAAAGAAGAAAAGTGGCCCGAAACTGATGATAATGTTCGATTTTGGGCAACAAAAAGGGCACAGCGAGCAAGCTAGCTGGCCCTATCGTAGAGCTCTCGGAGAGCTTTGCAACGATATGCTATACGCCGCGTAACTCCTTACGAATAAAAAGTTATGGGCACCGGAGCGACGGAGACCTTGTCACAAGCCCTACGCCCTTGGTTTGCTGGCCCAGTTTCCACGTGAAGCTACGTTGTCTTGCCCAAGGTGCCGCGGGATTCGATAATAGAAATGTGGTGGATAAAGTATCTTGGAAACCCTAACCGGAGCGAAAAAAATAGAAAATGGGGGTACTTAACGACGATTTCCCAGGGGGTCACCCATCCTAGTGCTACTCTCGCCCAAGTACGCTTAACTTCGGAGTTCTGATGGGATCCGGTGCATTAGTGCTGGTATGATCGCACCCGTCATGTTGAGGGCACAATTCTTTTATGTGTTAACGGTTCACAGTTCCAGCCTAGTGAGATTGCCCATTCAAAAGGCCCAATGGGCTTAACAACAACCCACCCGCTTCAACAACGCAGCATCCTTGCAAGACGTGATATCGACGCGTTGTAGGGACCTCTAATGTCCCGCGAGTAAGGTTTTCCTACTTTTAACAGCACACGACGTACGATCTGGGACGGAAAAGCAGAGCTAAAGAAGAAAAGTGGCCCGAAACTGATGAAAACGTTCGATTTTGGGCTCCAAAAAGGGTACAGCGAGCAAGCTAGCTGGCCCTATCGTAGAGCTCTCAGAGAGCTTTGCAACGGTATGTTGTACGTCGCGTAACTCCTTACGGATCAAAAGTTATGGGCACCGGAGCGACGGAGACCTGGTCACAAGCCCTACGCCCTTGGTTTGTTGGCCCAGTTTCCACGTGAAGCTACGTTGTCTTGCCCAAGATACCGTGGGATTCGATAATAGAAATGTGGGGGATAAAGTATCTTAGCAACCCTAACTGGAGCAAAAAAAATTTAAAAGGGGGGTGGAACACGAGGACTTCCCAAGGGGTCACCCATCCTAGAAATACTCTCGCCCAAGCACGTTTAACTTCAGAGTTCTGTTGGGATTCGGTGCATTAGTACTGGTATGATCGTACCAGTCATGTTGATGTCACAATTCCTTTATGTGTTAACGGTTCACAGTCCCAGCCTAGTGAGATAGCCCATTCAAAATGCCCAATAGGCTTAACGACAACCCACCCGCTTCAACAACACAGCATCCTCGCAAGACATGATATCGATGCGTTGTAGGGCCCACTAATGTCCCGTGAGTAAGGTTTTCGTCCTTTTAACAGCTCACAATGTCAAATCCGGGACGGAAAAATAGACCAAATGAAGAATAGTGGCCCAAAACTGATGAAAACGTTCAATTTTGGGCTCCAAAAAGGGCACAGCGAGCAAGCTAGCCATCCCCGTCGTAGAGCTGTCGGATAGCTTTGCAACAGTATGCTGTGTGCCGCGTAACACCTTACGGATCAAAAGTTATGGGTACCAGAGCGACGGAGACCTGGTCACATGCCCTACGCCTTCGGTTTGCTGGCCCGACCTCCACGTGAAGCGAAGTTGTCTTGCCCAAGTTGCCGTGGGATTAGATAATAGAAATGGGGTGGATACAGTATCTTGGGAACCCTAACTGGAGCAAAAAAATTTGAAAAGGGGGATGCAACACGAGGACTTCCCAGGGGGTCACCCATCCTAGTACTACTCTTGCCCAAGCACGCTTAACTTCGGAGTTCTGATGTGATCCGGTCCATTAGTGTTGGTATGATAGCACCCGTCATGTTGAGGGCATAATTCCTTTATGTATTAACGGTTCACAGTCCTAGCCTAGAGAGATGGCTCATTCAAAAGGCCCAATGGGCTTAACGACAACCCATCCGCTTCAACAACACAGTATCCTCGCAAGACGTGATATCGACGCATTGTAGGGCCCTCTAATGTCCCATGAGTAAAGTTTTCCTACTTTTAACAGCTCACGACATACGATCCGGGACGAAAAAACAGAGCTTAATAAGAAAAGTGTCCCGAAACTGATGAAAACGGGCACAGCGAGGAAGCTGGCTACCCTCGTCGTAGAGCTCTCGTAGAGCTTTGCAACAGTATGCTGTACGCCGCGTAACTCATTACGGATCAAAAGTTATGGGCACCGGAGCGACGGAGACCTGGTCACAAGCCCTACGCTCTCGGTTTGCTGGCCCAGCCTCCACGTGAAGCGAAGTTGTCTTGCCCAAGGTGTCGTGGGATTCGATAATAGAAATGCGGTGGATAAAGTATCTTGGAAACCCTAACCGGAGAAAAAAAAATTGAAAAAGCGGGTGCAACACGAGGACTTCCCAGGGGGTCACCCATCCTAGTACTACTCTCGCCCAAGCACGCTTAACTTCGGAGTTCTGATGGGATCCGGTGCATTAGTGCTGGTATGATCGCACCAATCATGTTGAGGCCACAATTCCTTTATGTGTTAATGGTTCACAGTCCCAACCTAGAGAGATGGCCCAATGGGCTTAACGACAACCCATCCACTTCAACAACGCAGCATCCTTGCAAGACATGATATCAATGAATTGTAGGGCCCTTTAATGTCCAGCGAGTAAGGTTGTCATCCTTTTAACAGCTCACGACGTACGATCCGGGATGGAAAAAGAGAGCCTAATAAGAAAAGTGTCCCAAAACTGATGAAAACGTTTGATTTTGGGCTCCAAAAAGGGGTACAGCGAGCAAGTTGGCTACCCCCGTCATTGAGCTCTCGGAGAGCTTTGCAACAGTATGCTGTGCGCCGCGTAACTCCTTACGGATCAAAAGTTTTGGGCACCGGAGCGACAGAGACCTGGTCACATGACCTACGCCCTCGGTTTGCTGGCCCAACCTCCACGTGAAGCGACGTTGTCTTGCCCAAGGTGCCGTGGGATTCGATAATAGAATTGTGGTGGATAAAGTATTTTGGCAACCCTAATCGGAGCAAAAAAAATTGAAAAGGGGGGTGCAACACGAGGACTTCCTAGGGGGTCACCCATCCTAGTATTACTCTCGCCCAAGCACGCTTAACTACGGAGTTCTGTTGGGATCCGGTGCATTAGTGCTGGTATGATCGCACCCGTCATGTTGAGGGCACAATTCCTTTATGTGTTAACGGTTCACAGTCCCAACCTAGAGAGATGGCCCATTCAGAAGGCCCAATGGGCTTAACGACAACCCATCCGCTTCAACAATGCAGCATCCTCGCAAGACATGATATCGACACAATGTAGGGCCCTCTAATGTCCCGCAAGTAAGGTTGTCGTTCTTTTAACAGCTCACGACATACGATCTGGGACGGAAAAACATGGATAAATAAGAAAAGTAGCCCGAAACTGATGAAAACATTCCATTTTGGACTCAAAAAAGGGGCATAGCGAGCAAGCTAGCTACCCTCGTCGTAGTGTTCTCTAAGAGCTTTCCAACGGTATGTTGTGCGCCGCGTAACGCCTTACGGATCAAAAGTTATGGGCATTGGTGGGACGGAGACCTGGTCACAAGCCCTACGCCCCTGGTTTGCTAGCCCAGCCTCCACGTGAAGCGACGTTGTCTTGCCCAAGGTGCCGTGGGATTCGATAATAGAAATGTGGTGGATAAAGTATCTTGGCAACCCTAACCGGAGCAAAAAAAAATGAAAAGGTGGGTGCAACACGATGACTTCACAGGGGGTCACCCATCCTAGTACTACTCTCGCCCAAGTACGCTTAACTTCGGAGTTCTGATGGGATCCGGTCCATTAGTGCTGGTATGATTTCACCCATCATGTTGAAGACACAATTCCTTTATGTGTTAACGTTTCACAGTCCCAGCATAGAGAGATGGCTCATTCAGAAGGCCCAATGGGCTTCATGACAACCAATCCAATTCAACAACGCAGCATCCTCGTAAGACGTGATATCGACGCATTGTAGGGCCCTCTATTGTGCCGCAAGTAAGGTTGTTGTGCCTTTAACAGCTCACGACGTACGATCCGGGATGAAAAATAGAGCTAAATAAGAAAAGTGGCCCGAAACTGATGAAAACGTTCGATTTTGTGCTCCAAAAATGGGCAGAGTGAGTAAGGTGGCTGCCCCCGTCGTAGAGCTCTCGGAGAGCTTTGCAACGGTATGCTGTGTGCCACGTAACTCATTACGGATCAAAAGTTATGGGCACCAGAGCGAAGGAGACCTGGTCACAAGCCCTACGCCCTTGGTTAGCAGGCCCAGCCACCACGTGAAGCGAAGTTGTCTTGCCCAAGGTGCCATAGGATTTGGTAATAGAAATGTGGTGGATAAAGTATCTTGGCAACTCTAACTGGGGCAAAAAAAAATTGAAATGGGGGGTGCAACACGAGGACTTCACAAGAGGTCATCCATCCTAGTACTACTCTCGCCCAAGCACGCTCAACTTCGGAGTTTTGATGGGATCCGGTGCATTAGTGCTGGTATGATCGCACCCGTCATGTTGAGAGCACAAATCCTTTATGTGTTGATGGTTCACAGTCCCAGCCCAGAGAGATGGCCCATTCAAAAGGCCCAATGGGCTTAACGGTAACCCATCCGCTTCAACAACGTAGCATCCTCGCAAGATTTGATATCGACGCGTACTAGGGCCCTCTATGGTCCCGCAAGTAAGGTTGTCATCCTTTTAACAGCTCACGACGCACGTTCCGGGACGGAAAAACATAGCAAAATTAGAAAAGTGGCCCGAAATTGGTGAAAACGTTCGATTTTGGGCTCCAACAAGGGCACAGCTAGTCAGCTAGCTGCCGCCGCTGTAGAGCTCTCGGAGAGCTTTGCAGCGGTATGCTGTGGGTTGCGTAACTCCTTACGGATCAAAAGTTATGGGTACCGGAGCGACGAAGACCTAATCACCAGCCCTACGCCCTTGGTTTACGGGCCCAGCCTCCACGTGAAGCGAAGTTTTCTTGCCCAAGGGGCCATGGGATTCGATAATAGAAATGTGGTGGATAAAGTATCTTGGCAACCCTAACCGATGCAAAAAAAATTATAAAGGGGGCCACAACACGAGGACTTCTTAGGGGGTCACCCATCCTATTACTACTCTCGCCCAAGCACACTTAACATTAGAGTTCTGATAGGATCCGGTGCATTAGAGTAGGTATGATCGCACCCGTCATGTTGAGGGCACAATTCCTTTATGTGTTAACAATTCACAGTCCCAGCCTAGAGAGATGGACCATTTAGAAGGCCTAATGGGCTTAACGACAACCATTCCGCTTCAACAACGCAACATCCTGTACAGCGAGCTAGCTAGCTGCCCTCGGTATGCTGGCCCAGCTGCTACGTGAAGGGAAGTTGTCTTGCCCAAGGTGCCATTGGATTCGATAATAGAAATGTGGTGGATAAAGTATCTTGGCAACCCTAATCGGAGCAAAAAAAATTGAAAAGGGGGGTGGAAGACGAAGAGTTCCCAGGGGGACACCAATCTTAGTATTACTCTCGCCCAAGCACGCTTAACTTCAGAGTTCTGATGGGATCCGGTCCATTAGTTCTGGTATGATCTCACCAGTCATGTTGAGGGCACAATTCCTTTATGTGTTAACGGTTCACAGTCCCAGCCTAGAGAGATGGCTCATTCAAAAGGCCCAATGGGCTTAACGACAACCCAACCGCTTCAACAACGCAGCATCCTCGCAAGACGTGATATCGACGCATTGTAGGGCCCTCTAATGTCCCACGAGTAAGATTTTCCTGCTTTTAACAGCTCACGACGTACGATCCGGGACGGAAAAACTGAGCTAAATAAGAAAAGTGGCCCAAAACTGATGAAAACGTTCGATTTTGGGCTCCGAAAATAGGCATAGCGAGCAAGCTGGCTGCCCATGTCGTAGAGCTCTCAGAGAGCTTTGCAACGGTATGCTGTGCGCCGCGTAGCTCCTTACGGATTAAAAGTTATGGGCATCGGTGGGACGGAGACCTGGTCATAAGCCCTACGCCCTTGGTATGCTGGCCCAGCCTCCACGTGAAGTGACGTTGTCTTGCCCAAGGTGCCGTGGGATTCGATAATAGAAATGTGGTGGACAAAGTATCTTGCCAACCCTAACCGGAGCAAAAAAAAATGAAAAGGTGGGTGCAACACGAGGACTTCACAGGGGGTTACCCATCCTAGTACTACTCTCGCCCAAGCACGCTTAACTTCGGAGTTCTGATGGGATCCGGTCCATTAGTGCTGGTATGATCGCACCCATCATGTTGAAGACACAATTCCTTTATGTGTTAACGTTTCACAGTCCCAGCCTAGAGAGATGGCTCATTCAGAAGGCCCAATGGGCTTAATGACAACCAATCCGCTTCAAGAACGCAGCATCCTCGCAAGACGTGATATCGACGCATTGTATGGCCCTCTATTGTGTCGCGAGTAAGGTTGTTATGCCTTTAACAGCTCACAATGTACGATCCAGGACAAAAAACAGAGCAAAAGAAGAAAAGTGGGCCGAAACTGATGAAAATGTTCAATTTTGTGCTCCAAAAACGGGAACAGTGAGCAAGCTGGATGCCCAGGTCGTAGAGCTTTCGGAGAGCTTTGCAAAGGTATGATGTGCGCAACGTAACTCATTACAGATCAAAAGTTATGGGCATCAGAGCAACAGGGACCTGGTCATAAGCCCTACGTCCTCGGTTCGCGGGCCTAGCCTCAACGTGAAGCGAAGTTGTCTTGCCCAAGGTACCGTGGGATTCGATAATAGAAATGCGGTGGATAAAGTATCTTGGCAACCCTAACCGGAGCAAAAAAAATTGAAAAGGGGGTACAACACGAGGACTTCACAGGGGGTCACCCATCCTAGTACTACTCTCGTCCAAGCACGCTTAACTTCGGAGTTCTGATAGGATCCGATGCATTAGTGCTGGTATGATCGCACCCGTCATGTTGAGGGCACAATTCCTTTATGTGTTAACGGTTCACATACCCAGCCTAGAGAGATGGCCCATTCAGAAGTCCAATGGGCTTAACAACAACCCATCCGCTTCAACAACGCAGCATCCTCGCAAGATTTGATATCGACGCATTGTAAGGCCCTCTAAGATCCCACGAGTAAGGTTGTCATCCTTTTAACAGCTCACGACGCACGTTCCGGGACGGAAAAACATAGCCAAATTAGAAAAGTGGCCCGAAATTGATGAAAACATTCGATTTTGGGCTCCAAAAAGGGCAAAGCTAGTCAACTAGTTGCCCCCGTTGTAGAGCACTTAGAGAGCTTTCCAGCGGTATGCTGTGGGATGTGCAACTCCTTATGGATCAAAAGTTATGGGCACCGTAATGACGGAGACCTGGTCACAAGCCTTACGCCCTCGGTTTGCTAGCCCAGCTGCTACGTGAAGCAAAGTTGTGTTGCCCAAGGTGCCATGGGATTCGATAATAGAAATGTGGTGGATAAAGTATCTTGGCAACCCTAACCGGAGCAAAAAAAATTGTAAAGGGGGGTACAATACGAGGACTTCCTATGGGGTCACCCATCCAAGTACTACTCTCACCCAAGCACGCTTAACTTTGGAGTTCTGACGCGATCCGGTGCATGAGTGCTGGTATGATCGCACCCGTCGTGTTGATGGCATAATTCCTTTATGTGTTAACGGTTCACAGTCCCAGCCTAGAGAGATGGCCCATTCAGAAGGCCTAATAGGCTTAATGAGAACCCATCCGCTTCAACAAAGCAACATCCTCGCAAGGCGTGATATCGACGCATTGTAGGGCCCTCTAATGCCCCGCCTGTGATAACCCGAACCCGGCATGCATTTAATGGCATTTAATTGCATTTAACTAGTGACATCTTAAATGTTAGCATTGGATTACGTGTTTACTTTTAGTTGAACATTTTTTTGTAACTCTATTTTCATATTTCTTTTAGAAGTAACTAGAATAATACTTGAGCTAATTATTCTAACAGAATATCAACAATTTTCATATTGATGTCAATCAGTTTTATTTTTCTTGCACTTAAGGGCTCGGTTTTCAATTAAATGAAAAGTAGCTCTGAGCCAAAGTAAATTTTAAACTATAATGCTTTTCAAAATGATATATTTCTTAGATTCTTTGAGATTTAATTGTTATTCTTTTATTGTCGCAACGTGCATTGCATATCGAGAGCGTTAGCTAGGAAACGGTTTCCAATCCTCAGCAAATAGTGAAATTAGTATTTAGATGAATAAAATTTTATAATTTAATTGTTGCTAGCTAGAATTAATTTTGGTGTTAGTTATTTAGCTTAAAAATGCACACAAATAAGCCATTTTGACTAGTTTTTAAGTTGTTTGACCAACCTTGACCAACTTTGACCAAATTGTCACCATTTTAAGCTAAAACAAAGCAAAAAAAAAAAAAAGAACTGAACAGAGAGCAAAAGGGCTGAAAAAATGAGGAGAGAAAAAAAAGAAAATTCAACATCAAATCTTCAATTCTTCGCGAGGGCTTGCGCGGGGTGGTTTCCGAGGCATTCTACGAGGTTTCCCTAGCGTCTAGGAGCGTCTAAGGTGAGAGTTTCATCGTTATTTGTGCATTTGAAATATTTGTATCTAAACTTTGATTTTTAGAAATTATTCGTAGATTGTTGTTTAAATTGTTTTGATGCTTCTAGAATGTTCCTTGGCAATTGTAGAACATGTATTTATAGTTTTTTAACATTTTCTGCGGTTAAATGTTGAGATTGGAATATAAAGTTGTTAGTTGAATAGTGTTTTATGAATAGTAAACCCTTGGAACGATGAACTTGCCCCGTTATGCTGTCCGTTGATGTGAAAATGTGCTAGGTATCCTAGAATGCCTAAATGTGTGGTTTAATTGGAATGTGTAATGAAAAAATGGAGAAAAACGGCTTAGTGAAAGTCGGGGTCGTTTCTGTCGACTTTAGCGTTTTCTCATTTTGCGTGATGGCATTGTTTCGGGAGCCCATGGAAGCACTTTTGGTGCAGTCGTGGTGTTGGTTGGATGTTTGGATGGTATAGTTGTAGTTCAAACGAGCAAAGGGGGAAAATCGGGCTTTGCGTGAATTCTAGGGTTAAGTAGGGTTTCGAAGTCTCTAGACGTGCTTTATAGTGACGTAGGAAGATTGGCAAAGTCGGTCTCTGAAACTCATGGCTCGTTTGGAGATGGTAGTGTTTTGATAGTTGGGGCCGATTTGTGACTTTGTGTGTTTTCTTGATATTATGCCTACAGAATGCTTGTTAATGCTGATTATTGCTTGTTATGCTTGCTAATGCTTATTCCGCTTGTTAGAGTTGGTTGTTGATTGAAATGTTTATCCATTGTTGAGAATGCTTGATATTTTGTTTATCGCTCGTTTATCGCCTTGTATCGAGTCTTGCATTGCATAGTATCTCGCGCGTGAGTGATGGGCCTCTCTGGGTAGCCTCGGGTTGCCAGTGTTGGTTGCTCTAGCTCCGCTGCTATTCCCTTTCTCGCTTGGGTTGCCTCCCAGGGATATTTGGGTCGTAGAATTGATGGATACTTCCGGGGTATTCCAAACTGATGTTATAAGGTGGTTGCGCGCTTATTGTCATCGTTGTCAACATCAAGCTCGAGATTGATGTATCGCTCGTGAAATGGTAGATCGCTCGTATAAGTGAACCATAGCCTTCAGAGTGTGGTATAGCTTTGAATGGTTATGTTATTGCTTTCTTTGATTGTTTATTGTGTTGCCAATTATATTGAATGTCTTTTTATTGATTATATTGCTTAACTGTCTTATTTGCATTCTCTCCAATTCGATATCTGTCTCGCCCTCACTGAGTATACGTGTTGTGTATACTCAGTCCTCACCACCATATTTCAGGAAATGTCATGTTAGTTGGAAGTTAGTGATTTCGTGAAAGTTCGTGCCTGAAGAGTTGTCTTGCGTGCCTATGTGGCTTGAGTGTCGAAGTTGTAAAGATATATGATTTCGTATGTTGTTTGTATTTAATGTCAAAAAGTATGTAATTTAAGTTTCATTAGGTTGTTGAAGTAGTTTGATAAGTTAGATTATGTATCTAGTTATTATAACTTAACTTCAATGCATGTTTGTAATGTCCCAAGGAAAAGAATTAGAATGGCATGATAGTTTATTTTATGCAGTAGCTTAGTATGGTTTAATTGTCTAGTTTGAATGTACTTGTCAAAAATGAAAAGAGATGGGTTAGCTTTTAAATTGGAAATATATGTATACTTGCTGAGTTTAATTGTTGAGAACCGAGGCTCGGATGGCCTTGAGGTAGTTTGTATGGTTGGACACGGTGTTGGTCCACTTATATGCTGTCGTAGGTTTTACATTTCGCCTAGAAACAGGGGAGACTCCGTCTGTTTTCCCTGAAAATTATGCCAGGGTTTGGTTTGGGTTGTGATTAGATCGATTGATAGAACCTCCGGTCTCGAGAGGGATCGAGGTGTTACATGTGGTATCAGAGCTTGTCTAGCTCATAAGCCGGGACAGGGTCCTCGGTCTGGTGGGTAGTGACCCTTGAATGTGTGCTTGTTAAGTGTGTCTTGAAAGTGTATGCTTGTATGTGAGATTTTGTGTCTTGACTTGAATTATGTACTTATGTGATAAAGTTATGTGTTATGTGTTAAATGTTTCTCAAGAAAGGTGAAATGCCTAGTTGTCTATCGAATTGACTTATTGAATTGGGATTGTGAATTGAATTGACCTCATGGATTGTTATTTGCTTGAAGTATTGCTTGTAATATGTGTATTGGAATGTCTTGAATTGGTTGTGGTGTAATTTGAATTGATTATGTTGTGCTTGACTTGATTGTTATGCTTGAGTGACTTTGTTAAATAAACTCTTTTGTAAACTTGCTGGCATAATAGCTTAAGGCATATGTAAAACTGTGATATATTGGCATTTATACATGTCCTATTGAAATGGTAAGTAAGTCCTCTTCCTCCCCTGAAGAAAGTGGTTCACCGCTGGCTTTTCAAGGTGTATGGATTGGCAGGAAATGAATGGCACTTGACTAGCCTTTATTTGGGAATTGGTGTTTGCTTTTGGAGCTCGGTTATTGGCAAATCTCTATGGTCCTCCTCTGTGCTTAACATATGTGAAAGAATAGTTTTCTCTTGGGGTTTTATTTGGTTATTCTTTGGAGCATTCTTTGGTTTTCTTAATGGGTATTCTTTGGAGACTTCTGTTGGCATTTCTCGGTGGATTTGGCTATTGGGATTTCAATCGGCCTTACTGCACAGTATTATCTATGGTATATGTGTCTCGGTCTTTATTGGTGTGATACTGGCATCCCTGATTGGAAATTCTTCAATGGTATTTTATGGAATTCTCAGTGGCCAATTATTTAGTATTTACTTATTGGGCAAACTTGGCTACTTTCTTATTGGAGCATTGTTTCGGATATCTTCTTCAGTGTTCCTCAGTAGGTTTGGTATTTGGAGTTCCTATCAGACTTATTGTATAATACTACTTATGGTATTCTTTGAAATTCTTATTGGGCGTTCTATTGGTATTTTCCTTATTGGCAAAGTTGTATGAAGTTCTCACTTGGCAAACAGTGAAGAGGCCTCAGAGTTTGGTCTCGGTATATTGTTCACCAGTTCAGAGTTTGTCCTTGGAGTTTTCGTCCATCTGAGAAACTATACTTGTTATTCAACTTGATTGTCTTATTGGGCACATTATATTTTCTCTGCTATTTCCTCTGACATTCTTCTCAGCATTTGATAGCGATATTCGAAAATTTAATTGGTTATCCTATGGGGTTATTATTTGGAAGACTTCTTTGGACCTTTTGAAGTATATTTGATTGGGTTCTTAGTATTTCCTTCAGCACTCTTAACAGGGTATTCTTCTATGAAATTCAAAACCAGCGGGGTAATTCTTTGGACCTCTAGATGGAACCTTTGATTGGGCCTTTATTTGGCTTTTTGCTTGGGGATTCTCGGGCAGTAAAAGTTAGACTTCTATTGGAGATTCGTGCGTGGGGTATTCTTCTTGTCGTTATGGTGTGGTATTAATGACATCTACAGTATCTTTGCTTTAGTCTTTATTGGTATTATCTCGGCGCCTTTGGTTGGAATTTTATTCTTTTTCGATATTCGTGTCAACGGGATTCTTGTGCGGTATCTACATTTGAGCCTTTATTCGGCATTACTGCTTGGAATTTCTTCTTAAACTTCCCTATTGGTTATCTTGATTAATATACTTGCTCAACAGCTGATGAAGATTAGTCAGAGTTGGATTTCAGTAGATGTAGAGTTCTATTGGAAGAAGAATTGCGAGCACGCAATTGTTTTAAGGGGGGAAGGATGTGATAACCCGAACCCAACATGTATTTAATGGCATTTAATTGCATTTAACTAGTGACATCTTAAATGTTAGCATTGGATTATGTGTTTACTTTTAGTTGAACATTTATTTGTAACTCTATTTTCATATTTCTTTTAGAAGTAACTAGAATAATACTTGAGCTAATTATTCTAATAGAATATCAACAATTTTTCATATTGATGTCAATCAGTTTTATTTTTCTTGCACTTAAAGGCTCGGTTTTCAATTAAATGAAAAGTAGCTCCGAGCCGGAGTAAATTTTAAACTATAATGCTATTCAAAATGATATATTTCTTAGATTCTTCGAGATTTAATTGTTATTCTTTTATTGTCGCAACGTGCATTGCATATCGAGAGCGTTAGCTAGGAAACGGTTTCCAGTCCTCAGCAAATAGTGAAATTAGTATTTAGATGACTAAAATTTTATAGTTTAATTGTTGGTAGCTAGAATTGATTTTGGTGTTAGTTATTTAGTTTAAAAATGCACAAAAATAAGCCATTTTGACTAGTTTTTAAGTTGTTTGACCAACCTTGACCAACTTTGACCAAATTGTCACAATTTTAAGCTAAAACAAAGCAATAAAAAAAAAAAAGAACTGAACAGAGAGCAAAAGGGCCGAAAAAATTAGGAGAGAAAAAAAAAGAAAATTCAACATCAAATCTTCAATTCTTCGCGAGGGCTTTGACGGGGTAGTTTCCGAGGCGTTCTACGAGGTTTTCCTAGCGTCTAGGAGCATCTAAGGTGAGAGTTTCATCGTTATTTGTGCATTTGAAATATTTGTATCTAAACTTTGATTTTTAGAAATTATCCGTAGATTGTTGTTTAAATCGTTTTGATGTTTCTAGAATGTTCCTTGGCAATTGTAGAACATGTATTTATAGATTTTTAACATTTTCTGCGGTTAAATGTTGAGATTGAAATAAAAAGTTGTTAGTTGAATAGTGTTTTATGAATAGTAAACCCTTGGAATGATGAACTTGCCCCGTTATGCTGTCCGTTGATGTGAAAATGTGCTAGGTATGCTAGAATGCCTAAATGCGTGGTTTAATTGGAATGTGTAATGGAAAAACGACTTAGTGAAAGTCGGGGTCGTTTAGGTCGACTTTAACATTTTCTCATTTTGCATGATGGCATTGTTTCGGGAGCCCATGGAAGCACTTTTTGTGCAGTCGTGGTGTTGGTTGGGTGTTTGGTTGGTATAGTTGTAGTTCAAACGAGCAAAGGGGAAAAATCGGGCTTTGCGTGAATTCTAGGGTTAAGTAGGGTTTCGGAGTCTCTAGACGTGCTTTATAGTGACGTAGGAAGATTGGCGAAGTCGGTTTCCGTAACTCGTGGCTCGTTTGGAGATGGTAGTGTTTTGATAGTTAGGGCCGATTTGTGACTTTGTGTATTTTCTTGATATTATGCCTATAGAATGCTTGTTAATGCTTATTATTGCTTGTTTTGCTTACTAATGCTTATTCCACTTGTTAGAGTTGGTTGTTGATTGAAATGTTTATCCGTTGTTGAGAATGCTTGATATCTTGTTTATCGCTCGTTTATCGCCTTGTATCGAGTCTTGCATTGCATAGTGTCTTGCGCGTGAGTGATGAGCCTCTCTGGGTAGCCTCGGGTTGCCAGTGTTGGTTGCTCTAGCTCCGCTGCTATTCCCATTCTCGCTTGGATTGCCTCCCAGGGAGATTTGGGTCGTAGAATTGATGGATAATTCCGGGGTATTCCAAACTGGTGTTATAAGGTGGTTGCGTGTGTAACACCCGAGCCCGACCATGCATTTATTAATTCATTTACATTTATTTGTTTCATTACTTTGCATTATTTTTGGGAAGCGTGCATTAATACCTATTTGCTTTTATTTAATTTATAATTAATTGACTTGTCGGGACAAATAATTTATAATTTTATTGATTTAAATTTATTCTATTTGCCTTACAATTAAATTTATTTTACTAATATGTAAATTGATTTAATTCAACTTATTGAATGTGAAGCCCCAAACTCGGGAATAATTATTTTTATTATTTTCACCATTTATATTTATTTAAATTACATTTAATTGATTACGTGAAAGTTCATGCTTGAAGAGTTGTTTTGCGTGCCTATGTGGCTTGAGTGTCGAAGTTTGCAAAGATATGTGTTTTCATATGTTGTATGTAATTTTATTAAAAGAAATGTAATTTAATATAGCTAAGTAGTTGAGATAGATTGATAAGCTAGTTATGTATTTAGTAGTATAGTTAATCTCGATGGATGTTTGTAATTGTCTAAAAGAAAATAGTTTGGATGGTAAGGTAGAATATTTAATGCAGTAGAGTAGAATGGATTAAATGTCAAGTTGAATGTTCTTGTAAAAGATGTAAAAGATAGGTTAGTTTTAAACTGGAAATGTATATTTATATGTTGTGTTTAGTTGTTGAGAACCAAGGCTCGGATGGCCTTGAGGTGGTTGAATGTTTGGACATGGTATTGGTCCACTTATATGCTGTTACAGGATTTCATATTTTGCCTAGAAACAGGGGAGACTCCGTCCGTTTTTCCCTAAAAGTTATGCCCGGGTTTGGTTTTGGGTTGTGATTAGATTGATTGATAGAACTTCCGATCTCGAGAGGGATCGGGGTGTTACAGGTGGTATCAGAGCCAGGTTTAGCTCATAAGCCGGGACAGGGTCCTCGGTCTGGCGGGTAGTGACCCTTGAATGTGTGCTTGTTAAGTGTGTCCTAAAAGTGTATGCTTGTATGTGAGATTGTGTGTCTTGACTTGAATGAATGCTCCTATGTGATATAGTTATGTGTTAATTGTGTGCTAAGTGAAGTAAAATGTTTAGTTATGCATTGAATTGACTTATCGAATTGGCATTGTGAATCGAATTGATCTCGTGAATTGTTATTTGTTTGAAGTATTGTTTGTAATGTGTGTTTTAAAATGTCTTGAATTGATTATGTTATGCTTGACTTGATTGCCGTGCTTGAGTGACTTTGTTGAATAAACTATTTTGTAAACTTGCTTGCATAATAGTTTAAAGCATAAATGTATATACATGTGATATCCTGGCATTCATGCATAGTCTGTTGAAATAGTAAGTTGATCCTCTTCCTCCCCGTAAAGAGAGATGATTAGTGGTAGACCTTCCGTTATGCGGACCAGTTGGAATGAGAGGCATTTGATCAGTCATCTATTTGGGAGTCAGTAGAGTCAGTGTTCATATTTGAAACACGGCCATTGAAATTCTTCTATGGCCTTCTTCTATGCTCAGCTGCTGTTCTTAATAGGAACCTTTATTTGGTCTCCTGGTTCAGTATACATATTTGAGGATTTTCTCTGGGATTTCTAATTGAAGATTCTCGCTTAGTGTATTTCCTTGGTATTATACCTGGACTTCTTATGGTTACTTTCATGGATGTATTAACTAGAATATTGAGTCAGACTTCCTGCTGGTACTCCTTGCTGGGATTCTGATATGGTCTTCGACTTCAGAGGGAGTTCTTACTTGGATTTCTGAGTAGTATCTTCATAAGAGCTTTTATTTGCTCTCCTTCCTCAGGATTTCTCATAGGGTTTTCGGTTGGTATTTTATTGGAATTCTTGTTGGGATTTCATATTGGAGTTTGTATGCGGTGTTCAGTATTTGATTATTAGTATTCAATACTTCATCTTGTATGATCGAGACAGAGTTATTGTCGTTTTATGTGAAGCCCTCTTCAAGGAAGAATTGCGAGGACGCAATTGTTTAAAGGAGGGAAGGATGTAACACCCGAGCCCGACCATGCATTTATTAATTCATTTACATTTATTTGTTTCATTACTTTGCATTATTTTTGGGAAGCGTGCATTAATACCTATTTGCTTTTATTTAATTTATAATTAATTGACTTGTCGGGACAAATAATTTATAATTTTATTGATTTAAATTTATTCTATTTGCCTTACAATTAAATTTATTTTACTAATATTTAAATTGATTTAATTCAACTTATTGAATGTGAAGCCCCAAACTCGGGAATAATTATTTTTATTATTTTCACCATTTATATTTATTTAAATTACATTTAATTGATTACGTGAAAGTTCATGCTTGAAGAGTTGTTTTGCGTGCCTATGTGGCTTGAGTGTCGAAGTTTGCAAAGATATGTGTTTTCATATGTTGTATGTAATTTTATTAAAAGAAATGTAATTTAATATAGCTAAGTAGTTGAGATAGATTGATAAGCTAGTTATGTATTTAGTAGTATAGTTAACCTCGATGCATGTTTGTAATTGTCTAAAAGAAAATAGTGAGAATGGTATGGTAGAATATTTAATGCAGTAGATTAGAATGGATTAAATGTCAAGTTGAATGTTCTTGTAAAAGATGTAAAAGATAGGTTAGTTTTAAACTGGAAATGTATATTTATATGTTGTGTTTAGTTGTTGAGAACCAAGGCTCGGATGGCCTTGAGGTGGTTGAATGTTTGGACATGGTATTGGTCCACTTATATGCTATTACAGGATTTCATATTTTACCTAGAAACAGGGGAGACTCCGTCCGTTTTCCCTGAAAATTTATGCCCGGGTTTGGTTTGGGTTGTGATTAGATTGATTGATAGAACTCCTGGTCTCGAGAGGGATCGGGGTGTTACAGCGCGCTTATTGTCATCGTTGTCAACATCAAGCTCGAGATTGATGTATCGCTCGTGAAATGGTACATTGCTCGTATGAGTGAACCATAGCCTTCAGAGTGTGGTATAGCTTTGAATGGTTGTGTTATTGCTTTCTTTGATTGTTTATTGTCTTGCGAATTATATTGAATGTGTTTTTATTGAATTATATTTCTTAACTGTCTTATTTGCGTTGCACGACTTTCTTTCTCTCCAATTCGATATCTGTCTCGCCCTCACTGAGTATACGTGTTGTGTATACTCACTCATCACCACCATATTTCAGGAACTGTCATGTTAGCTGGAAGTTCGTGATTTCGTGAAAGTTCGCGCCTGAAGAGTTGTCTTGCGTGCCTATGTGGCTTGAGTGTCGAAGTTGTAAAGATATATGATTTCGTATGTTGTTTGTATTTAATGTCAAAAAGTATGTAATTTAAGTTTCATTAGGTTGTTGAAGTAGTTTGATAAGTTAGATTATGTATCTAGTTATTATAACTTAACTTCAATGCATGTTTGTAATATTCAAAGGAAAAGAATTAGAATGGCATGATAGTTTATTTTATGCAGTAACTTAATATGGTTTAACTGTCTAGTTTGAGTGTACTTGTCAAAAATGAAAATAGATAGGTTAGCTTTTAAATTGAAAATGTATGTATACTTGCTGAGTTTAATTGTTGAGAATCGAGGCTCGGATGGCCTTGAGGTAGTTTGTTTGGTTGGACACAGTGTTGGTCCACTTATATGCTGTCGCAGGTTTTACATTTCGCCTAGAAACAGGGAGACTCCGTCCGTTTTCCCTGAAAATTATGCCGGGGGTTTGGTTTGGGTTGAGATTAGATCGATTGATAGAACCTCCGGTCTCTAGAAGGATCGGGGTGTTACACCGCCAGTAAGGTTGTCGTGCTTTTAACAGCTCACGACGTACGATCCAGGACGGAATAACATAGCTAAATAAGAAAAGTGGCCCGAAACGGATGAAAACGTTCCATTTTGGGCTACAAAAAGGGTTCAGCGAGCAAGCTAGCTGCCCCCATCGTAGAGCTTTCGGAGAGCTTTCCAACAGTATGCTGTATGCTGCGTAACTCCTTACGGATCAAAAGTTATAGGCACCGGAGCGATGGAGACCTGGTCACAAGCCCTACGCCCTCGGTTTGCTGGCCCAACCTCCACGTGAAGCGACGTTGTCTTGCCCAAGGTGCTGTGGGATTCGATAATAGAAATGTGCTGGATAAAGTATCTTGGCAATCTTAATCGGAGCAAAAAAAATTTAAAAAGTGGGTGCAACACGAGGACTTCCCAGGGGGCCACCCATCCTAGTACTACTCTCGCCCAAGCACGCTTAACTTCGGAGTTCTAATGGGATCCGGTGCATTAGTGCTGGTATGATCGCACCCGTCATATTGAGGGCACAATTCATTTATGTGTTAACGGTTCACAGTCCCAACCTAGAGAGATGGCTCATTCAGAAGGCCCAATGGGCTTAACGACAACCCATCTGCTTTAACAACGCAGCATCCTCGCAAGACATGATATCGACGCATTGTAGGGCCCTCTAATGTCCCGCGAGTAGGGTTGTCATGCCTTTAACAGCTCACGACGTACGATTCGGGACAGAAAAACAGAGCTAAATAAGAAAAGTGGCCCGAAACAGATTAAAACGTTCGATTTTGGGCTCCAAAAATGGGCACAACAAGCAAGCTTGCTGCCCTCCTCGTAGAGCTCTCGGAGAGCTTTGCAACGGTTTGTTGTGCACCACGTAACTCCTTACGGATCTAAAGTTATGGGCACCGGAGCGACGGAGACCTGGTCACAAGCCCCACGCCCTTGGTTTGCTAGCCTAGCCTCCACATGAAGCGACGTTGTGTTGCCCAAGGTGCCGTGGGTTTCGATAATAGAAATGTGTTGGATAAAGTATCTTGGCAACCCTAACCGGAGCAAAAAAAAGTGAAAAGGGGGGGTGCAACACGAGGACTTCACAGGGGGTCACCCATCCTAGTGCTACTCTCGCCCAAGCACGCTTAACTTCGGAGTTCTGATAGGATCCAGTGCATTAGTGCTGGTATGATCGCACCCATCATATTGATGGCGCAATTCCTTTATGTGTTAACGGTTCACAGTCCCAGCCTAGAAAGATGGCCCATTCAGAAGGACCAATGGGCTTAACGACAACCCATCCGCTTCAACAACACAGCATCCTCGCAAGACGTGATATCAACAAATTGTAGGGCCCTCTAATGTCCCGCGAGTAAGGTTTTCGTGCTTTTAATAGCTCACGACATACGATCCTTGACCGAAAATTAGAGCTAAATAAGAAAAGTGGCCCAAAACTAAAAAAACTTTCGATTTTGGGCTCTAAAAAGGGGCATAGCGAGCAAGCTGGCGGCCAACGTCGTAGAGCTCTCAGAGAGATTTGCAACGGTATGCTGTGCCCCCCGTAACTCATTCCGAATCAAAAGTTATGGGCACCGGAGCGACGGAGACCTGGTCACAAGCCCTACGCCCTCGGTTTGCTAGCCCAGCCTCCACGTGAAGCGAAGTTGTCTTGCCCAAGGTGTCGTGGGATTCAATAATAGAAATGTGGTAGATAAAGTATCTTGCAACCCTAACCGGAGCAAAAAAAATTGAAAAGTGGGGTGCAACACGAGGACTTCACAGGGGGTCACCCATCATAGTACTACTCTCGCCCAAGCATGCTTAACTTCGGAGTTCTGATGGGATCCGGTGTATTAGTGCTGGTATGATCGCACCCGTCATGTTGAGGGCACAATTCCTTTATGTGTTAACAGTTCACAGTCCCAGCCTAGAGAGATGGCTGATTCAGAAGGCCGAATGGGCTTAATGATAACCCATCCGCTTCAACAACACAGCATCCTCGCAAGATATGATATCGATGTGTTGTAGTGCCCTCTAATGTCCCGCGAGTACAGTTGTCGTCCTTTTAACAGCTCACGACGTACGTTCTGGGATGGAAAAACTGAGCAAAATCAAAAAAGTAGCCCGAAATTGATGAAAACGTTCGATTTTGGGCTCCAAAAAGGGCAAAGCTAGCAAGCTAGCTGCCCCCATCGTAGAGCTCTCAGAGAGCTTTCCATCGGTATGCTGTACGCTGCGTAACTCCTTACAGATCAAAAGTTATGGGCACCGGAACGACGGAGACTTGGTCACAAGCCCTACGCCCTCGGTTTGCTGGCCCATCCTCTACGTGAAGCGAAGTTGTCTTGCCCAAGGTGCCGTGGGATTTGGTAATAGAAATATGGTGGATAAAGTATCTTGGCAACCCTAACCGGGGCAAAAAAATTGAAAATGGGGGTACAACACGAGGACTTTCCAGTGGGTCACCCATCCTAGTACTACTCTCGCCCAAGCACGCTTAACTTTGGAGTTCTGATATGATCCGGGGCATTAGTGCTGGTATGATCGCACCCGTCATGTTGATGGCACAATTCCTTTATGTGTTAACAGTTCACAGTACAACCTAGAGAGATGGCCCATTCAGAAGGCCCAATAGGCTTAACGACAACCCATCCGCTTCAACAACGCAGTATCCTCGCTAGACGTGATATCGACGCATTGTAGGGCCCTCTAATGTCCAGCGAGTAAGGTTGTCATCCTTTTAAAAGCTCACAACGTACGATCCGGGATGAAAAAATAGAGCTTAATAAGAAAAGTGGCCCGAAACTGATGAAAATGTTCACTTTTGGGCTCCAAAAACGGCACAGCGAGCAAGCTACCCCCATCGTAGACCTCTCAGAGTGCTTGGCAATGGTATGTTGTGCACCGCGTAACTCCTTACAGATCAAAAGTTATGGGCACCGGAGCGAAGGAGACTTGGTCACAAGCCCTATGCCCTTGTTTTGCTAGACCAGCCTCCACGTGAAGCGAAGTTGTATTGCCCAAGGTGCCGTGGAATTCGAGAATAGAAATGTGGTCGATAAAGTATCTTGTAAACCCTAACCGGAGCCAAAAAAATTGAAATTGGGGGTGCAACATGAGGACTTCACCGGGGGTCACCCATCCTAGTACTACTCTTAAGATTTAACACTTAACGTTTTGGCCTAAACTCCAAAATTTTCTGAAAAACCGGCAGCATAACGGTTGTAATTGGGCTCTTTGGTTTGGCCTAATTCTCTAAACGCCTCAAATTTCTCTAATCTCAATTTCATTTCCAACTAGGATTACCATTTAACAACAATTGAAATACCTATTGGTCATCTCGATATCTCGTTTGATTTATAACCTAACATGATACTATGTCTCGTTTGTTTGTTTATCCTCGTTACAAAAGTACCTGTTGATCTTAGCTTAATAGCGAGTACCTGTTTAAGATTGGATAAGTTCATTTACTTAGTCCTTAACTAATACGTCATGACCTATTGTAAATACTAGCGGTAATAATAGCAAAAACGATCATAGTAGCGTCTAGTGTCAGTCTACTTAATATCAATACAAACCAAAATTAGACCCCAAATTAAAACGGGGGTCTTTTTACATTACAAATAGCAAGCAACGTAAAAGAAATAGTCTTCAAGTAGCATAGAGTTCACAAGTAGCCACAATCACGCAAAGCACACAAGACAGGCAATCACTCCAAGGATTCATCGTTAGGCACATTGTCCTCGGGTACCTGTTCTGGATCTTCTTCACCTGAGATGATAAAAGAGGGTGAGTCCTTATGAACTCAGTGAGGGGGAACGAGAAATAGGGTTTGAAACTCATTTTCCAGTTCAACTTATGAAAATCCTTTTGCAAGCATGAATATAACAATAATATAAGTACAGGCACATAAATACTAGTCTTTCCTCCCCGAGGTTCTCTAGGAACCAAGCGAGAGTACTTATACATATAGTAAAAGGATACAGTGAGCTTTTGCTCTCATATCAGTTCCAGAATCAGTTGTTGCGGCCGACTTCAAATCATTCCCCAAACACGCCAGGTGGGAGTACTCCAGATGTACCCCGAAATCCTACGACCCAACTCTCCGAGGAAGTCTAGCCCCCAAGCGAGAGAGGGAATGCGACCATGGTAGTCACGAGTGCACCGGCAAGCCCGATGCCGCCCGGTATGTGTGATCGTTACCATGCCGACAGGAAAGGTTGCAACCATGCATGCAGTGCACATTTATGACATTAACATATCACGTTAGGAGGTCAACAAAGTAGGTTGCCTCCGGACAGTCATAAGATTGCACATTGACAAGTAAACAGGCAGGGCACGATAAGACAAGTAATTTCACTTGAAAGGCATATAGAGTTATATGAACATTAAACGAGCAGCCATGTAACACATGTAAATCAATCCATATAACTCATTTCGAAGTCCACGTAATCAGGTGATAGGATTATTCAACATGCAACAACATCTACGTGGGTTCGGATGCAGGAAAAGCCTATTTGTCAACATGCAATGATCAAAATTACATTTAAGGTTATAAGGGCATCTACGGGCAGCCTATTAAGCATATAATTCCACACAATATCCAAATGATCATCACTTAGCAAGACTACCTAGTCATTAGGGTTTCCATTTCGTGCATATCCGTGCAATTTAAGCCCCAAACCAATTCAAAATCAATCTCAAGCCATGCATTATTTAATTAAACATCCTCAAACATTCAAAACAGCCCACACAACATCCCAAAGCTATAATCCCAAGCATTTATTTCAACAAGAGAAGTTACAACAATTTTTCTAAGCATAACACTAAGTGAAACCCTTACTGCAATAGGCTGTTTCCTCACAATCATTAAGATAAGCAAACAATCTACAATTCCAGTGAATAAGATTTCAAATTAAATCTTAATAAGTGAACTAAAATCAGAAACAAACCTTGCATCATTTGGAGTTCGGCATCATTAGTTATAGCCGAAACAGTGGGATAGCACAAAACTGTCCAGATTTGCATACATTTCGATAATTGACGTTTTTGAGGTCCTTAGGGTCAGTTTTAGCCTTAGTCCATTTCTGACAAAAATGTCCATAACTGAAAAATATAGTAGCACACAAAATTTCATGCATTTTGGACATCATTTACTAAGTCAAATCTGATTCGTTCTACAAGGTCAGTGCATTTATCAAAACCTGCTTCATTTTTTTTTTCAGATTTCCAGATTTGGACACATTTTAAAGATTTGCCATTTTGAGGACTTTAGAATCAGAATTAGCTTTGTCCTATTTCTGCAAAAAATGTTCAAAACTGGCAAAACTAGTCACCTACCAATTTTCATGCATTTTCAGCATCATTTTCCTAGCAAAACTCACCACGAAAGAACTGGTCAGAGAGCTGTCACATAATCCGACTTCACCTATCATCACTTTCAAGCCAAGATCTTGCCATGCATGGTTGAAGAAGCTTATGGACGAACATATAACTCAAGTACAGAAGCAAAGACATACATTTATGAGCATGCATGTGAATTTGTGAAGGATTTTCAAAAGGTTTTAGCCCTCACCTTAGCAATCAACCAAGAGGATGCACAAAACTTGTCGAAGCACAATTTTCTTCTTCTCCTTTGCCTAGCCGAGGTTCCAACTAGATTTTCTCTATTTTTCCTAGCTTAGTGACCAAGCTCTTAGTACATGCATGAGGTTAGAACAAGAAGAAAAGAAATGGAAGCTTAAAAACTCACCTAGGGCTGAAATGAAGACTTCAAAGGACATGCATGTGTGATTTTCGTATCCTAGCTTGTTTGCTTGAGTTTCTTTGATTGTTGCTTGTCTTGATGCACCATGAGTTGATGAAGATGAGCAAAGGATGGTGAGAACTCAGCCAAGGCCGAGAGATAGTGAGGAGAATGAGAGGGAGAGAGAGAAGTTGAGAGGAAATGAGAGAATATGACAAAGAGTGAAGCCTTTGCATTCTTCAAGCAAGTGGTCGGCCTTGGGCCATTAAAAATCTGATTTTTTTTGTCTTCAATGTGTGATTTTAAAATGTTAGCATGGGCATGAAGTGTTTGGTCGAACAAGGAGAGGAATTGAGGTGGTTTTGAGCAATTTTTTTTTATGCATTGATAAGTGTTTTTGTGTCATGTCTTGTCTAGAATCATTTTGAATTAAACATGCATGCAAAGAAACCACATAGTTGTCGGCCAAAGCTTCTCAATAATCTGAATTTTTGTCATGTTTTGGATGTTATTTAATTGTGTGTAGGAAGTGCAAAAAGAATAAAGAATGTCTAGCTTTTTGTGTTATTTTGTCTTCTAGTGAGTTGAATTAGGATTATAATATTGATAGTGGAGTTTGAAGGATTATTTAATAGTCTAGTGCTTTGTGTAAGATGCTTTCTTGTTTAGCGTGAGGGCACGCTTTCCTAGGTCTAGGGCACGCACTACGAGGTAGGACACGAACTACGAGACGAACACACGTTTTTCAAGTAAATGCACGCAACCCTAAATGAATGCACATAATTCAATGCAATGCACGTAAATTGAGGTACGACTCTTAAACCTAGGTTAGGACACGTAATTCAAGGTCAGGGCACTCAAAATGAGACAACGCACGCAATTCAAAGTTGGGGCACGTAAGTCAAGGATTAAGGCACATAATTCTAGGTCAAGGCACGAATGACGAGGCATGCACGAAAACCAAGACAGGGCATATAATCCAAGGTCAGTCATATCAATCTTGGTCTATGGCACGCAAATCAAGATAACATACGTTATTCGGGGTCGGGCCTCACACCCGTCATGTTGAGGGCACAATTCCTTTATGTGTTGACGGTTCACAGTCCCAGGCTAGAGAGATGGCCCATTCAAAAGGCCCAATGGGCTTTACGACAACCCATCTGCTTCAACAATGCAGCATCCTAGCAAGACGTGATATCAACGTGTTGTAGGGCCCTCTAATGTCCCGCGAGTAAGGTTGTCGTCCTTTTAACAGCTCACGATGTACGATCCGGGACGGAAAAACAGAGCAAAAGAAGAAAAATGGCCTGAAACTGATGAAAACATTACATTTTGGGCTCCAAAAATGAGCACAGCGAGTAAGCTAGATGCCCCCGTTGTAGAGCTCTCAGAGAGCTTTGCAACGGTATGTTGTGCGCCTTGTAACTCCTTACGGATCAAAAGTTATGGGCCCCGGAGCGCAGGAGACTTGGTCACAAGCCCTATGCCCTAGGTTTGCTGGCCCAGCCTCCACGTGAAGCGAAGTTGTCTTGCCCAAGGTGCCGTGGGATTCGATAGTAGAGATATGGTGGATAAAGTATCTTGGCAACCCTAACCGGAGCAAAAAAAAATTGAAAAGGGGGGTGCAACACGAGGACTTCACCCGGGGTCACCAATCCTAGTAGTACTCTCGCCAAAGCACGTTTAACTTTAGAGTTCTGATGGGATCCGGTCCATTAGTGCTGGTATGACCGCACCCGTCATGTTGAGGGCACAATTCCTTTATGTGTTAACAGTTCACAGTCCCAGCCAAGAGAGATGGCTCATTCAGAAGCCCCAATGGGCTCAACGACAACCCATCCGTTTCAACAACGTAGCATCCCCGCAAGACGTGATATCGACGCATTGTACGACCCTCTAATGTCCAGCGAGTAAGGTTGTCGTGCTTTTAACTGCTCACGACATACGATCCGGGATGGAAAAACAGAGCTAAATAAGAAAAGTGGCCAGAAACTTATAAAAATGTTCGATTTTGGGCTACAAAAAGGGGCACAACGAGCAAGCTAGCTGCCCTCGTTTTAGAGCCCTCGGAGAGCTTTGCAACGGTATGCTGTGCGCCCCGTAACTCCTTACAGATCAAAAGTTATGGGCACCGGAGCGACGGAGACCTGGTCACAAGCCCTACCCCCTCAGTTTGTTGGCTTAGCCTCCACGTGAAGCGACGTTGTCTTGCCCAAGGTGCCGTGGGATTCGATAATAGAAATGTCAGTGATAAAGTATCTTGGCAACCCTAACCGGAGCAAAAAAAATTGAAAAGGGGGGAGCAACACGAGGACTTCATAGAGGGCTACCCATCCTAGTACTACTCTCGCCCAAGCATGCTTAACTTCGGAGTTCTGATGGGATCAGGTCCATTAGTGCTGGTATGATCGCACCCATCATGTTGAGGGCATAATTCCTTTATGTGTTAACGGTTCACAGTCCCAGCCTAGAGAGATGGCTCATTCCGAAGGCCCAATAGGCTTAACGACAACCCATCCGCTTCAACAACATAATATCTTCGCAAGACGTGATATTGATGCATTGTAAGGCCCTCTTATGTGCTGCGAGTAAGGTTTTCGTGCTTTTAACAGCACACGACGCACGATCCGGGATAGAAAAATAGAGTTAAATAAGAAAAGTGGCCCAAACCTGATAAAAACGTTCGATTTTGGGCTCCAAAAATAGGTACAGCGATCACGCTTGCTGCCCCCGTCGTACAGCTCTCGGAGAGCTTTGCAACGGTATGCTGTACGCCGCGTAACTCCTTACAGATCAGAAGTTATGGGCACCGGAGCGAAGGAGACCTGGTCACAAGCCCTACGCCCTTGGTTTGCTGGCCCAGCCTCCACGTGAAGCAAAGTTGTCTTGCCCAAGGTGCCGTGGGATTCAATAATAGAAATATGGTGGATAAAGCATCTTGGCAAGCCTAGCCGGGGCAAAAAAAATTGAAAAGGGGGGTGGAACACGAAGACTTCACAAGGGTTTCCCATCCTAGTACTACTCTCGCCCAAGCACGCTTAACTGCGGAGTTCTGATGGGATCTGGTGCATTAGTGCTGGTATGATCGCACCCGTCATGTTGAGGGCACAATTCCTTTATATGTTAACGGTTCACAGTCCCAGTCTAGAGAGATGGCCCATTCAGAAGGCCCAATGGGTTTAACGACAGCCCATCCGCTTCAACAACGTAGCATCCTCGCAGGAAATGATATCGACGCGTTGTAGGGCCCTCTACTGTCCCGCTAGTAAGGTTGTCGTGCTTTTAATAGCTCATGACGTATGATCCGAGATGAAAAAACAGAGCAAGAGAAGAAAAGTGGCCAGAAATTGATGAAAACGTTCGATTTTGGGCTCCAAAAAGGGCACAGCTAGCAAGCTTGCTTTCCCCATCATAGAACTCTCGGAGAGCTTTGCAACGGTATGCTGTGGGATACGTAACTCCTTGCGGATCAAAAGTTATGGGCACCGAAGCGATGGAGACCTGGTCACAAGCCCTATGCCCTCGATTTGCTGGCCCAGCCTCCACGTGAAGCGAAGTTGTCTTGCCCAAGGTGCAGTGGGATTCGATAATAGAAATGTGGCGGATAAAGTATCTTGGCAACCCTAACCGGAGCAAAAAAAAATTGAAAAGGGGGATGCAACACGATGACTTCACAGGGCGTCACCCATCCTAGTACTACTCTCGCCCAAGCATGCTTAACTTCGGAGTTCTGATGGGATCCGGTGCATTAGTGCTGGTATGATTGCACCCGTCATGTTGAGGGCACAATTCCTTTATGTGTTTACGGTTCACAGTCCCAGCCTAGAGAGATGGCCCATTCACAATGCCCAATGGGCTTAACGACAACGCATCCGCGTCAACAATGCAGCATCCTCAAAAGATATGATATTGACGCATTGTAAGGCCCTCTAATGTCTCGCGAGTAAGCTCGTCGTCCTTTTAACACCTCACGACGTACGATCCGGGACGGAAGAACAGAGCAAAAATAAAAAAGTGGCCCAAAACAGATGAAAACGTTCGATTTTGGGCTCCAAAAATGGCACAGCGAGCAAGCTGGCTGCGCCCTTCGTAGAGCTTTCAGAGTGCTTTGCAACGGTATGCTGTGTGCCACGTAACTCCTTACGGATCAAAAGTTATGGGCATCGGAGCGAAGGAGACCTGGTCACAAGCCCGACACCCTCAGTTTGCTTGCCCAGCCTCCACGTGAAGCGAAGTTGTCTTGCCCAAGGTGCCGTGGGATTCGATAATAGAAATGTGGTGGATAAAGTATCTTGGCAACCCTAACCGGAGCAAAAAAAAATTGAAAAGGTGGGTGCAACACGGGGACTTCCCAGGGGGTCACCCATCCTAGTACTACTCTCGCCCAAGCACGCTTAACATTGCAGTTCTAATGGGATTCGGTGCATTTGTGCCAGTATGATTGCACCCGTCATGTTGAGGGCAGAATTCCTTTATGTGTTAACGGTTCACAGTCCCAGCCTAGAGAGATGGCTCATTCAGAAGGCCCAATGGACTTAACGACAACCCATCAGCTTCAACAATACAACATCATCGCAATATGTGATATTGACGTGTTGTAGGGCCCTCTAATGTCCCACGAGTAGGGTTGTCGTCCTTTTAACACCTCATGACGTACGTTCCGGGATGAAAAAATAGAGTAAAATAAGAAAAGTAGCCCGAAACTGATGAAAACGTTCGATTTTGGGCTCCAAAAATGGCACAGCTAGCAAACTTGCTACCCCCGTCGTAGAGCTCTCGGAGTGCTTTGCAACGGTATGCTGTGGGACGCGTAACTCCTTACGGATCAAAAGTTATGGGCACCGAAGCGACGGAGACCTGGTCACAAGCCCTACGCCCTCGGTTTGCTGGCCCAGCCTCCACGTGAAGCGAAGTTGTCTTGCCCAAGGTGCAGTGGGATTCGATAATAGAAATGTGGTTGATAAAGTATCTTGGCAACCATAACCGGAGCAAAAAAAATTGAAAAGGGGGTGCAACACGAGGACTTCCCGAAGGGTCACCCATCCTAGTACTACTCTCGCCCAAGCACCCTTAACTTCGGAGTTCTGATGGGACCCGGGGCATTAGTGCTGGTATGATCGCACCCGTCATGTTAATGGCACAATTCCTTTATGTGTTAACGGTTCACAGCCCTTGCCTAGATAGATGGCCCATTCAGAAGGCTCAAAGGGCTTAACGACAACCCATCTGCTTCAATAACGCAACATCCTCGCAGGACGTGATATCGACGCATTGTAGGGCCATCTAATGTCCCGCGAGTAAGGTCGTCGTGCTTTTAACAGCTCACGACGTATGATCCGGGACGGAAAAACAGTGCTAAATAAGAAAAGTGGCACAAAACTGAAGAAAACGTTCGATTTTGGGCTCCAAAAATAGGCACAGCGAGCAAGCTGGCTGCCCCCATCGTAGAGCTCTCGGAGTGCTTTGCACGGTATGCTGTGCGCCGCGTAACTCCTTACGGATCAAAAGTTATAGGCACCGGGGTGAAGGAAACCTGGTCACAAGCCCTACGCCCTTGGTTTGCTGGCCCAGCCTCCACGTGAAGCGAAGTTGTCTTGCCTAAGGTGCCGTGGGATTTGATAATAGAAATGTGGTGCATAAAGTATCTTGGCAACCCTAACCGGAGCAAAAAAAATTGAAAATGGGCGTGCAACACGAGGACTTCACAGGGGGTCACCCATCCTAATAGTACTCTCTCCCAAGCACGCTTAACTTCGGAGTTCTGATAGGATCCGGTGCATTAGTGCTGGTATGATCACACCCGTAATATTGAGGGTACAATTCCTTTATGTGTTAACGGTTCACAGTCCCAGCCTAGAGAGATGGCTCATTCAGAAGGCCCAATGGGTTTAACGACAACCTATCAACTTCAACAATGCAGCATCCTCGTAAGATGTGATATCGACGCGTTGTAGGGCCCTCTAATGTCCTGCGAGTAAGGTTGTTGTCCTTTTAATAGCTCACGACGTACGATCTGGGACGGAAAAACAGAGCTATATAAGAAAAGTGGCACGAAACTGAAGAAAATGTTCGATTTTGGGCTCCAAAAACAGGCACAGCGAGCAAGCTGGCTACCGCCATCTTAGAGCTCTCGGAGTGCTTTGCACGGTGTGATATCCCGAACCTGGCATGTATTCAATAGCATTTAAAGTTCATTTAAATTGCATTTTATTGACCTTTCACCTTCTTTGACCAAACTAGTTGACTTTTCATCTACATTGACCAACTAGGACAAGGTGGGAATTTTTGAAATGTTTAATAAAAGGCAAACTTGGGATTAGAAATAAAAAAATGCAATGTTAAGTTAGTCAAATTTTGGGTCAACTTTGGAATTAAATCTGAACAAATTTGTGAAGAGTTAGGTAGCAAATTATATATGGTTGGAAAGATCTATGAGTCTAGTTTCTGAGGCTTCAAACCGTTCGTGAATTGGAGTTTTCTAGAAGAAGTTATGGCCGTTTTCGTGAGGTCGCGCATAGCTGTTTTGGTTTAGCGGGTTGACCGAATTTTGACCTTTGACTTCTTGTCATTTTTTTTTTAATAAGCAAAATGCACACAAAAAAAAAACAGAGAAAAAAGGCTTGAAACCATGAGGAAAAGAAGGAGAAAAAAAAAGAAAATCTCAACTTCAAATCTTTGATTCTTCGCGGGGGCTTGTGCGGGGTGGTTTGCGAGGCACTCTACGAGGTTTTCCTAGCGTCTAGGAGCGTCTAAGGTGAGGGTTTCATCGTTATTTGCGCATTTGAAATATTTGTATCTACCCTTTGATTTTTTGATTTTATGCATAGATTGTTGTTTTAATCGTTTTGTTGCTTAAAGAATGTTCCTTGTTGATTGTAGAACATGTATTTTTAGCTTTTTAACATTTTCTGCGGTTAAATATTGGAATTGAAATATAAATTGTGTGATGAATAGTAAATTGTGAATAGTAAACCCCCGTTTTGATGAAGTTGCTCTGTTACGCGTTCTGTTGATGTAGGAAGATGTTAGATATGCTAGAATGCCTAAATGTGTGGTTTAATTGGAATGTGTAATGGAGAAACAGAGAAAAATGGCTTAGTGAAAGTCAGGGTCGTGTAGGTCGAGATTGGCATTTTCTCGTTTTGCGTGTTGGCATTGTTTCGGAAGGCCATGGAAGCACTTTTGGTGCGATTATGGCATTGGTTAGGTGTTTGGTTGGTATAGTTGTAGTTCAAACGAGCAAAGGGGGAAATCGGGGCTTTGCGCGAATTCTAGGGTAAAGTAGGGTTTCGGGGTCCTTGGACGTGCCTTATGGTGACCTAGGAGGATTGGCGAAGTCGGTTTCCAGAACTCGTGGCTCGTTTGGAAATGGTAGTGTTTTGATAGTTGGGGCCGATTTGTGATTTTGCTTGTTATCTTGATATTATGCCTATAGAATGCTTAGGGTTGCTTGATATACTTGTTTAATTGGTGTTATTGTTGCTTATTATTGCTTGTTATGCTTGAAAAGTTAGTTGAATGCTAGTATTGATTGTGATTGCTTGTTATCTCGTTTGTTGTCACTAGTTTGTATTGTTGTGCTATCGCTCGTTTATTGCCTTGTATCGAGTCTTGCATTGCATAGTGTCAGCACGTGAGTGATAGGCCTCTCTGGGTAGCCTCGGGTTGCCAGTGTTGGTTGCTCTAGCTCCGTAGCTATTCCCTCTTCTCGCTTGGGCTGCCTCCCAGGGAGATTTGGGTCGTAGATTGATGGATACTTCCGGGGTATTCCAAACTGGTGTTATAAGGTGGATGCGTGCTTATTGTCATCGTTGTCAACATCAAGCTCGAGATTGATGTATCGCTCGTGAAATGGTACTTTGCTCGTATGAGTGAACCATAGCCTTCAGAGTGTGGTATAGCTTTGAATGGTTGTGTTAATGCTTTCAGTAATTGCTTATTGTATTGATTATTTGTTTTGATTGCTTATTTATCAGTTATATTGCTTAACTGTCTTATTTGCATTGCACGACTTTCTTTCTCTCCAATTTGATATCTGTCTCGCCCTCACTGATTTATCAGTTATATTGCTTAACTGTCTTATTTGCATTGCACGACTTTCTTTCTCTCCAATTTGATATCTGTCTCGCCCTCACTGAGTATACGTGTTGTGTATACTCACTCCTCACCACCACATTTTAGGAAATGCCATGTTAGCTGGAAAGTTCGTGATTTCGTGAAAGTCCGTGCTTGAAGAGTTGTCCTGCGTGCCTATGTGACTTGAGTTGTCAAAGTTGTAAAGTTGTATGCTTTTATGTATTATATGTATTTAATGTTAAAGGGGATGTAATTTAAGTTTCACTAGATTATGTATTTAGTTAATGTAGCTTAACTTCAATGTATATTTGTAATGATAAAGGAAAAGAGATAGAAATGTATGATAGCCTAGCTTATGATATAGGTTGGTGTAGTTTAATTGCTAAGCTTGAATGTATATTTACTTGTGTTTTGCTTGTTGTGAACCAAGGCTCGGATGGCCTTGAGGTGGTTGAATGTTTGGACATGGTATTGGTCCACTTATATGCTGTCGCAGGTTTTACCTTTCGCCTAGGAACAGGGGAGACTCCGTCCGTTTTCCCTGAAAATTTATGCCCGGGTTTGGTTTGGGTTGTGTTTAGATCGATTGATAGAACTCCCGGTCTCGAGAGGGATCGGGGTATTACACACGGTATGCTGTGCGCCGCGTAACTCCTTACGGATCAAAAGTTATGGGCACCGGGGTGAAGGAAACCTTTTCACAGGCCCTAAGCCCTTCGTTTACTGGCCCAGCCTCCACGTGAAGTGAAGTTGTCTTGTCCAAGGTGCCGTGGGATTTAATAACAGAAATGTGGTGGATAAAGTATCTTGGCAACCCTAACTAGAGTAAAAAAAATTGAAAAGGGGGGTGCAACACGAGGACTTCCCAGGGGGTCACCCATCCTAGTACTACTCTCGCCCAAGCACGCCTAACTTCGGAGTTCTGATGGGATCCGGTGCATTAGTGCTGATATAATCACACCCGTCATATTGAGGGTACAATTCCTTTATGTATTAATAGTTCACAGTCCCAGCCTAGAAAGATGGCCCATTCAGAAGGCCCAATGGGCATAACGACAACCCATCATCTTCAACAACGCAGTAACCTCGTAAGACGTGATATCGACGCATTGTAGCCATCTAATGTCCCGCGAGTAAGGTTGTTGTCCTTTTAGCAGCTCACGACGTACGATCCGGGACTAAAAAACATAGTAAAAATAGAAAAGTGGCCTGAAACTGATGAAAATGTTTGTTTCTGGGCACCAAAAATGACACAGTGAGCAAGCTATCGGCCCCCGTCGTAGAGCTCTTGGAGAGCTCTGCAACGGTACGCTGTGGGCCGCGTAACTCCTTACGGATCAAAAGTTATGGGCACCAGAGCGACGGAGACCTGGTCACAAGCCCTACGCCCTCGGTTTGTGGGCCCAACCTCCACGTGAAGCGAAATTGTCTTGCCCAAGGTGCCGTGGGATTCGATAATAGAAATGTGGTGGATAAAGTATCTTGGCAACCCTAACTGGAGCAAAAAAAATTGAAAATGGAGGTGCAACACGAGGACTTCCCAAGGGGTCACCCATCCTAGTACTACTCTCGCCCAAGCACGCTTAACTTCGGAGTTCTGATGGGATCCGGTGCATTAGTACTGGTATGATCGCTCCTATCATGTAGAGGGCACAATTCCTTTATGTGTTAACGGTTCACAGTCCCAGCCTAGAGAGATGGCTCCTTCGGAAGGCCCAATGGTTTTAATGACAACTCATCCACTTCAACAACACAGCATCCTTGCAAGATGTGATATCGACGCATTGTAGGGCCCTCTAATATCCTGCGAGTAAGGTTGTCATCCTTTTAAGAGCTCACTACGTACATTCCGGGACGGAAAAACAAAGCAAAAATAGAAAAGTGGCCTGAAAATGATGAAAACGTTCGATTTTGGGCTCCGAAACTAGGCATAGCGAGCAAGCTAGCTGCCCTCGTCGTAGAGCTCTCGGAGAGCTTTGCAACGATATGCTGTGCGCCATGTAACACCTTACGGATCAAAAGTTATGGCCACCGGAGTGATGGAGACGTGGTCACAAGCCCTACGCCCTCAGTTTGCTTGCCCAGCCTCTACGTGAAGCGAAGTTGTCTTGCCCAAGTTGCCGTGGAATTCGATAATAGAAATGTGGTGGATAAAGTATCTTGGCAACCCTAACCGGAGCAAAAAAAATTGAAAAGGGGGTTGCAACATGAGGACTTCCCAGGGGGTCACCCATCCTAGCACTACTCTCACCCAGGCACGCTTAACTTCGAAGTTCTGTTGGGATCCGGTGCATTAGTGCTGGTATAATCGTACCCGTCATGTTGAGGGCACAATTCCTTTATGTGTTAATGGGTCACAGTCCCAGCCTAGAGAGATGGCCCCTTCGGAAGGCCCAATGGTTTTAACGACAACCCATCCACATCAACAACACAGCATCCTTGCAAGACGTGATATCGACGCATTGTAGGGCCCTCTAATATCCCGCGAGTAAGGTTGTCATCCTTTTAAGAGCTCACTACGTACATTCCGGGATGGAAAAACATAGCAAAAATAGAAAAGTGGCCTGAAAATGATGAAAACGTTCGATTTTGGGCTCCGAAACTAGGCATAGCGAGCAAGCTAGCTGCCCCCGTCGTAGAGCTCTCGGAGAGCTTTGCAACGATATGCTGTGCGCCATGTAACACCTTACGGATCAAAAGTTATGGGCACCGGAGTGATGGAGACGTGGTCACAAGCCCTACGCCCTCAGTTTGCTTGCCCACCCTCCACATGAATCGAAGTTGTCTTGCCCAAGGTGCCGTGAAATTCGATAATAGAAATGTGGTGGATAAAGTTTCTTGGCAACCCTAACCGGAGCAAAAAAAATTGAAAAGGGGGGTGCAACATGAGGACTTCCCAGGGGGTCACCCATCCTAGCACTACTCTCACCCAGGCATGCTTAACTTCGAAGTTCTGTTGGGATCCGGTGCATTAGTGCTGGTATAATCGTACCCGTCATGTTGAGGGCACAATTCCTTTATGTGTTAACGGTTCACAGTCCAAGCCTAAAGAGATGGCCCATTCAAAAGGCCCAATGGGCTTAACGACAACCCATTCGCTTTAACAACGCAGTATCCTCGCAAGACGTGATATCGATGCGATGTAGGGCCCTCTAATTTCCCACGAGTAAGGCTGTCGTCCTTTTAACAGCTCACGACGTACGATCCTGGATGGAAAAACAGAGCAAAAATAAAAAAGTGACCCGAAATTGATGAAAACGTTCTATTTTGTGCTCCAAAAAGGGCACATCGAGCAAGCTAGATGCCCCTGTCATAGAGCTCTCGGAGTGCTTTGCAACGGTATGTTGTGCACCACGCAACTCCTTACGGATCAAAAGTTATGGGCACCGGTGCGACGGAGACTTTGTCACAAGCCCTACGCCCTCGGTTTGCTGGCCGAGCCTCCACGTGAAGCGAAGTTGTCTTTCCCAAGGTGCCGTAGGATTCGATAATAGAAATGTGGTGGATAAAGTATCTTGGCAACCTTAACCGGAGCAAAAAAAATTTAAAGGCGGGGTGCAACACGAGGACTTCCAAGGGGGTCACCCATCCTAGTACTAGTCTCGCCAAAGCACGCTTAACTTCAGAGTTCTAAAGGGATCCGGTGCATTAGTGCTGGTATGATCGCACCTGTCAGGTTGAGGGCACAATTCCTTTATGTGTTAATTGTTCACAGTCCCAACCTAGGGAGATGGCCCATTCAAAAGGCCAAATGGGCTTAACGACAACCCATCCACTTCAACAACGCAGCGTCCTCGCAAGACGTGATATGGAAGCGTTGTAGGGCCCTCTAATATCCCGCGAGTAAGGTTGTCATCCTTTTAACAGCTCACGACGTACGATCCGGGATGAAAAAACAG
The DNA here is from genome assembly GCA_037974665.1 of Ehretia macrophylla. Lineage (NCBI taxonomy): Eukaryota > Viridiplantae > Streptophyta > Magnoliopsida > Boraginales > Ehretiaceae > Ehretia > Ehretia macrophylla. The sequence continues at coordinate 81,639,725 of CM075770.1, read as the reverse complement.
AGCAAAGATAGAAAAGTGGCCCAAAACTGATGAAGACGTTTGATTTTGGGCTCCAAAAAGGGGCACAACGAGCAAGCTGGCTGCCCCCGTCGTAGAGCTCCTAGAGAGCTTTGCAACGATATGTTGTGTGCCGCGTGACTCCTTACGAATCAAAATTTATGGACACCGGAGCAACGGAGACCTGGTCACAAGCCCTACGCCCTCGGTATGCTGGCCCAGCCTCCACGTGAAGCGAAGTTGTCTTGCCCAAGGTGCCGTGGGATTCAATAATAGAAATGTGGTGGATAAATTTTCTTGGCAACCCCAACCGGAGCAAAAAAAATTGAAAAGGGGGGTGCAACATGAGGATTTCCCAAGGGGCCACCCATCCTAGTACTACTCTCGCCCAAGCATGCTTAACTTCAGAGTTCTGATGGGATCCGTTGCATTAGTGCTGGTATGATCGCACCCATCTTGTTGAGGGTACAATTCCGTTATGTGTTAACGTTTCACAGTCCTAGCCTAGAGAGATGGCCCATTCAAAAGGCCTAATGGGCTAAACGACAACCCATCCACTTTAACAACGCAGCATCCTCGCAGGACGTGATATCGACGCATTGTAGGGCCCTCTAATGTCCCACGAGTAAGGTTGTCGTCCTTTTAACAGTTGACGACGTACGATTCGGGACGGAAAAATAGAGCTAAAGAACAAAAGTGGCTCGAAACTAATGCAAACCTTCAATTTTGAGCTCCAAAAATAGGCATAGAGAGTAAGCTGGTTGCCTTCGTCGTAGAGCTCTCGTAGAACTTTGCAACAGTATGATGTGCGCTGCGTAACTCCTTACGGATCAAAAGTTATGGGCACCGGAGCGACGGAGACCTGGTCACAAGCCCTACGCCCTCGGTTTGCGGGCCCATCCTCCACGTTAAGTGAAGTTGTGTTGCCCAAGGTGCCATGGGATTCGATAATAGAAATACGGTGGATAAAGTATATTGGCAACCCTAACTGAAACAAAAAAGAAATTGAAAATGGGGGTGCAACACGAGGACTTCCCAGGGGGTCACCCATCCTAGTACTACTCTTGCCCATGCACGTTTAACGTAAAATTTCTGATTGGATCCAGCGCATTAGTGCTGGTATGATCGCACCCGTCATGTTGAGGGCACAATTCCTTTATGTGTTAACGGTTCACAGTCCCAGCCTAGAGAGATGGCCCATTCAGAAGGCCCAATGGGCTAAACGACAACCCATTCGCTTCATCAACGCGGCATCCTCGCAAGACGTGATATCGACACGTTGTAATTCCCTCGAATGTCCCGCGAGTAAGGTTGTCGTGCTTTTAACAGCTCACGACGTACGATTCGGGAACGAAAAACAGAGTTAAATAAGAAAAGTGCCCCAAAACTGATGAAAATGTTCAATTTTGGTCTTCAAAAATTGGTACAGCGAGCAAGCTGGCTGCCCCCGTCGTAGAGCTCCCAGAGAGCTTTGCAACGGTATGCTGTGCGTCGCGTAACTCCTTACGGATCAAAAGTTATGGGCACCGGAGCGATAGAGACGTGGTCACAAGCCCTACACCCTCGGTTTGCTGGCCTAGCCTCCACGTGAAGCGAAGTTGTCTTGCCCAAGGTACCGTGGGGTTCGATAATAGAAATGTGGTGGATAAAGTATCTTGGCAACCCCAACCGGAGCAAAAAAAATTGAAAAAGGGGGTGCAACATGAGGACTTCCCAGGGGGTCACCCATCCTAGTACTACTCTCGCCCAACCACGCTTAACTTCGGAGTTCTGATGGGATCCGTTGCATTAGTGCTGTTATTATCGCACCCATCATGTTGAGGGCACAATTCTTTTATGTGTTAACGGTTCACAGTCCCAGCCTAGAGAGATGGCCCATTCGGAAGGCCCAATGGGCTTAACGACAACCCATCCACTTCAACAACGCAGCATCCTTGCAAGACGTGATATCGACGCGTTGTAGGGCCCTCTAATGTCCCACGAGTAAGGTTGTCGTCCTTTTAACAGCTCACGATGTACGATCCGGGATGGAAAAACAGAGCTAAAGTAGATAAGTGGCCCAAAACTGATGTAAACGTTCGATTTTGGGCTCCAAAAAGGGGCATAGTGAGCAAGCTGGTTGCCCCCATCGTACAGCTCTCGTAGAACTTTGCAACAGTATGATGTGCGCTCTGTAACTCCTTACGGATCAAAAGTTATGGGCACAGAGCGACGGAGACCTGGTCACAAGCTCTACGCCTTCGGTTTGCGAGCCTAGCCTCCACGTTAAGTGAAGTTGTGTTGCCCAAGGTGCCATGGGATTCGATAATAGAAATAAGGTGGATAAAGTATCTTGGCAACCCTAACCGAAACAAAAAAAAAATTGAAAATGGGGGTGCAACACGAGGACTTCCCAGGGGGTCACCCATCCTAGTACTACTCTCGCCCATGCACGTTTAACTTCGAATTTCTGATTGGATCCGGCGCATTAGTGCAGGTATGATCGCACCCGTCATGTTGAGGGCATAATTCCTTTATGTGTTAACGGTTCACAGTCCCAGCCTAGAGAGATAGCCCCTTCAGAAGGCCCAATGGGCTAAACGACAACCCATTCGCTTCAACAACGCAGCATCCTCGCAAGACGTGATATCGACGTGTTGTAATGCCCTCGAATGTCCCGCGAGTAAGGTTGTCGTGCTTTTAACAGCTCACGATGTACGATTCGGGAACGAAAAACTGAGCTAAATAAGAAAAGTGCCCCAAAACTAATGAAAATGTTCAATTTTGGTCTTCAAAAATAGGTACAGCGAGCAAGCTGGCTTCCCCCGTCGTAGAGCTCCCAGAGAGCTTTGCAACGGTATGCTGTGCGCCGCGTAACTCCTTATGGATCAAAAGTTATGGGCACCGGAGCGATAGAGATGTGGTCACAAGCCCTACGCCCTCGGTTTGCTGGCCTAGCCTCCACGTGAAGCGAAGTTGTCTTGCCCAAGGTACCGTGGGGTTCGATAATAGAAATGTGGTGGATAAAGTTTATTGGCAACCGCAACCGGAGCAAAAAAAATTGAAAAGGGGGGTGCAACATGAGGACTTCCCAGGGGGTCACCCATCCTAGTACTACTCTCACCCAAGCACGGTTAACTTCGGAGTTCTGATGGGATCCGTTGCATTAGTGTTGGTATTATCGCACCCGTCATGTTGAGGGCACAATTCCTTTATGTGTTAACGGTTCATAGTCCCAGCCTTGAGAGATGGCCCATTCAAACGGCCTAATGGGCTTAACGACAACCCATCCTCTTTAACAACGCAACATCCTCGCAGGACGTGATATCGACGGGTTGTAGGGCCCTCTAATGCCCCACGAGTAAGGTTGCCGTCCTTTTAACAGCTCACGACGTACGAACCGGGACAAAAAAACAAAGCTAAACAAGAAAAGTGGCCCGAAACTGATGAAAACATTCGATTTTGGGCTCCAAAAATGGGCATAGTGAGCAAGCTGGTTGCCCACGTCGCAGAGCTCTCGTAGAACTTTGCAACAGTATGATGTGCGCTGCGTAACTCCTTACGGATCAAAAGTTATGGGCACCGGAGCGACGGAGACCTGGTCACAAGCCCTACGCCCTCGGTTTGCTGGCCTAGCCTCCACGTGAAGCGAAGTTGTCCTGCCCAAGGTACCGTGGGGTTCGATAATAGAACTGTGATGGATAAAGTATCTTGGCAACCCCAACCGGAGCAAAAAAAATTGAAAATGGGGGTGCAACACGAGGACTTCCCAGGGGGTCACCCATCATAGTACTACTCTCGCCCATGCACGTTTAACTTCGAATTTCTGATTGGATCCGGCACATTAGTGCTGGTATGATCGCACCCGTCATGTTGAGGGCACAATTCCTTTATGTGTTAACGGTTCACAGTCCTAACCTAGAGAGATGGCCCCTTCAGAAGGCCCAATGGGCTAAACGACAACCCATTCGCTTCAACAACGCAGCATCCTCGCAAGACTTGATATCGACGCATTGTAATGCCCTCGAATGTCCCGCGAGTAAGGTTTTCGTGCTTTTAACAGCTCACGACGAACGATTCGGGAACGAAAAACAGAGCTAAATAAGAAAAGTGCCCCAAAACTGATGAAAATGTTCAATTTTGGTCTTCAAAAATAGGTACAGCGAGCAAGCTGGCTTCCCCCGTCGTAGAGCTCCCAGAGAGCTTTGCAACGGTATGCTGTGTGCCGCGTAACTCCTTACGGATCAAAAGTTATGGGCACCGGAGCGATAGAGACATGGTCACAAGCCTTACGCCCTCGGTTTGCTAGCCTGGCCTCCACGTGAAGCGAAGTTGTCTTGCCCAAGGTACCATGGGGTTCGATAATAGAAATGTGGTGGATAAAGTATCTTGGCAACCCCAACCGGAGCAAAAAAAATTGAAAGGGGGGGTGCAACATGAGGACTTCCCAGGGGGTCACCCATCCTAGTACTACTTTCACCCAAGCACGCTTAACTTCGGAGTTCTGATGGGATCCGATACATTAGTTCTGGTATGATTGAACCTGTCATGTTGAGGGCACAAATCCTTTATGTGGTAACGGTTCACGGTCCCAGCCCAGAGACATGGCCCATTCAAACAGCCCAATGGGCTTAACGACAACCCATCCGCTTCAACAACACAACATCCTCCCAAGACGTGATATCGACACGTTGTAGGGCCCTCTAAATGTCCAACGAGTTAGGTTGTCGTCCTTTTAACAGATCATGTCATACGATCCAGGATGAGAAAACATAGCAAAAGAAGAAAAGTGGCCCAAAACTGATGAAAACATTCGATTTTGGGCTCCAAAAATGAGCATAGTGAGCAAGCTGTTGCCCCCGTCGTAGAGCTCTCGTAGAACTTTGCAACAGTATGATGTGCGCTGCGTAACTCCTTACAGATCAAAAGTTATGGGCACCGGAGCGACGGAGACCTGGTCACAAGCCCTACGCCCTCGGTTTGCGGGCCCAGCCTCCACGTTAAGTGAAGTTGTGTTGCCCAAGGTGCCATGGGATTCAATAATAGAAATACGGTGGATAAAGTATCTTGATAACCCTAACCGAAACAAAAAAAAAAAAAAATGAAAATGGGGGTGAAACACGAGGACTTCCCAGGGGGTCACCCATCCTAGTACTACTCTCGCCCATGCACGTTTAACTTCGAATTTCTGATTGGATCCGGTGCATTAATGCTGGTATGATCGCACTCGTCATGTTGAGGGCACAATTCCTTTATGTGTTAACGGTTCACAGTCCCAACCTAGAGAGATGGCCCCTTCAGAAGGCCCAATGGGCTAAACGACATCCCATTCGCTTCAACAATGCAGCATCCTCGCAAGACGTGATATCGACGCGTTGTAATGCCCTCGAATGTCCCGCGAGTAAGGTTGTCGTGCTTTTAACAGCTCACGACGTACGATTCGGGAACGAAAAACAGAGCTAAATAAGAATAGTGCCCCAAAACTGATGAAAATGTTCAATTTTGGTCTTCAAAAATAGGTACAGTGAGTAAGCTGGCTGCCCCCGTCGTAGAGCACTCAGAGTGCTTTGCAACGGTATGCTGTGCGCCGCGTAACTCCTTACGGATCAAAAGTTACGAGCACCGGAGAGAAGGAGACCTGGTCACAAGCCCTACGCCCTTGGTTTGCTAGCCCAGTCTCCACGTGAAGCGAAGTTGTCTTTTCCAAGGTGCTGTGGGATTTGATAATAGAAATATGGTGGATAAACTGTCTTGGTAACCCTAGCCAGAGCAAAAAAAATTGTAAAGGAAGGGGCAACACGAGGACTTCACAAGGGGTCACCCATCCTTTTACTACTCTAACCCAATCACCCTTAACTTCGGAGTTCTGATGGGATCCGGTGCATTAGTGCTGGTATGATCGCACCCATCATGTTGAGGGTACAATTCCTTTATGTGTTAACGGTTCACAGTCCCAGCCTAGAGAGATGGCCCATACAGGAGGCACAGTAGGCTTAACGACAACACATCCGCTTCAACAATGCAGCATCCCCACAAGATGTCTTATCGACGCATTATAGGGCCCTCTAATGTCCCATGAGTAAGGTTGTCGTCCTTTAAACAGCTCACGACGTACGACCCGGGACGAAAAAACAGAGCTAAAGAAGAAATGTGGCCCGAAACTGATGAAAACGTTCGATTTTTGGCTCCAAAAATGGGTACAACGAGCAAGCTGGTTGCCCCCGCCGTAGAGCTCTCGGAGAACTTTGCAACGGTATGTTGTGCACCGCGTAACTCCTTACGGATTAAGAGTAATGGGCACTGGAGCGACGGAGGCCTGGCCACAAGCCCTAAGCTGTCGGTTTGCGGGCCCAGCCTCCACGTGAAGCGAGGTTGTGTTTCCCAAGTTGCTGTGGGATTTCATAATAGAAATGTGGTGGATAAAGTTTGTTGGAAACCCTAACCGGAGCAAAAAAAATTGAAAATGGGGTTCAACACGAGGACTACCCAGGGGGTCACCTATCCTAGTACTATTCTCGCCCAAGCACGCTTAACTTCAGAGTTCTGATGGGATCCGTTGCATTAGTGCTGGTATGATCGCACCCGTCATGTTGACGGCACAATTCCTTTACGTGTTAACGGTTCACAGTCCCAGCCTAGAGAAATGGCCCATTCAAAAGGCCCAATGGGCTTAACGACAACCCAGCCGCTTCAACAACGTAGCATCCTCGCAAGATGTGATATCGACGTGTTGTAGGGCCCTCTAATGTCCCACGAGTAAGGTTTTCATCCTTTTTACAGCTCACGACGTACGATCCAGGACGAAAAAACCGAGCTAAAGAAGAAAGGTTGCCCGAAACTGATGAAAACGTTCGATTTTGGGCTCCAAAAATGAGCACAACGAGCAAGCTGGTTGCCCCCGTCGTAGAGCTCTCAGAGAACTTTGCAACGGTATGTTGTGCGCCGCGTAACTCCTTATGGATCAAAAGTTATGGGCACCGGTGCGACGGAGGCTTGGCCACAAGCCCTACGCTGTCGGTTTGCGGGCCCAGCCTCCATGTGAAGCAAAGTTGTGTTTCCCAAGGTGCCGTGGGATTCGATAATAGAAATGTGGTGGATAATGTATCTTGGAAACCCTAACCGAAACATAAAAAAATTGAAAAGGGGGGTGCAACACGAGGACTTCCCAGGGGGTCACCCATCCTAGTACTACTCTCGCCCAAGCACGCTTAACTTCAGAGTTCTGAAGGGATCCCGTGCATTAGTGCTGGTATGATCGCACCCGTCATGTTGAGGGCACAATTCCTTTATGTGTTAACGGTTCACAGTCACAGCCTAGAGAGATGGCCCATTCAGAAGGTCCAATGTAATTAACGAAAACCCATCCGCTTCGACAACGCAGCATCCTCGCAAGACGTGATATCGACACGGTGTAGGGCCATCTAATGTCCCACGAGTAAGGTTGTCATCCTTTTAACAGCTCACGACGTACTATCCGGGACGAAAAAACAGAGCTAAAGAAGAAAAGTGGCCTGAACCTGATGAAAATATTCGATTTTGTGCTCCAAAAACAGGCTTAGCGATCAAACTGGTTGCCTCAATCGCAGAGTTCTCGGAGAGCTTTGCAACGGTATGCTGTGCGCTGCATAACTCCTTACGGATCAAAAATTAAGGGCACTGGAGTGACGGAGACCTTACCACAAGCCCTACGCCCTCGATTTGAAGGCCCAGCCTCCATGTCAAGCGAAGTTGTCTTGCCCAAGGTGCCGTGGGATTCGATAATAAAAATGTGGTGGATAATGTATCTTGGCAACCCTAACCGGAGCAAAAAAAATTGAAAAGGGGGGTACAACACAAGGACTTCCCAGGGGGTCAACCATCCTAGTACTACTCTCGCCCAAGAACGCTTAACTACAGAGTTCTGATGGGAACCGGTGCATTAGTGCTGGTATGATAGCACTAGTCATGTTGTGGGCACAATTCCTTTATTTGTTAACAGTTCACAGTCCCAGCCTAGAGAGTTGGCTTATTCAAAAGGCCCAATGGGCTTAACGACAACCATTTGCTTCAACAACGCAGCATCCTCGCAAGACGTGATATCGACGCGTTGTCAGGCCCTCCAATGTCCCACGAGTAAGGTTGTTGTCCTTTTAACAGCTCACGACGTACGGTCCGTGATGGAGAAACAGAGCAAAAATTTAAAAGTGGCCCGAAACTGATGAAAACGTTCAATTTTGGGCTCCAAAAAGGGCACAGTGAGCAAGCTGGCTGCCCCAGTCGTAGAGCTCTCTGAGAGCTTTGCAACGGTTTGTTGTGCACCGCGTAACTCCTTACAGTTCAAAAGTTATGGGCACCGGAGTGATGGAGACTTGGTCACAAGCCCTACGCCCTCGGTTTTGCGGGCCCAGCCTCCACATGAAGCGAAGTTGTGTTGCCCAAGGTGCCGTGGGATTCTAAAATATAATTGTGGTGGATAAAGTATCTTGGCAACCCTAACCGAAGGAAAAAAAATTGAAAAGGGGGTTGCAACACGAGGACTTCCCAGGGGGTCACCCATCTTAGTACTACCCTCGCACAAGCACGCTTAATTTCGGAGTTCTGAAGGGATCCGATGCATTAGTGCTGGTATGATCGTACCCGTCATGTTGGGGGCACAATTCCTTTTTGTGTTAACATTTCACAGTCCCCGCCTAGAGAGATGGCCCATTCAAAAGGCCCAATGGGCTTAACAACAACCCATCCGCTTCAACAACGTAGCATCCTCGCAAGACGTGATATTGACGCGTTGTAGGGCCCTCTAATGTCCCACGAGTAAGGTTGTCGTCCTTTTAACAGCTCACTACGTACGATCCGGGATGAAAAAACAAAGCTAAATAAGAAAAGTGGCCCGAAACTGATGAAAACGTTTGATTTTGGGGTCCAAAAATGGGCATAGCGATCAAGCTGGTTGCCCCCATCGCAGAGCTCTCGGAGAACTTTGCAACGGTATGCTGTGCGCCGTGTAACTCCTTGCGAATCAAAAGTTATGGTCATCGGAGCGATGTAGACCTGGTCATAAGCCCTACGCCATCGGTTTGCTGGCCCAGCCTCCACATGAAGCGAAGTTGTCTTGCCCTAGGTGCTGTGTGATTCGATAATAGAAATGTGGGGGATAAAGTATCTTGTCAACCCAAACCGGAGCAAACAAAATTGAAAAGGGAGGTGCAACACGAGGACTTCCAGGGGGTCACCTACCCTAGTACTACCCTCGCCCAAGCGCGCTTAACTTTGGAGTTCTGATAGGATTCGGTGCACTAGTAGTGGTATGATCGGACCCGTCATGTTGAGGGCACAATTCTTTTATTTGTAAACAGTTCACAGTCCCAGCCTAGAGAGTTGGCTTATTCAAAAGGCCCAATGGGCTTAACGACAACCCATCTGCTTCAACAACGCAGCATCCTTGCAAGACGAGATATCGACGCATTGTAGGGCCCTATAATTTCCCGCGAGTAAGGTTTTTGTCCTTTTAACAGCTCACGACGTAAGATCCGGGATGGAAAAACAGAGCAAAAATCTGAAAATTGGCCTAAAACTGATGAAAACGTTTGATTTTGGGCTCCAAAAATGCCAGAGTGAGCAAGCTAGCTGCCCCTATCGTAGAGCTCTCGGAGAGCTTTGCAACGGTATGCTGTGCGCTGCGTAACTCCTTACGGATCAAAAGTTATGGGAACCGGAGTGATGGAGATTTGGTCACAAGCCCTACACCCTCAGTTTGCGGGCCCAGCCTCCACATTAAGCGAAGTTGTGTTGACATTCTCGGTACTAGGGCCGGCTATCTATAGGCACAATTTATAGGCACAAGCCCTACGCTCTCTTGAGGTTCACCGCTCCTATTAGTAGTACGGGTACTAGGGTCGGCCATCTATAGGCACAATTTATTAAAATACGATAATTAAGAATCTAATGCATAAAATATGCAACATAATATAGGTACAATTCTAAAAACATTTAAGGCATATAAGTCACTTAAGCACATAGAACATAGAAGGCACATTTAACACAATAACACATAATTAAGTCATCCTAATTATCTTAGGGCTCTACCCACGGTCCGAGTGTTAAACCCAGCTTAAGCAATCTAAGCTCTGATACCATTCTTCTAAGGTGTCACGCCCCAACCCGACCTATAAAGGTTAGACTAGGGTGTGATCTAAACATTCAAGTCTTTTCACATTCTTAATCGTTCTATGAGGTTTAACACTTAACGTGTTATTCTAGACTCCAAAATTTTCTGGAAATCCAGCAGCATAACGGCTGTAATTGGGCTCTTTGCTTTGACCTAAATTTTCTAACAGCCTCAAAACTTTCAATTCAAGTTCATTCCCGACTAGAGTTTACTATTTTATCATCAATTGAATTGCCTATTGGTTATTTCGACGTCTTGTTTGATTTATAACCTAGCATGATACTATGTCTTGTTTGTCCATTTATCCTCGTTTCAAGATATACCTGTTGATCTTAGCTTATTAGCGAGTATCTGTTGAGATTGGATAAGTTCATTTGTCTATTCCTTAACTAGCATCATAACCTATGATAGATACTAAAGATAACAAAAACAAAACGATCATAGTATGTCTAGAATCGGTCTACTTAATATAAGTACAAACCAAAATTAGACCCCAAATTACAACGGGGGTCTATTACATCACAAACAACAAATAATGTAAGGGAAATAGTCTTCAAGTAGAAAAAGTTCACAAGTAGTCATGTTCAAGCAAAACAACAATAACAGGCAATCACTCCAGGGGTTCATCATTAGGTACATTGAGCTCGGGTTCCTGTACCTGTTCTTCTTCACTTGAAATGATAAAAGAGGGTGAGTCCTTATGAACTCAGCGAGGGGAACGAGAAATAAGTTTTGAAACTCATTTTCCGGTTAAACTTATGAAAATTCCTTTTTCAAACATGAATATAACAGAAATACAAGTACAGAAACAGGAATACTAGTCTTTCCTCCCTGAGGTTCTCTAGGATCCAAGCGGGAGTACTTATACACATAATAAAAAGGATACGGTGAGCTTTTGTTCTCAGATCAGATCCAGGATCAGTTGTTGCGGCCGACTTCAAATCATCCCCCAAACACACCAGGTGGGTGTTCTCCGGATGTACCCCCAAATCCTACGTCCCAACTCTCGGAGGTAGTCTAGCCCCCAAGCGAGAGAGGGAATGGGACCATGGTGGTCACGGTAACACCGGCAAGCCCGATGCCGCCCGGCGTACGTGATCGCTACCATGCCAACAGGAAAGGTTGCAACCTTGTATGCAATGCACATTTATGACAGGTAATATATATCACAGAAGGAGGACAACAAAGTAGGTTGCCTCCGAACAGTCATAAGATTGCACATTGACAGATAAACAAGCAGGACACGATAAGACAGGAAATTTCACTTGAAAGGCATATAGAGTTATATGGAAATTAAACGGGCAGCCATGTAACACATGTAAAACAGGCCATATAACTCATTAAAAGGTCCACGCAATCAAGTGATAAAATTATTCAACGTGCAATGATATCAACATGGGTTCGGATGCAAGAAAAGCTCATTTGTCAACACACAATGGTCAAAATCACCTTTGAAGTTATAAAACATTTACGGGCAGGCCACGCAATGTACAGTTTCCTCACAATATCCAATGGTTAACACTTAGCAAGAATACTTAGTCATTAGGGTTTCCATTTCATGCATAATCGTGCGATCAAAACCCTAAGTCAACTTAACATCATTCCCAAGTCATGCATCATTCAATTCATACATCCTCAAGTGCTCAAAACAGTCCACATAATATTCCAACACCACAATTCCAAGTAATTAGTGCCACAAAAGAGGTTACAATAGTTTTCCAAGCACATAGCTAAGTGGAACACTCACTGCAATAGGCTGTTTCTCACAATCAATCGGATAATCAAACAATCTCCAAATTCAGTGAATAAGATGTCAAATTAAAGCTTAAGAAGTTAACTAAAATCAGAAACAAACCTTGCATCAATTGGAGTTCGGGATCATTAGATATAGCCGAAATAGTGGAACTGCACAAAACTGTCCAGATTTGCCTATCTTTAGATATTTCATGTTTTTGAGGTCCTTAGGTTCATTTTTAGCCTAAGTCTATTTCTGGAAAAAATGTCTACAACTGAAAAATATAGCAGCACACAAAATTTCACGAAATCTGGATGTCATTTGCTAGGTCAAAAACCTCTCGTTCCACAAAGTCAGTGCATCTGCCAAAACTGTTTCATTTCCTCAAATTTTTCCAGCTTTAGCTACCTTTCGTGATTTTGCCATTTTGAGGACCTTAGAGCCAAAATTTGACTTTGCCTATTTCTGCGAAAATTGTTCAAAACTGTCCAAACTAGTCACCTAGTGATTTTTACGCAATTTCAACATCATTTGCTTAGCCAAAATTACCTCGAACAGACTGGTCAGAAAGCTGTCTCATAAATTCGACTTTACCTAGCATCATTTTCAAGCCAAGTTCTTGCCATGCATGGTTGTTTAAGCTCATGAACGACCACATAACTCAAGTACAGAAGCAAATATACACATTTATGAACATGCATGTGAAATTTCAAAGAGTTTTCAAAAGCTTTTAACCCTCACCTTTGCAATCAACCAAACTATGCCCAAAAACCTGGTTGAAGCTCAAATCTTCTCCTTTCCTTTGCCTAACCGAAATCCCACTAGATTTTCTCAATTTTTTCCTAGCCTAGTGAGCAATCTATTAGCAAATGCATAAGGTTAAAACATGAAGAAAAGAAATGGATGTCAAGAAGCTTACCTAGGACTGAAATGAAGCTTTAATGCACATGCATGAGTGTTTTTCGAATTCTAGCTTGCTTGCTTGGTTTTCTTGATGGCTGTTCGACCTTGCTCAGTTAATTGGTGAAGAAGACAAGCCAAGGAGGTAGTAATGTGCAGCTAAGGCCGAGAGAAGAGAGAAATGAGAGGGAGAGAGAGAGAAATGAAAGAGAAATGAAGAAAATATGGCAAAGTGATGGGTTGCAAGTGCTTTAAGGGTTTGGTCAGCCTTGGGCAGTCCAAATTATGATTTGTGTCATCAAAATGCTTCAATTTGAAATGCTTAGCATGGCCAAAGTGATATGGCCGAGAATAGTGTGCAAGTGGAAGGTTTTTTGATCATTTTTTTATGCATTTTGGTGTCATAGTTTGTCTAGCATGCATATTTAATTTATGTTGTTCAAACCTTGTGCAAAAAAGCTTGATATGGTCTTCCAAGGCATTAAAGAATGCTGAATTTTTGTCACCTTTAAGCATTATTTAATTGTATCTTGAGAGTGCAAAAAGAATAATGCATAAAGAATAAGGAATGTTTTATTTTTGGTGTGTTTTTGTCTTCTAGTGAATGGAATTTAGATTATTATATTGATAGTGGACTTTGTAGGATTGTTTAATAGTCTAGTGCTTCGTAGAAGATGCTTTCTTGATTAGCGTGAAGGCACGCTTTCCTAGGTATAGGGCACGCACTACGAGGCAGGACACGAACTACGAGACAAATGCACGTTTTTCAAGTAAATGCACACAACCCTAAACGAATGCACGTAATTCAATGCATGGCACGTAAAATGAACTCATTTCTTAAACCTAGGTCATGGCACGCAAATCTAGGTTAGGGCACACGAAGCGAGGTTTCGCACGCAAATCGGGGTCGGGCCTCACAGGTATGATCGCACCCGTCATGTTAAGTGTACAAATCCCTTATGTGTTGACGGTTCACAGTCCCAGCCGAGAGAGATGGCCCATTGAAAAGGCCCAATGGACTTAACGACAACCTATCCTCTTAGACAACGCAGCATCCTCGCAAGACCTGATATCGATGCATTGTAAGGCCCTCTAATGTCCCGCGAGTAAGGTTTTTGCCTTTTAACAGCTCACGACGTACGATCTGGGATGGAAAAACAGAGCAAAAATAGAAGAGTATCCCGAAACTGATGAAAACGTTCGATATTGGGCTCCAAAAAGGGCACAACGAGCAAGCTGGGTACCCCCGTTGTAGAGCTCTCGGAGAGCATTGAAACAGTATGCTGTGTGCCGCGTAACTCCTTACGGATCAAAAGTTATGGGTACCAGAGCGATGGAGACCTGGTCACAAGCCCTACGCCCTCGGTTTGCGGGCCCAACCTCTACGTGAAGGGAAGTTGTGTTACCCAAGGTGCCGTGGGATTTGATAATAGAAATGTGGTGGATAAAGTATCTTGGCAACCCTAATCAGACTAAAAAAAAATTGAAAAAGGGGGTACAACACGAGGACTTCCCAGGGGGTCACCCATCCTTGTACTACTCTCGCCCAAGCACGCTTAACTTCAGAGTTCTGAAGGGATCTCATGCATTAGTGCTGGTATGATCGCACCCGTCATGTTGCGGGCACAATTCATTTATGTGTTAACGGTTCACAGTCCCAGCCTAGAGAGATGGCCCATTCAGAAGGCGCAATGGGCTTAACGAGAACCCATCCGCTTCAACAACGCAGCATCCTCACATGACGTGATATCGACGCGTTGTAGGGCCCTCTAATGTCCCGCGAGTACGGTTGTCGTCCTTTTAATAGCTCACGACGTATGATCCTGGATGAAAAAACATAGCTAAATAAGAAAAGTGGATGAAAACTAATGAACACGTTCGATTTTGGGCTCCAAAAATGGGCACAGTGAGCAAGCTGGTTGCCCCCGTCGTATAGCTCTGGGAGAACTTTTCAACGGTATGTTGTGCGCAGCGTAACTCCTTACTGATCAAAAGTTATGGGCACCAGAGCGACGGATACCTGGCCACAAACCCTACGCCCTTGGTTTGTGGGCCCAGCCTCCACGTGAAGCAAAGTTGTCTTTCCCAAGGTGCCGTGGGATTCGATAATAGAAATGTGGTGGATAAAGTATCTTAGCAACCCTAACCGGAGCAAAAAAATTGAAAAGGGGGGTGCAACATGAGGACTTCCCAAGGGGTCACCCATCCTAGTACTACTCTCACCCAAGCACGCTTAACTTCAGAGTTCTGATGGGATCCGGTGCATTAGTGCTGGTATGATTGCACACGTCCTGTTGAGGGCACAATTCCTTTATGTGTTAACGGTTCACAGTCCCACCCAAGAGAGATGACCCATTCAAAAGGCCCAATAGGCTTAACGACAACCCATCCGCTTCAACAACGCAGCATCCTCGCAAGACATGATATTGACGCGTTGTAGGGCCCTCTAATGTCCCACGAGTAAGGTTGTCGTCCTTTTAACAGCTCACGACGTACTATCCTGGACGGAAAAACATAGCAAAAGAAGTAAAGTGGCCCGAAACTGATGAAAATGTTCGATTTTGTGCTCCAAAAATGAGCATAGCGATCAAGTTGGTTGCCCCCATCGTAGAGCTCTCGGAGATCTTTGCAGCGGTATGCTGTGCGCTGTGTAACTCTTTTGAGATCAAAAGTTATGGGCACCGTAGCGATGGAGACCTGGTCACAAGCCCTACGCCCTCGGTTTGCTGGCCCACCCTCCACGTGAAGCGAAGTTGTCTTGCCCAAGGTGACGTGTGGTTCGATAATGGAAATGTGTTGGATAAAGTATCTTGGCAACCCTAACCGGAGCAAAAAAAATTGAATAGGGGGGTGCAACACGAGGATTTCCCAAGGGGTCACCTATCCTAGTACTACTCTCACCCAAGCACGCTTAACTTCGGAGTTCTGATGGGATCCCGTGCATTAGTGCTGGTATGATCGCACCCGACATGTTGAGGGCACAATTCTTTTATTTGTTAATGGTTCACTGTCCCTGCCTAGAGAGATGGACCATTCAAAAGGCCCAATGGGCTTAACGACAACCCACCCACTTCAACAACGCAGCATCTTCGTAAGACGTGATATCAATGAGTTATAGGGCCCTCTAATGTCCCCCGAGTAAGGTTTTCATCCTTTTAACAACTCACGACGTACGATCCGGGACGGAAAAACAGAGCAAAAATAGAAAAGTGGGCCAAAACTGATGAAACGATTCGATTTTGGGCTCCAAAATGGGCACAGCGAGCAAGCTGGCAAACCCCGTCGTAGAGCTCTCGGAGATCTTTGCAACGGTATGCTGTGCGCCGCGTAATTCCTTACAGATCAAAAGTTATGGGCACCGGAGCGACGGAGACCTGGCGACAAGCCCGACGCCCTTGGTTTGCGGGCCCAGCCTCCATGTGAGGCGAAGTTGTCTTGCCCAAGATGTTGTGGGATTCGATAATAGAAATGTGGTGGATAAAGCATCTTGGCAACCCAAACCGGAGCAAAAAAAATTGAAAAGACGGGTACAACATGAGGACTTCCCAGGGGGTCACCCATTCTAGTACTACTCTCGCCCAAGCACGCTTAACTTCGGAGTTCTGAACGGACCCCGTGCATTAGTACTGGTATGATCGCACCCGTCATGTTGAGGGCACAATTCCTTTATGTGTTAACGGTTCACAGTCCCAGCCTAGAGAGGTGGCCCATTCAGAAGGCCTAATGGGCTTAACGACAACCCATCCGCTTCAACAACGCAGCATCTACGCAAGACGTGATATCGACGCGCTGTAGGGCCCTCTAATATCCCACGAGTAAGGTTTTTTTCCTTTTAACAGCTCACGACGTACGATCCGGGACGGAAAAACAGAGCCGAAATAGAAAAGTATCCCGAAAGTAATGAAAATATTCGATTTTGGCCTCCAAAAAGGGTACATCGATTATGCAGGTTGCCCCCGTCGTAGAGCTCTCGGAGAGCTTTGTAACGGTATGCTGTGTGCCACGTAACTCCTTACATATCAAAAGTTATGGGCACCGGAGCGATGGAGACCTGGTCACAAGCCCTATGCTCTCAATTTGCGGGCCCAACCTCCATGTGAAGCGAAGTTGTGTTGCCCAAGGTGCCGTGGGATTCGATAATAGAATTGTGGTGGATAAAGTATCTTGGCAACCCTAACCGAAGGAAAAAAAATTGAAATGGGGGGTACAACATGAGGACTTCCCAGGGGGTCACCCATAGTACTACTCTCGCCCAAGCACGCTTAACTTCGGAGTTCTGAAGGGATCCCGAGCATTAGTGCTGGTATGATCGCACCCGTCATGTTGCGGGCACAATTCATTTATGTGTTAACGGTTCACAGTCCCAGCCTAGAGAGATGGCCCATTTAGAAGGCCCAATGGGCTTAACGACAACCTACCCAATTCAACAACGCAACATCCTCGCAAGACGTGATATCGACGCGTTGTAGGGCCCTCTAATGTCCCGCGTGTAAGGTTGTCATCCTTTTAACAACTCACGACGTACGATCCGGGACAGAAAAACAGAGCGAAAGAAGAAAAGTGGCCTGAAATTGATGAAAACGTTCGATTTTGGGCTCCAAAAAGGGTACAGCGAGCAAGATTGCTACCCCCATCATAGAGCTCTCGGAGAGCTTTGCAATAGTATGTTGTGCGCCGCATAACTCCTTACGGATCAAAAGTTATGGGCACCGGAGTGACGGAGACCTAGTCACAAGCCCTACGCCCTTGGTTTGCGGGCCCAGCCTCTACGTGAAGCGAAGTTGTTTTGCCCAAGGTGTTGTGGGATTTGAAAATAGAAATATGGTTGATAAAGCATCTTGGCAAGCCTAACTGGGGAAAAAAAATTGAAAAGGGGGTGCAACACGAGGACTTCCCAGGGTGTCACCCATTCTAGTATTACTCTCGCCCAAGCACGCTTAACTTCGGAGTTCTAATGGTATCCGGTGCATTAGTGCTAGTATGATCGCACCCGTCATGTTAAGGGCACAATTCTTTTATTTGTTAACAGTTCACAGTCCCAGCCTAGAGAGTTGGCCCATCCAAAAGACCCAATGGGCTTAACGACAACCCATCCACTTCAACAACGCAGCATCCTCGTAAAACGTGATATCGACGTGTTGTAGGGCCCTCCAATGTCCCGCAAGTAAAGTTGTTGTCCTTTTAACAGCTCACGACATGCGATCCTGGACTGAAAAACAAAGCAAAAAGAGAAAAGTGGCCCGAAACTGATGAAAACGTTCAATTTTGGGCTCCAAAAAGGCTACAACGAGCAAGCTGGCTGCCCCCGTCGTAGGGCTCTCGGAGAGCTTTGCAACGGTATGCTGTGCGCCGCGTAACTCCTTACGGATCAAAAGTTATGGGCACCAGAGCGATGGAGACCTGGTCTGTCACGCCCTAACCCGGTATATAAAGGTTAGACTAGGGCGTGATCTAAACATTCAAGTCACGTCTCGTACTTAACCGTTCATGAAGATTTAACACTTAACGTTTTGGCCAAAACTCCAAAAATTTTCAGTAAAACGGCAGCATAACGGTTGTAATTGGACTATTTGGTTAGACCTAATTCTCTAAACGCCTCAATTATTCCAATCATTAATCCAATTTCATTGAGGACTCCTATTTGTCACCAACCGAATTTGCCTACTAGTTTATCTTGAAAGTCTCGTTTGGTTAATAAGCCTAACATGATAACTATGTTCCGTTTATTTGTCAATTTCCTATCATGCAAGTACCTATTATCCTTTAGTTTGCAAATGAGCACCTAAGTGAAATTAGGTAGAATTAACTTAGTTGATTGTTCATCTAGTGGTTTGAATGCCTACGATAACTACTAATTAAGAAAACGAAAGCAAACGACCAAATAAAAGTTCGTTATAGATAGTACAATCCCAGAATTAGACCCAAATTACAACGGGGTCATTTACATCAATAAACAATGAGCAACATAAAAGAAATAGTCTTCAAGTAGCATAGTTCACAAATAGCCATAATCACGCAAAGCACACAAGACAGGCAATCACTCCAAGGAATCATCGTTAGGCACATCGTCCTCGGGTACTTGTTCTTGATCTTCTTCACCTGAGATGATAAAAGAGGGTGAGTCCTTATGAACTCAGCGAGGGGGAACGAGAAATAAGTTTTGAAACTCATTTTTCGGTTCAACTTATGAAAATCCTTTTGCAAGCATGAATATAACAAAAATATAAGTACAGAAACAGAAATACCGGGCTTTCCTCCCCCGAGGTTCTCTAGGAACCAAGCGAGAGTACTTATACACATAGTAAAAAGGATACAGTGAGCTTTTGCTCTCAGATCAGTTCAGAATCAATTGTTGCGGCTGACTTTAAATCATCCCTTTAACACGCCAGGTGGGTGTACTCCGGATGTACCCCGAAATCCTACGACCCAACTCCCCAACGAAGTCTAGCCCTCAAGCGAGAGAGGGAATGGGACCATAGTAGTCACGGGTGCACCGGCAAGCCCGATGCTGCCCGGTGTGCGTGATCGCTACCATGCCGACGGGAAAGGTTGCAACCTTGTATGCAATGCACATTTATGACAGGTAATATATCACAGTAGGAGGACAACAAAGTAGGTTGCCTCCGGACAGTCATAAAATTGCACATTGACAGGTAGACAAGCAGGGCACGATAAGACAGGAAATTTTACTTTCAAGGCATATAGAGTTGTATGACAATTAAACGGGCTGCCATGTAACACATGTAAAACTGGCCATATAACTCATTACGAAGCCACATGATCAAGTGATAAAATTATTCAACATGCAATGACATCAACATGGGTTCGGGTGCAAGAAAAGTTTATTTGTCAACATGCAATGGTCAAAATCACATTTGAAGTTATAAGACATTTACGGGCAGCCCACTAAGCATATAATTTCCACACAATATCCAAATGATCAACACTTAGCAAGACTACCTAGTCATTAGGGTTTCCGTTTCATGCTTAACCGTGTGATTAAACCCTAAGTCAACTCAAGATCATTCTCAAGTCATGCATCATTCAATTCAAACATCCTCAAATACTCAAAACAATCCACACAACATCACAACACCACAATTCCAAGCAATTAGTACCACAAGAGGGGTTACAACAATTTTTCAAGCATATAACTAAGTGAAACCTTTACTGCAATAGGCTGTTTTATCACAATCAATAGGATAACCAAAAAATCTTCAAATCCAGTGAATAAGATGTCAAGTTAAAGCTTAAGAAGTTAACTAAAATCAGAAACAAACCTTGCATCAATTGGAGTTCGGGATCATTAGATATAGCCGAGACAGTGGGATAGCACAAAACTGTCCAGATTTGCACACTTTTCAGTAATTGACGATTTTGAGGTAATTAGGGTCAGATTTAGCCTTAGTCCATTTCTGACAAAAATTTCCAGAACTGAAAAACATGGCAGCACACCAACTTTCATGCATTTTGAACATCAATAACTAAGTCAAATATGGTTCTTTCTACAAGGTCAGTGCATCTGCCAAAACCTGATTCATTTTTCCAGATTTCCAGATTTGGACACATTTTAAAGATCTGCCATTTTGAGGACCATAGATTCAAAATTAGCTTTGTCCTATTTCTGCGAAAATTGTTCAAAACTGTCCAAAATAGCCACCTACCAATTCTCATGCATTTTCAACATCATTTGCCTAGCTAAACTATCCTTGAAACAAACTGATCAGAGAGCCATCAACAATCCGACTTCACCTATCATCTCTTTCAAGTCAAGATCTTGCCATGCATGGTTGCAAAAGCATATGAACGAACATATAACTCAAGTACAGAAGCAAAGACATACTTTAATGAGCATGCATGTGGATTTTTGAAGGATTTTCAAAAGGTTTTAGCCCTCACCTTAGCAATCAACCAAGAAGATGCACAAAAACTTGTTGAAGCACAAATTTCTTCTTCTTCCTTGCTTAGCCAAGACTCCACCCGATTTCTCTCTATTTTTCCTAGCTTAGTGGCCAAGTTCTTAGTACATGCATGTGGTTAGAACAAGAAGAAAATAAATGGAAGCTAGGAAACTCACCAAGGCCGAAAATGGTGACTCAAAATGCTTGCATGTGTGTTTCTTGCATCCTAGCTTGCTTGGGTGAGTTTCTTTGCTTGTTGTTTGTCTTGATGCACCATAGGATGATGAAGATGAGCTAAGGGATGAAGAAACTCAGCCCAAAACCGAGATGGAGAGAGAAGAATGAGAGGGAGAGAGAGAAATGTGAGGAGAATGAGAGAAATGAAAGAAAAATGAGGCTTTTTGCAAAAGTTGATGCATGGGTTCAACCTTGAGCTTAGAAATTCTGATTTTTATGTTTTCAAGAGGCATTTTGAAATTCATAGCATGGGCAAGGAGCACTTGGTCGAAAATGGTGTGCATTGGGTAGGGTTTTGGGGCTATTTTTGTATGCATTTGTGTCATAATATGTCATAGATTGTCTAGGACTAATTTTTTATGCATTTGTGTCATTAGAATTGTCATAGGAGTGTTGGGAAATTAGGGAATCTAGGTATACTAAAATATAGGAATGTTTTTTGATGAGTTTAATTATGAATAGAATAATAGTTAGTGGAAAATGTAGGAATAGTTTAGTATTATTTTATTGTTAGTGGAGTTTGTAGAGAATTTGAATTAGGAATATAATATTGGTTAGTGGATTGTGTAGGATTATTTTATTGTCTTGTGCTTTGTGTAGGATTCTTTCTTGATTAACGTGGTGGCACGGATTCCTAGGTCTAGGGCATGAATTACGAGGTAGACACAAACTACGAGGCTAAGACACGAACTACGAGACTAATGCACGCAATCCTAGGTGAATGCACGTAAACCAATGCAAGGCACGTAATTCAATGCAATGCATGCAAATCCAAGCACGAATCTGTATGTAGGTTAAGGTACGCAGTTCAAGGTTAGGGCAATCGAAACGAGGTCACGCACGTACATTGAGGTCAGGGCACGTATATCTAGGTATCGTACGTCAGTTGGGGATTAGGGCACACTATTCTAGGTCAAGGCACGTGTGACAAGGTATGCACGAAAACCAAGACAGGACACGTAATCCAAGGTCGGTCATATAATTAGGGGTCTATGGCATGCAAATCGAGGTATGACACGTTATTCGGGGTCGGGCCTCACATCCTCCCCTCCTTAAAAGAATTTCGTCCCGAAATTCATTCTTACTTGTTAAGGTCATTTAGACGGATTCCGACCATTGTTATTTTCCAACTCCGGGTCGTCCTTTGCTCTGTGATCTCTTTTAGCACAATGAATTCACTTCCTAGCTTTCTCCAATCATTTAACTCGATGTGACCCCTACATTTACAGTTCGTTCCTTTGAACAACTCTCTTTTCTCCAATTGATCTTAAGGTCGAGTTCATTAACTAAGGTTAGAATCTCCAAACATAGTCATCAAAGCTGCATCGGTATTCTAACAATATAACAATAACTCCAAAATCATGACTCATGTTGTATCAATCTCGCATCCATACCTCAAAAGGAATATCACAATAATACCGCGATCTTATGGTTACATACACTAATTTCAAGATGATAGGTCTATATCAGATTTACATATTCTATCAACTAGCTTCAAAATTGTTAACACCTAGGACATACATATGTTATGGGTCATTTCCACAATACGACTCTATTTTCAGGAAGAACTCACCAAACAACTAATCCACCTCAAATCGTCATCTATCGATAGTATCATAGTCCTTATCTCGTAGATGCATTAGATTAGCAAATCTTCTAATGACTAGTATCCCGATTACAGGCTCCTATTCACTAATCTCCTTTCCCGGCTTCGTTAACCTTCAAGCTCGTAATCAAGAAGAAAGACCATTGAGATTCGTTAAACTCAAACTCTAAGGTTTATTAGGTACCACCAACAAATTGCCATCGAAATTGCATGAGTAAACTAATCATGTAGCACTAGTTCAACCTTTCAAGTAAGCTTCATCAGCTTGTGATCCACAATTTATTTCTATATACAAATCTCTATTTTCAAGTCACGAGGCTTCAGAACTTTCTTTTAATCTTATCCAAAACGCCTAAGGCGAATAGTTTCAAACTCAAATAAATTTCACTCACCTCAATCCAAGGTTACGTCATACTTAAGAAGACAATGGTCCTACTCATTTAGTGACCTAGTCATTCCTTTGAACACTTAATGCCCGCCAATATATCTTCGACATTAATGTTACTAAGCTGGGTTCATCTCCATGTAAGTGATATCAATGCTCTACTAGGTTACCGGCCGTACAACAACAATCCAAGGACTATAAATGGGTACCGAAATGACCGAACTCATAAAATACTTACACGAGATAACTTCAAGGTTGTATCAACATAAGAATTATGACCACGAGGCATCCTTCAACATAACCTAATAGAACTTCAAAAGTAATCAACTACTTATTTAACTATTACTACAAGATTCACCCCTCTTATTCAATGACCACAATTCGAAGTCTACCGATCGCTAGTTTCTAGATGTAAAATGGTGCACATAGATACAGTGGTCTAACAATAGTTTCTTGGGTCATTATGACTCTAATTCATCTCTATCTTAACTCTATGAAATCTTACTCTTCTCATTTACATGTTCAAATAGCTAAGAGCATCAAGACTCATCGACCTTAGGTCCTAGGGTTAACCATGAATCATCCTGCATACTCACAATTAGCTATTTAGGATTTCAAATCATACCCTAACGACTCCACTTTGCAACCAGATGCTTAATATCATTTCGATGGTTTATATAATAGGTCCATCGGTCTTACTTAAGGATATATGCTTCCTAATATCCTCTAGGGTATCCAAATAACGAGAGCATAGAATGACTTACTTCGCATAATTAAAGCTAAATCCGAGGGGCAATAATTTAATACCATGATTCTTAAAATCACCAATATCCAACTTAGGACCTTAGCAACGTTAGTCATCTAATGCATAATTCAATACCTTGCACTTCTATTTCGACCTAACGTTTAGGTGTAGTCTTCCAAACACGAGTTCTAGTTATGTGAATTCCTCGATTCTAGCATCCTTATATCTTGTTATATTATAAAATCATCAACCTCGTTAAATTCGGTCTCCAGAGTTGCCTACATGTTTTGAGGTTATCCATTGTTAAGTCACTCAAATACACTATCCATGTCTCAACAATCTAACCCCTAAAAGTAACTATCGTCAACTTCCACGAATTTATCTTTTAATTTCTGGGTCATGATCTCAACACTTAGTGAACTTGAAACTCGCTAGTATACACCATATCAGATTCATCAATGCTTAATTCCAATCAAGTAAGGATTCAATCGTACGAGTATATTGCTAACTTCTTAGATAGTCTATCAAGCCAATTTTAAGATGTGAGAAATGGATTCAAAGAAACCTCCAAGTCAACTTCCACTATCAGCACATGAGAATATATATTATTCTACATATTTAATGGTATACCCTTATATCTAAGGAAGTAGCATGTCTTTAACCTTTATACTTGAACCACAATGAGAAGAACAGTTTAACAAAATCAAGAACTTTATGGCTACAAAATTGATAATTTAATTACAGGTATGGGTATTCCAAAGATAAGGAGATAACTTTACCTCAACAATTATACCTGTGCTACGCATTTTATATATATGCATGTCTAATAATGCATACGATCCATCGAGTACCTGTGAAGATGCGAGAAATCTCCAACCGAGACTTTTCGTTCTTTTTGCATAAATTCACTTCCCTGAAAGTTCTAGTCCTAACTATCTATGTGTATAAACAGTCATTAATGGTTATGTAACATGCACATGTATCAAGGAAGGAGTATAAATGCATGCATGCATTATTGAGGGCATTAATGTGTTGATATGCATGACACATCGTACATAAGGTCCACAAAAGCACATAATATTCAAGGCTCAAGCAATTAAAGCACATTAGCACACATTAACACATATAAACAAGACATCATAATTATCTTAGGGCTTCTACCCATGGTCTGAGAGTTGAACCTGACTAATGCCTAGTTACTAAACTAAGCTCTGATACCATTATACTTATAAGGTGTCACGCCCCAACCCGGCCTATAAAGGTTAGACTAGGGCGTGACCTACACATCCAAGTCACGTCTCGTACTTCACTGTTCATGAAGATTTAACACTTAACGTTTTGGCCTAAACTCTAAAATTTTCGATAAACCGGCAGCATAACTGTTGTAATTGGGCTCTTTGGTTAGACCTAATTCTCTAAACGCCTCAATTATTCCAATTATTAATCCAATTCCATTAAGGACTCCTATTTGTCACCAATCGATTTGCCTACTAGTTTATCTTGAAAGTCTCGTTTGGTTAATAAGCCTAACATGATAACTATGTCCTGTTTATTTGTCAATTTCCTATCATGCAAGTACCTATTATCCTTTAGTTTGCAAATGAGCACCTAAGTGAAATTAGATAGAATTAACTTAGATGATTGTTCATCTAGTGGTTTGAATGCCTACGATAACTACTAATTAAGAAAACGAAAGCAAACCACCAAATAAAAGTTCATCCTGTTATAGATAGTACAATCCCAGAATTAGACCCAAATTACAACGGTGTCATTTACAGCAATAAACAACGAGCAACATAAAAGAAATAGTCTTCAAGTAGCATAGTTTAAAAATAGTCATAATCACGCAAAGCACACAAGACAGGCAATCACTCCAAGGAATCATCGTTAGGCACATCGTCCTCAGGTACCTGTTCTTGATCTTCTTCACTTGAGATGATAAAAGAGGGTGAGTCCTTGTGAACTCAGCGAGGGGGAACGAGAAATAAGTTTTGAAACTCATTTTCCGGTTCAACTTATGAAAATCCTTTTGCAAGCATAAATATAACAAAAATATGAGTACAGAAACAGAAATACCGGTCTTTCCTCCCCGAGGTTCTCTAGGAACCAAGCGAGAGTACTTATACACATAGTAAAAAGGCTACAGTGAGCTTTTGTTCTCAGATCAGTTTCAGAATCAGTTGTTGCAGCCGACTTTAAATCATCCCTTTAACACGTCAGGTGGGTGTACTCCGGATGTACCCCGAAATCCTACGACCCAACTCTCCGAGGAAGTCTAGCCCCCAAGCGAGAGAGGGAATGAGACCATGGTAGTCACGGGTGCACCGGCAAGCCCGATGCCGCCCGGTGTGCGTGATCGCTACCATGCCGACAGGAAAGGTTGCAACCTTGTATGCAATGCACATTTATGACAGGTAATATATCACAGTAGGAGGACAACAAAGTAGGTTGCCTCCGGACAGTCATAAGATTGCACATTGACAGGTAAACAAGTAGGGCATGATAAGACAGGAAATTTAACTTGAAAGGCATATAGAGTTATATGAAAATTAAACGGGCAGCCATGTAACACATGTAAAACAGGCCATATAACTCATTACGAAGCCCACGTGATCAAGTGATAAGATTATTCAACATGCAATGACATCAATCATGGGTTCGGGTGCAAGAAAAGCTTATTTGTCGACATGCAAAGGTCAAAATCACATTTGAAGTTATAAGACATTTACGAGCAGCCCACTAAGCTTATAATTTCCACGCAATATCCAAATGATCAACACTTATCAAGACTACCTAGTCATTAGGGTTTCCGTTTCATGCTTAACCGTGTGATTAAACCCTAAGTCAACTCAAGATCATTCTCAAGTCATGCATCATTCAATTCAAACGTACTCAAATACTCAAAACAGTCCACACAACATCCCAACACCACAATTCCAAGCAATTAGTACCACAAGAGAGGTTACAACAATTTTTCAAGCATATAACTAAGTGAAACCTTTACTGCAATAGGCTGTTTTCTCACAATTAATAGGATAACCAAAAAATCTCCAAATCCTGTGAATAAGATGTCAAATTAAAGCTTAAGAATTTAACTAAAATCAGAAACAAACCTTGCATCAATTGGATTTCAGGATCATTAGATATAGCCGAGACAGTGGAATAGCACAAAACTGTCCAGATTTGCAAACTTTTCAGTAATTGGTGATTTTGAGGTCCTTAGGGTCAGCTTTAGCCTTACTCCATTTCTAACAAAAATGTCCGGAACTGAAAAATATAGCAACACAAAAACTTTCATGCATTTTGGATATTAATAACTAAGTTGAATATGGGTCGTTTTACAAGGTCAGTGCATCTGCCAAAACCTGCTTCATTTTTCCAGATTTCCAGATTTGGACACATTTTAAAGATCTGCCATTTTGAGGACCTTAGAGTCAAAATTAGCTTTGGCCTATTTCTGCCAAAAATGTTCAAAACTGTCCAAACTAGCCACCCACCAATTTTCATGCATTTTAAACATCATTTTCCTAGCTAAACTTACCTCTAAACAAACGTGTCAGAGAGCTGTCAACAATCCGACTTCACCTATCATCTCTTTCAAGCCAAGATCTTGCCATGGATGGTTGCAAAAGCTTATGAACGAACATATAACTCAAGTACAGAAGCAAAGACATACTTTAATGAGCATGCATGTGGATTTTTGAAGGATTTTCAAAAGGTTTTAGCCCTCACCTTAGCAATCAACCAAGAAGATGCACAAAAACTTGTTGAAGCACAAATTTCTTCTTCTTCCTTGCTTAGCCAAGACTCCACCCGATTTCTCTCTATTTTTCCTAGCTTAGTGGCCAAGTTCTTAGTATATGCATGTGGTTAGAACAAGAAGAAAAGAAACGGAAGCTAGGAAATTCACCAAGGCCGAAAATGGTGACTCAAAATGCTTGCATGTGTGTTTCTTGCATCCTAGCTTGCTTGGGTGAGTTTCTTTGCTTGTTGTTTGTCTTGATGCACCATAGGATGATGAAGATGAGCTAAGGGATGAAGAAACTCAGCCCAAAACCGAGATGGAGATAGAAGAATGAGAGGGAGAGAGAGAAATGTGAGGAGAATGAGAGAAATGAAAGAAAAATGAGGCTTTTTGCAAAACTTGATGCATGGGTTCAGCCTTGAGCTTAGCAATTCTGATTTTTATGTCTTCAAGAGGCATTTTGAAATTCCTAGCATGGGCAAAGAGCACTTGGTCGAAAATGGTGTGCATTGGGTAGGGTTTTGGGGCTATTTTTTATGCATTTGTGTCATAATATGTCATAGATTGTCTATGACTAATTTTTTATGCATTTGTGTCATTAGAATTGTCATAGGAATGTTGGGAAATTAGGGAATCTAGGTAGAATAAAATATAGGAATGTTTGTTGATGAGTTGAATTATGAATAAAATAATAGTTAGTGAAAAATGTAGGAATAGTTTAGTATTATTTTATTGTTAGTGGAGTTTGTAGAGAATTTGAATTAGGAATATAATATTGGTTAGTGGATTGTGTAGGATTATTTTATTGTCTTGTGCTTTGTGTAGGATTCTTTCTTGATTAACGTGGTAGCACGGATTCCTAGGTCTAGGGCACGAATTACGAGGTAGACACGAACTACGAGGCTAATGCACGTACTTCAAGACTAATGCACGCAATCCTAGGTGAATGCACGTAAACCAATGCAAGGCACGTAATTCAATGCAATGCATGCAAATCAAGGCACGACTCTATATCTAGGTTAAGGTACGCAGTTCAAGGTTAGGACACACGAAATGAGGTAACGCACGTACATCGAGATCAGGGCATGTATATCTAGGTATCGCACGTCAGTCGGGGATTAGAGCACACTATTCTAGGTCAAGGCATGTGTGACAAGGTATGCACGAAAACCAAGACAAGACACGTAATCCAAGGTCGGTCATATAATTAGGGGTCTATGGCATGCAAATCGAGGTATGACACGTTATTCGGGGTCGGGCCTCACATCCTCCCCTCCTTAAAAGAATTTCGTCCCGAAATTCATTCTTACTTGTTAAGGTCATTTAGACGGATTCCGACCATTGTTATTTTCCAACTCCGGGTCGTCCTTTGCTCTGTGATCTCTTTTACCACAACGAATTCACTTCCTAGCTTTCTCCAATCATTTAATTCGGTGTGACCCCTACATTTACAGTTCGTTCCTTTGAACAACTCTCTTTTCTCCAATTGATCTTAAGGTCGAGTTCATTAACTAAGGTTAGAATCTTCAAACATAGTCATCAAAGTTGCATCGGTATTCTAACAATATAACAATAACTCCGAAATCATGACTCATGGTGTATCAATCTCGCATCCATACCTCAAAAGGAATATCACAATAATACCGCGATCTTATGGTTACATACACTAATTTCAAGATGATAGGTCTATATCAGATTTACATATTCTATCAACTAGCTTCAAAATTGTTAACACCTAGGACATACATATGTTATGGGTCATTTCCACAATACGACTCTATTTTCAGGAAGAACTCACCAAGCAACTAATCCATCTCAAATCGTCATCTATCGATAGTATCATAGTCCTTATCTCGTAGATGCATTAGATTAGCAAATCTTCTAATGACTAGTCTCCCGATTACAGGCTCCTATTCACTAATCTCCTTTCCCGGCTTCGTTAACCTTCAAGCTCGTAATCAAGAAGAAAGACCATTGAGATTCGTTAAACTCAAACTCTAAGGTTTATTAGGTACTACCAACAAATTGCCATCGAAATTGCATGATTAAACTAATCATGTAGCACTAGTTCAACCTTTCAAGTAAGCTTCATCAGCTTGTGATCCACAATTTATTTCCATATTCAAATCTCTATTTTCAAGTCACGAGGCTTCAGAACTTTCTTTTAATCTTATCAAAAACTCCTAAGGCGAATAGTTTTAATCTCAAATAAATTCCACTCACCTCAATCCAAGGTTACGTCATACTTAAGAAGACAATGGTCCTACTCACTTAGCAACCTAGTCATTCCTTCGAACACTTAATGCCTGCCAATATGTCTTCGACATTAATGTTACTTAGCTGGGTTCATCGCCATGTAAGTGATATCAATACTCTACTAGGTTACCGGCCAAACAACAACAATCCTAGGACTATAAATGGGTACCGAAATGACCGAACTCATAAAATACTTACACGAGATAACTTCAAGGTTGCATCAATATAAGAATTATGATCATGAGGCATCCTTCAACATAACCTAATAGAACTTCAAAAGTAATCAACCACTTATTTAACTATTACTACAAGATTCACCCCTCTTATTCAACAACCACAATTCGAAGTCTACCGATCGCTAGTTTCTAGATGTGAAATGGTGCACATAGATACAGTGGTCTAACAATAGTTTCTTGGGTCATTATGACTCTAATTCATCTCTATCTTAACTCTATGAAATCTTACTCTTCTCATTTACATGTTCAACTAGCTAAGAGCATCAAGACTCATCGACCTTAGGTCCTAGGGTTCACCATGAATCATCCTGCATACTCACAATTAGCTATTTAGGATTTCAAATCACACCCTAACGACTCCACTTTGCAACCAGATGCTTAATATCATTTCGATGGTTTATATAATAGGTCCATCGGTATTACTTAGGGATATATGCTTCCTAATATCCTCTAGGGTATCCAAATAACGAGAGCATAGAATGACTTACTTCGCATAATCATAACTAAATCCGAGGGGCAATAATTTAATACCATGATTCTTAAAATCACCAATCTCCAACTTAGGACCTTAGCAACGTTAGTCATCTAATGCATAATTCAATACCTTGCACTTCTATTTCGACCTAACATTTAGGTGTAGTCTTCCGAACACGAGTTCTAGTTACGTGAATTCCTCGATTCTAGCATCCTTATATCTTGTTATATTATAAAATCATCAACCTCGTTAAATTCGGTTTCCAGAGTTGCCTACATGTTTTGAGGTTATCCATTGTTAAGTCACTCAAATACACTATCTATATCTCAACAATCTAACCCCTAAAAGTAACTATCGTCAACTTTCACGAATTTATCTTTTAATTTCAGGGTCATGATCTCAACACTTAGTGAACTTGAAACTCGCTAGTATACACCATATCAGATTCATCAATGCTTAATTCCAATCAAGTAAGGATTCAATCGTACGAGTATATTGCTAACTTCTTAGATAGTCTATCAAGCCAATTTTAAGATGTGAGAAATAGATTCAAAGAAACCTCCAAGTCAACTTCCACTATCAGCACGTGAGAATATATACAATTCAACATATTTAATGGTATACCCTTATATCTAAGGAAGTAGCATGTCTTTAACCTTTATACTTGAACCACAATGAGAAGAACAGTTTAACAGAATCAAGAACTTTATGGCTACAAAATTGATAACTTAATTACAGGTATGGGTATTCCAAAGATAAGGAGATAACTTTACCTCAACAATTATACCTGTGCTACGCATTTTATATATATGCATGTCTAATAATGCATACGATCCATCGAGTACCTGTGAAGATGCGAGAAATCTCCAACCGAGACTTTCCATTCTTTCTACATAAATTCACTTCCCTGAAAGTTCTAGTCCTAACTATCTATGTATATAAACAGTCATTAATGGTTATGTAACATGCACATGTATCAAGGAAGGAGTATAAACGCATGCATGCAGTATTGAGGGCATTAACGTGTTGATGTGCATGACACATAGTACATAAGGTCCACAAAAGCACATAATATTCAATGCTCAAGCAATTAAAGCACATTAGCACACATTAACACATATAAACAAGACATCATAATTACCTTAGAGCTTCTACCCATGGTCCGAGAGTTGAACCCGACTAATGCCTAGTTACTAAACTAAGCTTTGATACCATTTCACTAAGGTGTCCTGCCCCAACCCGGCCTATAAAGGTTAGACTAGGGTGTGATCTAAACATTCAAGTCACGTCTCGTACTTAACCGTTCATGAAGATTTAACACTTAACATTTTGGCCTAAACTCCAAAATTTTTCGGTAAACCGGCAGCATAACGGCTGTAATTGGGCTCTTTGGTTTGACCTAATTCTCTAAACGCCTCAATTATTCCAATCATTAATCCAATTCCATTAAGGACTCCTATTTGTCACCAATCGATTTGCCTACTAGTTTATCTTGAAAGTCTCGTTTGGTTAATAAGCCTAACATGATAACTATGTCCCGTTTATTTGTCAATTTCCTATCATGCAAGTACCTATTATCCTTTAGTTTGCAAATGAGCACCTAAGTGAAATTAGATAGAATTAACTTAGTTGATTGTTCATCTAGTGGTTTGAATGTCTACGATAACTACTAATTAAGAAAACGAAAGCAAACCACCAAATAAAAGTTCGTCCGGTTATAGATAGTACAATCCCAGAATTAGACCCAAATTACAACGGGGTCATTTACATCAATAAACAACGAGCAACATAAAAGAAATAGTCTTCAAGTAGCATAGTTTACAAATAGCCATAATCACACAAAGCACACAAGACAGGCAATCACTCCAACGAATCATCGTTAGGCACATATTCCTCGGGTACATGTTCTTGATCTTCTTCACTTGAGATGATAAAAGAGGGTGAATCCTTATGAACTCAGCGAGGGGGAACGAGAAATAAGTTTTGAAACTCATTTTCCGATTCAACTTATGAAAATCCTTTTGCAAGCATAAATATAACAAAAATATAAGTACAGAAACAAAAATACCAGTCTTTCCTCCCCGAGGTTCTCTAGGAACCAAGTGAGAGTACTTTTACACATAGTAAAAAGGATACAGTGAGCTTTTGTTCTCAGATCAGTTTCAGAATCAGTTGTTGCAGCCGACTTTAAATCATCCCTTTAACACGCCAGGTGGGTGTACTCCGGATGTACCCTGAAATCCTACGACCCAACTCTCCGAGGAAGTCTAGCCCCCAAGCGAGAGAGGGAATGGGACCATGGTAGTCATGGGTGCACCGGCAAGCCCGATGCCGCCCGGTGTGCGTGATCGCTACCATGCCGACAGGAAAGATTGCAACCTTGTATGCAATGCACATTTATAACAGGTAATATATCACAGTAGGAGGACAACAAAGTAGGTTGCCTCCGGACAGTCATAAGATTGAACATTGACAGGTAAACAAGCAGGGCACGATAAGACAAGAAATTTCACTTGAAAGGCATATAGAGTTATATGAAAATTAAACGGGCAGCCATTTAACACTTGTAAAACAGGCCATATAACTCATTACAAAGCCCACGTGATCAAGTGATAAGATTATTCAACATGCAATGACATCAACATGGGTTTGGGTGCAAGAAAAGCTTATTTGTCAACATGCAATGGTCAAGATCACATTTGAAGTTATAAGACATTTACGGGCAGCCCACTAAGCATATAATTTCCACGCAATATCCAAATGATCAACACTTAGCAAGACTACCTAGTCATTAGGGTTTCCGTTTCATGCTTAACCGTGTGATTAAACCCTAAGTCAACTCAAGATCATTCTCAAGTCATGCATCATTCAATTCAAACATCTTCAAGTACTCAAAACAGTCCACACAACATCCCAACACCACAATTCCAAGCAATTAGTACCACAAGAGAGGTTACAACAATTTTCCAAGCATATAACTAAGTGAAACCTTTACTGCAATAGGCTGTTTTCTCACAATCAATAGGATAATCAAAAAATCTCCAAATCCAGTGAATAAGATGTCAAATTAAAGCTTAAGAAGTTAACTAAAATCAGAAACAAACCTTGCATCAATTGGAGTTCGGGATCAGTAGATATAGCCGAGACAGTGGGATAGCTCAAAACTGTCCAGATTTGCAAACTTTTCAGTAATTGGTGATTTTGAGGTCCTTAGGGTCAGCTTTAGCCTTACTCCATTTCTAACAAAAATGTCCGGAACTGAAAAATATAGCAACACACCAACTTTCATGCATTTTGGACATTAATAACTAAGTCGAATATGGTTTGTTTTACAAGGTCAGTGCATCTGCCAAAACCTGATTCATTTTTCCAGATTTCCCGATTTGGACACATTTTAAAGATCTGCCATTTTGAGGACCTTAGGATCAAAATTAGCTTTGGCCTATTTGTGCAAAAAATGTTCAAAACTGTCCAATCTAGCCACGTACCAATTTTCATGCATTTTCAACATCATTGTCCTAGCTAAACTTACCTCGAAACAAACTTGTCAGAGAGCTGTCAACAATCCAACTTCACCTATCATCTCTTTCAAGCCAAGATCTTGACATGCATGGTTGCAAAAGCTTATGAACGAACATATAACTCAAGTGCAGAAGCAAAGACATACTTTAATGAGCATGCATGTGGATTTTTGAAGGATTTTCAAAAGGTTTTAGCCCTCACCTTAGCAATCAACCAAGGAGATGCACAAAAACTTGTTGAAGCACAAAGTTCTTCTTCTTCCTTGCTTAGCCAAGACTCCACCTGATTTCTCTCTATTTTTCCTACCTTAGTGTCCAAATTCTTAGTACATGCATGTGGTTAGAACAAGAAGAAAATTAATGGAAGCTAGGAAACTCACCAAGGCCGAAAATGGTGACTCAAAATGCTTGCATGTGTGTTTCTTGCATCCTAGCTTGCTTGGGTGAGTTTCTTTGCTTGTTGTTTGTCTTGATGCACCATAGGATGATGAATATGAGCTAAGGGATGAAGAAACTCATCCCAAAACCAAGATGAAGAGAGAAGAATGAGAGGGAGAGAGAGAAATGTGAGGAGAATGAGAGAAATGAAAGAAAAATGAGGCTTTTTGCAAAAGTTGATGCATGGGTTCAGCCTTGAGCTTAGCAATTCTGATTTTTATGTCTTCAAGAGGCATTTTTGAAATTCCTAGCATGGGCAAGGAGCACTTGGTCGAAAATGGTGTGCATTGGGTAGGGTTTTGGGGCTATTTTTTATGCATTTGTGTCATAATATGTCATAGATTGTCTAGGACTAATTATTTATGCATTTGTGTCATTAGAATTGTCATAGGAATGTTGGGAAATTAGGGAATCTAGGTAGAATAAAATATAGGAATGTTTGTTGATGAGTTGAATTATGAATAGAATAATAGTTAGTGGAAAATGTAGGAATAGTTTAGTATTATTTTATTGTTAGTGGAGTTTGTAGAGAATTTGAATTAGGAATATAATATTGGTTAGTGGATTGTGTAGGATTATTTTATTGTCTTGTGCTTTGTCTAGGATTCTTTCTTGATTAACGTGGTGGCACGGATTCCTAGGTCTAGGGCCCGAATTACGAGGTAGACACAAACTACGAGGCTAATGCACGTACTTCAAGACTAATGCACGCAATCCTAGGTAAATGCACATAAACCAATGCAAGGCACATAATTCAATGCAAATCAAGGCACAACTCTATATCTAGGTTAAGGTACGCAGTTCAAGGTTAGGGCATACGAAACGAGGTAACGCACGTACATCGAGGTCAGGGCACGTATAACTAGGTATCGCATGTCAGTTGGGGATTAGGGCACACTATTCTAGGTCATGGCACGTGTGACAAGGTATGCACGAAAACCAAGACAAGACACGTAATCCAAGGTCGATCATATAATTAGGGGTCTATGGCACGCAAATTGAGGTATGACACGTTATTCGGGTTTGGGCCTTACATCCTCCCCTCCTTAAATGAATTTCGTCCCAAAATTCATTCTTACTTGTTAAGGTCATTTAGACAGATTCCGACCATTGTTATTTTCCAACTCCGGGTCGTCCTTTGCTCTGTAATCTCTTTTACCACAACGAATTCACTTCTTAGCTTTCTCCAATCATTTAATTCGGTGTGACCCCTACATTTACAGTTTGTTCCTTTGAACAACTCTCTTTTCTCCAATTGATCTTAAGGTTGAGTTCATTAACTAAGGTTAGAATCTCCAAACATAGTCATCAAAGTTGCATCGGTATTCTAACAATATAACAATAACTCCAAAATCATGACTCATGTTGTATCAATCTCGCATCCATACCTCAAAAGGAATATCAGAATAATACCGTGATCTTATGGTTACATACACTAATTTCAAGATGATAGGTCTATATCAGATTTACATATTCTATCAACTAGCTTCAAAATTGTTAACACCTAGGACATACATATGTTATGGGTCATTTCCACAATACAACTCTATTTTTAGGAAGAACTCACCAAACAACTAATCCATCTCAAATCATCATCTGTCGATAGTATCATAGTCCTTATCTCGTTGCTGCATTAGATTACCATTTCTTCTAATGACTAGTCTCCCGATTACAGTCTCCTATTCACTAATCTCCTTTCCCGGCTTCGTTAACCTTCAAGCTCGTAATCAAGAAGAAAGACCGTTGAGATTCATTAAACTCAAACTCTAAGGTTTATTAGGTACCACCGATAAATTGCCATCGAAATTGCACGAGTAAACTAATCATGTAGCACTAGTTCAACCTTTCAAGTAAGCTTCATCAGCTTGTGATCCACAATTTATTTCCATATTCAAATCTCTATTTTCAAGTCACGAGGCTTCAGAACTTTCTTTTAATCTTATCAAAAACTCCTAAGGCGAATAGTTTCAACCTCAAATAAATTTTACTCACCTCAATCCAAGGTTACATCATACTTAAGAAGACAATGGTCCTACTCATTTAGTGACCTAGTCATTCCTTCGAACACTTAATGCCCGCCAATATATCTTCGACATTAATGTTACTAAGATGGGTTCATCGCCATGTAAGTGATATCAATGCTCTACTAGGTTACCGGCCGTACAACAACAATCCTAGGACTATAAATGGGTACCGAAATGACCAAGCTCATAAAATACTTACACGAGATAACTTCAAGGTTGTATCAATATAAGAATTATGACCACAAAGCATCCTTCAACATAACCTGATAGAACTTCAAAAGTAATCAACCATTTATTTAACTATCACTACAAGATTCACCCCTCTTATTCAACGACCACAATTCGAATTCTACCGATCGCTAGTTCCTAGATGTGAAATGGTGCACATAGATACAGTGGTCTAACAATAGTTTCTTGGGTCATTATGACTCTAATTCGTCTCTATCTTAACTCTATGAAATCTTACTCTTCTCATTTACATGTTCATCTAGCTAAGAGAATCAAGACTCATCTACCTTAGGTCCTAGGGTTCACCATGAATCATCCTGCATACTCACAATTAGCTATTTAGGATTTCAAATCACACCATAACGACTCCACTTTGCAACCAGATGCTTAATATCATTTCGATGGTTTATATAATAGGTCCATCGGTATTACTTAGGGATATATGCTTCCTAATATCCTCTAGGGTATCCAAATAATGAGAGCATAGAATGACTTACTTCGCATAATCATAACTAAGCCCTCGTTTGCAGGCCCAGCCTCCACGTGAAGCGATGTTGTGTTGCCCAAGGTGCCATGGGATTCGATAATAGAAATGTGGTGGATAAAGTATCTTGGCAACCCTAACCGGAGCAAAAAAAATTGAAAAGAGGGGTGCAACACGAGGACTTCCCAGGGGGTCTCCCATCCTAGTACTACTCTCGCCCAAGCACGCTTAGCTTCGGAGTTCTGAAGGGATCCGGTGCATTAGTGCTGGTATGATCGCACCCGTTATGTTGAGGGCACAATTCCTTTATGTGTTAACGGTTCATAGTCCTAGTCTAGAGTGATGGCCCATTCAGAAGGCCCAATGGGCTTAACGACAACCCATCCGCTTCAACAATGCAGCATCCTCTCAAGCTAGATATCGACGAGATGTAGGGGCCTCTAATGTCCCGCGAGTAAGGTTGTCGTCCTTTTAACAGCACACGACGCACGATCCGGGACGGATAAACAGAGCAAAAGAAGAAAAGTGCCCCAAAACTGATGAAAACATTTGATTTTGAGCTCCAAAAAGGTCATAACGAGCAAGCTGGCTGCCCCAGTTGTAGGGCTCTTGGAGAGCTTTGCAACGGTATGATGTTCGCCGTGTAACTCCTTACGGATCAAAAGTTATGTGCACCGGAGCGACGGAGACCTAGTCACAAGCCCTACGCCCTCGGTTTGCTGGCCCAGCCTCCACGTGAAGAGAAGTTGTCTTGCCCAAGGTGCCGTTGTGTTCGATAATAGAAATGTGGTGGATAAAGTATCTTGGCAACCCTAACTGGAGCAAAAAAATTAAAAAGGGGGGTGCATCACGAGGACTTCCCAGGGGGTCACCCATCCTAGTACTACTCTCGCCCAAGCACGCTTAACTTCGGTGTTCTAATGGGATCCGGTGTATTAGGGTTGGTATGATCGCACCCGTCATGTTGAGTGCACAATTCCTTTATGTGTTAACGGTTCACAGGCCCAGCCTAGAGAGATGGCCAATTCAAAAGGCCCAATGGGCTTAACGACAACCTACCCACTTCAACAACGCAGCATCCTCGCAAGACGTGATATCGACGCGTTGTAGGGCCCTCTACTGTCCCGCGAGTAAGGTTGTCATCCTTTTAACAGCTCACGATGTACGATCCGTGACAGAAAAACTGAGCAAAAGAAGAAAAGTGGCCCGAAACTGATGAAAACATTCGATTTTGGGCTCCAAAAAGGGCACAGCAAGCAAACTTTCTGCCCTTATCGTAGAGCTCTCGGAGAGCTTTGCAATGGTATGTTGTGCGCTGCGTAACTCCTTACGGATCAAAAGTTATGGGCACCGGAGAGACGGAGACCTAGTCACAATCGTACGCCATCGGTTTGCGGGCCTAGCCTCCACGTGAAGCGAAGTTGTGTTGCCCAAGGTGTCGTGGGATTCGATAATAGAAATGTGATGGATAAAGTATCTTGGCAACCCTAACCGGGAAAAAAAAAAATTGAAAAGGGGGGTGCAACACGAGGACTTCGTAGGGGATCATACATCCAAGTAATACTCTTGCCCAAGCACGCTTAACTTCAGAGTTCTGATGAGATCCGGTGCATTAGTGCTGGTATGATTATACCCGCCATGTTAAGGGCACAATTCCTTTTTTTGTTAACAGTTCACAGTCCCAGCCTAGAGAGTTGGCCTATTCAAAAGGCCCAATGGGCTTAACGACAACCCATCATCTTCAACAACGCAGCATTCTCGCAAGACGTGATATCGACGCATGGTAAGGCCCTCCAATGTCCCGCGAGTAAGGTTGATGTCCTTTTAACAGCTCACGACGTACGATCCTGGACGGAAAAACAAAGCAAAAATAAAAAAAGTATCCTGAAATTGATGAAAAAGTTCGATTTTGGGCTCCAAAAAGGGCACAATGAGCAAGCCTGCTGCCCCCGTCGTAGAGCTCTCGGAGAGCTTTGCAACGGTATGCTGTGCACCGCGTAACTCCTTAAGAATCAAAAGTTATGGGCACCGGAGCGATGGAGACCTGGTCACAAGCCCAACGCCCTCGGTTTGCAGGCCCAGCCTCCATGTGAAGCGAAGTTGTGTTGCCCAAGGTACCGTGGGATTCGATAATAGAAATGTATAAAGTATCTTGGCAACCCTAACCGGAGCAAAAAAAATTGAAAATGGGGGTGCAACACGAGGACTTCCCAGGGGGTCACCCATCCTAGTACTACTCTCGCCCAAGCACGCTTAGCTTCGGAGTTCTGAAGGGATCCGGTGCATTAGTGCTGGCATGATCGCACCCGTCATATTAAGGGTACAATTCCTTTATGTGTTAATGGTTCACAATCCTAGGCTAGAGTGATGGCCCATTCAGAAGGCCCAATGGTCTTAACGACAACCCATCCGCTTCAACAATGCAGCATCCTCGCAATACTTGATATCGACGCGTTGTAGGGCCCCTTAATTTCCCGCGAGTAAGTTTGTCGTCCTTTTAATAGCTCACGATGTACGAACCAGGACGAAAAAACAGAGCTAAATAAGAAAAGTGGCCCGAAACAGATGAAAACATTCGATTTTGGGATCAAAAAATAGGTATAGTGAGCAAGCTGGCTGCCCACGTCGTAGAGCTCTCGGAGAGCTTTGCAACGGTATGCTGTGCGCCGCTTAACTCCTTACGGATCAAAAGTTATGGGCACCGGAGCGACGGAGACCTGGTCACAAGTCCCACGCCCTCTACATGAAGCGAAGTTGTCTTCCCAAGGTGCTGTGGGATTCGATAATAGAAATGTGGTGGATAAAGTATCTTGGTAACCCTAACCGGAGCAAAAAAAATTGAAAAGGGGGGTACAACACGAGGACTTCCCAGGGGGCCACCCATCCTAGTACTACTCTTGCCCAAGCACGCTTAACTTCGAAGTTCTGAAGGGATCCGGTGCATTAGTGCTAGTATGATCACACCCGTCATGTTGAAGGCACAATTCTTTTATGTGTTAACAGTTCACAGTCCCAGCCTAGAGAGATGGCCCATTCAGAAGGCCCAATGGGCTTTACGACAACCCATCTGCTTCAACAACGCAGCAACCTCGCAAGACGTGATAACGACGCATTGTAGGGCCCTCTAATGTCCTGCAAGTAAGGTTGTCATCCTTTTAATAGCTCACGACGTACGATCGGGGACGAGAAAACAGAGCAAAAATAAAAAAGTGGCCTGAAACAGATGAAAACATTTGATTTTGGGCTCCAAAAAGGGGCACAGCAAGCAAGCTGGCAGCCCCCGGTGTAGAGCTCTCGGAGAGCTTTGCAACAGTATGATGTGCGCCGCTTAACTCCTTACGGATCAAAAGTTATGGGCACCGGAGCGACGGAGACCTGGTGACAAGCCCTATGCCCTCGGTTTGTAGGCCCAGCCTCCACGTGAAGCAAAGTTGTCTTCCCAAGGTGCCGTGTGATTCGATAATAGAAATGTGGTGGATAAAGTATCTTGGCAACCCTAACCGGAGCAAAAAAAATTGAAAAGGGGGGTGCAACACGAGGACTTCCCAGGGGGTCACCCATCCTAGTACTACTCTCGCCCAAGCACGCTTAACTTCGGAGTTCTGATGGGATCCGGTGCATTAGTACTAGTATGATCGCACCCGTCATGTTGAGGGCACAATTCTTTTATTTGTTAACGGTTCACAGTCCCAGCCTAGAGAGATGGCCCATTCAAAAGGCCCAATGGGCTTAATGACATCCCATCCGCTTCAACAACGCAGAATCCTCGCAAGACGTGATATCGACACGTTGTGAGGCCCTCTAATGTCTCGCGAGTAAGGTTGTCGTCCTTTTAACAGCTCACGACGTACGATCCGGGATGAAAAAATAGAGCAAAAGAAGAAACGTGTCCCGAAACTAATGAAAACGTTCGATTTTGTGCTCCAAAAAGGGCATTGCGAGCAAGCTGGCTACCCCCGTCATAGAGCTCTCGGAGAGCTTTGTAACAGTATGCTGTGCGCCGCGTAACTCCTCATGGATCAAAAGTTATGGGCACCGGAGCAACGGAGAGCTGGTCACAAGCCTTACGCCCTCGGTTTGCGGGCCCAGCCTCCACGTGAAGCGAAGTTGTGTTGCCCTAGGTGCCGTGGAATTCGATAATAAAAATGTGGTGGATAAAGTATCTTGGCAACCCTAACCGGAGCAAAAAAAAATGAAAAGGGGGTGCAACACGAGGACTTTCGAGAGGGTCATCAATCCTATTACTATTCTCGCCCAAGAACACTTAACTTCGGAGTTCTGATGGGA
Source organism: Ehretia macrophylla (assembly GCA_037974665.1). Taxonomy (NCBI): domain Eukaryota; kingdom Viridiplantae; phylum Streptophyta; class Magnoliopsida; order Boraginales; family Ehretiaceae; genus Ehretia; species Ehretia macrophylla. The sequence goes on along the minus strand of CM075770.1, from coordinate 81,598,402 downwards.
TCTGGTGCATTAGTACTGGTATGATCGCACCAGTCATGTTGAGGGCACAATTCCTTTATGTGTTAACGGTTCAAAGTCCTAGCCTAGAGAGATGGCCCATTCAGAAGGCCCAATGGGCTTAACGACAACTCATCCGCTTCAACAACGTAGCATCCTCGCAAGATGTGTTGTCAAAGTGTTGTAGGACCCTCTAATGTCCCGGGAGTATGGTTGTCGTCCTTTTAACAGCTCACGACGTACGATCCGGGATGGAAAAAATAAAGCAAAAATAGAAAAGTGGCCCGAAACTGATGAAAACGTTCGATTTTGGGCTCCAAAAAGGATACAGCGAGCAAGCTGGCTACCCCCGTCGTAGAGCTATTGGAGAGCTTTGCAACGGTATGTTGTGCGCCTCGTAACTCCTTACGGATCAAAAGTTATGGGCACCGGAGCAACGGAGATCTGGTCACAAGCCCTATACCCTCAGTTTGCGGTCCCAGCCTCCACGTGAAGCGATGTTGTCTTGCCCAAGGTGTCGTGGGATTCGATAATAGAAATGTGATGGATAAAGTATATTGGCAACCCTAACCGGAGCAAAAAAAATTGAAAAAGGGGTGCAACACGAGGACTTCCAAGGGGTCACCCATCCTAGTACTACTCTTTCCCAAGCACACTTAACTTCGTAGTTCTGATGGGATCCGGTGCATTAGTGCTGGTATGATCGCACCCGTCATGTTGAGGGCACAATTCCTTTATGTGTTAACGGTTCATAGTCCCAGTCTAGAGAGATGGCCCATTCAGAAGTCCTAATGGGCTTAACGACAACCCATCCGCTTCAACAATGCATAATCCTCGAAAGACGTGATATCGACGCGTTGTAGGGACCTCTAATGTCCCGCGAGTAAGGTTGTCGTCCTTTTAACAGCTCACGATGTACGTTTCGGGACCGAAAAATGTAGCAAAACTAGAAAAGTGGCCCGAAACTGATGAAAAAGTTCAAATTTCGGCTCCAAAAAGGGCACAGCGAGCAAGCTAGCTACCCCCGTCATAGGGCTCTCAGAGAGCTTTGCAACGGTATGCTCTACGCCGCGTAACTCCTTATGGATCAAAAGGTATGGGCACCGGATCGACGAAGACCAGGTCACAAGCCCTACGCCCTCAGTTTGCTGGCCCAGCCTCCACGTGAAGCGAAGTTGTCTTGCCCAAGGTGCCGTGGGATTCAATAATAGAAATGTGGTGGATAAAGTATCTTGGAAACCCTAACCGGAGCAAAAAAAATTGAAAAGGGGGGTGTAACATGAGGACTTCGTAGGGGGTCTCCCATCCTAGTACGACTCTCGCCCAAGCACACTTAACTTTGGAGTTCTGATGGGATTCGGTTCATTACTGCTGCTATGATCGCACCCGTCATGTTGAGGGCACAATTCATTTATGTGTTAATGGTTCGCAGTCCTAGCCTAGAGAGATGGCCCATTCAGAAGGCCCAATGGGCTTAACGACAACCCATCCGCTTCAACAACGCAGCATCCTCGCAACACGTGATATTGACGTGTTGTAGGGCCCTCTAATGTCCCGCGTGTAAGGTTGTCGTCCTTTTAACAACTCACGACTTACGATCTGGGACCGAAAAAACAGTGCAAAATTAGAAAAGTGGCTCGAAACTGATGAAAACGTTCGATTTTGGGCTCCAAAAAGGGCACAGCGAGCAAGATGGTTGCCCCTGTTGTAGAGATCTTGGAGAGCTTTGCAACGGTATGCTGTGCACCGCGTAACTCCTTACGGATCAAAAGATATGGGCACTAGAGTGACGGAGACCTGGTCACAAGCCCTACGCCCTCGGTTTGCTGGCCCAGCCTCCACGTGAAGTGATGTTGTCTTGCCCAAGGTGTCGTGGGATTCGATAATAGAAATGTGGTGGATAAAGTATCTTGGCAACCCTAACCGGAGGAAAAAAAATTGAAAAGGGGGGTGCAACACGAGGACTTCCCTTGGGATCACCCATCCTAGTTCTACTTTTGCCCAAACACGCTTAACTTCGGAGTTCAGATGGGATCCGGTACATTAGTATTGGTATGATCGCACCCATCATGTTGAGGGGACAATTCCTTTATGTGTTAACGGTTCACAGTCCCAGTCTAGAGAGATGGATCATTGAGAAGGCCCAATGGGCTTAAAGACAACCCATCCGCTTCAACAACGTAGCATCCTCGCAAGATGTGATATTGACGTGTTGTAAGGCCCACTAATGTCCCGCGAGTAAGGTTTTCGTCCTTTTAACAGATCATGACGTACGATCCGGGATTGAAAAACATAGCAAAATCACAAAAGTGGCCCGAAACTGATGAAAACGATCGATTTTGGGCTCCAAAAATGGCACAATGAGCAAGTTGGCTTCCCCCGTTGTAGAGCTCTCAGAGAGCTTTGTAACAGTATGCAGTACGCCACGTAACTCCTTACGGATCGAAAGTTATGGGCAGCGGAGCGACGGAGACCTGGTCACAAGCCCTACGCCCTCGGTCTGCTGGCCCAGCCTCTACGTGAAGCAAAGTTATCTTGCCCAAGGTGCCGTGGGATTTGATAACATAAATGTGGTGGTTAAAGTATCTTGGCAACCCTAACCGGAGCAAAAAAAATTGAAAAGGGGGGTGCAACACGAGGGCTTCACAGGGGGTCACCCATCGTAATACTACTCTCGCCCAAGCACGCTTAACTTCGGAGTTCTGATAGGATCCCGTGCATTAGTGATAGTATGATCGCACCCGTCATGTTGAGGGCACAATTCCTTTATGTGTTAACGGTTCACAGTCCCAGCCTAGAGAGATGGCCCATTCAGAAGGCCCAATGGTCTTAACGACAACCCATCTACTTCAACAACGCAGCATCCTCGCAAGACGTGATATTGACGTGTTGTAGGGCCCTCTAATGTCCCGTGAGTAATGTTGTCATCTTTCTAACAGCTCACAATGTACGATCCGGGACGGAAAAACAGAGCAAAATTAGAAAAGTGGCCCAAAATAGATGAAAACGTTCGATTTTGGCTCCAAAATGGGCACAGCAAGCAAGCTAGCTGCCCCTGTTGTAGAGCTCTCGGAGAGCTTTGCAACGGTATGTTGTGCGCCTCGTAACTCCTTACGGATCAAAAGTTATGGGCACCGGAGCGACGGAGACCTGCTCACAAGCCCTACACCCTCGGTTTGCTGGCCCGGACTCCACGTGAAGCGAAGTTGTCTTGCCCAAGGTGCCGTGGGATTCGATAATAGAAATGTGGTGGATAAAGTATTTTGGCAACCCTAACCGGAGCAAAAAAAATTGAAAAGGGGGGTGCAACACGAGGACTTCCCAGGGGCTCACCCATCCTAGTACTACTCTCGCCCAAGCACGCTTGACTTCGGAGTTCTGATGGGATCCAGTGCATTAGTGCTGGTATGATCATACCCGTCATGTTGTGGGTGCAAATCCTTTATGTGTTGATGGTTCACAGTCCCAGCCTAGTGAGATGGCCCATTCAAAAGGCCCAATGGGTTTAACGACAACCCATCCGCTTCAATAACGCAGCATCCTCGCAAGACGTGATATCGACGTGTTGTAGGGTCCACTAATGTCCCGCGAGTAAGGTTGTCGTCCTATTAACAGCTCACGACATACGATCCGGGACGGAAAAACAGAGTAAAAACAGAAAAGTGGCCCTAAACTGATGAAAACGTTCGATTTTGGGTTCCGAAAAGGGCACAGTGAGCAAGCTAGCTGCCCACAACGTAGAGCTCTTGGAGAGCTTTGCAACGGTATGCTGTGCGCTGCGTAACTCCTTACTGATCAAAAGGTATGGGCTTCGAAGCGACGGAGACCTGGTCACAAGCCTTACGCCCTCGGTTTGCTAGCTCAGCCTCCACGTGAAACGAAGTAGTCTTGCCCAAGGTGCCGTGGGATTCGATAATAGAAATGTGGTAGATAATGTATATTGGCAACCCTAACCGGAGCAAAAAAAATTGAAAAATGGTGTGCAACACGAGGACTTCCCAAGGGGTCACCCATCCTAGTACTACTCTCGCCCAAGCACGCTTAACATCGGAGTTCTGATGGGATCTGGTGCATTAGTGCTGGTATGATCGCACCCGTCATGTTGAGGGCACAATTCCTTTATGTGTTAACGGTTCACAGTCCCAGCCAAGAGAGATGGCCCATTCAGAAGGCCCAATGGGCTTAACGATAACCTATCTGCTTCAACAACGGAACATCCTTGCAACACATGATATCGACCTGTTGTAGGGCCCTCTAATGTCCTGCGAGTTAGGTTGTCGTCCTTTTAACAACTCACGACGTACGATCTGGGACGGAAAAACTGAGCAAAAATAGAAAAGTGGCCCGAAACTGATGAAAACGTTCGATTTTGGGCTCCAAAAAGGCCACTGCGTGTGAGGCCCAACCTCTATTTACGTGCGCTACCTCGTTTTGCGTGCCCTAATCTAGAATTGCGTGCCATGACATAGGTTTGAGAATTGTGTTCGTTTTGTGTGCCTTGCATTGGATTATGTGCATTCATTGAGGGTTGCGTGCATTTACTTGAAAAACGTGCATTAGTCTCGTAGTTCGTGTCCTACCTCGTAGTACGTACCCTAGACCTAGAAAAGCGTGCCCACACGCTAAACAAGAAAGCATCTTGCACGAAGCACTAGGTCATTAATTAATCCTACAAAATCCACTAACTATTATTAAATTACTAATTCAACCTACTAGAAGACAAAATCTCACAAAAAGCTAGACATTCCTTATTCTTTATTCCTTCTTCTTTTTGCACTTTCAACACACAATTAAAATAATGCTCAAAGATGACAAAAATTCAGAATTTAAGCTAGCTTTGGCCGACCACCATGTGCATTTAAACTAGCATTGCATAATTTATTAATAATCCTAGACATACTATGACATTCTATGACACAAATGCATTAAAAAAATTGCTCAAACTTCCTCAAAATCCCACCTTGCTCGACCAAACCCTCTTTGCCCATCATAGGAATTTCAAATATGCTCTTGAAGACACCAAAAAGCTGAATTATCAAGCCCTAGGCCGTCCAGTTGCTTCAAGATTTGCAAAGCCATCATTTTTTGTCATTCTTGTCATTTTCCTTCTTTCTTCCTCACACTTCTCTCTCTCCCTCTCATTCTCCTCCCTATCTCTCGGCCTTAGCTGAATCTCTTCACCTCTTAGCTCATCTTCATCATCATATGGTTAATCAAGACAAGTCCAAGTGTTACGCCCCAACTCGACACCTCCTATAATCAGTCAGGACGCAACGGAATTTCGGTAGTATAACGACAGTGAATAGGATACGAGGCTCTAAACCAACCTCAATAGACATCATACATCAACTCCACAAACCATACAACAAACAACTTCTCAATAACATAACAACATATATCATAACCATATTATACAATAAACGTTCCTCGTTATATGCCTCCGTTCCAACATAATACATGAACCCTTAATATACATTACAAAAACATATTGAGCCAATCTAGCAACATAATCACAAACAAAAGAAAGGCTACTAAGACAACATCAACTAATTCATTATCTTTTCAACATCTTTTATATTATGAACTACAAAGCATATAAAAGTCTAATAAGTTAATTTACAAGATGGTAAAACAATACAACATCAAGGATAAGACTCCGGAACATAAGACTCATCCACGTGAGGCACATTTTCCTCTTCAGGAGGCACGTACCCGTAATCCTGCGAAAGTACACTTGTAGGCATGCAATAATAGAGAGTGAGCTTATATAAATAAGCCCAGTGAGGATCCGATAGATCTCGAGCAAGGTTTACTAAGCTCCTTGGAAATAATCCTTTGAGCAAGTAACCACACAATAACAACAATAATACTATCATCACATAACTATAATGACCATTCAATAAAGGATACACTAGTTGGTGTAGCTCCAAACACCATAACGATCACAACAGCCTTCTTGTGACTCCCATAAACTCACACACCCGAGGTACCCCAATAACCTCTCCCTCCATGACACCTCCGTCATACGAGCTGGAGGCAGTCTTTGGTAGTCATGCTGTTATTAACCCGACAGCCCAATGCTGCCCGAGAGGTGTCACACACATACCAAAGACTCAGCAATAATAATAAACATCAATCATTCAAAGGAGGACAGTCTGGCAGAACTGCCTATCTCCCGGCATCAATCATCAATCAATAATCATATTATCATCATAATAACATCAATAACCAATTTAACGACAAATAACTAAGTTAGATGACAAAGTAGGCCATCTAACCGAACATGCATTAAACACACAATCAAACCTTAGTTTACCCATCAACAACTCACAATTCAATCACTCAACCTATACCCAATCAACTAAGGCTCAATCTAACATTTTAAAGAAAGACAACCTAAACTTCAAATAATCATATCTTACATTCTACTAATCCAAACAACTCCAAATCAGTTTCAAACACTCACCCATTCAATCAACTACACTAGCCCCCTCGGAAACCAACCAAAACACATCCAAATCATGCTCAATAACCCTAAAACCGTAGTGTGTCATGGCTGAAATTTCCGGATTTTGGCACGGACATCACAATCGAAAATTCGGCATTATAACGGCGTTACCACGTACTTAAATTTTTTTTAGAAATCGATGGCAATCGATTCCGATCAACACAACTCAAAATAATCAACATTTAACCAATTAATCAACTTTAAATACCCGAAAAATAATAATTATGCTACAACCGTTCAAATCTCGCAAGATTACATATAAATGATCCCTATCATGCATGGAGTAATAATCTAACATCAGATTAACATTCTAACGGTTCGATATTCAATTCTACGCAAAAACATAAAAGATGAGTTTTGAGATCTAGAATTTTTCTCTCACCTTTGATGCAATATAAGCCTAGGAATGCGTGCAATGCATGCCCAACAAGCAAGAACAAACTTGGTTCAAGAGTTTTGGCCTTGGATTGCAATTTATAAGAGAAAAATTGAACAAAACTAAGCAAAAATGGCCTTGAGAGTTTCGGCCATGTGTGTGTGTGTTTTCGGTATTTTGAGCTTATTTTTGTGAGCTATTTTTAGTTATTTAGCATATATAAGGCAAGTCAACAATTAAAATGCAAAGTCAAAGTTAGTTATTTTAGTCCTTTAATTCATTTTCTAGTCTTTTAAATGCATTTTAGTTATTTCTTTGCTCAAAACAAATATGCAACTCCTATGATAGCTCAAGTAGGTTATTTTTAGGTGACAAGAAGTTTTACAATCAAACAATTTCATCCGAGTCGGCTTAAAACTCGATTTTTGTAAAAGTCGGTGTAAAAATCCTAAGAAATTTCTTAGCCGATTTTAAAACCGTTTTAATCAAACACATGTCTATTAGAGTCCATGGACTAGGTCTAGAAGGGTTAAAAAGACTAGTTTCAAAATTTTAGCGGACGTGTTTCGAAAATACTATTCATTGAAAATCGACGATAAAATTTCTGACTCTGTTTTTTATGAAAATTTCATGAATGCACATTTAGCATGTTCTAGGAGTATTGATACTAAAATTACCACACTCTAAGTCACATAGCACATAGACAGGTTAATTCACACAAAATGAGATAAAGCACGCAAAACGAGATAAGATAGAAAAGTGGGGTTTCACATTCTCCCCCCCTTAAAGAAATTTCACCCTCGAAATTCTTACTTGATGTACTGAACAGATCTGGTTACTACTGCTGCATCTGATCTCGTCTCTCCTAGGTAGCTTCCTCAATGCCGTGATGCTTCCACAACACCTTAACCATCGGAATCTTCTTCGACCTCAACTCTCGTTCCATCTAATCAAGAATACGAATCGAACGCTCGTAATAAGTCAGATTCTCACGAAGCTGTAACGGCTCTGGCTCAAGAATATGTGAAGGATCCGAATTATATTTCTGCAAATTAGACACGTGAAATACATCGTGGACATTAGAGAAGTTCTCCGGTAAAGCCAACCGATATGCTAACTTACCGACCTTGCCGGTAATCTCAAACGGCCCAACAAATCTCGGACTCAGCTTTCCACCTTTACCATAACGAGCAAACCCCTTACGAGGAGACAATCTCAAGAAAACCCGATCTTTGATTGTAAACTCCAAGTCCCGACGACGTTTATCAGCATAACTCTTGAATCTACTCAGCGCCGTCAGCATTCTCTGCCTGATTAACTGAACATTCTCGATCTTTTCTAGAAGCTCTGGCATGATAGTCGGATCAATAGTCTTCATCTCTCCTACCTCGTCCCAATATAAAGGTGAACGACACTTACGACCGTAAATAGCTACGAAATGTGCCATCCCAATAGTAGCTTGATAACTATTGTTATAGGCAAATTCGGCAAGTGATAGATGTTTCTCCCAGTTCTTCCCGAAGTCCAGAACACAAGCCCTAAGCATAACTTCCAGAATCTGAATAGTCCGCTTAGACTTACCGTCGGTCTGAGGATGATACACAGTACTGAAGTTCAACTGATTACCCAAGGTCTCCTGAAGTTTCTCCCACAAACGAGAAGTAAATCAAGGATCTCGATCTGAGACAATACTTGATGGAATACCGTGAAGTCTAACAATCTGATCCAAATAAAGATCCGTCAACTTTGTAACCTTATCTCCCATCCTCATCGAAATAAAATGAGCTGTCTTCGTCAAACGATCCATGACAACCCAAACTGCATCATTACCCCTCAGTGTTCTAGGCAAACCAGTGACGAAATCTATCGTAATATGCTCCCACTTCCACTTTGGTATAGCCAACGGCTGAAACAAACCTGCTGGTCGCTGATGCTCGGCTTTCACCCTCTGACATGTCAAACATCTAGATACAAACTGAGCAACCTCCCTCTTCATATTATTCTACCAGTAATGTTGCTTCAAATCCCGATACATCTTGGTTCCACCGGGATGAATAGTGTACTTAGAATTATGAGCTTCCTCCAGAATACCTCGCCTCAAGCCCGGTTCATCGGGAACACAAACCCTGTTCCGAAACTGAAGAATACCATCTTCATGCAGTTTAAAGTCAGACTGATCATCTGTGATCTGATCTTTGATCTTCTGAAGTTTAACATCAAGCTGCTGAGCTTCCCTGATCTTAGATAGCAATAAAGGTTTAATACGGAGATGTGAACACATCACCCCAACCTGAGTCAACTCCGGTCTCCAATAAGTGAATTCCTCAAGAATCTCCCATTTCTTGACAGCCAAACAAGCAACACTCGCCTTCCGGCTGAGAGCATCTGCTACAACATTTGCCTTGCCAGGCAGATAATTGATAGAACAATTATAATCTCCAAGAAGTTCCATCCACCTCCGTTGGTGCATATTCAACTCCTTCTGTGAGAACAAGTACTTCAGACTCTTATGATCAGTGAAAATCTCGAACCTACTGCCCCACAGATAATGACGCCACTTCTTCAGTGCGAAGACAACTGCTGCCAACTCAAGATCATGAGTCGGATAATTCACTTCATAAGGCTTCAACTTCCGGGAAGCATAGGCAATAACTCGGCCATCCTGCATAAGAACACATCCTAAGCCCTCCTTGGATGCATCGCTATAAATAAATATATTATCGGTCCCCTCTGGTAAAGCAAGTACTGGAGCAGTAGTCAACCTCTTTTTCAACTCCTGAAACCCACTCTCACACTTCTCATCCCAAGCAAAGATAGTCTGCTTCTGAGTCAACTTAGAAAGTGGCCCAGCAATCTTCGAGAAGTCCTTTACAAACCTACGGTAATAACCCGCCAAGCCAAGAAAGCTACGAACCTCTGAAACATTCTCCGGACGTTTCCAAGACATTACCACCTCAATCTTAGTGGGATCTACAGAAATACCGCTCTGGGTAATAACATGGCCAGGAAAAGATACGCGTTGCAGCCAAAATTCACATTTGCTGAATTTCGCAAACAACTGATGCTCCTGCAGCTTCTGTAAGACAAGCCGTAGATGTTGCTCGTGCTCCGATTCAAATTTAGAATAGACCAAGATATCATCAATAAAGATTACCACGAACTGGTCCAAGTACGACTAAAAAACCCGATGCATAAGATCCATGAATGCTGCCGTTGCATTAGTTAATCCAAAGGGCATAACAACAAACTCATAATGCCCGTACCGAGTCCTGAAGGAAGACTTCGGAACATCCTCCGTACGAACCCGAAGCTGATAATACCCCTGCCTCAAATCAAATTTAGAATAGACTTTGGCTCCCTGAAGTTGATCAAACAACTCGGCAATTAGTGCCAAATGATATTTATTCTTGATGGTCACCTGATTCAAACCACGGTAATCAATACACAATCTCAAGGTACCATCCTTCTCCTTCACAAATAAAATAGGAGCTCCCCAAGGTGAAGAACTCTGCTGATACTGCGGCTGATACGGCCTCTTACTGGGCTGACTAGACACAAGCTGATCTCATTTTCTCTTCTCTAGTCTAGAAGCTGCCTCAAAGGCCTCCGTGAATATATCATACCGATTCAGAGCCATCACATCCTGAATCTCGGGCCTCAACCCCAACATGAATCTACGAGTCCTCCATTCCTCATCAGCCACATACTCCGGTGCATAATGGGACAATCGAGTAAAGGTGGCCTCATACTAAGCCACTGAAGCATCTCCCTGCACTAAGGCTAGAAACTCTGCCTCTCTCCGTTCCCTCGCGATCCTCATGACATACTTTGCCTGGAAAGCCAACAGAAAGGCACCCCAAACATACGGAATACCCTGAGTCGCCCACCTAGTCCTTACCGTGCGCCACCATTCTTCTGCCTCATCATCTAGCAAGTACACGGCAAAAGAGACTTTCTGTTCATCGGTATAATCAAGAGGATCATAAATCTTCTCCATCTTGCTAATCCACGCCTCAGCCTTCCTATCATCCGGCTCCCCCTAAAATCTAGGTGGATGATACCCTAAGAACTCTTTCAGGGTACCACGCCCGTGGTTTCCACCCTGCACATTCAATAACTGAGCCTGCCAAGCCTGAGTCTGGGCAGCCTGCCCTGCTATCAACTGAGCCTGTCCGGCCACTAACTCAGCAATCCTCTCCATAGCTGCCCCCAAACGGTCATCACCCCTATCACGGCCCGGTGCCGCATTACCAGGAGTCTCATCAGTCATCTCAGGCCTACCTCTGGTTCTCGGTCTGCCAGTCATTCTACTAATCAAAGAGTTAGCACAGGTTATAGCACGTAAACAGGTTATGAACAACTATTAGCACATAAACAACAAAGTCATATAAAACACATAAACAAATTGATCACATAATCACATAAGCACTAAATCACATAATCACTTAATCATTTAATCATATTAATACATAGATCACTTTTCTTTCTTTTCATACATACTTTCATGCTAAGACCATTACCCACATTCCGAGAATACCCCGGCTGACAACTAACATGCGCTCTGATACCACTTAAGTGTCACGCCCCAACTCGACCCCACCTATGATCAGTCAGGACGCAACAGAATTTTGGTAGTATAACGACAGTGAATAGGATACGAGGCTCTAAACCAACCTCAATAGACATCATACATCAACTCCACAAACCATACAACAAACAACTTCTCAATAACATAACAACATACATCATAACCATATTATACAATAAACGTTCCTCGTTATATGCCTCCGTTCCAACATAATACATGAACCCTTAATATACATTACAAAAACATATTGAGCCAATCTAGCAACATAATCACAAACAAAAGAAAGGCTACTAAGACAGCATCAACTAATTCATTATCTTTTCAACATCTTTTACATTATGAACTACAAAGCATATAAAAGTCTAATAAGTTAATTTACAAGATGGTAAAACAATACAACATCAAGGATAAGACTCCGGAACATAAGACTCATCCATGTGAGGCACATTTTCCTCTTCAGGAGGCACGTACCCGTAATCCTGCGAAAGTACACTTGTAGGCATGCAATAATAGAGAGTGAGCTTATATAAATAAGCCCAGTGAGGATCCGATAGATCTCGAGCAAGGTTTACTAAGCTCCTTGGAAATAATCCTTTGAGCAAGTAAACACACAATAACATCAATAATACTATCATCACATAATCTATAATGACCATTCAATAAAGGATACACTAGTTGGTGTAGCTCCAAATGCCATCACAATCATAATAGCCTTCTTATGACTCCCATAAACTCACGCACCTGAGATACCCCAATAACCTCTCCCTCCATGACACCTCTGTCATGTGAACTGGAGGCAGTCTCTGGTAGTCATGCCATTATCAACCCGACAGCCCAATGCTGCCCGAGAGGTAGCACACACATACTAAAGACTCAGCAATAATAATAAACATCAATCATTCACAGGAGGACAGTCTAGTAGAACTGCCTATCTCTCGGCATCAATCGTCAATCAATAATCATCAATAATCATATTATCATCATAATAACATCAATAACCAATTTAACGACAAATAACTAAGTTAGATGACAAAGTAGGCCATCTAACTGAACATACATTAAACACACAATCAAACCCTAGTTTACCCATCAACAACTCACAATTCAATCACTCAACCCACACCCAATCAACTAAGGCTCAATCTAACATTTTAAAGAAAGACAACCTAAACTTCAAATAATCATATCTTACATTCTACTAATCTAAACAACTCCAAATCAGTTTCAAACACTCACCCATTCAATCAACTACACTAGCCCCCTCGGAAACCAACCAAAACACATCCAAATCATGCTCAATAATCCTAAAACCGTAGTGTGTCATGGCTGAAATTTCCGAATTTTGGCACGGACATCACAATCGAAAATTTGTCATTACAAGGGCGCTACCACGTAATTAAAAAACTTTTAGAAATCGACGACAATCGATTCTGATCAACACAACTCAAAATAATCAACATTTAGCAAATTAATCAACTTTAAATACCCGAAAAATAATAATTATGCTACAACTGTTCAAATCTCGTAGGATTACATATAAATGATCCCTAGCATGCATGGAGCAATAATCTAACATCAGATTAATATTCTAACGATTCGATATTCAATTCTACGCAAAAACACAAAAGATGAGTTTTGAGATCTAGAATTTTTCTCTCACCTTTGATATGATAAAAGCCTAGGAATACGTGCAATGCATGCCCAACAAGCAAGAACAAACTTTGGTTCAAGAGTTTTGGCCTTGGATTGCAATTTATAAGAGAAAAATTGAACAAAACTAAGCAAAAATGGCCTTGAGAGTTTCGGCCATGTGTGTGTGTGTTTGTGGTGTTTTGAGCTTAATTTTGTGTGCTATTTTTAGTTATTTAGTATATATAAGGCAAGTCAACAATTAAAATGCAAAGTCAAAGTTAGTTATTTTAGTCCTTTAATTCATTTTCTAGTCTTTTAAATGCATTTTAGTTATTTCTTTGCTCAAAACAAATATGCAACTCCTATGATAGCTCAAGTAGGTTATTTTTAGGTGACAAGAAGTTTTACATTCAAACAATTCCACCCGAGTCGACTTAAAACTCAATTTTTGTAAAAGTCGGTGTAAAAGCCCTAATAAATTCCTAAGCCGATTTTAAAATCATTTTAATCAAACACAGGTCTATTAAAGTCCGTAGACAAGGTCTAGAAGGGTTAAAAAAACCAGTTTCAAAATTGTAGCGGATGTGTTTCGAAAATACTATTCACTAAAAATCGACGATAAAATTTCTGACTCTGTTTTTTATGAAAATTTCATGAATGCACATTTAGCATGTTCTAGGAGTATTGATACTAAAATTACCACATTCTAAGTCACATAGCACATAGACAGGTTAATTCACGCAAAACGAGATAAAGCATGCAAAACGAGATAAGATAGAAAAGTGGTGTTTCACACCAAGCAAAGGAAAGCAAGTAGCTAGCTCAAAAGATGCATACAAGCACATAGAGTCTTCATTTCGGCCCTAGGTGAGTTTTTGAGCTTCCATTTCTTTTCTTCTTGTTCTAACCACATGCATGTACTAAGAGCTTGGTCACTAAGCTAGGAAAAATAGAGAAAATCTAGTTGAAATCTCGGCTAGGCAAAGGAGAAGAAGAAGATTGTGCTTCAACAAGTTTTTGTGCATCTACTTGGTTGATTGCTAAGGTGAGGGCTAAAACCTTTTGAAAATCCTTCAAAAATCCACATGCATGCTCATAAATGTATGTCTTTGCTTCTGTACTTGAGTTATATGTTCGTTCATAAGCTTTTACAACCATGCATGGCAAGATTTTGGCTTGAAAGTGATGATAGGTGCAGTCGAATTATGTGACAGCTCTCTGACCTGTTGTTTCAAGGTGGGTTTGGCTAGGAAAATGATGTTGAAAATGCATGAAAATTAATAGGTTACTAGTTTTTCCCGTTTTGAACATTTTTCGAAGAAATAGGCTAAAGCTAATTTTGACTCTGAGATCCTCAAAATGGCATATCTTTGAGATGTGTCCAAATCTGGAAATCTGGAAAAATGAAGCAGGTTTTGGCAGATGCACTGACCTTGTAGAAAGAACCAGATTTGACATAGTAAATGATGTCCAAAATGCATAAAATTTGGTTTCCTGCTATATTTTTCAGTTCTGGACATTTTTGTCAGAAATGGACTAAGGCTAAATCTGACCCTAAGGACCTCAAAAACGTCAATTATTGAAATGTGTGCAAATCTGGACAGTTTTGTGCTATTCCACTGTTTCGACCATAACTAATGATTCCGACCTCCAAATGATGCAAGGTTTGTTTTTGATTTTAGTTCACTTCTTTAGATTTAATTTGACATCTTATTCACTGGAATTGGAGATTGTTTGCTTATCTTAATGATTGTGAGAATACAGCCTATTGCAGTAAGGGTTTCACTTAGTGTTATGCTTAGAAAATTGTTGTAACTTCTCTTGTTGAATTAAATGCTTGGGATTGTAGCTTTGGGATGTTGTGTGGACTGTTTTGAATGTTTGAGGATGTTGAATTAAATGATGTATGACTTGAGATTGATTTTGAGTTGACATAGGGTTTAGTCACACGGGTAAGCACGAAATGGAAACCCTAATGACTAGGTGTTCTTGCTAAGTGTTGATCATTTGGATATTGTGTGGAATTATATGCTTAGTAGGCTCCCCGTAGATGTCTTATAACCTTAAATGTGATTTTGATCATTGCATGCTGACAAATAGGCTTTTCTTGCAACCGAACCCACGTAGATGTTGTTGTATGTTGAATAATCTTATCACTTGATCACGTGGACTTCGAAATGAGTTATATGGCTTGATTTACATGTGTTACATGGCTGCCCATTTAATGTTCATATAACTCTATATGCCTTTCAAGTGAAGTTACTTGTCTTATCGTGCCTTGCTTGTTTACTTGTCAATGTGCAATCTTATGACTGTCCGGAGGCAACCTACTTTGTTGTCCTCCTAATGTGATATATTAAATGTCATAAATGTGCATTGCATACAATGTTGCAACCTTTCATTTCGGCATGGTAGCGATCACGCACACCGGGCGGCATCGGGCTTGCCAGTGTACTCGTGACTACCATGGTCCCATTCCCTCTCTCGCTTGGGGGCTAGACTTCCTCGGAGAGTTGGGTCGTAGGATTTTGGGGTACATCCGGAGTACACCCACTTGGCGTGTTATAGGGATGATTTGAAGTGGGCCGCAACAACTGAATTTGGAAATGAATTGAGAGCAAAAGCTCACCGTATCCTTTTTACTATGTGTATAAGTACTCTCGCTTGGTTCCTAGAGAAACTCGGGGAAGAAAGACGAGTAATTGTGTTCTTTTACTTTTGTATTATTATTTTGTACTTAATTGTGATATATTCATGCTTGCAAAAAGGATTTCATAGATTGAACCGGAAAATGAGTTTCAAAACCTATTTCTCGTTCCCCCTCGCTGAGTTCATAAGGACTCACCATCTTTTTTCATGTCAGGTGAAGAAAAACAAGAACAGGTACCTGAGGACAATATGCCTAACAATGATACTTTGGAGTGATTGCCTGTTCCTATGTGCTCTGCTTGTTTTATGGCCATTTGTGAAAACTATGCCACTTGAAGACTGTTTCTTTCATGTTGTTTAATGTTGTGATGTAAAAGACCCACGTTGTAATTTGGGGTCTAATTTTGGTTTGTACTGATATTAACTAGACAAACGCTAGACACTACTATGATCGTTTTGCTATTATTACTGCTAGTATCTATAATAGGATTATGAAGTCTTAGGTAAAGGCTAAGTAAAACGAACCAACCAAATTTTAAGCAGGTACATGTTATTAAGCTAAGATCAACAGGTACTTTTGTAACGAGGATTAACAAACGAACGAGACATAGTATCATGCTAGGTTATTAATCAAACGAGACATCAAGACAACCAGTAGAAGTTTCAATTGATGATAAAATAGTAATCTTAGTTGGAAATAAATTTTAGATGGTAAATTTTGAGGCGTTTAGAGAATTAGGTCAAACCAAATGGCCTAATTACAGCCGTTATGCTGCCGATTTTTTAGAAATCTTGGAGTTTAGGCCAAAACGTTAAAAACGTTAAGTGTTAAATCTTCATAAACGGTTAAGTATGTGACGTGACTTGAATGTTTAGATCAACCATAGTCTAACCTTATAGGCCAGTTTGGGGTTTGACAAAGCGAGCAAGCTCGCTGACCCCATTGTAGAGCTCTTTGAGAGCTTTGCAACGGTATGCTGTGCGACGCGTAACTCCTTACGGATCAAAAGTTATGGGCACTGGAGCGACGAAGACCTGGTCACAAGCCCTACGCCCTCGGTTTGCTGGCCCAGACTCCACGTAAAGTGATGTTGTCTTGCCCAAGGTGCCGTGGGAGTCGATAATAGAAATGTGGTGGATAAAGTATCTTGGCAACCCTAACTGGAGCAAGAAAAATTGAAAAGGGGGGTCCACCATGAGGACATCCCAGGGGGTCACCCATCCTAGTACTACTCTTGACAAAACACACTTAACTTAGGAGTTCTGATGGGATCCGGTGCATTAGTGCTGGTATGATCGCACCTGTCATGTTGAGGGCACAATTCTTTTATGTGTTAACGGTTCACAGTCCCAGCCTAGAGAGATAGCCCATTCAGAAGGCCCAATGGGCTTAACGACAACCCATCTGCTTCAACAACGCAGCATCCTTGCAAGACGTGATATCGACGTGTTGTAGGAACCACTAATGTCCCGCGAGTAAGGTTTTCGTCCTTTTAACAGCTCACGATGTACCTTCCGGGACAGAAAAACATAGCAAAAATAGAAAAGTGGCCCGAAACTGATGAAAACATTCAATTTTGGGCTCCAAAAAGGGCACAGCGAGCAAGCTAGCTGCCCCCGTCATAGAGCTCTCAGAGAGCTTTGCAACGGTATGCTGTGCCCTACGTAACTCCTTACGGATCAAAAGTTATGGGCACCGGAGTGACGAAGACCTTGTCAGAAGCCCTACACCTTCGGTTTGCTGGCCCAGCCTCTACATGAAGCGAAGTTGTCTTGCCCAAGGTGCCGTGGGAGTCGATAATAGAAATGTGGTGGATAAAGTATCTTGGCAACCCTAACCGGAGCAAAAAAAATTGAAAATGGGGGTACAACATGAGGACTTCACAAGGTGTTACTCATCCTAGTACTACTTTCGCCCAAGCACGCTTAACTTCGGAGTTTTGATGGGATCCGGTACATTAGTGCTGGTATGATCACACCCGTCATGTTGTGGGCACAATTCCTTTATATGTTAATGGTTCACAGTCCCAGCCTAGAGAAATGGCCCATTCAGAAGGCCCAATGAGCTTAACGACAACCCATCCGCTTCAACAACGAAGCATCCTTGCAAGACGTGATATCAACGTGTTGTAGGGCCCTCCAATGTCCCGCTAATAAGATTGTCGTCCTTTTAAAAACTCACGACGTACGATCCGGGACGGAAAAATAGAGCAAAAATCAAAAAGTGGCCCAAAACTGATGAAAATGTTCGATTTTGGGCTCCAAAAAGGGCACAATAAGCAAGCTATCTGCCCCTGTCGTAGAGCTCTCGGAGAGCTTTGCAACTGTATGCTGTGCGCCGCGTAACTCCTTACGGATCAAAAGTTACGGGTACCAGAGCGACGGAGACCTGGTCACAAGCCCTACGCCCTCGATTTTTCTGGCCCAGCCTGTACGTGAAATGAAGTTGTCTTGCCCAAGGTGCCGTGGGATTCGATAATAGAAATATGGTGGATAAAGTATCTTGACAACCCTAACCGGAGCAAAAAAAATTGAAAAGGGGGGTGCAACACGAGGACTTCACAGGGGGTCACCCATCCTAGTACTACATTCGCCCAAGCATGCTTAACATGGGAGTTCTGATGGGATCCGGTGCATTAGTGCTGGTATGATTGTTCCTGTCATGTTGAGGGCACAATTCCTTTATGTGTTAACGGTTTACAGTCCCAACCCAGAGAGATAGTCCATTCAAAAGGCCCGATGGACTTAACGACAACCCATTCACTTCAACAATGCAGCATCCTCGAAAGACATGATATCGACGTGTTGTAGGGCCCACTAATGTCCCGCGAGTAAGGTTGTCGCCCTTTTAACATCCCGCGATGTACGTTGCGGAATGGAAAAACAAAGCAAAATCAAATAAGTGGATCGAAACTGATGAAAACGTTCAATTTTGGGCTCCAAAAAGGGTACAACGAGCAAGCTAGTTGCTCCCGTCGTAGAGCTCTTGGAGAGCTTTGCAACGGTATGATGTGCGTCACGTAACACCCTACGGATAAAAAGTTATGGGCACCGGAGCGACAGAGACCTGGTCACAAGCCCTACGCACTCGGTTTGCTGGCCTAGCCTCCACGTGAAGCGATCTTGTCTTGCCCAAGGTGCCGTAGGATTCGATAATAGAAATGTGGTGGATAATGTATCTTGGCAACCCTAACCAGAGCAAAAAAAATTGAAAAGTGGGGTGCAACACGAGGACTTCACAAGGGGTCACCCATCCTAGTACTACTTTCGCCCAAGCACGCTTAACTTTGGTGTTCTGATGGGATCCAGTGAATTAATGCTGGTATGATCGCACCTGTCATGTTGTGGG
The DNA here is from genome assembly GCA_037974665.1 of Ehretia macrophylla. NCBI lineage: Eukaryota > Viridiplantae > Streptophyta > Magnoliopsida > Boraginales > Ehretiaceae > Ehretia > Ehretia macrophylla. The sequence continues at coordinate 81,579,303 of CM075770.1, read as the reverse complement.
CACAATTCCTTTATATGTTAACTGTTCACAGTCCCAGCCTAGAGAGATGGCCCATTCAGAAGGCCCAATGGGCTTAACGACAACCCATCCGCTTCAACAACGCAGCATCCTCGCAAGACGTGATATCGACGTGTTGTTGGGTCCTCTAATGTCCTGCGAGTAAGGTTGTCGTCCTTTTAAGAGCTCACGACGTACGATCCGGGATGGAAAAATAGAGCAAAAATAGAAAAGTGGCCCGAAACTAATGAAAATACTCGATTTTGGGCACCAATAAGAGCACAGCAAGCAAACTTGCTGCACCTATCGTAGAGCTCTCGGAGGGCTTTCCAACGGTATGCTGTGCGCCGCGTACCTCCTTACAGATCAAAAGTTACGGGCACCGGAGCGACGGAGACCTGGTCATAAGCCCTATGCCCTCGGTTTGCGGGCCCAACCTCCACGTGAAGCGAAGTTGTCTTTCCCAAGGTACTGTGGGATTCTATAATAGAAATGTGGTGGATAAAGTATATTGGCAACCCTAACTGGGGCAAAAAAAATTGAAAAGGGGGGTGCAACACTAGGACTTCACAGGGGGTCACCCATCCTAGTACTACTTTCGCCCAAGCACGCTGAACTTCAAAGTTCTGATGGGATCCAGTGCATTAGTGCAGGTATGATCGCACCCGTCATGTTGAGGGCACAATTCATTTATGTGTTAATGGTTCACAGTCCCAGCCTAGAGAGATGGCCCATTCAGAAGGCCCAATGGATTTAACGACAACCCATCCGCTTCAGCAACGCAGCATTCCTTGCAAGACGTGATATCGACGTGTTGTAAGGCCCTCTAATGTCCCACGAGTTAGGTTGTCGTCCTTTTCACTACTCGCGATGTACGTTCTAGCACGGAAAAACTGAGTAAAAATAAAAAAGTGCCCCGAAACTGATGAAAATGTTCGATTTTGGACTCCAAAAAGGGCATAGCGAGCAAGCTAGATGCCCCCATCGTAGAGCTCTTGAAAACCTTTACAACGGTATGCTGTGCGCCGCGTGACTCCTTACGGATCAATAGTTATGGGCCCCGGAGCGACGGAGACCTGGTCACAAGCCATACGCTCCCTGTTTGCTGGCCCAGCCTCCACGTGAAGCGATGTTGTCTTGCCCAAGGTGCCGTGGGATTCGATAATAGAAATGCGGTGGATAAAGTATCTTGGCAACACTAACCGGGGAAAAAAAAATTGAAAAGGGGGGTGCAACACGAGGACTTCCCAGGGGGTCACCCATCCTAGTACTCCTCTCGCCCAAGCACGCTTAACTTCGGAGTTCTGATGGGATCCAATGCATTTGGTCTGGTATGATCGCACCCGTCATGTTGTGGGCACAATTCCTTTATGTGTTAACGGTTCACATCCCAGCCTAGAGTGATGGCCCATTCAGAAGGCCCAAGGGCTTAACGACAACCCATCCACTTTAACAACGCTGCATCCTCGCAAGACGTGATATCGACGTGGTGTTGGGCCCTGCAATGTCCTGCGAGTAGGGTTGTCGTCCTTTTAACAGCTCACGAAGTACGATCCGGGACGGAAAAATAGGGCAAAAATCAGAGAAGTGGCCCAAAAATGATGAAAACGTTCGATTTTGGGCTCCAAAAAGGGCATAGCAAGCAAGCTAGCTGCCCCCATAGTAGAGCTCTCGAAGAGCTTTCCAACGGTATGCTGTGCGTCACGTAACTCCTTACGGATCAAAAGTTATAAACAACGGAGTGACGAAGATCTGGTCACAAACCCAACGCCCTCCGTTTGCTGGCCCAGCCTCTACGTGAAGCGAAGTTGTCTTGCCCTAGGTGCTGTGGGACTCGGTAATAGACATGTGGTAGATTAAGCATCTTGGCAAGCCTAACTGGGGCAAAAAAAATTGAAAAGGGGGGTACAACACAAGGACTTCCCAAGGGGTCACCCATCCTGGTACTACTCTCGCCAAAGCACGCTTAACTTCGGAGTTTTGATGGGATCCGGTGCTTTAGGGCTGGTATAATCGCACCCGTCAAGTTGAGGGCATAATTCTTTTATGTATTAATGGTTCATAGTCCTAGCCTAGAGAGATGGCCCATTCAGAAGGCCCAATGGGCTTAACGACAACACATCCGCTTCAACAACGTAGCATCCTCGCAGGACGTGATATCGACGTGTTGTAGGGCCCTCTAATGTCACGCGAGTAAGGTTGTCGTCCTTTTAACAACACGCGATGTACGTTCCAGGACAGAAAAACTGAGCAAAACTAGATAAGTGGCTGGAAACTGATTAAAACGTTCGATTTTGGGCTCCAAAAAGGGCATAGCGTGCAAGCTAGATGCCCCCGTCGTAGAGCTCTTGGAGAGCTTTGCAACGGTATGTTGTGCGCCACGTAACTCCTTATGGATCAAAAGTTATGGGCGTCGGAGCCACGTAGACCTGCTCACAAGCCCTACGCCCTCTGTTTGCTGGCCCAGCCTCCACGTGAAGTGATGTTGTCTTGGCCAAGGTGCCGTGGGATTCTATAATAGAAATGTGGTGGATAAAGTATCTTGGCAACCCTAACAGGAGCAAAAAAAATTAAAAAGGGAGGGTGCAACACGAGGACTTCACAAGGGGTCACCCATCCTAGTACTACTCTCGCCCAAGCACACTTAACTTCGGACTGCTGATGCGATCCGGTGCATTAGTACTGGTATGATCGCACCCGTCATATTGAGCGCACAATTCCTTTATGTGTTAACGGTTCACAGTCCCAGTCTAGAGAGATGGCCCATTCAGAAGGCCCAATGGGCTTAACGACAACCCATCTGCTTCAACAATGCATAATTCTCACAAGACGTGATATCAACGCGTTGTAGGGCTCTCTAATGTCCCGCGAGTAAGGTTGTCGTCCTTTTAACAGCTCACGATGCAAGTTCCTAGACAAAAAACAGAGCAAAAGCAGAAAAGTGACCCGAAACTGATGAAAAAGTTCAATTTTGGGCTCCAAAAAAGGGCAAAGCGAGCAAGCTCGCTGCCTTCATCATTGAGCTCTCAGAGAGCTTTGCAACGGTATGCTGTTCCCCGTGTAACTCCTTACGGATCAAAAGTTATGGGCACCGGAGCGACGGAGACCTGGTCAGAAGCCCTACACCCTCGGTTTGCTGGCCTAGCCTCTACATGAAGTGAAGTAGTCTTGCCGAAGGTGCCGTGGGATTCGATAATAGATATGTGGTGGATAAAGTATCTTGGCAACCCTAACCGGAAGAAAAAAAATTGGAAAGGGGGATGCAACGCGAGGACTTCCCAAGGGGTCACCCATCCTAGTATTACTCTCGCCCAAGCACGCTTAACTTCGGAGTTCTGATGGGATCCGGTGCATTAGTGCTAGTATGATTGCACCCGTCATGTTGAGGGCACAATTCCTTTATGTGTTAACGGTTCACTGTCCAAGCTTAGAGAGATGGCCCATTCAGAATGCCCAATGGGCTTAACGACAACCCATCCACTTCAACAACCCAGCATCCACGCAAGACGAGATATCGACATGTTGTCAGGCCCGCCAACGTCCCGCTAGTATGGTTGTCCTCCTTTTAACAGCTCACGACGTATGATCCGGGACCGAAAAATAGAGCAAAAATTGAAAAGTATCCCAAAACTGTTGAAAATATTCAATTTTGGGCTCCAAAAAGGGCACAACAAGCAAGCTAGCTGCCCCTGTCGTAGAGCTCTTGGAGAGCATTGCAATGGTATGCTGTGCGCAGCATAACTCCTTACGGATCAAAAGTTACGGGCACCGGAGCGACGTAGACCTGGTTATACGCCGTACGCCCTTGGTTTGTTGGCCCGGCCTCTACGTAAAGTGAAGTTGTCTTGCCCAAGGTGCCGTGGATTCGATAATAGAAATGTGGTGGACAAAGTATCTTGGCAACCCTAACCAGAGCAAAAAAAATTGAAAATGGGGGTGCAACACGAGGACTTCACAAGGGGTCACCCATCCTAGTACTACTTTCGCCCAAGCACGCTTAACTTCGGAGTTCTGATGGGATCTGGTGCATTAGTGCTGGTATGATCGCACTCGTCATTTTGAGGGCACAATTCCTTTATGTGTTAACGGTTTACAGTCCCAGCGTAGAGAGATGGCCTATTGAGAAGGCCCAATGGACTTAACGAAAACCCATCCGCTTAAACAATGCAGCATCCTTGCAAGACGTGATATTCACGTGTTGTAAGGCCCTCTAATGTCTGGCGAGTAAGGTTCTCGTCCTTTTAATAACTCGCGATGTGCGTTCCGGGACGGAAAAACAGAGCAAACTCAGATAAGTGGCCCAAAACGGATGAAAACGTTCGATTATGGGCTCCAAAAAGGGAACAGCGAGCAAGCTAGCTGCCCCCGTCGTAGAGCTCTTGGAGTGCTTTGCAACGGTATGCTGTGCGTCGCGTAACTCCTTACAGATAAAATGTTATGGGCACCGGAGCGACGGAGACATGGTCACAAGCCCTATGCCCTCGGTTTGCTGGCCCAGCCTCTACGTGAAGCGAAGTTGTCTTGCCCAAGGTGCTGTGGGATTCGATAATAGAAATGCGGTGGATAAAGTATCTTGGCAACCCTAACCGGAGCAAAAAAAATTGAAAAGGGGGGTGCAACACGAGGATTTAAAAGGGGGTCACCCATCCTAGTACTACTTTCGCCCAAGCACGATTAACTTCGGAGTTCTGATGGGATCCGGTGCATTAGTGGAGGTATGATCGCACCCATCATGTTGAGGGCACAATTCCTTTATGTGTTAACGGTTCACAGTCCCAGCCTAGAGAGATGGCACATTCAGAAGGCCCAATGGACTTAACGACAACCCATCCGCTTCAACAACGCAGCATCCTCACAAGACGTGATATCGACATGTTGTAGGACCCTCTAATGTCCCGCGAGTAAGGTTGGCGTCCTTTTAACAGCTCGCGATATACGTTCAGGGATGAAAAAAAAGAGCAAAACCAGATAAGTGGCCTAAAACTGATGAAAATGTTCAATTTTGGGCTCTAAAAAGGGCACAGCGAGCAAACTAGCTGCCCCCGTCATAGAGCTCTTGGAGTACTTTGCAACGGTATGCTGTTCTCCGCGTAACTCCTTACAGATCAAAAGTTATGGACATGGGAGCGACGAAGACTTGGTCACAAGCCCTATGCCCTCGGTTTGCTGGCCCAACCTCCACGTGAAGCGATGTTGTCTTGCCCAAGGTGCCGTGCGATTCGATAATAGAAATGTGGTGGATAAAGTAACTTGGATACCCTAACCGAAGCAAAAAAAATTTAAAAGCGGGGTGCAACACGAGGACTACCCATGGGATCAACCATCCTAGTACTACTCTAGCCCAAGCACACTTAACTTCAGAGTTCTGATGGGATCCAGTGCATTAGTGCTGGTATGATCGCACCCGTCATGTTGAGGGCACAATTCCTTTATGTGTTAACGTTTCACAGTCCCAGCCTAGAGAGATGGCCCATTCAGAAGGCCTAACGGGTTTAAGGACAACCCATTTGCTTCAACAACGCAGCATCTTCGCAAGACGTGATATCGACGTGTTGTAAGGCCCTCTAATGTCCGGCGAGCCAGGTTGTCGTCCTTTTAACAGCTCACAATGTACGTTTCGGGATGGAAAAACAGAGCAAAACTAGAAAAGTGGACCGAAACTGATGAAAACATTCAATTTTGGGCTCCTAAAACGGGCACATCGAGCAAGCTAGCTTCCCTTGTCATAGAGATCTCGGAGAGCTTTGCAACGGTATGCTGTGCACCGTGTAACTCCTTACGGATCAAAAGTGATGGGCACCGGAGCGACAAAGAGCTGGTCACAAGCCCTACGCCCTCGGTTTGCGGGCCCAGCCGCCACGTGAAGCGAAGTTGTCTTGCCCAAGGTGCTGTGGGATTCGATAATAGAAATTTGGTGGATAAAGTATCTTGGTAACCCTAACCAGAGCAAAAAAAATTGAAAAAGGGGGTGCAACACGAGGACTTCCCATGGGGTCACCCATCCTAGTACTACTCTCGCCCAAGTACACTTAACTTCGGAGTTCTGATGGGATCCGGTGCATTAGTGCTGGTATGATCACTCCCGTCATGTTGAGGGCACAATTCCTTTATGTGTTAACGGTTCACAGTCCCAGTCTAGAGGGATGGCACATTCAGAAGGCCCAATGGGCTTAACGACAACCCATCTGCTTCAACAACGTAGAATCCTCGCAAGACATGATATCGACGCATTCTAGGGACCTCTAATGTCCCCCGAGTAAGGTTGTCATCCTTTTAACAACTCACAATATACGATCCGGGATGAAAAAACACAACAAAATTAGAAAAGTGGCCCAAAACTGATGAAAATGTTTGATTTTGGGCTATGAAAAAGGTGTAGCGTGAAAGCTTGCTGCCCCAGTCGTAGAGCTCTCAGAGAGCTTTGTAACGGTATGCCGTGCGCAGCGAAACTCCTTACGGATCAAAAGTTATGGGAACCGGAGCGACGGAGACCTGGTCACAAGCCCTACGCCCTCGGTTTGCAGGCCCAGCCTTTACGTGAAGCGAAGTTGTCTTTCCCAAGGTGCTGTGGGATTCGGTAATAGAAATGTGGTGGATAATGTATCTTGGCAACCCTAACCGGAGAAAAAAAAATTGAAAAGGGGGGTATAACACGAGGACTTCCCAGGGGGTCACCCATCCTAGTACTACTCCCGCTCAAGCACACTTAACTTTGGAGTTTTGATGGGATCCGGTGCATTAATTCTGGTATGATCCTACCCGTCATGTTGAGGGCACAATTTCTTTATGTGTTAACGGTTCACAGTCCCAGTCTAAAGAGATAGCCAATTCAGAAGGCCTAATGGGCTTACCGACAACCCATCCGCTTCACCAACGCAGCATCCTCACAAGACGTGATATCGACGCGTTGTAGGGACCTCTAATGTCCCGCGAGTAAGGTTGTCATCCTTTTAACAGCTCACGATGTACGTTCCAGGATGAAAAAACTGAGCAAAATCAGAAAAATGGACTGAAACTGATGAAAATGTTCGATTTTAGGCTCCAAAATGGGCACAGCGAGCAAGCTAGGTGCTTTAGTCGTAGAGCTCTCAGGGAGCTTTGCAACGGTATGCTGTACGCCGTGTAACTCCTTATGGATCAAACGTTATGGGCACCGGAGCGACGGAGAGCTAGTCACAAACCCTACGCCCTCGGTTTGCTGGCCCAGCCTCTACGTGAAGCGATGTTGTCTTGCCCATGGTACCGTGGGATTCGATAACAGAAATGTGGTGGATAAAGTATCTTGGCAACCCTAATCGGAGCAAAAAAAATTAAAAAGTGGAGTGCAACACGAGGACTTCGTAACGGGTCACCCATCCTAGTACTACTCTCTCCCAAGCATGCTTAACTTCGTAGTTCTGATGGGATCCGGTGCATTAGTGCTGGTATGATCGCACCCGTCATGTTGAGGGTACAATTCTTTTATGTGTTAACGGTTCACAGTCCCAGCCTTGAGAGATGGCCCATTTAGAAGGCCTAATGGGCTTAACGATAACCCATTCGCTTCAGCAATGCAACATCCTTGCAACACGTGATATCGACGTGGTGTAGTGCCCTCTAATGTCCCGCGAGTAAGGTTGTCGTCCTTTTAACAGCTCACGATGTACGTTCTTGGACAGAAAAACAGAGCAAAACTAGAAAAGTGGCCCAAAACTGATGAAAATGTTCGATTTTGAGCTCCAAAAAAGGCACAACTAGCAAGCTTGCTGCCCCCGTTGTAAAGCTCTTGGAGAGCTTTACAACGATATGCTGTGCGCCGCGTAACTCCTTACGGATCAATAGTTATGGGTACCGGAGCGACGGAGACCTGGTCACAAGCCCTACGCCCTCGGTTTGCTGGCCCAGCCTCCACGTGAAGCGATGTTGTCTTGTCCAAGGTGCCGTGGGATTCAATAATAGAAATGTGGTGGATAAAGTATCTTGCCAACCCTAACCGGAGTAAACAAAAATTGAAAAGGGTGGTGCAGCAAGATGACTTCCCAAGGGGTCACCCATCCTAGTACTACTCTCTCCTAAGCACGCTTAACTTAGGAGTTCTGATGGGATCCGGTGCATTAGTGCTGGTATGATCGCACTTGTCATGTTGAGGGCACAATTCCTTTATGTGTTAACGGTTCGCAGTCCCAGTCTAGAGAGATGGCCCATTCAGAAGGCCCAATGTGCTGAACGACAACCCATCCGCTTCAACAATGCAGCATCCTCGAAAGACGTCATATCGACGCATTGTAGGGACCTCTAATGTCCCGCGAGTAAGGTTGTCGTCCTTTTAACAGCTCATGATGTACGTTCTGAGATGAAAAAACATAGCAAAATCAGAAAAGTGGCCCGAAACTGATAAAAACATTCGATTTTGGGCACCAAAATGGGAACAGCGCGCAAGCTAGCTGCCCCAGTTGTAGAGCTCTCAGAGAGCTTTGCAACGGTATGCTGTGCGCCGTGTAACTCCTTACAGATAAAAATTTATGGTCACCGGAGCGACGGAGAGTTGGTCACAAGCCCTACGCCCTCGGTTAGCTGGCCCAACCTCTACGTGAAACAAAGTTGTCTTGCCCAAGGTGTCGTGGGATTTGATAATAGAAATGTGGTGGATAAAGTATCTTCGTAACCCAAACCGGAGAAAAAAAATTGAAAAGGAGGGTGCAACACGAGGACTTTGTAGGGGGTCACCCATCCTGGCACTACTATCGCCCAAGCATGCTTAACTTCAGAGTTCTGATGGGATCCGGTGCATTAGTGCAGGTATGATCGCACCCGTCATGTTGAGGGCACAATTCCTTTATGTGTTAACGGTTCACAATCCCAGCCTAGAGAGATGGCCCATTCAGAAGGCCCAATGGGCTTAACGACAACCCATCCGCTTCAACAACGTAGCATCCTCGCAAGAGGTAATATCGATGTGTTGTAGGGCTCTCTAATGTCCCGCGAGTAAGGTTGTCGTCCTTTTAATAGCTCACAATGTAAGTTCCGGGACGGAAAAACCGTGCAAAGTTAGAAAAGTAGCCCGAAACTGATGAAAACACTCGATTTTGGGTTCCAAAAAGGACATAGCGAGCAACCTAGCTGCCCCCGTCGTAGAGCTCTTGGAGAGCTTTAGAACGGTAAGCTGTGTGCCGCTTAACTCCTTACGGATCAATAGTTATAGGCACCAGAGCGACGGAGACCTGGTCATAAGCCCTACGCCATCGGTTTGCGGGCCCGGCCTCCAGGTGAAGCGAAGTTGCCTTGCCCAAGGTGCCATGGGATTCGATAATAGAAATGTGGTGGATAAAGTATCTTGGCAACGCTAACCGGAGCAAAAAAAATTGAAAAGGGGGTTGCAACACGAGGACTTCCAAGGGGGTCACCCATTCTAGTACTACTCTCGCCCAAGCACACTTATCTTCGGAGTTCTGATGGTCTCCGTTGCATTAGTGCTGGTATGATCACACCCGTCATGTTGTGGGCACAATTCCTTTATGTGTTAACGGTTCACAGACCCAGCCTAGAGAGATGGCCCATTCACAAGGCCCAATGGGCTTAACGACAACCCACCCGCTTGAACAACCCAGCATCCTCGCAAGACGTGATATCGACGCGTTGTAGGGACCTCTAATGTCCCGCGAGTAAGATTGTTGTCCTTTTAACAGTTCACGATGTACGTTCCGGGATGAAAAAACATAGCAAAATCGGAAAAGTGGACCGAATCTGATGAAAACGTTCAATTTTGGGACCCAAAAAGGGCAAAGCGAGCAAGCTAGGTGCTCCAGTCGTAGAGCTCCCAGGGAGCTTTGCAACGGTATGCTGTGCGCTGTGTAACTCCTTATGGATCAAACGTTATGGGCACTGGAGCGAAGGAGACCTGGTGATAAGCCCTACGCACTCGGTTTGCTGGCCCAGCCTCTACGTGAAGCGATATTGTCTAGCCCAAGGTACCGTGGGATTCGATAATAGAAATGTGGCGGATAAAATATCTTGGCAACCCTAACCGGAGCAAAAAAAATTGAAAAGGGGGGTGCAACACGAGGACTTCGTAAGGGGTCACCAATCCTAGTACTACTCTCTCCCAAGCATGCTTAACTTCGGAGTACTGATGGGATCCGGTGCATTATTGCTGGTATGATCACACCCGTCATGTTGAGGGCACAATTCCTTTATGTGTTAACGGTTCACAGTCCCAGCCTAGAGAGATGGCCCATTTAGAAGGCCTAATGGGCTTAACGATAACCCATTCGCTTCAGCAACGCAGCATCCTTGCAACACGTGATATCGACATGTTGTAGGGCCCTCTAATGTCACACAAGTAAGGTTGTCATCCTTTTAACAGCTCACGATGTACGTTCCGGGATGGAAAAACAGAGCAAATCTAGAAAAGTGGCCCGAAACTGATGAAAATGTTAGATTTTGGGCTCCAAAAAGGGCACAGCGAGCAAGCTAGCTGCCCCCGTCGTAGAGCTCTCGGAGAGCTTTGCAACAGCATGCTGTGCACCACGTAACTCCTTACAGATCAATAGTTATGAGCACCGGAGCGACAGAGACCTGGTCACAAGCCCTACGCCCTCGGTTTGCTGGCCCAGCCAACACGTGAAGAGATGTTGTCTTGCCCAAGGTGCCGTGGGATTCGATAATAGAAATGTGGTGGATAAAGTATCTTGGCAATCCTAATCGGAGCAAAAAAAAATTGAAATGGGGGATGCAACACGAGGACGTCCAAGGGCGTCACCCATCCTAGTACTACTCTCACCCTAGCGCACTTAACTTCGGAGTTCTGATGGGATCCGGTGCATTAGTGCTGGTATGATCGCACCAGTCATGTTGAGGGCACAATTCCTTTATGTGTTAACGGTTCACAGTCCCGGCCTAGAGAAATGGCCCATTCAGAAGGCCCAATGGGCTTAACGACAACCCATCCGCTTCAACAATGCAGCATCCTCGCAAGACGTGATATCGACGTGTTGTAGGTCCCTCTAATGTTCTGCGAGTAAGGTTGTCGTCCTTTTAACAGCTCACGATGTACGTTTCGGGACGGAAAAGAAGTGCAAAACTAGAAAAGTGGCCCGAAACTGATGAAAATGTTCTATTTTCGGCTCCAAAAAGGGCACAGCGAGCAAGCTAGCTGCTCCCATCATAGAGCACTTGGAGAGCTTTGCAACAGTATGTTGTGCGCCGCGTAACTCTTTACGGATCAATAGTTATGGGCTCCAGAGCGATGGAGACCTGGTCACAAGCCCTACGCCATCGGTTTGCTGGCCTAGCCTCCACGTGAAGCAATGTTGTCTTGCCCAAGGTGCCGTGAGATTCGATAATAGAAATGTGGTGGATAAAGTATCTTGGCAACCCTAACCAGAGAATTAAAAATTGAAAAAGGGGGTGCAACTTGAGGACTTCCAAGGGGGTCACCCATCCTAGTACTACTCTCAACCAAGCACACTTAACTTCGGAGTTCTGATGGAATCCAGTGCATTAGTGCTGGTATGATCACACCCGTCATGTTGAGGGCACAATTCCTATATGTGTTAACGGTTCACAGTCCCAAAGTAGAGAGATGGCCCATTCAAAAGGCCCAATGGGCTTAACGACAACCCATCTGCTTCAACAACGCAGAATCCTCGCAAGACGTGATATCGACGCATTGTAGGGACCTCTAATGTCCCGCAAGTAAGGTTGTCGTCCTTTTAACAGCTCACGATGTACTTTTCAGGATAATAAAACAGAGCAAAATTAGAAAAATGGCCCGAAACTGATAAAAACGTAAGATTTTGGGCTCCAAAAAGGACACAGCGAGCAAGCTAGTTGCCCCAATCGTAGAGCTCTTAGAGAGCTTTGCAACGGTATGCTGTGCACCATGTAACTCCTTACGGATCAAACGTTATGGGCTTCGTAGTGACGTAGAGCTGGTCACAAGCCCTACGCCCTCGGTTTGCTGGCCCAGCCTCAACGTGAAGCGAAGTTGTCTTGCCCAAGGTGCCGTGGGATTCGATAATAGAATAGTGGTGGGTAAAGTATCTTGGCAACCCTAACCGGAGCAAAAAAAATTGAAAAGGTGGATGCAACACGAGGACTTCATAGGGGGTCACCCATCCTAGTACTACTCTCGCCCAAGCATGCTTAACTTCGGAGTTCTGATGGGATACGGTGCATTAGTGCTGGTATGATCGCACCCGTCATGTTGAGGGCACAATTCCTTTATGTGTTAACGGTTCACAGTCCCAGCCTACAGAGATGCCCCATTTAGAAGTCCCAATGGGCTTAACGACAACCCATCCGCTTTAACAACGCAACATCCTCGCAACACGTGATATCGAGGTGTTGTAGGGACCTCTAATGTCCCATGAGTACGGTTGTCATCCTTTTAACAGCTCACGATATACGTTCCGGGACGGAAAAAAATAGTTAAATTAAAAAGGTGGCCCGAAACTGAGGAAAATGTTCGATTTTGGGCCCCAAAAATGGGCAGAGAGAGCAAGCTGGCTGCCCCCGTCGTACAGTTCTAGGAGAGCTTTGCAACGGTAAGCTGTGCACCGCGTAACTCCTTACGAATCAAAAGTTATGGGCTCCGGAGCGATAGAGACCTGGTCACAAGCCCTATGCCCTCGGTTTGTGGGCCCAGCCTCCATGTGAAGTGAAGTTGTCTTGCCCAAGGTGCCGTGGGATTCGATAATAGAAATGTGGAGGATAAAGTATCTTGGCAACCCTAACCGGAGCTAAAAAAATTGAAAATGGGGGGTTCAACACGAGGACTCCCCAGGGGGTCACCCATCCTAGTACTACTCTCGCCCAAGCACGCTTAACTTTGGAGTTCTGATCCGATCCGGTGCATTAGTGCAGGTATGATCGCACCCGTTATGTTGGGGTAACAATTCCTTTATGTGTTAATGGTTCACAGTCCCAGCCTAAAGAGATGGCCCATTCAGAAGGCCCAATGGACTTAACGACAACCCATCCGCTTCAACAACCTAGCATCCTCGCAAGACGTGATATTGACACATTGTAGGGACCTCTAATGTCCCGCGAGTAAGGTTGTCGTCCTTTGAACAACTCACGATGTACGTTCTGGGATGAAAAAACAAAGCAAAACTAGAAAACTAGCCCGAAACTGATGAAAACGTTCGATTTTGGGATCCAAAAAGGGCATAGCATGCAAGCTAGCTGCCCCAGTTGTAGAGCTCTCAGAGAGCTTTGCAACGGTATGCTGTGCGCCGTGTAACTCCTTAAGGATCAAAAGTTATGGGCACCGGAGCGACGGAGAGCTGGTCACAAGCCCTATGCCCTCGGTTTGCTGGCCCAGCCTCTACGTGAAACAAAGTTGTCTTGCCCAAGGTGTCGTGGGATTCGATAATAGAAATGTGGTGGATAAAGTATCTTGTCAACCCTAACCAGAGCAAAAAAAATTGAAAAGGGAGGTGCAACACGAGGGCTTCGTAGGGGGTTACCAATCCTAGTACTACTATCGCCCAAGCATGCTTAACTTCGGAGTTCTGATGGGATCCGGTGCATTAGTGCTGGTATGATCGCACCCATCATGTTGAGGGCACAATTCCTTTATGTGTTAACGGTTCACAGTCCCAGCCTAGAGAGATGGCCCATTTAGAAGGCCCAATGGGCTTAACGACAACCCATCCGCTTCAACAACGCAGCATCCTTGCAAGACATGATATCAATGCGTTGTAGGGCCCTCTAATGTCCAGCGAGTAAGGTTGTCATCCTTTTAACAGCTCACGACGTACATTTCAGGACAGAAAAACATAGCAAAACCAGAAAAGGGGCCCGAAACTGATGAAAACGTTAGATTTTGGGCTCCAAAAAGGGCACAACGACCAAGCTAGCTGTGAGGCCCGACCCCGAATAATGTGTCCTACCTCGATTTGTGTGCCTTGGACCTAAAATTATATGACCGACCTAGGATTACGTGCCCTATCTTGGTTTTCGTGCATGCCTCATTATACGTTCCTTAACCTAGGTTTAAGAGTCGTGTCTTGAATTACATGCCCTATTTTGGTATACGTTCATTCACATAGGGTTACGTGTGTTAGCATTAGAATCCGTGCACTTATCTTGAAGTATGTGCCTTAGTCTTGAAATACGTGCTGTACCTCGTAGTTCGTGTCCTATACATAGGAATCTGTGCCACTACGTTAATTAAGAAAGAATCCTACACAAAGCATTAGACAATAAAATAATCGTACACAATCCACTAACCAATATTATATTCCTAATTCAAATTCTCTACAAATTCGACTAACAATAAAATAATACTAAACTATTCCTACATTTCCCACTAACTATTATTCTATTCATAATTTAACTCATCAACAAACATTCCTATATTTTATTCTACCTAAATTCCCTAATTTCCCAACATTCCTATGACAATTTTAATGACATAAATGCACAAAGAATTATTCCTAGACAAACTATGACAAACACTTAGCACAATGCATAAAAAAATGCTCAAAACCACCTAAATCCTCTACCTTGCTCAACTAAACCACCTTTACCCATGCTAAAAATTTTAAAATCACACATTGAAGACACAAAAATCAGAATTTAATGGCCCAAGGCCCACCATGTTTTTGAATAATGCAAAACCCTTCATTTTTTTGTCATTTCTTCTTTCCTCTCACATTTTCTCTCTCTCCCTCTCATTCTCTCTCCCCATTTCGGTTTTGGCTGAGTTCTCTCCACCTCTTAGCTCATCTTCATCATCCTAAGGTGCATCAAGACAAACCATAAGCAAAGAAACTCACCCAAGCAAGCTAGGTTGCAAGAAACACACATGCAAGCATTTTGAGTCACCATTTTCGGCCTAGGTAAGTTTTCTTGGCTTCCATTTCTTTTCTTCTTGTTCTAACCTCATGCATGTGCTAAGAGATTGATCACTAGGCTAGGGAAAATAGAGAAACCAAGTTGGAATCTCGGCTAAGCATGAAGAAGAAGAGATTTGAAGCTTCAACAAGTTTTTTGTGCATCTTGTGGTTGATTGCTAAGGTGAGGATTAAAACCTTTTGAAAACTCTTCAAAAATTCACATGCATGCTCATAAATGTGTGTATTTGCTTTTGTACTTGAGCTATGTGGTCGTTCATAAGCTTAAACAACCATGCATGGCAAGATCTTGGCTTGAAAATGATGCTAGGTGAAGTCGAAATTGTTGACAGCTCTCTGACCAGTCTGTTCGAGGTAAGTTTAGATAGGAAAATGATGTTTAAAATGCTTGAAAATTGGTAGGTGACTAGTTTGGACAGTTTTGAACATGTTTCCCACAAATAGGCCGATGCTAATTTTGACTCTAAGGTCCTCAAAATGGCAAATCCTTAAAATGTGACCAAATCTGGAAATCTGGAAAAATGAAGCAGGTTTTGGTAGATGCACTGACTATGTAGAACGAACCGGATTTGACTTAGTTAATGATGTCCAAAATGTATGAAAATTGGTGTGCTGCTAAATTTTTCAGTTATGGACAATTGTGTCAGAAATGGACCAAGGCTAAAAGTGACCCTAAGGACCTCAAAAACGTCAAATTCTGAAAAGTGTGCAAATCTGGACAGTTTTGTGCTATTCCACTGTTTCGGCTATATCTAATGATCCCGAACTCCAATTGATGCAAGGTTTGTTTCTGATTTTAGTTAACTTCTTAAGCTTTAATGTGACATCTTATTCACTGGATTTGAATATTTTTTGGTTATCCTATTGATTGTGAGGAAACAGCCTATTGCAGTAAAGGTTTCACTTAGCTATATGCTTGGAAAATTGATGTAACCTCTCTTGTGGTACTAATTGCTTGGAATTGTGGTGTTGGAATGTTGTGTGGACTGTTTTGGGTACTTGAGGATGTTTGAATTGAATGATGCATGACTTGAGAATGATTTTGAGTTGACTTAGGGTTTAATCACGCGGTTAAGCATGAAACGGAAATCCTAATGACTAGGTAGTCTTGCTAAGTGTTGATCATTTGGATATTGTGTGGAAATTATATGCTTAGTGGGCTGCCCGTAAATGTCTTATGACTTCAAATGTGATTTTGACCATTGCATGTTGACAAATAAGCTTTTCTTGCACCCGAACCCATGATTGATGTCATTGCATGTTGAATAATCTTATCACTTGATCACGTGGGCTTCTTAATGAGTTATATGGCCTGTTTTACATGTGTTACATGGCTGCCTGTTTAATTTTCATATAACTCTATATGCCTTTCAAGTGAAATTACCTATCTTATCGTGCCCTGCTTGTTTACCTGTCAATGTGCAATGTTATGACTGTCCGGGGGCAACCTACTTTGTTGTCCTCCTACTGTGATATATTTCCTATCTTATCATGGCCTACTTGTTTACCTGTCAATGTGCAATCTTATGACTGTCCGGAGGCAACCTACTTTGTTGTCCTCCTACTGTGAGATATTTCCTGTTATGAATGTGCATTGCATACAAGGTTGCAACCTTTCCTGTCGGCATGGTAGCGATCACGCACACCGGGCGGCATCGGGCTTGCCGGTGCACCTGTGACTACCATGGTCCCATTCCCTCTCTCGCTTGGGGGCTAGACTTCCTCGAAGAGTTGGGTCGTAGGCTTTCGGGGTCCATCCGGAGTACCCCCACCTGGCGTGTTTTGGGGGATGATTTGAAGTCGGCCGCAACTTCTGATTCTGAAACTAATTTGAGAGCAAAAGCTCACTGTATCCTTTTTACTATCTGTATAAGTACTCTCGTTTGGTCCCTAGAGAACCTCGGGGAGGAAAGACTGGTATTTCTGTTCCTGTACTTGTATTATTGCTATACTCATGCTTGCAAAAGGATTTTCATAAGTTGAAACGAAAAATGAGTTTCAAAACCTATTTCTCGTTCCCCCTCGCTGAGTTCATACACCCTCTTTTATCATCTCAGGTGAAGAAGATCAAGAACAGGTACCCGAGGATGATGTACCTAACGATGATTCCTTGGAGTGATTGCCAGTCTTGTGTGCTTTGCGTGATTTTGGCTATTTGTGAACTATGCTACTTGAAGACTATTTCTTTTATGTTGCTCGTTGTTTATTGATATAAATGATCCCGTTGTAATTTGGGTCTAATTCTGGGATTGTACTATCTATAACCAGACGAACTTTTATTTGGTTGTTTGCTTGCGTTTTCTTAATTAGTAGTTATCGTAGGCATTCAAACCACTAGATGAACAATCAACTAAGTTAATTCTATCTAATTTAACTTAGGTGCTCATTTGCAAACTAAAGGATAATAGGTACTTGCATGATAGGAAATTGACAAATAAACGAGACATAGTTATCATGTTAGGCTTATTAACCAAACGAGACTTTCAAGATAAACTAGTTGGCCAATCAGTTGGTGACAAATAGGTGTCCTTAATGGAATTGGATTAATGATTGGAATAATTGAGGTGTTTAGAGAATTAGGTCAAACCAAAGAGCCCAATTACAGCCGTTATGCTGCCGGTTTACCGAAAATTTTTGGAGTTTAGGCCAAGACGTTAAGTGTTAAATCTTGATGAACGGTTAAGCACGAGACATGACTTGAATATTTAGATCATACCCCAGTCTAACCTTTATAAGCCGGGTTGGAGCGTGACACTAGCTTCCCCCGTCGTAGAGCTCTTGGAGAGCTTTGCAACGGTATGTTGTGCGCCGCGTAACTCCTTACGAATCAATAGTTATAGGCACCGGAGCGATGGAGACCTGGTCACAAGCCCTACGCCATCGGTTTGCTGGCCCAGCCTCCACGTGAAGCAATGTTGTCTTGCCCAAGGTGCCGTGGGATTCGATAATAGAAATGTGGTAGATAAAGTATCTTGGCAACCTTAACCGGAGCATAAAAAATTGAAAAGGGGGGTACAACACGAGGACATCCCAGGGGGTCACCCATCCTAGTACTACTCTCGCCCAAGCATACTTAACTTCGAAGTTCTGATGGGATCCAGTGCACTAGTGCAGGTATGATCACACCCGTCATGTTGAGGGCAAAATTCCTTTATGTGTTAACAGTTCACCTTCCCAGCCTAGAGAGATGGCCCATTCAGAAGGCGCAATGGGCTTAACGACAACCCATCCGCTTCAACAACACAGAATCCTCGCAAGACGTGATAACGAAGCATTGTAGGGCTCTCAAATGTCCCGCAAGTAAGGTTGTCATCCTTTTAACAGCTCACAACGTATGATCTGGGACAAAAAAACAGATCAAAATTAGAAAAGTGGCCTGAAACTGATGAAAATGTTCAATTTTGGGCTCCAAAAAGGGCATTGCGAGCAAGCTGGCTACCCCTGTCGTAGAGCTCTAGGAGAGCTTTTCAACGGTATGCTGTGCGCCGTGTAACTCCTTACGGATCAAAAGTTATGGGCACCGGAGCGACGGAGAGCTGGTCACAAGCCCTGCGCCCTCGGTTTGCTGGCCTAGCCTCCACGTGAAGCGAAGTTGTCTTGCCCAAGGTGCCGTGGGATTCGATAATAGAAATGTGGTGGATAAAGTATCTTGGCAACACTAACCGGAGCAAAAAAAATTGAAAAGGGGGGTGCAACATGAAGACTTCGTAGGGGGGCACCCATCCTAGTAATACTCTCGCCCAAGTATGCTTAACTTCGGAGTTCTGATAGGATCCGGTGCATTAGTGCTGGTATGATCGCACCCGTCATGTTGAGGGCACAATTCCTTAATGTGTTAACGGTTCACAGTCCCAGCCTAGAGAGATGGTCTATTTAGAAGGCCCAATGGGCTTAACGACAACCCATCCGCTTCAGCAATGTAGCATCCTCGTAACACGTGATATCGATGCATTGTAGGGCCCTCTAATTTCCCGCGAGTAAGATTGTCGTCCTTTCAACAGCTCACGACGTACGATCCGGGAAGGAAAAACAGAGCAAAAATCAGAAAAATGGCCTGAAACTGAAGAAAACGTTCGATTTTGGGCTCCAAAAAGGGCACAACGCGCAAGCTAGTTGCCCCGGTCGTAGAGCTCTCGAAGAGTTTTCCAACGGTATACTGTGCACTGCGTAACTCCTTACGGATCAAAAGTTATGGGCATCAGAGCGATGGACACCTGGTCACATGCCCTACGCCCTCGGTTTGCGGGCCCAGCCTCCAAGTGAAGCCAAGTTGTCTTGCCCAAGGTGCCGTGGGATTCGATAATAGAAATGTGGAGGATAAAGTATCTTGGCAACCCTAACCGGAGAAAAAAAAATTGAAAAGGGGGGTTCAACACGAGGACTTCCCAAGGGGTCACCCATCGTAGTACTACTCTCACCCAAGCACACTTAACTTCGGAGTTCTTATGGGATCCGGTGCATTAGTGCTGGTATGATCACACCCGTCATGTTGAGGGCACAATTCCTTTATGTGTTAACGGTTCACAGTCCCAGTCTAGAGAGATGACCCATTCAGAAGGCCCAATGTGCTTAACGAAAACCCATCCACTTCAACAACGTAGCATCCTCGCAAGACGTGATATCGACACGTTGTAGGGACCTCTAATGTCCCGCAAGTAAGGTTGTCGTCCTTCTAACAGCTCACGATGTACGTTCCATGATGAAAAAACAGAGCAAAATAAAAAAATTGGCCTGAAACTGATGAAAACGTTCGATTTTGGGCTCCAAAAAGGGCACAACGAGCAAGCTAGCTGCCCCAATTGTAGAGCTCTCAGAGTGCTTTGTAACGATATGCTGTGCGCCGTGTAACTCCTAAAGGATCAAAGGTTATTGGCACCGGAGCGACGGAGAGCTGGTCACAAGCCCTATGCCCGCGGTTTGCTGGCCCAGCCTCTAAGTGAAGCAAAGTTGTCTTGCCCAAGGTGTCGTGGGATTCGATAAAAGAAATGTGGTGGATAAAGTATCTTGGTAACCTTAACCGGGGCAAAAAAAAATTGAAAAGGGGGGTGCAACACGAGGACTTCGTAGGGGGTTACCCATCCTAGTACTACTATCGCCCAAGCATGCTCAACTTCGGAGTTCTGATGGGATCCGGTGCATTACTACTAGTATGATCGCACCCGCCATGTTGAGGGCACAATTCCTTTTTCTGTTAACGGCTTACAGTCCCAGCCTAGAGAGATGGCCCATTCAGAAGGCCCAATGGGCTTAATGACAACCCATCCGCTTCAACAACGCAACATCATCGCAAGACGTGATATCGACGTGTTGTAGGGACCTCTAATGTCCCGCGAGTAAGGTTATCGTCCTTTTAACAGCTTACGATATACGTTCTGGGATGGAAAACAAAGCAAAATCAGAAAAGTGGCTCGAAACGGATGAAAATGTTCGATTTTGGGCTCCAAAAAGGGCACAGCGAGCAAACTAGTTGCCCCCGTCATAGATCTCTTGGAGAGCTTTGCAACGGTATGCTGTGCGTCGCGTAACACCTTACGGATCAATAGTTATGGGCACCGGAGTGACGGAGACCTGGTCACAAGCCCTAGGCCAGCGGTTTACTAGCCCAGCCTCCACCTGAAGCAATGTTGTCTTGCCCAAGGTGCCGTGGGATTCGATAATAGAAATGTGGGGGATAAAGTATCTTGGCAACCCTAACCGGAGCATAAAAAACTGAAAAGGGGGGTGCAACACGAGGACTTCCCAGGGGGTCACCCATCCTAGTACTACTCTCGCCCAAGCATGCTTAACTTCGGAGTTCTGATGGGATCCGGTGCATTATTGTTGGTATGATCGCACCCGACATGTTGAGGGCACAATTCCTTTATGTGTTAACGGTTCACAGTCCCAGCCGAGAGAGATGGCCCATTCAGAACGCCCAATAGGCTTAACGACAACCCATCCCCTTCAACAACGCAACATCCTCTCAAGACGTGATAACGACGTGTTGTAGGGCCATCTAATGTCCCGCGAGTAAGGTTGTCGTCCTCTTAACAGCTCACGATGTGCGTTCCGGGATGGAAAAACAGAGCAAAACCAGAAAAGTGGCCCGAAACTGATGAAAACGTTCGATTTTGGGCTCCAAAGAGGGTATAGCAAGCAAGCTAGCTGCCCCCGTCGTAGAGATCTTGGAGAGCTTTGCATTGGTATGCTGTGCGCCGTATAACTCCTTACGGATCAAAAGTTATGGGCACCGGAGCGACGGAGACCTGGTCACAAGCCCTATGCCCTCGGTTTGCTAGCCCAACCTCCGCGTGAAGCGATGTTGTCTTGCCCAAGGTACCGTGGGATTCGATAAAAGAAATGTGGTGGATAAAATATCTTGGCAACCCTAACCGGAGCAAAAAAAATTGAAAAGGGGGGTGCAACACGAGGACTTCCCAGGGGGTCACCCATTCTAGTACAACTCTCGCCCAAGCACACATAACTTCGGAGTTCTGATGGGATCCGGTGCATTAGTGCTGGTATGATTGCACCCATCAAGTTTAGGGCACAATTCCTTATGAGTTAACGGTTCACAGTCCCAGTCTAGCTAGATGGCTCATGCAGAAGGCCCAATGGGTTTAACGACAACCCATCCATTTTAACAACGCAGAATCCTCGCAAGCCGTGATATCGACGCATTGCGGGGACCTCTAATGTCCCGCGAGTAAGGTTGTCATCCTTTTAACAGCTCACGATGTACGTTCCAGTACGAAAAAACATAGCAAAAATAGAAAAGTGGCCCGAAACTGATGAAAACGTTCGATTTTGGGCTCCAAAAAGGGTACAGCGAGCAAGCTTGCTGCCCTAATCGTAGGGCTCTCGGAGAGCTTTGCAACGGTATTCTGTGCACCGCGTAACTCCTTACGAATCAAAAGTTATGGGCACCGGAGCGAAGGAGACCTGGTCACAAGCCCTACGCCCTCGGTTTGGTGGCCAAGCCTCCAAGTGAAGCGAAGTTGTCTTGCCCAAGGTATCGTGGGATTCGATAATAGACCTGTGGTGGATAAAGTATCTTGGTAACCCTAACCGGGGCCAAAAAAAATTGAAAATGGGGGTACAACACGAGGACTTCCCGGGGGGTCACCTATCCTAGTACTACTCCCACACAAGCACACTTAACTTCGGTGTTCTGATGGGATCCGGTGCATTAGTGCTGGTATGATCGCACCCGTCATGTTGAGGGCACAATTCCTTTATGTGTTAACGGTTCACAGTCCCAGCCTAGAGAGATGGTCCATTCAGAAGGCCCAATGGGCTTAACGACAACCCATCCGCTTCAACAACGCAGAATTCTAGCAAGACGTGATATCGACGCGTTGCAGGGACCTCTAATGTCCCGCGAGTAAGGTTGTCGTCCTTTTAACAGCTCACGATGTACGTTTCGGGATGAAAAAACAGAGCAAAAATAGAAAAGTATCCCGAAACCGATGAAAATGTTCTATTTTGGGCTCCAAAAAGGGTACAACGAGCAAGCTTGCTGCCCACTTTGTAGAGCTCTCAGAGAGCTTTGCAATGGTATGCTGTGCGCCTCGTAACTCTTTATGGATAAAAAGTTATGGGCACCGGAGCGACGGAGACCTGGTCATAAGCCCTACGCCCTCGGTTTGCTGGCCCAGCCACCACGTGAAGTGAAGTTGTCCTGCCCAAGGTGCCGTGGGATTCGATAATAGAAATGTGGTGGATAAAGTATCTTGGCAACCCTAACCGGAGTAAAAAAAATTGAAAAGTGGGGCGCAACACGAGGACTTCGTAGGGGGTCAGCTATCCTAGTACTACTCTTGTAATACCCGAGCCCGGAATATGAATTTTCTTTGTTTATTATTTTGAAAATTATATTTCCTTAAATTCTTTGTGAATTAACTGTTACTTTCTAGTCGACGCAACGTGCATTGCATTTAAGGAGCGATAGCTAGATAACGATTTCCAGTCCTCAGCAAATAGTGAAACTAGTATTTAGACGACTTAAATTTTATATTTTAAATATTGCTAGCTTTATTTGAACTTACCATAGCTGAAACGGCTTTAAAACGCGCGAAATAGGGGCCTTTGACCAAGTTTTAAGTGGTTTGACCTTTGACCTTTGACCTTTGACCATTTGACACCTTATAAGCTAAAATAATAGGCAAAATAAAAAAAAAAATAGCAGCAAATAGAGAGAGCAGGCCGTGAGCTTTGAGGGAGAAAAAAAAAAGATTTCAACTTCCAATCTTTCATTCTTCGCGAGAGCTCGTGCGGGGTGATTACCGAGGCAACCAACGTTGTTTTCCTAGCGACTAGGAGTACCTAAGGTGAGGGAAGCATGTTATTTGCGCATTTATACGTTGTGTTAGTTAACTTTATCAATTTTTAGATTTATCCGTAGATCGTTATTTAAAGCGAATTGATGCTTCTAAAATGTTCCTTAGCATTGGTAGAACATGTATTTATGGCTTTGTAACATTTTCTGCAGTTAAATGTTGTGATTGCAACTTGAATTGTGATATGAATAGTACTTTGTGAATAGTAAAACCTTGAAACGTTGAAATTACGCTGTTATGCTTTCTGTTGATGTAGAAACGTGCTAGGTATGCTAGAATGCTAAAATGTGTGGTTTGTTTGGGTTGCGTAGTGAAAAAAACGAGAATTAAGCCTTTGGGAAAGTCGGGGTCGTTTAGGTCGACTTTGGCATTTTCTCGTTTTGCGTGTTGGCATTGCTTCGGGAAGCCATGGAAGCACTTTTGGTGCGAATATGGCGTTGGTTGGGTGTTTGGTTGTTGTAGTTGTAGTTCAAACGAGAAAGGGGGAAATCGGGGCTTTGCGCGAGTTCTAGGGTGAAGTAAGGTTTCGGGGTCTTTAGACGTGCCTTACGGTGACCTAGGAGGGTTGGCGAAGTCGGTTTCCAGAACTCGTGGCTCGTTTGGAAATGGTAGCATTTTGATAGTTGGGGCCGATTTGTGTTTTTGTGTGTTTACTTGTCTTTATGCTTATAGAATGCTTAGAATTACTTGAATTACTTGTTTGAGTTGTTTTGGATTGAATTGCTTATCAAATTGCTGCTATTGCGTGCGAGAGTAACCTACTTTGTTATTCTCTCACGTGTGGTTTATCGCTTGTTTATTGCTTGTTTATTGTCTTGTATCGAGTCTTGCATGGCATAGTGTCTCGCACGTGAGTGATGGGCCTGTCTGGGTAGGCTTGGGCTGCCAGTGTTGGTTGCTCTAGCTCCGTTGCTATTCCCTTTCTCGCTTGGGTTGCCTCCCAGGGAGATTTGGGTCGTAGGATTGATGGATACTTCCGGAGTATTCCAAACTGGTGTTATAAGGTGGTTTTGGGCCGGCGCGTCGTCATCGAATTCGTGTTTGAAAGTGGTTCGTGAAAAGAGTATCGTATCCTTTGATTGAGTGTTTGCAGCTTTAAATACTTGCCTTGCTTTATTGTTGGCTTTGGATGTATCTTTATATGTTTTGTATGTATTTCTTGGCTAATTGCATTGCATACTCCTCTCATCTCCGTCCTTGAGACCAATTGCCCTCGCTGAGCAATAGTTTTTGCTCATTCCTCTCTATACTATGTTTTTACAGGAGTAGTTGAGGCAGACCCTCTCGAGGTAATTGAGGAGGAGGAGCAGGTGGAGGTGTTTCCGTGATAGCACTTACCTGCTTTGCTGGTGGTTGGTTACCAGTTTTGTGCAAACCTTGATGTTATGTATATTGCGTGAAGGAAGCTTAATTTTGAGGCTTGTAGCCTTGTATGTATTTTCCTATTTTGAGACCTTTAATGGTCTTATGTTGTAATGAATTAAAGTTGTAATGTTGTAACTTGTAACTGATGATTAGTGAAGAAATGCATGCTAATGGCTAATGGTTTAGTGGCATAAGTACTTGTGTAGTATGCATGGCATTTTTGGTTTGGAAAGTTGGTTAGTAAGAGAATGCAAATTTTAAAGAAAGTTAGCTTGTTTTGATCATTTTATAGCTTTCGCAAGTATTATATTGTTTTTAGGGTTTTGGATCGTCCGCGGTACAGAGGAGACTCCGTCCGTGTGTCGGGTCCGGGCTTGGCCTTTTGCGGGGTCGGGTCGGGGCGTGACATCTTTAGGTGGTATCAGAGCATGATAGTCTTGCATGAGCCGGGATATGATTCTCGGTCTGTGGGGTAAAGGTCTGAAATGTTAAAGTGTTTATGAATGATTGCGAAGTGAAAAGAAAATGTTCTAGCATGATTTTGTGAACTTGGAATGTTTATGTGTTTAAGTGAAATAGTTTGGCAAGTTAACCTTTTCTTATGTAAATTGTGTGATAGAATATTGGATTGTTATTGACTTGAGTGTTATCTAATCTTATGTG
This sequence comes from Ehretia macrophylla, assembly GCA_037974665.1. NCBI lineage: Eukaryota > Viridiplantae > Streptophyta > Magnoliopsida > Boraginales > Ehretiaceae > Ehretia > Ehretia macrophylla. Next base: position 81,554,120 of record CM075770.1, on the reverse strand, counting down.
CTATATTTCTGTCTATAAACTGCTTTTAAATGTTGCCAGCTATTGTGAGTTGCTACTATGCCGCCACGTCGTGGTACTCAAGGTATAGGATCAGATGAAGAGGCAGCAGAACAGGGTCAGCAGCCGTTGCCTGAGCAGTTTATGGCTACCATGACTACTGCAGTAGACCGGATCACACAGGTACTACATGAGCAGAGGCAGGACCGGATTAATCCCCAGGGTAATCAAGCTAATCCTGGTGGTCAAGGGTACAGAGTTGAGAATAACCAGCTTGAGAAATTTCTGAGGCACGAGCCAGGAAAGTTTTTCGGGGAGCCGGATGATGAGGCGGCCGAGAGATGGATAATCGAGTTGAGAAAATTTTCACTGCTTTGAGGTACACTGATGAGGCAAGAATAGATTATGCATCATTTTTATTTGAGGGTGATGCAGAGCAGTGGTGGAATACTGTTAGGCTGAGGTGGGATTGTGAGGATGTTCCACATTTATGGGATGATTTCGTAAGTGAGTTCCGGGACAAATATATCCCCGAGATGGCAATGGAGAGACGGGAAGATGAGTTTGTGGCCCTGAAGCAGGGAAATATGACTGTTGCACAATATGAGGCTAGATTTGTTAGCCTGTCGAGGTATATGCCCGAGTTGGTACGGCCAGCTAGGAGGATGATACATAGGTTTGTCCGTGGGCTGAGAATGGACATACAGTTGCATTTGACTGGACAGACCTACACTACTTTTCCCGAGGCATTTCAGGCAGCCTCGAAGTTTGAGAAACGGAAGGCTGAGATGTTAGCCGAGAGCAGTCAGCCGAGTAAGAAGCAGTTTTTGGGCCAGAGCAGCCAGAGTCAGCCGAGGCAGTATCAGGCTTCTGCACAGGGTCCTCAGCAACGTCCGTATCAGCCACAGCAGCAGATTCAGGCTAGACCAGCTGTGACCAGACCTCAGCAGGGAGGTACAGTTCCTACCCCTGCCAGAGCCCCAGCACCTACAGGAAACACTGCGGTTAGGCAAAATCAGCAGTGTGATTATTGTAATCGACCAGGGCATATTGAGGCTAACTGCTGGAGGAAGAGTGGGAAGTGTACGGGATGTGGCAGTGATGAGCATAAGGTGAAGGATTGCCCTAAATTTAATAATGTTCAGGGCCGTGGTGGAGGCCGAGGTGTTCAGAATAGGGCTGCAGGTGCACGACCAGCACAGAGAGTTCAGGCTAGGGTCTTTGCACTGGATGCAGAGGAGCTGCCCGATAATACAGCTATAGTGGAAGGTACCTTTCTTCTCAATACTCAGCCAGTTAAAGTTTTGATTGATCCTGGAGCTACGCATTCGTTTATAACTCCTGCATGTGCACGATCTGTGAATGTTTGCATTGATAATTTGCCTCATGAAGTTGAAGTTAGTACTCCTTTGGGTGCAAAATTTGTTGCTGAATCTATTTGCAAATCTTGTGATATATGTATAGAGGACCGGAAATTTCCTGCTGATTTAATTATATTACCATTCCGTGACTTTGAAATCATTTTGGGAATGGACTGGTTGGGAAAGTATTATGCACAGTTGGATTGTAGAACAAAGATCGTTTATCTTAAAGTTCCTGACCTACCGGTACTAGAGATTATTGGGAACTGCAGGGCTGCCCGCATTCCACTTTTATCAGCGATCAAGACTTCTAAGTTGTTGAATAGGGGTTGTGAAGCCTACTTAGCCTATTTGATCAATCAGCCTGCTGATAAGTTGAGTTTGAATGAAGTTCCGATTGTTAGAGACTTCCCTGGTGTATTTCCTGAGGAATTACCGGGTTTACCACCGGATAGGGAGATTGAGTTCGTGATTTATCTTGTGCCAGGCACTGCGCCAATTTCTAGGAGTCCTTACAGGATGGCATCGGCTGAACTTCAGGAGTTAAAAATTCAGCTTCAGAACTTGCTTGAGAAAGGGTTTATACAACCTAGTTCTTCACCGTGGGGCGCACCTGTGTTGTTTGTAAGAAAGAAAGACGGCACGCTACGGTTATGCATTGATTACAGGGGACTTAATCAAGTCACGATTAAGAATAAATACCCCATGCCGTCGATTGAAGACTTGTTTGTCCAGTTGCAGGATGTGAGTGTCTACTCCAAATTTGCCTTGAGCCAGGGTTACTATCATCTTAGAATTCGGAGTGATGATATACCAAAGACGGCATTCAGGACTAGATATGGCCACTATGAATTTGTTGTTTTGCCGTTTGGATTGACGAACGCACCAGCCGCATTCATGGACTTGATGCAGAGGGTTTTTCGGCCTTACCTTGATCAGTTTGTCGTGATCTTCATTGACGACATTTTAGTGTATTCGAAGAACGAGGCTGAACATGAGCAACATTTGAGGATTGTGCTTCAGACTTTGCAGGAAAACAAGCTTTTTGCTAAATTCAGCAAGTGTGAGTTCTAGTTGAACCAGATATCTTTTCTAGGCCATATCATTTCAGATCGAGGAATTTCAGTGGACCCAGCTAAGATTGAAGTTGTTTCATCTTGGAAGAGACCTGAGACGGTGTCAGAGATTCGGAGTTTTCTTGGATTGGCAGGTTACTACCGGAGATTTGTTAAAGACTTTTCTAAAATTTCTGGACCTTTGAGCCAGTTAACTCGGAAGAAAGTTGCTTACAATTGGGATGCCAAGTGTGAATCCAGTTTCCAAGAATTGAAGAAGAGACTAACTACAGCTCCTATACTAGCTTTACCTGAGGGAACAGAGAACTTCGTTGTCTACAGTGATGCATCTAAAGAAGGATTGGGCTGTGTTTTAATGCAGAATGGTAAGGTGATTGCCTATGCTTCTAGGAAATTGAAACCTTATGAAGTCAATTACCCTACACATGATCTTGAGTTAGCTGCAGTTGTGTTTGCATTGAAGAAGTGGCGTCATTACTTGTGGGGTTGCAGATTTGAAATATTTACTGACCACAAGAGTCTCAAGTATTTGTTTTCACAGAAAGATCTGAATATGAGGCAGCGGAGATGGTTAGAGTTATTGGGTGGTTACAACTGTTCTATTAACTATGTGCCAGGTAAGGCAAATGTTGTTGCTGATGCTTTGAGCCGAAAGGCTACTGTTGCAAGCTTGATTATCAAGGACTGGGAGACTTTGGAAGAAATTTGTTCATGGAAACTAGAAGCTACTGAGGTAGGGATTCGGTTTGCTAGTTTACAGATTCAGTCAGGATTGCTAGCACAGATCAGAGAGGCTCAGAAGACTGATCCTCACATCTTGAAGATCCAAGAGAAAGCTAAAGGGGGAGAGTCGGAGTTTAAATTACATGCAGATGGCATTTTCAGATTCAGGGATAGAGTATGTGTTCCTGATGATCCGACTTTGAAGAATGAGATCCTGTCCGAGGCACATAATTCGAGGTACACGATTCACCCGGGCAGTACTAAGATGTATAGAGATTTGAAGCAACACTTCTGGTGGAACAATATGAAGAGGGAGATTGCTGGGTATGTATCCAGATGTTTGACTTGTCAGAGGGTTAAAGTTGAGCATCAGAGGCCAGCCGGACTTCTACAGCCATTGTCGATTCCGCAATGGAAGTGGGTACATATAACAATGGACCTTGTGACCGATCTTCCTAGATCTCCGAGAGGATGTGATTCTGTTTGGGTTGTTGTGGACCGCTTGACTAAAGTTACACATTTTATTCCCGTGAACAAACAGGATAGCCTTGATAAGCTAGCTGAATTGTATGTTGCTAATATTGTGAGATTGCATGGAGTACCACAGAGTATAGTGTCAGATAGGGATCCCAGATTCAGATCTCGTTTTTGGCAGAAGTTGCAAGAGGCCATGGGAACTAAGTTGAGCTTCAGTACTGCATATCATCCGCAAACTGATGGCCAGTCTGAGAGAACCATCAGGATTTTGGAAGACATGCTTCGAGCATGTGTGCTAGACTTTGGGAAGAATTGGGAGAAGTTTTTGCCTTTAGCGGAGTTCGCCTACAACAATAGTTATCAATCTACTATAGGTATGGCTCCCTACGAGGCATTGTATGGTCGGAAATGCAGATCCCCATTATATTGGGAAGAGGTTGGAGAGATGAGAACAGTTGATCCGACTGTGTTACCAGAGATGATTAAGATGGTAGATAATATTCACCTTATTCGCCAGCGTATGCTTACAGCTCAGAGTCGTCAGAAGAGTTATGCGGATAAGCACCATCGGGATCTTAAGTTTGATTTGGGAGATTGGGTGTTTCTTAAGATTTCTCCACAGAAGGGATTGATTCGGCACGGTAAGAGCGGGAAGCTTAGTCCCAGGTATGTGGGTCCGTATGAGATCACCGAAAAGGTAGGTCCTTTGGCTTATCGATTAGCTTTGCCTCCGAGCTTGTCGCGACTGCACGATGTGTTTCACGTGTCTATGTTGAAGAAGTATCATCCAGACCCTTCGCATGTACTTGAACCAGAGCCTTTGCAGATTGAAGAGAAGTTGTCCTACGAAGAGAAACCGATTAGAATTGGGGATCGGAAGATTCAAGAGCCTCGCAGAAAGAGTATTCCGTTAGTGAAGGTTCTGTGGAATCATCATGGGTTTGAGGAAGCGACATGGGAAAGAGAGGACCAAGTTCGGGATCAGTATCCGGAGTTGTTTGTTGACCAGGTAAGAATTGCGTGGGCGCAATTGTTTTAAAGGGGGAGAGGGTGTAATACCCGAGCCCGGAATATGAATTTTCTTTGTTTATTATTTTGAAAATTATATTTCCTTGAATTCTTTGTGAATTAACTGTTACTTTCTAGTCGACGCAACGTGCATTGCATTTAAGGAGCGATAGCTAGATAACGATTTCCAGTCCTCAGCAAATAGTGAAACTAGTATTTAGACGACTTAAATTTTATATTTTAAATATTGCTAGCTTTATTTGAACTTACCATAGCTGAAACGGCTTTAAAACGCGCGAAATAGGGGCCTTTGACCAAGTTTTAAGTGGTTTGACCTTTGACCTTTGACCTTTGACCATTTGACACCTTATAAGCTAAAATAATAGGCAAAATAAAAAAAAAACAGCAGCAAATAGAGAGAGCAGGCCGTGAGCTTTGAGGGAGAAAAAAAAAAAGATTTCAACTTCCAATCTTTCATTCTTCGCGAGAGCTCGTGCGGGGTGATTACCGAGGCAACCAACGTTGTTTTCCTAGCGACTAGGAGTACCTAAGGTGAGGGAAGCATGTTATTTGTGCATTTATACGTTGTGTTAGTTAACTTTATCAGTTTTTAGATTTATCCGTAGATCGTTATTTAAAGCGAATTGATGCTTCTAAAATGTTCCTTAGCATTGGTAGAACATGTATTTATGGCTTTGTAACATTTTCTGCGGTTAAATGTTGTGATTGCAACTTGAATTGTGATATGAATAGTACTTTGTGAATAGTAAAACCTTGAAACGTTGAAATTGCGCTGTTATGCTTTCTGTTGATGTAGAAACGTGCTAGGTATGCTAGAATGCTAAAATGTGTGGTTTGTTTGGGTTGCGTAGTGAAAAAAATGAGAATTAAGCCTTTGGGAAAGTCGGGGTCGTTTAGGTCGACTTTGGCATTTTCTCGTTTTGCGTGTTGGCATTGCTTCGGGAAGCCATGGAAGCACTTTTGGTGCGAATATGGCGTTGGTTGGGTGTTTGGTTGTTGTAGTTGTAGTTCAAACGAGAAAGGGGGAAATCGGGGCTTTGCGCGAGTTCTAGGGTGAAGTAAGGTTTCGGGGTCTTTAGACGTGCCTTACGGTGACCTAGGAGGGTTGGCGAAGTCGGTTTCCAGAACTCGTGGCTCGTTTGGAAATGGTAGCATTTTGATAGTTGGGGCCGATTTGTGTTTTTGTGTGTTTACTTGTCTTTATGCTTATAGAATGCTTAGAATTACTTGAATTACTTGTTTGAGTTGTTTTGGATTGAATTGCTTATCAAATTGCTGCTATTGCGTGCGAGAGTAACCTACTTTGTTATTCTCCCACGTGTGGTTTATCGCTTGTTTATTGCTTGTTTATTGTCTTGTATCGAGTCTTGCATGGCATAGTGTCTCGCACGTGAGTGATGGGCCTCTCTGGGTAGCCTTGGGTTGCCAGTGTTGGTTGCTCTAGCTCCGTTGCTATTCCCTTTCTCGCTTGGGTTGCCTCCCAGGGAGATTTGGGTCGTAGGATTGATGGATACTTCCGGAGTATTCCAAACTGGTGTTATAAGGTGGTTTTGGGCCGGCGCGTCGTCATCGAATTCGTGTTTGAAAGTAGTTCGTGAAAAGAGTATCGTATCCTTTGATTGAGTGTTTGCAGCTTTAAATACTTGCCTTGCTTTATTGTTGGCTTTGGATGTATCTTTATATGTTTTGTATGTATTGCTTGGCTAATTGCATTGCATACTCCTCTCATCTCCGTCCTTGAGACCAATTGCCCTCGCTGAGCAATAGTTTTTGCTCATTCCTCTCTATACTATGTTTTTACAGGAGTAGTTGAGGCAGACCCTCTCGAGGTAATTGAGGAGGAGGAGCAGGTGGAGGTGTTTCCGTGATAGCACTTACCTGCTTTGCTGGTGGTTGGTTACCAGTTTTGTGCAAACCTTGATGTTATGTATATTGCGTGAAGGAAGCTTAATTTTGAGGCTTGTAGCCTTGTATGTATTTTCCTATTTTGAGACCTTTAATGGTCTTATGTTGTAATGAATTAAAGTTGTAATGTTGTAACTTGTAACTGATGATTAGTGAAGAAATGCATGCTAATGGCTAATGGTTTAGTGGCATAAGTACTTGTGTAGTATGCATGGCATTTTTGGTTTGGAAAGTTGGTTAGTAAGAGAATGCAAATTTTAAAGAAAGTTAGCTTGTTTTGATCATTTTATAGCTTTCGCAAGTATTATATTGTTTTTAGGGTTTTGGATCGTCCGCGGTACAGAGGAGACTCCGTCCGTGTGTCGGGTCCGGGCTTGGCCTTTTGCGGGGTCGGGTCGGGGCGTGACAACTCTCGCCCAAGCATGCTTAACTTCGGAGTTCTGATGGGATCCGGTGCATTAGTGCTGGTATGATCATACCCGTCATGTTGAGGGCACAATTCTTTTATTTGTTTACGGTTCATAGTCCCAGCCTAGAGAGATGGCCCATTCAAAAGGCCCAATGGGCTTAACGACAACCCATCCGCTTCAACAATGCAGCATCCTCGCAAGACGTGATATCGACGTATTGTAGGGCCCTCTAATGTCCCGCGAGTAGGGATGTCGTCCTTTTAATAGCTCACGATATACATTCCGGGATGGAAAAATAGAGCAAAATTAGAAAAGTGGCCCGCAACTGATGAAAATGTTCTATTTTGGGCTCCAAAAAGGGCACAACGAGCAAGCTAGCTACCCCCGTTGTAGAGCTCTTGGAGAGCATTGCAACGGTATGCTGTGCGCCGCTTCACTCCTTACGGATCAATAGTTATGGGCATCGGAGCGACGGAGACCGGGTCACAAGCCCTACGCCATTGGTTTGCTAGCCCAGCCTCCATGTGAAGTGATGTTGTCTTGCCCAAGGTGCCGTGGGATTCGATAATAGAAATGTGGTGAATAAAGTATCTTGGCAACCCTAACCGGAGCAAAAAAAATTGAAATGGGGGGTACAACACGAGGACTTCCCTGGGAGTCACCTATCCTAGTACTAATCTCGCCCAAGCACACTTAACTTCGGAGTTCTGATGGGATTCGGTGCATTAGTGCTGGTATGATCGTACCCGTCATGTTGAGGGCACAATTCCTTGATGTGTTAACGGTTCACAGTCCCAGTCTAGAGAGATGGCCCAATCAGAAGGCCTAATGGGCATAACGATAACCCATCCACTTCAACAATGCCGAATCCTCGTAAGACGAGATATCGACGCGTGCAGGGACCTTTAATGTCCCGCGAGTAAGGTTGTCGTCCTTTTAACAGCTCACGATGTACGTTCTGGGACGAAAAAGCAGAGCAAAATCAGAAAGTGGCTCGAAAGTGATGAAAACGTTTGATTTTGGGCTCCAAAAAGGGCACAGCTAGCAAGCTAGCTGCCCCAGTTGTAGAGCTCTCAGAGAGATTTACAACGGTATGCTGTGCACCGTGTAACTCCTTACTGATCAAAAGTGATGGGCACCGGAGCCACGGAGAGCTGGTCAAAAGCCCTACACCCTCGGTTTGCTGGCCCAGCCTCTACGTGAAGCGAAGTTGTCTTGCCCATGGTGCCGTGGGATTCGCTATTAGAAATGTGGCGGATAAAGTATCTTGGCAACCCTAACCGGAGCAAAAAAAATTGAAAAAGGGGGTGCAACACGAGGAATTTGTAGGGCGTCACCCATCCTAGTACTACTCTCGCCCAAGCATGCTTAACTTCGGAGTTCCGAGGGATCTGGTGCATTAGTGCTGGCATGATCGTACCCGTCATGTTGAGGGCACAATTCCTTTATGTGTTAACGGTTCACAGTCCCATCCTAGAGAGATGGCCCATTCAGAAGGCCCAATTGTCTTAACGATAACCCATCCGCTTCAACAATGCAGCATCCTCGCAAGACGTGATATCGACATGTTGTACGGCCCTCTAATGACCCGCGACTAAGGTTGTCGTCCTTTTAACAGCTCACGATGTGCGTTCCGGGATGAAAAAACAGAGCAAAACTAGTAAAGTAGCCTGAAACTGATGAAAATGTTTGATTTTGGGCTCCAAAAAGGGCACAGAAAGCAAGCTAGCTGCCCCTGTTGTAGAGCTCTCAGAGTGCTTTGCAACGGTATGCTGTGTGCGGCGTAACTTCTCACGGATCAAAAGTTATGGGCACCGGAGCGACGGTGACCTGGTCATATACCCTATGCCCTCGGTTTACTGGCCCAGCCTCCACGTGAAGCGAAGTTGTCTTGCCCAAGGTGCCGCGAGATTCGATAATAGAAATGTGGTGGATAAAGTATCTTGGCAACCCTAAACGGAGCAAAAAAAATTGAAAAGGTGGGGTGCAACACGAGGACTTCACAGGGGGTCACCCATCCTAGTACTACTCTCACCCAAGCACGTTTAACTTCAGAGTTCTGATGGGATCTGATGCATTAGTGCTGGTATGATCGCACCCGTCATGTTGAGGGCATAATTCCTTTATGTGTTAACGGTTCAGAGTCCCAGCCTAGTGAGATGGCCCATTCAGAAGGGCCAATGGGCTTAACGACAACCCATCCGCTTCAACAACGTAGCATCCTTGCAAGACGTGAGATCGACATGTTGTAGGGCCCTTTAATGTTCAGCGAGTAAGGTTGTTGTCCTTTTAACAGCTCACAACGTACGATCCGGGATGGAAAAACAGAGCAAAAGCAATAAATAGCCCAAAACTGATGAAAATGTTCGATTTTGGGCTCCAAAAAGGGCACAGCGAGCAAGCTAGCTGCCCCCGTCGTAGAGCTCACGGAGAGCTTTGCAATGGTATGCTGTGCGCCGCGTAACTCTTTACGGATAAAAAGTTATAGGCACCGGAGCGACGGAGAGCTAGTCACATGTCCTACGCCCTCGGTTTGCTGGCCCAGCCTCTACGTGAAGCGAAGTTGTCTTGCCTAAGGTGCCGTGGGATTCGATAATAGAAATATGGTGGATAAAGTATCTTGGCAACATTAACCGGAGCAAAAAAAATTGAAAAGGGGGGTGCAACACGAGGACTTCCCAGGGGGTCACCCATCCTAGTACAACTCTCGCCCAAGCACACTTAACTTTCTTTATGTGTTAACGGTTCACAGTCCCAGCTTAGAGAGATGGCCCATTCAGAAGGCCCAATGGGCTTAACGATAACCCATCCGCTTCGACAACGCAGCATCCTCAGAAGACATGATATCGATGTGTTATAGGGCCCTCTAATGTCCCGCGAGTAAGGTTGTCGTCCTTTTAACAGATCACGACGTACGATCCGGGACGGAGAAATAGTGCAAAAATAGAAAAGAGGCCCGAAACAAATGAAAACTTTCAATTTTGGGCTACAAAAAGGGCATATCGAACAAGCTAGCTGCCCTTGTCGTAGAGCTCTCGGAGAGAGTTGCAACGGTATGCTGTGCGCCGCGTAACTCCTTACGGATCAAAAGTTATTGGCACCGGATCGACGGAGATCTGGTCACAAGCCCTATGCCCTCGGTTTGCTGGCCCAACCTCCACGTGAAGCGAAGTTGCCTTGCCCAAGGTGCCATGGCATTCGATAATAGATATGTGGTGGATAAAGTATCTTGGCAACCCTAACCGGAGCAAAAAAAATTGAAAAGGAGGGGGGGGGGGGGGGGGGGGGGGCAACACGAGGACATCCCAAGGGATCACCCATCCAAGTACTACTCTCGCCCAAGTACGCTAAACTTCAGAGTTCTGATGGGAACAGGTTCATTAATGCTGGTATGATCGCACCCGTCATGTTGAGGGCACAATTCCTGTATGTGTTAACGGTTCACAGTCCCAGCCTAGAGAGATGGCCCATTCAAAAGGCCCAATGGGCTTAACGACAACCCATCATCTTCAACAACGCAGCATCCCCGCAAGACGTGATATCGACACGTTGTAGGGCCCTTTAATGTCCCGCGGGTAAGGTTGTCGTCCTTTGAACAGCTCACGGCGTATGATCCGGGACTGAAAAACAGAGCCAAAGAAGAAAAGTGGCCCGAAACTGATGAAAACGTTCGATTTTGGGCTCCAAAAAGGATAGAGCTGCCCATGTCGTAGAGCTCTTGGAGAGCTTTGAAACGGTATGCTATGCGCCGCGTAACTCCTTACGGTTCAGAAGTTATGGGCACAGGAGCGACGGGGACCTAGTCACAAGCCCTACGCCCTCGGTTAGCTAGCCCAGCCTCCACGTGAAGCGAAGTTGTCTTGCCCAAGGTAACGTGGGATTCGATAATAGAAATGTGGTGGATAAAGTATCTTGGCAACCCTAACCGGAGCAAACAAAATTGAAAAGGGGGGTGCAACACGAGGACTTCCCAGGGGGTCACCTATCTTAGTACTACTCTTGCCCAAGCATGTTTAACTTCGGAGTTCTGTTGGGATCCGATGCATTAGTGCTGGTTTGATCGTACCCGTCATGTTGAGGGCACAATTCCTTTATGTGTTAACGGTTCACAATCCCAGCCTAGAGAGATGGCCCATTCAAAAGGCCCAATGGGCTTAACGACAACCCATCCGCTTCAACAACGCAGCATCCTCGCAAGACGTGGTATCGATGCGTTGTAGGGCCCTCTAATGTCCAGCGAGAAAGGTTGTCGTCCTTTTAACACCTCACGATGTACGATCCGGGACAAAGAAACAAAGCAAAAATAGAAAAGTGGCCCGAAACTGATGAAAATGTTCAATTTTGGACTCCAAAAATAGGTACAGCGAGCAAGCTGGCTGCCCCAGTCGTAGAGCACTCGGACAGCTTTGCAACGGTATGCTGTGCCCCGTTTAACTTTTTACAGATCAAAAGTTATGGGCACCGAGGCGACGGAGACCTTGTCACAAGCCCTACGCCCTCGGTTTGCAGGCCCAACCTCCACTTGAAGAGAAGTTGTCTTGCCCAAGGTGCCCTGGGATTCGATAACAGAAATGTGGTGGATAAAGTATCTTGGCAACCCTAACCGGAGCAAAAAAAATTGAAAAGAGGGGTGCAACAAGAGGACTTTCCAAGGGGTCACCCATCCTCGTACTACTCTCACCCAAGTACGCTTAACTTCAGAGTTCTGATGGGATCTGGTGCATTAGTGCTGGTATGATCGCACCCGTCATGTTGAGGGCACAATTCTTTTATGTGTTAACGGTTCACAGACCCAGCTTAGAGAGATGGCCCATTCAAAAGGCCCAATGGGCTTAACGACAACCCATCCGCTGCAACAACGCAGCATCCTCACAATACGTGATATCGACGTGTTATAGGGCCCTCTAATTTCGCGTGAGTTAGGTTGTCATGCTTTTAAAGATCAAGACGTACGATCCGGGACGGAAAAATAGTGCAAAAGAAGAAAAATGGCCCGAAACAAATGAAAACTTTTGATTTTGAGCTCCAAAAAGGGCACAGCGAACAAGCTAGCTGTCCCTGTCGTAGAGCACTCGGAGAGCTTTGCAACGGTATGCTGTACACCGCGTAACTCCTTACAAATCAAAAGTTATGGGCACCGGATCGACGGAGATCTGGTCATAAGCCCTACGCCCTCAGTTTGCTGGCCCAGCCTCCACGTGAAGCGAAGTTGTCTAGCCAAGGTGCCATGGGATTTGATAAAAGAAATGTGGTGGATAAAGTATCTTGGCAACCCTAACCGGAGCAAAAAAAATTGAAAATGGGGGTGCAACACGAGGACTTCCCAGGGGGTCACCCATCCTATTACTACTCTCGCCAAGCACGCTGAACTTCGGAGTTTTGATGGTATCCGGTGCATTAGTGCTGGTATGATCGCACCCATCATGTTGAGGACACAATTCCTTTATGTGTTAACGGTTCACTATCCCAGCCTAGATAAATGGCCAATTCAAAAGGCCCAATGGGCTTAACGACAACCCATCCGCCTCAACAACGCAGCATCCTCGTAAGACGTGATATCGTGTCATTGTAAGGCCCTCTAATGTCCCGCGAGTAAGGTTGTCGTCCTTTTAACAGCTCATGACGTACGATCCAGGACTGAAAAACAGAGCAAAAGAAGAAAAGTGGCACAAAAATGATGAAAACGTTCGATTTTGGGCTCCAAAAAGGGCACAGCGAGCAAGATAGCTGCCCCCATCGTAAAGCTCTCTGTGTGCTTTGCAACGATATGCTGCATGCCGCGTAATTCCTTACGGATCAAAAGTTATGGGCACCGGAGCGACGGAGACCTGGCCACAAGCCCTACGCCCTCGGTTTGCTGGCCCAACCTCCACGTGAAGCGAAGTTGTCTTGCCCACGGTGCCATGGGGTTCGATAATAGAAATGCGGTGGATAAAGTATTTTGGCAACCCTAACCGGAGCAAGAAAAATCAAAAAGAGGGGTGCAACACAAGGACTTCCCACGGGGTCACCCATCCTAGTTCTACTCTCGCCAAGCACGCTTAACTTAGGAGTTCTAGTGGGATCCGGTGCATTAGTGCTGGTATGATCGTACCCGTCATGTTGGGGGCACAATTCCTTTATGTGTTAACAGTTCACAATTCCAGCCTAGAGAGATGGCCTTTTCAAAAGGCCCAATGGGCTTAACGATAATCCATCCACTTCAACAACGCGGCATCATCGCAAGACGTGATATCAACGAATTGTAGGGCCCTGTAATGCCCCGCGAGTAAGGTTGTCGTCCTTTTAATAGCTCACGACGTATGATCCGGGACGGAAAAACAGAGCAAAAGAAGAAAAGTGACCCAAAACTGATGAAAACGATCGATTTTGGGCTCTAAAAATAGGCACAACGAGTAAGCTGGCTGCCCCCATCGTAGAGCTCTCGGAGAGCTTTGCAACGGCATGCTGTGAGCCGCGTAACTCCTTACGGATCAAAAGTTATGGGCACCGGAGCAATGAAGACCTGGTCACAAGCCCTACGTCCTCGGTTTGCTGGCCCAGTCTCCACGTGAATCGAAGTTGTCTTGCCGAAGGTGCCATGGGAATCGATAATAGAAATGTGGTAGACAAAGTATCTTGGCAACCCTAACCAGAGTAAAAAAAAATTTAAAAGGGGGGTGCAACATAGGGACTTCCCAGGGGGTCACCCATCCTAGTACTACTCTCTCCCAAGCACGCTTAACTTCGGAGTTCTGATGGGATCCGGTGCATTAGTGCTAGTATGATCGCACCCATCATTTTGAGGGCACAATTCCTTTATGTGTTAACGGTTCACAATCCCAGCATAGAGAGATGGCCCATTCAGAAGGCCTAATAGGCTTAATGTGAGGCCCAACCCCGATTTGCATGCAAAACCTAGCTTCGTTTGCCCTAACCTAGATTTGCGTGCCATGACCTAGGTTTGAGAATTGTATTTAGTTTTGTGTGTCTTGCATTGAATTTTGTGCATTCATATAGAGTTATGTGCGTTTACTTGAAAAACGTGTGTTCGTCTCGTAGTTCGTATTCTACCTCGAAGTGCGTGCCCTAAACCTAGGAAAGCGTGTCTTTACGCTAATCAAGAAAGCATCTTACACGAAGCACTAGACTATTAAACAATCCTACAAAATCCACTAACAATATAATAATCCAAATTCCTTTCACTAGAAGACAAAAATGCACCAAAAACAAAACATTCTTTATTCTTTTTGCATTATTCTTTTTTTGCACTTTCAAAATACAATTAAATAACACTCAAAAGAAGACACAAAATTCATATTTGGCACATGCAATAGCCGGCCATGCCTTGTTCTTGAGCAAGAAATTTGAGCAACATATTTTATTCTATGCATGCAAAGACAAAAAAATGACATAAGGCATTAAAATAATTGCTCAAATCCCTTCAAATCCTCACCATATCCGACCAGCCCTTGCATGCCCATTCTAGCCTTCAAAATTTAAAGCATTTTGGAGACAAAAGCTGAAATTGAAAGCCTCAAGGCCGAGCATGCTCCTCAAGTTGCAAAGCCTTTGTTTTATCTTCATTTTCTTCATTTCTTTCTCTCACATTTCTCTCTCACTCTCTTTTTCTCTCTCCATTTCGGTCCTTGGCTGAACTCTCACCATCCTTGCTCATCTTCATCACACCTTGGTCAAACAAGGCAAGCAAATCATCAAGAAAACCAATCAATCAAGCTAGAGTTCGAAAAACACTCATGCATGTGCATTGAAGCTTCATTTGGGCCTTAGGCTATGAAAAATAGAGAAGACCAAGTTGAAATCTCAGCCAAGCAAGGAGAAGAACAGATTTGAGCTTCAACCAGGTTTTTTAGCATAGTTTGGTTGATTGCAAAGGTGAGGGTTAAAAGCTTTTGAAAACTCTTTGAAATTTCACATGCATGTTCATAAATGTGTATATTTGCTTCTGTACTTGAGTTATGTGGTCGTTCATGAGCTTAAACAACGATGCATGGCAAGAACTTGGCTTGAAAATGATGCTAGGTAAAGTCGAATTTATGAGACAGCTTTCTGACCAGTCTGTTCGAGGTAATTTTGTCTAAGAAAATGATGTTGAAATTACGTAAAAATCACTTGGTGACTAGTTTGGACAGTTTTGAACAATTTTCGAAGAAATAGGCAAAGTCAAATTTTGGCTCTAAGATCCTCAAAATGGCAAAATCGCGAAAGGTAGCTAAATCTGGAAAATTTTGAGGAAATGAAACAGTTTTGGCAGATGCACTGACTATGTAGAACGAGAGGTTTTTGACCTAGCAAATGACATCCAAATTGCGTCAAATTTTGTGTGCTGCTATATTTTTCAGTTTTGGAAATTTTTGCCAGAAATAGGCTTAGGCTGAAAATGAACCTAAGGACCTCAAAAACATGAAATATCGAAAGATAGGCAAATCTGGACAGTTTTGTGCAGTTCCATTATTTCGGCTATATCTAATGATCCCGAACTCCAATTGATGCAAGGTTTGTTTCTGATTTTAGTTAACTTATTAAGCTTTAATTTGATATCTTATTCACTGAATTTGGAGATTGTTTGGTTATCCGATTGATTGTGAGAAAACAGCCTATTGCAGTGAGTGTTCCACTTAGCTATGCGCATGGAAAACTATTGTAACCTCTTTTGTGGCACTAATTGCTTGGAATTGTCGTGTTGGAATATTATGTGGACTGTTTTGAGCACTTGAGGATGTATGAATTGATTGATGCATGACTTGGGAATGATGTTAAGTTGACTTAGGGTTTTGATCGCACGATTATGCATGAAATAGAAACCCTAATGACTAAGTATTCTTGCTAAGTGTTAACCATTGGATATTGTGAGGAAACTGTACGTTGCGTGGGCTGCCCGTAAATGTTTTATAATTTCAAAAGTGATATTGACCATTGCATGTTGACAAATAAGCTTTTCTTGCATTTGAACCCATGTTGATATCATTGCATGTTGAGTAATCTTATCACTTGATTGTGTGGACTTTTTAATGATTTATATGGCCTGTTTTACATGTGTTACATGGCTGCCCGTTTAATTTCCACATAACTCTATACGCCTTTCAAGTGAAATTTCCTGTCTTATCGTGTCCTGCTTGTTTATCTGCCAATGTGCAATCTTATGACTGTCCGGAGGCAACCTACTTTGTTGTCCTCCTTCTATGATATATATATTACCTGGCATAAATGTGCATTGCATACAAGGTTGCAACCTTTCCTGTCGGCATGGTAGCGATCACGTACGCCGGGCGGCATCGGGCTTGCCGGTGATACCGTGACCACCATGGTCCCATTCCCTCTCTCGCTTGGGGGCTAGACTTCCTCGGAGAGTTGGGTCGTAGGATTTTGGGGTACATCCAGAGTACACCTACCTGGTGTGTTTGGGGGATGATTCGAAGTCGGCCGCAACAACTGATCCTGGATCTGATCTGAGAGTAAAAGCTCACCGTATCCTTTTTATTATGTGTATAAGTACTCCTGCTTGGATCCTAGAGAACCTCGGGGAGGAAAGACCGGTATTCCTGTTTCTGTATTTGTATTTCTGTACTTGTATTTCTGTTGTATTCATGTTTGAAAAAGGGATTTTCATAAGTTTAACCAGAAAATGAGTTTCAAAACTTATTTCTCATCCCCCCTCGCTGAGTTCATAAGGACTCACCCTCTTTTATCATTTCAAGTGAAGAATAACAGGTACAGGAACCCGAGCTCAATGTACCTAATGATGAACCCCTGGAATGATTGCTTGTTATTGTTGTTTTGCTTGAACGTGACTTCTTGTGAACTTTTGTTACTTGAAGACTATTTCCCTAAGTTATTTGTTGCTTGTGATGTAAAAGACCCCCGCTGTAATTTGGGGTCTAATTTTGGTTTGTACTTTTAAGTAGACTGATACTAGACATGATACTACTATGATCGTTTTGCTTTTACTACCGCTAGTATCTATCACAGGTTATGATGCTTAGTTAAGGAATAGGTAAATGAACTTATCCAAATCTCAACAGCTACTCGCTAATAAGCTATGATCAACAGGCATATTTTGAAACGAGAATAAATGGACAAACGAGACATAGTATCATGCTAGGTTATAAATCAAACGGGACGTCGAAATAACCAATAGGCAATTCAATTGATGATTAAATAGTAAATTCTAGTCGGGAATGGACTTGAATTGGAAGTATTGAGGCTGTTAGATAATTTAGGTCAAAACAAATAGCCCAATTACAGCCGTTATGCTGCCGGATTTCTGAAAAGTTTTGGAGTCTAGAATAAAACGTTAAGTGTTAAACCTCCTAGAACGATTAAGAATGTGGATGGACTTGAATGTTTAGATCACACCCTAGTCTAACCTTTATAGGCCAGGTTGGGGCGTGACACCTTAGAAGAAATGGTATCAGAGCTTAGATTGCTTAAGCTGGGTTTAACTCTCGGACCGTGGGTAGAGCCCTAAGATAATTAGGATGACTTGTTTATGTGTTAAATGTGCCTTCTATGTTCTATGTGTTTAAGTGACTTATATGCCTTAAATGTTTTTAGAATTGTATCTATAATATGTTGCATATCTTATGCATTAGATTCTTAATTATCATATTTCAATAAATTGTGCTCTTAGATGGCTGGCCCTAGTACCCGTACTACTAATAGGAGCGGTGAACCTCAAGAGACCGGGGATGCCTATTAGACTAATCCCGGTATAGCTATGTTTAATATGATGGCAACTGCCATGGATCGTGTATCACGTGTCATGGAGCGTCAGGAAGCTCGTGAAGCCAACAACAACATAAACAACAGGAATGAGGGTAACCATGGGAGACATAGCAGAATGAGGGAATTCCTTGATTTTCGCCCGTCTAAATTCTACGGGGAAGCTGATGATGAGAAAGCCGAGGCTTGGCTGTCCGAGATCAAGAAGATTTTCAGGCCACTTGATTATACAGATGAAGATAAATTGGAGTTTGCTGTATTTCTGTTACACGGGGATGCCGAGCATTGGTGGCACACTGTAGAGGCACTGTGGGAGACTGATCAGACACCTCACTTGTGGGGTAATTTCGTTAAGGCGTTTAAGGAGAAATATGTACCTGCAGTTTCCAGGCAGAGGCGGATCGAGGAGTTCATGCACTTGACCCAGGGTAATATGACGGTGGCCCAGTACGAGACTCATTTTGACCGACTGTCCCGTTATGCTCAGTATATGGTTTGTACTCCGGAGGCAAAAATGTGGAAATTTACTATTGGTTTGAGGCCAGAGATTCAGGACCAGTTAGCTTCTCATGACTTCGCTACTTACTCTGCCCTCTTTGCTGCTGCCTCTCGAGTTGAGAAGAGGAAACTAGATAGAGCCGGCTCGAGTCAACCCAACAAGAAACCATACCAGCCTCCAGGTCAACAGAGGAAGTTTCAGAGTCAGAGTCGCAGTCAGGGCTAGAACCAGAACAGACCAAGGAATAACCGTGGCCCGACGAAAGTGCCATCAACCTCTTCCGCCCGTGGATCCACAAGTAATTCACCTGCTACTCAGTCCGTCAGCTGCTCATATTGTGACAAGAAGGGGCATACTGAAGCCCAGTGTTGGAGGAAGTTGGGATGATGTATGAGGTGCGACAGTGATCAGCACCAGATCAAGGATTGCCCTAAACGTCAGGCAGGGCAGAATCAGGGTAAACCAGCCGGTAAGGGCAAGACTCCAGTTCCTAGGGTCCAGGCTCGAGCCTATGCTATCGAGTGCGAGGAGATTCCAGATGAGACCGCTGTTGTTGAAGGTACATTCTTCATACTGAATCAACCTGTTAAGGTGTTAATTGATCCGGGTGCTACTCATTCATTTATTACTCCCTTATGTGTGGAACGTGTGAAATTGAAAGTTGTATGTTTGCCATATGAAGTAGAAGTTGGTACTCCAATGGGTTCTAAGCTTGTAACTAGTTCAGCTTGTAAAGCATGTAAAATCCAAATTAAGGATAGGGAATTCTCAGCCAATCTTATTGTATTACCTTTTCGAGACTACGAGGTCATTTTAGGGATGGACTGGCTGGCAAAACATCATGTCCAACTGGATTTCCGGGCGAAGCTTATAACGTTCTGGGTACCTGATCAACCGATACTAGAGGTTTTGGGCCGAAGAGATTTCACCGGGAGTTCCATAATTTCATCTACAAAAGCAGTGAAGTCCTTAAGGAAAGGATACAGCGGATACTTGGCTTACCTTATCAACAAGCCGTCGGATAAAGCTAAGTTGGAGGAGATGCCTGTGATCAAAGACTATGCAGATGTATTCCCTGAAGAATTACCCGGTTTACCCCCAAATCGGGAGATTGAGTTTGTTATAGAGTTCCTTCCTGGCGCCCAGCCGATATCAAAAGCTCCCTATCGCATGGCACCGGCCGAGCTACAAGAATTGAAGGACCAGTTACAGGGATTGCTGAAGAAGGGATTTGTACAACCGAGCTCTTCACCGTGGGGTGCGCCAGTTCTATTTGTTAAGAAGAAAGATAGAACGTTGAGGCTATGCATTGACTACCGAGGATTGAACCAACTGACTGTCAAGAATAAATACCCCCTTCCCCTGATTGAGGAGTTATTTGATCAACTACAAGGAGCCAAAGTGTATTCGAAACTCGACTTGAGGCAAGGATATTATCAGTTGCGGATCAAGAAGGAAGATGTGCCTAAAACGGCTTTCAGGACGAGATATGGGCACTACGAATATGTGGTGATGCCTTTTGGACTAACTAATGCCTCTGCAGCCTTTATGGATTTGATGCATAGGGTGTTTCAACCCTACTTGGACCAATTTGTGGTGATCTTCAATGATGATATTTTGGTATACTCGAAATCGGAGGCGGAGCATGAACAACATCTGCGGTTGGTACTGCAGAAACTTCGAGAGCATCGATTGTATGCAAAGTTTAGCAAATGTGAATTTTGGTTGCAGCATATTGCATTTTTGGGGCATATCATATCCCAAGAGGGAATAGTGGTAGATCCAGCAAAGATCGATGCAGTGATGTCTTGGAAGAAGCCGAAAAATGTCACAGAAGTTCGTAGTTTTCTTGGTCTAGCCGGCTATTATCGGAGGTTCGTGAAGGATTTCTCTAAGATTGCAGGACCGCTTACAAAGCTCACTCAAAAGAAAACCAAGTTCGTGTGGGATGATAAGTGTGAGAACAGCTTCCAAGAGTTGAAGAAGAGATTGACTACTGCACCAGTTCTTGCATTGCCTAAAGGGAGTCAAGGTTTCGTAAACTATAGCGATGCTTCGAAAGAAGGATTGGGATGTGTATTGATGCAAAATGGAAGAGTTATTGCATATGCTTCGAGGAAACCAAAGCCGTATGAGATGAATTACCCGACGCATGATCTGGAGTTAGTGGCTATTGTGTTTGCACTCAAGAAATGGAGGCATTATCTGTGGGGTAACAAGTTTGAGGTATTTACCGATCATAAGAGCTTGAAATACTTGTTCTCTCAAAAGGAGTTGAATCTGAGGCAAAGATGGTGGATGGAGCTTTTGGATGATTATAACTGCTCAATTAATTATGTGCCCGGTAAGGTGAACGTAGTCGCAGATGCCTTAAGCAGAAAAGCAAGCATGGCGAAACTGGAAGTCAAGGTGCAGGAGTTGTTGGGGGAAGCGTTTCTATGGAAACCACAATTGACTCAGAAGGGGTTACTTTTTGCCACTACCCAAGTTCAATCGACTTTGTTATCTGAGTTACAAGAGGCTCAACAGAAGGACCAACAATTTCAAAAGATTAAGGAAAGCAATGCAGATTTCAAGTTTCACGATGATGGTGTTTGGAGGTTTAGGAACCGGGTTTGTGTTCCCAATGAGCCAGAGCTGAAAAATAAGATTCTTGAGGAAGCGCATAATTCTAGATATACTATTCACCCCGGCGGAACAAAGATGTATCAGGATTTGAAGCAACACTATTGGTGGAATAACATGAAAAGAGAAATTGCGGAGTTTGTAGCACGGTGTTTGACTTGCCAGAGAGTTAAAGCAGAACATCAACGACACGCAGGTTTACTTCAGCAGTTGGAGATTCCCCAATGGAAATGGGAACATATCACTATGGATTTTGTTATGGACCTGCCCAGATCACAAAAGGGTCGTGACGCCGTTTAGGTTATAGTGGATAGATTGACTAAGTCGGCACACTTTTTACCAATGAACAAGGAGGATAGTCTCGAGGAATTGGGAGATATGTATGTGGCGGAGATTGTAAGATTGCACGGGATGCCTATGAGTATCGTATCAGATAGGGATCCTCGTTTTACTTCTCGATTTTGGAAGAGATTGCAGGAAGCTTTGGGGACGAAATTGAGTTTTAGCACGGCTTATCACCCTCAGACGGACGGTCAATCGGAGAGGACTATTCAGATTTTGGAGGATATGCTGAGGGCATGTGTGTTGGACTTCGGGAAAGGATGGGAGAAATATCTATCTCTAGCGGAGTTCGCCTACAACAATAGTTATTAGGCCACGATCGGGATGGCCCCTTTTGAGGCACTGTATGGACGTAAGTGTCGATCCCCAATCTACTGGGATGAAGTAGGTGAGACGAAGACTTTTGACCCGACCCTTTTACCTAAACTGATGAAAACTGTTGATAACATCCAACTTATCCGGAAACGGATACTTACCGCCCAGAGCAGGCAGAAGAGTTATGTAGACCGACGGAGACGGAGTCTCGAGTTTGAGGTTGGCGACAAGGTGGTCTTGAAGATATCACCCCGGAGGGGACTGATTAAACATGGCAAGGGTGGAAAGTTGAGCTCGAGATTTGTAGGACCGTTTGAGATAGTTGAGAAGGTTGGCAAGTTGGCGTATCGCCTAGCACTACCCCAGAACCTTTCCAATATTCATGACGTCTTTCATGTATCGATGCTACGGAAGTATCATCCTAACCCGTCGCATATCTTGGAGCCAGAGCCGTTGGAGCTTTGGGAAAACTTGTCTTACGAGGAGAAGCCCATTCGGATCCTAGACCAGCAGGATCGGGAGTTACGCAACAGAACTATACCGATGTTGAAAGTGCTGTGGGATCATCATGAAGTCGAAGAAGCAACGTGGGAAAGGCGAGACCAGATGGAGCAGCAATATCCAGCATTATTTCAAGGTAATATTGAATTTCGGGACGAAATTCTTTTAAGGAGGGGAGGATGTGAGGCCCGACCCCGATTTGTGTGCGAAACCTAGCTTCATTTGCCCTAACCTAGATTTGCGTGCCATGAGCTAGGTTTGAGAATTGTATTTAGTTTTGTGTGCCTTGCATTGAATTTCGTGCATTCATATAGGGTTACATGCGTTTACTTGAAAAATGTGCGTTCGTCTCGTAGTTCGTGTTCTACCTCGAAGTGCGTGCCCTAAACCTAGGAAAGCGTGCCTTCACGCTAACCAAGAAAGCATCTTACACGAAGCACTAGACTATTAAACAATCCTACAAAATCCACTAACAATATAATAATCCAAATTCCTTTCACTAGAAGACAAAAATGCACCAAAAACAAAACATTCTTTATTCTTTATGAATTATTCTTTTTTTGCACTTTCAAAATACAATTAAATAACACTCAAAAGAAGACACAAAATTCAGATTTGGCACATGCAATAGCCGGCCATGCCTTGTTCTTGAGCAAGAAATTTGAGCAACATATTTTATTCTATGCATGCAAAGACAAAAAAATGACATAAGGCATTAAAATAATTGCTCAAATCCCTTCAAATCCTCACCATATCCGACCAGCCCTTGCATGCCCATTCTAGCATTCAAAATTTAAAGCATTTTGGAGACAAAAGCTGAAATTGAAAGCCTCAAGGCCGAGCATGCTCCTCAAGTTGCAAAGCCTTTGTTTTATCTTCATTTTCTTCATTTCTTTCTCTCACATTTCTCTCTCACTCTCTTTTCCTCTCTCCATTTCGGTCCTTGGCTGAACTCTCACCATCCTTGCTCATCTTCATCACACCTTGGTCGAACAAGGCAAGCAAATCATCAAGAAAACCAAGCAATCAAGCTAGAGTTCGAAAAACACTCATGCATGTGCATTGAAGCTGCATTTCGGCCTTAGGCTAGGAAAAATAGAGAAAACCAAGTTGAAATCTCAGCCAAGCAAGGAGAAGAACAGATTTGAGCTTCAACCAGGTTTTTGAGCATAGTTTGGTTGATTGCAAAGGTGAGGGTTAAAAGCTTTTGAAAACTCTTTGAAATTTCACATGCATGTTCATAAATGTGTATATTTGCTTCTGTACTTGAGTTATGTGGTCGTTCATGAGCTTAAACAACCATGCATGGCAAGAACTTGGCTTGAAAATGATGCTAGGTAAAGTCGAATTTATGAGACAGCTTTCTGACCAGTCTGGTCGGGGTAATTTTGGCTAAGAAAATGATGTTGAAATTGTGTAAAAATCAATGGGTGACAATTTTGGCCAGTCTTGAACAATTTTGGTAGAAATAGGCAAAGTCAAATTTTGGCTCTAAGGTCCTCAAACTGGCAAAATCGCGAAAGGTAGCTAAATCTGGAAAATTTTGAGGAAATGAAACAGTTTTGGCAGATGCACTGACTATGCCGAACGAGAGGTTTTTGACCTAGCAAATGACATCCAAATTGCGTAAAATTTTGTGTGCTACTAGATTTTTCAGTTGTGGACATTTTTTCCAGAAATGGGCTTAGGCTAAAAATGAACCTAAGGACCTCAAAAACATGAAATATCAAAAGATAGGCAAATCTGGACAGTTTTGTGCAGTTTCATTATTTCGGTTATATCTAATGATCCCGAACTCCAATTGATGCAAGGTTTGTTTCTGATTTTAGTTAACTTCTTAAGATTTAATTTTACATCTTATTCACTGCATTTGGATATTGTTTGATTATCTGATTGATTGTGAGAAAACAGCCTATTGCAGTGAGTGTTCCACTTAGCTATGTGCTTGGAAAACTATTGTAACCTCTTTTGTGGCACTAATTGCTTGGAAATGTGGTGTTGGAATATTATGTGGACTGTTTTGAGCACTTGAGGATGTATGAATTGATTGATGCATGACTTGGGAATGATGTTAAGTTGACTTAGGGTTTTGATCGCACGATTATGCATGAAATAGAAACCCTAATGACTAAGTATTCTTGCTAAGTGTTAACCATTGGATATTGTGAGGAAACTATACGTTGCGTGGGCTGCCCGTAAATGTTTTATAATTTCAAAAGTGATATTGACCATTGCATGTTGACAAATAAGCTTTTCTTGCATTTGAACCCATGTTGATATCATTGCAAGTTGAGTAATCTTATCACTTGATTGCGTGATAAGATTGCGTGGACTTTTTAATGAGTTATATGGCCTGTTTTACATGTGTTACATGGGTGCCCGTTTAATTTCCACATAACTCTATACGCCTTTCAAGTGTAATTTCGTGTCTTATCGTGTCCTGCTTGTTTATCTGCCAATGTGCAATCTTATGACTGTCCGGAGGAAACCTACTTTGTTGTCCTCCTTCTGTGATATATATATATTACCTGTCATAAATGTGCATTGCATACAAGGTTGCAACCTTTCTTGTCGGCATGGTAGCGATCACGTACGCCGGGCGGCATCGGGCTTGCCGGTGATACCGTGACCACCATGGTCCCATTCCCTCTATCGCTTGGGGGCTAGACTTCCTCGGAGAGTTGAGTCGTAGGATTTTGGGGTACATCCGGAGTACACCCACCTGGTGTGTTTGGGGGATGATTCGAAGTCGGCCGCAACAACTGATCCTGGATATGATCTGAGAGCTAAAGCTCACCGTATCCTTTTTATTATGTGTATAAGTACTCCCGCTTGGATCCTAGAGAACCTCGGGGAGGAAAGACCGGTATTCCTGTTTCTATATTTGTATTTATGTACTTGTATTTCTGTTGTATTCATGTGTGAAAAAGGGATTTTCATAAGTTTAACCGGAAAATGAGTTTCAAAACTTATTTCTCGTTCCCCCTCGCTGAGTTCATAAAGACTCACCCTCTTTTATCATTTCAGGTGAAGAAGAACAGGTACAGGAACCCGAGCTCAATGTACCTAATGATGAACCCCTGGAACAATTGCTTGTTATTGTTGTTTTGCTTGAACGTGACTTCTTGTGAACTTTTGTTACTTGAAGACTATTTCCCTATGTTATTTGTTGCTTGTGATGTAAAAGACCTCCGCTGTAATTTGGGGTCTAATTTTGGTTTGTACTTTTAAGTAGACTGATACTAGACATGATACTACTATGATCGTTTTGCTTTTACTACCGCTAGTATCTATCACAGGTTATGATGCTTAGTTAAGGAATAGGTAAATGAACTTATACAAATCTCAACAGGTACTCGCTAATAAGCTATGATCAACAGGCATATTTTGAAACGAGAATAAATGGACAAAACGAGACATAGTATCTTGCTAGGTTATCAATCAAACGGGACGTCGAAATAACCAATAGGTAATTCAATTGATGATTAAATAGTAAATTCTAGTCGGGAATGGACTTGAATTGGAAGTATTGAGGCTGTTAGATAATTTAGGTCAAAACAAAAAGCCCAATTACAGCCGTTATGCTGCCGGATTTCTGAAAAATTTTGGAGTCTAGAATAAAATGTTAAGTGCTAAACCTCCTAGAACGATTAAGAATGTGAATGGACTTGAATGTTTAGATCACACCCTAGTCTAACCTTTATAGGCCGGGTTGGGGTGTGACACTTAACGACAACCCTTCCACTTTAACAACACAACATCCTCGTAAGACGTGCTATCGACGTGTTGTAGGGCCCTCTAATGTCCCGTGAGTAAGGTTGTCATCCTTTTAACAGCTCATGACGTACGATCTGGGACGGAAAAACAAAGCAAAAATAGAAAAATAGCCCAAAACTAATGAAAACATTCGATTTTGGGCTCCAGAAAGGGCTCGATGAGCAAGCTAGCTGCCCCTGTCGTAGAGCTCTCAGAGAGCTTTGCAACGGTATGCTGTGCGCCGCGTAACTCCTTACAGATCAAAAGTTATGGGCACCGGAGCGATGGAGACCTGGTCACAAGCCCTACGCCCTCGGTTTGCCGGCCCAGCCTCCACGTGAAGCAAAGTTGTCTTGCCCAAGGTGCTGTGGGATTCGATAATAGAAATGTGGTGGATAAAGTATGTTGGCAACCTTAACCGGAGCAAAAAAAGTTGAAAGGGGAGGTGCGACACAAGGACTTCCCAATGGGTCACCCATCCTTGTACTACTCTCGCCCAAGCACGCTTAACTTCGAAGTAATGATGGGATCCGGTGCATTAGTTATGGTATGATCGCACCCGTCATGTTGAGGGCGCAAATCCTTTATGTGTTGACGGTTCACAGTCCCAGCCTAGAGAGATGGCCTATTCAAAAGGCCCAATGGGCTCAACGACAACCCATCCGCTTCAACAACGCAGCATCCTCGCAAGACGTGATATCGACGAGTTGTAGGGCCCAACAATGTTTTGCGAGTAAAGTTGTCGTCCTTTTAACAACTCATGACGTACGATCCGGGTCGGAAAAACAGAGCAAAAGTAGAAAAATGGCCCAAAACTGATGAAAACGTTCGATTTTAGGCTCCAAAAAGGGCTCAGCGAGCAAGCTAGCTGCCCCTGTCGTAGAGCTCTCAGAGAGCTTTGAAACGGTATGCTGTGCGCCGCGTAGCTCCTTATGGATTAAAATTTATGGGCACCGGATCGACGGAGACCTGGTCACAAGCCCTACGCCCTCAGTTAGCTGGCCCAGCCTCCACGTGAAGCGAAGTTGTCTTGCCCAAGGTGCCGTGGGATTCGGTAATAGAAATGTGGTGGATAAAGTATCTTGGCAACCCTAACTGGGGCAAAAAAAATTGAAAGAGGGGGGTGCAACATGAGGACTTCCCAGGGGGTCACCCATCCTAGTACTACTCTCGCCCAATCACGCTTAACTTCGGAGTTCTGATGGGATCCGGTGCATTAGGACTGTTATGATCGCACCCGTCATCTTTAGGGTACAATTCCTTTATGTGTTAATGGTTCACAGTCTCAGCCTAGAGAGATGGCCGATTCAAAAGGTACAATGGGCTTAACGACAACCCATCCGCTTCAACAACGCAGCATCCTCGCAAGATGGGATATCGACGCGTTTTAGGACCCTCTAATGCCCCGCTAATAAGGTTGTCATCCTTTTAACAGCTCATGACGTATGATCCGGGACGGAAAAACAGAGCAAAAGAAGAAAAAAGGCCCGAAAACAAATGAAAACCTTTGATTTTGGGCTCCAGAAAGGGCACAGCGAGCAAGATAGATGCCCCTATCGTAGAGCTCTCGGAGAGCTTTGAAACGGTATGCTGTGCGCCGCGTAACTCCTTACGGATCAAAAGTTATGGGCTTCGGATGGTCGGAGACGTGGTCCCAAGCCCTATGCCCTCGGTTTGCTGGCCCAGCCTCTACGTGAAGTGAAGTTGTCTTGCCCAAGGTGCCGTGGGATTTCGTAATAGAAATTTGGTGGATAAAGTATCTTGGCAATCCTAACCAGGGAAAAAAAAATTGAAAAGGGGGTTGCAACACGAGGACTTCCCAGGGGGTCACCCATCCTAGTACTACTCTCGCCAAGCACGCGTCACTTCGGAGTTCTGGTGGGATCCGGTGTATTAGTGCTGGTATGATCTCACCCGTCATTTGAGGGCACAATTCCTTTATGTGTTAACGATTCACAATTCCAGCTTAGAGAGATGGCCCATTCAAAAGGCCCAATGGGCTTAACGACAATCCATCCGCTTCAACAACGCAGTATCCTCGCAAGATGTAATATCGACGCGTTGTAGGGCCCTTTAATGTCCTGCGAGTAAGGTTGCCGTCCTTTTAACAGCTCACAACGTACGATCCGGGACGAAAAAACAGAGCTAAAGAAGAAAAGTAGCGCGAAACTAATGAAAATGTTCAATTTTGGGATCCAAAAACGGGCACAGTGAGCAAGCTGGCTGGTCCCGTCGTAGAGCTCTCGGAGAGCTTTGCAACGGTATGCTGTGCGCCGCGTAACGCTTTACAGATCAAAAGTGATGGGCAGCAGAGCGATGAAGACCTGGGCACAAGCCCTACGCCCTCGATTTGCTGGCCCAGCCTCCATGTGAATCAAAGATGTCTTGCCCAAGGTGCCGTGGGATTCGATAATAGAAATGTGGTGGATAAAGTATCAAGGCAACCCTAACCGGAGCAAAAAAAAAATTGAAATCGGGGGTGCAACATGAGGACTTCCTAGGGGGTCACCCATCCTAGTACTGCTCCCGCCCAAGCACCTTTAACTTTGGAGTTCTGATGGGATCCGGTGCATTAGTGCCGGTATAATCGCACCCGTCATGTTCAGGGCACAATTCCTTTATGTGTTAACGGTTCACAATCCTAGCCTAGAGAGATAGCCCAATGAAAAGGCCCAATGGGATTAACGACAACCCATCCGCTTTAACAACACAGCATCCTCGCAAAACGTGATATCAACGCGTTGTTGGGCCCTCTAATGTCCCGTGAGTAATGTTTTCATCTTTTTAACATCTCACGACGTACGATCTGGGATGAAAAAATAGTGCAAAAGAAGAAAAGTGGCCTGAAACTGATGAAAACGTTCGATTTTGGGCTCCAAAAAGAGCACAGCGAGCATGCTATCTGCCCTCGTCGTAGAGCTCTCGGAATGCTTTCCAACAGTATGCTGTATACCACTTAACTCCTTACGGATCAAAAGTTATGGTCACCAGAGAGACGGAGACCTGGTCACAAGCCCCACGCCCTCGGTTTGCGGGCCCAACCTCTACGTGAAGTGAAGTTGTCTTGCCTAAGGTGTCGTGGGATACGAAAATAGAAATGTGGTGGATAAAATATCTTGGCAACCCTAACCAGAGCAAAAAAAATTGAAAAGGGGGTTGCAACGAAAGGACTTCCCAGAGGGTCACCCATCGTAGTACTACTCTCGCCCAATCACGCTTAACTTCGCAGTTCTGATGGGATCCGGTGCATTATTGTTGGTATGATCGCACCCGTCTTGTTGAGGACACAATTCCTTTATGTGTTAACGGTTCACAGTCCGAGCCTAGAGAGATGGCCCATTCGGAAGGCCCAATGGGCTTAACAACAACCAATCCACTTCAACAACGCAGCATCCTCGCAAGACGTGATATCGACGCATTGTAGGGGCCTCTAATATCCAGCGAGTAAGGTTGTCGACCTTTTAACAGCTCACGACGTACGATCCGAGACGGAAAAACATAGCAAAAATAGAAAAGTGGCCCGAAACTAACGAAATGGTTCGATTTTAGGCTCCAAAAAGGGCACAGCAAGCATACTAGCTGCCCCCATCGTACAGCTCTCAGAGAGCTTTGCAACGGTATGCTGTGCGCCGCGTAACTCCTTACGGATCAAAAGTTACGGGCACCAAAACGACGGAGACCTAATCACAAGCCTTACGCCCTCGGTTTGTGGGCCCAGCCTCCACATGAAGTGAAGTTGTCTTGCCCAAGGTGCCATGGGATTCGATAATAGAAATGTGGTGGATAAAGTATCTTGGAAACCCTAACCGGAGAAAAAAATTTGACAAGGGGGTGCAACACTAGGACTTCCCAATGGGTCACCAATCCTAGTACTTCTCTCGCCCAAGCACGCTTAACTTAAGAGCTCTGATGGAATCCGGTGCATTAGTGCTGGTATTATTGCACCTGTCAAGTTAAGCGCACAATTATTTTATTTGTTAACAGTTCACAGTCCAAGCCTAGAGAGATGGCCCATTCAAAAGGCCCAATGGGCTTAACGACTACCCATCCGCTTCAACAACGCAGCATCCACGCAGGACGTGATATCGACGCGTTGTAGGGCCCTCTAATGTCCAGCGAGTAAGGTTGTCATCCTTTCAACAGCTTATGACGTACGATACGGGACGGAAAAACATAGGAAAAGAAGAAAAGTGGCCCAAAAATAATGAAAACGTTCAATTTTGGGCTCCAAAAAAGGGCGCAGCCATGCAGGCTTGCTGCCGTCGTCGTAGAGCTCTCGGAGAGCTTTGCAACGGTATGCTGTGCGCAGTGTAATTCCCTACGGATCAAAAGTTATGGGTACCGGATCGACAGAGACCTGGTCACAAGACCTATGCCTTCAGTTTGCTCACCCATCCTCCACGTGAAGCGAAGTTGTCTTGCCCAAGGTGCCATGGGATTCGATAATAGAAATGTGGCGGATAAATTATCTTGGCAACCCTAACCAGAGCAAAAAAAATTGAAAAGCGGGATGCAACAAGAGGACTTCCCAAGGGGTCACCTATTCTAGTACTACTCTCACCCAAGCAAGCTTAACTTCCGAGTTCTGATGGGATCCTGTGCATTAGTGCTGGTATGATTGCACCCGTCATGTTGAGGGCACAATTCATTTATGTGTTAACGGTTCACAGTTCCAGCCTAGAGAGATGGCCCATTCAGAAGGCCCAATGGGCTTAACAACAACCCAGGCTTGCTGCCCTCGTCGTAGAGCTCTCGGAGAGCTTTGCAACGGTATGCTATGCGCCGTGTAATTCCCTACGGATCAAAAGTTATGGGTACCGGATCGACAGAGACTTGGTCACAAGCCCTACGCCCTCAGTTTGCTGGCCCAGCCTCCACGTGAAGCGAAATTGTCTTGCCCAAGGTGTCATGGGATACGATAATAGAAATGTGGTGGATAAAGTATCTTGGCAACCCTAACCGGAGCAAAAAAATTGTAAAGGGGGATACAACACGAGGACTTCCGAGGGGGTCACCCATCCTAGTACTACTCTCACCCAAGCACGCTTGACTTCGGAGTTCTGATGCGATCTGGTGCATTAGTGCTGGTATGATCGCACCCGTCATGTTGAGGGCACAATTCCTTTATGTGTTAATGGTTCACAGTCCCAGCCTATAGAGATGGCCCATTCAGAAGGCCCAATGGGCTTAACCATAACCCATCCACTTCAACAACGCAGCATCCTCGCAAGACATGATATTGATGCGTTGTAGGGCCCTCTAATGTCCCGCGAGTATGGTTGTTGTCCTTTTAACAGCTCACGAAGTACAATCCGAGACTTAAAAACAGAGCAAAAGAAGAAAAGTGGCATGAAACTAATGAAAACGTTCGATTTCGGGCTGCAAAAAGGGCACAGCGAGCAAGCTAGCTACCCCTGTCGTAGAGCTCTCAGAGAGCTTTGCAACGACATGTTGTGCGCCGCGTAACTTCTTACGGATCAAAAGTTATGGGCACCAGGGCGACGGAGACCTGGTCATAAGTCCTACGCCCTCGGTTTGCTGGCCTAGCCTCCACGTGAAGCAAAGTTGTCTTGCCCAAGGTGCCATGGGGTTCGATAATAGAAATATGGTGCATAAAGTATCTTGGCAACCCTAACCGGAGCAAAAAAAATTGAAAAGGTGTGGTGCAACACGAGGACTTCCCAGGGGGTCACCCATCCTAGTACTACTCTCGCCCAAGCATGCTTAACTTCGGAGTTCTGATGGGATCCGGTGCATTAGTGCTGGTATGATCGCACCCGTCATGTTGAGGGCATAATTCCTTTATGTGTTAACGGTTCACAGTCCTAGCCTAGAGAGATGGCCTATTCAAAGGCCCAATGGGCTTAACAACAACCCATCCGCTTCAACAACGCAGCATCCTCAAAAGACGTGATATCAACGCGTTGTATGGCCCTCTAATGTCCCGCGAGTAAGATTGTCGTCCTTTTAACAGCTCACGACGTATCTTCTGGGATGAAAAAATAGAGCTAAAGAAGAAAAGTGGCCCGAAACTAATAAAAACGTTCGATTTTGGGCTCCAAAAAGGGGCACAGCGAGCAAGCTGGCTGCCACAGTTGTAGAGGTCTCGGATATCTTTGCAACGGTATGCTGTGCGCTGCGTAACTCCTTATGGATCAAAAGTATGGGCACCGGAGCGACGGAGACCTGGTCACAAGCCCTCCGCCTTCGGCTTGCTGGCCCATCCTCCACGTGAAGCGAAGTCGTCTTGCCCAAGGTGCCGTGGGATTCGATAATAGAAATGTGGTCGATAAAGGATCTTGGCAACCCAAACCGGAGCAAAAAAAAATTAAAAAGGGGGGTGCAACACGTGGACTTCCCAAGGGTTCACCCATCCTAGTACTACTCTCGCCCAAGCACCCTTAACTTCGGAGTTCTTATGGGATCCGGTACATTAGTGCTGGTATGATCGCACCCCCCATGTTGAGGGCAGAATTCCTTTATGTGTTAACGCTTCACAGTCCCACCCTAGAGAGATGGCCCATTCAATGGGCTTAACGACAACCCATCCGCTTCAACAACGCAGCATCCTCGCAAGACGTTATATCAACGCTTTGTAGGGCCCTCCAATGTCCCGCGAGTAAGGTTGTCGTCCTTTTAACAGCTCACGGCGTACGATCCGGGATGGAAAAACAGAGCCAAATTAGAAAAGTGGACAAAAACTGATGAAAACATTCGATTTTGGGCTCCAAAAAAGGCACAGCTAGCAAGCTGGCTACCCCCGTCGTAGAGCTCTCAAAGAGCTTTGCAACGGTATGCTGTGCGCCGCGTAACTCCATACAAATCAAAAGTTATGGGCACCGGAGCGACGGAGACCTGGTCACAAGCCCTACGCCCCCGGTTAGCAGGCCCAGCCTCCACGTGAAGCGAAGTTGTCTTGCCCAAGGTGCCGTGGGATTCGATAATTGAAGTGGGGTGGATAAAGTATCTTGGCAACCTTAACCGGAGCAAAAAAAATTGAAAAGGGGGGTGCAACACGAGGACTCCCCAGGGGATCACCCATCCTAGTACTACTCTCGCCCAAGCACACTTAACTTCGGAGTTCTGATGGGATCCAGAGCATTAGTGCTGGTATGATCTTACCCATCATGATGAGTACACAATTCCTTTATGTGTTAACGGTTCACAATACCAGCCAAGAGAGATGGCCCATTCAAAAGGCCTAATGGGCTTAACGACAACCGATCTACTTCAACAACGTAGCGTTCTCGCAAGACGTGATATCGATGCGTTGTACGGCCCTCTAATGTCCCGCGAGTAAGGTTGTCGTCGTTTTAACATCTCACGATGTATGATCCGGGATGGAAAAATAGAGCAAAAATACAAAAGTGGCCCGAAACTAATGAAAACATTCGATTTTGGGTGCCAAAAAGGGTACAGCGAGCAAGCTAGCTGCCCTCATCGTAGGGCACTCGGATTGCTTTGTAACGGTATGCTGTGCGCCGCGTAACTCCTTACGGATCAAAAGTTCTAGGCACCTGAGCAACGGAAACCTGGTCACAAGCCCTACGCCCTCGGTTTGCTGGCCCAGCCTCCACGAGAAGCGAAGTTGTCTTGCCCAAGGTGCCGTGGGGTTTGATAATAGAAATGTGGTGGATAAAGTATCTTGGCAACTCTAACATGAGAAAAAAAAATTGAAAAGGGGGGTGCAACATGAGGACTTCCTAAGGGGTCACCCATCCTAGTACTACCCTTGCCCAAGCACGCAAACTTTAGAGTTCTGATGGGATCCGGTGCATTTGTGCTGGTATGATCGCACCCGTCATGTTGAGGGCACATTTCCTTTATGTGTTAATGGTTCACAG
The DNA here is from genome assembly GCA_037974665.1 of Ehretia macrophylla. Classification (NCBI taxonomy): domain Eukaryota; kingdom Viridiplantae; phylum Streptophyta; class Magnoliopsida; order Boraginales; family Ehretiaceae; genus Ehretia; species Ehretia macrophylla. The sequence continues at coordinate 81,520,538 of CM075770.1, read as the reverse complement.
TCCCAGCCTAGAGAGATGGCCCATTCAAAAGGCCCAATGGGCTTAACGACACCCCATCCGCTTCAACAATACAGCATCCTCGCAAGACGAGATATCGACACGTTGTAGGGCCCACTAATGTCCCACGAGTAAGGTTGTCGTCCTTTTAACTGCTCAAGATGTACGATTCGGGACGAAAAATTGAGCAAAAGAAGAAAAGTTGCTTGAAACTGATGATAACGTTCGATTTTGTGCTCCAAAAAGGGTACAGCGAGCAAGCTCGCTGCCCCCTTCCTAGAGCTGTCGGAGAGCTTTGCAACAGTATGCTGTGCGCCGCGTAACTCCTTACGGATCAAAAGTTATGGGCACCGGAATGACAGAGACCTGGTCAAAAGACCCACGCCCTCAGTTTGCGGGCTCAGCCTCTATGTGAAGCGAAGTTGTCTTGCCCATCGTGTCGTGGATTCAATAATAGAAATATGGTGGATAGATCTTCTTGGAAAGCCTAACCGGTGCAAAAAAAATTGAAAAATGGGGTACAACACGAGGACTTCCCAAGGGGTCACCCATCCTTGTACTACTCTCGCCCAACCAAGCTTAACTTCGGAGTTCTGATGGGATTCGTTGCATTAGTGCTGGTGTGATCGTACCCGTCATGTTGAGGGCACAAATCCCTTATGTGTTCATGGTTCACAGTCCCAACCAAGAGAGATGGCCCATTCAAAAGGCCCAATGGGCTTAACGACTACCCATCTGCTTCAACAACGCAGCATCCTCGCAAGACGTGATTTCGATGCTTTTTAGGGCTCCCAAATGTCCCGCGAGTAGGGTTGTCGTCTTTTTAACAACTCACGATGTACGATCCAGGATGAAAAAACAGAGCAAAAATAGAAAAGTGGCCTGAAACTGTTGAAAACGTTTGATTTTGGCCACCAAAAAGGGCACAGTGAGCAAGCTAGCTTCCCCTGTCGTAGAGCTCTCGGAGAGCTTTGCAACGGTTTGCTGTGCACCTCGTAACTCCTTATGGATCAAAAGTTATGGGCACCGGAGCAAAGGAGACCTGGTCACAAGCCCTACGCCCTCGGTTTGCTAGCCCAGCCTCCATGTGAAGCGAAGTTGTCTTGCCCGAGGTGCCGTGGGTTTCGATAATAGAAATGTGGTGGATAAAGTATCTTGGCAACCCTAATCGGAGCAAAAAAAATTAAAAAGGTGGGTGCAACACCAGGACTTCCCAAGGTGTCACCCATCCTAATACTATTCTCGCCCAAGCACGCTTAACTTCGGAGTTCTGGTGGGATCCGGTGCATTAGTGCTGGTATGATAGCACCCGTCATGTTAAGGGCACAATTCCTTTATGTGTTAACGGTTCACAGTTCCAGCCTAGAGAGATGGCCCATTCAGAAGGCCCAATGGGCTTAACGATAACCCATTTGCTTCAAAAAGGCAACATCCTCGCAAGACGTGATATCGATGCGTTTTAGGGCCCCCTAATGTCTTGCGAGTAAGGTTGTCATCCTTTTAACAGCTCACGATGTACGATCTGGGACAAAAAAACAGAGCAAAAATAGAAAAGTGGCCTGAAACTGATGAAAACATTTGATTTTGGGCTCCAAATAGGGCACAACGAGCAAGCTAGCTGCCCCTATCGTAGAACTCTCGGAGAGCTTTGCAACGGTATGTTGTGCGCCGCGTAACTCCTTACGGATCAAAAGTTATGGGCACTGGAGCGACGGAGACCTGGTCACAAGTCCTACGCCCTCGGTTTGCTGGGCCAGCCTCCACGTGAAGCGAAGTTGTCTTGCCCAAGGTGCCGTGGGGTTCGATAATAGAAATATGGTGGATAGAGTATCTTGGCAACCCTAACCGGAGCAAAAAAATTGAAAAGGGGGGTACAACATGAGGACTTCCCAAGGGGTCACCCATCCTAGTGCTACTCTCGCCCAAGCACGCTTAACTTCGGAGTTCTGATGGGATTCGGTGCATTAGTGCAAGTATGATCACACCCGTCATTTTGAGGGCACAATTCCTTTATGTCTTAATGGTTCACAGTCCCAGCCTAGAGAGATGGCCCATTCAAAAGGACCAATGGGCTTAACGACAACCCACCCGCTTCAACAACGCAGCATCCTCACAAGATGTGATATCGGCGTGTTGTAGGGCCCTCAAATGTCCCGCGATTAGGGTTGTCGTCCTTTAAACAGCTATGATTCGGGATGGAAAAACAGAGCAAAAGTATAAAAGTGGCCAAAAACTGATGAAAACGTTCGATTTTGGGCTCCAAAAAGGGCACATCTAGCAAGCTGGCAGCCCTCGTCGTAGAGCACACGGAGGGCTTTCCAACGGTATGTTGTGCGCTACGTAACGCCTTACGGATCAAAAGTTATGGGCACCGGAGCGACAGAGACCTGGTCGCAAGCCCTTCGCCCTCGGTTTGCAGCCGCAGCCTCCACGTGAAGCGAAGTTGTCTTGCCCAAGGTGCCGTGGGATTCGATAATAGAAATATGGTGGATAAAGTATCTTGGCAACCCAAACCGGAGCAAAAAAAAATTGAAATGGGGGGTGCAACACGAGGACTTCTTAGGGGGTCACCCATTCAAGTACTACTCTCGCCCAAGCACGCTTAACTTCGGAGTTCTGATGGGATCCGGTGCATTAGTGCTGGTATGATCGTACCCGTCATGTTGAGGTCACAATTCCTTCATGTGTTAAGGGTTCACAGTCCCAGCCTAGAGGGATGGCCCATTCAAAAGGCCCAATGGGCTTAACGACAACCCTTATGCTTCAACAACGCAACATCCTCGCAAGACGTGATTTTGAGGCACTTTAGGGCCCCCTAATGTCCTGCGAGTAAGGTTGTTGTCTTTTTAACAGCTCACGATGTACGATCCAGGATGAAAAAACAGAGCAAAAATAGAAAAGTGGCCTAAAACTGTTGAAAACATTTGATTTTGGGCACCAAAAAGGGCATAGTGAGCAAGCTAGCTGCCCCTGTCGTGGAGCTCTCGGAGAGCTTTGCAACGGTATGTTGTACGCCGCGTAACTCCTTACGGATCAAAAGTTATGGGCACCGGAGCAACGGAGACCTGGTCACAAGCCCTACGCCCTCAGTTTGCTGGCCTAGCCTCCACATGAAGCGAAGTTGTCTTGCCCGAGGTGCCATGGGTTTCGATAATAGAAATGTGGTGGCTAAAGTATCTTGGCAACCCTAACCGGAGCAAAAAAAATTAAAAAGGTAGGTGCAACACCAAGACTTCCCAGGGTGTCACCCATCCTAGTACTATTCTCGCCCAAGCACGCTTAACTTCGGAGTTCTGGTGGGATCCGGTGCATTGGTGCTGGCATGATAGCACCCGTCATGTTGAGGGCACAATTCCTTTAAGTGTTAACGATTCACAGTCCCAGCCTAGAGAGATGGCCCATTAAGAAGGCCCAATGGGCTAAACGATAACCCATTTGCTTCAACAACGCAACATCCTCGCAAGACGTGATATCGATGCATTTTAGGGCCCTCTAATGTCCCGCGAGTAAGGTTGTCGTCCTTTGAATAACTCACGACGTACGGTCCGGGACGGAAAAACAGAGCAACAATTGAAAAGTGGCCCGAAACTGATGAAATCAATCGATTATGGGCTCCAAAAAGGGCATAGCGAACAAGCTTGTTGCCACCGTCGTAGAGCTCTCGGAGAGCTTTGCAACGGTATGCTGTGCGCCGCGTAACTCCTTACGGATCAAAAGTTATCGGCACCGGAGCGACGGAGACCTAGTCACAAGCCCTACGCCCTCGGTTGGCAGGCCTAGCCTCCACGTGAAGCGAAGTTGTCTTGCCCAAGGAGCCGTACGGTTCGATAATAGAAATGTGGTGGATAAAGTATCTTGGCAACCCTAACCGGAGCAAAAAAAATTGAAAAGAGGGGTGCAACATGAGGACTTCCCAAGGGGTCACCAATCCAAGTACTACTCTCGCCGAAGCACGCTTAACTTCGAAGTTCTGATGGGATCCGGTGCATTAGTGCTGGTATGATCGCACCCGTCATGTTGAGGGTACAATTCCTTTATGTCTTAATGGTTCACAGTCCCAGCCTAGAGAGATGGCCCATTCAAAAGGACCAATGGGCTTAACGACAACCCACCCGCTTCAACAACGCAGCATCCTCGCAAGATGTGATATCGGCATGTTGTAGGGCCCTCAAATGTCCCGCGACTAAGGTTGTCGTCCTTTAAACAGCTCAAGGTGTACGATTCGGGATGGAAAAACAAAGCAATAGTAGAAAAGTGACCAAAAACTGATGAAAACGTTCGATTTTGGAATCCAAAAAAGGCACATCGAGCAAGCTGGCAGCCCCCGTCGTACAGCTCTCGGAGAGCTTTGCAACGGTATGTTGTGCGCCGCGTAACCCCATACGAAACAAAAGATATGGGCACCTGAGCGACGGAGACCTGGTCACAAGACCTATGCCCTCGGTTTGCTGGCCCAGCCTCCACGTGAAGCGAAGTTGTCTTGCCCAAGGTGCCGTGGCATTCGATAACAGAAATATCGTGGATAAAGTATCTTGGCAACCCTAACCGGAGCAAAAAAAATCAAAAAGGGGGGTGCAACACGAGGACTTCCCAAGGGGTCACCCATCCTAGCACTACTCTCGCCCAAGCAAGCTTAACTTCGGAGGTTTGATGGGATCAAGTGCATTAGTGCTAGTATGATCGCACCCGACATGTTGAGGGCACAATTCCTTTATGTGTTAACGGTTCACAGTCCCAGCCTAGAGATATGGCCCATTAAAAAAGCCCAATGGGCTTAATGACAACCCATCTGCTTCAAGAACGCAGCATCCTCGCAAGATGTGATATCGATGCGTTGTAGGGCCCTCTAATGTCCGGCGAGTAAGGTTGTCGTCCTTTTAACAGCTCACGACGTACGATCCGGGACGAAAAAACAGAGCTAAAGAAGAAAAGTTGCCCGAAAATGATGAAAACGTTCGATTTTGGGCTCCAAAAAGGGGCACAGTGAGCAAGCTGGTTGCCCCCGTCGTAGTGCTCTCGGAGAGCTTTGCAACGGTATGCTGTGCGCTGCGTAACACCTTACTGATCAAAAGTTATGGGCACCGGAGCAATGGAGACCTGGTCACAAGCCCTACGCCCTCGGTTTGCTGGCCCAACCTCCACGTGAAGCGAAGTTGTCTTGCCCAAGGTGCCGTGGCATTCGATAATGGAAATGTGGTGGATAAAGTATCTTGGCAGCCCTAACCGGAGCAAAAAAAATTGAAAAGGGGGGTGCAACACGAGGACTTCCCAGGGAGTCACCCATCCTAGTACTACTCTCGCCCAAGCCCGTTTAACTTCGGAGTTCTGATGGGATCCGGTACATTAGTACTGGTAAGATTACACCCGTCATGTTGGGGGCACAATTCCTTTATGTGTTAACGGTTCACAGTCCCAGCCTAGAGAGAAGGCCCAATGGGCTTAACGACAACCCATCCGCTTTAACAACGCAGCATCTTCGCAAGACATGATATCGACGCGTTGTCGGGCCCTCTAATGTCCCACGAGTTAGGTTGTCGTCCTTTTAACACCTCACGAAGTACGATCCGGTTGGAAAAACATAGCTAAATAAGAAAAGTGGCTCGAAACTGATGACAACGTTCAATTTTGGGCTCCAAAAAGGGGCACAGATAGCAAGCTGGCTGCCCTCATCGTAGAGCTCTCGGAGAGCTTTGCAATGGTATGTTGTGCACCGCGTAACTCTTTACTGATCAGAAGTTATGGTCACCGGAGCGACGGAGCCCTGCTCCCAAGCCCTACGCCCTGGCTCTGCTGGCCCAGCCTCCACGTGAAGCGAAGTTGTCTTGCCCTAGGTGCCCTGGGATTCGATAATAGAAATGTGGTGGATAAAGTATCTTAGCAACCCTAACCGGAGCAAAAGAAATTGAAAAGGGGGGTGCAACACGAGGACTTCCCAAGGGATCACCCATCCCAGTACTACTCTCGCCCAAGTACGCTAAACTTCGGAGTTCTGATGGGATCCGGTGCATTAATGGTGGTATGATCGCACCCGTCATGTTGAGGGCATAATTCCTGTATGTGTTAACGGTTCACAGTCCCAGCCTAGAGAGATGGCCCATTCAAAAGGCCCAATGGGCTTAACGACAACCCATCCGCTTCAGCAACGCAGCATCCTCACAAGATGTGATATCGACGCGTTGTAGGGCCTCTAATGTCCTGCGAGTAAGGAGGCCCAGGTATGGGGATCTAGTTAATGGATTTACAGACATAGTTCACTCTGGCAAAGCGGTCAACCAAGTCAACATAAAACAGCCCACACAGCATGGAGAAGGGCCAACAATGCGACTTATGGCGACAAAGTGCCTGCCTTGAGGATTGTCTTACCATAACGACGATACCAACCACAACTGTGTCTAACTCATAATATAGAGTAACATGTCTAGAGATCCATGGCGGTTACAGACAGTGTGGCAACTAGCCTGCCATATTAGGCGGCACTAAAAGAAAGAAAATAAAATAAACAAAACTGAAAAATTAAAGAGAATATACATGAAGAAAAAGTTTTCTTCAATTGATTTGTAAAATATACAAGTGTTTACAAAAATATAAAAACTGAAAGGAAAGTAGTAGGCTGCTCTCTAGAGCTCTACCAATGAAAACTAAAAGCCCTGAATTTATACAACTGGGCGGAACTCAAAAAAAAATTAAAAACAACTCAAACCAGATTTGAAAACTTTGAAATCCGGGGTCTCTGGACAACACGTGTTTATAAGACAAAAACTTTATAAAAAGTAAACAGGAATTATCCTAAAAGTAACAACAGTGACATTCCACCGACTGTCGGAAGCCGATAGCTTTTCCAAAAGCAAGTTTGCTTTCCCGCAAAGTTCGGCTTTTTCTTTTATCTCATCCGAAGTTTCATCAGATTCCTTCAGATCATCTTTCTTTTTCCTTTATCTTTGGCTTTGCGTAATAATTCATCCTTCAAGCTGTCAAACAGATCTTCTGCCAACACATCTTGAGCGGATGGGATGTCCTCATTAGGATCTTGGGATTCCCTTAGTAGACAAGCAAAAGCATTTGTAGACCTCATTGAAGTGTCTTCTGATGTAGAATCAGTGTCCACTGCACTTTTAAAATGCCTTAAGAAATCTTCCTTGACTTCATCCAGATATGATGTCATAACATCTTCATGAGAGCTTATCTGTTACCTCATTTGGATTTTTCATAAAATATGAGAAAAAGGATATTCCTTTTCTTGAGTCTTTTTCTTTGTTTCTTCCATTTGATCTTGATAGAGTGCTATCGTCTGAGAAATTTCATTGATATTAGGTTGACCATAAGGTTTCTTAGTCTCAGGATCATTTTTCAAGAGTTTTGCCCAAAATTTTGAAAGAAATTTTCTTTTTAAACAAAATATGTTGTCTTTATTTGTATTCGCAACAGGAATCCATTTCCATATCCATGGGACACCAAATTCCATAAAGAAAAACAAAGAGCTTGATCCTTCAATATAAAGATTAGGATCATTTCCAATATGAGGACAAATTGTCAACCATTCAGTAAAAAATCTTTTATAAGGATCAGGGAGAATTTTGACCGGAGGTCCAAAACTTTTCCACCATTGAGGATCCATGCAGGAAATCTGCGGTTTTGAAATATTTTAGAATTGAATTTTATAAACCAAGAGTGTTTATGCTGAGGGTTTTCGTATAAGAAAACTTTGGAAAATGCTTCCACATAATCCCAATAATTAAAATGATAGGTATTTTTATGAAGAATAAATTTCCATTCATTTAAGGTACTGATTCCCCATTCATTTGGAGAAATAATTTTTCTAATATAGATTTTACTATAAGTATAAATCGGAAGAGTATTATTCTTCTTGAAATGTTCAATATCACATGAATTTGTGACTTGTAAAATTGATTCAAAATATACCCTGGACTTGTAATAAAGTACAGGAAACATATAATTATTCAAATATCGTTCCATAAGGTACCAAGGATCATTGATCCACTGCTTATCAGCATTTTCAAGAGGTAAAATTATTTCCTCATGATGAGATATCTCAAAGGAGTCATCAGACTCTTCATGATCAACTGCATGAGCATAAGATGATGATTGAGCAGTATTACTGCTTTCTTCAATAACCTTTTTGATTTTATCAAAATCAGGATGTGATGGATCAATAGTGATCCCACCTAAATTAACTAATTTTTTGCCTGCAATGACCCTATTAGGATCAAGGTTACGTCCTCTTCCTCTTCCCCTATTAGGGTTAGAGGATCCTCCCCTAGCGGGGATCATCCTGCAAAAATTCACGGGTAAGAAAATCAGGAAGAGAATTATTATTCCCTTTAATATAATCAATATCAATATCAAAAGGTGTAAGATTAGCTTGCCATCTCGCAAACATTTGTTTGGAAACATCATGTTTAAAATCTTTATTGAACATATATTTTGCTGCTTGACAATCTATTTTTATCAAAAACTTTTGACAATATAAATCATCTTGAAATTTTAACACACATTTAACAATCGAAAGAATTTCTTTCGCAACAGTCGCATATTTTTGTTGACTATTATTCTATTTTCCTGAATGAAATCGAACAAGATATTCTTGTTTTGGTTCTGGTTGGACTTGTTTGAAAATTCCTCCAAAACCAATATCTGAAGCATCTGTTTCAACAATTTTATTCCATGTAGGATTAGCAAGCATTAAGCAAGGCAAATTTTTAACCTTAGTTTTAATTAACTTAATTTTTTCAGTATGAACATCTGTCCATGGTCCTGGTTTCTTTTTGAGTCTATCATATAGGATAGCAGTATCAGTAGCAAGATTTTTATAATATGGTAGAATATAATTTAAGCTACCAAGAAATCTCTGTAATTGAGTTTTATCAGTAATTTGATCAGGAAATTTAGAAGCAAATTCAATACTTCTATAAATAGGAATAATCTTTCATTTTTCAATATTATGACCAAGAAATCTGACCTTAGTTTGAAATAAAAGCATTTTTGGTTTGGAAATAACAAGACCATTTTGTATAACAATTTTCTTATATATATCATGATGTTTAAAATGTTGTTGTATGTCTTTAGAAAAGACCAAGATATCATCAATATATACGATAATAAAATCGCTAAAAGGAATAAATATTTCATTCATAATATTCTGAAATTCAGAATGAGCAATTTTTAATCCAAATGGCATAACATTCCATTCATAATGTCCAATGGGAACAGCAAAAGCAGTTTTATATCTGTCTTTTTCACTAATCTGTATCTGCCAATATCCAAATTTAAGATTAAATTTTGAGAATATTAATGCATTATGCAATCGATCCAAAAGATCTTTCTTATTAGGAATAGGATATCTAATCCATTTCAACACTTTATTAAGTGGTTTATAATTTATAATAAGTCTAGGATTACCTCTTTCTTGTTCTGCATGTTTATTGACATAAAAAGCAGTACAACTCCATGGAGAGTATGATTTTCTAATAAGATGCTTATCTATAAGATTAGCTATTTCTTTTTTACATAAATCAAGATATTCCTGATTCATCTGACAAGGACGAGCCTTTGTAGGAATCATTTTCTCATTAAAATCAATTTCATAAGGTAAAGAAACAATATGCTTCTTTCTATCCCAAAAAGCATTTGGGCGGTCATTACAAGTTTGTAAAGAAAAATCATGAGTAAGATGTTTAATCTTATCCTGTAATTTAGGGTTTTTCAACATATTATCAATATTATTGATATTCATCTCATGTTTTAAGAAATTCAAATGTGATTCCTTAGCTTTCATTAAATTAGCTATCTGGCCTAAGATTTTCTCTCTAGGTTCAGTAATAAAACGAAATATCACAGGTTCTTTATTATAAGTTCCTGTTATTCCATGATTGTCTATGCCTAATATTGCATAATTTCATTTATAAAAGGAGTTCCTAGAATTATAGGACACGTCATATTTTCAATTAAAAGAAAACTAGTAGATATACAAACTTTTTTATAACATATAAATGACTGAGGTAATTTATATTTAACCCTTAATTTTTCTCCTGATGCAGAAGAAATAGAATGAGCAGTTTTCTCGAAATACTGAGTTGGAATTAATCCTTCCTGGATGCAATTAAGATCAGCACCAGAATCAATCAAAGCAATCATATCTTTAATCATATGATTTGGTTGAATAAGTAAATTAATTCTAACCAACCATTTTTGCGTAGTAATAATCTTCAATATATTAAGAAGGTTTAAATCTACCATAGCATCTGGTAAAGTATTAGAGGAACTAGGTTCCTGATGAACAAACATATCAATTGTTCTTTAATTAATTGATTTTCTTGTCTAAGATCATTGATCTGACTTTGAAGTTTATTAACCTCCTGTTTTAATTCGTAATGAGTGATAAGAATATTTTTCCCTTTTTTATCATTTATTTGATGAATAACATCATTAATATTATAACCCTGTTTTGAACTAAAAATATGTTCTATGAGTTTTTCAACCGAATTTTCTTTGGAATAATGTTCCAAATCCTTTAATTTTAAAGAATCATCTTTAATATCTTCTAATAGTTTTAAAACATCTAACCACTTATCAGCAGTAATCATATTGACTTTTAAATCATCAAATTGAGATAATATCTTATAATATTCATCATCAATATTATTATTTTTACAAGCACATGGAGAATCCTCCTTAGAAGATATATTATTAACTTCATCAAAAGAAGATTCAATATCTGAGCTATCTGAGCTAGAACTAGACAAATTGTCTATGTCAATAAGTAATTTTGCCAATTGTTCTTTAGTGTGATCATCAAGATCTAAAGCATTTATCTTCTTTCGGAATTGCCGACATTTATTAGCATAATGACCTTTTTTGCCACATCTATAACACGTGGGAATAGGCTTAGGCTTAGGTTTATATCCTTTTCTTTCATTTCTCTCTCTTCTTTTTCTAGCTTTCCGCTTATATTTAGAAGATGTATAATATTCCTTAGGCTTTTTAGGCACTTTAGACTTAGTAAGTCTACTAGTAGATGTAAGTTCCATCGCAAATTGTTCACAAAATTGGCCTAGTGTCTGTCTATCTGTCAGACCTTGTTTCTTAATCTGATAGTTTAATTTAATCTGATTGCAAAGATCTAATCCTTCTTTGACACATACACCTATTAATTCACCATTAGTGTACATATTGTAAACAATATTATTGTTTGTATCTTTGATTAAGACTTTTCTAATTTTTTCTGCAAATTATGCAGGTAAACCATCAACAAATTGTGCCTTCCATTGACTATCACTAGCTTCTGGAAGTTCAAAAACTCTAGAAAGAAAAATATCTTTATACCATCTAAAAGATGTGAGAGTAGGACAACGTAAATTACGTAATAATGTCCTAGTTCGATCATAACTAGTAGTAAATTGACAACAAAAATGTTCAAGAATAGTAGCACACATTGTGTAAACAGCATTAGAAACTATAAGACCATTTTCTTCTCTGGTGGCTTGAGCAATTTCTTGTCTCATTTCCAATGTAACACAATTATCAAACTAGCCTTTTAATTGACCAGACAATCCAGATAATATAGCTTCACATATCACTGGTTCTTGATTACCAACTTGTTTACAAATCTGAGCATACATAAGCATGCGTACAACAACTCTTTTAATTTGTTTATCAGTTATACCATTTATATTCCATTCATAAATAGTACGATGATCAAAACTAGCATTTTTACTAAAATTAGTAGTATCTTCCTCATATAAAAGTTCCTGTGGAGTAGGACGAGGATAATAGTACCTATTATTCTTAGGTTTACTAGCAAATTTACTAGATTCTCCTCTTTCTATTTTATTTACTTCCTCTGAAATATTCATTATTGATGATTTATTTTGAGGAATTAGTTCATCTTCTGACTGAGAACTGTCAGAATTAATCTGTGTAGATCTATCAGACCCTAGGTCAGACAATAATCTAATATGTAAATAAACTAAATTTTTATTAATCAAGTTGTCAATTTTTGACTCAGGATCCATCTTAAATCCTTCTAATTTAGGAGCAGGTTGAAAACCTGTTTTCTTAGCTTGAGAAGAAGATGTTTCTCCTAATTTCAATTTTCCTGTATCCTGGAGTGTTATCTTTGGAGATTTCTGTTTTAAAGAATCTAATATTTGATTGACTTTTTTTTCTAAAATAAGTAATCGTTCTCCTACAATTTGTAGAGTACAATTAGTATAATTTCCTTGTTGAACAAGAGAGTTCAAATCCTGTATCATAACAGAAGCATTACCATTTTCAAATAATTTTAGAAAAACTTTATATTCAATTTGAAAATCATCTTTTCCAATAATTAATGGTTTAGTAGGGGGAAAACAGATTTTTCCTTGTTACCTTGGACATCAGTCCATTCTCTCTCTATTGTATTAATAGAATAAGAAATGTAATGATCAATAAACCAAGGAACAAATTTATAAATTTTTTGTTCTGTTCTCATAAAATCATAATATTGATTTTTAATATTTTGCCATTGGGTCTTATCAAAAGATGAAGAAATCCATTCCCGAATAGGTTGCCAGTGAGCATTTAAAAATTCATTGTTAACATAAGTTTTTTCCCTACTTCCAGGACAAAAAGTGAGTTTGGTTGTCATCATACGTGAAAACTCATTTCAGATGGAGTAATATCCTTCTTATTAATTCCATGAGGAATTTGATTATGTGAAATTCTTATTGCATCTATCTTTTTGGGTTGAACTATTTCACCCTCTTCAAATGGTGGTTTAAACCTATCTATTTCCTTATTAGGATCTTTTCTAATATAAGAAGTAGAAGCTCTTGATGACTGAGGAAATTCCACAATCGGAGATATATAAGAGTGATTCGATGAAAAAGACCTAATTAATGAAGGTTCATGTTTAAATCTAAGAAAGACATCACTTTCAGTTGTCTGAACAACTTCAGATAAATCTGATTGAATTCTAGGTTGACTAGGAGTCACCTTTTCTAATATCCAATTTTCAGGAAAGTCTATTTCTTCCCATTTAATCATTCTTCTAGTAGTAATTTTTGATTTAGACAAATTAGTCTCTATCATAACTGTTGTTCCAGCTTCATCCTGTAATTTACAGTTGGGGTTCAAAGTATGTAGAACCTTATAATAAATTCTATAACAGATACTCATAGTTTCTGAGTGAGGCATATAATTATATCCTCTAGTTTTTACATATAAAGTAACAGCTTCTCGTATATTTCTATCAGATAAAGAAAGCTGTAAATTAGGACGAACATTAAAATAGATCGGTCCATAGGCCAGACTAGACTGAGTTATTCCCATTAAAGATTGTCTCAATCTAGGTTCCTAGCATCCCTAAGAACTGTAATAAAACTTTTATTTAATCCTCCTAATGTAAGAGGCTTAAAGGCTATTTGAATTAAACCTATATGCAAATAATTATGCGTAGAATCATGACGCAAAATATCATCATTAGACAATAATTTAATCGTTAACTCATCATCTTCCATAAGGATTGATTGTTCAGCAGTCTTAACAACATGCTTAAGACCCATATTTTCAAACATACCGTATAGGTAAATAGTATTGGGCTGGACATATGGAATAGTCCATTTATTTAACAAATCAAATTGTTTTGGAAGATCATATTCTTCCTTTTTAGCATTCTTTACATTATTTTTCTTTATGAATGTAGAAAGCATGATTAAAATTGCCGTACTGTCTGCTTCCAACCATGTTTACTCTAAGTAACCTATAAAAGGCTCCATAGCTCTGATACCACAAGGAGGCCCAGGTATTGATGAAAACGTTCGATTTTGGGCTCCAAAAAGGGCACAACGAGCAAGCTGGCAACCTCCATCGTAGAGCTCTCGAAGAGCTTTGAAACAGTATGCTGTGCGCTGCGTAACTCCTTACGGATCAAAAGTTATGGGTACCGGAGCGACGGAGACCTGGTCACAAACCCCACGCCCTCGGTTTGCTTGCCCATAATCCACGTGAAGCGAAGTTTTCTTGCCCAAGGTACCGTGGGATTCGGTAAAAGAAATGTGGTGGATAAAGTATCTTGGCAACCCTAACCGGAGCAAAAAAATTTGAAAAAGGGGGTGCAACACGAGGACTTCCCAGGGGGTCACCCATCCTAGTACTACTCTCGCCCAAGCTCGCTTAACTTCAGAGTTCTGATGGGATCCGGTGCATTAGTGCTGGTATGTTCGCACCCGTCATGTTGAGGGCACAATTCTTTTATGTGTTAACAGTTCACAGTCCCAACCTAGAGAGATGGCCCATTGAGAAGGCCCAATGGGCTTAACGACAACCCATCCGCTTTAACAACGTAGCATCCTCGCAAGACGTGATACCGATGAGTTGTAGGGCCCCCTAATGTCCCGCGAGTAAGGTTGTCGTCCTTTTAACAGCTCACGATGTACGATCCGGGATGAAAAAAAAAGCAAAAATAGAAAAGTGGCCCGAAACTGTTTAAAACATTTTATTTTGGGCTCCAAAAGGGCAGAGTGAGCAAATTAGCTGCCCCTGTCATAGAACTCTCGGAGAGCTTTGCACCGGTATGCTGTGCGCAGTGTAGCTCCTTACGGATCAAAAGTTATGGGCACCGGAGCGACGGAGACTTGATCACAAGCCCTACGCCCTCGGTTTGCTGGCCCAGCCTCCACGAAAAGCAAAGTTGTCTTGCCAAAGGTGCCGTGGGATTAGATAATAGAAATGTGGTGGATAAATTATCTTGGCAACCCTAACCGGAGCAAAAAAAATTGAAAAGAGGGGTGCAACACCAAGACTTCCCAGGGGGTCACCCATCCTAGTACTATTCTCGCCCAAGCACGCTTAACTTCGGAGTTCTGGTGGGATCCGGTGCATTAGTGCTGGTATGATCGCACCCGTCATGTTGAGGGCACAATTCCTTTATGTGTTAACGGTTCACAGTCCTAGCCTAGAGTGATAGCCCATTCAGAAGGCCCAATGGGCTTAACGACAACCCATCAGCTTCAACAACGTATCATCCTCGCAAGACGTGATATCGAAACGTTGTAGGCCCTCTAATGTCCCGCGAGTAAGGTTGTTGTCCTTTTAACAGCTCATGACGTACGATCCGGGATGGAAAAACAGAGCTAAAGAAGAAAAGTGGCCCGAAACTATTGAAAACGTTCAATTTTGGGCTCCAAAAATGGGAATAGTGTGCAAATTGGCTGCCCCCATCGTAGAGCTCTCGGAGTGCTTTGCAATGGTATGCTGTGCGCCTCGTAACTCCTTACGGATCAAAAGTTATGGGCACCAGAGCGACGAAAACCTGGTCACAAGCCCTACGCCCTCAGTTTGCTGGCCCAGCCTCCACGAGAAACGAAGTTGTCTTACCCAAGGTGTCGTGGATTCGATAATAGAAATGTGGTGGATAAAGTATCTTGGCAACCCTAACCGAAGCAAAAAAAATTGAAAATGGGGGTGCAACACGAGGACTTCCCAGTGGGTCACCCATCTTAGTACTACTCTCGCGGAAGCACGCTAAACTTTAGAGTTCTTTGGATCCGGTGCATTAGTGCTGGTATGATCGCACCCGTAATGTTGAGGACATAATTCCTTTATGTGTTAACGGTTCACAGTCCCAGTCTAGAGAGATGGCCCATTCAAAAGGCCCAATGGGCTTAACGACAACCCATCCGCTTTAACAACGCAGCATCCTCGCAAGACGTGATATCGATACGTTGTAAGGCCCTCTAATGTCCCCCGAGTAAGTTTGTCGTCCTTTTTGCAGCACACGACGTACGATCCGGGACGAAGTAACAGAGCAAAAGAAGAAAAGTGGCCTGAAACTGATAAAAAGTTTCGATTTTGGGCTCCAAAAATGGGCACAGCGAGCAAGATGGCTGCCCCCGTCGTAGAGCTCTCTGAGAGATTTGCAATGGTATGCTGTGTGCCGCGTAATTCCTTACGGATCAGAAGTTATGGGCACCAGAGCGACGGAGACCTAGCCACAAGCCCTACGCCCTCGGTTTGCTGGCCCAGCCTCCATGTGAAGTGAAGTTGTCTTGCCCAAGGTGCCATGGGGTTCGATAATAGAAATGTGGTGGATAAAGTATATTGGCAACCCTAACCGAAGCAAGAAAAATCAAAAAGGGGTGTGCAACACGAGGACTTCCCAAGGGGTCACCCATCCTAGTACTACTCTCGCCCAAGCACGCTTAACTCCGGAGTTTTGATGGGATCCGGTGCATTAGTGCTGGTATGATCGCACCCGTCATGTTGAGGGCACAATTCCTTTATGTGTTAACAGTTCACAGTCCCAGCCAAGAGAGATGGCCCATTCAAAAGGCTGAATGGGCTTAACTACAACCCATCCACTTCAACAACGCAGCATTCTCGCAAGACGTGATATCGACGCATTGTAGGGTCCTCTAATGTCCTGCGAGTAAGGATGTCGTCCTTTTAACAGCTCATGACGTAAGATCCGGGATAGAAAAACAGAGCTAAAGAAGAAAAGTTGCATGAAACTAATGAAAACTTTTGATTTTTTTCTCCAAAAAAGGGCACAGCGAGCGAGCTGGCTGCCACCGTCGTAGAGCTCTCGGAGAGCATTTTAACGGTATGCAATGCGCTGCGTAACTCCTTACAGATCAAAAGTTATGGGCACCGGAGCGACTGAGACCTTCTCACAAGCCCTACGCCCTCGGTTTGCGGGCCCGGCCTCCAAGTGAAGCGAAGTTGTCTTGCCAAAGGTGCTGTGGGATTCGATAATAGAAATGTGATGGATAAAGTATCTTGGCAACACTAACCGGAGCAAAAAAAATTGAAAAGTGGGTGCAACACGAGGATTTCCCAAGGGGTCACCCATCCTAGTGCTACTATCGCCTAAGCACGCTTAACTTCGGAGTTCTGATGGGATCCTGTGCATTAGTGCTGGTATGATCGCACCCGTCATGTTGATGGCACAATTCATTTATGTGTTAACGGTTCACAGACCCAGCCTAGAGTGATGGCCCATTCAGAAGGCCCAATGGGCTTAACGATAACCCATCCGCTTCAACAACGCAGTATCCTCGCAATACGTTATATCGACACGTTGTAGGGCCCTCTAATGTCCCACGAGTGAGGTTGTCGTCCTTTTAACATCTCATGAATTACGATTCGGGACGGAAAAATAGAGCAAAAGAAGAAAAGTGACCCGAAAGTGATGAAAACGTTCGATTTTGGGCTCTAGAAAGTGCATAGCAAGCAAGCTAGCTGCCCCCAATGCAGAGCTCTCGGACAGCTTTGCAACAGTATGCTGTGCACCGCGTAACTCCTTACGGATTAAAAGTTATGGCACCAGATGCGACGGAGACCTAGTCACAAGCCCACGCCCTCGGTTTGCTGGCCCAGCTTCTATATGAAGTGAAGTTGCCTTGCCTAAGGTGCCGCAGTGTTCGATTATAGAAATGTGGTGGATAAAGTATCTTGGCAACCCTAACCGGAGCAAAAAAAATTGAAAAGGGGGGTGCAACACGAGGACTTCCCAGGGGGTTACTCATCCTAGTACTACTCTCACCTAAGCATGCTTAACTTCAGAGTTCTGATGGGATCCGGTGCATTAGCGCTGGTATGATCGCACCCGTCATGTTGAGGGCACAATTCCTTTATGTGTTAACAGTTCACAGTCCCAACCTAGAGAGATGGCCCATTCAAAAGGCCCAATAAGCTTAACGACAACCTATCCGCTTCAACAATGTAGCATCCTCGTAATACGTGATATCGACACATTGTAGGGCCCTCTAATGTCCCGCGAGTGAGGTTGTCGTCCTTTTAATAGCTCATGACTTACGATTCGGGACGGAAAAACAGAGTAAAAGAAGAAAAGTGGCCCGAAAGTGATGAAAACGTTCAATTTTGGGCTCCAAAAAGTGTACAGCAAGCAAGTTAGCTGCTCCAGTCGTAGAGCTCTCGGAGAGCTTTGCAACGGTATGATGTGCGCCGCGTAACTCCTTACGGATCAAAAGTTATGGGCACCGGAGCGACAGAGACTTGGTCACAAGCCCTATGCCCTCGGTTTGCTGGCCCAGCCGCCACGTGAAGCGAAGTTCTCTTGCCCAAGGTACCGTGGGATTCGATAATAGAAATGTGGCGGATAAAGCATCTTGGCAACCCTAACCGGAGCAAAAAAAATTGGAAAGGGGGGTGCAACACGAGGACTTCTCAGGGTGTCACCCATCCTGGTACTACCCTCGCCCAAGCACGCTTAACTTCAGAGTTCAGATGGGATCCGGTGCATTAGTGCTCGTATGATCGCACCCGTCATGTTGAGGGCACAATTCCTGTATGTGTTAACGGTTCACAAACCCAGCCTAGAGGGAGGGCCCATGCAAAAGGCCCAATGGGCTTAACGACAACCCACCCGCTTTAACAACGCAACATCCTCACAAGACGGGATATCGATGCTTTGTAGGGCCCTCTAATGTCCCGCGAGTAAGGTTGTCCTCCTTTTAACAGCTAACGACGTACGATCCGGGACTAAAAAAGAGAGCTAAATAAGAAAAGTGGCTCAAAACTGATGAAAACATTCAATTTTGGGCTCCAAAAAGGGCACATCGAGCATACTTGCTGCCCCCGTCGTCGAGCTCTCGGAGAGCTCTCCAACGGTATGCTGTGGGCAGCGTAACTCCTTACGGATCAAAAGGTATGGGCACCGGAGCAACGGAGACCTGGTCACAAGCCCTACGCCCTCGGTTTGCGGACCTAGCCTCCACGTGAAGTAAAGTTGTCTTGTCCAAGGTGCCGTGGGATTTGATAATAGAAATGTAGTGGATAAAATATCTTGGCAACCCTAACCGGAGCAAAAAAAATTGAAAAGGGGGGGTGCAACACGAGGACTTCCCAAGGGGTCACCCATCCTAGCACTACTCTCGCCCAAGCACGCTTAACTTCGGAGTTCTGATGGGATCCGGTGCGTTAGTACTGTTATGATCGCACCCGTCATGTTGAGGGCACAATTTCTTTATGTGTTAACGGTTCACAGTCGCAGCCTAGAGAGATGGCCCATTCAGAAGGCCCAATGGGCTTAACGACAACCCATCCGCTTCAACAACGTAGCAACCTCGCAATACGTGATATCAATGCGTTGTAGGGCCTTCTAATGTCCCGCGAGTAAGGTTGTTGTCCTTTTAACAACTCACAACGTACGATCCGGGACGAAAAAACATAGCAAAAATAGAAAAGTGGTCCGCACCTGATGAAACCGTTTGTTTTTAGGCTCCAAAAAGGGCACAGCGAGCAAGCTAGCTGCCCCTATCGTAGAGCTCTTGGAGAGCCTTGCAACAGTATGCTGTGTGACGCGTAACTCCTTACGGATCAAAAGTTATGGGCACCCGAGTGACGGATACCTGGTGACAAGCCCTAGGCCCTAGGTTTACTGGCCCAGCCTGCACGTGAAGCGAAGTTGTCTTGCCCAAGGTGCTGTGGGATTTGATAATAGAATTGCGGTGGATAAAGTATCTTGGCAACCCTAACCGGAGCAAAAAAAATTGAAAAAGGGGGTGCAACACCAGGACTTCCCAAGGGGTCACCCGTCCTAATACTATTCTCGCCCAAGCACGCTTAACTTCGGAGTTCTGGTGGGATCCGGTGCATTAGTGCTGGTGTGATCGTACCCATCATGTTGAGGGCACAATTCCTTTATGAGTTAACGGTTCACAGTCCCAGCCTAGAGAGATGGCCAATTAAGAAGGCCCAATGGGCTTAACGACGACCCATCAGCTTCAACAACGCAGCATCATCGCTAGACGTGATATCAACGCGTTGTAGGGCCCTCTAATGTCCCGCAAGTAAGGTTGCCGTCCTTTTAACAGCTCACGACGTACGATCCGGGATGAAAAAATAGAGGTAAATAAGAAAATTGGCCCGAAACTGATGAAAACTTCCGATTTTGGGCTCCAAAAATAGGCACCGCGATCAAACTGGCTACCCCCGTTGTAGAGCCCTCGGAGTGCTTTGTAATGGTACGCTGTGCGTCGCCTAACTGATCAAAAGTTATGGGCACTAGAGCGACGGTGACCTGGTCACAAGCCCTACGCCCTCGGTTTGCTGGCCCAGCCTCTATGTGAAGCGATGTTGTCTTGCCCAAGGTGCCGTGGGACTCGATAAAAGAAATGTGGTTGATAAAGTATCTTAGCAACCCTAACCGGAGCAAAAAAAATTGAAAAAGGGGGTGCAACACGAGGACTTCCCAGGGGGTCACCCATCCTAGTACTACTCCCGCCCAAGCACGCTTAACTTCAGAGTTCTGATGGGATCCAGTGCATTAGTGCTGGTATGATCGCACCCGTCATGTTGAGGGCACAATTCCTTTCTGTGTTAATGGTTCACAGTCCCATCCTAGAGAGATGGCCCATTCAAAAGGCCTAATCGGCTTAACGACAACCCATCTGCTTCAACAACGCAGCATCTTCGCAAGACGTGATATCGACGCATTGTAGGGCCCTCTAATGTCCTGGGAGTAAGGTTGTCGTACTTTTAACAGCTCACGACGTACGATTCGTGACGAAAAAACAGAGCAAAAGAAGAAAAGTGGCTCGAAACTGATGAAAACATTCAATTTTGTGCTCCAAAAATAGGCATGGCGATCAAGCTGGCTGCCCCCGTCGTAGAGCTCTGTGAGAGCTTTGCAACGGTATGCTGTGCGTCACGTAACTCCTTACGGATCAAAAGTTATGGGCACCGGAGCGACAGAAACCTGGTCACAAGCCTTACGCCCTCGGATTGCGGGCCCAGCCTCCACGTTAAGCGAAGTTGTCTTGCCCAAGGTGCTGTGGGGTTTGATAATAGAAATGTGGAGAATAAAGTATATTGGTAACCCTAACCGGAGCAAAAAAAATTGAAAAGGGAGGTGCAACACAAGGACTTCGTAAGGGGTCACCCATCCTAGTACTACTCTCGTCCAAGCACGCTTAACTTCGGATTTTTTATGGGATCCGGTGCATTAGTGGTGGTATGATCACACTCGTCATGTTGAGGGCACAATTCCGTTATGTGTTAACGGTTCACAATCCCAACCTAGAGAGATGGCCCATTCAAAAGGCCCAATGGGCTTAACGATAACCAATCCGGTTCAACAACGTAGCATCCTCGAAAGATGTGATATCGACGCGTTGTACGGCCCTCTAATGTCCAGTGAGTAAGGTAGTCGTCCTTTTAACAGCTAACGACGTACGATCCGAGACGAAAAAAGAGAGCTAAATAAGAAAAGTGGCTCAACACTGATGAAAACGTTCGATTTTGGGCTCCAAAAAGGGCACAGCGAGCAAGCTGGCTGCCCTTGTCATAGAGCTCTCGGAGATCTTTGCAACGGTATGCTGTGCACCGCGTATCTCCTACGGATCAAAAGTTATTGTCAACGGAGCGACGGAGACCTGGTCACAAGCCTTACGCCCACGGTTTGCGGGGCCATCCTCCATGTGATGCGAAGTTGTCTTGCCTAAGGTGCCGTGGGATTCGATAATAGAAATGTGGTGGATAAAGTATCTTGGCAACCCTAACCGGAGCAAAAAAAATTGAAAAGAGGGATGCAACACGAGGACTTCCCAGGGAGTCACCCATCCTAGTACTACTCTCGCCCAAGCAACCTTAATTTCGGAGTTCTGATGGGATCCGGTGCATTAGTGCTGTTATGATCGTACCTGTCATGTTGAAAGCACAATTCCTTTATGTGGTAACGGTTCACAGTCCCAGCCTAGAGAGATGGCCCACTCAAAAGGCCCAATGGGCTTAACAACACCTATTCACTAACATCCTTTTCCAGCTTCGTTAACCTTCAAGCTCGTAATCAAGAAGAAAGACCGTTGAGAATCATTAAACTCGAATTCTAAGGTTTATTAAGTACTACCAACAAATTGCCATCAAAATTGCATAGGTAAACTAATCATGGTACACTAGTTCAACTCTTACAAGTAAATTTCATCAGCTTGTGATCCACAATTTGTTTCCTTATTCAAATCTCTATTTTCAAGTCACAAGGCGTCAAAATTTTCTTTTAATCTTATCCAAAACTCCTAAGATGAATAGTTTCAACCTCAAATAAATTCCACTAATCTCAATCCAAGATTAAGTCATACTTAAAAAGACAATGGTCCTACTCACTTAGCGACCTAGTCATTCCTTCGAACACTTAGTGCCCGCCAATATATCTTCGACATTAATGTTACTAAGTTGGGTTCATCACCATGTAAGTGACATCAATGCTCTACTAGGTTACCGGCCGTACAACAACAATCTTAGGACTATAAATGGGTACCGAAATGACCGAGCTCATAAAATACTTACACGGGATAACTTCAAGGTTGTATCAATATAAGAATTATGACCACGAGGCATCCTTCAACATAACCTAATAGAACTTCAAAAGTAATCAACCACTTATTTAACTATCACTACAAGATTCACCCTCTATTCAACAACCACGATTCGAAGTCTGCTGATCGCTAGTCTCTAGATGTGAAACGGCGCACATAGATATGGTGGTCTAACAATAGTCTATTGGGTCATTATGACTCTAATTCATTCCTATCTTAACTCTATGAAATCTTACTCTTCTCATTTACAGGTTCAACTAGCTAAGAGCGTCAAGACTCATCGACCTTAGGTCCTAGGGTTCACCATGAATCATCATGCATACTCACTATTAGCTATTTAGGATTTCAAATCATACCCTAACAACTCCACTTGGCAACCAGATGTTTAATATCATTTCCATGGTTTATATAATAGGTCAATCGGTCTTACTTAAGGATATATGTTTTCCAACACCCTATAGGGTATCCAAACAATGAGTGCATAGAATGACTTGCATAATCACAACTAAATCCGAGAGGCACCAAATTAATACCATGATTCTAAATACCACCGATATCCAACTTAGGACCTTTAGCAACGTTAGTCATCTAATGCATAATTCAATACCTTACACTTCTATCCGACCTAACATTTTAGGTGCAGTTTTCCAAACACGAGTTATAGCTACATGAATTCCTTGGTTCCAACATTGTTATACCTTGTTACACTAAAGATTCATCAACCTTGTTAAACTCAGTCTCCAAAGTTGCCTACATGTCCTGAGGTTATCCATTGTTAAGTTACTTAAACACACTATTCATACCTTAATAATCTAACCCCTATCATCAATTTCCACGAGTTCATCTCTTAATTTCTAGGTCACAATCTTACCATTGAGTGAACTTGAAACTCGTTAATATACACCTTATTAGGTTTAACGATGCTTAATTCCAATCAAGTAAGGATTCTAACATTTAAATAGTGTATTATACTATTTTAAGATATAAAAATTTGATTCAAAGGGAACTCCTAAGTCAAACTTCCATTATAAGCATGTGAACATATATATATATACTACTCCACATGTCCAATAGTATATTCTTATATCTAAGGAAAGTTGTATGTCCTTGACATTTATTCTTGAACCACAATTAGAAGAACGGTTTAACAGAATCAAGAACTTTATAGCTATAAAATTGACAACTTAATCACAGGTATAGGTATTCCAAAAATGAGGAGATAACTTTACCTCAACAATTATACCCGTGCTACGCATTTTATACATAGGCATATCCAATAATACATACTATCCATCGAGTACCTGTGAAGATGCCAGAAATCTCTAACCAAAACTTTTCGTTCTTCCTGCATGAATTCACTTCCCTGAAAGTTCTAATCCTAACTATCTATGTGTACAAACAGTCATTCACGATTATATAATATGCACATGTATCAAGGAAGGAGTATAAAAGCATGCATGCATTATTGAGAACGTGTCGGTGTACATGATACAGAATACATATGGTCCACAAAGGCACATAATATTCAATACTTAAAGCAATTAAAGCACATTAGCACATATTAACACATATAAACAAGACATCATAATTACCTTAGGGCTTCTACCCATGGTCCGAGAGTTGAACCCGACTAACGCCTAGTTAGTAAACTAAGCTCTGATACCATTCTAATATAAGGTGTCATGCCCCAACCCGGCCTATAAAGGTTAGACTAGGGTGTGATCTAAACATTCTAGTCACGTCTCGTACTTAACCATTCATGAAGATTTAACACTTAACGTTTTGGCCTAAACTCAAAATTTTTTTGATAAACCGGCAGCATAACGGCTGTAATTGGGCTCTTTGGTTTGACCTAATTCTCTAAACGCCTCAATTATTCCAATCATTAATCCAATTCCATTAAGGACTCCTATTTGTCACCAACCGATTTGCCTACTAGTTTATCTAGAAAGTCTCGTTTGGTTAATAAGCCTAACATGATAACTATGTCTCGTTTATTTGTCAATTTCCTATCATGCAAATACCTATTATCCTTTAGTTTGCAAATGAGAACCTAAGTGAAATTAGATAAAATTAACTTAGTTGATTGTTCATCTAGTGGTTTGAATGCCTACGATAACTACTAATTAAGAAAACGAAAGCAAACAACCAAATAAAAGTTCGTCCGGTTATAGATAGTACAATCCCAGAATTAGACCCAAATTACAACGGGGTCATTTACATCAATAAAATGAATGGTTTGCAATCAAACACAACATCCATATAGCAACCACTTTCAGGAAAAGCACAAAAGCACGTAGGGACAGGCAATCACTCCAAGGAATCATCGTTAGGCACATCGTCCTCGGGTACCTGTTCTTGATCTTCTTCACCTGAGATGATAAAAGAGGGTGAGTCCTTATGAACTCAGTGAGGGGGAACGAGAAATACGTTTTGAAACTCATTTTCCGGTTCAATTATGAAAAATCTTTTTTTTTTGAAAACATGTCACGTATTACAAATAATAAGGTACGCAAATATATGAAACAAATCGAGTAACAGATACATTTACCAATCATTTCAAGGATACGGTGAGCATTTGCTCTCAATATCAATTTCGATTCATTTGGTGCGGCCGACTTCAATAATCTACTTATCGCTCCCAATTGGGTGTACTTCGGATGTACCCCGAAACCTACAACCCAACTCTCCGAGGGTGAAATGCCAAGCGAGAGAGAGGATTGGACCATGGTAGACACGATAACACCGACAAGCCCGATGCTGCCCGGCGTGCGTGAAATACTACCATGCCACACTGAAAGGTTGCAACCTCGTATGCAATGCACATTTATAACATTTAACATATCACATTAGGAGGACAACAAAGTAGGTCGCCTCCGAGCAGTTATAAGATCGCACGTTATCAAGTAATCAAACGAGGCACGATAAGACAAGTAATTTCACTTGAAAGGCATATAGAGCCATATGAACATTAAACGGGCAGCCATGTAACACATGCAAGTCAAGCCATATAACTCATTTCGAAGTCCACGTAATCAAGTGATACGATTATTCAACATGCAACAACATCTACGTGGGTTCGGATGCAAGAAAAGCCTATTTATCAACATGCAATGATCAAAATTACATTTAAGCTTATAAGGGCAACTACGGGCAGCCTACTAAACATATAATTCCACACAATATCCAAATGATCAACACTTAGCAAAACTACCTAGTCATTAGGGTTTCCATTTCGTGCATATTCGTGCAATTTGAGCCTCAACCCAACTCAAAGTCAATCTCAAACCATGCATCATTTAATTCAACATCCTCAAACATTCAAAACAGTCCACACAACATCCCGAAGCTACAATCCCAAGCATTTAATTCAACAAGAGGAGTCACAACAATTTTCTAAGCACAACATTAAGTGAAACCCTTACTGCAATAGGCTGTTTTCTCACAATCAATCGGATAATCAAACAATCTCAAAATTCAGTGAATAAGATGTGAAATTAAAGCTTAAGAAGTTAACTAAAATCAGAAATAAACCTTGCATCAATTGGAGTTCGGGATCATTAGATATGACCGAAACAGTGGGATAGCACAAAACTGTCCAGATTTGCACACATTTCGATAATTGACGTTTTTGAGGTCCTTAGGTTCCGTTTTAGCCTTGGTCCATTTCTGACAAAATTGTCCAGAACTGAAAAATATTGCAGCACACAAACTTTCATGCATTTTGGATATCATTTACTAAGTCAAATCTGGTTCGTTCTACAAGGTCAGTGCATCTGCCAAAACCTGCTTCATTTTTCCAGATTTCCAGATTTGGACACATTTTAAAGATTTGCCATTTTGAGGACCTTAGAGTCAAAATTATCTTTGGCCTATTTCTGCATGAAATTTTCAAAACTGTCCAAACTAGTCACCTACAAATTTTCATGCATTTTAAACATCATTTCCAATAGCTAAACTTACCTCGACCCAAGCTGGTCAGAGAGTTGTCAACAATCCGACTTCACCTAGCATCACTTTCAAGCCAAGATCTTGCCATGCATGGTTGTTTAAGCTTATGAACGACCATATAACTCAAGTACAGAAGCAAAGACATACATTCATGAGCATGCATGTGAATTTTTGAAGGATTTTCAAAAGGTTTTAGCCCTCACCTTAGCAATCAACCAAAAAGATGCACAAAAACTTGTTGAAGCTCAAATCTCTTCTTCTTGCTTAGCCGAGATTCCAACTTGGTTTTCCCTATTTTTCCTAGCCTAGTGACCAACCTCTTAGTACATGCATGAGGTTAGAACAAAAAGAAAAGAAATGGAAGCTAAGAAACTTACCTAGGGCCGAATAGAAGACTTCAAAGGACATGCATGTGTAGTTTTCGCATCCTAGCTTGTTTGCTTGAGTTTCTTTGATGGTTGCTTGTCTTGTTGCACCATATGATGAAGAAGATGAGCTAGGAGGTGGAGAGAACTCATCAAAAACCGAAATGGAGAGAGAGGAATGAGAGGGAGAGAGAAAAATTGAGGAAGAAATGAAGAAATGACAAAATTATGACAAGGAATAAAGCTTTTGCAATCTTCAATGCTTATGGTCAGCCTTGGGCAGCAAAATTCCTGATTTTGTGTCTTCAAGATGTGAAATTTAAAATGTTAGCATGGGCATAGGTGGTTTGGTCGAGCAAGGTGAAAAATTTGAGGTGGTTTTGAGCATTTTTTTTATGAATTGCTAAGTGTTTTTGTCATAACTTGTCTAGAACTAATTTTTATGCATTTGTGTCATTAGAATTGTCATAGGAATGTTGGGAAATTAGGGAATCTAGGTAGAATAAAATATAGGAATGTTTGTTGATGAGTTGAATTATGAATAGAATAATAGAGAGGGAGAAGTATAGTAATAATTTAGTATTATTTTATTGTTAGTAGAGTTTGTAGAGAATTTGAATTAGGAATATAATAGTGGTTAGTGGATTGGGTAGGATTATTTATTGTCTAGTGCTTTGTGTAGGATTCTTTCTTGATTAACGTGGTGGCACGGATTCCTAGGTCTAGGGCACGAATTACGAGGTAGACCCGAACTTCAAGACCAAGGCACGTACTTCAAGACTAATGCACGCAATCCTAGGTGAATGCGCGTAACCCAATGCGAGGCACGTAATTTAATGCAATGCACGTAAATCAAGGCACGACTCCATATCTAGGTTAGGGTATGCAGTTCAAGATTAGGGCACACGAAATGAGGTAACGCACGTACATCGAGGTCAGGGCACGTATATCTAGGTATTGCACGTCAGTCGGGGATTAGAGTACACTATTCTAGGTCAAGGCACGTATGACGAGGTATGCACGAAAATCAAGACAGAACACGTAACCCAAGGTCGGTCATACAGTTCTGGGTCTAAGGCTCGCAAATCAAGGTAAGGCACGTTATTCGGGGTCGAGCCTTACAGCCAAGATACTTTATCTACCAAATTTCTGTTACCGAATCCCACGACACCTTGGGCAAGACAATTTCACTCCACGTCGACGCTAGGCCTGCAAATCGAGGGCATAGGGCTTGTGACCAGGTCTCTATCGCTTCGGTGCCCATAACTTTTGATTCGCAAGGAGTTACGCGGTGCACAGCATACCGTTGCAAAGCTCTCTGAGTGCTCTACGACAGGGGCAGCCAGCTTGCTCACAGTGCCCCTTTTTGGAGGCCAAAATCGAACATTTTCATCAGTGTCAGGCTACTTTTCTTCTTTTGCTCTGTTTTTTCATTGCGGATCGTACGTCGTGAGCTGTTAAAAGGACGACAACCTTGCTCGCGGGACATTAGAGGGCCCCAAAATGAGTTGATATCACATCTTGCGAGGAAGC
Organism: Ehretia macrophylla; assembly: GCA_037974665.1. Classification (NCBI taxonomy): domain Eukaryota; kingdom Viridiplantae; phylum Streptophyta; class Magnoliopsida; order Boraginales; family Ehretiaceae; genus Ehretia; species Ehretia macrophylla. The sequence continues at coordinate 81,492,361 of CM075770.1, read as the reverse complement.
TACGTTGTTGAAGTGGATGGGTTGTCGTTAACCCCATTGGGCCTTTTGAATAGGACATCTCTCTAGGCAGGGATTGTGAACTGTTAACAAATAAAAGAATTGTGCCCTCAACATGACAGGTGCGATCATACTCGCACTAATGATGCGGATCCCATCAGAACTCCGAAGTTAAGCGTGCTTGAGCAAGAGTAGTACTAGGATGGGTGACCCTCTGCTTTTCAATTTTTTTGCCCTGGTTAGGGTTGCCAACATACTTTATCCACCAAATTTCTATTACCGAATCCCACAGAACATTGGGCAAGACAACTTTGCTTCACGTAGAGGCTAGGCCCGCAAACCGAGGGCGTAGGGCTTGTGACCAGGTCTCCGTCGCTCCGGTGCCCATAACTTTTGATCCGTAAGGAGTTACGCGGCGTACAACATACCGTTGCAAAGCTCTCTGAGAGCTCTACGACGGGGGTAGCCAGCTTGCTTGCTGGGCCTATTTTTTGAGCCCAAAATCGAACGTTTTCATCAGTTTTAGGCCAGTTTTCTTCTTTTGCTCAATTTTTTCTTACCGGATCGTACGTCATGGGCTGTTAAAAGGATGACAACCTTAATAGCGGGATATTAGGGGGCCCTACAATGCGTCGATATCACGTCTTGCTAGGATGTTGCGTTGTTAAAGCAGATGGGTTATCGTTAAGCCCATTGGGCCATTTGAATGGGCCATCTCTCTAGGCTGGGACTGTGAACCGTTAACATATAAAAGAATTGTGCCCTCAACATGAAGGGTGCGATCATACCAGCGCTAATGCACCGGATCCCATCAGAACTTCGAAGTTAAGCGTGCTTAGGCGAGAGTAGTACTAGGATGGGTAACCCCATGGGAAGTCCTCGTGTTGCACCCCCCTTTACAATTTTTTTTGCTCCGGTTTGGGTTGCCAATATACTTTATCCACCACATTTATATTATCGAATACCACGGCACCTTGCGCAAGGCAACTTCGCTTCACGTGGAGGCTGGGTCCGCGAACCGAGGGCGTAGGGCTTGTGTCCCGGTCTCTGTCGCTCCGATGCCCATAACTTTTGATCCGTAAGGAGTTACAAGGCGCACAGCATAACGTTGCAATGCTCTCCGACAGCTCTACAAAGGGGGCAGCCATCTTGCTCGCTGTGCCCATTTTGGAGCCTAAAATCGAATGTTTTCATCAGTTTCAGGCCACTTTTCTTATTTTGCTCTGTTTTTCTGTCCCGGATCGTACGTTGTGAGCTGTTAAAAGAACGACAACCTTACTCGTGGGACATTAGAGGGCCCTACAATGCGTCGATATCACGTCTTGCGATGATGCTGCGTTGTTGAAGCAGATGGGTTATCGTTAAGCCCATTGGGCCTTTTGAATGGGCCATCTCTCTAGGCTGGGACTGTGAACCGTTACCAAATAAAGGAATTGTGCCCTCAACATGATGGGTGCGATCATACCAGCACAAATGCACCGGATCCCATCAGAACTCTAAAGTTACTAGGATGGGTGACCCCCTAGGAAGTCCTCATCTTGCACCCCCTTTTCAATTTTTTTTGCCCTGGTTAGGGTTGCCAAGATACTTTATCCACCAAATTTTTGTTACCGAATCCCACGGAACATTGGGCAAGACAACTTCGTTTCACGTAGAGGCTGGGCCCGCAAACCGAGTTACGCGGCGCACAGCATACCGTTGCAAAGCTCTTCGACAACTCTACGAAAGGGGCTGCGAGCTTGCTCGCTGTGCCTTTTTTGTAGCCCAAAATCGAACGTTTTCATCAGTTTCAGGCCACTTTTCTTCTTTCGCTATGTCTTTCCCTCCCGGATCGTACGTCGTGAGCTGTTAAAAGGAAGATAACCTTACTCGCGGGACATTAGGGGGCCCTACAATGCGTCGATATCACATCTTGCTAGGATGCTGCGTTGTTGATACTGATGGGTTATCGTTAAGCACATTGGGCCTTTTGAATTGGCCATCTATCTAGGCTGGGACTGTGAACCGTTAACACATAAAGGAATTGTACCCTCAACATGACGGGTGCGATCATACCAGCACTAATGCACTGGATCCCATCAGAACTCCGAAGTTAAGCGTGCTTGGGCAAGAGTAGTACTAGAATGGGTGACCCCCTGGAAAGTCCTCGTGCTGCACCCCCCTTTTAAATTTTTTTTGCTTCGATTTGGGTTGCCAAGATACTTTATCCACCACATTTCTATTATCGAATCCCACGGCACCTTGGGCAAGACAACTTCGCTTCACGTGGAAACTGGGCCCGCAAACCGAAGGCGTAGGGCTTGTGACCAGGTCTCCGTCGCTTCGATGCCCATAACATTTGATCCGTAAGGAGTTACGCGGAGCACAGAATACCGTTGCAAAGCTCTATGACAGCTCTACGAAGGGAGCAGCAAGCTTCCTCGCTGTGCCCTTTTTGGAGCCCAAAATTCCACGTTTTCATCAGTTTCAGGCCACTTTTCTTCTTTTGCTCTGTTTTTCCGTCCCGGATCGTACGTCGTGAGCAGTTAAAAGGACGACAACCTTATTCGCGTGACATTAGAGGGCTCTACAACGCGTCGATATCATAACTTGCGAGGATGCTGCGTTGTTGAAGCGGATGGGTTGTCGTTAAGCCCATTGGGCCTTTTGAATAGGCCATCTCACTAGGCTGGGACTGTGAACTGTTACCAAATAAAGGAATTGTGCCCTCAACAATACGGGTGCGATCATAGCAGCAATAATGCACTGGATCCCATCAGAACTCCGAAGTTAAGCATGCTTGGGCGAGAGTAGTACTAGGATGGGTGACCCCTTGGGAAGTCCTCGTGTTGCACCCCCTATTCAATTTTTTTTGCCTTGGTTAGGGTTGCCAAGATACTTTATCCAACAAATTTTTATTACCGAATCTCACGGAACATTGGGCAAGAAAACTTGCCTCACGTAGAGGCTGGGCCCGCAAACGAGGGCTTTGGGCTTGTGAATAGCTCTTCGTCGCTCCGGTGCCCAAAACTTCTGATTTGTAAGGAGTTATGCAGTGCACAGCATACCGTTGCAAAGCTCTCTGAGAGATCTACGATGGGGGCAGCTAGCTTGCTCGCTGTGCCCATTTTTGGAGCCCAAAATCGAATGTTTTTATCAGTTTCAGGCCACTTTTTTTCTTTTGCTCTGTTTTTTCATCCTAGATCGTACGTCGGTAGCTGTTAAAAGGATGACAACCTCAGTAGCTGGGCATTAGGGGGCCCTACAATGCGTCGATATCACGTCCTGCTTGGGTGCTACGTTGTGGAAGCAGATAGGTTATCGTTTAGCCCATTGGGCCTTTCGAATTGGCCATCTCACAAGGCTAGGACGTTGTACCGTTAACACATAAAGGAATTGTACCGTAAACATGACGGGTGCAATCATACTAGTACTAATGCTCCGGATCCCATCAGAACTCCGAAGTTATGCGTTCTTGGGCGAGAGTAGTAGTAGGATGGGTGACCCCCTGGGAAGTCCTCGTGTTGCACCCCTCTTTTCAATTTTTTTTGCTCTGGTTTGGGTTGCCAAGATACTTTATCCACCACATTTCTATTATCGAATCCCACGGCACCTTGGGCTAGACAACTTCGCTTCACGTAGAGGCTGGGCCAGCAAACCTAGGGCTTGTGACCAGGTCTCCGTCGCTCCGGTGCCCATAACTTTTGATCCGTAAGGAGTTATGCAGTGCACAGCATACCGTTGCAAAGCTCTCCAATAGTTCTCCGAATGGGGCAACGAGCTTGCTCGATGTGCCCTTTTTGGAGCCTAAAATTACACGTTTTCATCAGTTTCAGGCCACTTTTCTTCTTTTGCTCTATTTTTTCATACCGGATCGTACGTCGTGAGCTGTTAAAAGGATGACAACCTTACTAGCGGGACATTAGAGGGCCTTACAACGCGTCGATATCACGTCTTGCAAGGATACTGTGTTGTTGAAGCGGATAGGTCATCGTTAAGCCATTGGGCCTTTTGAATGGGCCATCTCTCTAGGCTGGGACTGTGAACCGTTAACAAATAAAGGAATTGTGCCCTAAACATGACGGGTGTGATCATACCATTACTAATGCACCGGATCCCGTAAGAACTCTGAAGTTAAGCGTGCTTGAGCGAGAGTAGTATTAGGATGGGTGACCCTCTCGGAAGTCCTCGTGTTGCACCCCATTTTCATTTTTTTTTGCCCTGGTTAGGGTTGCCAAGACACTTTATCCACCAAATTTCTTTTACCGAATCCCACGGAAGATTGGGCAAGACAACTTCGCTTCATGTAGGGGCTGGGCCCGCAAACCGAGGGCGTAGGGCTTGTAACCATGTCTTTGTCACTTCGGTGCCCATAACTTTTGATCCGTAAGGAGTTAAGCGGCATACAACATACCGTTGCAAAGCTCTTTGAGAGCTCTACGCCAGGGGCAGCCAGCTTGCTCGTTGTGCTATTTTTGGAGCCCAAAATTGAACGTTTTCATCAGTTTCAGGCCACTTTTCTCATTTTGCTCTGTTTTTTCATCACGGATAGTACGTCGTGGGCTGTTAAAAGGACGACAACCTTACAAGCTGGACATTATGGGGCCCTACAGCGCGTCGATATCCCGTCTTGCTAGGATTCTGCATTGTTGAAGCGGATGGGGTATCGTTAAGCCCATTGGGCCCTTTGAATTGGCCATCTCTCTAGGCTGGGACTGTGAACCGTTAACACATAAAGAAATTGTGCCTCAACATGACGGGTGCGATCATACCTGCACTAATGCACCGAATCCTATCAGAACTCCGAAGTTAAGCATGCTTGGGCGAGAGTAGTACTAGGATGGGTGACCCCCTCGGAAGTCCTCATGTTGCACCCCCCTTTTCAATTTTTTTTGCTCCGGTTAGGGTTGCCAAGCTACTTTATCCACCACATTTCTATTATCGAATCCCACGGCACATTGGGCAAGACAACTTCGCTTCACGTGGAGGCTGGGCCTGAAAACCGAAGCCGTAGGGTATGTGACCAGGTCTCCGTCGCTCCGGTGCCCATAACTTTTGATCCGTAAGAAGTTTCGCGGCACACAACATACTGTTGCAAAGCTCTCTGAGAGCTCTACGACGAGGACAGGTAGCTTGCTTGCTTTGCCCTTTTTGGAGCCCAAAATCGAACGTTTTCATCAGTTTCAGGCCACTTTTCTTCCATTTCTCTGTTTTTTCACCCCGGATAGTACGTCGTGAGCTGTTAAAAGGACTACTACCTTACTCGCGGGACATTAGAGGGCCCAACAATGGGTCGATATCACTTCTTGCGAGGATGCTGTGTTGTTGAAGCGGATGGGTTATCGTTAAGCCCATTGGGCCTATTGAATGGGCCATCTGTCTAGGCTGGGACTGTGAAACGTTAACAAATAAAGGAATTGTGCCCTCAACATGATGGGTGCGATCATACTCGGAATATTGCACCGGATCCCATCAGAACTCCGAAGTTAAGCGTGCTGGGGCGAGAGTAGTACTAGGATGGGTGACCCCTTGAGAAGTCCTCATATTGCACTCCCTTTTCAATTTTTTTTGCCCTAGTTAGGGTTGCCAAGATACTTTATCCACTAAATTTCTATTACCGAATCGTACGAAACATTGGGCATGACAACTTCAATTCATGTAGAGGCTGGGCCTGCAAACCGAGGGCGTAGGGCTTGTGACCAGGTCTTCGTCGCTTTGGTGCCCATAACTTTTGATTCGAAAGGAGTTACGCGGTGCACAGCATACCGTAGCAAAGCTCTCTGAGAGTTCTACAACGGGGGTAGCCAGCTTTGTCGCTGTGCCCATTTTTGGAGCACAAAATTGAACGTTTTCATCAGTTTTAGGCCACTATTCTTCTTTTGCTCTGTTTTTTCATCCTGGATCATACATCGTGAGCTGTTAAAAGGACGACAACCTTACTCGCAGGACATTAGGGGGCCCTGCAACGCGTCGATATTACGTCTTGCTAGGATGCTGTGTTGTTGAAGTAGATGGGTTGTCGTTAAGCCCATTGGGCCTTTTGAATGGGTCATCTATCTGGGTTGGGACTGTGAACCGTCAACACATAAGGGATTTGTGCCCTTAACATGACGGGTGCTATCACACTAGCACTAGTGCACCAGATTCCATAAGAACTCCAAAGTTAAGCGTGCTTGGGCGAGAATAGTACTAAGATGGGTGACCCCCTAGGAAGTCCTCGTGTTGCACCCACCTTTTCAATTTTTTTTGCTCCGGTTAGGCTTGACAAGATGCTTTATCCACCACATTTCTATTACCGAATTTCATGGAACATTGGGCAAGACAACTTCGCTTCACATAGAGGCTGGGCCCGCAAACCGAGGGCGTAGGTCTTGTGACCAGGTCTTCGTCGCTCTGGTGCCTATAACTTTTGATCCATAAGGAGTTACACGGTGCACAACTTACCTTTCCAAAGCTCTCTGAGAGATCTACGACGGGGGCAACTAACTTGCTCGCTATGTCCGTTTTTGGAGGTCTAAACCGAACATTTTCATCAGTTTCAGGCCACTTTTCTTCTTTTGCACTGTTTTTTCGTCCCAGATCATACGTCGTAAGCTGTTAAAAGGATGACAACCTTACTAGCAGGACATTATGGGGCCCTACAACGCGTCGATATCCCGTCTTGCTAGGATGCTGCGTTGTTGAAGTAGATGGGTTATCGTTAAACACATTGGGCCTTTTGAATTGGCCATCTCTCTAGGCTGGGATTGTGAACCGTTAACACATAAACGATTTTTGTACCCCTAACATGACGGGTGTGATCATACCCGTATTAATACACCGGATCCCATCAGAACTTCGAAGTTAAGCGTGCTTGGGCGAAAGTAGTACTAGGATGGGTGACCCCCTTGGAAGACCTCGTGTTGCACCCCCACTTTTCAATTTTTTTTGCCCCGGTTAGGGTTGCCAACATACTTTATCCACCACATTTATATTATCGAATCCCACGGCAAATTGGGCAAGAAAAATTCGCTTCATGTAGAGGCTGGGCCCGCAAACCGAGGGCGTAGGGCTTGTGACCAGATCTCCGTCGCTCTGGTGCCTATAACTTTTGATCCGTAAGGAGTTACGCGGCGCACAGAATATCGTTGGAAAACTCTCAGAGAGCTCTACAACAGGGGCAGCGATCTTGCTCGGTGTGGTCTTTTTGGAGCCCAAAATCGAATGTTTTCATTAGTTTCAGGACACTTTTCTTCTTTTGCTCTATTTTTTCGTCCCGGATCGTACGTCATGAGCTGTTAAAAGGACGACAATCTTACTAGCAGGACATTAGGGGGCCCTACAACGCGTCGATATCCTGTCTTGCTAGGATGCTGCGTTGTTGAAGCAAATGGGTTATCGTTAAACACATTGGGCCTTTTGAATTGGCCATCTCTCTAGGCTGGGATTGTGAACCGTTAACACATAAAGGATTTTTGTGCCCCTAACATGACGGGTGTGATCATACCAGCACTAATGCACCGGATCCCATCAGAACTCCGAAGTTAAGCGTGCTTGGGCGAGAGTAGTACTAGGATGGGTGGCCCCCTGGGAAGTCCTCGTCTTGCACCCCCCTTTTCAATTTTGTTTGTCTCGGTTAGGGTTGCCAAGATACTTTATCCATCACATTTCTATTATCAAAGCCCACAGCAGCTTGGGCAAGACAACTTCGCTTCATGTGGAGACTGGGCCCGCAAACCGAGGGCGTAGGGCTTGTGACCAGGTCTCCGTCGCTCCGGTGCCCATAACTTTCGATCCGTAAAGAGTTACGTGGCGCACAGCATATTGTTGCAAAGTTCTCTGAGAGCTCTACTACGGGGGCAGCCAGCTTGCTCGCTGTGCCCTTTTTGAAGCACAAAATCCAACGTTTTCATCAGTTTCAGGCCACTTTTCTTTATTTCCTTTGCTTTTTCGTCCCGAATCGTACGTCGTGAGCTATTAAAAGGATGACAACCTCACTCGCGGGACATTAGAGGGCCCGACAATTCGTCGATATCACGTCTTGTGAGGATGCAATGTTGTTGAAGCGGATGGGTTGTCGTTAAGCCTATTGGGCCTTTTGAATGGGCCATCTCTCTAGGCTGGGACTGTGAAACGTTAACAAATAAAGGAATTGTGCCTTCAACATGACGGGTGCGATCATACCAGGACTATTGCACCGGATCCCATAAGAACTCCGAGGTTAAGCGTGCTTGGTCGAGAGTAGTACTAGGATGGGTGACCCCCTGGGAAGTCCTCGTGTTGCATCCCCTTTTCATTTTTTTTTGCCCTGGTTAGGGTTGCCAAGATACTTTATCCACTAAATTTCTAATCGAATCCCACGGAACATTGGGCAAGACAACTTCGGTTCACGTAGAGGCTGGGCCCGCAAACCGAGGGCGTAGGGCTTGTGAACAAGGCTCCGTCGCTTCGGTGCCCATAACTTTTGTTTCGTAAGGAGTTACGCGGTGCACAGCATACCGTTGCAAAGCTCTATGAGAGCTCTACAATGGGGGCAGCCAGCTTGTTCGCTGTGCCCATTTTTGGAGCCCAAAATTGAACGTTTTCATCAGTTTCAGGCCACTTTTCTTCTTTTGCTCTATTTTTTGTCCCGGATCGTACGTCGTGAGCTGTTAAAAGGATGACAACCTTACTAGCAGGACATTTGGGGGCCCTACAACACGTCGATATCCCGTCATGCTAGGGTGTTGCGTTGTTGAAGCAGATGGGTTATCGTTAAGCCCATTGGGCCTTTTGAATTGGCCATCTCTCTAGGCTGGGACTGTGAACCGTTTACACATAAAAGAATTGTGCCCTCAACATGACGGGTGTGATCATACCAGCACTAATGCACCGGATCCCATCAGAACTCCGAAGTTAAGCGTGCTTGAGCGAGAGTAGTACTAGGATGGGTGACCCCTTGGGAAGTACTCGTGTTTTTACCTCCCTTTTCAATTTTTTTTGCTCCGGTTTGGGTTGCCAATATGCTTTATCCACCACATTTCTATTATCGAATCCCACGGCACATTGGGCAAGGCAACTTCGCTTCACGTTGAGGCTGGGCCCGAAAATCGAGGGCGTAGGGCTTATGACTAGGTCTCCGTCGCTCCGGTGCCCATAACTTTTGATCCGCAAGGAGTTACACGGCGCATAGCATACCGTTGCAAAGCTCTTTGAGAGCTCTACGACGGAGGCATCAAGCTTGCTCGCTGTGCCCTTTTTGGTGCCCAAAATCGAACGTTTTCATCAGTTTCAGGCCACTTTTCTTTTTTTGCTCTATTTTTTCGTCCCAGATAGTACGTCGTGAGCTGTTAAAAGGGTGACAACCTTACTCGCACGACATTAGGGGGCCCTGCAACGCGTCGATATCACGTCTTGCTAGGATGCTGCGTTGTTGAAGCAGATAGGTTATCGTTAAGCCCATTGAGCCTTTATGGCCCATCTCTCTAGGCTGGGACTCTGAACTATTAACACATAAAGAAATTGTGCCCTCAACATGACAGGTGTGATCATACCAGCACTAATGCACCGGATCCCATCAGAATTCCGAAGTTAAGCGTGCCTGGGCGAGAGTAGTACTAGGATGGGTGACCCCTTGGGAAGTCCTCGTGTTGCACCCCCTTTTCAATTTTTTTTGCCCTGGTTAGGGTTGCCAAGATACTTTATCCACCAAATTTCTATTACCAAATCCCGCCGAACATTGGGCAAGACAACTTCGCTTCTCCTAGAGGCTAGGCCCCCAAATCGAGAGCGTAGGGCTTGTGACCAGGTCTTCGTCACTCTGGTGCCCATAACTTTTGATCCGTAAGGAGTTACGCGGCGCACAGCATACCGTTGCAAAGCACTCTGAGAGCTCAGTGATGGGGGCAGCCAGCTTGCTCGCTGTGTCCGTTTTTGGAGCCCAAAATTGAATGTTTTTGGAGCCCAAAGTCGAACATTTTCATCATTTTCAGGCAACTTGTCTTCTTTTGCTCTATTTTTTCGTCCTGGGTCATACGTCGTGAGCTGTTAAAAGGACGACAACCTTACTAGCAGGACATTAGGGGGGCCTACAATGCGTCGATATCATGTCTTGCGAGGATGCTGCGTTGTTGAAGCAGATGCGTTATCGTTAAGCCCATTGGGCCTTTTGAATTGGCCATCTCTCTAGGCTAGGACTGTGAACCGTTAACACATAAAGGAATTATGCCCTCAACATTACGGGTGCGATCATACCAGCACTAATGCACTGGATCCCATCAAAACTCCGAAGTTAAGCATGCTTGGTCGAGAGTAGTACTAGGATGGGTGACCCCGTGGTAAGTCCTCGTGTAGCGCCCCCCTTTTCAATTTTTTTTTGCCCCGGTTAGGCTTGCCAAGATGCTTTATCCACCACATTTCTATTCCCGAATCCCATGGCACATTGGGCAAGACAACTTCGCTTCACGTAGAGGATGGGCCCGCAAACTGAGGGCATAGGGCTTGAGACGAGGTTTTCGTCGCTCTGGTGCCCATAACTTTTGATCTGTAAGGAGTTACACGGTGCACAGCAAATCGTTGCAAAGCTCTCTGAGAGCTCTACGACGGGGGCAGTTAGCTTGCTCTCTGTGTCCATTTTTGGAGCCCAAAATCGAATGTTTTCATCAGTTTCAGGCCATTTTTCTTCCTTTGCTCTGTTTTTTCCTCCCGCATCGTACGTCGTGAGCTGTTAAAAGGATGACAACCTTACTAGCGGGACATTAGAGGGCCTTACAATGCGTTGATATCCCGTCTTGCAAGGATGCTGCGTTGTTGAAGCAGATGGGTTATCGTTAAGCCTATTGGGCCTTTTGAATTGACCATCTCTCTAGGCTGGGACTGTTAACCGTTAACATATAAAGGAATTGTACCCTCAACATGACGGGTGCGATCCTAGCAGGACTAATGCACCGGATCCCATCACAACTTCGAAGTTAAGCATGCTTGGGCGAGAGTAGTACTAGGATGGGTGACCCCCTGGGATGTCCTCGTGTTGCACCCCATTTTAAATTTTTTTTCCCCTGGTTAGGGTTGCCAAGATACTTTATCCACAAAATTTTTATTACTGTATCCCACGGAACATTGAGCAAGACAACTTCGCTTCACGTAGAGGGTGGGCCCGTAAACTGAGGGCGTAGGGCTTGTGACTAGGTCTTCGTCGCTCCGGTGCCCTTAACTTTTGATCCGTAAGGAGTTACGCGTCGCACAGCATACCGTTGCAAAGCTCTCTGAGAGCTCTACGACAGGGTCAACCAGCTTGCTCGCTGTGCCCCTATTTGGAGCCCAAAATCGAACGTTTTCATCAGTTTCATGCCACTTTTCTCCTTTTCCTCTATTTTTTCTTACTGAATCATACGCCGTGAGATGTTAAAAGGACGACAACCTTACTTGCGGGACATTAGGGGGCCCTACAACGCGCCAATATCACGTATTGCTAGGATGCTGCGTTGTTGAAGCAGATGGGTTATCGTTAAGCCCATTGGGCCTTCTGAATTGACCATCTCTCTAGGCTGCGACTGTGAACCGTTAACACATAAAGGAATTGAGCCCTCAACATGATGGGTGCGATCATACCAGTACTAATGCACCGGATCCCATCAAAATTCCGAAGTTGAGCGTGTTTGGGCAAGAGTAGTACTAGGATGGGTGACCCCCTGGGAAGTCCTCGTGTTTCACCCCCCTTTTCAACTTTATTTGCTCTGCTTTGGGTTGCCAAGATGCATTATCCACCATATTTCTATTATCAAATCCCACGGCACCTTGGGCAAGACAACTTCGCTTCACGTTGAGGCTGGGCCCGCAAACTGCGGGCGTAGGTCTTGTTACCAGGTCTTCGTCGCTCCGGTGCCCATAACTTTTGATCCGTAAGGAGTTACACGGCGCACAGCATACCGTTGCAAAGCTCTCTGAGAGCACTACGTCGGGGTCAACCAACTTGCTCGCTGGGCCCATTTTTGGAGCCCAAAATCGAACATTTTCATCAGTTTCAGTCCACTTTTCTTCTTTTGCTCTATTTTTTTGTCCCGTATTGTACGTCGTTAGCTATTAAAAGTACGACAACCTAACTCGCGGGACATCAGAGGGCCCTATAACGCGTCGATATCACGTCTTGCTAGGCTGCTGTGTTGTTGAAGCAGAGGGGTAGTCGTTAAGCCCATTGGGCCTTTTGAATTGGCCATCTCTCAAGGCTGGGACTGTGAACCATTAACACATAAAGGAATTGTACCCTCAACATGACGGGTGCGATCATACCAGCACCAATGCACCGGATCCTATTAGAACTCCGAAGTTAAGCGTGCTTGGACGAGAGTAGTACTAGGATGGGTGACCCCCTGGGAAGTCCTCGTGTTGCACACCTCTTTTCAATTTTTTTTTGCTTCGGTTTGGGTTGCCAAGATACTTTATCCACCACATTTCTATTATCGAACCCCACGGCACCTTGGCAAGACAACTTCGCTTCACGTGGAGGCTGGGCCCGCAAACCGAGGGCGTAGGGCTTGTGACCAGGTCTCTATCGCTTAGGTGCCCAGAACTTTTGATCTGTAAGGAGTTATGTGGCGCACATCATACCTTTGCAAAGCTCTCCGACATGTCTACGAAGGGGGCAGCAAGCTTGCTCGCTCAGCCCTTTTTGGAGCCCAAAATCGAATGTTTTCATCAGTTTCAGGCCACTTTTCTTCTTTTGCTATGTTTTTCCGTCTTGGATCGTACGTCGTGAACTGTTAAAAGGACGACAACCTTAGTTGCGGGACATTAGAGGGCCCCACAGCGCGTCGATATCACGTCTTGCGAGAATGCTGGAGTGTTGAAGCGGATGGGTTGTCGTTAAGCCCATTGGGCCTTTTGAATGGTCCATCTCTCTAGGCTGGGACTTTAAACCGTTAACAAATAAAGGAATTGTGCCCGGAACATGACGGGTGCGATCATACTAGCACTAATGCACCGGATCCCATCATAACTCCGAAGTTAAGCGTGCTTGGGCGAGAGTAGTACGAGGATGGGTGACCCCTTGGGAAGTCCTCGTGTTGCACCCCATTTTCAATTTTTTTTGCCCTGGTTAGGCTTGCCAAGATACTTTATCCACCAATTTTCTATTACCGAATCTCATAGAACATTTGGCAAGACAACTTCGCTTCACGTAGAGGCTGGGCCTGCAAACCGAGGGCGTAGGGCTAATGACCAGGTCTCCGTCGCTCCGGTGCCCATAACTTTTTATCCGTAAGGACTTACGCGGTGAACAACATACCGTTCCAAAGTTCTCTGAGAGCTCTACGACGGGTGTAGCCTGCTTGCTCACTGTACCCATTTTTGGATCCCAAAATCGAACGTTCTCATCAGTTTCAGGCAACTTTTCTTCTTTTGCTCTGTTTTTTCATCGCGGATCGTACATCGTGAGCTGTTAAAAGGAAGACAGCCTTACTAGCGGGACATTAGGGGGCCCTACAACGCGTCGATATCCCGTCTTGCTAGGATTCTGCGTTGTTGAAGCTGAAGGGTTATCGTTAAGCCCATTGGGCCTTTCGAATTGGCCATCTCTCTCGGCTGAGACTGTGAACCGTAAACACATAAATGAATTGCGCCCTCAACATGACGGGTACGATCATAGCAGGACTAATGCACCGGATCCCATCAGAACTCTGAAGCTAAGCATGCTTGGGCGGGAGTAGTACTAGGATGGGTGACCCCCTGGGATGACTTCGTGTTGCACCCCATTTTCAATTTTTTTTGCCCTGGTTAGGGTTGCCAAGATACTTTATCCACAAAATTTTTATTACCGTATCCCACGGAACATTGGGCAAGACAACTTCGTTTCACATAGAGGGTGGGCTCGTAAACTGAGGGCGTAGGGCTTGTGACTAGGTCTTCGTCGCTCCGGTGTCCTTAACTTTTGATACGTAAGGAGTTACGCGGTGCACAGCATACCGTTGCAAAGCTCTTTGAGAGCTCTACGACGGGGTCAACTAGCTTGCTCGCTATGCCCATTTTTGGAGCCCAAAATTGAACGTTTTCATCAGTTTCAGGCCACTTTTCTTCTTTTGCACTGTTTTTTCGTCCCGGATTGTACGTCGTGATCTGTAAAAAGGACGACAACCATGCTCGCGGGACTTTAGGGGGCCCTAAAACGCGTCGATATCACGTCTTGCTAGGATGCTGCGTTGTTGAAGCATATGGGTTATCGTTAAGCCCATTGGGCCTTTTGAATTGGCCATCTCTCTAGGCTGGGACTGTGAATCGTTAACACATAAATGAATTTTGCCCTAAACATCACGGGTGCGATCATACCAGCACTAATGCACCGGATCCCATCAAAATTCTGAAGTTAAGTGTGCTTGTGCGAGAGTAGTACAAGGATGGGTGACCTCCTAGGAAGTCCTCGTGTTGCACCCCCCTTTTCAATTTTGTTTGCTCCAGTTTGGGTTGCCACGATACTTTATCCACCATATTTCTATTATCAAATCCCACGGCACCTTGGGCAAGAGAACTTCACTTCACGTAGAGGCAGGGCCCACAAACCGAGGGCATAGGCCTTGTGACCCGGTCTCCGTCGCTCCGGTGCCCATAACTTTTGATCTGTAAGGAGTTACGCAGCGCACAGCATACCGTTGCTTGCTTGCTGTGCCCGTTTTTGGAGCCCAAATTCGAACGTTATCATCAGTTTCAGGACACTTTTCTTCTTTTGCCCTATTTTTTGGTCCCGGACCGTACGTTGTGAGTTGTTAAAAGGACGAAAACCTCACTAGCGGGACATTAGGAGGCCCTACAACACGTCGATATTCCGTCTTGCTAGGATCCTGCGTTGTTGAAGCAGATGGGTTATCGTCAAGCCCATTGGGCCTTTTGAATTGGCCATATCTCTAGGCTGGGACTGTGAACCATTAACACATAAAGGAATTGTCCTCTCAACATGACGGGTACGATCATACCAGCACTAATGCACCAGATCCTATCAGAACTCCGAAGTTAAGCGTGCTTGGATGAGAGTAGTACGAGGATGGGTGACCCCCTGGGAAGTCCTCGTGTTGCCCCCACCCCTCCCATTTCAATTTTTTTGGCTCCGGTTTGGGTTGCCAAGATACTTTATCCACCACATTTATATTATTGAATCCCACGGCACCTTGGGCAAGACAACTTCGCTTCTCGTGGAGGCTGGGCACGCAAACCGAGGGCGAGGGCTTGTGACCAGCTCTCCGTCGCTCCGGTGCCCATAACTTTTGATCCGTAAGGAGTTACGCGGCGTACAGCATACTGTTGCAAGGCTCTCTAAGAGCTCTACGATAGGGGTAGCCAGCTTGCTCGCTGTGCCCATTTTTGGATCCCAAAATCGAACATTTTTATCCGTTTCAGACCACTTTTCTTCTTTTGCCCTATTTTTTCATCCAGGATCGTACGACGTGATCTGTTAAAAGGACGACAACCTTACTTGTGGGACATTAGGGGGAACTACAACGAGTCGATATCCCGTCTTGCTAGGGTGCTACGTTGTAGAAGCAGATGGGTTATCGTTAAGCCCATTGGTCCTTTTGAATTGGCCTTATCTCTAGGCTGGGACTGTGAACCGTAAAGACATAAGGAATTGTGCCCTTAACATGACGAGCGCGATCATACGGGCACTAATGCGCAGGATCCCATCAGAAATCCGACGTTAAGCGTGCATGCACCCCCCTTTTCAATTTTTTTTGCTCCGGTTATGGTTGCCAAGATACTTTATCCCCCAAATTTCTATTTTCGAATCCCACGGCACCTTGGGCACGACAACTTCTCTTCACATGGAGGCTGGGCCCACAAACCGAGGGCGTAGGGCTTGTGACCAAGTCTCCGTCGCTCTGGTGCCCATAACTTTTGATCCGTAAGGAGTCACGCAGTGCACAGCAAACCGTTGCAAAGTTCTCCGAGAGGTCTACGACGGGGGCAACGAGCTTACTCGCTGTGCCCTTTTTGGTGACCAGAATCACACGTTTTCATCAGTTTAAGGCCACTTTTCTTCTTTTGCTCTATTTTTTCATCCCGGATCGTACGTCGTGAGCTGTTAAAAGGACAACAGCCTTACTCTCGGGACATTAGAGGGCCCTACAACGCGTCTGTATCACGTATTGCAAGGATGCTGCATTGTTGAAGCGGATGGTTGTCGTTGAGCCCGTTGGGGCTTTTGAATAGGCTATCTCTCTAAGCTGTGACTATGAACTGTTAACAAATAAAGGAATTTGGCTATCACCATGATGGGTGCGATCATACCAGCACTAATGCTCCGCATCCTATCAGAACTCCGAAGTTAAGCGTGCTTGGGCGAGAGTAGTACGAGGATGGGTGACCCCCTGGGAAGTCCCCGTGTTGCACCCGCTTTTCAATTTTTTTTACACCGGTTAGGGTTGCCAAGATACTTTATCCACCACATTTCTATTATCGAATCCCACGAAACATTAGGCAAGACAACTTTGCTTCACGTAGAGGCTGGGCCCGCAAACTGAGGGCGTAGGGCTTGTGACCAGGTCTCCGTCGCTCCGGAGCCCTTAACTTTTGATCCGTAAGGAGTTACGCGGTGAACAGCATACTGTTGCAAATCTCTCTGATAGCTCTACGAACGAGTCAGCAAGCTTGCTCGCTGTGCCCTTTTTGGAGCCCGAATGCGCCCGTTTTCATTAGTTTCAGGCCACTTTTCTTCTTTTGCTCTGTTTTTTCATCCCGGATCGTACGTCGTGAGCAGTTAAAAGGACGGCAACCTTACTCTTGGGACATTAGAGAGCCCTACAACCCGTCGATATCACGTCTTACGAGGATGCTGCGTTGTTGAAGCGGATAGGTTGTCGTTGAGCCAATTGGAGCTTTTGAATGGACTATCACTCCAGGCTTTGATTGTGAACCGTTAACAAATAAAGTAATTGGCCCATCACCATGACGGGTGCGATCATACCAGCACTAATGCACCGGATCCCATCAGAACTCTGAAGTTAAGCGTGCTTGGGCGAGAGTAGTAAGAGGATAGGTGAACCCCTTGGAAGTCCTCGTGTTGCACCCCATTTTCAATTTTTTCTTGCCATGGTTAGGGTTGCCAAGATACTTTATCCACCAAATTTCTATTATCGAATCCCACGGAACATTGGGCAAGACAACTTCACTTCACGTGGAGGCTGGGCCCATAAATCGAGGGCATAGGGCTTGTGACCAGGTCTCCGTCGCTCCGGTGCCCATAACTTTTGATCCATTAAGAGTTACGCGGCGCACAGCATATTGTTGTAAAGCTCTCCAATAGCTCTACGAATGGAATCTCGCTGTGCCCTTTTTGGAGCCCAAAATCGAACGTTTTCATCAGTTTCAGGCCACTTTTCTTCTTTTTCTCTATTTTTCCGTCACAGATCGTACGTCGTGAGCTGTTAAAAGGGCAACAACCTTACTCGAACGACATCAGAGGCCCTGCAACGCGTCGATATCACGTCTTGCGAGGATGCTGTATTGTTGAAGCGGATGGGTTGTCGTTAAGCCCATTGGGCCTTTTGAATGGGCCATCTCTCTAGGCTGGGACTGTGAACCGTTATTAAATTAAGTAATTGTGCCCTCAACATGACGGGTGCGATCATACCAGCACTAATGCATGGGATCCCACCAGAACTCTGAAGTTAAGCGTGCTTGGGCGAGAGTAGTACGGAGATGGGTGAACCCCTGGGAAGTCCT
Organism: Ehretia macrophylla; assembly: GCA_037974665.1. NCBI lineage: Eukaryota > Viridiplantae > Streptophyta > Magnoliopsida > Boraginales > Ehretiaceae > Ehretia > Ehretia macrophylla. Next base: position 81,474,724 of record CM075770.1, on the reverse strand, counting down.
TGTGTTGTACCCCTTTTTCAATTTTTTTTGCCCTGGTTAGGGTTGCCAAGACAATTTATCCACCAAATTTCTATTACTGAACCCACGGAACATTGGGCAAGACAACTTCGCTTCACATAGAGGCTGGGCCAGCAAACGGAGGGCGTAGGGCTAGTGACTAGGTCTCCGTCGCTCCGGTGCCCATAAATTTTGATCTGTAAGGAGTTACGCGGTGCACAACATACCGTTGCAAACCTAGATGAGAGCTCTACGACAGAGTCAGCTAGCTTGCTCGCGGTGCCCATTTTTGGTTCCCAAAATCAAATGTTTTCATCAGTTTCAGGCCACTTTTCTTCTTTTGCTATGTTTTTTCATCCCAGATCGTATGTCGTGAGGTGTTAAAAGGACGACAACCTTACTAGCGAGACATTAGGGGGCCGTACAACGCGTCGATATCACATCTTGCGAGAATGCTGCGTTGTTGAAGCGGATAGGTTGTCGTTAAGCCCAGTGGGCCTTTTGAATAGTCCATATCTCTAGGCTGGGACTTTGAATTGTTAACAAATAAATGAATTGTGCCCTCAACATGACAGGTGCGATCATACCAGCACTAATGTACCTGATCCCACCAGAACTCCAAAGTTAAGGTTGTTTGGGTGAGAGTAGTTCAAGGATGGGTGACCCCCTAGAAAGTCCTTGTGTTGCACCCCTTTTTCAATTTTTTTTGCCCTGGTTAGGGTTGCCAAGATACTTTATCTTCCAAATTTCTATTATCGAATCCCACAGAACATTGCGCAAGACAACTTCGCTTCACGTGGAGGCTGGGCCCGCAAACTTAGGGCGTAGGGCTTGTGACCAGGTCTCCGTCGCTTCGATGCCCTTAACTTTTGATCCGTAAGGAGTTACGCGGCGCACAGCATACCGTTGCAAAGCTCTCCGATAGCTCGACGAAGGGGGTAGCGAGCTTGCTCACTGTGCCCTTTTTGGAGCCCAAAATCGCTCGTTATCATCAGTTTCAGGCCAATTTTTTTCTTTTGCTATGTTTTTTCATCCCGGATCGTACGTCGTGAGCTGTTAAAAGGACGACAACCCTACTCGCAGGATATTAGAGGGCACTACAACGCGTCGATATCACATCTTGCGAGGATGCTACGTTGTTGAAGCGGATGGGTTATCGTTAATCCCATTGGGCCTTTTGAATGGGCCATCTCTCTAGGCTGTGACTGTGAACCGTTAACAAATAAAAGAATTGTGCCCTCAACATGACAGGTGCAATCATACCAGCACTAATGCACCGGATCCCATCAGAACTCCGAAGTTAAGCGTGCTTGGGCGAGAGTAGTACGAGGATGGGTGAACCCCTGGGAAGTCCTTGTGTTGCACCCTCTTTTCAATTTTTTTTGCCCTTGTTAGGGTTGTCAAGATACTTTATCTACCAAATTTCTATTACCGAACCCACAGAACATTGGGTAAGACAACTTCGCTTCACGTAGCGGCTGGGCCAGCAGACCAAGGGCGTACGGCTTGTGACCAGGTCTCCGTCGTTCCGGTGCCCATAACTTTTGATCTGTAAGGATATATGCGGCACACAGCATACCGTTGCAAAGCACACTGAGAGCTCTACGATGGGCTCAGCCAGCTTGCTCGCTGTGCTGGTTTTTGGAGCCCAAAATCGAACGATTTCATCACTTTCAGACCTCTTTTCTTTTTTTGCTCTATTTTTTCATCCCAGATCGTAAGTCGTGAGCTGTTAAAAGGATGACAACCATACTAGCGGGACATTATGGGGCCGTACAACGCGTCAATATCACGTCATGCTAGGATGCTGTGTTGTTGAGGCAGATGGGTTATTGTTAAGCCCATTGGGCCTTTTGAATTAGCCATCTCTCTAGGCTGGGACTGTGAACCGTTAACACATAAAGGAATTGTGCCCTCAACTTGACGGGTACGATCATACCAACACCAATGCACCGGATCCTATCAGAACTCCGAAGTTGAGCGTGCTTGGGCGAGAGTAGTACTCGGATAGGTGACCCCCTGGGAAGTCCTCGTGTTGCAGCCCCCTTTTCAATTTCTTTTGCTCCGGTTTGGGTTGCCAGGATACTTTCTCCACCACATTTCTATTATCGAATCCCACGGCACCTTGGGCAAGACAACTTCACTACACGTGGAGGTTAGGCCCGCAAACCGAGGGCGTTGGGCTTGTGACTAGGTCTCCGTCGCTGCGGTGCCCATAACTTTCGATCCGTTAAGCGTTACGTGGAGCACAGCATACCGTTGCAAAGCTCTCCGATAGCTCTACGAAGGGGGCAACAAGTTTGCTCGCTCTGCAATTTTTGGAGCCCAAAATTGAACGTTTTCATTATTTTCAGGCCACCTTTCTTCTTTTGCTTTGTTTTTCCGTCCCGGATCGTACGTCGTGAGCTGTTAAAAGGACGTCAATCTTAGTCGCGGGACATTAGAGGGCCCTACAACGCGTCGATATAACGTCTAGAGAGAATGCTGCGTTGTTGAAGCTGATGGGATATCGTTAAGCCTATTGGGAGTTTTGAATGGTCCATCTCTCTAGGCTGGGACTTTGAACTGTTAATAAATAAAGGAATTGTGCCCTCAACATGACAGGTGCGATCATACCAGCACTAATGCACCGGACCCCATCAGAACTCCGAAGTTAATGGTGCTTGGGCGAGAGTAGTACGAGGATAGGTGACCCCCGGGAAAGTCCTCGTGTTACACCCTCTTTTCAATTTTTTTTGCCCTGGTTAGGGTTGCCAAGATACTTTATCCACGAAATTTCTATTAACGAATCCCACGGAACATTTTGCAAGATAACTTCGCTTCACGTGGAGGCTGGGCCCACAAACTGAGGGCGTAGGGCTTGTGACCAGGTCTCCGTCGCTCTGGTGCCCATAACTTTTATTCGTAAGGAGTTACGTGGCGCACATCATACCGTTGCAAAGCTCTCCGATAACTCTACGAAGGGGGCAGTGAGCTAACTCGCTGTGCGCTTTTTGGAGTCCAAAATCGCACGTTTTCATCAGTTTAAGGCCACTTTTCATCTTTTGCTATATTTTTTCCTCCCGGATCGTACGCCGTGGGCTGTTAAAAGGATGACAACTTTACTCACGGGAAATTAGAGGGCCGTACAATGCGTCGATATCACGTCTTGCGAGGATGCTGCGTTGTTGAAGCAGATGGGTTATCGTTAAGCCCATTGGGCCTTTTGAATGGGCCACCTCTCAATGATCGGACTGTGAACCGTGAACAAATAAAGGAATTGTGCCCTCAACATGACGAGTGCGATCATACCAGCACTAACGCACCGGATCCCATCAGAACTCCGAAGTCAAGCGTGCTTGGGCGAGAGTAGTACGAGGATGGGTGACCCCCTGGGAAGTCCTCGTGTTGCACCCCTTTTCAATTTTTTTTGCCCTGGTTAGGGTTTCCAAGATACTTTATCCACCAAATTTCATTTATCGAATCCCACGGAACATTGGGCAAGACAACTTCGCTTCACGTTGAGGCTGGGCCCGCAAACTGAGGGCGTAGGGCTTGTGACCAGGTCTTCGTCGCTCCAGCACCCATAACTTTTGATCCGTAAGGAGTTACGCGACGTACAGTATACCGTTGCAAAGCTCTCCTTTAGCTCTACGAAGGGGGCAACGAGCCTACTCGCTGTGCCCTTTTTGGAGACCAAAATCACACGTTTTCATCAGTTTAAGGCCACTTTTCTTCTTTTGCTCGATTTTTTCGTCTCGGATCGTACGTCGTGAGTTGTTAAAAGGACGACAACCTTACTCGCAAGACATTAGATGGCCCTACAACGCGTCGATATCCCGTCTTGCTAGGATGCTGCGTTTAATGCGAACTAGCCATCCACATTCATTGCACCATTTGGATGAATTTTCCAGCAAAGATTCAAGTCAAGATTCTATTTTCAAGATTCAAGAACTTCAAGATTCTTCAAGAAGTTTCAAGAAGATTTGAAGATTTAGTCAAGATTTGATTTCTTTGTAATTTTATCCTAGTTTTAGTTTTCAGTTTTAGTTTAATTTCCTATGGACGAATTTAGGTGTTCACACTAGGAGAGAGACTTTCTTGGGCTACAAGATTAGGTGTTCACACTAGAAAGGAGCTTTTCTTGGGCTGCAAGTTTGCTTCCTTTTTAGTTACTATTCACGTTTTTCCTACTTGGGCTAGGGTTTAGGAGTCCTTTTCCAAGCAGGATACTTATTTGTTATTGCCTATATAAGGCACTTTTTGTGATAATAAAGTTAGACAATTCCGAAATTAAATTGTGAGATTATTCTCCTTGAGTTCTCCAAGAGACTCTTTCGAACTTATCAAGGGATTCCTTGCGGCGTGCAACCTTGACTTATCAAGCGGGTTTCCATCCCCGTTTGTGGTCTCTTCACCATACCAAGGTTCTTGGTTTTCTAAGCAGCGGGTTGCGGTTTCCATCATATTCACTATACCAAGGTTCTTGTCTTGCTAGGCAAAGGGTCGCGGTTCCATCCATTCTTGAAAGATCTTGGGTTTGTTTTACCAATCTTGGTGTTGGGTCTTGGCACATGTTAACCAGGTTCGTATCAGCGTTGTTGAAGCAGATGGGTTATCGTTAAGCCCATTGGGCCTTTTGAATTGGCCATCTCTCTAAGCTGGGACTGGGAACCGTTAACACATAAAGGAATTGTGCCCTCAACATGACAGGTGCGATCATACCAGCACTAATGCACCTATCCTATCAAAACTCTGAAGTTAAGCGTGCTTGAGTGAGAGTAGTACTAGGATGGGTAACCCCTTGGGAAGTCCTCTTGTTGCACCCCCCTTTTCAATTTTTTTTTCTCCGGTTTGGATTGCCAAGATACTTTATCCACTACATTTCTATTATCGAAAACCACGGCACCTTGGGCAAGACAACTTCACTTCACGTCGAGGCTAGGCCCGCAAACCGAGGGTGTAGGGCTTGTGACTAGGTCTCTGTCGCTCTGGTGCCCATAACTTTTGATTCGTAAGGAGTTACGCGGCGCACAGCATACCATTGCAAAGTCTCCGACAACTCTACGAATGGGGTAGCGAGCATGCTCGCTGTGTCCTTTTTGGGACCAAAATCTAACCTTTTTATCACTTTCAGGCCACTTTTCTTTATTTGCTATGTTTTTCCGACCCGGATCCTACGTCATGAGCTGTTAAAAGGACGACAACCTTACTCGTGGGACATTAGAGGGCCCTACAACGCGTCGATATCACGTCTTGCTAGGATGCTGCTTTGTTGAAGCAGATGGGTTATCGTTAAGCGCATTGGGCCTTTTGAATGGGCCATCTCTCTAGCCTGGGACTGTGAACCGTTAACACATAATGGAATTGTTCCGTCAACATGACGGGTGCGATCATACCAGTACTAATGTACTGGATCCCATCAGAACTCCGAAGTTAAGTGTGCTTAGGCGATAGTAGTACTAAGATGGGTGACCCCCTGGGAAGTCCTCGCGTTGCACCCCCATTTTCAATTTTTTTTTGCTCCGATTTGGGTTTCCAAGATACTTTATCCACCACATTTCTATTATCGAATCCCACGGCACCTTGGGCAAGACAACTTAGCTTCACATGGAGGCTGGGCCCGTAAACCGAGGCCGTAGGGCTTGTGACCAAATCTCCGTCGCTCCGGTGCCCATAACTTTTGATCCGTAAGGACTTACGCGGCACACAGCACACCGTTGCAAAGTTCTCCGACAGCTCTACGAAGGGGGCAGCGGGCTTGCTCACTATGCCCTTTTTGGAGCACAAAATCGATCGTTTTCATCAGTTTTTGGCCACTTTTCTTCTTTCGCTATGTTTTTTCACGGATTGTACGTCGTGAGCTGTAAAAATGACGATAACCTTACTCGCGGGACAATAGAGGGCCCTACAACGCGTCGATATCACGTCTTGCGAGGATGCTGCGTTGTTGAGGCAGATGGGTTGTCGTTAAGCCAATTGGGCCTTTTGAATGGGCTATCTCTCTAGGCTGGGACAGTGAACCGTTAACAAAGAAAGGAATTATGCCTTCAACATGACTGGTGTGATCATACCAAGACTAATGCACTGGATCCCATCCGAACTCCGAAGTTAAGCGTGCTTGGAGAGAGTAGTACGAGGATGGGTGACCCCCTTGGAAGTCCTCGTGTTGCACCCCCTTTTCAATTTTTTTTGCCCAAGTTAGGGTTGCCAAGATACTTTATCCACCAAATTTCTATTATCGAATCCCACAGAACATTGGGCAAGACAACTTCGCTTCACGTGGAGGCTGGGCTCACAAACTGAGGGCGTAGGGCTTGTGACCAGGTCTCCGTCGCTCCGGCGCCCATAACTTTTGATCCATAAGGAGTTACACAACGTAAATCATACCGTTGCAAAGCTCTCCGATAGCTCTACGAAGAGGGCAGCCAGCTTGCTCGCTTTGCTCTTTTTAGAGCCCAAAACCAAACGTTTTCATCCGTTTCAGGCCACTTTTCTTCTTTTGCACTTTTTTTTCGTCCCAAATCGTACGTCGTGAGCTGTTAAAAGGATGATAACATTACTCGCGGGACACTAGGAGGCCCTACAATGCGTTGATATCACATCTTGCTAGGATGTTGCGTTGTTGGAGGAGATGGGTTATCGTTAAGCCCATTGGGACTTTTGAATTGGCCATCTCTCTAGGCTGGGACTGTGAACTGTTAACACATAAAGGAATTGTGCCCTCAACATGACGGGTGCAATCATACTAGCACTAATGCACCTGATCCTGTCAGAACTTCGAAGTTAAGCGTGCTTGGGCGAGAGTAGTACTAGGATGGGTAACCCCCTGGAAGTCCTCGTGTTGCACCCCCTTTCTCAATTTTTTTTTGCCCTGGTTAGGGTTGCCAAGATACTTCACCAACCAAATTTCTATTACCGAACCCCACGGAACATTGGGCAAGACAACTTTGCTTCACGTAGAGGCTGGGCCAGCAAACCGAGGGTGTAGGGCTTATGACTAGGTCTCTGTCGCTCCGATGCCCATAACTTTTGATCCGTAAGGAGTTACACGGAGCACAGTATACCGTTGCAAAGCTCTCCGACAGCTCTACGAAGGGGGCAGCGGGCTTGCTCGCTATGTCCTTTTTGGAGCACAAAATCGAACATTTTCATCAGTTTTTGGCCACTTTTCCTCTTTCGCTATGTTTTTTCATGGATCGTACGTCGTGAGCTGTAAAAATGACGATAACCTTACTCGCGGGACATTAGAAGGCCCTACAACGCGTCGATATCACATCTTGCGAGGATGCTGCGTTGTTGAGGTGGATGGGTCGTCGTTAAGCCCATTGGGCCTTCTGAATGGGCTATCTCTCTAGGCTGGGACAGTGAACCGTTAACAAATAAAGGAATTATGCCCTCAACATGACGGGTGTGATCATACCAAGACTAATGCACTGGATCCCATCCGAACTCCGAAGTTAAGCGTGCTTGGGAGAGAGTAGTACGAGGATGGGTGACCCCCTTGGAAGTCCTCGTGTTGCACCCCCTTTTCAATTTTTTTTGCCCTGGTTAAGGTTGCCAAGATACTTTATCCACCAAATTTCTATTATCGAATCCCACGGACCATTGGGCCAGACAACTTCGCTTCACGTGGAGGCTAGGCCCGCAAACCGAGGGCGTAGGGCTTGTGACCAGGTCTCTGTCACTCCGGTGCCTAGTATACCGTTGCAAAGCTCTCCGATAGCTCCATAAAGGGGGTAGTGAGCTTGCTCCCTGTGCCCTTTTTGGAGCCCAAAATCGCACGTTTTCATCAGTTTCAGGCCAGTTTTCTTCTTTTGCTTTGTTTTTTGGTCCTGGATCGTATGTAATGAGCTGTTAAAATTACGACAACCTTACTCGCGGGACATTAGAGGGCCCTACAACGTTTCGATATCACGTCTTGCAAGGATGCTGCATTGTTGAAAGAGATGGGTTGTCGTTAAGCCCATTGGTCCTTTTGAATAGGCCATCTATCTAGGCTGGGACTGTGAACTGTTAACACATATAAGAATTGTGCCCTTAACATGACGGATGCAATCAGACTAGCACTAATGCACCGGATCCTATCAGAACTCCGAAGTTAAGTATGCTTGGGCGAGAGTAGTACGAGGATGGGTGACCCCGTGGGAAGTCCTTTTGTTGCACCCCCTTTTCAATTTTTTTTCCCCTGGTTAGGCTTGCCAATATACTTTATCCACCAATTTTTTATTACCGAATCCCACGGAACAATGGGCAACACAACTTCGCTTCACGTAGAGGCTGGGCCTGCAAACCGAGGGTGTAGGGCTTATGACCAGGTCTCCGTCGCTCCAGTGCCCATAACATTTCATCTGTAAGGATTTACGTGGCGCACAACCTACCGTTTTAAAGTTCTCTGAGAGCTCTACGACGAGTGTAGCCTGCTTGCTCACTGTGCCCATTTTGGAGTCCAAAATCGAATGCTTTCATCAGTTCCAGGCCTCATTTCTTCTTTTGCTCTGTTTTTTCGTCCCGGATCGTACGTTGTGATATGTTAAAAGGACAACAACCTTGCTAGCGGGACATTAGGGGGCCCTACAACGCGTCGATATCCCATCTTGCTAGGATGATGCTTTGTTGAAGCGGATGGGTTATCGTTAAGCCCATTGGGCCTTCTGAATGGGCCATCTCACTAGGCTAGGTCTATGAACTGTTAACACATAAAGGAATTGTTCCCTCAACATGACTGGTGCAATCATACCAGCACTAATGCACCGGATCCCATCAGAACTCTGAAGTTAAGCGTGCTTGGGCGAGAGTAGTACTAGGATGGGTGATCCCCTGGGAAGTCCTCGTGTTGCACCCCCCTTTTCAATTTTTTTTGCTCCGGTTTGGGTTGCCTATATACTTTATCGACCACATTTCTATTATCGAATCCCACGGCACCATGGGCAAGACAACTGCGCTTTACGTGGAGGCTGGGCCTGCAAACCGAGGGCGTAGGGCTTGTGACCAGGTCTCCGTTGCTCCGGTGCCCGTAACTTTTGATCCATAAGGAGTTACGCGGTGCACATCATACCATTGCAAAGCTCTCCGATAGCTCTACGAATGGGGCAGCGAGTTTGCTCGCCGTGCCCTTTTTGGAGCCCAAAATTGCACGTTTTCATCAGTTTCAGGCCACTTTTCTTCTTTTGCTCTGTTTTTCCATCCTGGATCGTACGTCGTGAGCAGTTAAAAGGACGACAACCTAACTCGCGGGACATTAGAGGGGCCTAAAACATGTCGATATAACATCTTGCGAGGATGTTGTGTTGTTGAAGCGGATGGGTTGTCGTTAAGCCCATTGGGCCTTTTGAATGGGCCATCTCTCAAGGCTAGGACTGTGAACCGTTAACAAATAAAGGAATTGTGCCCTCAACATGACGGGTGTGATCATACCAACACTAATGCACCGGATCCCATCAGAACTACGAAGTTAAGCATGCTTGGGCGAGAGTAGTACTAGGATGGGTGACCCCCTGGGAAGTCCTCGTGTTGCACCCCCCTTTCAATTTTTTTTCCCTGGTTAGGGTTGCCAAGATACTTTATCCACCACATTTCGATTATCGAATCCCATGGCACGTTGGGCAAGACAAGTTCGCTTCACGTAGAGGCTAGGCCCGCAAACCGAGGGAGTAGGGCTTGTGACCAGGTCTCCGTGGCTCTGGTGCCCATAACTTTTGATCTGTAAAGAGTTACGCGGCACACAACATACCGTTGCAAAGATCTCCGACAGATCTACGAAGGGGGCAGCGAGCTTGATCTCTTTGCCCTTTTTGGAGCCCAAAATTGAACATTTTCATCAGTTTCAGGCCACTTTTCTTCTTTTGCTCTATTTTTTCATCCCGGATCGTACGTCGTGAGCTGTTAAAAGGATGACAACCTTACTAGTTGGACATTAGGGGCCCTATAACGCGTCGATATCCCGTCTTGCTAGGGTGCTGCATTGTTGAAGCAGATGGGTTATCGTTAAGCCCATTAGGCCTTTTGAATTGGCCATCTCTCTAGGCTGGGACTGTGAACCGTTAACACATAAAGGAATTGCTCCCTCAACATGACAGGTGCGATCATACCAGCACTAATGCACCGGATCCCATCAGAACTCCGAAGTTAAGCGTGCTTGAGTGAGTGTAGTACTAGGATGGGTGACCCCCTGGGAAGTCCTCGTGTTGCACCCCCCTTTTCAATTTTTTTTAATCCGGTTTGGGTTGCCAAGATACTTTATCCACCACATTTCTATCATCGAATCCCACGGCACCTTGGGCAAAACAACATCGCTTCTTGTGGAGGCTGGGCCCGCAAACCGAGGGCGTAGGGCTTGTGATCAAGTCTTCATCGCTCCGGTGCCCATAACTTTTGATACGTAAGGAGTTACGTGGCGCACCACATACCGTTGCTAAGCTCTCCGACAACTCTACGAAAGGGGTAGCGATGATGCTCGCTATGTCATTTTTGGGCCCAAAATCCAACGTTTTTATCAATTTCTGGCCACTTTTCTTCTTTCGCTATGTTTTTCCGTCCCGGATCCTGCATCATGAGCTGTTAAAAAGATGACAACCTTACTCGCGGGACATTAGAGGGCCCTACAATACGTCGATATCACGTCTTACGAGGATGCTGCGTTGTTGAAGCGGATGGGTTGTCGTTAAGCCCATTGGGCCTTCTAAATGGGCATCTTTCTAGGTTGGGACTGTGAACCGTTAACACAAAAATGAATTGTGCCCTCAACATGGCAGGTGTGATCATACCAGCACCAATGTACCGGATCCTATCAGAACTACGAAGTTAAGCATGCTTGGGCGAGAGTAGTACTAGGATGGGTGACCCCCTGGGAAGTCCTCGTGTTGCACCCCCCTTTCAATTTTTTTTGCTCCGGTATGGGTTGCCAAGATACTTTATCCACCACATTTCTTTTATCGAATCCCATGGCACCTTGGGCAAGACAACTTCACTTCACGTGGAGGTTGGCTCGCAAACCGAGGGCGTAGGGCTTGTGACTAGGTCTCTGTCGCTCCGGTGCCCAAAACTTTCGATCCGTAAGGCGTTACGTGGCGCACAGCATACCGTTGCAAAGCTCTCGGATAGCTCTACGAAGGGGGCAGCAAGCTTACTCGCTCTGCAATTTTTGGAGCCCAAAATCGAACGTTTTCATCAGTTTCAGGCCACTTTTATTCTTTTGCTATGTTTTTCCATCCTGGATCGTACGTCGTGAGCTGTTAAAAGGACGTCCTCCTTAGTCGCGGGACATTAGAGGGCCCTACAACGCGTCGATATAACGTCTTACGAGAATTCTGCGTTGTTAAAGCTGATGGGTTATCGTTAAGCCTATTGGGCCTTTTGAATGGTCCATCTCTCTAGGCTGGGACTTTGAACCGTTAACAAATAAAGGAATTCTGCCATCAACATGACAGGTGCGATCATACTAGCACAAATGCACCGGATCCCATCAGAACTCTGAAGTTAAGCGTGCTTGGGCGAGAATAGTACTAGAATGGGTGACCCCCGGGAAAGTCCTCGTGTTATACTCCCTTTTCAATTTTTTTGCCCTGGTTAGGGTTGCCAAGATACTTTATCCACCAAATTTCTATTACCGAATCCCACGGAACATTGGGCAAGGCAACTTCGCTTCACGTGGAGGATGGGCCCGCAAACCGAGGGCATAGGGCTTGTGACCAGGTCTCCGTCGCTCCGGTGCCCATAACTTTTGATCCGTGAGGATTTACGTGGCGCACAGCATACCGTTGCAAAGCTCTCCGACAGCTTTACAAAGGGAGCAGCTAGCTTGCTCGCTGTGCCCTTTTTGGAGCCCAAAATCGAACGTTTTCATCAGTTTCAGGCCACTTTTCATTTTTTGCTCTATTTTTTCACCTCGGATCATACGTCATGGACTGTTAAAAGGACGACAACCTTACTCGCGGGACATTAGAGGGGCCTACAACGCGTCGATATAACGTCTTGCGAGGATGCAATGTTGTTGAAGCAGATGGGTTGTCGTTAAGCCGATTGGGCCTTTTGAATGGGCCATCTCTCTAGGCTGGGACTGTGAACCGTTAACAAATAAAGGAATTGTGCCCTCAACATGACGGGTACGATCATACCAGCACTAATGCACCGGATCCCATCAGAACTCCGAAGTTAAGCGTGCTTGGGCGAGAGTAGTACTTGGATGGGTGACCCCCTGGGAAGTCCTCTTGTTGTACCCCTTTTTCAATTTATTTTGCCCTCGTTAGGGTTGCCAAGATACTTTATCCACCAAATTTCTATTATCGAATCCCACGGAACATTGGGCAAGACAACTTCGTTTCATGTGGAGGCTGGGCCCGCAAACTAAGGGCGTAGGGCTTGTGAACAGGTCTTCGTAGCTCCGGTGCCCATTACTTTTGATTCGTAATGAGTTACGCGACGTACAGTATACCGTTGCAAAGCTCTCCGATAGCTCTACGAAGGGGGCAGCGAGCTTACTCGTTGTGCCCTTTTTGGAGACCAAAATCGCACGTTTTCTTCAGTTTCAGGCCACTTTTCTTCTTTTGCCCTATTTTTTTATCCCGGATCCTACGTCGTGAGCCGTTAAAAGGACGACAACCTTACTCGCGGGACATTATAGGGCCCTACAACGCGTCGATATCACATCTTGCTAGGAGGTTGCGTTGTTGAAGCAGATGGGTTATCGTTAAGAGCATTGGGCCTTTTGAATTGGCCATCTCTCTAGGCTGGGACTGTGAACCGTTAACACATAAAGGAATTGTGTCCTCAACATGACGGGTGCGATCAAACCAGCACTAATGCATCGGATCCCATTAGAACTCCGAAGTGAAGCGTGCTTGAGTGAGAGTAGTACTAGGATGGGTGACCCCCTGGCAAGTCCTCGTGTTGCACCCCCCTTTTCAATTTTTTTTGTTCCGGTTTGGGTTGCCAAGATACTATATCCACTACATTTCTATTATCGAAAACCACGGCATCTTGGGCAAGACAACTTTGCTTCACGTCGAGGCTAGGCCCGCAAATCGAGGGCGTAAGGCTTGTGACCTGGTCTCCGTCGCACCGGTGCCCATAACTTTTGATCCGTAAGGAGTTACTCGACGCACAGCATACCGTTGCAAAGCTCTCCGATAGTTCTACGATGGGGATAGCGAGCTTGCTCGCTGTGCCCTTTTTGGAGCCTAAAATTGAACGTTTTCATCAGTTTCCGGCTACTTTTCTTCTTTAGCTCTGTTTTTCCGTCCTGGATCGTACGTCGTGAGCTGTTAAAAGGATGACAACCTTACTCGTGGGACACTAGAGGGCCTAACAATGCGTCAATATCACGTCTTACGAGGATTCTGCGTTGTTGAAGCGGATGGGTTGTCGTTAAGCCCATTGGGCCTTTTGAATTGACCATTTCTCTACGCTGGGACTGTGAAACGTTAACAAATAAAGGAATTGTGCACTCAACATGATGGGTGCGATCATACCAGGACTAATGCACCGAATCCCATCAGAACTCCGAAGTTAAGGGTTCTTGGGCGAGAGTAGTACCAAGATGGGTGACCCCATGGGAAGTCCTCGTGTTGCACCCCCTTTTTCAATTTTTTTTGCTCCGATTTGGGTTGCCAAGATACTTTATCCACCACATTTCTATTATCGAATACCACTGCACCTTGGGCAATACAACTTCTCTTCATGTGGAGCCTGGGCCCGCAAACCGAGGGCGTAGGTCTTGTGACTAGGTCTTCGTCGCTCTGGTGCCCATAACTTTTGATCCATAAGGAGTTACGCAGTGCACAACATACCGTTGCAAAGCTCTCGGAGAGCTCTACGACAGGGGCAGCCAGCTTGCTCGCTGTGCACATTTTTTTAGCCCAAAATCGAATGTTTTCATCAGTTTCGTGCCACTTTTCTTCTTTTGCTCAGTTTTTTCATCCTGGATCGTACGTCGTGAGTTGTTAAAAGGATGACAACCTTACTCGCGGGACATTAGAGGGCCTTACAGTGTGTCGATATCACGTATTGTAAGGATGCTGCGTTGTTGAAGCAGATGGGTTATCGTTAAGCCCATTGAGCCTTTTGAATTGGCCATCTCTCCAGGCTGGGACTGTGAACCGTTAACACATAAAGGAATTGTGCCCTCAACATGACGGTTGCGATCATACCAGCACTAATGTACTGGATCCCATCAGAACTCCGAAGTTAAGAGAGCATAGGCGAGAGTAGTAGTAGGATGGGTGACCCCCTGGGAAGTCCTCGTGTTGCACCCCCCTTTTCAATTTTTTTTTGCTCCGGTTTGGGTTGCCAAGATACTTTATCCACCACATTTCTATTATCGAATCCCACGGCACCTTGGGCAAGACAACTTCGCTTCACGTGGAGGCTGGGCCAGCAAACCGATGGCGTAGGGCTTGTGACCACGTCGCCGTCACTCTGGTGTCCATAACTTTTGATCCGTAAGGAGTTACGCGGCGCACAACATACCGTTGGAAAGCTCTTCGAGAGCTCTACGACGGGGGCAGCGGGCATGCTCGCTATGCCCTTTTTGGAGCCCAAAATCGAATGTTTTCATCAGTTTCAGGCCACTTTTCTTCTATTACTATGTTTTTTCATCACGGATCGTACGTCGTGAGCTGTAAAAACGACGATAACCCTACTCGCGGGACAATATAGGGCCTTACAACGCGTCGATATCACGTCTTGCGAGGATGCTGCGTTGTTGAGGCGGATGGGTTGTCGTTAAACCCATTGGGCCTTTTGAATGGGCTATCTCTCTAGGCTGGAACTGTGAACCGTTAACAAATAAAGGAATTGTGCCCTCAACATGACGGGTGTGATCATACCAGGACTAATGCACTGGATCCCATCAGAACTCCGAAGTTAAGCGTGCTTGGGCGAGAGTAGTATGAAGATGGGTGACCCCCTGGGAAGTCCTCGTGTTGCACCCCCTTTTCAATTTTTTTTGCCTAGGTTAGGGTTGCAAAGATACTTTATCCACCAAATTTCTATTATCGAATCCCACAGAACTTTGGGCAAGACAACTTCGCTTCACGTGGAGGCTGGGCTCGCAAACTGAGGGCATAGGGCTTGTGACCAGGTCTCCGTCGCTCCGGCGCCCATAACTTTTGAGCCGTAAGCAGTTACGCAACGTACAGCATACCGTTGCAAAGCTCTCCGATCGATCTACGAAGGGGGCAGCGAGCTTGCTTGCTGTGCCCTTTTTGGAGCCCAAAATTGCACGTTTTCATCAGTTTCAGGCCACTTTTCTTCTTTTCCTATGTTTTTTCGTCCCGGATCGTACGTCGTGAGCTGTTAAAAGGATGACAACCCTAGTCGCGGGACATTAGAGGGCCCTACAATGCATCGATATCACGTCTTGCTAGGATGATGCATTGTTGAAGGAGATGGGTTATCGTTAAGCCCATTGGGCCTTTTTAATTGGCCATCTCTCTAGGCTGGGACTGTGAACTGTTAACACATAAAGGAATTGTGCCCTCAACATAACGGGTGCAATCATACTAACAGTAATGCACCAGATCCCATCAGAACTCCGAAGTTTGGCGCGCTTGGGCGAGAGTAGTACAAGGATGGGAGACCCCTAAGGAAGTCCTCATGTTGCACCCCCTTTTCAATTTTTTTTGCCCTGGTTAGGGTTGCCAAGATACTTTATCCACCAAATTTCTATTACCGAATCCCACGGAACATTGGGCAAGACAACTTTGCTTCACGTAGAGGCCGGGCCTGCAAACCGAGGGCGTAGGGCTTGTGACCAGGTCTCCGTCAATCCGGTGCCCATAACTTTTGTTCCGTAAGGAGTTACGCGGCGCACAACTTACCGTTTTAAAGCTCTCTGAGAGCTCTACGATGGGGGCAGCCAATTTGCTCGCTGTGCCCTTTTTGGAGAACAAAATCGAACATTTTCATCAATTTCAAGCCACTTTTCTTCTTTTGCTCTGTTTTTTCATCCCGGATCGTACGTCTTGAGCTGTTAAAAGGACGATAACCTTACTAGCGGGCCATTAGGGGGCCCTACAACGCGTCGATATCACGTCTTGCGAGGATGATGCATTGTTGAAGGAGATGGGTTATCGTTAAGCCCATTGAGCCTTTTGAATTGGCCATCTCTCTAGGCTGGGACTGTGAACTGTTAACACATAAAGGAATTGTGCCCTCAACATGACTGATGCAATCGTACTAGCACTAATGCACCAGATCCCATCAGAACTCTGAAGTTAAGCATGCTTGGGCGAGAGTAGTACTAGGATGGGTGATCCCCCGGGAAGTCCTCGTCTTGCCCCCCCCTTTTCAATTTTTTTTGCTCTGGTTTGGGTTGACAAGATACTTTATCCACAACATTTCTATTATCAAATCCCACGGCACCTTGGGCAAGAAAACTGCGCTTTACGTGGAGGCTGGGACCGCAAAACGAGGGTGTAGGGCTTGTGACCAGGTCTCCGTCGCTCTGGTGCCCATAACTTTTGATCCGTAAGGAGTTACGCGCTGTATAGCATACCGCTACAACGCTTTCCAATAGCTCTACGAACGGGGCAGCGAGCTTGTGCGCTGTGCCCTTTTTGGAGCCCAAAATCTCACGTTTTCATCAATTTCAGGCCACTTTTCTTCTATTGCTCTGTTTTTCCATCCCAGATCGTACGTCATGAGCTGGTAAAAGGACGACAACCTTACTCGCAAGACATTAGAGGGCCCTATAACGAGTCGATATCAAGTCTTGCGAGGATGCTGCGCTGTTGAAGTGGATGGGTTGTCGTTAAGCCTATTGGGCCTTTTGAATGGGCCACCTCTCTAGGTTGGGACTGTGAACCGTTAACAAATAAAGGAATTGTGCCCTCAACATGACGGGTGCGATCATACCAGTAATAATGCACCGGATCCCATCAGAACTCCAAAGTTAAGCATGCTTGGGTAAGAGTAGTACGAGGATGGGTGACCCCTTGGGAAGTCCTCATGTTGCACCACATTTTTAATTTTTTTTACCCTGGTTAGGGTTGCCAGGATACTTTATCCACCAAATTTCTATTACTGAATCCCACGGAATATTGGGCAAGACAACTTCGCTTCACGTAGAGGCTGGGCCCGCAAACCGAGGGCGTAGGGCTTCTGACCAGGTCTCCGTCGCTCCGGTGCCCTTAACTTTTGATCCGTAAGGAGTTACGCGACGCACAACATACCGTTGCAAAGCTCTCTGAGAGCTCTACGATGGGGGCAGCCAGCTTGCTCGCTGTGCTCCTTTTTGGAGCCCAAAATCGAACGTTTTCATCAGTTTCAGGCCACTTTTCTTCTTTTGCCCTATTTTTTCATCCCGTATCGTATGTCATGAGCTGTTAAAAGGACGATAACGTTACTAGAAGGACATTAGGGGGCCCTAGAACGCGTCGATATCACCAGTTACTAGGATGCTGGGTTGTTGAAGCAGATGGGTTATCGTTAACCCCATTGGGCCTTTTGAATTGACCATCTCTCTAGGCTGGGACTGTGAACCGTTAACACATAAAAGAATTGTGCCCTCAACATGAAGGGTGTGATCATACCAGTACTAATGCACCAGATTCCATCAGAACTCCGAAGTTAAGCGTGCTTAGGCGAGACTAGTACTAGGATGGGTGTCCTCCTGGGAAGTCCTCGTGTTGCACCCCCCTTTTCAATTTTTTTTGCTCCATTTTGGGTTGCCAAGATACTTTATCCACAACATTTCTATTATCGAATCCCATGGCACCTTGGGCAAGACAACTTCGCTTCATGTGGAGGCTAGGCCCGCAAACCGAGGGCATAGGGCTTGTCACCAGGTCTCGTTCGCTCCGGTGCCCATAACTTTTGATCTGTAAGGAGTTACGCGGCACACAGCATACCGTTGCAAAGCTCTCCGACAGCTCAACGAAAGGGGCAGTGAGCTTGCTCACTGTGTCCTTTTTGGAGCCCAAAATTGAACATTTTCATCAGTTTCAGGCCACTTTTCTTCTTTAGCTCTGTTTTTTCATCCCGGATCGTACGTCGTGAGCTATTAAAAGGACGACAACCTTACTAGCGGGACATTAAGGGGCCTTACAACGCGTCAATATCCCGTCTTGCTAGGATGCTGCATTGTTGAAGTAGATGGGTTATCGTTAAGCCCATTAGGCCTTTTGAATTGGCCATCTCTCTAGGCTGGGACTGTGAACCGTTAACACATAAAGAAATTGTGCCTTCAACATGACGGGTACGATCATACCAGCACTAATGCACCAGATCCCATCAGAACTTCAAATTTAAGCGTGCTTGGGCGAGAGTAGTATTAGGATGGGTGACCCCTACGGAAGTCCTCGTGTTGCACCCCCTTTTTCAATTTTTTTTGCTCCGGTTTGGGTTGCCAAGATACTTTATCCACTATATTTCTATTATCGAATCCCACGGCACCTTGGGCAAGACAACTTCGCTTCTCGTGGAGGCTGGGCCCGCAAACCGAGGTTGTAGGGCTTGTGACCAGGTCTCCGTCGCTCCAGTGCCCATAACTTTTGATCTGTAAGAAGTTACGTGGCGCACAACATACTGTTGCAAAGCTCTCCGACAGCTCTACGAAGGGGGTAGCGAGCATGCTCGCTGTGTCCTTTTTGGGCCCAAAATCCAACGTTTTTATCAGTTTCAGGCCACTTTTCTTCTTTTGCTATGTTTTTTCATCCCGTATCCTATGTCGTGAGTTGTTAAAAGGACGACAACCTTACTCGCGGGACATTAGAGGGCCCTACAACGCGTCGATAATACGTCTTGCGAGAATGCTGCGTTGTTGAAGCGGATGGGTTGTCATTAAGCCCATTGGGCCTTTTGAATGGTCCATCTCTCTAGGTTGGGACTGTGAATTGTTAACAAATAAATGAATTGTACCCTCAACATAGCGGGTGCGATCATACCAGCACTAATGCACCGAATCCCATCAGAACTCCGAAGTTAAGCGTGCTTGGGCGAGAGTAGTACTAGGATGGGTGACCCTTTGGGAAGTCCTCGTGTTGCACCCCCTTTTCAATTTTTTTTGCCCTGGTTAGGGTTGCCAATATGCTTTATCCACCAAATTTCTATTACCGAATCCCACGGAACATTGGTCAAGACAACTTCGCTTCACATAGAGGCTAGGCCAGCAAACTGAGGGCGTAGGGCTTGTGACCAAGTCTCTGTCTCTCCGGTGCCCATAACTTTTGATCATTAAGGAGTTACGCGGCGCACAACATACCGTTGCAAAGCTCTTAGAGAGCTCTACGACGGGGGTAGCCAGCTTGCTCGCTTTGCCCATTTTTGGAGCCCAAAATCGAACATTTTCATCACTTTCAGGCCACTTTTCTTCTTTTGCTCTATTTTTTCATCCTGGATCGTGCGTCGTGAGCTGTTAAAAGGATGACAACCTTACTAACGCGACATTAGGGGGCCCTACAATGCGTCGATATCCCGTGTTGCTAGGGTGCTGCGTTGTTGAAGCAGATGGGTTATCGTTAAGCCCATTGGGCCTTTTGAATTGGCCATCTCTCTAGGCTGGGACTGTGAACCGTTAACACATAAGGAATTTTGCCCTCAACATGACGGGCGCGATCATACCCGCACTAATGCACCGGATCCCATCAGAACTCCGAAGTTAAGTGTGCTTGGGCGAGAGTAGTACTATGATAGGTAACCCTCTGGGAAGTCGTCGTGTTGCACCCCCCTTTTCAATTTTTTTTCCTCCGGTTAGGGTTGCCAAGATACTTTATCCACCACATTTCTATTATCGAATCCCACGGCACCTTGGACAAGACAACTTCGCTTCACGTGGAGGCTGTGTGAGGCCCGACCCCGATTTGCGTGCGAAACCTAGCTTCGTGTGCCCTAATCTAGATTTGAGTGCCATGACCTAGGTTTAAGAAACGAGCCCATTTTATGTGCCATGCATTGAATTACGTGCATTAGTTTGGGATTATGTGCATTTACTTGAAAAACGTGTGTTCGTCTCGTAGTTCGTGACCTACCTCGTAGTGCGTGCCTAGACCTAGGAAAGCGTGCCTTCACGCTAATCAAGAAAGCATCTTCAACGAAGCACTAGGCTATTAAACAATCCTACAAAATCCACTAACAATATGATAATCCAAATTCTATCCACTAGGAGACAAAAATGCACCAAACACAAAACATTCCTTATTCTTTATTCATTATTCCTTTTGCACTTTCAAGATACCATTAAAATAACACTCAACCAAGACAAAATTCAGAATTATGCCGATGTTTGGCCGGCCATATCATGTTTTGAGCAATAAAATTTGAACAACATAAGTTATTGTGCATGCTTAGATATTCTATGACACAAAGGCATTAAAAAATTGCTCAAAAATCCTACCACTTGCACAATATTTTCGGCCACTTCATCCTTGCCCATCCTAGCAATTTCAAAATAGCATATTGGAGACACAAAATGCAGAATTTGGGAGCCCAAGGCCGACATTCTCCTTGAACATGCAAAAGGCTTGAATTGTTGTCATCTTTCTTCATTCTCTTTCATTCTTATTCACTTCCCTCTCATTTCTTACTCTCTCTCTTGGCCCGAGCTGCACATTACTCCCTCCATAGCTTCTCTCCCTCACAACATAGCAAATCAAGTTAAGCAACCATCAAAAAATCGAAGCAAGCAAGCTAGAGTTCGAAAACACTCATGCATGTGCATTGAAGCTTCATAATCGGCTTAGGTGAGCTTCTCAACATCCAGTTGTTTTCTTCATGTTTTAACCTCATGCATGTGCTAAGAGTTTGATCACTAAGCTAGGAAAAATAGAGAAAAGCTAGTTGGGTTGTTGCCTAAGCAAGGAGAAGGAGAAAGTTGTGCTTCAACAAAGGTTTTGAGCATTTTGTGGTTGATTGCTAAGGTGAGGGTTAAAACCTTTTGAAAACTCTTTAAAAACTCACATGCTTGCTCATAAATGTGTGTATTTGCTTCTGTACTTGAGATATATGGTCGTTCATAAGCTTAAACAACCATGCATGGCAAGATCTTTGCTTGAAAATGATGCTAGGTGAAGTCGAAATGGATGACAGCTCTCTGACCAATCTGGTCGAGGTACGTTTAGCTAAGCAAATGATGTTGAAAATGCTTGAAAATTGGCGGACGACTAGTTTGGCCAGTTTTGAACTTTTTTCCCAGAAATAGGCCGAAGCTAATTTTGATTCTAAAGTCCTAAAATTGGCAAATCTTTAAAATGTGACCAAATCTGGAAATCTGGAAAAATGAAGCAGGTTTTGGCAGATGCACTGACCCTGTGGAACGAACCAAATTTGACTTAGTAAATATTGTCCAAAATGCATGAAATTTGGTGTACTGCTATATTTTTCAGTTCTGGACAATTTTGTCAGAAATGGACCAATGCTAAAACTGACCCTAAGGATCTCAAAAACGTCAATTTCTGAAAAGTGTGCAAATCTGGGCAGTTTTGTGTTACCTTACTATTTCGGCTATAACTAATGATTCTGAACTCCAATTGATGCATGGATTGTTTCTGATTTTATTTAACTTCTTAAGCTTTAATTTGAAATCTTATTCACTGAATTTCTAGATTGTTTGATTATCCTATTGATTGTGAGAAACAGCCTATTGCAGTAAAGGTTTCATTTAGTTACATGCATAGGAAAATTGTTGTAACCTCTCTTGTGGTACTAATTGTGTGGAAATGTGGTGTTGGGATGTTGTGTGGACTGTTTTGAATGTTTGAGGATGTTGAATTAAATGATGTGTGGTTTGAGATTGACATTGAGTTGGGTTGAGGCTCAAATTGCACGAATATACATGAAATGGAAGTCCTAATGACTAGGTAGTTTTGCTAAGTGTTGATCATTTGGATATTGTGTGGTAATTATACACTTAGTGGGCTGCCCGTGATTGTTTTATAACTTCAAAAGTGATCTTGACCGTTGCATGTTGTCAAATAAGCTTTCTTGCTACCGAACCCATGTTAATTTCACTGCATGTTGAATAATCTTATCACTTGATTACGTGGGCTTCTTAATGAGTTATATGTCCTGTTTTACATGTGTTACATAGCTGCCCGTTTAATTTTCATATAACTCTATATGCCTTTCAAGTAAAATTTCCTGTCTTATCGTGTCCTGCTTGTTTGCCTGTCAATGTGCAATCTTATGACTGTCCGGAGGCAACCTACTTTGTTGTCCTCCTACTATGATACATTACCTGTCATGAATGTGCATTGCATACAAGGTTGCAACCTTTCCTATCGGCATAGTAGCGATCAAGCACACCGGGCAGCATCGGGCTTACCGGTGCACCCGTGACTACCATGGTCCCATTCCCTCTCTCACTTGGGGGCTAGACTTCCTCGGAGAGTTCGGTCGTAGGATTTCGGGGTACATCCGGAGTACACCCACCTGGCGTGTTTGGGGGATGATTTGAAGTCGGCCGCAACAATTGATCCTGGAACTGATCTGAGAGCAAAAGCTCACTGTATCCTTTTTACTATGTGTATAAGTACTCTCGCTTGGTTCCTAGAGAACCTCGGGGAGGAAAGACCGGTATTCCTGTTCTGTACTTGTATTTCTGTACTTTTCATGTTTGATAAAGGGATTTTCATAAGTTTAACCAGAAAATGAGTTTCAAAACTTATTTCTCGTTCCCCCTCGCTGAGTTCATAAGGACACACCCTCTTTTATCATCTCAGGTGAAGAAGAACAGGTACAGGAACCCGAGGACAATGTGCCTAATGATGAACCCCTGGAGTGATTGCCTGTCATTGTTGTTTTGCTTGAACGTGACTACTTGTGTACTTTGTGCTGCTTGAAGACCATTTATTTTATGTTGCTTGTTGTTGCTAATGTAAAAGACCCCCGTTGTAATTTGGGGTCTAATTTTGGTTTGTACTCATATTAAGTAGACTAATGCTAGACGTGACACTATTGTGATCGTTTTGCTTTTATCACCGATAGTATCTATCTTAGGTTATGATGCTTAGTTAAGATCTAAGTAAATGAACTTATCCAATCTTAACAGGTACTTGTTATTGAGCTAAGAGCAACAGGTATAATTGTAACGAGGACATACAAACAAATGAGACATAGTATCATGCTAGGCTATAAATCAAACAGGACGTCGCATAACCAATAGACAATTCATTTGATGGTAAACTAGTAATCTTAGTTGGAAATGGGTTTGAGATGGTAAATTTTGAGGCATTTGGAGAATTAGGTCAAACCAAAGGGCCAATTACAGCCATTATGTTGCCGGTTTTCCAGGAAAACTTTGGAGTTTAGACTAAAATCACTAGGTGTTAATCTTCATAAACAGCTAAGTACACGATATTACTTGAATGTTAGTTCACACCCTAGTCTAACCTTATAGGCCGGGTTGGGGCGTGACACTTTAGAAGAATGGTATCAGAGCTTAGATTGCTTAAGCCGGGTTTAACTCTCGGACCGTGGGTAGAGCCCTATGATAATTAGGATGACTTGTTTGTGTGTTATTGTGTTAAATGTGCCTCCTATGTTCCATGTGCTTAAGTGACTTATATGCCTTAAATGTTTTTAGAATTGTACCTATATTATGTTGCATATCAAATGCCTTAGATTCTTAATTGTCACATTTCAATAAATTGTGCATCGTAATCTGTGCCTTTAGATGGTTGGCCCTAGTACCCGTACTACTAATAGGAGCGGTGAACCTCAAGAGACCGGGGATGCTTATCAGACTAATCCCGGTATAGCTATGTTTAATATGATGGCAACTGCCATGGATCGTGTATCACGTGTGATGGAGCGTCAGGATGCTCGTGAAGCCAATAACAACATCAATAACAGGAATGAGGGTAATCATGGGAGACATAGCAGAATAAGGGAATTCCTTGACTTTCGCCCGTCTAAATTCTACGGGGAAGCTGATGATGAGAAAACAGAGGCTTGGCTGTCCGAGATCGAGAAGATTTTCAGGCCACTTGATTATACAGATGAAGATAAATTGGAGTTTGCTGTATTTCTGTTGCACGGGGATGCCGAGCATTGGTGGCACACTGTAGAGGCACTGTGGGAGACTGATCAGACACCTCGCTTGTGGGGTAATTTCGTTAAGGCGTTTAAGGAGAAATATGTACCTACAGTCTCCAGGCAGAGGCGGATCGAGGAGTTCATGCACTTGACCCAGGGTAATATGACGGTGGCCCAGTACGAGGCTCGTTTCGACCGACTATCCCGTTATGCTCAATATATGGTTTGTACTCCAGAGGCAAAAATGTGGAAATTTACTGTTGGATTGACGCGAGAGTTTCAGGACCAGTTAGCTTCTCATGACTTCGAGACTTATTCTGCTCTCTTTGCTGCTACCTCTCGAGTTGAGAAGAGGAAACTAGATGGAGCCGGTTCGAGTCAGCCAAACAAGAAACCATACCAGCCCCCAAGTCAGCAGAGAAAATTCCAGAGTCAGGGTCGTAATCAGGGCCAGAGCCAGAGAAGGTCAGGGAATAACCGTGGCCCGACGAAAGCGTCATCAGCCTCTTCCGCCCGCGGATCCACAGGTAGTTCACCTGCTACTCAGTCCGTCAGCTGTTCATATTATGACAGGAAGGGGCATACCGAGGCCCAGTGTTGGAGGAAGTTGGGACGATGTTTGAGGTGCGGCAGTGATCAGCATCAGATCAAGGATTGCCCTAAACGTCAGGCAGGGCAGAATCAGGTTAAACCAGCCGGTAGAGGCAAGACTCCAGTTCCTAGGGTCCAGGCTCGAGCCTATGCTACCGAGTGCGAGGAGATTCCAGATGAGATCACTGTTGTTGAAGGTACATTCTTCATACTGAATCAACCTGTTAAGGTGTTAATTGATCCGGGTGCTACTCATTCATTTATTACTCCCTTATGTGTGGAATGTGTGAAATTGAAGTTGTATGTTTTCCATATGAAGTAGAAGTTGGTACTCCAATGGGTTCTAAACTTGTAACTAGTTCAGCTTGTAAAGCATGTAAAATCCAAATTAAGGATAGGGAATTCTCAGCCAATCTTATTGTATTACCTTTTCGAGACTATGAGGTCATTTTAGGGATGGACTGGCTGGCAAAACATCATGTCCAACTGGATTGCCGGGCAAAGATTATAACGTTCTGGGTACCTAATCAACCGATACTGGAGATTTTGGGTCGAAGAGATTTCACCGGGAGTTCCATCATTTCATCTACAAAAGCAGTGAAGTCCTTGAGGAAAGGGTGCAACGGATACTTGGCTTACCTTATCAACAAGTCGTCAGATAAAGCAAAATTGGAGGAGATGCCTGTGATCAAAGACTATGCAGATGTGTTCCCAGAAGAATTACCCGGTTTACCCTCGAATCGGGAGATAGAGTTTGTTATAGAATTGCTTCCTGGCGCCCAGCCGATATCTAAGGCTCCCTATCGTATGGCACCGGTCGAGCTACAAGAATTGAAGGACCAATTGCAAGGATTGCTGAAGAAGGAATTTGTACAACCGAGCTCTTCACCATGGGGTGTGCCAGTACTATTTGTTAAGAAGAAAGACGGAACGTTGAGTCTATGCATTGACTATCGAGGTTTGAACCAAGTGACTATCAAGAATAAATACCCACTTCCCCTGATTGACGAATTATTTGATCAAGTGCAAGAAGCCAAAGTGTATTCGAAACTCGACTTGAGGCAAGGGTATTATCAGTTGCGGATCAAGAAGGAAGATGTGCCTAAAACGGCTTTCAGGACGAGATATGGGCATTATGAATATGTGGTGATGCCTTTTGGACTAACTAATGCCCTTGCAGCTTTTATGGATTTGATGCATAGGGTGTTTCAACCCTACTTGGACCAATTTGTGGTGATCTTCATTGATGATATTTTGGTATACTCGAAATCGGAGGCGGAGCATGAGCAACATCTGCGATTGGTACTGCAGAAACTTCGAGAGCACCAATTGTATGCAAAGTTTAGCAAATGTGAATTTTGGTTGCAGCAGATTGCATTTTTGGGGCATATCATATCCCAAGAGGGAATAGCGGTAGATCCAGCAAAGATCGATGCAGTGATGTCTTGGAAGAAGCCGGAAAACGTTACGGAAGTTCGGAGTTTTCTTGGTCTAGCCGGCTATTACCGAAGGTTCGTGAAGGATTTCTCTAAGATTGCAGGACCGCTTACAAAGCTCACTCAAAAGAAAACCAAGTTCGTGTGGGATGATAAGTGTGAGAACAGCTTCCAAGAGTTGAAGAAAAGATTGACTACCGCACCAATTCTTGCATTGCCTGAAGGGAGTCAAGGTTTCGTAATCTATAGCGATGCTTCGAAAGAAGGACGGGGATGTGTATTGATGCAAAATGGAAGAGTGATTGCATATGCTTCTAGGAAACCAAAGCCGTATGAGATGAATTACCCGACACATGATTTGGAGTTAGCGGCTATTGTGTTTGCACTCAAGAAATGGAGGCATTATCTGTGGGGTAACAAGTTTGAGGTATTTACCGATCATAAGAGCTTGAAATACTTGTTCTCTCAAAAAGAGTTGAATATGAGGCAAAGGCGGTGGATGAAGCTTTTGGACGATTATAACTACTCAATTAATTATGTGCCCGGTAAGGCGAACGTAGTTGCAGATGCCTTAAGCAGAAAAGCAAGCATGGCGAAACTGGAAGTCAAGGTGCAGAAGTTATTGGAGGAAGCGTGTCTGTGGAAACCACAATTGACTTAGAAAGGGTTACTTTTTGCCACTACCCAAGTTCAATCGACTTTGTTATCTGAGTTACGAGAGGCTCAACCGAAGGACCAATAGTTTTAGAAGATTAAGGAAAGTAACGCAGATTTTAAGTTTCATGATGATGGTATTTGGAGATTTAGGAACTGGGTTTGTATTCCCAATGAGCCAGAGCTGAAAAAGAAGATTTTTGAGGAAGCACATAATTCAAGATATACTATTCACCCCGGCGGAACAAAGATGTATCGGGATTTGAAGCAACACTACTGGTGGAATAGCATGAAAAGAGAAATTGCGGAGTTTGTAGCACGGTGTTTGACTTGCCAGAGAGTCAAAGCAGAACATCAATGACCCGCAGGTTTACTTCAACCGTTGGAGATTCCTCAATGGAAATGGGAACATATAACTATGGATTTTTTTATGGACCTGCCTAGATCACGAAAGGGTTGTGACGTCGTTTGGGATATAGTGGATAGATTGACTAAGTCAGCGCACTTTTTACCAATGAACAAGGAGGATAGTCCTGAGGATTTGGGAGATATGTATGTGGCGGAGATTGTAAGATTGCACGGGATGCCTGTGAGTATTGTATCGGATAGGGATCCTCGTTTTACTTCCTGATTTTGGAAGAGATTGCAGGAAGCTTTGGGGACGAAATTGAGTTTTAGCGCGGCTTATCACCCTCAGACCGATGGTCAATCGAAGAGAACTATTTATATTTTTGGAGGATATGCTGAGGGCATGTGTGTTGGACTTCGGGAAAGGTTGGGAGAAATATCTATCTCTAGCAAAGTTCGCCTACAACAATAGTTATTAGGCCACGATCGGGATGGCCCCTTTTGAGGCGCTGTATTGACGTAAGTGTCGATCCCCAATCTACTGGGATGAAGTAGGTGAGACGAAGACTTTTGACCCAACCCTTTTACCTGAACTGATGAAGACTGTTGATAACATCCACCTCATCCGGAAACGGATGCTTATCGCCCAGAGCAGGCAGAAGAGTTATGCAGACCGACGAAGACAGAGTCTCGAGTTTGAGGTTGGCGACAAGGTGTTCTTGAAGATATCACCCCGGAGGGGACTGATTAAACATGGCAAGGGTGGAAAGCTGAGCCCGAGATTTGTAGGACCATTTGAGATAGTTGAGAAGGTTGGCAAGTTAGCGTATCGCCTATCACTACCCCAGAACCTCTCCAATATTCACGACGTCTTTCATGTTTCGATGCTGCAGAAGTACCATCCTGATCCGTCGCATATCTTGGAGCCAGAGCCGTTGCAGCTTCGGGAAAACTTGTCTTACGAGGAGAAGCCCATTCGGATCCTAGACCAGCAGGATCGAGAGTTGCACAACAGAACTATACCTATGGTGAAGGTGCTGTGGGATCATCATGGAGTCAAAGAAGCAACGTGGGAAAGGCGAGACCAGATGGAGCAACAGTATCCAGCTTTATTTCAAGGTAATATTGAATTTTGGGACGAAATTCTTTTAAGGAGGGGAGGATGTGAGGCCTGACCCCGATTTGCGTGCGAAACCTAGCTTCGTGTGCCCTAAACTAGATTTGAGTGCGATGACCTAGATTTAAGAAATGAGCCCATTTTATGTGCCATGCATTGAATTACGTGCATTAGTTTGGGATTGCGTGCATTTACTTGAAAAACGTGTGTTCGTCTCTTAGTTCGTGACCTACCTCGTAGTGCATGCCTAGACCTAGGAAAGCGTGCCTTCACGCTAATAAAGAAAGCATCTTCCACAAAGCACTAGGCTATTAAACAATCCTACAAACTCCACTAACAATATAATAATCCAAATTCCATTCACTAGGAGACAAAAATGCACCAAACACAAAACATTCCTTATTCTTTATTCCTTTTGCACTTTCAAGATACCATTAAAATAACACTCAACCAAGACAAAATTCAGAATTATGCACATGTTTGGCCGGCCATATCATGTTTTGAGCAAGAAAATTTGAACAACATAAGTTATTGTGCATGCTTAGATATTCTATGACACAAAGGCATTAAAAATTGCTCAAAAATCCTACCACTTGCCCAATATTTTCGGCCACTTCATCCTTGCCCATCCTAGCAATTTCAAAATAGCATATTGGAGACACAAAATGCAGAATTTGGGAGCCCAAGGCCGACATTCTCCTTGAACATGCAAAAGGCTTGAATTGTTGTCATCTTTCTTCATTCTCTTTCATTCTTCTTCACTTCCCTCTCATTTCTCACTCTCTCTCTCGGCCCTAGCTGCACATTACTCCCTCCATAGCTTCTCTCCCTCACAACATAGCAAATCAAGTTAAGCAACCATCAAAAAATCGAAGCAAGCAAGCTAGAGTTCGAAAACACTCATGCATGTGCATTGAAGCTTCATAATCGGCTTAGGTGAGCTTCTCAACATCCATTTGTTTTCTTCATGTTTTAACCTCATGCATGTGCTAAGAGTTTGATCACTAAGCTAGGAAAAATAGAGAAAAGCTAGTTGGGTTGTCGCCTAAGCAAGGAGAAGGAGAAAGTTGTGCTTCAACAAAGGTTTTGAGCATTTTGTGGTTGATTGCTAAGGTGAGGGTTAAAACCTTTTGAAAACTCTTTAAAAACTCACATGCATGCTCATAAATGTGTGTATTTGCTTCTGTACTTGAGCTATATGGTCGTTCATAAGCTTAAACAACCATGCATGGCAAGATCTTGGCTTGAAAATGATGCTAGGTGAAGTCGAAATGGATGACAGCTCTCTGACCAGTCTGTTCGAGGTAAGTTTAGCTAAGAAAATGATGTTGAAAATGCTTGAAAATTGGTGGGCGACTAGTTTGGACAGTTTTGAACACTTTTCCCAAAAATAAGCCGAAGCTAAGTTTGCCTCTAAGGTCCTCAAAATGGCAAATCTTTAAAATGTGACCAAATCTGGAAATCTGGAAAAATGAAGCAGGTTTTGGCAGATGCACTAACCCTGTGGAACGAACCATATTTGACTTAGTAAATATTGTCCAAAATTCATGGAATTTGGTGTGCTGCTATATTTTTCAGTTCTGGACAATTTTTTCAGAAATGGACCAAAGCTAAAACTGACCCTAAGGACCTCAAAAACGTCAATTTCTGAAAAGTGTGCAAATCTGGACAGTTTTGTGTTACCTCACTGTTTCGGCTATAACTAATGATTCTGAACTCCAATTGATGCAAGGCTTGTTTCTGATTTTAGTTAACTTCTTAAGCTTTAATTTGGAATCTTATTCACTGAATTTGGAGATTTTTTGTTTATCCTATTGATTGTGAGAAAACAGCCTATTGCAGTAAAGGTTACATTTAGTTACATGCATGGGAAAATTGTTGTAACCTCTATTGTGGTACTAATTGTGTGGAAATGTGGTGTTGGGATGTTGTGTGGACTGTTTTGAATGTTTGAGGATGTTGAATCAAATGATGTGTGGTTTGAGATTGACATTGAGTTGGGTTGAGGCTCAAATTGCACGAATATACATGAAATGGAAGCCCTAATGACTAGGTAGTTTTGCTAAGTGTTGATCATTTGGATATTGTGTGGTAATTATACACTTAGTGGGCTGCCCGTGATTGTTTTATAACTTCAAAAGTGATCTTGACCGTTGCATGTTGTCAAATAAGCTTTCTTGCTACCGAACCCATGTTAATTTCACTGCATGTTGAATAATCTTATCACTTGATCACGTGGGCTTCTTAATGAGTTATATGGCCTGTTTTACATGTGTTACATGGCTGCCTGTTTAATTTTCATATAACTTTATATGCCTTTCAAGTGAAATTTCCTGTCTTATGGTGCCCTGATTGTTTACCTGTCAATGTGCAATCTTATGACTGTTCGGAGGCAACCTACTTTGTTGTCCTCCTACTGTGATATATTACTTATCATGAATGTGCATTGCATACAAGGTTGCAACCTTTCTTGTTGGCATGGTAGCGATCACGCACACTGGGCAGCATCGGGCTTGCCGGTGTACCCGTGACTACCATGGTCCCATTCCCTCTCTCGCTTGAGGGCTAGACTTCCTCGGAGAGTTGGGTCTAGGATTTCGGGGTACATCCGGAGTACACCCACCTGGCTTGTTTTGGGGGATGATTTGAAGTCGGCCGCAATGACTGATCCTAGAACTGATCTGAGAGCAAAAGCTCACTGTATTCTTTTTACTATGTGTATAAGTACTCTCGCTTGGTTCCTAGAGAACCTCGGGGAGGAAAGACTGGTATTCATGTTTTGTACTTGTATTTATGTTGTATCCATGTTTGAAAAATGGATTTTCATAAGTTTAACCGAAAAATGAGTTTCAAAACTTATTTCTCGTTCCTCCTCGCTGAGTTCATAAGGACTCACCCTCTTTTATCATCTAAGGTGAAGAGGAACAAGTACAGGAACCTGAGGACAATGTACCTAATGATGAACCCCTGGAATGATTGCCTGTCATTGTTGTTTTGCTTGAACGTGACTACTTGTGTACTTTGTGCTGCTT
This sequence comes from Ehretia macrophylla, assembly GCA_037974665.1. Classification (NCBI taxonomy): domain Eukaryota; kingdom Viridiplantae; phylum Streptophyta; class Magnoliopsida; order Boraginales; family Ehretiaceae; genus Ehretia; species Ehretia macrophylla. The sequence goes on along the minus strand of CM075770.1, from coordinate 81,443,600 downwards.
GAAGACCATTTATCTTATGTTGCTTGTTGTTGCTAATGTAAAAGACCCCTGTTGTAATTTGGGGTCTAATTTTGGTTTGTACTCATATTAAGTAAACTGATGCTAGACGTGACACTACTGTGATCGTTTTGCTTTTATCACCGATAGTATCTATCTTAGGTTATGACGCTTAGTTAAGATCTAAGTAAATGAACTTGTCCAATCTTAACAGGTACTTGCTATTGAGCTAAGATCAACAGGTATAATTGTAACGAGGACATACAAACAAACGAGACATAGTATCATGCTAGGCTATAAATCAAACAGGACGTCGCATAACCAATAGACAATTCATTTGATGGTAAACTAGTAATCTTAGTTGGAAATGGGTTTGAGATGGTAAATTTTGAGGCATTTAGAGAATTATGTCAAACCAAAGGGCCAATTACAGCCGTTATGCTGCCGGTTTTTCGGGAAAACTTTGGAGTTTAGACTAAAATCACTAGGTGTTAATCTTCATAAATAGCTAAGTACACAATATTACTTGAATGTTAGTTTACACCCTAGTCTAACCTTATAGGCCGGGTTGGGGCGTGACAGGCTGGGCCTGCAAACTGAGGGCGTAGTGCTTGTGGCCTGGTCTTCGTCGCTCCGGTGCCCATAACTTTTGATTCGTAAGGAGTTACGCGGCGCACAGCATACCGTTGCAAAGCTCTTCGATAGCTCTACAATGGGGGCAGCGAGCTTACTAGCTTTGCCCTTTTTGGAGCCCAAAATTGAACGTTTTCATCAGTTTGGGACCACATTTCTTCTTTTGCTATGTTTTTTTGTCCCGGATCGTACGTCGTTAGCTGTTAAAAGGACGACAACCTTACTCGCGGGAAATTAAAGGGCCCTACAACGCGTCGATATCACGTCTTGCGAGGATGCTACATTCATGATGGGTGAGATCATACCAGCACTAATGCACTGGATCCTATCAGAACTCCGAAGTTAAGCGTGCTTGGGCGAGAGTAATACGAGGATGGGTGACCCCCTGCGAAGTCCTCATGTTGTACCCCCTTTTCAATTTTTTTTGCCTTGGTTAGGGTTGCCAAGATACTTTATCCACCAAATTTCTATTATCGAATCCCACGGAACATTGTTCAAGACAACTTCGCTTCACGTAGAGGCTGGGCTCGCAAACTGAGGGCGCAGGGCTTGTGACCAGGTCTCCGTCGCTCCGGTGCCCATAACTTTTGATCTGTAAGGAGTTACGCGGCGAACAGCATATCGTTGCAAAGCACTCCGATAGCTCTACGAATGAGTCAGCAAGCTTGCTCGCTGTGACCGTTTTGGAGCCCAAATTCGCACGTTTTCATCAATTTCAGGCCACTTTTCTTCTTTTGCTCTATTTTTCCGTCCCGAATCGTACGTTGTGAGCTGTTAAAAGGACGACAACCTTACTAGCGGGACATTAGAGGGCCTTACTACACGTCGATATCACTTCTTGCGAGGATGTTGCGTTTTTGAAGTGGATGGGTTGTCGTTAAGCCCATTGGGGCTTTTGAATGGGCTATCTCTCCAGGTTGTGACTGTGAACCGTTAACAAATAATGGAATTAGGCCATCACCATGCCGGGTGCGATCATACCAGCACTAATGCACCGGATCCTATCAGAACTCCGAAGTTAAGCGTTCTTGGGCGAGAGTAGTAAGAGGATGGGTGACCCCTTGGGAAGTCCTCGTGTTGCACCCCCTTTTCAATTTTTTTTGCCCTGGTTAGGGTTGCCAATATAGTTTATCCACCAAATTTCTATTATCGAATCCCACGGAACATTAGGCAAGACAACTTCGCTTCACGTGGAGGCTGGGCCTGCAAACCGAGGGTGTAGGGCTTGTGACCCGGTCTCCGTCGCTCTGGCGCCCATAACTTTTGATCCGTAAGGAGTTACGCGGCACACAGCATACTGTTGCAAAGCTCTCCAATAGCTCTACGAAAGGGGCAGCGACCTTGCTCGCTGTGCCCTTTTTGGAGCCCAAAATCGAACGTTTTCTTCAGTTTCAGGCCACTTTTCTTCTTTTGCTCTATTTTTTGGTCCCGGATGGTACGTCGTGAGCTGTTAAAAGGACGACAACCTTGCTAGCGGGACATTAGGGGACCCTACAACGCGTCGATATCCCGTCTTGCTAGGATGCTGCGTTGTTGAAGCAGATGGGTTATCGTTAAGCCCATTGGGCCTTTTGAATTGGCCATCTCTCTAGGCTAGGACTGTGAACAGTTAACACATAAAGGAATTGTCCCCTCAACATGACGGTTGCGATCATACCAGCACTAATGCACTGGATCCCATCAGAACTCCGAAGTTAAGTGTGCTTGGGCGAGACTAGTACTAGGATGGGTGACCCCCTGGGAAGTCCTCGTTTTGCACCCCCTTTTCAATTTTTTGCCCCGGTTAGGGTTTCCAAGATACTTTATCCACTACATTTCTATTACCGAATTCCACGGCATCTTGGGCAAGACAACTTTGCTTCACGTAGAGGCTGGGCGCGCATACCGAGGGCGTAGGGCTTTTAACCAGGTCTCTGTCGCTTTGGTGCCCATAACTTTTGATCCGTAAGGAGTTACGCGGCGCACATCACACCATTGCAAAGCTCTCTGAGAGCTCTACGTCGGGGGTAGCCAGCTTGTTCACTGTGCCCATTTTTGGAGCCCCAAATCGAACGTTTTCATCAGTTTCAGGCCACTTTTCTTCTTTAGCTCTGTTTTTTCGTTCCAGATCGTACGTTGTGAGCTGTAAAAAGGACCACAACCTTACTAGCGGGACAATTAGTGGGCCCTACAACGCGTCGATATCCCGTCTTTCTAGGATGTTGCGTTGTTGAAGCGGATGGGTTGTCGTTAAGCCCATTGGGCCTTCTGAATTGGCCATCTCTCTAGGCTGGGACTGTGAACTGTTAACACATAAAGGAATTGTGCTATCAACATGACGGGTTGCTATCATACCTGCACTAATGCACCAGATCCCATCAGAACTCCGAAGCTAAGCGTGCTTGGGCGAGAGTTGTAATAAGATGGGTGACCCCTTGGGAAGTCCTCGTGTTGCAACTCCCTTTTCAATTTTTTTTGCTCCGGTTTAGTTTGCCAAGATACTTTATCCACCACATTTCAATTATCGAATCCCACAGAACATTGGGCAAGACAACTTCGCTTCACGTGGAGGCTGGGCCCGCAAACCGAGGGTGTAGGGCTTATAACGAGGTCTCCGTCACTCCGGTGCCCTTAACTTTTGATCCGTAAGGAGTTACGCTGTGCACAGCATACCGTTGCAAAGCTCTCTGATAGCTCCACGAACGGGGCAGCGAGCTTGCTTGCTATGCCCTATTTGGAGCCCAAAATCGAACGTTTTCATCAGTTTTAGGCCACTTTTCTTCTTTTGCTATTTTTTTCCATTCCGGATCATACGTCGTGATCTGTTAAAAGGACGACAACCTTACTCGCGGGACATTAGAGGGCCCTTCGACGCGACGATATCACGTTTTGCGAGGATGCTGCGTTGTTTAAGATGATGGGTTGTCGTTAAGTCCATTGGGCCTTTTGAATGGCTATCTCTCTAGGCCGGGACTGTGAACCGTTAACAAATAAAGGAATTGTGCCCTCAACATGACGGGTGCGATCATACCACAACTAATGCATCGGATCCCATCAGAACTGCGAAGTTAAGCGTGCTTGGGCGAGAGTAGTACGAGGATGGGTGACCCCTTTGGAAGTCCTCGTATTGCACCTCCTTTTAAATTTTCTTTGCCCTGGTTAGGGTTGCCAAGATACTTTAGCCACCAAATTTCTATTACCGAATTTCACGGAACATTGGGCAAGATAACTTCGCTTCACGTAGAGGTTGGGCCTGCAAACCGAGGGCATGGGGCTTGTGACCGGGTCTCCGTCGCTCAGGTGCCCATAACTTTTGATCCGTAAGGAGTTACGCGGCGCACAGCATACCATTGCAAAGCTCTCTGAGAGCTCTACGACGGGGGTAGCTAGCTTGCTCACTTTGTGTGAGGTCTGACCTTGATTTGCGTGCGATACCTCATTTTGTATGCCCTAATCTAGATTTGCGTGCCTTGGCCTAGGTTTAAGAATTGTGTTCGTTTTGTGTGCCATGCATTGAACTACGTGCATTCATTTAGGGTTGCGTGCATTTACTTGGAAAACATGCATTCGTCTCGTAGTTCGTGTCCTACCTCGTAGTGCGTGACCTAGACCTAAGAAAGCGTGCCCTCACACTAATCAAGAAAGCATCTTACACGAAGCACTAGGTCATTAATTAATCCTACAAAATCCACTAACTATTATTAAATTACTAATTCAATCCATTAGAAGACAAAATCTCACAAAAAGCTAGACATTCCTTATTCTTTATTCCTTCACTTTCAACACACAATTAAATAATGCTCAAAAGTTGACAAAAAATCAATTTTTTTATAGCCTTGGCCGACCACCACATGAGCTTTTGTGCTTGCTTGTTCAATTCAAATTAATTCTAGACAACTATGACATTTCTATGGCACAAATGCTTAAAAAATTGCTCAAAAAACCTCCTCAAAACTCCACCATTCTCGACCAAATACTCCTTGCCCGTGCTAGGAATTTCAAAATACTTCTTGAAGACATAAAAGAGCTGAATTTCTATGCCCAAGGCCGAACACATGCATCAACCTTTGCAAAAGCTATCATTTTTTTCATTTCTCTCATTCTCCTCACATTTCTCTCTCTCTCTCCTTCTCATTCTTCTCTCTCTCTCTCGGCCTTGGCTGAGTTCCTTCACTTCATAGCTCATCTTCATAACACCATAGTTAATCAAGACAAGCCACAAGCAAAGAAACTCGACCAAGCTAGCTAGGATGCAAGAATCATACATGCATGCTCTTTGAGTCACCATTTTGGCCTAGGTGAGTTTACTAGCTTCCATTTCTTTTCTTCTTGTTCTAACCACATGCATGTACTAAGAACTTGGCCACTAAGCTAGGAACAATAGAGAAAATCGAGTTGGAGTCTCGGCTAAGCAAGGAAGAAGAAGGAATTTGTGCTTCATCAAAGTTTTGTGCATCTTCTTGTTGATTTGCTAAGGTGAGGGCTAAATCTTCTTGAAAATCTTTCAAAAATCCATATGCATGCTCTTAAATGTATGTCTTTGCTTCTGTACTTGAGTTATATGTGTGTTCATAAGCTTTTACAACCATGCATGGCAAGATTTTGGCTTGAAGATGATGATAGATGAAATCGGGTTTGGTGACAGCTCTCTGTCTTGTTGTTGCGAGGTGAGTTTGGCTAGGCAAATGATGTTGAAAATGCATGAAAATTGGTAGGTAACTAGTTTTGCCAGTTTTGAACATTTTTCCTCAGAAATAGGCCAAAGCTAATTTTGACTCTAAGGTCCTCAAAATGGCAAATTATTAAAATGTGTCCAAATCTGGAAGTCTGGAAAAAATGAAGCAGGTTTTGGCAGATGCACTGACCTTGTAGAATGAACAAGTTTGACTTAGTAAATGATTTCCAAAATGCATGAAATTTGGTTTGTTGCTAGAGTTTTCAGTTCCGGACATTTTTGTCAGAAATGGACAAAGGATAAATATAATCCTAAAGACCTCAAATATGACAATTATTGAAATGTGTACAAATCTGGACAGTTTTGTGCAATCCCACTGTTTTGGCTATAACTATTGATCTCGAACTCCAAATGATGCAAGGTTTGTTTCTGATTTTAGTTCACTTATTAAGATTTAATTTGACATCTTATTTACTGGAATTGGAGATTGTTTGCTTGACTTATTGATTGTGAGAAAACAGCCTATTGCAGTAAGGGTTTCGCTTAGTGTTATGCTTAGAAAATTGTTGTAACTTCTCTTGTTGAATTAAATGCTTGGGATTGTGGCTTTGGGATGTTGTGTGGACTGTTTTGAATACTTGGGAATGTTTGGATTAATTGATGCATGGCTTGAGATTGATTTTGAGTTGACTTGGGGCTTAATTGCACGGGTAAGCACGAAAAGGAAACCCTAGTGACTAGGTAGGCTTGCTAAGTGTGGATCATTTGGATATTGTGTGAAATTATATGCTTAGTAGGCTGCCCGTAGTTTCCCTTATAGCCCTAAATGTGATTTTGATCATTGCATGTTGACAAATAGGCCTTTCTTGCATCCGAGCCCACGTAGATGTTGTTGCATGTTGAATAATCTTATTATTTGATTACGTGGACTTTAAATTGAGTTATATGACTTGATTTACGTGCGTTACATGGCTGCCCGTTTAATGTTCATATAACTCTATATGCCTTTCAAGTGAAATTACTTGTCTTATCGTGCCTCGCTTGTTTACTTGTCAATGTGCAATCTTATGACTGTCCGGAGGCAACCTACTTTGTTGTCCTCCTAATGTGATATATTAAATGTCATAAATGTGCATTGCATACAAGGTTGCAATCTTTCATTCTGGCGTGGTAGCGTTCACGCACACCGGGCGGCATCGGACTTGCCGGTGCAACCGTGACTACCATTGTCCAATTCCCTCTCTTGCTTGGGGGCTAGACTTAATCGGAGAGTTGGGTCGTAGGATTTCGGGGTACATCCGGAGTACACCCACTTGGCATGATAAGGGGATGATTTGAAGTCGGCCGCAACAACTGACACTTGAAATGAACTGAGAGCAAAAGCTCACTGTATCCTTTTCACTATTTGTATAAGTACTCTCGCTTGGTTCCTAGAGGACCTCGGGGAGGAAAGACTGGTATTTGTGTTCCTTGACTTTATATTATTGTTATGTACTTAATTGTGTTATATTCATGCTTGCAAAAAGGATTTTCATAAGTTGAACCGGAAAATGAGTTTCAAAACCTATTTCTCATTCCCCCTCGCTGAGTTCATAAGGACTCACCCTATTTTATCATCTCAGGTGAAGAGGATCAAGAACAGGTACTTGAGGACGATGTGCCTAACGATGATTCCTTGGAGTGATTGCATGTCCTATGTGCTTTGCGTGATTATGGCTAATTGTGAACTATGCTACTTGAAGACTATTTCTTTTTATGTTGCTCAATGTTTGTAATGTAAAAGACCCCCGTTGTAATTTGGGGTCTAATTTTGGTTTGTACTGATGATAACTAGACAGACTCTAGACACTACTATGGTCATTTTGCTATTATTACTGCTAGTATCTATAATAGGATTATGAGGTATTAGGTAAGGGCTAAGTAAAATGAACCAACCAAATCTTAAGCAGGTACTCGCTATTAAGCTAAGATCAACAGGTACTTTTGTAACGAGGATAAACAAACAAACGAGACATAGTATCATGCTAGGTTATTAATCAAACAAGACTTCGAGATAACCAGTAGGCAATTCAATTGATGGTAAATAGTAATCCTAGTTGGAAATGAAATTGAGATTGGAGAATTTAAGGCGTTTAGAGAATTTGGTTAAACCAAAGAGCCCTATTACAACCGTTATGCTGCCAGTTTTTCGAAAAACTTTGGAGTTTATGCCAAAATGTTAAGTGTTAAATCTTCATAAACGGATAAGTATGTGATTAGACTTGAATGTTTAGATCACTCCCTAGTCTAACCTTATAGGCCGGGTTGGGGTGTTACACCTTATAAGAAGAAGAATGATGTCAGAGCTTAGATTGCTTAAGTCGGGTTTAACTCTTGGACCATGGGTAGAGCCCTAAGATAATTATGATGACTTGTTTATATGTTATTGTGTGATAATGTTAAATGTGCCTTCTATGTTTTATGTGCTTAAGTGATTAACATGTCTTAATTGTTTCTAGAATTATGTTGCATTAAATTCTTGTTTGTCGTATTTCAATAAATTGTGCATCGTAATCTGTGCCTATAGATGGCTGGCCCTAGTACCCGCACTACTAATAGGAGCGATGAACCCCAAGAGACCGGAGATGCCTATCAAACTAATCCCGGCATGGCTATGTTTAACATGATAGCAAATGCCATGGATCGCGTATCATGAGTGATGGAGCGCCAAGATGTATGTTTGCCATACGAAGTAGAAGTTGGTACTCCGATGGGTTCTAAACTTATTACTAGCTCAGCTTGTAAAGCATGTAAAATCCAAATTAAGGATAGGGAATTCTCAGCCAATCTTATTGTATTACCTTTTCGAGACTATGAGGTCATTTTAGGGATGAACTGGTTGGCAAAACATCATGACCAACTATATTGCCAGGCGAAGATTATAACATTCCTGGTACCTGGTCAATCAATACTGGAGGTAATGGGTCAAAGAGATTTCACCGGGAGTTCCATCATTTCATCTACGAAAGCAGTGAAGTCCCTAAGAAAAAGGTATAGCGGATACTTAGCTTACCTTATCAACAAGCCGTCGGACAAAGCTAAGTTGGAGGAGATGCCAGTGATCAAAGACTATGGGGATGTGTTTCCAGAAGAACTGCCCGGTTTACCCTAAATTGGGAGATCGAGTTCATTATAGAGTTACTGCCTGGTGCCCAGCCGATATCTAAAGCTCCCTATCGTATGGCACCAGCGGAGCTACAAGAATTGAAGGACCAATTGCAAGGATTGTTGAAGAAGGGGTTTGTTCAACAGAGTTCTTCACCGTGGGGCACACCAGTTCTATTTGTAAAGAAAAAAGACGGAACCTTGAGGCTATGCATCGATTATCGAGGACTGAACCAAGTGACTGTCAAGAATAAATACCCACTTCCACTGATCGACGAGTTGTTTGATCAACTTCAAAGAGCTAAAGTGTATTCGAAACTCGACTTGAGGCAAGGGTATTATCAGTTGCGGATCAAAAAGGAAGATGTGCCTAAAATGGCTTTTAGAACAAGATATGGGCATTATGAATATGTGGTAATGCCATTTGGACTAACTAATGCCCCTGCAGCTTTTATGGACTTGATGCACAGGGTGTTTCAACCCTACTTGGACCAATTTGTGGTGATCTTCATTAATGATATTTTGGTGTACTCGAAATCCGAGGTGGAGCATGAACAACATCTGCGGGTGGTACTGCAGAAACTTCGAGAGCATCAATTGTATGCAAAGTTTAACAAGTACGAATTTTGGTTGCAACAGATTGCATTTTTGGGGCATATCATATCCCAAGAGGGAATAGCGGTGGATCCAACAAAGATAGAAGCAGTGATGTCTTGGAAGAAGCCGGAGAATGTTACGGAGATTCGGAGTTTTCTTGGTCTAGCCGGCTATTATCGGAGGTTCGTGAAGGATTTCTCTAAGATTGCAAGACTGCTTACAAAGCTCACTCAAAAGAAAACAAAGTTCGTGTGGGATGATAAGTGTGAGAACAGCTTCCAAGAGTTGAAGAAAAGATTGACTACCGCACCTATTCTTGCATTACCTGAAGTGAGTCAAGGTTTTGTAATCTATAGCGATGCTTCGAAGGAAGGATTGGGTTGTGTGTTGATGCAAAATGGAAGAGTGATTGCATATGCTTCTAGAAAACCGAAGCCGTATGAACTGAACTACTCGACGCATGATTTGGGGTTAGCGGCTATTGTGTTTGTACTCAAGAAATGGAGGCATTATTTGTGGGGTAACAAGTTTGAAGTATTTACTGATCACAAGAGCTTGAAATACTTGTTCACTCAAAAGGAGTTGAATATGAGGCAAAAGCGGTAGATGGAGCTTTTGGATGATTATAACTGCACAATCAATTATGTGCCCGGGAAAGGGAATGTAGTTGCAGATGCCTTAAGTAGGAAAGCGAGCAAGGCAAGATTGGAAGTCAAGGTGCAGGAGTTGTTGGAGGAAGCATTTTTGTAGAAACCACAATTGACTCGGAAATGGTTACTTTTTGCCACTACACAAGTTCAATCGACCTTGTTGTCTGAGTTACGAGAGGCTCAACAGAAGGACCAACAATTTCAGAAGATTAAAGAATGCAATGCTGATTTCAAGTTCCACGATGATGGTGTTTGGAGGTTTAGGAATCGGATTTGTGTTCCTAATGAGCCAGAGTTGAAAAAGAAGATTCTTGAAGAAGCCCATAATTCAAGATACACTATTCACTCCGGTGGAACAAAGATGTACCGGGATTTGAAGCAACACTATTGATGGAATAACATGAAGAGAGAAATTGCGGAGTTTGTGGCACGGTGTTTGACTTACCAGAGAGTCAAAGCGGAACATCAACGACCCGCAGGTTTACTTCAGCCGTTGGAGATTCCTTAATGGAAATGGGAACATATCACTATGGACTTTGTTATGGGTCTGCCCAGATCACAAAAGGGTCATTACGCCGTTTGGGTCATAGTGGATAGATTGACTAAGTCGGCACACTTTTTACCGATGAACAAGCATGATAGTCCTGAGAAATTGGGAGATATGTATGTAGCGGAGATTGTAAGATTGCATGGGATGCCTGTGAGTATTGTATCGGATAGGGATCCTCGTTTTACTTCTCGATTTTGGAAGAGATTGCAAGAGGCTTTGGGAACGAAGTTGAGTTTCAGCACGGCTTATTACCCTCAGAATGATGGACAATCGGAGAGAACTATTCAGATTCTGGAGGATATGCTGAGGGCGTGCGTTTTAGATTTCGGAAAAGGTTGGGAGAAATATCTGTCTCTAGCGGAGTTCGCTTATAATAATAGTTATCAGGTTACTATCGAGATGGCCTCGTTTGAGGCGTTGTACGGACGAAAGTGTTGATCCCAATTTACTGGCATGAAGTAGGTGAGACGAAGACTTTTGACCCGACTCTTCTACTTGAACTTATGAAGACTGTTGATAATATCCACCTCATCCAGAAACGGATACTTACCGCCCAGAGCAGGCACAAGAGTTATGCAGACAAACGGAGACGGAGTCTAGAGTTTGAGGTCGGCGACAAGGTGTTCTTGAAGATATCACCTCGGAAAGGACTGATTAAACATGGCAAGGGTGGAAAGTTGAGCCCAAGGTTTGTAGGACCATTTGAGATAATTGAGAAGGTTGGCAAATTGGCGTATCGCCTGGCACTACCCCAAAACCTGTCCAATATTCACGACGTCTTTCATGTTTCAATGCTGCGGAAGTATCACCCTGATCCATCGCATATCTTGGAACTAGAACCGTTGCAGCTTCGGGAGAACTTGTCTTATGAGGAGAAGCCCATTCGGATCCTAGACCAGCAAGATCGAGAGTTGTGCAACAAAACTATATCGATGGTGAAAGTGCTGTGGGATCATCATGGAGTTGAAGAAGCAACGTGGGAAAGGCGAGACCAGATGGAGCAGCAATATCCAGCTTTACTTCAAAGGTAATAGTGAGTTTTGGGACGAAATTCTTTTAAGGAGGAGAGGATGTGAGGCCCGCCCTCTATTTCCGTGCGATACCTCATTTTGTGTGCCCTAATCTAGATTTGCATGCCTTGACCTAGGTTTAAGAATTGTGTTCATTTTGTGTGCCATGCATTGAACTACGTGCATTCATTTGGGGTTACGTGCATTTACTTGGAAAATGTGCATTCGTCTCATAGTTTGTGTCCTACCTCGTAGTACGTGACCTAGACCTAGGAAAGCGTGCCCTCACGCTAATCAAGAAAGCATCTTACATGAAGCACTAGGTCATTAATTAATCCTACTATATCCACTAACTATTATTAAATTACTAATTCAACCCACTAGAAGACAAAATCTCACAAAAAGCTAGACATTCCTTATTCTTTATTCCTTATTATTTTTGCACTTTCAACACACAATTAAATAATGCTCAAAAGATGACAAAAATTAGATTTTTTATAGCCTTGGTCGACCACCACATGAGCTTTTGTGCTTGCTTGTTCAATTCAAATTAATTCTAGACAACTATGACATTTCTATGACACAAATGCTTAAAAAATTGCTCAAAAAACCTCCTTAAAACTCCACCATTCTCGACCAAATACTCCTTGTTGATGCTAGGAATTTCAAAATACTTCTTGAAGAAATAAAAAAAGCTGAATTTCTATTCCCAAGGCCGAACACCTGCATCAACCTTTACAAAAGCTATCATTTTTTTCATTTCTCTCATTCTCCTCACGTTTCTCTCTCTCTCTCCCTCTCATCTTCTCTCTCTCTCTCGGCCTTGGCTGAGTTCCTTCACTTCATAGCTCATCTTCATCACACCATAGTCAATCAAGACAAGCCACAAGCAAAGAAAGTCGACCAAGCTAGCTAGAATGCAAGAATCACACATGCATGCTCTTTGAGTCACCATTTCGGACTAGGTGAGTTTACTAGCTTCCATTTCTTTTCTTCTTGTTCTAACCACATGCATGTACTAATAACTTGGCCACTAAGCTAGGAAAAATAGAGAAAATCGAGTTGGAGTCTCGGCTAAGCAAGGAAGAAGAAGAAGTTTGTGCTTCATCAAAGTTTTGTGCATCTTCTTGTTGATTTGCTAAGGTGAGGGCTAAAACTTCTTGAAAATCTTTCAAAAATCCACATGCATGCTCTTAAATGTATATCTTTGCTTCTGTACTTGAGTTATATGTGTGTTCATAAGCTTTTACAACCATCAAGGCAAGATTTTGGCTTGAAAATGATGATAGATGAAATCGGGTTTGGTGATAGCTCTCTGTCTTGTTGTTGCGGGGTGAGTTTGGCTAGGAAAACGATGTTGAAAATGCATGAAATTGGTAGGTAACTAGTTTTTCCAGTTTTGAACATTTTTCGCAGAAATAGGCCAAAGCTAATTTTAACTCTAAGGTCCTCAAAATGGAAAATCATTAAAATGTGTCCAAATCTGGAAGTCTGGAAAAAATGAAGCAGGTTTTGGCAGATGCACTGACCTTGTAGAACGAACCAGTTTTGACTTAGTAAATGATGTCCAAAATGTATGAAATTTGGTTTAATGCTATATTTTTCAGTTTTGGACATTTTTTTCAGAAATGGACTAAGGCTAAATCTGACCCTAAGGACCTCAAAAATGACAAGTATTGAGATGTGTGCAAATCTGGACAGTTTTGTGCAATCCCACTGTTTTGGCTATAACTATTGGACTCGAACTCCAAATGATGCAAGGTTTGTTTCTGATTTCAGTTCACTTCTTAAGATTTAATTTGACATCTTATATACTGGAATTGGAGATTTTTTTCTTGACTTAATTATTGTGAGAAAACAACCTATTGCAGTAAGGGTTTCGCTTAGTGTTATGCTTAGAAAATTGTTGTAACTTCTCTTGTTGAATTAAATGCTTGTGTTTGTGGCTTTGGGATGTTGTGTGTGCTGTTTTGAATACTTGGGGATGTTTGGATTAATTGATGGATGGCTTGAGATTGATTTTGAGTTGACTTGGGGCTTAATTGCACGGGTAAGCACGAAATGGAAACCCTAGTGACTAGGTAGGCTTGCTAAGTGTTGATCATTTGGATATTGTGTGAAATTATATGCTTAGTAGGCTGCCCGTAGTTGCCCTTATAGCCCTAAATATGATTTTGATCATTGCATGTTGACAAATAGTCCTTTCTTGCATCCGAGCCCACGTAAATGTTGTTGCATGTTGAATAATCTTATTATTTGATTACGTGGACTTTAAATTGAGTTATATGACTTGATTTACGTGCGTTACAAGGCTGCCCGTTTAATGTTCATATAACTCCATATGCCTTTCAAGTGAAATTACTTGTCTTATCGTGCCTCACTTGTTTACTTGTCAATGTGCAATCTTATGACTGTCCGGAGGCAACCTACTTTGTTGTCCTCCTAATGTGATATATTAAATGTCATAAATGTGCATTGCATACAAGGTTGCAACCTATCATTCTGGCGTGGTAGCGTTCACGCACACCGGGCGGCATTGGGCTTGCCGGTGCAACCGTGACTACCATTGTCCAATTCCCTCTCTCGCTTGGGGGCTAGACTTCCTCGGAGAGTTGGGTCATAGGATTTCAGGGTACATCCGGAGTACACCCATTTGGCGTGATAAGGGGATGATTGGAAATCGGCCGCTACAACTGATACTGGAAATGAACTGAGAGCAAAAGCTCACTGTATCCTTTTCACTATGTGTATAAGTACTCTCGCTTGGTTCCTAGAGGGCCTAGGGGATGAAAGATAGGTAATTGTGTTCCTTTACTTTTATATTATTGTTATGTACTTAATTGTGATACATTCATGCTTGCAAAAAAGGTTTTCATAAGTTGAACTGGGAAATGAGTTTCAAACCCTATTTCTCGTTCCCCCTCACTAAGTTCATAAGGACTCACCCTCTTTTATCATCTCAGGTGAAGAAGATCAAGAACAGGTACCTGAGGACGATGTGCCTAACGATGATTCCTTGGAGTGATTGCCTGCCCTATGTGTTTTGCGTGATTATGGCTAATTGTGAACTATGCTACTTGAAGACTATTTCTTTTTATGTTGCTCAATGTTTGTAATGTAAAAGACCCCCGTTGTAATTTGGGGTCTAATTTTGGTTTGTACTGATGATAACTAGACAGACTCTAGACACTACTATGGTCATTTTGCTATTATTACTGCTAGTATCTATAATAGGATTATGTTGTATTAGGTAAGGGCTAAGTAAAATGAACCAACCAAATCTTAAGCAGGTACTTGCTATTAAGCTAAGATCAGCATGTACTTTTGTAACGAGAATAAACAAACAAACGAGACATAGTATCATGCTAGGTTACTAATCAAACGAGACTTCGAGATAACCAGTAGGCATTTCAATTGATGGTAAATAGTAATCCTAGTTGGAAATGAAATTGAGATTGGAGAATTTGAGGCGTTTAGAGAATTAGGTTAAACCAAATAGCCCAATTACAGCCGTTATGCTACCGGTTTTCCGAAAAACTTTGGAGTTTAGGCCAAAACGTTAAGTGTTAAATCTTCATAAACTGTTAAGTATGTGATTAGACTTTAATGTTAGATCACACCCTAGTCTAACCTTTATAGACCGGGTTGGGGCGTGACACTGTGCCCGTTTTTGGAGCCCAAAATCGAACATTTTCATCAATTTCAGGCCAATTTTCTTCTTTTGCTCTATTTTTTCATCCCGGATCGTACGTCGTGAGCTGTTAAAAGGACAACAACCTTACTCGCGGGAAATTATAGGGCCCTACAACGCGTCGATATAACGTCTTGCGAGGATGCTACGTTGTTGAAGCGGATGGGTTGTCGTTAAGCCCATTGGGCCTTTTGAATTGGCCATCTCTCTAGGATGGGACTGTGAACCGTTAACAAATAAAGAAATTGTGCCCTCAACATGACTGGTGCGATCATACCCGCACTAATGCACCGGATCCCATCAGAATTCTGAAGTTAAGCGTGCTTGGGCGAGAGTAGTACTAGGATAGGTGACCCCCTGGGAAGTACTCGTGTTGCACCCCCTTTTGAATTTTTTTTTCCCTGGTTAGGGTTGCCAAGACACTTTATCCACCAAATTTCTATTACAGAACCTACGGAACATTGGGCAAGACAACTTCACTTCACGTAGAGGTTGGGCCAGTAAACCAAGGGCGTAGGGCTTGTGACCAGGTCTCCGTCGCTCCAGTGCCCATAACTTTTGATCCGTAAGGAGTTATGCGGCGCACATCAAACCGTTGCAAAGCTCTCTGAGAGCTCTACGACGGGGGCAGCCAGCTTGCTCGCTGTGCCCAATTTTGCAGCCCAAAATCAAACGTTTTCATCATTTTTAGGCCACTTTTCTTCTTTTGCTCTGTTTTTTCATCCCGGATTGTACGTCGTGAACTGTTAAAAGGACGACAACCTTACTCGTGGACATTAGGGGACCCTACAACGCGTTGATATCACGTCTTGCTAGGATGCTGCATTGCTGAAGCAGATGGGTTATCGTTAAGCCCATTGGGCCTTTTGAATGGGCCATCTCTCTGGGCTGGGACTGTGAACCGTCAATACATAAAGGATTTGTGCCCTCAACATGACAGGTGCGATCATACCAGCATTAATGTACTAGATCCCATTAGAACTCTGAAGTTAAGCGTGCTTGGATGAGAGTAGTACTAGGATGGGTGACCTCCTCGGAAGTCTTCGTGTTACACCCCCCTTTTCAATTTTTTTTGCACCGGTTAGGGTTGCCAACATACTTTATCCACCACATTTCTATTATCGAATCCCACGGCAGCTTAGGCAAGACAACTTCGCTTCGCGTAGAGGCTGGGCCCGTAAATCGAGGGCGTAGGGCTTGTGACCAGGTCTCCGTCGCTCCGGTGCCCATAACTTTTGATCCATAAGGAGTTATGCGTCGCACACCATACCGTTGCAAAGCTCTCTGAGAGCTCTACGATGGGGGCAGCCAGCTTGTTCGCTTTGCCCTTTGTGGAGCCCAAAATCGACCGTTTTCATCAGTTTTGGACTACTTTTCTTCTTTTACTCTGTTTTTCCGTCTCGGATCGTACGTCGTGAGCTGTTAAAAGGACGACAACCTTACTCTCGGGAAATTAGAGGGCCCTACAACGCGTCGATATCAAGTCTTGAGAGGATGCAGCGTTGTTGAAGCGGATGGGTTGTTGTTAAGCCCATTGGGCCTTTTGAATGGGCCATCTCTCTAGGCTGGGACTGTAAACCGTTAACACATAAAAGAATTGTGCCCTTAACGTGACAGGTGAGATCACACCACCACTAATGCACCTAATCCCATCAGAACTCCGAAGTTAAGCGTGCTTGGGCGAGAGTAGTACAAGGATGGGTGACCCCTTGGGAAGTCCTCGTGTTGCACCCCCTTTTCAATTTTTTTTGCCCTGCTAGGGTTGCCAAGATACTTTATCCACCAAATTTTTATTACTGAATCCCATGGAACATTGGGCAAGACAACGTCGCTTCACGTAGAGGCTGGGCCCGCAAATCGAGGGCGTAGGGTTTGTGACCAGCTCTCCGTCTCTCCGGTGCCCATAACTTTTGATCCGTAAGGAGATACGCGGCGCACAGCATACCGTTGCAAAGCACTCAGATAGCTCTATGACGGGGGCAACCATCTTGCTCGCTATGCCCCTTTTTGTAGCTCAAAATCGAACATTTTCATCAGTTTCATGCCACTTTTCTTCTATTGCTCTGTTTTTTCATCCTGGATCGTACGTCGTGAGCTGTAAAAACAACGACAACCTTACTCGCGGGACATTAGAGGGCCCTACAACGCGCCGATATCACGTCTTGCGAGGATGCTACTTTGTTGTAGCGGATGAGTTGTCGTTAAGCCTATTGGGCCTTTTGAATGGGCCATATCTCTAGGCTGGCACTGTGAACCGTTAACAAATAAAGGAATTGTGCCCTCAACATGACAGGTGCGATCATACAAGCACTAATGCACCGGATCCCATCAGAACTCAGAAGTTAAGCATGCTTGGGTGAGAATAGTACTTGGATGGTTGACCCCCTGGGAAGTCCTTGTGTTGCACTGCCCTTTTCAATTTATTTTTGCTCCGGTTTGGGTTGCCAAGATACTTTATCCACCATATTTCTATTATCGAATCCCACGGCACCTTGGGCAAGACAACATCGCTACACGTGGAGGCTGGGCCCGCAAACCGAGGGCGTAGTGCTTGTGACCAAGTCTCCGTCGCTGCGGTGCCCATAACTTTTGATCCGTAAGGAGTAATGCGGCGCACAGCATACCGTTACGAAGATCTCCGACAGCTTTACGTAGGGGGCAGCAAGCTTGCTCGCTGTGCCATTTTTGGAGCCCAAAATAGCACGTTTTCATCAGTTTCAGGCCACTTTTCTTCTATTGCTCTATTTTTTCATCCCTGATCGTACGTCATGTGCTGTTAAAAGGATGACAACCTTACTCGCAGGACATTAGAGGGCCCTACAATGCCTCGATATCACGTCTTGCAAGGATGCTACGTTGTTGAAGTGGATGGGTTGTCGTTAAACCCATTGGGCCTTTTGAATGGGCCATCTCTTTAGGCTGGGACTCTGAACCGTTAACACATAAAGGAATTGTGCCCTCAACATGATGGGTGCGATCATACCAGCACTAATGCACCGGATCCCATCATAACTCCAAAGTTAATCATGCTTGGGCGAGAGTAGTACGAGAATAGGTGACCCCCTGGGAAGTCCTCGTGTTGTACCCCATTTTCAATTTTTTTTGCCCTGGTTAGGGTTGCCAAGATACTTTATCTACCAAATTTCTATTACCGAATCCCACGGAACATTGGGCAAGACAACTTCACTTCAAGTAGAGGTTGGGCCCGCAAATCGATGGTGTAGGGCTTGTGACCAAGTCTCCGTCGCTCCGGTGCCCATAACTTTTGATCCGTAAGGAGTTACGGTGCGCGCAGCATACCGTTGCAAAGCTCTCTGAGAGCTCTACGACGGGGGTAGCCAGCTTGCTCGCTGTGCCCATTTTTGGAGCCCAAACTCGAACGTTTTCATCAGTTTAAGGCCACTTTTCTTCTTTTGCTCGGTTTTTTCATCCCGGATCGTACGTCGTGAGCTGTTAAAAGGACGACAACCTTAGTCGCGGGACATTAGGGGGCCCTACAACATGTCGATATCATATCTTACGAGGATGCTGCGTTGTTGAAGCAGATGGGTTATCATTAATCCCATTGGGCCCTTTGAATTGGCCATCTCTCTAGGCTGGGACTGTGAACCGTTAACACATAAAGGAATTGTGCCCTCGACATGACGGGTGCGATTATACCAGCATTAATGCATCAGATCCCATCAGAACTCCGCAGTTAAGCGTGCTTGGGCGTGAGTAGTACTAGGATGGGTGACCCCCTAGGAATTCCTCGTGTTGTACCCCACTTTTCAATTTTTTTTGCCCCGGTTTGGGTTACCAAGATACTTTATGCACCACATTTCTATTATCGAATCCCACGGCACCTTGGGCAAGACAACTTCGCTTCACGTGGAGGCTAGGCTTGCAAACCGAGGTCGTAAGGCTTGTGACCAGGTCTTTGTCGCTCCGGTGCCCATAACTTTTGATCCGTAAGGAGTTACGCGGCGCACAGCATACTGTTGCAAAGCTCTCCGACAGTTCTATGAAGAGGCCAGCCAGCTTGCTCGATGTGCCCTTTTTGGAGCCCAAAATCGAACGATACCATCAGTTTCAGGCCACTTTTCTTCTTTTGCTTTGTTTTTCCGTCCCGGATCGTACGTCGTGAGCTGTTAAAAGGACGACAACCTTACTCGCGGGACATTAGAGGGCCCTACAACGTGTCGATATCACGTCTTGCGAGGATGCTCCGCTGTTGAAGCGGATGGGTTGACGTTAAGCGCATTTAGCCTTTTGAATGGGCCATCTCTCAAGGATGGAACTGTGAACCATTAACAAATAAAGGAATTGACCCCTCAACATGACGGGTGCGATCATACCAGCACTAATGCACCAGATCCCATCAGAACTCAGAAGTTAAGCTTCCTTGGGTGAAAGTAGTACAAGGATGGGTGACCCCCTATAATGTCCTTGTGTTGCACCCACTTCTCAATTTTTTTTGCCCTGGTTAGGGTTGCCAAGACACTTTATCCACCAAATTTCTGTTACAGAATCCCACGGAACATTGGGAAAGACAACATCGCTTCACGAAGAGGTTGGGCCCACAAGCCGAGGGCATAGGGCTTGTGACCAGGTCTCCGTCGCTACGGTGCCCATAACTTTTGATCCGTAAGGAGTTACACGGTGCACAACATACCATTGCAAAGCTCACTGAGAGCTCTACGACAAGGGCAGCCAGCTTGTTCGCTTTGGACCTTTTTGGAGACCAAAATCGAACGTTTTCATCAATTTCAGACCACTTTCTTCTTTTGCACTGTTTTTTCGTCCTGGATCGCACGTCGTGAGTTGTTAAAAGGATGACAACCTTACTCTTGGGACATTAGAGGGCCCTACAACGAGTCGATATCACGTCTTCCGAGAATGATGCGTTGTTAAAGCGGATGGGTTGTCGTTAAGCCTATTGGGCCGTTTGAATGGGCTATCTCTCTAAGATGGGATTGTGAACCGTTAACAAATAAAGGAATTGTGCCCTCAACATGAGAGGTGCGATCATACCAGCACTAAAGCACCCGATCCCATCAGAACTCCGAGTTAAGCATGCTTGGGCGAGAGTAGTACTAGGATGGGTGACCCCCTGGGAAGTCCTCGTGTTGTACCCCCCTTTTCAATTTTTTTTGCCCCGATTTGGGTTGCCAGGATACTTTATCCATCACATTTCTATTACCGAATCCCATGGAACATTGGGTAAGACAACTTTGTTTCACGTAGTGGCTGGGCCCGTAAACCGAGGGTGTAGGGCTTGTGACTAGGTCTCCGTCGCTCTGGTGCCCATAACTTTTGATCCGTAAGGAGTTACGCGGCGTACAGCATACCGTTGCAAAGCTCTCCGACGGCTCTACGAAGAGGCCAGCTAGCTTGCTCGCTGTGCCCTTTTTGGAGCACAAAATTGAACGTTTTCATTAGTTTCAAGCCATTTTTCTTCTTTTGCTCTGTTTTCCCGTCCCGGATCGTATGTCGTGAGTTGTTAAAAGGACGACAACCATACTTGCTGGACATTAGTGGGCCCTACAACACGTCGATATCAGGTCTTGCGAGGATACTGCGTTGTTGAAGCGGATGGGTTGTCGTTAAGCCTATTAGGCCTTTTGAATGGGCCATCTCTCTAGGATGGAACTATGAACCGTTAACAAATAAAGGAATTGACCCCTCAACATGACGGGTGCGATCTTCCCAGCACTAATGCACCAGATCACATCCGAACTCCAAAGTTAAGGTTGCTTGGGCGAATGTAGTAGAAGGATGGGTGACCCTCTAAAAAGTCCTTGTGTTGCACCCCCTTTTCAATTTTTTTTGCCCTGGTTAGGGTTGCCAAGACACTTTATCCACCAAATTTCTATTACAGAATCCCACAGAAAATTGGGAAAGACAACATCACTTCACGAAGAGGTTGGGCCCGCAAACCGAGGGCATAGGGCTAATGACCAGGTCTCCGTCGCTCCGGTGCCCATAACTTTTGATCCGTAAGGATTTACATGGCACACAATATACCATTGCAAAGTTCTTTGAGAGCTCTACGACGGGGGCATCCAGCTTGTTCGCTTTGCCCGTATTTGGAGCCCAAGATCGAACGTTTTCATCAGTTTTAGGCCACTTTTCTTCTTTTGCTTTGTTTTTTCATCCCGGATCGTACGTCGTGAGCTGTTAAAAGGACGACAACATTACTTGTGTGACATTAGGGGGCCCTACAACGCACTGATATCACGTCCTGCTAGGATGCTGCATTGTTGAAGCGGATGGGTTATCGTTAAGCCCATTGGGCCTTTTGAATTGGCCATCTCTCTCAGCTGTGACGGTGAACCGTTAACACATAAAGGAATTGTGCCCTCAACATAATGGGTGCGATCATACTTGCATTAAAGCATCGGATCCCATTAGAACTCAGCTTGCTTGGGCGAGAGAAGTACTAGGATGCGTGACCCCCTGGGAAGTCCTCGTGTTGCACCCCCCTTTTGAATTTTTTTTGCTCCTGTTTGGGTTACCACGTTACTTTATCCACCACATTTCTATTATCAAATCCCACGGCACCTTGGGCGAGACACCTTCGCTTCACGTAGAGGCTGGGCCTGCAAACCGAGGGCGTAGGGCTTGTGACCAGGTCTCCGTCGCTCTGGTGCCCATAACTTTTGATCCGTATGGAGTTACGCGGCGTACAGCATACCGTTGCAAAGATCTCCGACAGCTCTACGAAGGGGGCAGCGAGCTTGCTCGCTGTGCCCTTTTTGGAGCCCAAAATAGCACCCCGGATTGTACGTCATGTGCTGTTAAAATGACGACAACCTTACTTGCGGGACAATAGAGGGACCTATAATGCGTCGATATCACATCTTACGAGGATGCTGCGTTGTTGAAGCGGATGGGTTGTCGTAAAACCCATTGGGCCTTTTGAATGGGCCATCTCTCTAGGCTGGGACTGTGAACCGTTAACAAAGAAAAGAATTGTACCCTCAACATGACAGGTGTAATCATACCAGCACTAATGCAACGGATCCCATAAGAACTCCGAAGTTAAGCTTGCTTGGGCGAGAGTAGTACTAGGATAGGTGACCCCCTGGGAAGTCCTCGTGTTGTACCCCTTTTCAATTTTTTTTGCCCTGGTTAGGGTTGCCAAGAAAATTTATCTACGAAATTTCTATTACCGAATCCCACGTAACATTGGGCAAGACAACTTCGCCTCACGTAGAGGTTGGGCCCCCAAACCGAGGGCGTAGGGCTTGTGACCAGGTCTCTATTGCTCTGGTGCCCATAACTTTTGATCCGTAAGGAGTTACGCGGTGCGCAGCATACAGTTGCAAAGCTCTCTGAAAGCTCTACGACGGGGGCAGCCAGCTTGCTCGCTGTGCCCATTTTTGGAGCCTAAAATTGAACGTTTTCATTAGTTTCATGCTACTTTTCTTCTTTTGCTCTGTTTTTTCATCCCGGATCGAACGTCGTGAGCTGTTAAAAGGACGACAACCTTAGTCACGGGACATTAGGGGGTACTACAACGCGTCGATATCACGTCTTGTTAGGATGCTGCGTTGTTGAAGCAGATGGGTTATCGTTACGACCATTGGGCCTTTTGAATTGGCCATCTCTCTAGGCTGGGACTGTGAATCGTTAACACATAAAAGAATTGTGCCTTCAACATGACGGGTGCGATCATACCAGCACTAATGCACCGGATCCCATCAGAACTCCAAAGTTAAGCGTGCTTGGGCGAGAGTAGTACTAGGATGGGTGACCCCGTGGGAAGTCCTCGTGTTGCACCCCCCTTTTCAATTTTTTTTGCTCCAGTTCGGGTTACCAAGATACTTTATCCACCCCATTTCTATTATCGAATCCCACGGCACCTTGGGCAAGACAACTTCGCTTGACGTGGAGGATGGGCCAGCAAACCGAGGGTGTAGGGCTTGTGACCAGGTCTCCGTCGCTCCGGTGCCCATAACTTTTGATCCGTAACGAGTTACGCGTCTCACAGCATACTGTTGGAAAGCTCTCCGGCAGCTCTACGAAGGGGCCAGCCAGCTTGCTCGCTGTGCCCTTTTTAAAGCCCAAAATCGAACGTTTTCATTAGTTTCAGCCCACTTTTCTTCTTTAGCAATGTTTTTCTGTCACGGATCGTACGTCGTGAGCAGTTAAAAGGATGACAACCTTACTCGCGGGACATTAGTGGGCGCTACAACGCTTCGATATCACGTCTTGCGAGGATGCTGCGTTGTTGAAGCGGATGGGTTGTCGTTAAGCCCACTGGGCCTTTTGAATGGGCCATCTCTCTAGGATGCGACTGTGAACCGTTAACCAATAAAGGAATTGTGCCCTCAACATGACGGGTGCGATCATACCAGCACTAATGCACTGGATCCCATCAGAACTCCGAAGTTAAGCTTGCTTGGGCGAAAGTAGTACTAGGATGGGTGACCCCCTGGGAAGTCCTCGTGTTACACCCCCTTTTCAATTTTTTTTGCCCTGGTTAGGGTTGCCAAGATACTTTTTCCACCAAATTTCTATTACCAAATCCCATGGAACATTGGGAAAGACAACTTCGCTTCACGTAGAGCCTGGGCCAACAAACCGAGGGCGTAGGGCTTGTGACCAGGTCTCCGTCGCTCCGGTGCCCATAACTTTTAATCCGTAAGGAGTTACGCGGAGCACAACATAGAGTTGCAAAGCTCTCTGAGAGCTCTAAGACGGGGGAAGCTAGCTTGCTCGCTTTGCCTATTTTTGGAGCCCAAAATCGAACGTTTTTATCAGTTTCAGGCCACTTTTCTTCTTTTGATATGTTTTTTCATCCCGGATCGTACGTCGTGGGCTGTTAAAAGGACGGCAACATTACTCACGGGACATTAGAGGGCCCTACAACGCGTTGATATCACATCTTTCGAGGATGATGCGTTGTTGAAGTGGATGGGTTGTCGTTAAGCCCATTGGGCCTTTTGAATGGGCCATCTCTCTAGGCTGGGACTGTGAACCGTTAACAAATAAAAGAATTGTGCCCTCAACATCACTGGTGCGATCATACCAGCACTAATGCATCGGATCCCATCAGAACTCCGAAGTTAAGCGAGCTTGGGCGAGAATAGAACTAGGATGGGTGACCCCTTGAGAAGTCCTCGTGTTGTACCCCCCTTATCAATTTTTTTCCCCGGTATGGGTTTCCAAGATACTTTATCCACCACATTTCTTTTATCGAAAACCACGGAACTCTGAGAATGACAACTTCACATCACGTAGAGGCTTGGTTCGCAATCCGAGGGCGTAGGGTTTGTGACCAGGTCTCCGTCGCTCCAGTGCCCATAACTTTTGATCCGTAACGAGTTACGCGGCGCACAGCATACCGTTGCAAAGCTATCTGACAGGTCTATGAAGGGGCCAGCCAGCTTGCTCGCTATGCCCTTTTTGGAGCCAAAAATCGAACGTTTTCATCAGTTTCAGGCCACTTTTCTTCTTCCCACTGTTTTTTCATCCCGGATCGTACGTCGTGAGTTGTTAAAAGGACGAAAACCTTACTCGCGGGACGTTAGAGGGCCCTACAACGCGTCGATATCACGTCCTGTGAGGATCCTGCGTTGTTGAAGCGGATGGGTTGTCATTAAGCCCATTGGGCCTTTTAAATGGGCCATCTCACTAGGATGGGACTGTGAACCGTTAACAAATAAAGGAATTGTGCCCTCAACATGATGGGTCCGATCATTCCAGCACTAATGCACCGGATCCCATCAAAACTCCGAAGTTAAGCGTGCTTGGGCGAAAGTAGTACTAGGATGGGTGACCCCCTGGGAAGTCCTCGTGTTGCACCCCCTTTTCAATTTTTTTTAACCTGGTTAGGGTTGCCAAGATACTTTATCCACCAAATTTCTATTAACAAATCCCACAGTGCATTGGGAAAGACAACTTCGCTTCACGTTGAGGTCGGGCCCGCAGACCGAGGGCGTAGGGTTTGTGACTAGGTCTCCTTCGCAACGGTGCCCATAACTTTTGATCCGTAAGGAGTTAGGCGGCGCACAAATACCATTGCAAAGCTCTCTGAGAGCTCTACGATAGGGGCAGCCAACTTGTTCGCTTTGCCCATTTTTGGAGCACAAAATTGAACGTTTTCATCACTTTTAGGCCACTTTTCTTCTTTTGCTCTGTCTTTTCAGCCCGGATCGTACGTTGTGAGCTGTTAAAAGGACGACAACCTGACTCGCGGGACATGAGGGGCCCCTACAACGTGTTGATACCACGTCTTGCTAGAATGCTGCATTGTTGAAGCAGATAGGTTATCGTTAAGCCCATTGGGCCTTTTGAATTAGCCAACTCTCTAGGCTAGGACTGTGAATCGTTAACACATAAAGGAATTGTGCCCTCAACATAACGGGTGCGATCATACCAGCATTAATGCACCGGATACCATTATAACTCTGAAGTTAAGCGTGCTTGGGCTAGAGTAGTACTAGGATGGCTGACCCCCTGGGAAATTCTCATGTTGCAGCCCCATTTTCAATTCTTTTTGCTCCGGTTTGGGTTGCCAATATACTTTATCCATCACATTTCTATTTCCGAATCCCATGGCACCTTGGGCAAGACAACTTCGCTTTACGTGGAGGCTGCGCCCACAAACCGTGGGCGTAGGGCTTGGGACCATGTCTCTGTCGCTCCGGTGCCTATAACTTTTGATCCGTAAGGAGTTACGCAGCGCACAGCATACCATTGGAAAGCTCTCCGACAGCTCTACGAAAGAGGCAGCAAACTTGCATGCTGTGCCCTTTTTGGAGCCCAGAATTGCATGTTTTCATCAGTTTCAGGCCACTTTTCTTCTAATGTTTTGTTTTTCCATCCCGGATCGTATGTCTTGAGCTGTTAAAAGGACCACAACCTTACTCGCGGGACATTAGAAGGCCCTACAACACGTCGATATCACGTCTTGCGAGGATGCTACTTTGTTGAAGCAATGGGTTGTCGTTAAGCCCGTTAGGCCTTTTGAATGTGCCATATCTCTAGGCTGGGACTGTGAACCGTTAACAAATAAAGGAATTATGCCCTCAACATGACGGGTGCGATCATACCAGCACTAATGCACCGGAGTCCATCAGAACTCCGAAGTTATACGTGCTTGGACTAGAGTTGTACTAGTATCGGTGACCACTGGGAAGTCCTTGTGTCGCACCCCCTTTTCAATTTTTTTTGCCCTGGTTAGGGTTGCCAAGATACTTTATGCACTAAATTTCTATTACCGAATCCTAAGAAGCCTTGGGCAAGACAACTTCGCTTCACGTAGAGGCTAGGCCCGCAAACCGAGGGCATAGGGCTTGTGACCTGGTCTCAGTCACTCCGGTGCCAATACCTTTTGATTCGTAAGGAGTTACACGGCGCACAACATACCCTTGCAAAGCTCTCTGAGAGCTCTACGACGGGGGAAGCCAGCTTGCTCGCTGTGCCCATTTTTGGAGCCCAAAATCGAACATTTTCATCAGTTTCAGGCCACTTTTCTTCTTTTGCTCTGCTTTTTCGTCCTGGATTGTACGTCGTGAGCTGTTAAAAGGATGACAACCTTACTCACAGGGCATTAGGGGGGCCTACAACGCGTCGATATCATGTTTTGCAAGGATGCTGCGTTGATGAAGCAGATGGGTTATCGTTAAGCCCATTAGGCCTTTTGAATTGGCCATCTCTCTAGGCTGGGACTGTGAATCATTAACACATAAAGGAATTATGCCCTCAACATGATGGGTGCGATCATACCAGCACTAATGCACCGGATCCCATCAGAACTCCGAAGTTAAGCGTGCTTGGGCAAGGGTAGTACTAGGATGGGTAACCCCATTGGAAGTCCTCGTGTTGCACCCCGCATTTCAAATTTTTTTGCTCCGGTTTGGGTTGCCAAGATACTTTATCCACCACATTTCTATTACCAAATCCCACAGCACCTTGGGCAAGACAACTTCACTTCACGTGGGGGCTGGGCCCGCAAACCGACGGCGTAGGGCATGTGACCTGGTCTCCGTCACTCTGGTACCCATAACTTTTGATCCGTAAGGAGTTACGCGGTGCACAACATACCGTTGCAAAGCTCTCTATGAGCTCTAAGACGGGGGGAGCCAGCCTGCTCGCTATGCCCATTTTTGGATGCCAAAATCGAACATTTTCATCAATTTTAGGCCACTTTTCTTCTTTGGCTATGTTTTTTCATCCCAGATCGTACGTCGTGAGCTGTTAAAAGGACGACAACCTTACTCACGGGACATTAGGGGCCCTACAACGCGTCGATATCATGTCTTGCGAGGATGCTATTTTGTTAAAGCAGATGGGTTGTCGTTAAGCCCATTGGGCCTTCTGAATGGGCCATCTCTCTAGGCTGGGTCTGTGAACCGTTAACACATAAAGCAATTGTGCCCTCAACATGACGGGGCAATCATACCAGCACTAATGCACTGGATCCAATCAGAAGTCCGATGTTAAGCGTGCTTGGGCGAGAGTAGTACTAGGATGGGTGACCCCATGGGAAGTCCTCATGTTGCACCTCCTTTTCAATTTTTTTTGCTCCGGTTAGGGTTGCCAAGATACTTTATCCACCACATTTCTATTACCGAATCCCATGGAACATTGGGCAAGACAACTTCATTTCACGTAGAGGCTAGGCCCGCAAACCGAGGGCTTAGGGCTTTTGACCTGGTCTCCATCACTCCGATGCTCATAACTTTTGATCCGTAAGGAGTTATGCGGTGCACAACATACCGTTGCAAAGCTCTCTGTGAGCTCTAAGACGGGGGCAGCCAGCCTGCTCGCTATGCCCATTTTTGGATCCCAAAATCAAACGTTTTAATCAATTTCAGGCCACTTTTCTTCTTTGGCTCTGTTTTTTCATCCCGGATCGTACGTCGTGAGCTGTTAAAAGGACGACAACCTTACTCATGGGACATTAGGGGCCCCTACAACGCGTCGATATCACGTCTTACGAGGATGCTGCTTTGTTAACGCAGATGGGTTATCGTTAAGCCCATTGGGCCTTTTGAATTGGCTATCACTCTAGGCTGGGACTGTGAACCGTTAACATATAAAGGAATTGTGCCCTCGACATGACGGGTGTGATCATACCAGCACAAATGCACCAGATCCCAATAGAACTCCGAAGTTAAGCGTGCTTGGGCAATAGTAGTACTAGGATGGGTGACCCCATGGGAAGTGCTCGTGTTGCACCCCCCTTTTCAATTCTTTTTGCTCCGCTTTGGGTTACCAAATTTCTTTATCCACCACATTTCTATTATCGAATCCCACGGCACCTTGGGCAAGAAAAATTCGCATTATGTGGAGGCTAGGCCGGCAAACCGAGGGCGTAGGGCTTTTGACTAGGTCTCCGTCGCTCCGGTGCCCATAAATTTTGATCCGTAAGGAGTTATGCGGCACACAGCATACCATTGCAAAGATCTCCGACAGCTCTACGACGGGGGTAGCGAGCTTGCTCACTGTGCCCATTTTGGATCCCAAAATAGCATGTTTTCGTTAGTTTCAGGCCACTTTTCTTCTATTGCTCTGTTTTTCCGTCTCGGATCGTACGTCATGTGCTGTTAAAAGGACGACAACCTTACTCCCGGTACATTAGAGGGCCTACAATGCGTCGATATCACGTCTTGCGAGGATGCTACGTTGTTGAAGCGGATTGGTTGTCGTTAAGCCCATTGGGCCTTTTGAATGCGCCATCTCTCTAGGATGGGACTGTGAACCGTTAACAAATAAAGGAATTGTGCCCTAAACATGACGGGTGCGATCATACCAGCACTAATGCACCGGATCCCATCAGAACTCCGAAGTTAAGCCTGCTTGGACCAGAGTAGTACTAAGATTGTTGACCACCTGGCAGGTCCTTGTGTTGCCCCCCCTTTTCAATTTTTTTTTTGCTCCGGTTTGGGTTACCAAATTACTTTATCTAGCACATTTGTATTATCGAATCCCACGGCACCTTGGGCAAGAAAACTTCGCTTCATGTGGAGGTTGGGCCCGCAAATCGAGGGCGTAGGGCTTGTGACCAGTTCTCCGTCGCTTTAGTGCCCATAACTTTTGATCCGGAAAGAGTTATGCGGCACACAGCATACCATTGCAAAGATCTCCGACAGCTCTACGAAGGGGGTAGAGAGCTTGCTCGCTGTGCCCATTTTGGATCCCAAAATAGCATGTTTTCATCAGTTTCAGGCTACTTGTCTTCTATTGCTCTGTTTTTTCGTCCCGGATCATACGTCATGCGCTGTTAAAATGACGACAACCTTACTCACGGGACATTAGAGGGACCTACAACGTGTCGATATCACGTCTTACGAGGATGCTGCGTTGTTGAAGCGGATGAGTTGTCGTTAAACCCACTAGGCCTTTTGAATGGGCCATCTCTCTAGGCCGGGACTGTGAACCGTTAACAAATAAAGGAATTGTGCCCTCAACATGACGGGTGCGATCATACCACAACTAATGCATCGGATCCCATCAGAACTGCGAAGTTAAGCGCGCTTGGCTGAGAGTAGTACTAGTATGGGTGACCCCCTGGGAAGTCCTTGTGTTGTACCCCCTTTTCAATTTTTTTGCCCTGGTTAGGGTTGCCAAGATACTTTATCCTCCAAATTTCTATTATCGAATTCCACGTAACATTGGGAAAGACAACTTCGCTTGACGTAGAGGCTGGGCCCGTAAACCGAGGGCGTAGGGTTTGTGACTAGGTCTCCGTCGCTCCGGTGCCCATAACTTTTGATCCGTAAGGAGTTACGCGGCGCACAACATACAGTTGCAAAGCTCTCTAAGAGCTCTACGACGCGGGCAGCTAGTTTGCTCCCTTTGCCCCTTTTTGGAGCCCAAAATCGAATGTTTTCATTAGTTTTAGGCCACTTTTCTTCTTTTGCTGTGTTTCCTCGTCCCGGATCATACGTCGTGAGCGGTTAAAAGGACGACAACCTTACTCGTGGGACATTAGGGGGCCCTACAACGCGTTGATATCACGTATTGCTAGGATGCTGCATTGTTGAGGCGGATGGGTTATCGTTAAGCCCATTGGGCCTTTTGAATTGGCCATCTCTCTAGGCTGGGACTGTGAACCGTTAACACATAAAGGAATTGTGTCCTCAACGTAACGGGTACGATCATACCAGCATTAATGCACCGGATCCCATTAGAACTCTGAAGTTAAGCGTGCTTGGGAGAGAGTATTACTAGGATGGGTGACCCCCTGGGAAGTCATAGTGTTGTAGCTCATTTTCAATTTTTTTTGCTCCGGTTTGGGTTGCCAAGATACTTTATCCACCACATTTCTATTATCGAATCCCACCGTACCTTGGGCAAGAAAATTTTGTTTCAAATGGAAGCTGGGCCCGCAAACCGAGGCTGTAGGGCTTGTGACCAGGTCTCCGTCGCTCCGGTGCCCATAACTTTTGAACCGTAAGGAGTTACGCAGCGCACAATAAACCGTTGCAAAGCTCTCCAACATCTCTACGAAGGGGGCAGTGAGCTTGCTCGCTATGCCCTTTTGGAGCCCAAAATTGAACGTTTTCATCAGTTTCAAGCCACTTTTCTTCTTTTGCTCTGTTTTTCCATCTCGGATAGTTCGTCATGAGCTGTTAAAAGGACGACAACCTTACTCGCGGGACATTAGGGGGCCCTACAACCCGTCGATATCACGTCTTGGGAGGATGCTTCGTAGTTGAAGTAGATGGGTTGTCGTTAAGCCCATTGGGCCTTTTGAATGGGCCATCTCTCTAGGCTGGGAGTGTGAACCGTTAACAAATAAAGGAATTGTGCCCTCAACATGACGGGTGCGATCATACCGGCACCAATGCACCGGATCTCATCAGAACTCCATCGTTAAGCGTGCTTGGGCGAGAGTTGTACTAGGATGGGTGACCCCCTGGGAAGTCCTCGTGTTCCACCCCCCTTTTCAATTTTTTTTGCCCTGGTTTGGGTTGCCAAGATACTTTATCCATGAAATTTCTATTACCGAATCCCACGGCACCTTGGGAAAGACAACTTCGCTTCATGTAGAGGCTGGGCCAGCAAACCGAGGGCGTAGGGCTTGTGACCAAGTCTCCGTCGCTCCAGCGCCCATAACTTTTGATCCGTAAGGACTTACGCGGTGCATAGCATACCGTTGCAAAGCTCTCTGAGAGGTCTACAAAGGGGGCAGCTTGCTTGCTCACTGTGCCCATTTTTGGAGCCCAAAATCGAACGTTTTCATCAGTTTCAAGCCACTTTTCTTCTTTTGCTCTGTTTTTCCATCCCGGATCGTACGTCGTGAGCTTTTAAAAGAACGACAACCTTAATCGCGGGACATTAGAGGCCCTACAATGCGTCAATATCACGTCTTGCGAGGATGTTGCGTTGTTGAAGCTGATGGGTTGTCGTCAAGCCCATTGGGCCTTTTGAATAGAATGTCTCTCTAGGCTGGGACTGTGAACCATTAACAAATAAAGGAATTGTGCCCTCAACATGACGGGTGCGATCATACCGGTACTAATGCACCGGATCTTATCAGAACTCCGTAGTTAAGCGTGCTTGGGCGAGAGTAGTACTAGGATGGGTGACCCCCTGGGAAGTCCTCGTGTTCACCCCCTTTTCAATTTTTTTTTCCCTGGTTTGGGTTGCCAAGATACTTTATCCATCACATTTCTATTACCGAATCCCACGGCACCTTGGGCAAGACAACTTCACTTCACAAAGAGCTGGGCCCGCAAACCGAGGGCGTAGGGCTTTTGACAAGGTCTCCGTCGCTCCGATGTCCATAACTTTTGATCTGTAAGGAGTTACGCGGCGTACAGCATACTGTTGGAAAGCTCTCTGAAAGGTCTACAACTGGGGTAGCCAGCTTGCTCGCTGTGCCCTTTTTTGGAACCCAAACTCAAACTTTTTCATCAATTTCAGGCCACTTTTCTTCTTTTGCTATGTTTTTCCGTTCCGAATCGTACATCGTGAGCTGTTAAAAGGATGACAACCTTACTCGTGGGACATTAGAGGGTCCTACAACGTGTCGATGTCATGTCTTGCGAGAATGATACGTTGTATAGGTTGTCGTTAAGCCCATTGGGCCTTTGGAATGGGCCATCTCTCTAGGCTGGGACTGTGAACCGTTAACAAATAAAGGAATTGTGCCCTCAACATGACGGGTGCGATCATACCAGCACTAATGCACTGGATCCCATCAGAACTCCGAAGTTAAGCGTGCTTGGGCGAGAGTAGTACTAATTTTTTTTTTTTTTTGCCCTGGTTAGGGTTGCCAAGAAATTTTATCCACCAAATTTCTATTACCGAATCCCATGGAACATTGGGCAATACAATTTCGCTTCACCTAGAGGCTGGGCCCGCAAACCGAGGGCGTAGGGCTTGTGACCAGGTCTCTGTCGCACCGGTACCCATAACTTTTGATTTGTAAAGAGTTATGCAGCGCACAGCATACCGTTGCAAAGCTCTCTGAGAGCTCTATGAAGAAGGCAGCTAGCTTCCTCGTTGTGCTCATTTTTGGACCCCATAATCGAGCGTTTTCATCAATTTCAGGCCACTTTTCTTCATTTGCTCTGTTTTTTGGTCCCGGATCGTACGTCGCGAGCTGTTAAAAGACGATAACCTTACTAGCGAGACATTAGGGGGCCCTACAACAAGTCAATATCACGTCTTGCGAGGATGCTGCGTTGTTGAAGCAGATGAGTTGTCGTTAAGCCCATTGGGCCTTTTGAATGGGCCATCTCTCTAGGCTGCGACTGTGAACCGTTAACAAATAAAGGAATTGTGCCCTCAACATGACGGGTGCGATCATACCAGCACTAATTCACCGGATCCCATCAGAACTTCGAAGTTAAGCGTGCTTGGGCAAGAGTAGTACTAGGATGGGTGACCCCAGTGTAGTCCTCGTGTTACACCCCCTTTTCAATTTTTTTTGCCCCGGTTAGGGTTGCCAAGATACTTTATCCACCAAATTTCTATTACCGAATCCCACGAAACATTGGGCAAGACAACTTCACTTCCTGTAGAAGCTTGGCCCGCAAACCGAGGGCTTAGGGCTTGTGACCAGGTCTCCGTCGCTCCGGTGCCCATAACTTTTGATCCGTAAGAAGTTACGTGGCGCACAGCATAACGTTGCAAAGCTCTCTGACAGTTCTACGAAAGGGGCAGTGAGCTTGCTCGCTGTGCCCTTTTTAGAGGCCAGAATTACACGTTTTCATCAGTTTCTGGCCACTTTTCTTCTTTTGCTCTATTTTTTCGTCCTGCATCTTACGTCGTGAGCTGTTAAAAGGATGACAACCTTACTCGCGGGACATTAGAGGGCCCTACAACGCGTCGATATCACGTCATGTGAGGATGCTGCGCTGTTGAAGCGGATGGGTTGTCGTTAAGCCCATTGGGCCTTCTGAATGGTCCATCTCTCTTGGCTGGGGCTGTTAACCGTTAACACATAAAGGAATTGTCCCCTCAACATGATGGGTGCGATCATACCAGCACTTATGCACCGGATCCCATCAGAACTGCGAAGTTAAGCGTGCTTAGGCGAGAGTAGTACTAGGATGGGTGACCCCTTGGGAAGTACTCGTGTTGCACCCCCTTTTCTATTTTTTTTTGCCCTGGTTAAGGTTGCCAAGATACTTTATCCACCAAATTTCCATTACCGAATCCCACGGAACATTGGGCAAGACAACTTCGCTTCACGTAGAGGCTGGGCCCGCAAACCGAGGGCGTAGGGCTTGTGACCAAGTCTCCGTCGCTCCGGTGCCCATAACTTTTGATCCGTAAGGAGTTACGCGGCGTACATCATACCGTTTCAAAGCTCTCTAAGAGCTCTACGACGGGGGCATCCAGCTTGCTCGTTGTGCCCCTTTTTGGAGCCCAAAATCGAACATTTTCATCAGTTTCAGACCACTTTTCTTATTTTGCTCTGTTTTTTCGTCTCGAATCGTACGTCGTGTGTCATGCCCCAACCCGACCTATAGAGGCTAGACTAGGATGTGAGCTAAACTTTCAAGTCATTTCGCGTACTTAACTACTTCACTATGATTAATGCTTAAGATTAGCCTAGAACTCCAAAAGTTTTTTCCGGAAAATCGGCGGCATGACGGTTGTAATTAAGACCTTTTAGTTTGATCTAATTTCTAAACGCCTCAATTATCCCAATTATTAATCCAATTTCATTAAGGACTCCTATTTTGTCATCAACTGATATGCCTACTAGTCTATCTTGAAAGTCTCGTTTGGTTAATAAGCCTAACATGATAACTATGTCTCGTTTATTTGTCAATTTCCTATAATGCAAGTACCTATTATCTTTTAGTTTGCAAATGAGCACCTAAGTGAAATTAGATAGAATTAACTTAGTTGATTGTTCATCTAGTGGTTTGAATGCCTACGATAACTACTAATTAAGAAAACGAAAGCAAACAACCAAATAAAAAGTTCATCTGGTTATAGATAGTACAATCCTAGAATTAGACCCAAATTACAAATGGGGTCATTTACATCAATAAAATGAACAGTTTGCAATCAAACACAATATCCATTTAGCAACCACTTTCAGGCAAAGCATAAAAGCACGTAGTCACTCCCAGGAATCATTAACAAACACATTTACTTCGGGTACTTGTTCCAAATCTGCTGCACCTATGACAAAAAAGAGGATGAGTCCTTATGAACTCAGCGAGGGGGAACGAGAAATAGGTTTTGAAACTCATTTTTCGCTTCAACTTATGAGAATCCTTTTGGAAGCATGAATATAACACAATTAAGTACAGAACAATAATACAAAAGTAAAGGAACACAATTACCCGTCTTTCCTCCCCGAGGTCCTCTAGGGACCAAGGGAGAGTACTTATACACATGGTAAACGGATACAGTGAGCTTTTGCTCTCAATTGTTGTGGCCGACTTCAAATCATCCCCTTAACACGCCAAGTGGGTGTACTCTAGATGTACCCCGAAATTCTACGACCCAACTCTCCGAGGAAGTCTAGCCCCCAAGCGAGAGAGGGAATTGGACAATGATAGTCACGGTTGAACCGGCAAGCCCGATGCCGCCTGGTGTGCGTGAACGCTACCATGCCATAATAAAAGGTTGCAACCTTGTATGCAATGCACATTTATGACATTTAATATATCACATTAGGAGGACAACAAAGTAGGTTGCCTCCGGACAGTCATAAGATTGCACATTGACAAGTAAACAAGCGAGGCACGAATAGACAAGTAATTTCACTTGAAAAGCATATGGAGTTATATGAACATTAAACGGGCAGCCATATAACGCACGTAAATCAAGTCATATAACTCATTTCAACGTCCACGAAATCAAATAATAAGGTTATTCAACATGCAACAACAATATATGTGGTTCGGATGCAAGAAAGGCCTATTTGTCAACATGCAACGAATCAAAATCACATTTATGGCTATAAGGCAACTACGGGCAGCCTACTAAACATATAATCACACTCAATATTCAAAGGATCAACACTTAGCAAGTTCGCCTAGTCACTAGGGTTTCCATTTCGTACTTACCCATGTGATTAAGCCCCAAGTCAACTCAAAGTCAATCTCAAGCCAAACATCAATTAATTCAACATCCCCAAGTACTCAAAACAGTCCACACAACATCTCAATGCCACAATCCCAAGCAATTAATACCACAAGAGAAGTTACAACAAATTTTCTAAGCATATAACTAAACGAAACCTTCACTGCAATAGGCTGTATTCTCACAATCATTAAGATGAGAAAACAATATCCAATTCCAGTAAATAAGATTTCAAATTAAAGCTTAAGAAGTGAACTAAAATCAGAAACAAACCTTGCATCATTTGGATTTCGGGTCCAATAGTTATAGCCAAAACAGCGGGATTGCACAAAACTGTCCAGATTTGCACACATTTCGATAGTTGTCGTTTTTGAGCTTCTTAGGGTCAGATTTAGCCTTAGTCCATTTCTGACAAAACTGTCCAGAACTGAAAAATATAGCAGTACACCAAATTTCATGCATTTTGAACATCATTTATTAAGTCAAAACTGGTTCGTTCCACAAGGTCAGTGCATCTGCCAAAACCTGCTTCATTTTTCCAGACTTCCAGATTTGGACACATTTTAATGATTTGTCATTTTGAGGACCTTAGATTCAAAATTTGCTTTGTCCTATTTCTGAGAAAAATGTTCAAAACTGGCAAAACTAGTCACCTACAAATTTTCATGCATTTTCAACATCATTTTCCTAGCCAAACTCACCTCGCAACAACAAGTCAGAGAGCTATCAACAACCCCGATTTCATCTATCATCAACTTCAAGCCAAAATCTTGCCATGCATGGTTGTAAAAGCTTATGAACACACATATAACTCAAGTACAGAAGCAAAGACATACATTTAAGAGCTTGCATGTGGATTTTTAAAGGATTTTCAAAAGGTTTTTGCCCTCACCTTAGCAAATCAACAAGAAGATGCACAAAACTTGATGAAGCACAAATTTCTTCTTCTTCCTTGCTTAGCCAAGACACCACCCGATTTCTCTCTATTTTTCCTAGCTTAGTGGACAAGTTCTTAGTACATGCATGTGGTTAGAACAAGAAGAAAAGAAATGGAAACTATCAATATACCAAAGGGCCGAATGAGTGTTCTATGAGCTTGCATGCATGTCTCTTTGCTTCTAGCTTGCTTGGGCTGCCATGGCCGAGCTTGGGAGGGTCTTAGAGTGCCCTTGAAAGTTTTTAGGAGTCTTGGGAGCTCAAAGGTCAGCCTTGTTCGAAAATGGATAGAGAAGGAGAGAGAATGAGAGAGTTTGTGAGGAAAGAGAGAGTTTGAGAAAGGAATGATACTTGTGTGTGTGTGTGTTGGCCTTGAGCCTTTCAAATCTGATTTTTGTGTGTCAACTAGCATATAATTTGAGTTGTAATGAGGCATGGGGTGTGTTGATCGAGAAAGGGGACTTGGGGTAGGGTGAAATGGCAATATTTTATGCATTGTGTCTAGTGTTTGTCATAGATTGTCTAGGGTAGAATATTTTTTGTTCAAAACTTGCGCAGGACTTTGAGATGGCCAAGAAATGCAATGAAAAATCTGAAATTTCAGATTCAAGTTAATACATTTTAGATTATAATAAGTGTGGAATTTGAGGTGCATTGGTTTTGGGCGAAAATAAAGAATAAAGAATGTTTAGGTGTTTGTCTAGATAAAATTATTTATTGTTAGTGGGTTTTGTAGAGATTTGAATTAGGATTATAATAATAGTTAGTGGATTGTGTAGGATTATTTTATTGTCTTGTGCTTTGTGTAGGATTCTTTATTGATTAGCGTGCGGGCACGCTTTCCTAGGTCTAGGGCACGCACTACGAGACACGAACAGAAATCAATACGAGGCACGAATCATAAGGTAGACACGAACTACGAGGTAAGACACGAACTTCAAGACTAATGCACGCAATCCTAGGTGAATGCATGTAAACCAATGCAAGGCACGTAATTTAATGGAATGCACGCAAATCGAGGTACGACTCTTAGACCTAGGTTAGGGCACGCAATTCAAGGTCAGTGCGCACAAATCGAGGTATCGTACTTAAATTGAAGTCAGGGCACGTAAATCAAGGATTAGGGCACATAATTCTAGGTCAAGGCACGTATGACGAGGCATGCATGAAAATCGAGATAGGGCACGTAATCCAATGTCAGTCATATCATTCTTGGTCTATGGCACACAAATAAAGGTAACACACGTTATTCGGGGTCGGGCCTCACATCGCGAGCTGTTAAACGGACGATAACATTACTCGCGGGACATTAGGGGGCCCTACAATGCATCGATATCTCGTCTTGCTAGGATGCTACGTTGTTGAAGCAGATGGGTTATCGTTAAGCCCATTGGGGCCTTTTGAACTTTCCATCTCTCTAGGCTGGGATTGTGAACCGTTAACACATAAAGGAATTGTGCCCTCAACATGACGGGTGTGATCATACCAGCACTAATGCACCGGATCCCATCAGAACTCCGAAGTTAAGCGTGCTTGGGCGAGAGTAGTACTAGGATAGGTGACCCCCTGGGAAGTCCGCGTGTTGTACCCCCCTATTCAATTTTTTTTGCCCCGGTTTGGCTTGTCAAGATGCTTTATCCACCACATTTCTATTATTGAATCCCACGGCTCCTTGGGCAACACAACTTCGCTTCACGTAGAGGCTGGGCCCGCAAACCGAGGGCGTAGGGCTTGTGACCAGGTCTCCGTCGCTCCGATGCCCATAACTTTTGATCTGTAAGGTGTTACGCGGCCCACAGCATACCGTTGCAAAGCTCTCCGACAGCTCTACGAAGGGGGCAGCCAGCTTGCTCGCTGCGCCCTTTTTGGTGCCCAAAATCGAATGTTTTCATCAGTTTCAGGCCACTTTTCTTCTTTTGCTCTGTTTTTCCGTCCTGGATCGTATGTAGTGAGCTTTTAAAAGGACGACAACCTTACTCGCGGGACATTAGAGGGCCATACAACGTGTCGATATCATGTCTTGCGAGGATGCTGTATTGTTGAAGCGGATGGGTTGTCGTTAAGCCCATTGGGCCTTTTCAATGGGCCCTCTCTCTAGGCTTTGACTGTGAACCGTTAACACATAAAGGAATCGTGCCCTCAACATGACAGCTGCGATCATACCAGCACTAATGCACTAGATCCCATCAAAACTCCGAAGTTAAGCGTGCTTGGGCAAGAGTAGTACTAGGATAGGTGACCCCTTGGGAAGTCCTCGTGTTGCACCCCATTTTCAATTTTTTTTGCCCTGGTTTGGGTTGCCAAGATACTTTATCCACCAAATTTCTACTACCGAATCCCACAGAACATTGGGCAAGACAACTTCGCTTCATTTATAGGCTAGGCCCGCAAACCTAGGGCGTAGGGCTTGTGACCAGGTCTCCGTCGCTCCAGTGCCCATAACTTTTGATCCGTAAGGAGTTACGTGAAGCACAGCATACCGTTGCAAAGCTCTCTGAGAGCTATACGGCGAGCTTAGCCAGCTTTTCGCTTTGCCCGATTTTGGAGCCCAAAATCGAACGTTTTCAACAGTTTTAGGCCACTTTTGTTCTTTTGCTCTGTTTTTTCGTCCCGGATCGTACGTCGTGAGCTGTTAAAAGGACGACAACATTACTCGTGGGACATTAGGGAGCCCTACAACGCGTTGATATCAGGTCTTGCTAGGATGCTGCGTTGTTGAAGCAGATGGGTTATCGTTAAGCCATTGGGCCTTTTGAATTGGCCATCTCTCTAGGCTGGGACTGTGAACCGTTAACACATAAAGGAATTGTGCCCAAAACTTGACGGGTGCGATCATACCAGCATTAATGCACCAGATCCCATCAGAACTCTGAAGTTAAGCGTGCTTGAGTGAGAGTAGTACTAGGATGGGTGACCCCCGGGGAAGTCCTCGTGTTACACCCCATTTTCAATTTTTTTTTTCCGTGGTTAGGGTTGCCAAGATACTTTATCCACCAAATTTCTATTACCGAATCCCACAGCCACTTGGGTATGACAAATTCGCTTCACGTGGAGGCTGGGCCAGCAAACCGAGGGCGTTGGGCTTGTGACCAGGTCTCCGTCGCTCCGATACCCATAACTTTTGATTTGTAAGGAGTTACGCGGCGCACAGCATACCGTTGCAAAGCTCTCTGAGAGCTCTACGACAAGCGCAGCCAACTTGCTCGCTGTGCCCTTTTTGGAGCCCAAATCGAACGTTTTCATCAGTTTCAAGCCACTTTTCTTCTTTTGCTCTATTTTTTCATCCCGGATCGTATGTCGTCAGCTGTTAAAAGGACGACAACCTTAATCGCAGGATATTAGAGGCCCTACAACGCGTCGATATCATGTCTTTCGAGGTTGCTGCGTTGTTGAAGCGAATGGGTTGTCATTAAGCCCATTGGGCCGTCTTTCTAGGCTGGGACTATGAACCATTAACAAATAAAGGAATTGTGCCCTCAACATGACGGGTGCGATAATACCAGCACTAATGCACCGGATCCCATCAGAACTCCGAAGTTAAGCTTGCTTGGGCGAGAGTAGTACTAGGATGGGTAACCCCCTGGGAAGTCCTCGTGTTGTACCGCCTTTTCTATTTTTTTGCTCTGGTTAGGGTTGCCAAGATACTTCATCCATCAAATTTCTATTACCGAATCTCACGGAACATTGGGCAACACAATTTTGCCTCACGTAGAGGCTGGGCCCGCAAACCGAGGGCATAGGGCTTGTGACCAGGTTTTCGTCCCTCCAGTACCTATAACTTTTGATCCATAAGGAGTTACACGACGCATAGCATACCGTTGCAAAGCTCTCAGAGAGCTCTACGACAGGGGCAGCCGGCTTGCTCACTGTACCCCTTTTTGGAGCCCAAAATCGAACATTTTCTTCAGTTTCAGGTCCCTTTTATTCTTTTGCTCTGTTTTTTCATCCTGGATCGTACGTCATGAGCTGTTAAAAGGACGACAACCTTAGTCGTGGGACATTAGGGGGCCCTAAAATGCATCGACATCACGTCTTGCGAGGATGCTGCGTTGTTGAAGCAGATGAGTTATCGTTAAGCCCATTGGGCCTTTTGAATTGGCCATCTCTCTAGGCTGGGACTGTGAACCGTTAACAAATAAAGGAATTGTGCCTCAACATGACGGGTGCGATCATACCAGCACTAATGCACCGAATCTGATTAGGACTCCGAAGTTAAGCATGCTTCGAAGAGAGTAGTACTAGGATGGGTGACCCCTTGGGAAGTCCTCGTGTTGTACTCCCTTTTTCAATATTTTTTGCACCGGTTAGGGTTGCCAAGATACTTTATCCAC
This sequence comes from Ehretia macrophylla, assembly GCA_037974665.1. Taxonomy (NCBI): domain Eukaryota; kingdom Viridiplantae; phylum Streptophyta; class Magnoliopsida; order Boraginales; family Ehretiaceae; genus Ehretia; species Ehretia macrophylla. The sequence continues at coordinate 81,402,911 of CM075770.1, read as the reverse complement.
CAAATTTCTATTACCGAATCCCACAGAACATTAGGCAAGACTTCTTCGCTTCACGTAGAGGCTAGGCCCGCAAACCGAGGGCGTAGGGCTTGTGACCAGGTCTCCATCACTCCGGTGCCTATAACTTTTGATCCGTAAGGAGTTACGTGGCGCACAACATACCGTTGCAAAGATCTCTGAGAGCTCTACGACGGGCTCAGCTAGCTTGTTCTTTTTGCTTTTTTTGGAGCCCAAAATCGAACGTTTTCATCTATTTTGGGCCACTTTTCTTCTTTTGTTTTGTTTTTTCATCCCGGATCGTACGTTGTGGGTTGTTAAAAGGACGACAACCTCACTTGTGGGACATTAGGGGGCCCTACAATGCGTCGATATCACATTTAGCTAGGATGCTGCATTGTTGAAGCGGATGGATTATCGTTAAGCCCATTGGGACTTTTGATTGGGCCATCTCTCTTGGCTGGGACAGTGAACCATTAACAAATAAGAGAATTGTGCCCTCAACATGACGGGGGCGATCATACCAGCACTAATGCACCAGATCCCATCAGAACTCTGAAGTTAAGCGTGCTTGGGCGGGAGTAGTACTAGGATGGCTGACCCCTTGGGAAGTCCTCGTGTTGCACCCCCATTTTCAATATTTTTGGCACCGGTTAGGATTGCCAAGATACTTTATCCACCAAATTTCTATTACCGAATCCCACAGAACATTGGGCAGGGCAACTTCGATTCACGTAGAGGCTAGGCCCGCAAACCGAGGGTGTAGGGCTTGTGACCAGGTCTCCATCGCTCCGGTGCCCATAACTTTTGATCCGTAAGGAGTTACGTGGCGCACAACATACCGTTGCAAAGCTCTCTGAGAGCTCTACGACGGGCTCAGCCAGCTTGTTCGCTTGCTTGTTTTATGAGTACAAAATCGAACGTTTTCATCAGTTTTAGGCCATTTTTCTTCCCTTGCTCTGTTTTTTCCACCCGGATCGTACGTCGTGAGCTGTTAAAAGGACGACAACCTTACTCGCGGGACATTAGGGGGCACTATAATGCGTCGATATCACGCCTTGCTAGGATGCTGCATTGTTGAAGCAGATGGGTTATCGTTAAGCCCATTGGGCTTTTTGCATTGGCCATCTCTCTAGGCAGGGACTGTGAACCGTTAACACATAAAGGAATTGTGCGCTCAACATGACAGGTGCGATCATACCAGCATTGATGTATCGGATCCAATTAGAACTCTGAAGTTAAGCGTGATTGGGCGAGAGTAGTACTAGGATGGGTGACCCCCTGGGAAGTCCTCGTGTTGCACCCCCATTTTCAATTTTTTTTGCTCCAGCTTGGGTTGCCAAGATACTTTATCCACCACATTTCTATTATCGAATCCCACGGCCACTTGGGCATGACAAATTCGCTTTACGTGGAGGCTGGGCCAGCAAACCGAGGGCTTAGGGCTTGTGACCAAGTCTCTGTCGCTCCGATACCCATAACTTTTGATCCGTAGGGACTTACGCGGCGCACAACATACCGTTGCAAAGCTCTTTGAGAGCTCTACGACGGGCTCAACCAGCTTGCTCGCTTGCTTTCTTTTGAGCCCAAAATCATACGTTTTCCTCAGTTTTAGGCCACTTTTCTTCTTTTGCTCTGTTTTTTCATCCCGGATCGTACGTCGTGAGCTGTTAAAAGGGCGACAATCTTACTCGTGGGACATTAGGGGGCTCTACAATGCCTTGATATCAGGTCTTGCTAGGATGCTGCATTGTTGAAGCAGATGGGTTATCGTTAAGGCCATTGGGCCTTTTGAATTGGCCATCTCTCTATGCTGGGACTGTGAACCGTTAACACAGAAAGGAATTGTGCCCTCAACAGAACGGGTGCGATCATACCAGCATTGATGCATCGGATCCAATTAGAACTCTGAAGTTAAGCGTGCTCGGGCGAGAGTAGTACTAGGATGGGTGAACCCCTGGGAAGGCCTCGTGTTGCACCCCCCTTTTTGATTTTTTTTGCTCCAGCTTGGGTTGCCAAGATACTTTATCCACCACATTTCTATTATCGAATCCCACGGCCACTTGGGCATGACAAATTCGCTTCACGTGGAGGCTGGGCTAGCAAACCGAGGGCTTAGGGCTTGTGACCAGGTCTCTGTCGCTCCGATACCCATAACTTTTGATCCGTAGGGACTTACGCGGCGCACAACATACCGTTGCAAAGCTCTCTGAGAGCTCTATGACGAGCGCAACCAGCTTGCTCGCTGTGCCCTTTTTGGAGCCCAAAATCGAACGTTTTCATCAGTTTTAGGCCACTTTTCTTCTTTTGCTCTGTTTTTTCGTCCCGGATCGTATGTCGTCAGCTGTTAAAAGGACGACAACGTTAATCGCGGGACATTAGAGGCCCTACAACGCGTCGATATCACGTCTTGCGAGGATGCTGCGTTGTTGAAGCGGGTGGGTTATCGTTAAGCCCATTGGGCCGTCTTTCTAGGCTGGGACTGTGAACCGTTAACACATATAAGAATTGTGCCCTCAACATGATGGGTACGATCATACCAGCACTAATGCACCGGATCCCATCAGAATTCCAAAGTTAAGCTTTATTGGGCAAGAGTAGTACTAGGATGGGTGACCCCCTGTGAAGTCCTCGTGTGGCACCCCCTTTTCAATTTTTTTTGCCCTGGTTAGGTTTGCCAAGATACTTTATCCACCAAATTTCAATTACCGAATCTCACGGAACATTGGGCAAGACAACTTCGCTTCACGTAGAGGCTAGGCCTGCAGACCGAGTGCGTAAGGCTTGTGACCAGGTCTCCGTCCCTCCGATGCCCATAACTTTTGATCCGTAAGGAGTTACACGGCGCACAGCATACCGTTGCAAAGATCTCAGAGAGCTCTATGACGAGGGCAGCCAGCTTTCTCGCTGCGCCTATTTTTTGAGCCCAAAATGGAACGTTTTCATCAATTTCAGGCCATTATTTTTCTTTTGCTCTATTTTTTAATCCCAGATAGTACGTCGTGAGCTGTTAAAAGAATGTCAACATTAGTCATGGGACATTAGGGGGCCCTACAACGCGTCGACATCACGTCTTGCGAGGATGCTGCGTTGTTGAAGCATATGGGTTATCGTTAAGCCTATTGGGCCTTTTGAATTGGCCATCTCTTTAGGATGGGACTGTGAACCGTTAACACATAAAGGAATTGTGCCCTCAACATGACAGGTGCGATCATACCAGCACTAATGCACTGGATCTCATTAGGACTACGAAGTTAAGCATGCTTGGGCGAGAGTAGTACTAGGATGGGTGACCCCTTGGGAAGTCCTCGTGTTGTACTCCCTTTTTCAATTTTTTTGCCCCAGTTTGGGTTGCCAAGATACTTTATCCACCAAATTTCTATTACCGAATCTCACTGAATATTGGGCAAGACAACTTCGCCTCATGTAGAGGCTGGGCCCGCAAACCGAGGGCGTAGGGCTTGTGACTAGGTCTCCGTCGCTCCGGTGTCCATAACTTTTGATCCGTAAGGAGTTACGCGGCGCACAGCATATCGTTGCAATGCTCTCTGAGAGCTCTATGGCGGGGGTAGTAAGCTTGCTCGCTGTTCCCTTTTTGAAACCCAAATTCGAACGTTTTCATCGGTTTTAGGCCACTTTTCTTCTTTTGCTCTATTTTTTCATCCCGGATCGTACGTCGTGAGCTGTTAAAAGGACGAAAACCTTACTAGTTGGACATTAGGGGGCCCTACAATGCTTCGATATCACGTTTTGCTAGAATGCTGTATTGTTGAAGCGAATGGGTAATCGTTATGCCTATTGGGCCTTTTGAATGGGTAATCTCTCTAGGATGGGACTGTGAACCGTTAACAAATAAAGGAATTGTGCCCTCAACATGACGGATGCGATCATACCAGTACTAATGCACCGGATCGCATCAGAACTCCGAAGTTAAGCGTGCTTGGCCGAGAGTAGTACTAGGATGGGTGACCCCCTGAGAAGTCCTCGTGGTGCACCCCCTTTTCAATTTTTTTTTGCCCTAGTTAGGGTTGCCAAGATACTTTATCCACCAAATTTCTATTACCGAATCCCACGGAACATTGGGCAAGACAACTTCGCTTCAAGTAGAGGCTGGGCTAGCAAACCGAAGGCGTAGGGCTTGTGACTAGGTCTCAGTCGCACCGGTGCACATAACTTTTAATCCGTAAGGAGTTACGCGGCGCACAACATACCGTTGCAAAGCTCTCTGAGAGCTCTACGATGGGGGCAGCCAGTTTGCTTGCTGTGCCCCTTTTTGGAGCCCAAAATCGAACGTTTTCATCAATTTTAGGTCTTTTTTCTTCATTTGCTCTATTTTTTCGTCCCGGATCGTACGTCGTGAGCTGTTAAAAGGACGACAACCCTACTCGCGGGACATTAGGGGGCCCTACAATGCGTCGATATACCGTTTTGCTAGGATGCTGCATTGTTGAAGCGGATGGGTTGTTGTTAAGCCCATTGGGCCTTTTGAATTGGCCATATCTCTAGGCTGGGACAGTGAACCGTTAACAAATAAAGGAATTGTGCCCTCAACATGACCGGTGCGATCATACCAGCACTAATGCATCGGATCCCTTCAGAACTCTGAAATTAAGCGTACTTGGGCGAGAGTAGTACTAGGATGGGTGACCCCCTGGCAAGACATCTTCGCTTCATGTCAAGGCTGGGCCCGCAAACTGAGGGCGTAGTGCTTGTGGCCAAGTCTCCGTCGCTTCGGTGCCCATAACTTTTGATCCTTAAGGATTTACGTGGCGCACAGCATACCGTTGCATAACTCTCTGACAACTCTACGAAAGGGGCAGCGAGCTTGCCCACTTTGGCCATTTTGGAGCCCAAAATCAATCGTTTTTACCAGTTTCATGCAACTTTTCTTCTTTTGCTCTGTTTTTCCATCCCGGATCGTACGTCGTGAGTTTTTAAAAGGATGACAACCTTACTCGCTAGATATTAGGTGGCCCTACAACGTGTCGATATCACCTCTTGCAAGAATGCTGCATTGTTGAAGCGAATGGGTTGTCGTTAAGCCCATTGGGCCTTTTGAATGGGCCATCTCTCTAGGCTTGGACTATGAACCGTTAACAAATAAAGGAATTGTGCCCTCAACATGACTGGTGCAATCCTACCACCACTAATACACCATATCCTATCAGAACTCCGAAGTTGCGCGTGCTTGGGCAAGAGTAGTACTAGGATGGGTGACCCACTGGGAAGTCCGCGTGTTGCACCCCCCTTTTTGATTTTTTTTGCTCCAGCTTGGGTTGCCAAGATACTTTATCCACCACATTTCTATTATCGAATCCCACGGCACCTTGGGCATGACAAATTCGCTTCACGTGGAGGCTGGGCCAGCAAACCGAGGGCTTAGGGCTTGTGACTAGGTCTCTGTCGCTCCGATACCCATAACTTTTGATCCGTAGGGACTTACGCGGCGCACAACATACCGTTGCAAAGCTCTCTGAGAGCTCTATGACAAGCGCAACCAGCTTGCTCGCTGTGCCCTTTTTGGAGCCCAAAATCGAACGTTTTCATCAGTTTTAGGCCACTTTTCTTCTTTTGCTCTGTTTTTTCGTCCCGGATCGTATGTCGTCAGCTGTTAAAAGGACGACAACGTTAATCGCAGGACATTAGAGGCCCTACAACGCGTCGATATCACGTCTTGCGAGGATGCTGCGTTGTTGAAGCGGGTGGGTTATCGTTAAGCCCATTGGGCCGTCTTTCTAGGCTGGGACTGTGAACCATTAACAAATAGAGGAGTTGTGCCCTCCACGTTGCGGGTGCGATCATACCAGCACTAATGCACCGGATCCCATCAGAACTCCAAAGTTAAGCTTGCTTGGGCGAGAGTAGTACTAGGATGGGTGACCCCCTGGGAAGTTCTCGTGTTGTACCCCTTTTCAATTTTTTTTTGCTCTGGTTAGGGTTGCCAAGATACTTTATCCATCAAATTTCTATTACCGAATCTCACGGAACATTGGGCAAGACAACTTCGCCTCACGTAGAGGCTAGGCCCGCAAACCGAGGGCGTAGGGCTTGTGACCAGGTCTCCGTCCCTCCGATGCCCATAACTTTTGATCCGTAAGGAGTTACACGGCGCACAGCATACCGTTGCAAAGATCTCAGAGAGCTCTATGACGAGGGCAGCCAGCTTTCTCGCTGCGCCTATTTTTTGAGCCCAAAATGGAACGTTTTCATCAATTTCAGGCCATTATTTTTCTTTTGCTCTATTTTTTAATCCCAGATAGTACGTCGTGAGCTGTTAAAAGAATGACAACATTAGTCATGGGACATTAGGGGGCCCTACAACGCGTCGACATCACGTCTTGCGAGGATGCTGCGTTGTTGAAGCATATGGGTTATCGTTAAGCCTATTGGGCCTTTTGAATTGGCCATCTCTTTAGGATGGGACTGTGAACCGTTAACACATAAAGGAATTGTGCCCTCAACATGACAGGTGCGATCATACCAGCACTAATGCACTGGATCTCATTAGGACTACGAAGTTAAGCATGCTTGGGCGAGAGTAGTACTAGGATGGGTGACCCCTTGGGAAGTCCTCGTGTTGTACTCCCTTTTTCAATTTTTTTGCCCCAGTTTGGGTTGCCAAGATACTTTATCCACCAAATTTCTATTACCGAATCTCACTGAATATTGGGCAAGACAACTTCGCCTCATGTAGAGGCTGGGCCCGCAAACCGAGGGCGTAGGGCTTGTGACTAGGTCTCCGTCGCTCCGGTGTCCATAACTTTTGATCCGTAAGGAGTTACGCGGCGCACAGCATATCGTTGCAATGCTCTCTGAGAGCTCTATGGCGGGGGTAGTAAGCTTGCTCGCTGTTCCCTTTTTGAAACCCAAATTCGAACGTTTTCATCGATTTTAGGCCACTTTTCTTCTTTTGCTCTATTTTTTCATCCCGGATCGTACGTCGTGAGCTGTTAAAAGGACGAAAACCTTACTAGTTGGACATTAGGGGGCCCTACAATGCTTCGATATCACGTTTTGCTAGAATGCTGTATTGTTGAAGCGAATGGGTAATCGTTATGCCTATTGGGCCTTTTGAATGGGTAATCTCTCTAGGATGGGACTGTGAACCGTTAACAAATAAAGGAATTGTGCCCTCAACATGACGGATGCGATCATACCAGTACTAATGCACAGAATCGCATCAGAACTCCGAAGTTAAGCGTGCTTGGCCGAGAGTAGTACTAGGATGGGTGACCCCCTGAGAAGTCCTCGTGGTGCACCCCCTTTTCAATTTTTTTTTGCCCTAGTTAGGGTTGCCAAGATACTTTATCGACCAAATTTCTATTACCGAATCCCACGGAACATTGGGCAAGACAACTTCGCTTCACGTAGAGGTTGGGCTCGCAAACCGAGGGCGAAGGGCTTGTGACTAATTCTCCGTCGCTCTGGTGCCCATAACTTTTCATCCGTAAGGAGTTACGCGGCGCACAGCATACCGTTGCAAAGCTCTCTGAGAGCTCTACAACGGGGGCAGCCAACTTGCTTGCTGTGCCCCTTTTTGGAGCCCAAAATCTAACGTTTTCATCAATTTTCAGCCTCTTTTCCTCTTTTGCTCTATTTTTCCGTCCCGGATCGTACGTCGTGAGTTGTTAAAAGGATGACAACCTTACTTGTGGGACATTAGAGGCCCTACAATGCGTCGATATCACGTCTTGCGAGGATGCTGTGTTGTTGAAGCTGATGGGTTGTTGTTAAGCCCATTGGGCCTTTTGAATTGGCCATATCTCTAGGCTGGGATAGTGAACCGTTAACAAATAAAGGAATTGTGCCCTCAACATGACCGGTGCGATCATACCAGCACTAATGCATCGGATCCCTTCAGAACTCTGAAATTAAGCGTACTTGGGCGAGAGTAGTACTAGGATGGGTGACCCCCTGGCAAGACATCTTCGCTTCATGTCAAGGTTGGGCCCGCAAACTGAGGGCGTAGTGCTTGTGGCCAGGTCTCCGTCGCTTCGGTGCCCATAACTTTTGATCCTTAAGGATTTACGTGGCGCACAGCATACCGTTGCGTAACTCTCTGACAACTCTACGAAAGGGGCAGCGAGCTTGCCCACTTTGGCCATTTTGGAGCCCAAAATCGATCATTTTCATCAGTTTCAGGCCACTTTTCTTCTTTTGCTCTGTTTTTCCATCCCGGATCGTACGTCGTGAGCTGTTAAAAGGACGACAAACTTACTCGCTAGACATTAGAGGGCCCTACAACGTGTCGATATCACCTCTTGCAAGAATGCTGCATTGTTGAAGCGAATGGGTTGTCGTTAAGCCCATTGGGCCTTTTGAATGGGCCATCTCTCTAGGCTTGGACTATGAACCGTTAACAAATAAAGGAATTGTGCCCTCAACATGACTGGTGCGATCATACCACCACTAATACACCAGATCCCATCAGAACTCCGAAGTTAAGCATGTTTGGGTGAGAGTAGTACTAGGATGGGTGACCCCCAGGGAAGTCATCGTGTTGCACCCCCTTTTCCATTTTTTTGGCGCTGGTTAGGGTTGCCAAGATACTTTATCCACCAAATTTCTATTATAGAATCCCACGGAACATTGCCCAAGACAACTTCGCTTCACGTAAAGGTTGGGCCCGCAAACCGAGGGCGTAGAGCTTGTGACCAGGTCTCTGTCGCTCCGGTGCCCATAACTTTTGATCCGTAATGAGTTACGCGGTGCACAGCATACCGTTGCAAAGCACTATGAGAGCTCTACGACGGGGGCAGTAAGCTTGCTCGCTATGCCCATTTTTGGAGCACAAAATTGAACGTCTTTATCAGTTTTAGGCCACTTTTCTTCTTTTGCTTTGTTTTTTCGTCCCGAATGGTACGTCGTGAGCTATTAAAAGGAGGACAACCTTACTCGTGAGACATTAGAAGGACCTACAATGCGTCGATATCACGTCTTGCGAGAATGCTGCATTGTTGAAGCGGATGGGTTGTCGTTAAGTCCATAAGGCCTTTTGAATGGGATATCTCTCTAGGATGGGACTGTGAACCGTTAACAAATAAAGGAATTGTGCCCTCAACATGACGGGCATGATCATACCAGCACTAATGCACCAGATCCCATCAGAACTCCAAAGTTAAGTGTGCTTGGGTGAGAGTAGTACTAGGATGGATGACCCCTTGGGAAGTCCTTGTGTTGCACCCCCTTTTCAATTTTTTTTGCCCTGGTTAGGGTTGCCAAGATAATTTATCCACCAAATTTCTATTACCGAATTCCACGGAACATTGGGCAAGACAACTTCGCTTCACGTAGAGGCTTGGCCCGCAAACCGAGGGCGTAGGGCTTGTGACAAGGTCTTCGTCGCTCTGGTGTCCGTAACTTTTGATCCGTAAGGAGTTACGCGGCGTACAACATACCGTTGTAAAGCTCTCGGAGAGCTCTATGGCAGAGGCAGCCAACTTGCTCGCTGTGCCCTTTTTTGCAGCCCAAAATCGAAAGTTTTTATTAGTTTTAGGCCACTTTTCTACATTTGCTCTATTTTTTGTCCCGGATCGTATGTCGTGAGTTGTTAAATGGACGAAAACCCTAGTCGTGGGACATTATAGGCCCCTACAACGCGTCGATTTCATGTCTAGCGAGGATGCTGCGTTGTTGAAGTGGTTGGGTTATCGTTAAGCCCATTGGGCCTTTTGAATGGGCCAACTCTCTAAAATGGGACTGTGAACCGTTAACACTTAAAGGAATTGTGCCCTCAACATGACGGGTGTGATCATACCAGCACTAATTCACCGGATCCCATCAGAACTCCGCTGTTAAGCGTGCTTGGGCGAAGGTAGTACTAGGAAGGGTGACCCCCTGGGAAGTCCTCATGTTGCACCCCCTTTTCAAATTTTTTTGCCCTGGTTAGGGTTGCCAAGATACTTTATCCACCAAATTTCTATTACCAAATACCACGGAACATTGGGCAAGACAACTTCGTTTCACGTAGAGGTTGGGCCCGCATACCGAGGGCGTAGGGCTTGTGACCAGGTCTCCGTCGCTCCGGTGCCCATAACTTTTGATCCATAAGGAGTTACGCGGCGCACAACATACCGTTACAATGCTCTCTGAGAGCTCTATGGCAGGGGTAGCTACCTTGCTCTCTATGCCCCTTTTTGGAGCCCAAAATCGAACGTTTTCATCAGTTTCTTGCCACTTTTCTTCTTTTGCTATGTTTTTTCATCTCGGATCGTACGTTGTGAGTTGTTAAAAGGACGACAACCTTACTCGCGAGACACTAGAGGGCCCTACAACGAGTCGATATCATGTCTTGTGAGGAAACTGCGTTGTTGAAGCGGATGGGTTGTCGGTAATCCCATTGGGCCTTTTGAATGGGCCATCTCTCTAGGATGGGACTTTGAATCTTTAACAAATAAAGGAATTGTGGCCTCAACATGATGGGTGCTATCATACTAACACTAGTGCACCGGATCCCATCAGAACTCCGAAGTTAAGCGTGCTTGGGCGAGAATAGTACTAGGATGGGTGACGCCTTGGAAGTCCTCGTGTTGCACCCCCTTATCAATTTTTTTTGCCCTGGTTAGGGTTGCTGAGATACTTTATCCACCCAATTTCTATTACCGAATCCCACGGAACATTGGGCAAGACAACTTCGCCTCACGTAGAGGCTGGGCTCGCAAACCGAATGCGTAGGGCTTGTGACAAAGTCTCCGTCACTCCGGTGCCTATAACTTTTGATCCGTAAGGTGTTACGTGGCGCATAGCATACTGTTGGAAAGGTCTCATAGAGCTCTATGGCGGGTGTAGCTAGCTTGCTCACTGTGCCCATTTTTTACGCCCAAAATCGAACGTTTTCATCAGTTTTAGGCCACTTTTCTTCTTTTGCTCTGTTTTTTCATCCCGGATCGTACATCATGAGTTGTTAAAACGAAGACAACCCTAGTCGCGGGATATTAGAGGGCCCTAGAACGCGTCGATATCACGTCTTGCGAGGATGCTGTGTTGTTGCAGCGGATGGGTTGTCGTTAAGCCCATTGGGCCTTTTGAATGGACCATCTCTCTAGGCTGGGACTGTGAACCGTTAACAAAAAAAGGAATTGTGCCCTCAACATGACGGGTGCGATCATACCAGCACTAATGTATTGGATCCCATCAGAACTCCAAAGTTAAGCGTGCTTGGGCGAGAGTAGTACTAGAATGGGTGACCCCCTGGGAAGTCCTCGTGTTGCACCCCCTATTTCAATTTTTTTTGCTCCGATTTGGGTTGCCAAGATACTTTATCCACCATATTTCTATTATCGAATCCCACGGTACCTTGGGCAAGACAATTTTGCTTCACGTGGAGGCCGAGCCCGCAAACCGAGGGCGTAGGGCTTGTGACCAAGTCTCCGTTGCTCCGGTGCCAATAACTTTTGATCCGTAAGGAGTTACGCGGCGCACAGCATGACGTTGCAAAGCTCTCCGACAGCTCTACGAAGGGGGCAGTGAGCACGCTCGTTGTGCCCTTTTTTGAGCCCAAAATCAAACGTTTTCATCAATTTCAGGCCACTTTTCTTCTTTTGTTCTATTTTTCCGTTCCGAATCGTACGTCGTGAGCTGTTAAAAGGACGACAACCTTACTCGTGGGACATTAGAGGGCCCTACAACGCGACGATATGACGTCTTCCGAGCATGCTGCGTTGTTGAAGCTAATGGGTTGTTATTAAGCCCATTGGGCCTTTTGAATGGGCCATCTCTCTAGGCTGGGACTGTGAACCGTTAACACATAAAGGAATTGTGCCTTCAACATGATGGGTGTGATCATACCAACATTAATGCACCGGATCCCATCAGAACTCCAAATTTAAGCGTGCTTGGGTAAGAGTTGTACTCTGAAGGGTGACCCCTGGGAAGTCCTCGTGTTGCACCCCCTCTTCAATTTTTTTTGCCCTGGCTAGGGTTGCCAAGATACTTTATCCACCAAATTTCTATTACCGAAACCCACGGAACATTGGGCAAGACAACTTCGCTTCACGTAGAGGATGGGCCCGGAAACCGAGGGCGTAGGGCTTGTGACCAATTATCCATCGCTCCGGTGCCCATAACTTTTGATCCGTAAGGAGTTACGCGGCGTACAGCATACCGTTGCAAAGCTCTCTCAGAGTTCTACGACGGGAGCAGCGAGCAAGCTCGCTGTGCCCGTTTTTGGAGACCAAAATCGAACGTTTTCAACAGTTTCAGGCCACTTTTCTTCTTTTGTTATGTTTTTTCTTCTCGGATCGTACATCGTGAGCTGTTAAAAGGAGGACAACCTAACTCGCGGAATATTAGAGGGCCCTATAATGCGTTGATATCACGTCTTGTAACAATGCTGCGTTGTTGAAGCGGATGAATTGTCGTTAAACCCATGGGGCCTTTAGAATGGGCCATCTTTCTAGGATGAGACTGTGAACCGTAAACACATAAAGAAATTGTGGCCTCAATATGACGGGTGCGATCATACCAGCACTAATGCACTGGATCCCATCAAAACTCCGAAGTTAAGTGTGCTTGGGCGAGAGTAAGACTAGGATGGGTGACCCCCTGGGAAGTCCTCACGTTACACTCCCTTTTTAATTTTTTTTGCTCCGGTTTGTGTTGCCAAGATACTTTATCCACCACATTTCTATTATCGAATCCCGCGGTACCTTGGGCAAAACAACTTCGCTTCACGTGGAGGCTGGGCCTGCAAACCGAGGGCGTAGGGCTTGTGACCAGGTCTCCGTCGCTCCGGTGCCCATAACTTTTGATCTGTAAGGAGTTATGCGGCGCGCAGCATACCGTTGCAAAGCTCTCCGACAGCTCTACGAAGGGGACAACGAGCTTGCTCGCTGTGCCCTTTTTGGAGCCCAAAATTCAACATTTTCATCAGTTTTAGGCCACTTTTCTTATTTTACTCTATTTTTTCATCCCGGATCATACGTCGTGAGCTGTTAAAAGGACGACAACCTTACTCGAGGGACATTAGGGGGCCCTACAATGCGTCGATATCACGTCTTGCTAGGATGCTGCGTTGTTGAAGCGAATGGGTTGTCGTTAAGCCCAATGGGCCTTTTGAATGGGCCATCTCTCTAGGCTGGGACTGTAAACCGTTAACAAATAAAGGAATTATGCCCTCAACATGACGGGTGTGATCATACCAGCACTAATGCACTGGATCCCATCAGAACTCCGAAGTTAAGTGTGCTTGGGCGAGGGTAGTACTAGGATGGGTGACCCCCTGGGAAGTCCTCGTGTTGCACCCCCTTTTCAATTTTTTTTGCCCTGGTTAGGGTTGCCAAGCTACTTTATCCACCAAATCTCTATTACCGAATCCCACGGAACATTGGGCAAGACAACTTCGCTTCACGTAGAGGCTGGGCCCGCTGTAACACCCCGATCCCTCTCGAGACCGGGAGTTTTATCAATCGATCTAATCACAACCCAAACCAAACCCGAGCATAATTTTCAGGGAAAAACGGACGGAGTCTCCCTTGTTTCTAGGCGAAATGTAAAACCTGCGATAGCATATATGTGGACCAATACCATGTCCAAACATTCAAAACCACCTCAAGGCCATCCGAGCCTCGGTTCTCAACAATTTAAACTCAGCAAGTTTACATACATTTCCAATTTAAAAACTAACCTATCTTTTTTCATTTTTGACAAGTACATTCGAACTAGACGATTAAACTATACTAAGCTACTGTATAAACTAACCTATCATGCCATTCTAACTCTTTTCCTTTGGACATTACAGACATGCATTGAAGTTAAGCTATGCTAACTGATTACATAAACTAGCTTATCAATTCACCTCAGCTACTTAGCTAAATTTAAATTACATTTCTTTTGACAATAAATACAAACAACATATGAACATACATCTTTACAAACTTCGACACTCAAGCCACATAGGCACGCAAGACAACTCTTCAGGCAACGAACTTTCACGAAATCACGAACTTTCCAGCTAACATGACATTTCCTGAAATGTGGTGGTGAGGAGTGAGTATACACAACACGTATACTCAGTGAGGGCAAGACAGATATCGAATTGGAGAGAAAGAAAGTCGTGCAATGCAAATAAGACAGTTAAGCAACATAATTGATAAATAAGAAATCAAGACAAACAATCAATACAATAAGCAATTACTGAAAGCATTAACACAACCATTCAAAGCTATACCACACTCTGAAGGCTATGGTTCACTCATACGAGTAATGTACCATTTCACGAGCGATACATCAATCTCGAGCTTGATGTTGACAACGATGACAATAAGCGCGCAACCACCTTATAACACCAGTTTGGAATACCCCGGAAGTATCCATCAATCTACGACCTAAATCTCCCTGGGAGGCAACCCAAGCGAGAAGAGGGAATAGCTACGGAGCTAGAGCAACCAACACTGGCAACCCGAGGCTACCCAGAGAGGCCCATCACTCACGCGCTGACACTATGCAATGCAAGACTCGATACAAGGTGATAAACGAGCGATAGCACAACAATATAGAATAGAGGAGATAAACGAGATATCAAGCATTATCAACAATTGTTAAACATTTCAATCAATAATCAACTCTAACAAGCGTAATAAGCATTAACAAGCATTTACAATCAAACAAGTAACAAGAACAACACCAACTAACATTATCAAGCAATAACAAGTATTCTATAGACATTATAAGCATTTTATAGGCAACATAAGCATTCTATAAGCAATATAAGCATTCTATAAGCAATATTCTATAAAAACACACAAAATCATGAAAATGACCCCAACTTACCAAACTCTACTACTTTCAAACGAGCCACGAGTTTTGGAAACCGATTTCACCAATCCTCCTAGGTCACTATAAGGCACGTCTAAAGACCCCGAAACCCTACTTAACCCTGGAATTCACGCAAAGTCCCGATTTCCCCATTTGCTCGTCTGAACTACAACTATACTAACGAAACACCCAACCAACGCCATAATCGCACCAAAAGTGCTTCTATGGCCTCCTGAAACAATGCCATCACGCAAAACGAGAAAATGCTAAACATGACCTAAACGACCCCGACTTTCACCAAGGCGTGTTTCTCATTTTTTCCATTACGCAACCTAAAAAAATCATGCATTTAGGCATTCTAGCATACCTAGCTCCTTTTCACGTCAACAGACAGCATAACAACGCAACTTTATCGTTTCAAGGGTTTAGTATTCACAAAATACTATTCAACTGACAATTTATATTTCAATTTCAATATTCAACCGCCGAAAATGTTAAAAAGCTATAAATACATGTTCTACGATTGCTAGGGAACATACTTTAAGCAATGAAACGGACAAAATAACAACCTACGGTTAAATCACAAAAATTAAAGTTTATGTTCAACATTTTCAAATACGCAAATAACGATGAAACCCTCACCTTAGATGCTCCTAGACGCTAGGAAAACCACGCTGGATGCCTTGGAAACCACCCCGCACAAGCTCTCGCGAAGAAATTGAAGTTTGAAGGTGAAAGATTTTTTTTTTCTTTTTCCTCCATGGTTTCAGCCATGTCCTTCTTTATTTCCTGATTTTGCTCTTTTGTTTCGTATTTCATACTTAAATAAAAGATGACAAATGGTCAAAGCTTCGGTCAACCCGCTAAACCAAAACAGCTATGCGTGACCTTACGAAAACGGCCATAACTTCTTCTAGAAAACTCCAATTCACGAACGGTTTGAAGCCTCAGAAACTAGACTCATAGAGCTTTCCAATCATATATAATTTGCTACCTAACTCTTCCCCAATTAGTTCAGATTTAATTCCAAAGTTGACCCAAAATTTGACTAACTTAACATTGCATTCTTTGATTTCTAATCCCAAGTTTGCCCTTTATTAAACATTTCAAAAATTTTAACCTTGTCCTAGTTGGTCATTGTAGATGAAAAGTCAACTAGTTTGGTCAAAGAAGGTGAATGGTCAATAAAATGCAATTTAAATGAACTTTAAATGCTATTAAATATATGCCAGGTTCGGGGTATCACACCAGCAAACCGAGGGCGTAGGGCTTGTGACCAGGTCTCCGTCCCTCTGGTGCCCATAACTTTTGATCCTTAAGGAGTTACACGGCGCACAGCATACCGTTGCAAAGCTCTCTGAGAGCTCTATGACGGGGTAGCCAACTTGCTCGCTGTGCCCATTTTTGGAGCCCAAAATTGAACGTTTTCATCAGTTTCAGGCCATTTTTTTTCTTTTGCTCTGTTTTTTAATCCCGGATCGTACGTCGTGAGCTATTAAAAGGACGACAACTGATACGCTCAGGTTGTGCGTTAAAATGTGCCCAAAATAACCAAGTTAAAATACCCGCAAGTACACGAATCTTTGTAGTGTAGTGTGCTCTGAGTGCGAAATCGTATCACAGGGAAGCTCGCTAGTTTAAGTTAGTGAAGTAGTGTGAAAGTGTTAAAGCGCTTAAGTGACAAATCGCAAGGTAGGTTTGAGTAACGTGCGAGAAATGTAAACTAAATTAAACTAACTAAATTATCTAAGTTATACTAAGTATTAGTGGAATACGAGAGGTGGTGATCTAGGGGTTTGAACATGTAAATGAGGCAATCAATATAGGCTCGATATCTAGTTTATCTAATTCTGCAAGGGTTTAAGCTACAAGCATACACCCGGTTAAGCTAAAAGCTATAGACCTAGTTAATCTACTTAGCTTATTTTAACCAAGTACAACAAGGCAAACTAAACTAAGGAATTAACCTTACAGATAGAAACTATGGTACAACCTATAGTTTCATGGAGTCTATGGTACAACCTATAGACTCACGATTAAAACAATTATATGACACTAAAGTAATGCATTCATAATATTAACTACAAGTATAATATTTATGAAGCGAAAGTAAAGCAATCATAACGTCTACTTAAAAGCATTACGTATGAAATACTTAATTAAAACAAGTCATACATTGCAATATGAATTGAATAAACTATATCCGAGACCACATATTAAAATACGATCATTTACAATATTCACCCCTAGATATCAATCTACTCAGACATAAATGAATACAAGTTATATAAATAAAAGAGAGTCAACAAACGCTCCCCCAGATTGACGAACGCGTATTTCTGATTCCCGAAATTTGAGCAGAGGTCCGACGCACAATAGCTATTCGGGCGGAGCTAATTTCCCCCGTATAAGAACTATTAGAGATGAGTTTCCCCCGAATAAGAGCTTTCCAATTAAAAGCTATTCGGGCAGAACCTCCCCCGAATAATAACAACTTGGGTCGAACTTCCCCCTAAAAATAGCTATTCGGGTAAAATTTTCCCGAATAAGAGCTACCTAGGTGGGCCTTCCCCCGTATTCTACTACTACTTAATTAACTAAAACTAAAATTAAAACTAACTAGAATTAACTCGGAATTATATCAAAAATATTGATAATACTCCAAAATTAACTCTAGAATTCTCAAAGGGTTGAAGCTCTATTTATAGGCAAAATTATGAAATAGTTGACTTTTTTTCGTTTGTTGACTTTGACCAGATGTTGACCGCAGTATTTTTGGGCGTTTTTCACTGTTTTGACCCTCCAAACGATGGAATTTGGCTAAAATCACACCGCGCGCATGACTAAAGTCCTGCGTTGTGCTTAGAATGCTGTTTCTACCAGAAAAACTGATATGATTTGCCAAAAACGGACATGGGTCACTATTTGAGATCATCTGGGTCAATGTTCTGAGTCCGATTTTGTGCTAGTTTTAGCCAAGTTTCTTTTCTATGAGCTTCATTCTTCAACCGCTTCTCATGCTTTCCCATTCTTACTTCTTGACTTGCAATTTGGATCATTTCGGGCCTGATTCTTCACTTTTCAGTATTTTCCTACATTGCATTGAAAGTATCAAAGTGTTGCATTTATTTCAGAGTTAATATGCAAATGCAGTACAAATACCATGGTTTGAGTGCTGCAAATGTAGTCACATCAACATCCCGAAACTTAAACATTGCTTGTCCTCAAGCAAGACTATCTTTAAAACAGATGTGAAAGTGAATTTTTGCAGAATTTTACAAGTAAAAAACAGATGCAAAAATCTATCCTAAATTTTTGTCAAACACATTCCAAAAATAAATCATGAGAAATACAATCTACTATCTTAAACCTATTCAGAAATTAATGATAAACATGATAAGAGAACCTTTTGCAAATTTTTCTCAAATAGGTACTCTTATTGGAAATCGACTATTGATTGCTTCGGGGTACATATTTAGAAGTAAACTAAGCATATCAAGTTCATACAATTCTCAACTTTCAAGTTATGCAAACATATTGGACCTTGATATTCTTACCTACATTTGTAATCAAACTCTTGATCATGCCTTAACCCTTTAACATTTGCCAGAAATATAAAAGTACAACTAATAATACCTCTATATAGTGTTCAGTTTCCTTTGTTTTCTGAATATCCCATGTAGCGGGCTTTAAGGCCAACAATCCCCCGCCATTATGACTGAGGTTGCCAGGTTTCAAAGGGACCCCTATGTGCCTTAATTACCTGAGATATCCAAGCTCGAAACCTTACACTATAGCAAATATCCCAAATTACAATGTCTAGGATAGTGGTGCTTAGAGATTTACAACATATTTACACCAAAAATTTTATTCAACTGTAAAGGTATGTACAACTCTTTTTTTTTCTTTTTCTATTTTTTTTCATTGTTTTCTTTGTTTTTTTTTTCTTTTTTGTCTTTTTTTTTTTCAGAGTATACATACAGACATACTAACATAACATACTGTACAGACATGGCATAAGGGTTCAGGTTTCAATCACAAGAAGTTCTTATAACAAACGGTAATCCTATTTCAGTCCTTTCATAATCACATAACTATCAATTGAAGAAAAGAAGAACAACTAGGTTTACTCATGAATACAATACCCTAAAGCTTTTCTTACAGAGTTTCCTTAGAGTTTTTCACAATACATAGCTAACAATAAAAGTTCTCAAATCATCTAAATCATCTTTCTTTAAACAAGTAAGATAGCAAATACTCTTTCTCATGAACACAAATAGTGTATTTCTTGCATATTTTGAAAAAGATTTTCATGAAATACACGCACCCCCACACCGAAACTTTGCTTGTCCTCAAGCAAATAACAATGTAAGACAGTGAGAGTGTAATATGCAAGAAAGAATATAATGACAAATACTACATCCCCAAACCTATGGTTTGCTTACTCTACAGTGCATGTTGATCAGGTATAAAGGGAAATGTAGTAAGGAAAGATATCACCTGATGTGAAGCATTTTTATGTTGATGTCAAAGCCTTTCTACTAACTTTTGCCAAAAGATGTATCATTCTGCAATTAAAGATTAGTAGACACAGCATTTTACAGATTATCATCAACACAGCAAAAATAAAAGTTAGCTATACTAAAAATAAAAATAGTCAAACAAATAGATAGGGAAAAATTCAGAAAGAAATATGGTCACGGAAAATAACTAATATATTAAGCAAATAATTTAACTACCCAAACCATTTAACCTCTTTTCTGGGGTTCAAGAGTTATCTATAAATACATAAACAAAGTAAATACAGAGGACTAAAGAAATCATAAAATCACACAGACAAAGGAAAATAAACACATATAAGCATTTTAAAAATCTAGGTTGCCTCCTAGTAGCGCTAAGTTTAACGTCTTCAGCCAGACGGTTGTGCTGAGTTGTAATGCCTTTAGCTTGGCAGAATCTCATTTATGGAATGCCTGCAAGGTCCTGAAGTTCTACAGATTCAACTTCATGAGGAACCATATTTGGATTGAATGCATGTTTCAATCTTTGTCCATTGACTGTGATGACATGCCCATCTGTGAGATTTTTAATTAAGATAACTCCAAAAGGATATACTTTAACCACTTCATAAGGACCATCCCATCTTGTTCTTAACTTTCTTGGGAAGAACTTCAATTTGGAGTTAAACAACCAAACTTTATCAGAAGGAGAGAAAGTTTTTCTTAAAATAGATCTATCATGCATCGTTTTCCTTGTTTCTTTGTAGAGGTTGCCCTTCTCATAAACTTCCAACTGCAGCTCTTCCAGTTCACTCAGAGCCAACTTCCTACCTTCACCTGCCTGTTGTAAGTCAAAGTTCAGGGCCTTAATAGCCCAATAGGCTTTATGCTCTAATTCAACAGGAAGGTGGCAAGCTTTACCGTATACTAATCTATA
Organism: Ehretia macrophylla; assembly: GCA_037974665.1. Taxonomy (NCBI): domain Eukaryota; kingdom Viridiplantae; phylum Streptophyta; class Magnoliopsida; order Boraginales; family Ehretiaceae; genus Ehretia; species Ehretia macrophylla. Next base: position 81,382,724 of record CM075770.1, on the reverse strand, counting down.
CGGGGACATACCGATGGGAGTTTTGAAAGCAGTACGGTAGGCCCATAATGCGTCATGCAGACGACTTGACCAATCTTTGCGATCGGGCCTAACCGTTTTTTGAAGAATTGACTTAATCTCCCTATTTGATACCTCCACTTGCCCACTTGTTTGTGGGTGGTAAGGCGTTGCTATCTTGTGGTGGACAGAGTATTTTCTCAATAAGGCTTCTAGTGTCCTGTGACGGAAATGCTGTCCTCCGTCACTTATAAGCACACGTGGCACCCCAAATCGAGAAAAGATATTATCTTTAATGAACTTGACCACAACTTTGTGGTCATTGGTTCGGGTTGCCACTGCTTCTACCCACTTAGAAACATAGTCCACACCAACAAGAATATAAGAATAGCCTGAGGAAGGAGGGAAAGGACCCATGAAGTCTATACCCCATACATCGAATATTTCACAAATAAGGATAGGTGTAAGGGGCATCATGTCCCTTCTTGAAATAGAGCCAGCTTGTTGACATTGTGGGTAATTTTTACACTTTTGTTGGGCATCTTTGAAAAGAGTGGGCCAGAAGAACCCACTTTGAAGGACTTTGGCAGCCGTCCTTTTTCCTCCAAAATGTCTACCACATGCTTCAGAGTGACAGAATTGGAGTATACTATCAAATTCTTCCTTAGGTACACATCTCCTAATGACCTGATCGGCACAAATCTTGAAAAGATAGGGATGTTTCGCAGATAAAGTACTTGACTTGTGCCCTGAACCGTTCCCTTTCTCTTTTACCCCAGTGAGTTAGAAACTCTTAGGCAGCCAAATAATTGACAAAGTGGGCATACCACAGGGTCTTATGTCAAATGGCAAAAAGTTGTTCATTAGGGAACATGTCTTTGAGAGGCAAAGAGTCAATAGGAGAATCACGTCTAAGACGTGATAGATGATCGACGACAGAATTCTCACTTCCTTTCTTGTCCTTGATCTCAAGGTCGAACTCTTGAAGGAGTAATAGCCAACGGATTAGACGTGGCTTTGTATCCTTTTTGGTCAGTAAATACCGCAAAGCTGCGTGGTCCGTGTATACTATTACTTTGGATCCTAGGATGTAAGATCTGAATTTGTCCAATGAGAAGAGTACAGCCAGCAATTCCTTTTCAGTGGTTGTATAGGTCTTTTGTGCATCGTCCAAGCTGTTTCTGGCACAATATATCACCGTAGGCAGTTTATCCCTACGCTGTCTTAATATAGCTCCCACGGCATAGTCTGATGCATCGCACATTATCTCAAAGGGAAGACTGTAGTCAGGAGGTTGGATGATAGGAGCAGAGGATAGTAAGGATTTAAGTTTCTCAAAAGCTTCTGAGCACTTGTCATCAAATTTGAACTCAGTATCATTTGCTAGAAGACTAGAGAGTGGTCAGGCTATATGGCTGAAATCCTTGATGAAACGTCGATAAAAACCGGTGTGACCAAGGAATGATCGGATATCACGCACCGTCTTCGGTGCGGGCAGCTTTTCTATTAGCTCGACTTTGGCTGGGTCCACATGGATTCCATCATGTGTAACAACATGACCCAGAACTATACCTTGCCTAACCATAAAGTGGCTCTTTTCCCAACTTAGAACCAAATTTGTTTCGACGCATCAGTCTAACACTAGAGAAAGGTGTGTGAGGCACTCGTCGAAGGTAGTTCCAAATACTGAGAAGTCATCCATAAAGACTTCCATGAACTTTTCGATCATGTCTGAGAAAAGAGCCATCATACATCTTTGAAACGTCGCAGGAGCATTACAAAGAGCGAAAGTCATGCGTAGGAACGCAAAGGTCCCATAAGGGAAAGTGAATGTAGACTTTTCCTGATCTTCAGGAAAGACTGGGATTTGGTTATATCCCGAATACCCATCCAGAAAGAAGTAATAGCCTTGTCTGGCTATTCTATCTAGGACTTGGTCAAGAAAGGGTAAAGGGAAGTGGTCTTTCCTTGTTTTGGAATTGAGCTTTCTATAGTCAATGCATACACGCCACCCTGTTGTGATGCGTGTAGAAATTAGCTCACCTTTATCATTCGGAACCACAGTAATCCCAAATTTCTTCGGTACAACTTGTACTGGACTTACCCATGGACTATCAGAAATTGGGTATATAATACCCGCATCAAGCAACTTAATGATCTCTTTGTGGACGACATCACCCATCTTTGGGTTTAGTCTTCTCTGAAATTCTTGAGAAGGAGTAACTCCTTCCTCGAGATGAATTTTGTGCATATACATAGAGGGATCAATGCCTTTCAAGTCAGAAATCGTCCAACATATCGCCTATTTATGGGTACTTAGGACTTTTAACAGTCTGTCTTCATGCTCGGGAGTCAAATCTGAGGCAATGATGACTGGAAGAGTCTTATCAGGTCCTAAGTAGGCATACTTAAGATGTTGGGGCAAGGTTTTGAGTTCCAAAACTGGTAGGGACTCAATTGTGGGATATTCTGAAACTTCAAGGAAATGAGTTGTTACTTGATCGTCCTTATTTGGATCAACAATAATGGAAGCAGAGGCGACCATTTCAGGAGAAATGTCGCATTCATACAAAAGTCATTCTAACTCAGCTATTTCTTGATTAGGAGTTAGAATCAATTGGGCAAACTCATCTATACATGAGTCAATGGTATTAACATGGAAGCATTCTTCTTCCTCATCTTGATTCAATTTGTTGGCTGCATCAACAACCCTTAGCTTAGTTCTCATGTTCCCAAATGTTAGTTCTATCATACCCGTCCTACAATAGATAACAGCATCAACTGTTGCTAGGAATGGTCTGCCTAGTAAAACGGGAGTGGTATTTTTGTTATCAGGGCCTAAATCCATATCTAACACAATGAAGTCCACTGGGAACAAGAATTCTCCTACTCTAACAATCACATCTTCTACAACACCTCGAGGTCGTCACTCAGATCTATCTGCCAACTGGAGGGTCACATTAGTCGGTGTTAATACTCCAAGACCTAACCTTTGGTAGACTGTGTGAGGGATGAGGTGAACACTAGATCCTAAGTCTGGCAAGGCACTTTCTATGCGTTGGTCATTAATTAAGCATGGAATGGTGAAAGCTCCTGGGTCACTGCACTTCTGAGGTAGTCCTCTAGTGCAGAAATTGCTAACCTTTTTAGTAAGACGGACCTTCTTAGGAATGGAGTTGGTCCGTCTCTTTTTCACACATAAATCCTTCAGAAATTTGGCATAGGCTGGAATCTGTTGTATTACCTCAACTAATGGAAAATTGATCTTAATATCTTTCAGATGCTCTAAGACCTTAAGTTGTTTAGGATCATCAGTCGATTTTGGACGGGAAAGAGCTATGGGAAAAGGTGCTCGTGAGGATGATTCAACTATAGGCTCCACCGTTAGGTTTTTATTCCTATGGCAATCTTGAACATCTTTGCTTAAAACCTCAATCTCAGATTCCTCTAATTCCTCAATTTCTTCTGGAACATCCTTAACCTTTACTCTAACCTGGTTATCAATGGTTTTCCCACTCCTAAGGGTAACTACAGCCTTGGCCTGTTCTTGTACTGTCTCAGTTTGGACAGTACTACACTGTCCTCGTGGATTTACCACGGTCTGAGATGGAAGCTTACCCTCGTCTCTCTTACTTAAAGTTTGGGCCATCTGCCCGATTTGTCCTTCAAGTTTAGCAATAGACTGTTGCTGAACTTGGAACATTTGCATAAGTTTGTCAAATTTGTCATCAGATGATGACTGTGCAAGAGGAAGAGCTGGGACATTGTTCCATTGTGTTCTGAATGAATTGTACTGTTGGACTGGATAGTAACAAAGAGGGTTCTTATTTTGTGGCCTCTGATATTGCTGTTGAGGGAATCGATTGTCAACATTTCCTTGCTGACTTTGTTGATGAGGCTCATAGTTTCCTTGTCTTTTTTGATATTGATGTTGAGGAAACTGAGTCTCTTGATTCCCCTGTCGCCACGAAAATGCGGGATTGTCTCGCCAGCCTGAATTATACGTGTTACAATACGGATTGTAATTCTTTGTATATCCTTGGGCGGCACAGATTTGTTCTTGCATGAATTCAGGAAATTGTGAACCGATTGGACAGTTCAGAGTAGAGTGATCTACTGCAGAACATATGGTACAAACTTCCGTGATCTGAGGAGTTGAAGAAGAAGAAGACCCTAGAGAGATGAATTTTTCTAGTTGATGACCTAGGGCATCCACTTTGTCAATCAATTGGGAATTAGAACTAGAGTTAACTTCAAACAATGCCCTCTTTTGGGGATTTTGGGTGCTCTTACTCTCTCTATCATTAGCAGTGTTTTGGAGAGAGTCTTCAGCAATATTTTATATTATTCTCCAAGCTTCGTCCGCTGTGAGGTTATAGAAACCTCCATTGCTCATTGCATTAACTATCATCTTATTATGAGGGGTAAGACCTTTGAAGAAATAATGCAAGAGTTCGGGACGATCAAACCCATGATGAGGACACTGATTCTTAAGATCGTTAAACTTTTCCCACGATTCATGAAACGGCTCTAAGTCTGACTGTATGAATGTCATGATGCATGTTCGCAGAGTAATAGTCTTAGCTATTAGGAAGAACCTATGTAAAAATTTCTGAATAAGTTCTCCCCAGGAAGTGATCACTCCTGCGTCTAGATGATTTAGCCATTGTTTGGCTTTATCTTTCAATGAAAAGGGAAACAGACGCAGGTGAATATTTTCACAGCTCACATTAGGAATGTGAAGCGTTGTGCATGCTTCAATGAATTGCACGATGTGAGCGTGAGGATTTTCATTTCTTTTTCCATAGAAGGAATGAAGCATTGAAATAGTCCCTGTTTTGAGCTCAAAATTTATATTGCCAAGAGTCGGTGGGGCTATGGCAAATTCAGGGTCAAAATCACCAGGTGAAAAATGTTGACGTAAAGTCATTGGTTGGTTCACAGGTTGATTAACAGGCTGAGCTATAGGAAGAGGCGGGATATTTACTTCTTGATCCGCCATTGGGAATTTTAACTTCCTACGCAAATTTTTCTCGAGCTCAGGATCAAACGGGGCGAGTTCTGGATCCAAAGAACGACGCCCGTGCATACAACGACTTATAAACTTTAACTACGAAATAAAATTACAAGATTAAAAAAAATACTAATATACTTTACAAACAGTAATAGATAAAAGCTCATTGATCAGATGAATCATTAAAATGACTCATTTCCCAATCTTTAAAATTTTTAAAATTTTTTTTTTTGCAAAATTTAATTTAAAAAATATAAAAAATAAAAATAATCAAAAATTTAAATTTTTTTTAAATTTTAATTTTTTTTATTATTTTATTATTTTTTATTTTTTTATTATTATTTTTTATTTTTTTATTTATTATTTATTTATTTATTATTTTTTTATTTTTTAAATAAAACGGATAAAATAAACACTTTAAAAAAAGTTCACAAATACTTTTATCAAAAGCTAAACTATACTGTGCTTCCCCGGCAACGGCGTCAAAAACTTGATGCGATCGGGTTGTGCGTTAAAATGTGCGCAAAATAACCAAGTTAAAATACTCGCAAGTGCACGGATCTTTGTAGTGTAGTGTGCTCTGAGTGCAGAATCGTACCATAGGGAAGCTCGCTAGTTTAAGTTAGTGAAGTAGTGTGAAAGTGTTAAAGCGCTTAAGTGACAAATCGCAAGGTAGGTTTGAGTAACGTGCGAGAAATGTAAACTAAATTAAACTAACTAAATTATCTAAGTTATACTAAGTATTAGTGGAATACGAGAGGTGGTGATCTAGGGGTTTGAACATGTAAATGAGGCAATCAATATAGGCTCGATATCTAGTTTATCTAATTCTGCAAGGGTTTAAGCTACAAGCATACACCCGGTTAAGCTAAAAGCTATAGACCTAGTTAATCTACTTAGCTTATTTTAACCAAGTACAACAAGGCAAACTAAACTAAGGAATTAACCTTACAGATAGAAACTATGGTACAACCTATAGTTTCATGGAGTCTATGGTACAACCTATAGACTCACAATTAAAACAATTATATGACACTAAAGTAATGCATTCATAATATTAACTACAAGTATAATATTTATGAAGCGAAAGTAAAGCAATCATAACGTCTACTTAAAAGCATTACGTATGAAATACTTAATTAAAACAAGTCATACATTACAATATGAATTGAATAAACTATATCCGAGACCATATATTAAAATACTATCATTTATAATATTCACCCCTAGATATCAATCTACTCAGACATAAATGAATACGAGTTATGTAAATAAAAGAGAGTCAAGAAAGGCTCCCCCATATTGACGAACGCGTACTTCTGATTCCCGAAATTTGAGCAGAGGTCTGACGCAAAATAGCTATTCGGGCGGAGCTAATTTCCCCCGAATAAGAACTATTAGGGATAAGTTTCCCCCGAATAAGAGCTTTCCTATTAAAAGCTATTCGGGCAGAACCTCCCCCGGATAGTAACAACTTGGGTCGGACTTCCCCCTAAAAGTAACTATTCGGGCATAATTTCCCCGAATAAGAGCTACCTAGGTGGGACTTCCCCCGTATTCTACTACTACTTAATTAACTAAAACTAAAATTTAAAACTAAATAGAATTAACTTGGAATTATATCAAAAATATTGATAATACTCCAAAATTAACTCTAGAATTCTCAAAGGGTTGAAACTCTATTTATAGGCAAAATTCTGAAATAGTTGACTTTTTTTCGTTTGTTGACTTTGACCAGATTGTTGACCGCAGCATTTTTGGACGTTTTTTACTGTTTTGACCCTCCAAAGGATGGAGTTTGGCTAAAATCACGTCGCGCGTAAGACCAAAGTCCTGCGTTGTGCTCAGAAAGCTGTTTCTACCCGAAAAACTGATATGATTTTCCAAACGGACATGGGTCACTATTTAAGATCATTTGGGTCAATGTTCCAAGTCCGATTTCGTGCTAGTTTCAGCCAAGTTTCTTTTCTACGAGTTTCATTCTTCAACCGCTTCTCATGCTTTCCCATTTTTACTTCTTGACTTGCAATTTGGATTATTTCGGGCCTGATTCTTCACTTTTCAGTATTTTCCTACATTGCATTGAAAGTATCAAAGTGTTGCATTTATTTCAGAGTTAAGATGCAAATGCAGTACAAATACCATGGTTTGAGTGCTGCAAATGTAGTCACATCAACAACCTTACTCGTGGGATATTAGGGGGCTCGACAACGCGTTGATATCACGTCTTGCGAGGATGCTATGTTGTTGAAGCAGATGGGTTATCGTTAAGCCCATTGGGCCTTTTGAATTGGCCATCTGTCTAGGCTGGGACTGTGAACCGTTAACACATAAAGGAATTGTGCCCTCAACATGACGGGTACGATCATACCAGCACTAATGCACCAGATCCCATTAGAACTCCGAAGTTAAGCGTGCTTGGGCGAGAGTAGTACTAGGATGGGTGATCCCCTAGGAAGTCCTCGTGTTGTACACCCTTTTTCAATTTTTTTTCCCCGGTTTGGGTTGCCAAGATACTTTATCCACCAAATTTATATTACCGAATCTCACGGAACATTGGGCAAGACAACTTCGCCTCACGTAGAGGCTGGGCCCACAAACCGAGGGCGTAGGGCTTGTGACTAGGTCTCCGTCACTCCGGTGCCCATAACTTTTTATCTGTAAGGAGCTATGCGGCGCACAGCATACCGTTGCAATGCTCTCTAAGAGCTCTATGGCGGGAGCAGCCAGCTTGCTCGATGTTCCCTTTTTGAAGCCCAAAATCGAACGTTTTCATCGGTTTTAGGCCACTTTTCTTCTTTTGCTTTGTTTTTTCATCCCGGATCGTACGTCGTGAGCTGTTGAATGGACGACAACTTTACTAGCGGGACATTAGGGGGCCCTACAACGCTTCGATATCACGTCTTGCTAGAATGCTGTATTGTTGAAGCGAATGGGTTATCGTTATGCCTATTGGGCCTTTTGAATGGGCAATCTCTCTAGGATGGGACTGTGAACCGTTAACAAATAAAGGAATTGTGCCTCAACATGACAGGTGCGATCATACCGGTACTAATGCACCGGATCCCATCAGAACTCTGAAGTTAAGCGTGCTTGGCCGAGAGTAGTACTAGGATGGGTGACCCCCTGGGAGGTTCTTGTGGTGCACCCCCTTTTCAATTTTTTTTGCCCTGGTTAGGGTTGCCAAGATACTTTATCGACCAAATTTCTATTACTGAATCCCATGGAACATTGGGCAAGACAACTTCGCTTCACGTAGAGGTTGGGCCCGCAAACCGAGGGCATATGGCTTGTGACTAATTCCCCGTCGCTCCGGTGCCCATAACTTTTGATCCGTAAGGAGTTACGCGGCGCACAGCATACCGTTGCAAAGCTCTCTGAGAGCTCAACAACGGGGGCAGCTAACTTGCTCGCTATGCCTATTTTTGGAGTCCAAAATTGAACGTTTTCATCAATTTTCAGCCACTTTTCCTCTTTTGCTCTATTTTTCCGTCCCGGATCGTACGTCGTGAGTTGAAAAAAGGACGACATCCTTACTTGCGGGACATTAGAGGGCCAACAATGCGTCGATATCACGTCTTGTGAGGATGCTGTGTTGTTGAAGCGGATGGGTTGTCGTTAAGCCCATTGGGCCTTTTGAATTGGTCATATCTCTAGGTTGCGACTGTGAACCGTTAACAAATAAAGGAATTGTGCCCTCAATATGACGGGTGCGATCATACCAACACTAATGCATCGGATCCCATCAGAACTCCGAAATTAAGCGTACTTGGGCGAGAGTAGTACTAGCATAGGTGACCCCCTGGGAAGTCCTCGTGTTGCACCCCCTTTTCAATTTTTTTTGCCCTGGTTAGGGTTGCCAAGATACTTTATCCACTAAATTTCTATTACCGAATTCCACGGAACATTAGGAAAGACATCTTCGCTTCATGTAGAGGCTGGGCCCGCAAACCGAGGGCGTAGGGCTTATGACCAGGTCTCCGTCGCTCCGGTGCCCATAACTTTTGATCCGTAAGGAGTTACGCGGCGCATAGCATACCGTTGCAAAGCTCTCTGACAGCTCAACGAATGGGACAGCGAGCTTGCTCGCTGTGCCCTTTTTGGAGCCCAAAATCAAACGTTTTCATCAATTTCAGGCCATTTTTCTTCTTTTGCTATGTTTTTTCGTCCCGGATCGTACGTCGTGAGCTGTTAAAAGGATGACAACCTTACTCGCTAGACATTAGAGGCCCTACAACACGTCGATATCACGTCTTGTGAGGATGCAGCGTTGTTGAAGCGGATGGGTTGTAGTTAAGCCCGTTGGGCCTTTTGAATGGGCCATCTCTCGAGGCTTGGACTATGAACCGTTAACAAAAAAAGGAATTGTACCCTCAACATGACTGGTGTGATCATACCACCACTAATGCACCAGATCCCATCAGAACTCTGAAGTTAAGCGTGCTTGGGTGAGAGTAGTACTAGGATGGGTGACCCCCTGGGAAGTCCTCGCGTTGTACCACCTTTTCAATTTTTTTTGCCCTGGTTAGGGTTGCCTAGATACTTTATCCACCAAATTTCTATTACCGAATCCCACGGAACATTGGGCAAGACAACTTCGCTTCACGTAGAGGCTGGGCCCACAAACCGAGGGCGTAGGGCTTGTGACCAGGTCTCCGTCGCTCCGATGCCCATAACTTTTGATCCTTAAGGACTTACGCGATGCACAGCATACCGTTGCAAATCTCTCTGAGAGCTCTACGACGGGGGCAGCTAGCTTTCTCGCTATGCCAACTTTTGGAGCACAAAATTGAACGTTTTCATCAGTTTCAGGCCACTTTTCTTCTTTTTCTCTATTTTTTCATCCCGGATGGTACGTCGTGAGCTGTTAAAAGGAGGACAACCTTACTTCTGAGACATTAGAGGGCCCTACAATGCGTCGATATCACGTCTTGCGAGAATGCTGCATTGTTGAAGCAGATGGGTTGTCGTTAAGTCAATTGGGCCTTTTGAATGGGCCATCTCTCTAGGCTGGGACTGTGAATTGTCAACACATAAGGGATTTGTGCCCTCAACATGACGGGTGCGATCATACCAGCACTAATGCACCGGATCCCATTAGAACTCCGAAGTTAAGTGAGCTTGGGTGAGAGTAGCACTAGGATTAGTGACCGATCGGGAAGTCCTCGTGATGCACCACCATTTTCAATTTTTTTTTCCCCGGTTAGGCTTGCCAAGATGCTTTATCCACCATATTTATATTACCGAATCCCACGGTACGTTGGGCAAGACAACTTCGCTTCACGTAGAGGCTGGGCCCGCAAACCGAGAATGTAGTGCTTGAGACCAGGTCTCCGTCGCTCCGGTGCCCATACCTTTTGATCCGTAAGGAGTTACGCGGCGCACAGCATACCGTTGCAAAGCTCTCCGATAGCTCTACGACGGGGGTAGCCAGCTTGCTCGCTGTGCCCTTTTTTGTAGCCCAAAATCGAACGGTTTCATCAATTTCAGGCCAGTTTTCTTCTTTTGCTCTGTTTTTTCGACCCGAATAATACGTCGTGAGTTGTTAAAAGGACGACAACCTTACTCGCGGGACATTAGAGGGCCCTACAACAAGTCGATATCACGTCTTGCTAAGATGCTGCGTTGTTGAAGCGGATAGGTTGTCGTTAAGCCCATTAGGCCTTTTGAATAGGCCATCTCTCTAGGATGGGACTGTGAACCGTTAACAAGTAAAGGAATTGTGCCATCAACATGACGGGTGCGATCATACCAGCACTAATGTACCAGATCCCATCAAAACTCCGAAGTTAAGCGTTCTTGGGCGAGAGTAGTAGTAAGATGGGTGACCCCTGGGAAGTCCTCGTGTTGCACCCACTTTTCAATTTTTTTTTCCCTGGTTAGGGTTGCCAAGATACTTTATCCACCAAATTTCTATTACCGAATCCCACGGAACATTGGGCAAGACAAATTCGCTTCACGTAGAGGTTGGGCCCGCAAACCGAGGGCGTAGGGCTTATGACCAGGTCTCCGTCGCTCCGTTGCCCATAACTTTTGATCTGTAAGGAGTTACGCGGCGCACAGCATACCGTTTCAAAGCTCTCTGAGAGCTCTATGGCGGGGGCAGCCAACTTGCTCGCTGTGCCCATTTTTTAAGCCCAAAATTGAATGTTTTCATCAATTTTAGGCCATTTTCTACTTTTGCTCTGTTTTTTCATCCTGGATCATACGTCATGAGTTGTTAAAAGGACAACAACCCTAGTTGCAGGACATTAGAGGGCCCCACAATGCGTCAATATCACGTCTTACGAGGATGCTGCGTTGTTGAAGCGGATGGGTTGTCGTTAAGACCATTGGGCCTTTAGAATTGGCCATCTCTCTAGAATGGGACAGTGAACCGTTAACACTTAAAGGAATTGTGCCCTCAACATGACGGGTGCGATCATACCAGCACTAATGAACCGGATCCCATCAGAACTCCGAAGTTTAGCGTACTTGGGCAAGAGTAGTGCTAGGATGGGTGACCCCCTAGGAAGTCATCGTGTTGCACCCCCCTTTTAAATTTTTTTTGCTCCGGTTTGGGTTGCCAATATATTTTATCCACCACATTTCTATTACTGAATCCCAGGGAATATTGGGCAAGACAACTTCGCTTAACGTAGAGGCTGGGCACATAAATCGAGGGCGTATGGCTTGTGACCAGGTCTCCGTCGCTCCGGTGCCCATAACTTTTAATCCGTAAAGAGTTACGCGGTGCACAACATACCGTTGCAAAGCTTTCTGAGAGCTCTATGATGGGGGTAGCCAGCTTGCTCACTGTGCCCCTTTTTGGAGCCCAAAATCGAACGTTTTCATCAGTTTCAAGCAATTTTTCTTCTTTTGCTTTGTTTTTTCATCCTGGATTGTACGTCATAAGCTGTTAAAAGGACGACAACCCTACTCGCACGACATTAGAGGGCCCTACAACGCGTTGATATCACGTCCTGCGAGGATGCTGCATTGTTGAAGTGGATGGGTTGTCGTTAAGCCCATTGGGCCTTTTGAATGGGCCATCGCTCTAGGATGGGACTGTGAACCGTTAACACATAAAGGAATTGTGCCCTCAATATGACGGGTGCAATCACACCAGCACTAATGCACTGGATCCCATCAGAACTCCGAAGTTAAGCGTGCTTGGGCGAGAGTAAGACTAGGATGGGTGACCCCCTTGGAAGTCCTCGCGTTGCACCCCCTTTTTCAATTTTTTTTGCTCCAGTTGGTGTTGCCAAGATACTTTATCCCCCACATTTCTATTATCGAATCCCACGGTACCTTGGGAAAGACAACTTCGCTTCATGTGGAGGCTGGGCCTACAAACCGGGGGCGTGTCGCTTGTGACCAGGTCTCCGTCACTACGGTGCCCATAACTTTTGATCCGTATGGAGTTACGTGGCGCACAACATACCGTTGCAAAGCTCTCCGACAGCTGTACGAAGGGGACAATCAGCTTGCTCACTGTACCAATTTTGGAGCCCCAAATCGAACGTTTTCATCAGTTTCAGGCCACTTTTCTTCTTTTGCCATTATTTTCTGTCCCGGATCGTACGTCGTGAGCTATTAAATGGAAGACAACCTTACTCGCGGGACATTAGAGGGCCTTACAACGCGTCGATATCACGTCTTGCGAGAATGCTGTGTTGTTGAAGCGAATGGGTTGTCGTTAAGCCCAATGGGCCTTTCGAATGGGCTATCTCTCTAGGCTGGGAGTGTGAACCGTTAACAAATAAAGGAATTTTGCCCTCTACATGATGGGTGCGAGGGTAGTACTAGGATGGGTGACCCCCTGGGAAGTCCTCGTGTTGCACCCCCTTTTCAATTTTTTTTGCCCTGGTTAGAGTTGCCAAGATACTTTATCCACCAAATTTCTATTAGCGAATCCCACGGAACATTGGCAAGACAACTTCACTTCACGTAGAGGCTGGGCACACAAATCAAGGGCGTAGGGCTTGTAACCAGGTTTCCGTCACTGCGGTGCCCATAAATTTTGATCCGTAAGGAGTTACGCGGCGCACAGCATACAGTTGCAATGCTCTCCGACAGCGCTGCGACGGGGGCAGCCAGCTTGCTTGTTGTGCCCGTTTTTGGAGCCCAAAATTGAATGTTTTCATTAGTTTCAGGCCACTTTTCTTCTTTTGCCTTATTTTTTTGTCCCGGATCGTACGTCATGAGCTGTTAAAAGGATGACAACCTTACTCGCGGGACATTAGAGGGCCTTACAACGCGTCGATATCACATCTTGCGAGGATGCTGCGTTGTTGAAGCGGATGGGTTGTCATTAAGCCCATTAGGCCATTTGAATGGGCCATCTCTCTAGGATGGGAGTGTGAACTGTCAACAAATAAAGGAATTATGCCCTCAACATGATAGGTCCGATCATACCAACACTGATGCACCGGATCGCATCAGAACTCCGAAGTTAAGCGTGCTTGGGCGAGAATAGAACTAGGATAGGTGACCCCCTGGGAAGTCCTCGTGTTGCACCCCCTTTACAATTTTTTTTTCCCCTGGTTAGGGTTGCCAAGATACTTTATCCCCCAAATTTCTATTACTGAATCCCACGGAACATTGGGCAAGACAACTTCGCTTCACGTAGAGGCTGGGCCTGGAAACCGAGGGCGTAGGGCTTGTGACCAGGTCTCTGTCGCTCCGGTGCCCATAACTTTTGATCCGTATGGAGTTATGCGGCGCACAGCATACCGTTGCAAAGCTCTCTAAGAGCTCTATGAGGGGAGCAACCAGCTTGCTCGCTGTGCCCCTTTTTGAAGCCCAAAATCGAACGTTTTATTCAATTTTAGGCCACTTTTCTACTTTTTCTATGTTTTTTCGTCCCGGATCGTACGTCGTGATCTATTAAAAAGACGATAACCCTACTCGCGGGACATTAGAGGGCCCTACAACACATCAATATCATGTCTTGCCAGGATGGTGAGTTGTTGAAGCGGATGGGTTGTCGTTAAGCCATTCGGACTTTTGAATAGGCTATCTCTCTAGCATGGGACTGTGAACCGTTAACACATAAAGGAATTGTACCCTCAACATGACGGGTGCGATTATACCAGCACTAATGCACTGGATCCCATCAGAACTCCGAAGTTAAGCGTGCTTGGGCGAGAGTAGTACTAGAATGGGTGACCCGTTGGGAAGTCCTCGTGTTGCACCCCCTTTTTCAATTTTTTTGCTCCTGTTTGGGTTGCCAATATACTTTATCCACCACATTTCTATTATCGAATCCCATGGTACCTTGGGCAAGACAACTTCGTTTCACGTGGAGGCTGGGCCCGCAAATCGAGGGCGTAAGGCTTGTGACGAGGTCTCCGTCGCTCTGGTGCCCATAACTTTTGATCTGTAAGGAGTTACGCAGCACACAATATACTTTTGCAAAGCTCTCTCAGAGCTCAACGAATAGGGCAGCCAGCTTGCTCGATGTGCCCCTTTTTGGTGCCCAAAATTGAACTTTTTAATCCGTTTCAGGAAACTTTTCTTCCTTTACTCTGCTTTTCCGTCCCGAATCGTACGTCGTGAGCTGTTAAAAGGACGACAACCTTTCTTGTGGGACATTAGGGTGCCCTACAACGCGTCGATATCACACCTTGCAAGGATGCTGCTTTGTTGAAGCAGATGGGTTATCGTTAAGCCCATTCGGCCTTTTGAATGGTCCATCTCTCTAGCATGGGACTATGAACTGTTAACACATAAAGGAATTGTGCCCTCAACATGACGGGTGCGATTATACCAGCACTAATGCACCGGATCCCATCAGAACTCCGAAGTTAAACGTGCTCGGGGGAGAGTAGTACTAGGATGGGTGACCCCCTGGGAAGTCCTGGTGTTGCACCCCGCTTTTCAATTTTTTTTGCTCCGGTTTGGGTTGCCATGATACTTTATCCACCACATTTCTTTTATCGAATCCCACGGCACCTTGGGCATGACAAGTTTGCTTCACGTGGAGGCTGGGCCCGCAAATCGAACGTATTCATCAGTTTCAAGCCACTTTTCTTCTTTTGTTCTATTTTTCCGTCCCGGATCGTCCGTCGTGAGCTGCTAAGAGGACCTTACTCGCGGGACATTAGATGCCCTACAATGCGTCGATATCACGTCTTGCGAGGATGCTACGTTGTTGAAGCAGATGGGCTGTCGTCAAGCCTATTGGGCCTTTCGAATGGGCCATCTCTCAAGGATAGGACAGTGAACCATTCACAAATAAAGGAATTGTGCCCTAAACATGACAGGTGTGATCATACCAGAACTAATGCACCGGATCCCATCAGAACCCCGAAGTTAACCGTGCTTGGGCGAGAGTAGTGGTAGGATGGGTGACCCCCTGGGAAGTCCTCGTGTTGCACCCCGCTTTTCAATTTTTTTTGCTCCAGTTTGGGTTGCCATGATACTTTATCCACCACATTTCTTTTATCGAATCCCACGGCACCTTGAGCATGACAAGTTCGCTTCACGTGGAGGCTGGGCCCGCAAATTGAACGTTTTCATTAGTTTCGGGCCACTTTTCTTCTTTTATTATGTTTTTCGGTCCCGGATCGTACATCGTGAGCTGTTAAAAGGACGACAACTGAACTCGCGGGACATTAGATGCCTTATAATGCGTCGATATCATGTCTTGCGAGGATGCTACGTTGTTGAAGCGGATGGGCTGTCGTTAAGCCTATTGGGCCTTTCGAATGGGCCATCTCTCTAGGATGGGACTGTGAACCGTTCACAAATAAAGGAATTGTGCCCTCAACATGACAGGTGTGATCATACCAGCACTAATGCACCGGATCCCATCAGAACCCCGAAGTTAACCGTGCTTGGGCGAGAGTAGTGGTAGGATGGGTGACCCCCTGGGAAGCCCTCTTGTTCCACCCACTTTACAATTTTTTTTGCCCTGGTTAGGGTTGCCAAGATACTTTATCCACCAAATTTCTATTACCGAATCCGACGGAACATTGGACAAGACAACTTCGCTTCATGTAGGGGCTGGGCCCGCAAACCGAGGGCGTAGGGCTTGTGACCAGGTCTCCGTCACTCCGGTGCCCATAACTTTTAATCTATAAGGAGTTACATGGCGCACAACATACCGTTGCAAAGCTCTCTGAGAGCTCTACGATGGGGGCAGCCAGCTTGTTTGCTTTGCCCTTTTTGGAGCCCAAAATCGACCGTTTTCATCATTTTCAGGCCACTTTTCTTCTTTTGCTCTGTTTTTCTGTCCTGGATCGTACGTCGTGAGCTGTTAAAAGGACGATAACTTTACTCGCGGAACATTAGAGGCCCACCATCGCGTCGATATCACGTCTTGCGAGGATGCTACGTTGTTGAAGTAGATGGGTTGCTGTTAAGCCCATTGGGCCTTTTGAATGGGTCATCTCTCCAGGCTGGGATTGTAAACCGTTAACACATAAAGGAATTGTGCCATCAACATGACAGGTGCGATCATACCAGCACTAATGCACCCGATCACATCAGAACTCCGAAGTTAAGCGTGCTTAGGCAAGAGTAGTACTGGGATAGGTGACCCCTTGGGAAGTCCTCGTGTTGCACCCCCCTTTCCAATTTTTTTTGCTTCGGTTTGGGTTGCCAAGATACTTTATCCACCACATTTCTATTATCGAATCCCATGGCACCTTGGGCAAGACAACTTCGCTTCACGTGGAGGCTGGGCCAGCAAACCGAAGGCATGGGGCTCGTGACCAGGTCTCTGTCGTTCCGGTGCCCATAACTTTTGATCCATAAGGGGTTACGTGGCGCACAGCATACCGTTGCAAAGCTCTCTGAGAGCTCTACGAAGGGCACAGCCAGCTTCCTCGCTGTGCCCATTTTTGGAGGCCAAAATCAAGTGTTTTCATCAGTTTCAGGCCACTTTTCTTCTTTTGCTATGTTTTTTCGTCCCGGATCGTACATCGTGAGCTATTAAAAGGACGACAACCTTACTCACCAGACGTTAGAAGGCCCTACAACAGTTCGATATCATGTCTTGCTAGGATGTTGCGTTATTGAAGCAGATGGGTTATCGTTAAGCCCATTGGGCCTTTTGAATTGGCCATCTCTCTAGGATGGGACTATGAACCGTTAACACATAAAGGAATTGTGCCCTCAACATGATGAGTGCGATGATACCAGCACTAATACACCGGATCCTATTAGAACTCCGAAGTTAAGCGAGCTTGGACGAAAGTAGTACTAGGATGGGTAACCCCCAGGGAAGTCCTCGTGTTGCACCCCCCTTTTCAAATTTTTTTGCTCCGATTTGGGTTGCCAAGATACTTTATCCACCACATTTCTATTATCGAATCCAACGGCACCTTGGGCAAGACAACTTCGCTTCAAGTAGAGGCTGGGCCGGCAAACCGAGGGCGTAGGGCTTGTGACCAAGTCTCTGTCGTTCCGGTGCCCATAACTTTCGATCCGTAAGGAGTTACGCGGTGCACAGCATACTGTTGCAAAACTCTCCGACAGCTCTACGAAGATGGCAGCGAGCTTGCTCGCTGTGACATTTTTGGAACCCAAAATCGAACGTTTTCATCAGTTTCCGGCCATTTTTCTTCTTTTGCTCTATTTTTCTATCCTGGATCGTACGTCGTGAGCTGTTAAAAGGACGACAACCTTGCTCGCGTGACATTAGAGGCCCTACAACTTGTCGATGTCACGTCTTGCGAGGATGCTACGTTGTTGAAGAGGATGGGTTGTCGATAAGCCCATTGGGCCTTTTGAATGGGCCATCTCTCTAGGCTGGGACTGTGAACCGTTAATACATAAAGGAATTGTGCCCTCAACGTGACGGGTGCGATCATACCAGCACTAATGCACCGGATCCCATCCGAAATCCAAAGTTAAGCGTGCTTGAGAGAGAGTAGTACTAGGATGGGTAACCCCGTGGGAGGTCCTCGTGTTGCACCCCCCTTTTCAATTATTTTTGCTCTGGTTTGGGTTGCCAAGATACTTTATCCACCACATTTCTATTATCGAATCCCACGGCACCTTGGGCAAGACAACTTCGCTTCACGTGGAGGCTGGGCCCGCAAACCGAGGGCGTTGGGCTTGTGACCAGGTCTCCGTCGCGCCGGTGCCCATAACTTTTGATCCGTAAGAAGTTACGCGCCGCACAGCGGACCGTTGTAAAGCTCTCTGAGAGCTCTACGACGGGGGCAGCCAGCTTGCTAGATGTGCCCATTTTTGGAGCCCAAAATCCAACATTTTCATCAGTTTCAGGCCACTTTTCTTCTTTTGCTTTGTTTTTCCAACCCGGATCGTACGTCGTGAGCTGTTAAAAGGATGACAACCTTACTCGCGGGACATTAGGGGGCCCTATAACGCGTCATTATCACGTCTTGGTAGGATGCTGCGTTGTTGAAGCAGATGGGTTATCGTTAAGCCCATTGGGCCTTTTGAATTGGCCATCTCTCTCGGCTGGGACTGTGAATCGTTAACACATAAAGGAATTGTGCCCTAAACATGACTGGTGCGATCATTCCAGCGCTATTGCACCGGATCCCATCAAAACTCTGAAGTTAAGCGTGCTTGGTCGAGAGTAGTACTAGGAAGGGCGACCCCCTTAGAAGTCCTCGTGTTGTACCTCCCTTTTTCATTTTTTTTTTGCCCCGGTTTGGGTTGCCAAGATACTTTATCCACCACATTTCTATTATTGAATCCCACGGTACCTTGGGCAAGACAACTTCACTTCACGTGGAGGCTGGGCCCGCAAACCGACGGCGTAGGGCCTGTGACTAGGTCTCTATTGCTCCGGTGCCCATAACTTTTGATGCGTAAGGAGTTCCGCGGCGCCCAGCATCCCGTAGCAAAGCTCTCCTCCAGCTCTACGAAGGGGGCAGCCCGCTTGCTTACAGTGCCTTTTTTGGAGCCCAAAATTGGACGTTTTCATAAGTTTCAGGCCACTTTTCTTCTTTTGCTCTATTTATCTATCCCGGATCGTACGTCGTGAGCTGTTAAAAGGATGACAACCTTACACGCTGGAATTAGAGGCCCTACAATGCGTCGATATCACGTCTTGCGAGGATGTTGCGTTGTTGAAATAGATGGGTTGTTGTTAATCCCATTGGGCCTTTTGAATGGGCTATCTCTCTAGGCTGGGACTGTGAACCGTTAACACATAAAGGAATTGTGCCCTCAACATGATGAGTGCGATCATACCCTCACTAATGCACTGGATCCCATCAGAACTCCGAAGTTAAGCATGTTTGGGCAAGAGTAGTACTAGGATGGGTGACCCCGAGGGAAGTCCTCGTGTTGTACCCCCCTTTCCAATTTTTTTTGCTCCGGTTTAGGTTGCCAAGATACTTTATCCACCACATTTCTGTTATCGAACCCCACTGCACCTTGGGCAAGATAACTTCGCTTCACGCAGAGGTTGGGCGCGCAAACCGAGGGCATTGGGCTTGTGACTAGGTCTTTGTCACTCCGGTGCCCATAACTTTTGATTTGTAAGGAGTTACGCGGCGCACAGCATACTGTTGCAAATCTCTCTAAGAGCACTACAACAGGGGCAACCAACTTGCTCGCTGTGCCCATTTTTTGAGCCCAAAATCCAATGTTTTCATCAGATTCAGGCCACTTTTCTTCTTTTGCTTTGTTTTTCCAACACGGATCGTACGTCGTGAGCTATTAAAAGAACGACAACCTTACTCGCGGGACATTATGGGGCCCTATAATGCATCGATATCATGTCTTGGTAGGATGCTACGTTGTTGAAGCGGATGGGTTATCGTTAAGCCCATTGGGCCTTTTGAATTGGCCATCTCTCTAGGCTGGGACTGTGAATCATTAACACATAAAGGAATTGTGTCCTAAACTTGACGGGTGCGATCATTCCAGCACTATTGCACCGGATCCCATCAAAACTCCGAAGTTAAGCGCTCTTGGGCGAGAGAGTAGTACTAGGATGGGTGACCCCCTATGAAGTCCTGGTGTTGCACCCCCCTTTTCAATTTTTTTTGCTCCGGTTTGGGTTGCCAAGATACTTTATCCACCACATTTCTATTATTGAATCCCACGGCACCTTGGGCAAGACAACTTCGCTTCACGTGGAGGCTGGGCCCGCAAACCGAGGGCGTAGGGCCTCTGACTAGGTCTCGATCGCTCCGGTGCCCATAACTTTTGATGCGTAAGGAGTTTCGTCGCGCATAGCATACCGTTTCAAAGCTCTCCTACAGCTCTACAAAGGGGGTAGCCCGCTTGCTCGCTGTGCCCTTTTTGGAGCCCAAAATCGAACGTTTTCATCAGTTTCAAGCCACTTTTCTTCTTTTGCTCTATTTTTCTATCCCGAATCATACGTCGTGAGCTGTTAAAAGGATGACAACCTTACATGCGGGAATTAGAGGCCCTACAACGCATCGATATCACGTCTTGCGAGGATGTTGCGTTGTTTAAATGGATAGGCTGTTGTTAATCCCATTGGGCCTTTTGAATGGGCTATCTCTCTAGGCTGGGACTGTGAACCGTTAACACATAAAGGAATTGTGCCCTCAACATGACGGGTGCGATCATACCCTCACTAATACACTGGATCCCATCAGAACTCCGAAGTTAAGCATGCTTGGGCAATAGTAGTACTAGGATGGGTGACCCCGAGGGAAGTCCTCGTGTTGCACCCCCCTTTCCAATTTGTTTTGCTCCAGTTTAGGTTGCCAAAATACTTTATCCACCACATTTATGTTATCGAACCCCACTGCACCTTGGGCAAGACAACTTCACTTCACGCGGAGGCTGGGCACACAAACCGAGGGCGTAAGGCTTGTGACTAGGTCTTTGTCGCTCCGGTGCCCATAACTTTTGATCCGTAAGAACTTATGCAGAGCACAACATACCGTTGAAAATTTCTCTGAGAGTTCTACGACGAAGGCAGCCAGCTTGCTCGCTGTGCTTGTTGTTGGAGCCCAAAATCAAACATTTTCATCAGTTTCAGGCCACTTTTATTCTTTTGCACTGTTTTTTCGTCCCGAATTGTACGTCGTTAGCTGTAAAAAGGACGTCAACCTTACTCGTGGGGCATTAGGGGGCCCAACATTGTGTCGATATCACGTCTTGCTAGGATGCTACGTTGTTGAAGCAAATGGGTTATCGTTAAGCCCATTGGGCCTTTTGAATTGGCCATCTCTCTAGGCTGGGACTGTGAATCGTTAACATATAAATGAATTGTGCCCTAAACATCACGGGTGCGATCATACCAGCACTAATGCACCGGATCCCATCAGAACTTCAAAGTTAAGCGCGCTTGGGCGAGAGTAGTACTAGGATGGGTGACCCCTTGGGAAATCCTCGTGTTGCACCCCCCTTTTCGATTTTTTTTGCCCTGGTTTGGGTTGCCAAGATACTTTATCCACCACATTTCTATTATCGAATCCCACGGCACCTTGGACAAGACAACTTCGCTTCACGTGGAGGCTGGGCCCGCAAACCAAGAGCGTAGGGCTTGTGAACCAGTCTCCGTCACTCGGGTGCCCATAACTTTTGATCCGTAAGGAGTTACACGGCACACAGCATACCATTGTAAAGCTCTTCGATAGCTCTACGAAGGGGGCAGCCAGCTTGCTCGCTGTGCCCTTTTTTAGGCCTAAAATCGAACGTCTTCATCAGTTTCAGGCCACTTTTCTTCTTTTGCTCTATTTTTTCGTATCGGATCGTACGTTCTGAGCTATTAAATGGATGACAACTTTACTCGCGGGACATTAGAGAGCCCTACAACACTTCGATATCTCATCTTGCGAGGATGCTGCGTTGTTGAAGCGGGTGGATTGTCGTTAAGCCCATTGGGCCTTTTGAATGGGCCATCTCTTTAGGCTGGGACTGTGAACCGTTAACAAGTAAAGGAATTGTGCCACAACATGACGGGTACGATCATACCAGCACTAATGCACCGGATCTCATTAGGACTCCGAAGTTAAGCGTGCTTGGGCGAGAGTAGTACTAGGATGGGTGACCCCCTGGGAAATCCTCGTGTTGCACCCCTCTTTTCAATTTTCTTTGCTCCAGTTTGGGTTGCCAAGATACTTTATCTACCACATTTATATTATCAAATCCCATGGCACCTTGGGCATGACAACTTCGCTTCATGTGGAGGCTGGGCTGGCAAACCGAGGGCGTAGGGCTTTTGACCAGGTTTCCGTCGCTCCAGTGCCCATAACTTTTGATCCGTAAGGAGTTACGCGATGCACAGCATACCGTTGCAAAGCTCACCGACAACTCTACGAAGGGGGCAGCCAACTTGCTTGTTGTGCCCTTTTTGGAGCCCAAAATCGAACGTTTTATTCAGTTTCAGTCCATTTTTGTTCTTTTGCTCTACTTTTTCCGTCCCGGATCGTACGTCGTGAGCTGTTAAAAGGATGGCAACCTTACTCGTGGGACATTAGAGAGCCCTACAAAGCTTCGATATCTCGTCTTGCGAGGATGCTGCGTTGTTGAAGCGGATGGGTTGTCGTTAAGCCCATTGGGCCTTTTGAGTGGGTCATCTCTCTAGGCAAGAACTGTGAACCGTTAACAAATAAAGGAATTGTGCCTCAACATGACAGGTGCGATCATACCAGCACTAATGCACCGGATCCCATCAGAACTCCGAAGTTAAGCATGCTTGGGCGAGAGTAGTACTAGGATGGGTGAGCCCCTGGGAAATCCTCGTGTTCCACCCCCCTTTTCAATTTTCTTTGCTACAATTTGGATTGCCAAGATACTTTATCCACCACATTTCTATTATCGAATCCCACAGCACCTTGGGCAAGACAACTTCGACTCACATGGAGGCTGGGCCCGCAAACCGAGGACGTAGGGCTTGTGACCCGGTCTCCGTCGCTTTGGTGCCCATAACTTTTGATCCCTAAGGAGTTACGCGGCGCACAACAAACCGTTGCAAAGCTCTCCGATAGCTCTGCAAATGGGGCAGCCAGCTTGCACGCTGTGCCCCTTTTGGAGCCCAAAATCGAACATTTTAATTAGTTTCAGGCCACTTTTCTTCTTTTGCTATGTTTTCCCGTCCCAAATCGTACGTCGTGAGCTGTTAAAAGGACGACAACCTTACTCGTGGGACATTAGACGGCCCTACAACACGTCGATATCAGGTCTTGCGAGGATGATGCGTTGTTGAAGCGGATGGGTTGTCGTTAAGCCCATTGGGCCTTTTGAATGGGCTATCACTCTAGGCTGCGACTGTCAGCCGTTAACAAATAAAGGAGTTGTGCCCTCAACATGACAGGTGCGATCATACTAGCACTAATGCACCGGATCCCATCAGAACTCCGATGTTAAGCATGCTTGGGCGAGAGTAGTACTAGGATGGGTGACCCCAAGGTAAGTCCTCGTGTTGCACCCCCTTTTCGATTTTTTTTGCCCTGGTTAGGTTTGCCAAGATACTTTATCCACCAAATTTCTTTTACCGAATCCCACAGAACATTGGGTAAGACAACTTCACTTCACGTAGAGGTTGGGCCCGCAAACCGAGGGCGTATTACGCAGCGTAAAGCATACCGTTGCAAAGCTCTCTGAGAGCTCTACGACGGGTGCAGCTGCTTGCTGGCTGTGCCCCTTTTTGGAGACCAAAATCGAACGTTTTCTTCAGTTTCAAGTCACTTTTCTTCTTTTACTCTGTTTTTTCATCCTGGATCGTACGTCATGAGCTGTTAAAAGGACGACAATCGTGGGACATTAGAGAGCCCTACAATGCGTCGATATCATGTCTTACGAGGATACTGCATTGTTGAAGTGGATGGGTTGTCGTTAACCCCAATGGGACTTTTGAATGGGCCATCTCTCTAGGCTGGGACTGTGAACCGTTAACAAATAAAGGAATTATGACCTCAACATGACGGGTGCGATCATACCAGTACTAATACACCGGATCCCATCAGAACTTCAGAGTTAAGGGTGCTTGGACGAGAGTAGTACTCGGATGGGTGACCTCGTGGGAAGTCCTCGTTTTGTACCCCCCTTTTCAATTTTTTTTGCTCCAGTTTGGGTTGCCAAGATAGTTTATCCACCACATTTCTATTATCGAATCCCACCGCACCTTGGGCAAGACAATTTCTCTTCACGTGGAGGCTGGGCCCTCAAACCGAGGGCGTAGGGCTTGGGACCAGGTCTCCGTCGCTCCGGTGCCCATAACTTTTGATCCGTAAGGAGTTACGCGATGCACAGCATACCGTTGCAAAGCTCTTCGATAACTCTACGAAGGGCGCAGCTAGCTTGCTCGCTGGGCCCTTTTTGGAGACCAAAATTGAATGTTTTCATCGGTTTCGAGCCACTTTTCTTCTTTTACTCAGTTTTTTCATCCCGAATCGTACGTCGTGAGTTGTTAAGAGGACGACAACCTAACTTGCGGGACATTAGAGGGCCCTAAAACACGTCGATATCACGTCTTGCGAGGATGCTGCGTTGTTGAAGCGGTTGGATTGTCATTAAGTCCATTGGGCCTTTTGAATGGGCCATCTCTCTAGGTTGGGACTGTGAACCGTTAACAAATAAAAGAATTGTGCCCTCAACATGACGGGTGCGATCATACCTGCCCTAATGCAACGGATCCCATCAGAACTCCGAATTGAAGCGTGCTTGGGCGGGAGTAGTACTAGGATGGGTGACCCCCTAGGAAGTCCTCGAGTTGCACCCCCTTTTCAATTTTTTTTGCGCTGGTTAGGGTTGCCAAGATACTTTATCCACCAAATTTCTATTACCGAATCCCATGGAACATTGGGTAAGACAACATCACTTCACGTAGAGGCTGGGCCTGGAAACCGAGGGCGTAGGGCTTGTGACCAGGTCTCCGCCATTCCGGTGCCCATAACTTTTGATCCGTAAGAGGTTGCGCGGCGCATAGCATACCGTTGCAAAGCTCTCTGAGAGCTCTACGACGGGGGCAGCCAGATTGCACACTGTGGCCCTTTTTGGAGCTGAAAATCGAATGTGTTCATTAGTTTCAGGCCACTTTTCTTCTTTTTCTCTATTTTTTTGTCCCGGATCGTACGTCGTGAGCAATTAAAAGGACGACAACCTTACTCGTGGGACATTAGAGAGCCCTAAAACGAGTCGATATCAGGTCTTGCGAGGATACTGTGTTGTTGAGGTGGATGGGTTGTCGATTAGCCCATTGGGCCTTTTGAATGGGCCATCTCTCTAGGTTGGGACTATGAACCGTTAACAAATAAAATAATTGTGCCCTCAACATGACAGGTGCGATCATACCAGCAATAATACACCGGATCCCATCAGAACTTCGAAGTTAAGCGTGCTTGGGCGAGTATAGTACTAGGATGGGTGACCCCGTGGGAAGTCCTCGTGTTGCACCCCCCTCTTCTATTTTCTTTTCTCTAGTTTGGGTTGCCAAGATACTTTATCCACCATATTTCTATTATCGAATCCCACGGCACCTTGGGCAAGACAATTCGCTTCATGTGGAGGCTGGGCCCGCAACCCGATGGCGTAGGGCTTGTGACCAGGTCTCCGTCGCTCCAGTGCCCATAACCTTTGATCCGTAAGGAGTTACGCAATGCACAACATACCGTTGCAAAGCTCTCCCACAGCTCTACAAATTGGTCTGCGATCTTGCTCCCTTTGCCCATTTAGGAGCCCAAAATCGAATGTTTTCATCAATTTCATGCCACTTTTCTTCTTTTGCTCTGTTTTTTCGTCTCAGATCGTACATCGTTAGCTGTTAAAAGGACAAAAACCTTACTCGTAGGACATTAGGGGGCCCTACAGCGCGTCGATATCACGTCTTGCGAGGATGCTGCGTTGTTGAAGCAGATGGGTTGTCATTTAGCCCATTGGGCCTTTTGAATGGGCCATCTCTCTAGGCTGGGACTGTGAACCGTTAACAAATAAAGGAATTGTGCCATCAACATGATGGGTGCGATCATACTAGCACTGATGCACCGGATCCCATCAGAACTCTGAAGTTAAGCATGCTTGGGCGAGACCAGTACTAGGATGGGTGACCCCCTGGGAAGTCCTCGTGTTGCGCCCCCTTTTCAATTTTTTTTGCCCTGGTTAGGGTTGCCAAGATACTTTATCCACCAAATTTTTATTACCGAATCCCACGGAACATTGGGCAAGACAACTTCACTTCACATAGAGGCTGGGCCCGCAAATCGAGGACGTTGGGCTTGTGACCAGGTCTCTGTCGCTCCGGTTCCTATAACTCTTGATCCGCAAGGAGTTTCGCGACGCACAGCATACCATTGCAAATCTCTCTGAGAGCTCTACGACGAGGCAGCCAGCTTGCTCCTGTGCCCCTTTTTGGAGCACAAAATCAAACGTTTTTATCAGTTTCGGGCCATTTTTCTTCTTTTACTCTATTTTTTCATCCCGGATCGTACGTCGTGATCTGTTAAAAGGACGACAACCTTACTCGCGGGACATTTGAGGGCTCTACAACGTATCGATATCACGTCTTGCTAGGATGCTGCGTTGTTGAAGCGGATGGGTTGTCATTAAGCCCATTCGGCCTTTTCAATGGGCCATCTCTCTAGGCTGGGACTGTGAAATGTTAACAAATAAAGGAATTGTGCCCGCAATATGACGGGTGCGATCGTACCAGCACTAATGCACTGGATCCCATCAGAACTCCGAAGTTAAGCGTGCTTGGGCGAGAGTAATACTAGGATCGGTGACCCTCTTGGAAGTCCTTGTGTTGCACCCCCTTTTCAATTTTTTTTGCCCTGGTTAGGGTAGCCAAGATACTTTATCAACCAAATTTCTATTACCGAATCCCACAGAACATTGGGCAAGACAACTTCACTTCACGTAGAGGCTGGGCCCGCAAACCGAGGGCGTAAGGCTTGTGACCAGGTCTCTATCGCTCCGGTGCCCATAACTTTGGATCAGTAAGGTGTTATACAGCGCACAACATACCGTTGCAAATCTCTCTGAGTGCTCTACGACGGGGGCAGCTAGCTTGCACGATATGCCCATTTTTGGAGCCCAAAATCGAACGTTTTCATCAGTTTCATGCCGTGTTTTGTATTTACTCTATTTTTTCGTCCCGGATCGTACGTCATGTGCTGTCAAAAGGACGAAAACCTTACTCGCGGGACATTAGAGGGCCGCACAATGCGTCGATATCACGTCTTGCGAGGCTGCATTGTTGAAGCGGATGGGTTATCGTTAAGCCCATTGGGCCTTTTGAATGAGCCATCTCGCTAGGCTGGGACTGTGAACCGTTAACAAATAATGGAATTGTTCCCTCAACATGATAGGTGGGATTATACCAGCACTAATGCACCGGATCCCATCAGAACACCGAAGTTAAGTATGCTTGGCCGAGAGTAGTACTAGGATGGGTAACCCCCTGGGAAGTCCTCGTGTTGCACCCCCCTTTCAATTTTGTTTGCTCCAGTTTGGGTTGCCAAAATACTTTATCCCCCACAATTCTATTATCGAATCCCACGGCACGTTGGGCAAGACAACTTCACTTCACGTGGAGACTGGGCCCGCAAACCGAGGGCGTAGGGCCTCTGACCTGGTCTCCGTCGCTCCGGTGCCCATAACTTTTGATCCGTAAGGAGTTACGCGACGCACAGCATACCGTTGCAAAGCTCTCTAACAGCTCTACGAAGGGGGCAGCCAGCTGGCTCACTATGCCCTTTTTGGAGGTGAGAATCGAATGTTTTCATCAGTTTCAGGACACTTTTCTCCTTTTGCTTTGTTTTTCCATCCCGGATCGTACGTCGTGAGCTGTTAAAAGGATGAGAACCTTACTCGTGGGGCATTAGAGGACCCTACAACGGCTCGATATCACGTCTTGCGTGGATGCTATGTTGTTAAAGTTGATGGGTTGTCGTTAAGCCCATTGGGCCTTTTGATTGGGCCATCTCTCTAGGTTGGGACTGTGAACCGTTAACAAATAAAGGAATTGTGCCTTCAACATGACAGGTTCGATCATACCAGCACTAATGCATCGGATCCCATTAGAACTCTGAAGTTAAGCATGCTTGGGCGAGAGTAATACTAGGATGGGTGACCCCCTGGGAAGTCCTCGTGTTGCACCCCCCTTTTCAATTTTTTTTGCTCCAGTTTGGGTTGCCAAAATACTTTATCCACCACATTTCTATTATCGAATCCCATGGCACCTTGGGCAAGACAACTTCTCTTCACGTGGAGGCTGGGCCCGCAAACCGAGGGCGTAGGGCTTGTGACCTGGTCTCCGTCGCTCTGGTGCCCATAAATTTTGATCTGTAAGGAGTTACGCGACGCACATCATACTGTTTCAAAGCTCTCCAACGGCTCTACGAAGGGGGCAGCCAGCTAGCTCACTGTGCCCTTTTTGGAGTAAAAAATCGAACGTTTTCATCAGTTTCAGACCACTTTACTTCTTTTGCTTTGTTTTTTCATCCTGGATCGTACGTCGTGAGCTGTTCAAAGGATGAGAACCTTAATCGCAGGGCATTAGAGGACCCTACAACGCGCCGATATCACGTCTTGCGAGGATGGTATGTTGTTGAAGCGGATGGGTTATCGTTAAGCCCATTGGGACTTTTGAATTGGCCATCTCTCTAGGCTGGGACTGTGAACCGTTAACATATAAAGGAATTGTGCCCTCAACATGACAGGTGCGATCATACTAGCACTAATGCACCGGATCCTTTCAGAACTCCGAAGTTAAGCATGCTTGGGAGAGAGTAGTACTACGATGGGTGACCCCATGGAAGTCCTCGTGTTGCACCCCCCGTTTCAATTTTTTTTTGCTCGGGTATGGGTTGCCAAGATACTTTATCCACCACATTTCTATTATCGAATCCCATGGCACCTTGGGCAAGACAACTTCGCTTCACGTGGAGGCTGGGCCTGCAAACAGAGGACGTAGGGCTTGTGACCAGGTCTCCGTCGCTCTGGTGCCCATAACTCTTGATCCGTAAGGAGTTACGCGGCACACAGCATACCGTTGAATAGCTCTCCGATAGCTCTACGATTGGGGTAGCAAGCTTACTCGCTGTGCCCATTTTTGGAGACCAAAATCTAATATTTTCATCAGTTTCAAGCCGCATTTCTTATTTAC
The DNA here is from genome assembly GCA_037974665.1 of Ehretia macrophylla. Lineage (NCBI taxonomy): Eukaryota > Viridiplantae > Streptophyta > Magnoliopsida > Boraginales > Ehretiaceae > Ehretia > Ehretia macrophylla. The sequence continues at coordinate 81,353,715 of CM075770.1, read as the reverse complement.
TCTATTTTTTCGTCCCAGATCGTACGTCATGAGCTGTCAAAAGGATGACAACCTTACTCGCGGGACATTACAGGGGCATACAATGCGTCGATATCACGTCTTGCGACGCTGCGTTGTTGAAGCGGATGGGTTATCGTTAAGCCCATTGGGCCTTTTGAATGTGCCATCTCGCTAGGCTGGGACTGTGAACCGTTAACACATAAAGGAAATGAGCCCTCAACATGACGAGCACGATCATACCAGCACTAATGCACCGGATCACATCAGAACTCCGAAGTTAAGCATGCTTGGGCGAGAGTAGTACTAGGATGGGTGACCCCCTGGGAAGTCCTCGTGTTGCACCGCCTTTTCAATTTTTTTTACCGCGGTTTGGGTTGCCAAGATACTTTATCCACCACATTTTTATTATCGAATCCCATGGCACCTTGGGCAAGACAACTTCGCTTCACGAGGAGGCTGTGTGATACCCCGAACCTGGCATGTATTCAATAGCATTTAAAGTTCATTTAAATTGCATTTTATTGACCTTTCACCTTCCTTGACCAAACTAGTTGACTTTTCATCTACATTGACCTACTAGGACAAGGTGGGAATTTTTGAAATGTTTAATAAAAGGCAAACTTGGGATTAGAAATAAAAAAATGCAATGTTAAGTTAGTCAAATTTTGGGTCCAATTTGGAATTAAATCTGAACCAATTGGGGAAGAGTTAGGTAGCAAATTATATATGGTTGGAAAGCTCTATGAGTCTAGTTTCTAAGGCTTCAAACTGTTCGTGAATTGGAGTTTTCTAGAAAACGTTATGGCCGTTTTCGTAAGGTCGCGCATAGCTGTTTTGGTTTAACGGGTTGACCGAATTTTGACCTTTGACTTCTTGTAATTTTTTTTTTAAATAAGCAGAATGTGCACAAAAAAAAAACAGAGAAAAAAACTTGAAACCATGAGGAAAAGAAGGAGAAAAAAAAAGAAAATCTCAACTTCAAATCTTCGATTCTTCGCGTGGCCTTGTGCGGGGTGGTTTCCGAGGCACTCTACGAGGTTTTCCTAGCGTCTAGGAGCGTCTAAGGTGAGGGTTTCATCGTTATTTGCGCATTTGAAATATTTGTATCTAAACTTTGATTTTTGGATTTTATGCGTAGATTGTTGTTTTAATTGTTTTGTTGCTTAAAGAATGTTCCTTGTTGATTGTAGAACATGTATTTATATCTTTTTAACATTTTCTATGGTTAAATATTGGAATTGAAATATAAATTGTGTGATGAATAGTAAATTGTGAATAGTAAACCCCTGTTTCGATGAAGTTGCTCCGTTACACGTTCTGTTGATGTAGGAAGATGCTAGATATGCTAGAATGCCTAAATGTGTGATTTAATTGGAATGTGTAATGGAAAAACGGAGAAAAACGGCTTAGTGAAAGTTGGGGTCGTCTAGGTCGAGTTTTCTGTTTTCTCGTTTTGCGTGTTGGCATTGTTTCGAGAGGCCATGGAAGCACTTTTGGTGCGATAATGGTGTTGGTTGGGTGTTCGGTTGGTATAGTTGTAGTTCAAACGAGCAAAGGGGGAAATCGGGGCTTTGCGCGAATTCTAGGGTAAAGTAGGGTTTCGGGGTCCTTGGACGTGCCTTATGGTGACCTAGGAGGATTGACGAAGTCGGTTTCCAAAACTCATGGCTCGTTTGGAAATGGTAGTGTTTTGATAGTTGGGGTCGATTTGTGATTTTGCTTGTTATCTTGATATTATGCCTATAGAATGCTTAGGGTTGCTTGATATACTTGTTTAATTGGTGTTATTGTTGCTTATTATTGCTTGTTATGCTTGAAAAGTTAGTTGAATGCTAGTATTGATTGTGATTGCTTGTTATCTCGTTTGTTGTCACTAGTTTGTATTGTTATGCTATCGCTCGTTTATTGCCTTGTATCGAGTCTTGCATTGCATAGTGTCAGCACGTGAGTGATGGGCCTCTCTGGGTAGCCTCGGGTTGCCAGTGTTGATTGCTCTAGCTTCGTAGCTATTCCCTCTTCTCGCTTGGGCTGCCTCCCAGGGAGATTTGGGTCGTAGATTGATGGATACTTCCGGAGTATTCCAAACTGGTGTTATAAGGTGGATGCGCGCTTATTGTCATCGTTGTCAACATCAAGCTCGAAATTGATGTATCGCTCGTGAAATGGTACTTTGCTCGTATGAGTGAACCATAGCCTTCAGAGTATGGTATAGCTTTGAATGGTTGTGTTAATGCTTTCAGTAATTGCTTATTGTATTGATTATTTGTTTTGATTGCTTATTTATCAGTTATATTGCTTAACTGTCTTATTTGCATTGCACGACTTTCTTTCTCTCCAATTCGATATCTGTCTCGCCCTCACTGAGTATACGTGTTGTGTATACTCACTCCTCACCACCACATTTCAGGAAATGCCATGTTAGCTGGAAAGTTCGTGATTTCGTGAAAGTCCGTGCTTGAAGAGTTGTCCTGCGTGCCTATGTGACTTGAGTTGTCAAAGTTGTAAAGTTGTATGCTTTTATGTATTATATGTATTTAATGTTAAAGGGGATGTAATTTAAGTTTCACTAGATTATGTATTTAGTTAATGTAGCTTAACTTCAATGTATATTTGTAATGATAAAGGAAAAGAGATAGAAAGGTATGATAGTCTAGCTTATGATATAGGTTGGTGTAGTTTAATTGCTAAGCTTGAATGTATATTTACTTGTGTTTTGCTTGTTGTGAACCAAGGCTCGGATGGCCTTGAGGTGGTTGAATGTTTGGACATGGTATTGGTCCACTTATATGCTGTCGCAGGTTTTACTTTTCGCCTAGGAACAGGGGAGACTCCGTCCGTTTTCCCTAAAAATTTTGCCCGGGTTTGGAATTAGGTTGTGATTAGATTGATTGATAGAACTCCCGGTCTCGAGAGGGATCGGGGTATTACAGGCTGGGTCCGCAAACCGAGGGCGTAGGACTCGTGACCAGGTCTTCGTCGCTCCGGTGCCCATAACTTTTGATTCGTAAGGAGTTACGCGGCGCACAGCATAACGTTGCAAAGCTCTCCAACAGCTCGACGAAGGGGGCAGCAAGCTCGCTTGCTGTATCCATTTTTGGAGCCCAAAATCGAAAGTTTTGATCAGTTTCAGGCCACTTTTCTTCTTTTGCACTGTTTTTCATCCCGGATCGTACGTTGTGAGCTGTTAAAAGGACGAAAACCTTACTCGCGGGACATTAGAGGGCCCTTCGACGCGACGATATCACGTCTTGCGAGGATGCTACGTTGTTGAAGCGGATGGGTTGTCGTTAAGCCCATTGGGCCTTTTGAAAGGGCCATCTATCTAGGATGAGACTGTGAACCGTTAACAAATAAAGGAATTGTGCCCTCAACATGACGGGTGCGATCATACCAGCACTAATGCACCGGATCCCAGCAGAACTCCGAAGTTAAGCGTGCTTGGGCGAGAGTAGTATTAGGATGGGTGACCCCTTGGGAAGTCCTCGTGTTGCACCCCATTTTCAATTTTTTTTGCCCTGATTATGGTTGCCAAGATACTTTATGCACCAAATTTCTATTACCGAATCCCACGGAACATTAGGCAAGAAAACTTCGCTTCACGTAGATGCTGGGCCCGCAAATCGAGGACGTAGAGCTTGTGACCAGGTCTCCATCGCTCCAGTGCCCATAACTTTTGATCCGTAAGAAGTTACGCGGCGCACAGCATACCGTTGGAAATCTCTCTGAGAGCTCTACGACGGGGGTAGCCAATTTGCTCACTGTGCCTGTTTTTGGAGCCTAAAATCTTACGTTTTCATCAGTTTCAGGCCACTTTTCTTGTTTTGCTCTATTTTTCTGTCAAAAATCATACGTCGTGAGCTGTTGAAAGGATGACAACCTTACTCGCGGGACATTAGAGGGCCCTAAAACGCGTCGATATCACGTCTTGCGAGGAAGCTGCGTTGTTGCAACGGATGGGTTGTCGTTAAGCCCATTAGGCCTTTTGATTGGGCCATCTCTCTGGACTTGAACTGTGAACCGTTAACAAATAAAGGAGTTGTGCCCTCAACATGATGGGTGCGATCATACCAGCACTAATGCACCGGATCCCATCAGAACTCCGAAGTTTATCGTGCTTGGGCGAGAGTAGTACTAGGATATGTGACCATCGGGGAAGTCCTCGTGTTGCATCCCCCTTTTCAATATTTTTTGCTCCGGTTTGGGTTGCCAAGATACTTTATCCACAACATTTCTATTATTGAATGCCACGGCACCTTGGGCAAGACAACTTCGCTTCACGTGGAGGCTGGGCCAGCAAACCGAGGGCGTAGGGTTTGTGACCAGGTCTCCGTCGCTCCGGTGCCCAAAACTTTTGATCCGTAAAGAGTTACACGGTACACAGCATACCGTTGCAAAGGTCTCTGATAGCTCTACGAAGGAGGCAGCCAGCTTGCTCGCTTTGTCCTTGTTGGAATCCAAAATCAAACGTTTTCATCAGTTTCAGGCCACTTTTCTTCTCTTGCTCAGTTTTTCTATCCCGGATTGTATGTCGTGAGCTGTTAAAAGGATGACAACCTTACTCGCGGGACATTAGAGGGACCTACAATGCGTCGATATCACGTCTTGCGAGGATTCTGCGTTGTTGAAGCAGATGGGTTGTCGTTAAGCCCATTGGGCCTTTTTAATAGGCCATCTCTCTAGGCTGGGACTATGAACCGTTAACAAATAAAGGAATTGTGCCCTCAACATGATGGGTGCGATCATACCAGCACTAATGCACCGGATCCCATCAGAACTCCGAAGTTAAGCGTGCTTGGGCGAGAGTAGTACTAGGATGAGTGACCCCCTGGGAAGTCCTTGTGTTGCACCCCCTTTTCAATTTTTTTTGTCCCGGTTTGGGTTGCCAATATACTTTATCCAACACATTTCTATTATTGAATCCCAAGGAACATTGGGCAAGATAACTTCGTTTCACGTAGAGGCTGGGCCCGCAAACCGAGGGCGTAGGATTTGTGACCATGTCTCCGTCGCTCCGGTGCCCGTAACTTTTGATCCGTAAGGAGTTTCGCGGTGCACAGCATACCGTTGCAAATCTCTCTGAGAGCTCTACGATGGGGGAAGCTAGCTTGCTCGCTATACCCATTTTTGGAGACCAAAATCGAACGTTTTCATCAGTTTCAAGCCACTTTTCTTCTTTTGCTCTATTTTTTCGTCCCGGATCGTACGTCGTGAGCTGTCAAAAGGACGACAACCTTACTCGCAGGACATTTGAGTGTACTACAACGCGTCAATATCACGTCTTGCGAGGATGCTACGTTGCTGAAGCGGATGGGTTGTCGTTAAGCCCATTGGGCCTTTTGATTGGGCCATCTCTCTAGGATGGGACAATGAACCGTTAACAAATAAAGGAATTGTGCCCTCTACATGACGGGTGCAATCATACCAGCATTAATGCATTGGATCCCATCAGAACTTCGAAGTTAAGCGTGCTTGGGCGAAAGTAGTACTAGGATGGGTAATTTTCTCGGAAGTCCTCGTGTTGCACCCCCCTTTTCAATTTTTTTTGCTCCGGTTTGGGTTGCCAAGATACTTTATCCACCAAATTTCTATTACTAAATCCCACGGAACATTGAGCAGGACAACTTCGCTTCACATAGAGGCTGGGCTTGCAAACCGAGGGCGTAAGGCTTGTGACCAGGTCTCTGTCGCTCCGGGGCCCATGACTTTTGATCCGTAAGGAGTTACGCGGTGCACAGCATACCGTTGCAAAGCTCACTGAGAGCTCTACGACAGGGGCAGCTAGCTTGCTCGCTGTGCCCTTTTTGGAGCCCATTATCGAATCCTTTCATCAGTTTCAGGCCATTTTTCTACTTTTGCCCTGTTTTTTCATCCCGGATCGTACTTCGTGAGCTGTTAAAAGGACGACAACCTTACTCGCGGGACATTAGAGGGCCCTACAATGCATCTATATCACGTCTTGTGAGGATGCTGCGTTGTTGAAGCAGATGGGTTATCGTTAAGCCCATTGGGCCTTGTAAATGGGCCATCTCTCAAGGCTAGGACTGTTAACCGTTAACACATAAAGGAATTGTGCCCTTAACATGACGGTTTCGATCATACCAGCATTAATCCACCGGATCCTATCAGAACTCCTAAGTTAAACGTGCTTGGGCGAGAGTAGTACTAGGATGGGTGACCCCCTGAGATGTCCTCGTCTTCCACCACCCTTTTCAATTTTTTTTGCTCCGGTTTGAGTTGCCAAGATACTTTATCCACCAAATTTCTATTATCGAATCCCACGGCACCATGGGCAAGACAACTTCGCTTCACGTAGAGGCTGGGCCAGCAAACCGAGGGCCTAGTGCTTGTGACCAGGTCTCCGTCGCTCTGGTGCCGATAACTTTTGATCCGTAAAGAGTTACGCGGTGCACAGCATACCGTTGGAAATCTCTCTGAGAACTCTACGACGGGGGCAACCAGTTTGCTCGCTGTGCCCGTTTTTGGAGCCCAAAATTGAACGTGTTCAACAGTTTCAGGCTACTTTTCCTCTTTTGCTCTACTTTTTCATCCCGGATCGTACGTCGTGAGCTGTTAAAAGAACGACAACCTTACTTGCGGGACATTAGAGAGCCCTACAACGCGTCGATATCACGTCTTGCGTGGATGCTATGTTGTTGAAGCAGATGGGTTGTCATTAAGCCCATTGGGCCTTTTGAATGGGCCATCTATTTGGGTTGGGACTGTGAACCGTAAAAAAAAAAAGGATTTGTGCCCTCAACATGATGGGTGCGATCATACTAGCGCTAATGTACCGGATCCCATTAGAACTCTGAAGTTAAGCATGCTTGGGCGAGAGTAGTACTAGGATGGGTGACCCCCTGGGAAGTCCTCGTGTTGCACCCCTCTTTTCAATTGTTTTTGCCCCGGTATCGGTTGCCAAGATACTTTATCCACCACATTTCTATTATCGAATCCCATGGCACCTTGGGCAAGACAACGTCGCTTCAGGTAGTGGCTGGGCCAGCAAACCGAGGGCGTAGGGCTCTTGACCAGGTCTTCGTCGCTTCGGTGCCCATAACTTTTGATCCGTAAGGAGTTACGTGGCGCACAGCATACCGTTGCAAAGCTCTCCGAGTGCTCGACGAAGGGGGCAGCAAACTTGCTTGCTGTGTCCATTTTTGGAGACCAAAATACAACATTTTCATCGGTTTCAGGCCACTTTTCTTCTTTTGCTTAGTTTTTCCGTCCGGGATCGTACGTCGTGAGCTGTTAAAAGGACGACAACTTAACTTGCGAGACATTAGAGGGCCCTACAACGCGTCGATATCACGTCTTGCAAGGATGCTATGTTGTTGAAGTGGATGGGTTGTCGTTAAGCCCATTAGGCCATTTGAAATGGCCATCTCTCTAGGCTCGGACTGTGAACCGTTAACAAATAAAGGAATTGTGCCCTCAACATGACGGGTGCGATTATACCAGTACTAAAGCACTGGATACCATCAGAACTCCGAAGTTAAGCGTGCTTGGGCGATAGTTGTACTAGGATAGGTGACCTCCTTGGAAGTCCTCGTGTTGCACCCCCCTTTTCAATTTTGTTTGCTCCAGTTTGGGTTGCCAAAATACTTTATCCACCACATTTCTATTATAGAATCCCACGGCACCTTGGGCAAGACAACTTCGCTTCACGTGGAGGCTGGGCCCGCAAGCCGAGGGTGTAGGGCTTGTGACCTAGTCTCTGTCGCTCCAGTGCCCATAACTTTTGATCCGTAAGGAGTTACGCGGCGCACAGCATACCGTTGCAAAGCGCTCCGACATGGCTACGAAGGGGGAAGCTAGCTTGCTCACTGTGACCTTTTTGGAGTAAAAAATCGAACGTTTTCATCACTTTTAGGCCACTTTTCTTCTTTTGCTCTGTTTTTCCATCCCGGATCGTACGCCGTGAGCTATTAAAAGGATGAGAACCTTGCTTGTGGGGAAATAGAGGGCCCTAAAACATGTCGAAATCACGTCCTGCGAGGATGCTACGTTGTTGAAGCTGATGGGTTATCGATAAGCCTATTGGGCCTATTGAATGGGCCATCTCTCTAGGTTAGGACTGTGAACCGTTAACACATATAGGAATTGTGCCCTCAACATAACGGGTACGATCATACCAGTACTAATGCACCAGATCCTATCAGAATTTCGAAGTTAAGCGTGCTTTGGCGAAAGTAGTACTAGGATGGGTGACCCCCTGGGAGGTCCTCGTGTTGTACCCCATTTTCAATTTTTTTTGCCCTGGTTAGGGTTGCCAAGATACTTTATCCACCAAATTTCTATTACCGAATCCAACGAAACATTGGGCCAGACAACTTCGCTTCATGTAGAGGCTGGGCCCGCAAACTAAAGGCGTAATGCTTGTGACCAGGTCTCCGTCGCTCCGGTGCCCATAACTTTTGATCTGTAAGGAGTTACACGGTGCACAGCATACCGTTGAAAATCTCTATGAGAACTCTATGACGGGGGCAGCCAGCTTGCTTGTTATGCCCATTTTTGGAGCCCAAAATCAAACATTTTCATCAGTTTCAGGACACGTTTCTCCTTTTTGCTCTGTTTTTTTGTCCCGTATTGTACGTCGTGAGCTGTTAAAAGGGCGACAACCTTACTCGCAGGACATTAGAGAGCCTTATAACGTGTCGATATCACGTCTTACGAGGATGCTGCGTTGTTGAAGTGGATGGGTTGTCATTAAGCCCATTGGGCCATTTGAATGGGCCATCTCTCTAGGCTGGGACTGTGAACCGTTAACAAATAAAGGAATTGTGCCCTCAACATGACGGGTGCAATCATACTAGCACTAACGCACCGGATCCCATCAGAACTCGGAAGTTAAGCGTGCTTGGGCGAGAGTTGTACTAGGATGGGTGACCCCCTGGGAAGTCCTCTTGTTGCACCCCTTTTTCAATTTTTTTTGCTCCAATTTGGGTTGCCAAGATACTTTATCCACCACATTTAAATTATCGAATCCCACGTCACTTTGGGCAAGACAACTTCGCTTCACGTGAAGGCTGGGCCCGCAAACCAAGGGCGTTGGGCTTGTGACCAGGTCTCTGTCGCTCCGGTGCCCATAACTTTTGATCCGTAAGGAGTTACGCGGCGCACAGCATACCGTTGCAAAGCTCTCCGACAGCTCTTCGAAGGTGGTAGCCAACTTGCTCGCTGTGCCCTTGTTGGAGTCCAAAATCAAACGTTTTCATCAGTTTCAGGCCACTTTTCTTCTTTTGCTCAGTTTTTCCATCCCGGATTGTATGTCGTGAGCTGTTAAAAGGACGACAAACTTACTCGCGGGACATTAGAAGGCCCTACAAACTGAGGGCCTAGTGCTTGTGACCAGGTCTCCGTCGCTCTTGTGCCGATAACTTTTGATCCGTAAAGAGTTACGCGGCGCACAGCATACCGTTGGAAATCTCTCTGAGAACTCTACGACAGGGGCAACCAGTTTGCTCGCTTTGCTCATTTTTGGAGCCCCAAATCGAATGTTTTCATCAGTTTCAGATCACTTTTCTTCTTTTGCTCTATTTTTTCATCCCGGATCATACATCGCGAGCTGTTAAAAGGACGACAACCTCACTTGTAGGACATTAGAGAGCCCTACAACGCGTCGATATCACGTCTTGCGAGGATGCTGTGCTGTTGAAGCGGATGGGTTGTCGTTAAGCCAATTGGGCCTTTTGAATGGGCCATCTCTCTAGGTTGGGACTGTGAACCGTTAACAAATAAAGGAATTGTGCCTTCAACATGACGGGTGTGATCATACCAGCACTAATACATCGGATCCCATCAGAACTTCGAAGTTAAGCGTGCTTGGGCGAGAATAGTACAAGGATGGGTGACCCCTTGGGAAGTCCTCTTGTTGCACGCCTTTTTTAATTTTTTTTTCTCCAGTTCGGGTTGCCAAGATACTTTATCCACCAAATTTCTATTATCGAATCCCATGGCACCTTGGGCAAGACATCTTTGCTTCACGTGGAGGCTGGGCCCGTAAACCGAGGGCGTAGGGCTTGTGACCAGGTCTATGTCGCTCCGGTGCCCATAACTTTTGATCTGTAAGGAGTTATGCGGCGCACAACATACAGTTGCAAAGCTCTCCGATAGCTTTACGAAAGGGGCAGCCAGCTTGCTCGCTTTACCCTTTTTGGACCCCAAAATCGAACGTTTTCATTAGTTTCAGGCCACTTTTCTTCTTTTGCTCTGTTTTTTTGTCCCGGATCGTACGTCGTGAGTTGTTAAAAGGACAATAACCTTACCCGCAGGGTATTAGAGGGCCCTACAATGCGTCGATATCACGTCTTGCGAGGATGCTGCGTTGTTGAAGCTGATGGTTATCGTTAAGCCCATTGGGCCTTTTGAATTGGCCATCTCTCTAGGCTGGGACTGTGAACCGTTATCACATAAAGGAATTGTGCCCTCAACATGACGGTTTCGATCATACCAGCACTAATGCACTAGATCCCATTAGAACTCCGAAGTTAAGCGTGCCTAGGCGAGAGTAGTACTAGGATGGGTGACCCCCTTGGAAGTCCTCGAGTTGCACCCCCATTTCAATTTTTTTTTCTCCGGTTTGGGTTGCCAAGATACTTTATCCACCACATTTCTATTATCAAATCCCACGGCACCTTAGGCAAGACAACCTCGCTTAACGTGGAGGCTGGGCTCGCAAACCAAGGGCGTAGGGCTTATGACCAGATCTCCGTCTCTCCGGTGCCCATAACTTTTGATCCGTAAAGAGTTACGCGGCGCACATCATACCGTTGCAAAGTTCTCTGACAGCTCTACAGAGGGGGCAGCTAGCTTGCTCGCTATGCCCTTGTTGGAGTCCAAAATAAAATGTTTTCATCAGTTTCATGCCACTTTTCTTCTTTTGCTCTATTTTTTCATCCCAGATCGTACGTCATGTGCTTTTAAAAGGATGACAACCTTACTCGCTGGACATTAGAGGGGCCTACAACGCGTCAATATCACGTCTTGGGAGGATGCTGCATTGTTGAAGTGGATGGGTTGTCATTAAGCCCATTGGGCCTTTTGAATGGGCCATCTCTCTAGGCTGGGACTGTGATTCGTTAACAAATAAAGGAATTGTGCCCTCAACATGACGGGTTCGATCATACCACCACTAATGCATCGGATCCCTTCAGAACTTCGAAGTTAAGCGCGCTTGGGAAAGAGTAGTACTAGGATGGGTGACCCCATGGAAAGTCCTCGTGTTGCACCCCCTTCTCAGTTTTTTTTCCTTGGTTAGTGTTTCCAAGATACTTTATCCACCAAATTTCTATTACCGAATCACATGAAACATTGGGCAAGACAACTTCGCTTCACGTAGAGGCTGGGCCCGCAAACCGAGGGCGTAGTGCTTGTGACTAGGTCTCCGTCGCTTCGGCGCCCATAATTTTTGATCCGTAAGGAATTACGTGGCGCACAGCATACCGTTGGAAATCTATCTGAGAGCTCTACGACGGGGACAGCCAGCTTGCTCGCTGTGTCCATTTTTGAAGCCTAAAATCAAACATTTTCATCAATTTTGTGCCCTTTTCTTCTTTTAATCTATTTTTTCATCCCGGATTGTGCGTCGTCAGCTGTTAAAAGGATGACAACATTACTCGCAGGGCATTGGAAAGCCCTACAACGTGTCGATATCACGTCGTGCATGGATGCTGCGTGTTTGAAGTGGATGGGTTGTCGTTAAGCCCATTGGGCCTTTTGAATGGGCCATCTCTCTAGGCTGGCACTGTGAACCGTTGACAAATATAGGAATTGTGCCCTCAACATGACGGGTGTGATCATACCAGCACTAATGCACCGGATCCCATAAGAACTCCAAAGTTAAGCGTGCTTGGGCGAGAGTAGTAATAAGATGGGTGACCCCCTAGGAAGTCCTCGTGTTGCACGCCCCTCTTCAATTTTTTTTGCTCCTGTTTTAGTTGCCAAGATACTTTATCCACCATATTTCTATTATCGAATCCCACGGCACCTTGGGCAGGACAACTTCGCTTCACGTGGAGGCTGGGCCCGTAAACCAAGGGCGTCGGGCTTATGACCAGGTCTCCGTTGCTCTGGTGCCTATAACTTTTGATCCGTAAGGTGTTACGCAGTGCACAGCATACCGTTGCAAAGCTCTCCGACAGCTCTACTACGAGTGCAGCCAGCTTGATCGTTGTACCCATTTTTGGAGCCCAAAATCGAACCTTTTCAACAGTTTTAGGCCACTTTTCTTCTTTTGCTCTGTTTTTCCGTCCTAGATCGTACGTCGTGAGCTTCTAAAAGGACGACAACCTTACTCACGGGACATTAAAGGGCCCTACAACGCGTCGGTATCACGTCTTGTGAGGATGCTGAGCCCATTGGGCCTTTTGAATGGGCCATCTCTCTAGGATGTGACTGTGAACCGTTAACACATAAAGAATTGTGCCCTCAACATGTTGGGTGCGATCATACCAGCACTAATGCACCGGATCCCACCAGAACTCCGAAGTTAAGCGTGCTTGGGCGATAGTAGTACTAGGATGGGTGACCCCCTGCGAAGTCCTCGTGTTGCAACCCCTTTTTCAAATTTTTTTGCTCCGGTTTGGGTTGCCAAGATACTTTATCCACCACATTTCTATTATCGTATCCCACGGCACCTTGGGAAAGACAACTTCGCTTCACGTGGAGGTTGGTCCTGCAAACCGAGGTCGTAGGGCTTGTGACCAGGTCTCCGTCACTCCGGTGCCCATAACTTTCGATCCGTAAGGAGTTACGCGGCGCACAGCATACCGTTGCAAAGCTCTCCGATAGCTCTACGAAGGAGTTAGTCAGCTTGCTCGTTGTGCCCATTTTTGGAGCCCAAAATCGAACGTTTTCATCAGTTTCAGGCCATTTTTCTTCTTTTGCTCTATTTTTTTGTCCCGGATCGTACGTCGTGAGCTGTTAAAAGGATGACAACTTTGCTCGCGAGACATTAGGGGGGCCTACAATGCATCGATATAACGTCTTGCTAGGATGCTGCGTTGCTGAAGCAGATGGGTTATCGTTAAGCCGATTGGAGCTTTTGAATTGGCCATCTCTCTAGGCTGGGACTGCGAACCGTCAACACATAAAGGAATTGTGCCCTCAACATGACGGGTGCGATCATACTAGCACTAATGCACCGGATCCCATCAGAACTCCGAAGTTAAACGTGCTTGGGTGAGAGTAGTACTAGGATGGGTGACCCCCTGGGAAGTTCTTGTGTTGCACCTCGCTTTTCAATTTTTTTTGCACAGGTTTGGCTTGCCAAGATGCTTAATCCACCACATTTTTATTGTCGAATCCCACGGCTCCTTGGACAAGACAACTTCGCTTCACGTGGAGGCTGGGCCTGCAAACCGAGGGCGTAGGGCATGTGACCAAGCCTCCGTCGCTCCGGTTCCCATAACTTTTGATCCGTAAGGAGTTACGCGGCACACAGCATACCGTTGCAAAGCTCTCCGACAGCTCTACGAAAGAGGCAGCCGGCTTGCTCCTTTTGCCATTTTTTGAAGCCCAAAATTGAACGTTTTCATCAGGTTTAGGCATTTTTTCTTCTTTTGCTATGTTTTTCCATCCCGGATCGTACGTCGTGAGCTGCTAAAAGGACGACAACCTTACTCGTGGGGCATTAGAGGGCCCTACAACGCGTCAATATCACGCCTTGCGAGGATGCTGCGTTGTTGAAGCGGATGGGCTGTCATTAAGCCCATTGGGCATTTTGAATGGGCCATCTCTCTAAGATGGGACTGTGAACCGTTAACAAATAAAGGAATTGTGCCCTCAACATTACAGGTGCGATCATACCAGCACTAATGCACCGGATCCCGTCCGAACCCCAAAGTTAACTGTGCTTGGGCGAGAGTAGTACTAGGATGGGTGACCCCTTGGGAAGTCCTCTTGTTGCACCCCCTTTTCAATTTTTTTTTGCCTTGGTTAAGGTTGCCAAGATACTTTATCCACCAAATTTCTATTACCGAATCCCGTGGAACATTGGGCAAGACAACTTCGCTTCACGTAGGGGCTGGGCATCAAAACCGAGGGCGTAAGGCTTGTGACCAGGTCTCCGTCACTCCGGTGCCCATAACTTTTGATCCGTAAGGAGTTCCGCGACGCACAGCATACCGTTACAAAGCTCTCTAAGAGCTCTGCGATGGGGGCAACCAGCTTGCTTGCTTTGCCATTTTTGGAGCCCAAAACCGACCATTTTCATCAGTTTCAGGCCACTTTTCTTCTTTTGCCCTGTTTTTCCATCCTGGATCATACGTCGTGAGGTGTTAAAAGTACGACAAATTTACTCGCGGGACATTAGAGGGCCCAACAACGCATCGATATCACGTCTTGTGAGGATGCTACGTTGTTGTAGTGGATGGGTTGTCGTTAAGCCCATTGGGCCATTTGAATGGGCCATCTCTCTAGGCTGGAACTGCGAATCGTTAACACATAAAGGAATTGTGCCCTCAACATGACGAGTGCGATTATACCAGTAATAATGCACCAGATCACATCAGAACTCCGAAGTTAAGCGTGCTTGGACGAGAGTAGTACTGGGATAGGTGACCCCCTGGTAAGTCCTCGTGTTGCACCCCCCCTTTTCAATTTTTTTTGCTCCGGTTTGGGTTGCCAAGATACTTTATCCACCACATTTCTATTATCAACTCCCACGGCACCTTGGGCAAGACAACTTCACTTCACATGGAGGCTGGGCCCACAAAACGAGGGCGTAGGGCTTGTGACCAGGTCTCCGTCGTTTTGGTGCCCATAACTTTTGATCCGTAAGGGGTTACGCGGCGCAGAGCATACCGTTGCAAAGCTCTCTAAGAGCTCTACGAAAGGGGTTAGCCAGCTTGCTCGCTGTACCCATTTTTGGAGGCCAAAATCGAACTTTTTCATCAGTTTTAGGCCACTTTTCTTCTTTTGCTCTGTTTTTCAGTCCCGGATTGTACGTCGTGAGCTGTTAAAAGTACAACAACCTTACTTGTGGGACGTTAGGGTGCCCTACAATGTGTCGATATCACGTCTTGCTAGGATGTTGCGTTGTTGAAGCAGATGGGTTATTGTTAAGCCCATTGGGCCTTTTGAATTGGCCATCTCTCTAGGCTGGGACTGCGAAACGTCAACACATAAAGGAATTGTGCCTTCAACATGACGGGTGCGATCATACCAGCCCTAATGCACCGGATCACATTAGAAGTCAAAAGTTAAGCGCGCTTGGGTGAAAGTAGTACTAGGATGGGTGACCCCCTAGGAAGTCCTCGTGTTGCACCCTGCTTTTCAATTTTTTTTGCCCTGGTTAGGCTTGCCAAGATGCTTTATCCACCACATTTCTATTACTGAATCCCACGACACCTTGGGCAAGACAACTTCACTTCACGTAGTGGCTGGGCTCGCAAACCGAGAGCGTAGGGCATGTGACCAGGCCTCCGTTGTTCCGGTGCCCATAACTTTTGATCCGTAAGGAGTTACACGGCGCACATCATACCGTTGCAAAGCTCTTCGACAGCTTTACAAAAGAGGCAGCTGGCTTGCTCGTTTTTCCACCTTTTGATGCCCAAAATCGAACGTTTTCATCAAGTTTAGGCCACTTTTCTTCTTTTGCTCTGTTTTTTCATCCCGGATCGTACGTCGTGAGCTACAACAACCTTACTCGTGGTACATTAGAGGGCCCTACAATGTGTCGGTATCACGCCTTGTGAGGATGCTGCATTGTTGAAGTGGATGGGTTGTCGTTAAGCCCATTGGGCATTTTGAATGGGCCATCTCTCTAGGATGGGACTGTGAACCATTAACAAATAAAGAAATTGTGCCCTCAACATGACAGGTACGATCATACCAGTATTAATGCACCGGATCCCATCAAAACCCCAAAGTTAACTGTGCTTGGGCGCGAGTTGTACTAGGATGGGTGACCCCCTGGGAAGTCATCGTGTTGCACTACCTTTTCAATTTTTTTTGCCTTGGTTAGGGTTGCCTAGATACTTTATCCACCACATTTCTATTATCGAATCCCACGGCACCTTGGGCAAGACAACTTCGCTTCACGTGGAGGCTGGGCACGCAAACCGAGGGCGTAGGGCTTGTGACCACGTCTCCATCGCTCCAGTGCCTATAACTTTTGATCCGTAAGGAGTTACGCGGAGCACAGCATACCGTTGTAAAGCTCTCTGACAACTCTACGAAGGGGGTAGCCAGCTTACTCGCTTTGCCCTTTTTGGAGCCCAAAATCGAACGTTTTCATCAGTTTCAGGCGACTTTTATTCTTTAGCTCTGTTTTTTCGTCCCGGATCGTACGTCGTTAGCTATTAAAAGGATGACAACCTTACTCGCAGAACATTAAAGGGCCCTACAACGCGTCGATATCACGTCTTGCGAGGATGCTATCTTGTTAAAGCGGATGGGTTGTTGTTAAGCCCATTGGGCCTTTTGAATGGGCCATCTCTTTAGGCTGGGTCTGTGAACCGTTAACACATAAAGGAATTGTGCCCTCAACATGACGGGTCGATCATACCAGCACTAATGCACCGGATCCCATCAGAACTCCGAAGTTAAGCGTGCTTAGGCGAGAGTAGTACTAGAATTGGTGACCCCCTGGGATGTCCTCGTGTTGCACCCCCCTTTTCAATTTTTTTTGCTCCATTTTGGGTTGCCAAGATACTTTATCCACAACATTTCTATTATCGAATCCCACGGCACCTTGGGCAAGACAACTTCGCTTCATGTGGAGGCTGGGCCCGCAAACCGTGGGCGTAGGGGTTTTGACCAAGTCTCGGTGGCTCCGGTGCCCATACCTTTTGATCTGTAAAGAGTTACGCAGTGCACACCATCCCGTTGCAAAGCACTCCGACAGCTCTACGAAGGGGGCAGCCAGCTTGCACGCTATGCCCTTGTTGGAGTCCAAAATCAAACGTTTTTATCAGTTTCAGGCCACTTTTTTTCTTTTGCTCTATTTTTTCGTATCGGATCGTACGTCGTGAGCTGTCAAAAGGATGACAACCTTACTCGCTGGACATTAGAATGGGCCATCTCGCAAGGCTGGGACTGTGAACCGTTAACAAAAAAAAGAATTATGCCCTCATCATGACGGGTGCGATTATACCAGTACTAAAGCACTAGATACCATCAGAACTCTGAAGTTAAGCGTGCTAGGGCGATAGTAGTACTAGGATAGGTGACCCCCTTGGAAGTCCTCGTGTTGCACCCCCCCTTTTCAATTTTGTTTGCTCCAGTTTGGGTTGCCAAAATACTTTATCCACCACATTTCTATTATTGAATCCCACGGCACCTTGGGCAAGACAACTTCGCTTCACGTGGAGGCTGGGCCCGCAAGCCGAAGGTGTAGGGCTTGTGACCTGGTCTCCGTCGCTCCGGTTCCCATAACTTTTGATTCGTAAGGAGTTCCGCGCCGCACAGCATATCGTTGCAAAGCTCTCTGACAGCTCTACGAAGGGGGCAGCTAGCTTGCTCACTGTGACCTTTTTGGAGTCAAAAATCGAACGTTTTCATTACTTTTAGCCCACTTTTCTTCTTTTGCTCTGTTTTTCCATCCCGGATCGTACGTCGTGAGCTACTAAAAGGACGAGAACCTTGCTTGTAGGGAAATAGAGGCCCCTACAACACGTCAATATCACGTCCTGCGAGGATGCTACGTTGTTGAAGCGGATGGGTTGTCGTTAAGCCCATTGGGCCTTTTGAATAGGTCATCTCTCTAGGCTGGGACTGTGAACCATTAACAAATAAAGGAATTGTGCCCTCAACATGACTTGTGCGATCATACCAGCACTAATACACCAGATCCCATCAGAACTGCGAAGTTAATTGTGCTTGGGTAAAAGTTGTACTAGGATAGGTGACCGCCTGGGAAGTCCTCGTGTTGTACCCCCTTTTCAATTTTTTTTGCCCTGGTTAGGGTTGCCAAGATACTTTATCGACCAAATCTCTATTACCGAATCCGCCGAAACATTGGGCCAGACAACTTCGCTTCACGTAGAGGCTGGGCCCGCAAACTGAAGGCGTAGTGCTTGTGACCAGGTCTCCGTCGCTCCGGTGCCGATAACTTTTGATCTGTAAGGAGTTACGTGGTGCACAGCATACCGTTGAAAATCTCTCTGAGAACACTACGACGGGGGCAGCCAGCTTGCTCGTTGTGCCCATTTTTGGAGCCCAAAATCAAACGTTTTCATCAGTTTTAGGATACATTTCTCCTTTTTGCTCTATATTTTTGTCCCGGATCGTACGTCATGAGCTGTTAAAAGGACGACAACCGAACTTGCAGGACATTAGAAAGCCTTACAACGTGTCGATATCACGTCTTGCGAGGATGCTGCGTTGTTGAAGTGGATGGGTTGTCATTAAGCCCATTGGGCCATTTGAATGGGCCAACTCTCTAAGCTGGGACTGTGAACCGTTAACAAATAAAGGAATTGTGCCCTCAACATGACGGGTGCAATCATACTAGCACTAATGCACTGGATCCCATCAGAACTCCGAACTTAAGAGTGCTTGGGCGAGAGTAGTTCTAGGATGGGTGACCCCTTGGGAAGTCCTCTTGTTGCACCCTTTTTCAATTTTTTTTGATCCAATTTAGGTTGCCAAGATACTTTATCCACCACATTTAAATTATCGAATCCCACGGCACTTTGGGCAAGACAACTTCGCTTCACGTGGAGGCTGGGCCCGCAAACCAAGGGCGTTGGGCTTGTGACCAGGTCTCCGTCGCTCCGGTGCCCATAACTTTTGATCCTTAATGAGTTACGTGGCGCACAGCATACCCTTGCAAAGCTCTCTGACAGCTCTACGAAGGGGGTAGCCAACTTGCTCGTTGTGCCCTTGTTGGAGTCCAAAATCAAACGTTTTCATCATTTTCACGCCACTTTTCTTCTTTTGCTGTGTTTTTTCGTTCCGGATTGTAGGTGGTGAGCTGTTAAAAGGACGACAATGTTACTCGCAGGACGTTAGAGGGCCCTACAATGCGTCGATATCATGTCTTGTGAGGATGGTGCGTTGTTGAAGCGGATGGGTTGTTGTTAAGCCCATTGGGCCTTTTGAATGGGCTATCTCTCTAGGCTGGGACTATGAACCGTTAACAAATAAAGGAATTGTGCCCCCAACATGACGGGTGCGATCATACCATCACTAATGCACCGGATCCCATTAGAACTTTGAACTTAAGCGTGCTTGGGCGAGAGTAGCACTAGGATGGGTGACCCCCGTGGAAGTCCTCGTGTTGCACCCCCTTTTCAATTTTTTTTGCCCTGGTTAGGGTTGCCAAGATACTTTATCCACCTTATTTCTATTACTGAATCCCACGGAACATTGGGCAAGACACCTTCACTTCACGTAGAGGCTGGGCCGGCAAACCGAGGGCGTAGGGCTTGTGACCAAGTCTTCGTCGCTCCGGTGCCCATAACTTTTGATCCGTAATGAGTTACGCAGCGCACAGCATACCGTTGCGAAACTCTCTGAGAGCTCTACAACGGGGGAAGCTAGCTTGCTCGCTATACCCATTTTTGGAGCCCAAAATCGAACGTTTTCATCAATTTCAGGTCACTTTTCTTCTTTTGCTCTATTTTTTCATCCCGGATCGTACGTCGTGAGTTGTTAAAAGGACGACAACCTTACTCGCGGGACAGTAGAGGGTTCTACAATGCGTAAATATCACGTCTTGCGAGGATGCTGCGTAGTTGAAGCGGATGGGTTGTCGTTAAGCCCATTGGGCCATCTCTCTAGGATGGGACAGTGAATCGTTAAAAAATAAAGGAATTGTGCCCTCAACATGATGGGTGCGATCATACTAGCACTAATGCATTGGATCCTATCAGAACTCTGAAGTTAAGCGTGCTTGGGCGAAAGTAGTACTAGGATAGGTAATTCCCTGGGAAGTCCTCGAGTTGCACCCCTTTTCAATTTTTTTTGCTCCGGTTTGGGTTGCCAAGATACTTTATCCACCAAATTTCTATTACCGATTCCCACGAAACATCGGGCAAGACAACTTCGCTTCATGGAGAGGCTGGGCCCACAAACCGAGGGCGTAAGGCTTTTGACCAGGTCTCCGTCGCTCTGGTGCCCATACTTTTGATCCGTAGGGAGTTACGCGGCGCACAACATACCGTTGGAAAGCTCTCTAAGAGTTCTACGACGGTGGCATCCAGATTGCTTGCTATGCCCTTTTTGGATCCCATTATCGAATCTTTTCATCAGTTTCAGGCCATTTTTCTACTTTTGCCCTGTTTTTTCATCCTTGATAGCACGTCGAGAGATGTTAAAATGATGACAACCTTACTCGCGGGATATTAGAGGGCCCTACAAAGCGTCTATATCACGTCTTGTGAGGATGCTGCGTTGTTGAAGCGGATGGGTTGTCGTTAAGCCCATTGGGCCTTTTTAATGGGCCATCTCTGTAGGATGAGATTGTGAACCATTAACACATAAAGGAATTGAGCCCTCAACATGACGGTTTCGATCATACCAGCATTAATGCACCGGATCCTATCAGAACTCCTAAGTTAATCGTGCTTGGGCGAGAGTAGTGCTAGGATGGGTGACCCCCTGGCAAGGCCTCGTGTTCCTCCCCCCTTTTCAATTTTTTTTTGCTCCGGGTTGGGTTGCCAAGAGACTTTATCCACCAAATTTCTGTTATCGAATCCCACGGAACATTGGGCAAGACAACTTCGCTTCACGTAGAGGCTGGGCCCGTAAACTGAGGACCTAGGGCTTGTGACCAGGTCTCCGTCGCTTCGGTGCCGAAAACTTTTGATCCGTAAAGAGTTACGCGGCGCACAGCATACCGTTGGAAATCTCTCTGAGAACTCTACAACGGGGGCAACCAGCTTGCTCGCTGTGCCCTTTTTGGAGCCCAAAATCGAACGATTTCATCAGTTTCAGGCCACTTTTCTTCTTTAGCTCTATTTTTCATCCCGAATCGTACGTCGTGGGCGGTTAAAAGGACGACAACCTTACTTGCAGGACATTAGAGAGCCCTACAACGCGTCGATATCACGTCTTGCGAGGATGCTATGTTGTTGAAGTGGATGGGTTGTCGTTAAGCCAATTGGGCCTTTTGAATGGGCCATCTCTCTAGGTTGGGACTGTGAACAGTTAACAAATAAATGAATTGTGCCCTCAACATGACGGGTGTGATCATACCCGCACTAATGCACAGCATCCTATCAGAACGCCGTAGTTAAGCGTACTGTAGCGAGAGTAGTACTAAGATGGGTGACCCCCTGGGAAGTCCTCTTGTTGCACCCCTTTTTCAATTTTTTTTGCTCCAGTTTGGGTTGCCAAGATACTTTATTCACCACATTTCTATTATCGAATCCAACGGCACCTTGGGCAAGACAATTTCGCTTCACATGGAGGCTGCGCCCGTAAACCGAGGGCGTAGGGCTTGTGACCAGGTGTTCGTCGCTCCGGTGCCCATAACTTTTGATCTGCAAGGAGTTACGCGGTGCACAGCATACCTTTGCAAAGCTCTCAGACAGCTCTACGAAAGGGGCAGTGATCTTGCTCACTATGCCCTTTTTGGAGCCCAAATTTGAACATTTTCATCAGTTTCAGGCTCCTTTTCTTCTTTAGCTATGTTTTTCCATCCCAAATCGTACGTCGTGAGCTGTTAAAAGGACGACAACCTTACTCGCGGGACATTAGAGGGCCTTACAACGCGTCGATATCACATCTTGCTAGGATGCTGCATTGTTGAAGCAGATGGGTTATCGTTAAGCCCATTGGGCCTTTTGAATTAGCCATCTCTCTAGGCTGGGACTGTGAACCATTAACACATAAAGTAATTGTGCCCTCAACATGACGGGTGCGATCATATCAGCACTAATGCACCAGATCTCATTAGAACTCCGAACTTCAGCGTGCTTGGGCGAGGCTAGTCTTAGGATGGGGACCCCCGGGGAAGTCCTCGTGTTGCACCCCCTTTTCAATTTTTTTTGCCCTTGTTAGTGTTGCCAAGATACTTTATCCACCAAATTTCTATTACCAAATCCCACGGAACATTCGGCAAGACAACTTCGCTTTACGTAGAGGCTGGGCCCGAAAACCGAGGGCGTAGGGCTTGTGACCAGGTCTTCGTCGCTCCGGTGCCCAAAACTTTTGATCCGTAAGGAATTATGCGGCGCACAGCATACCGTTTCAAAGCTCTCTGATAGCTCTACGATAGGGGCACCCAGCTTACTCGCTTTGCCCTTTTTGGAGCCCAAAATCGAACGTTTTCATTAGTTTCAGGCCACTTTTCTTCTTTTGCTCTATTTTTTCGTCCCTGATCGTAAGTCGTGAGCTGTTAAAAGGACGACAACCTTACTAGCGGGACATTAGGGGGCCTTACAATGCGTCGATATCTCGTCTTGCTAGAATGTTGCGTTGTTGAAGCAGATGGGTTATCATTAAGCCCATTAGGCCTTTTGAATTGGCCATCACTCTAGGCTGGGACTGTGAACCGTTAACACATAAAGGAATTGTGCCCTCAACATGACGGGTGCGATCATACCAGCACTAATGCACTGGATCCCATCAGAACACCGAAGCTAAGCGTGCTTGGGCGAGTATAGTACTAGGATGGGTGACCCCTTGGGAAGTCCTCCTGGTGCACCCCATTTTTCAATTTTTTTTGCGCTGGCTAGGGGTGCCAAGATACTTTATCCACCACATTTCTATTATCGAATCGCTTGGCACCTTGGGCAAGACAACTTTGCTTCACGTGGAGACTGAGCCCGCAAACCAGGGGCGTAGGTCTTGTGACCAGGTCTCCGTCGCTCCGGTGACCATAACTTTTGATCAGTAAGGAGTAACGCACCACACAGCATACCGTTGCAAAGCTCTCTGACAGCTCTACGAAGAGGGCAATGAGCTTGCTCGCTGTGCCCATTTTTGTGGCCCAAAATCGAACGTTTTCATCAGTTTCAAACGACTTTTCTTCTTTTGCTCTGTTTTTTCATCCCGGATAGTATGTCGTGAGCTGTTAAAAGGACGACAACCTTACTAGCGGGACATTAGGGGGCCCTACAACGCGTCAATATCCCGTCTTGCTAGGATGCTGCGCTGTTGAAGTAGATGGGTTATCGTTAAGGCCATTGGGCCTTTTGAATTGGCCAACTCTCTAGGCTGGGACTGTGAACCGTTAACACATAAAGGAATTGTGCCCTGAGCATGACAGGTGCGATCATACCAACACTAATGCACCGGATCCGTGTTGCACCCCCCTTTTCAATTTTTTTTGCTCCAGTTTGGGTTGCCAAGTTACTTTATCCACCAGATTTCTATTATCGAATCCCACGGCACCTTGGGCAAGACAACTTCGCTTCACGTGGAGGCTGGGCCAGCAAACCGAGGGCGTAGGGTTTGTGACCAGGTCTCCGTCGCTCCGGTGCCCAAAACTTTTGATCCGTAAAGAGTTACACGGTGCACAGCATACCGTTGCAAAGCTCTCTGATAGCTCTACGAAGGGGGCAGCCAGCTTGCTCGCTGTGTCTTTGTTGGAATCCAAAATCAAACGTTTTCATCAGTTTCAGGCCACTTTTCTTCTTTTGCCCAGTTTTTCCATCCTGGATTGTACGTCGTTAGCTTTTAAAAGGACGACAACCTTACTCACGGGACATTATAGGGCCCTACAATGCGTCGATATCACGTCTTGCGAGAATGCTGTGTTGTTGAAGCGGATGGGTTGTCGTTAAGCCCATCGGGCATTTTGAATGGGCCATATCTCTAGGATGGGACTGTGAACCGTTAACAAATAAAGGAATTGTTCCCTTAACATGATGGGTGCGATCATTCAAGCACTAATGCACCGGATCCCATCAGAACTTCGAAGTTAAGCGTGCTTGGGAGAGTAGTACTGGGATGGGTAACCCCCTTGGAAGTCCTCGTGTTGCACCCCCTTTTCAATTTTTTTTGCCCTGGTTTGGGTTGCCAAGATACTTTATCCACCAAATTTCTATTACCGAATCCCACGGAACATTGGGCAAGACAAGTTCGCTTCACGTACAGGCTAGGCCCGCAAACCGAGGGCGTAAGGCTTGTGACCAGGTCTCCGTCACTCCGGTGCCCATAACTTTTGATCCGTAGGGAGTTACGTGGCGCACAGCATACCGTTGCAAAGCTCTCTAAGAGCTCTACGACGGTGGCAGCTAGCTTGCTTGATGTGTCCTTTTTGGAGCCCATTATTGAATCTTTTCATCAATTTTAGGCCATTTTTCTTCTTTTGACCTAATTTTTCATCCCGGATAGCACGTCGTGAGCTGTTAAAAGGACGACAACCTTACTCGCGGGACATTAGACGGCCTTACAATGCGTCTATATCAGGTATTGTGAGGATGCTGCATTGTTGAAGCGGATGGGTTGTCGTTAAGCCCATTGGGACTTTTTAATGGGCCATCTCTCTAGGATGAGATTGTGAACCGTTAACACATAAAGGAATTATGCCCTTAACATGATGGTTTCGATCATACCAGCATTAATGCATCGGATCCTATCAGAACTCCTAAGTTAAACGTGCTTGGGCGAGAGTATTACTAGGATGGGTGACCCCCTGAGATATCCTCGTGTTCCACCCCCATTTTCAATTTTTTTTCTCCAGTTTAGGTTGCCAAGATACTTTATCCACCAAATTTCTATTATCGAATCCCATGGCACCATGGGGAAGACAACCTCGCTTAACGTGGAGGCTGGACCAGCAAACCAAGGGCGTAGGGCTTGTGACCAGATCTCCGTCTCTCCGGTGCCCATAACTTTTGATCCGTAAAGAGTTACGCGGCGCACAGCATACCGTTGCAAAGTTCTCTGACAGCTCTATGGAGGGGGCAGCCAGCTTGCTCGCTGTGCCCTTGTTGGAGTCCAAAATAAAATGTTTTCATCAGTTTCGCTTCACGAAGAGGATGGGCCAGCAAACTGAGGGCCTAGTGCTTGTGACCAGGTCTCCGTCGCTCTGGTGCCGATAACTTTTGATCCGTAAAGAGTTACGCGGTGCACAACATACCGTTGGAAATCTCTCTGAGAACTCTACGACGGGGGCAGCCAGCCTGCTCGCTGTGTCCATTTTTGGAGCCCAAAATTGAATGTTTTAATCAGTTTCAGGCCACTTTTCTTCTTTTGAACTATCTTTTCATCCCGTATCGTACGTTGTGAGCTGTTACAAGGATGACAACCTATCTCGCGGGATATTATAGGTCCCTACAACGCGTCAATATCACGTCCTACGAGGATGCTGTGTTGTTGAAGTGGATGGGTTGTCGTTAAGGCCATTGGGCCTTTTGAATGGGCCATCTCTCTAGGCTGGGATTGTGAACCGTTAACAAATAAAGGAATTGTGCCCACAACATGACGGGTGCGATCATACCAGCACTAATACATCGGATCCCATCAGAACTTCGAAGTTAAGCGTGCTTGGGCGAGAATAGTACAAGGATGGGTGACCCCTTGGGAAGTCCTCTTGTTGCACGCCTTTTTTAATTTTTTTTTCTCCAGTTCGGGTTGCCAAGACACTTTATCCACTAAATTTCTATTATCGAATCCCATGGCACCTTGGGCAAGACATCTTCACTTCACGTGGAGGCTGGGCCCGCAAACCGAGGGCGTAGGGCTTGTGACCAGGTCTCTGTCGCTCCGGTGCTCATAACTTTTGATCTGTAAGGAGTTATGCGGCGCACAGCATACAGTTGCAAAGCTCTCCGACAGCTCTATGAAAGGGGCAGCCAGCTTGCTCGCTTTACCCTTTTTGGACCCCAAAATGGAACGTTTTCATCAGTTTCAGGCCACTTTTCTTCTTTTGCTCTGTTTTTTAGTCCCGGATCGTACGTCGTGAATTGTTAAAAGGACGAAAATCTTACTAGCAGGATATTAGAGGGCCTACAATGCATCGATATCACGTCCTGTGAGGATGCTGCGTGTTGAGGCAGATGGGTTATCGTTAAGCCCATCGGGCCTTTTGAATTGGCCATCTCTCTAGGCTGGGACGGTGAACCGTTAAGACATAAAGGAATTGTGCCCTCAACATGACGGGTGCGATCATACCAGCGCTAATGCACCGGATCCCATCAGAACTCCAAAGTTAAGCGTGCTTGGGCGAGAATAGTACTAGGATGGGTGACCCCTTGGGAAGTCCTTGTGTTGCACCCCCATTTCAATTTTTTTAGCTCCGATTTGGGTTTCCAAGATACTTTATCCACCACAGTTCTATTATCAAATCCCACGGCACCTTGGGCAAGACAACCTCGCTTAACGTGGAGGCTGGGCCCGTAAACCAAGGGCGTAGGGCTTGTGACCAGATCTTCGTCTCTCCGGTGCCCATAACTTTTGATCTGTAAAGAGTTACGCGGCGCACAGCATACCGTTGCAAAGTTCTCTGACAGCTCTACGGAAGGGGCAGCCAGCTTGCTCGCTGTGACCTTATTGGAGTCCAAAATAAAATGTTTTCCTCAGTTTCATGCCACTTTTCTTCTTTTGCACTATTTTTTCATCTCGGATCGTACGTCATGTGCTTTTGAAAGGACGACAACCTTACTCACTGGACATTAGAGGGACCTACAACGGGTCAATATCACGTCCTGGGAGGATGCTGCGTTGTTGAAGCGGATGGGTTATCGTTAAGCCCATTGGGCCTTTTGAATGGGCCATCTCTTTAGGCTGGGACTGTGAACCGTTAACAAATAAAGGAATTGTACCCTCAACATGATGAGTGCGATCATACCAGCACTAATGCACCGGATCCCATCAGAACTCCGAAGTTAAGCGTGCTTGGGCGAGAGTAGTACTAGGATAGGTGACCCCTTGGGAAGTCCTCGTGTTGTACCCCCCTTTTCAATTTTTTTTTCTCCCGTTTGGGTTGCCAAGACACTTTATCCATCACATTTCTATTATCGAATACCACGGCACCTTGGGCAAGACAACTTCGCTTCACGTGAAGGCTGGGCCAGCAAACCGAGGGCGTAGGGACTGTGACCAGGTCTACGTCGCTCCGGTTCCCATAACTTTTGATTCGTAAAGAGTTATGCGGCGCACAGTATACCGTTGCAAAGCTCTCAGACAGCTCTACGAAGGGGGCATCCAGCTTGAACGCTAAGCCCTTGTTGGAGTCCAAAATCAAACGTTTTTATCAGTTTCAGGACACTTTTTCTTCTTTTGCTCAGTTTTTCCATCCTGGATTATACGTCGTGAGCTGTTAAAAGGACGACAACCTTACTAGCAAGACATTAAAGTGCCCTACAATGCGTCGATATCACGTCTTGCGAGGATGCTGCGTTGTTGAAGTGGATGGGTTGTCGTTGAGCCCATTGGGCCTTTTGAATGGGCTATCTCTCTAGGCTAGGACTATGAACCGTTGACAAATATAGGAATTGTGCCCTCAACATGACGGGTGTGATCATACCAGCACTAATGCACCGGATCCCATCAGAACTCCAAAGTTAAGCGTGCTTGGTCGAGAGTAGTACTAAGATGGGTGACCCCCTAGGAAGTCCTCGTGTTGCACGCCCCTCTTCAATTTTTTTTGCTTCTGTTTTAGTTGCCAAGATACTTTATCCACCACATTTCTCTTATCGAATCCCACGGCACCTTGGACAAGACAACTTCGCTTCACGTGGAGGCTGGGCCCGTAAACCAAGGGCGTAGGGCTTATGACCAGGTCTCCTTTGCTTCGGTGCCCATAACTTTTGATCCGTAAGGAGTTACAGGGTGCACAGCATACTGTTGCAAAGCTCTCCGACAGCTCTACTAAGAGTGCAGCCAGCTTGATCGTTGTACCCATTTTTGGAGCCCAAAATCGAACGTTTTCATCAGTTTTAGGCCACTTTTCTTCTTTTGCTCTGTTTTTCGATCCTAGATCGTACGTCGTGAGCTGCTAAAAGGACAACAACGTTACTCACGGGACATTAGAGGGCCCTACAACACGTCGATATCACGTCTTGCGAGGATGCTGAGTTGTTGAAGCGGATGGGTTGTCATTAAGCCCATTGGGCCTTTTAAATGAGCCATCTCTCTAGGATGGGACTGTGAACCGTTAACACATAAAGAATTGTGCGCTCAACATGTTGGGTGCGATCATACCAGAACTAATGCACCGGATCCCACCAGAACTCCGAAGTTAAGCGCGCTTGGGCGAAAGTAGTACTAGGATGGGTGACCCCTTGGGAAGTCCTCGTGTTGCACCCCCTTTTTCAATTTTTTTTGCTCCGGTTTGGGTTGCCAAGATACTTTATCCACCATATTTTTCTATTATCGTATCCCACGGCACCTTGGGCAAGGCAACTTCGCTTCACGTGGAGGCTGGTCCTGCAAACCGAGGTCGTAGGGCTTGTGACCAAGTCTCCGTCACTCCGGTGCCCATAACTTTCGATCCGTAAGGAGTTTCGTGGTGCACAGCATACCGTTACAAAGCTCTCCGATAGCTCTTCGACGGGGGCAGCCAGCCTGCTCGTTGTGCCCCTTTTTGGAGACCAAAATCGAACGTTTTCATCAGTTTGAGGCCATTTTTCTTCTTTTGCTATGTTTTTTCGTGCTGGATCGTACGTCGTGAGCTGTTAAAAGGACGACAACCTTACTCGCGAGACATTAGGGGGCCCTACAATGCACCGATATAACGTCTTGCTAGGATGCTGCGTTGCTGAAGCAGATGGGTTATCGTTAAGCCCATTGGGCCTTTTGAATTGGCCATCTCTCTAGGCTGGGATTGCAAACCGTCAACACATAAAGGAATTGTGTACTCAACATGACGGGTGCGATCATACTAGCACTAATGCACCGGATCCCATCAGAACTCCGAAGTTAAACGTGCTTGGGTGAGAGTAGTACTAGGATGGGTGACCCCCTAGGAAGTCCTCGTGTTGCACCCCGCTTTTCAAATTTTTTTGCTCGGGGTTGGGTTGCCAAGCTACTTTATACACCACATTTCTATTACCGAATCCCATGTCACCTTGGGCAAGACAACTTCGCTTGACGTGGAGGCTGGGCCCGCAAACCTAGGGCGTGGGGCATAGGACCAAGTCTCCGTCGCTCTGGTACCCATAACTTTTGATCCGCAAGGAGTTATGCGGCGCACAGCATACCATTGCAAAGCTCTGCGACAGCTATACGAAAGAGGCAGCCGGCTTGCTCCTTTTGCCAATTTTTGAAGCCCAAAATCGAACGTTTTCATCAGGTTTAGGCCTTTTTTCTTCTTTTGCTCTGTTTTTCCATCCCGGATCGTACGTCGTGAGCTGCTAAAAGGACGACAACCTTACTCGAGGGGCGTTAGAGGGCCCTACAACGCGTCAATATCACGCCTTGCGAGGATGCTGCGTTGTTGAAGCGGATGGGCTGTCATTAAGCCCATTGGGCCATTTGAATGGGCCATCTCTCTAGGCTGGAACTGTGAATCGTTAACACATAAAGGAATTGTGCCCTCAACATGACGAGTGCGATTATACCAGTACTAATGCACCGGATCACATCAGAACTCCGAAGTTAAGCGTGCTTGGACGAGAGTAGTACTGGGATAGGTGACCCCCTGGTAAGTCCTCGTGTTGCACCCCCCTTTTCAATTTTTTTTGCTACGGTTTGGGTTGCCAAGATACTTTATCCACCAAATTTCTATTATCAACTCCCACGGCACCTTGGGCAAGACAACTTCACTTCACGTGGAGGCTGGGCCCACAAAACGAGGGCGTAGGGCTTGTGACCAGGTCTCCGTCGTTTTGGTACCCATAACTTTTGATCCGTAAGGGGTTACGCGGCGCAGAGCATACCGTTGCAAAGCTCTCTGAGAGCTCTACGAAGGGGGTTAGCCAGCTTGCTCGCTGTACCCATTTTTGGAGGCCAAAATCGAACTTTTTCATCAGTTTTAGGCCATTTTTCTTCTTTTGCTCTGTTTTTCGGTCCCGGATTGTACGTCGTGAGCTGTTAAAAGTACAACAACCTTACTCGTGGGACGTTAGGGTGCCCTACAATGCGTCGATATCACGTCTTGCTAGGATGCTGCGTTGTTGAAGCAGATGGGTTATCGTTAAGCCCATTGGGCCTTTTGAATTGGCCATCTCTCTAGGCTGGGATTGCGAAACGTCAACACATAAAGGAATTGTGCCTTCAACATGACGGGTGCGATCATACCAGCCCTAATGCACCGGATCGCATTAGAACTCCGAAGTTAAACGTGCTTGGGTGAGAGTAGTACTAGGATGGGTGACCCCCTTGGAAGTCCTCGTGTTGCACCCTGCTTTTCAATTTTTTTTGCTCTGGTTGGCTTGCCAAGATACTTTATCCACCACATTTCTATTATCGAATCCCACGCCACCTTGGGCAAGACAACTTCGCTTCATGTAGAGGTTGGGCTCGCAAACCGAGAGCGTAGGGCATGTGACCAAGCCTCCGTTGTTCCGGTGCCCATAACTTTTGATCCGTGAGGAGTTACGCGGCGCACATCATACCGTTGCAAAGCTCTCCGACAGCTCTACAAAAGAGGCAGCCGGCTTGCTCGTTTTTCCACCTTTTGAAGCCCAAAATCGAACGTTTTCATCAAGTTTAGGCCACTTTTCTTCTTTTGCTCTGTTTTTTCGTCCCGGATCGTACGTCGTGAGCTGCGACAACCTTACTCGTGGTACATTAGAGGGCCCTACAATGCGTCGATATCACGCCTTGTGAGGATGCTGCATTGTTGAAGTGGATGGGCTGTCGTTAAGCCCATTGGGCATTTTGAATGGGCCATCTCTCTAGGATGGGACTGTGAACCATTAACAAATAAAGAAATTGTGCCCTCAACATGACAGGTGCGATCATACCAGCATTAATGCACCGGATCCCATCAAAACCCCAAAGTTAACTGTGCTTGGGCGCGAGTAGTACTAGGATGGGTGACCCCTTGGGAAGTCCTCTTGTTGCACCACCTTTTCAATTTTTTTTGCCTTGGTTAGGGTTGCCAAGATACTTTATCCACCAAATTTCTATTACCGAATCCCGCGGAACATTGGGCAATTCAACTTCACTTCACGTTGGGGCTGGGCCCCAAAACCGAGGGCGTAGGGCTT
Organism: Ehretia macrophylla; assembly: GCA_037974665.1. Taxonomy (NCBI): domain Eukaryota; kingdom Viridiplantae; phylum Streptophyta; class Magnoliopsida; order Boraginales; family Ehretiaceae; genus Ehretia; species Ehretia macrophylla. The sequence goes on along the minus strand of CM075770.1, from coordinate 81,322,723 downwards.
GTGACCAGGTCTCCGTCACTCCGGTGCCCATAATTTTTGATCCGTAAGGAGTTACGCGACGCACAGCATACCGTTGTAAAGCTCTCTAAGAGCTCTGCAATGGGGGCAGCCAGCTTGCTTGCTTTGCCATTTTTGGAGCCCAAAATCGACCGTTTTCATAAGTTTCAGGATACTTTTCTTCTTTTACACTCTTTTTCCGTCCCGGATCGTACGTCGTGCGCTGTTGAAAGGACGACAACCTTACTCGCGGGACATTAGAAATGCCCTACAATGCTTCGATATCTCGTCTTGCGAGGATGCGGCGTTGTTGAAGCGGTTGGGTTATCGTTAAGCCCATTGGGCCTTTTGAATAGGGCATCTCTCTAGGCTGGGACTGTGAACCGTTAACAAATAAAAGAATTGTGCCTCAACATGACGGGTGCGATCATACCAGCACTAATGCACAGGATCCCATCAGAACCTCGAAGTTAAGCGTGCTTGGGCGAGAGTAGTACTAAGATGGGTAAGCCCTTGGGAAATCCTTGTGTTGCACCCCCCTTTTCAATTTTCTTTGCTCTAGTTTGGGTTGCCGAGATACTTTATCCACCACATTTCTATTATTGAAACCCACGGCACCTTAGGCAAGACAACTTCGACTCACGTGGAGGCTGGGCCCGCGAACCGAGGGCGTTGCGCTTAAGACCCGGTCTCCGTCACTCCGGCGCCCATAACTTTTGATCCGTAAGGAGTTACGCGGCGCACAGCAAACCGTTGCAAAGCTCTCCGACAGCTCAACGAAGGGGGCAGCCAGTTTGCTTGCTGTGCCCATTTTGGATCCCAAAATCGAACATTTTAATCAGTTTCAGGCCACTTTTCTTCTTTTGCTATGTTTTTTCGTCCCGGATCGTACGTGGTGAGCTGTTAAAGGACGACAACCTTACTCGTGGGACATTAGAGAGCCCTACAATGCGTCGATATCACGTCTTGTGAGGATGCTGTGTTGTTGAAGCGGATGGGTTGTCGTTAAGCCCATGGGCCTTTTGAATGGGCCATCTCTCTAGGTTGGACTGTGAGCCGTTAAGAAATTAAGTCATTGTGCCCTCAACATGACGGGTGTGATCATACCAGCACTAATGCACCGGATCCCATCAGAACTCCGAAGTTAAGCATGCTGGGCGAAAGTAGTACTAGGATGGGTGACCCCGTGGCAAGTCCTCGTGTTGCACCCCCTTTTCAATTTTTTTTGCCCTGGTTAGGGTTGCCAAGATACTTTATCCACCAAATTTCGATTAGCGAATCCCACAGCACCTTGGGCAAGACAACTTCGCTTCACGTGGAGGCTGGGCCCGCAAACCGAGGGCGTAGGGCTTGTGACCAGGTCTCCATCACTCCGGTGCCTATAACTTTTGATCCGTAAAGAGTTACGCCGCACACAGCATACCGTTGCAAAGCTCTCTGACATCTCTACGAAGGGGGCAGCGGGCTTGCTCGCTGTGCCCTTTTTGGAGCCCAAACTCGAACGTTTTCATCAGTTTCAGGCCACTTTTCTTCTTTTGCTCAGTTTTTTCGTCACGGATCGTACATCGTAAGATATTAAAAGGACGAGAACCTTACTCGCAGGACATTAGAGGGCCCTACAACGCGTCGATATCACGTCTTGCGAGGATGCTATCTTGTTAAAGCGGATGGGTTGTCGTTAAGCCCATTGGGCCTTTTGAATGGGCCATCTCTTTAGGCTGGAACTGTGAACCGTTAATGAATAAAGGAATTGTGCCCTCAACATGACGGGTGCGATCATACCAGCACTAATGCACTGGATCCCATCAGAACTCCGAAGTTAAGCGTGCTTAGGCGAGAGTAGTACTAGAATAGGTGACCCCCTGGGAAGTCCTCGTGTTGCACCCCACCTTTTCAATTTTTTTTGCTCCATTTTGGGTTGCCAAGATACTTTATCCACAACATTTCTATTATCGAATCCCACGGCACCTTGGGCAAGACAACTTCGCTTCATGTGGAGGCTGGGCCCGCAAACCGTGGGCGTAGGGCTTGTGACCAGGTCTCCTTCGCTCCGGTGCCCATAACTTTTGATCCATAAAGAGTTACGCAGTGCACAACATACCGTTGCAAAGCACTCCGACAGCTCTACGAAGGGGGCAGCCAGCTTGCACGCTATGCCCTTGTTGGAGTCCAAAATCAAACGTTTTTATCAGTTTCAGGCCACTTTTTTTCTTTTGCTCTATTTTTTCGTATCGGATCGTACGTCGTGAGCTGTCAAAATGGCGACAACCTTACTCGCGGTACATTAGAGGGTCCTACAACGCGTCGATATCAACTCTTGCGAGGATGCTGCGTTGTTGAAGCAGTTAGGTTGTCGTTAAGCCCGTTGGGCCTTTTGAATGGGCTATCTCTATAGGATGGGACTATGAACCGTTTACAAATAAAGGAATTGTGCCCTCCACATTACGGGTGCGATCGTACCAGCACTAATGCACCGAATCCCATCAGAACTTCGAAGTTAAGCATGCTTGGGCCAGAGTAGCACTGGGATGGGTGACCCCTTGGGAAGTCCTCGTGTTGCACCCCCTTTTCTATTTTTTTTGCCCCGGTTAGGGTTGCCAACATACTTTATCCACCAAATTTCTATTACCGAATCCCACGAAACATTGGGCAAGACAACTTCACTTCACGTAGAGGCTGAGCCCGAAAACCGAGGGTGTCGGGCTTGTGACCAAGTCTCTGTCGCTCCGGTACCCATAACTTTTGATCTGTAAGGAGTTACACGGCGCACAGCATACCGTTGTAAATCTCTCTATGAGCTCTACGATGGGGGCAGCCAGCTTGCTTGCTATACCGATTTTTGGAGCTCAAAATCGAACGTTTTCATCATTTTCATGCCACTTTTCTTCTTTTGCTCTATTTTTCCATCCTGGATTGTACGTCGTTAGCTTTTAAAAGGACGACAACCTTACTCACGGGACATTATAGGGCCCTACAATGCGTCGATATCACGTCTTGCGAGAATGCTGTGTTGTTGAAGGGGATGGGTTGTCGTTAAGCCCATCGGGCCTTTTGAATGGGCCATCTCTCTAGGATGGGTCTGTGAACCGTTAACAAATAAAGGAATTGTTCCCTTAACATGACGGGTGCGATCATTCAAGCACTAATGCACCGGATCCCATCAGAACTTCGAAGTTAAGCGTGCTTGGGAGAGTAGTACTGGGATGGGTAACCCCCTGGGAAGTCCTCGAGTTACACCTCTTTTTCAATTTTTTTTGCCCTGGTTTGGGTTTCCAAGATACTTTATCCTCCAAATTTCTATTACCGAATCCCACAGAACAATGGGCAAGACAACTTCGCTTCACGTAGAGGCTGGGCCCGCAAACCGAGGGCGTAGGGCTTTTGACCAAGTCTCCGTCGCTCCGGTGCCCATAACTTTTGATCTGTAGGGAGTTATGCAGCGTACAGCATACCGTTGCAAAGCTCTCTAAGAGCTCTACGACGGGGGCACCCAGCTTGCTTGCTATGCCCATTTTTGGAGCCCATTATCAAACGTTTTCATAAGTTTTTGGGCACTTTTCTTCTTTTGCCCTGTTTCTTCATCCCGGATAGCACGTCGTGAGCTGTTAAAAATACGACAACCTTACTCGCTGGACATTAGAGGGCCCTACAATGTGTCAATATCACGTCTTGTGACGATGCTGCGTTGTTAAAGCGGATGGGTTGTCGTTAAGCTCATGGGGCCTTTCGAATGGGCCATCTCTCTAGGATAAGATTGTCAACCATAAACACATAAGGGATTTATGCCGTCAACATGACGGTTGCGATCATACCAGCATTCATGCACCGGATCCTAGCAGAACTCCTAAGTTAATCGTGCTTGGGGGAGAGTAGTACTAGGATGGGTGACCCCCTGGGAAGTCCTCGTGTTCCACCCCTCTTTACAATTTTTTTTGCTCCAGTTTGGGTTGCCAAGATACTTTATCCATCAAATTTCTGTTACCGAATCCCACGGAACATTGGGCAAGACAACTTCGCTTCACGTAGAGGCTGGGCCCATAAACCGAGGACCTAGGACTTGTGACCAGGTTTCCGTTGCTTCGGTGCCGAAAACTTTTGATCCGTAAAGAGTTACGCGGCGCACAGCATACCGTTGGAAATCTCTCCAAGAACTCTACAACGGGGGCAACCAGCTTGCTCGCTGTGCCCTTTTTGGGGCCCAAAATCGAACGATTTCATCAGTTTCAGGCCACTTTTCTTCTTTTGCTCTATTTTTCATCCCGAATCGTACGTCGTGGGCAGTTAAAAGGATGACAACCTTACTTGCAGGACATTAGAGTGCCATACAACGCATCGATATCACGTCTTGCGAGGATGCTGTGTTGTTGAAGTGGATGGGTTGTCGTTAAGCCAATTGGGCGTTTCGAATGGGCCATCTCTCTAGGTTGGGACTGCGAACCATCAACACATAAATGAATTGTGCCCTCAACATGACGGGTGTGATCATACCCGCACTAATGCATAGCATCCCATCAGAACGCCGTAGTTAAGCGTACTGTAGCGAGAGTAGTACTAAGATGGGTGACCCCCTGGGAAGTCCTCGTGTTGCACCCCTTTTTCAATTTTTTTTGCTCCAGTTTGGGTTGCCAAGATACTTTATCCACCACATTTCTATTATCGAATATAACGGCACCTTGGGCAAGACAACTTCGCTTCACGTGGAGGCTTGGCTCGTAAACCGAAGGCGTAGGGCTTGTGACCAGGTGTCCGTAGCTCCGGTGCCCATAAATTTTGATCTGTAAAGACTTACGCGGCGCACAACATACCGTTGCAAAGCTCTCCGAGAGTTCTACAATGGGGGCAGCAAGCTTGCTCACTTTGCCCTTTTTGGAGCCCAAAATTGAACGTTTTCATCAGTTTCAGGCCACTTTTCTTCTTTTGCTATTTTTTTCGTCCCGGATCGTACGTCGTGAGTTGTTAAAAGGATGACAAACTTACTAGCGGGACATTAGTGGGCCCTACAATGCGTCGATATCACGTCTTCCTAGGATGCTGCGTTGTTGAAGCAGATGGGTTATCGTTAAGCCCATTGGGCCTTTTGAATTGGCCATCTCTCTAGGCTGGGACTGTGAGCCCTTAACACATAAAGGAATTGTGCCCTAAACATGACGGGTGCGATCATACCAGCACCAATGTACCGGATCTCATTAGAACTCCGAAGTTAAGCGTGCTTGGGCGAGACTAGTCCTAGGATGGGTGACCCCTGGGGAAGTCCTCGTGTTGCACCCCCTTTTCAATTTTTTTTGCCCTTGTTAGGGTTGCCAAGATACTTTATCCACCAAATTTCTATTACCAAATCCCACGGAACATTCGGCAAGACAACTTCGCTTTACGTAGAGGCTGGGCCCAAAAACCGAGGTCGTAGGGCTTGTGACCAGGTCTTCGTCGCTCCGGTGCCCAAAACTTTTGATCCGTAAGGAATTATGCGGCGCACAGCATACCGTTTCAAAGCTCTCTGATAGCTCTACGATAGGGGCACCCAGCTTACTCGCTTTGCCCTTTTTGGAGCCCAAAATCGAACGTTTTCATTAGTTTCAGGCCACTTTTCTTCTTTTGCTCTATTTTTTCGTCCCGGATCGTAAGTCGTGAGCTGTTAAAAGGACGACAACCTTACTAGCGGGACATAAGGGGGCCTTACAATGCGTCGATATCTCGTCTTGCTAGAATGTTGCGTTGTTGAAGCAGATGGGTTATCATTAAGCCCATTAGGCCTTTTGAATTGGCCATCGCTCTAGGCTGGGACTGTGAACCATTAACACATAAAGGAATTGTGCCCTCAACATGACCCGTGCGATCATACCAGCATTAATGCACCGGATCCCATCAGAACTCCGAAGTTAAACATGCGTGGGCGAGAGTAGTACTAGGATGGGTGACCCCCTGGGAGTCCTCGTGTTGTACCCCCCTTTTCAATTTTTTTTGCTCCGGTTTGGGTTGCCAAGATACTTTATCCACAACATTTCTATTATCGAATCCCACGGCACCTTGAGCAAGACAACTTCGCTTCACGTGGAGACTGGGCCCACAAACCAAGGGCGTAGGGCTTGTGACCAGGTCTCCGTCGCTCCGGTGCCCATAACTTTTGATCCGTAAGGAGTAACGCACCACACAGCATACCGTTGCAAAGCTCTCTGACAGCTCTACGAAGAGGGCAATGAGCTTGTTCGCTGTGCCCAATTTTGTGGCCCAAAATCGAACGTTTTCATCAGTTTCAAACGACTTTTCTTCTTTTGCTCTATTTTTTCATCCCGGATAGTACGTCGTGAGCTGTTAAAAGGACGACAACCTTACTAGCGGGACATTAGGGGGCCCTACAACGCGTTGATATCCCGTCTTGCTAGGATGCTGCGCTGTTGAAGTAGATGGGTTATCGTTAAGGCCATTGGGCCTTTTGAATTGGCCATCTCTCTAGGCTGGGACTGTGAACCGTTAACACATAAAGGAATTGTGCCCTGAGCATGACAGGTGTGATCATACCAACACTAATGCACCGGATCCCATCAGAACTCCGAAGTTAAGCGTGCTTGGGCAAAAGTAGTACTAGGATAGGTGACCCCCCGGGAAGTCCTCGTGTTGCACCCCCCTTTTCAATTTTTTTTGCTCCAGTTTGGGTTGCCAAGTTACTTTATCCACCACATTTCTATTATCGAATCCCATAGCACCTTGGGCAAGACAACTTCGCTTCACGTGGAGGCTGGGACAGCAAACCGAGGGCGTAGGGTTTGTGACCAGGTCTCCGTCGCTCCGGTGCCCAAAACTTTTGATCCGTAAAGAGTTACATGGTGCACAGCATACCGTTGCAAAGCACTCCGACAGCTCTACGAAGGGGGCAGCCACCTTGCTCGCTATGCCGTTGTTGGAGTCCAAAATCAAACATTTTTTATCAGTTTCAGGCCACTTTTCCTCTTTTGCTCAGTTTTTCCGTCCCGGATTGTATGTTCTGAGCTGTTAAAAGGACGACAACGTTACTCGCGGGACATTAGAAGGCCCTACAATGCGTCGATATCATGTCTTGTAAGGATGATGCGTTGTTGAAGCGGATGGGTTGTCGTTAAGCCCATTGAGCCTTTTGAATGGGCCATCTCTCTAGGCTGGGACTATGAACCGTTAACAAATAAAGGAATTGTGCCCACGACATGACGGGTGCGATCATACCAGCACTAATGCACCGGATCCCATCAGAACTTCGAAGTTAAGCGTGCTTGGGTGAGAGTAGTACTGGGATGGGTGACCCCTGTGGAAGTCCTCGTGTTGCACCCCCTTTTCAATTTTTTTTGCCCTGGTTAGGGTTGCCAAGATACTTTATCCACCTTATTTCTATTACTGAATCCCACGGAACATTGGGCAAGATAACTTCGCTTCACGTAGAGGCTGGGCCCGCCAACCGAGGGCGTAGGGCTTGTGACCAAGTCTCCGTCGCTCCGGTACCCATAACTTTTGATCCGTAAGGAGTTACGCGACGCACAGCATACCGTTACAAATCTCTGTGAGAGATCTACGATGGGGTCAGCTAGCTTGCTCGCTATACCCATTTTTGGACCCCAAAATCGAACCTTTTCATCAGTTTCATGCCACTTTGCTTCTTTTGCTCTATTTTTTCATCCCAGATCGTACGTCGTGAGCTGTCAAAAGGACGACAACCTTACTCGCGGGACATTTGAGGGTACTACAACGCGTCAATATCACGTCTTGCGAGGATGCTGCGTTGTTGAAGCGGATGGGTTGTCGTTAAGCCCATTGGGCCTTTTGATTGGGCCATCTCTCTAGGATGGGACAATGAACCGTTAACAAATAAAGAAATTGTACCCTCTACATGACGGGTACGATCATACCAGCATTAATGCATTGGATCCCATCAGAACTTCAAAGTTAAGCATGCTTGGGCGAAATTAGTACTAGGATGGGTAATTCTCTCGGAAGTCCTCGAGTTGCACCCCCTTTTCAATTTTTTTTTCTCCGGTTTGGGTTGCCAAGATACTTTATCCACCAAATTTCTATTACCGAATCCCACGGAACATTGGACAAGACAACTTTGCTTCATGGAGAGGCTGGGCCCGCAAACCGAGGGCGTAAGGCTTTTGACTAAGTCTCCGTCGCTACGGTGCCCATAACTTTTGATCCGTAGGGAGTTACGTGGCGCACAGCATACCGTTGCAAAGCTCTCTAAGATTTCTAAGACGGTGGCAGCTAGCTTGCTTGATGTGTCCTTTTTGGAGCCCATTACCGAATCTTTTCATCAATTTTAGGCCATTTTTCTTCTTTTGACCTAATTTTTCATCCCGGATAGCACGTCGTGAGCTGTTAAAAGGACGACAACCTTACTCGCGGGACATTAGATGGCCCTACAATGCGTCTATATCAGGTCTTGTGAGGATGCTGCGTTGTTGAAGCGGATGGGTTGTCGTTAAGCCAATTGGGACTTTTTAATGGGCCATCTCTCTAGGATGAGATTGTGAACCGTTAACACATAAAGGAATTATGCCCTTAACATGACGGTTTCGATCATACCAGCATTAATGCACCGGATCCTATCAGAACCCCTAAGTTAAACGTGCTTGGGCGAGAGTAGTACTAGGAAGGGTGACCCCCTGAGATGTCCTCGTGTTCCACCCCCCTTTCAATTTTTTTTGCTCCGGTTTGGGTTGCCAAGATACTTTATCCACCAAATTTCTATTATCGAATCCCACGGCACCATGGGCAAGACAACTTCGCTTCACGTAGAGGCTGGGCCAGCAAACCGAGGGCCTAGTGCTTGTGACCAGGTCTTCGTCGCTCTGGTGCCGATAACTTTTGATCCGTAAAGAGTTACACGGCGCACAGCATACCGTTGGAAATCTCTCTGAGAACTCTACGACGGGGGAAACCAGTTTGCTCGCTGTGCCAGTTTTTGGAGCCCATATTCGAACGTTTTCAACAGTTTCAGGCTACTTTTCCTCTTTTTCTCTATTTTTTCATCACGGATCGTACATCGTGAGTTGTTAAATGGTTGACAACCTTACTCGCGGGACATTAGAGGGCCCTACAACACGTCGATATCACGTCTTGCGAGAATGCTGTGTTGTTGAAGCGGATGGGTTGTCTTTAAGCCCATTGGGCCTTTTGAATGGGCCATCTCTCTAGGATGGGACTGTGAATCGTTAACAAATAAAGGAATTGTGCCCTCAACATGACGGGTGCGATCAAACCAGCACTAATGCACCGGATCCCATTTGAACTCCGAAGTTAAGCAAGCTTGGGCGAGAGTAGTACTAGGATTGGTGACCCCCTGGGAAGTCCTCGTGTTGCACCCCCCTTTTCAATTTTTTTTGCTCCGGTATGGGTTGCCAAGATACTTTATCCACCACATTTCTACTATCAAATACCATGGCACCTTGGGCAAGACAACTGCGCTTCACGTGGAGGCTGGGCTCGCAAACCGAGGGCGTAGGGCTCATGACCAGGTCTTCGTCGCTCCGGTGCCCATAACTTTTGATCCGTAAGGAGTTACGCGGTGCACAGCATACCGTTGCAAAGATCTCCGACAGCTCGACAAAGGGGGCAGCAAGCTTGCTTGCTGTGTCCATTTTTGGAGACCAAAATACAACATTTTCATCGATTTTAGGCCACTTTACTTCTTTTGCTTTGTTTTTTCGTCCTGGATCGTACGTCGTCAACTGTTAAAAGAATGACAACCTTACTCGCAGGACATTAGAGAGCCCTACAACGCGTCGATATCACGTCTTGCGAGGTTGGTGCGTTGTTGAAGCGGATGGGTGCGCGTTAAGCCCATTAGACCTTTTGAATGGGCCATCTCTCCAGGCGGGGACTGTGAACCGTTAACAAAAAAAAGAATTATGCCCTCATCATGACGGGTGCGATTATACCAGTACTAAAGCACTGGATACCATCAAAACTCTGAAGTTAAGCGTGCTAGGGCGATAGTAGTACTAGGATAGGTGACCCCCTTGGAAGTCCTTGTGTTGCACCCCCCTTTTCAATTTGTTTGCTCCAGTTTAGGTTGCCAAAATACTTTATCCACCACATTTCTATTATTGAATCCCACGGCACCTTGGGCAAGACAACTTCGCTACATGTGGAGGCTAGGCCCGCAAGTCGAAGGTGTAGGGCTTGTGACCTGGTCTCCGTCGCTCCGGTTCCCATAACTTTTGATCCGTAAGGAGTTATGCGGTGCACAGCATACCGTTGCAAAGCTCTCTGACAGCTCTACGAAGGGGGCAGCTAGCTTGCTCACTGTGACCTTTTTGGAGTCAAAACTCAAACGTTTTCATTACTTTTAGCCCACTTTTCTTCTTTTGCTCTGTTTTTCCATCCCGGATCGTACGTCGTGAGCTACTAATAGGACGAGAACCATGCTTGTGGGGAAATAGAGGGCCCTATAACGCGTCGATATCATGTCTTGCGAGGATGCTGCGTTGTTGAAGAGGATGGGTTGTCGTTAAGCCAATTGGGCGTTTTGAATAGGCCATCTCTCTAGGTTGGGACTGTGAACCGTTAACAAATAAAGGAATTGTGCCCTCAACATTACGGGTGCGATCATACCAGCAATAATTCACCGGATCCCATCAGAACTTCGAAGTTAAGTATCCTTGCGCGAGAGTAGTACTAGGATGGGTGACCCCCTGCGAAGCCCTCGTGTTGCACCCCCTTTTTAATTTTTTTTGCCCTGGTTAGGGTTGCCAAGATACTTTATCCACCAAATTTCTATTACCGAATCCAACGAAACATTGGGCCAGACAACTTCGCTTCATGTAGAGGCTGGGCCCGCAAACTGAAGACGTAGTGCTTGTGACCAGGTCTCTGTCGCTCCGGTGACCATAACTTTTGATCTGTAAGGAGTTACATGGTGCACAGCATACCGTTGAAAATCTCTCTGAGAACTCTACGACGGGGGCAGCCAGCTTGCTCGCTGTGCCCATTTTTGGAGCCCAAAATCAAACGTTTTCATCAGTTTCAGGACACATTTCTCCTTTTTGCTCTATATTTTTGTCCCGGATCGTACGTCATGAGCTGTTAAAAGGACGACAACCGAACTTGCAGGACATTAGAAAGCCTTACAACGTGTCGATATCACGTCTTGCGAGGATGCTGCGGTGTTGAAGTGGATGGGTTGTCATTAAGCCCATTGGGCCATTTGAATGGGCCAACTCTCTAGGCTGGGACTGTGAACCATTAACAGATAAAGGAATTGTGCCCTCAACATGACGGGTGCAATCATACTAGCACTAATGCACTGGATCCCATCAGAACTCCGAACTTAAGAGTGCTTGGGCGAGAGTAGTTCTAGGATGGGTGACCCCTTGGGAAGTCATCTTGTTGCACCCCTTTTTCAATTTTTTTTGCTCCAATTTAGGTTGCCAAGATACTTTATCCACCACATTTAAATTATCGAATCCCACGACACTTTGGGCAAGACAACTTCGCTTCACGTGGAGGCTGGGCCCGCAAACCAAGGGCGTTGGGCTTGTGACCATGTCTCCATCGCTCCAGTGCACATAACTTTTGATCCGTAAAAAGTTACACGGCGCACAACATACCGTTGCAAAGCTCTCTGACAGCTCTACGAAGGGAGCAGCCAACTTCCTCGTTGTGCCCTTGTTGGAGTCCAAAATCAAATGTTTTCAACAGTTTCGGGCCACTTTTCTTCTTTTGCTCTTTTTTTTCGTCCCGAATTATACGTCATGAGCTGTTAAAAGGAAGACAAACTTACTCGAGGGATATTACAAGGCCCTACAATGCGTCGATATCATGTCTTGTGAGGATGGTGCGTTGTTGAAGCGGATGGGTTGTTGTTAAGCCCATTGGGCCTTTTGAATGGGCCATCTCTCTAGGCTGGGACTATGAACCGTTAACAAATAAAGGAATTGTGCCCCCAACATGACGGGTGCGATCATACAAGCACTAATGCACCGGATCCCATTAGAACTTCGAACTTAAGCATGCTTGGGCGAGAGTAGCACTAGGATGGGTGACCCCCGTGGAAGTCCTCGTGTTGTACCCCCTTTTCAATTTTTTTTGCCCTGGTTAGGGTTGCCAAGATACTTTATCCACCTTATTTCTATTACTGAATCCCACGGAACATTGGGCAAGATAACTTCTCTTCACGTAGAGGCTGGGCCCGCAAACCGAGGGCGTAGGGCTTGTGACCAAGTCTCCGTCGCTCCGGTACCCATAACTTTTGATCCGTAAGGAGTTACGCGGCGCACAGCATACCGTTGCAAATCTCTGTGAGAGCTCTACGACGAGGGCAGCTAGCTTGCTCGCTATACCCATTTTTGGACCCCAAAATCGAACGTTTTCATCAGTTTCATGCTACTTTTCTTCTTTTGCTCTATTTTTTCATCCCGGATCGTACGTCGTGAGCTGTCAAAAGGATGACAACCTTACTCGCATGACATTAGAGGGTTCTACAACGCGTAAATATCACGTCTTGCGAGGATGCTGCGTAGTTGAAGCGGATGGGTTGTCGTTAAGCCCATTGGGCCTTTTGATTGGGCCATCTCTCTAGGATGGGACAGTGAACCGTTAAAAAATAAAGGAATTGTGCCCTCAACATGACAGGTGCGATCATACCAGCACTAATGCATTGGATCCTATCAGAACTTCGAAGTTAAGCGTGCTTGGGCGAAAGTAGTACTAGGATAGGTAATTCCCTGGGAAGTCCTCGAGTTGCACCCCCTTTTCAATTTTTTTTGCTCCGGTTTGGGTTGCCAAGATACTTTATCCACCAAATTTCTATTACCGAATCCCACGAAACATTGGGCAAGACAACTTCGCTTCACGGAGAGGCTGGGCCACAAACCGAGGGCGTAAGGCTTTTGACCAGGTCTCCGTCGCTCCGGTGCCCATACTTTTGATCCGTAGGGAGTTACGCGGCGCACAACATACCGTTGCAAAGCTCTCTAAGGGTTCTAATACGGTGGCATCCAGATTGCTTGCTGTGCCCTTTTTGGATCCCATTATCGAATCTTTTCATCAGTTTCAGGCCATTTTTCTACTTTTGCCCTATTTTTTCATCCTTGATAGCACGTCGAGAGCTGTTAAAATGACGACAACCTTACTCGTGGGATATTAGAGGGCCCTACAAAGCGTCTATATCACGTCTTGTGAGGATGCTGCGTTGTTGAAGCGGATGGGTTGTCGTTAAGCCCATTGGGCCTTTTTAATGGGCCATCTCTGTAGGATGAGATTGTGAACCGTTAACACATAAAGGAATTATGCCCTTAACATGACGGTTTCGATCATACCAGCATTAATGCATCGGATCCTATCAGAACTCCTAAGTTAAACGTGCTTGGGCGAGAGTATTACTAGGATAGGTGACCCCCTGAGATGTCCTCATGTTCCACCCCCATTTTCAATTTTTTTTCTCCGGTTTAGGTTGCCAAGATACTTTATCCACCAAATTTCTATTATCGAATCCCACGGCACCATGGGGAAGACAACCTCGCTTAACGTGGAGGCTAGACCCACAAACCAAGGGCGTAGGGCTTGTGACCAGATCTCCGTCTCTCCGGTGCCCATAACTTTTGATCCGTAAAGAGTTACGCGGCGCACAGCATACCGTTGCAAAGTTCTCTGACAGCTCTACGGAGGGGGCAGCCAGCTTGCTCGCTGTGCCCTTGTTGGAGTCCAAAATAAAATGTTTTCATCAGTTTCGCTTCACGTAGAGGATGGGCCAGCAAACTGAGGGCCTAGTGCTTGTGACCAGGTCTGCGTCGCTCCAGTGCCCATTACTTTTGATCCGTAAGGAGTTACGCAGCGCACAGCATACCGTTGCAAAACTCTCTGAGAGCTCTACGACGGGGGCAGCAGGCTTGCTCGCTGTGCCCATTTTTAGAGCCTAAAATCGAACGTTTTCATCAGTTTCAGGCCAATTTTCTTCTTTTGCTCTATTTCTTCGCCCCGGATCGTACGTCGGGTGCTGTTAAAAGGACGACAACCTTACTTGCGGGACATTAGAGGGCCCTACAACGTGTCGATATCACGTCTTGCGAGTATGCTGCGTTGTTGAAGCGGATGGGTTGTCGTTAAGCCAATTGGGCCTTTTGAATGGGCCATCTCTCTAGGTTGGGTCTGTGAACCGTTAACAAATAAAGGAATTGTGCCCACAACATGACGGGTGCGATCATACCAGCACTAATACATCGGATCCCATCAAAACTTCGAAGTTAAGCGTGCTTGGGCGAGAATAGTACAAGGATGGGTGACCCCTTGGAAGTCCTCTTGTTGCACGCCTTTTTTAATTTTTTTTCTCCAGTTCGGGTTGCCAAGATACTTTATCCACTAAATTTCTATTATCGAATGCCATGGCACCTTGGGCAAGACATCTTCGCTTCACGTGGAGGCTGGGCCCGCAAACCGAGGGCTTAGGGCTTGTGACCAGGTCTCTGTCGCTCCGGTGCCCATAACTTTTGATCTGTAAGGAGTTATGCGGCAGCATACAGTTGCAAAGTACTCCGATAGCTCTACGAAGGGGGCAACCGGCTTGCTTGCTGTGCCCTTTTTGGAGCCCAAAATCGAACGTTTTCATTAGTTTGAGGCCACTTTTCTTCATTTGCTTGTTTTTTCATCCCGAATCGTATGTCGTGAGCTGTTAAAAGGACGACAACCTTACTCGCTGGACATTAGAGGGCCCTACAATGCGTCGATATCACATCTTGCGAACATGCTACGTTGTTGAGGCAGATGGGTTATCGTTAAGCCCATTGGGCCTTTGAATTGGCCATCTCTCTAGGCTGGGACGGTGAACCGTTAACACATAAAGAAATTGTGCCCTCAACATGACGGTTTCGATCATACCAGCACTAATGCACTAGATCCCATTAGAACTCCGAAGTTAAGCGTGCCTGGGCGAGAGTAGTACTAAGATGGGTGACCCCCTGGGAAGTCCTCGAGTTGCACCCCCATTTCAATTTTTTTTTCTCCGGTTTGGGTTGCCAAGATACTTTATCCACCACATTTCTATTATCAAATCCCACGGCACCTTGGGCAAGACAACCTCGCTTAACGTGGAGGCTGGGCCCGTAAACCAAGGGCGTAGGGCTTGTGACCAGATCTCCGTCTCTCCGGTGCCCATAACTTTTGATCCGTAAAGAGTTACGCGGCGCACAGCATACCGTTGCAAAGTTCTCTGACAGCTCTACGGAGGGGGCAGCCAGCTTGCTCGCTGTGCCCTTATTGGAGTCCAAAATAAAATGTTTTCCTCAGTTTCATGCCACTTTTCTTCTTTTGCTCTATTTTTTCATCCCGGATCGTACGTCATGTGCTTTTAAAAGGACGACAACCTTACTCACTGGACATTAGAGGGACCTACAACGCGTCAATATCACGTCCTGGGAGGATGCTGCATTGTTGAAGCGGATGGGTTGTCGTTAAGCCCATTGGGCCTTTTGAATGGGCCAACTCTTTAGGCTGGAACTGTGAACCGTTAACACATAAAGGAATTGTGCCCTCAACATGACGGGTGCGATCATACCACCACTAATGCACTAGATCCCGTCAGAACTCCGAAGTTAAACGTGCTTGTGCGAGAGGAGTACTAGAATAGGTGACCCCTTGGGGAGCCCTCGTGTTGCACCCCCCTTTTCAATTTTTTTTGCTCCATTTTGGGTTGCGAAGATACTTTATCCACAACATTTCTATTATCGAATCCCATGGCACCTTGGGCAACACAACCTCGCTTCACGTGAAGGCTGGGCCAACAAAACCGAGGGCGTAGGGCTTGTGACCAGGTCTCCTTCGTTCCGGTGCCCCTAACTTTTGATCCATAAAGAGTTACGCAGTGCACAGCATACCGTTGCAAAGCACTCCGACAGCTCTACGAAGGGGGCAGCCAACTTGCTCGCTATGCCGTTGTTGGAGTCCAAAATCAAACATTTTTTATCAGTTTCAGGCCACTTTTCCTCTTTTGCTCAGTTTTTCCGTCCCGGATTGTACGTCGTGACCTATTAAAAGGACAACAACCTTACTCGCGGGACATTAGAGGGCCCTACAATGCGTCGATATCACGTCTTGCGAGGATGCTGCGTTATTGAAGTGGATGGGTTGTCGTTAAGCCCATTGGGCCTTTTGAATGGGCCATCTCTCTAGGATGGGACTGTGAACCGTTAACAAATAAAGGAATTGTGCCCTCAACATGACGGGTGTGTTTATACCAGCACTAATGCACCGGATCACATCAGAACTCCAAAGTTAAGCGTGCTTGGTCGAGAGTAGTACTAAGATGGGTGACCCCCTAGGAAGTCCTCGTGTTGCACGCCCCTCTTCAATTTTTTTTACTTCTGTTTTAGTTGCCAGGATACTTTATCCACCACATTTCTATTATCGAATCCCACGGCACCTTGGGCAATACAACTTCGCTTCACGTGGAGGCTGGGCCCGTAAACCAAGGGAGTAGGGCTTTTGACCAGGTCTCCGTAGCTCCGGTGCCCATAACTTTTGTTCTGTAAGGAGTTACGCGGTGTACAACATATCGTTGCAAAGCTCTCCGACAGCTCTACTAAGAGTGCAGCCAGCTTGATCGTTGTACCCATTTTTGGAGCCCAAAATCGAACGTTTTCATCAGTTTTAGGCCACTTTTCTTCTTTTGCTCTGTTTTTCGATCCTAGATCGTACGTCGTGAGCTGCTAAAAGGACGACAACCTTACTCACGGGACATTAGAGGGCCCTACAACACGTCGATATCACGTCTTGCGAGGATGCTGAGTTGGTGAAGCGGATGGGTTATCATTAAGCCCATTGGGCCTTTTAAATGAGCCATCTCTCTAGGATGGGACTGTGAACCGTTAACACATAAAGAATTGAGCCCTCAACATGTTGGGTGCGATCATACCAGCACTAATGCACCGGATCCCACCAGAACACCGAAGTTAAGCGTGCTTGGGCGAGAGTAGTACTAGGATGGGTGACCCCTTGGGATGTCCTCGTGTTGCACCCCATTTTTCAATTTTTTTTGCTCTGGTTTGTGTTGCCAAGATACTTTATCCAAGAAATTTCTATTATCGTATCCCACGGCACCTTGGGCAAGACAACTTCGCTTCACGTGGAGGCTGGGCCCGCAAACCGAGGTCGTAGGGCTTGTGACCAAGTCTCCGTCACTCCGGTGCCCATAACTTTCGATCCGTAAGGAGTTACGTAGTGCACAGCATACCGTTACAAAGCTCTCCGATAGCTCTACGACTGGGGCTACCAGCTTGCTCGCTGTGCCCATTTTTGGAGCCCAAAATCAAACGTTTTCATCAATTTCAGGCCACTTTTCTTCTTTTACTATGTTTTTTCGTCCTGGATCGTACGTCGTGAGCTGTTAAAAGGAAGACAACCATACTCGCGAGACATTAGGGGGCCCTACAATGCATCGATATAATGTCTTGCTAGGATGCTGCGTTGGTGAAGCAGATGGGTTATCGTTAAGCCCATTGGGCCTTTTGAATTGGCCATCTCTCTATGCTGGGACTGCAAACCGTCAACACATAAAGGAATTGTGCCCTCAACATGACGGGTGCGATCATACTAGCACTAATGCACCGGATCCCATCAGAACTCAGAAGTTAAAGGTGCTTGGGTGAGAGTAGTACTAGGATGGGTGACCCCCTGGGAATTCCTCGTGTTGCACCCTCGTTTTCAATTTTTTTTGCTCTGGTTTGGCTTGCCAAGATACTTTATCCACCACATTTCTATTATCGAATCCCACGGCACCTTGGGCAAGACAACTTCGCTTCACGTGGAGGCTGGGCCCGTACACCGAGGGCGTAGGGCATGTGACCAAGCCTCCGTCGCTATGGTACCCATAACTTTTGATCCGCAAGAAGTTACGTGGCGCACAACATACCGTTGCAAAGCTCTGCGACAGCTCTACGAAAGAGGCAGCCGGCTTGCTCCTTTTGCCACTTTTTGAAGCCCAAAATTGAACGTTTTCATCAGGTTTAGGCCTTTTTTCTTCTTTTGCTCTGTTTTTCCATCCTAGATCGTGGGGCATTTGAGGGCCTTACAACGCGTCAATATCACACCTTGCGAGGATGCTGCGTTGTTGAAGTGGATGGGCTGTCGTTAAGCCCATTGGGAATTTTCAATGGGCCATCTCTCTAAGATGGGACTGTGAACCGTTAACAAATATAGGAATTGTGCCCTCAACATTACAGGTGCGATCATACCAGTACTAATGCACCGGATCCCGTCAGAACCCCAAAGTTAATTGTGCTTGGGCGAGAGTAGTATTAGGATGGGTGACCCCTTGGGAAGTCCTCTTGTTGCACCCCATTTTCAATTTTTTTTTTCTTTGGTTAAGGTTGCCAAGATACTTTATCCACCAAATTTCTATTACCGAATCCCGCGGAACATTGGGCAAGACAACTTAGCTTCACGTAGGGGCTGGGCATCAAAACCGAGGGCGTAAGGCTTGTGACCAGGTCTCCGTCACTCCGGTGCCCATAACTTTTGATCTGTAAGGAGTTACGCGGCGCACAGCATACCGTTGCAAAGCTCTCTAAGAGCTCCGCGATGGGGGCATCCAGCTTGCTTGGTTTGCCATTTTTGGAGCCCAAAATTGACTGTTTTCATCAGTTTCAAGCCACTTTTCTTCTTTTGCCCTATTTTTTCGTCCTGGATCATACATCGTGAGCTGTTAAAAGGACGAAAAATTTACTCGCGGGACATTAGAGGGCCCAACAACACGTCGATATCACGTCTTGTGAGGATGCTACGTTGTTGAAGTGGATGGGTTGTCGTTAAACCCATTGGGCCATTTGAATGGGCCATCTCTCTAGGCTGGAACTGTGAACCGTTAACACATAAAGGAATTGTGTTCTCAACATGACGAGTGTGATTATACCAGTACTAGTGCACCGGATCCCATTAGAACTCCGAAGTTAAGCGTGCTTGGGCGAGAGTAGTACGAGGATGGGTGACCCCCTGGGAAGTCCTCGTGTTGCACCCCCCTTTTCAATTTTTTTTGCTCCGGTTTGGGTTGCCAAGATACTTTATCCACCACATTTCTATTATCGAATCCCACGGTACCTTAGGCAAGGCAACTTCACTTCACGCGGAGGCTGGGCCCACAAAACGAGGGTGTAGGGCTTATGACCAGGTCTCCGTCGCTCCGATTCCCATTACTTTTGATCCGTAAGGAGTTACGCGGTGTACAGCATACCGTTGCAAAGCTCTCCGATAGCTCTACGAAGAGGGCAGCGAGCTTGCTCGCTGTACCTATTTTTGGAGGCCAAAATCGAACTTTTTCATCAGTTTCAGGCCACTTTTCTTCTTTTGCTCTATTTTTCGGTCCCGGATTGTACGTCATGAGCTGTTAAAAGGATGACAACCTTACTTGCGGGACGTTAGGGTACCCTACAATGCGTCGATATCACGTCTTGCTAGGATGCTGCGTTGTTGAAGCAGATGTGTTATCGTTAAGCCCATTGGGCCTTTTGAATAGGCCATCTCTCTAGGCTGGGACTGCGAACCGTCAACACATAAAGGAATTGTGCCCTTAACATGACGGGTACGATCATACCAGCCCTAATGCACCAGATCGCATTAGAACTCTGAAGTTAAACGTGCTTGGGTGAGAGTAGTACCAGGATGGGTAACCCCGTGGGAAGTCCTCGTGTTGCACCCCGCTTTTCAATTTTTTTTGCTCTGGTTTGGCTTGCCATGATACTTTATCCACCACATTTCTATTATCGAATCCCACGCCACCTTGGGCACGACAACTTCGCTTCACGTGGAGGCTGGGCCCGTAAACCGAGGGCGTAGGGCATGTGACCAGGCCTCCGTTGCTCCAGTGCCCATAACTTTTGATCCGTGAGGAGTTACGCGACGCACAGCATACCGTTGCAAAGCTCTCCGACAGCTCTATTAAAGAGGCAGTCGGCTTGCTCGTTTTTCCACTTTTTGAAGCCCAAAATCGAACGTTTTCATCAGGTTTAGGCCACTTTTCTTCTTTTGCTCTGTTTTTCCGTCCTGGATCGTACGTCGTGAGCTGCTAAAAGGACGACAACCTTACTCGTGCGACATTAGAGGGCCCTACAATGCGTTGATATCACGCCTTGCGAGGATGCTGCGTTGTTGAAGTGGATGGGCTGTCGTTAAGCCCATTGGGCATTTTGAATGGGCCATCTCTCTAGGATGGGACTGTGAACCGTTAACATATAAAGGAATTGTGCCCTTAACATGACAGGTGCGATCATACCAGCATTAATGCACCGGATCCCATCAGAACCCCAAAGTTAACTGTGCTTGGGCGCGAGTAGTACTAGGATGGGTGACCCCCTGGGAAATCCTCTTGTTGCACCCCCTTTTCAATTTTTTTTGCCTTGGTTAGGGTTGCCAAGATACTTTATCCACCAAATTTCTATTACCGAATCCCGTGGAACATTAGGCAAGACAACTTCACTTCACGTAGGGGCTGGGCCCCAAAACCAAGGGCGTAGGGCTTGTGACCAGGTCTCCGTCACTCCGGTGCCCATAACTTTTGATCTGTAAGGAGTTACGCGGCGCACAACATACCGTTGTAAAGCTCTCTAAGAGCTCTGCAATGGGGGCAGCTAGCTTGCTTGCTTTGCCATTTTTGGAGCCCAAAATCGACCGTTTTCATCTGTTTCAGGTCACTTTTCTTCTTTTGTACTCTTTTTCTGTCCCGGATCGTACGTCGTGCGCTGTTAAAATGATGACAACCTTACTCGCGGGACATTAGAAATGCCCTACAATGCTTCGATATCTCGTCTTGCGAGGATGCGGCGTTGTTGAAGCGGTTGGGTTATTGTTAAGCCCATTGGGCCTTTTGAATAGGGCATCTCTCTAGGCTGGGACTGTGAACCGTTAACAAATAAAGGAATTGTGCCTCAACATGACGGGTGCGATCATACCAGCACTAATGCACAGGATCCCATCAGAACCGCGAAGTTAAGCGCGCTTGGGCGAGAGTAGTACTAGGATGGGTAAGCCCTTGGGAAATCTTTGTGTTGCACCCCTCTTTTCAATTTTCTTTGCTCCAGTTTGGGTTGCCGAGATACTTTATCCCCCACATTTCTATTATTGAATCCCACGGCACCTTGGGCAAGACAACTTCGACTCACGTGGAGGCTGGGCCCGCAAACCGAGGGTGTAGGGCTTGTCACCCGGTCTCCATCGCTCCGGTGGCCATAACTTTTGATCCGTACGGAGTTATGCGCCGCACAGAAAATCGTTGCAAAGTTCTCCGACAACTCTACAAAGGGGGCAGCCAGCTTGCTTGCTGTGCCCATTTTGGATCCCAAAATTGAACAATTTCATCAGTTTCTGGCCACTTTTCTTCCTTTGTAATGTTTTTTCATCCCGGATCGTACGTCGTGAGCTGTTAAATGGACGACAACCTACCTCGCGCAAGATTCGAGAGCCCTACAATGCGTCGATATCACGTCTTGTGAGGATGCTATGTTGTTGAAGCGAATGGGTTATCGTCAAGCCCATTGAGCCTTTTGAATGGGCCATCTCTCTAGGTTGCGACTGTGAGCCGTTAAGAAATAAAGGAGTTGTGCCCTCAACATGACGGGTGCGATCATACCAGTACTAATGCACCAGATCCCATCAGAACTCCGATGTTAAGCATGATTGGGCGAGAGTAGTACTAGGATGGGTGACATCCTGGGAAGTCCTCGTGTTGCACCCCCTTTTCAACTTTTTTTGCCCTGGTTATGTTTGCTAAGATACTTCATCCACCACATTTCTATTATCGAATCCCACGGCACCTTGGGCAAGACAACTTCGCTTCACGTGGAGGCTGGGCCCGCAAACCGAGGGCGTAGGGCATGTGACCAAGCCTCCGTCGCTCTGGTACCCTTAACTTTTGATCCGCAAGAAGTTACGCGGCGCACAACATACCGTTGCAAAGCTCTGCGACAGCTCTACGAAAGAGGCAGCCGGCTTGCTCCTTTTGCCATTTTTTGAAGCCCAAAATTGAACGTTTTCATCAGGTTTAGGCCTTTTTTCTTCTTTTGCTCTATTTTTCCATCCTAGATCGTGGGGCATTTGAGGGCCTTACAACGCGTCAATATCACGCCTTGCGAGGATGCTGCGTTGTTGAAGCGGATGGGCTGTCGTTAAGCCCATTGGGAATTTTCAATGGGCCATCTCTCTAAGATGGGACTGTGAACCGTTAACAAATATAGGAATTGTGCCCTCAACATTACAGGTGCGATCATACCAGTACTAATGGACCGGAGCCCAAAATCGAACGTTTTCAGTTTTAGGCCACTTTTTCTTCTTTTGCTCAGTTTTTCCGTCCTGGATTATACGTCGTGAGCTGTTAAAAGGATGACAACCTTACTTGCTGGACATTAGAATGCCCTACAATGCGTCGATATCACATCTTGCGAGGATGCTGCGTTGTTAAAGCGGATGGGTTGTCGTTAAGCCCTTTGGGCCTTTTGAATGGGCCAACTCTTTAGGCTGGAACTGTGAACCGTTAATGAATAAAGGAATTGTGCCCTCAACATGACGGGTGTGATCATACCAGCACTAATGCACTAGATCCGATCAGAACTCCGAGTTAAGCGTGCTTGGGCGAGAGTAGTACTAGAATAGGTGACCCCTTGGGAAGTCTTCGTGTTGCACCCCCTTTTCAATTTTTTTTTGCTCCATTTTGGATTACCAAGATACTTTATCCACCATATTTCTATTATCGAATCCCACGGCACCTTGGGCAAGACAACTTCGCTACACGTGAAGGCTGGGCTAGCAAACCGAGGGCGTAGGGCTTATGACCAGTTCTCCGTCGCTCCGGTGCCCATAACTTTTGATCCGTAAAGTTATGCGGCGCACAGCATACCGTTGCAAAGCTCTCCGAGAGCTCTACGACGGGGGCATCCAGCTTGTACGCTATGCCCTTGTTGGAGTCCAAAATCAAACGTTTTTATCAGTTTCAGGACACTTTTTCTTCTTTTGCTCAGTTTTTCCGTCCTGGATTATACGTCTTGAGCTGTTAAAAGGACGATAACCTTACTCGCTGGACATTAGAATGCCTACAATGCGTCGATATCACGTCTTGCGAGGATGCTGCGTTGTTGAAGTGGATGGGTTGTCGTTAAGCCTATTGGGCCTTTTGAATGGGCCATCTCTCTAGGCTGGGACTATGAACCGTTGACAAATATAGAAATTGTGCCCTCAACATGATGGGTGTGATCATACCAGCACTAATGCACCGGATCCCATCAGAACTCCAAAGTTAAGCAAGCTTGGGCGAGAGTAGTACTAAGATGGGTGACCCCCTAGGAAGTCCTCGTGTTGCACGCCCCTCTTCATTTTTTTTTGCTTCTGTTTTGGTTGCCAAGACAATTTATCCACCACATTTCTATTACCAAATCCCACAATACATTGGGCAAGAGAACTTCATTTCACGTAGAGGCTGGGCCCGCAAACCGAGGGCGTAGGGCTTGGGACCCGGTCTCCGTCGCTCAGGTGCCCATAACTTTTCATCCGTAAGGAGTTACGCGGTGCACAGCCTACCGTTGTAAATCTCTCTATGAGCTCTACGACGGGGCAGCCAGCTTGCTCGCTATACCGACTTTTGGAGCTCAAAATCGAACGTTTTCATCAGTTTCATGCCACTTTTCTTCTTTTGCACTATTTTTTCGTCCTGGATTGTACGTCCTGAGCTGTTAAAAGGACGACAACCTTAATTGCGGGACATTACAGGCTCCTACAATCTGTCGATATCACGTCTTGCGAGGATGCTCCATTGTTGAAGCAGATGGGTTGTCGTTAAGCCCATTGTGCCTTTTGAATGGGCCACCTCTCTAGGCTGGGACTGTGAACCGTTAACAAATAAAGGAATTGTTCCCTCAACATGACGGGTGCGATCATTCAAGCACTAATGCACCGGATCCCTATAGAACTTCGAAGTTAAGCGTGCTTGGGAGTGAGTAGTACTAGGATGGGTAACCCCCTGGGAAGTCCTCGAGTTGCACCTCTTTTTCAATTTTTTTTGCCCTGGTTTGGGTTGCCAAGATACTTTATCCTCCAAATTTCTATTACCGAATCCCACGGAACAATGGGCAAGACAACTTCGCTTCACGTAGAGGCTGGGCCCGCAAACCGAGGGCGTAGGGCTTTTGACCAGGTCTCCGTCGCTCCGGTGCCCACAACTTTTGATCCGTAAGGAGTTACACGGCGCACAGCGTACCTTTGGAAAGCTCTCTAAGAGCTCTACGACGACGAAACCCAGCTTGCTTGCTATGCCCATTTTTGGAGCCCATTATCGAACCTTTTCATCAGTTTTAGGCCACTTTTCTACTTTTGCCCTGTTTTTTCATCCCGGATAGCACGTCGTGAGCTGTTAAAAAGACGACAACCTTAGTCGCTGGACATTAGAGGGCCCTACAACGTGTCGATATCACGTCTTGTAAGGATGCTGCGTTGTTGAAGCGGATGGGTTGTCATTAAGCCCATTGGGCCTTTTGAATGGGCCATCTCTCTAGGATAAGATTGTGAACCATTAACACAAAAAGGAATTGTGCCCTCAACATGTCGGCTTCGATCATACCAGCATTAATGCACCGGATCCTATCAGAACTCCTAAGTTAACCGTGCTTGGGTGATAGTAGTACTAGGATGGGTGACCCCGTGGGAAGTCCTCGTGTTCCACCCCCTTTTCAATTTTTTTTGCTCCGGTTTGGGTTGCCAAGATACTTTATCCATCAAATTTCTAGTACCGAATCCCACAGAAAATTGGGCAAGACAACTTAGCTTCACGTAGAGGCTGGGCCCGCAAACCGAGGACCTAGGGCTTGTGACCAGGTCTCCGTCGCTTCGGTGCCGATAACTTTTGATCCGTAAAGAGTTACGAGGTGCACAGCATACCGTTGCAAAGATTTCTGAGAGCTCTACAACGGGGGCAGCCAGCTTGCTCGCTGTGCCCGTTTTTGGAGCCCAAAATTGAACGTTTTCATCAGTTGAAGGCCACTTTTCTTCTTTTGCTCTATTTTTTCATCCCGAATCGTACGTCGTGAACTGTTAAAAGGACGACAACCTGACTTACAGGACATTAGAGAGCCCTACAACGCGTCGATATCACTTCTTGCGAGGATGCTATGTTGTTGAAGTGGATGGGTTGTTGTTAAGCCCATTGGGCCTTTTGAATGGGCCATCTCACTAGGTTGGGACTGTGAACCGTTAACAAATAAAGGAATTGTGCCCTCAACATTATGGGTGTGATCACACCAGCACTAATGCACCGGATCCCATCAGAACTCCGAAGTTAAGCGTGCTTGGGCGAGAGTAGTACTTCGATGGGTGACTTACTGGGAAGTCCTCGTGTTGCACCACTTTCTCAATTTTTTTTGCCCCAGTTTGGGTTGCCAAGATACTTTATCCACCACATTTCTATTATCGAATCCTACTGAACATTGGGCAAGACAACTTCGCTTCACGTAGAGGTTGGGCCCGCAAACTGAGGGCGTAGGGCCTGTGACCAGGTCTCCGTCGCTACGGTGCCCATAATATTTGATCCGTAAGGAGTTACGCGGCGCACAGCATACCATTGCAAAGCTCTCCGACAGCTCTACGACAGGGGCAGACCGCTTGCTCGCTATGCCCTTTTTGGAGCCCAAAAGCGAACGTTTTCATCTGTTTCAGTCCACTTTTCTTCTTTTGCTATGTTTTTAGACCCGGATCGTACGTCATGAGCAGTTAAAAGGACGGCAACCTTACTCGCGGGACATTAGGGGGCCCTACAACGCGTCGATATCACGTCTTACTAGGATGCTGCGTTGTTGAAGCAGATGGGTTATCGTTAGGCCCATTGGGCCTTTTGAATTGGCCATCTCTCTAGGCTGGGACTGTGCACCATTAACATATAATGGAATTGTGCCCTCAACATGACGGGTGCGATCATACCGGCACTAATGCACCGGATCTCATTAGAACTCCGAAGTTAAACGTGCTTGGGCGAGAGTAGTACTAGGATAGGTGACCCCCGGCGAAGTCTTTGTGTTGCACCCCCTTTTCAATTTTTTTTGCCCTATTATGGTTGCCAAGATACTTTATCCACCAAATTTCTTTTACCAAATCCCATGGAACATTGGGCAGGACAACATCACTCCACATAGAGGCTGGGCCCGCAAACCGAGGGCGTAGGACTTGTGACCAGGTCTTCCTCGCTCCGGTGCTCATAACTTTTGATCCGTAAGGAATTACGCGGTGCACAGCATACCGTTTCAAAGCTCTCTGATAGCTCTACGATAGGGGTACCCAGGTTACTTGCTTTGCCCTTTTTGGAGCCCAAAATCGAACGTTTTCATTACTTTCGGGCCACTTTTCTTCTTTTGCTCTGTTTTGTCATCTCGGATCGTACGTCGTGAGCTGTTAAATGGACGACAACCTTACTAGCGGGACATTAAGGGGCCCTAAAACGCGTCGATATCACGTCTTGCTACGATGCTGCGTTGTTGAAGCAGATGGGTGATCGATAAGCCCATTGGGTCTTTTGAATTGGCCATCTCTCTAGGCTGGGACTATGAACCGTTAACACATAAAGGAATTGTGCCCTCAACATGACGCGTGCGATCATACCAGCATTAATGAACCGGATCCCATCAGAACTCCGAAGTTAAGCATACGTGGGCGAGAGTAGTACTAGGATGGGTGACCCCCTGGGAAGTCCTCGTGTTGTACCCCCATTTTCAATTTTTTTTGCTCCAGTTTGGGTTGCCAAGATACTTTATCCACAACATTTCTATTATCGAATCCCACGGCACCTTGGACAAGACAACTTCGCTTCACGTGGAGACTGGGCTCGCAAACCAAGGGCGTAGGGCTTGTGACCAGGTCTCCGTCACTCCGGTGCCCATAACTTTTGATCCGTAAGGAGTAACGCACCACACAGCATACCGTTGCAAAGCTCTCCGATAGCTCTACGAAGAGGGCAACGAGCTTGCTCGCTATGCCCATTTTTGTGGCCCAAAATCGAACGTTTTCATCAGTTTCAAGCCACTTTTCCTTTTTTCCTCTGTTTTTTCATCCTGGATCGTACGTCGTGAGCTGTTAAAAGGACGACAACCTTACTAGCTGGACATTAGGGGGCCCTACAACGTGTCGATATCCCGTTTTGCATGGATGTTGCGTTATTGAAGCAGATGAGTTATCGTTAAGCCCATTGGGCCTTTTGAATTGGCCATCTCTCTAGGCTGGGACTGTGAACCATTAACACATAAAGGAATTGTGCCCTCAATATGATGGGTGCAATCATACCAACACTAATGCACCGGATCCCATCAAAACTCTAAAGTTAAGCGTGCTTGGGCGAGAGTAGTCCGAGGATGGGTGACCCCCTGGGAAGTCCTCGTGTTGCACCCCCCTTTTCAATTTTTTTTGCTCCGGTTTGGGTTGCCAAGATACTTTATCCACCACATTTCTATTATCGAATCCCACGGCACCTTGGGCAAGGCAACTTCGCTTCACGTGGAGGCTGGGCCCGCAAACCAAAGGTGAAGGGCTAGTGACCAAGTCTCCGTCGCTCCGGTGCCCATAACTTTTGATCCGTAAGGAGTTACGTGGCACACAGCATACCATTGCAAAGTTCTCCGACAGCTCTACGAAGGGGGCAGCGAGCTTGCACGCTGTACCCTTTTTGGAGCCCAAATCGCATGTTTTCATCAGTTTCAGGCCATTTTTTTTCTTTTGCTCTGTTTTTCCGTCCCGGATCGTACGCCGTGAGCTGTTAAAAGGACGACAACCTTACTCGCGGGACATTAGAGGGCCCTACAACGTGTCGATATCACGTCAGGCGAGGGTGCTGCATTGTTAAAGCAGATGGGTTGTCATTAAGCCCATTGGGCCTTTCGAATGGGCCATTTCTCTAGGCTGGGACTGTGAGCCGTTAACAAATAAAGGAATTGGGCCCTCAACATGACGGGTGCGATCATACCAGCACTAATGCACCGGATCCCATCAGAACTCCGAAGTTAAGCGTGCTTGGTCGAGAGTAGTACTAGGATGGGTGGCCCCCTAGGAAGTCCTCGTGTTGCACCCCCTTTTCAATTTTTTTTGCCATGGTTAGTGTTGCCACGATACTTTATCCACCAAATGTCTATTACTGAATCCCACGGAACATTGGGCAAGACAACTTCGCTTCACGTAGAGGCTGGGCCTGTAAACTGAGGGTGTAGGGCTTGTGACCAGGTCTCCGTCGCTCCGATGCCCATAACTTTTGATCCGTAAGCAGTTACGCGACGTACAACATACCGTTGCAAAGCTCTATGAGAGATCTATGACGGGGGTAGCCAACTTGCTCGCTATGCCCATTTTTAGAGCCTAAAATCGAAAGTTTTCATCAGTTTCAGGCTACTTTTCTTCTTTTGCTATGTTTTTTCGTCCTGGATCGTACTTCGTGAGCTGTTAAAAGGACGACAACCTTACTAGTGGGACTTTAGGGGACCCTACAACGTGTCAATATCCCGTCTTGCTAGGATGCTGCGTTGTTGAAGCAGATGGGTTATCGTTAAGCCCATTGGGCCATTTGAATGGGCCATCTCTCTAGGCTGTGACTGTGAACCGTTAACACATAAAGGAATTGTGCCCTCAACATGACGGGTGCGATCATACCAGCACTAATGCACCGGATCCCATCAGAATTCCGAAATTAAGCATGCTTGGGTGAGAGTTGTACTAGGATGGGTATCCCCCTGGGAAGTCCTCGTGTTGCATTCCCCTTTTCAATTTTTTTTGCTCCGGCTTGGGTTTCCAAGTTACTTTATCCACCACATTTCTATTATCGAATCCCACGGCACCTTGGGCAAGACAACGTCGCTTCACGTGGAGGCTAGGCCCGCAAACCGAGGGCGTAGGGCATGTGACCAGGTCTCCGTCTCTCCGGTGCTCATAACTTTTGATCCGTAAGGAGTTACGTGGCGAGCAGCATACCGTTGCAAAGCTCTCCGACAGCTCTACGAAGTTGGCAGTAAACTTGCTCGCTGTGCCCTTTTCGGATCCCAAAATCGCACGTTTTCATCAGTTTCAGGACACGTTTCTTCTTTTGCTTTGTTTTTTCGTCCTGGATTGTACGTCGTGAGCTGTTAAAAAGACGACAACCTTACTTGCGGGACATTAGAGGGCCCTACAACTCGTTGATATCACGTCTTGCGAGGTTGCTGCGTTGTGGAAGTGGATGGGTTGTCGTTAAGCCCAATGGGCCTTTTGAATGGGCTATCTCTCTAGGTTGGGACTGTGAACTGTTAACAAATAAAGGAATTGTGCCCTCAACATGACGGGGGTGATCATACAAGTACTAATGCACCGGATCCCATCCGAATTCTGAAGTTAAGCGTGCCTGGGTGAGAATAGTACTAGGATGGGTGACCCCCTGGGAAGTCCTCGTGTTGCAAACCCTTTTTCAATTTTTTTTGCCCCGGTTAGGCTTGCCAAGATGCTTTATCCACCACATTTCTATTACTGAATCCCACGACACCTTAGGCAAGACAACTTCGTTTCACGTGGAGGCTGGGCCCGTAAACCGAGGGCGTAGGGCTTGTGACCAAGTCTTCGTCACTCTGATGCCCAAAACTTTTGATCTGTAAGGAGTTACGCGGCGCACAGCATACCATTGAAAAGCTCTCCGAGAGCTCTACGACGGGGGTAGCAAGCTTGCTCGCTGTACCCTTTTTGGAGACCAAAATCGAACGTTATCATCAGTTTCGGGCCACTTTTCTACTTTTGCTCTATTTTTTCGTCCCGGATCGTATGTCGTGAGCTGTTAAAAGGACAACAACCTTACTCGCGGGACATTAGCGGATCCTACAACGCATCGATATCACGTCTTGCAGGGATGCTGCGTTGTTGAAGTGGATGGGTTGTCGTTAAGCCCATTGGGCCTTTTGAATGGGCCATCTCTCTAGGCTGGCACTGTGAACCGTTAACACATATAGGAATTGTGCCCTCAACATGACAGGTGCGATCATACCAGCACTAATGCATCGGATACCATCAGAACTCCGAAGTTAAGCGTGCTTGGGCGCGAGTAATACTAGGATGGGTGACCCCTTGGGAAGTCCTCGTGTTGTACCCCCTTTTCAATTTTTTTTGCCCTGGTTAGGTTTGCCAAGATACTTTATCCACCAAATTTCTATTATCGAATCCCACGGAACATTGGGCAAGACAACTTCACTTCACGTAGAGGCTGGGACCGTAAAGCGAGGGCGTAGGTCTTGTGACCAGGTCTCTGTCGCTCCGGTGCCCATAACTTTTGATCCGTAAGGAGTTCCGCGGCGCACAGCATACCATTGCAAAGCTCTTTGAGAGCTCTACAACAGGGGCAGCCAGCTTGCTCACTCTGCCCATTTTCTGAGCCCAAAATCGAATGTTTTCATCAGTTTCATGCCACTTTTCTTCTTTTGCTATGTTTTTTCGTCCCGAATCGTACATCGTGAGCTGTTAAAAGGATGACAACCTTACTAGCGGGACATTAGGGGGTGCTACAACTCGTCGATATCACGTCTTGCTAGGATGCTACGTTGTTGAAGCAGATGGGTTATCGTTAAGCCATTAGGCCTTTTGAATTGGCCATCTCTCTAGGCTAGGATTGTGAACCGTTAACACATAAAAGAATTGTGCCCTCAACATGACGGGTGCGATCATACCAGCACTAATGCACAGGATCCCATCAGAACTCCGAAGTTAAGTGTGTATGGGCGAGAGTAGTACTAGGATGGGTGACCCCCTTGGAAGTCCTCGTGTTGCACCCCCCTTTTCAATTTTTTTTGCTCCGGTTAGGGTTGCCAAGATGCTTTATCCACCACATTTCAATTATCGAGTCCCACGGAACCTTGGGCAAGACAACTTCGCTTCACGTGGAGGTTGGGCCCGCGAACAGAAGGTCGTAGGGCTTGTGACCAGGTCTCCGTGCTCCGGGGCCTATAACTTTTGATCCATGAGGAGTTACGTGACGCACAGCATACCGTTGCAAAGCTCTCCGACAGCTCTATGAACAGAGTAGCGAGCTTGCTCGCTGTGCCCTTTTTGGAGCCCAAAATTGGATGTTTTCATCAGTTTCAGGCCACTTTTCTTCTTCAACTATGTTTTTATGT
The DNA here is from genome assembly GCA_037974665.1 of Ehretia macrophylla. Lineage (NCBI taxonomy): Eukaryota > Viridiplantae > Streptophyta > Magnoliopsida > Boraginales > Ehretiaceae > Ehretia > Ehretia macrophylla. The sequence goes on along the minus strand of CM075770.1, from coordinate 81,291,641 downwards.
CCCGGATCGTACGTCGTGAGCTGTTAAAAGGACGATAACCTTACTCGCGGGACATTAGAGGGCCCTACAAGGCATCGATATCACGTCTTAAGAGGATGCTCCTTTGTTGAAGTGGATGGGTTGTAGTTAAGGCCATTGGGCCTTTTGAATGGGCCATCTCTCTAGGATGGGACTGTGAACCGTTAACAAATAAAGGAATTGGGCCCTCAACATGACGGGTGCAATCATACCAGCACTAATGTATCGGATCCCATCAGAACTCTGAAGGTAAGCGTGCTTGGGCGAGAGTAGTACTTGGATGGGTGACCCCATGGGAAGTCCTCGTGTTGTACCCCATTTTCAAATTTTTTTGTCCTAGTTAGGGTTGCCAAGATACTTTTTCCACCAAATTTCTATTACCGAATCCCACAGAACAATGGGAGAGACAACTTCGCTTCACGTAGAGGCTGGGCCAGTAAACCAAGGGCATAGGGCTTGTGACCAGGTCTCCGTCGCTCCGGTGCCCATAACTTTTCATCGGAAAGGAGTTACAAGGCGCACAACATACTATTGTAGAGCTCTCTGAGAGCTTTACAATGGGGGCAACTAGCTTGCTCGCGGTGCCCATTTTTGGAGCCTAAAATTGAACGTTTTCATCAGTTTCAGGCCAGTTTTCTTCTTTTGCTCTATTTTTTCGTCCCGGATCATACGTTGTGAGCTGTTAAAAGGACGACTACCTTACTCGCGGGACATTAGAGGGTCCTACAATGCATCGATATCTCGTCTTGTGTGGATGCTGCGTTGTTGAAGCAGATGGGTTGTCGTTAAGCCCATTGGGCCTTTTGAATTGGCCATCTCTCTAGGCTGAGACTGTGAACCGTTAACAAATAAAGGAATTGTGCCCTCAACATGACGCATGCGATCATACCAGCACTAATGCACCGGATCCCTTGAGAACTCCAAAGTTTAGCGTGCTTGGGCTAGAGTAGTACTAGGATGGGTGACCCCTTGGGAAATCCTCGTGTTGTACCCCCTTTTTTAATTTTTTTTCCCTGGTTAGGGTTGCCAAGATACTTTATCCGCCAAATTTCTATTACCGAATCCCACGGAACACTGGGCAAGAAAACTTCGCTTCTCGTAGAGGCTGGGTCCTCAAACTGAGGGTGTAGGGCTTGTGACTAGGTCTCCGTCGCTCCGGTGACCATAACTTTTGATCCGTACGGAGTTACGCGGCGCACAGCATACCGTTGCAAAGCTCTCCGACAGCTCTACGAAGGGGGCAGTGAGCTTGCTCGTTGTGCCCTTTTTGGAACCCAAAATCGAATGTTTTTATCAGTTTCAGGCCACTTTTCTTCTTTTGCTATGTTTTTCTATCCCGGATCATACGTCGGGAGCAGTTAAAAGGACGACAACCTTACTCGCGGGACATTAGGGGGCTCTACAATGTGTCGATATCACATCTTGCTAGGATGCTGCATTGTTGAAACAGATGGGTTATCGTTAAGCCCTTTGGGCCTTTTGAATTGGCCATCCCTCTAGGCTGGGACTGTGAACCGTTAAGACATAAAAGAATTGTGCCCTCATCGTGACGGGTGCGATAATACCAACACTAATGCACCGGATCCCATCAGAACTCTGAAGTTAAGCGTGCTTGGGCGAGAGTAGTAGTAGGATGGGTAACACCCTGGGAAGTCCTCGTGTTGCTCCCCCCTTTTAAACTTTTTTTGCTTCGGTTTGGGTTGCCAAGATACTTTATCCACCACATTTCTATTATCGAATCCCACGGCTCCTTGGACAAGACAAGTTCACTTCACGTGGAGGCTGGGCCCGCAAACTGAGGGTGTAGGGCTTGTGATCAGATCTCCATCGCTCCGGTGCCCGTAACCTTTTATTCGTAAGGAGTTACGCGGCACACAGCATACCGTTGCAAAGCTCTTCGACAGCTCTACAAATGGGACAGTGAGCTTGCTTGCTGTGCCCTTTTTGGAGCCCAAAATCGCACGTTTTTACCAATTTCAGGCCACTTTTCTTCTTTTGTTCTGTTTTTCCGTCCCGGATCGTACGTCGTGAGCTGTTAAAAGGACGACAACCTTACTCACGGGACATTATAGGGCCCTACAATGCGTCGATATCATTTCTTGCGAGGATGCTGCGTTGTTAAAGAGGATGGGTTGTCGTTAAGCCAATTGGGCCTTTTTAATGGGCCATCTCTCAAGGCTGGGACTGTGAACCATTAACAAATAAAGGAATTGTGCCCTCAACATGATGGGTGCGATCATACCAGCACTAATGCACCGGATCCAATCAGAACTCCGAAGTTAAGCGTGCTTGGGCGAGAGTAGTGCTAGGATGGCTGACCCCCTCGCAAGCCCTCGTGTTGCAACCCCTTTTCAATTTTTTTTGCCCTGGTTAGGGTTCCCAATATACTTTTTCTAGCAAATTTCTATTACCGAATCCCATAGAACGTTGGGCAAGACAACTTTGCTTCACCTAGACGCTAGGCACGCAAACCGAAGGCGTAGTACTTGTGACCAGGTCTCCGTCGCTCTGGTGTCCATAACTTTTGATCTGTAAGGTGTTACGCGGCGCAAAGCATATCGTTGCAAAGCTCTCTGAGAGCTCTACGACGGGGGCAGTCAGCTTCCTCGTTGTGCCCATTTTTGGAGCCCAAAATCGAATGTTTTCATCAGTTTCAAGCCACTTTTCCACTTTTGCTCTGTTTTTTCATCCCAGATCGTATGTCCTGAGCTGTTAAAAGGACGAAAACCTTACTCGTGAGATATTAGAAGGCCATACAACGTGTCAATATCACGTCTTGCGAGGATGCTGCGTTGTTGAAGCGGATGGGTTGTCATTAAGCCCATTGGGCCTTTTGAATGGGCCATCTCTCTATGCTGGGACTGTGAACCGTTAACACATAAAGGAATTGTGTCCTCAACATGACGGGTGCGATCATACCAGCAATAATGCACCGGATCCCATCAGAACTCTGAAGTTAAGCGTGCTTGGGCGAGAGTAGTACTAGGATAGGTGCCTCCCTGGGAAATCCTCGTGTTGCAACTCCTTTTCAATTTTTTTTGCCCTGGTTAGGGTTGCATAGATACTTTATCCACCAAATTTCTATTAGCGAATCCCACGAAACATTGGGCAAGACAACTTCGCTTCACGTAGAGGCTAGGCCCGCAAACCGAATATGAGGCCCGACCCTGATTTGCGTGCGAAACCTCGCTTCGTGTGCCCTAGCCTAGATTTACGTGCCATGCATTGAATTACGCGCATTCATTTAGGGTTACGTGCATTTACTTGAAAAACGTACGTTTGTCTCGTAGTTCGTGTCATACCTCGTAGTGCGTGCCCTAGACCTAGAAAAGCGTGCCTTCACGCTAATCAAGAAAGCATCTTTCATGGAGCACTAGACTATTAAACAAACCTACAAAATCCACTATCAATATAATAATCCTAATTCAACTCACTAGAAGACAAAAAATGCACCAAACACTAAACATTCTTCATTCTTTATTCCTTTTCTTTTTGTACTCCCAAACACAAGCAATAAAATAAGCTTAACCAAGACAAAATTCAGAATTTTTCCACATGCTTGGCCGACCACTAGGTGGCATTTGTGCATGCTTATTCAATTTAATTTAATTCCTAGACACATTGGACAAACTATGACACAAAATGCATAAAACAAATGACCAAAACCACCTCAAATCTCTCTCTTGCTCGACCAAAAACTCATAGCCCATGCTAACATTTCAAAATTCCACCTTGAAGACACAAAAAATTCAGATTTGGAAGCCCAAGGCCGACATGCTCCTCAAATTTGCAAAAGACTTCATTGTTTGTCATTTCTTCATTTCTCTTTCATTCTTTTCTCTCTTCATCTCATTCTCCTCTCTCATTCTCGGCCTTGGCTGAGTTCTTCATCTCCATAGCTTCTCTTCTTCACACCATAGCTAAGCAAAGCAAGCTACAAGCAAAGAACCTCAACCGAGCTAGCTAGGAGGTGAAAATTACACATGCATGTGCATTGAAGACTCTATTCGGCCTAGGTAAGCTTCTTGGCATCCATTTCTTTTCTTCATGTTCTAACTTCATGCATGTGCTAAGAGATTTATCACTAAGCTAGGAAAAATAGAGAAAAGCTAGTTGGGTTTTCGGCTAACCAAGGAGAGGAAGAAGGTTGTGCTTCAACAAAGGTTTTTGAGCATCTTGTGGTTGATTGCTAAGGTGAGGGTTAAAACCTTTTGAAAACTCTTCAAAAATTCACATGCATGCTCATAAATGTGTGTTTTTGTTTCTTTACTTGAGCTATATGGTCGTTCATAAGCTTAAACAACCATGCATGGCAAGATCTTGGCTTGAAATTGATGCTAGGTGAAGTCGAAATTGTTGACAGCTCTCTGACCAGACTGTTAGAGGTATGTTTATCTAGGAAAATGATTTTGAAAATGCTTTAAAATTGGTAGGTGACTAGTTTGGACAGTTTGGAACAGTTTTCCCAGAAATAGGCCAAAGCTAATTTTGAATCTATGGTCCTCAAAATGGCAAATCTTTAAAATGTGTCCAAATCTGGAAATCTGGAAAAAATGAAGCAGGTTTTGGCAGATGCACTGACCTTGTGGAACGAACCATATTTGACTTAGTAAATAATGTCCAAAATGCATGAAATTTGGTTTGCTGCTAGATTGTTCAGTTATGGAAAATTTTGTCAGAAATGGACCAAGGATAAAACTGACCCTAAGGACCTCAAAAACGTCAATTTCTGAAAAGTGTGCAAATCTGGACAGTTTTGTGCTATTCCACTGTTTCGGCTATATCTAATGATCCCGAACTCCAATTGATGCAAGGTTTGTTTCTGATTTTATTTAACTTCTTAAGATTTAAATTGAAATCTTATTCACTGAATTTGGATCTTGTTTGCTTATCCAATTGATTGTGAGAAGACAGCCTATTGCAGTAAGGGTTTCACTTAATGTTGTGCTTAGAAAAATTGTTGTGACTCCTCTTGTTGGATTAAATGCTTGGGATTGTAGCTACGGGATGTTGTGTGGACTGTTTTGAATGTTTGAGGATGTTGAATTAAGTGATGCATGGTTTGAGATTGACTTTGAGTTGGGTTGAGGCTCAAATTGCACAAAAATACATGAAATGGAAACCCTAATGACTAGATAGTTTTGCTAAGTATTGATCATTTGGATATTGCGTGGGAATTATATGCTTAGTGGGCTGCCCGTAAATGACTTATAACTTCAAATGTGATTTTGACCATTGCATGTTGACAAATAAGCTTTTCTTGCACCCGAACCCATGATTGATGTCATTGCATGTTGAATAATCTTATCACTTGATCACATGGGCTTCTTATTGAGTTATATGACCTGTTTTACATGTGTTGCATGGCTGCCCGTTTAATTTTCATATAACTCTATATGCCTTTCAAGTGAAATTTCCTGTCTTATCGTGGCCTGCTTGTTTACCTGTCAATGTGCAATCTTATGACTGTCCGGAGGCAACCTACTTTGTTGTCCCCCTACTGTGATATATTACCTGTCATGAATGTTCATTGCATACAAGGTTGCAACCTTTCCTGTTGGCATGGTAGCGATCACGCACATCGGGCGGCATCGGGCTTGCCGGTGCACCCGTGACTACCATGGTCCCATTCCCTCTCTCGCTTGGGGGCTAGACTTCCTCGGAGAGTTGGGTCGTAGGATTTCGGGGTACATCGGAGTACACCCACAAGGCGTGTTTGGGGAATGATTTGAAATCGGCCGCAACAACTGATCCTGGAACTGATCTGAGAGCAAAAGCTCACTGTATCCTTTTTACTATGTGTATAAGTACTCTCGCTTGGTTCCTAGAGAACCTCGGGGAGGAAAGACCGGTATTCTTGTTTATGTACTTATACTCTGTCATGTTCATGCTTGCAAAAAAGATTTTTCATAAGTTGAACTGGAAAATGAATTTCAAAACTTATTTCTCGTTCCCCCTCGCTGAGTTCATAAGGACTCACCCTCTTTTATCATCTCAGGTGAAGAAGACCCAGAACAGGTACCCGAGGACGGTGTGCCTAATGATGAACCTCTGGAGTGACTGCCTGTCATTATTTGTTTTGCTTGAATGTGACTACTTGTGAACTTTATTTTACTTGAAGACTATTTCCTTTTGTGTTACTCGATGTCATGATGTAAAAGACCCCCGTTGTAATTTGGGGTCTAATTTTGGTTTGTACTTATATTAAGTAGACTGACGCTAGACATAACACTACTATGATCGTTTTGCTTTTATCACCGCGAGTATCTATCTTAGGTTATGACGCTTTAGTTAAGAACTAAGTAAATGAATTTATCCAATCTCAACAGGTACTTGCTATTGAGCTAAGATCAACAAGTATATTTGTAACGAGGACAAATAAACAAATGAGACATAGTATCATGCTAGGTTATAAATCAAACGGGACGTCGGAATAACCAATAGGCAATTCAATTGATGGTAAAATAGTAATCTTAGTCGGAAATGAATTTGAGATGGTAAATTTTGAGGCGTTTAGAGAATTAGGTTAAACCAAAGGGCCTATTACAGCCGTTATGCTGCCAGATTTCCAGAAAATTTTGGAGTCTAGGATAAAACGTTAAGTGCTAAACCTCCTTGAACGATTAAGTATGTGAAAGGACTTGAATGTTTAGATCACACCCTAGTCTAACCTTTATAGGCCGGGTTGGGGCGTGACACCGAGGGCGTGGGGCTTGGGACCAGGTCTCCGTCGCTCCAATGCCCATATCTTTTTATCCGTAATGAGTTACGCGGAGCATAGCATACTGTTGGAAAGCTCTCCGAGAGCTCTACGACGGGGGCAACAAGCCTGCTCTCTTTGCCCATTTTTGGAGCCCAAAATCAAAAGTTTTCATCTGTTTCAGGCTAGTTTTCTTCTTTTGCTCTGTTTTTTCGTCCCGGATCGTACGTCGTGAGCTGTTAAAGGACGACAACTTTACTCGCTGGACATTAGGGGCCCTACAACGCGTCGATATCACGTCTTGCTAGGATGTTGTGTTGTTGAAGTAGATGGCTTTTCGTTAAGCCCATTGGACCTTTTGAATTGGCCATCTCTCTAGGCTGGGACTGTGAACCGTTAACACATAAAAGAATTGTGCCCTCAACATGACGGGTGCGATCATACCAGTACTAATGCATCGGATCCCATCAGAACTCCGAAGTTAAGTGTGCTTGGGCGAGAGTAGTACTAGTGTGAGGCCCGACCTTGTTTTGCGTGCGATACCTCATTTCGTGTGCCCTAATCTAGATTTGCATGCCTTGACCTAGGTTTAAGAATTGTGTTCATTTTGTGTGCCATGCATTGAATTACAATCATTCATTTAGGGTTGCGTGCATTTACTAAAAAAATGTGCATTTGTCTCGTAGTTTGTGACCTACCTCGTAGTGCGTGCCCTAGACCTAGAAAGCGTGCCCTCACGCTAATCAAGAAAGCATCTTACACGAAGCACTAGATCATTAATTAATCCTACAAATTCCACTAACTATTATTAAATTACTAATTCAACCCACTAGAAGACAAAATCTCACAAAAAGCTAGACATTCCTTATTCTTTATTCTTTATTCTTTTTGCACTTTCAACACACAATTAAATAATGCTTAAAAGATGACAAAAAAATCAGATTTTTACTTGCCTTGGCCGACCACTTTGTGAGCCTTGTGCTTGCTTTGCATAATTCAAATCTTATTCCCAAACATTTTATGACACAAATGCATAAAAAATTGCTCAAAACCTCCTCAAAACTCTACCATTCTCGACCATGCTCCCTTGCCCATGCTAAACACTTCAAAATCCAAGCATCTTGAAGACATAAATCTGATTTTGCTATGCCCAAGGCCGAATATGCTTCATCTTTGCAAAGCCATCATTTTTTTTTCTTCATTCTCTCATTTCCTCACATTTCTCTCTCTCCCTCTCATTCTTCTCTCTCTCTCTCGGCCCTAGCTGAAAATTGTTGACTTCATAGCCCATCTTCATCACACCATAGTTAATCAAGACAAGCAACAAGCAAGGAGACTCGATCAAGCTAGCTAAGATGCAAGAATCACACATGCATGCTCTTTGAGTCACCATTTTGGCCTAGGTAAGTTTACTAGCTTCCATTTCTTTTCTTCTTGTTCTAACCACATGCATGTACTAAGAACTTGGCCACTAAGCTAGGAAAAATAGAGAGAAATCGGGTGGTGTCTTGGCTAAGAACGGAAGAAGAAGAAAATTGTGCTTCATCAAGTTTTGTGCATCTTCTTGTTGATTTGCTAAGGTGAGGGATAAAACCTTTTGAAAATCCTTCAAAAATCCACATGCATGCTCTTAAATGTTTGTCTTTGCTTCAGTACTTGAGTTATATGTGTGTTCATAAGCTTTTACAACCATGCATGGCAAGATTTTGGCTTGAAGTTGATGATAGATGAAATCAGGTTTGTTGACAGCTCTCTGACTTGTTGTTGCGAGGTATGTTTGGCTAGGAAAATGATGTTTAAAATGCTTGAAAATTGGTAGGTGACTATTTTTGCCAGTTTTGAACATTTTTCACAGAAATGTGTCCTCAAAATGGCGAATCATTAAAATGTGTCCAAAACTGGAAGTCTGGAAAAATGAAGCAGGTTTTGGCAGATGCACTGACCTTGTGGAACGAACCAGTTTTGACTTAGTAAATGATGTCCAAAATGCATGAAATTAGGTGTGCTGCTAGATGTTTCAGTTCTGGACATTGTTTTCAGAAATGGACTAAGTACAAATCTGACCCTAAGGACCTCAAAAATGACAATTATTGAAATGTGTGCAAATCTGGACAGTTTTGTGCAATCCCACTGTTTTGGCGATAACTATTGGACCCGAACTCCAAATGATGCAAGGTTTGTTTCTGATTTTAGTTTACTTCTTAAGCTTTAATTTGAAATCTTATTCACTGGAATTGGATATTGTTTGCTTGTCTTAATTATTGTGGGAGAACAGCCTATTGCAGTGAGGGTTTCATTTAGTCATATGCTTAGAAAAATTGTTGTAACTTCTCTTGTGGTATTAATTTCTTGGGATTGTAGCATTGAGATGTTGTGTGGACTGTTTTGAGTACTTGGGGATGTTGAATTAAATGATGCATGGCTTGAGATTGAGTTTGAGGTGACTCGGGGCTTAATCGCACGGGTAAGCACGATATTGAAACCCTAGCAACTAGGTAAACATGCTAAGTGTTGATCCTTCGAATATTGAGTGTAATTATATATTTAGTAGGCTGCCTGTAGTTGCCTTATAGCCCTAAATGTGATAATGATTTGTTGCATGTTGACAAATAGGCCTTTCTTGCATCCGAACCACGTAGATTGTTGTTGCATGTTGAATAACCTTATTATTTGATTACGTGGACGTTGAAATGAGTTATAAGACCTGATTTACATGCGTTACATGGCTGCCTGTTTAATGTTCATATAACTCCATATGCTTTTCATGTGAAATTACTTGTCTATTCGTGCCTCGCTTGTTTACTTGTCAATGTGCAATCTTATAACTGTCCGGAGGCAACCTACTTTGTTGTCCTCCTAATGTGATATATTAAATGTCATAAATGTGCATTGCATACAAGGTTGCAACCTTTCATTCTGGCGTGGTAGCGTTCACGCGCACCGGGCTGCATCGGACTTACCGGTGCAACCGTGACTACCATGGTCCAATTCCCTCTCTCGCTTGGGGGCTAGACTTCCTCGGAGAGTTGGGTCGTAGGATTTCGGGGTACATCCGGAGTACACCCACTTGGCGTGTTAAGAGGATGATTTGAAGTCGGCCGTAACAACTGAGAGCAAAAGCTCACCGTATCCTTTTTCTATATGTATAAGTACTCTAGCTTGGTTCCTAGAGAACCTCGGGGAAGAAAGACTGGTAATTGTGTTCCTTTACTTTATATTATTGTTAAGTACTTAATTGTGTTATATTCATGCTTGCAAAAGGATTTTTATAAGTTGAACCGGAAAATGAGTTTCAAAACCTATTTCTCATTCCCCCTCGCTGAGTTCATAAGGACTCACCCTCTTTTTTTCATCTCAGGTGAAGAAGATCAAGAACAGGTACCTGAGGACGATGTGCTTAACGATGATTCCTTGGAGTGATTGCCTGTCCTATGTGCTTTGCGTGATTATGGCTATTTGTGAACTATGCTACTTGAAGACTATTTCTTTTCATGTTGCTCAATGTTTGTAATGTAAAAGACCCCCGTTGTAATTTGGGCTCTAATTTTGGGTTGTACTGATATTAACTAGACAAACACTAGACACTACTATGATCGTTTTGCTATTATTACTGCTAGTTTCTATACTAGGATAATGAAGTATTAGGTAAAGGCTAAGTAAAATGAACCAACGAAATCTTAAGTAGGTACACGTTATTAAGCTAAGATCAACAGGTACTTTTGTAACAAGGATTAACAAATGAACGAGACATAGTATCCTACTAGGTTATTAATCAAACGAGACATAAAGACAACCAGTAGGCATTTCAATTGATGATAAATAGTAATCTTAGTTGGAAATGAATTTGAGATGGTAAATTTTGAGATGTTTAGAGAAATTAGGTTAAACCAAAGAGCCCAATTATAGCCATTATGCTGCCGGTTTTCTGGAGAATTTGTGGAGTTTAGGCCAAAACGTTAAGTGTTAAATCTTCATAAACGGTTAAGTATGTGATATGACTTGAATGTTAGATCACACCCTAGTCTAACATTTATAGGCCGGGTTGGGGTGTGACACCTTATATCTTAATGGTATTAGAGCTTAGATTGCTTAAGCTGGGTTTAACTCTCGGACCATGGGTAGAGCCCTAAGATAATTAGGATGACTTGTTTGTATGTTATTGTGTGGTAATGTTAAATGTGTCTTCTATGTTCTATGTGCTTAAGTTTAACATGTCTTAATTATTTCTAGAGTTATGTATCTATGTTATGTTGCATATCTTATGCATTAAAATTCTTGTTTATCGTATTTCAATAAATTGTGCATCGTAATTTGTGCCTATAGATGGCTAGCCCTAGTACCCGCACTACTAATAGGAGCGGTGAACCCCAAGAGACCGGAGACGCCTATCAAACTAATCCCGGCATGGCTATGTTTAACATGATAGCAAATGCCATAGATCGCGTATCACGAGTGATGGAGCTCCAGGATGCATGTGAGGCCAACAACAACAACAACAGGAATGATGGTAACCATGGGAGACATAGCAGAATGAGGGATTTTCTTGACTTTCGCCCGTCCAAATTCCACGGGGAAGCTGATGATGAGAAAGCAGAGGCTTGGATGTCCGAGGTCGAGAAGATTTTCAGGCCACTTGATTATATTGATAAAGAGAAGGTCGAGTTTGCTGTGTTTCTGTTGCACGGGGATGCTGAACATTGGTGGCACACTGTGGAGGCACTGTGGGAAACTGATCAGACACCTCGCTTGTGTGGTAATTTTGTTAAGGCATTCAAGGAGAAATATATACCTGCAGTTTCCAGGCAGAGGTAGATTGAGGAGTTCATGGACTTCACCCATGATAACATGACTGTGGCCCAGTACGAGGCTCATTTTGACCGACTGTCCCGTTATGCTCAATATATGGCTAGTACTCCGGAGGCAAAGATGTGGAAATTTACGACTGGATTGAGGCCAGAGATTCAGGACCAGTTGGCTTCTCATGACTTCAATACCTATTCTGCTCTCTTTGCTGCTGCTTCCCGAGTTGAGAAGATGAAACTTGATAGAGCCGGTTCGAGTCAGACGAACAACAAACCATACTAGCCTCCAGGTCAGCAGAGGAAATTCCAGAGCCAGAGTGGTAATCAGGGCAGAGCCAGAACAGACCAGTGAATAACCATGGCCTGACGAAAGTGCCATCATCCTCTTCCACCCGCGGATCCACAGGTAGTTCACTTGTTACTCAGTCTGTCAACTGTTCTTACTGTGACAAGAAGGGTCATACCGAGGCCCAATGTTGGAAGAAGTCAGGACGATGTATGAGATGTGGCAGTGATCAGCATCAGATCAAGGATTGCCCTAAACGGCAGGCAGGATAGAATCAGGTTAAACCAGCCGGTAGAGGCAAGACTCCAGTTCCTAGAGTTCAGGCTCGAGCCTATGCTATTGAGTGCGAGGAGCTTCCAGAAGATACCGCTGTTGTTGAAGGTACATTCTTCATACTGAATCAACTTGTTAGGGTGCTAATTGATCTGGGTGCTACTCATTCATTTATTACTCCCTTATGTGTGGAACGTGTGAAACTGAAAGTTGTATGTTTACCATTCGAAGTAGAAGTTGGTACTCCGATGGGTTCTAAAGTTGTTACTAGCTCAGCTTGTAAAGCATGTAAAATCCAAATTAAGGATAGGGAATTCTCAGCCAATCTTATTGTATTACCTTTTCGAGACTATGAAGTCTTTTTAGGGATGGACTGGCTGGCAAAATATTATGCCCAACTAGATTGCCGGACAAAGATTATAACGTTCAGGGTACCTGGTCAACCAATACTAGAGGTAATGGGTCGAAGAGATTTCACCGGGAGTTCCATCATTTCATCTACGAAAGCAGTGAAGTCCTTGAGAAAAGGGTATAGTGGATACTTAGCTTACCTCATCAATAAGCCATCGGATAAAGCTAAGTTGGAGGAGATGCCAGTGATCAAAGACTATGCGGATGTGTTTCCAGAAGAATTGCCCGGTTTACCCCCAAATCAGGAGATCGAGTTCGTTATAGAGCTACTGCCTGGCACCCAGCCGATATCTAAAGCTCCTTATCGTATGGCACAGGCCGAGCTACAAGAATTGAAGGACCAATTGCAAGGATTGTTGAAGAAGGGGTTTGTTCAACCAAGTTCTTCACCGTGGGGTGCACCAGTTCTATTTGTGAAGAAGAAAGACGGAACGTTGAGGCTATGCATTGATTACCGAGGATTGAACCAAGTGATTGTCAAGAATAAATACTCACTTCCCCTGATCGACGAGTTGTTTGATCAACTTCAAGGAGCCAAAGTGTATTCGAAACTCAACTTGAGGAAATGGTACTATTAGTTGCGAATCAAAAAAGAAGATGTGCCTAAAACGGCTTTCAGGACAAGATACGGGCATTATGAATATGTGGTGATGCCATTTGGATTAACTAATGCCCCTGCAGCTTTTATGATTTGATGCACAGGGTGTTTCAACCCTACTTGGACCAATTTGTGGTGATCTTCATTGATGATATTTTGGTATACTCGAAATTCGAGGCGAAGCATGAGCAACATCTACGGTTGGTACTGTAGAAACCTCGAGAGCATCAATTGTATGCAAAGTTTAGCAAGTGCGAGTTTTGGTTGCAGCAGATTGCATTTTTGGGGCATATCATATCCCACGAGGGAATAGCGGTGGATCCAGCAAAGATAGAAGTAGTGATATCTTAGAAGAAGCCGGAAAACGTTACGGAGGTTCGGAGTTTTCTTGGTCTAGCCAGCTATTATCGGAGGTTCGTGAAGGATTTCTCTAAGATTGCAGGACCGTTTACAAAGCTCACTCAAAAGAAAACAAAGTTCGTGTGGGATGATAAGTGTGAAAACAGCTTTCAAGAGTTGAAGAAAAGATTGACTACCGCACATTTTCTTGCATTGCCTGAAGGAAGTCAAGGTTTTGTAATCTATAGCGATGCTTTGAAGGAAGGATTGGGTTGTGTGCTGATGCAAAATGGTAGAGTGATTGCGTATGCTTCTAGGAAACCGAAGGTATGAATAGAACTACCTGACGCATGATTTGGAGTTAACAGCTATTGTGTTTGCACTCAAGAAATGGAGGCATTATCTGTAGGGTAACAAGTTTGAGGTATTTACTGATCACAAGAGCTTGAAATACTTGCTCTCTCAAAAAGAGTTGAATATGAGGCAAAGGCGGTGGATAGAGCTTTTGGATGATTATAACTGCACAATCAATTATGTGCCCGGTAAAGCGAATGTAGTTACAAATGCTTTAAGTGGGAAAGCAAGCATGGCAAAACTGGAAGTCAAGGTGCAAGAGTTGTTGGAGGAAGCATTTTTGTGGAAACCACAATTGACTCGTAAAGGGCTACTTTTTGCCACTACGCAAGTTCAATCGACCTTGTTATCTAAGTTATGAGAGGCTCAACAGAAGGACCAACAATTTCAGAAGATTAAAGAAAGCAACACAGATTTCAAGTTTCATGATGATGGTGTTTGGAGGTTTAAGAATCGGATTTGTGTTTCTAATGAACCAGAGCTGAAAAAGAAGATTCTTCAAGAAGCCCATAATTCAAGATACACTATTTACCCCGGCTGTCACGCCCCAACCCGGCCTATAAAGGTTAGACTAGGGTGTGATCTAAACATTCAAGTCCTTTCACATTCTTAATCATTCTAGGAGGTTTAGCACTTAACGTTTTATTCTAGACTCCAAAATTTTTTCAGAAATCCGGCAGCATAACGGCTGTAATTGGGCTCTTTGTTTTGACCTAAATTTTCGAACAACCTCAAAATTTACCATCTCAAATTCAATTCCAGCTAAGATTACTATTATTCCATCAATTGAATTGCCTATTGGTTAATTCGACGTCCCGTTTGATTTATAACCTAGCATGATACTATGTCTCGTTTGTCCATTTATCCTCGTTTCAAAATATACCTATTGATCTTAGCTTATTAGTGAGTACCTGCTGAGATTGGATAAGTTCATTAACCTATTCCTTAACTTAGCATCATAACCTTTGATAGATATTAGCGGTTGTAAAAGCAAAACGATCATAGTAGTGTCATGTCTAGTATCAGTCTACTTAAAATAAGTACAAACCAAAATTAGCCCCCAAATTACAATGGGGGTCTTTTACATTAAGGACAACAACAACATAAGGTAAATAGTCTTCAAGCAGCACAAGGTACACAAGTAGTCACGTTCAAGCAAAACAACAATAACAGGAAATCACTCCAGGGGTTCATCATTAGGTACATTATCCTCGGGTTCCTGTACCTGTTCTTCTTCACTTGAGATGATAAAAGAGGGTGAGTCCTTATGAACTCAGCGAGGAGGGAACGAGAAATAAGTTTTGAAACTTATTTTCAGGTTAAACTTATGAAAATCCCTTTCTCAAACATGAATACAACAGAAATACAAGTACAGAAATACAAGTACAGAAATACAAGTATAGAACAGGAATACCGGTCTTTCCTCCCCGAGGTTCCCTAAGATCCAAGCGGGAGTACTTATACACATAATAAAAAGGATACGGCGAGCTTTTGCTCTCAGATTAGTTTCAGAATCAAAAGTTGCGGCCGACTTCAAATCATTCCCCAAAACACACCAGGTGGGTGTACTCCGAATGTACCCCAAAATCCTACGACCCAACTCTCCGAGAAAGTCTAGCCCCCAAGCGAGAGAGGGAATGGGACCATGGTGGTCACGGTAACACCGGCAAGCCCGATGCCGCTCGGCGTGCGTGATCGCTACCATGCCGACATGAAAGGTTGCAACCTTGTATGCAATGCATATTTATGACAGGTAATATATCACAGTAGGAGGACAACAAAGTAGGCTGCCTCCGAACAGTCATAAGATTGCACATTGACCAAGTAAACAGGCAGGGCACGATAAAACAGGTAATATATCACAGTAGGAGGACAACAAAGTAGGTTGCCTCTGGACAATCATAAGATTGCACATTGACAGGTAGACAAGCAAGGCACGATAAGACATGAAAATTTCACTTGAAGGCATATAGAGTTATATGAAAATTAAACGGGCAGCCATGTAACACATGTAAAACAGGCCATATAACTCATTAAGAAGTCCACGTGATCAAGTGATAAGATTATTCAACATGCAATGACATCAATCATGGGTTCGGGTGCAAGAAAAGCTTATTTGTCAACATGCAATGGTCAAAATCACATTTTAATGATTTGCCATTTTGAGGACCTTAGATTCAAAATTGGCTTCGGCCTATTTCTGGGAAAACTTTTCAAAACTGTCCAAACTAGTCACCCACCAATTTTCAAGCATTTTCAACATCATTTTCTTAGCTAAACGTACCTCGAACAGACTGGTCAGAGAGCTGTCATCCATTTCGACTTCACCTAGCATCATTTTCAAGCCAAGATCTTGCCATGCATGGTTGTTTAAGCTTATGAAAGACCATATAGCTCAAGTACAGAAGCAAATACACACATTTATGAGCATGCATGTGAGTTTTTAAAGAGTTTTCTAAAGATTTTAACCCTCACCTTTGCAATCAACCAAAAGATGCTCAAAAACTTGTTGAAGCTTCAAATCTCTTCTTCTTCTTGCTTAGCCGAGATTCCAACTTGGTTTTCTCTATTTTCCTAGCTTAGTGACCAAGCTCTTAGTACATGCATGAGGTTAGAACAAGAAGAAAAGAAATGAAACCCTAAAAAGTCACCTACGCCCGAAATGAGCACTTCAAAGGGCATCCATGTGTGATTTTCGCATCCTAGCTTGTTTGCTTGAGTTTCTTTGATGATTGCTTGACTTGATCAACCATGGTGTGAAGAAGATGAGATATGGAAGGTGAGAAGTCAGCCCAAAACCGAAATGGAGAGAGAGAGTGAGAGGGAGAGAGAGAAAATGTGAGGAAAGTTAGAGAAATGAGAGAAAAATGAGGCTTTTGCAATTTTTTGAGCATGTGGTCAGCCTTGGGCTTCCAAATCCGAATTTTTGTGTCTTCAAGGTGGAATTTGAAATGTTAGCATGGGCCATGAGAGGGTTGGTCGAAAATGAGAGGAAATTGAGGTGGTTTTGGGCAATTTTTTTATGCATTGATAAGTGTTTTTGTGTCATGACTTGTCTAGAATCATTTGAATTAAACATGCATGCAAAAATCTGATTTTGTGTCATCTTTTGAATTGTTTTAACATGTGTGTAAGAGAATGTTGGGTATTTAGGGGTTTTAGGTAGAATAGAATATAGGGTATGTTTAGAGGTTTGTGAGATTTTGTCTTGTAGTGAGTTTAAAATATAATATTTAGGTGTTAGTGGATTTTGTAGAGATTTGAATTAGGATTATAATAATAGTTAGTGGATTGTCTATGATTATTTTATTGTCTTGTACTTTGTGTAGGATTCTTTATTGATTAGCGTGGTGGCACGCTTTCCTAAGTCTAGGGCATGCACTACGAGACACACACAGAAATCAATACAGGGCACGAATCACGAGGTAGACACGAACTACGAGGTAAGACACGGACTTCAAGACTAATGCACGCAATCCTAGGTAAATGCACGTAAACCAATGCAAGGCACGTAATTCAATGTAATGCATGCAAATCGAGGTATGACTCTTAAGCCTAGGTTAAGGTACGCAGTTTAAGGTTAGGGCACACGAAACGAGGTAACGCACGTACATCGAGGTCAGGGCACGTATTTTTAGGTACCGCACGTGAGTCAGGGATTAGGGCACACTATTCTAGGTCAAGGCACGTATGACGAGGCATGCACGAAAACCAAGACAGGACACGTAATCCATGGTCGGTCATATAATTAGGGGTCTATGGCAAGCAAATCAAGGTAACACACGTTATTCGGGGTCGGGCCTCACATCCTCCCCTCCTTAAAAGAATTTCGTCCCGAACTTCATTCTTGCCTATTGAGGTCATTTAGACGGACTCTGACCCTTGTTATTCTTCCTACTCTGGTTCGTCCTGTGTTTGGTGATCTCTTACCATAACCAATTCACTTCCTATGTTTCTCCAATCATTTAGTTCAGTGTGACCTCCACATTTATAGTTCTTTTCTTTGAACGACTCTATTCTCCATTTGATCTTAAGGTCAAGTTCATTAACTAAGGTTAGAGTCTTCAAACATAGTCATCAAAGTTGCATCGGTATTCTAACAATAGAACTGTAACTCCAAAATCATGACTCATGTTGTGTCAATCTCGCATTCATACCTCAAAAGGAATATCACAATAATTCTACGATCCTAGGGTGACATACGCTAATTTCAAGATGATAGGTCTATATCTGATTTACATATCCTATCTACTAGCTTCAGAACTGTTATCACATAGGCCATACACAAGTTACGGATCATCTCCACGATACGACTCTATTTTCAGGAAGAACTTACCAAGCAACTAATCCATCTCAAATTGTCATCTATCGGTAGTATCATAGTCCTTATCTCGTAGGTACATTAGATTAGCAAATCTTCTAATGACTAGTCTCCCGGTTATAGGCTCCTATTCATTAACATTCTTCCCTAGCTTCGTTAACCTTCAAGCTTGTAATCAAGAAGAAAGACCGTTGAGATTCATTAAACTCGAATTCTAGGGTTTATCAAGTATCAGCAACAGGTTGCCATCGAAATTGCATAGGTAAACTAATCATGTAATACTAGTTCAACTTTTCAAGTAAGCTTCATCAGCTTGTGATCTACCATTTATTCCTTATTCAAGTCTCTATTTTCACGTCTCGAGGCTTCAGAATTTCTTTCAATCTTAACCAAGACTCCTAAGACGAATAGTTTCAACCTCAAATAAATTCCACTCACCTCAATCCAAGGTTACGTCATACTTAAGAAGACAATGGTCCTACTCACTTAGCGACCTAGTCATTCCTTCGAACACTTAATGCCCGCCAATATATCTCCAACATTAATGTTACTAAGCTGGGTTCATAGCTATGTAAGTGATATCAATTCTCTACTAGGTTACCGGCCGTACAACAACAATCCTAGGACTATAAATGGGTACCGTAATGACCGAGCTCATAAAATACTTACACGAGATAACTTCAAGGTTGTATCAACATAATAATTATGACCACGAGGCATCCTTCAACATAACCTAATAGAACTTCAAAAGTAATTAACCACTTATTTAACTATCACTACAAGATTCACCCTCTATTCAACAACCACGATTCAAAGTCCACCGATCGCTAGTCTCTAGATGTGAAACGGTGCACATAGATACGGTGGTCTAACAATAGTCTCTTGGGTCATTATGACTCTAATTCATCCCTATCTTAACTCTATGAAATCTTATTCTTCTCATTTATATGTTCAACTAGCTAAGAGCATCAAGACTCATCGACCTTGGGTCTTAGGGTTCACCATGAATCATCATGCATACTCACTATTAGCTATTTAGGATTTCAAATCATACCCTAACAACTCCACTTTGCAACCAGATGCTTAATATCATTTCCATGGTTTATATACCGGGCCCATCGGTCTTACTTAGGGATATATGCTATCCAACATCCTCTAGGGTATCCAAACAACGAGTGCATAGGTTGACTTACTTGCATATTTACAGCTAAGTTCGAGGGACACCAAACTAATACCGTGTTTCTTAATATCGCAAATATCCAACTTAGGACCTTAGCAACGTTAGTCATCTAATGCATAATTCAATACCTTAAACTTCTATTCGACCTAACATTTAGGTGTAGTCTTCCGAACACAAGTTCTAGCTACGTGAATTCCTCGATTCCAACATCTCTGTATCTTGTTATACCAAAGATTCATCAGCCTTGTTAAACTTAGTTTCCAGAGTTGCCTACATGTCTTGAGGTTATCCATTGTTAAGTTACTTAAACACACTATTCATGCCTTAATAATCTAACCCTTATCGTCAATTTCCACGAGTTCATCTCTTAAACTCTAGGTCATAATCTTATCATTGAGTGAACTTGAAACTCGTTAATATACACCTCATTAGGTTCAACGATGGTTAATTGCAATCAAGTAAGGATTCGATCATATAAATAGTCTATTATACCATTTCAAGATATAAGAATTTGATTCAAAAGCAACTCATAAGTCAAACATCCATTATAAGCATATGAACATATATATACTACTACACATGTCCAATAAAATATTCTTATATCTAAGGAAAGTTGTATGTCCTTAACATTTATTCTTGAACCACAATTAGGAGAACGGTTTAACAGAATCAAGAACTCTATAGCTATAAAATTCATAACTTAATCACAAGCATATGTATTCCAAATATAAGGGGATAATTTTACCTCAGCAATTATACCTGTGCTACTCATTTTATACATATGCATATCCAATAATACATACTATCCATCGAGTACCTGTGAAGATGCGAGAAATCTCTAACCGAGCCTTTTCGTTCGTCCTGCACAAATTCACTTTCCTGAAAGTCCTAATCCTAACTATCTATATGTATAAACAGTCATTCATGGTTATGTAACATGCGCATGTATCAAGGAAGGAGTATAAAAGCATGCATGCATTATTGAGGACACTAACGTGTCGGTGTGCATGACACATAATACATATGTTCCACAAAGGCACATAATATTCAATACTTAAAGCAATTAAAGCACATTAGCACACATAAAAATATAAACAAGACATTATAATTACCTTAGGGCTTCTACCCATGGTCCGAGAGTTGAACCCGACTAACGCCTAGTTACTAAACTAAGCTCTGATACCATTCTAATATAAGGTGTCACGCCCCAACCCGGCCTATAAAGGTTAGACTAGGGTGTGCTCTAAACATTCAAGTCCTTTCACATTCTTAATCATTCTAGGAGGTTTAGCACTTAACGTTTTATTATAGATTCCAAAATTTTTCCGGAAATCCGACTGCATAACGGCTGTAATTGGGCTCTTTGTTTTGACCTAAATTTTCTAACAGCCTCAAAATTTACCATCTCAAATTCAATTCCAGCTAAGATTACTATTATTCCATCAATTGAATTGCCTATTGGTTAATTCGATGTCCCGTTTGATTTATAACCTAACATGATACTATGTCTCGTTTGTCCATTTATCCTCGTTTCAAAATATACCTGTTGATCTTAGCTTATTAGTGAGTACCTGCTGAGATTGGATAAGTTCATTAACCTATTCCTTAACTAAGCATCATAACCTGTGATAGATACTAGCGGTAGTAAAAGCAAAACGATCATAGTAGTGTCATGTCTAGTATCAGTCTACTTAAAATAAGTACAAACCAAAATTAGACCCCAAATTACAACGGGGGTCTTTTACATTAACGATAACAACAACATAAGATAAATAGTCTTCAAGCAGCACAAGGTACACAAGTAGTCACGTTCAAGCAAAACAACAATAACAGGCAATCACTCCAGGGGTTCATCATTAGGTACATTATCTTCGGGTTCCTGTACCTGTTCTTCTTCACCTGAGATGATAAAAGAGGGTGAGTCCTTATGAACTCAGCGAGGGGGAACGAGAAATAAGTTTTGAAACTCATTTTCCGGTTAAACTTATGAAAATCCCTTTCTCAAACATGAATACAGCAGAAATACAAGTACCGAAATACAAGTACAGAAATACAAGTACAGAACAGGAATACCGGTCTTTCTTCCTCGAGGTTCTCTAGGATCCAAGCGGGAGTACTTGTACACATAATAAAAAGGATACGTCGAGCTTTTGCTCTCATATTAGTTTCAGAATCAGAAGTTGCGGCCGACTTCAAATCATTCCCCAAAACACACCAGGTGGGTGTACTCCGGATGTACCCCAAAATCCTACCACCCAACTCTCCGAGGAAGTCTAGCCCCCAAGCGAGAGAGAGAATGGGACCATGGTGGTCACGGTAACACCGGCAAGCCCGATGCCACTCGGCGTGCGTGATCGCTACCATGCCGACAGGAAAGGTTGCAACCTTGTATGCAATGCATATTTATGACAGGTAATATATCACAGTAGGAGGACAACAAAGTAGGTTATCTCCGGACAGTCATAAGATTGCACATTGACCAAGTAAACAGGCAGGGCACGATAAAACAGGTAATATATCACAGTAGGAGGACAACAAAGTAGGTTGCCTCTGGACAATCATAAGATTGCACATTGACAGGTAGACAAGCAAGGCACGATAAGACATGAAAATTTCACTTGAAGGCATATAGAGTTATATGAAAATTAAACGGGCAGCCATGTAACACATGTAAAACAGGCCATATAACTCATTAAGAAGTCCACGTGATCAAGTGATAAGATTATTCAACATGGAATGACATCAATCATGGGTTCGGGTACAAGAAAAGCTTATTTGTCAACATGCAATGGTCAAAATCACATTTTAATGAGTTGCCATTTTGAGGACTTTAGAATCAAAATTAGCTTCGGCCTATTTCTGGGAAAAATGTTCAAAACTGTTCAAACTAGTCTCCCACCAATTTTCAAGCATTTTCAACATCATTTCCTTAGCTAAACTTACCTCTAACAGACTGGTCAGAGAGCTGTCATCCATTTCGACTTCACCTAGCATCATTTTCAAGCCAAGATCTTGCCATGCATGGTTGTTTAAGCTTATGAATGACCATATATCTCAAGTAAAGAAGCAAATACACACATTTATGAGCATGCATGTGAGTTTTTAAAGAGTTTTCAAAAGATTTTAACCCTCACCTTTGCAATCAACCAAAAGATGCTCAAAAACTTGTTGAAGCTTCAAATCTCTTCTTCTTCTTGCTTAGCCGAGATTCCAACTTGGTTTTCTCTATTTTCCTAGCTTAGTGACCAAGCTCTTAGTACATGCATGAGGTTAGAACAAGAAGAAAAGAAATGGAAGCCTAAAAACTCACCTAGGGCCGAAATGAGGACTTCAAAGGGCATGCATGTGTGATTTTCACATCCTAGCTTGTTTGCTTGAGTTTCTTTGATGATTGCTTGACTTGATCAACCATGGTGTGAAGAAGATGAGATATGGAAGGTGAGAACTCAGCCCAAAACCGAAATGGAGAGAGACAATGAGAGGGAGAGAGAGAAAATGTGAGGAAAGTGAGAGAAATGAGAGAAAAATGAGGCTTTTGAAATTTTTTGAGCATGTGGTCAGCCTTGGGCTTCCAAATCTGAATTTTTGTGTCTTCAAGGTGGAATTTGAAATGTTAGCATGGGCCATGAGTGGTTTGGTCGAAAATGAGAGGAAATTGAGTGGTTTTGGGCAATTTTTTTATGCATTGATAAGTGTTTTTGTGTCATGACTTGTCTAGAATCATTTGAATTAAACATGCATGCAAAAATCTGATTTTGTGTCATCATTTGAATTGTTTTAACATGTGTGTAAGAGAATGTTGGGTATTTAGGGGTTTTAGGTAGAATAGAATATAGGGTATGTTTAGAGGTTTGTGAGATTTTGTCTTGTAGTGAGTTTAAAATATAATATTTAGGTGTTAGTGGATTTTGTAGAGATTTGAATTAGGATTATAATAATAGTTAGTGGATTGTGTAGGATTATTGTATTGTCTTGTGCTTTGTGTAGGATTCTTTATTGATTAGCATCGTGGCACGCTTTCCTAAGTCTAGGGCACGCACTACAAGACACACATAGAAATCAATGCAGGGCACGAATCACGAGGTAGACATAAACTACGAGGTAAGACACGGACTTCATTAGTAATGCATGCAATCCTAGGTGAATGCACGTAAACCAATGCAAGGCACGTAATTCAATGTAATGCATGCAAATCGAGGTACGACTCTTAAACCTAGGTTAAGGTACGTAGTTCAAGGTTAGGGCACACGAAACGAGGTAACACACGTACATCGAGGTCATGGCACGTATTTCTAGGTATCACACGTGAGTCGGGGATTAGGGCATACTATTCTAGGTCAAGGCACGTATGACGAGGTATGCACAAAAACCAAGACATGACACGTAATCCAAGGTCGGTCATATAATTAAGGGTCTATGGCACACAAATCAAGGTAACACACGTTATTCGGGGTCGGGCCTCACACCGGCGGAACAAAGATGTACCGGGATTTGAAGCAACACTATTGGTGGAATAATTTGAAGAGAGAGATTGCGGAGTTTGTGGCACGGTGTTTAACTTGCCAGAGAGTCAAATCGGAACATCAATGACCCGGAGGTTTACTTCAGCCGTTGGAGATTCCTTAATGGAAATGGGAACATATAACCATGCACTTTGTTATGGACCTGCCCAGGTCACAAAAGGGTCATGACGCCGTTTGGGTCATAGTGGATAGATTGACTAAGTCGGCGCACTTCTTACCGATGAACAAGGAGGATAGTCCTGAGAAATTGGGAGATATATATGTGACGAAGATTGTAAGATTGCACGGGATGCCTGTGAGTATTGTATCGGATAGGGATCCTCGTTTTACTTCTCGATTTTGGAAGAGATTGCAAGAGGCTTTGGGAACGAAGTTGAGTTTTAGCACGGCTTATCACCCTCAGACTGACGGACAATCGGAGAGAACTATTTAGATTCTGGAGGATATGCTGAGGGCGTGTGTTTTAGATTTCGGAAAAGGTTGGGAGAAATATCTATCTCTAGCGGAGTTCGCCTATAATAATAGTTATCAGGCCACTATCGGGATGGCCCCATTTGAGGCGTTGTATGGACGAAAGTGTCGATCCCCAATTTACTGGGATGAAGTAGGTGAGATGAAGACTTTTGACCCAACCCTTCTACCTGAACTTATAAAGACTGTTGATAATATCCACCTCATCCGGAAACGGATGATTACCGCCTAAAGCAGGCAGAAGAGTTATGCAGACTGACAGAGATGGAGCCTAGAGTTTGAGGTCAGTGACAAGGTGTTCTTGAAGATATCACCTCGGAGGGGACTGATTAAACATGGCAAGGGTGGAAAGTTGAGCCCGAGGTTTGTAGGACCATTTCAGATAATTGAGAAAGTTGGCAAATTGGCGTATCGCCTGGCACCACCCCAAAACCTCTCCAATATTCTCGACGTCTTTCATGTTTCGATGCTACGAAAGTACCACCCTGACCCATCGCATATCTTGGAGCCAAAGCCGTTGTAGCTTCGGGAGAACTTGTCTTATGAAGAGAAGCCCATTCGGATCCTAGACCAGCAAGATCGGGAGTTGCGCAACAAAACTATACTGATGGTGAAGGTACTATGGGATCATCATGGAGTTGAAGAAACAATGTGGGAAAGGCGAGACCAGATGGAGCAGCAATATCCAGCTTTATTTCAAAGGTAATATTGAATTTCGGGATGAAATTCTTTTAAGGAGGGGAAGATGTGAGGCCCAATCTCGTTTTGCATGCGATACCTCGTTTCGTGTGCCCTAATCTAGATTTGCGTGCCTTGACCTAGGTTTAAGAATTGTGTTCGTTTTGTGTGCCATGCATTGAATTAGGTGCATTCATTTAGGGTTGCGTGCATTTACTATAAAAACGTGCATTCGTCTCGTAGTTTATGCCTTACCTCGTAGTGCGTGCCCTAGACCTAGGAAAGCGTGCCCTCACACTAATCAAGAAAGCATCTTACACGAAGCACTAGATCATTAATTAATCCTACAAATTCCACTAACTATTATTAAATTACTAATTCAACCCACTAGAAGACAAAATCTCACAAAAAGCTAGACATTCCTTATTCTTTATTCTTTATTCTTTTTGCACTTTCAACACACAATTAAATAATGCTCAAAAGATGACAAAAAAATAAGATTTTTACTTGCCTTGGCCGACCACTTTGTGATCCTTGTGCTTCCTTTGCATAATTCAAATCTTATTCCCAAACATTTTATGACATTCTATGACACAAATGCATAAAAAAATTGCTCAAAACCTCCTCAAAACTCTACCATTCTTGACCATGCTCCCTTTCCCATGCTAAACACTTCAAAATCCAAGCATCTTGAAGACATAAATCTGATTTTGCTATGCCCAAGGCCGAATATGCTTCATCTTTGCAAAGCCATCATTTTTTTTCTTCATTCTCTCATTTCCTCACATTTCTCTCTCTCCCTCTCATTCTTCTCTCTCTCTCTCGGCCCTAGCTGAAAATTGTTGACTTCATAGCCCATCTTCATCACACCATAGTTAATCAAGACAATCAACAAGCAAGGAGACTCGATCAAGCTAGCTAAGATGCAAAAATCACACATGCATGCTCTTTGAGTCACCATTTCGGCCTAGGTAAGTTTACTAGCTTCCATTTCTTTTATTCTTGTTCTAATCACATGCATGTACTAAGAACTTGGCCACTAAGATAGGAAAAATAGAGAGAAATCTGATGGTGTCTTGGCTAAGCAAGGAAGAAGAAGAAAATTGTGCTTCATTAAGTTTTGTGCATCTTCTTGTTGATTTGCTAAGGTGAGGGCTAAAACCTTTTGAAAATCCTTCACAAATCCACATGCATGCTCTTAAATGTATGTCTTTGCTTCAGTGCTGGAGTTATATGTGTGTTCATAAGCTTTTACAACCATGAAAGACAAGATTTTGGCTTGAAGTTGATGATAGATGAAATCAGGTTTGTTGACAGCTCTCTGACTTGTTGTTGCGAGGTCAGTTTGGCTAGGGAAATGATGTTGAAAATGCATGAAAATTGGTAGGTGACTAGATTTGCCAGTTTTGAACATTTTTTAAAGAAATAGGCCAAATCGAAGTGGTGAATCTTTAAAATGTGTCCAAATCTGGAAGTCTAGAAAAATGAAGCAAGTTTTGGCAGATGCACTGACCTTGTGGAACGAACCCGTTTTGACTTAATGAATGATATCAAAAATGCATGAAATTCGGTGTGCTGCTAGATGTTTCAGTTCTGGACATTTTTGTCAGAAATGGACTAAGGCTAGATCTGACCCTAAGGACCTCAAAAACGGCAAGTATTGAAATGTGTACAAATCTGGACAGTTTTGTGCAATCCCTCTGTTTTGGCGATAACTATTGGACCCGAACTCCAAATGATGCAAGGTTTGTTTCTGATTTTAGTTCACTTCTTAAGATTTAATTTGACATCTTATTCACTGGAATTGGAGATCTTATGCTTGTCTTAATGATTGTGGGAGAACAGCCTATTGCAGTGAGGGTTTCATTTAGTCATATGCTTAGAAAAATTGTTGTAACTTCTCTTGTGGTGTTAATTGCTTGGGATTGTGGCATTGAGATGTTGTGTGGACTCTTTTGAGTACTTGGGGATTTTGAATTAAATGATGAATGGCTTGAGATTGATTTTGAGTTGACTTGGGGCTTAATTGCACGGGTAAGCACGAAATGGAAACCCTAGTGACTAGGCGAACTTGCTAAGGGTTGATCCTTCGAATATTGAGTGTAATTATATGTTTAGTAGGCTGCCCGTAGTTGCCTTATAGCCCTAAATGTGATATTGATTCGTTGCATGTTGACAAATAGGCCTTTTTTTGCATCCGAACCACGTAGATTATTGTTGCATGTTGAATAACCTTATTATTTGATTTCGTGGATGTTGAAATGAGTTATATGACCTGATTTACGTGCGTTACATGGCTGCTTGTTTAATGTTCATATAACTCCATATGCTTTTCAAGTGAAATTACTTGTCTATTCGTGCCTCGCTTGTTTACTTGTCAATGTGCAATCTTATGACTGTCCGGAGGCAACCTACTTTGTTGTCCTCCTAATGTGATATATTAAATGTCATAAATGTGCATTGCATACAAGGTTGCAACCTTTCATTCTGGCATGGTAACGTTCACGCACACCGGGCGGCATCGGGCTTGCCGGTGCAACCATGACTACCATTGTCTAATTCCCTCTCTCGCTTGGGGGCTAGACTTCCTCGGAGAGTTGGGTCATAGGATTTTGGGGTACATCCAGAGTACACCCACTTGGCGTGTTAAGGGGATGATTTGAAGTCGGCTGGAACAACTGAGAGCAAAAGCTCACCGTATCCTTTTTCTATATGTATAAGTACTCTCGCTTGGTTCCTAGAGGACCTCGGGGAGGAAAGACTGGTAATTGTGTTCCTTTACTTTATATTATTGTTATGTACTTAATTGTGTTATATTCATGCTTGCAAAAGGATTTTCATAAGTTGAACCGGAAAATGAGTTTCAAAACCTATTTCTCGTTCCCCCTCACTGAGTTCATAAGGACTCACCCTCTTTTATCATCTCAAGTGAAGAAGATCAATAATAGGTACCTGAGGACGATGTGCCTAACGATAATTCCTCGGAGTGATTGCCTGTCCTATATGCTTTGCGTGATTTTGGCTATTTGTGAACTATGCTACTTGAAGACTATTTCTTTTCATGTTGCTCAATGTTTGTAATGTAAAAGACCCCCATTGTAATTTGGGGTCTAATTTTGGGTTGTACGATATTAACTAGACAGACACTAGACACTACTATGATTGTTTTGCTATTATTACTACTAGTATCTATAATAGGATTATGAAGTATTAGGTAAAGGCTAAGTAAAATGAACCAAACAAATCTTAAGTAGGTACACGTTATTAAGCTAAGATCAACATGTACTTTTGTAGTGAGGATTAACAAACGAACGAGACAGAGTATCATGCTAGGTTATTAATCAAACGAGACATCAAGACAACCAGTAGGCATTTCAATTGATGATAAATAGTAATCTTAGTTAGAAATGAATTTGAGATGGTAAATTTTGAGGTGTTTAGAGAATTAGGTCAAACCAAATAGCCCAATTACAACCGTTATGCTGCCGATTTTCCGAAAAACTTTGGAGTTTAGGCCAAAACGTTAAGTGTTAAATCTTCATAAACAGTTAAGTATGTGATATGACTTGAATGTTAGATCACACCTTAGTCTAACCTTTATAGGCCGGGTTGGGGCGTGACAACTTATATCTTAATGGTATCAGAGCTTAGATTGCTTAAGCTGGATTTAACTCTCGGACCATGGGTAGAGCCCCAAGATAATTAGTATGACTTGTTTGTATGTTATTGTGTGGTAATGTTAAATGTGCCTTCTATGTTCTATGTGCTTAAGTGTTTAACATGTCTTAATTATTTATAGAGTTATGTATCTATGTTATGTTGCATATCTTATGCATTAAAATTCTTGTTTATCGTATTTCCATAAATTGTGCATCATAATATGTGCCTATAGATGGCTGGCCCTAGTACCCGCACTACGAATAGGAGCGGTGAACCTCAAGAGACCGGAGATGCCTATCAAACTAACCCCAGCATGGCTATGTTTAACATGATGGCAAATGCCATGGATCGCGTATCACGAGTGATGGAGCTCTAGGATGCATGTGAGGCCAACAACAACAACAACAGGAATGATGGTAACCATAGGAGACATAGCAAAATAAGGGATTTTCTTGACTTTCGCCCGTCCAAATTCCACGGGGAAGCTGATGATGAGAAAGCAGAGGCTTGGATGTCCAAGGTCGAGAAGATTTTCAGGCCACTTGATTATACTGATGAAGAGAATGTGGAGTTTGCTGTACTTCTGTTGCACGGGGATGCTGAACATTGGTGGCACATTGTGGAGGCACTGGGGGAAACTAATCAGACACCTCGCTTGTGTGGTAATTTCGTTAAAGCATTCAAGGAGAAATATGTACCTGAAGTTTCCAGGCAAAGGCGGATTGAGGAGTTCATGCACTTGACCCAGGGTAACATGACAGTAGCCCAGTACGAGGCTTGTTTTGTCCGACTGTCCCGTTATGCTCAATATATGGTTAGTACTCCGAAGGCGAAGATGTGGAAATTTACGACTGGATTGGGGCCAGAGAGTCAGGACCAGTTGGTTTCTCATGACTTCGATACCTATTCAGTTTTCTTTGTTGCTGCTTCCCGAGTTGAGAAGAGGAAACTTGATAGAGCCGGTTCGGGTCAGCCGAACAAGAAACCATACCAGCCTCCAGGTCAGCAGAGGAAATTCCAGAGTCAGAGTCGTAACCAGGGCAGAGCCAGAATAGACTAGTGAATAACCGTGGCCTGACGAAAGCGCCATCAGCCTCTTCCACCCGCGGATCCACAGGTAGTTCACCTGTTACTCAGTCTGTCGACTGTTCTTACTGTGACAAGAAGGGTCATACCGAGGCCCAGTGCTGGAAGAAGTCAGGACGATGTATGAGATATGGCAGTGATCAGCATCAGATCAAGGATTGCCCTAAATAGCAGGCATGATAGAATCAGGTTAAACCAGCCGGTAGAGGCAAGAGTCTAGTTGCTAGAGTTCACGCTCCAGCCTATGCTATTGAGTGCGAGGAGCTTGCAGACGAGACCGCTGTTGTTGAAGGTACATTGCTCATACTGAATCAACCTGTTACGGTGCTAATTGATGTGGGTGCTACTCATTCATTTATTACTCCCTTATGTGTGGAACGTGTGAAACTGAAAGTTGTATGTTTGCCATACGAAGTAGAAGTTGTTACTCCGATGGGTTCTAAACTTGTTACTAGCTCAACTTGTAAAGCATGTAAAATCCAAATTAAGGATAGGGAATTCTCAGCCAATCTTATTGTATTACATTTTCGAGACTATGAAGTCATTTTAGGGATGTACTGGCTGGCAAAACATCATGTCCAACTAGATTGCCGGACAAAGATTATAACGTTCCGGGTACCTGGTCAACCAATACTAGAGGGAATGGGTTGAAGAGATTTCACCGGGAGTTCCATCATTTCATCTACGAAAGCAGTGAAGTCCTTGAGAAAAGGGTGTAGCGGATACTTAGCTTACCTCATCAATAAGCCGTCGGATAAAGCTAAGTTGGAGGATATGCCAGTGATCAAAGACTATGCGGATGTGTTTCCAGAAGAATTGCCCGGTTTACCCCCAAATCGGGAGATCGAGTTCGTTATAGAGCTACTGCCTGTCACCCAGCCGATATCTAGAGCTCCCTATCGTATGGCACCGGACGAGCTACAAGAATTGAAGGACCAATTGCAAGGATTGTTGAAGAAGCGGTTTGTTCAACCAAGTTCTTCACCGTGGGGTGTACCAGTTCTATTGTGAAGAAGAAAGACGGAACGTCGAGGCTATGCATTGATTACCGAGGATTGAACCAAGTGAATGTCAAGAATAAATACCCACTTCCCCTGATCGACGAGTTGTTTGATCAACTTCAAGGAGCCAAAGTGTATTCAAAACTCGACTTGAGGCAAGGGTATTATCAGTTGCGGATCAAAAAGGAAGATGTACCTAAAACGGCTTTCAGGACAAGATACGGGCACTATGAATATGTGGTGATGCCATTTGGACTAACTAATGTCCCAGCAGCTTTTATGGATTTGATGCATAGGGTGTTTCAACCCTACTTGGACCAATTTGTGGTGATCTTCATTGATGATATTTTGGTATACTCGAAATCCGAGGCGGAGCATGAACAACATCTGCAGTTGGTACTGCAGAAACTTCGAGAGCATCAATTGTATGCAAAGTTTTGCAAGTGCGAGTTTTGGTTGCAGCAGATTGCATTTTTGGGGCATATCATATCCCAAGAGGGAATAGTAGTGGATCCAGCAAAGATAGAAGCAGTGATGTCTTGGAAGAAGCCGGAAAACGTTATGGAGGTTCGGAGTTTTCTTGGCCTAGCCGGCTATTATCGGAGGTTCGTGAAGGATTTATCTAAGATTGCAGGACCGCTTACAAAGCTCACTCAAAAGAAAACAAAGTTCGTGTGGGATGATAAGTGTGAGAACAGCTTTCAAGAGTTGAAGAAACTATTGACTACCGCACCTTTTCTTGCATTGCCTGAAGGAAGTCAAGGTTTTGTAATCTATAGCGATGCTTCGAAGGAAGGATTGGGTTGTGTGCTGATGCAAAATGGAAGAGTAATTGTCTATGCTTCTAGAAAACCGTAGCCGTATGAATTGAACTACACGACGCATGATTTGGAGTTAGCGGCTATTGTGTTTGTACTCAAGAAATGGAGGCATTATCTATGGGGTAACAGGTTTGAGCTATTTACTGATCACAAGAGCTTGAAATACTTGTTCTCCCAAAAAGAGTTGAATATGAGGCAAAGGCGGTGGATGGAGCTTTTGGATGATTATAACTGCACAATCAATTATGTGCCTGGTAAAGCGAATGTGGTTGCAGATGCCTTAAGTAGGAAAACAAGCATGGCAAAACTGGAAGTCAAGGTGCAGGAGTTGTTGGAGGAAGCATTTTTGTGGAAACCACAATTGACTCGTAAGGGGTTACTTTTTGCCACTACGCAAGTTCAATTGACCTTGTTATTTGAGTTACGAGAGGCTCAACAAAAGGACCAACAATTTCAGAAGATTAAAGAAAGCAACACAGATTTCAAGTTTCATGATGATGGTGTTTGGAGGTTTAGGAATCGGATTTGTGTTCCCAATGAGCCAGAGCTGAAAAAGAAGATTCTTGAAGAAGCCCATAATTCAAGATACACTATTCACCCCAGCGGAACAAAGATGTACCGGGATTTGAAACAACACTATTGGTGGAATAATATGAAGAGAGAGATTGCGGAGTTTGTAGCACGGTGTTTGACTTGCCAGAGAGTCAAAGCGGAACATCAACGACCCGCAGGTTTACTTCAGCCGTTAGAGATTCGTCAATGGAAATGGGAACATATAACTATGGACTTTGTTATGGACCTGCCCAGGTCACAAAAGGGTCATGACGTCGTTTGGGTCATTGTGGATAGATTGACTAAGTCGGCGCACTTTTTACCAATGAACAAGGAGGATAGTCCTGAGAAATTGGGAGATATGTATGTGACGGAGATTGTAAGATTGCACGGGATGCTTGTGAGTATTGTATCGGATAGGGATCCTCGTTTTACTTCCCGATTTTGGAAGAGATTGCAAAAGGCTTGGGGAACGAAGTTGAGTTTTAGCACGGCTTATCACCCTCAGACTGACGGACAATCGGAGAGAACGATTCAAATTCTGGAGGAAATGCTGAGGGCGTGTGTTTTAGATTTCGGAAAAGGTTGGGAGAAATATCTATCTCTAACGGAGTTCGCTTATAATAATAGTTATCAGGCCACTATCGGGATGGCCCCATTTAAGGCGTTGTATGGACGTAAGTGTCGATCCCCAATTTACTGGGATGAAGTAGGTGAGATGAAGATTTTTGACCCGACCCTTCTACCTAAACTAATGAACAGTGTTGATAATATCCACCTCATCCAGAAACGGATGCTTACCGCCCAAAGCAGGCAGAAGAGTTATGCAGACCGACGAAGACGGAGTCTAGAGTTTGAGGTCGGCGACAAGGTGTTCCTAAAGATATCACCTCGGAGGGGACTTATTAAACTCGACAAGGGTGGAAAGTTGAGCCCGAGGTTTGTAGGACCATTTCAGATAATTGAGAAAGTTGGCAAATTGGCGTATCGCCTGGCACCACCCCAAAACCTCTCCAATATTCTCGACGTCTTTCATGTTTCGATGCTACGAAAGTACCACCCTGACCCATCGCATATCTTGGAGCCAAAGCCGTTGTAGCTTCGGGAGAACTTGTCTTATGAAGAGAAGCCCATTCGGATCCTAGACCAGCAAGATCGGGAGTTGCGCAACAAAACTATACTGATGGTGAAGGTACTATGGGATCATCATGGAGTTGAAGAAGCAACGTGGGAAAGGCGAGACCAAATGGAGCAGCAATATCCAGCTTTATTTCAAAGGTAATATTGAATTTCGAAACGAAATTCTTTTAAGGAGGGGAGGATGTGAGGCCCGACCTCGTTTTGCGTGCGATACCTCGTTTCGTGTGCCCTAATCTAGATTTGCGTGCCTTGACCTAGGTTTAAGAATTGTGTTCGTTTTGTGTGCCATGCATTGAATTACGTGCATTCATTTAGGGTTGCGTGCATTTACTAGAAAAATGTGCATTCGTCTCGTAGTTCGTGTCCTACCTCGTAGTGCGTGCCCTAGACCTAGGAAAGTGTGCCCTCACGCTAACAAGAAAGCATCTTACACGAAGCACTAGATCATTAATTAATCCTACAAATTCCACTAACTATTATTAAATTACTAATTCAACCCACTAGAAGACAAAATCTCACAAAAAGCTAGACATTCCTTATTCTTTATTCTTTATTCTTTTTGCACTTTCAACACACAATTAAATAATGCTTAAAAGATGACAAAAAAAATCAGATTTTTACTTGCCTTGGCCGACCACTTTGTGAGCCTTGTGCTTGCTTTGCATAATTCAAATCTTATTCCCAAACATTTTATGACATTCTATGACACAAATGCATAAAAAATTGCTCAAAACCTTGTCAAAACTCTACCATTCTCGACCATGCTCCCTTGCCCATGCTAAACACTTCAAAATCCAAGCATCTTGAAGACATAAATCTGATTTTTGCTATGCCCAAGGCCGAATATGCTTCATCTTTCCAAAGCCATCATTTTTTTTTCTTCATTCTCTCATTTCCTCACATTTCTCTCTCTCCCTCTCATTCTTCTCTCTCTCTCTCAACACTAGCTGAAAATTGTTGACTTCATAGCCCATCTTCATCACACCATAGTTAATCAAGACAAGCAACAACCAAGGAGACTCGATCAAGCTAGCTAAGATGCAAAAAATCACACATGCATGCTCTTTGAGTCACCATTTCGGCCTAGGTAAGTTTACTAGCTTCCATTTCTTTTCTTCTTGTTCTAACCACATGCATGTACTAAGAACTTGACCACTAAGCTAGGAAAAACAGAGAGAAATTGCGTGGTGTCTTGGGTAAGCAAGGAAGAAGAAAAAAAATGTGCTACATCAAGTTTTGTGCATCTTCTTGTTGATTTGCTAAGGTGAGGGCTAAAACCTGTTGAAAATCCTTTAAAAATCAACATGCATGCTCTTAAATGTATGTCTTTGCTTATGTACTTGAGATATATGTGTGTTCATAAGCTTTTACAACCATGCATGGCAAGATTTTGGCTTGAAGTTGATGATAGATGAAATCGGGTTTGTTGACAGCTCTCTGACTTGTTGTTGCGAGGTGAGTTTTGCTAGCCAAATGATGTTGAAAATGCATGAAAATTGGTAGGTGACTATTTTTGCCAGTTTTGAACATTTTTTAAAGAAATAGGCCAAATCGAATTTTGACTCTAAGGTCCTCAAACTGGCAAATGATTAAAATGTGTCCAAATCTGGAAGTCTGAAAAAATGAAGCAGGTTTTGGCAGATGCGCTGACCTTGTGGAACGAACCAATTTTGACTTAGTAAATTATGTCAAAAATGCATGAAATTAGGTTTCTACTAGGTTTTTCAGTTCTTGACATTTTTGTTAGAAATGGACTAAGGCTAAATCTGACCCTAAGGACCTCAAAAACGACAATTATTGAAATGTGTGCAAATCTGGACAGTTTTGTGCAATCTGGACATTTTTGTCAGAAATGGACTAAGGCTAAATCTGACCCTAAGGACCTCAAAAACGCACACCAGGCGGCATCGGGCTTGCCGGTGCAACCGTGACTACCATGGTCCAATTCCCTCTGTCGCTTGGGGGCTAGACTTCCTCGAAGAGTTGGGTCGTAGGATTTCGGGGTACATCCGGAGTACACCCACTTGGCGTGTTAAGGGGATGATTTGAAGTCGGCCGCAACAACTGAGAGCAAAAGCTCACCGTATCCTTTTTCTATATGTATAAGTACTCAAGCTTGGTTCCTAGAGAACCTCGGGGAGGAAAGACTGGTAATTGTGTTCCTTTACTTTATATTATTGTTATGTACTTAATTGTGTTATATTCATGCTTGCAAAAGGATTTTTATAAGTTGAACCCGAAAATGAGTTTCAAAACTTATTTCTCGTTCCCCCTCGCTGAGTTCATAAGGACTCACCCTCTTTTATCATCTCAGGTGAAGAAGATCAAGAACAGGTACCTGAGGACGATGTGCCTAACGATGATTCCTTGGAGTAATTGCCTGTCCTATGTGCTTTGCGTGATTATGGCTATTTATGAACTATGCTACTTGAAGACTATTTCTTTTCATGTTGCTCAATATTTGTAATGTAAAAGACCTCCGTTGTAATTTGGGGTCTAATTTTGGGTTGTACTGATATTAAGTAGACAGACACTAGACACTACTATGATCGTTTTGCTATTATTACTGCTAGTATCTATAATAGGATTATGAAGTATTAGGTAAAGGCTAAGTAAAATGAACCAACCAAATCTTAAGCAGGTACACGTTATTAAGCTAAGATCAACAGGTACTTTTGTAGCAAGGATTAACAAATGAACGAGACATAGTATCATGCTAGGTTATTAATCAAACGAGACATCAAGACAACCAATAGGCATTTCAATTGATGATAAATAGTAATCTTAGTTGGAAATGAATTTGAGATGGTAAATTTTGAGGTGTTTAGAGAAATTAGGTCAAACTAAAGAGCCCAATTACAGCTGTTATACTGCCGGTTTTTTTGAGAATTTGTGGAGTTTAGGCCAAAACGTTAAGTGTTAAATCTTCATAAACGGCTAAGTATGTGATATGACTTGAATGTTAGATCACACCCTAGTCTAACCTTTATAGGCCGGGTTGGGGCGTGACAACTAGGATGGGTGACCCCCTGGGAAGTCCTCGTGTTGCACCCCCATTTTCAATTTTTTTTGCTCCGGTTTAGGTTGCCAAGATACTTTATCCACCACATTTCTATTATCGAATCCCACGGCACCTTGTGTCACGCCCCGACCCAACCCTGCAAAAGGCCAAGCCCAGACTCGACACACGGACGGAGTCTCCTCTATACCGCGGACGTTCCGAAACCCTACATTCAATATAATATTCTAGAAACCACAACATTGATTTGTGACAACCCAACAATTTTTTTTAGAAAACATACATCTTTTTATTAACAACTTTGCAACCCAAAAATGATATGCATACTACACAATGATTTATGCCACTAAACAATTAACCATTAGCATGCATTTCCTTACTAGTCACATGAGTATATATTACAACATTCCAACTTTAAATCCATTACAACATAAGACCATCTAGGCCTCAAAATAGATACTACATACAAGGCTATAAGGCTCAAAATAAAGCGACAACCAAGCATTAAACACATCAAGCATGGCTCGCACAAAAGTCTGGCAACCAACCACCAGCAAAGCAAAAGAGTGCTATCACGGAAACACCTCCACCTGCTCTTCCTCCTCTATTACCTCAATAGGGTTTGCTTCAACTACTCCTGTAAAAATATAGTATATAAAGGAATGAGCAAAAACTATTGCTCAGCGAGGGCAATTGGTCTCAAGGATGGAGGTGAGAGGAGTATGCAATGCAATTAGCCAAGCAATTCATACAAACATTATATAGAGATACAAACAAAGCCATCAATAAAGCAAGGCAAGCATTAAAGCTATAAACACTTATTCAAAGGATACGATACTCTTTTCACGAGCAACTTTCAATCACAAATTCGATGACGACATGCCGGCCCAAACCACCTTATAACACCAGTTTTGAATACCCCGGAAGTATCCATCAATCTACGACCCAAATCTCCCTGGGAGGCAACCCAAGCGAGAAGAGGGAATAGCCACGGAGCTAGAGCAACCAACACTGGCAACCCGAGGCTACCCAGAGAGGCCCATCACTCACGCGCTGGACACTATGCAATGCAAGACTCGATACAAGGCGATAAACGAGCAATGTAGCCACACGTGGAATAATAACAAAGTAGGTTACTCTCGCATGCAATAGCAAGAGTTGATAAGCATTTCAATCAGAACCAATTCAAACAAGTATATCAAGCAACCCTAAGCATTCTATAGGCATAATATCAAGAAAACAAGCAAAATCACAAATTGGTCCCAACTATCAAAACACTACCATTTCCAAACGAGCTACAAGTTCTGGAAACCGACTTCGCCAATCCTCCTAGGTCACCATAGGGCACGTCTAAAGACCCCCAAACCCTACTTTACCCTAGAATTCGCGCAAAGCCCCGATTTCCCCATTTTCTCATTTGAACTACAACTATACCAACCAAACACCCAACCAACGCCATAATCGCACCAAAAGTGCTTCCATGGCCCCCCTAAACACTGCCAACACGCAAAACGAGAAAATGCCAAACTCGACCTAAACGACCCTGACTTTCACCAAGGTATATTTCTCATTTTTTCCATTACGCAACCTAAACAAACCATGCATTTAAGCATTCTGGCTCACCTAGCACCTTTTTACATCAACAGACAGCATAACAGCGCAACTTTATTGTTTCAAGGGTTTACTATTCACAAACTACTATTCAACAACCAATTTAAATTGCAATCTCAACATTTAACCGCAGAAAATGTTTAAAAGCTATAAATACATGTTCTACAATTGTCAAGGAACATTCTAGAAGCATCAAAACGATTTAAACAACAATCTACGGATAAATCTCAAAAATCAAAAAGTTGACATACATAACATTTAAATGCGCAAATAACGTGCTTCCCTCACCTTTGGCACTCCTAGTCGCTAGGAAAACAACGCTGGATGGCTCGGTAACAACCCCGCACGAGCTCACGCGAAGATTGGAAGTTTTGAAAGTTGAAAATGGTTTTTTTTTTCTCTTCAATATTTCGGCCAGCTCAAGGACTGAGTTTTCAGCTTTGTCTTTTATTTTTCTTTGTTATTTGCTTATTTAAAAGATGACAACTTGGTCAAAGGTCAAACCCCTTGGTCAACTAACTTAAAATTGGTCAAATAGCCTATTTTCATGCATTTTTAAGCTAAAACAACTAAGGAAATGTTAATTCTAGCTAACAACAATTAAATTATAAAATTTAAGGCACTAAAATACTAGTTTCACTATCTGCTGAGGACTAAAAGTCACCCTTTAACTATCGCTCTCGATATGCAATGCACGTTACGACAACAAAGAAGTAACAATCAAATCCCGAAGAATCTAGGAAAATATAATTTTCAAAATAATAAACAAGAAAATTTCACATTCCGGGCTCGGGTATTACACCCTCTCCCCCTTAAAACAATTGCGCCCATGCAATTCTTACCTGGTCAACAAACAACTCCGGATACTGATTCCGAACTTGGTCCTCTCTTTCCCAAGTCGCTTCCTCAAACCCATGATGATTCCACAGAACCTTTACTAACGGAATACTCTTTCTGCGAAGCTCCTGAATTTTTCGATCCACAATTCGAATCGGTTTCTCTTCATAGGATAACTTTTCTTCAATCTGCAAAGGCTCTGGTTCAAGTACATGTGAAGGGTCTGGATGGTATTTTCTTAACATTGACACATGAAAAACATTGTGCAGTCTCGACAAGCTCAGAGGTAAAGCTAACCGGTAAGCTAAAGGACCTACCTTTTCGGTGATCTCATACGGACCCACATACCTGGGACTAAGTTTCCCGCTCTTACCGTGCCGAATCAATCCCTTTCGAGGAGAAATCTTAAGAAACACCCAATCTCCCAAATCAAATTCAAGATCCCGACGGTGTTTATCTGCATAACTCTTCTGACGACTCTGAGCTGTAAGCATACGCTGGCGAATAAGGTGAACATTATCCACCATCTTAATCATCTCAGGTAATACAGTCGGATCAACTGTTCTCATCTCTCCAACCTCTTCCCAATACAATGGGGATCTACATTTACGACCATACAATGCCTCGTAGGGAGCCATACCTATAGTAGATTGATAACTATTATTGTAGGCGAACTCCGCTAAAGGCAAAAACTTCTCCCAATTCTTCCCAAAGTCTAATACACATGCTCGAAGCATGTCCTCCAAGATCCTGATAGTTTTCTCAGACTGGCCATCAGTTTGTGAATGGTATGCAGTACTGAAGCTCA
This sequence comes from Ehretia macrophylla, assembly GCA_037974665.1. Taxonomy (NCBI): domain Eukaryota; kingdom Viridiplantae; phylum Streptophyta; class Magnoliopsida; order Boraginales; family Ehretiaceae; genus Ehretia; species Ehretia macrophylla. The sequence continues at coordinate 81,252,152 of CM075770.1, read as the reverse complement.
ACTTAGTTCCCATGGCCTCTTGCAACTTCTGCCAAAAATGAGATCTAAATCTGGGATCTCTATTTGACACTATACTCTGTGGCACACCATGAAGTCTCATAATGTTAGCAACATAAAGCTCAGCTAGTTTATCAAGGCTATCATGTTTGTTCACGAAAATAAAATGTGTAACTTTAGTCAAGCGGTCCACAACAACCCAAACAAAATTACACCCTCTCGGAGATCTAGGAAGATCGGTCACAAGGTCCATTGTTATATGCACCCACTTCCACTGCGGAATCGACAACGGCTGTAGAAGCCCGGCTGGCCTCTGATGCTCAACTTTAACCCTCTGACAAGTCAAACATCTGGATACATACCCAGCAATCTCCCTCTTCATATTGTTCTACCAGAAGTGTTGTTTCAAGTCTCTATACATTTTAGTACTGCCCGGGTGAATCGTATACCTCGAATTATGTGCCTTGGACAGGATCTCATTCTTCAAAGTCGGATCACCAGGAACACATACTCTGTCCTTGAATATGAAGATACCATCTGCATGTAATTTAAACTCTGACTCTCCCCCTTTTGATTTTTCTTGGATTTTCAAGATGTAAGGATCAGTCTTCTGAGCCTCTCTGATCTGTGCCAGAAACCCTGACTGAATCTGCAAACTAGCAAATTGAATCCCTACCTCAGTAGCTTCTGGCTTCCATGAACAAATTTCTTCCAAAGTCTACCAATCCTTGATAATTAAGCTTGCAACAGTAGCGTTTTGGCTCAAAGCATCAGCAACAACATTTGCCTTACCTGGCACGTAGTTTATAGAACAGTTGTAACCACTCAATAGCTCTAGCCATCTCCGCTGCCTCATATTCAGATCCTTCTGTGAAAACAAATACTTGAGACTCTTGTGGTCAGTAAAAATTTCAAATCTGCTACCCCACAAGTAGTGACGCCACTTCTTCAAAGCAAACACAACTGCAGCTAACTCAAGGTCATGTGTAGGGTAATTGACTTCATATGGTTTCAACTTCCTAGAAGCATAGGCAATCACCTTACCATTCTGCATTAAAACACAGCCCAAACCTTCTTTAGATGCATCACTGTAAACAACAAAGTTTTATGTTCCCTCAGGTAAAGCTAGTATAGGAGCTGTAGTTAGTCTCTTCTTCAATTCTTGGAAACTGGATTCACATTTGGCATCCCAGTTGTAAGCAACTTTCTTTCGAGTCAACTGGCTTAAAGGCCCAGAAATTTTGGAAAAGTCTTTAACAAACCTCCGGTAGTAACCTGCCAACCCAAGAAAACTTCGAATCTCTGACACCATCTCAAGTCTCTTCCAAGATGAAACAACTTCAATCTTAGCTGGGTCTACTGAAATCCCTTGGTCTGAAATGATATGGCCTAGAAAAGATATCTGATTCCACCAGAACTTGCACTTGCTGAATTTTACAAAAAGCTTGTTTTCCTGCAAAGTCTGTAGCACAATCTTCAAATGTTGTTCATGTTCAGCCTCATTCTTCGAGTACACTAAAATGTCATCAATAAAGATCACAACAAACTGATCAAGATAAGGTCAAAAAACCCTCTGCATCAAGTCCATGAATACGGCTGGTGCATTTGTCAATCCAAACGGCAACACAACAAATTCATAGTGGCCATATCTAGTCCTGAATGCCGTCTTAGGTATATCGTCACTCTGAATCCTGAGTTGATAGTAACCCTGCCTCAAGTCAAATTTGGAGTAAACACTCACACCTTGCAACTGGTCAAACAATTCTTCAATCAACGACAAGGTATATTTGTTCTTAATCGTGACTTGATTAAGTCCCCTGTAATCAATACATAACCGTAGCGTGCCATCTTTCTTTCTCACAAACAATACAGGCGCACCCCACAGCGAAGAACTAGGTTGTATAAATCCTTTCTTAAGCAAGTTTTGAAGCTGAATTTTCAATTCCTGAAGTTCAGTCGATGCCATTCTATAAGGACTTCTAGAAATTGGCGCAGTGCCTGGCACAAGATCAATTACAAATTCAATCTCCCTATCCGGTGGTAGACTTGGTAATTCCTCGGGAAATACACCAGGAAAGTCTCTAACAATCGGAACCTCATTCAAATTCAACTTATCAGTAGGCTGATTGATCAAATAAGTTAAGTAAGCTTCACAACCCTTATTCAACAACTTAGAAGTCTTGATCGCTGATAAAAGAGGAATTCGGGCAGCCCTGCAGTTCCCAACAATCTCCAATACCGGTAGGTCAGGAACCTGAAGATAAACAATCTTTGTTCTACAATCCAATTGAGCATAATATTTCCCCAACCAGTCCATTCCCAAAATGATTTCAAAGTCACGGAATAGCAATATAATTAAATCAGCAGGAAATTTACGGTTCTCAATGCATATATCACAAGATTTGCAAATAGACTCTGTAACAAATTTTGCATCCAAAGGTGTACTAACTTCAACTTCATGCGGCAGTTTATCAATACAAACATTCACAGATCGTGCACATGCAGGAGTTATAAACGAATGTGTAGCTCCGGGATCAATCAAAACTTTAACTGGCTGAGTATTGAGAAGAAAGGTACCTTCCACTATAGCTGTAGTATCGGGTAGCTCCTCTGCATCCAGTGCAAAGACCCTAGCCTGAACCCTCTGTGTTGGACATGTACCTGCAGCCCTATTCTGCACACCTTGGCCTCCAGTACGACCCTGAACATTGTTATACTTAGGGCAATCTCTCACTCTATGATCATCGCTCCCACAACCTGTGCATTTAGTACTCTTTCTCCAACAATTAGCCTCAATATGCCCCGATCGATTACAATAGTTACACTGCTGATTTTGCCTTACAACAGTGTTTCCCATAGGTGCTGGGGCTCTAGCAGTGGTAGGAACTGTACCTCCCTGCTGAGGCCTAGTCACAACTGGCCTAGCCTGAATCTGATGTTGTGGCTGATACGGACGTTGCTGAGGAACCTGCGCAGAAGTCTGATACTGCCTCGGCTGATTCTGGCTGCGCTGGCCCAAATACTATTTCTTACTCGGCTGACTGCTCTCCGCTAACATCTCAGCCTTCCGTTTCTCAAACTTCGAGGCTGCTTGGAAAGCCTCGGGAAAAGTAGTATAGGTCTGCCCAGTCAAATGCAACTGAATATCCATTCTCAATCCACGAACAAACCTATGAATCATCCTCCTAGCTGGACGTACCAGCTCGGGCATATACCTCAACAGGCTAACAAACCTAGCCTCATACTGTGCAACAGTCATGTTTCACTGCTTCAGGGCCATAAACTCATCTTCCCGCCTTTCCATAGCCATCTCGGGAATATACTTGTCCCGAAACTCACTCACAAAATCATCCCACAAATGTGGTACATCCTCACAGTCCCACCTCCTCCTGACAGTATTCCACCACTGCTCTGCATCACCCTCAAACAGGAATGATGCATAATCTATTCTTGCCTCATCAGTGTACCTCAAAGCGGTGAAAATTTTCTCAACACGATTAATCCATCTCTCGGCTGCCTCATCATCCGGCTCTCCGAAGAACTTTCTCGGCTCGTGCCTCAGAAATTTCTCCAACTGATTATTCTCAACTCTATACCCTTGTCCACCAGGATTAGCTTGATTTCCTTGGGGATTATTATTCCTGTCCTGCCTCTGCTCATGCAGTACCTGTGTAATCTAGTCAACTGCAATGGTCATAGTAGCCATAAACTGCTCAGGCAACGGTTGCTGACCCTGTTCTGCTGCCTCTTCATCTGACCCTATACCTTGAGTACCACGACGTGGCGGCATAGTAGCAATTCACAATAGCTGGCAACATTTAAAAGCAGTTTATAGACAGAAATATAGCACATAAGATTAGATAACACTCAAGTCAATAACAATCAAACATTCTAACACGCAATTCACATAACACAAGATTGACATGCCAAACTAATTCACTTTAAACACATAAGCACTCTAAGTTCACAAGGTCAAGCTATAACATTTCTTTCCACTTAACAATCATACAATAACACTCTAGCATTTTGGACCTTTACCCCATAGACCGAGAAACATATCCCGGCTCATGCAAGACTATCATGCTCGATACCACCTAAAGATGTCATGCCCCGACCCAACCCCGCAAAAGGCCAAGCCCGGACCCGACACACGGACGAAGTCTCCTCTATACTGCGGATGTTCCAAAACCCTACATTCAATATAATATTCGAGAAACCACAACAATCATTTGAGACAAGCCAACAAATTTTTTTAGAAAACATACATCTTTTCATTAATAACTCTGCAACCCAAAAATGATATGCATACTACACAATTATTTATGCCACTAAACAATTAACCATTAGCATGCATTTCCTTACTAGTCACATGAGTATATATTACAACATTACAATCTTTAATCCTTTACAACATAAGACCATCTAGGCCTCAAAATAGATACTACATACAAGGCTATAAGCCTCAAAATAAAGCGACAACCAAGCATTAAACACATCAAGCATGGCTCGCACAAAAGTCTGACGACCAACCACCAGCAAAGCAAAGAAGTGCTATCACGGAAACACCTCCACCTGCTCTTCCTCCTCTATTACCTCAATAGGGTCTGCTTCAACTACTCCTGTAAAAATATAGTATAGAAAGGAATGAGCAAAAACTATTGCTCAGCGAGGGCAATTGGTCTCAAGGACAGAGGTGAGAGGAGTATGCAATGCAATTAGCCAAGCAATTCATACAAACATTATATAGAGATACAAACAAAGCCATCAATAAAGCAAGGCAAGCATTAAAGCTATAAACACTTATTCAAAGGATACGATACTCTTTTCACGAGCAACTTTCAATCACAAATTCGATGACGATGCGCCGGCCCAAACCACCTTATAACACCAGTTTGGAATACCCCGAAAGTATCCATCAATCTACGACCCAAATCTCCCTAGGAGGCAACCCAAGCGAGAAGAGGGAATAGCCACGGAGCTAGAGCAACCAACACTGGCAACCCGAGGCTACCCAGAGAGGCCCATCACTCACGCGCTGGACACTATGCAATGCAAGACTCGATACAAGGCGATAAACGAGCAATGTAGCCACACGTGGAATTATAACAAAGTAGGTTACTCTCGCACGCAATAGCAATAGTTGATAAGCATTTCAATCAGAATCAATTCAAACAAGTATATCAAGCAACCCTAAGCAATCTATAGGCATAATATCGAGAAAACAAGCAAAATCACAAATTGGCCCCAACTATCAAAACACTACCATTTCCAAACGAGCCAAGAGTTCTGGAAACCGTCTTCGCCAATCCCTCTAGGTCACCATAGGGAACATCTAAAGACCCCGAAACCCTACTTTACCCTAGAATTCGCGCAAAGCCCCGATTTCCCCCTTTTCTCGTTTGAACTACAACTATACCAACCAAACACCCAACCAATGCCATAATCGCACCAAAAGTGCTTCCATGGCCTCCTTAAACACTGCCAACACGCAAAACGAGAAAACGCCAAACTCGGCCTAAACGACCCCGACTTTCACCAAGGCATATTTCTCATTTTTTCCATTACGTACCCTAAACAAACCATGTATTTAAGCATTCTGGCACACCTAGCACCTTTTTACATCAACGGACAGCATAACAGCGCAACTTTATCGTTTCAAGGGTTTACTATTCACAAACTACTATTCAACAACCAATTTAAATTGCATACTCAACATTTAACCGTAGAAAATGTTAAAAAGCTATGAATACATATTCTACAATTGTCAAGGAACATTCTAGAAGCATCAAAATTCTTTAAACAACAATCTACGGATAAATCTCAAAAATCACAAAGTTGACATACATAACATTTAAATGCACAAATAACGTGCTTCCCTCACCTTAGGCACTCCTAGTCGCTAGGAAAACAACGTTGGATGGCTCGGTAACAACCCCGCACGAGCTCACGCGAAGATTGGAAGTTTTGAAAGTTGAAAATGGTTTTTTTTTCTTCAATATTTCGGCCAGCTCAAGGACTGAGTTTTCAGCTTTGTCTTTTATTTTTCTTTGTTATTTTCTTATTTAAAGGATGACAACTTGGTCAAAGGTCAAACCCCCTTGGTCAACTAACTTAAAATTGGTCAAATAGCCTATTTTTGTGCATTTTTAAGCTAAAACAACTAAGAAAATGTTAATTCTAGCTAACAACAATTAAATCATAAAATTTAAGTCATCTAAATACTAGTTTCACTATTTGCTGAGGACTAAAAGTCACTCTCTAACTATCGCTCTCGATATGCAATGCACGTTGCGACAACAAAGAAGTAACAATCAAATCTCAAAGAACCTAAGAAAATATAATTTTCAAAATAATAAACAAGAAAATCTCACATTCCGGGCTCAGGTATTACACCTTGGGCAAGAGAACTTCGCATCACGTGGATGCTGGGCCCGCAAACTGAGGGCGTAGGGCTTGTGACCAGGTCTCCGTCGCTCCGGTGCCCATAACTTTTGATCCGTAAGGAGTTACGCGGTGCACAGCCTACCGTTGCAAAGCTCTCCGACAGCTCTATGAAAAGGGCAGTGAGCTTGCTCGCCGTGCCTTTTTTGGACCCCAAAATCGAACTTTTTCATTAGTTTCAGGCCACTTTTCTTCTTTTACTCTATTTTTCTTTCCTGGATCGTACGTCATGAGCTGTTAAAAGGACGACAACCTTACTCGCGGGATATTAGAGGGCCCTACAATGCGTCGATATCACGTCTTGCTACGATGCTGCGTTGTTGAAGCAGATGGGTGATCGATAAGCCCATTGGGTCTTTTGAATTGGCCATCTCTCTAGGCTGGGACTATGAACCGTTAACACATAAAGGAATTGTGCCCTCAACATGATGGCTGCGATCATACCAGCACTAATGCACCGGATCCCATCAGAACTCCGAAGTTAAGCGTGCTTGGGCGAGAGTAGTACTAGGATGGGTGACCCCTAGGATGTCCTCGTGTTGCACCCCCCTATTCAATTTTTTTTGCTTCGGTTTGGGTTGCCAAGATACTTTATCCACCACATTTCTATTATTGAATCCCACGGCACCTTGGGCTAGGCAACTTCGCTTCACGTGGAGGATGGGCCTGCTAACCGAGGGCGTAGGGCTTGTGACCAGGTCTCCATCGCTCCGGTGCCCATAACTTTTGATTTGTATGGAGTTACGCGGCGCACAACATACTGTTGCAAAGCTCTCTGAGAGCACTATGACGGGGGCAGCCAACTGGCTCGCTGTGCCCATTTCTGGAGACCAAAATCGAATGTTTTTATCAGTTTCAGGCCCTTTTTCTTCTTTTGCTCTATTTTTTCATCCCGAATCGTACGTCGTGAGCTGTTAAAAAGACGACAACATTATTAGCGGGACATTAGGGGGCTCTACAACGTGTCGATATCACGTCTTCCGAGGATGCTGCATTGTTGAAGCAGATGGGTTGTCGTTAAGCCCATTTGGCCTTTTGGAATGGGACATCTCTCTAGGATAGGACTGTGAACCGTTAACAAATAAAGGAATTGTGCCCTCAACATGACGGGTGCGATCATACCAATACTAATGCACCGGATCCCATCAAAACTCCGAAGTTAAGCGTGCTTGGACGAGAGTAGTACTAGGATTGGTGACCCCCTGGGAAGTCCTCTTATTGCACCCCCATTTTCAATTTTTTTTGCTCCGGTTTGTGATGCCAAGATACTTTATCCACCACATTTCTATTTTTGAATCCCACGGCACCTTGGGCAAGACAACTTCGCTTCCCATGGAGGCTGGGCCTGCAAACCGAGGGCGTAGGGATTGTGACCATGTCTCCGTCGCTTCGGTGTCCATAACTTTTGATCCGTAAGGAGTTACACGGCGCACAACATGTCGTTGCAAAGCTCCCCAATAGTTCTATGAAGTGGGTAGCGAACTAGCTCGCTATGCCCTTTTTGGAGCCCAAAATCAAACATTTTCATTAGTTTAAAGCCACTTTTCATCTTTTGCTCAGCTTTTTCATCCCGGATCGTACGTCGTGAGCTGTTAAAAGGACGACAACCTTACTCGCAGGATATTAAGGGGCCCTACAATGCATCGATATCACGTCTTGCTAGGATGTTGCGTTGTTGAAGCAGATGGGTTATCGTTAATCCCATTGGGCCTTTTGAATTGGCCATCTCTCTAGGCTGGGACTGTGAACCGTTAACACATAAAGGAATTGTGCCCTCACCATGACGGGTGCGATCATACCAGCACAAATGCACCCGATCCCATCAAAACTCCGAAGTTAAGCGTGCTTGGGCGAGAGTGGTACTAGGATGGGTGACCCCTTGCGAAGTCGTCGGGTTGCACCCCCCTTTTCAATTTTTTTTGCTCCGATTTGTGTTGCCAAGATACTTTATCCACCACATTTCTATTATCAAATCCCACGGCACCTTGGGCTAGACAACTTCGCTTCACGTGGAGGCTGGGCCCGCAAACCGAGGCCGTAGGGCTTGTGACTAGATCTCCATCGCTCCGGTGCCCATAATTTTTGATCTGCATAGAGTTACGCGGCGCACATCATATCGTTGCAAAGCTCTCAAAGAGCTCTATGACGGGGGCAACCACCTTGCTCGCTGTGCCCCTTTTTGGTGCCCAAAATCGAATGTTTTCATCAATTTTAGGGCCCTTTTCTTCATTTGCTTTATTTTTTCATCTCGGATCGTACGTCGTGAGCTGTTAAAGGGATGACAACCTTACTAGCGGGACATTAGGGGGCCCTACAATGCGTCGATATCACATGTTGCTAGGATGCTACGTCGTTGAAGCAGATGGGTTATCGTTAAGCCCATTGGGCCTTTTGAATTGGCCATCTCTCTAGGCTGGGACTATGAACCGTTAACACATAAAGGAATTGCGCCCTCAACTTGATGGGTGCGATCATACCAGCACTAATGCACCGGATCCTATCAGAACTCCGAAGTTAAGCGTGCTTGGGCGAAAGTAGTACTAGGATGGGTGACCCCTTGGGAGTCCTCGTGTTGCACCACTATTTCCATTTTTTTTCCCTGGTTAGGGTTTCCAAGATAATTTATCCACCAAATTTCTATTACCGAATCCCACGGAACATTGGGCAAGACAACTTCGCTTCACGTAGAGGGTGGGCCCGCAAACCGAGGGCGTAGGGCCTGTGACCAGGTCTCCGTAGCTTCGGTGCCCATAACTTTTGATCCTTAAGGAGTTACGCGGCGCACAACATACCGTTGCAAAGCTCTCTGAAAGCTCAACGACAGCGGCAGCCAGCTTTCTCACTGTGCCCATTTTTGGAGCCCAAAATCGAACATTTTCATCAGTTTTAGACCACTTTTCTTCTTTTGCCCTATTTTTTCATCCCGGATCGTACGTCGTGAGCTGTTAAAAGGATGACAACCTCACTAGCGGGATATCAGTGGGCCCTACAACGCGTCGATATCCCGTCTTGCTAGGATGCTGCATTGTTGAAGCAGATAGGTTATCGTTAAACTCATTGGGCCTTTTGAATTGGCCATCTCTCTAGGCTGGGACTGTGCCCTCATCATGACGGGTGCTATCATACCAGCACCAATGCACCGGATCCCATCAGAACTCCGAAGTTAAACATGCTTGGGCGAGAGTAGTACTAGGATGGGTGACCCCCTGGGAAGTTTTCGTGTTGCACCCCCATTTTCAATTTTTTTTGCTCCGATTTGCGTCGCCAAGATACTTTATCCACCACATTTCTTTTATCGAATCCCACGACACCTTGGGCAAGACAACTTCGCTTCACGTGGAGGCTAGGCCCGCAAACCGAGGGGTAGGGCTTGTGACCAAGTCTCCGTCACTCCGGTGCCCATAACTTTTGATTCGTAAGGAGTTACGCGGTGCACAGCATACCATTACAAAGCTCTCCGACAGCTCTACAAAGGGGGCAGCGAGCGTGCTCGCTCTCCCCTTTTTGGCCCCCAAAATCGCACGTTTTCATTAGTTTCAGGCCACTTTTCTTCTTTTTCTCTGTTTTTTAGTACCAGATCGTACGTCGTGAGCTGTTAAAGGGACGACAACGTTACTCGCGGGACATTAGAGGGCCGTACAATCCGTCGATATCACGTCTTGTGAGAATGCTGCGTTGTTGAAGCGGATGGGTTGTCGTTAAGCCCATTGGGCCTTTTGAATGGGCCATCTCTCTATGCTGGGACTATGAACCGTTAACAAATAAAGGAATTGTGCCCTCAAGAAGACGGGTGCGATCAGACCAGGACTAATGCACCGAAGCCCATCAAAACTCCGAAGTTAAGCGTGCTTGGGCGAGAGTAGTACTAGGATGGGTGACCCCCTGGGAAGTCCTCATGTTGCACCCCCTTTTCTATTTTTTTTGCCCTAGTCTGGGTTTCCAAGCTACTTTATCCACTAAATTTCTTTTACCGAATCCCACGGAACATTGGGCAAGACAACTTCACTTCATGTAGAGGCTGGGCCCGCAAACCGAGGGCGTAGGGCTTGTGACCAGGTCCTCGTCACTCCGGTGCCCATAACTTTTGATCCGTAAGGAATTACGCAGCGCACAGCATACCGTTGCGAAGCTCTCCGGGAGCTCTACGACGGGGGCAGCCAGCTTGTTCGATGTGCCCATTTTTGGAGCCCAAAATCAAACGTTTTCATCACTTTCGATCCACTTTTCTTCTTTTGCTCTGTTTTTTGGTCCGGATCGCACGTTGTGAGCTGTTAAAAGGACGACAACCTTACTTATAGTACATTAAAGGGCCCTACAGCGTGTTGATATCACGTCTTGCGAGGATGCTACGTTGTTGAAGCGGATGGGTTATCGTTAAGCCCATTGGGCCTTTTGAATTGGCCATCTCTCTAGGCTGGGACTGTGAACCGTTAACACATAAAGGAATTGTGCCCTCAACATGACGGGTTCGATCATACCAACACTAATGCACCAGATCCTATCAGAACTCCGAAGTTAAGCGTGCCTGGGCGAGAGTAGTACTAGGATGGGTGACCCCTTGGGAAGTCCTCTTGTTGCACCCCCTTTTCAATTGTTTTTGCTCCGGTTAGGGTTGCCAAGATACTTTATCCACCACATTTCTATTATCGAATCACACGGCACCTTGGGCAAGACAACTTCGCTTCACGTGGAGGCTGGGCTCGCAAACCGAGGGCGTAGGGCTTATGACCAGGTCTGCTTCACTTCGGTGCCCATAACTTTTTGTCCGTAAGGAGTTACGCGGCGCACAGCATACCGTTGGAAAGCTCTCCGAGAGCTCTACGACTTGGACAACCAACTTGCTCAATGTGCCCATTTTTGTAGCCCAAAATCGAATGTTTTCATCAGTTTCAGGCCACTTTTCTTATTTTGCTATGTTATTTCGTCCCAGATCGTACGTCATGAGCTATTAAAAGGATGACAACCTTACTCGCGGGACATTAGGGGGTCCTACAACGCGTTGATATCACGTCTTGCTAGGATGTTGTGTTGTTGAAGCAGATGGGTTATCGTTTAGCCATTGGGCCTTATGAATTGACCATCTCTCTAGGCTAGGACTGTGAACCGTTAACACATAAAGGAATTGTGCCCTCATCATGACGGGTGCGATCATACCAGCACTAATGCACTGGATCCCATCAGAACTCCGAAGTTAAGCGTGCTTGGGCGAGAGTAGTACTAGGATGGTTGACCCCTTGAGAAGTCCTCGTGTTGCACCCCCTTTTTCAATTTTTTTTGCTCCAGTTTGGGTTGCCAAGATACTTTATCCGCCACATTTCTATTATCGAATCCCACGGCATCTTGGGCAAGACAACTTCACTTCACAAGGAGGCTGGGCCCGCAAACCGAGGGCGTAGGGCTTATGACCAAGTGTCCGTCGCTCTGGTGCCCATAACTTTTGATCCGTAAAGAGTTACGCGGCGCACAGCATACCGTTCCAAAGCTCTCCGGCAGCTCTACGAAGGGGGCCGTGAGCTTGCTCGCTGTTCTCTTTTTGGAGCCTAAAATCGCACGTTTTCATCAGTTTCAGGCCACTTTTCTTCTATTGTTCTGTTAGTCTGTCCCGGATCGTACGTCGTGTGCTGTTAAAAGGATGACAACCTTCCTCGTGGTACATTAGAGGGCCCTACAACGCGTCGATATCACGTCTTGCAAGAATGCTGCGTTGTTGAAGCGGATGGGTTGTCGTTAAGCCCATTGGGCCTTTTGAATTGGCCATCTCTCTTGGCTGGGACTGTGAACCGATAACAAATAAAGGAACTGTGCCCTCAACATGACGGGTGCGATCATACCAGGACTAATGCATCAGATCCCATCAGAACTCCAAAGTTAAGCGTGCTTGGGCGAGAGTAATACTAGGATGGGTGACCCCCTGGGATGTCCTCGTGTTGCACCCCCTTTTCAATTTTTTTGCCCAGCTTAGGGTTGCCAAGATACTTTATCCACCAAATTCCTATTACCGGATCCCACGGACCATTGCGCAAGACAACTTTGCTTCACGTAGAGGCTGAGCCCACAAACCGAGGGAGTAGGGTTTGTGGCCAGGTCTTCGTCCCTCCGGTGCCCATAACTTTTGATCCGTAAGGAGTTACGCGGTGCATAGCATGCCGTTGCAAAGCTCTCTGAGAGCTCTACGAACGGGGCAGCCAGCTTGCTCACTGTACCCATTTTTGGAGCCAAAAATCGAACGTTTTCATTAGTTGCAGGCCACTTTTCTTCTTTTGCTTTGTTTTTTCGTCCCGGCTCTTACGTCGTGAGCTGTTAAAAGGACGACAACCTTACTCGCGGGACATTAGGGGGCCCTACAACGCCTCGATATCACGTCTTGCTAGGATGCTGCGTTGTTGAAGCATATGGGTTATTGTTAAGCCCATTAGGCCTTTTGAATTGGCCATCTCTCTAGGCTGGGATTGTGAACCGTTAACACATAAAGGAATTGTGCCCTCAACATGACGAGTGCTATCATACCAGCACTAATGCACCGGATCCCATCAGCGCTCCGAAGTTAAGAGTGGTTGGGCGAGAGTAGTACTAGGACGGGCGACCCCCTGGGAAGTCCTCGTGTTGCACCCCCATTTTCAATATTTTTTGCTCCGGTTTGGGTTGCCAAGATACTTTATCAATCACATTTCTATTACCGAATCCCACGGCACCATGGACAAGACAACTTCGCCTCACGTAGAGGTTGGGCCCACAAACCGAGGGCATAAGGCTTGGGACTAGGTCTCCGTCGCTCCGGTGCCTTTAACTTTTGATCCGCAAGGAGTTACGCGGCGCACAGCATACTGTTGCAATGCTCTCTGACAGCTCTACGAAGAGGGGAGCGAGCTTGCTCGCTGTGCCGTTTTTGGTTCCCAAAATCGAACGTTTTCATCTGTTTCAGGCCACTTTTCTTCATTTGCTATGATTTTTCGTCCCGGATCGTACGTCCTGATATGTTAAAAGGATGCCAACCTTACTCGCGGGACATTAGAAGGCCCTATAACTCGTCGATATCACATCTTGCGAGGATACTGCGTTGTTAAAGCGGATGGGTTGTCGTTAGGCCCATTGGGCCTTTTGAATGGGCCATCTCTCTAGGCTGGGACTGTGAACCTTTACAAATAAAAGAATTGTGCCCTCAACATGACGGGTGTGATCATAACAGGACTAATGCAACGGATCCCATCAGAACTCCGAAGTTAAGCGTGCTTGGGCGAGAGTAGTACTAGGATGGGTGACCCCCTGGGAAGTCCTCTTGTTGCACCGCCTTTTCAATTTTTTTTTGCCCTGGTTAGTGTTGCCAAGATACTTTATCCACCAAATTCTATTACCGAATCCCACGAAACATTGGGCAAGACAACTTCGCTTCACGTGAAGGCTGGGCCCACAAACCGAGGGCGTAGGGTTTGTGACCAGGTCTCCGTCTCTCCGGTGCCCATAACTTTTAATCCATAAGGAGTTACGTGGCGCACAGCATACCGTTACAAAGCTCTCCGACAGCTCTACGAAAGGGGTAGCGAGCTTGCTTGCTGTGCCCTTTTTGGAGCCCAAAATCGAACGTTTTCATCAGTTTCTGGCCACTTTTCTTCTTTTGCTTTATTTTTTTGACTCGGATCGTACGTCGTGAGCTGTTAAAAGGACGGCAACCTTACTCGGGGATATTACGGTGCCCTACAACGCGTCGATATCACGTCTTGCTGGGATTCTGCGTTGTTGAAGCATATGGGTTATCGATAAGCCATTGGGCCTTTTGAATTGGCCATCTCTCTAGGCTGGGACTGTGAACCATTAACACATAAAGGAATTGTACCCTCAACATGACGGGTGCGATCATACTAACACTAATGCACCGGATCTCATCAGAACTCTGAAGTTAAGCATGCTTGGGCGAGAGTAGTACTAGGATGGGTGACCCCTTGGGAAGTCCTTGTGTTGCACCCCCCTTTTCAATTTTTTTTACTCCGGTTTGGGTTACCAAGATACTTTATCCCCCACATTTCTATTATTGAATCCCACGGCACCTTGGGCTAGACAACTTCGCTTCACGTGGAGGCTGGGCCCGTAAACCGAGGGCGCAGGGCTTGTGACCAGGTCTCCGTCGCTCCGGTACCCATAACTTTTGATCTGTATGGAGTTACGCGGCGCACAACATACCATTGCAAAGCTCTCTGAGAGCACTACGACGGGGGCAGCCAACTGGCTCACTGTGCCCATTTTTGGAGACCAAAATCGAATGTTTTTATCAGTTTTAGGCCCCTTTTCTTCTTTTGCTCTATTTTTTCATACCGAATCGTACATCTGAGCTGTTAAAAAGATGACAACATTATTAGCGGGACATTAGGGGGCCCTACAACCCGTCGATATCACGTCTTGCTAGGATGCTGCATTGTTGAAGCGGATGGGTTATCGTTAAGCCCATTGGGCCTTTTGAATGGGCCATCTCTCTGGGTTGGGACTGTGAACCGTTAACAAATAAAGGAATTGTGCCCTCAACATGACGGGTGCGATCATACCAGTACTAATGCATCGGATCCCATCAGAACTTCGAAGTTAAGCGTGCTTGGGCGAGAGTAGTACTGGGATGGGCGACCCCTTGGGAAGTCCTCGTGTTGCACCCCCCTTTTCAATTTTTTTTACTCCGGTTTGGGTTGTCATGATACTTTATCCACCACATTTCTATTATCGAATCCCATGGCACCTTGGGCAAGACAACTTCGCTTCCCATGGAGGCTGGGCCTGCAAACCGAGGGCGTAGGGCTTGTGACCATGTCTCCGTCGCTCTGGTGTCCATAACTTTTGATCCGTAAGGAGTTACACGGCGCACAACATGCCGTTGCAAGGCTCCCCAATAGTTCTATGAAGTGGGTAGCGAACTAGCTCGCTGTGCCCTTTTTGGAGCCCAAAATCGCATGTTTTCATCAGTTTCAGGCCCCTTTTCTTCTTTTGCCCTATATTTTCATCCCGGATCGTACGTCGTGAGATGTTAAAAGGACGACAACCTTACCCGCGGGATATTAAGGGCCCTACAATGCGTCGATATCACGTCTTGCTAGGATGCTGCGTTGTTGAAGCAGATGGGATATCGTTAAGCCCATTGGGCCTTCTGAATTGGCCATCTCTCTAGGCTGTGACTGTGAACTGTTAACACATAAAGGAATTGTGCCCTCAACATTACGGGTGCGATCATCCCAGCACTAATTCACTGGATCCCATCAAAACTCCGAAGTTAAGCGTTCTTGGGCGAGAGTGGTACTAGGATGGGTGACACCTTGCGAAGTCCTCGGGTTGCACCCCCCCTTTCAATTTTTTTTGCTCCGGTTTGTGTTGCCAAGATACTTTATCCACCACATTTCTATTATCGAATCCCATGGCACCTAGGGCTAGACGACTTCGCTTCACGTGGAGGCAGGGCCCGCAAACCGAGGGCGTAGGGCTTGTGACCAGGTCTCCGTCGCTCCGGTGACCATAACTTTTGATCCGTATGGAGTTACGCGACGCACAGCATACTGTTGCAAAGCTCTCAAAGAGCTCTATGACGGGGGCAACCACCTTGCTCTCTGTGCCCCTTTTTGGTGCCCAAAATCGAACGTTTTCATCAATTTCAGGGCCCTTTTCTTCATTTACTTTATTTTTTCATCCCGGATCGTACGTCGTGAGCTGTTAAAGGAATGACAACCTTACTAGCGGGATATTAAGGGGCCCTACAATGCGTTGATATCCCATCTTGCTTGGATGCTGCGTTGTTGAAGCAGATAGGTTATCGTTAAACCCATTGGGCCTTTTGAATTGGCCATCTCTCTAGGCTGGGACTGTGAACCGTTAACACATAAAGGAATTGTGCCCTCATCATGACGGGTGCTATCATACAAGCACCAATGCACCGGATCCCATCAGAACTCCGAAGTTAAGCGTGCTTGGGCGAGAGTAATACTACAATGGATGAACCCCTGGGAAGTCCTAGTGTTGCACCCCCCTTTTCAATATTTTTTGCTCCGGTTTGGGTTGCCAAGATACTTTATCCTCCACATTTCTATTATCGAATCCCACGGCACCTTGGTCAAGAAAACTTCGCTTCACGTGGAGGCTAGGCCCGCAAACCGAGGGCGTAGGGCTTGTGTCCAGGTCTCCGTCGCTCCGGTGCCCATAACTTTTGATCCGTAAGGAGTTACGCGGTGCACAGCAAACCGTTGCAAAGCTATCCGACAGCTCTACAAAGGGGGCAGCGAGCGTGCTCGCTGTACCCTTTTTGGAGCTCAAAATCGTACGTTTTCATCAGTTTCGGGCCACTTTTCTTCTTTTGATCGGTTTATCCATCCTGGATCGTACGTTGTGAGCTATTAAAAGGACGACAACCTGACTCACGAGACATTATAGGGCCCTACAATGCATCGATATCACGTCTTGCGAGGATGCTGCATTGTTGAAGTAGATGGGTTGTTGTTAAGCCCATTGGGCCTTTTGAATGGGCCATCTCTCTGGGCTGGGACTGTGAACCGTCAACACATAAAGGATTTGTGCGCACAACATGACGAGTGCGATCAGACCAGGACTAATGCACCGAAGCCCATCAAAACTCCGAAGTTAAGCGTGCTTGGGCGAGAGTAGTACTAGGATGGGTGACCCCCTGGGAAGTCCTCATGTTGCAACCCCTTTTCTATTTTTTTTGCCCTGGTCTGGGTTGCCAAGCTACTTTATCCACTAAATTTCTTTTACCGAATCCCACGGAACATTGGGCAAGACAACTTCGCTTCACGTAGAGGCTGGGCCCGCAAACCGAGGGCGTAGGGCTTGTGACCAAGTCCCCGTCACTCTGGTGCCCATAACTTTTGATTCGTAAGGAATTACGCAGCGCAAAGCATACCGTTGCGAAGCTCTCCGAGAGCTCTCCTACGGGGGCAGCCAGCTTGTTCGCTGTGCCCATTTTTATAGCTCAAAATCGAACGTTTTCATCAATTTTGGTCCACTTTTCTTGTTTAGCTCTGTTTTTTGGTCCCGGATCGCACGTCGTGAGCTGTGAAAAGGACAACAACCTTACTCGTAGGACATTAGAGGGCCTTATAACGAGTTGATATAACGTCTTGCGAGGATACTGTGTTGTTGAAGCAGATGGGTTGTCGTTAAGCCCATTGGGCCTTTTGAATTTGCCATCTCTCTAGGCTGTGACTGTGAACCGTTAACAAATAAAGGAATTGTGCCCTCAACATGACGGGTGCGATCATACCAGTACAAATGCACCAGATCCTATCAGAACTCCGAAGTTAAGCATGCTTGGGCGAGAGTAGTACTAGGATGGGTGACCCCTTGGGAAATCCTCATGTTGCACCCTATTTTCAATTTTTTTTGCCCTGGTTAGGGTTGCCAAGATATT
This sequence comes from Ehretia macrophylla, assembly GCA_037974665.1. NCBI lineage: Eukaryota > Viridiplantae > Streptophyta > Magnoliopsida > Boraginales > Ehretiaceae > Ehretia > Ehretia macrophylla. Next base: position 81,234,325 of record CM075770.1, on the reverse strand, counting down.
TTATCCACCACATTTCTATTATCGAGTCCGACGGTACCTTGGGCAAGACAACTTCGCTTCACGTGGAGGCTGGGCTTGCAAACCGAGGGCGTAGGGCTTGTGACCAGGTCTCCGTCGCTCCGGTGCCCATAACTTTTGATCCATAAAGAGTTTAGCGGCACACAGCAAACCGTTGCAAAGCTCTCTGAGAGCTCTACGACTTGGACAACCAACTTGCTCAATGTGCCCATTTTTGTAGCCCAAAATCGAATGTTTTCATCAGTTTTAAGCCAGTTTTCTTATTTTGCTATGTTATTTCGTCCCGGATCGTACGTCATGAGCTGTTAAAAGGATAACAACCTTACTCACGGGACATTAGGGGGTCCTACAACGCGTCGATATCACGTCTTGCTAGGATGTTGTGTTGTTGAAGCAGATGGGTTATCGTTTAGCCATTGGGCCTTATGAATTGACCATCTCTCTAGGCTAGGACTGTGAACCGTTAACACATAAAGGAATTGTGCCCTCATCATGACGGGTGCAATCATACCAGCACTAATGCACCGGATCCCATCAGAACTCCGAAGTTAAGCGTGCTTGGGCGAGAGTAGTACTAGGATGGTTGACCCCTTGAGAATTCCTCGTGTTGCACCCCCCTTTTCAATTTTTTTTGCTCCAGTTTGGGTTGCCAAGATACTTTATTCGCCACATTTCTATTATCGAATCCCATGGTACCTTGGGCTAGACAACTTCGCTTCACGTGGAGACTGGGCCCGCAAACCGAGGGCGTAGGGCTTGTGACTAGGTCTTCGTCGCTCCGGTGCCCATAACTTTTGATCCGTAAGGAGTTACGAGGCGCACAACATACCATTGTAAAGCTCTCAGAGAGCTCTACAATGAGGGCCGCCAGCTTGCTCGCTATACACATTTTGGAGCCCAAAATGGAATGTTTTCATCAGTTTCAGGCCACTTTTCTTCTTTTGAGCTATTTTTTCATCCCGGATCGTACGTTGTGAGCTGTTAAAAGGACAACAACCTTCCTTGTGTGACAGTAGGGGTCCCTACAACGCGTCGATACCACGTCTTGCTAGGATGCTGCAGTGTTGAAGCAGATGGGTTGTCGTTAAGCCCATTGGGCCTTCTGAACAGGCCATCTCTCTAGGCTGGGTCTGTGAACCGTTAACACATAAAGGAATTATGCCCTCAACATGACGGGTGCAATCATACCAGCACTAATGCACCAGATCCCATCAGAACTCCGAAGTTAACCGCGCTTGGGCGAGAGTAGTACTAGGATGGGTGACCCCCTGGGAAGTCCCCGTGTTGCACCCCCCTTTTCAATTTTTTTTCCTCCGATTAGGGTTGCCAAGATACTTTATCCACCCCATTTCTATTATCGCATCCCCCGGCACGTTGGGCAAGAGAACTTTGCTTCACGTGGAGGCTGGGCCAACAAACCGAGGGCATAGGGCTTGTGACCAAGTCTCCGTCGCTCTGGTGCCCATAACTTTTGATCCATAAGGAGTTACGCGGCGCACAGCATACCATTGCAAAGCTCTCCGAGAGCTCTACGACAGAGGCAGCGACCTTGCTCGCTGTGCCCTTTTTGGAGCCCAAAATCGCACGTTTTCATCAGTTTTAGGCCATTTTTCTTCTTTTGCTCAATTATTCCATCCCAGATCGTACGTCATGAGTAGTTAAAAGGACGAAACCTTACTCGCGGGATATTAGAGGGCCCTACAATGCGTCGATACCATGTATTGCTAGGATGCTGCGTTGTTGAAGCATATGGGTTATCGTTAAGCCCATTGGGCCTTTAGAATTGGCCATTTCTCTAGGCTGGGACAGTGAACCGTTAACAGATAAAGGAATTGTGCCCACAACATGACGGGTGCGATCATACCAGTATTAATGCACTGGATCCCATCAGAAGTCTGAAGTTAAGCGTGCTTGGGCGAGAATAGTACTAAGATGGGTGACCCCTTGGGAAGTCCTCGTGTTGCACCCCCTTTTCAATTTTTCTTATACTGGTTAGGGTTGCCAAGATACCTTATCCACCAAATTTCTATTACCGAATCACACGGAACAATGGGCAAGACAACTTCGCTTCACATAAAGGCTAGGCTCGAAAACCGAGGGCGTAGGGTTTGTGACAAGGTCTTCGTCGCTCCGGTGCCCAAAACTTTTGATCCGTAAGGAGTTACGCGGCACACAACATACCGTTGCAAAGCTCTCTGAGAGCTCTACGACGGGGGCAGCCAGCTTGCTCACTGTGCCCATTTTTGTAGCCCAAAATCGAACGTTTTCATCAGTTTCAGGCCACTTTTCTTCTTTTGCTCTATTTTTCTGTCCCGGATCGTACGTCGTGAGCTATTAAAAGGATGACAATATTACTAGCGGGACATTAGGGGGCCTACAACACGTCGATATCCCGTCTTTCTATGATGTTGCATTGTTGAAGCAGATGGGTTGTCGTTAAGCCTATTGGGCCTTTTGAATTGGCCATCTCTCTAGGCTGGGACTGTGAACCGTTAACACATAAAGTAAATGTGCCCTCAACATGACGGGTGCGAGCATACAACGACTAATGCACTGGACCTCATGAGAACTCGGAAGTTAAGTGTGCTTGGGCGAGAGTAGTACTAGGATGGGTGACCCCCTGGGAAGTCCTCGTGTTGTACCCCTTTTCAATTTATTTTGCCCTGGTTAGGGTTGCCAAGATACTTTATCCACCAAATTTCTATTACCGAATCCCACGGAACATTGGGCACGACAACTTCGCTCCACATAGTGCCTGGGCCCGCAGACCGAGGGTGTAGGGGTTGTGACCAGGTCTTTATCGATCCGGTGCCCATAACTTTTGATCGGTAGAGAGTTACACGGCGCACAGCATACCGTTGCAAAGCTCTTTGAGACCTCTACGACGGGGGTAGCCAGCTTACTCGCTGTGCCCGTTTTGGGAGCCCAAAATCGAACGTTTTTATCTGTTTCAGGCCACTTTTCTTTATTTGCTCTGTTTTTTCATCTCAGATCATACGTCGTGAGCTGTTAAATGGACGACAGCCTTACTAGCGGGACATTGCGGGGCCCTACAACGCGTCGATATCCCGTATTGCTTGGATGCTGCGTTGTTGAAGCATATGGGTTATCGTTAAGCCCATTGGGCCTTTTAAATTGGCCATCGCTCTAGGCTGGGACTGTGAACCGCTAACACATAAAGGAATTATGCCCTCAACATGACGGGTGCAATCATACCAGCACTAATGCATCGGATCCCATCAGAACTCCAAAGTTAAGCGTGTTTGGGCGAGAGTAGTACTAGGATGGGTGACCCCATAGGAAGTCCTCGTGTTGCACCCACCTTTTCAATATTTTTTGCTCCGGTTTGGGTTGCCAAGATACTTTATTCACCACATTTCTATTATCGAATCCCACGGCATCTTGGGCAAGACAACTTCACTTCACAAGGAGGCTGGGCCGGCAAACCGAGGGCGTAGGGCTTATGACCAAGTCTCCGTCGCTCTGGTGCCCATAACTTTTGATCCGTAAAGAGTTACGCGATACACAGCATACCGTTCCAAAGCTCTCCGACAGCTCTACGAAGGGGGCAGCGAGCTTGCTCGCTGTACCCATTTTGGAGCCCAAAATCGTACGTTTTCATCAGTTTCAGGCCATTTTTCTTCTTTGGCACTGTTTTTCCTTCCCGGATCGTACGTCGTGAGTTGTTAAAAGGATGACAACCTTACTCGTCGGACATTAGAGGGCCCTACAACGCGTCGATATCACGTCTTGCAAGAATGCTGCGTTGTTGAAGCGGATGGGTTGTCGTTAAGCCCATTAGGCCTTTTGAATTGGCCATCTCTCTTGGCTGGGACTGTGAACCGTTAACAAATAAAGGAACTGTGCCCTCAACATGACGGGTGCGATCATACCAGTACTAGTGCATCGGATCCCATCAGAACTCCGAAGTTAAGCGTGCTTGGGCGAGAGTAATAGTAGGGTGGGTGACCCCCTGGGATGTCCTCATATTGCACCCCCTTTTCAATTTTTTTGCCCAGCTTAGGGTTGCCAAGATACTTTATCCACCAAATTTCTTTTACCGGATCCCACGGAACATTGGGCAAGACAACTTCGCTTCACGTAGAGGCTGCGCCCGCAAACCGAGTGCGTAGGGCTTGTGACCAGGTCTTCGTCCCTCCGGTGCCCATAACTTTTGATCCGTAAGGAGTTACGCGGTGCATAGCATGCCGTTACAAAGCTCTCTGAGAGCTCTACGACGGGGGCAGCCAGCTTGCTCACTGTACCCATTTTTGGAGCCAAAAATCGAACATTTTCATTAGTTGCAGGCCACTTTTCTTCTTTTGCTTTGTTTTTTCGTCCTGGATTGTACATCGTGAGCTGTTAAAAGGACAACAACCTTACTACGGGACATTAGGGGTCCCTACAACGCGTCGATATCACATCTTGCTAGGATGCTGCGTTGTTAAAGCAGATAGGTTATTGTTAAGCCCATTGGGCCTTTTGAATTGGCCATCTCTCTAGGCTGAGACTGTGAACCGTTAACACATAAAGGAATTGTGCCCTCAACATGACGAGTGCGATCATACCAGCACTAAGGTACTGGATCCCATCAGAACTCCAAAGTTAAATGTGCTTGGGCGAGAGTTGTACTAGGACGGGTGACCCCCTGGGAAGTCCTCATGTTGCACCCCCATTTTCAATTTTTTTTGCTCCGGTTTGGGTTGCCAAGATACTTTATCCACCACATTTCTATTATCAAATCCTTCGGCACCATGGGCAAGACAACTTCGCTTCACGTGGAGGCTGGGCCCGCAAACCGAGGGCATAAGGCTTGTGACTAGGTCTCTATCGCTCAGGTGCCCATAACTTTTGATCCATAAGGAGTTACGCGGCGCACAGCATACTGTTGCAATGCTCTCTGACAGCTCTACGAAGAGGGGAGCGAGCTTGCTCGCTGTGCCGTTTTTGGTTCCCAAAATCGAACGTTTTCATCAGTTTCAGGCCACTTTTCTTCATTTGCTATGATTTTTCGTCCCGGATCGTACGACATGATCTGTTAAAAGGAGGCCACCTTAACTCGCAGGACATTAGAGGGCCCTACAACGCTTCGTTATAACATCTTGCGAGGATGCTGCGTTGTTAAAGCGGATAGGTTGTCGTTAAGCCAATTGGGTCTTTTGAATGGGCCATCTCTTTGGGCTGGAACTGTGAACCTTTACACATATAGGAATTGTGCCCTCAACATGACGGGTGCGATCATACCAGCACTAATGCAGCAGATCCTATCAGAACTCCGAAGTTAAGCGTGCTTCGGCGAGAGTAGTACTAGGATGGGTAACCCCTTGGGAAGTCCTCTTGTTGCACCGCCTTTTCAATTTTTTTGGCCCTGGTTAGGGTTACCAAGATACTTTATCCACCAAATCTCTATTACCGAATCCCACGGAACATTGGGCAAGACAACTTCGCTTCACGTAGAGGCTGGGCACGCAAACCAAGGGTGTAAGGCTTTTGACCAGGTCTTCGTTGCACCGGTGCCCATAACTTTTGATTCGTAAGGAGTTACGTGGTGCACAACATACCGTTGCAAAACTCTCTGAGAGCTCTACGACGGGGGCAGCTAGCTTCATTGCTGTGCCCATTTTTGGAGCCCAAAATTGAACATTTTCAATAGTTTAAGGCCACTTTTCTTCTTTTGCTCTATTTTTTAGTCCCGGATCGTACGTCGTGAGATGTTAAAAGGACGACAACCTCACTAGCGAGACATTAGGGGGCCCTACAACGCGTCGATATCTCGTCTTGCTAGGATGCTGCGTTGTTGAAGCAGATGGGTTATCGTTAAGCCCATTAGGCCTTTTGAATTGGCCATCTCTCTAGGCTGGGACTGTGAACCATTAACACATAAGTGCACTGGATCCCATTAGAACTCCGAAGGTAAGCGTGCTTGGGCGAGAGTAGTACTAGGATGGGTGACCCTGTGGGAAGTCCTCGTGTTGCACCAACTTTTCAATTTTTTTTGCCCTGGTTAGTATTGCCCAGATACTTTATCCATCAAATTTGTATTACCGAATCCCACGGAACATTGGGCAAGACAACTTCGCTTCACGTAGAGGCTGGGCCCGCAAACCAAGGGCGTAGGGCTTATGACTAGGTCTTCATCGCTCCGGTGCCCATAACTTTTGATCCGTAAGGAGTTACGCGGCGCACAGCATACCGTTGCAAAGCTCTCTTAGAGCTCTACGACGGGGGCAACCAGCTTGCTCACTTTGCCCATTTTTGGAGCCTAAAATTGAACATTTTCATAAGTTTCAGGCCACTTTTCTTCTTTTACTTTTTTTTTTGTCACAGATCGTACGTCGTGAGATGTTAAATGGACGACAACCTTACTAGCAGGACATTAGGGGGCCCTACAATGCTTCGATATCATGTCTTGCTAGGATGCTGCTTTGTTGAAGCGGATGGGCTATCGTTAAGCCCATTGGGCCTTTTGAATTGGCCATCTCTCTAGGCTGAGATTGTGAACCGTTAACAAATAAAGGAATTGTGCCCTCAACATGACAGGTGCGATCATACCAGCACTAATGCTCCGGATCCCATCAGAACTCCAAAGTTAAGCGTGCTTGGGCGAGAGTAGTACTAGGATAGGTGACCCCCTTGGAAGTCCTCATGTTGCACCCCCCTTTTCAATTTTTTTTGCTCCGGTTTGGGTTGCCAAGATACTTTGTCCACCACATTTCTATTATCGCATCCCAAGGCACCTTGGGCAAGACAACTTCGCTTCACGTGGAGGCTGGGCCTGCAAACCAAGGGCGTAGGGTTTGTGACCAGGTCTCCGTCGCTGCGGTGCCCATAACTTTTGATCCGAAGGAGTTACACGACGCACAGCATACCGTTGCAAAGCTCTCCGACAGCTCTACGAAGTGGGCAATGAGCTTGATTGGTGTGCCCTTTTCTGAGCCCAAAATCGAACGTTTTCATCAGTTTCAGGCCACTTTTCTTCTTTTGCTATGTTTTTCCATCCCGGATCGTACATCGTGAGCTGTTAAAAGGATGACAACCATACTCGCCGGACATTAGAGAACCCTACAACGTGTCGATATCACGTCTTGCGAGGATGCTGCGTTGTTGAAGTGGATGGGTTGTCGTTAAGCCCATTGGGCCTTTTCAATGGGCCATCTCTCTAGGCTGGGATCGTGAATCGTTAATAAATAAAGGAATTGTGCCCTCAACATGACGAGTGCGATCATACCAGCACTAATGCACTGGAACCCATCAGAACTCCGAAGTTAAGCGTGCTTGGGCGAGAGTAGTACGAGGATGGGTGACCCCTTGGGAAGTCCTCGTGTTGCACCCCCTTTTCAATTTTTTTGCCCTGGTTAGGGTTGCCAAGATACTTTATCCACCAAATTTCTATTACCGAATCCCACGGAACATGGGGCAAGACAACTTCGCTTCACGTAGAGGCTGCGCCCCCAAACCGAGGGTGTAGGGCTTCTGACCAGGTCTCCGTCGCTCCGATGCCCATAACTTTTGATTCGTAAGGAGTTACGTGGCGCACAACATACCATTGCAAAGCTCTCCGACAGCTCTACGAAGGGGGTAGCCAGCATGCTCGCTGTGCCTATTTTTGGAGCCCAAAATCGAACGTTTTTATAAGTTTCAGGCCATTTTTCTTCCTTTGCTCTATTTTTTCGTCCCGGATTGTACGTTGTGAGCTGTTAAAAGGATGACAACCTTACTCGCGGGACATTAGGGAGCCCTAGAACGGGTCGATATCCCGTCTTGCTAGGATGCTGCGTTGTTGAAGCAGATGGATTATTGTTTAGCCCATTGGGCCTTTTGAATTGGCCATCTCTCTAGGCTGGGACTGTGAACAATTAACACATAAAGGAATTGTGCCATCAACATGACGGGTGCGATCATACCAGTACTAATGCACCTGATCCCATCAAAACTCCAATGTTAAGCATGGTTGGGCGAGAGTAGCACTAGGATAGGTGACCCCGTGGGAGGTCCTCGTGTTGCCCTCCCCTTTTCAATTTTTTTTGCTCCAGTTTGGGTTGCCAAGATACTTTATCCACCACATTTCTATTATCGAATCCCATGGCACCTTGGGCAAGACAACTTCGCTTCACGTGGAGGTTGGGCCTGCAAACCGAGGGCGTAGGGCTTGTGACCAGGTCTCCGTAGCTCCGGTGTCCATAACTTTTGATCTGTAAGGAGTTACGCGGTGCACAGCATACCGTTGCAAAGCTCTCCGATAGCTCTACGAAAGGAGCAGCGAACTTGCTCGCTGTGCCATTTTTGGAGACCAAAATTGAACGTTTTCATCAGTTTCAACCACTTTTCTTATTTTCCTTTGTTTTTTTATCCCGGATCATACGTCGTGAGCTGTTAAAAGGACGACAACCTTACTCGCGGGACATTAGAGGGCCCTACAACGCGTCGATATCACGTCTTGCAAGGATGCTGCGTTGTTGAAGCGGATGGGTTGTCGTTAAGCCCATTGGGCCTTTTGAATGGGCCATCTCTCTAGGCTGGGACTGTGAACCGTTAACAAATAAAAGAATTGTGCCCTCAACATGACGGGTGTGATCATACCATTACTAATGCACCGGATCCCATTAGAACCCCGAAGTTAAGCATGCTTGGGCGAGAGTAGTACGAGGGTGGGTGACCCCCTGGGAAGTCCTTGTCAAGCCCCAACTCGACCCCTCCTATAATCAGTCAGGACGCAACGGAATTTCGGCAGTATAACGACAGTAAATAGGATACCGAGGCTCTAAACCAACCTCAATAGAACATCATACATCAACTCCACAAACCATAAAACAAACAACTCAATAAAACAACAACATACATCATAACCATATTATACAATAAACATTCCTCGTTATACGCCTCTGTTCCAACATAATACATGAACCTTAATACATATTTCCAAAATATGTTGATACCAACCTAGCGACCTAAACAAAGACAAAAGAAAGACTACTAAGATAACATCAACTAATTCATTATCCTTTCAACATCTTTTACATTATGAACTACAAAGCATATAAAAGTCTACTAAGTTAATTTACAAATAGTAAAACAATACAACATCAAGGATAAGACTCCGGAACATAAGACTCATCCACGTAAGGCACATTTTCTTCTTCATGAGGCACGTACCCGTAATCCTGCGAAAGTACACCTGTATGCATGCAATAATAGAGAGTGAGCTTATATAAAATAAGCCCAGTGAGGATCCGATAGATCTAGAGCAAGGATTGCTAAACTCCTTGGAAATAATCATTGGAGCAAGCAAACACACAATAATATCAATAATACTAACATCACATAAACTATAATGACCATTCAATAAAGGATACACTAGTTGGTGTAGCACCAAACGCCATAACGATCATAACCGCCTTCTTGTGACTCCTATAAACTCACGCACCTGTGGTACCTCACTAGCCTCGCCCTCCATGACACCTCCGTCATGCGAGCTGGAGGTAGTCTCTGGTAGTCATGCTATTATCAACCCGACAGCCCGATGCTGCCCGAGAGGTGGCACACACATACCAAAGACTCAGCAATAATAATAAACATCAATCATTCATAGGAGGACAGTCTAGCAGAACTTCCTTCCTCCCCGCTTCAATCAACAATCAATAATTGTCAATAATCATATTATCATCATAATAACATCAATAATCAATTTAACAACAAATAACTAAGTTAGATGACAAAGTAGGCCATCTAACCGAACATGCATTAAACACAAATTCAAACACTAGTTTACCCATCATCAACACACAATTCCATCACTCAAACCACATCCGATCAACTAAAGGCATAATCTAACATTTTAAAGAAAGACAACCTACACTTCAAATAATCATATCTTACATTCTACTAATCCAAACAACTCCAAATCAGTTTATATCACTCACCTAATCAATCAACTACATTATCCCCCTCAAAAACCAACCAAAACACATCCAAATCATGCCCAACAACCCTAAAACCCAAGTGTGTCATGGCTGAAATTTTTGGATTTTAGCACGGACATCACAATCGAAATTTCGGCATTACAACGGCTCTACCACGTAATTATCAAACTTTTAGAAATCGACGGCCATCGATTCCGATCAACACAACTCAAAATAATCAACATTTAGTAAATTAATCAACTTTAAATACCCGAAAAATAATAATTATGCTACAATGGTTCAAATCTCAAAAGATTACATATAAATGATCCCTAGCATGCATGGAGCAATAATCTAATTTCAAATTAACATTCTAACGGTTCAATAATTATTTATACGTATAAACACAAAATATGAGTTTTGAGATCTAGAATTTTTCTCTCACCTTTGATGTGTTTTGATGCACGAAACATGTAGAATGGATGCCCTACAAGTGAAATCAAGCTTTGAATGAAGTGATTTGGACTTGAATTGCAAAATCTATGTGAAAAATGCTTGAAAACTTTTGAAAAATGTCTTATTTCTTCTCCCTCATGGAATTTCAGTAAGGTGTATGTAAAATGAGTGTGTTTTGTGTTATTTTAATGTGTGTTGGTGATATATTAAGCAAAGGTCAACAAATAAAAGAAAGTCAAAGGTGGAAACTAATGATTTTTAGTGTTTTGTTGACTATAAATGCATTTTCTTGATCACCTAAGTTCAAAACAATTATTCAACACCCATGATAGCTCAAGTAGGTTATTTTTAGGTGACAAGAAGTTTTACAATCAAACAATTTCACCCAAGTCGGCTTAAAACTCGATTTTCGCAAAAGTTAGTATAAAAACCCTAATAAATTCCTAAGCCGATTTTAAAACCGTTTTAATCAAACACAGGTCTATTAAAGTCCGTGGACTAGGTCTAGAAGGGTTAAAAAGACCAGTTTCAAAATTTTAGCGAGCATGTTTTGAAAACATTATTCACTAAAAATCAACGATAAAATTTCTGACTCCGTTTTTTATGAAAATTTCATGAATGCACATTTAGCATGTTCTTGGAGTATTGATATCAAAATTATCACATTATAAGTCATATAGCACATAGGCAGGTCAATTCACGCAAAACAAGAATAAACACGCAAAACGAGACAGGATTGAAAAGTAGGGTTTCACAGTCCTCGTGTTGCACCCTCTTTTCAATTTTTTTTGCCCTGGTTAGGGTTGCCAAGATAATTTATCCACCAAATTTCTATTACCGAATCTCACGGAACATTGGGCAACACAACTTCGCTTCAGGTAGAGGCTGCGCCCGCAAACCGAGGGCGTAGGGCTTGTGACCAGGTCTACGTCGCTCTGGTGGCCATAACTTTTTATCCGTAAGGAGTTGCGCGGCGCACGGCATACCGTTCCAAAGCACTTTGAGAGCTCTACAACGGGGGCAGCAAGGATGCTCACTTTGCCCGTTTTTGGCGCCCAAAATCGAACGTTTTCATCAGTTTCAGGCCACTTTTCTTCTTTTGCTCTGTTTTTTCATCCCGGATCGTACGTCATGAGCTGGTAAAAGGACGACAACCTTACTAGCGGGACATTAGGGGGCCCTACAACCCGTCGATATCCCATTTTGCTACGATGCTGCGTTGTTGAAGCAGATGGATTATCGTTAAGCCCATTGGGCCTTTTGAATTGGCCATCCCTCTAGGCTGGGACTGTGAACCGTTAACAAATAAAGGAACTGTGCCCTCAACATGATGGGTGCGATCATACCAGCACTAATGCCCAAGAGCCCATCAGAACTCCGAAGTTAAGCGTGGTTGGGTGAGAGTAGAACTAGGATAGGTGACCCTGTGGGAAGTCCTTGTGTTGCACCCCCCTTTTCAATTTTTTTTGCTCCGGTTTGGGTTGCCAAGATACTTTATCTACCACATTTCTATTATCGAATACTACGGCTCCTTGGACAAGAAAGCTTCGCTTCACGTGGAGGCTGGGCCCGCAAACTGAGGGCGTAGGGCTTGTGACCAGGTCTCCGTCGCTCCGGTGCCCATAACTTTTGATTCGTAATGAGTTACGCGGCGCACAGCATACCATTGCAAAGCTCTCCGATAGCTCTACAAAGGGGGCAGCCAGCTTGCTCACTGTACCCTCTTTGAAGCCCGAAATCGAACGTTTTTATCAGTTTCAGGCTACTTTTCTTCTTTTGCTCTATTTTTCCATCCTGGATCGTACGTCATGAGCTGTTAAAAGCACGACAACCTTACTTGCGGGACATTAGAGGGCACTACAACGTGTCGATATCACGTCTTGCAAGGATGCTGCGTTGTTGAAGCGGATAGGTTGTCGTTAAGCCCATTGGGCCTTTTGAATGGGCCATCTCACTAGGCTGTGACTGTGAACCGTTAACAAATAAAAGAATTGTGCCCTCAACATGACGGGTACGATCATACCAGCACTAATGCACCGGTTCCCATCAAAACTCCGTAGTTAAGCGTGCTTGGGAGAGAGTAGTACGAGGATGGGTGACCCCCTGGGAAGTCCTTGTCACGCCCCAACTCTACCCCTCATATAATTAGTCAGGACGCAACGGAATTTCAGTAGTATAACGACAGTAAATAGGATACCGAGGCTCTAGACCAACCTCAATAGAACATCATACATCAACTCCATAAACCATACAACAAACAACTCCTCAATAAAACAACAACATACATCATAACCATATTATGCAATAAACATTCCTCGTTATACGCCTCCGTTCCAACATAATACATAAACCTTAATATACATTGCCAAAATATGTTGATACCAACCTACCGACCTAAACAAAGACAAAAGAAAGACTACTAAGATAGCATCAACTAATTCATTATCTTTTTCAACATATTTTACATTATGAACTACAAAGCATATAAAAGTCTACTAAGTTAATTTACAAATAGTAAAACAATACAACATCAAGGATAAGACTCCGGAACATAAGACTCATCCACGTAAGACACATTTTCCTCTTCAGGAGGCACGTACCTGTAATCCTGCGAAAGTACACATGTATGCATGCAATAATAGAGAGTGAGCTTATATAAAATAAGCCCAGTGAGGATCTGATAGATCTCGAGCAAGGTTTACTAAACTCCTTGGAAATATTCATTGGAGCAAGTAAACACACAATAACAACAATAATACTAACATCACATAAACTATAATGACCATTCAATAAAGGATACACTAGTTGGTATAGCTCCAAACGCCATCACGATCATAACAGCCTTCTTGTGACTCCCATAAACTCACGCACCCGAGGTACCTCACTAGCCTCGCCCTCCATGTCACCTTCGTCATGCGAGCTGGAGGTAGTCTCTGGTAGTCATGCTGTTATCAACCCGACAGCCTGATGCTGCCCGAGAGGTGGCACACACATACCAAAGACTCAGCAATAATAATAAACATCAATCATTCACAGGAGGACAGTCTAGCAGAACTGCCTACCTACCGGCATCAAGCAACAACCAATAATTATCGATAATCATATTATCATCATAATAACATCAATAATCAATTTAACAAAAAATAAATAAGTTAGATGACAAAGTAGGCCATCTAACCAAACATGCATTAAACACACAATCAAACCCCAGTTTATCCATCATCAACTCACAATTCAATCACTCAAACCACACCCGATCAACTAAAGGCATAATCTAACATTTTAAAGAAAGACAACCTAAACTTCAAATAATCATATCTTACATTCTACTAATCCAAACAACTCCAAATCAGTTTCTATCACTCACCTAATCAATCAACTACATTATCCCCTCGAAAACCAACCAAAACACATCCAAATCATGCCCAACAACCCTAAAACCCTAGTGTGTCATGGCTGAAATTTCTGGATTTTAGTACGGACATCACAATCCAAAATTCAGCATTACAACGGCGCTACCACGTCATTATCAAACTTTTAGAAATCGACGGCCATCGATTCCGATCAACACAACTCAAAATAATCAACATTTAGTAAATTAATCAACTTTAAATACCCGAAAAATAATAATTATGCTACAACGGTTCAAATCTCGCAAGATTACATATAAATGATCCCTTGCATGCATGGAGCAATAATCTAACTTGAAATTAACATTCTAACGGTCCAATAATTATTTATACGTATAAACACAAAATATGAGTTTTGAGATCTAGAATTTTTCTCTCACCTTTGATGTGTTTTGATGCAAGAAACATGTAGAATGGATGCCCAACAAGTGAAATCAAGCTTTGAATGAAGTGATTTGGACTCGAATTGCAAAATCTATGTGAAAAATACTTGAAACCTTTGAAAATGTCTTCTTTCTTCTCCCTCATGGAATTTCGGTAAGATGTATGTAAAATGAGTGTGTTTTGTGTTGTTTTAATGTGTGTTGGTGATATATTAAGCAAAGGTCAACAAATAAAAGAAAGTCAAAGGTGGGAAACTAATTATTTTTAGTGTTTTCTTGACTTTAAATGCATTTTCTTGATCACCAAAGTTCAAAACAATTATTCAACACCCAAGATAGCTCAAGCAGGTTATTTTTAGGTGACAATGAGTTTTACAATCAAACACTTTCATCCGAGTCGGCTTAAAACTCTATTTTTACAAAAGTCGGTGTAAAAACCCTAATAAATTCCTAAGCCGATTTTAAAACTATTTTAATCAAACACATGTCTATTAAAGTCCGTGGACTAGGTCTAGAAGGGTTAAAAAGACCAGTTTCAAAATTTTAGCGCGCTTATTTTGAAAACACTATTCACTAAAAATTGACGATAAAATTTCTAACTCCGTTTTTTATGAAAATTTCATGAATGCAAATTTAGCATGTTCTTGGAGTATTGATATCAAAATTATTACATTCTATGTAATATAGCACATAGACAGGGCAATTAACGCAAAATAAGAATAAACACGCAAAACGAGACAGGATAGAAAAGTAGGGTTTCACAGTCCTCGTGTTGCACCCCCTTTTCAATTTTTTTTGCCCAGGTTAGGGTTGCCAAGATACTTTATCCACCAAATTTCTATTACCGAATCCCACAGAACATTGGGCAAGACAACTCCGCCTCACGTAGAGGCTGCGCCCTCAAACCGAGGGCATAGGGCTTGTGAACCGTTAACACATAAAGGAATTGTGCTCTCAACATGATGGGTACGATCATACCAGCACTAATGCACCGGATCCCATCCGAACTCCTAAGTTAAGCGTGTTTGGGCGAGAGTAGTACTAGGATAGGTGACCCCGTGGGAAGTCCTCGTGTTGCACCCCCCTTTTCAATTTTTTTTGCTCCAGTTTGGGTTGCCAAGATACTTTATCCACCACATTTTTATTATCGAATCCCACGGCACCTTGGGCAAGACAACTTCGCTTCACGTGGAGGCTGGGCCCACAAACCGAGGGCGTAGGGCTTGTGACCAGGTCTCCGTCGCTCCGGTGCCCATAACTTTTGATCTGTAAGGGGTTACGCGGTGCACAGCATACCGTTGCAAAGCTCTCCAACAGCTATACGAAGGGGGCAGTGAGCTTGCTCGCTGTGCCCTTTTTGGAGCCCAAAATAACACGTTTTCATTAGTTTCAGGCCACATTTATTTTTTTGCTCTATTTTTCCATCCCGGATCGTAGGTCATAAGCTGTTAAAAGGATGACAACTTTACTTGCGTTATATTAGGGGGCCCTACAACGCGTTGATATCACGTCTTGCAAGGATGCTGTGTTGTTGAAGCAGATGGGTTGTCGTTAAGCCCATTGGGCCTTTTGAATGGGCCATCTCTCTAGGCTGGGACTGTGAACCGTTAACAAATAAAGGAATTGTGCCCTCAACATGACGGGTGCGATCATACCAGTACTAATGCACCGGATCCCATCAGAACTCCGAAGTTAAGCGTGCTTGGGCGAGAGTAGTACGAGAATGGCTGACCCCTTGGGAAGTCCTTATCACGCCCCAACTCGACCCCTCCTATAATCAGTCAGGACGCAACGGAATTTCAGCAGTATAACGACAGTAAATAGGATACCAAGGCTCTAAACCAACCTCAATAGAACATCATACATCAACACCACAAACCATACAACAAACAACTCCACAATAAAACAACAACATACATCGTAACCATATTATACAATAAACATTCCTCGTTAAACGCCTCCGTTCCAACATAATACATGAACCTTAATATACATTGCCAAAATATGTTGATACCAACCTAGCGACCTAAACAAAGACAAAAGGAAGACTACTAAGATAGCATCAACTAATTCATTATCTTTTCAACATCTTTTACATTATGAACTACAAAGCATATAAAAGTCTACTAAGTTAATTTATAAATAGTAAAACAATACAACATCAATGATAAGACTCCGGAACATAAGACTCATCCACGTAAGGCACATTTTCCACTCCAGGAGGCACGTACCCGTAATCCTGCGAAAGTACACCTGTATGCATGCAATAATATAGAGTGAGCTTATATAAAATAAGCCCAGTGAGGATCCGACAGATCTCGAGCAAGGTTTACTAAACTCTTTGGAAATAATCATTGGAGCAAGTAAACACAAAATAACATCAATAATACTATTATCACATAACTATAATGACCATTCAATAAAGGATACACTAGTTGGTGTAGCTCCAAACGCCATCACGATCATAACAGCCTTCTTGTGACTCCCATAAACTCACGCACCCGAGGTACCCCACTAGCCTCGCCCTCCATGACACCTCCGTCATGCGAGCTGGAGGTAGTCTCTGATAGTCATGCCGTTATCAACCCGACAGCCCGATGTTGCCCGAGAGGTGGCACACACATACCAAAGACTCAACAATAATAATAAACATCAATCATTCACAGGAGGACAGTCTAGCAGAACTGCCTACCTCCCGGCATCAATCATCAATCAATAATCATCAATAATCATATTATCATCATAATAGCATCAATAATCAATTTAACAACAAATAACTAAGTTAGATGACAAAGTAGGCCATCTAACCGAGCATGCATTAAACACACAATCAAACCCTAGTTTACCCATCATCAACTCACAATTCAATCACTCATACCACACCCGATCAACTAAAGGCATAATCTAACATTTTAAAGAAATACAACCTAAACTTCAAATAATCATATCTTACATTCTACTAATCCAAACAACTCCAAATCAGTTTCTATCACTCACCTAATCAATCAACTACATAATCCCCCTCGTAAACCTACCAAAACACATCCAAATCATGCCCAACAACCCTAAAACCCTAGTGCCTCATGGCTGAAATTTCCGTATTTTACCACGGCCATCACAATCGAAAATTCGGCATTACAACGGGGCTACCACGTAGTTATCAAACTTTTAGAAATCGATCACAATCGATTCCGATCAACACAAGTCAAAATAATCAACATTTAGCAAATTAATCAACTTTAAATATCTGAAAAATAATAATTATGCTACAACGGTTCAAATCTCGCAAGATTACATATAAATGATCCCTAGCATGAATGGAGCAATAATCTAACTTCAAATTAACATTCTAACGGTTCAATAATTATTTATACGTATAAACACAAAATATGAGTTTTGAGATCTAGAATTTTTCTCTCACCTTTGATGTGTTTTGATGCAAGAAACATGTAGAATGGATGCCCAACAAGTGAAATCAAGCTTTGAATGAAGTGATTTGAACTCGAATTGCAAAATCTATGTGAAAAATGCTTGAAAACCTTTGAAAAAATGTCTTTTTTCTTCTCCCTCATGCAATTTCGGTAAGGTGTATGTAAAATGAGTGTGTTTTGTGTTTTTTAATGTCTGTTGGTGATATATTAAGCAAAAGTCAACAAATAAAAGAAAGTCAAAGATGGGAAACTAATTATTTTTAGTGTTTTCTTGACTTTAAATGCATTTTATTGATCACCAAAGTTCATAACAATTATTTAACACCCAAGATAGCTCAAGTAGGTTATTTTTAGGTGACAAGAAGTTTTACAATCAAACAATTTCACCCGAGTTGGCTTAAAACTCGATTTTTGCAAAAGTCGTTGTAAAAACCCTAATAAATTCCTAAGCCGATTTTAAAATCGTTTTAATCAAACACAAGTCTATTAAAGTCCGTGGACTAGGTCTAGAAGGGTTAGAAAGACCAGTTTTAAAATTTTAGCGGACGTGTTTTAAAATACTATTCACTAAAAATCGACGATAAAATTTCTGACTCCGTTTTTTATGAAAATTTCATGAATGTACATTTAGCTTGTTCTAGGAGTATTAATATCAAAATTATCACATTCTAAGTCATATAGCACATAGACAGGTCAATTCACGTAAAACAAGAATAAACATGCAAAACGAGACATGATAGAAAAGTAGGGTTTCACAGTCCTCGTGTTGCACCCCCTTTTCAATTTTTTTTGCCCTAGTTAGGGTTGCCAAGATACTTTATCCTCCAAATTTCTATTACCGAATCCCACGGCACCTTGGGCAAGACAACTTCGCTTCACGTGGAGGCTGGGCTCGCAAATCGAGGGCGTAGGGATTGTGACCAAGTCTCCGTCGCTCCGGTGCCCATAGCTTTTGACCCTTAAGGAGTTACGCGGTACACAGCATACCGTTGCAAAGCTCTCCGATAGCTCTGTGGAGTGGACATCGAGCTTGCTCGCTTTGCCCTTTTTGGAGCCCAAAATCGCACGTTTTCATCAGTTTCATGCCACATTTCTTCTTTTGCACTATTTTTCGATCCCAGATCGTACGTCTTGAGCTGTTAAAAGGACGACAACCTTACTCGCGGGACATTAGAGGGCCCAACAACGCGTTGATATCACGTCTTGCGAGGATGCTGCGTTGTTGAAGCGGATGGGTTGTCGTTAAGCCCATTGGGCCTTTTGAATGGGCCATCTCTCTAGGCTGTGACTGTGAACCGTTAACAAATAAGGGAATTGTGCCCTCAACATGACAGGTGCGATCATACCAGCACTAATGCACCGGATCCCATCAGAACACCGAAGTTAAGCGTGCTTGGGCGAGAGTATTACGAGGATTGGTGACCCTTTGGGAAGTCCTCTTGTTGCACCCCCTTTTCAATTTTTTTTGCCCTGGTTAGGGTTGCCAAGATACTTTATCCACCACATTTCTATTATCGAATACCACGGCACCTCGGGCAAGACAACTTCGCTTTACGTGGAGACTGGGCCCGCAAACCAAGGGCGTAGGGCTTGTGACCAAGTCTTCGTTGCTCCGGTGCCCATAACTTTTGATCCGTAAGGAGTTACGCGGCGCACAGCATACCATTGCACATCTCTCCGATAGCTCTACGAAGTGGGCAGCGAGCATGCTTGCTGTACCCTTTTTGGAGCCCAAAATCGAACGTTTTAATCAGTTTTAGGCCACTTTTCTTCTTTTGCTATGTTTTTCCATCCTGGATCGTACATCGTGAACGGTA
This sequence comes from Ehretia macrophylla, assembly GCA_037974665.1. Taxonomy (NCBI): domain Eukaryota; kingdom Viridiplantae; phylum Streptophyta; class Magnoliopsida; order Boraginales; family Ehretiaceae; genus Ehretia; species Ehretia macrophylla. The sequence continues at coordinate 81,214,911 of CM075770.1, read as the reverse complement.
AAAAGGATGCCAACCTTACTCGCGGGATATTAGAGGGCCCTACAACGCGTCGATATCACGTCTTGCGAGGATGCTATGTTGTTGAAGGGGATGGGTTGTTGTTAAGCCCATTGGGCCTTTTGAATGTGCTATCTCTCTAGGCTGGGACTGTGAACCGTTAACAAATAAAGGAATTGTGCCCTCATCATGACGGGTGCGATCATACCAGCACTAATGCACCGGATCCCATCAGAACTCCGAAGTTAAGCGTGCTTGGGCGAGATTCGTACGAGGATAGGTGACCCCCTTGGAAGTCCTCGTATTGCACCCCCTTTTCAATTTTTTTTGCCCTGGTCACGGTTGCCAAGATACTTTATCCACCAAATTTCTATTACCGAATTCCATTGAACATTGGGCAAGACAACTTCGCTTCACGTAGAGGCTGGGCCCGTAAACCGAGGGCGTAGGACTTGTGACCAGGTCACCGTCACTCCAGTGCCCATAACTTTTGATTCGTAAGGAGTTACGCGGTGCACAGCAGACCATTGCAAAGCTTTCTGAGAGCTCTACGACGGGGGCAGCCAGCTTGTTCGCTGTGCCCATTTTTGGAGCCCAAAATCGAACGTTTTCATCAATTTCAGGCCACTTTTCTTCTTTTGTTCTGTTTTTCCGTCCCGGATCATACGTCGTGAGCTGTTAAAAAGACGACAACCTTACTCGCGGGATATTAGAATGCCCTACAACGCGTTGATATCACGTCTTGCGAGGATGCTGCGTTGTTGAAGCGGATGGGTGGTCGTTAAGCCCATTGGGCCTTTTGAATGGGCCATCTCTCTAGGCTGGGAATGTGAACCGTCAACAAATAAAGGAATTGTGCCCTCAACATGATGGGTGCGATCATACCAGCACTAATGCATCGGATCCCATCAGAACTCCAAAGTTAAGCGTGCTTGGGCGAGAGTAGTACTAGGACGGGTGACCCCCTGGGAAGTCCTCGTGTTGCACCCCCTTTTCAATTTTTTTTGCCCTGGTTAGGGTTGCCAAGATACTTTATCCACCAAATTTCTATTACCGAATCCCACAGAACATTGGGCAAGGCAACTTCGCTTCACGTAGAGGCTGGACCCGTAAACCGAGGGCGTTGGGCTTGTGACCAGGTCTCCGTCGCTCCGATGCCCATAACTTTTGATCTGTAAGGAGTTACGCGGCGCATAGTATACCATTGCAAAGCTCTCTGAGAGCTCTACGATGGGTGCAGCGAGCTTGCTCGCTGTGCCCATTTTTTGAGGTGAAAATCGAACGTTTTCATCAGTTTCAGACCACTTTTCTTCTTTTGCCCTATTTTTCTATCCCGGATCGTACGTCGTGAGCTGTTAAAAGGATGACAACCTTACTCGCGGGACATTAGAGGGCCCTACAATGCGTCGATATCACGTCTTGTGAGGATGCTGCTTTGTTGAAGCTCATGGGTTGTCGTTAAGCCCATTGGGCCTTTTGAATGGGCCATCTCTCTAGGCTGGGACTTTGAACCGTTAACACATAAAGGAATTGTGCCCTCAACATGACGGGTGTGATCATACCAGCACTAATACACCGGATCCCATCAGAACTCCGAAGTTAAGCGTGCTTGGGCGAGAGTAGTACTAGGATGGGTGTCCACATGGGAAGTCCTCGTGTTACACCCCCTTTTCAATTTTTTTTGTCCTGGTTAAGTTTGCCAAGATACTTTATCCATCAAATTTCTATTACTGAATTCCACGGAACATTGGGCAAGACAACTTCGCTTCACGTAGAGGTTGGGCCCGCAAACCGAGGGCGTAGGGCTTGTCACCAGGTCTCCGTCGCTCCGGTGCCCATAACTTTTGATCCGTATGGAGTTATGAGGCGCACAACATATCGTTGGAAAGCTCTCTGAGAGCTCTACGACGGGGGCAGCTAGCTTGCTCGCTGTGTGTAAGGCTCGGCCTCAATTTACGTGCGATACCTCATTTCGTGTGCCCTATTCTAGATTTGCGTGCCTTGACCTAGGTTTAAGAATTGTGTTCGTTTTGTGTGCCATGCATTGAACAACGTGCATTCATTTAGGATTGCATGCATTTACTTCAAAATGTACATTCGTCTCGTAGTTTGTGTTTTACCTCGTAGTGCGTGCCCTAGACCTAGGAAAACGTGCCCTCATGCTAATCAAGAAAGCATCTTACACGAAGCACTAGGTCATTAATTAATCCTACAAAATTCACTAACTATTATTAAATTACTAATTCAACCCACTAGAAGACAAAATCTCACAAAAAGCTAGACATTCCTTATTCTTTATTCCTTATTCTTTTTGCACTTTCAACACACAATTAAATAATGCTCAAAAGATGACAAAAAATTAGATTTTTTATAGCCTTGGCCGACTACCACATGAGCTTTTGTGCTTGCTTGTTCAATTCAAATTAATTCTAGACAACTATGACATTTCTATGACACAAATGCATAAAAAATTGCTCAAAAAGCCTCCTCAAAACTCCATCATTCTCGACCAAATACTCCTTGCCCATGCTAGGAATTTCAAAGTACTTCTTGAAGACATAAAAAAGCTGAATTTGTATGGCCAAGACCGAACACATGCATTAACCTTTGCAAAAGCTATCATTTTTTTCATTTCTCTCATTCTCCTCACCTTTCTCTCTCTCTCTCCATCTCATTCTTCTCTCTCTCTCTCGGCCTTGCTGAGTTCTTTCACTTCATAGCTCATCTTCATCACACCATAGTTAATCAAGACAAGCCACAAGCAAAGAAACTCGACCAAGCTAGCTAGGATGCAAGAATCACACATGCATGCTCTTTGAGTCACCATTTCGGCCTAGGTGTGTCACGCCCCAACCCGGCCTATAAGGTTAGACTAGGGTGTGACCTAAACGTTCAAGACCTGTCACATTCTTAACCGTTATGAAGATTTAACACTTATCATTTTAGTCTAAACTCCAAAGTTTTCCGGAAAACCGGCAGCATAACGGCTGTAATTGGGCTCTTTGGTTTTACCTAATTCTCTAAACGCCTCAATTATTTCAATCATTAATCCAATTCCATTAAGGACTCCTATTTGACACCAACTAATTTGCCTACTGGTTTATCTTGAAAGTCTCGTTTGGCTAATAAGCCTAACATGATAACTATGTCTTATTTATTTGTCAATTTCCTATCATACAAGTACCTATTATCCTTTAGTTTGCAAATGAGTACCTAGGTGAAATTAGATAGAATTAACTTAGTTGATTGTTCATCTAGTGGTTTGACTGCCTACGACAACTACTAATCATGAAAACGAAAGCAAACAACCAAATAAAAGTTCGTCCGGTTATAAATAGTACAATCCCAGAATTAGACCCAAATTACAACGGGGTCATTTACATCAATAAAATGAATAGTTTGCAATCAAACACAACATCCTTATAGCAACCACTTTCAGGCAAGGCACAAAAGCACGTAGGGACAGGCAATCACTCCAAGGAATCATCGATAAGCACGTTGTCCACGGGCATCTGTACCGGTTCTTCTTCACCTGTGATGAAAAAGAGGGTGAGTCCTTATGAACTCAGCGAGGGGGAACGAGAAATACGTTTTGAAACTCATTTTCCAGTTCAACTTATGAAAATCCTTTTTGCAAGCATGAACACAACAGAAATATAAGTACAGAAACAAAAATACCGGTCTTTCCTCCCCGAGGTTCTCTAGGAACCATGCGAGAGTACTTATACACATAGTAAAAAGGATACAGTGAGCTTTTTCTCTCAGATCAGTTCCAGGATCAGTTGTTGCGGCCGACTTCAAATCATTCCCCAACACGCCAGGTGGGTGTACTCCGGATGTACCCCGAAATCCTACGACCCAACTCTCCGAGGAAATCTAGCCCCCAAGCGAGAGAGGGAATGGGACTATGGTAGTCACGGGTGCACCAGCAAGCCTGATGCCGCCCGGTGTGTATGATCGCTACCATGCCAATAGGAAAGGTTGCAACCTTGTATGCAATGCACATTTATGACAGGTAATATATCACAGTAGGAGGACAACAAAGTAGGTTGCCTCCGGACAGTCATAAGATTGCACATTGACCAAGTAAACAGGCAGGGCACGATAAAACAGGTAATATATCACAGTAGGAGGACAACAAAGTAGGTTGCCTCCGGACAATCATAAGATTGCACATTGACAGGTAAACAAGCAGGGCATGATAAGACAGGAAATTTCACTTGAAAGGCATATAGAGTTATATGAAAATTAAACGGGCAGCCATGTAACACATGTAAAACAGGCCATATAACTCATCAAGAAGCCCACGTGATCAAGTGATAGGATTATTCAACATGCAATGACATCAATCATGGGTTCGGGTGCAAGAAAAGCTTATTTGTCAACATGCAATGGCCAAAATCACATTTGAAGTTATAAGACATTAACGGGCAGCCCACTAAGCATAAAATTCCCACACAATATCCAAATGATCAATACTTAGCTAAACTACCTAGTCATTAGGGTTTCCATTTCATGCTTAATCGTGTGATTAAAACCCTAAGTCAACTCAAAATCATTCTCAAGTCATGCATCATTCAATTCAAGCATCCTCAAGTACTCAAAACAGTCCACATAACATCCCAACACCACATTTCCACACAATTAGAACCACAAGAGAGGTTACAACAATTTTCCAAGCATGTAGCTAAATGAAACCTTTACTGCAATAGGCTGTTTTCCCACAATCAATAGGATAATCAAACAATCTCTAAATTAAGTGAATAAGATGTCAAATTAAATATTAAGAAGTTAACTAAAATCAGAAACAAACCTTGCATCAATTGGAGTTCAGAATAATTAGTTATAGCCGAAACAGTGAGGTAGCACAAAACTGTCCAGATTTGCACACTTTTCAGAAATTGACGTTTTTGAGGTCCTTAGGGTCAGTTTTAGCTTTGGTCCATTTCGGAAACAATTGGCCAGAACTGATAAATCTAGCAGCTCACCAAATTTCATGCATTTTGGACAACATTTAGTAAGTCAAATATGGTTCGTTCCACAAGGTCAGTGCCTCTTGCAAAACCTGCTTCATTTCTCCAGATTTCCAGATTTGGTCACATTTTAAAGATTTGCCATTTTGAGGGCCTTAGAGTCAGAATTAGCTTCGGCCTATTTCTGGTAAAAATGTTCAAAACTGTCCAAACTAGTCACCTAGAAATTTACAAGAATTTTCAACATCATTTTCCTAGCTAAACTTACCTCGAACATACTGGTCAGAGAGCTGTCAACAATTTCGACTTCACCTAGCATCATTTTCAAGCCAAGATCTTGCCATGCATGGTAGTTTAAGCTTATGAACGACCATATAGCTCAAGTACAGAAGCAAATACACACATTTATAAGCATGCATGTGAATTTTTGAAGAGTTTTCAAAAGGTTTTAACCCTCACCTTTGCAATCAACCCAAAAAATGCTCAAAACCTTGTTGAAGCTCAAATCTCTTCTTCTTCTTGCTTAGCCGAGATTCCAACTAGCTTTTCTTTATTTTTCCTAGCTTAGTGATCAATCTCTTAGCACATTCATGAGGTTAGAACAAGAAGAAAAGAAATGGAAGCTTAAAAACTCACCAAGGCCGAAAATGGTGACTCAAAATGCTTGCATGTGTGTTTCTTGCATCCTAGCTTGCTTGGGTGAGTTTCTTTGCTTGTGGTTTGTCTTGATGCACAATAGGATGATGAAGATGAGCTAAGAGGTGGAGAGAACTCAGCCAAAACCGAAATGGAGAGAGAGATTGAGAGGGAGAGAGAGAAAATGTGAGGAAAGTGAGAGAAATGAGAGAAAAACGAGGCTTTTACAAAAGTTGATGCATATGTTGGCCTTGGGCATGCAAAAATTCAGATTTGTGTCATCTTTTGAATTGTTTTAACATGTGTGTATGTGAATGTTGGGCATTTAGGTATTTTAGGTAGAATAGAATATAGGATATGTTTAGAGGTTTGTGAGATTTTGTCTTGTAGTGAGTTTAAAATATAATATTTAGTTGTTAGGGGATTTTGTAGAGATTTGAATTAGGAATATAATATTGGTTAGTGGATTGTGTAGGTTTATTTTAGTGTCTAGTGCTTTGTGTATGATTCTTTCTTGATTAACGTGGTGGCACAGATTCCTAGGTCTAGGACACAAATTACGAGGTAGACACGAACTATGAGGTAAGACACGAACTACGAGGTAAGACACAAACTACGAGGTATAGCACGTATTTCAAGACTAAGGCACATACTTCAAGATTAGTGCACGGATTCTAATGCAAATGCACGCAAATCAAGGCATTACTCTATATCTAGGTTAAGGTACACAATTCAAGGTTAGGGCACACAAAATGAGATAACGCACGTACATCGAGGTCAGGGCACGTATTTCTAGGTACCGCACGTGAGTCGGGTGATGTGACTGTATTTGCAGCACTCAAACCATGGTATTTGTACTGCATTTGCATCTTAACTCTAGAATAAATACAACACTTTGATACTTTCGATGCAATGTAGGAAAATACTGAAAAGTGAAGAATCAGGCCCGAAATGATCCAAATTGCAAGTCAAGAAGTAAGAATGGGAAAGCATGAGAAGCGGTTGAAGAATGAAGCTCATAGAAAAGAAACTTGGCTGAAACTAGCACGAAATCGGACTCGGAACATTGACCCAGATGATCTCAAATAGTGACCCATGTCCGTTTTTGGCAAATCATATCAGTTTTTCGGGTAGAAACAGCATTCTGAGCACAACGCAGGACTTTTGTCCTGCGCACGGTGTGATTTTAGCCAAATTCCATCGTTTGGAGGGTCAAAACAGTGAAAAACGCCCAAAAATGCTGCGGTCAACAATCTGGTCAAAGTCAACAAACGAAAAAAAGTCAACTATTTCAGAATTTTGCCTATAAATAGAGCTTCAACCCTTTGAGAATTCTTGAGTTAATTTTGGAGTATTATCAATATTTTTGATATAATTCCGAGTTAATTCTATTTAGTTTTAAATTTTAGTTTTAGTTAATTAAGTAGTAGTAGAATACGGGGGAAGTCCCGCCTAGGTAGCTCTTATTCGGGAAAATTTTGCCCGAATAGCTACTTTTAGGGGGAAGTCCGACCCAAGTTGTTATTATTCGGGGGAGGTTCTGCCCGAATAGCTTTTAATAGGAAAGCTCTTATTCGGGGGAAACTCATCCCTAATAGTTCTTATTCAGGGGAAATTAGCTCCGCCCGAATAGTTATTTTGTGTCGGACCTCTGCTCAAATTTCGGGAATCAGAAATACGTGTTCGTCAATATGGGAGAGCCTTTCTTGACTCTCTTTTATTTATATAACTCGTATTCATTTATGTCTGAGTAGATTGATATCTAGGGTTGAATATTGTAAATGATAGTATTTTAATATATGGTCTCGGATATAGTTTATTCAATTCATATTACAATGTATGGCTTGTTTTAATTAAGTATTTCATACGTAATGCTTTTAAGTAGACGTTATAATTGCTTAACTTTTGCTTCATAAATATTATACTTGTAGTTAATATTATGAATGCATTACTTTAGTGCCATATAATTGTTTTAATCATGAGTCTATAGGTTGTACCATAGACTCCATGAAACTATAGGTTGTACCATAGTTTCTATCTGTAAGGTTAATTCCTTAGTTTAGTTTGCCTTGTTGTACTTGGTTAAAATAAGCTAAGTAGATTAACTAGGTCTATAGCTTTTAGCTTAACCGGGTGTATGCTTGTAGCTTAAACCCTTGTAGAATTAGATAAACTAGATATCGAGCTTATATTAATTGCCTCATTTACATGTTCAAACCCCTAGATCACCACATCTCGTATTCCACTAATACTTAGTATAACTTAGATAATTTAGTTAGTTTAATTTAGTTTACATTTCTCGCACGTTACTCAAACCTACCTTGCGATTTGTCACTTAAGCGCTTTAACACTTTCACACTACTTCACTAACTTAAATTAGCGAGCTTCCCTATGGTACGATTCCGCACTCAGAGCACACTACACTACAAAGATCCGTGCACTTGCGGGTATTTTAGCTTGGTTATTTTGCGCAAATTTTAACGCACAACCCGACCGCACCAAGTTTTTGGCGCCGTTGCCGGGGAGCACGGTATAGTTTAGTTTTTGATAAAAGTATTTGTGAACTTGTTTAAGTGTTTATTTTATCTGTTTTATTTAAAAATAAAATAAAAAAATAAAAAATAAATAAATAAAAAATAAATAAATAATAAATAAATAATAAATAAATAAAATAAAATAATATATATATATTTTAAAATATTTTTATTTTAAAAAAAAATTATTTTTATTATTTTTATTATTTTTTAAAATATATATATTTATTTATTTATTTATTTTAAAAATTTTTTTTTTTTAAATTAAAATTTTAGGAATTTTGATTTATTAGAAAATGAGTCATTTTAATGATTCATCTAATCAATGAGCTTTTATCTATTACTGCTTGTAAAGTATATTAGTATTTTTTAATCTTGTAATTTTATTTCGTATTTAAAGTTTATAAGTCATTGTATGTATGGGTATCATTCTTTGGATCTAGAACTCGCCCCGTTTGATTCTGAGTTCGAGAAAAATTTGCGTAGGAAGTTAAAATTTCCAATGGCGGATCAAAAAGTAAATATCCCGCCTCTTCCTATAGCTCAGCATATTAATCAACCTGTGAACCAATCGATGACTTTATGTCAACATTTTTCACCAGGTGATTTTGACCCTGAATTTGCCATAGCCCCACTGGCTCTTGGCAATATAAATTTTGAGCTCAAAACAAGGACTATTTCAATGCTTCCTTCCTTCTATGGAAAAAGCAATGAAAATCCTCACGCTCACATAGTGCAATTCATTGAAGCATGCACAACGCTTCACATTTCTAATGTGAGCCGTGAAAATATTCACCTGCGTCTGTTTCCCTTTTCATTGAAAGATAAAGCCAAACAGTGGCTAAATCATCTGGACGCAGGAGTGATCACTTCCTGAGGATAACTTATTTAGAAATTTTTGCATAGGTTCTTCCCAATGGCTAAGACTACTACTTTGCAAACAGATATCATGACATTCGCACAGTCAGACTTAGAGCCATTTCATGAATCATGGGAAAAGTTTAACGATCTTAAGAATCAGTGTCCTCATCATGGGTTTGATCGTCCCGAACTCTTGCATTATTTCTTCAAAGGTCTTACCCCTCATAATAAGATGATAGTTAATGCAATAAGCAATGGAGGTTTCTATAACCTCACAGCGGACGAAGCTTGGAGAAGAATAGAAAATATTGCTGAAGACTCTCTCCAAAACACTACTGATGACAGAGAGAGTAAGAGCACCCAAAATCTCCAAAAGAGGGCATTGTTTGAAGTTAACTCTAGTTCTAATTCCCAATTGACTGACAAAATAGATGCCCTAGCTCATCAACTAGAAAAATTCATCTCTCTAGGGTCTTCTTCTTCTTCAGCTCCTCAGATCACAGAAGTTTGTACCGTATGTTCTGCAATAGATCACTCTACTCTAGACTGTTCAATCGGTTCACAATTTCCTGAATTCATGCAAGAACAAATTTGTGCCGCCCAAGGATATACAAGGAATTACAATCCGTATTCTAACACGTATAATCCAGGCTGGCGAGACAATCCCGCATTTTCGTGGCGACAAGGGAATCAAGAGACTCAGTTTCCTCAACATCAATATCAAAAAAGACAAGGAAACTATGAGCCTCATCAACAAAGTCAGCAAGGAAATGTTGACAATCGATTCCCTCAACAGCAATATCAGAGGCCACAAAATAATAACCCTCCTGGTTACTATCCAGTCCAACAGGACAATCCGTTCAGAACACAACGGAACAATGTCCCAGCTCTTCCTCCTGAACAGTCATCATCTGATGACAAATTTGACAAACTTATGCAAATGTTTCAAGTTCAACAACAGTCTATTGCTAAACTTGAAGGACAAATTGGGCAGATAGCCCAAACTTTAAGTAAGAGAGACGAGGGTAAGCTTCCATCTCAGACCGTGGTAAATCCACGAGGACAGTGTAGTACTATCCAAACTGAGACAGTACAAGAACAGGCCAAGGTTGTAGTTACCCTTAGGAGTGGGAAAACCATTGATAACCAGGTTAGAGTAAAGGTTAGGGATGTTCCAGAAGAAATTGAGGAATTAGAGGAATCTGTGATTGAGGTTTTAAGCAAAGATGTTCAAGATTACCGTAGGAATAAAAACCTAACGGTGGAGCCTATAGTTGAACCATCCTCATGAGCACCTTTTCCCATAGCTCTATCCCGTCCAAAACCGACTGATGATCCTAAACAACTCAAGATCTTAGAGCATCTGAAAGATATTAAGATCAATTTGCCATTAGTTGAGGTAATACAACAAATTCCAGCCTATGCCAAATTTTTGAAGGATTTATGTGTGAAAAAGAGACGGACCAACTCCATTCCTAAGAAGGTCCGTCTTACTGAAAAGGTTAGCAATATCTGCACTAGAGGACTGCCTCAGAAGTGCAGTGACCCAAGAGCTTTCACCATTCCATGCTTAATTAATGACCAACGCATAGAAAGCGCCTTGCTAGACTTAGGATCTAGTGTTAACCTCATCCCTCACACAGTCTACCAAAGGTTAGGTCTTGGAGTGTTAACACCGACTAATGTGACCCTCCAATTGGCAGATAGATCTGAGCGACGACCTCGAGGTGTTGTAGAAGATGTGATCGTTAGAGTAGGAGAATTCTTATTCCCAGTGGACTTCATTGTGTTAGATATGGACTTAGGCCCTGATAACAAAAATACCACTCCCGTTTTACTAGGCAGACCATTCCTAGCAACAACTGATTATGTCATCTATTGTAGGACGGGTATGATAGAACTAACATTTGGGAACATCAGAACTAAGCTAAGGGTTGCTGATGCAGCCAACAAATTCAATCAAGATAAGGAAGAAGAATGCTTCCATGTTGATACCATTGACTCATGTATAGATGAGTTTGCCCAATTGATTCTAACTCCTAATCAAGAAATAGCTGAGTTAGAACGAATTTTGTATGAGTGCGACATTTCTCCTGAAATGGTCGCCTCTGCTTCCATTGTTGTTGATCCAAATAAGGACGATCAAGTAACAACTCATTTCCCTGAAGTTTCAGAATATCCTACAATTGAGTCCCTACTAGTTTTGGAACTCAAAACCTTGCCCCAACATCTTAAGTATGCCTACTTAGGACCTGATGAGATTCTTCCAGTCATCATTGCCTCGGATTTGACTCTTGAGCATGAAGACAGACTGTTAAAAGTCCTAAGTACCCATAAACAGGCGATAGGTTGGACGATTTCTGACTTGAAATGCATTGATCCCTCTGTGTGTATGCACAAAATTCATCTCGAGGAAGGAGTTATTCCTTCTCGAGAATTTCAGAGAAGACTAAACCTAAAGATGGGTGATGTCGTCCATAAGGAGATCATTAAGTTGCTTGATGCGGGTATTATATACCCAATTTCTGATAGTCCATGGGTAAGTCCAGTACAAGTGGTACCGAATAAATCTGGGATTACTGTGGTTCCGAATGATAAAGGTGAGCTAATTTCTACACGCATCACAATAGGGTGGCGTGTATGCATTGACTATAGAAAGCTCAATTCCAAAACAAGGAAAGACCACTTCCCTTTATCCTTTCTTGACCAAGTCTTAGATAGAATAGCCAGACAAGGCTACTACTGCTTTCTGGATGGGTATTCGGGATATAACCAAATCCTAGTCTTTCCTGAAGATTAGGAAAAGACTACATTCACATGCCCTTATGGGACCTTTGCGTTCCGACGCATGCCTTTCGGTCTTTGCAATGCTCCTGTGACGTTTCAAAGATGTGTGATGGCTCTTTTTTTAGACATGATTGAAAAGTTCATGGAAGTCTTTATGGATGACTTCTCAGTATTTGGAACTACCTTTGACAAGTGCCTCACACACCTTTCTCTAATGTTAGACCGATGCGTTGAAACAAATTTGGTTCTAAGTTAAGAAAAAAACCATTTTATGGTTAGGCAAGGTATAGTTCTAGGTCATGTTGTTACGCATGATGGAATCCATGTGGATCCAGCCAAATTCGACCTAATAGAAAAGCTGCCCGCACCCAAGATGGTGCGTGATATCCGATCATTCCTTGGTCACGCCAGTTTTTATCGACGTTTCATCAAGTATTTCGGCCATATAGCCCGACCACTCTCTAGTCTTCTAGCAAATGATACTGAGTTCAAATTTGATGACAAGTGCTCATAAGCTTTTGAGAAACTTAAATCCTTACTATCCTCTGCTCCTATCATCCAACCTCCTGACTACAGTCTCCCCTTTGAGATAATGTGCGATGCATCAGACTATGCAGTGGGAGCTGTATTAGGATAGCGTAGGGATAAACTGCCTACCGTGATATATTATGCCAGCAAAACCTTGGATGATGCACAAAAGAACTATACAACCACTGAAAAGGAATTGCTGGCTGTAGTCTTCTCATTTGACAAATTCAGATCTTACATCTTAGGATCCAAAGTAATAGTATACACGGACCACGCAGCTTTGCGGTATTTACTGACCAAAAAGGATACAAAGCCCCGTCTAATCCGTTGGCTATTACTCCTTCAAGAGTTTGACCTTGAGATCAAGGACAAGAAAGGAAGCGAGAATTCTGTCGCCGATCATCTATCACGTCTTAAACGAGATTCTCCTATTGACTCTTTGCCTTTCAAAGACACGTTCCCTGATGAACAACTTTTTTCCATCTCACATAAGACCCCGTGGTATGCCCACTTTGTCAATTATTTGGCTGCCCAAGAATTTCCAACTCACTGGGGTAAAAGAGAAAAAGAACGGTTCAGGGCACAAGTCAAGTACTTTATCTGGGAAGATCCCTATCTTTTCAAGATTTGTGCCGATCAGGTCATTAGGAGATGTATACCTGAGGAAGAATTTGACAGTATACTCCAATTCTGCCACTCTGAAGCATGTGGTGGACATTTTGAAGGAAAAAGGACGGCTGCCAAAGTCCTTCAAAGTGGGTTCTTTTGGCCCACTCTTTTCAAAGATGCCCAGCAAATGTGTAAAAATTGCCCACAATGTCAACAAGCTGGCTCTATTTCAAAAAGGGACATGATGCCCCTTACACCCATCCTCATTTGTGAAATATTCGATGTGTGGGGTATAGACTTCATGGGTCCCTTCCCTCCTTCCTTAGGCTATTCTTATATTCATGTTGGTGTGGACTATGTGTCCAAGTGGGTAGAAGCAGTGGCAACCCGAACCAATGACCACAAAGTTGTGGTCAAGTTCATTAAAGAGAATATCTTTTCTCGATTCGGGGTGCCACGTGTGCTTATAAGTGACGGAGGACAGCATTTCCGTCACAGGACACTAGAAGCCTTATTGAGAAAATACTCTGTCCACCACAAGATAGCAACGCCTTACCACCCACAAACAAGTGGGCAAGTGGAGGTATCGAATAGGGAGATTAAGTCAATTCTTCAGAAAACGGTTAGGCCCGATCACAAAGATTGGTCAAATTGTCTGCATGACGTATTATGGGCCTATCGTACTACTTTCAAAACTCTCATCGGTATGTCCCCGTATAGATTAGTATACGGTAAAGCTTGCCACCTTCCTGTTGAATTAGAGCATAAAGCCTATTGGGCTATTAAGGCCCTGAACTTTGATTTACAACAAGCAGGTGAAGGTAGGAAGTTGGCGTTGAGTGAACTAGAAAAGCTTCGTTTTGAAGCTTATAAGAATGCCAAACTCTACAAAGAGAGAATGAAGAGGATTCATGATAGATTTATTTTAAGAAAAACTTTCTCTCATTTTGATAAAGTTTGGTTGTTTAACTCCAAATTGAAGTTCTTCCCAGGAAAGTTAAGAACAAGATGGGATGGTCCTTATGAAGTGGTTAAAGTATATCCTTCTGGAGTTATCTTAATTAAAAATCCCACAGATGGGCATGTCATCACAGTCAATGGACAAAGATTGAAACATGCATTCAATCCAAATATGGTTCCTCATGAAGTTGAATCTGTAGAACTTCAGGACCTTGCAGGCATTCCATAAATGAGATTCTGCCAAGCTAAAGGCATTACAACTCAGCACAACCGTCTGGCTGAAGACGTTAAACTTAGCGCTACTAGGAGGCAACCTAGATTTTTAAAATGCTTATGTGTGTTTATTTTCCTTTGTCTATGTGATTTTATAATTTCCTTAGTCTTCTGTATTTACTTTGTTTATGTATTTATAGATAACTCTTGAACCCCATAAAAGAGGTTAAATGGTCTGGGTAGTTAAATTATTTGCTTAATATATTAGTTATTTTCTGTGACCATATTTCTTTGTGATTTCTCTCCTATATATTTGTTTGACTATTTTTATTTTTAGTATAGCTAACTTTTATTTTTGTTGTGTTGATGATAATCTGTAAAATGCTTTGTCTACTAATTTTTAATTGCAGAATGATACATCTTTTGGAAAAAAATAGTAGAAAAGCTTTGACATCAACATAGAAATGCTTCACATCTGGTGATATCTTTCCTTACTACATTTCCTTTTATACCTGATCAACATGCGCTGTAGAGTAAGCAACCCATAGGTTTGAAGATGTAGCATTTGTCATTATGTTCTTTCTTACATATTATACTCTCACTATCTTACATTGCTATTTGCTTGAGGACAAGCAAAGTTTCGGTGTGGGGATGTGTGTATTTCATGAAAATCTTTTTCAAAATATGCATGAAATACACTATTTTTGTTCATGAGAATAGTATTTACTATCTTACTTATTGAAAGGAAGATGATTTAGATGATTTGAGAACTTTTATTGTTAGCTATGTATTGTGAAAAACTCTAAGGAAACTCTGTAAGAAAAACTTTGGGGTATTGTATCCATGAGTAAACCTAGCTGTTCTTCTTTTCTTCAATTGATAGCTATGTGATTATGAAAGGACTGAGATATGATTACCATTTATTATAAGAACTTCTTGTGATTGAAACCTGAACCCTTATGCCATGTCTGTACAATATGTTATGTTATTTTGTCTGTATGTACACTCTGGAAAAAAAAAAAGAAAAAGAAAAGAAAAAAAACAACAAAGAAAAAAAGAGAGTTGTATATACTTTTACTGTTGAATAAAATTTTTGGTGTAAATTTTTTGTAAATCTCTAAGCACCACTATCCTAGACATTGTAATTTGGGATATGTGCTATAGTATAAGGTTTCGAGCCTGAATATCTCGGGTGATTAAGGTACGTAGAGGTCCCTTTGAAACCTAGCAACCTCAGTCATAATGGCGGGGGATTGTTGGCCTTAAAGCCCGCTACATGGGATATTCAGAAAGCAAAGGAAACTGAACACTATATAGAGGTTTTATTAGTTGTACTTTTATATTTCTGGCAAATGTTAAAGGGTTAAGGCATGACCAAGAGTTTGATTACAAATGTAGGTAAGAATATCAAGGTCCAATATGTTTGCATAACTTGAAAGTTGAGAATTGTATGAACTTAATATGCTTAGTTTACTTCTAAATATGTACTCTGAAGCAATCAATAGTTGATTTCCAATAAGAGTACCTATTTGAGAAAAATTTGCAAAAGGTTCTCTTATCACACTATTTGGCAAATCATATCAGTTTTTCGGGTAGAAACAGCATTCTAAGCAAAACGTAGGATATTTGTCCTACGCGTGGCATGATTTTAGTCAAATTCCATCATTTGGAGTGTCAAAACAATGAAAAACGCCCAAAAATGATGCGGTCAACAATCTGGTCAAAGTCAACAAACAGAAAAAAGTCAACTATTTCAAGAATTTTGCCTATAAATAGAGCTTCAACCCTTTGAGAATTTTTGAGTTAATTTTGGAGTATTATCAATATTTTTGATATAATTTCGAGTTAATTCTATTTAGTTTTAAATTTTAGTTTTAGTTAATTAAGTAGTAGAAGAATACGAAGGAAGTCCCGCCTAGGTAGCTCTTATTCGGGGAAATTTTGTCCGAATAGCTACTTTTAGGAGAAGTCCGACCTAAGTTGTTATTATCCGGGAGAGGTTCTGCCCGAATAGCTTTTAATAGGAAAGCTCTTATTCGGGGGAAACTCATCCCTAATAGTTCTTATTCGGGAGAAATTAGCTCCGCCCGAATAGCTATTTTGCGTCGGACCTCTGCTCAAATTTCGGGAATCAGAAATACGCGTTCGTCATTATGGGGGAGCCTTTCTTGACTCTCTTTTATTTACATAACTTGTATTCATTTATGTCTGAGTAGATTGATATCTAGGGCTGAATATTGTAAATGATGGTATTTTAATATATGGTCTCGGATATAGTTTATTCAATTCATATTGCAATGTATGGCTTGTTTTAATTAAGTATTTCATACGTAATGCTTTTAAGTAGACGTTATGATTGCTTAACTTTCGCTTCATAAATATTATAATTGTAGTTAATATTATGAATGCATTACTTTAGTGCCATATAATTGTTTTAATCCTGAGTCTATAGGTTGTACCATAGACTCCATGAAACTATAGGTTGTACCATAGTTTCTATCTGTAAGGTTAATTCCTTAGTTTAGTTTGCCTTGTTGTACTTGGTTAAAATAAGCTAAGTAGATTAACTAGGTCTATAGCTTTTAGCTTAACCGGGTGTATGCTTGTAGCTTAAACCCTTGTAGAATTAGATAAACTAGATATCGAGCTTATATTAATTGCCTCATTTACATGTTCAAACCCCTAGATCACCACATCTCGTATTCCACTAATACTTAGTATAACTTAGATAATTTAGTTAGTTTAATTTAGTTTACATTTCTCGCACGTTACTCAAACCTACCTTGCGATTTGTCACTTAAGCGCTTTAACACTTTCACACTACTTCACAAACTTAAATTAGCGACCTTCCCTGTGGTAAGATTCAGCACTCAGAGCACACTACACGACAAAGATCCGTGCACTTGCGGGTATTTTAACTTGGTTATTTTGCGCACATTTTAATGCACAACCCGATCGCATCATTGGGGATTAGGGCACACTATTCTAGGTCAAGGCACGTATGATGAGGTATGCACAAAAATCAAGACAGGACACGTAATCAAAGGTCGGTCATTTAATTTTAGGTTTAAGGCGCGCAAATCGAGATAGGACACGTTATTCGGGGTCGGGCCTCACAAGGTGAGTTTACTAGCCTCCATTTCTTTTCTTCTTGTTCGAACCACATGCATGTACTAAGAACTTGGCCACTAAGCTAGGAAAAATAGAGAAAATCGAGTTGGAGTCTCAGCTAAGCGAGGAAGAAAAAGAAATTTGTGCTTCATCAAAGTTTTGTGCATCTTCTTGTTGATTTGCTAAGGTGAGGGCTAAAACATCTTGAAAATCTTTCAAAAATCCACATGCATGCTCTTAAATGTATGTCTTTTGTTGTGTACTTGAGTCATCTGTGTGGTCATAAGCTTTTACAAGAATGCATAGCAAGATTTTGGCTTGAAGTTGATG
The DNA here is from genome assembly GCA_037974665.1 of Ehretia macrophylla. Taxonomy (NCBI): domain Eukaryota; kingdom Viridiplantae; phylum Streptophyta; class Magnoliopsida; order Boraginales; family Ehretiaceae; genus Ehretia; species Ehretia macrophylla. The sequence goes on along the minus strand of CM075770.1, from coordinate 81,197,372 downwards.
ATAGATGAAATCGGGTTTGGTGACAGCTCTCTGTCTTGTTGTTGCGAGGTGAGTTTGGCTAGGAAAGGAATGTTTAAAATGCATGAAAATTGGTAGGTAACTAGTTTTTCCAGTTTTGAACATTTTTCACAGAAATATGCCAAAGCTAATTTTGACCCTAAGGTCCTCAAAATGTCAAATCATTAAAATGTGTCCAAATCTGGAAGTCCGGAAAAAATGAAGCAGGTTTTGGCAGATGCACTGACCTTGTAGAACGAACTAGTTTTGACTTATCAATGATGTCAAAAATGCATGAAATTTGGTGTATTGCTAGATTTCTCGGTTCTGGACATTTTTGTCAGAAATGGACTAAGGCTAAATCTGACCCTAAGGACCTCAAAAACGACAATTATTGAAATGTGTACAAATCTGGACAGTTTTGTGCAATCCCACTGTTTTGCCTATAACTATTGATCTCGAACTCCAAATGGTGCAAGGTTTGTTTCTGATTTTAGTTCACTTCTTAAGCTTTAATTTGACATGTTATTTACTGGAATTGGAGATTGTTTGCTTTATTGTGAGAAAACAGCCTATTGCAGTAAGGGTTTCGCTTAGTGTTATGCTTAGAAAATTGTTGTAACTTCTCTTGTTGAATTAAATGCTTGGGATTGTGGCTTTGGGATGTTGTGTGGACTGTTTTGAATACTTGGGGATGTTTGGATTAATTGATGCATGGCTTGAGATTGATTTTGAGTTGACTTGGGGCTTAATTGCACGGGTAAGCACGAAATGAAAACCCTAGTGACTAGGTAGGCTTGCTAAGTGTTGATCATTTGGATATTGTGTGAAATTATATGCTTAGTAGGCTGCCCGTAGTTGCCCTTATAGCCCTAAATGTGATTTTGATCATTGCATGTTGACAAATAGGCATTTCTTGCATCCGAGCCCACGTAGATGTTGTTGCATGTTGAATAATCTTATTATTTGATTACGTGGACTTTAAATTGAGTTATATGACTTGATTTACGTGCATTACATGGCTGCCCGTTTATTGTTCATATAACTCCATATGCCTTTCAAGTGAAATTACTTGTCTTATCGTGCCTCGCTTGTTTACTTGTCAATGTGCAATCTTATGACTGTCCGGAGGCAACCTACTTTGTTGTCCTCCTAATGTGATATATTAAATGTCATAAATGTGCATTGCATACAAGGTTGCAACCTTTCATTCTGGCATGGTAGCGTTCACGCACACTGGGCGGCATCAGGCTTACCGGTGCAACCGTGACTACCATTGTCCAATTCTCTCTCTCTCGCTTGGGGGCTAGACTTTCTCAGAGAGTTAGGTCATAGGATTTTGGGGTACATCCGGAGTACACCCACTTGGCATGATAAGGGGATGATTTGAAGTCGGCCGCAACAACTGATACTGGAAATAAACTGAGAGCAAAAGCTCACCGTATCCTTTTCACTATGTATATAAGTACTCTCGCTTGGTTCCTAGAGGACCTGGGGGATGAAAGATGGTAATTGTGTTCCTTTACTTTATATTATTGTTATGTACTTAATTGTGTTATATTCATGCTTCCAAAAAGGATTTTTATAAGTTGAACCGGAAATGAGTTTCACTCCCCCTTGCTGAGTTCATAAGGACTCATCCTCTTTTATCATTTCAGGTGAAGAAGATCAAGAATAGGTACCTGAGGACGATGTGCCTAACGATGATTCCTTGGAGTGATTACCTGTCCTATGTGCTTTGCGTGATTACTGCTATTTGTGAACTATGCTACTTGAAGACTATTTCTTTTTATGTTGCTCAATGTTTGTAATGTAAAAGACCCCCGTTGTAATTTGGGGTCTAATTTTGGTTTGTACTGATGATAACTAGACAGACTCTAGACACTACTATGGTCATTCTGCTATTATTACTGCTAGTATCTATAATAGGATTATGAGGTATTAGGTAATGGCTAAGTAAAATGAACCAACCAAATCTTAAGCAGGTACTCGCTATTAAGCTAAGATCAATAGGTACTTTTGTAACGAGGATAAACAAACAAACGAGACATAGTATCATGCTAGGTTATTAATCAAACGAGACTTCGAGATAACCAGTAGGCATTTCAATTGATGGTAAATAGTAATCCTAGTTGGAAATGAAATTGAGACTGGAGAATTTGAGGCGTTTAGAGAATTAGGTTAAACCAAAGAGCCCAATTACCGCTGTTATGCTACCGGTTTTCTGAAAAACTTTGGAGTTTAGGCCAAAACGATAAGTGTTAAATCTTCATAAACGGTTAAGTATGTTATTAGACTTGAATGTTAGATCACACCCTAGTCTAACCTTTATAGGCCGGGTTGGGGCGTGACACCTTATAAGAAAAAGAATGGTATCAGAGCTTAGATTGCTTAAGCCGGGTTTAACTCTTGGACCATGGGTAGAGCCCTAAGATAATTAGGATGACTTGTTTATGTGTTATTGTGTGATAATGTTAAATGTGCCTTCTATGTTTTATGTGCTTAAGTGATTAACATGCCTTAATTGTTTCTAGAATTATGTTGCATTAAATTCCTGTTTATCGTATTTCAAATAAATGGTGCATCGTAATCTGTGCCTATAGATGGTTGGGCCTAGTACCCGCACTACTAATAGGAGCAGTGAACCCCAAGAGACCGGAGATGCCTATCAAACTAATCCCGGCATGGCTATGTTTAACATGATGGCGAATGCCATGGATCGCGTATCACGAGTGATGGAGCGTCAAGTTGTATGTTTACCATACGAAGTAGAAGTTGGTACTCCGAGGGGTTCTAAACTTGTTACTAGCTCAGCTTGTAAAACATTTAAAATCCAAATTAAGGATAGGGAATTCTCAGCCAATCTTATTGTATTACCTTTTCGAGACTATGAGGTCATTTTAGGGATAGACTGTTTGGCAAAACATCATGTCCAACTAGATTGCCAGACGAAGATTATAACGTTCCGGGTACCTGGTCAACCAATACTGGAGGTAATGGGTCGAAGAGATTTCACCGGAAGTTCCATCATTTCATCTACGAAAGCAGTGAAGTCCTTGAGAAAAGGGTGTAGTGGATACTTAGCTTACCTCATCAACAAGCCGTCGGACAAAGCTAAGTTGGAGGAGATGCCAGTGATCAAAGACTATGCGGATGTGTTTCCAGAAGAATTGTCCGGTTTATCCCAAATCGGGAGATCGAGTTCGTTATAGAGTTACTGCATGGCACCCAACCGATATCTAAAGCTCCCTATTATATGGCACCAGCCGAGCTACAAGAATTGAAGGACCGATTGCAAGGATTGTTGAAGAAGGGGTTTGTTCAACCAAGTTCTTCACCGTGGGGCGCACCAGTTTTATTTGTAAAGAAGAAAGACGGAACGTTGAGGCTATGCATCGATTACCGAGGACTGAACCAAGTGACTGTCAAGAATAAATATCCACTTCCACTGATCGACGAGCTATTTGATCAACTTCAAGGAGCTAAAGTGTATTCGAAACTCGACTTGAGGCAATGGTACTATCAGTTACGGATCAAAAAGGTAGATGTGCCTAAAATGGCTTTTAGAACAAGATATGGGCATTATGAATATGTGGTAATGCCATTTGGACTAACTAATGCCCCTGCAGCTTTTATGGACTTGATGCACAGGGTGTTTCAACCCTACTTGGACCAATTTGTGGTGATCTTCATTGATGATATTTTGGTGTACTCGAAATCCGAGGCGGAGCATGAACAACACTTGTGGTTGGTACTGCATAAACTTCGAGAGCATCAATTGTATGCAAAGTTTAGCAAGTGCGAATTTTGGTTGCAACATATTGCATTTTTGGGGCATATCATATCCCAAGAAGGAATAGCGGTGGATCTAGCAAAGATAGAAACAGTGATGTCTTGGAAGAAGCCAAAGAATGTTACGGAGATTCGGAGTTTTCTTGGTCTAGCCGGCTATTATCGGAGGTTCGTGAAGGATTTCTCTAAGATTTCTGGACCGCTTACAAAGCTCACTCAAAAGAAAACAAAGCTCGTGTAGGATGATAAGTGTGAGAACAGCTTCCAAGAGTTGAAGAAAAGATTGACTACCGCACCTATTCTTGCATTGCATGAAGGGAGTCAAGGTTTTATAATCTATAGCGATGCTTCGAAGGAAGGATTGGGTTGTGTGTTGATGCAAAATGGAAGAGTGATTGCATATGCTTCTAGGAAACCTAACCCGTATGAATTGAACTACCCGACGCATGATTTGGAGTTAACGACTATTGTGTTTGCACTCAAGAAATGGAGGCATTATCTGTGGGGTAACAAGTTTGAAGTATTTACTGATCACAAGAGCTTGAAATACTTGTTCACTCAAAAGAAGTTGAATATGAGGCAAAGGCGGTGGATGGAGCTTTTGGACGATTATAACTGCACAATCAATTATGTGCCCAGTAAAGCGAATGTAGTTGCAGATGCCTTAAGTAGGAAAGCGAGCATGGCAAGATTGGAAGTCAAGGTGCAGGAGTTGTTGGAGGAAGCATTTTTGTGAAAACCACAATTGACTCGGAAAGGGTTACTTTTTGCCACTACACAAGTTCAATCGACCTTGTTGTCTAAGTTACGAGAGGCTCAACAGAAGGACCAACAATTTCAGAAGATTAAAGAAGGCAACGCAGATTTCAAGTTCCAGGATGATGGTGTTTGGAGGTTTAGGAATCGGATTTGTGTTCCTAATGAGCCAGAGCTTAAAAAGAAGATTCTTGAAGAAGCCTATAATTCAAGATACACTATTCACCCCGGTGGAACAAAGATGTACCAGGATTTGAAGCAACACTATTGGTGGAATAACATGAAGAGAGAAATTGTGGAGTTTGTGGCACGGTGTTTGACTTGCCAGAGAGTCAAAGCGGAACATCAACGACCCGCAGGTTTACTTCAGCCATTGGAGATTCCTCAATGGAAATGGGAACATATCACTATGGGCTTTGTTATGGACCTGCCTAGATCACAAAAAGGTCATGACGCCGTTTGGGTCATAGTGGATAGATTGACTAAGTCGGCACACTTTTTACCGATGAACAAGGAGGATAGTCCTGAGAAATTGGGAGATATGTATGTGGCGGAGATTGTAAGATTGCATAGGATGCCTGTGAGTATTGTATCGGATAGGGATCCTCGTTTTACTTCCCGATTTTGGAAGAGATTGCAAGAGGCTTTGGGAACGAAGTTGAGTTTCGGCACGGCTTATCACCCTCAGACTGATGGACAATCGGAGATAACTATTCAGATTCTGGAGGATATGCTGAGGGCGTGCGTTTTAGATTTCGGAAAAGGTTAGGAGAAATATCTGTCTCTAGCAGAGTTCGCTTATAATAATAGTTATTAGGCCACTATCGGGATGGCCCCATTTGAGGCGTTGTATGGACGTAAGTGTCAATCCCCAATTTACTGGGATGAAGTAGGTGAGACGAAGACTTTTGACCCAACCCTTCTACCTGAACTTATGAAGATTGTTGATAATATCCACCTCATCCGAAAACGGATGCTTACCGCCCAAAGCAGGCAGAAGAGCTATGCAGACAGATGGAGACGGAGTCTAGAGTTTGAGGTCGGTGACAAGGTGTTCTTGAAGATATCACCTCAGAGGGGACTGATTAAACATGGCAAGGGTGGAAAGTTGAGCCCGAGGTTTGTAGGACTATTTGAGATAATTGAGAAGGTTGGCAAATTGGCGTATCGCCTGGCACTATCCCAAAACCTCTCTAATATTCACGACGTCTTTCATGTTTCGATGCTGCGGAAGTATCACCCTGATCCATCGCATATCTTGGAGCCAGAGCCATTGCAGCTTCGGGAGAACTTGTCTTATGAGGAGAAGCCCATTCGGATCCTAGACCAGCAAGATCGGGAGTTGCGCAACAAAACTATACCGATGGTTAAAGTGCTGTGAGATCATCATGGAGTTGAAGAAGCAACGTGGGAAAGGCGAGACCAGATGGAGCAGCAATATCCAGCTTTATTTCAAAGGTAATATTGAATTTCGGGACGAAATTCTTTTAAGGAGGGGAGGATGTGAGGCCCAACCTTGATTTGCGTGCGATACCTCGTTTCGTGTGCCCTAATCTATATTTATGTGCCTTGACCTAGGTTTAAGAATTGTGTTTGTTTTGTGTGCCATGTATTAAACAACGTGCATTCATTTAGGGTTGCGTGCATTTATTTAGAAAATGTGCATTCGTCTCGTAGTTTGTGTCCTACCTCGTAGTGCGTGCCCTAGACCTAGGAAAGCGTGCCCTCACGCTAATCAAGAAATCATCTTACACGAAGCACTAAGTCATTAATTAATCCTACAAAATCCACTAACTATTATTAAATTACTAATTCAACCCACTAGAAGACAAAATCTCACAAAAAGCTAGACATTCCTTATTCTTTTTGCACTTTCAACACACAATTAAATAATGCTCAAAAGGTGACAAAAAATCAGATTTTTTATAGCCTTGGCCGACCACCACATGAGCTTTTGTGCTTGCTTGTTCAATTCAAATTAATTATAGACAACTATGACATTTCTATGACACAAATGCATAAAAAATTGCTCAAAAAACCTCCTCAAAACTCCACCATTCTCGACCAAATACTCCTTGCCCATGCTAGGAATTTCAAAGTACTTCTTGAAGACATAAAAAAGCTGAATTTCTATGCCCAAGGCCGAACACATGCATCAACCTTTGCAAAAGCTATCATTTTTTTCATTTCTCTCATTCTCCTCTCATTTCTCTCTCTCTCTCCCTCTCATTCTCCTCACATTTCTCTCTCTCTCTCTCTCTCATTCTTCTCTCTCTCTCTTGGCCTTGGCTGAGTTCCTTCACTTCATAGCTCATCTTCATCACACCATAGTTAATCAAGACAAGCCACAAGCAAAGAAACTCGACCAAGCTAGCTAGGATGCAAGAATCACACATGCATGCTCTTTGAGTCACCATTTCGGCCTAGGTGAGTTTACTAGCTTCCATTTCTTTTCTTCTTGTTCTAACCACATGCATGTACTAAGAACTTGGCCACTAAGCTAGGAAAAATAGATAAAATCGAGTTGGAGTCTCGGCTAAGCAAGGAAGAAGAAGAAATTTGTGCTTCATCAAAGTTTTGTGCATCTTCTTGTTGATTAGCTAAGGTGAGGGCTAAAACTTCTTGAAAATCTTTCAAAAATCCACATGCATGCTCTTAAATGTATGTCTTTGCTTCTGTGATTGAGTTATATGTGTGTTCATAAGCTTTTACAACCATGCATGGCAAGATTTTGGCTTGAAGTTGATGATAGATGAAATCGGGTTTGGTGACAGCTCTCTGTCTTGTTGTTGTGAGGTACGTTTGGCTAGGCAAATGATGTTGAAAATGAATGAAAATTGGTAGGTAACTAGTGTTGCTGGTTTTGAACATTTTTCGCAGAAATAGGCCAAAGCTAATTTTGACTCTAAGGTCCTAAAAATGGCAAATAATTAAAATGTGTCCAAATTTGGAAGTCTGGAAAAAATGAAGCAGGTTTTGGCAGATGCACTGACCTTGTAGAATGAACCTATTTTGACTTAGTAAATGATGTCCAAAATTCATCAAATTTAGTGTATTGATATATTTTTCGGTTCTGGACATTTTTGTAAGAAATGGGCTAAGGCTAAATCTTACCTTAAGGACCTCAAAAACGACAATTATTGAATTGTGGACAAATCTGGACAGGTTTGTGCAATCCTTCTGTTTTGCCTATAACTATTGATCTCGAACTCCAAATGATGCAAGGTTTGTTTCTGATTTTAGTTCACTTCTTAAGCTTTAATTTGACATCTTATTTACTGGAATTGGAGATTTTTTTCTTGACTTAATGATTGTGAGAAAACAGCCTATTGCAATAAGGGTTTCGCTTAGTGTTATGCTTAGAAAATTGTTGTAACTTCTCTTGTTGAATTAAATGCTTGGGATTGTGGCTTTGGGATGTTGTGTGGACTGTTTCGAATACTTGGGGATGTTTGGATTAATTGATGCATGGCTTGAGATTGATTTTGAGTTGACTTGGGGCTTAATTGCACGGGTAAGCATGAAATGGAAACCCTAGTGACTAGGTAGGCTTGCTAAGTGTTGATCATTTGGATATTTTGTGCAATTATATGCTTAGTAGGCTGCCCGTAGTTGCCCTTATAGCCCTAAATGTGATTTTGATCATTGCATGTTGACAAATAGGCCTTTCTTGCATCCGAGCTCACGTAGATGTTGTTGCATGTTGAATAATCTTATTATTTGATTACGTGGACTTTAAATTGAGTTATATGACTTGATTTACATGCGTTATATGGCTGCCCGTTTAATGTTCATATAACTCCATATACCTTTCAAGTGAAATTACTTGTCTTATCGTGCCTCGCTTGTTTACTTGTCAATGTGCAATCTTATGACTGTCCGGAGGCAACCTACTTTGTTATCCTCCTAATGTGATATATTAAATGTCATAAATGTGCATTGCATACAAGGTTGCAACCTTTCATTCTGGCGTGGTAGCGTTCACGCACATCGGGCGGCAACGGGCTTGCCGGTGCAACCGTGACTACCATTGTCCAATTCTCTCTCTCGCTTGGGGGCTAGACTTCCTCAGAGAGTTAGGTCGTAGGATTTCGGGGTACATCCCGAGTACACCCACTTGGCGTGATAAGGGGATGATTTGAAGTCGACCGCAACAACTGACACTGGAAATAAACTGAGAGCAACAGCTCACCGTATCCTTTTCACTATGTGTATAAGTACTCTCGCTTGGTTCCTAGAGGACCTCGGGGAGGAAAGACTGGTAATTGTGTTCCTTTACTTTATATTATTGTTATGTACTTAATTGTGTTATATTCATGCTTGTAAAAAGGATTTTTATAAGTTGAACCGGAAAATGAGTTTCAAAACCTATTTCTCGTTCCCCCTCGCTGAGTTCATAAAGACTCACCCTCTTTTATCATCTCATGTGAAGAAGATCAAGAACAGGTACCTGAGGATGATGTGCCTAACGATGATTCCTTGGAGTGATTGCCTGTCCTATGTGCTTTGCGTGATTATGGCTAATTATGAACTATACTACTTGAAGACTATTTCTTTTTATGTTGCTCAATGTTTGTAATGTAAAAAACCCCCGTTGTAATTTGGGGTCTAATTTTGATTTGTACTGATGATAACTAGACAGACTCTAGACACTACTATGGTCATTTTGCTATTATTACTGCTAGGATCTATAATAGGATTATGAGGTATTAGGTAAGAGCAAAGTAAAATGAACGAACCAAATCTTAAGGAGGTACTCGCTATTAAGTTAAGATCAACAGGTACTTTTGTAACGAGGATAAACAAATAAACGAGACATAGTATCATGCTAGGTTATTAATCAAACAAGACTTCGAGATAACCAGTAGGCATTTCAATTGATGGTAAATAGTAATCCTAGTTGGAAATTAAATTGAGATTGGAGAATTTGAGGCGTGTAGAGAATTAGGTTAAACCAAATAGCCCAATTATAACAGTTATGCTGCCGATTTTCCGGAAAACTTTGGAGTTTAGGCCAAAACGTTAAGTGTTAAATTTTCATAAACGGTTAAGTATATGATTAGACTAGAATGTTAGATCACACCCTAGTCTAACCTTTACAGGCCGGGTTGGGGCGTGACACTGTGCCCGTTTTTGGAGCCCAAAATCGAACGTTTTCATTAGTTTCAAGCCAGTTTTCTTCTTTTGCTCTATTTTTTCATCCCGGATCGTACATCGTGAGCTATTAAAAGGACAACAACCTTACTCGCGGGACATTAGAGGGCCCTACAACGCATCGATATCACGTCTTGCGAGGATGCTCTGTTGTTGAAAAGGATGGGTTGTCATTAAGCCCATTGGGCCTTTTGAATGAGCCATCTCTCTAGGCTGGGACTGTGAACCGTTAACACATAAAGGAATTATGCCCTCAACATGACGGGTGCAATCATACCAGCACTAATGCACCGGATCCCATCAGAACTCCGAAGTTAAGCGTGCTTGGGTGAGAGTAGTACTAGGATGGGTGACTCCCTGAGATGTCCTCGTGCCGCCCTTTTCAATTTCTTTTGCTCCGGTTTGGGTTGCCAAGATACTTTATCCACCACTTTCTATTATCGAATCCCACGGCACCTTGGGCAAGAAAACTTTACTTCAAGTGGAGGCTGGGCCCGCAAACCGAAGGCGTAGGGCTTGTGACCAGGTCTCTGTCGCTCCGGTGCCCATAAGTTTTGATCTGTAAGGAGTTATGCGGCGCACATCATACCGTTGCAAAGCTCTCCGACAGCTCTACGAATGGGGAAGCGAGCTTGCTCGCTGTGCCCTTTTTGGAGCCCAAAATTGAACGTTTTCATCAATTTTATTCCATTTTTCTTCTTTTGCTCTGTTTTTTCATCACGGATCGTGCGTCGTGAGCTGTTAAAAGGACGATAACCTTAGTCGCGGGACATTAGTGGGCCCTACAACGCGTTGATATCACGTCTTGCGAGAATGCTACGTTGTTGAAGCAGATGGGTTGTCGTTAAGCCCATTGGGCCTTTTGAATGGGCGATCTCTCTATGCTGGGACTGTGAACCATTAACAAATAAAGGAATCGTGCCCTCAATAAGACGGGTGCGATCATACTAGTACTCATGCACCGGATATCATTAGAACTTTGAAGTTAAGCATGCTTGGGCGAGAGTAGTAGTAGGATGGGTGACCCCTTGGGAAGTCCTCGTGTTGCACCCCTTTCTAAATTTTTTGTGCCCTGGTTAGTGTTGCCAAGATACTTTATCCACCAAATTTCTATTATCGAATCCCATGGCACATTGGGCAAGACAACTTCGCTTCACGTAGAGGCTAGGCCTGCAAACCGAGGGCGTGGGGCTTAGGACCAGGTCCTCGTCGCTCCGGTGCCCATAACTTTTGATCCTTAAGGAGTTACGCGGCACACAACATACCGTTGGAAAGCTCTCTGAGAGCTCTACGACGGGGGCAGCCGGCTTGTTCGCTTTGCCTATTTTTGGAGCCTAAAATCGAACGTTTTCATCAGTTTTAGGCCACTTTTCTTCTTTTGCTCTGTTTTTTCATCCTGGATCATACGTCGTGAGCTATTAAAAGGACGACAACCTTACTCGTGGACATTTGGGGGCCCTACAACGCGTTGATATCACGTCTTGCTAGGATGCTACATTGTTGAAGCAGATGGGTTATCATTAAGCCCATTGGGCCTTTTGAATTGGCCAACTCTCTAGGCTGGGACTGTGAACCGTTAACACATAAAGGAATTGTGCCCTCAACATGGCGGGTGGGATCATTCCAGCATTAATGCACCAAATCCGATCAGAACTCTGAAGTTAAGCGTGCTTGGGCGAGAGTAGTACTAGGATGGGTGACCCCCTGGGAAGTCCTCGTGTTGCACCCCCCTTTTCAATTTTTTTTACTTCTGTTGTGGTTGCCAAGATACTTTATCCACCACATTTCTATTACCGAATCCCACGATACCTTGGGCAAGACAACTTCGCTTCACGTGGAGGATGGGCCCACAAACCGAGGGCGTGGGGCTTATGACCAGGTCTCCGTTGCTCCAATGCCCATAACTTTTGATCCGTAAGGAGTTACCCAGCGCACAGCATACCGTTGCAAAGCTCTCCAACAGCTCTACAAATGGGGCAGCAAGCTTCCTCGCTGTGCCCTTTTAGGAGCCCAAAATCGAACATTTTCATTAGTTTCAGGCCACTTTTCTTCTTTGCACTTTTTTTCAATCTCGGATCGTACGTCGTGAGCCGTTAAAAGGACGGCAACCTTACTTGCGGGACATTAGAGGGCCCTACAACACGTTGATATCACGTCTTGCGAGGATGCTGCGTTGTTGAAGCAGATGGGTTGTCGTTAAGCCCATTGGGCCTTTTAAATTGGCCATCTCTCTAGGCTGGGACTGTGAACCGTTAACACATAAAGGAATAGTGCCCTCAACATGATGGGTGTGATCATACAGGCACTAATACACCGAATCTCATCAGAACTCCGAAGTTAAGCGTGCTTGGGCGAGAGTAGTACTAGGACGGGTGCCCCCCTGGGAAGTCCTCGTGTTGCACCCCCTTTTCAATTTTTTTTGCCCTGGTTAGGGTTGCCAAGATACTTTATCCACCAAATTTCTATTACCGAATCCCACGGAACATTTGGCAAGGCAACTTCGCTTCACGTAGAGGCTGGGCCCATAAACCAAGGGTGTAGGGCTTGTGACCAGGTCTCCGTCGCTCTGATGCCCATAACTTTTGATTCGTAAGGAGTTACGCAGCGCACAGCATACCGTTACAAAGCTCTTTGAGAGCTCTAAGGCGGGGACAGCCAGCATGCTCGCTGTGCCCGTTTTCAGAGCCCAAAAATTGAACGTTTTCCTCAGTTTCAGGACACTTTTCTTCTTTTGCTCTATTTTTTCGTCCCAGATCGTACGTCGTGAGCTGTTAAAAGGACGACAACCTTACTTGCAAGACATTAGGGGGCCTACAACGCGTCGATTTCACGTCTTGCGAGGATGCTGCGTTGTTGAAGCAGATGGGTTATCGTTAAGCCCATTGGGCCTTTTGAATTGGCTATCTCTCTAGGCTAGGACTGTGAACCGTTAACACATAAAGGAATAGTGCCCTCAACATGACGGGTGCGATCATACCAGCACTAATGCACCAGTTCCCATCAGAACTCCAAAGTTAAACGTGTTTGGACGAGAGTAGTACTAGGATGGGTGACCCCCTGGGAAATCCTCGTGTTGTACCCCCTTTTCAATTTCTTTTGCCCTAGTTAGGGTTGCCAAGATACTTTATCTGCCAAAATTCTATTATCAAATCCCACGGAACATTGGGCAAGACAACTTCGCTTCACGTAGAAGCCGGGCCCGCAAACCAAGGGCGTAGGGCTTGTGACCAGGTCTCTGTCACTCTGGTGCCCATAACTTTTGATCCGCAAGGAGTTACATGGCGCACAGCATACCGTTGCAAAGATCTCTGAGAGCTCTATGACGGGGGCAGCCAGCTTGCTCGCCGTGCTCGTTTTGGAGCCCAAAATCGAACGTTTTTATCAGTTTCAGGCCAGTTTCCTTCTTTTGCTCTATTTTTTTTTTGTCCCGGATCGTACGTCGTGAGTTGTTAAAAGGACGACAACCTTACTTTCATGACATTAGGGGGCCCTACAATGCGTTGATATCATGTCTTGCGAGGATGCTGCGTTGTTGAAGCATATGGGTTATCGTTAAGCCCGTTGGGCCTTTTGAATTGGCCATCTCTCTAGGCTGGGACTGTGAACCATTAACACACAAAGGAATTGTGCCCTCAACGTGATGGGTGCGATCATACCAGCACTAATGCACCGGATCCCATCAGAATCCGAAGTTAAGCGTGCTTGGGCGAGAATAGTAGTAGGATGGGTGACCCCCTGGGAAGTCCTCGTGTTGTACACCCCTTTTAAATTTTTTTTGCCCCGGTTTGGGTTCCCAAGATACTTTATCCACCACATTTCTATTATCAAATCCCACGGTACCCTGGGCAAGACAACTTCGCTTCACGTGGAGGCTGGGCCCACAAACAGAGGGCGTAGGGCTTGTGACCAAGTCTCCGTCACTCCGGTGCCCATAACTTTTGATCCGTAAGGAGTTACGCGGCGCACAGCATACTGTTGCAAAGCTCTCCGACAGCTCTATGAAGGGGGTAGCCAGCTTGCTCGCTATGCCCTTTTTGGAGCCCAAAATCGAACGTTTTCATCAGTTTCAGGCCACTTTTCTTCTTTAGCTATGTTTTTCCGTCTCGGATCGTACGTCGTGAGCTGTTAAAAGGACGACAACCTTACTCGCAGGACATTAGAGGGCCCCCCTACAACACGTCGATATCACGTCTTGCGAGGATGCTGCGTTGTTGAAGTGGTTGGGTTGTTGTTAAGCCTATTGGGCCTTTTGAATGGGCCATCTCTCTAGGATGGGACTGTGAACCGTAAACAAATAAAGGAATTGTGCCCTCAACATGACGGGTGCGATCATACCCGCACTAATACACCTGATCCCATCAGAACTCCGAAGTTAAGCTTGCTTGAGCGAGAGTAGTACTAGGATGGGTAACCCCTTGGGAAGTCCTCGTGTTGCACCCCCCTTTCAATTTTTTTGGCCTTGGTTAGGTTTGCCAAGATACGTTATCTACAAAATTTCTATTACCGAATCCCACGGAACATTGGGCGAGACAACCTCGCTTCACGTAGAGGCTGGGCCCGCAAACCGAGGGCGTAGGGCTTTTGACTAGGTCTCCGTCACTCCAGTGCCCATAACTTTTGATCCGTAAGGAGTTACGCAACGTACAACATACTGTTGCAAAGCACTCTGAGAGCTCTACGACGGGGGCAGCTAGCTTGCTCGATGTGCCCATTTTTGGAGGCCAAAATCGAACATTTTCATCAGTTTCAGGCCACTTTTCTTCTTTTGCTCTATTTTTTTGTCCCAGATCGTCCATCTTGAGTTATTTAAAGGACGACAACCTTACTCACGGGACATTAGAGGGCCTTACAACGCGTCGATATCACGTCTTGCGAGGATGCTGCACTGTTGAAGCAGATTGGTTGTCGTTCAGCCCATTGGGCCTTTTGAATTGGCCATATCTCTAGGCTGGGGCTGTGAACCGTTAACCAATAAAGGAATTGTGCGCTCAACATGACGGGTGCGATCATACCAGCACTAAAGCATCGGATCCCCTCAGAACTCCGAAGTTAAGCGTACTTGGGCGAGAGTAGTACTAGGATGGGTGACCCCCTGGGAAGTCCTCGTGTTGCACCCCATTTTCAACTTTTTTTGCCCTGGTTAGGGTTGCCAAGATACTTTATCCACCAAATTTCTATTACGGAATTACACGGAACATTGGGCAAGAAAACTTCACTTCACGTAGAGGCTGGGCCCGCAAACCGAGGGCGTAGGGCTTGTGACCAGGTCACCATCGCTTCGGTGCCCATAACTTTTGATCCTTAAGGAGTTACGCGGCGCACAGCATACCGTTGCAAAGCTCTCTGAGAGCTCTACGATGGTGGCAGCAAGCTTGCTCGCTGTGCCCCTTTTTGGAACCCAAAATCGAACGTTTTCATCAGTTTCAAGCCAGTTTTCTTCTTTTGCTCTGTTTTTTCATCCTGGATAGTACGTCGTGTAATGTTAAAAGGACGACAACCTTACTAGTGGTACATTAGGGG
Source organism: Ehretia macrophylla (assembly GCA_037974665.1). NCBI lineage: Eukaryota > Viridiplantae > Streptophyta > Magnoliopsida > Boraginales > Ehretiaceae > Ehretia > Ehretia macrophylla. The sequence goes on along the minus strand of CM075770.1, from coordinate 81,182,153 downwards.
GCCCTACAACCCTTCGATATCACGTCTTGCTAGGATGCTGCGTTGTTGAAGCAGATGGGTTATCGTTAAGCCCATTGGGCCTTTTGAATTGGCCATCTCTCTATGTTGGGACTGTGAACCGTTAACACATAAAGGAATTGTGTCCTCAACATGACGGGTGCGATCATACCAGCACTAATGAAACGGATCCCATCAGAACTCGGAAGTTAAGCGTGCTTGGGCGAGAGTAGTACTAGGATGAGTGACCCCCTGGGAAGTCCACGTGTTGCACCCCACTTTTCAATTTTTTTTGCTCCAGTTTGGGTCGCCAAGATACTTTATCTACCACATTTCTATTTTCGAATCCCACGGCACCTTGGGCAAGACAACTTCGCTTCATGTGGAGGCCGGGCCTGCAAACCGAGGGCATAGAGCTTGTGACCAGGTCTGCGTCGCTCCGGTACCCATAACTTTTGATCCGTAAGGAGTTACGAGGCGTACAGCATATCGTTGCAAAGCTCTCCGATAGCTCTACGATAGGGGCAGGCAGCGTGCTCGCTGTGCCCTTTTTGGAGCCCAAACTCGAACGTTTTGTTCAGTTTCAGGCCACTTTTCTAGTTTTGCACTATTTTTCCGTACCGGATCGTACGTCGTGAGCTGTTAAAATTACGACAACCTTACTCGCCGGACATTAGAGGGCCCCACAATGCATCGATATCACGTCTTGCGTGGATGCTGTGTTGTTGAAGCGGATGGGTTATCGTTAAGCCCATTGGGCCTTTTGAATGGGCTATCTCTCTAGGCTGGGACTGTGAACCTTTAACAAATAAAGGAATTGTACCCCCAACATGACGGGGGCGATCATACTAGCACTAATGCACCGGATCCCATCAGAACTCTGAAGTTAAGCGTGCTTGGGCTAGAGTAGTACTAGGATGGGTGACCCCTTGGGAAGTCCTTGTGTTGCACCCCATTTTCAATTTTTTTTGCCCTGGTTAGGGTTGCCAAGATACGTTATCCACCAAATTTTTATTACCGAATCCCACGGAACATTGGGCAAGGCAACTTCGCTTCATGTAGAGGTTGGGCCCGCAAACCGAGAGCGTAGGGCTTGTGACCAGGTCACCATCGCTTCGGTGCCCATAACTTTTGGTCCGTAAGGAGTTACGCGGCGCACAGCATACCGTTGCAAAGCTTTCTGAGAGCTCTACGACGGAGGCAGCCAGCTAGCTCGCTTTGCCCCTTTTTGGAGCTCAAAATCGAACGTTTTCATTAGTTTCAGGCCACTTTTCTTCTTTTTGCTCTATTTTTTTGCCACGGATCGTACGTCGTGAGCTATTAAAAGGAAGACAACCTTACTAGCGGGACATTAGGGGGCCCTACAACGCGTCGATATCACGTCTTGCTAGGATGCTGCGTTGTTGAAGCAGACGGGTTATTGTTAAGCCCATTGGGACTTTTGAATTGGCCATCTCTTTAGGTTGGGACTGTGAACCGTTAACAAATAAAGGAATTGTGCCCTCAACATGACGGGTGCGATCATACCAGCACTAATGCACCGGATCCCATCAGAACTCCGAAGTGAAGCGTGCTTGGGCGAGAATTGTACTAGGATGAGTGACCCCCTGGGAAGTCCTCGTGTTGCACCCCCTTTTCAATTTTTTTTGCTCCAGTTTGGGTTGCAAAGAAACTTTATCCACCACATTTCTATTATCGAATCCCACGGCACCTTGGGCAAGACAACTTCGCTTCACGTTGAGGCTGGGCCCGTAAACCGAGGGCGTAGGACTTGTGACCAAGTCACCGTCGCTCCAGTGCCCATAACTTTTGATTCGTAAGGAGTTACGCGGCGTACAGCAGACCATTGCAAAGCTTTCTGAGAGCTCTACGACGGGGGCAGCCAGTTTGTTCAATGTGCCCATTTTTGGAGCCCAAAATCGAACCTTTTCATCAATTTCAGGCCACTTTTCTTCTTTTGTTCTGTTTTTTCATCTTGGATCGTATGTCGTGAGCTGTTAAAAGGACGACAACCTTACTCGTGGGACATTAGAGGGCCCTACAACGCGTCGATATCACGTCTTGCGAGGATGCTGCATTGTTGAACCGGATGGGTTGTCCTTAAGCCAATTGGGTCATTTGAATGGGCCATCTCTCTAGGCTTTAACTGTGAACCATTAACAAATAAAGGAATTGTGCCCTCAACATGCCGGGTGCGATCATACTAGCACTAATGCACCAGATCCCATCAGAACTCCGAAGTTAGGCGCGCTTGGGCGAGAGTAGTACGAGGATGGGTGACCCCCTGGGAAGTCCTCGTGTTGTACCCTCTTTTCAATTTTTTTTGCCCTGGTTAGGGTTCCCAAGATACTTTATCCACCAAATTTCTATTACCGAACCCCACGGAACATTGGGCAAGACAACTTCGCTTCACGTAGAGGTCGGGCCCGTAAACCAAGGGTGTAAGGTTTGTGACCAGGTCTCCGTCGCTCCGGTGCCCATAACTTTTGATCCGTAAGGAGTTACACAGCGCATAGTATACCATTGCAAAGCTCTCTGAGAGCTCTACGACCGGGGCAGCCAGCTTGTTCGCTGTGCCCATTTTTGGAGCCCAAAATCGAATGTTTTCATCAATTTCAATCCACTTTTCTTCTTTTGTTCTGTTTTTCCGTCCCGGATCGTACCTCATGAGCTGTTAAAAAGATGACAAACTTACTCGCGGATCATTAGAAGGCCCTACAACGCGTCGATATCACGTCTTGCGAGGATGCTGCGTTGTTGAAGCGGATGGGTTGTCGTTAAGCCCATTGGGCCTTTTGAATGGGCCATCTCTCTAGGCTGTGACTGTGAACTGTTAAAAAATAAAGGAATTGTGCCATCAACATGACGGGTGCGATCATACCAGCCCTAATGCACCGGATCCCATCAGAACTCCGAACTTAAGCGTGCTTGGGCAATAGTAGTACTAGGATGGGTGACCCCTAAGAAGTCCTCGTGTTGCACCCCATTTTCAATTTTTTTTGCCCTGGTTAGGGTTGCCAGGATACTTTATCCACCAAATTTCTATTACCGAATCCCACGGAACATTGGGTAAGACAACTTCTCTTCACGTAGAGGCTGGGCCCGCAAACCGAGGGCGTAGGGCTTGTGACCAGGTCTCCGTCGCTCCGCTGCCCACAACTTTTGATTCCTAAGGAGTCACACGGCGCACAACATATCGTTGGAAAGCTCTCTGAGAGCTCTACGACGGAGGAAGCTAGCTTGCTCGCTCTGTGTAAGGCTCGACCTTAATTTGTGTGTGATACCTCGTTTCGTGTGCCCTATTCTAGATTTGCGTTCCTTGACCTAGGTTTAAGAATTGTGTTCGTTTTGTGTGCCATGCATTGAACAATGTGCATTCATTTACGATTGCGTGCATTTACTTGAAAAACGTGCATTCATCTCGTAGTTCGTGTTCTACCTCGTACTACGTGCCCTAGACCTAGGAAAGAGTACCCTCACGCTAATCAAGAAAGCATCTTACACGAAGCAGTAGGTCATTAATTAATCCTACAAAATTCACCAACTATTATTAAATTACTAATTCAACCCAATAGAAGACAAAATCTCACAAAAAGCTAGACATTCCTTATTATTTATTCCTTATTCTTTTTGCACTTTCAACACACAATTAAATACTGCTCAAAAGATGACAAAAAATCAGATTTTTTATAGCCTTGGCCGACTACCACATGAGCTTTTGTGCTTGCTTGTTCAATTCAAATTAATTCTAGACAACTATGACATTTCTATGACACAAATGCATAAAAAATTGCTCAAAAAACCTCCTCAAAACTCCACCATTCTCGACCAAATACTCCTTGCCCATTCTAGGAATTTCAAAGTACTTCTTGAAGACATAAAAAAGCTGAATTTCTATGCCCAAGGCCGAACACATGCATCAACCTTTGCAAAACCTATCATTTTTTTCATTTCTCTCATTCTCCTCACATTTCTCTCTCTCTCTCCCTCTCATTCTTCTCTCTCTCTCTCGGCCTTGCTGAGTTCTTTCACTTCATAGCTCATCTTCATCACACCATAGTTAATCAAGACAAGCCACAAGCAAAGAAACTCGACCAAGCTAGCTAGGATGCAAGAATCACACATGTATGCTCTTTGAGTCACCATTTCGGCCTAGGTGTGTCACGCCCCAACCCGGCCTAGAAGGTTAGACTAGGGTGTGACCTAAACATTCAGGACCTGTCACATTCTTAACCGTTATGAAGATTTAACACTTATCATTTTAGTCTAAACTCCAAAGTTTTCCGCAAAACCGACAGCATAACGGTTGTAATTGGGCTCTTTGGTTTTACCTAATTCTCTAAACGCCTCAATTATTCCAATCATTAATCCAATTCCATTAAGGACTCCTATTTGACACCAACTAATTTGCCTACTGGTTTATCTTGAAAGTCTCGTTTGGCTAATAAGCCTAACATGATAACTATGTCCTATTTATTTGTCAATCTCCTATCATACAAGTACCTATTATCCTTTAGTTTGCAAATGAGCACCTAGGTGAAATTAGATAGAATTAACTTAGTTGATTGTTCATCTAGTGGTTTGACTGCCTACAACAACTACTAATCAAGAAAAAGAAAGCAAACAACCAAATAAAAGTTCGTCCGATTATAAATAGTACAATCCCAGAATTAGACCCAAATTACAACGGGGTCATTTACATCAATAAAATTAATAGTTTGCAATCAAACACAACATCCTTATAGCAACCACTTTCAGGCAAGGCACAGCAGCACGTAGGGACAGGCAATCACTCCAAGGAATCATCGATAGGCACGTTGTCCTCGGGCATCTGTACCTGTTCTTCTTCACCTGTGATGAAAAAGAGGGTGAGTCCTTATGAACTCAGCGAGGGGGAACGAGAAATACGTTTTGAAACTCATTTTTCAGTTCAACTTATGAAAATCCTTTTTGCAAGCATGAACACAACAGAAATATAAGTACAGAAACAGGAATACCGGTCTTTCCTCCCCGAGGTTCTCTAGGAACCAAGCGAGAGGACTTATACACATAGTAAAAAGGATTCCTTGAGCTTTTGCTCTCAGATCAGTCCCAGGATCAGTTATTGCGGCCGACTTCAAATCATCCCCTTAACACGCCAGGTGGGTGTACTCCGGATGTACCCCAAAATCCTATGACCCAACTCTCCGAGGAAGTCTAGCCCCTAAGCGAGAGAGGGAATGGGACCATGGTAGTCACAGGTGCACCGGCAAGCCCGATGCCGCCCGGCGTGCATGATCGCTACCATGCCAACAGGAAAGGTTGCAACCTTGTATGCAATGCACATTTATGACAGGTAATATATCACAGTAAGAGGACAACAAAGTAGGTTGCTTCCGGATAGTCATAAGATTGCACATTGACCAAGTAAACAGGCAAGGCACGATAAAACAGGTAATATATCACAGTAGGAGGACAACAAAGTAGGTTTCCTCTGGACAATCATAAGATTGCACATTGACAGGTAAACAAGCAGGGCATGATAAGATAGGAAATTTCACTTGAAAGGCATATAGAGTTATATGAAAATTAAATGGGCAGCCATGTAACACATGTAAAACAGGCCATATAACTCATCAAGAAGCCCACGTGATCGAGTGATAGGATTATTCAACATGCAATGACATCAATCATGGGTTCGGGTGCAAGAAAAGCTTATTTGACAACATGCAATGGCCAAAATCACATTTGAAGTTATAAGACATTTACGGGCAGCCCACTAAGCATAAAATTCCCACACAATATCCAAATGATCAATACTTAGCAAAACTACCTAGTCATTAGGGTTTCCATTTCATGCTTAATCGTGTGATTAAAACTCTAAGTCAACTCAAAATCATTCTCAAGTCATGCATCATTCAATTCAAGCATCCTCAAGTACTCAAAACAGTCCACATAACATCCCAACACCACATTTCCACACAATTAGAACCACAAGAGAGGTTACAACAATTTTCCAAGCATGTAGCTAAATGAAACCTTTACTGCAATAGGCTGTTTTCCCACAATCAATAGGATAATCAAACAATCTATAAATTCAGTGAATAAGATTTCAAATTAAATCTTAAGAAGTTAACTAAAATCAGAAACAAACCTTGCATCAATTGGAGTTCAGAATCATTAGTTATAGCCGAAACAGTGAGGTAGCACAAAACTGTCCAGATTTGCACACTTTTCAGTAATTGACGTTTTTGAGGTCCTTAGGGTCAGTTTTAGCTTTGATCCATTTCTAACAAAATTGTCCAGAACTGAAAGATCTAGCATCACACCAAATTTCATGCATTTTGGACATCATTTACTAAGTCAAATATGATTCGTTCCACAAGGTCAGTGCATCTACCAAAACCTGCTTCATTTTTCCAGATTTCCAGATTTGGTCACATTTTAAAGATTTGTCATTTTGAGGACATTAGAGTCAAAATTAGCTTCGGCCTATTTCTGGTAAAAATGTTCAAAACTGTCCAAACTAGTCACCTAGAAATTTACAAGAATTTTCAACATCATTTTCCTAGCTAAACTTACCTCGAACATACTGGTCGGAGAGCTGTCAACAATTTCGACTTCACCTAGCATCATTTTCAAGCCAAGATCTTGCCATGCATGGTAGTTTAAGCTTATGAACGACCATATAGCTCAAGTACAGAAGCAAATACACACATTTATAAGCATGCATGTGAATTTTTGAAGAGTTTTCAAAAGGTTTTAACCCTCACCTTTGCAATCAACCCAAAAAATGCTCAAAACCTTGTTGAAGCTCAAATCTCTTCTTCTTCTTGCTTAGCCGAGATTCCAACTAGCTTTTCTCTATTTTTCCTAGCTTAGTGATCAATCTCTTAGCACATTCATGAGGTTAGAACAAGAAGAAAAGAAATGGAAGCTTAAAAACTCACCAAGGCCGAAAATGGTGACTCAAAATGCTAGCATGTGTGTTTCTTGCATCCTAGCTTGCTTGGGTGAGTTTCTTTGCTTGTGGTTTGTCTTGATGCACCATAGGATGATGAAGATGAGCTAAGAGGTGGAGAGAACTCAGCCAAAACCGAAATGGAGAGAGAGAGTGAGAGGGAGAGAGAGAAAATGTGAGAAAAGTGAGAGAAATGAGAGAAGAATGAGGATTGTGCAAAAAGTGATAGATATGTTGGCCTTGGGATTGCAAAAATTCAGATTTGTGTCATCTTTTGAATTGTTTTAACATGTGTGTAAGAGAATGTTGGGTATTTAGGGATTTTAGGTAGAATAGAATATAGGATATGTTTAGAGGTTTGTGACATTTTGTCTTGTAGTGAGTTTAAAATATAATATTTAGGTGTTAGTGGATTTTGTAGAGATTTGAATTAGGATTAAAATATTGGTTAGTGGATTGTGTAAGATTATTTTAGTGTCTAGTGCTTTGTGTAAGATTCTTTCTTGATTAACGTGGTGGCACGGATTCCTAGGTCTAGGACACGAATTACGAGATAGACACAAACTACGAGGTAAGACACGAACTACGAGGTACAGCACGTATTTCAAGACTAAGGCACATACTTCAAGATAAGTGCACAGATTCTAATGCAAATGCACGCAAATCAAGGCATGACTCTATATCTAGGTTAAGGTACGCAGTTCAAGGTTAGGGCACACGAAACGAGATAACGCATGTACATCGAGGTCAGGGCACGTATTTCTAGGTACCGCACGTGAGTCGGGTGATGTGACGGTATTTGCAGCACTCAAACCATGATATTTGTACTGCATTTTCATCTTAACTCTGGAATAAATACAATACTTTGATACTTTCGATGCAATGTAGGAAAATAATGAAAAGTGATGAATCAGGCCCGAAATGATCCAAATTACAAGTCAAGAAGTAAGAATGGGGAAGCACGAGAAGCAGTTGAAGAATGAAGCTCATAGAAAAGAAACTTGGCTGAAACTAGAACGAAATCGGACTCGGAACATTGACCCAGATGATCTCAAATAGTGACCCATGTCCGTTTTTGGCAAATCATATCAGTTATTCGGGTAGAAACAGCATTCTAAGCACAACGCAGGACTTTACTCCTGCGCACGGTGTGACACCCCGTTCCCTCTCGAGACCGGGAGTTCTATCGATCAATCTAATCACAACCCAAATCCAAACCCGGGCAATATTTTCAGGGAAAACGGACGGAGTCTCCCCTGTTTCTAGGCGAAATATAAAACCTGTAATAGCATATAAATGGACCAACACCGTGTCCAACCATACAAACTACCTCAAGGCCATCCGAGCCTCGGTTCTCAACAATTAAACTCAGCATGTATACATACATTTCCAATTTAAAAGCTAACTTATCTCTTTTCATTTTTGACAAGTACATTCAAACTAGACAATTAAACCATACTAAGCTACTGCATAAAATAAACTATCATGCCATTCTAACTCTTTTTCCTTAGGACATTACAAACATACATTTGAAGTTAAGTTATAATAACTAGATACATGTCTAACTTATCAAATTACTTCAACATTCTAATGAAACTTAAATTACATACTTTGACATTAAATACAAATAATACATAAAAACATACAACTTTACAACTTTGACAACTCAAGTCACATAGGCACGCAGGACAACCCTTCAAGCACGGACTTTCACGAAATCACGAACTTTCCAGCTAACATGGCATTTCCTGAAATGTGGTGGTGAGGAGTGAGTATACTCAACACGTATACTCAGTGAGGGCGAGACAGATATCGAGGTGGAGAGAAAGAAGTTCGTGCAATGCAAGTAAAACAGTTAAGCAATATATCTGACAAAAGCAATCAATATAGCAATCAATACAATAAACAATCAATAAAAGCATTAACACAACCATTCAAAGCTATACCACACTCTGAAGGCTATGGTTCACTCGAGCGAGTAATGTACCGATCACGATTCCGATGACTTTAACGATGACGCGCCGGCCCAAACCACCTTATAACACCAGTTTGGAATACCCCGGAAGTATCCATCAATCTACGACCCAAATCTCCCTGGGAGGCAACCCAAGCGAGAAAGGGAATAGCAACGGAGCTAGAGCAACCAACACTGGCAACCCGAGGCTACCCAGAGAGGCCCATCACTCACGTGCGAGACACTATGCAATGCAAGACTCGATACAAGACGATAAACGAGCGATATCAAGCATTCTCAACAATGGATAAACATTTCAATCAACAATTAACTCTAACAAGCGTAATAAGCATTAACAAGCATAACAAGCAAAATAACAAGCATTAACAAGCACTCTTTTAGCAATATAAACATAAAACACACAAAATCACCAAAAATGCCCCAACCTTCAAAATGCCACTACTTTCAAACGAGCCACGAGTCTTGGAAACCGACTTCACCAATCCTCCTAGGTCACTATAAGGCACGTCTAGAGACTCTGAAACCCTACTTAACCCTAGAATTCGTGCAAAGCCCGATTTTCCCCCTTTGCTCGTTTGAACTACAACTATACCAACCAAACACCCAACCAACACCAGGACCGCACCAAAAGTGCTTCCATGGCTTCCCGAAGCAATGCCAACACGCAAAACGAGAAAACGCTAAAGCCGACCTAAACGACCCCGACTTTCACTAAGCCGTTTTTCTCCGTTTTTCCATTACACATTCCAATTAAACCACACATTTAGGCATTCTAGCATACCTAGCACATTTCTACATCAACAGACAGCATAACGGGGCAACTTCAACATTTCAAGGGTTTACTATTCACTAATTACTATTCATTAATCAATTTAAATTGCAATCTCAACATTTAACCGCAGAAAATGTTATAAAGTTATAAATACATGTTCTACAATCAACAAGGAACATTCTTTAAGCAACAAAACGATTAAAACAACAATCTACGCATAAAATCTAAAAATCAAAGTTTAGATACAAAATTTTCAAATGCGCAAATAAGCATGAAACCCTCACCTCAGACGCTCCTAGACGCTAGGAAAACCTTGTAGAGTGCCTCGGAAACCACCCCGTGGAAGCCCTCGCGAAGAATCGAAGATTTGAAGTTGAGATTTTCTTTTTTTTTTCTCCTTCTTTTCCTCATGGTCTCAAGCTCTTTTCTCTCTGTTTTTTTCGTGCAATTCTGCTTATTTAAAAAAAAAAAGTCAAGAAGTCAAAGGTCAAAATTCGGTCAACCCGCTAAACCAAAACAGCTATGCGCGACCTCACGAAAACGGCCATAACTTCTTCTAGAAAACTCCAATTCACGAACGGTTTGAACCCTCATAAACTAGACTCATAGAGCTTTCCAACCATATATAATTTGCTACCTAACTCTTCCCCAATTGGTTCAGATTTAATTCCAAAGTTGACCCAAAATTTGACTAACTTAACATTGTATTTTTTTATTTCTAATCCCAAGTTTGCCCTTTATTAAACATTTCAAAAATTCTCACCTTGTCCTAGTTGGTCAATGTAGATGAAAAGTCAACTAGTTTGGTCAAAGAAGGTGAAAGGTCAATAAAATGCAATTTAAATGAACTTAAAATGCTATTGAATACATGCCATGTTCGGGGTATCACATCCTTCCCCCCTTAAAACAATTGCGTCCTCGCAATTATTCTTCCAATAGAACTCTGCATCATCTGAAATCCAATTCTGACTAATCTTCATTAGCTACTGAATAAGTATTTCATCAAGATGACCAATAGGGAAGTTCGAGTAGAAATGCCAAGTAGTAACGCCAAAAAAAGGCTCAAAGATAGATACCGTACAAGAATCCCATTGACACGAATATCGAAGAAGAATAAATTCCAACCAGAAACGCCGAGATAATACCAATAAAGACTAAAGCAAAGATACTGTAGATGTCATCAATACCACATACTAATGGCAGGAAGAGTACTGAAAGAATACCCTATTTAAGAATCTTCAATAAAAGTCTAACAAGTACCAAATAAGAAAGTTAAAAGATAGCCAGAGTAGGTGCACCTCATGCAGTATTGACTACAGTAAATAGACCCAGCTGATAGTTCTGTAAAAGAATATAGAGAAGAATACCCAAGGCCAACCTCTAAATGAAATCTTCCAATAAATGCTAAATAAGAAAATACTAGTAGAATGCTCAATAAGAATTCCAAAGAATACCGTAAGTAACATGAGATAACGAGTCTAATAGGGATTCCAGTTACCAAACCCGCTGAGGGATGCCAAAGAAAATACCCGAACAATGCTCCAGTAAGAAAGTACCAAGAATTGCCCAATAAATAATACTAAATAATTGGCCACTAAGAATCCTAGAGAATGCCATTGAAGGATTTTCCAATAAGGAATACCAGTAATACTCCAATAAGGACCGAGACATATATACCATAGATAATACCATGCAGTAAGTCCGACTGAAAACCCAATAGCCAAGTCCACCAAGAAATGCCAGCAGAAGTCTCCAAAGAATACCCATTAAGAAAACCAAAGAATACTCCAAAGAATAACCAAATAAAACCCCAAGAGAAAGCTATTCTTTCACAACTGTTAAGCACAAAGGAGGACCATAGAGATTTGCCAATAGCCGAGCTCCAAAAGCAAACACCAATTTCCAAATAAAGGCTAGCCAAATACCATTCATTTCCTGCCAATCCACACACCTTGAAAAGCCAGAGGTGAACCACTTTCTTCAGGGGAGGAAGAGGACTTACTTACCATTTCAATAGGACATGTATGAATGCCAATATATCACAGTTATACATATGCCTTAAACTATTATGCAAGCAAGTTTACAAAATAGTTTATTCAACAAAGTCACTCAAGCACGACAATCAAGTCAAGCACAACATATTCAATTCAAGACATTTTAAAACACACATTACAAGCAATACTTCAAGCAAATAACAATACACGAGGTCGATAAAATTCACGATGCCAATTCAATAAGTCAATTCGATAGACAACTAGACATTTCACCTTACTTAGCACACAATTAACACATAACACATAACTATATCACATAGGAGCACACATTCAAGTCAAGACACACAATCTCACATACAAGCATACACTTTCATGAAACACTTAACAAGCACACATTCAAGGGTCACTACCCACCAGACCGAGGACCCTGTCCCGGCTTATGAGCTAGACAAGCTCTGATACCACCTGTGACACCCCGTTCCCTCTCGAGACCGGGAGTTCTATCGATCAATCTAATCACAACCCAAATCCAAACCCGGGCAATATTTTCAGGGAAAACGGACGGAGTCTCCCCTGTTTCTAGGCGAAATATAAAACCTGTAATAGCATATAAATGGACCAACACCGTGTCCAACCATACAAACTACCTCAAGGCCATCCGAGCCTCGGTTCTCAACAATTAAACTCAGCATGTATACATACATTTCCAATTTAAAAGCTAACTTATCTCTTTTCATTTTTGACAAGTACATTCAAACTAGACAATTAAACCATACTAAGCTACTGCATAAAATAAACTATCATGCCATTCTAACTCTTTTTCCTTAGGACATTACAAACATACATTTGAAGTTAAGTTATAATAACTAGATACATGTCTAACTTATCAAATTACTTCAACATTCTAATGAAACTTAAATTACATACTTTGACATTAAATACAAATAATACATAAAAACATACAACTTTACAACTTTGACAACTCAAGTCACATAGGCACGCAGGACAACCCTTCAAGCACGGACTTTCACGAAATCACGAACTTTCCAGCTAACATGGCATTTCCTGAAATGTGGTGGTGAGGAGTGAGTATACTCAACACGTATACTCAGTGAGGGCGAGACAGATATCGAGGTGGAGAGAAAGAAGTTCGTGCAATGCAAGTAAAACAGTTAAGCAATATATCTGACAAAAGCAATCAATATAGCAATCAATACAATAAACAATCAATAAAAGCATTAACACAACCATTCAAAGCTATACCACACTCTGAAGGCTATGGTTCACTCGAGCGAGTAATGTACCGATCACGATTCCGATGACTTTAACGATGACGCGCCGGCCCAAACCACCTTATAACACCAGTTTGGAATACCCCGGAAGTATCCATCAATCTACGACCCAAATCTCCCTGGGAGGCAACCCAAGCGAGAAAGGGAATAGCAACGGAGCTAGAGCAACCAACACTGGCAACCCGAGGCTACCCAGAGAGGCCCATCACTCACGTGCGAGACACTATGCAATGCAAGACTCGATACAAGACGATAAACGAGCGATATCAAGCATTCTCAACAATGGATAAACATTTCAATCAACAATTAACTCTAACAAGCGTAATAAGCATTAACAAGCATAACAAGCAAAATAACAAGCATTAACAAGCACTCTTTTAGCAATATAAACATAAAACACACAAAATCACCAAAAATGCCCCAACCTTCAAAATGCCACTACTTTCAAACGAGCCACGAGTCTTGGAAACCGACTTCACCAATCCTCCTAGGTCACTATAAGGCACGTCTAGAGACTCTGAAACCCTACTTAACCCTAGAATTCGTGCAAAGCCCGATTTTCCCCCTTTGCTCGTTTGAACTACAACTATACCAACCAAACACCCAACCAACACCAGGACCGCACCAAAAGTGCTTCCATGGCTTCCCGAAGCAATGCCAACACGCAAAACGAGAAAACGCTAAAGCCGACCTAAACGACCCCGACTTTCACTAAGCCGTTTTTCTCCGTTTTTCCATTACACATTCCAATTAAACCACACATTTAGGCATTCTAGCATACCTAGCACATTTCTACATCAACAGACAGCATAACGGGGCAACTTCAACATTTCAAGGGTTTACTATTCACTAATTACTATTCATTAATCAATTTAAATTGCAATCTCAACATTTAACCGCAGAAAATGTTATAAAGTTATAAATACATGTTCTACAATCAACAAGGAACATTCTTTAAGCAACAAAACGATTAAAACAACAATCTACGCATAAAATCTAAAAATCAAAGTTTAGATACAAAATTTTCAAATGCGCAAATAAGCATGAAACCCTCACCTCAGACGCTCCTAGACGCTAGGAAAACCTTGTAGAGTGCCTCGGAAACCACCCCGTGGAAGCCCTCGCGAAGAATCGAAGATTTGAAGTTGAGATTTTCTTTTTTTTTTCTCCTTCTTTTCCTCATGGTCTCAAGCTCTTTTCTCTCTGTTTTTTTCGTGCAATTCTGCTTATTTAAAAAAAAAAGTCAAGAAGTCAAAGGTCAAAATTCGGTCAACCCGCTAAACCAAAACAGCTATGCGCGACCTCACGAAAACGGCCATAACTTCTTCTAGAAAACTCCAATTCACGAACGGTTTGAACCCTCATAAACTAGACTCATAGAGCTTTCCAACCATATATAATTTGCTACCTAACTCTTCCCCAATTGGTTCAGATTTAATTCCAAAGTTGACCCAAAATTTGACTAACTTAACATTGTATTTTTTTATTTCTAATCCCAAGTTTGCCCTTTATTAAACATTTCAAAAATTCTCACCTTGTCCTAGTTGGTCAATGTAGATGAAAAGTCAACTAGTTTGGTCAAAGAAGGTGAAAGGTCAATAAAATGCAATTTAAATGAACTTAAAATGCTATTGAATACATGCCATGTTCGGGGTATCACATCCTTCCCCCCTTAAAACAATTGCGTCCTCGCAATTATTCTTCCAATAGAACTCTGCATCATCTGAAATCCAATTCTGACTAATCTTCATTAGCTACTGAATAAGTATTTCATCAAGATGACCAATAGGAAAGTTCAAGTAGAAATGCCAAGTAGTAACGCCAAATAAAGGCTCAAAGATAGATACCGTACAAGAATCCCATTGACACGAATATCGAAGAAGAATAAATTCCAACCAGAAACGCCGAGATAATACCAATAAAGACTAAAGCAAAGATACTGTAGATGTCATCAATACCACATACTAATGGCAGGAAGAGTACTGAAAGAATACCCTATTTAAGAATCTTCAATAAAAGTCTAACAAGTACCAAATAAGAAAGTTAAAAGATAGCCAGAGTAGGTGCACCTCATGCAGTATTGACTACAGTAAATAGACCCAGCTGATAGTTCTGTAAAAGAATATAGAGAAGAATACCCAAGGCCAACCTCTAAATGAAATCTTCCAATAAATGCTAAATAAGAAAATACTAGTAGAATGCTCAATAAGAATTCCAAAGAATACCGTAAGTAACATGAGATAACGAGTCTAATAGGGATTCCAGTTACCAAACCCGCTGAGGGATGCCAAAGAAAATACCCGAACAATGCTCCAGTAAGAAAGTACCAAGAATTGCCCAATAAATAATACTAAATAATTGGCCACTAAGAATCCTAGAGAATGCCATTGAAGGATTTTCCAATAAGGAATACCAGTAATACTCCAATAAGGACCGAGACATATATACCATAGATAATACCATGCAGTAAGTCCGACTGAAAACCCAATAGCCAAGTCCACCAAGAAATGCCAGCAGAAGTCTCCAAAGAATACCCATTAAGAAAACCAAAGAATACTCCAAAGAATAACCAAATAAAACCCCAAGAGAAAGCTATTCTTTCACAACTGTTAAGCACAAAGGAGGACCATAGAGATTTGCCAATAGCCGAGCTCCAAAAGCAAACACCAATTTCCAAATAAAGGCTAGCCAAATACCATTCATTTCCTGCCAATCCACACACCTTGAAAAGCCAGAGGTGAACCACTTTCTTCAGGGGAGGAAGAGGACTTACTTACCATTTCAATAGGACATGTATGAATGCCAATATATCACAGTTATACATATGCCTTAAACTATTATGCAAGCAAGTTTACAAAATAGTTTATTCAACAAAGTCACTCAAGCACGACAATCAAGTCAAGCACAACATATTCAATTCAAGACATTTTAAAACACACATTACAAGCAATACTTCAAGCAAATAACAATACACGAGGTCGATAAAATTCACGATGCCAATTCAATAAGTCAATTCGATAGACAACTAGACATTTCACCTTACTTAGCACACAATTAACACATAACACATAACTATATCACATAGGAGCACACATTCAAGTCAAGACACACAATCTCACATACAAGCATACACTTTCATGAAACACTTAACAAGCACACATTCAAGGGTCACTACCCACCAGACCGAGGACCCTGTCCCGGCTTATGAGCTAGACAAGCTCTGATACCACCTGTGACACCCCGTTCCCTCTCGAGACCGGGAGTTCTATCGATCAATCTAATCACAACCCAAATCCAAACCCGGGCAATATTTTCAGGGAAAACGGACGGAGTCTCCCCTGTTTCTAGGCGAAATATAAAACCTGTAATAGCATATAAATGGACCAACACCGTGTCCAACCATACAAACTACCTCAAGGCCATCCGAGCCTCGGTTCTCAACAATTAAACTCAGCATGTATACATACATTTCCAATTTAAAAGCTAACTTATCTCTTTTCATTTTTGACAAGTACATTCAAACTAGACAATTAAACCATACTAAGCTACTGCATAAAATAAACTATCATGCCATTCTAACTCTTTTTCCTTAGGACATTACAAACATACATTTGAAGTTAAGTTATAATAACTAGATACATGTCTAACTTATCAAATTACTTCAACATTCTAATGAAACTTAAATTACATACTTTGACATTAAATACAAATAATACATAAAAACATACAACTTTACAACTTTGACAACTCAAGTCACATAGGCACGCAGGACAACCCTTCAAGCACGGACTTTCACGAAATCACGAACTTTCCAGCTAACATGGCATTTCCTGAAATGTGGTGGTGAGGAGTGAGTATACTCAACACGTATACTCAGTGAGGGCGAGACAGATATCGAGGTGGAGAGAAAGAAGTTCGTGCAATGCAAGTAAAACAGTTAAGCAATATATCTGACAAAAGCAATCAATATAGCAATCAATACAATAAACAATCAATAAAAGCATTAACACAACCATTCAAAGCTATACCACACTCTGAAGGCTATGGTTCACTCGAGCGAGTAATGTACCGATCACGATTCCGATGACTTTAACGATGACGCGCCGGCCCAAACCACCTTATAACACCAGTTTGGAATACCCCGGAAGTATCCATCAATCTACGACCCAAATCTCCCTGGGAGGCAACCCAAGCGAGAAAGGGAATAGCAACGGAGCTAGAGCAACCAACACTGGCAACCCGAGGCTACCCAGAGAGGCCCATCACTCACGTGCGAGACACTATGCAATGCAAGACTCGATACAAGACGATAAACGAGCGATATCAAGCATTCTCAACAATGGATAAACATTTCAATCAACAATTAACTCTAACAAGCGTAATAAGCATTAACAAGCATAACAAGCAAAATAACAAGCATTAACAAGCACTCTTTTAGCAATATAAACATAAAACACACAAAATCACCAAAAATGCCCCAACCTTCAAAATGCCACTACTTTCAAACGAGCCACGAGTCTTGGAAACCGACTTCACCAATCCTCCTAGGTCACTATAAGGCACGTCTAGAGACTCTGAAACCCTACTTAACCCTAGAATTCGTGCAAAGCCCGATTTTCCCCCTTTGCTCGTTTGAACTACAACTATACCAACCAAACACCCAACCAACACCAGGACCGCACCAAAAGTGCTTCCATGGCTTCCCGAAGCAATGCCAACACGCAAAACGAGAAAACGCTAAAGCCGACCTAAACGACCCCGACTTTCACTAAGCCGTTTTTCTCCGTTTTTCCATTACACATTCCAATTAAACCACACATTTAGGCATTCTAGCATACCTAGCACATTTCTACATCAACAGACAGCATAACGGGGCAACTTCAACATTTCAAGGGTTTACTATTCACTAATTACTATTCATTAATCAATTTAAATTGCAATCTCAACATTTAACCGCAGAAAATGTTATAAAGTTATAAATACATGTTCTACAATCAACAAGGAACATTCTTTAAGCAACAAAACGATTAAAACAACAATCTACGCATAAAATCTAAAAATCAAAGTTTAGATACAAAATTTTCAAATGCGCAAATAAGCATGAAACCCTCACCTCAGACGCTCCTAGACGCTAGGAAAACCTTGTAGAGTGCCTCGGAAACCACCCCGTGGAAGCCCTCGCGAAGAATCGAAGATTTGAAGTTGAGATTTTCTTTTTTTTTTTCTCCTTCTTTTCCTCATGGTCTCAAGCTCTTTTCTCTCTGTTTTTTTCGTGCAATTCTGCTTATTTAAAAAAAAAAGTCAAGAAGTCAAAGGTCAAAATTCGGTCAACCCGCTAAACCAAAACAGCTATGCGCGACCTCACGAAAACGGCCATAACTTCTTCTAGAAAACTCCAATTCACGAACGGTTTGAACCCTCATAAACTAGACTCATAGAGCTTTCCAACCATATATAATTTGCTACCTAACTCTTCCCCAATTGGTTCAGATTTAATTCCAAAGTTGACCCAAAATTTGACTAACTTAACATTGTATTTTTTTATTTCTAATCCCAAGTTTGCCCTTTATTAAACATTTCAAAAATTCTCACCTTGTCCTAGTTGGTCAATGTAGATGAAAAGTCAACTAGTTTGGTCAAAGAAGGTGAAAGGTCAATAAAATGCAATTTAAATGAACTTAAAATGCTATTGAATACATGCCATGTTCGGGGTATCACACACGGCGTGATTTTAGCCAAATTCCATCGTTTGGAGGGTCAAAACAGTGAAAAACGCCCAAAAATGCTGCGGTCAATAATCTGGTCAAAGTCAATAAACGAAAAAAAGTCAACTATTTCAGAACTTTGCCTATAAATAGAGCTTCAACCCTTTGAGAATTCTGGAGTTAATTTTGGAGTATTATCAATATTTTTGATATAATTCCGAGTTAATTCTATTTAGTTTTAAATTTTAGTTTTAGTTAATTAAGTAGTAGTAGAATACGGGGGAAGTCCCGCCTACGTAGGTCTTATTCCGAAAAAGTTTGCCCGACTAGCTACTTTTAGGAGAAATTCCGACCCAAGTAGTTATTATCCGGGGGAGGTTCTGCCCGAATAGCTTTTAATAGGAAAGCTCTTATTCGGGGGAAACTCATCTCTAATAGTTCTTATTCATGAGAAATTAGCTCCGCCCAAATAGCTATTTTGCGTCGGACCTCTGCTCAAATTTCGGGAATAAAAAATACGTGTTCGTCAATATAGGGGAGCCTTTCTTGACTCTCTTTTATTTACATAACTTGTATTCATTTATGTCTGAGTAGATTGATATCTAGGGGTGAATATTGTAAATGATGGTATTTTAATATATGGTCTCGGATATAGTTTATTCAATTCATATTGCAATGTATGGCTTGTTTTAATTAAGTATTTCATACGTAATGCTTTTAAGTAGACGTTATGATTGCTTAACTTTCACTTCATAAATATTATACTTGTAGTTAATATTATGAATGCATTACTTTAGTGCCATATAATTGTTTTAATCGTGAGTCTATAGGTTGTACCATAGACTCCATGAAACTATAGGTTGTACCATAGTTTCTATCTGTAAGGTTAATTCCTTAGTTTAGTTTGCCTTGTTGTACTTGGTTAAAATAAGCTAAGTAGATTAACTAGGTCTATAGCTTTTAGCTTAATCGGGTGTATGCTTGTAGCTTAAACCCTTGTAGAATTAGATAAACTAGATATCGAGCTTATATTAATTGCCTCATTTACATGTTCAAACCCCTAGATCACCACCTCTCGTATTCTACTAATACTTAGTATAACTTAGATAATTTAGTTAGTTTAATTTAGTTTACATTTCTCGCACGTTACTCAAACCTACCTTGCGATTTGTCACTTAAGCGCTTTAACACTTTCACACTACTTCACTAACTTAAATTAGCGAGCTTCCCTGTGGTAAGATTCCGCACTCAGAGCACACTACACTACAAAGATCCGTGCACTTGCGGGTATTTTAACTTGGTTATTTTGCGCAAATTTTAACGCACAACCCGATCGCATCAAGTTTTTGGCGCCGTTGCCGGGGAGCACGGTATAGTTTAGTTTTTGATAAAAGTATTTGTGAACTTGTTTAAGTGTTTATTTTATCTGTTTTATTTAAAAATAAAACAAAAAAATAAAAAATAATAAATAATAAATAAATAAATAAATAAATAAATAAAATACAATAATAAATATATATATATATTTTTTTTTTTGAAAACAAAATATTTTTATTTTAAAAAAAAATTATTTTTATTATTTTTATTATTTTTTAAAATATATATATTTATTTATTTATTTATTTTTAAAAAAAAAAAAATTTTTAAATTTTTTTTAAAAATTAGAATTTTAGGAATTTTGATTTATTAGAAAATGAGTCATTTTAATGATTCATCTAATCAATGAGTTTTTATCTATTACTACTTGTAAAGTATATTAGTATTTTTTAATCTTGTAATTTTATTTCGTATTTAAAGTTTATAAGTCGTTGTATGCACGAGCGTTGTTCTTTGGATTCAGAACTTCCCCCGTTTGATCCTGAGCTCGAGAAAAATTTGCGTAGGAAGTTAAAATTCCCAATGGCAGATCAAGAAGTAAATATCCCGCCTCTTCCTATAGCTCAGCCTGTTAATCAACCTGTGAACCAACCAATGACTTTATGTCAACATTTTTCACCAGGTGATTTTGACCCTGAATTTGCCATAGCCCCACCGACTCTTGGCAATATAAATTTTGAGCTCAAAACAGGGACTATTTCAATGCTTCCTTCCTTCTATGGAAAAAGCAATGAAAATCCTCACGCTCACATCGTGCAATTCATTGAAGCATGCACAACCTTCACATTCCTAATGTGAGCCATGAAAATATTCACCTGTGTCTGTTTCCCGTTTCATTGAAAGATAAAGCCAAACAATGGCTAAATCATCTAGACGCAGGAGTGATCACTTCTTGGGGAGAACTTATTCGGAAATTTTTACATAGGTTCTTCCCAATGGCTAAGACTACTACTCTGCGAACAGGCATCATGACATTCGCACAGTCAGACTTAGAGCCATTTCATGAATCATGGGAAAAGTTTAACGATCTTAAGAATCAGTGTCCTCATCATGGGTTTGATCGTCCCGAACTCTTGCATTATTTCTTCAAAGGTCTTACCCCTCATAATAAGATGATAGTTAATGCAATGAGCAATGGAGGTTTCTATAACCTCACAGCGGACGAAGCTTGGAGAAGAATAGAAAATATTGCTGAAGACTCTCTCCAAAACACTGCTGATGACAGAGAGAGTAAGAGCACCCAAAATCCCCAAAAGAGGGCATTGTTTGAAGTTAACTCTAGTTCTAATTCCTAATTGACTGACAAAGTAGATGCCCTAGCTCATCAACTAGAAAAATTCATCTCTCTAGGGTCTTCTTCTTCTTCAGCTCCTCAGATCACGGAAGTTTGTACTGTATGTTCTACAATAGATCACTCTACTCTAGACTGTCCAATTGGTTCACAATTTCCTGAATTCATGCAAGAACAAATTTGTGCCGCCCAAGGATTTACAAGGAATTACAATCCGTATTCTAACACGTATAATCCAAGCTAGCGAGACAATCCCGCATTTTCGTGGCGACAAGGGAATCAAGAGACTCAGTTTCCTCAACATCAATATCAAAAAAGACAAGGAAACTATGAGCCTCATCAACAAAGTCAGCAAGGAAATGTTGACAATCGATTCCCTCAACAGCAATATCAAAGGCCACAAAATAATAACCCTCATGGTTATTACCTTGTCCAACAGGACAATCCGTTCAGAACACAACGGAACAATGTCCTAGCTCTTCCTCCTGCACAGTCATCATCTGATGACAAATTTGACAAACTTATGCAAATGTTTCAAGTTCAACAATAGTCTATTGCTAAATTTGAAGGACAAATCGGGCAGATAGCCCAAACTTTAAGTAAGAGAGACGAGGGTAAGCTTCCTTCTCAGACCGTGGTAAATCCACGAGGATAGTGTAGTACTATCCAAACTGAGACAGTACAAGAACAGGCCAAAGCTGTAGTTACCCTTAGGAGTGGGAAAACCATTGATAACCAGGTTAGAGTAAAGGTTAGGGATGTTCCAGAAGAAATTGAGGAATTAGAAGAATCTGAGATTGAGGTTTTAAGCAAAGATGTTAAAGATTGCCGTACGAATAAAAACCTAACGGTGGAGCCTATAGTTGAACCATCCTCACGAGCACCTTTTCCCATAGCTCTGTCCCGTCCAAAGCCGACTGATGATCCTAAACAACTCAAGGTCTTAGAGCATCTGAAAGATATTAAGATCAATTTGCCATTAGTTGAGGTAATACAACAGATTCCAGCCTATGCCAAATTTCTGAAGGATTTATGTGTGAAAAAGAGACGGACCAACTCCATTCCTAAGAAGGTCCGTCTTACTGAAAAGGTTAGCAATATCTGCACTAGAGGACTGCCTCAGAAGTGCAGTGACCCAGGAGCTTTCACCATTCCATGCTTAATTAATGACCAACGCATAGAAAGCGCCTTGCTAGACTTAGGATCTAGTGTTAACCTCATCCCTCACACAGTCTACCAAAGGTTAGGTCTTGGAGTGTTAACACCGACTAATGTGACCCTCCAATTGGCAGATAGATCTGAGCGACGACCTCGAGGTGTTGTAGAAGATGTGATCGTTAGAGTAGGAGAATTCTTATTCCCAGTGGACTTCATTGTGTTAGATATGGACTTAGGCCCTGATAACAAAAATACCACTCCCGTTTTACTAGGCAGACCATTCCTAGCAACAACTGATGCTGTCATCTATTGTAGGACGGGTATGATAGAACTAACATTTGGGAACATGAGAACTAAGCTAAGGGTTGCTGATGTAGCCAACAAATTGAATCAAGATGAGGAAGAAGAATACTTCTATGTTGATACCATTGACTCATGTATAGATGAGTTTGCCCAATTGATTCTAACTCCTAATCAAGAAATAGCTGAGTTAGAACGTCTTTTGTATGAATGCGATATTTCTCCTGAAATGGTCGCCTCTGCTTCCATTGTTGTTGATCCAAATAAGGACGATCAAGTAATAACTCATTTCCCTGAAGTTTCAGAATATCCCACAATTGAGTCCCTACCAGTTTTGGAACTCAAAACCTTGCCCCAACATCTTAAGTATGCCTACTTAGGACCTGATGAGACTCTTCCAGTCATCATTGCCTCTGATTTGACTCTCGAGCATAAAGACAGACTGTTAAAAGTCCTAAGTACCCATAAACAGGCGATAGGTTGGATGATTTCTGACTTGAAAGGCATTGATCCCTCTGTGTGTATGCACAAAATTAATCTCGAGGAAGGAGTTACTCCTTCTCGAGAATTTCAAAGAAGACTAAACCCAAAGATGGGTGATGTCGTCCACAAGGAGATCATTAAGTTGCTTGATGCGGGTATTATATACCCAATTTCTGATAGTCCATGGGTAAGTCCGGTACAAGTGGTACCGAAGAAATTTGGGATTACTGTGGTTCCGAATGATAAAGGTGAGCTAATTTCTACACGCATCACAACAGGGTGGCGTGTATGCATTGACTTTAGAAAGCTCAATTCCAAAACAAGGAAAGACCACTTCCCTTTATCCTTTCTTGACCAAGTCTTAGATAGAATAGCCAGACAAGGCTACTACTGCTTTCTGGATGGGTATTCGGGATATAACCAAATCCCAGTCTTTCCTGAAGATCAGGAAAAGACTACATTCACATGCCCTTATGGGACCTTTGCGTTCCAACGCATGCCTTTCGGTCTTTGCAATGCTCCTGTGACGTTTCAAAGATGTGTGATGGCTCTTTTCTCAGACATGATCGACAAGTTCATGGAAGTCTTTATGGATGACTTCTCAGTATTTGGAACTACCTTCGACGAGTGCCTCACACACCTTTCTCTAGTGTTAGACCGATGCGTTGAAACAAATTTGGTTCTAAGTTGGGAAAAGAGCCACTTTATGGTTAGGCAAGGTATAGTTCTGGGTCATGTTGGTACACAGGATGGAATCCATGGGGACCCGGCCAAAGTCGAGCTAATAGAAAAGCTGCCCGCACCCAAGACGGTGCTTGATATCCGATCATTCCTTGGTCACGCCGATTTTTATCGACGTTTCATCAAGGATTTCAGCCATATAGCCGGACCACTCTCCAGTCTTCTAGCAAATGATACTGAGTTCAAATTTGATGACAAGTACTCATAAGCTTTTGAGAAACTTAAATCCTTACTATCCTCTGCTCCTATCATCCAACCTCCTGACTACAGTCTCCCCTTTGAGATAATGTGCGATGCATCAGACTATGCAATGGGAGCTGTATTAGGATAGCGTAGGGATAAACTGCCTACCGTGATATATTATGCCAGCAAAACCTTGGACGATGCACAAAAGAACTATACAACCACTGAAAAGGAATTGCTGGCTGTAGTCTTCTCATTGGACAAATTCAGATCTTACATCTTAGGATCCAAAGTAATAGTATACACGGACCATGCAGCTTTGCGGTATTTACTGACCAAAAAGGATACAAAGCCTCGTCTAATCCATTGGCTATTACTCCTTCAAGAGTTCGACCTTGAGATCAAGGACAAGAAAGGAAGCAAGAATTCTGTCGCCGATCATCTATCACATCTTATACGTGATTCTCTTCTTGACTCTTTGCCTTTAAAAAATATGTTCCCTGATGAACAACTTTTTTCCATCTCACATAAGACCCAGTTGTATGCCCATTTTGTCAATTATTTGGCTGCCCAAGAGTTTCTAACTCACTGGGGTAAAAGAGAAAGAGAACGGTTCAAGGCACAAGTCAAGTACTTTATCTAGGAAGATCCCTATCTTTTCAAGATTTGTGCCGATCAGGTCATTAGGAGATGTGTACTTGAGGAAGAATTTGACAGTATACTCCAATTCTGTCACTCTGAAGCATATGGTGGACATTTTGGAGGAAAAAGGACGGCTGCCAAAGTCCTTCAAAGTGGGTTCTTCTGGCCCACTCTTTTCAAAGATGCCCAGCAAATGTGTAAAAATTGCCCACAATGTCAACAAGCTGGCTCTATTTCAAAAAGGGACATGATGCCCCTTACACCCATCCTCATTTGTGAAATATTCGATGTGTGGGGTATAGACTTCATGGGTCCCTTCCCTCATTCCTCAGGCTATTCTTATATTCTTGTTGGTGTGGACTATGTGTCCAAGTGGGTAGAAGCAGTGGCAACCCGAACCAATGACCACAAAGTTGTGGTCAAGTTCATTAAAGAGAATATCTTTTCTCGATTCGGGGTGCCACGTGTGCTTATAAGTGACGGAGGACAGCATTTCCGTCACAGGACACTAGAAGCCTTATTGAGAAAATACTTTGTCCACCACAAGATAGCAACGCCTTACCACCCACAAACAAGTGGGCAAGTGGAGGTATCAAATAGGGAGATTAAGTCAATTCTTCAGAAAACGGTTAGGCCCGATCGCAAAGATTGGTCAAGTCGTCTGCATGACGCATTATGGGCCTACCGTACTGCTTTCAAAACTCCCATCGGTATGTCCCCGTATAGATTAGTATACGGTAAAGCTTGCCACCTTCCTGTTGAATTAGAGCATAAAGCCTATTGGGCTATTAAGGCCCTGAACTTTGACTTACAACAGGCAGGTGAAGGTAGGAAGTTGGCGTTGAGTGAACTGGAAGAGCTTCGTTTCGAAGCTTATGAGAATGCCAAGCTCTACAAAGAGAGAATTAAGAGGATTCATGATAGATTTATTTTAAGAAAAACTTTCTCTCCTTCTGATAAAGTTTGGTTGTTTAACTCCAAATTGAAGTTTTTCCCAGGAAAGTTAAGAACAAGATGGGATGGTCCTTATGAAGTGGTTAAAGTATATCCTTCTGGAGTTATCTTAATTAAAAATCCCACAGATGGGCATGTCATCACAGTCAATGGACAAAGATTGAAACATGCATTCATTCCAAATATGGTTCCTCATGAAGTTGAATCTGTAGAACTTCAGGACCTTGTAGGCATTCCATAAATGAGATTCTGCCAAGCTAAAGGCATTACAACTCAGCACAACAGTCTGGCTGAAGACGTTAAACTTAGCGCTACTAGGAGGCAACCTAGATTTTTAAAATGCTTATGTGTGTTTATTTTCCTTTGTCTGTGTGATTTTATAATTTCCTTAGTCCTCTGTATTTACTTTGTTTATGTATTTATAGATAACTCTTGAACCCCAGAAAAGAGGTTAAATGGTCTGGGTAGTTAAATTATTTGTTTAATATATTAGTTATTTTCTGTGACCATATTTCTTCGTGATTTCTCCCCTATATATTTGTTTGACTATTTTTATTTTTAGTATAGCTAACTTTTATTTTTGTTGTGTTGATGATAATCTGTAAAATGTTGTGTCTTCTAATCTTTAATTGCAGAATGATACATCTTTTGGCAAAAGTTAGTAGAAAGGCTTTGACATCAACATAAAAATGCTTCACATCAGGTGATATCTTTCCTTACTACATTTCCCTTTATACCTGATCAACATGCTCTGTAGAGTAAGCAAACCATAGGTTTGGGGATGTAGCATTTGTCATTATATTCTTTCTTACATATTCCACTCTCACTGTCTTACATTGTTATTTGCTTGAGGACAAGCAAAGTTTTGGTGTGGGGGTGCGTGTATTTCATGAAAATCTTTTTCAAAATATGCAAGAAATACACTATTTGTGTTAATGAGAAATAGTATTTACTATCTTACTTATTGAAAGGAAGATGATTTAGATGATTTGAGAACTTTTATTGTTAGCTATGTATTGTGAAAAACTCTGAGGAAACTCTGTAAGAAAAACTTTGGGGTATTGTATTCATGAGTAAACCTAGCTGTTCTTCTTTTCTTCAATTGATAGCTATGTGATTATGAAAGGACTGAGATATGATTACCGTTTGTTATAAGAACTTCTTGTGATTGAAACCTGAACCCTTATGCCATGTTTGTACAGTATGTTATGTTATTCTGTCTGTATGTACACTCTGAAAAAAAAAAGAAAAAGAAAAAGAAAAAAAACAACAAAGAAAAAAGAGAGTTGTATATACTTTTACTGTTGAATAAAATTTTTGGTGTAAATTTTTTGTAAATCTCTAAGCACCACTATCCTAGACATTGTAATTTGGGATATGTGCTATAGTATAAGGTTTCGAGCCTGAATATCTCGGGTGATTAAGGTACGTAGGGGTCCCTTTGAAACCTGGCAACCTCAGTCATAATGGCGGGGGATTGTTGGCCTTAAAGCCCGCTACATGGGATATTCAGAAAACAAAGGAAACTGAACACTATATAGAGGTTTTATTAGTTGTACTTTTATATTTCTGGCAAATGTTAAAGGGTTAAGGCATGACCAAGAGTTTGATTACAAATGTAGGTAAGAATATCAAGGTCCAATCTGTTTGCATAACTTGAAAGTTGAGAATTGTATGAACTTAATATGCTTAGTTTACTTCTAAATATGTAATCTGAAGCAATCAATAGTCGATTTCCAATAAGAGTACCTATTTGAGAAAAATTTGCAAAAGGTTCTCTTATCACACTATTTGGCAAATCATATCAGTTATTCGGGTAAAAACAGCAATCTGAGCAAAACGCAAGACTTTTGTCCTGCGTGCGGCGTGATTTTAGCCAAATTCCATTGTTTGGAGGGTCAAAACAATGAAAAACGCCCAAAAATGCTGCGGTCAACAATCTGGTCAAAGTCAACAAACAAACAAAAAAGTCAACTATTTCAGAATTTTGCCTATAAATAGAGCTTCAAGCCTTTGAGAATTCTAGAGTTAATTTTGGAGTATTATCAATATTTTTTATATAATTTCGAGTTAATTCTATTTAGTTTTAAATTTTAGTTTTAGTTAATTAAGTAGTACAAGAATACGGGGGAAGTCCCGCCTAGGTAGCTCTTATTCGGGGAAATTTTGTCCAAATAGATACTTGTAGGGGGAAGTCCGACCCAAGTAGTTATTATCCGGGGGAGGTTCTCACCGAATAGCTTTTAATAGGAAAGCTCTTATTCGGGGGAAACTCATCCCTAATAGTTCTTATTCGGGATAAATTAGCTCCGCCCGAATAGCTATTTTGCGTCGGACCTCAGCTCAAATTTTGGGAATCAGAAATACACGTTTGTCAATATGGGGGAGCCTTTCTTGACTCTCTTTTATTTACATAACCTGTATTCATTTATATCTGAGTAGATTGATATCTAGGGGTGAATATTATAAATGATCGTATTTTATTATATGGTCTCAGATATAGTTTATTTAATTCATATTGCAATGTATGGCTTGTTTTAATTAAGTATTTCATACGTAATGCTTGTAAGTAGACGTTATGATTGCTTAACTTTCGCTTCATAAATATTATAATTGTAGTTAATATTATGAATGCATTACTTTAGTGCGATATAATTTTTTTAATCCTGACTCTATAAGTTGTACCATAGACTCCATGAAACTATAGGTTGTACCATAGTTTCTATCTGTAAGGTTAATTCCTTAGTTTAGTTTGCCTTGTTGTACTTGGTTAAAATAAGCTAAGTAGATTAACTAGGTCTATAGCTTTTAGCTTAACCGGGTGTATGCTTGTAGCTTAAACCCTTGTAGAATTAGATAAACTAGATATCGAGCTTATATTAATTGCCTCATTTACATGTTCAAACCCCTAGATCACCACCTGTCGTATTCCACTAATACTTAGTATAACTTAGATAATTTAGTTAGTTTAATTTAGTTTACATTTCTCGCACGTTACTCAAACTTACCTTGCGATTTGTCACTTAAGCGCTTTAATACTTTCACACTACTTCACTAACTTAAATTGGCGAGCTTCCCTGTGGTACGATTCCGCACTCAAAGCACACTACACTACAAAGATCCGTGCACTTGCGAGTATTTTAACTTGGTTATTTTGCGCACATTTTAACGCACAACCCGATCGCATCATTGGGATTAGGGCACACTATTCTAGGTCAAGGCACGTATGATGAGGTATGCACGAAAATCAAGACAGGACACGTAATCCAAGGTCGGTCATTTAATTTTAGGTCTATGGCGCAGAAATTGAGGTATGACACGTTATTCGGGGTCGGTCCTCACAAGGTGAGTTTACTAGCCTCCATTTCTTTTCTTCTTGTTCTAAACACATGCATGTACTAAGAACTTGGCCACTAAGCTAGGAAAAATAGAGAAAATCGAGTTGGAGTCTCAGCTAAGCAAGGAAGAAGAAGAAATTTGTGCTTCATCAAAGTTTTGTGCATCTTCTTGTTGATTTGTTAAGGTGAGGGATAAAACTTCTTGAAAATCTTTTAAAAATCCACATGCATGCTCTTAAATGTATGTCTTTTCTTCTGTACTTGAGTCATATGTGTGTTCATAAGCTTTTACAAGAATGCATAGCAAGATTTTGGCTTGAAGTTGATGATAGATGAAATCGGGTTTGGTGACAGCTCTCTGTCTTGTTGTTGCGAGGTGAGTTTGGCTAGGAAAGGAATGTTTAAAATGCATGAAAATTGGTAGGTAACTAGTTTTTCCAGTTTTGAACATTTTTCACAGAAATATGCCAAAGCTAATTTTGACCCTAAGGTCCTCAAAATGTCAAATCATTAAAATGTGTCCAAATCTGGAAGTCCGGAAAAAATGAAGCAGGTTTTGGCAGATGCACTGACCTTGTAGAACGAACTAGTTTTGACTTATCAATGATGTCAAAAATGCATGAAATTTGGTGTATTGCTAGATTTCTCGGTTCTGGACATTTTTGTCAGAAATGGACTAAGGCTAAATCTGACCCTAAGGACCTCAAAAACGACAATTATTGAAATGTGTACAAATCTGGACAGTTTTGTGCAATCCCACTGTTTTGCCTATAACTATTGATCTCGAACTCCAAATGGTGCAAGGTTTGTTTCTGATTTTAGTTCACTTCTTAAGCTTTAATTTGACATGTTATTTACTGGAATTGGAGATTGTTTGCTTGACTTAATGATTGTGAGAAAACAGCCTATTGCAGTAAGGGTTTCGCTTAGTGTTATGCTTAGAAAATTGTTGTAACTTCTCTTGTTGAATTAAATGCTTGGGATTGTGGCTTTGGGATGTTGTGTGGACTGTTTTGAATACTTGGGGATGTTTGGATTAATTGATGCATGGCTTGAGATTGATTTTGAGTTGACTTGGGGCTTAATTGCACGGGTAAGCACGAAATGAAAACCCTAGTGACTAGGTAGGCTTGCTAAGTGTTGATCATTTGGATATTGTGTGAAATTATATGCTTAGTAGGCTGCCCGTAGTTGCCCTTATAGCCCTAAATGTGATTTTGATCATTGCATGTTGACAAATAGGCCTTTCTTGCATCCGAGCCCACGTAGATGTTGTTGCATGTTGAATAATCTTATTATTTGATTACGTGGACTTTAAATTGAGTTATATGACTTGATTTACGTGCATTACATGGCTGCCCGTTTATTGTTCATATAACTCCATATGCCTTTCAAGTGAAATTACTTGTCTTATCGTGCCTCGCTTGTTTACTTGTCAATGTGCAATCTTATGACTGTCCAGAGGCAACCTACTTTGTTGTCCTCCTAATGTGATATATTAAATGTCATAAATGTGCATTGAATACAAGGTTGCAACATTTCATTCTGGCATGGTAGCGTTCACGCACACTGGGCGGCATCAGGCTTACCGGTGCAACCGTGACTACCATTGTCCAATTCTCTCTCTCTCGCTTGGGGGCTAGACTTTCTCAGAGAGTTAGGTCATAGGATTTTGGGGTACATCCGGAGTACACCTACTTGGCGTGATAAGGGGATGATTTGAAGTCGGCCGCAACAACTGACACTGAAAATGAATTGAGAGCAAAAGCTCACCGTATCATTTTTATTATGTGTATAAGTCCTCTCGCTTGGTTCCTAGAGGATCTCGGGGAGGAAAGACTGGTAATTTTGTTCCTTTACTTTATATTATTGTTATGTACTTAATTGTGTTATATTCATGCTTCCAAAAAGGATTTTCATAAGTTGAACCGGAAAATGAGTTTCACTCCCCCTTGCTGAGTTCATAAGGACTCACCCTCTTCTATCATCTCAAGTGAAGAAGATCAAGAACAGGTACCTGAGGACGATGTGCCTAATGATGATTCCTTGGAGTGATTTCCTGTCCTATGTGCTTTGCGTGATTATGGCTAATTGTGAACTATGCTACTTGAAGACTATTTCTTTTTATGTTGCTCAATGTTTGTAATGTAAAAGACCCCCATTGTAATTTGGGGTCTAATTTTGGTTTGTACTGATATTAACTAGACAGACGCTAGACACTACTATGGTCATTTTGCTATTATTACTGCTAGTATCTATAATAGAATTATGAGGTATTAGGTAAGGGCTAAGTAAAATGAACCAACCAAATCTTAAGTAGGTACTCGCTATTAAGCTAAGATCAACATGTACTTTTGTAACGAGGATAAACAAACAAACGAGACATAGTATCATGCTAGGTTATTAATCAAACGAGACTTCTAGATAACCAGTAGGCATTTCAATTGATGGTAAATAGTAATCCTAGTTGGAAATAAAATTGAGATTGGAGAATTTGAGGTGTTTAGAGAATTAGGTTAAACCAAAGAGCCCAATTACCGCCGTTATGCTACCGGTTTTCCGAAAAACTTTGGAGTTTAGGCCAAAATGATAAGTGTTAAATCTTCATAAACGGTTAAGTATGTTATTAGACTTGAATGTTAGATCATACCCTAGTCTAACCTTTATAGGCCGGGTTGGGGCGTGACACCTTATAAGAAAAAGAATGGTATCAGAGCTTAGATTGCTTAAGCCAGGTTTAACTCTCGGACCATGGGTAGAGCCCTAAGATAATTAGGATGACTTGTTTATATGTTATTGTGTGATAATGTTAAATGTGCCTTCTATGTTTTATGTGCTTAAGTGATTAACATGTCTTAATTGTTTCTAGAATTATGTTGCATTAAATTCCAGTTTATCGTATTTCAAATAAATGGTGCATCGTAATCTGTGACTATAGATGGTTGGGCCTAGTACCCGCACTACTAATAGGAGCAGTGAACCCCAAGAGACCGGAGATGCCTATCAAACTAATCCCGGCATGGCTATGTTTAACATGATGGCGAATGCCATGGATCGCGTATCACGAGTGATGGAGCGTCAAGTTGTATGTTTACCATACGAAGTAGAAGTTGGTACTCCGAGGGGTTCTAAACTTGTTACTAGCTCAGCTTGTAAAACATTTAAAATCCAAATTAAGGATAGGGAATTCTCAGCCAATCTTATTGTATTACCTTTTCGAGACTATGAGGTCATTTTAGGGATAGACTGGTTGGCAAAACATCATGTCCAACTAGATTGCCAGATGAAGATTATAACGTTCCGGGTACCTAGTCAACCAATACTGGAGGTAATGGATTGAAGATATTTCACCGGGAGTTCCATCATTTCATCTACGAAAGCAGTGAAGTCCTTGAGAAAATGGTGTAGTGGATACTTAGCTTACCTCATCAACAAGCCGTCGGACAAAGCTAAGTTGGAGGAGATGCCAGTGATCAAAGACTATACGGATGTGTTTCCAGAAGAATTGCCAGGTTTACCCCAAATCGGGAGATCGAGTTCGTTATAGAGTTACTGCATTGCACCCAGCCGATATCTAAAGCTCCTTATCATATGGCACCAGCCGAGCTACAAGAATTGAAGGACCAATTGCAAGGATTGTTGAAGAAGGGGTTTCTTCAACCAAGTTCTTCACCGTGGGGCGCACCAGTTTTATTTGTAAAGAAGAAAGACGGAACGTTGAGGCTATGCATTGATTACCGAGGACTGAACCAAGTGACTGTCAAGAATAAATATCCACTTCCACTGATCGACGAGCTATTTGATCAACTTCAAGGAGCTAAAGTGTATTCGAAACTCGACTTGAGGCAATGGTACTATCAGTTACGGATCAAAAAGGTAGATGTGCCTAAAATGGCTTTTAGAACAAGATATGGGCATTATGAATATGTGGTAATGCCATTTGGACTAACTAATGCCCCTGCAGCTTTTATGGACTTGATGCACAGGGTGTTTCAACCCTACTTGGACCAATTTGTGGTGATCTTCATTGATGATATTTTGGTATACTCGAAATCCGAGGTGGAGCATGAACAACATCTATGGTTGGTACTGCATAAACTTCTAGAGCATCAATTGTATGCAAAGTTTAGCAAGTGCGAATTTTGGTTGCAACAGATTGCATTTTTGGGGCATATCATATCCCAAGAGGGAATAGCGGTGGATCCAGCAAAGATAGAAGCAGTGATGTCTTAGAAGAAGCCGGAGAATGTTACAGAGATTCGGAGTTTTCTTGGTCTAGCCGGCTATTATCGGAGGTTCGTGAAAGATTGTTCTAAGATTTCTGGACCGCTTACAAAGCTTACTCAAAAGAAAACAAAGTTCGTGTGGGATGATAAGTGTGAGAACAGCTTCCAAGAGTTGAAAAAAAGATTGACTACCGCACCTATTCTTGCATTACCTAAAGGGAGTCAAGGTTTTGTAATCTATAGCGGTGCTTCAAAGGAAGGATTGGGTTGTGTGTTGATGCAAAATGGAAGAGTGATTGTATATGCTTCTAGGAAACCTAAGTCGTATGAATTGAACTACCCGACGCATGATTTGGAATTAGCGGTTATTGTGTTTGCACTCAAGAAATGGAGGCATTATCTGTGGGGTAACAAGTTTGAGGTATTTACTGATCACAAGAGCTTGAAATACTTGTTCACTCAAAAGGAGTTGAATATGAGGCAAAGGTAGTGGATGGAGCTTTTGGATGATTATAACTGCACAATCAATTATGTGCCCGGGAAAGCGAATGTAGTTACAGATGCCTTAAGTAGGAAAGCGAGCATGGCAAGATTGGAAGTCAAGGTGCAGGAGTTGTTGGAGGAAGCATTTTTGTGAAAACCACAATTGACTCGGAAATGGTTACTTTTTGCCACTACACAAGTTCAATCGACCTTGTTGTCTAAGTTACGAGAGGCTCAACAGAAGGACCAACAATTTCAGAAGATTAAAGAAGGCAACGCAGATTTCAAGTTCCAGGATGATGGTGTTTGGAGGTTTAGGAATCGGATTTGTGTTCCTAATGAGCCAGAGCTTAAAAAGAAGATTCTTGAAGAAGCCTATAATTCAAGATACACTATTCACCCCGGTGGAACAAAGATGTACTGGGATTTGAAGCAACACTATTGGTGGAATAACACGAAGAGAGAAATTGCGGAGTTTGTGGCACGGTGTTTGACTTGCCAGAGAGTCAAAGCGGAACATCAACGACCCGCAGGTTTACTTCAGCCGTTGGAGATTCCTCAATGGAAATAGGAACATATCACTATGGGCTTTGTTATGGACCTGCCCAGATCACAAAAAGGTCATGACGCCGTTTGGGTCATAGTGGATAGATTGACTAAGTCGGCACACTTTTTACCGATGAACAAGGAGGATAGTCCTAAGAAATTGGGAGATATGTATGTGGCGGAGATTGTAAGATTGCATAGGATGCCTGTGAGTATTGTATCGGATAGGGATCCTCGTTTTACTTCCCGATTTTGGAAGAGATTGCAAGAGGCTTTGGGAACGAAGTTGAGTTTCAGCACGGCTTATCACCCTCAGACTGATGGACAATCGGAGATAACTATTCAGATTCTGGAGGATATGCTGAGGGCGTGCATTTTAGATTTCAAAAAAGGTTAGGAGAAATATCTGTCTCTAGCAGAGTTCGCTTATAATAATAGTTATTAGGCCACTATCGGGATGGCCCCATTTGAGGCGTTGTATGGACGTAAGTGTCAATCCCCAATTTACTGGGATGAAGTAGGTGAGACGAAGACTTTTGACCCAACCCTTCTACCTGAACTTATGAAGATTGTTGATAATATCCACCTCATCCGAAAACGGATGCTTACCGCCCAAAGCAGGCAGAAGAGCTATGCAGACAGATGGAGACGGAGTCTAGAGTTTGAGGTCGGTGACAAGGTGTTCTTGAAGATATCACCTCAGAGGGGACTGATTAAACATGGCAAGGGTGGAAAGTTGAGCCCGAGGTTTGTAGGACTATTTGAGATAATTGAGAAGGTTGGCAAATTGGCGTATCGCCTGGCACTATCCCAAAACCTCTCTAATATTCACGACGTCTTTCATGTTTCGATGCTGCGGAAGTATCACCCTGATCCATCGCATATCTTGGAGCCAGAGCCATTGCAGCTTCGGGAGAACTTGTCTTATGAGGAGAAGCCCATTCGGATCCTAGACCAGCAAGATCGGGAGTTGCGCAACAAAACTATACCGATGGTTAAAGTGCTGTGGGATCATCATGGAGTTGAAGAAGCAACGTGGGAAAGGCGAGACCAGATGGAGCAGCAATATCCAGCTTTATTTCAAAGGTAATATTGAATTTCGGGATGAAATTCTTTTAAGGAGGGGAGGATGTAAGGCCTGACCTTGATTTGCGTGCGATACCTCGTTTCGTGTGCCCTAATCTAGATTTACGTGCCTTGACCTAGGTTTAAGAATTGTGTTTGTTTTGTGTGCCATGTATTGAACAACGTGCATTCATTTAGGATTGTGTGCATTTACTTGGAAAACGTGCATTCGTCTCGTAGTTCGTGTCCTATCTCGTAGTGCGTGCCCTAGACCTAGGAAAGCGTACCCTCACGCTAATCAAGAAAGCATCTTACACGAAGCAGTAGGTCATTAATTAATCCTACAAAATCCACTAACTATTATTAAATTACTAATTCAACCCACTAGAAGACAAAATCTCACAAAAAGCTAGACATTCCTTATTCTTTATTCCTTATTCTTTTTGCACTTTCAACACACAATTAAATAATGCTCAAAGATGACAAAAAATCAGATTTTTTATAGCCTTGGCCGACCACCACATGAGCTTTTGTGCTTGCTTGTTCAATTCAAATTAATTCTAGACAACTATGACATTTCTATGACACAAATGCATAAAAAAATTGCTCAAAAAACCTCCTCAAAACTCCACCATTCTCGACCAAATACTCCTTGCCCATGCTAGGAATTTCAAAGTACTTCTTGAAGACATAAAAAAGTTGAATTTCTATGCCCAAGGCCAAACACATGCATCAACCTTTGCAAAAGCTATCATTTTTTTCATTTCTCTCATTCTCCTCACATTTCTCTCTCTCTCTCCCTCTCATTCTTCTCTCTCTCTCTCAGCCTTGGCTTAGTTCCTTCATTTCATAGCTCATCTTCATCACACCATAGTTAATCAAGACAAGCCACAAGCAAAGAAACTCGACCAAGCTAGCTAGGATGCAAGAATCACACATGCATGCTCTTTGAGTCACCATTTCGGCCTAGGTGAGTTTACTAGCTTCCATTTCTTTTTTTCTTGTTCTAACCACATGCATGTACTAAGAACTTGGCCACTAAGCTAGGAAAAATAGAGAAAATCGAGTTGGAGTCTCGGCCAAGCAAGGAAGAAGAAGAAATTTGTGCTTCATCAAAGTTTTGTGCATCTTCTTGTTGATTTGCTAAGGTGAGGGCTAAACCTTCTTGAAAATCTTTCAAAAATCCACATGCATGCACTTAAATGTATGTCTTTGCTTCTGTACTTGAGTTATATGTGTGTCCATAAGCTTTTACAACCATGCATGGCAAGATTTTGGCTTGAAGTTGATGATAGATGAAATCGGGTTTGGTGACAGCTCCCCGTCTTGTTGTTGCGAGGTGAGTTTGGCTAGGCAAAGGATGTTGAAAATGAATGAAAATTGGAAGGTAACTATTTTCGCCAGTTTTGAACATTTTTCGTAGAAATAGTCCAAAGCTAAATTTGATTCTAAGGTCCTCAAAATGGCAAATCATTAAAATGTGTCCAAATCTGGAAGTCTGGAAAAAATGAAGCAGGTTTTGGCAGATGCACTGACCTTGTAAAACGAACCAGTTTTGACCTAGTAAATGATGTCCAAAATTCATCAAATTTAGTGTGTTGATATATTTTTCGGTTCTGGAAATTTTTGTAAGAAATGGGCTAAGGCTAAATCTTAGCTTAAGGACCTCAAAAACGACAATTATTGAATTGTGTACAAATCTAGACAGTTTTGTGCAATCCTTCTGTTTTGCCTATAACTATTGATCTCGAACTCCAAATGATGCAAGGTTTGTTTCTGATTTTAGTTCACTTCTTAAGCTTTAATTGGAAATCTTATTTA
Source organism: Ehretia macrophylla (assembly GCA_037974665.1). Taxonomy (NCBI): domain Eukaryota; kingdom Viridiplantae; phylum Streptophyta; class Magnoliopsida; order Boraginales; family Ehretiaceae; genus Ehretia; species Ehretia macrophylla. The sequence continues at coordinate 81,144,870 of CM075770.1, read as the reverse complement.
CTGGAATTGGAGATTGTTTTCTTGACTTAATTATTGTGAGAAAACAGCCTATTGTAGTAAGGGTTTCACTTAGTTTTATGCTTATAAATTTGTTGTAACTTCTCTTGTTGAATTAAATGCTTGGGATTGTGGCTTTGGGATGTTGTGTGGACTGTTTCGAATACTTGGGGATGTTTGGATTAATTGATGCATGGCTTGAGATTGATTTTGAGTTGACTTGGGGCTTAATTGCACGGGTAAGCATGAAATGGAAACCCTAGTGACTAGGTAGGCTTGCTAAGTGTTGATCATTTGGATATTTTGTGCAATTATATGCTTAGTAGGCTGCCCGTAGTTGCCCTTATAGCCCTAAATGTGATTTTGATCATTGCATGTTGACAAATAGGCCTTTCTTGCATCCGAGCTCACGTAGATGTTGTTGCATGTTGAATAATCTTATTATTTGATTACGTGGACTTTAAATTGAGTTATATGACTTGATTTACATGCGTTATATGGCTGCCCGTTTAATGTTCATATAACTCCATATACCTTTCAAGTGAAATTACTTGTCTTATCGTGCCTCGCTTGTTTACTTGTCAATGTACAATCTTATGACTGCTCGGAGGCAACTTACTTTGTTGTCCTCCTAATGTGATATATTAAATGTCACAAATGTGCATTGCATACAAGGTTGCAACCTTTCATTCTGGGGTAGTAGCGTTCACACACACCGGGCGGCATCGGGCTTGCCGGTGCAACCGGGACTACCATTGTCCAATTCTCTCTCTCGCTTGGGGGCTAGACTTCCTCAGAGAGTTAGGTCGTAGGATTTCGGGGTACATCCGGACTACACCCACTTAGCGTGTTAAGGGGATGATTTGAAATCGGGCGCAACAACTGACACTGAAAATAAACTGAGAGCAACAGCTCACCGTATCCTTTTCACTATCTGTATAAGTACTCTCGTTTGGTTCCTAGAGGACATCGGGGAGGAAAGTCTGGTAATTGTGTTCCTCTACTTTATATTTTTGTTATGTTCTTATTTGTGTTATATTCATGCTTGTAAAAAGGATTTTTATAAGTTGAACCGGAAAATGAGTTTCAAAACCTATTTCTCGTTCCCCCTCGCTGAGTTCATAAAGACTCACCCTCTTTTATCATCTCATGTGAAGAAGATCAAGAACAGGTACCTGAGGATGATGTGCCTAACGATGATTCCTTGGAGTGATTGCCTGTCCTATGTGCTTTGCGTGATTATGGCTAATTATGAACTATACTACTTGAAGACTATTTCTTTTTATGTTGCTCAATGTTTGTAATGTAAAAGACCCCCGTTGTAATTTGGGGTCTAATTTTGGTTTGTACTGATGATAACTAGACAGACTCTAGACACTACTATGGTCATTTTGCTATTATTACTGCTAGGATCGATAATAGGATTATGAGGTATTAGGTAAGAGCTAAGTAAAATGAACGAACCAAATCTTAAGCAGGTACTCGCTATTAAGCTAAGATCAACAGGTACTTTTGTAACGAGGATAAACAAATAAACGAGACATAGTATCATGCTAGGTTATTAATCAAATGAGACTTCGAGATAACCAGTAGGCATTTCAATTGATGGTAAATAGTAATCCTAGTTGGAAATTAAATTGAGATTGGAGAATTTGAGGCGTCTAGAGAATTAGGTTAAACCAAATAGCCCAATTATAACAGTTATGCTGCCGATTTTCCGGAAAACTTTGGAGTTTAGGCCAAAACGTTAAGTGTTAAATTTTCATAAACGGTTAAGTATGTGATCAGACTAGAATGTTAGATCACACCCTAGTTTAACCTTTACAGGCCAGGTTGGGGCGTGACACTGTGCCCATTTTTGGAGCCCAAAATCGAACGTTTTCATCAGTTTCAAGCCAATTTTCTTCTTTTACCCTATTTTTTCATCCCGGATCGTACATCGTGAGCTATTAAAAGGACAACAACCTTACTCGCGGGACATTAGAGGTCCCTACAACGCATCGATATCACGTCTTGCGAGGATGCTGCGTTGTTGAAGAGGATGGGTTGTCGTTAAGCCCATTGGGCCTTTTGAATTGGCCATCTCTCTAGGCTGGGACTGTGAACTGTTAACAAATAAAGGAATTGTGCCCTCAACATGACTGGTGCGATCATACCAGCAATAATGTATCGGATCCCATTAGAACTTCGAAGTTAAGCGTGCTTGGGCGAGAGTAGTACTGGGATGGGCGACCCCTTGGGAAATCCTCGTGTTGCACCCCCCTTTTCAATTCTTTTTGCTCCGGTTTGGGTTGTCATGATACTTTATCCACCACATTTATATTATCGAATACCACAACACCTTGGGCAAGACAACTTTGCTTCACGTGGAGGCTGGGTTCGCGAACCGAGGGCGTAGGGCTTGTGACCAGGTCTCTGTCGCTTTGGTGCCCATAACTTTTGATCCGTAAGGAGTTACGCGGCGCACAGGATACCGTTTCAAAGCTCTTCGAGAGCTCTACGAATAGGGAAGCGAGCTTACTCGCTGTGCCCTTTTTGGAGCCCAAAATTCAACGTTTTCATCAATTTCAGACCACTTTTCTACTTTTGCTATGTTTTTCCATCCCGGATTGTACGTCGTGAGCTGTTAAATGGACGACAACCTTACTCGCGGGACATTAGAGTGCCCTACAACGCGTCGATATCACGTCTTACGAGAATACTGCGTTGTTGAAGCGGATGGGTTGTCGTTAAGCACATTGGGCCTTTTGAATGGGCCGTCTCTCTAGGCTGGGACTGTGAACCGTTAACAAATAAAGGAATTGTGCCATCAACATGACGGGTGCGATCATACCAGCACTAATGCACCCGATATCATCAAAACTTTGAAGTTAAGCATGCTTGGGCGAGAGTAGTACTAGGATGGGTGACCCCCTGGGAAATCCTCGTGTTGCACCCCCTTTTCAATTTTTTTTGCCCTGGTTAGGGTTGCCAAGATATTTATCCACCAAATTTCTATTACCGAATCCCACGGAACATTGGGCAAGACAACTTCGCTTCACGTAGAGGTTGGGCCAACAAACCGAGGGCGTAGGGCTTGTGACCAGGTCTTCGTCGCTCTGGTGCCCATAACTTTTGATCCGTAAGGAGTTACGTGGTGCACAATACCGTTGCAAAGCTCTTTGAGAGCTCTACGACGGGGGCAGCCGGCCTACTCGCTTTGCCTTTTTTTTGAGCCCAAAATTGAACATTTTCATCAGTTTTAGGCCACTTTTCTTCTTTTACTCTGTTTTTTGTCCCGGATCGTACGTCATGAGCTGTTAAAAGGATGACAACCTTACTCACAGGACATTAGGGGGCCCTACAATGCGTTGATATCACGTCTTGCTAGGATGCTGCGTTGTTGAAGCAGATGGGTTATCGTTAAGCCCATTGGGTCTTTTGAATTGGCCATCTCTCTAGGCTGAACCGTTAACAAATAAAAGAATTGTGCCCTCAACTTGACGGGTGCGATCATACCAGCACTAATGCATCAGATCCCATAAGAACTCCGAAGTTAAGCGTGCTTTGGCGAGACTAGTACTAGGATGGGTGACCCCTTGGGAAGTCCTAGTGTTGCACCACCTTTTCACTTTTTTTTGCTCCGGTTTGGGTTACCAAGATACTTTATCCACCAAATTTCTATTATCGAATCCCACGGCACCTTGGGCAAGACAATTTCACTTCACGTAGAGGCTGGGCCCGCAAATCTAGGGAATAGGGCTTGTGACCAGGTCTCCGCCGCTCTAGTGCCCATAACTTTTGATCCGTAAGGAGTTACGCAGCGCACAGCATACCGTTGCAAAGCTCTCCGACAGCTCTACGAATGGGGCAGCGAGCTTGCTCGCTGTGCCCTTTTTGGAGCCCAAAATCGAACATTTTCATCTGTTTCAGGCCACTTTTCTTCTTTTGCTCTTTTTTTTCATCCCGGATCGTACGTCGTGAGCAGTTAAAAGGAAGACAACCTTACTCGCGGGACATTAGAGGCCCTACAACGCGTCGATATCACGTCTTGCGAGGATGCTGCATTGTTGAAGCGGATGGGTTATCGTTAAGCCCATTGGGCCTTTTGAATGGGCCATCTCTCTAGGCTGGGACTGTGAACCGTTAACAAATAAAGGAATTGTGCCGTCAACATGACGGGTGCGATCATACAAGCACTAATACACCGGATCTCATCAGAACTCCGAAGTTAAGCGTGCTTGGGCGAGAGTAGTACTAGGACGGGTGCCCCCCTGGGAAGTCCTCGTGTTGCACCCCCTTTTCAATTTTTTTTGCCCTGGTTAGGGTTGCCAAGATACTTTATCCACCAAATTTCTATTACCGAATCCCACGGAACATTTGGCAAGGCAACTTCGCTTCACGTAGAGGCTGGGCCCATAAACCAAGGGTGTAGGGCTTGTGACCAGGTCTCCGTCGCTCTGATGCCCATAACTTTTGATTCGTAAGGAGTTACGCAGCGCACAGCATACCGTTACAAAGCTCTTTGAGAGCTCTAAGGCGGGGACAGCCAGCATGCTCGCTGTGCCCGTTTTCAGAGCCCAAAAATTGAACGTTTTCCTCAGTTTCAGGACACTTTTCTTCTTTTGCTCTATTTTTTCGTCCCAGATCGTACGTCGTGAGCTGTTAAAAGGACGACAACCTTACTTGCAAGACATTAGGGGGCCTACAACGCGTCGATATCATCTCTTGCGTGGATGCTGCGTTGTTGAAGCAGATGAGTTATCGTTAAACCCATTGGGCTTTTGAATTGGCCATCTCTCTAGGCTGGGACTATGAACTGTTAACACATAAAGGAATTGTGCCCTCAACATGATGGGTGCGATCATACCAGCACTAATGCACCAGATCCCATCAGAACTCCAAAGTTAAGCGTGCTTGGGCGAGAGTAGTGCTAGGATGGGTGACCCCCTGGGGAAGTCCTCGTATTGTACCCCCATTTCAATTTCTTTTGCCCTGGTTAGGGTTGCCAAGATACTTTATCCGCCAAAATTCTATTATCAAATCCCACGGAACATTGGGCAAGACAACTTCGCTTCACGTAGAAGCCGGGCCCGCAAACCAAGGGCGTAGGGCTTGTGACCAGGTCTCTGTCACTCTGGTGCCCATAATTTTTGATCCGCAAGGAGTTACATGGCACACAGCATACCGTTGCAAAGATCTCTGAGAGCTCTATGACGGGGGCAGCCAGCTTGCTCGCCGTGCTCGTTTTGGAGCCCAAAATCGAACGTTTTTATCAGTTTCAGGCCAGTTTCCTTCTTTTGCTCTATTTTTTTTTTGTCCCGGATCGTACATCGTGAGCTGTTAAAAGAACGACAACCTTACTTGCGTGACACTAGGGGGCCCTACAATGCGTTGATATCATGTCTTGCGAGGATGCTGCGTTGTTGAAGCAGATGGGTTATCGTTTAGCCCATTGGGTCTTTTGAATTGGCCATCTCTCTAGGCTGGGACTGTGAACCGTTAACACACAAAGGAATTGTGCCCTCAACGTGATGGGTGCGATCATACCAGCACTAATGCACCGGATCCCATCAGAACTCCGAAGTTAAGCGTGCTTGGGCGAGAATAGTAGTAGGATGGGTGACCCCCTGGGAAGTCCTCGTGTTGTACACCCCTTTTAAATTTTTTTTGCCCCGGTTTGGGTTCCCAAGATACTTTATCCACCACATTTCTATTATCAAATCCCACGGTACCCTGGGCAAGACAACTTCGCTTCACGTGGAGGCTGGGCCCACAAACAGAGGGCGTAGGGCTTGTGACCAAGTCTCCGTCACTCCGGTGCCCATAACTTTTGATCCGTAAGGAGTTATGCGGCACACAGCATACCGTTGCAAAGCTCTCCCACAGCTCTACGAAGGGGGTAGCCAGCTCGCTCGTTGTGCCCTTTTGGAGCTCAAAATGGAACGTTTTCATCAGTTTCAGGCCACTTTTCTTCTTTTGCTGTGTTTTTCCGTCCCGGATTGTACGTCGTGAGCTGTTAAATGGACGACAAACTTACTCGCAGGACATTAGAGGGCCCTACAACACGTCGATATCACGTCATGCAAAGATGCTGCGTTGTTGAAGCGGATGGGTTGTCGTTAAGCCTATTGGGCCTTTTGAATGGGCCATCTCTCTAGGATGGGTCTGTGAACCATTAACAAATAAAGGAATTGTGCCATCAACATGACGGGTGCGATCATACCCGCACTAATACACCTGATCCCATCAGAACTCCGAAGTTAAGCTTGCTTGAGCGAGAGTAGTACTAGGATGGGTAACCCCTTGTGAAGTCCTCGTGTTGCACCCCCCTTTCAATTTTTTTGGCCTTGGTTAGGTTTGCCAAGATACGTTATCTACAAAATTTCTATTACCGAATCCCACGGAATATTGGGCAAGACAACCTCGCTTCACGTAGAGGCTGGGCCCGCAAACCGAGGGCGTAGGGCTTTTGACTAGGTCTCCGTCACTCCAGTGCCCATAACTTTTGATCCGTAAGGAGTTACGCAACGTACAACATACTGTTGCAAAGCACTCTGAGAGCTCTACGACGGGGGCAGCTAGCTTGCTCGATGTGCCCATTTTTGGAGCCCAAAATCGAACGTTTTCATCAGTTTCAGGCCACTTTTCTTCTTTTGCTCTATTTTTTTGTCCCAGATCGTCCATCTTTGTTATTTAAAGGACGACAACCTTACTCACGGGACATTAGAGGGCCTTACAACGCGTCGATATCACGTCTTGCGAGGATGCTGCACTGTTGAAGCAGATTGGTTGTCGTTCAGCCCATTGGGCCTTTTGAATTGGCCATATCTCTAGGCTGGGGCTGTGAACCGTTAACCAATAAAGGAATTGTGCGCTCAACATGACGGGTGCGATCATACCAGCACTAAAGCATCGGATCCCCTCAGAACTCCGAAGTTAAGCGTACTTGGGCGAGAGTAGTACTAGGATGGGTGACCCCCTGGGAAGTCCTCGTGTTGCACCCCATTTTCAACTTTTTTTGCCCTGGTTAGGGTTGCCAAGATACTTTATCCACCAAATTTCTATTACCGAATTACACGGAACATTAGGCAAGACAACTTCACTTCACGTAGAGGTTGGGCCTGCAAACCGAGGGCGTAGGGCTTGTGACCAGGTCACCATCGCTTCGGTGCCCATAACTTTTGATCCGTAAGGAGTTACACGGCGTACAGCATACCGTTGCAAAGTTCTCAGAGAGCACCATGATCGGGGCAGCAAGGTTGCTTGATGTGCCCCTTTTTGGAGCTCAAAATCGAACGTTTTCATCAGTTTTAGGCCACTTTTCTTCTATTGCTCTTGTTTTCTGTCCCGGATCGTACGTCGTGTACTGTTAAAAGGACAACAACCTTACTAGCGGTACATTAGGGGGCCCTACAATGCTTCTATATCACGTCTTGCTAGGATGCTACGTTGTTGAAGCAGATGGGTTATTGTTAAGCCCATTGGGACTTTTGAATTGGACATCTCTCTAGGTTGGGACTGTGAACCGTTAACACATAAAGGAATTGTGCCCTCAACATGACGGATGCAATCATACCAGCACTAATGCACCGGATCCCATCAGAACTCCGAAGTTAAGCATGCTTGGGCGAGAGTAGTACAAGGATGAGTGACCCCCTGGGAAGTCCACGTGTTGCACCCCCATTTTCAATTTTTTTTGCTCCGGTTTGGGTCGCCAAGATACTTTATCTACCACATTTCTATTATCGAATCCCACGGCACCTTGGGCAAGACAACTTCGCTTCATGTGGAGGCCGGGCCTGCAAACCGAGGGCATAGAGCTTGTGACCAGGTCTCCGTCGCTCCGGTACCCATAACTTTTGATCCGTAAGGAGTTACGAGGCGTACAGCATATCGTTGCAAAGCTCTCCGATAGCTCTACGATAGGGGCAGCCAGCTTGCTCGCTGTGCCCTTTTTGGAGCCCAAACTCGAACGTTTTGTTCAGTTTCAGGCCACTTTTCTACTTTTGCACTATTTTTCCGTACCGGATCGTACGTCGTGAGCTATTAAAATTACGACAACCTTACTCGCCGGCCATTAGAGGGCCCCACAATGCATCGATATCACGTCTTGCGTGGATGCTGTGTTGTTGAAGCGGATGGGTTATCGTTAAGCCCATTGGGCCTTTTGAATGGGCCATCTCTCTAGGCTGGGACTGTGAACCGTTTACAAATAAAGGAATTGTACCCCCAAACATGACGGCTGCGATCATACCTGCACTAATGCACCCGATCCCATCAGAACTCCGAAGTTAAGCGTGCTTGGGCAAGAGTAGTACTAGGATGGGTGACCCCTTGGGAAGTCCTTGTGTTGCACCCCCTTTTCAATTTTTTTTGCCCTGGTTAGGGTTGCCAAGATACTTTATCCACCAAATTTCTATTACCGAATCCCACGGAACATTGGGCAAGGCAACTTCGCTTCATGTAGAGGTTGGGCCCGCAAACCGAGAGCGTAGGGCTTGTGACCAGGTCACCATCGCTTCGGTGCCCATAACTTTTGGTCCGTAAGGAGTTACGCGGCGCACAGCATACCGTTGCAAAGCTTTCTGAGAGCTCTTCGACGGGGAAAGCCAGCTTGCTTGCTTTGCCCCTTTTTGGAGCTCAAAATCGAACGTTTTCATCAGTTTCAGGCCACTTTTCTTCTTTTTGCTCTATTTTTTCGCCACAGATCGTACGTTGTGAGCTTTTAAAAGGACGACAACCTTACTAGCGGGACATTAGGGGGCCCTACAACGCGTCGATATCACGTATTGCTAGGATGCTGCGTTGTTGAAGTAGACGGGTTATTGTTAAGCCCATTGGGACTTTTGAATTGGCCATCTCTTTAGGTTGGGACTGTGAACCGTTAACAAATAAAGGAATTGTGCCCTCAACATGACGAGTACGATCATACCAGCACTAATGCACCGGATCCCATCAGAACTCCGAAGTTAAGCGTGCTTGGGTGAGAATAGTACTAGGATGAGTGACCCCCTAGGAAGTCCTCGTGTTGCACCCCCTTTTCAATTTTTTTTGCTCCAGTTTGGGTTGCAAAGAAACTTTATCCACCACATTTCTATTACTGAATCCCATTGAACATTGGGCAAGACAACTTCGCTTCACGTAGAGGCTGGGCCCGTAAACCGAGGGCGTAGGACTTGTGACCAGGTCACCGTCGTTCCAGTGCCCATAACTTTTGATTCGTAAGGAGTTACGCGGCGCACAACAGACCATTGCAAAGCTTTCTGAGAGCTCTACGACGGGGGCAGCCAGCTTGTTCACTGTGCCCATTTTTGGAGCCCAAAATCGAACGTTTTCATCAATTTCAGGCCACTTTTCTTCTTTTGTTTTGTTTTTTCGTCCCGGATCGTATGTCGTGAGTTGTTAAAAGGACGACAACCTTAGTCGAGGCATATTAGAAGGCCCTACAACGCGTCGATATCACGTCTTGCGAGGATGCTGCGTTGTTGAAGCGGATGGGTTGTCGTTAAGCCCATTGGGCCTTTTGAATGGGCCATCTCTCTAGGTTGGGACTGTGAACCGTTAACAAATAAAGGAATTGTGCCCTCAACATGACGGTTGCGATCATACCAGCACTAATGCATCGGATCCCATCAGAACTCCAAAGTTAAGGGTGCTTGGGCGAGAGTAGTACGAGGATGGGTGACCCCCTGGGAAGTCCTCGTGTTGCACCCCCTTTTCAATTTTTTTTGCCATAGTTAGGGTTGCCAAGATACTTTATCCACCAAATTTCTATTACCGAATCCCACGGAACATTGGGCAAGCCAACTTCGCCCGTAAACCGAGGGCGTAGGCCTTGTGACCAGGTCTCCGTCGCTCCGGTGCCCATAACTTTTGATCCGTAAGGAGTTACGCGGCCTATAGCATACCGTTGCCAAGTTCTCCGAGAGCTCTACGACGGGGGTAGCCAGCTTGTTCGCTGTGCCCATTTTTGGACTCCAAAATCGAACGTTTTCATCAATTTCAAGCCACTTTTCTTCTGTTGTTCTGTTTTTCATCCCAGATCGTACGTCGTGAGCTGTTAAAAAGATGACAACCTTACTCGCGGGACATTAGAGGGCCCTACAATGCATCGATATCACGTCTTGTGAGGATGCTGCGTTGTTGAAGCGGATGGGTTGTCGTTAAGCCCATTGGGCCTTTTGAATGGGCCATCTCTCTAGGCTGGGACTGTCAACCGTTAACAAATAAAGGAATTCAGCCCTCAACATGACGGGTGCGATCATACCAGCACTAATGCACCGGATCCCATTAGAACTTCGAGGTTAAGCGTGCTTAGGCGAGAGTAGTACTAGGTTGGGTGGTCCCCTGGGAAGTCCTCATGTTGCACCCCCTTTTCAATTTTTTTGGCCTGGGTTAGGGTTGCCAAGATACTTTATCCACCAAATTTTTATTACAGAATCCCACGGTACATTGGGCAAGACAACTTCGCTTCACGTAGTGGTTGGGCCTGCAAACCGAGGGCGTAGGGTTTGTGACCAGGTCTCTATCGCTCCGTTGCCCATAACTTTTGATCCGTAAGGAGTTACGATGTGCACAGCATACCGTTGGAAAGCTCTCTGAGAGCTCTACGAGTGGGGCAGCAAGCCTGCTCGCTCTGTGTAAGGCTCGACCTCAATTTGCATGCGATACCTCGTTTCGTGTGCCCTATTCTAGATTTGCGTGCCTTGACCTAGGTTTAAGAATTGTGTTCGTTTTGTGTGCCATGCATTGAACAACGTGCATTCATTTAGGATTGCATGCATTTACTTCAAAATGTACATTCGTCTCGTAGTTTGTGTTTTACCTCGTAGTGCGTGCCCTAGACCTAGGAAAACGTGCCCTCATGCTAATCAAGAAAGCATCTTACACGAAGCACTAGGTCATTAATTAATCCTACAAAATTCACTAACTATTATTAAATTACTAATTCAACCCACTAGAAGACAAAATCTCACAAAAAGCTAGACATTCCTTATTCTTTATTCCTTATTCTTTTTGCACTTTCAACACACAATTAAATAATGCTCAAAAGATGACAAAAAATTAGATTTTTTATAGCCTTGGCCGACTACCACATGAGCTTTTGTGCTTGCTTGTTCAATTCAAATTAATTCTAGACAACTATGACATTTCTATGACACAAATGCATAAAAAATTGCTCAAAAAACCTCCTCAAAACTCCACCATTCTCGACCAAATACTCCTTGCCCATGCTAGGAATTTCAAAATACTTCTTGAAGACATAAAAAAGCTGAATTTCTATGCCCAAGGCCGAACACATGCATCAACCTTTGCAAAAGCTATCATTTTTTTCATTTCTCTCATTCTCCTCACATTTCTCTCTCTCTCTCTCCCTCTCATTCTTCTCTCTCTCTCTCGGCCTTGCTGAGTTCTTTCACTTCATAGCTCATCTTCATCACACCATAGTTAATCAAGACAAGCCACAAGCAAAGAAACTCGACCAAGCTAGCTAGGATGCAAGAATCACACATGTATGCTCTTTGAGTCACCATTTCGGCCTAGGTGTGTCACGCCCCAACCCGGCCTAGAAGGTTAGACTAGGGTGTGACCTAAACATTCAGGACCTGTCACATTCTTAACCGTTATGAAGATTTAACACTTATTATTTTAGTCTAAACTCCAAAGTTTTCCGGAAAACCGGCAGCATAACGGCTGTAATTGGGCTCTTTGGTTTTACCTAATTCTCTAAACGCCTCAATTATTTCAATCATTAATCCAATTCCATTAAGGACTCCTATTTGACACCAACTGATTTGCCTACTGGTTTATCTTGAAAGTCTCATTTGGCTAATAAGCCTAACATGATAACTATGTCCTATTTATTTGTCAATCTCCTATCATACAAGTACCTATTATCCTTTAGTTTGCAAATGAGCACCTATGTGAAATTAGATAGAATTAACTTAGTTGATTGTTCATCTAGTGGTTTGACTGCCTACGACAACTACTAATCATGAAAACGAAAGCAAACAACCAAATAAAAGTTCGTCCGGTTATAGATAGTACAATCCCAGAATTAGACCCAAATTACAACGGGGTCATTTACATCAATAAAATGAATAGTTTGCAATCAAACACAACATCCTTATAGCAACCACTTTCAGGCAAGGCACAAAAGCACGTAGGGACAGGCAATCACTCCAAGGAATCATCGATAGGCACGTTGTCCTCGGGTATCTGTACCTGTTCTTCTTCACCTGTGATGAAAAAGAGGGTGAGTCCTTATGAACTCAGCGAGGGGGAACGAGAAATACGTTTTGAAACTCATTTTCCAGTTCAACTTATGAAAATCCTTTTTGCAAGCATGAACACAACAGAAATATAAGTACAGAAACAGGAATACCGGTCTTTCCTCCCCGAGGTTCTCTAGGAACCAAGCGAGAGTACTTATACACATAGTAAAAAGGATACAGTGAGCTTTTGCTCTCAGATCAGTTCCAGGATCAGTTGTTGCGGCCGACTTCAAAACATCCTCCAAACACGCCAGGTAGGTGTACTCTGGATGTACCCCGAAATCCTACGACCCAACTCTCCGAGGAAGTCTAGCCCTCAAGTGAGAGAGGGAATGGGACCATGGTAGTCACGGGTGCACCGGCAAGCCCGATGCCGCCCGATGTGCATGATCGCTACCATGCCAACAGGAAAGGTTACAACCTTGTATGCAATGCACATTCATGACAGGTAATATATCACAGTAGGAGGACAACAAAGTAGGTTGCCTCCGGACAGTCATAAGGTTGCACATTGACCAAGTAAACAGGCAGGGCATGATAAAACAAGTAATATATCATAGTAGGAGGACAACAAAGTAGGTTGCCTCCGGACAATCATAAGATTGCACATTGACAGGTAAACAAGCAGGGCATGATAAGACATGAAATTTCACTTGAAAGGCATATAGAGTTATATGAAAATTAAACGGGCAGCCATGTAACACATGTAAAACAGGCCATATAACTCATCAAGAAGCCCACGTGATCAAGTGATAGGATTATTCAACATGCAATGACATCAATCATGGGTTCGGGTGCAAGAAAAGCTTATTTGTCAACATGCAATGGCCAAAATCACATTTGAAGTTATAAGACATTAACGGGCAGCCCACTAAGCATAAAATTCCCACACAATATCCAAATGATCAATACTTAGCTAAACTACCTAGTCATTAGGGTTTCCATTTCATGCTTAATCGTGTGATTAAAACCCTAAGTCAACTCAAAATCATTCTCAAGTCATGCATCATTCAATTCAAGCATCCTCAAGTACTCAAAACAGTCCACATAACATCCCACCACCACATTTCCACACAATTAGAACCACAAGAGAGGTTACAACAATTTTCCAAGCATCTAAATTGAGTGAATAAGATTTCAAATTAAATCTTAAGAAGTTAACTAAAATCAGAAACAAAGTTTGCATCAATTGGAGTTCGGAATCATTAGTTATAGCCGAAACAGTGAGGTAGCACAAAACTGTCCAGATTTGCACACTTTTCAGAAATTGACGTTTTTGAGGTCCTTAGGGTCAGTTTTAGCTTTGGTCCATTTCTGAAACAATTCTCCAGAACTGAAAAATCTAGCAGCACACAAAATTTCATGCATTTTGGACATCATTTACTAAGTCAAATATGGTTCGTTCCACAAGGTCAGTGCATCTGCCAAAACCTGGTTCATTTTTCCAGATTTCCAGATTTGGTCACATTTTAAATATTTGCCATTTTGAGGGCCTTAGAGTCAGAATTAGCTTCGGCCTAGTTCTGGTAAAAATGTTAAAAACTGTCCAAAATAGTTACCTACCAATTTACAAGCATTTTCTGTCACGCCCCGACCCGACCTGGCAAAATGCCAAGCCCGGACCCGACACACGGACGGAGTCTCCTCTGTACTGCGGACGATCCGAAAACCCTAAAAACAATATAATACTTGCGAAAGCCATAAAATAATCAAAACAGCCAACTTTCTATAAAACATACATTTCTTATTATCCAACTTTCCAAACCAAAAATGGTATGCATACTACACAAGTACTTATGCCACTAAACCATTAGCCATTAGCATGCATTTCTTCACTAGTCATCCGAGTATAAGTTTACAATTTACAAACTTTAATCCATTACAACATAAGACCATTAAAGGTCTCAACTAGAAAATATATATACAAGGCTACAAGCCTCAAAATTAAGCGTCCTTCACGCAATATACATAACAACAAGGTTTGCACAAAACTGGTAACCAACCACCAGCAAAGCAGGTAAGTGCTATCACGGAAACACCTCCACCTGCTCCTCCTCCTCAATTACCTCGAGAGGGTCTGCCTCAACTACTCCTGTAAAAACATAGTATGGAGAGGAATGAGAAAAAACTATTGCTCAGCTAGGGCAATTGGTCTCAAGGACGGAGATGAGAGGAGTATGAAATGCAATTAGCCAAGCAATACATACAAAACATATAAAGATACATCCAAAGCCAACAATAAAGCAAGGCAAGTATTTAAAGCTGCAAACACTCAATCAAAGGATACAATACTCTTTTCACGAACCACCTTCAAACACGAATTCGATGACGACGTGCCAGCCCAAAACCACCTTATAACACCAGTTTGGAATACTCCGGAAGTATCCATCAATCCTACGACCCAAATCTCCTTGGGAGGCAACCCAAGCGAGAAAGGGAATAGCAGCGGAGCTAGAGCAACCAACACTGGCAACCCAAGGCTACCCAGAGAGGCCCATCACTCACGCGCGAGACACTATGCAATGCAAGACTCGATACAAGACAATAAACAAGCGATAAACAAGCGATAAAGCCACACGTGGGAGAATAACAAAGTAGGTTACTCTCGCACGCAATAGCAGCACTTTGATAAGCAATTCAATCCCAAACAACTCAAACAAGTAATTCAAGTAATTCTAAGCATTCTATAAGCATAAAGACAAGTAAACACACAAAAACACAAATCGGCCCCAACTATCAAAATGCTACCATTTCCAAACGAGTCACGAGTTCTGGAAACCGACTTCGCCAACCCTCCTAGGTCACCATAAGGCACGTCTAAAGACCCCGAAACCTTACTTTACCCTAGAACTCGCGCAAAGCCCCGATTTCCCCCTCTCTCGTTTGAGCTACAACCACAACAACCAAACACCCAACCAACGCCATAATCGCACCAAAAGTGCTTCCATGGCTTCCTGAAGCAATGCCAACACGCAAAACGAGGAAATGCAAAAGTCGACCGAAACGACCCCGACTTTCCCAAATACTTAATTCTCGTTTTTTCCTCTACGCAACCCAAACAAACCACACATTTTAGCATTCTAGCATACCTAGCACGTTCCTACATCAACGGAAAGCATAACAGTGCAACTTCAACGTTTCAAGGTTTTACTATTCATAAAACACTATTCATTCCACAATTCAAGTTGCAATCACAACATTTAACCGCAGAAAATGTTACAAAGCTATAAATACATGTTCTACAAATGCTAAGGAACATTCTAGAAGCATCAAATCGCTTTAAATAACGATCTACGGATAAATCTAAAAATTGACAAAGTTAACTAACACAACGTATAAATGCGCAAATAACATGCTTCCCTCACCTTAGGTACTCCTAGTCGCTAGGAAAACAACGTTGGTTGCCTCAGAAATCACCCCGCACGAGCTCACGCGAAGATTGATCGTTTGGAAGTTGAAAGGTTTTTTTTTTCCTCTCTAAAGCTCTCGGCCTGCACTGACTGTTTGCTGATGTTTTTCTTCTTATTTTTCTTATTTAATTGCTTAATTAAGGGTCAAAAGGTCAAAGGGTCAAAGGGCTAAGGTCAAACAACTTAAGACTTGGTCAAAGGGCCCTATTTCGCGCGTTTTAAAGCCGTTTCAGCTAAGGTAAGTTCAATTAAAGCTAGCAACATTTAAAATATAAAATTTAAGTCATCTAAATACTAGTTTCACTATTTGCTGAGGACTGAAAATCGTTCTCTAGCTATCGCTCCTTAAATGCAATGCACGTTGCGTCGGCGAGAAAGTAACAATTAATTCACAAAGAATTTAAGGAAATATAATTTTCAAAATAATAAACAAAGAAAATTCACATTCCGGGCTCGGGTATTACACCCTCTCCCCCTTAAAACAATTGCGCCCACGCAATTCTTACCTGGTCAACAAACAACTTCGGATACTGATCCCGAACTTGGTCTTCTCTTTCCCAAGTCGCTTCCTCAAACCCATGATGATTCCACAGAACCTTTACTAACGGAATACTCTTTCTTCCGATCCACAATTCTAATCGGTTTCTCTTCATAAGACAACTTCTCTTCAATCTGCAAAGGCTCTGGTTCAAGTACATGTGAAGGGTCTGGATGATACTTCTTCAACATAGACACATGGAACACATCATGCAGTCTCGACAAGCTCGGAGGCAAAGCTAATCGATAAGCCAAAGGACCTACCTTTTCGGTGATCTCATACGGACCCACATACCTGGGACTAAGCTTCCCGCTCTTACCGTGCCGAATCAATCCCTTCCGTGGAGAAATCTTAAGAAACACCCAATCTCCCAAATCAAACTTAAGATCTCGACGGTGCTTATCTGCATAACTCTTCTGACGACTCTGAGCTGTAAGCATACGCTGGCGAATAAGGTGAACATTATCTACCATCTTAATCATCTCAGGTAACACAGTCGGATCAACTGTTCTCATCTCTCCAACCTCTTCCCAATATAATGGGGATCTGCATTTCCGACCATACAACGCCTCGTAGGGAGCCATACCTATAGTAGATTGATAACTATTGTTGTAGGCGAACTCCGCTAAAGGCAAAAACTTCTCCCAATTCTTCCCAAAGTCTAGCACACATGCCCGAAGCATGTCTTCCAAGATCCTGATGGTTCTCTCAGACTGACCATTAGTTTGCGGATGATATGCAGTACTAAAGCTCAACTTAGTTCCCATGGCCTCTTGCAACTTCTGCCAAAAATGAGATCTGAATCTGGGATCTCTATTTGACACTATACTCTGTGGCATACCATGCAATCTCAAAATATTAGCAACATACAATTCAGCTAGCTTATCAAGGCTATCTTGTTTATTCACAGGAATAAAATGTGTAACTTTAGTCAAGCGGTCCACAACAACCCAAACAGAATCACATCCTCTCGGAGATCTAGGAAGATCGATCACAAGGTCCATTGTTATATGTACCCACTTCCACTGCGGAATCGACAATGGCTGTAGAAGTCCGGCTGGCCTCTGATGCTCAACTTTACCTCTCTGACAAGTCAAACATCTTGATACATACCCAGCAATCTCCCTCTTCATATTGTTCCACCAGAAGTGTTGCTTCAAATCTCTATACATCTTAGTACTGCCCGGGTGAATCGTATACCTCGAATTATGTGCCTCGGACAGGATCTCATTCTTCAAAGTCGGATCACTAGGAACACATACTCTGTCCCTGAATCTGAAGATGCCATCTGCATGTAATTTAAACTCCGACTCTTCCCCTTTAGCTTTCTCTTGAATCTTCAAGATGTGAGGATCAGTCTTCTGAGCCTCTCTGATTTGTGCTAGCAACCCTGACTGAATCTGTAAACTAGCAAATCGAATCCCTGCCTCAGTAGCTTCTGGTTTCCATGAACAAATTTCTTCCAAAGTCTCCCAGTCCTTGATAATCAAGCTTGCAACAGTAGCCTTTCGCCTCAAAGCATCAGCAACAACATTTGCCTTACCTGGCACATAGTTAATAGAACAGTTATAACCACCCAATAGCTCTAGCCATCTCCGCTGCCTCATATTTAGATCCTTCTGTGAAAACAAATACTTGAGACTCTTGTGGTCAGTAAATATTTCAAATCTGCAACCCCACAAGTAGTGACGCCACTTCTTCAAAGCAAACACAACTGCAGCTAACTCAAGATCATGTGTAGGGTAGTTGACTTCATAAGGTTTCAATTTCCTAGAAGCATAGGCAATCACCTTACCATTCTGCATTAAAACACAGCCCAAACCTTCCTTAGATGCATCACTGTAGACAACAAAGTTCTCTGTTCCCTCAGGTAAAGCTAGTATAGAAGCTGTAGTTAGTCTCTTCTTCAATTCTTGGAAACTGGATTCACATTTGGCATCCCAGTTGTAAGCAACTTTCTTCCGAGTCAACTGGCTCAAAGGTCCAGAAATTTTAGAAAAGTCTTTAACAAATCTCCGGTAGTAACCTGCCAATCCAAGAAAACTCCGAATCTCTGGCACCGTCTCAGGTCTCTTCCAAGCTGAAACAACTTCAATCTTAGCTGGATCCACTGAAATTCCTCGATCTGAAATGATATGGCCTAGAAAAGATATCTGGTTCAACCAGAACTCACACTTGCTGAATTTAGCAAAAAGTTTGTTTTCCTACAAAGTCTGAAGCACAATCTTCAAGTGTTGCTCATGTTCAGCCTCATTCCTCGAATACACTAAAATGTCGTCAATGAAGATCACGACAAACTGATCAAGGTAAGGCTGAAAAACCCTCTGCATCAAGTCCATGAATGCGGCTGGTGCATTCGTCAATCCAAACGGCAAAACAACAAATTCATAGTGGCCATATCTAGTCCTGAATGCCGTATTTGGTATATCGTCACTCCGAATTCTAAGTTGATAGTAGCCCTGCCTCAAGTCAAATTTGGAGTAAACACTCGCACCTTGCAACTGGTCAAACAATTCTTCAATCAACGGCAAGGGGTATTTATTCTTAATCGTGACTTGATTAAGTCCCCTGTAATCAATGCATAACCGTAGTGTGCCGTCTTTCTTTCTCACAAACAACACAGGTGCGCCCCACGGTGAAGAACTAGGTTGTATAAACCCTTTCTCAAGCAAGTTCTGAAGCTGAATTTTTAATTCCTGAAGTTCAGCCGATGCCATCCTATAAGGACTCCTAGAAATTGGCGCAGTGCCTGGCACAAGATCAATCACGAACTCAATCTCCCTATCCGGTGGTAAACCCGGTAATTCCTCGGGAAATACACCAGGGAAGTCTCTAACAATCGGAACTTCATTCAGACTCAACTTATCAGCAGGCTGATTGATCAAATAGGCTAAGTAAGCTTTACAACCCCTATTCAACAACTTAGAAGTCTTGATCGCTGATAAAAGTGGAATGCGGGCAGCCCTGCAGTTCCCAACAATCTCTAGTACCGGTAGGTCAGGAACCTTAAGATAAATGACCTTTATTCTACAATCCAACTGAGCATAATACTTTCCCAACCAGTCCATTCCCAAAATGATTTCAAAGTCACGGAATGGTAATATAATTAAATCAGCAGGAAATTTACGGTTCTCAATACATATATCACAAGATTTGCAAATAGACTCACTAACAAATTTTGCACCCAAAGGAGTGCTAACTTCAACTTCATGAGGCAAATTATCAATGCAAACATTCACAGATCGTGCACATGCAGGAGTTATAAACGAATGTGTAGCTCCAGGATCAATCAAAACTTTAACTGGCTGAGTATTGAGAAGAAAGGTACCTTCCACTATAGCTGTATTATCGGGCAGCTCCTCTGCATCCAGTGCAAAGACCCTAGCCTGTACTCTCTGTGCTGGTCGTGCACCTGCAGCCCTATTCTGAACACCTCGGCCTCCACCACGGCCCTGAACATTATTATATTTAGGGCAATCCCTCACCCTATGCTCATCCCTGCCCCAACCCGTACATTTCCCACTCTTCCTCCAGCAGTTAGCCTCAATATGCCCTGGTCGATTACAATAATCACACTGCTGATTTTGCCTAACCGCAGTGTTTCCTGTAGGTGCTGGGGCTCTGGCAGGGGTAGGAACTGTACCTCCCTGCTGAGGTCTGGTCACAGCTGGTCTAGCCTGAATCTGCTGCTGTGGCTGATACGGACGCTGCTGAGGACCCTGTGCAGAAGCCTGATACTGCCTCGGCTGACTCTGACTACTCTGGCCCAAAAACTGCTTCTTACTCGGCTGACTGCTCTCAGCTAACATCTCAGCCTTCCGTTTCTCAAACTTCGAGGCTGCCTGAAATGCCTCGGGAAAAGTAGTGTAGGTCTGTCCAGTCAAATGCAACTGTATGTCCATTCTCAACCCACGGACAAACCTATGTATCATCCTCCTAGTTGGCCGTACCAACTCGGGCATATACCTCGCCAGGCTAACAAACCTAGCCTCATATTGTGCAACAGTCATATTTCCCTGCTTCAGGGCCACAAACTCATCTTCCCGTCTCTCCATAGCCATCTCGGGAATATATTTGTCCCGGAACTCAGTTACAAAATCATCCCATAAGTGTGGAACATCCTCACAATCCCACCTCAGTCTAACAGTATTCCACCACTGCTCTGCATCACCCTCAAATAAAAATGATGCATAATCTATTCTTGCCTCATCGGTATACCTCAAAGCAGTGAAAATTTTCTCAACTCGATTAATCCATCTCGCGGCCGCCTCATCATTAGGCTCTCCAAAGAACTTTCCCGGCTCGTGCCTCAGAAATTTCTCTAGCTGGTTATTCTCAACTCTATACCCCTGTCCACCAGGATTAGCTTGATTACCCTGGGGATTAATCCGGTCCTGCCTCTGCTCATGTAGTACCTGTGTGATCCGGTCTACTGCAGTAGTCATGGTAGCCATAAACTGCTCAGGCAACGGCTGCTGACCCTGTTCTGCTGCCTATTCATCTGATCCTATACCTTGAGTACCACGACATGGCGGCATAGTAGCAACTCACAATAGCTGGCAACATTTAAAAGCAGTTTATAGATAGAAATATAACACATAAGATTAGATAACACTCAAGTCAATAACAATCCAATATTCTATCACACAATTCACATAAGACAAGTTTAACTTGCCAAACTATTTCACTTAAACACATAAACATTTCTAAGTTCACAAAGTCATGCTAGACCATTTTCTTTTCACTTAGCAATCATTCATACACACTTTAGCATTTTAGACCTTTACCCCACAGACCGAGAATCATATCCCGGCTCATGCAAGACTATCATGCTCTGATACCACCTAAAGATGTCACGCCCCGACCCGACCCGGCAAAATGCCAAGCCCGGACCCGACACACGGACGGAGTCTCCTCTGTACCGCGGACGATCCGAAAACCCTAAAAACAATATAATACTTGCGAAAGCCATAAAATAATCAAAACATCCAACTTTCTATAAAACATACATTTCTTATTATCCAACTTTCCAAACCAAAAATGGTATGCATACTACACAAGTACTTATGCCACTAAACCATTAGCCATTAGCATGCATTTCTTCACTAGTCATCCGAGTATAAGTTTACAATTTACAAACTTTAATCCATTACAACATAAGACCATTAAAGGTCTCAACTAGAAAATATATATACAAGGCTACAAGCCTCAAAATTAAGCGTCCTTCACGCAATATACATAACAACAAGGTTTGCACAAAACTGGTAACCAACCACCAGCAAAGCAGGTAAGTGCTATCACGGAAACACCTCCACCTGCTCCTCCTCCTCAATTACCTCGAGAGGGTCTGCCTCAACTACTCCTGTAAAAACATAGTATAGAGAGGAATGAGCAAAAACTATTGCTCAGCGAGGGCAACTGGTCTCAAGGACGGAGATGAGAGGAGTATGCAATGCAATTAGCCAAGCAATACATACAAAACATATAAAGATACATCCAAAGCCAACAATAAAGCAAGGCAAGTATTTAAAGCTGCAAACACTCAATCAAAGGATACGATACTCTTTTCACGAACCACCTTCAAACACGAATTCGATGACGACGTGCCGGCCCAAAACCACCTTATAACACCAGTTTGGAATACTCCGGAAGTATCCATCAATTCTACGACCTAAATCTCCCTGGGAGGCAACCCAAGCGAGAAAGGGAATAGCAGCGGAGCTAGAGCAACCAACACTGGCAACCCAAGGCTACCCAGAGAGGCCCATCACTCACGCGCGAGACACTATGCAATGCAAGACTCGATACAAGGCGATAAACAAGCGATAAAGAAGCGATAAAGGCGCACGTGGGAGAATAACAAAGTAGGTTACTCCCGCACGCAATAGCAGCAATTTGATAAGCAATTCAATCCAAAACAACTCAAACAAGTATTTCAAGTAATTCTAAGCATTCTATAAGCATAAAGACAAGAAAACACACAAAAACACAAATCGGCCCCAACTATCAAAATGCTACCATTTCCAAACGAGCTACGAGTTCTGGAAACCGACTTCGCCAACCCTCCTAGGTCACCATAAGGCACGTCTAAAGACCCTGAAACCTTACTTTACCCTAGAACTCGCGCAAAGCCCCGATTTCCCCCTTTCTCGTTTGAACTACAACTACAACAACCAAACACCCAACCAACGACATAATCGCACCAAAAGTGCTTCCATGGCTTTCCGAAGCAATGCCAACACGCAAAACGAGAAAACGCAAAAGTAAACCGAAACGACCCCGACTTTCCCAAAGGCTTAATTCTCGTTTTTTCCTCTACGCAACCCAAACAAACCTCACATTTTACCATTCTAGCATACCTAGCACGTTTCTACATCAACGGAAAGCATAACAGCGCAACTTCAACGTTTCAAGGTTTTACTATTCACAAAATACTATTCATTCCACAATTCAAGTTGCAATCACAACATTTAACCGCAGAAAATGTTACAAAGCCATAAATACATGTTCTACAAATGCTAAGGAACATTCTAGAAGCATCAAATCGCTTTAAATAACGATCTACGGATAAATCTAAAAATTGACAAAGTTAACTAACACAACGTATAAATGCGCAAATAACATGCTTCCCTCACCTTAGGTACTCCTAGTCGCTAGGAAAACAACGTTGGTTGCCTCGGAAATCACCCCGCACGAGCTCACGCGAAGATTGATCGTTTGGAAGTTGAAAGGTTTTTTTTTTTTTCCTCTCTAAAGCTCTCGGCCTGCACTGACTATTTGCTGCTGTTTTTCTTCTTATTTTGCTTAGTTAATTGCTTAATTAAGGGTCAAAAGGTCAAAGGGTCAAAGGTCCAAGGTCAAACCACTTAAAAATTGGTCAAATGGCCCTATTTCGCGCGTTTTAAAGCCGTTTCAGCTAAGGTAAGTTAAATTAAAGCTAGCAACATTTAAAATATAAAATTTAAGTCATCTAAATACTAGTTTCACTATTTGCTGAGGACTGGAAATCGTTCTCTAGCTACCGCTCCTTAAATGCAATGCACGTTGCGTCGGCGAGAAAGTAACAATTAATTCACAAAGAATTTAAGGAAATAAAATTTTCAAAATAATAAACAAAGAAAATTCACATTCCGGGCTCGGGTATTACATTTTCAACATCATTTTCCTAGCTAAACTTACCTCGAACATACTGGTCAGAGAGCTGTCAACAATTTTGACTTCACCTAGCATCATTTTCAAGCCAAGATCTTGCCATGCATGGTAGTTTAAGCTTATGAACGACCATATAGCTCAAGTACAGAAGCAATTACACACATTTATAAGCATGCATGTGAATTTTTGAAGAGTTTTCAAAAGTTTTTAACCCTCACCTTTGCAATCAACCCAAAAAATGCTCAAAACCTTGTTGAAGCTCAAATCTGTTCTTCTTCTTTCTTAGTCGAGTTTCCAACTAGCTTTTCTCTATTTTTCCTAGCTTAGTGAACAATCTCTTAGCACATTCATGAGGTTAGAACAAGAAGAAAAGAAATGGAAGCTTAAAAACTCACCAAGGCCGAAAATGGTGACTCAAAATGCTAGCATGTATGTTTCTTGCATCCTAGCTTGCTTGGGTGAGTTTCTTTGCTTGTGGTTTGTCTTGATGCACCATAGGATGATGAAGATGAGCTAAGAGGTGGAGAGAACTCAGCCAAAATCGAAATGGTGAGAGAGAGTGAGAGGGAGAGAGAGAAAATGTGAGGAAAGTGAGAGAAATGAGAGAAAAATGAGGCTTTTGCAAAAATTGATGCATATGTTGGCCTTGGGCATGCAAAAATTCAGATTTGTGTCATCTTTTGAATTGTTTTAACATGTGTGTAAGAGAATGTTGGGTATTTAGGGATTTTAGGTAGAATAGAATATAGGATATGTTTAGAGGTTTGTGAGATTTTGTCTTGTAGTGAGTTTAAAATATAATATTTAGGTGTTAGTGGATTTTGTAGAGATTTGAATTAGGATTAAAATATTGGTTAGTGGATTGTGTAGGATTATTTTAGTGTCTAGTGCTTTGTGTAGGATTCTTTCTTGATTAACGTGGTGGCACGGATTCCTAGGTCTAGGACACGAATTACGAGGTAGACACGAACTACGAGGTATGACATGAACTACGAGGTACAGCATGAATTTCAAGACTAAGGCACATATTTCAAGATTAGTGCACGGATTCTAATACAAATGCACGCAAATCAAGGCATTACTCTATATCTAGGTTAAGGTATGCAGTTCAAGGTTAGGGCACACGAAACGAGATAACACACGTACATCGAGGTCAGGGCACGTATTTCTAGGTACCGCACGTGAGTCGGGTGATGTGACTGTATTTGTAGTACTCAAACCATGGTATTTGTACTGCATTTGCATCTTAACTCTGGAATAAATGCAACACTTTGATACTTTCGATGCAATATAGGAAAATACTGAAAAGTGAAGAATCAGGCCCGAAATGATCCAAATTGCAAGTCAAGAAGTAAGAATGGGAAAGCATGAGAAGCGGTTGAAGAATGAAGCTCATAGAAAAGAAACTTGGCTGAAACTAGCACGAAATCGGACTCGGAACATTGACCCAGATGATCTCAAATAGTGACCCATGTCCGTTTTTGGCAAATCATATCAGTTTTTCGGGTAGAAACAGCATTCTGAGCACAACGCAGGACCTTAGTCCTGCGCGCGGCGTGATTTTAGCCAAATTCCATCGTTTGGAGGGTCAAAACAGTGAAAAACGCCCAAAAATGCTGCGGTCAACAATCTGGTCAAAGTCAACAAACGAAAAAAAGTCAACTATTTCAGAATTTTGCCTATAAATAGAGCTTCAACCCTTTGAGAATTCTTGAGTTAATTTTGGAGTATTATCAATATTTTTGATATAATTTCGAGTTAATTCTATTTAGTTTTAAATTTTAGTTTTAGTTAATTAAGTAGTAGTAGAATACGGGGGAAGTCCCGCCTAGGTAGCTCTTATTCGGGAAAATTTTGCCCGAATAGCTACTTTTAGGGGGAAGTCCGACCCAAGTTGTTATTATCCGGGGGAGGTTCTGCCCGAATAGCTTTTAATAGGAAAGCTCTTATTCAGGGGAAACTCATCTCTAATAGTTCTTATTCAGGAGAAATTAGCTCCGCCCGAATAGCTATTTTGCATCGAACCTCTGCTCAAATTTCGGGAATCAGAAATACGCGTTCGTCAATATGGGGGAGCCTTTCTTGACTCTCTTTTATTTACATAACTTGTATTCATTTATGTCTGAGTAGATTGATATCTAGGGGTGAATATTGTAAATGATGGTATTTTAATATATGGTCTCGGATATAGTTTATTCAATTCATATTGCAATGTATGGCTTGTTTTAATTAAGTATTTCATACGTAATGCTTTTAAGTAGACGTTATGATTCTTAACTTTCGCTTCATAAATATTATACTTGTAGTTAATATTATGAATGCATTACTTTACTGCCATATAATTGTTTTAATCGTGAGTCTATAGGTTGTACCATAGACTCCATGAAACTATAGGTTGGAGAAGAATAGAAAATATTGCTGAAGACTCTCTCTAAAACACTGCTGATGACAGAGAGAGTAAGAGCACCCAAAATCTCCAAAAGAGGGCATTGTTTGAAGTTACCTCTAGTTCTAATCCCCAATTGACTACCAAAGT
Organism: Ehretia macrophylla; assembly: GCA_037974665.1. Taxonomy (NCBI): domain Eukaryota; kingdom Viridiplantae; phylum Streptophyta; class Magnoliopsida; order Boraginales; family Ehretiaceae; genus Ehretia; species Ehretia macrophylla. The sequence goes on along the minus strand of CM075770.1, from coordinate 81,118,980 downwards.
AGATGCCCTAGCTCATCAACTAGAAAAATTCATCTCTCTAGGGTCTTCTTCTTCTTCAGCTCCTCAGATCACGGAAGTTTGTACCGTATGTTCTGCAATAGATCACTCTACTCTAGACTGTCCAATCGGTTCACAATTTCCTGAATTCATGCAAGAACAAATTTGTGCCGCCCAAGGATATACAAGGAATTACAATCCGTATTCTAACACGTATAATCCAGGCTAGCGAGACAATCCCGCATTTTCGTGGCGACAAGGGAATCAAGAGACTCAGTTTCCTCAACATCAATATCAAAAAAGACAAAGAAACTATGAGCCTCATCAACAAAGTCAGCAAGGAAATATTTACAATCGATTCCCTCAACAGCAATATCAGAGGCCACAAAATAATAACCCTCCTGGTTACTATCCAGTCCAACAGGACAATCCATTCAGAACACAACGGAACAATGTCCCAGCTCTTCCTCCTGCACAGTCATCATCTGATGACAAATTTGACAAACTTATGCAAATGTTTCAAGTTCAACAACAGTCTATTGCTAAACTTGAAGGACAAATCGGGCAGATGGCCCAAACTTTAAGTAAGAGAGACGAGGGTAAGCTTCCATCTCAGACCGTGGTAAATCCACGAGGATAGTGTAGTACTATCCAAACTGAGACAGTACAAGAACAGGCCAAGGCTGTAGTTACCCTTAGGAGTAGGAAAACCATTGATAACCAGGTTAGAGTAAAGGTTAGGGATGTTCCAGAAGAAATTGAGGAATTAGAAGAATCTGAGATTGAGGTTTTAAGCAAAGATGTTAAAGATTGCCGTAGGAATAAAAACCTAACGGTGGAGCCTATAGTTGAACCATCCTCACGAGCACCTTTTCCCATAGCTCTGTCCCGTCCAAAGCCGACTGATGATCCTAAACAACTCAAGGTCTTAGAGCATCTGAAAGATATTAAGATCAATTTGCCATTAGTTGAGGTAATACAACAGATTCCAGCCTATGCCAAATTTCTGAAGGATTTATGTGTGAAAAAGAGACGGACCAACTCCATTCCTAAGAAGGTCCGTCTTACTGAAAAGGTTAGCAATATCTGCACTAGAGGACTGCCTCAGAAGTGTAGTGACCCAGGAGCTTTCACCATTCCATGCTTAATTAATGACCAACGCATAGAAAGCGCCTTGCTAGACTTAGGATCTAGTGTTAACCTCATCCCTCACACAGTCTACCAAAGGTTAGGTCTTGGAGTGTTAACACCGACTAATGTGACCCTCCAATTGGCAGATAGATCTGAGCGACGACCTCGAGGTGTTGTAGAAGATGTGATCGTTAGAGTAGGAGAATTCTTATTCCCAGTGGACTTCATTGTGTTAGATATGGACTTAGGCCCTGATAACAAAAATACCACTCCCGTTTTACTAGGCAGACCATTCCTAGCAACAACTGATTATGTCATCTATTGTAGGACGGGTATGATAGAACTAACATTTGGGAACATGAGAACTAAGCTAAGGGTTGCTGATGCAGCCAACAAATTGAATCAAGATGAGGAAGATGAATGCTTCCATGTTGATACCATTGACTCATGTATAGATGAGTTTGCCCAATTGATTCTAACTCATTATCAAGAAATAGCTGAGTTAGAACGTATTTTGTATGAGTGCGACATTTCTCCTGAAATGGTCGCCTCTGCTTCCATTGTTGTTGATCCAAATAAGGACGATCAAGTAACAACTCATTTCCCTGAAGTTTCAGAATATCCCACAATTGAGACCCTACCGGTTTTGGAACTCAAAACCTTGCCCCAACATCTTAAGTATGCCTACTTAGGACCTGATGAGACTCTTCCAGTCATCATTGCCTCGAATTTGACTCTCGAGCATGAAGACAGATTGTTAAAAGTCCTAAGTACCCATAAACAGGCGATAGGTTGGACGATTTCTGACTTGAAAGGCATTGATCCCTCTGTGTGTATGCACAAAATTCATCTCGAGGAAGGAGTTACTCCTTCTCGAGAATTTCAGAGAAGACTAAACCCAAAGATGGGTGATGTCGTCCATAAGGAGATCATTAAGTTGCTTGATGCGGGTATTATATACCCAATTTCTGATAGTCCATGGGTAAGTCCGGTACAAGTGGTACCGAAGAAATCTGGGATTACTGTGGTTCCGAATGATAAAGGTGAGCTATTTTCTACAAGCATCACAACAGGGTGGCGTGTATGCATTGACTATAGAAAGCTTAATTCCAAAACATGGAAAGACCACTTCCCTTTACCCTTTCTTGACCAAGTCCTAGATAGAATAGCCAAACAAGGCTACTACTGCTTTCTGGATGGGTATTCGGGATATAACCAAATCCTAGTCTTTCCTGAAGATCAGGAAAAGACTACATTCACATGCCCTTATGGGACCTTTGCGTTCCGACGCATGCCTTTCGGTCTTTGCAATGCTCCTGTGACGTTTCAAAGATGTGTGATGGCTCTTTTCTCAGACATGATTGAAAAGTTCATGGAAGTCTTTATGGATGACTTCTCAGTATTTGGAACTACCTTCGACGAGTGCCTCACACACCTTTCTCTAGTGTTAGACCGATGCGTTGAAACAAATTTGAGAGCTCTACGACGGGGCCAGCAAGCTTGCTCAGTTGTGCCTATTTTCGAAGCCCAAAATCGAGCGCTTTCATCAGTTTTGGGCCACTTTTCTTCTATTGCTCTATTTTTCCGTCCCGGATCGTACGTCGTGAGCTGTTAAAAGGACGACAACCTAACTCGCTGGATATTACAGGGCCCTACAATGCGTCGATATCACGTCTTACGAGGATGCTGCGTTGTTGAAGCGGATGGGTTGTCGTAAGCCCATTGGGCCTTTTGAATGAGCCATCTCTCTGGGCTGGGACTGTGAACCGTCAACACATAAAGGCTTTGTGCCCACAACTTGACGGGTGCGATCATACCAGCTCTAATGCACCGGATCCTATCAGAAGTCCGAAGTTAAGCGTGCTTGGGTGAGAGTAGTACTAGGATGGATTGTCACGCCCCAACCCGGCCTATAAATGTTAGACTAGGGTGTGATCTAAACATTCAAGCCATATCTCGTACTTAATCGTTCATGAAAGTTTAACACTTAACGTTTTAGCCTAAACTCCATAATTTCTCCGGAAAACCGGCAGCATAACGGCTATAATTGGGCTCTTTAGTTTGACCTAGTTCTCTAAATGCCTCAAATTTCATTTCCAACTAAGATTACTATTTACCATCAATTGAAACGCCTACTAGTTATCTCGATGTCTCGTTTGATTAATAACCTAGCATGATACTATGTCTCGCTTGTTTGTTAATCCTTGTTATAAAAGTACCTATTGATCTTAGCTTAACAATGAGTACTTGCTTAAGATTGGATAGGTTCATTTTACTTAGTTCTTACATGATACTTCATAATCCTATGATAGATACTAGCCAGTAACGATAGCAAAACGACCATAATAGTGTCTGTCTAAATATTACCAGTACAAGCCAAAATTAGACCCCAAATTACAACGGGGGTCTTTTACATTACAAACAACAAGCAACATAAAATAAATAGTCTTCAAGCAGCATAGTATTCACAAATGGCCATAATCAAGCAAAGCACATAGGACAGGCAGTCATTCCAAGGAATCATCGTTAGGCACATCGTCCTCGGGTACCTGTTTTTGGTCTTCTTCACCTGAGATGATAAAAGAGGGTCAGTCCTTATGAACTCGGCGAGGGGGAACGAGAAATAGGTTTTGAAACTCATTTTCCGGTTCAACTTATGAAATCCCTTAATGCAAACATGAATATATCACAAGTAAGTACATAACATGATGTAAAAGTAAAGGAACACAATAACCCGTCTTTCCTCCCCGAGGTCCTCTAGGAACCAAGCGAGAGTACTTAAACACATAGTGAAAAGGATACGATGAGCTTTTGCTCTCAGTTCATATCAGTATCAGTTGTTGCGGCCAACTTCAAATCATCTCCTTATCACGCCAAATGGGTGTACTCCGGATGTACCCCAAAATCCTATGACCCAACTCTCCGAGGAAGTCTAGCCCCCAAGCGAGAGAGGGAATTGGACAATGGTAGTCACGGTTGCACCGGCAAACCCGATGCCGGCCGGTGTGCGCGAACGCTACCACGCCAGAATGAAAGGTTGCAACCTTGTATGCAATGCACATTTATGATATTTAATATATCACATTTGGAGGACAACAAAGTAGGTTGCCTCCGAGCAGTCATAAGATTTCACATTGATAAGTAAACAAGCGAGGAACGATAAGACAAGTAATTTCACTTGAAAAGCACATGGAGTTACATGAACATTAAACGGGCAGCCATGTAATGCATGTAAATCAAGTCATATAACTCACTTCGAAGTTCACGTAATCGAGTAACAAGATTATTCAACATGTAATCATCGAAATCATATTTAGGGCTACAAGGGCAACTACGGGCAGCCTACTAAACACATAATCAAACACAATATCCAAAGGATCAACACTTAGCAAGTTTACCTAGTTACTAGGGTTCCAATTCGTGCTTACTCGTGCGATTAAGCCCCAAGTCATCTCGTAATTAAACTCAAGCCACGCATTGATTAGTTCATACACCCTCAAGCATTTAAAACAGTCCACAAAATATCCGAATGCCACAATCTCAAGCATTTAATACAACAAGAGAAGCTACAATAATTTTTCTAAGCATATCACTAAGTGGAACCCTCACTGCAATGGGCTGTATTCTCACAATCATTAAGAGAAGCAAACAATCTCCAATTCCAGTGAATAATATGTAAAATTAAAGCCTAAGTAGTTAAATAAATTCAGAAACAAATCTCGCATCATTTGGAGTTCGGGTTCAATAGTTATAGCCAAAACAGTGAGACTGCACAAAACTGTCCAGATTTGCACACATTTCAATACTTGTCGTTTTTTAGGGCCTTAGGGTCAGATTTAGCCTTAGTCCATTTCTGACAAAAACGTCCAGAACTGAAACATCTAGCAGAACACCAAATTTAATGCATTTTGGATGTCATTTACTAAGTCAAAACTGGTTCGTTCTACAAGGTCAGTGAATCTGCCAAAACCTGCTTCATTTTTCCAGATTTTCCAGATTTGGACACATTTCAATGATTTGCCATTTTGAGGACATTAGAGTCAAAATTAGCTTTGACCTATTTCTTGGAAAAATGTTCCTAACTGGCAAAACTAGTTACCTTCCAATTTTCACGCATTTTTAACATCATTTACCTCGCAAAAATCACCTCGCACCAACAAAACAGAGAGCTGTCACATACACAATTTCATCTATCATCACATTCTAGCCAAAAATCTTGCCATGCATGTTTATAAAAGCTCATGAACACACCTATATCTCAAGTACAGAAGTAAAGGTCAACATTTAAGGGCATGCATGTGGTTTTTTGAAAGATTTTCAAGAAGCTTTAGCCCTCACCTTAGCAAAACAACAAGAAGATGCACAAGACTCTTGGTGAAGCACAAAGTTGACCTTTTTCCTTGCTTAGCTGAGACACCACTCGATTTTTCTCTAGTTTCCTAGCTTAGTAACCAAGTTCTTAGTAGGTGCATGTGGTTAGAACAAGAAGAAAATAAATGGAAGCTAGCAAACTCACCTAGGCCGAAATGGAGGTTCAAAGAGCTTGCATGTGTGTTTTTTGCAACCTAGCTTGCTTAGTCGAGCTCCCTAGCTTCTTGCATGCCTTGATGAACCATGGAGTGATGAAGATAAGCTATGGAGTCTACAATATTCAGCTTGGGTCGAGAGAGAGAGAGAAGAATGAGAGGGAGAGAAATGAAGGAAAAATGAAAGCTTTTGCAAAATGTTGAAGCATATGTCGGCCTTGAGCTTTGCAAATTCAGATTTTGTGTCTTCAAGAAGCATCAATTGAAGTGTTTAGCATGGGCAAGGAGCTTATGTAGAGATTGGTGGAGCTTGGTAGAGTTTTTTGAGCTATTTTTTTATTGCTTTGTGTCATTAGTTGTCATAGAATTGTCTAGGTTCAATTTGAATTATGCAAAGCAAGCACAAAGCACACAAGGTGGTCGGCCAAAGAGGTGTTCAAATCTGAATTTTTTGTCATCTTTTGAGCATTAATTAATTGTGTGTTTGGGATATGCAAAGAATAAAGAATAAAGAATAAGGAATGTCTAGCTTTTTGTGAGATTTTGTCTTCTAGTGGGTTGAATTAGTAATTTAATATTAGTTAGTGGAATTTGTAGGATTAATTAATGATCTAGTGCTTCGCGTAAGATGCTTTCTTGATTAGCGTGAGGGCACGCTTTCTTAGGTTTAGGGCCCGCACTACGAGGTAGGGCACGAACTACGAGCCGAATGCACGTTTCCCAAGTAATTGCATGCAACCCTAAATGAATGCACGTAATTCAATGCAAGGCACACAAAACGAAACACAATTCTTAAACCTAGGTCAAGGCACGCAAATCTAGGTTACGGCACACAAAACGAGGTATTGTACGCAAATTGAGGTTAGGCCTCACAGATGCTTTCTTGGTTAGCGTGAGGGCACGATTTCCTAGGTTTAGGGCACACACTACAAGGTAAGGCACAAACTACTAGACGAAAGCACGTTTCCCAAGTAAACGCATGCAACCCTAAATGAATGCACGTAATTCAATGCAAGGCATACAAAATGAAACACGATTCTTAAACCTAGGTCAAGGCACGCAAATCTAGGTTATGGCACACGAAACGAGGTATTGTACGCAAATCAAGGTCGGGCCTCACATGGGTGACCCCTTGGGAAGTTCTCGTGTTGCACCCCCTCTTTTCAATTTTTTTTGCCCCGGTTACGGTTGCCAAGATACTTTATCCACCACATTTCTATTACCGAATCCCATGGCACCTTGGGCAAGAAAACTTCGCTTCACGTAGAGGATGGGCCCGCAAACTAAGGGCGTGGGGCATGTGACCAGGTCTCCGTCGCTCCGGTGCCCATAACTTTTAATCCGTAAGGAGTTGCGCGACGCAAAGCATACCGTTGGAAAGCTCTCCGAGAGCTCTACGACGAGGACATAAAGCCTGCTCGGATGCACTAGTTTTTGGAGCCCTAAATGGAACGTTTTCATCAGTTTCGGGCCACGTTTCTTCTTTTGCTCTGTTTTTCTGTCCCGGATCGTACGTTGTGAGCGGTTAAAAGGACGACAACCTAACTGGCGGGATATTACAGGGCCCTACAACGCGTCGATATCACGTCTTACAAGGATACTGCGTTCTTGAAGCGAATGGGTTATCGTTAAGCCCATTGGGCCTTTTGAATGTGCCATCTCTTTGGGCTGTGATTGTGAACCGTCAACACATAAAGGAATTGTGCCCTCAACATGACAGGTGCGATCATACCAGCACTAACGCACCAGATCCCATTAGAACTCCAAAGTTAAGCGTGCTTGGGCGAAAGTAGTACTAGGATGGGTGACCCCCTGGGAAGTCCTCGTGTTGCACCCCCTTTTCAATTTTTTTTTGCCCCGGTTAGGGTTGCCAAGATACTTTATCCACCACAATTCTATTATCGAATCCCACGGCACCTTGGGCAAGACAACTTCGCTTCACGTAGAGGTTGGGCCCGCAAATCGAGGGCGTAGGGCTTGTGACCAGGTCTCCATCGCTCCGGTGCCCATAACTTTTGATCCGAAAGGAGTTACGCGATGCACAACATACCGTTAGAAAGCCCTCCGAGAGCTCTAAGACAGGGTAGCAAGCCTGCTCGGCTGCGCCCATTTTTGGAGCCCAAAATTGAACTTTTTATCAGTTTCGGGCCACTTTTCTTCCTTTCCTCTATTTTTTCGTCCTGGATCATAAGTCGTGAGCTGTTAAAAGGACGACAACCTAACGCACCGGACATTAGAGGGCCCTACAACGAGTTGATATCACGTCTTGCGAGAATGCTGCGTTGTTGAAGTGGATGGGTTATCGTCAACCCCTATGGGCCTTTTGAATGGTCCATCTCTTTGGCTGGGACTGTGAACCGTCAACACATAAAGGATTTGTGCCCACAACAGGACGGGTGCGATCATACCAGCACTAATGCCCCGAATCCCATCAGAACTCCGAAGTTAAGCATGCCTGGGCGAGAGTAGTACTAGGATGGGTGACCCCTTGGGAAGTCCTCGTGTTGCACCCCCCCCTTTTCAATTTTTTTTGCCCCAGTTGGGGTTGCCAAGATACTTTATCCACCACATTTCTATTACCGAATCCCACGGCACCTTGGGCAAGACAACTTCGCTTCACGTAGAGGCTGGGCCCGCAATCCGAGGGCGTGGGGCTTGTGACCATGTCTCCGTCGCTCCGGTGCCCATAACTTTTAATCCGTAGGGAGTTACGCGGTGCATAGCATACCGTTGGAAAGCTCTCCGAGAGCTCTACGACGGGGGCAGCAAGCTTGCTCGGTTGCGCCTATTTTCGGAACCCAAAATCGAACATTTTCATCAGTTTCGTGCCACTTTTCTTTTATTGCTCTATTTTTCCGTCCCGAATCGTACATCGTGAGCTGTGAAAACGACGAAAACCTAACTTGTGGGATATTACAGGGCCCTACAACGTGTCGATATCACGTCTTACTAGGATGCTGCGTTGTTGAAGTGGATGGGTTGTCGTTAAGCCCATTGGGCCTTTTGAATGGGCCATCTCTCAAGGCTGGGACTGTGAATCGTCAACACATAAAGGATTTGTGCCCTCAACATAACGGGTGCGATCATCCCAGCACTAATGCACCGGATCCCATCGGAACTCCGAAGTTAAGCGTGCTTGGGCGAGAGTAGTACTAAGATGGGTGACCCCCTGGGAAGACCTCGTGTTGCACCTCCCTTTTCAATTTTTTTTGCCCCGGTTAGGGTTGCCAAGATTCTTTATCCACCACATTTCTATTACCGAATCCCACGACACATTGGGCAAGACAACTTCGCTTCACGTAGAGGCTGGGCCCACAATCCGAGGGCGTAGGGCTTGTGACCATGTCTCCGTCGCTCCAGTGCCCATAACTTTTAATCCGTAAGGAGTTACGCAGCGCATAGCATACAGTTGGAAAGCTCTCCGAGAACTCTACGACGGGGGCAGCAATCCTGCCTGGCAACATCCATTTTTTGAGCCCAAAATCGAATGTTTTCACCAGCTTCGGGCCACTTTTCTACTTTTACTCTATTTTTTCATCCCGGATCGTACGTTGTGAGCTGTTAAAAGGGCAAAAACCTAACTCGCAGGACATTAGAGGGCCCTACAACGTGTTGATATCACGTCTTGCCAGCATGTTGTGTTGTTGAAGTGGATGGGTTGTCGTTAACCCCTTTGGGCCTTTTGAATGGGCCATCTCTCTGGGCTGGTACTGTGAACCGTCAACACATAAAGGATTTGTGCCCACAACATGACGGGTACGATCATACCAGCATTAATGCCCCAGATCCCATCCGAACTCCGAAGTTAAGCGTGCTTGGGCGAGAGTAGTACTAGGATGGGTGACCCCCTGGGAAGTCCTCGTGTTGCACCCCCCATTTTCAATTTTTTTTGCCCCCAATTAAGTTGGCAAGATACTTTATCCACCATATTTCTATTACCGAATCCCACGGCACCTTGGGCAAGACAACTTTGCTTCACGTAGAGGCTGGGCACGCAATTCGAGGGCGTGGGGCTTGTGACCATGTCTCCCTCGCTCCGGTGCCCATAACTTTTAATCCGCAAGGAGTTACGCAGCGCATAGCATACCGTTGGAAAGCTCTCCGAGAGCTCTACGATGGAGGCAACAAGCTTGCTCGGTTGCGCCTATTTTCGGAGCCCAAAATCAAACTTTTTCATCAGTTTTGGGCCACTTTTCTTCTATTGCTCTATTTTTCGATCCCGGATCATTCATCGTGAGCTGTTAAAAGGACGAAAACCTAACTCGCGGGATATTACAGGGCCTACAGCGCGTCGATATCACGTCTTGCGAGGATGCTGCGTTGTTGAAGTAGATGGGTTGTCGTTAAGCCCTTTAGGCCTTTTGAATCGGCCATCTCTCTAGGCTGGGACAGTGAACCATCAACACATAAAGGATTTGTGCCCACAACATGACGGGTGCGATCATACCAGCACTAATGCCCCAGATCCCATCAGAACTCCGAAGTTAAGCATGCTTGGGCGAGAGTAGTACTAGGAAGGGTGACCCCATGGGAAGTCCTCGCGTTGCACCCCCTCTTTTCAATTTTTTGCCCTAGTTAGGGTTACCAAGATACTTTATCCACCACATTTCTATTACCGAATCCGACGGAACCTTGGGCAAGACAACTTCCCTTCATGTAGAGGCTAGGCCCGCAATTCGAGGGCGTGGGGCTTGTGACCATGTCTCTGTCGCTCCGGTGCCAATAACTTTTAATGCATAAGGAGTTACGCGGCGCATAGCATACCGTTGGAAAGCTCTCCGAGAGCTCTACGACGGGGCCAGGAAGCTTGCTCGGTTGCGCCTATTTTCGGAGCTCAAAATTGAATGTTTTCTTCAGTTTAGGGTAATTTTTCTTCTATTGCTCTGTTTTTCTATCCCGGATCATTCGTCGTGAGCTGTAAAAATGATGACAACCTTACTCGCGGGACATTAGAGGGCCCTACAACGCGTCGACATCACGTCATACGAGGATGCTGCGTTGTTGAAGCGGATGGGTTGTCGTTAAGCCCATGGGGCCATTTCAATGGGCCATCTCTCTGGGCTCGGACTGTGAACCATCAACACATAATGGATTTCTGCCCTCAACATGACGGGTGCAATCATGCCAGTACTAATGCACCGGATCCCATCAGAACTCCGAAGCTAAGCGTGCTTGGGCAAGAGTAGTACTAGGATGGGTGACCCCATGGGAAGTCCTCGTGTTGCACCCCTATTTTCTATTTTTTTTGCCCCGGTTAGGGTTGCCAAGATTCTTTATCCACCACATTTCTATTACCGAATCCTATGGAACCTTAGTCAAGACAACTTTGCTTCACGTAAAGGCTGGGCCCGCAAACCAAGGGCGTAGGGCTTATAACCAGGTCTCCGTCGCTCCGGTGCCCATAACTTTTGATCTGTAAGGATTTACGCGGCGCACAGCATACCGTTGGAAATCTCTCCGAAAGCTCTACGACGGAGGTAGAAAGCCTGCGAGGCTGCGCCCATTTTTGGAGCCTAAAATCGAATGTTTTCATCAGGTTTGGGCCACTTTTATTCTTTTGCTCTGTTTTTTCGTCCCAGATCGTACGTCGTGAGCTGTTAAAAGGACGACAACCTAACCCACGGGACATTAAAGGGCCCTACAACGCGTTGTTATCACATCTTGCGAGGATGCTGCATTGTTAAAGTGGATGGGTTATCGTTAACCCCTTTGGGCCTTTTGAATGGGCCATCTCTCTGGGCTGAGACTGTGAACCGTCAACACATAAAGGATTTGTGCCCACAAGATGACGGGTGCGGTCATACCTACACTAATGCCCTGGATCCCATCAGAACTCCGAAGTTAAGCGTGCTTGGGAGAGAGTAGTACTGGGATGGGTGACCCCCTGGGAAGTCCTCTTGTTGCACCCCCCGTTTTCAATTTCTTTTGCCCCAGTTAGGGTTGCCAAGATACTTTATCCACCACATTTCTATTACCGAATCCCATGGCACCTTGGACAAGGCAACTTCGCTTCACGTAGAGACTGGGCCCGTAAACCGAGGGCGTAGGGCTTGTGACCAGGTCTCCATCACTCCGGTGCCCTTAACTTTTGATCCGTAAGGAGTTACGCGGTACACAGCATACCGTTGGAAAGCTCTCTGAGAGCTCTACGACTGGAGTAGCAAGCCTACTCGGCTGTGCCCATTTTTGGAGCCCAAAATCAAACGTTTTCATCCATTTCAGGAAACTTTTCTACTTTTGCTATGTTTTTCCATCCTGAATCGTACGTCGTGAGCTGTTAAAAGGACGACAACCTAACTCGCGGGATATTAGAGGGCCCTATAACCCATCGATATCCCGTCTCGCGAGGATGTTGCGTTGTTGAAGTGGATGGGTTGTCGTTAAGCCCTTTAGGCCTTTTGAATGGGCCATCTCTCTAGGCTGGGACTGTGAACTGTCAACACATAAAGGATTTGTGCCCACAACATGATGGGTGCGATCATACCAGAACTAATGCACCGGATCCCATCAGAACTCCGAAGTTAAGCGTGCTTGGGCGAGAGTAGTGCTAGGATGGTTGACCCCATGGGAAGTCCTCGTGTTGCACCCCCCCTTTTCAATTTATTTTGCCCAAGTTAGGGTTGCCAAGATACTTTATCCACCATATTTCTATTACCGAATCCCACGGCACCTTGGGCAAGACAACTTCCCCTCACGTAGAGGCTGGGCCCACAATCTGATGGCGTGGGTCTTGTAACCATGTCTCCGTCGCTCTGGTGCCCTTAAATTTTGATCCGTAATGAGTTACGCATCGCACAGCATACCGTTGGAAAGCACTCCGAGAGCTCTATGACAAGGGGAGCAAGCCTGCTCGGTTGCGCCTATTTTTGGAGCTCAAAATCGAATGTTTTCATCAGTTTAGGGCAATTTTTCTTCTATTGCTCTGTTTTTCTGTCCCGGATCATTCGTCGTGAGCTGTTAAAAGGAAGACAACCTAACTCGCGGGATATTACAGCGCCTGACAACGCGTCGATATCACGTCTTACGAGGATGCTGCGTTGTTGAAGCGGATGGGTTGGCGTTAAGCCCATGGGGCCTTTTCAATGGGCTATCTCTCTGGGCTGGGACTGTTAACCGTCAACACATAAAGGATTTGTAGCATCAACATGACGGGTGCGATCATACCAGCACTAATGCACCGGATCCCATCAGAACTCCGAAGCTAAGCGTGCTTGGGCAAGAGTAGTACTAGGATAGGTGACCCCCTGGGAAGTCCTCGTGTTGACCCCCCTTTTCAATTTTTTTGGCCCCGGTTAGGGTTGCCAAGATTCTTTATCCACCACATTTCTATTACCGAATCCCACGGCACCTTAGGCAAGACAACTTTGCTTCACGTAGAGGCTGGGCACGCAAACCAAGGGCGTAGGGCTTGTGACCAAGTCTCCATCGCTCTGGTGCCCATAACTTTTGATCCGTAAGGATTTACGCAGCGCACAACATACAGTTGGAAAGCTCTCCGAGATCTCTACGATGAAAGTAGAAAGCCTGCTCGACTGCGCCCATTTATGGAGCCTGAAATAGAACGTTTTCATCAGTTTTGGGCAACTTTTCTTCTTTTGCTCTGTTTTTCCATCGCGAATCGTACGTTGTGAGCTGTTATAAGGAAGACAACCTTACTCGCGGGACATTAGAGGGCCCTACAATGCGTCGATATCACGTCTCGCGAGGATGCTTCGTTGTTGAAGTGGATGGGTTGTCGTTAAGCCCTTTTGGCCTTTTGAATGTGCCATCTCTCTAAGCTGGGACTGTGAACCGTCAACACATAAAGGATTTATGCCCACAATATGACGGGTGCGATCATACCAGAACTAATGCACCGGATCCCATCAGAACTCCGAAGTTAATCGTGCTTGGGCGAGTGTAGTACTAACATGGGTGACCCACTGGCAAGTCGTCGTGTTGTACCCCCCCTTTTCAATTTTTTTTTCCCGGTTAGGGTTGCTAGGATACTTTATCCACCACATTTCTATTATCAAATCCCACGGCACCTTGGGCAAGACAACTTCGCTTCATGTAGAGGCTGGGCCCGCAAACCGAGGGCGTAGGGCTTGTGAGCAGGTCTCCGTCGCTCCGGTGCCCATAACTTTTGATCCGAATGGCGTTATACGGCGCACAGCATACCGTTGGAAAGCTCTCCGAGAGCTCTACGACGGTGGTAGAAAGCCTGCTCGGCTGCGCCCATTTTTGAGCCTAAAATCGAACATTTTCATCAGTTTGAGGACACTTTTCTTCTTTTGCTCTATTTTTTCATCCTGGATCGTACGTCGTGAGCTGTTAAAAGGATGACAACCTAACTCGCAGGACATTAGAGGGACCTACAACGCGTTGATATCACGTCTTGCGAGGATGCTGCGTTGTTGAAGATGATGGGTTGTCGTTAACACCTTTGGGCCTTTTGAATGGGCCATCTCTCTGGCTTGGGACTATGAACCGTCAACACATAAAGGATTTGTGCCCACAACATGACGGGTGCGATTATACCAACACTAATGCCCTGGATCCAATCAGAACTCTGAAGTTAAGCGTGCTTGGGCGAGAGTAGTACTAGGATGGGTGACCCCCTGGGAAGTCCTCGTGTTGCACCCCCCACTTTTCAACTTTTTTTTGCCCATTTAGGGTTGCCAAGATACTTTATCCACCATATTTCTATTACCGAATCCCACGGCACCTTGGGCAAGACAACTACGCTTCACGTAGAGGCTGGTCCCGTAATCTGAGGGCATTGGGCTTGTGACCATGTCTCCGTCGTTCTGGTGCCCATAACTTTTAATCCGTAAGGAGTTACGCGGCGCATAGCAAACTGTTGGAAAGCTCTCCGATAGCTCTACGACGAAGCAGCAAGCCTGCTCGGCTATTCCCATTTTTGGAGCCCAAAATTGAATGTTTTCATCAATTTTGGGCCACTTTTCTTCTTTAGCTCTGTTTTTCCGTCCCGGATCGTACGTGGTGAGATGTTTAAAGGACGACAACCTAACTAGTGGGATATTACAGGGTCCTACAACTCGTCGATATCATGTCTTATGAGGATGTTGCGTTGTTGAAGACGATGGTTTGTCGTTAAGCTCATTGGGCCTTTTCAATGGGCCATCTCTCTAGGCTGGAACTGTGAACCGTCAACACATAAATGATTTGTGCCCTCAACATGATGGATGCGATCATAACAGCACTAATGCACCGGATCCCATTAGAACCCCGAAGTTAAGCATGCTTGGGCGAGAGTAGTACTAGGATGGGTGACCCCGTGGGAAGACCTTGTGTTGCACCCCCCTTTTCAATTTTTTTTGCCCCGGTTAGGGTTGCCAAGATTCTTTATCCACCACATTTCTTTTACCGAATCCCATGGCACCTTGGGCAACACAACTTCGCTTCACGTAGAGGTTGGGCCAACAAACCGAGGGCGTAGGGCTTGTGACCAGGTCTCCGTCGCTCTGGTACCCATAACTTTTGATCCGTAAGGAGTTACGCAGCGCACAGCATACCGTTGGAAAGCTCTCTGAGAGCTCTACGACGGGGGTAGCAAGCCTGCTCAGCTGCACCGATTTTTGGAGCCCAAAATCGAACGTTTTCATCCATTTCGGGCCACTTTTCTTCTTTTGCTCTATTTTTCCGTCCCCAATCGTACGTCGTGAGCTGTTAAAAGGACGACAACCTAACTCGTAGGACATTATGTGAGGCCCGACCCTGATTTGCGTGCGAAACCTAGCTTCGTTTGCCCTAACCTAGATTTGCGTGCCATGACCTAGGTTTGAGAATTGTATTTAGTTTTGTGTTCCTTGCATTGAATTTTGTGCATTCATATTGGATTACGTGCGTTTACTTGAAAAACATGCGTTCGTCTCGTAGTTCGTGTCCTACCTCGAAGTGCGTGCCCTAAACCTAGGAAAGTGTGTCTTCACGCTAATCAAGAAAACATCTTACACGAAGTACTAGACTATTAAACAATCCTACAAAATCCACTAACAATATAATAATCCAAATTCCTTTCACTAGAAGACAAAAATGCACCAAAAACAAAACATTCTTTATTCTTTATGCATTATTCTTTTTTTGCACTTTCAAAATACAATTAAATAACACTCAAAAGAAGACACAAAATTCAGATTTGGCACATGCAATAGCCGGCCATGCCTTGTTCTTGAGCAAGAAATTTGAGCAACATAGTTTATTCTTTGCATGCAAAGACAAAAAAATGACATAAGGCATTAAAATAATTGCTCAAATCCCTTCAACTCCTCACCATATCCGACCAGCCCGTGCATGCCCATTCTAGCATTCAAAATTTAAAGCATTTTGGAGACAAAAGCTGAAATTGAAAGCCTCAAGGCCGAGCATGCTCCTCAAGTTGGAAAGCCTTTGTTTTATCTTCATTTTCTTCATTTCTTTCTCTCACTCTCTTTTCCTCTCTCCATTTCGGTCCTTGGCTGAACTCTCACCATCCTTGCTCATCTTCATCACACCTTGGTCGAACAAGTCAAGCAAATCATCAAGAAAACCAAGCAATCAAGCTAGAGTTCGAAAAACACTCATGCATGTGCATTGAAGCTTCATTTCGGCCTTAGGTAAGCTTCTTGACATTCATTTATTTTCTTCATGTTTTAACTACATGCATGCACTAAGAGGTTGATCACTAGGCTAGGAAAAATGGAGAAAACCAAGTTGAAATCTCAGCCAAGCAAGGAGAAGAACAGATTTGAGCTTCAACCAGGTTTTTGAGCATAGTTTGGTTGATTGCAAAGGTGAGGGTTAAAAGATTTTGAAAACTCTTTGAAATTTCACATGCATGTTCATAAATGTGTATATTTGCTTCTGTACTTGAGTTATGTGGTCGTTCATGAGCTTAAACAACCATGCATGGCAAGAACTTGGCTTGAAAATGATGCTAGGTAAAGTCGAATTTATGAGACAGCTTTCTGACCAGTCTGTTCAGGGTAATTTTGGCTAAGAAAATGATGTTTAAATTGCGTAAAAATCACTAGGTGACTAGTTTGGACAGTTTTGAACAATTTTCGCAGAAATAGGCAAAGTCAAATTTTGGCTCTAAGGTCCTCAAAATGGCAAAATCGCGAAAGGTAGCTAAATCTAGAAAAATTTGAGGAAATGAAACAGTTTTGGCAGATGCACTGACTATGTAGAACGAGAGGTTTTTGACCTAGCAAATGACATCCAAATTGCGTCAAATTTTTGTGTGCTGCTAGATTTTTCAGTTGTGGACATTTTTGGCAGAAATAGGCTTAGGCTAAAAATGAACCTAAGGACCTCAAAAACATGAAATATCGAAAGATAGGCAAATCTGGACAGTTTTGTGCAGTTCCATTATTTCGGCTATATCTAATGATCCCGAACTCCAATTGATGCAAGGTTTGTTTCTGATTTTAGTTAACTTCTTAAGCTTTAATTTGACATCTTATTAACTGAATTTGGAGATTGTTTGATTATCCTATTGATTGTGAGAAAACAGCCTATTGCAGTGAGTGTTCCACTTAGCTATGTGCTTGGAAAACTATTGTACCCTCTTTTGTGGCACTAATTGCTTGGAATTGTGGTGTTGGAATATTATGTGGACTGTTTTGAGCACTTGAGGATGTATGAATTGATTGATGCATGACTTGGGAATGATGTTAAGTTGACTTAGGGTTTTGATCGCACGATTATGCATGAAATAGAAACCCTAATGACTAAGTATTCTTGCTAAGTGTTAACCATTGGATATTGTGAGGAAACTGTACGTTGCGTGGGCTGCCCGTGAATGTTTTATAATTTCAAAAGTGATATTGACCATTGCATGTTGACAAATAAGCTTTTCTTGCATTTGAACCCATGTTGATATCATTGTATGTTGAGTAATCTTATCACTTGATTGCGTGGACTTTTTAATGAGTTATATGGCCTGTTTTACATGTGTTACATGGCTGCCCGTTTAATTTCCACATAACTCTATACGCCTTTCAAGTGAAATTTCCTGTCTTATCGTGTCCTGCTTGTTTATCTGCCAATGTGCAATCTTATGACTGTCCGGAGGCAACCTACTTTGTTGTCCTCCTTCTGTGATATATATATTACCTGTCATAAATGTGCATTGCATACAAGGTTGCAACCTTTCCTGTCGGCATGGTAGCGATCACGTACGCCAGGCGGCATCGGGCTTGCCGGTGATACCGTGACCACCATGGTCCCATTCCCTCTCTCGCTTGGGGGCTAGACTTCCTCGGAGAGTTGGGTCGTAGGATTTTGGGGTACATCCGGAGTACACCCACCTGGTGTGTTTGGGGGATGATTCGAAGTCGGCCGCAACAACTGATCCTGGATCTTATCTGAGAGCAAAAGCTCACCGTATCCTTTTTTATTATGTGTATAAGTACTCCCGCTTGGATCCTAGAGAACCTCGGGGAGGAAAGACCGGTACTCCTGTTTCTGTATTTGTATTTCTGTACTTGTATTTCTGTTGTATTCATGTTTGAAAAAGGAATTTTCATAAGTTTAACCAGAAAATGAGTTTCAAAACTTATTTCTTGTCCCCCCTCGCTGAGTTCATAAGGACTCACCCTCTTTTATCATTTCAGGTGAAGAAGAACAGGTACAGGAACCCGAGCTCAATGTACCTAATGATGAACCCCTGGAATGATTGCTTGTTATTGTTGTTTTGCTTGAACGCGACTTCTTGTGAACTTTTGTTACTTGAAGACTATTTCCCTTATGTTATTTGTTGCTTGTGATGTAAAAGACCCCTGCTGTAATTTGGGGTCTAATTTGGTTTGTACTTTTAAGTAGACTGATACTAGACATGATACTACTATGATCGTTTTGCTTTTACTACCGCTAGTATCTATCACAGGTTATGATGCTTAGTTAAGGAATAGGTAAATGAACTTATCCAAATCTCAACAGGTACTCGCTAATAAGCTATGATCAACAGGCATATTTTGAAACGAGAATAAATGGACAAACGAGATATTTTTTCATGCTAGGTTATAAATCAAACGGGATGTCGAAATAACCAATAGGTAATTCAATTGACGATTAAATAGTAAATTCTAGTCGGGAATGGACTTGAATTGGAAGTATTGAGGATGTTAGATAATTTAGGTCAAAACAAAGAGCCCAATTACAGCAGTTATGCTGCCGGATTTCCGAAAAATTTTGGAGTCTAGAATAAAACGTTAAGTGCTAAACCTCCTAGAACGATTAAGAATGTGAATGGACTTGAATGTTTAGATCACACCCTAGTCTAACCTTTATAGGCCGGGTTGGGGCGTGACACCTTAGAAGAATGGTATCAGAGCTTAGATTGCTTAAGTCGGGTTTAACTCTCGGACCGTGGGTAGAGCCCTAAGATAATTAGGATGACTTGTTTATGTGTTAAATGTGCCTTCTATGTTCTATGTGCTTAAGTGACTTATATGCCTTAAATGTTTTTAGAATTGTATCTATAATATAGTTGCATATCTTATGCATTAGATTCTTAATTATCATATTTTAATAAATTGTACCTATAGATGGCTGGCCCTAGTACCCGTACTACTAATAGGAGCGGTGAACCTCAAAAGACCGGGGATGCCTATCAGACTAATCCCGGTATAGCTATGTTTAATATGATGGCAACTGCCATGGATCGTGTATCACGTGTGATGGAGCGTTAGGATGCTCGTGAAGCCAACAACAACATCCACAACAGGAATGAGGGTAACCATGGGAGACATAGCAGAATGAGGGAATTCCTTGATTTTCGCCTGTCTAAATTCTACGGGGAAGCTGATGATGAGAAAGCAGAGGCTTGGCTGTCCGAGATCGAGAAGAGTTTTAGGCCACTTGATTATACAGATGAAGAGAAATTGGAGTTTGCTGTATTTCTGTTGCACGGGGATGCCGAGCATTGGTGGCACACTGTAGAGGCACTGTGGGAGACTGATCAGACACCTCGCTTGTGGGGTAATTTCGTTAAGGCATTTAAGGAAAAATATGTACGTGCAGTTTTCAGACAGAGGCGGATCGAGGAGTTCATGCACTTGACCCAGGGTAATATGACGGTGGCCCAGTACGAGGCTCGTTTTGACCGACTGTCCCTTATGCTCAGTATATGGTTTGTACTCCGGAGGCAAAAATGTGTAAATTTACTATTGGTTTGAGGCCAGAGATTCAGGACCAGTTAGCTTCTCATGACTTCGCTACTTACTCTGCCCTCTTTGCTGCTGCCTCTCGAGTTGAGAAGAGGAAATTAGATGGAGCCGGCTATAGTTAACCCAACAAAAAACCATACCAGCCTCCGGGTCAGCAGAGGAAATTTCAGAGTCAGAGTCGCAGTCAGGGCCAGAGCCAGAACAGACCAGGGAATAACCGTGGCCTGACGAAAGTGCCATCAGCCTCTTCCGCCCGTGGATCCACAAGTAGTTCACCTGCTACTCAGTCCCTCAGCTGTTCGTATTGTGACAGGAAGGGGCATACCGAGGCCCAGTGTTGGAGGAAGTCAGGACGATGTATGAGGTATGGCAGTGATCAGCACCAGATCAAGGATTGCCCTAAACGTCAGGCAGGGCAGAATCAGGGTAAACCAGCCGGTAGGGGCTAGACTCCAGTTCCTAGGGTCCAGGCTCGAGCCTATGCTATCGAGTGTGAGGAGATTTCAGATGAGACCGCTGTTGTTGAAGGTACATTCTTCATACTGAATCAACCTGTTAAGGTGTTAATTGATCCGGGTGCTACTCATTCATTTATTACTCCCTTATGTCTGGAACGTGTGAAATTGAAAGTTGTATGTTTGCCATATGAAGTAGAAGTTGGTACTCCAATGGGTTCTAAGCTTGTAACTAGTTCAGCTTGTAAAGCATGTAAAATCCAAATTAAGGATAGGGAATTCTCGGCCAATCTTATTGTATTACCTTTTCGAGACTACGTGGTCATTTTAGGGATGGACTGGCTGGCAAAACATCATGTCCAACTGGATTGCCGGGCGAAGATTATAAAGTTCCGGGTACCTGATCAACCGATACTAGAGGTTTTGGGCCGAAGAGATTTCACCGAGAGTTCAATCATTTCATCTATAAAAGCAGTGAAGTCCTTAAGGAAAGGATGCAGCGGATACTTGGCTTACCTTATCAACAAGCCGTCGAATAAAGCTAAGTTGGAGGAGATGCCTGTGATCAAAGACTATGCAAATGTATTCCCTGAAGAATTACCCGGTTTACCCCCAAATCGGGAGATCGAGTTTGTTATAGAGTTGTTACCTGGCGCCCAGCCGATATCAAAAGCTCCCTATCGTATGGCACCGGCCGAGCTACAAGAATTAAAGGACCAATTGCAAGGATTGTTGAAGAAGGGGTTTGTGCAACCGAGTTCTTCACCGTGGGGTGCGCCAGTTCTATTTGTTAAGAAGAAAGATGGAACGTTGAGGCTATGCATTGACTACCGAGGATTGAACTAGGTGACTGTCAAGAATAAATACCCACTTCCCCTGATTGACGAGTTATTTGATCAACTGCAAGGAGCCAAAGTGTATTCGAAACTCGACTTGAGGCAAGGATATTATCAGTTGCGGATCAAGAAGGAAGATGTGCCTAAAACAGCTTTCAGGACGAGATATGGGCACTATGAATATGTGGTGATGCCTTTTGGACTAACTAATGCCCTTGCAGCCTTTATGGATTTGATGCATAGGGTGTTTCAACCCTACTTGGACCAATTTGTGGTGATCTTCATTGATGATATTTTGGTATACTCGAAATCGAAGGCGGAACATGAGCAACATCTGCGGTTGGTACTGCAAAAACTTCGAGAGCATCGATTGTATGCAAAGTTTAGCAAATGTGAATTTTGGTTGCAGCAGATTGCATTTTTGGGGCATATCATATCCCAAGAGGGAATAGCGGTAGATCCAGCAAAGATCGATGCAGTGATGTCTTGGAAGAAGCCGGAAAATGTCACGGAAGTTCGTAGTTTTCTTGGTCTAGCCGGCTATTATCGGAGGTTCGTGAAGGATTTCTCTAAGATTGCAGGACCGCTTACAAAGCTCACTCAAAAGAAAACCAAGTTCGCGTGGGATGATAAGTATGAGAACAGCTTCCAAGAGTTGAAGAAGAGATTGACTACTGCACTAGTTCTTGCATTGCCTGAAGGGAGTCAAGGTTTTGTAATCTATAGCGATGCTTCGAAAGAAGGATTGGGATGTGTATTGATGCAAAATGGAAGAGTTATTGCATATGCTTCTAGGTTGCCAAGATACTTTATCCACCACATTTCTATTACCGAATCCCACGACACCTTGGGCAAGACAACTCCGCTTCACGTAGTGGATGGGCCCCCAAACTAGGGGCGTGGGGCTTGTGACCAAGTGTCCGTCGCTCCGGTGCCCATAACTTTTAATCCGTAAGGAGTTACGCAATGCACAGCATACCGTTGGAAAGCTCTCCGAGAGCTCTACGACGAGGGCAGCAAGCATGCTTTGCTGCGCCTGTTTTCAGAGAACAAAATCTAACGTTTTCATCAGTTTTGGGCCACTTTTATTCTTTTGCTTTGTTTTCTGTCTCGGATCTTATGTCGTGAGTTGTTAAAAGGACGACAACCTAACTAGTGGGACATTAGAGCGCCCTAAAATGAGTCAATATCACGTCTTGCGAGAATGCTGCGTTGTTGAAGTGGAAGGGTTGTCGTTAAGCCCTTTGGGCCTTATGAATGGGCCATATCTCTGGGCTACGACTATAAACCATCAACACATAAAGGATTTGTGCCCACAACATGACGGGTGCAATCATACCAGCACTAATGCACCGGATCCCAACAGAACTACGAAATTAAGCGTGCTTGGGCGAGAGTAGTAATAGGATGGGTAACACCCTGGGAAGTCCTCGTGTTGCACCCCCCTTTTCAATTTTTTTTGCCCCGGTTAGGGTTGCCAAGATACTTAATCCACCACATTTCTATTACCGAATCACAAGGCACCTTTGGCAAGACAACTTCGCTTCACGTAGAGGCTGGGACTGCAAACCGAGGGCGTAGGGCTTGTGACCAGGTCTCCGTCGCTCTGGTGCCCATAACTTTTGATCCGAAAGGAGTTACACGGCGCATAGCATACCTTTGGAAATCTCTCTGAGAGCTCTACGACGGAGGTAACAAGCCTGCATGGCTACACCCATTTTTGGATTCCAAAATCGAACGTTTTCATTAGTTTCGGGCCACTCTTCTTCTTTTGCTCTGTTTTTTCATCCCAGATCGTACGTCGTGAGCTGTTAAAAGGATGACAGCCTTACTTGCGGGACATTAGAGGGCCCTACAACGTGTTAATATCCAGTCTTGCGAGGATGTAGCGTTGTTGAAGTGGATGGGTTGTCGTTAACCCCTTTGGGCCTTTTGAATGGGCCATCTCTCTGGGCTGGGATTGTGAACCATCAACACATAAAGGATTTGTGCCCACAACATAACGGGTGCAATCATACCCGCACTAATGTCCCGTATCCCATCAGAACTCCGAAGTTAAGCGTGCTTGGGCGAGAGTAGTAATAGGATGGATGACTCCCTGGGAAGTCTTCGTGTTGCACCCCCACTTTTCAATTTTTTTTGCCCCAGTTAGGGTTGCCAAGATACTTTATCCCATGGCACCTTGGGCAAGACAACTTCGCTTCACATAGAGGCTGGGACCGTAATCCGAGGGCGTGGGGCTTGTGACCATGTCTCCATCGCTCCGGTGCCTATAACTTTAAATCTGTTAGGAGTTACGCGGTGCATAGCATACCGTTGGAAAGCTCTCCAAGAGCTCTACTACGGGGGCAGCAAGCTTTCTCGGTCGTGACTATTTTTGGAGCCCAAAATCGAACGTTTTCAACAGTTTCGAGCCACTTTTCTTCTATTGCTTTGTTATTCCATCCCTGATCGTATGTCGTGAGATGGTAAAAGAACGACAACCTAACTAGCGGGATATTACAGGGCCCTACAATGCGTCGATAACAATTCTTAAGAGGATGCTGCGTTGTTGAAGCGGATCGGTTGTCGTTAAGCCCATTGGGCCTTTTGAATGGGCCATCTCTCTGAGCTAGGACTGTTAACCGTCAACACATAAAGGATTTTTGCCCTCAACATGACGGGTGCGATCATACCAGTACTAAAGCACCGGATCCCAACAGAACTCCGAAGTTAAGCGTGCTTGGGCGAGAGTAGTACTAGGATGGGTGACCCCCTAGGAAGTCCTCGTGTTGCACCCCCCATTTTCAATTTTTTTTACCCCGGTAAGGGTTGCCAACATACTTTATCCACCATATTTCTATTACCGAATCCCACGGCACCTTGGGCAAGACAACTTCGCTTTACGTAGAGGCTGGGCCCGCAAACTAAGGGCGTAGGGCTTGTGACCAAGTCCCCGTCGCTCCGGTGCCCATAACTTTTGATCCGTATGGAGTTACGTTGCGCACAACATACCGTTAGAAAGCTCTCCAAGAGCTCTACGACTGGGGCAGCAAGACTGTTCCGCTATGCCCATTTTTGGAGCCCAAAATTGAACGTTTTCATCAGTTTCTGGACCCTTTTCTTGTTTTGCTCTGTTTTTTCGTCCCGAATCGTACGTTGTGAGCTGTTAAAAGGATGACAACGTAACTAGCGGGACATTAGAGGGCCCTACAATGCTTCGATATCACGTCTTGCGAGGATGCTGCGTTGTTGAAGTGGATGGGTTATCGTTAAGCCCTTTGGGCCTTTTGAATGGGCCATCTCTCTGGGCTGGGACTGTGAACCATCAACACATAAAGGATTTATGCCCACAACATGATGGGTGTGATCATACCAGCACTAATGCACCTAATCCTATCAGAACTCCGAAGTTAAGCGTGCTTGGGCGAGAGTAGTACTAGGATGGGTGACCCCCTGGGAAGTCGTCGTGTTGTACCCCCCCAATTTCAATTTTTTTTGCCCCGGTCAGGGATGCCAAGATACTTTATCCACCACATTTCTATTACCGAATCCCACGGCACCTTGGGCAAGACAAATTAGCTTCACATAGAGGCTGGGCTCGCAAACCGAGAGCGTGGGGCTTGTGACCAGGTCACCGTCATTCCGGTGCCCATAACTTTTAATCCGTAAAGAGTTATGCGATGCACAGCATACTGTTGGGAAGCACTCCAGGAGCTCAAAGACGGGGGCAGCAAGCCTGCCCAACTGCGCCTATTTTCAGAGCTCAAAATTGAACATTTTCATCAGTTTCGGGCCACTTTTCTTCTTTTGCTCTATTTTTTCGTCCTGGATCGTACGTCGTGAGTTGTTAAAAGGACGACAACCTTACTCGCGGGACATTATAGGGCCCTACAATGCGTCGATATCAAGTCTTGCGAGGATGATGCGTTGTTGATGCGGGTGGGTTGTCGTTAAGCCCATTAGGCCTTCTGAATGGGCCATCTCTCTAGGCTGGGACTGTGAACCGTTAGAACATAAAGGAATTGTGCCCTCAACATGACGGGTGCGATCATACCAGCACTAATGCACCGGATCCCATCAGAACTCCGAAGTTAAGAGTGCTTGGGCGAGAGTAGTACTAGGATGGGTGACCCCCTGGGAAGTCCTCGTGTTGCACCCCTCTTTTCAATTTTTTTTGCTCCGGTTAGGGTTGCCAAGATACTTTATCGACCACATTTCTATTATCGAATCCCACGGCACCTTGGGCAAGACAACTTCGTTTCACGTGGAGGCTGGGCCAGCAAACTGAGGGCGTAGGGCTTGTGACTAGGTCTCCGTCGCTCCGGTGCCCATAACTTTTGATCAGTAAGGAGTTACGCGGCGCACAACATACCGTTGCAAAGCTCTCCAAGAGCTCTACGACGAGCGCAACCTGCTTGCTTGCTGTGCCCATTTTTGGAGCCCAAAATCAAACATTTTCATCTATTTCGGGCCACTTTTCTTCTTTAGCTCGGATATTCCGTCCCGGATCGTACGTCGTGAGCTGTTAAAAGGATGACAACCTTACTCGCGGGACATTAGAGTGGTCTACAACGAGTTGATATCACATCTTGCGAGGATGCTGCGTTGTTGAAGTGGATGGGTTGTCGTTAAGCCCATTGGGCCTTTTGAATGGGCCATCTCTCTAGGCTGGGACTGTGAACCGTTAACACATAAAGGAATTGTGCCCTCAACATGACGGGTGCGATCATACCAGCACTACTGCACCGGATCCCATCAGAACTCCGAAGTTAAGCGTGCTTGCGCGAGAGTAATGCTACGATGGGTGACCCCCTAGGAAGTCCTCGTGTTGCACCTCCCTTTTCAATTTTTTTTGCTCCGGTTAGGGTTGCCAAGATACTTTATCCACCACATTTCTATTATCGAATCCCACGGCATCTTGGGCAAGACAACTTTGCTTCACGTGGAGGCTGGGCCAGCAAACCGAGGGCGTAGGGCTTGTGACCAGGTCTCCATCGCTCCGGTGCCCATAACTTTTGATCCGTAAGGAGTTATGCGGTGTACAACATACCGTTCCAAAGCTCTCAGAGAGCTCTACGACGGTGCCAGCCAGTTTGCTCGTTGTGCCCATTTTTGGAGGCCAAATTCGAACATTTTCATCAGTTTCGGGCCACTTTTCATCTCTAGCTCTATTTTTTCATCCCAGATCGTACGTCGTCAGCTGTTAAAAGCACGACAACCTTAATCACGGGACATTAGAGGAACCTAAGGAGCGTCAATATCACGTCTTGCGAGGATGCTGTGTTGTCGAAGCGGATGGGTTGTCGTTAAGCCATTTGGGCCTTTTGAATGGGTCATCTCTCTAGGCTGGGACTGTGAACTGTTAACACATAAAGGAATTGTGCCCTCAACATGACGTGTGCGATCATACCAGCATTAATGCACCGGATCCCATCAGAACTCTGAAGTTAATCGTGCTTGGAAGATAGTAGTACTAGGATAGGTGACCACCTGGGAAGTCCTCGTGTTGCACCCCCCATTTCAATTTTTTTTGCCCTGATTAGGGTTGCCAAGATACTTTATCCACCACATTTCTACTATCGAATCCCACGGCACCTTGGGCAAGACAACTTCGCTTCACGTGGAGGCTGGGCCAGCAAACCGAGGGCGTAGGGCTTGTGACCAAGTCTCCGTCGTTCCGGTACCCATAACTTTTGATCCGTAAGGAGCTACACGGCGCACGTTATACCGTTGCAAAGCTCTCCGAGGGCTCTACGACGGGGGCAACTAGTTTGCTCGCTGTGCCCTTTTTGGAGCCCAAAATCGAACGTTTTCATCAGTTTCGTGCCACTTTTCTATTTTTGCTCTATTTTTCCATCCCGGATCGTACGTCGTGAGCTGTTAAATGGACGACAACCGTACTCGCGGGACATTAGAGGGCCCTACAACTCATCGATATCACGTCTTGCGAGGATGCTGCATTGTTGAAGCGGATTGGTTGTCGTTAAGCCCATTGGGCCTTTTGAATGGGCCATCTCTCTAGGCTGGGAATGTGAACCGTTAACACGTAAAGGAATTGTGCCCTCAACATGACTGGTGCGATCATACCAGCACTAATGCACCGGATCCCATCAGAACTCCGAAGTTATGTGTGCTTGGGCGAGAGTAGTACTAGGATGGGTGACCCCATGGAAAGTCCTCGTGTTGCACCCCCCCTTTTCAATTTTTTTGCTCAAGTTAGGGTTGCCAAGATACTTTATCCACCACATTTTTATTATCGAACCCCACGGCACCTTGGGCAAGACAACTTCGCTTCACGTGGAGGCTGGGTCAGCAAACCGAGGGCGTAGTGTTTGTAACCATGTCTCCGTCGCTCCGGTGCCCATAACTTTTGATCCGTAAGGAGTTACGCGGCGCACAGCTTACCGTTGCAAAGCTCTCCAAGAGCTCTACGACAGGGCTAGCAAGAGTGCTAGCTGCGCCCTTTTTGGAGCCCAAAATCTAACGCTTTCATCATTTTCGGGCCACTTTTCTTCTTTTGCTCTGTTTTTCAGTCTCATATCGTACTTCGTGAGATGTTAAAAGGACGACAACCATACTCTCGGGACATTAGAGGGCCCTACAACGTGTCGGTATCCCGTCTTGCGGGGATGCTGTGTTGTTGAAGCAGATGGGTTGTCGTTAAGCCCATTGGGCCTTTTGAATGGGCCATCTCTCTAGGCTTGAACTGTGAACCGTTAATACATAAAGGAATTGTGCCCTCAATATGATGGGTGCGACCATACCAGCACTAATACACCCGATCCCATTAGAACTCTGAAGTTAAGCGTGCTTGGGCGAGAGTAGTACTAGGATGGGTGACCCCTTGGGAAGTCCTCGTGTTGCACCCCCCTTTTCAATTTTTTTTGCTCCGGTTAGGGTTGCCAAGATACCTTATCCACCACATTTCTAATATCGAATCCCATGGCACCTTGGGCAAGACAACTTCGCTTCACGTGGAGGCTGGGCCAGCAAACCGAGGGCGTAGTACTTGTGACCAAGTCTTCGTCGCTCCGGTGCCCATAACTTTTGATCCGTAAGGAGTTACGCGGCGCACAGCATACTGTTGCAAAGCTATCCGAGAGCTCTACGACAGGGGCAGCTAGCGAGCTCGCTTTGCCTTTTTTGGAGTCCAAAATCGAATGCTTTCATCAGTTTCAGGCTACTTTTCTTCTTTTGCTATGTTTTTCCATCCCGGATCGTACGTCGTGAGCTGTTAAAAGGACGACAACCTTACTCGCAGGACATTAGAGGGCCCTACAACGTGTCGATATCACGTCTTGCGAGGATACTGCGTTGTTGAAGCGGATGGGTTGTCGTTAAGCCCATTGGGCCTTTTGAATGGGCCATCTCTCTAGGCTGGGACTGTGAACCGTTAACACATAAAGGAATTGTGCCCTCAACATGACGGGTGCGATCATACCTGCACTAATGCACCGGATCCCATTAGACCTCCGAAGTTAAGCGTGCTTGGGCGAGAGTAGTACTAGGATGGGTGACCCCCTGGAAAGTCCTCGTGTTGCACCCCCATTTTCAATTTTTTTTGCTCTGGTTAGGGTTGCCAAGATACTTTATCCACCACATTTCTATTATCGAATCCCACGGCACCTTGGGCAAGACAACTTCGCTTCACGTGGAGGCTGGGCCAGCAAACCGAGGGCGTAGGGCTTGTGACCAAGTCTCCGTCGCTCCGGTGCCCATAACTTTTGATCCGTAAGGAGTTACGCGGCGCACAGCATACCGTCGCAACTCTCTTCGAGAGCTCTACGATGGGGGCAGCTAGTTTACTTGTTGTGCCCTTTTTGAAGCCCAAAATAGAACGTTTTCATCAGTTTCGGGCCACTTTTCAATTTTTGCTCTGTTTTTCCGTCTCGGATCGTACTTCGTGAGCTGTTAAAAGGATGACAACCTTACTCACGGGACATTAGAGGGTCCTACAACGCGTCGATATAACGTCTTGCGAGGATGCTGCGTTGTTGAAGTGGATGGGTTGTCGTTAAGCCCATTGGGCCTTTTGAATAGGCCATCTCTCTAGGTTGGGACTGTGAACCGTTAACACATAAAGGAATTGTGCCCTCAACATGACGGGTGCGATCATACCAGCACTAATGCATCGGATCCCATTAGAACTACGAAGTTAAGCGTGCTTGGGCGAGAGTAGTACTAGGATGGGTGACCCCCTGGGAAGTCCTCGTGTTGCACCCCCCTTTTCAATTTTTTTTGCTCCGGTTAGGGTTGCCAATGTCACGCCCCAACCCGGCCTATAAGGTTAGACTAAGGTGTGATCTAAACATTCAGGACATGTCACATACTTAACTTATGAAGATTTAACACTTATCGTTTTAGTCTAAACTCCAAAGTTTTCCGGAAAATCGGCTGTATAACGGCTGTAATTGGACTCTTTGGTTTGGCCTAATTCTCTAAACGCCTCAAATTTTTATAATCTCAAATTTCATTTCCGACTAGGATTACTATTTAACATCAATTGAAATGCCTATTGGTTATCTCGATGTCTCGTTTGATTTATAACCTAGCATGATACTTTGTCTCGTTTGTTTGTTTATCCTCGTTACAAAAGTACCTGTTTAAGATTGGATAGGTTCATTTACTTAGTCCTTACTAATACGTCATAACCTATGATAGATACTAGTGGTAATAATAGCAAAACGATCATAGTAGTGTCTAGAGTCTGTCTAGCAAATATCAATACAAACCAAAATTAGACCCCAAATTACAACGGGGGTCTTTTACATTACACATTAAACAACATGAAAGAAACAGTCTTCAAGTAGCATAGTCTTCACAAATGGCCATAAATCAAGCAAAGCACATAGGACAGGCAATCACTCCAAGGAATCATCGTTAGGCACATCGTCCTCAGGTACCTGTTCTTGATCTTCTTCACCTGAGATGATAAAAGAGGGTGAGTCCTTATGAACTCAGCGAGAGGGAACGAGAAATAAGTTTTGAAACTCATTTTTCGGTTCAGCTTATGAAATCCTTTTGCAAGCATGAATATAACAATAATATAAGTACAGGAATAGAAATACCAATCTTTCCTCCCCGAGGTTCTCTAGGAACCAAGCGAGAATACTTATTTTCCGGTTCAACTTATGAAATCCTTTTGCAAGCATGAATATAACAATAATATAAGTACAGGAACAAAAATACCGGTCTTTCCTCCCCGAGGTTCTCTAGGAACCAAGTGAGAGTACTTATACACATAGTAAAAAGGATACAGTGAGCTTTTGCTCTCAGATCAGTTCCAGAATCAGTTGTTGCGTCGACTTCAAATCATCCCCAAAACACGCCAGGTGGGTGTACTCTGGATGTACCCCAAAATCCTACGACCCAACTCTCTGAGGAAGTCTAGCCCCCAAGCGAGAGAGGGAATGGGACCATGGTAGTCACGGGTGCACCGGCAAGCCCGATGCCGCCCGGTGTGCGTGATCGCTACCATGCTGACAGGAAAGGTTGCAACCTTGTATGCAGTGCACATTTATGACATTAACATATCACGTTAGGAGGTCAACAAAGTAGGTTGCCTCCGGACAGTCATAAGATTGCACATTGACAAGTGAACAGGCAGGGCACGATAAGACAAGTAATTTCACATGAAAGGCATATAGAGTTATATGAACATTAAACGGGCAGCCATGTAACACATGTAAATCAAGCCATATAATTCATTTCGAAGTCCACGTAATCAGGTGATAGGATTATTCAATATGCAACAACATATACGTGGGTTCGGATGCAGGAAAAGCCTATTTGTCAACATGAAATGATCAAAATTACATTTAAGGTTATAAGGGCAACTACGGGCAGCCTACTAAGAGTATAATTCCACACAATATCCAAATGATCAATACTTAGCAAGCCTATCAAGTCATTAGGGTTTCCATTTCGTGCATATCCGTGCAATTTGAGCCCCCAACCAATTCAAAATCAATCTCAAGTCATGCATCATTTAATCCAACATCCTCAAACATTCAAAACAGTCCACACAACATCCCAAAGCTACAATCCCAAGCATTTAATTCAACAAGAGAAGTCACAAAAATTTTCTAAGCATAACACTAAGTGAAACCCGTACTGCAATAGGCTATTTTCTCACAATTATTAAGATAAGAAAAAAATCTCAAATTCTAGTGAATAAGATGTCAAATTAAAGCTTAAGAAGTGAACTAAAATCAGAAACAAACCTTGCATCATTTGGAGTTTGAGATCATTAGTTATAGCCGAAACAGTGGGATAGCACAAAACTGTCCAGATTTGCACACATTTCGATAATTGACGTTTTTGAGGTCCTTAGGGTCAGATTTAGCCTTAGTCCATTTCTGACAAAAATGTTCAGAACTGGTAAGTCTAGCAGTGCACCAAGTTTCATCCATTTTGGATATCATTGACTAAGTCAAATCTGGTTCGTTCTACAAGGTCAGTGCATCTGCCAAAACCTGCTTCGTTCTACAAGGTCAGTGCATCTGCCAAAACCTGCTTCATTTTTCCAGATTTCCAGATTTGGACACATTTTAAAGATTTTCCATTTTGAGGACCTTAGAGTCGAAATTAGCTTTGGCCTATTTCTGTGAAAAGTGTTCAAAACTGGCAAAAATAGTCACCTACCAATTTTCATGCATTTGAAACATCATTTGCCTAGCAAAAATTACCTCGATACAAACTGGTCAGACAGCTGTCAACAATCCGACTTCACCTATCACCACTTTCAAGCCAAGATCTTGCCATGCATGGTTGCAAAAGCTTATGAACGAACATATAACTCAAGTACAGAAGCAAAGACATACTTTTATGAGCATGCATGTGGATTTTTGAAGGATTTTCAAAAGGTTTTAGCCCTCACCTTAGCAATCAACCAAGAGGATGCACAAAAACTTGTTGAAGCAAATTTTCTTCTTCTCCTTTGCCTAGCCGAGGTTCCAACTAGAGTTTCTCTATTTCTCCTAGCTTAGTGACCAAGCTCTTAGTACATGCATGAGGTTAGAACAAGAAGAAAAGAAATGGAAGCTTAAAAACTCACCTAGGGCCGAAATGAAGACTCTATGTGCTTGTATGCATCTTTTGAGCTAACTACTTGCTTTCCTTTGCTTGGGCTTGCCTTGAATGGCCTTAGGATGATGAAGATGAGTTGTGAAGTGAAGAGAATCAGCCAAAACTGAGATTGAGAGAGAAGAATGAGAGGGAGAGAGAGAAATGTGAGGAGAGTGAGAGAAATGAGAGAAAATAGAAGCTTTTGCAATTGTTGATGCAAATGTTGGCCTTGGGCATGCAAAAATCTGATTTTGTGTCATCTTTTGAATTGTTTTAGCATGTGTATAAGAGAATGTTGGGTATTTAGGGATTTTAGATAGAATAGAATATATGATATGTTTAGAGGTTTGTGAGATTTTGTCTTGTAGTGAGTTTAAAATATAATATTTAGGTGTTAGTGGATTTTGTAGAGATTTGAATTAGAATTATAATAATAGTTAGTGGTGTTTCTAAGATTATTTATAGTCTAGTGCTTTGTGTAGGATTCTTTCTTGATTAACGTGGTGGCACGGATTCCTAGGTCTAGGGCACGAATTACGAGGTAGACACGAACTACGAGGTAAGACACGAACTTCAAGACTAATGCACGTACCTCAAGATAAATGCACGGATTTCAATGCAAATGCATGCAACCCTAGGTAAATGTACATAAACCAATACAAGGCACGTAATTCAATGCAATGCACGTAAATCGAGGTACAACTCTTAAACTTAGGTTAGGACACGCAATTCAAGGTTAGGGCACACAAAATGAGACAACGCACGCAATTCGAAGTCGAGGCACGTAAGTCGAGGATTAGGGCACATAATTCTAGGTCAAGGCACGAATGACGAGGCATGCACGAAAACCAAGACAGGGCACGTAATCCAAGATCAGTCATATCATTCTTGGTCTATGGCACACAAATCAAGGTAACATACGTTATTCGGGGTCGGGCCTCACAGCCAAGATACTTTATCCACTACATTTCTATTATCGAATCCAACGGCACCTTGAGCAAGACAACTTCGCTTCACGTGGAGGCTACGCCAACAAACCGAGGGCGTAGGGCTTGTGACCAAGTCTCCGTCGCTCCGGTGCCCATAACTTTTGATCCGCAAGGAATTACGCAGCGCATAGCATACCGTTGCAAAGCTCTCCGAGAGGTCTATGATAGGGACAACCAGCTTGCTCGCCGTGCCCTTTTGGAGCATAAAATCGAACATTTTCATCAGTTTCGGGCCACTTTTCAATTTTTGCACTGTTTTTCCGTCCCAGATCGTACATCGTGAGCTGTTAAAAGGATGACAACCTTACTCACTGGACATTAGAGGGCCCTACAACGCGTCGATATCACCTCTTTCTAGGATGCTGCGTGGTTGAAGCGGATGGATTGTTGTGAAGCCCATTGGGCCTTCTGAATGGGCCATCTCTCTAGGCTGGGAATGTGAACCGTTAACACATAAAGGAATTGTGCCCTCAACATGACGGGTGCGATCATACCAGCAGTAACGCACCGGATCCCATCAAAACTCTGAAGTTAAGCGTGCTTGGGCAAGAGTAGTACTAGGATGGGTGACCCCCTGGGAAGTGCTCGTGTTGAACCCCCCTTTTCAATTTTTTTGCTCCGGTTAGGCTTGCCACGATACTTTACCCACCACATTTCTATTATCGAATCCCACGGCACATTGGGCAAGACAACTTCGCTTCACATGGAGGCTGGGTCAGCAAACCGAGGGTGTAGGGCTTGTGACCATGTCTCCGTCGCTCCGGTGCCCATAACTTTTGATCCGTACGGAGTTACGCGGCACACAGCATAGGATTACAAAGCTCTCCAAGAGTTCTATGATAGGGGCAGCTAGCGTGCTTGCTGTGCCCTTTTTGGAGCCCAAAATCGAATGCTTTCATCAGTTTCGGGCCACTTTTCTTCTTTTGCTCTGTTTTTTCGTCCCGGATCGTACGTCGTGAGCTGTAAAAATGCTGACAACCTTACTCGCGGGACATTAGAGGGCCCTACAACGTGTCGATATCACGTCTTGCGAGGATGCAGCGTTGTTGAAGTGGATGGGTTGTCGTTAAGCCTATAGGGCCTTTTGAATGGGCCATCTCTCTAGTCTGGGAATGTGAACCGTTAACACATAAAGGAATTGTGCAGTCAATATGACGGGTGCGATCATACCAGCACTAATGCACCGGATCCCATCAAAACTCGGAAGTTAAGTGTGCTTGGGCGAGAGTAGTACTCGGATGGGTGACCCCATGGGAAGTCCTCGTGTTGCACCTCCCTTGTCAATTTTTTTTGCTCCGGTTAGGGTTGCCAAGATACTTTATCCGCCACATTTATATTATCGAATCCCACGGCATCTTGGGCAAGACAACTTCGCTTCACGTGGAGGCTGGGCCAGCAAACCCAGGGTGTAGGGTTTGTGACCAAGTCTCCGTCGCTCCGATGCCCATAACTTTTGATCGGTAAGGAGTTACGGGGCGTACATAATACGATTGCAACGCTCTCCGAGAGCTCTACGATGGGTGCAGCTAGCTTGCTTGCTGTACCTTTTTTGGAGCCCAAAATCGAACGTTTTGATCAGTTTCGGGCCATTTTTCTATTTTTGCTCTGTTTTTCCATCCCGGATCGTACGTCGTGAGCTGTTAAAAGGACAACAACCTTACTCGCGGGACACTAGAGGGCCCTACAACGGGTCGATATCACGTCTTATGAGGATGCTACGTTGTTGAAGCGGATGAGTTGTCGTTAAGCCAATTGGGCCTTTTGAATGGGCCATCTCTCTAGGCTGGGTCAGCAAACCGAGGGCGTAGGGCTTGTGACTGTGTCTCCGTCGCTCCGGTGCCCATAATTTTTGATCCGTAAGGAGTTACGCGACGCACAGCATACAGTTGCAAAGCTCTCCGGGAATTCTACGATAGGGGCAGCTAGCGTGCTCGTTGTGTCCTTTTTGGAGCCCAAAATCGAACGCTTTTATCAGTTTTGGGCCACTTTTCTTCTTTTGCTCTATTTTTCTGTCTCGGATCGTACGTCGTGAGCTTTTAAAAGGACGAGAATCTTATTCGCAGGACATTAGAGGGCCCTACAACGCGTCAATATCACGTCTTGCGAGGATGCTGCATTGTTAAAGCGGATGGGTTGTCGTTAAGCCCATTGGGTCTTTTGAATTGGCCATCTCTCTAGGCTGGGACTGTGAACCGTTAACACATAAAGGAATTGTGCCCTCAACATGATGGGTGCGATCATAACAGCACTAATGCACCGGATCCCATTAGAACTCTGAAGTTAAGCGTGCTTGGGCGAGAGTAGTACTAGGATGGGTGACACCCTGGAAACTCCTCGTGTTGCACCCCCCTTTTCAATTTTTTTTGCTCTTATTAGGATTGCCAAGATACTTTATCCACCACATTTCTATTATCGAATCCCACGGCACCTTGGGCAAGACAACTTCGCTTCACGTGGAGGCTGGGCCAGCAAACCGAGGGCGTAGGGCTTGTGACCAAGTCTCCGTCGCTCCGGTGCCCATAACTTTTGATCCGTAAGGAGTTACGCGGCGCACAGCATACCGTTGCAACGCTCTCCAAGAGCTCTACGACGGGGGCAACTAGCTTGCTCGTTGTGCCCTTTTTGGAGCCCAAAATCAAACGTTTTAATCAGTTTTAGGACACTTTTCAATTTTTGCTCAGTTTTTCCATCCCAGATCGTACGTCGTGAGCTGTTAAAAGGACGACAACCTTACTCACGGGGCATTAGAGGGCCCTACAATGCATCGATATCACGTCTTGTGAGGATGCTGCGCTGTTGAAACGGATGGGTTATCATTAAGCCCATTGGGCCTTTTGAATGGGCCATTTCTCTAGGCTGGGACTGTGAACCGTTAACACATAAAGGAATTGTGCCCTCAACATGACGGGAGTGATCATACCAGCACTAATGCACCGAATCCCATTAGAACTCTGAAGTTAAGTGCGCTTGGGCAATAGTAGTACTAGGATGGGTTACCCCCCTGGGAAGTCCTCGTGTTGCACCCCCATTTTCAATTTTTTTTGCTCCGATTAGGGTTGCCAAGATACTTTATCCACCACATTTCTATTATCGAATAGCAAAGCACCTTCGGCAAGACAACTTCGCTTCACGTGGAGGCTAGGCCAACAAACCGAGGGCGTAGGGCTTGTGACCAAGTCTCCGTCGCTCCGGTGCCCATAACTTTTGATCTGTAAGGAGTTACGCGGCGCACAGCATACCATTGCAACGCCCTCCGAGAGCTCTACGACGGGGGCAACTAGCTTGCTTGCTGTACCCTTATTGAAGCCCAAAATCAAACATTTTGATCAGTTTCGGGCCACTTTTCTTTTTTTGCTATGTTTTTCCATCCCGGATCGTACGTCGTGAGCTTTTAAAAGGACGACATCCTTACTCGCGGGACATTAGAGGACCCTACAACGCGTCGATATCACGTCTTGCGAGGATGCTACGTTGTTGAAACGGATGGGTTCTCGTTAAGCTCATTGGGCCTTCTGAATGGGCCATCTCTCTAGGCTGGGAATGTGAACCGTTAACACATAATGGAATTGTACCCTCAACATGACGGGTGCGATCATACCAGCACTAATGCACCAGATCCCATTAGAACTCTGAAGTTAAGCGTGCTCGGGCAAGAGTAGTACTAGGATGGGTGACCCCCTGAGAAGTCCTCGTGTTGCACCCCCATTTTCAAATTTTTTTGCTCCGATTAGGGTTGTCAAGATACTTTATCCACCACATTTCTATTATCGAATCCCACGGCACCTTGGGCAAGACAACTTCGCTTCACGTGGAGGTTGGGCCAGCAAACCGAGGGCGTAGTGCTTGTGACCAAGTCTCCGTCGCTCCGGTGCCCATAACTTTTGATCCGTAAGGAGTTACGCGACGCACAGTATACCGTTGCAAAGCTCTCCGAGAGCTCTACGACGGGGGCAGCTAGCTTGCTCGCTGTGCCCTTTTTGGAGCCCAAAATCGAACGCTTTCATCAGTTTCGGGCCACTTTTCTTCTTTTGCTCTGTTTTTCAATCCCGGATCGTACGTCGTGAGCTGTTAAAAGGACGACAACCTTACTCGTAGGACATTAGAGTGCCCTACAATGCATCGATATCACGTCTTGCGAGGATGCTGCGTTGTTGAAGTGGATGGGTTGTCGTTAAGGCCATTGGGCCTTTTGAATGGTCCATCTCTCTAGGCTGGGACTGTGAACTGTTAACATATAAAGGAATTGTGCCTTCAACATGATGGGTGCGATTATACCAGCACTAATGCACCGGATCCCGTTAGAACTCGGAAGTTAAGCGTGCTTGGGCGAGAGTAGTACTATGATGGGTGACCCCCTGGAAAGTCCTCGTTGTGCACCCCCTTTTCAATTTTTTTTTCTCCGGTTAGGGATGCCAAGATACTTTATCCACCACATTTCTATTATCGAATCCCACGGCACCTTGGGCAAGACAACTTCGCTTCACGTGGAGGTTGGGCTAGCAAACCGAGGGCGTAGGGCTTGTGACTAAGTGTCCGTCGCTCCGGTGCCCATAACTTTTGATCCGTAAGGAGTTACGCGGCGCACAGCATACCGTTGCAACGCACTCCAAGAGCTCTACGACGGGGGCAGCTAGTTTGCTCGCTGTGCCCTTTTTGGAGCCCAAAATCGAACGTTTTCATCAGTTTCGGGCCACTTTTCAGTTTTTGCTCTGTTTTTCCTTCCCGGATCGTACGTCGGGAGCTGTTAATAGGAAGAAACCTTACTCACGGGACATTAGAGGGCCCTACAACGCTTCGATATCATGTCTTACGAGGATGCTGCGTTGTTCAAGAGGATGGGTTGTCATTAAGCCCATTGGGCCTTTTGAATGGGCCATCTCTATAGGCTGGGACTGTGAACTGTTAACACATAAAGGAATTGTGCCCTCAACATGACGGGTGTGATCGTACCAGCACTAATGCACCGGATCCCATTAGAACTTCGAAGTTAAGCGTGCTTGGGAGAGAGTAGCACTAGGATGGCTGACCCCCTGGGAAGTCCTCGTGTTGCACCCCCCTTTTCAATTTTTTTTGCTCCGGTCAGGGTTGACAAGATACTTTATCCACCACATTTCTATTATCGAATCCCACGGCACATTGGGCAAGACAACTTCGCATCACGTGGAGGCTGGGTCAGCAAACCGAGGGCGTAGGGCTTGTGACCATGTCTCCGTCGCTCCGGTGCCCATAACTTTTGATCCGTAAGGAGTTATGCGACGCACAACATACCGTTGCAAAGCTCTCCGAGCGCTCTACGACAGGGGCAGATAGCGTGCTCGTTGTGCCCTTTTTGAAGCCCAAAATCG
Source organism: Ehretia macrophylla (assembly GCA_037974665.1). Classification (NCBI taxonomy): domain Eukaryota; kingdom Viridiplantae; phylum Streptophyta; class Magnoliopsida; order Boraginales; family Ehretiaceae; genus Ehretia; species Ehretia macrophylla. Next base: position 81,080,499 of record CM075770.1, on the reverse strand, counting down.
AACGCTTTCCTTAGTTTCGGGCCACTTTTCTTCTTTTGCTATATTTTTCCGTCCCGGATCGTATGTCGTGAGCTGTTAAAAGGACGACAACCTTACTCGCAAGACATTAGTGGGCCATACAGTGCGTCGATATCATGTCTTGCGAGGATGCTGCGTTGTTGAAGCGGATCGGTTGTCGTTAAGGCCATTGGCCCTTTTGAATGGTCCATCTCTCTAGGCTGGGATTGTGAACCGTTAACACATAAAGGAATTGTGCCCTCAACTTGACGGGTGCGATCATACCAGCACAAATGCACCGGATCCCATTAGAACTCTAAAGTTAAGCGTGCTTGGGCGAGAGTAGTACTTGGATAGGTGACCCCCTGGAAAGTCCTCGTGGTGCACCCCCTTTTCAATTTTTTTTGCTCCGGTTAGGGATGCCAAGATACTTTATCCACGACATTTCTATTATTGAATCCCACGTTACCTTGGGCAAGACAACTTCGCTTCACGTGGTGGCTGGGCCAGCAAACCGAGGGCGTAGGGCTTGTGTCCAAGTCTCCGTCGCTCCGGTGCCCGTAACTTTTGATCCGTAAGGAGTTACGCGGCGCACAGCATACCGCTGGAACGCTCTCCGAGAACTCTATGACGGGGGCAGCTAGCTTGCTCGCTATGCCCTTTTTGGAGCCCAAAATGGAAGGTTTTCATCAGTTTCGTGCCACTTTTCATCTTTTGCTCTGTTTTTCCGTCCCGGATCGTACGTCGTGAGCTGTTAAAAGGACGACAACCTTACTCACGGGACATTAGATGGCCCTACAAAGCTTCGATATCACGTCATGTGAGGATGCTGCATTGTTGAAGTGGATGGGTTGTCGTTAAGCCCATTGGGCCTTTTGAATGGGCCATCTCACTAGGCTGGGACTGTGAACCATTAACACATAAAGGAATTGTGCCCTAAACATGACGGGTGCGATCATACCAGCACTAATGCACCGGATCCCGTTAGAACTACGAAGTTAAGGGTGCTTGGGCGAGAGTAGCACTACGATGGGTGACCCCCTGGGAAGTCCTCGTGTTGCACCCCCCTTTTCAATTTTTTTTGCTCCGGTTAGGGTTGCCAAGATACTTTATCGACCACATTTCTACTATCAAATCCCACGGCACCTTGGGCTAGACAAACTCGCTTCACATGGAGGCTGGGCCAGCAAACCGGGGGCGTATGGCTTATGACCAAGTTTCCGTCACTCCGGTGCCCATAACTTTTGATCCGTATGGAGTTACGCGGCGCACAACATACCGTTGCAACGCTCTCCGAGAGCTCTACGACAGGGGCAACTAGCTTGCTCGCTGTACCGTTTTTGGAGCCCAAAATCGAACGTTTTCATCAGTTTCGGGCCACTTTTCTATTTTGGCTATGTTTTTCCATCTCGGATCATACGTCGTGAGCTGTTAAAAGGACGACAACCTTACTCGCGGGGCATTAGAGGGCCCTACGAAACGTCGATATCACATCTTGCGAGGATGCTGCGTTGTTAAAGCGGATGGGTTGTCGTTAAGCCCATTGGGTCTTTTGAATGGGCCATCTCTCTACGCTGGGACTGTGAACCGTTAACCGATAAAGGAATTATGCCCACAACATGACGGGTGCGATCAAACCAGCACTAATGCACTGGATCCCATTAGAACTCTGAAGTTAAGCGTGCTTGGGCGAGAGTAGTACTAGGATGGGTGACCCCTTGGGAAGTCCTCGTGTTGCAACCCCCTTTTCAATTTTTTTTGTTCCGGTTAGGGTTGCCAAGATACTTTATCCACCACATTTCTATTATCGAACCCCACGAAATCTTGGGCAAGACAACTTTGCTCCACGTGGAGGCTGGGTCCGCAAACCGAGGGCGTAGGGCTTGTGACCATGTCTCCGTCGCTCCGGTGCACATAACCTTTGATCTGCAAGGAGTTACGCGGCGCACAGCATACCGTTGTAAAGCTCTCCGAGAGCTCTACGACAGGGGCAGGTAGCGTGCACACTGTGCCCTTTTTGGAGCCCAAAATCGAACGCTTTCATCAGTTTCGGGCCACTTTTCTTCTTTTGCTATGTTTTTCCGTCCCAGATCGTACGTCGTGAGCTGTTAAACGGATGAACACCTTACTCGCGGGACATTAGAGGGCCCTACGATGCACCGATATCACGTCTTACGTGGATGCTGCGTTGTTGAAGCAGATGGGTTGTCGTTATGCCCATTGGGCCATTTGAATGGGCCATCTCTCTAGGCTGGGACTGTGAACCGTAAAAACATAAACGAATTGTGCCCCCAACATGACGGGTGTGATTATACCAGCACTAATGCACCGGATCCCATTAGAACTCTGAAGTTACGCGTGCTTGGGCGAGAGTAGTATTAGGATGGGTGACCCACTGGGAAGCCCTCGTGTTGCACCCCCCTTTTCAATTTTTTTTGCTCTGGTTAGGGTTGCCAAGATACTTTATCCACCACATTTCTATTATCGAGTTCCACGGCACCTTGGGCAAGATAACTTCGCTTCACGTGGAGGCTGGGTCAACAAACCGAGGGCGTAGGGCTTGTGACCATGTCTCCGTCGCTCCGGTGCCTATAACTTTTGATCCGTAATGCGTTACGCAGCGCACAGCATACCGTTGCAAAGCTCTCCGAGCGCTCTGCGACAGGGGTAGCTAGCGTGCTCGGTTTTCCCTTTTTGGAGTGCAAAATCGAACGCTTTCATCAGTTTCGGACCACTTTTCTTCTTTTGCTCTGTTTTTCCGTACCGGATCGTACGTCGTGAGCTGTTAAAGGGACGACAACCTAACTCGCTGGACATTAGAGGGCCCTACAACACGTCAATATCACATCTTGCGAGGATGCTGCATTGTTGAAGCGGATGGGTTGTCGTTAAGCCCATTGGGCCTTTTGAATGGGCCATCTCTCTAGGCTGGGACTGTGAACCGTTAACACAGAAAGTAATTGTGCCCTCAACATGACTGGTGCGATCATACCAACACTAATGCACCGGATCCCATTAGAACTCCGAAGTTAAGCGTGCATGGGCGAGAGTAGTACTAGGATGGGTGACCCCCTGGAAAGTCATCGTGCTGCACCCCTCTTTTTTATTTTTTTTGCTCCGGTTAGAGTTGCCAAGATACTTTATCCACCACATTTCTATTATCGAATCCCACGGCACCTTGGGCAAGACAACTTCGCTTCACGTGGAGGCTGCATCAGCAAACCGAGGGCGTAGGGCTTGTGACCATGTCTCCGTCGCTCCGGTGCCCATAACTTTTGATCCGTAAGGAGTTAAACGGCGCACAACATACCGTTACAATGCTCTCCAAGAGTCCTACGATAGGGGCAGCTAGCGTGCTCGATTTCCCTTTTTGGAGCCCGAAATCAAACGCTTTCATCAGTTTCGGGCCACTTTTCATCTTTTGAACTATTTTTCCGTCCCGAATCGTATGTCGTGAGCTGTTAAAAGGACGACAACCTTAATCACGGGACATTAGAAGGCTCTACAACGCGTCGATATCACGTATTGCAAGGATGCTGTGTTGTTGAAGCGGATGGGTTGTCGTTAAGCCCATTGGGCCTTTTGAATAGGCCATCTTCTAGGCTGGGACTGTGAACCGTTAACACATAAAGGAATTGTACCCTCAACATGACGGGTGCGATCATGCCATCTCTAATGCACCGGATCCCCTTAGAACTCCGAAGTTAAGCATGTTTGGGCAAGAGTAGTACTAGGATGGGTGAACCCGTGGGAATTCCTCGTGTTGCACCCCCCATTTCAATTTTTTTTGCTCCGGTTAGGGCTGCCAAGATACTTTATCCACCACATTTCTAATATTGAATCCCACGGCACCTTGGGCAAGACAACTTCTCTGCACGTGGAGGCTTGGCCAACAAACTGAGGGCGTATGGCTTGTGACCAAGTCTCCGTCGCTCCGGTGCCCATAATTTTTGATCCGTAAGGAGTTACGCGGCACACAGTATACCGTTGCAAAGCTCTCCGAGAGGTTTACGACGGGGGCAGCTAGCTTGCTTGCTGTGCCCTTTTTGGAGCCCAAAATCTAACATTTTCATCAGTTTCGAGCCACTTTTCTACTTTTGCTCTGTTTTTTCGTCCCGGATCGTACGTTGTGAGCTGTTAAACGGATGAAAACCTTACTCGCGGGACATTAGAGGGCCGTACAATGCATCGATATTACCTCTTGCGAGGATGCTACGTTGTGGAAATGGATGGATTGTCGTGAAGCCCATTGGGCCTTCTGAATGGGCCATCTCTCTAGGCTGGGATTGTGAACCGTTAACACATAAAGGATTTGTACCCTCAACATGACGGGTGCGATCATACCAGCACTAATGAACTGGATCCCATCAGAACTCCGAAGTTAAGAGTGCTTGGGCGAGAGTAGTACTAGGATGGTTGACCCTCTGGCAAGTCCTCGTGTTGTACCCCCCTTTTAAATTTTTTTTGCTCCGGTTAGGGTTGCCAAGATACTTATCCATCACATTTTTATTATCGAACCCCACGGCACCTTGGGCAAGAAAACTTCGCTTCACGTGGTGGCTGGGTCAGCAAACCGAGGGCGTAGAGCTTGTGTCCATGTCTCCGTCGCTCCGGTGCCCATAACTTTTAATCTGTAAGGAGTTACGCGGCGCATAGTATACCGTTGCAAAGCTCTCCGAGAGCTCTACGACAGGGGCAGCTAGCTTGCACCCTGTGCCCTTTTTGGAGTCCAAAATCGAACGTTTTCATTAGTTTTGGGCCACTTTTCTATTTTTGCTCCATCTTTTCATCCCGGATCGTACGTCGTGAGTTGTTAAAAGGACGACAACCTTACTCGCGGGACATTAGAGGGCCCTACAACGCGTCGATATCACGTCTTGCGAGGATGTTGCGTTGTTGAAGCGGATGGGTTGTCGTTAAGCCCATTGGGCCTTCTGAATGGGCCATCTCTCTAGACTGGGACTGTGAACCGTTAACACATAAAGGAATTGTGCCCTCAACATTACGGGTGAGATCATACAAGCACAAATGCACCAGATCCCATCAGAACTCCGAAGTTAAGCGTGCTTGGGCGAGAGTAGTACTAGGCTGGCTTCCCCCCTGGGAAGTCTTCGTGTTGCCCCCCCATTTTAAATTTTTTTTGCTTCGGTTAGGGTTGCCAAGATTCTTTATCCACAACATTTCTATTATCGAACCCCACGGCACCTTGGGCAAGACAACTTCAATTCACGTGGAGGCTTGGCCAGCAAACCGAGGGCGTTTGGCTTGTGACCAAGTCTCCGTCGCTCCGGTGCCCATAACTTTTGCTCCGTAAGGAGCTACGCGGCGCACAGCATACCGTTGCAACGCTCTCTAAGAGCTCTACGACGGGGGGAGAAGCTTGCTCGCTGTGCCCTTTTTTGTGCCCAAAATCGAACGCTTTCATCAGTTTTAGGCCACTTTTCTTCTTTTGAACTGTTTTTTCGTTGCGGATCCTACGTCGTGAGCTGTTAAAAGGACGACAACGTAACTCGCGTGACAATATAGGGCCATACAACACGTCCATATCACGTCTTGCGAGGATTCTGAGTTGTTGAAGCTAATGGGTTTTCGTGAAGCCCATTGGGCCTTTTGAATGGGCTAGCTCTCTGTGCTGCGGCTGTGAACCGTTAACACATAAAGGAATTGTGCCCTCAACATGACGGGTGCGATCATACCAGCACTAATGCACCGGATCCCATTAGAGCTTTGAAGTTAAGCATGCTTGGGCGAGAGTAGTACTAGGATGGGTGACCCCCTGGAAAGTTCTCGTGTTGCTCCCCCCTTTAAATTTTTTTTTGCTCCGGTTAGGGTTGCCAAGATACTTTATCCACCACATTTCTATTATCGAATCCCCCGGCACCTTGGGCAAGACAACTTCGCTTTACGTGGAGGCTGGGCCAGCAACCTGATGGTGTAGGGCTTGTGACCAGGTCTCCGTCGCTTTGGTGCCCATAACTTTTGATCCTTAAGGTGTTACGCAGTACACAGTATACCGTTGCAACGCTCTCCGAGAGCTCTACAACGGGGGAAACTAGCTTGCTCGCTGTACCGTTTTTGGAGCCCAAAATCGAACGTTTTCATCAATTTTGGGCCACTTTTCAATTTTTGCTCTGTTTTTCCATCCCAGATCGTACGTCGTGAGCTGTTAAAAGGACGACAACTTTACTCATGGGGCATTAGAGGGCCCTACAATGCATCGATTTCACGTCTTGTGAGGATGCTGCATTGTTGAAGCGGATGGGTTGTCGTTAAGCCCATTGGGCCTTTTGAATGGGCCATCTCTCTAGCTTGGGACTGTGAACCATTAACACATAAAGGAATTGTGCCCTCAACATGACGGGTACGATCATACCAGCACTAATGCACCAGATCCCATCAGAACTCCGAAGTTAAGCGTGCTTGGGCGAGAGTAGTACTAGGATGGGTGACCCCCTGGGAAGTGCTCGTGTTGCACCACCATTTTCAATTTTTTTTGCTCCGGTTAGGGTTGCCAAGATACTTTATCCACCACATTTCTATTATCGAACCCCACGGCACCTTGGGCAAGACAACTTTGCTTCACGTGGAGGCTTGGCCAGCAAACCGAGGGCGTTTGGCTTGTGACCAAGTCTCCGTCGCTCCGGTGCCCATAACTTTTGATCCGTAAGGAGTTACGCGGTGCACAGCATACCGTTGCAACGCTCTCCGAGAGCTCTACGACGGCGTCAACTAGCTTGCTCGCTATACCCTTTTTGGAGCCCAAAATCGAACGCTTTCATCAGTTTCGGGCCACGTTTCTTCTTTTGCTTTGTTTTTTCGTCCCGGATCGTACGTCGTGAGATGTTAAAAGGACGACAACCTTACTAGTGGGACATTAGAGGGCCCTACAACGCGTCGATATCACGTCTTGCGAGGATGCTGCGTTGTTGAAGCAGATGGGTTGTCGTTAAGCCCATTGGGCCTTTTGAATGGGCCATCTCTCTAGGCTGGGACTGTGAACCGTTAACACATAAAAGAATTGTGCCCTTAATGTGACGGGTGCAATCACACCAGCACTAATGCACCAGATCCCATTAGAACTCCGAAGTTAAGCGTGCTTGGGCTAGAGTAGTACTAGGAAGGTGACCCCCTGGGAAGTCCTCATGTTGCAACCCCCCTTTTCAATTTTTTTTGCTCCGGTTAGGGTTGCCAAGATACTTTATCGACAAAATTTCTATTATCGAATCCCACGGCACCTTGTGCAGGACAACTTCGCTTCACGTGCAGGCTGGGCCAGCAAACCGAGGGAGTAGGGCTTGTGACCAAGTCTCCGTCACTGTGGTGCCCTTAACCTCTGATCCGTAAGGAGTTACGCGGCGCCCAACATACCGTTGGAACGCTCTCCAAGAGTTCTACGATAGGGGCAGCTAGCTTGCTTGCTGTGCCCTTTTTGAAGCCCAAAATCGAACGCTTTCATCAGTTTCTGGCCACTTTTCTTCTTTTGCTATGTTTTTTCGTCCCGGATCGTACGTCGTGAGATGTTAAAAGGACGACAACCCTACTAGCCGGACATTAGAGGGCCGTACAACGCGTCGATATCACGTCTAGCGAGGATGCTGCGTTGTTGAAGCAGATGGGTTGTCGTTAAGCCCATTAGGCCTTTTGAATGGGCCATCTCTCTAGGCTGGGACTGTGAACTGTTAACACATAAAGGAATTGTGCCCTCAACGTGACGGGTGCAATCATACCAGCACTAATGCACCAGATCCCATCAGAACTCCGAAGTTAAGCGTGCTTGGGCTAGAGTAGTACTTGGATGGTGACCCCTTGGGAAGTCCTCATGTTGCACCCCCCTTTTCAATTTTTTTTGCTCCGGTTAGGGTTGCCAAGATACTTTATTCGCAACATTTCTATTATCGAATCCCACGGCACCTTGGGTAGGACAACTTCGTATCCCGTGGAGGCTGGGCCAGCGAACCGAGGGCATAGGGCTTGTGACCAAGTCTCCGTCACTGCGGTGCCCTTAACTTTTGATCCGTAAGGAGTTACGCAGCGTATAGCATACCGTTACAAAGCTCTCTGAGAGCACTACAATAGGGGCAGCTAGCTTGCACCCTGTGCCCATTTTGGAGCCCAAAATCGAACGTTTTCATTAGTTTTAGGCCACTTTTCTATTTTTGCTATGTTTTTCCATCCCGGATCGTACGTCGTGAGTTGTTAAAAGGATGAAAACCTTACTCGCGGGACATTAAAGGGCCCTACAACTCGTCGATATCACGTCTTGTGAGGATGCTGCGTTGTTGAAGCGGATGGGTTGTCGTTATGCCCATTGGGCCTTCTGAATAGGCAATCTCTCTAGGCTGTGACTGTGAACCTTTAACACATAAAGGAATTGTGCCCTCAACATGACGGGTGCGATCATACCAGCACTAATGCACCAGATCCCATCAGAACTCCAAAGTTAAGCGTGCTTGGGCGAGAGTAGTACTAGGATGGGTGACCCCCTGGGAAGTCCTAGTGTTGCACCCCCATTTTCAATTTTTTTTTGCTCCGGTTAGGGTTGCGAAGATTCTTTATCCCCCACATTTCTATTATCGAACCCCACGGCACCTTGGGCATGACAACTTCGCTTCACGTGGAGGCTGGGCCAGCAAACCGAGGGCGTTGGGCTTATGACCAAGTCTCCGTCGCTCCGGTGCCCATAACTTTTGATCCGTAAGGAGTTACGCGGCGCACAGCATACCGTTGCAACGTTCTCCAAGAGCTCTACGACGGGGGCAGCTACCTTTATCGCTTTGCCCTTTTGGGAGTCCAAAATCGAACGCTTTCATCAATTTCGGGCCATTTTTCTTCTTTTGCTATGTTTTTTCTTTGCGGATCATACGTCGTGAGATGTTAAAAGGACGACAACCTTACTCGCGGGACATTAGAGGGCCCTACAACACGTTGATATCATGTCTTGTGAGGATGCTGTGTTGTTGAAGCGGATGGGTTGTCGTTAAGCCCATTGGGCCTTCTGAATGGGCCATCTCTCTTGGCTGGGACTGTGAACCGTTAACACATAAAGGAATTGTGCCCTCAACATGACGGGAGTGATCATACCAGCACTAATGCATCGGATCCTATTAGAACTCCGAAGTTAAGCGTGCTTGGGCGAAAGTAGTACGAGGATGGGTGACCTCCTGGGAAGTCCTCGTGTTGCACCCCGCTTTTCACCCTTTTTTGCTCCCGTTTGGGTTGCCAAGATACTTTATCCACCACATTTCTATTATCGAACCCCACGGTACTTGGGCAAGACAACTTCGCTTCACATGGAGGCTGGGTCATCAAACCGAGGGCGTAGGGCCTGTGACCAGGTCTTTGTCGCTCCGGTGCCCATAACTTTTAATCCGTAAGGAGTTACGCGGCGCATAGCATACCATTCCAAAGCTCTCCGAGAGCTCTACGACAAGGGTATCAAACTTACTCCCTTTGCCCTTTTTGGAGCCGAAAATCGAACGTTTTCATCAGTTTTGGGCCACTTTTCTATTTTTGCTCTGTTTCTTGGTCCCAGATCGTACGTCGTGAGCTGTTAAAAGGACAACAACCTTACTCGCGGGACATTAGAGGGCCCTACAACGCGTCGATATCACGTCTTTCGAGGATGCTGCGTTGTTGAAGCGGATGGGTTGTCGTTGAGCCCATTGGGCCTTTTGAATGGGCCATCTCTCTAGGTTGGGAATGTGAACCGTTAACACATAAAGGAATTATGCCCTGAACATGACTGGTGCGATCATACAAGCACTAATACACGGGATCCCATCAGAACTCCGAAGTTAAGCGTGTTTGGACGAGAGTAGCACTAGGATGGGTGACCCCCTGGGAAATCTTCATGTTGCACCCCGCTTTTCAATTTTTTTTGCTCCGGCTAGGGTTGCCAAGTTACTTTATCCGCCACATTTCTATTATCGAACCCCACGGCACCTTGGGCAAGACAACTTCGCTTCACGTGGAGCCTGCGTCAGCAAACCGAGGGCGTAGGGCTTGTGCCCAGGTCTCCGTCGTTCCGGTGCCCATAACTTTTGACCCGTAAGGAGTTACGTGGCACACAGTATACCGTTGCAAAGCTCTCCGAGAGCTCTACGACGAGGGTATCAAACTTGCTCCCTGTGCCCATTTTGGAGCCCAAAATCGAACATTTTCATCAATTTTGGGCCATTTTTCTATTTTTGCACTGTTTTTCTGTCCCGGATCGTACGTCGTGAGCCGTTAAAAGGACAACAACCTTACTCGCGGGCTAATAGAGGGCCCTACAACGCGTCGATATTACGTCTTTCAAGGATTCTGCGTTGTTGAAGCGGATGGGTTGTCGTTGAGCCCATTGGGCCTTTTGAATGGGCCATCTCTCTAGGTTGGGAATGTGAATCGTTAACACGTAAAGGAATTGCGCCCTGAACATGACTGGTACGATCATACCAGCACTAATGCACGGGATCCCATCAGAACTCCGAAGTTAAGCGTGTTTGGGCAAGAGTAGTACTAGGATGGGTGACCCCCTTGGAACTCCTCGTGTTGCACCCCGCTTTTCAATTTTTTTTGCTCCGGTTAGGGTTGCCAAGATACTTTATCCACCACATTTCTATTATCGAACCCTACGGCACCTTGGGCAAGACAACTTCGCTTCACGTGGAGGCTAGGCCAACAAACCGAGGGCGTAGGGCTTGTGACCAAGTCTCTGTCACTGCGGTGCCCATAACTTTTGATCCGTAAGGAGTTACGCGGCACACAGCATATCGTTCCAAAGCTCTCTGAGAGCTCTACGACAGGGGTAGCAAACTTGCTCCCTATGCCCATTTTGGAGCCCAAAATCGAACATTTTCATTGGTTTTGGGCCACATTTCCATTTTTGGCATGTTTTTTCATCCCGGATCGTACGTCGTGAGCTGTTAAAAGGACAACAACGTTGCTCGCTGGACATTAGAGGGCCCTACAACGCGTCGATATCACGTCTTTCAAGGATGCTGCGTTGTTGAAGCGGATGGGTTGTCTTTGCGCCCATTGGGCCTTTTGAAAGGGCCATCTCTCTAGGTTGGGAATGTGAACCGTTAACACATAAAGGAATTGTGCCCTGAACATGACTGGTGCGATCATACCAGCACTAATGCACGGGATCCCATCAGAACTCCGAAGTTAAGCGTGTTTGGGCGAGAGTAGCACTAGGATCGGTGACCCTCTGGGAAGTCCTCGTGTTGCACCCCCCTTTTCAATTTTTTTTGCTCCTGTTAGGGTTGCCAAGATACTTTATCCACCAAATTTCTAATATCGAATCCCACGGCACTTTGGGCAAGACAACTTCGCTTCCCGTGGAGGCTGGGCGAGCAAACCGTGGGCGTAGGGCTTGTGACCAGGTCTCCTTCGCTCCGGTGCCCATAACTTTTGATCCGTAAGGAGTTTCGCGGCGCACAGCATACCGTTGCAAAGCTCCCCGAGAGCACTACGACAGGGGTAGCAAACTTGCTCCCTGTGCCCATTTTGGAGCCCTAAATCGAACGTTTTCATAAGTTTTGGGCCACTTTTCTATTTTTGCTCTGTTTTTCCGTCCCGGATCGTACGTCGTGAGCTGTTAAAAGGACAACAACCTTACTCGCAGGATATTAGAGGGCCCTACAACGCGTCGATATCACGTCTTTTGAGGATGCTGCGTTGTTGAAGTGGATGGGTTGTCGTTGAGCCCATTGGGCCTTTTGAATGGGCCATCTCTCTAGGTTGGGAAAGTGAACCGTTAACACATAAAGGAATTGTGCTTTGAACATGACTGGTGCGATCATACAAGCACTAATGCACGGGATCCCATTAGAACTCCGAAGTTGAACGTGTTTGGGCAAGAGTAGTACTAGGATTGGTGACCCCCTTGGAAGTCCTCGTGTTGCACCCCGCTTTTCAATTTGTTTTGCTCCGGTTAGGGTTGCCAAGATACTTTATCCACCACATTTCTATTATCGAACCCCACGGCACCTTGGGCAAGACAACTTCGCTTCACGTGGAGGCTAGGCCAGCAAACCGAGGGCGTAGGGCTTGTGACCAAGTCTCCGTCACTGCGGTGCCCATAACTTTTGATCCGTAAGGAGTTACGTGGCGCACAGCGTACCGTTCCAAAGCTCTCTGAGAGCTCTACGACAGGGGTAGCAAACTTGCTCCCTTTGCCCATTTTGGAGCCCAAAATCGAATATTTTCATTGATTTTGGGCCACTTTTCCATTTTTGCTCTATTTTTTCGTCCCGGATCGTACGTCGTGAGTTGTTAAAAGGACAACCACCTTACTCGCGGGACATTAGAGGGCCCTACAACACGTCGATATCATGTCTTTCGAGGATGCTGCGTTGTTGAAACGGATGGGTTGTCGTTGAGCCCATTGGGCCTTTTGAATGGGCCATTTCTCTAGGTTGGGAATTTGAACCGTTAACACATAAAGGAATTGTGCCCTGAACATGAGGCCTTTCGAATGGTCACAAACCGAGGGCGTAGGGCTTGTGACCAGGTCTCCGTCGCTCCAGTGCCCATAACTTTTGATCCGTAAGGAGTTACGCGGCGCACAGCATACCGTTGCAAAGCTCTCCGAGAGCTCTACGAAAGGGGCAGCTAGCTTGCTTGTTGTGCCCTTTTTGGAGACCAAAATCGAACATTTTCATCAGTTTCGTGCCACTTTTCTACTTTTGCTTTGTTTTTCCATCCCGGATCGTACGTCGTGAGATGTTCAAAGGACGACAACCTTACTCGCGGGACATTAGACGGCCCTAGAATGCGTCGATATCACGTCTTGCGAGGATGCTGCGTTGTTGAAGCTGATGGATTGTCGTTAAGCCCATTGGGCCTTGTGAATTGGCCATCTCTTTATGCTGGGATTGTGAACCGTTAACACATAAAGGAATTGTACCATCAACATGACGGTTGCGATCATACCAGCACTAATACACCGGATCCCATCAAAACTCCGAAGTTATGCATGCTTGGGCGAGAGTAGTACTAGGATGGGTGAACCCCTGGGAAGTGCTCGTGTTTCACTCTGCTTTTCAAATTTTTTTTCTCCGGTTAGGGTTGCCAAGATACTTTATCCACCATATTTCTATTATCAAACACCACGGCACCTTGGGCAAGACAACTTCGCTTCACGTGGAGGCTGGGCCAGCAAACCGAGGGCGTTGGTCTTGTGACCAAGTCTCCATCGCTCCGGTGCCCATAACTTTTGATCCGTAAGGAGTTACGCGGTGCACAGCATACCGTTGCAACGTTCTTCGAGAGCTCTACGACGGGGGCAGCTAGCTTGCTCGATGTTCCCTTTTTGGAGAACAAAATCGAACGCTTTCATCAGTTTCGGGTAACTTTTTTCTTTTGCTCTGTTTTTTCGTTTCGGATCGTACGTCGTGAGCTGTTAAAATGACGACAACCTTACTCGCGGGACATTAGAGAGCCCTACAACACGTCGATATCACGTCTAGCGAGGATGCTGCGTTGTTGAAGTGGATGGGTTGTCGTTAAGCCCATTGGGCCTTCTGAATGGGCCATCTCTCTAGGCTGGGACTGTGAACCGTTAACAAATAAAGGAATTGTGCCCTGAACATGACTGGTGCGATCATTCCAGCACTAATGCACGGGATCCCATCAAAACTCCGAAGTTAAGCGTGCTTGGGCGAGAGTAGTACTAGGATGGGTGACCCCTGGGAAGTCCTCGTGTTGCACCCCACCTTTCAATTTTTTTTGCTCCGATTAGGGTTGCCAAGATACTTACCCACCACATTTCTATTTTCGAACCCCATGGCACCTTGGGCAAGACAACTTCACTTCACGTGGAAGCTGGGCCAGCAAACCGAGGGTGTAGGTCTTGTGACCAGGTCTCCGTCGCTCCGGGGCCCAAAACTTTTGATCCGTAAGGAGTTACGTGGCACACAACATACCGGTGCAAAGCTCTCCGAGAGCTCTACGACAGGGGCAGCTAGCTTGCTTGCTGTGCCCTTCTTGGAGCCCAAAATCGAACGTTTTCATCAGTTTTGGGCCAATTTTCTATTTTTGCTTCGTTTTTCCATCCCGGATCGTACGTCGTGAGCTGTTAAAAGGATGACAACCTTACTCGTGGGACATTAGGGGGCCCTACAACGCGTCGATATCACATCTTGCGAGGATGCTGCGTTGTGGAAGAAGCTGGGTTGTCGTTAAGGCCATTGGGCCTTTTGAATGGGCCATCTCTCTAGGCTGGGACTGTGAACCGTTAACGCATAAAGGAATTGTGCCCTCAACATGACGAGTGCGATCATACCAGCACTAATGCACTGGATCCCATAAGAACTCCGAAGTTAAGCGTGCTTGGGCGAGAGTAGTGCTAGAATGGGGGACCCCTTGGGAAGTCCTCGTGTTGCACCCCCTTTTCAATTTTTTTTGCTCCGGCCACAGTTACCAAGATACTTTATCCACCACATTTCTATTATCGAACCCCACGGCACCTTAGGCAAGACAACTTCGCTTCACGAGGAGGCTGGGCCAGCAAACCGAGGGCGTAGGGCTTGTGACCAAGTGTCCGTCACTGCGGTGCCCATAACTTTTAATCCGTAAGGAGTTACACGGCGCACAACATACAGTTCCAAAGCTCTCCGAGAGCTCTACGATAGGGGTAGCAAACTTGCTCCCTTTACCCTTTTTGGAGCCGAAAATCAAACGTTTTCATCAGTTTTGGGCCACTTTTTCTATTTTTGCTCTGTTTTTCGGTCCTAGATCGTACGTCGTGAGCTGTTAAAAGGACAACAACCATACTCGCGGGATATTAGAGGGCCCTACAACACGTTGATATCACGTCTTTCGAGGATGCTGCGTTGTTGAAGCGGATGGGTTGTCGTTGAGCCTATTGGGCCTTTTGAATGGACCATCTCTCTAGGTTGGGAATGTGAACCGTTAACACACAAATGAATTGTGCCCTGAACATGACTGGTGCGATCATACAAGCACTAATGCACGGGATCCCATCAGAACTACGAAGTTAAGCGTGTTTGGGCGAGAGTAGCACGAGGATGAGTGACCCCGTGGGAAGTCCTCGTGCTGTACCCCGCTTTTCAATTTTTTTTGCTCCGGTTAGGGTTGCCAAGATAATTTATCCACCACATTTCTATTATCGAACCCCACGGCACCTTGGGCAAGACAACTTCGCTTCACGTGGAGGCTGGGCCAGCAAACCAAAGGCGTAGGGCTTGTGACCAAGTCTCCATCACTACGGTGCCCATAACTTTTAATCCGTAAGTTGTTACGCGGTGCACAGCATACCGTTCCAAAGCTCTCCAAGAGCTCTACGACAGGGGCAGCAAACTTGTTCCTTGTGCCTTTTTTTGAGCCCAAAATCGAACGTTTTCATCAGTTTTGGGCCACTTTTCTATTTTTGCTCTGTTTTTCCATCCTGGATCGTACGTCGTGAGATGTTAAAAGGACAAAAACCTTACTCTCTGGACATTAGAGGGCCCTACAACGCATCGATATCACGTCTTTTGAGGATGCTGCATTGTTGAAGCAGATGGGTTATCGTTGAGCCCATTGGGCCTTTTGAATGGGCCATCTCTACAGGTTAGGAATGTGAACCGTTAAGACATAAAGGAATTGTACCCTGAACATGATGGTGCGATCATACAAGCACTAATGCATGGGATCCCATCAGAAGTCCGAAGTTAAGCGTGTTTGGGCAAGAGTAGTACTAGGATCGGTGACCCCCTGGGAAGTCCTCGTGTTGCACCCACCTTTTCAATTTTTTTTGCCCTGGTTAGGGTTGCCAAGATACTTTACCCACCACATTTCTATTATCGAAGCCCACGGCACCTTGGGCAAGACAACTTCGCTTAACGTGGAGGCTGGGCCAAGAAACCGAGGGCGTAGGGCTTGTGACCAGGTCTCCGTCGTGCCGGTGCCCATAATTTTTGATCCGTAAGGAGTTACGCGGCGCACAGCATACCGTTGCAAAGCTCTCTGAGAGCTCTACAACAGGGACAGCTAGCTTGCTCGCTGTACCCTTTTTGGAGCCCAAAATTGAATGTTTTCATTAGTTTCGGGCCACTTTTCTGCTTTTGCTCTGTTTTTCCATCCCGGATCGTGCGTCGTGAGATGTTAAAAGGACGACAAGCTTACTCGCAGGACATTAGAGGGCCCTACAATGCGTCGATATCACCTCTTGCGTGGATGCTGCGTTGTTGAAGCAGATGGGTTGTCGTTAACCCCATTAGGCCTTTTGAATGGGCCATCTCTCTAGGCTAGGACTGTGAACTGTTAACACATAAAGGAATTGTGCCCTCAACATGACGGTTGCGATCATACCAGAACTAATGCACCGGATCCCATCAAAACTCCGAAGCTAAGCGTGCTTGGGCGAGAGTAGTATTAGGATTGGGGACCCCTTAGGAAGTCCTCGTGTTGCACCCCCCGTTTTAAATTTTTTTTTGCTCCGGTTAGGGTTGCCAAGATACTTTATCCACCACATTTCTATTATCGAACCCCACGGCACCTTGGGCAAGACAACTTCGCTTCACGTGGAGGTTGGGCCAGCAAACCGAGGGCGTAGGGCTTGTGACCAAGTCTCCGTTGCTGCGGTGCCCATAACTTTTGATCCATAAGGAGTTACGCGGCGTACAACATACCGTTCCAAAGCTCTTCGAGAGCTCTACGACAAGGGCATCAAGCTTGCTCCCTGTGCCCTTTTTGGAGCCCAAAATTGAACGTTTTCATTAGTTTTGGGCCAATTTTCTACATTTGCTATGTTTTTCCGACCCGGATCCTACGTCATGAGCTGTTAAAAGGACGACAACTTTACTCGCAGAACATTATTGGGCCCTACAACTCGTCGATATCACGTCTTGCGAGGATGCTGCGTTGTTGAAGCGGATGGGTTGTCGTTGAGCCCATTGGGCCTTTTGAATAGGCCATCTCTCTAAGATGGGACTGTGAACCATTAACACATAAAGGAATTGTGCCCTGAACTTGACTGGTGCGATCATACCAGCACTAATGCATGGGATCCCATCAGAACTCCGAAGTTAAGCGTGTTTGGGCGAGAGTAGTACTAGGATCGGTGACCCCCTTGGAAGTCCTTGTGTTGCGCCCCCCTTTTCAATTTTTTTTGCTCCGGTTACGGTTGCCAAGATACTTTATCCACCACATTTTATTATCGAACACCACGGTACCTTGGGCAAGACAACTTCGCTTCACGTGGAGGCTGGGCTAGCAAACCGAGGGCGTAGGGCTTGTGACCAGGTCTCCGTCACTCCGATGTCCATAACTTTTGATCCGTAAGAAGTTACGCGGCGCACAGCATACCGTTGCAAAGCCCTTCGCGAGCTCTACGACAGGGGCAGCTCGTCTGCTCGCTGTGCCCTTTTTGGAGCCCAAAATTGAACATTTTCATCTGTTTCGGGCCACTTTTTTTCTTTTGCTTTGTTTTTCCATCCCAGATCGTACGTCGTGAGATGTTAAAAGGTCGACAACCTTACTCGCGAGACATTAGAGGGCCCTACAACGGGTCGATACCACGTCTTGCGAGGATGCTACGTTGTTGAAGTGGATGGGTTGTCGTTAAGCCCATTGGGCCTTTTGAATGGGGCATCTCTCTAGGTTGGGACTGTGAACCACTAACACTTAAAGGAATTGTACCCTGAACATGTCGGGTGTGATCATACCAGCACTAATGCACGGGATCCCATCAGAACTCCAAAGTTAAGCGTGTTTGGGCGAGAGTAGTACTAGGATGGGTGACCACCAGGGAAGTCCTCGTGTTGCACCCCCATTTTCAATTTTTTTTGCTCCGGTTACGGTTGCCAAGATACTTTATCCACCACATTTTATTATCGAACCCCATGGTACCTTGGGCAAGACAACTTCGCTTCACGTGGAGGCTGGGCCAGCAAACCTAGGGCGTAGGTCTTGCGACCAGGTCTCCATCACTCCGATGCCCATAACTTTTGATCCGTAAGAAGTTACGCGGCGCACAGCATACCGTTGCAAAGCTCTCCGCGAGCTTTACGACAAGGGCTGCTAGCCTGCTCGCTGTGCCCATTTTGGAGCCCAAAATTGAACATTTTCATCAGTTTTGGGCCACTTTTGTTCTTTTGCTCTGTTTTTCCATCCCGGATCGTACGTCGTGAGATGTTAAAAGGACGACAACCTTACTCACGAGACATTAGAGGGCCCTACAACGGGTCGATACCACGTCTTGCGAGGATGCTGCGTTGTTGAAGCGGATGGGTTGTCGTTAAGACCATTGGGCCTTTTGAATGGGCCATCTCTCTAGGATGGGACTGTGAACCGTTAACACAAAAAGGAATTGTGCCCTCAACATGACGGGTGCGATCATATCAGCACTAATGCACCGGATCCCATCAGAACTCCGAAGTTAAGCGGGCTTGGGCGCGAGTGGTACTAAGATGGGTGAACCCCTAGGAAGTCCTAGTGTTGCACCCCCCTTTTCAATTTTTTTTGCTCCGATTAGGGTTGCCAAGATACTTTATCCACCACATTTCTATTATCGAACCCCACGGCACCTTGGGCAAGACAAGTTCGCTTCACGTGGAGGCTGGGCCAGCAAACCGACGGCGTAGGCTTGTGACCAAGTCTCCGTCACTGCGGTGCCCATAACTTTTGATTCGTAAGTTGTTACGCGGCGCACAGCATATTGTTCCAAAGCTCTCCGAGAGCTCTACGACAAGGGCAGCTAACTTGCTCCCTGTGCCCTTTATGGAGCCCAAAATCTAACGTTTTCATCAGTTTTGGCCCACTTTTCTTGTTTTCCTCTATTTTTCTGTCCCGGATTGTACGTCCTGAGCTATTAAAAGGACGACAACCTTACTCGCGGGACATTAGAGGGCCCTACAAGGCGTCGATATCACGTCTTGCGAGGATGCTGCGTTGTTGAAGCGGATGGGTTATCGTTAAGCCCATTGGGCCTTCTGAATGGGCCATCACTCTTGGCTGGGACTGTGAACCGCTAACACATAAAGGAATTATGCCCTGAACATGTCGGGTGCTATCATACCAGCAATAATGCACCGGATCCCATCAGAACTCCGAAGTTAAGCGTGCTTGGGCGAGAGTTGTACTAGGATGGGTGACCCCCTGGGAAGTCCTCGTGTTGCACCCTCCTTTTCAATTTTTTTTGCTCCGGTTAGGGTTGTCAAGATATTTTATCCACCATATTTCTATTATCGAACCCCACGTCACCTTGGGCAAGACAATTTAGCTTCACGTGGAGGCTGGGTCAGCAAACCGAAGGCGTAGGGCTTGTGACCATGTCTCCGTCGCTCCGGTGCCCATAACTTTTGATCCGTAAGGAGTTACGCGGCGCACAGCATACTGTTGCAAAGCTCTCCGAGAGCTCTACGACAGGGGCAGCTAGCTTGCTCGCTGTGCCCTTTTTGTAGCCCAAAATCGAACGCTTTCATCAGTTTCGGTCCACCTTTCTTCTTTTGCTCTGTTTTTTTGTCCCGGATAGTACGTCGTGAGTTGTTAAAAGGACGACAACCTTACTCGCGGGACATTAGAGGGCCCTACAACTCGTCAATATCACGTCTTGCGAGGATGCTGCGTTGTTGAAGTGGATGGGTTGTCGTTAAGCCTATTGTGCCTTTTGAATGGGCCATCTCTCTAGGCTGGGACAGTGAACCGTTAACACATAAAGGAATTGTGCCCTCAACGTGACGGGTGCGATTATGCCAGCACTAATGCACCAGATTCCATTAGAACTCCAAAGTTACGCATGTTTGAGCTAGAGTAGTACTAGGATGGGTGACCCCCTGGGAAGTCCTCATGTTGCACCCACCTTTTCAATTTTTTTTGCCCCAGTTAGGGTTGCGAAGATACTTTATACCACATTTCTATTATTGATTCCCACGGCACCTTGGGCAAGACAACTTCACTTCACGTGGAGGCTGGGCCAGCAAACCGAGGGCGTAGGGTTTGTGACGAAGTCTCCGTCACTGCGGTGCCCATAACTTTTGATCCGTAAAGAGTTATGCGGCGCACAGCATTCCGTTCCAAAGCACTCCTACTGTTCTACGACAGGGGCAGCTAGCTTGCTCCCTGTGCCATTTTTGGAGCCCAAAATCGAACTTTTTCATTAGTTTTGGTCCTCTTTTCTATTTTTGCTCTGTTTTTCTGTCCCGGATCGTACGTCGTGCGTTGTTAAAAGGACGATAACCTTAATCGCGGGATATTAGAGGGCCCTACAACACGTCGATATCACGTCTTGCGAGGATGCAGCGTTGTTGAAGCGGATGGGTTGTCGTTAAGCCCATTGGGCCTTCTGAATGGGCCATCTCTCAAGGATAGGACAGTGAACCGTTAATACATAAAGGAATTATGCCCTGAACATGACTGGTGCGATCATACAAGCACTAATACACGGGATCCCATCAGAACTCCGAAGTTAAGCGTGTTTGGACGAGAGTAGCAGTATGATGGGTGACCCCCTTGGAAGTCTTCGTGTTGCACCCCGCTTTTCAATTTTTTTTGCTCCGGCTAGGGTTGCCAAGATACTTTATCCACCACATTTCTATTATCGAACCCCACGGCACCTTGGGGAAGACAACTTCGCTTAACGTGGAGGCTGGGCCAGCAAACCGAGGGCGTAGGGCTTGTGACCAAGTGTCCGTCACTGTGGTGCCCATAACTTTTAATCCGTAAGGAGTTACGCGGCGCACAGCATACCGTTCCAAAGCTCTCCGAGAGCTCTACGACAGGGGTAGCGAACTTGCTCCCTGTGCCCATTTTCGAGTTATAAATCGAACGTTTTCATCAGTTTTAGGCCACTTTTCTACTTTTGCTCTGTTTTTCCGTCCCGGATCGTACGTCGTGAGCTGTTAAAAGGACAACAACCTTACTCGCGGTATATTAGAGGGCCCTAAAATGCGTCGATCTCACGTCTTTCGAGAATGCTGCATTGTTAAAGCGGATGGGTTGTCGTTGATCCTATTGGGCCTTTTGAATTGGCCATCTCTCTAGGCTGGGAATGTGAACCGTTAACACATAAAGGAATTGTGCGTTGAACATGACTGGTGCGATCATACCAGCACTAATGCACGGGATCCCATCAGAACTTCGAAGTTAAGTATGTTTGGGTGAGAGTAGTACAATGATCGGTTACATTAAAGTGACTACAATGCGTCGATATCACGTCTTGCGATGATGCTGCGTTGTTGAAGTGGATGGGTTGTCGTTGAGCGCATTGGGCCTTTGGAATGGGCCATCTCTCTAGGCTGGGATTGTGAACCGTTAACACATAGAGGAATTGTGCCCTGAACATGACTGGAGCGATCATACCAGCACTAATACACGGGATCCCATCAGATCTCCTTTTCAATTTTTTTTGCTCCGGTTAGGGTTGCCAAGATACATTATCCACCACATTTCTATGATCGAATCCCATGGCACCTTGGGCAAAACAATTTCGCTTCACGTGGAGGCTGGGCCAGCAAACCGAGCGCGTAGGGCTTGTGACCAGGTCTCCGTCGCTCCGGTGGCCATAACTTTAGATCCGTAAGGAGTTACGCGGCGCATAGCATACCGTTGCAAAGCTCTCCGAGAGCTCTACGACATGGGGAGCTAGCTTGCTTGCTGTGCCCTTGTTGAAGCCAAAAATCAAACATTTTCCCCAGTTTTGGGCCAATTTTCTATTTTTGCTTTGTTTTTCCGTCCCGGATCGTACGTCGTGAGATGTTAAAAGGACGACAACCTTACTCGCGGGACATTAGAGGTCCCTACAACGCGTTGATATCACGTCTTGCAAGGATGCTGCGTTGTTGAAGTGGATAGGTTATCGTTAAGCCCATTGGGCCTTTTGAATTGGCCATCTCTCTAGGCTGGGACTGTGAACCGTTAACACAAAAAGGAATAACGCCCTGAACATGACTGGTGCGATCTTACCAGCACTAATACACGGGATCCCATCAGAACTCCGAAGTTAAGCGTGTTTGGGCGAGAGTAGTACTAAGATGGGTGACCCCCTGGAAAATCCTCGTGTTGCACCCCCTTTTCATTTTTTTTGCTCCGGTTAGGGTTGCCAAGATACTTTATCCACCACATTTCCATTATCGAACCCCACGGTACCTTAGGCAAGACAACTTCGCTTCACGTGGAGGCTGGGACAGCAAACCGAGGGCGTATGGCTTGTGACCAGGTTTTCGTCGCTCCGGTGCCCATAACTTTCGATCCGTAAGGAGTTAGGCGGCGCACAACATACCGTTGCAAATCTCTCCGAGAGCTCTATGACAAGGGCAGCCAGCTTGCTAGCTGTGCCCTTTTTGGAGCCCAAAATCGAACGTTTTCATTAGTTTTGGTACATTTTTCTATTTTTGCTCTATTTTTCCATCCAGGATCGTACGTCGTGAGATGTTAAAAGGATGAAAACCTTACTCGCGAGCAATTGGAGGGCCCTACAATCCGTCGATATCACACCTTATGAGGATGTTGCGTTGTTGAAGCAGATGGGTTGTCGCTAAGCCCATTGGGTCTTTAAAATGGGCCATCTCTCAAGGCTGGGACTGTGAACAGTTAACACATAAATGAATTGTGCCTTGATCATGACTGGTGCGATCATACCAGCAATCATGCACGGGATCCCATTAGAACTCCGAAGTTAAGCGTGCTTGGGCGAGAGTAGTACAATGATCGGTTACATTAAAGTGACTACAATGCGTCGATATCACGTCTTGCGATGATGCTGCGTTGTTGAAGTGGATGGGTTGTCGTTGAGCGCATTGGGCCTTTGGAATGGGCCATCTCTCTAGGCTGGGATTGTGAACCGTTAACACATAGAGGAATTGTGCCCTGAACATGACTGGAGCGATCATACCAGCACTAATACACGGGATCCCATCAGATCTCCTTTTCAATTTTTTTTGCTCCGGTTAGGGTTCCCAAGATACATTATCCACCACATTTCTATGATCGAATCCCATGGCACCTTGGGCAAAACAATTTCGCTTCACGTGGAGGCTGGGCCAGCAAACCGAGCGCGTAGGGCTTGTGACCAGGTCTCCGTCGCTCCGGTGGCCATAACTTTAGATCCGTAAGGAGTTACGCGGCGCATAGCATACCGTTGCAAAGCTCTCCGAGAGCTCTACGACATGGGGAGCTAGCTTGCTCGCTGTGCCCTTGTTGAAGCCAAAAATCAAACATTTTCCCCAGTTTTGGGCCAATTTTCTATTTTTGCTTTGTTTTTCCGTCCCGGATCGTACGTCGTGAGATGTTAAAAGGACGACAACCTTACTCGCGGGACATTAGAGGTCCCTACAACGCGTTGATATCACGTCTTGCAAGGATGCTGCGTTGTTGAAGCGAATGGGTTGTAGTTAAGCCCATTGGGCCTTCTTAATGGGCCTTTTCTCTAGGCTGGGACTGTGAACCGTTAACACATAAAGGAATTACGCCCTGAACATGTTGGGTGCGATCATACCAGCACTAATGCACAGGATCCCATCAGAACTCCGAAGTTAAGCGTGCTTGGGCGAGAGTAGTACTAGGATGGGCGACCCCCTGGGAAATCCTCGTGTTGCACCCCCCTTTTCAATTTTTTTTGCTCCGGTTAGGGTTGCCAAGATACTTTATCCACCACATTTCCATTATCGAACCCCACGGCACCTTGGGCAAGACAACTTCGCTTCACGTGGAGGGTGGGCCAGCAAACCGAGGGCGTATGGCTTGTGACCAATTATCCGTCGCTCCGGTGCCCATAACTTTCGATCCCTAAGGAGTTACGCGGCGCACAACATACCGTTGCAAATCTCTCTAAGAGCTCTACGACAAGGGCAGCCAGCTTGCTAGCTGTGCCCTTTTTGGAGCCCAAAATCGAACGTTTTCATTAGTTTTGGACCACTTTTCTATTTTTGCTCTATTTTTCCATCCAGGATCAAACGTCGTGAGATGTTAAAAGGATGAAAACCTTACTCGCGAGCAATTAGAGGGCCCTACAATGCGTCGATATCACGCCTTATGAGGATGCTGTGTTGTTGAAGCGGATGGGTTGTCGTTAAGCCCATTGGGCCTTTAAAATGGGCCATCTCTCAAGGCTGGGACTGTGAACAGTTAACACATAAATGAATTGTGCCTTGAACATGACTGGTGCGATCATACCAGCACTAATGCACGGGATCCCATCAAAACTCCGAAGTTAAGCGTGCTTGGACGAGAGTAGTACTAGGATGGATGACCCTTGGGAAGTCCTCGTGTTGCACCCCCCTTTTCAATTTTTTTGCTCCGGTTAGGGTTGCCAAGATATTTTATCCACCACATTTCCATTATCGAACCACACGGCACCTAGGGCAAGACAACTTCACTTCACGTGGAGGCTGGGCCAGCAAAACGAGGGCGTAGGGCTTGTGACCAGGTCTCCGTCGCTCCGGTGCCCATAACTTTTGATCCGTAAGAAGTTACGCGGCGCATAGCATACCGTTGCAAAGCTCTCCGATAGCTCAACGATAGGGCAGCTAGCTTGCTTCCTGTGCCCTTTTTAGATTCCAAAATCGAACGTTTTCATCAGTTTCGGCCACTTTTCTCCTTTTGCTCTGTTTTTCCATCCCGGATCGTACGTCGTAAGATGTTAAAAGGATGACAACCTTACTCGTGGGACATTAGAGGGCCCTAAAACGCGTCGATATGACGTCTTGCGAGGATGCTGCGTTGTTGAAGCGGATGGGTTGTCGTTAAGCCCATTGGGCCTTCTTAATGGGCCATCTCTCTAGGCTGGGACTGTGAACCGTTAACACATAAAGGAATTGCACCCTGAACATGTCCGGTGCGATCATACCAGCACTAATGCACGGGATCACATCAGAACTCCGAAGTTAAGCGTGCTTGGGCGGGAGAAGTACCAGGATGGGTGACCCCCTAGGAAATCCTCGTGTTGCACCCCCACTTTTCAATTTTTTTTGCTCCGGTTAGGGTTGCCAAGATACTTTATCCACCACATTTCCATTATCGAACCACACGGCACCTTAGGCAAGACAACTTCACTTCACGTGGAGGCTGGGCCAGCAAACCGAGGGCGTAGGGCTTGTGACCAGGTTTCTTTCGCTCCGGTGCCCATAAGTTTTTATCCGCAAGGAGTTACGCGGCACATATCATCCCGTTGCAAAGCTCTCCGAGAGCTCTACGATAGGAGCAGCTAGCTTGCTCGCTGTACCCTTTTTGGAGCACAAAATCGAACGTTTTCATCAGTTTTGGGCCACTTTTCTATTTTTGCTCTGTTTTTCCGTCCAGGATCGTACGTCGTGAGATGTTAAAAGGATGACAACCTTACTCGCGGGCAATTAGAGGGCCCTACAACACGTCGATATGACGCCTTTTGAGGATGCTGCGTTGTTGAAGCGGATGGGTTGTCGTTAAGCCCATTGGGCCTTCTGAATGGGCCATCTTTCTAGGCTGGGACTGTGAACCGTTAACACATAAACGAATTGTGCCCTCAACATGACGGGTGCGATCATACCCGCACTGATGCACCGGATCCCATCAGAACTCTGAAGTTAAGCGTGCTTGGGCGAGAGTAGTACTAGGATGGGTGACCCCCTGGGGAAGTCCTCGTGTTGCACCCCGCTTTTCAATTTTTTTTGCTCTGGTTACGGTTGCCAAGATACTTTATCCATCACATTTCTATTATCGAACCCCACGGCACCTTGGGCAAGACAACTTCGTTTCACGTGGAGGCTGGGCCAGCAAACCGAGGGCGTAGGGCTTGTGACCAAGTCTCCATCACTGCGGTGCCCATAACTTTTGATCCGCAAGGAGTTACGCGGCGCACAGCATACCGTTCCAAAGAACTCGAGAGCTCTACGACAGGGGTAGCAAGCTTGTTTCCTGTGCCCATTTTCGAGTTATAAATCGAACGTTTTCATCAGTTTTAGGCCACTTTTCTACTTTTGCTCTGTTTTTCCGTCCTGGATCGTACGTCGTGAGCTGTTAAAAGGACAACAACCTTACTCGCGGTATATTAGAGGGCCCTAAAATGCGTCGATCTCACGTCTTTCGAGAATGCTGCATTGTTAAAGCGGATGGGTTGTCGTTGATCCTATTGGGCCTTTTGAATTGGCCATCTCTCTAGGCTGGGAATGTGAACCGTTAACACATAAAGGAATTGTGCGTTGAACATGACTGGTGCGATCATACCAGCACTAATGCACGGGATCCCATCAGAACTTCGAAGTTAAGTATGTTTGGGTGAGAGTAGTACAATGATCGGTTACCCCCTGGGATGTCCTCGTGTTGCACCCCCCTTTTCAATTTTTTTTCCTCCGGTTAGGGTTGCCAAGATACTTTATCCAGCACATTTCTATTATCAAACCCCACGGCACCTTGGGCAAGACAACTTCGCTTCACGTGGAGGCTTGGCCAGCAAACCGAGGGCGTAGTGCTTGTGACCGTGTCTCCGTCGTTCTGATGCCCATAACTTTTGATCCGTAAGGCGTTACGTGGCGTACAGCATACCGTTGCAAAACTCTCCGAGAGCTCAACGACAAGGGCAGCTAGCCTGCTCGTTATGCCCTTTTTGGAGCCCAAAATTGAACGTTTTCATCAGTTTCGAGCCACATTTATTCTTTTGCTCGGCTTTTCCATCCCGGATCGTACGTCGTGAGATGTTAAAAGGACAATAACCATACTCGCGAGACATTAGAGGGCCCTACAACGAGTCATTACCACGTCTTGCGAGGATGCTGCGTTGTTGAAGCGGATGGGTTGTCGTTAAGCCCATTGGGCCTTTTGAATTGGCCATTTCTCTAGGCTGGGAATGTAAACCATTAACACATAAAGCAATTGTGCCCACAACATGACAGGTGTGATCATACTAGCACTAATGCACCGGATCCCATCAGAACTACGAAGTTAAGCGTGCTTGGGCGAGAGTATTACTAGGATGGTTGACCCCCTGGGAAGTCCTCGTGTTGCATCCCCCTTTTCAATTTTTTTTGCTCCGGTTAGTGTCGCCAAGATACTTTATCTACCTCATTTCTATTATCGAACCCCACGGCACCTTGGGTAAGACAAGTTCGCTTCACGTGGAGGCTGCGCCAGCAACCCGAGGGCGTAGGGCTTGTGACCAAGTCTCCATCACTGCGGTGCCCATAACTTTTGATCCGTAAAGAGTTACACTGCGCACAGCATACCGTTGCAAAGCTCTCCGAGAGCTCTACGACAGGGGCAGCTAACTTGCATGCTGTCCTCTTTTTGGAGCCCAAAATCGAACGTTTTTATCAGTTTTAGGCCACTTTTCCATTTTTACTCTGTTTTTCCGTCCCGGATCGTACGTCGTGAGATGTTAAAAGGATGACAACTTTACTTGCAGGATATTAGAGGACCCTACAACGCGTCGATATCACGTCTTGCGAGGATGCTACGTTGTTGAAGCGGATGGTTTGTCGTTAAGCCCATTGGGCCTACTTAATGGGCCAGCTCTCTAGGCTGGGACTGTGAACCGTTAACACATAAAGGAATTGCGCCCTGAACATGTCGGGTGCGATCATACCAGCACTAATGCACGGGATCACATCAGAACTCCGAAGTTAAGCGTGCTTGGGCGAGAGAAGTACTAGGATGGGTGACCCCTGGGAAATCCTCGTGTTGCACCCCCCTTTTCAATTTTTTTTGCTCCGGTTAGGGTTGCCAAGATACTTTATCCACCACATTTCCATTATCGAACCACACGGCACCTTGGGCAAGACAACTTCACTTCACGTGGAGGCTGGGCCAGCAAACCGAGGGCGTAGGGCTTGTGACCAGGTTTCCATCGCTCCGGTGCCCATAACTTTTGATCCGTAAGGAGTTACGCGGCACACAGCATACAGTTGCAAAGCTCTCCGAGAGCTCTACGTTAGGGGCAGCTAGCTTGCAAGCTGTGCCCTTTTTGGAGCCCAAAATCAAACATTTTCATCAATTTCGGGCCACTTTTCTGATTTTTACTCTGTTTTTTCATCCCGGATCGTATGTCGTGAGGTGTTAAAAGGACCACAACTTTACTAGCGGGACATTAGAGGGCCCTACAACGCGTCGATATCACGTCTTGCGAGGATGCTGCGTTGTTGAAGCGAATGGGTTGTCGTTAAGCCCATTGGGCCTTCTTAATGGGCCATCTCTCTAGGCTGGGACTGTGAACCGTTAACACATAAAGGAATTACGCCCTGAACATGACTGGTGCGATCATACCAGCTCTAATGCACGGGATCCCATCAGAAATCCGAAGTTAAGCGTGTTAGGGCGAGAGTAGTACTAAGATAGGTGACACCCTGGGAAATCCTGGTGTTGCACCCCCCTTTTCATTTTTTTTTGCTCCAGTTAGGGTTGCCAAGATACTTTATCCACCACATTTCCATTATCGAACCCCACGGCACCTTGGGCAAGACAACTTCGCTTCACGTGGAGGGTGGGCCAGCAAACCGAGGGCGTATGGCTTATGACCAGGTTTCCGTCGCTCCGGTGCCTATAACTTTTGATCTGTAAGGAGTTACGCGGCGCACAACATACCGTTGCAAAGCTCTTGGAGGGCTCTACAACAGGGGCAGCTAGCTTGCTCGCTGTGCCCTTTTTGGAGCCTAAAATTGAACGTTTTCATCAGTTTTGGGCCACTTTTCTATTTTTGCTATGTTTTTCTATCCTGGATCGTACGTCGTGAGATGTTAAAAGCACGACAACTTTACTCGCGGGACATTACAGCGCCCTACAACGCGTCGATATCACGTCTTGCGAGGATGCTGCGTTGTTGAAGCGGATGGTTAGTCGTTAAGCCCATTGGGCCTTCTGAATGGGCCATCTCTCTCGGTTGGGACTGTGAACCGTTAACCCATAAAGGAATTATGCCCTGAACATGTCGGTTGTGATCATACCACCACAAATGCACGGGATCCCATCAGAACTCCGAAGTTAAGCGTGCTTGGGCGAGAGTAGTACTAGGATGGGTGACCCCTTGTGAAATCCTCGTGTTGCACCCCCTTTTTCAATTTTTTTTGCTTCGATTAGGGTTGCCAAGATACTTTATTCAACACATTTCTATTATCGAACCCCACAGCACCTTGGGCAAGACAACTTCGCTCCACGTGGAGGGTGGGCCAGCAAACCGAAGGCGTATGGCTTGTGACCAGGTTACCGTTCCTCCGGTGCCCATAACTTTTGATCCGTAAAGAGTTACGTTGCGCACAGCATACTGTTGCAAAGCACTCCGAGAGCTCTACGACAGGGGCAGCTAACTTGCTCGCTGTCCCCTTTTTGGAGCCCAAAATCGAACATTTTCATCAGTTTTGGGCCACTTTTCTACTTTTGCTCTGTTTTTCCGTCCCGGATCGTACGTAGTGAGATGTTAAAACCACGACAACTTTACTCGCGGTACATTACAGAGCCCTACAACGCGTCGATATCACGTCTTGCGAGGATGCTGCGTTGTTGAAGCGGATGGTTAGTCGTTAAGCCCATTGGGCCTTCTGAATGGGCCATCTCTCAAGGCTGGGAGTGTGAACCGTTAACACAGAAAGGATTTACGCCCAGAACTTGTCGGGTGCGATCATACCAGCACTAATGCATGGGATCCCATCAGAATCCGAAGTTAAGCATGCTTGGGCGAGAGTAGTACTAAGATGGGTGACCCCTTGGGAAAACCTCGTGTTGCACCCCCCCCCTTTTCAATTTTTTTTGCTTCGGTTAGGGTTGCCAAGGTACTTTATCCACCACATTTCCATTATCGAACCCCACGGTACCTTGGGCAAGACAAGTTCGCTTCACGTGGAGGTTGGGCCAGCAAACCGAGGGCGTATGGCTTGTGACCAGGTTTCTTTCGCTCCGGTGCCCATAACTTTTTATCCGCAAGGAGTTACGCGGTGCACAGCATACTGTTACGAAGCTCTCCCAGAGCTCTACGTCAGGGGCAGCTAGCTTGCTCGCTGTACCCTTTTTGGAGCACAAAATCGAACGTTTTCATCAGTTTTGGGCCACTTTTCTATTTTTGCTCTGTTTTTCCGTCCAGGATCGTACGTCGTGAGATGTTAAAAGGATGATAGCCTTACTCGCGAGCAATTGGAGGGCCCTACAACACGTCGATATGACGCCTTTTGAGGATGCTGCGTTGTTGAAGCGGATGGGTTGTCGTTAAGCCCATTGGGCCTTCTGAATGGGCCATCTTTCTAGGCTGGGACTGTGAACCGTTAACACATAAAGGAATTGTGCCTTGAACATGACTGGTGCGATCATACCAGCACTAATGCATCGGATCCCATCGAAACTCCGAAGTTAAGCGTGCTTGGGCGAGAGTAGTACTAGGATGGGTGACCCCCTGGGAAGTCCTCGTGTTGCACCCCCCTTTTCAATTTTTTTTGCTCCGGTTATGGTTGCCAAGATACTTTATCCACCATATTTCTATTATCGAACCCCACTGCACCTTGGGCAAGACAACTTCGCTTCACGTGGAGGCTGGGCCAGCAAACCGAGGGTGTAGGGCTTGTGACCAGGTCTCCATCCCTCCGGTGCCCATAACTTCTGATCCGTAAGGAGCTATGCTGTCACGCCCCAACCCGGCCTATAAATGTTAGACTAGGGTGTGATCTAAAAATTCAAGTCCTTTCACATTCTTAATCATTCCAGGAGGTTTAACACTTAACCTTTTATTCTGGACTTCAAAATTTTTCCGAAAATCCGGCAGCATAACGGCTGTAACTGGGCTCTTTGTTTTGACCTATATTTTCTAACAGCCTCAAAATTTACCATCTCTAATTCAATTCCAGCTAAGATTACTATCATCCCATCAATTGAATTGCCTATTGGTTAATTCGACGTTCCGTTTGATTTATAACTTAGCATGATACTATGTCTCGTTTGTCCATTTATCCTCGTTTCAAAATATACCTGTTGATCTTAACTTATTAGCGAGTACCTGTTGAGATTGGATAAGTTCATTTGCCTATTCCTTAACTAGCATCATAACCTATGATAGATACTAATGATAACAAAAACAAAAACGATCATAGTTTGTCTAGTATCAGTCTACTTAATATAAGTACAAACCAAAATTATACCCCAAATTACAACGAGGGTCTTTTACATCACAAGCAACAAATAACATAAGGGAAATAGTCTTCAAGTAGCAAAAGTTCACAAGGAGGCACGTTCAAGCAATACAACAGTAACAGGCAATCATTCCAGGGGTTCAGCATTAGGTACATTATCCTCGGGCTCCTGTGCCTGTTCTTCTTCACCTGAGATGATAAAATAGGGTGAGTCCTTATGAACTCAGCGAGGGGGAACGAGAAATAAGTTTTGAAACGCATTTTCCGGTTCAATTTATGAAAACCCCTTTTTAAAACATGGCACATAATACAAATAATATGGTAAGCAATTATAAGAAAAAAATCGAGAAACGGATACAATTACCAATCATTTCAAGGAGACGGTGAGCATTTGCTCTCAATTTCAATTTCGAATCAATTGTTGCGGCCGACTTCAATAATCCACTTATCACTCCCAATTGGGTGTACTCCGGATGTACCCCGAAACCTACGACCCAACTCTCCAAGGGTGAATACCAAGCGAGAGAGGGAATTGGATCATGGTAGTCACGGTAACACCGGCAAGCCCGATGCCACCCGGCGGACGTGAAACGCTACCATGCCACACGAAAGGTTGCAACCTTGTATGCAATGCACATTTATAACATTTAACATATCACATTAGGAGGACAACAAAGTAGGTTGCCTCCGAACAGTTATAAGATCGCACGTTGTCAAGTGGTCAAACAAGGCACGATAAGACAAGTAATTTCACTTGAAAGGCATATAGAGTCATATGAACATCAAACGGGCAGCCATGTAACACATGTAAAACAGGCCATATAACTCATCAAGAAGCTCATATAATCAAGTGATACGAATTATTCGACATGCAACAACATTTACGTGGGGTCGGTAGCAAGACAAGCTTATTTGACAACATGCAATGGTCAAAACCATAATTGAAGTTATAACACATTTACGGGCAGCCCACGCAACGTACAGTTTCCACACAATATTCAATGATTACGCTTAGTAAGATTACTTAGCCATTAGGGTTTCCGTTTCATGCATACTGGTGTCTTCAACCCCAAAGCCAACTCAACATCCTTCCCACGTCATACATCCTCCAATCCAAACATCCTCAAGTACTCAAAACAGTCCACGCAATATTCCAACATCACAATTCCAAGCAATTAGTACCACAAGAGAGGTTACAATAGTTTTCCATGCATATAGCTAAGTGAAACACTCACTGCAATAGGCTGTTTTCTCACAATCAATCGGATAAGCAAACATTATCCAAATTCAGTGAATAAGATGTCAAATTAAATCTTAAGAAGTTAACTAAACTCAGAAACAAACCTTGCATCAATTGGAGTTCAGAATCATTAGTTATGGCCGAAACAGTGAGGGAGCACAAAACTGTCCAGATTTGTACACTTTCCATAAATTGACGTTTTTGAGGTCCTTAGATTCAGTTTTGGCTTTGGTCCATTTCTGACAAAATTGTCTATAACTGAAAAATATAGCAGAACACCAAATTTCATGCATTTTGGACAACATTTACTAAGTCAAACATGGTTCGTTCCACAAGGTCAGTGCATCTGCCAAAACCTGATTCATTTTTTCCAGATTTCCAGATTTGGTCACATTTTAATAATTTGCAATTTTGAGGACCTTAAAATCAGAATTAGCTTTGGCCTATTTCTGGGAAAACTGTCCACAATAGTCACTCACCAATTTTCAAGCATTTTCAACATCATTTGCTTAGCTAAACTTACCTCGAACAGCCTGGTCAGAGAGCTGTCACATAAATTCGACTTCACCTAGCATCATTTTCAAGCCAAGATCTTGCCATGCATGGTTATTTAAGCTTATTAACTACCATATATCTCAAGTACAGAAGCAAATACACATATCTATGAGCATGCATGTGAGTTTTTAAAGAGTTTTCAAAAGGTTTTAACCCTCACCTTAGCAATCAACCACAAAATGCTCAAGACCCTTTATTGAAGCTCAAATCTTCTCCTTTCCTTTGCTTAGCCAAGAACCTCACTAGTTTTTCTCTATTTTTCCTAGCTTAATGATAAATCTCTTAGTGCATGCACATAGCTAGAACTTGAAGAAAAGAAATGAATGTCAAGAAGCTTACCTAAGGCCGAAATGAAGTTTCAATGCACATGCATGAGTGTTTTTCGAACTCTAGCTTGTTTGCTTGGTTTCCTTGATGATTTGCTTGCCTTGTTCGACCAAGGTGTGATGAAGATGAGCAAGGCTGGTGAGAGTTCAGCCAAGGACCGAAATGGAGAGAGGGAATGAGAGTGAGAGAGAGATATTGAGAGGAAATGAGAGAAATGACAACCAAATGAAGGTCTTGGCAATTTTTGAGGAGCATGTCGGCATTGGGCAGTCCATTTTCAGCTTTGTGTCTTCATAATGCTTTAATTTGAAATGTTAACCATGGGCAAAATGCTATGGCCGAGAATGGTGAAGAAATTGGGAGCAATTTGAGCAATTTTTTAATGCCTTATGTCATATTTTGTCTTTGCATGCAATAGAATAAAAAAAAATGCTCAAACCTTGTGCAAAACCATGGTATGGTCGGCCAAGGCTAATGAAATGGCTGAATTCTTGTCATCTTTTGGGTGTTAATTGTTGTGTGTTCAAAATGCAAAAAGGAGAAAGAATAAAGAATAAGGAATGTCTAGTGTTTGGTGCATTTTTGTCTTCTAGATAATGGAATTTGGATTATTATATTGATAGTGGATTTTGTAGGATTGTTTAATAGTCTAGTGCTTCGTGAAAGATATTTCCTTGATTAGCGTGAAGGTACGCTTTCCTAGGTCTAGGACACGCACTACGAGGTAGGACATAAACTACGAGACGGACGCACATTTTTCAAGTAAATGCACGCAATCCCAAATGATTGCACGTAATTCAATGCATGGCACATAAAATGAACTCATTTCTTAAATTTAGGTCATGGCACACAAATCTAGGTTAGGGCACCCGAAGCTAGGTTTCGCACGCAAATCTGGGTCGGGCCTCACATAGGGCTTGTGACCAAGCCTCCGTCACTGCGGTGCCCATAACTTTTGATCCGTAAGGAGTTACGCGGAGAGCAGCATACCGTTACAAAGCTCTCCGAGAGCTCTATGATAGGGGCAGCAAGCTTGCTCCCTGTGCCCTTTTTGGAGCCCAAAATCGAACGTTTTCATCAGTTTTGGGCCACTTTTCTATTTCTGCTCTGTTTTTCCGACCCGGATCGTACGTCATGAGTTGTTAAAAGGACTACAACTTTACTCGCAGAACATTATTAGGCCCTACAACGTGTCGATATCACGTCCTGCGAGGATACTGCGTTGTTGAAGCGGATGGGTTGTCGTTGAGCCTATTGGGCCTTTTGAATTGGCCATCTCTCTAGGCTGAGAATGTGAACCGTTAACACATAAAGGAATTGTGCCCTGAACATGACTGGTGCGATCATACCAGCACTAATGCACCGGATCCCATTAGAACTCCGAAGTTAAGCGTTCTTGGGCGAGAATAGTACTATGATCAGTTACCCCGTGGGATGTCCTCGTGTTGCACCCCATTTTCAATTTTTTTTCCTCCGGTTAGGGTTGCCAAGATACTTTATCCACCACATTTCTATTATAGTACCCCACGGCACCTTGGTAGTACTAGGATGGGTGACCCACTGGGAAGTCCTCGTGTTGCACCCCCCTTTTTAATTTTTTTTGCTCCGGTTAGGGTTGCCAAGATACTTTATCCACAACATATCTATTATCGAACCCCACGGCACGTTGGGCAAGACAACTTCACTTCACGTGGAGGATGGGCCAACAAACCAAGGGCGTAGGGCATGTGACCAGGTCTCTGTCATTCCGGTGCCCATAACTTTTGATCCGTAAGGAGTTACGCGGCGCACAGCATACCGTTGCAAAGCTCTCTGAGAGCTCTACGATAGGGGCAGCTAGCTTGCTTGCTTTACCCTTTTTGGAGCCAAAAATCGAACGTTTTCATCAGTTTCGGGCCACTTTTCTTCTTTTGCTTTGTTTTTTCGTCCCGGATCGTACGTCGGGAGCTGTTAAGAGGATGAAAACCTTACTTGTGGGAAATTAGAGGACCCTACAATGCATCAATATCACGTCTTGTGATGATGCTGCGTGGTTGAAGCGGATTGGTTGTCATTAAGCCCATTGGGCCTTTTGAATGGGCCATCTCTCTAGGCTGGGACTGTGAACTGTAAACACATAAAGGAATTGGGACCTCAACATGACGGGTGCGATCATACCAGTACTAATGTACCGGATCCCATCAGAACTTTGAAGTTAAGCGTCTTTGGGCGAAAGTAGTACTAGGATGGGTGACCCCCTGGGAAGTCCTCGTGTTGCCCCCCCTTTTTCAATTTTTTTTGCTCCGGTTAGGGTTGCCAAGATACTTTATCCACCACATTTCTATTATTGAACCCCACGAAACCTTGGGCAAGACAACTTCGCTTCACGTGGAGGTTGGGCCAGCAAACTGAGGGCGTAGGGCTTGTGACCAGGTCTCCGTCGCTCCGGTGTCCATAACTTTTGATCCGTAAGGAGTTACGCGGCGCACTGCTTGCCGTTGTGAAGCTCTCTGAGAGCTCTACAACAGGGGCAGCTAGGTTGCTCGCTGTGCCCTTTTTGGAGACCAAAATTGAACGTTTTCATTATTTTCGGGCCACTTTTCTATTTTTGCTCTGTTTTTTCGTCCCGGATCGTACGTCGTGAGCTGTTAAATGGACGACACCCTTACTCGCGGGACATTAGAGGGCCCTACAACGCGTCGATATCACGTCTTGTGCGGATGGTGCGTTGTTGAAGCAGATGGGTTGTCGTTAACCCATTGGGCCTTTGGAATGGGCCATCTCTCTAGGCTGGGACTGTGAACCGTTAACACGTAAAGGAATTGTGCCCTCAACATGACGGGTGCGATAATACCAGCACTAATGCACCGGATCCCATCAGAACTCCGAAGTTAAGCGTGCTTGGGCGAGAATAGTACTAGGATGGGTGACCCTCTGGGAAGTCCTCGTGTTGCACCCCTCTTTTCAATTTTTTTTGCTCCGGTTAGGGTTGCCATTATATTTTATCAACCTTATTTCTATTATCGAATCCCACGGCACCTTGGGCAAGACAACTTCGCTTTACGTGGAGGCTGTGCCAGTAGACCGACGGCGTAGGGCTTGTGACCAGGTCTCCGTCGTTCCGATGCCCATAACTTTTGATCCGTACAGAGTTACACGGCGCACAGCATACAATTGCAAAGCTCTCCGAGAGCTCTACGACGGGGGAAGCTAGCTTGCTTGCTGTGCCCTTTTTGGAGCCCAAAATCGAATGTTTTCATCAGTTTCGGGCTACTTTTCTCTTTTTCCTTTGTTTTTCTGTCCCGGATCGTATGTCGTGAGCTGTTGAAAGGACGACAACCTTACTCGCGGGACATTAGAGGGTCCTACAACGCGTCGATATCACGTCTTGCGAGGATGCTGCGTTGTTAAAGCGAATGGGTTGTTGTTAAGCCCA
Organism: Ehretia macrophylla; assembly: GCA_037974665.1. Classification (NCBI taxonomy): domain Eukaryota; kingdom Viridiplantae; phylum Streptophyta; class Magnoliopsida; order Boraginales; family Ehretiaceae; genus Ehretia; species Ehretia macrophylla. Next base: position 81,043,964 of record CM075770.1, on the reverse strand, counting down.
TTGGGCCTTCTGAATAGGCCATCTCTCTAGGCTGGGACTGTGAACCATTGACACATAAAGGAATTGTGCCCTCCACATGACTGGTACGATTATACCAGCACTAATGCACCAGATCCCATCAGAACTCCAAAGTTAAGCGTGCTTGAGTGAGAGTAGTACTAGGATGGGTGACCCTCGGGGAAGTCTTCGTGTTGCACACCCCTTTTCTATTTTTTTTGCTCCGGTTAGGGTTGCCAAGATACTTTATCCACCACATTTCTATTATCGAATGCCACGGTACCTTGGGCAAGACAACTTCGCTTCACGTGGAGGCTGGGCCAGCAAACCGACGGTGTAGGGCTTGTGACCAAGTCTCCGTCGCTCCGGTGCCCATAAATTTTGATCCGTAAGGAGTTACGCGGCGCACTACATACCATTGCAAAGCTCTCCGAGAGCTCTACGACGGGGGCAGCCAGCTTGCTCGCTGTATCCTTTTTGGTGCCCAAAATCGAACGTTTTCATCATTTTCAGGCCACTTTTCTATTTTTGCTCTGTTTTTCTGTCCCGGATCGTACTTCGTGAGCTGTTAAAAGGATGACAACCTTACTCGTGGGACATTAGAGGGCCCTACAACGCGTCGATATCACGTCTTGTAAGGATGCTGCGTTGTTGAAGCGGATGGGTTGTCGTTATGCCCATTGGGCCTTCTGAATGGGCCATCTCTCTAGGCTGGGACTGTGAACCATTAACACATAAATGAATTGTGCCCTCAACATGACTGGTGCGATCATACCAGAACTAATGCACTGGATCCCATCAGAACTCCGAAGTTAAGCGTGCTTGAGCGAGAGTAGTACTAGGATGGGTGACCCCCGGGGAAGTCCTCGTGTTGCACCCCCCTTTTCAATTTTTTTTTGTTCAAGTTGGGGTTGCCAAGGTACTTTATCCACCACATTTCTATTTTCCTACCCCCCAATACCTTGGGGAAGACAACTTCGCTTCACGTGGAGGTTGGGCCAGCAAACCGAGGGCGTAGGGCTTGTGACCAGGTCTCCGTCGCTCCGGTGTCCATAACTTTTGATCCGTAAGGAGTTACATGGCGCACTGCATGCCGTTACAAAGCTCTTTGAGAACTCTACGACAGGGGCAGCTAGGTTGCTCGCTGTGCCCCTTTTTGGTGCCCAAAATCAAACGTTTTCATCAGTTTCAGGCCACTTATCTATTTTTGCTTTGTTTTTGCCTCCCGGATCGTACGTTGTGAGCTGTTAAAAGGACGACAACCTTACTCGCGGGACATTAGAGGGCCTTACAATGCGTCGATATCACGTCGTGTGAGGATACTGCGTTGTTGAAGCAGATGGGTTATCGTTAAGCCCATTGGGCCTTCTGAATGGGCCATCTCTCTATGCTGGGACTGTGAACCGTTAATACATAAAGGAATTGTGCCCTCAACATGACGGGTGCGATCATACCAGTGCTAATGCACCAGATCCCATTAGAACTCCGAAGTTAAGCGTGCTTGGGCTAGAGTAGTACTAGGATGGGTGACCTTCTCGGAAGTCCTCGTGTTGCACTCCTTTTTCGATTTTTTTTTCTCCGGTTAGGGTTGCCAATATACTTTATCCACCTTATTTCTGTTATCAAATCCCACGGCACCTTGGGCAAGACAACTTCGCTTCACGTGGAGGCTGTGCCAGCAGACCTAGGGCGTAGGGCTTGTGACTAGGTCTCCGTCGCTCCGGTGCCCATAACTTTTGATTCGTACGGAGTTACGCAGCGCACAGCATACCGTGGCAAAGCTCTCCGAGAGCTCTACGACGGGGGCAGCTAGCTTGCTCGCTTTGCCCTTTTTGGAGCCCAAAATCGAATGTTTTCATCACTTTCGGGCCACCTTTCTATTTTTGCTCAGTTTTTCCGTCCCGGATCGAACGTCGTGAGCTGTTAAAAGGACGACAACCTTACTCGCGGGACATTAGAGGGCCCTACAACGCTCGATATCACGTCTTGCGAGGATGCTGCGTTGTTAAAGCGAATGGGTTATCGTTAAGCCCATTGGGCCTTCTGAATGGGCCAACTTTCTAGGCTGGGACTGTGAACCGTTAACACATAAAAGAATTGTGCCATCAACATGACGTGTGCGATCATACCGACACTAATGCACCAGATCCCATCAGAACTCCGATGTTAAGCGTGTTGGACGAGAGTAGTACTAGGATGGGTGACCCCCGGGGAAGTCCTCGTGTTGCACCCCCCTTTTCAATTTTTTTTTGCTCCGGTTACGGTTGCCAAGATACTTTATCCCCCACATTTTATTATCGAACCCCATGGTACCTTGGGCAAGACAACTTCGCTTCACGTGGAGGCTGGGCCAGCAAACCTAGGGCGTAGGTCTTGCGACCAGGTCTCCATCACTCCGATGCCCATAACTTTTGATCCGTAAGAAGTTACATGACGCACTGCATGCCGTTACAATGCTCTCTAAGAGCTCTACGACAGGGGCAGCTAGGTTGCTCGCTGTGCCCTTTTTGGTGCCCAAAATCAAACGTTTTCATTAGTTTCGGGCCACTTATCTATTTTTGCTTTGTTTTTCCCTCTCGGATCGTACGTCGTGAGCTGTTAAAAGGACGACAACCTTACTCGGGGGACATTAGAGGGACCTACAACGCGTCGATATCACGTCTTGTGAGGATGCTGCGTAGTTGAAGCAGATGGGTTGTCGTTAAGCCCATTGGGCCTTCTGAATGGGCCATCTCTCTATGCTGGGATTGTGAACCGTTACCGCATAAAGGAATTGTGCCCTCAACATGACGGGTGCAATCATACCAGTACTAATGCACCAGATCCCATCAGAACTCCGAAGTTAAGCGTGCTAGGTCGAGAGTAGTACTAAGATGGGTGACCCTATGGGAAGTCCTCGTGTTGCACCCCTCTTTTCAATTTTTTTTTCTCCGGTTAGGGTTGCCAATATACTTTATCCACCTTATTTCTGTTATCAAATCCCACGGCACCTTGGGCAAGACAACTTCGCTTCACGTGGAGGCTGTGCCAGCAGACCTAGGGCGTAGGGCTTGTGACTAGGTCTCCGTCGCTCCGGTGCCCATAACTTTTGATCCGCTAGGAGTAACGCGGCGCATAGCATACCGTTGCAAAGCTCTCCGAGAGCTCAACGACGGGGGCAGCTGGCTTGCCCACTGTGCCCTTTTTGGAGCCCAAAATTGAATGTTTTCATCAGTTTTTGGCTACTTTTCTATTTTTGCTCTGTTTTTCCATTCCGGATCGTACGTCGTGAGCTATTAAAAGGATGACAACCTTACTCGCGGGACATTAGAAGGCCCTACAACGCGTTGATATCACATCTTGTGAGGATGCTGCGTTGTTGAAGCGGATGGGTTGTCGTTAAGCCCATTGGGCCTTCTGAATGGGCCATCTTTCTAGGCTGGGATTGTGAACCGTTAACACATAAAATAATTGTGCCATCAACATGACGTGTGCGATCATACCAACACTAATGCACCGGATCCCATCAGAACTCCGAAGTTAAGCGTGCTTGGGCGAAAGTAGTACTAGGATGGGTTGCCCCCTGGGAAGTCCTCGTGTTGCACCCCCCTTTTCAATTTTTTTTGCTCCGGTTAGGGTTGCCTAGATACTTTATCCACCACATTTCTCTTATCTTATCCTATGGCACCTTGGCAAGAAAACTTCGCTTCACGTGGAGGCTGGGCCAGCAAACCGAGGGCGTAGGGCTTGTGACTAGGTCTCCGTCGCTCCGGTGCCCATAACTTTTGATCCGTAAGGAGTTACGCGACGCACAGCATACTGTTGCAAAGATCTCTGTGAGCTCTACGACGAGGGCAGCTAGCTTGCTCGCTGTACCCTTTTTGGAGCCCAAAATCTAACGTTTTCATCAGTTTTGCGCCACTTTTCTATATTTGCTCTGTTTTTCCGTCCCGGATCGTACGTTGTGAGCTGTTAAAAGGATGACAACTTTACTTGCGGGACATTAGAGCGCCTTACAATGTGTCGATATCACGTCTTGCGAGGATGCTGCGTTGTTAAAGCGAATGGGGTGTCGTTAATCCTATTGGGCCTTCTGAATGTGCTATCTCTCTAGGCTGGGACTGTGAACCGTTAACACATAGAAGAATTGTGCCCTCAACATGACGTGTGCGATCATGCCAGCACTAATGCACCGGATCCCATTAGAACTCCGAAGTGAAGCGTGCTTGGGCAAGAGTAGTACTAGGATGGGTGACCCCCTAGGAAGTCCTCGTGTTGCACCCCTCCTTTTCAAATTTTTTTGCTCCGGTTAGGGTTGCCAAGATACTTTATCCACCACATTTCTATTATCGAATCCCACGGCACCTTGGGGAAGACAACTTCGTTTCACGTGGAGGCGGGGCCAGCAAACGAGGGCACAGGGCTTGTGACCAAGTCTCCGTCGCTCCGGTGCGCATAACTTTTGATCCGTAAGGAGTTATGCAGAGCATAGCATACCGTTGGAAAGCTCTCAAAGAGGTCTACGACGGGGGCAGCTAGCTTGCTCGCTGTGCCCTTTTTGGAGCCCAAAATTGAATGTTTTCATCAGTTTCGGGCCACTTTTCTATTTTTGCTATGTTTTTCCATCTCAGATCGTGCGTTGTGAGCGGTTAAAAGGATGACAACCTTACTCGCGGGACATTAGAGGGCCCTACAATGAGTCGATATCACGTATTGCGAGGATGCTGCGTTCTTGAAGCGGATGGGTTATCGTTAAGCCCATTGGGCCTTCTGAATGGGCCATCTCTCTAGGCTGGGACTGTGAACCGTTAACACATAAAGAAATTGTGCCCTCAACATGACGGGTGCGATCATACCAGCACTAATGCACCAGATCCCATCAGAACTCCGAAGTTAAGCGTGCTTGGGCGAGAGTAGTACTAGGATGGGTGACCCCTTGGGAAGTCCTCGTGTTGTACCCCTTTTTCAATTTTTTTTGCTCCGGTTAGGGTTGCCAATATACTTTATCCACCACATTTTTATTATCGAATCCCACGGCACCTTGGGCAAGACAACTTTGCTTCACATGGAGGCTGGGCTAGCAAACCGAGGGCGTAGGGCTTGTGATCAGGTCTCCGTCGCTCCGGTGCCCATAACTTTTGATCTGTATGGAGTTACGCGGCGCACAGCATACCGCTGCAAAGCTCTCCGAGAGCTCTATGACGAGGGCAGCCAACTTCCTCGCTGTGCCCTTTTTGGAGCCCAAAAATTGAACATTTTCATCAGTTTCGGGCCACTTTTCTGTTTTTATTCTGTTTTTTCATCATGGATCATACATCGTGTGCTGTTAAAAGGACGACAACCTTACTCGCAGGACATTAGAGGGCCCTACAACGCATCGATATCACATCTTGCGAGGATGCTGCGTTGCTGTTGTAGATAGGTTGTCGTTAAGCCTATTGGGCCTTCTGAATGGGCCATCTCTCTAGGCTGGGACTGTGAACCGTTAACACAAAAAAGAATTGTGCCCTCAACATAAAGGGTGCGATCATACCAGCACTAATGCACCGGATCCCATCAGAACTCCGAAGTTCAGCGTGCTTGGTCGAGAGTAGTACTAGGATGGGTGACCCCATGGGAAGTCCTCGTGTTGCACCCCCCTTTTCATTTTTTTTTGCTCCGGTTAGGGTTGCCAATATACTTTATCCGCCACATTTCTATTATCGAATCCCACGGCACCTTGGCCAAGACAACTTTGCTTCACGTGGAGGCTGGGCCAGCAAACCGAGGAAGTAGGGCTTGTGACCCGGTCTCCATCGCTCCAGTGCCCATAACTTTTGATCCGTATGGCGTTACGCAACGCACAGCACACCGTTGCAAAGCTCTCCGAGAGCTCTATGACGAGGGCAGCCAGCTTGCTCGCTGTGCCTTTTTTGGTGCCCAAAATCAAACATTTTCATCAGTTTTGGGCTACTTTTCTTCATTTGCTATGTTTTTTCGTCTTTGGTCATACGTCGTGAGCTGCTAAAAGGACGACAACCTTACTCGCGGGACATTAGTGGGCCCTACAACGCGTCGATATCACGTCTTGCGAGGATGCTGCGTTGTTGAAGCGGATGGGTTGTCGTTAAGCCCATTGGGCCTTCTGAATGAGCCATCTCTCTAGGCTGGGACTGTGAACCGTTAACATATAAAGGAATTGTGCCCTCAACATGACGGGTGCGATCATACCAGCAGTAATGCACCAGATCCATCAGAACTCCGAAATTAAGCGTGCTTGGGAGAGAGTAGTACTAGGATGGGTGACCCCTTGGGAAGTCCTCGTGTTGTACCCCCTTTTTCAATTTTTTTTGCTCCGGTTAGGGTTTCCAAGATACTTTATCCACCACATTTCTATTATCGAACCCTACGGCACCTTGGGCAAGACAACTTCGCTTCACGTGGAGGATGGACCAGCAAACCGAGGGTGTAGGGCTTGTGACCAGGTCTCCGTCGCTCCGGTTCCATAACTTTTGATCCGTAAGGAGTTACGCGGCGCACAGCATACCGTTGCAAAGCTCCTAAAGAGCTCTATGACGAGGGCAGCCAGCTTGCTCACTGTGCCCTTTTTGGAGACCAAAAATTGAACATTTTCATCTGTTTCGGGCCACTTTTCTATTTTTGTTCTATTTTTTCGTCGTGGATCATACGTCGTGAGCTGTTAAAGGGATGACAACCTTACTCGCGGGACATTAGAAGGCCCTACAAGGCGTCGATATCACGTCTTGCGAGGATGCTACGTTGTAGAAGCGGATGGGTTGTCGTTAAGCCCATTGGGCCTTCTGAATGGGCCATCTCTCTAGGCTAGGACAGTGAACCGTTAACACAAAAAAGAATTGTGACCTCAACATGACGGGTGCGATCATACCAGCACTAATGCACCGGATCCCATCAGAACTCCGAAGTTAAGCGTGCTTGGGCGAGAGTAGTACTAGGATGGGTGACCCCATGGGAAGTCCTCGTGTTGCACCCCCCTTTTCATTTTTTTTTGCTCCGGTTAGGGTTGCCAATATACTTTATCCGCCACATTTCTATTATCGAATCCCACGGCACCTTGGGCAAGACAACTTCGCTTCACGTGGAGGCTGGGCCAGCAAACCGAGGAATTAGGGCTTGTGACCAGGTCTCCGTCGCTCCGGTGCCCATAACTTTTGATTCGTATGGAGTTACGCGGCGCACAGCATACCGTTGCAAAGCTCTCCGAGAGCTCTATGACGAGGGCAGCTAGCTTGCTGGCTGCGCCCTTTTTGGAGCCCAAAATTGAACATTTTCATTAGTTTCGGGCCACTTTTCTATTTTTGTTATGTTTTTTCGTCATTGGTCATACGTCGTGAGCTGTTAAAAGGACGACAACCTTACTCGCGGGACATTAGAGGGCCCTACAATGCGTCGATGTCACGTTTTGCGAGGATGCTGCGTTGTTGAAGCGGATGGGTTGTCGTTAAGCCCATTGGGCCTTCTGAATGGGCCATCTCTCTAGGCTAGAACTGTGAACCGTTAACACATAAATGAATTGTGGCCTCAACATGACCGGTGCGATCATACCAACACTAATGCACCGGATCCCATTAGAACTCCGAAGTTAAGCGTGCTTGGGCGATAGTAGTACTAGGATGGGTGACCCCCTGGGAAGTCCTCGTGTTGTACCCCCCATTTTCAATTTTTTTTGCTCCGGTTAGGGTTGCCAATATGCTTTATCCACCACATTTCTATTATCGAATCCCACGGCACCTTGGGCAGGACAACTTCGCTTCACATGGAGGCTGGGCCTGCAAACTGAGGGTGTAGGGCTTGTGACCAGGTATCCATTGCTCCGGTGCCCTTAACTTATGATCCGTAAGGAGTTACGCGGCGCACAGCATACAGTTGCATTGCTGTCCGAGAGCTCTACGACGGGGGCAGCCACCTTGCTCGCTGTGCCCGTTTTTGGAGCCCAAAATCAAACATTTTCATCAGTTTCGGGCCACTTTTCTTATTTAGCTATGTTTTTCGGTCTCGGATCTTACGTCGTGAGCTGTTAAAAGGACGACAACCTTACTCGCGGGACATTAGAGGACGCTACAACGCGTCGATATCATGTCTTGCGAGGATGCTGCGTTCTTGATGCGGATGGGTTGTCGTTAAGCCCATTGGGCCTTCTGAATGGGCCATCTCTCTAGGCTGGGAGTGTGAACCGTTAAGACATAAAGGAATTATGCCCTCAACATGACGGGTGCGATCATGCCAGCACTAATGCACCGGATCCTGTCACGCCCCAACCCGGCCTATAAAGGTTAGACTAGGGTATGATCTAAACATTCAAGTCACGTCTCGTACTTAACCGTTCATGAAGATTTAACCCTTTACGTTTTGGCCTAAACTCCAAAATTTTTCGGAAAACCGGCAGCATAACGGTTGTAATTGGGCTCTTTGGTTTGGCCTAATTCTTTAAACGCCTCCAATTTTTCCAATCTCAATTTCGTTTCCAACTAGGATTACCATTTAACATCAATTGAATTGCCTATTGGTTATTTCGACGTCTCGTTTGATTTATAACCTAGCATGATGCTATGTCTCGTTTGTTTGTTTATCCTCGTTACAAAAGTACCTGTTGATCTTAGCTTAATAGCGAGTACCTGTTTAAGGTTTGGATGGTTCATCTTACTTCGCCCTTACCTAATACTTCATAATCCTATTATAGTTACTAGCGATAATAAAAGCAAAACGACCATAGCAGTATCTAGTGTCTGTCTAGAAATATCAGTACAAACCAAAATTAGACCCCAAATTACAACGGGGGTCTTTTACATTACAACATTAGCAACATGAAATAAACAATCTTCAAGTAGCATAGTTTTTACAATTGGCCATAAATCAAGCAAAACACACAGGACAGGCAATCACTCCAAGGAATCGTCGTTAGGCACATCGTCCTCGGGTACCTGTTCTTGATCTTCTTCACCTGAGATGATAAAAGAGGGTGAGTCCTTATGAACTCAGCGAGAGGGGAACGAGAAATAGGTTTTGAAACTCATTTTCCGGTTCAATCTTATGAAAACCCTTTTTGCAAGCATGATATGTATCACAAGCAAGTACATAACGTAATATAATAGTAAAGAACGCAATTACCAGACTTTCCTCCCCGAGGTCCTCTAGGGACCAAGCGAGTGTACTTATACACATAGTAAAAGGATACGGTGAGCTTTTGCTCTCAAATCAATTCCAGTATCAGTTGTTGCGGCCGGCCTCAATTCATCCCTATATCACGCCAAGTAGGTGTACTCTGGATGTACCCCGAAATCCTACGACCCAACTCTCCGAGGAAGTCTAGGCCCCAAGCGAGAGAGGGAATGGGACCATGGTAGTCACGGGTGCACCGGCAAGCCCGATGCCGCCCGATGTGCGTGATCGCTACCATGCCGAAATGAAAGGTTGCAACCTTGTATGCAATGCACATTTATGCCATTTAATATCTCACATTAGGAGGACAACAAAGTAGGTTGCCTCCGGACAGTCATAAGATTGCACATTGACAAGTAAACAAGCGAGGTATGAGTAGACAGGTAATTTCACTTGAAAAGCATTTGGAGTTATATGAACATTAAACGGACAGCCATGTAACACACATAAATCAAGCCATATAACTCAATTCAAAGTCCACGTAATCAAATATCAAGATTATATAGCATGCAGCAACATCTACGTGGGCTCGGATGCAAGAAAAGCCTATTTGTCAACACGCAATGATCAAAATCACATTTAGGACTATAAGGGCAACTACGGGCAGCCTACTAAGCACATAATTCCACACAATATCTAAATGATCAACACTTAACAAGCCTACCTAGTCATTAGGGTTTCCATTTCGTGCTTACCCGTGTGATTAAACCCTAAGTCAACTCAAAATCAATCTCAAGCCATGCATCAATTAATTCAAACATCCCCAAGTACTCAAAAAAGTTCACACAGCATCCCAAATGTCACAATCCCAAGCAATCAATACCACAAGAGAAGTTACAACAATTTTTCTAAGCATATAACCAAGTGAAATCCTCACTGCAATAGGCTGTTTTCTCACAATCATTAAGATAAGAAAAAAATCTCCAATTCTAGTGAATAAGATTTCAAATTAAATATTAAGAAGTGAACTAAAATCAGAAACAAACCGTGCATCATTTGGAGTTCGGGATCATTAGTTATAGCCGAAACTGTGGGATAGCACAAAACTGTCCAGATTTGCACACATTTCGATAATTGACGTTTTTGAGGTCCTTAGGGTCCGTTTTAGCCTTAGGCCATTTCTGACAAAAATGTCCAGAACTGAAAAATATAGTAGTAAACCAAATTTTATGTATTTTGGACATCATTTACTAAGTCAAATATGGTTTGTTCTACAAGGTCAGTGCATCTGCCAAAACCTGCTTCATTTTTTCCAGATTTCCAGATTTGGACATATTTCAAAGATTTACCATTTTTAGCACCTTAGATTCAAAATTAGCTTTGGCCTATTTCTGCGAAAAATGTTCAGAACTGGCAAAACTAGTTACCTAACAATTTTCATGCATTTTCAACATCATTTTCCTAGCCAAACTCACCTCGAAACAACAGGTCAGAGAGCTGTCACATAATCCGACTTCACCTATCATCACTTTCAAGCCAAAATCTTGCCATGCATGGTTGAAGAAGCTTATGAACGAACATATAACTCAAGTACAGAAGCGAAGACATACATTTAAGAGTATGCATGTGGATTTTTGAAGGATTTTCAAAAGGTTTTAGCCCTCACCTTAGCAATCAACCAAGAAGATGCAAAAAACTTGTTGAAGCACAATTTTCTTCTTCTCCTTTGCCTACCCGAGATTCCAACTAGATTTTCTCTATTTTTCCTAGCTTAGTGACCAAGCTCTTAGTACATGCATGTGGCTAGAACAAGAAGAAAAGATGTGGAAGCTTAAAAACTCACCTAGGGCCGAAATGAAGACTCTATGTGCTTGCATGCATCTTTTGAGCTAGCTACTTGCTTTCCTTTGCTTGGGCTTGCCTTGAATGACCATAGGATGATGATGATGAGCTAAGATGGTAAGAAGTTCAACCAAGGCCAAGAGAGAGAGTAGAATGAGAGGGAGAGAGAGAAGATGAGAGGAAAATGAGTGAAATGAAAAAAAAACAAAGGCCTTGAAGTTTGATGAAGCATGTTTGGCCTTGGGCAGCCCAATTTCAGCCTTTTTGTGTCTTCAAGGAGTATTTTGAAATTCCTAGCATGGGCAAGGAATGTTTGGTCGAGTAGGGTGGGGTTTTGAGGAGATTTTTGAGCAATTTTTTATGCATTTGTGTCATAGAATGTCATAGTTTGTCTAGGAATTAAGTTGAATTTGAACAAGCAAGCACAAATGCCACATAGTGGTCGGCCAAGGCATGTAAAAATGCTGAATTTTGTCATCTTTTGTGCATTGTTTATTTTTGTGTTGAAAGTACAAAAAGAATAAGGAATAAAGAATAAAGAATGCTTAGTGTTTAGTGAAATTTTGTCTTCTAGTGAGTTGAATTAGTAATTTAATATTGATAGTGGAGTTTGTAGGATTATTTGATAGTCTAGTGCTTTGTGTAAGATGCTTTCTTGATTAGCCTGAGGGCACGCTTTCTTAGATCTAGGGCACACACTACGAGATAGGACACGAACTACGAGACAGATGCACGTTTTTCTAGTAAATGCACGCAACCTTAAATGAATGCACGTAATTCAATGCATGGCACACAAAACGAACACAATTCTTAAACCTAAGTCAAGGCACGCAAATCTAGATTAGGGCACACGAAACGAAGTATCGCATGAAAATCGAGGTCGGGCCTCACATCCTCCCCTCCTTAAAAGAATTTCGTCCCAAAATTCAATATTACCTTTGAAATAAAGCTGGATATTGCTGCTCCATCTGGTCTCGCCTTTCCCACGTTGCTTCTTCAACTCCATGATGATCCCACAGCACTTTCACCATTTGTATAGTTTTGTTGCGCAACTCCTGATCTTGCTGGTCTAGGATCCGAATGGGCTTCTCCTCGTAAGACATGTTCTCCCGAAGCTGCAACGGCTCTGGCTCCAAGATGTGCGACGGATCAGGATGATACATCTGCAGCATTGAAACATGAAAGACGTCGTGAATATTGGAGAGGTTTTGGGGTAGTACTAGGCGACACACCAATTTACCAACCTTCTCAATTATCTCAAATGGTCCTACAAACCTCGGGCTCAACTTTCCACCCTTGCCGTGTTTAATCAGTCCCCTCCAAGGTGATATCTTCAAGAACACCTTGTCGTCAACCTCAAACTCGAGACTCCATCTCCGTCGGTCTGCATAACTCTTCTGCCTGCTCTGGGCGGTAAGCATCCGTTTTCGGATGAGGTGGATATTATCCACAGTCTTCATAAGTTCAGGTAAAAGGGTCGGGTCAAAATTTTTCGTCTCACCTACCTCGTCCCAGTAAATTAGGGATCGACACTTACGTCCATACAACGCCTCAAATGGGGCCATCCCGATAGTGGCTTGATAACTATTATTATAAGCGAACTCCGCTAGAGATAGATATTTCTCCCAACCTTTTCTGAAATCTAAAACACACGCCCTCAGCATAACCTCCAGAATCTGAATAGTTCTCTCTGATTGTCCATCAGTCTGAGGGTAATAAGCCGCGCTGAAACTCAGCTTCGTTCCCAAAGCTTCTTGCAATCTCTTCCAAAATTGGGAAGTAAAACGACGATCCCTATCTGATACAATACTCACAGGCATCCCGTGCAATTTTACAATCTCCGCCACATACATATCTCCCAATTTCTCTGGACTATCCTCCTTGTTCATCGGTAAGAAGTACGCCGACTTAGTCAATCTATCCACTATGACCCAAACGGCGTCATGACCTTTTTGTGATCTGGGCAGGTCCATAACAAAGTCCATAGTGATATGTTCCCATTTCCATTGAGGGATCTCCAACGGCTGAAGTAAACCTGCGGGTCGTTGATGTTCTGCTTTGACTCTCTGGCAAGTCAAACATCGTGCCACAAACTCCGCAATTTCTCTTTTCATGTTATTCCACCAATAGTGTTGCTTCAAATCCCAGTACATCTTTGTTCCGCCGGGGTGAATAGTATATCTTGAATTATGGGCTTCTTCAAGAATCTTCTTTTTCAGCTCTGGCTCATTGGGAACACAAATCTGGTTCCTAAACCTCCAAACACCATCATCATGAAACTTGAAATCTGCGTTGCTTTCTTTAATCTTCTGAAATTGTTTGTCCTTCTGTTAGCCTCCCGTAACTCAGACAACAAGGTTGATTGAACTTGAGTAGTGGCAAAAAGTAACCCTTTCTGAGTCAATTGTGGTTTCCACAAAAATGCTTCCTCCAACAACTCCTGCACCTTGACTTCCAGTTTTGCGATGCTCGCTTTTCTACTTAAGGCGTTTGCAACTACATTTGCTTTACCAGGCACATAATTGATTGTGTAGTTATAATCATCCAAAAGCTCCATCCACCGCCTTTGCCTCATATTCAACTCTTTTTGTGAGAACAAGTATTTCAAGCTCTTGTGATCAGTAAATACCTCGAACTTGTTACCCCACAGATAATGCCTCCATTTCTTGAGTGCAAACACAATAGCCGCTAATTCTAAATCATGCGTCAGGTAATCACTTCATACGGATTTGGTTTCCTAGAAGCATATGCAACCACTCTTCCATTTTGCATCAACACACAACCCAATCCTTCTTTTGAAGCATCGGTATAGATTACAAAACCTTGACTCCCTTCAGGCAATGCAAGAACAGGTGCGGTGGTCAATCTTTTCTTCAACTCTTGGAAGCTGCACTCACACTTATCATCCCACACGAACTTTGTTTTCTTTTGAGTGAGCTTTGTAAGCGGTCCTACAATCTTAGAGAAATCTTTCACGAATCTCCGATAATAGCCGGCTAGACCAAGAAAACTCCGAATCTCCGTAACATTCTCCGGCTTTTTCCAAGTCATCACTGCATCTATCTTTGCTGGATCCACCGCTATCCCCTCTTGGGATATGATATGCCCCAAAAATGCAATATGCTGCAACCAAAATTCGCACTTGCTAAACTTTGCATACAATTGATGCTCTCGAAGTTTCTGCAGTACCAACCGCAGATGTTGCTCATGCTTCGCCTCAGATTTCAAGTATACCAGAATATCATCAATGAAGATCACCACAAATTGGTCCAAGTAGGGTTGAAACACCCTGTGCATCAAATCCATAAAAGCAGCAGGGGCATTGGTTAGTCCAAAAGGCATCACCACATATTCATAATGCCCATATCTCGTCCTGAAAGCCGTTTTAGGCACATCTTCCTTTTTGATCCGCAATTGATAATACCCTTGCCTCAAGTCGAGTTTTGAATACACTTTAGCTCCTTGCAGTTGATCAAATAACTCGTCGATCAGTGGAAGTGGGCATTTATTCTTAACAGTCACTTGGTTCAATCCTTGGTAGTCGATGCATAGCCTCAACGTTCCATCTTTCTTCTTTACAAATAGAACTGGTGCACCCCACGGTGAAGAACTTGGTTGAGCAAACCCCTTCTTCAGCAATCCTTGTAATTGGTCCTTCAATTCTTGTAGCTCAGCCGGTGCCATACGATAGGGAGCTTTAGATATCGGTTGGGCGCCAGGTAGTAACTCTATAACAAACTCGATTTCCCGATTTGGGGGTAAACCGGGTAATTCTTCTGGAAACGCATCCGCATAGTCTTTGATCACAAGCATCTCCTCCAACTTAGCTTTGTCCGACGGCTTGTTGATGAGGTAGGCTAAGTATCCGCTATACCCTTTTCTCAAGGATTTCACTGCTTTCGTAGATGAAATGATGGAACTTCCGGTGAAATCTCTTCGACCCATTATATACAGTATTGGCTGACCAGGTACCCGGAACGTTATAATCTTCGCCCGACAATCTAGTTGGACATGATGTTTTGCCAGCCAGTCTATCCCTAAAATGACCTCATAATCTCGAAAAGGTAATACAATAAGATTGGCTAAGAATTCCCTATCCTTAATTTGGATTGTACATGCTTTACAAGCTAAGCTAGTAACGAGTTTAGAACCCATTGGAGTACCAACTTCTACTTCGTATGGCAAACATACAACTTTCAGTTTCACACGTTCCACACATAAGGGAGTAATAAATGAATGAGTAGCACCTGGATCAATTAACACCCTAACGGGTTGATTTAGTATGAAGAATGTACCTTCAACAACAGCAGTCTCATCTGGAATCTCCTCGCACTCAATAGCATAAGGTCGAGCCTGAACTCTAGGAACTGGAGTCTTGCCTCTAGCAGCTGGTTTACCCTAATTTTGTCCTGCCTACCGTTTAGGGCAATCCTTGATCTAATACTGATCACTGCCACATCTCATACATCGTCCTGACTTCCTCCAACACTGTGCCTCGGTATGCCCCTTCTTGTCACAATAAGAACAGCTGACGAATTGAGTAGCAGGTGAACTACCTGTGGATCCGCGGGCGGAAGAGGCTGATGGCGCTCTCGTCGGGCCACGGTTATTCACTGGTCTGTTCTGGCTCTGGCCCTGACTACGACTCTGACTCTGAAATTTCCTCTGCTGACCTGGAGGCTGGTATGGTTTCTTGTTCGGCTGACTCGAACCGGCTCCATCTAGTTTCCTCTTCTCAACTCGAGAGGCAGCAACAAAGAGAACATAATAGGTATCAAAGTCATGAGAAGCCAACTGGTCCTGAATCTCTGGCCTCAATCCAGTAGTAAATTTCCACATCTTCACCTCCGGAGTACTAACCATATATTGAGCATAACGGGACAGTCGGTCAAAACGAGCCACGTATTGGGCCACCGTCATGTTACCCTGGGTCAAGTGCATGAACTCCTCAATCCGCCTCTGTCTGGAAACTGCAGGTACATATTTCTCCTTGAATGCCTTAATGAAATTACCCAACAAGCGAGGTGTCTGATCAGTTTCCCACAGTGCCTCTACAGTATGCCACCAATGCTCAGCATCCCCGTGCAATAGAAACACAGCAAACTCCACCTTTTCTTCATCAGTATAATCAAGTGGCTTGAAAATCTTCTCGATCTCGGACAGCCAAGCCTCTGCTTTCTCATCATCAGCTTCCCCGTGGAATTTAGATGGGCGAAAGTCAAGGAACTCCCTCATTCTGCTATGTCTCCCGTGGTTACCCTCATTCCTGTTGTTGTTGTTGTTGTTGTTGTTGGCCTCACTTGCATCTTGACGCTCCATCACTCGTGATACACGATCCATGGCATTCGCCATCATATTAAACATAGCTATATCGGGATTAGTTTGATAAGCATCTCCGGTCTCTTGAGGTTCACCGCTCCTATTAGTAGTACGGGTACTAGGGCCAGCCATCTATAGGCACAGATTACGATGCAAAATTTATTGAAATATGACAATTAAGAATTTAGTGCATAAGATATGCAACATAATATAGATACAATTCTAGAAACAATTAAGGCATGTTAATCACTTAAACACATAAAACATAGAAGGCACATTTAACATTATCACACAATAACACATAAACAAGTCAGCCTAATTATCTTAGGGCTCTACCCACGGTTCGAGAGTTAAACCTGGCTTAAGCAATCTAAGCTCTGATACCATTCTTATATAAGATGTCACGCCCCAACCCGGCCTATAAAGGTTAGACTAGGGTGTGATCTAAACATTCAAGTCACGTCTCATACTTAACCATTCATGAAGATTTAACCCTTAACGTTTTGGCCTAAACTCTAAAAATTTCTGGAAAATCGGCAGCATAACGGCTGTAATTGGGCTATTTGGTTTGGCCTAATTCTCTAAACGCCTCAAAATTTTCCAATCTCAATTTCGTTTCCAACTAGGATTACCATTTAACATCAATTGAATTGCCTATTGGTTATTTCGACGTCTCGTTTGATTTATAACCTAGCATGATTCTATGTCTCGTTTGTTTGTTTATCCTCGTTACAAAAGTACCTGTTGATCTTAGCTTAATAGCGAGTACATGTTTAAGGTTTGGATGGTTCATCTTACTTCGCCCTTACCTAATACTTCATAATCCTATTATAGTTACTAGCGATAATAAAAGCAAAATGACCATAGCAGTATCTAGTGTCTGTCTAGAAATATCAGTACAAACCAAAATTAGACCCCAAATTACAACGGGGGTCTTTTCATTACAACATTAGCAACATGAAAGAAACAATCTTCAAGTAGCATAGTTTTCACAATTGGCCATAAATCAAGCAAAACACACAGGACAGGCAATCACTCCAAGGAATCGTCGTTAGGCACATAGTCCTCGGGTACCTGTTCTTGATCTTCTTCACCTGAGATGATAAAAGAGGGTGAGTCCTTATGAACTCAGCGAGGGGGGAACGAGAAATAGGTTTTAAAACTTATTTTCCAGTTCAATCTTATGAAAACCCTTTTTGCAAGCATGATATGTATCACAAGCAAGTACATAACGTAATATAATAGTAAAGAACGTAATTACCAGACTTTCCTCCCCGAGGTCCTGTAGGGACCAAGCGAGAGTACTTATACACATAGTAAAAGGATACGGTGAGCTTTTGCTCTCAGATCAATTCCAGTATCAGTTGTTGCGGCCGGCCTCAATTCATCCCCATATCACGCCAAGTGGGTGTACTCCGGATGTACTCCGAAATCCTACGACCCAACTCTCTGAGGAAGTATAGCCCCCAAGCGAGAGAGGGAATGGGACCATGGTAGTCACGGGTGCACCGGCAAGCCCGATGCTGCCCGGTGTGCATGATCGCTACCATGCCGAAATGAAAGGTTGCAACCTTGTATGCAATGCACATTTATGACATTTAATATATCACATTAGGAGGACAACAAAGTAGGTTGCCTCTGGACAGTCATAAGATTGCACATTGACAAGTAAACAAGCGAGGTACGAGTAGACAGGTAATTTCACTTGAAAAGCATTTGGAGTTATATGAACATTAAACGGACAGCCATGTAACGCACATAAATTATGCCATATAACTCAATTCAAAGTCCACATAATCAAATATCAAGATTATATAGCATGCAACAACATCTACGTGGGCTCGGATGCAAGAAAAGCCTAGTTGTCAATATGCAATGATCAAAATAACATTTAGGACTATAAGGGCAACTACGGGCAGCCTACTAAGCACATAATTCAACACAATATCTAAATGATCAACACTTAACAAGCCTACCTAGTCATTAGGGTTTCCATTTCGTGCTTACCCGTGTGATTAAACCCTAAGTCAACTCAAAATCAATCTCAAGCCATGCATCAATTAATTCAAACATCCCCAAGTACTCAAAACAGTTCACACAATATCCCAAATGTCACAATCCCAAGCAATCAATACCACAAGAGAAGTTACAACAATTTTTCTAAGCATATAACCAAGTGAAATCCTCACTGCAATAGGCTGTGTTCTCACAATCATTAAGATAAGCAAAAAATATCCAATTCCAGTGAATAAGATGTCAAATTAAAGCTTAAGAAGTGAACTAAAATCAGAAACAAACCTTGCATCATTTGGAGTTCGGGATCATTAGTTATAGCCGAAACAGTGGGATAGCACAAAACTGTCCAGATTTGTACACATTTCGATAATTGACGTTTTTGATTTCCTTAGGGTCAGTTTTAGCCTTAGGCCATTTCTGACAAAAATGTCCAGAACTGAAAAATATAGCAGCACACCAAATTTTATGCATTTTTGACATCATTTACTAAATCAAATCTGGTTCGTTCTTCAAGGTCAGTGCATCTGCCAAAACCTGCTTCATTTTTTCCAGATTTCCAGATTTGGACATATTACAAAGATTTGCCATTTTGAGGACCTTAGAGTCAAAATTAGCTTTGGCCTATTTCTGCGAAAAATGTTGAAAACTGGCAAAAATAGTTACCTAACAATTTTCATGCATTTTCAACATCATTTTCCTAGCCAAACTCACCTCGAAACAACAGGTCAGAGAGCTGTCACATAATCCGACTTCACCTATCATCACTTTCAAGCCAAAATCTTGCCATGCATGGTTGAAGAAGCTTATGAACGAACATATAACTCAAGTACAGAAGCAAAGACATACATTTAAGAGCATGCATGTGGATTTTTGAAGGATTTTCAAAAGGTTTTAGCCCTCACCTTATCAATCAACCAAGAAGATGCACAAAACTTGTTGAAGCACAATTTTCTTCTTCTCCTTTGCCTAGCCGAGATTCCAACTAGATTTTCTCTATTTTTCCTAGCTTAGTGACCAAGCTCTTAGTACATGCATGTGGTTATAACAAGAAGAAAAGATGTGGAAGCTTAAAAACTCACCTAGGGCCGAAATGAAGACTCTATGTGCTTGCATGCATCTTTTGAGCTAACTACTTGCTTTCCTTTGCTTGGGCTTGCCTTGAATGACCATAGGATGATGATGATGAGCTAAGATGGTAAGAAGTTCAGCCAAGGCTGAGAGAGAGAGTAGAATGAGAGGGAGAGAGAGAATATGAGAGGAAAATGAGTGAAATGAAAAAAAAACAAAGGCCTTGAAGTTTGATGAAGTATGTTCGGCCTTGGGCAGCCCAATTTCAACCTTTTTGTGTCTTCAAGGAGTATTTTGAAATTCCTAGCATGGGCAAGGAATGTTTGGTCGAGTAGGGTAGGGTTTTGAGGAGATTTTTGAGCAATTTTTTATGCATTTGTGTCATAGAATGTCATAGTTTGTATAAGAATTAAGTTGAATTTGAACAAGCAAGCACAAATGCCACATAGTGGTCGGCCAAAGCATGTAAAAATGCTGAATTTTGTCATCTTTTGTGCATTGTTTATTTGTGTGTTGAAAGTGCAAAAAGAATAAGGAATAAAGAATAAAGAATGCTTAGTGTTTAGTGAAATTTTGTCTTCTAGTGAGTTGAATTAGTAATTTAATATTGATAGTGGAGTTTGTAGGATTATTTGATAGTCTAGTGCTTTGTGTAAGATGCTTTCTTGATTAGCGTGAAGGCACGCTTTCGTAGGTCTAGGGCACGCACTACGACGTAGGACACGAACTACTAGACGAACGCACGTTTTTCTAGTAAATGCACGCAACCCTAAATGAATGCACGTAATTCTATGCATGGCACACAAAACGAACACAATTCTTAAACCTAAGTCAAGGCATGCAAATCTAGATTAGTGAACACAAAATGAAGTATCACACGCAAATCGAGGTCGAGCCTCACAGATCCCATCAGAACTCTGAAGTTAAGTGTGCTTGGGCGAGGTAGTACTAGGATGGGTGACCCCCGGGAAATTCGTCGTGTTGCACCCCCCTTTTCAATATTTTTTCCTCCGGTTAGGGTTGGCAAGATACTTTATCCCCCACATTTCTATTATCGAATCCCACGGCACCTTGGGCAAGACAACTTCGCTTCACGTGGAGGCTGGGCCAGCAAACCGAGGGCGTAGGGCTTGTGACCAGATCTCCGTCGCTCCGGTCCCCATAACTTTTGATCCGTAAGGAGTTACGCGGCGCACAGCATACCGTTGCAAAGCACTGCGACGGGGCCAGCTAGCTTGCTCGCTGTGCCATTTTTGGAGCCTAAAATCAAACGTTTTCATTAGTTTTGGGCCACTTTTTTGTTTTTTCTCTGTTTTTTATTCCCGGATCGTATGTCCTGAGCTGTTAAAAGGACGACAACCTTACTCGTGGGACATTAGAGGGCCCTACAATGCGTCGATATCACGTCTTGCGACGATGCTGGGTTGTTGATGCAAATGGGTTGTCGTTAAGCCCATTGGGCCTTCTGAATGAGCCATCTCTCTAGGCTGGGATTGTGAACCGTTAACACATACAGGAATTGTGCCCTCAACATGACGGGTGCGATCATACCAGCACTAATGCACCGGATCCCATAAGAACTCCGAAGTTAAGCGTGCTTGGGCGAGAGTAGTACTAGGATGGGTGACCCCTTGGGAAGTCCTCGTGTTGCACCCCCCTTTTCAATTTTTTTTACTCCGGTTTGGGTTGCCAAGATACTTTATCCACCACATTTCTATTATCGAATCCCACAGCACCTTGGGCAAGACAACTTCGCTTCACGTGGAGGCTGGGCCAGCAAACTGAGGGCGTAGGGCTTGTGACCAGGTCTCCTTCGCTCTGATGCCCATAACTTTTGATCTGTAAGAAGTTACGCAGTGCACAGCAAACCATTGCAAAGCTCTACGAGAGCTTTACGACGGGGGCAGCTAGCTTGCTTGCTGTGCCCTTTTTGGAGCCCAAAATCAAATGTTTTCATCAGTTTCAGGCCACTTTTCTATTTTTGCTCTATTTTTCCGTCCCGGATCGTACGTTGTGAGATGTTAAACGGACGACAACCTTACTCGCAGGACATTAGAGGGCCATACAACGCGTCGATATCACCTCTTGCGAGGATGCTGCGTTGTTGAAGCGGATGGGTTGTCGTTAAGCACATTGGGCCTTCTGAATGAGCCATCTCTCTAGGCTGGGACTGTGAACCGTTAACACATAAAGGAATTGTGCCCTCAACATGATGGGTGTGATCATGCCAGCACTAATGCACCGGATCCCATCAGAACTCCGGAGTTAAGCGTGCTTGGGCGAGAGTAGTACTATGATGGGTGACCCCCTGGGAAGTCCTCGTGTTGTACCCCCCTTTTCAATTTTTTTCCTCCGGATAGGGATGCCAAGAAAATTTATCCACCACATTTCTATTATCGAATGCCACGGCCCCTTGGGCAAGACAACTTCGCTTCAAGTGGAGGCTGGGCCAGCAAACTGAGGGTGTAGGGCTTGTGACCAGGTCTCCTTCGCTCCGGTGCGGATACCTTTTGATCCGTAAGGAGTTACGCGGCGCACAACATATCGTTGCAAAGCTCTCCGAGAGCTCTACGATGGGGGAAGCCAGCTTGCTTGCTGTGCCCCTTTTTGGAGCCCAAAATCGAATGATTTCATCAGTTTCGGGCCACTTTTCTTATTAAGCTCTGTTTTTCCGTCCCGGATTGTACGTCGTGAGCTGTTAAAAGGACGACAACCTTACTCACGGGACATTAGAGGGCCCTACAACGCGTCGATATCACGTCTTGCGAGGATGCTACGTTGTTGAAGCGGATGGGTTGTCGTTAAGCCCATTGGGCCTTCTGAATGGGCCATATCTCTAGGCTGGGACTGTTAACCGTTAACACATAAAGGAATTGTGCCCTCAACATGACGGGTGCGATCATACCAGCACTAATGTACCGGATCCCATCAGAACTCCGAAGTTAAGCGTGCTTGGGTGAGAGTACTACTAGGCTGGGTGACCCCTTGGAATTCCTCGTGTTGCACCCCCCTTTTCAATTTTTTTTGCTTCGGTAATGGTTGCCAAGAGACTTTATGCACCACATTTCTATTATCGAATCCCACGGCACCTTGGGCAAGACAACTTCGCTTCACGTGGATGCTGGGCCAGCAAACCAAGGGCATGGGGCTTGTGAGCAGGTCTCCTTCGCTCCGGTGCCCAAAACTTTTGATATGTAAGGAGTTACGCGGCGCACAGCTTACCGTTGCAAAGCTCTTCGAGAGCTCTACAACGAGGGCAGCTAACTTGCTCGTTGTTCCTTTTTCGGAGCTGAAAATCAAACGTTTTCATCAGTTTCGGACAACTTTACTATTTTTGCTCTGTTTTTCCGTCCCAGATCGTACGTTGTGAGCTATTAAAAGAACGACAACCTTACTCGCGGGACGTTAGAGGGCCCTACAATGCGTCGATATCACGTCTTGTGAGGATGCTGCGTTGTTGAAGTGGATGGGTTGTCATTAAGCCCATTGGGCCTTCTAAATGAGCCATCTCTCTAGGCTGGGACTGTGAACCGTTAACACATAAAGGAATTGTGCCCTCAACATGACGGGTGCGATCATACTAGCACTAATTCACCGGATCCCATCAAAACTACAACGTTAAGCGTGCTTGGGCGAGAGTAGTACTAGCATGGGTGACCCCCTGGGAAGTCATCGTGTTGCACCCACCTTTTCCATTTTTTTTGCTCCGGTTAGGGTTGCCAAGATACTTTATCCACCACATTTCTATTATCGAATCTCACGGCACCTTGGGCAAGACAACTTCGCTTCACGTGGAGGCTGGGCCAGCAAACCGAGGGCGTAGGGCTTGTGACAAGGTCTCCTTCCCTCCGGTGCCCATAACTTTTGATTCGTAAGGAGTTACGCGGCGCACAGCATACTGTTGCAAAGCTCTACGAGAGCTCTACGACGGGGGTAGCCAGGTTGCTCGCTGTGCCCCTTTTTGGAGTCCGAAATCGAACGTTTTCATCAGTTTCGGGCCACTTTTCTTATTAAGCACTTTTTTTCCTTAATGGATCGTACATCGTGAGCTGTTAAAAGGACGACAACCTTACTCGCGGGACATTAGATGGCCCTACAACGCGTCGATATCACCTCTTGCGAGGATGCTGCGTTGTTGAAGCGGATGGGTTGTCGTTAAGCCCATTGGGCCTTCTGAATGGGCCATCTCTCAAGGTTGGGACTGTGAACCGTTAACACATAAAGGAATTATGCCCTCAAGATGACAGGTGCGATCATACCAGCACTAATGCACCGGATCCCATCAGAACTCCGAAGTTAAGCGTGCTTGGCCGAGAGTAGTACTAAGATGGGTGACCCCATGGGAAATCCTCGTGTTGCACCCCCCCCTTTCAATTTTTTTTCCTCCGGTTAGGGTTGCCAAGATACTTTATCCACCACATTTCTATTATCGAATCCCACGGCACCTTGCGCAAGACAACAACGTTTCACGTGGAGGCTCGGCTAGCAAACCGAGGGCGTAGGGCATGAGACCAGGTCTCCTTTGCTCCGGTGCCCATAACTTTTGATCCGTAAGGAGTTACGCGGCGCAAAGCTTTCCGTTGCAAAGCTCTCCAAGAGCTTTACAACGGGGACAGCTAGCTTGCACGCTGTTCCCTTTTTGGTGCCCAAAATCGAACGTTTTCATGAATTTCGGGCCACTTTTCTATTTTTGCTATGTTTTTCCGTCTCGGATCGTACGTCGTGAGCTGTTAAAAGGACGACAACCTTACTCGCGGGACATTAGAGGGCCCTACAACGTGTCGATATCACGTCCTGCGAGGATGCTGCGTTGTTGAAGCGGATGGTTGTCGTTAAGCCCATTGGGCCTTCTGAATGAGCCATCTCTCTAGGCTGGGACTGTGAAATGTTAACACATAAAGGAATTGTGCCCTCAACATGATGGGTGCGATCATACCAGCACTAATGCACCGGATCCCATCAGAACTCCGAAGTTAAGCGTGCATGGGCGAGAGTAGTACTAGGATGGGTGACCCCCTGGGAAGTCCTCGTGTTGCAACCCCTTTTCAATTTTTTTTGCTTCGGTTAGGGTTGCCAAGAGACTTTATCCACCACATTTCTATTATCAAATCCCACGGCACCTTGGGCCAGACAACTTCGCTTCACGTGGAGGCTGGGCCAGCAAACTGAGGGCGTAGGGCTTGTGACCAGGTCTCCTTCGCTCCGGTGCCCATAACTTTTGATCCGTAAGGAGTTACGCGGCGCACAACATACCGTTCGAAAGCTCTCCGAGAGCTCTACGATGAGGGTAGCTAGCTTTCTCGCTGTTCCCATTTCAGAGCCCAAAATCAAACGTTTTCATCAGTTTCTGGTCACTTTTCTATTTTTGCTATGTTTTTCCGTCTAGGATCGTACGTCGTGAGCTGTTAAAAGGACGACAACCTTACTCGCGGGACATTAGAGGGCCCTACAACGTGTCGATATCACGTCCTGCGAGGATGCTGCGTTGTTGAAGCGGATGGTTGTCGTTAAGCCCATTGGGCCTTCTGAATGAGCCATCTCTCTAGGCTGGGACTGTGAAATGTTAACACATAAAGGAATTGTGCCCTCAACATGATGGGTGCGATCATACCAGCACTAATGCACCAGATCCCATCAGAACTCCGACATTAAGCGTGCTTGGGCAAAAGTAGTACTAGGATGGGTGACCCCGTGGGAAGTCCTCGTGTTGCACACCCCTTTTCAATTTTTTTTTGCTCCGGTTAGGGTTGCCAATATACTTTATCCACCACATTTCTATTATCGAATCCCATGGCACCTTGGGCAAGATAACTTCGCTTTACGTGGAGGCTGGGCCAGCAAACCGAGGGCGTAGGGCTTGTAACCAAGTCTCCTTCGCTCCGGTGCCCATTCCTTTTGATTCGTAAGGAAGTTACGAGGCGCACAACATACCGTTGCAAAGCCCTCCAAGAGCTCTACGACGGGGCAGCTAGCTTGCTTGCTGTACCCTTTTTGGAGCACAAAATCGAACGTTTTCATCATTTTCGGGCCACTTTTCTAATTTTGCTCTGTTTTTCCATCTCGGATCATACGTCGTGAGCTGTTAAAAGGACGACAACCTTACTCGCTGGACATTAGAGGGCCCTACAACGTGTCGATATCACGTCTTGCGAGGATGCTGCGTTGTTGAAGCGGATGGGTTGTCGTTAAGACCATTGGGGCTTCTGATTGGACCATCTCTCTAGGCTGGGACTGCGAACCGTTAACACATAAAAGAATTGTGCCCTCAACATGATGGGTGAGATAATACCAGTACTAATGCACCGGATCCCATCAGAACTCCGAAGTGAAGCGTGCTTGGGTGAGAGTAGTACTAGGATGGGTGACCCCCTAGGAAGTCCTCGTGTTGCACCCCCCTTTTCAATTTTTTTTGCTCCAGTATGGGTTGCCAAGATACTTTATCCACCGCATTTCTATTATCAAATCTCACGGCACTTTGGGCAAGACAACTTCGTTTCACGTGGAGACTGGGCCAGCAAATCGAGGGTGTAGGGCTTGTCACCAGGTCTCCTTCGCTCCGGTACCCATAACTTTTGATCCGTAAGGAGTTACGCGGTGCAAAGCTCTCCGAGAGCTCTACGACGTGGTCAGCCAGCTTGCTCACTGTGCCCATTTTTGGAGCAGCCAATTTGCTCACTTTGCCCTTTTTGGGCAACAAAATCAAACGTTTTCATCACTTCCGGGCCACTTTTCTTATTAAGCTCTTTTTTTCCTTAACCGATCATACGTCGTGATCTGTTAAATGGACGACAACCTTACTCGCGGGACATTAGAGGGCACTACAACGTGTCGATATCACGTCTTGCGAGGATGCTACATTTTTGAAGCGGATGGGTTGTCGTTAAGCCCATTGGGCCTTCTGAATAGGCCATCTCTCTAGACTGGGGCTGTGAACCGTTAACACATAAAGGAATTGTGCCCTCAACATGACGGTGCGATCATACCAGTACCAATGCATTGGATCCCATCAGAACTCTGAAGTTAAGCATGCTTGGACGAGAGTAGTACTAGGATGGGTGACCCCATAGGAAGTCCTCGTGTTGCACCCCCCTTTTCAAATTTTTTTGCTCCGGTTAGGGTTGCCAAGATACTTTATCCACCGCATTTCTATTATCGAATCTCACGACACCTTCGGCAACACAACTTCGCTTCACGTGGAGGCTGGGCCAACAAACCGAGGGTGTAGGGGTTGTGACCAGGTCTCCTTCGCTCCGGTGCCCATAACTTTTGATCCGTAAGGAGTTACGCGGTGCAAAGCATACCGTTGCAAAGCTCTTCGAGAGCTCTACGACGTAGGCAGCCAGCTTGCTCGCTGTGCCCTTTTTGGAGCCCAAAATTGAATGTTTTCATCAGTTTCGGGCCACTTTTCTTATTAAGCTCTTTTTTTCCTTAACGGATCGTACGTCGTGAGCTGTTAAAAGGACGACAACCTTACTCGCGTGACATTAGATGGCCCTACAACGCATCGATATCACGTCTTGCGAGGATGCTGCGTTGTTGAAGCGGATCAGTCGTCGTTAAGCCCATTGGGCCTTCTGAATGGGCCATCTCACTAGGCTGGGACTGTGAACCGTTAACACATAAAAGAATTTTGCCCTCAACATGATAGGTGCGATCATACCAGCACTAATGCATCGGATCCCATCAGAACTTCGAAGTTAAGCGTGCTTGGGCGAGAGTAGTACTAGGATGGGTGACCCCATGGGAAGTCCTCGTGTTGCACCCCCCTTTTCAA
This sequence comes from Ehretia macrophylla, assembly GCA_037974665.1. NCBI lineage: Eukaryota > Viridiplantae > Streptophyta > Magnoliopsida > Boraginales > Ehretiaceae > Ehretia > Ehretia macrophylla. Next base: position 81,016,852 of record CM075770.1, on the reverse strand, counting down.
TTTTTTTTCGTCCGGTTAGGGTTGCCAAGATACTTTATCCACCACATTTCTATTATCGAATCCCATGGCACCTTGGGCAAGACAACTTCGCTTCACGTGGAGGCTGGGCTAGCAAACCGAGGGCGTAGGGCTTGTGACCAGGTCTCCTTCGCTCTGGTGCCCATAACTTTTGATCCATAAAGAGTTACGTGGCGCACAGCATACCGTTGCAAAGCTCTCCGAGAGCTCTACAACAAAGATAGCAAGCTTGCTTGCTGTGCCCTGTTTGGAGCCCAAAATCGAATGTTTTCATCAGTTTCGGGCCACTTTTCCATTTTTGCTCTGTTTTTACGTCCCGGATCGTATGTCGTGAGCTGTTAAAAAGACGACAACCTTACTCGAGCGACATTAGAGGGCCCTACAACCCGTCGATATCACGTCTTGCAAGGATGATGCATTGTTGAAGCGGATGGTTTGTCGTTAAGCCCATTGGGCCTTCTGAATGAGCCATCTCTCTAGGCTGGGACTGTGAACCGTTAACACATAAAGGAATTGTGCCCTCAACATGATGGCTGTGATCATACCAACACTAATGCACCGGATCCCATCAGAACTCCGAAGTTAAGCGTGCTTGGGCGAGAATGGTAATAGGATGGGTGACCCTTGGGAAGTCCTTGTGTTGCACACCCTTTTCAATTTTTTTTCCTCCAGATAGGGTTGCCAAGAAAATTTATCCACACATTTCTATTATCAAATCCCACGGCACCTTGGGCAAGACAACTTCGCTTCAAGTGGAGGCTGGGCCTGCAGACCGAGGGCGTAGAGCTTGTGACCAGGTCACCTTCGCTCCAGTGCCTGTAACTTTTGATCCGTGAGGAGTTACGCGGCGCACAGCATATCGTTACAAAGCTCTCCGAGAGCTCTACGATGGGGCCAGCCAGCTTGCTCGCTTTGCCCATTTTTGGAGCCCAAAATTGAATGATTTCATCAGTTTTGGGCCACTTTTCTTATTAAGCTCTATTTTTTCGTCCCGGATCGTACGTCGTGAGCTGTTAAAAGGACGACAATCTTACTCACGGGACATTAGAGAGCCCTAGAACACGTCGATATAAAGTCTTGCGAGGATGCTACGTTGTTGAAGCGGATGGGTTGTCGTTAAGCCTATTGGGCCTTCTGAATGGGCCATCTCACTAGGCTGGGACTGTGAACCGATAACACATAAAGGAATTGTGCCCTCTTTACATGACGGGTGCGATCATACCAGTACTAATGCACCGAATCCCATCAGAACTCCGAAGTTAAGCGTGCTTGGGTGAAAGTAGTACTAAGATGGGTGACACCCTGGGAAGTCCTCATGTTGCACCCCCCATTTTCAATTTTTTTTGCTCCAGTTAGGGTTGCCAAGAGGCTTTATCCACCACATTTCTTTTATCGAATCCAACGGCACCTTGCGTAATACAACTTCGCTTCAAGTGGAGGCTGGGCCCGCAAACCGAGGGCGTAGGGCTTGTGACCAGGTCTCCTTCGCTCCGGTGCCCATAACTTTTGATCCGTAAGGAGTTACGCGGCGCACAGCATACCACGGCAAAGCTCTCCGAGAGCTCTACGACGGGGGCAGCCAGCTTGCTTGTTGTGCCCATTTTTGGAGACCACAATTGAACGTTTTCATCAGTTTAGGGCTACTTTTCTTATTAAGCGCTGTTTCACCGTACCGGATCGTACGTCGTGAGCTGTTCAGTGGACGACAACTTTACTCGCGGGATATTAGAGGGCCCTACAATGCGTCGATATCACGTCTTGTGAGGATGCTGCTTTGTTGAAGCGGATGGGTTGTCGTTAAGCCCATTGGGCCTTCTAAATAGGCCATCTCTCTAGGCTTGGACTGTGAACCGTTATCACATAAAGGAATTGTGCCCTCAACATGACGGGTGCTATCATACAAGCACTAATGCACCGGATCCCATCAGAACTTCGAAGTTAAGCGTGCTAGGGCGAGAGTAGAACTAGGATGGGTGACCCCCTGGGAATTCCTCGTGTTGCACCCCCCTTTTTCAATTTTTTTTGCTCCGGTTAGGGTTGCCAAGATACTTTATCCACCATATTTCTATAATCGAATCCCACGGCAACTTAGGCAAGACAACTTTGCTTCACGTGGAGGCTGGGCCAGCAAACCGAGAGCGTAGGGCTTGTGACCAGGTCTCCTTCGCTCCGGTGCTCATAACTTTTGATCCGTAAGGAGTTACGCGGCGCACAGCATACTGTTGCAAAGCTCTCCGAGAGTTCTATATCAGGTGTAGCCAGCTTGCTCGTTGTGCCCTTTTTGGAGCTCAAAATCGAACGTTTTCATCAGTTTTGGGCCACTTTACTATTTTTGCTCTGTTTTTCCGTCCTGGATCGTACGTCGTGAGCTGTTAAAAGGATGACAACCTTACTCGCGGGACATTAGAGGGCCCTAAAATGCGTCGATACCACGTCTTGCAATGATGCTGCGTTTTTGAAGCGGATGGGTTGTCGTTAAGCCCATTGCGCCTTCTGAATGAGCCATCTCTCTAGGCTGGGACTGTGAACCGTTAACACATAAAGGAATTGTGCCCTCAACATGACGGATGCGATCATACCAGCACTAATGCACCGGATCCCATCAGAACTACGACGTTAAGTGTGCTTGGACAAGAGTAGTAATAGGATGGGTGACCCCAGGGGAAGTCCTCGTGTTGCACCCCCCTTTTCAATTTTTTTTTCTCCGATTAGGGTTGCCAAGATACTTTATCCACCACATTTCTATTATCGAATCTCACGGCACCTTGGGCAAGACAACTTCGCTTCACGTGGAGGATGGGCCAGCAAACCGAGGGCGTAGGGCTTGTGACCAGGTCTCCTTCGCTCCGGTGCCCATAACTTTTGATCTGTAAGGAGTTACGCGGCGCACAGCAAACCGTTGCAAAGCTCTCCGAGAGCTCTACGACTGGGGCACCCAGCTTGCTCGCTGTGCCCTTTTTGGAGCCCAAAATCGAACGTTTTCATCAGTTTTGGGCGACTTTTCATATTAAGCCCAGTTTTTCCATCTCGGATCGTACGTCGTGAGCTGTTAAAAGGACGACAACCTTACTCGCGGGACATTAGAGGGCCCTACAACACGTCGATATCACGTCTTGCGAGGATTCTGCGTTGTTAAAGCAGATGGGTTGTCGTTAAGCCCATTGGGCCTTCTGAATGGGCCATCTCACATGGCTGGGACTGTGAACCGTTAACACATAAAGGAATTGTGCCGTAAACATGACTGGTGCGATCATACCAGCACTAATGCACCGGATCCCATCAGAACTGCGAAGTTAAGCGTGCTTGGGCGAGAGTAGTACTAGGATGGGTGACCCCTAGGAAGTCCTCGTGTTGCATCCCTATTTTCAATCTTTTTTCCTCCATTTAGGGTAGCCAAGATACTTTATCCACAACATTTCTATTATTGAATCACACGGCACCTTGGTCAAGACAACTTCGCTTCAAGTGGAGGCTGGGCCCGCAAACCGAGGGCGTAGGGCTTGTGACCAGGTCTTCGTCGCTCCGGTGCCCATAACTTTTGATCCGTAAGGAGTTACGCGGTGCACAGCATGCCGTTGGAAAGCTCTCCAAGAGCTCTAAGACGGGGGAAGCCAGCTTGCTCGATGTGCCCTTTTTGGAGCCCAAAATCGAACGTTTTCATCAGTTTTGGGATACTTTTCTATTTTTGCTCTGTTTTTCCGTCTTGGATTGTACGTCGTGAGCTGTTAAAAGGACGACAACCTTACTTGCGAGACATTAGAGGGCCCTACAACGCGTCGATATCACGTCTTGCGAGGATGCTGCGTCGTTGAAGCGGATGGGTTATCGTTAAGCCCATTAGGCCTTCTGAATGAGCCATCTCTCTAGGCTGGGACTGTGAACCGTTAACACATAAAGGAATTGTGCCCTCAACATGATAGGTTCGATCATACCAGCACTAATGCACCGGATCCCATCAGAACTCCAACGTTAAGCGTGCTTGGGCGAGAGTAGTACTAGGATGGGTGACCCCTTGGGAAGTCCTCGTGTTGTACCCCCCTTTTTCAATTTTTTTTGCTCCGGTTAGGGTTGCAAAGATACTTTATCCACCACATTTCTATTATCGAATCTCACGGCACCTTGGGCAAGACAACTTCTCTTCACGTGGAGGCTGGGCCAGCAAACCGAGGGTGTAGGGCTTGTGACTTGGTCTCCTTCGCTCCGGTGCCCATAACTTTTGATCCGTAAGGAGTTACGCGGCGCACAGCATATCGTTACAAAGCTCTCTGAGAGCTCTACGACAGGGACAGCCCGCTTGCTCGCTGTGCCTGGTTTTGGAGCCCAAAATCGTACGTTTTCATCAATTTCAGGCCACTTTTCTTATTAAGCTCTTTTTTTCCTTAACCGATCGTACATCGTGTGTAACGACCCGACTCCCCACGTGGAGCCCACGCGGAGTCTCACCGAGCCGTCACTACCCAGGAATTGTCCGCTATTGGCAGTCCCTGGCCCGTAGGCAGAGGTCCCTCACGGTTTTGTCCTCTCGGGAATCTCTTCTCAAAAGGGCCCTTGGCTGATATAAGAGACTAACTCTTATATCCAGCTATCTCACTTCTAAATCTTCTGATGTGGGATTGTGTTGCCACATTCTACCACCCTTAAGAGGCCCCGCGCCCTCGCTGGCACGAGCACAAGGGAAGACTGGCTCTGATACCATTTATAACGACCCGACTCCCCACGTGGAGCCCACGCGGAGTCTCACCGAGCCGTCACTACCCAGGAATTATCCGCTATTGGCAGTCCCTGGCCCGCAGGCACAGGTCCCTCATGGTTTTGTCCTCTCGAGAATCTCTTCTCAAAAGGCCCCTAGGCTTATATAAGAGACTAACTCTTATATCCAGCTCTCTCACATCCAAATATTCTGATGTGGGATTGTGTTACCACATCGTGAGCTATTAAAAGGATGACAACCTTACTCGCGGGACATTAGAGGGCCCTACAACACGTCGATATCACGTCTTGCGAGGATGCTGCGTTGTCGAAGCGGATGGGTTGTCGTTAAGCCCATTGGGCTTAATGAATGGGCCATCTCTCTAGGCTGGGACTGTGAACTGTTAACATATAAAAGAATTGTGCCCTCAACATGACGGGTGCGATCATACCAGCGCTAATGCACCGGATCCCATCAGAACTTCGAAGTTAAGCGTGCTTGGGCGAGAGTAGTACTAGGATGGGTGACCCCATGGGAAGTCCTCGTGTTGCACCCCCCTTTTCAATTTTTTTTCCTCCGGTTAGGGTTGCCAAGATACTTTATCCACCACATTTCTATTATCGAATCCCACGGCACCTTGGGCAAGACAACTTCGCTTCACATGGAGGCTAGGCCCGCAAACCGAGGGCGTAGGGCTTGTCACCAGGTCTTCGTCGCTCCGGTGCCCATAACTTTTAATCCGTAAGGAGTTACGCGGTGCACAGCATACCGTTGGAAAGCTCTCCGAGAGCTCTACGATGAGGGCAGCTAGCTTGCTTGCTATGCCCTTTTTGGAGCCCAAAATCGTACGTTTTCATCAGTTTCGGGCCACTTTTCTATTGTACGTCGTGAGCTGTTAAAAGGACGACAACCTTACTCGCGGGACATTAAAGGGCCCTACAACCCATCGATATCACGTCTTGCGAGGATTCTGCGTTGTTGAAGCGGATGGGTTGTCGTTAAGCCCATTGGGCCTTCTGAATGAGCCATCTCTCTAGGCTGGGACTGTGAACTGTTAACACATAAAGGAATTGTGCTTTCAACATGACAGCTGTGATCATACCAGCACTAATGCACCGGATCCCATCAGAACACCGAAGTTAAGCATGCTTGGACGAGAGTAGTACTAGGATGGGTGACCCCTGGGAAGTCCACGTGTTGTACCCCCATTTTCAATTTTTTTTCCTCCGGATAGCGTTGCCAAGAAAATTTATCCACACATTTCTATTATCGAATCCCACGGCACCTTGGGCAAGACAACTTCGATTCAAGTGGAGGCTGGGCCAGCAGACCGAGGGCATAGGGCTTGTGACCAGGTCTCCTTCGCTCCGGTGCCCGTAACTTTTGATCCGTAAGGAGTTACGTGGCGCACATCATATCGTTGCAAAGCTCTCCGAGAGCTCTACAGCGGGGGCAGCCAGCTTGCTCGCTTTGCCCCTTTTTGGAGCCCAAAATCGAACGATTTCATTAGTTTCGGGCCACGTTTCTTTTTAAGCTCTTTTTTTTCGTCGCGGTTCGTACCTCGTGAGCTGTTAAAAGGACGACAACCTTACTCACGGGACATTAGAGGGCCCTACAACGAGTCGATATAACGTCTTGCGAGGATGCTACGTTGTTGAAGCAGATGGGTTGTCGTTAAGCCCATTAGGCCTTCTGAATGGGCCATCTCTCTCGGCTGGGACTGTGAACGGTTAACACTCAAAGGAAATGTGCCCTCTTAACACGACATGTGCGATCCTCCTAGCACCAATGCCCCGGACCCCATATGAACTCCGAAGTTAAGCGTGCTTGGGCTAGAGTAGTACTAAGATGGGTGACCCCCTAGGAAGTCCTCGTGTTGCACTCCCCCTTTCAATTTTTTTTGCTCCGGTTAGGGTTGCCAAGAGACTTTATCCACCACATTTCTTTTATCGAATCCAACGGCACCTTGGGCAAGACAACTTCACTTCAAGTGGAGGCTGGGCCCGCAAACCGAGGGCGTAGGGCTTGTGACCAGGTCTCATTCGCTCCGGTGTCCATTACTTTCGATCCGTAAGGAGTTATGCGGCGCACAACATACCATTGCAAAGCTCTCTGAGTGCTCTACGACGGGGGCAGTCAGCTTGCTTGCTGTGCCCATTTTTGGAGCCCAAAATTGAACATTTTCATCAGTTTCGGGCCACTTTTTTTATTAAGCTCTGTTTCACCATCCCGGATCGTACGTCGTGAGCTGTTAAAAGGCTGACAACCTTACTCGTGGGACATTAGAGGGCCCTACAACGCGTCGATATCACGTCTTGCGAGGATGCTGCGTTGTTGAAGCAGATAGGTTGTCGTTATGCCCATTGGGCCTTCTGAATGGGCCATCTCTCTAGGCTTGGACTGTGAACCGTTAACACATAAAGGAATTTTGCCCTCAATATGACGGGTGCGATCATACCATCACTAATGAATCGGATCCCATCAGAACTCCGAAGTTAAGCGTGCTAGGGCGAGAGTAGTACTAGGATGGGTGACCCCCTGGGAAATCCTCGTGTTGCACCCCCCTTTTCAATTTTTTTCGCTCCGGTTAGGGTTGCCAAGAGACTTTATCCACCACATTTCTTTTATCGAATCCCATGGCACCTTGGGCAGGACAACTTCGCTTCAAGTAGAGGCTGGGCCGGCAAACCGAGGGCGTAGGGCTTGTCACCAGGTCTCCTTCGCTCCGGTGCCCATTACTTTTGATCCGTAAGGAGTTACGCGGTGCACAGCATACCATTGCAAAGCTCTCCGAGTGCTCTACGATGGGGGCAGTCAGCTTGCTTGCTGTGCCCTTTTTGGAGCCCAAAATTGAACGTTTTCATCAGTTTCGGGCTACTTTTCTTATTAAGCGCTGTTTTACCATCGCGGATCGTACGTCGTTAGCTGTTAAAAGGACGACAACCTTACTCGCGGGACATTTGAGGGCCCTACAACGCGTCGATATCACGTCTTGCGAGGATGCTGCGTTGTTGAAGCGGACGGGCTGTCGTTATGCCCATTGGGTCTTCTGAATGGGCCATCTCTCTAGGCTTGGACTATGAACTGTTAACACATAAAGGAATTGTGCCCTCAACATGACAGGTGCGATCATACCAGCACTAATGCATCGCATCCCATCAGAACTCCGAAGTTAAGCATTCTAGGGCGAGAGTAGTACTAGGATGGGTGACCCCCCGGGTAGTCCTCGTGTTGCACCCCCCTTTTCATTTTTTTTGCTCCAGTTAGGGTTGCCAAGATACTTTATCCACCACATTTATATTATCGAATCCCACGGCACCTTGGGCAAGACAACTTCGCTTCACGTGGAGGCTGGGCCAGCAAACCGAGGGCGTAGGGCTTGTGACTAGGTCTCCTTCTCTCTGGGGCCCATAACTTCTTATCCGTAAGGAGTTACGCGGCGCACAACATACCGTTGCAGAGCTCTACGAGAGCTCTACGACGGGGGCAGCCAGCATGCTCGCTGTGCCCCATTTTGGAGCCCAAAATCGAACGTTTTCATCAGTTTCAGGCCATTTTTCTTATTAAGCTCTATTTTTCCGTCCCGGATCGTACGTTGTGAGCTGTTAAAAGGACGACAATCTTACTCGTGGGACATTAGAGGGCCCTACAACGTGTCGATATCACGTCTTGCGAGGATGTTGCGTTGTTGAAGTGGTTGGGTTCTCGTTAAGCCCATTGGGCCATCTAAACGGGCCATCTCTCTAGGCTGGGACTGCGAACCGTTAACACATAAAGGAAATGTGCCCTCAACATGACGGGTCCGATCATACCAGCACCAATGCACCGGATCCCATCAGAACTCCATAGTTAAGCGTGCTTGGGCGATAGTAGTACTAGGATGGGTGACCACCTGGGAAGTCCTCGTGTTGCACCGCCTTTTTCAATTTTTTTTACTCCGGTTATGGTTGCCAAGATACTTTATCTGCCACATTTCTTTTTTTGAATCCCACGGCACCTTCGGCAAGAAAACTTCGCTTCAAGTGGAGGCTGGGCCCGCAAACCGAGGGCTTAGGGCTTGTGACCAGGTCTCCTTCGCTCCGGTGCCCATAACTTTTAATCCGTAAGGAGTCATGCGGCGCACAGCATACCGTTGCCAAGCTTTTCGAGAGCTCTACGATGGGGGCAGCCAGCTTGCTTGCTGTGCCTAGTTTTGGAGCCCAAAATCAAACGTTTTCATAAGTTTCGGTCCACTTTTCTTATTGAGCTCTATTTTTTTGCCCCAGATCGTACGTCGTGAGCTGTTAAAAGGACGACAACCTTACTCGTGGGACATGAGAGGGCCCTACAACACGTCGATATCACGTCTTGCGAGGATGCTGCGTTGTGGAAGCGGATGGGTTATCGTTAAGCCCATTGGGCCTTTTGAATGGGCCATCTCTCTAGGCTGGGACTGTGAACTATTAACACATAAAGGAATAGTGCCCTCAACATGACGGGTGCGATCCTACCAGAACTAATGCACCGGATCCCATCAGAACTCCGAAGTTAAGCGTGCTCGGGTGAGGGTAGTACTAGGATGGGTGACCCCCTGGGAAGTCCTCGTGTTGCACCCCATTTTTCAATTTTTTTTTGCTCCGGTTAGGGATGCCAAGATACTTTATCCACCACAGTTCTTTTATCGAATCCCACGGCACCATAGGCTAGACAACTTCGCTTCAAGTGGAGGCTGGGCCCGCAAACTGAGGGCATAGGGCTAGTGACCAAGTCTCCTTCGCTCCGGTGCCCATAACTTTTGATCCGTATGGAGTTACGCGGCGCACAACATATCGTTGCAAAGCACTCCAAGAGCTTTACGACGGGGGCAGCCAGCTTGCTTGCTATGCCAATTTTTGGAGCCCAAAATTGAACGTTTTCATCAGTTTCGGGCCACTTTTCTTATTAAGCCCGGTTTTTCTGTCCCGAATCGTACGTCTTGAGCAGTTAAAAGGACGACAACAATACTCGCGGGACATTAGAGGGCCCAATAATGAGTCGATATCACGTCTTGCGAGGATGCAACTTGTTGAAGCGGATGGGTTGTCGTTAAGCCCATTTGTCCGTCTGAATGGGACATCTCTCTAGGCTGGGACTGTGAACCGTTAACACATAAAGTAATTGAGCCTTCAACATGATAGGTGCGATCATACCAGCACTAATGCACCAGATCCCATCAGAACTCCGAAGTTAAGCGTGCTTCGGCGAGAGTAGTACTAGGATGGGTGACCCCTTAGGAAGTACTCGTGTTGCACCCCTCTTTTCAATTTTTTTTGCTCCGGTTAGGGTTGCCTAGATACTTTATCCCCCATATTTCTATTATCGAATCCCACGGCACCTTGGAAAAAATAACTTCGCTTCAAGTGGAGACTGGGCCCGCAAACCGAGGGCGTAGGGCTTGTGACCAGGTCTTCGTCGCTTCGATGCCCATAACTTTTGATCCGTAAGGAGTTACGCAGTGCACAACATACCGTTGCAAAGCTCTCCGAGAGCTCTACGACGGGGGTAGCCAGCTTGCTCACTGTGCCCTTTTTGGAGCCAAAAATTGAAAGTTTTCATCAGTTTCGGGCCACTTTTCTTATTAAGCACTTTTTTTCCTTAACGGATCGTACGTCGTGAGCTGTTAAAAGGACGACAAACTTACTCGTGAGACATTAGAGGGCCTTACAACACGTCGATATCATGTCTTGCGAGGATGCTGTGTCGTTCAAGCGGATGGGTTATCCTTAAGCCCATTGGGCCCTCTGAATGGGCTATCTCTCTAGGCTGGGACTGTGAACCGTTAACACAAAAAGCAATAGTGCCCTCAACATCACGGGTGTGATCATACCAGTACTAATGCACTGGATCCCATTAGAACTCTGAAGTTTCAGGCCACTTTTCTTATTAAGCTCAATTTTTTCGTCCCGGATTGTAGGTCGTGAGCTATTAAAAGGACGACAACATTACTCACCGGACATTAGAGGTCCCTACAACGCGTCGATATCACGTCTTAAGCGGATGCTGAGTTGTTGAAGCGGATGGGTTGTCGTTAAGCCCATTGGGCCTTCTGAATGGGTCATCTCTCTAGGCTGGGACTGTGAACCATTAACACATAAAGGAATTATGCCCTCAACATGACGGGTGCGATCATACCAACACTAATGCTCCGGATCCCATCGGAACTCCGAAGTTAAGCGTGCTTGGCCGAGAGTAGTACTAGGATGGGCGACCCCTTGGGAAGTCCTCGTGTTGCACCCCCCTTTTAAATTTTTTTTGCTCCGGTTAGGGTTGCCAAGAAACTTTATCCACCACATTTCTATTATCAAATTCCACGGCACCTTGGGCAAGACAACTTCGATTCACGTGGAGGCTGGGCCAGCAAACCGAGGGCGTAGGGCTTGTGACCAAGTGTCCTTCGCTCCGTTGCCCATAACTTTTGATCCATAAGGACTTACGCGACGCACAGCATACCGTTGCAAAGCTCTCCGAGAGCTCGCTGTGCCCCTTTTTGGGGCCCAAAATCAAACGTTTTCAACAGTTTCGGGCCACTTTTCTTAATAAGCACTGTTTTTCTGTGCCGGATCGTAAGTTGTGAGCTGTTAAAAGGCAGAAAACCTTACTCGTGTGACATTGGAAGGCCCTATAACGCGTCGATATCACGTCTTGCGAGGATGCTGCGTTGTTGAAGCGGATGGTTTGTCGTTAAGCCCATTAGGCCTTCTGAATGGGCCATCTATCTAGGATGGGACTGTGAATCGTTAACACATAAAGGAATATTGCCCTCAACATGACGGGTGCAATAATATTAGCACTAATACACCGGTTCCCATCAGAACTCCGAAGTTAATCATGCTTGGGCGAGAGTAGTACTAGGATGGGCGACCCCCTGGGAAGTCCTCGTTTTGCACCCCATTTCACAATTTTTTTTGCTCCGGTTAGGACTGCCAAGATACTTTATCCACCACATTTCTTTTATCGAATCCCATGGCACCTTGGGCTAGACGACTTCGCTTTAAGTGGAGGCTGGGCCAGCAAACCAAGGGCGTAGGGCTTGTGACCAGGCCTCCTTCGCTCCGGTGCCCATAACTTTTGATCCGTAAGGAGTCACACGGCGCACAGCATACTGTTGCAAAGCTCTCCGACAGCTCAACAACGGTGGCAGCCAGCTTGTTCTCTGTGCCCATTTTTGGTGCCCAAAATTGAACGTTTTCATTCATTTTGGGCCACTTTTCTTCTTTTGCTCTGTTTTTCTGTCCTGGATCGTATGTCGTGAGCTGTTAGAAGGAAGACAACCTTACTCGCGGGACATTAGAAGGCCCTACAACGCGTCGATATCACGTCTTACGAGTATGCTGCGTTGTTGAAACGGATGGTTTGTCGTTAAGCCCATTGGGCCCTCTGAATGGGCCATCTCTCTATGATGGGACTGTGAACCGTTAACACATAAAGGAATTGTGCCCTCAACATGACGGGTACGATCATACCATCACTAATGCGCTGGATCCCATCAGAACTCTGAAGTTAAGCGTGCTTGGGCGAGAGTAGTACTAGGATGGGTGACCCCTTGGGAAGTCCTCGTGTTGCACCCCACTTTTCAATTTTTTTTGCTCCGGTTAGGGTTGGCAAGATACTTTATCCACCACATTTCTATTATCGAATCTCACGGCATCTTGGGCAAGACAACTTCGCTTCAAGTGGTGGCTGGGCCAGCAAACCGAGGGCGTAGGGCTTGTGACCAGGTCTCCTTCTTTCCGGTGCCCAAAACTTTTAATCTGTAAGGAGTTACGCGGCTCGCAGCATACCGTTGCAAAGCTCTCCGAGAGGTCTACGACAGGGGAATCTAGCTTGCTCGCTGTGCCCTTTTTGGATCCCAAAATCGAACGTTTTCATCAGTTTTGAGCAACTTTTCTGTTTTTGCTCTGTTTTTCCGTCCCGGATCGTACATCGTGAGCTATTAAAAGGATGACAACCTTACTCGCGGGACATTAGAGGGCCCTATAACGCATCGATATCACGTCTTGCGAGGATGCTGCGTTGTTGAAGCGGATGGGTTGTCGTTAAGCCCATTGGGCCTTCTGAATGAGCCATCTCTCTAGGCTGGGACTGTGAACTGTTAACACATAAAGGAATTGTGCACTCAACATGACGGGCGTGATCATACCGGCACTAATGCATCGTATCCCATCAGAACTCCGAAGTTAAGCGTGCTTGGGCGAGAGTAGTACTAGGATGGGTGACCCCCTGGGAAGTCCTCGTGTTGCACCCCCCTTTTCAATTTTTTTTGCTTTAGATAGGGTTGCCAAGAAAATTTATCCACCATATTTCTATTACCGAATCCCACGGCACCTTGGACAAGACAACTTCGCTTCAAATGGAGGCTGGGCCAGCAAACCAAGGGCGTAGGGCTTGTGACGAGGTCTCCTTCGCTCCGGTGCCCATAACTTTTTATCCGTAAGGAGTTACCCAGCGCACACCATACCGTTGCAAAGCTCTCCGAGAGCTCTACGACGAGGCCTGCCAGCTTGCTCGCTATGCCCATTTTTAGAGCCCAAAATCAAACATTTTCATCAGTTTCGGGCCACTTTTCTTATTTAGCTATGTTTTTCCGTCCCAGATCGTTTGTCGTGAGTTGTTATAAGGACGACAACCTTACTCACGGGACATTAGAGGACACTACAATGCGTCGATATCACGTCTTGCGAGGATGCTGCGTTGTTCAAGCGGATGGGGTATCGTTAAGCCCATTAGACCTTCTAAATGAGCCATCTCTCTAGGCTGGGACTATGAACCGTTAACACATAAAAGAATTGTGCGCTCAACATGACGAGTGCGATCATACCACCACTAATGCACCATATCCCATCAGAACTCCGAAGTTAAGCATGCTTGGGCGAGAGTAGTACTAGGATAGGTGACCCCCTGGGAAGTCCTCGTGTTGCACCCCACTTTTCAATTTTTTTTCCTCCGGATAGGGTTGCGAAGAAAATTTATCCACCACATTTCTATTACTGAATCCCACGGCACCTTGGGCAAGACAACTTCACTTCAAATGGAGGCTAGGCCAGCAAACCAAGGGCGTAGGGCTTGTGACAAGGTCTCCTTCGCTCCGGTGCCCATAACTTTTTATCCGTAAGGAGTTACGCGGTGCACAACATACCGTTCCAAAGCTCTCCTAGAGCTCTACGACAGGGGCAACCAGCTTGCTAGCTGTGCCCCTTTTTGGAGCCCAAAATCAAACGATTTCATCAATTTCAGGCCACTTTTCTTCTTTTGATCTATTTTTTCATCACAGATCGTACGTCGTGAGTTGTTAAATGGACGACAACCGTAAATGCGGGACATTAGAGGGCCCTACAATGCGTCGATATCACGTCTTGCGAGGATGATACGTTATTGAAGCAGATGGGTTGTCGTTAAGCCCATTGTGCCTTTTGAATGGGCTATCTCTCTAGGCTGCGACTGTGAACCGTTAACAAATAAAGAAATAGTACCCTTAACGTGACGGGTGCGATCATACCAGCACTAATGCACCGGATCCCATCAGAACTCCGAAGTTAAGCGTGCTTAGGCGAGAGTAGTACAAGGATGGGCGACCCCATGGGAAGTCCTTGTGTTGCACCCCCTTTTTCAATTTTTTTGGCTACGTTTAGGGTTGCCAAGAGACTTTATCCACCACATTTCTTTTTTTGAATCCCACGGCACCTTCGGCAAGAAAACTTCGCTTCAAGTGGAGGCTGGGCCCGCAAACCGAGGGCGTAGGCCTTGTGACCAGGTCTCCTTCGCTCTGGTGCGCATAACTTTTGATCCTTAAGGAGTTACGCGGCGCAGAGCATACCGTTGCAAAGCTCTCTGAGAGCTCTACGACGGGGCAGCCATCTTGTTCTCTGTGCCCATTTTTGGAGCCCAAAATCGAACGTTTTCATCAGTTCCGGGCCAATTTTCTTATTAAGCTCGGTTTTTCAGTCCCGGATCGTACGTCGTGAGCTGTTAAAAAGACGACAACCTTACTCGACGGACATTAGAGGGCCCTAAAATGTGTCAATATCACGTCTTACGATGATGCTGCGTTGTTGAAGCGGATGGGTTGTCGTTAATCCCATTGGGCCTTCTGAATGGGCCATCTCTCTAGGTTGGGACTGTGAACCGCTAACACATAAAGGAATTGTGCCCTGAACATGACGAATGCGATCATACCAACACTAATTTACAGGATCCCATCAGAACTCCGAAGTTAAGCGTGCTTGGGCGAGAGTAGTAGTAGGATGGGTGACCCCTTGGGAAGTCCTCGTGTTGCACCCCCCTTTTCAATTTTTTTTCCTCCGATTAGGGTTGCCAAGATACTTTATCCACCACATTTCTATTACCGAATCCCACAAAACATTGGGCAAGACAACTTCGCTTCAAGTAGAGGCTGGGTCCGTAAACCGAGGGCGTAGGGCTTGTGACCCGGTCTCTGTTGCTCCGGTGCCCATAACTTTTGATCCGTAAGGAGTTACGCAGCGCATAGCATACCGTTGCAAAGCCCTCCGAGAGCTCTATGACGGGGGTAGCTAGCTTGCTCGCTGTGCCCTTTTTGGAGTAAAAAATTTAACGTTTTCATTCGTTTCGGGACACATTTCTTTTTTTGCTCTGTTTTTCAGTCCCGGATCGTATGTCGTGAGCTGTTAAAAGGAAGACAACCTTACTTGCAGGACATTAGAGGGCCCTACAGCGCGTCGATATCACGTCTTGCGAGGATGCTGCGTTGTTGAAGCGGATGGGTTGTCGGTAAGCCCGTTGGGCCTTCTAAATGGGCTACCTCTCTAGGCTGGGACTGTGAACCGTTAACACATAAAGAATTTGTGCCCTCAACATGATGGGTGCGATCATACAAGCACTAATGCACCGAATCCCATTAGAACTCCGAGGTCAAGCGTGCTTGGGCGAAAGTAGTACTAGGATGGGTGACCCCGTGGAAAGTCCTCGTGTTGGACCCCCCTTTTCAATTTTTTTTGCTCCAGTTAGGGTTGCCCAGATACTTTATTCATCACATTTCTATTATCGAATCCCACGGCACCTTGGGCTAGACAACTTCACTTCACTTGGAGGCTGGGCCAGCAAACTGGGGGCGTAGGGCTTGTGACCAGGTCTCCGTCACTCCGGTGCCGATAACTTTTGATCCGAAAGGAGGTACGCAGCGTACAGCATACCGTTGCAAAGCCCGCCAAGAGCTCTACGACGGGGGTAGCCAGCATACTTGCTATGCCCTTTTTGGAGCCCAAAATTGAACGTTTTCATCCGTTTCGGGACACATCTCATCTTTTGCTCTGTTTTTCCGTCCCGGATCGTATGTCGCAAGCTGTTAAAAGGAAGACAACCTTACTTGCGGGACATTATTGGGCCCTACAATACGTCGATATCATGTCTTGCTAGGATACTGCGTTGTTGAAGCGGATGGGTTGTCATTAAGCCCATTGGGCCTTCTGAAAGGGCCATCTCTCTAGGCTGGGACTGTGAACTGTTAACACATAAAGGAATTGCGCCCTCAACATGACGGGTGTGATCATACTAGCACTAATGCACCGGATCCCATCAGAACTCCGAAGTTAAGTGTGCATGGGCGAGAGTAGTACTAGGATGGGTGACGCCCAGGGAAGTGCTCGTGTTGCACCCCCTTTTTCAATTTTTTTTGCTCCGGTTAGGGTTGCCAAGATACTTTATCCGCCACATTTCTATTATCGAATCCCACGGCACCTTGGGCAAGACAACTTCGCTTCACGTGTAAGCTGGGCCAGCAAACCAAGGGCATAGGGCTTATTACCAGGTCTCCTTCGCTCCGGTGCCCATAACTTTAGATCCGTAAGGAGTTACGCGGCACACAACATACCATTGCAAAGCTCTCGGAGAGCTCTACGACAGGGGTATCCAGCTTGCTCGCTGTGCCCATTTTTGGAGCCCAAAATCGAACATTTTCATCAATTTCGAGCCACTTTTCTTATTAATCTCCGTTTTTCCTTCCCGGATCGTACGTCGTGAGCTATTAAAAGGACGACAACCTTGCTCGTAAGACACTAGAGGGCCCTACAACGCATAGATATCACGTCTTTCGAGGATGCTGCGTTGTTGAAGCGGATGGGTTGTCGTTAAGCCTATTTGGCCTTCTAAATGGGCCATCTCTCTAGGCTGGGATTGTGAACCGTTAACACATAAATGAATTGTGCCCTCAACGTGACGGGTGCGATCATACCAGCACTAATGCACCGGATCCCATCAGAACTCCGAAGTTAAGCGTGCTTTGGCAAGAGTAGTACTAGGATGGGCGACCCCGTGGGAAGTACTCGTGTTGCACTCCCCTTTTCAATTTGTTTTTCTTCCGGTTAGGGTTGCTAGATACTTTATCCACCATATTTCTATTACCGAATCCCACAGCACCTTGGGCGAGACAACTTTGTTTCACGTGGAGGCCGAGCCAGCAAACTGAGGGTATAGGGCTTGTGACCATGTCTCCGTCGCTCCGGTGCCCATAACTTTTGATCCGTAAGGAGTTGCGTGGCGCACAGCATACCGTTGCAAAACTCTCCGAGAGCTCTACGACGGGGGCAGCCAGCTTGCTCTCTATGCCCATTTTTTGAGCTCAAAATCGAACGTTTTCATCAGTTTTGGGACACTTTTCTTCTTTAGCTCTGTTTTTCTGTCCCGGATCGTACGTCGTGAGTTGTTAAAAGGACGACAACCTTACTCGCGGGACATTAGAGGGCCCTACAATGCGTCGATATCACGTCTTGCGAGGATGCTGCATTGTTGAAGTGGATGGGTTGTCGTTAAGCCCATTAGGCCTTTTGAATGGGCCATCTCTCAACGTTGGGACTGTGAACCGTTAACACATAAAGGAATTGTGCCCTCAACAAGACGGGTGCGATCATACCAGAACTAATGCACCGGATCCCATCAGAACTCCGAAGTTAAGCGTGCTTGGGCGAGAGTAGTACTAGGATGGGTGACCGCTTAGGAAGTCCTCGTTTTGCACCCCCCTTTTCAATTTTTTTTCTCAGGTTAGGATTGCAAAGATACTTTATCCACCACATTTCTATTATCAAATCCCACGACACCTTGGGCAAGACAACTTCGCTTCACCTGGAGGCTGGGCCCGCAAACCGAGGGCGTAGGAATTATGACCAGGTCTCATTCGCTCTGGTGCCCATAACCTCTGATCTGTAAGGAGTTACGCGGTGCACAACATACCGTTGCAAAGCTCTCCTAGAGCTCTACGACGGGGGCAGCCAGCTTGCTCGCTGTGCCCCTTTTTGGATCCCAAAATCAAACGTTTTCATCAGTTTCAGGCCACTTTTCTTATTAAGCTCTGTTTTTCCGTCCCGGATCGTACGTCGTGAGTTGTTAAAAGTACGACAACCTTACACGCGGGACATTAGAGGGCCCTACAACGCGTCGATATCACATCTTGCGAAGATGCTGTGTTGTTGAAGCGGTTGGGTTGTCGTTAAGCCCATTGGGCCTTCTGAATGGGCCATCTCTCTAGGCTGGGACTGTGAACCGTTACCACATAAAGGAATTGTACCCTCAACATGACGGGTGCGATCATACTAGCACTAATGCATCGGATCCCATCAGAACTCCGAAGTTAAGCGTGCTTAGGCGAGAGTAGTTCTAAGATGGGCGACCCCATGGGAAGTCTTTGTGTTGCACCCCCTTTTTCAATTTTCTTGGCTACGTTTAGGGTTGCCAAGATACTTTATCCACCACATTTCTTTTTTTGAATCCCACGGCACCGTCGGCAAGAAAACTTCGCTTCAAGTGGAGGTTGGGCCCGCAAACCGAGGGCGTAGGCCTTGTGACCAGGTCTCATTCGCTCTGGTGCGCATAACTTTTGATCCTTATGGAGTTACGCGGCGCATAGCATACCGTTGCAAAGCTCTCCGAGAGCTCTACGACGGGGGCAACCATCTTGTTCGCTGTGCCCATTTTTGGAGCCCAAAATTGAACGTTTTCATCAGTTTCGGGCCAATTTTCTTATTAAGCTCGATTTTTCGGTCCCGGATCGTACGTCATGAGCTGTTAAAAGGACGACAACCTTACTCGCCGGACATTAGAGGGCCTTACAATGCGTCGATATCATGTCTTGCGATGATGCTGCGTTGTTGAAGCGGATGTGTTGTCGTTAATCCCATTGGGCCTTTTGAATGGGCCATCTCTCTAGGTTGGGACTATGAACCGCTAACACATAAAGGAATTGTGCCCTCAACATGACGAGTGCGATCATACCATCAGTAATGCACCAGATCCTATCAGAACTCAAAAGTTAAGTGTGCTTGGGCGAGAGTAGTACTAGGATGGGTGACCCCCTGGGAAGACCTCGTGTTGCACCCCCTTTTCAATTTTTTTTGCACCGGTTAGGGTTGCCAAGATACTTTATCCACCACATTTCTTTTATCGAATCCCACGGCACCTTGGGCAAGACAACTTCACTTCAAGTGGAGGCTGGGCCCGTTAATTGAGGGCGTAGGGCTTGTGGCCAGGTCTCCGTCGCTCCGGTGCCCATAACTTTTGATCCGTAAGGAGTTACGTGGCGCACAGCATACCGTTGCAAAGCCCTCCGAGAGCTCTACGACGGGGGTAGCTAGCTTGCTTGCTTTGCCATTTTTGGAGCAAAAAATTGAACATTTTCATTCGTTTCGGGACACTTTTCTTTTTTTGCTCTATTTTTCAGTCCCAGATCGTATGTCATGAGCTGTTAAAAGGAAGACAACCTTACTCGCGGGACATTAGAGGGCCCTACAGTGCGTCGATATCACGTCTTGCGAGGATGCTGCGCTGTTGAAGCGGATGGGTTGTCGTTAAGCCCATTGGGCCTTCTAAATGGGCCACCTCTCTAGGCTGGGACTGTGAACCGTTAACACATAAAGGAATTGTGCCCTCAACATGATGGGTGCGATCATACAAGAACTAATGCATCGGATCCCATTAGAACTCCGAGGTTAAGTGTGCTTGGGCGAGAGTAGTACTAGGATGGGTGACCCCGTGGGAAGTCCTCGTGTTGGAGCCCCCTTTTCAATTTTTTTTGCTCCGGTTAGGGTTGCCCAGATACTTTATCCACCACATTTCTATTATCGAATCCCACGACACCTTGGGCAAGACAACTTCGCTTCACGTGGAGGCTGGGCCAGCAAACTGAAGGTGTAGGGCTTGTGACCAGGTCTCCTTCACTTCGGTGCCCATAGCTTTTGATCTGTAAGGAGTTATGCGACGTACATCATACCGCTACAAAGCTCTCCGAGAGCTCTACGACGGGGGCAGCCAGCTTGCTCGCTGTGCCCATTTTTGGAGCACAAAATCAAACTTTTTTCATCAGTTTCGGGCCACTTTTCTTTTCAAGCTCTGTTTTTCCGTCCCGTATCGTACGTCGGGAGCTGTTAAAAGGACGACAGCCTTACTCGCGGGACATTAGAGGGCCCTACAATGCATCGATACCACGTCTTGCGAGAATGCTGCGTTGTTGAAGCGGATGGGTTGTCGTTCAGCCCATTGGGCCTTCTGAAAGGGCCATCTCTCTAGGCTGGGACTGTGAACCGTAAACACATAAAGGAATTGTGCCCTCAACATGACGGGTGTGATCGTACCAGCACTAATGCAACAGATCCCATCAGAACTCTGAAGTTAAGCGTGCTTGGGCGAGAGTAGTACTAGGATGGGTGACCCCCTGGGAACTCCTCGTGTTGCAACCCCCTTTTCAATTTTTTTTGCTCCGGTTAGGGTTGCCCAGATACTTTATCCACCACATTTCTATTTTCAAATCCCACGGCACCTTGGGCAAGACAACTTCGCTTCACGTGGAGGCTGGGCCAGCAAACCTAGGGCATAGGGCTTGTGACTAGGTCTCCGTCGCTCCGGTGCCCATAACTTTTGATCCGTAAGGAGTTACGTGGCGCACAACATACTGTTGCAAAGCTCTCCGAGAGCTCTACGACGACGGTAGCCAGCTTGCTCGCAGTGCCTATTTTTGTAGCCGAAAATCGAACGTTTTCATCAATTTCGGGCCACTTTTCTTATTAATCTCTGTTTTTCCGGCCCGGATCGTATGTCGTGAGCTGTTAAAAGGATGACAACCTTGCTCGCGGGACATTAGATGGCCCTACAACGCGTCGATATCACATCTTGCGAGGATGCTGCGTTGTTGAAGCGGATGGGTTGTCCTTAAGCCCATTGGGCCTTCTGAATGGGCCATCTCTCTAGGCTGGGACTGTGAACGGTTAACACATAAAGGAATTGTGCCCTCAACATGACGGGTGTGATCATACTAGCACTAATACACCAGATCCCATCAGAACTCCGAAGTTAAGCGTGCTTGGGCGAGAGTAGTACTAGGATGGGTGACCCCGTAAGAAGTCCTCGTGTTGCACCCCCCTTTTCAATCTTTTTTGCTCCGGTTAGGGTTGCCAAGATACTTTATCCACCGCATTTCTATTATCTAATCCCACGGCGCCTTCGGCAAGACAACTTCACTTCACGTGGAGGCTGGGCCAGCAAACCAACGGCATAGGGCTTGTGACCAGGTCTCCTTCGCTCCGGTGCCCATAACTTTTGATCCGTAAAAAGCTACGCGGCACACAGCAAACCGTTGCAAAGCTCTCCGAGAATTCTACGACGGGGGCAGCCAGCTTGCTCGATGTACTTATTTTAGGAGCCTAAAATTGAACATTTTCATCAGTTTTGGGCCACTTTTCTTATTAATCTCTATTTTTTCATGCCGGATCGTACGTCGTGAGCTGTTAAAAGGATGGGAACCTTACTCGAGGGACATTAGAGGGACTTACAATGCGTCGATATCATGTCTTGCCAGGATGCTGCGTTGTTGAAGCGGATGGGTTGTCATTAAGCCAAATTGGGCTTCTTAATGGGCCATCTCTCTAGGCTGGGACTGTAAACCGTTAACACATAAAGAAATTGTGCCCTCTACATGATGGGTGCGATCATACCAGCACTAATGCACCAGATCCCATCAGAACTCCGAAGTTAAGCGTGCTTGAGCGAGAGTAGTACAAGGATGGGTGACCCCCTGGGAAGTCCTTGTGTTGCACCCCCCTCTTCAATTTTTTTTCCTCCGATTAAGGTTGCCGAGATACTTTATCCACCACATTTCTATTATCGAATCCAACGGCCCCTTGGGCAAGACAACTTCACTTCGCGTAGATGCTGGGCCCGCAAACCGAGGGCGTGCGACTTGTGACAAAGTCTCCGTCGCTCCCGTGCTCATAACTTTAGATCCGCAAGGAGTTACGCAGCGTACAGCATTCCGTTGCAAAGCTCTCCGAGAGCTCTACCACGGGGGTAGCAAGCTTGCTCGGTTGTGCCTGTTTTTGGAGCCCAAAATTGAACATTTTCATCAGTTTCGGGCCCCTTTTATTATTAAGCTCTGTTTTTTCGTCCCGAATCGTACGTCGTGAGCAGTTAAAATGACGACAACCTTACTCGCCGGACATTAGAGGGCCCTACAACACGTCGATATCATGTCTTGCGAGGATGCTGCGTGGTTGAAGCGGATGGGTTGTCATTAATCCCAATGGGCCTTCTTAATTGGCCATCTCTCTAGACTGGGACAGTGAACTGTTAACACATAAAGAAATTGTGCCCTCAACATGACGGGTGCGATCATACCAGCACTAATGCACTGGATCCCATCAGAACTCCGAAGTTAAGCGTGCTTGGGCGAGAGTAGTACTAGGATGGGTGACCCGCTGGGAAGTCCTCGTGTTGCACCCCCATTTTCAATTTTTTTTCCTCCGTTTAGGGTTGCCAAGATACTTTATCCACCACATTTCTATTATTGAATCCCACGGCACCCTGGGCAAGACAACTTCGTTTCACGTGGAGGCTGGGCCAGCAAATCGAGGGCGCAGGGCTGGTGACCAGGTCTCCGTCGCTCCGATGCCCATAACTTTTGATCCGTAAGGAGTTACGTAGCTCACAACATACCGTTGCAAAGCTCTCCGAGAGCTCTACGACGGGGGCAGCTAGCTTGCTCACTGTGCCCATTTTTGGAGCCCAAAATCGAATGTTTTCATAAGTTTCGGGCCACTTTTCTTATTAAGCTCTGTTTTTCCGTCCCGGATCGTACGTCGTGAGCTGTCAAAAGGACGAAAACCTTACTCACGGGACATTAGTGGGCCCTATAACCCGTCGATATCAAGTCTTGCGAGGATGCTGTGTAGTTGAAGCGGATGGGTTGTCGTTAAGCCCATAGGGCCTTCTGAATTGGCCATTTCTCTAGGATGGGACTGTGAACTGTTAACACATAAAGGAATCGTGCCCTCAACAAGACGGGTGCGATCATACCAGGACCAATGAACCGGATCCCATCAGAACTCTGAACTTAAACATGCTTGGGTGAGAGTAGTACTAGGATGGGTGTCCTCCTGGGAAGTCCTCATGTTGCAGCCCCCTTTTCAATTTTTTTTCCTTTGGTTAGGGTTGCCAAGATACTTTATCAACCATATTTCTATTATCGAATCCCACGGCACCTTGGGCAAGACAACTTCGCTTCACGTGGAGGTTGGGCCAGCAAACCGAGGGCGTAGGGCTTGTGACCAGGTCTCCGTCGCTCCGGTGCCTATAACGTTTGATCTGTAAGGAGTTACGCGCACACAGCATACAGTTGCAAAGCACTTCGAAAGCTCTACGACGGGGCATCTAGCTTGCTCGCTGTGCCTTTTTTGGAGCCCAAAATAGAACATTTTCATCAGTTTTAGGCCTCTTTTCTATTTTTGCTCTGTTTTTTCGTCCAGGATCGTACGTCGTGAGCTATTGAAAGGATATCAACCTTATTCGCGGGATATTAGAGGGCCCTACAACGCGTCGATATCACGTCTTGTGAGGATGCTGCGTTGTTGAAACGGATGGGTTGTCGTGAAGCCCATTGGGCCTTCTGAATGGGCCATCTCTTTAGGCTAAGACTGTGAACCGTTAACACATAAAGGAATTGTGCCTTCAACATGAAGGGTGCGATCATACAAGCACTAATGCACCAGATCCCATCAGAACTCCGAAGTTAAGCATGCTTGGGCGAGAGTAGTACTAGGATGGGTGACCCCCTGGGAAGTCCTCGTGTTGCACCCCCTTTTTCAATTTTTTTTGCTTCGGTTAGGGTTTCCAAGATACTTTATCCACCACATTTCTATTATCGAATCCCACGGCACCTTGGGCAAGACAACTTCGCTTCACGTGGAGGCCGGGCCAATAAACCGAGCGCGTAGGGCTTGTGAGCAGGTCTCCTTTGCTCCGGTGCCCAAAACTTTTGATCCGTAAGGAGTTACGCGGCGCACAACATACCGTTGCAAAGCTTTTCGAGAGCTCTACGACGGGGACAGCCAGCTAGCTCACTATGACTATTTTTGGAGCCCAAAATTGAACGTTTTCATCAGTTTCGGGCCACGTTTCATATTAAGCTCTGTTTTTTAGTAACGGATCGTATGTCGTGAGCTGTTAAAAGGACGACAACTTTACTCGCAGGACATTAGAGGGCCCTACAACGCGTTGATATCATGTCTTGCAAGGATGCTGCGTTGTTGAAGCGGATGGGTTGTCGTTAAGCCCATTGGGCCTTCTGAATGGGCCATCTCTCAAGGCTGGGACTGTGAACCGTAAACACATAAGGGATTTGTGCCACCAACATGACTGGTGCGGTCATACCAGTACTAATGCACCAGATCCCATCAGAACTCCGAAGTTAAGCGTACTTGGGCGAGACTAGTACTAGGATGGGTGACCCTTTGGGAAGTCCTCGCGTTGCACCCCCTTTTTCAATTGTTTTTCCTCCGGTTAGGGTTGCCAAGATACTTTATCCACCACATTTCTATCATCGAATCCCACGGCACCTTGGGCAAGACAACTTCGCTTCACGTGGATTCTGGGCCAGCAAATCGAGGGCGTAGGGCTTTTGACCAGGTCTCCTTCCCTCCGGTGCCCGTAACTTCTGATCCGTAAGGAGTTACACGGTGCACAACATACCGTTGCAAAGCTCTCCGAGAGCTCTATGACGGGGGCATCTAGCTTGCTCGCTGTGTCCCTTTTTGGAGGACAAAATTGAACATTTTGATCAGTTTTGGGCCACTTTTCTTATTAAGCTATGTTTTTCCGTCCCGGATCGTACGTCGTGAGCTGTTAAAAGGACTACAACCTTACTTGCGGGACATTAAAGGGCCCTATAGCGTGTTGATATCACATCTTGTGAGGATGCTGCGTTGTTGAAGCGGATGGGTTGTCGTTAAGCCCATTGGGCCTTCTAAATGGGCCATCTCTCTAGGCTTGGACTATAAACCGTTAACACATAAATGAATTGTGCCCTCAACGTGACGGGTTCGATCATACCAGCACTAATGAACCGGATCCCATCAGAACTCCGAAGTTAAGCGTGCTTGGGCGAGAGTAGTACTAGGATGGGTGACCCCTTGGGAAGTCCTCGTGTTGCACCCCCTTTTTCAATTTTTTTTCCTCCGATTAGGGTTGCCAAGATATATTATCCACCACATTTCTATTATCGAATCCCACGGCACCTTGGGCATGAGAACTTCGCTTCAAGTGGAGGCTGGCCCCGCAAACCGAGGGCGTAGGGCTTGTGACCAGGTCTCAGTCGATCCGGTGCCCATAACTTTTGATTTGTAAGGAGTTACGTGGCGCACAGCACACCGTTGAAAAGCTCTACGAGAGCTCTACGACGGGGGTAGCAAGCCTGCTCGGCTGCGCCCATTTTTGGAGCCCAAAATTGAACGTGTTCATCAATTTTGGACCACTTTTCTTATTAAGCTCTATTTTTTCATCCCGGATCGTATGTCGTGAGCTATTAAAAGGACGACAACCTTATTCACGGGACATTAGAGGCCCCTACAATGCGTAGATATCACGTCTTCCGAGGATGCTGTGTTGTTGAAGCAGATGGGTTGTCGTTAAGCCCATTGGGCCTTTTGAATGGGCCATCTCTCTAGGCTGGGACTGTGAACTGTTAACACATAAAGGAATTGTGCCCTCAACATGACGGGTGTGATCATACCAGCACAAATGCACCGGATCTCACCAGAACTCCAAAGTTAAGCGTGCTTGGGCAATAGTAGTACTAGAATGGGTGACCCTCTGGGAAGTCCTCGTGTTGTACCCCCCTTTTCAATTTTTTTTCCTCCGTTTAGGGTTTCCAAGATACTTTATCCACCACATTTCTATTATCGAATCCCATGGCACCTTGGGCAAGACAACTTCGCTTCACGTGGAGGTTGGGCCAGCAAACCGAGGGCGTAGGGCATGTGACTAGGTCTCCGCCGCTCCGGTGCCCATTACTTTTGATCAGTAAGGAGTTACGCAGCGTACAACATAATGTTGCAAAGCTCTCCTAGAGCTCTACGACGGGGGCAGCCAACTTGCTCACTTTGCCCATTTTTGGAGCCCAAAATTGAACGTTTTCATCAGTTTCAGGCTTCTTTTCTTATTAAGCTCTGTTTTTTCATCCCAGATCGTACTTCGTGAGCTGTTAAAAGGATGACAACCTTACTTGCGGGACATTAGAGGGCCCTACAACGCGTTGATATCAAGTTTTGCGAGGATGCTGTGTTGTTGAAGCGGATGGGTTATCGTTAAGCCCATTGGGCCTTCTAAATGGGCCATCTCTCTAGGCTGGGACTGTGAACCGTTAACACATAAAGAAATTGTGCCCTCAACATGATGGGTACGATCGTACTAGCACTAATGCACCGGATTCCATCAGAACTCCGAAGTTAAGCGTGCTTGGGCGAGAGTAGTACAAGGATGGGTGACCCCATGGGAAGTCCTCGTGTTGCACCCACTGTAATACCCTAGCCCAGAATGTGGAATTTTCTTGTTTATTATTCTGAAAATTATATTTTCTTAAGTTGTTTGAAATCAAATTGTTGCTTCTTTATTGTCACAAGGTACATTGCATTTCATGAGTGAAGTTAGAGGGTGACTTCTAGTCCTCAAAAAATAGTGAAACTAGTATTTTGGTGCCTTACATTTAATATTTTACTTGTTGTTAACTAGAATTAATTTGGTGTTGGGTATTTTAGCTTTTAAATGCATGAAAATAGGCTAAATTGACCAAATTAAGTTAGGTTGACCAAGTTCCTTGACCTTTGACCAAGCTAGTCATCTTTTAATAGTTATAACTTAGCAAAATAAAAAAAAAAAACAAGCACAAAAAACAGAACCTGCTGGCCGAAACTTGAGAGGGAAAAAAAAGATTTTCAATCTTCAATCTTCAAATCTTCGCGTGAGCTTGTGTGGGGTTGTTATCGAGGCATCCAGTGAGGTTTTCTTAGCGACTAGGAGTGTCCAAGGTGAGGGAAGCACGTTATTTGCGCATTTTAATGTTATATGTCTCAACTTTAATGTTTTGAGTTTTATCTGTAGTTTGTTGTTTTAATCATTTTAAAGCTTTAAGAATGTTCCTTGACAATTGTAGAGCATGTATTTATAGTTTTTTAAAATTTTATGCGGTTGAATGTTGAGATTGTAATTTAAAATGTCAGTTGAATAGTAAAATATGAATATTAAACCCTCGAAATGTAGAAGTTGCTCTGTTATACGTTATATTGATGTGAAAAGATGCTAGATATGCTAGAATGCCTAAATGCATGATTTGTTTGGATTGTGTAATGGAAAAAAATAAGAAAAATGTATTGGTGAAAGTCGGGGTTGTTTAGGTCGAGTTTAGCGTTTTCTCATTTTACGTGATGGCATTGTCTTGGGAGGCCATTGAAGCACTTTTGGTGTGGTTATGGCGTTGGTTGGGTGCTTGGATAGAGTAGTTGTAGTTCAAACGAGCGAAGGGGAAAATCGGGGCTTTGCGTGAATTCTATGGTAAGGTAGGGTTTCGGGGTCTTTAGACGTGCCTTATGGTGACCTAGGAGGATTGGTGAAGTCGGTTTCCAAAACTCATGGATCATTTGAAAGTAGTAGCATTTGGTAAGGTGGGGTCGTGTTGGGTTTTTTGTTGGTTTTCATAGAATTTTGCTTGTAGAATGCTTGTTAATACTTATTATGCTTGTTAAAGTTGATTTTGATTGGAATGTTTATCAAATGTTGCTATTGCGTGCGAGGGTAACCTACTTTGTTATTCTTCCACGTGTGGCTTTATTGCTCGATTGTTGCATTGTATATTGTATTACATTCATAGAGTCAGGGGCGGTGTGATGGGCCTCTCTAGGTAGCTTCGGGTTGCCAGTGTTGGTTGCCCTAGCTCTGTGTCCTATTCCCTTTCTCACTTGGGTTTCCTCCCAAAGAGATTTGGGTCGTAGAATTGATGGATACTTCCGGGGTATTCCAAACTGAAGTTATAAGGTGGTTTGGGCCGGCGCGTCGTCATCGAATTCATGATTGAAAGTTGTTCGTGGAAAGTGAATCATATCCTTTGAATGAGTGTTTATAGTTTTAATGTTTGTCTTGTTTATTGTTGGCTTTGTTTGTATCTCTATATGATAGTTGAATGAATTGCTTGACTATTTGCATTGCATTCTCCTCTCATCTCCGTCCTTGAGACCAATAACCCTCGCTGAGCAATAGTTTTTGCTCATTCCTTTCTACACTATATTTTACAGGAGTAGTTGAAGCGGACCCTATTGAGGTAATTGAGGAGGAGGAGCAAGTGGAGGTGTTTCCTTGATAGCACTTCTTTGCTTAGCTGGTGGTTGGTTGCCAGACTTTTGTGCGAGCCATTCTTGATGTGTTTAATGCTTGGACGTCACTTTATTTTGAGGCTTGTAGCCTTGTATGTAGTTCTATTTTGAGGCCTTTATGGTCTTATGTTTAAAAGTTGAAAGAATGTAGAGTTGTAAAGTTATACTTTTATGACTAGTAAAGAATTGCATACTAATGGTTAACTATTTAGTGGCACGAATACTTGTGTAGTATGCATGACATTTTGGATTGCAAAGTTGGTTAATAAGAAGATGTATGTTGTAAAAGAAAGTTGGCTTGTTTCAAATGTTTATTATGGAATTCGCAAGTATTATATTGAATGTAGGGTTTTCGAATCGTCCACGGTACAGAGGAGACTCCGTCCATGTGTCGGGTCCGGACTTGGCCTTTTGTGGGGTCGTGTCGGGGCGTGACATCTTTAGGTGGTATTAGAGCATGATAGTCTTGCATGAGCCGGGATATTTTTCTCGGTCTGTGGGGTAAAGGTCTAAAATGCTAAAGTGTTATTGTGTGATTGTTAAGTGAAAAGTGCTATAGCATGATTATGTGAACTTGAGTGCTTATGCGGTTAAGTGAATTAGTTTGGCATGTCAATCTTGTGTTATGTGAATTGTGTGATAAGATATTTGATTGTTATTGACTTGAGTGTTATCTAATCTTATGTGCTATATTTCTGTCTATAAATTGCTTTTATATGCTGCCAGCTATTGTGAGTTGTTACTATGCCGCCACGTCGTGGTATTCAAGGTCAAGGGGCAGATGAAGAGGCAGCAGAACAGGGTCAGCAACCGTTGCCTGAACAGTTTATGGCTACTATGACCACAATAGTTGACCGGATTACACAGGTACTGCATGAGCAAAGGCAGGACAGGAATAATAATCCCCAGGGAAATCAAGCTAATCCTGGTGGACAGGGGTATAGGGCTGAGAATAACCAGTTGGAGAAATTCCTGAGGCACGAGCCGGGTAAGTTCTTTGGAGAGCCGGATGACGAGGCAGCCGAGAGATGGATTAACCATGTTGAGAAAATTTTCGCTGCTTTGAGGTACACTGATGAGGCAAGAATGGATTGTGCGGCATTCCTGTTAGAGGGCGACGCAGAACAGTGGTGGAACACTGTCAGGTTGAGGTGGGATTGTAAGGATGTTCCGCATTTATGGGATGATTTCGTGAGTGAGTTTCGGGACAAGTATATTCCCAAGATGGCTAGGGAAAGGCGGGAAGACGAGTTTGTGGCCCTGAAGCAGGGAAACATGACTGTTGCACAGTATGAGGCTAGGTTTGTCAGCCTGTCAAGGTATATGCTTGAGCTGGTGCGGCCAGCTAGGAGGATGATTCATAGGTTTGTTCGTGGGCTGAGGATGGATATTCAGCTACATTTGACTGGGCAGACCTACACTACTTTTCCCGAGGCATTCCAAGCAGCCTCGAAGTTTGAGAAACAGAAGGCTGAGAGTAGTCAGCCAAGTAAGAAACAGTACTTGGGCCAGAGCAGCTAGAGTCAGCCGAGGCAGTATCAGCCTTCTGCGCAGGTTCCTCAGCAGCGTCCGTATCAGCCACAGTATCGGATTCAAGCTAGGCCAGTTATGACTAGACCTCAGCAAGGAGCTACAGTTCCTACTACTGCTAGAGCCCCCGCACCTACGGGAAACACTGTTGTAAGACAAAATCAGCAGTGTAACTTTTGTAATCGATCGGGGCACGTTGAGGCTAATTGTTGGAGGAAGAATGGTAAGTGCACTGGTTGTGGGAGCGATGATCATAGGGTGAAAGATTGCCCTAAATATAAGAATGTTCAGGGCCGTACTGGAGGCCAAGGTGTGCAGAATAGGGCTGCAGGTGCAGGTCCAGCACAGAGGGTACAGGCTAGGGTCTTTGCACTAGATGCGGAGGAGCTGCCCGATAATACCGCAATAGTGGAAGGTACCTTTCTTCTCAATACTCAGCCAGTTAAAGTTTTGATTGATCCCGGAGCTACACATTCGTTTATAACTCCTGCATGTGCACGATCTGTGAATGTTTGCATTGATAAACTGCCGCATGAAGTTGAAGTTAGTACGCCTTTGGGTGCAAAATTTGTTACTGAGTCTATTTGCAAATATTGTGATATATGCATTGAGAACCGTAATTTTCCTGCTGATTTAATTATATTGCCCTTCCGTGATTTTGAAATCATTTTGGGAATGGACTGGTTGGGGAAATACTATGCTCAGTTGGATTGTAGAACAAAAATTGTTTATCTTCAGATTCCTGACCTATCGGTACTAGAGATTGTTGGGAACTGCAGGGCTGCCCGGATACCTCTTTTATCATCAATCAAGGCTTCTAAGTTGTTGAATAAAGGTTGTGAAGCTTACTTAGCTTATCTGATCAATCAACCTACTGATAAGTTGAATTTGAATGAGGTTCCGATTGTTAAAGACTTCCCTAGTGTATTTCTCGAGGAATTACCGGGTTTACCATCGGATAGGGAGATTGAATTTGTGATTGATCTTATGCCAGGCACTGCGCCAATTTCTAGAAGTCCTTATAGAATGGCATCGGCTGAACTTCAGGAATTAAAAATTCAGCTTCAGAACTTGCTTGAGAAAGGGTTTATACAACCTAGTTCTTCGTCGTGGGGTGCGCCTGTGTTGTTTGTGAGAAAGAAAGACGGCACACTACGGTTATGTATTGATTACAGGGGATTTAATCAAGTCACGATTAAGAACAAATACCCCTTGCCATTGATTGAAGAGTTGTTTGACCAGTTGCAGGGTGCGAGTGTTTACTCTAAATTTGACTTGAGGCAGGGTTACTATCAACTCAGGATTCGGAGTGACGATATACCTAAGATGGCATTCAGGACTAGATATGGCCACTATGAATTTGTTGTGTTACCGTTTGGATTGACGAATGCACCAGCCGCATTCATGGACTTAATGCAGAGGGTCTTTCGACCTTATCTTGATCAGTTTGTCGTAATCTTTATTGACGACATTTTAGTGTACTCTAAGAATGAGGCTGAACATGAACAACATTTGAAGATTGTGCTACAGACTTTGCAAGAAAACAAGCTTTTTGCTAAATTCAGCAAGTGTGAATTCTGGTTGAATCAAATATCATTTCTAGGCCATATCATTTCAGATCAAGGAATTTCAGTAGACCCAGCTAAGATTGAAGTTGTTTCATCTTGGAAGAGACTTGAAACGGTGTTAGAGATTCGGAGTTTTCTGGGTTTGGCAGGTTACTATCGGAGGTTTGTTAAAGACTTTTCCAAAATTTCTGGACCTTTAAGCCAGTTGACTCGAAAGAAGGTTACTTACAATTGGGATGCTAAGTGTGAATCAAGTTTCCAAGAATTGAAGAAAAGACTAACTATAGCTCCTATACTAGCTTTACCTGAGGGTACAGAAAACTTTGTTGTCTATAGTGATGCATCTAAAGAAGGTTTGGGCTGTGTTTTAATGCAGAGTGGTAAGGTGATTGCCTATGCTTCTAGGAAGTTGAAACCATATGAAGTCAATTACCCTACACATGATCTAGAGTTAGCTGCAATTGTGTTTGCTTTAAAGAAGTGGCGTCATTACTTGTGGGGTAGCAGATTTGAAATTTTTACTGACCATAAGAGTCTCAAATATTTATTTTCACAAAAGGATTTGAATATGAGGCAGCGGAGATGGCTAGAGCTATTAAGTGGCTACAATTGTTCTATAAACTATGTGCCAGGTAAGGCAAATGTTGTTGCAGATGCTTTGAGCCGAAAGGCTACTGTTGCAAGTTTAATTATCAAGGATTGGGAGACTTTGGAGAAATTTGTTCATGGAAGCCAGAAGTTACCGAGGTAGGGATTCGATTTCCTAGCTTACAAATTCAGTCGGGATTGCTCGCACAAATCAGAGAGGCTCAGAAGACTGATCCTCACATCTTGAAAATCCAAGAAAAAGAAAAAGGGGGAGAGTCGGAGTTTAAACTACATGTAGATGGTATCTTTAGATTCAGGGACAGAGTGTGTGTTCCTGGAGATCCGACTTTGAAGAATGAGATTCTGTCCGAGGCACATAATTCAAGATATACGATTCACCCATGCAGTACTAAAATGTATAGAGATCTGAAACAACACTTCTGGTGGAACAATATGAAGAGGGAGATTGCTGGGTATGTATCCAGGTGTTTAACTTGTCAGAGGGTTAAAGTTGAGCATTAGAGGCCAGCCGGGCTTCTGCAACCGTTGTTGATTCCGCAATGGAAGTGGGTGCATATAACAATGGACCTTGTGACCGATCTTCCTAGATCTCCGAGAGGATGTGATTCTGTTTGGGTTGTTGTGGACCGCTTGACTAAAGTTTCACACTTTATTTTTGTGAACAAACAAGATAGCCTTGATAAATTAGACGAGCTTTATGTTGCTAATATTGTGAGACTGCATGGTGTGCCACATAGTATAATGTCAGATAGAGATCCAAGATTTAGATCTTGTTTTCGGCAGAAGTTACAAGAGGCCATGGGAACTAAATTGAGCTTCAGTACTGCATACCATCCACAAACTGATGGCTAGTCTGAGAGAACTATCAGGATCTTGGAAGACATGCTTCGAGCATGTGTGTTAGACTTTGGGAAGAATTGGGAGAAGTTTTTGCCTTTAGCAGAGTTCGCCTACAATAATAGTTATCAATATACTATAGGTAAGGCTCCCTACGAGGCATTGTACGGTCGTAAATGCAGATCCCCATTGTATTGGGAAGAGGTTGGAGAGATGAGAATAGCTGATCCGTGTGAGGCCCGACCCCGATTTGCGTGCGAAACCTAGCTTTGTGTGCCCTAACCTAGATTTGCGTGCTATGACCTAGGTTTAAGAATTGTGTTCATTTTATGTGCCATGCATTGAATTACATGCATTCATTTGGGATTGCGTGCATTTACTCGAAAAACGTACATTTGTCTCGTAGTTCGTGTCCTATCTCATAGTATGTGCCCTAAACCTAGGAAAACGTGCCTTCACGCTCATCAAGAAAGCATCTTTCACGAAGTACTTGACTATTAAACAATTCTATAAAATCTACTAACAATATAATAATCCAAATTCCATTCACTAGAAGACAAAAAAAGGCACCAAACACTAGACATTCCTTATTCTTTATTCTTTGTTCTTTTTGCATTTTCAACACACAACAATTAACACCCAAAAGATGACAAGAATTCAGCCATTTCATTAGCCTTGGCCGACCATACCATGGTTTTGCACAAGGTTTGAGCATTTTTTTTTATTCTATTGCATGCCAAGACAATTTATGGCTCAAAGCATTAAAAAATTGCTCAAAATTCACTCAATCTCCTCACCATTCTCGACCACAACACCTTGCCCATCCTAGCAATTTCAAAATAGCACATTGGAGACACAAAATGCAGAATTTTGAAGCCCAAGGCCGACATTCTCCTTGAAGATGCAAAAGGCTTCCTTGCTTGTCATTTTCTTCATTTCTTTTCACTCATTTCTCTCCTCATCTCTCCTTTCTCTCTCATTTTTGGCCTTGGCTGAATTCACCATCTTCTCAACTTCTCCTCTTCACACCATAGCTAAGTATTGCAAGCTACAAGTAAAGAACTACAACCGAGCAAGCTAGAGTTCAAAAATTTCTCTTGCATGTGCATTGAAGCTTCATTTTCGGCCTAGGTGAGTTACTAAGCATCCATTTCTTTTCTTCAAGTTCTAGCTATGTGCATGCACTAAGAGATTGATCATTAAGCTAGGAAAAATAGAGAAAAACTAGTGAGGTTCTCGGCTAAGCAAAGGAAATGAGAAGATTTGAGCTTCAACAAAGGGTCTTGAGCATTTTGTGGTTGATTGCTAAGGTGAGGGTTAAAAACTTTTGAAAACTCTTTAAAAACTCACATGCATGCTCATAAATATGTGTATTTTCTTCTATACTTGAGCTATATGGTCGTTCATAAGCTCAATCAACCATGCATGGCAAGATCTTGGCTTGAAAATGATGCTAGGTGAAGTCAAAATGGATGACAGCTCTCTGACCAGTCTGTTCGAGGTAAGTTTAGCTAAGCAAATGATGTTAAAAATGCTTGAAAATTGGTGGGTGACTATTTTGGACAGTTTTGAACATTTTCCCCAGAAATAGGCCGAAGCTAATTGTGATTCTAAGGTCCTCAAAATGGCAAATCATTAAAATGTGACCAAATCTGGAAATCTGGAAAAATGAATCAGGTTTTGGCAGATGCACTGACCTTGTGGAACGAACCATATTTGACTTAGTAAATAATGTCCAAAATCCATGAAATTTGGTGTGCTACTATAGTTTTCAGTTCTGGACAACTTTGTCAGAAATAGACCAAAGCTAAAAATGATTCTAAGAGCCTCAAAAACGTCATTTTCTGAAAAGTGTGTAAATCTGGACAGTTTTGTGTTACCTCACTGTTTCGGTTATAACTAATGATTATGAACTCCAATTTATGCAAGGCTTGTTTCTGATTTTAGTTAACTTCTTAAGATTTAATTGGACATCTTATTCACTGAATTTGGAGATTGTTTGGTTATCCAATTGATTGTGAGAAAACAGCCTATTGCAGTGAGTGTTCCACTTAGCTATGTGCTTGGAAAACTATTGTAACCTCTTTTGTGGCACTAGTTGCTTGGAATTGTGGTGTTGGAATATTATGTGGACTGTTTTAAGCACTTGAGGATGTATGAATTGAATGATGTATGACTTGGGAATGATATTAAGTTGGCTTAGGGTTTGATCGCACGGTTATGCATGAAATGGAAACCCTAATGACTAAGTATTCTTGCTAAGTGTTAACCATTGGATATTGTGAGGAAACTGTACATTGCGTGGGCTGCCCGTAAATGTTTTATAACTTCAAAAGTGATCTTGACCATCGCATGTTGACAAATAAGCTTTTCTCGCATTTGAACCCTTGTTGATATCACTGCATGTTGAGTAATCTTATCACTTGATTGCGTGGACTTTTAATGAGTTATATGGCCTGTTTTACATGTGTTACATGGCTGCCCGTTTAATTTCCATATAACTCTATATGCCTTTCAAGTGAAATTTCCTGTCTTATCGTGTCCTGCCTGTTTATCCGTCAATGTGAAATCTTATGACTGTCCGGAGGCATCCTACTTTGTTGTCCTCCTTCTGTGATATATATTACCTGTCATAAATGTGCATTGCATATAAGGTTACAACCTTTCCTGTCGGCATGGTAGTGACCACGCACGCCGGGCGTTATCGGGCTTGCCGGTGTTACCGTGACCTCCATGGTCCCATTCCCTCTCTCGCTTGGGGGCTAGACTTCCTCGGAGAGTTGGGACATAGGATTTTGGGATACATCCGGAGTACACCCACCTGGTGTGTTTGGGGGATGATTTCAAGTCGGCCGCAACAACTGATCCTGGATCTGATCTGAGAGCAAAAGCTCACTGTATCCTTTTTATTATGTGTATAAGTACTCCCGCTTGGATCCTAGAGAACCTCGGGGAGGAAAGATCGGTATTCCTGTTTCTGTATTTGTATTTGTATTTCTGTACTTGTACTTCTGTTGTATTCATGTTTGAAAAAGGGATTTTCATAAGTTTAACCGGAAAATGAGTTTCAAAACTTATTTCTCGTTGCCCCTCGCTGAGTTCATAAGGACTCACCCTCTTTTATCATTTCAGGTGAAGAAGAACAGGTACAGGAACCCGAGCTCAATGTACCTAATGATGAACCCCTGGAGTGATTGCCTGTTATTGTTGTTTTGCTTGAACGTGACTACTTGTGAACTTTTGTTACTTGAAGACTATTTCCCTTACGTTATTTGTTGTTTGTGATGTAATAGACCCCCGTTGTAATTTGGGGTCTAATTTTGGTTTGTACTTATATTAAGTAGACTGATACTAGACATACTATGATCGTTTTTGCTTTTGCTATCATTAGTCTATTATAGGTTATGACGCTAGTTAAGGAATAGGCAAATGAACTTATCCAATCTCAACAGGTACTCGCTAATAAGCTAAGATCAACAGGTATATTTGAAACGAGGATAAATGGACAAACAAGACATAGTATCATGCTAGGTTATAAATCAAACGGACGTCGAAATAACCAATAGGCAATTCAATTGATGACAAAATAGTAAACTCTAGTTGGGAATGAACTTGAATTGAAAGTTTTAAGGCTGTTAGAAAATTTAGGTCAAACAAAGAGCCCAATTACAGCCGTTATGCTGCCGGATTTTCAAAAAATTTTAGAGTCTAGAATAAAACGTTAAGTGTTAAACCTCCTAGAATGATTAAGAATGTGAAAGAACTTGAATGTTTAGATCACACCCTAGTCTAACCTTTACAGGCCGGGTTGGGGCGTGACACCTTAGAAGAATGGTATCAGAGCTTAGATTGCTTAAGCCGGGTTTAACTCTCGGACCGTGGGTAGAGCCCTAAGATAATTAGGATGATTTGTTATGTGTTAAATGTGCCTTCTATGTTCTATGTGCTTAAGTGACTTATATGCCTTAAGTGTTTTTAGAATTGTACCTATATTATGTTGCATATCGTATGCCTTAGATTCTTAACTGTTACATTTCAATAAATTGTGCCTATAGATGGCTGGCCCTAGTACCCGTACTACTAATAGGAGCGATGAACCTCAAGAGACCGGGGATGCCTATCAGACTAATCCCGGAATAGCTATGTTTAATATGGTGGCAACTGCCATGGATCGTGTATCACGTGTAATGGAGCGTCAGGATGCTCGTGAGGCCAACAACAACATCAATAACAGGAATGAGGGTAACCATGGGAGACATAGCAGAATGAAGGAATTCCTTGACTTTCGCCCGTCTAAATTCTACGGGGAAGCTGATGATGAGAAAGCAAAGGCTTGGCTGTCCGAGATCGAGAAGATTTTCAGGCCACTTGATTATACAGATGAAGAGAAAGTGGAGTTTGCTGTATTTCTGTTGCACGGGGGTGCCGAGCAGTGGTGGCACACTGTTGAGGCACTATGGGAGACTAATCAGACACCTCGCCTGTGGAGTAATTTTGTTAAGGCATTTTAGGAAAAATATGTACCTGCAGTTTCCAGGCAGAGGCGGATTGAGGAGTTTATGCACTTGACCCAGGGTAATATGACGGTGGCCCAGTACGAGGCACGTTTTGATCGACTGTCCCGTTATGCTCAATATATGGTTTGTACTCCGGAGGCAAAAAAGTGAAAATTTACTGTTGGTTTGAGGCCAGAGATTCAGGACCAGTTAGCTTCTCATGACTTCGATACTTATTCTGCTCTCTTTGCTGCTGCCTCTCGAGTTAAGAAGAGGAAACTAGATGGAGCCGGTTCGAGTCAACCAAACAAGAAACCATACCAGCCTCCAGGTCAGTAGAGGAAATTCCAGAGTCAGGGTCATAACCAGGGCCAGAACCAGAGCAGGTCAGGGAATAACCGTGGCCCGACGAAAGCGCCATCAGCCTCTTCTGCCCGTGGATCCACAGGTAGTTCACCTGCTACTCAGTCTGTCAGCTGCTCATATTGTGACAGGAAGGGGCATACCGAGGCCCAGTGTTGGAGGAAGTTGGGACGATGTATGAGGTGCGGTAGTGATCAGCACCAGATCAAGGATTGCCCTAAACGTCAGGCAGGGAAGAATCAGGGTAAACCAGTCGGTAGAGGCAAGACTCCAGTTCCTAGGGTCCAGGCTCAAGCCTATGCTATCGAGTGCGAGGAGATTCCAGATGAGACCGCTGTTGTTGAAGGTACATTCTTCATACTGAATCAACCTGTTAAGGTGTTAATTGATCCGGGTGCTACTCATTCATTCATTACTCCCTTATGTGTGGAACGTGTGAAATTGAAAGTTGTATGTTTGCCATATGAGGTAGAAGTTGGCACTCCAATGGGTTCTAAACTTGTAACTAGTTCAGCTTGTAAAGCATGTAGAATCCAAATTAAGGATAGGGAATTCTCAGCCAATCTTATTGTATTACCTTTTCGAGACTACAAGGTCATTTTAGGGATGGATTGGCTGGCAAAACATCATGTCCAACTGGATTGCCAGGCGAAGATTATAACGTTCCGGGTACCTGATCAACCGATACTGGAGGTTTTGGGCCGAAGAGATTTCACCGGGAGTTCCATCATTTCATCTACAAAAGCAGTGAAGTCCTTGAGGAAATGATGCAGCGGATACTTGGCTTACCTTATCAACAAGCCGTCGGATAAAGCTAAGTTGGAGGAGATGCCTGTAATCAAAGACTATGCAGATGTGTTCCCTGAAGAATTATCCGGTTTGCCCCCAAATCGGGAGATCGAGTTTGTTATTGAGTTGCTACCTGGCACCCAGCCGATATCAAAAGCTCTCTATCGTATGGCACCGGCTGAGATACAAGAATTAAAGGACCAATTGCAAGGATTGCTGAAGAAGGGATTTGTACAACTGAGCTCTTCACCGTGGGGTGCGCCCGTGCTATTTGTTAAGAAGAAAGACGGAACGTTGAGACAATGCATTGACTATCGAGGTTTGAACCAAGTGATTGTCAAGAATAAATACCCGCTTCCCTTGATTGACGAGTTATTTGATCAACTGCAAGGAGCCAAAGTGTATTCCAAACTCGACTTGAGACAAGGGCATTATCAGTTGCGGATCAAGAAGGAAGATGTGCCTAAAACGGCTTTCAGGACGAGATATGGGCACTATGAATATGTGGTGATGCCTTTTGGACTAACTAATGCCCCTACAGCTTTTATGGATTTGATGCATAGTGTATTTCAACCCTACTTGGACCAATTTGTGGTAATCTTCATTGATGATATTTTGGTATACTCGAAATCGGAGGCGGAGCATGAGAAACATCTGCGGTTGGTACTGCAGAAACTTCGAGAGCATCGATTGTATGCAAAGTTTAGCAAATGTGAATTCTGGTTGCAGCAGATTGCATTTTTGGGGCATATCATATCCCAAGAGGGAATAGCGGTAGATCCAACAAAGATCGATGCAGTGATGTCTTGGAAGAAGCCGAAAAATGTTACGGAAGTCCAGAGTTTTCTTGGTCTAGTCGGCTACTATCGGAGGTTCGTGAAGGATTTCTCTAAGATTGCAGGACCGCTTACAAAGCTCACTCAAAAGAAAACCAAGTTCGTGTGGGATGATAAGTGTGAGAACAGCTTCCAAGAGTTGAAGAAGAGATTGACTACTGCACCAATTCTTGTATTTCCTGAAGGGAGTCAAGGTTTTGTAATCTATAGCGATGCTTCGAAAGAAGGATTGGGATGTGTATTGATGCAAAATGGAAGAGTAATTGCATATGCTTCTAGGAAACCGAAGCCGTATGAGATGAATTACCCGACACATGATTTGGAGTTAGCGGCTATTGTGTTTGCACTCAAGAAATGGAGGCATTATCTGTGGGGTAACAAGTTTGAAGTATTTACCGATCATAAGAGCTTGAAATACTTGTTCTCTCAAAAGGAGTTGAATATGAGGCAAAGGCGGTGGATGGAGCTTTTGGACCATTACAACTGCTCAATTAATTATGTGCCCTGTAAGGCGAACGTAGTTGCAGATGCCTTAAGCAGAAAAGCAAGCATGGCGAAACTGGAAGTCAAGGTGCAGGAGTTGTTGGAGGAAGCGTTTCTATGGAAACCACAATTGACTCAAAATGGGTTACTTTTTGCCACTACCCAATTTCAATCGACCTTGTTATCTGAGTTACGAGAGGCTCAACAGAAGGACCAACAATTTCAAAAGATTAAGGAAAGCAACGCAGATTTCAAGTTTCATGATGATGGTGTTTGGAGGTTTAGGAACCGGGTTTGTGTTCCCAATGAGCCAGAGCTGAAAAAGAAGATTCTTGAGGAAGCGCATAATTCAAGATATACTATTCACCCCGGTGGAACCAAGATGTATCGGGATTTGAAGCAACACTATTGGTGGAATAACATGAAAAGAGAAATTGCGGAGTTTTTAGCACGGTGTTTAACTTGCTAGAGAGTCAAAGCAAAACATCAACGTCCCGCAGGTTTACTTCAGCCGTTGGAGATTCCTCAATGGAAATGGGAACATATCACTATGGATTTTGTTATGGACCTGCCTAGATCACAGAAGGGTCGTGACGCCGTTTGGGTTATAGTAGATAGATTGACTAAGTCGGTGCACTTTTTACCAATAAACAAGGAGGATAGTCCTGAGAAACTGGGAGATATGTATGTGGCGGAGATTGTAAGATTGCACAGGATGCCTGTGAGTATCGTATCGGATAGGGATCCTCGTTTTACTTCCCGATTTTGGAAGAGATTGCAGGAAGCTTTGGGGACGAAATTGAGTTTTAGCATGGCTTATCACCCTCAGACGGATGGTCAATCGGAGAGAACCATTCAGATTTTGGAGGATATGCTAAGGGCATGTGTGTTGGACTTCGGGAAAGGTTGGGAGAAATATCTATCTCTAGCGGAGTTCGCCTACAACAATAGTTATCAGGCCACTATCAGGATGGCCCCATTTGAGGCGCTGTATGGACATAAGTGTCGATCCCCAATCTACTGGGATGAAGTAGGTGAGATGAAGACTTTTGACCCAACCCTTTTACCTGAACTGATGAAGATTGTTGATAACATCCACCTCATCCAGAAACGGATTTTTATCGCCCAGAGCAGGCAGAAGAGTTATGCAGACCGACGGAAACGGAGTCTCGAGTTTGAGGTTGGCGACAAGGTGTTCTTGAAGATATCACCCCGGAGGGGACTAATTAGACATGGCAAGGGTGGAAAGCTGAGCCCGAGATTTGTAGGACCGTTTGAGATAGTTGAGAAAGTTGGCAAGTTGGCGTACCGCCTAGCACTACCCCAGAACCTCTCCAATATTCACGACGTCTTTCATGTTTCAATGCTGCGGAAGTACCATCCCGACCCGTCGCATATCTTGGAGTCAGAGCCGTTGCAGCTTCGGGAGAACTTGTCCTACGAGGAGAGGCCATTCGGATCCTAGACCAACAGGATCGGGAGTTGCGCAACAGAACTATACCTATGGTGAAAGTGCTGTGGGATCATCATGGACTCGAAGAAGAAACGTGGGAAAGGCGAGACCAGATGGAGCAACAGTATCCAGCTTTATTTCAAGGTAATATTGAATTTCGGGATGAAATTCTTTTAAGGAGGGGAAGATGTGAGGCCCGACCCCGATTTGCGTGCGAAACCTAGCTTCGTGTGCCCTAACCTAGATTTGCGTGCTATGACCTAGGTTTAAGAATTGTGTTCATTTTATGTGCCATGCATTGAATTACGTGCATTCGTTTGGGATTGCGTGTATTTACTTGAAAAACGTGCACCTGTCTCGTAGTTCGTGTCCTACCACGTAGTGCGTGCCCTAGACCTAGGAAAGCGTGCCTTCACGCTCATCAAGAAAGCATCTTTCACGAAGCACTAGACTATTAAACAATCCTACAAAATCCACTAACAATATAATAATCCAAATTCCATTCACTAGAAGACAAAAAAGGCACCAAACACTAGACATTCCTTATTCTTTATTCTTTGTTCTTTTTGCATTTTCAACACACAACAATTAACACCCAAAAGATGACAAGAATTCAGCCATTTCATTAGCCTTGGCCGACTATACCATGGTTTTGCACAAGGTTTGAGCATTTTTTTTTATTCTATTGCATGCCAAGACAATTTATGACTCAAAGCATTAAAAAATTGATCAAAATTCACTCAATCTCCTCACCATTCTCGACCACAACACCTTGCCCATCCTAGCAATTTCAAAATAGCACATTGGAGACACAAAATGCAGAATTTTGAAGCCCAAGGCCGACATTCTCCTTGAAGATGCAAAAGGCTTCCTTGCTTGTCATTTTCTTCATTTCTTTTCACTCATTTCTCTCCTCATCTCTCCTTTCTCTCTCATTCTCGGCCTTGGCTGAATTCACCATCTTCTCAACTTCTCCTCTTCACACCATAGCTAAGTATTGCAAGCTACAAGTAAAGAACTACAACCGAGCAAGCTAGAGTTCAAAAATTTCTCTTGCATGTGCATTGAAGCTTCATTTTCGGCCTAGGTGAGTTACTAAGCATCCATTTCTTTTCTTCAAGTTCTAGCTATGTGCATGCACTAAGAGATTGATCTTTAAGCTAGGAAAATTAGAGAAAAACTAGTGAGCTTCTCGGCTAAGCAAAGGAAAGGAGAAGATTTGAGCTTCAACAAAGGGTCTTGAGCATTTTGTGGTTGATTGCTAAGGTGAGGGTTAAAACCTTTTGAAAACTCTTTAAAAACTCACATGCATGCTCATAAATGTGTGTATTTGCTTCTGTACTTGAGCTATATGGTCGTTCATAAGCTCAATCAACCATGCATGGCAAGATCTTGGCTTGAAAATGATGCTAGGTGAAGTCGAAATGGATGACAGCTCTCTAACCAGTCTTTTAGAGGTAAGTTTAGATAAGCAAATGATGTTAAAAATGCTTTCAAATTGATGGGTGACTAGTTTGGACAGTTTTGAACATTTTTTCCAGAAATAGGCCGAAGCTAATTTTGACTCTAAGGTCCTCAAAATGGCAAATCATTAAAATGTGACCAAATCTGGAAATCTGGAAAAACGAATCAGGTTTTGGCAGATGCACTGACCTTGTGGAACGAACCATATTTGACTTAGTAAATGATGTCCAAAATCCATGAAATTTGGTGTTCTACTATAGTTTTCAGTTCTGGACAACTTTGTCAGAAATAGACCAAAGCTACAAATGATTCTAAGGATCTCAAAAACGTCATTTTCTGAAAAGTGTGCAAATCTGGACAGTTTTGTGTTACCTCACTGTTTCGGTTATAACTAATG
Organism: Ehretia macrophylla; assembly: GCA_037974665.1. Classification (NCBI taxonomy): domain Eukaryota; kingdom Viridiplantae; phylum Streptophyta; class Magnoliopsida; order Boraginales; family Ehretiaceae; genus Ehretia; species Ehretia macrophylla. The sequence continues at coordinate 80,973,653 of CM075770.1, read as the reverse complement.
ATTCTGAACTCCAATTGATACAAGGCTTGTTTCTGATTTTAGTTAACTTCTTAAGCTTTAATTTGACATCTTATTCACTGAATTTGGAGATTGTTTGATTATCCGATTGATTGCGAGAAAACAGCCTATTGCAGTGAGTGTTCCACTTAGCTATGTGCTTGGAAAACTATTGTAACCTCTTTTGTGGCACTAGTTGATTGGAATTGTGGTGTTGGAATATTATGTGGACTGTTTTAAGCACTTGAGGATGTATGAATTGAATGATGTATGACTTGGGAATGATGTTAAGTTGACTTAGGGTTTGATCGCACGATTATGCATGAAATGGAAACCCTAATGACTAAGTATTATTGCTAAGTGTTAACCATTGGATATTGTGAGGAAACTGTACGTTGCGTGGGCTGCCCATAAATGTTTTATAACTTTAAAAGTGATCTTGACCATCGCATGTTGACAAATAAGCTTTTCTCGCATTTGAACCCTTGTTGTTATCACTGCATGTTGAGTAATCTTATCACTTGATTGCGTGGACTTTTAATGAGTTATATGGCCTGTTTTACATGTGTTACATGGCTGCCCGTTTAATTTCCATATAACTCTATATGCCTTTCAAGTGAAATTTCCTGTCTTATCGTGTCCTGCCTGTTTATCTGTCAATGTGCAATCTTATGACTGTCCGGAGGCAACCTACTTTGTTGTCCTCCTTCTGTGATATATATTACCTGTCATAAATGTGCATTGCATACAAGGTTGCAACCTTTCCTGTGGGCATGGTAGTGATCACACACGCCGGGCGGCATCGGGCTTGTCGGTGTTACCGTGACCTCCATGGTCCCATTCCCTCTCTCGCTTGGGGGCTAGACTTCCTCGGAGAGTTGAGTCGTAGGATTTTGGGGTACATCCGGAGTACACCCACCTGGTGTGTTTTGGGGATGATTTGAAGTCGGCCGCAACAACTGATCTTGGATCTGATCTGAGAGCAAAAGCTCACCGTATCCTTTTTATTATGTGTATAAGTACTCCCGCTTGGATCCTAGAGAACCTCGGGGAGGAAAGACCGGTATTCTTGTTTCTGTATTTGTATTTATGTACTTGTATTTCTGTTGTATTCATGTTTGAAAAAGGGATTTTCATAAGTTTAACCGAAAAATGAGTTTCAAAACTTATTTCTCGTTCCCCCTCACTGAGTTCATAAGGACTCACCCTCTTTTATCATTTCAGGTGAAGAAGAACTGGTACAAGAACCCGAGCTCAATGTACCTAATGATGAACCCCTGGAGTGATTTCCTGTTATTGTTGTTTTGCTTGAACGTGACTACTTGTGAACTTTTGTTACTTGAAGACTATTTCCCTTACGTTATTTGTTGTTTGTGATGTAATAGACCCCCATTGTAATTTGGGGTCTAATTTTGGTTTGTACTTATATTAAGTAGACTGATACTAGACATACTATGATCGTTTTTGCTTTTGCTATCATTAGTCTATCATAGGTTATGACGCTAGTTAAGGAATAGGCAAATGAACTTATCCAATCTCAACAGGTACTCGCTAATAAGCTAAGATCAACAGGTATATTTTGAAACGAGGATAAATGGACAAACGAGACATAGTATCATGCTAGGTTATAAATCAAACGGGACGTCGAAATAACCAATAGGCAATTCAATTGATGACAAAATAGTAAACTCTAGTCGGGAATGAACTTGAATTGAAAGTTTTAAGGCTGTTAGAAAATTTAGGTCAAACAAAGAGCCCAATTACAACCGTTATGCTGCCAGATTTCTGAAAAATTTTAGAGTCTAGAATAAAACGTTAAGTGTTAAACCTCCTAGAATGATTAAGAATGTGAAAGGACTTGAATGTTTAGATCACACCCTAGTCTAACCTTTACAGGCCGGGTTGGGGCGTGACAATCCGACTATTTTACCTGAGATGATTAAGATGGTAGATAATGTTCACCTTATTCGCCAGCGTATGCTTACAGCTCAGAGTCGTCAGAAGAGTTATGCAGATAAACACCGTCGGGATCTTGAATTTGATTTGGGTGATTGGGTGTTTCTTAAAAATTCTCCTCGAAAGGGATTGATTCGGCATTGTAAGAGCGGGAAACTTAGTCCCAGGTATGTGGGTTCGTATGAGATCACCGAAAAGGTGGGTCCTTTAGCTTATCAATTAGCTTTACCTCCGAGCTTGTCGAGACTGCACGATGCTTTCCACGTGTCAATGTTGAGAAAATATTATCTAGATCATTCACATGTTCTTGAACCAGAGCCTTTGCAGATTGAGGAAAAGCTGACTTATGAGGAGAAACCGATTCGAATTGTGGATCAGAAAGTTCAGGAACTTCGCAAAAAGAGTATTTCGTTAGTAAAGGTTCTGTGGAATCATCATGGGTTTGAGGAAGCCACTTAGGAAAAAGAGGACCAGGTTCGGAATCAGTATCCGGAGTTGTTTGTTGACCAGGTAGGAATTGCGTGGGCGCAATTGTTTTAAGGGGGAGAGGGTGTAATACCCGAGCTCGGAATGTGGAATTTTCTTGTTTATTATTCTGAAAATTATATTTTCTTAAGTTCTTTGAAATCAAATTGTTGCTTCTTTATTGTCGCAAGGTGCATTGCATTTCGAGAGCGATAGTTAGAGGGTGACTTCTAGTCCTCAACAAATAGTGAAACTAGTATTTTGGTGCCTTACATTTAATATTTTACTTGTTGTTAACTAGAATTAATTTGGTGTTGGGTATTTTAGCTTTTAAATGCATGAAAATAGGCTAAATTGACCAAATTAAGTTAGGTTGACCAAGTGCCTTGACCTTTGACAAGCTAGTCATCTTTTAATAGTTATAACTTAGCAAAATATAAAAAAAAAACAAGCACAAAAAACAGAACATGCTGGCCAAAACTTGAGAGGGAAAAAAAAGATTTTCAATCTCCAATCTTCAAATCTTCGTGTGAGCTTGTGCGGGGTTGTTACCAAGGCATCCAGCGAGGATTTCTTAGCGACTAGGAGTGTCCAAGGTGAGGGAAGCACGTTATTTGTGCATTTTAATGTTATATGTCTCAACTTTAATGTTTTGAGTTTTATCCGTAGTTTGTTGTTTTAATCGTTTTAATGCTTAAAGAATGTTCCTTGACAATTGTAGAACATGTATTTATAGCTTTTTAACATTTTCTACAGTTGAATGTTGAGATTATAATTTAAAATGTCAATTGAATAGTAAAATATGAATAGTAAATCCTTGAAACGTAGAAGTTGTTCCGTTATGCGTTATGTTGATGTGAAAAGATGCTAGATATGCTAGAATGCCTAAATGCATGATTTGTTTGGATTGTGTAATGTAAAAAATGAGAAAAATGCATTGGTAAAAGTCGGGGTGGTGTAGGTCGAGTTTAGCGATTTCTGATTTTGCGTGAAGGCATTGTCTCCATGGAAGCACTTTTGGTGTGGTTATGGCGTTGGTTGGGTGTTTGGATAGAGTAGTTGTAGTTCAAACGAGCAAAAGGGGAAATCGGGGCTTTGCGTGAATTCTAGGGTAAAGTAGGGTTTCGGAGTCTTTAGACGTGCCTTATAGTGACCTAGGAGGATTGGTGAAGTCGGTTTCCAAAACTCGTGGCTCGTTTGAAAGTAGTAGCATTTGGTAAGTTAGGGTCGTTTTGTGTTTTTTGTTGGTTTTCATAGAATTTTGCTTGTAGAATGCTTGTTAATGCTTGTTAATACTTATTATGCTTGTTAGAGTTGATTTTGATTGGAATGTTTATCAACTGTTGCTATTGCGTGCGAGGGTAACCTACTTTGTTATTCTCCCACGTGTGGCTTTATTGCTCGATTGTTGCATTGTATATTGTATTGCATTCATAGAGTCAGGGGCGGTGTGATGGGCCTCTCTGGGTAGCCTCGGGTTGCCAGTGTTGGTTGCCCTAGCTCCGTGTCCTATTCCCTTTCTCGCTTGGGTTGCCTCCCAGGGAGATTTGGGTCGTAGAATTGATGGATACTTCCGGGGTATTCCAAACTGAAGTTATAAGGTGGTTTGGGCCGGCGCGTCGTCATCGAATTCGTGATTGAAAGTTGCTCGTGGAAAGTGAATCGTATCCTTTGAATGAGTGTTTATAGTTTTAATGCTTGTCTTGTTTATTGTTGGCTTTGTTTGTATCTCTATATGATAATTGAATGAATTGCTTGACTATTTGCATTGCATTCTCCTCTCATCTCCGTCCTTGAGACCAATAACCCTCGCTGAGCAATAGTTTTTGCTCATTCCTTTCTATACTATATTTTACAGGAGTAGTTGAAGCGGACCCTATTGAGGTAATTGAGGAGGAGGAGCAAGTGGAGGTGTTTCCTTGATAGCACTTCTTTGCTTAGCTGGTGGTTGGTTGCCAGACTTTTGTGCGAGCCATGCTTGATGTGTTTAATGCTTGGTCGTCGCTTTATTTTGAGGCTTGTAGCCTTGTATGTAGTTCTATTTTGAGGCCTTTATGGTCTTATGTTGTAAAAGTTGAAAGAATGTAAAGTTGTAAAGTTATACTCTTATGACTAGTAAAGAATTGCATACTAATGGTTAACTGTTTAGTGGCACGAATACTTGTGTAGTATGCATGACATTTTGGATTGCAAAGTTGGTTAATAAGAAGATGTATGTTTTAAAAGAAAGTTGGCTTGTTTCAAATGTTTATTATGGAATTTGCAAGTATTATATTGAATGTAGGGTTTTCGGATCGTCCACGGTACAGAGGAGACTCCGTCCGTGTGTCGGGTCCGGGCTTGGCCTTTCGTGTGGTGGGGTCGGGGCGTGATACCCTCCTTTTCAATTTTTTTTCCTCCGGTTAGGGTTGCCAAGATACTTTATCCACCACATTTCTATTATCGATTCCCACGGCACCTTGGGCAAGACAACTTCGCTTCACGTGGAAGCTAGGCCAGCAAACCGAGGGCGTAGGGCTTGTGACCAGGTCTCCTTCGCTCCGGTGCCCATAACTTTTGATCCGTAAGGAGTTATGCGGCGCACAGCATACCGTTGCAAAGCTCTCCGAGAGCTCTACGACGGGGGCAGCCAACTTGCTCGTTGTGCCCATTTTTGGAGCCCAAAATTTAACGTTTTCATCAGTTTCGGGCCACTTTTCTTATTAACCTCTGTTTTTCTGTCCCGGATCGTACGTCGTGAGCTGTTAAAAGGACGACAACATTACTTGCGGGACATTAGAGGGCCCTACAATGCGTCGATATGATGTCTTGCGAGGATGATGTGTTGTTGAAGCGGATGGGTTGTCGTTAAGCCCATTGGGCCTTCTGAATGGGCCATCTCTCTAGGTTGGGACTGTGAACCGTTAACACATAAAGGAATTGTGCCCTCAACATGACGGGTGCGATCATACCAGCACTAATGCACCGGATCCTATCAGAACTCCGAAGTTAAGCGTGCTTGGGCGAGAGTAGTACTAGGATGGGTGACCCCCTGGGAAGTCCTCGTGTTGTACCACCCTTTTCAATTTTTTTCCTCCGGTTAGGGTTGCCAAGATACTTTATCCACCACATTTCTATTATTGAATCCCACGGCACCTTGGGCAAGACAACTTCGCTTCAAGTGGAGGCTGGGCTAGCAAACCGAGGGCGTAGGGCTTGTGACCAGGTCTCCGTCGCTCCGGTGCCCATAACTTTTGATCCGTATGGAGTTACGCGGCGCACATCATACCGTTGCAAAGCTCTCCGAGAGCTCTACGACGGCGGCAACAAGCATGCTTGCTGTGCCCCTTTTTGGAGCCCAAAATCGAACGTTTTCATCAGTTTCGGGCCACTTTTCTTATTAAGCTCTGTTTTTGGGTCCCGGATCGTACGTCGTGAGCTATTAAAAGGACGACAACCTTACTCGCGGGAAATTAGAGGGCCCTACAATGCGTCGATATCACATCTTGCGAGGATGCTTTGTTGTTGAAGCAGATGGGTTGTTGTTAAGCCCATTGGGCCTTCTGAATGGGCCATCTCTCTAGACTGGGACTGTGAACTGTTAACACATAAAGGAATTGTGCCCTCAACATGATGGGTGCGATCATACCAGCACTAATGCACCGGATCCCATCAGAACTCCGAAGTTAAGCGTGCTTGGGCGAGAGTAGTACAAGGATGGGTGACCCCCTGGGAAGTCCTCGTGTTTCACCCCCCTTTTCAATTTTTTTCCCTCCGGTTAGGGTTGCCAAGATACTTTATCCACCACATTTCTATTATCGAATCCCACGGCACCATGGGCAAGACAACTTTGCTTCACGTGGTGGCTGGGCCCGCAAATCGAGGGCGTAGGGCTTGTGACCAGGTCTCTGTCGTTCCGGTGCCCATAACTTTTGATCCGTAAGGAGTTATGCAGCGCACATCATATTGTTGCAAAGCTCTCCGAGAGCTCTACGACGGGGGCAACCAGCTTGCTCACTGTGCCCATTTTTGGAGCCCAAAATCGAACATTTTTATTAGTTTCTGGCCACTTTTCTTATTAAGCTTTGTTTTTCGGTCCCAGATCGTACGTTGTGAGCAGTTAAAAGGAAGACAACCTTACTCGCGGGACATTAGAGGGCCCTACAATGCATCGATATCACATCTTGCGAGAATGCTTTGTTGTTGAAGCGGATGGGTTGTTGTTAAGCCCATTGGGCCTTCTGAATGGGCCATCTCTCTAGGCTGGGACTGTGAACCGTTAACACATAAAGGAATTGTGTCCTCAACATGACGGGTACGATCATACCAGCACTAATGCACTAGATACCATCAGAACTCCGAAGTTAATCGTGCTTGGGCGAGAGTAGTACTAGGATGGGCAACCCCCTGGGAAGTCCTCGTGTTGCACCACACTTTTCAATTTTTTTTCCTCCTGTTAGGGTTGCCAAGATACTTTATCCACCACATTTCTATTATCGAATCCCACGGCACCTTGGGCAAGACAACTTCGCTTCACGTGGAGGCTGGGCCCACAAACCGAGGGCGTAGGGCTTGTGACCAGGTCTCTGTCGTTCCAGTGCCCATAACTTTTGATCCGTAAGGAATTACGCAGCGCATAGCATACCGTTGCAAAGCTCTTCGAGAGTTCTACGACGGCGGCAGCCAGTTTGCTCGTTGTGCCCATTTTTGTAACCCAAAATTGAACGTTTTCATCAGTTTCGGGCCACTTTTCAGATTTTGCACTGTTTTTTCGTCCCGGATCGCACGTCGTGAGCAGTTAAAAGGATGACAACCTTACTCGCGGGACATTAGAGGGCCCTATAACGAGTCGATATCACGTCTTGCAAGAATGCTATGTTGTTGAAGCGGATGGGTTGTCGTTAAGCCCATTGGGCCTTATGAATAGGCCAACTCTCTAGGTTGGGACTGTGAACCGTTAACACATAAAGGAATTTTGCCCTCAATATGATGGGTGCAATCATACCAGCACTAATGCATCGGATCCCATCAGAACTCCGAAGTTAAGCGTGCTTGGGCGAGAGTAGTACTAGGATAGGTGACCCCGTGGGAAGTCCTCGTGTTGCACCTACCTTTTCAATTTTTTTTCCTCCGGTTAGGGTTGCCAAGATACTTTATCCACCACATTTCTATTATCGATTCCCACAGCACCTTGGGCAAGACAACTTCGCTTCACGTGGAGGCTGGGCCAGCAAACCGAGGGCGTAGGGCTTGCGACCAGGTCTCCGTCGCTCCGGTGCCCATAACTTTTGATCCGTAAGGAGTTACACAGCGCACATCATACCGTTGCAAAGCACTCCGAGAGCACTACGACGGGGGCAGCCAACTTGCTCGCTGTGCCCATTTTTGGAGCCCAAAATCGAACATTTTCATCGGTTTCGGGCCACTTTTCTTATTAAGATTTGTTTTTCTATCCCAGATCGTACGTCGTGAGCTGTTAAAAGGACGACAACCTTACTCACGGGACATTAGAGGGCCCTACAACGCGTCGATATCACATCTTGCGAGGATGCTATGTTGTTGGAGCAGATGGGTTGTTGTTAAGCCCATTGGGCCTTCTGAATGGGCCATCTCTCTAGGCTGGGACTGTGAACCGTTAACACATAAAGGAATTGTGCCCTCCACACGACGGGTGCGATCATACCAGCACTAATGCACCGGATCCCATCATAACTCCGAAGTTAAGCGTGCTTGGGCGAGGGTAGTACTAGGATGGGTGACTCCCTGGGAAGTCCTAGTGTTGCACCCCCCTTTTCAATTTTATTTCCTCCGGTTAGGGTTGCCAAGATACTTTATGCACCACATTTCTATTATCGAATCCCACGGCACCTTGGGCAAGACAACTTCGCTTCACGTGGAGGCTGGGCCAGCAAACTGAGGGCATAGGGCTTGTGACCAGGTCTCCGTTGCTCCGGTGCCCATAACTTTTGTTCCATAAGGAGTTACGTGGCGCAAAGCATTCCGTTGCAAAGCTCTCCGAGAGCTCTACGACGGAGGCAGCTAGCTTGCTCGCTGTGCCCCTTTTTGGAGCCCAAAATCTAACATTTTCTTCAGTTTCGGGCCACTTTTCTTATTAAGCTCTGTTTTTCCATCCCTGATCGTACGTCGTGAGCTGTTAAAAGGACGACAACCTTACTCGCAGGACATTAGAGGGCCCTACAATGCGTCGATATCACGTCTTGCGAGGATGCTTTGTTGAAGCGGATGGATTGTTGTTAAGCCCATTGGGCCTTCTGAATGGGCCATCTCTCTAGGCTGGGACTGTGAACCGGTAACACATAAAGGAATTGTGCCCTCAACATGACGGGTGTGATCATACCAGCACTAATGCACCGGATCCCATCAGAACTCTGAAGTTAAGCGTGCTTGGGCAAGAGTAGTACTAGGATGGGTGACCCCGTGGTAAGTCCTTGTATTGCACACCCCTTTTCAAATTTTTTTCCTCCCGTTAGGGTTGCCAAGATACTTTATCCACCATATTTCTATTATCGAATCCCACGGCACCTTGGGCAAGACAACTTCGCTTCACGTGGAGGCTGGGCCCGCAAACCGAGGGCGTAGGGCTTGTGACCAGGTATCCGTCGTTCCGGTGCCCATAACTTTTGATCCGTCAGGAGTTACGTGGCGCACAGCATACCGTTGCAAAGCTTTTCGAGAGCTCTACTACGGGGGTAGCCAGCTTGCTCGCTGTACCCATTTTTGGAGCCCAAAATCGAACTTTTTATTCAGTTTCGAGCCACTTTTCTAATTTTGCTCTATTTTTCCATCCCTGATCGTACGTCGTGATCTGTTAAAAGGACGACAACTTTACTTGCGGGACATTAGAGGGCCCTACAATGCGTCGATATCATGTCTTACGAGGATGTTGTGTTATTGAAGTGGATGGGTTGTCGTTAAGCCCATTGGGCCTTCTAAATGGGCCATCTCTCTTGGTTGGAACTGTGAACCGTTAACAGATAAGGAATTGTGCCCTCAACATGACGGGTGCGATCATACCAGCACTAATGCACTGGATCCCATCAGAACTCCGAAGTTAAGTTTGCTTGGGAGAAAGTAGTACTAGGATGGGTGACCACCTTGGAGGTCCTCGTGTTGCACCCTCATTTTCAATTTTTTTTCCTCCGGTTATGGTTGCCAAGATACTTTATCCACCATATTTCTATTATCGATTCCCATGGCACCTTGGGCAAGACAACTTCACTTCACGTGGAGACTGGGCCAACAAACCGAGGGCGTAGCGCTTATGACCAGGTCTCTGTCGCTCCGGTACCCATAACTTTTTATTCGAAAGGAGTTACGCGGTGCACAGCATACGGTTGCAAAGCTCTCTAAGAGCTCTACGACGGGGGCAGCCAGCTTGCTCACTATGCCCTTTTTGGAGCCCAAAATAGAACATTTTCATCAGTTTCGGGCCACTTTTCTTATTAAGATATGTTTTTTCGTCCCGGATCGTATGTCGTGAGCTGTTAAAAGAATGAAAACCTTACTCACGGGACATTAAAGGGCCTTACAATGCGTCAATATCACGTCTTGCAAGGGTGCTTTGTTGTTGAAGCGGATGGGCTGTTGTTAAGCCCATTAGGCCTTTTAAATGGGCCATCTCTCTAGGCTGGGACTGTGAACCATTAACACATAAAGAAATTGTGAACCATCAGAACTTCGAAGTTAAGCGTGCTTGGGCGAGAGTAGTACTAGGATGGGTGACCCCCAGGGAAGTCCTCGTGTTGCACCCCCCTTTTCAATTTTTTTTCCTTCGGTTAGGGTTGCCATGATACTTTATCCACCACAATTCTATTATCAAATCCCACGGAACCATGGGCAAGACAACTTCGTTTCACTTGGTGGCTGGGCCTGCAAACCGAGGGCGTAGGGCTTGTGACTAGGTCTTCGTCGCTCCGGTGCCCGTAACCTTTGATCCGTCAGGAGTTACGTGGCGCACATCATACCGTTGCAAAGCTCTCCGAGACCTCTACGATAGGGGCAGCCAGCATGCTTGCTGTACCCATTTTTGGAGGCCAATATCGAACGTTTTCATCAGTTTCAGGCCACTTTTCTAGTTTTGCTTTGTTTTTCCGTCCCGGATCGTACGTCGTGAGCTGCTAAAAGGATAAAAACCTTACTCGTGGGACATTAGAGGGTCGTACAACGCGTCGATATCACGTCTTGCGTGGATCCTATGTTGTTGAAGCAGATGGGTTGTCGTTAAGCCCATTGGGCCTTCTAAATGGGACATCTCTCTAGGTTGGGACTGTTAACCGTTAACACATAAATGAATTGTGCGCTCAACATGACGGGTGCGATCATACCAGCACTAATGCATTGCATCCCATCAGAACTTCGAAGTTAAGCGTGCTTGTGCGAGAGTAGTACTAGGATGGGTGACCCCCTGGGAAGTCCTCGTGTTTCACCCCCCTTTTCAATTTTTTTTCCTCCGGTTAGGGTTGCCAAGATACTTTATCCACCACATTTCTATTATCGATTCCCATGGCACCTTGGGCAAGACAACTTCGCTTCACGTGGATGCTGGGCCAGCAAACCGAGGGCGTAGGGCTTGTGACCAGGTCTCCGTCGCTCCGGTGGCCATAACTTTTGATCTGTAAGGAGTTACGCGGCGTACAGCATACCGTTGCAAAGCTCTCCGAGAGCTCTACAACGGGTTCAGCAAGCATGGTTGCTGTGCCTATTTTTGGAGCCCAAAATCAAACGTTTTCATCAATTTCGGGCAACTTTTCTTATTAAGCTCCGTTTTTCTGTCCCGGATCGCACGTCGTGAGCTGTTAAAAGGACGACAACCTTACTCGTGGGACATTAGAGGGCCCTACAATGCGTCGATATCACGTCTTGCGAGGATGCTGTGTTGTTGAAGCAGATGGGTTGTCATTAAGCCCATTGGGCTTTTTGAATGGGCCATCTCTCTAGCCTGGGACTGTGAACCGTAAACACATAAAGGAATTGTGCTCTCAACATGACGGGTGCGATCATACCGGCACTAATGCACCGGATCCCATCAGAACTCCGAAGTTAAGCGTGCTTGGGCGAGAGTAGGTTGGATGACCCCCTAGGAAGTCCTTGTGTTGTACCCCCCTTTTCAATTTTTTTTCCTCTGGTTAGGGTTACCAAGATACTTTATCCACCACATTTCTATTATCGAATCCCACGGCACCTTGGGCAAGACAACTTCGCTTCACGTGGAGGCTGGGCCAGTAAACCGAGGGCGTAGGGCTTGTGACCACGTCTCTGTCGTTCCGGTGCCCATTACTTTTGATCCGTAAGGACTTACGCGGCGCATAGCATACCATTGCAAAGCTCTCCGAGAGCTCTACGGCGAGGGTAGCCAGCATGCTTACTGTGCCCATTTTTGGCGCCCAAAATCGAACGTTTTCATCAGTTTCGGGTCACTTTTCTAATTTTGCCTTGTTTTTCCGTCTCGAATCGTACGTCGTGAGCTGTTAAAAGGATGACAACCTTACTCGCTGGACATTAGAGGGCCCTACAACGCGTCGATATCACGTCTTGCGAGGATGCTATGTTGTTGAAGCGGATGGATTGTCGTTAAGCCCATTGGGCCTTCTGATTGGGACATCTCTCTAGGCTGGGACTGTGAACCGTTGACACATAAAGGAATTGTGCCCTCAACATGACGGGTGCGATCATACCAGCACTAATGCACTAGACCCCATCAGAACTCTGAAGTTAAGCGTGCTAGAGCGAGAGTAGTACTAGGATGGGTGACCCCATGGGAAGTCCTCGTGTTTCAGCCCCCTTTTCAATTTTTTTTTCCTCCGGTTAGGGTTGCCAAGATACTTTATCCACCAAATTTCTATTATCGATTCCCACGGCACCTTGGGCAAGACAACTTCACTTCACGTGGAGGCTGGGCCAGCAAACTGAGGGCGTAGGGCTTGTGACCAGGTCTCCGTCGTTCCAGTGCCCATAACTTTTGATCCGTAAGGAGTTACGCTGCGCATAGCATGCCATTGCAAAGCTCTCCGAGAGCTCTACGACGGGGGCAGCCAGCTTGCTCGCTGTACCTATTTTTGGAACCAAAAATTGAACGTTTTCATCAGTTTTGGGCTACTTTTCTTATTAAGCTATGTTTTTGGGTCTCGGATCGTACGTCGTGAGCAGTTAAAAGGATGACAACCTTACTCGCGAGACATTAGGGGGCCCTAAAATGCGTCGATATCAAGTCTTGCTAGGATGGTTTGTTGTTGAAGCAAATGGGTTGTTGTTAAGCCCATTGGGCCTTCTGAATGGGCCATCTCTCTAGGCTGGGACTGTGAACCGGTAACACATAAAGGAATTGTGCCCTCAACATGACGGGTGTGATCATACCAGCACTAATGCACCGGATCCCATCAGAAATCCGAAGTCAAGCGTGCTTGGGCGAGAGAAGTACTAGGATGGGTGACCCCCTGGGAAGTCCTCATGTTGAACCAGCTTTTCAATTTTTATTACTCCGGTTAGGGTTGCCAAGATACTTTATCCACTACATTTCTATTATCGAATCCCACGGCACCTTGGGCAAGACAACTTCGCTTCACGTGGAGGCTAGGCCCGCAAACCGAGGGCGTAGCGCTTGTGACCAGGTCTCCGTCATTCCGGTGCCCATAACTTTTGATCCGTAAGGAGTTACGCGGCGCACATCATTCCATTGCAAAGCTCTCCGAGAGCTCTATGACGGGGGCAACCATCTTGCTCCCTGTGCCCATTTTGGGTGCCCAAAATCGAACGTTTTCATCAGTTTTGGGCCACTTTTCTTATTAAGCTCTGTTTTTCGGTGCCGGATCGTACGTCGTGAGCTGTTAAAAGGACGACAACCTTACTCGCGGGACATTAGAGGGCCCTACAATGCGTCGATATCACGTCTTGCGAGGTTGCTTTGTTGTTGAAGCGGATGGGTTGTTGTTAAGCCCATTGGGCCTTCTGGATGGGCCATCTCTCTAGGCTGGGACTGTGAACCGTGAACACATAAAGGAATTGTGCCCTCAACATGACGGGTGCGATCACACCAGCACTAATGCACCGGATCCCATCAGAACTCCAAAGTTAAGTGTGCTTAGCCGAGAGTAGTACTAGGATGGGTGACCCCTGGGAAGTCCTCGTGTTGCACCCCTCTTTTCAAATTTTTTTCCTGCGGTTAGGGTTGCCAAGATACTTTATCCACCACATTTCTATTATCGACTCCCACGGCACCTTGGGCAAGACAACTTCGCTACACATGGAGGCTGGGCACGCAAACCGAGGGCGTAGGGCTTGTGACCAGGTCTCCGTCATTCCGGCCCCCATAACTTTTGATCCGTAAGGAGTTACGCGGCACACAACATACCGTTGCAAAGCACTCCAAGAGCTCTACGACAGGAGCAGCCAGCTTGCTCGCTGTGCCCATTTTTGGAGCCTAAAATCGGACGTTTTCAAAAGTTTCGGGCCATTATTCTATTTTTGCTCTGCCTTTCCGGCCCGGATCGTACGAAGTGAGCTGTTAAAAGGACGCCAACCTTACTCGCGGGACATAAGAGGGCCCTACAATGCGTCGATATCTCGTCTTGTGAAGATGCTTTGTTGTTGAAGCGGATGGGTTGTGGTTAAGCCCATTGGGCCTTCTAAATGGGCCGTCTCTCTAGGCTGGGACTCTGAACCGTTAACACATAAAGGAATTGTGCCCTCAACATAACGGGTGCGATCATACCAGCACTAATGCACTGGATCCCATCAGAGCTCCGAAGTTAAGCGTGCTTGGGCGAGAGTAGTACTAGGATGGGTGACCCCTTGGGAAGTACTCGTGTTGCACCCCCCTTTTAAATTTTTTTTCTCCGGTTAGGGTTGCCAAGACTTTATCCACCACATTTCTATTATCGAATCCTACGGCACCTTGGGCAAGACAACTTCGCTTCACATTGAGGCTGGGCCAGCAAACCGAGTGCGTAGGGCTTGTGACTAGGTCTCTGTCATTCTGGTGCCCATTACTTTTGATTCGTAAGGAGTTACGCAGCGTACAACATACCGTTGCAATGGTCTCCGAGAGCTCTACGACGGGGGCAGCCACCATGCTCTTTGTGCCCATTTTCAGATCCCAAAATCGAACGTTTTCATCAATTTCGGGCCACTTTTCTAATTTTGCTTTATTTTTCCGTCTCGGATCGTACGTCGTGAGTTGTTAATAGGATGACAACCTTATTCGCGGGACATTGTAGGGCCCTACAATGCGTTGATATCACGTCTTGTGAGGATGCTGTATTGTTGAAGCGGATGGGTTGTCGTTAAGCCCATTGGGCCTTCTGAATGGGCCATCTCTCGAGGCTGGGACTGTGAACCGTTAACACATAAAGGAATTGTGACCTCAACATGACGGGTGCGATCATACCAGCACTAATGCACTGGATCCCATCAGAACTCCGAAGTTAAGCGTGCTAGGACGAGAGTAGTTCTTGGATGGGTGACCCCCTGGGAAGTCCTCGTGTTGCACCCCCCTTTTCAATTTTTTTTCCGGCGGTTAGGGTTGCCAAGATACTTTATCCACCACATTTCTATTATCGAATCCCACAGCACCTTTGGCATGACAACTTCGCTTCACATGGAGGCTGGGCCCGCAAACCGAGGGTGTAGGGCTTGTGACCAGGTCTCCGTCGTTCTGGTGCCCTTAACTTTTGATCCATAAGGCGTTACGCGGTGCACAGCATACAGTTGCAAAGCTCTCCGAGAGCTCTACATCGGGGGCAGCCAACTTGCTCGCTGTGCCTATTTTTGGAGCCCAAAATCGAACATTTTCATTAGTCTCGTGCCACTTTTCTTATTAATCGGTGTTTTTCCTTCCCGGATCGTACGTCGTGAGCTGTTAAAAGGACGACAACCTTACACACGTGACATTAGAGGGCCTTACACCGCGTCGATATCACGTCTTGCGAGGATGCTGTGTTGTTGAACGGGATAGGTAGTCATTAAGCCCATTGGGCCTTCTGAATGGGTCATCTCTCTAGGCTGGGACTGTGAATCGTTAAAACATAAAGGAATTGTGCCATCAACATGACGGGTGCGATCATACCAGCACTAATGCACCGGATCCCATCAGAACTCCGAAGTTAAGCGTGCTTGGCCGAGAGTAGTACTCGGATAGGTGACCCCGTGGGATGTCCTCGTGTTGCACACCCCTTTTCAATTTTTTTTCCTCCGGTTAGGGTTGCCAAGATACTTTATCCACCACAATTCTATTATTGAATCCCACGGCACCTTGGGCAAGACAGCTTCGCTTCACGTGGAGGTTGGGCCCGCAAACCGAGGGCGTAGGGCTTGTGACCAGGTCTACGTCGTTCCGGTGCCCATAACTTTTGATCCGTAAGGAGTTATGCGGCGAACAGCATACCGTTGCAAAGCTCTCCGAGAGATATACGACGGGGGTAGCCAGCTTGCTCTCTGTGCCCATTTTTGGAGCCCAAAATCGAACGTTTTCATCAGATTCGGGCCACTTTTCTTATTAAACTCTATTTTTGGGTCCCGGATCGTACGAAGTGAGCTGTTAAAAGGACGACAACCTTACTCGCGGGACATAAGAGGGCCCTACAATGCGTCGATATCTCGTCTTGTGAAGATGCTTTGTTGTTGAAGCGGATGGGTTGTGGTTAAGCCCATTGGGCCTTCTAAATGGGCCATCTCTCTAGGCTAGGACTGTGAACCGTTAACACATAAAGGAATTGTGCCCTCAACATGACAGGTGCGATCATACCAGCACTAATGCACCGAATCCCATTAGAACTCTGAAGTTAAAGGCGGTTGGGCGAGAGAAGTACTAGAATGGGTGACTACCTAGGAAGTCCTTGTGTTGCACCCCACTTTTCAATTTTTTTTCCTCCGGTTAGGGTTGCCAAGATACTTTATCTACTACATTTCTATTTTCGAATCCCACGGCACCTAGGGCAGGACAACTTCGCTTCACGTGGAGGCTGGGCCCGCAAACTGAGGGCGTAGGGCTTGTGACCAGGTCTCCGTCGTTCCCGTGCCCATAACTTTTGATCAATAAGGAGTTACGCAGCGCACATCATACCGTTGCAAAGCTCTCCAAGAGCTCTACGACGGGGGTAGCCAGCTTGCACTATGCGCCCATTTTTAGAGCCTAAAATCGAACGTTTTCATCAGTTTCAGGCCACTTTTCTTATTTTGCTCTATTTTTTCGTTTCGGATCGTACCTCATGAGCTGTTAAAAGGACGACAACCTTACTCGCCGGATGTTAAAGGGCCCTACAATGCGTCAAAGTCTCATCTTGCGAGGATGCTTTGTTGTTGAAGTGGATGGGTTGTTGTTAAGCCCATTGGGCCTTCTAAATGGGCCATCTCTCTAGACTGGGACTGTGAACCGTGAACACATAAAGGATTTGTGTCCTCAACATGACGGGTGCAATCATACCAGCACTAATGCTGTGGATCCCATCAGAACTCTGAAGTTAAGCGCGCTTGGGCGATAGTAGTACTAGGATGGGTGACCCCCTAGGAAGTCCTCGTGTTGCACCCCCCTTTTCAATTTATTTTCCTCCGGTTAGGGTTTCCAAGATACAATATCTACCATATTTTTGTTTTCGAATCCCACGGCACATAGGGCCGGACAACTTCGCATCATGTGGAGGCTGGGCCCACAAACTAAGGGCGTAGGGCTTGTGACCAGGTCTCCGTCGCTCCGGTGCCCATAACTTTTGATCCGTAAGGAGTTACGGGGCGCACATCATACCGTTGCAAAGCTCTCTGAGAGCTCTACGACGGGGGCAGCTAGCTTGCTCGATGTGCCCATTTTTGGAGCCCAAAATCGAACATTTTCATCAGTTTCGGGCTACTTTTCTTATTTTTGCTCTGTTTTTCCGTCTCGGATCGTACCTCATGAGCTGTTAAAAGGACGACAACCTTACTCGCGAGATATTAAAGGGCCCTACAATGCGTCGATATCTCGTCTTGCGAGGATGCTTTGTTGTTGAAGCGGATGGGTTGTTGTTAAGCCCATTGGGCCTTCTAAATGGGCTATCTTTCTAGGCTGGGACTATGAACCATGAACACATAAAGGAATTGTGCCCTCAACATGACGGGTGCAATCATACCAGCACTAATGCACCGGATCCCATCAGAACTCTGAAGTTAAGCTTGCTTGGGCGAGCGTAGTACTAGGATGGGTGACCCCCTGGGAAATCCTCACGTTATACCCCACTTTTCAATTTTTTTTCCTCCGGTTAGGGTTGCCAAGATACAATATCTACCACATTTCTGTTTTCGAATCCGACGGCACATAGGGCCGGACAACTTCGCTTCACATGGAGGCTGGGCCCGCAAACTGAGGGCGTAGGGCTTGTGACTAGGTCTCCGTTGTTCCGGTGACCATAACTTTTGATCCGTAAGGACTTACGCAGCGCACATCATATCGTTGGAAAGCTCTCCGAGAGCTCTTCGACGGGGGCAGCCAGCTTGCTCGCTTTGCCCATTTTTGGAGCCCAAAATCGAAGGTTTTCATCAGTTTTTGGCCACTTTTCTTATTTTGCTTTGTTTTTCTGTACCGGATCATACTTCGTGAGCTGTTAAAAGGATGACAACCTTACTCGCGGGACATTAGAGGGCCCTACAACGCATTGAAATCTCGTCTTGCGAGGATGCTGGGTTGTTGAAGTTGATGGGTTGTTGTTAAGCCTATTAGGACATCTGAATGGGCCATCTCTCTAGGCTGTGTCCATGAACCGTTAACACATAAAGGAATTTTTCCCTCAACATGACGGTTGCGATCATACCCGCACTAATGCACCGGATCCCATCAGAACTCCGAAGTTAAGCGTGCTTGGGCGAGAGTAGTACTAGGATGGGTGACCCCCTTGGAAGTCCTCGTGTTGCACCCCCCTTTTCAATTTTTTTTCCTCCGGTTAGGGTTGCCAAGATACTTTATCCACCACATTTCTATTATCGAATCCCACGGCACCTTGGGCAAGACAACTTCGCTTCACGTGCAGGCTGGGCCAGAAAACTGAGGGCGTAGGGCTTCTGACCAGGTCTCCGTCGCTCCGGTGCCCATAACTTTTGATCCGTAAGGAGTTACACGTCGCAAAGCATACCGTTGCAAAGCTCTCCGAGAGCTCTACGACGGGGGCAGTGAGCTAGCTCACTGTGCCTGTTTTTGGAGCTCAAAATTGAACATTTTCATCAGTTTCGGTCCACTTTTCTATTAAGCTCTATTTTTCCATCCCGGATCGTACGTCGTGAGCTTTTAAAAGGACGAAAACCTTACTCGCGGGACATTAGAGGGCCCTACAACGCATCGATATCACGTCTTGCGAGGATGCTTTGTTGTTGAAGTGGATGGGTTGTTGTTAAGCCCATTAGGCCTTCTGAATGGGCCATCTCTCTAGGCTGGGAGTGTGAACCGTTAACACATAAAGGAATTGTGCCCTCAACATGACGGGTGCTATCCTACCAGCACTAATGCACCGGATCTCGTCAGAACTCCGAAGTTAAGCGTGCTTGGGTAAGAGTAGTACTAGGTTGGGTGACCCCCTGGGAAGTCCTTGTGTTGTAACCCCATTTTCAATTTTTTTCCTCCGGTTAGGGTTGCCAAGATACTTTATCCACCACATTTCTTCTATCGTCTCGTACGGCACCTTGGGCAAGAAAACTTCGCTTCAAGTGGAGGTCGCGCCCGCAAACCAAGGGCGTAGGGCTTGTGACCAGGTCTCCATCGCTCCAGTGCCCATAACTTTTGATCCATAAGGAGTTACGCGGCACAACATACCATTGCAAAGCTCTCCGAGAGATCTAAGATGGGGGCAGCCAGCTTGCACGCTGTGCCCATTTTTGGTGCCCAAAATTGAACGTTTTCATCAGTTTCGGGCCATTTTTCTTATAAAGCTCTATTTTTCCGTCCCAGATCATACGTCGTGAGCTGTTAAAAAGACGACAACCTTAGTCGCGGGATATTGGAGGACCCTACAACGCGTCGATATCACGTCTTGCGAGGATGCTGTGTTGTTGAAGCAGATGCGTTGTCGTTAAGCCCATTGGGCCTTCTGAGTGGGCCATCTTTCTAGGTTAGGACTGTGAACCGTTAACACATAAAGGAATTGTGCCTTCAACATGAGGGGAGCAATCATACCAATACTATTGCATCGGATCCCAGCAGAACTCTGAAGTTAAGCGTGCTTGGGCGAGAGTAGTACTAGGATGGGTGACCCCCTGGGAAGTCCTCGTGTTGCATCCCCCTTTTTAATTATTTTTGCCCCGGTTAGGCTTGCCAAGATGTTTTATGCACCACATTTCTATTACCGAATCCCACGGCACCTTGGATAAGACAACTTCGCTTCACGTTGACGCTGGGCCAGAAAACTGAGGGCGTGGGGCTTATGACCAAGTCTCTGTCGCTCCAGTACCCAAAACTTTTGATCCGTAAGGAGTTACGCGGTGCATAGCATACCATTAGAAAGCTCTCTGAGAGCTCTACAACGGGGGCAGCCAGCTTGCTCGGTTTGCCCATTTTTGAGCCTAACATTGAACATTTTTATCAGTTTCGGGCCACTTTTCTTATTAAACAATGTTTTTCGTCCCGGATCGTACGTCGTGAGCTGTTAAAAGGACGACAACCTTACTCGCGGGACATTAGAGGGCCCTACAATGCGTCGATATCACATCTAGCGAGGATGCTTTGTTGTTGAAGCGGATGGGTTGTTGTTAAGCCCATTGGGCCTTCTGAATGGGCCATCTCTCTAGACTGGAATTGTGAACCGTTAACACATAAAGGAATTGTGCCCTCAACATGACGAGTGTGATCATACCAGCACTAATGCACCGGATTCCATCAGAACTCCGAAGTTAAGCGCGCTTGGGCGAGAGTAGTACAAGGATGGGTGACCCCTGTGAAGTCCTCGTGTTGCACCCCCTTTTTCAATTTTTTTTCCACTGGTTAGGGTCGCCAAATTACTTTATCCACCACATTTCTATTATCGAATCCCACGGCACCTTGGGCAAGGCAAATTTGCTTCACGTGGAGGCTGGGTGTCACGCCCCAACCCGGCCTATAAAGGTTAGACTAGGGTGTGATCTAAACATTCAAATCACGTCTCGTCCCTACCCGTTCCTGAAGATTTAACCCTTATCGTTTCGCCTAAACCTCAAACTTTTTCGGTAAACCGGCAGTATGACGACTGTAATTGGGCTCTTTGGTTTGGACTAATTCTCTAAACGCCTCAATTATTCCAATCGTTAATCCAATTCCATTAAGGACTCCTATTTGTCACCAACCGATTTGCCTACTAGTTTATCTTGAAAGTCTCGTTTGGTTAATAAGCCTAACATGATAACTATGTCTCGTTTATTTGTCAATTTCCTACCATGCAAGTACCTATTATCCTTTAGTTTGCAAATGAGTACCTAAGTGAAATTAGATAGAATTAACTTAGTTGATTGTTCATCTAGTGGTTTGACTGCCTACAATAACTACTAATTAAGAAAACGAAAGCAAACAACCAAATAAAAGTTCGTCCGGTTATAGATAGTACAATCCCAGAATTAGACCCAAATTACAACGGGGTCATTTACATCACTAAACAACGAGCAACATAAAAGAAATAGTCTTCAAGTGGCATAGTTCACAAATAACCATAATCATGCAAAGCACACAAGACAGGCAATCACTCCAAGGAATCATTGTTAGGCACATCGTCCTTGGGTACCTGTTCTTGATCTTCTTCACTTGAGATGATAAAAGAGGGTGAGTCCTTATGAACTCAGCGAGCGGGAACGAGAAATACGTTTTGAAACTCATTTTTCGGTTCAATTTATGAAAACTCTTTTTGAGAACATGTCACGTATTACAAATAATAAGGTACGCAATTATAAGAAACAAATCGAGTAACGGATACAAAGTAAGGGAACAGAAATGCCAATCTTTCCTTCCCGAGGTTCTCTAGGAACCAAGCGAGAGTACTTATACACATAGTAAAAAGGATACGGTGAGCATTTGCTCTCAATATCAATTTCGATTCATTTGGTGCGGCCGACTTCAATAATCCACTTATCGCTCCCAATTGGGTGTACTCCGGATGTACCCCGAAACCTACGACCCAACTCTCCGAGGGTGAAATGCCAAGCGAGAGAGGGAATTGGACCATGGTAGTCACGGTAACACCGGCAAGCCCGATGCCGCCCGGCGTGCGTGAAACACTACCATGCCACACTGAAGGTTGCAACCTTGTATACAATGCACATTTATAACATTTAACATATCACATTAGGAGGTCAATAAAGTAGGTTGCCTCCAAGCAAGTATATGATCACATTTTGACATATTGGCATATAAGGCATTGTAAGAACATATAATCATTTCATGTATCCATTTGAAAGCAATTAAACTTTAACGGGCAGCCAAGTAATCATGTTCAAATAAACCATTGAATATATTTTAACAATTCACATTAGGAGGACAACAAAGTAGGCTGCCTCCGAGCAATTTCAAGATCACATATTGCCAAGTAAACGAACGAGGCATGCTTGACATGAAATTTTACTTTATAGAACACATAGAGTCATATGAACATTAAACGGGCAGCCATGTAACACATGCAAGTCAATCCATATAACTCATTTCAAGGTTCACGTAATCAAGTGATACGAATATTCAATATGCAACAACATTTACGTGGGTTTGGTTGCAAGAAAAGCTTATATGACAACTTGCAATGGTCAAAATCACATTTGAAGTTATAAAACATTTATAGGCAGCCCACTAAGCATATAGTTTCCACACAATAACTAAGAATCAACACTTAGCAAAACTACCTAGTCATTAGGGTTTCCATTTCATGCTTAATCGTGTGATTAAAACCCTAAGTCAACTCAAAATCATTCTCAAGTCATGCATCATTCCATTCAAGCATACTCAAGTACTCAAAACAGTCCACATAACATCCCAACACCACATTTCCACACCATTAGAACCACAAAAGGGGTTACAACAATTTTCAAAGCATGTAGCTAAATGAAACCTTTACTGCAATAGGCTATTTTCCCACAATCAATAGGATAATCAAAAAATCTCCAAATTCAGTGAATAAGATGTCAAATTAAATATTAAGAAGTTAACTAAAATCAGAAACAACCCTTGCATCAATTGGAGTTCAGAATCATTAGTTATGGCCGAAACAGTGAGGTAGCACAAAACTGTCCAGATTTACACACTTTTCAGAAATTGACGTTTTTGATGTCCTTAGGGTCAGTTTTAGCTTTCGTCCATTTCTGACAAAATTGTCCAGAACTGAAAAATCTATCAGCACACCAAATTTCATGCATTTTGGACAACATTTACTAAGTCAAATATGGTTCGTTCCACAAGGTCAGCCCATCTGCCAAAACCTGCTTCATTTCTCCAGATTTCCAGATTTGGTCACATTTTAAAGATTTGCCATTTTGAGGACCTTAGAGTCAACATTAGCTTCGGCCTATTTCTGGGAAAAATGTCCAAAACTGGCCAAACTAGTCACCTACCAATTTTCAACATCATTTTCTTTGCTAAACTTACCTCGAACAGACTGGTCAGAGAGCTGTCATCCATTTCGACTTCACCTAGCATCATTTTCAAGCCAAGATCTTGCCATGCATGGTTGTTTAAGCTTACGAATGACCATATAGCTCAAGTACAGAAGAAAATACACACATTTATGAGCATGCATGTGAAATTTTGAAGAGTTTTCAAAAAGTTTTTACCCTCACCTTTGCAATCAACCCAAAAAAAATGCTCAAAACCTTGTTGAAGCTCAAATCTCTTCTTCTTCTTGCTTAGCCGAGATTCCAACTAGCTTTTCTCTATTTTTCCTAGCTTAGTGATCAATATCTTAGCACATGAATGAGGTTAGAACAAGAAGAAAAGGAATGGAAGCTTAAAAACTCACCAAGGCCGAAAATGGTGACTCAAAATGCTTGCATGTGTGTTTCTTGCATCCTAGCTTGCTTGGGTGAGTTTCTTTGCTTGTGGTTTGTCTTGATGAACCATAGGATGATGAAGATGAGCTAAGAGGTGGAGAGATCTCAGCCAAAACCGATATGGAGAGAGAGAGTGAGAGGGAGAGAGAGAAAATGTGAGGAAAGTGAGAGAAATGAGAGAAAAATGAGGCTTTTGCAATTTTTTGAGCATGTGGTCAGCCTTGGGCATACAAATTCAGACTTTTTTTGTCTTCAAGATGGAATTTTGAAATTTTAGCATGGGCATATGTGGTTTGGTCGAAAATGGTGTGAGAATTGAGGTGGTTTGAGCAATTTTTTATGCATTTGTGTCATTGTTTGTCTAAGCATGCATAGTTAATTGTATAATTGTTCAAACCTTGTGCAAAAACAATGGTATGGTCGGCCAAAGCATGTGCCAAATCTGAATTTTTGTCATGTTTTGGATGTTATTTAATTGTGTATTGAAAGTGCAAAAAGAATAAAGAATAAGGAATAAGGAATGTTTAGCTTTTTGTGTTATTTTGTCTTCTAGTGAGTTAAATTAGGATTATAATATTGATAGTGGATTTTGTAGGATTGTTTAATAGTCTAGTGCTTCGTGTAAGATGCTCTCTTGATTAGCGTGAAAGCACGTTTTCCTAGGTCTAGGGCACGCACTACGAGGTAGGACACAAACTACGAGACGAACACACGTTTTTCAAGACTAAGGCACATACTTCAAGATAAGTGCACGGATTCTAATGCTAACACACGCAACCCTAGGTGAATGAACGTAGATCAAAATAAGGCACGTAATTCAATGCAATACACGTAATTCAAGACATGACTCTTAAACCTAGGTTAAGGCACGCAGTTCAAGGTTAATGCACATGAAACGAAGAGACACACGCAAATCAAGGTCTCGCACGTAAATTAAGGTCATGGCATGTTTATTTAGGTATCGCACGTATATCGAGGATTAAGGCACACAATTCTAGGTTAAGGCACGTATGACGAGGCATGCACGAAAACCAAGACATGGCACGTAATCCTAGGTCGATCATATAATTTTAGGTCTAAGGTGCGCAAATCAAGGTAGGACATGTTATTCGGGGTCAGGCCTCACACTGGGCCCGCAAACCGAGGGCGTAGGGCTTGTGACCAGGTCTCCATCGTTCCGGTGCCCGTAACTTTTGATCCGTAAGGAGTTACGCGGCGCACAACATACCGTTACAAAGCTCTCCGAGAGCTCTACAACAGGGGAAGCCACCTTGCTCACTGTGCCTATTTTTGGAGCCCAAAATCGAACGTTTTCATCAATTTCGGGCCACTTTTCTGGTTTTGCTCTGTTTTTCCGTCCCGAATCGTACGTCGGGAGTTGTTAAAAGGACGACAACCTTACTCGAGGGATATTAGAGGGCCCTACAACGCGTCGATATCATGTCTTGCGAGGATGCTGTGTTGTTGAAGTGGATGGGTAGTCGTTAAGCCCATTGGGCATTTTTAATGGGCCAACTCTCTAGGCTGTGACAGTGAACCGTTAACACATAATGGAATTGTGACCTCAACATGACGGGTGCGATCATACTAGTACTAATGCACCGGATCCCATCAGAACTCCGAAGTTAACCGTGCTTGGGCGAGAATAGTACTAGGATGGGTGACCCCTTGGGAAGTCCTCGTGTTGCCCCCCCCCCTTTTCAATTTTTTTTGGTCCGGTTAGGGATGCCAAGATACTTTACCCACCACATTTCTTTTGTCGTATCCCACGGCACCTTGGGCAAGACAACTTCACTTCAAGTGGAGGCTGGGCCCGCAAACCGAGGGCGTAGGGCCTGTGACCAGGTCTCCTTCGCTCCGGTGCCCATAACTTTTGATCCGTATGTAGTTACGCAGCACACAGCATACCGTTGTAAAGCTCTCCGACAGCTCTACGACAGGTGCAGCCAACTTGCTTGCTGTGCCAATATTTGGTGCCCAAAATCGAACGTTTTCATCAATTTCGGGCCACTTCTCTTATTAAGCTCTGTTTTTCCATCTCGGATCGTACGTCGTGTGCTGTTAAAAGGATGACACCCTTACTCGTGGGACATTAGAGGGCCCTACAATGCGTCGATATCATGTCTTGCGAGGATGCTGTGTTGTTGAAGTAGATGGGTTGTCGTTAAGCCCATTGGGCCTTCTGATTGGGCCATTTCTCTAGGCTAGGACTGTGAACTGTTAACACATAAAGGAATTGTGCCCTCAACATGACGGGTGCGATCATACCAGCACTGATGCACCGGATCCCATCAGAACTCCGAAGTTAAGCGTGCTTGGGCGAGAATAGTACTATGATGGGTGACCCCCTGAAAAAGTCCTCGTATTGCACTCCACCTTTCAATTTTTTTTCCTCCGGTTAGGGTTGCCAAGATACTTTATCCAGCACATTTCTATTATCGAATCCCACGGGACCTTGGGCAAGACAACTTCGTTTCACGTGGGGGCTGGGCCAGCAAACAGAGTGCGGAGGGGGTGTGACCAGGGCTCCGGCGCTCCGGTGCCCATAACTTTTGATCCGTAAGGAGTTACGTGGCGCACAGCATACCGTTGAAAAGCTCTCCGAGAGCTCTACGACGGGGGCAGCCAAATTGGTTGCTTTGCCCATTTTTGGAGCCCAAAATCGAACGTTTTCATTAGTTTTGGGCCACTTTTCTTATTAAGCTCTGTTTTTTCGTCCCGAATCGTACGTCGTGAGCTGTTAAAAGGATGACAACCTTACTCGCGGGACATTAGAGGGCCCTACAATGCGTCAATATCACGTCTTGCCAGGATGCTTTGTTGTTGAAGCGGATGGGTAGTTGTTAAGCCCATTGGGCCTTCTGAATGGGCCATCTATCTAGGCTGGGACTGTGAACCGTTAACACATAAAGGAATTGTGCCCTTAACATGACGGGTGCCATCATACCAGCACTAATGCACCGGATCCCATCAGAACTTCGAAGTTAAGCGTGCTTGGGCAAGAGTAGTACTAGGATGGGTGACCCTCTGGGAAGTCCTCGTGTTGCAACCCCCTTTTCAATTTTTTTTCCTCCGGTTAGGGTTGCCAAGATTCTTTATCCACCACATTTTAATTATCAAATCCCACGGCACCTTGGGCAAGACAACTTCGCTTCAAGTGGAGGCTGGGCCCGCAAACCGTGGGCGTAGGGCTTGTGACCATCTCCTTCGCTCCGGTGCCTATAACTTTTGATCCGTAAGTGGTTACGCGGCGCACAACATACCAATGCAAAGCTCTCTGAGAGCTCTATGACGGGGGCAGCCAGCTTCCTCGCTTTGCCCATTTTTGGAGCCCAAAATCGAATGTTTTCATCAGTTTCGGGCCACTTTTCTTATTAAGCTCTGTTTTTCCGTCACGGATTGAGCGTAGGGAGCCATTAAAAGGACGACAACCTTACTCGCGGGACATCAGAGGGCCCTACAATGCGTCGATATCACGTCTTGCAAGTATGATGTGTTGTTGAAGCGGATAAGCTGTCGTTAAGCCCATTGGGCCTTCTAAATGCGCTATCTCTCTAGGTTGGTACTGTGAACCGTTAATACATAAAAGAATGGTGCCCTCAACATGATGGGTGCAATCATACAAGCACTAATACACCGGATCCCATCAGAACTCCGAACTTAAGCGTGCTTGGGCGAGAGTAGTACTATGATGGGTGACCCCCCGGGAGGTCCTCGTGTTGCACCCCACTTTTCAATTTTTTTTTCCTCCGGTAAGGGTTGCCAAGATACTTTATCCACCATATTTCTATTATCAAATCCCACGGTACCTTGGGCAAGACAACTTCGTTTCACGCGGAGGCTGGGCCAGCAAACCGAGGGCGTAGGACTTGTGACCAAGTCTCCGTCGCTCCGGCGCCCATAACTTTTGATCCGTTAGGAGTTACACTGCGCACAACATACTGTTACAAAGCTCTCCGAGAGCTCTACGACGGGGGCAGCAAGCATGCTGGCTGTGCCAAATTTTGGGGAACAAAATCGAATGTTTTCATTAGTTTCGGGCCACTTTTCTTATTAAGCTCTACTTTTTCGTCCAGGATCGTACGTCGTGAGCTGTTAAAAGGACGACAACCTTACTCGCGGGACATTAGAGGGCCCTACAACGCGTCGATATCATGTCTTGTGAGGATGCTGTGTTGTTGAAGCGGATAGGTTGTTGTTAAGCCCATTGGGCCTTCTGAATGGGACATCTCTTTAGGCTGGGACTATGAACCATTAACACATAAAGGAATTGTGCCCTCAACATGACGGGTGCGATCATACCCGCACTAATTCACCAGATCCCATCAGAACTCCGAAGTTAAGCGTGCTTGGGTGAGAGGAGTACTAAGATGGGTGATCCCATGGGAAGTCCTCGTGTTGCACCCCACTTTTCAATTTTTCTTCCTCCGGTTAGGGATGCCAAGATACTTTATCCACCACATTTCTATTATCGAATCCCACGGCACCTTGGGCAAGACAACTTCGCTTCACGTGGAGGCTGGGCCAGCAATCCGAGGGCGTAAGGCTTGTGACCAGGTCTCCGTTGCTACGATGCCTATAACTTTTGATCTGTAAGGAGTTACGCGGCGCACAGTATACCGTTGCAAAGCTCTCCGGGAGCTCTACGACGGGAGCAGCCAGCTTGCTTGTTGTGCCCTTTTTGGAGGCCAAAATCGAATGTTTTCATCAGTTTCGGACCACTTTTCTAATTAAGCTCTATTTTTCCGTCCCGGATCGTACGTCGTGAGCTGTTAAAAGGACGACAACCTTACTCGCAGGACATTAGAGGGCCCTACAATGCGTCGATATCACGTCTTGCGAGGTTGCTTTGTTGTTGAAGCGGATGGGTTGTTGTTAAGCCCATTGGGCATTCTGAATAGGCCATCTCTCTAGGCTGGGACTGTGAACCATTAACACATAAAGAAATTATGCCCTCAACATTACAGGTGCGATCATACCAGCACTAATGCACCGGTTCCCATCAGAACTCTGAAGTTAAGCATGCTTGGGCGAGACTAGTACTAGGATGGGTGACGCCATGGGAAGTCCTCGTGTTCCACTCCCCCTTTTCAATTTTTTTTCCTCCAGTTAGTGTTTGCCAAGATACATTATCCACCACATTTCTATTATCGAATCCCACGGTACCTTCGGCAAGACAACTTCGCTTCACGTGGAGGCTGGGCCCGCAAACTGAGGGCGTAGTGCTTGTGACAAGGTCTCTGTCGTACCGGTGTCCATAACTTTTGACCCGTAAGGAGTTACGCGGCGCACAGCATACCGTTCCAAAGCACTCTGAGAGCTCTACGACGGGGGCAGCCAGCTTGGCCGCTGTACCCATTTTTGGTGCCCAAAATCGAACATTTTTATCAGTTTCGGGCCACTTTTCTGATTTTGCACTATTTTTTCATCCCGGATCGTATGTCATGAGCTGTTAAAAGGACGACAACCTTACTCACGGGACATTAGAGGGCCCTACAATGCGTCAATATCACGTCTTGCGAGGATGCTGTGTTGTTGAAGTAGATGGGTTGTCGTTAAGCCCATTGGGCCTTCTGAATGGGCCATCTCTCTATGGTGGGACTGTGAACCGTTAACGCACAAAAGAATTGTTCCCTCAACATGACGGGTGCGATCATACCTGCACTAATGCACCGAATCCCATCAAAACTCCGAAGTTAAGCGTACGTGGGCGAGAGTAGTACTAGGATGGGTGACCCCCTAGGAAGTCCTCGTGTTGTACGCCACTTTTCAATTTTTTTTGCTCTGGTTAGCGTTGCCAAGATACTTTATCCACCACATTTCTATTATCGAATCCCATGGCACCTTGGGCAAAACAACTTCGCTTCATGTAGAGTCTAGGTACACAAACCGAGGGCGTAGGGCTTGTGACCAGGTCTCCGTCGCTCCAGTGCACATAACTTTTGATCCGTAAGGAGTTGCGCGGCGCACAACATACCATAGCAAAGCTCTTCGAGAGCTCTACGACGGGGGTTTCCAATTTGCTCATTGTGCCCATTTTTGGAGCCCAAAATCGAGCTTTTTCATCATATTCGGGCCACTTTTGTTATTAAGCTCTGTTTTCTCATCCCGGATCGTATGTCGTGAGCTGTTAAAAGGACGACAACCTTAGTCGAGGGACATTAGAAGGCCCTATAACACGTCGATATCACGTCTTGCGAGGATTCTGTGTTGTTGAAGCAGATGGGTTGTCATTAAGCCCATTGGGCCTACTGAATGGGCCATCTCTCTAGGCTGGGACTGTGAACCGTTAACACATAAAGAAAATTGTGCCCTCAACATGACGGGTGCGATCATACTAGCACTAATACACCGGATCCCATCAGAACTCCAAAGTTAAGTGTGCTTGGGCGAGAGTAGTACTAGGATGGGTGATCCCTTGGGAAGTCCTCGTGTTGCACCCCCCTTTTCAATTTTTTTTCCGCCGGTTAGGGTTGCCAAGATACTTTTTCCACCACATTTCTATTATCGAATCCCTTGGCACCTTGGGCAAGACAACTTCGCTTCACGTGGAGGCTGGGCTAGCAAACCGAGGGCGTAGGTCTTGTGACCAGGTCTCCGTCGCTCCAGTGCCCATAACTTTTGATCCGTAAGGAGTTACGCGGCGCACAGCATACCGTTGCAAATCTCTCTGACAGCTCTACGACGGGGGAAGCCACGTTGCTCGATGTACCCTTTTTGGAGCCCAAAATCGAACGTTTTCATCAGTTTTGGGCCACATTTCTTATTAAGCTCTGTCTTTCCGTCCTGGATCGTACGTCGTGAGCTGTTAAAAGGATGACGACCATACTTGCGGGACATTAGAAGGCCCTACAATGCGTCGATATCACGTCTTGCGAGGATGTTGTGTTGCTGAAGCGGATGCGTTGTTGTTAAGCCAATTAGGCCTTCTTAATGGGCCATCTCTCTAGGCTGGGTCTGTGAACCGTTAACACATAAAGGAAATTGTGCCCTCAACATGACGGGTGCGATCATACCAGCACTAATGCACCGGATCCCATCAGAACTCTGAAGTTAAGCATGCGTGGGCGAGAGTAGTACTAGGATGGGTGACCCCCTGGGAAGTCCTCGTGTTGCATCCACTTTTCAATTTTTTTTTGCTCCGGTTAGGGTTGCCAAGATACTTTTCCACCACATTTCTATTATCGAATCCCATTGCACCTTGGGCAAGACAACTTCACTTCACGTGGAGGCTGGGCCAGCAAACCAAGGGCGTAGGGCTTGTGACCATGTCTCCTTCGCTCCGGTGCCCATAGCTTTTGATCTCTAAAGAGTTACGAGGCGCACAACATACCATTGGAAAGCTCTCTGAGAGCTCTACGACAGGGGAAGTCAACTTGCTCATTATGCCCATTTTTGGAGACCAAAATTGAACATTTTCATTAGTTTCAGACCACTTTTCTTATTAAGCTCTGTTTTTTCGTCCCGGATCGTATTTCGTGAGCTGTTAAAAGGACGACAACCTTACTCGCGGGACATTATTGGGCCCTACAACGCATTGATATCATGTCTTGCGAGGATGCTGTGTTGTTGAAGCGGATGGGTTGTCGTTAAGCCCATTGGGCCTTCTGAATGGGCCATCTCTCTAGGCTGGGACTGTGAACCGTTAACACATAAAGAAATTGTGCCCTCAACATTACAGGTGCGATCATACTAGCACTAATACACCGGATCCCATCAGAACTCCGAAGTTAAGCGTGCTTGGGCGAGAGTAGTACTAGGATTGGTGGCCCCCTGGGAAGTCCTCATGTTGCACCCCCCCTTTTTCAATTTTTTTTCTTCCAGTTAGGGTTTCCAAGATACTTTATCCCCCATATTTCTATTATCTAATCCCATGGCACCTTGGGCAAGACAACTTCGCTTCACGTGGAGGCTGGGCCCTCAAACCGAGGGCGTAGGGCTTGTGACCAGGTCTCCGTCGTTCCTGTGCCCATAACTTTTGATCCGTAAGGAGTTACGTGGCGTACAGCTTACCGTTGCAGAGCTCTCCGAGAGCTCTACAACGAGGGCAGCCAGCTTGGCCGTTGGGCCCATTTTTGTAGCCCAAAATCGAACGTTTTCATCAGTTTCTGGCCATTTTTCTATTTTTGCACTATTTTTTCATCCCGGATCGTACGTCGTGAGTTGTTAAAAGGACGACAACCTTACTCGCGGGACATTATAGGGCCCTACAACGCGTCGATATCACGTCTTGTGAGGATGCTGTGTTGTTGAAGCAGATGGGTTGTCGTTAAGCCCATTGGGCCTTCTGAATGGGCCATCTCGCTAGGCTGGGACTGTGAACCGTTAAAACATAAAGGAATTATGCCCTCAGCATGATGGGTGCGATCATACCAGCACTAATGCACCGGATCCCATCAGAACTCCGAATTTAAGCATGCTTGGGCGAGAGTAGTACTAGGATGGGTGACCCCCTGGGAAGTCCTCTTGTTGTGTGATAACCCTATCCCAGCATGCATTTAAGGACATTTAATTGCATTTAACTAAGTTATCTTAGATGTTAGCATTGAATTTCATGTTTATTTTTAAGTTAAACATGTATTTGTAGTTTTATTTTCATATTTCTTTTAGAGGTAATTGAAATAATACTTGAGTTAATTATTTTAATGGAGAGTTAATTATTTTAATGGAATATTGCCTAATTTTCATATTTTGTTAATCGGTTTTAATTTTTCTTGCATTTTAGTGCTCGGTTTTCAACTAAATGAAAAGTAGCTCTGTGCCGGAGTAAATTTTGAACTATGTTGCTTTCCAGAAATTATATTTTCTTAAATTCTTTGAGATTTAATTGTTATTTTTTTTATTGTTGCAAAGTGCATAGCATATCGAGAACGATAGTTAAGAAACGATTTCCAATCCTCAGCAAATAGTGAAAACTAGTGTTTAGTGTTTTAATTTTTGTATTTTAGTTGTTATTAACTTGAATTTGATTTGTGATAGTTGTTTTAGCTTTAAAATGCATAAAATAAGCTAGTTTGACAAACTTAAGTGAGCATTGACCAAGCTTTGACCAAGTTGACTTGTGTTGTCATATTTATAAGCTTAAGTTAGCACAAAAAAAAAGAGCTAAAATCAGTGAGCATAGGGCCGAAAATAGAATAGAGAAAAAAAGAAAATTTCAACTTCAAATCTTCAATTCTTCGCGTGAGCTTGCACGGGGTGGTTTTCGAGGCATCCTACAAGGTTTTCCTAGCATCTAGGAGCGTCTAAGGTGAGGGTTTCATCGTTATTTGCGCATTTGAATATTTTGTGTATTAACTTTGATTTTTGGGATTTATCCGTATATTGTTTATTTAATCATTTTGAGGCTTAAAGAATGTTCCCTAGTAATCGTAGAACATGTATTTATAGCTTTTTAACATTTTCTGCAGCTGAATATCGAAATTGAAATATAAATTGTTAATTGAATAGTAAATAGTGAATAGTAAACCCCCATTTCGATGAAGTTGCTCCGTTATGCGTTCTGTTGATGTAGGAAGGTGCTAGATATGCTAGAATGCCTAAATGTATGGTTTAATTGGAATGTGTAATGGAAAAACGGAGAAAACAGGTTAGTGAAAGTTGGGGTCGTGTAGGTCAAGTTTGGCATTTTATCGTTTTTCATGATTGCATTGTCTCGGGAGGTCATGGAAGCACTTTTGGTGTAGTTGTGACATTGGTTGGGTAATCGGTTGAGGTAGTTGTAGTTCAAATGAGCAAAGGAGGAAACCGGGGCTTTGCAGGAATTGTAGGGTAAAGTGGGGTTTTGTGGTCTTTAGTCGTGCTTTATGGTAACCTAGGAGGATTGGTGAAGTTGATTTCCAAAACTTGTGGCTCGTTTGGAAGTAGTAGCGTTTGGTAAGTTGGAGTCATTTTCGTGATTTTGTGTGTTTTCATAGAATATTGCTTATCGAATGCTTATATTGCTTATAGAATGCTTATATTGCTTATAGAATGCTTATATTGCTTATAGAATGCTTATAATGCCTATAGAAGACTTGTTATTGCTTGATAAGGTTAGTTGGGGTGGTGCTTGTTAGTTATTTGATTGTAAATGCTTGTTAATGCTTATTACGCTTGCTAGAGTTGATTATTGATT
This sequence comes from Ehretia macrophylla, assembly GCA_037974665.1. NCBI lineage: Eukaryota > Viridiplantae > Streptophyta > Magnoliopsida > Boraginales > Ehretiaceae > Ehretia > Ehretia macrophylla. The sequence continues at coordinate 80,940,175 of CM075770.1, read as the reverse complement.
GAAATGTTTAACAATTGTTGAATAATGCTTGATATCTCGTTTATCTCCTTTATTCTGTATTGTTGTGCTATCGCTCGTTTATTGCCTTGTATCGAGTCTTGCATTGCATAGTGTCAGGCGCGTGAGTGATGGGCCTCTCTGGGTAGCCTCGGGTTGCCAGTGTTGGTTGCTCTAGCTCCGTGTCCTATTCCCTTTTCTCGCTTGGGTTGCCTCCCAGGGAGATTTGGGTCATAGAATTGATGGATACTTCCGGGGTATTCCAAACTGGTGTTATAAGGTGGTTGCGCGCTTATTGTCATCGTTGTCAACATCAAGCTGGAGATTGATGTATCGCTCGTGAAATGGTACATTGCTCGTATGAGTGAACTATAGCCTTCAAAGTGTGGTATAGCTTTGAATGGTTGTGTTAATGCTTTCAGTAATTGCTTATTGTATTGATTGTTTGTCTTGATTGCTTATTTATCAGTTATATTGCTTAACTATCTTATTTGCATTGCACGACTTTCTTTCTCTCCAATTCGATATCTGTCTCGCCCTCACTGAGTATACGTGCTGTGTATACTCACTCCTCACCAACACATTTCAAGAAATACCATGTTAGTTGGAAAGTTCGTGATTACGTGAAAGTTCGTGCTTGAAGAGTTGTCTTCCGTGCCTATGTGGCTTGAGTTGTCGAAGTTGTAAAGATGTATGCTTTCATGTATTATATGTATTTAATGTCAAAAGGAATGTAATTTAAGTTTTATTAGATTATTGAAGTGGTTTGATAAGTTAGTTTATGTATCTAGTTAGTATAGCTTAACTTTAATGCATGTTTTGTATTGCTTAAAGAAAAGTTAGAAAAGTCTGGGTACTTGGAATTGTACATTTACTTGCATTTAATTGTTGAGAACCAAGGCTCGGATGGCCTTGAGGAAGTTTTGTATTGTTGGACACGGTGCTGGTCCACTTATATGCTATTACAGGTTTTACATTGTGCCTAGAAACAGGGGAGCCTCTTTCCGTCTTTCCCTAAAATTTTGACCGCGTTTGGAATTGGGTTGTGAATAGATTCATTGATAGAACTCCGGGTCTCGAGAGGGATCGGGGTGTTATATGTTGCACCCCACTTTTCAATTTTTTTTCCTCTGGTTAGGGTTGCCAAGATACTTTATCCACCATATTTCTTTTATCGAATCACACGGCACCTTGGGCAAGAAAACTTCGCTTCAAGTGGAGGCTGGGCCCGCAAAACCGACGACGTAGGGCTTGTGACCAGGTCTCCTTCGCTCCGATGCCCATAACTTTTGATCCGTAAGGAGTTACGCGGCACACATCATACCATTGCAAAGCTCTCCGAGAGCTCTACGACGGGGGCAGCCAACTTGCTCGTTGTGCCAATTTTTGGAGCACAAAATCGAACGTTTTCATTAGTTTCGGGCCACTTTTCTTATTAAGCTCTGTTTTTCCGTCGCGGATCATACGTTGTGAGCTGTTAAAAGGACGACAACCTTACTTGCGGGACATTAGAGGGCCCTACAATGCTTCGTTATCACGTCTTGCGAGGATTCTGTGTTGTTGAAGCTGATGGGTTGTCGTTAAGCCCATTGGGCCTTCTGAATGGGCCATCTCTCTAGGTTGGGAAGGTGAACTATTAACACATAAAGGAATTGTGCCCTTAACATGACGGGTATGATCATACCAGCATTAATGCACCGGATCCCATCAAAACTCCAAAGTTAAGCGTGCTTGGTCGGGAGTAGTACTTGGATGGGTGACCCCTTGAAAGTCCTCGAGTTGCACCCGCCTTTTCAATTTTTTTTGCTCCGATTAGGGTTGCCAAGATACTTTATCCACCACATTTCTATTATCGAATCCCACGGCACCTTGCGCAAGACAACTTCGCTTCACATGGAGGCTGGGCCTGCAAACCGAGGGCGTAGGGCTTGTGACCATGTCTCCGTCGCACCTGTGCCCATAACTTTTGATTCGTAAGGAGTTACGTGGCGCACAGTATACCGTTGCAAAGCTCTCCGAGAGCTCTACGATTGGGGTAGCCAACTTGCTCGCTGTACCCATCTTTGGAGACCAAAATCGAACGTTTTCATCAGTTTCACGCCACTTTTCCTATTAAGCTCTATTTTTTCGTCCCGAATCGTATGTCGTGAGCTGTTAAAAGGACGACAACCTTACTCGTGGGATATTAGAGGGCCCGACAACGCGTCGTTATCACATCTTGCGAGGATGCTCTGTTGTTGAAGCGGATGGGTAGTTGTTAAGCCCATTGGGCCTTCTGAATAGGCCATCTCTCTAGGCTGGGACTGTCAACCGTTAACACATAAATGAATTATGCCTTCAACATGACAGGTGTGATCATACCAGTACTAATGCACCGGATCCCATCAGAACTCCGAAGTTAAGCGTGCTTGGGTGAGAGTAGGACTAGGATGGGTGACCCCTTGGGAAGTCCTCGTGTTGTATCCCCCATTTTCAAATTTTTTTTCCTCCAGTTAGGGTTGGCAAGATACCTTATCCAGCACATTTCTATTATCGAATCCCACAGCACCTTGGGCAAACAACTTCGCTTCACGTGGAGGCTGGGCCAGCAAACCGAGGATGTAGGGCTTGTGACCAGGTCTCCGTCGCTCCGGTGCCATTACTTTTGATCTGTAAGGAGTTACGCGGCGCACAGCATACCGTTACAAATCTCTCCGAGAGCTCTACGATAGGGGCAGTCGGCTTGCTTGTTGTGCAATTTTTGGAGCCCAAAATCGAACGTTTTAATTAGTTTCGGGCCACTTTTCTTATTAAGCTCTGTTTTTCCGTCCCCGATCGTACGTCGAGAGCTGTTAAAAGGACGACAACTTTACTGGCGGGATACTAGAGGGCCCTACAATGCGTCGATATCACGTCTTGCAAGGATGCTTTGTTGTTGAAGCGGATAGGTTGTTGTTGAGACCATTGGGCCTTCTGAATGGGCCATCTCTCTAGGCTGGGACTGTGAAACGTTAACACATAAAGGAATTGCGCCCTCAACAAGACGGGTGAGATCATACCAGCACTAATGCACCGGATCCAATCAGAACTCCGAAGTTAAGCGTGCTTGAGCGAGAGTACTACTATGATGGGTGACCCCCTGGGAAGTCCTCGTGTTGCACCCTCCCTTTTCAATTTCTTTTCCTCCGGTTAGGGTTGCCAAGATACTTTATCCACCAAATTTCTATTATCGAATCCCACGACACCTTGGGCAAGACAACTTCGCTTCACGTGGAGGATGGGCCCGCAAACCGACGGCGTAGGGCTTGTGACCAGGTATCCGTCGTTCCGGTGCCCATAACTTTAGATCCGTAAGGAGTTACACGGCACACAACATACCGTTGCTAAGCACTCCAAGTGCTCTACGACGGGGGTAGCCAGCTTGGCCGCTGTGCCTATTTTTCGAGCCCAAAATCGAACGTTTTCATCAGTTTAAGGGCACTTTTCTATTTTTGCATTGTTTTTTTGTCCCGGATCGTACGTCATGAGCTGTTTAAAGGAAGACAACCTTACTCGTAGGACATTAGAGGGCCCTACAACGCGTCGATATCACGTCTTGCGAGGATGCTGTGTTGTTGAAGGAGATAGGTTGTCGTTAAGCCCATTGGGCCTTCTGAATGGGCCATCTCTCTAGGCTGGGACTGTGAACCGTTAACACATAAAGGAATTGTGCCCTCAACATGATGGTTGCGATCATACCAGCACTAATGCACCTGATCCCATCAAAACTACGAAGTTAAGTGTGCTTGGGCAAGAGTAGAACTATGATGGGTGACCCCATGGGAAGTCCCCGTGTTGCCCCCCGCTTTTCAATTTTTTCTGCTCTGGTTAAGGTTGCCAAGAAACCTTATCCACCAAATTTCTTTTATCGAATCCCACGGCACCTTGGGAAAGACAATTTCGCTTCAAGTTGAGGCTGGGCCCGCAAACTGAGGGCGTAGGGCTTGTGACCAGGTCACCTTCGCTCTGGTGCCCATAACTTTTGATCCGTAAGGAGTTACGCGGCACACAGTATACAGTTGCAAAGCTCTCTGAGAGCTCTACGATGGGTGTAGCAAATTTGCTCCCTTTGCCCATTTTGGGAGCCCAAAATCCAATGTTTTCATCAATTTTGGGCCACTTTTCATCTTTCGCTCTGTTTTTCCATCCCGGATCGTACGTCGTGAGCTAGTAAAAGGATGACAACCTTAATCGCGGGACATTAGAGGGCCCTACAACATGTCGATATCACGTCTTGCGAGGATACTGTGTTGTTGAAGTGGATAAGTTGTCGTTAAGCCCATTGGGCCTTCTAAATAAGCCATATCTCTAGGCTGGGACTGTGAACCGTTAACACATTAATGAATTGTGCCCTTAACATGACGGGTGCGATCATACCAGCTGTAATGCACTGGATCCCATCAGAACTCCGAAGTTAAGCGTGCTTGGGCGAGAGTAGTACTAGGATGGGTGACCCCCTAGGAAGTCCTCATGTTGCACCCCCTTTTCCATTTTTTTTCCTCCGGTTAGGGTTGCCAAGATACTTTATCCCCCACATTTCTTTTATCGCATCCCATGGCACCTTGGGCAAGACAACTTCGCTTCAAGTGGAGGCTGGGCCCGCAAACCGAGGGCGTAGGACTTGTGACCAGGTCTCCTTCGCTCCGGTGCCCATAACTTTTGATCCGCAAGGAGTTACGCTGTACACAGCATACAGTTGCAAAGCTCTCCGAGAGCTCTACGACGGGGCAGCCAACTTGCTCACTGTGCCCATTTTTGGAGCCCAAAATAGAACGTTTTCATTAGTTTTGGGCCACTTTTCTTATTAAGCTCTGTTTTTCCGTCCCGGATCGTACGTCGTGAGCTGTTAAAAGGAAGACAACCTTACTCGCGAGTCATTAGAGGGCCATACAATGCGTCGATATCACGTCTTGCGAGGATGCTGTGACATTGAAGCGAATGGGTTGTCGTTAAGTCCATTGGGCCTTCTAAATGGGCCATCTCTCAAGGTTGGGACTGTGAACCGTTAACACATAAAGGAATTGTGCCCTCAACATGACGGGTGTGATCATACCAGCACTAATGCACTGGATCCCATTAGAACTCCGAAGTTAAGCGTGCTTTGGTGAGAGTAGTACTAGGATGGCTGACCCCCTTGGAAATCCTTGTGTTGAACCCCCCTTTTCAATTTTTTTTCCTCCGATTATAGTTGCCAAGATACTTTATGCACCACATTTCTATTATCGAATCCCACGGCACCTTGGGTAAGATAACTTTGCTTCACATGGAGGCTGGGCCAGCAAACTGAGCGCGTAGGGCTTGTGACCAGGTGTCCGTCGCTCCGGTGCCTATAACTTTTGATCCGTAAAGAGTTACGCAGAGCACAAATACCGTTGCAAAGCTGTGCGACAGCTCTACGACGGGGGCAGCCAACTTGCTCACTTTGCCAAATTTTAGAGCCGAAAATTGAACGTTTTCATCAGTTTCGGGCCACTTTTCTTATTAAGCTTTGTTTCTCCGTCCCGGATCATATGTCGTGAGCTGTTAAATGGACAACAACCATACTCGCGGGACATTAGAGGCTGTACAATGCGTCGATATCACGTCTTGCGAGGATGCTGTGTTGTTGAAGTGGATGGGTTGTCGTTAAGCCCATTGGGCCTTCTGAATGGGCCATCACTCTAGGCTGGGACTGTGAACCGTTAACACATAATGGAATTGTGCCTCAACATGACGGATGCGATCATACCAGCAATAATGCATAGGATCCTATCAGAACTCTGAAGTTATGCGTGCTTGGTCGAGAGTAGTACTATGATGGGTGGCCCCCTGGGAAGTCCTCGTGTTCTACCCCCTTTTTCAAATTTTTTTTGCTCCGGTTAGGGTTGCCAAGATACTTTATCCCCCACATTTCTTTAATCGAATCCCATGGCACCTTGGCCGAGACAACATCACTTCAAGTGGAGGTTGGGCCCGCAAACCGAGGGCGTCGGGCTTGTGACCTGGTCACCTTCGCTCCGCGGCCCTTAACTTTTGTTCCGCAATGAGTTACGCGGTGCACAGTGTACCGTTGCAAAACTCTCTGGGAGCTGTACGATGGGGGCAGCCAACTTGCTCGCTTTGACCATTTTTGGAGCACAAAATTAAATCTTTTCATCAGTTTCAGGTCACTTTTCTTATTAAGCTATGTTTTTCCATCCCGAATCGTAAGTCGTGAGCAGTTAAAAGGACGACAACCTTACTCGCGGGGCATTAGAGGGCCCTACAATTCATCGATATCAAGTCTTGCGAAGATGTTGCACTGTTGAAGTGGATGGGTTGTCGTTAAGCCCATTGGGCCTTCTGAGTGAGCCATCTCTATAGGCTGGGATTGTGAAACGTTAACACATAAAGGAATTGTGCCCTCAACATGACGGGTGCGATCATACCAGCACTAATGCACCGGATCCCATTAGAACTCCGAAGGTAAGCGTGTTTGGGCAAAAGGTGTACTAGGATGGGTGACCCCCTGGGAAGTCCTCGAGTTGAACACCCCTTTTCAATTTTTTTTCCTCCGGTTAGGGTTGCCAAGATACTTTATCCACCACATTTCTAATATCGAATCCCACGGCACCTTGGGCAAGACATATTTGCTTCAAGTGGAGGCTGGGCCAGCAAACCGATGGCGTAGGGCTTGTGACCTAGTCTCCGTCGCTCCGGTGACCATAACTTTTGATCCGTCAGAAGTTACGCGGCGCACAGCATACCGTTGCAAAGCTCTCCGAGAGCTCTACGACAGGGGCAGCCAATTTACTTGATTTGTCCATTTTTGGATGCCAAAAACGAACGTTTTCATCAATTTCAGGCCACTTTTCTTATTAAGCTCTCTTTTTTCATCCCGAATCGTACGTCGTGGGATGTTAAAAGGACGACAACCTTACTCGCGGGACATTAGAGGGTCCTACAATACGTCGATATCACGTCTTGCGAGGATGCTTTGTTTTTGAATCGGATGGGTTGCCGTTAAGCCCATTGGGCCTCCTGAATGGGCCAACTCTCTAGGCTGGGACTGTGAACCGTTAACACATAAAGGAATTGTGCCCTCAACATGATGGGTGCGATCATACCAGTGCTAATGCACCGGATCCTATCAGAACTCCAAAGTTAATCGTGCTTGGGCGAGAGTAGTACTAGGATGGGTGACCCCCTTGGAAGTCCTCGTGTTGCACCCCCCTTTTCAATTTTTTTCCTCCGGTTAGGGTTGCCAAGATACTTTATCCACCACATTTCTATTATCGAATCCAACGGCACATTGGGCAAGACAACTTCGCTTCACGTGGAGGTTGGGCCAGCAAACCGAGGGCGTAGGGCTTGTGACCAGGTCTCTGTGGCTCCGGTGCCCACAACTTTTGATCCGCAAGGAGTTACACGCGGCACAGCATACCGTTGCAAATCTCCCCGAGAGCTCTACGACGGGGGCAGCCAACTTGCTCCCGGTGCCATTTTTTGGAGCCGAAAATCGAACATTTTTATCATTTTTGGGCCACATTTCTGGTTTTGCTCTTTTTTTTACTCCCGGATCATATGTCGTGAGCTGTTAAAAGGATGACTACCTTACTCTCGGGACATTAGATGGCACTACAATGCGCCGATATCACGTCTTGCGAGGATGCAACGTTGTTGAAGTGGATGGGTTGTTGTTAAGCCCATTGGGCCTTCTGAATGGGCCATCTCTCTAGGTTGGGACAGTGAACCGTTAACACATGAAGGAATTGTGCCCTCAACATGACGGGTGTGATCATACCAGCAATAATGCACCGGATCCCATCAGAACTCCGTAGTTAAGTGTGCTTGGGCGAAAGTAGTACTAGGATGGGTGACCCCCTGGGAAGTCCTCGTGTTGCCCCCCCTTTTTCAATTTTTTTTGCTCCGGTTAGGGTTGCCAAGATACTTTATCCACCACATATCTATTATCGAACGCCACGGCACCTTGGGCAAGACAACTTCGCTTCACGTGGAGGTTGGGCCAGCAAATCGAGGGCATAGGGCTTGTGACCCGGTCTCCGTCACTCTGGTGCCCATAACTTTTGATCCATAAGGAGTTACGTGGCGCACAGTATACCGTTGTAAAGCTCTCCGAGAGCTCTACGACGGGGGCAGCCAATTTGCTCGTTATGCCCGTTTTTGGAGCCCAAAATCGAACGTTTTCATCAATTTCGGGCTTCTTTTCTTATTAAGCTTTGTTTTTCCATCTCGGATCGTACGTCGTGAGCTGTTAAAAGAACGACAACCTTACTCGTAAGACATTAGAGTGCCCTACAACGCGTCGATATCACGTCTTGTGAGGATGCTATGTTGTTGAAACGGATGGGTTGTTGTTAAGCCCATTGGGCCTTTTGAATAAGCCATCTCTCTAGGCTGGGACTGTGAACCATTAACACATAAAGGAATTTGGCCCTCAACATGATGGGTGCGATCATACCAACACTAATGCACCGGATCCGATCAGAACTCCGAAGTTAAGCGTGCTTGGGCGAGTGTAGTACTAGGATGGGTGAACCCCTGGGAATTTCTCGTGTTGCACCCCCCTTTTCAAATTTTTTTCCTCCGGTTAGGGTTGCCAAGATACTTTATCAACCACATTTCTATTATCGAATCCCACGGCACATTAGGCAAGACAACTTTGCTTCACGTGGAGGCTGGGCCAGCAAACCGAGGGTGTAGGGCTTGTGACCAGGTCTCCGTTGCTCCGGTGCCTATAAATTTTGATTCGTAAGAAGTTTCGCGGCGCACAGCATACCGTTACAATGCTCTCCGATAGCTCGACGACGGGGCAGCCAACTTGCTCGCTGTGCCCATTTTTGGAGCCCAAAATCGAATGTTTTCATCAGTTTCGGGCCACTTTTCTTATTAAGCTCTGTTTTTCCGTCCTGGATCGCACGTCGTGAGCTGTTAAAAGGACGACAACCTTACTAGCGGGACATTAGAGGGCCCTACTTTGCTTTGATATCACGTCTTGCAAGGATGCTGCGTTGTTGAAGCGGATGGGTTGTCGTTAAGCCCATTGAGCCTTTTGAATGGGCCATCTCTCTAGGCTGCGATTGTGAACCGTTAACACATAAAGGAATTGTGCCCTCAACATGACGGGTGTGATCATACCAGCACTAATGCACCGGATCCAATCAGAACTCCGAAGTTAAGCGTGCTTGGGCGAGAGTAGTACTAAGATGAGTGACCCCTTGGGAAGTTCTCGTGTTGCACCCCCATTTTCAATTTTTTTTCCTCCGGTTAGGGTTGCCAACATACTTTATTCACCACATTTCTATTATTGAATCCTACGGCACCTTGGGCAAGACAACTTCGCTTCGCGTGGAGGATGGGGCCGCAAACCGAGGGCGTAGGGCTTGTAACCAGGTCTCCGTCGCTCCGGTGCCCATAACTTTTGATCCGTAAGAAGTTACGCGGTGCAAAGCATATCGTTTCAAAGCTCTCCGAGAGCTCTACGACGGGGGCAGCCAGCTTGCTCGATGTGCCCATTTTTGGGGCCCAAAATCAAACATTTTCATCAGTTTTGGGCTACTTTTCTGGTTTTGCTATGTTTTTTCATCCAGGATCGTACGTCGTGAGCTATTAAAAGGACGACAACATTACTCGCGAGACATAAGAGGGCCCTACAATGCGTCGATATCACGTCTTGCGAGGATACTATGTTGTTGAAGCGGATGGGTTGTCGTTAAGCCCATTGGGCCTTTTGAATGGGCCATCTCTCTAGGTTGGGACTGTGAACCGTTAACACATAAACGAATTGTGCCCTCAACATGACGGGTGTGATCATACCAGCACTAATGCACCGGATCCCATCAGAACTCCGAAGTTAAGCGTGCTTGGGCGAGAGTAGTACTAGGATGGATGACCCCCTAGGAAGTCCTCGTGTTGCACCCCCTATTTCAATTTTTTTTTCCTCCGGTTAGGGTTGCCAAGATACTTTATCCACCACATTTCTATTATCGAATCCCACTGCACCTTGGGCAAGACAACTTCGCTTCAAGTGGAGGTTGGGCCAGCAAACCGAGGGCGTTGGGCTTGTGACCAAGTCTTCGTCGCTCCGGTGCCCATAACTTTTGATCTGTAAGGAGTTACGCGGCGCACATCATACCGTTGCAAAGCTCTCTGAGAGCTCTACGACGGCGGCAGCCAACTTAATCGCTTTGCCCATTTTTGGGGCTCAAAATTGAATGTTTTCATCAGTTTCTGGCGACTTTTCTTATTAAGCTCTATTTTTCCGTCCCGGATCGTATGTCGTGGGCTGTTAAAAGGACGACAACCTTACTCGCGGGACATTAGAGGGCTGTACAATACATCGATATCACGTCTTGCGAGGATACTTTGTTTTTGAAGCGGATGGGTTATCGTTAAGACTATTGGGCCTTCTGAATGGACCATCTCTCTAGGCTGGGACTGTGAACCGTTAACACATAAAGGAATTGTGCCCTCAACATGACGGGTTCGATCATACCAGCAAAAGTGCACCGGATCCCATCAGAACTCCGAAGTTAATCGTGGTTGGACGAGAGTAGTACTAGGATGGGTGACCCCCTTGGAAGTCCTCGTGTTGCACCCCCCATTCGAATTTTTTTTCCTCCGGTTAGGGTTGGCAAGATACTTTATCCACCACTTTTCTATTAACGAATCCCACGGCACCTTGGGAAAGACAACTTCGCTTCACGTGGAGGCTGGGCCAGCAAACCGAGGGCGTAGCGCTTGTGACCAGGTCTCCGTCGCTCCGGTGCCCACAAATTTTGATCCGTAAGGTGTTACGCATGGCACAGCATACCGTTACAAAGCTCCCCGAGAGCTCTATGACAAGGGCAGCCAACTTGCTTGCGGTGCAATTTTTTGGAGCCCAAAATCGAATGTTTTCATCATTTTTGGTCCACTTTTCTGGTTTGGCTCTTTTTTTTCATCCCGGATCGTACGTTGTGAGCTGTTAAAAGGATGACCACCTTACTCTCGGGACATTAGAGGGCACTACAATGCGCCGATATCACGTCTTGCGAGGATGCAACGTTGTTGAAGTAGATGGGTTGTTGTTAAGCCCGTTGGGCCTTCTAAATGGGCCATCTCTCTAGGTTGGGACTGTGAACCGTTAACACATAAAGGAATTGTGCCCTCAACAAGACGGGTGTGATCATACCAGCACTAATGCATCGGATCCCATTAGAACTCCGTAGTTAAGCGTGCTTGGGCGAGAGTAGTACTAGGATGGGTGACCCCCTTGGAAATCCTCGTGTTGAACCCCCATTTTCAATTTTTTTTCCTCCGGTTAGGGTTGCCAAGATACTTTATCCACCATATTTCTATTATCGAATACTACGGCACCTTGGGCAAGACAACTTCGCTTCACGTGGAGGCTGGGCCAGCAAACCGAGGGCGTAAAGCTTGTGACCAGGTCTCCTTCGCTCCGATGCCCATAAATTTTGATCCGTAAGGAGTTCCATGCCGCACAACATACCGTTGCAAAGCTCTCCGAGAGCTCTACGACGGGGACAGCCATCTTGTTCGCTGTGCCCATTTTTGGAGCCCAAAATCGAACATTTTCATCAGTTTCGGGCCACTTTTCTTACTAAGCTCGGTTTTTCGGTCCTGTATCGTACGTCGTGAGCTGTTAAAAGGATGACAACCTTACTCGCAGGACATTAGAGTGCCCTACAACGCGTCGATATCACGTCTTGTGAGGATGCTATGTTGTTGTAGCGGATGGGTTGTCGTTAAGCCCATTGGGCCTTTTGAATGAGCCATCTCTCTAGGATGGGACTGTGAACCGTTAACACATAAAGGAATTTTGCCCTCAACATGATGGGTGCGATCATACCAGCACTAATGCACCGAATCCCATCAGAACTCCGAAGTTAAGCTTGCTTAGGCGAGTGTAGTACTAGGATGGGTGACCCCCTGGGAATTTCTCGTGTTGCACCCCCCTTTTCAAATTTTTTTCCTCCGGTTAGGGTTTCCAAGATACTTTATCCACCATATTTCTATTATCGAATCCCACGGCACATTGGGCAAGACAAATTTGCTTGATGTGGAGGCTGCTGTGCCAGCAAACCGAGGGAGTAGGGCTTGTGACTAGGTCTCCGTAAGAAGTTTCGCGGCACACAGCATGCCGTTACAATGCTCTCCGAGAGCTCGATGACGGGGGCAGCCAACTTACTCGCTTTGCCCATTTTTGGAGCCCAGAATAGAACGTTTTCATCTGTTTCGGGCCACTTTTCTTATTAAGCTCTGTTTTTCCGTCCCGGATCGTACGTCGAGAGCTGTTAAAAGGACAACCACTTTACTCTCGGGACATTAGAGGGCCCTACATTGCTTTCATATCACGTCTTGTGAGGATGCTGCGTTGTTGAAGCAGACGGGTTGTCATTAAGCCCATAGGGCCTTTTGAATGGGCCATCTCTCTGGGCTGGGACTGTGAACCGTCAACACATAAGCGATTTGTGCCCTCAACATGACGGGTATAATCATACAAACACTAATGCACTGGATCCCATCAGAATTCTGAAGTTAAGCGTGCTTGGGCGAGAGTAGTACTAAGAAGGTGACCCCTTGGGAAGTCCTCGTGTTGCACCCCCCTTTTCAATTTTTTTTGCCCCGGTTAGGCTTGCCAAGATGCTTTATCCACAACATTTCTATTACTGAATCCCACGGCACCTTGGGCAAGACAACTTCGCTTCACGAGGAGGCCGGGGCCGCAAACCGAGGGCGTATGTCTTCTGAGCAGGTCTCCGTCACTCCGGTGCCCATAACTTTTGATCCGTAAGGAGTTACGCGGCGTACAGCATACTGTTGGAAAGCACTCCGAGATCTCTACGACAGGGGCAGCAAGCTTGCTCGCTTTGCCCTTTTTTGTAGCCCAAAATCAAACGTTTTCATCAGTTTTCGGGCCTCTTTTTTTGCTATGTTTTTTCGTCCCGGATCGTACGTCGTGAGCTGTTAAAAGGACGACAACCTTACTCGCGGGACATTAGAGGGCCCTACAATGCGTCGATATCATGTCCTGCGAGGATGCTGCGTTGTTCAAGCGGATGAGTTGTCGTTAAGCCCATTGGGACTTCTGAATAGGCCATCTCTCTAGGCTGGGACTGTGAACCATTAACACATAAAGGAATTGTGACCTCAACATGACGGGTGTGATCATAACAACACTAATGCACCGGATCACATCAGAACTCCGAAGTTAAGCGTGCTTGGGCGAGAAAAGTACTAGGATAGGTGACCCCCTAGGAAGTCCCCGTGTTGTACCCCCTTTTTCAAATTTTTTTTCTCCGGTTAGGGTTGCCAAGATACTTTATCCACCACATTTCTTTTATCGAATCTCACGGCACCTTCGGCAAGACAACTTCGCTTCAAGTGGAGGCTGGGACCACAAACACAGGGCGTAGGGCTTGTGACTAGGTCTCCTTCGCTCCGGTGCCCATAACTTTTGATCCGCAAGTAGTTTTGCGGCGCACAGCATACCGCTACAAAGCTCTCCGAGAGCTCTACTATGGCGGGTGTCAACTTGCTCGTTGTGCCCATTTTTGGAGCCTAAAATCGAACGTTTTCATCAGTTTCGGGCCACTTTTCTTATTAAGCTCTATTTTTCCATCCCGAATCGTACGTCGTGAGCTGTTAAAAGGACGACAACCTAACTCGCGAGACATTAGAGGATGCTGCGTTGTTGAAGTGGATGGGTTATTGTTAAGCCCATTAGGCCTTTTGAATGGGCCATCTCTCTGGGCTAGGACTGTGAACCATCAACACATAAGGGATTTGTGCCCTCAACATGACGGGTACGATCATACCAGCCCTAATGCACCGGATCCCATCAGAACTCCGAAGTTAAGCGTGCCTTGGAGAAAGTAGTACTAGGATGGGGGACCCCATGGGAAGTCCTCGTGTTGCACACCCAATTTTTTTTCCTCCAGTTAGGATTGGCAAGATACTTTATCCGCCACATTTCTATTATCGAATCCCACTGCACCTTGGGCAAGACAACTTCGCTTCACGTGGAGGCTGGGCCGGCAAACCTGGGGCGTAGGGCTTGTGACCTGGTCTCCGTCGCTCCGGTGCCCATATATTTTGATCCGTAAGGAGTTACGTGGTGCACAGCATACCGTTGCAAAGCTCTCTGAGAGCCCTACGATGGGGGCAGCCAGCTTGCACGCTGTGCCCTTTTTGTAGCCCAAAATTGAACGTTTTCATCAGTTTCGTGCCACTTTTCTTATTAAGCTCTGTTTTTCCATCCCGAATCGTACGCCGTGAAATGTTAAAAGGATGACGACCATACTCGCGGGACATTAGAGGGCCCTAAAACGCGTCGACATCACGTCTTCCAAGGATGCTGTGTTGTTGAAGCGGATGGGTTGTCGTTAAGCCCATTGGGCCTTCTGATTGGGCCATCTCTCTAGGTTGGGACTATGAACCGTTAACACATAAAGGAATTGTGCCCTCAACATGACGGGTGCGTTCATACCAGCACTAATGCACCGGAACCCATCAGAACTCCGAAGTTAAGCATGCTTGGGCGAGAGTAGTACTAGGATGGGTGACCCTCTGGGAACTCCTCGTGTTGCAACACTCTTTTCAATTTTTTTTCCTCTGGTTAAGGTTTCCAATATACTTTATCCACCACATTTCTATTATCGAATCCCATGGCACCTTGGGCAACACAACTTCGCTTCACGTGGAGGCTGGGCCAGCAAACCAAGGGCGTAGGGCTGGTGACCAGGTCTCCGTCGCTTCGGTGCCAATAACTTTTGATCTGTTAGGTGTTACACGGCGCACAACATACCGTGGCAAAGCTCTCCGAGAGCTCTACGACAGGGCAGCCAACTTGCTTGCTCTGCCCATTTTTGGAGCCCAAGATCGGATGTTTTCATCAGTTTTGGGCCACTTTTCTTATTAAGCTCTGTTTTTCTGTCCCGGATCGTACGTCGTGAGCGGTTAAAAGGACGACAACCTTACTCGCAGGACATTAGAGGGCCCTACAACACGTCGTTATCACGTCTTGCGAGGATGCTATGTTGTTGAAGCGGATGGGTTTTCGTTAAGCACATTGTGTCTTCTGAATGGGTCATCTCTCTAGGCTGGAACTGTGAACCGTTAACACATAAAAGAATTGTGCCCTCAACATGACGGGTACGATCATACCAGCAATAATGCACCGAATCCCATCAGAACTTCGAAGTTAAGCGTGCTTGGGCGAGAATAGTACTAAGATGGGCGACCCCTTGGGAAGTCCTCGTGTTGCACCCCCCATTTCAATTTTTTTTCCTCCGGTTAAGGTTGCCAAGATACTTTATCCACCACATTTCAATTTTCGAATCCCACGGCACCTTGGGCAAGACAACTTCGCTCGACGTGGAGGCTGGGCTAGCAAACTGAGGGCGTAGGGCTTGTGACCAGGACTCCGTCGCTCCGGTGCCCATAACTTTTGATCCGTAAGGAGTTACGCGGCGCACAGCATACCGTTGCATAGCTCTCCGAGAGCTCTACGACGGGGGTGGCCAACTTGCTCGCTTAGCCCATTTTTTAAGCCCAAAATTGAACGTTTTCATCAGTTTTGGGACACTTTTCTTATTAAGCTCTGTTTTTCCGTCCCGGATCGTACGTCGTGACTATTAAAAGGAAGACAACCTTACTCGCGGGACATTAGAAGGCCCTATAATGCGTCGATATCACTTCTTGCGAGGATGCTGTGTTGTTGAAGTAGATGGGTTATCGTTAAGCCCATTGGGCCTTTTGAATGGGCCATCTCTCTAGGCTGGGACTGTGAACCGTTAACACATAAAGGAATTGTGCCCTCAACATTATGGTTGCGATCATACCAGCACAAAAGCACCGGATCCCATCACAACTCCGAAGTTAAGCGTGCTTGGGCGAGAGTAGTACTAGGATGGGTAACCCCTGGGAAGTCCTCGTTTTGCCCCCCCCCCCCCCCCCGTTTCAATTTTTTTTTCCTCCGGTTAGGGTTTGCAAGATACTTTATCCACCACATTTCTATTATCGAATCCCACGACACCTTGGGCAAGACAACTTCGCTTCACGTGGAGGCTGGGCCAGCAAACCGAGGGCGTAGGGCTTGTGACCTGGTATCCATCTCTCCGGTGCCCATAACTTTTGATCCGTAAGGAGTTACGTGGCGCCCAGCATACCGTTGCGAAGCTCTATGAGAGCCCTACTACAGGCGCAGCCAACTTGTTTACTTTGCCCATTTTTGGATCCAAAATCGAACATTTTCATCAGTTTCGGGCCACTTTTCTATTTTTGCTCTGTTTTTCCATCCCGGATCGTACGTCGTGAGCTATTAAAAGGACGACAACCTTACTTGCGGGATATTAGAGTGCCCTACAACGTGTCGTTATCACGTCTTGCAAGGATGATGTGTTGTTGAAGTAGAAGGGTTGTCGTTAAGCCCATTGGGCCTTCTGAATGGGCCATCTCTCTAGGCTGGGACTGTGAACTGTTAACACATAAAGGAATTGTGCCCTCAACATGACGGATGCAATCATACCAGCACTAATGTAGCGGATCCCATCAGAACTCTGAAGTTAAGCGTGCTTGGGCGAGAGTAGTACTAGGATGGGTGACCCCATGGGAAGTCCTCGTGTTGCACCCCCCTTTTCAATTTTTCTTCCTCCGGGTAGGGTTGCAAAGATACTTTATCCACCACATTTCTATTATCGAATCCCACGGCACCTTGGGCAAGACAACTTCGCTTCACGTGGAGTCTGGGCCAGCAAACCGAGGGCATAGGGCTTGTGACCAGGTCTCCGTCGCTCCGGTGCCCATAACTTTTGATCCGTAAGGAGTTACGCGGTGCACAGCATACCGTTGCAAAGCTCTACGAGAGCTTTTCGACTGGGGCAGCCAACTTGCTAATTTGCCCATTTTTGGAGCTCAAAATCGAATGTTTTCATCAGTTTCGGGCCACTTTTCTTATTAAGTTCTATTTTTCCATCCAGGATCGTACGTCGTGAGATGTTAAAAGGACAACAACCTTACTCGCTGCACATTAGAGGGCCCTACCACG
Source organism: Ehretia macrophylla (assembly GCA_037974665.1). Lineage (NCBI taxonomy): Eukaryota > Viridiplantae > Streptophyta > Magnoliopsida > Boraginales > Ehretiaceae > Ehretia > Ehretia macrophylla. The sequence continues at coordinate 80,923,131 of CM075770.1, read as the reverse complement.
CGTCAATATCACGTCTTGCGAGGATGCTGTGTTGTTGAAGCGGATGGGTTGTCGTTAAGCCCATTCAGCCTTCTGAATGGGCCATCTCTCTAGGCTGGGACTGTGAACCGTTAACACACAAAGGAATTATGCCTTCAACAAGACAGGTGCGATCATACCAGCACTAATGCACTGGATCCCATCAGAACTCCGAAGTTAAGCGTGCTTGGGCGAGAGTATTACTAGGATAGGTAAACCCCTGGGAAGTCCTCGTGTTGCACCCCCCATTTCAATTTTTTTTCCTCATGTTAGGGTTGCTAAGATATTTTATCCACCACATTTCTATTATCGAATACCACGGCACCTTCAGCAAGACAACTTCGCTTCACGTGGAGGCTGGACCAGTAAACCGAGGGCATAGGGCTCGTGACCAGGTCTTCGTCGCTCTGGTGCCCATAACTTTTGATCCGTAAGGAGTTACGCGGCGCACATCATACCATTGCAAAACTCTCCGAGAGCTCTACGACGGGGGCATCCAACTTGCTCGCTTTGCCCATTTTTGGGGCCCAAAATCAAACGTTTTCATTAGTTTCGAGCCACTTTTCTTATTAAGCTCTGTTTTTCCGTCTTGGATCGTACGTCGTGAGCTGTGAAAAGGACGACAACCTTACTTGCGGGACATTAGAGGGCCTTACAACGTGTCGATATCACGTCTTGCTAGGATGCTGTGTTGTTGAAGTGGATGGGTTATCGTTAAGCCTATTGGGCCATCTGAATGGGCCATCTCTCTAGGCTGGGACTGTTAACCGTTAACACATAAAATAATTTTGCCCTCTACATGACTGGTGCGATAATACCAGCACTAATGCACTGGATCCCATCAGAACTCCAAAATTAAGCGTGCTTGGGCGAGAGTAGTACTTGGATAGGTAAACCCCTGGGAAGTCCTCGTGTTGTACCACCCATTTCAATTTTTTTTCCTCCTGTTAGGGTTGCTAAGATATTTTATCCCCCACATTTCTATTATCGAATACCACGGCACCTTCAGCAAGAGAACTTCGCTTCACGTGGAGGCTAGACCAGCAAACCGAGGGCATAGGGCTCGTGACCAGGTCTTCGTCGCTCTGGTGCCCATAACTTTTGATCCGTAAGGAGTTACGCGGCGCACATCATACCATTGCAAAACTCTCCGAGAGCTCTACGACGGGGGCATCCAACTTGCTCGCTTTGCCCATTTTTGGGGCCCAAAATCAAACGTTTTCATTAGTTTCGAGCCACTTTTCTTATTAAGCTCTGTTTTTCCGTCTTGGATCGTACGTCGTGAGTTGTGAAAAGGACGACAACCTTACTTGCCGGACATTAGAGGGCCTTACAACGTGTCGATATTACGTCTTGCTAGGATGTTGTGTTGTTGAAGCGGATGGGTTGTCGTTAAGACCATTGGGCCTTCTAAATGGGCCATCTCTCTAGGCTGGCACTGTGAACCGTTAACACATAAAGGAATTCTGCCCTCAACATGACGGGTGCGATCATACCAGCACTAGTGCACCGGATCCCATCAAAACTCCGAAGTTAAGCGCGCTTGGGCATGAGTAGTACTAGGATGGGTGACCCCCTGGGAAGTCCTCGTGTTGCACCCCTCTTTTCAATTTTTTTTTCCTCCGGTTAGGGTTGCCAAGATACTTTATCCACCACATTTCTATTATTGAATCCCACGGCACCTTGGCCAAGACAACTTCCCTTCACGTGTAGGCTGGGCCAGCAAATCGAGGGCCTAGGGCTTGTGACCAGGTCTCCGTCGCTCCGGTGCCCATCACTTTTGATCCGTAAGGAGTTACACGGCGCACAGCATACCGTTGCAAAAGCTCTGCGAGAGCTCTACGACGGGTGCAGCCAACTTGCTTACTTTACCCATTTTTTGAGCCAAAATCAAACGTTTTCATCAGTTTCGAGCCACTTTTCTTATTAAGCTCTGTTTTTCCATCCCGGATCGTACGTTGTGAGCTGTTAAAAGGACGACAACCTTACTCGCGGGACATTAGAGGGCCCTACAATGCGTCAATATCACGACTTGCGAGGATGCTGTGTTGTTGAAGCAGATGGGTTGTCGTTAAGCCCATTGGGCCTTCTGAATAGGCCATCTCTCGAGGTTGGGACTGTGAACTGTTAACACATAAAGGAATTGTGCCCTCAACATGACGGGTGTGATCATACCAGCACTAATGCACCGGATCCCATCAGAACTCCGAAGTTAAGCGTGCTTGGGCGAGAGTAGTACTAGGATGGGTGACACCTTAGGAAGTCCTCGTGCTACACCCCCTTTTCAATTTTTTTTCCTCCGGTTTGGGTTGGCAAGATACTTTATGCAACACATTTCTATTATCGAATCCCACGGCACCTTGGGCAATACAACTTCGCTTCACGTGGAGGTTGGGCCAGCAAACCGAGGGCGTAGGGCTTGTGACCAGGTCTCCGTCGCTCCGGTGCCCATAAATTTTGATACGTAAGGAGTTACACGGCGCACAACATACCGTTGCAAAGCTCTCCGAGAGCTCTACGATGGGGGCAGCCAACTTGCATGCTATGCCCATTTTTGGAAACCAAAATCGAAAGTTTTCATCTGTTTCGGGCCACTTTTCTTATTAAGCTCTGTTTTTCCGTCCCGGATCGTACGTCGTGAGGTGTTAAAAGGGTGACAACCTTACTCGCGGGACATTAGAGGGCCTTACAACGTGTGGATGTCACGTCTTGCGAGGATGCTGTGTTGTTGAAGCGGATGGGTTGTCGTTAAGCCCATTAGGCCTTCTGAATGGGCCATCTCTCTAGGCTGCGACTGTGAACTGTTAACACATAAAGGAATTGTGCCCTCAACATGACGGGTGCGATCATACTAGCACTAATGCACCAGAACCCATCAGAACTCCGAAGTTAAGCGTGCTTTGGCGAGAGTAGTACTAGGATGGGTGACCCCATGGGAAGTCCTCGTGTTGCACCCCCTTTCAATATTTTTTTCTTCGGTTCAGGTTTCCAAGATACTTTATCCACCACATTTCTATTATCCAATCCAACGGCACCTTGGGCAAGACAACTTCGCTTCACATGGAGGCTGGGCCAGCAAACCGAGGGCATAGGGCTTGTGACCAAGTCTCCATCGCTCCGGTGTCCATAACTTTTGATACGTAAGGAGTTACGCAGTGCACAACATACCGTTGCAAAGCTCTCCAAGAGCTGTACGACGGGGGCGGCCAACTTGCTTGCTATGCCCATTTTTGGAGCCCAAAATCAAAAGTTTTCATTAGTTTTGGGCCACTTTTCTTATTAAACTCTATTTTTCCATCCCGGATCGTACGTCGTGAGTTGTTAAAAGGACGAAAACCTTACTCGCGGGACATTAGAGGGTCCTACAACGTGTCAATATCACGTCTTGCGAGGATGTTGTGTTGTTGAAGCGGATGGGTTTTTGTTAAGCCCATTGGGCCTTCTGAATGGGCCATCTCTCTAGGCTGGGACTGTGAACCGTTAACACATAAAGGAATTGTGCCCTCAACATGACGGGTGCGATCATACCCGCACTAATGCACTGGATCCCATCATTAATCTGAAGTTAAGCGTGCTTGGGCGAGAGTAGTACTAGGATAGGTGACCCCCTGAGAAGTCCTCCTGTTGCACCCCCCCTTTTCAATTTTTTTTCCTCCGGTTAGGGTTGCCAAGATACTTTATCCACCACATTTCTATTATTGAATCCCACAGCACCTTGGGCAAGACAGCATCGCTTCAAGTGGAGGCTGGGCCAGCAAACCGAGGGCGTAGGGCTTGTGACCAGGTCTCCTTCACTCCGGTGCCCATAACTTTTGATCCGTAAGGAGTTACGCGGCGCACAGCATACCGTTGCAAAGCTCTCCGAGAGCTCTACGATGGTTGCAGCCAGCTTGCTCGTTGTGCCCATTTTTGGAGCCCAAAATCGAACGTTTTCATCAGTTTCAGGCCACTTTTCTTATTAAGCTCTGTTTTTCCGTCCCGGATCGTACGTCGTGAGCTGTTAAAATGACGACAACCTTACTCGCAGGACATTTGAGGGCCCTACAATGCGTCGGCATCACGTCTTGCGAGGATGCTTTGTTGTTGAAGCGGATGGGTTGTTGTTAAGCCCATTGGGCCTTCTGAATGGGCCATCTCTCTAGGCTGGGACTGTGAACCGTTGACACATGAAGAAATTGTGCCCTCAACATGACGGGTGCGATCATACCAGCACTAATGCACCGGATCCCATCAGACCTCCGAAGTTTATCGTGGTTGGGCGAAAGTAGTACTAGGATGGGTGACCCCTTGGGAAGTCCTCGTGTTGCCCACTCATTTTCAATTTTTTTTCCTCCGATTAGGGTTGCCAAGACACTTTATCCACCACATTTCGATTATCGAATCCCACGGCACCTTGGGCAAGACAACTTCGCTTCATGTGGAGGCTGGGCCAGCAAACCGAGGGCGTAGGGCTTGTGACCAGGTCTCCGTCGCTCCGGTGACCATAACTTTTGATCTGTAAGGAGTTACGCGGCGCACAGCATACCATTTCAAAGTTCCCTGAGAACTCTACGACGGGGGCTGCAAACTTGCTCGATGTGCCCATTTTTGGAGCCCAAAATTGAACGTTTTCATCAGTTTCGGGCCACTTTTCTTATTAAGCTCTGCTTTTCTGTCCCGAATCATACGTCGTGAGCTGTTAAAAGGATGACAACCTTACTCGTCGGACATTAGAGGGCCCTACAATGTGCCGATATCACGTCTTGTGAGGATGCTGTGTTGTTGAAGCGGATGGGTTGTCGTTTAGCCCATTAGGCCTTCTGAATGGGCCATCTCTCTAGGCTGGGACTGTGAACCGTTAACACATAAAGGAATTGTGCCCTCAACATGATGGGTGGAATCATAACAACACTAATGCACCGGATCCCATCAGAACTCCGAAGTTAAGCTTGCTTGGGGGAGAGTAGTATTAGGATGGGTGACCCCCTGGGAAGTCCTCTTGTTGCACCCCCATTTTGAATTTTTTTTCCTCCGGTTAGGGTTGGCAAGATACTTTATCCACCACATTTCTATTATCTAATCCAACGGCACATTGGGCAAGACAACTTCCCTTCACGTGGAGGATGGGCCAGCAAACCGAGGACGTAAGGCTTGTGACCAGGTCTCCGTCCCTCTGGTGACCATAACTTTTGATCTGTAAGGAGTTACGCGGCGCACAGCATACCGTTGTAAAGCTCTCCGAGAGCGCTACAACGGGGGCAGCCAACTTGCTTGCTTTGCCCATTTTTGGAGCCCAAAATTGAACGTTTTCATCAATTTCGGGCCACTTTTCTAATTAAGCTCTATTTTTCCGTCCTGGATCATACATCGTGAGCTGTTAAAAGGACGACAACCTTACTCGCGGGACATTAGAGGGCCCTACAATGCGCCGATATCACGTCTTGTGAGGATGATGTGTTGTTGAAGCAGATAGGTTGTCGTTTAGCCCATTAGGCCTTCTGAATGGGCCATCTCTCTAGGCTGGGACTGTGAACCGTTAACACATAAAGGAATTGTGCCCTCAACATGATGGGCGGAATCATAACAGCACTAATGCACCGGATCCCATCAGAACTCCAAAGTTAAGCGTGCTTGGGCAAGAGTAGTACAAGGATGGGTGACCCCCTGACAAGTCCTCCATGTTGCATCCCCCTTTTCAATTTTTTTTCCTCCGGTTAGGGTTGCCAAGATACTTTATCCACCACATTTCTATTATCGAATCCAACGGCACATTGGGCAAGACAACTTCGCTTCACGTGGAGGATGGGCCAGCAAACCGAGGACGTAAGGCTTGTGACCAGGTCTCCGTCCCTCTAGTGACCATAACTTTTGATCCGTAAGGAGTTACGTGGCGCACAGCATACCGTTGCAAAGCTCTACGAGAGCGCTACGACGGGGGCAGCAAACTTTCTTGCTTTGCCCTTTTCTGGAGCCCAAAATCGAACGTTTTCATCAGTTTTGGGCCACTTTTCTAATTAAGCTCTATTTTTCCGTCCCGGATCGTACATCGTGAGCCGTTAAAAGGACGACAACTTTACTCGCCGGACATTAGAGGGCCCTACAATGCGCCAATATCACATCTTGTTAGGATGCTGTGTTGTTGAAGTGGATGGGTTGTCGTTTAGCCTATTAGGCCTTCTGAATGGGCCATATCTCTAGGCTGGGACAGTGAACCGTTAACACATAAAGGAATTGTGCCCTCAACATGTTGGGTGGAATCATAACAGCACTAATGCACCGGCTCCCATCATAACTCCGAAGTTAAGCGTGCTTGGGCGAGAGTAGTACAAGGATGGGTGACCTCCTGATAAGTGCTCCATGTTGCACCCCCCTTTTCATTTTTTTTCCTCCGGTTATGGTTGCCAAGATACATTATTCACTACATTTCTATTATCGAATCCCATGGCACCTTGGGCAAGACAACTTCGCTTCAGGTGGAGGCTGGGCCAGCAAACCGAGGGCGCAGGGCTTGTGACAAGGTTCCGTCATTCCGGTGCCCATAACTGTTGATCTGTAAGGAGTTACGCGGTGCACAGTATACCGTTGCAAAGTTCTTTGAGAACTCTGCGACGGGGGCTGCAACCTTGCTCGCTGTACCCATTTTTGGAGCCCAAAATCAAATGTTTTCATCAGTTTCGGGCCACTTTTCTTATTAAGCTCTGTTTTTCAGTCCCGGATCATACGTGGTGAGCTGTTAAAAGGACGACAACCATACTTGCGGGACAATAGAGGGCCCTACAATGCGTCGATATCACGTCTTGTGAGGATTCTGTGTTGTTGAAGCGGATGGGTTGTCGTTAAGCTGATTGGGCCTTCTGATTGGGCCATCTCTCTAGGCTGGGAGTGTGAACCGTTAACACATAAAGGAATTATGCCCTCGACATGACGGTTGCGATCATACCAGAATAATGAACCGGATCCCATCAGAACTCCGAAGTTAAGCATGCTTGGGCGAGAGTAGCACTAGGATGGGTGACCCCTTGGGAAGTCCTCTTGTTGCACCCCTATTTTCAATTTTTTTCCTCCAGTTAGGGTTGCCAAGATACTTTATCCACCACATTTCTATTATCGAATCCAACGGCACATTGGGCAAGACAACTTCGCTTCACGTGGAGGCTGGGCCAGCAAACCGAGGGCGTAGGGCTTGTGACCAAGTCTCTGTCGCTCTGGTGACCATAACTTTTGATCCGTAAGGAGTTACACGGCGCACAGCATACCGTTGCAAAGCTCTCCGAGAGCGCTACGACTGGGGCAGCCAACTTGCTCGCTTTGCCCTTTTTTGGATCCCAACATTGAACGTTTTCATCAGTTTTAGTCCACTTTTCTAATTAAGCTCTGTTTTTTCATCCCGGATCGTACATAGTGAGCTGTTAAAAGGACGACAACCTTACTCGCGGGACATTAGAGGGCCCTACAACGCGCCGATATCACGTCTTGAGAGGATGCTGTGTTGTTGAAGTGGATGGGTTGTCGTTTAGCCCATTAGGCCTTATGAATGGGCCATCTCTCTAAGCTGGGACTGTGAACCGTTAACACATAAAGGAATTGTGCCCTCAACATGATGGGTGGAGTCATAATAGCACTAATGCACCGGATCCCATCAGAACTCCGAAGTAAAGCGTGCTTGGGCGAGAGTAGTACAAGGATGGGTGACCCCCTGACAAGTCCTCCTGTTGCACCCCCCTTTTTAATTTTTTTTCTTCCTGTTATGGTTGCCAAGATACATTATTCACTACATTTCTATTATCGAATCCCATGGCACCTTGGGCAAGACAACTTCGCTTCACGTGGAGGCTGGGCCAGCAAACCGAGGGCGCAGGGCTTGTGACAAGGTTCCGTCATTCCGGTGCCCATAACTGTTGATCTGTAAGGAGTTACGCGGTGCACAGCATACCGTTACAAAGTTCCTTGAGAACTCTACGACGGGGGCTGCAAACTTGCTCGCTGTGCCCATTTTTTAAGCCCAAAATCAAACGTTTTCATCAGTTTCGGGCCACTTTTCTTATTAAGCTCTGTTTTTCTGTCCCTGATCGTATGTCGTGAGTTGTTAAAAGGACGACAACCATACTCGCGGGACATTAGAGGGCCCTACAATGCGTCGATATCACGTCTTGTGAGGATTCTGTGTTGTTGAAACGGATGGGTTGTCGTTAAGCCCATTAGGCCTTCTGATTGGGCCATCTCTCTAGGCTGGGACTGTGAACCGTTAACACATAAAGGAATTGTGCCCTCAACATGACGGGTGCGATCATACCAGCACTAATGCACCAGATCCCATTAGAACTCCGAAGTTAAGCATGCTTGGGCGAGAGTAGCACTAGGATGGGTGACCCCCTGGGAAGTCCTCGTGTTGCACCCCCATTTTCAATTTTTTTCCTCCGGTTAGGGGTTCCAAGATACTTTATCCACCACATTTCTATTATCGAATCCAACAGCACATTGGGCAAGACAACTTCGCTTCACGTGGAGGCTGGGACAGCAAACCGAGGGCGTAGGGCTTATGACCAGGTCACTGTCGCTCTGGTGACCATAACTTTTGATCCGTAAGGAGTTACGTGGCGCACAACATACCGTTGCAAAGCACTCCGAGAGCGCTACGACGGGGGCAGCCAACTTGCTCACTTTGCCCTTTATTGGAGCCCAAAATCGGACGTTTTCATCAGTTTCGGGCCAATTTTCTAATTAAGCTATGTTTTTCCGTCCCTGATCGTACATCGTGAGCTGTTAAAAGGACGACAACCTTACTCGCGGGACATTAGAGGGCCCTACAACGCGCTGATATCACGTCTTGTGAGGATGCTATGTTGTTGAAGCGGATGGGTTGTCGTTTAGCCTATTAGGCCTTCTGAATGGGCCATCTCTCTAGGCTAGGACTGTGAACCGTTAACACATAAAGGAATTGTGCCCTCAACATGATGGGTGGAATCATAACAGCACTAATGCTTCGAATCCCATCAGAACTCCGAAGTTAAGCATGCTTGGGCGAGAGTAGTACAAGGATGGGTAACCCCCTAACAAGTCCTCCATGTTGCCCCCCCCTTTTCAATTTTTTTTCCTCCAGTTATAGTTGCCAAGATACTTATTCACTACATTTTTATTATCGAATCCCATGGCACATTGGGCAAGACAACTTTGCTTCTCGTGGAGGCTGGGCCAGCAAACCGAGGTCGCAGGGCTTGTATCTTGTCTCCGTCGCTCCGGTGACCATAACTTTTGATCCGTAAGAAGTTACGCGGTGCACAGCATACCGTTGCAAAGTTCACTGAGAACTCTACGACGGGGGCGGCAAACTTGCTCGCTGTACCCATTTTTGGAGCCCAAAATCAAATGTTTTCATCAGTTTCGGGCCACTTTTCTTATTAAGCTCTGTTTTTCTGTTCCGGATCATACGTCGTGAGCTGTTAAAAGGACGACAACCTTACTCGCGGGACAATAGAGGGCCCTACAATGCGTCAATATCACGTCTTGCGAGGATGCTGTGTTGTTGAAGCGGATGGGTTGTCGTTAAGCCCATTGGGCCTTCTGATTGGGCCATCTCTCTAGGCTGGGACTGTGAACCGTTGACACATAAAGGAATTGTGCCCTCAACATGACGGGTACGATCATACCAGCACTAATGCACCAGATCCCATCAGAACTCCGAAGTTAAGCTTGCTTGGGGGAGAGTAGTATTAGGATGGGTGACCCCCTGGGAAGTCCTCTTGTTGCACCCCCATTTTGAATTTTTTTTCCTCCGGTTAGGGTTGGCAAGATACTTTATCCACCACATTTCTATTATCTAATCCAACGGCACATTGGGCAAGACAACTTCCCTTCACGTGGTGGCTGGGCCAGCAAACCGAGGGCGTAGGGCTTGTGACCAGGTCTCCGTCGCTCCGGTGACCATAACTTTTGATCCGTAAGGAGTTACGCGGCGTATAGCATACGGTTGCAAAGCACTCCAAGAGCTCTACGATGGGGGCAGCCAACTTGCTCGCTTTGCCCTTTTTTTTAGCCCAAAGTCGAATGTTTTCTTCAATTTCGGGCCGTATTTCTTATTAAGCACTGTTTTTCCGTCCCAGATCATACGTCGTGAGCTGTTAAAAGGATGACAACCTTACTCGCGGGAGATTAGAGGGCATCACAATGCGTCGATATCACGTCTTGCGAGGATGCTATGTTGTGGAAGCGAATGGGTTGTCGTTAAGCCCATTGGGCCTTTTGAATGGGCCATCTCTCTAGGCTGGGACTGTGAACCGAAAACACATAAGGGATTTGTACCCTCAGCATGACGGGTGCGATCATACCAACACTAATGCATCGGATCCCATCAGAACTCAGAAGTTAAGCATGTTTGGGCGAGAGTAGTACTAGGATGGGTGACCCCTTGGGAAGTCCTCGTGTTGCACCCCCCCTTTTCAATTTTTTTCCCTTGGTTAGGCTTGCCAACATACTTTATCCACCACATTTCTTTTTTCGAATGCTACGGCACCTTGGGCAAGACAACTTCGCTTCACGTTGAGGCAGGGCCTGCAAACCGAGGGCTTAGGCTTGTGACTAGGTCTCTGTCTCATCCGGTGCCCATAACTTCTGATCCGTAAAGAGTTACGCGGCGCACAGCATACCGTTGCAAAGCACTCCAAGAGCTCTACGACAGGGGCTGCCAACTTGCTCGCTTTGCCCTTTTTTGGAACCCAAAATCTAACGTTTTCATCAGTTTCAAGCCACTTTTCTTTTTTTGCACTGTTTTTCTGTCCCGGATTGTATGTCATGAGCTGTTAAAAGGACGACAACCTGACTCGTAGGAAATCAGAGGGCCCTACAACATGTCGATATCACGTCTTGTGATGATACTGCGTTGTTGAAGCGGATGGTTTGTCGTTAAGACCATTGGGCCTTTTGAATTGGCCATATCTCTAGGCTGGGACTGTGAACCGTTAACACATAAAGGAATTGTACCCTCAACAAGACGGGTACAATCATACCAGCACTAATGCACCGGATCCCATCAGAACTCCGAAGTTAAGCGTGCTTGGGCGAGAGTAGTACTAGGATGGGTGACCCCTTGGGAAGTCCTCATGTTTCACCCCCCTTTTCAATTTTTTTTGCTCCGGTTAGGGTTGCCAAGATACTTTATCCACCGCATTTCAATTATCGAATCCCACGGCACCTTGGGCAAGACAACTTCGTTTGACGTGGAGGCCAGGCCCGCAAACCAAGGGCGTAGGGGTTGTCAGCAGGTCTCCGTTGCTCCGGTGCCCATAACTTTTGATTCGTAAGGAGTAACGCGGCGCACAACATACTGTTGGAAAGCTCTCCGAGAGCTCTACGATGGGGGCAGCGAGCTTGCTCGCTTTGCCCATTTTTGGAGCCCAAATTCAAAAGTTTTCATCAGTTTCAGGCCACTTTTCTTATTAAGCTCTATTTTTCAATTCTGGATTGTACGTCGTGAGCTATTAAAAGTACTACAACCTTACTCGCGAGACATTAGAGGTCCTTACAACCCGTCGATATCACGTCTTTCGAGGATGCTATGTTGTTGAAGCGGATGGGTTGTCGTTAAGCCCATTGGGCCTTCTGAATGAGCCATCTCTCTAGGTTGGGACTGTGAGCCGTTAACACATAAAGGAATTGTGCCCTCAACATGACGGGTGCAATCATACCAGCACTAATGCACCGGAACCCATCAGAACTGCGAAGTTAAGCGTGCTTGGTCGAGAGTAGTACAAGGATGAGTGACCCCCTGGGAAGTCCCCGTGTTGTACCCTCATGTACTATTTTTTTTCCTCCGGTTAGGGTTGCCAATATACTTTATCTAGCACATTTCTATTATCGAATCCCACGGCACCATGGGAAATACAAATTCGCTTCACATGGAGGCTAGGCCAGCAAACCGAGGGCGTAGGGCTTGTGACCAGGTCTCCGTCGCTCCTGTGCCCATAACTTTCGATCCGTTAGGAATTACGCGGCGCACAGCATACCGTTACAAAGCTCTCTAAGAGCTCTACGAGGGGGACAGCTAACTTGCTCGCTGTGCCCATTTTTGGAGCACAAAATCGCACGTTTTCATCATTTTGGGACAATTTTCTTATTAAGCTCTATTTTTTCGGTCACGGATCGTACGTCGTGAGCTGTTAAAAGGATGACAACCTTACTCGTGCGACATTAGAGGGCCCTACAATGCGTCAATATCACGTCTTGCGAGGATGCTGCATTGTTGAAGCGGATGGGTTATTGTTAACCCCATTGGGCCTTCTGAATGGCCATCTCTCTAGGCTGGGACTGTGAACCGTTAACACTTAAAAGAATTGTGCCCTCAACATGACGGGTGCGATCATACCAGCACTAATGCACCGGATCCCATCAGAACTCCGAAGTTAAGCGTGCTTGGTCGAGAGTAGTACTAGGATGAGTGACCCCCTGGGAAGTCCTCGTGTTGCACCCCACTTTTCAATTTTTTTTTCCTCCAGTTAGGGTTGCCAAGATACTTTATCGACCACATTTCTATTATCGAATCCCACGGCACCTTAGGCAAGACAACTTCGCTTCACGTGGTGGCTGGGCCCGCAAACCGAGGGCGTAAGGCTTGTGACCAGGTCTACGTCGTTCCGGTGCCCATGACTTTTGATCCGTAAGGAGTTACGTGGCGTACAGCATACCGTTGTAAAGCACTTCGAGACCTCTACGATGGGGGCAGCCAACTTGCTCGCTTTGCCCATTTTTGGAGTCCAAAATCGAACGTTTTCAATAGTTTCGGGCCACTTTTCTCATTAAACTCTGTTTTTCCGTCCCAGATCTTACGTCGTGAGCAGTTAAAAGGACGACAACCTTACTCGAGGGACTTTAGAGGGCCCTACAATGCGTCGATATAACGTCCTGCGAGGATGCTGCGTTGTTGAAGCGGATGGGTTGTTGTCAAGCCCATTGGGCCATCTCTCTAGGCTGGGACTGTGAACATTTAACACATAAAGGAATTGTGCCCTCAACATGACGGGTGAGATCATACCAGCACTAATGAACCGGATCCCATCAGAACTCCGAAGTTAAGCGTGCTTGGCCGAGAGTAGTACTAGGATGGGTGACCCCCTGAGAAGTCCTCCTGTTGCACCCCCCTTTTCAATTTTTTTTCCTCCGGTTAGGGTTGCCAAGATACTTTATCCACCACATTTCTATTATCGAATCCCACGGCACCTTGGGCAAGACAACTTCGCTTCACGTGGAGGCTGGCCCAGCAATCCGAGGGCGTAGGACTTGTGACCAGGTCTCCGTCGCTCCGGTGCTCATAACTTTTGATCCGTAAGGAGTTACGCGGCGCATATCATACCGTTGAAAAGCTCTCCGAGAGCTCTACGACGGGGGTAGCTAGCTTGATCGCTTTTCCCATTTTTGGAGTCCAAAATTGAACGTTTTCAACAGTTTTGGGCCACTTTTCTTCTTAAACTATGCGTTTCCGTCCCAGATCTTACGTCGTGAGCAGTTAAAAGGATGACAACCTTACTCACGGGACATTAGAGGGCCCTACAATGGATCGATATAACGTCATGCGAGGATGCTACGTTGTTGAAGCGGATGGGTTGTTGTCAAGCCCATTGGGCCCTTTGAATGGGCCATCTCTCTAGGCTGGGACTGTGAACCGTTAACACATAAAGGAATTGTGCCTTCAACATGACGGGTGTGATCATACAAGCACTAATGCACCAGATCCCATCAGAACTCCGAAGTTAAGCGTGCTTGGCCGAGAGTAGTACTATGATGAATGACCCCCTGGGAAGTCCTCGTGTTGCACCCCCCTTTTCAATTTTTTTTCCTCCGGTTAGGGTTGCCAAGATACTTTATCCACCACATTTCTATTATCGAATCCCATGGCACCTTGGGCAAGACAACTTCGCTTCACGTGGAGGTTGGGCCCGCAAACCGAGGCCATAGGGCTAGTGACTTGGTTTCCGTCGCTTCGGTGCCCATAACTTTTGATCCGTAAGGAGTTACGCAGCACAAAGCTTGCCGTTTCAAAGCTCTACGAGAGCTCTACGACGGGGGCAGCTAGCTTGCTCGTTGTGCCCTTTTTGGAGCCTAGAATCCAACGTTTTCATCAATTTCGGGCCACTTTTCTTATTAAGCTCTGTTTTTCCATCCCAGATCTTACGTCGTGAGCAGTTAAAAGGACGACAACCATACTTGCGGGACATTAGAGGGCCCGACAATGCGTCGATGTCACGTCTTGTGAGGATGCTGCGTTGTTGAAGCGAATGGGTTATTGTCAAGCCCATTGGGCCTTTTAAATGGGCCATCTCTCTAGGCTGGGACTGTGAACCGTTAACACATAAAGGAATTGTGCCCTCAACATGACGGGTATGATCATACAAGCACTAATGCACCGGATCCCATCAGAACTCCGAAGTTAAGCGTGCTTGGCCGAGAGTAGTACTATGATGAGTGACCCCCTGAGATGTCCTCGTGTTGCACCCCCACTTCAATTTTTTTTCCTCCGGTTAGGGTTGCCAAGATACTTTATGCACCACATTTCTATTATCGAATCCCACGGCACCTTGGGCAAGACAACTTCGCTTCACGTGGAGGTTGTGTCACGCCCCAACCCGGCGTATAAAGGTTAGACTAGGGTGTGATCTAAACATTCAAGTCCTTTCACATTCTTAAGCATTCTAGGAGGTTTAACACTTAACCTTTTATTCTGGACTTCAAAATTTTTCCGGAAATCCAGCAGCATAACGGCTGTAACTGGGCTCTTTGTTTTGACCTAAATATTCTAACAGCCTCAAAATTTACCATCTCGAATTCAATTCCAGCTAAGATTACTATCATCCCATCAATTGAATTGCCTATTGGTTAATTCGACGTTCCGTTTGATTTATAACTTAGCATGATACTATGTCTCGTTTGTCCATTTATCCTCGTTTCAAAATATACCTGTTGATCTTAACTTATTAGCGAGTACCTGTTGAGATTGGATAAGTTCATTTGCCTGTTCCTTAACTAGCATCATAACCTATGATAGATACTAATGATAACAAAAACAAAAACGATTATAGTATTTCTAGTATCAGTCTACTTAATATAAGTACAAACCAAAATTAGACCCCAAATTACAACGGGGGTCTTTTACATCACAAGCAACAAATAACATAAGGGAAATAGTCTTCAAGTAGCAAAAGTTCACAAGTAGTCACGTTCAAGCAAAACAACAGTAACAGGCAATCACTCTATGGGTTCATCATTAGGTACATTATACTCTGGTTCCTGTGCATGTTCTTCTTCACCTGAGATGATAAAAGAGGGCGAGTCCTTATGAACTCAACGAGGGGGAACGAGAAATAAGTTTTGAAACTAGTTTTTTGGTTCAATTTATGAAAACCCCTTTTTAAAACATGTCACATATTACAAATAATATGGTAAGCAATTATAAGAAACAAATCGAGAAATGGATACAATTACCAATCATTTCAAGGATACGGTGAGCATTTGCTCTCAATTTCAATTTCGAATCAATTGTTGCGGCCGACTTCAATAATCCACTTATCACTCCCAATTGGGTGTACTCCGGATATACCCCGAAACCTATGACCCAACTCTCCAAGGGTGAATACCAAGCGAGAGAGGGAATTGGATCATGGTAGTCACGGTAACACCGGCAAGCCCGATGCCGCCCGGCGGACGTGAAACGCTACCATGCCACACGAAAGGTTGCAACCTTGTATGCAATGCACATTTATAACATTTAACATATCACATTAGGAGGACAACAAAGTAGGTTGCCTCCGAACAGTTATAAGATCGCACGTTGTCAAGTGGTCAAACAAGGCACGATAAGACAAGTAATTTCACTTGAAAGGCATATAGAGTCATATGAACATCAAACGGGCAGCCATGTAACACATGTAAAACAGGCCATATAACTCATCAAGAAGCTCATATAATCAAGTGATACGAATTATTCGACATGCAACAACATTTACGTGGGTTCGGTAGCAAGACAAGCTTATTTGACAACATGCAATGGTCAAAACCATAATTGAAGTTATAACACATTTACGGGCAGCCCACGCAACGTACAGTTTCCTCACAATATTCAATTATTACGCTTAGTAAGATTACTTAGCCATTAGGGTTTCCGTTTCATGCATAATCGTGTGTTCAAACCCTAAGCCAACTCAACATCATTGCCGAGTCATACATCATTCAATTCAAACATCCTCAAGTACTCAAAACAGTCAACGCAATATTCCAACATCACAATTCCAAGCAATTAGTACCACAAGAGAGGTTACAATAGTTTTCCATGCATATAGCTAAGTGTAACACTCACTGCAATAGGATGTTTTCTCACAATCCATCGGGTAAGAAAACATTATCCAAATTCAGTGAATAAGATGTCAAATTAAAGCTTAAGAAGTTAACTAAACTCAGAAACAAACCTTGCATCAATTGGAGTTCAGAATCATTAGTTATGGCCGAAACAGTGAGGTAGCACAAAACTGTCCAGATTTGTACACTTTCCATAAATTGATGTTTTTGAGGTCCTTAAATTCAGTTTTGGCTTTGGTCCATTTCTGACAAAATTGTCCAGAACTGAAAGATCTAGCAGCACACAAAATTTCATGCATTTTTGACAACAGTTACTAAGTCAAACATGGTTCGTTCCACAAGGTCAGTGCATCTGCCAAAACCTGATTCATTTTTCCAAATTTCCAGATTTAGTCACATTTTAATGATTTGCAATTTCGAGGACCTTAAAATCAGAATTACCTTCGGCCTATTTCTGGGAAAAATGTTCAAAACTGTCCAAATTAGTCACCCACAAATTTTCAAGCATTTTCAACATCATTTTCTTAGCTAAACCTACCTCGAACAGACTTGTCAGAGAGCTGTCACATAAATTCGACTTCACCTAGCATCATTTTCAAGCCACGATCTTGCCATGCATGGTTATTTAAGCTTATGATCGACCATATATCTCAAGTACAGAAGAAAATACACACATCTATGAGCATGCATGTGAGTTTTTAAAGAGTTTTCAAAAGGTTTTAACCCTCACCTTAGCAATCAACCACAAAATGCTCAAGACCCTTTATTGAAGCTCAAATCTTCTCCTTTCCTTTGCTTAGCCGAGAACCTCACTAGTTTTTCTCTATTTTTCCTAGCTTAATGATCAATCTCTTAGTGCATGCACATAGCTAGAACTTGAAGAAAAGAAATGAATGTCAAGAAGCTTACCTAAGGCCGAAATGAAGCTTCTGTGCACATGCATGAGTGTTTTTCGAACTCTAGCTTGTTTGCTTGGTTTCCTTGATGATTTGCTTCCCTTGTTCGACCAAGGTGTGATGAAGATGAGCAAGGGTGGTGAGAGTTCAGCCAAGGACCGAAATGGAGAGAGGGAATGAGAGTGAGAGAGTGATGTTGAGAGGAAATGAGAGAAATGACAACCAAATGAAGGTCTTAGCAATTTTTGAGGAGCATGTTGGCATTGGGCAGTCCATTTTCAGCTTTGTGTTTTCAAAATGTTTTAATTTGAAATGTTAAGCAAGGGAAAAATGCTATGGCCGAGAATGGTGAAGAAATTGGGAGCAATTTGAGCAATTTTTTAATGCCTTATGTCATATTTTGTCTTTGCATGCAATAGAATAAAAAAAAAATGCTCAAACCTTGTGCAAAACCATGGTATGGTCGTCCAAGCCTAATGAAATGGCTGAATTCTTGTCATCTTTTTGGTGTTAATTGTTGTGTGTTGAAAATGCAAAAAGGACAAAGAATAAAGAATAAGGAATGTCTAGTGTTTGGTACATTTTTGTCTTATAGTGAATGGAATTTGGATTATTATATTGATAGTGGATTTTGTAGGATTGTTTAATAGTCTAGTACTTCGTGAAAGATATTTTCTTGATTAGCGTGAAGGCACGCTTTCCTAGGTCTAGGACACGCACTACGAGGTAGGACACGAACTACAAGACGGACGCACATTTTTCAAGTAAATGCACGCAATCCCAAACGAATGCACGTAATTCAATGCATGGCACATAAAATGAACTCATTTCTTAAATCTAGGTCATGGCACGCAAATCTAGGTTAGGGCACCCGAAGCTAGGTTTCGCACGCAAATCTGGGTCGAGCCTCACATCCTCCCCTCCTTAAAAGAATTTCGTCCTGAAATTCAATATTACCTTGAAATAATGCTGGATATTGCTGCTCCTTCTGGTCTCGCCTTTCCCACGTTACTTCTTCGACTCCATGATGATCCCACAGCACTTTCACCATAGGTATAGTTCTATTGCGCAACTCCCGATCCTGCTGGTCTAGGATCCGAATGGGCTTCTCTTCGTAAGACAAGTTTTCCCGAAGCTGCAACGGCTCTGGCTCCAAGATATATGACGGGTCAGGATGGTACTTCCGCAGCATCGAAACACGAAAGACGTCGTGAATATTGGAGAGGTTCTAGGGTAGTGCTAGGCGATACGCCAACTTGCCAACCTTCTCAACTATCTGAAACGGTCCTACAAATCTCGGGCTCAACTTTCCACCATTGCCATGTTTAATCAGTCCCCTCCGGGGTGATATCTTCAAGAACACCTTGTCGCTAACCTCAAACTCGAGACTCCGTCTCCGTCGGTCTGCGTAACTCTTCTGCATGCTCTGGGCGGTAAGCATCCGTTTCCGGGTGAGGTGGATGTTATCAACAGTTTTCATCAGTTCAGGTAAAAGGGTCGGTTCAAAAGTCTTCGTCTCACCTACTTCATCCCAGTAGATTGGGGATCGACACTTACGTGCATACATCGCCTCAAATGGGGCCATCCCGAGAGTGGCCTGACAACTATTGTTGTAGGCGAACTCCGCTAGAGATAGATATTTCTCCCAACCTTTCCCGAAGTCTAACACACATGCTCTCAGCATATCCTACAAAATCTGAATAGTTCTCTCCGATTGACCATCCGTCTGGGGTGATAAGCCGTGCTAAAACTCAATTTCATCCCCAAAGCTTCTTGCAATCTCTTCCAAAATCGGGAAGTAAAACGAGGATCCCTATCCGATACAATACTCACAGGCATCCCGTGCAATCTTATAATCTCCGCCACATACATATCTCACAGTTTCTCAGGACTATCTTCCTTGTTTATCGGTAAGAAGTGCGCAGACTTAGTCAATCTATCCACTATAACCCAAACGGCGTCATGACCCTTTCGTGATCTAGGCAGGTTCATAACAAAATCCATAGTTATATGTTCCCATTTCCATTGAGGAATCTCCAATGGCTGAAGTAAACCTGCAGGTCGTTGATGTTCTGCTTTGACTCTCTGGCAAGTCAAACACCGTGCTACAAACTCCGTAATTTCTCTTTTCATGTTATTCCACCAGTAGTGTTGCTTTAAATCCTAATACATCTTTGTTCTACCGGGGTGAATAGTATATCTTGAATTATGCGCTTCCTCAAGAATCTTCTTTTTCAGCTCTGACTCATTGGGAACACAAACCCGGTTCCTAAACCTCCAAACACCATCATTATGAAACTTGAAATCTGCGTTGCTTTCCTTAATCTTCTGAAATTGTTGGTCCTTCTGTTGAGCCTCTCGTAACTCAGGCAACAAAGTCGATTGAACTTGGGTAGTGGCAAAAAGTAACCCCTTCTGAGTCAATTGTGGTTTCCACAGAAACGCTTCCTCCAACAACTCCTGCACCTTGACTTCCAGTTTCGCCATGCTTGCTTTTCTGCTTAAGGCATCTGCAACTACGTTCGCCTTACCGGGCACATAATTAATTGAGCAGTTATAATCATCCAAAAGCTCGATCCACCGCCTTTGCCTCATATTCAACTCCTTTTGAGAGAACAAGTATTTCAAGCTCTTTTGATCGGTAAATACCTCAAACTTGTTACCCCACAGATAATGCCTCCATTTCTTGAGTGCAAACACAATAGCCGCTAACTCCAAATCATGTGTCAGGTAATTCATCTCATACAATTTTGGTTTCCTGGAGGCATAAGCAATAACTCTTCCATTTTGCATCAACACACATCCCAATCCATCTTTCGAAGCATCGCTATAGATTACAAAACCTTGACTCCTTTCAGGCAATGCAAGAACTGGTGCGGTAGTCAATCTTTCCTTCAACTCTTGGAAACTGTTCTCATACTTATCATCCCACACGAACTTGGTTTTCTTTTGAGTGAGCTTTGTAAGCGGCCCTGCAATCTTAGAGAAATCCTTCACGAACCTCCGATAATAGCCGGCTAGACCAAGAAAACTACGAACTTCCGTAACATTTTCCGGCTTCTTCCAAGACATCACTGCATCGATCTTTGCTGGATCTACCGCTATTCCCTCTTGGGATATGATATGCCCCAAAAATGCAATCTGCTGCAACCAAAATTCACATTTACTAAACTTTGCATACAATTGGTGCTCTCGAAGTTTCTGCAGTACCAACCGCAGATGTTGCTCATGCTCCGCCTCCGATTTCGAGTATACCAAAATATCATCAATGAAGATCACCACAAATTGGTCCAAGTAGGGTTGAAACACCCTATGC
This sequence comes from Ehretia macrophylla, assembly GCA_037974665.1. Taxonomy (NCBI): domain Eukaryota; kingdom Viridiplantae; phylum Streptophyta; class Magnoliopsida; order Boraginales; family Ehretiaceae; genus Ehretia; species Ehretia macrophylla. The sequence goes on along the minus strand of CM075770.1, from coordinate 80,902,584 downwards.
ATCAAATCCATAAAAGCTGCAGGGGCATTAGTTAGTCCAAAAGGCATCACCACATATTCATAGTGCCCATATCTCGTCCTAAAAGCCGTTTTAGGCACATCTTCCTTCTTGATCCGCAACTGATAATACCCTTGTCTCAAGTCGAGTTTCGAATACACTTTGGCTCCTTGCAGTTGATCAAATAACTCATCAATCAAGGGAAGTGGGTATTTATTCTTGACAGTCACTTGGTTCAAACCTCGATAGTCAATGCATAGCCTCAACGTTCCGTCTTTCTTCTTAACAAATAGTACTGGCGTACCCCATGGTGAAGAGCTCGGTTGTACAAATCCCTTCTTCAGCAATCCTTGCAATTGGTCTTTCAATTCTTGTAGCTCAGCCGGTGCCATACGATAGGGAGCTTTTGATATCGGCTGGGTGCCAGGCAGCAACTCTATAACAAACTCGATCTCCCGATTTGGGGGCAAACCGGGTAATTCTTCAGGGAACACATCTGCATAATCTTTGATCACAGGCATCTCCTCCAACTTAGCTTTATCCGACGGCTTGTTGATAAGGTAAGCCAAGTATCCGCTACATCCTTTCCTCAAGGACTTCACTGCTTTTGTAGATGAAATGATGAAACTCCTGGTGAAATCTCTTCGGCCCAAAACCTCCAGTATCGGTTGATCAGGTACCCGGAACGTTATAATCTTTGCCCGGCAATCCAGTTGGACATGATGTTTTGCCAGCCAGTCCATCCCCAAAATGACCTCGTAGTCTCGAAAAGGTAATACAATAGGATTGGCTGAGAATTCCCTATCCTTAATTTGGATTTTACATGCTTTACAAGCTGAACTAGTTACAAGTTTAGAACCCATTGGAGTACCAACTTCTACTTCATATGGCAAACATACAACTTTCAATTTCACACGTTCCACACATAAGGGAGCAATAAATGAATGAGTAGCACCCAGATCAATTAACACCTTAACAGGTTGATTCAGTATGAAGAATGTACCTTCAACAACAGCGGTCTCATTTGGAATCTCCTCGCACTGAATGGCATAAGCTCGGGCCTGGACTCTAGGAACTGGAGTCTTGCCTCTACCAGCTGGTTTAACCTGGTTTTGTCCTCCTTGCCATCTAGGGCAATCCTTAGCCCGATGCTGATCACTGCCACAGCCCACACATCGTCCCAATTTTCTCCAACACTGGGCCTCAGTGTAACCCTTCCTGCTATAGTGAGAACAAGTAACAGTCTGAGAAGCAGGTGACCTCCCTGTGGATCCGCGGGTGGAAAAGGCTGATGGCGCTTTAGTCAGCACACAATTATTCCCTGACCTGCTCTGGCTCTGGCCCTGATTACGACCTTGACTCTGGAATTTCCTCTGCTGGCCTGGAGGCTGGTATGGTTGCTTGTTTGGCTGACTTGAACCGGCTCCATCTAGTTTCCTCTTCTCAACTCGAGAGGCAGCAGCAAAGAGGGTAGAATAAGTATCGAAGTCATGAGAAGCTAATTGGTCCTGAATCTCTGGCCTCAAACCAACAGTAAATTTCCACATTTTTGCCTCCGGAGTACAAACAATATATTGAGCATAACGGGACAGTCGATCAAAACGTGCCTCGTACTGGGCCACCATCAAATTACCCTGGGTTAAGTGCATGACCTCCTCGATCCGCCTCTGCCTGGAAACTACAGGTACCTATTTCTCCTTAAACGCCTTAACGAAATTACCCCACAAGCGAGGTGTCTGATCAGTCTTCCGCAGTGCCTCTACTGTGTGCCACCAATGCTCGGCATCCCCGTGCAACATAAATACAGCAAACTCCAATTTCTCTTCATCTGTATAATAAAGTGGCCTGAAAATCTTCTAGATCTCGGATAGCCAAGCCTCGGCTTTCTCGTAATCAGCTTCCCCATAAAATTTAGACGGGCGAAAATCAAGGAATTCCTTCATTCTGCTATGTCACCCATGGTTACCCTCATTCCTGTTGTTGATGTTGTTGTTGGCCTCACGAGCATCCTGACACTCCATCACACGTGATACACGATCCATGGCAGTTGCCATCATATTAAACATAGCTATACCGGGATTAGTCTGATAGGCATCCCCGGTCTCTTGAGGTTCACCGCTCCTATTAGTAGTACGGGTACTAGGGCCAGCCATCTAAAGGCACAATTTATTGTAGTATAATAATTAAGAATCTAATGCATAAGATATGCAACATAATATAGGTACAATTCTAAAAACACTTAAGGCATATAAGTCACTTAAGCACATAGAACATAAAAGGCACATTTATCACACAATAACACATAAACAAGTCATCCTAATTATCTTAGGGCTCTACCCACGGTCCGAGAGTTAAACCCGGCTTAAGCAATCTAAGCTCTGATACCATTCATCTAAGGTGTCACGCCCCAACCCGGCCTATAAAGGTTAGACTAGGGTGTGATCTAAACATTCAAGTCCTTTCACATTCTTAATCATTCTAGGAGGTTTAACACTTAACCTTTTATTCTGGACTTCAAAATTTTTCTGCAAATCCGGCAGCATAACGGCTGTAACTGGGCTCTTTGTTTTGACCTAAATTTTTTAACAGCCTCAAAATTTACCATCTCAAATTCAATTCCAGCTAAGATTACTATTATTCCATCAATTGAATTGCCTATTGGTTAATTCGACGTTCCGTTTGATTTATAACTTAGCATGATACTATGTCTTGTTTGTCCATTTATCCTCGTTTCAAAATATGCCTGTTGACTTAACTTATTAGCGAGTACCTGTTGAGATTGGATAAGTTCATTTGCCTATTCCTTAACTAGCTTCATAACCTATGATAGATACTAATGATAACAAAAACAAAAACGATCATAGTATGTCTAGTATCAGTCTACTTAATATAAGTACAAACCAAAATTAGACCCCAAATTACAACGGGGGTCTTTTACATCACAAACAATAATTAACATAAGGGAAATAGTCTTCAAGTAGCAAAAGTTCGCAAGTAGTCACAATCAAGCAAAACAACAATAACAGGCAATCACTCCAGGGGTTCATCATTAGGTACATTATCCTCCGGTTCCTGTGCCTGTTCTTCTTCACCTGAGATGATAAAAGAGGGTGAGTCCTTATGAACTCAGCGAGGGGGAACGAGAAATAAGTTTTGAAACTCGTTTTCCGGTTCAATTTATGAAAACCCCTTTTTAAAACATGTCACATATTACAAATAATATGGTAAGCAATTATAAGAAACAAATCGAGAAACGGATACAATTACCAATCATTTCAAGGATACGGTGAGCATTTGCTCTCAATTTCAATTTCGAATCAATTTTTGCGGCCCACTTCAATAATCCATTTATCACTCCCAATTGGGTGTCCTCCGGATGTACCCCGAAACCTACGACCCAACTCTCCAAGGGTGAATACCAAGCGAGAGAAGGAATTGGATCATGGTAGTCACGGTAACACCGGCAAGCCCGATGCCGCCCGGCAGACGTGAAACGCTACCATGCCACACGAAAGGTTGCAACCTTGTATGCAATGCACATTTATAACATTTAACATATCACATTAGGAGGACAACAAAGTAGGTTGCCTCCGAACAGTTATAAGATCGCACGTTGTCAAGTGGTCAAACAAGGCACGATAAGACAAGTAATTTCACTTGAAAGGCATATAGAGTCATATGAACATCAAACGGGCAGCCATGTAACACATGTAAAACAGGCCATATAACTCATCAAGAAGCTCATATAATCAAGTGATATGAATTATTCGACATGCAACAACATTTACGTGGGTTCGGTAGCAGGACAAGCTTATTTGACAACATGCAATGGTCAAAACCATAATTGAAGTTATAACTCATTTACGGGCAGCCCACGCAACGTACAGTTTCCACACAATATTCAATGATTACGCTTAGTAAGATTACTTAGCCATTAGGGTTTCCGTTTCATGCATAATCGTGTGTTCAAACCCTAAGTCAACTCAACATCATTCCCGAGTCATACATCATTCAATTCAAACATCCTCAAGTACTCAAAATAGTCCACGCAATATTCCAACATCACAATTCCAAGCAATTAGTACCACAAGAGATGTTACAACAATTTTCCAAGCATGTAGCTAAATGAAACCTTTACTGCATTAGGCTGTTTTCTCACAATCAATCGGGTAAGAAAACAATCTCCAAATTCAGTGAATAAGATGTCATATTAAATCTTAAGAAGTTAACTAAACTCAGAGACAAACCTTGCATCAATTGGAGTTCAGAATCATTAGTTATGGCCGAAACAGTGAGGTAGCACAAAACTGTCCAGATTTGTACACTTTTCATAATTTGACGTTTTTGAGGTCCTTAGGATTAGTTTTGGCTTTGGTCCATTTCTGACAAAATTGTCCAGAACTGAAAAATATAGCAGCACACCAAATTGCATGCATTTTGGACAATATTTACTAAGTCCAACATGGTTCGTTCCACAAGGTCAGTGCATCTGCCAAAACCTGATTCATTTTTCCAGATTTCCAGATTTGGTCACATTATAATTATTTGCCATTTTGATGACCTTAATGTCAGAATTAGCTTCGGCCTATTTCTGGGAAAAATGTTCAAAACTGTCCAACGAGTCACCCACCAATTTTTAAGAATTTTCAACATCATTTGCTTAGCTAAACTTACCTCGAACAGGCTGGTCAGAGAGCTGTCACATAAATTCGACTTCACCTAGCATCATTTTCAAGCCAAGATCTTGCCATGCATGGTTATTTAAGCTTATGAACGACCTTATATCTCGAGTACAGAAGCAAATACACACATCTATGAGCATGCATGTGAGTTTTTAAAGAGTTTTCAAAAGGTTTTAACCCTCACCTTAGCAATCAACCACAAAATGCTCAAGACCCTTTATTGAAGCTCAAATCTTCTCCTTTCCTTTGCTTAGCCGAGAACCTCACTAGTTTTTCTCTATTTTTCCTAGCTTAATGATCAATCTCTTAGTGCATGCACATAGCTAGAACTTGAAGAAAAAAAATGAATGTCAAGAAGCTTACCTAAGGCCGAAATGAAGCTTCAGTGCACATGCATGAGTGTTTTTCGAACTCTAGCTTGTTTGCTTGGTTTCCTTGATGATTTGCTTGCCTTGTTCGACCAAGGTGTGATGAAGATGAGAAAGGGTGGTGAGAGTTCAGCCAAGGACCGAAATGGAGAGAGGGAATGAGAGTGAGAGAGAGATGTTGAGAGGAAATGAGAGAAATGACAACCAAAGGAAGGTCTTGGCAATGTTTGAGGAGCATGTCGGCATTGGGCAGTCCAGTTTCAGCTTTGTGTCTTCAAAATGATTTAATTTGAAATGTTAAGCATGGGAAAAATTCTATGGCCGAGAATGGTGAAGAAATTGGGAGCAATTTGAGCAATTTTTTAATGCCTTATGTCATATTTTGTCTTTGCATGCAATAGAATAAAAAAAAATGCTCAAACCTTGTGCAAAACCATGGTATGGTCGGCCAAGGCTAATGAAATGGCTGAATTCTTGTCATCTTTTGGGTGTTAATTGTTGTGTGTTGAAAATGCAAAAAGGACAAAGAATAAAGAATAAGGAATGTCTAGTGTTTGGTGCATTTTTGTCTTCTAGTGAATGGAATTTGGATTATTATATTGATAGTGGATTTTGTAGGATTGTTTAATAGTCTAGTACTTCGTGAAAGATATTTCCTTGATTAGCGTGAAGGCACGCTTTCCTAGGTCTAGGACACGCACTACAAGGTAGGACACGAACTACAAGATGGACGCACGTTTTTCAAGTAAATGCACGCAATCCCAAACGAATGCACGTAATTCAATGCATGGCACATAAAATGAACTCATTTCTTAAATCTAGGTCATGGCACGCAAATCTAGTTTAGGGCACCTGAAGCTAGGTTTCGTACGCAAATTTGGGTCGAGCCTTACAGGTTGGGCCCGCAAACCGAGGGCGTAGGGCTTGTGACCTGGTCTCCGTCGCTCCGGTGCCCATAACTTTTGATCCACCACATGTCTTTTATCGAATCCCACGGCACCTTGGGCAAGACAACTTCGCTTCAAGTGGAGGCTGGGCCCGTAAACCAAGGGCGTAGGGCTTGTGACCAGGTCTCTTTCACTCCGGTCCCCATACCTTTTGATCTGTATGGAGTTACGCGGCGCACCACATACCGTTGCAAACCACTCCGAGAGCTCTACGACAGGGGCATCGAGCTTGCTCGCTGTGCCCATTGTGGGAGCCCTAAATCGAACATTTTCATCAATTTCGGGCCACTTTTCTTCTTTTGCCCTGTTTTTCCATCCTTGATAGTACGTCGTGAGCTGTTAAAAGGACGACAACCTTACTCGCTGGACATTAGAGGGCCCTACAACGCGTTGATATCACGTCTTGTGAGGATGCTGCGTTGTTGAAGCGGATGGGTTGTCGTTAAGCCCATTGGGCCTTCTGAATGAGCCATCTCTCTAGGCTGGGACTGCGAACCGTTAACACATAAAAGAATTGTGCCCTCAACCTGACGGGTGCGATCATACCAGCACTAATGCACCGGATCCCGTCCGAACTCCAAAGTTAAGAGTGCTTGGGCGAGAGTAGTGCTAGGATGGGTGACCCCCTGGGAAGTCCTCGTGTTGCACCCCCCTTTTCAATTTTTTTTTCCTCCGGTTATGGTTGCCAAGATACTTTATCTACCACATTTCTATTATCGAATACCACGGCACCTTTGGCAAGACAACATCACTTCACGTGGAGGTTGGGCCAGCAAACCAATGGCGTAGGGCTTGTGACCAAGTATCCGTCACTTTAGTGCCCATAACATTTGATCTGTAAGGAGTTACACAGCGCACAGCATACCGTTGGAAAGCTCTCCGAGAGCTCTACAACGGGGACATCTAGCTTGCTCCATGTGCCCTTTTTGGACCCTAAAATCGAACGTTTCAGGCCACTTTTCTTGTTTTGCTCTATTTTTCCATCCCGGATCGTATGTCGTGAGCTGTTAAAACGACGACAACCATACTCGCGGGACATTAGAGGGCCCTACAATGCGTCGATATCTCGTCTTGCGAGGATGTTGGGTTGTTGAAGCGGATGGGTTGTCGTTAAGCCCATTGGGCCTTCTGAATGGGCCATCTCTCTAGGCTGGGACTGTGAACCGTTAACACAGAAAGCAAGTGGGCCATGAACTTGACAGGGGCGATCAGACCAGCACTAATGCACCGGATCCCATCAAAACTCCGAAGTTAAGCGTGCTTGGACGAGAGTAGTACTTGGATGGGTGACCCCCTGGGAAGTCCTCGTGTTGCACCCCCATTTTTCAATTTTTTTTCCTCCGGTTAGGTTTGCCAAGATACTTTTTCCACCCTATTTCTATTATCGAATCCCACAGCACCTTGGGCAAGACAACTTAGCTTCTTGTGGAGGCTGGGCTCGCAAACCGAGGGCGTAGGGCTTGTGACCAGGTCTCCGTTGCTCCGGTGCGCATAACTTTTGATCCGTAAGGAGTTACGCGGCGCACAACATACCGTTGCAAAACTCTCTGGGAGCTGTACGATGGGGGCAGCCAACTTACTCGCTTTGCCCGTTTTTGGAGCACAAAATTAAATCTTTTCATTAGTTTCAGGTCACTTTTCTTATTAAGCTATGTTTTTCCGTCCCGAATCGTAAGTCGTGAGCAGTTAAAAGGACGACAACCTTACTCGCGGGGCATTAGAGGGCCCTACAACGCGTCGATATCATGTCTTGAGAGGATGCTACGTTGTAGAAGCGGATGGGTTGTTGTTAAGCCCATTAGGCTTTCGGAATGGGTCATCTCTCAAGGCTGGGCCTGTGCACCGTTAACACATAAAGGAATTTTGCCCTCAACATGACGGGTGCAATCATACCAACACTAATGCATAGGATCCCATCAGAACTCCGAAGTTAAGCGTGCTTGGGTGAGAGTAGTACTAGGATGGGTAACCCCCTGGGAAGTCCTCGTGTTGTACCCCCCTTTTCAATTTTTTTTGCTCCTGTTAGGGTTGCCAAGATACTTTATCCACCACATGTCTTTTATAGAATCCCACGGCACATTGGGCAAGACAACTTCGATTCAAGTGGAGGGTGGGCCCGTAAACCGAGGGCATAGGGCTTGTGACTAGGTTTCCGTCGCTCCGGTGCCCATAACATTTGATCCGTAAGGAGTTACACAGCACATAGCATACCGGTGGATAGCTCTACGAGAGCTCTGCGACGGGGGCACCTAGCTTGCTCGATGTGCCCTTTTTGGAGCCCAAAATCAAATGTTTCGGGACACTTTTCTCATTTTGCTCTCTTTTTCCGTCTCGGATCGTACGTCGTGAGCTGTTGAAAGGACAACAACCTTACTCGCTGGACATTTGAGGGGCCTACAATGCGTCGATATCTCCTTTTGCGAGGATGCTGGATTGTTGAAGTGGATGGGTGGTCGTTAAGCCCATTAGGCCTTCTGAATGGGCCATCTCTCTAGGCTGGGACTGTGAACCGTTAACACATAAAGGAATTATGCCCTCAACTTGACGGGTGCGATCATACCAGCACTAATGCAACGGATCTCATAAGAACTCCGAAGTTAAGCGTGCTAGGGCGAGAGTAGTACTAGGATGGGTGACCCCTCGGAAGTCCTCATGTTGCACCCCCCTTTTCAATTTTGTTTCCTCCGGTTAGGGTTGCCAAGATACTTTATCCACCACATTTCTATTATCGAATCCCACGGCACCTTGGGCAAGACAACTTCGCTTGACGTGGAGGCTGGGCCAGTAAACCGAGGGCGTAGGGCTTGTGACCAGGTCTCCGTTGCTCCGGTGCCCATAACTGTTGATCCGTAAGGATTTACGCGGCGCACAACATACTGTTGCAAAGCTCTACGAGAGCTCTACGACGGAGGCAGCGAACTTGCTCGCTGTGCCCATTTTTGGAGCCTAAAATCGAACGTTTTTATCAGTTTCGGCCACTTTTCTTATTAAGCTCTGTTTTTCCGTCCTGGATCGTACATCGTGAGCTGTTAAAAGGATGACAACCTTACTCGCGGGACATTAGAGGGCCCTTCAATCCATCTATATCACGTCTTGTGAGGATGCTGCGTTGTTGAAGCGGATGGGTTGTTGTTAAGCCCATTAGGCCTTCTTAATAGGCCATCTCTCTAGACTGGGACTGTGAACCGTTAACACATAAAGGAATTGTGCCTTCAACATGATGGGTGTGATCATACCAGCACTAATGCACCGGATCCCATCAGAACTCCGAAGTTAAGTGTGCTTGGGCGAGAGTAGTACTAGGATGGGTGACCCCCTGGGAAGTCCTCGTGTTGCAACCCCCTTTTCAATTTTTTTCCTCCGGTTGGGGTTGACAAGATACTTTATCCACCACATTTCTATTATCAAATCCCACGGCACTTTGGGCAAGACAACTTCGCTTCACGTTGAGGACGGGCCAGGAAACCGAGGGCGCGGGCCTTGTGACCAGGTCTCCTTCGCTCCGGAGCCCATAACTTTTGATCCGAAAGGAGTTACGCGGTGCAGAACATACAGTTGCAAAGCTTTCCGAGAGCTCTACAACGAGGGCATCTAGCTTGCTCACTGTACCCTTTTTGGTGCCCAAAATCGAACGTTTTCATCATTTTCGGGCCACTTTTCTAGTTTTGCTCTATTTTTCCTTCCCGAATCATACGTCGTGAGCTGTTAAAAGGATGACAACTTTACTGGCGGGACATTTGAGGGCCTTACAACGTGTCGATATCACATCATGCGAGGATGGTGTGTTGTTGAAGCGGATGGGTTGTCGTTAAGCCCATTGGGCCTTTTAAATGGGCCATCTCGCTAGGTTGGGACTATGAACCTTTAACACATAAAGGAATTGCGCCTTCATCATGACGGGTGCGATCATACCAGCACTAATGCACCGGATCCCATCAGAACTCCGAAGTTAAGCGTGGTTGGGCGAGAGTAGTACTAGGATAGGTGACCCCCAAGGAAGTCCTCGTGTTGCACCCCCCCATTTCAATTTTTTTTCCTCCGGTTAGGGTTGCCAAGATACTTTATCGACCACATTTCTATTATTGAATCCCACGGCACCTTGGGCAAGACAACTTCGCTTCACGTGGACGATGGGCCCGCAAACCGAGGGCGTAGGGCTTGTGATCAGGTGTCTGTCGTTCCGTTGCCAATAACTTTTTATTAGTAAGGAGTTACGTGGCGCACAGCTTACCGTTACAAAGATCTTCAAGAGCTCTACGACGGGGGCAGCTGGCTTGCTCACTGTGCCCTTTTTGGAGCCCAAAATCGAACGTTTTCATCGATTTTGCGCCACTTTTCTTAATGAGCTCTATTTTTCTGTCCCAGATCGTACGTCGTGAGATGTTAAAAGGACGACAACCTTACTTGCAGGACATTAGAGGGCTCTACAACATGTCGATATCACGTCTTGCGAGGATGCTATGTTGTTGAAGCAGATGGGTTGTCGTTAAGCCCATTGGGCCTTCTGAATGGCCTATCTCTATAGGCTGGGACTCTGAACCATTAACACATAAAGGAATTGTGCCCTCAACATGATAGGTAGGATCATTCCAGTACTAATGCACTAGATCCCATCAGAACTCTGAAGTTAAGCGTGCTTGGGTGAGAGTAGTACTAGGATGGATGACCCCCTAGGAAGTCCTCGTGTTTTACCCCCCATTTCAAATTGTTTTTCTCCGGTTCGGGTTGCCAAGATACTTTATCCCCCACATTTCTATTATCGAATCCCACGACACCTTGGGCAAGACAACTTCGCTTCACGTAGAGGCTGGGCCAGCAAACCGAGGGCGTAGGGCTTATGACCAGGTCTCCGTCGCTCAGGTGCCCATAACTTTTGATCCAAAGAAATTACGCGGCGCACAACATACCGTCGCAAAGTTCTCCGAGAGCTCTACGATAGGGGCAGCCAACTTGCTTGCTGTGCCAATTTTTGGAGCCCAAAATCGAACGTTTACATTAGTTTCGGGCCACTTTTCTTATTAAGCACTGTTTTTCCGTCCCGGATCGTATGTCGTGAGCTGTTAAAAGATGACAACCTAGGGTTGTCATTAAGCCCATTGTGCCTTCTGAATGGGCCATCTCACTAGGCTGGGTCTGTGAACCGTTCACACATAAAGAAATTGTGCCCTCAACATGACGGGTGCGATCATACCAGCACTAATGCACCGGATCCCATCAGAACTCCGAAGTTAAACGTGCTTGGGCGAGAATAGTAGTAGGATGGGTGACCCCCTGGGAAGTCCTTGTGTTGCACCCTCCTTTTCAATTTTTTTTCCTCCTGTTACGGTTGCCAAGATACTTTATCCACCACAATTCTATTATCGAATCCCGCGGCACCTTGGGCAAGACAACTTCGCTTCACGTGGAGGCTGGGCCCGCAAACCGAGGGCGTAAGGCTTGTAACCAGGTCTCCGTCGCTCCGTGCCCAAAACTTTGGATCCGTACAGACTTACGCGGCGTACAGCATACCATTGCAAATATCTCCGAGAGCTCTACGACGGGGGCAGCCAACTTGCTCACTGTGCCCATTTTTGAAGCCGAAAATTGAATGTTTTCATAAGTTTCGGGCCACTTTTGTTATTAAGCTTTGTTTTTCCGTCCCTGATCGTACGTCGTGAGCTGTTAAAAGGACGACAACCTTACTAGCTTGATATTAGAGGGCCCTACAACGCGTCGATATCACGTCTTGCGAGGATGCTGTGTTGTTGAAGCGGATGGGTTGTCGTTAAGTCCATTGGGCCTTCTGAATGGGCCATCTCTCTAGGCTGGGACTGTGAACCGTTAACACATAAAGGAATTGTGCCCTCAACATTATAGGTGCGATCATACCAGCACTAATGCACCGGATCCCATCAGAACTCTGAAGTTAAGCGTGCTTCGGTGAGAGTAGCACTAGGATGGGTGACCCCCTGGGAAGTCCTCGGTTTGTACCGCCCTTTTCAATTTTTTTTGCTCCGGCTAGGGTTACCAAGATACTTTATCCACCACATTTCTTTTACCGAATCCCACACCACCATGGGCTAGACAACTTCGCTTCAAGTGGAGGCTGGGCCAGCAAACCGAGGGCGAAGGGCTTAAGACCTGGTTTCCTTAGCTCCGGTGCCCAAAACTTTTGATCCGCAAGGAGTTACGCTGTGCACAACATACAGTTGCAATGTTCTCTGAGAGCTCTACGACGGGGGCAGCTAACTTGCTCGCTGTTCCCATTTTTGGAGCACAAAATCGAACGTTTTCATCAGTTTCGGGCCACTTTTCTTATTGAGCTCTGTTTTTCCGTCTCGGATCGTACATCGTGAGCTGTTAAAAGGACGATAACCTTACTCGCAGGACATTATAGGGCCCTACAACGTGTCGATATCATGTCTTGCGAGGATGCTGTGTTGTTGAAGCGGATGGGTTGTCGTTAAGCCCATTGGGCCTTCCGAATTGGCCATCTCTCTAGGCTGGGTCTGTGAACCGTTAACACATAAAGGAATTGTGCCCTCAACATGATGGGTGCGATCATACTTGCACTAATGCACTGGATCCCATCAGAACTCCGAAGTTAAGTGTGCTTGGGCGAGACCAATACTAGGATGGGTGACCCCCTTGGAAGTCCTCGTGTTGCACCCCCCTTTTTTATTTTTTTTGTTCCGGTTAGGGTTGCCAAGATACTTTATCCACCTCATTTCTATTATCGAATCCCACGGCACCTTGGGCAAGACAACTTCGCTTCACGTGGAGGCTGGGCCCGCAAACAGGGGGCGTAGGGCTTGTGACAAGGTCTCCGTCGCTCCGGTGCCCATACCTTTTGATCCGCAAGGAGTTACGCGGCACACAGCATACCTTTGCAAAGCTCTCTGAGAGCTCTACGACGAGGACAGCCAACTTGCACGCTTTGCCCTTTTTGGAGCCCAAAATCAAACGTTTTCATCAGTTTCGGGCCACTTTTCTTACTAAGCTCTGTTTTTCCATACCGGATCGTACGTCGTGAACTTTTAAAAGGACGACCACCTTACTCTCGGGACATTAGAGGGCCCCATATTGCGACGATATCACGTCTTGCGAGGATGCTGCGTTGTTGAAGCAGATGGGTTGTCGTTAAGGTCATTGGGACTTTTGAATGGGCCATCTCTCTAGGCTGGGAGTGTGAACCGTTAACACATAAAAGAATTGTGTCCTCAACATGACGGGTGTAATCATATCAGCACTAATGCACCGGATCCCATCAGAACTCCAAAGTTAAGCGTGCTTGGGCAAGAGTAGTACTAGGATGAGTGACCCCCTGGGAAGTCCTCGTGTTGTACCCCCCTTTTCAATTTTTTTTTTGTTCCGGTTAGGGTTGCCAAGATACTTTATCCACCACATTTCTATTATCGAATCCCACGGCACCTTGGGCAAAACAACTTCGCTTCATGTGGCGGCTGGGCCCGTGAACCGAGGGCGTAGGGCTTATGACCAGGTCTCCGTCGCTCCGGTGCCCATAACTTTTGATCCATAAGGAGTTACGCGGCGCACAACATATCGTTGCAAAGCTCTCCAAGAGCTCTACGACGTGGGCAGCCAGCTTTCTCTCTGTGCCCATTTTTGTAGCCCAAAATCGAACGTTTTCATCAGTTTCGGGCTACTTTTCTGGTTTTGTTATGTTTTTTCATCCCGGATCGTATGTCATGAGCTGTTAAAAGGACGACAACCTTGCTCGCGGGACATTAGAGGGTGCTACAATGCGTCGATATCACATCTTGAGAGGATGCTGTGTTGTTGAAGCGGATGGGTTGTCGTTAAGCCCATTGGGCCTTCTGAATAGGCCATCTCTCTAGGCTGGGATTGTGAACCATTAACACATAAAGGAATTGTGCCCTCAACATGACGGGTGCGATCATAACAGCACTAATGCACCGGATCCCATCAGAACTCCGAAGTTAAGCGTGCTTGGGCGAGAGTAGTACTAGGATGGATGACCCCCTGGGAAGACCTCGTGTTGTGCCACCCTTTTTAATTTTTTTTTTCTCCGGTTAGGGTTGCCAAGATACTTTATCCACCACATTTCTATTATCGAATCCCACGTCACCTTGGGCAAGACAACTTCGCTTCACGTGGAGGCTGGGACCACAAACTGAGGGCGTAGGCTTGTGACCAGGTCTCCTTCGCTCCGGTGCCTATAACTTTTGATCCGCAAGGAGTTTCGCGGTGCACAGCATACCGTTGGAAAGCTCTCCGAGAGCTCTGCTATAGGGGCAACCAACTTGCTCGCTGTGCCCATTTTTGGAGCACAAAATCGAACATTTTCATTAGTTTCAGGCCACTTTTCTTGTTAAGCTATGTTTTTCCATCTCGGATCGTACATCGTCAGCTGTTAAAAGGATGACAACATTACTCGTGGGACATTAGAGGGCCCTACATTGCGTCGATATCACGTCTTGCGAGGATGCTATGTTGTTGAAGCGGATGGGTTGTCGTTAAGCCCATTGGTCCTTCGGAATGGGCCTTCTCTCTAGGCTGGGACTGTGAACCGTTAACACATAAAAGAATTGTGACCTCAACATGATGGGGGCGATCATACCAGCAATAATGCAGCGGATCCTATCAGAACTCCGTAGTCAAGCGTGGCCGAGAGTAGTACTAGGATGGGTGACCCCCTGGGAAGTCCTCGTGTTGCACCCCCCTTTTAAATTTTTTTTGCTCCGGTTAGGGTTGCCAAGATACTTTATCCACCACATTTCTTTTGTTGAATCCCACGGCACCTTGGACAAGACAACTTCGATTCAATTAGAGGCTGGGCCCGTAAACCGAGGGCGTAGGGCTTGTGACCAGGTCTCCTTCGCTCCAATGCCCATAACTTTTGATCCGCAAGGAGTTACGCAGTGCACAGCATACCGTTGCAAAGCTATCTGAGAGCTCTACGACGGCGGTAGACAACTTGCTCGCTATGCCCATTTTTGGAACCAAAAATCGAATGATTTCATCAGTTTCGGGCCACTTTTCTTATTAAGCTCTATTTTTCTGTCCCAGATCGTACGTCGTGAGCTGTTAAAAGGACGACAACCTTACTCGCGGGACATTAGAGAGCCCTACAACGCGTCGATATCATGTCTTGCAAGGATGCTGTGTTGTTGAAGCGGATGGGTTATCGTTAAGCCCATTGGGCCTTCTGAATGGGCATATCTCTAGGCTGGAACTGTTAACCGTTAACACATAAAGGAAATTGTGCCCTCAACATGACGGGTGCGATCATACCATCACTAATGCACCGGATCCCATCAAAACTCTGAAGTTAAGCGTGCTTGGGCGAGAGTCGTACTAGGACGGGGGACCCCCTAGGAAGTCCTCGTGTTGCACCCCCCATTTCAATTTTTTTTCCTCCGGTTAGGGTTGGCAAGATACTTTATCCATCACATTTCTATTATCGAATCCCACGGCACCTTGGGCAAGACAACTTCGCTTCACGTGGAGGCCGGGCACGCAAGCCGAGGGCGTAGGGCTCGTGAACAGGGCTCCGTCGCTCCGGTGCCCATACCCTTTGCTCCGCAAGGAGTCACCCGGTGCACAGCACACCGTAGCAAAGCTCTCCGAGAGCTCTACGACGGGGGCAGCCAGCTTGCCCGCTGTGCCCTTTTTTCCCTCCCAAAATCGCACGTTTTCATCAGTTTCGGGCCACTTTTCTTCTTTTGATATGTTTTTTCATCCCGAATCGTACGTCATGAGCTGTTAAAAGGACGACAACTTAACTCGCGGTACATTAGAGGCCCTACAATGCGTCGATATCACGTCTTGCAAGGATGCTGTGTTGTTGAAGCGGATGGGTTGTTGTTAAGCCTATTGGGCCTTTTGAATGGGCCATCTCTCTGGGGTGGGACTGTGAACCGTCAACACATAAAGGATTTGTGCCCACAACATGACGGGTGCGATCATAACAGCACTAATGCACCTGATCCCATCAAAACTCCGAAGTTAAGGATGCTTGGGCGAGAGAAGTACTCGGATGGGTGACCCCCTGTGAAGTCCTCATGTTGCACCCCCTATTTCAATTTTTTTTGATCCGGTTAGGGATGCCAAGATACTCTATCCACCACATTTCTATTATCGAATCCCACGGCACCTTGGGCAAGACAACTTCGCTTCACGTGGAGGCTGGGCCAGTAAACCGAGAGCGTAGGGCTTGTGACCAGGTCTCCAACGCTCCAGTGCCCATAACTTTTGATCGGTAAGGAGTTACGCGGTGCACTGCATACTGTTGCAAAGCTATCCGAGAGCTCTACGACGGGGGTAGCCAGCTTGCTCGTTGTGTCCTTTTTGGAGCCCAAAATCGAATATTTTCATAAGTTTCGGGCCACTTTTCTTATTTAGCTCTATTTTTCCGTCCCGGATCGTACGTCATGAGCGGTTAAAAGGACGACAACCTTACTCGCGGGACATTAGAGGGCCCTACAACACGTCGATATCACGTCTTGCGAGGATGCTGCGTTGTTGAAGCGGATGGGTTTTCGTTAAGCACATTGGGTCTTCTGAATGGGTGATCTCTCTTGGCTGGAACTGTGAACCGTTAACACATAAAAGAATTGTGCCCTCAACATGACGGGTGCGATTATACCAGCACTAATGCACCAGATCCCATCAGAACTCCGAAGTTAAGCATGCTTGGGCAAGAGAAGTACTAGGATGGGTGACCCCCTAGGAAGTCCTCGTGTTGCAACCCCCTTTTCAAATTTTTTTACTCCGGTTAGGGTTGCCAAGATACTTTATCGACCACATTTCTATTATCGAATCCCACAGCAACTTGGGCAAGACAACTTCACTTCACGTGGAGGCTGGGCCAGCAAACCGAGGGCGTAGGGCTTGTGACCAGGTCTCCGTCGCTCCGGTGCCTATAACTTTTGATCCGTAAGGAGTTACGCGACGCACAACATACCGTTGCAAAGCCATCCGAGAGCTCTACGACGGTGGTAGCCAACTTGCTCGCTATGCACATTTTTGGGGCCCAAAATTGAATGTTTTCATCAGTTTCGGTCCACTTTTCTTATTAGGCTCTATTTTACCGTCTCGTATCGTACGTCGTGAGCTGTTAAAAGGAGAACAACCTTACTCGCCGGACATTAGAGGGCCCTACAACGCGTCGATATCACGTCTTGCGAGGATGCTGTGTTGTAAAAGCGGATGGGTTGTCGTTAAGCACATTGGGCCTTCTTAAAGGGTCATCTCCCTAGGCTGGAACTGTGAACCGTTAACAGAAAAAGGAATTCTCCCCCCAACATGACGGGTGCGATCATACCAGCACTAATGAACCGGATCCCATTAGAACTCTGAAGTTAAGCATGCTTGGGCGAGAGTAGTACTAGGATGGGTGACCCCCTGGGAAGTCCTCGTGTTGCACTACCTTTTTCAATTTTTTTCCTTCGATTAGGGTTGCCAAGATACTTTATCCACCTCATTTCTATTATCGAATCCCACGGCACCTTGGGAAAGACAACTTCGCATCACGTGGAGGCTGGGCTAGCAAACCTAGGGCGTAGGGCTTGTGACTACGACTTCGTCGCTCCGGTGCCCATAGCTTTTGATCCGTAAGGAGTTACGCGGTGCACAGCATACCGTGGCAAAGCTCTCCGAGAGCTCTACGACGGGGGCAGCCAGCTTGCTCGCTTTGTTCATTTTTGGAGCCCAAAATCGAACGTTTTCATCAATTTCGGGCCACTTTTCTTATTAAGCTCTATTTTTCCGTCCCGGATCGTACGCCGTGATTGTTAAAATGACGACAACCTTACTCACGGAACATTAGAAGGCCCTATAACGTGTCGATATCATGTCTTACGAGGATGCTGTGTTGTTGAAGCGGATGGGTTGTCGTTAGGCCCATTGGGCCTTCTGAATGGGCCATCTCTCTAGGCTTGGACTGTGAGCCATTAACACATAAAGGAATTGTGCCCTCAACATGACAGTTGCGATCATACCAGCACTAATGCACCGGATCCCATCAGAACTCCGAAGTTAAGCGTGCTTGGGCGAGAGTAGTACTAGGATGCGTGACCCCCTGGGAAGACCTCGTTTTCACCCCCCATTTCAATTTTTTTCCTCTGGTTAGGGTTGGCAAGATACTTTATCCACCACATTTCTATTATCGAATCCCACGGCACCTTGGGCAAGGCAACTTCGCTTCACGTGGAGGATGGGCTAGCAAACCATGGGCATCGGGCTTGTGACCAGGTCTCCGTCGCTCCGGTGCCCATAACTTTTGATCCGTAAGAAGTTACGCGGTGCACAACATACCGTTGCAAAGCTCTGCGAAAGCTCTACGACGGGGGCATCCAACTTGCTCGCTTTGCCCATTTTTGGAGCCAAAATCGAACGTTTTCATCAGTTTCGGCCACTTTTCTTATTAAGCTCTGTTTTTGCATCCCGTATCGTATGTCGTGAGCTGTTAAAAGGATGACAACCTTACTCGCGTTACATTAGAGGATCCTACAATGCGTCGATAGCACATCATGCAAGGATGCTGTGTTGTTGAAGCGGATGGGTTATCGTTAAGCCCATTGGGCCTTCTGAATGGGCCATCTCTCTAGGCTGGGACTGTTAACTGTTAACACATAAAGGAATTGTGCCCTCAGCATGATGGGTGCGATCATACCAGCACTAATGCACCGGATCCCATCAGAACTCCGAAGTTAAGCGTGCTTGGGTGAGAGTAGTAATAGGATGGGTGACCCTTTGGGAAGTCTTCGTGTTGCACCCCCCTTTTCAATTTTTTTTCCTCTGGTTAGGGTTGCCAAGATACTTTATCTGCCACGTTTCTATTATCGAATCCCATGGCACCTTGGGCAAGAAAACTTCGCTTCACGTGGAGGCTGGGCCAGTAAACCGAGGGCGTAGGACTTGTGACCAGGTCTCCATCGCACCGGTGCCCATAACTTTTGATCCGTAAGGAGTTACGCGGCGCACAATATACCGTTGCAAAGCTCTCCGACAGCTCTACGATGGGGGCAGCCAACTTGCTTGCTTTGCTAATTTTTGGAGCCCAAAATAGAAAGTTTTCATCAGTTTCGGGCCACTTTTCATATTAAGCTCTGTTTTTCTATCCTAGATCGTACGTCCTGAGCTGTTAAAAAGACGACAACCTTACTCACGGGACATTAGAGGGCCCTACAACGCATCAATATCACGTCTTGCGAGGATACTGTGTTGTTGAAGTGGATTGGTTGTCGTTAAGCCCATTGGGCCATCTGAATAGGCCATCTCTCTAGGCTGGGACTGTTAACCGTTAACACATAAAGTAATTGTGGCCTCTACATGACGGGTACAATCGTACCAGCACTAATGCACCGGATCCCATTAGAACTCCGAAGTTAAGCTTGCTTGGGCGAGAGTTGTACTTGAATGGGTGACCCCCTGGGAAGTCCTCGTGTTGCTCCCCCCATTTCAGTTTTTTTCCTCCGGTTAGGGTTACCAAGATATTTTATGCACCACATTTCTATTATCGAATCCCACGGCACCTTGGCAAGACTACTTCACTTCACGTGGAGGCTGGGCCAGCATACCGAGGGCGTAGGGCTTGTGACCAGGTCTTCGTCGCTCCGGTGCCTATAAATTCTGATCCGTAAGGAGTTACGCGGCGCACAGCATACCGTGGCAAAGCTCTCTGGGAGCTCTAAGACGGGGGTAGCCAACTTGCTCGCTGTGCCTATTTTGGAGCCCAAAATCTAACATTTTCATCAGTTTCGGGCCAATTTTCTTGTTAAGCTCTGTTTTTTCGACCCGGATTGTACGTCGTGAGCTGTAAAAAGGACGACAACCTTACTCGCGGGACATTAGAGGGCCCTACAACGCATCGATATCACATCTTACAAGGATGCTGTGTTGTTGAAGCAGATGGGTTGTCGTTAAGCCTATTGGGCCTTCTAAATGGGCCATGTCCCTAGACTAAGACTGTGAACCGTTAACACATAAAGGAATTGTGCCCTCGACATGACGGGTTTGATCATACAAGCACTAATGCACCGAATCCCATCAGAACTCCGAAGTTAAGCATGTTTGGCCGAGAGTAGTACTAGGAGGGGTGACCCTCTGGGAAGTCCTCGTGTTGCACCCCCTTTTCAATTTTTTTTGCTCCGGTTAGGGTTGCCAATATACTTTATCCACCACATTTCTATTATCGAATCCCACGGCACCTTGGACAAAACAACTTCGCTTCACGTGGATGCTGGGCCAGCAAACCGAGGGTGTAGGGCTTGTGACCAGGTCTCCGTCGCTCCGGTTCCCATAACTTTTGATCCGTAAGGAGTTACGCGGCGCACAGCATATCGTTGCAAAGCTCTCCGATAGCCCTACGACGTAGGTAGCTAGCTTGCTTGCTTTGCCCTTTTTGGGGTCCAAAATCGAACGTTTTCATCAGTTACGGGGCACTTTTCTTATTCAGCTATGTATTTTCCGTCCCGGATCGTACGTCGTGAGCTGTTAAAAGATGACAACCTTACTCACGGGACATTAGTGGGCCCTACAATGCG
Source organism: Ehretia macrophylla (assembly GCA_037974665.1). NCBI lineage: Eukaryota > Viridiplantae > Streptophyta > Magnoliopsida > Boraginales > Ehretiaceae > Ehretia > Ehretia macrophylla. The sequence continues at coordinate 80,882,080 of CM075770.1, read as the reverse complement.
TCGATATCACGTCTTGCGAGGATGCTTTGTTGTTGAAGCGGATGTGTTGTTGTTAAGCCCATTGGGCCTTCTGAATGGGCCATCTCTCTAGGTTGGGACTGTGAACCGTTAACACATAATGGAATTGTTCCCTCAACATGATTGGTGCGACCCTACCAACACTAATGCAGCGGATCCCCTCCCAACTGCGAAGTTAAGCTTGCTTGGGCGAGAGTAGTGCTTGGATGGGTGACCACTTGGGAAGTCCTCGTGTTGCCCCCCCATTTTCAATTTTTTTTTCCTCCGATTACGGTTGCCAGGATACTTTATCCACCACATTTCTATTATCGAATCCCACGGCACCTTGGGCAAGACAACTTCGCTTCACATGGAGGCTGGGCCAGCAAACCGAGGGTGTAGTGCTTGTGACCAGGTCTCCGTCGCTCCGGTGCCCATATCTTTTGATGCGTAAGGAGTTACACGGCGCACAGCATACTGTTGCAAAGTTCCCCGAGAGCTCTACGACGGGGGCAGCAAACGTGCTTGCTGTGCCCATTTTTGGAGCCCAAAATCGAACGTTTTCATCAGTTTCGGGCCACTTTTCTTATTAAGCTATGTTTTTCCGTCCCAAATCGTACGTCGTGAGCTGTTAAAAGGACGACAACCCTACTCGCGGGACATTAGAGGGCCCTACAATGCGTCGTTATCACGTCTTGCGAGGATGCTGTGTTGTTGAAGCGGATGGGTTATCGTTAAGTCCATTGGGCCTTCTCAATAGGCCATCCCTCTAGGCTGGGACTGTGAACCGTTAACACATAAAGGAATTGTGCCCTCAACATGATGGGTGCGATCATACCAGCAATAATAAACTGGATCCCATCAGAACTCTGAAGTTAAGCGTGCTTGGGCGAGAGTAGTACTAGGATGGGTGACCCCCTGGGAAGTCCTCGTGTTGCACCATCCTTTTCAATTTTTTTTCCTCCGGTTAGGGTTGCCAAGATAGTTTATCCGCCACATTTCTATTATCGAATCCCACGGCACCTTGAGCAAGACAACTTTGCTTCACGTGGAGGCTGGGCCCGCAAACCGAGTGCGTAGGGCTTGTGACCAGGTTTCCGTCGCTCCGGTGCCCTTAACTTTTGATTCGTAAGGAGTTACGCGGCGCATAGCATACCGTTGCAAAGCTCTCCGAGAGCTCTACGATGGAAGCATCCAACTTGCTCACTTTACCCAATTTTGGAGTCCAAAATGGAACGTTTTCATCAGTTTCGAGCCACTTTTCTTATTAATCTCTATTTTTCTGTACCGGATCGTACTTCGTGAGCTGTTAAATGGACGACAACCTTACTCGCGGGACATTAGAGGGCCCTACAACGCGTCGATATCACGACTTGCGAGGATGCTGTGTTGTTGAAGTTGATGGGTTGTCGTTAAGCCCATTGGGCCTTCTGAATAAGCCATCTCTCTAGGCTGGGACTGTGAACCGTTAACACATAAAGGAATTGTGCCGCCAACATGACGGGTGCGATCATACCAGCACTAATGCACCGGATCCCATCAGAACTCCGAAGTTAAGCGTGCTTGGGAGAGAGTAGTACTAGGATGGGTGACCCCCTGGGAAGTCCTCATGTTGCACCCCCTTTTTCAATTTTTTTTCCTCCGGTTCGGGTTGCCAAGATACTTTGTCCACCACATTTCTATTATCTAATCCCAAGGCACCTTGGGCAAGACAACTTTGCTTCACATGGAGGCTGGGCCAGCAAACCCTGGGTGTAGGGCTTGTGACCAGTTCTCCGTCGTTCTGGTGCCCTTAACTTTTTATCCGTAATGAGTTACGCGGCGCATAACATACCGTTGCAAAGCTCTCCGAGATCTCTACGACGGGGGAATCTTGCTTTCTCGGTATGCCCATTGGGCCTTTTGAATTGGCCATCTCTCTTGGTTGTGACTGTGAACCGTTAACACATAAAGGAATTGTGCCCTCAACATGACGGGTACGATTATAGCAGCACTAATCCACCAGATCCCATCAGAACTCCGAAGTTAAGCATGCATGGGCGAGAATAGTACTATGATGGGTGACCCCCTGGGAAGTGCTCATGTTGCACGCCCCTTTTCAATTTTTTTTCCTCCGGTTAGGGTTGCCAAGATACTTTATCTACCACATTTCTATTATCGAATCCCATGGCACCTTGGGCAAGACAACATCGCTTCACGTGGGGGCTGGGCCAGCAAACCGAGGGCGTAGGGCTTGTGACCTGGTCTCCGTCGCTTCGGAGCCCATAACATTTGATCCGTAAGGAGTTACACAGCGCACAGTATACCCTTGGAAAGCACTCCAAGAGATCTACGACAGAGGCAGCTAGCTTGGTCGATGTGCCCTTTTTGGAGCCCAAAATCGAACGTTTCGGGCCACTTTTCTTATTTTGCTCTGTTTTTCCGTCCCGGATCGAATGTCGTGAGCTGTTAAAAGGACGACAACCTTACTCGCAGGACATTAGAGGGCGCTACAATGCGTTGATATCTCGTCTTGTGAGGATGCTGGGTTGTTGAAGCAGATGGGTTGTCGTTAAGCCCATTGGGCCTTCTAAATGGGCCATCTCTCTACGCTGGGACTGTGAACCGTTAACACATAAATGAATTGTGCCCTCAACTTGACAGGTGCGATCATACCAGCACTAATGCACCGGATCCTATCAGAACTCCGAAGTTAAGCGTGCTAGGGCGAGAGTAGTATTAGGATGGGTGACCCCCTGCGAAGTTCTCGTGTTGCACCCCCATTTTCAATTTTTTTTCCTCCGGTTAGGGTTGCCTAGATACTTTATCCACCACATTTCTATTATCGAATCCCACGGCACCATGGGCAAGACAACTTCGCTTCACGTGGAGGCTGGGCCAGCAAACCGAGGGCGTAGGGCTTGTGACCAGGTCTCCGTCGCTCCGGTGCCAATAACGTTTGATCCGTAAGGAGTTACGCGGCGCACAACATACCGTTGGAAAGCTTTCTGAGAGCTCTACGATAGGGGTAGGAAATTTGGTCCCCTTGCCCATTTTTGGAGACCAAAATCGAACGTTTTCATCAGTTTTGAGCCACTTTTCTTATTAAGCTCTGTTTATCCATCCCGGATCGTAACTCGTGAGCTGATAAAAGGAAGACAACCTTACTCGCGGGACATTAGAGGGCCCTACATCGCGTTGATATCATGTCTTGCGAGGATGCTGTGTTGTTTAAGCGGATGGGTTGTCGTTAAGCCCATTGGGCCTTCTATATGGGCCATCTCTCTAGGTTGGGACTGTGAACCATTAACACATAAAGGAATTGTGCCCACAACATGACGGGTGCGATCATACCAGCACTAATGCAACGGATCCCATCAGAATGCCGAAGTTAAGCGTGCTTGGGGGAGAGTAGTACTAGGATAGGTGACCCCCTAGGAAGTCCTTGGGTTGCACCCCCCTTTTCAATTTTTTTTCCACAGGTTAGGGTTGCCAAGATACTTAATCCACCACATTTCTATTATCGAATCCCACGGCACCTTGGGCAAGACAACATCGCTTCTCGTGGAGGCTGGGCCAGAAAACCGAGGGCGTAGGGCTTGTGACCAGGTCTCCTTCGCTCTGGTGCCCTTAACTTTTGATCCGTAAGGAGTTACGTGGCGCACAACATACCGTTGCAAAGCTCTCCAAGTGCTCTACGACGGAGGCAGCCAACTTGCTTGCTATGCCCATTTTTGGAGCCCAAAATCGAAAGTTTTCATCAGTTTCGAGCCAATTTTCTTATTAAGCTCTTTTTTTTCGTCCCGGATCGTACGTCGTGAGCTGTTAACAGGAAGACAACCTTACTCGCGGGACATTAGAGGGCCCTATAACGCTTCGATATCACGTCTTGCGAGGATGCTGTGTTGTTGAAGTGGATGGGTTGTCGTTAAGCCCATTGGGCCTTCAAAATGGGCCATCTCTCTAGGCTGGGACTGTGAACCGGTAACACATAAAGGAATTGTGCCCACAACATGACGGGTGCGATCGTACCAGCACTAATGCACCGGATCCTATCAGAACTCCGAAGTTAAGCGTGCTTGGGCGAAAGTAGTACTAGGATGGGTGACCCCATGAGAAGTCCCCCTGTTGCACCCCCCTTTTCAATTTTTTTTGCTCTGGTTATAGTTGCCAAGATACTTTATCCACCACTTTTCTATTATCGAATCCCACGTCACCTTGGGCAACACAACTTCGCTTCACGTGGAGGCTGGGCCAGTAAACCCAGGGTGTAGGGCTTGTGACCAGGTCTCCGTCGCTCCAGTGCTCTTAACTTTTTATTCGTAAGGAGTTACGCGGCGCATAACATACCGTTGCAAAGCTCTCTGAGATCTCTACGACGGGGGCAGCTAGCTTACTCGCTATTCCCATTTTTGGAGCCCAAAATCGAATGTTTTCATCTATTTCGGGCCAATTTTCTTATTAAGCTCTATTTTTCCGTCCCGAATCGTACGTCGTGAGCTGTTAAAAGGATGACAACCTAACTTACGGGACATTAGAGGTCCCTATAACTCGTCGATATCACGTCTTGTGAGGATGCTGTGTTGTTGAAGCGGATGGGTTGTCGTTAAGCCTATTGGGCCTTTTGAATAGTCCATCTCTCGAGGCTGGGACAGTGAACCGTCAACACATAAAGGAATTGTGCCCTCAACATGATGATTGCGATCATACCAGCACTAATCCACCGGATCCCATCAGAACTCCGAGTTAAGCGTGCTTGGGCGAGAGTAATATTAGGATCGGTGACCCCCTGGGAAGTCCTCGTGTTGTACCCCCCTTTTCATATTTTTTTCCTCCGGTTAGGGTTGCCAAGATACATTATTCACCACATTTCTATTATCGAATCCCACGGCACCTTGGGCAAGACAACATCGCTTCACGTGGGGGCTGGGCCAGCAAACCGAGGGCGTAAGGCTTATGACCTGGTCTCCGTCGCTTCAGAGCCCATAATATTTGATCCGTAAGGAGTTACACAGCTCACAGTATACCCTTGGAAAGCTCTCCAAGAGATATACGACGGAGGCAGCTAGCTTGCTCGATGTACCCTTTTTGGAGCCCAAAATTGAACGTTTCGTGCCAGTTTTCTTATTTTGCTCTGTTTTTTCATCCCGGATCGTATGTCGTGAGCTGTTTAAAGGACGATAACCTTACTCGCGGGACATTAGAGGGCCTTACAGTGCGTTGATATCTCGTATTGCGAGGATGCTGGGTTGTTGAAGCAGATGGGTTGTCGTTAAGCCCATTGGGCCTTCTGAATGGTCCATCTCTCTAGGCTGGGACTGTGAACCGTTAACACATAAATGAATTGTGCCCTCAACTTGATGGGTGCGATCATACCAGCACTAATGCACCGGATCCCATCAGAACTCCGAAGTTAAGCGTTCTAGGGCGAGAGTAGTACTAGGATGGGTGACCCCCTGCGAAGTCCTCGTGTTGCACCCCCATTTTAAATTTTTTATCCTCCGGCTAGGGTTGCCTAGATACTTTATCCACCTCATTTCTATTATCGAATCCCACGGCACCTTGGGCAAGGAAACTTCGCTTCACGTGGAGGCTGGGCCAGCAAACCAAGGGCATAGGGCTTGTGACCAGGTCTCCGTCGCTCCGGTGCCCATAACTTTTGATCCGTAAGGAGTTACACGGCGCATAGCATACCATTGCAAAGCTCTCCGAGAGCTCTACGATAGGGACCGCAAATTTGGTCCCCTTGCCCATTTTTAGAGACCAAAATCAAACGTTTTCATCAGTTTCAGGCCACTTTTCTTATTAAGCTCTGTTTTTCCATCTCGGATCGTACCTCGTAAGCTGTTAAAAGGAAGACAACCTTACTCGCGGGACATTAGAGGGCCCTACAACGCGTTGATATCACGTCTTGCGAGGATGATGTGTTGTTGAAGCGGATGGGCTGTCGTTAAGCCCATTGGGCCTTCTGAATGGGCCATCTCTCTAGGCTGGGACTGTGAACCGTTAACACATAAAGGAATTGTGCCCACAACATGACGGGTGTGATCATACCAGCACTAATACAACGGATCCCATCAGAACTCCGAAGTTAAGCGTGCTTGGGGGAGAGTAGTACTAGGATGGGTGACCCCCTGGGAAGTCCTCGGGTTGCACCCCCCATTTCAATTTTTTTTCCTCTGGTTATGGTTGCCAAGATACTTTATCCACAACTTTTCTACTATCGAATCCCACGGCACCTTGGGCAAGACAACTTCGCTTCTCGTGGAGGCTGGGCCAGAAAACCGAGGGCGTAGGGCTTGTGACCAGGTCACCTTCGCTCCGGTGCCCATAACTTTTGATCCGTAAGGAGTTACGTGGCGCAAAACATACCGTTGCAAAGCTCTGCAAGAGCTCTACGACGGAAGCAGCCAACTTGCTTGCTGTGCCCATTTTTGGAGCCCAAAATCGAAAGTTTTCATCAGTTTCGAGCCACTTTTCTTATTAAGCTCTGTTTTTCCGTCCCGGATCGTACGTCGTGAGCTGTTAAAAGGACGACAACCTTACTCGCCGGACATTAAAGGGCCCTACAATGCGTCGATATCACGTCTTGCGAGGATGCTATGTTGTTGAAGCGGATGGGTTGTCATTAAGCCCATTGGGCCTTCTAAATGGGCTAGCTCTCTAGGCTGGGACTGTGAACCGTTAACACATAAATGAATTGTGCCCTCAACTTGACGGGTGCGATCATACCAGCACTAATGCACCGGATCCCATCAGAACTCCGAAGTTAAGCGTGCTTGGACGAGAGCAGTGCTAGGATGGGTGACCACCTGGGAAGTCCTCTTGTTGCACCCCCCTTTTCAATTTTTTTTGCTCCACTTAGGGTTGCCAAGATACTTTATCCACCACTTTTCTATTATCGAATCCCACAGCACCTTGGGCAAGACAACTTTGCTTCACGTGAAGGATGGGCCAGTAAACCCAGGGTGTAGGGCTTGTGACCAGGTCTCCGTCGCTCCAGTGCCTTTAACATTTTATCCGTAAGGAGTTACGCGGCGTATAACAAACCGTTGCAAAGCTCTCCGAGATCTCTACGACAGGGGCAGCTAGCTTGCTCGCTATGGCCATTTTTGGAGCCCAAAATCAAACGTTTTCATCAGTTTCGGGCCACTTTTCTTATTAAGCTCTATTTTTCCGTCTCAGATCGTACGTCGTGAGTTGTTAAAAGGATGACAACCTTACTCGAGGGACATTATAGGACCCTAAAGAGCGTCGATATCACGTCTTGCGAGGATGCTGTGTTGTCGAAGCGGATGGGTTGTCGTTAAGCCATTTGGGCCTTTTGAATGGGCCATCTCTCTAGGCTGGGACTGTGAACTGTTAACACATAAAGGAATTGTGCCCTCAATATGATGGTTGTGATCATACCAGCACTAATGGACCGGATCCCATCAGAACTTCGAAGTTAAGCGTGCTTGGGCGAGAGTAGTACTAGGATGGGTGACCCCTTGGGAAGTCCTCGTGTTGTACCCCCCTTTTCAATTTTTTTTGCTCCGGTTAGGGTTGCCAAAATACTTTATCCACCACATTTCTATTATCGAACCCCACGGCACCTTGGGCAAGACAACATTGCTTCACGTGGAGGCTGGGCCAACAAACCGAGGGCGTAGGGCTTATGACCTAGTCTCCGTCACTCCGGTGCCCATAACTTTTGATCCCTAAGAAGTTACATAGCGCACAGTATACCCTTGGAAAGCTCTCCAAGAGATCTACGAGTGAGGCAGCTAGCTTGCTCGATGTACCCTTTTTGGAGCCCAAAATCGAACGTTTCGTGCCACTTTTCTTATTTTGCTCTGTTTTTCCGTCCCGGATCGTATGTCGTGAGCTGTTAAAAGGATGATAACCTTACTCACGGGAAATTAGTGGGCCTTACAGTGCGTTGATATCTCGTATTGCGAGGATGCAGGGTTGTTGAAGCAGATGGGTTGTCGTTAAGCCCATTGGGCCTTCTGAATGGTCCATCTCTCTAGGCTGGGACTGTGAGACGTTAACACATAAATGAATTGTGCCCTCAACTTGACGGGTGCGATCATGCCAGCACTAATGCACCGGATCCTATCAGAACTCCGAAGTTTAGCGTGTTAGGGCGAAAGTAGTATTAGGATGGGTGACCCCCTGCGAAGTTCTCGTGTTGCACCCCCATTTTCAATTTTTTTTCCTCCGGTTAGGGTTGCCTAGATACTTTATCCACCACATTTCTATTATCGAATCCCACGGCACCTTGGGCAAGACAACTTCGCTTCACGTGGAGGCTGGGCTAGCAAACCGAGGGCGTAGGGCTTGTGACCAGGTCTCCGTCGCTCCGGTGCCCATAACTTTTGATCGGTAAGGAGTTACACAGCGCATAGCATACCGTTTCAAAGCTCTCCGAGAGCTCTACGATAGGGGCAGAAAAATTTGGTCCCCTTGCCTATTTTTGGAGCCCAAAATCAAATATTTTCATCAGTTTCGGGCCACTTTTCTTATTAAGCTCTGTTTTTCCATCCCGGATCGTACTTCGTGAGATGTTAAAAGGAAGACAACCTTACTCGCGGGATATTAGAGGGCTCTACAACGCGTCGATATCATGTCTTGCGACGATGTTGTGTTGTTGAAGCGGATGGGTTGTCGTTAAGCCCATTGGGCCTTCTGAATGGGCCATCTCTCTAGGCTGGGACTATGAACCATTAACACAAAAAGGAATTGTGCCCTCAACATGACGGGTGCGATCATGCCAGCACTAATGCATCGGATCCCATCAGAACTCCGAAGTTAAGCGTGCTTGGGCGAGAGTAGTACTAGGATGGGTGACCCCCTGGGAAGTCCTCGTGTTGCACCCCCCTTTTCAATCTTTTTTCCATCGGTTAGGGTTACCAAGATACTTAATCTACCACATTTCTATTATCGAATCCCATGGCACCTTGGGCAAGACAACTTCGCTTCTCGTGGAGGCTGGGCCAGAAAACCGAGGGCATAGGGCTTGTGACTAGGTCTCCTTCGCTCTGGTACCCATAACTTTTGATCCGTAAGGAGTTACGTGGCGCAAAACATACCGTTGCAAAGCTCTCCAAGAGCTCTACGACGGAAGCAGCCAACTTGCTTGCTGTGCGCATTTTTGGAGCCCAAAATCGAAAGTTTTCATCAGTTTCGAGCCACTTTTCTTATTAAACTCTGTTTTTCCGTCCTGAATCGTGCGTCGTGAGCTGTTAGAAGGACGACAACCTTACTCGCAGGACATTAGAGTGCCCTACAATGCATCAATATCACGTCTTGCAAGGATACTGTGTTGTTGAAGCGGATGGGTTGCCGTTAAACCCATTGGGCCTTCTGAATGGGCCATCTCTCTAGGCTGGGATTGTGAACCGTTAACACATAAAGGAATTGTGCCCTCGACAAGACAGGTGCGATCATACCAGCACTAATGCACTGGATCCCATCAGACCTCCGAAGTTAAGCACGCTGGGGCAACAGTAGTACAAGGATGGGTGACCTCCTGGAAAGTCCTCGTGTTGTACCCTCCTTTTCAATTTTTTTTCCTCCGGTTAGGGTTGCCAAGATACTTTATCCACCACATTTCTATTAACGAATCCCACGGCACCTTGGGCAAGACAACTTCGCTTCACGTGGAGGTTGGGCCAGCAAACCGAGGGCGTAGGGCTTTTGGCCATGTCTCCGTCGCTCTGGTGCCCATAAATTTTGATCCGTTAGGAGTTACGCGGCGCACAGCATACCGTTGCAAAGCTCTCTGAGAGTTCTATGACTGGGGTAGCCAACTTGCTCACTGTGCCCATTTTTGGAGCCCATAATCGAACGTTTTCATTAGTTTCGGGCCACTTTTCTTATTAAGCTCTGTTTTTCCGTCTCGGATCGTATGTCGTGAGTTGTTAAAAGGATGACAACCTTACTCGCGGGAGATTAGAGGGTCCTACAACGTGTCGATATCACGTCTTGCGAGGATGCTTTGTTAATGAAGCGGATGGGTTGTCGTAAAGACCATTGGGCCTTCTGAATGGCCCATCTCTCTAGGCTGAGACTGTGAACCGTTAACACATAAAGGAATTGTGCCCTCAACATGACGGGTGCGATCGTACCAGCACTAATGCACCGGATCCCATCAGTAATCCGAAGTTAAGCGTGCTTAGGCGAGTGTAGTACTAGGATAGGTGACCCCCTGAGAAGTCCTCTTGTTGCACCCCCCTTTTCAAATTTTTTTCCTCCAGTTAGGGTTGCCAAGATACTTTATCCACCACATTTCTATTATTGAATCCCACAGCACCTTGGGCAAGACAACATCGCTTCACGTGGAGGCTGCGCCAGCAAACCGAGAGCGTAGGGCTTATGACCAAGTCTCCGTCGCTTTGGTGCCCATAACTTTTGATCCGTAAGGAGTTACACGGCCAAAAGCAACCCGTTGCAAAGCTCTCTGAGAGCCCTACGACGGGGGCAGCTAGCTTGCTTGCTGTACCCTTTTTGGAGCCCAAATTCAAATGTTTTCATCAGTTTCGGGGCACTTTTCTTATTAAGCTATGTTTTTTCCCTCCCGGATCGTACGTTGTGAGCTGTTTAAAGGATGACAACTTTACTCGCGGGACATTAGAGGGCCCTACAATGCATCGATATCACGTCTTGCAAGGATGTTGCGTTGTTGAAGCGGATGGGTTGTAGTTAATCCCATTGGGCCTTCTGAATGGGCCATCTCTCTAGGCTGGGACTGTGAACCGTTAACACATAAAGGAATTTTGCCCTCAACATGACGGGTGCAATCATAATGGCACTAATGCACCGGATCCCATCAGAACTCCGAAGTTAAGCGTGCTTGGGCGAGAGTAGTACTAGGATGTGTGACCCCCTGAGAAGTCCACCTATTTTACCCCCCTTGTCAATTTTTTTTCCTCCGGTTATGGTTGCCAAGATACTTTATCCACCACATTTCTATTATTGAATCCCACGGCACCTTGGGCAAGACAACTTCGCTTGACATGGAGGCTGGGCCAACAAACCGAGGGCGTAGGGCTTGTGACCAGGTCTTCGTCGCTCCAGTGGCCATAACTTTGGATTCGTAAGGAGTTACGCGGCGCACAGAATATACCGTTGCAAAGCACTCCAAGAGCTCTTCGATGGGGGCAACCAACTTGCTCGCTTTGCCCTTTTTTGGAGCCCAAAATCGAATGTTTACATCAGTTTTGGGCCATATTTCTTATTAAGCTAAGTTTTTTTGTCCCAGATCGTACATCGTGAGCTGTTAAAAGGATGACAACCCTACTCGCGGGACATTAGAGGGCCCTACAACGCGTCGATATCACGTCATGCGAGGATGCTATGTTGTGGAAGCGGATGGGTTGTCGTTAAGCCCATTGGGCCTTCTGAATGGGCCATCTCTATATGCTGGGACTGTGAACCGTTAACACATAAAGGAATTGTGCCCTCAACTTGACAGCTGCGATCATACCAGAACTAATGCACCGGACCCCATCAGAACTACGAAGTTAAGCGTGCTTGGGCGAGAGTAGTACTAGGATGGGTGACCCCTTGGGAAGTCCTCGTGTTGCACCCCCCTTTTCAATTTTTTTTCCTCCGGTTAGGGTTGCCAAGATACTTTATCCACCACATTTCTATTATCGAATCCCACGGCACCTTGGGCAAGACAATTTCGCTTCACGTGGAGGCTGGGCCAGCAAACCGAGGGCGTAGGGCTTGTGACCAGGTCTACGTCGCTCCGGTGCCCATAACTTTGGATCAGTAAGGAATTACGCGGCGCACAACATACCGTTGCAAAGCTCTCCAAGAGCTCTACGACGGGGGCTGCCAACTTGCTCGCTTTGCCCTTTTTTGGAGCCCAAAATCGAATGTTTTCATCAGTTTCGTGCCACATTTGTTATTAAGCTCTGTTTTTCCATCCCGGATCGTACGTCGTGAGCTGTTAAAAGGATGACAACCTTACTCGTGGGACATTAGAAGGCCTTACAACGCGTAGATATCACGTCTTGCGAGGATGCTGTGTTGTTGAAGCGGATGGGTTGTCGTTAAGCCCATTGGGCCTTCTGAATGGGCCATCTCTCTAGGCTGGGACTGTGAACCGTTAACACATATAGGAATTGTGCCCTCAACATGACAGGTGCGATCATACCAACACTAATGCACCGGATCCCATTAGAATTCCGAAGTTAAGCGTGCTTGGGCGATAGTAGTACTAGGATGGGTGACCCCCTGGGAAGTCCTCGTGTTGCACCCTCCTTTTCAATTTTTTTTCCTCCGGTTAGGGTTGCCAAGATACTTTATCTACCACATTTCTATTATCGAATCCCATAGCACCTTGGGTAAGATAAATTCGCTTCACATGGAGGCAGAGCCAGCAAACCGAGGGCGTAGGGCTTGTGACCAGGTCACCGTCGCTCCGGTGCCCATAACTTTTGATCCGTAAGGTGTTACGCGGCGCACAGCATACCGTTCCAAAGCTCTCTAAGATCTCTACGACGGGGGTAGCCAACTTGCTCGCTGTGCCCATTTTTGGAGCCTAAAATCGAACGTTTTCTTCAGATTCGGGCCACTTTTCTTATTAAGCTCTGTTTTTTTGTCACGGATCGTACGTCGTGAGCTGTTAAAAGGACGCCAACCTTACTCGCGGGACATTAGAAGGCCCTACAACGCGTCGATATCACATCCTGCGAGGATGATATGTTGTTGAAGCGGATGGGTTGTCATTAAGCCCATTGGGCCTTCTGAATGAGCCATATCTCTAGGCTGTGACTGTGAACCGTTAACACATAAATGAATTGTGCCCTCAACATGGCGGGTGCAATCATACCAGCACTAATGCACCGGATCCCATCAGAACTCCGACGTTAAGCGTGCTTGGGCGAGAGTAGTACTAGGATGGGTGACCCCATGAGAAGTTTTCCTGTTGTACCCCCCTTTTCAATTTATTTTCCTCCGGTTATGGTTCCCAAGATACTTTATCCACCACATTTCTATTATCAAATCCCATGGCACCTTGGGCAAGACAACTTCGCTTCACATGGAGGCTGGGCCAGCAAACCGAGGGCGTAAGGCTTGTGACCAGGTCACCGTCGCTCCGGTGCCCATAACTTTTGATCCGTAAGAAGTTACGCGGCGCACAACATACCGTTCCAAAGCTCTCTAAGAGCTCTACGACGGGGCTAGCCAACTTGCTCGCTGTGCCTATTTTTGTAGCCCAAAAGCGAACGTTTTCATCAGTTTCGGGCTACTTTTCTTATTAAGCTTTGTTTTTGGGTCCCGGATCGTACGTCGTGAGATGTTAAAGGACGACAACCTTACTAGCTTGACATTAGAGGGCCCTACAACGCGTCGATATCACGTCTTGCGAGGATGCTGTGTTGTTGAAGTGGATGGGTTATCGTTAAGTCAATTGGGCCTTCTGAATGGGCCATCTCTCTAGGCTGGGACTGTGAACCGTTAACACATAAAGGAATTGTGCCCTCAACATGACGGGTGCGATCATACCAGCACTAATGCACTGGATCCCATTAGAACTCTGAAGTTAAGCATGCTTGGGCGAGAGTAGTATTAGGATGGGTGACCCCTTAGGAAGTCCACGTGTTGTACCCCCCATTTTCAATTTTTTTTCCTCCGGTTAGGGTTGCCAAGATACTTTATCCACCACATTTCTCTTATCGAATCCCACGGCACCTTGGGCAAGACAACTTCGCTGCACGTGGAGGCTGGGCCAGCAAACCGAGGGCGTAGGGCTTGTGACCAGGTCTCCGTCGCTCTGGTGCCCATAACTTTTGATCCGTAAGGAGTTACGCGGCGCACAGCATACCGTTGCAATGCTCTCCGAGAGCTCTACGACGAGGGCAACCAACTTGCTCGCTTTGCCCATTTTTGGAGCCCAAAATCAAACGTTTTCATCAGTTTTGGGCCACTTTTCCTATTAAGCTCTGTTTTTCAGTCACGGATCGTCCGTCGTGAGCTGTTAAAAGGACGACAACCTTACTCGCGGGACATTACAGGGCCCTACAACGCGTCGATATCACGTCTTGCGAGGATGCTGTGTTGTTGAAGCGGATAGGTTGTCGTTAAGCCCATTGGGCCTTCTGAATGGGCCATCTCTCTAGGCTGGGACTGTGAACCGTTAACACATAAAGGAATTGTGCCCTCAACATGACGGGTGCAATCATACCAGCACTAATGCACCGGATCCCATCCGAACTCCGAAGTTAAGCGTGCTTGGGCGAGAGTAGTACTAGGATGGGTGACCCCCTGGGAAGTCCTCATGTTGCTCCCCCATTTTCGATTTTTTTTCCTCTGTTTATGGTTGTCAAGATACTTTATCCACTACTTTTCTATTATCGAATCCCACGGCACCTTGGGCAAGACAACTTCGCTTCACGTGGAGGCTGGGCCAACAAACCCAGGGAGTAGGGCTTGTGACCCGGTCTCCGTCGCTCCGGTGCCCTTAACTTTTTAACCGTAAGGAGTTACGCGGCGCACAACATACCGTTGCAAAGCTCTTCGAGAGCTCTACGATGAGGGCAACGAACTAGCTCGCTATGCCCATTTTTGGAGCCCAAAATCGAACGTTTTAATATGTTTCGGGCCAATTTTCTTATTAAGCTCTATTTTTCCATCCCAGATCGTACGTCGTGAGTTGTTAGAAGGACGACAACCTTACTCGCGGGACATTAGAGGGCCTTACAACGCGTCGATATCACGTCTTGCAAGGATGCTGTGTTGTTAAAGCGGATGGGTGTCGTTAAGCCTATTGGGCATTCTGAATGGGCCATCTCTCTAGGCTGCGACTGTGAACCATCAACACATAAGAGATTTGCGCCCTCAACATGACGGGTGCGATCATACCATCACTAATGCACCGGATCCCATAAGAACTCCGAAGTTAAGTGTGCTTGGGCGAGAGTAGTACTACGATGGGTGACCCCCTGGAATGTCCTCGTTTTGCACCCCCCATTTCAATTTTTTTGCCCCAGTTAGCCTTGCCAAGATGCTTTATCCATCACATTTCTATTACTGAATACCACGGCACCTTGGGCAAGACAACTTCGCTTCATGTAGAGGCTGGGCCCGCAAACCGAGGGCGTGGGGCATGTGACCAGGTCTCCGTCGCTTCGGTGCCCATAACATTTGATCCGTAAGGAGTTACACAGCGTACAGTATACCCTTGGAAAGCTATCCGAGAGATCTACGACGGGGGCAGCTAGCTTGCTCAATGTGCCCTTTTTGGAGCCCAAAATAGAACGTTTTGGGCCACTTTTCTTAATTTGCTATGTTTTTCCATCCCGGATCGTATGTCGTGAGCTGTTAAAAGGACGACAACCTTACTCGCGGGACATTAGAGTTCCCTACAATGCATTGATATCTCATCTTGCGAGGATGCTGGGTTGTTGAAGCAGATGGGTTGTCGTTAAGCCCATTGGGCCTTCTGAATAGGCCATCTTTCTAGGCTGGGACTATGAACCGTTAACACATAAATGAATTGTGCCCACAACTTGACGGGTGCGATCATACCAGCACTAATGCACCGGATCCCGTCAGAACTCTGAAGTTAAGCGTGCTTGGGGGAGAGTAGTACTAGGATGGGTGACCCCCTAGGAAGTCCTCGGGTTGCACCCCCCTTTTCCATTTTTTTTCCTCCGGTTAGGGTTGCCAAGGTACTTTATCCATCATATTTCTGTTATCGAATCCCACGGCACCTTGGGCAAGACAACTTCGCTTCTCGTAGAGGCTGGGCCAGAAAACCGAGGGCGTAGGGCTTATGACCAGGTCTCCTTCGCTCCGGTGCCCATAACTTTTGATCCGTAAGGAGTTACGTGGCGCACAACATACCGTTGCAAAGCTCTCCAAGAGTTCTACGATAGAGCAGCCAACTTGCTTGCGATGCCCATTTTTGGAGCCCAAAATCGAAAGTTTTCATCAGTTTCGAGCCACTTTTCTTATTAAGCTCTGTTTTCCTGTCCCAAATCGTACGTCCTGAGCTGTTAACAGGAAGACAACCTTACTCCTGGGACATTAGAGGGCTCTACAACGCGTCGATATCACGTCTTGCGAGGATGCTATGCTGTTGAAGCAGATGGGTTGTCGTTAAGCCCATTGGGCCTTCTGAATGGACCATCTCTCTAGGCTGGGACTGTGAACCGTTAACACATAAAGGAATTGTACCCTCAACATGATGGGTGCGATCATACCAGCACTAATGCACGGGATCCCGTCAGAACTACGAAGTTAAGCGTGCTTGGGCAAGAGTAGTACTAGGATGGGTGACCCCCTGGGAAGTCCTCGTGTTGCACCCCCCTTTTCAATTTTTTTTCCACCGGTTAAGGTTGCCAAGATACTTTATCCACCACATTTCTATTATCGAATCTCATAGCACCTTGGGCAAGACAACATCACTTCACGTGGAGGCTGGGCCAGCAAACCGAGGGCGTAGGGCTTGTGACCAGGTTTCCGTCGCTCCGGTGCCAATAACATTTGATCCGTAAGGAGTTATACAGCGCACAGCATACCGTTGGATAGCTCTACGAGAGCTCTACGACGAGGGCACCTATCTTGCTCGATGTGCCCTTTTTAGAGACCAAAATCGAACGTTTCAGGCCACTTTTCTCATTTTGCTCTGTTTTTCCGTCCCGGATCGTACTTCGTGAGCTGTTAAAAGGACGACAACCTTACTCACGGGACATTAGAGGGCTTTACAATACGTTGATATCACTTCTTTTGAGGATTCTATGTTGTTGAAGCGGATGGGTTGTCGTTAAGCCCATTGGGCCTTCTGAATGGGCCATCTCTCAAGGTTGGGACTGTGAACCGTTAACACATAAAGGAATTGTGTACTCAATATGACTGGTGCGATCATACCAGCACTAATGCACCAGATTCCATCAGAA
This sequence comes from Ehretia macrophylla, assembly GCA_037974665.1. NCBI lineage: Eukaryota > Viridiplantae > Streptophyta > Magnoliopsida > Boraginales > Ehretiaceae > Ehretia > Ehretia macrophylla. The sequence continues at coordinate 80,865,206 of CM075770.1, read as the reverse complement.
CTCCGAAGTTAAGCGTGCTAGGGCGAGAGTAGTATTAGGATGGGTGACCCCCTGCGAAGTTCTCGTGTTGCACCCCCATTTTCAATTTTTTTTCCTCCGGTTAGGGTTGCCTAGATACTTTATCCACCACATTTCTATTATCGAATCCCACGGCACCTTGGGCAAGACAACTTCGCTTCACGTGGAGGCTGGGCTAGCAAACCGAGGGCGTAGGGCTTATGACCAGGTCTCCTTCGCTCCGAAGCCCATAACTTTCGATCCGTAAGGCGTTACGCGGCACACAGCATTCCGTTGCAATGCTCTCCGAGAGCTCTACGATTGGGGCAGCTAGCTTGCTAGCTGTACCCTTTTTGGAGCCCAAAATCAAACGTTTTTATCAGTTTCAGGCCACTTTTCTCATTTTGCTCTATTTGCCCGTCCCGGATCATACATTGTGAGCTGTTAAAAGGACGACAACCTTACTCGCGGGACATTAGAGGGCCCTACAACGTGTCGATCTCACATCTTGCGAGGATGATGCATTGTTGAAGCGGATGGATTGTTGTTAAGCCCATTGGGCCTTCTGAATGGGCCATCTCTCTAGGCTGGGATTGTGAACTGTTAACACATAAAGGAATTGTGCCCTCAACATGACGGGTGCGATCATACTAGCACTAATCCATCGAATCCCATCAGAACTCCGAATTTAAGCGTGCTTGGGCGAGAGTAGTACTTGGATGGGTGACCCCCTTGGAAGTCCTCGTGTTGCACCCCCATTTTCAATTTTTTTTGCTCCGGTTAGGGTTGGTAAGATACGTTATCCACCACATTTCTATTATCGAATCCCACGGCACCTTGGGCAAGACAACTTCGCTTCACGTAGAGGCTAGGCCAGCAAGCCGAGGGCGTAGGGCTTGTGACTAGGTCTCCTTCGATCCGGTGCCCATAACTTTTGATCCTTAAGGAGTTACGCTGTACGCAGCATACCGTTGCAAAGCTCTCCGAGAGCTATACATCGGGGGCATCCAGCTTGCACGCGGTGCCCTTTTTTTGAGACCAAAATTGAACATTTTCAACAGTTTCGGGCCACTTTTCTTTTTTAGCTTTGTTTTTCCGTCCCGGATCGTACGTCGTGAGCTGTTAAAAGGATGACAACCTTACTCGCGGGATATTAGAGGGCCCTACAACGCGTCGATATCACGTCTTCCGAGTATGCTGCGTTATTGAAGTGGATAGGTTGTTGTTAAGCCCTTTGGGCCTTCTAAATGGGCCATCTCTCTAGGCTGGGACTCTGAACCGTTAGCACATAAAGGAATTGTGCCCTCAACATGACGGGTGCGATCATTCCAGCACTAATGGACCGGATCCCAACAGAACTTCAAAGTTAAGCGTGCTTTGGCGAGAGTAGTACTAGGATGGGTGACCCCCTGGGAAGTCCTCTTGTTGCTCCCCGCTATTCAATTTTTTTTTTCCTCCGGTTTGGGTTGTCGAGATACTTTATCCACCATATTTCTATTATCGAATACCACGACACCTTGGGCAAGACAACTTCGCTTCACGTGGAGGCTAGGCCAGCAAACCGAGAGCTTAGGGCTTGTGACCAGGTCTCCTTCGCTCCGGTGCCAATAACTTTTGATCAGTAAGGAGTTACGCTGCGCACAGCATACCGTTGCAAAGCTCTCAAAGAGCTCTACAACGGGGGCAGCAGCTTGCTAGCAGTTCCCTTTTTTCGATTACAAAATCGAACGTTTTCATCAGTTTCGGGCCACTTTTCTTTTTTAGCTATGTTATTCTGTCCCAGATCGTACGTCGTGAGCTGTTAAAAGGACGACAACCTTACTCACCAAACATTAGAGAGCCCTACAAAGCGTCGATATCATGTCTTGCGAGGATGCTGGGTTGTTGAAGCGGATGGGTTGTTGTTAAGCCCATTGGGCCTTCTGAACGGGCCATCTCTCTAGGCTGGGACTGTGAATCGTTAACAAAAAAAGGAATTGTGCCATCAACATGACGGGTGCGATCATACCAGCACAAATGCATCGGATCCCATCAGAACTCCGAAGTTAAGCGTGATTGGGCGGTAGTAGTACTAGGATGGGTGACCCCCTGGGAAGCTCTAGTGTTGAACCCCACTTTTTATTTTTTTTTGCTCTGATTAGGGTTGCCAAGATACTTTATCCACCACATTTCTATTATCGAATCCCACGGCACCTTGGGCAAGACAACTTCGTTTCACGTGGAGGCTGGGCCAGCAAACTGAGGGCGTAGGGCTTCTGACCAGGTCTCCTTCGCTCCGGTGCCCATAACTTTTGATCCGTAATGATTTACGCTGAGCACATCATTCCGTTGCAAAGCTCTTCGAGAGCTCTACAACGGGTGCAGTCAGCTTGCTCGTTGTGCCCTTTTTTGGAGCCTAAAATCGAACATTTTCATTAGTTTCGGGACACTTTTCTTTTTTAGCTCTATTTTTTCTTCCCGGAATGTAGGTCGTGAGCTGTTAAAAGGACGACAACCTAACTCGCAGCACATTAGAGGGCTCTACAACATGTCGATATCACGTATTGTGAGGATGCTGTGTTGTTGAAGCGGATGGGTTGTCGTTAAGCCCATTGGGCCTTCTGAATGGGCAATCTCTCTGGGCTGGGGCTGTGAATCGTTAACACACCAAGGAATTGTGCCATCAACATCACGGGTGCGATCATACCAACACAAATGCATCAGATCCCATCAGAACTCCGAAGTTAAGCGTGCTTGGGCGAGAATAGTACTAGGATAGGTGACCCCCGGGGAAGTTCTCGTGTTACACCCCACTTTTCAAATTTTTTTGCTCCGGTTAGGGTTGCCAAGATACTTTATCCACCACATTTCTATTATCGAATCCCACGGCACCTTGGGCAAGATAACTTCGCTTCACGTGGAGGCTGGGCATCAAACTGAGGACGTAGCTCTTGTGACCAGGTCTCCTTCGCTCCGGTGCCCATAACTTTTGATCCGTAAGGATTTACTCTGCGCACATCATACCGTTGTAAAGCTCTCCGAGAGCTCTACAATGGGTGCATTCAGCTTGCTCGTTGTGCCCTTTTTTGGAGCCCAAAATCAAACATTTTCATTAGTTTCGGGCCACTTTTCTTTTTGAGTTCTGTTTTTTTGTCCCGAAATGTACGTCGTGAGCTGTTAAAAGGACGACAACCTTACTCGCGGGATATTAGAGGGCCCTACAACGCGTCGATATCTCGTCTTGCGAGGATGTTTGGTTGTTGAAGCGGATGGGTTGTCGTTAAGCCCATTGGGCCATCTGAATGGGCCATCTCTCTAGGCTGGGACTGTGAACCTTTAACACATAAAGGAATTATGCCCTTAACATGACGGTTGCGATCATAGCAGCACTGATGCACCGGATCCCATCAGAACTCCGAAGTTAAGCGTGCTTGGGCAAGAGTAGTACTAGGATGGGTGACCCCCTAGGAAGTCCTCGTGTTGTACCCCCCCTTTTCATTTTTTTTCCTCCGGTTAGGGTTGCCAAGATACTTTATCCACCACATTTCTATTATCGAATCCCACGGCACCTTGGGCAAGACAAATTTGCTTCATGTGGATGTTGGGCCCGCAAACCAAGAGCGTAGGGCTTGTGACCAAGTCTCCGTCGCTCAGGTGCCCATAATTTTTGATCCGTAAGGACTTACGCGGCACACAGCATACCATTGGAAAGCACTCCGAGAGCTCTACAATGGGGGATGGATGCTTGCTCGCTGTGCCCTCTTTAAAGCCCAAAATCTAACATTTTCATCAGTTTCGGGCCACTTTTCTGATTTTGCTCTATTTTTCCGTCCCGGATAGTACGCCGTGAGTTGTTAAAAGGACGACAACCTTACTCACGGGACATTAGAGGGCCCTGCAACGTGTCGATATCTCATCTTGCGAGTATGCTGGTTTATGAATCGGATGCGTTGTCATTTAGCCCATTGGGCCTTCTGAATGGGCCATCTCTCTAGGCTGGGACTGTGAACCGTTAACACATAAAGCAATTGTGCCATCAACATGACGGGTGCGATCATACCAGCACTAATGCACCGGATCCCATCAGAACTCCGAAGTTAAGCGTGCTTGGGCAAGAGTAGTACTAGGATGGGTGACCCCCTAGGAAGTCCTCGTGTTGTACCCCCCCTTTTCATTTTTTTTCCTCCGGTTAGGGTTGCCAAGATACTTTATCCACCACATTTCTATTATCGAATCCCACGGCACCTTGGGCAAGACAAATTTGCTTCATGTGGAGGCTGGGCTAGCAAACCGAGGGTGTAGGGCTTGTGACCAGGTCTCATTCGCTCTGGTACCCATAACTTTTGATCCGTAAGGAGTTACTCTGCGCACAGCATACCGTTGCAAAGCTCTCCGAGAGCTCTACAACGGGGGCAGCCAGCTTGCTTTCTGTACCCTTTTTTCGAGCCCAAAATCGAACGTTTTCTTCATTTTTAGGCCACTTTTCTTTTTTAGATCTGTTTTTCCATCCCGGATCGTACGTTGTGAGCTGTTAAAAGGACGACAGCCTTACTCGCTTGACATTAAAGGGCCCTACAATGCGTCGATATCACGTCTTGCGAGGATGCTGCGTTGTTGAAATGGATGTGTTGTTGTTAAGCCCTTTGGGCCTTCTGAATGGGCCATCTCTCTAGGCTGGGACTGTGAACCGTTAACAAATAAAGGTATTGTGCCCTCAACGTGACGGGTGCGATCATACCACCGCTAATGCACCAGATCCCATTAGAACTTCGACGTTAAGCGTGCTTCGGCGAGAGTAGTACTAGGATGGGTGACCCCCTGTGAAGTCCTCGTGTTGCACCCCACTTTTCAATTTTTTTGCTCCGGTTAGGGTTGCCAAGATACTTTATCCACCACATTTCTATTATCCAATCCCACGGCACCTTGGGCAAGACAACTTCGCTTCACGTGGAGGCTGGGCCAGCAAACCGAGGGCGTTGGTCTTGTGACCAGGTCTCCTTCGCTCCGGTGACCATAACTTTTGATCCGCAAGGAGTTACTCTGCGCACATCATACCTTTGCAAAGATCTTTGAGAGCTCTACAACGGGTACAGTCAGCTTGCTCACTATGCCCTTTTCTGGGGCCCAAAATCGAACGTTTTCATCAGTTTCGGGCCACTTTTCTTTTTTAGCTCTGTTTTTTTGTCCCAGATCGTACGTCGTGAGCTGTTAAAGGGACGACAACCTTACTCACTGGACATTAAAGGGCCCTACAACGCATCGATATCACGTCTTACGAGGATGCTACGTTGTTGAAGCGGATGGGTTATTGTTAAGCCCATTGGGACTTCTGAATGGGCCATCTCTCTCGGCTAGGACTGTGAACCGTTAACACATAAGGGATTTGCACGCTTAACATTACGAGTGCGATCATACCAGCACAAATGCACCGGATACCATCAGAACTCCGAAGTAAAGCGTGCTTAGGCGAGAGTAGTACTAGGATGGGTGACCCCTTGGGAAGTCCTCGTGTTGCACCCCCCTTTTCAATTTTTTTTCCTCCGGTTAGGGTTCCCAAGTTACTTTATCCTCCACATTTCCATTATCGAATCCCACGACACCTTGGGCAAGACAATTTCGTTTCACGTGGAGGCTGGGCACGCAAACTGAGGGCGTAGGGCTTGTGACGAGGTCTCCGTCGCTTCGGTGACCATAACTTTTGATCTGTAAAGAGTTACGTGGCGCACAGCATACCGTTGCAAAGCTCTCCGAAGGCTCTACAACGGGGGAAGCCAACTTGCTCATTGTGCCCTTTTTAGAGCCTAAAATCGAACATTTTCATCAGTTTCGGGCCACTTTTCAATTTTTGCTCTGTTTTTCCTCCCCAAATCATACGTCGTGAGCTGTTAAAAGGACGGCAACCTTACTCGCGGGACATTAGAGGGCCCTACAACGTGTTGATATCACGTCTTGCAAGGATGCTACATTGTTGAAGTGGATGGGTTGTCGTTAAGCCCATTGGGCCGTCTTAATAGGCCATCTCTCTAGGCTGGGACTGTGAACCGTTAACACATAATGGAATTGTGCCCTCAACATGACGGGTGTGATCATACCAGCACTAATACACCGGATCCCATCAGAACTCCGAAGTTAATCGTGCTTGGGCGAGAGTAGTACTAAGAATGGTGACCCCCTGTTAAGTCCTCGTGTTGCACCCATCTTATCAATTTTTTTTGCTCCGGTTAGGGTTGCCAAGATACTTTATCCACCACATTTCTATTATCGAATCCCACGGCACCTTGGGCAAGACAACTTCGCTTCACGTGGAAGCTGGGCTACCAAACCGAGGGCGTAGGGCTTGTGACCAGGTCTCCGTCGCTCCGGTGCCCATAACTTTTGATCCATAAGGAGTTACGCGGCGCACATCATACCGTTGCAAAGCTCTTCGAGAGCTCTACGACAGGGACAATTAGCTTGCTCGTTGTGCCCTTTTTTGGAGCCCAAAGTTGAATGTTTTCATCAGTTTCGGGCCATTTTTCTTTATTTGCTCTGTTTTTGCGTCCCGGATCGTACGTTGTGAGCTGTTAAAACGACGACAACCTTATTCGCGGGACATTAGAGGGCCCTAAAATGCGTCAATATCACGTCTTGCGAGAATGCTGCGTTGTTGAAGCGGATGGGTTATCGTTAAGCCCATTGGGCCTTTTTAATAGGCCATCTCTCTAGGCTGGGACTGTGAACCGTTAACACATAAAGAAATTGTCCCCTCAACCTGACGGGTGCGATCATACTAGAACTAATGCACCAGATTCCATCAGAACTCTGAAGTTAAGTATGCTTGGGCGACAGTAGTACTAGGATGGGTGACCCCCTACAAGTCCTCGTGTTGCACCCCCTTTTTAATTTTTTTTGCTCCGGTTAGGGTTGCCAAGATACTTTATCCACCACATTTCTATTATCGAATCCCACGGCACCTTGGGAAAGACAACTTCTTTTCACGTGGAGGTTGGGCCAGCAAACCGAGGGTGTAGGGCTTATGACCAGGTCTCCTTCGCCCCGGTGCACATAACTTTTGATCCGTAAGGAGTTACGTGGCACCCAGCATACCGTTCGAAAGCTCTCTGAGAGCTCTACGACGGGGGCAGTTAGCATACTCGATGTGCCCTTTTTGGAGCCCAAAATCGAAAGTTTTCATCAGTTTCGAGCCACTTTTCTAGTTTAACTCTGTTTTTCCGTGCCGGTTCGCACGTCGTGGGCTGTTAAAAGGATGACAACCTTACTCGCGAGACATTTGAAGGCCCTACAACGCATCGATATCTCGTCTTCCGAGGATGCTGCGTTGTTGAAGTGGATGGGTTGTCGTTAAGCCCATTGGGCCTTCTGAATGGGCCGTCTCTCTAGGCAGGGACTGTGAACTGTTAACACATATAGGAATTGTGCCCTCAACATGACGGGTGCGATCATACTAGCACTAATGCATCGGATCCCATCAGAACTCCGAAGTTAAGCGTGCTTGGACGAGAGTAGTACTAGGATGGATGACCCCCTAGGAAGTCCTCGTGTTGCACCCCATTTTCAATTTTTTTTGCTCCAGTTACGGTTACCAAGATACTTTATCCACCCCATTTCTATTATCGAATCCCACGGCACCTTGGGCAAGACAACTTTGCTTCACATGGAGGCTGGGACTAAAAACCGAGTGCGTAGGGCTTGTGACCAGGTCTCCGTCGCTCTGGTGCCCATGACTTTTGATCCGGAAGGAGTTACGTGGCGCACAGCATACCGTTGGAAACCTCTCTGAGAGTTCTACAACAGCGGTAGCAAGCCTTCTCGGTTGTGCCCCTTTTTGGTGCCCAAAATTGAACTTTTTCATCAGTTTCGGACCACTTTTCTGGTTTTGATCTATTTTTTCATCCCGCATCATACGTCGTGAGCTGTTAAAAGGATGACAACCTTACTCGCGCGACATTAGTAGGCATCACAACGCGTTGATATCACGTCTTGCGAGGATGCTATGTTGTGGAAGCGAATGGGTTGTCGTTCAGCCCGTTGGGCCTTCTGAATGAGCCATCTCTCTAGGTTGGGACTGTTAATCGTTAACACATAAAGGAATTATGCCCTCAACCTGACGGGAGAGATCATACCAGCACTAATGCACCGAATCCCATCAAAACTCTGAAGTTAAGCATGCTTGGGCGAGAGTAGTACTAGGATGGGTGACCCCCTGGGAAGTCCTCGTGTTGCACCCCTCTTTTCAATTTTTCTTGATCCGGTTAGGGTTGCCAAGATACTTTATCCACCACATTTCTATTATCGAATCTCATGGCACCTTGGGCAAGACAACTTCGCTTCACGTGGAGGCCGGGCCCGCAAACCGAGGGCGTAGGGCTTGTGACCAGGTCTCCTTCGCTCCGGTGCCCATAACTTTTGATCCGTAAGGAGTTACGCGGCACACAGCATACCGTTGGAAAGCTCTCTGAGAGCTCTACGACGGGGGCAGCTAGCATACTCGCTGTACCCTTTTTGGAGCCCAAAATCGAATGTTTTCATCAGTTTTTGGCCACTTTTCTTATTTAGCTCTATTTTTCCGTCCCGGATCGTACGTCGTGAGCTATTAAAAGAACGACAACCTTACTCGTGGGACATTAGAGGGACCTACAACGCATCGATATCTCATCTTGCGAGGATTCTAGGTTGTTGTAGTGGATGGGTTATCTTTAAGCCCATTGGGCCTTCTGAATGGGCCATCTCTCTAGGCTGGGACTATGAACCATTAACACATAAAGGAATTGTGCCCTCAACATGACGGGTGCGATCATACCAGCACTAAAGCACCGGATCCCATCAGAACTCCAAAGTTAAGCGTGTTTGGGCGAGAGTAGTACTAGGATGCGTGACCCCCTGGGAAGTCCTCGTGTTGCACCCCCCTTTTCAATTTTTTTTGCTCCGGTTAGGGTTGCCAAGATACTTTATCCACCATATTTCTTTTATCGAATCCCACGGCACCTTGGGCAAGACAACTTCGCTTCAAGTGGAGGCAGGGCCAGCAAACCGAGAGCGTAGGGCTTGTGACCAGGTCTCCGTCGCTCCGGTGCCCATAACTTTTGATCCGTAAGGAGTTACGCAACGAACAGTATACCGCTGCAAAGCTCTCTGAGAGCTCTACATTGGGGGCAGCTAGCTTGCCCGTTGTGCCCTTTTTTGGAGCCCAAAATCGAATGTTTTCATCAGTTTTGGACTATTTTTTTTATTTAACTCTGTTTTTCCGTCCCTGATCGTACGTCGTGAGCCGTGAAAAGGATGACAACATTACTCGCGAGACATTAGAGGTCCTTACAACGCATTGATATCACGTCTTGCGAGGTTGCTGCGTTGTTGAAGCGGATGGGTTGTCGTTAAGCCCATTGGGCCTTCTAAATGGGCCATCTCTCTAGGCTGGGACTGTGAACCGTTAACACATAAAGGAATTGTTTCCTCAACAAGACGGGTGCGATCATACTAGCACTAATGCACCGGATCCCATCAGAATTTCGAAATTAAGTGTGCTTGGGCGAGAGTACTACTAGGATGGGTGACTCCCTAGGAAGTCCTCGTGTTGCACCCCCCTTTTCTATTTTTTTTGCTCCGGTTATGGTTGCCAAGATACTTTATCCACCACATTTCTATTATCGAATCCCACGGCACCTTGGGCAAGACAACTTCGCTTCACGTGGAGGTTGGGCCAGCAAACTGAGGGCGTAGGGCTTGTGACCAAGTCTCCGTCGCTCCGGTGCACATAACTTTTGATCCGTAAGGAGTTACGTGGCACACAGCATCCGTTCGAAAGCTCTCTGAGAGCTCTATGACGGGGGCAGTTAGCATACTCGATGTGCCCATTTTGGAACCCAAAATCGAAAGTTTTCATCAGTTTCGAGCCACTTTTCTAATTTTACTCTGTTTTTCTGTCCCGGATCGCACGTCGTGAGCTGTTAAAAGGATGACAACCTTACTCGAGAGACATTAGAGGGCCATACAATGAGTCGACATCACGTCTTGCGTGGATGCTGGGTTGTTGAAGCCGATGGGTTTTCCTTAAGCCCATTGGGCCTTCTTAATTGGCCATCTCTCTAGGCTGGGACTGTGAACCATTAACACATAAAGGAATTGTGCCTCAACATGACGGGTGCGATCATACCAGTACTAATGCACCAGATCCCATCAGAACTCCGAACTTAAGCGTGCTTGGGCGAGAGTAGTACTAGGATGGGTAACCCCCTTGGAAGTACTTGTGTTGTACCCCCCTTTCAATTTTTTTTGCTCCAGTTAGGGTTGCCAAGATACATTATCCACCACATTTCTATTATCGAATCCCACGGCACCTTGGGCAAGACAACTTCGCTTCACGTGGAGGCCGGGACCGCAAACCGAGGGCGTAGGGCTTGTGAGCAGGTCATCGTTGCTCCGGTGCCCATAACTTTTGATCCATAAGGAGTTACGCGGCGCACAGCATACTGTTGGAAAGCTCGCCGAGAGCTCTACAACGGCGATAGCTAGCTTGCTCGTTGTGCCCTTTTTTGCAGCCTAAAATCGAACGTTTTCATCAGTTTCGGACTATTTTTTTATTTAGCTCTATTTTTCCGTCCCGGATCGTACGTCGTGAGCTGTTAAAAGGATGACAACCTTATTCGCGGGACATTAGAGGGCCCTAAAATGCGTCGATATCACGTCTTGCAAGGATGCTGCGTTGTTGAAGTGGATGGGTTGTCGTTAAGCCCGTTGGGCCTTCTGAATGGGCCATCTCTCTAGGCTGGGACTGTGAACCGTTAACACATAAAGGAATTATGCCCTCAACATGACGGGTGCGATCATACCAGTACTAATGCACCGGATCCTATCAGAACACCAAAGTTAAGCGTGCTTGGGGAAGAGTAGTACTAGGTTGGGAGACCCCCTAGCAAGTCCTCGTGTTGCACCCCTATTTTCAATTTTTTTGCTCCGGTTAGGGTTGCCAAGATACTTTATCCACCAAATTTATTTTATCGAATCCCACGACACCTTGGGCACGACAACTTCGCTTCACGTGGAGGTTGGGGTCGCAAATCGAGGGCGTAGGGCTTGTGACCAGGTCTCCGTCGCTCCAGTGCCCATAACTTTTGATCCGTAAGGAGTTACGCGGCGCACAGCATACCGTTGGAAAGCACTCCGAGAGCTCTACGATGGGGGTAGCAAGCTTGCTTGCTTTGCCCTTTTTGGAGCCCAAAATCGAACGTTTTAATCAGTTTCGGGCAACTTTTTGATTTTTGCTCTGTTTTTCCATTCCGGATCGTACGTCGTGAGCTGTTAAAAGGACGACAACCATACTCGCGGGAAATTAGTGGGCCCTACAATGCGTCTATATCTCGTCTTGCAAGGATGCTGGGTTGTTGAAGCGGATGGGTAGTCGATAAGCCCATTGGGCCTTCTGAATAGGCCATCTCTCTAGGCTGGGACTGTGAACCGTTAACACATAAAGAAATTGTGCCATCAACATGACTGGTGCGATCTTACCAGTACTAATGCACCGGATCCCATCAGAACTCCGAAGTTAAGTGTGCTTGGGTGAAAGTAGTACTAGGATGGGTGACCCCCTGGGAAGTCCTCGTGTTGCACCCCCCTTTTCAATTTTTTTTGCTCCGGTTAGGGTTGCCAAGATACTTCATCCACCACATTTCTTTTATCGAATCCCACGGCACTTTGGGCAAGACAACTTCGCTTCACGTGGAGGCTAGGCCAGCAAACCGAGAGCGTAGGGCTTGTGACCAGGCATCCTTCGCTCCGGTGCCCATAACTTTTGATCCGTATGGAGTTACGCAGCACACAACATACCGTTGGAAAGCTATCCGAGAGCTCAACAACAATGGCAGCCAGCTTGCTCACTTTGAGCTTTTTTAGGGCCCAAAATCGAACGTTTTCATCAGTTTCGGGGACTTTTCTTCTTTTGCTCTGTTTTTCCGTCCCGGATCGTAAGTCATGAGCTGTTAAAAGGACGACAACCTTACTCGCAGGAAATTAGAGGGCTCTACAACTCTTCTATATCTCATCTTGCAAGGATGCTAGGTTGTTGATGCGGATGGGTTGTTGTTAAGCCCATTGGGCCTTCTGAATGGGCCATCTCTCTAGGCTGGGACTGTGAACCGTTAACAAATAAAGGAATTGTGCCCTCAACATGATGGGTGTGATCATACCAGCACTAATGCTCGGGATCCCATCAGAACTCCGAAGTTAAGTGTGCTTGGGCGAAAGTAGTACTAGGATGGGTGACCCCCTAGGAAGTCCTCGTGTTGCATACCCCTTTTCAATTTTTTTTGCTCCGGTTAAGGTTGCCAAGATACATTATCCACCACATTTCTATTATCGAATCCCACGGTACCTCGGGCAAGAGAACTTCGCTTCACGTGGAGGCTGGCCCAGCAAACTGAGGTCATAGGGCTTGTGACCAGGTATCCTTCGCTCCGGTGCCCATAACTTTTGATCCGTAAGGAGTTACGCGGCGCACAGCATACCGTTGGAAAGTTCTCCGAGAGCTCTACAACGGGGGCAGCCAGCTTGCCCGCTGTGCCCTTTTTTTGAGCACAAAATCGAACGTTTTCAACATTTTCGTTGCACTTTTCTTTCTTAGCTCTGTTTTTCTGTCCCGGATCGTATGTCATGAGCTGTTAAAAGGACGACAACCTTATTCGCGGGACATTAGAGGGCCCTACAACGCGTCGATCTCACATATTACGAGGATGTTGTGTTGTTCAAGCGGATGGGTTGTTGTTAAGCCCATTGGGCGTTCTGAATAGGCCATCTCTCTAGGCTGGGACTGTTAACCGTTAACACATAAAGGAATTGTGCCCTCAACATGATGGGTGCGATCATACCGGCACTAATGCACCGGATCCCATTAGAACACCGAAGTTAACCGTGCTTGGGCGAGAGTAGTACTAGGATGGGTGACCCCCTGGGATGTCCTCGTGTTCCACCCCCCTTTTCAATTTTTTTTGCTCCGGTTAGGGTTGCCAAGATACTTTATCCACCACATTTCTATTATCAAATCCCACGGCAACTTGGGTAAGACAACTTCGCTTCACGTGGAGGCTGGGCAAGCAAACTGAGGGTGTAGGGCTTGTGACCAGGTCCCCTTCACTCAGGTGCCCATAAATTTTGATCCGTAAAGAGTTATGCTGCGCACAGCATACCGTTGCAAAGTCCTCCGAGTGCTTTACAACATGGGTAGCTAGCTTGCTCATTGTGCCCTTTTTTGGAGCCCAAAATCGAACGTTTTCATCAGTTTCGGGCTACTTTTCATTTTTATCTCTGCTTTTCCCTCCCGCATCGTACGTCGTGAGCTGTTAAAAGGACGACAGCCTTACTCACTGGACATTAGAGGGCCCTACAATGCGTCGATATCATGTCTTGCGAGGATGCTGCGTTGTTGAAACGGATGGGTTATACTTAAGCACATTGGGCCTTCTGAATGGGCCATCTCTCTATGGGTTGTGACAGGGGTAGCAAGCTTGCTCTCTGTGCCCTTTTTGGAGCCCAAAATACAACGTTTTATCAGTTTCTGGCCACTTTTCTAATTTTGCTCTGTTTTTCCGTCCCAAATCGTAAGTCATGAGCTGTTAAAAGGACGTCAACCTTACTCGCGCGAAATTAGAAGGCTCTACAACTCGTCTATATCTCGTCCTGCAAGGATGCTGGGTTGTTGAAGCGGATGGGTTGTCGTTAAGCCCATTGGGCCTTCTGAATGGAACATCTCTCTAGGTTGGGACTGTGAACCGTTAACACATAAAGGAATTGTGCCCTCAACATGACGGGTGTGATCATACCAGCACAAATGCACGGGATCCCATCAGAACTCCGAAGTTATGTCTGCTTGGGTAAAAGTAGTACTAGGATGGGTGACCCCCTGGGAAGTCCTCGTGTTGTACCCCCTTTTTCAATTTTTTTTGCTCTGGTTAGGGTTGCCAAGATACTTTATCCCTAACATTTCTATTATCAAATCCCACTACACATTGGGGAAGACAACTTCGCTTCACGTGGAGGTTAGGCCTGAAAATCGAGGGCGTAGTCCTTGTGCCCAGGCCTCCGTCGCTCCAATGCCCAAAACTTTTGATCCGTAAAGAGTTACACGGCGCACAGCATACCGTTGGAAAGCACTCCGAGAGCTCTACGACAGGGGTAGCAAGCTTGCTCGCTGTGCCCTTTTTGGAGCCCAAAATTGAACGTTTTCTTCAGTTTCGGGCCTCTTTTCTAATTTCGCCATGTTTTCTGTCCCGGATCTTAAGTCATGAGCTTTTAAAAGGACGACAACCTTACCCGCGTGACATTAGAAGGCCCTACAACGCGTCGATATCTCATCTTGCGATGATGCTAGGTTATTGAAGCGGATGGGTTGTCGTTAAGCTCATTGGGCATTCTGAATGGGCCATCTCTCTAGGCTTGGACTGTGAACCTTTAACACATAAAGGAATTGTGCCCTCAACATGACGGGTGTGCTCATACCAGCACTAATGCACCGGATCCCATCAGAACTCTGAAGTTAATTGTGCTTGGGCGAAAGTAGTACTAGGATGGGTGGCCCCCTGGGAAGTCCTCATGTTGCACCCCCCTTTTCAATTTTTTTTGCTCCGGTTAGGGTTGCCAAGATACTTTATCCACCACATTTCTATTATCGAATCCCACGGCACCTTGGGCAAGACAACTTCGCTTCTCGTGGAGGCTGGGCCAGCAAACTGAGGGCGTAAGGCTTGTGACCAGGTAACCTTCGCTCTGGTCCCCATAACTTTTGATCCGTAAGGAGTTACGCGTCGTACAGCATACCGTTGGAAAGCTCTCCGAGAGCTCTACGACGGGGGCAGCTAGTATCCTCGCTGTGCCATTTTTTGGACCCCAAAATCGAACGTTTTCATCAATTTCGGGCTACTTTTCTTCTTTTGCTCTGTTTTTCCGTCCTGGATCGTACGTCGTGAGTTGTTAAAAGGACGAAAACCTTACTCACTGGACATTAGAGGGCTCTACAACGCGTCGATATCACGTCTTGCGAGGATGCTGCGTTGTTGAAGCGGATGGGTTGTAGTTAATCCCATTGGGCCTTCTGAATGGGCCATCTCTCTAGCTTGGGACTGTGAACCGTTAACACATAAAGGAATTGTGCCCTCAACATGACGGGTGCGATCATACCAGCTCTAATGCACCAGATCCCATCAGAACTCCGAAGTTAAGCGTGCTTGGGCGAGAGTAGTACTAGGATGGGTGATCCCCTGGGACGTCCTCGTGTTGTACCCTATTTTCAAATTTTTTTGCTCCGGTTAGGGTTGTCAAGATACTTTATCCACCACATTTCTATTATCGAATCCCACGGTACCTTGGGCAAGACAACTTCGATTAACGTAGAGGCTGGGCCAGCAAACTGAGGCGTAGGGCTTGTGACAAGGTCTCCTTCGCTCCGGTGCCCATAACTTTTGATCCGTAAGGAGTTACGCTGCGCACAGCATATCGTTACAAAGCTCTCCGAGAGCTCTACAATGGGTGCATTTAGCTTGCTCGTTCTGCCCTTTTTTGGAGCCGTAAATCGAACGTTTTCATCAGTTTCAGGCCACTTTTCTTTTTTAGCTCTATTTTTCCATCCCGGAATGTACGTCGTGAGCTGTTAAAAGGACAACAACCTTACTCGTTGGAAATTAGAGGGCCCTAAAACGCTTCGATATCTCATCTTGCGAGGATGCTGGGTTGTTGAAGTGGATGGGTAGTCGTTAAGCCCATTGGGCCTTCTAAAAGGGCCATGTCTCTAGGCTGGGACTGTGAACCTTTAACACATAAAGGAATTGTGCCCTCAACATGACGGGCGCGGTCATACCAGCACTAATGCACCGGATCCCATCAGAACTCCAAAGTTAAGCGTTCTTGGGTGAGAGTAGCACTAGGATGGGTGACCCCTTGTGAAGTCCTCGTGTTGCACCCCCCTTTTCAATTTTTTTTTCCTTCGGTTAGGGTTGCCAAGATACTTTATCCCCCACAATTCTATTATCGAATCCCACAGCACCTTGGGCAAGACAACTTCGCTTCACTTGGAGGTTGGACCCGCAAACCGAGGGCGTAGGGCTTGTAACCAGGTCTCTGTCGCTACGATGCCCTTAACTTTTGATCCGTAAGGAGTTACGTGGCGCACAACATACCGTTGGAAAGCACTCTGAGTGCTCTATGACGGGGGTAGCAAGCTTGCTTGCTGTGCCCTTTTTGGACCCTAAAATCGAACGTTTTCATCAGTTTCGGGTCACTTTTCTAATTTTGCTTTGTTTTTCCGTCCCGGATCGTACATCGAGAGTTGTTAAAAGGACGACAACCTTACTCGCGGGAGATTAGAGGGCCCTACAATTAATCGATATCTCATCTTGCGAGGATGCTGGGTTGTTGAAGCGGATGGGTTGTCGTTAAGCCCATTGGGCCTTCTGAATGGGCCATCTCTCTAGGCTGGGACTGTGAACCTTTAACACATAAAGGAATTATGCCCTCAACATGATGAGTGCGATCATAACAGCACTAATGCACCAGATCCCATCAGAACTCTGAAGTTAAGCGTGCTTGGGCGAGAGTAGTACTAGGATGGGTGACCCCTTGGGAAGTCCTCGTGTTGCACCTCCTTTTTCAATTTTTTTTGCTCTGGTTAGGGTTGCCAAGATACTTTATCCACCACATTTCTATTATCGAATTCCACGGCACCTTGGGCAAGACAATTTCGCTTCATGTGGAGGCTGGGACAGCAAACCGAGGGCATAGGGTTTGTGACCAGGTCTCCTTCGCTCCGGTGACCATAACTTTTGATCCGTAAAGAGTTACGCGGCGTACAACATACCGTTGCAAAGCTCTCCAACAGCTCTACAACGAAGGCAGCCAACTTGCTTGCTGTGCCCTTTTTTGGAGCCCAAAATCGAACGTTTTCATCAATTTCGAGCCACTTTTCTTTTTTAGCTTTGTTTTTCCGTCCCGGATCATACGTCGTGTGTGAGGCCTGACCCCGATTAGCGTGCGATACCTCATTTCGTGTGTCCTAACCTAGATTTGTGTGCCTTGACCTAGGTTTGAGAATTGGGTTCATTTTGTGTACATTACATTGAATTACATGCATTAATTTAGGATTGCGTGCATTTACTTGAAAAACGTGCGTTCGTCTCGTAGTTCGTGCCCTACCTCATAGTGCGTGCCCTAGACCTAGGAAAGCATGCCCTCACGTTGATCAAGAAACCATCTTACACAAAGCACTAGACTATTAAACAATCCTACAAAATCCACTATCAATATTATAATCCTAATTCAACTCACTAGAAGACAAAAATTCACTAAACACTAGACATTCCTTATTCTTTATTCTTTGTTCTTTTTGCACTTTCAACACACAACTAAATAACACTCAAAAGATGACAAAATTCAGAATTTTAATAGCCTTGGCCGACCACCACATCAAGTTTTATGCATGCTTGCTCAATTCCAATTTATTCTAGACAAGTTATGACAAAAACACTTATCAATGGATAAAAAAATGCTAAAAACCACCTCAATCCTCTACCTTGTTCAACCAAACAACCATTGCCCATGCTAGCATTTTAAAATCACATCTTGAAGACACAAAATCAGGAATTTTGGAAGCCCAAGGCCGAACATGCTCATCAAACTTCAAGCCCTTTGTTTTTTTTGTCATTTCTTCATTTTCCTCTCATCTAATCTCTCTCCCTCTCATTTTCTCTCTCTCTGTCGGCCTTGGCTGAGTTCTCACCATCCTTTGCTCATCTTCATCAACTCATGGTGCATCAAAACAAGAAACAACCAAAGAAACTCAAGCAAACAAGCTAGGATACGAAAATCACACATGCATGTCCTTTGAAGTCTTCATTTCGGCCCTAGGTGAGTTTTTAACCTTCCATTTATTTTCTTCTTGTTCTAACCTCATGCATGTACTAAGAGCTTGGTCACTAAGATAGGAAAAATAGAGAAAATCTAGTTGCAACCTCGGCTAGGCAAAGGAGAAGAAGAAAATTGTGCTTCGACAAGTTTTTGTGCATCCTCTTGGTTGATTGCTAAGGTGAGGGCTAAAACCTTTTGAAAATCCTTCAAAAATCCACATGCATGCTCATAAAAGTATGTCTTTGCTTCTGTACTGGAGTTATATGTTCGTTCGTAAGCTTTTGCAACCATGCATGGCAAGATCTTGGCTTGAAAGTGATGATAGGTGAAGTCGGATTGTTGATAGCTCTCTGACCAGTTTGTTTCGAGGTACGTTTAGCTACGCCAATGATGTTAACAATGCATGAAAATTGGCAGGTGACTAGTTTTGCTAGTTTTGAATATTTTTTGCAGAAATAGGCCGAAGCTAATTTGGACTCTAAGGTCCTCAAAATAGCAAATATTTAAAATGTGTCCAAATCTGGAAATCTGGAAAAATGAAGCAGGTTTTGACAAATACACTGACCTTGTAGAACGAACCATATTTGACATAGTAAATGATGTCCAAAATGGACGAACTTTGGTGTCCTTCTAGATTTGTCAGTTGGAGACATTTTTGTCAGAAATGAACTAAGGTTAAATCTGACCCTAAGGACCTCAAAAACGTCAATTATCGAAAGGTGTGCAAATCTGGACAGTTTTGTGCTATCCCACTGTTTCGGCTATATCTAATGATCCCGAATTCCAATTGATGCAAGGTTTGTTCCCAATTTTAGTTCACTTCTTAAGCATTAATTTGAAATCTTATTCACTGGAATTGGAGATTGTTTGCTTGTCTTTATGTTTGTGAGAAAACAGCCTATTGCAGTGAGGGTTTCACTTAGTTATATGCTTGGAAAAATTGTTGTAACCTCTCTTGTGGTGTTAATTGCTTGGAATTGTGGTGTTGGGATGTTGTGTGGACTGTTTTGAGTACTTGAGAGTGTTTGAATTAAATGATGCATGACTAGAGATTGATTTTGAGTTGACTTAGGGTTTAATCACACGGTTAAGCATGAAACGGAAACCCTAATGACTAGGTAGGCTTGCTAAGTGTTGATCATTTGGATATTGTGTTGAATTATATGCTTAGAAGGCTGCCCGTAAATGCCTTTATAGTCCTAAATGTAATTTTGATCATTGCATGTTGACAAATAGGCTTTTCTTGCATCCGAACCCACGTAGATGTTGTTGCAGGTTGAATAATCCTATCACCTGATTACGTGGACTTCGAAATGAGTTATATGGCTTGATTTACATGTGTTACATGGCTGCCCGTTTAATGTTCATATAACTCTATATGCCTTTCAAGTGAAATTACTTGTCTTATCGTGCCCTGCCTGTTTACTTGTCAATGTGCAATCTTATGACTGTCCGGAGGTAACCTACTTTGTTGTCCTCCTAACGTGATATGGTAATGTCATAAATGTGCACTGCATACAAGGTTGCAACCTTTCTTGTCGGCATGGTAGCGATCACGCACACCGGGCGGCATCGGGCTTGCCGGTGCACCCGTGACTACCATGGTCCCATTCTCTCTCTCGCTTGGGGGCTAGACTTCCTCGGAGAGTTGGGTCGTAGGATTTCGGGGTACATCCGGAGTACACCCACTTGGCGTGTTTGGGGGATGATTTGAAGTCGGCCGCAACAACTGATTCTGGAACTGATATGAGAGCAAAAGCTCACTGTATCCTTTTTACTATGTGTATAAGTACTCTCGCTTGGTTCTTAGAGAACCTCGGGGAGGAAAGACCGGTATTTCTGTTCATGTACTTATATTATTATTATATTCATGCTGGCAAAAGGATTTCATAAGTTGAACCGGAAAATGAGTTTCAAAACCTATTTCTCGTTCCCCCTCGCTGAGTTCTTAAGGACTCACCCTCTTTTATTATCTCAGGTGAAGAAGATCCAGAACAGGTACCCGAGGACAGTGTGCCTAATGATGAATCCTTGGAGTGATTGCCTGTTTGTGTGCTTTGCGTGATTATGGCTACTTGTGAACTTTATGCTACTTGAAGACTATTTCATTTATGTTGCTTGTTATTTGTAATGTAAAAAGACCCCCGTTGTAATTTGGGGTCTAATTTTGGTTTGTACTGATATTGCTAGACAGACACTAGACACTACTGTGATCATTTTGCTATTATTACCGCTAGTATCTATCATAGGTTACGACGTATTAGTTAAGGACTAAGAAAATGAACCTATCCAATCTTAAACAGGTACTCGCTATTAAGCTAAGATCAACAGGTACTTTTGTAACGAGGATAAACAAACAAACGAGACATAGTATCATGCTAGGTCATAAATCAAACGAGACATCGAGATAACCAATAGGCATTTCAATTGATATTAAATAGTAATCCTAGTTGGAATTGAAACTTGAGATCAGAAAAATCTGAGGCATTTAGAGAATAAGGCCAAACCAAATAGTCCAATTACAGCCGTCATGCTTCCGATTTTTCAGAAAACTTTAGAGTCTAGACTCAAACGATAAGTGTTAAATCTTCATAAATGGTTAAGTATGTGACATGTCCTGAACGTTTAGATCATACCCTAGTCTAACCTTATAGACCGGGTTGGGGCGTGACACCTTATAATTAGAATGGTATCAGAGCTTAGATTGCTTAAGCCGCGTTTAACTCTCGGACTGTGGGTAGAGCCCTAAGATAATTAGGATGGCTTGTTTATGTGTTATTGTATGATAAATGTGCCTTCTATGTTTTATGTGTTTAAGTGATTAACATGCCTCAATTGTCTCTAGGATTGTATCTATATTATGCTGCATATCTTACACATTAAATTCTTAATTTTCATATTCCAATAAATTGTGCATCGTAATCTGTACCTATAGATGGCTGGCCCTAGTACCCGTACTACTAGTAGGAGCGGTGAACCCCAAGAGACCGGAGATGCCTATCAAACTAATCCCGGTATAGCTATGTTTAATATGATGGAAAATGCCATGGATCGCGTATCACGAGTGATGGAGCGCCAAGATGCACGTGAAGCCAACAACAACAACAACAACAGGAATGAGGGTAACCACGGGAGACATAGCAGAATGAGGGAGTTCCTTGACTTTCGCCCATCTAAATTCCACAGGGAAGTTGATGATGAGAAATCAGAGGCTTAGCTATCCGAGATCGAGAAGATTTTCAGGCCACTTGATTATACTGATGAAGAAAAGGTAGAGTTTGCTGTGTTTCTGTTGCACGGGGATGCCGAGCATTTGTGGTACACTGTAGAAGCACTGTGGGAAATTGATCAGACACCTCGCTTGTGGGGTAATTTCGTTAAGGCATTTAAGGAGAAATATGTACCTGCAGTCTCCAGGCAGGGGCGGGCTGAGGAGTTCATGCACTTGACCTGGGGTAACATGACGGTGGCCTAGTACGAGGCTCGTTTTGACCGACTGTCCTGTTATGCTCAATATATGGTTAGTACTCCGGAGGTGAAGATGTGGAAATTTACTACTGGATTGAGGCCAGAGATTCAGGACCAGTTGGCTTCTCATGACTTCGATACCTATTCTGCTTTCTTTGCTGCTGCCTCTCGAGTTGAGAAGAGGAAACTAGATGGAGCTGGTTCGAGTCAGCCGAACAAGAAACCATACCAGCCTCTAGGTCAGCAGAGGAAATTTCAGAGTCAGAGTCGTAATCAGGGCCCGAGCCAGAACAAGCCAGTGAATAACCGTGGCCCGATGAAAGCGCCATCAGCCTCTTCCGCCCGCGGATCCACAGGTGGTTCACCTGCTACTCAGTCCGTCAGCTGTTCTTATTGTGACAGGAAGGGGCATACCGAGGCCCAGTGTTGGAGGAAGTCGGGACGATGTATGAGATGTGGTAATGATCAGCATCAGATCAAGGATTGCCCTAAACGGCAGGCAGGGCAGAATCAGGGTAAACCAGCTGGTAGAGGCAAGACTCCAGTTCCTAGAGTTCAGGCTCGAGCCTATGCTATTGAGTGCGAGGAGATTCCAAATGAGACCGCTGTTGTTGAAGGTACATTCTTCATACTGAATCAACCTATTAGGGTGTTAATTGATCCAGGTGCTACTCATTCATTTATTACTCCCTTATGTGTGGAACGTGTGAAACTGAAAGTTGTATGTTTGCCATACGAAGTAGAAGTTGGTACTCCAATGGGTTCTAAACTTGTTACTAGCTCAGCTTGTAAAGCATGTAAAATCCAAATTAAGGATAGGGAATTCTCAGCCAATCTTATTGTATTACCTTTTTGAGAATATGAGATCATTTTAGGGATGGACTGGCTGGCAAAACATCATGTCCAACTAGATTGCCGGGCGAAGATTATTACGTTCTGGGTACCTGATCAACCAATACTGGAGGTAATGGGTCGAAGAGATTTCACTGGGAGTTCCATCATTTCATCTACGAAAGTAGTGAAGTCCTTGAGAAAAGGGTGTAGCGGATACTTAGCTTACCTTATCAACAAGCCGTCGGATAAAGCTAGGTTGGAGGAGATGCTTGTGATCAAAGACTATGCAGATGTGTTTCTAGAAGAATTACCCAGTTTACCCCCAAAATCGGGAGATCGAGTTCGTTATAGAGCTACTACCTGGCACGCAACCGATATCTAAAGCTCCCTATCGTATGGCACAGGCCGAGCTATAAGAATTTAAGGACCAATTGCAAGGATTGTTGAAGAAGGGGTTTGTTCAACCAAGTTCTTCACCGTGGGGTGCACCAGTTCTATTTGTAAAGAAGAAAGACGGAACGTTGAGGCTATGCATCGACTACCGAGGACTGAACCAAGTGACTGTCAAGAATAAATACCCACTTCCACTGATCGATGAGTTATTTGATCAACTGCAAGGAGCCAAAGTGTATTCGAAACTCGACTTGAGGCAAGGGTATTATCAGTTGCGGATCAAAAAGGAAGATGTGCCTAAAACGGCTTTCAGGATGAGATATGGGCATTATGAATATGTGGTGATGCCTTTTGGACTAACTAATGCCCCTACAGCTTTTATGGATTTGATGCACAGGGTGTTTCAACCCTACTTGGACCAATTTGTGGTGATCTTCATTGATGATATTTTGGTATACTCAAAATCTGAGGCGGAGCATGAGCAACATCTGCGGTTGGTACTGCAGAAACTTCGAGAGCATCAATTGTATGCAAAGTTTAGCAAGTGTGAATTTTGGTTGCAGCATATTGCATTTTTGGGGCATATCATATCCCAAGAGGGAATAGCGGTGGATCCAGCAAAGATAGATGCAGAGATGCTTGAAAGAAGCCGGAGAATGTTACAGAGGTTCGGAGTTTTCTTGGTCTAGCCAGCTATTATCGGAGATTCGTGAAAGATTTCTCTAAGATTGCAGGACCACTTACAAAGCTCACTCAAAAGAAAACAAAGTTCGTGTGGGATGATAAGTGTGAGAACAGCTTCCAAGAATTGAAGAAAAGATTGACTACCGTACCTGTTCTTGCATTGCCTGAAGGGAGTCAAGGTTTTGTAATCTATAGCGATGCTTCCAAAGAAGGATTGGGTTGTGTGTTGATGCAAAATGGAAGGGTGATTGCATATGCTTCTAGGAAACCAAAGTCGTATGAAGTGAATTACCCAACGCATGATTTGGAGTTAGCGGCTATTGTGTTTGCACTCAAGAAATGGAGGCATTATTTGTGGGGTAACAAGTTTGAGGTATTTTCTGATCATAAGAACTTGAAATACTTGTTCTCTCAAAAGGAGTTGAATATGAGGCAAAGGCGGTGGATGGAGCTTTTGGATGATTATAACTGCTCAATCAATTATGTGCCCAGTAAAGCGAATGTAGTTGCAGACGCCTTAAGTAGGAAAACAAGCATGGCAAGACTTGAAGTGAAGGTACAGTAGTTGTTGGAGGAAGCATTTTTGTGGAAATCACAATTGACTCGGGAAGGGTTACTTTTTTCCACTACACAAGTTCAATCGACCTTGTTGTCTGAGTTACGGGAGGCTCAACAGAAGGACCAACAATTTCAGAAGATTAAAGAAAGCAACACGGATTTCAAGTTTCATGACGATGGTATTTGGAGGTTTAGGAACCGGATTTGTGTTCCCAATGAGCCAGAGTTGAAAAAGAAGATTCTTGTAGAAGCCCAGAAGCTAAGATATACTATTCACCCCGGCGGAACGAAGATGTACCGGGATTTGAAGCAACACTATTGGTGGAATCACATGAAAAGAGAAATTGCGGAGTTTGTGGCACGGTGTTTGACTTGCCAGAGAGCCAAAGCGGAACATCAACGCCCCGTAGGTTTACTTCAGCCGTTGGAGATTCTTCAATGGAAATGGGAACATATAACTATGGATTTTATTATGGACCTACCCAGATCACAAAAGGGTTATGACGCTATCTGGGTCATTGTGGATAGATTGACTAAGTCGGCACACTTTTTACCGATGAACAAAGAGGATAGTCCTGAGAAATTGGGAGATATGTATGTGGCGGAGATTGTAAAATTGCACGGGATGCCTGTGAGTATTGTATCGGATAGGGATCCTCGTTTTACTTCCCGATTTTGGAAGAGATTGCAAGAAGCTTTGGGAATGAAGTTGAGTTTCAGCACGGCTTATCACCCTCAGACTGATGGACAATCGGAGAGGACTATTCAGATTTTGGAGGATATGCTGAGGGTGTGTGTTTTGGATTTCGGAAAAGGTTGGGAGAAATATCTGTCTCTAGCGGAGTTGACTTATAATAATAATTATCAGGCCACTATCGCGATGGCCCCATTTGAGGCTCTGTATGGACGTAAGTGTCGATCCCCAATTTATTGGGATGAAGTAGGTGAGACGAAGACTTTTGACCCGACCCTCTTACCTGAACTTATGAAGACTGTTGATAATATCCACCTCATCCGGAAACGGATGCTTACCGCCCAGAGCAGGCAAAAGAGTTATGCAGACCGACGGAGACGGAGTCTCGAGTTCGAGGTTGGCGACAAGGTGTTCTTGAAGATATCACCCCGGAGGGGACTGATTAGACATGGCAAGGGTGAAAAGTTGAGCCCGAGGTTTGTAGGGCCATTTGAGATAATTGAGAAGGTTGGCAAGTTGGCGTATCGCCTAGTACTACCCCAGAACCTCTCCAATATTCACGACGTCTTTCATGTTTCGATGCTGCGGAAGTATCATCCTGATCCATCACACATCTTGGAGCCAGAGCCGTTGCAGCTTCGGGAGAACTTGTCTTACGAGGAGAAGCCCATTCGGATCCTAGACCAGCAGGATCGGGAGTTGCGTAACAGAACTATACCAATGGTGAAAGTGCTGTGGGATTACCATAGAGTTGAAGAAGCAACGTGGGAAAGGCGAGACCAGATGGAGCAACAATATCCAGCTTTATTTCAAGGTAATATTGAATTCCGGGATGAAATTCTTTTAAGGAGGGAAGGATGTGAGGCCTGACCCCGATTAGCGTGCGATACCTCATTTCGTGTGTCCTAACCTAGATTTGTGTGCCTTGACCTAGGTTTGAGAATTGGGTTCATTTTGTGTACATTACATTGAATTACATGCATTAATTTAGGATTGCGTGCATTTACTTGAAAAACGTGCGTTCGTCTCGTAGTTCGTGCCCTACCTCATAGTGCGTGCCCTAGACCTAGGAAAGCATGCCCTCACGTTGATCAAGAAACCATCTTACACAAAGCACTAGACTATTAAACAATCCTACAAAATCCACTATCAATATTATAATCCTAATTCAACTCACTAGAAGACAAAAATTCACTAAACACTAGACATTCCTTATTCTTTATTCTTTGTTCTTTTTCTACTTTCAACAAACAACTAAATAGCACTCAAAAGATGAAAAAAATCAGAATTTTAATAGCCTTGGCCGACCACCACATCAAGTTTTATGCATGCTTGCTCAATTCCAATTCATTCTAGACAAGTTATGACAAAAATACTTATCAATGCATAAAAAAATGCTCAAAACCACCTCAATCCTCTACCTTGTTCGACCAAACAACCATTGCCCATGCTATCATTTTAAAATCACATCTTGAAGACACAAAATCAGGAATTTTGGAAGCCCAAGGCCGAACATGCTCATCAAACTTCAAGGCCTTTGTTTTTTTTTTTGTCATTTCTTCATTTTCCTCTCATCTTCTCTCTCTCCCTCTCATTTTCTCTCTCTCTCTCAGCCTTGGTTGAGTTCTCACCATCCTTTGCTCATCTTCATCAACTCATGGTGCATCAAGACAAGCAACAATCAAATAAACTCAAGCAAACAAGCTAGGATACGAAAATCACACATGCATGTCCTTTGAAGTCTTCATTTCGGCCCTAGGTGAGTTTTTAGGCTTCCATTTCTTTTCTTCTTGTTCTAACCTCATGCATGTACTAAGATCTTGGTCACTAAGCTAGGAAAAATAGAGAAAATCTAGTTGGAACCTCGGCTAGGCAAAGGAGAAGAAGAAAATTGTGCTTCAACAAGTTTTTGTGCATCCTCTTGGTTGATTGCTAAGGTGAGGGCTAAAACCTTTTGAAAATCCTTCAAAAATCCACATGCATGTGCATAAAAGTATGTCTTTGCTTCTGTACTTGAGTTATATGTTCGTTCATAAGCTTTTGCAACTATGCATGGCAAGATCTTGGCTTGAAAGTGATGATAGGTGAAGTCGGATTGTTGACAGCTCTCTGACCAGTTTGTTTCGAGGTAAGTTTAGCTAGGAAATTGATGTTGAAAATGCATGAAAATTGGTATGTGACTAGTTTTGCTAGTTTTTAACATGTTTTTCAGAAATAGGCCGAAGCTAATTTTTACTCTAAAGTCCTCCAAATAGCAAATCTTTAAAATGTGTCCAAATATGGAAATCTGGAAAAATGAAGCAGGTTTTGACAGATGCACTGACCTTGTAGAACGAACCATATTTGACTCAGTAAATGATGTCCAAAATGCAAGAAATTTGGTGTACGGCTATATGTTTCAGTTCTAGACATTTTTGTCAGAAATGGACTAAGGCTAAATCGTACCCTAAGGACCTAAAAAATGTCAATTATCGAAATGTGTGCAAATCTGGAGAGTTTTGTGCTATCCCACTGTTTCGGCTATAACTAATGATCCCGAATTCCAAATGATTCAAGGTTTGTTTCTGATTTTAGTTCACTTCTTAAGATTTAATTTGACATCTTATTCACTGGAATTGGAGATTTTTTGATTATCTTAATGTTTCTGAGAAAACAGCCTATTGCAGTGAGGGTTTCACTTAGTTATATGCTTGGAAAAATTGTTGTAACCTCTCTTGCGGTGTTAATTGCTTGGAATTGTGGTGTTGGGATGTTGTGTGGACTGTTTTAGTACTTGAGGATGTTTGAATTAAATTATGCATGACTAGAGATTGATTTTGAGTTGACTTAGGGCTTAATCACACGGTTAAGCATGAAACGGAAACCCTAATGACTAGGTAGGCTTGCTAAGTGTTGATCATTTAGATATTGTGTGGAATTATATGCTTAGTAGGCTGCCCGTAAATGCATTTATAGTCCTAAATGTAATTTTGATCATTACATGTTGACAAATAGGCTTTTCTTGCATCCGAACCCACGTAGATGTTGTTGCATGTTGAATCATCCTATCACCTGATTACGTGGACTTCGAAATGAGTTATATGGCATGATTTACATGTGTTACATGGCTGCCCGTTTAATGTTCATATAACTCTATATGCCTTTCAAGTGAAATTACTTGTCTTATCGTGCCCTGCCTGTTTACTTGTCAATGTGCAATCTTATGACTATCCGGAGGCAATCTACTTTGTTGTCCTCCTAACGTGATATGGTAATGTCATAAATGTGCACTGCATACAAGGTTGCAACCTTTCCTGTTGGTATGGTAGCGATCACGAACACCGGGCGGCATCGGGCTTGCCGGTGCACCAGTGACTACCATGGTCCCATTCCCTCTCTCGCTTGGGGGCTAGACTTCCTCGGAGAGTTGGGTCATAGGATTTCGGGGTACATCCGGAGTACACCCATTTGGCGTGTTTGGGGGATGATTTGAAGTCGGCCACAACAACTGATTCTGGAAATGATCTGAGAGCAAAAGCTCACTATATCCTTTTTACTATGTGTATAAGTACTCTCGCTTGGTTCCTAGAGAACCTCGGGGAGGAAAGACCGGTATTTCTGTTCCTGTACTTATATTATTTTTATATTCATGCTTGCAAAAGGATTTCATAAGTTGAACCGGAAAATGAGTTTCAAAACCTATTTCTCGTTCCCCCTCGCTGAGTTCAAAAGGACCCACCCTCTTTTATCATCTCAGGTGAAGAAGATCTAGAACGGGTACCCGAGGACGGTGTGCCTAACGATGAATCCTTGGAGTGATTTCCTGTTTGTGTGCTTTGCGTGATTATGGCTACTTGTGAACTTTATGCTACTTGAATACTATTTCCTTTATGTTGCTTGTTATTTGTGATGTAAAAAGACCCCCGTTGTAATTTCGAGTCTAATTTTGGTTTGTACGGATATTGCTAGACAGACACTAGACACTACTGTGATCGTTTTGCTATTATTACCGCTAGTATCTATCATAGGTTACGACGTATTAGTTAAGGACTAAGAAAATGAACCTATCCAATCTTAAACAGGTACTCGCTATTAAGCTAAGATCAACAGGTACTTTTGTAACGAGGATAAACAAACAAACGAGACATAGTATCATGCTAGGTCATAAATCAAACGAGACATCGAGATAACCAATAGGCATTTCAATTGATATTAAATAGTAATCCTAGTTGGAATTGAAACTTGAGATCAGAAAAATTTGAGGCGTTTAGAGAATAAGGCCAAACCAAAGAGTCCAATTACAGCCGTCATGCTGCCGGTTTTCCGGAAAACTTTAGAGTCTAGACTCAAACGATAGGTGTTAAATCTTCATAAACGGTTAAGTATGTGACATGTCCTGAACATTTAGATCACACCCTAATCTAACCTTATAGGCCGGGTTGGGGCGTGACATCGTGAGCTGTTAAAAGGACGACAACCTAACTCGCTGGATGTCAGAGGGCCCTACAATGTGTCGATATAATGTCTTGCGAGGATGCTGCGTTGTTGAAGCGGATGGGTTGTTGTTGATCCCATTGGGCCTCAATATGACGGGTACGATCATACCAGCACTAATGCACCGGATCCCAACAGAACTCCAAATTTAAGCGTGCTTGGGCGAGAGTAGTACTAAGATGGGTGACCCCCTGGGAAGTCCTCGTGTTGTACCCCCTTTTTCAATTTTTTTTGCTCCGGTTAGGGTTGCCAAGATACTTTATCCACCACATTTCTATTATCGAATCCCACGGCACCTTGGGCAAGACAAATTCGCTTCACGTGGAGGCTGGGCCCGCAAACCGATGGCGTAGGGCTTGTGACCAGGTCTCCATCGCTCCGGGGACCACAACTTTTGATCCGAAAGGAGTTACGCGGTGCACAGCATACCGTTGGAAAGCACTCTGAGAGCTCTACGACGGGGGCAGCTAGCTTGCTCGTTGTGCCCTTTTTGGAGCCCAAAATCGAACGTTTTCATTAGTTTCGGGCCACTTTTTTGGTTTTGCTCTATTTTTCCATCCCGCATCGTATGTCGTGAGTGTTTAAAAGGATGAGAACCTTACTCGCGGGACATTAGAGGGCCCTACAACGCGTCGATATCTCGTCTTGCGAGGATGCTGGGTTGTTGAAGCGGATGGGTTGTCGTTAAGCCCATTGGGCCATCTGAATGGGCCATCTCTCTAGGCTGGGACTGTGAACCGTTAACAAATAAAGCAATTGTGCCTCAACCTGACGAGTGCGATCATTCCAGCACTAATACACCGGATCCCATCAGAACTCCGAAGTTGAGCATGCCTGGGCGATAGTAGTACTAAAATGGGTGCCCCCCTTCGAAGTCCTTGTGTTGCCCCCCCATTTTCAATTTTTTTTCCACGGTTACGCTTGCCAAGATACTTTATCCACCACTTTTCTATTTTTGAATCCCACGACACCTTGGGCATGACAACTTCGCTACACGTGGAGGCTGGGCCAGCAAACCAGGGGCGTAGGGCTTGTGACAAGGTCACCTTTGCTCCAGTGCCCATAACTTTTGATCCGTAAGGAGTTACACGACGCACAGCATACCGTTGCAAAGCTCTCTGAGAGATCTACACCGGGGGCAGCCAGCTTGTTTGCTATGCCCTTTTTTGGAGCCCAAAATAGAACATTTTCATCAGTTTTGGGCCACTTTTCTTTTTTAGCTCTGTTTTTCCGTCCCGAATTGTATGTCGTGAGCTGTTAAAAGGACGACAACCTTACTTGCGGGAAATTAGAGGGCCCTACAATGCGTCGATATCATGTCTTGTAAGGATGCTACGTTGTTGAAGCGGATGGGTATTTGTTAAGCCCATTGGGCCTTCTGAATGGGCCAACCGTTAACACATAAAGAAATTGTTCCCTCAACATGATGGGTGCGATCATACCAGTACTAATGCACCGGATCCCGTCAGAACTCCGAAGTTAAGCGTGCCTGGGCGAGAGTAGTACTAGGATGGGTGACCCCTTGGGAAGTACTTGTGTTGCACCCCCCTTTTCAATTTTTGTTGCTCCGGTTAGGGTTGCCAAGATACTTTATCCATCACATTTCTATTATCGAATCCCACGGCACCTTGGGCAAGACAACTTCGCTTCACGTGGAGGTTGGGCTCGCAAACCGAGGGCATAGGGCTTGTGACCAGGTCTCCCTCGCTCCTATGCCCATAACTTTTGATCCGTAAGGAGTTACGCAGCTCACAGCATACCGTTGCAAAGCTCTCCAAGAGCTCTACGACGAGGCCAGCGAGCTTGCTCGCTATACCCATTTTTGGAGCCCAAAATCGAACGTTTTCATCAGTTTTGGGCCACTTTTCTTCTTTTGCTCTATTTTTTCATCCCGGATCATCCGTCGTGAGCTGTTAAAAGGATGACAACCTTACTCGCGGGACATTAGAGGGCCCTACAATGCGTCGATATCACATCTTGCGAGGATGCTCTGTTCTTGAAGCGGATGGGTTGTCGTTAAGCCCATTAGGCCTTCTGAATGGGCCATCTCTCTAGGCTGGGACTGTGAACAATTAACACAAAAAGGAATTGTGCCCTCAACGTGACCGGTGCGATCATACCTGTACTAATCCACTGGATCCAATTAGAACTCCGAACTTAACCGTGCTTGGGCGAGAGTAGTACTAGGATGGGTGACCCCCTGGGAAGTCCTCGTGTTGCACCCCCCTTTTCAATTTTTTTTGCTTCGGTTAAGGTTGCAAAGATACTTTATCCACCACATTTCTATTATCGAATCCCACGGCACCTTAGGCAAGACAACTTCGCTTCACTTCACGTGGAGGCTGGGCCCGCAAATCGAGGGCATACGGCTTGTGACCAGGTCTCCGTCGCTCCGGTGCCCATAACTTTTGATCCGTAAGGAGTTACGCGGTGCACAGTATACCGTTGCAAAACTCACCGAGAGCTCTACGACGAGGGCAGCCAGGTTGCTCGCTATGCCCATTTTTGGAGCCCAAAATCGAACGTTTTCATCTGTTTCGGGCCACTTTTCTTCTTTTGCTCTGTTTTTCTATCCCGGATCGTGCGTCATAAGCTGTTAAAAAGATGACAACCTTACTCGCGGGACATTAGAGGGCCCTACAACGTGTCGATATCATGTCTTGCGAGGATGCTGCGTTGTTGAAGCGGATGGGTTGTCGTTAAGCCCATTAGACCTTCTGAATGGGCCATCTCTCTAGGCTGGGACTGTGAACCGTTCACACATAAAGGAATTGTGCCCACAACATGACGGGTGCGATCATACCAGTACTAATGCACCGGATCCCATCAGAACTCCGAAGTTAAGCATGCTTGGGCGAGAGTAGTACAAGGATGTGTGACCCCTTGAGAAGTCCTCGTGTTGCACCCCTCTTTTCAATTTTTTTGCTCCGATTAGGGTTGCCAAGATACTTTATCCGCCACATTTCTATTATAGAATCCCACGGCACCTTGGGCAAGATAACTTCGCTTCACTTCACGTGGAGGCTGGGCCAGCAAACCGAGGGCGTAGGGCTTGTGACCAAGTCTCCGTCGCTCCGGTGCCCATAACTTTTGATCCGTAAGGAGTTAATCGGCACACAGCATACCGTTGCAAAGCTCTCTGAGAGCTCTACGACGAGGGCAGCTAGCGTGCTCACTGTCCCCATTATTGGAGCCCAAATTCGTACGTTCTCATCAGTTTCGGGCCACTTTTCTTCTTTTGCTCTATTTTTTGTCCCGGATCGTACGTCGTGAGCTGTTAAAAGGACGAAAACGTTTCTCGCGGGACATTAGAGGGCCCTACACCGCGTCGATATCACGTCTTGTGAGGATGCTGCGTTGTTGAAGCGAATGGGTTATCGTTATGCCCATTGGGCCTTCTGAATGGGCCATCTCTCTAGGCTGGACTGTGAACCGTTAACACATAAAGGAATTGTGCCCTCAACATGACGGGTGTGATCATACTAGCACTAATGCACCGGATCCCATTAGAACTCCGAAGTTAAGCGTGCTTGGGCGAGAATTGTACTAGGATGGGTGACCCCCTGGGAAGTCCTCGTGTTGAACCCCCTTTTTCAATTTTTTGCTCCGGTTAGGGTTGCCAAGATACTTTTTCTACCACATTTCTATTATCGAATCCCACGACACCTTGGGCAAGAGAACTTTGCTTCACGTGGAGGCTGGGCCAGCAAACCGAGGGCATAGGGCTTGTGACCAGGTCTCCGTCGCTCTGGTGCCCATAACTTTTGATCCATAAGGAGTTACGCAGTGCACAACATACCGTTACGAAGCTCTCTGAGAGCTCTACGAAGGGGGCAGCGAGCTTGCTCAATGTGCCCTTTTTGGAGCCCAAAATCGAATGTTTTCTTCAGTTTCAGGCCACTTTTCTTCTTTTGCTATGTTTTTCCGTCCCGGATCGTACGCCGTGAGTTGTTAGAAGGATGACAACCTTACTCGTAGGACATTAGAGGGCCCTACAACGCGTCGATATCACGTCTTGCGAGGATGCTGCATTGTTGAAGCGGATGGGTTGTCGTTAAGCCGATTGGGCCTTCTGAATGGGACATCTCTCTAGGCTGGTACTGTGAACCATTAACACATAAAGGAATTGTGCCGTCAACGTGACGGGTGCGATCATACCAGCATTAATGCACCGGATCCCATCAGAACTCTGAAGTTATGCGTGCTTGGGCGAGATTAGTACTAGGATGGGTGACCCTTTAGGAAGTCCTCGTGTTGCACCCCCTTTTTCAATTTTTTTTGCTCCTGTTAGGGTTGCCAAGATACTTTATCCACCACATTTCTATTATCGAATCCCACAACACCTTGGGCAAGACAAATTCGCTTCATGTGGAGGCTGGGACCGCAAACTGAGGGCATAGGGCTTGTGACCAGGTCTTCGTCGCACCGGTGCCCATAACTTTTGATCCGTAAGGAGTTACGCGGCGCACAGCATACCGTTGCAAAGCTCTTTGTGCGCTCTACGATGGGGGCAGCCATCTTGCTCGCTATGTGTCACACCCCAACCCGACCTATGACGTTAAACTAGGGTGTGATCTAAACATTCAGGTCATATCACATACTTAACCATTTATGAAGATTTAACACTTAACATTTTGGCCTAAACTCTAAAATTTTCCAGAAAACCGGCAGCATAACGGCTGTAATTGGGCTCTTTGGTTTGACCTAATTCTCTAAACGCCTCAAAATTTACCATCTGAAATTCATTTCCAACTAAGATTACTATTTACCATCAATTGAAATGCCTACTGGTTGTCTTGATGTCTAGTTTGATTAATAACCTAGCAGGATACTATGTCTCGTTCGTTTGTTAATCCTTGTTACAAAAGTACCTGTTGATCTTAGCTTAACAACGTGTACCTTCTTAAGATTTGATCGGTTCATTTTACTTAGCCTTTACCTAATATTTCACAATCCTATTATAGATACTAGTAGTAGTAATAGCAAAACGATCATAGTAGTGTCTAGTGTCTGTCTAGTTAATATTAGTGCAAACCAAAATTAGACCCCAAATTACAACGGGGGTCTTTTACATTACGAATAACAAGCAACATAAAGGAAATAGTCTTCAAGTAGCATATAGTCCACAAGTAGCCATAATCACACAAAGCACACAAGACAGGCAATTACTCTAAGGAATCATTGTTAGGCACATCGTCCTCCAGTACCTGTTCTTGATCTTCTTCACATGAGATGATAAAAGAGGGTGAGTCCTTATGAACTCAGCGAGAGGGAACGAGAAATAGGTTTCGAAACTCATTTTCCAGTTCAACTTATGAAAATCCTTTTGCAAGCACGAATATAACACAATTAAGTACATAATAATAATATAAAAGTAAGGAACACAATTACCCGTCTTTCCTCACCGAGGTTCTCTAGGAACCAAGCGAGAGTACTTATACACATAGAAAAAGGATACGGTGAGCTTTTGCTCTCAATTCATTTCCAGAATCAATTGTTGCGGCCGACTTCAATTCATCCCCTTAACACGCCAAGTGGGTGTACTCCGGATGTACCCAGAAATCCTACGACCCAACTCTTCGAGGAAGTCTATCCCCCAAGCGAGAGAGGGAATAGGACCATGATAGTCACGGGTGCACCGGCAAGCCCGATGCCGCCCAGTGTGCGTGATCGCTACCATGCCAAAATGAAAGGTTGCAACCTTGTATGAAATGCACATTTATGACATTTAATATATCACATTAGGAGGACAACAAAGTAGGTTGCCTCCGGACAGTCATAAGATTGCACATTTACAAGCAAACAAGCGAGACACGAATAGACAAGTAGTTTCACTGGAAAAGCATATGGAGTTATATGAACATTAAACGGACAGCCATGTAATGCACATAAATCAAGTCATATAACTCAATTCAAAGTCCACGTAATCAAATAATAAGATTATATAACATGCAACAACATCTACGTGGGCTCGGATGCAAGAAAAGCCTATTTGTCAACATGCAATGGTCAAAATCACATTTAGGACTATAAGGGAAACTACGGGCAGCCTACTAAGCATATAATTCCACACAATATCCAATGATCAACACTTAACAAGCCTACCTAGTTATTAGGGTTTCCATTTCGTGCTTACCCGTGTGATTAAATCCTAAGTCAACTCAAAATCAATCTCAAGCCATGCATCAATTAATTCAAACATCCCCAAGTACTCAAAAAAGTCCACACAACATCCCAATGTCACAATCCCAAGCAATCAATGCCACAAGAGAAGTTGTAACAATTTTTCTAAGCATATAACCAAGTGAAACCCTCACTGCAATAGGATGTTTTCTCACAATCACTAAGATAAGAAAACAATCTCCAATTCCAGTGAATAAAATGTCAAATTAAATCTTAAGAAGTGAACTAAAATTAGAAACAAACCTTGCATCATTTGGAGTTCGGGATCATTAGTTATAGCCGAAACAGTGGGATAGCACAAAACTGTCCAGATTTGCACACATTTCAATAATTGATGTTTTTGAAGTCCTTAGGGTCAGATTTAGCCTTAGTCCATTTCTGAAAAAAATGTCCAGAACTGAAAAACCTAGCAGAACACCAAATTTCATGCATTTTGGACATCATTTAATAAGTAAAATCGGATTCGTTCTACAAGGTCAGTGCATCTGCCAAAACCTGCTTCATTTTTCCAGATTTCCAGATTTGGACACATTTTAATGATTTGCCATTTTGAGGACCTTAGAGTCGAAATTAGCTTTGCCCTATTTCTGCGAAAAATATTCAAAACTGGCAAAACTAGTCACCTACAAATTTTCATGTATTTTCAACATCATTTGCATAGCCAAACTCACCTCGAAACAACAGATCAGAGAGCTGTCACATAATCCGATTTCACCTATCATCATCTTCAAGCCAAAATCTTGCCATGCATGGTTGTAAAAGCTTATGAACGAACATATAACTCAAAAACAGAAGCAAAGACATACATTTATGAGCATGCATGTGGATTTTTGAAGGATTTTCGAAAGGTTTTAGCCCTCACCTTAGCAAATCAACCAAGAAGATGCTCAAAACTTGTTGAAGCACAAATTTCTTCTTCTTCTTTGCCTAGCCGAGATTCCAACTTGATTTTCTCTATTTTTCCTAGCTTAGTGACCAAGCTCTTAGTACATGCATTTCTTTAGAACAAGGAGAAAAGAAATGAAAGCTTAGAAACTTACCTAGGGCCGAAATGAAGACTCAAGAGCTTCCATGTGAGTTTTCTTGCAACCTAGCTAGCTTGGTTGAGTTCCTTTGCTTGTGGCTTGCCTTGATTAACCTTAGGATGACGAAGATGAGCTAAGAAGTTGAGAAACTCAGCCAAGGCCAAGAGAGGGAGAGAAAAATGAGAGGGAGAGAGAGAAGATGAGAGGAAAATGAAGAAAGGACAAAGAATGAAGGCCTTTTGCAAGTTTGATGCATATGGTCGGCCTTGAGCTTGGTGATTCAGCTTTTTTGTGTCTTCAAGGTGTAATTTAAAATTGCTAGCATGGGCAAGGAGTGTTTGGTCGAGCAAGGTGGAGATTTGAGGAGGTTTGGAGCAATTTTTTTATGCATTTGTTAAGTGTTTTTGTCATAACTTGTCTAGAATCAATTTGAATTGAGCATGCATGGTCACCACATAGTGGTCGGCCAAGGCTAATAGAAATCTGATTTTTTTGTCATCTTTTGCGTACTATTTAATTGGGTGTTGGAAGTGCAAAAAGAATAAGGAATAAAGAATGAGAAATGCTTAGTGTTTAGTGAAATTTTGTCTTCTAGTCAGTTGAATTAGTGATTTAATAATAGTTAGTGGATTTTTTAGGATTAATTAATGACCTAGTGCTTCGTGTAAGATGCTTTCTTGATTAGCATGAGGGCACGCTTTTCTAGGTCTAGGGCACGCACTACGAGATAGGGCACGCATTACGAGACGAAATGCACATTTTTCAAGTAAATGCACGCAAATCTAAATGAATGCACGTAATTCAATGCAAGGCACACAAAATATACACAATTCTCAAACCTAGGTCAAGGCACGCAATTCTAGATTAGGGCACACGAAACGAGGTATCGCACGCAAATCGAGGTCGGGCCTCACACTGTGCCCTTTTTGGAGCCCAAAATCGAACATTTTCATCAGTTTTGGGCCACTTTTTTTCTTTTGCTCTGTTTTTCCAACCCGGATCGTACGTCGTGAGCTGTTAAAATGACGACAACCTTACTCGCGAGACATTAGAGGGCCCTACAACACGTCGATGTCACGTCTTGCAAGGATGCTTGGTTGTTGAAGCGGATGGGTTGTCGTTAAGCCATTGGGAGTTCTGAATGAGCCATCTCTCTAGGCTGGGACTGTGAACCGTTA
Source organism: Ehretia macrophylla (assembly GCA_037974665.1). Lineage (NCBI taxonomy): Eukaryota > Viridiplantae > Streptophyta > Magnoliopsida > Boraginales > Ehretiaceae > Ehretia > Ehretia macrophylla. The sequence goes on along the minus strand of CM075770.1, from coordinate 80,827,857 downwards.
ACACATAAAGGAATTGTTCCCTCAACGTGACGGGTGCGATCATACCATCACTAATGCACCGGACCCCATCAGAACTCTGAAATTAAGCGTGCCTGGGCGAGAGTAGTACTAGGATAGGTGACCCCCTGGGAAGTCCTCATGTTGCACCCCCCTTTTCAATTTTTTTTGCTCCAGTTAGGGTTGCCAAGATACTTTATCCACCACATTTCTATTATCAAATTCCACAGCACCTTGGGCAAGACAAATTCTCTTCATGTGGAGGCTGGGTCCGCAAACTGAGGGCATAGGGCTTGTGACGAGGTCTCCGTCGCTCCGGTGCCCATAACTTTTGATCCGTAAGGAATTACGCGGCGCGCAGCATACCGTTGCAAAGCTCTCCGAGAGCTCTACGACGGGGGCCGCCATCTTGCTCTCTGTACTCTTCTTGGAGCCCAAAATCGAACATTTTCATCAGTTTCGGGCCACTTTTCTTATTTAGCTCTATTTTTTCGTCCCGTATCGTACGTCGTGAGCTGTTAAAAGGACGACAACCATACTCACGGGACATTAGAAGGCTCTACAACGCGTCGATATCACGTTTAGCGAGAATGCTGCGTTGTTGAAGCGGATGGGTTGTCGTTAAGTCCATTGGGCCTTCTGAATGGGCCACCTCTCTAGGCTGGGACTGCGAACCGTTAACACATAAAGGAATTGTGCCCTCAACATGAAGGGAGCGATCATACCAGTACTAATGCACCGGATCCCATCAGAACTCAGAAGTTAAGCATGCTTGGGTGAGAGTAGTACTAGGAAGGGTGACCCCCTGGGAAGTCCTCGTGTTGCACCCCCCTTTTCAATTTTTTTTGCTCCGGTTAGGGTTGCCAAGATACTTTATCCGCCACATTTCTATTATCGAATCCCACAGCACCTTGGGCAAGACAACTTCGCTTCACTTCACGTGGAGGCTGGGCCCGCAAACCGAGGGCGTAGGGCTTGTGACCAAGTCTCCGTCGCTCCGGTGCCCATAACTTTTGATCCGTAAGGAGTTACGCACCGCACAGCATACCGTTGCAAAGCTCTCCGAGAGCTCTACGACGGGGGCAGCCAGCTTGCTCGTTGTACCCATTTTTGGAGCCCAAAATCGAACGTTCTCATCAGTTTCGGGCCACTTTTCTTCTTTTGCCTGGTTTTTCCATCCCGGATCGTACGTCGTGAGCTGTTAAAAGGACGACAATCTTACTCACGGGACATTAGAGGGCCCTACAACGCGTTGATATCACGTCTTACGAGGATGCTGCGTTGTTGAAGTGGATGGGTTGTCGTTAAACCCATTGGGCCTTCTGAATGGGCCATCTCTCTAGGTTGGGACTGTAAACCGTTAACACATAAAGGAATTGTGACCTCAACATGACGGGTACGATCATACCAGCACTAATGCACCGGATCCTATCAGACCTCTGAAGTTAAGCGTGCTTGGGCGAGAATAGTACTATGATAGGTGACCCCCTGGGGAGTCCTCGTGTTGCACCCCCCTTTTTAATTTTTTTTGCTCTGGTTAGGGTTGCCAAGATACTTTATCCACCACATTTCTATTATCAAATCTCACGGCACCTTGGGCAAGACAAATTCACTTAATGTGGAGGCTTATCCCGCAAATCGAGGGCATAGGGCTTATGACCAGGTCTCCGTCGCTCCGATGCCCATAACTTTTGATCCGTAAGGAATTACACGGCGCGCAAATACCGTTGCAAAGCCCTCCGAGAGCTCTACAACGGGGGCAGCCAGCATGCTCGCTATGATCTTTTTGGAGCCCAAAATCGAACGTGTTCATCAGTTTGGGGCCACTTTTCTTCTTTTGCTCTGTTTTTTCATCCTGGATCGTACGTCGTGAGCTGTTAAAAGGACGACAACCTTACTCGCGTGACATTAGAGGGCCCTATAACGCGTCGATATCACGTCTTGTGAGAATGCTGCGTTGTTGAATCTGATAGGTTGTCATTAAGTCCATTGGGCCTTCTGAATGGGCCATCTCTCTAGGCTGGGACTGTGAACCGTTAGCACATAAAGGAATTGTGCCCTCAACAAGACAGGTGCGATCATACTAGCACTAATGCACCGAATCCTATCAGACCTCCGAAGTTAAGCTTGCTTGGGCGAGAGTAGTACTAGGATAGGAGACCCCCTGGGAAGTCCTCGTGTTGCACCCCCCTTTTCAATTTTTTTTGCTCCGGTTAGGGTTGACAAGATACTTTATCCACCAAATTTATATTATCGAATCACACGGCACCTTGGGCAAGACAACTACGCTTCACGTGGAGGTTGGGCCAGCAAACCCAGGGCATAGGGCTTGTGACCAGGTCTCCGTCACTCCGGTGCCCTTAACTTTAGATCCGCAAGGAGTTACGCGGCGCACAGCATACCGTTGCAAAGCTCTCCGAGAGCTCTACGACGGGGGCAGCCAGCTTGCTCACTGTACCCATTTTTGTAGCCCCAAATCGAACGTTCTCATCAGTTTCGGGCCACTTTTCTTCTTTTGCCCTGTTTTTCCATCCTGGATCGTACGCTGTGAGCTGTTAAAAGGACGACAACCTTACTTGCGGGACATTAGAGGGCCCTACAACGCGTCGATATCACGTCTTCTGAGGATGATGCGTTGTTGAAGCGGATGGGTTGTCGTTAAGCCCATTGGGCCTTCTGAATGGGCCATCTCTCTAGGCTGGGACTGTGAACCGTTAACACATAAAGGAATTGTGCCCTCAACATGATGGGTGCGATCATATCACCACTAATTCACCGGATCCTATCAGACCTCTGAAGTTAAGCGTGCTTGTGCAAGAATAGTACTAGGATAGGTGTCCCCCTTGGAAGTCCTCGTGTTGCAACTCCTTTTTCAATTTTTTTTGCTCTGGTTAGGGTTGGCAAGATGCTTTATCCACCACATTTCTATTATTAAATCCCACGGCACCTTGGGAAGACAAATTCGCTTCATGTTGATGTTGGGCCCGCAAACCGAGGGCATAGGGCTTGTGACCAGGTCTCCGTCGCTCCGGTGCCCATAACTTTTGATCCGTAAGGAGTTACACGGCGCACATCATATCGTTGCAAAGCTCTCCGAGAGCTCTACGATGGGGGCAGCCAGCTTGCTCACTGTACCCATTTTTGGAGCCCAAAATTGAACGTTCTCATCATTTTTGGGCCACTTTTCTTATTTTGCCCTGTTCTTTCATCTCGGATCATACGCCGTGAGCTGTTAAAAGGACGACAACCTTACTCGCAGGACATTAGAGGGCCCTACAACGCGTCGATATCACGTCTTCTGAGGATGATGCGTTGTTGAAGCGGATGGGTTGTCGTTAAGCCTATTGGGCCTTCTGAATGGGCTATCTCTCCAGGTTGGGACAGTGAACCGTTAACACATAAAGGAATTGTGCCTTCAACATGATGGGTGCGATCATACCAGCACTAATGCACCGGATCCTATCAGACCTCCGAAATTAGGCGTGGTTGGGCGAGAATAGTACTAGGATAGGTGACCCCCTGGGAAGTGCTCGTGTTGCAACCCCCTTTTCAATTTTTTTTGCTCCGGTTAGGGTTGCCAAGATACTTTATCCACCACATTTCTATTATCAAATTCCACGGCACCTTGGGCAAGACAAATTCGCTTCATGTGGAGGCTGGGCCTGCAAACCGAGGGCATAGGGATTGTGACCAGGTCTCCGTCGCTCGGCTGCCCATAACTTTTGATCCGAAAGGAATTACACGGCGCGCAGCATACCGTTACAAAGCTCTCCGACGGGGGGCAGCCAGCTTGCTCGCTGTGATCTTTTTGGAGCCCAAAATTGAACGCTTTCATCTGTTTCGGGCCACTTTTCTTCTTTTGCTCTGTTTTTCCATCCCGGATCGTACATCGTGAGCTGTTAAAAGGACGACAACCTTACTCGCGGGACATTAGAGGGCCCCACAATGCGCCGATATCACGTCTTCCGAGAATGCTGCGTTGTTGAAGCAGATGGGTTGTCATTAAGTCTATTGGGCCTTCTGAATGGGGCCATCTCTCTAGGCTGGGACTGTGAACCGTTAACACCTAAAGGAATTGTGCCCTCAACATGACGGGTGAGATCATACCAGTATTAATGCACTAGATCCCATCAGAACTCCAAAGTTAAGCGTGCTTGGGCGAGAATAGTACTAGGATGGGTGACCCCCTAGGAAATCCTCGTGTTGCACCCCTCTTTTCAATTTTTTTTGCTCTGGTTAGGGTTGCCAAGATACATTATCCACCACATTTCTATTATCGAATCCCACGGCACCTCGGGCAAGACAATTTCGTTTCACTTCAAGTGGAGGCTGGGCCCGCAAACCGAGTGCGTAGGGCTTGTGACCAGATCTCCCCTGCTCCTATGCCCATAACTTTTGATCCGTAAGGAGTTACTTAGCCCACAGCATACCGTTGCAATGCTCTCCGAGAGCTCTACGATGGGGGCAGCCAGCTTGCTCGCTGTGACAATTTTTGGAGCCCAAAATCGAATGTTTTCAACAGTTTCGGGCCACTTTTCTTCTTTTCTCAGTTTTTCCGTCCCGGATTGTACGTCGTGGGCTGTTAAAAGGACGACAACCTTACTCGCGGGACATTAGAGGGCCTTACTATGCGTCGATATCACGTCTTGCGAGGATGCTGCATTGTTGAAGCGGATGTGTTGTCGTTAAGCCCATTGGGCCTTCTGAATGGGCCATCTCTCTAGGTTGGGAATGTGAACCGTTAACACATAAAGGAATTGTGCCCTCACCGTGACGGGTGCGATCATACCAGCACTAATGCACCGGATCCTATTTGAACTCTGAAGTTAAGCGTGCTTGGGCAAGAGTAGTACTAGGATGGGTTACCCCCTGGGAAGTCCTCGTGTTGCACCCCCCTTTTCAATTTTTTTTGCTCCGGTTAGGGTTGCCAAGATACTTTATCCAACACATTTCTATTATCGAATCCCACGGAACACTGGGCAAGACAACTTCACTTCACGTGGAGGCTGGGCCCGCAAACCGAGGGTGTAGGGCTTGTGACCAGGTCTCGCTTGCACCTATGCGCATAACTTTTGATCCGTAAGGAGTTACGCAGCCCACAACATACCGTTGCAAAGCTCTCCGAGAGCTCTACGATGGGGGTAGCCAGCCTGCTCGCTGCGGCAGTTTTTGGAGCCCAAAATTGAATGTTTTCATCAGTTTCGGGCCACTTTTCTTCTTTTGCTCTATTTTTCCATCCCGGATCGTATGTCGTGAGCTGTTAAAAGGATGACAACCTTACTCGCGGAACATTAGAGGACCTTACAACTCGTCGATATCATGTCATGCGAGGATGCTGCGTTGTTGAAGCTAATGGGTTATCGTTATGCCCATTGGGCCTTCTGAATGGGCCATCTCTCTAGGCTGGGACTGTGAACCGTTAACACATAAAAGAATTGTGCCCTCAACATGATGGGTGTGATCATACTAGCACTAAAGCAACGGATACCATCAGAACTCCGAAGTTAAGCGTGCATGGGCGAGAGTTGTACTAGGATGGGTGACCCCCTGGGAAGTCCTCTTGTTGCACCCCCCTTTTCAATTTTTTTTGCTCCCGTTATGGTTGCCAAGATACTTTATCCACCACATTTCTATTATCGAATCCCACGACACCTTGGGCAAGACAACTTCGCTTCACGTGGAGGCTGGGCCAGCAAATCGAGGGCGTAGGGCTTGTGACCAGGTCTCCGTCGCTCCGGTGCCCATAACTTTTTACCCATAAGGGGTTACGCGGTGCACAGCATACCGTTTCAAAGCTCTCCGAAAGATCTACGATGGGTGCAGCCAGCTTGGTCGATGTGCCAGTTGTTGGAGCCCAAAGTCAAACTTTTTTTCAGTTTCGGGGCACTTTTTTTCTTTTGCTCTTTTTTTCCAACCCGGATCGTACGTCGTGAGATAGTAAAAGGACAACAACTTTACTTGCGGGATATTAAAGGGCCTTACAACGCGTCGATATCACGTCTTGCGAGGATGATGCGTTGTTGAAGCAGATGGGTTGTCGTTAAGGCCATTGGGCCTTCTGAATTAGCCATCTCTCTAGGCTGGGACTGTGATCCGTTAACACAAAAAGGAATTGTGCCCTCAACGCAATGGGTGCGATCATAAAACCACTAATGCACCAGATCCTATTAGAACTCTGAAGTTAAGCGTGCTTGGGCGAGAGTAGTACTAGGATGGGTGACCCCTTGGGAGGTCATCGTGTTGTACCCCCATTTTCAATTTTTTTTGCTCCGGTTAGGGTAGCCAAGATACATTATCCACCATATTTGTATTATCGAATCCCACGGCACCTTGGGCAAGACAACTTCGCTTCACGTGGAGGCTGGGCTAGCAAACCGAGGGCGTAGGGCTTGTGACCAAGTCTCCGTCGTTCCGGTGCCCATAACTTTTAATCCGTAAGGAGTTACGCGGCGCACAACATGCCGTTGCAAAGCTCTCCAAGACCTCTACGACGGGGGCAGCCAGCTTGCTCACTATACGCATTTTTGGAACACAAAATCGAAAGATTTCATCAATTTCGGGCCATTTTTCTTCTTTTGCTCTGTTCTTTCGTCCTGGATTGTACGTCGTGAGCTGTTAAAAGGACGACAACCATACTCTCAGGACATTAGAGGGCCCTACAATGCGTCGATATCACGTCTTGTGAGGATGCTACGTTGTTAAAGCGGATGGGTTGCCGTTAAGCCCATTTGGCCTTCTAAATGGGCCATCTCTCTAGGCTGGGACTGTGAACCGTTAAGACATAAAGGAATTGTGCCCTCAATATGACGGGTGCGATCATACCAGCACTAATACACCGGATCCCATCAGAACTCCGAAGTTAAGCGTGCTTGGGCGAGAGTAGTACTAGGATGGGTGACCCCCCGGGAAGTCCTCATGTTGCACCCCCCTTTTCAATTTTTTTTGCTCTAGTAATGGTTGCCAAGATACTTTCTCCGCCACATTTCTATTATCGAATCCCATGGCAACTTGGGCAAGACAACTTCGCTTCACGTGGAGGCTTGGCCAGCAAACCGAGGGCGTAGGGCTTGTGACCAGGTCTCCGTCGCTCCTGTGCCAATAAATTTTGATCCGTAAGGGGTGACACGGCGTACAGCATACCGTTGCAAAGCTATCCGACAGCTCTACGATGGAGGCAGCCAGCTTGTTCACTCTACCCTTTTTGGAGCCCAAAATCGAACGTTTTTTTTCTGTTTCAGGCCACTTTTCTTGTTTTGCTCTGTTTTTCCATCCCGAATCGTACATCATGAGCTGTTAAAAGGACAACAACTTTAATCGCAGGATATTAGAGGGCCTTACAACGCGTGAATATCACGTCTTGCGAGGATGATGCGTTGTTGAAGTGGTTGGGTTGTCGCTAAGCCCATTGGGCCTTCTGAATAAGCCATCTCTCTAGGCTGGGACTGTGAACCGTTAACACATAAAGGAATTGTGCCCTCAACATCACGTGTGCAATCATACAAGCACTAATGCACCGGATCCTATTTGAACTCCGAAGTTAAGCGTGCTTGGGCAAGAGTAGTACTAGGATGGGTGACCCCCTGGGAAGTCATCGTGTTGCACCCCCTGTTTCAAATTTTTTTGCTCTGGTTAGGGTTGCCAAGATACTTTATCCACCACATTGCTATTATCGAATCCCACGGCACCTTGGGCAAGACAACTTCGCTTCACGTGGAGGCTGGGCCAGCAAACTGAGGGCGTGGGGCTTGTGAACAGGTCTCCGTCGCTCCGGTGCCCATAACTTTTGATCCGTAAGGAGTTACGCGGCGCACAACATGCCATTATATAGCTCTCCGAGAGCTCTATGACTAGGGCAGCAAGTTTGCTCACTTTGCCCGTTTTTGGAGCCCAAAATCGACAATTTTCATCAGTTTCAGGCCACTTTTCTAGTTTTGCTCTGTTTTTCTGTCCCGGATCGTACGTCGTGAGCTGTTAAAAGGACAACAACCTTACTCTCGGGACATTAGAGGGCCCTACAACGCGTTGATATCACGTCTTGCGAGGATGCTGCGTTATTGAAGCGGATGGGTTGTCGTTAATTCCATTGGGCCTTCTGAATGGGCCATTTCTCTAAGCTGGGACGGTGAACCGTTAACACATAAAGAAATTGTGCCCTCAACAAGATGGGTGCCATCATACCAGCACTAAGGCAACGGATCCCATCAGAACTCCGAAGTTAAGCGTGCTTGGGCGAGAGTAGTATTAGGATGGGTGACACCCTGGGAAGTCCTCGTGTTGCACCCCCTTTTTCAATTTTTTTTGCTCTAGTTATGGTTGCCAAGATACTTTATCCGCCACATTTCTATTATCGAATCCCACAGCACCTTATTCAAGACAACAAAGCTTCACGTGGAGGCTGGGCCAGCAAACCGAGGGCGTAGGGCTTGTGACCAGGTCTCCGTCGCGCCGGTGCCCATAACTTTTGATCCGTAAAGGGTTATGCGGCGCACAGCATACCGTTGCAAAGCCCTCTGACAGCTCTAAGATGGTGGCAGCCGGCTTGCTCGCTGTGCCTATTTTTGGAGCCCAAAATCGAACGTTTTTTTCAATTTCTGGACAATTTTCTTCTTTTGCTCTATTTTTCCGTCCCGGATCGTACGTCTTGAGCTGTTAAAAGGACGACAACCTAACTCGCGAGACATTAGAGGGCCGTACAATGTGTTGGTATCACGTCTTGTGAGGATGCTGTGTTGTTGAAGCAGATGGGTTTTCGTTCAGCCTATTGGGCCTTCTGAATGGGCCATCTCTCTAGGCTGGGACTGTGAACCGTTAACACATAAAGGAATTCCCTCAACATTACGGGTCCAATCATACCAACATTAATGCACCGGATCCCATTAGAACTCCGAAGTTAAGTGCGCTTGGGCAAGAGTACTACTAGGATGGGTGACCCCCTGGGAAGTCCTCATGTTGTACCCCCATTTTCAATTTTTTTTGCTCTGGTTAAGGTTGCCAAGATACTTTATCCACCACATTTCTATTATCGAAGCCCACGGCACCTTGGGCAAGACAAGTTCACTTCATGTGGAGGCTGGGACCGCAAAATGAGGGCGTAGGGCTTGTGACCAGGTCTCCATCGCTCCGGTGCCCATAACTTTTGATAGGTAAGGAGTTACGCGGCGCACAGCATACCGTTGGAAAGATCACCGAGAGCTCTACTACCGTGGCAGGCAGCTTTCTCACTGTGCCCATTTTTGGAGCCCAAAATCGAACGTTTTCATCATTTTTGGGCCACTTTTCTTCTTTTGCTCGGTTTTTTCGTCCTGGATCGCACGTCGTGAGCCGTTACAAGGATGACAACTTTACCCGCGAGACTTTAGAGGGCCCTATAATGCGTTGATATCACATCTTGCGAGGATGCTTCGTTGTTGAAGCGGATGGGTTATCGTTAAGCCCATTGGGCCTTCTGAATGGGCCATCTCTCTAGGCTGGGACTGTGAACCATTAACACATAAAAGAATTGTGCCCTCAACATGACGGGTGCGATCATACCAGCACTAATGCACCGGATCCTATCAGAACTCCGAAGTTAAGAATGCTTGGGCGAGAGTAGTACTCGAATGGGTGGCCCCCTGGGAAGTCCTGGTGTTGCACCCCACTTTTCAATTTTTTTTTCTCCGGTTAGTGTTGCCAATATACTTTATCCACCACATTTCTGTTATCGAATCCCACGGCACCTTGGGTAAGACAATTTCGCTTCCCGTGGAGGCTGGGCCAGCAAACCGAGAGCATAGGGCTAGTGACTAGGTCTCCTTCACTCCGGTGCCCATAATTTTTGATGCGTAAGGCGTTACGCGACGCACAACATACCGTTGGAAAGCTCTCCGAGAGTTCTACGATGGGGGCAGCCAACTTGCTTGCTCTGCCTATTTTTGGGGCCTAAAATTGAACGTTTTCATCAGTTTCGGGCCACTTTTCTTCTTTTACTCTATTTTTTCATCCCGTATCGTACGTCGTGAGCTGTAAAAAGGACGACAACCTTAATCGCGGGACATTAGAGGGCCCTACAATGCATCGATATCACATCTTTCAAGGATGCGGCGTTGTTGAAGTGGATGGGTTGTCGTTAAGCCCATTGGGCCTTCTGAATGGGCCATCTCTCTAGGTTGGGACTGTGAACTGTTAACACATGACGGGTGCGATCATACCAGCACTAATGCACTGGATCCCATCAGAACTCCAAAGTTAAGCGTGATTGGGCGAGAGTAATACTAGGATGGGTAACCCCTTGGGAAGGCCTCGTGTTGCCCCCTCCCTCCCCCTTTTCAATTTTTTTTGCTCCTGTTAGGGTTGCCAAGATGCTTTATCGACCACATTTCTATTATCGAATCCCATAGCACCTTGGGCAAGACAACTTCGCTTCACGTGGAGGCTGCGCCCGCAAACCGAGGGCGTATGGCTTGTAACCAGGTCTCCCTCGCTCCTGTGCCCATAACTTTTGATCCGCAAGGAGTAACGCGGCGCACAGTATACCGTTGCAAAGCTCTCTGAGAGCTCTACGATGGGGGCAGCCAACTTGCTTGCTGTGCCTATTTTTGAAGCCCAAAATCGAACATTTTAATCAATTTTGGGGCATTTTTCTTCTTTTGCTCTGTTTCTTCCTCCTGGATCGTACATTGTTAGCTGTTAAAAGGACCACAACCTTACTCGCGGGACATTAGAGGGCTCTACAACGCGTTGATATCACGTCCTGCGAGGATGCTGCGTTGTTGAAGCGGATGGGTTGTCGTTAAGCCAATTGGGCCTTCTGAATGGGCCATCTCTCTAGGCTGGGACTGTGAACCGTTAACACAAAAAGGAATTGTGCCCTCCACATGACGGGGGCGACCATACCAGCACTAATACACCGGATCCTATCAAAACTCCGAAGTTAAGCGTGATTGGGCGAGAGTAGTACTAGGATGGGTGACCCCCTTTGAAGTCCTCGTGTTGCTCTCCCCTTTTCAATTTTTTTTGCTCCGATTGGGGTTGCCAATATACTTTATGCACCACATTTCTATTATCGAATCCCGTGGCACCTTGGGCATGATAACTTCGCTTCACGTGGAGGCTGGGCCAGCAAACCGAGGGCGTAGGGCTTGTGACCAGGTCTCATTCGCTCCAGTGCCCATAACTTTTGATCCGTAAGGAGTTACGCGGCGCAAAGCATACCGTTGGAAAGCTCTCCGAGAGCTCTATGATGGGGGCAACTAGCTTGCTCGCTGTGCCTATATTTGGAGGCCAAAATTGAATGTTTTCATCAGTTTCGGGCCACTTTTCTCATTTAGCTCTGTTTTTCCGCCCTGGATCGTATGTCGTGAGCTGTTAAAAGAACGACAACCTTACTCGCAGGATATTAGATGGCCCTACAACGTGTCGATATCACGTCTTGCAAGGATGCTGCGTTGTTGAAGCGGATGGGTTGTCATTAAGCGCATTGGGCCTTCTGAATGGGTCATCTCTCTAGGCTGGGACTGTGAACCGTTAACACATGACCAGTGCAATCATACTAGTACTAATTCACAGGATCCCATCAGAACTCCGAAGTTAAGCATGCTTGGGCGAGAGTAATACTAGGATGGGTGACCCCCAGGGAATTCCCCATGTTGCACCCCACTTTTCAATTTTTTTTGCTCTGGTTAGGGTTACCAAGATACTTTATCCACCACATTTCTATTATCGAATCCACGGCACCTTGGGCAATGCAACTTCGCTTCACGTGAAGGTTGGGCTAGCAAACCGAGGGCGTAGGGCTGGTGACCAGGTCTCCATCGCTCCGGTGCCCATTACTGTTGATCCGTAAGGAGTTACGCGGCGCATAGCATACCGTTGAAAAGCTCTCCGAGAGCTCTACGACAGGGGCAGCAAGCTTGCTCGCTATGCCGATTTTTGGAGAACAAAATCAAACATTTTCATCAGTTTTCGGCCACTTTTCTTCTTTTGCTCTTTTTTCCGTCCCATATCATATGTCGTGAGCTGTTAAAAGGACGACAACCTTACTCGTGGGACATTAGAGGGCCCTACAATGCGTCGACATCACGTCTTACGAGGATGCTGCGTTGTTAAAGCGGATGGGTTGTCGTTAAGCCTATTGGGCCTTCTGAATGGGCCATCTATCTAGGCTGGGACTGTGAACCGTTAACACATAAAGGAATTGTGCCCTCAACATGACGGGTGCGATCATACCAGCACTAATGCACCGGAACCTATCAGAACTCCGAAGTTAAGTGTGCTTGGGCGAGAGTAGTACTAGGATGGGAGACCCCCTGGGAAGTCCTCGTGTTGCACCCCCCTTTTCAATTTTTTTTGCTTCTGTTGGGGTTGCCAAGATGCTTTACCCACCACATTTCTATTAACGAATCTCACAGCACCTTGGGCAAGACAACTTCGCTTCACGTGGAGGCTGGGCCAGCAAACCGAGGACGTAGGGCATTGGACCAGGTCTTCGTCGCTCCGGTGCCCATAACTTTTGATCCATAAGGAGTGACGCGGCGCACAGCATACCATTGCAAGGCTCTCCGAGAGCTCTACTACAGGGGCAGCCAGCTTGCATGCTGTGCCCATTTTTGGAGCCCAAAATCAAATGTTTTCATCAGTTTTGGGCCACTTTTCTTCTTTTGCTCTGTTTTTCCGTCCCAGATCATACGTCATGAGCTATTAAAAGGATGACAACTTTACTTGCAGGACATTAGAGGGCCTTATGACACGTTAAAATCACGTCTTGCGAGGATATTGTGTTATTGAAGCGGATGAGTTATCGTTAAGCCCATTTGGCCTTCTGAATCGGCCATCTCTCAAGGCTGGGACTGTGAACCGTTAACACATAAGGGCATTATGCCCTCAACATGATTGGTGTGATCATACCATCAGTAATGCACCGGATCCTATCAGAGCGCCAAAGTTAAGCGTGCTTGGGCGAGAGTAGTACTAGGATGGGTAACCCCGTGGGGAGTCCTCTTGTTGCACCCTCTTTTCAATTTTTTTTGCTCCGGTTAGGGTTGCCAAGATACTTTATCCACCATATTTATATTATCGAATCCCACAACACCTTGGGCAAGACAACTTCGCTTCACGTGTAGGCTGGGCCAGCAAACCTAGGGCGTAGGGCTTGTGACCAGGTCTCCGTCGCTCCGTTGCCCATAACTTTTGATCCGTAAGGAGTTACGCAGCGCACAACATACCGTTGCAAAGCTCTCTAGGAGCTCTACGATGGGGGCAGCCAGCTTGCTCACCGTGCCTATTTTTGGAGCCCAAAATAGAATGTTTTCACCAGTTTCGGGCCAATTTTCTTCTTTTGCTCTATTTTTCTATCCCGGATCGTATGTCGTGAGCTGTTAAAAGGACGACAACCTTACTCGCGGGACATTAGACGGCCTTACAATGCGTCGATATCACGTCTTGCGGGGATGCTGCGCTGTTGAAGCGGATTTGTTGTCGTTAATCCTATTAGGCCTTCTGAACGGGCTATCTCTCTAGGCTGGGACTGTGAACCGTTAACACATGATGGGTGCGATCATACCAGCACTAATGCACTGGATCCCATCAGAACTCCGAAGTAAAGCATACTTGGGCGAGAGTAGTACTATGATGGGTAACCCCCTAGGAAGTCCTCGTGTTGCACCCTCATTTTAAATTTTTTTTACCCTATTATAGTTGCCAAGATACTTTATCCACCACATTTCTATTATCAAATCCCACGGCAACTTGGGCAAGACAACTTCGCTTGACGTAGAGGCTGGGCTCACAAACCGAGGGCGTAGGGCTTGTGACTAAGTCTCCCTCGCTCCTGTGCCCATAACTTTTGATCCGCAAGGAGTTACGCGGTGCACAGTATATCGTTGCAAAGCTCTCCGAGAGCTGTACGACGGGGGCAGCCAGCTTGCTCGTTGTGCCCATTTTTGGACCCCAAAATCGAAAGTTTTCATCTGTTTCGGGCCACTTTTCTTCTTATGCTATGTTTTTCTATCCCGGATCATACGTCGTGAACTGTTAAAAGGACGACAACCTTACTCGCGGGACATTAGAGGGCCCTACAATGCGTTGATATAACGTCTTGCGAGGATGCTTCATTGTTGAAGCGGATGGGTTGTCGTTAAGCCTATTGGGCCTTCTGAATGGGCCATCTCGCTACAGAGCCCCTAACTTTTGATCTGTAAGAAGTTACGCGCCGCACAGCATACTGTTACAAAGCTCTCCAAGAGCTCTACAATGGTGGCAGCCAACTGGGTCGCTCTGCCATTTTATAGACCAAAATCGAACGTTTTCATCAGTTTCGAGACACTTTCCTTCTTTTACTCTGTTTTTCCATCCCGGATCGTACGTCGTGAGCTGTTAAAAGTACGACAGCCTTACTCGCGGGACATTAGAGGGCCCTACAACGCGTCGATATCAAGTCTTGCGAGGATGCTGCATTGTTGAAGCGGATGGGTTATCGTTAAGCCCATTGGGCCTTCTGAATGGGCCATCTCTCTAGGTTGGGACTGTGAACCGTTAACAGATAATGGAATGGTGCCCACAACATGACTGGTGCGATCATACCAGCACTAATGCAACGGATCCTATCAGAACTCCTAAGTTAAGCGTGATTGGACGAGAGTAGTACTAGGATGGGTGACCACCTGGGAAGTCCTCGTGTTGCACCCCCCCTTTTCAATTTTTTTTGCTTCGGTTGGGGTTGCCAAGATGCTTTACCCACCACATTTCTATTATCGAATCTCACGGCACCATCGGCAAGACAACTTCACTTCACGTGGAGGCTGGGCCAGCAAACCGAGGACGTAGGGCTTTGGACCAGGTCTCAGTCGCTCCGGTACCCATAACTTTTGATCCGTAAGGTGTGACGCGGCGCAAAACATACCGTTGCAATGCTCTCCGAGAGCTCTACTACAGGGGCAGCCAGCTTGCACGCTGTGCCCATTTTTGAAGCCCAAAATCGAACGTTTTCATCAGTTTTGGGCCACATTTCTTCTTTTGCTCTGTTTTTTCATCCCAGATCGTACGTCGTGAGCTGTTAAAAGGACGAAAACTTTACTTGCGGGACATTAGAGGGCCTTATGACTCGTCGAAATCACGTCTTGCAAGGATGCTGCATTGTTGAAGCGGATGGGTTGCCGTTAAGCCCATTGGGCCTTTTGAATCGGCCATCTCTCTAGGCTGTGATTGTAAACCGTAAACACATAAGGGATTTATGCCATCAACATGATGGGTGTGATCATACCAGCACTAATGGAATGGATCCTATCAGAGCTCTGAAGTTAAGCGTGCTTGGGCGGGAGTAGTACTAGCATGGGTGACCCCCCTGGAAAGTCCTCGTGTTGTACCCCCTTTTCAATTTTTTTTGCTCCGGTTAGGGCTGCCAAGATACTTTATCCACCACATTTCTATTATCGAATCCCACGACACCTCGGGCAAGACAACTTCGCTTCACATGGATGCTGGGCCAGCAAACTGAGGGCGTAGGGCTTGTGACCAGGTCACCGTCGCTCCGGTGCCCATAACTTTTGATCCATAAGGAGTTACGCGGCACACAACATACCGTTGCAAAGCTCTTCGAGAGCTCTAAGATGGGGGCAGCCAGCTTGCTCGCCGTGCCTATTTTGGAGCCCAAAATAGAACGTTTTCACCAGTTTTGGGTCACTTTTCTTCTTTTGCTCTGTTTTTCTATCCCGGATCATACGTCGTGAGCTGTTAAAAGGACGACAACCTTACTCGCGGGACATTAGACAGCCTTACAACGCGTCGATATCACATCTTGCGGGGATGCTGCGTTGTTGAGGCGGATTTGTTGTCGTTAATCCTATTAGGCCTTCTGAATGGGCCATCTCTCTAGGCTGCGACTGTGAACCGTTAACACATGACGGGTGCGATCATACCAGCACTAATGCACTGGATCCCATCAAAACTCTGAAGTTAAGCATGCTTGGGCGAGAGTAGTACTAGGATAGGTAACCCCCTGGGAAGCCCTCGTGTTGTACCCCCATTTTCAATTTTTTTTGCTCCGGTTTGGGTTGCCAAGATACTTTATCCACCAAATTTCTATTATCAAATCCCCCGGCACCATGGGCAAGACAACTTCGGTTCATGTGGGGGCTGGGCCTGCAAATCGATGGCGTAGGGGTTGTGACCAAGTCTCCCTCGCTCCAATGCCCATAACTTTTGATCTGCAAGGAGTTACGCGGCGCACAGTATATCGTTCCAAAGCTCTCTGAGGGCTCTACGACGGGGGCAGCCA
This sequence comes from Ehretia macrophylla, assembly GCA_037974665.1. NCBI lineage: Eukaryota > Viridiplantae > Streptophyta > Magnoliopsida > Boraginales > Ehretiaceae > Ehretia > Ehretia macrophylla. Next base: position 80,811,611 of record CM075770.1, on the reverse strand, counting down.
GCTTGCTCGGTGTGCCCATTTTTGGAGCCCAAAATCTAACATTTTCATCAGTTTCGGGCCACTTTTCTTCTTATGCACTGTTTTTCCGTTTCGGATCGTACGTCGTGAGCTGTTAAAAGGACGAAAACCTTACTCGCGGGACATTAGAAGGCCCTACAACGCGTTGATATAACGTCTTGCGAGGATGCTTTGTTGTTGAAGCGGATGGGTTGTCGTTAAGCCTATTGGGCCTTCTAAATGGCCCATCTCGCTACGGAGCCCATAACTTTTGATTTGTAAGGAGTTACGCAGGGCACAGCATACCGTTGCAAAGCTCTCTGAGAGCTCTACAACGGTGGTAGCCAGCTGGGTCGCTGTGCCATTTTTATAGACCAAAATCAAACATTTTCATCAGTTTCGAGCTACTTTCCTTCTTTTACTCTATTTTTTCGTCCCGGATCGTACGTCATGAGCAGTTAAATGTACGACAACCTTACTCACGGGACATTAGAGGGCCCTACAAAGCGTCGATATCAAGTCTTGCGAGGATGCTGCATTGTTGAAGCGGATGGGTTATCGTTAAGCCCATTGGGCCTTCTGAATGAGCCATCTCTCTAGGCTGGGACTGTGAACCGTTAACACATAATGGAATGGTGCCCACAACATGACTGGTGCGATCACACCAGCACTAATGCAACGGATCCTATCAAAACTCCGAAGTTAAGCGTGATCGGGCGAGAGTACTCCTAGGATGGGTCGCCCCTTGGGAAATCCTCGTGTTGTACCCCCTTTTCAATTTTTTCTGCTCCGGTTGGGGTTGCCAAGAAAATTTATCCACCACATTTCTATTATTGAATCCCACGGCACCTTGCGCAAGACAACTTCGCTTCACGTGGAGGCTGGGCCAGCAGACCGAGGGCGGAGGGCTTGTGACCAGGTCTCAGTCGCTCTGGTGCCCATAACTTTTGATCCGTAAGGCGTTACGCGTTGCACAGCATACCGTTGCAAAGCTCTCCGAGAGCTCTATGACGGGGACATCCAGCTTTCTAGTTGTGCCCATTTTTGAACCCCAAAATCGAATATTTTGATATGTTTTTCCGTCTCGGATCGTACCTCGTGAGCTATTAAAGGGGCGACAACCTTACTCGCGGGACATTAGAGGGCCCTACATCGCGTCGATATCATGTCTTGCGAGGATGCTGCATTGTTGAAGTGGATGGGTTGTCGTTAAGCCCATTGGGCCTTCTGAATGGGCTATCTCTCTAGGCTGGGACTGTGAACCGTTAACACATAAAGGAATTGTAACCTCAACATGATGGGTACAATCATACCGGAACTAATGCACTGGATTCCAGTAGAACTCCGAAGTTAAGCGTTCTTGGGCGAGAGTAGTACTAGGATAGGTGTCCCCTTGGGAAGTCCTCGTGTTCCTCCCCCTTTTTCAACTTTTTTTGCTCTGGTTAGTGTTGCCAAGATACTTTATCTACCAAATTTCTATTACCGAATCCCATGGAACATTGGGCAAGATAACTTCGCTTCACGTAAAGGCTAGGCCCGCAAACCGATGGCTTAGGGCTTGTCACCAGGTCTTCATCGCTCCGATGCCCATAACTTTTGATATGTAAGGAGTTACACGGCGCACAACATACCGTTGCAAGGCACTCAGAGATCTCTACGACTGGGGCAGCCAGCTTGCTCGTTGTGCCCATTTTTGGAGCCCAAAATCAAACATTTTCATGAATTTCATGCCACTTTTCTACTTTTAATCTATTTTTTCGTCCCGGATCTTGCGTCGTGAGCTGTTAAAAGGACAAAAACCTTACTCGCGGGACATTAGAGGGCCCTACAACGCGTCGATATCACATCTTGCGAGGATGCTGTGTTGTTGAAGTGGATGGGTTGTCGTTAAGCCCACTGGGCCTTTTGAATGCGCCGTCCCTCTAGGCTGGGACTGTCAACATGACAGGTGCGATCATACCAGAACTAATGCACCGGATCCCATCAGAACTCCGAAGTGAAGTATGCTTGGGCGAGAGTAGTACTAGGACGGGTGACCCCTTGGGAAGTCCTCGTGTTGTACCCCCCTTTTCAATTTTTTATGCTCCGGTTAGGGTTGCCAAGATACTTTATACACCACATTTCTATTATCGAATCCTACAGCACCTTGGGCAAGACAACTTCGCTTCACGTGGAGGCTGGGCCAACAAACCGAGGGCGTAAGGCTTGTGACCAGGTCTCCGTCGCTTCGGTGCCCATAACTTTTGATCAGTAAGGAGTTACGCGGCGCACAGCATACCATTGCAAAGTTTTCCAAGAGCTCTATGACGGGGGTAGCCTGCTTGCTCATTGTGCCCATTTTTGGAGCCCAAAATCGAACGTTTTCATCAGTTTCGGGCCATTTTTCTTCTTTTGCTCTGTTTTTTCATCCCGAATCGCACGTCGTGGGCTGTTAAAAGGACGACAACCTTACTTTCAGGATATTAGAGGGCCCTACAATGCGTTGATATCACATCTTGCGAGGATGTTGCGTTGTTGAAGCAGATGGGTTGTCGTTAAGCGCATTGGGCCTTCTGAATGGGCCATCTCTCTAGGCTGGGACTGTCAACATGACAGGTGCGATCATACCAGTACTAATGCACCGGATCCTATCAGAACTCTGAAGTTAAGCGTTCTTAGGCGAGAGTAGTACTAGGATGGGTGACCGCTTGGGAAGTCCTCGTGTTGTACCCCACTTTTCAATGTTTTTTCCTCCGGTTAGGGTTGTCAAGATACTTTATCCACCACATTTCTATTATCGAATCACACGACACCTTGAGCAAGACAACTTCGCTTCACGTGGAGGCTGGGCCAGCAAACCAAGGGCGTAGGGCTTGTGACCTGGTCGCCGTCGCTGCGGTGCCTATAACTTTTGATCCGTAAGGAGTTACGGGGCGCAAAGCATACCGTTTCAAAGCTCTCTGAGAGCTCTACGACGGGGGTAGCCAGCTTGCTCGTTGTGCCCATTTTGGAGCCCAAAATCGAATGTTTTCATCAGTTTCGGGTTGCTTTTCTTCTTTTGCTATGTTTTTCTGTCCCGGATCGTACGTCGTGAGCTGTTAAAATGATAAAAAAACTTGCTCGCGGGACATTAGAGTGCCCTACAACGCATCGATATCACGTCTTGTGAGAATGCTCCGTTGTTGAAGCGGATGGGCTGTCGTTAAGCCCATTTGGCGTTCTGAATAGGCCATCTCTCTAGGCTGGGACTGTGAACCGTTAACACATAAAAGAATTGTGCCCTCAACATGACGGGTCCGATCGTACCAGCACTAATGCACCGGATCCCATCAGAACTACGAATTTAAGCGTTCTTGGGCGAGAGTATTACTAGGATGGGTGACCCCCTGGGAAGTCCTCGTGTTGTAACCCATTTTTTAATTTTTTTTGCTCCGGTTAGGGTTGCCAAGATACATTATACACCACATTTCTATTATCGAATCCCACGGCACCTTGGGCAAGACAACTTCGCTTCAAGTGGTGGCTGGGCTAGCAAACCGAGGGCGTAGGGCTTATGACCAGGTCTCCGTCGTTCCGGTGCCCATAACTTTTGATCCGTAAGGAGTTATGTGGCGCACAGCATACCGTTGCAAAGCTCTCCGTGAGCTCTATGACGGGGGCAGCCAGCTTGCTTGCTGTGCCCATTTTTGGAGCCCAAAATCGAACATTTTCATCAGTTTTAGGCCACTTTTCTTCTTTTGCTCTATTTTTTCGTCCTGGATCGTACGTCGTGAGTTGTTAAAAGGACGACAACCTTACCCACGAGACATTAGAAGGCCCTAAAACTTGTTGATATCACGTCATGAAAGGATACTGCGTTGTTGAAGCGGATGGATTGTCATTAAGCCCCTTGGGCCTTTTGAATGGGCCATCTCTCTAGGCTAGGACTGTGAACCGTTAAGAAATAGAGGAATTGTACCCTCAACATGACGGGTGTGATCATACCAGCACTAATGCACCAGATCCCATCAGAACTCTGAAGTTAAGCGTGCTTGGGCGAGAGTAGCACTAGGAAGGGTGACCCCTTGGGAAATCCTCGTGTTGCACCCCCCTTTTCCATTTTTTTTAGCTTGGTTAGGCTTTCCAAGATGCTTTATCCACCACATTTATATTACCGAATCCCACGGTATGTTGGGCAAGGCAACTTCGCTTCATGTAGAGGCTGGGACCGCAAACCGAGGGCGTGGGACTTATGACCAGGTCTCTGTCGCTCCAATGCCCATAACTTTTGATCCGTAAAGAGTTACGCAGCGTACAACTGTTGCGAAGCTCTTTGAAAGCTCAACGACGGGGGCTGCTAGCTTGCTCACTGTGCCCTTTTTGGAGTCTAAAATTGATCGTTTTCATTAGTTTTGGGCCACTTTTCTTCTTTTGGTCTGTTTTTGCATCCCGGATCGAACGTCGTGAGCTGTTAAAAGGACGACAACCTTACTCGTAGGACATTAGAGGGCCCTTCAATGCGTCGATATCATGTCTTGTGAGGATGCGCCGTTGTTGAAGCAGATGGGCTATCGTTAAGCCCATTGGGCCTTCTGAATGGGCCTTCTTTCTAGGCTGGGACAGTGAACCGCTAACACATAAAGGAATTGTGCCCTCAACATGACGGGTGTGATCATACCAGCACTAGTGCACCGGATCCCATCAGAACTCCGAAGTTAAGCGTGCTTGGGCGAGAGTAGTACTAGGATGGGTGACCCCCTGGGAAGTCCTCGTGTTGCACCCCACTTTTCAATTTTTTTTGCTCTAGTTAGGGTTGCAAAGACACTTTATCTACCACATTTCTATTATCGAATCCCACGGCACCTTGGGCAAGACAACTTCGCTTCACGTGGAGGTTGGGCTAGCAAACCTAGGGCGTAAGGCTTGTAACCAGATCTCCGTCCCTCCGGTGCCTATAGCATTTGATCCGTAAGGAGTTACGCGGCGTAAGCATGCGGTTGCATAGCTCTCCGAGAGCTCTACGATGGGGGCAGCCAGCTTGCTGGCTGTGCCCTTTTTGGAACCCAAAATCGAACGTTTTCATCAGTTTCGAGCCACTTTTCTTCTTTTGCTCTGTTTTTTGGTCTCGGATCGTACATCGTGAGCTGTTGAAAGGACGACAACCTAACTCGCGGGATATTACAGGTCCCTACAACACGTCGATACCACGTCTTACGAGGATGTTACGTTGTTGAAGAGGATGGGTTGTCGTTAAGCCCATTGGGCCTTTTGAATTGGCCATCTCTCTAGGCTGGGACTGTGAACCGTTAACACATAAAGGAATGGTGCCCTCAACATGACGGGTGTGATCATACCATTACTAATGCACTGGATCCCATCAGAACTCCGATGTTAAGCGTGGTTGGGCGAGAGTATTACTAGGATGGGTGAACCCCTGGAAAGTCCTCTTGTTGCATCCCCCTTTTCAATTTTTTTTGCTTCGGTTAGGGTTGCCAGGATACTTTATCTACCACATTTCTTTTATCGAATCCCACGGCACCTTGGGCAAGACAACTTCACTTAACGTGGTGGCTAGGTCTCCGTCATTCTGGTGCCCATAACTTTTGATCCGTAAGGAGTTACGTGGAGCACAGCATGCCGTTGTAAAGCTCTCTGAGAGCTCTATGACGGGGGCAGCCAGCTTGCTCGCTATGCCCTTTTTGAAGCCCAAAATCGAACGTTTTCATCAGTTTCGGGCTACTTTTCTTCTTTTGCTCTGTTTTTCCGTCCCGGATCATACGTCTTGAACTATTAAAAGCACGAAAACCATACTCGCGGGACATTAGAGGGCCCTACAACGCGTCGATATCACGTCTTGCGAGGATGCTGCATTGTTGAAGTGGATGGGTTGTTGTTAAGCCCATTGGGCCTTCTGAATGGGCCATCTATCTTGGCTGGGACTGTGAACCGTTAACACATAAAGGAATTGTGCCCTCAACATGATGGGTGCGATCATACCAGCACTAACGCACCAGATTCCATCAGAATTCCGAAGTTAAGCGTGCTTGGGCGAGAGTAGTACTAGGATGGGTGACCCCCCCTTTTCAATTTTTTTTGCTCCGGTTAGGGTGGCCAAGATATATTATCCACCACATTTCTATTATCGAATCCCACGGCACCTTGGGCAAGACAACTTCGCTTCACGTGGAGGCTGGGCCAGCAAACCGAGGGCGTAGGGCTTGTGACCAGGTCTCCGTCGCTCCGGTGCCAATAACTTTTGATCCTTAAGGAGTTACGCAGTGTACCGCATACCGTTGCAAAGCTCGCTAAAAGCTCTACGATGGGGGCAGCCAGCTTGCTCGTTGTGCCCATTTTTGGAGCCCAAAATCGATCGTTTTCATCAGTTTTGAGCCACTTTTCTTCTTTTGCTCTGTTTTTCTGTCCCGGATCGTACGTCATGAGCTGTTAAAAGGATGACAACCTTACTCACAAGACATTAGAGCGCCCTACAATGCATCAATATCACGTCTTGCGAGGATGCTGCGTTGTTGAAGCGGATGGGTTGTCGTTAAGCCCATTGAGCCTTCTGAATGGGCCATGTCTCTAGCTTGGGACTGTGAACCATTAACACAAAAAGGAATTGTGCCCTCAACATGACCGGTGCAATCATACCAGCACTAATGCACCGGATCCCATGAGAACTCCGAAGTTAGGCGTCCATGGGCGAGAGTAGTACTAGGATGGGTAACCCCCTGGGAAGTTCTCATGTTGCAACCCCCTTTTCAATTTTTTTTCCTCCGGTTAAGGTTACCAAGATACTTTATCCACCAAATTTCTATTATTGAATCCCATGGCACCTTGGGCAAGACAACTTTGCTTCACGTGGTGGCTGGGACAGCAAACCAAGGGCATAGGGCTTGTGACCAGGTCTCCGTCGCTCCGATGCCCATAACTTTTGATCCGTAAGGAGTTACGCGACGCACAGCATACCGTTGCAAAGCTCTCCGAGAGCTGTACGATGCGGGCATCCAGCTTGCTCATTGTGCCCGTTTTGGGAGCCCAAAATTGAACGTTTTCATCAATTTCGGTCCACTTTTCTTCTTTTCCTTTGTTTTTGGGTCCCGGATCGTACGTCGTGAGTAGTTAAAAGGACGACAACCTTACTCACAGGACAATAGAAGGCCCTACAACGCGTCAATATCACGTCTTGCCAGGATGCTGCGTTGTTAAAACGGATGGGTTGCCAAGATGCTTTATCCACCACATTTCTATTATCGAATCCCACAGCACTTTGGGAAAGACAACTTCGCTTCACGTGGAGGCTGGGCCAGCAAACTGAGGGCGTAGGGTTAGTGACCAGGTCTCCGTCGCTCTGGGGCCCATAACTTTTGATCCGTTAGGAGTTACGCAGCGCACAGCATACCGTTGCAAAGCTCTCCGAGAGCTCTACGACGTGGGCATCCAGCTCGCTCACTGTGCCCTTTTTGGAGCACAAAATTGAACATTTTCATCATTTTCGCGCCACTTTTCTTCTTTTGCTCTGTTTTTCCATCGCGGATCGTACGTCGTGAGCTTTTAAAAAGGCGACAACCTTACTCGCGCGAAATTAGAGGGCCCTACAACACGTTGATATCACGTCTTGCGAGGATGCTACATTGTTGAAGTGGATGGGTTGTCATTAAGCCTATTGGGCCTTCTGAATGGGCCATCTCTCTAGGCTGGTACTATGAACCATTAACAGATAAAGGAATTGTGCCGTCAACATGATGGGTGTGATCATACCAGCATTAATGCACTGGATCCCATCAGAACTCCGAAGTTAAGCATGCTTGGGCGAGAGTAGTACCAGGATGGGTGACCCCATGGGAAGCCCTCGTGTTTCACACCTCTTTTCAATTTTTTTTCCTCTGTTTAGGGTTGCCAAAATACTTTCTCCACCACTTTTCTCTTATCGAATGCCAAGGCACCTTTGGCAAGCCAACTTCGCTTCACATGAAGGCTGGGCCGGCAAACCGAGGGCGTAGGGCTTGTGACCAGGTCTCCCTCGCTCCGGTGCGCATAACTTTTGATCCGGAAAGAGTTACGCGGCACACAGCATACTGTTGCAAAGCCCTCCGAGAGCTTTACGACGGGGCAGTCAACTTGCTCACTGTGCCCTTTTTGGAGCCCAAAATCGAACGTTTTCATCAGTTTCAGGACCACTTTTCTTCTTTTCCTCTGTTTTTTCATCCTGGATCGTACGTCGTGAGCTGTTAAAAGGACGACAACCTCACTCGCGGGACATTAGAGGGCCCTACAACTGGTCGATATCATATCTTGTAAGGATGCTACGTTGTTGAAGCGGATGGGTTGTCGTTAAGCCCATTGGGCCTTCTGAATGGGCCATCTCTCGAGGTTGGGACTGTGAATCGTTAACACATAAAGGAATTGTGCCCTTAACATGACGGGTGCGATCATACCAGCACTAATGCACCGGATTCCATCAGAACACCGAAGTTAAGTGTGCTTGGGCGAGAGTATTACTAGGATAGGTAACCCCTTGGGAAGTCTCTCGTGTTGCACCCCCCTTTTCAATTAATTTTGCTCCGGTTAGGGTTGCCAAGATACTTTATCCACCACATTTCTATTATCGAATCCCATGGCACCTTGGGCAGGACAACTTCGCTTCACGTGGAGGCTGGGCCAGCAAACCGAGGAAGTAGGGCTTGTGACCAGGTCTCCGTCGCTCCAATGCCAATAACTTTTGATCCGTAAGGAGTTACGCTGTGTTCAGCATACCGCTGCAAAGCTCTCCGAAAGCTCTACGACAAGGGTAGCCAGCATGCTCGCTGTGCCAATTTTTGGAGCCCAAAATTGATCATTTTCATCAATTTCGGGCCATTTTTCTTCTTTTGCTCGATATTTTTGTCCCGGATCGTACGTCGTGAGCTATTAAAAGGATGACAACCTTACTCATGGGACATTAGAGGGCCCTACAACACATCGATATCACGTCTTTCGAGAATGCTGCATTGTTGAAGTGGATGGGTTGTCGTTAAGCCCATTGGGCCTTCTAAATGGGCCATCTCTCTAGGCTGGGATTGTGAATCGTTAACACATAAAGGAATTGTGCCCTCAACATGACGGGTGCGATCATACCAGTACTAATGCACCGGATCCCATCAGAACTCCAAAGTTAAGCATGCTTGGGCCAGAGTAGTACTAGGATGGGTGACCCCCTGGGAAGTCCTCATGTTGCACCCCTTTTTTCAATTTTTTTTGCTCCGGTTAGGGTTGCCAAGATACTTTATCCACTACATTTCTATTATCGAATCCCACGGCACCTTGGGCAAGACAACTTCGCTTCACGTGGAGGCTCGACCAGCAAACCGACGGCGCAGGGCTTGTGACCAAGTCTCCGTCGCTCCGGTGCCAATAATTTTTGATTTGTAAGGAGTTACGCGGCGCACAGTATACAGTTGCAAAGCTCTCTGAGAGCTCTACGATGGGGGTAGCTAGTTTGCTCGTTGTGTCAATTTTTGGAGCCCAAAATCGAACGTTTTCATCAGTTTCGGGTTACTTTTCTGTTTTTGTTTTGTTTTTCCGTCCCAGATCGTATGTCGTGAGCTGTTAAACGGAAAACAACTTTACTTGCGGGACATTAGAGGGGCCTACAATGCATCGATATCACGTATTACGAGGATGCTACGTTGTTGAAGCGGATGGGTTGTCGATAAGCCCATTGGGCATTCTTAATGGGCCATTTCTCTTGGTTGGGACTGTGAACAGTTAACACATAAAGGAATTGTGCCCTCAACATGATGGGTGCGATCATACCAGCACAAAAGCACCGGATCCAATCAGAACTCCGAAGTTAAGCGTGCTTGGGCGAGAGTAGTACTAGGATGGGTGACCCCCTGGGAAGTCCTCGTGTTACACCCCATTTTTCAAATTTTTTTGCTCCGGTTAGCGTTGCCAAGATACTTTATCCACCACATTTCTATTATCGAATCCCACCGCACCATGGGCAAGACAACTTCGCTTAACGTGGACGCCAGGCCCGCAAACCGAGGGCATAGGGCTTGTGACCAGGTTTTCGTCGCTCCGGTGCCCAAAACTTTTGATCCGTAAGGAGTTACGTGGCGTACAGCATACCGTTGCAAAGCTCTCTGAGAGCTATACGATGGGGGCAGCCAGCTTGCTCGCTGTGCCAGTTTTTGGAGCCCAAAATCGAACGTTTTCATCCGTTTCGGGCCACTTTTCTTCCTTTGCTATGTTTTTCTGTCCCGGATCGTACGTCGTGAGCTATTAAAAGGACGAAAACCCTACTTGCGGGACATTAGAGGGCCCTAAAATGCTTCAATATCAAGTCTTGCGAGGATTGTGCGTTGTTGAAGCGGATGGGTTGTCGTTAAGCCCATTGGGCCTTCTGAATGGGCCATCTCTCTAGGCTGGGACTGTGAACCGTTAACACATAAAGGAATTGTGCCCTCAACATGACGGGTGTGATCATACCAGGACTAATGCACCGGATCCTATTAGAACTCCAAAGTTAAGCGTGCTTGGGCGAGAGTAATGCTAGGATGGGTCCCCCCTTGGGAAGTCCTCGTGTTGCACCCCCCTTTTCAATTTTTTTTGCTCCGGTTAGGGTTACCAAGATACTTTATCCACCACATTTCTATTATCGAGTCTCACGGCACCTTGGGCAAGATAACTTCGCTTCACGTGCAGGCTGGGCCAACAAACCGAGGGCGTAGGGCTTGTGACTAGGTCTCTTTCGCTCTGGTGCCCATTCCTTTTGATTCGTAAGGAGTTACGCGGCGTAGAGCATACCGTTGTAAAGCTCTCCGAGAGCTCTACAACGGGCGCAGCCTGCTTGCTCGCTGTGCCCTTTTTTGGAGCCCAAAATCGAACGTTTTTATCACTTGCGGGCCACATTTCTTTTTTAGCTCTATTTTTCTATCCCGGATGGTACGTCGTGAGCTGTTAAAAGTACAACAACTCGCGGGACATTAAAGGGCTCTACAATGCGTCGATATCACGTCTTGCGAGGATGCTACGTTGTTGAAGCGGACGGGTTGTCGTTAAGCCCATTGGCCCTTCTGAATGGGCCATCTCTCTAGGCTGGGACTGTGAACTGTTAACACATAAAGGAATTGTGCCCTCAACATGGCGGGTGCGATCATACCAGTACTAATGCACCGGATCCCATCAGAACTCCGAAGTTAAGCGTGCTTGGGCGAGAGTAGTACTAGGATGGGTGACCCCCTGGGAAGTCCTCGTGTTGCACACCTCTTTTTAATTTTTTTTGCTCCGGTTAAGGTTGCCAAGATACTTTATCCACCACATTTCTATTATCGAATCCCACGGCACCTTGGGCAGGACAACTTCGCTTCACGTGGAGGCTGGGCCAGCAAACCGAGGGCGTTGGGCATGTGACTAGGTCTCCGTCGCTCCAGTGCCCATAACTTTTGATCCGTAAGGAGTTACGCGGCGCATAGCATACCGTTGCAAAAGCTCTCCGAGAGCTCTACGACGGGGGCAGCTAGCTTGTTTGCTGTGCCCGTTTTAGGAGCCCAAAATTGAACGTTTTTTGGGCCACTTTTCTTCTTTTGCTCTGTTTTTTCATCCCGGATCATACGCCGTGAGCTGTTAAAAGGACGACAACCTTACTCGTGGGACATTAGATGGCCCTACAACACGTTGATATCACGTCTTGCGAGGATGCTGCGTTGTTGAAGCGGATGGGTTGTCTTTTAGCCCATTGGGCCTTCTAAATGGGCTATCTCTCTAGGCTGGGACTGTGAACAGTTAACACATAAAGGAATTGTGCCCTCAACATGACAGGTGCGATCATACCACCACTAATGCACTGGATCCCATCAGAACTCCGAAGTTAAGCTTGCTTGGGCGAGAGTAGTAGTAGGATGGGCGACCCCTTGGGAAGTCCTCGTGTTGTGTCACGCCCCAACCCGACCTATAGAGGCTAGACTAGGGTGTGAGCTAAACTTTCAAGTCATTTCGCGTACTTAACTGTTTATGAAGATTTCACACTTAATGTTTTGGCCTAAACTCCAAAATTTCCGGAAAATCAGTAGCATAACGATTGTAATTGAGCTCTTTGGTTTGGCCTAATTCTCTAAACGCCTCAAATTTTTCCAATCTCAATTTCATTTCCAACTAAGTTTTCTATTTAACATCGATTTAAATGCCTATTGGTTATCTCAATGTCTCGTTTGATTTATAACCTAGCATGATACTATGTCTCGTTTGTTTGTTTATCCTCGTTACAAAAGTACCTGTTGATCTTAGCTTAAAAGCGTGTACCTATTTAAGATTGGATAGGTTCATTTACTTAGTCCTTACCTAATACGTCGTAACCTATGATAGATACTAGCAGTAATAATAACAAAACGATCATAGTAGTGTCTAGTGTATGTCTAGCAATATCAGTACAAACCAAAATTAGACCCCAAATTACAACGGGGGTCTTTTACATTACAACATTGAGCTACATAAAAGAAATAGTCTTCAAGTAGCATGGTTCACAAATAGCCATAAACACGCAAAGCACAGAGGACAGGCAATCACTCCAAGGAATCATCGATAGGCACATCGTCCTCAGGTACCTGTTCTTGATCTTCTTCACCTGAGATGATAAAAGAGGGTGAGTCCTTATGAACTCAGCGAGGACGAACGAGAAATAGGTTTTGAAACTCATTTTCCGGTTCAACTTATGAAATCCTTTTGCAAGCGTGAATATAACACTAATATCAGTATAGGAACAGAAATACCAATCTTTCCTCCCTGAGGTTCTCTAGGAACCAAGCGAGAGTACTTATACACATAGTAAAAAGGATACAGTGAGCTTTTGCTCTCAGATCAGATTCAGAATCAGTTGTTGCGGCTGACTTCAAATCATCCCCTTAACACGCCAAGTGGGTGTACTCCGAATGTACCCCAAAATCCTACGACCCAACTCTCCGAGGAAGTCTAGCCCCCAAGCGAGAGAGGGAATGGGACAGTGGTAGTCACGGGTGCACCGGCAAGTCCGATGCCGCCCGGTGTGCGTGATCGCTACCACGCCGACAGGAAAAGTTGCAACCTTGTATGCAGTGCACATTCATGACATGTAATATATCACATTAGGAGGACAACAAAGTAGGTTGCCTCCAGACAGTCATAAGATTGCACATTGACCATGTCACGCCCCGACCCGACCCCACAAAAGGCCAAGCCTGGACCCGACACACGGATGGAGTCTCCTCTGTACCGTGGACGTTCCGAAAACCCTAAAATCAACATAATACTCGAGAACCACAACATTCATTTAAGACAAGCCAACATTCTTTTAGAAAACATACATCTTTTCATTAACAACTTTGCAACCCAAAAATGATATGCATACTACACAATTATTTATGCCACTAAACAATTAACCATTAGCATGCATTTCCTTACTAGTCACATGAGTATATATTTACAACATTACAACCTTTAATCCTTTACAACATAAGACCATCTAGGCCTCAAAATAGATACTACATACAAGGCTACAAGCCTCAAAATAAGCGACAACCAACCATTAAACACATCATGCATGGCTCGCACAAAAGTCTGGCAACCAACCACTAGCAAAGCAAAGAAGTGCTATCACGGAAACACCTCCACCTGCTCTTCCTCCTCTATTACCTCAATAGGGTCTGCTTCAACTACTCCTATAAAAATATAGTATAGAAAGGAATGAGCAAAAACTATTGCTCAGCGAGGGCAATTGGTCTCAAGGACGGAGATGAGAGGACTATGCAATGCAATTAGCCAAGCAATTCATACAAATATCATATAGAGATACAAACAAAGCCATCAATAAAGTAAGGCAAGTATTAAAACTGTAAACACTCATTCAAAGGATACGGTACTCTTTTCACAAGCAACTTTTAATCACGAACTCGATGACGACACGCCGGCCCAAACCACCTTGTAACACCAGTTTGGAATACCCCAGAAGTATCCATCAATCTACGACCCAAATCTCCCTGGGAGGCAACTCAAGCGAGAAGAGGGAATAGCCACGGAGCTAGAGCAACCAACACTGGCAACCCAAGGCTACCCAGAGAGGCCCATCACTCACGCACTGGACACTATGCAATGCAAGACTCGATATAAGGCGATAAATGAGCAATAAAGCCACACGTGGGAGAATAACAAAGTAGGTTACTCTCGCATGCAATAGCAACAGTTGATAAGCATTTCAATCAGAATCAATTCAAACAAGTATATCAAGCAACCCTAAGCATTCTATAGGCCTAATATCAAGAAAACAAGCAAAATCACAAATCGACCCCAACTATCAAAACACTACCATTTCCAAATGAGCCACGAGTTCCGAAAACCGACTTCGCCAATCCTCCTAGGTCACCATAAGGCACGTCTAAAGACCCCGAAACCCTACTTAACCCTAGAATTCACACAAAGTCCCAATTTCCCCCTTTGCTCGTTTGAACTACAACTATATCAACCAAACACCCAACCAACGCCATAATTGCACCAAAAGTGCTTCCATGGCCTCCCGAAACAATGCCAACATGCAAAACGAGAAAACGCTAAAGTAGACCTAAACGACCCCGACTTTCACCTAGGCGTTTTTCTCATTTTTTTCCATTACGCAACCTAAACAAACCATGCATTTAAGCATTCTAGCATACCTAGCACATTTTTACATCAACAGAAAGCATAACAGCGCAACTTCATCGTTTCAAGGGTTTACTATTCACAAACTACTATTCAACAACCAATTTAAATTGCAATCTCAACATTTAACCGCAAAAAATGTTAAAAAGCTATAAATACATGTTCTACAATTGGCAAGGAACATTCTAGAAGCATCAAAACGATTTAAACAACAATCTACGGATAAATCTCAAAAATCAAAAAGTTGACATACATATCATTTAAATGCGCAAATAACGTGCTTCCCTCACCTTAGGCACTCCTAGTCGCTAGGAAAACAACGCTGGTTGCCTCGGAAACTACCCAGCACGAGCTCACGCGAAGATTGAACGATTGGAAGGTTGAAATTTTTTTTTCTTTTCCCTCTTGTTTCGGCCTGCTTGTTCTCTGATTTCAGCTTTTTTTTTTTTTGCGTTGTTTAGCTTATTTAAGGTGACAACTTAGTCAATAGGTCAAACCCTTGGTCAACCACTTAAAAATTGGTCAATTTGCCTTATTTTCATGCATTTTAAGCTAAAATAACTATCATTAAATTAATTTTAGCTAACAACAAGTCAAACATCAATTTTAAGTCATCTAATTACTAGTTTCACTATTTGTTGAGGACTAGAAAACACTCTCTAGCTATCACTCCCGAAATGCAATGCACTTTGCGATAACAAAGAATTAACTATTAAATCTCAAAGAATCTAAGAAAATATAATTTTCAAAATAATAAACAAGAAATTTTTACATTTCGGGCTCGGGTATTATACCCTCTCCCCCTTAAAACAATTGCGCCCACGCAATTTCTTACCTGGTCAACAAACAACTCTGGATACTGATTCCGAACCTAGTCATCTCTTTCCCAAGTCGCTTCCTCAAACCCATGATGATTCCACAGAACCTTTACTAACGGAAAACTCTTTTTGCGAAGCTCCTGAACCTTTTGATCCATAATTCGAATCGGTTTCTCTTCATAGGACAACTTTTCTTCAATCTACAAAGGCTCTGGTTCAAGTACATGTGAAGGGTCTGGATGGTATTTTCTTAACATTGACACGTGGAACACATCGTGCAGTCTCGACAAGCTCAGAGGTAAAGGTAACCGATAAGCCAAAGGACCTACCTTTTCGGTGATCTCATACGGACCCACATACCTGGGACTAAGTTTCCCGCTTTTACTGTGTCGAATCAATCTCTTTCGAGGAGAAATCTTAAGAAATACCCAATCTCCCAAATCAAATTCAAGATCCCGACGGTGTTTATCTGCATAACTCTTATGACGACTCTGAGCTGTAAGCATACGCTGGCGAATAAGGTGAACATTATCTACCATCTTAATCATCTCAGGTAACACAGTCGAATCAACTGTTCTCATATCTCCAACCTCTTCCCAATACAATGGGGATCTTCATTTATGACCATACAACATCTCGTAGGAGGCCATACCTAAAGTAGATTGATAACTATTATTGTAGGCGAACTCCGCTAAAGGCAAAAAATTCTCCCAATTCTTCCCAAAGTCTAGCACACATGCTCGAAGCATGTCTTCAAGATCCTGATAGTTCTCTCAGACTGGCCATCGGTTTGTGGATGATATGCAGTACTGAAGCTCAACTTAGTTCCCATGGCCTCTTGCAACTTCTGCCAAAAACGAGATCTAAATCTTGAATCTCTATCTGACACTATACTCTGTGGCACACCATGCAGTCTCACAATATTAGCAACATAAAGCTCAGCTAGTTTATCAAGGCTATCATGCTTGTTCACAGGAATAAAATGCGTAACTTTAGTCAAGCGGTCCACAACAACCCAAACAGAATCACATCCTCTCGGAGATCTAGGAAGATCGGTCACAAGGTCCATTGTTATATGCACCCACTTCCATTCCAGAATCGACAACGGCTGCAGAAGCCCGGCTGGCCTCTGATGCTCAACTTTAACCCTCTGACAAGTCAAATATCTGGATACATACCCAGCAATCTCCCTCTTCATATTGTTCTACCAGAAGTGTTGTTTCAAATCTCTATACATTTTAGTACTGCCCGGGTGAAACGTATACCTCGAATTATGTGCCTCGGACAGAATCTCATTCTTCAAAGTCGGATCACCAGGAACACACACCCTGTCCCTGAATCTGAAGATACCATCTGCATGTAATTTAAACTCCGACTCTCCCCCTTTTGATTTCTATTGGATTTTCAAGATGTAAGGATCAGTCTTCTGAGCCTCTCTGATCTGTGCTAGCAACCCTGACTGAATCTGCAAACTAGCAAATCGAATCCCTACCTCAGTAGCTTCTGGCTTCCATGAACAAATTTCTTCCAAAGTCTCTCAATCCTTGATAATTAAGCTTGCAACAGTAGCCTTTCGGCTCAAAGCATCAGCAACAACATTTGCCTTACCTGGCACGTAGTTAATAGAACAGTTGTAACCACTCAATAGCTCTAGCCATCTCCGCTGCCTCATATTCAGATCCTTCTGTGAAAACAAATACTTGAGACTCTTGTGGTCAGTAAAAATTTCAAATCTGCTACCCCACAAGTAGTGACGCCACTTCTTCAAAGCAAACACAACTGCAGCTAACTCAAGGTCATGTGTAGGGTAATTGACTTCATATGGTTTCAACTTCCTAGAAGCATAGGCAATCACCTTACCATTCTGCATTAAAACACAGCCCAAACCTTCTTTAGATGCATCACTGTAGACAACAAAGTTTTATGTTCCCTCAAGTAAAGCTAGTATAGGAGCTGTAGTTAGTCTCTTCTTCAATTCTTGGAAATTGGATTCACATTTGGCATCCCAGTTGTAAGCAACTTTCTTTTGAGTCAACTGGCTTAAAGGCCCATAAATTTTGGAAAAGTCTTTAACAAACCTCCAGTAGTAACCTGCCAACCCAAGAAAACTCCGAATCTCTAACACCGTCTCAGGTCTCTTCTAGGATGAAACAACTCCAATCTTAGCTGAGTCCACTGAAATCCCTTGATCTGAAATGATATGGCCTAGAAAAGATATTTGATTCAACTAGAATTCACACTTGCTGAATTTTGCAAAAAGCTTGTTTTCCTATAAAGTCTGTAGCACAATCTTCAAATGTTGTTCATGTTGAGCCTCATTCTTCGAGTACACTAAAATGTCGTCAATAAAGATCACGACAAACTGATCAAGATAAGGTCGAAAAACTCTCTGCATTAAGTCCATGAATGCGGCTGGTGCATTTGTCAATCCAAACGGCAATACAACAAATTCGTAGTGGCCATATCTAGTCCTGAATGCCGTCTTTGGTATATCGTCACTCCGAATTCTAAGTGATAGTAACCCTGCCTCAAATCAAATTTGGAGTAAACACTCGCACCCTGCAACTGGTCAAACAATTCTTCAATCAACGGCAAGGGGTATTTGTTCTTAATCGTGACTTGATTAAGTCCCCTGTAATCAATACATAACCGTAGCGTGCCGTCTTTCTTTCTTACAAACAACACAGGTGCACCCCACGGTGAAGAACTAGGTTGTATAAACCCTTTCTCAAGCAAGTTCTGAAGCTGAATTTTTAATTCCTGAAGTTCAGCCGATGCCATTCTATAAGGACTCCTAGAAATTGGCGCAGTGCCTGGCACAAGATCAATTACAAATTCAATCTCCCTATTCGGTGGTAAACCTGGTAATTCCTCGGGAAATACACCAGGGAAGTCTCTAACAATCGGAACCTCATTCAAATTCAACTTATCAGTAGACTGATTGATCAAATAAGCTAAGTAATCTTCACAACCTTTATTCAACAACTTAGAAGTCTTGATCGCTGATAAAAGAGGAATTCGGGAAGCCCTGCAATCTCCAGTACCGGTAGGTCAGGAACCTGAAGATAAACAATCTTTGTTCTACAATCCAACTGAGCATAGTACTTCCCCAACCAGTCCATTCCCAAAATGATTTCAAAGTCACGGAATGGCAATATAATTAAATCAGCAGGAAATTTACGGTTCTCAATGCATATATCACAAGATTTGCAAATAGACTCAGTAACAAATTTTGCACCTAAAGGTGTACTAACTTCAACTTCATGCAACAGTTTATCAATGCAAACATTCACAGATCGTGCACATGCAGGAGTTATAAACGAATGTGTAGCTCCGGGATCAATTAAAACTTTAACTAGCTGAGTATTGAGAAGAAAGATACATTCCACTATAGCTGTGGTATTGGGTAACTCCTCTACATCCAGTGCAAAGACCCTAGCCTGAACCCTTTGTGCTGGACGTGCACCTGCAGCCCTATTCTGAACACCCTGGCCTCCAGTACGGCCCTGAACATTGTTATACTTAGGGCAATCTCTCATCCTATGGTCATCACTCCCACAACCTGTGCATTTACCACTCTTTCTCCAACAATTAGCCTCAATATGCCCCGATCGATTACAATAGTTACACTGCTGATTTTGCCTTACAACAGTGTTTCCTGTAGGTGCTGGGGCTCTGACAGTAGTAGGAACTGTACCTCCCTGCTGAGGCCTAGTCACAGCTGGCCTAGCCTGAATCTGATGTTGTGGCTGATACGGACGTTGCTGAGGAACCTGCACAGAAGTCTGATACTGCCTCGGCTGACTCTGGCTGCTCTGGCCCAAATACTATTTCTTACTCGGCTGACTACTCTCAGCTAACATCTCAGCCTTCCGTTTCTCAAACTTCGAGGCTGCCTGAAATGCCTCGGGAAAAGTAGTGTAGGTCTGCCCAGTTAAATGTAGTTGTATATCCATTCTGAGCCCACAAATAAACCTATGAATCATCCTCCTAGCTGGCCGTACCAACTCGGGCATATACCTCGACAGGCTAACAAACCTAGCCTCGTACTGTGCAACAGTCATGTTTCCCTGCTTCAGGGCCACAAACTTGTCATCCCGCCTTTCCATAGCCATCTCGGGAATATACTTGTCCCGAAACTCACTCACAAAATCATCCCACAAATGTGGTACATCCTCACAGTCCCACCTCCTCCTGACAGTATTCCACCACTGCTCTGCATCACCCTCAAACAGGAATGACTCATAATCTATTCTTGCCTCATCAGTGTACCTCAAAGCGGTGAAAATTTTCTCAACACGATTAATCCATCTCTCGGCCGCCTCATCATCCGGCTCTCCGAAGAGCTTACCTGGCTCGTGCCTCAGAAATTTCTCCAACTAATTATTCTCAACTCTATACCCATGTCCACAAGGATTAGCTTGATTTCCCTGGGGATTATTATTCCTGTCCTGCCTCTGCTCATGCAGTACCTGGGTAATCCGATCAACTGCAGTAGTCATAGTAGCCATAAACTGCTCAGGCAACGGTTGCTGACCTTGTTCTGCTGCCTCTTCATCTGACCCTAGACCTTGAGTACCACGACGTGGCGGCATAGTAGCAATTCACAATAGCTGGCAACATTTAAAAGCAGTTTATAGACAGAAATATAGCACATAAGATTAGATAACACTCAAGTCAATAACAATCAAACATTCTAACACGCAATTCACATAACACAAGATTGACATGCCAAACTAATTCACTTTAAACACATAAGCACTCTAAGTTCACAAAGTCATGCTATAACATTTTCTTTCCACTTAACAATCATACAATAACACTCTAGCATTTTGGACCTTTACCCCACAGATCGAGAAACATATCCCGGCTCATGCAAGACTATCATGCTCTGATACCACCTAAAGATGTCACGCCCCGACCCGACCCCACAAAAGGACAAGCCCGGACCCGACACACGGACGGAGTCTCCTCTGTACCGGGGACGTTCCGAAAAGCCTAAAATCAACATAATACTCGAGAACCCCAACATTCATTTAAGACAAGCCAACATTCTTTTAGAAAACATTCATCTTTTCATTAACAACTTTGCAACCCAAAAATGATATGCATACTACACAATTATTATGCCACTAAACAATTAACCATTAGCATGCATTTCCTTACTAGTCACATGAGTATATATTTATAACATTACAACCTTTAATCATTTACAACATAAGACCATCTAGGCCTCAAAATAGATACTACATACAAGGCTACAAGCCTCAAAATAAGCGACAACCAAGCATTAAACACATCAAGCATGGATCGCACAAAAGTCTGGCAACCAACCACCAGCAAAGCAAAGAAGTGCTATCACGGAAATACCTCCACCTGCTCTTCCTTCTCTATTACCTCAATAGGGTCTGCGTCAACTACTCCTGTAAAAATATATTATAGAAAGGAATGAGCAAAAACTATTGCTCAGCGAGGGCAATTGGTCTCAAGGACGGAGATGAGAGGAGTATACAATGCAATTAGCCAAGCAATTCATACAAATATCATATAGATATACAAACAAAGCCATCAATAAAGCAAGGCAAGTATTAAAACTGTAAACACTCATTCAAAGGATATGGTACTCTTTTCACGAGAAACTTTCAAACATGAATTCGATGATGACGCGCCGGCCCAAACCACCTTATAACACCAGTTTGGAATACCCCGGAAGTATCCATCAATCTACGACCCAAATCTCCCTGGGAGGTAACCCAAGCGAGAAGAGGGAATAGCCACGGAGCTAGAGCAACCAACACTGACAATCCGAGGCTACCCAGAGAGGCCCATCACTCACGCGCTGGACACTATGCAATGCAAGACTCGATACAAGGCGATAAACGAGCAATAAAGCCACACGTGGGAGAATAACAAAGTAGGTTACTCTCGCATGCAATAGCAACAGTTGATAAGTATTTCAACCAGAATCAATTCAAACAAGTATATCAAGCAACCCTAAGCATTCTATAGGCATAATATCAAGAAAACAAGCAAAATCACAAATCGGCCCCAACTATCAAAACACTACCATTTCCAAACGAGCCCACGAGTTCTGGAAATCGACTTCGCCAATCCTCCTAGGTCACCATAGGGTACGTCTAAAGACCCCGAAACCCTACTTAGCTCTAGAATTCACGCAAAGTCCCGATTTCCCCCTTTGCTCGTTTGAACTACAACTATATCACCCAAACACCCAACCAACGCCATAAGCGCACCAAAAGTGCTTCCATGGCCTCCCGAAATAATGCCAACACGCAAAACGAGAAAATGCTAAAGTCGACCTAAACGACCCCGACTTTCACTAAGGCATTTTTCTCAATTTTTTCCATTACGCAACCTAAAAAAACCATGCATTTAAGCATTCTAGCATACCTAGCACATTTTTACATCAACAGAAAGCATAACAGCTCAACTTCATCGTTTCAAGGGTTTACTATTTATAAACTACTATTCAACAACCAATTTAAATTGTAATCTCAACATTTAACCGCAGAAAATGTTAAAAAGCTATAAATACATGTTCTACAATTGGCAAGGAACATTCTAGAAGCATCAAAATGATTTAAACAACAATCTACGGATAAATCTCAAAAATCAAAAAGTTGACATACATATCATTTAAATGCGCAAATAACGTGCTTCCCTCACCTTAGGCACTCCTAGTTGCTAGGAAAACAACGCTGGTTGCCTCGGAAACCACCCAGTACGAGCTCACGCGAAGATTGAACGATTGGAAGGTTGAAATTTTTTTTTTCTTTTCCCTCTTGTTTCGGCCTGCTTGTCCTCTGATTTCAGCTTTTTATTTTTTATTTTGCATTGTTTAGCTTATTTAAGGTGACAACTTAGTCAATAGGTCAAACCCTTTGTCAACCACTTAAAAATTGGTCAATTTGCCTTATTTTCATGCATTTTAAGCTAAAATAACTATCATTAAATTAATTTTAGCTAACAACAAGTAAAACATCAATTTTAAGTCATCTAAATACTAGTTTCACTATTTGTTGAGGACTAGAAAACACTCTCTAGCTATCGCTCCCGAAATGCAATGCACTTTTCGACAACAAAGAATTAACTATTAAATCTCAAATAATCTAAGAAAATATAATTTTCAAAATAATAAACAAGAAATTTTCACATTCCGGGCTCAAGTACTACAGACCAAGTAAACAGGCAAGGCACGATAAAACAGGTAATTTCACTTGAAAGGCATATAGAATTATATGAACATTAAACGGACAGCCATGTAACACATGTAAATCAAGCCATATAACTCATTACGAAGTCCATGTGATCAAGTAATAAGATTATTCAACATGCAATAACATCTACGTGGGTTCGGGTGCAAGAAAAGCCTATTTGTCAACATGCAACGATCAAAATCACATTTAGGACTATAAAGGCATTTACGGGCAGCCTACTAAACATATAATTCTACACAATATCCAAATGATCAACACTTAGCAAAACTACCTAGTCATTAGGGTTTCCATTTCGTGCATATTCGTGCAATTTGAGCCTCAAACCAACTCAAAGTCAATCTCAAGCCATGCATCATTTAATTCAACATCCTCAAACATTCAAAACAGTCCACACAACATCCCGAAGCTACAATCCCAAGCATTTAATTCAACAAGAGGAGTGACAACAATTTTTCTAAGCATAACACTAAGTGAAACCCTTACTGCAATAGGCTGTTTTCTCACAATCATTAAGATAAGCAAACAATCTCCAATTCCAGTGAATAAGATGTCAAATTAAAGCTTAAGAAGTGAAATAAAATCAGAAACAAACCTTGCATCATTTGGAGTTCGAGATCATTAGTTATAGCCGAAACAGTGGGATAGCACAAAACTGTCCAGATTTGCACACATTTCGATAATTGACGTTTTTTAGGTCCTTAGGGTCAGATTTAGCCTTAGTCCATTTCTGACAAAAATGTCTAGAACTGAAAAATATTGCAGCACACAAAATTTCATGCATTTTAGATATCATTTACTAAGTCAAATCTGGTTCGTTCTACAAGGTCAGTGCATCTGTCAAAACCTGCTTCATTTTTCCAGATTTCCAGATTTGGACACATTTTAAAGATTTGCCATTTTGAGGACCTTAGATTCGGAATTAGATTTGGCCTATTTCTGTGAAAAATGTTCAAAACTGTCCAAACTAGTCATCCACCAATTTTCATGCATTTTCAACATCATTTCCTAGAAAAACTTACCTTGAAACAAACTGGTCAGAGAGCTGTCAACAATCCGACTTCACCTATCATCACTTTCAAGCCAAGATCTTGCCATGCATGGCTGCAAAAGCTTATGAACGAACATATAACTCAAGTACAGAAGCAAAGACATACATTTATGAGCATGCATGTGGATTTTTGAAGGATTTTCAAAAGGTTTTAGCCCTCACCTTAGCTTGTGGCTTGTCTTGATTAACCATATGATGATGAAGATGAGCTAAGGGATGAAGAAACTCAGCCCAAAACCGAGATGGAGAGAGAAGAATGAGAGGGAGAGAGAAATGTGAGGAGAATGAGGCTTTTGCAAAAGTTTATGCATGGGTTCGGCCTTGAGCTTAGCAATTCTGATTTTTATGTCTTCAAGAGGCATTTTGAAATTCCTAGCATGGGCAAGGAGCACTTGGTCGAAAATGGTGTGCATTGGGTAGGGTTTTGGGGCTATTTTTTATGCATTTGTGTCATAATATGTCATAGATTGTCTAGGAATTATATTGAATTAAGCAAAGCAATCACAAAGCTCACAAAGTGGTCAGCCAAGGCATGTAGAAATCTGATTTTTTTGTCATCTTTGAGCATTATTTAATTGTGTGTTGGAAGTGCAAAAAGAATAAGGAATAAAGAATGTTTAGTGTTTAGTGTTTTGTCTTGTAGTGAGTTTAAATATAATATTTAGGTGTTAGTGATTTTGTAGAGATTTGAATTAGGATTATTTTATAGTTTAGTGCTTTGTGTAGGATTCTTTATCGATTAGCGTGCGGGCACGCTTTCCTATGTCTATGGCACGCACTACGAGATAGACACGAACTACGAGGTACAACACGTATTTCAAGACTAAGACACATACTTCAAGATAAGTGCACGGATTCTAATGCTAACACACGCAACCCTAGGTGAATGAACGTAGACCAAAATAAGGCACGTAATTCAATGCAATGCACACAAAATGAACAAAATTCTCAAACCTAAGTCAAGGCACGCAAATATAGGTTAGGACACACGAAACGAGGTATCGCACGCTAATCGAGGTTGTGGCACGTAAGTCGAGGATTAGGGCACATAATTCTAAGTCAAGGCACGTATGACGACGCATTCATGAAAATCAAGACAGGGCACGTAATCTAAGGTCAGTCATATCATTCTTGGTCTATGGCACGCAAATCAAGGAAACATACTTTATTCGGGGTCGGGCCTCACATTCTTCCCTCCTTAAAAGAATTTCGTCCCGAAATTCATTCTTGTCTATTGAGGTCATTTAGATGGATTCTAACCATTGTTATTTTCCAACTCCGGGTCGTTCTTTGCTGTGTGATCTCTCTTACCACAACGAATTCACTTCCTAGCTTTCTCTAATCATTTAATTCAGTGTGACCCCTACATTTATAGTTCGTTCCTTTGAACAACTCTATTTTCTCCAATTGATCTTAAGGTCGAGTTCATTAACTAAGGTTAGAATCTCCAAACATAGTCATCAAAGCTGCATCGGTATCCTAACAATATAACTATAACTCCAAAATCATGACTCATGTTGTATCAATCTTGCATTCATACCTCAAAAGGAATATCACAATAATTCTATGATCCTAGGGTGACATACGCTAATTTCAAGATGATAGGTCTATATTCGATTTACATATCCTATCTACTAGCTTCAAAATTGTTAGCACGTAGGACATACACATGTTATGGATTATTCCCACGATACGACTCTATTTTCAGGTTGAACTCACCAAACAAACTAATTCATCTCAAGTCATCATCTATCGGTAGTATCATAGTTCTTATCTTGAAGGTACATTGGATTAGTAAATCTTCTAATGACTAGTCTTCCGGTTATAAGCTCCTATTCACTAACATCCTTTCCCAGCTTCATTAACCTTCACGCTCGTAATCAAGGAGAAAGACCGTTGAGATTCATTAAACGCGAATTCTAAGGTTTATTAAGTATCACCAACAAATGCCATTGAAATTGCATGGGTAAACGGATCATGTCGAACTAGTTCAACTCTTACAAGTAAATTCATCAACTCGTAATCCACAATTTATTTCCTTATTCAAATCCCTATCTTCAAGTCACGAAGCTTTAGAATTTTCTTTTAATCTTAACCAAGGCTCCTAAGGCGAATAGTTTCAATTTCAAATAAATTTCACTCACCTCAACCCAATGTTATGTCATACTTAAGGAGACAATGGTCCTACTCACTTAGCGAACTAGTCATTCCTTTGAACATTTAATGCCCGCCAATATATCTTCAACATTAATGTTACTAAGCTAGGTTCATAGCCATGTAAGTGAGATCAATTCTCTACTAGGTTACCGGTCGTACAACAACAATCCTACGACTATAAATGGGTACCGAAATGATCTAGCTCATAAGATACTTACCATACTAATCCAAGTATCTTGTTACACAAAATAACTTCAAGGCCATGTCAACATAAGAATTATAACCACAATATAATCTAATAGAACTTCAAAAGTAGTCAACGACTCATTTAACTATCACTACAAGATCCGCCCTCTATTTGACGACCACAATTCGAAGTCTACCAACGGCTAGTTTCTAGACTTGAAACGGTGCACATAATACGGTTGTCTAACAGCAGTCTCTTGGGTCATCATGACTCTAATTCATCTCTATCTTAACTATATGGAATCTTACTCTCTTCATTTACATGTTCAACTAGCTAAGAGCATCAAGTCTCAATGACGTTAGGTCCTAGGGTTCACCATGAATCATCATGCATACTCACTATTAGCTATTTAGGATTTCAAATCATACCCTAACAACTCCACTTTGCAACCAGATGCTTTAATCTCATTTCCATGGTTTATATACTAGGTCCATCGTCTTACTTCGCATAATCACAACTAAATCCAAGGGGCAACAATTTGATACCATGATTCTTAATATCACCAATCTCCAACTTAGGACCTTAGCAACATTAGTCATCTAATACATAATTCAATACCTTACATTCTATTCGACCTAACATTTAGGTGTAGTCTTCCGAATACGAGTTCTAGTTACGCGAATTCCTCGATTCCGACATCCCTATATCTTGTTATACTAAAGAATCATCAACCTTGTTAAACTTAGTCTCCAGAGTTGCCTACTTGTCTTGAGGTTATCTATTGTTAAGTTACTTAAACACATTATTCACGCCTTAATAATATAACCCCTATCGTCAATTTTCACGAGTTCATCTCTTAATTTCTAGGTCATAATCTTATCATTGAGTGAACTTGAAACTCGTTAATATACACCTTATTAGGTTCAACGATGCTTAATTCCAATCAAGTAAGGATTCAATCATATAAATAGTCTATTTTACCATTTCAAGACATAAGAATTTGATTCAAAAGCAACTCCTAAGTCAAACTTCCATTATAAGCATATGAACATATATATACTACTCCATATGTCCAATAGTATATTCTTATATCTAAGGAAAGTTGTATGTCCTTAACATTTATTCTTGAACCACAATGAGAAGAACGGTTTAATGGAATCAAAACTTCATAGCCATAAAATTGATAACTTAATCATAGGTATGAGTGTTCCAAAGATAAGGGGATAACTTTACCTCAACATTTATACATGTGCTACGCATTTTATATATGCATATCCAATAATACATACGATCCATCGAGTACCTGTGAAGATGCGAAAAATCTCTAACCGAGGCTTTTCGTTCGTCCTGCACAAATTCACTTCCCTGAAAGTCCTAATCCTAACTATCTATATGTATAAACAGTCATTCACAGTTATATAACATGCACATATATCAAGGAAAGAGTATAAAAGCATGCATGCATCATTGAAAACGTGTCAGTGTGCATGATACAGAGTACATATGGTCCACAAAGGCACATAATATTCGATACTTAAAGCAATTAAAGCACATTAGCACATATTAACACATACAAACAAGACATCATAATTACTTTAGGGATTCTACCTACGGTCCGAGAGTTGAACCCGACTAATGCCTAGTTAGTAAACTAAGCTCTGATACCATTCTACTAAGGTGTCATGCCCCAACCCAACCTATAGAGGCTAGACTAGGGTGTGAGCTAAACTTTCAAGTCATTTCGCGTACTTAACTGTTTATGAAGATTTCACACTTAATGTTTTGGCCTAAACTCCAAAATTTCTAGAAAACCGGCAGCATAACGGTTGTAATTGAGCTCTTTGGTTTGGCCTAATTCTCTAAACGCCTCAAAATTTTCCAATCTCAATTTCATTTCCAACTAAGTTTTCTATTTAACATCGATTTAAATGCCTATTGGTTATCTCGATGTCTCGTTTGATTTATAACCTTGCATGATACTATGTCTTGTTTGTTTGTTTATCCTCGTTACAAAAGTACCTGTTGATCTTAGCTTAAAAGCGTGTACCTGTTTCAGATTGGATAGGTTCATTTACTTAGTCCTTACCTAATAAGTCGTAACCTATGATAGATACTAGCAGTAATAATAGCAAAACGATCATAGTAGTGTCTAGTGTCTGTCTAGCAATATCAGTACAAACCAAAATTAGACCCCAAATTACAACATGGGTCTTTTACATTACACACCAAACAATATAAAATAAATAGTCTTCAAGTAGCATGGAGTTCACAAGTAGCCATAAACACGCAAAGCACATAGGACAGGCAATCACTCCAAGGAATCATCGATAGGCACATCGTCCTCAGGTACCTGTTCTTGATCTTCTTCACCTGATATGATAAAAGATGGTGAGTCCTTATGAACTCAGCGAGGGGGAACGAGAAATAGGTTTTGAAACTCATTTTTCGGTTCAACTTATGAAATCCTTTTGCAAGCGTGAATATAACACTAATATCAGTACAGGAACAGAAATACCAGTCTTTCCTCCCCGAGGTTCTCTAGGAACCAAGAGAGAGTACTTATACACATAGTAAAAAGGATACAGTGAGCTTTTTCTCTCAGATCAGATTCAGAATCAGTTGTTGCGGCCGACTTCAAATCATCCCCTTAACACGCCAGGTGGGTGTACTCTGGATGTACCCTGAAATCCTACGACCCAACTCTCTGAGAAAGTCTAGCCCCCAAGCGAGAGAGGGAATGGGACAGTGGTAGTCACAGGTGCACCGGCAAGCCCGATGCTGCCCGCTGTGCGTGATCGCTACCACGCCGACAGGAAAGGTTGCAAGCTTGTATGCAGTGCACATTTATGACATGTAATATATCACATTAGGAGGACAACAAAGTAGGTTGCCTCCGGACAGTCATAAGATTGCACATTGACCAAGTAAACAGGCAGGGCACGATAAAACAGGTAATTTCACTTGAAAGGCATATAGAGTTATATGAACATTAAACGGGCAGCCATGTAACACATGTAAATCAAGCCATATAACTCATTACGAAGTCCACGTGATCAAGTAATAAGATTATTCAACATGCAATAACATCTACGTGGGTTCGGGCGCAAGAAAAGCCTATTTGTCAACATGCAATGATCAAAATCACATTTAGGACTATAAAGGCATTTACGGGCAGCCTACTAAACATATAATTCACACAATATCCAAATGATCAACACTTAGCAAAACTACCTAGTCATTAGGGTTTTCATTTTGTGCATATTCGTGCAATGTGAGCCTCAAACCAACTCAAAGTCAATCTCAAGCCATGCATCATTTAATTCAACATCCTCAAACATTCAAAACAGTCCACACAACATCCCAAAGCTACAATCCCAAGAATTTAATTCAACAAGAGGAGTCACAACAATTTTTCTAAGCATAACACTAAGTGAAACCCTTACTGCAATAGGCTGTTTTCTCACAATCATTAAGATAAGAAAACAATCTCCAATTCCAGTGAATAAGATGTAAAATTAAATCTTAAGAAGTGAACTAAAATCAAAAACAAACCTTGCATCATTTGGAGTTCGAGATCATTAGTTATAGCCGAAAAAGTGGGATAGCAGAAAACTGTCCAAATTTGCGCACATTTCGATAATTGATGTTTTTGAGGTCCTTAGGGTCAGATTTAGCCTTAGTCCATTTCTGACTAAAATGTCCAGAACTGAAAAATCTTACAGTAAACCAAATTTCATAAATTTTGGATATCATTTACTAAGTCAAATCTGGTTCGTTCTACAAGGTCAGTGCATCTGTCACAACCTGCTTCATTTTTCCAGATTTCCAGGTTTGGACACATTTTAAAGAACTGCCATTTTGAGGACCTTAGAGTCAAAATTAGCTTTGGTCTATTTCTGCGAAAAATGTTCAAAACTGTCCAAAATACTCACCTACCAATTTTCATTCATTTTCAACATCATTGGCCTAGAAAAACTTACCTCTAAACAAACTGGCCAGAGAGCTGTCAACAATCCGACTTCACCTATCATCACTTTCAAGCCAAGATCTTGCCATGCATGGTTGCAAAAGCTTATGAACGAACATATAACTCAAGTACAGAAGCAAAGAAATAAATTTATGAGCATGCATGTGGATTTTTGAAGGATTTTCAAAAGGTTTTAGCCCTCACCTTAGCAAATCAACAAGAAGATGCACAAAACTTGATGAAGCACAATTTTCTTCTTCTTCCTTGCTTAGCCAAGACACCACCCGATTTCTCTCTATTTTCCCTAGCTTAGTGGCCAAGTTCTTAGTACATGCATGTGGTTAGAACAAGAAGAAAAGAAATGGAACCTAGTAAACTCACCAAGGCCAAAAATGGTGACTCAAAAAGCTTGCATGTGTGATTCTTGCATCCTAGCTTGCTTGGGTGAGTTCCTTTGCTTGTGGCTTGTCTTGATTAACCATATGATGATGAAGATGAGCTAAGGGATGAAGAAACTCAGCCCAAAACCGAGATGGAGAGAGAAGAATGAGAGGGAGAGAGAGAAATGTGAGGAGAATGAGAGAAATGAAAGAAAAATGAGGCTTTTGCAAAAGTTGATGCATGGGTTCGGCCTTGAGCTTAGCAATTCTGATTTTTATGTCTTCAAGAGGCATTTTGAAATTCCTAGCATGGGCAAGGAGCACTTGGTCGAAAATGGTGTGCATTGTGTAGGGTTTTGGGGCTATTTTTTATGCATTTGTGTCATAATATGTCATAGATTGTCTAGGAATAATATTGAATTAAGCAAAGCAATTACAAAGCTCACAAAGTGGTCAGCCAAGGCATGTAGAAATCTGATTTTTTTGTCATCTTTGAGCATTATTTAATTGTGTGTTGGAAGTGCAAAAAGAATAAGGAATAAAGAATGTTTAGTGTTTAGTGTTTTGTCTTGTAGTGAGTTTAAATATAATATTTAGGTGTTACTGGATTTTGTAGAGATTTGAATTAGGATTATTTTATAGTTTAGTGCTTTGTGTAAGATTCTTTATCGATTAGCATACGGGCACGCTTTCCTATGTCTATGGCAAGCACTACGAGATAGACACGAACTACGAGGTACAACATGTATTTCAAGACTAAGGCACATACTTCAAGATAAGTGCACGGATTCTAATGCTTACACACGCAACCCTAGGTGAATGAATGTAGACCAAAATAAGGCACGTAATTCAATGCAAGGCACACAAAATGAACACAATTCTGAAACCTAAGTCAGGGTACGCAAATCTAGGTTAGGACACACGAAACGAGGTATCGCACGCTAATTGAGGTCAAGGCACGTAAGTTGAGGATTAGGGCACATAATTCTAAGTCATGGCAGGTATGACGATGCATGCACGAAAACCAAGATAGGGTAGGTAATCCAAGGTCAGTCATATCATTCTTGGTCTATGGCACGCAAATCAAGGAAACAAACGTTCTTCGGGCTCGGGCCTCCCATGTTGCCCCCCCCTTTTCAATTTTTTTTGCTCCAATTAGGGTTGCCAAGATACTTTATCCGCCATATTTCTATTATCGAATCCCACGGCACCTTGGGCAAGACAACTTCGCTTCACGTGGAGGGTGGGCTCGCAAACTGGGGGGGTAGGGCTTGTGACCCGATCTCCATCGCACCGGTGCCCATAACTTTTGATCCATAAGGAGTTACGCAGCGCACAGCATACCGTTGCAAAGCTCACCGAGATCTCTATGACGGGGGCAGCTAGTTTGCTCACTCTGCCCATTTTAGGAGCCTAAAATCGAACGTTTTCATCAGATTCGGTCCACTTTTCTTCTTTTGCTCTGTTTTTCCGTCCCGAATCGTACTTCGTGAGATATTAAAAGGACAAGAAGCTTACTCGTCGGACATTAGAGGGCCCTACAACGTGTCGATATCACGTCTTGCGAGGATACTGCATTATTGAAGTGGATGGGTTGTCGTTAAGCCCATTGGGCCTTCTAAATGGGCCATCTCTCTAGATTGGGACTGTGAACCGTCAACACATAAAGTATTTGTGTCCTTAACATAACGGGTGCATTCAAACCAGCACTAATGCACCAGATCCCATCAGAACTCCGAAGTTAAGCGTGCTTGGGCGAGAGTAGTACTAGGATGAGTGACCCCCTGGGAAGTCCACGTGTTGCACCCCCCTTTTCAATTTTTTTTGCTCCGGTTAGGGTTACCCAGATACTTTATCCACCACATTTCTATTATCGAATCCCACGGCACCATGGGCAAGACAACTTCGCTTCACGTGGAGGCTGGGCCAGCAAACCTAGCGCATAGGGCTTGTGACTAGGTCTCCGTCACTCCGGTGCCCATAACTTTTGATTCGTAAGGAGTTACGTGGTGCACAACATACTGTTGCAAAGCTCTCCGAGTGCTCTACGATGAGGGTAGCCCGTTTGCTCGCTGTGCCTGTTTCTAGAGCCTAAAATCTGACGTTTTCATCAAATTCGGGCTACTTTTCTTCTTTTGCTCCCTTTTTCCATCCCGGATTGTACGCCGTGAGCTGTTAAAAGGACGACAAGCAAACTCGCAGGACATTAGAGGGCCCTACAACGCGTCGATATCACGTCTTGTGAGGATGCTGAGTTGTTCAAGCAGATGGGTTGTTGAAGCGAATGGGTTGTTGTTAAGCCTATTGGGCCATCAGAATGGGCCATCTCTCTAGGCTGGGACTGTGAACCGTCAATACTTAAAGGATTTGTGCCCTCAACATGATGGGTGCGATAATACCAGCACCAATGCACCGGATCCCATCAGAACTCCGAAGTTAAGCGTGCTTGGGCGAGAGTAGTACCAGGATGGGTGACCCCCTGGGAAGTCCTCATGTTGCACCCCCTTTTTCAATTTTTTTTTGCTCCGGTTAGGGTTGCCAAGATACTTTATCCACCACATTTCTATTATTGAATCCCACGGCTCCTTGGGCAAGACAACTTCGCTTCACGTGGAGGCTGGGCTCGCAAACTGAGGGCGTAGGGCTTGTGACCAGGTCTCTCTCGTTCCGGTGCCCATAACTTTTGATCCGTAAAGAGTTACGCGACGCACAGCATACCGTTGCAAAGCCCTCCGAGAGGTCTACAACGGGGGTAGCCAGTATACTCGCTGTGCCCTTTTTGGAGCCCAAAATCGAATGTTTTCATTAGTTTTGGGCCACTTTTCTTCTTTTGCTCTGTTTTTCCGTCCCGGATCGTACGTCGTGAGCTGTTAAAAGGACGAAAACCTTACTCGCGGGACATTAGAGGGTCCTACAATGCGTCGATATCACGTCTTTCGAGGATGCTACGTTGTTGAAGTGGATGGGTTGTCGTTCAGCCCATTGGGCCTTCTGAATAGGCCATCTCTCTATGCTGGTACTGTGAACCGTTAACACATAAAGGAATTGTGCCCTCAACATGACGGGTACGATCATACCATCACTAATGCACCGGATCCTATCAGAACTCCGAAGTTAAGCGTGCTTGGGTTGGAGTAGTACTAGGATGGGTGACCCCCTAGGAAGTCCTCGTGTTGCACCCCCCTTTTCAATTTTTTTTGCTCCAGTTAGGGATGCCAAGATACCTTATCCACCACATTTCTATTATCGAATCCCATGGCACCTTGGGCAAGACAACTTCACTTCACGTGGAGCTTGGGCCAGCAAACCGAGGGCGTAGGGCTTGTGACTAGGTCTCCGTCGCTCCGGTGCCAATGACTTTTGATCTGTAAAGAGTTATGCGGCACACAGCATACCGTTACAAAGCTCCCCGAGAGCTCTACGATGGGGGCATGCAGCTTGCTCGCTTTGTGTGATAACCCGAACCCGGCATGCATTTAATGGCATGTAATTGCATTTAATTAAGTGTCATCTTAAATGTTAGCATTGAATTTCGTCTTTATTTTTAGTTAAACATTCATTTGTAGCATTATTTTCATATTTCTTTTAGAAGTAATTAAATAATACTTGAGTTAATTAATTTAACGGAATATCAACTACTTTCATTTTTATGTTAATCGGTTTTATTTTTCTTGCACCTTAATGCTCGGTTTTCAATTAAATGAAAAGTAGCTCCGAGCCAGAGTAAATTTTTAACTATGTTACTTTTCGAAAATTATATTTTCTTAAATTCTTTGAGATTTAATTGTTATTCTTTTATTGTCGCAAAGTGCATAGCATATCGAGAGCGATAGTTAGGAAATGATATCTAGTCCTCAGCAAATAGTGAAAACTAGTTTTTAGTGTTTTGTTTTTAGTATTTTAGTTGTTGTTGATTAGAATTAAATTGGTGTTGGTTGTTTTAGCTTTAAAATGCAAGAAATAAGCTAAATTGACCAACTTAAGTTAGTTGACCAAAGGCTTGACAAATTGACCAAGGCTTGTCATCTTTTATAAGCTTATATTAGCAAGGAAAAAAAAAGAAACAAAGCTGAAAAAATATAAAAGAGCTGGCCGAAACATAGAGAGAAAAAAAAAAGAATTTTCAACTTCTAAACTTCAAATCTTCGCGTGAGCTTGCACGAGGTTGTTTTCGAGGCATCCAACATGGTTTTCCTAGCGTCTAGGTGCGTCTAAGGTGAGGGTTTCATCATTATTTGCGCATTTGAAATAATTGTGTTTAAACTTTAATTTTTGGATTTTAGCCGTAAATTGTTATTTTGATCGATTTGATGCTTAAAGAATGTTCCTTGATGATTGTAGAACACGTATTTGTAGCTCTTTAGCATTTGCTACGGTTAAATATAGCAATTGTAATTTAAAATGCTAGTGGAATAGTAAAATGTGAATAGTAAACCCACGTTACGTTAAAGTTGCTTCGTTTTGCATTCTGTTGATGTAGGAAGGTGCTAGATATGCTAGAATGCCTAAATGTATGGTTTAATTGGATTGTGTTATGGAAAAATAGAGGAAAATGGCTTAGTGAAAGTTGGGGTCGTTTAGGTCAAGTTTGTCATTTTATCGTTTTCCGTGAAGGCATTGTCGAGGTACGTCATGGAAGCACTTTTGGTGCAGTTGTGACATTGGTTGGGTGATCGGTTGAGGTAGTTGTAGTTCAAACGAGCAAAGGGGAAAATCAGGGCTTTGTGGGAATTCTAGGGTAAAGTAGGGTTTCGTGGTCTTTAGACGAGCCTTGGGGTGACCTATGAGGATTGGTGAAGTCGGGTTCCAAAACTTGTGGCTCGTTTGAAAGGAGTAGCGTTTTGAAAGTTGGGGTCATTTTGTGATTTTTTGTGTTTTCATAGTGTAATGCCTATAGAATGCTTAATATTGCTTGTTATGCTTGCTAAAGTTGATTATGACTGAATTTGTATATCAATTGTTGATAATGCTTGTTAGTATTGTTCTTGTTACTTTATTGATTGTAATTTCTTATTGTATCGCATGTTGTTACTAACCTGCACTTCAGTGCCTTGCTCGATTATCGTTATATATCACGTATTGCATTGCATAAGTGTCAGGCGCGTAAGTGATGGGCCTTTCTGGGTAGCCTCGGGTTGCCAGTGTTGGTTGCTCTAGCTCCGTGTCCTATTCCCTTTCTCGCTTGGGTTGCCGCCCATGGAGTTTTGGGTCGTAGAATTGACAGAGTATGTCCGGAGTACTCTAACGGAAGTTATAAGGTGGGTGAGCCGGCGCGTCATCGTTAAAGTCATTGAAGTCATGATCGGTACATTTCTCGCTCGAGTGAACCATAGCCTTCAGAGTGTGGTATAGCTTTGAATGGTTGTGTTAATGCTTTTATTAATTGGTTATTGTATTGATTGTTTATATTGAATGCTTGCTTGTCAATTATATTGCTTAGTTGTACCTATTTGCATTGCACGAACTTCTTTCTCTCCACCTCGATATCTGTCTCGCCCTCACTGAGTATACGTGTTGTGTATACTCACTCCTCACCACCACATTTCAGGAAATGCTATGTTAGCTGAAAAGTTCGTGGTTACGCGAAAGATCATGCTTGAAGAGTTGTCTTGCGTGCTATGTGGCTTGAGTTGTCAAAGATGCAAAGATGTATGTTTCATATGTTGTTTGTACTTAATGTTAAAAAGGAAGGTAATTTAAGTTTTCTAGGTTATTGAAGTGATTTCGAAAAGCGAGTTTATGTATTCAGATAGAATAGTTTAACTTTAATGCATGTTTGTAATGTCCAAAGGAAAAGAGTTAGAATGGTATGATAGTCTATTTTATGCAGTGGGTTAGTATAGTTTAATTGCCTAGTATGAATGTTCTTGTCAAAGATGAAAAGAGATAGGTTAGCTTTTAAATTGGAAATTATATTTAGTTGTGTTCATTTGTTGAGAACCAAGGCTCGGATGGCCTTGAGGTGTTTGTATGGTTGGACATGGTGCTAGTCCACTTATATGCTATTACTGGTTTTACATTTTGCATAGAAACAGGGAAGATTCTGTCCGTCTTTCCCTAAAATTTTGCCCGGGTTTGGAATTGGGTTGTGATTAGATTGATTGATAGAACTCCCGGTCTCGAGAGGGATCGGGGTGTTACTTTATCCACCACATTTCTATTATCGAATCCCACGGCACCTTGGGCAAGACAACTTCGCTTCACGTGGAGGCTGGGCCCGCAAACCGAGGGCGTAGGGCTTGAGACCAGGTCTCCGTCGCTCCGGTGCCCATAACTTTTGATCCGTAAGGAGTTACGCGGTGCATAGTATACCGTTGCAAAGCTCTCCGAGAGCTATACATCGAGGGCAGCTAACTTGCTCGCTGTGCCCATTTTGAAGCCCAAAATCGAACGTTTTCATCAGTGTCGGGCAACTTTTCTAGTTTTGCTCTATTTTTCCATCCCGTATCGTACGTCGTGAGCTGTTAAAAGGACGACAACCTTACTCGCGGGACAATAGAGGGCCCTACAACGCGTCGATATCACATCTTGCAAGGATGCTGTGTTGTTGAAGCAGATGGGTTGTCATTAAGCCCATTGGGCATTCTGAATGGGCCATCTCTCTAGGCTGGGACTGTGAACCGTTAACACATAAAGGAATTGTGCCCTCAACATGACGGGTGCGATCATAGCAGCACTAATGCACCGGATCCCATCATAACTTCGATGTTAAGCGTGCTTGGGCGAGAGTAGTACTAGGATGGGTGACTCCCTGCGAAGTCCTTGTGTTGCACCCCCCTTTTCAATTATTTTTGCTCCGGTTAGGGTTGCCAAGATACTTTATCCACCACATTTCTATTATCGAATCCCACGGCACCTTGGGCAAGACAACTTCGCTTCATGTGGAGGCTGGGCCCGCTAACCGAGGGCGTGGGGCCTGTGACTAGGTCTTCGTCGATCCAGTGCCTATACTTTTGATCCGTAAGGAGTTATGTGGCACACAGCATAACGTTAGAAAGCTCTCCGAGAGCTCTACAATAGGGGCAACCAGCTTGCTCGCTTTACCAGTTTTTGAAGCCCAAAATCGAACATTTTCATCAGTTTCGGGCCACTTTTCTTCTTTTGCTCTGTTTTTCCGTCCCGGATTGTTTGTAGTGACCTGTTAAAAGGACGACAACCTTGCTCGCAGGACATTAGGGGGCCTTACAACACGTCGATATCACGTCTTGCGAGGATGCTGCATTGTTGAAACGGATGGGTTGTCGTTAAGCCCATTTGGCCTTCTGAATGGGCCATCTGTTTGCGCTGGGACTGTGAACCGTTAACACATAAAGGAATTGTGCCCTCAACATGATAGGTGTGATCATACCAGCACTAATGCACCGGATCCCATCAGAACTCCGAAGTAAAGCGTGCTTGGGCGAGAGTAGTACTAGGATGGGTGACCCCTTGGGAAGTCCTCGTGTTGCACCCCCCTTTTCAATTTCTTTTGCTCCAGTTAGGGTTGCCAAGATACTTTATCCACCGCATTTCCATTATCGAATCCCACGGCACCTTGGGCAAGACAACTTCGCTTCACGTGGAGGCTGGGCCAACAAACTAAGGGCGTAGGGCTTGTGACCAGGTCTCCGTCGCTCCGGTGCCCATAACTTTTGATCCGTAAGAAGTTACGCGACGTACATCATACTGTTGCAAAGCTCTCCGAAAGATCTACAACGAGGGGAGCTAGCTTGCTCATTGTGCCCATTTTTAGAGCTGAAAATCGAATGTTTTCATCAATTTCAGCCCACTTTTCTTCTTTTGCTCTATTTTTTCGTCACGAATCGTACGTCGTGAGCTGTTAAAAGGACAACAACTTTAATCGCCGGACATTAGGGGCCCTACAACGCGTCGATATCACGTCTTGCGAGAATGCTGCGTTGTTGAAGCGGATGGGTTGTCGTTAAGCCCATTGGGCCTTCTGAATGGGCCATCTCTCTAGGTTGGGACTGTGAACCATTAACACGTAAATGAATTGTGCCTTCAACATGACCGGTGCGATCATACCAGCACTAATGCACCGGATCCCATCAGAACTCTAAAGTTAAGCGTGCTTGGGCGAGAGGAGTACTAGGATGGGTGACCCCGTGGGAAGTCCTCGTGTTGCACCCACTTTTTCAATTTTTTTTGATCCGGTTAGGGTTGCCAATATACTTTATCCACCTCATTTCTATTATCAAATCCCACGGCACCTTGGGCATGACAACTTCGCTTCACGTGGAGGCTGGGCCCACAAACCGAGGGCGTAGGGCTTATGACCAGGTCTCCGTCGCTCCGGTACCCAAAACTTTTAATCCATAAGGAGTTATGCGGCGCACAGCATACTGTTGTAAAGCTCTCTGAGAGCTTTACAACAGGGGCAGCCAGTTTGCTCGTTGTGCCCATTTGGGGAGCCCAAAATCGAACGTTTTCTTCACATTCTGGCCACTTTTCTTCTTTTGCTCTATTTCTCCGTCCCGGATCGTACGTCGTGAGCTGTTAAAAGGACGACAACCTTACTCGTGGGACATTAGAGGGCCCTAAAACGAGTCGATATCACGTCTTGCGAGGATGCTGCGTTGTTGAAGAAGATGGGTTGCCGTTAAACCCATTGGGCCTTCTGAATAGGCCATCTCTCTAGGCTGGGACTGTGAACCGTTAAAACATAAAGGAATTGTGCCCTCAACATGACGGGTGCGATCATACCAGTACTAATGCACCAGATCCCATCAGAACTCCGATGTTAAGCGTGCTTGGGCGAGAGTAGTACTAGGATGGGTGACCCCCTGGGAAGTCCTCGTGTTGCACCCCCATTCCAGTTTTTTTTGCTCGGGTTAGGGTTGCCAAGATACTTTATCCACCACATTTCTATTATCGAATCCCACGGGACCTTGGGGAAGAAAGCTTCGCTTCACGTGGATGCTGGGCCCGCAAGCCGAAGGCATAGGGCTTAAGACCAGGTCCCTGTCGCTCTGGTGCCCATAACTTTTGATCCGCAAGGAGTTATGCTGCGCACAGAATACCGTTACAAAGCTCTCCAAGAGCTCTACGACGGGGGCAACCAGCTTGCTCGCTTTACCAGTTTTTGGAGCCCAAAATCGAACGTTTTCATTAGTTTCGGGCCACTTTTCTTCTTTTCCTCTGTTTTTTCGTCAAGAATCGTACGTCGTGAGCTGTTAAAAGGACGACAACCTTACTCGCGGGACATTAGAGCGCCATACAACTCGTCGATATCACGTCTTGCGAGGATGCTGTGTTGTTGAAGCGGATGGGTTGTCGTTAAGCCCATTGGCCCTTCTGAATGAGCCATCTGTCTGGGCTGGGACTGTGAATCGTTAACACATAAAGGAATTATGCCCTCAACATGACGGGTGTGATCATACCAGAACTAATGCACCGGATCCCATCAGAACTCCAAGTTAAGCGTGCTTGGGCGAGAGTAGTACCAGGATGGGTGACCCCCTGGGAAATCCTCGTGTTGCTCCCCCCTTTTAATTTTTTGTTACTCTGGTTAGGGTTGCTGAGATACTTTATCCACCACATTTCTATTATCGAATCCCACGGCACCTTGGGCAAGACAACTTTGCTTCACGTGGAGGCTGGGCCCGTCAAACCGAGGGAATAGGGCTTGTGACCAGGCCTCTCTCGTTCCGGTGCCCATAACTTTTGATCCGTAAAGAGTTACGCAGCGCACAGCATACCGTTGCAAAGCCCTCCGACAGGTCTACGACGGGGGCAGCCAGTATGCTCGTTGTTTCCCTTTTTGGAGCCCAAAATTGAACGTTTTCATCAGTTTCGGGCCACTCTTTTTCTTTTGCTTGGTTTTTTTGTCCCAGATTGTATGTCGTGAGCTGTTTAAAGGACGACAACCTTACTCGCGGGACATTAGAGGGCCCTACAATGCACCGATATCATGTGTTACGGGGATGCTACGTTGTAGAAGCAGACGGGCTATCGTTAAGCCCATTAGGCCTTCTGAATGGGCCATCTCTCTAGGTTGGGACTGTGAACCGTTAACACATAAAGGAAATGTGCCCTCAACATGACGGGTGCGATCTTGCCAGCACTGATGCTCTAGCTTCCATCAGAACTCCGAAGTTAAGTGCACCTGGGCGAGAGTAGTACTAGGACGGGTGAGCCCCGGTGAAGTCCTCGTGTTGCAACCCCCTTTTCAATTTTTTTTTTGCTCCGGTTAGGGTTGCCAAGATACCTTATCCACCACATTTCTATTATCGAATCCCACGGCACCTTGGGCAAGAAAACTTCACTTCACGTGGAGGCTAGGCCAGCAAATCGAGGGCGTAGGGCTTGTGACCAGGTCTCCGTCGCTCCGGTGCCTATAACTTTTGATCCGTAAAGAGTTACGCGGCGCACAGCATACTGTTGCAAAGCTCTCTGAGAGCTCTACGATGTGAGCAACTAGCTTGCTCGCTTTGCCCATTTTTGGAACCCAAAATCGAACGTTTTCAATGGTTTCGATCCACTTTTCTTCTTTTGCTCTATTTTTCTGTCCCGGATCGTACGTCGTGAGCTGTTAAAAGGACGATAACCTTACTCGTGGGACATTAGAGAGCCCTACAACGCGTCGATATCACGTCTTGTTGGGATACGGCGTTGTTGAACCGGATGGGTTGTCGTTTAGCCCATTGGCATTCTGAATGGGCCATCTTTCTAGGCTGGGGTTGTGAACTATTAACACATAAAGGAATTGTGCCTTCAACATGACAGGT
The DNA here is from genome assembly GCA_037974665.1 of Ehretia macrophylla. NCBI lineage: Eukaryota > Viridiplantae > Streptophyta > Magnoliopsida > Boraginales > Ehretiaceae > Ehretia > Ehretia macrophylla. Next base: position 80,770,485 of record CM075770.1, on the reverse strand, counting down.
TCGATCATACCAGCACTAATGCACCGGATCCCATCAGAACTCCGAAGTTAACCGTGCTTGGACGAGAGTAGTGCTAGGATGGGTGACCCCTTGGGAAGTCCTCGTGTTGCACCCCCATTTTCAATTTTTTTTGCTCCGGTTAGGGTTACCAAGATACTTTATCCACCACATTTCTATTATCGAATCCCACAGCACCTTGGGCAAGGCAACGTCGCTTCACGTGGAGGCTGGGCCAGCAAACCGAGGGCTTAGGGCTTATGACTAGGTTTCCGTCGCTCTGGTGCCCATAACTTTTGATCCGTAAGGAGTTACGCGGCGCACAGCATATTGTTACAAAGCTCTCCGAGAGCTCTACGACGGGGTAAGTGAGCATGCTGGCTTTGCTTAATTTTGGAGCCCAAAATCGAACGTTTTCATCAGTTTCGGGACACTTTTCTTCTTTTGCTCTGTTTTTCTATCCTGGATAGTACGTCGTGAGCTGTTAAAAGGACGACAACCATACTCGCAGGACATTAGAGTGCCCTACAACCCGTCGATATCACATCTTGAGAGGAAGCTGCGTTCTTGAAGCGGATAGGTTGTTGTTAAACCCATTGGGCCTTTTGAATGGGCCATCTCTCTAGGCTGGGACTATGAACCGTTAACACATAAAGGAATTGTGCCTTCAACATGACGGGTGCGATCATACCAGCACTAATGCACCGGATCCCATCAGAACTCCGAAGTTAAGCATGCTTGGGCGAGAGTAGTACTAGGATGGGTGATCCCTTGGGAAGTCCTCGTGTTGCACCCCGATTTTCAATTTTTTTTGCTCCGGTTAGGGTTGCCAAGATACTTTATCCACCACATTTATATTATCGAATCCCAAGGCACCTTGGGCAAGACAACTTCACTTCACGTAGATGCTGGGCCCGCAAACCGTGGGCGTAGGGCTTGTGACCAGGTCTCTGTCCCTCCGATGCCCATAACTTTTGATCCGTAAGGAGTTACGCGGCGCACAACATACCACTGGAAAGGCCTCCGAGAGCTCTACGACGGGGGCAGCCAGCTTACTCGCTGTGCCTATTTTTGGAGCCCAAAATCAAACGTTTTCATCAGTTTCAGGCCGATTTCTTCCTTTTCACTGTTTTTTCATCCTGGATCGTACGTCGTGAGTTGTTAAAAGGACGACAACCATACTTGCGGGACATTAGAGGGCCCTACAATGCGTCGATATTACGTCTTGCGAGGATGCTGCGTTGTTGAAGCAGACGAGTTGTCGTTAAGCCAATTGGGCCTTCTGAATGGGCCATCTCTCTAGGTTGGGACTTTGAACCATTAACACATAAAGAAATTGTGCCCTCAACATGACGGGTGCAATCATACCAGCACTAATGCACCCGATCCCATCACAACTCCGAAGTTAAGCGGGCTTGGACGACAGTAGTACTAGGATGGTTGACCCCCTGGGAAGTCCTCGTGTTGCACCCCCCCTTTTCAATTTTTTTTGCTCCGGTTAGGGTTGCCAAGATACTTTATACCCCACATTTCTATTATCGAATCCCACGGCACCTTGGGCAAGGCAACTTCGCTTCACGTGGAGGCTGGGCCCGCAAACCGAGGTTGTAGGGCTTGTGACCAAGTCTCCGTCGCTTCGGTGCCCATAACTTTTGATCCGTAAGGCGTTACGCGGTGCACATCATACCGTTGCAAAGCACTCCAAGAGCTCTACGACGGGGGCATCTAGCTTGCTTTCTGTGCCTATTTTTGGAGCCCAAAATTGAATGTTTTCATCAATTTCGGGCCACTTTTCTTCTTTTGCTCTAATTTTTCATCCCGGATCGTACGTCGTGAGATGTTAAAATGACGAAAACCTTGCTCGCGGGACAATAAAGGGCCCTACAATATGTCGATATCACGTCTTGTGATGATGCTGCGTTGTTGAAGCAGATGGGTAGTCCTTAAACCCATTAGGCCTTTTGAATGGGCCATATCTCTAGGCTGGGACTGTGAACCATTAACACATATAGGAATTGTGCCCTCAACATGACGGGTGCGATCATACCAGCACTAATTCACCGGATCCCATCAGAACTCCGATATTAAGCGTGCTTGGGCGAGAGTAGTACTAGGATGGGTGACCCCTTGGGAAGTCCTCGTGTTGCACCCCCCCTTTTCAATTTTGTTTGCTCCGATTAGGGTTGCCAAGATACTTTATCCACAACATTTCTATTATCAAATCCCACGGCACCTTGGGCAAGACAACTTCGCTTCACGTTGAGGCTGGGCCAACAAACCGAGGGCGTAGGGCTTGTGACCTTGTCTCCATCCCTCCGGTGCCGATAACTTTTGATCCGTAAGGAATTACGCGGCGCACAACATTCTGTTGCAAACCTCTCCAAGAGTTCTACGATGGGGGCAGCCAGCTTGCTCGTTGTGCCCATTTTGGGAGATAAAAATCGAACGTTTTCATCAATTTCGGGCAACTTTTCTTCTTTTGCTCTATTTTTTTGTCCGGGATCGTACGTCGTGAGCTGTTGAAAGCACAACCTTACTCGCGGGGCATTAGAGGGCCCTACAACGCATCGATATCACCTCTTACGAGGATGCTGCGTTGTTGAAATGGATGGATTGTCGTGAAGCCCATTGGGCCTTCTGAATGGGCCATCTCTCTAGGCTAGGATTGTGAACCGTTAACACATAAAGGAATTGTGCCCTCAACATGACGGGTGCGATCATACCAATACTATTGCACCGGATCCCATCAGAACTCTGAAGTTAAGCATGCTTGGGCGAGAGTAGTAGTAGGATGGGTGACCCCCTGGAAAGTCCTCATGTTGCACCCCCCTTTTTAATTTTTTTTGCTCCGGTTAGGGTAGCCAAGATACTTTATCCACCACATTTCTATTATCTAACCCCACGGCACCTTGGGCAAGACAACTTCGCTTTATGTGGAGGCTGGGCCAGCAAACCGAGGGCGTAGGGCTTGTAACCAGGTCTCCGTCGCTCCATCGCCCATAACTTTTGATCCGTAAGAAGTTACGCTGCGCATAGCATACCGTTGTAAAGCTCTCCGAGAGCTCTACAACGGGGAAGCTAGCTTGCTCGCTGTGCCAATTTTTGGAGCCCAAAATCGAACGTTTTCATCAATTTCAGGCCACTTTTCTTCTTTTGCTCTATTTTTCCGTCCTGGATTGTACGTCGTGAGCTGTTAAAAGGACAACAACCTTACTCGTGGGACATTAAAGGGCCCTACAACATGTTGATAATGCGTCTTGCAAGGATGCTGCGTAGTTGAAGCGGATGGCTTGTCATTAAGCCCATTGGGCCTTCTAAATGAGCCATCTCTCTAGGCTGGGACTGTGAACCGTTAACACATAAAGGAATTTTGTCCAAAATATGACGGGTGCGATCATACCAGCATTAATGCACCGGATCCCATCAGATCTCAGAAGTTAAATGTGCTTGGGCGAGAGTAGTACTAGGATGGGTGACCCCCTGGGAAGTCCTCGTGTTGCACCATCCTTTTCAATTTTTTTTGCTCCGGTTAAGGTTGCCAAGATACTTTATCCACCACATTTTTATTATCGAATCCCACGGCACCTTAGGCAAGACAACTTCGCTTCACGTGGAGGCTGGGCCAGCAAACCGAGGGCAAAGGGCTTGTGACCAGGTCTCTGTCGCTCCGGAGCCCATAACTTTTGATCCGTAAGGAGTTACGCGGTGCATAGTATACCGTTGCAAAGCTCTCAGAGAGCTCTACGACGGGGGAAGCCAGCTTGCTCGTTGTGCCCTTTTTTGAGCTCAAAATAGAACGTTTTCATCAGTTTCGGGCCACTTTTCTTCTTTTGCTCTGTTTTTCCGTCTCGGATCGAACGTCGTGAGCTGTTAAAAGGACGAGAACCTTACTCGCCGGACATTAGAGGGCCCTACTGTCACGCCCTGACCCAACCCCCAAGCTAAAGGTTAAGTCCGGACCCGACACACGGACAGAGTCTCCCCTGTACCGTGGGCATTCCAAAAACCTGTAAACACCTAAAAAAAGTCCCAACAATACAATACAAGCTTTTCTCAATTAAACCACAAAGCTATAAGGCCATCCGAGCCTTATGGTACACAATATCTCCAAAACACACAAGCATGCGAGAACTTGTTATCAGCATAGTTTTATAATCATAACATTCTAGGAAATCAATAAAACAACTTAAAGGATAATGCATTCTACATTAACCATCCACTCCCAAGCATGCAAGGAAATAAAGGCAAGAATAAAAGTTATTACAAGACATGGCTTCCAATTCTACACCACAATCTACTATCCTTCAATTTGCACAACAACATATACATAGCCTTTAAGCCACAAAATAGTACGTAAAGTAATCAGATGAATCTTCCACATAGTAGCAAATTCATTAACCACCTCAAGCTATCAGGCACAGCCACTAAGGTAAAGGCTCAATCTGAACTTCTTCTTCCTCAACTAAATCAACAAGCTGGGGATCACCCTCAGCGTCTCCTGAAACAGATATCGAGGTATGAGCAACCACTGTTGCCCAGTAATGGATATAGTCCCGGGGCGTGCAATGCAACATATAATACAATTATACAACAATAACACTTAGACAATTAAAGAAAGAACGATAACTTAAATAACCACACATTTAAAAGGATACATTTCACTCAATCCCCTATACACCAATCTTCACTGGTCTTCAATCACGATCCACGAACCACGAGCACGAGCACGATAAGCCGCCATAACCCCAATCACTCCAGTGGATGTACTCCAGATGTACCCCGAATCCTACGACCCAACATCCTCTGGCAATCTCCGGACCAGGCGAATGAGGGACTAGGGCACGGAGTTTGAATATCCACCGGCAAGCCCTCTGCCGCCCAGCCAATATTCAACACATCCGCCCCTGACACTATGGTTGCGCAACCACTATGCAATGCACTTAACGATGGCAAGTTAATAACAATAATATAAGCATTAACACACATGAGGATCAACAAAGTAAGTTGACCTCGATGCAATTAGGATAGAAGCAAATATAGAAGCTAATAAGCAGTTTACAAATGAACATATACAAAATAAGCATAGGATCATACCAAAAGTTCTAAATCAACTTAATATCACATATAAACACTCAAGAAGTCATGCCGTGAGTTTAGAAGTATGAGACGACCGAAATTGCACTTAAACCCCTTTATTTTACAAACTATTTCTCTTCCAAACCAAAGTTAATGATTTCATTTTCAAAGGAAACTCTCCCAACCTTCTAACTAACCCTCAAGGTACCCTCTCAACCCTCTAATTCAATCAAATGCCCGCGTTTACCCCGAAAGCCCCAATTTCCTCCTTTTGGCTTTAAACTACACCTACATTGTCCGGGCTTCAAACAAGGGATATCAAGGCATCTATAGCACCTAGGTAGCCTAAGGATACTAGAATTGAAGCCCGAATCCACCCGGATTCGCATTAACCCCTAAAGCCCCAAATTAAAGTCGGCTATTTTCCATTTTTAGGCGATTTAAGGGCAATGCAAGTGCACGGGGCTATTAGGTTATCTTCACTAACACCTAAGGCATCTATTAGAAGCATTAAATCAAGCTAATTCGAGCAATTACACAAAACCCTAGAAAAAATATCACTATTCACCCTAAAAATCAAACTAACGATTCTAACCGTTTAAATTGCGAAACGACGGTTCAAATGTGTTCTCTAGCATTCATATAGATGGTATATTAACATAGATAACAATTACAATGTCATATAATCATATTTTCAACAAATCAAGAAATGAGCAACTATTTAAAAATGCAAAAACAAGTCGCGAAATCCCTCACCAACGCGCGTAGGAGCACCTAGGAACCTTGCACACACCCTACACTAGTTGTTCAAGGCTTGGAGAGGCTTGGATTGGAGGCTTGGTGAGCAAAATCTCTTCTTTTCTCTCCCTTGGAGCTGTCGGGTTTCTGCTCTCTGTTTCAGCTTTTAATTTTTTTTTTCTTTTGCATTTTATGAGTTTAAGTGATGTATAAAAGGGGCTAAGTTGAGGTGGGGTCATTTGGGTGCTTAAGAGATCTAATATAATGCGCGTATTGAGCTTAAAACGAGCTTAGATAGTAAAATATATGCTAGCTAATTAAATTTCTAAGTTATGTTACGTAACACTATTCACTCAACTACAAAAATCATTTTCTAAACGAGCCCTCCTAACGCCTTTAGCTCAAATGCACATTTTTCCCCACTACTTTTACAATTAATATGATTTAATAAAAATGCTAATTAACTAATAGAAAGCAGTTTAAAAATGGAGTGAATAGTAACTCAAGAAGGCAGTCAATAATGCACAGAGGGAAATGCGCAAACAAAGATGCAACAATAATTAAATGCATGGCTAAATCTCGGGCGTCACATCCTCTCCCCCTTAAACTAATTGCGTCCACGCAATTCTTACATGATTCGGCGAATAACTCTGGATACCGATCCCGCATCTGATCCTCTCTTTCCCACGTCGCATCCTCTACTCCGTGATGATCCCACAGAACTTTAACCATCGGAATGCTTTTAGTCCTCAGCTCCTGAACTTTCTGATCAACAATCCGAAGAGGTTTCTCTGTGTAGGTCAAAGTTTCACTGATCTCTAGCGGTTCCGGCTCAAGTATGTGAGAGGGATCTGGCTGATACTTCCGAAGCATGGAAACATGGAATACGTCATGAATTTTGCCCAAACTGGGAGGTAAAGCCAAACGGTAAGTCAAATCACCAACAGTTTCAGTTATCTCAAATGGTCCCACATAACGAGGACTGAGTTTACCTCCTTTACCATGCCGAATCAAACCCTTGCGAGGAAAAATTTTTAGAAAAACCCGGTCCCCTACAGTAAATTTCAGATCACGACGTCGTCTATCTGCATAACTTTTTTACCGGCTCTGTGCTGTAAGCATTCTTTTTCTGATAAGCTGCACCTGATCAATCATTTTGTTCATTTCAGGTAAGAGAGTAGGGTCGATAGTCTTCATTTCACCAACATCATCCCAGTAGAGAGGAGACCGACATTTACGCCCATAAAGTGCCTCATAAGGTGCCATACCAATAGTAGCTTGATAACTATTGTTGTAGGCGAACTCTGCTAGTGGCAAATACTTCTCCCAACTCTTACCGAAGTCCAGAATACAAGCCCGCAACATATCCTCGAGGATTAAGATAGTTCTCTCGGATTGACCATCTGTCTGAGGATGATAAGCTGTACTGAAATTCAAATTCGTGCCCAAAGCTTTCTGAATCTTCTGCTAGAACTGAGATGTGAATCTGGGATCTCTATCTGACACGATACTCTTTGGAATTCCATGTAGTCGGACAACATTCTCAATATACAACTCTACTAGTTTATCAAGAGAATCAGACTTCTTTTTAGCAATAAAATGAGAAGTCTTGGTCAGTCTATCCACAATAACCCAGACTGAGTCATTACCCCTCGAAGACCTCGGTAAATTAGAGACGAAATCCATAGTAATATGATCCCATTTCCAAACAGGAATAGCCAAAGGCTGCAACAACCCTGCAGGTCTCTGATGTTCTGCTTTAACTTTCTGACAAGTAAGGCATTGAGCAACATAGTCAGCAATTTCTCTCTTCATATTATTCCACCAGAAATTCTGCTTTAAATCTTTATACATTTTCGTACTGCCTGGATGGATAGTATATCGAGAACTGTGTGCCTCAGCAAGAATATCCTTCTTTAGAGTTGGATCATTCGGAATACAGATTCTACCCTTGAATTTAAGAATACCATCGTCATGCAGTTTGAAATCCAACTCTCCCCCTTTAGAATTCTCTAAGACTTTCAACAATTGAAGATCAGCCTGTTGAGCTTCTCGAATCCTGGATAACAACAGAGATTGAATCTGCAAACTTGCAAATTGAATACCAGAATTTGAAGTACTAGGCTTCCATAAGCACAATTCTTCCATGAATTCCCAATTCTTAACAATCAAGCTAGCCACAGTAGCCTTTCGGCTCAAAGCATCAGCAACACTATTCGCCTTACCTGGAAGATAATTAATAGTGCAGTTATAGTCCTCAAGTAATTCCAGCCAACGCCTCTGCCTCATGTTCAACTCTTTCTGTGAAAACAGATATTTCAAGCTCTTATGATCTGTAAAGATTTCAAACTTGTTGCCCCAGAGATAATGACGCCATTTCTTTAATGCAAGAATGATAGCTGCAAGCTCAAGATCATGAGTCGGATAGTTGAGTTCATAAGGCTTTAGTTTCCTGGAAGCATAAGCAATAACCCTGCCATTCTGCATCAATACACAACCCAGACCTTCCTTCGAAGCATCACTATAGATCACCAGATTATCATAACCCTCAGGTAAGGCAAGAATAGGAGCTGTAGTCAACCTCTTCTTCAATTCCTGGAAGCTGGCCTCACATTTATCATTCCAGTCAAATACTGTTTTCTTCTGAGTAAGCTGAGTTAAAGGCCCTGCAATCTTAGAGAAATCCTTGACAAACCTCCGATAATACCCAGCTAAACCAAGGAAGCTACGAATCTCCGTGACAGTTTCAGGCCGTTTCCAAGATAACACAACTTCAATCTTCGCTGGATCAACAGAAATACCATCCTGCGAGATAATATGGCCAAGAAAAGCAACTTGCTTAAGCCAGAATTCACATTTGCTAAACTTTGCAAATAACTGATGCTCCTGAAGAGTCTGCAACACAATTCTGAGATGATGTTCATGCTCTGCTTCAGATTTAGAATAGACAAGAATATCATCAATGAATATGACCACAAATTGGTCCAGATAAGGACGGAATACCCTCTGCATTAAATCCATGAATGCGGCGGGAGCATTAGTAAGACCAAACGGCAAGACAACAAACTCATAATGGCCATATCGAGTTCTGAAGGCAGTTTTAGGAACATCGTCTTTCTTAATCCTCAGCTGATAATAACTCTGCCTCAGATCAAATTTAGAGAATACCCTGGCGCCTTGCAACTGATCAAATAACTCTTCGATTAAAGGCAAAGGATATTTATTTTTGATGGTTACCTGATTAAGACCCCGATAATCAATGCACAGGTGAAGAGATCCGTCTTTCTTTTTAACGAATAGAACTGGCGCGCCCCACGGTGACGAACTCGGCTGAATGAATCCCTTCTCAAGCAAGCCTTGCAATTGAACTTTCAATTCCTGCAATTCAGGTAGAGCCATTCTCTACGGAGCCCTAGAGATAGGTGAAGTCCCCGGCAATAAATCAATCATGAACTCTATCTCTCTATCAGGCGGTAACCCAGGTAATTCCTCAGGAAAGACCCCCGGAAACTCCCTCACGATAGGTACATCATTCAATTTCAATTGATCCCCAGGTTGATTAATCAAATATGCAAGATAAGCCTCACAACCCTTGCTCAATAATTTAGATGCCCTAATAGAAGAAATAATAGGAGTTCCCGTAGATTTTCTACTACCAACTATTTTAAGTACAGGCTGGTCAGGCATTTCTAGATACACAATCTTCTTTCTACAATCAAGCTGGGCATAATATTTACTTAGCCAGTCCATCCCCAATATAATTTCAAAGTCATTGAAGGGTAGGATAATCAAATCAGCAGGAAAAACACGACCCTCAATAAATATACTCCATGCTCTGCAAATAGATCTAGTAACAAACTTCGGACCCATAGGAGTATAAACCACAATCTCATGCAACAGTTTATCATGTTTCAATTTAGCATTTTGTGCACAAGTAGGAGTAATAAAAGAATGCGAAGCCCCGGAATCAATTAAAACCTTAACTGATTGATCATTAAGAAGAAAAATACCTTCTACCACAGCGGTAGTATCCGGAAGCTCCTCAGCATCCAAAGCAAATACACGGGCCTATCCTCGTGGTGGTGGTGCTGCAGCTGGTGCCCTGGTCTGAGAGTTCTGAGCTAATCTCTGACCCCTAGGGTTCTTAAATTTCTCACAGTCTTTAACCCTGTGCTGATCACTGCCGCAACCTGTACACTTGTTATGTTTCTTCCAACAAACATCATCAGTATGGCCCTGGCGCTGACAGAAGCTGCACTGCTGGTGACGTCTTGCAAGAGTGCCTCCCGAAGGAGCTCTGTAAGTAGAAGGAGCTGGACTACCCTACTGCGAATGAGAAACTGCTGGATGGAACTGACTCTGAGTCTGACTCTGGACTGGTCGTGCCTGAGTCTGAGTAGGCCCGGTGTAACTCTGGGTCTGCCTCGGCTGTGAACTCTGCCCAACTGATACAGCCTGCGGCTGGTCCCCTTGACTCTAAGACTGAAACCGTTTACTCGATTGACTGGTCTCGGCTAACACATCGGCCTTCCGTTTCTTATATCTCGAGGCAGCTCGGACTACTGCAGCATAGTTAAGAAAATCATTTGAAGACAAGTTCAGCATAATATCCCTCCTCAACCCCAGGATGAACCTCTGAATCTTCATGTCCTCCGGCTGAATTAAAGCTGGTGCATAACGGGAAAGCCGGGTAAAAGTAGCCTCGTATTGATCTACCGTCATACTTCCCTGCTTCAAGTTTATGAACTCAGTTTGTCGCCTCTCGCGGGCAACTACCGATATATACTTGTCTCGAAATTCTCGGACAAAGTCGGCCCACGTATGATGAACTCCCTCAGCTCCCCATTTCTCACTGATGGTATTCCACCAATCTTCAGCATCACCCTCGAGAAGGAAAGTAGCATAAGTAATCTTCCTGTCATCATGGCACTCCAGTATTGTTGCCACTCTCTCAAACTTCCTTAACCACATCTCAGCTTTCATATCGTCCTGCTCCCTAAAGAAAGTATAGGCCCCATGATGTATAAACTGATCATACAGATTACCTCCGGTAGCGCCACTACCTCCGGCTCTGGCAGTCTGATTACCTCCAACGACCCCTGGCTGACCCTGTTGTGTAACAAACTGGGCGATAGTGTTCATAACAGTGGCCATCGTGGCCAAGATCTGTGCAGTGCTCAGTTCTTGAACCTGCGGTGCATTTTCGGCCACCTCGGCTTCTTGCCCATGAACCCCCTCGGGTTCTCCACCAACATTCGAATTATCAGCATGACGGTGAGGCCCCATCTCGAATAGCTAGAATGCAAAGTGTTACGACATGTATATATGTGTATATATGCAATTTATACGTAAACACATAAAGAAAGTCCAATTAGATTCACATAAAGTCAAGTACATAGAAGTTCAAATAAATATTCCACATTCTTGATGTAAACATAAATCACTAGATCATACTTGACATTCTAGACTCTTGATATTCCATTTCCATGCTAGCATGTTCATTCCTTACTCAAATTTCACTTAGGTCAATCAAAATCAAGGACTCATGTATTCACAAAGTCATATAACAAATTTCTACCCACAGATCGAGAAATTTAACCCGGCTTCATGCAATCTATAGCTCTGATACCACTTAAATATCACGCCCCGACCCAACCCCCAAACTAAAGGTGAAGTCCGGACCCGACACACGGACAGAGTCTCCCCTGTACCGTGGACATTCCAAAAACCTGTAAACACCTAAACAAAGTCCCAACAATACAATACAAGCTTTTCTCAATTAAACCACAAAGCTATAAGGCCATCCGAGCCTTATGGTACACAATATCTCCAAAACACACAAGCATGCGAGAACTTGTTATCAGCATTGTTTTATAATCATAACATTCTAGGAAATCAATAAAACAACTTAAAGGATAATGCATTCTACATTAACCATCCACTCCCAAGCATGCAAAGAAATAAAGGCAAAAATAAAAGTTATTAAAAGACATGGCTTCGAATTCAACACCACAATCTACTATCCTTCAATTTGCACAACAACGTATACATAGCCCTTAGGCCACAAAATAGTACGTAAAGTAATCAGATGAATCTTCCACATAGCAGCAAATTCATTAACCACCTCAAGCTATCAGGCACAGCAACTAAGGTAAAGGCTCAATCTGAACTTCTTCTTCCTCAACTAAATCAACAAGCTGGGGATCACCCTCAGCGTCTCCTGAAACAGATATCGAGGTATGAGCAACCACTGTTGCCCAGTGAGGGATATAGTCCCGGGGCGTGCAATGCAACATATAATACAATTATACAACAATAACACTTAGACAATTAAAGAAACAACGATAACTTAAATAACCACACATTTAAAAGGATACGTTTCACTCAATCCCCTATACACCAATCTTCACTGGTCTTCAATCATGATCCACGAACCATGAGCACGATCACGATAAGCCGGCATAATCCCAATCACTCCAGTGGGTGTACTCCGGATGTACCCTGAATCCTACGACCCAACATCCCCTGGCAATCTCCGGACCAGGCGAATGAGGGACTAGGGCACGGAGTTTGAATATCCACCGGCAAGCCCTCTGCCGCCCAGCCGATATTCAACACATCCGCCCCTGACACTATGGTTGCGCAACCACTATGCAATGCACTTAACGATGGCAAGTTAATAGCAATAATATAAGCATTAACACATATGAGGATCAACAAAGTAGGTTGACCTCGATGCAATTAGGATAGAAGCAAATATAGAAGCTAATAAGCAGTTTACAAATGAACATATACAAAATAAGCATAGGATCATACCAAAAGTTCCAAATCAACTTAATATCACATATAAACACTCAAGAAGTCATGCCGTGAGTTTAGAAGTGTGAGACAACCGAAATTGCACTTAAACCCCTTTATTTTACAAACTATTTCTCTTCCAAACCAAAGTTAATGATTTCATTTTCAAATGAAACTCTCCCAACTTTCTAACTAACCCTCAAGGTACCCTCTCAACCCTCTAATTCAATCAAATGCCCGCGTTTACCCCGAAAGCCCCAATTTCCCTCTTTTGGCTTTAAACTACACCTACATTGTCCGGGCTTCAAACAAGGGATATCAAGGCATCTATAGCACCTAGGTAGCCTAAGGATACTAGAATTGAAGCCCGAATCCACCCGGATTCGCATTAACCCCGAAAGCCCCAAATTAAAGTCGGCTATTCTCCATTTTTAGGCGATTTAAGGGCAATGCAAGTGCACGGGGCTATTAGGTTATCTTCACCAACACCTAAGGCATCTATTAGAAGCATTAAATCAAGCTAATTCGAGCAATTACACAAAACCCTAGAAAAACGTCACTATTCACCCTAAAAATCAAACTAACGATTCTAACCGTTTAAATTGCGAAACGACGGTTCAAATGTGTTCTCTAGCATTCATATATATGGTATATTAGCATAGATAACAATTACAATGGCATATAATCATATTTTCAACAAATCAAGAAATGAGCAACTATTTAAAAATGCAAAAACAAGTCGTGAAATCCCTCACCAACACGTGTAGGAGCACCTAGGAACCTTGCACACACCCTACACTAGTTGTTCAAGGCTTGGAGAGGCTTGGATTGGAGGCTTGGTGAGCAAAATCTCTTCCTTTCTCTCCCTTGGAGCTGTCAGATTTCTGCTCTCTGTTTCAGCTTTTAATTTTTTTTTTCTTTTGCATTTTATGAGTTTAAGTGATGTATAAAAGGGGCTAAGTTGAGGTGGGGTCATTTGGGTGCTTAAGTGATCTAATATAATGCACGTATTGAGCTTAAAACGAGCTTAGATAGTAAAATATATGCTAGCTAATTAAATTTCTAAGTTATGTTACGTAACACTATTCACTCAACTACAAAAATCATTTTCTAAACGAGCCCTCCTAACGCCTTTAGCTCAAATGCACATTTTTCCCACTACTTTTACAATTAATATGATTTAATAAAAATGCTAATTAACTAATAGAAAGAAGTTTAAAAATGGAGTGAATAGTAACTCAAGAAGGCAGTCAATAATGCACAGAAGGAAATGCGCAAAAAAAGATGCAACAGTAATTAAATTCATGGCTAAATCTCGGGCGTCACACCTACAATGCGTCAATATCACAGCTTGTGACCAGGTCTCCGTCGCTACGGTGCCGATAACTTTTGATCCGTAAGGAGTTACGCGGCGCACATCATACCGTTGCAAAGCTCTCCGTGAGATCTACGACGGGGGCTGCCAGCTTGCTTGAAGTGCCCGTTTTGGGAGCCCAAAATTGAACGTTATCATTAGTTTCGGGCCATTTTTCTTCTTTTGCTCTGTTTTTCTGTCCTGGATCATACATCGTGAGCTATTAAAAGGATGACAACCTTACTCGCAGGACATTAGAGGGCCCTACAATGCATCGATATCACGTCTTGCGAGGATGCTGCGTAGTTGAAGCGGATGGGTTGTCATTAAGCCCATTGGGCCTTCTAAATGAGCCATCTCTCTAGGCTGGGACTGTGAACTGTTAACACATAAAGGAATTGTGCCCAAAATATAACGGGTACGATCATAGCAGCACTAATGCACCGGATCCCATCAGAACTCAGAAGTTAAATGTGCTTGGGCGAGAGTAGTACTAGAATGGGTGACCCCCTGGGAAGTCCTCGTGTTGCACCCCCTCTTTTCAATTTTTTTTGCTCCGGTTAAGGTTGCCAAGATACTTTATCCACCACATTTTTATTATCGAATCCCACGGCACCTTGGGCAAGACAACTTCGCTTCACGTGGAGGCTGGGCCAACAAACCGAGGGCATAGGGCTTGTGACCAGGTCTCCGTCGCTCCGGAGCCCATAACTTTTGATCCGTAAGGAGTTACGCGGTGCATAGTATACCATTGCAAAGCTCTCAAAGAGCTCTACGACGAGGGAAGCCAGCTTGCTCGCTGTGCCCTTTTTGGAGCCCAAAATCGAACGTTTTCATTAGTTTCGGGCCACTTTTCTTCTTTTGCTCTATTTTTCTGTCCCAGATCGTACGTCGTGAACTGTAAAAAGGACGACAAACTTACTCGCGGGGCATTAGAAGGCCCTACAACGCGTCGATATCACGTCTTGCGAGGATGCTGCGTTGTTGAAGCAGATGGGTTGTCGTTAAGCCCATTGAGCCTTCTTAATGGGCCATCTCTCAAGGTTGGGACTGTGAACCGTTAACACATAAAGGAATTGTGCCCTCAACATGACGGGTGCGATCATACCAGCACTAATGCACCGGATCCCATCAGAACTCCGAAGTTAAGCGTGCTTGGGCGAAGAGGGTACCAGGATGGGTGACCCCCTGGGAAGTCCTCGTGTTGTACCCCGCTTTTCAATTTTCTTTGCTCCGGTTAGGGTTTCCAAGATACTTTATCCACCACATTTCTATTATCGAATCCCACAGCACCTTGGGCAAGACAACTTCACTTCACGTGGAGGCTGGGCTAGCAAACTGAGGGTGTAGGGCTTGTGACAAGGTCTCCGTCGCTCCGGTGCCCATAACTTTTGATCCGTAAGGAGTTACGTTGCGCACAGTATACCATTGCAAAGCTCTACGACAGGGGCAGCCAGCTTGCTCGCTGTGCCCATTTTGGGAGCCCAAAATCGAACGTTTTCATCAGTTTTGGGGTACTTTTCTTCTTTTGCTCTGTTGTTCGGTCCTGGATCGTATGTCGTGAGCTGTTAAAAGGACGACAACCTTACTCGCGGAAAATTGGAGGGCCCTACATCGCGTTGATATCTTGTCTAGCGAGGTTGTTGGGTTGTTGAAGCGGATGGGTTGTCGTTAAGCCCATTGAGCCTTCTGAATGGGCCATCTCTCTAGGGTGGGACCATGAACCGTTAACACATAAAAGAATTATGCCCTCAACATGACGGGTGCTATCATACCAGCACTAATGCACCGGATCCTATCAGAACTCCGAAGTTAAGCGTGCTTGGGCGAGAGTAGTACCAGGATGGGTGACCCCGTGGGAAGTCCCCGTGTTACCCCCCCCTTTTCAATTTTTTTTCTCCGGTTAGGGATGCCAAGATACTTTATCCACCACATTTCTATTATCGAATCCCACGGCACCTTGGGCAAGACAACTTCACTTCACGTGGAGGCTGGGCCCGCAAACCGAGGGTGTAGAGCTTGTGACCAAGTCTCCGTCGCTCCGGTGCCCATAAATTTTGATCCGTAAGGAGTTACGTGGTGCACAGCATACTGTTGCAAAGCTCTCTGATAGCTCTACGAGGGGGGCAGCTAGCTTGCTCACTGTGCCCCTTTTGGGAGCCTAAATTGAAAGTTTTCATCAGTTTTGGGGCACTTTTCTTCTTTTGCTCTGTTTTTCTGTCCCGGATCGTACGTCGTGAGCTGTTAAAAGGACGACAACCTTACTCGCGGGACATTAGATGGCCCTACAATGCATCGATATCACGTCTTGCGAGGATGCTGCATTGTTGAAGCGGATGGGTTGTCGTTAAGCCCATTGGGCCTTTTGAATGGGCCATCTCTATAGGCAGGGACTGTGAACCGTTAACACATAAAGGAATTGTGCCCTCAACATGAAGGGTTCGATCATGCCTGCACTAATGCACCAGATCCCATCAGAACTCAGAAGTTAAGCATGCTTGGGTGTGATTAGTACTAGGATAGGTGACCCCTTGGGAAGTCCTCGTATTGTACCCCCATTTTCAATTTTTTTTGCTTCGGTTAGGGTTGCCAAGATACTTTATCCACCACATTTCTATTATCGAATCCTACGGCACCTTGGGCAAGACAACTTCGCTTCACGTGGGGGCTGGGCCTGCAAACCGAGGCCGTAGGTCTTGTGACCAGGTCTCCCTTGATCCGGTGCGCATAACGTTCGATCCGTAAAGAGTTACGCGACGCACAACATACCGTTGCAAAGTCCTCCAGGAGCTCTACAACGGGGGCAGCCAGCTTACTCTCTGTGCCCGTTTTGGCAGCCGAAAATCGAACGTTTTCATCAGTTTCAGGCCACTTTTCTTCTTTTGTCCTATTTTTCCGTCCTAGATTGTACGTCATCAGCTGTTAAAAGGATGACAACCTTACTCGTGGGAAATTAGAGGGCCCTACAACTTGTCAATATCACGTCTTGCGAGGATGCTGCATTGTCGAAGCGGATGGGTTGTCGTTAAGCCCATTGGGCCTTCTGAATGGGCCATATCTCTAGGCTGGGACTGTGAACCGTTAACACATAATGGAATTGTGCCCTCAACATGACGGGTGCGATCATACCAGCACTAATGCACCGGATCCGATCAGAACTCCGATGTTAAGCGTGCTTAGGCGAGAGTAGTACTAGGATGGGTGACCCCATGGGAAGTCCTCGTGTTGCACCCCCCTTTTCAATTTTTTTTGCTCTGGTTAGGGTTGCCAAGATACTTTATCCACCACATTTCTATTATCAAATCCCACGGCACCTTGGGCAAGACAACTTCGCTTCACGTGGAGGCTGGGCCCGCAAACCGAGGGCGTAAGGCTTGTGACCAGGTCTCCGTCACTCCGTTGCCCATAACTTTTGATCTGTAAGCAGTTACGCGGTGCACAACATACCATTGCAAAGCTCTCCGAGAGCTCTATGACGGGGGCAGCGAGCTTGCTCACTCTGCCCCGTTTTGGAGCCCAAAATCGAACGTTGTCATCAGTTTGGGGCCACTTTTATTCTTTTGCGCTGTTTTTCCATCTCAGATTGTACGTCGTAAGCTGTTAAAAGGATGACAACCTTACTCGTGAGACATAAGAGGGCCCTACAATGCGTTGATATCACGTCTTGCAAGGATGCTGCGTTGTTGAAGCGGATAGGTTGTCGTTAAGCCCATTGGGCCTTCTGAATGGGCCATCTCTCTAGGTTGGGACTGTGAACCGTTAACACATAAATGAATTGTGCCCTCAACATGACGGGTGCGATCATACCAGCACTAATGCACCGGAGCCCATCCAAACTCCGAAGTTAAGCGTGCTTGGGTGAAAGTTGTGAGGTCTGACCTCGATTTACGTGCGCTAGCTCGTTTCACGTGCCCTAATCTAGAATTGCGTGCCTTGATCTAGGTTTGAGAATTGTGTTCATTTTGTGTGCCTTGCATTGGATTACGTGCATTCATTTTGGGTTGCGTGCATTTACTTAAAAAATGTACATTCGTCTCGTAGTTCGTGTCCTACCTCGTAGAGCGTACCCTAGACCTAGGAAAGCGTGTCTACACGCTAAAAAAGAAAGCATCTTGCACGAAGCACTAGGTCATTACTTAATCCTACAAAATCCATTAACTATTATTAAATTACTAATTCAACCCACTAGAAGACAAAATCTCACAAAAAGCTAGACATTCCTTATTTTTTATTCCTTATTCTTTTTGCACTTTCAACACACAATTAAAATAATGCTCAAAGATGACAAAAATTCAGAATTTAAGCTAGCTTTGGCCGACCACCATGTGCATTTAAACTAGCATTGCATAATTTATTAATAATCCTAGACGTACTATGACATTCTATGACACAAATGCATAAAAAAATTGCTCAAACTTCCTCAAAATCCCACCTTGCTCGACCAAACCCTCTTTGCCCATACTAGGAATTTCAAATATGCTCTTGAAGACACCAAAAAGCTGAATTATCAAGCCTTAGGCCGACCACTTGCTTCAAGATTTGCAAAACCATCATTTTTTTGTCATTCTTGTCATTTTCCTTCTTTCTTCCTTACACTTCTCTCTCTCCCTCTCATTCTCCTCCCTATCTCTCGGCCTTAGCTGAATCTCTTCACCTCTTAGCTCATCTTCATCATCATATGGTTAATCAAGACAAGCCCAAGTAAAGGAAAGCAAGTAGCAAACTCAAAAGATGCATACAAGCACATAGAGTCTTCATTTCGGCCCTAGGTGAGTTTTTAAGCTTCCATTTCTTTTCTTCTTGTTCTAACCACATGCATGTACTAAGAGCTAGGTCACTAAGCTAGGAAAAATAGAGAAAATCTAGTTGAAATCTCGGCTAGGCAAAGGAGAAGAAGAAGATTGTGCTTCAACAAGTTTTTGTGCATCTACTTGGTTGATTGCTAAGGTGAGGGCTAAAACCTTTTGAAAATCCTTAAAAAATCCACATGCATGCTCATAAATGTATGTCTTTGCTTCTGTACTTGAGTTATATGTTCGTTCATAAGCTTTTACAACCATGCATGGCAAGATTTTGGCTTGAAAGTGATGATAGGTGCAGTCGAATTATGTGACAGCTCTCTGACCTGTTGTTTCGAGGTGGGTTTCGCTAGGCAAATAATGTTGAAAATGCAAGAAAATTGATAGGTGACTATTTTTGCCAGTTTTGAACATTTTTCGCATAAATAGGACAAAGTTAATTTTTATTCTAAGGTCCTCAAAATAGCAAATCTTTGAGATGTGTCCAAATCTGGAAATCTGGAAAAATGAAGCAGGTTTTGGCAGATGCACTGACCTTGTATAAAAAACCCGATTTGACTTAGTAAATGATGTCCAAAATACATGACATTTGGTTTACTGCTACATTTTTCAGTTATGGACATTTTTGTCACAAATGGACTAAGGCTAAATCCGACCCTAAGGACCTCAAAAACGTCAATTATCGAAATGTGTGCAAATCCGGACAGTTTTGTGCTATTCCACTGTTTCGACCATAACTAATGATCCCGAACTCCTAATGATGCAAGGTTTGTTTCTGATTTTAGTTCACTTCTTAAGCTTTAATTTGACATCTTATTCACTGGAATTGGATATTTTTTGCTTATCTTAATGATTGTGAGAAAACAGCCTATTGCAGTAAGGGTTTCACTTAGTGTTATACTTAGAAAATTGTTGTAACTTCTCTTGTTGAATTAAATGCTTGGGATTGTAGCTTTGGGGTGTTGTGTGGACTGTTTTGAATGTTTGAGGATGTTGAATTAAATGATGCATGACTTGAGATTGATTTTGAGTTGACTTAGGGTTTTGTCACACGGGTAAACACGAAATGGAAACCCTAATGACTAGGTGTTCTTGCTAAGTGTTGATCATTTGGATATTGTGTGGAATTATATGCTTAGTAGGCTACCCGTAGATGTCTTATAACCTTAAATGTGATTTTGATCATTGCATGCTGACAAATAGGCTTTTCTTGCATCCGAACCCACGTAGATGTTGTTGCATGTTGAATAATCTTATCACTTGATCACGTGGACTTCGAAATGAGTTATATGGATTGATTTACATGTGTTACATGGCTGCCCATTTAATGTTCATATAACTCTATATGCCTTTCAAGTGAAATTACTTGTCTTATCGTGCCTTGCTTGTTTACTTGTCAATGTGCAATCATATGACTATCCGGAGGCAACCTACTTTGTTGCCCTCCTAATGTGATATATTAAATGTCATAAATGTGCATTGCATACAAGCTTGCAACCTTTCATTTCGGCATGGTAGCGATCACGCACACCAGGCGGTATCGGGCTTGCTGGTGCACCCGCGAGTACCATGGTCCCATTCCCTCTCTCGCTTGGGGGCTAGACTTCCTCAGAGAGTTGGGTCATAGGATTTCGAGGTACATCCGGAGTACACCCACTTGGCGTGTTATGGGGCTGAGTTGAAGTCGGTCGCAACAACTGAATCTGGAAATGAACTGAGAGCAAAAGCTCAACGTATCCTTTTTACTATGTGTATAAGTACTCTCACTTGGTTCCTAGAGAACCTCGGGGAGGAAAGACGAGTAATTGTGTTCTTTTACTTTTGTATTATTATTCTATACTTAATTGTGTTACATTCATGCTTGTAAAAAGGATTTCATAGATTGAACCGAAAAATGAGTTTCAAAACCTATTTCTCGTTCCCCCTCGCTGAGTTCATAAGGACTCACCCTCTTTTATCATCTCAGGTGAAGAAGAACAAGAACAGGTACCTGAGGATGATGTGCCTAACGATGATAATTTGGAGTGATTGCCTGTTCCTATGTGCTCTGCTTGTTTTATGGCCATTTGTGAAAACTATGCAACTTGAAGACTTTTTGTTTCATATTGTTTAATGTTGTGATGTAAAAGACCCCCGTTGTAATTTGGGGGCTAATTTTGGGTTGTACTGTTATTTACTAGACAGACGCAAGATACTACTATGATCGTATTGTTATTATTTCTGCTAGTATCTATAATAGGATTATGAAGCATTAGGTAAAGGCTAAGTAAAACGTACCAACCAAATCTTAAGCAGGTACATGTTATTAAGCTAAGATCAACAGGTACTTTTGTAACGAGGATTAATAAACGAACGAGACATAGTATCATGCTAGGTTATTAATCAAACGAGACATCAAGACAACCAGTAGGCGTTTCAATTGATGATAAAATAGTAATCTTAGTTGGAAATAAATTTGAGATGGTAAATTTTGAGGCGTTTAGAGAATTAGGTCAAACCAAAGGGCCCAATTACAGCCGTTATGCTGCCGATTTTCCAGAAATCTTGGAGTTTAGGCCAAAATGTTAAGTGTTAAATCTTCATAAACGGTTAAGTATCCGACGTGACTTGAATGTTTAGATCACACCATAGACTAACCTTATAAGCCGGTTTGGGGTGTGACACCTTATATTGAATGGTATCAGAGCCTAGATTGCTTAAGCCAGGTTTAACTCTCAGACCGTGGGTAGAGCCCTAAGATAATTAGGATGTATTGTTTATTTGTTATTGTGTGATAATGTTAAATGTGCCTTCTATGTTTTATGTGTTTAAGTGATTAACATGCCTTAGTTGTTTCTAGAATTGTATCTATATTATGTTGCATATCTTATGCATTAAATTCTTAATTGTCATATTTCAATAAATTGTGCATCATAATCTGTGCCTATAGATGGCTGGCCCTAGCACCCGTACTACTAATAGGAGAGGTGAACCCTAAGAGACCGGAGATGCCTATCAAACTAATCCCGGTATAGCTATGTTTAATATGATGGCGAATGCCATGGATCGTGTATCATGAGTGATGGAGCGACAAGATGCACATGAGGCCAACAACAACAATAATAGGAATGATGGTAACTATGGGAGACATAGCAGAATGAGGGAGTTTCTTGACTTTCGCCTGTCTAAATTTCACAGGGAAGCTGATGATGAGAAAGCAGAGGCTTGGCTGTCCGAGATCGAGAAGATTTTTAGGCCACTTGATTATACTGATGAAGAAAAGGTGGAGTTTGCAGTGTTTCTGTTGCACGGGGATGCTGAACATTGGTGGCACACTGTGAAGGCACTATGGGAAACTGATCAGACACCTCGCTTGTGGGGTAATTTCGTTAAGGCATTCAAGGATAAATATGTACCTGTAGTTTCTAGGCAGAGGCGGATCGAGGAATTCATGCACTTGACCCAGGGTAACATGACGGTGGCCCAGTACGAGGCTCGTTTTGACCGACTGTCCCGTTATGCTCAATATATGGTTAGTACTCCGGAGGCGAAGATGTGGAAATTTACTACTGGATTGAGGCCAGAGATTCAGGACCAGTTGGCTTCTCATGACTTCGATACCTATTCTTCTCTCTTTGTTGCTGCCTCTCGAGTTGAGAAGAGGAAACTAGATGGAGCCGGTTCGAGTCAGCCGAACAAGAAACCATTCCAGCCTCCAGGTCAGCAGAGGAAATTTTAGAGTCAGAGTCGTAGTCAGGGCCAGAGCCAGAACAGACCAGTGAATAACCGTGGCCCAACAAAAGCGCCATCAGCCTCTTCCATCCGCGGATCCACAGGTAATTCACCTGCTACTCAGTCCGTCAGCTGTTCTTATTGTGACAAGAAGGGGCATACCGAGGCCCAGTGTTGGAGGAAGTCAGGACGATGTATGAGATGTGGAAGTGATCAGTATCAGATCAAGGATTGCCCTAAACGGCAGGCAAGACAGAATCAAGGTAAACCAACTGCTAGAGGCAAGACTCCAGTTCCCAGAGTCCAGGCTCGAGCTTATGCTATTGAGTGCGAGGAGATTCCAGATGAGACCGCTGTTGTTGAAGGTACATTCTTCATACTAAATCAACATGTTAGGGTGTTAATTAATCCGGGTGCTACTCATTCATTTATTACTCCCTTATGTGTGGAACGTGTGAAACTGAAAGTTGTATGTTTACCGTACGAAGTAGAAGGTGGTACTCCAATGGGTTCTAAACTTGTTACTAGCTCAGCTTGTAAAGCATGTAAAATCTAAATTAAGGATAGGGAATTCTCAGCCAATCTTATTGTATTACCTTTTCGAGATTATGAGGTCATTTTAAGGATGGACTAGTTGGCAAAACATCATGTCCAACTAGATTGCCGGGCGAAGATTATAATGTTCCGGGTACCTGGTCAACCAATACTGGAGGTAATGGGTCGAAGAGATTTCACCAGGAGTTCCATCATTTCATCTACGAAAGCAGTGAAGTCCTTGAGAAAAGAGTGTAGCGGATATTTAGCTTACCTCATCAACAAGCCGTCAGACAAAGCTAAGTTGGAGGAGATGCCTGTGATCAAAGACTATGTAGATGTGTTTCCAGAAGAATTACCCGGTTTACCCCTAAATCGGGAAATTGAGTTTGTTATAGAGTTACTGCCTGGCGCCCAGCCGATATCTAAAGTTCCCTATCGTATGGCATCGGCCGAGCTACAAGAATTGAAGGACCAATTGCAAGGATTGTTAAAGAAGGGGTTTGTTCAACCAAGTTCTTCACCATGGGGTACACCAGTTCTATTTGTAAAGAAGAAAGATAGAACGTTGAGTCTATGCATTGACTACCGAGGATTGAACCAAGTGACTGTCAAGAATAAATACCCACTTCCACTGATCGACGAGTTATTTGATCAACTGCAAGGAGCTAAAGTGTATTCGAAACTCGACTTGAGGTAAGGGTATTATCAGTTGCGGATCAAAAAGGAAGATGTGCCTAAAACGGCTTTCAGGACGAGATATGGGCATTATGAATATGTGGTGATGCCTTTTGGACTGACCAATGCCCCTGCAGCTTTTATGGATTTGATGCACAGGGTGTTTCAACCCTACTTGGACCAATTTGTGCTGATCTTCATTGATGATAGTTTGGTATACTCGAAATCTGAGGCGGAGCATGAGCAACATCTGCGGTTGGTACTGCAGAAACTTCGAGAGCATCAATTGTATGCAAAGTTTAGCAAGTGCGAATTTTGGTTGCAGCAGATTGCATTTTTGGGGCATATCATATCCGAAGAGGGAATAGCAGTGGACCCAGCAAAGATTGAAGCAGTAATGTCTTGGAAGAAGCTGGAGAATGTTACGGAGATTCGGAGTTTTCTTGGTCTAGCCGGCTATTATCGGAGATTTGTGAAAGATTTCTCTAAGAGTGCAGGACTGCTTACAAAGCTCACTCAAAAGAAAACAAAGTTTGTGTGGGATGATCAGTGTGAGAGCAGCTTCCAAGAGTTGAAGAAAAGATTGACTACCGCACCTATTCTTGCATTGCCTGAAGGAAGTCAGGGTTTTGTAATCTATAGCGATGCTTCGAAAAAAGGATTGGGTTGTGTACTGATACAAAATGGAAGGGTGATTGCATATGCTTCTAGGAAACCAAAGCCGTATGAATTTAATTACCCGAGACATGATTTGGAGTTGGCGGCTATTGTGTTTGCACTCAAGAAATGGAGGCATTATCTGTGGGGTAACAAGTTTGAGGTATTTACTGATCATAAGAGCTTGAAATACTTGTTCTCTCAAAAAGAGTTAGATATGAGGCAAAGGCGATGTATGGAGCTTTTGGATGATTATAACTGCACAATCAACTATGTGCCCGGTAAAACAAATGTAGTTGCAGATGCCTTAAGTAGAAAAGCAAGCATGGCAAAACTGGAAGTCAAGGTGCAGGAGTTGTTGGAGGAAGCATTTTTGTGGAAACCACAATTGACTCGGAAAGGGTTAATTTTTGCCACTACACAAGTTCAATCAACCTTGTTGTCTGAGTTACGAGAGGCTCAATAGAAGGACCAACAATTTCAAAAGATTAAAGAAAGCAACGCGGATTTCAAGTTTCATGATGATGGTGTTTGGAGGTTTAGGAATCGGATTTGTGTTCCCAATGAGCCAGAGCTGAAAAAGAAGATTCTTGAAGAAGCCCATAATTCAAGATATAGTATTCATCCCGGTGGAACAAAGATCTACCTGGATTTGAAGCAACACTATTGGTGGAATAACATGAAAAGAGAAATTGCGGAGTTTGTGGCACGGTGTTTGACTTGCCAAAGAGTCAAAGCGGAACATCAACGACCCGCAGGTTTACTTCAGCCATTGGAGATTCCTCAATGGAAATGGGAACATATAACTATGCACTTTGTTATGGACCTGCCCAGATCACAAAAGGGTCATGACGTTGTTTGGGTCATAGTGGATAGATTGACTAAGTCAGCACACTCCTTACCGATGAACAAGGAGGATAGTCCAGAGAAATTGGGAGATATGTATGTGGTGGAGATTGTAAGACTGCACGGGATGCCTATGAGTATTGTATCGGATAGGGATCCTCGTTTTACTTCCCGATTTTGGAACAGATTGCAAGAAGCTTTGGGAACGAAGTTGAGTTTCAGCACGACTTATCACCCTCAGACTGATGGACAATCGAAGAGGACTATTCAGATTCTGGAGGATATGCTGAGGGTGTGTGTTTTAGACTTTGGGAAAGGTTGGGAGAAATATCTATCTCTAGTAGAGTTCGCTTATAATAATAGTTATCAAGCCACTATCGGGATGGCCCCATTTGAAGCGTTGTATGGACGTAAGTATCGATCCCCAATTTACTGGGATGAAGTAGGTGAGACAAAGACTTTTGACCCGACCCTTTTACCTGAACTTATGAAGACTGTTGATAATATCCACCTCATCCGAAAACGGATGCTTACCGCCCAGAGCAGGCAGAAGAGTTATGCAGACCGACGGAGACGGAGTCTCAAGTTCGAGGCTGGCGACAAGGTGTTCTTGAAGATATCACCTCGAAGGGGATTGATTAAACATGGCAAGGGTGGAAAGTTGAGCCCGAGGTTTGTAGGACCATTTGAGATAATTGAGAAGGTTGACAAATTGGCGTATCGCCCAGTATTACCCCAGAACCTCTCCAGTATTCACGACGTCTTTCATGTTTCAATGCTGCGGAAGTATCATCCTGATCCGTCGCATATCTTGGAGCTAGAGCCGTTGCAGCTTCGGGAGAACTTGTCTTACGAGGAGAAGCCCATTCAGATCCTAGACCAGCAAGATCGGGAGTTGCGCAACAAAACTATACCGATGGTGAAAGTGTTGTGGGATCATCATGGAGTTGAAGAAGCAACGTGGGAAAGGCGAGACCAGATGGAGCAACAATATCCAGCTTTATTTCAAAGGTAATATTGAATTTCGGGACGAAATTCTTTTAAGGAAGGGAGGATGTGAGGCCCGACCTCGATTTACGTGTGCTACCTCGTTTCGCATGCCCTAATCTAGAATTGCGTGCCTTGACCTAGGTTTGAGAATTGTGTTCGTTTTGTGTGCCTTGCATTGGATTACGTGCATTCATTTAGGGTTGCATGCATTTAATTAAAAAATGTGCGTTCATCTCGTAGTTCGTGTCTTACCTCGTAGTGCGTACCCTAGACCTAGGAAAGTGTGCCCACACGCTAAACAAGAAAGCATCTTGCACGAAGCACTAGGTCATTAATTAATCCTACAAAATCCACTAACTATTATTAAATTACTAATTCAACCCACTAGAAGACAAAATCTCACAAAAAGCTAGACATTCCTTATTCTTTATTCCTTATTCTTTTTGCACTTTCAACACACAATTAAAATAATGCTCAAAGATGACAAAAATTCAGAATTTAAGCTAGCTTTGGCCAACCACCATGTGCATTTAAACTAGCATTGCATAATTTATTAATAATCCTAGACATACTATGACATTCTATGACACAAATGCATAAAAAATTGCTCAAACTTCCTCAAAATCCCACCTTGCTCGACCAAACCCTCTTTGCCCATACTAGGAATTTCAAATATGCTCTTGAAGACACCAAAAAGATGAATTATCAAGCCCTAGGCCAACCACTTGCTTCAAGATTTGCAAAGCCATCATTTTTTTGTCATTCTTGTCATTTTCCTTCTTTCTTCCTCACACTTCTCTCTCTCCCTCTCATTCTCCTCTCTATCTCTCGACGTTAGCTGAATCTCTTCACCTCTTAGCTCATCTTCATCATCATATGGTTAATCAAGACAAGCCCAAGCAAAGGAAAGCAAGTAGCTAGCTCAAAAGATGCATACAAGCACATAGAGTCTTCATTTCGGCCCTAGGTGTGTTTTTAAGCTTCCATTTATTTTCTTCTTGTTCTAACCACATGCATGTTCTAAGAGCTTGGTCACTAAGCTAGGAAAAATAGAGAAAATCTAGTTGAAATCTCGGCTAGGCAAAGGAGAAGAAGAAGATTGTGCTTCAACAAGTTTTTGTGCATCTACTTGGTTGATTGCTAAGGTGAGGGCTAAAACCTTTTGAAAATCCTTCAAAAATCCACATGCATGCTCATAAATGTATGTCTTTGCTTCTGTACTTGAGTTATATGTTCGCTCATAAGCTTTTACAACCATCCATGGCAAGATTTTGGCTTGAAAGTGATGATAGGTGCAGTCGAATTATGTGACAGCTCTCTGACCTGTTGTTTCGAGGTGGGTTTTGCTAGGAAAATGATGTTGAAAATGCATGAAAATTGATAGGTGACTAATTTTGCCAGTTTTGAACATTTTTCACAGAAATATGCCAAAGTTAATTTTGACTCTAAGTTCCTCAAAATGGCAAATCTTTGAGATGTGTCCAAATCTGGAAATCTGGAAAAATGAAGCAGGTTTTGGCAGATGCACTGACCTTGTAGAACGAACCAGATTTGACTTAGTAAATAATGTCCAAAATGTAGGAAATTTTGAGTGCTGCTATATTTTTCAGTTCTGGACATTTTTGTCAGAAATGGACTAAGGCTAAATCGGACCCTAAGGACCTCAAAAACGTCAATTATCGAAATGTGTGCAAATCTGGACAGTTTTGTGCTATTCCACTGTTTCGACCATAACTAATGATTCCGAACTCCAAATGATGCAAGGTTTGTTTCTAATTTTAGTTCACTTCTTAAGATTTAACTTGAAATCTTATTCACTGGAATTGGAGATTGTTTGATTATCTTAATGATTGTGAGAAAACAGCCTATTGCAGTAAGGGTTTCACTTAGTGTTATGCTTAGAAAATTGTTGTAACTTCTCTTGTTGAATTAAATGCTTGGGATTGTAGCTTTGGGATATTGTGTGGACTGTTTTGAATGTTTGAGGATGTTGAATTAAATGATGTATGACTTGAGATTGATTTTGAGTTGACTTAGGGTTTAGTCACACGGGTAAGCACGAAATGGAAACCCTAATGACTAGGTAATCTTGCTAAGTGTTGATCATTTCGATATTGTGTGGAATTATATGCTTAGTAGTTTGCCCGTAGATGTTTTATAACCTTAAATGTGATTTTGATCATTGCATGCTGACAAATAGGCTTTTCTTGCATCTGAACCGACGTAGATGTTGTTGCATGTTGAATAATCTTATCACTTGATCACGTGGACTTCGAAATGAGTTATATGGCTTGATTTACATGCGTTACATGGCTGCCCGTTTAATGTTCATATAACTCTATATGCCTTTCAAGTGAAATTACTTGTCTTATCGTGCCTTGCTTGTTTACTTGTCAATGTGCAATCTTATGACTGTCCGGAGGCAACCTACTTTGTTGTCCTCCTAATGTGATATATTAAATATCATAAATGTGCATTGCAGACAAGGTTGCAACCTTTCATTTCGGCATGGTAGCGATCACGCACACCGGGAGGCATCGGGCTTGCCGGTGCACCCGTGACTACCATGGTCCCATTCCCTCTCTCGCTTGGGGGCTAGACTTCCTCGGAGAGTTGGGTCGTAGGATTTCGGGGTACATCCGGAGTACACCTACTTGGCGTGTTATGGGGATGATTTGAAGTCGGCCGCAACAACTAATTCTAGAAATAAAATGAGAGCAAAAGCTCACCGTATCCTTTCTACTATGTGTATATGCACTCTCGCTTGGTTCCTAGAGAACCTCAGGGAGGAAAGACGGGTAATTGTGTTCCTTTAATTTTGTATTATTATTCTGTAATTAATTGTGTTACATTCATGCTTGCAAAAAGGATTTCATAGATTGAACCAGAAAATGAGTTTCAAAACCTATTTCTCGTTCCCCCTCGCTGAGTTCATAAGGACTCACCCTCTTTTATCATCTCAGGTGAAGAAGAACAAGAACAGGTACCTGAGGACGATGTGCCTAACGATGATACTTTGGAGTGATTGCCTGTTCCTATGTGCTCTGCTTGTTTTATGGCCATTTGTGAAAACTATGCCACTTGAAGACTGTTTCTTTCATGTTGTTTAATGTTGTGATGTAAAAGACCCCCGTTGTAATTTGGGGTCTAATTTTGGTTTGTACTGATATTAACTAGACAAATGCTAGACACTACTATGATCGTTTTGCGATTATTACTGCTAGTATCTATAATAGGATTATGAAGCCTTAGGTAAAGGCTAAGTAAAACAAACCAACCAAATCTTAAGCAGGTACATGTTATTAAGCTAAGATCAACATGTACTTTTGTAACGAGGATTAACAAACAAACGAAACATAGTATCATGCTAGGTTATTAATCAAACGAGACATCAAGACAACCAGTAGGTGTTTCAATTGATGATAAAATAGTAATCTTAGTTGGAAATAAATTTGAGATGGTAAATTTTGAGGCGTTTAGAGAATTAGGTCAAACCAAAGGGCCCAATTACAACAGTTATACTGCTAGTTTTCTGGAAATCTTGGAGTTTAGGCCAAAACGTTAAGTGTTAAATCTTCATAAATGGTTAAGTATGTTACGTGACTAGAATATTTAGATCACACCTTCCTCTAACCTTATAGGCTGGTTTGGGGTGTGACAAGAGTAGTACCAGCATGGGTGACCCCCTGGGAAGTCCTCGTCTTGCACCCCCTTTTAAATTTTTTTTGCTCCGGTTAGGTTTGCCAAGGTACTTTATCCACCACATTTCTATTATCAAATCCCACGGCACATTGGGCAAGACAACTTCGCTTCACGTGGAGGCTGGGCCCGCAAACCGAGGGTGTAAAGCTTGTGACCAGGTCTCCGTCGCTCCGGTGCCCATAACTTTTGATCCGTAAGGAGTTACGCGGCGCACAGTATACCGTTGCAGAGCTCTCTGAGAGCTCTACGACGGGGGCAGCCAACTTGCTATCTTTGCCCATTTTTGGAGCCCAAAATCATACGTTTTCATCAGTTTCAGGCCACTTTTCTGCTTTTGCTATGTTTTTCCATCCCCGATCGTATGTCGTGAGCTGTTAAAAGGACGACAACCTGACTTGCGGGATATTAGAGGGCCCTACAACATGTCGATATCACGTCTTGCGGGGATGCTGCGTTGTTGAAGCGGATGGGTTGTCCTTAAGCCCATTGGGCCTTCTGAATGGGCCATCTCTCTAGGCTGGGATTGTGAACCGTTAACACATAAAGGAATTGTGCCCTCGACGTGATGGGTGCGATCATACCAGCACTAATACACCGGATCCCATCACAACTACGAAGTTAAGCGTCCTTGGGCGAGAGTAGTACTAGGATAGGTGACCCCCTGGGAAGTCCTCGTGTTGCACCTTCATTTTCAATATTTTTTTCTCCGGTTAGGGTTGCCAAGATACTTTATTCACCACATTTCTATTATCGAATCCCACGGCACCTTGGGCAAGACAACTTCGCTTCACGTGGAGGCTGGGCCCGCAAACTGATGGCGTAGGGCTTGTGACCAGTTCTCCCTTGCTCCGGTACCATAACTTTTGATCCATAAGGAGTTACGCAGTGCACAGCATACCATTGCAAAGCTCTCCGAGAGCTCAACGATGGGGGCAGCCAGGTTGCTTTCCCCGTTTTGGGAGCCCAAAATCGAACGTTTTCATCAGTTTGGGGCCACTTTTCTTCTTTTGCTTGGTTTTTCCATCCCCGATCGTACGTCGTGAGCTGTTAAAAGGACGACAACCTTACTCGCGGGACAATAGAGAGCCCTACAACCCGTCGATATCACGTCTTGCGAGGATACTGCGTTGTTGAAGCGGATGGGTTGTCGTTAGGCCCATTGGGCCTTCTAAATGGGTCATCTCTCTAGGCTGGGACTGTGAACCGTTAACTCATAAAGGAATTGTGCCCTTAACATGACGGGTGCGATCATACCCGCGCTAATGCACCGGATCCCATCAGAACTCCGAAGTTAAGCGTCCTTGGGCGAGAGTAGTACTAGGATGGGTGACCCCCTGGGAAGTCCTCGTGTTGAACCCTCATTTTCAATTTTTTTTGCTTTGGCTAGGGTTGCCAAGATACTTTATCCACCACATTTCTATTATTGAATCCCACGGCACCTTGGGCAAGACAACTTTGCTTCACGTGGAGGCTGTGTGAGGCCCGACACCGAATAACATGTCTTACCTCGATTTGCGCGCCTTAGACCTAAAATTATATGACCGACCTAGGATTACGTGTCCTGTCTTGGTTTTCGTGCATACCTCGTTATACGTGTCTTAACCTAGAAGTGTGCGCCTTAATCCTCGATATACGTGCGATACCTAGATAAACATGCCATGACCTTAATTTTCGTGCGAGACCTTGATTTGCGTGTGTCTCTTCGTTTCGTGTGCATTAACTTTGAACTGCGTGCCTTAACCTAGGTTTAAGAGTCGTGTCTTGAATTACGTGCATTGCATTGAATTACGTGCCTTATTTTGATCTACGTTCATTCACCTAGGATTGTGTGTGTTAGCATTAAAATCCGGGCACTTATCTTGAAGTATGTGCCTTAGTCTTGATATACGTGTTGTACCTCGTAGTGCGTGTCTGACCTCGTACTGCGTGTCGACCTCGTAAGTCGTGCCCTAGACCTTGGCATCCGTGCCACCACGTGAATCAAGAAAGAATCCTACACAAAGCACTAGATAATAAAATAATCCTACACAATCCACTAACCAATATTATATTCCTAATTCAAATTCTCTACAAACTACACTAACAATAAAATAATACTAAACTATTCCTACATTTTCCACTATCTATTATTCTATTCATAATTCAACTCATCAACAAACATTCCTATATTTTATTCTACCTAGATTCCCTAATTTCCCAACATTCCAATGACAATTCTAATGACACAAATACATAAAAAAATTAGTCCTAGACAAACTATGACAAAACACTCAACACAATGCATAAAAAATTGCCCAAAACCACCTCAATTTCCTCCCATTTTCGACCAAACCACTCATGGCCCATGCTAACATTTCAAAATGCCTCTTGAAGACATAAAAATCAGAATTGCTAAGCTCAAGGCTGAACCCATGCATCAACTTTTGCAAAAAGCCTGATTTTTCTCTCATTTCTCTCACTTTCCTCACATTTCTCTCTCTCCCTCTCATTTTCTCTCTCCATTTCGCTTTTGACTGAGTTCTTCATCTCTATAGCTTCTCTTCTTGACACTATACCTAAACCATGGAACCCGCAAGCAAAGGACCTCAACCGAACAAGCTAGGATGCAAAAATCACTCATGCATGTGCATTGAAGCTTCATTTTCGGCCTAGGTGAGTTACTAAGCTTCCATTTCTTTTCTTCAAGTCCTAACTACATGCATGTACTAAGAGATTGCTTACTAGGCTAGGAAAAATAGAGAAAACCAAGTTGGAAACTCGGCTAAGCAAGAAGAGGAAGAAATTTGAGCCTCAACAAGGTTTTTGTGCATCTTTTGGTTGATTACAAAGGTGAGGGTTAAAAGCTTTTGAAAACTCTTTGAAATTTCACATGCATGCTCATAAATGTGTGTATTTGCTTCTGTACTTGAGCTATATGGTCGTTCATAAGCTTAAACAACCATGCATGGCAAGATCTTGGCTTGAAAATGATGCTAGGTGAAGTCGAAGTGGATGACAGCTCTCTGACCAGTCTGTTCGAGGTAAGTTTAGCTAAGCAAATGATGTTGCAAATGCTTGAAAATTGGTGGTGACTAGTTTGGACAGTTTTGAACATTTTTCCCAGAAATAGGCCGAAGCAAATTTTGACTCTAAGGTCCTCAAAATGGCAAATCATTAAAATGTGACCAAATCTGGAAATCTGGGAAAATGAATCAGGTTTTGGCAGATGCACTGACCTTGTGGAGCGAACCATGTTTGACTTAGTAAATGTTGTCCAAAATGCATGAAAATTGGTGTGCTACTATATTTTTCAGTTCTGGACAATTTTTTCAGAAATGGACCAAAGCTAAAAATGACTCTAAGGACCTCAAAAACGTCAATTTCTGAAAAGTGTGCAAATCTGGACAGTTTTGTGCTACCTCACTGTTTCGGCCATAACTAATGATTCTGAACTCCAATTGATGCAAGGTTTGTTTCTGCGTTTAGTTAACTTCTTAAGATTTAATTTGACATCTTATTCACTGAATTTTGAGCTTGTTCTATTATCCTATTTATTGTGGGAAAACAGCGTATTGCAGTAAAGGTTTCACTTAGTTATATGCTTGGAAAATTGTTGTAACCCCTCTTGTGGTGCTAATTGCTTGGAATTGTGGTGTTGGGATGTTGTGTGGACTGTTTTGAGTACTTGAGGATGTTTGAATTGAATGATGCATGACTTGTGAATGAACTTGAGTTGACTTAGGGTTTAATCACATGGTTAAGCATGAAACGGAAACCCTAATGACTAGGTAGTCTTGCTAAGTGTTGATCATTTAGATATTGTGTGGAAATTATATGCTTAGTGGGCTGCCCGAAAATGTCTTATAAGCTTAAATGTAATTTTGATCATTGCATGTTGACAAATAGGCTTTTCTTGCATCCGAACCCACGTAGATATTGTTGCATGTTGAATAATCGTATCACTTGATTACGTGGACTTCGAAATGAGTTATATGGCTTGACTTGCATGTGTTACATGGCTGCCCGTTTAATGTTCATATGACTCTATGTGTTCTACAAAGTGAAATTTCATGTCAAGCATGCCTCGTTCGTTTACTTGGCAATATGTGATCTTGAAATTGCTCGGAGGCAACCTACTTTGTTGTCCTCCTAAAGTGAATTGTTAAAAGATATTCAATGGTTTATTTGAACATGATTACTTGGCTGCCCGTTAAAGTTTAATTGCTTTCAAATGGATATATGAAATGATTATATGTTCTTACAATGCCTTATATGCCAATATGTCAAAATGTGATCATATACTTGCTCGGAGGCAACCTACTTTGTTGACCTCCTAATGTGAAATGTTAAATGACATAAATGGGCATTGTATACAAGGTTGCAACCTTTCATTGTGGCATGGTAGTGTTTCACGCACGCCGGGCGGCATCGGGCTTGCCGGTGTTACCGTGACTACCGTGACTACCGTGGTCCAATTCCCTCTCTCGCTTGGCATTTCACCCTTGGAGAGTTAGGTCATAGGTTCCGGGGTACATCCGGAGTACCCCCAATTGGGAGCGATAAGTGGATTATTGAAGTCGGCCGCACCAAATGAATCGAAATTGACATTGAGAGCAAATGCTCACCGTATCCTTTTTACTATGTGTATAAGTACTCTCGCTTGGTTCCTAGAGAGCCTCGGGGAGGAAAGACTGGTATTCTTGTTCCTGTGCTTATATGTAAGTACTCTCGCTTGGTTCCTAGAGAACCTCGGGGAGGAAAGACTGGCATTTCTGTTCCCTTACTTTGTATCCATTACTCGATTTGTTTCTTATAATTGCGTACCTTATTATTTGTAATACGTGACATGTTCTCAAAATGAGTTTTCATTAATTGAACTGGAAAACGAGTTTCAAAACGTATTTCTCGTTCCCCCTCGCTGAGTTCATAAGGACTCACCCTCTTTTTCATCACAGGTGAAGAAGAACAGGTAGAGGTACCCAAGGACGGTGTGCCTAACGATGAACCCCTGGAGTGATTGCCTGTCTTGTGTGCCTTGCGTGATTATGGCTATTTGTGAACTATGCTACTTGAAGACTATTTCTTGTATGTTGCTCGTTGTTTATTGATGTAAATGACCCTGTTGTAATTTGGGTCTAATTCTGAGATTGTACTATCTATAACCGGACGAACTTTTATTTGGTTGTTTGCTTTCGTTTTCTTAATTAGTAGTTATCGTAGGCATTCAAACCACTAGATGAACAATCAACTAAGTTAATTCTATCTAATTTCACTTAGGTGTTCATTTGCAAACTAAAGGATAATAGGTACTTGCATGATAGGAAATTGAAAAATAAACGGGGCATAGTTATCATGTTAGGCTTATTAACCAAACGAGAGTTTCAAGATAAACTAGTAGGCAAATTGGTTGGTGACAAATAGGAGTCCTTAATGAAATTGGATTAATGATTGGAATAATTGAGGCGTTTAGAGAATTAGGTCAAACCAAAGAGTCCAATTACAGCCGTTATGTTGCTGGTTTTCCGAAAAACTTTGGAGTTTAGGCTAAAAACGATAAGTGTTAAATCTTTATAAACAGTTAAGTACGAGACGTGACTTGAATGTTTAGTTCACACCCTAGTCTAACCTTATTGGCCGGGTTGGGGCGTGACAGGCTGGACCCTCAAACCGAGGGCGTAGGGCTTGTGACTAGGTCTCCGTCGCTCCGCTGCCCATAACTTTTGATCCGTAAGGAGTTACGCAGCGCACAGCATACCATTGCAAAGCTCTATAGGAGCTCTACGACGGGGGCAGCTAGCTTGCTTGCTTTGCCCATTTTGGGAGCCCAAAATTGAACGTTTTCATCTATTTCGAGCCACTTTTCTTCTTTTGCTCTGTTTTTCCGTCCCGGATCGTATGTTGTGAGCTGTTAAAAGGAGGACAACCTTATTCGAGGGACATTAGAGGGCCCTACAACGTGTCGATATCACATCTTGTGAGGATGTAGCGTTGTTGAAGCGGATGGGTTGTCGTTTAGCCCATTGGGCCTTCTGAATGAGCCATCTCTCTATCCTGGGACTGTGAACTGTTAACACATAAAGGAATTGTGCCCTCAACATGACGAGTGCGATCATACCAGCACTAATGCACCGGATCCCATTAGAACTCCGAAGTAAAGCGTGCTTGGGCAAGAGTAGTACCAGGATGGGTGACCCCCTAGGATGTCCTCGTCTTGCACCCCCTTTTAAAGTTTTTTTGCTCTGGTTAAGGTTGCCCAGATAGTTTATCCACCACATTTCTATTATCAAATCCCACGGCACCTTGGGCAAGACAACTTCGCTTCACGTGTAGGCTGGGCCAACAAACCGAGGGCGTAGGGCTTGTGACCAGGTCTCCGTCGCTCCGGTGCCCACAACTTTTGATCCGTAAGGAGTTACGCGGCACACAACATACCATGGCAAAGCTCTCCGAGAGCTCTACGTTGTGGACAGCCAGCTTGCTCGCTTTGCCCGTTTTGGGAGCCCAAAATCGCACGTTTTAATCAATTTCGGGCCACTTTTCTTCTTTTGCTCTGTTTTTCCGTCCCGTATCATAAGTCGTGAGCTGTTAAAAGGACGACAACCTTACTCGCGGGACATTAGAGGGCCGTACAACGCATCGATATCACGTCTTGTGAGGATGCGGCGTTGTTGAAGCGTATGGGTTGTCGTTAAGCCCATTGGGCCTTCTGAATGGGCCATCTCTCTAGCCTGGGACTGTGAACCGTTAACACATAAAGGAATTGTGCCCTCAACATGACGGGTGCGATCATACCAACACTAATGCACCAGATGCCATCAGAACTCCGAAGTTAAGCGTCCTTGGGCGAGAGTAGTACTAGGATAGGTGACCCCCTGGGAAGTCCTCGTGTTACACCCTCATTTTCAATATTTTTTTCTCCGGTTAGGGTTGCCAAGATACTTTATTCACCACATTTCTATTATCGAATCCCACGGCACCTTGGGCAAGACAACTTCGCTTCATGTGGAGATTGGGCCAGCAAACCGAGAGCGTAGGGCTTGTGACCAGGTCGCCGTCGCTCCGGTGCCCATAACTTTTAATCCGTAAGGATTTACGCGGCGCACAGCATACCGTTGCAAAGCTCTTCGAGAGCTCTACGACGGGGGCAACCAGCTTGTTTTGCCCGTTTTTGGAGCCCAAAATCCAACATTTTCATCAGTTTTGGGCCACTTTTCTTCTTTTGCTATGTTTTTCCATCCCCGATCGTACGTCGTGAGCTGTTAAAAGGACGACAACCTTGCAGGATATTAGAGGGCCCTACAACGCGTCGATATCACGTCTTGCGGGGATGCTGCGTTGTTGAAGCGAATGGGTTGTCGTTAAGCCCATTGGGCCTTCTGAATGGGCTATCTCTCTAGGCTGGGAGAGTGAACCGTTAACACATAAAGGAATTGTGCCCTCAACATGATGGGTGCGATCATACCAGCACTAATGCACCGGATCCCATCACAACTCCGAAGTTAAGCGTCCTTGGGCTAGAGTAGTACTAGGATAGGTCACCCCCTGCGAAGTCCTCGTGTTGCACCCTCATTTTCAATATTTTTTTCTCCGGTTAGGGTTGCCAAGATACTTTATTCGCCACATTTCTATTATCGAATCCCACGGCACCTTGGGCATGACAACTTCGCTTCCCGTGGAGGCTGGGCCCTCAAACCGAGGGCATAGGGCTTGTGACTAGGTCTCCATCGCTCCGGTGCCTATAACTTTTGATCTATAAGGAGTTACGCGGTGCAAAGCATACCGTTGCAAAGCTCTCCGAGAGCTCTACGATGAGGGCAGCCAGCTTTCTCGCTTTGTCTGTTTTGGGAGCCCAAAATCAAACGTTTTCATCAATTTCGGGCCACTTTTCTTATTTTTCTCTGTTTTTCCATCCCGGATCGTATGTAGTGAGCTGTTAAAAGGACGACAACCTTACTCGCGGGACATTAGAGGGCCCTACAACGCGTCGATATCATGTCTTGCGAGGATGCAACATTGTTGAAGCGGATGGGTTGTCATTAAGCCCATTGGGCCTTCTGAATGGGCCATCTCTCTAGCCTGGGACTGTGAACCGTTACCACATAATGGAATTATGCCCTCAACATGACGGGTGCGATCATACCAGCACTAATGCACCGGATCCCCTCAGAACTCCGAAGTTAAGCGTGCTTGGGCGAGAGTAGTACTAGGATGGGTGACCCCTTGGGAAGTCCTCTTGTTGCACCCCCCTTTTTAATTTTTTTGCTCTGGTTAGGGTTGCCAAGATACTTTATCTACCGCATTTCTATTATCAAATCCCACGGCACATTGGGCAAGACAACTTCGCTTCACGTGGAGGCCGGGCCAGTAAACCGAGGGCGTAGGGCTTGTGAGCAGGTCTCCATCGTTCCGGTGCCCATAACTTTTGTTCCGTAAGGAGTTACGCGGCGCACAGCATACCGTAGCAAAGCTCTCTGAGTGGTCTACGATGGGGGCAGCCAGCTTGCTCGCTTTGCCCGTTTTGGGAGTCCAAAATTGGACGTTTTCATCAATTTCGGGCCACTTTCTTCTTTTGCTCTATTTTTCCATCTCGGATTGTACATCGTGAGCTGTCAAAAGGACGACAACCGTACTCGCGGGACATTAGAGGGCCATACAACGCATCAATATCACGTCTTGCGAGGATGCAGCGTTCTTGAAGTGGATGGGTTGTCGTTAAGCCCATTGGGCCTTATGAATGGGCCATATCTCTAGCTTGGGACTGTGAACCATTAACACATAAAGGAATTGGGCCCTCAACATGACGGGTGTGATCATACCAGCACTAATGCATCGGATCCCATCAGAACTCCGAAGTTAAGCGTGCTTGGGCGAGAGTAGTACTAGGATGGGTGACCCCTAGGGAAGTCCTCGTGTTGCACCCTCCTTTTCAATTTTTTTTGCTCTGGTTAGGGTTGCCAAGATAATTTATCCACCAGATTTCTATTATCGAATCCCACGGCACCTTGGGCAAGACAACTTCACTTCATGTGGAGGCTGGGCCAGCAAACCGAGGGCATAGGGCTTTTGACCAGGTCTCTGTCGCTCCGGTGCCCATAACTTTTGATCCGTAAGGAGTTACGCGGCACACAGCATACCATTGCAAAGCTCTCTGATAGCTCTACGATGGGGGTAGCCAGTTTGCTTTGCCCATTTTGGGAGCCCAAAATCGAACGTTTTCATCAGTTTCGGGCCACTTTCTTCTTTTGCTCTATTTTTTCATCCCCGATCGTATGTCGTGAGCTATTAAAAGGACGACAACCTTACTCGCGGGACATTAGAGAGCCCTACAATGCGTCAATATCACGTATTGCGAGGATGCAGCATTATTGAAGCGGATGGGTTGTCGTTAAGCCCAATGGGCCTTTTGAATGGGCCATCTCTCTAGCCTGGGACTGTGAACCGTGAACACATAAAGGAGTTGTGCCCTCAACCTGACGGGTGCGATCATACCAGCACTAATGCACCGGATCCCATCAGAACTCCGAAGTTAAGCGTCCTTGGGCGAGAGCAGTGCTAGGATTGGAGACCCCCTGGGAAGTCCTCGTGTTGCACCCCACTTTTCAATTTTTTTTGCTCTGGTTAGAGTTGCCAAGATACTTTATCCACCACATTTCTATTATCGAGTCCCACGGCACCTTGGGCAAGACAACATCGCTTCACGTGGAGGCTGGGCCCACAAACCGAGGGCGTAGGGCTTGTGACCAGGTCTCCGTCGCTCCGGTGCCCATAAATTTTGATTTGTAAGGAGTTAGGTGGCGCACAACATACCATTGTAGAGCTCTCCGAGAGGTCTATGACAGGGGCAGCCAGCTTGCTCGCTGTGCCTGATTTGGGAGCCCAAAATCGAACGTTTTCATCGGTTTCGGGCCACTTTTCTTCTTTTGCTCTGTTTTTCCATCCCCGATCGTACGTCGTGAGCTATTGAAAGGACGACAACCTTACTCATGGGACATTAGAGGGCCCTACAATGCGTTGATATCACATCTTGTGAGGATGTGGCGTTGTTGAAGCGGATGGGTTGTCGTTAAGCCCATTGGGCCTTCTGAATGGGCCATCTCTCTAGCCTAGGACTGTGAACCATTAACACATAAAGGAATTGTGCCCTCAACATGGCGGGTGCGATCATACCAACACTAATGCACCGGATGCCATCAGAACTCCGAAGTTAAGCTTCCTTGGGCGAGACTACTACTAGGATGGGTGACCCCTTGGGAAGTCCTCGTGCTGCACCCCCCTTTTCAATTTTTTTTGCTCCGGTTAGAGTTGCCAAGATACTTTATCCACCACATTTCTATTATCAAATCCCACTTCACGTTGAGCAAGACAACTTCACTTCACGTGGAGGTTGGGCCCGCAAACTGAAGGCGTAGAGCTTGTGACCACGTCTCCGTCGCTCCGGAGCCCATAACTTTTGATCCGTATGGAGTTACGCGGTGCACAGCATACTGTTGCAAGGCTCTCCGAGAGCTGTACGACGGGGGCGGCCAGCTTGTTTTGCCCATTTTTTGAACCCAAAATCAAACATTTTCATCAGTTTCGGGCCACTTTTCTTCTTTTGCTCTATTTTTCCATCCGGGATCATATGTCGTGAGCTGTTAAAAGGAAGACAACCTTACTCGCGGGATATTAGAGGGCCCTACAATGCGTCGATATCACGTCTTGCGAGGATGCTGCGTTGTTGAAGCAGATGGGTTGTCGTTAAGCCCATTGGGCCTTTTGAATGGGCCATCTCTCTAGGCTGGGACAGTGAACCGTTAACACATAAAGGAATTGTGCCCTCAACATGACAGGTGCGATCATACCAAAA
The DNA here is from genome assembly GCA_037974665.1 of Ehretia macrophylla. Lineage (NCBI taxonomy): Eukaryota > Viridiplantae > Streptophyta > Magnoliopsida > Boraginales > Ehretiaceae > Ehretia > Ehretia macrophylla. Next base: position 80,729,780 of record CM075770.1, on the reverse strand, counting down.
CTAATGCACCGGATGCCATTAGAACTCCGAAGTTAAGCGTCCTGGGGTAAGAGTAGTACTAGGATGGGTGACCACCTGGGAAGTCCTCGTGTTGCACCCTTATTTTCAATTTTTTTTGCTCTTGTTAGAGTTGCCAAGATACTTTATCCACCACATTTCTATTATCGAATCCCACGGCACCTCGGGCAAGACAACTTCGCTTCACGTGGAGGCTGGGCCTGCAAACCGAAGGCGTAGGGCTTGTGACCAGGTCTCCGTCGCTCCGGTGCCCATAACTTTTGATCCGTAAGGAGTTACACGGCGCACAGCATACCGTTGGAAAGGTCTTCGAGAGCTCTACGACGGGGGCAGCCAGCTTGCTCGCTATGCCCGTTGTCCAAAATCAAATGGTTTCATCCGTTTCGGGTCACTCTTCTTCTTTTGCACTATTTTTCTATCCCGGATCGTTCGTCGTGAGCTGTTCAAAGGACGACAACCTTACTCGCAGGACCTTAGAGGGCCCTACAACGCGTCTATATCACGTTTTGAGAGGATGCTACGTTGTTAGAGCGGATGGGTTGTCATTAAGCCCATTGGGCCTTCTGAATGGGCCATCTCTCTACGCTGGAACTGTGAACCGTTAGCACATAAAGTAATTGTGCCCTCAACATGACGCGTGCGATCATAGCAGCACTAAATCACCGAATCCCATCAGAACTCCGAAGTTACGCATGCTTGGGTAAGAGTAGTACTAGGATGGGTGACCCTTGGGAAGTCCTCGTATTGCACCCCCTTTGTCAATTTTTTTTTCTCTGGTTAGGGCTGCCAAGATACTTTATGCACCACATTTCTGTTATCGAATCCCACGGCACCTTGGGCAAGACATCTTCGCTTTGCGTGGAGGCTGGGCCCGCAAACCGAGGGTGTAGGGCTTGTGACTAGGTCTCCGTCGCTCCGGTGCCCATAACTTTTGATCCGTAAGGAGTTACTCGGCGTATAGCATACCGTTGCAAAGCTCTCTGAGAGGTCTACGATGGGGGTAGCTAGTTTGCTAGCTTTGCCCATTTTGGGAGCCCAAAATTGAAATTTTTCATCAGTTTCATGCCACTTTTCTTCTTTTGCTCATTTTTTCCATCCCGGATCGTACGTTGTGAGCAGTTAAAAGGAAGACAACCTTACTCGCGGGACATTAGAGGGCCCTACAACACGACGATATCACGTCTTGCGTGGATGCTGCGTTGTTGAAGCGGATGGGTTGTCATTAAGCCTATTGGGCCTTCTGAATGGGCCATCTCTCTAGGATGGGACTGTGAACCGTTAACATATAAAGGAATTGTGCCCTCAACATGACGGATGCGATCATACCAGCACTAAAGCACCGGATCCCATTAGAACTCCAAAGTTAAGCATGCTTGGGTGAGAGTAGTACTAGGATGGGTGACCCCCTGGGAAGTCCTCGTGTTGCACCCCCCCTTTCAATTTTTTTTGCTCTTGTTAGGGTTGCCAAGATACTTTATGCACCACAGTTCTATTATCGAATCCTAATGCACCTTGGGCAAGACAACTTCGCTTCACGTGGAGGCTGGGCCAGCAAACCTAGGCCGTAGGGCTTGTGACCGGGTCTCCGACGCTCTGGTGCCTATAACTTTTAATCTGTAAGGAGTTATGTGGCGCACAGCATACTATTGCAGAGCTCTACGACGGGGCACCCAGTTTGCTTGTTGTGCCCGTTTTGGGAGCCCCAATTCGAACATTTTCATCACTTTCGGACCACTTTTCTTCTTTTGCTCTGTTATTCCGTCCTGGATCGTATGTCGTGAGCTGTTAAAAGGATGACAACCTTACTCGTGGGACATTAGAGGGCTCTACAATGCGTCGATATCACGTCTTGCTAGGATGCTGCATTTGTTGAAGCGGATGGGTTGTCGTTAAGCCCATTGGGCCTTCTGAATGGGCCATCTCTCTAGGCTGAGACTGTCAACCGTTAACACATAAAGGAATTGTGCCCTCAACATGACGGGTGCGATCATACCAGTACTAATGCACCGGATCCCATCATAAATCTGAAGTTAAGCGTGCTTCGGCGAGAGTAGTACTAGGATGGGTGACCCCTGGGAAGTCCTCGTGTTGCACCCCCCTTTTCAATTTTTTTGGCTCCGGTTAGGGTTGCCAAGATACTTTATCCACCACATTTCTATTATCGAATCCCATGGCACCATGGGCAAGACAACTTTGCTTCACGTAGAGGCTGGGCCCGCAAATCGAGGGCGTAGGGTTTGTGACCAGGACTCCATCGCTCTGGTACCCATAACTTTTGATTAGTAAGGGGTTATGCGACGCACAACATACCGTTGCAAAGCTCTCTGGGAGGTCTACAACGGGGGCAGCCAGCTTGCTCGCTTTGCCCATTTTTGGAGCCCAAAATCGAACGTTTTCATTTGTTTTAGGATACTTTTCTTCATTTGCTCTGTTTTTGGGTCCCGAATCGTACATTGTGAGTTGTTAGAAGGATGAAAACCTTACTCGCGGGACATTAGAGGGCCCTACAACACGTCGATATCACGTCTTGCGTGGATGCTGCGTTGTTGAAGCGGATGGGCTGTCGTTAAGCCCATTGGGCCTTCTGAATGGGTCATCTCTCTAGGCTAGGACTGTGAACCGTTAACACATAAAGGAATTGTGCCCTCAACATGATGGAAGCGATCATACTAGCACTAATGCACCGGATCCCATCAGAACTCCGAAGTTAAGCGTGCTTGGGCAAGAGTAGTACTAGGATGGCTGAGCCCCTGGGAAGTCCTCGTGTTGCACCCCCCTTTTCAATTTTTTTTGCTCCGGTTAGGGTTACCAAGATACTTTATCCACCAAATTTCTATTATCGATTCCCACGGTACCTTAGCCAAGACAACTTCGCTTCACGTGGAGGCAGGGCCAGCAAACCGAGGGCGTAGGGCTTGTGACCAAGTCTCTGTCGCTCCGGTGCACATAAATTTTGATCTGTAAGGAGTTACGCGGCATACAGTATACCGTTGCAAAGCTCTTCGAGAGCTCTACGATGGGGGCATCCAACTTGCCCGTTGTGCCCATTTTTGGAGCCCAAAATCGAACGTTTTCATCAGTTTCTTGCCACTTTTCTTCTTTTGCTCTGTTTTTCCGTCCCGGATCATACGTCGTGTGTTGTTAAAAAGACGACAACCTTACTCACGGGACATTAGAGGGCCATACAATGCGTCGATATCACGTCTTGCGAGGATGATGCGTTGTTAAAGCGGATGGGTTGTCGTTAAGCCCATTGGGCCTTCTGAATGGGCCATCTCTCTAGGCTAGGACTGTGAACCGTTAACACATAAAGGAATTGTGCCCTCAACATGATGGGTGCGATCATACCAGCACTAATGCATCGGATCCCATCAGAACTCCGAAGTTAAGCGTGCTTAGGCGAGAGTAGTACCAGGATGGGTGACCCCATGGGAAGTCCTCATGTTGCACCCCCTTTTCAATTTTTTTTTGCTCCGGTTAGGGTTGCCAAGATACTTTATCCACCTCATTTCTATTATCGAATCCCACGGCACCTTGGGCAAGACAACTTCGTTTCACATGGAGGCTGGGCCCGCAAACCGAGGGCGTAGGGCTTGTGACCAGGTCTTTCTCGTGCCGGTGCCCATAACTTTTGATCCGTAAAGAGTTACGCGGCGTACAACATACCGTTGCAAAGCCCTCCGAGAGTTCACGACGGGGGCAGCCAGCTTGCTCGCTGTGCCCATTTTTGGAACCCAGAATCGAACATTTTCATTAGTTTCGGGCCACTTTTCTTCTTTTGCTATATTTTTCCGACCCGGATCGTACGTCGTGAGCTGTTAAAAGGACGACAACCTTACTCGCGGGACATTAGAGGGCCCTACAACGCCTCGATATGAAGTCTTGCGAGGATGCTGCGTTGTTGAAGCGGATGGGTTGTCAATAAGCCCATTGGGCCTTCTGAATGGGCCATATCTCTAGGCTGGGACTGTGAACCGTTAACACATAAAGGAATTGTGCCCTCAACATGATGGGTGTGATCATACCAGCACTAATGCACTAGATCCCATCAGAACTCCAAAGTTAAGCGTGTTTGGGTGAGAGTAGTACAAGGATAGGTGACCCCTTGGGAAGTCCTCGTGTTGCACCCTGTCACGCCCCAACTCGACCCCACCTATAATCAGTCAGGACGCAACGAAATTTCAGCAGTATAATGACAGTAATTAAGACACCGAGGCTCTAAACCAACCTCAATAGACATCATACATCAATTCCACAAACCATACAACAAACAACTTCTCAATAACATAAGAACATACATCATAACCATATTATACAATAAACATTCGTCGTTATATGCCTCCGTTCCAACATAATACATGAACCCTTAATATACATTACAAAAACATATTAAGCCAATCTAGCAACCTAATCATAAACAAAAGAAAGGCTACTAAGACAGCATCAACTAATTCATTATCTTTTCAACATCTTTCACATTATGAACTGCAAAGCATATAAAAGTCTACTAAGTTAATTTACAAGATGGTAAAACAATACAACATCAAGGATAAGACTCATCCTCGTAAGGCACATTTTCCACATTTTCCTCTTCAGGAGGCACGTACCCGTAATCCTGCGAAAGTACACTTGTAGGCATGCAATAATAGAGAGTGAGCTTATATAAATAAGCCCAGCGAGGATCCGATAGATTTCGAGCAAGGTTTACTAAGCTCCTTGGAAATAATCCTTTGAGCAAGTAAACACACAATAACAACAATAATACTATCATCACATAACTATAATAACCATTCAATAAAGGATACACTAGTTGGTGTAGCTCTAAACACCATAACGATCACAATAGCCTTCTTGTGACTCCTATAAACTCACGCACCCGAGGTACCCCAATAACCTCTCCCTCAATCACACCTCCGTCATGCGAGCTGGAGGCAGTCTCTGGTAGTCATGCCGTTATCAACCTGACAATCCAATGCTGCCTGAGAGGTGGCACACACATACCAAAGACTCAGCAATAATAATAAACATCAATCATTCACAGGAGGACAGTCTAGCAGAACTGCCTACCTCCCGGCATCAATCATCAATCAATAATCATCAATAATCATATTATCATCATAATAACATCAATAACCAATTTAACGACAAATAACTAAGTTAGATGACAAAGTAGGCCATCTAACCGAACATGCATTAAACACACAATCAAACCCTAGTTTACCCATCAACAACTCACAATTCAATCACTCAACCCACACCCAATCAACTAAAGCTCAATCTAACATTTTAAAGAAAGACAACCTAAACTTCAAATAATCATATCTTACATTCTACTAATCCAAAGAACTCCAAATCAGTTTCAAACACTCACCCATTCAATCAACTACACTAGCCCCCTCGAAAACCAACCAAAACACATCCAAATCATGCTCAATAACCCTAAAACCCTAGTGTGTCATGGCTGAAATTTTTGGATTTTGGCACGGACATCACAATCAAAAATTCGGCATTATAACGGCGCTACCACGTAATTAACAAACTTTTAGAAATCGACGGCAATCGATTCTGATCAACACAACTCAAAATAATCAACATTTAACAAATTAATCAACTTTAAATACCCAAAAAATAATAATTATACTACAATCGTTCAAATCTCTTAGGATTACATATAAAATATCCCTAGCATGCATGGAGCAATAATCTAACATCAGATTAACATTTTAACGGTTCGATATTCAATTCTACGCAAAAACACAAAATATGAGTTTTGAGATCTAGAATGTTTCTCTCACCTTTGATGCGATATAAGCCTAGGAATACGTGCAATGCGTGCCTAACAAGCAAGAACAAACTTTGGTTCAAGAGTTTTGGCCTTGGATTGCAATTTATAAGAGAAAAATTGAACAAAACTAAGCAAAAATGGTCTTGAGAGTTTCGGCCATGTGTGTGTGTGTTTGTGGTGCTTTGAGCTTATTTTTGTGAGCTATTTTTAATTTTTTAGTATATATAAGGCAAGTCAACAATTAAAATACAAAGTCAAAGTTAGTTATTTTAGTCCTTTAATTTATTTTCTAGTCTTTTAAATGCTTTATAGTTATTTATTTGCTCAAAACAAATATGCAACTCCTATGATAGCTCAAGTAGGTTATTTTTAGGTGACAAGAAGTTTTACAATCAAACAATTTCACCCAAGTCGGGTTAAAACTCATTTTTTGTAAAAGTCGGTGTAAAAGCCCTAATAAATTCCTAAGCCGATTTTAAAACCGTTTTAATCAAACAAATGTCTATTAAAGTCCGTGGACTAGGTCCAGAAGGTTTAAAAAGACCAGTTTCAAAATTTTAGCATACGTGTTTTGAAAACACTATTCACTTAAAATCGACGATAAAATTTATAACTCCGTTTATGATGAAAATTTTATGAATTCACATTTAGCATGTTCTAGGAGTATTGATACTAAAATTACCACATTCTAAGTTACATAGCACATAGACATGTTAATTAACGCAAAACGAGATAAAGCACAGAAAACGAGATAAGATAGAAAAGTGGGGTTTCACACACCCCCCTTTTCAATTATTTTTTGCTCCGATTAGGGTTGCCAAGATACTTTATCCACCACATTTCTATTATCGAATCCCGCGGCACCTTGGGCAAGACAACTTTGCTTCACGTGGAGGCTGGGCCTGCAAACCGAGGGCGTAGGGCTTGTGACCAGGTCTTTCTCGCTCCGGTGCCCATAACTTTTGATCCGTAAAGAGTTATTCAGTGCACAGCATACCGTTGCAAAGCCCTCCGAGAGATCTACGACGGGGGTAGCCAGCTTGTTCGCTGTGCCTATTTTTGGAGACCAAAATCGAACATTTTCTTTAGTTTCGGGCCACTTTTCTTCTTTTGCTATGTTTTTCCGTCCCGGATCGTACGTCGTGAGCTGTTAAAAGGACGACAACCTTACTCACGGGACATTAGAGGGCCATACAATGCGTCGATATCAAGTCTTACGACGATGTAGCGTTGTTGAAGCGGATGGGTTGTCGTTAAGCCCATTGGGCCTTCTGAATGCGCCATCTCTCTAGGCTGGGACTGTGAACCGTTAACACATAAAGGAATTGTGCCCTCAACATGACGGGTACGATTATACGAGCACTAATACATCAGATCCCATCAGAACTCTGAAGTAAAGCATGCTTGGGTGAGGGAAGTACAAGGATGTATGACCCCTTGGGAAGTCCTCGTGTTGCACCCCCCTTTTCAATTTTTTTTGCTCCGATTAGGGTTGCCAAGATACTTTATCCACCACATTTATATTATCGAATCCCAATGCACCTTGGGCAAGACAACTTCGCTTCACGTGGAGGCTGGGCCCACAAACTGAGGGCGTAGGGCTTGTGACTGGGTCTCCGACGCTCCGGTGCCCATAACTTTTAATCCGTAAGGAGTTACGTGGCGCACAGCATACCTTTGCAGAGCACTCCGAGAACTCTACAACGGGGGCAGCCAGCTTGCTCGCTGTACCCATTTTGGGAGACCAAAATCAAACGTTTTTATCAGTTTTGGGCCACTTTTCTTCTTTTGCTCTGTTCTTCCATCCCGGAGCGTACGTCGTGAGCTGTTAAAAGGATGACAACCTTACTCGAGAGACATTATAGGGCCCTACAACGCGTCGATATCACGTCTTTCGCGGATGCTGCGTTGTTGAAGCGGATGGGTTGTCGTTAAGCCCATTGGGCGTTCTGAATAGGCCATCTCTCTAGGCTGAGACTATGAACCGTTAACACATAAAGGAATTGTGCCCTCAACGTCTAGTTGCGATCATACTAGCACTAATGCACCGGATCCCATCAGAACTCCGAAATTAAGTGTGTTTCGGCGAGAGTAGTACTTGGATGGGTGACCCCCTGGGAAGTCCTCGTGTTGCACCCCCTTTTTCAATTTTTTTTGCTCCGGTTAGGGTTGCCAAGATACTTTATCCACCACATTTCTATTATCAAATCCCACGGGAACTTGGGCAAGACAACTTCGCTTCACGTAGAGGCTGGGCCCGCAAACCGAGGGCGTAGGGCTTGTGACCAGGTCTCCGTCGCTCCGCTGCCCATAACTTTTGATCCGTAAGGAGTTACGTGGCGTACAGCATCCCATTGCAAAGCTCTTCGAGAGCTCTACGACGGGGGCATCTAGCTAGCTCACTGTGCCCATTTTTTGAGCCCAAAATCGAATGTTTATATCAGTTTTGGCCCACTTTTCTTCTTTTGCTCTGTTTTTCATCCCGGATCTTATGTCGTGAGCTGTTAAAAGGATGACAACCTGACTCGCGGGACATTAGAGGGCCCTACAACACGTCGATATCGCGTCCTACGAGGATGTTGCGTTGTTAAAGCGGATGGGTTTTCGTTAAGCCTATTGGGCCTTCTGAATGGCCATCTCTCTAGGCTGGAACTGTGAACCTTTAACACATAAAGGAATTGTGCCCTCAACAGGACGAGTGCGATCATACTAGCACTAATGCATCGGATCCCATCAGAACTCCGAAGTTAAGTGTGCTTAGGCGAGGTAGTATTAAGATGGGAGACCCCCTGGGAAGTCCTCGTGTTGCACCCCCCTTTTCAATTTTTTTTGCTCCGGTTAGGGTTGTCAAGATACTTTATCCACCTCATTTCTATTATCGAATCCCACGGCACCTTGGGCAAGACAACTTCGCTTCACGTGGGGGCTAGGCTTGCAAACTGAGGGTGTAGGGCTTGTGACCAGGAATCTCTCGCACCGGTGCCCATAACTTTTGATCCGTAAAGAGTTATGCGGTGTACAGCATAGTGTTTCAAAGCCCTTCGAGAGGTCAACGACGGGGGCAGCCAGCTTGCTCGTTGTGCCCATTTTTGGAGCTCAAAATCGAATATTTTCATCAGTTTCGGGCTGCTTTTCTTCTTTTGCTCTATTTTCCCGTCCCTGATCGTACATCGTGAGCTGTTAAAAGGACGACAACCTTACTCGCGGGACATTAGAGGGCCCTACAATGCGTCGATATCACATCTTACGAGGATGCTGCGTTGTTGAAGCGGATAGGTTGTCAATAAGCCCATTGGGACTTCTGAATGGGCCATCTCTCTAGGCTGGAACTGTGAACCTTTAACACATAAAGTAATTGTGCCGTCAACAGGACGGGTGCGATCATACTAGCACTAATGCATCGGATCCCATCAGAACTCCGAAGTTAAGTGTGCTTAGGCGAGAGTAGTATTAAGATGGGAGACCCCCTTTTCAATTTTTTTTGCTCCGGTTAGGGTTGCCAAGATACTTTATCCACCTCATTTCTATTATCGAATCCCACGGCACCTTGGGCAAGACAACTTCGCATCACGTGGAGGCTGGGCTTGCAAACTGAGGGTGTAGGGCTTGTGACCAGGAATCTCCCGCACCGGAGCCCATAACTTTTGATCCGTAAAGAGTTACGCGGTGTACAACATAGCATTTCAAAGCCCTCCGAGAGCTCAACGACCAGGGCAGCCAACTTGCTCGTTGTGCCTATTTTTGGAGCCCAAAATTGAACATTTTCATCAGTTTCGGGTTGCTTTTCTTCTTTTGCTCTATTTTTTTGTCCCGGCTCGTACGTCGTGAGTTGTTAAAAGGACGACAACCTTACTCGCGGGACATTAGAAGGCCCTACAACGCGTCGATATCACGTCTTGCGAGAATGCTGCGTTGTTGAAGCGGATAGGTTGTGAATAAGCCCATTGGGACTTCTGAATGGGCTATCTCTCTAGGCTGGGACTGTGAACCGTTAACACATAAAGGAATTGTGCCCTCAACATGACTGGTGCGATCATACCAGCACTAATGCCCCGGATCCCATCAGAACTCCGAAGTTAAGAGTGCTTTGGCGAGGGTAGTACCAGGATGGATGACCCCTTGGGAAGACCTCGTGTTGTACCCGCTTTTGAATTTTTTTTTGCTCCGGTTAGGGTTGCCAAGATACTTTATCCACCACATTTCTGTTATTGTATCCCACGGCACCTTGGGGAAGACAACTTCATTTCACGTGGAGGTTGGGCCCACAAACCGAGGGCGTAAGGCTTATGACCACGTCGCTCTTGCTCGGGTGCCCATAACTTTTTATCCGTAAAGAGTTACGCGGCGCACAGCATACTGTCGTAAAGCCCTCTGAGATCTCTACGACGGGGGCAGCCAGCTTGCTCGATGTGTCTGTTTTTGGAGCCCAAAATCAAACGTTTTCATCAGTTTCAGGCTATTTTTCTTCTTTTGCTCTGTTTTCCGTCCTGGATCGTACGTCGTGAGCTGTTAAAAGGACAACAACCTTACTCGCTGGACAATAGAGGGACCTACAATGCGTCGATATCACGTCTTGCGAGGATGCTGCGTTGTTGAAGTGAATTGGTTGTCGTTAAGCCCATTGGGCCTTCGGAATGGGCCATCTCTCTAGGCTGGGACAGTGAATCGCTAACACATAAAGGAATTATGCCCTCAACATGACTGGTGCCATCATACCAGCACTAATGCACTAGATCCCGTCAGAACTCCGAAGTTAAGCGTGCTTGGGCGAGAGTAGTACTAGGATGGGTAACCCCCTGGGAAGTCCTCGTGTTGCACCCCCCTTTTCAAATTTTTTTGCTCAGGTTAGGGTTGCCAAGATACTTTATCCACCATATTTCTATTATCGAATCCCACGGCACTTTGGGCAAGACAACTTCGCTTCACGTGGAGGCTGGGCTTGCAAACCGAGGGCGTAGGGCCTGTGACAAGTCTCCGTCGCTCCTGTGCCCATAACTTTTGATCCGTTAGGAGTTATGCGGCGCACAACATACTGTTCCAAAGCTCTCCGGGAGCTCTACAACGGGAGCAGCCAGCTTGCTCGCTTTGACCAAAATTGAAAGTTTTCATCTGTTTCGGGCCACTTTTGTTCTTTTGCTATGTTTTTTCATCGCGGATCATATGTCATGAGCTATTAAAAGGACGACAACCTTACTCGCGGGACATTAGAGGGCCCTACAACGCGTCGATATCACATCTTGCGAGGATGATGCATTGTTGAAGCATATGGGATGTCGTTAAGCCCATTGGGCCTTTTGAATGGGCCATCTCTCTAGGCTGGGACTGTGAACCTTTAACACATAAAGGAATTGTGCTCTCAACATGACGGGTGTGGTCATACCAGCACTAGTGAACCGGATCCCATCAGAACTCTGAAGTTAAGTGTGCTTGGGCGAGAGTAGTACAAGGATGGGTGACCTCCTCGGAAGTCCTCATGTTGCACCCCCCTTTTCAATTTTTTTTGCCTTGGTTAGGGTTGCCAAGATACTTCATCCACAAAATTTCTATTATCGAATCCCACGGTACATTGGGCAAGACAACTTCGCTTCACGTAGAGGCTGGGCCCGCAAACTAAGGGCGTAGGGCTTGTGACCTAGTCTCTGCCGTTCCAGTGCCCACAACCTTTAATCCGTAAAGAGTTATGCGACGCACAGCATACCATTGGAAAGCTCTCCAAGAGCTCTACGACGAGGGCAGCAAGCCTGCACGGTTGTGCCCATATATGGAGCCCAAAATTGAACATTTTCATCAGTTTCGAGGCACTTTTCTTCTTTTGCTCTATTTTTCCGTCCTGGATCGTACATCGTGAGCTGTTAAGTGGACGACAACCTTACTCGCGGGACATTAGAGGGTCCTACAATGCGTAAATATCACGTCTTGCGAGAATGCTGCATTGTTGAAGCGGATGGGTTGTTGATAAGCCCATTCGGCCTTTTGAATGGGCCATCTCTCTGGGCTGGTGTTGTGAACCGTCAACACATAAGGGATTTTTGCCCTCAACATGACGGGTGTGATAATACCAGCACTAATGCACTGGATCCCATCAGATCTCCGAAGTTAAGCGTGGTTGGGCGAGAGTAATACTAAGATGGGTTACCCCCTCGGAAGTCCTCGTCTTGCACCCCCCTTTTCAATTTTTTTTGCTCCGGTTAGGGTTGCCAAGAGACTTTATCCAACACATTTCTATTATCGTATCTCACGGCACCTTGGGCAAGACAACTTCACTTCACGTGGAGGCTGGGCTCGCAAACCGAGGCTGTAAGGCTTGTGACTAGGTCTCCGTCGCTCCGGTGCCCATAACTTTTGATCCGTAAAGCGTTACGTGACGCACAGTATACCGTTGCAAAGCTCTCTGAGAGCTCTATGACGAGAGCAGCCAGCTTGTTTGCTTTGCCCATTTTTGGAGCCCAAAATCGAACGTTTTCATCAATTTTGGGCCACTTTTTTTCTTTTGCTCTGTTCTTCACTCACGGATCGTACGTCGTGAGCTGTTAGAGGAACGACAACCTTACTCGAGGGACATTAGAGGGCCCTACAACGAGTCGATATCACGTCTTGCGAGGATGCTGCTTTGTTGAAGCGGATGGGCTGTCGTTAAGCCTATTGGGCCTTCTGAATGAGTCATCTCTTTAGGATGGGACTGTGAACCGTTAACACATAAAGGAATTGTGCCCTCAACATGATAGAAGTGATCATACCAGCACTAATGCACCGGATCCCATCAGAACTCCAAAGTTAAGCGTGCTTGTGCGAGAGTAGTACTAGGATGGGTGACGCCCAGGGAAGTCCTCGTGTTGGACCCCCATTTTCAATTTTTTTTGCTCCGGTTAGGGTTGCCAAGATACTTTATCCACCTCATTTCTATTATCGAATCCCACGGCACCTTTGGCAAGACAACTTCGCTTCACGTGGAGGCTAGGCCCGCAAACCGAGGGTGTAGGGCTTGTTACTAGGTCTCTCTCGCATCGGTGCCTATAACTTTTGATCCGTAAAGAGTTACACGGCGGACAACATACCATTGCGAAGGCCTCCGAGAGCTCAACGACAGGGGTAGCCAGCTTGCTCGCTGTGCTAATTTTTGGAGCCCAAAATAGAACGTTTTCATCAGTTTCAGGCCACTTTTCTTTTTTTGCTCTATTTTTCCGTCTCGGATCGTACGTCGTGAGCTATTAAAAGGAAAACAACCTTACTCATGGGACATTAGAGGGCCCTACAATGCGTCGATATCACGTCTTGCGAGGATGCTGCGTTGTTGAAGCAGATGGGTTGTCAATACGCCCATTGGGCCATCTAAATGGGCCATCTCTCTAGGCTGGGACTGTGAAGCGTTAACACATAAAGGAATTGTGCCCTCAACATGATAGGTGCGATCATACTGGCACTAGTGCACCGGATCCCATCAGAACTCCGAAGTTAAGCGTGCTTGGGCGAGAGTAGTACCAGGATGGGTGACCCCCTGGGAAGTCCTCGTGTTGCACACCCCTTTTGAATTTTTTTTTGCTCCAGTTAGGGTTGCCAAGATACTTTATCCACCACATTTCTATTATCGAATCCCACGGCACCTTGGACAAGAAAAATTTGCTTCATGTGGAGGCTGGGCCCGTAAACCGAAGGCATTGGGCTTGTGACCAGGTCTCCGTCGTTCCTGTGCCCATAACCTTTAATCTGTAAGGACTTACGCGGCGCACAGCATACCGTTGAAAAGCCCTCGGAGCGCTCTACGACGGGGGCTGCCAGCTTGCTCGCTGTGCCCATTTTTGGAGCCCAAAATCGAACATTTTCATCAATTTCGTGCCACTTTTCTTTTTTTGCTCTATTTTTCCGTACCGGATCGTACGTCGTGAGTTGTTAAAAGGATAACAACTTTACTCGCGGGACATTAAAGGGCCCTACATTGCGTTGATATCACGTCTTGCGAGGATGCTGCGTTGTTGAAGTAGATGGATTGTCGTTAAGCCCATTGGGCCTTTTGAATAGGCCATCTCTCTGGGCTGCGACTATGAACCGTCAACACATAAAGGATTTATGCCCACAACAAGACAGGTGTGATCATACCAGCACTAATGCACCAGATCCCATCAGAACTCCGAAGTTAAGCGTGCTTGGGAGAAAGTAGTACTAGGATGGGTGACCCCTAGGAAGTCCTCGTGTTGCAACCGCCTTTTCAATTTTTTTTGCCCTGGTTAAGGTTGCCAAGATACTTTATCCACCAAATTTCTATTACCGAATGCCACCTAACCTTGGGCAATACAACTTCGCGTCACGTAAAGGCTAGGCCCGCAAGCCGAGGGCGTAGGGCTTGTGACCAGGTCTAAGTCGCTCCGGTGCCCATAACCGTTAATCCATAAGGAGTTATGCGATGCACAGCATACCATTGGAAAGCTCTTCGAGGGCTCAACAACAGGGGCAGCAAGCCTGCACGGCTGTGCCCGTTTTTGGAGTCCAAAATTGAACGTTTTCATCAGTTTCAGGCTACATTTCTTCTTTTGCTCTGTTTTTCCATCCCGGATCGTACGTCGTGAGTTGTTAAAAGGACGACAACCTTACTTGCGGGACATTAGAGGGCCCTACAATGCGGCAATAACACGTCTTGCGAAGATGCTGCGTTGTTGAAGCGGATGGGTTGTCGTTAAGCCCATTGGGCTTTTTGAATGGGCCATCTCTCTAGGTTGAGACTGTGAACCGTTAACACATAAAAGAATTCTGCCCTCAACATGACGGCTGCGATCATACCAGGACTAATGCACAGGATCCCATCAGAACTCCGAAGTTAAGCGTGCTTGGGCGAGAGTAGTACTAGGATGGGTGACCCCTTGAGAAGTCCTCGCGTTGCACCCCCATTTTCAATTTTTTTTGCCCTGGTTAGGGTTGCCAAGATACTCTATCTACCAAATTTCTATTACCGAATCCAACAGCACCTTGGGCCAGACAACTTCGCATCACGTAGAGGCTGGGCCCGCAAACCGAGGGCGTTGGGCTTATGACCAACTCTCCATCGCTCCGGTGCCCGTAACTTTTGATCCGTAAGGACTTACGCGGCGCACAGTATACTGTTGGAAAGCTCTCCGAGATCTCTACGACGGAGGTAGCTAGCCTGCTCGGCCGCGCCCATTTTTAGAACCCAAAATCGAACATATTCATCAGTTTCGGGCCACTTTTCTTCTTTTGCTCTATTTTTTCGTCCCGGATCGTACGTCGTGAGCTTCTAAAAGGACGATAACCTAACTCGCGGGACATTAGAGGGCCCTATAACGCGTTGATATCACGTCTGGCTAGGATGCTGCGTTGTTGAAGCGGATTGGTTGTCGTTAAGCCCATTGGGCCTTTTGAATGGGCCATCTCTATCCGCTGCGACTGTGAACCGTCAACACATAAAGGATTTGTGCCCACAACATGACTGGTGCGATCATACCAGCACTAATGCACCGGATCTCATTAGAACTCCGAAGTTAAGCGTGCTTGGGCGAGAGTAGTACTAGGATGGGTGACCCCCTGGGAAGTCATCGGGTTACACCCCTTTTTCAATTTTTTTTGCACCGATGAGGGTTGCCAAGATACTTCATCCACAACATTCCTCTTACCGAATCCCATGGCTCCTAGGGCAAGACTACTTCGCTTCACGTAGAGGCTGGGCCCGCAAACCGAGGGCGTAGGGCTTGTGACCAGGTCTCCGTCGCTCTGGTGCCCATAACCTTTCATCAGTAAGGACTTACGTGATGCACAACATACCATTAGAAAGCTCTCCGAGAGCTCTACAACAGGGGCAGCAAGCCTGCTCGGCTGTGCCTGTTTTTTGGAGCCGAAAATTGAACGTTGTCATCAGCTTTGGGCCACTTTTTGTCTTTGCTCTGTTTTTCCATCTCAGATCGTACGTCGTGAGCTGTTAAAAGGATGACAACTTTACTCGCGGGACATTAAAGGGCCCTACAATGCGTCGATATCACGTATTGCGAGGATACTGCGTTGTTGAAGCGGATGGATTGTCATTAAGCCCATTGGGCCTTTTGAATGGGCCATCTCTCTGAGCTAGGACTGTGAACCATGAACACATAAAGGATTTGTGCCCTCAACATGACGGGTGCGATCATACCAGCACTAATGCATCGGATCCCATCAGATCTCCGAAGTTAAGCGTGCTTGGGCGAGAGTAGAACTAGGATGGTTGACCCCCTGGGAAGACCTCGGGTTGCACCCCCCCTTTCAACTTTTTTTGCTCCGGTTAGGGTTGCCAAGATCCTTTATCCACCACATTTCTATTATCGAATTCGACGGCACATTGGGCAAGACAACTTCGCTTCACGTGGAGGCTAGGCCCGTAAACCGAGTGCGTAGGGCTTGCGACCAGGTCTCCTTCGCTCCGGTGCCCATAACTTTTGATCCGTAAGGAGTTACGCGGTGCACAGCATACCGTTGCAAAGCTCTTCAAGAGCTCTACGACGGGGGTAACAAGCCTCCTGGGCTGTGCCAATTTTTGGAGCCCAAAATTGACCGTTTCATCAATTTCGGGCCACTTTTCTTCTTTTGCTCTGTTTTTCCTTCCTGGATCGTGCGTCGTGAGCTGTTAAAAGGACGACAACCTTATTCGCTGGACATTAGAGGGCCCTACAACGCGTCGATATCACGTCTTGCGAGGATGCTGCATTGTTGAAGCAGATGGGTTGTCGTTAAGCCCATTGGGCCTTTTGAATTTGCCATCTCTCTGGGCTGGGACTGTGAACCGTCAACACATACAGGATTTGTGCCCTTAACATGACGGGTGCAATTATACCAGCACTAATGCACCGGATCCCATCAGAACTCCGAAGTTAAGCGTGCTTGGACGAGAGTAGTACTAGGATGGGTGACCCCCTAGTAAGTCCTCGTGTTGTACCCCCTTTTCAATTTTTTTTGCCCCGGTTATGGTTGCCATGATACTTTATCCACCATATTTATATTATCGAATCCCACGGCACCTTGGGTAGGACAACTTCGCTTCACGTAGAGGCTGGGCCGGCAAACCGAGGGCGTAGGGCTTGTGACCAGGTCTCCGTCACTCTGGTGCCCATATTTTTTGATCCATAAGGACTTACGCAGCGCATAGCATACCGTTGCAAAGCTCTCTGAGATCTCTACGACAGGGGCAGCAAGCTTGCTCGCATTGCCCCTTTTTGAAGCCCAAAATGGAACGTTTTCATCAATTTCGGGCCGCTTTTCTTCTTTTGCTATGTTTTTTCATCCCGAATCGTACGTCGTGACTTGTTAAAAGGACGACAACCTTACTCGCGGGACATTAGAGGGCCATACAACACGTCGATATCACATCTTGCGAGGATGCTGCGTTGTTGAAGCAGATGGGTTATCGTTAAGCCCATTGGACCTTTTGAATGGGCCATCTCTTTAGGCTGGGACTGTGAACTGTTAACACATAAAGGAATTGTGCCCTCAACATGACGGGTGCGATCATACCTGCACTAATGCATCGGATCCCATCAGAACACCGAAGTTAAGCATGCTTGGGCAAAAGTAGTACTAGGATGGGTGACCCCCTGGTAAGTCCTCGTGTTGCACCCCCTTTTCAATTTTTTTTGCTCTGGTTAAGGTTGCCAACATACTTTATCTACCAAATTCATTATCGACTCCCACGGCACCTTGGGCAAGACAACTTCTATAAGGCCCGACCTCGATTTGCGTGCAATACCTCGTTTCGTGTGCCCTAACCTAGATTTGTGTGCCTTGACCTAGGTTTAAGAATTTTGTTTCATTTTGTGTGCCTTGTGTTGAATTACATGCATTCATTTAGGATTGTGTGCAATTACTTGGAAAACATGCATTCGTCTCGTATTTCGTGCCCTACCACGTAGTGCATACCCTAAACCTAGGAAAGCGTGCCCTCACGCTAATCAAGAAAGCATCGTATACGAAGCACTATATCATTAATTAATCCTACAAATTCCACTAACTAATATTAAATTACTAATTCAACCCACTAGAAGACAAAATCTCACAAAAAGCTAGACATTCCTTATTCTTTATTCTTTATTCTTTGCATATCCCAAACACACAATTAATTAATGCTCGAAAGATGACAAAAAATTCAGATTTGAACACCTCTTTGGCCGACCACCTTGTGTGCTTTGTGCTTGCTTTGCATAATTCAAATTGAACCTAGACAATTCTATGACAACTAATGACACAAAGCAATAAAAAAATAGCTCAAAAAATTCTACCAAGCTCCACCAATCTCGACATAAGCTCCTTGCCCATGCTAAACACTTCAATTGATGCTTCTTGAAGACACAAAATCTGAATTTGCAAAGCTCAAGGCCGACATATGCTTCAACATTTTGCAAAAGCTTTCATTTTTCCTTCATTTCTCTCAATTCCTCTCATCCTTCTCTCTCTCTCTCATTCTTCTTTCTCTCACTAGGCCCTAGCTGAATATTGTAGACTCCATAGCTTATCTTCATTACTCCATGGTTCATCAAGGCATGCAAGAAGCTAGGGAGCTCGACTAAGCAAGCTAGGTTGCAAGAAACACACATGCATGCTCTTTGAACCTCCATTTTGGCCTAGGTGAGTTTGCTAGCTTCCATTTCTTTTCTTCTTGTTCTAACCATATGCACCTACTAAGAACTTGGTTACTAAGCTAGGAAACTAGAGAAAAATCGAGTGGTGTCTCAGCTAAGCAAGGAAAAAGGTCAACTTTGTGCTTCACCAAGAGTCTTGTGCATCTTCTTGTTGTTTTTCTAAGGTGGGGGCTAAAGCTTCTTGAAAATCTTTCAAAAAACCACATGCATGCCCTTAAATGTCTACCTTTACTTCTGTACTTCAGATATATGTGTGTTCATTAGCTTTTATCAACATGCAGGGCAAGATTTTTGGCTAGAATGTGATGATAGATGAAATCGTGTATGTGACAGCTCTCTGTCTTGTTGATACGAGGTGATTTTGGCGAGGTAAAAGATGTTTAAAATGCGTGAAAATTGGTAGGTAACTAGTTTTGCCAGTTCTGAACGTTTTTCCCAGAAATAGGCCAAATCAAATTTTGACTCTAAGGTCCTCAAAATGGCAAATCATTGAAATGTGGCCAAATCTGGAAAATCTGGAAAAATGAAGCAGGTTTTGGCAGATTCACTAACCTTGTAGAACGAACCAGTTTTGACTAAGTAACTGACATCCAAAATGCATGAAATTTTGTGTGCTGCTATATTTTTCAGTTCTGGACGTTTTTGTCAGAAATGTACTAAGGCTAAATCTGACCCTAAGGCCCTCAAAAACGACAAGTATTGAAATGTGTGCAAATCTGGACAGTTTTGTGCAATCTCACTGTTTTGGCTATAACTATTGAACCCAAACTCCAAATGATACGAGGTTTGTTTCTGAATTTAGTTCACTCCTTAGGCTTTAATTTGACATCTTATTCCATGGAATTGGAGATTTTTTGCCTTTCTTAATGATTGTGAGAAAACAGCCCATTGCAGTGAGGGTTCCACTTAGTGATATGCTTAGAAAAATTATTGTAGCTTCTCTTATTGTATTAAATGCTTGAGATTGTGGCATTCGGATGTTGTGTGGACTGTTTCAAATGCTTGAGGGTGTATGAACTAATCAAGGCGTGGCTTGAGTTTAATTACGAGATGACTTGGGGCTTAATCGCACGAGTAAGCACGAATTGGAACCCTAGTAACTAGGTAAACTTGCTAAGTGTTGATCCTTTGGATATTGTGTTTGATTATGTGTTTAGTAGGCTGCCCGTAGTTGCCCTTATAGCCCTAAATATGATTTCGATGATTACATGTTGAATAATCTTGTTATTCGATTACGTGAACTTCGAAGTGAGTTATATGACTTGATTTACATGCATTACATGGCTGCCCGTTTAATGTTCATGTAACTCCATGTGCTTTTCAAGTGAAATTACTTGTCTTATCGTGCCTCGCTTGTTTACTTATCAATGTGCAATCTTATGACTGCTCGAAGGCAACCTACTTTGTTGTCCTCCAAATGTAATATATTAAATGTCATAAATGTGCATTGCATACAAGGTTGCAACCTTTCATTCTGGCGTGGTAGCATTCACGCACACTGGGCGGCATCAGGCTTGCCGGTGCACCCATGACTACCATTGTCCAATTCCCTCTCTCCCTTGGGGGCTAGACTTTCTCGGAGAGTTGGGTCGTAGGATTTTGGGGTACATCCGGAGTACACCCATTTGGCGTGACAAGGGGATGATTTGAAGTCGGCCGCAACAACTGATACTAGAAATGAACTGAGAGCAAAAGCTCATCGTATCCTTTTCACTATGTGTATAAGTACTCTCGCTTGGTTCCTAGAAGACCTCGGGGAGGAAAGACGGGTAATTGTGTTCCTTTACTTTTATATTATGTTATGTACTTACTTGTGATATATTCATGCATGCAAAAAAAAAAAAAAAAAAGGGGTTTTCGTAAGTTGAACCGGAAAATGAGTTTCAAACCCTCTTTCTCGTTCTCCCTCCCTGAGTTCATAAGGACTCACCCTCTTTTATCATCTTAGGTGAAGAAGACCAAGAACAGGTACCCAAGGATGATGTGCCTAACGATAATTCCTTGGAATGACTGCCTGTCCTATGTGCTTTGCTTGATTATGGCCATTTGTGCACACTATGCTGCTTGAAGACTATTTCTTTTATGTTGCTTGTTGTTTGTAATGTAAAAGACCCCTGTTGTAATTTGGGGTCTAATTTTGGCTTGTACTGGTAATATTTAGACAGACACTACCATGGTCGTTTTGCTATCGTTACTGGCTAGTATCTATCATAGGATTATGAAGTATCAGGTAAGAACTAAGTAAAACGAACCTATCCAATCTTAAGCAGGTACTCATTGTTAAGCTAAGATCAACAGGTACTTTTGTAACAAGGATTAACAAACAAGCGAGACATAGTATCATGCTAGGTTATTAATCGAAGGAGAAATCGAGATAACTAGTAGGCGTTTCAATTTATGGTAAATAGTAATCTTAGTTGGAAATGAAATTTGAGGTGTTTAGAAAACTAGGTCAAACTAAACAGCCCAATTACAAGCGTTATGTTGCCGATTTTCCGGAGAAATTTTGGAGTTTAGACTAAAACGTTAAGTGTTAAACTTTAATGAACGATTAAGTACGAGATATGACTTGAATGTTTAGATCACACCCTAGTCTAACCTTTATAGGCCGGGTTGGGGCGTGACAACTTCGCTTCACGTAGAGGCTGGGCCAGTAAACCGAGGGCATAGGGCTTGTGACCAAGTCTCCGTCGCTCCGGTGCCTATAACTTTTGATCCGTAAGGACTTACGCAGCGAACAGCATACCGTTGGAAAGCTCTTCGAGAGCTCTACGACGGAGGCAGCTAGCCTGGTCGGCTGGGCCCATTTTTGCAGCCCAAAATTGAACGATTTCATCAGTTTCGGGACACTTTTCTTCTTTTGCTATGTTTTTCCGTCCCAGATCGTACGTCGTGAGCTGTTAAAATGACGACAACCTATCTCATGGGACATTAGAGGGCCTTACAATGCGTTGATATCACGTCTTGATAGGATGTAGCGTTGTTGAAGCGGATGGGTTGTCGTTAAGCCCATTAGGCCTTTTGAATAGGCCATCTCTCTGGGCTGCGACTGTGAACCGTCAACACATAAAGGATTTGTGCCCACAACATGACGGGTGCAATCATACCAGCACTAATGCACCGGATCCCATCAGAACTACGAAGTTAAGTGTGCTTGAGCGAGAGTAGTACTAGGATGGGTGACCCCCTGGGAAGTCCTCGTGTTGCACCAATCTTTTCAAATTTTTTTGCCCTGGTTAGGGTTGCCAAGATACTTTATCCACCCCATTTCTATTACCGAATCCCACGGCACCTTGGGCAAGACAACTTCGCTTCATGTAGAGGCTGGGCCCGCCAACCGAGGGCGTGTTGCTTGTGACCAGGCCTCTATCGCTCCGGTGCCCATAACTTTTGATCCGTAAGGAGTTACACGGCGCACAGCATACAATTGGAAAGCTCTCCGAGAGCTCTACGACAGAGGCAGCAAGCCTGCTCAGCTGAACCCATTTTTTGATCCAAAAATCGAACATTTTCATCAATTTCGGGTCACTTTTCTTCTTTTGCTCTGTTTTTCGTCCCGGATCGTACGTCGTGAGCTGTTAAAAGGACGACAACCTAACTCGCGGGACATTATAGGGCCCTACAACGCGTCGATATCAAGTCTTGCGAGGATGCTGCGTTGTTGAAGCGGATGGGTTGTCGTTAAGTCCATTGGGCCTTTTGAAAGGGCCATATATCTAGGCTGGGACTGTGAACCGTTAACAAATAAAGGAATTATGCCCTCAACATGATAGGTGCGATCATACCAGCACTAATGCTCCGGATCCCATCAGAACTCCGAAGTTAAGCGTGCTTGGGTGAGAGTAGTACTAGGATGGGTGACCCCCAGGGAAGTCCTCGTGTTGCACCCCCGTTTTCAATTTTTTTTGCCCTGGTTAGGGTTGCCAAGATACTTTATCCACCAAATTTCTATTACCGAATCCAACGGCACCTTGGGCAAGACAACTTCGCTTCACGTAGAGGCTGGGCCCGCAAACCGAGGGCGTAGGGCTTATGACCAGGTCTCCGTCGCTTCGGTGCCCATAACATTTAATCTGTAAGGAGTTATGCGATGCACAGCATACCATTGGAAAGCTCTCCGAGAGCTCTACGACGGGGGTAGCAAGCCTGCACGGCTGTGCCCATTTTGGAGCCCAAAATTGAACGTTTTCATCATTTTCGGGCCACTTGTCTTCTCTTGCTCTGTTTTTCCATCCCGGATCGTACGTCGTGAGCTGTTAAAAGGACGACAACCTTACTCGCGGGACATTAGAGGCAATACAATGCGTCGATATCACGTCTTGCGAGGATACTGCGTTGTTGAAGCGGATAGGTTATCGTTAAGCCCATTGGGCCTTTTGAATGGGCCATCTCTCTGGGCTGGGACTGTGAACCATCAACACATAAACGATTTGTGCCCTCAACATGATGGGTGCGATCATACCAGCACTAATGCACTGGATACCATCAGAACTCCGAAGTTAAGTGTGCTTGGGCGAGAGTAGTACTAGGATGGGTGACACCTGGGAAGTCCTCGTGTTGCACCCCCCTTTTCAATTTTTTTTCCGGTGGTTAGGATTGCCAAGATAGTTTATCCACCACATTTCTATTATCGAATCCCACAGCACCTTGGGCATGACAACTTCGCTTCACATGGAGGCTGGGCCCGCAAACTGAGGGCGTAGGGCTTGTGACCAGGTCTCCGTCGCTCCGGTACCCATAACTTTTGATTCGTAAGGAGTTACGCGGCGCACAGCATACCGTTGCAAAGATCTCCGAGAGCTCTACGACGGGGGCAGCTAGGATACTCGGCTGTGCCCTTTTTGGAGCCCAAAATTGAAAGTTTTCATCAGTTTTGGGGCACTTTTCTTCTTTTGCTCTGTTTTTCAATCCCAGATCGTACGTCGTGAGCTGTAAAAAGGACGACAACCTTACTCGCAGGACATTAGAGGGCCCTACAATGCATCGATATCACGTATTGCGAGGATGCTGCGTTGTTGAAGTGGATGGGTTGTCGTTAAGCCCATTGGGCCTTTTGAATGGGCCATCTCTCTAGGCTGGGACTATGAACCATCAACACATAATGGATTTGTGCCCTCAACATGACGGGTGCGATCATACCAGCACTAATGCACCGGATCCCATTAGATCTCCGAAGTTAAGCGTGCTTGGGTGAGAGTAGTACAATAATGGGTGTCCCCCTGGGAAGTCCTCGTGTTTCACCCCCTTTTCAATTTTTTTTGCTCCAGTTAGGGTTGCCAAAATACTTTATCCACCATATTTCTATTATCGAATCCCACAGGACCATAGGCAAGACAACTTCGCTTCACATGGAGGCTGGTCCCGCAAACCGAGGGCGTAAGGCTTGTGACCAAGTCTCCGTCGCTCCGGTGCCCATTACTTTTGATCCGCAAGGAGTTACGCGGCACACAACATACCGTTGTGAAGCTCTCCGAGATCTCTACGACGGAGGCAGCTAGCCTGCTCAGTTGTGCCCTTTTTTGGAGCACAAAATTGAACGTTTTCATCAGTTCGAGCCACTTTTCTTATTTTGCTCTGTTTTTCTGTCCCGGATCGTACGCCGTGTGCTGTTAAAAGGACGACAACCTAACACACGGGACATTAGTGGGCCCTACAACCCGTTGAAATCACGTCTTGTGAGGATGCTGCGTTGTTGAAGTGGATGGGTTGTCGTTAAGCCCATTTGGCCTTTTGAATAGGCCATTTCTCTGGGCTGGGACTATGAACCATCAACACTTAAAGGATTTGTGCCCTCAACATGACGGGTGTGATCATACCAATACTAATGCACCGGATCCCATCAGATCTCCGAAGTTAAGCGTGCTTGGGCAAGAGTAGTACTAGAATGGGTGACCTCCTAGGAAGTCCTTGTGTTGTACCCCCCCTTTCAATTTTTCTTTTTGCTCCGGTTATGGTTGCCAAGATACTTTATCCACCAAATTTCTATTATCGAATCCCACGGGACCTTGGGCAAGACAACTTCGCTTCACGTGGAGGCTGGGCTCGCAAACCAAGGGCGTAAGGCTTGTGACCAGGTCTCCGTCGCTCCGGTGCCCATAACTTTTGATCCGTAAGGACTTACACGGCGCACAACATACCGTTACAATGCTCTCCGAGAGCTCTATGATGGGGGCAGCTAGCTTGCTTGGCTGTGCCAGTTTTTGTACCCCAAAATTGAACGTTTTCATCCATTTCGGTCCACTTTTCTTCTTTTGCTCTATTTTTCAGTCTCGGATCATACGTTGTGAGATGTTAAAAGGACGACAACCTTACTGGCAGGACATTAGAGGGCCTTACAACACTTTGATATCACGTCTTGCGAGGATGCTGCGTTGTTGAAGCGGTTGGGTTGTCGTTAAGCCCATTGGGCCTTTTGAATGGGCTATCTTTCTGGGCAGGGACTGTGAACCATCAACACATAAAGGATTTGTGCCCTCAACAAGACAGGTGCGATCATACCAGCACTAATGCACCAGATCCCATCAGATCTCCGAAGTCAAGCGTGATTGGGCGAGAGTAGTACTAGTATGGGTGACCTCCTGGGAAGTCCCCGTGTTGCACCCCCCTTTTCAATTTTTTTTGCTCCAGTTAGGGTTGCCAAGATACTTTATCCACCACATTTCTATTATCGAATCCCACGACACCTTGCGCAAGACAACTTCGCTTCACGTGGAGGCTGGGTCCGCAAATCGAGGGCGTAGGGCTTGTGACCAGGTCTCTGTCGCTTCGGTGCCCATAACTTTTGATCTGTAAGGAGTTACGATGCGCACAACATACCGTTGCAAAGCTTTCCGAGAGCTCTACGACAGGGGCAGCTAGCCTACTTGGATGTGCCCTTTTTGGATCCCAAAATTGAACGTTTTCATCAGTTTCGGCCCACTTTTCTACTTTTGCTCTGTTTTTTGTCTCGGATCGTACGTCGTGAGCTGTTAAAAGCACGACAACCTTACTCGCGGGACATTTGAGGGCCCTACAATGCGTCGATATCGCGTCATGCGAGGATGTTACGTTGTTGAAGCGGATGGGTTGTTGTTAAGCCCATTAGGCCTTTTGAATGGGCCATCTCTCTGGGCTGGGACTGTGAACCATCAACACATAAAGGATTTGTGCCCTCAACTTGATGGTTGCGATCATACCTGCACTAATGCACCGGATCCCATTAGATCTCAGAAGTTAAGCGTGCTTGGGCAAGGGCAGTACTAGGATGGGTGACACCCTGGGAAGTCCTCGTGTTGTACCCCCTTTTCAATTTTTTTTGCTCCGGTTAGGGTTGCCAAGATACTTTATCCACCACATTTCTATTATCAAATCCCATGGCACCTTGGGCAAGACTGCTTCGGTTCACGTGGAGGCTGGACCCGCAAACCGAGGGCGTAGGGCTTGTGATCAGGTCTCCGTCGCTCTGGTGCCCATAACTTTTGATTTGTAAGGAGTTATGCGGTGCACAGCATACCGTTGCAAAGCTCTTCGAGAGCTCTACCACAGGGGCAGCTAGCCTGCTCGGTTGTGCCCTTTTTGGAGCCCAAAATTGAACGTTTTCATCAGTTTGGAGCCACTTTTCTTCTATTGCTCTGTTTTTCCATCCCGGATCGTACGTCGTGAGTTGTTAAAAGGACGACAACCTTACTCGCGGGACATTAGAGGGCCCTACAATTTGTCGAAATCACATCTTGCGAGAATGTTGCGTTGTTGAAGCGGATGGGTTGTCGTTAAGCCCATTGGGCCTTTTGAATGGGCCATCTCTCTGGGCTGCGACTGTGAGCCATCAACCCATAAAGGATCTGTGCCCTCACCATGACGAGTGAGATCATACCAACACTAATGCACCGGATCCTATCTTATCTCTGATGTTAAGTGTTCTTGGGCGAGAGTAGTACTAGGATGGGTAACCCCCTGGGAAGTCCTTGTGTTTTACCCATCTTTTCAATTTTTTTTGCTCCGGTTAGGGTTGCAAAGATACTTTATCCACCACATTTCTATTATCAAATCCCACAGCACCTTGGGCAAGACAACTTCGCTACATGTGGAGGATGGGCCCATAAACCGAGGGCTTAGGGCTTGTGACCAGGTCTCCGTCGTTCCGTTGCCCATAACTTTTGATCCGTAAGGAGTTACGCGGTGCACAACATACCGTTGCAAAGCTCTCCGAGAGCTCTACGATGGGGGCAGCGAGCCTGAATGGCTATGCCTATTTTTGTTGCCCAAAATCAATCATTTTCATCAGTTTCGGGACACTTTTTTTCTTTTGCTCTGTTTTTCCGTCCCGGATCATACGTCGTGAGCTGTTAAAAGGACGACATCCTTACTCATAGGACATTAGAGGGCCCTACAACGCATCGATATCATGTCTTGCGAGGTTGTTGCGTTGTTGAAGCAGATGGGTTGTCGTCAAGCCCATTGGGCCTTTTGAATGGGCCATCTCTTTGGGCTGGGACTGTGAACCATCAACACATAAAGGATTTGTGCCCTCAACATGACGCGAGCGATCATATCAGCATTAATGCACTGGAAACCATTAGATCTCCGAAGTTAAGCGTGCTTAGGCGAGAGTAGTACTAGGATGGGAGACCCCCTAGGAAGTCCTCGTGTTGCACCCCCCTTTTCAATTTTTTTTGCTCCGGTTAGGGTTGCCAAGATACTTTATCCACCACATTTCCATTAACGAATCCCACGGGACATTGGGCAAGACAACTTCGCTTCACGTGGTGGCTGGGCCCGCAAATCGAGGGTGTGGGGCTTATGACCAGGTCTCCGTCGCTCTGGTGCCCATAACTTTTGATCCGTAAGGTGTTATGTGGCACATAGCATATCGTTGCAAAGCTCTCCGAGTGCTCTACGACGGGGGCAGCCAACTTTGCTCACTGTGCCGGTTTTCGGAGCCCAAAATCGAACGTTTTAATCAGTTTTGGGCCACTTTTCTTCTTTTGCTATGTTTTTCCATCTTGGATCGTACGTCGTGAGCTGTTAAAAGGATGAAAACCTTACTCGTGGGACATTGGAGGGCCCTACAACACGTCGATATCACGTCTTGCTAGGATGTTGCATTTTTTGAAGCGGATGGGTTGTCGTTAAGCCCATTGGGACTTTTGAATGGGCCATCTTTCTAGGCTGGGACTTTAAACCGTTAACACATAAAGGATTTGTGCCCTCAACATGACGGGTGCGATCATACCAGCAATAATGCACCGGATCCCATCAGATCTCTGAAGTTAAGCGTGCTTGGGCGAGAGTAGTACTAGGATGGGTGACCCCTTGAGAAGTCCTCGTGTTGCCCCCCTCTTTTCAATTTTTTTTGCTCCGGTTAGGGTTGCCAAGATACTTTATCCACCACATTTCTATTATCGAATCCCACGGCACCTTATGTAAGACAACTTCGCTTCACGTGGAGGCTAGGCCCGCAAACCGAGGGCGTAGGGCTTGTGACCAGGTCTCCGTCGCTCCGGTGCCCATAACTTTTGATCTGTAAGGACTTACACAGCGCACAGCATACCGTTAGAAGCTCTCCGAGAGCTCTACCACGGGGGCAGCAAGCTTGCCTAGCTGCTCGTGTTTTCAGAGCGTAAAATCGAACGTTTTCATCAGATTCGGGCCACTTTTCTTCTTTTGCTCTGTTTTTTCTTCACGGATTGTATGTCGTGAGCTGTTAAAAGAACGACAACCTAACTCACGGGATATTAGAGGGCCCTACAACGCGTCGATATCACATCTTGCGAGGATGCTGCATTGTTGAAGCGGATGGGTTGTCATTAAGCCCATTGGGACTTTTGAGTAGGCCATGTCTCTTGGCTGGGACTGTGAACCGTCAACACATAAGGGATTTGCTCCCTCAACATGACAAGTGCGATCATACCAACAATAATGCACTGGATCCCATCAGAACTCCGAAGCTAAGCGTGCTTGGGCGAGAGTAGTACTAGGATGTGTGACCCCCTGGGAAGTACTTGTGTTGCACCCCCCCTTTTTAATTTTTTTCACCCGGTTAGGGTTGCCAAGATACTTTATCTACCACATTTCAATTACTGAATCCCACGGCACCATGGGCAAGACAACTTCACTTCTGGTAGAGGCTGGGCCAGCAAACCGAAGGCGTAGGGCTTGTGACTATGTCTTCGTCGCTCTGGAGCCAATAACTTTTGATCCGTAAGGAGTTACACGGCACAAAGCATACCGCTGGAAATCTCTCCAAGAGCTCTACGACGAGGGCAGTAAGCCAAGTCAGCTGCTTCTATTTTCGGAGCCCAAAATCTAACATTTTCATCTTTTTTGGGCCACTTTTCTTCTTTTGCTCAGTTTTTTCATCTCGGATCGTACGTGGTGAGCTGTTAAAAGAACGACAACCTAACTCACCGGATATTAGAGGGCCCTACATCGCGTCGATATCATGTCTCGTAAGGATGCTATGTTGTTGAAGCAGATGGGTTGTCGTTAAGCCCATTGGGCCTTTTGAATGGGCTATCTCTCTGGGCTGGGACTGTGAACCGTCCACACATAAAGGATTTGTGCCCACAACATGACGGATGCGATCATACCAGCACTAATGCACTGGATCCCATCAGAACTCCGAAGTTAAGTGTGCTTGGGCGAGAGTAGTACTAGGATGGGTTACCCCTACGAAGTCCTTGTGTTGCACTCTCCATTTTTAATTTTTTCCACCCGGTTAGGGTTGCCAAGATACTTTATCCACCACATTTCAATTACTGAATCCCACGGCACCTTGGGCAAGACAACTTCACTTCTGGTAGAGGCTGGGCCCGCAAACCGAGGGCGTAGGGCATGTGACTAAGTCTTCGTCGCTCTGGTGCCCATAACTTTTGATCCGTAAGTAGTTACGCGGAGCACAGCATATCGTTGGAAAGCTCTCCAAGAGCTTTACGACGGGGACAGCAAGCCAGGTCAGCTGCGCTTATTTTTGGAGCCCAAAATCTATTGGTTTCATCTTTTTTTGGCCACTTTTCTTCTTTTGCTATGTTTTTTCATCCCGGATCGTATGTTGTGAGTTGTTCAAAGGATGACAACCTAACTCGCGGGATATTACAGGGCCCTACAACGCGTCAATATGACGTCTTGCTGGGATGATACGTTGTTGAAGCGGATGGGTTGTCGTTAAACCCATTGGGCCTATTGAATGAGCCATCTCTCTGGGCTGGGACTGTGAACCGTCAACACATAAGGGATTTGCCCCCTTAACATGACAAGTGCGATCATATGAGCTCTAATGCACCGGATCCCATCAGAACTCCGAAATTAAGCGTGCTTGGATGAGAGTATTACTAGGATGGTTGACCCCCTGGGAAGTCCTCGTGTTGCACCCCCATTTTCATTTTTTTTGTCCCGGTTAGCCTTGACAAGATTCTTTATCCATCACATTTTCATTACCAAATTCCACGACACCTTGGGCAAGACACCTACGCTTCACGTAGAGGCTGGGCTCGCAAACCGAGGGCATAGGGCTCGTGACCAGGTCTCCGTCCTTTCGGTGCCCATAAATTTTGATCCATAAGGAGATACGCGACACACAGCATACCGTTGGAAAGCTCTCTGAGAACTCTACGACGGGGGCAGCCAGCTTGCTCGCTGTTCTTATTTTCGGAGCCCAAAATCAAACGTTTTCATTAGTTTTTGGCCACTTCTCTTCTTTTGCTATGTTTTTCCATCCCGGATCGTACGTCATCAGCTATTAAAAGGACGACAACCTTACTCGCGAGACATTAGGGGGCCCTACAATGCGTCGATATCACATCCTACGAGGGTGCTGCGTTGTTGGAGCGGATGGGCTGCCGTTAAGCCCATTGGGCCTTTTGAATGGGCCATCTCTCTGGGCTGGGACTGTGAACCGTCAACACATAAAAGATATGTGCCCACAAAATGACTGGTGCAATCATACCAGCACTAATGCACCGAATCCCATCAAAACTCCGAAGTCAAGCATGCTTGGGCGAGAGTAGTACATGGATGGGTGACCCCCTGTGAAGTCCTCGTGTTGTACCCCCCTTTTCAATTTTTTTTCCCCCGATTAGGGTTGGCAAGATACTTTATCCACCACATTTCTATTATCGAATCCCACGGCACCTTGGACAAGACAACTTCACTTCACGTACAGTTGGGCTCGCAAACCGAGGACATATGGCTTGTGACTATGTCTCCGTCGTTCTGGTGCCTATAAATTTTGATCCGTAAGGAGTTACGCGGTGCACAGCATACCGTTGGAAAGCTCTCCGAGAGCTCTACGATGGGGGCAATAAGCCTGCTCGGCTGCGCCTATTTTGGGAACCCAAAATCAAACATTTTCATCAGTTTCGGGTCACTTTTCTTCTTTTGCTCTGTTTTTTTATCCCGGATCATACGTCGTGAGCTGTTAAAAGGACGACAACCTAACTCGCGAGAAATTAGAAGACCCCACAACGCGTCAATATCACGTCTTGCGAGGATGCTACATTGTTGAAGCAGATGGGTTGTCGTTAAGCCCATTGGGCCTTTTGAATGGGCCATCTCTCTAGGCTGCGACTGTGAACCGTCAACACATAAAGGATTTGTGCCCACAACATGACGGGCGTGATCATACCAGGACTAATGCACCGGATCCCATCAGAACTCCGAAATTAAGCGTGCCTGGGCGAGAGTAGTACTAGGATAGGTGACCCCCTGGGAAGTCCTCGTGTTACACCCCCCATTTTCAATTTCTTTTGCCCCGGTTAGGGTTGCCACGATACTTTATCCACCACATTTCTATTACCGAATTCCATGCCACCTTAGGCAAGACAACTTCGCTTCACGTAGAGGCTGGGCCCGCAAATCGAGGGCGTAGGGCTTGTGACCAGGTCTCCGTCACTCCAGTGACCATAACTTTTGATTCGTAAGGAGTTATGCGGGGCACAACATACCGTTGGAAAGCTCTCCGAGAGCTCTACAACGGGGGCAGCAAGCCTGCTCGACTGCGCCTATTTTCGGAGCCCAAAATATAACGTTTTCATCAGTTTTGGGCCACTTTTCTTCTTTTGCTCTATTTTCTCATCGCGGATCATACGTCGTGAGCTATTAAAAAGACGACAACCTGACTAGCGGGATATTACTGGGCCCTACAACGCGTCGATATCACGTCTTACGAGGATGCTACGTTGTTGAAGCGGATGGGTTGTCGTTAAGCCCATTGGGCCTTTTGAATGGGCCATCTCTTTGGGTTGCGACTGTGAACCGTCAACACATAAAGGATATGAGCCCACAACATGACAGGTGCAATCATATCAGCACTAATGCACCGGATCGCATAAGAACTCCGAAGTTTAGCATGCTTGGGCAAGAGTAATACTAGGATGGGTGACACCCTTGGAAGTTCACGTGTTGCACCCCTCATTTTTTTTTTTTTTTTGCCCCGGTTAGGGTTGCCAAGATACTTTATCCTCCACATTTCTATTACCAAATCCCATGGCACATTGGATAAGACAACTTTGCTTCACGTAGAGGCTGGGCCCACAAACCGAGGGCATGGGGCTTGTGACCAGGTCTCCTTCGCTCCAGTGCCCATAACTTTTAATTCGTAAGGACTTACTTGGCGAACAACATACTGTTGGAAAGCTCTCCGAGAGCTCTACCACGGGGACAGCAAGCCTGCATGGCTGCTCCTGTTTTTAGAGCCCAAAATCGAAGGTTTTCATCATATTCGGGCCACTTTTGTTCTTTTGCTCTGTTTTTTCATCTCGGATTGTACACGTGAGCTGTTAAAAGGACAACAACCTAACTCGCGGGACTTTAATGGGCCCTACAACCCGTTGAAATCACGTCTTGTGAAGATACTACGTTATTGAAGTGGATGGGTTGTCGTTAAGCCCATTAGGCTTTTTGAATAGCCCATCTCTCTGGGCTGGGATTGTGAACCGTCAACACATAACGGATTTATGCCCTCAATATGACGGGTCCAATCATACGAGTACTAATGCACCACATCCCATCCGAACTCCAAAGTTAAGCGTGCTTGGGCGAGAGTAGTACTAGGATAGGTGACCTCCTAGGAAGTCCTTGTGTTGTACCCCCCTTTTCAATTTTGTTTGCCCCGGTTAGGGTTGCCAAGATACTTTATCCACCACATTTCTGTTACCGAATCCCATGGCACCTTGGGCAAGACAACTTCGTTTCACGTAGAGGCTGGGCTCGCAAACCGAGGGCGTAGGGCTTGTGACCAGGTCTCCGTCATTCCGGTGCCCATAACTTTTGATCAGTAAGGAGTTACACGGCGCACATCATACTGTTGGAAAGCTCTCCGAGAGCTCTACGACGGGGGCTATAAGCCTGCTCGACTGCGCCTATTTTCGGAGTCCAAAATCAAACGTTTCATCAATTTTAGGCCCATTTTCTTCTTTTGCTCTATTTTTTCGGTCTGGATCATACGTTGTGAGCTGTTAAAAAGACGACAACCTAACTCGCGGGATATTACAGGGCCCTACAATGCGTCGATATCACGTCTTGCAAGGATTCTGCGTTGTTGAAGCGGATGGGTTGTCGTTCAGCCCATTAGGCCTTTTGAATGGGCCATCTCTCTGGGATGGGATTGTGAACCGTCAACACATAAAGGATTTGTGCCCACAACATGACGGAAGCAATCATAACAGCACTAATGCACCGGATCCCAACAGAACTCCGAAGTTAAGCGTGCTTGGGCGAGAGTAGTACTAGGATAGGTGAACCCCTGGGAAGTCCTCGTGTTGCACCCCCTCTTTGCAATTTTTTTTGCCCCGGTTAGCGTTGCCAAGATACTTTATCCACCATATTTCTATTACCGAATCCCACAACACGTTGGGCAAGACAACTTCGCGTCACGTAGAGGCTGGGACCGTAAACCGATGGCATAGGGCTTGTGACCAAGTCACCGTCGCTCTGGTGCCCATAAATTTTGATCCGTCAGTAGTTACGCGACGCACAACATACCGTTAGAAAGCTCTCTGAGAGCTCCATGACGGGGGCAGCAAGCGTACTTGACTGCACCTAT
Organism: Ehretia macrophylla; assembly: GCA_037974665.1. NCBI lineage: Eukaryota > Viridiplantae > Streptophyta > Magnoliopsida > Boraginales > Ehretiaceae > Ehretia > Ehretia macrophylla. Next base: position 80,696,353 of record CM075770.1, on the reverse strand, counting down.
TTTCGGAGCCAAAAATCCAATGTTTTCATCAATTTCGGGCCATTTTTCTTTTTCTGCTCTATTTTTTTATCCCAAATCGTACGTCGTGAGCTGTTAAAAGGACGACAACCTAAATCGCAGGATATTACAGGGCCCAACAACACGTTGATATCACGTCTTACGAGGATGCTGTGTTGTTGAAGCGGATGGGTTGTCGTTAAGCCAATTGGGCCTTTTGAATGGGCCATCTCTCTAGGCTGGGACAGTGAACCGTCAACACATAAATGATTTGTGCCCGGAACATGACGGGTGCGATCATACCAGCACTAATGCACCGGATCCCATCAGAACTCTGATGTTAACCGTGCTTGGGCGAGAGTGGTACTAGGATGGGTGACCCCCTGGGAAGTCTTCGCGTTGCACCCCCCTTTTCAATTTTTTTTACCCCGGTTAGGATTGCCAAGATACTTTATCCACCACATTTCTATTATTAAATCCCACGGCACCATGGGTAAGACAACTTCGCTTCACATAGAGGCTGGGCCCGCAAGCCGAAGGTGTGGGGCTTGGGACAAGGTCTACATCGATCAGGTGTCCATAACTTTTAATCCGTAAGGAGTTACGCGGCGCACAACATACCGTTGGAAAGCTCTCCAAGAGCTCTACGACAGGGGCAGCAAGCCTGTACAGCTGCCCCTATTTTTGTAGCCCAAAATCGAAGGTTTTAATCAGTTTCGAGCCACTTTTCCTCTTTTGCTCTATTTTTTCATCCCGGATCGTACGTCGTGAGCTGTTGAAAGGACAACAACCTAACTCGTGGGATATTAAAGGGCCCTACAACGCGTCGATATCACGTCTTGCGAGGATGATGCTTTGTTGAAGCAGATGTGTTGTTGTTAAGCCAATTGGGCCTTTTGAATTGGCCGTCTCTCTGGGCTGGGACTGTGAAGCGTCAACACATAAAGGATTTGTGCCCTCAACATGACTAGTGTGATCATACTAGCACTAATACACCGTATCCCATCAGAACTCCGAAGTTTAGCGTGTTTGGTCGAGAGTAGTACTAGGATGGGTGACCCCCAGGGAAGTCCTCATGTTTCACTTCTCTTTTTCAATTTTTTTTGCCCCGGTTAGGGTTGCCAAGATACTTTATCCACCACATTTCTATTACCAAACCCCATGGCACCTTAGGAAAGACTACTTCGCTTCACGTAGAGGCTAGGACCGTAAACCGAGGGCGTAGGGCTTGTGACCAAGTCCTTGTCGATCCGGTGCCCAAAACTTTTGATCCATAAGGAGTTATGCGGCACACAGCATACCGTTGGAAAGCTCTCCGAGAGCTCTAAGATGAGGGCACCAAGCCTGCTCGGTTGCGCCTATTTTCTGAGCCCAAAATCTAACATTTTCATCAGTTTCGGGCCACATTTCTTCTTCTGCTCTATTTTTTCATCCCAGATCGTACGTTGTGAGCTGTTAAAGTTTGACAACCTAACTCGCGGGATATTACAGGGCCATATAATGCATCGATATCACGTCTTGCGATGATGCTACGTTGTTGAAACAGATGGGTTGTCGTTAAGCTCATTGGGCCTTTTGAATGGGCCATCTCTCTAGGCTGGGACAGTGAACCGTCAACACATAAAGGATTTGTGCCCACAACATGACCGGTGCGATCATACCAGCACTAATGCACCAGATCCTATCAAAACTCCGAAGTTAAGCGTGCTTGGGCGAGAGTAGTACTTGGATGTGTGACCCCTTGGTAAGCCCTCGTGTTGCACCCTCCATTTTCAATTTTTTTTGCCTCGGTTAGGGTTGCCATGATACTTTATCCACCTCATTTGTATTACCGGATCCTTAAGCACCTTTGGCATGAATACTTCGCTTCACGTAAAGGCTGGGCCTGCAAACCGAGGACGTAGGGCTTGTGACCAGGTCTCAGTCGCTCCGGTGCACATAACTTTTGATTCGTAAGGAGTTACGCGGCGCATAGCTTAGCGTTGGAAAGTTCTCCGAGAGCTCTACGACGGAGGCAACAAGCCTGCTCAGCTATGCCTATTTTCGTAGGCCAAAATCTAACGTTTTCATCAATTTCAGGCCACTTTTCTTCTTTTGCTCTGTTTTTTCCTCCTGGATCATACGTCGTGAGCTGTTAGAAAGATGACAACCTAACTCGTCGGACATTAGAGGGCCTTGCAAAGCATCGATATCACTTCTTGCGAGGATACTGCGTTGTTGAAGCGGATGGGTTGTCGTTAAGCCCATTGGGCCTTTTGAATGGGCCATCTCTCAAGGCTGAGACTCTGAACCGTCAACACATAAAGGATATGTGCCCACAACATCACGGGTGCAATCATACCAGCACTAATGCACAGGATCCCATCAGCACTCCGAAGTTCAGCGTGCTTGGGCGAGAGTAGTACTAGGATGGGTGACCCCTTCGGAAGTCCTTGTGTTGTCCCACCCCTTTTCAATTTTTTTTGCCCCGGTTAGGGTTGCCAAGATACTTTATCCTCCATATTTCTATTACCAAATTGCAAGGCAACTTGGGCAAGACAACTTCGCTTCACGTAGAGGCTGGGATCGAAAACCAAGGGCGTAGGGCTTGTGACCAGGTCTCCGTCGCTCCGGTGCCCATAACTTTTAATCCGTAAAGACTTACGCGGTGTACAGCGTACCGTTGGAAAGCTCTCCGAGAGCTCTACGACGGGGGCAGCAAGCCTGCTCAATAAAGCCTATTTTCGGAACCCAAAATCTAACGATTTCATCTGTTTTTGGCCACTTTTCTTCTTTTGCTCGGTTTTTTCGTCCCGGATCATACGTTGTGAGTTTATAAAAAGACGACAACCTAACTCGCGGGACATTAGAGGGCCCTACAACACGTCGATATCACGTCTTGCGAGGATGCTGCGTTGTTGAAGCGGATAGGTTGTCGTTAAGCCCATTGGGCCTTTTGAATGGGCCATCTCTCTAGGCTGGGACTGTGAACCATCAACACATAAAGGATTTGTGCCCTCAACATGACAGGTGCGATCATACCAGCACTAACGCACCGGATCCCATCAGAACTCCGAATTTAAGCGTGCTTGGACGAGAGTAGTACTAGGAAGGGTGACCCGTGGGAAGTCCTCGTGTTGCTCCCCTTTTTTTCAATTTTTTTTCCCCGATAGAATTGTCAGGATACTTTATCCATCACATTTCTATTACCGAATCCCACGACAGCTTGGGTAAGACAACTTCGCTTCACGTAGAGGCTAAGCCCGCAAACCGAGGCCATGAGGCTTGTAACCAGGTCTCCGTCACTCCGGTGCCCATATATTTTGATCCGTATGGAGTTACGTGACACACAGCACACCGCTGGAAGGCTCTCCAAGAACTCTACGACGGGCGCAGCAAGCCTGCTCGGATGCTCCTATTTTTGGAACCCAAAATCTAACATTTTCATCTGTTTCCGGCAACTTTTCTTCTTTTACTCTGTTTTTTCATCCTGAATCGTACGTTGTGAGCTGTGAAAAGGATGAAAACCTAACTCGCAGGACATTGTAGGGCCATACAACGCGTCTATCTCCTCTGGCGAGGATGCTGGGTTGTTGTAGCAGATGGGTTGTCGTTAAGCCCATTAGGACTTTTGAATGGGCCATCTCTCTGGGCTGGGACTCTAAACCGTCAACACATAAGGGATTTGTGCCCTCAACATGACGGATGCGATCATACCAGCACTAATGCACCAGATCCTATCAGAACTCCGAAGTTAAGCGTTCTTGGGCAAGAGTAGTAGTAGGATGGATGAACCCCTGGGAAGTTCTTGTGTTGCCCCCCCCCCCCCTCCCCCCCCTTTTCAATTTTTTTTTGCCCCGGTTAGGGTTGCCAAGATACTTTATCCTCCACATTTCTATTACCAAATCCCAAGGCAACTTGAGCAAGACAACTTCGCTTCATGTAGAGGCTGGGCCTGCAAACCAAGGGCGTGGGGCTTGCGACTAGGTCTCCGTCGCTCTGGTTTACATAAATTTTTATCCGTAAGGAGTTACGCAGCGCATAGCATACCGTTGGAAAGCTCTCCGAGAGCTCTACCACGGGGGTAGCAAGCTTGCACAGCTGCGCCTGTTTTGGAGCACAAAATCAAGCATTTTTATCAATTTCGGGCCATTTTTTACTTTTGCTATTTTATCCATCCGGGATCGTACGTCGTGAGCTGTGAAAAGGATGACAACCTAACTCGCGGGACATTAGAGTGCCCTACAACGCGTCAACATCACGTGTTGCGAGGATGCTGCGTTGTTGAAGCAGATGGGTTGTCGTTAAACCCATTGGGCCTTTTGAATGACCCATCTCTCTGGGTTGGGACTATGAACCATCAAGACCTAAAGGATATGTGCCCACAACATGACGGGTGCAATCATACCAGCACCAATGCACCGGAACCCCTTAGAACTCCGAAGTTAAGCGTGCTTGGGCGAGAGTAGTACTAGGATGAGTGACCCACTGGGAAGTCCTCGTGTTGCACCCCCCTTTTCAAGTTTTTTCCCCCGGTTAGGGTTGCCAAGATACTTTATGCACCACATTTCTATTATCGAATCCCACGGCCCCTTGGGCAAGACAACTTCGCTTCACGTAGAGGCTGCGCCCGCAAACCGAGGGCGTGGGGCTTGTGACCAAGTCCCCGTCGCTCCGGTGCCGATAACTTTTAAAACGTAAGGAGTTACGCGGCGCACAGCATACCGTTGGAAAGCTCTCCGCGAGCTCCATGATGGGGGCAGCAAGCCTGCTCGGTTGCGCCTGTTTTCGGAGCACAAAATCAAGCGTTTTCATCAGTTTCGGGCCACTATTCTTCTTTTGCTCTGTTTTTCTGTCCCATATCGTACGTCATGAGCTGTTAAAAGCACGACAACCTAACTCGCAGGATATTATAGGGCCCTATAATGCGTCGATATCACGTCTTATGAGGATGCTGCGTTGTTAAAGTGGATGGGTTGTTGTTAAGCCCATTGGGCCTTTTAAATGGGCCATCTCTCTGGGATGGGAATGTGAACCGTCAACACATAAAGGATATGTGCCCACAACATGACAGGTGCAATCATACTAGCACTAATTCACCGGATCCCATCAGAACTCCGAAGTTAAGCGTGATTGGGTGTGAGTAGTACTAGGATAGGTGACCCCCTAGGAAGTCCTCGTGTTGTACCCCCCCTCCCCCTTTTCAATTTTTTTTTACCCCGGGTAGGGTTGCCAATATACTTTATCCTCCACATTTTATTATTAAATCCCACAGCACCTTGGGCAAGACAACTTCGCTTCACGTAGAGCCTAGGCCCGCAAACCGAGGCCGTAGGTCCTGTGACCAGGTCTCCGTCGCTCTTGTGCCCATAACTTTTCATCCGTAATGAGTTATGCGGCGCACAACATACCGTTAGAAAGCTCTCCAAGAGCTCTACGACAGGGGTAGCAAGCTTGCACAACTGCCCCTATTTTTGTATGTTTTCATCAGTTTTGAGCCACTTTTCTTCTTTTGCTCTATTTTTTCATCCCAGATCGTACATCGTGAGCTGTTAAAAGGACGACAACCTAACTCGTGGGATATTAAAGGGCCCTACAACGCATCGATATTATGTCTTGCGAGGATGCCGCTTTGTTGAAGCTGATGGGTTGTCATTAAGCCCGTTGGGCCTTTTGAATGGGCCACCCCTCTGGGATGCGACTGTCAACTGTAAACACATAAGGGATTTGTACCCTCAATATGACGGGTGCGATCATACCAACACTAATGCACCGGCTCCCATCAGAACTCTGAAGTTAAGCGTGCTTGGGCGAGAGTAGTACTAGGATTGGTGACCCCTTGGGAAGTCCTCGTGTTGCACCTCCCTTTTCAATTTTTTTTGCCCCGGTTAGGGTAGCCAAGATACTTTATTCACAACATTTCTATTACCGAATCCCACGGTACCATGGGCAAGACAACTCCGCTTCACGTAGAGGTTGGGCCTGCAAACCGAGGGCGTAAGGCTTGTGACCAGGACTTCGTCGCGCCAGTGCCCATAACTTTTAATCCGTAAGGAGTTACGCGATTCACAGCACACTTTTGGAAAGCTCTCTGAGAGCTCTACGACAAGGACAACAAGCCTTGTCGGCTACGCCTATTTTTGGAGACCAAAATCTAACATTTTCATCAGTTTTGGGTCACTTTTCTTCTTTTGCTCTTTTTTTTCATCCCGGATCGTACGTTGTGAGCTGTTAAAAGGATGACAACCTAACTCGTGACATATTAAAGGGCCATACAATGCGTCGATATCACGTCTTGCAAGGATGCTACTTTGTTCAAGCAGATAGGTTATCGTTAAGCCCATTGGGCCTTTTGAATGGGCCATCTCTCTAGGCAAGGACTGTGAGTCAACTCAAAAAGGATTTGTGCCCACAACATGACGGGTGCGATCATACTAGCACTAATGAACCAGATCCCATCAGAACTCCGAAGTTAAGCGTGCTTGGGCGAGAGTAGTACTAGGATGGGTGACCCGCTCGGAAGTCCTCGTGTTGCACCCCCTTTTTTCAATTTTTTTTGCCCTGGTTAGGGTTGCGAAGATACTTTATCCACCACATTTCTATTACCGAATCCCACTGCACATTGGAAAAGAAAACTTCACTTCACGTAGAGGCTGGGCCCGCAAACCGATGGCGTAGGGCTTGTGACCAGGTCTCCGTCGCTCCGGTGCCCATAACTTTTGATCCGTAAGGAGTTACGCGACGCACATCATACCGTTTCAAAGCTCTCTAAGAGCTCTACGACGGGGGCAGCAAGCCTGCTCGGTTGCGCATATTTTTAGAGCCCAAAATCTAACATTTTCATCAGTTTCGGGCCATATTTCTTCATTTGCTCTATTTTTTTGTCCCGGATCGTACGTTGTGAGCTGTTGAAAGGACGACAACCTAACTCGCGGGATATTACAGGCCCATATAATTCATCGATATCACGTCTTGCGATGATGCTGCGTTGTTGAAGCGGATGGGTTGTCGTTAAGCCCATTGGGCCTTTTGAATAGGTCATCTCTCTAGGTTGGGACTGTGAACCGTCAACACATAATGGATTTGTGCCCACAACATGACGGGTGCGATCATACCAGCACTAATGCACCGCATCCCATTAGAACTCCGAAGTTAAGCGTGCTTCGGCGAGAGTAGTATTAGGATAGGTGACCCCTTGGTAAGTCCTCGTGCTGCACCCCCCATTTTCAATTTTTTTTGCCCCGGTTAGTGTTGCCAAGATACTTTATCCACCACATTTCTATTGGCAAATCCCAAGGCACCTTGGGCAAGAAAACATCGCTTCACGTAGAGGCTAGGCCCGCAAACCGAGGGCGTAGGGCTTGTGACCAGGTCTCCGTCGCTCCAGTGCCCATAACTTTTGATTCGTAAAGAGTTACATAGCGCACAGCTTACAGTTGAAAAGCTCTCCGAGAGCTCTACGATGGGGGTAACAAGCCTGCTCGGCTGCACCTATTTTTGGAGACTAAAATCGAACGTTTTCATCAGTTTCGAGACACTTTTCTTCTTTTGCTTTTTTTTTTCATCCCGGATCGTACGTCGTGAGCTGTTAAAAGGACTCCAACCTAACTCGTGGGATATTACAGGGCCCTACAACGCGTCGATATCACATGTTTCGAGGATGCTGCATTGTTAAAGCTGTTGGGTTGTCGTTAAGCCTATTGGGCCTTTTGAATGGGCCATCTCTCTGGGCTGCGACTGTTAACCGTTAACAGATAAAGGCTTTGTGCCCACACTATGACGGCCACGATCATATCGACACTAATGCACCGGATCCCCTAAGAACCCTAAAGTTAAGCGTGCTTGGACGAGAGTAGTACTAGGATGGGTGACCCCCTGGCAAGTCCTCGTGTTGCACCCCCCATTTTCAATTTTTTTTGCCCCGGTTAAGGTTGCCAAGATACTTTATCCACCACATTTCTATTGCCGAATCCCTCGGCACCTCGGGCAACACAACTTCGCTTCACGTATAGGTTGGGCCCGCAAACCGAGGGCGTAGGGTTTGTGACCAGGTCTCCGTTGCTCCGGTGCGCATAACTTTTTATCCGTAAGGAGTTACGCGGCGCACAGCTTACCGTTGGAAAGCTCTCCGAGAGCTCTACGATAGAGGCAACATGCCTGCTCAGATGCGCCTATTTTCGGAGCCCAAAATCTAATGTTTTCATCAGTTTCGGGCCACATTTATTCTTTTGCTCTGTTTTTTCATCCGGGATCATACGTTGTGAGCTGTTAAAAGGACGACAACCTAACTCGCGGGACATTAGAGGGCCTTTCAACGCATCGATATCACGTCTTGCGACGATATTGTGTTTTTGAAGCGGATGGGTTGTCGTTAAGCCCATTGGGACTTCTGAATGGGCCATCTCTCCGGGCTAAGACTCTGAACCGTCAACACATAAAGGATATGTGCCCACAACATGGTGGGTGCAATCATACCGGCACTAATGCACCGGATCTCATCATAACTCCGAAGTTAAGCGTGCTTAGGCGAGAGTAGTACTAGGATGGGTGACCCCATGGGAAGTCCTCGTGTTGCCCCCACCCCTCCCCTTTTCAATTTTTTTTGCCCCGGTTAGGGTTGCCAAGATACTTTATCCTCCACATTTCTATTACCAAATCGCAAGGCAACTTGGGCAAGACAACTTTGCTGCACGTAGGGGCTGGGACCAAGAACCGAGGGCGTGGGGCTTGTGACTAGTCTCCGTCCCTCCAGTGCCCATAACTTTTAATCCGTAAGGAGTTACGAGGTGCATAGCATACCGTTGGAAAGCTCTCCGAGAGCTCAACGATGGGGGCAGCAAGCCTACTCGGCTGCGCTAGTTTTCAGAGCCCAAAATCAAACGTTTTCATCCATTTCATGCCACTTTTCTTCTTTTGCTCTATTTTTCCGTCCCGGATCGTACGTCGTGAGCTATTAAAAGGACGACAACCTAACTCGTGTGACATTAGAGGGCCCTACAACTCGTCAATATCACATCTTGCAAGGATACTGCGTTGTTGAAGCGAATGGGTTGTCGTTAAGATCATTGCGCCTTTTGAATGGGCCATCTCTCTGGGCTGGACTGTGAATCGTCAACACATAAAGGATATGTGCCCACAACATGATGGGTGCAATCATACCAGCACTAATGCACCGGATCCCACCAGAACTCCAAAGTTAAGAGTGCTTGGGCGAGAATAGTACTAGGATGGGTGACCCCCTGGGAAGTTCTCGTGTTCCACCCCCCCTTTTCAATTTTTTTTGCCTCGGTTAGGGTTGCCAAGATACTTTATCCTCCACATTTCTATTAAAGAGTCCCACAGCATCTTGGGCAAGACAACTACGCTTCGCGTAGAGGCTGGGCCCGCAGACTGAGGGCGCCGGGCCTGTGACCAGGTCTCCATCGCTCTGTTGCCCAGAACGTTTGATCCGTAAGGAGTTATGCAGCGCACATCATACCGTTCGAAAGCTCTCAGAGAGCTATACGACAGGGGTAGCAAGCCTGCTTGGCTGCACCTATTTTCGAAGGGCAAAATCAAATGTTTTCATCAGTTTTGGGCCACTTTTCTTCTTTTGCTCTGTTTTTCCGTGCCGGATAAACTTCGTGAGCTGTTAAAAGGACGAAAACCTAACTCAAGGGATATTACAGGGCCCTACAACACGTCGATATCATGCCTTACGAGGATGCTGCGTTGTTCAAGTGGATGGGTTCTCGTTAAGCCCATTGGGCCTTCTGAATGGGCCATCTCTCTGGGCTGAGACTTCGAACCGTCAACACATAAAGGATATGCGCCCACAACATGACGGGTGCAATCATACCAGCACTAATGCATCAGATCCTATCAGAACTCTAAAGTTAAGCGTGCTTGGGTGAGAGTAGTACTACGATGGGTGACCCCTTGGGAAGTCCTCGTGTTGCACCCCGATTTTCATTTTTTTTTGCCCCGGTTAGGGTTGCCAAGATATTTTATCTGCCACATTTCTATTACCGAATCCCACGGCACCTTGGGCAAGACAACTTCGCTTCAGGTAGAGGCTGGGCCCGCAAACCGAGGGCGTAGGTCTTGTGACCAGGTCTTCTTCGCTCTGGTGCCCATAATTTTTTATCCATAAAGAGTTACGCGGTGTACAATATACCGTTGGAAAGCTCTCCGAGAGCTCTACGATTGGGGCAGCAAGCCTGCATGGCTGCACCTGTATTCGGAAACCAAAATCAAACATTTTCATTAGTTTTGACCCACTTTTCTTCTTTTACTCTATTTTTTCATCCCGGATCGTACGTCGTGAGTTGTTAAAAGGACGATAACCAAACTTGTGGGACATTAGAGGGCCCTACAACTGGTCGATATCACGTCTTGCGAGGATGCTGCGTTGTTGAAGCGGATAGGTTGTCGTTAAGCCCATTGGGCCTTTTGAATGGGCCATCCATTTGGGCTGGGACTGTGAGCCGTAAACATATAAAGGATATGTGCCCACAACATGACGGGTGCAATCATACCACCACTAATGCACCGGATCCCATCAGAACTTCGAGATTAAGCGTGCTTGGGCGATAGTAGTACTAGGATGGGTAACCCCCTGGGAAATCCTCATGTTGCGCCCCCCTTTTTCAATTTCTTTTGCCCCGGTTAGGGTAGCCAAGATACTTTATCCAACACATTTCTATTACCGAATCCCACGGTACCTTGGGCAAGACAACTTCGCTTCACGTAGAGGTTGGGCCTGCAAACCGAGGGCGTAGGGCTTGTGACCAGGTCTCCGTTGCTCCGGTGCCCATAACTTTTAATCCGTTAGGAGTTATGCGGCATACAGCATGCCGTTGGAAAGCTCTCCGTGAGCTCTACGATGTGGGCAGCAACCCTACTCGGCTGCGCCTATTTTCGGAGCACAAAATTGAACATTTTCATCAGTTTTGGGTCACTTTTCAACCTTTGCTCTGTTTTTCTGTCCCAGATCGTACGTCATGAGCTGTTAAAAGGACGACAACCTAACTCGCGAGATATTACAGGGCCCTACAACGCGTCAATATCATGTCTTGTGAAGATGTTGCGTTGTCGAAGTGGATGGGTTGTCGTTAAGCCCATTGGGCCTTTTGAATAGGCCATCTCTTTAGGCTGGGACTGTGAATCATCAACACATAAAGGATTTGTACCCGCAACATGACGGGTGTGATCATACCAGCACTAATGCACTGGATCCTATCAGAACTCCGAAGTTAAGCGCGCTTGGGCGAGAGTAGTACTAGGATGGGTAACCCCTTAGGATGTCCTTGTGTTGCACCCCACTTTTCAATTTTTTTTGCCCCGGTTAAGGTTGCCAAGATACTTTATCGACCACATTTCTATTACCGAATCCCACGGCACCTGGGCAAGACAACTGCGCGTCACGTAGAGGCTGGGACTGCAAACCGTGGGCGTAGCGCTTGGGGCCAGGTTTCTGTCGCTCCGGTGTCCATAACTTTTGATCCGTAAGGAGTTACGCGGCGCACAACATACAGTTGGAAAGCTCTCCAAGAGTTCTACGACAGGGGCAACAAGCCTGCTTAGCTGCACCTATTTTCGGAGCCTAAAATTGAACGTTTTCATCAGTTTTGGGCTTCTTTTCTTCTTTTGCCCTATTTATTCGTCCTGGAACGAACGTCGTGAGTTGTTAACAGGATGACAACCTGACTCACGGGATATTACATGGTCCTACCACGCGTCGATATCACGTCTTGCGAGGATGCTATGTTGTTGAAGCAAATGGGTTGTCGTTAAGCCCATTGGGCCTTTTGAATAGGCCATCTCTTTGGGCTGGGACTGTGAACTGTCAAAACATAAAGGATTTGTGCCCACAACATGACGGGTGCGATCATACTAGCACTAATGCACCAGATCCCATCAGAACTCCGAAGTTAAGCGTGCTTGGGCGAGAGTAGTACGAGGATGGGTGACCCCAAGGGAAGTCCTCGTGTTGCACCCCCCTTTTCAATTTTTTTTGCCACGATTAGGGTTGCCAAGATATTTTATTCTCCACATTTCTATTACCGAATTCCACGGCACCATGGGCAATACAACTTCGTTTCACGTAGAGGCTGGGCCCGCAAACCGAGGGCGTAGGGCTTGTGACCAGGTCTCCGTCGCTTCGGTGCTATTGATTTTTGATCCGTAATGAGTAACGCGGCGCACAACATGCCGTTGGAGAGCTCTCCGAGAGCTCTACAACGGGGGGCAGCAAGCATGCTCAGCTGCGCCTGTTTTCAGAGCCCAAAATTGAATGTTTTCATCAGTTTTAGGCCACTTTTCTACCTTTCCTCTATTTTTACGTCCCGAATAGTACGTAGTGAGCTGTTAAAAGGACGATAACATAACTCGCGGGATATTACAGGGCCTTACAATGCGTCGATATCACGTCGTGTGAGCATGCTGCGTTGTTGAAGCGGATGGGTTATTGTTAAGCCCATTGGGCCTTTTGAATGGGCCATCTCTCTACTTGGGACTGTGAACGGTCAACACATAAAGCATTTGTGCCCACAACATGACGGGTGCCATCATACCAGCACTAATGCACCGGATCCCATCAGAACTCCGAAGTTAAGCGTGCTTGGGCGAAAGTAGTACTAGGATGGGTAACCCCCTGGGAAGTCCTCATGTTGCACCCCCCATTTTCAATTTTTTTTGCCCTGGTTAGGGTTGCCAAGATACTTTACGTAGAGGATGGGTAACCCCCTGGGAAATCCCACGGCACCTTGGGCAAGACAACTTTGCTTCCCGTAGAGGCTGGGCCCGCAAACCGAGGGCGTGGGGCTTGTGACCAGGTCACCACCGCTCCAATGCCCATAACTTTCAATCCGTAAGGAGTTATGCGGCTCACAACATACCTTAAGAAATCTCTCCGAGAGCTCTACGACGGGAGTTGCAAGCCTACGCAGTTGAGCCTGTTTTTGAAGTCCAAAATCAAACATTTTTATCAGTTTCGGGCCACTTTCCTCCATTAGCTCTATTTTTTTGGCCCGGATCGTACGCCGGGAGCTGTTAATATGACGACAACCTAAAAAGACATGTCGATATCACGTCTTGCGAGGATACTGCGTTGTTGAAGCAGATGGCTTGTCGTTAAGCCCATTGGGCCTTTTGAATGGGCCATCTCTTTGGTCTGGGACTGTGAACCGTCAACAGATAAAGGATTTGTGCACACAACATGACGGGTGCAATCATAGCAGCAGTAATGCACCGGATCCCATTAGAACTCCGAAGTTAAGCATGCTTAGGCGAGAGTAGTACTAGGATGGGTGACCCACTGGGAAGTCCTATTGTTGCACCCACCCTTTTCAATTTTTTTTTGCCCCGGTTAGGGTTGACAAGATACTTTATCCACCATATTTCTTTTACTGAATCCCACGGCACCTTGGGCATGACAGCTTCCCTTCACGCAGAGGCTGGGCCAACAAACCGAAGGCATAGGGCTTGTGACCTGGTCTCCGTTGCTCCGGTGCCAATAACTTTTGATCCGTAAGGAGTTACGTGGCACACAGCATACCGTTGGAAAGCTCTCCGAGTGGTCCACGATGGGGGCAGCAAGCCAGCTCGGCTGCGCATATTTTTGGAGTGCAAAATCGAACGTTTTCATAAGTTTCGTGCACTTTTCTTCTTTTGCTCTGTTTTTTCGTCCCGGATCGTCCGTCGTGAGCTGTTAAAAGGACGACAACCTAACTCGCGAGATATTACAAGGCCCTACAACGCGTCGATATCACGTCTTGCGAGGATACTGCGTTGTTGAAGCGGATGGGTTGTCGTTAAGCCCATTGGGCCTTTTGAATGGGCCATCTCTCTGGGCTGGGACTGTGAACCGTCAACATAAAAGGATATGTGCCCACAACATGACGGGTGCAATCATACCAGCACTAATGCACTGTATCCCATAAGAAATACGAAGTTAAGCGTGCTTGGGCGAGAGTAGTACTAGGATGGGTGACCCCCTAGGAAGTCATCGTGTTGCATCTACCCTTTTCAATTTTTTTTCCCCAATTAGGGTTGCCAAGATACTTTATCCACCATATTTCTATTACCGAATTCCACCGCACCTTGGGCAAGACAAGTTCGCTTCACGTAAAGGCTGGGCCTGCAAACCGAGGGCGTGGGGCTTGTGACCAGGTCTTTGTCGCTCCGGTGCCCATGACTTTTAATCCGTAAGAAGTTACGTGGCGCACAACATACCATTGCAAACTTGCTCGGCTGCGCCTGTTTTTGGAGCCCAAAATAGAATGTTTTCATCAATTTTAGGCCACTTTTCTTCTTTTGCTCTATTTTTTCATCCTGGATCGTACGTCGTGAGCTGTTAAACGGACGACAACCTAACTCGCGGGACATTAGAGGGCCCTGCAATTCCTCGATATCTCGTCTTGCAAGGATGCTACGTTGTCAAAGTGGATGGGTTGTCGTTAAGCCCATTGGGCCTTTTTAATAGGCCATCTCTCTGGGTTTGGACAGTGAACCGTCAACACATAAGGGATTTGTGCCCTCAATATGACGGGTGGGATCATACAAGCACTAAAGCACCGTATCCCATCAAAACTACGACGTTAAGTGTGCTTTGGCAAGAGTAGTACTTGGATGGGTGAGCCCCTAGGAAGTCCTCGTGTTGCACCCCCCCTTTTTAATTTTTTTTGCCCCGGTTAGGGTTGCTAAGATACTTTATCCACCACATTTCTATTACCAAATCCCACGGCACCTTAGGCGAGACAACTTCGCTTCACGTAGAGGCTGGGCCCACAAACCAAGGGCGTGGCGCTTTAGACCAGGTCTCCGTCGCTCCGGTGCCCATAACTTTTAATCCGTATGGAGTTACGCGGCGCACAACATACCATTGGAAAGCTCTCCGAGAGGTCCACGATGCGGGCAGCAAGCCTGCTCGGCTGCGCCTGTTTTTGTAGCCCAAAATCAAACGTTTTCATCAGTTTTGGGCTACTTTTCTTCATTTTCGCTATTTTTTTGCCCCGGATCGTACGTCGTGAGCTGTTAAAAGGATGATAACCATACTCACGAGATATTACCGGGCCCTACAATGCATCTATATCACGTCTTACGAGGATGCTGGGTTGTTGAAGCGGATGGGTTGTCGTTAAGACCATTGGGCCTTTTGAATTGGCCATCTCTTTGGGCTGGGACTGTGAACTGTCAACACATAAAGGATTTGTGCCCACAACATGACGGGTACGATTATACCAGCATTAATGCACCGGATCCCATCAGAACTCCGAAGTTAAGCGTGCTTGGGCGAGAGTAGTACAAGGATGGGTGACCCGTTCGGAGGTCCTCGTGTTGCACCCACCCTTTTCAATTTTTTTTTCCCCAGTTAGGGTTGTCAAGATACTTTGTCCACCATATTTCTATTTTCGAATCCCACGGCACTTTGGGCAAAGAAACTTCGCTTCACGTAGAGGCTGGGCCCGCAAACCGAGGGCTTAGGGCTTGGGACCAAGTCTCCGTAGCTCTAGAGCCCATTACTTTTGATCTGCAAAAAGTTAAGGGGCGCACAGCGTACCATTGGAAAGCTCTCCGAGAGCTCAACGATGGGGGCAGCAACCCTACACGGCTGCGCCTATTTTTGGAGCCCAAAATCAAATGTTTTCATCAGTTTTGGGCCACTTTTCTTCTTTTTGTGCTATTTTTCTGTCTTGGATCGTAGGTCGTGAGTCGTGAAAAGGTCGACAACCTAACTCGTGCGACATTAGAGGGCCATACTATGCGTCGATATCACGTCTTGTGAGGATGCTACGTTGTTGAAGCAGATGGGTTGTCGTTAAGCCCATTGGGCCTTTTGAATGGGCCATCTCTCTGGGCTGGGACTGTGAACCGTCAACACATAAGGGATTTATGCCCTCAACTTTACGGGTGCGATCATACCAGCATTAATGCACCGGACCCCATCAGAACTTCGAAGTTAAAGGTGCTTGGGCGAGAGTCGTACTAGGATGGGTAACCCCTTGGGAAGTTCTCGTGTTGCACCCCCCTTTTCAATTTTTTTTGCCCCGGTTAGGGTTGCCAAGATACTTTATCCACCACATTTCTATTACTGAATCCTACGGCAAATTAAGCAAGACAACTTCGCTTCACGTAGTGGCTGGGCCCGCAAACCGAGGCCGTAGGGTTGTGACAAGGTCTCCGTCGCTCCGGTGCCCATAACTTTTGATCCGTAAGGAGTTACTTGGTGCACATCATACCGATGGAAAGCTCTCCGAGAGCTGTACGACGGGGGCAGCAAGCCTACTTAGTTGCGCCTATTTTTGTAGCCAAAAATCGAACGTTTTCATCAGTTTGAGGCCACTTTTCTTCTTTTGCTCTATTTTTCCATCCCGGATCGTATGTCATGAGTTTTTAAAAGGACGACAACCCACCTCGTGGGACATTAAAGGGCCCTACAATGCGTCGATATCACGTCTTACGAGGATGCTGCGTTGTTGACGCAGATGGGTTATCGTTAAGCCCATTGAATGAGCCATCTCTTTGGGCTGGGACTGTGAACCGTCAACACATCATGGATTTGTTCCCACAACATGACGGGTGTGATCATACTAGCACTGATGCACCGGATCCTATCAGAACACCGAAGTTAAGCATACTTGGGCGAGAGTAGTACTAAGATGGGTGACCACCTGGGAAGTCCTCGTGTTGCTCGCCCCTTTTCAATTTTTTCTGCCTCGCTTAGTGTTGCGAAGATACTTTATCCTCCACATTTCTATTACCGAATCCCACAGCACCTTGCGGAAAACAACTTCGCTTCATGTGGAGGCTGGGCCCACAAACTGATGGCGTGGGGATTGTGACCAGGTCTCCGTCGCTCCTGTGCCCATAACTTTTAATCCGTAAGGAGTTACGCGGCGCACAGCATACTGTTGGAAAGATCTCCGAGAGCTCTACGACTGCGGCAACCAGCTTGCTAGGCTGTGCCTATTTTCAGAGCCCAAAATCGAACATTTTCATCAGTTTCGGGTCACATTTCTACATTTGCTCTATTTTTTCATCTCGGATCGTACGTCGTGAGTTGGTAAATGGACAACAACCTCACTCACGGGATATTATAGGGCCCTACAACGCGTCGATATCACGTCCTGCAAGGATATTGCATTGTTGAAGCGGTTGGGTTGTCGTTAAGCCCATTGGGCCTTTTGAATGGGCCATGTCTCTAGGCTAGAACTGTGAACGGTCAACAAATAAAGGATTTGTGCCCACAACATGACGAGTGTGATCATACCAGCACTAATGCATCGGATCCCATCAGAACTCAAAAGTTAAGCGTGCTTGGGCAAGAGTAGTACTAGGATGGGTGACCCCCTGGGAAGTCCTTGTGTTGCATCCTACTTTTCAATTTTTTTTGCAACGGTTAGGGTTGCCAAGATACTTTATCCATCACATTTCTATTACAGAATCCGATGGTACCTTGGGCAAGACAACTTTGCTTCACGTAAATGCTGGGCCCGCAAACCGAGGGCATAGGGCTTGTGACCAGGTCTCCGTCACTCCGGTGCCCATAACTTTTCATCCGTAAGGAGTTACGCGGCGCACAGCATACCGTTACAAAGCTCTCCGAGAGCTCTACGACAGGGCAGCAAGCTTTCTCGGCTGCGCAAGTTATCGGAGCCCAAAATCGAACGTTTTCATCAGTTTTAGGCTACTTTTCTTCTTTTGCTCTGTTTTTCTATCCCGGATCGTACGTTGTGAGCTGTTAAAAGGACAACAACCAAACTCGCTGGACATTAGAGGGCCCTACAATTCGTCGATATCACGTCTTGCGAGGATGCTGCGTTGTTGAAGCGGATGGGTTGTCGTTAAGCCCATTGAGACTTTTGAATGGGCCATCTCTCTGGGCTGGGACTGTGAAGTGTCAACACATAAGGGATTTGCACCTCAACATAATGGGTACGATCATACCAACACTAATGCACTGGATCCCATCAGAACTCCGAAGTTAGGCGTACTTGGGCGAGAGTAGTACAAGGATGGGTGACCCTCTGGGAAGTCCTCGTGTTGCACCCCTCTTTTCAATTTTTTTTGCCCCGATTAGGGTTTCCAAGATACTTTATCCACCATATTTCTATTACCGAATCCCACGACACTAGGGGCAAGACAACTTCACTTCACTTAGAGGCTAGGCCCGCAAACAGAAGGCATAGGGCTTGTGACCAGGTCTCCGTCCCTCCCGTGCCCATTACTTTTATTTCGTAAGAAGTTATGCGACGCACAACATACCGTTGGAAAGCTCTCCGAGAGCTCTATGACACGGGCAGCTAGTTAGTACAGCCGCGCCTATTTTCGGAGGCCAAAATCAAATATTTTTATCAGTTTTGGGCCATTTTTCTTCTTTTGCTCTGTATTTTCGTCCTGAATCGTTCGTCGTGAGCTGTTGAAAGGATGACAATCTAACTCGCGAGATATTACAGGGCCCTACAACGCGCCAATATCACTTCTTGCGAGAATGCTGCGTTGTTGAAGTGGATGGGTTGTCGTTAAGCCCATTGCGCCTTTTGAATGGGCCATCTCTCTAGGCTGGGACTGTGAACCGTCAACAAATAAAGGATTTGTGCCCACTACATGACGGGTGCAATCATAACAGCACTAGTGCACCAGATCCCATCAGAACTGCGAAGTTAAGCGTGCTTAGGCGAGAGTAGTACTTGGATGGGTGACCCCCTGGGAAGTCCTCGTGTTGCACCCCCCCTTTTCAATTTTTTTTACCCCAGTTAGGGTTACCAAGATACTTTATCCACCACATTTCAATTACCGAATGCAACGGCACCTTGGGTAAGACAACTTCGCTTCACGTAGAGGTTAGGCCCGCAAACCGAGGGCGTGACCAGGTTTCCGTCGCTCCGGTGTCCATAACTTTCAATCCGTAAATAGTTACACAACGCACAACCTACCGTTGGAAATCTCTTCGAGAGCTTTACGACTGTGGTAGCAAGGCTGCTCGGCTGGGCGCATTTTTGGAGCCTAAAATCGAACGTTTTCATCAGTTTCAGGCCACTTTTCTTCTTTTGTTCTGTTTTTCTGTCCCGGATCATACGTCGTGAGTTTTTAAACGGTCGATAACCAAACTTGAGGGACATTAGAGGGCCCTACAACGCAACGATATCACTTCTTGCGAGGATGCTGCGGTGTTGAAGCGGATGGGTTGTCGTTAAGCCGATTGGGCCTTTTGAATAGGCCATCTCTCTGGGCTGGGATAGTGAACTGTTAACACATAAAGGAATTGTGCCCTCAACATGATGGGTGTGATCAGACCAGCACTAAAGCAACGGATCCCATCAGAACTCCGAAGTTAAGCGTGCTTGGGCGAGAGTAGTACTACGATGGGTGACCCCCTGGGAAGTCCACGCGTTGCACCCCACCTTCTCAATTTTTTTTGCTCCGATTAGGGTTCCCAAGATACTTTCCCCACCACATTTCTATTATCGAATCCCACGGCACCTTGGGCAAGACAACTTCGCTTCACGTGGAGACTGGGCCAGCAAACCTTGGGCGTAGGGCTTTTGACCTGGTCTCCGTCACTCCGGTGCCCATAACTTTTGATCCGTAAGGAGTTACCCGGTGCACAACATACCGTTGCAAAGCTCTCCGAGAGATCTACGACGGGGGCAGCCATCTTACTAGCCTTGCGGTTTTTGGAGCCCAAAATCGAACGTTTTTTTCATTTTTGGGCCACTTTTCTACTTTTGCTTTGTTTTTTCATCCCGGATCGTACGTCGTAAGCTGTTAAAAGGATGACAACATTACTCGCGGGATATTAGAGGGCCTTACAACGCGTCGATATCATGTCTTGCGAGGATGATGCGTTGTTGAAGCGGATCGGTTGTCGTTAAGCCCATTGGGCCTTCTGAATGAGCCATCTCTCTAGGCTGGGACTGTGAACCCTTAATACTTAAAGGAATTGTGCCATCAACATGATGGGTGCGATCATACAAGCACTAATGCCCCAGATCCTATTAGAACTCCGAAGTTAAGGGTGCTTGGGCGAGAGTAGTACTAGGATGGGTGACCCCCTGGGAAGTCATCTTGTTGCACCCCCCTTTTCAATTTTTTTTTTGCTCCGGTTAGGGTTGCCCATATTTTTTATCCACCACATTTCAATTATCGAATCCCACGGCACCTTGGGCAAGACAACTTCGTTTCACGTGGAGGCTGGGCCAGCAAATCGAGAGCGTAGCGCTTGCGACCAGGTCTTCTTCGCCCAGGTTCCCATAACTTTTGATCCGTAAGGAGTTACGCGGCGCACAGCATGCCGTTGCAAGGCTCTCCGAGAGCTCTACGACGGGGGTTGCAAGCTTGCTCGCTTTGCCCATTTTTGGAGCCCAAAATCGAACATTTTTATCAGTTTCGGGCCACTTTTCTACTTTTGCTCTGTTTTTCCGTCACGGATCGTATGTCGTGAGCTGTTAGAAGGACCCAACCTTACTCACGGGACATTACAGGGCCCTACAACACATTGATATCACGTCTTACGAGGATGTTGCGTTGTTGAAGCGGATGGGTTGTTGTTAAGCCTATTGGGCCTTCTGAATAGGCCATCTCTCTAGGCTGGGACTGTGAACCGTTAACACATAAAGGAATTGTGCCCTCAACATGATGGGTGCGATCATGCCAGCACTAAAGCAACGGATCCCATCAGAACTCCGAAGTTAAGCGTGCTTGGGCGAGAGTAGTCCTAGGATGGGTGACCCCCTAGGAAGTCATTGTGTTGCACCCCCTTTTCAATTTTTTTTGCTCCGGTAAGGGTTGCCAAGATACTTTATCCACCACATTTCTATTATCGAATCCCACGACACCTTGGGCAAGACAACTTCGCATCACGTGGAGACTGGGCTAGCAAATCGAGGGCGTGGGGCTTATGACCTGGTCACCGTCGCTCCGGTGCCCATAACTTTTGATCCGTAAGGAGTTGTACGGCACACAACATGCCGTTGCAAGGCTCGCCCAGGGCTCTACGACGGGGGCTGCCAACTTGCTCGCTTTACCCTTTTTTGGAGGCCAAAATCGAACGTTTTCATCAGTTTCGGGCCATTTTTCTACTTTTGCACTATTTTTCTGTCCCGGATCATATGTCGTGAGCTCTTAAAAGGAAGACAACCTTACTCGCGCGACATTAGAGGGCCCTACAACGCGTTGATATCACGTCTTGCGAGGATGCTGCATTGTTGAAGCGGATGGGTTGTCGTTAAGCCCATTGGGCCTTCTGAATGGGCCATCTCTCTAGGCTGGGACTGTGAACCGTTAACACATAAAGGAATTGTGCCCTCAACATGATGGGTGCGATCATACCTGCACTAAAGCAACGGATCCCATCAGAACTTCGAACTTAAGCGTGCATAGGCGAGAGTAGTACTAGGATGGGTGACCCCTGTGAAGTCCTCGTGTTGCACCCCCCTTTTCAATTTTTTTTGCTCTAGTTATGGTTGCCAAGATACTTTCTCCGCCACATTTCTATTATCGAATCCCACGGCAACTTGGGCAAGACAACTTCGCTTCACGTGGAGGCTGGGCCAGCAAACCGAGGGCGTAGGGCTTGTGACCAGGTCTCCGTCGCTCCGATGCCAATAACTTTTGATCCGTAAGGGGTTACACAGCGTACAGCATACCGTTGCAAAGCTATCCGACAGCTCTACGATGGGGGCAGCCAGCTTGCTCACTTTGTCCTTTTTGGAGCCCAAAATCGAACGTTTTTTTTTTCTGTTTCAGGCCACTTTTCTTCTTTTGCTCTGTTTTTCCGTCCCGGATCGTACATCATGAGCTGTTAAAAGGACGACAACTTTACTCGCAGGATATTAGAGGGCCTTACAACGCGTCAATATCACGTCTTGCGAGGATGATGCGTTGTTGAAGTGGTTGGGTTGTCGCTAAGCCCATTGGGCTTCTGAATGAGCCATCTCTCTAGGCTGGGACTGTGAACCGTTAACACATAAAGGAATTGTGCCTTCAACATGACGTGTGCGATCATACAAGCACTAATGCACCGGATCCTATTTGAACTCCGAAGTTAAGCGTGCTTGGGCAAGAGTAGTACTAGGATGGGTGACCCCCTGGGAAGTCATCGTGTTGCACCCCCCGTTTAAATTTTTTTTCCTCCGGTAAGGGTTGCCAAGATACTTTATCCACCACATTGCTATTATCGAATCCCACGGCACCTTGGGCAAGAAAACTTCGCTTCACGTGGAGGCTGGGCCAGCAAACCGAGGGCGTGGGGCTGGTGACCAGGTCTCCGTCGCTCCGGTGCCCATAACTTTTGATCCGTAAGGAGTTACGCGGCGTACAATATGCCGTAATATAGCTCTCCGAGAGCTCTACGACTAGGGCAGCTAGCTTGTTCGCTTTGCCCATTTTTGGAGCCCAAAATCGATAGTTTTCATCAGTTTTGGGCCACTTTTCTACTTTTGCTCTATTTTTCTGTCCCGGATCGTACGTCGTGAGCTGTTAAAAGGACAACAACCTTACTCGCGGGACATTAGAGGGTCCTACAATGCGTTGATACCACGTCTTGCGAGGATGCTGCGTTGTTGAAGCGGATGGGTTGTCGTTAAGTCCATTGGGCCTTCTGAATGGTCCATTTCTCTAGGCTGGGACGGTGAACCGTTAACACATAAAGGAATTGTACCCTCAACAAGATGGGTGCGATCATACCAGCACTAAGGCAACGGATCCCATCAGAACTCCGAAGTGAAGCGTGCATGGGCGAGAGTAGTACTAGGATGGGTGACCCCCTGGGAAGTACTCGTGTTGCACCCCCCTTTTCAATTTTTTTTCCTCTGGTTAGGGTTGCCAAGATACTTTATACACCACATTTCTATTATCGAATCCCACGGCACCTTGGGCAAGACAACTTCGCTTCACGTGGGAGCTGGGCCAGCAAACTAAGGGCGTAGGGCTTGTGACCAAGTCTCCGTCGCTCCGGTGCCCATAACTTTAGATCCGTAAGGCGTTACACGTCGCAAAGCATACCGTTGCAAAGCTCTAAGACGGGGCAGCGAGCATGCTCGCTGTGCTTGTTTTTGGAGCCCAAAATCGAACATTTTCATTAATTTCGGGCCACTTTTCTTCTTTTGCTCTATTTTTCCGTACCGGATCGTACATCGTGAGCTGTTAAATGGAAGACAACTTTACTCGCGGGATATTAGAGGGCCTTACAATGCGTCGATATCACGTCTTGCGAGGATGATTCGTTGTTGAAGCGGATGGGTTGTCGTTAAGCCCATTGGGCCATCAGAATGAGCCATCTCTCTAGGCTGGGACTGTGAACCATTAACACATAAAGGAATTGTGCCCTCAACAAGACCGGTGTGATCATACAAGCACCAATGCACCGGATCCTATTAGAACTCCGAAGTTAAGCGTGCTTGGGCGAGAGTAGTACTAGGATGGGTGACCCCTTAGGAAGTCATCGTGTTGCACCCCCCATTTCAATTTTTTTGCTCCGGTTACGGTTGCCAAGATAATTTATCCGCCACATTTCAATTATCGAATCCCACGGCATCTTGGCAAGACAACTTCGCTTCCCGTGGAGGCTGGGCCAGCAAACCGAGGGCGTAAGGTTTGTAACCAGGTCTCTGTCGCTCCGGTGCCTATAACTTTTGATCCGTAAGGGGTTACACGGTGCACAGCATATCGTTGCAAAGCCCTTCAACAGCTCTACGATGGGGGCAGCCAGCTTTCTCGCTGTGCCCGTTTTTGGAGCCCAAAATCGAACGTTTTTTTCAATTTCGGGCCACTTTTCTTCTTTTGCTCTGTTTTTCCGTCCCGGATCGTACGTCTGGAGCTGTTAAAAGGACGACAACCTAACTCGCGAGACATTAGAGGACCCTACAACGTGTTGATATCACGTCTTGCGAGGATGCTGTGTTGTTGAAGTGGATGGGTTGTCGTTAAGCCCGTTGGGCCTTCTAAATGGGCCATCTCTCTAGGCTGGGACTATGAACCGTTAACACATAAAGGAATTGTGCGCTCAACATAACGGGTCCAATCATACCTGCACTAATGCAACGGATCCCATTAAAACTCCAAAGTTAAGCGCGCTTGGGCGAGAGTAGTACAAGGATGGGTGACCGCCTGGGAAGTCCTCAAGTTGCACCCCCCTTTTCAATTTTTTTTGCTCCAGTTAGGGTTGCCAAGATACTTTATCCACCACATTTCTATTATCGAATCCCATGGCACCTTGGGCAAGACAACTTCACTTCATGTGGAGGCTGGGCCCGCTAACCGAGGGCGTAGGGCTTATGACCAGGTCTCCGTCGCTCCGGTGCCCATAACTTTTGATCAGTAAGGAGTTACGCGGCGTACAACATACCGTTGCAAAGCTTTCCGAGAGCTCTACTTCTGTGACAGCCACCTTGCTTGCCGTGCCCATTTTTGGAGCCCAAAATCGAATGTTTTTATCAGTTTCGGGCCACTTTTCTTCTTTTGCTATGTTTTTCCGTCCTGGATCGTACGTCGTGAGCCGTTAAAAGGATGACAACTTTACCCGTGGGACAATAGGGGGCCCTATAACGCGTCGATATCACATCTTGCGAGGATGCTGCGTTGTTGAAGCGGATGGGTTGTCGTTAAACCCATTGGTTCTTCTGAATGAGCCATCTCTCTAGGTTGGGACTGTGAACTGTTAACACATAAAGGAATTGTGCCCTCAACATGACGGGTGCAATCATACAAGCACCAATGCATCGGATCCTATTAGAACTCGGAAGTTAAGCGTGCTTGGGCAAGAGTAGTACTAGAATGGGTGACCCCATGGGAAGTCATCGTGTTGCACCCCCCTTTTCAATTTTTTTTGCACCGGTTAGGATTGCCAAGATACTTTATCCACCACATTTCTATTATCGAATCCCATGGCACCTTGGGCAAGACAACTTCACTTCATGTGGAGGCTGGGCCCGCAAAACGAGGGCGTAGGGCTTGTGACCAGGTCTCCGTCCCTCCGGTGCCCATAACTTTTGATCAGTAAGGAGTTACGCGGCGCACAGCATACCGTTGCAAAGCTCACCGAGAGCTCTACTGCTGTGGCAGCCAGCTTTCTCACTGTGCCCATTTTTGGAGCCCAAAATCGAACGTTTTCATCAGTTTCGGGCCACTTTTCTTCTTTTGCTCTGTTTTTTTGACCTGGATCGCACGTCGTGAGCCGTTAAAAGGATGACAACTTTACCCGCGGGACTTTAGAGGGCCCTATAACGCGTTGATATCACGTCTTGCGAGGATGCTGCGTTGTTGAAGCGGATGGGATGTCGTTAAGCCCATTGGGCCTTCTGAATGGGCCATCTCTCTAGGCTAGGACATTGAACCGTTAACACATAAAGGAATTGTGTCCTCAACATGGCGGGAGCGATCATACTAGGACTCATGCCCCGGATCTTATCAGAACACCAAAGTTACGCGTAATTGGGCAAGAGTAGTACTACGATGGGTGATCTCCTGGGAAGTCCTCGTGTTGCACCCACCTTTTCAATTTTTTTTGCTCTGGTTAATGTTGCCGAAATACTTTATCCACCATATTTCTGTTATCGAATCTCACGGCACCTTGGGCAAGACAACTTTGCTTCATGTGGAGGTTGGGCCAGCAAACCGAGGGCGTAGGGCTTGTGTCCAGGTCTTCGTCGCTCCGGTACCCCTACCTTTTCATCCGTAAGGAGTTACGTGGCGCACAGCATACCGTTGCAAAGCTCTCCGAGACCTCTACGATGTGGGCAGCCATCTTGCTCGCTTTGCCCATTTTGGAGACCAAAATTGAACATTTTCATCAATTTCGGGCCACTTTTCTTCGTTTGCTCTGTTTTTCCGTCCCGGATCGTACGTCGTGAGCTATTAAAAGGACGACAACCTTACTCGCGGGACATTAGAGGGCCTTACAATGCATTGATATCACGTCTTGTGAGGATGCTACGGTGTTGATGTGGATGGGTTGTCCTTAAGCCCATTGGGCCTTCTAAATGGGCCATCTCTCTAGGCTGCGTTTGTGAACCGTTAACACATAACGGAATTGTTCCCTGAACATGATGGGTGCGATCATACCAGCACTAATGCACCGGATCCTATGAGAATTCCGAAGTTAAGTGTGCTTGGGCGACAGTAGTACTAGGATGGGTGACCCCATGGCAAGTCCTCGTGTTGCACCTCCCTTGTCAATATTTTTTGCTCCGGTTAGGGTTGCCAAGATACTTTATCCACCACATTTCTATTATCGAATCCAATGGCACCTTGGGCAAGACAACTTCACTTCACGTGGAAGCTGGGCTAGTAAACCGAGGGCGTAGGGCTTCTGACCAGGTCTCCGTCGCTTCGGTGCCCATAACTTTTGATCCGTAAGGAGTTACGTAGCGCAAAGTATACCGTTGTAAAGCTCTCTGAGAGCTCTACTATAGGGGTAGCTAGCTTGCTTGTTGTGCCCATTTTTGGAGCCCAAAATCGAACGTTTTCACCAGTTTCAGGCCACTTTTCTTTGTTTGCTATGTTTTTCCGTCCTGGATCGTACGTCGTGAGTTGTTAAAAGGGTGACAACGTTACCCGCGGGACATTAGAGGGCCCTATAATGCGTCGATATCACATCTTTCGAGGATGCTGCGTTGTTGAAGCAGATGGGTTGTCGTTAAGCCCATTGGGCCTTCTGAATAGGCCATCTCTCTAGGCTGAGACTGTGAAGCATTAATACATAAAGGAATTGTGCCCTCAACATGATGGGTGCGATCATAGCAGCACTAATGCACCGGATCCTATCAGAACTCTGAAGTTAAGCATGCTTGCGCGACAGTAGTACTCGGATGGGTGGCCCCCTGGGAAGTCCTGGTGTTGCACCACCCTTTTCAATTTTTTTTGCTCCGGTTAGGGTTGCCAAGATACTTTATCCACCACATTTCTATAATCGAATCCCACGGCACCTTGGGTAAGACAATTTCGCTTCACGTGGAGGCTGGGCCAGCAAACCGAGAGCTTAGGGCTTGTGACTAGGTCACCGTCGCTCCGGTACCCATAACTTTTGATCCGTAAGGAGTTACGCGGCGCATAGCATACCGTTGCCATACCGTTGCAAAGCTCTCCGAGAGCTCCACGATGGGGGCAGCCAACTTGCTCGCGCTGCCATTTTTTGGAGCCCAAAATCGAACGTTTTCATCATTTTCGTGGCACTTTTCTTATTAAGCCCTATTTTCCGTCCTGGATCGTATGTCGTGAGCTGCTAAAAGGACGACAACCTTACTCGTGGGACATTAGAGGGCCCTAGAACACATCGATATCACGTCTTGCAAGGATGCTGTGTTGTTGAAGCGGATGGGTTGTCGTTAAGCCCATTGGGCCTTCTAAATGGGCCATCTCTCTAGGCTGGGACTGT
The DNA here is from genome assembly GCA_037974665.1 of Ehretia macrophylla. Lineage (NCBI taxonomy): Eukaryota > Viridiplantae > Streptophyta > Magnoliopsida > Boraginales > Ehretiaceae > Ehretia > Ehretia macrophylla. The sequence continues at coordinate 80,669,022 of CM075770.1, read as the reverse complement.
GAACCGTTAACACATGACGGGTGCAATCATACCAGCACTAATTCACTGGATCCCATCAGAACTCTGAAGTTAAGCATGCTTTGGCGAGAATAGTACTAGGATGGGTAACCCCCAGGGAAGCCCTCGTGTTGCACCCCCATTTTCAATTTTTTTTGCTCCGGTTATAGTTGCCAAGATACTTTATCCACCACATTTCTATTATCGAATCCCACGGCACCTTGGGCAAGACAACTTCGCTTCACGTGGAGGCTGGGCCCGCAAACTGAGGGCGTAAGGCTTTTGACCAAGTCTCCCTCGCTCCTGTGCCCATAACTTTTGATCCGCAAGGAGTTACGCGGCGCACAGTATATCGTTGCAAAGCTCTCCGAGGGCTCTACGACAGTGGTAGCCAGCTTGCTCGGTGTGCTCATTTTTGGAGCCCAAGATCGAATGTTTTCATCAGTTTCGGGCCACTTTTTTTATTAAGCTCTGTTTTTCCGTCCCGGATCGTACGTCGTGAGTTGTTAAAAGGACGACAACCTTACTCGCGGGATATTAGAGGGCCCTACAACGCGTTGATATCACGTCTTGCGAGGATGCTTCGTTGTTGAAGCGGATGGGTTGTCGTTATGCCTATTGGGCCTTCTGAATGGGCCATCTCGCTACGGAGCCCATAACTTTTGATCTGTAAGGAGTTACGCGGCGCACAGCATACCGTTGAAAAGCTCTCTGAGAGCTCTACAATGGTGGCAACCAGCTGGGTCTCTGTGCCATTTTTATAGACCAAAATCGAACGTCTTCATTAGTTTCGAGCCACTTTCCTTCTTTTACTCTGTTTTTCCATCCCGGATCGTACGTCGTGAGCAGTTAAAAGTACGATAGCCTTACTCGCGGGACATTAGAGGGCCCTACAATGCGTCGATATCAAGTCTTGCGAGGATGGTGCATTGTTGAAGCGGATGGGTTATCGTTAAGCCCATTGGGCCTTTTGAATGGGCCATCTCTCTAGGCTGGGACTGTGAACCGTTAACACATAATGGAATGGTGCCCACAACATGACTGATGCAATCATACTAGCACTAATGCAACGGATCCTATCAGAACTCCGAAGTTAAGCGTGATTGGACGAGAGTAGTACTAGGATGGGTGACCCCCTGGGAAGTCCTCGTGTTGCACCCCCCTTTTCAATTTTTTTTGCTTCGGTTGGGGTTGCCAAGATGCTTTACCCACCACATTTCTATTATCGAATCTCACGGCACATTGGGCAAGACAACTTCGCTTCACGTGGAGGCTGGGCCAGCAAACCGAGGACGTAGGGCTTTGGACCAGGTCTCCGTCGCCCCGGTGCCCGTAACTTTTGATCTGTAAGAAGTGACGCAGCGCATATCATACCGTTGCAAAGCTCTCCGAGAGCTCTACTACAGGGGCAGCCAGCTTGCACACTCTGCCCATTTTTTGAGCCCAAAATCAAACGTTTTCATTAGTTTTGGGCCACTTTTCTTCTTTTGCTCAATTTTTTCATCCCAGATCATACGTCGTGAGCTGTTAAAAGGATGAAAACTTTACTTGCAGGACATTAGAGGGCCTTATGACGCGTCGAAATCACGTCTTGCGAGGATGCTGTGTTGTTGAAGCGGATGGGTTGTCGTTAAGCCCATTTGGCCTTCTAAATGGGCCATCTCTCAAGGCTGGGACTGTGAACCGTTAACACATAAAGGAATTGTACCCTCAACATGATGGGTGTGATCATACCAGCACTAATGCACCGAATCCTATCAGAGCTCTGAAGTTAAGCGTGCTTGGGCGAGAGTAGTACTAGGATGGGTGACCCCCTGGGAAGACCTCGTGTTGCACCCCTCTTATCAATTTTTTTTGCTCCGGTTAGGGTTGCCAAGATACTTTATCCACCACATTTCTATTATAGAATCCCATGACCCCTTGGGCAAGACAACTTCGCTTCACGTGGATGCTGGGCCAGCAAACCGAGGGCGTAGGGCTTATGACCTGGTCACCGTCGCTCCGGTGCCCATAACTTTTGATCCGTAAGGAGTTACGCGGCACACAACATACCGTTACAAAGCTCTTCGAGAGCTCTACGATGGGGGCAGCAAGTTTGCTCGCCGTGCCTATTTTTGGAGCCCAAAATAGAACGTTTTCATCAGTTTCGTGCCACTTTTCTTCTTTTGCTCTGTTTTTCTATCCCAGATCATACGTCGTGAGATGTTAAAAGGACGACAACATTACTCGCGGGACATTAGACGGCCTTACAACGCGTCGATATCACGTCTTGCGGGGATGCTGCGTTGTTGAAGCGGATTTGTTGTCGTTAATCCTATTAGGCCTTCTGAATGGACCATCTCTCTAGGATGGGACTGTGAACCGTTAACACATGACGGGTGCAATCATACCAGCACTAATGCACTGGATCCCATCAGAACTCTGAAGTTAAGCATGCTTTGGCGAGAATAGTACTAGGAAGGGTAACCCCCAGGGAAGCCCTCATGTTGCACCCCCATTTTCAATTTTTTTTGCTCCGGTTATAGTTGCCAAGATACTTTATCCACCACATTTCTATTATCGAATCCCACGGCACCTTGGGCAAGACAACTTCGCTTCACGTGGAGGCTAGGCCCGCAAACCGAGGGCGTAAGGCTTTTGACCAAGTCTCCCTCGCTCTTGTGCCCATAACTTTTGATCCGTAAGGAGTTACGCGGCGCACTGTATGCCGTTGCAAAGCACTCCGAGGGCTCTACAACGGGGGTAGCCAGTTTGATCGCGGTGCCTATTTTTGGAGCCCAAAATCGGAAGTTTTCATCAGTTTCGGGCCAATTTTCTTATTATGCTCTGTTTTTCCGTCCCGGATCGTACGTCTTGAGCTGTTAAAAGGACAACAACCTTACTCGCGGGACATTAGAGGGCCCTACAACGCGTTGATATAACGTCTTGCGAGGATGCTTCGTTGTTGAAGCGGATGGGTTGTCGTTATGCCTATTAGGCCTTCTGAATGGGCCATCTCGCTACGGAGCCCATAACTTTTGATCTGTAAGGAGTTACGCGGCGCACAGCATACCGTTGAAAAGCTCTCTGAGAGCTCTACAATGGTGGCAGCCAGCTGGGTCTCTGTGCTATTTTTATAGACCAAAATCGAACGTTTTCATCAGTTTCGAGCCACTTTCCTTCTATTACTCTGTTTTTCCATCCCGGATCGTACGTCGTGAGCAGTTAAAAGTACGACAGCCTTACTCGCGGGACATTAGAGGGCCCTACAATGCGTCGATATCAAGTCTTGCGAGGATGCTGTATTATTGATGTGGATGGGTTATCGTTAAGCCCATTGGGCCTTCTGAATGGGCCATCTCTCTAGGCTGCGACTGTGAACCGTTAACACATAATGGAATGGTGCCCACAACATGACTGGTGCGATCATACCAGCACTAATGCAACAGATCCTATCAGAACTCCGAAGTTAAGCGTGATTGGGCGAGAGTAGTACTAGGATGGGTGACCCCCTGGGAAAACCTCGTGTTATACCCCCTTTTTCCATTTTTTTTGCTCCGGTTAGCGTTGCCAAGATACTTTATCCACCATATTTCTATTATTGAATCCCACGGCACCTTGGGAAAGACAACTACGCTTCACGTGGAGGGCGGGCAAGCAAACCGAGGGCGTAGGGCTTGTGAGCAGCCCTCCGTCGCTCCGGCGCCCTTAACTTTTGATCTGTAAGGAGTTACGCGGTGCACAGCATACTATTGGAAAGCACTCCGAGAGCTCTACGACGGGGGCAGCGAGCTTTCTAGTTGTGCCCATTTTTGAACCCCAAAATCGAATATTTTCATCAGTTTTGGGCTACTTTTCTTCTTTTGATCTATTTTTCTGTCCCGGATAGTACGTCGTGAGCTATTAAAGGGGTGACTACCTTACTCGCGGGACATTAGAGGGCCCTACAATGCGTCGATATCACGTCTTGCGAGGATGCTGCGTTGTTGAAGTGGATGGGTTGTCGTTAAGCCCATTGGGCCTTCTGAATGGGCTATCTCTCTAGGCTGGGACTGTGAACCGTTAACACATAAAGTAATTGTGCCCTCAACATGACGGGTGCGATCATGCCAGCACTAATGCACCGGATCCCATCGGAACTCCGAAGTTAAGCATTCTTGGGTGAGAGTAGTACTAGGATGGGTGTCCCCTTGGGAAGTACTCGTGTTGCTCCCCCTTTTTCAACTTTTTTTGCCCTGGTTAAGGTTGCCAAGATACTTTATCTACCACGATTCTATTATCAAATCCCACGGCACCTTGGGCAAGACAACTTCGCTTCACGTGGAGGCTGGGCCCGCAAACCGAGGGCGTAGGGCTTGTGACCAAGTCTCCCTCGCTCTGGTGCCCATAACTTTTGATCTGTAAGGAGTTACACGGCACACAGCATACCGTTGCAAAGCTCTCCGAGAGCTGTACGACGGGGGCAGCCAGCTTGCCCGCTATGCCCATTTTTGGAGCCCAAAATCAAACGTTTTCATCTGTTTCAGGCCATTTTTCTTCTTTTGCTCTGTTTTTTTGTCCCAAATCTTACGTCGTGAGCTGTTAAAAGGACGAAAACCTTACTCACGGGACATTAGAGGGCCTTACAACGTGTTGATATCACGTCTTGCGAGGATGCTGCGTTGTTGAAGCGGATGGGTTGTCGTTAAGCGCATTGGGCCTTCTGAATAGGCTATCTCTCTATGCTGGGACTGTCAACTTGACAGGTGCGATCATACCAGCACTAATGCACCGGATCCCATCAGAACTCCGAAGTTAAGCGTGCTTGGGCGAGGGTAGTACTAGGATGGATGACCCCTTGGGAAATCCTCATGTTGCACCCCTCTTTTCAATTTTTTTTGCTCCGGTTAGGGTTGCCAAGATACTTTATCCACCACATTTCTATTATCGAATCCCATGGCACCTTGGGCAAGACAACTTCGCTTCACGTGGAGGCTGGGCCAACAAACCGAGGGCGTAAGGCATGTGACCAGGTCTCCTTCGCTCCGGTGCCCATAACTTTTGATCCGGAAGGAGTTACGCAGCGCACAGCATACTGTTGCAAAGCTCTCCGAGAGCTCTACGATAGGGGTAGCTAGCTTTCTCTTTGTGCCCATTTTTGGAGCCCAAAATTGAACGTTTTCTTCAGTTTCGGGCCATTTTTCTTCTTTTGCTCTATTTTTTCATCCCGGATCGCACAACGTGAGCTGTTAAAAGGACGACAACCTTACTCGCTGGACATTAAAAGACCCTACAATGCGTTGACATCACGTCTTGCGAGGATGCTGCGTTGTTGAAGCGGATGGGTTGTCGTTAAGCCCATTGGGCCTTCTGAATGGGCCATCTCTCTAGGCTGGGACGGTCAACAAGACAGGTGCGATCATACCAGTACTAATGCACCGGATCCAATCAGAACTCCGAATTTAAGCGTGCTTGGGTGAGAGTAGTTCTAAGATAGGTGACCCCTTGGGAAGTCCTCGTGTTGCACCCCCATTTTCAATGTTTTTTGCTCCGGTTAGGGTTGCCAAGATATTTTATCCACCACATTTCTATTATCGAATCCCATGGTACCTTGAGCAAGACAACTTCGCTTCACGTGGAGGCTGGGCCAGCAAACCAAGGGCGTAGGGCTTGTGACCTGGTCGCCGTCGCTGCGGTGCCCATAACTTTTGATCCGTAAGGAGTTACGGGGCGCACAACATCCCGTTGCAAAGCTCTCTGAGAGCTCTATGACGGGGGCAGCCAGCTTTCTCGCTGTGCCCATTTTGGAGCCCAAAATCGAACGTTTTCATCAGTTTCGGGTTGCTTTTCTTCCTTTCCTACGTTTTTCTATCCCGGATCGTACGTCGTGAGTTGTTAAAATGACGAAAACCTTGCTCGCGGGACATTAGAAGGCCCTACAACGCATCGATATCACATCTTGAAAGAATGCTCCGTTGTTGAAGTGGATGGGCTGTGGTTAAGCCCATTGGGCGTTCTGAATTGGCCATCTCTCTAGGCTGGGACTGTGAACCGTTAACACAAAAAGGAATTGTGCCCTCAACATGACGGGTGCGATCGTACCACCACTAATGACCCGGATCCCATAAGAACTTTGAAGTTAAGCCCGCTTGGGTAAGAGTAATAGTAGGATGGGTGACCCCCCGGGAAGTCCTCGTGTTGTAACACATTTTTTAATTTTTTTTGCTCCGGTTAGGGTTGCCAAGATACATTATCCACCACATTTCTATTATCGAATCCCACGGCACCTTGGGCAAGACAACTTCGCTTCAAGTGGAGGCTGGGCTAGCAAACCGAGGGTTTAGGGCTTAAGACCAGGTCTCCGTCGTTCCGGTGCCCATAACTTTTGATCCGTAAGGAGTTACGCGGTGCACAGCATACCGTTGCAAAGCTCTCCGAGAGCTCTATGACGGGTGCAACCAACTTGCTCGCTGTGCCCTTTTTGGTGCCCAAAATTGAATGTCTTCTTCAGTTTTGGGACACTTTTCTTTTTTTGCTCCATTTTTTCGTCCCGGATCGTACGTCGTGAGTTGTTAACAGGACGACAACCTTCCTCATGGGACATTAGAGGGCCCTACAACGCATCGATATCACATCTTGCGAGGATGTTGCGTTGTTAAAGAGAATGGGTTGTCGTTAAGCCCATTGGGCCTTCTGAATGGGCCATCTCTCTAGGCTGGGACTGTGAACCGTTAACACATAAAGGAATTGTGCCCTCAACGTGATGGGTGCGATCATACCAGCACTAATGCACCGGATCCCATCAGAACTCCGAAGTTAAGCGTGCTTGGGCGAGAGTAGTACTATGATGGGCGACCCCTTGGGAAGGCCTCGTGTTGCATCCCCCTTCTCCATTTTTTTTGCTCCGGTTAGGTTGCGAAGATACTTTATCCACCACATTTCTATTATCGAATCCCACGGCACCTTGGGCAAAACAACTTCGCTTCACGTGGAGGCTGGGCCAGCAAACCGAGGGCGTAGGGCTTGTGACCAAGTCTCCGTCGCTCCAGTGCCAATAACTTTTGGTCCGTAAGGAGTTACGTAGCAAAGAACCGTTGCAAAGCTCTCTGAACGCTCTACGACGGGGGCTGCTAGCTTGCTCACTGTGCCTTTTTTGGAGTCCAAAATCGATCATTTTCATCAGTTTTGGGCCACTTTTCTTCGTTTGCTATGTTTTTCCATCCCGGATCGTATGTCGTGAGCTGTTAAAAGGACGACAACCCTGCTCGCAGGACATTAGAGGGCCCTACAATGCGTCGATATCACGTCTTGCAAGGATACAGCGTAGTTGAAGCGGATGGGCTCTCGTTAAGCCCATTGGGCCTTCTGAATGGGCCATCTCTCTAGGCTGGGACAGTGAACCGTTAACACATAAAGGAATTGTGCCCTCAACATGATGGGTGCAATCATACTAGCACTAATGCACCGGATCCCATCAGAACTCCGAAGTTAAGCATTCTTGGGTGAAAGTAGTACTAGGATGGGTGACCCCCTAAGAAGTCCTCGTGTTGTACCCCCCTTTTCAATTTTTTTCCTCCGGTTAGGGTTGCCAAGATACTTTATCCACCACATTTCTATTATCGAATCCCACGGCACCTTGGCCAAGACAACTTCGCTTCATGTGGAGGCTAGGCCCGCAAACCGAGGGCGTAGGGCTTGTGACCAAGTCTCCATCGCTCCGGTGCCCATACCTTTTGATTTTTAAGGAGTTACACGGCGCACAGCATACCGTTGGAAAGCTATCTAAGAGCTCTACGACGGGGGCAGCCAGCTTAGTCGCTGTGCCATTTTTGGAGCCCAAAATCGAACGTTTTCATCTGTTTCAGGCCATTTTTCTTCTTTTGCTATGTTTTTCCGTCCCGGATCTTACGTCGTGAGCTAATAAAAGGACGAGAACCTAACTCACAGGACATTAAAGAGCCTTACAACGCGTTGATATCACGTCTTGCGATGATGCTGCGTTGTTGAAGCGGATGGGTTATCGTTAAGCCTATTGGGCCTTTTGAATGGGCCGTCCCTCTAGGCTGGGACTGTCAACATGACAGGTGCGATCATACCAGAACTAATTCACCGGATCCCATCAGAACTCCGACATGAAGCATGCTTGGGCGAGAGTAGTACTAGGACGGGTGACCCCTTGGGAAGTCCTCGTGTTGCACCCCCCTTTTAAATTTTTTTTGCTCCGATTAGGGTTGCCAAGATAATTTATCCACCACATTTCTATTATCGAATCCCACGGCACCCTGGGCAAGAAAACTTCACTTCACGTGGAGGCTGCGCCTGCAAACCGATGCCGTAAGGCTTGTGACCAGGTCTCCGTCGCTCCGGTGCCCATAACTTTTGATCAGTATGGTGGTACGCAGCGTACAGCATACCGTTGCAAAGTTCTCTAAGAGCTCTACTACGGGGGCAGCCAGCTTGCTTGTTGTGCCCATTTTTGGAGCCAAAAATTGAACATTTTCATCAGTTTCGGGCCATTTTTCTCATTTTGCTCTATTTTTTTGTCCCGGATCATACGTCGTGAGCTGTTAAAAGGACGACAACCTTATTCGCTGGACATTAGAGGGCCCTAAAATGCGTTGACATCATGTCTTGCGAGGATGCTGTGTTGTTGAAGCGGATGGGTTGTCGTTAAGCCCATTGGGCCTTCTGAATGGGCCATCTCTCTAGGCTGGGACGGTCAACAAGACAGGTGCGATCATACCAGTACTGATGCACCGGATCCTATCAAAACTCTGAAGTTAAGCGTGCTTGGGCGAGAATAGTACTAGGATAGGTGACCCCTTGGGAAGTCCTCGTGTTGCACCCCCCTTTTCATTGTTTTTTCCTCCGGTTAGGGTTGCCAAGATACTTTATCCACCACATTTCTATTATCGAATCCCACAGCACCTTGAGCAAGACAACTTCGCTTCACGTGGAGGCTGGGCCAGCAAACCAAGGGCGTAGGGCTTGTGACCTGGTCGCCGTCGCTGCGGTGCCCATAACTTTTGATCCGTAAGGAATTACGAGGCGCACAACATCCTGTTGCAAAGCTCTCTGAGAGCTCTACGACAGGGGCAGCCAGGTTGCTCGCTGTGCCCATTTTGGAGCCCAAAATCGAACGTTTTCATCAGTTTCGGGTTGCTTTTCTTCTTTTGCTATGTTTTTCTGTCCCGGATCGTACGACGTGAGCTGTTAAAATGACGAAAACCTTGCTCGCGGGACATTAGAGGGCCCTACAACGCATCGATATCACGTCTTGTGAGAATGCTCCGTTGTTGAAGCGGATGGGCTGTGGTTAAGCCCATTGGGCGTTCTGAATGGGCCATCTCTCTAGGCTGGGACTGTGAACCGTTAACACATAAAGGAATTGTGCCCTCAACATGACGGGTGCGATCGTACCCGCACTAATGCACCGGATCCCATCAGAACTTTGAAGTTAAGCGTGCTAGGGTGAGAGTAGTACTAGGATGGGTGACCCCCTGGGAAGTCCTCATGTTGTAACCCATTTTTTAATTTTTTTTGCTCCGGTTAGGGTTGCCAAGATACATTATCCACCATATTTCTATTATCGAATCCCACGGAGCCTTGAGCAAGACAACTTTGCTTCAAGTGGAGGCTGGGCTAGCAAACCGAGTGCGTAGGGCTTATGACCAGGTCTCCGTCGTTCCGGTGCCCATAACTTTTGATCCGTAAGGAGTTACGCGGCGCACAGCATACCGTTGCAAAGCTCTCCGAGAGCTCTATGACGGGTGCAACCAACTTGCTCGCTGTGCCCTTTTTGGTGCCCAAAATCGAACGTCTTCTTCAGTTTCGGGACACTTTTCTTCTTTAGCTCTATTTTTCCGTCCTGGATCGTACGTCGTGAGTTGTTAAAAGGACGACAACCATACTCATGGGACATTAGAGGGCCCTACAACGCGTCGATATCACATCTTGGGGGGGTGCTGCATTGTTAAAGAGAATGGGTTGTCGTTAAGCCCATTGGGCCTTTTGAATGGGCCATCTCTCTAGGCTGGGACTATGAACCGTTAACACATAAAGGAATTGTGCCCTCAACGTGATGGGTGAGATCATACCAGCACTAATGCACCGGATCCCATCAGAACTCCGAAGTTAAGCATGCTTTGGCGAGAGTAGTACTAGGATGGGTGACGCCCTGGGAAGTCCTCGTGTTACATCTCGCTTTTCATTTTTTTTTCCTCCGGTTAGGGTTGCCAAGATACTTTATCCTCCACATTTCTATTATCGAATCTCACGGCACCTTGGGTAAAACAACTTCGCTTCATGTGGAGGCTGGGCTCGCAAACCGAGGGCGTAGGGGTTGTGACCAAGTGTCCGTCGCTCCAGTGCCCATAACTTTTGATCCGTAAGAAGTTACGCGGCGTACAGCATACCGTTGCGAAGCTCTCTGAAAGCTCTACGACGGGGGCTGCTAGCTTGCTCACTGTGCCTTTTTTGGAGTCAAAAATCGATCATTTTCATCAGTTTTGGGCCACTTTTCTTCATTTGCTATGTTTTTCCATCCCAGATCGTATGTCGTGAGCTGTTAAAAGGATGACAACCCTGCTCGCAGGACGTTAGAGGGCCCTACAATGCGTCAATATCACGTCTTGCAAGGATGCAGCGTAGTTGAAGCGGATGGGCTATCGTTAAGCCCATTGGGCCTTCTGAATGGGCCATCTCTCTAGGCTGGGACTGTGAACCATTAACACATAAAGGAATTATGTCCTCAACATGACGGGTGAGATCATACCAGCACTAATGCACCAGATCCATCAGAACTCTGAAGTTAAGCGTGCTTTGGAGAGAGTAGTACTAGGATGGGTGACCCCCTGGGAAGTCCTCGTGTTGCACCCCACTTTTCAATTTTTTTTGCTCCGGTTAGGGTTGCAAATACACTTTATCTACCATATTTCTATTATCGAATCCCACGGTACCTTGGGCAAGACAACTTCGCTTCACATGGAGGTTGGGCTAGCAAACCGAGGGCGTAGGGCTTGTAACCAGGTCTCTGTCCCTCCAGTGCCTATAGCATTTGATCCGTAAGGAGTTACGCGGCGTACAACATGCCGTTGCATAGCTCTCCGAGAGCTCTACGACGGGGGAAGCCAGCTTGCTCGTTGTGCCCTTTTTGGAACCCAAAAGCGAACGTTTTCATCAGTTTCGAGCCACTTTTCTTCTTTTGCTCTGGTTTTTGGTCTCGGATCGTACATCGGGGGCTGTTAAAAGGATGACAACCTTACTCGCGGGACATTAGAGGGCCCTATAATGCGTCGATATCACGTCTTGTAAGGATGCTGCGTTGTTGAAGCGGATGGGTTGTCATTAAGCCCATTAGGCCTTTTGAATGGGCCATCTCTCTAGCTGGGACTGTGAACCGTTAACACATAAATGAATGGTGCCCTCAACATGACAGGTGTGATCATAACAGTACTAATGCACCGGATCCCATCAGAACTCCGATGTTAAGCGTGCTTGGGCGAGAGTATTACTAGGATGGGTGAACCCCTGGAAAGTCCTCGTGTTGCATCCCCCTTTTCAATTTTTTTTGCTCTGGTTAGGGTTGCCAAGATACCTTATCTATCACATTTCATTTATCGAATCCCACGGCACCTTGGGGAAGACAACTTCACTTAACGTGGTGGCTGGGCTAGCAAACTGAGGGCGTAGGGGTTGTGACTAGGTCTCCGTCGTTCTGGTGCCCATAACTTTTGATCCGTAAGGAGTTACGTAGATCACAGCATGCCGTTGTAAAGCTCTCCGAGAGCTCTACGACGGGGGCAGCCAGCTTGCTTGCTATGCCCTTTTTGGAGCCCAAAATCAAACTTTTTCATCAGTTTCTGGCTACTTTTCTTCTTTTGCTCTATTTTTCCGACCCGGATATTACGTCGTGAGCTGTTAAAAGGACGACAACCATACTCGTTGGACATAAGAGGGCCCTACAACGCGTCGATATCACGTCTTGCGAGGATGCTTCTTTGTTGAAGCGGATGGGTTGTCGTTATGCCCTTTGGGCCTTTTGAATGGACCATCTCTCTAGGCTAGGACTGTGAACCGTTAAAACATAAAGGAATTGTGCCCTCAACATGACGGGTGCGATCATACCAGCACTAATGCAACAGATCCCATCAGAATTCCGAAGTTAAGCGTGCTTGGGCGAGAGTAGTACTAGGATGGGTGACCCACCATTTTCAATTTTTTTTGCTCCTGTTAGGGTAGCCAAGATACATTATCCACCATATTTCTATTATCGAATCCCACAGCACCTTGGGCAAGACAACTTCGCTTCACGTGGAGGCTGGGCCAGCAAACCGAGGGCATAGGGCTTGTGACCAGGTCTCTGTCGCTCCGGTGCCAATAACTTTTGATCCTTAAGGAGTTACGCAGTGTACCGCATACCGTTGCAAAGCTCGCTAAAAGCTCTACGATGGGGGCAGCCAGCTTGCTCGTTGTGCCCATTTTTGGAGACCAAAATCAATCGTTTTCATCAGTTTTGAGCCACTTTTCTTCTTTTGCTCTGTTTTTCTGTCCCGGATCGTACGTCATGAGCTGTTAAAAGGATGACAACCTTACTCACAAGACATTAGAGCGCCCTACAATGCATCAATATCACGTCTTGCGAGGATGCTGCGTTGTTGAAGCGGATGGGTTGTCGTTAAGCCCATTGAGCCTTCTGAATGGGCCATGTCTCTAGCTTGGGACTGTGAACCATTAACACAAAAAGGAATTGTGCCCTCAACATGACCGGTGCAATCATACCAGCACTAATGCACCGGATCCCATCAGAACTCCGAAGTTAAGCGTCCATGGGCGAGAGTAGTACTAGGATGGGTAACCCCCTGGGAAGTTCTCATGTTGCAACCCCCTTTTCAATTTTTTTTCCTCCGGTTAAGGTTACCAAGATACTTTATCCACCAAATTTTTATTATCGAATCCCATGGCACCTTGGGCAAGACAACTTCGCTTCACGTGGAGGCGGGGCCCGCAAACCGAGGGCGTAGGGCTTGTAACTAGGTCTCCATCGCTCCAGTGCCCATAACTTTTGAACTGTAAAGAGTTACGTGGCGCACAGCATACCATTGCAAAGCACTCCGAGAGCTCTATGATGGAGGTAGCTAGCTTGCTTGATTTGCCCATTTTAGGAGCCCAAAATCGAACGTTTTCATCCATTTCGGTCCACTTTTCTTCTTTTCCTTTGTTTTTCGGTCCCGGATCGTACGTCGTGAGTTGTTAAAAGGACGACAACCTTACTCGCAAGACAATAGAAGGCCCTACAACGCGTCGATATCACGTCTTGCGAGGATGCTGCGTTGTTAAAATGGATGGGATGTCGTTAAGCCCATTGGGCCTTCTGAATGGGCCATCTCTCTAGGTTGGGACTGTGAACCGTTAACACATAAAGGAATTGTGCCCTCAAAATGACGAGTGCGATCATACCAGCACTAATGCACCAGATCCCATCAGAACTCCGAAGTTAAGCGTCCTTGGTGTCGTTAAGTCCTCGTGTTGCACCCCCCTTTTCAATTTTTTTTGCTACAGTTACGCTTGCCAAGATACTTTATCCACCACATTTCTATTATCGAATCCCACGGAGCGTTGGGAAAGACAACTTCGCTTCACGTGGAGGCTGGGCCGGCAAAGCGAGGGCGTAGGGTTTGTGACCACGTCTCCATCGCTCCGGTGTCCATAAGTTTTGATCCGTAAGGAGTTACGCGGCGGACAGCATACCGTTGCAAAGCTCTCCGAGAGCTCTACGATGCGGGCATCCAGCTTGTTCAATGTGCCCATTTTTGGAGCACAAAATCGAACGTTTTCATCATTTTCGTGCCACTTTTCTTCTTTTGTTCAGTTTTTCTGTCCCGGATCGTACATCGTGAGCTGTTAAAAGGACGACAACCTTACTCGTGGGATATTAGAGGGCCCTACAATGCGTCGATATATCATCTTGCGAGGATGCTGCGTTGTTGAAATGGATGGGTTGTCGTTAAGCCCATTGGGCCTTCTGAATGGGCCATCTCTCTAGGTTGGTACTGTGAACCGTTAACACATAAAGGAATTGTGCCCTCAAAATGATGGGTGCGATCATAACAGCCCTAATGCATCGGATCCCAGCAGAACTCCGAAGTTAAGCGTCCTTGGGTGAGAGTAGTACTAGGATGGGTGACCCCTTGGGAAGTCCTCATGTTGCACCCCCCTTTTCAAATTTTTTTGCTCCGGTAAGGGTTGCCAAGGGGCTTTATCCACCACATTTCTATTATCGAATCCCACGGCACCTTGGGCAAGACAACTTCGCTTCACGTGGAGGCTGGGCCAGCAAACCGAGGGCGTAGGGTTAGTGACCAGGGCTCCGTCGCTCCGGTGCCCATAACTTTTGATCCGTTAGGAGTTACGCAGCGCACAGCATACCGTTGCAACGCTCTCCGAGAGCTCTACGACGTGGGCATCCAGCTCGCTCACTGTGCCCTTTTTGGAGCACAAAATTGAACATTTTCATCATTTTCGTGCCATTTTTCTTCTTTTGCTATGTTTTTCCGTCCCGGATCGTACGCCGTGAGCTTTTAAAAAGGCGACAACCTTAGTCGCGGGACATTAGAGGGCCCTACAACACGTTGATATCACGTCTTGCGAGGATGCTATATTGTTGAAGCGGATGGGTTGTCGTTAAGCCTATTGGGCCTTCTGAATGGGCCATCTCTCTAGGCTGGGACTGTGAACCGTTAACAGATAAAGGAATTGTGCCCTCAACATGATAGGTGCGATCATACCAGCATTAATGCACTGGATCCCATTAGAACTCCGAAGTTAAGCATGCTTGGGCGAGAGTAGTACCAGGATGGGTAACCCCATGGGAAGTCCTCGTGTTGCACACCCCTTTTAAATTTTTTTTCCTCTGGTTAGGGTTGCCTAGATACTTTATCCACCACATTTCTATTATCGAATCCCACGGCACCTTGGGCATGACAACTTCGCTTCAAGTGGAGGCTGGGCTAGCAAACCGAGGGCGTAGGGCTTAAGACCAGGTCTCCCTCGCACCGGTGCCCATAACTTTTGATCTGTAAAGAGTTACTGGACGCACAGCATACTGTTGCAAAGCCCTCCAAGAGCTCTACGACGGGGCAGTAAACTTGGTCACTGTGCCCTTTTTGGAGCCCAAAATCGAACGTTTTCATCAGTTTTGGGTCACTTTTCTTCTTTTTCTATGTTTTTCTATCCGGGATCGTATGTCGTGAGCTGTTAAAAGGACGACAACCTAACTCGCGGGACATTAGAGGGCCCCACAATGCGTCGATATCACATCTTGCGAGGATGCTACGTTGTTGAAGTGGATGGGGTGTCGTTCAGCCCATTGGGGCTTCTGAATGGGCCATCTCTCGAGGCTGGGACTTTGAATCGTTAACACATAAAGGAATTGTGCCCTCAACATGACGGGTGCGACCATACCAGCACTAATGCACCGGATTCCATCAGAACATTGAAGTTAAGCATGTTTGGGCGAGAGTATTACTAGGATAGGTAACCCTTTGGGAAGTCCTCGTGTTGCACCACCCTTTTCAATTTTTTTTCCTCCGGTTAGGGTTGCCAAGATACTTTATACACCACAATTCCATTATCGAATCCCACGGAACCTTGGGCATGACAACTTCACTTCACTTGGAGGCTGGGCCAGCAAACCGAGGGCGTAGGGCTTGTGACCAGATCTCCGTCACTCCAGTGCCCATAACTTTTGATCCGTAAGGAGTTACGCGGCGCACAACATACTGTTGGAAAGCACTCCGAAATCTCTACGACGGGGGTAGCGAGCATGCTCGCTGTGCCAATTATTGGAGCCCAAAATCGATCATTTTCACTAGTTTTGGGCCATTTTTCTTCTTTTGCTCAATTTTTCTGTCCCGGATCGTACGTCGTGGGCAGTTAAAAGGACAACAACCTTACTCGCAGGACATTAGTGGGGCCTACAACGAGTCTATATCACGTCTTGCGATGATGCTGCATTGTTGAAGCGGATGGGTTGTCGTTAAGCCCATTGGGCCTTTTGAATGGGCCATTTCTCTAGGTTAGGACTGTGAACCGTTAACACATAAAGGAATTGTGCCCTCAACAAGACGGGAGCGATCACACCAGCACTAATGAACTGGATCCCATCAGAACTCCAAAGTTAGGCATGCTTGGGCGAGAGTAGTACTAGGATGGGTGACCTCCTGGGAAGTCCTCATGTTTCACCCCGCTTTTCAATTTTTTTTGCCCTGGTTAGGGTTGCCAATATACTTTATCCACCAAATTTCTATTATCGAATCCCACGGCACCTTGGGCAAGACAATTTCGCTTCACATGGAGGCTCGGCCAGCAAACCGACGGCGCAGGGCTTGTGACCAAGTCTCCGTCGCTCCGGTGCCAATAATTTTTGATCCGTAAGGTGTTACGCGGTGCACAGTATACAGTTGCAAAGCTCTCCGAGAGCTCTACGATTGGGGCAGCCAGCTTGCTCGCTATGCCCATTTTTGGAGCCCAAATTCGAACGTTTTAATCAGTTTTGGGGTACTTTTCTTCTTTTGCTCTGTTTTTCTGTCCCGGATCGTACGTCGTGAACT
The DNA here is from genome assembly GCA_037974665.1 of Ehretia macrophylla. Classification (NCBI taxonomy): domain Eukaryota; kingdom Viridiplantae; phylum Streptophyta; class Magnoliopsida; order Boraginales; family Ehretiaceae; genus Ehretia; species Ehretia macrophylla. Next base: position 80,652,457 of record CM075770.1, on the reverse strand, counting down.
GTTAAAAGGACGACAACCTTTCTCGCGGGACAATTAGATGGCCCTACAATGCGTCGATATCAAGTCTTGCGAGGATGCAGCGTTGTTGAAGCGGATGGGTTGTCGTTAAGCCCATTGGGCATTCTGAATGGGCTATCTTTCTATGTTGGGACTGTGAACAAGTTACACATAAAGGAATTATGCCCTCAACATGACGGGTGCGATCATACCAGCAGTAATGCATCAGATCCCAACAGAACTCGGAAGTTAAGCATGATTGGGCGAAAGTAGTACTAGCATGGGAGACCCCTTGGGAAGTCCTCGTGTTGCACCCCATTTTTCAATTTTTTTTGCTCCGGTTAGGGTTGCCAAGATACTTTATCCACCCCATTTCTATTATCGAATCCCACGGCACCTTAGGCAAGACAACTTCGCTTCACGTGGAGGCTGGCCCCACAAACCGAGGGCGTAGGGCTAGTGACCAGGTCTACGTGGCTCCGGTGCCCAAAACTTTTGATCCGTCAGGAGTTACGCGGCATACAGCATACCGTTTCAAAGCTTTCCGAGAGATCTACGATGGGGGAAACCAGCTTGCTCGCTGTGCCAGTTTTTGGAGCCCAAAATCGAACGTTTTCATCCGTTTCGGGACACTTTTCTTTTTTTGCTCTGTTTTTCTGTCCCGGATCGTACGTCGTGAACTGTTAAAAGGAAGAAAACCTTACTCGCGGGACATTAGAGGGCCCTAAAATGCTTCAATATCACGTCTTGCGAGGATCTTGCGTTGTTGAAGCGGATGGGGTGTCGTTAAGCCCATTGGGCTTTCTGAATGGGCCATCTCTCTAGGCTGGGACTGTGAACCGTTAACACATAAAGGAATTGTGCCCTCAACATGACGGGTGCGATCATACCAGCACTAATGCACCGGATCCTATGAGAACTAAGAAGTTAAGCGTGCTTGGGCGAGAGTAGTACTAGAATGGGTGACCCCCGAGAAGTCCTTGTGTTGCACCCCCCTTTTCAATTTTTTTTGCTTCGGTTTGGGTTGCCAAGATACTTTATTCACCACATTTCTATTATCGAATCCCATGGAACCTTGGGCAAGAGAACTTCGCTTCACGTCGAGGCTAGGCCCGCAAACCGAGGCGCAGGGCTTGTGACTAGGTCTCTGTCGCTCCGATGCCCATAACTTTTGATCCGTAAGGAGTTACGCGGCGCATAGCATAACGTTGCAAAGCTCTCCGACAGCTCTATGACGTCGGCAGCCAGCTTGCTCGTTGTGCCTGTTTTTGGAGCCCAAAATCAAACGTTTTCATCTGTTTCAGGCCACTTTTTTTCTTTTGCTCTGTTTTTCTATCCCGGATCGTAAGTCGTGAGCTGTTAAAAGTACGACAACTCGCGGGACATTAGAGGGCCCTACAATGCGTCGATATCACATCTTGCGAGGATGCTACGTTGTTGAAGCGGACGGGTTGTCGTTAAGCCCATTGGGCCTTCGGAATGGGCCATCTCTCTAGGCTAGGACTGTGAACTGTTAACACATAAAGGAATTGTGCCCTCAACATGGCAGGTGCGATCATACCGGTACTAATGCACCGGATCCCATCAGAACTCCGAAGTTAAGCGTGCTTGGGCGAGAGTAGTACTAGGACTGGTAACCCCCTGGGAAGTCCTCGTGTTGCACCCCCCTTTTCAATTTTTTTTGCTCCGGTTAGGGTTGCCAAGATACTTTATCCACCACATTTCTATTATCGAATCCCACGGCACCTTGGGCTGGACAACTTCACTTCACGTGCACGATGGGCCACCAAACCGAGGGCGTAGCGCCTGTGTCTAGGTCTCCGTTGCTCCAGTGCCCATAACTTTTGATCCGTAAGGAGTTACGCGGCGCATAGCATACCGTTGCAAAAGCTCTCCGAGGGCTCTACGACGGGGGCAGCCAGCTTGTTTGCTGTGCCCATTTTGGGAGCCCAAAATCGAACAATTTCATCCATTTTGGGCCACTTTTCTTCTTTGGCTATGTTCTTCTGTCCCGGATCGTACATCGTGACCTGTTAAAAGGACGACAACCTTACTCGCGGGACATTAGAGGGCCCTACAATGCGTCGATATCACGTCTTGCGCGGATGCTGTGTTGTTGAAGCGGATGGGTTGTCTTTTAGCCCATTGGGCCTTCTAAATGGGCTATCTCTCTAGGCTGGGACTGTGAACAGTTAACACATAAAGGAATTGTGCCCTCAACATGACAGGTGCGATCATACCACCACTAATGCACTGGATCCCATCAGAACTCCGAAGTTAAGCTTGCTTGGGCGAGAGTAGTAGTAGGATGGGCGACCCCTTGGGAAGTCCTCGTGTTGTGTCACGCCCCAACCCGACCTAGACTAGGGTGTGAGCTAAACTTTCAAGTCATTTCGCGTACTTAACTGTTTATGAAGATTTCACACTTAATGTTTTGGCCTAAACTCCAAAATTTCCGGAAAATCAGTAGCATAACGATTGTAATTGAGCTCTTTGGTTTGGCCTAATTCTCTAAACGCCTCAAAATTTTCCAATCTCAATTTCATTTCCAACTAAGTTTTCTATTTAACATCGATTTAAATGACTATTGGTTATCTCGATGTCTCGTTTGATTTATAACCTAGCATGATACTATGTCTCGTTTGTTTGTTTATCCTCGTTACAAAAGTACCTGTTGATCTTAGCTTAAAAACGCGTACCTGTTTAAGATTGGATAGGTTCATTTACTTAGTCCTTACCTAATACGTCGTAACCTATGATAGATACTAGCAGTAATAATAGCAAAACAATCATAGTAGTGTCTAGTGTCTGTCTAGCAATATCAGTACAAACCAAAATTAGACCCCAAATTACAACGGGGGTCTTTTACATTACAACATTGAGCAACATAAAAGAAATAGTCTTCAAGTAGCATGGTTCACAAATAGCCATAAACACGCAAAGCACATAGGAGAGGCAATCACTCCAAGGAATCATCGATAGGCACATCGTCCTCAGGTACATGTTCTTGATCTTCTTCACCTGAGATGATGAAAGAGGGTGAGTCCTTATGAACTCAGCAAGGGGGAACGAGAAATAGGTTTTGAAACTCATTTTCCGGTTCAACTTATGAAATCCTTTTGCAAGCGTGAATATAACACTAATATTAGTACAGGAACAGAAATACCAGTCTTTCCTCCCCGAGGTTCTCTAGGAACCAAGCGAGAGTACTTATACATATAGTAAAAAGGATACAGTGAGCTTTTGCTCTCAGATTAGTTCCAGAATTAGTTGTTGCAGCTAACTTCAAATCACCCCCTTAACACGCCAGGTGGGTGTACTCCGAATCTACCCCGAAATCCTACGACCCAACTCTCCAAGGAAGTCTAGCCCCCAAGCGAGAGAGGGAATGGGACAGTGGTAGTCACGGGTGCACCGGCAAGTCCGATGCCGCCCGGTGTGCGTGATCGCTACCACGCCGACAGGAAAAGTTGCAACCTTGTATGCAGTGCACATTCATGACATGTAATATATCACATTAGGAGGACAACAAAGTAGGTTGCCTCCAGACAGTCATAAGATTGCACATTGACCATGTCACGCCCCGACCCGACCCCACAAAAGGCCAAGCCTGGACCCGACACACGGATGGAGCCTCCTCTGTACCGTGAACGTTCCGAAAACCCTAAAATCAACATAATACTCGAGAACCACAACATTCATTTAAGACAAGCCAACATTCTTTTAGAAAACATACATCTTTTCATTAACAACTTTCCAATCCAAAATGCCATGCATACTACACAATTATTTATGTCACTAAACATTTAACCATTAGCATGCATTTCCTTACTAGTCACATGAGTGTATATTTACACCATTACAACCTTTAATCCTTTACAACATAAGACCATCTAGGCCTCAAAATAGATACTACATACAAGGCTACAAGCCTCAAAATAAGCGACAACCAAATATTAAACACATCATGCATGGCTCGCACAAAAGTTTGGCAACAAACCACTAGCAAAGCAAAGAAGTGCTATCACGGAAACACCTCCACCTGCTCTTCCTCCTCTATTACCTCAATAGGGTCAGATTCAACTACTCCTGTAAAAATATATTATAGAAAGGAATGAGCAAAAACTATTGCTCAGCGAGGGCAATTGGTCTCAAGGACGGAGATGAGAGGACTATGCAATGCAATTAGCCAAGCAATTCATACAAATATCATATAGAGATACAAACAAAGCCATCAATAAAGTAAGGCAAGTATTAAAACTGTAAACACTCATTCAAAGGATACGATACTCTTTTCACGAGCAACTTTCAAACACGAATTGGATGACGACGCGCCGGCCCAAACCACCTTATAACACTAGTTTGGAATACCTCGGAAGCATCCATCAATCTACGACCCAAATCTCCCTGGGAGGCAACCCAAGCGAGAAGAGGGAATAGCCATGGAGCTAGAGCAACCAACACTGGCAACCCGAGGCTACCCAGAGAGGCCCATCACTCACGCGCTAGACACTATACAATGCAAGACTCAATACGAGGCGATAAACGAGCAATAAAGCCACACGTGAGAGAATAACAAAGTAGGTTACTCTCGCACGCAATAGCAACAGTTGATAAGTATTTCAATCAGAATCAATTCAAACAAGTATATCAAGCAACCCTAAGCATTCTATAGGCATAATATCAAGATAACAAGCAAAATCACAAATCGACCCCAACTATCAAAACACTACCATTTCCAAACGAGCAACGAGTTCTGGAAACCGACTTCGCCAATCCTCCTAGGTCACCATAAGGCACGTCTAAAGACCCCGAAACCCTACTTAACCCTAGAAATCACACAAAGTCCCGATTTTCCCCTTTGTTCGTTTGAACTACAACTATATCAACCAAACACCCAACCAATGCCATAATCGCACCAAAAGTGCTTCCATGGCCTCCCGAAACAATGGCAACACGCAAAACAAGAAAACGCTAAAGTCGACCTAAACGACCCCGACTTTTACCAAGGCATTTTTCTTAATTTTTTCCATTACGCAACCTAAACAAACCATGCATTTAAGCATTCTAGCATACCTAGCACATTTTTACATCAACAGAAAGCATAACAACGCAACTTTATCGTTTCAAGGGTTTACTATTCATAAACTACTATTCAACAACCAATTTAAATTGCAATCTCAACATTTAACTGCAAAAAATATTAAAAAGCTATAAATACATGTTCTACAATTGGCAAGGAACATTCTAGAAGTATCAAAATGATTTAAACAACAATCTACGGATAAATCTCAAAAATCAAAAAGTTGACATACATATCATTTAAATGCGCAAATAACGTGCTTCCCTCACCTTAGGCACTCCTAGTCGCTAGGAAAACAACGCTGGTTGCCTCGGAAACTACCCAGCACGAGCTCACGCGAAGATTGAACGATTGGAAGGTTGAAATTTTTTTTTCTTTTCCCTCTTGTTTCGGCCTGGTTGTTCTCTGATTTTAGCTTTTCTTTTTTTTTTTTGCGTTGTTTAGCTTATTTAAGGTGACAACTTAGTCAATAGCTCAAACCCTCGGTCAACCACGTAAATGTTGGTGAGTTTGCCTTATTTTCAGGCATTTTACGCTAAAGTAAGTATCAGTAAATTAATTTTAGCTAACAACAAGTAAAACATCAATTTTAAGTCATCTAAATACTAGTTTCACTATTTGTTGAGGACTAGAAAACACTCTCTAGCTATCGCTCCCGAAATGCAATGCACTTTGCGACAACAAAGAATTAACTATTAAATCTCAAAGAATCTAAGAAAATGTAATTTTCAAAATAATAAACAAGAAATTTTCACATTCCGGGCTCGGGTACTACACCCTCTCCCCCTTAAAATAATTGCGCCCACGCAATTTCTTACATGGTCAACAAACAACTCCGGATACTGATTCTGAACCTGGTCCTCTCTTTCCCAAGTCGCTTCCTCAAACCCATGATGATTCCACAGAACCTTTACTAACGAAAAACTCTTTTTTCGAAGCTCATGAACCTTTCGATCCACAATTCGAATCGGTTTCTCTTCATAGGACAACTTTTCTTCAATCTGCAAAGGCTCTGGTTCAAGTACATGTGAAGGGTCTGGATGGTATTTTCTTAACATTGACACATGGAACACATCGTGCAGTCTCGTCAAGCTCGGAGGTCAAGCTAACCGATAAGCCAAATGACCTACCTTTTCAGTGATCTCATACGGACCCACATACCTGGGACTACGTTTCCCGCTCTTACCGTGTCGAATCAATCCCTTTAGAGGAGAAATCTTAAGAAATACCCAATCTCCCAAATCAAATTCAAGATCCCGACGGTGTTTATCTGCATAACTCTTCTGACATCTCTGAGCTGTAAGCATACGCTGGCGAATAAGGTGAACATTATCCACCATCTTAATCATCTCAGGTAACACAGTTGGATCAACTGTTCTCATTTCTCCAACCTCTTCCCAATACAATGGGGATCTGCATTTACGACCATACAACGCCTCGTAGGGAGCCATACCTATAGTAGATTGATAACTATTATTGTAGGCGAACTCCGCTAAAGGCAAAAACTTCTCCCAATTCTTCCCAAAGTCTAGCACACATGCTCGAAGCATGTCTTCAAGATCCTGATAGTTCTCTCAGACTGGCCATCGGTGTGTGGATGATATGCAGTACTGAAGGTCAACTTAGTTCCCATGGCCTCTTGCAACTTCTGCCAAAAACGAGATCTAAATCTTGAATCTCTATATGACACTATACTCTGTGGCACACCATGCAGTCTCACAATATTAGCAACATAAAGCTCAGCTAGTTTATCAAGGCTATCCTATTTGTTCACGGGAATAAAAATGTGTAACTTTAGTCAAGCGGTCCACAACAACCCAAACAGAATAACATCCTCTCGGAGATCTAGGAAGATCGGTCACAAGGTCCATTGTTATATGCACCCACTTCCATTGCGGAATCGACAACGGCTATAGAAGCCCGGCTGGCCTCTGATGCTCAACTTTAACCCTCTGACAAGTCAAACATCTAGATACATACCCAGCAATCTCCCTCTTCATATTGTTCCACCAGAAGTGTTGTTTCAAATCTCTATACATTTTAGTACTGCCTGGGTGAACCGTATACCTCGAATTATATGCCTCGGACAGAATCTCATTCTTCAAAGTCGGATCACCAGGAACACACACCTTGTCCCTGAATCTGAAGATACCATTTGCATGTAATTTAAACTCCGACTCTCCCCCTTTTGATTTTTCTTGGATTTTCAAGATGTGAGGATCAGTCTTCTGAGCCTCTCTGATCTGTGCTAGCAACCCTGACTGAATCTGCAAACTAGCAAATCGAATCCCTACCTCAGTAGCTTCTAGCTTCCATGAACAAATTTCTTCCAAAGTCTCCCAATCCTTGATAATCAAGCTTGCAACAGTAGCCTTTCGGCTCAAAGCATCAGCAACAACATTTGCCTTACCTGGCACGTAGTTAATAGAACAGTTGTAACCACTCAATAGCTCTAGCCATCTCCGCTGCCTCATATTCAAATCCTTCTGTGAAAACAAATACTTGAGACTCTTGTGGTCAGTAAAAATTTCAAATCTGCTACCACAAGTAGTGACGCCAGTTCTTCAAAGCAAACACAACTGCAGCTAACTTAAGGTCGTGTGTAGGGTAATTGACTTCATATGGTTTCAACTTCCTAGAAGCATAGGCAATCACCTTACCATTCTGCATTAAAACATAGCCCAAACCTTCTTTAGATGCATCACTGTAGACAACAAAGTTTTCTGTTCCTTCAGGTAAAGCTAGTATAGGAGCTGTAGTTAGTCTCTTCTTCAATTCTTGGAAACTGGATTCACATTTGGCATCCCAGTTGTAAGCAACTTTCTTTCGAGTCAACTGGGTTAAAGGCCCAGAAATTTTGGAAAACTCTTTAACAAACCTCCAGTAGTAACCTGCCAACCCAAGAAAACTCCGAATCTCTAACACCGTCTCAGGTCTCTTCTAGGATGAAACAACTCCAATCTTAGCTGAGTCCACTGAAATCCCTTGATCTGAAATGATATGGCCTAGAAAAGATATCTGATTCAACCAGAATTCACACTTGCTGAATTTTGCAAAAAGCTTGTTTTCCTGCAAAGTTTGTAGCACAATCTTCAAATGTTGTTCATGTTGAGCCTCATTCTTCGAGTACACTAAAATGTCGTCAATAAAGATCACGACAAACTGATCAAGATAAGGTCAAAAAACTCTTTGCATTAAGTCCATGAATGCGGCTGGTGAATTCGTCAATCCAAACGGCAATACAACAAATTCATAGTGGCCATATCTAGTCCTAAATGCCATCTTTGGTATATCGTCACTCTGAATTCTGAGTTGATAGTAACCCTGCCTCAAATCAAATTTGGAGTAAACACTCGCACCCTGCAACTGGTCAAACAATTCTTCAATCAACGGCAAGGGGTATTTGTTCTTAATCGTGACTTGATTAAGTCCCCTGTAATCAATACATAACCGTAGCGTCCCGTCTTTCTTTCTTACAAACAACACAGGCGCACCCCACGGCGAAGAACTAGGTTGTATAAACCCTTTCTCAAGCAAGTTCTGAAGCTGAATTTTTAATTCCTGAAGTTCAGCCGATGCCATTCTATAAGGACTCCTAGAAATTGGCGCAGTGCCTGGCACAAGATCAATTACAAATTCAATCTCCCTATTCGGTGGTAAACCTGGTAATTCCTCGGGAAATACACCAGGGAAGTCTCTAACAATCGGAACCTCATTCAAATTCAACTTATCAGTAGACTGATTGATCAAATAAGCTAAGTAATCTTCACAACCTTTATTCAACAACTTAGAAGTCTTGATCGCTGATAAAAGAGGAATTCGGGAAGCCCTGCAATTCCCAGCAATCTCCAGTACCGGTAGGTCAGGAATCTGAAGATAAACAATCTTTGTTCTACAATCCAACTGAGCATAATATTTCCCCAACCAGTCCATTCCCAAAATGATTTCAAAGTCACGGAATGGCAATATAATTAAATCAGCAGGAAATTTACGGTTCTCAATGCATATATCACAAGATTTGCAAATAGACTCTGTAACAAATTTTGCACCTAAAGGTGTACTAACTTCAACTTCATGCGACAGTTTATCAATGCAAACATTCACAGATCGTGCACATGCAGGAGTTATAAACGAATGTGTAGCTCCGGGATCAATCAAAACTTTAACTGGCTGAGTATTGAGAAGAAAGGTACCTTCCACTATAGCTGTAGTATCGGGTAGCTCCTCTGCATCCAGTGCAAAGACCCTAGCCTGAACCCTCTGTGCTGGACGTGCACCTGCAGCCCTATTCTGAACACCCTGGCCTCCAGTACGGCCCTGAACATTGTTATACTTAGGGCAATCTCTCACCCTATGGTCATCACTCCCACAACCTGTGCATTTACCACTCTTTCTCCAACAATTAGCCTCAATATGCCCCGATCGATTACAATAGTTACACTGCTGATTTTGCTTTACAACAGTGTTTCCTGTAGGTGCTGGGGCTCTGACAGTAGTAGGAACTGTACCTCCCTGCTGAGGCCTAGTCACAACTGGCCTAGCCTGAATCTGATGTTGTGGCTGATACGGACGTTGCTGAGGAACCTGTGCAGAAGTCTGATACTGCCTCGGCTGACTCTGGCTGCTCTGGCCCAAATACTGTTTCTTACTCGGCTGGCTGCTCTCAGCTATCATCTCAGCCTTTCATTTCTCAAACTTCGAGGCTGCATGGAATGCCTCGGGAAAAGTAGTGTAGGTCTGCCCAGTCAAATGCAACTGAATATCCATTCTCAGCCCACGAACAAACCTATGAATCATCCTCCTAGCTGGCTGTACCAGCTCAGGCATATACCTCGACAGGCTAACAAACCTAGCCTCATACTGTGCAACAGTCATGTTTCCCTGCTTCAGGGCCACAAACTTGTCCTCCCGCCTTTCCATAGCCATCTCGGGAATGCACTTGTCCCGAAACTCACTCACAAAATCATCCCACAAATGTGGTACATCCTCACAGTCCCACCTCCTCCTGACATTATTCCACCACTGCTCTGCATCACCCTCAAACAGGAATGACGCATAATCTATTCTTGACTCATCAGTGTACCTCAAAGCGGTGAAAATTTTCTCAACACGATTAATCCATCTCTCGGCTGCCTCATCATCTAGCTCTTCGAAGAACTTACCCGGCTCGTGCCTCAGAAATTTCTCCAACTAATTATTCTCAACTCTATACCCCTGTCCACTTGGATTAGCTTGATTTCCCTGGGGATTATTATTCCTGTCATGCCTCTGCTCATGCAGCACCTAGGTAATCCAGTCAACTGCAGTAGTCATAGTAGCCATAAACTGTTCAGGCAACGGTTGCTGACCCTATTATGCTGCCTCTTCATCTGACCCTAGACCTTGAGTACCACGACGTGGCGGCATAGTAGAAATTTCACAATAGCTGGCAACATTTAAAAGCAGTTTATAGACAGAAATATAGCACATAAGATTAGATAACACTCAAGTCAATAACAATCAAACATTCTAACACGCAATTCACATAACACAAGATTGACATGCCAAACTAATTCACTTTAAACACATAAGCACTCTAAGTTCACAAAGTCATGCTATAACATTTTCTTTCCACTTAACAATCATACAATAACACTCTAGCATTTTGGACCTTTACCCCACAGACCGAGAAACATATCCCCGCTCATGCAAGACTATCATGCTCTGATACAACCTAAAGATGTCACGCCCCGACCCGACCCCGCAAAAGGCCAAGCCCCGACCCAACACACGGACAGAGTCTCCTCTGTACCGTGGACGTTCCGAAAACCCTAAAATCAACATAATACTCGAGAAACCACAACATTCATTTAAGACAAACCAACATTCTTTTAGAAAACATACATCTTTTCATTAACAACTTTGCAACCCAAAAATGATATGCATACTACACAATTATTTATGCCACTAAACAATTAACCATTAGCATGCATTTCCTTACTAGTCATATGAGTATATATTTACAACATTACAACCTTTAATCCTTTACAACATAAGACCATCTAGGCCTCAAAATAGATACTACATACAAGGCTACAAGCCTCAAAATAAGCGACAACCAAGCATTAAACACATCAAGCATGGCTCGCACAAAAGTCTGGCAACCAACCACCAGCAAAGCAAAGAAGTGCTATCACGGAAACACCTCCACCTGCTCCTCCTTCTCTATTACCTCAACAGGGTCTGCTTCAACTACTCCTGTAAAAATATAGTATAGAAAGGAATGAGCAGAAACTATTGCTCAGCGAGGGCAATTGGTCTCAAGAACGGAGATGAGAGGAGTATACAATGCCATTAGCCAAGCAATTCATACAAATATCATATAGAGATACAATAAGCCATCAATAAAGCAAGGCAAGTATTTAAAACTGTAAACACTCATTCAAAGGATACGATACTCTTTTCACGAGCAACTTTCAATCACGAATTCGATGACGATGCGCCGGCCCAAACCACCTTATAACACCAGTTTGGAATACCCCGGAAGTATCCATCAATCTACGACCCAAATTTCCCTGGGAGGCAACCCAAGTGAGAAGAGGGAATAGCGACGGAGCTAGAGCAATCAACACTGGCAACCTGAGGCTACCCAGAGAGGCACATCACTCACGCGCGGGACACTATGCAATTCAAGACTCAATACAAGGCGATAAACGAGCAATGAAGGCACACGTGAGAGAATAACAAAGTAGGTTACTCTCGCATGCAATAGCAACAGTTGATAAGTATTTCAATCAGAATCAATTCAAACAAGTATATTAAGCAACCCTAAGCATTCTATAGGCATAATATCAAGAAAACAAGCAAAATCACAAATCGGCCCCAACTATCAAAACACTACCATTTCCAAACGAGCCACGAGTTCTGGAAACCAACTTCGCCAATCCTCCTAGGTCACCATAGGGTACGTCTAAAGACCCCGAAACCCTACTTAACCCTAGAATTCACGCAAAGTCCCAATTTCCCCCTTTGCTCATTTGAACTACAACTATATCAACCAAACACCCAACCAACGCCATAATCGCACAAAAAGTGCTTCCATGGCCTCCCGAAACAATGCCAACACGCAAAACGAGAAAATGCTAAAGTAGACCTAAACGACCCTGACTTTCACCAAGGCATTTTTCTCAATTTTTTCCATTACGCAACCTAAAAAACCATGCATTTAAACATTCTAGCATACCTAGCACATTTTTACATCAACAGAAAGCATAACAGCTCAACTTCATCATTTCAAGGGTTTACTATTCACAAACTACTATTCAACAACCAATTTAAATTGCAATCTCAACATTTAACCGAAGAAAATGTTAAAAAGCTATAAATACATGTTCTACAATTGGCAAAGAACATTCTAGAAGCATCAAAATGATTTAAACAACAATCTACGAATAAATCTCAAAAATCAAAAAGTTGACATACATATCATTTAAATGCGCAAATAACGTGCTTCCTTCACCTTAGGCACTCCTAGTCGCTAGGAAAACAACGCTGGTTGCCTCGGAAACCACCCCGCACGAGCTCACGCGAAGATTGAACGATTGGAAGGTTGAAATTTTTTTTTTCTTTTCCCTCTTGTTTCGGCCTGCTTGTTCTTTGATTTCAGCTTTTTTATTTTTATTTTGCATTGTTTAGCTTATTTAAGGTGACAACATAGTCAATAGGTCAAACCCTTGGTCAACCACTTAAAAATTGGTCAATTTGCCTTATTTTCATGCATTTTAAGCTAAAATAACTATCATTAAATTAATTTTAGCTAACAACAAGTCAAACATCAATTTTAAGTCATCTAAATACTAGTTTCATTATTTGTTGAGAACTAGAAAACACTCTCTAGCTATCGCTCCCGAAATGCAATGCACTTTGCGACAACAAAGAATTAACTATTAAATCTCAAAGAATCTAAGAAAATATAATTTTCAAAATAATAAACAAGAAATTTTCACATTCCGGGCTCGGGTACTGTAGACCAAGTAAACAGGCAGGGCACGATAAAACATGTAATTTCACTTGAAAGGCATATAGAGTTATATGAACATTAAACAGGCAGTCACCTAACACATGTAAATCAAGCCATATAACTCATTACGAAGTCCACGTGATCAATTAATAAGATTATTCAACATGCAATAACATCTACATGGGTTCGGGCGCAAGAAAAGCCTATTTGTCAACATGCAATGATCAAAATCACATTTAGGACTATAAAGGCATTTACGGCAGCCTACTAAACATATAATTCCACACAATATCCAAATGATCAACACTTAGCAAAACTACATAGTCATTAGAGTTTCCATTTCGTGCATATTCGTGCAATTTGAGCCTCAAACCAACTCAAAGTCAATCTCAAGCAATGCATCATTTAATTCAACATCCTCAAACATTCAAAACAGTCCACACAACATCCCGAAGCTACAATCCCAAGCATTTAATTCAATAAGAGGAGTCACAACAATTTTTCTAAGCATAACACTAAGTGAAACCCTTACTGCAATAGGCTGTTTTCTCACAATAATTAAGATAAGCAAAAAATCTCCAATTCCAGTGAATAAGATGTCAAATTAAAGCTTAAGAAGTGAAATAAAATCAGAACAAACCTTGCATCATTTGGAGTTCGAGATCATTAGTTATAGCCGAAATAGTGGGATAGCACAAAACTGTCCAGATTTGCACACATTTCGATAATTGACGTTTTTGAGATCCTTAGGGTCAGATTTATCCTTAGTCCATTTCTGACAAATATGTCCAGAACTGAAAAATATTGCAGCACACCAAATTTCATGCATTTTGGATATCCTTACTAAGTCAAATCTGGTTCGTTCTACAAGGTCAGTGCATCTGTCAAAACCTGCTTCATTTTTCCAGATTTCCAGATTTGGACACATTTTAAAGAGCTGCCATTTTGAGGACCTTAGACTCAAAATTAGCTTTGGCCTATTTCTGCGAAAAATGTTCAAAACTGTCCAAACTAGGCATCCACCAATTTTCATGCATTTTCAACATCATTTTCCTAGAAAAACTTACCTTGAAACAAACTGGTCAGAGAGCTGTCAACAATCCGACTTCACCTATCATCACTTTCAAGCCAAGATCTTGCCATGCATGGTTGCAAAAGCTTATGAACGAACATACAACTCAAGTACATAAGCAACGCCATACATTTATGAGCATGCATGTGGATTTTTGAAGGATTTTCAAAAGGTTTTAGCCCTCACCTTAGCAAATCAACAAGAAGATGCACAAAACTTGATGAAGCACAATTTTCTTCTTCTTCCTTGCTTAGCCAACACACCACCCGATTTCTCTCTATTTTTCCTAGTTTAGTGGGCAAGTTCTTAGTACATGCATGTGGTAAGAACAAGAAGAAAAGAAATGGAACCTAGTAAACTCACCAAGGCCAAAAATGGTGACTCAAAAAGCTTGCATGTGTGATTCTTGCATCCTAGCTTGCTTGGGTGAGTTCCTTTGCTTGTGGCTTGTCTTGATTAACCATATGATGATGAAGATGAGCTAAGGGATGAAGAAACTCAGCCCAAAACCGAGATGGAGAGAGAAGAATGAGAGGGAGAGAGAAATGTGAGGAGAATGAGAGAAATGAAAGAAAAATGAGGCTTTTGCAAAAGTTTATACATGGGTTCGGCCTTGAGCTTAGAAATTCTGATTTTTATGTCTTCAAGAGGCATTTTGAAATTCCTAGCATGGGCAAGGAGCACTTGGTCGAAAATGGTGTGCATTGGGTAGGGTTTTGGGGCTATTTTTTATGCATTTGTGTCATAATATGTCATAGATTGTCTAGGAATTATATTGAATTAAGCAAAGCAATCACAAAGCTCACACAGTGGGCAGCCAAGGCATGTAGAAATATGATTTCTTTTGTCATCTTTGAGCATTATTTAATTGTGTGTTGGAAGTGCAAAAAGAATAAGGAATAAAGAATGTTTAGTGTTTAGTGTTTTGTCTTGTAGTGAGTTTAAATATAATATTTAGGTGTTACTGGATTTTGTAGAGATTTGAATTACGATTATTTTATAGTTTAGTGCTTTGTGTAGGATTCTTTATCGATTAGCGTACGGGCACGCTTTTCTATGTCTATGGAATGCACTACGAGATAGACACGAACTACGAGGTACAACACGTATTTCAAGACTAAGGCACATACGTCAAGATAAGTGCACGGATTCTAATGCTAACACACGCAACCCTAGGTGAATGAACATAGACCAAAATAAGGCACGTAATTCAATGCAAGGTACACAAAATGAACACAATTCTTAAACCTAAGTCAAGGCACGCAAATCTAGGTTAGGACACACGAAATGAGGTATCGCATGCTAATCGAGGTCGGGGCACGTAAGTCGAGGATTAGGGCACATAATTCTAAGTCAAGGCACGTATGACGACGCATGCATGAAAACCAAGACATGGCACGTAATCCAAGGTCATTCATATCATTCTTGGTCTATGGCACGCAAATCAAGGAAACACATGTTATTCGGGGTCGGGCCTCACATTCTCCCTTCCTTAAAAGAATTTCGTCCTGAAATTCATTCTTGTCTATTGAGGTCATTTAGACGGATTCCGACCATTGTTATTTTCCAACTCCGGGTTGTCCTTTGCTCTGTGATCTTTCTTACCACAACGAATTCACTTCCTAGCTTTCTCCAATCATTTAATTCGGTGTGACCCCTACATTTACAGTTCGTTCCTTTGAACAACTCTATTTTCTCCAATTGATCTTAAGGTCGAGTTCATTAACTAAGGTTAGAATCTCCAAACATAGTCATCAAAGCTGCATTGGTATTCTAACAATATAACTATAATTCCAAAATCATGACTCATGTTGTATCAATCTCACATTCATACCTCAAAAGGAATTCCATGATCCTAGGGTGACATACGCTAATTTCAAGATGATAGGTCTATATCCGATTTACATATCCTATCTACTAGCTTCAAAATTGTTAGCACGTAGGACATACACATGTTATGGATTATTCCCACGATGTGACCCCATTTTCAGGTTGAACTCACCAAACAAACTAATTCATGTCAAGTCGTCATCTATCGATAGTATCATAGTTCTTATCTTGAAGGTACATTGGATTAGTAAATCTTCTAATGACTAGTCTTCCGGTTATAAGCTCCTATTCACTAACATCCTTTCCCAACTTCATTAACCTTCACGCTCGTAATCAAGGAGAAAGAACGTTGAGATTCATTAAACGCGAATTATAAGGTTTATTAAGTATCACCAACAAATGCCATTGAAATTGCATGGGTAAACTGATCATGTTGCACTAGTTCAACTCCTACAAGTAAATTCATCAACCCGTAATCCACAATTTATTTCCTTATTCAAATCCCTATCTTCAAGTCACGAGCCTTCAGAATTTCTTTAATTTTAACCAAGACTCCTAAGGTGAATAGTTTCAATCTCAAATAAATTTCACTCACCTCAATCCAAGGTTATGTCATACTTAAGGAGACAATAGTCCTACTCACTTAGCGAACTAGTCATTCCTTTGAACATTTAATGCCCGCCAATATATCTTCAACATTAATGTTACTAAGCTAGGTTCATAGCCATGTAAGTGAGATCAATTCTCTACTAGGTTACCGGTCGTACAACAATAATCCTAGGACTATAAATGAGTACCGAAATGATCTAGCTCATAAGATCCTTACCATACTAATCCAAGTAGCTTGTTACACAAAATAACTTCAAGGCCGTGTCAACATAAGAATTATAACCACAATATAATCTAATAGAACTTCAAAAGTAGTCAACGACTCATTTAACTATTACTACAAGATCCGCCCTCCATTTAACGACCACGATTCGAAGTCTACCAACAGCTAGTTTCTAGACGTGAAACGGTGCACATAATACGGTTGTCTAATAGCAGTCTCTTGGGTCATCATTACTCTAATTCATCTCTATCTTAACTATATGGAATCTTACTCTCTTCATTTACATGTTCAACTAGCTAAGAGCATCAAGTCTCAATGACCTTAGGTCCTAGGGTTCACCATGAATCATCATGCATACTCACTATTAGCTATTTAGGATTACTAATCATATCCTAACGACTCCACTTTGCTACTAGATGCTTTAATATCATTTCCATGGTTTATATACTAGGTCCATCGTCTTACTTCGCATAATCACAACTAAATCCAAGGGGCAACAATTTGATACCATGATTCTTAATATCACCAATCTCCAACTTAGGACCTTAGCAACATTAGTCATCTAATACATAATTCAATACCTTACACTTCTATTCGACCTAACATTTAGGTGTAGTATTCCGAATACGAGTTCTAGTTACGCGAATTCCTCGATTCCGACATCCCTATATCTTGTTATACTAAAGATTCATCAACCTTGTTAAACTTAGTCTCCAGAGTTGCCTACATGTCTTGAGGTTATCCATTGTTAAGTTACTTAAACACATTATTCACGCCTTAATAATCTAACCCCTATCGTCAATTTCCACGAGTTCATCTCTTAATTTATAGGTCACAATCTTACCATTGAATGAACTTGAAACTCGTTAATATACACCTTATTAGGTTCAACGATGCTTAATTCCAATCAAGTAAGGATTCAATCATATAAATAGTCTATTATACCATTTCAAGATATAAGAATTTGATTCAAAAGAAACTCCTAAGTCAAACTTCCATTATAAGCACATGAACATATATATACTACTCCACATGTCCAATAGTATATTCTTATATATAAGGAAAGTTGTATGTCCTTAACATTTATTCTTGAACCACAATGAGAACGGTTTATTGGAATCAAAACTTCATAGCCATAAAATTGATAACTTAATCATAGGTATGAGTGTTCCAAAGATAAGGGGATAACTTTACCTCAACATTTATACATGTGCTACGCATTTTATATATGTATATCCAATAATACATACGATACATCGAGTACCTGTGAAGATGCAATAAATCTCTAACCGAGCCTTTTCGTTCGTCCTGCACAAATTCACTTCCCTGAAAGTCCTAATCCTAACTATCTATATGTATAAACAGTCATTCACAGTTATATAACATGCACATATATCAAGGAAAGAGTATAAAAGCATGCATGCATCATTGAGAATGTGTCAGTGTGCATGATACAGAGTACATATGGTCCACAAAGGCACATAATATTCGATACTTAAAGCAATTAAAGCACATTAGCACATATTAACACATACAAACAAGACATCATAATTACTTTAGGGCTTCTACCTACGGTCCGAGAGTTGAACCCGACTAACGCCTAGTTAGTAAACTAAGCTCTGATACCATTCTACTAAGGTGTCATGCCCCAACCCAACCTATAGAGGCTAGACTAGGGTGTGAGCTAAACTTTCAAGTCATTTCGCGTACTTAAATGTTTATGAATATTTCACACTTAATGTTTTGGCCTAAACTCCAAAATTTCTAGAAAACTGTCAGCATAACGGCTGTAATTGAGCTCTTTGGTTTGGCCTAATTCTCTAAACGCCTCAAATTTTTCCAACATCAATTTCGTTTCCAACTAAGTTTTCTATTTAACATCGATTTAAATGCCTATTGGTTATCTTGATGTCTCGTTTGATTAGTAATCTAGCATGATACTATGACTCGTTTGTTTGTTTATCCTCGTTACAAAAGTACCTGTTGATCTTAGCTTAAAAGCGTGTACCTGTTTAAGATTGGATAGGTTCATTTACTTAGTCCTTACCTAATACGTCATAACCTATGATAGATACTAGCAGTAATAATGTGAAAACAATCATAGTAGTGTCTAGTATCTGTCTAGCAATATCAGTACAAACCAAAATTAGACCACAAATTACAATGGGGGTCTTTTACATTACAACATTGAGCAACATAAAAGAAATAGTCTTCAAGTAGCATGGTTCACAAATAGCCATAAACACGCAAAGCACATAGGACAGGCAATCACTCCAAGGAATCATCGATAGGCACATTGTCCTCAGGTACCTGTTCTTGATCTTCTTCACCTGAGATGATAAAAGAGGGTGAGTCCTTATGAACTCAGCGAGGGGGAACGAGAAATAGGTTTTGAAACTCATTTTCCGGTTCAACTTATGAAATCCTTTTGCAAGCGTGAATATAACACTAATATCAGTACAGGAACAGAAATACCAGTCTTTCCTCCCCGAGGTTTTCTAGGAACCAAGCGAGAGTACTTATACACATAGTAAAAAGGTTACAGTGAGCTTTTGTTCTCAGATCAGATTCAGAATCAGTTGTTGCGGCCGACTTCAAATCATCCCCTTAACACGCCAAGTGGGTGTACTCCGGATGTACCCCGAAATCCTACAACCCAACTCTCTGAGGAAGTCTAGCCCCCAAGTGAGAGAGGGAATGGGACAGTGGTAGTCACGGGTGCACCAGCAAGCCCGATGCCGCCCGGTGTGCGTAATCGCTACCACGCCGACAGGAAAGGTTGCAACCTTGTATGCAGTGCACATTTATGACATGTAATATATCACATTAGGAGGACAACAAAGTAGGTTGCCTCCGGACAGTCATAAGATTGCACATTGACCAAGTAAACAGGCAGGGCACGATAAAACAGGTAATTTCACTTGAAAGGCATATAGAGTTATATGAACATTAAACGGGCAGCCATGTAACACATGTAAATCAAGCCATATAACTCATTACGAAGTCCACGTGATCAAGTAATAAGATTATTCAACATGCAATAACATCTACGTGGGTTCGGGCGCAAGAAAAGCCTATTTGTCAACATGCAATGATCAAAATCACATTTAGGACTATAAAGGCATTTACGGGCAGTCTACTAAACATATAATTCCACACAATATCCAAATGATCAACACTTAGCAAAACTACCTAGTCATTAGGGTTTCCCTTTCGTGTATATTCGCGCAATTTGAGCCTCAAACCAACTCAAAGTCAATCTCAAGCCATGCATCATTTAATTCAACATCCTCAAACATTCAAAACAGTCCACACAACATCCCGAAGCTACAATCCCAAGCATTTAATTCAACAAGAGGAGTCACAACAATTATTCTAAGCATAACACTAAGTGAAACCCTTACTGATATAGGCTGTTTTCTCACAATCATTAAGATAAGAAAACAATCTCCAATTCCAGTGAATAAGATGTAAAATTAAAGCTTAAGAAGTGAACTAAAATCAGAAACAAACCTTTCATCATTTGGAGTTCGAGATCATTAGTTATAGCCGAAACAGTGGGATAGCACAAAACTGTCCAAATTTGCACACATTTCGATAATTGACGTTTTTGAGGTCCTTAGGGTCAGATTTAGCCTTAGTCCATTTCTGACAAAAATGTCCAGAACTGAGCATTCTTGTAGTAAACCAAATTTCATGAATTTTGGATATCATTTACTAAGTCAAATCTGGTTCGTTCTACAAGGTCAGTGCATCTGTCAAAACCTGCTTCATTTTTCCAGATTTCCAGGTTTGGACACATTTTAAAGAACTGCCATTTTGAGGACATTAGAGTCAAAATTAGCTTTGGTCTATTTCTGCGAAAAAGATTCAAAACTGTCCAAAATAGTCACCTACCAGTTTTCATGCATTTTCAACATCAGTTTCCTAGCAAAACATACCTCTAAACAAACTGGCCAGAGAGCTGTCAACAATCCGACTTCACCTATCATCACTTTCAAGCCAAGATCTTGCCATGCATGGTTGCAAAAGCTTATGAACGAACATATAACTCAAGTACAGAAGCAAATAAATAAATTTATGAGCATGCATGTGGATTTTTGAAGGATTTTCAAAAGGTTTTAGCCCTCACCTTAGAAAATCAACAAGAAGATGCACAAAACTTGATGAAGCACAATTTTCTTCTTCTTCCTTGCTTAGCCAAGACACCACCCAATTTCTCTCTATTTTTCCTAGCTTAGTGGCCAAGTTCTTAGTACATGCATGTGGTTAGAACAAGAAGAAAAGAAATGGAACCTAGTAAACTCACCAAGGCCGAAAATGGTGACTCAAAAAGCTTGCATGTGTGATTCTTTCATCCTAGCTTGCTTGGGTGAGTTCCTTTGCTTGTGGCTTGTCTTGATTAACCATATGATGATGAAGATGAGCTAAGGGATGAAGAAACTCAGCCCAAAACCGAGATGGAGAGAGAAGAATGAGAGGGAGAGAGAGAAATGTGAGGAGAATGAGAGAAATGAAAGAAAAATGAGGCTTTTGCAAAAGTTGATGCATGGGTTCGGCCTTGAGCTTAGCAATTCTGATTTTTATGTCTTCAAGAGGCATTTTGAAATTCCTAGCATGGGCAAGGAGCACTTGGTCGAAAATGGTGTGCATTGGGTAGGGTTTTGGGGCTATTTTTTATGCATTTGTGTCATAATATGTCATAGATTGTCTAGGAATAATATTGAATTAAGCAAAGCAATTACAAAGCTCACAAAGTGGTCAGCCAAGGCATGTAGAAATCTGATTTTTTTGTCATCTTTGAGCATTATTTAATTGTGTGTTGGAAGTGCAAAAAGAATAAGGAATAAAGAATGTTTAGTGTTTAGTGTTTTGTCTTGTAGTGAGTTTAAATATAATATTTAGGTGTTAGTGGATTTTGTAGAGATTTGAATTAGGATTATTTTATAGTTTAGTGCTTTGTGTAGGATTCTTTATCGATTAGCGTGCGGGCACGCTTTCCTATGTCTATGGCACGCACTACGAGATAGACACGAACTACGAGGTACAACACGTATTTCAAGACTAAGGCACATACTTCAAGATAAGTGCACAGATTCTAATGCTAACACACGCAACCCTAGGTGAATGAATGTAGACCAAAATAAGGTACGTAATTCAATGCAAGGCACACAAAATGAACACAATTCTCAAACCTAAGTCAGGGTACGCAAATCTAGGTTAGGACACACGAAACGAGGTATCGCACGCTAATTGAGGTCAAGGCACGTAAGTTGAGGATTAGGGCACATAATTCTAAGTCATGGCACGTATGACGATGCATGCACAAAAACCAAGACAGGGCACGTAATCCAAGGTCAGTCATATCATTCTTGGTCTATGGCACGCAAATCAAGGAAACAAAAGTTATTCGGGGTCGGGCCTCACATGTTGCACCCCCCTTTTCAATTTTTTTTGCTCCAATTAGGGTTGCCAAGATACTTTATCCGCCATATTTCTATTATCGAATCCCACGGCACCTTGGGCAAGACAACTTCGCTTCACGTGGAGGCTGGGCTCGCAAACTGAGGGCGTAGGGCTTGTGACTCGATCTCCGTCGCACCGGTGCCCATAACTTTTGATCTGTAAGGAGTTATGCAGCGTACAGCATACCGTTGCAAAGCTCTCTGAGAGTTCTATGACGGGGGCAGCTAGTTTGCTCACTCTGCTCATTTTGGGAGCCTAAAATCGAACGTTTTCATCAGATTCGGTCCACTTTTCTTCTATTGCTCTATTTTTCCGTCTCGGATCGTACGTCGTGAGCTGTTAAAAGGACGACAACCTTACTCGTGGGACATTAGAGGGCCCTACAATGCGTCGATATCACGGCTTGCGAGGATGCTGCGTTGTTGAAGCGGATCGGTTGTCGTTAAGCCCATTAGGCCTTCTCAATGAGCCATCTCTCTAGGCTGCGACTGTGAACCGTTAACACATAAAGGAATTGTGCCCTCAACATGACAGGTGCGATCATACCAGCACTAATGCACCGGATCCCATCAGAACTCCGAAGTTAAGCGTGCTTGGGCGAGAGTAGTACTAGGATGGGTGACCCCCTGGGAAGTCCTCGTGTTGCACCCACCTTTTAAATTTTTTTTCCTCCGGTTAGGGTTACCAAGATACTTTATCCACCACATTTCTATTAGTGAATCCCACGGCACCTTGGGCACGACAACTTCGCTTCACGTGGAGGCTAGGCAAGCAAACCGAGGGCGCAGGGCTTGTGACCAGGTCTCCGTCTCTCCGATGCCCATAACTTTTGATCCGTAAGGAGTTACGTGACGAACAACATACTGTTGCAAAGCTCTCCGAGAGCTCTACGATGGGGGTAGCCAGCTTGCTCGCTGTGCCTATTTCTAGAGTCCAAAATTGAATGTTTTCATCAGTTTTGGGCTACTTTTCTTCTTTTGCTATGTTTTTTCATCCCGAATCGTACGTCGTGAGCTGTTAAAAGGACAACAACCATACTCGCAAGACATTAGAGGGTCCTACAACGCGTCGATATCACGTCTTGTGAGGATGCTGCGCTGTTGAAGCAGATGGGCCGTCGTTAAGCACATTGGGCCTTCTGAATGGGCCATCTCTCTAGGCTGGGATTGTGAACCATTAACACATAAAGGAATTGTGCCCTCAACATTACGGGTGGGATCATACCAGCACTAATGCACCGAATCCCTTTAGAACTCCGAAGTTAAGCGTGCTTGGGCAAGAGTAGTACTAGGATGGGTGACCCCCTGGGAAGTCCTCATGTTGCACCCCCCTTTTCAATTTTTTTTTGCTCCAGTTAGGGTTGCCAAGATACTTTATCCACCGCATTTCTATTATCAAATCCCACGGCACCTTGGGCAAGACAACTTCGCTTCACGTGGAGGCCGGGCCCGCAAACCGAGCGCGTAGGGCTTGTGAGCAGGTCTCTCTCGTTCCGATGCCCATAACTTTTGATCCTTAAAGAGTTACGCGGCGCACAGCATACCGTTGCAAAGCCCTCCGAGAGGTCTACGACGGGGGCAGCCAGTATACTCGCTGTGCCCATTTTTGGAGCCCAAAATCAAACGTTTTCATCAGTTTCGGGCCACTTTTCTTCTTTTGCTCTGTTTTTCTGTCCCGCATCGGACGCCGTGAGCTATTACAAGGACGACAACTTTACTCACGGGACATTAGAGGGGCCTACAACGCGTCGATATCACGTCTTGCAAGGATGCTGCGTTGTTGAAGCGGATGGGTTGTCGTTAAGCCCATTGGGCCTTCTGAATGGGCCATCTCTCTAGGCTGGGTCTGTGAATCGTTAACACATAAATGAATTGTGCCCTCAACATGACGGGTGCGATCATACCAGAACTAATGCGCCGGATCCCATCAGAACTCCGAAGTTAAACGTGCTTGAGCGAGAGTAGTACTAGGATGGGTGACCCCCTAGGAAGTCCTCGTGTTGCACCCCCTTTTTCAATTTTTTTTGCTCTGGTTAGGGTTGCCAAGATACTTTAACCGCCGTATTTCAACTATCGAGTCCCACGGCACCTTGGGCAAGACAACTTCGCTCCACGTGGAGGTCGGGCCCGCAAACTGAGGGCGTAGGGCTTGTGACTTGGTCTCCGTCGCTCCGGTGCCAATAACTTTTGATCCGTAAAGAGTTATGCGGCACACAGCATACCATTGCAAAGCTCTCTGAGAGCTCTACAATGGGGGCATGCAGCTTGCTCGCTTTTTGTGATAACCCAACCCCGGCATGCATTTAATGGCATGTAATTGCATTTAATTAAGTGTCATCTTAAATGTTAGCATTGAATTTCATCTTTATTTTTAGTTAAACATTCATTTGTAGCATTATTTTCATATTTCTTTTAGAAGTAATTAAATAATACTTGAGTTAATTATTTTAACAGAATATCAATTACTTTCATATTTATGTTAATCGGTTTTATTTTTCTTGCACCTTAATGCTCGGTTTTCAATTAAATGAAAAGTAGCTCCGAGCCAGAGTAAATTTTTAACTATGTTACTTTTCGAAAATTATATTTTATGAAATTCTTTGAGATTTAATTGTTATTCTTTTATTGTCGCAAAGTGCATAGCATATCGAGAGCTATAGTTAGGAAATGATTTCTAGTCCTCAGCAAATAGTGAAAACTAGTTTTTAGTGTTTTGTTTTTAGTATTTTAGTTGTTGTTGATTAGAATTAAATTGGTGTTGGTTGTTTTAGCTTTAAAATGCAAGAAATAAGCTAAATTGACCAACTTAAGTTAGTTGACCAAAGGCTTGACCAATTGACCAAGGCTTGTCATCTTTTATAAGCTTATATTAGCAAGGAAAAAAAAAAGAAACAAAGGTGAAAAAAAAAGAAAAGAGCTGGCCGAAACATAGAGAGAAAAAAAAAGAATTTTCAACTTCTAAACTTCAAATCTTCGCGTGAGCTTGCACGGGGTTGTTTTCGAGGCATCCAACGTGGTTTTCCTAGCGTCTAGGAGCGTCTAAGGTGAGGGTTTCATCGTTATTTGCGCATATAAAATAATTGTGTTTAAACTTTAATTTTTGGATTTTAGCCGTAAATTGTTATTTTGATCGATTTGATGCTTAAAGAATGTTCCTTGATGATTGTAGAACACGTATTTGTAGCTCTTTAGCATTTGCTACAGTTAAATATAGCAATTGTAATTTAAAATGCTAGTGGAATAGTAAAATATGAATATTAAACCCTCATTACGTTAAAGTTGCTTCGTTTTGCATTCTGTTGATGTAGGAAGGTGCTAGATATGCTAGAATGCCTAAATGTATGGTTTAATTGGATTGTGTTATGGAAAAACAGAGAAAAATGGCTTAGTGAAAGTTGGGGTTGTTTAGGTCAAGTTTGTCATTTTATCGTTTTATGTGAAGGCATTGTCGAGGTACGTCATGGAAGCACTTTTGGTACAATTGTGACATTGGTTGGGTGATCGGTTGAGGTAGTTGTAGTTCAAACGAGCAAAGAGAAAAATCAGGGCTTTGTGGGAATTCTAGGGTAAAGTAGGATTTCGTGGTCTTTAGACGTGCCTTGTGGTGACCTATGAGGATTGGTGAAGTCGGTTTCCAAAACTTGTGGCTCGTTTGAAAGTAGTAGCGTTTTGAAAGTTGGGGTCATTTTGTGATTTTGTGTGTTTTCATAGTGTAATGCCTATAGAATGCTTAATATTGCTTGTTATGATTGTTAAAGTTGATTATGACTGAATTTGTATATCAATTGTTGATAATGCTTGTTAGTATTGTTCTTGTTACTTTATTGATTGTAATTTCTTATTGTATCGCATGTTGTTACTAACCTGCACTTCAGTGCCTTGCTCGATTATCGTTATATATCACGTATTGCGTTGCATAAGTGTCAGGGCGTGAGTGATGGGCCTCTCTGGGTAGCCTCGAGTTGCCAGTGTTGGTTGCTCTAGCTCCGTGTCCTATTCCCTTTCTCGCTTGGGTTGCCACCCATGGAGTTTTGGGTCGTAGAATTGACAGAGTATGTCCGGAGTACTCTAACGGAAGTTATAAGGTAGGTGAGCTGGCGCGTCATCGTTAAAGTCATCGAAGTCATGATCGATACATTTCTCGCTCGAGTGAACCATAGTCTTCAGAGTGTGGTATAGCTTTGAATGGTTGTGTTAATGCTTTTATTAATTGGTCATTGTATTGATTGTTTATATTGGATGCTTGCTTGTCAATTATATTGCTTAGTTGTACCTATTTGCATTGTACGAACTTCTTTCTCTCCACCTCGATATCCGTCTCGCCCTCACTGAGTATACGTGTTGTATATACTCACTCCTCACCACCACATTTTAGGAAATGCCATGTTAGCTGAAAAGTTCGTGATTACGTGAAAGATCATGCTTGAAGAGTTGTCTTGCGTGCTATGTGGCTTGAGTTGTCAAAGATGCAAAGATGTATGTTTCATGTGTTGTTTGTATTTAATGTTAAAAATGAATGTAATTTAAGTTTTCTAGGTTATTGAAGTGATTTAGAAAAGCTAGTTTATGTATTCAGATAGAATAGTTTAACTTTAATGCATGTTTGCAATGTCCAAAGGAAAAGAGTTAGAATGGTATGATAGTCTATTTTATGCAGTGGGTTAGTATAGTTTAATTGCCTAGTATGAATGTTCTTGTCAAAGATGAAAAGAGATAGGGTAGCTTTTAAATTGGAAATGTATATTTAGTTGTGTTCGCTTGTTGAGAACCAAGGCTCGGATGGCCTTAAGGTGTTTGTATGGTTGGACATCGTGTTGGTCCACTTATATGCTATTACTGGTTTTACATTTTGCATAGAAACAGGGAAGATTCTGTCCGTCTTTCCCTAAAATTTTGCCCGGGTTTGGAATTGGGTTGTGATTAGATTGATTGATAGAACTCCCGGTCTCGAGAGGGATCGGGGTGTTACTTTATCCACCACATTTCTATTATCGAATCCCACGGCACCTTGGGCAAGACAACTTCGATTCACGTGGAGGCTGGGCCCGCAAACCGAGGGCGTAGGGCTTATGACCAGGTCTCCGTCGCTCCAGTACCTATAACTTTTAATCCGTAAGGAGTTACGCGGTGCACAGCATACCGTTGCAAAGCTCTCCGAGAGCTTTACTAAGGGGGCAGCCAGCTTGCTCGCTGTGCCCGTTTTGGGAGCCCAAAATCGAACGTTTTCATCCGTTTCGGGCCACTTTTATTCTTTTGCTCTGTTTCTCCATCCCGGATCGTACGTCGTGAGCTGTTAAAAGGAGGACAACCTTACTCGCGGGACAATAGAGGGCCCTACAACGCGTCGATATCACATCTTGCAAGGATGCTGTGTTGTTGAAGCAGATGGGTTGTCATTAAGCCCATTGGGCATTCTGAATGGGCCATCTCTCTAGGCTGGGACTGTGAACCGTTAACACATAAAGGAATTGTGCCCTCAACATGACGGGTGCGATCATAGCAGCACTAATGCACCGGATCCCATCATAACTTCGATGTTAAGCGTGCTTGGGCGAGAGTAGTACTAGGATGGGTGACTCCCTGCGAAGTCCTCGTGTTGCACCCCCCTTTTCATTTTTTTTTGCTCCGGTTAGGGTTGCCAAGATACTTTATCCACCACATTTCTATTATCGAATCCCACGGTACCTTGGGCAAAACAACTTCGCTTCACGTGGAGGCTGGGCCGACAAACCGAGGGCGTAGTGCTTGTGACCAGGTCTCCGTCGCTCCGGTGCCCATAACTTTTGATCCGTAAGGAGTTGAGCGGGGCACAGCATACCGTGACAAAGCACTCCGAGAGCTCTACGACAAGGGCAACCAGCTTGCTCGCTTTACCAGTTTTTGAAGCCCAAAATCAAACATTTTCATCAGTTTCTGGCCACTTTTCTTCTTTTGCTCTGTTTTTCCGTCCCGGATTGTACGTAGTGACCTGTTAAAAGGACGACAACCTTACTCGCAGGACATTAGGGGGCCTTACAACACGTCGATATCACGTCTTGCGAGGATGCTGCATTGTTGAAACGGATGGGTTGTCGTTAAGCCCATTTGGCCTTCTGAATGGGCCATCTGTTTGCGCTGGGACTGTGAACCGTTAACACATAAAGGACTTGTGCCCCCAACATGATAGGTGTGATCATACCAGCACTAATGCACCGGATCCCATCAGAACTCCGAAGTAAAGCGTGCTTGGGCGAGAGTAGTACTAGGATGGGTGACCCCTTGGGAAGTCCTCGTGTTGCACCCCCCTTTTCAATTTCTTTTGCTCCAGTTAGGGTTGCCAAGATACTTTATCCACTGCATTTCTATTATCAAATCCCACGGCACCCTGGGCAAGACAACTTCGCTTCACGCGCAGGCTGGGCCAGCAAACCGAGGGCGTAGGGCTTGTGACCAGGTCTCCGTCGCTCCCGTGCCCATAACTTTTAATTCGTAAGGAGTTACGCGACGTACAGCATACTGTTGCAAAGCTCTCCGAAAGATCTACAACGAGGGGAGCCAGCTTGCTCGCTGTGCCCATTTTTGGAGCCCAAAATTGAATGTTTTCATTAGTTTCGGGCAACTTTTTTCTTTTGCTCTATTTTTTGGTCCCGAATCGTACGTCGTGAGCTGTTAAAAGGACGACAACCATACTCGCGGGGCATTAGAGGGCCCTACAACGCGTCGATCTCACATCTTGCGAGGATGCTGCGTTGTTGAAGAGGATGGGTTGTCGTTAATCCCATTGGGCCTTCTGAATGGGCCATCACTCTAGGTTGGGGCTTTGAACCGTTAACACATAAAGGAATTGTGCCTTCAACATGACCGGTGTGATCATACCAGCACTAATGCATCGGATCCTATCAGAACTCCGAAGTTAAGCGTGCTTGGGCGAGAGGAGTACTAGGATGGGTGACCCCCTGGGAAGTCCTCATGTTGCACCCCCTTTTTCAAATTTTTTTGCTCTGATTAGGGTTGCCAATATACTTTATCCACCAAATTTCTATTATCAAATCCCACGGCACCTTGGGCATGACAACTTCGCTTCACGTGGAGGCTGGGCCCACAAACCGAGGGCGTAGGGCTTATGACCAGGTCTCCGTCGCTCCGGTACCCAAAACTTTTAATCCATAAGGAGTTATGCGGCGCACAGCATACTGTTGTAAAGCTCTCTGAGAGCTTTACAACAGGGGCAGCCAGTTTGCTCGTTGTGCCCATTTGGGGAGCCCAAAATCGAACGTTTTCTTCACATTCTGGCCACTTTTCTTCTTTTGCTCTATTTTTCCGTCCCCGATCATACGTCGTGAGCTGTTAAAAGGTCGAAAACCTTACTCGCGGGATATTAGAGGGCCCTAAAACGAGTTGATATCACGTCTTGTGAGGATGCTGCGTTGTTGAAGCGGATGGGTTGTCGTTAAGCCCATTGGGCCTTCTGAATGGGCCATCTCTCAAGGCTGGGACTATGAACCGTTAACACATAAAGGAATTGTGCCCTTAACATGACGGGTGCGATCATACCAGTACTAATGCACCAGATCCCATCAGAACTCCGATGTTAAGCGTGCTTGGGCGAGAGTAGTACTAGGATGGGTGACCCCCTGGGAAGTCCTCGTGTTGCACCCCATTTCAATTTTTTTTGCTTCGATTAGGGTTGCCAAGATACTTTATCCACCACATTTCTATTATCGAATCCCACGGGACCTTGGGCAAGACAACTTCGCTTCATGTGGAGGCTGGGCCCGCAAACCGAAGGCGTAGGGCTTATGACCAGGTCCCTGTCGCTCTGGTGCCCATAACTTTTGATCCGCAAGGAGTTATGCTGCGCACAGAATACCGTTACAAAGCTCTCCAAGAGCTCTACGACGGGGGCAACCAGCTTGCTCGCTTTACCAGTTTTTGGAGCCCAAAATCGAACGTTTTCATTAGTTTCGGGCCACTTTTCTTCTTTTCCTCTGTTTTTTCGTCAAGAATCGTACGTCGTGAGCTGTTAAAAGGACGACAACCTTACTCGCGGGACATTAGAGCGCCATACAACTCGTCGATATCACGTCTTGCGAGGATGCTGTGTTGTTGAAGCGGATGGGTTGTCGTTAAGCCCATTGGCCCTTCTGAATGAGCCATCTGTCTGGGCTGGGACTGTGAATCGTTAACACATAAAGGAATTATGCCCTCAACATGACGGGTGTGATCATACCAGAACTAATGCACCGGATCCCATCAGAACTCCAAGTTAAGCGTGCTTGGGCGAGAGTAGTACCAGGATGGGTGACCCCCTGGGAAATCCTCGTGTTGCTCCCCCCTTTTAATTTTTTGTTACTCTGGTTAGGGTTGCTGAGATACTTTATCCACCACATTTCTATTATCGAATCCCACGGCACCTTGGGCAAGACAACTTTGCTTCACGTGGAGGCTGGGCCCGTCAAACCGAGGGAATAGGGCTTGTGACCAGGTCTCTCTCGTTCCGGTGCCCATAACTGTTGATCCGTAAGGAGTTACACGATGTACAGCATACCGTTGCAAAGCCCTCCGACAGGTCTACGACGGGGGCAGCCAGTATGCTCGTTGTTTCCCTTTTTGGAGCCCAAAATCGAACCTTTTCATCGGTTTTGGGCCACTTTTCTACTTTTGCTTAGTTTTTCTTTCCTGGATCATACGTCGTGAGCTGTTGCAAGGACGACAACCTTACTCGCGGGACATAAGAGGGCCCTACAACGCATCAATATCACGTCTTGCAAGGATGCTGCATTGTTGAAGTGGATGGGTTGTCGTTAAGCCCATTGGGCCTTCTGAATGGGACATCTCTCTAAGTTGGGACTGTGAACCGTTAACACATAAAGGAATTGTGCCCTCAACATGATGGGTGCAATCATGCCAGCACTAATGCACCGGATCCCATTAGAACTCCGAAGTTAAGCGTGCTTGGGCAAAAGTAGTACTAGGATGGGTGACCCCTTGCGAAGTCCTCGTGTTGCACCCCCCTTTTCAATTTTTTTTTTGCTCCGGTTAGGGTTGCCAAGATACTTTATCCACCACATTTCTATTATTGAATCCCACGGCACCTTGGGCAAGACAACTTCGCTTCACGTGGAGGCTGGGCCAGCAAACCGAGGGCGTAGGGCTTGTGACTAGGTCTCCGTCGCTCCGGTGCCATAAACTTTTGATTCGTAATGAGTTACGCGGCACACAGCATACTGTTGGAAAACTCTCTGAGAGCTCTACGACGGGGGCAGCCAGTTTGCTCGCTATGTCCGTTATTGGAGCCCAAAATCGAATGTTTTCATCGGTTTCGATCCACTTTTCTTCTTTAGCTCTATTTTTTCATCCCGGATCATACGTCGTGAGCTGTTAAAAGGACGATAACCTTACTCGTGGGACATTAGAGGGCCCTACAACGCGTCGATATCACGTCTTGCTGGGATACGGCGTTGTTGAACCGGATGGGTTGTCGTTTAGCCCATTGGCATTCTGAATGGGCCATCTTTCTAGGCTGGGGTTGTGAACTATTAACACATAAAGGAATTGTGCCTTCAACATGACAGGTGTGATCATACCATCACTAATCCACCGGATCCCATCAGAACTCCGATGTTAAGCGTGCTTGGGCGAGAGTAGTACTAGGATGGGTGACCCCTTGGGAAGTCCTCATGTTGCACCCCATTTTCAATTCTTTTTGCTTCGGTTAGGATTGCCAAGATACTTTATCCACCACATTTCTATTATCGAATCCCACGGCACCTTGGGCTAGACAACTTCGCTTCACATGGAGGTTGGGCCTGCAAATCGAGGGCGTAGGTCTTCTGACCAGGTCTCCCTCGATCCGGTGCCCATAAATTTCGATCCGTAAAGAGTTACGCGGCATACAACATACCGTTGCAAAGTCCTCCAAGAGCTCTACGACGGGGGCAGCCAGCTTACTCTCTGTGCCCGTTTTGGCAGCCGAAAATTGAACGTTTTCATCAGTTTCAAGCCACTTTTCTTCGTTTGCCCTATTTTTCCGTCCTGGATTGTACGTCGTGAGCTGTTAAAAGGACGACAACCTTACTCGCGGGATATTAGAGGGCCCTACAACTTGTCGATATCATGTCTTGTGAGGATGCTGCATTGTCGAAGAGGATGGGTTGTCGTTAAGCCCATTGGGCCTTCTGAATGGGCCATCTCTCTAGGCTGGGACTGTGAACCGTTAACACATAAAAGAATTGTGCCCTCAACATGACGGGTGCGATCATACCAACACTAATGCACCGGATCCGATTAGAACTCCTATGTTAAGCGTGCTTGGGCGAGAGTAGTACTAGGATGGGTGACCCCATGGGAAGTCCTCGTGTTGCACCCCCCTTTTCAATTTTTTTTGCTCTGGTTAGGGTTGTCAAGATACTTTATCCGCCATATTTCTATTATCAAATCTGACGGCACCCTGGGCAAGACAACTTCGCTTCACGTTGAGGCTGGGCCAACAAACCGAGGGCGTAGGGCTTGTGACCAGGTGTCCGTCGCTCCGGTGCCCAGAACTTTTGATATGTAAGGAGTTACGCGGCGCACAGCATACCGTTGCAAAGCTCTTCGAGAGCTCTATGACGGGGGCAGCCAGCTTGCTTTGCCCATTTTGGGAGCCCAAAATCAAATGTTTTCATCAGTTTCGGAACACTTTTCTTCTTTTGCCCTGTTTTTCCATCCCCGATCGTAAGTCGTGAGCTGTTAAATGGACGACAACCTTACTTGCGGGTCATTAGACGGCCCTACAATGCGTTGATATCACGTCTTGCAAGGATGCTGCGTTGTTGAAGCGGATAGGTTGTCGTTAAGCCCATTGGGCCTTCTGAATGGGCCATCTCTCTAGGTTGGGACTGTGAACCGTTAACACATAAATGAATTGTGCCCTCAACATGACGGGTGCGATCATACCAGCACTAATGCACCGGATCCCATCAGAACTTCGAAGTTAAGCGTGCTTGGGTGAGAGTTGTGAGGTCTGACCTCTATTTACGTGCGCTACCTCGTTTTGCGTGCCCTAATCTAGAATTGCGTGCCATGACATAGGTTTGAGAATTGTGTTCGTTTTGTGTGCCTTGCATTGGATTATGTGCATTCATTGAGGGTTGCGTGCATTTACTTGAAAAACGTGCATTAGTCTCGTAGTTCGTGTCCTACCTCGTAGTACGTACCCTAGACCTAGAAAAGCGTGCCCACACGCTAAACAAGAAAGCATCTTGCACGAAGCACTAGGTCATTAATTAATCCTACAAAATCCACTAACTATTATTAAATTACTAATTCAACCTACTAGAAGACAAAATCTCACAAAAAGCTAGACATTCCTTATTCTTTATTCCTTATTCTTTTTGCACTTTTAACACACAATTAAAATAATGCTCAAATATGACAAAAATTCAGAATTTAAGCTAGCTTTGGCCGACCACCATGTGCATTTAAACTAGCATTGCATAATTTATTAATAATCCTAGACATACTATGACATTCTATGACACAAATGCATAAAAAAATTGCTCAAACTTCCTCAAAATCCCACCTTGCTCGACCAAACCCTCTATGCCCATACTAGGAATTTCAAATATGTTCTTGAAGACACCAAAAAGCTGAATTATCAAGCCCTAGGCCGACCACTTGCTTCAAGATTTGCAAAGCCATCATTTTTTTTGTCATTCTTGTCATTTTCCTTCTTTCTTCCTCACACTTCTCTCTCTCCCTCTCATTCTCCTCCCTATCTCTCGGCCTTAGCTGAATCTCTTCACCTGTCTTAGCTCATCTTCATCATCATATGGTTAATCAAGACAAGCCCAAGCAAAGGAAAGCAAGTAGCAAGCTCAAAAGATGCATACAAGCACATAGAGTCTTCATTTCGGCCCTAGGTGAGTTTTTAAGCTTTCATTTCTTTTCTTTTTGTTCTAACCACATGCATGTACTAAGAGCTTGGTCACTAAGCTAGGAAAAATAGAGAAAATCTAGTTGAAATCTCGGCTAGGCAAATGAGAAGAAGAAGATTGTGCTTCAACAAGTTTTTGTGCATCTACTTGGTTGATTGCTAAGGTGAGGGCTAAAACCTTTTGAAAATCCTTAAAAAATCCACATGCATGCTCATAAATGTATGTCTTTGCTTCTGTACTTGAGTTATATGTTCGTTCATAAGCTTTTACAACCATGCATGGCAAGATTTTGGCTTGAAAGTGATGAAAGGTGCAGTCGAATTATGTGACAGCTCTCTGACCTGTTGTTTCGAGGTGGGTTTCGCTAGGCAAATAATGTTGAAAATGCAAGAAAATTGATAGGTGACTATTTTTGCCAGTTTTGAACATTTTTCGCAGAAATAGGACAAAGTTAATTTTGATTCTAAGGTCCTCAAAATAGCAAATCTTTGAGATGTGTCCAAATCTGGAAATCTGGAAAAATGAAGCAGGTTTTGGCAAATGCACTGACCTTGTATAACGAACCAGATTTGACTTAGTACATGATGTCCAAAATACATGACATTTGGTTTACTTTTACATTTTTCAGTTATGGATATTTTTGTCAGAAATGGACTAAGGCTAAATCCGACCCTAAGGACCTCAAAAACGTCAATTATCGAAATGTGTGCAAATCCGGACAGTTTTGTGCTATTCCACTGTTTCGACAATAACTAATGATTCCGGACTCCAAATGATGCAAAGTTTGTTTCTGATTTTAGTTCACTTCTTAAGATTTAATTTGACATCTTATTCACTGGAATTGGAGATTGTTTGCTTATCTTAATGATTGTGAGAAAACAGCCTATTGCAGTAAGGGTTTCACTTAGTGTTATGCTTAGAAAATTGTTGTAACTTCTCTTGTTGAATTAAATGCTTGGGATTGTAGGTTTGGGATGTTGTGTGGATTGTTTTGAATGTTTGAGGATTTTGAATTAAATGATGTATGACTTGAGATTGATTTTGAGTTGACTTAGGGTTTTGTCACACGGGTAAGCACGAAATGGAAACCCTAATGACTAGGTATTCTTGCTAAGTGTTGATCATTTGGATATTGTGTGGAATTATATGCTTAGTAGGCTGCCCATAGATGTTTTATAACCTTAAATGTGATTTTGATCATTGCATGCTGACAAATAGGCTTTTCTTGCATCCGAACCCACGTAGATGTTGTTGCATGTTGAATAATCTTATCACTTGATCACGTGGACTTCGAAATGAGTTATATGGCTTGATTTACATGTGTTACATGGCTTCCCGTTTAATGTTCATATAACTCTATATGCCTTTCAAGTGAAATTACTTGTCTTATCGTGCCTTGCTTGTTTACTTGTCAATGTGCAATCATATGACTGTCCGGAGGCAACCTACTTTGTTGTCCTCCTAATGTGATATATTAAATGTCATAAATGTGCATTGCATACAAGGTTGCAACCTTTCATTTCGGCATGGTAGCGATCACGCACACCGGGCGGTATCGGGCTTGCTGGTGTACCCATGACTACCATGGTCCCATTCCCTCTCTCGCTTAGGGGCTAGACTTTCTCGGAGAGTTGGGTTGTAGGATTTTGAGGTACATCCGGAGTACACCCACTTGGCGTGTTATGGGGCTGATTTGAAGTCGGCCGCAACAACTGAATCTGGAAATGAACTGAGACCAAAAGCTCACCGTATCCTTTTTACTATGTGTATAAGTACTCTCGCTTGGTTCCTAGAGAACCTCGGCGAGGAAAGACGAGTAATTGTGTTCCTTTACTTTTGTATTATTATTCTGTACTTAATTGTGTTACATTCATGCTTGCAAAAAGGATTTCATAGATTGAACCGGAAAATGAGTTTCAAAACCTATTTCTTGTTCCCCCTCGCTGAGTTCATAAGGACTCACCCTCTTTTATCATCTCAGGTGAAGAAGAACAAGAACAGGTACTTGAGGACGATGTGCCTAACGATGATAATTTGGAGTGATTGTCTGTTCCTATGTGCTCTGCTTGTTTTATGGCCATTTGTGAAAACTATGCCACTTGAAGACTTTTTCTTTCATGTTGTTTAATGTTGTGATGTAAAAGACCCTCGTTGTAATTTGGGGTCTAATTTTGGTTTGTACTGATATTAACTAGACAAACGCTAGACACTACTATGATCGTTTTGCTATTATTACTGCTAGTATCTATAATAGGATTATGAAGCCTTAGGTAAAGGCTAAGTAAAACGAACCAACCAAATCTTAAGCAGGTACATGTTATTAAGCTAAGATCAACAGGTACTTTTGTAATGATGATTAACAAACGAACGAGACATAGTATCATGCTAGGTTATTAATCAAACGAGACATCAAGACAACCAGTAGGTGTTTCAATTGATGATAAAATAGTAATCTTAGTTGGAAATAAATTTGAGATGGTAAATTTTGAGGCGTTTAGAGAATTAGGTCAAACCAAAGGGCCCAATTACAGCCGTTATGCTGCCGATTTTCCAGAAATCTTGGAGTTTAGGCCAAAATGTTAAGTGTTAAATCTTCATAAATGGTTAAGTATGTGACGTGACTTGAATGTTTAGATCACACCATAGTCTAACCTTATAGGCCGGTTTGGGGTGTGACACCTTATATTGAATGGTATCAGAGCCTAGATTGCTTAAGCCAGGTTTAACTCTCAGACCGTGGGTAGAGCCCTAAGATAATTAGGATGACTTTTTTATATGTTATTGTGTGATAATGTTAAATGGCCTTCTATGTTTTATGTGTTTAAGTGATTAACATTCCTTAGTTGTTTCTAGAATTGTATCTATATTATGTTGCATATCTTATGCATTAAATTCTTAATTGTCATATTTCAATAAATTGTGCATTGTAATCTGTGCCTAAGATGGCTGGCCCTAGCACCCGTACTACTAATAGGAGTGGTGAACCCCAAGAGACCGGAGATGCCTATCAAACTAATCCCGGTATAGCTATGTTTAATATGATGGCGAATGCCATGGATCGTGTATCCCGAGTGATGGAGCGCCAAGATGCACGTGAGGCCAACAACAACAACAACAACAACAGGAATGAGGGTAACCACGGGAGACATAGCAGAATGAGGGAGTTCCTTGACTTTCGCCTGTCTAAATTTCACAGGGAAGCTGATGATGAGAAAGCTGAGACTTGGCTGTTCGAGATCGAGAAGATTTTTAGGCCACTTGATTATACAGATGAAGAAAAGGTGGAGTATGCAGTGTTTCTGTTGCACGGGGATGTTAAACATTGGTGGCATACTGTGGAGGCACTGTGGGAAACTGATCAGACACCTCGGTTGTGGGGTAATTTTGTTAAGGCATTCAAGGAGAAATATGTACCTCCAGTTTCCAGGCAGAGGCGGATTGAGGAGTTCATGCTCTTGAACCAGGGTAACATGACGGTGGCCCAGTACGAGGCTCGTTTTGACTGACTGTCCTGTTATGCTCAATATATGGTTAGTACTCCGGAGGCAAAGATGTGGAAATTTACAACTGGATTGAGGCCAGAGATTCAGGACCAGTTGGCTTCTCATGACTTTGATACCTATTCTGCTCTCTTTGCTGCTGCTTCCCGAGTTGAGAAGAGGAAACTAGATGGAGCCGGTTCGAGTCAGCCGAACAAGAAACCATACCAGCCTCCAGGTCAGTAGAGGAAATTTCAGAGTCAGAGTCGTAGTCAGGGCCAGAGCCAGAACAGACCAGTGAATAACCGTGGCCCGACGAAAGCGCCATCAGCCTCTTCCACCCGCAGATCTACAGGTAGTTCACCCGCTACTCAGTCCGTCAGCTGTTCTTATTGTGACAAGAAGGGGCATACCGAGGCCTAATGTTGGAGGAATTCAGGACGATGTATGAGATATGGCAGTGATCAACATCAGATCAAGGATTGCCTTAAACGGCAGGCAGGACAGAATCAGGGTAAACCAGCTGGTAGAGGCCAGACTCTAGTTCCCAGAGTCCAGGCTCGAGCTTATGCTATTGAGTGTGAGGAGATTCCAGATGAGACCGCTGTTGTTGAAGGTACATTCTTCATACTGAATCAACCTGTTAGGGTGTTAACTGATCCGGGTGCTACTCATTCATTTATTACTCCTTTATGTATGGAACGTGTGAAAATAAAAGTTGTATGTTTACCATACGAAGTAGAAGTTGGTACTCCAATGGGTTCTAAACTTGTTACTAGCTCAGCTTGTAAAGCATGTAAAATCCAAATTAAGGATAGGGAATTCTCAGCCAATCTTATTGTATTAACTTTTCGAGATTATGAGGTCATTTTAGGGATGGACTAGCTAGCAAAACATCATGTCCAACTAGATTGCTGGGCGAAGATTGTAACGTTTCGGGTACCTGGTCAACCAATACTGAAGGTAATGGGTCAAAGAGATTTCACC
This sequence comes from Ehretia macrophylla, assembly GCA_037974665.1. Lineage (NCBI taxonomy): Eukaryota > Viridiplantae > Streptophyta > Magnoliopsida > Boraginales > Ehretiaceae > Ehretia > Ehretia macrophylla. The sequence goes on along the minus strand of CM075770.1, from coordinate 80,613,816 downwards.
AGGAGTTCCATCATTTCATCTACGAAAGCAGTGAAGTCCTTGAGAAAAGGGTGCAGTGGATACTTAGCTTACCTCATCAACAAGCCGTCGGACAAAGCTAAGTTGGAGGAGATGCCTGTGATCAAAGACTATGCAGATGTGTTTCCAGAAGAATTACCCGGTTTACCCCTAAATCGGGAAATCGAGTTTGTTATAGAGTTACTGCCTGTCGCCCAGCCGATATCTAAAGCTCCCTATCCTATGGCATTGGCCGAGTTACAAGAATTGAAGGACCAATTGCAAGGATTGCTGAAGAAGGGATTTGTTCAACCAAGTTCTTCACCGTGGGGTGCACCAGTTCTATTTGTAAAGAAGAAAGACGGAACGTTGAGGGTATGCATCGACTACCGAGGATTGAACCAAGTGACTGTCAAGAATAAATACCCACTTCCACTGATCGATGAGTTATTTGATCAACTGCAAGGAGCCAAAGTGTATTCGAAACTCGACTTGAGGCAAAGGTATTATCAGTTGCGGATCAAAATGGAAGATATGCCTAAAACAGCTTTCAGGATGAGATATGGGCATTATGGATATGTGGTGATGCCTTTTGGACTAACTAATGCCCCTGCAGCTTTTATGGATTTGATGCACAGGGTGTTTCAACCCTACTTGGACCAATTTGTGCTGATCTTCATTGATGATAGTTTGGTATACTCGAAATCTGAGGCGGAGCATGAGCAACATCTATGGTTGGTACTGTAGAAACTTCGAGAGCATCAATTGTATGCAAAGTTTAGCAAGTGCGAATTTTGGTTGCAGCAGATTGCATTTTTGGGGCATATCATATCCGAAGAGGGAATAGCAGTGGACCCAGCAAAGATTGAAGCAGTAATGTCTTGGAAGAAGCTGGAGAATGTTACGGAGATTCGGAGTTTTCTTGGTCTAGCCGGCTATTATCGGAGATTTGTGAAAGATTTCTCTAAGAGTGCAGGACTGCTTACAAAGCTCACTCAAAAGAAAACAAAGTTTGTGTGGGATGATCAGTGTGAGAGCAGCTTCCAAGAGTTGAAGAAAAGATTGACTACCGCACCTATTCTTGCATTGCATGAAGGAAGTCAAGGTTTTGTAATCTATAGCAATGCTTCGAAAAAAGGATTGGGTTGTGTACTGATGCAAAATGGAAGGGTGATTGCATATTCTTCTAGGAAACCAAAGCCGTATGAATTTAATTACCCGAGACATGATTTGGAGTTGGCGGCTATTGTGTTTGCACTCAAGAAATGGAGGCATTATCTGTGGGGTAACAAGTTTGAGGTATTTACTGATCATAAGAGCTTGAAATACTTGTTCTCTCAAAAAGAGTTAGATATGAGGCAAAGGCGATGTATGGAGCTTTTGGATGATTATAACTGCACAATCAACTATGTGCCCGGTAAAGCAAATGTAGTTGCAGATGCCTTAAGTAGAAAAGGAAGCAGGGCGAAACTGGAAGTCAAGGTGCAGGAGTTGTTGGAGGAAGCATTTTTGTGGAAACCACAATTGACTCGGAAAGGGTTAATTTTTGCCACTACACAAGTTCAATCAACCTTGTTGTCTGAGTTACGAAAGGCTCAACAGAAGGACCAACAATTTCAGAAGATTAAAGAAAGCAATGCGGATTTCAAGTTTCATGATGATGGTGTTTGGAGGTTTAGGAATCGGATTTGTGTTCCCAATGAGCCAGAGCTGAAAAAGAAGATTCTTGAAGAAGCTCATAATTCAAGATGTACTATTCACCCTGGTGGAACAAAGATGTACCGTGATTTGAAGCAACACTATTGGTGGAATAACATGAAAAGAGAAATTGCGGAGTTTGTGGCACGGTGTTTGACTTGCCAGAGAGTCAAAGCGGAACGTCAACGACCTGTAGGTTTACTTCAGCCGTTGGAGATTCCTCAATGGAAATGGGAACATATAACTATGGACTTTGTTATGGACCTTCCCAGATCACAAAAGGGTCATGACGTTGTTTGGGTCATAGTGGATAGATTGACTAAGTCGGCACACTTTTTATCGATGAACAAGGAGGATAGTCCAGAGAAATTGGGAGATATGTATGTGGTGGAGATTGTAAGACTGCACGGGATGCCTATGAGTATTGTATCGGATAGGGATCCTCGTTTTACTTCCCGATTTTGGAACAGATTGCAAGAAGCTTTGGGAACGAAGTTGAGTTTCAAGACGGCTTATCACCCTCAGACTGATGGACAATCGAAGAGGACTATTCAGATTCTGGAGGATATGCTGAGGGTGTGTGTTTTAGACTTTGGGAAAGGTTGGGAGAAATATCTATCTCTAGTAGAGTTCGCTTATAATAATAGTTATCAAGCCACTATCGGGATGGCCCCATTTGAAGCGTTGTATGGATGTAAGTGTCGATCCCCAATTTACTAGGATGAAGTAGGTGAGATAAAGACTTTTGACCCGACCCTTTTACCTGAACTTATGAAGACTGTTGATAATATCCACCTCATCCGAAAACGGATGCTTACCGCCCAGAGCAGGCAGAAGAGTTATGCAGACCGACGGAGACGGAGTCTCAAGTTCGAGGCTGGCGACAAGGTGTTCTTGAAGATATCACCTCGAAGGGGATTGATTAAACATGGCAAGGGTGGAAAGTTGAGCCCGAGGTTTGTAGGACCATTTGAGATAATTGAGAAGGTTGACAAATTGGCGTATCGCCCAGTATTACCCCAGAACCTCTCCAGTATTCACGACGTCTTTCATGTTTCAATGCTGCGGAAGTATCATCCTGATCCGTCGCATATCTTGGAGCTAGAGCCGTTGCAGCTTCGGGAGAACTTGTCTTACGAGGAGAAGCCCATTCAGATCCTAGACCAGCAAGATCGGGAGTTGCGCAACAAAACTATACCGATGGTGAAAGTGCTGTCGGATCATCATGGAGTTGAAGAAGCAACGTGGGAAAGGCGAGACCAGATGGAGCAACAATATCCAGCTTTATTTCAAAGGTAATATTGAATTTCGGGACGAAATTCTTTTAAGGAAGGGAGGATGTGAGGCCCGACCTCGATTTACGTGTGCTACCTCGTTTCACATGCCCTAATCTAGAATTGCGTGCCTTGACCTAGGTTTGAGAATTGTGTTCGTTTTGTGTGCCTTGCATTGGATTACGTGCATTCATTTAGGGTTGCATGCATTTAATTAAAAAATGTGCGTTCATCTCGTAGTTCGTGTCTTACCTCGTAGTGCGTACCCTAGACCTAGGAAAGTGTGCCCACACGCTAAACAAGAAAGCATCTTGCACGAAGCACTAGGTCATTAATTAATCCTACAAAATCCACTAACTATTATTAAATTACTAATTCAACCCACTAGAAGACAAAATCTCACAAAAAGCTAGACATTCCTTATTCTTTATTCCTTATTCTTTTTGCACTTTCAACACACAATTAAAATAATGCTCAAAGATGACAAAAATTCAGAATTTAAGCTAGCTTTGGCCGACCACCATGTGCATTTAAACTAGCATTGCATAATTTATTAATAATCCTAGACATACTATGACATTCTATGACACAAATGCATTAAAAAAATTGCTCAAACTTCCTCAAAATCCCACCTTGCTCGACCAAACCCTCTTTTCCCATACTAGGAATTTCAAATATGCTCTTGAAGACACCAAAAAGCTGAATTATCAAGCCTTAGGCCGACCACTTGCTTCAAGATTTGCAAAGCCATCATTTTTTTGTCATTCTTGTCATTTTCCTTCTTTCTTCCTCACACTTCTCTCTCTCCCTCTCATTCTCCTCCCTATCTCTCGGCCTTAGCTGAATCTCTTCACCTCTTAGCTCATCTTCATCATCATATGGTTAATCAAGACAAGCCCAAGCAAAGGAAAGCAAGTAGCTAGCTCAAAAGATGCATACAAGCACATAGAGTCTTCATTTCGGCCCTAGGTGAGTTTTTAAGCTTCCATTTATTTTCTTCTTGTTCTAACCACATGCATGTTCTAAGAGCTTGGTCACTAAGCTAGGAAAAATAGAGAAAATCTAGTTGAAATCTCGGCTAGGCAAAGGAGAAGAAGAAGATTGTGCTTCAACAAGTTTTTGTGCATCTACTTGGTTGATTGCTAAGGTGAGGGCTAAAACGTTTTGAAAATCCTTCAAAAATCCACATGCATGCTCATAAATGTATGTCTTTGCTTTTGTACTTGAGTTATATGTTCTCTCATAAGCTTTTACAACCATCCATGGCAAGATTTTGGCTTGAAAGTGATGATAGGTGCAGTCGAATTATGTGACGGCTCTCTGACCTGTTGTTTCGAGGTGGGTTTCGCTAGGAAAATGATGTTGAAAATGCATGAAAATTGATAGGATATTAATTTTGCCAGTTTTGAACATTTTTCACAGAAATAGGCCAAAGTTAATTTTGACTCTAAGTCCTCAAACTGGCAAATCTTTGAAATGTGTCCAAATCTGGAAATCTGGAAAAATGAAGCAGGTTTTGGCAAATGCACTGACCTTGTAGAACGAACCAGATTTGACTTAGTAAACGATGTCCAAAATGTAGGAAATTTTGACTGCTGCTAGATTTTTCAGTTCTGGACATTTTTGTCAGAAATGGACTAAGGCTAAATCCGACCCTAAGGACCTAAAAAATGTCAATTATTGAAATGTGTGCAAATCTGGACAGTCTTGTGCTATTCCACTGTTTCGACCATAACTAATGATTTCGAACTCCAAATGATGCAAGGTTTGTTTCTGATTTTATTTCACTTCTTAAGATTTAATTTGAAATCTTATTCACTGGAATTGGAGATTGTTTGATTATCTTAATGATTGTGAGAAAACAGCCTATTGCAGTAAGGGTTTCACTTAGTGTTATGCTTAGAAAATTGTTGTAACTTCTCTTGTTGAATTAAATGCTTGGGATTGTAGCTTTGGGATATTGTGTGGACTGTTTTGAATGTTTGAGGATGTTGAATTAAATGATGTATGACTTGAGATTGATTTTGAGTTGACTTAGGGTTTAGTCACACGGGTAAGCACGAAATGGAAACCCTAATGACTAGGTAATCTTGCTAAGTGTTGATCATTTGGATATTGTGTGGAATTATATGCTTAGTAGTTTGCCCGTAGATGTTTTATAACCTTAAATGTGATTTTGATCATTGCATGCTGACAAATAGGCTTTTCTTGCATCCGAACCCACGTAGATGTTGTTGCATGTTGAATAATCTTATCACTTGATCACGTGGACTTCGAAATGAGTTATATGGCTTGATTTACATGTGTTACATGGCTGCCCGTTTAATATTCATATAACTCTATATGCCTTTCAAGTGAAATTACTAGTCTTATCGTGCCTTGCTTGTTTACTTGTCAATGTGCAATCTTATGACTGTTCGGAGGCAACCTACTTTGTTATCCTCCTAATGTGATATATTAAATGTCATAAATGTGCATTGCATACAAGGTTGCAACCTTTCATTTCGGCATGGTAGCGATCATGCACACTGGGCGGCATCGGGCTTGCCGGTGCACCCGTGACTACCATGGTCCCATTCCCTCTCTGGCTTGGGGGCTAGACTTCCTCGGAGAGTTGGGTGGTAGGATTTTGGGGTACATCCAGAGTACACCTACTTGGCGTGTTATGGGGATGATTTGAAGTCGACCGCAACAACTGATTCTAGAAATGAACTGAGAACAAAAGCTCACCGTATCCTTTTTACTATTTGTATAAGTACTCTCGCTTGGTTCCTAGAGAACCTCGGGGAGGAAAGATGAGTAATTGTGTTCCTTTACCTTTGTATCATTATTCTCTACTTAATTGTTTTACATTCATGCTTGCAAAAAGGATTTCATAGATTGAACCAGAAAATGAGTTTCAAAACCTATTTCTCGTTCCCCCTCGCTGAGTTCATAAGGACTCACCCTCTTTTATCATCTCAGGTGAAGAAGAACAAGAACAGGTACCTGAGGACGATGTGCCTAACGATGATACTTTGGAGTGATTGCCTGTTCCTATGTGCTCTACTTGTTTATGCCCATTTATGAAAACTATGTCACTTGAAGACTGTTTCTTTCATGTTGTTTAATGTTGTTATGTAAAAGACCCCCGATGTAATTTGGGGTCTAGTTTTGGTTTGTACTGATATTAACTAGACAAACGCTAGACACTACTATGATCGTTTTGCTATTATTACTGCTAGTATCTATAATAGGATTATGAAGCCTTAGGTAAAGGCTAAGTAAAACAAACCAACCAAATCTTAAGCAGGTACATGTTATTAAGCTAAGATCAACAGGTACTTTTGTAACGAGGATTAACAAACAAACGAAACATAGTATCATGCTAGGTTATTAATCAAACGAGACATCAAGACAACCAGTAGGTGTTTCAATTGACGATAAAATAGTAATCTTAGTTGGAAATAAATTTGAGATGGTAAATTTTGAGGCGTTTAGAGAATTAGGTCAAACCAAATGGCCCAATTATAGCCGTTATGCTGCTAGTATTCTGGAAATCTTGGAGTTTAGGCCAAAACGTTAAGTGTTAAATCTTCATAAACGGTTAAGTATGTTACGTGACTTGAATATTTAGATCACACCCTAGTGTAACCTTATAGGCCTGTTAGGGGTGTGACAAGAGTAGTACCAGGATGGGTGACGCCCTGGGAAGTCCTCGTCTTGCATCCCCTTTTAAATTTTTTTTTGCTCCGGTTAGGTTTGCCAAGATACTTTATCCACCACATTTCTATTATCGAATCCCACGGCACATTGGGCAAGACAACTTTGCTTCACGTGGAGGCTGGGCCCGTAAACCGAGGGTGTAGGGCTTATGACGAGGTCTCTGTCACTCCGGTGCCCATAACTTTTGATCTGTAAGGAGTTACGCGACGCACAGTATACCGTTGCAGAGCTCTCTGAGAGCTCAACGATGGGGGTAGAGAGGTTTCTCGTTGTGCCCATTTTGGGAGCCCAAAATCAAACATTTTCATCAGTTTCGGGCCACTTTTATTCTTTTGCTCTGTTTTTCCATCCCGGATCGTTCGTCGTGATCTGTTAAAAGGACGACAACCTTACTCACGGGACATTAGAGGGCCCTACAACGCGTCGATATCACATCTTGAGAGGATGCTGCGTTGTGGAAGCGGATGGGTTGTCGTTAAGCCCATTGGGCCTTCTGAATGGGCCATCTCTCTAGGCTGGGACTGTGAACCGTTAACACATAAAGGAATTGTGCCCTCAACATGACGGGTGCGATCATACCAGCACTAATGCACCGGATCCCATCCGAACACCGAAGTTAAGTGTGCTTGGGCGAGAGTAGTACTAGGATGGGTGACCCCCTGGGAAGTCCTCGTGTTGTACCCCCCTTTTCAATTTTTTTTTTCTCCGGTTAGGGTTGCCAAGATACTTTATCCACCAAATTTCTATTATCGAATCCCACGGCACCTTGGGCAAGACAACTTCGCTTCACGTGGAGGCTGGGCCCGCAAACCGAGGGCATAGGGCTTGTGACCAGGTCTCCATCGATCTGATGCCCATAACTTTTGATCCGTAAGGAGTTACGCGGTGCACAGCATACCGTTGCAAAGCTCTACCAGAGCTCTATGACGGGGGCAGCCAACTTGCTCGCTTGCCCATTTTGGGAGCTCAAAATCGAACGTTTTCATCAATTTCGGGCTACTTTTCTTCTTTTGCTCTGTTTTTCCATCCAGGATCGTACGTTGTGACCTGTTCAAAGGAAGACAACCTTACTCGCGGGACATTAGAGGGCCCTACAATGCGTCGATATCACGTCTTGCGAGGATGCTGCGTTGTTGAAGCGGATGGGTTGTCATTAAGCCCATTGGGCCTTCTGAATGGGCCATCTCTCTATCCTAGGACTGTGAACCGTTAACACATAAAGGAATTGTGCCCTCAACATGACGGGTGCGATTATACCAACACTAATGCACCGGATGCCATCCGAACTCCGAAGTTAAGCGTCCTTGGGCGAGAGTACTACTAGGATGGGTGACCCCCTGGGAAGTCCTCGTGTTGCACCCCCCATTTTTAAATTTTTTTTGCTCTGGTTAGGGTTGCCAAGATACTTTATCCCCCACATTTATATTATTGAATCCCACGGCACCTTAGGCAAGACAACTTCGCTTCACGTGGAGGATGGACCCTCAAACTGAGGGTGTAGGGCTTGTGACGAGGTCTCCGTCGCTCCGGTGCCCATAACTTTTGATCTGTAAGGAGTTACGCGGCGCACAGCATACCGTTGCAAAGCTCTACAGGAGCTCTATGCCGGGGGTAGCTGGCTTGCTCGCTGTGCCCCATTTTGTAGCCCAAAATCGAACGTTTTCATCAATTTCGGGCCACTTTTCTTCTTTTGCTCTGTTTGCCCATCCCGGATCGTATGTCGTGAGCTGTTAAAAGGACGACAACCATACTCGCGGGACATTAGAGGGCCCTACAACGAGACGATATCACATCTTGTGAGGATGCAGCGTTGTTGAAGCGGATGGGTTGTCGTTAAGCCTATTGGGCCTTCTGAATGAGCCATCTCTCTAGCCTGGGACAGTGAACCATTAACACATAAATGAATTGTGCCCTCAACATGACGAGTGCGATCATACCAGCACTAATGCACTGGATCCCATCAGAACTATGAAGTTAAGCGTGCTTGGGCAAGAGTAGTACCAGGATGGGTGACCCCTTGGGATGTCCTCGTCTTGCACACCATTTTAAAGTTTTTTTGCTCCGGTTAAGGTTGCCCAGATATTTTATCCACGAAATTTCTATTATCGAATCCCACGGCACCTTGGGCAAGACAACATCGCTTCACGTGGAGGCTGGGCCCACAAACCGAGGGCGTAGGGCTTGTGACCAGGTCTCCGTCACTCCGGTGCCCATAACTTTTGATTCGTAAGGAGTTAGGCGGCGCACATCATACCGTTGCAGAGCTCTCCGAGAGGTCTATGACAGGGGCAGCCAGCTTGCTCGCTGTGCCTGATTTGGGAGCCCAAAATCGAACGTTTTCATCGGTTTCGGGCCACTTTTCTTCTTTTGCTCTGTTTTTCCATCCCCGATCGTACGTCGTGAGCTATTGAAAGGACGACAACCTTACTCATGGGACATTAGAGGGCCCTACAATGCGTTGATATCACATCTTGTGAGGATGTGGCGTTGTTGAAGCGGATGGGTTGTCGTTAAGCCCATTGGGCCTTCTGAATGGGCCGTCTCTCTAGCCTAGGACTGTGAACCGTTAACACATAAAGGAATTGTGCCATCAACATGACGGGTGCGATTATACCAACACTAATGCACCGGATACCATCAGAAATCCGAAGTTAAGCGTCCTTGGGCGAGAGTACTACTAGGATGGGTGACCCCCTGGGAAGTCCTCGTGTTGCACCCTCATTTTCAATTTTTTTGCTCCGGTTAGGGTTGCCAAGATACTTTATCCACCACATTTCTATTATCGAATCCCACGGCACCTTGGGCAAGACAACTTCGCTTCACGTGGAGGCTGGGACCTCAAACCGAGGGCGTAGGGCTTGTGACCAGGTCTCCGTCGCTCCGGTGGCCATAACTTTTGATCCGTAAGGAGGTACGCGCCGCACACCATACAGTTACAAAGCTTTCCGAGAGCTCTACGACGGGGTCAGCCAGCTTGCTTGCTTTGCCCTTTTCGGGAGCCCAAAATCGCACATTTTCATCAGTTTCAGGACACTTTTCTTCTTTTTGTCTATTTTTTCATCCCGGATCGAATGTCGTGAGCGGTTAAAAGGACGACAACCTAACACATAGGACATTAGAGGGCCCTACATCGCATCAATATCACGTCTTGCGAGGATGCAGCGTTGTTAAAGCGAATGGGTTGTCGCTAAGCCCATTGGGCCTTTTGAATGGGCCATCTCTCGGGGCTAGGACTATGACCCGTCAACACATAAAGGATTTGTGCCAACAACATGACGGGTGCGATCATTCCAACACTAATGCACCGGATCCCATCAGAACTCCGAAGTTAATCGTCCTTGGGCGAGAGCAGTACTAGGATGGGAGACCCCCTGGGAAGTCCTCGTGTTGCACCCCACTTTTCAATTTTTTTTGCTCTGGTTAGGGTTGCCAAGATACTTTTTCCACCACATTTCTATTATCAAATCCCACGGCACCTTGGGCAAGACAACTTCGCTTCAAGTGGAGGCTAGGCTAACAAACCAAGGGCATAGGGCTTGTGACCAGGTCTCCGTCGCTCCGGTGCCCATAATTTTTGATCTGTAAAGAGTTACGCAGCGCACAGCATACCGTTGCAAAGCTCTCCGACAGCTCTACGACGGGGGTAGCCAGTTTGCTTTGCCCGTTTTGGGAGCCCAAAATCGAACGTTTTCATCAATTTCGGGCCACTTTTCTTCTTTTGCTCTATTTTTTCATCCCTGATCGAATGTCGTGAGCTGTAAAAAGGACGACAACCTTACTCGCAGGACATTAGAGGGCCCTACAACGCATCAATATCACGTCTTGCGAGGATGCAGCATTGTTGAAACAGATGGGTTGTCGTTAAGCCCATGGGGCCTTATGAATGGGCCATCTCTCTAGCCTGGGACTGGGAACAGTTAGCACATAATGGAATTGTGCCCTCAACAGGACGGGTTGGATCATACGAGCACTGATGCACTGGATCCCATCAAAACTCCGAAGTTAAGCGTCCTTAGGCGAGAGCAGTGCGAGGATGGGAGACCCCGTGGGAAGTCCTCGTGTTGCACCCCACTTTTCAATTTTTTTTGCTCTGGTTAGAGTTGCCAAGATACTTTATCCACCAAATTTCTATTATCGAGTCCCACGGCACCTTGGGTAAGACAACATCGCTTCACGTGGAGGCTGGGCCGACAAACCGAGGGCGTAGGGCTTGTGACCAGGTCTCCGTCGCTCTGGTGCACATAACTTTCGATTCGTAAGGAGTTACACGGCGCACAACATACCGTTGCAAAGCTCTCCGAGAGGTCTACGACAGGGGCAGCCAGCTTGCTCACTGTGCCCGATTTGGGAGCCCAAAATCGAACGTTTTCATCCGTTTTGGGCCATTTTTCTTCTTTTGCTCTGTTTTCCCATCCCCGATCGTACGTCGTAAGCTATTGAAAGGACGACAACCTTACTCGCAGGACATTAGAGGGCCATACAACGCGTCGATATCACATCTTGTGAGGATGCGGCGTTGTTGAAGCGGATGGGTTATCGTTAAGCCCATTGGGCCTTCTGAATGGGCCATCTCTCTAGCCTAGGATTGTGAACCGTTAACACATAAAGGAATTGTGCCCTCAACATGATGGGTGCGATCATACCAGCACTAGTGCACCGGATCCCATCAGAACTCCGAAGTTAAGCGTGCTTGGGCGAGAGTAGTACTAGGATGGGTGACCCCCTGGGATGTCCTCGTGTTGCACCCTCATTTTCAATTTTTTTTGCTACGGTTTGGGTTGTCAAGATACTTTATCCACCAAATTTCTATTAACGAATCCCACGGCACCTTGGGCAAGACAACTTCGCTTCACGTGGAGGCTAAGCCCGCAAACCGAGGGCGTAGAGCTTGTGACCAGGTCTCCGTCACTCCGATGCCCATAACTTTTGATCCGTATAGAGTTACGCGGCGTGCCCCATACCGTTGCAAAGCTCTCTGATAGCTCTACGATGGAGGCAGCCAGCTTGCTCGCTTTGCCCTTTTTGGGGGCCCAAAATCAAACATTTTCATCAGTTTCGGGCCATTTTTCTTCTTTTGCACTATTTTTCGTCCCGGATCGTACGTCGTGAGCTATTAAAAGGATGAAAACCTCACTCGCGGGACATTAGAGGCCCTTAAAGTGCATCGATAGCACGTCTTGTGAGGATGCAGCGTTGTTGAAGCGGATGGGTTGTCGTTAAGCCCATTGGGCCTTCTGAATGGGCCATCTCTCTAGCCTAGGACTGTGAACCATTAACACAAAGGAATTGTGCCCTCAACATGACGGGTGCGATCATACCAACACTAATGCACCGGATGCCATCAGAACTCCGAAGTTAAGCGTCCTTGGGCAAGACTACTACTAGGATGGGTGACCCCCTAGGAAGTCCTCGTGTTGCACCCTCATTTTCAATTTTTTTTGCTCTGGTTAGGGTTGCCAAGATACTTTATCCACCACATTTCTATTATCGAATCCCACGGCACCTTGGGCAAGACAACTTCGCATCACGTGGAGGCTGGGACCTCAAACCGAGGGCGTAGGGCTTGTGCCCAGGTCTCCGTCGCTCCGGTGCCCATAAATTTTGATCCGTAAGGAGTTACACGTCACACAGCATACCGTTACAAAGCTCTCTGAGAGCTCTACGACGGGGGTGGCCAGCTTGTTTTGCCCATTTTTTGAGCCTAAAATCAAACATTTTCATCAGTTTCGGGCCACTTTTCTTCTTTTGCTCTAGTTTTCCATCCCCTATCGTACGTCGTGAGCTGTTAAAAGGACGACAACCTTACTCGTGGGATATTAGAGGGTCCTACAACGCGTCGATATCACGTCTTGCGAGGATGCTGCATTGTTAAAGTGGATGGGTTGTCGTTAAGCCCGTTGGGCCTTCTGAATGGGCCATCTCTCAAGGCTGGGCCTGTGAACAGTTAACACATAAAGGAATTGTGCCCTCAAGATGACGGGTGCGATCATACTAGCACTAATGCACCGGATCCCATCAGAACTCCGAAGTTAAGCGTGCTTGGGCGAGAGTAGTACTAAGATGGGTGGCCCATTGGGAAGTCCTCGTGTTGCACCCCCCTTTTCAATTTTTTTTGCTCCGGTTAGGGTTGCCAAGATACTTTATCCACCAAATTTCTATTATCGAATACCACGCCACCTTGGGCAAGACAACTTCACTTCACGTGGAGGCTGGGCCAGCAAACCGAGGGCATAGGGCTTGTGACCAGGTCTCCGTCGCTCCGGTGCCCATAACTTTTGATCCGTAAGGAGTTACTCGACCCACAGCATACCGTTGCAACCCTCTCCGAGAGCTCTACGACGAGGGTAGCCAACTTGCTCGCTTTTCCCATTTTGGGACCCAAAATCAAACGTTTTCATCAATTTCGGGCCACTTTTCTGCTTTTGCACTATTTTTTCGTCCCTGATCATATGTCGTGAGCTGTTAAAAGGACGACAACCTTACTCGCGGGACATTAGAGGGCCCTATAACGCTTCCATATCACGTCTTGTGAGGATGCTACGTTGTTGAAGCGGATGGGTTGTCGTTAAGACCATTGGGCCTTCTGAATGAGCAATCCTCTAGGCTGGGACTGTGAACCGTTAACACATAAAGGAATTGTGCCCTCAACATGACGGGTGCGATCATACCAGCACTAATGCACCGGATCCCATCAGAACTCCGAAGTTAAGCGTCCTTGGGCGAGAGCAGTACGAGGATGCGAGACCCCCTGGGAAGTCCTCGTGTTGCACCCGACTTTTCAATTTTTTTTGCTCTGGTTAGGGTTGCCAAGATACTTTATCCACCACATTTCTATTATCGAATCCCATGGCACCTTAGGCAAGACAACTTCGTTTCACGTGGAGGCTGGGACCACAAACCGAGGGCGTAGGGCTTGTGACCAGGTCTCTGTCGCTCCGGTGCCCATAACTTTTGATCTGTAACGAGTTACGCGGCGCACAGCATACCATTACAAAGCTCTCCGACAGCTCTACGACGGGGGTAGCCAGCTTGCTTTGCCCGTTTTGGAAGCCCAAAATTGAACGTTTTCATCAGTTTCGGGCCACTTTTCTTCTTTTGCTCTATTTTTTCATCCCCGATCGTACGTCCTGAGCTGTTAAAAGGCCGAAAACCTTACTCGCGGGACATTAGAGGCCCTACAATTCGTCGATATCACGTCTTGCGAGGATGCTGGATTGTTGAAGCGGATGGGTTGTCGTTATGCCCATTGGGCCTTCTGAATGGGCCATCTCTCTAGGTTGGGACTGGGAACCGTTAACACATAAAGGAATTATGCCCTCAACATGACGGGTGCAATTATACCAGTACTTATGCACCGGATCCCATCAGAACTCCGAAGTTAAGCGTGCTTGGGCGAGAGTAGTACCAGGATGGGTGACCCCCTGCGAAGTCCTCGTCTTGCACCCCCTTTTAAATTTTTTTTGCTCCGGTTAAGGTTGCCAAGATAATTTATCCACCACATTTCTATTATCGAATCCCACGGCACCTTGGGCAAGAATACTTCGCTTCACGTGGAGGCTGGGCCCGTAAATCGAGGGCGTAGGGCTTGTGACCAGGTCTCTGTCGCTCCAGTGCCCATAACTTTTTATTTGTAAGGAGTTACGCGGCGCACAGCATACCGTTGAAGAGCTCTCCGAGAGCTCTACGTCAGGGGCAGCTATCTCGCTCGCTGTTCCCATTTTGGGAGCCCAAAATCGAAAATTTTCATCAGTTTCGGGCCACTTTTCTTTATTTGCTCTGTTTTTCCATCCCGGATCGTTCGTCGTGAGCTATTAAATGGACGACTACCTTACTCACAGGAAATTAGAGGGCCCTACAATGCGTCGATATGACGTCTTGCGAGGATGCTGTGTTGTTGAAGGGGATGGGTTGTCGTTAAGCCCATTAGGCCTTCTGAATGGGCCATCTCTCTAGGCTGGGACTGTGAACCGTTATCACATAAGGGAATTCTGCCCTCAACATGACGGGTGCGATCATACCAGCACAAATGCACCGGATCCCATTAGAACTCCGAAGTTAAGCGTGCTTGGGCGAGAGTAGTACCAAGATGGGTGACCCCCTGGGAAGTCCTCGTCTTGCACCCACTTTTAATTTTTTTTTGCTCCTGTTAGGGTTGCCAAGATACTTTATCCACCACATTTCTGTTATCGAATCCCACGGCACCTTGGGAAAGACAACTCCGCTTCATGTGGAGGCTAGGCCCGCAAACCGATGGCTTACGGCTTCTCACCAGGTCTCCGTCGCTCCGGTGCCCATAACTTTTGTTCCATAAGGAGTTACGCGGCGCACAGAATGCCATTGCAAAGCTCTCCGAGAGCTCTACGACGGGGGCAGCCTGCTTGCTTTGCCCGTTTGGGGAACCCAAAATTGAATGTTTTCATCTATTTCGGGCCACTTTTCTATTTTTGATCTGTTTTTCCATGCCGGATCGTATGTCGTGAGCTTTTAAAAGGATGACAACCTTACTTGCGGGACATTAGAGGGCCCTACAATGCGTCGAAATCACGTCTTGCGAGGATGCTGCATTGTTGAAGCGGATGGATTGTCGTTAAGCCCATTGGGCTTTCTGAATGGGCCATCTCTCTAGGCTAGGACTGTGAACCGTTAACACATAAAGAAATTGTACCCTCAACGTGACGGGTGCGATCATACAAGCACTAATGGACTGGATCCCATCAGAACTCCGAAATTAAGTGTGCTTGGGCGAGAGTAGTACCAGGATGGGTGACCTCCTGGGAAGTCCACGTCTTGCACCCCCCTTTAAATTTTTTTTTGCTCAGGTTAGGGTTGCCAAGATACTTTATCCACCACATTTCTATTATCGAATCCCACGGCACTTTGGGCAAGACAACTTCGCTTCACGTGGAGGCTGGGCCTGCAAACCGAGGGCGAAGGGCTTGTGACCCGGTCTCCGTCGCTCCGGTGCCGGTAACTTTTGATCCGTAAGGAGTTACGTGGCGCACAACATACCGTTGCAGAGCTCTCCGAGAGCTCTATGACTGGGGCAGCCAGCTTTCTCTCTCTGCCCGTTTTGGGAGCCCAAAATCAAACGTTTTCATCAGTTTCGGGTCACTTTTCTTCTTTTGCACTGTTTTTCCATCCCGGATCGTTCGTCGTGAGTTGTTCAAAGGATGACAACCTTACTCGTAGGACATTAGAGGGCCTTACAACGCGTCTATATCACTTTTTGAGAGGATGCTGAGTTGTTGGAGCGGATGGGTTGTCGTATCCCACGGCACCTTGGGCAAGCCAACTTCGCTTCAGGTGGAGGCTGGGCCCGCAAACCGAGGGTGTAGGGCTTGTGACTAGGTCTCCGTCGCTCCGGTGCCCATAACTTTTGATCCGTAAGGAGTTACTCGGCGTATAGCATACCGTTGCAAAGCTCTCTGAGAGGTCTACGATGGGGGTAGCTAGTTTGCTAGCTTTGCCCATTTTGGGAGCCCAAAATTGAAATTTTTCATCAGTTTCATGCCACTTTTCTTCTTTTGCTCATTTTTTCCATCCCGGATCGTACGTTGTGAGCAGTTAAAAGGAAGACAACCTTACTCGCGGGACATTAGAGGGCCCTACAACACGACGATATCACGTCTTGCGTGGATGCTGCGTTGTTGAAGCGGATGGGTTGTCATTAAGCCTATTGGGCCTTCTGAATGGGCCATCTCTCTAGGATGGGACTGTGAACCGTTAACACATAAAGGAATGGTGCCCTCAACATGACGGCTGCGACCATACAAGCACTAAAGCCCCGGATCCCATTAGAACTCCAAAGTTAAGCATGCTTGGGTGAGAGTAGTACTAGGATGGGTGCCCCCCTGGGAAGTCCTCGTGTTGCACCCCCCCTTTCAATTTTTTTTTGCTCTTGTTAGGGTTACCAAGATACTTTATCCACCATATTTCTATTATCGAATCCCAATGCACCTTGGGCAAGACAACTGCGCTGCTGGGCCAACAAACCTAGTTATTTAGTATATATAAGGCAAGTCAACAATTAAAATACAAAGTCAAAGTTAGTTATTTTAGTCCTTTAATTTATTTTCTAGTCTTTTAAATGCATTATAGTTATTTATTTGCTCAAAACAAATATGCAACTCCTATGATAGCTCAAGTAGGATATTTTTAGGTGTCAAGAAGGTTTACAATCAAACAATTTCACCCGAGTCGGCTTAAAACTCGATTTTTGTAAAAGTCGGTATAAAAACCCTAAAAAATTCCTAAGCCGATTTTAAAACCGTTTTAATCAAATACATGTCTATTAAATTCCGTGGACTAGGTCTAGAAGGGTTAAAAAGACCAGTTTCAAAATTTTAGCATACGTGTTTTGAAAATACTATTCACTAAAAATCGATGATAAAATTTCTGACTCCGTTTTTTATGAAAATTTCATGAATGCACATTTAGCATGTTCTAGGAGTATTGATACTAAAATTACCACATTCTAAGTTATATAGCACATAGACAGGTTAATTCACGCAAAACGAGATAAAACACGCAAAACGAGATAAGATAGAAAAGTGGGGTTTCACATACCCCCCTTTTCAATTTTTTTTTTGCTCCGATTTGGGCTCCCAAGATACTTTATCCACCACATTTCTATTATCTAATCCCACGGCACCTTGGGCAAGACAACTTTGCTTCACGTGGAGGTTGGGCCTGCAAACCGAAGGCGAAGGTCTTGTGACCAGGTCTCTCTCGCTCCGGTGCCTATAACTTTTGATCTGTAAAGAGTTATGCGGTGCACAGCATACCGTTGCAAAGCCCTCCGAGAGATCTACGACGGGGGTAGCCAGCTTGTTCGCTGTGCCTATTTTTGGAGACCAAAATCGAACATTTTCTTTAGTTTCGGGCCACTTTTCTTCTTTTGCTATGTTTTTCCGTCCCGGATCGTACGTCGTGAGCTGTTAAAAGGACGACAACCTTACTCACGGGACATTAGAGGGCCATACAATGCGTCGATATCAAGTCTTACGACGATGTAGCGTTGTTGAAGCGGATGGGTTGTCGTTAAGCCCATTGGGCCTTCTGAATGCGCCATCTCTCTAGGCTGGGACTGTGAACCGTTAACACATAAAGGAATTGTGCCCTCAACATGACGAGTGCGATCATACCAGCACTAATGCACCGGATCCCATCAGAACTCCGAAGTTAAACATGCTTGGGTGAGAGTAGTACTAGGATGAGTGACCCCTTGGGAAGTCCTCGTGCTGCACCCCCCTTTTCAATTTTTTTTGCTCCGATTAGGGTTGCCAAGATACTTTATCCACCACATTTATATTATCGAATCCCAATGCACCTTGGGCAAGACAACTTCGCTTCACGTGGAGGCTGGGCCCGCAAACTGAGGGCGTAGGGCTTGTGACCGGGTCTCCGACGCTCCGGTGCCCATAACTTTTAATCCGTAAGGAGTTAGGTGGCGCACAGCATACCTTTGCAGAGCACTCCGAGAACTCTACAACGGGGGCAGCCAGCTTGCTCGCTGTGCCCATTTTGGGAGCCCAAAATCGAACATTTTCATCAGTTTTGGGCCACTTTTCTTCTTTTGCTCTGTTTTTCCATCTCGGATCGTACGTCGTGAGCTGTTAAAAGGATGACAACCATACTCGAGAGACATTAGAGGGCCCTAGAACGCGTCGATATCACGTCTTGCGTGGATGCTGCGTTGTTGAAGCGGATGGGTTGTCGTTAAGGCCATTGGGCCTTTTGAATGGGCCATCTCTCTAGGCTGAGACTGTGAACCGTTAACACATAAATGAATTTTGCCCTCAACGTCTGGTTGCGATCATACTAGCACTAATGCACCGAATTCCATCAGAACTCCGAAGTTAAGCGTGTTTCAGCGAGAGTAGTACTAGGATGGGTGACCCCCTGGGAAGTCCTCGTGTTGTACCCTCTTTTTCAATTTTTTTTGCTCCGGTTAGGGTTGCCAAGATACTTTATCCACCATATTTCTATTATCGGATCACACGGCACCTTGGCCAAGAAAACTTCGCTTCACGTGGAGGCTGGGCCCACAAACCGAGGGCGTAGGGCTTGTGACCAAGTCTTCATCGCTCCGGTGCCCATAACTTTTGATTCGTAAGGAGTTACGCGATGCACAACAATCCGTTGCAAAGCCCTCCGAGAACTCTACGATGGGGGCAGCCAGCTTGCTCGCTTTGCCCATTTTTAGATCCCAAAACCGAACGTTTTCATCAGTTTTGGGGCACTTTTTTTTCTTTAGCTCTATTTTTTGGTCCCGAATCGTACGTCGTGAGCTGTTAGAAGGATGACAACCTTACTCGCTGGACATTAGGGGGCCCTACAACGCGTCGATATCACGTCTTGCGAGGATGCTCCATTGTTGAAGTGGATGGGCTGTCGTTAAGCCCATTGGGCCTTCTGAATGGGTCATCTCTCTAGGCTGGGACTGTGAACCGTTAACACATAAAGGACTTGCGCCCTCAATATGACGGGTGCGATCATACCAGCACTAATGCTCTGGATCCCATCAGAACGCCGAAGTTAAGCGTGCTTGGGCGTGAGTAGTACTAGGATGGGTGACCCCCTGGGAAGTCCTCATGTTGCACCCCCCTTTTTTAATTTTTTTTGCTCCGGTTAGGATTGCCAAGATACTTTATCTACCACAATTCTATTATCAAATCCTACGGGACCTTGGGCAAGACAACTTCGCTTCACGTGGAAGCAGGGCCAGCAAACCGACGATATAGAGCTTGTGACTAGGTCTCCGTCGCTCCGGTGCCCATAACTTTTGATCCGTAAGGAGTTACGCGGCGTACAGCAAACCATAGCAAAGTTCTCCGAGAGCTCTACGACGGGGGCAACCAGCTTGGTCGTTGTGCCCATTTTTGGAGCCCAAAATCAAATGTTTTCATCAATTTCTTACCACTTTTCTTCTTTTGGTCTGTTTTTCAGTCCCGGATCGTACGTCGTGAGCTGTTAAAAAGA
Source organism: Ehretia macrophylla (assembly GCA_037974665.1). Taxonomy (NCBI): domain Eukaryota; kingdom Viridiplantae; phylum Streptophyta; class Magnoliopsida; order Boraginales; family Ehretiaceae; genus Ehretia; species Ehretia macrophylla. Next base: position 80,594,161 of record CM075770.1, on the reverse strand, counting down.
CGACAACCTTACTCGCAGGACATTAGAGGGCCCTACAACGCGTCTACATCACATCTTGTGAGGATGCTGCGTAGTTGAAGCGGATTGGTTGTCGATAAGCCCATTGGGCCTTCTGAATAGGCCATCTCTATACGCTGGGACTGTGAATCGTTAATACATAAAGGAATTGTGCCCTCAACATGACGGGTGCGATCGTACCAGCACTAATGCACCGGATCCCATCAGAACTCCGAAGTTAAGCGTGCTTGGGCGAGAGTAGTAGTAGGATGGGTGACCCCTTGGGAAGTCCTCGTGTTGCCCTCCCCTTTTCAATTTTTTTTGCTTAGGTTAGGGTTTCCAAGTTACTTTATCCACCACATTTCTATTATTGAATCCCACGGCACCTTGGGCAAGACAACTTCGCTTCACGCGGAGGCTGGGCCCTCAAACCGAGGGTGTAGGGCTTGTGACCATGTCTCCGTCGCTCCGGTGCCTATAACTTTTGATCCGTAAGGAGTTATGCGGCGCACAACATACCGTTATAAAGCTCTCCGAGAGCTCTACGACGGGTGCAGCGAGCTTGCTCTCTTTGCCCCAAATCGAAAGTTTTCATCTGTTTCGGGCCACTTTTGTTCTTTTGCTATGTTTTTTCGTAGCAGACCATATGTCATGAACTATTAAGAGGACGACAACCTTACTCCCGGGACATTAAAAGGCCCTACAATGCGTCGATATCACGTCTTGCGAGGATACTGCGTTGTTGAAGCGGATAGGTTGTCGTTAAGCCCATTGGGCCATCTCTCTGGGCTGGGGCAGTGAACCATCAACACATAAACGATTTGTGCCCTCAACATGATGGGTGCGATCATACTAGCACTAATGCACCGGATCCCATCAGATCTCCGAAGTTAAGTGTGGTTGGGCGAGAGTAATACTAAGATGGGTGACCCCCTGGGAAGTCCTCGTGTTGCACCCCCCTTTTCAATTTTTTTTGCTCCGGTTAGGGTTGCCAAGAGACTTTATCCAACACATTTCTATTATTGTATCCCACGGCACATTGGGCAAGACAACTTCGTTTCACGTAGAGGCTGGGCTAGCAAACCGAGGGCGTAGGGTTTGTCACCAGGTCTCCGTCGCTCCGGTGCCCATAACTTTTGATCGGTAAGGCGTTACGCGACGCACAGCATACCGTTGCAAAGCTCTCTTAGAGCTCTACGACGGGGGCAGCTAGCTAGCTTGCTTTGCCTTATTTGGAGCCCAAAATCGAACGTTTTCATCAGTTTCAGGCCACTTTTCTTCTTTTGCTCTGTTTTTCACTCCTGAATCGTACGTCATGAGCTGTTAGAGGGACGACAACCTTACTCGCGGGACATTAGAGGTCCCTACAACGAGTCGATATCACGTCTTGCAAGGATGCTGCTTTGTTGAAGCGGATGGGCTATCGTTAAGCCTATTGGGCTTTCTGAATGAGTCATCTCTCTAGGATGGGACTGTGAACCGTTAACACATAAAGGAATTGTGCCCTCAACATGATGGAAGCGATCATACCAGCACTAATGCACCGGATCCCATCAGAACTCCGAAGTTAAGCGTGCTTGTGCGAGAGTAGTACTAGGATGGGTGACCCCCAATTAAGTCCTCGTGTTGGACCCCACATTTCAATTTTTTTTGCTCCGGTTAGGGTTGCCCAGATACTTTATCCACCATATTTCTATTATCGAATCCACGGTACCTTGGACAAGACAACTTCGCTTTACGTGGAGGCAGGTCCAGCAAACCGAGGGCGTAGGGCTTGTGACCAGGCCTCCGTCGCTCCGGTGCCCATAACTTTTGATCCGTAAGGTGTTACGCAGCGTACAACATACCGTTGCAGAGCTCTCCGAGTGCTCTACGACGGGGGCAGCAGCTTACTCACTGTGCCCATTTTTGGAGCCCAAAATCGAAAGTTTTCGTCAGTTTCTTCCCACTTTTCTTCTTTTGCTCTATTTTTTCATCCCGGATCGTACGTCGTGAGCTGTAAAAGAGACGACAACCTTACTCGCGGGATATTAGAGGGCCCTACAACTCGTCGATATCACGTCTTGCGTGGATGCTGTGTTGTTGAAGCGGATGGGTTGTTGTTAAGCCCATTGGGCCTTCTGAATGGGCCATCTCTCTAGGCTGGGACTGTGAACCGTTAACACATAAAGGAATTGTGCCCTCAACATGACAGGAGCGATTATGCCGGCACGAATGCATCGGTTCCCATCAGAACTCCAAAGTTAAGCATGCTTAGGCGAGAGTAGTACCTGGATGGCTGACCCCTTGGGAAGTCCTCGTGTTGCACCCCCCTTTTCAATTTTTTTTTGCTCCGGTTAGGATTGCCAAGATACTTTATCCACCTCATTTCTATTATCGAATCCCACGGCACCTTGGGCAAGACAACTTCGCTTCACGTGGAGGCTAGGCCCGCAAACCGAGGGTGTAGGGCTTGTTACTAGGTCTCTCTCGCATCGGTGCCTATAACTTTTGATCCGTAAAGAGTTACACGGCGTACAACATACCATTGCGAAGGCCTCCGAGAGCTCAACGACAGGGGCAGCCAGCTTGCTCGTTGTGCCCATTTTTGGAGCCCAAAATCGAACGTTTTCATCAGTTTCAGGCCACTTTTCTTTTTTTGCTCTATTTTTCCGTCTCGGATCGTACGTCGTGAGCTATTAAAAGGAAAACAACCTTACTCATGGGACATTAGAGGGCCCTACAATGCGTCGATATCACGTCTTGCGAGGATGCTGCGTTGTTGAAGCAGATGGGTTGTCAATACGCCCATTGGGCCATCTAAATGGGCCATCTCTCTAGGCTGGGACTGTGAAGCGTTAACACATAAAGGAATTGTGCCCTCAACATGATAGGTGCGATCATACTGGCACTAGTGCACCGGATCCCATCAGAACTCCGAAGTTAAGCGTGCTTGGGCAAGAGTAGTACCAGGATGGGTGACCCCCTGGGAAGTCCTCGTGTTGCACACCCCTATTGAATTTTTTTTTGCTCCAGTTTGGGTTGCAAAGATACTTTATCCACCACATTTCTATTATCGAATCCCACGGCACCTTGGGCAAGACAAATTCGCTTCAGGTAGAGGCTGGGTTCGCAAACCGAGGCCGTAGGGCTTGTGACTAGGTCTCCGTCGCTCCGGTGCCCATAACCTTTAATCTGTAAGGACTTACGCGGTGCACAGCATACCGTTGCAAAGCCATCTGAGCGCTCTACGACGGGGGCTGCCAGCTTGCTCGCTGTGCCCATTTTTGGAGCCCAAAATCGAACATTTTCATCAATTTCGTGCCACTTTTCTTTTTTTGCTCTATTTTTCCGTACCGGATCGTACGTCGTGAGCTGTTAAAAGGACGACAAGCTTACTCGCGGGACATTAGAGGGCCCTACAACGCGTCGATATCACGTCTTGCGGGGATGATGCATTGTTGAAGCGGATGGATTGTCGTTAAGCCCATTGGGCCTTTTGAATAGGCCATCTCTCTGTGTTGCGACTGTGAACTGTCAACACATAAAGGATTTGTGCCCACAACAAGACGGGTGCAATCATACCAGCACTAATGCACCGGATCCTATCAGAACTCCGAAGTTAAGTGTGCGTGGGAGAAAGTAGTACTAGGATGGGTGACCCCCTGGGAAGTCCTCGTGTTGCAACCTCCTTTTTGATTATTTTTGCCCTGGTTAGGGTTGCCAAGATACTTTATCCACCAAATTTCTATTACCGAATGCCACGTAACCTTGGGCAATACAACTTCGCTTCACGTAGAGGCTAGGCCCGCAAGCCGAGGGCGTAGGGCTTGTGACCAGGTCTAAGTTGCTTCGGTGCCCATAACCTTTAATCCGTAAGGAGTTATGCGACGCACAGCATACCATTGGAAAGCTCTTCGAGGGCTCAACAACGGGGGCAGCAAGCTTGCACGGCTGTGCCCATTTTTGGAGTCCAAAATTGAACGTTTTCATCAGTTTCGGACCACCTTTCTTCTTTTGCTCTGTTTTTCCATCCCGGATCGTACGTCGTGAGTTGTTAAAAGGACGACAACCTTACTCGCAGGACATTAGAGGGCCCTACAATGCGGCGATAACATGTCTTGCGAAGATGCTGCGTTGTTGAAGCGGATGGGTTGTCGTTAAGCCCATTGGGATTTTTGAATGGGCCATCTCTCTAGGCTGAGACTATGAACCGTTAACACATAAAAGAATTCTGCCCTCAACATGACAGCTGCAATCATACCAGGACTAATGCACCGGATCCCATCAGAACTCTGAAGTTAAGCGTGCTTGGGCGAGAGTAGTACTAGGATGGGTGACCCCTTGAGAAGTCCTCGCGTTGCACCCCCCTTTTCAATTTTTTTTGCCCTGGTTAGGGTTGCCAAGATACTTTATCTACCAAATTTCTATTACCGAATCCAACGGCACCTTGGGCATGACAACTTCGCTTCACGTAGAGGCTGGGCCCGCAAACCGAGGGCGTAGGGCTTATGACCAACTCTCCATCGCTCCTGTGCCCATAACTTTTGATCCATAAGGACTTACGCGGCGCACAGTATACTGTTGGAAAGCTCTCCGAGATCTCTATGACGAAGGCAGTTAGCCTGCTCGGCTGCACCCATTTTTAGAACCCAAAATCGAACGTATTCATCAGTTTCGGGCCACTTTTCTTCTTTTGCTCTGTTTTATCATCGCGGATCATACGTCGTGAGCTGTTATAACGACGACAACCTAACTCGCGGGACATTAGAGGGCCCTATAACACGTTGATATCACGTCTTGCTAGGATGCTGCGGTGTTGAAGCGGATTGGTTGTCGTTAAGCCCATTGGGCCTTTTGAATGGGCCATCTCTTTCCGCTGCGACTGTGAACCGTCAACACATAAAGGATTTGTGCCCACAACATGACTGGTGCGATCATACCAGCACTAATGCACCGGATCTCATTAGAACTCCGAAGTTAAGCGTGCTTGGGCGAGAGTAGTACTAGGATGGGTGACCCCCTGGGAAGTCATCGTGTTGCACCCCCCCTTTTCAATTTTTTTTGCCCCGGTTAGGGTTGCCAAGATACTTTATCCACCACATTTCTATTACCGAATCCCATGGCTCCTAGGGCAAGACTACTTCGCTTCACGTAGAGGCTGGGCCCGCAAACCGAGGGCGTAGGGCTTGTGACCAGGTCTCCGTCGCTCTGGTGCCCATGACCTTTCATCTGTAAGGACTTACGTGATGCACAACATACCATTAGAAAGCTCTCCCAGAGCTCTACGACAAGGGCAGCAAGCCTGGTTGGCTGTGCCTGTTTTTTGGAGCACAAAATTGAACGTTTTCATCAGTTTTGGGCCACTTTTCATCTTTTGCTCTGTTTTTCCATCTCAGATCGTACGTCGTGAGCTGTTAAAAGGATGACAACTTTACTCGCGGGACATTAAAGGGCCCTACAATGCGTCGATATCACGTATTGCGAGGATACTGCGTTGTTGAAGCGGATGGATTGTCATTAAGCCCATTGGGCCTTTTGAATGGGCCATCTCTCTGAGCTAGGACTGTGAACCATGAACACATAAAGGATTTGTGCCCTCAACATGACGGGTGCGATCATACCAGCACTAATGCATCGGATCCCATCAGATCTCCGAAGTTAAGCGTGCTTGGGCGAGAGTAGAACTAGGATGGTTGACCCCCTGGGAAGTCCTCGTGTTGCACCCCCCTTTTCAATTTTTTTTGCTCCGGTTAGGGTTGCCAAGATACTTTATCCACCACATTTCTATTATCGAATTCGACGGCACATTGGGCAAGACAACTTCGCTTCACGTGGAGGCTAGGCCCGTAAACCGAGTGCGTAGGGCTTGCGACCAGGTCTCCTTCGCTCCGGTGCCCATAACTTTTGATCCGTAAGGAGTTACGCGGTGCACAGCATACCGTTGCAAAGCTCTTCAAGAGCTCTACGACGGGGGTAACAAGCCTGCTGGGCTGTGCCAATTTTTGGAGCCCAAAATTGAACATTTTCATCAGTATCAAGCCATTTTTCTTCTTTTGCTCTGTTTTTTCATCCCGGATCGTATGTCCTGAGCTGTTAAAAGGACGAAAACCTTACTCGCGGGACTTTAGAGGGCCCTACAATGTGTCGATATCACGTCTTGCTAGGATGCTGCATTGTTGAAGCGGATGGGTTGTCGTTAAGCCCATTGGGCCTTTTGAATGGGCCATCTCTCTGGGCTGGGACTGTGAACCATAAACACATAAATGATTTGTGCCCTTAACATGACGGGTGCAATCATACCAGATCTAATGCACCGGATCCCATCAGATCTCCGAAGTTAAGCGTGCTTGGGCGAGAGTAGTACTAGGATGGGAGACCCCCGGGGAAGTCCTCGTGTTGTACCCCCATTTTCAATTTTTTTTGCCGCGGTTATGGTTGCCATGATACTTTATCCACCATATTTCTATTATCGAATCCCACGGCACCTTGGGCAAGACAACTAAGCTTCTCGTGGAGGCTGGGCCCGCAAACCGAGGGCATAGGGCTTCTGACCAGGTCTCTGTCCCTCTGGTGCCCATAACTTTTGATCCGTAAGGACTTACCCAGCGCACAGCATACCGTTGCAAAGCTCTTTGAGAGCTCTACGACAGGGGCAGCTAGCTTGCTCGCATTGCCCCTTTTTGAAGCCCAAAATCGAAAGTTTTCATCATTTTCGGGCCACTTTTCTTCTTTTTCTCTGTTTTTCCATCCCGGATCATACGTCGCGAGTTGTTAAAAGGACGACAACCTTACTCGCGGGACATTAGAGGGCCCTACAACGCGTCGATATCACGTCTTCCAAGCATGCTGCGTTGTTGAAGCAGATGGGTAGTCGTTAAGCCCATTGGACCTTTTGAATGGGCCATCTCTCTAGGATGGGACTGTGAACTGTTAACACATAAAGGAATTGTGCCCTCAACATGACGGGTGTGATCATACCTGCACTAATGCATCGAATCCCATCAGAACTCCGAAGTTAAGCATGCTTGGGAAAAAGTAGTACTAGGATGGGTGACCCCCTAGTATGTCCTCGTGTTGCACCCCTTTTCAATTTTTTTTGCCCTGGTTAGGGTTGCCAACATACTTTATCTACCAAATTCATTACCGAATCCCACGGTACCTTGGGCAAGACAACTTCTATGAGGCTCGACCTCGATTTGCGTGTAATACCTCATTTCGTGTGTCCTAACCTAGATTTGCGTGCCTTGACCTAGGTTTAAGAATTGTGTTTCGTTTTGTGTGCCTTGCATTGAATTACATGCATTCATTTAGGGTTGCGTGTAATTACTTGGAAAACATGCATTCGGCTCGTAGTTCGTGCCCTACCTCGTAGTGCGGGCCCTAAACCTAAGAAAGCGTGCCCTCACGCTAATCAAGAAAGCATCTTACGCGAAGCACTAGATCATTAATTAATCCTACAAATTCCACTAACTAATATTAAATTACTAATTCAACCCACTAGAAGACAAAATCTCACAAAAAGCTAGACATTCCTTATTCTTTATTCTTTATTCTTTGCATATCCCAAACACACAATTAATTAATGCTCAAAAGATGACAAAAAATTCAGATTTGAACACCTCTTTGGCCAACCACCTTGTGTGCTTTGTGCTTGCTTTGCATAATTCAAATTGAACCTAGACAATTCTATGATAACTAATGACACAAAGCAATAAAAAAATAGCTCAAAAAACTCTACCAAGCTCCACCAATCTCGACATAAGCTCCTTGCCCATGCTAAACACTTCAATTGATGCTTCTTGAAGACACAAAATCTGAATTTGCAAAGCTCAAGGCCGACATATGCTTCAACATTTTGCAAAAGCTTTCATTTTTCCTTCATTTCTCTCAATTCCTCTCATCCTTCTCTCTCTCTCTCATTCTTCTTTCTCTCACTAGGCCCTAGCTGAATATTGTAGACTCCATAGCTTATCTTCATTACTCCATGGTTCATCAAGGCATGCAAGAAGCTAGGGAGCTCGACTAAGCAAGCTAGGTTGCAAGAAACACACATGCAAGCTCTTTGAACCTCCATTTCGGCCTAGGTGAGTTTGCTAGCTTCCATTTCTTTTCTTCTTGTTCTAACCATATGCACCTACTAAGAACTTGGTTACTAAGCTAGGAAACTAGAGAAAAATCGAGTGGTGTCTCAGCTAAGCAAGGAAAAAGGTCAACTTTGTGCTTCACCAAGAGTCTTGTGCATCTTCTTGTTGTTTTTCTAAGGTGGGGGCTAAAGCTTCTTCAAAATCTTTCAAAAAACCACATGCATGGCCTTAAATGTCTACCTTTACTTCTGTACTTCAGATATATGTGTGTTCATGAGCTTTTATAAACATGCATGGCAAGATTTTTGGCTAGAATGTGATGATAGATGAAATCGTGTATGTGACAGCTCTCTGTCTTGTTGGTACGAGGTGATTTTGGTTAGGCAAATGATGTTGAAAATGAGTGAAAATTGGTAGTTAACTAGGTTTTCCAGTTCTGAACGTTTTTCCCAGAAATAGGCCAAAGCTAATTTTGACTCTAAGGTCCTCAAATCATTGAAATGTGGCCAAATCTGGAAAATCTGGAAAAATGAAGCAGGTTTTGGCAGATTCACTAACCTTGTAGAACGAACCAGTTTTGACTAAGTAAATGACATCCAAAATGCATGAAATTTTGTGTGACGCTATATTTTTCAGTTATGGACGTTTTTGTCAGAAATGGACTAAGGCTAAATCTGACCCTAAGGCCCTCAAAAATGACAAGTATTGAAATGTGGGCAAATCTGGACAGTTTTGCGCAGTCTCACTGTTTTGGGTATATCTATTGAACCCAAACTCCAAATGATACGAGGTTTGTTTCTGAATTTAGTTCACTCCTTAGGATTTAATTTGACATATTATTCCATGGAATTGGAGATTGTTTGCTTTTCTTAATGATTGTGAGAAAACAGCCCATTGCAGTGAGGGTTCCACTTAGTGATATGTTTAGAAAAATTATTGTAGCTTCTCTTGTTGTATTAAATGCTTGAGATTGTGGCATTCGGATGTTGTGTGGACTGTTTTAAATGCTTGAGGGTGTATGAACTAATCAAGGCGTGGCTTGAGTTTAATTACGAGATGACTTGGGGATTAATCGCACGAGTAAGCACGAATTGGAACCCTAGTAACTAGGTAAACTTGCTAAGTGTTGATCCTTTGGATATTGTGTTTGATTATGTGTTTAGTAGGCTGCCCGTAGTTGCCCTTATAGCCCAAAATATGATTTCGATGATTACATATTGAATAATCTTGTTATTCGATTACGTGAACTTCGAAGTGAGTTATATGACTTGATTTACATGCATTACATGGCTGCCCGTTATGTTCATGTAACTCCATGTGCTTTTCAAGTGAAATTACTTGTCTTATCGTGCCTCGCTTGTTTACTTATCAATGTGCAATCTTATGACTGCTCGGAGGCAACATACTTTGTTTTCCTCCAAATGTGATATATTAAATGTCATAAATGTGCATTGCATACAAGGTTGCAACCTTTCATTCTGGAGTGGTAGCATTCACGCACACCGGGCGGCATCGGGCTTGCCAGTGCAACTGTGACTACCATTGTCCAATTCCCTCTCTCGCTTGGGGGCTAGACTTCCTTGAAGAGTTGGGTCGTAGGATTTTGGGGTACATCCGGAGTACACCCATTTGGCGTGACAAGGGGATGATTTGAAGTCGGCCGCAACAATTGATACTAGAAATGAACCGAGAGCAAAAGCTCATCGTATCCTTTTCACTATGTGTATAAGTACTCTCGCTTGGTTCCTAGAAGACCTCGGGGGGAGGGCAAAGACGGGTAATTGTGTTCCTTTACTTTTATATTATGTTATGTACTTACTTGTGATATATTCATGCATGCAAAAAAAAAAAAAAAGGGGTTTTCATAAGTTGAACCGGAAAATGAGTTTCAAAACCTATTTCTCGTTCCCCCTCGCTGAGTTCATAAGGACTCACCCTCTTTTATCATCTCAGGTGAAGAAGACCAAGAACAAGTACACGAAGACAACGTGCCTAACGATGATTCCTTGGAATGACTGCCTGTCCTATGTGCTTTGCTTGATTATGGCCATTTGTGCACACTATGATGCTTGAAGACTATTTCTTTTATGTTGCTTATTGTTTGTAATGTAAAAGACCCCCGTTGTAATTTGGGGTCTAATTTTGGCTTGTACTGGTAATATTTAGACAGACACTACTATGGTCGTTTTGCTATCGTTACTGGCTAGTATCTATCATAGGATTATGAAGTATTAGGTAAGAACTAAGTAAAACGAACCTATCCAATCTTAAGCAGGTACTCATTTTTAAGCTAAGATCAACAGGTACTTTTGTAACAAGGATTAACAAACAAGCGAGACATAGTATCATGCTAGGTTATTAATCAAACGAGACATTGAGATAACTAGTAGGCGTTTCAATTAATGGTATATAGTAATCTAAGTTGGAAATGAAATTGAGGCGTTTAGAAAACTAGGTCAAATTAAAGAGCCCAATTATAACCGTTATGTTGCCGATTTTCCGGAGAAATTTTGGAGTTTAGACTAAAACATTAAGTGTTAAACTTTCATGAACGATTAAGTATGAGATATGACTTGAATGTTTAGATCACACCTTAGTCTAACCTTTATAGGCCGGGTTGGGGTGTGACAACTTCGCTTCACGTAGAGGCTGGGCCAGTAAACCGAGGGCATAGGGCTTGTGACCAAGTCTCCGTCGCTCCGGTGCCTATAACTTTTGATCCGTAAGGACTTACGCAGCGAACAGCATACCGTTGGAAAGCTCTTCGAGAGCTCTACGACGGAGGCAGCTAGCCTGGTCGGCTGGGCCCATTTTTGGAGCCCAAAATTGAACGATTTCATCAGTTTCGGGCCATTTTTCTTCTTTTGCTATGTTTTTCCGTCCCAGATCGTACGTCGTGAGCTGTTAAAATGACGACAACCTATCTCATGGGACATTAGAGGGCCTTACAATGCGTTGATATCACGTCTTGATAGGATGTAGCGTTGTTGAAGCGGATGGGTTGTCGTTAAGCCCATTAGGCCTTTTGAATAGGCCATCTCTCTGGGCTGCGACTGTGAACCGTCAACACATAAAGGATTTGTACCCACAACATGACGGTGCGATCATACCAGCACTAATGCACCGGATCCCATCAGAACTACGAAGTTAAGTGTGCTTGAGCGAGAGTAGTACTAGGATGGGTGACCCCCTGGGAAGTCCTCGTGTTGCACCCCCCCTTTTCAAATTTTTTTGCCCCGGTTAGGGTTGCCAAGATACCTTATCCACCCCAGTTCTATTACCGAATTTCACGGCACATTGGGCAAGACAACTTCGCTTCATGAAGAGGGTGGGCCCGTAAACCGAGGGCATAGGGCTTGTGACCAGGTCTTCGTCGCTCCGGTGCCCATAAGCTTCAATCCGTAAGGAGTTACGCGATGCACAACATACCATTGGAAAGCTCTCCGAGAGCTTTACGACGGTGGTAGCAAGCCTGCTCGGCTGTACTTGTTTTTGGTGCCCAAAATCGAACGTTTTCATCAGTTTCTGGGCACTTTTCTTCTTTTGCTGTATTTTTCCGTCCCAGTTCGTACGTCGTGAGCTGTTAAAAGGACGACAACCTTACTCGCGGGACATTAGAGGGCCCTACAATGTGTCGATATCACATCTTGCGACTATGCTGCGTTGTTGAAGCGGATGGGATGTCGTTAAGCCCATTGGGCCTATTGAATGGGCCATCTCTCTAGGCTGGGACTGTGAACCGTTAACAAATACAGGAATTGTGCCCTCAACATGACGGGTGCGATTATACCAGCACTAATACACCGGATCCCATCAGAACACCGAAGTTAAGCGTGCTTGGGCGAGAGTAGTACTAGGATGGGTGACCCCCAAGGAAGTCCACGTGTTGCACTCCGTTTTTCAATATTTTTTGCCCTGGTTAGCTTTGCCAAGATGTTTTATTCATCACATTTCTATTACCGAATCCTACGGCAACTTGGGCAAAACAACTTCGCTTCAGGTAGAGGCTGGGCCCGCAAATCAAGGGCGTAGGACTTGTGACCAAGTCTCCGTCGCTCTGGCACCCATAACCTTTAATCTGTAAGGAGTTACGTGACGCACATGATACTATTAGAAAGCTCTCCGAGAGCTCTATGACGGGGGCAGCAAGCCTGCTCGGCTGTGCCCATTTTTGGAGCCCAAAATTGAACGTTTTCATCATTTTCGGGACACTTTTCTTCTTTTGCTCTAATTTTTTGTCCCGGATCGTACGTCATGAGCTGTTAAAAGGACTACAACCTTACTCGCGGGACATTAGAGGCAATACAATGCGTCGATATCACGTCTTGCGAGGATACTGCGTTGTTGAAGCGGATGGGTTTTCGTTAAGCCCATTGGGCCTTTTGAATAGGCCATCTCTCTAGGCTGGAACTGTGAACCGTCAACACATAAAGGATTTGGGCCCTCAACATGACGGGTGCGATCATACCAGCACTAATGTCCCGGATCCCATCAGAACTCCGAAGTTAAGCGTGCTTGGGCGAGAGGAGTACTAGGATGGGTAACCCCCTGGGAAGTCCTCGTGTTGCACCCCCCTTTTCAATTTTTTTTGCACCGGTTAGGATTGCCAAGATACTTTATCCACCATATTTCTATTATCGAATCCTACAGCACCTTGGGCAAGACAACTTCGCTTCACGTGGAGGCTGGGCCCGCAAAACGAGGGCGTAGGGCTTGTGACCAGGTCTCCGTCGCTCCGGTGCCCATAACTTTTGATCCGTAAAAAGTTACGCAGCGCACAGCAAACCGTTGCAAAGATCTCCGAGAGCTCTACGACGGGGGCAGCTAGGCTGTGCCCTTTTTGGAGCCCAAAATTGAACATTTTCATCAGTTTCGGCCTACTTTTCTTCTTTTGCTCTGTTTTTCAATCCCGGATCGTACGTTGGGTGCTATAAAAACGACGACAACCTAACTCGCGAGACATTAAAGGGCCCTACAATCCATCGATATCACGTCTTGCGAAGATGCTGCATTGTTGAATCGGATGGGTTGTCGTTAAGCTCATTGGGCCTTTTGAATGGGCCATCTCTCTGGGCTGGGACTGTGAACTATCAACACATAAGGGATTTGCGCCCTCAACATGACGGGTGCGATCATACCACCACTAATGCACTGGATCCCAGCAGATCTCCGAAGTTAAGCGTGCTTGGGCGAGAGTAGTACAATAATGGGTGACCCCCCCGGGAATTCCTCGTGTTGCACCCCCTTTTCAATTTTTTTTGTTCCAGTTACGGTTGCCAAGATACTTTATCCACCATATTTCTCTTATCGAATCCCACAGGACCATGGGCAAGACAACTTCGCTTCACGTGGAGGCTGGTCCCGCAAACCGAGGGCGTAAGGCTTGTGACCAAGTCTCTGTCGCTCCGGTGCCCATTATTTTTGATCCGCAAGGAGTTACGCGGCACACAACATACCGTTCCGAAGCTCTCCGAGATTTCTACGATGGAGCCAGCTAGCCTGCTCGGTTGTGCCCTTTTTTGCAGCACAAAATTGAACGTTTTCATCAGTTTCGAGCCACTTTTTTTCTTTTGCTATGTTTTTCTTTCCTAGATCGTACGCCGTGTGCTGTTAAAAGGACGACAACCTTACTCGCGGGACATTAGAGGGCTCTACAATGCGTCGATATCACGTCTTGTGAGGATGCTGCGTTGTTGAAGCGGATGGGTTATCGTTAAGCCCATTTGGCCTTTTGAATGGGCCATCTCTCTGGGCTAGGACTATGAACCATCAACACTTAAAGGATTTGTGCCCTCAACATGACGGGTGTGATCATACCAATACTAATGCACAGGATCCCATCAGAACTCCAAAGTTAAGCGTGCTTGGGCGAGAGTAGTACTAGGATGGGTGACCCCCTGGTAAGTCCTCGTGTTGCACCCCCCTTTTCCATTTTTTTTGCTCCGGTTTGGGTTACCAAGATACTTTATCCACCACATTTCTATTATTAAATCCCACGGCACCTTGGGCAAGACAACTTCGCTCCACGTGGAGGCTGGGCTCGCAAACCGAGGGCGTAGGGCTTGTGACCAGGTCTCCGTCGCTCCGGTGCCCATAACTTTTGATCCGTAAGGAGTTACGCGGCGCACAGCATACCGTTGCAATGCTCTCCGAGAGCTCACAAGACGGGTGCGATCATACCAGCACTAATGCACCGGATCCCATCAGATCTCCGAAGTTAAACGTGCTTGGGCGAGAATAGTACTAGTATGGATGACCTCCTGGGAAGTCCTCGTGTTGCACACCCCTTTTCAATTTTTTTTGCTCTGGTTAGGGTTGCCAAGATACTTTATCCACCACATTTTTATTATCGAATCCCACGACACCTTGCGCAAGACAACTTCGCTTCACGTGGAGGTTGGGTCCGCAAATCGATGGCGTAAGGCTTGTGACTAGGTCTCTGTCGCTCCGGTGCCCATAACTTTTTATTTGTAAGGAGTTACGATGCGCACAACATACCGTTGCAAAGCTTTCCGAGAGCTCTACGACAGGGGCAGCTAGCCTACTTGGATGTGCCCTTTTTGGATCCCAAAATTGAACGTTTTCATCAGTTTCGGCCCACTTTTCTACTTTTGCTCTGTTTTTTGTCTCGGATCGTACGTCGTGAGCTGTTAAAAGCACGACAACCTTACTCGCGGGAAATTTGAGGGCCCTACAACGCGTCGATATCACGTCATGCGAGGATGTTGCGTTGTTGAAGCGGATGGGTTGTCGTTAAGCCCATTGGGCCTTTTGAATGGGCCATCTCTCTGGGTTGGGACTGTGAACCATCAACACATAAAGGATTTGTGCCCTCAACATGACGGTTGCGATCATACTTGCACTAATGCACCGGATCCCATTAGATCTCAGAAGTTAAGCGTGCTTGGGCGAGGGTAGTACTAGGATGGGTGACGCCCTGGGAAGTCCTCGTGTTGCACCCCCCTTTTCAATTTTTTTTGCTCCAGTTAGGGTTACCAAGATACTTTATCCACAACATTTCTATTATCAAATCCCATGGCACCCTGGGCAAGACTACTTCGGTTCACGTGGAGGCTGGGCCCGCAAACTGAAGGCGTAGGGCTTGTGATCAGGTCTTCGTCGCTCTGGTGCCCATAACTTTTGATTTGTAAGGAGTTATGCGGCGCACAGCATACCGTTGCAAAGCTCTCCGAGAGCTCTACCACAGGGGCAGGTAGCCTACTTGGATGTGCCCTTTTTGGAGCCCAAAATTGAATGTTTAATCAGTTTCGGGCCACTTTTCGATCTATGCCCTTTTTTTCCATCCCGGATCGTACGTCGTAAGCTGTTAAAAGGACGACAACCTCACTCGCGGGACATTAGAGGCCCCTACAATGCGTCAATACCACGTCTTGCGAGGATGCTGCGTTGTTGAAGCGGATGGGTTGTCGTTAAGCCCATTGGGCTATTTGAATGGGCCATCTCTCTGGGGTACTACTGTGAACCATCAACACATAATGAATCTGTGCCCTCACCATGACGGGTGCGATCATACCAGCACTAATGCACCGCATCCCATCAGATCTCCGAAGTTAAGTGTGCTTGCGCGAGAGTAGTACTAGGATGGGGAACCCCCTGGGAAGACCGTGCGTTTTACCCCTCTTTTCAATTTTTTTTGCTCCGGTTAGGGTTGCAAAGATACTTTATCCACCACATTTCTATTATCAAATCCCACAGCACCTTGGGCAAGACAACTTCGCTACATGTGGAGGATGGGCCCATAAACCGAGGGCTTAGGGCTTGTGACCAGGTCTCCGTCGTTCCGTTGCCCATAACTTTTGATCCGTAAGGAGTTACGCGGTGCACAACATACCGTTGCAAAGCTCTCCGAGAGCTCTACGATGGGGACATATGGCCTGCACAGCTATGCCTATTTTTGGAGCCCAAAATTGAACGTTTTCATCAGTTTCGGGCCACTTTTTTTCTTTTGCTCTGTTTTTCCGTCCCGGATCATACGTCGTGAGCTGTTAAAAGGACGACATCCTTACTCATAGGACATTAGAGGGCCCTACAACGCATCGATATCATGTCTTGCGAGGTTGTTGCGTTGTTGAAGCAGATGGGTTGTCGTCAAGCCCATTGGGCCTTTTGAATGGGCCATCTCTTTGGGCTGGGACTGTGAACCATCAACACATAAAGGATTTGTGCCCTCAACATGACGCGAGCGATCATATCAGCATTAATGCACTGGAAACCATTAGATCTCCGAAGTTAAGCGTGCTTAGGCGAGAGTAGTACTAGGATGGGAGACCCCCTAGGAAGTCCTCGTGTTGCACCCCCATTTTCAATTTTTTTTGCTCCGGTTAGGGTTGTCAAGATACTTTATCCACCACATTTCCATTAACAAATCCCACGGGACATTGGGCAAGACAACTTCGCTTCACGTGGTGGCTGGGCCCGCAAATCGAGGGTGTAGGGCTTGTGACAAGGTCTCCCTCGCTCTGGTGCCCATAACTTTTGATCTGTAAGGTGTTACGCGACACACAGCATACCGTTGCAAAGCTCTCCGAGTGCTCTACGACAGGGGCAGCCAACTTTGCTCACTGTGCCGATTTTTGGAGCCCAAAATTGAATGTTTTCGTCAGTTTCGGGCAACTTTTCTTGTTTTGCTCGGTTTTTTCATCCTGGATCGTACGTCGTGAGCTGTTAAAAGGACGACATCCTTACTCGCGGTACATTAGAGGGCCCTACAACGCGTCGATATCATGTCTTGCAAGGATGTTGCGTTTTTGAAGCGGATGGGTTGTCGTTAAGCCCATTGGGCCTTTTCAATGGGCCATCTCTCTAGGCTGGACTGTGAACCGTTAACAAATAAAAGAATTGTGCCCTCAACATGACAGATGTGATCATACCTGCACTAATGCACCGGATCCCATCAGATCTCTGAAGTTAAGCGTGCTTAGGCGAGAGTAGTACTAGGATGGGTGACCCCTTGGAAAGGTGTCACGCCCCAACCCGGCCTATAAAGGTTAGACTAGGGTGTGATCTAAACATTCAAGTCCATTCACATTCTTAATCGTTCTAGGAGGTTTAACACTTAACGTTTTATTCTAGACTCCAAATTTTTCAGAAATCCGACAGCATAACGGCTGTAATTGGGCTCTTTGTTTTGACCTAAATTTTCTAACAGCCTCAAAACTTTCAATTCAAGTTCATTCCCAACTAGAATTTACTATTTTATCATCAATTGAATTGCCTATTGGTTATTTTGACGTCCCGTTTGATTTATAACCTAGCATGATACTATGTTCCGTTTGTTTATTTGTCCTCGTTACAAATATACCTGTTGATCTTAGCTCAATAGCAAGTACCTATTAAGATTGGATAAGTTCATTTACTTAGTTCTTAACTAAAGCGTCGTAACCTAAGATAGATACTAGCGGTAGTAAAAGCAAAACGATCATAGTAGTGTCATGTCTAGTATCAGTCTACTTAACATAAGTACAAGCCAAAATTAGACCCCAAATTACAATGGGGGTCTTTTACATTAGCAACAACAACAACATAAGATAAATAGTCTTCAAGCAGCACAAGGTACACAAGTAGTCACGTTCAAGCAAAACAACAATAACAGGCAATCACTCCAGGGGTTCATCATTAGGTACATTATCCTCGGGTTCCTGCACCTGTTCTTCTTCACCTGAGATGATAAAAGAGGGTGAGTCCTTATGAACTCAGCGAGGGGGAGCGAGAAATAAGTTTTGAAACTCATTTTTCGGTTAAACTTATGAAAATCCCTTTCTCAAACATGAATACAACAGAAATACAAGTACAGAATTACAAGTACAGAACAGGAATACCGGTCTTTCCTCCCCGAGGTTCTCTAGGATCCAAGCGGGAGTACTTATACACATAATAAAAAGGATACAGTGAGCTTTAGCTCTCAAATCAAGTCAAGTAACAGGAGTTGCGGCCGACTTTAATTCATCCCCAAAACACGCCAGGTGGGTGTACTCCGGATGTACCCCGAAATCCTACGACCCAACTCTCCGAGGGTGAAATGCCAAGCGAGAGTGGGAATTGGACCATGGCAGTCACGGTAACACCGGCAAGCCCGACGCCGCCCGGCGTGCGTGAAACACTACCATGCCACACTGAAAGGTTGCAACCTCGAATGCAATGCACATTTATAACATTTAACATATCACATTAGGAGGACAACAAAGTAGGTTGCCTCCGAGCAGTTATAAGATCGCATGTTAACAAGTAGTCGAACGAGGCACGATAAGACAAGTAATTTCACATGAGAGGCATATGGAGTTATATGAACATTAATCGGGCAGCCATGTAACACATGTAAAACAGGTCATATAACTCATTAAGAAGCTCATATAATCAAGTGATACGAATTATTCAACATGCAACAACATTTACGTGGGTTCGGTAGCAAGAAAAGCTTATTTGACAACATGCCATGGTCAAATTCACATTTGAAGTTATAGAACAATTACAGGCAGCCCACTAAGCATATAATTTCCACACCAAACCAAGAGATCAACACTTAGTAAAGCTACCTAGTCATTAGGGTTTCTATTTCATTCTTAATCGTGTGATGAAAACCCTAAGTCAACTCAAAGTCATTCTTAAGTCATGCATCATTCCATTCAAACATCCTAAAGTACTAAAAACATTCCACATAACATCCCAACACAACTTTTCCACACAATTAGTATCACAAGAGAGGTTACAATAATTTTCCAAGCATGTAGCTAAATAAAACCTTTACTGCAATAGGCTGTTTTCTCACAATCAATAGAATAATTAAACAATCTCCAAATTCAGTGAATAAGATGTCAAATTAAATCTTAAGAAGTTAACTAAACTCAGAAACAAACCTTGCATCAATTGGAGTTCAGAATCATTAGTTATAGGCGAAACAGTGAGGTAGCACAAAACTGTCCAGATTTGCACACTTTTCAGAAAATGGCGTTTTTGAGGTCCTTAGAGTCCGTTTTAGCTTTAGTCCATTTCTGACAAAATTGTCCAGAACTGAAACATATAGCATCACACCAAATTTCATGCGTTTTGGGCAACTTTTACTAAGTCAAATATGGTTCGTTCCACAAGGTCAGTGCATCTGCCAAAACCTGATTCATTTTTCCAGATTTCCTGATTTGGTCACATTTTAATGATTTGCCATTTTGAGGACCTTAGATTCAAAATTAGATTCGGCCTATTTCTGGGAAAAATGTTTAAAACTGTCCAAAATAGTCACCCACCAATTTTCAAGCATTTTCAACATCAATTTCTTAGCTAAACTTACCTCGAACAGACTGGTCAGAGAGCTGTCATCCATTTCGACTTCACCTAGATCATTTTCAAGCCAAGATCTTGCCATGCATGGTTGTTTAAGCTTATGAACGACCATATATCTCAAGTACAGAAGCAAATACACACATTTATGAGCATGGATGAGAATTTTTGAAGAGTTTTCAAAAGGTTTTAACCCTCACCTTAGCAATCAACCACAAAATGCTCAAGACCCTTTGTTGAAGTTCAAATCTTCTCCTTTCCCTTGCTTAGCCGAGAACCTCACTAGTTTTTCTCTATTTTTCCTAGCTTAATGATCAATATCTTAGCACAAGCATGAGGTTAAACCATGTAGAAAATAAATGGTTGTCAAGAAGCTTACCTAGGGCCGAAATGAAGCTTCAATGCACATGCAAGAGTGATTTTCGAACTCTAGCTTGCTTGCTCGACTTTCTTGATGTTTTCTTGACTTGGCTTAGCTAAGTTATGAAGAAGACAAGCCAAGGAGATAGAGAACTCAGCCAAGAACCGAAATGGAGAGAGGAAATGAGAGGGAAGTGAGAGAAGTTGAAGGAAAATGAGAGAATGTGACAAAGTGATGGCTTTGTAATTCCTTTGAGGGTGTGGTCGGCCTTGGGCAGCCAAAATCTGATTTTTGTGTCTTCAAAATGTTATTTTTTGAATGCTAGCATGGGCATGCAAGGGCTGGTCGAAAATGGTGGAGATTTGAGGGGAATTGAGCAATTTTTTAATGCCTTTGTGTCATAGTTTGTCCAGGATTATGAATAAATTATGCAATGCTAGACTAAATGCACTTAGTGGTCAGCCCAGGGCTTGCAAATTGCTGAAATTTCAGATTCGATTTAACATATTATGGATTATAATAAGGGTGAAATTTGAGGTGCATTGGTTTTGGGTGAGAATAAATAATAAAGAATGTTTAGGTGTTTGTGTAGATTGAATTGTTTATTGTTAGTAGATTTTGTAGAGATTTGAATTAGGATTATTTTATAGTTTAGTGCTTTGTGTAGGATGCTTTCTTGATTAACGTGGTGGCACGGATTCCTAGGTCTAGGGTATGCACTACGAGGCACGCACCGAAATCAAGACGGGGCACGAAACACAAGGTAAACACGAACTACGAGGTAAGACACGAACTTCTAGACTAAGGCACGTACTTCAAGTCTAATGCATAGATTCCAATGCTAACGCACGCAACCCTAGGTGAATGAATGTAGATCAAAATAAGGCACGTAATTCAATGCAATGCACATAAATCAAGAAATGACTCTTAAACCTAGGGTAAGGCACGCAGGTCAAGGTTAATGCACACGAAACGAAGAGACACATGCAAATCAAGGTCTCGCACGTAAATTAAGGTCATGGCATGTTTATCTAGGTATCGTACGTATATCAAGGATTAGGGCACACAATTCTAGGTTAAGGCACGTATAACGAGGCATGCACAAAAACCAAGATAGGGCACGTAATACTAGGTCAGTCATATAATTTTAGGTCTAAGGCACGTAAATCGAGGTAGGACACGTTATTCAGGGTCGGGCCTCACAGAAGTCCTCGTGTTGCACCCCTATTTTCAATTTTTTTTGCTTCGATTAGGGTTGCCAAGATACTTTATCCACCACATTTCTATTATCGAATCCCACGGCACCTTATGTAAGACAACTTCGCTTCACGTGGAGGCTAGGCCCGCAAACCGAGGGCGTAGGGCTTGTGACCAGGTCTCCGTCGCTCCGGTGCCCATAACTTTTGATTCGTAAGGACTTATGCAGCGCACAGCATACCGTTAGAAGCTCTCCGAGAGCTCTACCACGGGGGCAGCAAGCTTGCCTAGCTGCTCGTGTTTTCAGAGCGTAAAATCGAACGTTTTCATCAGATTCGGGCCACTTTTCTTCTTTTGCTCTATTTTTTCTTCACGGATCGTACATCGTGAGCTGTTAAAACAACGACAACCTAACTCACGGGATATTACAGGGCCCTACAACGCGTCGATATCACGTCTTGCGAGGATGCTGCATTATTGAAGTGGATGGGTTATCATTAAGCCCATTGGGCCTTTTGAATGGGCCATCTCTCTGGGCTGGGATTGTGAACCGTCAACACATAAAGGATTTGTGCCCGCAACATGATGGGTACGATCATACCAACACTAATGCACTGGATCCCATCAAAACTCCGAAGTTAAGCGTGCTTGGGCGATAGTAGTACTAGGATTTGTGACCCCCTGGGAAGTCCTCGTGTTGCACCCCCCCTTTTTAATTTTTTTCACCCGGTTAGGGTTGCCAAGATACTTTATCTACTACATTTCAATTACTGAATCCCACGGCACCGTGGGCAAGACAACTTCACTTCTGGTAGAGGCTGGGTCCACAAATCGAAGGCCTAGGGCTTGTGACTAGGTCTTCATTGCTCTGGAGCCAATAACTTTTGATCCGTAAGGAGTTACGCAGCACAAAGCATACCGCTGGAAAGCTCTCCAAGAGCTCTACGACGGGGGCAGTAAGCCAAGTCAGCTGCTCCTATTTTCGGAGCCCAAAATCTAACATTTTCGTCTTTTTCGGGCCACTTTTCTTCTTTTGCTCAGTTTTTTCATCCCGGATCGTACGTTGTGAGCTGTTAAAAGGACGAAAACCTAACTCACGGTATATTAAAGGGCCCTACAACGCGTCGATATCACGTCTTGCGAGGATGCTGCGTTGTTGAAGCAGATGGGTTGTCGTTAAGCCCATTGGGCCTTTTGAATGGGCCATCTCTCTGGGCTGGGACTGTGAACCGTCCACACATAAAGGATTTGTGCCCACAACATGACTGGTGCGATCATACCAACACTAATGCACCAGATCCCATCAGAACTACAAAGTTAAGCGTGCTTAGGTGAGAGTAGTACTAGGATGGGTTACCCCTTGGGAAGTCCTTGTGTTGCACCCTCCATTTTTAATTTTTTTCACCCAGTTAGGGTTGCCAAGATACTTTATCCACCACATTTCAATTACTGAATCCCACGGCACCTTGGGCAAGACAACTTCACTTCTGGTAGAGGTTGGGCCCGCAAACCGAGGGCGTAGGGCTTGTGACTAGGTCTTCGTCGCTCCGGTGCCCATAACTTTTGATCCCCAAGGAGTTACGCGGTGCACAGCATATCGTTGGAAAGCTCTCCAAGAGCTTTACGACGGGGACAGCAAGCCAGGTCAGCTGCGCTTATTTTTGGAGCCCAAAATCTATTGGTTTCATCTTTTTTTGGCCACTTTTCTTCTTTTGCTATGTTTTTTCATCCCGGATCGTATGTTGTGAGTTGTTCAAAGGATGACAACCTAACTCGCGGGATATTACAGGGCCCTACAACGCGTCAATATGACGTCTTGCTGGGATGATACGTTGTTGAAGCGGATGGGTTGTCGTTAAACCCATTGGGCCTATTGAATGGGCCATCTCTTTGGGCTGCGACTGTGAACCGTCAACACATAAAGGATTTGTGCCCACAACATGTCGGGTGCGATCATACGAGCACTAATGCACCGGATCCCATCAGAACTCCGAAGTTAAGCGTGCTTGGATGAGAGTAGTACTAGGATGGGTGACCCCATGGGAAGTCTTCGTGTTGCACCCCACTTTTCAATTTTTTTGGTCCCGGTTAGGGTTGCCAAGATACTTTATCCAACAAATTTCTATTACCGAATCCCACGACACCTTGGGCAAGACACCTACGCTTCACGTAGAGGCTGGGCTCGCAAACCGAGGGCATAGGGCTCGTGACCAGGTCTCCGTCCCTCCGGTGCCCATAAATTTTAATCCGTAAAGAGATACGCGACACACAGCATACCGTTGGAAAGCTCTCTGAGAGCTCTATGATGGCGACAGCAAGCTTGCTAAGCTGCGCTTATTTTCGGAGCCCAAATCAAACATTTTTATCAGTTTCGGGCCACTTTTCTTCTTTTGCTCTATTTTTTCCGTCCCAGATCGTACGTCGTGAGCTATTAAAAGGACGACAACCTAACTCGCGGAACATTAGTAGGCCCTACAACGCGTCGATATCACGTCTTACGAGGGTGCTGCGTTGTTGGAGCGGATGGGCTGTCGTTAAGCCCATTGGGCCTTTTGAATGGGCCATCTCTCTGGGCTGGGACTGTGAACCGTCAACACATAAAAGATATGTGCCCACAAAATGACTGGTGCAATCATACCAGCACTAATGCACCGAATCCCATCAAAACTCCGAAGTCAAGCATGCTTGGGCGAGAGTAGTACATGGATGGGTGACCCCCTGTGAAGTCCTCGTGTTGCACCCCCCTTTTCAAAATTTTTTTCCCCCGATTAGGGTTGGCAAGATACTTTATCCACCACATTTCTATTATCGAATCCCACGGCACCTTGGACAAGACAACTTCACTTCACGTACAGTTGGGCCCGCAAACCGAGGACATATGGCTTGTGACCATGTCTCCGTCATTCTGGTGCCTATAAATTTTGATCCGTAAGGAGTTACGCGGTGCACAGCATACCGTTGGAAAGCTCTCCGAGAGCTCTACGATGGGGGCAATAAGCCTGCTCGGCTGCGCCGGTTTTTGGAGCCCAAAATCAAACATTTTCATCAGTTTTGGGACTCTTTTCTTCTTTTGCACTGTTTTTTTATCAAGGATCATACGTCGTGAGCTGTTAAAAGGACGACAACCTAACTCGCGAGAAATTAGAAGACCCCACAACGCGTCAATATCACGTCTTGCGAGGATGCTACATTGTTGAAGCAGATGGGTTGTCGTTAAGCCCATTGGGCCTTTTGAATGGGCCATCTCTCTAGGCTGCGACTGTGAACCGTCAACACATAAAGGATTTGTGCCCACAACATGACGGGCGTGATCATACCAGGACTAATGCACCGGATCCCATCAGAACTCCGAAATTAAGCGTGCCTGGGCGAGAGTAGTACTAGGATAGGTGACCCCCTGGGAAGTCCTCGTGTTGCACCGCCCCTTTTCAATTTCTTTTGCCCCGGTTAGGGTTGCCACGATACTTTATCCACCACATTTTTATTACCGAATTCCAAGGCACCTTGGGCAAGACAACTTCCCTTCACGTAGAGGCTGGGCCCGCAAACCGAAGGCGTAGGGCTTGTGACCAGGTCTCCGTTACTCCAGTGCCCATAACTTTTGATTCGTAAGGAGTTACGCAGTGCAAAACATACCGTTGGAAAGCTCTCCGAGAGCTCTACGACGGGGACAACTAGTATGCTTGGCTGCGCCAATTTTCGGAGCCCAAAATCTAACGTTTTCATCAGTTTTGGGCCACTTTTCATCTTTAGCTCTATTTTTTAATCCCAGATCGTACGTCGTGATCTGTTAAAAAGACGACAACCTAACTCGTGGGATATTACAAGGCCTTACAATGCGTCGATATCACGTCTTGCGAGGATGCTGCGTTGTTAAAGCGGATGGGTTGTCGTTAAGCCCATTGGGCCTTTTGAATGGGCAATCTTTTTGGGTTGCGACTGTGAACCGTCAACACATAAAGGATATGAGCCCACAACATGACAGGTGCAATCATATCAGCACTAATGCACCGGATCCCATCAGAACTCTGAAGTTTAGCGTGCTTGGGCGAGAGTAATACTAGGATGGGTGACCCCCTTGGAAGTTCACGTGTTGCACCCCTCATTTTCATTTTTTTTTGCCCCGGTTAGGGTTGCCAAGATACTTTATCCTCCACATTTCTATTACCAAATCCCATGGCACCTTGGATAAGACAACTTTGCTTCACGTAGAGGCTGGGCCCACAAACCGAGGGCGTGGGGCTTGTGACCAGGTCTCCTTCGCTCCGGTGCCCATAACTTTTAATTCGTAAGGACTTACGCGTCGAACAACATACTGTTGGAAAGCTCTCCAAGAGCTCTACCATGGGGGTAGCAAGCCTGCATGGCTGCTCCTGTTTTTAGAGCCCAAAATCGAAGGTTTTCATCAGATTCGGGCCAATTTTGTTCTTTTGCTCCGTTTTTTTATCCCGGATCGTACACGTCAACTGTTAAAAGGACAACAACCTAACTCGCCAGATATTAAAGAGCCCTACAACGCGTCGATATCACGTCTTGCGAGGATGCTACGTTATTGAAGTGGATGGGTTGTCGTTAAGCCCATTAGGCCTTTTGAATGGGCCATCTCTCTGGGCTGCGACTGTGAACCGTCAACACATAAAGGATTTGTGCCCGCAACATGACGAGTGCGATCATACCAGCACTAATGCACTGGATCCCATCAGAACTCCGAAGTTAAGCGTGCTTGGCCGAGAGTAGTACTAGGATGGATGACCCCTTTGGAAGTCCTCGTGTTGGACCCCCCTTTTCAATTTTTTTTGCCCCAGTTAGGATTGGCAAGATACTTTATCCACCATATTTCTATTACCGAATCCCACGGCACCTTGGGCAAGACAACTTCGCTTCACGTCGAGGGTGGGCCTGCAAACCGAGGGCGTAAGGCTTATGAACAGGTTTTCGTCGCTCCGGTGACCATAACTTTTGATCCGTAAGGAGTTACGCGGCGCACGACATAACGTTGGAAACCTCTACGAGAGCTCTACGTCGGGGGCTGCAAGCCTGCTCGGCTGAGCCTCTTTTTGGAGCCCAAAATCAAACGTTTTCATCAATTTTAAGCCCCTTTTCTTCTTTTGCTCTGTTTTTTTGGCCAGGATCGTACGTTGTTAGCTGTTAAAAGGACGACAACCTAACTCACGGGATATTACAGGGCCCTACAATGCGTCGATATCTCGTCTTGCGAGAATGCTTTGTTGAAGAAGCGGATGGGTTGTCATTAAGCCCATTGGGTCTTTTCAATGGGTCATCTCTCTTGGTTGGGACTGTGAAAGATCAACACATAAAGGATTTGTGCCCACAACATGATGAAAGCGATCATACCAGCACTAATGCACCGGATCCTAACAGAACGCCGAAGTTAAGCGTGCTTGGGCAAGAGTAGTACTAGGATAGGTGAACCCCTGGGAAGTCCTCATGTTGCACCCCCCTTTTGCAATTTTTTTTGCCCCGGTTAGGGTTGCCAAGATACTTTATCCACCATATTTCTATTACCGAATCCCACAACACCTTGGGCAAGACAACTTCGCGTCACGTAGAGGCTGGGACCGCAAACTGATGGCGTAGGGCTTGTGACCAGGTCACCGTCGCTCCGGTGCCCATAAATTTTGATCCGTCAGGAGTTACGCGACGCACAACATACCGTTGGAAAGCTCTCTGAGAGTTCCACGACGGGGGCAGCAAGCGTACTTGGCTGCACCAATTTTAAGAGCCCAAAATCTAACATTTTCATCAGTTTCGGGCCACTTTTCTTCTTTTGCTCTATTTTTTCGTCGTAGATCGTACGTCGTGAGCTGTTAAAAGGACGACAACTTAACTCGCGGGATATTACAGGGCCCTACAACGCATTGATATCACGTCTTGTGAGGATGATATGTTGTTGAAGCGGATGGGTTGTCGTTATGCCTATTGGGCCTTTTGAATAGGCCATCTCTCGGGGCTGGGACATTGAACCGTCAACACATAAATGATTTGTGCCCACAACATGACGGATGCAATCTTACCATCACTAATGCACCGGATCCCATCAAAACTCCGATGTTAACCGTGCTTGGGCGAGAGTGGTACTAGGATGGGTGACCCCCTGGGAAGTCTTCGCGTTGCACCCCCCTTTTCAATTTTTTTTACCCCGGTTAGGATTGCCAAGATACTTTATCCACCACATTTCTATTATTAAATCCCACGGCACCATGGGTAAGACAACTTCGCTTAACGTAGAGGATGGGCCCGCAAACCGAAGGTGTGGGGCTTGTGACAAGGTCTCCATCGCTCAGGTGTCCATAACTTTTAATCCGTAAGGAGTTACGCGGCGCACAACATACCGTTGGAAAGCTCTCCAAGAGCTCTACGACAGGGGCAGCAAGCCTGTACAGCTGCCCCTATTTTTGTACCCCAAAATCGAAGGTTTTAATCAGTTTCGTGCCACTTTTTGTCTTTTGCTCTATTTTTTCATCCCGGATCGTACGTTGTGAGCTATTCAAAGGACAACAACCTAACTCGTGGGATATTAAAGGGCCCTACAGCGCGTCGAGATCACGTCTTGCGAGGATGATGCTTTGTTGAAGCAGATGGGTTGTTGTTAAGCCAATTGGGCCTTTCGAATGGGCCAGCTCTCGGTGCTGGGAGTGTGAACCGTCAACACATGAAGGATTTGTTCCCACAAGATGACGGGTGTGATCATACCAACACTAATACACCGGATCCCATCAGAACTCCGAAGTTAAGCGTGCTTGGGTGAGAGTAGTACTAGGATGGGTGACTCCCAGGGAAGTCCTCGTGTTGCACCTCCCTTTTTCAATTTTTTTTGCCCTGGTTAGGGTTGCCAAGATACTTTATCCACCACATTTCTATTACCAAATCCCATGGCACCTTGGGAAAGACAACTTCGCTTCACGTAGAGGATGGGCCCGCAAACCGAGGGCGTAGGGCTTGTGACCAAGTCCTTGTTGCTCCGGTGCCCAAAACTTTTGATCCGTAAGGAGTTATGCGGCACACAGCATACAGTTGGAAAGCTCTCCGAGAGTTCTAAGACGAGGGCAGCAAGCCTGCTCGGTTGCGCCTATTTTTGGAGCCCAAAATCTAACATTTTCATCAGTTTCGGACCACATTTCTTCTTCTGCTCTGTTTTTTCATCCCAGATCATACGTTGTGAGCTGTTAAAAGAATGACAACCTAACTCGCGGGATATTACAGGGCCATATAATGCGTCGATATCACGTCTTGCGATGATGCTGCGTTGTTGAAACAGATGGGTTGTCGTTAAGCTCATTGGGCCTTTTGAATGGGCCATCTCTCTAGGCTGGGACAGTGAACCGTCAACACATAAAGGATTTGTGCCCACAACATGACGGGTGCGATCATACCAGCACTAATGCACCGGATCCCATCAGAACTCTGAAGTTAAGCGTGCTTGGGCGAGAGTAGTACTTGGATGTGTGACCCCTTGGTAAGCCCTCGTGTTGCACCCTCCATTTTCAATTTTTTTTGCCTCGGTTAGGGTTGCCAAGATACTTTATCCACCACATTTGTATTACCGAATCCTAAAGCACCTTGGGCAAGAAAACTTCGCTTCACGTAGAGGCTGGGCCTGTAAACCGAGGGCGTAGGGCTTGTGACCAGGTCTCCGTCGCTCCGGTGCACATAACTTTTGATTCGTAAGGAGTTACGCGGCGCATAGCTTAGCGTTGGAAAGTTCTCCGAGAGCTCTACGACGGAGGCAACAAGCCTGCTCAGCTATGCCTATTTTCGTAGGCCAAAATCTAACGTTTTCATCAGTTTCAGGCCACTTTTCTTCTTTTGCTCTGTTTTTTCATCCTGGATCGTACGTCGTGAGCTGTTAAAAAGATGACAACCTAACTCGCCGAACATTAGAGGGCCTTGCAAAGCATCGATATCACTTCTTGCGAGGATACTGCGTTGTTGAAGCGGATGGGTTGTCGTTAAGCCCATTGGGCCTTTTGAATGGGCCATCTCTCAAGGCTGAGACTCTGAACCGTCAACACATAAAGGATATGTGCCCACAACATCACGGGTGCAATCATACCAGCACTAATGCACCGGATCCCATCAGCACTCCGAAGTTAAGCGTGCTTGGGCGAGACTAGTACTAGGATGGGTGACCCCCTCGGAAGTCCTTGTGTTGTCCCACCATTTTTTAATTTTTTTTGCCCCGGTTAGGGTTGCCAAGATACTTTATCCTCCACATTTCTATTACCGAATCCCACGGCACCTTGGGCAAGACAACTTCGCTTCACGTAGAGGCTGGGCCCGCAAACCAAGGGCGTAGTGCTTATGACTAGGTCTCCGTCGCTCTAGTGCCCATAACTTTTGATCCGTAAGGAGTTACGCGGCGCACAGCATACCGTTGAAAAGCTCTCCGAGAGCTCTACAACGAAAGAAGTCAGCCTGCTCGGCTACACCTATTTTCGGAGCCCAAAATCTAATGTTTTAATCAGTTTCGAGCCAGTTTTCTTCCTTTTCTCTATTTTTTCATCCTGGATCGTAGGTCGTGAGTTATTAAAAGGAAGACAACCTAACTCGCGGGACATTAGAGGGCCCTAAAATGCATCGATATCACGTCTTGCGAGGATGCTATGTTGTTGAAGCAAATGGGTTGTCGTTAAGCCCATTAGGCCTTTTGAATGGGCCATCTCTCTGGGCTGCGACTGTGAACTGTCAACACATAAAGGATTTGTGACCGCAACATGACGGGTGCGATCATACTACTACTAATGCACCGGATCCCATCAGAACTTCGAAGTTAAGCGTGCTTGGGCGAGAGTAGTACGAGGATGGGTGACCCCAAGGGAAGTCCTCGTGTTGCACCCCCCTTTTCAATTTTTTTTGCCACGATTAGGGTTGCCAAGATACTTTATTCTCCACATTTCTATTACCGAATTCCACGGCACCATGGGCAATACAACTTCGTTTCACGTAGAGGCTGGGCCCGCAAACCGAGGGCGTTGGGCTTGTGACCAGGTCTCCGTCGCTCCGGTGCTGTTAATTTTTGATCCGTAAGAAGTAACGCGGTTCACAGCATGCTGTTGGAGAGCTCTTTGAGAGCTTTACAATTGGGGCAGCAAGCATGCTCAGCTGCGCCTGTTTTCAGAGCCCAAAATTGAACGTTTTCATCAGTTTTAGGCCACTTTTCTACTTTTCCTCTGTTTTTACGTCTCGAATCGTACGTCGTGAGCCGTTCAAAGGATGACATCATAACTCGCTGGATATTATAGGGCCTTACAATGCGTCGATATCACGTCTTGCGAGGATTCTGCGTTGTTGAAGTGGATGGGTTGTCGTTAAGCCCATTAGGCCTTTTGAATGGGCCATCTCTCTAGGTTGGGGCTGTGAACTGTCAACGCATAAAGGATTTGTGCCCACAACATGACGGGTGCGATCATGCCAGCACTAATTCACTGGATCCCACCAGAACTCTGAAGTTAAGCGTGCTTGGGGGAGTGTAGTACTAGGATGGGTAACCCCAGGGAAGTTCTCGTGTTGCACCCCCCTTTTCAATTTTTTCTACCTCGGTTAGGCTTGCCAAGATGGTTTATCCACCACAATTCTATTACCAAATCCCATGGCACCATGGTCAAGACAACTTTGCTTCATGTAGAGGCTGGACCCGAAAACCGAGGGCGTGGCGCTTGTGACCAGGTCTCCGTCGCTCCGGTGCCCATAACTTTTGATCCGTAAGGAGTTATGTGGTGCACAGCATACCTTTAGAAATCTCTCCGAGAGTTCTACAACGGGAGTTGCAAGCCTGCGCAACAGCGCCTATTTTTGAAGTCCAAAATCAAACGTTTTCATCAGTTTTGGGCCACTATTCTCCATTTGCTCTGTTTTTTTTGGCTCGGATCGTACGTCGTGAGCTGTTAATATGATGACAACCTAACTCGCGGGATATTAAAAGGCCTTACAACATGTCGATATCACGTCTTGCTAGGATACTGCGTTGTTAAAGCAGATGGCTTGTCGTTAAGCCCATTGGACCTTTTGAATGGGCATCTCTCTGGTCTGGGACTGTGAACCGTCAACAGATAAAGGATTTGTGCCCACAACATGACGGGTACAATCATACCAGCAGTAATGCACCGGATCCCATCAGAACTCCGAAGTTAAGCATGCTTAGGCGAGAGTAGTACTAGGATGGGTGACCCCCTGGGAAGTCCTCTTGTTGCACCCACCATTTTCAATTTTTTTTTGCCCCGGTTAGGGTTGACAAAATACTTTATCCAACATATTTCTTTTACCGAATCCCACGGCACCTTGGGCATGAGAACTTCGCTTCACGTAGAGGATGGGCCCACAAACCGATGGCTTAGGGCTTGTGACAAGGTCTCCGTCGTTCCGGTGCCCATAACTTTTGATTCGTAAGGAGTTACGCAGCGCACAGAATACCGTTGCAAAGCTCTCCGAGAGCTCTACGATGGGGGTAGCAAGCCTGCTCGGCTGCGCTTGTTTTTAGAGCCCAAAATCGAACGTTTTCATCAGTTTCAGGCTACTTTTCTTCTTTTGCTCTGTTTTTTTATCCCGGATCGTACGTCGTGAGCTGTTAAAAGGACGACAACCGAACACACGGGATATTACAAGGCCCTACAATGCGTCGATATCACATCTTATGAGGATGCTGCGTTGTTGAAGCGGATGGGTTGTCGTTAAGCCCATTGGGCCTTTTGAATGGGCCATCTCTCTGGGCAGGGACTGTGAACCGTCAACACATAAAGGATTTGTGCCCTCAACATGATGGGTGAGATCATACCAGAATTACTGCACCGGATCCCATCAGAACTCCGAAGTTAAGCGTGCTTGGGCGTGAGTAGTACGAGGATGGGTGATCCACTAGGAAGTCCTCGTGTTGCATCTACCCTTTTCAATTTTTTTTGCCCAATTAGGGTTGCCAAGATACTTTATCCACCATATTTCTATTACCGAATTCCACCGCACCTTGGGCAAGACAAGTTCGCTTCACGTAGAGGCTGGGCCTGCAAACCGAGGGCGTGGGGCTTGTGACCAGGTCTCCGTCACTCCGGTGCCAATGACTTTTAATCCGTAAGGAGTTACGCGGCGCACAACATACCATTGGAAAGCTCTCAGAGAGCTCTACGACAGAGGCAGCAAGCTTGCTTGGCTGCGCCTGTTTTTGGAGCCCAAAATCGAATGTTTTTATCAGTTTCAAACTACTTTTCTTCTTTTGCTCTATTTTTCCGTCCCGGATCTCAAGTCGTGAGCTGTTAAACGGACGACAACCTAACTCGCGGGATATTAGAGGGCCCTACATTGCGTCGATATGACGTCTTGCGAGAATGCTACGTTGTTGAAGCAGATGGGTTGTCGTTAAGCCCATTGGGCC
This sequence comes from Ehretia macrophylla, assembly GCA_037974665.1. Classification (NCBI taxonomy): domain Eukaryota; kingdom Viridiplantae; phylum Streptophyta; class Magnoliopsida; order Boraginales; family Ehretiaceae; genus Ehretia; species Ehretia macrophylla. The sequence continues at coordinate 80,561,865 of CM075770.1, read as the reverse complement.
TTTTTAATAGGCCATTTCTCTGGGCTAGGACTGTGAACTATCAACAAATAAAGGATTTACGCCCTCAACATGACTGGTGTGATCATACCATCAGTAATGCACCAGATCCCATCAGAACTCCGAAGTTAAGTGTGCTTGGGCGAGAGTAGTACTAGAATGGGTGAACCCCTGGGAAGTCCTCGTGTTGCACCCCCCTTTTTAATTTTTTCTGCCCCGGTTAGGGTTGCCAAGATACTTTATCCACCACATTTCTGTTACTGAATCCCGCGACACCTTGGGCAAGACAACTTCGCTTCACGTAGAGGCTGGGCCCGCAAACCGAGGGCGTAGGGCTTGTGACCAGGTCTTCATCGCTCTAGTGCCCATAACTTTTGATCCATAAGGGGTTACGTGGCACACAACATACCGTTGGAAAGCTCTCCGAGAGGTCCACAATGCGGGCAGCAAGCCTGCTTGGCTGCGCCTGTTTTTGTAGCCCATTATCAAACATTTTCATCAGTTTTGGGCCACTTTTCTTCATTTTCTCTATTTTTTTGCCCCGGATCGTACGTCGTGAGCTGTTAAAAGGACGATATCCATACTCACGGGATATTACCGGGCCCTACAACGCGTCCATATCACGCTTTGCGAGGATGCTGCATTGTTGAAGCAGATGGGTTGTCGTTAAGCCCATTCGGCCTTTTGAATTGGCCATCTCTTTGGGTTGGGACTGTGAACTGTCAACACATAAAGGATTTGTGCCCCCAACATGACGGGTGCGATCATACTAGCACTAATGCACCGGATCCCATCAGAACTCTGACGTTAAGCGTGCTTGGGCGAGAGTAGTACAAGGATGGGTGACCCGTTGGGAGGTCCTCGTGTTGCACCCACCCTTTGCAATTTTTTTTCCTCAGTTAGGGTTGCCAAGATACTTTATCCACCATATTTCTATTACCGAATCCCACGGCACCTTGGGCGAGACAAGTTCGCTTCACGTAGAGGCTGGGCCTGCAAACCGAGGGCGTGGGGCTTGTGACCAGGTCTCCGTCGCTCCGGTGCCCATAACTTTTGATCCGTAAGGCGTTACGTGGCACACAGCATACCGTTGGAAAGCTCTCCGAGAGCTCTACAATGCGGGCAGCAACCCTACACGGCTGCGCCTATTTTTGGATCCCAAAATCGAATGTTTTCATCAGTTTCGGGCCAATTTTCTTCATTTGCTCTATTTTTTCTCCACGGATCGTACGTCGTGAGCTGTTAAAAGGATGACAACCTAACTCGCTGTACATTAGAGGGCCCTACAACACGTCGATATCACGTCTTGTGAGGATGCTCCGTTGTTGAAGCAGATGGCTTGTCATTAAGCTAATTGGGCCTTTTGAATGGGCTATCTCTTTGGGCTGGGACTGTGAACCGTCAACACATAAGGGATTTGTGCCCTCAACATGACGGGTGTGATCATACCAGCATTAATGCACCGGACCCCATCAGAACTTCGAAGTTAAAGGTGCTTGGGCGAGAGTCGTACTAGGATGGGTAACCCCTTGGGAAGTCCTCGTGTTGCACCCCCCTTTTCAATTTTTTTTTGCCCCGATTAGGGTTGCCAAGATACTTTATCCACCACATTTCTATTACTGAATCCTACGGAAAATTGAGCAAGAAAACTTCGCTTCACGTAGTGGCTAGGCCCGCAAACCGAGGGCGTAGGGTTGTGACAAGGTCTCCGTCGCTCCGATGCCCATAACTTTTGATCCGTAAGGAGTTACTTGGCGCACATTATACCGATGGAAAGCTCTCCGAGAGCTATACGACGGGGGCAGCAAGCCTACTCAGTTGCGCCTATTTTTGTAGCCCAAAATCGAACATTTTCATCAGTTTGAGGCCACTTTTCTTCTTTTGCTCTATTTTTCTGTCCCGGATCGTATGTCATGAGTTTTTAAACGGACGACAACCCAACTCGTGGGACATTAAAGGGCCCTACAACGCGTCGATATCACGTCTTACGAGGATGCTGCGTTGTTGAAGCGGATAGGTTGTCGTTAAGCCCATTGAATGAGCCATCTCTTTGGGCTGGGACTGTGAACCGTCAACACATCATGGATTTGTTCCCACAACATGACGGGTGTGATCATACTAGCACTGATGCACCGGATCCTATCAGAACTCCGAAGTTAAGTGTACTTGGGCGAGAGTAGTACTAGGATGGGTGACCACCTCAGAAGTCCTCGTGTTGCACCCCCCCTTTTCAATTTTTTTTTGCCCCGGTTAGGGTTGCGAAGATACTTTATCCACCACATTTCTATTACCAAATCCCACGGCACCTTGCACAAGACAACTTCGCTTTATGTAGAGGCTGGGCCCACAAACTGATGGCGTGGGGATTGTGACCAGGTCTCCGTCGCTCCTGTGCCCATAACTTTTAATCCGTAAGGAGTTACGCGGCGCACAGCATACTGTTGGAAAGATCTCCGAGAGCTCTACGACGACGTAAACCAGCTTGCTAGGCTGTGCCTATTTTCAGAGCCCAAAATCGAACATTTTCATCAGTTTCGGGTCACATTTCTACATTTGCTCTATTTTTTCATCTCGGATCGTACGTCGTGAGTTGGTAAATGGACAACAACCTCACTCACGGGATATTATAGGGCCCTACAACGCGTCGATATCACGTCTTGCGAGGATGCTGCGTTGTTGAAGCGGATGGGTTGTCGTTAAGCCCATTGGGCCTTTTGAATGGGCCATCTCTCTAGGCTGGGACTGTGAACGGTCAACACATAAAGGATTTGTGCCCATAACATGACGAGTGTGATAATACCAGCACTAATGCACCGGATCCCATCAGAACTCAGAAGTTAAGCGTGCTTGGGCGAGAGTAGTACTAGGATGGGTGACCCCCTAGGAAATCCTTGTGTTGCATCCCACTTTTCAATCTTTTTTGCCATGGTTAGGGTTGCCAAGATACTTTATCCATCACATTTCTATTACAGAATCCGATGGTACCTTGGGCAAGACAACTTTGCTTCACGTAGATGCTGGGCCCGCAAACCGAGGGCATAGGGCTTATGACCAGGTCTCCGTCACTCCGGTGCCCATAACTTTTGATCCGTAAGGAGTTACGCGGCGCACAGCATACCGTTGGAAACCTCTCCGAGAGCTCTACGACAGGGCAGCAAGCTTTCTCGGCTGCGCAAGTTATCGGAGCCCAAAGTCGAGCATTTTTATCAGTTTTAGGCTACTTTACTTCTTTTGCTATGTTTTTCTATCCCGTATCGTATGTCGTGTACCGTTAAAAGGACAACAACCGAACTCATTGGACATTAGAGGGCCCTGCAATTCCTCGATATCACGTCTTGCAAGGATGCTGCGTTGTTGAAGTGGATGGGTTGTCGTTAAGCCCATTGGGCCTTTTGAATAGGCTATCTCTTTGTGTTTGGACTGTGAACCGTCAACACATAAAGGATTTGTGCCCTCAATATGATGGGTGCGATCATACCAGCACTAATGCACCGGATCCCATCAGAACTCCAAAGTTAAGCGTGCTTGGGCGAGAGTAGTACTAGGATGGGTGACCCTCTGGGAAGTCCTCGTGTTGCACCCCCCTTTTCAATTTTTTTTGCCCCGATTAGGGTTTCCAAGATACTTTATCCACCATATTTCTATTACCGAATCCCACGACACCTGGGGCAAGACAACTTCACTTCACTTAGAGGCTGGGCCCGCAAACAGAGGGCATAGGGCTTGTGACCAGGTCTCCGTCCCTCCCGTGCCTATAACTTTTATTCCGTAAGGAGTTACGCGACGCACAACATACCGTTGGAAAGCTCTCCGAGAGCTCTATGAAAGGGGTAGCAAGCCTGCTCAGCCGCGCCTGTTTTCGAAGCCCAAAATCGAACATTTTCATCAGTTTTGGGCCATTTTTCTTCTTTTGCTCTGTATTTTCGTCCCGAATCGTTCGTCGTGAGCTGTTAAAAGGACAACAACCTAACTCGCGAGATATTACAGGGCCCTACAACGCGCCAATATCACTTCTTGCGAGAATGCTGCGTTGTTGAAGTGGATGGGTTGTCGTTAAGCCCATTGCGCCTTTTGAATGGGCCATCTCTCTAGGCTGGGACTGTGAACCGTCAACAAATAAAGGATTTGTGCCCACTACATGACGGGTGCAATCATACCAGCACTAGTGCACCAGATCCCATCAGAACTGCGAAGTTAAGCGTGCTTGGGTGAGAGTAGTACTTGGATGGGTGACCCCCTGGGAAGTCCTCATGTTTCACCTCCCCTTTTCAATTTTTTTTTACCCCGGTTAGGGTTGCCAAGATACTTTATCCACCACATTTCGATTACCGAATGCAATGGCACCTTGGGTAAGACAACTTCGCTTCACGTAGAGGCTAGGCCCGCAAACCGAGGACGTGGGGCTTGTGACCAGGTCTCCGTCGCTTCGGTGTCCATAACTTTCAATCCGTAAATAGTTACGCAGCGCACAACCTACCGTTGGAAATCTCTTCGAGAGCTTTACAACTCTGGTAGCAAGCCTGCTCGGCTGAGCACATTTTTGGAGCCTAAAATCGAACGTTTTCATCAGTTTCAGGCCACTTTTCTTCTTTTGCTCTGTTTTTCTGTCTCGGATCATACGTCGTGAGTTTTTAAAAGGACGACAACCAAACTTGAGGGACATTAGAGGGCCCTACAACGTAGCGATATCACTTCTTGCGAGGATGCCGCGGTGTTGAAGCGGATGGGTTGTCGTTAAGCCGATTGGGCCTTTTGAATGGGCCATATCTCTGGGCTGGGACTGTGAACAATCAACATATAAAGGATGTATCCCACAACATGACGGGTGCAATCATACCAGCACTAATGCATCGGATCCCATCAGAACACCGAAGTTAAGCGTGCTTGGGCAAGAGTAGTACTAGGATGGGTGACCCCCTGTGAATTCCTCGTGTTGCACCCCTCCTTTTCAATTTTTTTTGCCGCGGTTAGGGTTGCCAAGATACTTTATCAACCACATTTGTATTACTAAATCCCACAGTACCTTGGGCAAGAAAACTTCGCCTCACGTCGAGGTTGGGCCTGCAAACCGAGGCCGTGAGGCTTGGGACCAGGTCTCCGTCGCTCCGGTGCCCATAACTTTTGATCCGTAAGGAGTTACGTGGCACACAATGTCACTCTCCAACCCGACCTATAGAGGCTAGACTAGGGGGTGAGCTAATCTTTATCGTTATTTTACGTCCTTAACTTTTTCACTATGATTAATGCTTAACATTAGCCTAGAACTCCAAAAGTTTTTTCGAAAAACCGGCGGCATGACGGTTGTATTTAAGACCTTTTGGTTTGACCTAATTTCTAAACGCCTCAATTATCCCAATCATTAATCCAATTCCATTAAGGACTCCTATTTTGTCATCAACTGATATGCTTACTAGTCTATCTTGAAAGTCTCGTTTGGTTAATAAGCCTAACATGATAACTATGTCCTGTTTATTTGTCAATTTCCTATCATGCAAGTACCTATTATTTTTTAGTTTGCAAATGAGCACCTAAGTGAAATTAGATAGAATTAACTTAGTTGATTGTTCATCTAGTGGTTTGAATGCCTACGATAACTACTAATTAAGAAAACGAAAGCAAACAACCAAATAAAAAGTTCGTCCGGTTATAGATAGTACAATCCCAGAATTAGACCCAAATTACAGCGGGGTCATTTACATCAATAAAATGAATAGTTTGCAATCAAACACAACATCCATATAGCAACCACTTTCAGGCAAAGCACAAAAGCACGTAGTCACTGCAACGAATCATCAACAAGCACATTTACTTCGGGTATCTGTTCCAAATCTGCTGCACCTGTGACAAAAAAGAGGGTGAGTCCTCATGAACTCAGCGAGGGGGGAACGAGAGATAACGTTTTGAAAATCCTTTTCCGATTAACTTATGAAAAACCCTTTTGAAAGCATGACATATAACACAAGTAAGTATATAACATAATATAAAAGTAAAGAAACACAATTACCCGTCTTTCCTCCCCGAGGTCCTCTAGGAACCAAGCAAGAGTACTTACACACATAGTGAAAAGGATTCGGTTTGATACGTACAGGACTCTAGAGGTAGCTCATACGAGCTCAAGAGGTAGCTCCCACCACATTTAGGTGTAGCACTTTCCCCCGCATAGTACTTACTTCCTGCTGTTCAAGTTCATTTTCAGTAACAGTTGTTGCGACCGGCTTCAATCATCCATTTTTCATGCCAAATGGGTGTACTCCGGATGTACCCCGAAATCCTATGACCCAACTCTCCGAGAAAGTCTAGCCCCGAGGCGAGAGAGGGAATTGGACAATAGTAGTCACAGTTGCACCGGCAAGCCCGATGCCGCCCGGTGTGCGTGAACGCTACCACGCCATAATGAAAGGTTGCAACCTTATATGAAATGCACATTTATGACATATAATATATCACATTAGGAGGACAACAAAGTAGGTTGCCTCCGGACAGTCATAAGATTGCACATTGACAAGTAAACAAGCGAGGCACGAATAGACAATTAATTTCACTTGAAAGGCATATGGAGTTATATGAACATTAAACGGGAAGCCATGTAACGCATGTAAATCAAGTCATATAACTCATTTCAACGTCAACGTAATCAAATAATAAGGTTATTCAACATGCAACAACAATCTACGTGGGTTCGGATGCAAGAAAGGCCTATTTGTCAACATGCAATGATCAAAATCACATTAAGGGCTATAAGGGCAACTACGGGCAGCCTACTAAGCATATAATTACACCCAATATTCAAAGGATCAACACTTAGCATGTTTACCTAGTTGCTAGGGTTTCCATTTCGTGCTTACCCATGCGATTAAGCCCCAAGTCCACTCAAAATCAATCTCAAGCCAAGCATCAATTAATCCAAACATCCCCAAGTACTCAAAACAGTCCACATAACATGCCAATGCCACAATCCAAAGCAATTAATACCACAAGAGAAGTTACAACAAATCTTCTAAGCATATCACTAAGTGAAACCCTCACTGCAATGGGCTATTTTCTCACAATCATTAAGACAAGCAAACAATATCCAATTCCAGTGAATAAGATGTAAAATTAAAGTTTAAGAAGTGAAATAAATTCAGAAACAAACCTTGCATCATTTGGAGTTCGGGATCAATAGTTATAGCCAAAACAGTGAGATTGCACAAAACTGTCCAGATTTGCACACATTTCAATACTTGTCGTTTTTGAGGTCCTTAGGGTCAGATTTATCCTTAGTCCATTTCTGAAAAAAATGTCCATAACGGAAAAAAATAGCACCATACCAAATTTCATGCTTTTGGGATATCATTTACTAAGTCAAAACTGGTTCGTTCCACAAGGTCAGTGCATCTGCCAAAACCTGCTTCATTTTTCCAGACTTCCAGATTTGGACACATTTTAATGATTTTCCATTTTGAGGACCTTAGAATCAAAATTAGCTTTGGCATATTTCTGTGAAAACTGTTCAAAACTGGAAAAAATAGTTACCTACCAATTTTCATGCATTTTTAACATCATTTTCCTAGCCAAACTCACCTCCCAACAACAAGACAGAGAGCTGTCACCAAACCCGAATTCATCTATCATCATCTTCAAGCCAAAATCTTGCCATGCATGGTTGTAAAAGCTTATGAACACACATATAACTCAAGTACAGAAGCAAAGACATACATTTAAGAGCATTCATGTGGATTTTTGAGAGATTTTCAAGAATTTTTAGCCCTCACCTTAGCAAAACAACAAGAAGATGCACAAGACTTTGATGAAGCACAAGATTTGTTCTTTTCCTTGCTTAGCCAAGACACCACCTGTTTTTTCTCAATTTTCCTAGCTTAGTGACAAAGTTCTTAGTAGGTGCATGAGGTTAGAACAAGAAGAAAATAAATGGAATCTAGGAAACTCACCTAAACCGAAATGGAAGTTCAAAGAGCTTGCATGTGTGTTTCTTGCATCCTAGCTTGTTTAATCGAGTTTCTTAGCTTCTAGCTTGCCTTGATGAACCATGGAATGATGGAGATGAGCTATGGAGTGTATGAACTCAGACAAAACCAAGATTCAGAGAGAAGAATGAGAGGGAGCGAGAGAAATGTGAGGAGAATGAGAGAAAAGAAAAAAAATGATAGCTTTTGCAAATGTTGACGCATATGTTGGCCTTGGGCATGCAAAAATCAGATTTGTGTCTCCAAGTAGCATGGTTTTTGAATTACCTAGTATGGGCAAGGAGCCTTTGTCGAGTTTGGTGGCTTTGGGGAGGTATTTGAGCTAATTCTTTTATGCATTTGTGTCATAGAATTGTCATAGAAATGTTGGAAAATTAGGGAATCTAGGTAGAATAAAATATAAGAATGTTTGTTGATGAGTTAAATTATGAGTAGAAGAATGGATAGTGGGAGATGTTGGCATAGTTTAGTATTATTTTGTTGTTAGTGGAGTTTGTAGAGAATTCGAATTAGGAATATAATATTGGTTAGTGGATTGTGTAGGATTATTTTAGTGTCTAGTGCTTTGTGTAGGATTCTTTATTGGTTAGCGTGTAGGCACACAGTTCGAGGTTTAGGATACGCACTACGAGGCACGAACCGAAATCAATACGGGGCACGAATCACGAGGTAGACATGAACTACGAGGTAGACATGAACTACGAGGTAAGACACAAACTTCAAGACTAAGGCACGTACTTCAAGACTAATGCAAGCAATCCTAGGTGAATGCACGTAAACCAATGCAAGGCACGTAATCCAAGATCAGTCATATAATTTTGGGTCCAAGGTACAGAAATCGAGGTATGACACGTTATTCGGGGTCGGGCCTCACACACAACATACCGTTGAAAAGCTCTCTGAGAGCTCTATGACGGGGGCAGCAAGCCTGCTCGGCTGCGCCTGTTTTCGGAGCCCAAAATCAAACATTTTCATCAGTTTCAAGCCATTTTTCTTATTTTGCTCCGTTTTTTTGTCCCGAATCGTACGTCGTGAGCTGTTAAAAGGATAACAACCTAACTCGCGTGATATTACAGGGCCCTACAACGCGTCGATATCACGTCTTGCGAGAATGCTACGTTGTTGAAGCGGATGGGTTGTCGTTAAGCCCATTGGGCCTTCTGAATGGGCCATCTCTCTGGGCTAGGACTGTGAACGGTCACCACATAAAGGATTTGTGCCCACAACATGACGGGTGTAATCATACCAGTACTAAGGCACCGGATCCCATCAGAACTCCGAAGTTAAGCTTGCTTGGGCGAGAGTAGTACTAGGATGGGTGACCCCCTAGGAAGTCCTCGTGTTGCACCCCCTCTTTTCAATTTTTTTTGCCCCGTTTAGGGTTGCCAAGATACTTTATCCACCACATTTCTATTACCGAATCCCACGGCACCTTGGGCAAGACAACTTCGCTTCACGTAGAGGCTGTGCCCGCAAATCGAGGGCGTGGGGCTTATGACCAGGTCTCTGTCGCTCCGGTGCCCATAAATTTTAATCCGTAAGGAGTTATGCAGTGCACATCATACCGTTGGAAAGCTCTAGGAGAGCTCTACGACGGGGGCAGCAAGCCTGCTTGGCTGCACCTATTTTCGGAGCCTAAAATCAAACGTTTTCATCAGTTTTAGGCCACTTTTCTTCTTTTGCTCTATTTTTTCATCCCGGATCGTACGTCGTGAGTTGTTAAAAGGACGATAACCTAACTCGCGGGATATTACAGGGACTTACAACACATCGATATCAAGTCTTACAAGGATGCTGCGTTGTGGAAGCGGATGGGTTGTCGTTAAGCCCATTGGGCCATTTGAATGGGCCATCTCTATGGGCTGGGACTGTGAACCATCAACAAATAAAGGATTTGTGCCCACAACATGACGGGTGCAATCATACCAGCACTAATGCAACGGATCCCATCAGAACTCTGAAGTTAAGTGTGCTTGGTCGAGAGTAGTACTAGGATGGGTGACCCCTTGGGAAGTCCTCCTGTTGCACCCCCCTTTCTCAATTTTTTTTGCCCCGGTTAGGGTTGCCAAGATACCTTGTCCTCCACATTTCTATTACAGAAAACCACGGCACCTTGGGCAAGACAACTTCGCTTCACGTAGAGGCTAGGCTCGCAAACCGAGGGCGTGGGGTTTGTGACCCGGCTTTCGTTGCTCCGGTGCCCATAACTTTTAATCCGTAAGGAGTTACTCGGTACACAGCATACCGTTGGAAAGCTCTCCGAGAGCTCTATGACGTGGGTAGCAAGCCTCCTCAACTGCACCTATTTTCGGAGCCCAAAATGGAATGTTTTTATTAGTTTTGGGCCATTTTTCTTCTTTTGCTCTGTTTTTTCATCCCGAATCGTATGTCGTGAGCTGTTAAAAGGACGACAACCTAACTCGCGGGATAATATTGGGCCCTACAACGCATCGATATCACATCTTGCGAGAATGCTGCATTGTTGAAGTAGATGGGTTGTCGTTAAGACCATTGGGCCTTAAGAATGGGCCACCTCTTTAGGCTGGGACTGTGAACGGTCAACACATAAAGGATTTCTGCCCACAACATGATGGGTACGATCATACCAGCACTAATGCACTGCATCCCATCAGAACTCTGAAGTTAAGCGTGCTTGGGCCAGAGTAGTACTAGGAAGGGTGACCCCCTAGGAAGTCCTCGTGTCGCACCCCCCTTTTCAATTTTTTTTGCCCCGGTTAGCCTTGCCAAGATGCTTTATCCATCACATTTCTATTACCGAATCCCACGGCACTTTGGTCAAGACAATTTTGCTTCACGCAGAGGCTGGGCCCGCAAACCGAGGGCGTGGCGCTTGTGACCAGGTCTACGTCGCTCCGGTGCCCATAACTTTTGATTTGTAAGGAGTTACGCGGCATACAGCATTCAGTTGGAAAGCTCTTCGAGACCTCTACGACCTGGGCACTAAGCGTGCTCCACTGCGCCTATGTTCGGATCCCAAAATCGAACGTTTTCATCAGTTTCAGGCCACTTTTCTTTTTTTGCTCCATTTTTTTGTCCTGGATCGTACATCGTGAGCTATTAAAAGGATGACAACCTAACTCGTGGGATATTAGAGTGCCCTACAACACGTCGATATCACGTCTTGCGAGGATGTTGCGTTGTTGAAGCGGATGGGTTGTCATTAAACCCATTGAGCCATTTGAATGGGCAATCTCTCTAGGCTGGGACTGTGAACCGTCAACACATAAAGGATTTGTGCCCACAACATGACGGGTGCGATCATACCAGCACTAATGCACTGGATCCCATCAGAACTCCGAAATTAAGCGTGCTTGGGCGAGAGTAGTACTATGATGGGTGACCCCGTGGGAAGTCCTTGTGTTACACCCCTCCCTTTTCAATTTTTTTTGCCACGGTTAGGGTTGGCAAGATACTTTATCCAACATATTTCTATTACCGAATCCCACGGCACCTTTGGTAAGACAACTTCGCTTCACATAGAGGTTGGGGCAGCAAACCGAGGGCGTGGGGCTTGTGACCAAGTCTCCATTGCACCGGTGCCCATAACTTTTAATCCGTAAGGAGTTACTTGATGCACAACATACCGTTGGAAAGCTCTTCGAGAGCTCTACGACGGGGACAGCAAGCCTGCTTAGTTGCGCCAGTTTTCAGAGCCCAAAATCGAACGTTTTCATTACTTTCGGGCCACTTTTCTTCATTTGCTATGTTTTTCCATCCCGGATCGTACGTCGTAAGCTGTTAAAAAGACGACAACCTAACTCGCGGGATATTACAGGGACCTACAATGCATCGATATCACATCTTGTATGAATGCTGCATTATTGAAGTGGATGGGTTGTCGTTAAGCCCATTGGGCCATCTCTCTTGGCTAGGACTGTGAACCATCAACACATAAAGGATTTGTGCCCACAACATGATGGGTGCAGTCATACCAGCACTAATGCACCAGATCCTATCAGAACTCCAAAGTTAAGTGTGCTTCGGTGAGAGTAGTACTAGGACTGTGAACCATCAACACATAAAGTGATTTGCGCCCTCAACATGATGGGTGCAGTCATACCAGCAGTAATGCACTAGATCCTATTAGAACTCCAAATTTAAGTATCCTTGGGTGAGATTAGTAATAGAATGGGTGACCCCATGGGAAGTCCTCGTGTTGCACCCCCCATTTTCAATTTTTTTTGCCTCGGTTAGGGTTGACAAGATACTTTATCCACCACATTTCTATTACCAAATCCCACGACACCTCGGACAAGACAACTTCGCTTCACGTAGAGGCTAGGCCCGCAAACCGAGGGCGTGAGGCTTGTGACCAGGTCTTCGTTGCTCTGGTGCCCATAACTTTTGATCCATAAGTCGTTACACGGCGCACAGCATACCGTTGGAAAGCTCTCCGAGAGCTCTACGACCTGGGCAGCAAGCGTGCTCTATTGCGCCTATGTTCGGATCCAAAAATCGAATGTTTTCATCAGTTTTGGGCCACTTTTCTTCATTTGCTCTATTTTTTCGTCCCGGATCATACGTCGTGAGCTGTTAAAAGGACGACAACCTAACTCGCGGGATGTTACAGGGCCCAACAATGCGTTGATATCACGTCTTACGAGGATGCTACGTTGTTGAAGCAGATGGGTTGTCATTAAGCCCATTGGGCCATTTGAATGGGCCATCTCTCTGGGCTGGGACTGCGAATCGTCAACACAAAAAGGATTTGTGTCACAACATGACGGGTGCGATCATACCAGAACTAATGCACTGGATCCCATCAGAACTCCGAAATTAAGCGTGATTGGGCGAGAGTAGTACAAGGATGGGTGACCCCATGGGGAGTCCTTGTGTTGTACCCCCCATTTTCAATTTTTTTTTGCCACGGTTAGGGTTGCCAAGATACTTTATCCAACACATTTCTATTACCGAATCTAACGGCACCTTTGGCAAGACAACTTCACTTCACGTATAGGCTGGGCCCGCAAACCGAGGGCATGGGGCTTGTGACCAGGTCTCCGTCGCTCCGATTCCTATAACTTTTAATCCGTAAGGAGTTACGTGGCTCACAACATACCGTTCGAAAGCTCTCCGAGAGCTCTACGACGGGGGTAGCAAGCCTGCTTTGCAGTGCCAGTTTTTGGAGCCCAAAATCGAACATTTTCATCAATTTCGGGCCAGTTTCCTACTTTTACTCAGTTTTTTCTTCTCGGATCGTACATCGTGAGTTATTAAAAGGACGACAACCTAACTCACAAGATATTACAGGGCCTACATCGCGTCGATATCGCATCTTACAAGGATGCTGCGTTGTTGAAGCGGATGGGTTGTCGTTAAGCACATTGGGCCTTTTGAATGTTCCATCTCTCTGAGCTAGGACTGTGAACCGTCAACACATAAAGGATTTGTGCCCTCAACATGAGAGGTGCAATCATACCAGCACTAATGCACCGGATCCCATTAGAACTCCAAAGTTAAGCGTGCTTGGGCGAGAGTAGTACTAGGATGGGTAACCCCCTGGGATGTCCTCATGTTGTACCCCCCATTTTCAATTTTTTTTGCCCCGGTTAGGGTTGCCAAGATACTTTATCCACCACATTTCTATTATCGAATCCCACGGTACCTTGGGCAAGACAACTTCACTTCATGTACAGGCTGGGTCCGTAAACCAAGGGCGTGGGGATTATGACCAGGTCTCCGTCGCTCTGATGCCCATAACTTTTAATCCGTAAGGAGTTACGAGTCGCACAACAAATCGTTTAAAAGCTCTCCGACAGCTCTACGACGGGGGCAGCAAGCCTGCTCCGCTGTTTTCAGAGCCCAAAATCGAACGTTTTCATCAATTTCAGGACACTTTCCTTCTTTTGCTCTATTTTTTTATCCCGGATCGTATGTCGGGAGCTGTTAAAAGGATGACAACATAACTCTTGGGATAATACAGTGCCCTACAACACGTCGATATCACGTCCTACGAGGATGCTGCGTTGTTGAAGCAGATCGGATGTCGTTAAGCCCATTGGGCCTTTTCAATGGGCCATCTCTGTGGGCTGGGACTGTGAACCGTCAACACATAAAGGATTTGTGCCCTCAACATGACTGGTGCGATCATAACAACACTAATGAACCAGATCCCATTAGAACTCCGAAGTTAAGCGTGCTTGGGCGACAGTAGTACTAGGATGGGTGACCCCCTCGGTAGTCCTCGTGTTGCACCCCCCTTTTCAATTTTTTTTGCCCCAGTTAAGGTAGCCAAGATACTTTATCCACCACATTTCCATTACCGAAATCCACAACACCTTGGGCTAGACAACTTCGCTTCACGTAGAGGCTGGGCCCGCAAACCGAGGGCGTGGGGCTTGGGACCAGGTCTCCATCGCTTTGGTGCCCATAACTTTTGATCCGTAAGGAGTTACGCGGTGTACAGCATACCGTTGGAAAGCTCTTCGAGACCTCTACGACAAGGGCAACAAGCCTGCTCGGCTGTGCCAGTTTTCTGAGCCCAAAATTGACCGTTTTCATCAGTTTCAGGCCATTTTCCTTCTTTCGCTAGGTTTTTTTGTCCCGAATCGTACATCGTGATCTGTTAAAAGGACGAAAACCTAACTCGCAAGATATTACAGGGCCTACAACGCGTTGATGTCACGTCTTACGAGGATTCTGCGTTGTTGAAGTGGATAGGTTGTCATTAAGCCCATTGGGCCTTTTCAATGGGCCATCTCTCTGGGCTGGAATTGTGAACCTTCAACACATAAAGGATTTGCGCCCTCAACATGACGGGTGCGATCATACCAGCATTAATGCACCGGATCCCATTAGAACTCTAAAGTTTAGCGTGCTTGGGCGGTAGTAGTACTAGGATGGGTGACCCCCTGGGATGTCCTCGTGTTGCACCCCTCGTTTTCAATTTTTTTTGCCCCGGTTATGGTTGCCAAGATACTTTATCCAACACATTTCTATTACCGAATCCCACGGCACCTTTGGTAAGACAACATCGTTTCACGTAGAGGTTAGGCCTGCAAACCGAGGGCGTGGGGCTTGTGACCAGGTCTCCATCGCTCCGGTGCCCATAACTTTTAATCCGTAAGGAGTTACGCAGTAAACAACATTCCGTTGAAAAGCTCTTCGAGAGCTCCACAACGAGGGCAGCAAGACTGCTTGGCAGCGGCTACTTTTGGAGCCCAAATTCGAATGTTTTCATCAGTTTCGGGCAACTTTCCTTCTTTCGCTAAGTTTTTTCGTCCCGTATCTTACATCACGAGCTGTTAAAAGGACGACAACCTAACTCGCAGGATATTACAGGGCCTACAATGCGTCGATATCATGTCTTAAGAGGATGCTGCGTTGTTGAAGTGGTTGGGTTCTCGTTAAGCCCATTGGGCCTTTTGAAAGGGCCATCTCTCTGGGCTGGGACTGTGAACCATCAACACATAAAGGACTTGTGCCCTCAACATGACTGGTGCAATCACACCAGCACTAATGCACAGGATCCCATTAGAACTCCGAAGTTAAGCGTGCTTGAGCGAGAGTAGTAGTAGGATCGGTTATCCCCTGGGAAGTCCTCGTGTTGTACCCCTCATTTTCAATTTTTTTTGCCACGGTTAGGGTTGCCAAGATACTTTATCCACCACATTTCTATTCTCGAATCCCACGGCACCTTGGGCAAGACAACTTCACTTCATGTAGAGGCTGGCCCGTAAACCGAGGACGTGGGGATTATGACCAGGTGTCTGTCGCTCTGATGCCCATAACTTTTAATCCGTAAGGAGTTACGCGTCGCACAACATACCATTGAAAAGCCCTCCCAGAGCTCTACGACGGGGGCAGCAAGCCTGCTCGGCTATTTTCGGAGCCCAAAATTGAACGTGTTCATCAGTTTTGGGACACTTTCCTTCTTTTGCTCTGTTTTTCCATCCCGGATCGTACGTCGTGAGCTGTTAAAAGGACGACAACCTAACTTGTGGGATAATACAGTGCCCTAAAATGTGTTGATATCACGTCTTACGAGGATGCTGCGTTGTTGCAGCAGATGGGATGTCGTTAAGCCCATTGGGCTTTTGATTGGGCCATCTCTGTGGGCTGGGACTGTGAGCCGTCAACACATAAAGGATTTGTGCCCTCAACATGACTGGTGCGATCATAACAACACTAATGCTCCAGATCCCATCAGAACTCCGAAGTTAAGCGTGCTTGGGCGAGACTAGTAATAGGATGGGTGACCCCCTGTGTAGTCCTCGTGTTGCACCCCCCTTTTCAATTTTTTTTGCCCCGGTTAAGGTAGCCAAGATACTTTATCCACCACATTTCTATTACCGTATCCCATGGCACCTTGGGCAAGACAACTTCGCTTCACGTAGAGGCTAGGCCCGCAAACCGAGGGCGTAGGGCTCGTGACCAGGTCTCTATCGCTTCGGTGCCCATAACTTTTGATCTATAAGGAGTTACGAGGCGCACAACATACCGTTGAAAAGCTCTCCAAGAGCTCTACGACCAGGACAGCAAATCTGCTCAACTGCCCATATTTTTGGAGCCCAAAAATGAAAATTTTCATCTGTTTCAGGCCACTTTTCTTCTTTTGCTCGAATTTTTTGTCCCGGATCGTACGTCGTGAGCTGTTCAAAGGACGACAACCTAAATCGTGGGACATTAGAGGGCCCTAAAATGCATTGATATCACGTCTTGCGAGGGTGCTGCATTGTTGAAGTGGATGGGTTGTCGTTAAACCCATTGGGCCTTTTGAATGGGCCATTTCTGTGGGCTAGAACTGTGAACGGTCAACACATAAAGGATTTGTGCCCACAACATGACGGGTGCCATCATACCAGCACTAATACACCAGATCCCATCAGAACTCCGAAGTTAACCGTGCTTGGGCGAGAGTAGTACTAGGATGGGTGACCCCCTGGGAAGTCCTCGTGTTACACCCCCTCTTTTCAATTTTTTTTGCCCCGGTTACGGTTGCAAGATACTTTATCCACACATTTCTATTAACGAATCCCACAACACCTTGGGCAAGACAAATTCGCTTCACGTAGAGGCTAGGCCAGCAAACCGAGGGCGTAGGGCTTGTGACTAGGTCTCCGACGCTCCGGTGCCCATAACTTTTGATCCGTAAGAAGTTACGCGGCGCACAACATACCGTTGGAAAGCTCTCCGAGAGCTCTACAATGGGAAAGGCAAGCCTGCTCGACTGCTCCTATTTTTGGAGCCCAAAATCGAATGTTTTCATCAGTTTCGGGCCACTTTTATTCTTTTGCTCTGTTTTTTCGTCCCGGATCGTACATCGTGAGCTGTTAAAAGGACAACAACCTAACTTGCGGGATATTACAAGGCCACGTTGATATCACTTCTTGCGAGGATATTGTATTGTTAAAGCGGATGGGTTGTCGTTAGGCCCATTGGGCCTTTTGAATGGGCCATCTCTCTGGGCTGGGACTATGGACCGTCAACACATAAAGGATTTGTGTTCACACCATGACGGGTACGATCATACTAGCACTAATGCATTGGATCCCATCAGAACTCCGAAGTTAAGCGTGCTTAGGCAAGAGTAGTACTAGGATGGGTGACCCCCTGGGTAGTCCTCGTGTTGCACTACCCTTTTCAATATTTTTTGTCCCGGTTACGGTTGCCAAGATACTTTATCCACCATATTTCTATTACCAAATCCCACGGCACCTTGGGCAAGACAACTTCGCTTCACGTAGAGGCTGGGCCTGCAAACTGAGGGCGTCAGGCTTGTCACCAGGTCCCCGTCGCTCCGGTGCCCACAACTTTTAATCCGTAATGCATTACCCGGCCCATAGCATATCGTTAGAAAGCTCTCCGAGAGCCCTACAAACTGGGGCAGAAAGCCTGCTTGGCTGCGCCTGTTTTCGGAGCCTAAAATCGAATGTTTTCATGACTTTCGGGCCACTTTCCTTCTTTTGCGCTATTTTTTCATCCCGGATCGTACGTCGTGAGCTGTTAAAAGGACAACAACCTAACTCGCGGGAAATTACAGGTCTTTACAACGCGTCGATATCACGTCTTACGAGGATGCTGCGTTGTTGAAGCAGATGGGTTGTCGTCAAGCCCATTGGGCCTTTTGAATGGGCCATCTCTCTGGGCTAGGACTGTAAACCATCAACACATAAAGGATTTATACGCTCACCATGACGAGTGCAATCATACCAGCACTAATGCACCGGATCCCATCAGAACTCCGAAGTTAAGCGTGCTTGGGCGAGAGTAGTACTTTATCCATCACATTTCTATTACCGAATCCCATGGCACCTTGGGTAAGAAAAATTTGCTTCACGTAGAGGCTGGGCCCGCAAACTCAGGGCGTGGGGCTTGTGACCGGGTCTTCGTCGCTCTGGTGCCCATGACTTTTAATTCGTAAAGAGTTACGCGGCGCACAACATACTGTTGGAAAGATCTCTGAGAGCTCTACAACAGAGCAATAAGCCAGCTCGCCTGCGCCTATTTTTGGAGCCCAAAATCGAATGTTTTCATCAGTTTCAGGCCACTTTTCTTCTTTTGCTCTATTTTTCCATCCCAAATCGTACATCGTGAGCTGTTAAAAGGATGACAACCTAACTCGCTAGACATTAGAGGGTCCTACAATATGTTGATATCACGTCTTACGAGGATGCTGCGTTGTTGAAAAAGATGGTTTGTCGTTAAGCCCATTGGGCTTTTGAATGGGCCATCTCTTTGGGCTGGGACTGTGAACCGTCAACACATAAATGATTTGTGCCCAAAACATAACGAGTGCAATCATACCAGCACTAATGAACCGGATCCCATCAGAACTCCGAAGTTAAGGGTGCTTGGGCGAGAGTAGTACATGGATGGTTGACACCTTGGGAAGTCCTTGTGTTGCACCCCCCTTTTCAAATTTTTTTGCCCCGGTTAGGGTTGCCAAGATACTTTATCCTCCACATTTCTATTACTGAATCCAACGGCACTTTGGCTAAGACAACTTCGCTTCACGTAGAGGCTGGGCCCGCAAATCGAGGGCGTCTGGCTTGTGACCAGGTCTCCGTCGCTCCGGTGCCGATAACTTTTAATCCATAAAGAGTTACGCGGCGCACATCATACCATTTGAAATCTCTCTGAGAGCTCTACGATGGGGGTAGCAAGCCTGCTCGGCTGCGCCCATTTTTGGAGCCCAAAATCGAACATTTTAATCCATTTTGGGCCACTTTCCTTCTTTTGCTCTGTTTTTCCGTCCCCAATCGTACGTCGTGAGCTGTTAAAAGGATGACAACCTAACTCGCGGGACATTAAAAGGACCTACAACGCGTCGATACTATGTCTTAAGAGGATGCTGCGTTATTGAAGCAGATGGGTTGTCGTTAAGCCCATTGGGCCTTTTGAATTGGCCATCTCTGTGGGCTGGGAATGTGAACCGTCAACACATAAATGATTTGTACCCTCAACATGATGAGTGCGGTCGGACCAGCATTAATGCACCAGATCCCATCACAACTCTGAAGTTAAGCCTGCTTAGGTGAGAGTAGTACTAGGACGGGTGACCCCTTGTGAATTCCTCCTGTTGTACCCCTCCTTTTCAATTTTTTTTGCCCCGGTTAGGGTTGCCAAGATACTTTATCCACAACATTTATATTACTGAATCCGATGGCACCTTGGGCAAGACAACTTCGCTTGACGTGGAGGTTGGGCCCACAAACCGAGGGCGTGGGGCTTGTGACCAGGTCTCCGTCGCTCCGGTGCTCATAACTTTTAATTAGTAAGGAGTTACGCGGTGCACAATGTCACGTCCCAACCCGACCTATAGAGGCTAAACTAGGGGGTGAGCTAATCATTATCGTTATTTTACGTCCTTAACTATTTCACTATGATTAATGCTTAACGTTAGCCTAGAACTCCAAAAGTTTTTCTGGAAAACCGGCGGCATGACAGTTGTATTTAAGACCTTTTACTTTGACCAAATCTCTAAACGCCTCAATTATCCCAATCATTAATCCAATTCCATTAAGGACACCTATTTTGTCATCAACTGATATGTCTACTAGTCTATCTTGAAAGTCTCGTTTGGTTAATAAGCCTAACATGATAACTATGTCCCGTTTATTTGTCAATTTTCTATCATGCAAGTACCTATTATCTTTTAGTTTGCAAATGAGCACCTAAGTGAAATTAGATAGAATTAACTTAGTTGATTGTTCATCTAGTGGTTTGAATGCCTACGATAACTACTAATTAAGACAACGAACGCAAACAACCAAATAAAAAGTTCGTCTGGTTATAGATAGTACAATCCCAGAATTAGACCCAAATTACAGCGGGGTCATTTACATCAATAAAATGAATAGTTTGCAATCAAACACAACATCCATATAGCAACCACTTTCAGGCAAAGCACAAAAGCACGTAGTCACTGCAAGGAATCATCAACAAGCACATTTACGTCGGGTATCTGTTCCAAATCTGCTGCACCTGTGACAAAAAAGAGGGTGAGTCCTCATGAACTCAGCGAGGGGGGAACGAGAGATAACATTTTGAAAATCCTTTTCCGATTAACTTATGAAAAACCCTTTTGAAAGCATGACATATAACACAAGTAAGTATATAACATAATATAAAAGTAAAGAAACACAATTACCCGTCTTTCCTCCCCGAGGTCCTCTAGGAACCAAGCAAGAGTACTTACACACATAGTGAAAAGGATTCAGTTTGATACGTACAGGACTCTAGAGGTAGCTCATACGGGCTCAAGAGGTAGCTCCCACCACATTTAGGTGTAGCACTTTCCCCCGTATAGCACTTACTTCCAGCTGTTCAAGTTCATTTTCAGTAACAGTTGTTGCGGCCGGCTTCAATCATCCACTTTTCATGCCAAATGGGTGTACTCCGGATGTATCCCGAAATCCTAAGACCCAACTCTCCGAGGAAGTCTAGCCCCCAGGCGAGAGATGGAATTGGACAATAGTAGTCACAGTTACACCGGCAAGCCCGATGCCGCCCGGTGTGCGTGAACGCTACCACGCCAGAATGAAAGGTTGCAACCTTATATGCAATGCACATTTATGACATATAATATATCACATTAGGAGGAAAACAAAGTAGGTTGCCTCCGGACAGTCATAAGATTGCACATTGACAAGTAAACAAGCGAGGCACGAATAGACAATTAATTTCACTTGAAAGGCATATGGAGTTATATGAACACTAAACGGGCAGCCATGTAACGCACGTATATCAGGTCATATAACTCATTTCAACGTCCACGTAATCAAATAATAACGTTATTCGACATGCAACAACAATCTACGTGGGTTCGGATGCAAGAAAGGCCTATTTGTCAACATGCAATGATCAAAATCACATTTAGGGCTATAAGGGCAACTACGGGCAGCTTACTAAGCATATAATTACACCCAATATTCAAAGGATCAACACTTAGCATGTTTACCTAGTTGTTAGGGTTTCCATTTCGTGCTTACCCTTGCGATTAAGCCCCAAGTCCACTCAAAATCAATCTCAAGCCAAGCATCAATTAATCCAAACATCCCCAAGTACTCAAAACAGTCCACATAACATCCCAATGCCACAATCCAAAGAAATTAATACCACAAGAGAAGTTACAACAAATCTTCTAAGCATATAACTAAGTGAAACCCTCACTGCAATAGGATGTTTTCTCACAATCATTGAGACAAGCAAACAATCTCAGATTCTAGTGAATAAGATGTCAAATTAAAGCTTAAGAAGTGAACTAAATTCAGAACCAACCCTTGTATCTTTTGTAGTTCGGGATCAATAGTTATAGCCAAAACAGTGGGATTGCACAAAACTGTCCAGATTCACACACATTTCAATAATTATCGTTTTTGAGGTCTTTAGGGTCAGATTTAGCCTTAGTCCATTTCTTACAAAAATGTCCATAACGGAAAAATATAGCACCATCCCAAATTTCATGCATTTTGGATATCATTTACTAAGTCAAAACTGGTTCGTTCCACAAGGTCAGTGCATCTGCCAAAACCTGCTTCATTTTTCTAGACTTCCAGATTTGGACACATTTTAATGATTTGCCATTTTGAGGACCTTAGATTCCAAATTAGCTTTGGCATATTTCTGTAAAAACTGTTGAAAACTGGAAAAACTAGTTACCTACCAATTTTCATGCATTTTCAACATCATTTTCCTAGCCAAACTAACCTCTCAACAACAAGACAGAGAGCTGTCGCCAAACCCGAATTCGTCTATCATCATCTTCAAGCCAAAATCTTGCCATGCATGGTTGTAAAAGCTTATGAACACACATATAACTCAAGTACAGAAGCAAAGACATACATTTAAGAGCATGCATGTGGATTTTTGAGAGATTTTCAAGAAGTTTTAGCCCTCACCTTAGCAAAACAACAAGAAGATGCACAAGACTTTGATGAAGCACAAGATTTGTTCTTTTCCTTGCTTAGCCAAGACACCACCCATTTTTTCTCTATTTTCCTAGCTTAGTGACAAAGTTCTTAGTAGGTGCATGAGGTTAGAACAAGAAGAAAATAAATGGAATCTAGGAAACTCACCTAAACCGAAATGGAAGTTCAAAGAGCTTGCATGTGTGTTTCTTGCATCCTAGCTTGTTTAATCGAGTTTCTTAGCTTCTAGCTTGCCTTGATGAACCATGGAATGATGGAGATGAGCTATGGAGTGTATGAACTCAGCCAAAACCAAGATTGAGAGAGAAGAATGAGAGGGAGCGAGAGAAATGTGAGGAGAATGAGAGAAATGAAAAAAAATGATAGCTTTTGCAAATGTTGACGCATATGTTGGCCTTGGGCATGCAAAAATCAGTTTTGTGTCTCCAAGAAGCATGGTTTTTGAATTACCTAGTATGGGCAAGGAGCCTTTGTCGAGTTTGGTGGCTTTGGGGAGACATTTGAGTTAATTCTTTTATGCATTTGTGTCATAGAATTGTCATAGAAATGTTGGAAAATTAGGGAATCTAGGTAGAATAAAATATAGGAATGTTTGTTGATGAGTTGAATTATGAATAGAATAATAGATAGTGGGAAATGTAGGAATAGTTTAGTATTATTTTATTGTTAGTGGAGTTTGTAGATAATTTGAATTAGGAATATAATATTGGTTAGTTGATTGTGTAGTATTATTTTAGTGTCTAGTGCTTTGTGTATGATTCTTTATTGGTTTGCGTGTAGGCACACAGTTCGAGGTTTAGGATACACACTACGAGGCACGCACCAAAATCAATACTCACAAATCACGAGGTAGACATGAACTACGAGGTAAGACACAAACTTCAAGACTAAGACACGTACTTCAAGACTAATGCACGCAATCCTAGGTGAATGCAGGGCACGTAATCCAAGATCAGTCATATAATTCTGGGTCCAAGGTACGCAAATCGAGGTATGACATGTTATTCGGGGTCGGGCCTCACACACAACATACTGTTGAAAAGCTCTCCGAGAGCTCTACGACGGGAGCAGCAAGCTTGCTCGACTGTGCATGTTTTCGGAGCCTAAAATCAAACTTTTTCATCAGCTTCGGGCCACTTTTCTTCTTTTGTTCTATTTTTTAATCCCATATCGTATGTCGTGAGCTGTTAAAAGGATGACAACCTAACTCGCGGGATATTACAGAGCCCTACAACGCGTCGATATCACATCTTGCGAGAATGCTACGTTGTTGAAGCGGATGGGTTGTCGTTAAGCCCATTGGGCCTTTTGAATAGGCCATCTATCTAGGCTGGGACTGTGAACGGTCAACACATAAAGGATTTGTGCCCACAACATGACGGGTGCGATCATACCAGCACTAATGCTCTGGATCCCATCAGAACTCCGAAGTTAAGCGTGCTTGGGCGAGAGTAGTACTAGGATGGGTGACCCCCTGGGAAGTCCTCGTGTTGAACCCCCTCTTTTCAATTTTTTTTGCCACGGTTAGGGTTGCCAAGATACTTTATCCAGCACATTTCTATTACCAAATCCCACGACACCTTGGGCGAGACAACTTCACTTCACGTAGAGGTTGTGCCCGCAAATCGAGGGCTTAGGGCTTGTGACCAGGTCTCCGTCGCTCTGGTGCCCATAACTTTTAATCTGAAAGGAGTTACGCGGTGTACAACATACCGTTGGAAAGCTTTCCGAGAGCTCTACGACGGGGGCAGCAAGCCTGCTTGGCTGCACCTATTTTCGGAGCCTAAAATCAAACGTTTTCATCAGTTTTAGGCCACTTTTCTTCTTTTGCTCTATTTTTTCATCCCGGATCGTACGTCGTGAGTTGTTAAAAGGACGATAACCTAACTCGCGGGATATTACAGGGACTTACAACACATCGATATCAAGTCTTACAAGGATGCTGCGTTGTGGAAGCGGATGGGTTGTCGTTAAGCCTATTGGGCCATTTGAATGGGCCATCTCTATGGGCTGGGACTGTGAACCATCAACAAATAAAGGATTTGTGCCCACAACATGATGGGTGCAATCATACCAGCACTAATGCAACGGATCCCATTAGAACTCTGAAGTTAAGCGTGCTTGGTCGAGAGTAGTACTAGGATGGGTGACCCTTTGGGAAGTCCTCCTGTTGCACCCCCCTTTCTCAATTTTTTTTGCCCAGGTTAGCGTTGCCAAGATACTTTGTCCTCCACATTTCTATTACAGAAAACCACGGCACCTTGGGCAAGACAACTCCGCTTCACGTAGAGGCTGGGCTCGCAAACCGAGGGCGTGGGGTTTATAACCAGGCTTTTGTCGCTCCGGTGCCCATAACTTTTAATCCGTAAGGAGTTACTCGGTAAACAGCATACCGTTGGAAAGCTCTCTGAGAGCTCTACGACGTGGGCATCAAGCCTCCTCAACTGCACCTATTTTTGGAACCCAAAATTGAATGTTTTCATTAGTTTGGGCCATTTTTCTTCTTTTGCTCTGTTTTTTCATCCCGAATCATATGTCGTGAGCTGTTAAAAGGATGACAACCTAACTCACGGGATAATACTGGGCCCTACAACGCATCGATATCACGTCTTGCGAGAATGCTGCTTTGTTGAAGTAGATGGGTTGTCGTTAAGACCATTGGGCCTTTGGAATGGGCTATCTCTTTGGGCTTGGACTGTGAACGGTCAACACATAAAAGATTTGTGCCCACAACATGACGGGTGCGATCATACCAGCACTAATGCACTGGATCCCATCATAACTCCGAAGTTAAGCGTGCTTGGGCGAGAGTAGTACTAGGATGGCTGACCCCTTGGGAAGTCCTCGTGTTGGCCCTCTCCCCCATTTTCAATTTTTTTTGCCCCGTTTAGGGTTGCCAAGATATTTTGTCCACCACATTTCTATTACCGAATCCCACGACACCTTCGGCAAGAAAACTTCGATTCACGTAAAGGCTGGGCCCGCGAACCGAGGGCGTGGGGCTTGTGACCAGGTCTCCGTCGCTCCGGTGCCCATAACTTTTAATCCGTAAGTAGTTATCCGGCGCATAGCATACCGTTGGAAAGCTCTCGGAGAGCTCTACGACAGGGGCAGCAAGCCTGCTTGGTTGCGCTAGTTTTCAGAGCCCAAAATCGAACGTTTTCATTAGTTTTAGGCAACTTTTCTTCAATTGCTCTGTTTTTCCATCCCGGATCGTACATCGTGAGTTGTTAAAAAGACGACAACCTAACTTGCGGGATATTACAAGGCCCTACAATGCATCGATATCACATCTTGCGTGAATGCTGCATTGTTGAAGTGGATGGGATGTCGTTAAGCCCATGGGGCCATTTGAATGGGCCATCTCTCTTGGCTGGGACTGTGAACCATCAACACATAAAGGATTTGTGCCCACAACATGATGGGTGCAATCATACCAGCATTAATGCACCAGATCCTATCAGAACTCCGAAGTTAAGTGTGCTTCGGCGAGCGTAGTACTAGGATGGTTGACCCCCTAGGTAGTCCGCCTGTTGCACCCCCCGTTTTCAATTTTTTTTGCCCTGGTTAGGGTTGCCAAGATACTTTATCCTTCACATTTCTATTATCGAATCCTACAGCACCTTGGGCAAGACAACTTCGCTTCACGTAGAGGCTGGGCCCGCAAACCGAGGGCGTGGGGCTTGTGACCAGGTCTTCGTCGCTCCGGTGCCCATAACTTTTAATTCGTAAGGAGTTACGCGGCGCACAACATACCGTTGGAAAGCTCTCCGAGAGCTCTACGACCTGGGCAGCATGTGTGCTCCACTGCGCATATGTTCGGATCCCAAAATCGAACGTTTTCATCAGTTTCAGGCCACTTTTCTTCTTTTGCTCTATTTTTTCGTCCCGAATCGTACGTCGTGAGCTGTTAAAAGGACGACAACCTAACTCGTGGGATATTACAGGGCCCTACAATGCGTCGATATCACTTCTTGTGAGGATGCTGCGTTGTTGAAGCGGATGGGTTGTCATTAAGCCCATTGGGCCTTTTGAATGGGCCATCTCTCTGGGCTGGGACTGTGAACAGTCAACACATAAGGGATTTGTGCTCACTACATGACGGGTGTGATCATACCAGCACTAATGCACTAGATCCCATAAGAACTCCAAAGTTAAGCGTGCTTGGGCCAGAGTAGTACTAGGATAGGTGACCCCTTGGGAAGTCCTCGTGTTGCACCCCCCACTTTTCTATTTTTTTTGCCCCGGTTAGGGTTGCCAAGATACTTTATCCGCCACATTTCTATTACCGAATCCCATGGCACCTTGGGTAAGACAACTTCGCTTCACGTAGAGGTTGGGCCTGCAAACCGAAGGCGTAGGGCTTGTGACCTAGTCTCCGTCGCTTCGGTGCCCATAACTTTTAATCCGTAAGAAGTTATGTGGGACACAACATACTGTTGGAAAGCTCTCCAAGAGGTCTACAACGGCGAGAGCAAGGCTGCTTTGCTGTGCCTATTTTTGGAGCCCAAAATTGAAGGTTTTCATCAATTTCGAGCCACTTTCCTTCTTTTGCTCTATTTTTTTGTCCTAGATCGTACGTCGTGAGCTGTTAAGAGGATGACAACCTAACTCGCAGGATATTACAGGGCCCTACAACGCGTCGATATCACGTCTTATGAAGATGCTGCGTTGTTGCAGAGGATGGGTTGTCGTTAAGCCTATTGGGCCTTTTGAATGGGCCATCTCTTTGGGCTGGGACTGTGAACCATCAACACATAAAGGATTTGTGCCCACAACATGACGGGTGCGATCATACCAGCACTAATTGTGATACCCCGAACCTGGCATATATTTAATAGCATTTAAAGTTCATTTAAATTGCATTTTACTGACCTTTCACCTTCTTTGACCAAACTAGTTGACTTTTCATCTACAATGACCAACTAGGACAAGGTGAAAATTTTTGAAATGTTTAATAAATGGTAAACTTGGGATTAGAAAGAAAAAAATGCAATGTAAAGTTAGTCAAATTTTGGGTCAACTTTGGAATTAAATCTGAACCAATTGGGGAAGAGTTAGGTAGTAAATTATATATGGTTGAAAAGCTCTATGAGTCTAGTTTCTGAGACTTCAAACCGTTCGTGAATTGGAGTTTTCTAGAAGAAGTTATGGCCATTTTCGTAAGGTCGCACATAGCTGTTTTGGTTTAGCGGGTTGACCGAAGCTTTGACCATTTGTCATCTTTTATTTAAGTATGAAATACGAAACAAAAGAGCAAAATCAGGAAAGAAAGAAGGCCATGGCTAGAACCATGGAGGAAAAAGAAAAAAAAACATTTCAACTTCAAACTTCAATTCTTCGCGAGAGCTTGTGCGGGGTGGTTTCCGAGTCATCCAGCATGGTTTCCCTAGCGTCTAGGAGCGTTTAAGGAAAGGGTTTCATCGGTATTTGCGCATTTGAAAATGTTGAACATAAACTTTAATTTTTGTGATATAACCGTAGGTTGTTATTTTGTTTGTTTCATTGCTTAAAGAATGTTCTCTAGCAATTGTAGAACGCGTATTTATAGCTTTTTAACATTTTTTGCTGTTGAATATCGAAATTGAAATATAAATTGTGTAATGAATAGTAAATTATGAATAGTAAACCCCCGTTTCGATGAAGTTGAGTTGTTATGCTTTTTGTTGATGTGAAAAGGTGCTAGGTATGCTAGAATGTCTAAATGCATGGTTTGTTTAGGTTGCGTAATGGAAAAAATGAGAAAAACGCCTTGGTGAAAGTCGGGGTCGTTTAGGTCGAGTTTAGCATTTTCTCATTTTGCGTGATGGCATTGTTTCGGGAGGCCATGGAAGCACTTTTGGTGCGAATATGGCATTGGTTGGGTGTTTGGTTAGTATAGTTGTAGTTCAAACGAGCAAAGGGGGAAATCGGGACTTTTGCGTGAATTCTAGGGTAAAGTAGGGATTCGGGGTCTTTAGACGTGCCTTATGGTGACGAATGAGGATTGGTGAAGTCGGTTTCCAAAGCTCGTGGCTTGTTTGAAAGTAGTAGCATTTGAATCGACCTCATGAATTGACCTATCGAATCGACCTCGTGAATTGAATCCACCTCGTGAATTGTTATTTGCTTGAAGTATTGCTTGTAATGTGTGTATTGAAATGTCTTGAATTAGCTATGACGTGATTTGAATTGATTATGTTGTTCTTGACTTGATTGCCGTGCTTGAGTGACTTTGTTGAATAACTCTTTTGTAAACTTGGTTGCATAATAGTTTAAGGCATATGTATAAATGTGATATCTTGGCATTCATACATGTCTCGTGGAAATGGTAAGTAAGTCTTCTTTCTCCCCAGAAGAAAATGGTTCACAACCGGCCTTTCAAAGTATATGGATTGGTAGGAAATGAATGGCATTTAACTAGCCTTGATTTGGAAGTTGGTGTTTGCTTTTGGAGCTCAGTTATTGGCGAATCTCTAGGGTCCTCTTCTGTGCTTGATAGCTACGAAATAGTAGTTTTCTTTTAAGGTTCTATTTGGTTGGTCTTTGGAGAGCATTCTTTGGTTTTCTTATTGGGTATTCTTTGGAATCTTTTGTTGGCACTTCTCGGTGGACTTGGCAATTGGGATCTCAATCGTACTTACTGTATGGTATTATCTATGGTATATGTGTCTCGGTCTTTATTGGTATGATACTGGCATTCCTGATTGGAAATTCTTCAATGGTATTTTATGGAATTCTCAGTGGCCAATTATTTAGTATTTACTTATTGGGCAAACTTGGCTACTTTCTTATTGGAGCATTGTTTTGGATATCTTTTTCAGTGTTCCTCAGTAGGTTTGGTATTTGGAGTTCCTATAAGACTTATTGTATAGTACTACTTACAGTGTTCTTTGAAATTATTATTGGGCGTTCTATTGGTATTTTCCTTATTGGCAAGGTTGCATGAAGTTCTCACTTGGCAAATAGTGAAGAGGCCTTAGAGTTTGGTCTTGGTATATTGTTCACCAGTTCGGTGTTTATCCTTGGAGTTTTCGTCCATCTGGGAAACTATGTTTGTTATTCAACTTGATTGTCTTCTTGGGCACATTATATTTTCTCTGCTATTCCTTAGACTTTCTTCTCAGCATTTGATAGCGATACTCGGAATCTAATTGGTTGTCCTATGGGGTTATTGTTTGGAAGGCTTCTTTGGAACTTTTGAAGTATATTTGATTGGGTTTCTTAGTATTTTTTCTAGCACTCTTAACAGGGAATTCTTCTATAAAATTCATGACCAGCGGGGTAATTCTTTGAACCTCTAGATGGAACCTTTGATTGGGCCTTTATTTGGCTTTTTGCTTGGGGATTCTCGGGCAGTAAAAGTTAGACTTCTATTGGAGATTCGTGCGTGGGGTATTCTTCTCGTCGTTATTGTGTGGTATTAATGACATCTATAGTATCTTTGCTTTAGTCTTTATTGTTATTATCTCGGTGCTTTTGGTGGGAATGTTATTCTTTTTCGGTATTCGTGTCAACGGGATTCTTGTGCGGTATCTACATTTGAGCCTTTATTCGGCATTACTACTTGGAATTTCTTCTTAAACTTCCCTATTGGTTATCTTGATTAATATACTTGCTCAGCAGCTGAAGAAGATTAGTCAGAGTTGGATTTCAGTGGATACAGAGTTCTATTGGAAGAAGAATTGCGAGGACACAATTGTTTTAAGGGGGGAAGGATGTGATACCCCGAACCTGGCATATATTTAATAGCATTTAAAGTTCATTTAAATTGCATTTTATTGACCTTTCACCTTCTTTGACCAAACTAGTTGACTTTTCATCTACAATGACCAACTAGGACAAGATGAAAATTTTTGAAATATTTAATAAAGGGCAAACTTGGGATTAAAAAATGCAATGTTAAGTTAGTCAAATTTTGGGTCAACTTTGGAATTAAATCTGAACCAATTGGGGAAGAGTTAGGTAGCAAATTATATATGGTTGGAAAGCTCTACGAGTCTAGTTTCTGAGGCTTTAAACCGTTCGTGAATTGGAGTTTTCTAGAAGAAGTTATGGCCGTTTTCGTAAGGTCGCGCATAGCTGTTTTGGTTTAGCGAGCTGACCGAAGCTTTTACCATTTGTCATCTTTTATTTAATCATGAAATACGAAACAAAAGAGCAAAATCAGCCATGGCTGAAACCATGGAGGAAAAAGAAAAAAAAAACATTTCAACTTCAAACTTCAATTTCTTCGCGAGAGCTTGTGCGGGGTGGTTTCTGAGGCATCCAGCGTGGTTTTCCTAGCATCTAGGAGCGTCTAAGATGATGGTTTCATCGTTATTTGCGCATTTGAAAATGTTGAACATAAACTTTAATTTTTGTGATTTAACCGTAGGTTGTTATTTTGTCTGTTTCATTGCTTAAAGAATGTTCTCTAGCAATTGTAGAACGTGTATTTATAGCTTTTTAACATTTTTTGCGGTTGAATATCGAATTTGAAATATAAATTGTGCAATGAATAGTAAATAATGAATAGTAAACCCCCGTTTCGATGAAGTTGCGCTGTTATGCTTTCTGTTGATGTGAAAAGGTGCTAGGTATGCTAGAATGTCTAAATGCATGGTTTGTTTAGGTTGCGTAATGGAAAAAATGAGAAAAATGCCTTGGTGAAAGTCAGGGTCCTTTAGGTCGAGTTTAGCATTTTCTTGTTTTCTGTGATGGCTTTGTTTCGGGAGGCAATGAAAGCACTTTTGGTGCGATTATGGCATTGGTTGGGTGTTTGGTTAGTATAGTTGTAGTTCAAACGAGCAAAGGGGAAAATCGGGACTTTTGTGTGAATTCTAGGGTAAAGTAGGGTTTCGGGGTCTTTAGACGTGCCTTATGGTGACGTAGGAGGATTGGTGAAGTCGGTTTCCAAAGCTCGTGGCTCATTTGAAAGTAGTAGCGTTTGAATCGACCTCTTGAATTGACCTATCAAATCGACCTCGTGAATTGAATCGACCTCGTGAATTGTTATTTGCTTGAAGTATTGCTTGTAATGTATGTATTGAAATGTCTTGAATTAGCTATGCCGTGATTTGAATTGATTATGTTGTGCTTGACTTGATTGCCGTGCTTTAGTGACTTTGTTGAATAAACAGTTTCGTAAACTTGCTTGCATAATAGTTTAAGGCATGTGTATAACTGTGATATATTGGCATTCATACATGTCCTATGGAAATGGTAAGTAAGTCCTCTTCCTCCCTTGAAGAAGTGGTTCATAGCTGGCCTTCCAAGGTGTATGGATTGGTAGGAAATGAATGGCATTTAACTAGCCTTGATTTGGAAGTTGGTGTTTGCTTTTGGAGCTCGGTTATTGGCGAATCTCTAGGGTCCTCTTCTGTGCTTAATAGCTGTGAAAGAGTAGTTTTCTTTTAAGGTTCTATTTGGCTGTTCTTTGGAGAGCATTCTTTGGTTTTCTTATTGGGTATTCTTTGGAATCTTTTGTTGGCACTTCTCGGTGGACTTGGCTATTGAGATCTCAATCAGACTTACTGTATGGTATTATCTACGGCATATGTGTCTCGGTCTTTATTGGTGTGATACTGGCATTCCTGCTTGGAAATTCTTCAATGGTATTTTATGGAATTCTCAGTGGCCAATTATTTAGTATTTACTTATTGGGCAAACTTGGCTACTTTCTTATTGGAGCATTGTTTTGGATATTTTTTTTCAGTGTTCCTCAGTAGGTTTGGTATTTGGAGTTCCTATCAGACTTATTATATAATACTACTTATGGTATTCTTTGAAATTCTTATTGCGCGTTCTATTGGTATTTTCCTTATTAGCAAGATTGTATGAAGTTCTCACTTGACAAATAGTGAAGAGGCCTCAGAGTTTGGTTTCGGTATATTGTTCACCAGTTCGGTGTTTATCCTTGGAGTTTTCATCCATCTAGGAAGCTATGTTTGTTATTCAACTTGGTTGTTTTATTGGGCACATTATATTTTCTCTGCTATTCCTTAGACGACCTTCTCATCATTTGATAGCGATACTTGGAATCTAATTGGTTGTCCTATGGGGCTATTGTTTGGAAGGCTTCTTTGGAACTTTTGAAGTATATTTGATTGGGTTTCTTAGTATTTTCTCCAGCACTCTTAACAGGGAATTCTTCTATAAAATTCATGACTAGCGGTGTAATTCTTTGGACCTCTAGATGGAACCTTTGATTGGGCCTTTATTTGGCTTTTTGCTTGGGGATTCTCGGGCAGTAAAAGTTAGACTTCTATTGGAGATTCGTGCGTGGGGTATTCTTCTTGTCGTTATTGTGTGGTATTAATGACATCTACAGTATCTTTGCTTTAGTCTTTATTGGTATTATCTCGACGCTTTTGGTTGGAATTTTATTCTTTTTCGGTATTCGTGTCAACGGGATTCTTGTGCTGTATCTACATTTGAGCATTTATTCGGCATTACAACTTGGAATTTCTTCTTAAACTTCCCTATTGGTTATCTTGATTAATATACTTGCTCAGCAGCTGAAGAAGATTAGTCGGAGTTGGATTTCAGTGGATGTAGAGTTCTATTGGAAGAAGAATTGCGAGGACGCAATTGTTTTATGGGGGGAAGGATGTGATACCCCGAACCTGTCATGAATTTAATAGCATTTAAAGTTTATTTAAATTATATTTTTTTGACCTTTCACCTTCTTTGACCAAACTAGTTGACTTTTCATCTACAATGACCAACTAGGACAAGGTGAAAATTTTTGAAATGTTTAATAAAGGGTAAACTTGGGATTAGAAATAAAAAAATGCAAAGTTAAGTTAGTCAAATTTTGGGTCAACTTTGGAATTAAATCTGAACCAATTGTGGAAGAGTTAGGTAGTAAATTATATATGGTTGGAAAGCTCTATGAGTCTAGTTTCTGAAGCTTCAAACTGTTCGTGAATTGGAGTTTTCTAGAAGTAGTTATGACCGTTTTCGTAAGGTCGCGCATAGCTGTTTTGGTTTAGCGGGTTGACCAAAGCTTTGACCATTTGTCATATTTTATTTAAGTATGAAATACGAAACAAAAGAGCAAAATCAGGAAATAAAGAAGGCCATGGCTGAAACCATGGAGGAAAAAAAAAAAACATTTCTACTTCAAACTTCAATTTCTTCGCGAGAGCTTATGCGGGGTGGTTTCCGAGGCATCCAGCGTGGTTTTCCTAGCATCTAGGAGCATCTAAGGTGAGGGTTTCATCATTATTTGCGCATTTGAAAATGTTGAACATAAACTTTCATTTTTGTGATTTTACCGTAGGTTGTTATTTTGTCTGTTTCATTGCTTAAAGAATGTTCTCTAGCAATTGTAGAACGTGTGTTTATAGCTTTTTAACATTTTTTTGCGGTTGAATATCGAATTTGAAATATAAATTGTGCAATGAATTGTAAATAGTGAATAGTAAACCTCCGTTTCGATGAAGTTGCGCTGTTATGCTTTCTGTTGATGTGAAAAGGTGCTAGGTATGCTAGAATGTCTAAATGAATGGTTTGTTTAGGTTGCGTAATGGAAAAAATGAGAAAAACGTCTTGGTGAAAGTCGGGGTCGTTTAGGTCGAGTTTAGCATTTTCTCATTTAGT
This sequence comes from Ehretia macrophylla, assembly GCA_037974665.1. Taxonomy (NCBI): domain Eukaryota; kingdom Viridiplantae; phylum Streptophyta; class Magnoliopsida; order Boraginales; family Ehretiaceae; genus Ehretia; species Ehretia macrophylla. The sequence goes on along the minus strand of CM075770.1, from coordinate 80,527,943 downwards.
GTGATGGCATTGTTTCGGGAGGCCATGGAAGCACTTTTGGTGTGATTATGGCATTGGTTGGGTGTTTGGTTAGTATAGTTGTAGTTCAAACGAGCAAAGAGGGAAATCGGGACTTTTGCGTGAATTCTAGGGTAAAGTAGGGTTTCGGGGTCTTTAAATGTGCCTTATGGTGACCTAGGAGGATTGGTGAAGTCGGTTTCCAAAGCTCGTGGCTCGTTTGAAAGTAGTAGCGTTTGAAAGTTGGGGTCATTTTTGGGATTTTGTGTGTTTTCATAGTATATTGCCTATAGAATGCTTCTAATGCCTATAGAATACTTGTTATTGCTTGATAATGTTAGTTGGTGTTGTTCTTGTTGCTTGTTTGATTGAAAATGCTTGTTAATGCTTATTACGCTTGTTAGAGTTGATTATTGATTGAAATGTTTAACAATTGTTGAATAATGCTTGATATCTCAGTTATCTCATCTATCTGTGTTGTTGTGCTATCGCTCGTTTATCGCCTTGTATCGAGTCTTGCATTGCATAGTGTCTAGCGCGTGAGTGATGGGCCTCTCTGGGTAGCCTCGGGTTGCCAGTGTTGGTTGTTCTAGCTTCGTGGCTATTCCCTTTTCTCGCTTGGGTTGCCTCCCAGGGAGATTTGGGTCGTAGATTTGATGGTTACTCCCAGGGTATTCCAAACTGGTGTTATAAGGTGGTTATGCGCTTATTGTCATCGTTGTCAACATCAAGCTCGAGATTGATGTATCGCTCGTGAAATGGTATATTGCTCGTAAGAGTGAACCATAGCCTTCAGAGTGTGGTATAGCTTTGAATGGTTGTGTTAATGCTTTCTTGAATGTTTAATATATTGTCGTTTGTATTGAATGCTTTCTTATTGATTTTATTGCTTAGCTATGTCTATTTGCATTGCACGACTTTCTTTCTCTCCAACTCGATATCTGTCTCGCCCTCACTGAGTATACATGTTGTGTATACTCACTCCTCACCACCACATTTCAGGAAATTTCATGTTAGCTGGAAAGTTCGTGATTTCGTGAAAGTTCGTGCCTGAAGAGTTGTCTTGCGTGCCTATGTGGCTTGACTGTCGAAGTTGTAAAGATAAATGCTTTCATATGTTGTATGTATTTATTGTTAAAAGAAATGTAATCTAAATTAGCTAAATAGTTGAGGTAAATTGATAAGCTAGTTATGTAATCAGTTAGCATAGCTTAACTTCAATGCATGTTTGTAATGTCCCAAGGAAAAGAATTAGAATGGCATGATAGTTTATTTTATGCAGTAGCTTGGTATGGTTTAATTGTCTAGTTTGAATGTACTTGTCAAAAATGAAAAGAGACGGGTTAGCTTTTAAATTAGAAATGTATGTATACTTGCTGAGTTTAATTGTTGAGAACCGAGGCTCAGATGGCCTTGAGGTAGTTTGTATGGTTGGACACGGTGTTGGTCCACTTATATGTTGTCGCAGGTTTTACATTTCGCCTAGAAACAGGGGAGACTCCGTCCGTTTTCCCTGAAAATTATGCCGGGGTTTGGTTTGGGTTGTGATTAGATCGATTGATAGAACCTCCGGTCTCGAGAGAGATTGGGGTGTTACACTAATGCACCGGATCCTATCAGAACTCTCGAAGTTAAGCGTGCTTAGGCGAGAGTAGTACTAGGATGGGTGACCCCCTGGGAAGTCCTTGTGTTGCACCCCCCTTTTTCAATTTTTTTTGCCCCGGTTAGGGTTGCCAAGATACTTTATCCAACACATTTCTATTACCGAATCCCATGGCACCTTTGGTAAGACAACTTCACTTCACGTAGAGGATGGGCCTGCAAACCGAGGGCGTGGGGCTTGTAACCAGGTCTCCGTCGCTACGGTGCTCATAACTTTTAATTCGTAAGGAGTTACGCGGCAAACAACATACCGTTGAAAAGCTCTCCGAGAGCTCTACAACAGGGGTAGCAAGCCTGCTTGGCAGTGCCAGTTTTCGGAGCCCAAAATTGAACGTTTTCATCAGTTTCGGGCCACTTTCTGACTTTTACTCAGTTTTTTCTTCTCGGATCGTACATCGTGAGCTGTTAAAAGGACGACAACCTAACTTGCAAAAAATTACAGGGCCTACATCGCGTCGATATCGCATCTTACGAGGATGCTGCGTTGTTGAAGCGGATGGGTTGTCGTTAAGCCCATTGGGCCTTTTGAATGGGCTATCTCTCTGGGCTGGGACTGTGAACCGTCAACAGAAAAAGGATTTGTGCCCTCAACATGACAGGTGCGATCATACCAGCACTAATGCACTGGATCCCATTAGAACTCCGAAGTTAAGCGTGCTTGGGTGAGAGTAGTACTAGGATGGGTGACCCCCTGGGATGTCCTCGTGTTGCACCCCCCCCCCCCTTTTTCAATATTTTTTGCCCCGGTTACGGTTGCCAAGATACTTTATCCACCATATTTCTATTATCGAATCCCACGGTACCTTGGGCAAGACAACTTCACTTCATGTAGAGGCTGGGTCCGCAAACCAAGGGCGTGGGGATTATGACCAGGTCTCCGTTGCTCTGATGCCCATAACTTTTAATCCGTAAGGAGTTACGCGTCGCACAACAAACCGTTTAAAAGCTCTCCTAGAGCTCTACGACGTGGGCAGCAAGCCTGCTCCGGTGTTTTCGGAGGCTAAAATCGGACGGTTTCATGAATTGAAGGACACTTTCCTTCTTTTGCTATGTTTTTTCATCCCGGATCATACGTCGGGAGCTATTAAAAGGATCACAACCTAACTCGTGGGATAATACAGTGCCCTACAATGCGTTGATATCACGTCCTATGAGGATGCTGCGTTGTTGAAGCAGATGGGATGTCGTTAAGCCCATTGGGCCTTTTGAATGGGCCATCTTTGTGGGCTGGGACTGTGAACCGTCAACACATAAAGGATTTGTGCCCTCAACATGACTGGTGCGATCATAACAACACTAATGAACCAGATCCCATCACAACTCCGAAGTTAAGCGTGCTTGGGCGAGAGTAGTACTAGGATAGGTGACCCCTTGAGAAGTCCGCTTGTTGCACCCCCCTTTTCAATTATTTTTGCCTCGATTAGGGTTGCGAAGATGCTTTATCCACCACATTTCCATTACTGAAACCCATGGCACCTTGGGCAAGACAACTTCACTTCACGTAGAGGCTGGGCCTGCAAACCGAGGGCGTGGGGGTTGTGACAAGGTTTCCGTCGCTCTAGTGCCCTTAACTTCTGATCCGTAAGGAGTTACGCGGCACACAGCATACCGTTGGAAAGCTCTTCGAGAGCTCCACAACGAGAGCAGCAAGCCTGCTTTGTAGCGCCTGTTTTCGGAGCCCAAAATCAAACGTTTTCATCAGTTTCGGGCCATTTTCCTTATTTCGCTAGGTTTTTTCATCCCGGATCGTACATCGTGAGCTGTTAAAAGGACGACAACCTAACTCGCAGGATATTACAGGGCCTACAACGCGTAGATATCACGTCTTACGAGGATGCTACGTTGTTGAAGTGGATGGGTTGTCATTAAGCCCATTGGGCCATCTCTCTGGGCTGGAACTGTGAACGGTCAACACATAAAGGATTTGTGCCCTTAACATGACGGGTGCGATCATACCAGCACTAATGCCCCGGATCCCATTAGAACTCTGAAGTTAAGCGTGCTTGGGCGAGAGTAGTACTAGGATGGGTGACCCCCTGGGATGTCCTCGTGTTGTACCCCTCATTTTCAATTTTTTTTGCCCCGGTTAGGGTTGCCAAGATACTTTATCCAACACATTTCTATTACCGAATCCCACGGCACCTTTGGTAAGACAACATCGCTTCACGTAGAGGTTAGGCCTGCAAACCAAGGGCGTGGGGCTTGTGACCAGGTCTCCGTCGCTCCGGTGCCCATAACTTTTAATCCGTAAGGAGTTACACGGCAAACAACATTCCGTTGGAAAGCTCTTCGAGAGCTCCACAACGAGGGCAGCAAGCCTGCTTTGCAGCACCTGTCTTCGGAGCCCAATATCCTTCTTTCGTTAAGTTTTTTCATCTGGGATCGTACGTCGTGAGCTGTTAAAAGGACGACAATCTAACTCGCGGGATATTATAGGGTCCTACAACGCGTAGATATCACGTCATAGAAGGATGCTGCGTTTTTGAAGTGGATGGGTTGTCGTTAAGCCCATTGGGCCTTTTGAATGGGCCATCTCTCTGGGCTGGGACTATGGACCGTTAACACATAAAGGATTTGTGCCCTCTACATGACGGCTACGATCATACCCGCACTAATGCACCAGATCCCATTAGAACTCCGAAGTTAAGCGTGCTTGGGCGAGAGTAGTACTAGGATGGGTGACCCCTAGGGAAGTCCCCGTGTTGTACCCCTCCTTTTCAATTTTTTTTGCCCCGGTTAGGGTTGCCAAGATAGTTTATCCACGACATTTCTATTATCGAATCCCACGGAACCTTGGGGAAGACAACTTCACTTCATGTAGAGGCTGGGCCCGCAAACCGAGGACGTGGGGATTATGACCAGGTCTCCGTCGGTCCGATGCCCATAAATTTTAACCCGTAAGGAGTTACGCGTCGCACAACATACTGTTGGAAAGCCCTCCGAGAGCTCTACGACGGGGGGAGCAAGCCTGCTCGGCTGTTGTCGGAGCCCAAAATTGAACGTTTTCATCAGTTTCGGGACACTTTCCTTGTTTTGCTCAGTTTTTCTATCCTGGATCGTACACCGTGAGCTGTGAAAAGGATGACAACCTAACTCACGGGATAATACAGTGCCCTACAACGCGTCGATATCACGTCTTACGAGGATGCTGCGTTGTTGAAGCAGATGGGAAGTCGTTAAGCCCATTAGGCCTTTTGAATTGGCCATCTCTGTGGGCTTGGACTGTGAACCGTCAACACATAAAGGATTTGTGCCCTCAACATGGCTGGTGCGATCATACCAGCACTAATGCACCGGATCCTATCAGAACTCCGAAGTTAAGCGTGCTTGGACGAGAGTAGTACTAGGATGGGTGACCCCTGAGAAGTCATCGTGTTGCATCCCCCTTTTCAATTTTTTTTGCCTCGGTTAGGCTAGCCAAGATGCTTTATCCACTACATTTCTATTACTGAATCCCATGGTACCTTGGACAAGATAACTTCGCTTCACGTAGAGGCTGGGCCCGCAAATCGAGGGCGTTGGGCTTGGGACTTGGTCTCTATCGCTTTGGTGCCCATAACTTTTTATCTGTAAGGAGTTACGCGCCGCACAACATACCGTTGGAAAGCTCTTCGAGAGCTCTACGACGAGGACAGCAAGCCTGATCGACTGCCCATTTTTTTGGAGCCCAAAATCGAATATTTTCATCAGTTTTGGGTCAACTTTTCTTCTTTTGCGCTGTTTTTCGATCCTGGATCGTATGTTGTGAGCTGTTAAAAGGACAAAAACCTAACTCGCGGGACATTAAAGGGCCCTAAAATGCATCAATATCACTTCTTGCGAGGATGCTGCGTTGTTAAAACGGATGGGTTGCCTTTAAGCACATTGGGCCTTTTGAATGGGCCATCTCTCTGGGATGGGACTGTGAACCATCAACACATAAGGGATTTGTGCCCTCAACATGACGGGTGCGATCATACCAGCACTAATGCACCAGATCCCATCAGAACTCCGAAGTTAAACTTGCTTGGGCGAGAGTAGTACTTGGATGGGTTACCCCTTGGGAAGTCCTCGAGTTGCACCCCCTCTTTTCAACTTTTTTTGCCTCGGTTACGGTTGCCAAGATACTTTATCCACACATTTCTATTAACGAATCCCACGGCACCTTGGGCAACACAAATTCGCTTCACGTAGAGGCTACGCCAGCAAACCGAGGGCTTAGGGCTTGTGACTAGGTCTCCGACGCTCTGGTGCCCATAACTTTTGATCCGTAACGAGTTACACGGCGCACAACATACCGTTGGAAAGCTCTCCGAGAGCTCTACAATGGGAAAGGCAAGCCTGCTCGACTGCTCCTATTTTTGGAGCCCAAAATTGAAAGTTTTCATCATTTTCGGGCTACTTTTTTTCTTTTGCACTGGTTTTTCGTCCTGGATCGTAAGTCGTGAGCTGTTAAAAGGACAACAACCTAACTCGCGGGATATTACAAGGCCCTTCAATGCGTCGATATCACTTCTTGCGAGGATGATGCATTGTTAAAGTGGATGGGTTGTCGTTAGGCCCATTGGGCCTTTTGAATGGGCCATCTCTCTAGGCTGGGACTGTGGACCGTCAACACATAAAGGATTTGTGTCCACAACATTACGGGTGTGATCATACCAGCACTAATGCGCCGGATCCCATTAGAACTTCGAAGTTAAGCGTGCTTAGGCGAGAGTAGTACTAGGATGGGTGACCCCCTGGGTAGTCCTTGTGTTGCACCCCCTTTTTCAATTTTTTTTGCCCCGGTTAGGGTAGCCAAGATACTTTATCCACCACATTTCTATTATCGAATCCCACGGCACCTTGGGCAAGACAACTTCGCTTCACGTAGAGGTTGGGCCCGCAAACCGAGGGCGTAGGGCTTGTAACCAGGTCTTCGTCGCTCCGGTGCCCATAACTTTTGATCCGTAAGGAGTTACGCGGCGCACAGCATACCGTTGGAAAGCTCTCCGAGAGCCCTAAAACGGGGGTAGTAAGCCTGCTTGGCTGCGCTTATTTTCGGAGCTCAATATCAAATGTTTTCATCAGTTTCGGGCCACTTTCCTTCTTTTGCTTTGTTTTTTCATCCCGGATCATACGTCGTGAGCCGTGAAAAGGACGACAAACTAACTCACTGGAAATTAGAGGGCTTTACAACGCGTTGATGTCACGTCTTGAGAGGATGCTGCGTTGTTGAAGCGGATGGGTTGTCGTTAAGCCCATTGAGACTTTTGAACGGGCCATCTCATTGGGCTAGGACTGTGAACCATCAACGCATAGAGGATTTGTGCCCACGACATGACGGGTGCAATCATACAAACACTAATGCACCGGTTCCCATCAGAACTCCGAAGTTAAGCGTGCTTGGGCGAGAGTAGTAGTTTATCCACCACATTTCTTTTACCGAATCCCACGGCACCTTGGGTAAGAAAACTTCGCTTCACGTAGAGGCTAGGCCCACAAACAGAGGGAATGAGGCTTGTGACTGGGTCTTCGTCGCTCTGGAGCCTATAACTTTTAATTCGTAAGGAGTTACGCAGTGCACAACATACCGTTGGAAACCGCCCCGAGAGCTCTACACCAGGGGCAGATAGCCTGCTCAGCTGCGCCTGTTTTCGGAGCCAAAAATCGAACGTTTTCATTACTTTCGGGCCACTTTTCTTCTTTTGCTCTGTTTTTCTGTACCGGATCATACATCGTGAGCTATTGCAAGGATGGCAACCTTACTCACGGGTTATTACTGGGCCCTACAATGCGTCGATATCCCGTCTTATGAGAATGTTGCGTTGTTGAAGAGGATGGGTTGTCGTTAAGCCCATTGGGCCTTTTTAATGGGCTATTTTTCTGGGCTAGGACTGTGAACCGTCAATACATAAGGGATTTGTGCCCAAAACATTACGAGCGCAATCATGCCAGTCCTAATGCCCCGGTTCCCATCAGATCTCCGAAGTTAAGGGTGCTTGGGCGAGAGTAGTACATGGATGGTTGACCCCTTGGGAAGTCCTTGTGTTGCACCCCACTTTTCAATTTTTTTTGCCCCGGTTAGGGTTGCCAAGATACTTTATCCTCCACATTTCTATACCGAATCCAACGGTACCTTGGCTAAGACAACTTCGCTTCACGTAGAGGTTGGGCCCGCAAATCGAGGGTGTGGGGCTTGTGACCAGGTCTCTGTCGCTCCGGTGCCCATAACTTTTAATCCGTAAAGAGTTACGTGGCGCACATCATACCGTTTGAAAGCTCTCTGAGAGCTCTACGACAGGGACAACTAGCCTTCTCGGCTGCGCCTGTTTTCGAAGCCCAAAATCAAACATTTTCATCAGTTTTGGGCCACTTTCCTTCTTTTGCTCTGTTTTTCCGTCCCGTATCATACGTCGTGAGCTATTAAAAGGATGACAACATAACTTGCGGGATATTATAGGGTCCTACAACGCATCGATACTATGTCTTAAGAGGATGCTGCGTTATTGAAGCGGATGGGTTGTCGTTAAGCTCATTGGGCCTTTTGAATTGGCCATCTCTATGGGCTGGGATTGTGAACCGTCAACACATAAAGGATTTGTGCCCTCAACATGATGGGTGCGATCATACCAGCAATAATGCACCTGATCCCTTCAGAACTCTGAAGTTAAGCCTGCTTGGGCGATAGTAGTACTAGGATGGGTGACCCCCTGGGAAGTCCTCGTGTTGCACCCCCCTTTTTAATTTTTTTTGCCTCGGTTAGGGTTGCCAAGATACTTCGTCCACCACATTTCTATTACCGAATCCCATGGCAACTTGGGTAAGACAACTTCGGTTCACGTAGAGGCTGGGCCCACAAACCGAGGGCGTAGGGCTTGTGACCAGGTCTCCGTCGTTCCGGTGCCCATAAGTTTTGATCCGTAAAGAGTTACGAGGTGCACAACATATCGTTGGAAAGCTCTTTGAGAGCTCTACGATGGGGGAAGCAAGTCTACTCATTTGCACCCATTTTTGGAGCCCAAAATTGAACATTTTTATCAGTTTCCGGCCACTTTTCTTCTTTCGCTCTGTTTTTTCGTCCCGGATCGTACGTCGTGAGCTGTTAAAAGGACAACAACCTAACTCGCAGGACATTAGAGGGCCCTACAACTCGTCGATATCAAGTCTTGCGAGGATGCTGCGTTGTTGAAGCGGATGGGTTGTCGTTAAGCCCATTGGGCCTTTTGAATGCGCCATCCCTCTAGGCTGGGACTGTGAACCGTCAACACATAAAGAATTTGTGCCGACAACATGATGGGTGCGATCATACCAGCACTAATGGACCCGATCCCATTAGAACTCCGAAGTTAAGCACGCTTGGGCGAGAGTAGTACTATGATGGTTGACCCCCTGGGAAGTCCTCGTGTTGCACCCCCGTTTTTCAATTTTTTTTTGCCCCGGTTAGGGTTACCAAGATACTTTATCCACCATATTTCTATTACCGAATCCCACAGCACCTTGGGCAAGACAACTTCGTTTCACATAGAGGCTAGGCCCGCAAACTGAGGGCGTGGGGCTTGTGACCAGCTCTCCGTTGCTCCGGTGCCCATAACTTTTAATTCGTAAGGCGTTATGTGACACACAGCATACTGTTAGAAAGCTCTCTGAGAGCTCTACGATAGGGGCAGCAAGCCCGCTAAGCCGCGCTTGTTTTCGGAGCACAAAATCGAACTTTTTTTCAGCTTCCGGTTATTTTTCTTCTTCTGCTCTGTTTTTTCATCCCGAATCGTATGTCGTGAGCTATTAAAAGGACGACAACCTAACTCACGGGATATTACTAGGCCCTACAACGCATCGATATCACGTCTTGCGAGAATGCTACGTTGTTGAAGCGGATGGGTTGTCGTTAAGCCCATTGGGCCTTTTGAATGGGCCATCTCTCTGGGCTGGGACTGTGAACGGTCAACACATAAAGGATTTGTGCCCACAATATGACGGGTGCGATCATACCAGTACTAATGCACTAGATCCCATCAGAACTCCGAAGTTAAGCGCGCTTGGGCAAGAGTTGTACTAGGATGGGTGACCCCCTGGGAAGTCCTCGTGATGAAGGCCCCCTTTCAATTTTTTTGCCCTGGTTAGGGTTGCCAAGATACTTTATACACCACATTTCTATTACCGAATCCCACGGCACCTTGGGCAAGACAACTTCGCTTCACGTAGAGGCTGGGCTCGCAAACCGAGGGCGTGGGGCTTGTGACAAGGTCTCTGTCGCTCCGGTGCCCATAACTTTTAATCCGTAAGGAGTTACTGTCACGACCCCATTTTCTTAATTATTGAAACGGTCTCTGATACCACAATAATGATAGGGAATTAAAATTTAAGCTTACAAATCCTCAAGCGTTTTGGGATCGTGATGCCACGAGATTAAGAAAATAACTCCGGCTAAGTCCGTTAAGGCACAATACAATTGCCCGAGCACTATTAACCATAAAATAAAACATCAAACCATATATTACATAACACCCATTATATAAACTTCATCACTAATAAATAATAATACAACCACCAAGTTCAAATTACAAGACCTGGATTCACTACGTTACTTCATACAGGTCCAGCTACTACAACTAGGCCTCAAAAGAGTAATGTATAGAATTAGTTACATAGTTAAGTGTCCACGAGATTAATACATTACATCAAATAAATCACATGCCTAGCTCATTCTATTACAACAAAAGGTTGACCAAAATGAACAACTATTCTCAAGTTAAGCTCTAGCTCCGGACAACTTGTAATGGTGGAAAAGAGGGTGAGCTAGATCCTCGCATATAGCTCAGTGAAGAGGTGAACAAGGAAGGGTTTTCGTAAAGGTTTTATCTTTTCGTAAACAGTTGATATAACATGACATGCACATATCCAAGCAAAATATTCTTACCACAAGCCTTTAATCAATCGTGAGAGGGTCGAGATATACCGGCAAATCCGGAGGTTCCATCACTTCCTCTATTATCAATGGGAGGGTGGAGATATACTGGCAAATCCGGAGGTCTCGTCACTTCCTCCATTAACAATGGTTATAACTGCCGCGCAATTATAATTCAATTTATTACAATTATCAATGGCATATCAAGCAAACATATAAAGATCACGTATATGTAGCATTTAGGGCGCATCGTTTAGATAATCATGAAACCATTACCCACCATGTTGAAGGACTCAACCTGGTCATATACTAAGGAAAGGTGTAAAGATACCTTAAAACAACTCAAAATGACAATAGAATGCAAGCAAAAATGAAGCTATGAAGTAAACTCAACTCATTTACAATAGTCTAATTTAGGAGCTAATTTTACCTACATTACCAAAATCCAATTAATCTTATTTTTGTCTAGAATCGAAGGTTATTGAAAGTAGATAACTTTAGAATCAAACGGAATGCAATTCGGTGTTGAAACGAATGAGATACGGCCTCCGGAAAATCACTGCGCAGAGCTGTCAAACATCCGGGCGCTGGAGCCTTTATCCGGGAGCCCGGAAAAAGCAAGTAACGCCCGAATCGAATCTTTCTGCCGGGCGTTGAGGCCTCTATCCGGGCAACCAGATAGGGGGTGTAACGCCTAGATAGCTGCACGGGAAGAACATAATTTCCACCAAAAACATTCTAACAATTCACACAACCTCCTACAACCAATTAAGCATGTTCAATGTAGCTTATGGGCATCATATAAGGACTCAAAGTCAATGAAAACCACCCAACAACATCAATCAACAACCAACTCACCGAGAAATCAACATAGCAAACAATCATCAAAATCAACCTTCAAAAACACCAAGAACACCAAGAACACCAAGAACACTGACTAAACCCAATAGGCTTGCCTTTCAATTTCAACATCGAATACAAGCTAAATGCATCCTATCATATACAAGAACCACATCTATCCCCTCAATCAACTCCTCCAACTCTTCACACAAGTTCAACAAGTTCTTAGATCTACAACACAAAATACACTCAATCATCCTTTGAGCTCCATATGAACATATAAGCAAGATTAACTAATACATTTATAACATGAAATCTTGGATGAGCTTTAAAACTTTGAATGAAAACTCCCTCACCTTAGATGTTGAGCAAATAAGCAAAAGATGTGTTAGAACTTGCTAGCAAATGCAAAAGAATGGTCGAAATAGCTTAAGCTCATTTCTTTCCTCTTCTTCTTCTTTCTTCTCTCTCTTTCTTTCTTCTATGGTCGAATTTCTAAGTGTGGGGTGTGTAGTGTGTGTATCGTGTGAGTGTGTGTGTTTTATGGTGTGTGTGTATGTTGCAGAATTTTAGTGTGTGTGGGTGGTGTAGTGTGTGTTGAGATATTAACCAATTTTTGCCTAAGGACAAGAGTGCCCCTCAACTAGCTTGCGTATTACTAGTTTGCCATTATAGAGTTAATTCTAACTATCTTGGTTTTAGTTAGTTACTCTAGTTGATTATTGAACTTAGTTGGTGCCAATTACTAGTTACACGATATAATTTACTCACGTGCACGTTAAACGATGAAATGCACGTAAATCGAGATAAATGCACATAAATCAATTTAAAACATATAAAATGATTTAATTATTATCTACGTTACCCAAATTACTCATGGATACATACTTGAACTTAAATGCACGGTAATCGAGGCATAGGCACGGAAAACGATATAAATTCACATTAGTTGATATAAAGATATGTTAAATGATGCAAAAATATATGAAATGTTATAAAATGCATGTAAGCTCGGTACGGTCTCGGTACGGGGTTTCACATCCCCCCCTCCTTAATAGAATTGCACCCTCGCAATTCCTTCTTCATTCTCGGATAAACTCGAATGCTGAAAGCAATCCAGGAATACCAACCAACAAATAAGAATCTGGTTCTGTGAAAATAACCGGCCAACTACAATTGCAACACCACTTGTAAGAATTCAAATGACCGCTGAGGGAGAACACTAATCAACAACCCCACATAAAAAACTCTAGACAACGTTGTATACGAAACCCAAGCACGAATACCATATATATATATCAAATAAGAATTCCAGATAGGAGTGTCGAATACTGAAGTCCGACTATCAAACAAAAGTTCTCATAGGAAGGCCCAATAAGAATTCCGAGAAAAGAGGCCAAATAAAAGCTCTGAATAAGAACACCAAGGGAATACTCAATAAGAAACCCAAATCAAGAATTCCAAAATGGAACACCAACTATGATTGCCGAAGATGGATATCAAATAAGAAGGTCACGTAGAATCTCAAATATTTGATATCAGTTGCCAGATAAGGATTCCAAACGATAATCTCCAAATAAGAGTACCAAATAAGAATCTTAATAGTTAACAGCTTCGCGGTAGGGTGGCAATTTTATAACCCGATCAACATGAATACCACAACACACTTCATAAGTCAATCCATTCCCCTATAATTGCATCATTTTTAACAAAAGTAGAATAAGGGCAACAACGACTCTTAACTTCCAACCGAAATTCCCCTTGTTACAACTTCATACACTACTTGATCACCAGCTTAACATCATGCATATACGGACTTCAATTAGGTAAAACAACTCCCTACTTACATATTAACACGTTGCACTCAAGGTAATATAAGAAAAGTACGGGCAACTTCGAGGTCAATCGATATTTTAGCTCATAGGTTTATAAATATGGTTTACCTTCAACTATGGCTACTACTTGCAGTCTGAACACGATTCCTCTGCCATCTAGGACATTCTTTGGCTCGGTGTTAGTCACTCCCACATCCAAGGCACCTGCCAGACTTTTTTCAACACTGGGCTTCAGTGTGCCCTTTTCAGTTGCAATGAGTACACATGACGATCTGAGAGGTAGTCACACTTGTTGATGTACCACGGGCTGATTGGGTGGCTGAGGTTTCTTGTTGTGGCCTAGCATCAACTGGTCCTTCTTGACTCTGGCCATGACTCTGAGTGCCTTTACTGATACTCGGCCATTGTGTTTTCCTCCGTTTCGTACAGTCTTTCTTCTAACCCCTACTCGATTGTCCCAACCCTGCCATTTTCTCTTTCCTTCTTTTCTCCGCTATTGTTGCAGCAAAAAGGGCCTCACCGTAGGTTGAAAGCTGTAGAAGAACCAAGTTGTCTCGAATCTCTGGCCTCAACCCTTGAATAAACCTTCGGATTCTCTTTTCTGTAGTCTGTACCATTCCCGGAGCATAATGTGACAATTGATTGAACCGGGCTTCATACTGCACAACAGGCAGATCCCCTTTTTGAAAGTCATGACCTCATTCCTCTAAAGTTTTCCCTTGATTCTGAGGGTTCTTCCAACCATTCTTACTTCACCAAAAAGAGGCACCCCAATATGATATGTACATATGCAATTATGTTATATGAAGAACAAGTATCTACTTATATGATCGTACTACATATAATAACTATAATTTAATGCATAACTATTATATGATGCAACATTATCACTAATGTACATCCTAACATACATGAAACAGTTATAATATAACAAGTATCTAAAGCATACAGTACACATAAATCACATAGACACGTTATTCACATAGAACCCATGGTTCATATTTGATTTACGCAACACATAATATATGCGCACATACTCCTCAAGACAAGCACACCTCAGAATTATAACCCGACCATCCGAGGTCTCTATCTCTGCCTACAAGCAATTTAAGTCCCAACTCTCCATGGTCTTACGTCCATCAGAGCCCTTGATCACCTTCACAATCATCTACATACAACCATTAAGGAATTAAAACTCCAATCGTAGTTCTTTATAACCATAAATTCATCAACTTGTTCACAAGTGATGTTAACTCTAAGGGTTAAGATTAATCTTACCAACATTCTATTAATCTCTCAAGGGTCCACTATGTTTAAAATAACTTAATCTAATCCAACTCTTATAATCCATAGATAGATCCATAAGTAACCCCTAAGTATAAAATAACTCCAAATGTATATCAACCATTATTAGTCATTATAGGTACTCTAAGATCGGGGTTTACAACCTACATCACATCAAGGTCATCCTTGTAACCCTTTACATTAACCAAAATAAGTAACAGAGCACATTGAACAAGTTTTCACATAGCACATAAACACATTGAACAAGCATAATCATCAAAAACACATATCACTTATGGACTACTACCCACTGACCAGGGGTTTTAAACCCGGACTACGCCTAGTTTGCCAACTAAGCTCTGATACCACTTTGTCATGACCCCATTTCCTTACTTATTGAAATGGTCTCTGATACCACAATAATGATAGGGAATTAAAATTTAGGCTTACAAATCCTCAAGCGTTTTGGGATCGTGATGCCACGGGCTTAAGAAGATGACTCTGCCTAAGTCCGTTAAGGCACAATACAATTGCTCGAGCACTATTAACCATAAAATAAAACATCAATCCATATATTACATAACCCCCATTATACAAACTTCATCACTAATAAATAATAATACAACCACCAAGTTGAAATTACAAGACCTAGATTCACTACGTTACTTCACATAGGTCTAGCTACTACAACTAGGCCTCAAAAAAGTAATGTATAGAATTAGTTACATAGTTAAGTGTCCACGAGATTAATACATTACATCAAATAAACCACATGCCTAGCTCATTCTATTACAACAAAAGGTTGACCAAAATGAACAACTATTCTCAAGTTAAGCTCTAGCTCCGGACAACTTGTAATGGTGAAAAAGAGGGTAAGCTAGATCCTTGCATATAGCTCAGTGAAGAGGTGAACAAGGAAGGGTTTTCGTAAAGGTTTTATCTTTTCGTAAGCAGTTGATAAAACATGACATGCACATATCCAAGCAAAATATTCTTACCACAAGCCTTTAATCAATCGTGAGAGGGTCGAGATATACCGGTAAATCCAGAGGTCTCGTCACTTCCTCTATTATCAATGGGAGGGTCAAGATATACTGGCAAATCCGGAGGTCTCGTCACTTCCTCCATTAACAATGGTTATAACTGCCGCGCAATTATAATTCAATTTATTACAATTATCAATGGCATATCAAGCAAACATATAAAGATCACGTATATGTAGCATTTAGGGCGCATCGTTTAGATAATCATGAAACCATTACCCACCATGTTGAAGGAATCAACCTTGTCATATACTAAGGAAAGGTGTAAAGATACCTTAAAACAACTCAAAATGACAATAGAATGCAAGCACAAATGAAGCTATGAAGTAAACTCAACTCATTTACAATAGTCTAACTTAGGAGCTAATTTTACCTACTAGTAAATTATATCGTGTAACTAGTAATTGGAACCAACTAAGTTCAATAATCAACTAGAGTAACTAAACTAAAACCAAGATAGTTAGAATTAACTCTATAATGGAAAACTAGTAATACACAAGCTAGTTGAGGGGCACTCTTGTCCTTGGGCAAAAATTGGTTAATATCTCAACACACACTACACCACCCACACACACTAAAATTCTGCAACACACACACACACACCTGGAAATACACACACTCACACGATACACACACTACACACCCTACACTCAGAAATTTGACCAAAGAAGAAAGAAAGAGAGAGAAGAAAGAAGAAGGAGAAGAAGAAGAGGAAAGAAAGGAGCTTAAGCTATTTCAACCATTCTTTTGCATTTGCTAGCAAGTTTTAACACATCTTTTGCTTATTTTCTCAACATCTAAGGTGAGGGAGTTTTCATTCAAAGTTTTAAAGCTCATCCAAGATTTCATGTTATAAATGTATTAGTTAATCTTGCTTATATGTTCATATGGAGCTCAAGGGATGATTGAGTGTATTTTGTGTTGTAGATCTAAGAACTTGTTGAACTTGTGTGAAGAGTTGGAGGAGTTGATTGAGGGGATAGATGTGGTTCTTGTATATGATAGGATGCATTTAGATTGTATTCAATGTTGAAATTGAAAGGCAAGCCTATTGGGTTTAGTCAGTGTTCTTGGTGTTCTTGGTGTTTTTGAAGGTTGATTTTGATGATTGTTTGCTATGTTGATTTCTTGGTGAGTTGGTTGTTGATTGATGTTGTTGGGTGGTTTTGATTGAGTTTGAGTCCTTATATGATGCCCATAAGCTACATTGAACATGCTTAATTGGTTGTAGGAGGTTGTGTGAATTGTTAGAATGTTTTTGGTGGAAATTATGTTCTTCCCGTGCAGCTATCTAGGCGTTACACCCCCTATCTGGTTGCCCGGATAGAGGCCTCAACGCCCGGCAGAAAGATTCGATTCGGGCGTTACTTGCTTTTTCCGGGCTCCCGGATAAAGGCTCCAGCGCCCGGATGTTTGACAACTCTACACAGTGATTTTCTGGAGGCTATATCTCATTCGTTTCAACTCCGAATTGCATTCCGTTTGATTCTAGAGTTATCTACTTTCGAGATGTAAGGCCCGACACTGATTTACGTGCGATACCTCGTTTCGTGTGCCCTAATCTAGATTTGCGTGCTTTGACCTAGGTTTAAGAATTGTGCTCATTTTATGTGCCATGCATTGAATTACGTGCATTCATTTAAGGTTGCGTGCATTTACTTGAAAAATGTATGTTCATCTCGTAGTTTGTGTCCTACCTCGTAGTACGTGCCCTAGACCTAGGAAAGCGTGCCCTCACGCTAATTAAGAAAGCTTCTTACATGGAGCACTAGACTATTAAACAATCCTACAAAATTCACTATCAATATTATAATCCTAATTCAACTCACTAGAAGACAAAAATCACGCTAATTAAGAAAGCTTCTTACACGGAGCACTAGACTATTAAACAATCCTACAAAATCCACTATCAATATTATAATCCTAATTCAACTCACTAGAAGACAAAAAATTCACTAAACACTACACATTCCTTATTCTTTATTCCTTATTCTTTTTGCACTTTCAAGACACAATTAAATAACATCCAAAACATGACAAAAATTCAGATTATTGAGAAGCTTTGGCCGACCACTATGTGGTTTCTTTGCATGCATGTTTAATTCAAAATGATTCTAGACAAGTCATGACACAAAAACACTTATCAATGCATAAAAAAATTTCTCAAAACCACTTCAATTTCCTCTCCTTGTTCGACCAAACAACCATTGCCCATGCTAGCAATTTAAAATCACTCCTTGAAGACACAAAAAGACTGAAAATGGGCTGCCCAAGGCCGACCATATGCTTGAAACAATGCAAAACATCACTCTTTGTCATTCTTTGTCATATTCTCTTATTTCTTCCTCAATCTTCTCTCTCTCCCTCTTATTCTCCTCACCATATCTCGGCCTTGGCTGAGCTCTCACCATCTCTTGCTCATTTTCATCAACTCATGGTGCATCCAGACAAGCAACAATCAAAGAAACTCAAGCAAACAAGCTAGGATACGAAAATCACACATGCATGTCCTTTGAAGTTTTCATTTCGGCCCTAGTTGAGTTTTTAAACTTCCATTTCTTTTCTTCTTGTTCTAACCCCATGCATGTACTAAGAGCTTGGTCACTAAGTTAGGAAAAATAGAGAAAATCTAGTTGGAATCTCGGCTAGGCAAAGGAGAAGAAGAAAAGTTTGCTTCAACGAGTGTTTGTGCATCCTCTTGGTTGATTGCTAAGGTGAGGGCTAAAACCTTTTGAAAATCCTTCAAAAATTCACATGCATGATCATAAATGTATGTATTTGCTTCTGTACTTGAGTTGTATGTTCGTTCATAAGCTTCTTCAACCATGCATGGCAAGATCTTGGCTTGAAACTGATGATAGGTGAAGTCGGATTATGTGACAGCTCTCTGACCAGTTGTTCCGATGTAATTTTTGCTAGGAAAATGATGTTGAAAATGCATTAAAATTGGTAAGTGACTATTTTTGCCAGTTCTGAACATTTTTCACAGAAATAGGCCAAAGCTAATTCTGACTCTAATGTCCTCAAAATGGCAAATCTTTAAAATGTATCCAAATCTGGAAATCTGGAAAAAAATGAAGCAGGTTTTGACAGATGCACTTACCTTGTAGAACGAACCGGATTTGACTTAGTAAATGATGTCAAAAATGCATGAAATTTTGTGTACTGCTATATTTTTCAGTTCTTGACATTTTTGGCAGAAATGGACTAAGGCTAAATCTGACCCTAAGGAACTCAAAAACGTCAATTATCGAAATGTGTGCAAATCTGGACAGTTTTGTGCTATCCCACTGTTTCGGCTATAACTAACGATCTCGAACTCCAAATGATGCAAGGTTTGTTTCTGATTTTAGTTCACTTCTTAAGCTTTAATTTGACATCTTATTCACTGGAATTGGATATTTTTTTCTTATCTTAATGATTGTGAGAAAACAGCCTATTGCAGTAAGGGTTTCACTTAGTGTTGTGCTTAGAAAATTGTTGTGATTTCTCTTGTTGAATTAAATGCTTGGGATTGTAGCTTTGGGATGTTGTGTGGACTGTTTTGAATTTTTGAGGATGTTGGATTAAATGATGCGTGGCTTGAGATTGACCTTGAGTTGGTTTTGGGCTTAAATTGCACGGATATGCACGAAATGGAAACCCTAATGACTAGGTAGTCTTGCTAAGTGATGATCATTTGGATATTGTGTGGAATTATATGCTTAGTAGGCTGCCCGTAGATGCCCTTATAACCTTAAATGTAATTTTGATCATTGCATGTTGACAAATAGGCTTTTCCTGCATCCGAACCCACGTAGATGTTGTTGCATGTTGAATAATCCTATCACCTGATTACGTGGACTTCGAAATGAGTTATATGGCTTGATTTACATGTGTTACATGGCTGCCCGTTTAATGTTCATATAACTCTATATGCCTTTCAAGTGAAATTACTTGTCTTGTCGTGTCCTGCCTGTTTGCTTGTCAATGTGCAATCTTATGACTGTCCGGAGGCAACCTACTTTGTTGACCTCCTAACGTGATATGTTACTGTCATAAATGTGCATTGCATACAAGGTTGCAACCTTTCCTGTCGGGGTGGTAGCGTTGACACACAGCGGGCGGCATCGGGCTTGCCGGTTCCCCGGTGACTACCTTGGTCCCATTCTCTCTCTCGCTTGGGGGCTAGATTTCCTCGGAGAGTTGGGTCGTAGGATTTCGGAGTACATCCGGAGTACACCTACCTGGCGTGTTAAGGGGATGATTTGAAGTCGGCCGTAACAATTGATTTTGGAACTGATCTGAGAGCAAAAGCTCATTGTATCCTTTTACTATGTGTATAAGTACTCTCTCTTGGTTCCTAGAGAACCTCGGGGAGGAAAGACTGGTATTTCTGTCCCTGTACTTATATTATTGTTATATTCATGCTTGCAAAAGGATTTCATAAGTTGAACCGAAAAATGAGTTTCAAAACCTATTTCTCGTTCCCCCTCGCTGAGTTCATAAGGACTCACCCTCTTTTATCATCTCAAATGAAGAAGATCCAGAACAGGTACCTGAGGACGGTGTGGCTAACGATGAATCCTTGGAGTGATTGCCTGTCTTGTGTGCTTTGCGTGATTGTGGCTACTTGTGAACTATATGCTACTTGAAGACTATTTCTTTTACGTTGCTTGCTATTTGTAATGTAAAAAGACCCCCGTTGTAATTTGGGGTCTAATTTTGGTTTGTACTGATATTGCTAGACAGACACTAGACACTACTATGATCGTTTTGCTACTATTACTGCTAGTATCTATCATAGGTTATGACGTATTAGGTAAGGACTAAGTAAATGAACCTATCCAATCTTAAACAGGTACATGCTTTTAAGCTAAGATCAATAGGTACTTTTGTAACGAGGATAAATAAATCAAACGAGACATCGAGATAACCAATAGGCATTTCAATTGATGTTAAATGGTAATCCTAGTTGGAAATGAAATTGAGATTAGAGAAATTTGAGGCGTTTAGAGAATTAGGCCAAACCAAAGAGCCCAATTACAGCCGTTATACTGCCGATTTTCTAGAAAATTTTGGAGTTTAGGCCAAAACGTTAAGTGTTAAATCTTCATGAACGGTTAAGTACGAGACGTGTCCGGAACGTTTAGATCACACCCTAGTCTAACCTTTATAGGCCGGATTGGGGCGTGACACCTTAGAACTAGAATGGTATCAGAGTTTAGATTGCTTAAGTCGGGTTTAACTCTCGGACCGTGGGTAGAGCCCTAAGATAATTAGGATGACTTACTTATATGTTATTGTGTGATAATGTTAAATGTGTCTTCTATGTGTTATATGTTTAAGTGATTAACATGCCTTAGTTGTTTCTAGAAATATATCTATATTGCATATCTTATGCATTAAATTCTTAATTGTCATATTTCAATAAATGGTGCATCGTAATCTATGCCTATAGATGGCTGGCCCTAGCACCCATACTACTAATAGGAGTGGTGAACCCGAAGAGACCGGAGATGCCTATCAAACTAATCCTGGTATAGTTATGTTTAACATGATGGAAAATGCCATGGATCGTGTATCACGAGTGATGGAGCGTCAGGATGCACGTGAAGTCAACAACAACAACAACAGGAATGAGGGTAACCACGAGAGACATAGCAGAATGAGGGAGTTCCTTGATTTTCGCCCGTCTAAATTCCACGGGGAAGCTGATGATGAGAAAGCATAGGCTTGGCTGTCTGAGATCGAGAAGATTTTCAGGCCACTTGATTATACTGATGAAGAAAAGGTAGAGTTTGCTGTGTTTCTGTTGCACGGGGATGCCGAGCATTGGTGGCACACTGTAGAAGCACTGTGGGAAACTGCTCATACACCTCGCTTGTAGGGTAATTTCGTTAAGGCATTTAAGGAGAAATATGTACCTGCAGTCTCCAGGCAGAGGCTGGCTGAAGAGTTCATGCACTTGACCCAAGGTAACATGATGGTGGCCCAGTACGAGGTTCGTTTCGACCGACTGTCCCGTTATGCTCAATATATGGTTAGTACTCCGGAGGTGAATATGTGGAAATTTACTACTAGATTGAGGCCAGAGATTCAGGACCAGTTGGCTTCTCATGACTTTGATACCTATTATGCTCTATTTGCTGCTGCCTCTCGAGTTGAGATGAGGAAACTAGATGGAGCCGGTTCAAGTCAGCCGAACAAGAAACCATACCAGCCTCCAGGTCAGCAAAGGAAATTCCAGAGTCAGAGTCGTAATAAGGGCCCGAGCCAGAACAGACTAGTGAATAACCGTGGCCCGACGAAAGTGCCATCAGCCTCTTTCGCCCGCGGATCCACAGGTAGTTCACCTGCTACTCAGTCCGTCAGCTATTCTTATTGTGACAGGAAGGGGCATACCGAGGCCCAGTGTTGGAGGAAGTCTGGACGATGTATGAGATGTGGTAGTGATCAGCATCAGATCAAGGATTGCCCTAAACGGCAGGCAGGGCAGAATCAGGGTAAACCAGCTGGTAGAGGCAAGACTCCAGTTCCTAGAGTTCAGGCTCGAGCCTATGCTATTGAGTGCGAGGAGATTTCAGATGAGACCGCTGTTGTTGAAGGTACATTCTTCATACTGAATCAACCTGTTAGGGTGTTAATTGATCCGGGTGCTACTCATTCATTTATTACTCCCTTATGTGTGGAACGTGTGAAAATGAAAGTTGTATGTTTCCCATATGAAGTAGAAGTTGGTACTCCAATGGGTTCTAGACTTGTAACTAGCTCAGCTTGTAAAGCATGTAAAATCCAAATTAAGGATAGGGAATTCTCAGCATATTTTATTGTTTTCCCCTTTCGAGATTATGTGGTCATTTTAGGGATGGACTGGCTGGCAAAACATCATGTGCAACTAGATTGCCGGGCGAAGATTATAACGTTCCGGGTACCTGGTCAACCAATACTGGAGGTAATGGGTCGAAGAGATTTCACTGGGAGTTCCATCATTTCATCTACGAAAGCAGTGAAATCCTTGAGAAAAGGGTGTAGCGGATACTTAGCTTACCTTATCAACAAGCCGTCGGACAAAGCTAGGTTGGAGGAGATGCCTGTGATCAAAGACTATGCAGATGTGTTTCCAGAAGAATTGCCCGGTTTACCCCCGAATCGGGAGATCGAGTTCGTTATAGAGCTACTACCTGGCACCCAGCCGATATCTAAAGCTCCCTATCGTATGGCAGCGGCCGAGCTACAAGAATTGAAGGACCAATTGCAAGGATTGTTGAAGAAGGGGTTTGTTCAACCAAGTTCTTCACCGTGGGGTGCACCAGTTCTATTTGTAAAGAAGAAAGACGGAACGTTGATACTGTGCTTTGATTACCGAGGATTGAACCAAGTGACTGTCAAGAATAAATACCCACTTCCACTGATCGACGAGCTATTTGATCAACTTCAAGGAGCCAAAGTGTATTCAAAACTCGACTTGAGGCAAGGGTATTATCAGTTGCGGATCAAAAAGGAAGATGTGCCTAAAACGGCTTTCAGGACGAGATATGGGCATTATGAATATGTGGTGATGCCTTTTGGACTAACTAATGCCCCTGCAGCTTTTATGGATTTGATGCACAGGGTGTTTCAACCCTACTTGGACCAATTTGTGGTGATCTTCATTGATGATATTTTGGTATACTCAAAATCTGAGGCGGAGCATGAGCAACATCTGCAGTTTGTACTGCAGAAACTTCGAGAGCATCAATTGTATGCAAAGTTTAGCAAGTGTGAATTTTGGTTGTAGCAGATTGCATTTTTGGGGCATATCATATCCCAAGAGGGAATAGCGGTGGATTCAGCAAAGATAGAAGCAGTGATGTCTTGGAAGAAGCCAGAGAATGTTACGGAGATTTGGAGTTTTCTTGGTCTAGCCGGCTATTATCGGAGATTCGTGAAAGATTTCTCTAAGATTGCAGGACCGCTTACAAAGCTCACTCAAAAGAAAACAAAGTTCGTGTGGGATGATAAGTGTGAGAACAGCTTCCAAGAGTTGAAGAAAATATTGACAACCGCACATTTTCTTGCATTGCCTGAAGGAAGTCAAGGTTTTGTAATCTATAGCGATGCTTCAAAAGAAGGATTGGGTTGTGTGTTGATGCAAAATGGAAGGGTGATTGCATATGCTTCTAGGAAACCAAAGCCGTATGAATTGAATTACCCGACGCATGATTTGGAATTAGCGGCTATTTTGTTTGCACTCAAGAAATGGAGGCATTATATGAGGGGTAACAAGTTCGAGGTATTTACTGATCATAAGAGCTTGAAATACTTGTTCTCTCAAAAGGAATTGAATATGAGGCAAAGACGATGGATGGAGCTTTTGGATGATTATAACTACACAATCAATTATGTGCCTGGTAAAGCGAATGTAGTTGCAGATGCCTTAAGTAGGAAAACAAGAATGGCAAAACTTGAAGTCAAGGTACAGGAGTTGTTGGAGGAAGCATTTTTGTGGAAGCCACAACTGACTCGGAAAGGTTTACTTTTTGCCACTACTCAAGTTCAATTGACTTTGTTGCCTGAGTTATGAGAGGCTCAACAGAAGGACCAACAATTTCAGAAGATTAAAGAAAGCAACGCAGATTTCAAGTTTCATGATGATGGTATTTGGAGGTTTAGGAATCGGATTTGTGTTCCCAATGAGCCAGAGCTGAAAAAGAAGATTCTTGAAGAAGCCCATAATTCAAGATATACTATTCACCCCGGCGGAACGAAGATGTACCGGGATTTGAAGCAACACTATTGGTGGAATAACATGAAAAGAGAAATTGCGAAGTTTGTGGCACGGTGTTTGACTTGCCAGAGAGTCAAAGTGGAACATCAACAACCCGCATGTTTACTTCAGCCGTTGGAGATTCCTCAATGGAAATGGGAACATATAACTATGGATTTTGTTATAGACCTAACCAGATCGCAAAAGGGTCATCACGCTGTCTGGGTCATTGTGGATAGATTGACTAAGTCGGCACACTTTTTACCGATGAACGAGGATAGTCTAGAGAAATTGGGAGATATGTATGTAACGAAAATTGTAAAATTGCACGGGATTCCAGTGAGTATTGTATCGGATAGGGATCCCCGTTTTACTTCCTGATTTTGGAAGAGATTGCAAGAAGCTTTGGGAACGAAGTTGAGTTTCAGCACGGCTTATCACCCTCAGACTGATGGACAATCGGAGAAAACTATTCAAATTCTGGAGGATATGCTGAGGGCGTGTGTTTTAGACTTTGGGAAAGGTTGGGAGAAATATCTATCTCTAACGGAGTTCGCTTATAATAATAGTTATCAGGCCACTATCGGGATGGCCCCATTTGAGGCGTTGTATGGACGTAAGTGTCGATCCCCAATTTACTGGGATGAAGTAGGTGAGACGAAGACTTTTGACCCGACCCTTTTACTTGAACTTATGAAGACTGTTGATAATATCCACCTCATCCGGAAACCGATGTTTACTGCCCAAAGCAGGCAGAAGAGTTATGCAGACCGACGGAGACAGAGTCTCGAGTTCGAGGTTGGCGACAAGGTGTTCTTGAAGATATCACCCCAGAGGGGACTGATTAAACATGGCAAGGGTGGAAAGTTGAGCCCGAGAGTTGTACGACCATTCGAGATAGGTGAGATGGTTGGCAAGTTGGCGTAACGCCGAGGACTACCCCAGAACCTCTCCAATATTCACGACGTCTTTCATGTTTCGATGCTGCGGAAGTATCATCCTGATTCGTTGCATATCTTGGAGCCAGACCCGTTGCAGCTTCGGGAGAACTTGTCTTACGAGGAGAAGCCCATTCGGAGCCTAGACCAGCACGATCAGGAGTTGCGCAATAGACTATACCAATGGTGAAAGTGTTGTGGGATCATCATGGAGTCGAAGAAACAACATGGGAAAGGCGAGACCAGATGGAGCAGCAATATACAGCTTTATTTCAAAGGTAATATTGAATTTCGGGACGAAATTCTTTTAAGGAGGGGAGGATGTGAGGCCCGATCCCGATTTGCGTGCGATACCTCATTTCATGTGCCCTAATCTAGATTTGTGTGCCTTGACCTAGGTTTAAGAGTTGTGTCTCGTTTTATGTGCCTTGTATTGAATTACGTGCATTCATTTAGGTTTGCGTGCATTTACTTGAAAAATGTACGTTCGTCTCGTAGTTCGTGTCCTATCTCGTAGTGCGTGCCTTAGACCTAGGAAAGCGTGCCCTCATGCTAATCAAGAAAGCTTCTTACACGGAGCACTAGACTATTAAACAATCCTACAAAATCCACTATCAATATTATAATCCTAATTCAACTCACTAGAAGACAAAAAATTCACTAAACACTAGACATTCCTTATTCTTTTTGCACTTTCAAGACACAATTAAATAACATCCAAAACATGACAAAAATTCAGATTATTGAGAAGCTTTGGCCGACCACTATGTGGTTTCTTTGCATGCATGTTTAATTCAAAATGATTCTAGACAAGTCATGACACAAAAACACTTATCAATGCATAAAAAAATTGCTCAAAACCACCACAATTTCCTCTCCTTGTTCGACCAAAAAACCATTGCCCAAGCTAGCATTTTAAAATAACTCCTTGAAGACACAAAAAGACTGAAACTAGGCTGCCCAAGGCCGACCATATGCTTGAAACAATGCAAAACATCACTCTTTGTCATTCCTTGTCATATTCTCTCATTTCTTCCTCAATCTTCTCTCTCTCCCTCTCATTCTCCTCACCATCTCTCGGCCTTGGCTGATCTCTCACCATCTCTTGCTCATTTTCATCAACTCATGGTGCATCCAGACAAGCAACAATCAAAGAAACTCAAGCAAACAAGCTAGGATACGAAAATCACACATGCATGTCCTTTGAAGTCTTCATTTCGGCCCTATGTGAGTTTTTAAGCTTCCATTTCTTTTCTTCTTGTTCTAACCCCATGCATGTACTAAGATCTTGGTCACTAAGCTAGGAAAAATAGAGAAAATCTAGTTGGAATCTCGGCTAGGCAAAGGAGAAGAAGAAAAGTTTGCTTCAACAAGTTTTTGTGCATCATCTTGGTTGATTGCTAAGGTGAGGGCTAAAACCTTTTGAAAATCATTCAAAAATTCACATGCATGCTCATAAATGTATGTCTTTGCTTCTGTACTTGAGTTGTATGTTCGTTCATAAGCTTCTTCAACCATGCATGGCAAGATCTTGGCTTGAAACTGATGATAGGTGAAGTAGGATTATGTGACAGCTCTCTGACCAGTTGTTCCGAGGTAAGTTTTGCTAGGAAAATGATGTTGAAAATACATAAAAATTGGTAGGTGACTAGTTTTTCCAGTTTTGAACATTTTTTTGCAGAAATAGGCCAAAGCTAATTCTGACTCTAATGTCCTCAAAATGGCAAATCTTTAAAATGTATCCAAATCTGGAAATCTGGAAAAAAATGAAGCAGGTTTTGACAGATGCACTTACCTTGTAGAACGAACCGGATTTGACTTAGTAAATGATGTCCAAAATGCATGAAATTTTGTGTGCTAATATATTTTTCAGTTTTCGACATATTTGTAAGAAATGGACTAAGGCTCAATCTGACCCTAAGGACCTCAAAAACGTCAATTATCGAAATGTGTGCAAATCTGGACAGTTTTGTGCTATCCCACTGTTTCGGCTATAACTAACGATCTGGAACTCCAAATGATGCAAGCTTTGGTTCTGATTTTAGTTCACTTTTTAAGCTTTAATTTGAAATCTTTTTCACTGGCATTGGAGATTGTTTGCTTATCTTAATGATTGTGAGAAAACAGCCTATTGCAGTAAGGGTTTCACTTAGTGTTGTGCTTAGAAAATTGTTGTGATTTCTCTTGTTGAATTAAATGCTTGGGATTGTAGCTTTGGAATGTTGTGTGGACTGTTTTGAATGTTTGAGGATGTTGGATTAAATGATGCGTGGCTTGAGATTGACCTTGAGTTGGTTTTGGGCTTAAATTGCACGGATATGCACGAAATGGAAACCCTAATGACTAGGTAGTCTTGCTAAGTGATGATCATTTGGATATTGTGTGGAATTATATGCTTAGTAGGCTGCCCGTAGATGCCCTTATAACCTTAAATGTAATTTTGATCATTGCATGTTGACAAATAGGCTTTTCCTGCATCCGAACCCACGTAGATGTTGTTGCATGTTGAATAATCCTATCACCTGATTACGTGGACTTCGAAATGAGTTATATGGCTTGATTTACATGTGTTACATGGCTGCCCGTTTAATGTTCATATAACTCTATATGCCTTTCAAGTGAAATTACTTGTCTTATCGTGCCCTGTCTGTTTGCTTGTCAATGTGCAATCTTATGACTGTCCAAAGGCAACCTACTTTGTTGTCGTCCTAACGTGATATGTTAATGTCATAAATGTGCACTGCATACAAGGTTGCAACCTTTCCTGTCGGCATAGTAGCAATCACGCACACCGGGCGGCATCGGGCTTGCCGGTGCACCCGTGACTACCATGGTCCCATTTCCTCTCTCGCTTGGGGGCTAGACTTCCACGGAGAGTTGGGTCGTAGGATTTCGGGGTACATCTGGAGTACACCCACCTGGCCTGTTAAGGGGATGATTTGAAGTTGGCCGCAACAATTGATTCTGGAACTGATCTGAGAGCAAAAGCTCACTGTATCCTTTTACTATGTGTATAAGTACTCTCTCTTGGTTCCTAGAGAACCTCGGGGAGGAAAGACTGGTATTTCTGTTCCTGTACTTATATTATTGTTATATTCATGCTTGCAAAAGGATTTCATAAGTTGAACAGAAAAATGAGTTTCAAAACCTATTTCTCGTTCCCCCTCGCTGAGTTCATAAGGACTCACCCTCTTTTATCATCTCAAATGAAGAAGATCCAGAACAGGTACCTGAGGACGGTGTGGCTAACGATGAATCCTTGGAGTGATTGCCTGTCTTGTGTGCTTTGCGTGATTGTGGCTACTTGTGAACTATATGCTACTTGAAGACTATTTCTTTTACGTTGCTTGCTATTTGTAATGTAAAAAGACCCCCGTTGTAATTTGGGGTCTAATTTTGGTTTGTACTGATATTGCTAGACAGACACTAGACACTACTATGATCGTTTTGCTACTATTACTGCTAGTATCTATCATAGGTTATGACGTATTAGTTAAGGACTAAGTAAATGAACCTATCCAATCTTAAACAGGTACACTTTTAAGCTAAGATCAACATGTACTTTTGTAACGAGGATAAATAAATCAAACGAGACATCGAGATAACCAATAGGCATTTCAATTGATGTTAAATGGTAATCCTAGTTGGAAATGAAATTGAGATTAGAGAAATTTGAGGCGTTTAGAGAATTAGACCAAACCAAAGAGCCCAATTACAACCGTTATGCTGCCGGTTTTCCGAAAAATTTTGGAGTTTAGGCCAAAACATTAAGTGTTAAATCTTCATGAACGGCTAAGTACGAGACGTGTCCGGAACGTTTAGATCACACCCTAGTCTAACCTTTATAGGCCGGATTGGGGCGTGACACGATAACCTTCGATTCTAGACCAAAATCATATTAATTGGAGTTTGGTAATGTAGGTAAAATTAGCTCCTAAGTTAGACTATTGTAAATGAGTTGAGTTTACTTCATAGCTTCATTTGTGCTTGCATTCTATTGTTATTTTGAGTTGTTTTAAGGTATCTTTACATTGAACTTAGTTGGTTCCAATTACTAGTTACACGATATAATTTATTCACGTGCACGTTAAACGATGAAATATACGTAAATTGAGATAAATGCACATAAATCAATTTAAAACATATAAAATGATTTAATTATTATCTACGTTACCCAAATTACTCAAGGATACGTACTTGAATTTAAATACACGTTAATCGAGGCATAGGCATGTAAAACGATATAAATTCATATTAGTTGATATAAAGATACGTTAAATGATGCAAAAATGTATAAAATGTTATAAAATGCTTGTAAGCTTGGTACGGGGTTTCATGGGTTTCACAGTTACGCTGTGCACAACATACCATTGGAAAGATCTTCGAGAGCTCTACGACGGGGGAAATAAGCCCGCTCAGCTGTGCCTGTTTTTGGAGCCCAAAATTGAACGTTTTCATCAGTTTCGGTCCACTTTCCCTCTTTTGCTCTGTTTTTTCTATCTAGATCGTACGTCGTGAGCTGTTAAAAGGACTACAACCTAACTCGCGGGATATTACAGGGCCCTAAAACGCGTCGATATCACATTTTACGAGGATGCTGTGTTGTTGAAGCGGATGGGTTGTCGTTAAGCCCATTGGGCCTTTTGAATGGGCCATCTCTCTGGGCTGGGACTGTGAACCGTGAACACATAAAGGATTTGTGCTCGCAACATGACGGGTGCGATCATACAAGCACTAATGCACTAGATCCCCTTAGAACTCTGAAGTTAAGCGTGCTTGGGCGAGAGTAGTACTAGGATGGGTGACCCCATGGGAAGTCCTCGTGTTGCACCCAGCCTTTTCAATTTTTTTTGTCCCGGTTAGGGTTGCCAAGATACTTTATCCACCACATTTCTATTACTGAATCCCACGGCACCATGGGCAAGACAACTTCGCTTCACGTAGAGGCTGGGCCCGCAAACCGAGGGCGTGGGGCTTGTGACCAGGTTTCTGTCGCTCCGGTGCCCATAACTTTTAATCTGTAAGGAGTTACGCGGTGCACAACATACCGTTGGAAAGCTCTCCGAGAGCTCTACGACGGGGGCAGCAAGCCTGCTCAGCTATTCCTATTTTGGAGCATAAAATCAAATGTTTTCATCAGTTTCGGGTTACTTTCCTTCTTTTGCTCTGTTTTTGGGTCCCGAATCGTACGTCATGAGCTGTTAAAAGGAAGACAACCTAACTCGCAGGATATTACAGGGCCCTACAATGCGTCGATATCACGTCCTACGAGGATGCTGCATTGTTGAAGTGAATGGGTTGTCGTTAAGCCTATTGGGCCTTTTGAATGGGCCATCTCTCTAGGCTGGGACTGTGAACCGTCAACACATAAAGGATTTGTGCCCTCAACATGACAGGTGTGATCATACCAGCACTAATCCATCGGATCCCATCAAGACTCCGAAGTTAAGCGTGCTTGGGCGAGAGTAGTACTAGGATGGGTGATCCCCCTGGGAAGTCCTAGTGTTGCACCCCCTTTTTCAATTTTTTTTGCCTCGGTTAGGGTTGCCAAGATACTTTATCCACCACATTTCTATTAATAAATTCCACGGCATCTTGGGCAAGACAACAATGCTTCACGTAGAGGCTGGGCCCGCAAATCGGGAGCGTAGGGTTTGTGGCCAGGTCTTTGTCGCTCAAGTGCCCATAACTTTTGATTCGTAAGGAGTTACGCGGCCCACAACATACTATTGGAAAGCTCTTCGAGAGCTCTACGATGTGGGCAGCAAGCCTGCTGAGCTGCGCTTGTTTTCGAAGCCTAAAATCGAATGTTTTCATCAGTTTTGGGCCATATTTCTTCTCTTGCTCTGTTTTTTCTGTCCCGGATCGTACGTCGTGAGCTGTTAAAAGTACGACAACCTAACTCGCGGGACATTAGAGGGTCCTACTATGCGTCCATATCACCTCTAGCGAGGATGTTGCATTATTGAAGAGGATGGGTTGTCGTTAAGCCCATTGGGCCTTTTGAATGGGCCATCTCTCTGGGCTGGGACTGTGAACCGTCAACACATAAAGGATTTGCGCCCACAACATGACAGGTGCGATCAGACCAGCACTAATGCACCGGATCCCATCAAAACTCCGAAGTTAAGCGTGCTTGGGCAAGAGTAGTACTAGGATGGGTGACCCCCTGGGAAGTCCTCGTGATGCATCCCCACTTTTCAATTTTTTTTGCCCCGGTTAAGGTTGCCAAGATACTTTATCCCGAACATTTCTATTACCGAATCCCACGGCACCTTGGGCAAAACAACATCGCTTCACGTAGAGGCTGGGCCCGCAAACCGAGGGCGTAGGGCTTGTGACTAGGTCTCCGTCACTCCAGTGCCCATAACTTTTGATCCGTAAGGAGTTACGCAGTACACAGCATACCGTTGGAAAGCTCTCCGAGAGCTCTATGACGAGCGTAGCCAGGCTGCTCGGCTGTGCCTATTTTTGGAGCCCAAAATCGAATGTTTTCATTAGTTTCGGGCCACTTTTCTTCTTTTGCTCTATTTTTTCATCCTGGGTCGTACGTCGTGAGCTATTAAAAGGACGACAACCTAACTCGCGGGATATTACGGGGCCCTACAACACGTCGATATCACGTCTTGCGAGGATACTGCGTTGTTGAAGCGAATGGGTTCTCGTTAAGCCCATTGGGCAATTTGAATAGGCCATCTCTCTGGGCTGGGACTGTGAACGGTCAACACAAAGGATTTGTGCCCACAACATGATGGGTGCGATCATACCAGTACTAATGCACCGGATCCCATCAGAACTCGGAAGTTAAGCGTGCTTGGGCGAGAGTAGTACTAGGATGGGTGACCCCCTGGGAAGTTCTCGTGTTGCACCCCATTTTTCAATTTTTTCTGCCCCGGTTAGGGTTGCCAAGATACTTTATCCACCACATTTCTATTACCGAATCCCACGGCACCTTGGGCAAGAAACATTCGCTTCACGTAGAGGCTGGGCCTGCAAACTGAGGGCATAGGGCTTTTGACTAGGTCTCCGTCGCTCCGGTGCCCATAACTTTTGATCCGTAAGGAGTTACGTGGAGCACAACATACAGTTGGAGAACTCTCATGGAGCTCTACGACTTGGGCAGCAAGCCTACTCGGTTGCGCCCATTTTTGGAGCCCAAAATCGAGTATTTTCATCAGTTTCGGGCAACTTTTCTTCTGTTGCTCTGTATTTTCATCCCAGATCGTACGTCGTTAGCTGTTAAAAGGACAACAACATAACTCGCACGGCATTAGAGTGCCTTACAACGCGTTGATATCACGTCTTGCATGGATGTTGCGTTGTTGAAGCGGATAGGTTGTCGTTAAGCCCATTAGGACTTTTGAATGGGCCATCTCTCTGGGCTGGGACTGTGAACCGTCAACACATAAAGGATTTGTGCCCACAACATGACGGGTGCGATCATACCAGCACTAATGCATCGGATCCCATTAGAACTCCAAAGTTAAGCATGCTTGGGCGAGAGTAGTACTAGGATAGGTGACCCCCTGGGAAGTCCTCGTGTTGCACCCCCCCTTTTCAATTTTTTTTGCCCCGGCTAGGGTTGCCAAGATACTTTATCCACCACATTTCTATTACCAAATCCCACAGCACCTTGGGCAAGACAACTTCGCTTCACGTGGAGGCTGGGACCGTAAACCGAGGGCGTGGGGCTTGTGACCAGGTCTCCGTCGCTTCGGTGCCCTTACCTTTTAATCCGTAAGGAGTTACGTGGTGCAAGGCATACTGTTGAAAAGCTCACCGAGAGCTCTACGATGGGCGCAGCAAGCCTGCTAAGCTGCGTCTATTTTCGGAGCCCAAAATTGAACGTTTTCATCAGTTACGGGCCACTTTTCTTCATTTGCTCTATTTTTCCGTCCCGGATCGTACGTCCTGAGATGTTAAAAGGACGACAACCTAACTCGCGGGATATTACAGTGCCTTACAACTTGTATATATCACGTCTTGCAAGGATGCTGTGTTGTTGAAGCGGATGCGTTGTCGTTAAGCCCATTGGGCCTTCTGAATGGGCCATCTCTCTGGGCTGGGACAGTGAACCGTCAACACATAAAGGATTTGTGCCTACAACATGACGGGTGCGATCATACCAGCACTAATGCACCGGATCCCATCAGAACTCCGAAGTTAAGCATGCTTGGGTGAGAGTAGTACTAGGATGGGTGACCCCTTAGGAAGTTCTCGTGTTGCACCCTCTTTTTCAATTTTTTATGCCCCGGTTAGGGTTGCCAAGATGCTTTATCCACCACATTTCTATTACCGAATCCCACGGCACCTTGGGCAAGGCAACTTCGCTTCACACAGAGGCTGGGCCCGTAAACCGAGGGCGTAGGGCTTGTAACCAGGTCTCTGTCGCTCCGGTGCCCATAACTTTTTATTTGTAAGGAGTTACGTGCCGCACAGCATACCGTTCGAAAGCTCTCCGAGAGCTCTACGACGGGGGCAGCATGCCTGCTCGGTTGCGCATGCTTTCGGAGCCCAAAATCCAACATTTTCATCAATTTTAGGCCACTTTTCTTCTTTTGCTCTGTTTTTCCATCCCGGATCGTAAGTTGTGAGCTGTTAAAAGGACGACAACCTAATTCGTGGGACATTAGAGGGCCCTACAACACGTCGATATCAGATCTAACGAGGATGCTGCGCTATTGCAGCAGATGGGTTGTCGTTAAGCCCATTGGGCTTTTTGAATCGGCCATCTCTCTGGGCTGGGACTGTGAATGGTAAACACATAAAGGATTTGTGTCCACAACATGATAGGTGCGATCATACCAGCACTAATGCACCGAATCCCATTAGAACCCCGAGGTTAAGCGTGCTTGGGCGATAGTAGTACTAGGATGGGTGACCCCCTGGTAGTCCTCATGTTGTACCTCCCCTTTACAATTTTTTTTGCCACGGTTAGGGTTGTCAAGATACTTTATACACCACATTTCTATTACCGAATCCCACGGCACCTTGGGCCAGACAACTTCGCTTCACGTAGAGGCTGGGCCCACAAACTGAGGGCGTAGGGCTTATAACAAGGTCCCTGTCGCTCTGGTGCCCATAACTTTTGATCCGTAAGGATTTATGTAGCATACAGCAGATCGTTGGAAAGCTCTCCGAGAGCTCTACGATAAGGGCAACTAGCCTGCTTTGTTGCGCCTGTTTTTGGAGCCCAAAATCGAAAATTTTCATCTGTTTTGGGCTAATTTTCTTCTTTTGCTCTGTGTTTTCGTCCTGGATCGTACGTCGTGAGCTGTTAAAAAGATGACAACCTAACTCGCGTGATATTACAGGGCCCCACAACACATCGATATCACGTCTTAAGAGGATGCTGCGTTGTTAAAGCGGATGGGTTGTCGTTAAGCCCATTGGGCCTTTTCAATGAGCCATCTCTCTGGGCTGGAATTGTGAACCGTCAACACATAAAGAATTTGTGCCCACAACATGACGGGCGCGATCATACCAGCACTAATGCACCAAATCCCTTCAAAACTCCAAAGTTAACCTTGCTTGGGCAAGAGTAGTCCTAGGATGCGTGTCCCCCTAGGAAGTTCTCGTGTTGCACCCCCCTTTTCAATTTTTTTTGCCTCCGTTAGGGTTGCCAAGATACTTTATCCACCACATTTCTATTACCGAATCCCACAGCACCTTGGGCAAGACAACTTCGCTTCACGTAGAGGTTGGGCCCGCAAAACGAGGGCGTGGGGCTTGTGACCAGGTCTCTGTCGCTCCGGTGGCCATAAGTTTTGATCCGTAAGGATATACGCAATGCACAACATACCATTGGAAAGCTCTCCGAGAGCTCTACGACGGGGGCGGCAAGCCTGCTCGGCCGCGCTTATTTTCAGAGCCCAAAATTGAACATTTTCATCAGTTTTGGTCCATTTTTCTTCTATTTTTGAGTCTCGGATCGTATGTCGTGTGCTGTTAAAAGGACGACAACCTAACTCGCGGGGTATTATAGGGCCCTACAACACGTCGATATCACGTCTTGCGAGGATGCTACGTTGTTAAATTGGATGTATTGTTGTTAAGCCCATTGGGCCTTTTGAATGGGTCATCTCTTTGGGCTATGACTGTGAACTGTCAACACATAAAGGATTTGTGCCCACAACATGATGGGTGTGATCATACCAGCACTAATGCACCAAATCCCACCCGAACTCTGAAGTTAAGCGTGCTTAGGCGATAGTAGTACTAGGATTGGTGACCCTCTGGGAAGTCCTCGTGTTGCACCCTCGCTTTTTAATTTTTTTTGCCCCGGTTAGGGTTGCCAAGATACTTTATCCACCACATTTCTATTACCGAATCCCACGGTACCTTGGGCAAGATAACTTCGCTTCACGTAGAGGCTGGGCCCGCAAACTGAGGGCGTGGGGCTTGTAACCAGGTCTCCGTCGCTCCGGTGCCCATAACTTTTAATCCGTAAGGAGTTACGCGGCGCACAGCATACCGTTGGAAAGCTCTCCGAGAGCTCTATGATGGGGGCCACAAGCCCACTCGGCCGATTATTTTCAGAGCCCAAAATCGAACGTTTTCATCAGTTTTCGGCTACTTTTCTTCTTTTGCTCTGTTTTTCCGTCCCGCATCGTACGTCGTCAGCTGTTAAAAGGACGACAACCTAACTCGCGGGATATTACAGGGCCCTACAATGCTTCGATATCACGTCTTGCGAGGATGCTGTGTTGTTAAAGTAGATGGGTTGTCGTTAAACCCATTGGGCCTTTTGAATGGGCCATCTCTTTGGGTTGGGACTGTGAACCATCAACAAATAAAGGATTTGTGCCCATAACATGACGAGTGTGATAATACCAGCACTAATGCACCGGATCCCATCAGAACTCAGAAGTTAAGCGTGCTTGGGCGAGAGTAGTACTAGGATGGGTGACCCCTTGGGAAGTCCTCATATTGCACCCCTCATTTCAATTTTTTTTACCCCGGTTAGTGTTGCCAAGATACTTTATCCACCACATTTCTATTACCAAATCCCACGGCACCTTGGGCAAGACAACTTCGCTTCACGTAGATGCTGGGCCTGCAAACCGAGGGCGTGGGGGCTTATGACCATGTCTCCGTCGCTCCAATGCCCATAACTTTTGATCCGTAAAGAGTTACGCAGTGCACAGCATACCGTTGGAAAGCCCTCCGAGAGCTCTACAATGGGGGCAATAAGCCTGCTTAGTTGTACCTATTTTCGCAGCCCAAAATTGAACATTTTCATTAGTTTTGGGACACTTTTCTTCTTTTGCTCTATTTTTCCATCCCGGATCATACGTCATGAGCTGTTAAAAGGACAACAACCTAACTCGCGGGATATTACAGGGCCTTACAACGCGTCGATATCATGTCTTACGAGGATACTACGTTGTTGAAGCGGATGGGTTGTCGTTAAGGCCATTGGGCCTTTTGAATGGGCTATCTCTCTGGGCTAGGACTGTGAACCGTCAACACATTAAGGATTTGTGCCCTCAACATGATGGGTAAGATCATTCCTGCACTAATGCACCGGATCCCATCAGAACTCCGAAGTTAAGTGTGCTTGGGCGAGAGTAGTGCTAGGATGGGTAACCCCCTCGGAAGTCCTCGTGTTGCACCCCGCTTTTCAATTTTTTTTCACCCGGTTAGGGTTGCCAATATACTTTATCCACCACATTTCTATTACCCAATTGCACGGCACCTTAAGCAAGACAACTTCTCTTCACTTAGAGGCTGGGCCCGCAAACCGAGGGCGTAGGGCTTGTGACCAGGTCACCATCGCTCTGGTGCCCATAACTTTTAATCCGTAAGGAGTTACGCGGCACAAAGCATACCGTTGGAAAGCTCTCCTAGAGCTCTACGACGGGGGCAGCAAGCTTGCTTGGCTGCGCCTACTTTCGGAGCCCAAACTCGAATGTTTTCATCAGTTTCGGGTCACTTTTCCTCTTTTGCTCTATTTTTTTGTCCCGGATCGTACGTCGTGAGTTGTTAAAAGGACGACAACCTAACTCATAGGGTATTGTAGGGCCCTTCAATGTGTCGATATCACGTCTTGTGAGGATGCTGCGTTGTTAAAGCGGATGGGTTGTCGTTAAGTCCATTGGGCCTTTTCAATGGTCCATCTCTTTGTGCTGGGACTGTGAACCGTCAACACACAAAAGATTTGTGCCCACAACATGACGGGTGCGATCATACCAGCACTAATGCACCGAATCCCCTCAGAACTCCGAAGTTAAGCGTGTTTGGGTGAGAGTAGTACTAGGAGGGGTGACCGACAGGGAAGTCCTCGTGTTGCTCCCTGGCTTTTCAATTTTTTTTGCCCCGGTTAGGGTTGCCAAGATACTTTTTGCACCACATTTCTGTTACCGAATCCCACGGCACCTTGGGCAAGATAACTTCGCTTCACGTAGAGGCTGGGCCCGCAAATCGAGGGCGTGGGGCTTGTGACCAGGTCTCCATCGCTCCGGGGCCTATTACTTTTAATCCGTAAAGAGTTACGCGGCGCACAGCCTACCGTTGGAAATCTTTCCAAGAGCTCTATGGCGGGGGCCGCAATCCTGCTCGGCCGCGCCTATTTTCGGACCCCAAATTCAAAAGTTTTCATCAGTTTCGGGCCACTTTTCTTCTTTTGCTCTGTTTTTCCGTCCCAAACCGTACGTCGTCAGCTGTTAAAAGGACGACAACCTAACTCACGGGATATTATAGGGCCCAACAAAGCGTTGATATCACGTCTTGCGAGGATGCTGCGTTGTTAAAGCGGATCGGTAGTCGTTAAGCCC
This sequence comes from Ehretia macrophylla, assembly GCA_037974665.1. Classification (NCBI taxonomy): domain Eukaryota; kingdom Viridiplantae; phylum Streptophyta; class Magnoliopsida; order Boraginales; family Ehretiaceae; genus Ehretia; species Ehretia macrophylla. Next base: position 80,489,974 of record CM075770.1, on the reverse strand, counting down.
ATTGGGCCTTTTGAATGGGCCATCTCTCTAAGGATTTGTGCCCACAACTTGACGGGTGCGATCATACCAGCACTAATGCACAGGATCCCATCAGAACTCCGAAGTTAAGCGTGCTCGGGCGAGAGTAGTACTAGGATGGGTGACCCTGTGAGAAGTCCTCGTGGTGCACCCCTCCTATTCAATTTTTTTTGCCCCGGTTAGGGTTGCCAAAATACTTTATCCACCACATTTCTATTACCGAATCCCACGGGACCTTGGGCAGGACAACTTCTCTTCACGTAGAGGTTGGGCACTCAAACCGAGGGCGTGGGGCTTTGGACCAGGTCTCCGTCGCTCCGGTGCCCATAACTTTTGTTCCGTAAAGAGTTACGCAGCGCACAGCATACCGTTGGAAAGCTCTCCGCGAGCTCTACGACAGAGGCAGCAAGCCTGCTAGGCTGCGCCTATTTTCGGAGCCCAAAATCGAACGTTTTCATCAATTTCGGACCCCTTTCTACTTTTGCACTGTTTTTCTGTCCCGGATCGTACGTCGTGAGCTGTTAAAATGACGACAACCTAACTCGTGGGACATTAGAGGGCCCTACAATGTGGCAATATCACGTCTTTCAAGGATGCTGCGTTGTTGAAGCAGATGGGTTGTCGTTAAGCCCATTGGGCCTTTTGAATGGGCCATCTCTTTGGGCTGGGACTATGAACGGTCAACATATAAAGGATTAGTGCACATAACATGTCAGGTGCGATCATACCAGCACTAATGCATCGGATCCCATCAGAACTCTGAAGTTAAGCGTGTTTGGGCGAGAGTAGTACTAGGATGGGTGACCCCCTGAGAAGTCCTCATGTTGCACCCCTCATTTTCATTTTTTTTTTTGCCCCGGTTAGGGTTGCCAAGATACTTTATCCACCACATTTCTGTTACCGAATCCCACGGCACCTTGTTCAAGATAACTTCGCTTCACGTAGAGGTTGGGCCCGCAAACCGAGGGCGTGGGGCTTGTGACCAGGTCTCCGTCGCTCCGGTGCCCATAACTTTTAATCCGTAAAGAGTTACGCGGCGCACAGCATACCGTTGGAAATCTCTCCCAGAGCTCTATGGTGGGCGCCGCAAGCCTGCTCGGCCGCGCCTATTTTCGGAGCCCAAAATCGAAAGTTTTCATCAGTTTTGGGCCACTTTTCTTAATTTGCTCTGTTTTTCCATCCCAAATCGTACGTTGTCAGCTGTTAAAAGGACGACAACCTAACTCGCGGGATATTACAGGGCCCTACAACGCGTTGATATCACGTCTTGCGAGGATGCTGCGTTGTTATAGCGGATCGGTTGTCGTTAAGCCCATTGGGCCTTTGGAATGGGTCATGTCTATAGGCTGGGACTGTGAACCGTCAACAAATAAAGGATTTGTGCCCCCAACATGACGGGTGTGATCATACCAGCACTAATGCACCGGATCCCATCAGAACTCCGAAGTTAAGCGTGCTTGGGCGAGAGTAGTACTAGGATGGGTGACACCCTGGGAAGTCCTCGTGTTGCACCCCTCATTTTCAATTTTTTTTGCCCCGGTTTGGGATGCCAAGATACTTTATCCTCCACATTTCTTTTACCGAATCCCACGGCACCTTGGGCAAGACAACACCACTTCACGTAGAGGTTGGGCACGCAAATCGAGGGCGTGTGGCTTGTGACCAGTTCTCCTTCGCTCCGGTGCCTATAACTTTTGATCCGTAAAGAGTTACGCAGAGCACAGCATATTGTTGGAAAGCTCTTCGAGAGCTCTACGACGGGGGCATCAAGCCTGCTCGGCTGTGCCTGTTTTTGGAGCCCAAAATCGAATGTTTTCATCAGTTTCGGACCACTTTTCTACTTTTGCTCTGTTTTTCTGTCCCGGATCGTACGTCGTGAGCTGTTAAAAGGACGACAACCTAACTCGCGGGACATTTGAGGGCCCTACAACGTGTCAATATCACACCTTGCGAGGATGCTGCGTTGTTGAAGCAGATGGGTTGTCGTTAAGCCCATTAGGATTTTTGAATGGGCCATCTCTCTGGGCTGGGACTGTGAACGGTCAACACATAAAGGATTTGTGCACACAACATGTCGGGTGCGATCATACCAGCACTAATGCATCGGATCCCATCAGAACTCTGAAGTTAAGCGTGCTTGGGCGAGAGTAGCACTAGGATGGGTGACCCCCTGGGAAGTCCTCCTGTTGCACCCCTCCTTTTCAATTTTTTTTGCGCTAGTTTGGGTTGCCAAGATACTTTATCCACCACATTTCTATTACCGAATCCCACCGCACCTTGGGCAAGATAGCTTCGCTTCACGTAGAGGCTGGGCCTGCAAACCGTGGGCGTAGGGCTTGTGACCAGGTCTCCGTCGCTCCGGTGCCCATAACTTTTGATCTATAAGGAGTTACGTGGAGCACAACATACCGTTGGAAAGCTCTCCTAGAGCTCTACGACGGGGGCAGCAAACCTGCTCAGCTATGCCTGTTTTCGGAGCCCAAAATTGAACATTTTCATTAGTTTCGGGCCATTTTTATTCTTTTGCTCTGTTTGTTCATCCCGGATCGTACGCTGTGAGCTGTTAAAAGGACGACAACCTAACTCGCTTGATATTGCAGGGCCCTACAACGCGTCGATATCACATCTTGTGAGAATGCTGCATTGTTGAAGGAGATGGGTTGTCGTTAAGCCCATTAGGCCTTTTGAATGGGCCATCTCACTGGGCTGGGATGGTGAACAGCCAACACATAAAGGATTTGTGCCCACAACATGACGGGTGCGATCATTCCAACACTAATGCACCGGATTCCATCGGAACTCCGAAGTTAAGCATGATTGGACAAGGTAGTACTAGGATGGGTTACCCTTTGGGAAGTCCTCGTGTTGCACCCCCCATTTCAATTCTTTTTGCCCCGATTAGGGTTGCCAAGATACTTTATCCTCCACATTTCTATTACCGAATCCCAGGGCACTTTGGGCAAGACAGCTTCGTTTCAAGTAGAGGCTGGGCCTTCAAACCGAGGGCGTAGGGATAGTGACAAGGTCTCCGCCGCTCCGGTGCCCATAACTTTTGATCTGTATGGAGTTACGCGGTGCACAACATATCATTGTAAAGCTTTCCGAGACCTCTACGACTGGGCAGCAAGCCTGCTCGACTGCACACATTTTTGGAGCCCAAAATCAAACGTTTTCATTAGTTTCGGGCTACTTTTCTTCTTTTGCTCTATTTTTTCGTCCTGGATCGTACGTCGTGAGCTGTTAAAAGGACAATAACCTAACTCGTGGGATATTATAGGGCCCTACAACGCGTCGATATCACGTCTTGCGAGGATGCTGCGTTGTTGAAGTAGATGGGTTGTCGTTAAGCCATTGGGCCTTTTGAATGGGCCATCTCTCTGGGTTGGGACTGTGAACCGTCAACACATAAAGGATTTGCGTCCACAACATGACGGGTGCTATCATACTAGAACAAATGCACCGGATCCTATCAGCTCTACGAAGTTAAGCGTGCTTGGGCTAGAGTAGTACTAGGATGGGTGACCCCCTGGGAAGTCCTCGTGTTGCACCCCCCCTTTTCAATTTTTTTTTCCACGGTTAGGGTTGCCAAGATACTTTATCCACCACATTTCTATTACCGAATCCCACAGCACCTTGGGCAAGACAACTTCGCTTCATGTAGAGGTTGGGCCCACAAACCGAGGGCGTAGGGCTTATGACCAGGTCTCCGTCGCTTCGGTGCCCATATCTTTTAATTTGTAAGGAGTTACGCGTCGCACAACATACCGTTGGAAAGCTCTTCGAGAGCTCTTCGACGGGGACAGCAAGCCTACTTAGCTGTGCCTATTTTCGGAGCCCCAAATCTAACGTTTTCAACAGTTTTGGGCCATTTTTCTTCTTTTGCTTTATTTTTTCGTCCCGGATCGTACGTCGTGAGATGTTAAAAGGACGACAACCTAACTCATGGGAAATTAGAGGGCCCTACAACGTGTCGATATCACGTCTTACATGGATGCTGCGTTGTTGAAGCGGATGGGTTGTCGTTAAGCCCATTGGGCCTTTTGAATGGACCATCTCTCTAAGCTGGAATTGTGAACCATCAACACATAACGGATTTGTGCCCTCACCATGACGGGTGCGATCTTACCAGCACTAATGCACCGGATCCCATCAGAACTCTGAAGTTAAGCGTGCTTGGGCGAGAGTAGTATAAGGATGGGTGACCCCCTAGGAAGTCCTCGCGTTGCACCCCCCTTTTCAATTTTTTTTTGCCCCGGTTAGGGTTGCCAAGATACTTTATCCACCACATTTCTATTACCGAATCCCATGGCACCTCGGGCAAGACAACTTCGCTTCATGTAGAGATTGGGCCCGAAAACCGAGGGCGTAGGGCTTGTGACCAGGTCTTGGTCGCTCCGGTGACCATAACTTTTGATCCGCAAGGCGTTATGCAGCGTATAGCATACCGTTGGAAAGCTTTTCGAGAGCTCTACGACGGGGGGAAGCAAGCTTGCTCGGCTGCGCCCAATTTTGGAGCCCAAAATTGAACGTGTTCATCAGTTTTGGGCCACTTTTCATCTTTTGCTCTATTTTTCCGTCCCGGATCGTACGTCGTGAGCTGTTAAAACGAAGACAACCTAACTCACGGGACATTAAACGGACCTACAATGCCTCGCTATCACGTCTTGCGAGGATGCTGAGTTGTTGAAGTGGATGGGTTGTTCTTAAGCCCTTTGGGCTTTTTGAATAGGCCATCTCTTTGGGATGGGACTGTGAACCGTCACCACATAAAGGAATTGTGCCTCCAACATGACGGATGCGATCGTACCAGCACTAATGCACCGGATCCCATCAGGATTCTGAAGTTAAGCGTGCTTGGGCGGGAGTAGTACTAGGATGGGTGACCCCCTATGAAGTCCTCGTGTTGCACCCCCCCTTTTCAATTTTTTTTACCCCGGTTAGGGTTGCCTAGATACTTTATCCACCACATTTCTATTACCGAATCCCACGGCACCTTGGGCAAGAAAACTTTGCTCCACGCAAGGGCTAGGCCCGCAAACCGAGGGCATGGGGCTTGTGACCAGGTCTCCGTCGCTCCAGTGCACATTACTTTTGATGTGTAAGAAGTTATACGTCGCAAAGTATACCGTTGGAAAGCTCTCCGAGAGCTCTACGACTGGGGCACAAGCTTGGTCAGCTGCGCCTATTTTCGGAGCCTAAAATCGAACGTTTTCATCAGTTTCGGGCCAATTTTGTTCATTTGCTCTATTTTTCCATCCCGGACCATACGTCGTGTGCTATTAAAAGGACGACAACCTAACTCGCTGGATATTACAGGGCACTACAACCCGACGACATCACGTCTTACGAGGATGCATCGTTGTTAAAGCGGATGGGTTGTCGTTAAGCCCACTAGGCCTTTTGAAAGCCCACTAGGCCTTTTGAAAGGGCCATCTCTCAGGGTTGGGACTGTGAACCATCAACACATAAAGGATTTGTGCCCTCAACATGACGGGTGGAATCATACAAGCACTAATGCACCGGATCCCATCATAACTCCGAAGTTAAGCATGCTTGGGCGAGAGTTGTACTAGGATGGGTGACACCTTGGGAAGTCCTCATGTTGCACCCCTGTTTTTAATTTTTTTTGCCCTGGTTAGGGTTGCCAAGATACTTTATCCACCACATTTCTATTACGAATCCCACGGCACCTTAGGCAAGACAACTTCGCTTCACGTAGAGGCTGGGCCCGCAAACCGAGGACGTAGGGCTTGTGACCAGGTCTCCGTCCCTCCGGTGCACATAACTTTTGATCCGTAAGGAGTTACACAGTGCACAACATACCGTTGAAAGATCTCCAAGAGCTCTACGATGGGGGAAGCAAGCCTGCTCGGCTGCGCCCGTTTTTAGAGCCCAAAATCGAACGTTTTCCTCAGTTTTGGGCACTTTTCTTCCTTCGCTCTGTTTTTTCATCCCAGATCGTACATCGTCAGTTGTTAAAAGGATGACAACCTATCTCGCGGGACATTAGAGGACCCTGCAGTGCGCCGATCTCACGTCTTGCAAGGATATTGCATTGTTAAAGCGGATGGGTTGTCGTTAAACCCATTGGGCCTTTTGAATAGGCCATCTCTCTGGGGTGGGACTGTGAATCGTCAACACATAAAGGATTTGTTCCCACAACATGACGGGTGCGATCATACCACCACTAATGCACCGGATCCCATCAGAACTCTGAAATTAAGCGTGCTTGGGCGAGAGTATTACTAGGATAGGTGACCCCTTGGGAAGTCCTCGTGTTGTACCCCCCCTTTTCAATTTTTTTTAGCCCAGTTAGGGTTGCCAAGATACTTTATCCACCACATTTCTATTACTGAATCCCATGGCACCTTGGGCAAGACAACTTCACTTCAGGTAGAGGCTGGGCCCGCAAACCGAGGGTGTGGGGCTTGTGACTATGTCTCCGTCGATCCGGTGCCCATAACTTTTAATGCGTAAGCTGTTAGGTGACGAACAACATAACGTTGGAAAGCTCTCCTAGAGCTCTACGACGGGGGCAATAAGCCTGCTCAGCTATGGCTATTTTTGGAGCCCAAAATCGAACATTTTCTTCAGTTTCGCACCATTTTTCTTCTTTTGCTCTGTTTTTTTGTCCAGTATCGTACACCGTGAGCTCTTAAAAGGACGACAACCTAACTCGCGGGATATTATAGGGCCCTACAATGCATCGATATCACATCTTGCGAGAATACTGCGTTATTGAAGCAGATGGGTTGTCGTTTAGCCCATTAGGCTTTTTGAATGGGCCATCTCTCTGGGCTGGGACTGTGAACGCTCAACACATAAGGGATTTGTGCCCACAATATGACGGGTGCAATCATACAAGCACTAATGCACCGGATCCCATCAGAACTCCGAAGTTAAGCGTGCATGGGCGAGAGTAGTACTAGGATGGGTGACCCCCTAGGAAGTCCTCATGTTGCACCCCCCATTTTCAATTTTTTTTGCCTCGGTTAGGGTTGCCAAGATACTTTATCCTCCACATTTGTATTACCCAATCCCACGGCACCTTGGGCAAGACAACTTCGCTTCAAGTAGAGGCAGGGCCCGCAAACCGAGGGCGTGGGACTTGTGACCAGGTCTATATTGCTCCGGTGCCCATAAATTTTAATTCGTAAGGAGTTACGCGGCGCACAACATATCGTTGAAAAGCTCTTCGAGAGCTCTACGACGGGGGCAACAAGACTTCTCGGCTGCGCCTATTTTCGGAGGCCAAAATCGAACAATTTCATCAGTTTTGACCCAATTTCCTTCTTTTGCTCTGTTTTTCAGTCCCGGATCGTACGTCGTGAGCTGTTAAAAGGACGACAACCTTACTCGCAGGATATTACATAGACCTACAACTCTTCGATATCACGTCTTACGAGGATGCTGCGTTGTTGAAGCGGATGGTTTGTCGTTAAGCCCATTGGGCCATTTGAATAGGCCATCTCTCTAGGCTGGGACTGTGAACCGTCAACACATAAAGGATTTGTGCCCTCCACATGACGGGTGCGATCATACTAGCACTAATGCATCGGATCCCATCAGAACTCCGAAGTTAAACATGCTTGGGTGAGCGTAGTACTAGGATGGGTGACCCCTTGGGAAGTCCTCGTGTTACACCCCGCTTTTCAATTTTTTTTGCCCCGGTTAGGGTTGCCAAGATACTTTATCCACCACATTTCTATTACCGATTCCCACTACACCATGGGCAAGACAACTTCACTTCACGTAGAGGTTGGGCCTGCAAACCGAGGCCGTAGGGCTTGTGACTAGGTATCCGTCGCTTCAGTGCCCATAACTTTTGATCCGTAAGGAGTTATGCGGCGCACAACATACCGTTGGAAAGCTCTCCTAGAGCACTTCGATGGGGGTAACAATCATGCTTAGCAGTGCCTGTTTTCAAAGCCCAAAATCAAATGTTTTCAATAGTTTCGGGTCACTTTTCATCTTTTGCTCTGTTTTTTTGTCCCAGATCATACATCATGAGCAGCGAAAAGGATGACAAACTAACTAGTGGGACATTAGAGGGCCCTACAACGCGTTAATATCACGTCCTGTGAGGATGCTGCATTGTTGAAGTAGATGGGTTGTCGTTAAGCCCATTGGGCCTTTTGAATGGGCCATCTCTCTGGGCTGGGACTGTGAACCGTCAACACATTAAGGATTTGTGCCCTCAACAAGATGGGTGCAATCATACCAGCACTAATGCATTGGATCCAATCAGAATTCAGAAGTTAAGCGTGCTTGGGCGAGAGTAGTACTAGGATGGTTGACTCCTTGGGATGTCCGCGTGTTACACCCCTCTTTTTCAATTTTTTTTGCCCGGTTAGGGTTGCCAAGATACTTTATCCACCACATTTCTATAACCGAATCCAACGGTACCTTGGGCAAGACAACTTCGCTTAACGTAGAGGTTGGGCCCGCAAACCGGGGGCGTGGGGCTTGTGACCAGGTCTCTGTCACTCCGATGCACATAACTTTTAATCCGTATAGAGTTACGCGGTGCACAGCATACTATTGAAAAGCTCTTCGAGAGCTCTACGACGAGGGCAACAAACCTGCACAGCTGCGCCTATTTTTGGAGCCCAAAATCAGACATTTTCATCAGTTTCGGGCCATTTTCCTTCTTTACCTCTATTTTTCAGTCTCGGATCATAAGTCGTGAGCTGTTCAAAGGACGACAACCTAACTCGCGGGATATTACACGGCCCTACAACTCTTTGATATCACGTCTCACGAGGATATTGCTTTGTTGAAGCGGATGGGTTGTCGTTAAGCCAAAATGGCCCATCTCTCTAGGCTGGGACTATGAACCATCAACACATAAAGGATTTGTGCCCTCCACATAATGGGTGCGATCATACCAGCACTAATGCACCGGATCCCATCAGAACTCCGAAGCTAAGCGTGCTTGGGCGAGAGTAGTACTAGGAAGGGTGAACCCTTGGGAAGTCCTCGTGTTGCATCCCCTTTCAATTTTTTTTGCCCCGGTTAGGGTTGCCAAGATACTTTATCCACCACATTTCTGTTATCAAATCCCACGGCACCTTAGGCAAGACAACTTTGCTTCATGTAGAGGCTGGGCCCGCAAACTGAGGGCATAGGGCTTGTGACCAGGTCTCCGTCGTTTCGGTGCCCATATCTTTTGATCTGTAGGGAGTTACGCGTCGCACATCATATCGTACGAATGCTTTTCGAGAGCTCTTCGACGGGGGCAGCAAGCCTGCTTAGTTGTACCTATTTTTGGAGCCCTAAATCAAACGTTTTCAATAGTTTCGGGCCATTTTTCTTCTTTTGCTCTATTTTTTCATCTCGGATTGTACGTCGTGAGCTGTTAAAAGGATGACAACGTAACTCGCGGGATATTAGAGGGCCCTACAACGCGTCGATATCACGTCTTACAAGGATGTTGCATTGTTGAAGCGAATGGGTTGTCGTTTAGCCCATTGGGCCTTTTGAATGGGCCATCTCTCTGAGCTGGGACTGTGAACTGTCAACACATAAGGGATTTGTGCCCTTAACATGACAGGTGTGATCATACCAGCACTGATGCACCGGATCCCATCAGAACTCCGAAGTTAAGTGTGCTTGGGTGAGAGTAGTATTAGGATGGGTGACTCCTAGGGAAGTCCTCGTGTTGCACCCCCATTTTCATTTTTTTTGCCCCGGTTAGGGTAGCCAAGATACTTTATCCACCAAATTTTTATTACCGAATCCCACGGCACCTCGGGCAAGACAACTTCGCTTCACGTAGAGACTGGGGCTGCAAACCGAAGGCGTAGGGCTTGTGACCAGGTCTCTGTCGCTCCAATGCCCATAACTTTTGATCCGTAAGGAGTTACGCGGCGCACAACATACCGTTGGAAAGCTCTCCGAGAGCTCTACCACGGGGGCAGGAAGCCTACTCGGCTGCATCCATTTTTGGAGCCCAAAATCGAATGCTTTCATCAATTTCGGGACATTTTTCTTCTTTTCCGCTGTTTTTTCATCCCGGATCGTACGTCGTGAGCAGTTAAAAGGACGACAACCTAACTCGCGGGACATTAGAGGGCCCTACAATGCGTCGATATCACGTCTTGTGAGGATGTTGAGTTGTTGAAGTGGATGGGTTGTTGTTAAGCCTATTGGGCTTTTTGAATAGGCCATCTCTCTGGGATGGGATTGTGAACCATCAACACATAAAGGAATTGTGCCTCCAACATGACGGGTGCGATCATACCAGCACTAATGCACCGGATCCCATCAGGACTCTGAAGTTAAGTGTGCTTGGGCGAGAGTAGTACTAGTATGGGTGACCCCGTGGGAAGTCCTCGTGTTGCACCCCCCCTTTTCAATTTGTTTTACCCGGTTAGGGTTGCCAAGATACTTTATCCACCATATTTCTATTACCGAATCCCACGGCACCTTGGGCAAGACAACTTTGCTTCACGTAGAGGCTGGGACGGCAAACCGACGGCGTGGGGCTTGTGACCAGGTCTCCGTCGCTCTAGTGCCCATTACTTTTAATCCGTAAGGAGTTACCTGACGCACAACATACCGTTGGAAATCTCTCCGAGAGATCTCCGACGGGGGTAGCAAGCCTACTCAGCTGCTCCTATTTTTGGAGCCCAAAATCGAACGTTTTCATCAGTTTTGGGCCACTTTTCTTCTTTTACTCTGTTTTTCTATCTCGGATCGTACGTCGTGTGCTGTTAAAAGGACAACAACCTAACTCGCTGGATATTACAGGGCCTTACAACCCGATGAAATCACGTCTTACGAGGATGCTGCGCTGTTAAAGCGGATGGGTTGTCGTTAATCCCACTGGGCCTTTTGAAAGGGCCATCTCTCAAGGCTGGGACTGTGAATCGTCAACACATAAAGGATTTGTGCCCTCAATATTTCGGGTGGAATCATACAAGCACTAATGCACAAGATCCCATCATAACTCCGAAGTTAAGCGTGCTTGGGCGAGAGTAGTACTAGGATGGGTGTCCCCTTGGGAAGTCCTCGTGTTGCACCCCCCTTTTCAATTTTTTTTGCCCTGGTTAGGGTTGCCAAGATACTTTATCCACCACATTTCTATTACCGAATCCCACGGAACCTTGGGCAAGACAACTTCGCTTCACGTAGAGACTGGGCCCGCAAACCGAGGGTGTAGTGCTTGTGACCAGGTCTCCGTCCCTCCGGTGCACATAACTTTTGATTTGTAAGGAGTTACACGGTGCACAACATACCGTTGAAAGATATCCAAGAGCTCTACGATGGGGGAAGCAAGCCTGCTCGGCTGCGCCCGTTTTTAGAGCCCAAAATCGAACGTTTTCCTTAGTTTTGGGGACTTTTCTTCTTTTGCTCTGTTTTTTCATCCCGGATCGTACGTCGTCAGTTGTTAAAAGGACGACAACCTATCTCGCGGGACATTAGAGGTCCCTACAATGAGTCGATATCTCATCTTGCAAGGATATTGCGTTGTTAAAGTGGATGGGTTTTCGTTAAGACAATTGGCCCTTTTGAATAGGCCATCTCTCTGGGTGGGACTGTGAACTGTCAACACATAAAGGATTTGTGCCCACAACATGACGGGTATGATCATACCAGCACTAATGCACCGGATCCCATTAGAACTCTGAAATTAAGCGTGCTTGGGTGAGAATATTACTAGGATGGGTGACCCACTGGGAAGTCCTCGTGTTGTACCCCCTATTTTCAGTTTTTTTTAGCCCGGTTAGGGTTGCCAAGATACTTTATCCACCACATTTCTATTACTGAATCCCATGGCACCTTGGGCAAGACAACTTCGCTTCACGTAGAGGTTGGGCTCGCAAACCGAGGGCGTGGGGCTTCTGACCATGTCTCCGTCGATTTGGTGCCCATAACTTTTAATCCGTAAGCAGTCACGCGACGCACAGCATACCGTTGGAAAGCTCTCCTAGAGCTCTACGACAGGGGTAATAAGCCTGCTCGGCTCCGGCTATTTTTGGAGCCCAAAATCAAACATTTTCTTCAGTTTCGCGCTATTTTTCTTCTTTTGCTCCGTTTTTTTGTCCCGTATCGTATGTCGTGAGCTCTTACAAGGACGACAACCTAACTTGCGGGATATTACATGGCCCTACAACGCGTCGATATCACGTCTTGCGAGAATGCTACGTTGTTGAAGCAGATGGGTTGTCATTAAGCCCATTAGGCCTTTTGAATGGGCCATCTCTCTGGGCTAGGACTGTGAACGCTCAACACATAAAGGATTTGTGCCGACAATATGACGGGTGCGATCATACAAGCACTAATACACCGGATCCCATCAGAACTCCGAAGTTAAGCATGCTTGGGCTAGAGTAGTACTATGATGGGTGACCCCCTAGGAAGTCCTCATGTTGCACCCCCCATTTTCAATTTTTTTTGCCCCGGTTAGGGTTGCCAAGATACTTTATCCTCCACATTTCTATTACCAAATCCCACGGTACCTTGGGCAAGACAACTTCACTTCACGTAGAGGCTGGGCCCGCAAATCGAGGGCGTGGGACTTGTGACCAAGTCTCTATCGCTCCGGTGCCCATAACTTTTAATCCGTAAGGAGTTACGCGGCGCACAGCATACCGTTGAAAAGCTCTTCGAGAGCTCTATGACGGGGGCAACAAGACTGCTCGGCTGCGCCTATTTTTGGAGCCCAAAATCGAACAATTTCATCAGTTTCGGGCCACTTTCCTTCTTTTGCTCTATTTTTCGGTCCCAGATTGTACGTTGTGAGTTATTAAAAGGACGACAACCTAACTCGCAGGATATTACATGGACCTACAACTCTTCAATATCACGTCTTACGAGGATGCTGTGTTGTTGAAGTGGATGGTTTGTCGTTAAGCCCATTGGGCCATTTGAATGGGCCATCTCTCTGGGCTGGGACTATGAACCGTCAACACATAAAGGATTTGTGCCCTCCACAGGACGGGTGCGATCATACCAGCACTAATGCATCGGATCCCATCAGAACTCTACAGTTAAGCATGCTTGGGCGAGAGTAGTACTAGGATGGGCGACCCCCTGGGAAGTCCTCGTGATGCACCCCCCTTTTCAATTTTTTTTGCCCCGGTTAGGGTTGCCAAGATATTTTATCCACCACATTTCTATTACCGAATCCCACGCCACCTTGGGCAAGACAACTTCGCTTCACATAGAGGTTGGGCCAGCAAACCGAGGCCGTAGGGCTTGTCACTAGGTCTCCGTCGCTCCGGTGCCCATAACTTTTGATCCGTAAGGAGTTATGCGGCGCACAGCATACAGTTGGAAAGCTCTCCTAGAGCACTTCGACAGGGGCAGCAATCATGCTTAGTTGTGCCTGTTTTCGGAGCCCAAAATCGAACGTTTTCATCAGTTTCGGGCTATTTTTCTTCTTTTGCTCTATTTTTTCGTCCCGGATCGTACGTCGTGAGCTGTTAAACGGACGACAACCTAACTCGCGGGACATTAGAGGGCCCTACAAAGTGTCGATATCACGTCCTGTGAGGATGTTGCGTTGTTGAAATAGATAGGTTGTCGTTTAGCCCATTGGGCCTTTTGAATGGGCCATCTCTCTGGGCTGGGACTGTGAACCATCAACACATAAAGGATTTGTGCCCACAACAGGACGGGTGCAATCATACCAGCACTAATGCATCGGATCCAATCGAAACTCTGAAGTTAAGCGTGTTTGGGCGAGAGTAGTACTAGGATGGGTGACCCCCTGGGAAGTCCTCGTGTTACACCCCCATTTTTCAATTTTTTTTGCTCTGGTTAGGGCTGCCAAGATACTTTATCCACCACATTTCTATTACCGAATCCCACGGCACCTTGGGCAAGACCACTTCGCTTAACGTAGAGGCTGGGCCCGCAAACCGAGGGCGTGGGGCTTGTGACCAGGTCTCTATCACTCCGGTGGCCATAACTTTTAATCCATATGGAGTTACACGGCGCACAGCATACCGTTGAAAATCTCTTCGAGAGCTCTACAATGAGGGCAACAAGACTGCATAGCTGCGCCTATTTTCGGAGCCCAAAATCGGACATTTTCATCAATTTCGCGCCATTTTCCTTCTTTTGCTCTATTTTTCAGTCTCAAATCGTATGTCGTGAGCTGTTAAAAGGACGACAACCTAACTCGCGGGATATTACATGGCCCTACAACTCTTCGATATCACGTCTCACGAGGATGTTGCTTTGTTGAAGCGGATGGGTTGTCGTTAAGCCCATTGGGCCATTTGAATCGGCCATCTCTCTAGGCTGGGACTGTGAACCGTCAACACATAAAAGATTTGTGCCCTCCACATGACGGGTGTGATCATACCAGCACTAATGCACCGGATCCCATCAGAACTCCGAAGTTAAGCGTGCTTGGGCGAGAGTAGTACTAGGATGGGTGAACCCCTGGGAAGTCCTCGTGTTGAACCCCCCCTTTCAATTTTTTTTACCCCGGTTAGGGTTGCCAAGATACTTTATCCACCACATTTCTATTACTGAATCCCACGACACCTTGGGCAAGACAACTTCACTTCACGTAAGGGCTGAACCCGCAAACCGAGGCCGTAGGGCTTGTGACTTGGTCTCTGTCGCTCCGGTGCCCATAACTTTTGATCCGTAAGGAGTTACGCGGTGCACAACATACCGTTGGAAAGCTCTCCGAGAGCTCTTCAACGGGGGCAACAAGCCTACTTTGCCTTGCCTATTTTTGGAGCTCAAAATCGAACGTTTTCATCTGTTTCAGGCTATTTTTCTTCTTTTGCTCTTTTTTTTCATCCAGGATCATGCATCGTGAGTTGTTAAAAGGACGACAACCTAACTTGCGGGACATTAGACGGCACTACAACGCGTTGATATCACGTCTTGCGAGGATGCTGCGTTGTTGAAGTGGATGGGTTGTCGTTTAGCACATTGGGCCTTTTGAATGGGCCATCTCTCTAGGCTGGGACTGTGAACCGTCAACACATAAAGGATTTGTGCCCACAACAAGACGGGTGTGATCATACCAGCCCTAATGCATCGGATCCAATCAGAACTCTGAAGTTAAGCATGCTTGGGCGAGAGTAGTACCAGGATAGGTGACCCCCTGGGAAGTCCTCGTGTTGCACCTATCTTTTTCAATTTTTTTTGCTCCGGTTGGGGTTGCCAAGATACTTTATCCACCAAATTTCTATTACCGAATCCCACGGCACCTTGGGCAAGACAACTTTGCTTCACATAAAGGCTGGGCCCGCAAACCGAGAGCGTGGGTCTTGTGACCAGGTCTCCGTCGCTCCGGTGCCCATTACTTTTAGTCCGTAAGGTGTTACGCGATGCACAGCATACCGTTGGAAAGCTCTCCGAGAGCTCTACGACAAGGGCAGCAAGCCGCCTTTGCTGCGCTTGTTTTTGGAGCCCAAAATCGAACATTTTTATCAGTTTCAGGCCATTTTTCTTCTTTTGCTCTATTTTTTTGTCCCGGATCGTATGTCGTGAGCTGTTAAAAGGACGACAACCTAACTCGCGGGATATTACAAGGCCCTACAACTCGTCGATATCACGTCTTACAAGGATGCTGTGTTGTTGAAACGGATGGGTTGTCGTTAAGCCCATTGGGCCTTTTGAATGGGCCATCTTTCTGGGCTAGGACTGTGAACCGTTAACACATAAAGGATTTGTGCCCTCAACATGACGGGTGCGATTATACCAGCACTAATGCACCGGATCCCATCAGAACTCTGAAGTTAAGCGTGCTTGGGCGAGAGTAGTACTAGGATGGGTGACCGCCTGGGAAGTCCTCGTATTATACCCCCCTTTTCAACTTTTTTTGCCTCGTTTAGAGTTGCCAAGATACTTTATCCACCACATTTCTATTACCGAATCCCACGGCACCTTGGGCAAGACAACTTCGCTTCACGTAGAGGCTGGGCCCGCAATCTGAGGGCGTATGGCTTGTGACCAGGTCTCCGTCGCTCTAGTGTCCATAACTTTTGATCTGTAAGGAGTTACGCGGCGCACAACATACCGTTGGAAAGCTCTCCGAGAGCTCTACGATGTAGGCAGCAAGCTTGCTCAGCTATGCCCATTTTTGGAGCCCAAAATCGAACGTTTTCATCAGTTTTGGGCTACTTTTCTACTTTTGCTCTGTTTTTCAGTCCCGGATCGTACGTCGTGAGCTGTTAAAAGGATGACAACCTAACTCGCGGGACATTAGAGAGCCGTACAAGGTGTCGATATCACGTCTTGCGAGGATGCTGCGTTGTTGAAGTAGATGCATTGTCGTTAAGCCCATTGGGCCTTTTGAATGGGCTATTTCTCTGGGCTGGGACTGTGAACCGTCAACACATAAAGGATTTATGCCCACAACATGACAGGTGCGATCATACCAGCACTAATGCACTGGATCCCATCAGAACTCTGAAGTTAAGCGTGCTTGGGCAAGAGTAGTACTAGGATGGGTGACCCCCTAGGAAATCCTCGTGTTGCACCCCCTTTTTCATTTTTTTTTCTCGGTTAAGCTTGCCAAGATGCTTTATCCACCATATTTCTATTACCGAATCCCACGGCACCTTGGGCAAGACAACTTCGCTTCACGTAGAGGTTGGGCCCGTAAACCGGGGGCGTGAGGCTTGTGACCAGGTCTCCGTCGCTCCGGTTGTGAGGCTCGACCTCGATTTACGTGCGATACCTCATTTCATGTGCCCTAACCTAGATTTACGTGCCTTGACCTAGGTTTAAGAATTGTGTTTTGTTTTATGTGCCTGCATTGAATTACGTGCATTCATTTAGGGTTGCGTGCATTTACTTGGGAAATATGCATTCGTCTCGTAGTTCGTGCCTTACCTTGTAATGCGTGCCTAAAACCTAAGAAAGCGTGCCGTCATGCTAATCAAGAAAGCATCTTACACGAAGCACTAGATGATTCATTAATCCTACAAATTCCACTAACTAATATTAAATTGCTAATTCGACCCACTAGAAGACGAAATTGCTCCAAAAGCTAGCCATTCTTATTCTTTATTCCTTATTCTTTTGCACACTCCAAGCACTCAATTAAATAATGCTCAAATAAGACAAAAAATTTAGATTTGAACACAAGCCTGGCCGACCACACGGAGCCTTTGTGCATGCATTGCAATTTCAAAATTTATTCCTAGACATTCTATGACATGTTATGACACAAAACAAAAGAAAAATGGCTCAAAAACCCTACCCAATGCACCCATTCTCGACCCATTCACTTGCCCATGCTAGGTGATTCAAAATTATGCTCCTTGAAGACACAAAAATCTGAATTTTGCAAGCCCTAGGCCGACACATGCCTCAAATCCTTCAATGCTTTTCATTTTTCTTTCATTCTTCTTTCTTTCTCTCATTTTTTTCTCTCACTCTCTCTCAATTCTTCTCTCTCTCTCGGCCCTAGCTGAAATCCTACACTCCATAGCTTGATTTCATCATCCTAAGGTTCATCAAGTCATGCAAGCTACTTAGGAGCTTGACCATGCAAAGCTAGAATGCAAAAGATACGCATGCAAGCTCATTGAACCCTCATTTCGGCTTAGGTGAGTTTGTTAGCTTCCATTTCATTTTCTTTTGTTCTAGCCACTTGCACATACTAAGAACATGGTTACTAAGCTAGGAATTAGAGAAATCTCAAGTTGTCTCTCGGCTAAGCAAGGAAAAAGGTCGACATTGTGCTCCATCAAGAGTTTGTGCATCTTCTTTGTTGTCTTGCTAAGGTGAGGGCTAAAACTTCCTGAAAAGCTTTCAAAAACCACATGCATGCCTTCAAATGTCTATTTTTACCTCTGTACTTGTGATATATGTGTGTACATGAACTTTTGTAAGCATGCATGGCAAGATATTTGGCTAGAATGTGAAGATAGGTAAAATTGCGTATTTGTCAGCTTTCTGTTCTGTTGGAACCAGGTGATTTTGACCAGGTAAATGATGTTGAAAATGCGTAAAAATTAGTATTTGGCTAGTGTTGCCAGTTCTGAGAATTTTTTGTAGAAATAGACCAAAGCTAATTTTGACTCTATGGTCCTCAAAATGGCAAAATATCAAAATGTATCCAAATCTGGAAAATCTGGGAAGATGAAGCAGGTTTTGGCAGATTCACTGTCCTTATAGAACGAACCAGTTTTGAATTAGTAAATGATATCCAAAATGGATGAAATTTGTTATTCTGCTATATTTTTCAGTTCGGGAAATTTTTGTCAGAAATAGACTAAGGCTAAATCTGACCCTAAGGTCCTCAAAAACAACAAGTATTGAAATTTGTGCAAATCTGGACAGTTTTGCGTAGTCTCACGGTTTTGGCTATAACTCTTGAACCCGAACTCCAAATGATGCGAGGTTTGTTTCTGAATTTAGTTCACTACTTAAGATTTAATTTGACATTTTATTCACTGGAATTGGAGATTGTTTGCTTGTCTCAATGATTTTGAGAAAACAGACCATTGCAGTGAGGTTTTCAATTAGGGATTTGCTTTGAAAATTATTGTAACTTTTGTTGTTGTATTAAATGCTTGGGATTGTGATACTTGGATGTTGTGTGGACTGTTTTGGATGCTTGAGGGTGTTTTAATTAATCAATGCATGGCTTGAGTTTAATTACGTGATAACTTAGGGCTTAATCGCACGGGTGAGCATGAAATGAAATCCTAATGACTTGGTAAACTCGCTAAGTGTTGATCCTATGGATATCATGTCTAACTATGTGATTAGTAGGCTGCCCGTAGTTGTCCTTATAGCCCTAAATGTGATTCCGATGATTACATGTTGACAAATAGGCCTTTCTTGCACCCAGTCCCACGTAGATGTCGTTGCATGTTGAATAATCTTATTATTTGATTACGTGAACTTCGAAATGAGTTATATGACTTGATTTACATGCGTTACATGGCTGCCCGTTTAATATTCATATAACTCCATGTGCTTTTCAAGTGAAATTACTTGTCATATCATGCCTCGCGTGTTTTCTTGTCAATGTGAAATCTTATGACTAATCGGAGGCAACCTACTTTGTTGTCCTCCAAATGTGATATATTAAATGTCATAAATGTGCATTGCATACAAGGTTGCAACCTTTTATTCTGGCGTGGTAGCGTTCATGCACACAGGGCAGCATTGGGCTTGCCGGTGCAACCGTGACTACCATTGTCCAATTCCCTCTCTCGCTTGGGGGCTAGACTTCCTCGGAGAGTTGGGTCGTAGGATTTCGGGGTACATCCGGAGTATACCCATTTGGCATGATAAGGGGATGATTTGAAGTCGGCCGCAACAACTGATACTGGAAATGAACTGAGAGTAAAAGCTCACCGTATCCTTTTCACTATGTGTATAAGTACTCTCGCTTGGTTCCTAGAGGACCTCGGGGAGCAAAGATGGGTAATTGTGTTCTTTTACTTTTACATTACATTATGTACTTACTTGTGATGTATGTCATGATTGCAAAAGGGTGTTTTCATAAGTTGAACCGGAAAATGAGTTTCAAAACTTATTTCTCGTTCCCCCTCGCTGAGTTCATAAGGACTCACCCTCTTTTATCATCTCAGGTGAAGAAGACCAGGAATAGGTACCCGAGGACAACGTACCTAATGATGATTCCTTGGAATGATTGCTTGCCCTACGTGCCTTGCTTGACTATAGCCATTTTGTGAACGATATGTTGCTTGAAGACTATTTCATTTCTTATGATGCTTGTTATTGTATTGTAAATGACCCCCGTTGTAATTTGGGGTCTAATTTTGGCTTGTACTGTTCATAACTAGTTAGACACTCTTACGGTCGTTTTTGCTATTGCTACCGGCTAGTATCGTATCTATCACAGGCTTATGAAGTATCAGGTAATGGATTAAGTAAAATGAATCTATCCAATCTTAAGCAGGTACTCATTCTTAAGCTAAGATCAACAGGTACTTTTGTAACAAGGGTCAACAAACAAACGAGACATACTATCATGCTAGGTTGTCAATCAAACGTGACTTCGAGATAACTAGTAGGTGTTTCGATTGGTGATAAATAGAAATCTTAGTTAGAAATGAAATTGAGATTGGAAATTATGAGGCATTTAGAGAATTAGGTCAAACTAAAGAGCCCAAATACAGCCGTTATGCTACCAGTTTTCTAGAGAATTTGTGGAGTTTAGGCTAAATGTTAAGTATTAAACCTTCATGAACGATTAAATACGTGAAATGACTTGAATATTTAGATCACACCCTAGTCTAACCTCTATAGGTCGGGTTGGGGCGTGACACCTTATAGAGATGGTATCATAGCTTAGTTTGCTAACTAGGCATTAGTCGGGTTCAACTCTCGGACCGTAGGTAGAAGCCCTAAAGTAAATATGATGTCTTGTTTATATGTGTGCTAATGTGCTTAATTGCTTTGTGCATTGAATATTATATGCCTTTGTAGACCAAATGTATTATGTGTCATGGACACCGACACGTTAGTGCCCTCAATAATGCATGCATGCGGTTATACTCCTTTCTTCATACATTTGCATGTTATATAACCTTGAATGACTGTTTATACACATAGATAGTTAGGATTAGGACTTTCAGGGAAGTGAATTTGTGCAGGAAGAACGAAAATGGCTCGGTTAGAGATTTCTCGCATCTACACAGGTACTCAATGGATCATATATATTATTGGATATGCACATATATAAAATGCGTAGCAGGTATAAATGTTGAGGTAAAGTTGTCCCCTTATCTTTGGAATGCCCATACCCATACCTGCTCATATGCGCCAATTTTCGGAGCCCAAAATCGAATGTTTTCATCAGTTTTGGGCCATTTTTCTTCTTTTGCTCTATTTTTTCGTCCCGGATCTTACGTCGTGTGCTGTCAAATGGATGACAACCTAACTCACAGGATATTACAGGGCCCTACACCCCGTCGATATCACGTCTTACGAGGATACTGCATTGTTGAAGCGGATGGGTTGTCGTTAAGCCCATTGGGTCTTTTGATTGAGCCATCTCTCTGGGCTGGGACTGTGAATCGTCAACACATAAAGGATTTCTATTACCGAATCCCACGGCACCTTGGGCAAGACAACTTCGCTTTACATAGAGGCTGGGCCCACAAACCGAGGGTGGGGCTTGTGATCAGGTCTCCGTCGCTCCGGTGTCCATTACTTTTAATACATAAGGAGTTAAGCGATGCACAGTATACCACTGGAAAGCTCTCTGAGAGTTTTACAACAGGGGCTGCAAGCCTACTCAGCTGCGCTTGTTTTTGGAGCCCAAAATCGATCGTTTTCATCAATTTTGGGCCATTTTTCTTCTTTTGCTCTATTTTTTCGTCCTTGATCGTACGTCGTGAGTTGTTAAAAGGACAACAACCTAACACGCGGGATATTACAAGACCCTACAACACATCGATATCACGTCTCACAAGGATGCTGCGTTGTTGAAGCGGATTGGTTCTCGTTAAGCCTATTGGGCCTTTTGAATGGGCCATCTCTCTGGGCTGGGACTGTGAACCGTCAACACATAAAGGATTTGTACCCTCAACATGACGGGGGCTATCATACCAGTACTAATGTACCGGATCCCACAAGAACTCCGAAGTTAAGCGTGCTTGGGCGAGAGTAGTACTAGGATGGGTGACCCCCTGGGTTGTCCTTGTGTTGCACCCCTCTTTTCAATTTTTTTGACCCGGTTAGGGTTGCCAAGATACTTTATGCACCACATTTCTATTACCGAATCCCACGGCAACTTGGGCAAGACAACTTCGCTTCACGTAGAGGCTGGGCCCGCAAACCGAAGGCCTAGCGCTTGTGACCAGGTCTCTGTCGCTCCGGTGCCAATAACTTTTAATCCCTAAGGAGTTTCGCGGCGCACAACATACCGTTGGAAAGCTCTCCAAGAACTCTATGACGGGGGCAGCAAGCTTGCTCGACTGCACCTATTTTCGGATCCCAAAATTGAACGTTTTCATCAGTTTTGGGCTATTTTTCTTCTTTTGCTTTGTTTTTTTTTGTGCCGGATCGTACGTCATGTATGGTTAAAAGGACGACAACCTAACTCGCGGGATATGACAGGGTCCTATAACCCGTCACTATCACATCTTACGAGGATGCTACGTTGTTGAAGCGGATGGGTTGTCATTAAGCCCATTGGGCCTTTTGAATGGGCCATCTCTTTGGACTGGGACTGTGAACCGTCAACACATAAAGGATTTGTGCCCTCAACATGATGAGTAAGATCATACAAGAACTAACGAACTGGATCCCATCAGAACTCTGAATTTAAGTGTTCTTGGGGGAGTGTAGTACTAGGATGGGTGACTCCCTGCGAAGAAGTCCTCGTGTTGCACCTCCTTTTCAATTTTTTTTCCCCCGGTTAGGGTTTTCAAGATGCTTTTAAGATTCTTTATCCACCACATTTCTATTAGAATACCATGGCACCTTAGGCAAGAAAACTTCGCTGCACATAGAGGCTGGGCCTGCAAACTGAGGGCGTAGGACTTGTGACCAGGTCTCCGTCGCTCTGGTGCCCATAACTTTTGATCTATAAGGAGTTACGCGGCGCACAGCATACCATTGGAAAGCTCTCCGAGAGCTCTACGATGGATGCGGGATGCCTACTCGCCCGTGCCCTTTTTGGAGCCCAAAATTGAACGTTTTTATCTGTTTCATGCCACTTTTCTACTTTTGTTCTATTTTTTCATCCCGGATCGTATGTCGTGAGTTGTTAAAAGGACGACAACCTAACTTGCGGGAAATTAGAGGGCCCTACAAGGCTTCGATATAACATCTTCCGAGGATGCTGCATTGTTCAAGTGGCTGGGTTGTCGTTAAGCCAATTGGGCTTTTTGAATGGGCCATCTCTTTGGGCTGGGACTGTGAACCGTCAACACATAAAAGATTTGTGCCCACAACATGACGGGTGCGATAATACAAGCACTAATGTACTGGATCCCATCAGAACTCTGAAGTTAAGCGTGCTTGGGCAAGAGTAGTACTAGGATTGGTGACCCCCTGGGAAGTCCTCGTGTTGCACCGCTCATTTTCAATTTTTTTTGCCCTAGTTAGGGTTGCCAAGATACTTTATCCACCATATTTTTATTACCGAATCCCACGGCACCTTGGGCAAGACAACTTCGCTTCACGTAGAGGCTGGGCCCACAAACCGAGGGCGTGGGGTTTGTGACCAGGCGTGCCTCGTTCCGGTGCCCATTACTTTTAATCCGTAAGGCGTTACGCGATGCACAGCATACCGTTGGAAAGCTCTCCGAGAGCTCTACGACGGGGACAGCAAACCTTCTTGGCTACGGCTATTTTCGGAGCCCAAAATCGAACGTTTTCATCAATTTCGGGACATTTTTCTTCTTTTGTTCTATTTTTTCATCCCGGATCGTACGTCGTGTACTGTTAAGTGGACGACAACCTAACTCACGGGATATTACAGTGTCCTACAATTTGTCGATATCACGTCTTAAGAGGATGCTGCGTTGTTGAAGCGGATAGGTTGTCGTTAAGCCCGTTGGGCCATTTGAATAGGCCATCTCTCTGGGCTGGGACTGTGAACCGTCAACATATAAAGGATTTGTGCCCTCCACATGACGGGTGCGATCATACCAGCACTAATGCACCGGATCCCATCAGAACTGCGAAATTAAGTGTGCTTGGGCGAGAGTAGTACTATGATGTGTGACACCCTGGGAAGTCCTCGTGTTGCACCCCCCTTTTCAACTTTTTTTGCCTCGTTTAGAGTTGCCAAGATACTTTATCCACCACATTTCTATTACTGAATCCCACGGCATCTTGGGCAAGAAAACTTCGCTTCACATAGAGGCTGGTCCCGCAAACCGAGGGTGTAAGGCTTGTGACCAGGTCTCCGTCGCTTTGGTGCCCATAACTTTTGATCCGTAAGGAGATATGCAGCGCATAGCATACCGTTGGAAAGCTCTCTGAAAGCTCTACGATAGGGGCAGCAGGCCTGTTCTGTCGTGCCTGTTTTTTAAGCCCAAAATCGAATGTCTTCATCAATTTTGGGCCACTTTTCTTCTTCTGCTCTATTTTTTCATCCCGGATCGTACGTCGTGAGCTGTTAAAAGGACGACAACCTAACTTGCGGAATATTGAGGTCCTTACAACGCGTCGATATCACGTCTTGCGATGATTCTACGTTTTTAAAGCGGATGGGTTGTCGGTAAGCCCATTGGGCCTTTTGAATGGGCCATCTCTCTGGGCCGAGATTGTGAACAGTTAACACATAAAGGATTTGTGCCCACAACATGACGGGTGCGATCATACCAGCACTAATGCACCGGATCCCATCAAAACTCTGAAGTTAAGCGTGCTTGGGTGAGAGTAATACTAAGATGGGTGACCCCCTAGTAAGTCCTCGTGTTGCACCCACCTTTTCAATTTTTTTTGCCCCGGTTAGGGTTGCCAAGATACTTTATCCACCACATTTCTATTACCGAATCCCTTGGCACCTTTGGCAAGACAACTTTGCTTCACATAGAGGTTGGGCTCGCAAACCGAGGGCGTAGGGCTTGTCACCAGGTCTCCGTCGCTATGGTGCCCATAGCTTTTAATCCGTAAGGAGTTACGTGACGCACAACATACCATTGGAAAGCTCTCCGAGAGCTCTACGAGGAGGCAGCAAGCCTGCTCAGTTGCGCCTATTTTCGGAGCCCAAAATCGAACATTTTCATCAGTTTCGGGCCATTTTCCTTCTTTTGCTCTATTTTTTCATCCCGGATCGCACGTCGTGAACTCTTAAAAGGACGACAACCTAACTCGCTAGATATTACAGTGCCCTACAACGCGTTGATATCACCTCTTACGAGAATGCTGCATTGTTGAAGCGGATGGGTTGTCGTTAAGCCCATTGGGCCTTTTGAATTGGCCATCTCTCTGGGCTGGGACTGTGAACGGTCAACACATAAAGGATTTATGCCCACAACAAGACGGGTGCGATCATACCAGCTCTAATGCACCGGATCCCATCAGAGCTCCGAAGTTAAGCGTGCTTGGGCGAGAGTAGTAATAGGATGGGTGACCCCCTGGGAAGTCCTCGTGTTGCACCCCCATTTTCAATTTTTTTGGCCCTGGTTATGGTTTCCAAGATACTTTATCCACCACATTTCTATTACCGAATCTCACGGCACCTTGGGTAAGACAACTTCGCTTCACGTAGAGGTTGGGCTCGCAAACCGAGGGCGTAGGGCTTGTGACCAGGTCTCATTTTTCTCTGGTGCCCATAACTTTTGATCTGTAAGGAGTTACGCGGCGCACAACATACCGTTGGAAAGCTCTTTGAGAGCTCTACGCGGGGCAGCTAGCCTGCTTGGCTGTGCCTGTTTTCGGAGCCCAAAATTGAATGTTTTCATCAGTTTCGGGCCACTTTTCTTCTTTTGCTCTATTTTTCCAACCCAGATCGTACGTCGTGAGCCGTTAAAAGGATGACAACCTAACTCACGGGACATTAGAGTGCCCTACAACGCGTCGATATCTCGTCTTGTGCGGATGCTACGTTGTTGAAGCAGATGGGTTGTCGTTAAGCCCATTGGGCCTTTTGAATGGGCCATCTCTCTGGGCTGGGACTGTGAACCATCAACACATAAAGGATTTGTGCCCACAACGTGACAGTTGCAATCATGCCAGCACTAATGCACCGGAACCCATTAGAACTCCGAAGTTAAGAGTGCTTGGGTGAGAGTAGTACTAGGATGGGTGACCCCTTGGGAAATCCTCGTGTTGTACCCCACCTTTTCAATTTTTTTGGCCCCGGTTGGGGTTGCCAAGATACTTTATATGAGACCCCATATTTTGCTTTATCTCGATTTGCGTGAATTGACCTGTTTATGTGCTATATAACTTAGAATGTGATAATTATGTGATTAATACTCCTAATACATGCTAAGTGTGCATTCATGAAATTTTCATCAAAAACAAAATCAGAAATTTTATTGTCGGATATGGTGAATAGTGTTTTTGAACACCTGTCCGCTAAAATTTTTACAGGGGTGCTTTAAACGTTTTAAAACCTAGTCCTCGAGTATTAATAGACTCGTTATTGATTAAAATGTATTTGGAATCGGTTTTGGAATTTTAAAGATTTTTACACTTTTTTTGCAAGAAAACGAGTTTTAAGCCGATTCAGGTGAAACTATTTTAATATAACCTTCTTTGTCGCCTAAAATATAATGTCTAGAATTAATTTAAGTGTTAATTTAATAGGTGAGCAAGAAAACTCAAGAAATGAATTAAAAGACTAGAAAAACAACTAAAGGACTAATAAACTAACTTTGACTTTGCATTTTTTTAATTGACCAAGCTTTTATATTCATAATATCATCAACACACAGTAAACATAACACAAAACACACTCATCAACACACACAAAGGGCCGAGAGGTTCAAGGGAGAAAAAGAGAAAGAATTTTCAAGGTTTTCAAAGCATTTTTTCATAGAAAAACCTAGTTTTTGTCCATAGAACTTCGTGCCGAGTTGGATTCCGCTTGTTGGGCACGCATTGCACATATATCTAGGCTTATATCGCATCAAAGGTGAGAGAAAAATTCTAGATCTCAAAACTCTTTTTTTTTGTTTTTGCTCATAACTGCATTTTGAACCGTTAGAATGTTAATTTGAAGTTATATTATTGATCAGTGCGTGCTAGGGATCGTTTATGTGTATTACTACGAGATTTGAGCCATTGTAGCGAAATTATTTATTTTCGCGTATTTAAAGTTGATAGATTGGCTATTTGAGGATTATCTTGAGTTGTTGTTGTTGGAATCGATTGCCGTCGATTTCTAAAAGTTTGTTAATTACGTGGTAACGCCGTTATAATGCCGAATTTTCGATTGCGATGTTTGGGTGAAAATCCAGAAATTTCAGCGTAGGTGCCTTGAGGTTTTAGGGTTGTTTGGCTTGATTTTCATGTGTCTTCATTGGTTTCCGAGAGGGCTAATGTAGTTGATTGAATGGGTGAGTGTTTGAAAATGATTTGGAGTTGTTTGGATTAGTAGAATGTAAGATATGATTATTTGAAGTTTAGGTTGTCTTTCTTTAAATTGTTGAATTGAGCCTTTAGATGATTGGGTGGTGTTTGAGTGATTGAATTGTGAGTTGTTGATGGTTAGATTAGGGTTAGATTACGTGTTTAATGCATGTTAAGTTGGATGGCCTACTTTGTCATCTAACTTAGTTAATTGTTGTTTAATTAAATATTGATGTTATATTGATGTTATATTGATGATTATATTGATGGAAATGGATGATTATTGATGATTATTGATTGATGATTGATGAACCGGGAGATAGACAGTACTGCTAGACTGTCATCTTGTGAATGATGTTTATTATTATTGTTGAGTCTTGGTATGTGTGTGCCACCTCTCGGGCAGCGTCGGGCTGTCGGGTTGATAACGGCATGACTACCAGAGACTACTTCCATCTCACATAACGGAGGTGTCATGGAGGGAGAGGCTAGTGAGGTACCTCGGGTGCGTGAGTAATGGGGAGTTATAAGAAGAATTGTTGATATCGTGATGGCATATGGAGCTACACCAAAATGAGTGTCCTTTATTGATTGGTCATTATAGTTATGTGTTTATATTGTATTGATGTTTATTTACGTGTTTACTGCTCAAAGGATCATATCCAAGGAGTATATTAAATACTGTTAGAGATCTATCGGATCCTCACTGAGCTTGTTTATATAAGCTCACTCTCTATTATTGCATGCATACAGGTGTCCTTGAGCAAGATTACGGGTACGTGCCTCCAGAAGGTGATAATGTGCCGTATGTGGACGAGTCCTATGTGCCAAAGTCTTGTCCTTGATGCTTGAGATGTTGTATACTCTATTATCTTGTATATTAAACTAGTTGTCTTTTATTTTCCTTGGAATTTATGATGTATAAGTTGTAGTAAAGATAATGAACTAAATGATGCTAACTTAGTAGTCTTTCTTTTGTTATGATCTAGGTTGCTAAGTTGGTTTTTAATCTATTTTGATATGTATGTTAAAGTTAAGGTTATGTTGGAAAGGAGGCGTATAACTATGAATGGATTGTCTAAGGATGATTGTTGTATAATATGGTTATGTTGTATGTTGTTAATGGTATTGAGGAATTGATTGTTGTTTGGTTGAGAAGTTTGATTGTATGATGTTCTGAGAGGTTGGTTTAGAGCCTCGGTGTCTTTATTACTGTCGCTATACTACCAAAATTTTGTTGCGTCCTGACTGATCGTAGGTGGGGTCGAGTTGGGACGTGACATTTAAGTGGTATCAGAGCGCATGTTAGCTGTTAGCGGGGGTATTCTCGGAATGTGGGTAATGGTCTTAGCATGAAAATATGTATGAAGTGAAAGGAAAGTGAACTATGTGTTAATATGGTTAAGTGATTAAGTGATTATGTGATTATGTGATTAATTTGTTTATGTGATTGATACTTAAGTGATTTATGTGTTTATGTGAATTGTTGCTTATTTGCTAATAACTATATATAGCCTATTTACGTGCTATAACCTGTGCTAACTCTTTGATTAGTAGAATGACGGGTAGATCGAGGACCAGAGGTAGGCCTAAGATGACTGATGAGATTTCGAGAAATGTGGCACCAAGCCAAGTTAGGGATGAAGATCGTATAGGTGCAGCTTTTGATAGGATGAACGAGATCATGGCCAGTCAGGCATAGTTACTGGCAGGGCAGGCTGCCCAAAATCAGGCATTGCAGAATCAGTTGTTGAATGCACAAGGTGGGTACCACGGTCATGGTACACTGAAAGAGTTTTTAGGGTATTATCCATCGCGGTTTCAGGGGGAGCCGGATGACAGGAAGGCTAAGGCGTGGATTAGCAAGGTGGAGAAGATTTTTGACCCTCTTGATTATACCGATGAGCGGAAGGTCACTTTTGTCGTGTACATGCTAGATGATGAGGCAGAAGAATGGTGGCGCACGGTGAAAACTAGCTGGGAGACTCACGATATTCCGTATGTTTGGGATACCTTTCTGTTAGCTTTCCGGGCAAAATATGTCCCGGGGATCGCGAGGGAACGGAGAGAGGCAGAGTTTCTAGCCTTAGTGCAGGGAGATACTTCATGGCTCAGTATGAGGCCACTTTTACTAGGTTGTCCCGGTATGCACCAGAGTATGTGGCTAACGAGGAACGTAAGACTTGTAGATTCATGTTGGGGTTGAGGCCCGAGATTCAGGATGCGATGGCCCTGAATCGGTATGATATACTTATGGAGGCCTTTGATGCAGCTTCTAGACTAGAGAAGAGAAAGGGAGAACATATTGTATCTAGCCAGCCTAGCAAGAGGCCCTTCCAGCCGCAGGGTCAGCAGGGAGTGTATAGGCCTCCCGTACAGCAGGGTGTGTACAGGACGCCAGTTCAGCAGGGTTCTTACAGACCGCAGGGTCAGCAGAGTTATTATCGACCTCAGTTTCAGTAGGGGTCCTATCAGGTTTAGTCCCAGTACATGCCAGCCCAGACTCAGGGTCAATACAGGCCTAGTTTTGTTAGACCTCAGCAGCAGGCTGGGACAGTTGTTTCTTCAGCTTCTGGTTCTTCCAGGGGCAGTGTCAGTGCATCATCGCCGCAGTGTACTTACTGCAAGCGCCAGGGCCATGTAGAGGCCGACTGCAGAGTAAAGTCAGGGGCTTGTTTGGGGTGCCGTAGGAATCAGCATAGGGCGAGGGATTGCCCTAGATATCAAAGGACTGACGGTCGGGCAACGACTCAGGGTTATCAGGGTCGACCTGCGGGCAGTGCACCTCAGCAACAGCGGGTTCAGGCTCGGGCCTATGCAGTTGACTTGGAGGAGATGCCTGAGGAGACTGCAGTTGTGGAAGGTAACTTTCTTATACTTGATGGACTTGATAAAGTGTTGATTGATTCTGGTCTATGCATTCTTTCATTACTCCTGCTTGTGTGCAACGTGTTAATGTGCAACCTGAAAGACTGCCTTATGTGGTTGAGATTAGTACATCTTTCACTGATAAGTATATTACTGGCTTAGTATGTAAGGATTGTATAATTCATGTTAAGGGGTATAACTTTCCTTCAGACCTTATCTTATTTCCTATCCGGGGGTATGATGTTATCTTAGGTATGGATTGGCTTTCTAAGTATGATGCTCAGTTGAACTGTAGAATGAAGGTAGTACAGTTTCGTTTGCCAGATCAGCCAGTAGTTGAGGTAGTAGGGAACCGGGGTGCTAAGATGAGTTTTGTTATCTCAGCAACTAAAGCCGTTAAGTTGGTGAGTAAGGGGTGTTCGGGTTATTTAGCTTATTTGATCAACAAGCCATCTGATAAGCTACAGTTGGAGGAAGTTCCTATTATTCGGGAATATCCTAATATATTTCCCGAGGAGTTTCCAGGGTTACCGCCAGAGAGGGATGTGGAGTTTGTGATTAATCTTGTTCCCGGTACTCAACCTATTTCTAAATCAGCGTACCGGATGGCACCAGCTGAGTTAAAGGAGCTGAAAACTCAGTTGCAGGATTTAATAGAGAAGGGTTTCATTCAGCAGAGTTATTTACCTTGGGGAGCTCCTGTTTTATTTGTGAAGAAGAAGGATGGTCCCTTGAGGTTATGCATTGACTATTGTGGTTTGAATCTGGTAACTGTCAAGAACAAGTATCCTTTGCCACTGATTGACGAGTTGTTTGATCAACTTCAGGAAGCCAAAGTCTACTCTAAGTTTGACTTGAGGCAGGGGTATTATTAGCTTCGGATTCACACGGAGGATGTTCCAAAGTCTGCCTTCAGGACCCGGTACGAGCATTATGAGTTTGTAGTTATGCCCTTTGGATTAACTAATGCACCGGCAGCATTTATAGATCTTATGCATCGGGTTTTTCAGCCGTATTTGGACCAGTTCGTGGTGATCTTTATTGATGATATCTTGGTTTATTCTAAGTTTGAATTGGAGCACGAGCAACATCTACGGCTTGTCTTACAGAAGCTGCAGGAGCATCAGTTGTTTGCAAAATTCAACGAATGTGAATTTTGGCTGCAACACATATCTTTTCTTGGCCATGTTATCACACAGAGCGGTATTTCTGTAGATCCCACTAAGATTGAGTCGGTGATGTCTTGGAAACATCCGGAGAATGTTTATGAGGTTCGTAGCTTTCTTGGCTTGGCGGGTTATTACCGTAGGTTTGTCAAGGACTTTTCTAAGATTGCAGGGCCACTTTCTAAGTTAACTCAGAAACATACTAGCTTTGTTGGGATGAGAAATGCGAGAGTGGATTTCAGGAGTTGAAAAAGAGGTTGACTACTGCTCCAGTACTTGTTCTACCAGAGGGGACCAACAATATGGTCATTTACAGCAATGCATCCAAGGAGGGCTTGGGATGTGTTCTTATGCAAAATGGTCGGGTTATTGCCTATGCTTCTAAAAAGTTGAAGCCTTATGAGGTGAACTATCCGACTCATGATCTTGAGTTGACAGCTATTGTTTTCGCACTTAAAAAGTGGCGTCATTATTTGTGGGGCAGTAAGTTCGAGATTTTCACTAATCATAAGAGTCTTAAGTATTTATTCTCACAGAAGGAGTTGAATATGCTTCAACGGAGGTGGATGGAAATTCCCAGAGATTATAATTGTTCTATCAGCTATCTACCTGGGAAGGCAAATGTTGTGGCAGACGCTCTTAGCCGTAAGGCGAGTGTATCTTGTTTGGTTGTCAAGAAGTGGGAGGTTCTTGAGGAATTTACTTATTGGAGACCGGAGTTGACTCAGGTTGGGGTGATGTGTTCACATCTCCGTATTCAGCCTTTATTGTTGTCTCAGATCAGAGAAGCTCAGCAACTTGATGTTAAACTTCAGAAGATCAAGGATCAGATCACGGATGATCAGTCTGACTTCAAAGTGCACGAGGATGGTATTCTTCGGTTTCGAAACAGGGTTTGAGGCAAGGTATTCTGGAGGAGGCTCATAATTCTAAGTAAACCATTCATCTTGGTGGAAAGAAGATGTATCGGGACTTGAAGCAACATTACTGGTGGAATAATATGAAGAGATAAGTTGCTTAGTTCGTGTCTAGATGTTTGACTTGTCAGCTAGTGAAAGCCGAGCATCAATGACCTACAGGTTTGCTTCAGCTGTTGGCTATACCATAGTGGAAATAGGAGCATATTACAATGGACTTCGTCACTAGTTTGACGAAGATAGCTCACTTTATTTCGATGCAGATAGGAGATGAAGTTACAAAGTTGATGAATCTTTATTTGGATCAGATTGTTAGACTTCACGGGATTCTATCTAGTATTGTCTCAGATCAAGATCCTCGATTTACTTCTCGTTTGTGGGAGAAACTTCAGGAGACTTTGGGTACTCAGCTTAACTTCAGTACAACGTATCATCCACAGACCGACGGTCTATTTGAGAGGACTATTCAGATTCTGGAAGATATGCTTAGAGCTTGTGTTCTGGACTTCCGGAAGAACTGGGAGAAACATCTACCACTTGCCGAGTTTGCCTATAACAATAGTTATCAAGCTA
Organism: Ehretia macrophylla; assembly: GCA_037974665.1. NCBI lineage: Eukaryota > Viridiplantae > Streptophyta > Magnoliopsida > Boraginales > Ehretiaceae > Ehretia > Ehretia macrophylla. The sequence goes on along the minus strand of CM075770.1, from coordinate 80,457,489 downwards.
CTATTGGGATGACACCTTTTATAGCTCTTTACGGTCGTAAGTGCCATTCACCTTTGTATTGGGATGAAGTAGGGGAGATGAAGACTGTTGATCCGACTATTATGCCAGAGCTTCTAGAGAAGATTGAGAATGTTCAGTTGATCAGGCAGAGAATGCTTACAGTGCAGAGCAGATTCAAGAGTTATGCTGATAAGCGTCGTCGGGACTTGGAGTTTGCAGTTGGAGATCGAGTTTTCTTGAGATTGTCTCCTCGAAAGGGGTTTGCTCGTTATGGTAAATGTGGTAAGCTGAGTCCGAGGTTTGTAGGGCCGTTTGAGATTACTGGCAGAGTTGGTAACTTAGCATATCGGTTGGCTTTACCGGAGAATTTCTCTAATGTCCACGATGTATTTCACGTGTCTAATTTGTGAAAATATAATCCGGATCCTTCACATATTCTTGAGCCAGAGCCGTTACAGCTTCGTGAGAATCTGATTTATGACCAGCGACCGATTCGTATTCTTGATCAGATGGAACGAGAGTTGAGGTCGAAGAAGATTCCGATGGTCAAGGTGTTGTGGAAGCATCATGGTATCGAGGAAGCTACTTGGGAGAGGCGAGATCAGATGCAGCAGCAGTATCCAGATCTTTACCGTTCAGCAAGTAAGAATTTCGGGGACGAAATTTCTTTAAGGGGGGGGGGAGAATGTGAGACCCCATATTTTGCTTTATCTTGATTTACGTGAATTGACCTGTTTATGTGCTATATGACTTAGAATGTGATAATTATGTGATTAATACTCCTAATACATGCTAAGTGTGCATTCATGAAATTTTCATAAAAAACGAAATCAGAAATTTTATCGTTGGATTTGATGAATAGTATTTTTGAACACCTGTCCGCTAAAATTTTTATAGGGGTGTTTTAAATGTTTTAAAACCTAGTCCTCGAGTATTAATAGACCCGTGTTTGATTAAAATGGAATTGGAATCGATTTTGGAAGTTTAAATATTTTTACACTTTCTTTTGCAAGAAAACGAGTTTTTAGCCGATTCGGGTGAAACTATTTTAATGTAACCTTCCTTGTCACCTAAAATATAATGTCTAGAATTCATTTAAGTGTTAATTTAATAGTTGAGCAAGAAATACTCAAGAAATGACTTAAAGACTAGAAAAACAACTAAAGGACTAATAAACTAACTTTCACTTTGCATTTTTTTAATTGACCAAGCTTTTATATGCATAATATCATCAACACACTAAACACAACACAAAACACACTCATCAACACACACAAAGGGATGAGAGGTTCAAGGGAGAAAAAGAGAAAGAATTTTCAAGATTTTCAAAGCAATTTTTCATAGAAAAACCTAGTTTTTGTCCGTAGAACTTCGTGCCGAGTTGGATTCCGCTTGTTGGGCACACATTGCATGCATATCTAAGCTTATATCGCATCAAAGGTGAGAGAAAAATTCTAGATCTCAAAACTCATTTTTATTATATTTTTTCTCATGACTGCATTTTGAACTGTTAGAATATTAATTTGAAGTTATATTATTGATCAGTGCGTGCTAGGGATCGTTTATGTTTATTACTACGAGATTTGAGCCATTGTAGCGAAATTATTTATTTTTGGGTATTTAAAGTTCATAGAATGGCTATTTGAGCATGATCTTGAGTTGTTGTTGTTGGAATCGATTACCGTCGATTTCTAAAAGGTTGTTAATGACGTGGTAACAACGTTATAATACCGAATTTACAATTGCGATGTTTGGGTAAAAATTTGGAAATTTCAGTGTAGGTGCCTTGAGGTTTTAGGGTTGTTTGGCTTGATTTTGATGTGTCTTGGTAGCTTTCCGAGAGGGCTAATGTAGTTGATTGAATGGGTGAGTGTTTGAAACTAATTTGGAGTTGTTTGGATTAGTAGAATGTAAGATATGATTATTTGAAGTTTAGGTTGTCTTTCTTTAAATTGTTGAATTGAGCCTTTAGATGATTGGGTGGTGTTTGAGTGATTGAATTGTGAGTTGTTGATGGTTAGGTTAGGGTTAGATTACGTGTTTAATGCATGTTAATTGGATGGCCTACTTTGTCATCTAACTTAGTTAATTGTTGTTTAATTAAATATTGATGTTATATTGATGTTATGATTATATTGATGTTACATTGATGGAAATTGATGATTATTGATTGATGATTGATGAACCGGGAGATAGGTAGTTCTGCTAGACTGTCTTCCTGTGAATGATGTTTATTATTATTGTTGAGTTTTGGTATGTGTGTGCCACCTCTCGGGCAGCGTTGGGCTATCAGGTTGATAACGGCATGACTACCAGAGACTACCTCCAGCTCGCATGACGGAGGTGTCATGGAGGGAGAGGCTAGTGAGGTACCTCGGGTGCGTGAGTAATGGGGAGTAATAAGAAGAATGGTTGAGATCGTGATGGCATATGGAGCTACACCAAATTGAGTATCCTTTATTGATTGGTCATTATAGTTATGTGTTTATATTGTATTGATGTTTATTTGTGTGTTTACTGCTCAAAAGATCATATCCAAGGAGTATAGTAAATACTGTTAGAGATCTATCGGATCCTCACTGAGCTTGTTTATAAAAGCTCACTCTCTATTATTGCATGCATACAGGTGTCCTTGAGCAAGATTACGGGTACGTGCCTCCAGAAGGGGATAATGTGTCGTATGTGGACGAGTCCTATGTGCCAGAGTCTTGTCCTTGATGCTTGAGATGTTGTATACTCTATTATCTTGTATATTAAACTAGGTGTGATACCCCGAACTTGGCATGTATTCAATAGCATTTAAAGTTCATTTAAATTGCATTTTATTGACCTTTCACCTTCTTTGACCAAACTAGTTGACTTTTCATCTACATTGACCAACTAGGACAATGTGAAAAATTTTGAAATGTTTAATAAAGGGCAAACTTGGGATTAGAAATAAAAAAATGCAATGTTAAGTTAGTCAAATTTTGGGTCAACTTTGAAATTAAATCTGAACCAATTGGGGAAGAGTTAGGTAGCAAATTATATATGGTTGGAAAGCTCTATGAGTCTAGTTTATGAGGGTTCAAACCGTTCGTGAATTGGAGTTTTCTAGAAGAAGTTATGGCCGTTTTCGTGAGGTCGCGCATAGCTGTTTTGGTTTAGCGGGTTGACCGAATTTTGACCTTTGACTTCTTGACATTTTTTTTTTTTAAATAAGCAGAATGTGCACGAAAAAAACAGAGAGAAAAAGGCTTGAAACCATGAGGAAAAGAAGGAGAAAAAAAAAAAGAAAATCTCAACTTCAAATCTTCGATTCTTCGCGTGGGCTTGTGCGGGGTGGTTTCCGAGGCACTCTACGAGGTTTTCCTAGCGTCTAGGAGCGTCTAAGGTGAGGGAAGCATGTTATTTGCGCATTTATACATTGTATATGTTAACTTTGTCAATTTTTAGATTTATCCGTAGATCGTTATTTAAAGCGATTTGATGCTTCTAGAATGTTCCTTAGCATTTGTAGAACATGTATTTATAGCTTTGTAACATTTTCTGCGGTTAAATGTTGTGATTGCAAATTAAATTGTGAAATGAATAGTGTTTTATGAATAGTAAAACCTTGAAACGTTGAAATTGTGCTGTTATGCTTTTTGTTGATGTAAAAACGTGCTAGGTATGCTAGAATACTAAAATGTGTGGTTTGTTTGGGTTGCGTAGTGGAAAAAACGAGAATTAAGCCTTTGGGAAAGTTGGGGTCGTTTTGGTCGACTATTGCGTTTTCTCGTTTTGTGTGTTGGCATTGCTTCGGGAGGCCATGGAAGCACTTTTGGTGTGATTATGGCATTGGTTGGGTGTTTGGTTGATATAGTTATAGTTCAAACGAGAAAGGGGGAAATCGGGGCTTTGCGCAAGTTCTAGGGTAAAGTAAGGTTTCGGGGTCTTTAGACATGCCTTATGGTGACCTAGGAGGGTTGGCGAAGTCGGTTTCTAGAACTCTTGGCTCGTTTGGAAATGGTAGCATTTTGATAGTTGGGGCCGATTTGTGTTTTTGTGTGTTTTCTTGTCTTTATGCTTATAGAATGTTTAGAATTACTTGGAATACTTGTTTGAGTTGTTTTGGATTGAATTACTTATCAAATTGATGCTATTGCGTGCGAGAGTAACCTACTTTGTTATTCTTTCACGTGTGGCTTTATCGTTTGTTTATCGCCTTGTATCGAGTCTTGCATTGCATAGTGTCTCGCGCGTGAGTGATGGGCCTCTCTGGGTAGCCTTGGGTTGCCAGTGTTGGTTGCTCTAGTTCCGCTGCTATTCCCTTTCTCGCTTGGGTTGCCTCCCAGGGAGATTTGGGTCGTAGGATTGATGGATACTTCCGGGGTATTCCAAACTGGTGTTATAAGGTGGTTTGGGCTAGCGCATCATCGTTAAAGTCATCGGAATCGTGATCGGTACATTACTCGCTCGAGTGAACCATAGCCTTCAAAGTCTGGTATAGCTTTGATTGGTTGTGTTAATGCTTTCTTTAGTTGTTTAATTGTATTGTTGTTTATATTGAATGCCTTTTATTGATTGTATTGCTTAACTGTACCTATTTTCATTGCACGATCTTCTTTCTCTCCAATTCGATATCTGTCTCGCCCACACTGAGTATACATGTTGTGTATACTCACTCCTCACCACCACATTTCAGGAAATGCCCTGTTAGCTGGAAAGTTCGTGATTTCGTGAAAGTCCGTGCTTGAAGAGTTGTCTTGAGTGCCTATGTAACTTGAGTTGTCAAAGTTGTCAAGTTGTATGCTTTTATGTTGTATGTAATTATTGTTAAAAGAAATGTAATATAAATCTAGCTATGTAGTTGGAATGGTTTGATAAGTTAGATTATGTATATAGTTAATGTAGCTTAACTTCAATGCATGGCTGTAATGTCCAAAGGAAAAGAATTAGAATGGCATGATAGTTTATTTTATGCAGTAGCTTTGTATGGTTTAATTGCCTAAATTGAATGTACTTGTCAAAATGAAAAGATAGGTTAGTTTTTAAATTGGAAATGTATGTATACTTGCTGAGTTTAAATTGTTGAGAACCGAGGCTCGGATGGCCTTGAGGAAGTTTTGTATGGTTGGACACGGTGGTGGTCCATTTATATGCTATTACAGGTTTTGCATTTCGCCTATAAATAGGGGAGACTCCGTCCGTTTTCCCTGAAAATTTTGCCCGGGTTTGGTTTGGGTTGTGATTAGTTTGATTGATAGAACTCCCGGTCTCGAGAGGGATCGGGGTGTCACAGTTGTCTTTTATTTTCCTTGGAATTTATGATGTATAAGTTCTAGTAAAGATAATGAACTAAATGATGCTAACTTAGTAGTCTTTCTTTTGCTATGATCTAGGTTGCTAAGTTGGTTTATAATCTATTTTGATAGGTATGTTAAAGTTAAGGTTATGTTGGAACAGAGGCGTATAACTATGAATGGATTGTCTAAGGATGATTGTTGTATAATATGGTTATGTTGTATGTTGTTAATGGTATTGAGGAATTGATTGTCGTTTGGTTGAAGAGTTTGATTGAATGATGTTTTGAGAGGTTGGTTTAGAGCCTCGGTGTCTTAATTACTATCGTTATACTACCGAAATTCCATTGCGTCCTGACTGATCGTAGGTGGGGTCGAATTGGAGCGTGACACTTTATCCTCCACATTTCTATTACCGAATCCCATGGCACCTTGGGCAAGACAACTTCGCTTCACGTAGAGGCTGGGCCCGCAAACCGAGGGCGTGGGGCTTGTGACCAGGTCTCTGTCGCTCCGGTGCCCATCACTTTTAATCCGTAAGGAGTTACACGGCGCACAGCATACCGTTGGAAATCTCTCCGTGAGCTCCACGATTGGGGCAGCAAGCCTGCTAGGCTGTGCTCGTTTTTGGAGCCCAAAATCGAACGTTTTCATCAGTTTTGGGATACTTTTCTTGTTTTTCTCTATTTTTTCATCCCGGATCGTACGTCATGAGCTGTTAAAAGGACAACAACCTGACTCGCGGGACGTTAGAGGTCCCTACAAAGCGTCGATATCACGTCTTGCGAGGATGCAGCGTTGTTGAAGCGGATGGGTTGTCGTTAAGCCCACTGGGCCTTTTGAATGGGCCATCTCTTTGGGCTGGGACTGTGAACCGTGAACACATAAAGGATAGCTGCCCACAACATGATGGGTGCGATCATACCAGCACTAATGCACCAGATCTCATTAGAACTCCGAAGTTAAGCATGCTTGGGCGAGAGTAGTACTAGGATGGGTGACCCCTTGGGAAGTCCTCGTGTTGCACCCCTCCTTTTCAATATTTTTTGCCCCGGCTAAGGTTGCCAAGATATTTTATCCACCACATTTCTATTACCGAATCCCACGGCACCTTGGGCAAGACAACTTCGATTCACTTAGAGGCTGGGCCCGCAAACCGAGGGTTTGGGGCTTGTCACCAAGTCTCCGTCGCTCCGATTCCCATAACTTTTAATCCGTAAGGAGTTACACGAGGCATAACATACCGTTGGAAAGCTCTCGGAGAGCTCTACGATGGGAGCTACAATCCTGCTGAGCTGTACTTGTTTTCGGAGCCCAAAATCGAACGTCTTTATCAGTTTCGGGTCATTTTTCTTCTTTTGCTCTGTTCATTCATCCCGGATCGTACGTCGTGAGCTGTTAAAAGGACGACAACCTACCTCGCAAGATATTACAGGACCCTACAACGCGTCGATATCACGTCTTGTGAGAATGCTGCGTTGTTAAAGTGGATGGGTTGTCGTTAAGCCCATTGGGCCTTTTAAATGCGCCATCTCTCTGGGCTGGGACTGTTAACGGTCAACACATAAAGGATTTGTGCCCACAACATGATGGCTATGATCATACCAGCACTAATGCACTGGATCCCATCAGAACTCTGAAGTTAAGCGTGCTTGGGCGAGAGTAGTACTAGGATGGGCGGCCCCTTAGGAAGTCCTCGTGTTGCACCCCCCCTTTTCAATTTTTTTTGCCCCGGTTAGGGTTGCCAAGATACTTTATCCTCCACATTTCTATTACCGAATCCCACGGCACCTTGGGCAAGACAACTTCGCTTCATGTAGAGGCTGGGCCCGCAAACCGAGGTCGTGGGACTTGTGACCAGGTCTCCGTCGCTCCGGTGCCCATAACTTTTAATCCGTAAGGAGTTACGTGGCACACAGCATACCGTTGGAAAGCTCTCCAAGAGCTCTACGACGGGGGCTGCAAGCTTGCTCAGCTGTGCCTATTTTCAGGGCCCAAAATTGAACGTTTTCATTAGTTTTGGGCCAATTTTCTTCTTTTGCTCTGTTTTTCCGTCCCCGATCGTACGTCGTGAGCTGTTGAAAGGACGAAAACCTAACTCGCGGGATATTACTGGGCTCTACAACACGTCAATATCAAGTCTTACGAGGATGCTACGTTGTTGAAGCTGATGGGTTGTCGTTAAGCCCATTGGGCCTTTTGAATGGGCCATCTCTCTGGGATAGGACTATGAACCGTCAACACATAAAGGATTTGTGCCCTCAACATGACGGGTGCGATCATACCAGCACTAATGCACTGGATCCCATCAGAACTCCGAAGTTAAGCGTGCATGGGCTAGAGTAGTAATAGGATGGGTGACCCCCTGGGAAGCCCTCGTGTTGCATCCCCCTTTTCAATTTTTTTTGCCCCGGTTAGGGTTGTCAAGATACTTTATCCACCACATTTCTGTCACGTAGAGGCTAGGCCCGCAAACCGAGGGTGTAGGGCCTGTGACCAGGTATCCGTCGCTCCGGTGCCCATAATTTTTTCTCTGTAAGGAGTTACATGGTGCACAGCATACCGTTGGAAAGCTCTCTGAGAGCTCTACGATGAGGGCAGCAAGATTGCTCGGCTGCCCCTATTTTCAAAGCCCAAAATTGAACGTTTTCATCAGTTTCAGACAAAATTTCCTCGTATGCTCTGTTTTGTCGTCCCAGTTCGTACGTCATGAGCTGTTAAAAGGACGACCACCTAACTCGCAGGACATTAGAGGGCCCTGCAACGCGTCGATATAATATCTTGCGAGAATGCTGCGTTGTTAAAGTAGATGGTTTGTCGTTAAGCCCATTGGGCCTTTTCAATGGGCCATCTCTCTGGGCTGGGACTGTGAACCGTCAACACATAAAGGATTTATGGCCACAACATGACGGGTGCGATCATACCAGCACTAATGCACCGGATCCCATCAAAACTCCGAAGTTGAACGTGCTTGTGCGAGAGTAGTACTAGGATGGGCAACCCCCTAGTAAGTCCTTGTGTTGCACCCCTCTTTTCAATTTTTTTTGCCCCGGTTAGGGTTCCCATGATTCCTTATCCCCCACATTTCTATTAGCGAATCCCACGTCACCTTGGGCAACACAACTTCGCTCCACATAGATGTTGGGCCCAAAAACCAAGGGCGTGGGGCTTGTGACCAGGTCTCAGTTGCTCTGGTGCCCATAACTTTCAATCCGTATGGAGTTACGCTGCGCACAGCATAGTGTTGGAAAGTTCTCCGAGAGCTCTACGACGAAGGCATGAAGCTTGCTCAGCTGCGCTTGTTTCCGGAGCCCAAAATCGAACATTTTCATCAGTTTTGGGCCACTTTTTTTTTTGCTCTGTTTTTTCATCCCGGATCGTACGTCGTGAGCTATTAAAAGGACGACAACCTAACTCGCGGGCTATTACTATGCCCTACAATGCGTCGATATCACATCTTGCGACGATACTGCGTTGTTGAATCGGATGGGTTGTCGTTAAGCCCATTGGGCCTTTTAAATGGGCCATCTCTCTGGGTTGGAACTGTGAATGGTCAACACATAAAGGATTTGTGCCCACAACATGAGGGGTGCGATCATACCAGCACTAATGCATCGGATCCCATCAGAACTACGAAGTTAAGCGTGCTTGGGCGAGAGTAGTACTAGGATGGTTGACCCCTTGGGAAGTCCTCGTGTTGCACCCCTATTTTTCAATTTTTTTGCCCCGGTTAAGGTTGCCAAGATAATTTATCCACCACATTTCTATTACTAAATCCCACGGCACCTTGGGCAAGAAAACTTCGCTTCACGTAGAGGCTGGGCCAGCTAACCGAGGGCATGGAGCTTGGGACTAGGTCTCTATCGCTCCGGTGCCTGTATCTTTTTATCCGTATGGAGTTACACGGCGCACAGCATACCGTTGAAAAACTCTCCGAGAGCTCTACAATGGGGGCAACAAGCCTGCTCAGCTACACCTATTTTCGGAGCCCAAAATTGAACATTTTCATCATTTTCGGGCCACTTTTCTACTTTTGCTTTGTTTTTTCTTCCCGGATCGTACGTCGTGAGCTGTTAAAAGGACGACAACCTAACTCGTGGGATATTACCGGGCCCTACAACCTATCGATATCATGTCTTACGAGGATACTGCGTTGTTGAAGCAGATGGGTTGTCGTTAAGCCCATTGGGCCTTTTGAATGGGCCATCTCTCTGGGCTGGGACTATAAACCGTCAACACATAAAGGATTTGTGCTCTCAACATGACGGGTGCGATCATACCAGCACTAATGCACCGGATCCCATCAAAACTCCGAAGTTAAGCGTGCTTGGGAAAGATTAGTACTAGGATGGGTGACCCCCTGGGAAGTCCTTGTGTTGCACCCCCCATTTCAAATTCTTTTGCCCCGGTTAGGGTTGTCAAGATACTTTATCCACCACATTTCTATTACCGAATCCCACGGCACCTTGGTCAAGACAACTTCACTTCATGTAGATGCTGGGCTCGTAAACCGATGGCGTGGTGTAACACCCTGATCCCTCTCAAGATCGGAAGTTCTATCAATCAATCTAATCACAACCCAATTCTGAACTCGGGCAAAATTTTTAGGGAAAGATGGACGGAGTCTCCCCTGTTTCTAGGCAAAATGTAAAACCTGTAATAGCATATAAGTGGACCAGCACCGTGTCCAACCATACAAACACCTCAAAGCCATCCGAGCCTCGGTTCTCAACAATTAAACACAACAATATACATATTTCCAAGTACCCAAACTATTCTAACTCTTTTCCTTTAGACAATTACATACATGCAATGAAATTAAACTATACTAACTGAATACATAAACTAGCTTTTCAAATCACTTCAATAACCTAATAAAACTTAAATTACATTCTTTTTTTTAACACTAAATACAAACAACACATGAAACATACATCTTTGAATCTTAGACAACTCAAGCCACATAGCACGCAAGACAACTCTTCAAGCACGAACTTTCACGTATTCACGACCTTTCCAACTAACATGACATTTCCTGAAATGTGGTGGTGAGGAGTGAGTATACACAACACGTATACTCAGTGAGGGCGAGACAGATATCGAGGTGGAGAGAAAGAAGGTCATGCAATACAAATAGGTACAGTTAAGCAATATAATCAATAAGAAAGTATTCAAGATACACGACAATACAATAAAGAATTAAAGAAAGCATTAACACAACCATTCAAAGCTATACCACACTCTGAAGGCTATGGTTCACTCATTCGAGCAATGTACCGATCACGATTTCGATGACTTTAATGATGACGCGTCGGCTTACCCACCTTATAACTTCCGTTAGAGTACTCCGGACATACTCTGTCAATTCTACGGCCCAAAACTACCTGGGCAGCAACCCAAGCGAGAATGGGAATAGGACACGGAGCTAGAGCAACCAACACTGGCAACTCGAGGCTATCCAGAGAGGCCCATCACTCACGCGCCTGACACTTATGCAATGCAATACGAGATATATAACGATAATCGAGCAAGGCACTGAAGTGCAGGTTAGTAACAACTTGCGATACAATAAGCATTTACAATCTATAAAGTAACAAGAACAACACTAACAAGCATTATCAACAATGGATATACAACTCAATCATAACCAACTTTAACAAGCTTAACAAGTAATATGAAGCATTCTATAGGCATTACACTACGAAAACAAACAAAATCACAAAATGACCCTAACTTTCAAAATGCTACTACTTTCAAACGAGCCTCGAGTTTGGAAACCGACTTCACCAATCCTCCTAGGTCACCATAAGGCACGTCAAAAGACCCCGAAACCCTACTTTACCCTAGAATTCACGCAAAGCCCTAATTTCCCCCTTTGCTCGTTTGAACTACAACTACCTCAACCGATCACCCAACCAATGTCATAACTGCACCAAAAGTGCTTCCATGATGTACCTCGACAATGCCTTCATGGAATCAAGAAATTTCCAAACTCGACCGAAATGACCCCAACTTATACCAAGCCATTTTTCTCCGTTCTTCCATTACACAATCCAATTAAACCATACATTTAGGCATTCTAGCATATCTAGCACCTTCCTACATCAACAGAAAGCAAACCGAAGCAATTTTAACGAAACGAGGATTTACTATTCATATTTAATATTCCATTCGCATTTTAAATTACAATCGCTATATTTAACCGTATAAAATGCTAAAAAGCTATAAATACATGTTCTACAATTGCTGGGGAACATTCTTCAAGCATCAAAATGAATTAAATAATAATCTACAGCTAAATCCCAAAAATTAAAGTTTGTACATACTTATTTCAAATGCACAAATAACGATGAAACCCTCACCTTAGACGCTCCTAGACGCTAGGAAAACCACGTTGGAAGCCTCGGAAACAACCCCGTGCAAGCTCACGCGAAGATTTGAAGTTTGGAATGTTGAAATTTTTTTTTTCTTCTCCTTGTATTTTCAGCCTGCTCACTTCTATTTTCAGCTCTTTTTTTTTGTGCTATACTAAGCTTTGAATAGGATGGCAACTCAAGTCAAATAGTCAAGGCTTGGTCCAAGGTTGCTTAAGTTGGTCAATTAGGCTTATTTCTTGCATTTTAAAGCTAAAACAACCAACACAAATTTAATTCTAATCAACAACAACTAAGATACTAAAATTAAAACACTAAATACTAGTTTTCACTATTTGCTGAGGACTAGAAATCATTTCCTAACTATCGCTCTCGATATGCTATGCACTTTACAACAATAAAAGAATAACAATTAAATCTCAAAGAATTTAAGAAAATATAATTTTCGAAAAGTAACATAGTTCAAAATTTACTCCGGCTCGGAGCTACTTTTCATTTAAATGAAAACCGAGCATTAAGGTGCAAGAAAAATAAAACCGATTAACATAAATATGAAAGTAGTTGATATTCCGTTAAAATAATTAACTCAAGTATTATTTAATTACTTCTAAAAGAAATATGAAAATAAAGCTACAAATAAATGTTTAACTAAAAATAAACACAAAATTCAATGCTAACATTTAAGATAATACTTAATTAAATGCAATTAAATGCCATTAAATGCATGTCGGGTTCGGGTTATCACATCCTTCCCCCCTTAAAACAATTGCGTCCTCGCAATTCTTCTTCCAATAGAACTCTGCATCCACTGAAATCCAACTCTGACTAATCTTCATCAACTGCTGAGCAAGTATATTAATCAAGATAACCAATAGGGAAGTTTAAGAAGAAATTCCAAGTAGTAATGCCGAATAAAGGCTCAAATGTAGATACCGCACAAGAATCCCGTTGACACGAATATCGAAGAAGAATAAAATTTCAACCAAAAGCACCGAGATAAAACCAATAAAGACTAAAGCAAAGATACTGCAGATAAAATCACATCACATATTAATGATAAGAAGAATACCGAATGAATACCCCATACACGAATCTCTAGTAGAAGTTCAACTATTACTGCCCGAGAATTCCCAAGCAAGAAGCCAAATAAAGGCTCAAACAAAGGTTCCATCCAGAGGTCCAAAGAAGTACCCCGCTGGTCATGAATTTCATAGAAGAATTCACTATTAAGAGTGCAGAAGAAAATACTAAGAAACCCAATCAAATATACTTCAAAAGTTCCAAACAAGCCTTCCAAATAATAACCCCTTAGGACAACCAATTAGATTTCGAGTATCGCTATCAAATGCTAAGAAGAATGTCAAAGGGAATAGCAGAGAAAATGAAATGTGCCCAATAAGAGAATCAAGTTGAATAACAAATATAGTTTCCCAGATAGACGAAAACCCTAAGGAAAATACCGAGCTGGTGCACAATATACAAAACCAAACTCTGAGGCCCCTGCACTGTTTGCCAAGTGAGAACTTCATACAACCTTGCCAATAAGGAAAATACCAATAGAATGCCCAATAAGAATTCCAAAGAGTACCATAAGTAGTACTATACAATAAGTATGATAGGAATTCCAAATACCAAACCTACTGAGGAACACTAAAGAAAATTCCTAAAACAATGCTCCAGTGAGAAAATACCAAGGATTGCCCAATAAGTAAGTACCAAAAAAATGACCACCAAGAATTCTATAGAATGCCATTGAAGGATTTCCAATAAGGATGCCAGTAACACACCAATAAAAACCGAGACTCATATGCCATAGATAATACCATACAGTAAGTCCGATTGAGATCCCAATAGCCAAGTCCACCGAGAAGTGCCAACAAAAGTTTCCAAAGAATACCCAATAAGAAAACCAAAGAATACTCTCCAAAGAACAGCAAAATAGAACCTTAAAAGAAAACTACTCTTTCACAGATGTTAAGCACAGAAGAGGACCCTAGAGATTCGCCAATAATCGAGCTCCAAAAGCAACCACTAACTTCCAAATCAAGGCTAGTTAAATGCCATTCATTTCCTGCCAATCCATACACCTTGAAAGGCCAGCCGTGAACCACTTTCTTTAGGGGAGGGAGAAGTCTTTCTTACCATTTCAATAGGTCATGTATGAATGCCAAGATATCACACTTATACATATATGCCTCAATCTATTATGCAAGCATGTTTGTAAAACAGTTTATTCAACAAAGTCACTCAAGCACGACAATCAAGTCAAGCATAACATAATCAATTCAAATCACGGCACAACCAATTCAAGACATTCCAATACACACATTACAAGCAATACTTCAAGCAAATAACAATTCACGAGATCAATTCGATTCACGATGCCAATTCAATAGGTCAATTCAATGCACAACTAGACACTTCACTTCACTCGAGAAACATTTAACACATAACACATAACTATATCACATAGGTGCATACATTCAAGTCAAGACACACAATCTCACATGCAAGCATACACTTTCAAAACACACTTAACAAGCACACATTCAAGGATCACTACTCACCAGACCGAGGACCCTATCCCGACTTATGAGCTAAACAAGCTTTGATACCACCTGTAACACCCCGATCCCTCTCGAGACTGGAAGTTCTATCAATCAATCTAATCACAACCAAATTCCAAACCCGGGCAAAATATTTTTTTTTGGGAAAGACGGACGGAGTCTTCCCTGTTTCTAGGCAAAATGTAAAACCTGTAATAGCATATAAGTGGACCAGCACCGTGTCCAACAATACAAACACCTCAAGGCCATCCAAGCCTCGGTTCTCAACAATTAAACACAACAATATACATATTTCCAAGTACCCAAGCTATTCTAACTCTTTTCCTTTAGACAATTACATACATGCAATGAAATTAAACTATACTAACTGGATACATAAACTAGCTTTTCAAATCACTTCAATAACCTAATAAAACTTAAATTACATTCTTTTTTTAACACTAAATACAAACAACACATGAAACATACATCTTTGCATCTTTGACAACTCAAGCCACATAGCATGCAAGAAAACTCTTCAAGCACGAACTTTCACGTATTCACGAACTTTCTAGCTAACATGACATTTCCTGAAATGTGGTGGTGAGGAGTGAGTATACACAACATGTATACTCAGTAAGGGCGAGACAGATATCGAGGTGGAGAGAAAGAAGGTCGTGCAATGCAAATAGGTACAGTTAAGCAATATAATCAATAAAAAAAGTATTCAATATACACGACAATACAATAAACAATTAAAGAAAGCATTAACACAACCATTCAAAGCTATACCACACTCTGAAGGCTATGGTTCCCTCATACGAGTAATGTACCGATCATGATTTCAATGACTTTAACGATGACGCACCGGCTCACCCACCTTATAACTTCCGTTAGAGTACTCCGGACATACTCTGTCAATTCTACAACCCAAAACTCCCTGGGCGGCAACCCAAGTGAGAATGGGAATAGGACACAGAGCTAGAGCAACCAACCCTGGCAGTCCTAGACTACTTAGAGAGGCCCGTTATTCACGCGCCTGACACAATGCAATGCAATACGAAGAATATAACGATAATCGAGCAAGGCACTGAGTGCAGATTAGTATCAACATGCGATACAATAAGCATTTACAATCGATAAAATAAAAAGAACAACACTAACAAGCATTATCAACAATGGATATACAACTCAATCATAACCAATTTTAACAAGCATAACAAGCAATAATAAGCATTCTATAGGCATTACACTATGAAAATAAACAAAATCACAAATGACCCCAACTTTCAAAATGCTACTACTTTTAAACGAGCCACGAGTTTTGAAAACCGATTTCACCAATCCTCCTAGGTCACCATAAGGCACGTCTAAAGACCCCGAACCCTACTTAACCCTAGAATTCCCGCAAAGCCCCGATTTTCCCCTTTGCTCGTTTGAACTACAACTACCTCAACCGATCACCCAACCAATGTCATAACTACACCAAAAGTGCTTCCATCACGTACCTCTACAATGCCTTCACGTAAATCGAGAAATTTCTAAACTCGATCGAAATGGCCCCAACTTGTACCAAGCCATTTTTCTCCATTTTTCCATTACACAATCCAATTAAACTATACATTTAGGTATTCTAGCATATCTAACACCTTCCTACATCAACAGAACGCGAAACGAAGTAACTTTAACGAAACGAGAGTTTACTATTCACAATTTACTATTTAATTGGCATTTTAAATTACAATCGCTGTATTTAACCGTAGAAAATGCTAAAAAAACTATAAATACATGTTCTACAATTGCTAGGGAACATTCTTCAAGCATCAAAATGAATTAAATAACAATCTACGGTTAAAACCCAAAAATTAAAGTTTGTACATACATATTTCAAATGCGCAAATAACGATGAAACCCTCACCTTAGACACTCCTAGACGCTAGGAAAACTACGCTGGAAGCCTCGGAAACAACCCTGTGCAAGCCCTCTCGAAGATTTGAAGTTTGGAATGTTGAAATCTTTTTTTTTTCTTCTCCTCGTATTTTCGGCCTGCTCACTTCTGTTTTCACCTTTTTTTTTTGTGCTATACTAAGCTTTAAATAGGATGGCAATTCAAGTCAAATAGTCAAGGCTTGGTCAAAGGTTGCTTAAGTTGGTCAATTAGGCTTATTTCTTGCATTTTAAAGCTAAAACAACCAACACAAATTTAATTCTAATCAACAACAACTAAGATACTAAAATTAAAACACTAAATACTAGTTTTCACTATTTGCTGAGGACTAGAAATCATTTCCTAACTATCTCTCTCGATATGCTATGCACTTTACGACAATAAAAGAATAACAATTAAATCTCAAAGAATTTTAGAAAATATAATTTTAGAAAAGTAACATAGTTCAAAATTTACTCCGGTTCGGAGCTACTTTTCATTTAATTAAAAACCGAGCATTAAGGTGCAAGAAAAATAAAACCGATTAACATAAATATGAAATTAGTTGATATTCCGTTAAAATAATTAACTCAAGTATTATTTAATTACTTCTAAAAGAAATATGAAAATAAAGCTACAAATGAATGTTTAACTAAAAATAAACACAAAATTCAATGCTAACATTTAAGATAACACTTAATTAAATGCAATTAAATGCCATTAAATACATGCTGAGTTCGGGTTATCACACGTGGGGCTTGTGACCAGGTCTCCATTGCTCCGGTACCTATAACTTTTGATCCGTAAGGAGTTACGCAGCGCACAGCATACCGTTAGAAAGCTCTCCGAGGTCTCTATGCTGGGTGCAACAAGCTTGCTCGGCTGCGGCTATTTTCGGAGCCCAAAATTGAATGTTTTCATCAGTTTCATACCAGTTTTCTTTTTTTGCTCTATTTTTTCATCCCGGATCGTACGTTGTGAGCTGTTAAAATGATGACAATCTAACTCGCGGGACATTAGAGGGCCCTACAACGAGTCGATATCATGTCTTTCGAGGATGCTGCGTTATTGAAGCGGATGGGTTGTCGTTAAGCCCATTGGGCCTTTTGATTGGGCCATCTCTCTGGGCTGGGACATTGAACGGTCAACACATAAAGGATTTGTGCCCACAACATGACGGGTGCAATCATACCAGCACTAATGCACTGGATCTCATCAGAACTCCGAAGTTAAGCGTGCTTGGTTGAGGGTAGTACTAGGATGGGTGACCCCCTAGGAAGTCCTCGTGTAGCACCCCCCCTTTTCAATTTTTTTTTCCCCGGTTAGGGTTGCCAAGATACTTTATCCTCCACATTTCAATTACCGAATCCCACGGCACCTTGGGCAAGACAACTTCGCTTCACGTAGAGGCTGGGCCCGTAAACCAAGGGCGTGGGGCTTGTTACCAGGTCTCCATCGCTTCGGTGCCCATAACGTTTCATCCGTAAGGAGTTAAGCGGCGCACAGCATACCATTGCAAAGCCCTCCAAGAGTTCTACGACGGGGGCAACAAGCCTGCTCGACTGTGCCTGCTCGGCTGCGCCTGTTTTCGGAGCCCAAAATTGAACGTTATAATAAGTTTCATGCTATTTTTCTTCTTTTGCTTTGTTTTTTTGTCCCAGATCGTACATCGTGAGCTGTTAAAAGGATGACAACCTAACTCGCAGGATATTACAAGGCCTTACAACGCGTCGATTTCAAGTCTTACGAGGATGCTGCGTTGTTGAAGCGGATGGGTTGTCGTTAAGCCCATTGGGCCTTTTGAATGGGCATCTCACTGGGTTGGGACTGTGAACCGTCAACACGTAAAGGATTTATGCCTTCGACATGATGGGTGCGATCATACCAGCACTAATGCAACGGATCCCATCAGAACTCTGAAGTTAAGCGTGCATGGGCGAGAGTAGTACTAGGATGGGTGACCCCTTGGGAAGTCCTCGTGTTGCACCCCCCTTTTCAAATTTTTTTGCCCCGGTTAGGATTGCCAAGATACTTTATCCACCACATTTCTATTACCGAGTCCCATGACAGTTTGGGCAAGACAACTTCGCTTCATGTAGAGGCTGGGCCCGCAAACCGAGGGCTTAGGGTTTGTGACCAGGTCTCCATCGCTCTGGTGGCCATAACTTTTAATCCGTAAGAAGTTACATGGCGCACAGCATACCGTTGGAAAGCTCACCGAGAGCTCTACGACGGGGGCAGCAAGCTTGCTCGGCTGCCCCTATTTTCGGAGCCCAAAATCGAACGTTTTCATCAGTTTCAGACCAATTTCTTCGTTTGCTCTGTTTTTCTGTCCCGGATCGTACGTTGTGAGCTGTTAAAAGCACGACAACCTACCTCGCGGGACATTAGAGGGCCCTACAACGCGTCGATATCATGTCTTGCGAGGATGCTGCATTGCTGAAGCGGATGGGTTGTCGTTAAGCCCATTGGGCCTTTTGATTAGGCCATCTCTCTGGACTGGGACATTGAACGGTCAACACATAAAAGAATTGTGCCCACAACATGATGGGTTCGATCATACCAGCACTAATGCACCGGATCCCATCAGAACTCTGAAGTTAAGCGTGCTTGGGCGAGAGTAGTACTAGGATAGGTGACCCCCTCGGAAGTCCTCATGTTGCACCCCCCCTTTTCAATTTTTTTTGCCCCGGTTAAGGTTGCCAAGATACTTTATCCTCCACATTTCTATTACCAAATCCCACGGCACATTGGCCAAGACAATTTCGCTTCACGTAGAGGCTGGTCCCGCAAACTGAGGGCGTAGGGCTTGTGACTAGGTCTTCGTCGCTCCGGTGCCCATAACTTTTAATCCGTAAGGAGTTACGCTGCGCACAGCATACCGTTGGAAAGTTCTCTGACAGCTCTACAATGGGGGCATGAAGCTTGCTCAGCTCCGCTTGTTTACGGAGCCCAAAATTGAACGTTTTCATCAGTTTCAGGCTACTTTTCTTCTTTTGCTCTGTTTTTTCATCCCGGATCATACGTTGTGAGCTGTTAAAAGGACGACAACCTAACTCGCGAGATATTACAGGCCCCTATAATGCACCGATATCACGTCTTACGAGGATGCTGCGTTGTTGAAGCGGATGGGTTGTCGTTAAGCCCATTGGGCCTTTTGAATAGGCCATCTCTCTGGGCTGGGACTGTGAATCGTCAACACATAAAGGATTTGTGCCCACAACATGACGGGTGCGATCATACCAGCACTAATACACTGGATCCCATCAGAACTCCGCAGTTAAGCGTGTTTGGGCGAGAGTAGTACTAGAATGGTTGACCCCCTGGGAAGTCCTCGTGTTGCACCCCCCCTTTTCAATTTTTTTTGCCCAGGTTAGGGTTGCCAAGATACTTTATCCACCACATTTCTATTACCAAATGCCACGGCACCTTGGGCAAGACAACTTCACTTCACATAGAGGGTGAGCCCGCAAACCGAGGGCGTAGGGCTTATGACCAGGTCTCCGTCGCTCCGATGCCCATAACTTTTAATCCGTAAGGAGTTACGCGGTGTACAACATATCATTGGAAAGCTCTCTGAGAGCTCTACAACATGGGCATCAAACCTGCTCGGCTATGCCTATTTTCAGAGCCCAAAATTGAACGTTTCCATCAGTTTCAGGCCACTTTTCTTCTTTTGCTCTATTTTTCTGTCCTAGATCGTACGCCGTGAGGTGTTAAAAGGACGACAACCTAACTCGTCGGATATTACAGGACCCTAAAACGCGTCGATATCAAGTCTTACGAGGATGCTGCGTTGTTGAAGTAGATGGGTTGTCGTTAAGCCCATTAGGCCTTTTGAATGGGCCATCTATCTGGGCTGGGACTGTGAACCGTCAACACTTAAAGGATTTGTGCCTACAACATGACGGGTGCGATCATACCAGCACTAATGCACCGGATCCCATCAGAACTCTGAAGTTAAGTGTGCTTGGGTGAGAGTAGTACCAGGAAGGGTGACCCCCTGGGAAGTCCTTGTGTTGCACCCCCATTTTCAATTTTTTTTGCCCCCGTTAGGGTTGTCAAGATACTTTATCCACCACATTTCTATTGCCGAATCCCACAGCACCTTGGGCAAGACAACTTCGCTTCACGTAGAGGCTGAGCCCGCAAACCGAGGGCGTGGGGCTTGTGACTAGGTCTCCTTCAGTTCGGTGTCCATAACTTTTGATCCGTAAGGAGTTACGCGGCGCACAACATACCATTAGAAAGCTTTCCGAGAGCTCTACGACGGGGGCAACAAGCTTGCTCGGTTGCGCCTATTTTCAGAGCCCAAAATTGAATGTTTTCATCAGTTTCGGGACACTTTTCTTGTTTTACTCTTTTTTTCGTCTCGGATCGTACGTCGTGAGCTGTTAAAAGGACGACAATCTAACTCATGGGATATTACAGGGCCCTACAACTCGTCGATATCACATCTTGCGATGATACTGCATTGTTGAAGTGAATGGGTTGTCATTAAGCCTATTGGGCCTTTTGAATGGGCCATCTTTCTGGGCTGGGAATGTGAACTGTCAACACATAAAGGATTTGTGCCCACAACATGACGGGTGCGATCATACCAGTACTAATGCACTGAATCCCATCAGAACTCCGAAGTTAAGCGTGCTTGGGGGAGAGTAGTACTAGGTTGGGTGACCCCCTAAGAAGTCCTCGTGTTGCACCCCCCTTTTCAATTTTTTTTGCCCCTGTTAGGGTTGCCAAGATACTTTATCCACCATATTTCTATTACCAAATCCCACGGCACCTTGGGCAAGAAAACTTCGCTTCACGTAGAGGCTTGGCCCGCAAACCGAGGGCGTGGGGCTTGTGACCAGGTCTCAATCGCTTCTGTGACCATAACTTATAATCTGTAAGGAGTTATGCAACGCACAACATACCGTTGGAAAGCTCTCCGAGAGCTCTACGATCAGGGCAGCTAGCCTGCTCGGCTGTGACTATTTTTGGAGCCTAAAATTGAATGTTTTCATCAGTTTGGGGCCACTTTTCTTCATTTTCTCTCTTTTTCCGTCTCGGATCGTGCGTCGTGAGTTGTTAAAAGGATGACAACCTAACTCGCAGGATATTACAGGGCCCTACACCACGTCGATATCTAGTCTTACGAGGATGCTGTGTTGTTGAATATGATGGGTTGTCGTTAAGCCCATTGGGCCTTTTGAATGGGCCATCTTACTGGGTTGCAACTGTGAACCGTCAACACATAAAGGATTTGTGCCCTCAACATGATGGGTGCTTTCATACCAGCACTAATGCACCGGATCCCATCAGAACTCCGAAGTTAAGCGTGCATGGGCGAGAGTAGCACTAGGGTGGGTGACCCCCTAGGAAGTCCTCGTGTTGTACCCCCCTTTTCTAATTTTTTTGCCCCGGTTAGGATTGCCAAGATACTTTATCCACCACATTTCTATTACCAAGTCCCACGACACTTTGGGCAAGACAACTTCGCTTCACGTAGAGGCTGGGCCCACAAACTGAGGGCGTAGGGCTTGTGACCAGGTCTCCATCGCACTGGTCGCCATAACTTTTGATCCGTAAGAAGTTACACGGCGCACAACATACCGTTGGAAAGCTCTCCGAGAGCTCTACGACGGGGGCAGCTAGCTTGCTCGGCTGCGCCTATTTTCGGTGCCCAAAATCGAATTTTTCATCAGTTTCAGACCACTTTTCTTCATTTGCTCTATTTTCCACCCCGGATAGTACGTCGTGAGCTGTTAAAAGGACGACAACCTAACTCGCGGGATATTACAAGGCCTTACAATGCGTCGATATCACGTCTTACGAGGATCATGCATTGTTGGAGTGGATGGGTTGTCGTTAAGCCCATTGGGCCTTTTGATTGGGCCATCTCTCTGGGTTGGGAAAGTGAACCGTCAACACATAAAGGATTTGTGCCCTCAACATGATGGGTGCGATCATACCAGCACTAATGCACCGGATCCCATCAGAACTCCGAAGTTAAGCGTGATTGGGCGAGAGTAGTACTAGGATGGGTGCCCCCCTGGGAAGTCCTCATGTTGCACCCCCCTTTTCAAAATTTTTTGCCCCTTTAGGATTGCCAAGATACTTTATCCACCACATTTCTATTTCCGAGTCCCACGACACTTTGGGCAAGACAACTTCGCTTCACGTAGAGGCTGGGCCCACAAACCGAGGGTGAAGGGCTTGTGACCAGGTCTCCATCGCACTGGTCGCCATAACTTTTGATCTGTAAGAAGTTACACAGCGCACAACATACCGTTGGAAAGCTCTCCGAGAGCTCTACGACGGGGGCAGCTAGCTTGCTCGGCTGCGCCTATTTTCGGAGCCCAAAATCAAATTTTTCATCAGTTTCATAGCACTTTTCTTCATTTGCTCTGTTTTTCTACCCCGGATCGTACGTCCTGAGCTGTTAGAAGGACGACAACCTAACTCGCAGGACATTAGAGGGCCCTACAACGCGTCGATATCATATCTTATGAGGATGCTGCGTTGTTGAAGCGGATGGGATGTCGTTAAGCGCATTGGGCCTTTTGATTGGGCCATCTCTCTGAGCTGGGACTGTGAACCGTCAACACATAAAGGATTTGTGCCCACAACATGACGGGTGCGATCATACCAGCACTAATGCACCGGGTCCCATCAGAACTCCAAAGTTAAGCGTGCTTGGGTGAGAGTAGGACTAGGATGGGTAACCCCCTGGGAAGTCCTCGTGTTGCACCACCCTTTTCAATTTTTTTTGCCCCGGTTAAGGTTGCCAAGATACTTTATCCTCCACATTTCTATTAGCGAATCCCACGGTACCTTGGGCAAGATAACTTCGCTTCACGTAGAGGCTGGGCCCGCAAACTGAGGACGTGGGGCTTGTGACTAGGTCTCCGTTGCTCCGGTGCCCATGACTTTTAATCCGTAAGGAGTTACGCTGCGCACAGCATACCGTTGGACAGTTCTCTGAGAGCTCAACGATGAGGACATGAAGCTTGCTCAACTGCGCTTGTTTTCGGAGCCCAAAATCGAACGTTTTCATCAGTTTCGGGCCACTTTTCTTCTTTTGCTCTTCGTCCCGGATCGTACGTTGTGAGCTATTAAAAGGACGACAACCTAACTCGCAGGATATTATAGGGCCCTACTGAAATACCCCGATCTCTCTCGAGACCGAGAGTTCTATCAATCAATCTAATCACAACCCAAATCCAAACCCGGGCATAATTTTTAGGGAAAACGGACGGAGTCTCCCCTGTTTCTAGGCAAAAAGCAAACCTGCGACAGCATATAAGTGGACCAATACCATGTCCAAACATTCAACCACCTCAAGGCCATCCGAGCCTTGTTCTCAACAAGTAATCACAAGCAAATATACATTTCCAGTTTACAGACTAACCTACCTCTTCACATCTTTTACAAGTACATTCATGCTTGACAATTAAACCATACTAACCTATTGCATAAGTTAGACTATCAAACCATTCTAACTCTTTTCCTTTGGACATTACAAACATGCATTGAAGTTAAACTATACTAACTAAATACATAAGCTAGCTTTTCAAATCACTTCAATAACCTAGTAAAACTTAAATTACATTCTTTTTGACAATAAATACATACAACACATGAACATACATCTTTGCATCTTTGACAACTCAAGCCACATAGCACGCAAGACAACTCTTCAAGCATGATCTTTCACGCAACCACGAACTTTCCAGCTAACAAGGCATTTCCTGAAATGTGGTGGTGAGAAGTGAGTATACTCAACACGTATACTCAGTGAGGGCGAGACAGATATCGAGTTGGAGAGAAAGAAAGTCGTGCAATGCAAATAGGTACAGTTAAGCAATATATCTGACAAGTAACCATTCAATATAAACAATCAATACAATAACCAATTAATAAAAGCATTAACACAACCATTCAAAGCTATACCACACTCTGAAGGCTATTGTTCACTCGAGCGAGAAATGTACCGATCACGATTTTGATGACTTTAACGATGACGCGCCGGCTCACCCACCTTATAAGTTTCGTTTAGAGTACTCCGGACATATTCTATCAATTCTACGACCCAAAACTCCTTGGGCGGCAACCCAAGCGAGAATGGGAATAGGACACGGAGCTAGAGCAACCAACACTGGCAGCCCGAGACTACCCAGAGAGGCCCATCACTCACGCGCCTGACACTATGCAATGCAATACAAGATATATAACGATAATCGAGCAAGGCATTGAAGTGCAGGTTAATATCAACATGCGATACAATAAGCATTTAGAATCGAGAAAATAACAAGAACAACACTAACAAGCATTATCAACATTTGATATACAATTCAGTCATAATCAACTTAAATTAGCATAACAAGCAATAATAAATAATCTACAAGCATAACACTATGAAAACACACAAAATCACAAAATGACCCCAACTTTCAAAATGCTACCACTTTCAAACGAGCCACGAGTTTTCGAAACCGACTTCACCAATTCTCCCAGGTCACTATAAGGCACGTCTAAAGACCCCGAAGCCCTACTTAACCCTAGAATTCACGCAAAGCCCCGATTTATCCCTTTTCTCATTTGAACTACCGCTACCCTAACCAAACACCCAACCAACGTCATAATCACACCAAAAGTACTTCCATGGCCTCCCGAGACAATGCCATCACGCAAAACGATAAAATGCCAAACTTGACCTAAACGACCCCGACTTTCACTAAGCTATTTTTCTCCGTTTTTCCATTACACAATCCAATTAAACCATACATTTAGGCATTCTAGCATATCTAGCACCTTTCTACATCAACAAAATGCATAACGGAGCAACTTCATCGAAACGGGGATTTACTATTCATAATTTACTATTCAATTAACAATCTAAATTGTAATTTCGATATTCAACTGCAAAAAATGCTAAAAAGCTAGAAATACATGTTCTACAATGAACAAGGAACATTCTTTAAGCAACAAAACAAATAAAATAACAATTTACACATAATTTCTAAAAATTAAAGTTTAGACATAATATTTTCAAATGCGCAAATAACGATGAAACCCCCACCTCAAACGCTCCTAAACGCTAAAAAAACCCCACCAAATATCCCGGAAACCACCCCGCACAAGCTCTCGCGAAGAAATTAAAGTTTGAAGTTGAAATGTTTTTTTTCTTTTTCCTCCATGGTTTTGGCCATGGCTTCTTTTATTTCCTGATTTTGCTCTTTTATTTCTTATTTCATGCTTAAATAAAAGATGACAATGGTCAAATGGTCAAGGCTTGGTCAACTAACTTAAAAATTGGTCAAATAAGCTTGTTTTATGCATTTTAAAGCTAAAACAACCAACACAAATCTAATTCTAGTTAAATACAACTTAAAATACCAAAATTAAAACACTAAATACTAGTTTTCACTATTTGCTGAGGACTAGAAATCATTTCTTAACTATCGCTCTCGATATGCTATGCACTTTGCGACAATAAAAGAATAACAATTAAATCTGAAAGAATTTAAGAAAATATAATTTTCAAAAAGTAACGTAGTTCAAAATTTACTCTGGCTCGGAGCTACTTTTCATTTAATTGAAAACCGTGCATTACGATGCAAGAAAAATAAAACCGATTAACATAAATATGAAAATGAAGCTACAAATGAATGTTTAACTAAAATAAACACAAATTCAATGCTAACATTTAAGATGTCACTTAAGTAATTGCAATTAAATGCCATTAAATGCATGCCGGGTTCGAGTCATCACACCTACAACGCACCGATATCACGTCTTGCGTGGATGCTACGTTGTCGAAGCGGATGGGTAGTCGTTAAGCCCATTGGGCCTTCTGAATGGGCCATCTCTCTGGGCTGGGACTGTGAACCGTCAACACATAAAGGATTTGTGCCCACAACATGACGGGTGCGATCATACCAGCACTAATGCACCGGATCCCATCAGAACTCCGCAGTTAAGCGTGTTTGGGCGAGAATAGTACTAGGATGGTTGACCCCCTGGGAAGTCCTCGTGTTGCACCACCCCTTTTCAATTTTTTTTGCCCCGGTTAGGGTTGCCAAGATACTTTATCCACCACATTTCTATTACCAAATGCCACTTTTCCTTGGGCAAGACAACTTCGCTTCATGTAGAGGCTGGGCTCGCAAATCGAGGGCGTAGGGCTTGTGACCAGGTCTCAGTCGCTCCGGTGCCCATAACTTTTAATCCGTAAGGAGTTATACGGCGCACAGCATACCGTTGGAAAGCTCTCCGAGAGCTCTACGACGGGGGGCAACAAACTTGCTCGGCTGTGCCTGTTTTCGGAGCCCAAAATCGAAGGTTTTCATCAGTTTTAGGCCACTTTTCTTCTTTTGCGCTATTTTTCCATCCCGAATCGTACGTCGTGGACTACTAAAAGGACGACAACCTAACTCGCAGGATATTATAGGGTCCTACAACACGTCGATATCACGTCTTACGAGGATGCTATGTTGTTGAAGTGGATGGGTTGTCGTTAAGCCCATTGGGCCTTTTGAATCGGCCATCTCTCTGGGCTAGGACTGTGAACCGTCAACACAAAGGATTTGTGCCCTCTACAAGACGGGTGCGATCATACCAGCATTAATACACCAGATCCCACCAGAAGTCCAAAGTCAAGCGTGCTTGGGTGAGAGTAGTACTAGGATGGGTGACCCCCTGGGAAGTCCTCATGTTGCACACCACCTTTTAAATTTTTTTTCCCTGGTTATGGTTGCCAAGATACTTTGTCCACCACATTTCTATTACTGAATCCCACGGTACCTTGGGCAAGACAACTTCGCTTCACATAGAGGTTGGGCCCGCAAACCGAGGGCGTGGGGCTTGTGACTAGGTCTCCGTTGCTTCGGTGCCCATAACTTTTGATCCATAAGCAGTTACGCGGTGCACAACATATCATTGGAAAGCTCTCCGAGAGCTCTACGACTGGGGCAGCAAGCCTGCTTGGCTGCGCCTATTTTTGGAGCCCAAAATTGAACGTTTTCATAAGTTTTGGGCCACTTTTCATCTTTAGCTCAGTTTTTTCGTCCTGGATCGTATGTCGTGAGCTGTTAAAAGGATGACAACCTAACTCACAGGATATTACAAGTCCCTACAACGAGTCGATATCACGTCTTACAAGGATGCTGCGTTGTTAAAGCAGATGGGTTATCGTTAAGCCTATTGAGCCTTTTGAATGGGCCATCTCTCTGGGCTGGGACTGTGAACCGTGAACACATAAAGGATTTGTGCCCACAACACGATGGGTACGTTCATACCAGCACTAATGCACCGAATCCCATCAGAACTCCGAAGTTAAGCGTGCTTGGGGGAGACTAATACTAGGTTGGGTGACCCCCTGGGAAGTCCTCGTGTTGCACCCCCCCTTTTCAATTTTTTTTGCCCCGGTTAAGGTTGCCAAGATACTCTATCCTCCACCTTTCTATACCACAATCCCACGGCCCCTTGGGCAAGACAACTTCGCTTCACGTTGAGGCTGGGCCCGCAAACCGAGGGTGTGGGGCTTGTGACCAGGTCTCAATCGCTTCTGTGCCCATAACTCTTAGTTCGTAAGGAGTTATGCAATGCACAGCATGCCGTTTGAAAGCTCTCCAAGAGCTCTATGACGGGGGCAGCAAGCCTGCTTGGCTGTGACTATTTTCGAAGCCCAAAATTGAATGTTTTCATTAGTTTTGGGACCATTTTCTTCTTTTGCGCTGTTTTTCCGTCCCAGATCGTACGTCGTGAGCCGCGAAAAGGACGACAACCTAACTCGCGGGATATTACAAGGCCTTACAGCACGTCAATATCAAGTCTTATGAGGATGCTGTGTTGTTGAAGCGGATGGGTTGTCGTTAAGCCCATTGGGCCTTTTGAATGGGCCATCTCTCTGGGCTTGGACTGTTAACCGTCAACACATAAAGGATTTGTGCCCTAAATATGACAGGTGCGATCATACCAGCACTAATGCACCAAATCCCATCAGAACTCCGAAGTTAAGCGTGCTTGGGCGAGAGTAGTACTAGGATGGGTCACCCCTTGGGAAGTCCTTGTGTTGTACCCCGCTTTTCAATTTTTTTGTCCCAGGTTTGGGTTGCCAAGATACTTTATCCACCACATTTCTATTACCGAATCCCACGGCACCTTGGGCAAGGCAACTTCGCTTCACGTAGAGGCTGGGCCAGCAAACCAAGGGCGTAGGGCTTGTGACCAGGTCTCCGTCGCTCCAGTGCCCATAACTTTTGATCTGTAAGGAGTTACGCGGCGCATAACATACTGTTGAAACGCTCTCTGAGAGCTCTACGACGGGGGCAACAAGCCTGCTCGTCTCCGCCTATTTTCGGAGCCCAAAATCGAACGTTTTCATAAGTTTTGACCCACTTTTCTTCTTTTGCTCAATTTTTTTGTCCCGGATCGTACGTCGTGAGCTATTAAAAGGACAACAACCTAACTCATGGGACATTAGAGGGCCCTACAACATGTCAATATCACGTCTTGCGAGGATGTTGCATTGTTGAAGCAGATGGGTTGTCGTTAAGCCCATTGGGCCTTTTGAATGGGCCATCTCTCTAAGCTGGGACTGTGAACCATCAACACATAAAGGATTTGTGCCCACAACATGATGGGTGCAATCATACCAGCACTAATGCACCGGAATCCATCAGAACTCCGAAGTTAAGCATGCTTGGGCGAGAGTAGTACTAGGAAGGGTGACCCCCTGGGAAGTTCTCGTGTTGCACCCCCCATTTTCAATTTTTTTTCCCCCGTTTAGGGTTGCCAAGATACTTTATCCACCACATTTCTATTACCGAATCCCACGGCACCTTTTGCAAGACAACTTCGCTTCACGTAGAGGTTGAGCCGGCAAACCGAGGGCGTGGGGCTTAGGAGCAGGTCTCCGTCGCTCTGGCGCACATAACTTCTGATCCGTAAGGAGTTACGCGACGTACAACATACCGTTGGAAAGCTCTCCGAGAGCTCTACGACGAGGCAGCAAACCTACTTGGATGCCCCTATTTTCGGACCCTAACATCGAAGGTTTTCATCTGTTTCTGGACACTTTTCTTCTTTTGCGCTGTTTTTCCGTCCTAGATCGTACGTCGTGAGCCGTGAAAAGGACGACAACCTAACTCACGGGATATTACAAGGCCTTACATTTCTTCGATATCATGTCTTGCGAGAATGCTGCGTTCTTAAAGTGGATGGGTTGTCGTTAAGCCCATTGGGCCTTTTGAATGGGCCATCTCTCTGGGTTGGGACTGTGAACTGTCAACACATAAAGGATTTGTGCCCACAACGTGACGGGTGCGATCATACCAGCATTAATGCACCGGATCCCATCAGAACTCCAAAGTTAAGCGTGCTTGGGTGAGAGTAGTACTAGGATGGGTGACCCCCTGGGAAGTCTTCGTGTTGCACCGCCCTTTTCAATTTTTTTTGCCCCGGTTATGGTTGCCAAGATACTTTATCCACCATATTTCTATTACCAAATCCCACGGCACCTTGGGCAAGACAACTTCGGTTCACGTAGAGGCTGGGCCCGTAAACCGAGGGCATGGGGATTGCGACAAGGTCTCCATCGCTCCGGTGCCTATAACTTTTGATCCGTAAGGAGTTACGCGGCGTACAACATACCGTTGGAAAGCTCTCCGAGAGCTCTACGACGGGTGCAGCTAGCCTACTCGGCTGCACCTGTTTTCGGAGCCCAAAATTGAACGTTTTCAACAGTTTCGGGCCACTTTTTTCCTCTATTTTTTCACCATGGATCGTACGTCGTGAGCTATTAAAAGGACAACAAACTTACTCGAGGGATATTACAGGGCCCTACAACGTGTCAATATCACGTCTTGCGAGGATGCTGCGTTGTTAAAGCGGATGGGTTGTTGTTAAGCCCATTAGGCCTTTTGAATGGGCCATCTCTCTGGGCTGGGACTGTGAACCATCAACACATAAAGGATTTGTGCCCACAACATGACGGGTGCGATCATACCAGCACTAATACACCGGATCCCATCAGAACTCCGAAGTTAAGCGTGCTTGGGCGAGAGTAATACTAGGATGGGTGACCCCCTGGGAAGTCATCGTGTTGCACCCCTCATTTTCAATTTTTTTTGCCCCGGTTAGGGTTGCCAAGATACTTTATCCACCACATTTCTATTACCAAATCCCACGACACCTTGGGCAAGACAACTTTGCTTCACGTAGAGGCTGGGCCAGCATAACGATGGCGTAAGGAGTTACGTAGCTCACATCATACCTTTGGAAAGCTCTTCGAGAGCTCTACGACGGGGCAGCCAGCCTGCTCGGCTACACCTATTTTCGGAGCCCAAAATCGAACGTTTTCATCAGTTTCGGGCCACATTTCTTCTTTTGCTATGTTTTTTCATCCCGGATCGTACGTCGTGAGCTATTAAAAGGACTACAACCTAACCCACGGGATATTACAGGGCCCTACAATGCGTCGATATCAAGTCTTACAAGGATGCTGCGTTGTTGAAGCAGATGGGTTGTCGTTAAGCCCATTGGGCCTTTTGAATGGGCCATCTCTATGGGCTGGGACTGTGAACTGTCAACACATAAAGGATTTGTGCCCTCAACATGACGGGTGCGATCATACCAGCACTAATGCATGGGATCCCATCAGAACTCTGAAGTTAAGCGTGCTTGGACGAGAGTAGTACTAGGATGGGTGACCCCCTGGGAAGTCCTCGTGTTGCACCCCATTTTTCAATTTTTTTTGCCCCGGTTAGGGTTGCCAAGATACTTTATCCATCACATTTCTATTGTCGAATCCCACGGCATCTTGGGCAAGACAAATTCTTTTCACGTAGAGGCTGGGCCAACAAACCGAAGGCGTAGGGCTTGTGATCAAGTCTCCGTCGCTCCAGTGCCTATAATGTTTGATCCGTAAAGAGTTATGCGGCTCACAATATACCGTTGGAAAGCTCTCTGAGAGCTCTATGACGGGGCCAACATTCCTGTTCAACTACGCCTATTTTTGGAGCCCAAAATCAAACGTTTTCATCAGTTTCGGGCCCAATTTTCTTCTTTTGCTCTGTTTTTTTGTCCTGGATCGTATGTCGTGAGCTGTTAAAAGGACGACAACCTAACTCGCAGGACATTAAAGGGCCCTACAACGCGTCGATATCACGTCTTGCGAGGATGTTGCATTGTTGAAGCGGATGGGTTGTCGTTAAGCCCGTTGGACCTTTTGAATGGGCGATCTCTTTGGGCTGGGACTGTGAACTATCAACACATAAAGGATTTGCGCCCACAACATGACGGGTGCAATCATACCAGCACTAATGCATCGAATCCCATCAGAACTCCGAAGTCAAGCATGCTTGGGTGAGAGTAGTACTAGGATGGGTGACCCCCTGGGAAGTCCTCGTGTTGCACCACCTTTTCAATTTTTTTTGCCTCGGTTAGGGTTGCTGGAACACCCCGATCCCTCTCGAGACCGGAAGTTCTATTAATCAGTCTAATCGCAACCCAATTCCAAACCCGAGCAAAATTTTTAGGGAAAACGGACTGAGTTTCCCCTGTTTCTAGGCAAAATGCAAAACCTGCCACAACATATAAGTGGACCAACACCATGTCCAACCATACAAACACCTCAAGGCCATCCGAGCTTTGGTTCTCAACAAGCGAACACAAGTAAATATACATTTCCAGTTTAAAAACTAACCTATCTCTTCTCAAATTTGACAACTACATTCATGCCTGACAATTACACCATACTAACCTATTGCATAAAATAGACTATCATACCATTCTAACAAACCTAGTTAAGTTAATTACATAACTTTTAACGCTAAATACATACATTACATGAAAATATACATCTTTGCATCTTTCTACAACTCAGCCACATAACACGCAAGACAACTCTTCAAGCACGATCTTTCACGTAACCACGAACTTTCCAGCTAACATGGTATTTCCTGAAATGAGGTGGTGAGGAGTGAGTATACACAACACGTATACTCAGTGAGGGTGAAACAGATATCGAGGTGGAGAGAAAGAAGATCGTGCAATGCAAATAAGGCAGTTAAGCAATATAACTGACAAGTAAGAAATCAATGAAAACAAACAAAACAAAAAACAATTAATAAAAACCTTACCACAACCATTCAAAGCTATACCACACTCTGAAGGCTATGGTTCACTCATACGAGCAATGTACCATGCGATTCGATTCCACGAGCATTACATCAATCTCGAGCTTGATGTTGACAACGATGACAATAAGTGTGCAACCACCTTATAACATCCACTGGGTGTACTCCGGAAGTACCCCGACATATCTACGACCCAAATCACAGCTAGAGCAACCAACCCTGGCAGCCCGAGACTACCCAGAGAGGCCCATCACTCACGCGCTTGCCACTTTGCAATGTAATATGATATACAAGCAATAAACGAGCAATAGCATGAAAGTGCAGATTAGTGGCGATAAACGAGATATCAAGCATTTACAATCAACATTAGCATTCAATTAACTTTTCAAGCATGATTTAACTTCAACAAGAACATCAACTAGACACATAATAGCAGTTCAAACACGAAAACGTCAAATATCACTATTCAATCCCTAACTTCCAAAGGAAATTACGAGCAAACGAGCTACGGGATTAGGAAACCGATTTCACTACATTCACTTAGGCACTAAAAGGCACGTTTCTATTTCACTAAACCTCATTTTCCCAACCGAAGCCCGAAAGTCCACCTACTGCGTTTGAACTACAGCTATGTTAACCGGTCACTCAATCAACGCAACGACAGCGCCAAAAGTGCTTCCATGCCCTCAATAGCAAAACCCCCAACTCAATTCGAGCATGGTCAACTTTTGGTCAAATGGCCCCTTTTCGTTTCTTTGTCTAATTTCCAATTTTAACAAAAGCCGGTCCGTTTTTATTGCACATTTTATCTTTCTATCATTAATGGTACCTATCCAAATCAAGAAATCACAATTCAGATAAAAAATATGAAATTCTATGATTTTACTATTCATTTTTATTATTCACGTTCTTGCATAAATTCAATTTGCATTTCTAACCGTAAAAATTGCTAAATAACTAACAATCAATGCTCTACGAACCCTAAAGAGGCAATTCCAAGGAATTTCAAGCATTATAACGCATTAAATATCAAATCTAAGAAATTGAATCAAAAATCAAATTTGAATATAAATGCACAAAAACGTGAAAACCCTCACAGAGATTGACGAGGAAGCCCTACAAGAACCCGAGCCATGACCCCCGAGCAATTCCACGCATGATTGTAGAAGAAAATTGAAGCAAACTCATTTTTTTTCTCCTTGGAAGCATTCGGCCATGGGGGGGCAGGGAACAAAATGGTCATTTGTGGTTTTGTTTGTTTTGATTTTTGCCTTGTTTTATTTTTAAAAGATGACAAAGGGCATTTTGGTCTTTTACAAAATCAAGCTTAAGTTAAAAATGGTCGGTGTATTAGTACTGGTATGATCGCACCCGTTATGTTGAGGGCACAATTCCTTTATGTGTTAATGGTTCACAGTCGCAGCCTAGAGAGATGGCTCATTCAGAAGGCCCAATGGGCTTAACGACAACCCATCTGCTTCAACAACGTAGCATCCTCGCAAGACGTGATATCGACACGTTGTAGGGCCCTCTAATGTCCCGCGATTAAGGTTCTGGTCCTTTTAATAGCTCATGAGATATGATCCAGGACGAAAAAACATAGCAAAAGAAGAAAAATATCCCGAAACTAATAAAAACGTTCGATTTTGTTCCCCAAAAAGAGGCATAGCTGAGCAGGCTTACTGCCCACATCGTAGAGCTCTTGGAGAGCTTTTAAACGATATGCTGTACGCCGCGTAACTTCGTACGGATCAAAAGTTACGGGCACTGGAGTGACGGAGACCTGGTCACAAGCCCCATGCCCTCGTTTGCTGGCCCAGCCTCCACGTGAAGCGAAGTTGTCTTGCCCAAGGTGCTGTAGGATTCGATAATAGAAATGTGGTGGATAAAGTATCTTGGCAACCTTAACCGGAGAAAAAAAAAAGTAAAAGGGGGGTGCAACACGAGGACTTCTGAGGGAGTCACTTGTCCTAGTACTACTCTCGCCCAAGCACGCTTATTTTTGGAGTTCTGATGGGATCCGGTGCATTAGTGCTGGTATGATCGCAACCGTCATGTTGAGGGCACAATTCCTTTATGTGTTAACGGTTCACAGTCGCAGCCTAGAGAGATGGCTCATTCAGAAGGCCCAATGGGCTTAACGACAACCCATCCGCTTCAACAACGCAGCATCCTCGCAAGACATGATATTAACACATTGTAGGGCCCACTAATGTCCCGCATGTAAGGTTGTGGTCCTTTTAACAGGTCAAGACGTACGATCTGGGATGGAAAAACACAGCAAAAGAAGAAAAGTGGTTTGAAACTGATGAAAACGTTCGATTTTGGGCTCCAAAAAGGGTACAGCGAGCAAGCTAGCTGCCGCTGTCATAGAGTTCTCGGAGAGCTTTGCAACGATATGCTGTACGTCGCGTAACTCCTTACGGATCAAAAGTTATGGGCGCCGGAGCGGCGGAGACCTGGTAACAAGCCCTACGCCCTCGGTTTGCTAGCCCAGCCTACACGTGAAACGAAGTTGTCTTGCCTAAGGTGCCGTGGGATTCGATAATAGAAATGTGGCAGATAAAGTATCTTGGCAACCCTAACCGGAGCAAAAAGAAGTGAAAAGGCGGGTGTAACACGAGGACTTCCCTGGGGGTCACCCATACTAGTACTACTCTCGCCCAAGCACGCTTAATTTCAGAGTTCTGATGGGATCCGGTGCATTAGTACTGGTATTATCGTACCTGTCATGTTGAGGGCATAATTCCATTATGTGTTAACGCTTCACAGTCCTAGCCTAGAGAGATAGCCCATTCAGAAGGCCCAATGGGCTGAACGACAACCCATCCGCTTCAACAACGCAGCATCCTTGCAAGACGTGATATCGATGCGTTGTAGGGCCCTCTAATGTCCCATGAGTAAGGTTGTCTTCCTTTTAACATCTCACGACGTACGATCCGGGACCGAAAAACATAGCAAAAGACAAAAAGTTGCCCGAAACTGATGAAAATGTTCAATTTTTGGCAACAAAAAGGGCACCGCGAGCAACCTAGCTGACCCCGTCGTAGAGCCCTCGGAGAGCTTTACAACTGTATGTTGTGCGCCGCGTAACTCCTTACGGATCAAAAGTTATGGGCACCCGAGCGACGAATACCTGGTCACAAGCCCTACACTGTAATACCCGAGCCCGGAATATGAATTTTCTTTGTTTATTATTTTGAAAATTTTATTTCCTTAAATTCTTTGTGAATTAACTGTTACTTTCTAGTCGACGCAACGTGCATTGCATTTAAGGAGCGATAGCTAGATAACGATTTCCAGTCCTCAGCAAATAGTGAAACTAGTATTTAGACGACTTAAATTTTATATTTTAAATATTGCTAGCTTTATTTGAACTTACCATAGCTGAAACGGCTTTAAAACGCGCGAAATAGGGGCCTTTGACCAAGTTTTAAGTGGTTTGACCTTTGACCTTTGACCTTTGACCATTTGACACCTTATAAGCTAAAATAATAGGCAAAATAAAAAAAAAACAGCAGCAAATAGAGAGAGCAGGCCGTGAGCTTTGAGGGAGAAAAAAAAAAGATTTCATCTTCCAATCTTTCATTCTTCGCGAGAGCTCGTGCGGGGTGATTACCGAGGCAACCAACGTTGTTTTCCTAGCGACTAGGAGTACCTAAGGTGAGGGAAGCATGTTATTTGCGCATTTATACGTTGTGTTAGTTAACTTTATCAGTTTTTAGATTTATCCGTAGATCGTTATTTAAAGCGAATTGATGCTTCTAAAATGTTCCTTAGCATTGGTAGAACATGTATTTATGGCTTTGTAACATTTTCTGTGGTTAAATGTTGTGATTGCAACTTGAATTGTGATATGAATAGTACTTTGTGAATAGTAAAACCTTGAAACGTTGAAATTGCGCTGTTATGCTTTCTGTTGATGTAGAAACGTGCTAGGTATGCTAGAATGCTAAAATGTGTGGTTTGTTTGGGTTGCGTAGTGAAAAAAACGAGAATTAAGCCTTTGGGAAAGTCGGGGTCGTTTAGGTCAACTTTGGCGTTTTCTCATTTTGCGTGTTGGCATTGCTTCGGGAAGCCATGGAAGCACTTTTGTTGTGAATATGGCGTTGGTTGGGTGTTTGGTTGTTGTAGTTGTAGTTCAAACGAGAAAGGGGGAAATCGGGGCTTTGCGCGAGTTCTAGGGTGAAGTAAGGTTTCGGGGTCTTTAGATGTGCCTTACGGTGACCTAGGAGGGTTGGCAAAGTCGGTTTCCAGAACTCGTGGCTCGTTTGGAAATGATAGCATTTTGATAGTTGGGGCCGATTTGTGTTTTTGTGTGTTTACTTGTCTTTATGCTTATAGAATGCTTAGAATTACTTGAATTACTTGTTTGAGTTGTTTTGGATTGAATTGCTTATCAAATTGCTGCTATTGCGTGCGAGAGTAACCTACTTTGTTATTCTCCCACGTGTGGTTTATCGCTTGTTTATTGCTTGTTTATTGTCTTGTATCGAGTCTTGCATGGCATAGTGTCTCGCACGTGAGTGATGGGCCTCTCTGGGTAGCCTTGGGTTGCCAGTGTTGGTTGCTCTAGCTCCGTTGCTATTCCTTTTCTCACTTGGGTTGCCTCCCAGGGAGATTTGGGTCGTAGGATTGATGGATACTTCCGGAGTATTCCAAACTGGTGTTATAAGGTGGTTTTGGGCCGGCGCGTCGTCATCGAATTCGTGTTTGAAAGTGGTTCGTGAAAAGAGTATCGTATCCTTTGATTGAGTGTTTGTAGCTTTAAATACTTGCCTTGCTTAATTGATGGCTTTGGTTGTATCTTTATATGATTTGTATGTATTGCGTGGTATTGCATTGCATCTTTCTCTCATCTCCGTCCTTGAGACCAATTGCCCTCGCTGAGCAATAGTTTTTGCTCATTCCTCTCTATACTATGTTTTTACAGGAGTAGTTGAGGCAGACCCTCTCGAGGTAATTGAGGAGGAGGAGCAGGTGGAGGTGTTTCCGTGATAGCACTTACCTGCTTTGCTGGTGGTTGGTTACCAGTTTTGTGCAAACCTTGATGTTATGTATATTGCGTGAAGGAAGCTTAATTTTGAGGCTTGTAGCCTTGTATGTATTTTCCTATTTTGAGACCTTTAATGGTCTTATGTTGTAATGAATTAAAGTTGTAATGTTGTAACTTGTAACTGATGATTAGTGAAGAAATGCATGCTAATGGCTAATGGTTTAGTGGCATAAGTACTTGTGTAGTATGCATGGCATTTTTGGTTTGGAAAGTTGGTTAGTAAGAGAATGCAAATTTTAAAGAAAGTTAGCTCGTTTTGATCATTTTATAGCTTTCGCAAGTATTATATTGTTTTTAGGGTTTTGGATCGTCCGCGGTACAGAGGAGACTCCGTCCGTGTGTCGGGTCCGGGCTTGGCCTTTTGCGGGGTCGGGTCGGGGCGTGACATCTTTAGGTGGTATCAGAGCATGATAGTCTTGCATGAGCCGGGATATGATTCTCGGTCTGTGGGGTAAAGGTCTGAAATGTTAAAGTGTTTATGAATGATTGCTAAGTGAAAAGAAAATGTTCTAGCATGATTTTGTGAACTTGGAATGTTTATGTGTTTAAGTGAAATAGTTTGGCAAGTTAAACTTGTCTTATGTGAATTGTGTGATAGAATATTGGATTGTTATTGACTTGAGTGTTATCTAATCTTATGTGTTATATTTCTGTCTATAAACTGCTTTTAAATGTTGCCAGCTATTGTGAGTTGCTACTATGCCGCCACGTCGTGGTACTCAAGGTATAGGATCAGATGAAGAGGCAGCAGAACAGGGTCAGCAGCCGTTGCCTGAGCAGTTTATGGCTACCATGACTACTGCAGTAGACCGGATCACACAGGTACTACATGAGCAGAGGCAGGACCGGATTAATCCCCAGGGTAATCAAGCTAATCCTGGTGGACAGGGGTACAGAGTGGAGAATAACCAGGATGAGGAATTTCTGAGGCACGAGCCAGGAAAGTTTTTCGGGGAGCCGGATGATGAGGCGGCCGAGAGATGGATTAATCGAGTTGAGAAAATTTTCACTGCTTTGAGGTATACCGATGAGGCAAGAATAGACTATGCATCATTTTTATTTGAGGGTGATGCAGAGCAGTGGTGGAATACTGTTAGGCTGAGGTGGGATTGTGAGGATGTTCCACACTTATGGGATGATTTTGTAAGTGAGTTCCGGGACAAATATATTCCCGAGATGGCAATGGAGAGACGGGAAGATGAGTTTGTGGCCCTGAAGCAGGGAAACATGACTGTTGCACAATATGAGGCTAGATTTGTTAGCCTGTCGAGGTATATGCCCGAGTTGGTACGGCCAGCTAGGAGGATGATACATAGGTTTGTCCGTGGGCTGAGAATGGACATACAGTTGCATTTGACTGGACAGACCTACACTACTTTTCCCGAGGCATTTCAGGCAGCCTCGAAGTTTGAGAAACGGAAGGCTGAGATGTTAGCCGAGAGCAGTCAGCCGAGTAAGAAGCAGTTTTTGGGCCAGAGCAGCCAGAGTCAGCCGAGGCAGTATCAGGCTTCTGCACAGGGTCCTCAGCAACGTCCGTATCAGCCACAGCAGCAGATTCAGGCTAGACCAGCTGTGACCAGACCTCAGCAGGGAGGTACAGTTCCTACCCCTGCCTGAGCCCCAGCACCTACAGGAAACACTGCGGTTAGGCAAAATCAGCAGTGTGATTATTGTAATCGACCAGGGCATATTGAGGCTAACTGCTGGAGGAAGAGTGGGAAGTGTACGGGTTGTGGCAGTGATGAGCATAGGGTGAATGATTGCCCTAAATTTAATAATGTTCAGGGCCGTGGTGGAGGCCGAGGTGTTCAGAATAGGGCTGCAGGTGCATGACCAGCACAGAGAGTTCAGGCTAGGGTCTTTGCACTGGATGCAGATGAGCTGCCCGATAATACAGCTATAG
Organism: Ehretia macrophylla; assembly: GCA_037974665.1. Taxonomy (NCBI): domain Eukaryota; kingdom Viridiplantae; phylum Streptophyta; class Magnoliopsida; order Boraginales; family Ehretiaceae; genus Ehretia; species Ehretia macrophylla. The sequence goes on along the minus strand of CM075770.1, from coordinate 80,418,292 downwards.
TGGAAGGTACCTTTCTTCTCAATACTCAGCCAGTTAAAGTTTTGATTGATCCTGGAGCTACGCATTCGTTTATAACTCCTGCATGTGCACGATTTGTGAATGTTTGCATTGATAATTTGCCTCATGAAGTTGAAGTTAGTACTCCTTTCGGTGCAAAATTTGTTGCTGAATCTATTTGCAAATCTTGTGATATATGTATAGAGAACCGTAAATTTCCTGCTGATTTAATTATATTACCATTCCGTGACTTTGAAATCATTTTGGGAATGGACTGGTTGGGAAAGTATTATGCACAGTTGGATTGTAGAACAAAGATCGTTTATCTTAAGGTTCCTGACCTACCGGTACTAGAGATTATTGGGAACTGCAGGGCTGCCCGCATTCCACTTTTATCAGCGATCAAGACTTCTAAGTTGTTGAATAGGGGTTGTGAAGCCTACTTAGCCTATTTGATCAATCAGCCTGCTGATAAGTTGAGTTTGAATGAAGTTCCGATTGTTAGAGACTTCCCTGGTGTATTTCCTGAGGAATTACCGGGTTTACCACCGGATAGGGAGATTGAGTTCGTGATTGATCTTGTGCCAGGCACTGCGCCAATTTCTAGGAGTCCTTACAGGATGGCATCGGCTGAACTTCAGGAGTTAAAAATTCAGCTTCAGAACTTGCTTGAGAAAGGGTTTATACAACCTAGTTCTTCACCGTGGGGCGCACCTGTGTTGTTTGTGAGAAAGAAAGATGGCACGCTACGGTTATGCATTGATTACAGGGGACTTAATCAAGTTACGATTAAGAACAAATACCCCTTGCCGTTGATTGAAGAATTGTTTGACCAGTTGCAGGGTGCGAGTGTTTACTCCAAATTTGACTTGAGGCAGGGTTACTATCAACTTAGAATTCAGAGTGACGATATACCAAAGACGGCATTCAGGACTAGATATGGCCACTATGAATTTGTTGTTTTGCCGTTTGGATTGACGAATGCACCAGCCGCATTCATGGACTTGATGCAGAGGGTTTTTCGGCCTTACCTTGATCAGTTTGTCGTGATCTTCATTGACGACATTTTAGTGTATTCGAAGAACGAGGCTGAACATGAGCAACACTTGAGGATTGTGCTTCAGACTTTGCAGGAAAACAAGCTTTTTGCTAAATTCAGCAAGTGTGAGTTCTGGTTGAACCAGATATCTTTTCTAGGCCATATCATTTCAGACCGAGGAATTTCAGTGGACCCAGCTAAGATTGAAGTTGTTTCAGCTTGGAAGAGACCTGAGACGGTGCCAGAGATTCGGAGTTTTCTTGGATTGGCAGGTTACTACCGGAGATTTGTTAAAGACTTTTCTAAAATTTCTGGACCTTTGAGCCAGTTAACTCGGAAGAAAGTTGCTTACAATTGGGATGCCAAGTGTGAATCCAGTTTCCAAGAATTGAAGAAGAGACTAACTACAGCTCCTATACTAGCTTTACCTGAGGGAACAGAGAACTTCGTTGTCTACAGTGATGCATCTAAAGAAGGATTGGGCTGTGTTTTAATGCAGAATGGTAAGGTGATTGCCTATGCTTCTAGGAAATTGAAACCTTATGAAGTCAATTACCCTACACATGATCATGAGTTAGCTGCAGTTGTGTTTGCACTGAAGAAGTGGCGTCATTACTTGTGGGGTTGCAGATTTGAAATATTTACTGACCACAAGAGTCTCAAGTATTTGTTTTCACAGAAGGATCTGAATATGAGGCAGCGGAGATGGTTAGAGTTATTGGGTAGTTATAACTGTTCCATTAACTATGTGCCAGGTAAGGCAAATGTTGTTGCTGATGCTTTGAGCCGAAAGGCTACTGTTGCGATCTTGATTATCAAGGACTGGGAGACTTTGGAAGAAATTTGTTCATGGAAACCAGAAGCTACTGAGGTAGGGATTCGGTTTGCTAGTTTACAGATTCAGTCAGGGCTGCTAGCACAGATCAGAGAGGCTCAGAAGACTGATCCTCACATCTTGAAGATCCAAGAGAAAGCTAAAGGGGGGGGGGCGGAGTTTAGATTACAAGCAAGTGGCATTTTTAGATTCAGGGATAGAGTATGTGTTCCTGATGATCCGACTTTGAAGAATGAGATCCTGTCCAAGGCACATAATTCGAGGGACACGATTCACTCGGGCAGTATTAAGATGTATAGAGATTTGAAGCAAGACTTGTGGTGGAACAATATGAAGAGGGAGATTGCTGGGTATGTATCCAGATGTTTGACTTGTCAGAGGGTTAAAGTTGAGCATCAGAGGCCAGCCGGACTTCTACAGCCGTTATCGATTCCGCAATGGAAGTGGGTACATATTACAATGGACCTTGTGACCGATCTTCCTAGATCTCCGAGAGGATGTGATTCTGTTTGGGTTGTTGTGGACCGTTTGACTAAAGTTACACATTTTATTCCCGTGAACAAACAGGATAGCCTTGATAAGCTAGCTGAATTGTATGTTGCTAATATTGTGAGATTGCATGGAGTACCACAGAGTATAGTGTCAGATAGGGATCCCAGATTCAGATCTCGTTTTTGGCAGAAGTTGCAAGAGGCCATGGGAACTAAGTTGAGCTTCAGTACTGCATATCATCCGCAAACTGATGGCCAGTCTGAGAGAACCATCAGGATTTTGGAAGACATGCTTCGAGCATGTGTGCTAGACTTTGGGAAGAATTGGGAGAAATTTTTGCCTTTAGCGGAGTTCGCCTACAACAATAGTTATCAATCTACTATAGGTATGGCTCCCTACGAGGCATTGTATGGTCGGAAATGCAGATCCCCATTATATTGGGAAGAGGTTGGAGAGATGAGAACAGTTGATCCGACTGTGTTACCAGAGATGATTAAGATGGTAGATAATGTTCACCTTATTCGCCAGCGTATGCTTACAGCTCAGAGTCGTCAGAAGAGTTATGCGGATAAGCACCGTCGGGATCTTGAGTTTGATTTGGGGGATTGGGTGTTTCTTAAGATTTCTCCACGGAAGGGATTGATTCGGCACGGTAAGAGCGGGAAGCTTAGTCCCAGGTATGTGGGTCCGTATGAGATCACCGAAAAGGTAGGTCCTTTGGCTGATCGATTAGCTTTGCCTCCGAGCTTGTCACGACTGCATGATGTGTTTCACGTGTCTATGTTGAAGAAGTATCATCCAGACCCTTCGCATGTACTTGAACCAGAGCCTTTGCAGATTGAAGAGAAGTTGTCCTACGAAGAGAAACCGATTAGAATTGTGGATCGGAAGATTCAAGAGCTTCGCAGAAAGAGTATTACGTTAGTGAAGGTTCTGTGGAATCATCATGGGTTTGAGGAAGCGACATGGGAAAGAGAGGACCAAGTTCGGGATCAGTATCCGGAGTTGTTTGTTGACCAGGTAAGAATTGCGTGGGCGCAATTGTTTTAAGGGGGAGAGGGTGTAATACCCGAGCCCGGAATATGAATTTTCTTTGTTTATTATTTTGAAAATTTTATTTCCTTAAATTCTTTGTGAATTAACTGTTACTTTCTAGTCGACGCAACGTGCATTGCATTTAAGGAGCGATAGCTAGATAACGATTTCCAGTCCTCAGCAAATAGTGAAACTAGTATTTAGACGACTTAAATTTTATATTTTAAATATTGCTAGCTTTATTTGAACTTACCATAGCTGAAACGGCTTTAAAACGCGCGAAATAGGGGCCTTTGACCAAGTTTTAAGTGGTTTGACCTTTGACCTTTGACCTTTGACCATTTGACACCTTATAAGCTAAAATAATAGGCAAAAAAAAAAAAAAAACAGCAGCAAATAGAGAGAGCAGGCCGTGAGCTTTGAGGGAGAAAAAAAAAAGATTTCATCTTCCAATCTTTCATTCTTCGCGAGAGCTCGTGCGGAGTGATTACCGAGGCAACCAACGTTGTTTTCCTAGCGACTAGGAGTACCTAAGGTGAGGGAAGCATGTTATTTGCGCATTTATACGTTGTGTTAGTTAACTTTATCAGTTTTTAGATTTATCCGTAGATCGTTATTTAAAGCGAATTGATGCTTCTAAAATGTTCCTTAGCATTGGTAGAACATGTATTTATGGCTTTGTAACATTTTCTGCGGTTAAATGTTGTGATTGCAACTTGAATTGTGATATGAATAGTACTTTGTGAATAGTAAAACCTTGAAACGTTGAAATTGCGCTGTTATGCTTTCTGTTGATGTAGAAACGTGCTAGGTATGCTAGAATGCTAAAATGTGTGGTTTGTTTGGGTTGCGTAGTGAAAAAAACGAGAATTAAGCCTTTGGGAAAGTCGGGGTCGTTTAGGTCGACTTTGGCGTTTTCTCGTTTTGCGTGTTGGCATTGCTTCGGGAAGCCATGGAAGCACTTTTGGTGCGAATATGGCGTTGGTTGGGTGTTTGGTTGTTGTAGTTGTAGTTCAAACGAGAAAGGGGAAAATCGGGGCTTTGCGCGAGTTCTAGGGTGAAGTAAGGTTTCGGGGGCTTTAGACGTGCCTTACGGTGACCTAGGAGGGTTGGCGAAGTCGGTTTTCAGAACTCGTGGCTCGTTTGGAAATGATAGCTTTTTGATAGTTGGGGCCGATTTGTGTCTTTGTGTGTTTACTTGTCTTTATGCTTATAGAATGCTTAGAATTACTTGAATTACTTGTTTGAGTTGTTTTGGATTGAATTTCTTATCAAATTGCTGCTATTGCGTGCGAGAGTAACCTACTTTGTTATTCTCCCACGTGTGGTTTATCGCTTGTTTATTGCTTGTTTATTGTCTTGTATCGAGTCTTGCATGGCATAGTGTCTCGCACGTGAGTGATGGGCCTCTCTGGGTAGCCTTGGGTTGCCAGTGTTGGTTGCTCTAGCTCCGTTGCTATTCCCTTTCTCGCTTGGGTTGCCTCCCAGGGAGATTTGGGTCGTAGGATTGATGGATACTTCCGGAGTATTCCAAACTGGTGTTATAAGGTGGTTTTGGGCCGGCGCGTCGTCATCGAATTCGTGTTTGAAAGTGGTTCGTGAAAAGAGTATCGTATCCTTTGATTGAGTGTTTGCAGCTTTAAATACTTGCCTTGCTTAGTTGATGGCTTTGGTTGTATCTTTATATGATTTGTATGTAGTGCGTGGTATTGCATTGCATATTTCTCTCATCTCCGTCCTTGAGACCAATTGCCCTCGCTGTGCAATAGTTTTTGCTCATTCCTCTCTGTACTATGTTTTTACACGAGTAGTTGAGGCAGACCCTCTCGTGGTAATTCATGAGGAGGAGCAGGTGGAGGTGTTTCCGTGATAGCACTTACCTGCTTTGCTGGTGGTTGGTTACCAGTTTTGTGCAAACCTTGATGTTATGTATATTGCGTGAAGGAAGCTTAATTTTGAGGCTTGTAGCCTTGTATGTATTTTCCTATTTTGAGACCTTTAATGGTCTTATGTTGTAATGAATTAAAGTTGTAATGTTGTAACTTGTAACTGATGATTAGTGAAGAAATGCATGCTAATGGCTAATGGTTTAGTGGCATAAGTACTTGTGTAGTATGCATGGCATTTTTGGTTTGGAAAGTTGGTTAGTAAGAGAATGCAAATTTTAAAGAAAGTTAGCTCGTTTTGATCATTTTATAGCTTTCGCAAGTATTATATTGTTTTTAGGGTTTTGGATCGTCCGCGGTACAGAGGAGACTCCGTCCGTGTGTCGGGTCCGGGCTTGGCCTTTTGCGGGGTCGGGTCGGGGCGTGACATACACCCTCAGTTTGCTGGCCCAACATCCACATGAAGAGAACTTGTCTGGCCCAAGGTGTCATGGGATTCGATAATAGAAATGGGGTGGATAAAGTATCTTGGCAACCATAACTGGAGCAAAAAAAATGAAAAAGGGGGTGCAACACGAGGACTTCCCAGGGGGCCACCCACCCTGGTACTATTCTCGCCCAAGCACGCTTAACTTCAGAGTTCTTATGGGATTCGGTGCATTTATACTGGTATGATCGCACTCGTCATGTTGAGGGCACAATTCTTTTATGTGTTAACGGTTCACAGTCCCAGCCTAGAGAGATGGCCCATTTAGAAGTCCTAATGGGCTTAAGGACAACCCATTCGCTTCAACAACGCAGTATCCTAGCAAGACGTGATATAGACACGTTGTAGGGCCCTATAATGTCCCACGAGTAAGGTGTCGTCCTTTTAACAGCTCACGACGTACGATCTGGGACGGAAAAACATAGCAAAAGATGAAAAGTGGCCCGAAACTGATGAAAACGTTCGATTTTGGGCTCCAAAAAGGGCACAACGAGCAAGCTAGCTGCCCCCATCGTAGAGCACTCGGAGAGCTTTGCAACGATAGGCTGTGCACCGTGTAACTCCTTGCGGATCAAAAGTTATGGTCACCGGAGCGACGGATACCTGGTCACAAGCCCCACACCCTTGATTTGCTGGCCCAACCTCCACGTGAAGCGAAGTTGTCTTGCTCAAGGTGGCGTGGGATTTGATAATAGAAATATGGTGGATCAAGTATCTTGGCAACCATAACTGGAGCAAAAAAAAATTAAAAGGGGGGTGCAACACGAGGACTTCCCAAAGCGTCACCCACCCTAGTACTACTCTCGACCAAGCACGCTTAATTTCGGAGTTATGATCGGATCCGGTGCATTAGTGCTGGTATGATCGCACCCGTCATGTTGAATGCACAATTCCTTTATGTGTTAACAGTTCACAGTCCCAGCCTAGAGAGATGGCCCATTCAGAAGCCCAATGGGCTTAGCGATAACCCATCCGCTTCAACAACGTAGTATCCTTGCAAGACGTGATATCAACGCGTTATAGGGCCCTCTAATGTCCCGCGAGTAAGGTTGTCGTCCTATTAACAGCTCACGACTTTCGATACGGGATGGAAACACATAGCAAAAGAAGAAAAGTGGCCCGAAAGTGATGAAAATGTTCGATTTTATGCTCCAAAAAGGGAATAGTGAGCATGCTAGCTGCTGCCGTCATAGAGCTCTCGGAGAGCTTTGCAACGGTATGCTGTGTGCCGCGTTACACCTTAGGGATCAAAAGTTATGGGCACCAGAGCGACGGAGACCTGGTCACAAGCCCTACGCCCTCGGTTTACTAGCCCAGCCTCCATGTGAAGTGAAGTTGTCTTGCCCAAGGTGCCGTGGGATTCGATAATCGAAATGTGGCGGATAAAGTATCTTGGCAACCCTAACCGGAGCAAAATAAATTGAAAATGGGGGTGTAACATGAGGACTTCCAAGGGGGTCACCCATACTAGTACTACTCTCGCCCAAGAACGCTTAATTTCAGAGTTCTGATGGGATCCGGTGCATTAGTGCTGCTATTATCGCACCCGTCATGTTAAGGTCACAATTCCTTTATGTGTTGACGGTTCACAGTCCCAACCCAGAGAGATGGCCCATTCAAAAGGCGCAAAGGGCTTAACGAAAACCCATCCACTTCAATAACGCCGCATCCTAGCAAGACGTGATATCGATGTGTTTTAGGGCACTCTAATGTCCCGCGAGTTAGGTTGTCATCCTTTTAACAACTCACGATGTATGATCCGAGACGGAAAAACATAACAAAAGAAGAAAAGTGACCCAAAACTGTTGAAAACGTTCAATTTTTGGCTCCAAAAAGTGAAATGCTAGCAACCTAGCTGCCCCCGTCGTAGAGCTCTCGGAGAGCTTTACAACTGTATGTTGTGCGCCGTGTAACTCCTTACGGATCAAAAGTTATGGGCACTGGAGCGATGGAGACCTGGTCACAAGCCCTACAACTTCAGTTTGCTAGCCCAGCCTCCACGTGAAGAGAAGTTGTCTGGCCCAAGGTGTCGTGGGATTCGATAATAGAAATGTGGTAGATAAAGTATATTGGCAACCATAACTAGAGCAAAAAAAATTGAAAAGAGGGGTACAACACGAGGACTTCCTAGGGGGTCACCCATCCTAGTACTATTCTCGCCCAAGCACGCTTAACTTCAGAGTTCTGATAGGATTCGGTGCATTTGTGCTGGTATGATCGCACCCATCATGTTGAGGGCACAATTCCTTTATTTGTTAACGGTTCACAGTACCAGCCTAGACAGATGGCCCATTCAAAAGTCCCAATAGGCATAACGACAACCCATCCGCTTCAACAACGTAGCATCCTCGCAAGACGTGATATCGACGCATTGTAGGGCCCTCTAATGTCCCGCGAGTAAGGTTGGCGTCCTTTTTACAGCTCACGATGTACGATCCGGGATGGAAAAACATAGCAAAAGAAGAAAAGTGGCCCGAAACTGATGAAAACGTTCGATTTTGGGCTCCAAAAAGGGCATAGCAAGCCAGCTAGCTGCCCCCGTCGTAGAGCTCTTGAAGAGTTTTCCAACGGTATGTTGTGTGCCGCGTAACTCCTTACGAATCAAAAGTTATGGGCACCGGAGCGACGGAGACCTGGTCACAAGCCCTACGCCCTCGGTTTGCTAGCCCCTCCTCCATGTGAAGTGAAGTTGTCTTGCCCAAGGTGCCGTGGGATTCGATAATAGAAATGTGGTGGGTAAAGTATCTTGGCAACCCTAAACGGAGAAAAAAAAATTGAAAAGGGGGGTGCAACACGAGGACTTCCTAGAGGGTCTCCCATCCTAGTACTACTCTCGCCCAAGCACGCTTAACTTCGGAGTTCTGATGGGATCCGCTGCATTAGTGCTGGTATGATTGCACCCGTCATGTTGAGGGCACAATTCCTTTATGTGTTAACGGTTCACAGTCCCAACCTAGAGAGATGGCCCATTCAAAAGGCCCAATGGGCTTAACGACAACCCATCCGCTTCAACAACGTAGCATCCTCGCAAGACGTGATATCGACGAGTTGTAGGGCCCTCTAATGTCTCGCGAGTAAGGTTTTCGTCCTTTTAACAGCTCACGTTGTACGATCCAGGACGAAAAAACATAGCAAAAGAAGAAAAGTGGCCCGAAACTGATGAAAACGTTCAATTTTGGGCTCCAAAAAGGGAATAGCGAGCATGCTAGCTGCCACCATCGTAGAGCTCTCGGAGAGCTTTGCAACGGTATGCTGTGTGCCGCGTTACACCTTACGGATCAAAAGTTATGGGCACCAGAGCGACGGAGACCTGGTCACAAGCCCTACGCCCTCGGTTTACTAGCCCAGCCTCCATGTGAAGTGAAGTTGTCTTGCCCAAGGTGCCGTGGGATTCGATAATCGAAATGTGGCGGATAAAGTATCTTGGCAACCCTAACCGGAGCAAAATAAATTGAAAATGGGGGTGCAACACGAGGACTTCCCAAGGAGTCACCCATCCTAGTACTACTCTCGCCCAACCACGCTTAATTTCGGAGTTCTGATGGGATCTGGAGCATTAGTGCTGGTATTATCGCACCCGTCATGTTGAGGGCACAATTCCTTTATGTGTTAACGGTTCACAGTCGCAGCCTAGAAAGATGGCCCATTCAGAAGGCCCAATGGGCTTAACGACAACCCATCCGCTTCAACAACGCAGCATCCTCACAAGACGTGATATTGACGTGTTGTAGGGCCCTCTAATGTCCCGCAAGTAAGGTTGTGGACCTTTTAACAGCTCACGACGTATGATTCGGGGCGAAAAAACATAGCAAAAGAAGAAAAGTGGCCCGACTGATGAAAACATTTGATTTTGGGCTCCAAAAAGGGCAAAGTGAATAGGCTAGCTGCCCCCGTCGTAGAGCTCTTGGAGAGCTATGCAATGATGTGCTGTGCACCGCGTAACTCCTTATGGATCAAAAGTTATGGGCACCGGAGCGACGGAGACCTGGTCACAAGCCCTACGCCCTCGTTTGCTGGCCCAGCCTCCACGTGAAGCGAAGTTGTCTTGCCCAAGGTGCCGTGGGATTCGATAATAGAAATGTGGTGGATAAAGATTCTTGGCAACCCTAATCGGAGCAAAAAAAATTTAAAATGGGGGTACAACACGAGGACTTCCTAGGGAGTCACCCATCCTAGTACTACTCTCGCCCAGGCACGCTTAATTTCGGTGTTCTGATAGGATCCAGTGCATTAGTGCTGGTATGATCGCACCCATCATGTTGAGTACACAATTCATTTATGTGTTAACGGTTCACAGTCGCAACCTAGAGAGATGGCCCATTCAGAAAGCCCAATGGGCTTAATGACAACCCATCCACTTCAACAATGCAGCATCTGTGAGGCCCGACCCCGAATAACGTGTGTTACCTTGATTTGCGTGTCATAGACCCCTAATTATATGACTGACCTTGGATTACGTGTCCTGTCTTGGTTTTCGTGCATATCTCGTCATACGTGCCTTGACCTAGAATAGTATGCCCTAATCCCCGACTCACGTGCGATACCTAGAAATACGTGCCATGACCTCGATGTATGTGCATTATCTTGTTTCGTGTGCCCGAACCTTGAACTACGTACCTTAACCTAGGTTTAAGAGTCGTACCTCGATTTGCGTGTATTATATTGAATTACGTGCCTTGCATTGGTTTATGTGCATTCACCTAGGATTGCGTGCATTAGTCTTGAAGTCCGTGTCTTATCTCGTAGTTTGTGTCTACCTCGTGATTCGTGCCCTGTATTGATTTCTGTGTGTGCCTCATAGTGCGTGCCTTAGCCTTAGGAAAGCGTGCCACCACGCTAATCAATAAAGAATCCTACACAAAGCACAAGACAATAAAATAATCCTACACAATCCACTAACTATTATTATAATCTTAATTCAAATTTCTACAAAATCAACTAACACCTAAATATTATATTTTAAACTCACTACAAGACAAAATCTCACAAACCTCTAAACATACCCTATATTCTATTCTACCTAAAACCCCTAAATACCCAACATTCTCTTACACACATGTTAAAACAATTCAAAAGATGACACAAAATCAGATTTTTGCATGCATGTTTAATTCAAATGATTCTAGACAAGTCATGACACAAAAACACTTATCAATGCATAAAAAAATTGCCCAAAACCACCTCAATTTCCTCTCATTTTCGACCAAACCACTCAGGGCCGATGCTAACATTTCATATTCCACCTTGAAGACACAAAAATTCAGATTTGGAAGCCCAAGGCAGACCACATGCTCAAAAAATTCCAAAAGCCTCTTTTTTCTCTCATTTCTCTCACTTTCCTCACATTTTCTCTCACTCCCTCTCACTCTCTCTCTCCATTTCGGTTTTGGGATGAGTTCTCACCTTCCATATCTCATCTTCTTCACACCATGGTTGATCAAGTCAAGCAATCATCAAAGAAACTCAAGCAAACAAGCTAGGATGCGAAAATCACACATGCATGCCCTTTGAAGTCCTCATTTCGGCCCTAGGTGAGTTTTTAGGCTTCCATTTCTTTTCTTCTTGTTCTAACCTCATGCATGTACTAAGAGCTTGGTCACTAAGCTAGAAAAATATAGAAAACCAAGTTGGAATCTCGGCTAAGCAAGAAGAAGAAGAGATTTGAAGCTTCAACAAGTTTTTGAGCATCTTTTGGTTGATTGCAAAGGTGAGGGTTAAAACCTTTTGAAAACTCTTTAAAAACTCACATGCATTCTCATAAATGTGTGTATTTGCTTCTGTACTTGAGATATATGGTCGTTCATAAGCTTAAACAACCATGCATGGCAAGATCTTGGCTTGAAAATGATGCTAGGTGAAGTCGAAATGGATGACAGCTCTCTGACCAGTCTGTTCGAAGTAAGTTTAGCTAAGAAAATGATGTTGAAAATGCTTGAAAATTTGGGGGTGACTAGTTTGGACAGTTTTGAACATGTTTCCCAGAAAAAAGCCGAAGCTAATTTTGACTCTAAAGTCCTCAAAATGGCAAATCATTAAAATGTGACCAAATCTGGAAATCTGGAAAAATGAATCAGGTTTTGGCAGATGCACTGACCTTGTGGAACGAACCATATTTGACTTAGTAAATGTTGTCCAAAATGCATGCAAATTGGTGTGCTGCTATATTTTTCAGTTCTGGACAACTATGTCAGAAATGGACCAAGGCTAAAACTGACCCTAAGGACCTCAAAAACGACAATTTCTGAAAAGTATGCAAATCTGGACAGTTTTGAGCTATTCCACTGTTTCGGCAATATCTAATGATCCCGAACTCCAATTGATGCAAGGTTTGTTTCGGATTTTAGTTCACTTGTTAAGCTTTAATTTGACATCTTATTCACTGGATTTGGAGATTGTTTGATTATCCTATTGATTTTGAGAAAACAGCCTATTGCAGTAAAGGTTTCACTTAGCTATATGCTTGGAAAATTGATGTAACCTCTCTTGTGGTACTAATTGCTTGGAATTGTGGTGTTGGAATGTTGTGTGGACTGTTTTGGGTACTTGAGGATGTTTGAATTGAATGATGCATGACTTGAGAATGATTTTGAGTTGACTTAGGGTTTAATCACGCGGTTAAGCATGAAACGGAAACCCTAATGACTAGGTAGTCTTGCTAAGTGTTGATCATTTGGATATTGTGTGGAAATTATATGCTTAGTGGGCTGCCCGTTAATGTCTTATAACTTCAAATGTGATTTTGACCATTGCATGTTGACAAATAAGCTTTTCTTGCACCCGAACCCATGATTGATGTCATTGCATGTTGAATAATCTTATCACTTGATCACGTGGACTTCTTAATGAGTTATATGGCCTTTTTTACATGTGTTACATGGCTGCCCGTTTAATTTTCATATAACTCTATATGCCTTCAAGTGAAATTTTCATGTCTTATCGTGCCTTGCTTGTCTACCTGTCAATGTGCAATCTTATGACTGTCCGGAGGCAACCTACTTTGTTGTCCTCCTACTGTGATATATTACCTGTTTTATCGTTCCCTGCCTGTTTACTTGGTCAATGTGCAATCGTATGACTGTTCGGAGACAACCTACTTTGTTGTCCTCCGACTATGATATATTACATGTCATAAATGTGCATTGCATACAAGGTTGCAACCTTTCCTGTCGACATGGTAGCGATCACGCACACCGGGCGGCATCGGGCTTGCCGGTATTACCATGACCACCATGGTCCCATTCCCTCTCTCGCTTGGGGGCTAGACTTCCTCGGAGAGTTGGGTCGTAGGATTTTGGGGTACATCCGGAGTACACCCACCTAGTGTGTTTTGGGAAATGATTTGAAGTCGGCCGCAACTTCTGATTCTGAAACTGATCTGAGAGCAAAAGCTCGCCGTATCCTTTTTATTATATGTATAAGTACTCCCGCTTGGATCCTAGAGAACCTCGGGGAGGAAAGACCGGTATTCCTATTCTGTACTTGTATTTCTATACTTGTATTTCTGTACTTGTATTTCTGTTGTATTCATGTTTGAGAAAGGGGTTTTCATAAGTTTAACCGGAAAATGAGTTTCAAAACTTATTTCTCGTTCCCCCTCGCTGAGTTCATAAGGACTCACCCTCTTTTATCATCTCAGGTGAAGAAGAACAGGTACAGGAACCCGAGGATAATGTACCTAATGATGAACCCCTGGAGTGATTGCCTGTTATTGTTGTTTTGCTTGAACGTGACTACTTGTGTACCTTGTGCTGCTTGAAGACTATTTATCTTATGTTGTTGTTGTCGTTAATGTAAAAGACCCCCGTTGTAATTTGGGGTCTAATTTTGGTTTGTACTTATTTTAAGTAGACTGATACTAGACATGACACTACTATGATCGTTTTTCTTTTACTACCGCTAGTATCTATCACAGGTCACGATGCTTAGTTAAGGAATAGGTTAATAAACTTATTCAATCTCAGCAGGTACTCACTAATAAGCTAAGATCAACATGTATATTTTGAAATGAGGATAAATGGACAAACGAGACATAGTATCATGTTAGGTTATAAATCAAACGGGACGTCGAATTAACCAATAGGCAATTCAATTGATGGAATAATAGTAATCTTAGCTGGAATTGAATTTGAGATGGTAAATCTTGAGGCTGTTAGAAAATTTAGGTCAAAACAAAGAGCCCAATTACAGCCGTTATGCTGCCGGATTTTTGGAAAAATTTTGGAGTCTAGAATAAAACGTTAAGTGCTAAACCTCCTAGAATGATTAAGAATGTGAAAGGACTTGAATGTTTAGATCATACCCTAGTCTAACCTTTATAGGCCGGGTTGGGGCGTGACACCTTATATTAGAATCGTATCAGAGCTTAGTTTAGTAACTAGGCGTTAGTCGGGTTCAACTCTCGGACCATGGGTAGAAGCCCTAAGGTAATTGTAATGTCTTGTTTATATTGTTATGTGTGCTAATGTGCTTTAATTGCTTTAAGTATTGAATATTATGTGCCTTTGTGGACCATATGTATTATGTGTCATGCACACCGACACGTTAGTGACCTCAATAATGCATGCATGCTTTTATACTCCTTCCGTGATACATGCGCATGTTATATAACCATGAATGACTGTTTATACATATAGATAGTTAGGATTAGGACTTTCAGGGAAGTGAATTTGTGCAGGACGAATGAAAAGGCTCGGTTAGAGATTTCTCGCATCTTCGCAGGTACTCGATGGATAGTATGTATTATTGGATATGCATATGTATAAAATGAGTAGCACAGGTATAATTGTTGAGGTAAAATTATCCCCTTATATTTGGAATACATATGCCTGTGATTAAGTTATCAATTTTATAGCTATAGAGTTCTTGATTCTGTTAAACTGTTCTCCTAATTGTGGTTCAAGAATAAATGTTAAGGACATACAACTTTCCTTAGATATAAGAATATACTATTGGACATGTGGAGTAGTATATATATGTTCATATGCTTCTAATGGATGTTTGACTTATGAGTTGCTTTTGAATCAAATTCTTATATCTTGAAATGGTATAATAGACTATTTATATGATCGAATCCTTACTTGATTGGAATTAAGCATCGTTGAACCTAATGAGGTGTATATTAACGAGTTTCAAGTTCACTCAATGATAAGATTGTGACCTAGAAATTAAGAGATGAACTCGTGGAAATTGACGATAGGGGTTAGATTATTTAGGCATGAATAGTGTGTTTAACTTAACAAGACATGTAGGTAACTCTGGAAACTAAGTTTAACAAGGCTGATGAATCTTTGGTATAACAAGATACAGAGATGTTGGAATCGAGGAATTCACGTAGCTAGAACTTGTGTTCGGAAGACTACACCTAAATGTTAGGTCAAATAGAAGTTTAAGGTATTGAATTATGCATTAGATGACTAACGTTGCTAAGGTCCTAAGTTGGATATTTGCGATATTAAGAAACACGGTATTAGTTTGGTGTCCCTCGAACTTAGCTGTAAATATGCAAGTAAGTCAACCGATGCACTCGTTGTTTGAATACCCTAGAGGATGTTAGATAGCATATATCCCTAAGTAAGACCGATGGGCCCGGTATATAAACCATAGAAATGATATTAAGCATCTGGTTGCAAAGTGGAGTTGTTAGGGTATGATTTGAAATCCTAAATAGCTAATAGTGAGTATGCATAATGATTCATGGTGAATCCTAGGACCTAAGGTCGATGAGTCTTGATGCTCTTAGCTAGCTGAACATATAAATGAGAAGAATAAGATTTCATAGAGTTAAGATAGGGATGAATTAGAGTCATAATGACCCAAGAGACTATTGTTAGACCACCGTATCTATGTGCACCGTTTCACATCTAGAGACAAGCGATCGGTGGACTTTGAATCGTGGTTGTTGAATAGAGGGTGAATCTTGTAGTGATAGTTAAATAAGTGGTTAATTACTTTTGAAGTTCTATTAGGTTATGTTGAAGGATGCCTCGTGGTCATAATTATTATGTTGATACAACCTTGAAGTTATCTCGTGTAAGTATTTTATGAGCTCGGTCATTACGGTACCCATTTATAGTCCTAGGATTGTTGTTGTACGGCCGGTAACCTAGTAGAGAATTGATATCACTTACATAGCTATGAACCCAGCTTAGTAACATTAATGTTGGAGATATATTGGCGGGCATTAAGTGTTCAAAGGAATGACTAGGTCGCTAAGTGAGTAGGACCATTGTCTTTTTAAGTATGACGTAACCTTGGATTGAGGTGAGTGGAATTTATTTGAGGTTGAAACTATTCGTCTTAGGAGTCTTGGTTAAGATTGAAAGAAATCCTGAAGCCTCGAGACGTGAAAATAGAGACTTGAATAAGGAATAAATGGTGGATCACAAGCTGATGAAGCTTACTTGAAAAGTTGAACTAGTGTTACATGATTAGTTTACCTATGCAATTTCGATGGCAACCTGTTGCTGATACTTGATAAACCCTAGAATTCGAGTTTAATGAATCTCAACGGTCTTTCTTCTTGATTACAAGCTTGAAGGTTAATGAAGCTGGGGAAGAATGTTAATGAATAGGAGCCTATAACCGGGAGACTAGTCATTAGAAGATTTGCTAATCTAATGTATCTACGAGATAAGGACTATGATACTACCGATAGATGACAATTTGAGATGGATTAGTTGCTTCGTGAGTTCTTCCTGAAAATAGAGTCGTATCGTGGAGATGATCCGTAACTTGTGTATGGCCTATGTGATAACAGTTATGAAGCTAGTAGATAGGATATGTAAATCGGATATAGACCTATCATCTTGAAATTAGCGTATGTCACCCTAGGATCGTGGAATTATTGTGATATTCCTTTTGAGGTATGAATGCGAGATTGACACAACATGAGTCAGGATTTTGGAGTTACAGTTCTATTGTTAGAATCGCGATGCAACTTTGATGACTATGTTTTAAGACTCTAACCTTAGTTAATGAACTTGTCCTTAAGATCAAATGGAGAATAGAGTCGTTCAAAGAAAAGAACTATAAATGTAGAGGTCACACTGAATTAAATTATTGGAGAAACATAGGAAGTGAATTGGTTATGGTAAGAGATCACCAAACACAGGACGAACTGGAGTAGGAAGAATAACAAGGGTCAGAGTCCGTCTAAATGACCTCAATAGGCAAGAATGAATTTCGGGACGAAATTCTTTTAAGGAGGGAAGGATGTGAGGCCCGACCCCGAATAACGTGTGTTACCTTGATTTGCGTGCCATAGACCCCTAATTATATGACCAACCTTGGATTACGTGTCCTGTCTTGGTTTTCGTGCATACCTCGTCATACGTGCCTTGAACTAGAATAGTATGCCCTAATCCCCGACTCATGTGCGATACCTAGAAATACGTGCCATGACCTCGATGTATGTGCGTTACCTCGTTTCGTGTGCCCTAACCTTAAACTGCGTACCTTAACCTAGGTTTAAGAGTCGTACCTTGATTTGCGTGCATTACATTGAATTACGTGCCTTGCATTGGTTTACATGCATTCACCTAGGATTGTGTGCATTAGTCTTGAAGTCCGTGTCTTATCTCGTAGTTTGTGTCTACCTCGTGATTCGTGCCCTGTATTGATTTCTGTGTGTGTCTCGTAGTGCGTGCCCTAAACTTAGGAAAGCGTGCCACCACGCTAATCAATAAAGAATCCTACACAAAGCACAAGACAATAAAATAATCCTACACAATCCACTAACTATTATTATAATCCTAATTCAAATCTCTACAAAATCAACTAACACCTAAATATTATATTTTAAACTCACTACAAGACACACTCTCACAAACCCCTAAACATACCCTATATTCTATTCTACCTAAAACCCCTACATACCCAACATTCTCTTACACACATGTTAAACCAATTCAAAAGATGACACAAAATCAGATTTTTGCATGCATGTTTAATTCAAATGATTCTAGACAAGTCATGGCACAAAAACACTTATCAATGCATAAAAAAATTGCTCAAAACCACCTCAATTTCCTCTCATTTTCGACCAAACCACTCATGGCCCATGCTAAACATTTTAAATTCCACCTTGAAGACACAAAAATTCAGATTTGGAAGCCCAAGGCTGACCACATGCTCAAAAAATTGCAAAAGCCTCATTTTTCTCTCATTTCTCTCACTTTCCTCACATTTTCTCTCTCTCCCTCTCATTCTCTCTCTCCATTTCGGTTTTGGGATGAGTTCTCACCTTCCATATCTCATCTTCTTCACACCATGGTTGATCAAGTCAAGCAATCATCAAAGAAACTCAAGCAAACAAGCTAGGATGCGAAAATCACACATGCATGCCCTTTGAAGTCCTCATGTCGGCCCTACGTGAGTTTTTAGGCTTCCATTTCTTTTCTTCTTATTCTAACCTCATGCATGTACTAAGAGCTTGGTCACTAAGCTAAGAAGATAGAGAAAACCAAGTTGGAATCTCGGCTAAGCAAGAAGAAGAAGAGATTTGAAGCTTCAACAAGTTTTTGAGCATCTTTTGGTTGATTGCAAAGGTGAGGGTTAAAATCTTTTGAAAACTCTTTAAAAACTCACATGCATGCTCATAAATGTGTGTATTTGCTTCTGTACTTGAGATATATGGTCGTTCATAAGCTTAAACAACCATGCATGGCAAGATCTTGGCTTGAAAATGATGCTAGGTGAAGTCGAAATGGATGACAGCTCTCTGACCAGTCTGTTCGAGGTAAGTTTATCTAAGCAAAAGATGTTGAAAATGCTTGAAAATTGGTGGGTGACTAGCTTGGACAGTTTTGAACATTTTTCCCAGAAATAGACCGAAGCTAATTTTGACTATAAGGTCCTCACAATGGCAAATAATTAAAATGTGACCAAATCTGGAAATCTGGAAAAATGAATCAGGTTTTGGCAGATGCACTGACCTTGTGCAACGAACCATATTTGACTTAGTAAATATTGTCCAAAATGAATGAAAATTGGTGTGCTGCTAGATTTTTCAGTTTTGGACAACTTTCTCAGAAATGGACCAAGGCTAAAACTGACCCTAAGGACCTCAAAAAAGACAATTTCTGAAAAGTATGCAAATCTGGACAGTTTTGAGCTATTCCACTGTTTCGGCAATATCTAATGATCCCGAACTCCAATTGATTCAAGGTTTGTTTCTGATTTTAGTTAACTTGTTAAGCTTTAATTTGAAATCTTATTCACTGGATTTGAAGATTGTTTGGTTATCCTATTGATTGTGAGAAAATAGCCTATTGCAGTAAAGGTTTCACTTAGCTATATGCTTGGAAAATTGATGTAACCTCTCTTGTGGTACTAATTTCTTGGAATTGTGGTGTTGGAATGTTGTGTGGACTGTTTTGGGTACTTGAGGGTGTTTGAATTGAATGATGCATGACTTGAGAATGATTTTGAGTTGACTTAGGGTTTAATCACGCGGTTAAGCATGAAACGGAAACCCTAATGACTAGGTAGTCTTGCTAAGTGTTGATCATTTGAATATTGTGTGGAAATTATATACTTAGTGGGCTGCCCGTTAATGTCTTATAACCTCAAATGTGATTTTGACCATTGCATGTTGACAAATAAGCTTTTCTTGCACCCGAACCCATGATTGATGTCATTGCATGTTGAATAATCTTATCACTTGATCACGTGGACTTCTTAATGAGTTATATGGCCTGTTTTACATGTGTAACATGGCTGCCCATTTAATTTTCATATAACTCTATATGCCTTCAAGTGAAATTTTCATGTCTTATCGTGCCTTGCTTGTCTACCTGTCAATGTGCAATCTTATGATTGTCCAGAGGCAACCTACTTTGTTGTCCTCCTACTGTGATATATTACCTGTTTTATCGTGCCCTGCCTGTTTACTTGGTCAATGTGCAATCTTATGACTGTCCGGAGACAACCTACTTTGTTGTCCTCCTACTGGGATATATTACCTGTCATAAATGTGCATTGCATACATGGTTGCAACCTTTCCTGTCGGCATGGTAGCGATCACGCACGCCGGGCGGCATCAGGCTTGCCGGTGTTACCGTGACCTCCATGGTCCTATTCCCTCTCTCGCTTGGGGGCTAGACTTCCTCGGAGAGTTGGGTCGTAGAATTTTGTGGTACATCCGGAGTACACCCACCTGGTGTGTTTTGGGGGACGATTTGAAGTCGGTCGCAACTTCTGATTCTGAAACTGATCTGAGAGCAAAAGCTCGCCGTATCCTTTTTATTATGTGTATAAGTACTCCCGCTTGGATCCTAGAGAACCTCGGGGAGGAAAGACCGATATTCCTGTTCTGTACTTGTATTTCTGTACTTGTATTTCGGTACTTGTATTTCTGCTGTATTCATGTTTGAGAAAGGGGTTTTCATAAGTTTAACCGGAAAATGAGTTTCAAAACTTATTTCTCGTTCCCCCTCGCTGAGTTCATAAGGACTCACCCTCTTTTATCATCTCAGGTGAAGAAGAACAGGTACAGGAACCCGAGGATAATGTACCTAATGATGAACCCCTGGAGTGATTGCCTGTTATTGTTGTTTTGCTTGAACGTGACTACTTGTGTACCTTGTGCTGCTTGAAGACTATTTATCTTATGTTGTTGTTGTCGTTAATGTAAAAGACCCCCGTTGTAATTTGGGGTCTAATTTTGGTTTGTACTTATTTTAAGTAGACTGATACTAGACATGACACTACTATGATCGTTTTTTTTTTACTACCGCTAGTATCTATCACAGGTTATGATGCTTAGTTAAGGAATAGGTTAATGAACTTATCCAATCTCAGTAGGTACTCACTAATAAGCTAAGATCAACAGGTATATTTTGAAACGAGGATAAATGGACAAACGAGACATAGTATCATGTTAGGTTATAAATCAAACGGGACGTCAAATTAACCAATAGGCAATTCAATTGATGGAATAATAGTAATCTTAGCTGGAATTGAATTTGAGATGGTAAATTTTGAAGCTGTTAGAAAATTTAGGTCAAAACAAAGAGCCCAATTACAGCCGTTATGCTACCGGATTTCCAGAAAAATTTTGGAGTCTAGAATAAAACGTTAAGTGCTAAACCTCCTAGAATGATTAAGAATGTGAAAGGACTTGAATGTTTAGATCACACCCTAGTCTAACCTTTATAGGCCGGGTTGGGGCGTGACAGCATCCTTGCAAGACGTGATATCAACGCATTGTAGGGCCCTCTAATGTCCCGCGAGTAAGGTTGTGGTCCTTTTAACAGCTCACAACGTACAATCCGGGACGGAAAAACATAGCAAAAGAAGAAAAGTGGCCCAAAACTGATGAAAACGTTCGATTTTGGGCTCCAAAAAGGGCCCAGCGAGCAAGCTAGCTACCCCCGTCGTAGAGCTCTCGAAGAGCTTTGCAAAGAAATCCTGTGCGCCGCGTAACTCCTTACGGATCAAAAGTTATGGGCACCGGAACGACGTAGACCAGGTCATAAGCCCTACGCCCTCGGTTTGCTGGCCCAGCCTCCATGTGAAGCGAAGTTGTCCTGCCCAAGGTTATGCGGGATTTGATAATAGAAATGTGGCGGATAAAGTAACTTGGCAACCCAAACCGGAGCAAAAAAAAGTGAAAATGGGGGTATAACACGAGGACTTCGCAGGGGGTCACCCATATTTGTACTACTCTCGCCCAAGCACGCTTAATTTCAGAGTTTTGATGGGATCCAGTGCATTAGTGCTGGTATGATCGCACCCGTCATGTTGAGGGCACAATTCCATTATGTGTTAACAGTTCACAGTCCCAGCCTAGAAAAATGGCCCATTCAGAAGGTCCAATGGGCTTAACGACAACCCATCCGCTTCAACAACGTAGCATCCTCGCAAGACGTCATATCGACGCGTTGTAGGGCCCTCTAATGTCCCGCGAGTAAGGTTGTCATCCTTTTAACAACTCACGACGTACGATCCAGGATGGAAAAACAAAACAAAAGAAGAAAAGTGGCCCGAAACTGATGAAAACGTTCGATTTTGGGCTCCAAAAAGGGCAAAGCTAGCAAGCTAGCTGCCCCCGTCATAGAGCTCTCGGGGAGCTTTCAATGGTATGCTATGCACTGCGTAACTCCTTACGGATCAAAAGTAATGGGCACTAGAGCGACGGAGACCATGTCACAAGCCCTATGCCCTCGGTTTGCTAGCGCAGCCTCCACGTGACGCGAAGTTGTCTTGCCCAAAGGGCCGTGGGATTCGATAATAGAAATGTGGTGGATAACGTATCTTGGCAACCCTAACCGGAGCAAAAAATTTGAAAAAGGGGGCGCAACACGAGGACTTCCCAGGGAGTTACCCATCCTAGTACTACTCTCGCCCAAGCACGCTTAATTTCGGAGTTCTGATGGGATCCGATGCATTAGTGCTAGTATGATCGCTCCCGTCATGTTGAGGGCAAAATTCCTTTATGTGTTAACGGTTCACAGTCGCAGCCTAGAGAGATGGCCCATTCAGAAGGCCTAATGAGATTAACGACAACCCATCCGCTTCAACAACGCAGCATCCTCGCAAGATGTGATATCGACGTGTTGTAGGGCCCTCTAATGTACCGCGAGTAACGTTGTCGTCCTTTTAACAGCTCACAACGTACGATCCGGGACGGAAAAACATAGCAAAAGAAGAAAAGAGGCCCGAAGCTGATGAAAATGTTCGATTAAGGGCTCCAAAAAGTGTAAAGCAAGCAAGCTAGCTGCCCCCGTCGTAGAGCTCTCGGAGAGCTTTGCAACGGTATGCTGTGCGCCGCGTAACTCCTTACGGATCAAAAGTTATGGGCACCGGAACGACGGAGACCTGGTCACAAGCCCTACGCCCTCGGTTTGCTGGCCCATCCTCCACGTGAAGCGAAGTTGTCTTGCCCAAGGTACCATGGGATTCGATAATAGAAATGTGGTGGATAAAGTATCTTGGCAACCCTAACTGGAGCAAAAAAAAATGAAAACGGGGGTGCAACACGAGGAATTCCCAGGGAGTTACCCATCCTCGTACTACTCTCGCCCAAGCACGCTTAATTTCGGAGTTCTAATGGGATCCGATGCATTAGGGCTGGTATGATCGCACCCGTCATGTTGAGGGCACAATTACTTTATGTGTTGACGGTTCACAGTCCTAGCCTAAAGAGATGGCCCATTCAGTAGCCCAATGGGCTTAACGATAACCCATCCGCTTCAACAACCTAGCTTCCTCGCAATACGAGATATCGACGCGTTGTAGGGCCCTCTAATATCCCGCGAGTAAGGTTGTCGTCCTTTTAATTGCTCACGACGTACGATCCAGGACGGAAAAATATAGCAAAATTAGAAAACTGGCCCGAAACTAATGAAAACGTTCGATTTTGAGCTCCAAAAAGGGCAAAGCAAGCAAACTTACTGCCCCCGTCGTAGAGCTCTCGAAGAGCTTTCCAACGGTATGTTGTGCGCCGCGTAACTCTATACGGATCAAAAGTTATGGGCACCGGAGTGACGGAGGCCTCGTCACAAGCCCTAAGGCCTCAGTTTGCTGGCCCAGCCTCCACATGAAGCGAAGTTGTCTTGCCTAAGGTGCCGTGGGATTCAATAATAGAAATGTGGGAGATAAAGTATCTTGGCAATCCTAACCGGAGCAAAAAAAAATAGAAAAGGGGGGTGTAACACGAGGATTTCCCAAAAGGTCACACATACTAGTACTACTCTCGACCAAGCACGCTTAACTTCAGAGTTCTGATGGGATCCGGTGCATTAGTGTTGGTATGATCGCACCCATCATGTTGAGGTCACAATTCCATTATGTGTTAACGGTTCACAGTCCCAGCCAAGAGAGATGGCCCATTCAGAAGGCCCAATGGGCTTAACGACAACCCATCCGCTTCAACAACGCAACATCCTCGCAAGACATGATATCGCCGCGTTGTAGGGCTCTCTAATGTTCCGCGAGTTGGGTTGTCGTCCTTTTAACAGCTCACGACATACTATCCAGGACGGAAAAACATAGTAAAAGAAAAAAAGTGACCCAAAACAAATGAAAATGTTTGATTTTGGGCTCCAAAAACGGGTGCAGCTATGCAATCTTGCTGCCCCCGTCATAGAGCTCTCGGAGAGCTTTCCAACGGTATGCTGTGAGCCGCGTAACTCCATACAGATTAAAAGTTATGGGCACCAGAGCGACGGAGACTTGGTCACAAGCCCTACGCCCTCATTTACTGGCCCAACCTCCATGTGAAGCGAAGTTGTCTTGCCTAAGGTGCCGTGGGATTCGATAATAAAAATGTGGTGGATAAAGTATTTTGGCAACCTTATTCGGAGCAAAAAAAATTTAAAAGGGGGGTGCAACAAGAGGACTTCCCAGGGAGTCACCCATCCTAGTACTACTCTCGCCCAAGCACGCTTAATTTCGGAGTTCTGATGGGATCCGGTGCATTAGTGCTGGTATGATTGCACCCGTTATGTTGAGGGCACAATTCCTTTATGTGTTAACAGTTCACAGTCCCAGCCTTATCGAGATGGCCCATTCAGAAGGCCCAATGGGCTTAACGACAACCCATCCTCTTCAACAACGTAGCATCCTCGCAAGACGTGATATCGACGCGTTGTAGAGCCCTCTAATGTCCCATGAGTAAGGTTGTCGTCCTTTTAACAGCTCACGACGTACGATCCAGGACGGAAAAACGTAGCAAAAGAAGAAAAGTGGGCCAAAACTGATGAAAACGTTTGATTTTTTGCTCCAAAAAGAGCTGAGCGAGCAAGCTTGCTGCCCCCGTTATAGAGCTCTCGGAGTGCTTTGCAACGGTATACTGTGCACCGCGTAACTCCTTACGGATAAAAAGTTATGGGCGCCGGAGCGACGGAAACCTGGTAACAAGCCCTACGTCCTCGGTTTGTTGGCCCAGCATCCTAGTGAAGCGAAGTTGTCTTGCTCAAGGTGCCGTGGGATTCGATAATAGAAATGTGGTGGATAAAGTATTATGGCAACCCTAACCGGAGCAAAAAAAATTTAAAAGGGGGTGCAATACGCGGACTTCCCAGGGAGTCACCCATCCTAGTACTACTCTTGCCCACGCAAGCTTAATTTCGGAATTCTGATGGGATCCGGTGCATTAGTGCTGGTATGATTGCACCCGTAATGTTGAGGGCACAATTCCTTTATGTGTTAACGGTTCACAGTCCCCGCCGAGAGAGATGGCCCATTCCGAAGGCCCAATGGGCTTAACGACAACCCATCCGCTTCAACAACGTAGCATCCTCCCAAGACGTGATATCGACGCGTTGTAGGGCCCTCTAATGTCCCGCGAGTAAGGTTGTGGTCCTTTTAACAGCTCACGACGTACGATCTGGGAAGGAAAAACATAGCAAAAGAAGAAAAGTAGCCCGAAACTGATGAAAATGTTCGATTTTGGGCCCCAAAAAGGGCACAGCGAACAAGCTAGCTGCCTTTGTCGTAGAGCTCTCGGAGAGCTTTGCAACGGTATGATGTGCGCCATGTAACTCCTTACGGATCAAAAGTTATGGGAATCGGAGCGATGGAGACCTAGTCACAATCCCTACGCCCTCGGTTTGCTGGCCCAGCCTCCACGTGAAGCGAAGTTGTCTTGCCCAAGGTGAAGTGGGATTCGATATTAGAAATGTGGTGGATAGAGTATCTTGGCAACCCTAACCTGAGCAAAAAAATTGAAAAGAGGGGTGCAACACGAGGACTTCCCCGGGAGTCACCAATCCTAGTACTACTCTCAGCCAAGCACGCTTAATTTCGGAGTTCTGATAGGATCCGGTGCATTAGTGCTGGTTTGATCGAACCCGTCATGTTGAGGCACAATTCCTTTATGTGTTAACGGTTCATAGTCGCAGCCTAGAGAGATGGCCCATTCAAAAGGCCTAATGGGCTTAACGACAACCCATCTGCTTCAACAACGCATCATCCTCCCAAGACGTGTTATCGACGCATTGTAGGGCACAGTAATATCCCGCGAGATAGGTAGTCATCCTTTTAACAGCTCACGACGTACGATCCGGGATGGAAAAACATAGCAAAAGAAGAAAAGTGGCCCGAAACAGATTAAAACTTTCGATTTTGGGCTCCAAAAAGGGCACAGCTAGAAAGATAGCTGCCCCCTTTGTAGAGCTTTTGGACAGCTTTGCAACGATATGTTGTGCGCCGCGTAACTCCTTGCGGATCAAAAGTTATGGGCACCGGAGTGACTGAGACCTGGTCACAAGCCCTACGCCCTCAGTTTGCAGGCCCAGCCTCCACGTGAAGTGAAGTTGTCTTGCCCAAGGTGCCGTTGGATTCAATATTAGAAATGTGGCGGATAAAGTATATTGGCAACCCTAACCGGATAAAAAAAAGTGAAAAGGGGGGTGTAACACGAGGACTTCCCAAAGGGTCACCCATATTAGTACAACTCTCGCCCAAGCACGCTTAACTTCAGAGTTCTAATGGGATCCGGTGCATTAGTGCTGGTATGATTGCACCCGTCATGTTGAGGTCACAATTCCATTATGTGTTAACGGTTCACAGTCCCAGCCAAGAGAGATGGCCCATTCAGAAGGCCCAATGGGCTGAACGACAACCCATCCGCTTCAACAACGCAGCATCCTCGCAAGACGTGATATCGACGCGTTGTACGGCCCTCTAATTTCTCGCGAGTAAGGTTGTCGTCCTTTTAACAGCTCACGACGTACGATCCGGGATGGAAAAACATAGCAAAAGAAGAAAAGTGGCCCAAAATTGATGAAAATGTTTGATTTTTGGCTCCAAAAAGGGCACAGCGAGCAAGCTGGCTGCCCCCGTCGTAGAGCTCTCGGAGTGCTTTACAACGGTATGCTGTGCGCCACGTAACTCTTTACGAATCAAAAGTTATGGGCACCGGAGCGACGGAGACCTGGTCACAAGCCCTACGCCCTCGTTTGCTGGCCCAGCCTCCACGTGAAGCGAAGTTGTCTTGCCCAAGGTGCCGTGGGATTCGATAATAGAAATGTGGTGGATAAAGTATCTTGGCAACCCTAACCGGAGCAAAAAAAATTTAAAAGGGGGGGACAACACGAGGATTTCCCAGGGAGTCACCCATCCTGGTACTACTCTCGCCCAAGCATGCTTGATTTCAGAGTTCTGATGGGATCCGGAGCATTAGTGCTGGTATGATCTCACCCGTCATGTTGAGGGAACAATTCATTTATGTGTTAATGGTTCACAGTCGCAACCTAGAGAGATGGCCCATTCAGAAGGCCCAATGGGCTTAACGACAACCCATCCTCTTCAACAACGTAGCATCCTCGCAAGACGTGATATCGACGCGTTGTAGAGCCCTCTAATGTCCCATGAGTAAGGTTGTCGTCCTTTTAACAACTCACGATGTACGATCCGGGATGGAAAAACATAGCAAAAGAAGAAAACTGGCCCGAAACAGATGAAATGGTCAATTTTGGGCTCCAAAAAGGGCATAGCGAGAAAGCTAGTTCCCCCCGTCGTAGAGCTCTTGGAGAGCTTTGCAACGGTATGCTGTGCACCGTATAACTCCTTACGGATCAAAAGTTATGGGCACCGGAGTGAAGGAGACCTAGTCACTAGCCCTACGCCCTCGGTTTGCTGGCCCAGCCTCCACGTGAAGCGAAGTTGTCTTGCCCAAGGTGAAGTGGGATTCAATAATAGAAATGTGGTGGATAGAGTATCTTGGCAACCCTAAGCAGAGCAAAAAAAATTGAAAAGGGGGGTACAACACGAGGACTTCCCAGGGAGTCACCCATCCTAGTACTACTCTCGCCCAAGCACGCTTAATTTCAGAATTCTGATGGGATCCGGTGCATTAGTGCTGGTATGATCGCACCCGTCATGTTGGGGGCACAATTCCATTATGCGTTAGCGGTTCACAGTCCCAACCAAGAGAGATGGCCCATTCAAAAGGCCCAATGGGCTTAACGACAACCCATCCGCTTCAACAACGCAGCATCCTCGCAAGACGTGATATCGACGCGTTATAGGGCCCTCTAATGTCCTGCGAGTAAGTTTGTCGTCCATTTAACAGCTCACGACGTACAATCCGGGACGGAAAAACACAGCAAAAGAAGAAAAGTGGCCTGAAACTGATGAAAACGTTCCAATTTTTGGCACCAAAATGGGCACAGCGAGCAAGCTAGCTACCCACGTCGTCGAGCTCTTGGAGAGCTTCGCAACGATATGCTGTGCGCCGCGTAACTCCTTACGGATCAAAAGTTATGGGCACCAGAGCGACGGAGACCTCGTAATAACTCCTACGCCCTCGGTTTGCTGGCCCAACCTCCACGTGAAGCTCTTGCCCAAGGTGCCGTGGGATTCAATAATAGAAACGTGGCGGATAAAGTATCTTGGCAACCCTAACCAGAGCAAAAAAAATTGAAAAGGGCGGTGTGACACGAGGACTTCCCTGGGGGTTACCCATACTAATACTACTCTTTCCCAAGCACGCTTAACTTCAGAGTTCTGATGGGATCCAGAGCATTAGTGCTGGTATGATCGCACCCGTCATATTGAGGGCACAATTCCATTATGTGTTAACAGTTCACAGTCCCAGCCAAGAGAGATGGCCCATTCAGAAGGCCCAATGGGCCTAACGACAACCCATCCACTTCAACAACGCAGTATCCTCGCAAGAAGTGATATTGACGCATTGTCGGGCCCTCTAATGTCCAGCGAGTAAGGTTGTCGTCCTTTGAATAGCTCACGACGTACGATCCAGGATGAAAAAACATAGAAAAAGAAGAAAAGTAGCCTGAAACTGATGACAACGTTTGATTTTTGGCTCCAAAAAGGGCACAGCGAGCAAGCTAGCTCCCCCCGTCGTAGAGCACTTGGAGAGCTTTGCAACGGTATGCTGTGCACCGCAAAACTCCTTACGGATCAAAAGTTATGGGCACCGGAGCGACGGAGACCTGGTCACAAGCCCTACGCCCTCGTTTCCTGGCCCAGCCTCCACGTGAAGCGAAGTTATCTTGCCCAAGGCGCCGTGGGATTCGATAATAGAAATGTGGCGGATAAAGTATCTTGGCAACCCTAACCGGAGCAAAAAAAAAGTGAAAAGGGGGGTATAACATGAGGACTTCCTAGGGGGTCACCCATACTAGTACTACTCTCGCCCAAGCACGCTTAATTTTAGAGTTTTGATGGGATCCGAAGCATTAGTGCTGGTATGATCGCACCCGTCATGTTGAGGGCACAATTCCATTATGTGTTAAAGGTTCACAGTCCCAGCCAAGAGAGATGGCTCATTCATAAGGCTCAATGGGCTTAACGATAACCCATCTTCTTCAACAACTTAGCATCCTCGCAAGACGTGATATCGACGTATTGTAGGGCCCTCTAATGTCCCGCGAGTAAGGTTGTATTCCATTTAACAGCTCACGACGTACGATCCGGGATGGAAAAAAATAGCAAAAGAAGAAAAGTGGGCCGAAACGGATGAAAACATTCAATTTTTGGCTCCAAAATGGGCACCGCGAGCAACCTAGCTGCCCCCGTCGTAGAGCTCTCGGAGAGCTTTACAACAGTATGTTGCGCGCTGCGTAACTCCTTACGGATCAAAAGTTATGGGCACCGTAGCAACGGAGACCTGGTCACATGCCCTACACCTTCAATTTGTTGGCCCAACCTCCACGTGAAGAGAAGTTGTCTTGCCCAAGGTGCCGTGGGATTCGATAATAGAAATGTGGTGGATAAAGTATCTTGGCAACCATAACTGGAACAAAAAAAATTGAAAAGAAGGGTGCAACACGAGGACTTCCCAGGGTGTCACC
The DNA here is from genome assembly GCA_037974665.1 of Ehretia macrophylla. Classification (NCBI taxonomy): domain Eukaryota; kingdom Viridiplantae; phylum Streptophyta; class Magnoliopsida; order Boraginales; family Ehretiaceae; genus Ehretia; species Ehretia macrophylla. Next base: position 80,388,759 of record CM075770.1, on the reverse strand, counting down.
CATCCTTGTACTATTCTCGCCCAAGCACGCTTAACTTCAGAGTTCTGATGGGATTCGGTTCATTTGTGCTGGTATGATTGCACCCGTCATGTTGAGGGCCCAATTCCCTTATGTGTTAACGGTTCACTGTCCCAGCCTAGAGAGACGGCCCATTCAGAAGGCCCAATGGACTTAACGACAACCCATCCACTTCAACAATGCATCATCCTTTCCAGACGTGATATCGACGCGTTGTAAGGCCCCCTAATGTCCCGCGAGTATGGTTGTCGTCCTTTTAACAGCTAACGACGTACAATCTGGGATGGAAAAACAGAGCTAAAGAAGAAAAGTGGCCCGAAACTGATGAAAGCGTTCCATTTCAGGCTCCAAAAAGGGCACAGCGAGCAAGCTAGCTGCCCCCGTCGTAGAGCTCTCGAAGAGCTTTTCAATGGTATGTTGTGCGCCACATAACTCCTTACGGATAAAAAGTTATGGGCACCGAAGCGACGGAGACCTGGTCACATGCCCTACACCCTCAGTTTGCTGGCCCAGCCTCCACGTGAAGCGAAGTTGTCTTGCCCAAGGTGCCGTGGGATTCGTTACTAGAAATGTGGTGGATAAAGTATCTAGGCAACCCTAACCGGAGCAAAAAAAATTGAAAAGGGCGGTGCAACACGAGGACTTCCCAGGGAGTCACCCATCATAGTACTATTGTCGCCCAAGCACGCTTAATTTCGGAGTTCTGATGGGATCCGGTGCATTAGTGCTGGTATGATCGTACCCGTCATGTTGAGGGCACAATTCCTCTATGTGTTAATGGCTCACAGTCGCAGCCTAGAGAAATGGCCCATTCAGAAGGCACATTGGGCTTAACGACAACCCATCCGCATCAACAACGCAGCATCCTCACAAGACGTGATATCGACACGTTTTAGGGCCCTCTAATGTCCCGCGAGTAAGGTTGTCATCCTTTTAACAGCTCACGACGTACGATCCGGGACGGAAAAACAAAGCTTAATAGGAAAAGTGGACCGAAACTGATGAAAACGTTCGATTTTAGGCTCCAAAAAGGGCATAGCGAGCAAGCTAGCTGCACCCGTCGTAGAGCTTTCGGAGAGCTTTCCAACGGTATGCTGTGCGACGCGTAACTCCTTACATATCAAAATTTATGGGCACCGGAGCGACGGAGACTTGGTCACAAGCCCTACGCACTCGGTTTGCTGGCCCAGCCTCCACGTGAAGCGAAGTTCTCTTGCCCAAGGTGCCGTGGGATTCGATAATCGAAATGTGGTGGATAAAGTATCTTGGCAACCCTAACTGGAGCAAAAAAAATTGAAAAGGGGGGTGGAACACTAGGACTTCCCAGGGAGTCACCCATCCTAGTACTACTATCGTCCAAGCACGCTTAATTTCAAAGTTCTGATGGGATCCGGTGCATTAGAGCTGGTATGATCGCACCCGTCATGTTGTGGGCACAATTCCTTTATGTGTTAACGGTTCACAATCGCAACCTAGAGAGACAACCCATTCAGAAGGCCCAATGGGCTTAATGACAACCCATCCGTTCAACAACGCAGCATCCTCGCAAGACATGATATCAACAAGTTGTAGAGCCCTCTAATGTCCCACGAGTAAGGTTGTGGTCCTTTTACGATCTGGGATGAAAAAATAGAGCAAAAATAGAAAAGAGGCCCGAAACTGTTAAAAACGTTCGATTTTGGGCTCCAAAAAGGGCACAACGAGCATGCTAGTCGCCCCCGTCGTAGAGCTCTTGGAGAGCTTTGCAACGGTATGCTGTGCGCCATGTAACTTCTTTCGGATCAAAAATTATGGGCACCGGAGCGACAGAGACCTGGCCACAAGCCATACGCCCTCGGTTTGCTGGTCCAGCCTCTACGTGAAGTGAAGTTGTCTTACCCAAGGTGCTGTGGGATATAATAATAGAATTGTGGCGGATAAAGTATCTTGGCAACCATAACTGGAGCAAAAAAAATTGAAAAGGGGGGTGCAAAACGAGGACTTCCTAGAGTGTCACCCATCCTAGTACTATTCTCGCCCAAGCACGCTTAACTTCAGAGTTCTGATGGGATTCGGTGCATTTGTGCTGGTATGATCTCACCCGTCATGTTGAGGGCAAAATTCCTTTATGTGTTAACGGTTCATAGTCCCAGCCTAGAGAGATGGCCCATTCAGAAGGTCCAATGCGCTTAACGACAACCCATCCGCTTTAACAACGCAGCATCCTTGCAAGACGTGATATCGATGCGTTGTAGGTCCCTCTAATGTCCCGCGAGTATGGTTGTCGTCCCTTTAACAACTCACGACGTACGATCTAGGATGGAAAAACATAGCAAAAGAAAAAAAATTGCACGAAACTGATGAAAACGTTCAATTTTGGGCTCCAAAAAGGGCACAGTGAGGAAGCTAGCTGCCCCCGTCGTAAAGCTCTTGGAGAGCTTTGCAACGGTATGCAAACGGATCAAAAGTTATGGGCACCGGAGCGACGGAGACCTGGTCACAAGCCCTATGCCCTCGGTTTGCTGGCCCAGCCTCCACGTGAAGCGAAGTTCTCTTGCCCAAGGTGCCGTGGGATTCGATAAAAGAAATGTGGTGAATAAAGTATCTTTGCAACCCTAACCAGAGCAAAAAAAATTGAAAAAGGGGGTGCAACACGAGGACTTCGTATGGGGTCACCCATCCTAGTACTACTCTAGCCCAAGCACGCTTAATTTCGGAGTTCTTATTAGATTCGTTGTATTAGTGCTGGTATGATCGCACCCCTCATGTTGAGGGCACAATTCCTTTATGTGTTAACGGTTTACAGTCCCAGCCTAGAGAGATGGCCCACTCAGAAGCCCAATGGGCTTAACGACAACCCATCCGCTTCAACAACGCAGCATCCTCGCAAGACTTGATATCGACTCGTTGTAGAGCCCTCTAATGTCCCACGAGTAAGGTTGTGGTCTTTTTAACAGCTCACGACGTACGATCCAGGATGAAAAAATAGAGCAATAATAGAAAAGTGGCACAAAACTGATAAAAACTTTCGATTTTGGTCTCCGTCGTAGAGCTCTCGGAGAGCTTTGCAACGGTATGCTGTGCGCCGTGTAACTCTTTACGGATCAAAAGTTATGGGCACCGGAGCGACGGAGACCTGGTCACAAGACTTACCCCCTTGGTTTGCTGGCCCAGCCTCCAAGTGAAACGAAGTTGTCTTGCCCAAGGTGCCATGGGATTCGATAATAGAAATATGGTGGATAAAGTATCTTGGCAACCCTAACCGGAGCAAAAAAAATTTAAAAGTGGGGTGCAACATGAGGACTTCCTAGAAAGTCACCCATCCTAGTACTACTCTCGCCCAAGCATGCTTAATTTCGGAGTTCTGATGGGATTCGGTGCATTAGTGCTGGTATGATCGCACCCGTCATGTTGAGGGCACAATTCCTTTATGTCTTAATGGTTCACAGTCCCAGCCTAGAGAGATGGCCCATTCCGAAGCCCAATGGGCTTAACGATAACCCATCCGCTTCAACAACGTAGCATCCTCGCAAGACGATATATCGACGCATTGTAGGGCCCTCTAATGTCCCGCGAGTAAGGTTGTCATCCTTTTAACAGCTCACAACGTACGATCCGGGACAGAAAAACATAGCTAAATAAGAAAAGTGGCCCAAAACTGATGAAAATGTTCGATTTTGGGTTCCAAAAAGGGCATAGCAAGCATGCTAGCTGCCGCCGTCGTAGAGCTCTCGGAGAGCTTTGCAATGTTATGCTGTGCGCCGCGTAACTCCTTACGGATCAAAAGTTATGGGCACCGAAGCAACGGTGACCTAGTCACTAGCCCTACGCCCTCGGTTTACTGGCCCATCCTCCACGTGAAGCGAAGTTGTCTTGCCCAAGGTGCCGTGGGATTCGATAATAGAAATGTGGTGGATAAAGTATCTTGGCAACCCTAACCGGAGCAAAAAAATTGAAAAAGGGGGTGCAACACGAGGACTTCCCAGGGAGTCACCCATCCTAGTATTACTCTCGCCCAAGCACGCTTAATTTCGGAGTTCTGATGGGATCGGATGCATTAGTGCTAGTATGATCGCACCCGTCGTGTTGAGGACACAATTCCTTTATGTGTTAATGGTTCACAGTCGCAACCTAGAGAGATGGCCCATTCAGAAGGCCCAATGGGCTTAACGACAACCCATCCGCTTCAACAACGCAGCATCCTCGCAAGACGTGATATCGACGCGTTGTAGGGCCCTCTAATGTCCCGCGAGTAAGGTTGTGGTCCTTTTAACAGCTCACAACGTACGATCCGGGACGGAAAAACATAGCAAAAGAAGAAAAATGGCCCGAAACTGATGAAAACGTTCGATTTTGGGCTCCAAAAAAGGTACAGCGAGCAAGCTAGTTGCCCCCGTCGTAGAGCTCTCGGAGAGCTTTGCAACGGTATGCTGTGCGCCGCGTAACTCTTTACGGATAAAAAGTTATGGGCACTGGAGCGACGGAGACCTGGTCACAAGCCCTACGCCCTCGGTTTGCTGGCCCAGCCTCCACGTGAAGTGAAGTTCTCTTGCCCAAGGTGCCGTGGGATTCGATAATAGAATTGTGGTGGATAAAGTATCTTGGCAACCCTAACCGAAGCAAAAAAAAATTGAAAAGGGGGGTGCAACACGAGGACTTCGCAGGGAGTCACGCATCCTAGTACTACTCTCGCCCAAGCACGCTTAATTTCGGAGTTCGGATGGGATCCAGTGCATTAGTGCGGGTTTGATAGCACCCGTCATGTTGAGGGCACAATTCCTTTATGTGTTAACGGTTCACAGTCGCAGCCCAGAGAGATGGCCCATTCAGAAGGCCCAATGGTCTTAACGACAACCCAACCGCTTTAACAACATAGCATCCTCACAAGACGCGATAACGACCCATTTTAGAGCCCTCTAATGTCTCGCGAGTAAGGTTGTGGTCCTTTTAACTGCTCACGACGTATGATCCGAGATGGAAAAACATAGCAAAAGAAGAAAAGTGGCTCAAAACAGATGAAAACATTCGATTTTGGGCTCCAAAAAAGGTACAGTGAGCATGCTAGCTGCCCCCGTCGTAGAGCTCTCGGAGAGCTTTGCATCGGTATGCTGTGCGCCTCGTAACTCCTTACGGATCAAAAGTTATGTGCACCGGAGCGACGGAGACCTAGTCACAAGCCCTACGCCCTCGGTTTGCTAGCCCAGCCTCTACGTGAAAGGAAATTTTTTTGCCCATGGTGAAGTCGGATTCGATAATAGAAATGTGGTGGATAGAGTATCTTGGCAACCTTAACCAGAGCAAAAAAAATGAAAAAGTGGGGTGCAACACGAGGACTTCGCAGGGAGTCACCCATCATAAGTACTTCTCTCGCCCAAGCACGTTTAACTTCGATGTTCTGATGGGATCCGGTGCATTAGTGCTGGTATGATCGCACCCGTCATGTTGAGGGCACAATTCCTTTATGTGTTAATGGTTCACAATCGCAGCCTAGAGAGATGGCCCATTCAGAAGGCCCAATGGGCTTTACGACAAACCATCATCTTCAACAACGCAGCATCCTCGCAAGACGTGATATTGACGCATTGTAGGGCCCTCTAATGTCCCGCGAGTAAGGTTGTCGTCCCTTTAACAGCTCATGACGTATGATCCGGTATGGAAAAACATAGCAAAAGAATAAAAGTGGTCCGAAACTGATGAAAATGTTCAATTTTGGGCTCCAAAAAGGGTACAACAAGCAAGCTAGCTACCCCCATCGTAGAGCTCTTGGAGAGCTTTTCAACGTTATATTTTGCGCCGCGTAACTCCTTATGAATCAAAAGTTATGGGCACCGGAGCGACGGAGACCTGGTTACAAGTCCTACGCCCTCGGTTTGCTGGCCCAGCCTCCACGTGAAGTGAAGTTGTCTTGCCCAAGGTGCCGTGGGATTCAATAATAGAAATGTGGAGGATAAAGTATCTTGGCAACCCTAACCGGAGCAGAAAAAAGGGAAAAGGGGGGTGTGACACGAGGACTTCCCAGGGGGTCACCCATACTAATACTACTCTCGCCCAAGCACGCTTAACTTCAGAGTTCTGATGGGATCCGGAGCATTAGTGCTGGTATGATTGCACTCATCATGTTGAGGGCACAATTCCATTATGTGTTAACGGTTGACAGTCCCAGCCAAGAGAGATGGCCCATTCAGAAGGCCCAATCGGCTTAACGACAACCCATCCACTTCAACAACGTAAAATCCTCACAAGACGTGATATCGACGCGTTGTAGGGCCCTCTAATGTCCCGCGATTAAGGTTGTCGTCCTTTTAATAGCTCACGACGTACGATATGGGACGAAAAAACATAGCAAAAGAAGAAAAATGGCCTGAAACTGATGAAAACTTTCGATTTTAAGCTCCAAAAAGGGCACAACGAGCATGCTAGCTGCCCCCGTCCTAGATCTCTCGGAGAGCTTTGCAACGGTATGCTGTGCGCCGCATAACTCGTTACGGATAAAAAGTTACGGGTACCGGAGCGACGTAGACCTGGTCACAAGCCCTACGCCCTCGTTTACTGGCCCAGCCTCCACGTGAAGCGAAGTTGTCTTGCCCAAGGTGCCGTGGGATTCGATAATAGAAATGTGACAGATAAAGTATCTTGGCAACCCTAACTGGAGCAAAAAAAAGTGAAAAGGAGGGTGTAACACGAGGACTTCCCAGAGGGTCACCCATACTATAACTACTCTCGCACAAGCACGCTTAATTTCAGAGTTCTGATGGGATCCGGAGCATTAGTGCTAGTATGATCGCACCCGTCATGTTGAGGGCACAATTCCATTATGTATTAACGCTTCACAGTCCTAACCAAGAGAGATGGCCCATTCAGAAGGCCCAATGGGCTTAACGACAACCCATCCGCTTCAACAACGTAGCATCCTCGCAAGATGTGATATCGACGCGTTGTAAGTCCCTGTAATATCCAGCGAGTAAGGTTGTCTTCTATTTAACAGCTCACGACGTACGATCCGGGACGGAAAAACATAGCAAAAGAAGAAAAGTGGCAAGAAACTGATGAAAACGTTCAATTTTTTGCTCCAAAACAGGCACCGCGAGCAACCTAGCTGCCCCCGTCGTAGAGCTCTCGGAGAGCTTTACAACTGTATGTTGTGCGCCGCGTAACTCCTTAAGGATCAAAAGTTATGGGCACCGGAGCGACGAAGACCTGGTCACATGCCCTACACCCTCAGTTTGTTGGCCCAGCCTCCACGTGAAGAGAAGTTGTCTTGCCCAAGGTGCTGTGGGATTCTATAATAAAAATGTGGTGGATAAAGTATCTTGGCAACCATAACTGGAGCAAAAAAAATTGAAAAGGGGGGTGCAACACGAGGACTTACCAGGGTGTCACCCATGCTAGTACTATTCATGCCCAAGCACGCTTAACTTCAGAGTTCTGATGGGATTCGGTGTGTTTGTGCTGGTATGATCACACTCGTCATGTTGAGGGCACAATTCTTTTATGTGTTAACGGTTCACAGTCCCAGCCTAGAGAGTTGGTCCATTCAGAAGGCCCAATGGGCTTAACGACAACCCATCCGCTTCAACAACGCAGCATCCTCGAACGACGTGATATCGACGCGTTGTAGGGCCCTCTAATGTCATGCGAGTATGGTTGTCTTCCTTTTAACAGCTCACGATGTACGATCTAGGATGGAAAAATGTAGCTAAAGAAGAAATATGGCCCGAAACGGATGAAAACGTTCGATATTGGGCCCCAAAAATGGCACAACGAGCAAGCTAGATGTCCCCGTCGTAGAGCTCTTGGAGAGCTTTGCAATGGTATGCTGTGCACCGCGTAACTCCTTAAGGATCAAAAGTTATAGGCAACGGAGCGACGGAAACCATGTCACAAGCCCTACGCCCTCGGTTTGTTGGCCCAGCCTCCACGTGAAGCGAAGTTGTCTTGCCCAAGGTGCCGTGGGATTCAATAATAGAAATGTGGTGGATAAAGTATCTTGGCAACCCTAACTGGAGCAAAAAAATTGAAAAGGGGGGTGCAACACGAGGACTTCCCAGGGAGTCACCCATCCTAGTACTACTATCGCCCAAGCACGGTTAATTTCGAAGTTCTGATGGGATCCTGTGCATTAGTACTGGTATGATCGCACCCGTCATGTTGTGGGCACAATTCCTTTATGTGTTAACGGATCACAGTCGCAGCCTAGAGAGACGGCCCATTCAGAAGGCCCAATGGGCTTAACGACAACCCCTCCACTTCATCAACGCAGCATCCTCGCAAGACGTGATATCGATGCCTTGTAGGGCGCTCTAATGTCCCGCGAGTAAGGTTGTGGTCCTTTTAATAGCTCACGATGTACGATCCGGGACGAAAAAACATAGCAAAAAAAGAAAAGTATCACAAAATTGATGAAAATTTTCGATTTTGGGCGCCAAAAAGGGCGAAACGAGCAAGCTAGCTACCCCTGTCATAGTGCTTTGGAGAGCTTTGCAATTGTATGCTGTGCGCCGCGTAACTCCTTACGGATCAAAAGTTATGGGCACTAGAGCGACGGAGACTTGGTCACAATCCCTACGCCCTCGGTTTGCTGGCCCAGTCTCCACGTGAAGCGAAGTTCTCTTTCCCAAGGTTCCGTGGGATTCGATAATAGAAACATGGTGGATAAAGTATCTTGGCAGCCCTAACTGGAGCAAAAAAAATTGAAAAGGGGGGTGCAACAGATGAAAACGTTCGATTTTGGGCTCCAAAAAGGGCACAGCGAGAAAGATAGCTGCCCCCTTTGAAAAGCTTATGGAGAGCTTTGCAACGATATTCTGTGCGCTGCGTAACTCCTTGCGGATCAAAAGTTATGGGAACCGGAGTGACGGAGACCTGGTCACATGCCCTACGCCCTCAGTTTGCAGGCCCAACCTCCACGTGAAGCGAAGTTGTCTTGCCCATGGTGCCGTGGGATTCAATAATAGAAATGTCGCAGATAAAGTATCTTGGTAACCCTAACCGGTAGAAAAAAAAGTGAAAAGGGGGTGTAACACGAGGACTTCCCAAAGGGTCACCTATACTAGTATTATTCTCGCCCAGGCACGCTTAACTTCAGAGTTCTGATGGGATCCGGTGCATTAGTGCTGGTATGATCGCCCCCGTCATGTTGAGGTCACAATTCCATTATGTGTTAACGGTTCACAATCCCAGCCAAGAGAGATGGCCCATTCAGAAGGCCCAATGGGCTTAACGACAACCCATCCACTTCAACAACGTAGCATCCTCGCAAGATGCGATATCGACGCGTTGTAAGTCCCTGTAATGTCCAGCGAGTAAGGTTGTCTTCTATTTAATAGCTCACGACGTACGATCCAGGACGGAAAAACATAGAAAAAGAAGAAAAGTGGCACGAAACTGATGAAAACGTTCAATTTTTCACTCCAAAATGGGCACCGCGAGCAACCTAGCGGCCCCCGCCGTAGAGCTCTCAGAGGGCTTTACAACTGTATGTTGTGCGACGCGTAACTCCTTACGGATCAAAAGTTATGGGCACCAGAGCGACGGAGACCTGGTCACATGCCCTACACCCTCAGTTTGTTGGCCCAGCCTCCGCGTGAAGAGAAGTTGTCTTGCCCAAGGTGCTGTGGGATTTGATAATAAAAATGTGGTGGATAAAGTATCTTGGCAACCATAACTGGAGCAAAAAAAATTGAAAAGGGGGGTGCAACACGAGGACTTCCTAGGGTGTCACCCATCCTACTACTATTCTCGCCCAAGCACGCTTAACTTCAGAGTTCTGATGGGATTCGGTGCATTTGTGCTGGTATGATCGCACTCGTCATGTTGAGGGCACAATTCCTTTATGTGTTAACGGTTCACAGTCCCAGCATAGAGAGATGGCCCATTCAGAAGGCCCAATGGGCTTAACGACAACCCATCCGCTTCAACAACGCAGCATCCTTGCATTATGTGATATTGACACGTTGTAGGGCCCTCTAATGTCCCGCGAGTATGGTTGTCGTCCTTTTAACAGCTCACGACATACGATCTAGGATGGAAAAACATAGCACAAGAAGAAATATGGCCCGAAACTGATGAAAACGTTAGATATTGGGCTCCAAATAAGGCACAGCGAGCAAACTAGCTGCCCCGGTCGTAGAGCTCTAGGAGAGCTTTGCATTGGTATGCTGTGCACCGCGTAACTCCTTAAGAATCAAAAGTTATAGGCACCGGAGCGACGGAAACCTTGTCACAAGCCCTACGTCCGCAGTTTGCTGGCCTAGCCTCCACGTGAAGTGAAGTTGTGTTGCCAAAGGCGCCTTGGTATTCGATAATAGAAATATGTTGAATAAAGTATCTTGATAACCCTAACCGGAGCAAAAAAAAATTTAAAAGGGGGGTGCAACATGAGGACTTCCCAGAGAGTCACCCATCCTAGTACTACTCTCGCCCAAGCACGCTTAATTTCGGAGTTCTGATGGGATCCGGTGCATTAGGGCTAGTATGATAGCACCCGTCATGTTGAGGGCACAATTCCTTAATGTGTTAACGGTTCACAATCCCAGCCTAGAGAGATGGCTCATTCAGAAGGCCCAATGGGCTTAACGACAAGCCATCCGCTTCAACAATATAGCATCCTCGCAAGACGTGATATCGACGTGTTGTAGGGCCCTCTAATGTCCCGCGAGTAAGGTTTTCATCCTTTTAACGGCTCACGACGTACGATCCGGGACGGAAACACATAGCAAAAGTATAAAAGTGGCCCGAAACTGATGAAAACGCTCAATTTTGGGCTACAAAAAGGGCAGAGTGAGCATGCTAGCTGCCCCCGTCGTAGAGCTCTCGGAGAGCTTTGCAATTGTATGCTGTGCGCCGCGTAACTCCTTACGGATCAAAAGTTATGGGCACCGGAGCAGCGGAAACCTAGTCACAAGCCCTACGTCCTCGGTTTATGGGCCGTACCTCCACGTGAAGCGAAGTTCTCTTGCCCAAGGTGCCGTGGGATTCGATAATAGAAATGTGGTGGATAAAGTATCTTGGCAACCATAACTGGAGCAAAAAAATTGAAAAGGGGGGTGCAACACGAGGACTTCCCAGGGAGTCACCCATCCTAGTACTACTATCGCCCAAGCACGCTTAATTTCGGAGTTCTGATGGGATCCTGTGCATTAGTACTGGTATGATCACACCCGTCATGTTGTGGGCACAATTCCTTTATGTGTTAACGGTTCACAGTCGCAGTCTAGAGACACGGCCCATTCAGAAGGCCCAATGGGCTTAACGACAACCCATCCGCTTCAACAGCGCAGCATCCTCGCAAGACGTGAAATCGACGCCTTGTAGGACGCTCTAATGTCCCGCGAGTAAGGTTGTGGTCCTTTTAACAGCTAGCGACGTATGATCCGGGACGGAAAAACATAGCAAAAAAAGAAAAGTGGCCAGAAACTGATGAAAATGTTCGATTTTGGGCTCCAAAAAGGGCGAAGCTAGCAAGCTAGCTGCCCCTATCGTAGTGCTTTGGAGAGCTTTGTGACGGTATGCTGTGCGGCGCGTAACTCCTTACGGATAAAAAGTTATGGGCACTGGAGCGACGGAGACTTGGTCACAATCCCTACGCCCTCAGTTTGCTGGCCCAGCCTCCATGTGAAGTGAAGTTCTCTTTCCCAAGGTGTCGTGGGATTCTATAATAGAAACATGGTGGATAAAGTATCTTGGCAACCCTAACTGGAGCAAAAAAAATTGAAAAGGGGGGTGCACCACGAGGACTTCCTAGGGAGTCACCCATCCTAGTACTACTCTCGCCCAGGCACGCTTAATTTCGGTGTTCTGATAGGATCCAGTGCATTAGTGCTGGTATGATCGCACCCATCATGTTGAGTACACAATTCATTTATGTGTTAACGGTTCACAGTCGCAGCCTAGAGAGACGGCCCATTTAGAAGGCCCAATGGACTTAACGACAACCCATCCGCTTCAACAACGCAGCATCCTCGCAAGACATGATATCGACACATTGTAGAGCCCTCTAATGTACCGCGAGTAAGGTTGTCGTCCTTTTAACAGCTCACGACATACGATCCGGGACGAAAAAATAGAGCAAAAATAGAAAAGTAGCCCGAAACTATTGAAAACGTTCGATTTTGGGCTCCAAAAAGGGCACAGCAAGCATGCTTGCTGCCCGAGTCGTAGAGCTCTCGAAGAGCTTTGCAACGGTATGTTGTGCGATGCGTAATGTCTTACGGATCAAAAATTTTGGGCACCGGAGCGACAGAGACCTGGTCACAAGCCATACGCCCTCGAATTGCTCGCCCAGCCTCCACGTGAAGCGAAGTTGTCTTACCCAAGGTGCCGTGGGATTTGATAATAGAAATGTGGTGAATAAAGTATGTTGGCAACCCTAACCGGAGCAAAAAAAATTGAAAAGGGGGGTGCAACACGAGGACTTCACAGGGGGTCACCTATACTTGTACTACTCTCGGCCAAGCACACTTAACTTCGGAGTTCTGATGGGATCAGGTGCATTAGTGCTGGTATGATCGCACCCGTCATGTTGAGGGCATAATTCCTTTATGTGTTAATGCTTCACAGTCCCAGCCTAGATAGATGGCCCATTCAGAAGGCCCAATGGGCTTAACGGCAACACATCCGCTTCAACAATATGGCATCCTCGCAAGACGTGATATCGACGCATTGTAGGACCCTCTAATGTCCCGCGAGTAAGGTTGTCGTCCTTTTAATTGCACACGACGTACGATACGGAATGAAAAAATAGAGCAAAAATAGAAAAGTGGTCCGAAACTGATGAAAATGTTCAATTTTACACTCCAAAAAGGGCAAAGCGAGCAAGCTAGCTACCCCCGTCGTAGAGCTCTCGGATAGCCTTGCAATGGTATGCTGTGCGGCCTGTAACTCCTAACGGATCAAAAGTTATGGGTACCGGAGCGACGGAGACCTGGTCACAAGCCCTACGCCTTTGGTTTGCTGGCCCAGCCTCCATGTGAAGTGAAGTTGTCTTGCCCAAGGTGCCGTGGGATTCGATAATAGAAATGTGGTGGATAAAGTATCTTGACAACCCTAACCGGAGCAAAAAAAATTGAAAAAGGGGGTGCAACACGAGGACTTCGTAGGGTGTCACCCATCCTAGTACTACTCTCGCCCAAGCACGCTTAATTTCGGAGTTCTGATGGGATCCGGTGCATTAGTGCTAGTATGATAGCACCCGCCATGTTTAGGGCACAATTCCTTTATGTGTTAACGGTTCACAGTCCCAGCCTAGAGAGATGGCCCATTCAGAAGGCCCAATGGGCTTAACAACAACCCATCCGCTTCAACAACACTGCATCCTCGCAAGACGTGATATCGATGCATTGTAGGGCCTTTTAATGTCCCGCGAGTAGGGTTGTCGTCCTTTTAACAGCTCACAACGTACCATCCGGGAAAGAAAAACATAGTAAAAGAAGAAAAGTGTCCCGAAACTAATGAAAAAATTCACTTTTGGGCTACAAAAAGGGAACAGCGAGCAAGCTAGCTACCCCTGTCGTAGAACTCTCGGAGAGCTTTGCAACGGTATGTTGTGTGCCGCCTAACTCTATACGGATCAAAAGTTATGGGCACCGGAGCGACGGAGACCTGGTCACAATTCCTACGCCCGTGGTTTGCTGGCCCAGCCTCCACGTGAAGCGAAGTTGTCATGCCCAAGGTGCCGTAGGATTCGATAACAGAAATGTGGTGGATAAAGTATCTTGGAAACCCTAACCGGAGCAAAAAAAATTGAAAAAGGGGGTGCAACACAAGGACTTCGTAGGGGCTCACCCATCCTAGTACTACTCTCGCCCAAGCACGCTTAACTTCGGAGTTCTGATGGGATCCGGTACATTAGTGTTGTTATGATTGCACCCGTCATGTTGAGGGCACAATTCTTTTATGTGTTAATGGTTTACAGTCCCAGCCTAGAGAGATGGCCCATTCAGAAGGCCCAATGGGCTTAACGACAACCCATCCGCTTCAAGAATGCAGCATCCTCGCAAGACGTGATTTCGACACATTGTAGGGCCCTCTAATGTCCCGCGAGTAAGGTTGTCATCCTTTTAACTGCTCAAGACGTACGATCCGGGATGAAAAAACAGAGCAAAAGTAGAAAACTGGCCCGAAACTGATGAAAATGTTCAATTTTTGGCTCCAAAAAGAGCACAACGAGAAAGCTAGCTGCCTCTGTCGTAGAGTTCTCAGACGGCTTTGCAATGGTATGCTGTGCACTGCGCAACTCCTTACGGATCAAAAATTATGGGCTCCGAAGCGAAGGAGACCTGGTAACAAGCCCTACGCCCTTGGTTTGCTAGCCCAGCCTCCACGTGAAACGAAGTTGTCTAGCCCAAGGTGCCGTGGGATTTGATAATAGAAATATGGTGGATAAGGCATCTTGGCAACCCAAACCGGAGCAAAAAAAAAATTGAAACGCGGGGTGCAACATGAGGACTTCCCAGGGGGTCACCCATCCTAGCACTACACTCGCCCAAGCACGCTTAACTTCGGAGTTATGATGGGATCCGGTGCATTAGTGCTGGTATGATCGCACCCGTCATGTTGAGGGCACAATTCCTTTATTTGTTAACGGTTCATAGTCCCAACCTAGAGAGATGGCTCATTCAGAAGGCCCAAGGGGCTTAACGACAACCCATCTGCTTCAACAACGCAGCATCCTCGCAAGACGTGATATCGACGTGTTGTAAGGCCCTCTAATGTCCCGCGAGTAAGGTTCTCGTCCTTTTAACAGCTCACGACGTACGATCCGGGACCAAAAAATAGAGCAAAAGAAGAAAAGTGGCCCGAAATTGATGAAAACATTCGATTTTGGGCTCCAAAAATGGCACAACGAGCAAGCTAGCTGCCCCCGTCGTAGAGCTCTCAGAGTGGTTTGCAACGGCATGTTATGCGCCGCGTAACTCCTTGCAAATTAAAAATTATGGGCACCGGAGTGAAGGAGACCTGGTCACTAGCCCTACGCCCTTGGTTTGCTGGCCCAGCCTCCACGTGAAGCGAAGTCGTCTTGCCCAAGGTGCCGTGGATTTGATAATAGAAATATGGTGGATAAAGTATCTTGTCAACCTTTACCGGAGAAAAAAAAATTGAAAAAGGGGGTGTGACACGAGGACTTCCCAGGGGGTCACCCATACTAGTACTACTCTCGCCCAAGCACGCTTAACTTCAGAGTTCTGATGGGATCCAGAGCATTAGTACTGGTATGATCGCACCTGTCATATTGAGGGCACAATTCCATTATGTGTTAACAGTTCACAGTCCCAGCCAAGAGAGATGGCCCATTCAGAAGGCCCAATGGGCTTAACGACAACCCATCTGCTTCAACAACACAGTATCCTCGCAAGACGTGATATCGACGCGTTGTAGGTCCCTCTAATGGCCCGCGAGTAAGGTTGTCGTCCCTTTAACAGCTCACGACATACGATCCGGTACGGAAAAACATAGCAAACGAAGAAAAGTGGCCCGAAACTGATGAAAACGTTCGATTTTTTGCTCCAAAAAAGGTACAGCAAGCATGCTAGCTACCCCCATCGTAGAGCTCTTGGAGACCATTGCAACGATATGCTGTGCGCCGCGTAACTCCTTATGGATCAAAAGTTATGGGCACCGGAGCGACGGAGACCTGGTCACAAGTCCTACGCCCTCGGTTTGCTGGCCCAGCCTCCACGTGAAGCGAAGTTGTCTTGCCCTAGGTGCCGTGGGATTCAATAATAGAAATGTGGCGGATAAAGTATCTTGGCAACCTTAACCGGAGCAAAAAAAAGTGAAATGGGGGGTGTGACACGAGGACTTCCCAGGGGGTCACCCATATTAGTACTACTCTCACCCAAGCACGCTTAACTTCAGAGTTCTGATGGGATCCGGAGCATTAGTACTGGTATGATCGCACCCGTCATGTTGAGGGCACAATTCCATTATGTGTTAACGGTTCACAGTCCCAGCCAAGAGAGATGGCCCATTCAGAAGACCCAATGGGCTTAACGACAACCCATCCGCTTCAACAACGCAGCATCCTCGAAAGACGTGATATCGACGCATTGTAGGGCCCTCTAATGTCCCACGAGTAAGGTTGTCGTCGTTTGAACAGCTCATGACGTACGATCCGAGACGGAAAAACATAGCAAAAGAAGAAAAGTGGCCCGAAACTGATGAAAACGTTCGATTTTTGGCTCCAAAAAGGGTACAGCGAGCAAGCTAGCTACCCTTGTCGTAGAGCTCTTGGAGAGCTTTGCAACGGTATGCTGTGCGCTGTTAGGCCCGACCCCGAATAACGTGTCCTACCTTGATTTGCGCGCCTTGGACCTAAAATTATATGACCGACCTAGGATTACGTGCCCTGTCTTGGTTTTTGTGCATGCCTCGTTATACGTGCCTTAACCTAGAATTGTGTGCCTTAATCTTCGATATACGTGCGATACCTAGATAAACATGCCATGACCTTAATTTAAGTACGAGACCTTGATTTGCGTGTGTCTCTTCGTTTCATGTGCATTAACCTTGAACTGCGTGCCTCAACCTAGGTTTAAGAGTCATGTCTTGAATTACGTGCATTGTATTGAATTACGTGCCTTATTTTGATCTACGTTCATTCACCTAGAGTTACATGTGTTAGCATTAGAATCCGTGCACTTATCTTGAAGTATGTGCCTTAGTCTTGAAAAACGTGCGTTTGTCTCTTAGTTCGTGTCCTACCCGTAGTGCGTGCCCTAGACCTAGGATAGCGTGCTTTCACGCTAATCAAGAGAGCATCTTACACGGAGCACTAGACTATTAAACAATCCTACAAAATCCACTATCAATATTATAATCCTAATTTAACTCACCAGAAGACAAAATAACACAAAAAGCTAGACATTCTTTATTCCTTATTCTTTATTCTTTTTGCACTTTCAATACACAATTAAATAACATCCAAAACATGACAAAAATTCAGATTTGGCACATGCTTTCGCCGACCATACCATGGTTTTTCCACAAGGTTTGAATAATTGTACAATTAACTATGCATGCTTAGACAAACTATGACACAAATGCATAAAAAATTGCTCAAACCACCTCAATTCTCACACCATTTTCGACCAAACCACCTATGCCCATGCTAACATTTCAAAATTCCATCTTGAAGACAAAAAAAGTCTGAATTTGTATGCCCAAGGCTGACCACATGCTCAAAAAATTGCAAAAGCCTCATTTTTCTCTCATTTCTCTCACTTTCCTCACATTTTCTCTCTCTCCCTCTCATTTCCTCTCTCCATTTCGGTTCTTGGCTGAGTTCTCTATCTCCTTGGCTTGTCTTCCTCATAACTTAGCTAAGCCAAGTCAAGCAATCATCAAGAAAGTCGAGCAAACAAGCTAGAGTTCGAAAATCACTCATGCATGTGCATTGAAGCTTCATTTTCAGCCTAGGTGAGTTACTAAGCTTCCATTTCTTTTCTTCAAGTCCTAAATACATGCATGTACTAAGAGATTGATCACTAAGCTAGGAAAAATAGAGAAAAGCTAGTTGGAATCTCGGCTAAGCAAGATGAAGAAGAGATTTGAGCTTCAACAAGGTTTTGAGCATTTTTTTGGGTTGATTGCAAAGGTGAGGGTTAAAACCTTTTGAAAACTCTTTAAAAACTCACATGCATGCTCATAAATGTGTGTATTTGCTTCTGTACTTGAGCTATATGGTCGTTCATAAGCTTAAACAACCATGAATGGCAAGATCTTGGCTTGAAAATGATGCTAGGTGAAGTCGAAATGGATGACAGCTCTCTGACCAGTCTGTTCGAGGTACGTTTAGCTAAGAAAATGATGTTGAAAATGCTTGAAAATTGGTGGATGACTAGTTTGGACAGTTTTGAACATTTTTCCCAGAAATATGCCGAAGCTAATTTTGACTCTAAGGTCCTCAAAATGGCGAATCATTAAAATGTGACCAAATCTGCAAATCTGGAAATCTGGAAAAATGAATCAGGTTTTGGCAGATGCACTGACCTCGTAGAACGAACCATGTTTGACTTAGTAAATGATGTCAAAAATGCATGAACATTGGTGTGATGCTATATTTTTCAGTTCTGGACAATTTTGTCAAAAATGGACCAAAGCTAAAACTGACCCTAATGACTTCAAAAACGTTAATTTCTGAAAAGTGTAAAAATCTGGACAGTTTTGTGCTACCTCACTGTTTCGGCTATATCTAATGATCCCGAACTCCAATTGATGCAAGGTTTGCTTCTGATTTTAGTTAACTTCTTAAGATTTAATTTGAAATCTTATTTACTGAATTTGGAGATTGTTTGATTATCCTATTTATTGTGAGAAAATAGCCTATTGCAGTAAAGGTTTTATTTAGCCATATGCTTGGAAAATTGTTGTAACCTCTCTTGTGGTACTAATTGTGTGGAAATGTGGTGTTGGGATGTTGTGTGGACTGTTTTGAACGTTTGAGGATGTTGAATTAAATGATGTATGGTTTGAGATTGACATTGAGTTGGGTTGAGGCTCAAATTGCACGAATAATACTTGAAATGGAAGCCCTAACGACTAGGTAGTCTTAATAAGTGTTGATCATTTGGATATTGTGTTGGAATCATATGCTTAGTGGGCTGCCCGTAAATGTTTTATAACTTCAAAGTGATCTTGACCATTGCATGTTGACAAATAAGCTTTTCTTGCATCCGAACCCATGTTGATATCATTGCATGTTGAATAATCTTATCACTTGATTGTGTGGACTTCTTAATGAGTTATATGGCCTGTTTTACATGTGTTACATGGCTGCCTGTTTAATTTTCATATAACTCTATATGCCTTTCAAGTGAAATTTCCTGTCTTATCGTGTCCTGCCTGTTTATCTGTCAATGTGCAATCTTATGACTGTCCGGAGGCAACCTACTTTGTTGTCCTCCTTCTGTGATATATATTACCTGTCATAAATGTGCATTGCATACAAGGTTGCAACCTTTCCTGTCGGCATGGTAGCGATCACGCACACCGGGCGGCATCGGGCTTGCCGGTGTTACCGTGACCACCATGGTCCCATTCCCTCTCTCGCTTGGGGGCTAGACTTCCTCGGAGAGTTGGGTCGTAGGATTTCGGGGTACATCTGGAGTACACCCACCTGGTGTGTTTGGGGGATGATTTGAAGTCGGCCGCAACAACTGATCCTGGATCTGATCTGAGAGCAAAAGCTCACCATATCCTTTTTATTATGTGTATAAGTACTCCCGCTTGGATCCTAGAGAACCTCGGGGAGGAAAGACCGATATTCTTGTTCTGTACTTGTAATTTTGTACTTGTATTTCTGTTGTATTCACGTTTGAGAAAGGGATTTTCATAAGTTTAACTGGAAAATGAGTTTCAAAACTTATTTCTCGTTCCCCCTCGCTGAGTTCATAAGGACTCACCATCTTTTATCATCTTAGGTGAAGAAGAACGGGTACAGGAACCCGAGGATAATGTACCTAATGATGAACCCCTGGAGTGATTGCATGTTATTGTTGTTTTGCTTGAACGTGACTACTTGTGCGCCTTGTGCTGCTTGAAGACTATTTATCTTATGTTGTTGTTGTTGCTAATGTAAAAGACCCCCATTGTAATTTGGGGTCTAATTTTGGTTTGTACTTATATTAAGTAGACTGATACTATGCATACTATGATCGTTTTGCTTTTATTATCACTAGTATCTATCATAGGTTATGATGCTTAGTTAAGGATTAGGCAAATGAACTTATCCAATCTCAACAGGTACCCGCTAATAAGCTAAGATCAACAGGTATATTTTGAAACGAGGATAAATGGACAAACGAGACAAAGTATCATGCTAGGTTATAAATCAAACAGGACATCGAAATAACCAATAGGCAATTCAATTGATGATAAAAAAGTAAATTCTAGTCGGGAATGAACTTGAATTGAAAGTTTTGAGGTGGTTAGAAAATTTAGGTCAAAACAAATAGCCCAATTACAGCCGTTATGCTGCCGGATTTTCGAAAAATTTTAGAGTCTGGAATAAAACATTAAATGTTAAACCTCCTAGAATGATTAAGAATGTGAATGGACTTGAATGTTTAGATAACACCCTAGTCTAACCTTTATAGGCCGAGTTGGGGTGTGACATGCGCCGCGTAACTTCTTACGGATCAAAAGTTATAGGCACCGGAGCGACGTAGACCTGGTCACAAGCCCTATGCCCTCGTTTGCTGGCCCAGCCTCCACATGAAGCGAAGTTGTCTTGCCCAAGGTGCCGTGGGATTCGATAATAGAAATGTGGCAGAAAAAGTATCTGGGCAGCCCTAACCGCAGAAAAAAAAAGTTGAAAGGGGGGTGGAACACGAGGACTTCCCAGGGGGTCACCCATACTAGTACTACTCTCGCCCAAGCACGCTTAATTTCAGAGTTCTGATGGGATCTGGAGCATTAGTGCTGGTATGATCGCACCCGTCATGTTGAGGGCACAATTCCATTATGTGTTAACGCTTCACAGTCCCAACCAAGAGAGATGGCCCATTCAGAAGGCCCAATGGGCTTAACGACAACCCATCTGCTTCAACAACGTAGCATCCTCGCAAGATGTGATATCGACACGTTGTAAGGCCCTCTAATGTCCCGCGAGTAAGGTTGTCTTCTATTTAACAGCTCACGACGTACGATCCACGATGGAAAAACATAGCAAAAGAAGAAAAGTGGCCCGAAACGGATGAAAACGTTCAATTTTTGGCACCAAAATAGGCACCGCGAGCAACCTAGCTGCCCCCGTCGTAGAGCACTCAGAGAGCTTTACAACTGTATGCTGTGTGCCGCGTAACTCCTTACGGATCAAAAGTTATGGGCACCGGAGCGACGGAGACGTGGTCACATGCCCTACACCCTCAGTTTGTTGGCCCAGCCCCCACGCGAATCTAAGTTGCCTTGCCAAAGGTGCCGTGGGATTCGATAATAGAAATGTGGTGGATAAAGTATCTTGGCAACCATAACTGGAGCAAAAAAAATTGAAAAGGGGGGTGTAACACGAGGACTTCCCAGGGTGTCACCCATCCTAGTACTATTCTCGCCCAAGCACGCTTAACTTCAGAGTTCTTATGGGATTCGGTGCATTTATACTGGTATGATCGCACTCGTCATGTTGAGGGCACAATTCCTTTATGTGTTAATGGTTCACAGTCCCAGCCTAGAGAGATGGCCCATTCAGAAGGCCCAATGGGCTTAACGACAACCCATCCGTTTCAACAAAGCAGCATCCTCACAAGACGTGATATCGACGCGTTGTAGGGCCCTCTAATGTCCCACGAGTATGGTTGTCGTCCTTTTAACAGCTCACGACGTACGATCTAGGACGGAAAAACATAGCAAAAGATGAAAAGTGGCCCGAAACTGATGAAAACGTTCAATTTTGGGCTCCAAAAAGGGCACAGTGAGCAAGCTAGCTGCCCCCGTTGTAGAGCTCTCAGAGAGCTTTTCAATGGTATTCTGTGCGCCGCGTAACTCCTTACGGATCAAAAGTTATGGGTACCAGAGCGACGGAAACCTTGTCACAAGCCCTACGCCCTCGGTTTGCTAGCCCAGCCTCCACGTGAAGCGAAGTTGTCTTGCCCAAGGTGCCGTGGGATTCGATAATAGAAATATGGTGGATAAAGTATCTTGGCAACCCTAACCGGAGCAAAAAAAAATTAAAAGGGGGGTGCAACATGAAGACTTCCCAGAGAGTCACCCATCCTAGTACTACTCTCCCCCAAGCACGCTTAATTTCGGAGTTCTGATGGGATCCGGTGCATTAGTGCTAGTATGATAGCACCTGTCATGTTGAGGACACAATTCCTTTATGTATTAACGGTTCACAGTCCCAACCTAGAGAGATGGCCCATTCAGAAGGCCCAATGGGCGTAAAACGACAACCCATCCGCTTCAACAACATAGCATCCTCGCAAGACGTGATATCGACGCGTTGTAGGGCCCTCTAATGTCCTGCGAGTAAGGTTGTCATCCTTTTAACAACTCACGACGTACGATCCGGGACGGAAAAACATAGCAAAAGAAGAAAGTGGCCCGAAACTGATGAAAATGTTCAATTTTGGGCTCCAAAAAGGGTACAGTGAGCAAGCTAGCTACCCCCGTCGTAGAGCTCTCGGAGAGCTTTGCAATGGTATGCTGTGCGTCGCGTAACTCCTTACGAATCAAAAGTTATGGGCACTGGAGCGACGGAAACCTTGTCACAAGCCCTACGCCCTTGGTTTGCTGGCCCAGCCTCCACGTGAAGCGAACTTGTCTTGCCCAAGGTGCCGTGGGATTCGATAATAGAAATGTGGTTGATAAAGTATCTTGGCAACCCTAACTAGAGCAAAAAAAATTGAAAAGGGGAGTACAACACGAGGACTTCCCAGGGAGTCACCCATCCTAGTACTACTATCGCCCAAGCACGCTTAATTTCGGAGTTCTGATGGGATCCGGTGCATTAGGGCTGGTATGATCGCACCCATCATGTTGTGGGCACAATTCCTTTATGTGTTAACGGTTCACAGTGGCAGCCTAGAGAGACGGCCCATTCAGAAGGCCCAATGGGCTTAACGACAACCCATCCGCTTCAACAGCGCAGCATCCTCGCAAGACGTGATATCGATGCCTTGTAGGGCGCTCTAATGTCCCGCGAGTAAGGATGTGGTCCTTTTAATAGCTCACGATGTACGATCCGGGACGAAAAAACATAGCAAAAAAAGAAAAGTATCACAAAATTGATGAAAATTTTCGATTTTGGGCGCCAAAAAGGGCGAAACGAGCAAGCTAGCTACCCCTGTCGTAGAGCTCTTGGAGAGCTTTGCAACAGTATACTGTGCGGCGTGTAACGCCTTATAAATCAAAAGTTATGGGCATCGGAGCGACGGAGACTTGGTCACAATCCCTACGCCCTCGGTTTGCTGGCCCACCCTTCACGTGAAGCGAAGTTCTCTTTCCCAAGGTGCCGTGGGATTCGGCAATAGAAACGTGGTGGATAAAGTATCTTGGCAACCCTAACTGGAGCAAAAAAAATTGAAAAGGGGGGTGCAACACGAGGACTTCCCAGGGAGTCACCCATCCTAGTACTACTATCGCCCAAGCACGCTTAATTTCGGAGTTCTGATGGGATCCGGTGCATTAGTGCTGGTATGATCGCACCCGTCATGTTGTGGGCACAATTCCTTTATGTGTTAACGGTTCACAGTCGCAGCCTAGAGAGACAGCCCATTTAGAAGGCCCAATAGACTTAACGACAACCCATCCGCTTCAACAACGCAGCATCCTCGCAAGACGTGATATCGACGCATTGTAGGGTCCTCTAATGTGCCGCGAGTAAGGTTGTCGTCCTTTTAACATCTCACGACGTACGATCCGGGATGAAAAAACATAGCAAAAGAAGAAAAGTGTCCCAAAATTGATAAAAACGCTCGATTTTGGGCTCTAGAATGGGCACAACGAGCATGCTAGCTGCCCCCGTCGTAGAGCTCTCGGAGAGCTTTGCAACGGTATGCTGTGCGCCGTGTAACTCCTTACGGATCAAAAGTTTTAGGCACCGGAGCGACGGAGACCTGGTCACAAGCCCTACGCCCTCGGTTTGCTGGCCCAGCCTCCACGTGAAGCGAAGTTGTCTTACCCAAGGTGCCGTGGGATTTGATAATAGAAATGTGGCAGATAAAGTATGTTGGCAACTCTAACCGAAGCAAAAAAAAATTGAAAAGGGGGGCACAACACGAGGACTTCACAAGGGGTCACCTATCCTTGTACTACTCTCGCCCAAGCACGCTTAACTTCGGAGTTCTGATGGGATCCGGTGCATTAATGCTAGTATGATTGCACCCGTCATGTTGACGGCATAATTCCTTTATATGTTAACGTTTCACAGTCCCAGCCTAGAGAGATGGCTCATTCAGAAGGCCAAATGGGCTTAACGATAACCCATCCGCTTCAACAACGCGGCATCCTCGCAAGACGTGATATCGACGAATTGTAGGGCCCCTCTAATGTCCCACGAGTAAGGTTGTCGTCCTTTTAATTGCACACGACGTACGATCCGGGACGAAAAAATAGAGCAAAAGTAGAAAAATGGCCTGAAACTGATCAAAACTTTCGATTTTGGGCTCCAAAAAGTGCACAGCGAGCAAGCTACCTGCCCCTATCGTAGAGCTCTCGGAGAGCTTTGCAACGGTATGCTATGCACCGCGTAACTCCTTACGGATCAAAACTTATGGGCGCCGGAGCGACGGAGACCTGGTCACAAGCCCTACGCCCTCGGTTTGCTGGCCCAGCCTCCACGTGAAGCGAAGTATTCTTGCCCAAGGTGCCGTGGGATTCGATAATAGAAATGTGGTGGATAAAGTATCTTGGCAATTCTAACCGGAGCAAAAAAAATTGAGAAGGGGGGTGCAACACGGGGACTTCCCAGGGGGTTACTCATCCTAGTACTACTCTCGCGCAAGCACGCTTAACTTTAGAGTTCTGATGGGATCCGGTGCATTAGTGCTGGTATTATCGTACCCGTCATGTTGAGGGCACAATTCTTTTATGTATTAACGGTTCACAGTCCCAGCCTAGAGAGATGGCCCATTCAAAAGGTCCAATGGGCTTAACGACAACCCATCTGCTTCAACAACGCAGCATCCCCTCAAGATGTGATATCGATGCATTGTAGGGCCTCTAATGTCTAGCGTGTAAGGTTGTCGTCCTTTTAACAGCTCACGACGTACTATCTGGGATGAAAAAACAGAGCAAAAGAAGAAAAGTGGCCTGAAACTGATAAAAATGTTCGATTTTGGGCTCCAAAAAGAGGACAGTGAGCAAGCTAGCTGCCCCTGTCATAGAGATCTCGGAGAGCTTTGCAACGGTATGCTGTGCACCATGCAAATACTTACGGATCAAAAGTTATGGGCACCGGAGTGACAGAGAACTGGTCACAAGCCTTACGCCCTCGGTTTGTTGGCCCAGCCTCCACGTGAAGCGAAGTTGTCTTTCCCAAGGTGCTGTGGGATTCGATAATAGAAATGTGGTGGATAATGTATCTTGGCAACCCTAACCGGAGCAAAAAAAATTGAAATGGGGAGTGCTACACGAGGATTTCCCAGAGGGTCACCCATCCTAGTACTATTCTCACCCAAGCATGCTTAACTTCGAAGTTCTGATGGGATCTGGTGCAATGGTGCTGGTATGATCGCACCCACCATGTTGGGGGAACAATTCCTTTATGTGTTAACGGTTCACAGTCCCACCCTAGAGAGATGGCCCATTTAGAAGGCCGAGTGGGCTTAACGAGAACCCATCTGCTTGAACAACGTAGCATCCTCGCAAGACGTGATATCGACGCATTGTAGGGCCCTCTAATGTCTCGCGAGTAAGGTTGTCGTCCTTTTAACTGCTCACAACGTACGATCCGGGATGAAAAAATAGAGCAAAAATAGAAAAGTGGCCCAAAACTGATGAAAACGTTCGATTTTGGGCTCCAAAAAGGGCACATCGAGCAAGCTAGATACCCCTAATGTGAAGCTCTCTGAGTGCTTTGCAACGGTATGCTGTGCGCCGCGTAACTCTATACGGATTAAAAGTTATGGGCACCGGAGTGACGGAGACCTTGTCACAAGCCCTACGCCCTTGGTTTGCTCGCCCAGCCTTCACGTGAAGCGAACTTGTCTTGCCCAAGGTGCCATGGGATTTGATTATAGAAATGTGGTGGATAAAGTATCTTGGCAACCCTAACCGGAGCAAAAGAAATTGAAAAGAGGGGTGCAACACGAGGACTTCCTAGGGGGTCACCCATCCTAGTACTACTCTCGCCCAAGCACACTTAACTTCAGAGTTCTGAAGGGATCCGGTGCATTAGTGCTGGTATGACCGCACGCCTCATATTGAGGGCACAATTCCATTATGTGTTAATGGTTCATAGTCCCAGCCTAGAGAGATGGCCCATTCAGAAGGCCCAATGGGCTTAACGACAACCCATCCGATTTAACAACGCACCATCCTCGCAAGACGTGTTATCGATGCATTGTAGGACCCTCTAATTTCCCACGAGTAAGGTTGTCGTCCTTTTAACATCTAACGACGTACAATCCAGGACGGAAAAACAGAGCAAACAAAGAAAAGTGGCCAGAAACTGATAAAAACGTTCGATTTTGGGCTCCAAAAAGGGCACAGCGAGCAAGCAAGATGCCCCTATCATAAAGCTCTCGGAGAGCCTTGCAATGGTATGCTGTGCGCCGCGTAACTCCTAACGGATCAAAAATTATGGGCATCGAAGCGAAGGAGACCTGGTCACAAGCCCTACGCCCTTGGTTTACTGGCCCAACCTCCACGTGAAGCAAAGTTGTCTTGCCCAAGATGCCATGGGATTCGAAAATAGAAATGTGGTGGATAAAGTATCTTGGCAACCCTAACCGGAGCGAAAAAAATTGAAAAGGGGGGGGGGCAACACGAGGACTTCCCAGGGGGTCACTCATCATAGTACTACTCTCGCCCAAGCACGCTTAACTTCAAAGTTCTGATGGGGTCCGGTGCATTAGTACTGGTATGATCGCACCCATCATGTTGAGGGCACAAATCCTTTATGTGTTGACCGTTCACAGTCCCTGCCTTGAGAGATGGCCCAGTCAGAAAGCCTAATGGGCTTAACGAGAACCCATCCGCTTCAACAATGTAGCATCCTCGCAATACGTGATATCGACGCATTGTAGGGCCCTGTAATGTCTCGCGAGTAGGGTTGTCGGCCTTTAAACAGCTCACGACGTACGATCCGGAATGTAAAAAAAGAGCAAAAAGAGAAAAGTGGTCCGAAACTGATGAAAACGTTCGATTTTGGGCTCTGAAAAGGGCACAGCGAGCAAGCCTGCTACCCCTATCGTAGAGCTCTCGAAGAGCTTTGTAGCGGTATGCTGTGCGCCATGTAACTCCTTACGGTTCAAAAGTTATGGGCATCGGAGTGACGGAGACCTGGTCACAAGCCCTTCGCCCTCAATTTACTGGCCCAGCCTCCACGTGAAGCGAAGTTGTCTTCCTAAGGTGCCGTGGGGTTCAATAATAGAATTGTGGTGGATAAAGTATCTTGGCAACCCTAACCGGAGAAAAAAAAATTGAAAAGGGGGGTGCAACACGAGGATTTTCCAGGGGGTCACCCATCCTAGTACTACTCTCTCTCTAGCACGCTTAACTTCGGAGTTCTGATGGCATCCGGTGCATTAGTGCTGGTTTGATCGCACCCGTCTTGTTGGGGGCACAATTCCTTTATGTGTTAACGGTTCACAGTCCCCGCCTAGAGAGATGGCCCATTCAGAAGGCCCAATGGGCTTAACGAGAACCCATCCGCTTCAATAACGCAGCATCCTCACAAGACGTGATATCGACGCATTATAGGGCCCTATAATGTCCCGCGAGTAAGGTTGTCGTCCTTTTAACTGCTCACGACGTACGATCCAAGACGAAAAAATAGAGCAAAAATTGAAAAGTGGCCCGAGACTGATGAAAACGTTCAATTTTGGGATCTAAAAAGGGCAAAGTGTGCAAGCGTGTTGCCCCCATCGTAAAGCTCTCGGTGAGCTTTGCAACGGTATGCTGTGCGCCGTGTAACTCCTTACGGATCAAAAATTATGGGCACCGGAGCGAATGAGACTGGTCACAAGCCCTACGCCCTTGGTTTGCTGGCCCAACATTCACGTGAAGCGAAGTTGTCTTGCCCAAGGTGCTGGGGGATTTGATAATAGAAATGTGGTGGATAAAGTATCCTGGCAACCCTAACCGGAATAAAAAAAATTGAAAAGGGTGATGCAACACGAGGACTTCCCAAGGGGTCACCCATCCTAGTACTAATCTCGCCCAAGCACGCTTATCTTCGTAGTTCTGATGGGATCCGGTGCATTAGTGCTGGTATGATCACACACGTCTTGTTGACGGCACAATTCCTTTATGTGTTAACGGTTCACAGTCCCAGTCTAGAGAGATGGCCCATTCAGAAGGCCCAATGGGCTTAACGACAACCCATCCGCTTCAACAACGCAGCATCCTCGCAAGACGTGATATCGATGTGTTGTAAGGCCCTCTAATGTCCCGCGAGTTAGGTTGTCGTCCTTTTAACAACTCACGACGTACGATCCAAGATGGAAAAACAGAGCAAAAGAAGAAAAGTAGCCCGAAACTGATGAAAACGTTGAATTTTGGGCTCCGAAAATGGCACAGCGAGCAAGCTAGTTGCCCCTATCGTAGAGCTCTCGGAGAGCTTTGCAACGGTATGCTGTGCGCCGCGTAACTCCATGCGGATCAAAAAGTTATGGGCATCGGAGCGACGGAGACCTTGTCACAAGCCCTACGACCTTGGTTTGCTCGCCCAGCCTCCACGTGAAGCGAAGTTGTCTTGCCCAAGGTGCCGTGGGATTTGATAATAGAAATGTGGGGGATAAAGTATCTTGGCAACCCTAACCGGTGCAAAAAAAATTGAAAAGGGGGGTGCAACACGAGGACTTCCCATGGGTTACCCATCCTAGTACTACTCTCGCCCAAGCACGCTTAACTTCGGAGTTCTAATGGGATCCGGTGCATTAGGGCTGGTATGATCGTACCTGTCATGTTGAGGGCACAATTCCTTTATGTGTTAACGGTTCACAGTCCCATCCTATAGAGATGGCTCATTCAGAAGGCCCAATGGGCTTAACGACAACCCATCCGCTTCAATAACGCAACATCCTCGCAAGACGTGATATCGACGCATTGTAGGGCCCTCTAATGTCCCGCGAGTAAGGTTGTCGCCCTTTTAACAACTCACGATGTATGATATGTGACGGAAAAACAGAGCAAAAATAGAAAAAAGTGGCTCGAAACTGATGAAAACGTTCGATTTTGGGCAACAAAAAGGGCACAGTGAGCAAGCTAGCTGCCCCTGTCGTATATCTCTCGGAGAGCTTTCCAACGGTATGCTGTGTACCGTGTAACTCCTTACGGATAAAAAATAATGGGCATCGGAGCGAAGGAGACAAGGTCACAAGCCCTATGCCCTTAGTTTATTGGCCTAGCCTCCACGTGAAGCGAAGTTGTCTTGCCCAAGGTGCTGTGGGATTCGATAATAGAAATGTGGTGGGTAAAGTATCTTGGAAACCCTAACCAAAGCAAAAAAAATTGAAAAGGGGGGTGCAACACGAGGACTTCCCAGGGGGTCATACATCCTAGTACTACTCTCGCCCTAGCATGCTTAACTTCAGTGTTCTGATGGGATACGGTGCATTAGTGCTGGTATGCTCGCACACGTCATGTTGAGGGCACAATTCCTTTGTGTTAACGGTTCATAGTCCCAGCCTAGAGAGATGGCCCATTCAGAAGGCCTAATGGGCTTAACGAGAACCCATCCGCTACAACAACACAGCATCCTCGCAAGACATGATATCGACGCATTGTAGGGCCCTCTAATGTCTCGCGAGTAAGGTTTTTGTCCCTTTAATAGCTCACAACGTACGATCCGAGACGGAAAAATAGAGCAAAAATAGAAAAGTGGCCTGAAAATGATGAAAACGTTCGATTTTGGGATCCAAAAAGGGCACAGTGAGCAAGCTAACTGCCACTGTCGTAGAGCTCTCGGTGAGCTTTGCAACGGTATGATGTGCGCCGTGTAACTCCTTACGGATCAAAAGTTATGGGCACTGGAGTAACGGAGACTTGGTCATAAGCCCTACGCCCCCGGTTTGCTGGCCCAACCTCCACGTGAAGCGAAGTTGTCTTTCCCAAGGTGCCGTAGGATTCGTTAATAGAAATGGGGTGGATAAAGTATCTTGGCAACCCTAACCGGAGCAAAAAAAATTTAAAACGGGGGGTGCAACACGAGGACTTCCCAGGGCGTCACCTATCGTAGTACTACTCTCGCCCCAGCATGCTTAACTTCGGAGTTCTGATTGGATCCAGTGCATTAGTGCTGGTATGATCGCACCCGTCATGTTGGGGGCACAATTCCTTTATGTGTTAACGGTTCACAGTCCCAGCCTAGAGAGATAGCCTATTAAGAAGGACCAATGGGCTTAACGACAACCCATCCGCTTCAACAACGCTGCATCCTCGCAAGACGTGATATCGACACATTGTAGGGCCCTCTAATGTCTCGCGGGTAAGGTTGTCATCTTTTAAACAGCTCACGACGTACGATCCGGGACGAAAAAATATAACAAAAATAGAAAAGTGGCCCGAAACTGATGAAAATGTTCGATTTTGGGCTCCAGAAAGGGCACAGCGAGCAAGCTTGCTGCCCCCGTCGTAAAGCTCTTGGAGAGCTTTGCAACGTTATGCTGTGCGCCGCGTAATTCCTTACGGATCAAAAATTATGGGCACCGGAGCGAAAGAGACTGGCCATATGCCCTACGCCCTTGGTTTGTTGGCCCAGCATCCACGTGAGTCGAAGTTGTCTTGCTCAAGGTGCCGTGGTATTCGATAATAGAAATATGGTGGATAAAGTAGCTTGGCAACCCTAACCGGAGCAAAAAAATTTGAAAAGGGGGGTGCAACACGAGGACTTCCCAGGGGGTCACCCATCCTAGTACTACTCTGGCCCAAGCACGCTTAACTTCGAAGTTCTTATGGGATCCGGTGCATTAATGGTGCTATGATCGCACCCGTCATATTGAGGGCACAATTCCTTTATGTGTTAACGGTTCACAGTCCTAGCCGAGAGAGATGGCCCATTCAGAAGGCCCAATAGGCTTAATGACAACTGATCCGCTTCAACAACGCAGCATCCTCGCAAGACATGATCTCAATGCGTTGTACGGCCCTCTAACGTCCCACGAGTAAGGTTGTCGTCCATTTAACATCTCACAACGTACGATCCAGGACAGAAAAACAGAGCGAAAGAAAAAAAGTGGCCCGAAACTGATGAAAACGTTCAATTTTGGGCTCCAAAAAGGGCATAGCGAGCAAACTAGATGCCACTATCGTAGAGCTCTCGGAGAGCTTTGCAACGGTATGCTGTGCGCCGCGTAACTCCATACGGTTCAAAAGTTATGGGCACCGGAGCGACGAAGACCTTGTCTCAAGCCCTACGCCCTTGGTTTGCTCGCCCAGCCTCCACGTGAAGCGAAGTTGTCTTGCCCAAGGTGCCGTGGGATTTGATAATAGAAATGTGGTCGATAAAGTATCTTGGCAACCCTAATCGGAGCAAAAAAAATTGAAAAGGGGGGTATAATAAGAGGACTTACAATGGGGTTACACATCCTAGTACTACTCTCGCCCAAGCACGCTTAACTTCGGAGTTCTAATGGGATCCGGTGCATTAGTGCTGGTATGATCGCACCCGTCATGTTGAGGGCACAATTCCTTTATGTGTTAACAGTTCACAGTCCCAGTCTAGAGGGATGGCTCATTCAGAAGGCCCAATGGGCATAACAACAACCCATCCACTTCAACAACGCAGTATCCTCGCAAGACGTGATATTGACGCGTTGGAGGGCCCTCTAATGTTCCGTGAGTAAGGTTGTCGCCCTTTTAACAACTCACGATGTACGTTCCGGGATGGAAAAATTGAACAAAAGAAGAAAAGTGGCCCGAAACTGATGAAAACATTTGATTTTGAACTCCAAAAAGGGCACAGCAAGTAAGCTAGCTGCCCCTGTTGTAGAGCTCTTGGAGAGCTTTGCAACGGTATGATGTGCGCTGCGTAACTCCTTACGGATCAAAAGTTATGAGCACCGGAGCAACGGAGACCTGGTCACAAGCCTTACGCCCTCATTTTGCTGGCCCAGCCTCCACGTGAAGCAAAATTGTCTTGCCCAAGGTGCCGTGGGATTCGATAATAGAAATGTGGTGGATAAAGTATCGTGGCAACCCTAACCGCAGCAAAAAAAAAAATGGAAAGAAGGGTGCAACACGAGGACGGCCCAGGGAGTCACGCACTCTAGTACTCCTCTCGCCCAACCACGCTTAACTTCGGAGTTTTGATGGGATCCGATGCATTAGTGCTGGTATGATCGCACCCGTCATGTTAAGGGCACAATTCCTTTATGTGTTAACGGTTCACAGTCCCAGCCTAGAGAGATGGCTCATTCAGAATGCCCAATGGGCTTAACGACAACCCATCCGCTTCAACAACGCAGCATCCTCGCAAGACGTGATATCCACGCGTTGTAGGGCCCTCTAATGTACCGCGAGTTAGGTTGTCGACCTTTTATCAGCTCACGACGTACGATCCGGGATGGAAAAAGAGAGCAAAACAAGAAAGTGGCCGAAAACTGATGAAAATGTTCAATTTTGGGCTCCAAAAAGGACACAGCGAGCAACCTAGCTGCCCCCGTCGTAGAGCTCTCGGAGAGCTTTGCAACGGCATGATGTGCGCTGCGTAATTCCTTATGGAGCAAAATTTATGGGCACCGGAGCGAAAGAGACCTGGTCACAATTCCTACACCCTTAGTTTGCTGGCCCAACCTCCACGTGAAGCGAAGTTATCTTGCCCAAGGTACTGTGGGATTCGATAATAGAAATGTGGTGGATAAAGTATCTTGGCAACCCTAACCGGAGCAAAAAAAATTGAAAAGTGCGGTGCAACACGAGTACTCCCCAGGGGGTCACCCATCCTAGTACTACTCTAGCCCAAGAACGCTTAACTTCGGAGTTCTAATGGGATCCAGTGCATTAGTGCTGGTATGATCGCACCCGTCATGTCGAGGGCACAATTCCTTTATGTGTTAACGGTTCACTGTCCCAGCCTAGAGAGATGGCCCATTCAAAAGGCCCAATAGGCTTAACGACAACCCATCTACTTCAACAACGCAGCATCCTCGCAAGACGTGATATCGACGCGTTATAGAGCCCTCTAATGTCCAGCAAGTAAGGTTGTCTCCCTTTTAACTGCTTACGGTGTACGATCCGGGACGAAAAACATTGCAAAAATAGAAAAGTGGCCCGAAACTGATAAAAATGTTCAATTTTTGGCCCCAAAAAGGGAATAGTGAGCAAGCTAGCTACCCCCATCATAGAGCTCTCGGAGAGCTTTGTAACGGTATGCTATGCGCAGCGTAACTCCTTACGGATCAAAAATTATTTGCATCGGAGCGAAGTAAACCTGGTCACAGGCCCTAAGCCCTTGGTTTACTGGCCCAGTCTCCACGTGAAGTGAAGTTGTCTTGTCCAAGGCGCCGTGGGCTTTGATAATAGACATGTGGTGGATAAAGTATCTTGGCAACCCTAACCGGAGCAAAAAAAATTGAAAATGGGGGTACAACACGAGGACTTCCCAGGGGTTCACCCATCCTAGTACTACTCTCGCCCAAGCAAGCATAACTTCGGAGTTCTGATGGGATCCGATGCATTAGTGCTGGTATGATCTCACCCGTCATGTTGGGGGCACAATTCCTTTATGTGTTAACGGTTCACAGTCGCTGCCTAGAGAGATGGCTCATTCACAAGGCCCAATGGGCTTAACGACAACCCATCGGCTTCAACAACGCAGCATCCTCGCAAGACGTGATATCGACGCATTGTAGGGCCCTCTAATGTCCCGCGAGTAAGGTTGTCATCCTTTTAACAGCTCACGACGTACGATCCAGGACAGAAAAATAGAGCAAAAATAGAAAAGTGGCCCGAAACAAATGAAAACATTTGAATTTGTACTCCAAAAAGGGCAAAGCAAGCAAGCTAGCTGCCCCCGTTGTAGAGCTCTAGGAGCGCTTTGCAACGGTATGCTGTGCGACACGTAACTCCTTAAGAATCAAAAGTTATTGGCACCGGAGCGACGGAGACCTGGTCACAAGCCCTACACCCTAGGTTTGCTGGCCCAGCCTACACGTGAAACGAAATTGTCTTGCCCAAGGTGCTATGGGATTCGATAATAGAAATGTGGTGGATAAAGTATCTTGGAAACCCTAACCGGAGCAAAAAAAATTGAAAAGGGGGGTGCAACACGAGGACTTCCCAGGGGGCCACCCATCCTAGTACTACTCTTGCCCAAACACACTTAACTTCGGAGTTCTTATGGGATCCGGTGCATTAGTGCTGGAATGATCACACCCGTCATGTTGAGGGCTCAATTCCTTTATGTGTTAAAGGTTCACAGTCCCAACCTATAGAGATGGCCATTCAAAAGGCCCAATGGGCTTAACGATAACCCATCTGCTTCAACAACGTAGCATCCTCACAAGGCGTGATATCGATGCATTGTAGGGCCCTCTAATGTCCCACAAGTAAGGTTGTCGTCCTTTTAACAGCTCACGACGTACAATTCGGGATGGAAAAACAGTGCAAAAGAGGAAAATTGGCCCGAAACTGATGAAAACGTTCGATTTTGTGCTCCAAAAAATGGGCATAGTGATCATGCTAGCTGCACCCGTCGTAGAGCTCTCGGAGAGCTTTGGAACGGTATGCTGTGCGCTGCGTAACTCCCTACGGATCAAAAGTTATGGGCACCGGAGTGACGGAGACTAGGTCACAAGCCCTACGCCCTCGGTTTGCGGGCCCAGCCTCCACGTGAAGTGAAGTTGTCTTGCCCAAGGTGCCGTGGGATTCGACAAAAGAAATGTGGTGGATAAAGTATCTTGGCAACCCTAACCGGAGTAAAAAAAATTGAAAAGGGGGTTGCAACACGAGGACTTCCTAGGGGGTCACCCATCCAAGTGCTACTCTTGCCCAAGCACGCTTAACTACGGAGTTCTGATGGGATCCGGTGCATTATTGGAGGTATGATCGCAACCATCATGTTGAGGGCACAATTCCTTTATGTGTTAACGGTTCACAGTCCCAGCCTAGAGAGATGGCCCATTCAAAAAGCCCAATGGGCTTAACGACAACCCATCCGCTTCAACAACGCAGCATCCTCGCAAGACGTGATATCGACACGTTTTAGGGCCCTCTAATGTCCAGCGAATAAGGTTGTTGTCCTTTTAACAGCTCAGGACGTACGATCTGGGACGGAAAAATAGAGCAAAAATGGGAAAGTGGCCCGAAACTGATGAAAACGTTCAATTTTGGACTTCAAAAATGGGCACAACGAGCAAGTTAACTTCCCCCGTCGTAGAGCTCTCGGAGAACTTTGCAACGGTATGTTGTGCGCTACGTAACTCCTTACGCATCAAAAGTTATGGGCACCGGAGCGACGGAGACCTGGTCACTAGCCCTACGCCCTCGGTTTACTGGCCCATGCTCCACGTGAAGTGAAGTTGTCTTGCCCAAGGTGCCGTGGGATTCGATAATAGAAATGTGGTGGATAAAGTATCTTGGCAACCCTAACCGGAGCAAAAAAAAAATAAAAAAGGGGGGGCAACACGAGGACTTTCCAGGGGGTCACCTATCATTGTACTACTCTCGCCCAAGCACGCTTAGCTTTGGAGTTCTGACGGGATCCGGTGATATAGTGCTGGTATGAACGCACCCGTCATGTTGAGGGCACAATTCCTTTATTAACGGTTCACAGTCCCAGCCTAGAGAGATGGCCCATTCAAAAGGCCCAATGTTCTTAACGACAACCCATCTGCTTCAACAACGCAGCATCCTCGTAAGACGTTATATCGATGCACAGTAGGGCCCTCTAATGTCCCGCGAGTAGGGTTGTCATCCTTTTAACAGCCCACAACGTACGATCCGCGATGAAAAAATAGAGCAAAAGATGAAAAGTGGCCCAAAATAGATAAAAACGTTTGATTTTGAGCTCCAAAAAGGGCACAGCGAGCTACCTGCTGCCCCCGTCGTAGAGCTCGTAGATAGCCTTGCAGCGGTATGCTGTGCGCCGTGTAACTCCTTACGGATCAAAATTTATGGGCACCGGAGCGACGGAGACTTGGTCACAAGCCCTACGCCCTCGGTTTGCAGGCCTAGCCTCTAAGTGAAGTGAAGTTGTCTTGCCCGAGGTGCTGTGGGATTCGATAATAGAAATGTGGTGGATAAAGTATCTTGGCAACCCTAACCGGAGCAAAAAAAAATGAAAAGGGGGGTGCAAGACGTGGACTTCCCAAGGGGTTACCCATCCTTGTACTACTCTCACCCAAGCACGCTTAATTTCAGAGTTCTAATGGGATCCTGTGCATTAGTGTTTGTATGATCGCCCCCATCATGTTGAGGGCACAATTCCTTTATGTGTTAACGGTTCACAGTCCCAGCCTAGAGAGATGGCCCATTCAAAAGGCCCAATGGGCTTAACGACAACCCATATGCTTCAACAACGCAGCATCCTCGTAAGACGTTATATCGATGCATTGTAGGGCCCTCTAATGTCCCGCGAGTAGGGTTGTCGTCCTTTTAACAACCAACAACGTACGATCCGGGATGAAAAAATAGAGCAAAAGAAGAAAAGTGGCCCAAAACAGATTAAAACGTTCGATTTTAGGCTCCAAAAAGGGCAAAGCGAGCAATCTTGCTGCCACCGTCGTAGAGCTCTCAGAGAGCTTTGCAACGGTATGCTGTGCACCGCGTAACTCCTTACGGATCAAAAGTTATGGGCACCGGAGCGACGGAGACCTGGTCATAAGCCCTACGCCCTCGGTTTGACGGCCCAGACTCCAAGTGAAGCGAAGTTGTCTTGCCAAAGGTGCCATGGGATTCGATAACAGAAATGTGGTGGATAAAGTTTATTGGCAACCCTAACCGGAGCAAAAAAAATTGAAAAGGGGGGTGCAACACGAGGACTTCCTTGGGGCTCACACATCCTAGTACTACTCTCGCCCAAGCACGCTTAACTTCAGAGTTCTGATGGGATCCGGTGCATTAGTGCTGGTATGATCGAACCCTTCATGTTGAGGGCACAATTCCTTTATGTGTTAAAGGTTCACAGTCCCAGCCTAGAGAGATGGCCTATTCAGAAGACGCAATGGGCTTAACGACAACCCATCCGCTTCAACAACGCAGCATCCTCGCAAGACGTGATATCGACACGTTGTAGGGCCCTCTGATGTCCCGCAAGTCAGGTTGTCATCCTTTTAACAGTTCACGACGTACGATCCGGGATGAGAAAACAACGCAAAAGAAGAAAAGTGGCCCGAAACTGATGTAAACGTTCGATTTTGTGCTCCAAAAACAGGCATAGCGAGCATGCAGGCTGCCCCCGTCGTAAAGCTATCGGAGAGCTTTGCAACGGTATGGTGTGCACCGCGTAACTCCTTACGGATCAAAAGTTATGGGCACCGGAGCGATGGAGACCTGGTCACAAGCCCTACACCCTTGGTTTGCTGGCCCAGCCTCCACGTGAAGCGAAGTTGTCTTGCCCAAGGTGCCGTGGGATTCGATAATAGAAATGTGGTGGATAAAGTATCTTGGCAACCCTAACCGGAGCAAAAAAAATTGAAAAGGGGGGTGCAACACGAGGACTTTCCCAGGGGGCCACCCATCCTAGTACTACTCTCGCCCAAGCACACTTAACTTCGGTGTTCTTACGGGATCCGGTGCATTAGTGCTGGTATTATCACACCCGTCATGTTGAGGGCACAATTCGTTAACGGTTCATAGTCCAAGCCTAAAGAGATAGCCCATTCAAAAGGCCCAATGGGCTTAACGACCAGCCATCTACTTCAACAACGCAGCATCCTCGTAAGACGTGATATTGACGCGTGGTAGGGACCTCTAATGTACTGCGAGTAATGTTGTCGTCCTTTTAACAGCTCACGACGTACGATCCGGGATGGCAAAATAGAGCAAAAGAAGAAACGTGTCCCGAAATTGATGAAAACGTTCGATTTTGGGCTCCAAAAATGGGCACAGCGAGCAAGCTGGCTACCCCCGACGTAGAGCTCCCGGAGAGCTTTGCAACGGTATGCTGTGCGTAGCGTAACTCTATACGGATCAAAAGCCATGGGCACCGGAGCGATGGAGACCTGGTCACAAGCCCTACGCCCTCGGTTTGCAAGCCCGGCCTCCATGTGAAGCGAAGTTGTCTTGCCCAAGGTGCCGTGGGATTCGATAATAGAAATATGGTGGATAAAGTATCTTAGCAACCCTAACTGGAGCAAAAAAAATCAAAATGGGGGGTGCAACACGAGGACTTCCCAGGGGGTCACCCATCCTAGTTCTACTCTCGCCCAAGCACGCTTAACTTCGGAGTTCTGATGGGATCCAGTGCATTAGTGCTGGTATGATCACACCCGTCGTGTTGAGGGCACAATTACTTTATGTGTTAACGGTTCACTGTCCCAGCCTAGAGAGATGGCCCATTCAAAAGGCCCAATAGGCTTAACGACAACCCATCTACTTCAACAACGCAGCATCCTCGCAAGACGTGATATCAATGAGTTATAGGGCCCTCTAATGTCCCCCGAGTAAGGTTTTCATCCTTTTAACAACTCACGACGTACGATCCGGGACGGAAAAACAGAGCAAAAGAAGAAAAGTAGCCTGAAATTGATGAAAATGTTCGGTTTTTGGCTCAAAAAACGGGCAGACCGAGCAAGCTGGTTGCCCTCGTCGTTGAGCTCTCGGAGAGCTTTGCAACGATATGCTGTGCGCCGCGTAAATACTTACGGATCAAAAGTCATGGGCAACGGAGCGACGGAGACCTGGTCACAAGCCCTACACCCTCAGTTTGCAGGCCAGCCTCCACGTGAAACGAAGTTATCTTACCCAAGGTACCGTGGGATTCGATAATAGAAATGTGGTTGATAAAGTATATTGGCAACCCTAACCGGTGTAAAAAAAATTGAAAAGAGGGGTGCAACATGAGGACCTCCCAGGGGGTCACCCATCCTAGTACTACTCTCGCCCAAGAACGCTTAACTTCGGAGTTCTTATGGGATCCGGTGCATTAGTGTTGGTATGATCGCACCAGTCATGTTGAGGGCACAATTCCTTTATGTGTTAACGGCTCACAGTACCAGGCTAGAGAAATGGCCCATTCAAAAGGCCCAATGGGCTTAACGACAACCCATTCGCTTCAACATCGCAGCATCCTCGCAAGACGTGATATCGACGCATTTTAGGGACTTCTATTGTACCGCGAATAAGTTTGTCATCATTTTAACAGCTCACGACGTACGATCCGGGATGGAAAAACATAGACAAAGAAGAAAAGTGTCCCGAAATTGTTGAAAACGTTCGATTTTGGGCTCCAAAAATGGGCACCACAAGCACGCTAACTGCCCCCGTCGTACAGCTCTCGGAGAGCTTTGCAACGGTATGGTGTGCGTCGCGTAACTCCTTACAAATCAAAAGTTATGGGCACCGGAGCAACAGAGACTTGGTTACAAGCCCTACACCTTCAGTTCGCGGGCCCAGCCTCCACGTGAAGCGAACTTATCTTGCCCAAGTTGCCGTGGGATTCGATAATAGAAATGTGGTGGATAAAGTATCTTGGCAACCCTAACCGGAGCAAAAAAAATTGAAAAAGGTGATGCAACATGAGGACTTCCTAGGGGGTCACCCATCCTAGTACAACTCTCGCCCAAGCACGCTTAACTTCGGAGTTTTGATAGGATCCGGTGCATTAGTGCTGGCATGATTGCACCAGTCATGTTGAGGGCACAATTCCTTTATGTGTTAACGGTTCACAGTCCCAGCTTAGAGAGATGGACCATTCAAAAGGCCCAATGGGCTTAACGACGACCAATCCCCTTCAACAACGCAGCATCCTCGCAAGACGTAATATCGACGCATTATAGGGCCCTCTAATGCCCCGCGAATGAGGTTGTCATCCTTTTAACAACTCACGACGTACGATTCGGGACAGAAAAACAGAGCAAAAGAAGAAATATGGCCCGAAACTGATGAAAACGTTCGATTTTGCGCTCCAAAAATGAGCACACGCGAGCAAGCTAACTGCCCCCGTTGTAGAGCTCTCGGAGAGTTTTGCAACGGTATACTATGCGCCACGTAACTCCTTACGAATCAAAAGTTATGGGCATTGGAGCGACGGTGACCTGGTCACATGCCCTACGCCCTAAGTTTGCGGGCCCAGCCTCCACGTGAAGCGAAGTTGTCTTGCCCAATGTGCCGTGGGATTCGATAATAGAAATGTGGTGGATAAAGTATCTTGGCTACCCTAACCGGAGCAAAAAAAATAGAAAAGGGGGTGCAACACGAGGACTTCCCAGGGGGTCACGCATCCTAGTACTATTCTTGCCCAAGCACGCTTAACTTCGGAGTTCTGATGGGATCTGGTGCATTAGTACTGGTATGATCATACCCATCTTGTTGAGGGCAAAATTCCTTTATGTGTTAACGGTTCACAGTCCCATCCTAAAGAGATGGCCCATTCAAAAGGCCCAATGGGCTTAACGACAACCCATCAGCTTCAACAACACAGCATCCTCGCAAGAAGTGATATCGACGAGTTTAGGGTCCTCTAATGTCCCGCGAGTAAGGATGTCGTCCTTTTAACAGCTCACGACATACGATCCAGGACGGAAAAACAGAGCAAAAGAAGAAAAGTGGCCTGAAACTGATGAAAATGTTCAATTTTGGGCACCAAAAAGGGGCACAGCGAGCAAGCTGGCTGCCTCAGTTGTAGAGCTCTCGGAGAGCTTTGCAACGGTATGCTGTGCACTGCGTAACTCCTTAGTGATCAAAAGTTATGGGCACCGGAGTGACAGAAACCTAGTCACAAGCCCTACGGCCTTGGTTTGCTGGCCCAGCCTCCACGTGAAGTGAAGTTGTCTTGCCCAATGATCCGTGGGATTCGATAATAGAAATGTGGAGAATAAAGTATCTTGGCAACCATAACCGAAGCAAAAAAAATTGAAAAGGGGGGTGCAACACAAGGGCTTCCCAAGGGGTCACCCATCCTAGTACTACTCTCGCCCAAGCACGCTTAACTTGGGAGTTTTGATGGGATCCGGTGCATTAGTGCTGGTATGATCACACCCGTCATGTTGAGGGCACAATTCCTTTATGTGTTAACTATTCACAGTCCCAGCCTAGAGAGATGGCCCATTCAAAAGGCCCAATGGGCTTCACGACAACTCATCTGCTTCAACAACGCAGCATCCTCGCATGACGTGATATCAACGCATTGTAGGGCCCTCTAATGTCCCGCGAGTAAGGTTGTCGCCCTTTTAATAGCTCACGACGTACGATCCAGGACCAAAAATAGAGCAAAACAATAAAAGTGGCCTGAAACTGATGAAAACGTTCGATTTTGTGTTCCAAAAATTGGCACAGTGAGCATGCTGGCTGCCCCCGTCGTAGAGCTCTTGGTGAGCTTTGCAACGGTATGCTGTGTGCCACGTAACTTTTTACGGATCAAAAGTCATGGGCACCGGAGCCACGGAGATCTAGTCTGAAGCCCTACGCCCTCAGTTTGCAGGCCCAACCTCCACGTGAAGAGAAGTTGTCTTGCCCAAGGTGCCATGGGATTCGATAATAGAAATGTGGTGGATAAAGTATCTTGGCAACCCTAACCGGAGCAAAAAAAATTGAAAAGGGGGGTACAACACGAGGACTTTCCAGGGGGTCACCCATCCTAGTACTACTCTCGCCCAAGCACGCTTAACTTCGGAGTTCTGATAGGATCCGTTGCATTAGTGCTGGTACAATCACACCCGTATTGTTGAGGGCACAATTCCTTTATGTGTTAACAGTTCACAGTTATAGCCAAGAGAGATGGCCCATTCCAAAGGCCCAATGGGCTTAACGACAACCTATCTGCTTCAACAACGCAACATCCTCGCAAGACGTGATGTCGACATGTTGTAGGGCCCTCTAATGTCCTGTGAGTAAGGTTGTCGTCATTTTAACAGCTCACGGTATACGATCGGGATGGAAAATAGAGTAAAAGAAGAAAAGTGGCCCGAAACAGGTGAAAACGTTCGATTTAGGGCTCCAAATACTGGCACAGCGAGCAAGCTGGATGCCCCCGTCGTAGAGCTCTCGGAGAGCTTTGCAACGGTATGCTTTGTGCCGCGTAACACCTTACGGATCAAAAGTCATGGGCACCGGACTGACGGAGACCTGGTCACAAGCCCTACGCCCGCGGTTTGCAGGCCCAGCCTCCACGGGAAGCGAAGTTGTCTTGCCCAAGGTGCCGTGGGATTCGATAATAGAATTGTGGTGGATAAAGTATCTTGGCAATCCTAACCGGAGCAAAAAAAAATTGAAAAGGGGGGTACAACACGAGAACTTCCCAGGGGGTCACCCATCCTAGTACTACTCTCGTCCAAGCACGCTTAACTTCGCAGTTCTTATGGGATCCGGTGCATTAGTGCTGGTATGATTGCACCCGTCATGTTGAGGGCACAATTCCTTTATGTGTTAACGGTTCATAGTCCCAGCCTAGAGAGATGGCCCAATTAAAAGGCCCAATGGGCTTAACGACAACCCATCTACTTCAACAACGTGGCATCATCGTAAGACGTTATATAGACGCGTTTTAGGGCCCTCTAATGTCCAGCGAATATGGTTGTCGTCCTTCTAATACCTCACGACGTACGATCCGGGAAGGAAAAACAGAGCAAAAGAAGAAAAGTAGCCGGAAACTGATGAAAATGTTCAATTTTGGGCTCCAAAAAGGGGCAAAGCGAAAAAGCAAATTACCCCCGTCATAGATCTATCGGAGAGCTTTACAACGGTATGCTGTGCGCCGCGTAACTCCTTACGGAACAAAAGTTATGGGCATCGGAGCGACGGAGGCCTAGTCACAAGCCCTATGCCCTCGGTTTGCCGGCCCAGCCACCACGTGAAGTGAAGTTGTCTTGCCCAAGGTACTGTGGGATTCGATAATTGAAATGTGGTGGATAAAGTATCTT
This sequence comes from Ehretia macrophylla, assembly GCA_037974665.1. Taxonomy (NCBI): domain Eukaryota; kingdom Viridiplantae; phylum Streptophyta; class Magnoliopsida; order Boraginales; family Ehretiaceae; genus Ehretia; species Ehretia macrophylla. Next base: position 80,346,142 of record CM075770.1, on the reverse strand, counting down.
GCCAACCCTAACCGGAGCAAAAAAAATTGAAAAGCGGGGTGCAACACGAGGACTTCCCAGGGGTTAACCCATCCTGGTATTACTTTCGCCCAAGCACGCTTAACTTCGGAGTTCTGATGGGATTAGATGCATTAGTGCTGGTATGATAGCACCAATCATGTTGAAGGCACAATTCCTTTATGTGTAAACGGTTCACAGTCTCAACCTAGAGAGATGGTCGATTCAAAAGGCCCAATGGGCTTAACGACAACCCAGCCGCTTCAACAACGCAGCATCCTCGTAAGACGTGATATCGACGAGTTTTAGGGCCCTCTAATGTCCCTTGAATGAGGTTATCGTCCTTTTAACAGCTCACGACGTACGATCTGGGAGGAAAAAACAGAGTTGAAGAAGAAAAGTGGCCCGAAACTGATGAAAACATTCAATTTTGGGCTCCAAAAATTGGCACAGCGAGCAAGCAGGCTGCCCTCGTCGTAGAGCTCTCGGAGAGCTTTGCAACGGTATGCTGTACGCTGCATAACTCCTCACGAATCAAAAGTTATTGGCACCGGAGCGACGGAGACCTGGTCACAAGCCCTATGCCCTCGGTTTGCCGGCCCAGCCACCACGTGAAGCGAAGTTGTCTTGCCCAAGGTGCCGTGGTATTCGATAATAGAAATATGGCGGATAAAGTATCTTGGCAACCCAATCCAGAGCAAAAAAAATTGAAAAGGGGGTGCAACACGAGGACTTCCCAGGGGGTCACCCATCCTAGTACTACTCTCGCCCAAGCACGCTTAACTTCGGAGTTCTGATGGGATCCGCGGCGTTAGTGCTGGTTCGATTGCACCAGTCTTGTTGAGGGCACAATTCCTTTATGTGTTAGCGGTTCACAGTCCCAGCCTAGAGAGATGGCCCATTCAAAAGGCCCAATGGGCTTAACGGCAACCTATCCACTTCAACAACGCCGCATCCTCGCAAGACGTGATAATGATGCGTTTTAGGGCCCTCTAATGTCCCACGAATGAGGTTGTCGTCCTTTTAACAACTCATGACGTACGATACAGGATGAAAAAACATAGCAAAAGAAGAAAAGTAGCCCGAAACTGATGAATACGTTCCATTTTGGGCTCCAAAGACGAGCACAGCGAACAAGCTAACTGCCCCCGTTGTAGAGCTCTCGGAGAGCTTTGCAACTGTATGTTGTGCGCCGGGTAACTCTTTACGGATCAAAAGTTATGGTCACAAGCCCTACGCCCTCGGTTTGTGGGCCCAACCTCCACGTGAAGCAAAGTTGTCTTGCCCAAGGTGCCGTGGGATTCGATAATAGAAATGTGGTGGATAAAGTATCTTGGCAACCCTAACCGGAGCAAAAAAAATTGAGAAGGGGGGTGCAACACGAGGACTTTCCAGGGGGTCACCCATCCTAGTACTACTCTTGCCCAAGCGCGCTTAACTTCGGAGTTCTGATGGGATCCGCGGGATTAGTGCTGGTTTGATCTCACCCATCTTGTTGAGGGCACAATTCCTTTATCTGTTAACGGTTCTCAGTCCCAGCCTAGAGAGATGGCCCATTCAAAAGGCCCAATGGGCTTAACGATAACCCATTCGCTTCAACAATCCCGCATCCTCGCAAGACGTGATATCGATGCGTTTTAGGGCCCACTAATGTCCCGGGAATGAGGTTGTCGTCCTTTTAACAGCTCACGACGTATGATCCGGGATGAAAAAATAGAGCAAAAGAAGAAAAGTGGCCCGAAACTAATGAAAATGTTCTATTTCGGGCTCCAAAAATGAGCATAGCAAGCAAGCTAGCTGCCCTCGTTGTAGAGCTCTCGGAGAGCTTTGCAACGGTATGCTGTGCGCCGCGTAAGTCCTTACGGATCAAAAGTTATGGGCATCATAGCAGCAGAGACCTGGTAACAAGCCCTACGCCCTCGGTTTGCGGGCCCAGCCTCCACGTGAAGCGAAGTTGTCTTGCCCAAGGTGCCGTGGGACTTGATAATAGAAATGTGGTGGATAAAGTATCTTGGCAACCCTAACCGAAGCAAAAAAAATTGAGAAAGGGGGTGCAACATGAGGACTTCCCAGGGGGTCACCCATCCTAGTACTACTCTCCCCCAATCACGCTTAACTTCGGAGTTCTTATGGGATCCGGTGCATTAGTGCTAGTATGATCACACCCATCATGTTGAGGGTACAATTCCTTTATATGCTAACGGTTCACAGTACCAGCCTAGAGATATGGCCTAATCAAAAGGCCCAATGGGCTTAACGACAACCCATCTGCTTCAACAACGCAGCATGCTCGCAAGACGTGATATCGACGCGTTGTACGGCCTTCTAATGTACCTTTAGTAAGGTTGTTGTCCTTTTAACAGCTCACGACGTACGATCCGGGATGAAAGAACAGCGCAAAAGAAGAAAAGTGTCCCGAAACTGTTGAAAACGTTCGATTTTGGGCTCTGAAAATAGGCGCAGCCAAGCAGGTTTGCTGCCTAAGTCGTAGAGCTATAGGAGAGCTTTTCAACATATGCTGTGCGCCATGTAACTCCTTACGGATCAAAAGTTATGGGCACCAAAGCGACGGATACATGGTCACAAGCCCCACACCCTCGGTTTGCAGGCCCAGCCTCTACGTGAAACGAAGTTGTCTTGCCCAAGGTACCGTGGGATTTGGTAATAAAAATGTAGTGGATAAAGTATCTTGGCAACCCTCGTCGGAGCAAAAAAAATTAAAAAGGAGGGGTGCAACACGAGGACTTCCTAGGGGGTCACCCATCCTAGTACTACTATCGCCCAAGCACGCTTAACTTCGCAGTTCTAATGGGATCCGGTGCATTAGTACTGGTATGATCACACCCGTCATACTGAGGGCACAATTCCTTTATGTGTTAACGGTTCACAGTCCCAGCCTAGAGAAATGGTCCGTTCAAAAGGCCCAATGTGCTTAACGACAACCCAAATGCTTCAACAACGCAGCATCCTCGCAAGACGTGATGTCGACGCGTTGTAGGGCCCTCTAATGTGCCGCGAGTAAGGCTGTCATCCTTTTAACAACTCACGACTTACGATCCGAGACGGAAAAACAGAGCAAAAGAATAAAAGTGGCCCGAAACTAATGAAAACGTTCGATTTTGGACTACAAAAATGGGTACAGCGTACAAGCTGGCTGCCCCCGTCGTAGAGCTCTCGGAGGGCTTTTGCAACTGTATGTTGTGCGGCGCGTAACTCATTGCAGATCAAAAGTTATGGGCACTGGAGCGACGGAGACCTGGTCACAAGCCCTACGCCCTTGGTTTGCGAGCCTAGCCTCCACGTGAAGTGAAGTTGTCTTGCCCAAGGTGCCGTGGGATTCGATAATAGAAATGTGGTGAATCAAGTATCTTGGCAACCCTAACCGGAGAAATGAAATTGAAAAGGGGGGTACAACACGAGGCCTTCCCAGGGTATCACCCATCTTTGTACTACTCTCGCCCAAGCACGCTTAACTTCGCAGTTCTAATGGGATTCGGTGCATTACTCCTGGTATGATCGCATCCGTCATGTTGAGGGCACAATTCCTTTATGTGTTAATGGTTCACAGTCCCAGCCTAGAGAGATGGCCCATTCAAAAGGCCCAATGGGCTTGACGACAACCCATCCACTTCAACAACGCAGCATCCTCGAAAGATGTGATATCGACACATTTTAGGGCCCTCTAACGTCCCGCGAATAAGGTTCTCGTCATTTTAACAGCTCACGACGTATGATCCGAGATGAAAAAACATAGCAAATGAAGAAAAGTGGCCCGAAACTGATTAAAACGTTCGATTTTCGGCTTCAAAAATGGGCAAAGCGAGCAAGCTAACTGCCCCAGTAGCAGAGCTCTCGGAGAGCTTTGCAACGGTATGTTGTGCGCCGCGTAACTCCTTACGGATCAAAAGTTATGGGCACCAGAGCGACGGAGACCTAGTCACAAGCCATAAGCCATCGGTTTGTGAGCCCAGCCACCACGTGAAGCGAAGTTTTCTTGCCCAAGGTGCCGTGGGATTCGATAATAGAAATGTGGTGGATAAAGTATCTTGGCAACCCTAACCGGAGCAAAAAAAATTGAAAAGGGGGGTGCAACACGAGGACTTCCCAGGGGGTCACCCATCCTAGTACTACTCCCACCCAAGCACGCTTAACTTCGGAGTTCTAATGGAATCCGGTGCATTAGTCCTGGTATGATCGCACCCATCATGTTGAGGGCACAATTCCTTTATGTGTTAACGGTTCACAGTCCCAGCCTAGAGAGATAGCCCATTCAAAAGGCACAATGGGCTTAACAACAACCCATCCGTTTCAACAACGCAGCATTCTCGTAAGACGTGATATCGACGCTTTTTGAGGCCCTCTAATGTCCTACAAATAAGGTTGTCATCCTTTTAACAGCTCACGACGTACGATCCGGGATGGAAAAATAGGGCAAAAGAAGAAAAGTGGTCTGAAACTGATGAAAACATTCGATTTTGCGCTCCAAAAAAGGGCAAACCGAGCAAGCTAATTACCCCTGTCGTAGAGCTTTCGGAGAGCTTTACAACGATATGCTGTGCGCTGCGTAACTCCTTACGAATCAAAAGTTATAGGCACCGAAGCGACGGAGACTTGCTCACAAGCCTTACGCCCTCGATTTGCCGGCCCAGCCTCCACGTGAAGCGAAGTTGTCTTTCCGAAGGTGCCGTGGGATTCGATAATAGAAATGTGGTGGGTAAAATATCTTGGCAACCCAAAATGGAGGAAAAAAAATTGAAAAAGAGGGTGCAACACGAGGACTTCCTAGGGGGTAACCCATCCAAGTACTACTCTCGCCCAAACATGCTTAACTTCGGAGTTCTGATGGGATTCGGTGCATTAGTGCTGGTATGATTGCACCCGTCATGCTGAGGGCACAATTCCTTTATTTGTTAACGGTTCACAGTCCCAGCCTAGAGAGATGGCCGATTCAAAAGGCCTAATGGGCTTAACTACAACCCATCCACTTCAACAACGCATCATCCTCGCAACACGTGATATCGACGCATTTTAGGGCCCTCTAATATCGCGCAAATAAGGTTGTCATCATTTTAACAGGCCACGATGTATGATCCAGGACGGAAAAACCGAGCAAAAGAAGAAAAGTGGCCCGAAACTGATGAAAACGTTCGATTTTGGGCTTTAAAAATGGGCAAAGTGAGCAAGCTAACTGCCCCAGTCGTAGAGCTCTCAGAGAGCTTTTCAGCGGTATGTTGGGCGCGGCGGAACTCCTTACGGAACAAAAGTTGTGGGCACGGGAGCGACGGAGACCTGGTCATAAGCCCTACGCCCTCGGTTTGCAGGCCCAGCCTCAACGTGAAGTGAAGTTGTCTTGCCTAAGGTGTCGTGGGATTCGATAATAGAAATGTAGTGGATAAAGTATCTTGGCAACCCTCGCCGGAGCAAAAAAAATTAAAAAGGGGAGGTGCAACACGAGGACTTCCCAGGGGGTCACCCATCCTAGTACTACTCTCGCCCAAGAACGCTTAACTTCGGAGTTCTGATGGGATCCGGTGCATTAGTGCTGGTATTATCGCACCCATCATGTTGAGGGCACAATTCCTTTATGTGTTAATGGTTCATAGTCCCAGCCTAGAGAGATGGCCCATTCAAAAGGCCCGATGGGCTTAGCGACAACCCATCCGTTTCAACAACGCAGCATCCTCACAAGACATGATATCGACGCGTTTTAGGGCCCTCTAATGTCCCGCGAATAAGGTTGTCGTCCTTTTAATAGCTCATGAAGTACGATCCGGGACGGAAAAATAGAGCAAAAGAAGAAAAGTGGCCCGAAACTAATGATAACATTCGATTTTGGGTTCCAAAAATGGGCACAGCGAACAAGCTAACTGCCCCCGTCGTAGAGCTATCGGAGAGCTTTGCAACGGTATGTGTGCACCGCGTAACGCCTTACGGATCAAAAGTTATGGGCACCGGAGCGACGAAGACCTGGTCACAAGCCCTATGCCCTCGGTTTGCCGGCCCAGCCTCCACGTGAAGCGAAGTTTTCTTGCCCAAGGTGCCGTTGGATTCGATAATAGAAATGTGGTGGATAAAGTATCTTGGCAACTGTCATGCCCCAATCTGACCTATAAAGGTAAGACTAGGGTGTGATCTAACATTCAAGTCATATCACATACTTATCCGTTTATGAAGATTTAATACTTAACGTTTTGGCCTAAACTCCACAAATTCTCTGGAAAACCGACAGCATAACGGTTGTAAGTGGGCTCTTTGGTTTGACCTAATTCTCTAAATGCCCTGAAATTTATCATCTCAATTTCATTTCCAACTAGGATTACTATTTACCATCAATTGAAATGCCTACTGGTTATCTCGATGTCCCGTTTGATTAATAACCTAGAATGGTACTATGACTACTAGTTGTCTCGATGTCTGGTTTGATTACAAACTACAAGCAACGTAAAAGAAATAGTCTTCAAGTAGCATAGTGTTCCCAAATAGCCATAATCACGCAAAGCACATAGGACAAGCAATCACTCCAAGGAATCATCGTTAGGCACGTCGTCCTCAGGTACCTGTTCTTGATCTTCTTTACCTGAGATGATAAAAGAGGGTGAGTCCTTATGAACTCAGCGAGGGGGAACGAGAAATAGGTTTTGAAACTCATTTTCTGGTTCAACTTATGAAAATCCTTTTCCAAGCATGAATATAACACAATTAAGTACATAACAATAATACAAAAGTAAAGGAACACAATTACCCATCTTTCCTCCCCGAGGTCCTCTAGGAACCAAGCGAGAGTACTTATACACATAGTAAAAAAAAAGGATACGGTAAGCTTTTGCTCTCAGTTCATTTCCAGTGTCAGTTGTTGCGGCTGACTTCAAATCATCCCCTTATCACGCCAAGTGGGTGTACTCCGGATGTACCCCGAAATCCCACGCCCCCACTCCCAGAGGAAGTCTAGCCCCCAAGCGAGAGAGAGAATTGGACAATAGTAGTCATGGTTGCACCGGCAAGCCCGATGCCGCCCGGTGTGCGTGAACGCTACCACGCAAGAATGAAAGGTTGCAACCTTATATGCAATGCACATTTATGACATTTAATATATCACATTAGGAGGACAACAAAGTAGGTTGCCTCCGGACAGTCACAAGATTGCACATTGACAAGTAAACAAGCGAGGCACGATAAGACAAGTAATTTCACTTGAAAGGCATATGAAGTTATATGAACATTAAACGGGCAGCCATGTAACACATGTAAATCAAGCCATATAACTCATTTCGAAGTCCACGTAATCAAGTGATAAGATTATTCAACATGCAACAACATCTACGTGGGCTCGGATGTAAGAAAGGCCTATTTGTCAACATGCAATGATCAAAATCACATTTAGGGCTATAAGGGCAACTACGGGAAGCCTACTAAACATATATTTACACACAATATCCAAAGGATCAACTCTTAGCAAGTTTAGCTAGTCACTAGGGTTTCCATTTCGTGCTTACCCGTGCGATTAAGCCTCAAGTCAACTCAAAATCAATCTCAAGCCATGCATCAATTAATTCAAACATCCCCAAGTATTCAAAACAGTCCACACAACATCCCAATGCCACAATCCCAAGCATTTAATACCACAAGAAAAGTTACAACAAATTTTCTAAGCATATAACTAAGTGAAACCCTTACTACAATAGGCTGTTTTCTCTCAATCATTGAGACAAGAAAACAATCTCCAATTCCAGTGAATAAGATTTCAAATTAAAGCTTAATAAGTGAACTAAATTCAGAAACAAACCTCACATCATTTAGAGTTCGGGTCCAATAGTTATAGCCAAAACAGTGGGATTGCACAAAACTGTCCAGATTTGCACCCATTTCAATACTTGTCGTTTTTGAGGTCCTTAGGGTCAGATTTATCCTTAGTCCATTTCTGACAAAAATTTCCAGAACTAAAAAATATAGCAGCATACCAAATTTCACGCATTTTGGACATCATTTACTAAGTCAAAACGGGTTCGTTCTACATGGTCAGTCCATCTGCCAAAACCTGCTTCATTTTTTTTCAGACTTCCAGATTTGGATACATTTTAATGATTTGCCATTTTGAGGACCTTAGATTCCAAATTATCTTTGGCCTATTTCTGTGAAAAATGTTCAAAACTGGAAAAAATAGTTACCTACCTATTTTCATGCATTTTCAACATCATTTTCCTAGCAAAATCACCTCGCAACAACAAAACAGAAAGCTGTCACCAAACCCGATTTCATCTATCATCACCTTCAAGCCAAAATCTTGGCATGCATGGTTGTAAAAGCTTATGAACACACATATAACTCAAGTAAAGAAGCAAAGACAAACATTTAAGAGCATGCATGTGGTTATTTGAAAGATTTTCAAGAAGTTTTAGCCCTCACCTTAGCAAATCAACAAGGAGATGCACAAAACTTTGATGAAGCACAAATTTGGTCTTCTTCCTTGCTTAGCCGAGACACCACCCGATTTTTCTCTATTTTTCCTATCTTAGTGACCAAGTTCTTAGTAGGTTCATGTGGTTAGAACAAGAATAAAACAAATGGAAGCTAGCAAACTCACCTAGGCCGAAATGGTGACTCAAAGAGCTTGCATGTGAGTTTTCTTGCAACCTAGCTTGCTTGGTCGAGTTTCTTAGCTACTTGCTTGCCTTGATCCACCATGGAATGATGAAGATGAGCTATGGAATGATGAAACTCAGCCAAAGCCGAGAGAGAGAGAAGAATAAGAGGGAGAGAGAGAAATGTGAGGAGAATGAGAGAAATGGAAGAAGATGATAGCTTTTGCAAATGTTGATGCATGTGTTCGGCCTTGGGCATTGCAATTCAGGTTTTTATGTCTTCAAGAAGCATTTTGAAATTCATAGCATGGGCAAGGAGCATTTGGTCGAGATTTGAAGGCTTTGGGTGGAGTTTTTGAGCTAAATTTTTTTATTCAATGTGTCATAGAATTGTCATAGATTGTCTAGGATTTAAATTGAATTAAGCAAGCAAGCACAAAAGCCCATATGGTGGTCGGCCATGGCATCTAAAAATATGATTTTTTGTCATATTTTGAGCATTATTTAATTGTGTGTTGAAAGTGCAAAGGAATAAGGAATTAAGAATAAGGAATGTCTAGCTTTTTGTGAGATTTTGTCTTCTAGTGGGTTGAATTAGTAATTTAATAATCGTTAATAGAATTTGTAGGATTAATTAATAACCTAGTGCTTCGTGTAAGATGCTTTCTTGGTTAGCGTGAGGGCATGCTTTCCTAGGTCTAAGGCACGTACTACAAGGTAGGACACGAACTACGAGACGAGTGTACATTTTCCAAGTAAATGCATGCAACCCTAAACGAATGCACGAAATCCAATGCAAGGCACATAAAATGAAACACAATTCTTAAACCTAGTTCAAGGCACGCAAATCTAGATTTGGGCACACGAAATGAGGTATCGCACGCAAATCGAGGTCGGGCCTCACATCCTTCCCTCCTTAAAAGAATTTTGTCCCGAAATTCAATATTACCTTTGAAATAAAGCTGGATATTGCTGCTCCATCTAGTCTCGCCTTTCCCACGTTGCTTCTTCAACTCCATGATGATCCCACAGCACTTTCACCATCGGTATAGTTTTGTTGCGCAACTCCCGATCTTGCTGGTCTAGGATTCGAATGGGCTTCTTCTCGTAAGACAAGTTCTCCCGAAGCTGCAATGACTCTGGCTCCAAGATATGCGATGGATCAGGATAATACTTCCGCAGCATCGAAACATGAAAGACGTCATGAATATTGGAGAGGTTTTGGGGTAGTGCCAGGCGATATTCCAATTTGCCAACCTTCTCAATTACCTCAAATGGTCCTACAAATCTTGGGCTCAACTTTCCACCCTTGCCATGTTTAATCAGTCCCCTCCGAGGTGATATCTTCAGGAGCACCTTGTCGCCGACCTCAAACTCTAGACTCCATCTCTGTCGGTCTGCATAACTCTTCTGCTTGCTTTGGGCGGTAAGCATCCGTTTCTGGATGAGGTGGATATTATCAACAGTCTTCATAAGTTCAGGTAAAAGGGTCGGGTCAAAAGTCTTCATCTCACCTACTTCATCCCAATAAATTGGGGATCGACATTTACGTCCATACAACGCCTCAAACGATGCCATCCCGATAGTGGCCTGATAACTATTATTATAAGCGAACTCTGCTAGAGACAGATATTTCTCCCAACCTTTCCCGAAGTCTAAAACACATGCCCTCAGCATATCCTCCAGAATCTGAATAGTTCTTTCCGATTGTCCATCAGTCTGAGGGTGATAAGCCGTGCAGAAGCTCAACTTCGTTCCCAAAGCTTCTTGCAATCTCTTCCAAAATCGGGAAGTAAAATGAGGATCCCTATCCAATACAATACTCACAGGCATCCCGTGCAATCTTACAATCTCCGCCACATACATATCTCCCAATCTTTCAGGACTATCCTTCTTGTTCATTGGTAAGAAGTGCGCCAACTTAGTCAATCTATCCACTATGACCTAAACGGCGTCATGACCCTTTTGTGACCTGGGCAGGTCCATAACAAAGTCCATAGTTATATGTTCCCATTTCCATTGAGGAATCTCTAATGGCTGAAGTAAACCTGCGGGTCGTTGATGTTCCGCTTTGACTCTCTGGCAAGTCAAACACCGTGCCACGAACTCCGCAATCTCTCTCTTCATGTTATTCCACAAAAAGTGTTGTTTCAAATCCTGGTACATCTTTGTTCCACCGGGGTGAATAGTGTATCTTGAATTATGGGCTTCTTCAAGAATCTTCTTTTTCAGCTCTGGTTCATTAGGAACACAAATCCGATTCCTAAACCTCCAAATACCATCATCATGAAACTTGAAATCTGTGTTGCTTTCTTTAATCTTCTGAAATTGTTGGTCCTTCTGTTGAGCCTCTCGTAACTCAGACAATAAGGTCGATTGGACTTGCATAGTGGCAAAAAGTAACCATTTCCAAGTCAATTGTGGTTTCCACAAAAATGCTTCCTCCAACAACTCCTGCACCTTGACTTCCAAATTCGCCATGCTTGCTTTCCTACTTAAGGCATCTGCAACTACATTTGCTTTACCGGGCACATAATTGATTGTGCAGTTATAATCATCCAAAAGCTCCATCCACCGCCTTTGCCTCATATTCAATTCTTTTTGAGAGAACAAGTATTTCAAGCTCTTGTGATCAGTAAATACCTCAAACTTGTTACCCCACAGATAATGTCTCCATTTCTTGAGTGCAAACACAATAGCCGCTAACTCCAAATCATGCGTCGGGTAGTTCAATTCATACGGCTTCTGTTTCCTAGAAGCATACGCAATCACTCTTACATTTTGCATCAACACACAACCCAATCCTTCCTTTGAAGCATCGCTATAGATTACAAAACCTTGACTCCCTTTAGGCAATGCAAGAACATGTGCGGTAGTCAATCTTTTCTTCAACTCTTGGAAGCTATTCTTACACTTATCATCCCACATGAACTTTGTTTTCTTTTGAGTGAGCTTTGTAAGCGGTCCTACAATCTTCGAGAAATCCTTCACGAATCTCCGATAATAGCCGGCTAGACCAAGAAAACTCCGAATCTCCGTAACATTCTCCGGCTTCTTCCAAGACATCACTGCTTCTATCTTTGCTGGATCCACCGTTATTCCCTCTTGGGATATGATATGCTCCAAAAATGCAATCTGTTGCAACCAAAATTTACACTTGCTAAACTTTGCATACAATTGATGCTCTCGAAGTTTCTACAGTACCAACCGCAGATGTTGTTCATGCTCAGCCTCGGATTTCGAGTATACCAATATATCATCAATAAAGATCACCACAAATTGGTCCAAGTAGGGTTGAAACACCCTGTGCATCAAGTCCATAAAAGCTGCAGGGGCATTGGTTAGTCCAAATGGCATCACCACATATTCATAATGCCCATATCTCGTCCTGAAAGCCGTTTTAGGCACATCCTCCTTTTTGATCCACAACTGATAATACCCTTGCCTCAAGTCGAGTTTCGAATACACTTTGGCTCCTTGAAGTTGATCAAACAACTCGTCGATCAGTTGAAGTAGGTATTTATTCTTGACAGTCACTTGGTTCAATCCTCGGTAATCGATGCATAGCCTCAACGTTCCGTCTTTCTTCTTTACAAATAGAACTGGTGCACCCCACGGTGAAGAACTTGGTTGAACAAACCCCTTCTTCAACAATCCTTGCAATTGGTCCTTCAATTATTGTAGCTCGGCCGGTGCCATACGATAGGGGGCTTTAGATATTGGCTGGGTGCTAGGCAGCAACTCTATAATGAACTCGATCTCCTGATTTGGGGGTAAACCGGGCAATTCTTCTGGAAACACATCTGCATACTCTTTGATCACTGGCATCTCCTCCAACTTAGCTTTATCCGACGGCTTGTTGATGAGGAAAGCTAAGTATCCACTACACCCTTTTTTCAAGGACTTCACTGCTTTCGTAGATGAAATGATGGAACTCCCGGTGAAATCTCTTCGACCCATTACCTCCAATATTGGTTGACCAGGTACCCAGAACGTTATAATCTTCGTCCGGCAATCTAGTTGGACATGATGCTTTGCCAACCAGTCTATCCTAAGATGACCTCGTAGTCTCGAAAAGGTAATACAACAAGATTGGCTGAGAATTCCCTTTCCTTAATTTGGATTTTACATGCTTTACAAGCTGAGCTAGTAACAAGTTTAGAACCCATCGGAGTACCAACGTCTACTTCGTATGGCAAACATACAACTTTCAGTTTCACACGTTGTACACACAAGGGAGTAATAAATGAATGAGTAGCACCCGGATCAATTAGCACCCTAACAGGTTGATTCAGTATAAAGAATGTACCTTCAACAACAGCGGTCTCCTCTGGCAGCTCCTCGTACTCAATAGCATAGGCTCGAGCCTAAACTCTAGGAACTGGAGTCTTGCCTCTACCAACTGGTTTACCCTGATTCTGCCCTACCTCCCATTTAGGGCAATTCTTGATCCGATGCTGATCACTGCCATATCTCACATATCGTCCTGACTTCTTCCAGTACTGGGCCTCGATATGACCCTTCTTGTCACAGTAAGAACATTTGATAGATTGAGTAGCAGATGAACTACTTGTGGATCCACGGGTAGAAGAGGTTGATGGCGCTTTAGTCGGTCCACGGTTATTCACTGGTCTGTTCTGGCCCTGGCCCTCACTACGACTCTGGCTCTGGAATTTTCTCTTTTGACCTGAAGGCTGGTATGGTTTCTTGTTCGGCTGACTCGAACCGGCTCTATCAAGTTTTCTCTTTTCAACTCGGGAAGCAGCAGCAAATAGAGCAGAATAGGTATCGAAGTTGTGAGAAGCCAACTGGTCCTGAATCTCTGGCCTCAATCCAGTCGTAAATTTCCACATCTTCACCTCCGGAGTACTAACCATATATTGAGCATAATGGGACAGTCGGTCAAAACGAGCCTCGTACTGGGCCACCGTCATGTTACCCTGGGTCAAGTGCATGAACTCCTCGATCCGCCTCTGCCTGGAAACTGCAGGTACATATTTCTCCTTGAATGCCTCAACGAAATTACCCCACAAGTGAGGTGTCTAATCAGTTTCCCACAGTGCCTCCATAGTGTGCCACCAATCCTCAGTATCCCCGTGGAACAGAAACACAGCAGACTCGACCTCTTCTTCATTAGTATCATCAAGTGGTCTGAAAATCTTCTCAATCTTGGACAGCCAAGCCTCTGCTTTCTCATCATCAGCTTCCCCGTGGAATTTGGACGGGCGAAAGTCAAGAAACTCCCTCATTATGCTATGTCCCCCATGGTTACCATCATTCCTGTTGTTGTTGTTGTTGTTGGCTTCACGTGCATCTTGACGCTCCATCACTCGTGATACATGATCCATGGCATTCGCCATCATGTTAAACATAGCTATGCCGGGATTAGTTTGATAAGCATCACTGGTCTCTTGAGGTTCACCGCTCCTATTAGTAGTGCGGGTACTAGGGCCAGCCATCTATAGGCACATATTACGATGAACAATTTATTGAAATATGACAAACAAGAATTTTAATGCATAAGATATGCAACATAATATAGATACAATTCTAGAAACAATTTAGACATGTTAATCACTTAAGCACATAGAACATAGAAGGCACAATTAACATTATCACACAAAAACATATAGACAAGTCATCCTAATTATCTTAGGGCTCTACCCATGGTCCGAGAGTTAAACCCAGCTTAAGCAATCTAAGCTCTGATACCATTCTTATCTATAAGGTGTCACGCCCCAACCCAGCCTATAAAGGTTAGACTAGGGTGTGATCTAACATTCAAGTCATATCACATACTTAACCGTTTATGAAGATTTAACACTTAACGTTTTGGCCTAAACTCCACAAATTCTTCGGAAAACCGGCAGCATAACGGCTGTAATTGGGCTATTTGGTTTGACCTAATTCTCTAAATGTCTCAAAATTTACCATCTCAAATTCATTTCCAACTAAAATTACTATTTATCATCAATTGAAATGCCTACTGGTTGTCTCGCTGTCTCGTTTGATTAATAACCTAGCATGATACTATGTCTCGTTTATTTGTTTATCCTCGTTACAAAAGTACCTGTTGATCTTAGCTTAACAACGAGTACCTGCTTAAGATTTGGTTGGTTCATTTTAATTAGCCCTTACCTAATACTTCATAATCCTATTATAAATACTAGCAGTAATAATAGCAAAATGACCATAGTAGTGTCTGTCTAGTTAATATCAGTACAAACCAAAATTAGCCCCCAAATTACAACTGGGGTCTTTTACATTACAAACTACAAGCAACGTAAAAGAAATAGTCTTCAAGTAGCATAGTGTTCACAAATAGCCATAATCACGCAAAGCACATAGGACAGGCAATCACTCCAAGGAATCATCGTTAGGCACGTCGTCCTCGGGTACCTGTTCTTGATCTTCTTCACCTGAGATGATAAAAGAGGGTGAGTCCTTATGAACTCAGCGAGGGGGAACGAGAAATAGGTTTTGAAACTCATTTTCCGGTTCAACTTATGAAAATTCTTTTGCAAGCATGAATATAATACAATTAAGTACATAACAATAATACAAAAGTAAAGGAACACATTTATCCGTCTTTCCTCCACGAGGTCCTCTAGGAACCAAGGGAGAGTACTTATACACATAGTAAAAAAAAAAGGATACGGTGAGCTTTTGCTCTCAGTTCATTTCCAGTGTCAGTTGTTGCGGCCGACTTCAAATCATTCCCTTATCACCCCAAGTGGGTTTACTCTGGATGTACCCCAAAATCCTACGCCCCAACTCTCTGAGGAAGTCTAGCCCCCAAGCGAGAGAGGGAATTGGACAATGGTAGTCACGGTTGCACCGGAAAGCCTGATGCCGCCCGGTGTGCGTGAACGCTACCACGCCAGAATGAAAGGTTGCAACCTTATATTAAATCCACATTTATGACATTTAATATATCACATTAGGAGGTCAACAAAGTAGGTTGCCTCCGGACAGTCATAAGACTGCACATTGACAAGTAAACAAGCGAGGCACGATAAGACAAGTAATTTCACTTGAAAGACATATAGAGTTATATGAACATTAAACGGGAAGCCATGTAACACATGTAAATCAAGCCATATAACTCATTTTGAAGTCCACGTAATCAAGTGATAAGATTATTCAACATGCAACAACATCTACGTGGGCTCGGATGCAAGAAAGGCCTATTTGTCAACATGCAATAATCAAAATCACATTTAGGGCTATAAGGGCAACTACGGGCAGCCTACTAAACATATAATTACACACAATATCCAAAGGATCAACACTTAGCAAGTTTACCTAGTCACTAGGGTTTCCATTTCGTGCTTACCCGTGCGATTAAGCCTCAAGTCAACTCAAAATCAATCTCAAGCCATGCATCAATTAATTCAAACATCCCCAAGTATTAAAAACAGTCCACACAACATCCCAATGCCACAATCCCAAGCATTTAATACCACAAGAAAAGTTACAACAAATTTTCTAAGCATATAACTAAGTGAAACCCTTACTACAATAGGCTGTTTTCTCTCAATAATTAAGACAAGCAAAAAATCTCAAATTCCAGTGGATGAGCTGTCAAATTACAGCTTAATAAGTGAACTAAATTCAGAAACAAACCTCACATCATTTAGAGTTCGGGTCCAATAGTTATAGCCAAAACAGTGGGATTGCACAAAACTGTCCAGATTTGCACCTATTTCAATAGTTGTCGTTTGTGAGGTCCTTAGGGTCCGATTTAGCCTTAGTCCATTTCTGACAAAAATGTCCAGAACTGAAAAATATAGCAGTACACCAAATTTCATGCATTTTGGACATCATTTACTAAGTCAAAACGGTTCGTTCTACAAGGTCAGTGCATCTGCCAAAACCTGCTTCATTTTTTTTCAGACTTCCAAATTTGGACACATTTTAATGATTTGCCAATTTAAGGACTTTAGAGTTAAAATTAGCTTTAGCCTATTTCTGTGAAAAATGTTCAAAACTGGAAAAACTAGTTATGTAGCAAATTTCAGGTATTTGGAAAATCATTTTCCTTGCCAAACGCACCTCGCAACAACTAAACAGAAA
The DNA here is from genome assembly GCA_037974665.1 of Ehretia macrophylla. Taxonomy (NCBI): domain Eukaryota; kingdom Viridiplantae; phylum Streptophyta; class Magnoliopsida; order Boraginales; family Ehretiaceae; genus Ehretia; species Ehretia macrophylla. The sequence continues at coordinate 80,329,490 of CM075770.1, read as the reverse complement.
GCTGTCACCAAACCCGATTTCATTTATCATCACCTTCAAGCCAAAATCTTGCCATGCATGGTTGTAAAAGCTTATGAACACACATATAAATCAAGTACAGAAGCAAAGACAAACATTTAAGAGCATGCATGTGGATATTTGAAAGATTTTCAAGAAGTTTTAGCCCTCACCTTAGCAAATCAACAAGAAGATGCACAAAACTTTGATGAAGCACAAATTTGGTCTTCTTCCTTGCTTAGCCGAGACACCACCCGATTTCTCTCTATTTTTTCTAGCTTAGTGACCAAGTTCATAGTAGGTGCATGTGGTTAGAACAAGAAGAAAATAAATGGAAGCTAGCAAACTCACCTAGGCCGAAATGGTGACTCAAAGAGCTTGCATGTGAGTTTTCTTGCAACCTAGCTTGCTTGGTCGAGTTTCTTAGCTACTTGTTTGCCTTGATTCACCATGGAATGATGAAGATGAGCTATGGAATGATGAAAATCAGCCACGGCCAAGAGAGAGAGAGAAGAATGAGGAGAAATGTGAGGAGAATGAGAGAAATGAAAGAAAATGATAGCTTTTGCAAATGTTGATGCATGTGTTCGGCCTTGGGCATTGCAATTCAGGTTTTTATGTCTTCAAGAAGCATTTTGAAATTCCTAGTATGGGCAAGGAGCATTTGGTCGAGATTTGAAGGCTTTGGGTGGAGTTTTTGAGCTAAATTTTTTTATGCAATGTGTCATAGAATTGTCATAGATTGTCTAGGATTTAAATTGAATTAAGCAAGCAAGCACAAAAGCCCATATGGTGGTTGGCCAAGTCATCTTTTGAGCATTATTTAATTGTGTGTTGAAAGTGCAAAAGAATATGGAATAAAGAATAAGGAATGTCTAGCTTTTTATGAGATTTTGTTTTCTAGTGGGTTGAATTAGTAATTTAATAATAGTTAGTGGAATTTGTAGGATTAATTAATAACCTAGTGCTTCGTGTAAGATGCTTTCTTGATTAGCGTGAGGGCACGTTTTCTTAGGTCTAAGGCACGCACAACGAGGTAGGGCATGAACTACGAGATGAAAGCACGTTTTCAAAGTAAATGCACGCAACCCTAAACGAATGCACGAAATCCAATGCAAGGCACATAAAACGAAACACAATTCTTAAACCTAGGTCAAGGTAAACAAATCTAGATTAGGGCACACAAAACGAGGTATCACAAGCAAATCGAGGTCGGGCCTCACAGCAACCCTAACCGGAGCAAAAAAAATTGAAAAGAGGGGTGCAACATGAGGACTTCCCAGGGGGTCACCCATCCTAATACTACTCTCGCCCAAGCACGCTTAACTTCGGAGTTCTTATGGAATCCGGTGCATTAGTGCTGGTATGATCACACCCGTCATGTTGAGGGCACAATTCCTTTATGTGTTAACTGTTCACAGTCCCAGCCTAGAGAGATGGCCCATTCAAAAGGCCCAATGGGCTTAACGACAACCCATCCGCTTCAACAACGCAGCATCCTCGCAAGACATGATATCGACACGTTTTAGGGCCCTCTAATTTCCCGCGAATAAGGTTGTCATCCTTTAACAACTCACGACATACGATCCGGGACGGAAAAATAGTGCAAAAGAGGAAAAGTGGCCCGAAACTGATGAAAACATTCGATTTTGGGCTCCAAAAATGGGCAAAGCGAGCATGCTAACTGCCCCCATCGTGGAGCTCTCGGAGAGCTTTGCAACAGTATGCTATGCGCCGCGTAACTCCTTATGGATCAAAAGTTATGGGCACCGGAGCGACGGAGACCTGGTCACAAGCCCTACGCCCTCGGTTTGCTGGCCCAACCTCCACGTGAAGCGAAGTTGTCTTGCCCAAGGCGCCGTGGGATTCGATAATAGAAATGTGGTGGATAAAGTATCTTGCCAACCCTAAGCGGAGCAAAAAAAATTAAAAAGGGGGGTGCAACACGAGGACTTCCCAAGTGGTCACCCATCCTAGTACTAGTCTCGCCCAAGCATGCATAACTTCGGAGTTCTAATGCGATCCGGTGCATTAGTGCTGGTATGATCGCACCCGCCATGTTGATGGCACAATTCCTTTATGTGTTAACGGTTCACAGTCCTAGCCTAGAGAGATGGCCCATTCAAAAGTCCCAATGGGCTTAACGACAACCCATCCGACTCAACAACGCAGCAACCTCGCAAGACGTGATATCAATGCGTTTTAGGGCCCTCTAATGTCCAACGAATAAGGTTGTCATCCTTTTAACAGCTCACGACGTACGATCCGGGATGGAAAAATAGAGCAAAAGAAGAAAAGTGGCCCGAAACAGATGAAAACATTCAATTTTGGGTTCCAAAAAGGGCACAGCGAGCAAGCTAACTGCCCCCGTCGTAGAGCTCTCGGAGAGATTTGCAACGGTATGCTGTGCTCCCCGTAACTCCTTACGGATCAAAAGTTATGGGAACTAGAGCGACGGAGACTTGGCCACAAGCCCTACGCCATCGGTTTGCCGGTCCAGCCTCCACGTGAAGCGAAGTTGTCTTGCCCAAGGTGCCGTGGGATTCGATAATAGAAATGTGGTGGGTAAAGTATCTTGGCAACCCTAACCGGAGCAAAAAAAATTGAAAAGGGGGGTGCTACACGAGGACTTCCGAGGGGATCACCCATCCAAATACTACCCTCGCCCAAGCACGTTTAACTTTAGAGTTCTGATGGGATCCGGTGCATTACTACTGGTATGATCGCACCCGTCATGTTGAGGGCAAAATTCCTTTATGTGTTAACGGTTCACAGTCCCAACCTTGAGAGATGGCCCATTCAAAAGGCCCAATGGGCTTAACGACAACCCATATGCCTCAACAACGCAGCATCCTCGCAATACGTGATATAGACGCATTGTACGGCCCTCTAATGTCCCGCGAGTAAGGTTGTCGTCCATGTAACAGCTCACGACGTACGATCCAGGACGAAAAAACAAAGCAAAAGAAGAAAAGTGGCATGAAACTGATGAAAACGTTCAATTTTGGGCTCCAAAAAGGGCACAGCGAGCAAGCTGGCTACCCCCGTCATAGAGCTCTCGGAGAGCTTTGGAACGGCATGCTGTGCGCCGCGTAACTCCGTACGGATCAAAAGTTATGGGCACCCGAGTGTCGGAGACTTGGTCACAAGCCCTACACCCTCGGTTTGCAGGGCCAGCCTCCACGTGAAGCGAAGTTGTCTTGTCCAAGGTGCCGTGGGATTCAATAATAGAAATGTGGTGGATAAAGTATCATGGCAACCCTAACCGGAGCAAAAACAATTGAAAAGGAGGGTGCAACACGAGGACAACCTGGGGGTCACCCATCCTAGTACTCCTCTCGCCCAAGCACGCTTAACTTTGGAGTTCTGATGGGACCCGGTGCATTAGTGCTGGTATGATCACACCCGTCATGTTGAGGGCACAATTCCTTTATGTGTTAGAGGTTCACAGTCCCATCTTAGAGAGATGGCCCATTCAAAAGGCCCAATGGGCTTAACGACAACCCATCCACTTCAACAACGCAGCATCCTCGCAAGACGTGATATCGACGCATTTTAGAGACCTCTAATGTCCCGCGAATAAGGTTTTCGTCCTTTTAACAGTGCACGACGTACGATCCGGGACAGAAAAATAGAGCAAAAGAAGAAAAGTGGCCTGAAACTGATGAAAACGTTCGATTTTGGGCTCCAAAAATGGGCACATCGAGCAATCTGGCTATCCCCGTCGTAGAGTTCTCGGAGAGCTTTGGAACGGTATGTTGTGCGCCACGTAACTCCTTACGGATCAAAAGTTATGGGCACCCGAGTGTCGGAGACTTGGTCACAAGCCCTACACCCTCGGTTTGCAGGGCCAGCCTCCACGTGAAGCGAAGTTGTCTTGCCCAAGGTGCCGTGGGATTCAATAATAGAAATGTGGTGGATAAAGTATCATGGCAACCCTAACCGGAGCAAAAACAATTGAAAAGGGGGGTGCAACACGAGGACAACCTGGGGGTCACCCATCCTAGTACTACTCTCGCCCAAACACGCTTAACTTTGGAGTTCTGATGGGATCCGGTGCGTTAGTGCTGGTATGATCACACCCGTCATGTTGAGGGCAAAAATTCCTTTATGTGTTAGAGGTTCACAGTCCCAGCCTAGAGAGATGACCCATTCAAAAGGCCCAATGGGCTTAACGACAACCCATCCAGTTCAACAACGCAGCATCCTCGCAAGACGTGATATCGACGCATTTTAGAGACCTCTAATGTCCCGCGAATAAGGTTGTCATCCTTTTAACAGTGCACGACCTACGATCCGGGACAGAAAAACAGAGCAAAAGAAGAAGACTGGCCTGCAGGTGATGAAAGCGTTCGATCTTGGGCTCCAAAAATGGGGACAGCGACCAAGCTGGCTACCCCCGTCGTAGAGCTCTCGGAGAGCTTTGGAACGGCATGCTGTGCGCCTCGTAACTCCTTACGGATCAAAAGTTATGGGCACCCGAGTGTCGGAGACTTGGTCATAAGCCCTACACCCTCGGTTTGCAGGGCCAGCCTCCACGTGAAGCGAAGTTGTCTTGCCCAAGGTGCCGTGGGATTCGATAATAGAAATGTGGTGGATATAGTATCTTTGCAACCCTAACCGAAGCAAAAACAGTTGAAAAGGGGGGGGCAACACGAGGACACCCTGGGGGTCACCCATCCTCGTACTACTCTCGCCCAAACACGCTTAACTTTGGAGTTCTGATGGGATCTGGTGCATTAGTGCTGGTATGATCACACCTGTCATGTTGAGGGCACAATTCCTTTATGTGTTAGAGGTTCACAGTCCCAACCTAGAGAGATGGCCCATTCAAAAGGCCCAATGGGCTTAACGACAACCCATCCGCTTCAACAACGCAGCATCCTCACAAGATGTGATATCAACGCGTTGCAGAGACCTCTAATGTCCCGCGAATAAGGTTGTTGTCCTTTTAACAGCTCACGACGTACGATCCGGGACGGAAAAACATAGCAAAAGAAGAAAAGTGGCCCGAAACTGATGAAAACGTTCAATTTTGGGCTCTAAAAAGGGGCACAGCTAGCAAGCTAACTGCCCCCGTTGTAGAGCTCTCGGAGAGGTTTGCAAAGGTATGTTGTGCGCCGTGTAACTCCTTACGCATCAAAAGTTATGGGCACCAGAGCGACGGAGACCTGGTCACAAGCCCTACGCCCTCGGTTTGTAGGCCCAGCCTACACGTGAAGCGAAGTTGTCTTGCCCAAGGTACTGTGGGATTTGATAATAGAAATGTGGTGGATAAAGTATCTTGGCAACCCTAACCGGAGCAAAATAAATTGAAAAGGGGGGTGCAACACGGGGACTTCCCAGGGGCTCACCCATCCTAGTACTACTCTCTCCCAAGCATGCATAACTTTGGAGTTCTAATGGGATCCGGTGCATTAGTGCTGGTCTGATCGCACCCGTCATTTTGAGGGCCCAGTTCTTTTATGTGTTAACGGTCCACAATCCCAGCCTAAGGAGAAGGCCCATTCAAAAGGCCTAATAGGCTTAACGACGACCCATCTTCTTCAACAACGAAGCATCCTCGCAAGACGTGATATCGATGCGTTGTAGGGCCCTCTAATGTCCCGCGAGTAAGGTTGTCATCCTTTTAACAGCTCACGACGTACGATCCGGGATGGAAAAACAGAGCAAAAGAAGAAAAATGGCCCGAAACTGATGAAAACTTTATATTTTGGGCTCAAAAAATGGCACAGTGAGTAAGCTGGCTGCCCCCGTCGTATAGCTCTCGGAGAGCTTTGCAACGGTATGTTGTGCGCCACGTAACTCCTTATGGATCAAAATTTATGGGCAACGGAGCGACGGAGACCTGGTCATAAGCCCTACGCCCTCAGTTTGCGGGCCCAGCCTCCACGTGAAGGGAAGTTGTCTTGCCCAAGGTGCCGTGGGATTCGATAAAAGAAATGTGGTGGATAACGTATTTTGGCAACCCTAACCGGAGCAAACAAAATTGAAAATGGGGTGCAACACGAGGACTTCCCAAGGGGACACCCATCCTAGTACTACTCTCGCCCAAGCACGCTTAACTTCGGAGTTTTGATGGGATCCAGTGCATTAGCGCTGGTATGATCGCACCCGTCATGTAGAGGGAACAATTCCTTTATGTGTTAACGGTTCACCGTCACAGCCTAGAGAGATGGCCCATTCAAAAGGCCCAATAGTCTTAATGACAACCTATCTGCTTCAACAACGCAGCATCCTCGGAAGATGTGTTATCGACGCATTTTAGGGACCTCTAATGTCCAGTGAATAGGGTTGTCATCCTTTTAACAGCTCACGACGTACGATTCGGGACGAAAAGACAAAGCAAAATAAGGAAAATAGCCCGAAACTGATGAAAACTTTCGATTTTGGGCTCCAAAATGGGGCATAGCGAGCAGGCTAACTGCCCCCGTTGTAGAGCTCTCGAAGAGCTTTGCAATGGTATGCTGTGCGCCGCGTAACTCCTTACGGTTCAAAAGTTATGGGCATCAGAGCGACGGAGACATGGTCACAAGCCATACGCCCTCGGTTTACGGGCCCAGCCTCCACGTGAAGTGAAGTTGTCTTGCCCAAGGTGCCGTGGGATTCGATAATAGAAATGTGGTGGATAAAGTATCTTGGCAACCGTAACCGGAGCAAAATAAATTGAAAAGGGGGGTGCAACACGAGGACTTCCCAGGGGCTCACCTATCCTAGTACTACTCTCTCCCAAGCACGCATAACTACGGAGTTCTGATGGGATCCGGTGCATTAGTGCTGGTATGATCGCACCCGTCATTTTGAGGGCACAGTTCCTTTATGTGTTAACAGTTCACAATCCCAGCCTAGGGAGATGGCCCATTCAAAAGGCCTAATAGGCTTAACAACAACTCATCTGCTTCAACAACGAAGCATCCTCGCAAGACGTGATATCGATGCGTTGTAGGGCCGTCTAATGTCCCACGAGTAAGGTTGTCGCCCTTTTAACAGCTCACGACGTACGATCCGGGACGGAAAAACATAGCAAAAGAAGAAAAGTGGCCCGAAACTGATAACAACATTCGATTTTGGGCTCCAAAAAGGGTACAGCGAGCAAGCTGGCCGCCCCCGTCGTAGAGCTCTTGGAGAGCTTTGCAACGGTATGATGTGCGCCGCGTATCTCCTTGCGGATCAAAAGTTATGGGCACCGAAGCGATGGAGACCTGGTCACAAGCCCTATGCCCTCGATTTGCTGGCCCAGCCTCCACGTGAAGCGAAGTTGTCTTGCCCAAGGTGCAGTGGGATTCGATAAAAGAAATGTGGTGGATAAAGTATTTTGGTAACCCTAACCGGAGCAAAAAAAATTGAAAAGGGGGTACAACACGAGGACTTCCCAGGGGGTCACCCATCCTATTACTACTCTCGCCCAAGCACAGTTAACTTCGGAGTTCTGATGGGATCCGGTGCATTAGTGCTGGTATGATCGTACCCGTCATGTTGAGTGCACAATTCCTTTATGTGTTAACAGTTCACAGTCCTAGCCTAGAGAGATGGCCCATTCAAAAGGCCTAATGGGCTTAACGACAACCTATCAGCTTCAACAACGCAGCATCCTCGCAAGACATGATATCGACGCGTTGTAGGGCCCTCTAATGTCCCGCGTGTCACGCCCCGACCCGACCCCGCAAAAGGCTAAGCCTGGACCCGACACACGGACGGAGTCTCCTCTGTACCGTGGACGATCCGAAAACCCTACATTCAACATAATACTTGCGAATTCCATAATAAACATTTGAAACAAGCCAACTTTCTTTTAAAACATACATCTTCTTATTAACCAACTTGCAATTCAAAATGCCATGCATACTACACAAGTATTTATGCCACTAAACAGTTAACCATTAGTGTGCAATTCTTCTCTAGTCACATGAGCATAATTTTACAACTTTACAATCTTTAAACCTTTACAACAAAAGGCCATAAAGGCCTCAAAATAGATCTACATACAAGGCTACAAGCCTCAAAATAAAGCGACGACCAAGCATTAAACACATCAAGCATGGCCCGCACAAAAGTCTGGCAACCAACCACCAGCTAAGCAAAGAAGTGCTATCAAGGAAACACATCCACTTGCTCCTCCTCCTCAATTACCTCAATAGGATCCACTTCAACTACTCCTGTAAAATATAGTAAAGAAAGGAATGAGCAAAAACTATTGCTCAGCGAGGGTTATTGGTCTCAAGGACGGAGATGAGAGGAGAATGCAATGCAAATAGCCAAGCAATTAATTCAATTATCATATAGATATACAAACAAAGCCAACAATAAAAGAAGACAAGCATTAAAACTATAAACACTCACTCAAAGGATACGATTCACTTTCCACGAGCAACTTTCAATCACGAATTGATGACGACGCACCGGCCCAAACTACCATATAACTTCAGTTTGGAATACTTCGGAAGTATCCATCAGTTCTACGACCCAAATCTCCCTAGGAGGCAACCCAAGCAAGAAAGGGAATAGGACACAGAGCTAGAGCAACCAACACTGGCAACCCGAGGCTACCCAGAGAGGCCCATCACACCGCCCCTAACTCTATGAATGCAATACAATATATAATGCAACAATCGAGCAATCGAGCAATCAAGCAATAGAGCCACACGTGGGAGAATAACAAAGTAGGTTATTCTCGCACGCAATAGCAACATTTGATAAGCATTTCAATCAAAATCAAGCCTAACAAGCATATCAAGCAATATTAAACATTCTATAGGCACAACATTAAAATAACAAACAAACTCACAAATCGACCCCAACTATCAAAATGCCACTATTTCTAAACGAGCCACGAGTTCTGGAAACCGACTTCACTAATCCTCCTAGGTCACCATAAGGCACGTCTAAAGACCCCGAAACCCTACTTTACCCTAGAATTCACGCAAAGCCCCGATTTCCCCCTTTGCTCATTTGAACTACCGCTACTCTAACCAAACACCCAACCAACGCCATAACCACACCAAAAGTGCTTCCATGGCCTCCCGAGACAATGCCATCACGCAAAACAAGAAAATGCTAAACTCGACCTAAACGACCCCAACTTTCACCAATGCATTTTCTCATTTTTTTCCATTACACAATCCAAAAAAATCATGCATTTAGGCATTCTAGCATATCTAGCATCTTTTCACATCAACAGAATGCATAACGGAACAACTTCTACATTTCGAGAGTTTACTATTCATATTTTACTATTCAATTGACATTTCAAATTACAATCTCAACATTCAACCGCGGAAAATATTAAAAAGCTATAAATACATGTTCTACAATTGTCAAGGAACATTCTTTAAGCATTAAAATGATTAAAATAACAAACTACGGATAAAATCCAAAAATCATAAAGTTGATATACATGTTATTCAAATGCACAAATAACGTGCTTCCCTCACCTTGGACACTCCTAGTCGCTAGGAAAACCTCGCTGGATGCCTCGGTAACAACCCCGCACAAGCTCACGCGAAGATTGGAAGTTTTGAAAGTTGAAATGTTTTTTATTTCTCTTCAAAGTTTCGGCCAGCTCAAGGGACTGTTTTGTGCTTGTTTTTTATTTTTATTTTGTTATTTATAACTATTAAAAGATGACAAGTTTGGTCAAAGGTCAAGCCCCTTGGTCAACCTAACTTAATTTGGTCAATTTAGCCTATTTTCATGCATTTTAAAGCTAAAATACCCAACACCAAATTAATTCTAGTTAACAACAAGTAAAATATAAAATTTAAGACACCAAAATACTAGTTTTCACTATTTGTTGAGGACTAGAAAACACCCTCTAACTATCGCTCTCGAAATGCAATGCACTTTGCGACAGTAAAGAAGTAACAATTAGATTCCAAGGAATTTAAGAAAACATAATTTTCAGAATAATAAACAAGAAAATTCCACATTCCGGGCTTGGGTTTTACACCCTCTCCCCCTTAAAACAATTGCGCCCACGCAATTCTTACCTGGTCAGCAAACAACTCCGGATACTGATTCCGAACCTGGTCCTCTCTTTCCCATGTCGCTTCCTCAAACCCACGATGATTCCACAGAACCTTTACTAACGAAATACTCTTTCTACGAAGTTCCTGAACTTTTCGATCCACAATTCGAATTGGTTTCTCTTCATAAGTTAACTTTTCCTCTATCTGCAAAGGCTCTGGTTCAAGAACATGTGAAGGATCTAGATGATATTTTCTTAACATTGACATGTGGAACACATCGTGCAGTCTCGACAAGCTCGAAGGTAAAGCTAACCGATAAGCCAAAGGACCTACATTTTCGGTGATCTCATACGGACCCACATACCTGGGACTAAGTTTCCCGCTCTTACCATGCCGAATCAATCCCTTTCGAGGAGAAATCTTAAGAAACACCCAATCTCCCAAATCAAACTCAAGATCCCGACAGTGCTTATTTGCATAACTCTTCTGACGACTCTGAGCTGTAAGCATACGCTGGCGAATAAGGTGAACATTATCTACCATCTTAATCATCTCAGGTAACACAGTCGGATCAACTATTCTCATCTCTCCAACCTCTTCCCAATACAATGGGGATCTGCATTTACGACCATACAATGCCTCGTAGGGAGCCATACCTATAGTAGATTGATAACTATTATTGTAGGCGAACTCCGCTAAAGGTAAAAACTTCTCTCAATTCTTCCTAAAGTCTAACACACATGCCCGAAGCATGTCTTCCAAGATCCTGATAGTTCTCTCAGACTGGCCATCAGTTTGTGGATGGTATGCAGTACTGAAGCTCAATTTAGTTCCCATGGCCTCTTGCAACTTCTGCCAAAAACGAGATCTAAATCTGGGATCTCTATCTGACACTATACTATGTGGCACACCATGCAGTCTCACAATATTAGCAACATAAAGCTCAGCTAGTTTATCAAGGCTATCCTGTTTGTTCACAGGAATAAAATGTGAAACTTTAGTCAATCGGTCCACAACAACCCAAACAGAATTACATCCTCTCGGAGATCTAGTAAGATCGGTCACAAGGTCCATTGTTATATGCACCCACTTCCATTGCGGAATCGACAACGGTTGCAGAAGCCCGACTGGCCTTTGATGCTCCACTTTAACCCTCTGACAAGTTAAACATCTGGATACATACCCAGCAATCTCCCTCTTCATATTGTTCCACCAGAAGTGTTGTTTCAAATCTCTATACATTTTAGTACTGCCCGGGTGAATTGTATATCTTGAATTATGTGCCTCGGACAGAATCTCATTCTTCAAAGTCGGATCACCAGGAACACACACCCTGTCCCTGAATCTAAAGATACCATCTGCATGAAATTTAAACTCCGACTCTCCCCCTTTTGCTTTTTCTTGGATTTTCAAGATGTGTGGATCAGTCTTCTGAGCCTCTCTGATTTGCGCTAGCAATCCCGACTGAATTTGTAAGCTAGCAAATCGAATCCCTACCTCAGTAGCTTCTGGCTTCCATGAACAAATTTCCTCCAAAGTCTCCCAATCCTTGATAATTAAACTTGCAATAGTAGCCTTTCGTCTCAAAGTATCAGCAACAACATTTGCCTTACCTGGCATGTAGTTTATAGAACAATTGTAGCCACTTAGTAGCTCTAGCCATCTTCGCTGCCTCATATTCAAATCCTTTTGTAAAAATAAATATTTGAGACTCTTGTGGTCAGTAAAAATTTCAAATCTACTACCCCACAAATAATGTCGCCATTTCTTCAAAGCAAACACAACTACAGCTAACTCCAGATTATGTGTAGGGTAATTGACTTCATATGGTTTCAACTTCCTAGAAGCATAAGCAATCACCTTACCATTCTGCATTAAAACACAGCCCAAACCTTCTTTAGATGCATCACTGTAAACAACAAAGTTTTATGTTCCCTCAGGTAAAGCTAGTATAGGAGCTGTAGTTAGTCTCTTCTTCAATTCTTGGAAACTGGATTCACATTTAGCATCCCAGTTGTAAGTAACCTTCTTTCGAGTCAACCGGCTTAAATGTCTAGAAATTTTGGAAAAGTCTTTAACAAACATCCGATAGTAACCAGCCAAACCCAGAAAACTCCGAATCTCTGACACCGTTTCAGGTCTCTTCCAAGATGAAACAACTTCAATCTTAGCTGGGTCTACTGAAATTCCTTGATCTGAAATGATATGGCCTAGAAAAGATATTTGATTCAACCAGAATTCACACTTGCTGAATTTAGCAAAAAGCTTATTTTCTTGCAAAGTCTGTAGCACAATCTTCAAATGTTGTTCATGTTCAGCCTCATTCTTAGAGTATACTAAAATGTCGTCAATAAAGATTACGACAAATTGATCAAGATAAGGTCGAAAAACCCTCTGCATTAATTCCATGAATGTGGCTGGTGCATTCGTCAATCCAAACGGTAACACAACAAATTCATAGTGGCCATATCTAGTCCTGAATGTCGTCTTAGGTATATCGTCACTCCGAATCCTGAGTTGATAGTAATCCTACCTGAAGTCAAATTTAGAGTAAACACTCGCACCCTGCAACTGGTCAAACAATTCTTCAATCAACGGCAAAGGGTATTTGTTCTTAATCGTGACTTGATTAAGTCCCCTATAATCAATACATAACCGTAGTGTGCCGTCTTTCTTTCTCACAAACAACACAGGCGCACCCCACGGCGAAGAACTAGGTTGTATAAACCCTTTCTCAAGCAAGTTCTGAAGCTGAATTTTTAATTCCTGAAGTTCAGCCGATGCCATTCTATAAGGACTTCTAGAAATTGGCACAGTGCCTGACATAAGATCAATCACAAATTCAATCTCCCTATCCGGTGGTAAACTTGGTAATTCCTCAGGAAATACACCAGGGAAGTCTTTAACAATTGGAACCTCATTCAAATTCAACTTATCAGTAGGTTGATTGATCAGATAAGCTAAGTAAGCTTCACAACCTTTATTCAATAACTTAGAAGCCTTGATTGAAGATAAAAGAGGTATTCGGGCAGCCCTGCAGTTCCCAACAATCTCTAGTACCGGTAGGTCAGGAATCTGAAGATAAACAATTTTTGTTCTACAATCCAACTGAGCATAGTATTTCCCCAACCAGTCTATTCCCAAAATGATTTCAAAGTCACGGAAGGGCAATATAATTAAATCGGCAGGAAATTTACGGTTCTCAATGCATATATCACAAGATTTGCAAATAGACTCAGTAACAAATTTCGCACCCAAAGGCGTACTAACTTCAACTTCATGCGGCAGTTTATCAATGCAAACATTCACAGATCGTGCACATGCAGGAGTTATAAACGAATGTGTAGCTCTGGGATCAATCAAAACTTTAACTGGCTGAGTATTGAGAAGAAAGGTACCTTCCACTATAGCTATAGTATCGGGTAGCTCCTCCGCATCTAGTACAAAGACCCTAGCCTGCACCCTCTGTGCTGGACCTGCACCTGCAGCCCTATTCTGCACTCCCTGGCCTCCAGTACGACCCTGAACATTCTTCTACTTTGGGCAATCTTTCACCCTATGATCATCGCTCCCACAACCGGTGCACTTACCACTCTTCCTCCAACAATTAGCCTCAACGTGCCCCGATCGATTACAAAAGTTACACTGCTGATTTTGTCTTACAACAGTGTTTCCTGTAGGTGCGGGGGCTCTGGCAGTAGTAGGAATTGTATCTCCCTGCTGGGGTCTAGTCAGAACTGGCCTAGCCTGAATCTGATACTGAGGCTGCTACGGACGTTGCCGAGGAACCTGCTCAGAAGTCTGATACTGCCTCGGCTGACTCTGGCTGCTCTGGCCCAAGTACTGTTTCTTACTAGGCTGGCTACTCTCAGCTATCATCTCTGCCTTCCATTTCTCAAACTTTGAGGCTGCTTGGAATGCCTCGGGAAAAGTAGTATAAGTCTTCCCAGTCAAATGTAGCTGTATATCCATCCTCAGCCCACGAACAAACCTATGAATCATCCTCCTAGCTGGCCGCACCAGCTCAGGAATATACCTCTACAGGCTGACAAACCTAGCCTCATACTATGCAACAATCATTTTTCCTTGCTTCAGGGCCACAAACTCGTCTTCCCGCCTTTCCCTAGCCATCTCGGGAATATACTTGTCTCAAAACTCACTCATGAAATCATCCCATAAATGCGGAACATCCTCACAATCCTACCTCAACCTGACAGTGTTCCACCACTGTTCTGCGTCGCCCTTAAACAGGAATGCCGCACAATCCATTCTTGCCTCATCAGTGTACCTCAAAGCAGTGAAAATTTTCTCAACACGGTTAATCCATCTCTCGGCTGCCTCGTCATCCGGCTCTCCAAAGAACTTACTCGGCTCATGCCTCAGGAATTTCTCCAACTGATTATTCTCAGCTCTATGCCCCTGTCCACCAGGATTAGATTGATTTCCCTGGGGATTATTATTCCTGTCCTGCCTCTGCTCATGCAGTACCTGAGTAATCCAGTCAACTGCAGTGGTCATAGTAGCCATAAACTGTTCAGGCAACAGTTACTGACCCTATTCTGCTGCCTCTTCATCTGCCCCTTGACCTTGAGTACCACGACGTGGAGGCATAGTAACAACTCACAAAAGCTGGCAGCATATAAAAGCAGTTTATAGATAGAAATATAGCACATAAGATTAGGTAACACTCAAGTCAATATCAATCAAATATCCTATCACACATTTCACATAAGACAAGATTGACATACCAACCATTTCACTTAAACACATAAGCACTCAAGTTCACATAGTCATACTATAACACTTTTCACTTAACAATCACACAATAACACTTTATCATTTTAGACCTTTACCCCACAGACCGAGAAACATATCCCGGCTCATGCAAGACTATCATGCTCTGATACCACCTAAAGATCTCACGCCCCGACCTGACCCCGCAAAAGGGCAAGCCCGGACCCGATAAACGGATAGAGTCTCCACTGTACCGTGGACGATCCGAAAACCCTACATTCAACATAATACTTGCGAATTCCATAATAAACATTTGAAACAAGCCAACTTTCTTTTAAAACATACATCTTCTTATTAACCAACTTGCAATTCAAAATGCCATGCATACTACACAAGTATTTATGCCACTAAACAGTTAAGCATTAGTATGCAATTCTTCTCTAGTCACATCAGCATAATTTTACAACTTTACAATCTTTAAACCTTTACAACAAAAGACCATAAAGGCCTCAAAATAGATCTACATATAGGGCTACAAGCCTCAAAATAAAGCGACGACCAAGCATTAAACACATCAAGCATGGCCCGCACAAAAGCCTGGCAACCAACCACCAGCTAAGCAAAGAAGTGCTATCAAGGAAACACCTCCACTTGCTCCTCTTCCTCAATTACCTCAATAGGGTCTGCTTCAACTACTCCTGTAAAATATAGTATAGAAAGGAATGAGCAAAAACTATTGCTCAACGAGGGTTATTGGTCTCAAGGACAGAGATGAGAGGAGAATGCAATGCAAATAGTCAAGCAATTCATTCAATTATCATATAGAGACACAAACAAAGCCAACAATAAAACAAGACAAGCATTAAAACTATAAACACTCATTCAAAGGATACGATTCACTTTCCACGAACAACTTTCAATCACGAATTCGATGACGACGCGCTGGCCCAAACCACCTTATAACTTCAATTTGGATAACCCTAGAAGTATCCATCAATTCTATGACCCAAATCTCCCTGGGAGGAAACCCAAGCGAGAAAGGGAATAGGACACGGAGCTAGGGCAACCAACACTGGCAACCTGAGGCTACCCAGAGAGGCCCATCACACCACCACTGATTCTATGAATGCAATACAATATACAATGCAACAATCGAGCAATCAAGCAATAGAGCCACACGTGGGAGAATAACAAAGTAGGTTACTCTCAAACGCAATAGCAACAGTTGATAAGCATTTCAATCAAAATCAACTCTAACAAGCATATCAAGCAATATTAAACATTCTATAGGCATAACATTAAGATAACAAGCAAAATCACAAATCGACCCCAACTATCAAAATGCTACTATTTCCAAACGAGCCACGAGTTCTGGAAACCGACTTCACCAATCCTCCTAGGTCACCATAAGGCACGTCTAAAGACCCCGAAACCCTACTTTACCCTAGAATTCACGTAAAGCCCCGATTTTTCCCTTTGCTCGTTTGAACTACCGCTACCCTAACCAAACACCCAACCGACACCATAATCGCACCAAAAGTGCTTCCATGGCCTCTCGAGACAATGCCATCACGCAAAATGAGAAAATGCTGAACTCGACCTAAACGACCCCGACTTTCACCATGGCAATTTTCTCATTTTTTTCATTACACAATCCAAAAAAATCATGCATTTAGGCATTCTAGCATATCTAGCATATCTAGCATCTTTTCACATCAACAGAACGCATAACGGAACAACTTCTATGTTTCGAGGGTTTACTATTCATAATTTGCTATTCAATTGATATTTTAAATTACAATCTCAACATTCAACTGCAGAAAATGTTAAAAAACAATAAATACATGTTCTACAATTGTCAAGTAACATTCTTTAAGCATTAAAACGATTAAAATAACAAACTATGGACAAAACCCAAAAATCATAAAGTTGATATACATGTTATTCAAATGCACAAATAACGTGATTCCCTCACCTTGGACACTCCTAGTCGCTAAGAAAACCTCGCTGGATGCCTCGGTAACAACCCCGCACAAGCTCATGCGGAGATTGGAAGTTTTGAAAGTTGAAATGTTTTTTTCTTCTCTTCAAAGTTTCGGCTAGCTCAAGGGACTGTTTTGTGCTTGTTTTTTTTATTTTGTTATGTTACAACTATTAAAAGATGACAAGCTTGGTCAAAGGTCAAGCCCCTTGGTCAACCTAACTTAATTTGGTCAATTTAGCCTATTTTCATGCATTTTAAAGCTAAAATATCCAGCACCAAATTAATTCTAGTTAACAACAAGTAAAATATAAAATTTAAGGCACCAAAATACTAGTTTTCACTATTTGTTGAGGACAAGAAAACACCCTCTAACTATCGCTCTCGAAATGCAATGCACTTTGCTACATTAAAGAAGTAACAATTAGATTCCAATGAATTTAAGAAAACATAATTTTTAGAATAATAAACAAGAAAATTCCACATTCCGGGCACGGTTATTACACCGCGAGTAAGGTTGTCATCCTTTTAACAACTCACGATGTACGATCCGGGACAGAAAAACAGAGCTTAATAAGAAAAGTGGCCCGAAACTGATGAAAATGATCGATTTTGGGCTCCAAAAATGGGCAGAGCGAGCAAGCTCGCTGCCCCCTTCGTAGAGCTGTCGGAGAGCTTTGCAACGGTATGCTGTGCACCGTGTAACTCCTTACGGATCAAAAGTTATAGGTACCGGAGCGACGGAGACCCGGTCACAAGCCCTACGCCCTCGATTTACGGGCCCAACCTTCACGTGAAGCGAAGTTGTCTTGCCCAAGGTTCTGTGGGATTCAATAATAGAAATGTGGTAGATAAACTAACTTGGCAACCCAAAACGGAGCAAAAAAAATTGAAAATGGGGGTGCAACATGAGGACTTCCCAAGGGGTCACCCATCCTAGTACTACTCTCGCCCAAGCATGCTTAACTTCGGAGTTCTACTGGGATCCGGTGCATTAGTACTGGTATGATCGCACTTGTCATGTTGAGGGCACAATTCCTTTATGTGTTAACGGTTCACAGTCCCAGCCTAGAGAGATGGCCCATTCAAAAGGCCCAATGGGCTTAACGATAACCCATCCGTTTCAACAACGCAGCATCCTCGCAAGACGTGATATTGATGCATTGTAAGGCCCTCCAATGTCCCGTGAGTGAGGTTGTCATCCTTTTAACACCTCACGACTTACGATCCGAGATGGAAAAACAGAGCAAAAGAAGAAAATTAGCCCAAAATAGATGAAAACGTTCGATTTTGGGCTCCAAAAATGGGCACAGCGAGCAAGCTAACTACCCTCGTCGTAGAGCTCTCGGAGAGCTTTGCAACGGTATGCTGTGCGCCGCGTAACTCCTTACGCATTAAAAGTTATGGGCACCGGAGCGACGGAGACCTGGTCACAAGCCCTACGCCCTCAGTTTGTGGGCCCAACCTCCATGTGAAGCGAAGTTGTCTAGCCCAAGCTGCCGTGGGATTCAATAATAGAAATATGGCGGATAAAGTATCTTGGCAACCCTAACCAGAGGAAAAAAAATTGAAAAGGTGAGTGCAACACTAGGACTTCCTAGGGGGTCACCCATCATAGTTCTACTCTCGTCCAAGCACGCTTAACTTCGGAGTTCTGATGGGATCCGGTGCATTAGTGCTGGTATGATCGCACCCGTCATGTTGAGGGCACAATTCCTTTATGTGTTAACGGTTCACAGTCCCAACCGAGAGAGATGGCCCATTCAAAAGGCCCAATGGGCTTAACGACAACCCATCTGCTTTAACAATGCAGCATCCTCGCAAGACGTGATATTGACACATTTTAGGGCCCTCACCCGCGAATAAGGTTGTCATCTTTTTAACATCTCACGACGTACGATCCGGAATGATAAAATAGAGCAAAAGAAGAAAAGTGGCCTGAAATTGATGAAAACATTCAATATTGGGCTCCAAAAATGGGCACAGTGAGCAAGCTAACTGCCCTCGTCGTAGAGCTCTCGGAGAGCTTTGCAACGGTATGCTGTGCGCCGCGTAACTCCTTACGCATCAAAAGTTATGGGCACCGGAGCGACGGAGACCTGGTCACAAGCCTTATGCCCTCAGTTTGCGGGCCCAGCCTCCACATCAAGTGAAGTTGTCCTGCCAAGTTGTATTGGGATTCGATAATAGAAATATGGTGGATAAAGTATCTTGGCAACCCTAACCGGAGCAAAAAAAATTGAAAATGGGGTACAACACAAGGACTTCCCAGGGGGTCACCCATCCTAGTACTACTCTCGCCTAAGCACGCTTAACTTCGGAGTTTTGATGGGATCCGGTGCATTAGTGATGGTATGATCGCACCCGTCATGTTGAGGGCACAATTACTTTATGTGATAACTGTTCACAGTCTCAGCCTAGAGTGATGGCCCATTCAAAAGGCCCAATGGGCTTAACGACAACCCTTCCGCTTCAACTATGCAGTAACCTTGCAAGACGTGATATCGACGCATTTTAGGGCCCTCTAATGTCCTGCGAATAAGGTTTTCGTCCTTTTAACATCTCACGACGTACGATCCGGGATGGAAAAATAGTGCAAAAGAAGAAAAATGGCCCGAAATTGATGAAAATGTTGGATTTTGGGCTCCAAAAATGGGCATAGCAAGTAAGCTGGCTGCCCCAATTGTAGTGCTCTCGGAGATCTTTGCAACGGTATCCTGTGCGTTGCGTAACTCCTTACGGATCAAAAGTTATGGGCACCGGAGCGACGGAGAGTTGGTCATAAGCCATACGCACTCGGTTTGCTGGCCCAGCCTCCACGTGAAGCGAAGTTGTCTTGGCCAAGGTGCCGTGGGATGCGATACTAGAAATGGGGTGGATAAAGTACCTTGGCAACCCTAGCCGGAGCAAAAAAAATTGAAAAGGGGGATGCAACACTTGGACTTTCTAGGGGGTCACCCATCTTAGTACTACTCTTGCCCAAGCACGCTTAACTTCGAAGTTCTGATGGGATCCGGTGCATTAGTGCTGGTATGTTTGTACCCGTGATGTTGAGGGCACAATTCCTTTATGTGTTAACGGTTCACAGTCCCAGCCTAGAGAGATGGCCCATTCAAAAGGCCCAATGGGCTTAACGACTACCCATCTGCTTGAACAACGCAACATCCTCGCAAAACGTGATATCGACGCGTTGTAGGGCCCTCTAATGTCCTGTGAGTAAGGTTCGCATCCTTTTCACAGCTCACGACGTACGATCCGGACAGAAAAACAAAGAAAAAGAAGAAAAGTGACCCGTAACTGATGAAAATGTTCGATTTTCGACTCCAAAAATGTGCACATCAAAGAAGCTGGCTGCCCTAGTCGTAGAGCTTTCGGAGAGCTTTGCAACGGTTTGCTATTCGCCGCGTAACTCCTTAAGGATCAAAAGTTATGGGCATCGGAGCGACGGAGACTTGGTCACAAGCCCTACGCCCTCGGTTTACTGGCCCAGCCTCCACGTGAAGCGAAGTTGTCTTGCCCAAGGTGCCGTGGGATTCGATAATAGAAATGTGGTGGATAAAGTATTTTGGCAATCCTAACCGGAGCAAAAAAAAATTGAAAATGAGGGTGCGACACGAGGACTTCCCCAGGGGTCACCCATCCTAGTATTACTCTCGCCCAAGCACACTTAACTTCTGAGTTCTGATGGGATCCTATGCATTAGTGCTAGCTTGATCACACCCGTCATGTTGGGGGAACAATTCCTTTATGTTAACGATTCACAGTCCCAGCCTAGAGAGATGGCCCATTCAAAAGGCCCAATGAGCTTAACGACAACCCATCTGCTTCAATAACGCAGCATCCTCACAATACGTCATATCGACGCGTTGTAGGGCCCTCTAATTTCCTGCGAATAAGGTTGTCATCCATTTAACAACTCACGACGTACGATCCGGGGCGGAAAAACATATCAAAAGAAGAAAAGTGGCCCGAAACTGATGAAAACGTTCGATTTTGGGCTCCAAAAACGGACAGAGCGAGCAAGATGGTTACCCCCGTCATAGAGCTCTTAGAGAGCTTTGCAACGGTACGCTGTGCGCCGCGTAACTCCTTACGGATCAAAAGTTATGGGCACCGAAGCGACAGAGACCTAGTCACAAGCCCTACGCCCTCGGTTTGCTGGCCCAACCTCCACGTGAAGCGAAGTTGTCTTGCCCAAGGTGCCGTGGGATTCGATAATAGAAATATGGTGGATAAAGTATCTTGGCAACCCTAACCGGAGGAAAAAAAATTGAAAAAGGGGGTGCAACACGAGGACTTGCCAGGGGGTCACCCATCCTAGTACTACTCTTCCCCAAGCACGCTTAACTTCAGAGTTCTGATGGGATCCGGTACATTAGTGCTGGTATGATCGCACCCGTCATGTTGAGGGCACAATTCCATTATGTGTTAATGGTTCACAGTCCTAATCTAGAGAGATGGCCCATTCAAAAGGCCCAATGGGCTTAACGACAACCTATCCGCTTCAACAACGTAGCATCATCGCAAGACGTGATATCGACGCGTTGTAAGGCCCTTTTATGTCCCGCGAGTAAGGTTGTCGTTCTCTTAACAGCTCACGATGTACGATCCGGGGCAGAAAAATAGAGCAAAAGGAGAAAATTGGCCCGAAATTGATAAAAACATTCGATTTTGGGCTCCAAAAATGGGCACAGTGAGCACGCTACTGCCCCTGTTGTAGAGCTCTCGAAGAGCTTTGCAACGGTATGCTGTGCGCCGTGTAACTCCTAACGGATCAAAAGTTATGGGCACCGGAGCGACGGAGACTTGGCCACAAGCCCAACGACCTCGGTTTGCTGACCCAACCTCCATTTGAAGCGAAGTTGTCTTGCCCAAGGTGCTGTGGGATTCGATAATAGAAATATGGTGGATAAAATATCTTGGCAACCCTAACCGGAGCAAAAAAATTGAAAAGACGAGTACAACACGAGGACTTCCCTGGGGGTCACCCATCCTAGTACTACTCTCGCCCAAGCACACTTAACTTCGGAGTTCTGATGGGATCCGGTGCATTAGTATTAGTATGATCGCACCCGTCATGTTGAGGGCACAATTCCTTTATGTGTTAACGGTTCACAGTCCCAGCCTAGAGAGATGGCCCATTCAAAAGGCCCAATGGGCTTAACGATAACCTATCTCCTTCAACAACGCAGCATCGTCGCATGACGTGATATCGATGCGTTGTAGGGTCGTCTAATGTCCTGCAAGTAAGGTTGTCGTCCTTTTAACAGCTCATGACGTACGATCCTGGACGAAAAAACTGAGCAAAAGAAGAAAAGTGGCCCAAAATTGATGAAAATGTTCAATTTTGGGCTCCAAAAATGGGCACAGCGAGCAAGCTGGCTGCCCCCGTCGTAGAGCTCTCAGAGAGTTTTGCAACTGTATGTTGTGCGCCGCGTAACTCCTTATGGATCAAAAGTTATGGGCACCGGAGCGACGGAGATTTGGTCACAAGCCCTACGCCCTCGGTTTGCTGGCCCAGCCTCCACGTGAAGTGAAGTTGTCTTGCCCAAGGTGTCGTGGGATTCGATAATATAAATATGGTGGATAAAGTATCTTGGCAACCCTAACCGGAGCAAATAAAATTGAAATGGGGGGTACAACACGAGGACTTCCCAAAGGGTCTCCCATCCTAGTACTATTCTCGCCCAAGCACGCTTAACTTCGTAGTTCTGATGAGATCCGGTGCATTAGTGCTGGTATGATTGCACCCGTCATTTTGAGGGCACAATTCGTTTATGTGTTAACGGTTCACTGTCCCAGCCTAGAGAGATGGCCCATTCAAAAGGCCCAATGGGCTTAACGACAACCCATCAGTTTTAACAACGCAGCATCCTCGCAAGACGTGATATCGACGCGTTTCAGGGTCCTCTAATATCCCGCGGATAAAGTTGTGGTCCTTTTAACAGGTATTGACGTACGATCTGGGATAAAAACAGAGCAAAAGAAGAAAAGTGGCGCAAAACAGATGAAAACGTTCAATTTTGGGCTCAAAAAATGGGCACAGCGAGCATGCTGGATGACCTCGTAGTAGATCTCTTAGAGAGCTTTGCAACGGTATGCTGTACGCCGCGTCACTCCTTACGGACCTAATGTTATGCGCACCGGAGTGACGGAGACCTGGTCACAAGCCCTACGCCCTCCGGTTGCTGGCCCAACCTTCACGTGAAGCGAGGTTGTCTTGCCCAAGGGGTCGTGGGATTCGATAATAGAAATGTGGTGTATAAAGTATCTGTGCAACCCTAACCGGAGCAAAAAAAATTGAAAAGGGAGGTGCAACATGAGGACTTCCCAGGGGGTCACCCATCCTTGTACTACTAGTACAAGCACGCTTAACTTCGGAGTTCTGATGGGATCCGGTGCATTAGTGCTAGTATGATCACACCCGTCATGTTGAGGGCACAATTCCTTTATGTCTTAACGGTTCACAGTCCCTGCCTAGAGAGATGGCTCATTCAGAAGGCCCAATAGGCTTAACGATAACCCATCCGCTTCAACAACGCAGCATCCTCGCAAGACAGGATATCGATGCATTTTAGGGCCCTCTAATGTCCCGCGAATAAGGTTGTCGTCCTTTTAACAGCTCGCGACGTACGATCCGGGATGTAAAAACAAAGCAAAAGAAGAAAAGTGGGCCGAAATTGATGAAAACGTTCGATTTTGGGCTAAAAAATGGGCAAAGCGAGCAAGCTAACTTCCCTCGTTGTAGAGCTCTTGGAGAGCTTTGCAACGGTAAGCTGTGCACTGCGTAACTCCTTACGGATCAAAGTTATGGGCACTGGAGCGATGGAGATTTGGTCAGAAGCCCTACGCCTTCAGTTTGCAGGCCCAGCCTCCACGTGAAGCGAAGTTGTCTTGCCCAAGGTGCCGTGGGATTCGATAATAGAAATGTGGTGGAAAAAGTATCTTGGCAACCCTAACCGGACTAAAAAAATTGAAAAGGGTGGTGCAACACGAGGACGACCCAAGGGGTCACCCATCCTAGTACTACTCTCGCCCAAGCATGCTTAACTTCGGAGTTCTGATGGGATCCGGTGCAATAGTGCTGGTATGATCACACCTGTCATGTTGAGGGCACAATTCCTTTATGTGTTAACGGCTCACTGTCCCAGCCTAGAGAGATGGCCCACTGAAAAGGCCCAATGGGCTTAACGACAACCCATCTTCTTCAACAACGCAGCATCCTCGCAAGAAGTGATATTGACGCGTTTTAGGGCCCTCTAATGTCCCGCGAATAAGGTTGTCATCCTTTTAACAGCTCATGACGTGCTATCCGGGACGAAAAAACAGAGCAAATGATGAAAAGTGGCCTCAAACTGATGAAAACGTTCAATTTTGGGCTTCAAAAAGGGGCAAAGCGAGCAAGCTGGCTGACCTCGTCGTAGAGCTCTCACAGAGCTTTGCTGCGGTATGCTGTGCGTCGCGTAACTCCTTACGGATCAACAGTTTTGGGCACAGGCGCGTCGGAGACCTGGTCAGAAGCCCTTCGCCCCCGGTTTGTGGGCCCAGCCTCCACGTGAAGCGAAGTTGTCTTGCCCAAGGTGCCGTGGGATTCGATAATAGAAATGTGGTAGCTAACGGTTCACAATCCCAGCCTAGAGAGATGGCCCATTCAGAAGGCCCAATGGATTTAACGACAACCCATCCTCTTCAACAACACAGCATCCTAGCAATACATGATATCGACGCGTTATAGGGCCCTCTTATGTTACGCGAGTAAGGTTGTCGTCCTTTTAACAACTCACGACGTACGATCCGGGGCGAAAAAATAGAGTAAAAGAAGAAAAGTGGCCTAAAATTGATGAAAACGATCGATTTTGGGCTGCGAAAATGGGCACAACGAGTAAGATCTCTGCCCCCGTCATAGAGCACTCAGAGAGCTTTGCAATGTTATGATGTGCGTCACGTAACTCCTTACGGATCAAAAGTTATGGGCACCAGAGCGACGGAGACTTGGTCACAAGATCTATGCCCTCGATTTGCGGGCCAAGCCAAGCCTCCATGTGAAGCGAAGTTGTCTTGCCCAAGGTGCCGTGGGATTCGATAATAGATATGTGGTGGATAAAGTATCTTGGCATCCCTAACCGGAGCAAAAAAAATTGAAAAGGGGGGTGCAACACGAGGATTTCACAGGGGGTCACCTATCCTAGTACTACTCTTGCCCAAGCGCGCTTAACTTCGGAGTTCTGATAGGATCCGGTGCATTAGTGCTGGTATGATCCCACCCGCCATGTTGAGGGCACAATTCCTTTATGTGTGGTTCACAGTCCCAGCCTAGAGAGATGGCCCATTCAAAAAGCCCAATGGGCTTAACAACAACCCATCCACTTTAACAATGCAGCATCCTTGCAAGACGTGATATCGACGTGTTTTAGGGCCCTCTAATGTCCCGCGAATAAGGTTGTCGTCCTTTTAACAGCTTACAACGTACGATCCGAGACCAAAAAACAGAACAAAAGAAGAAAAATGGCCCGAAACTGATGAAAACATTTGATTTTGGGCTCAAAAAAGTGGCACAGCGAGCAAGCTAACTGCCCCCGTCGTAGAGCTCTCGGAGAACTTTGCAATGGTATGTTGTGCGCCGCGTAACACCTTACGGATCAAAAGTTATGGGCACCGGAGCGACAGAGACCTGGTCACAAGCCCTATGCCCTCGGTTTGCCAGTCCAGCCTCCACGTGAAGCGAAGTTGTCTTGCCCAAGGTGCCGTAGGATTTGATAATAGAAATGTGGTGGATAAAACATCTTGGCAACCTTAACCGGAGCAAAAAAAATTGAAAAGGGGGGTGTAACACGAGGACTTCCCAAGGGGTTACCATCCTAGTACTGCTCTCGCCCAAGCACGCTTAACTTCGGAGTTCTGATGGGATACAGTTCATTAGTGCTGGTATGATTGCACCCGTCATGTTGAGGGCACAATTTCTTTATGTGTTAACGATTCACAGTCCTAGCCAAGAGAGATGGCCCATTCGAAAGGCCCAATGGGCTTAATGATAACCCATCAGCTTTAACAACGCAACATCTTCGAAAAACGTGATATCGACAAATTGTAGGGCCCTCTTATGTCCTGCGAGTAAGGTTGTCGTCCTTTTAACAACTCACGACGTACAATCCGGGATTGAAAAACAGAGCAAAAGAAGAAAAGTGTCCCGAAACTGATGAAAACGTTCGATTTTGGGCTCCAAAAATGGGCACACAAGCAAGCTCTTGCCCCCGTCGTAGATCTCTCGGAGAGCTTTGCAACGGTATGCAGTGCGCCGCGCAACTCCTTACGGATCAAAAGTTATGGGCACCGGAGCGACGGAGACTTGGTCACAGGCCCTACGCCCTCGGTTTGCTGGCCCAGCCTCCACGTGAAGCGAAGTTGTCTTGCCCTAGGTGCCGTGGGATTCGATAATAGAAATGTGGCGGATAAAGTATCTTGGCAACCCTAACCGGAGCAAAAAAAATTGAAAAGGTTGGTGCAAGACGAGGACTTCCTAGGGGATCACCCATCCTAGTACTACTCCCGCCCACGCCCGCTTAAGTTCGGATTTCTGATGGGATCCGGTGCATTAGTGCTGGAATGATCGCACCGATCATGTTGAGGGCACAATTCCTTTATGTGTCAACGGTTCATAGTCCCAGCATAGAGAGATGGCCCATTTAAAAGGCCCAATGGGCTTAACGACAACCCATATGTTTCAACAACGCATTATCCACGCAAGACGTGATATCGACGCGTTTTAGGGCCCTCTAATATGCCGTGAATAAGGTTGTCGTCTTTTTAACAGCTCACGACATACGATCCGGGACGGAAAAACAGAGCAAAAGAAGAAAAGTGGACCGAAACTGATGAAAACGTTCGATTTTGGGAACCTAAAATGGGCACAACCGAGCAGGCTTGCTACCCTCATCGTAGAGCTCTTGGAGAGCTTTCCAACGGTATACTGTGCGCCGCGTCAGTCCTTACGGATCAAAAGTTATGGGCACTGGAGCGACGGAGACCTGGTCACAAGCCCTACGCCCTTGGTTTGTAGGCCCAGCCTCTACGCAAAGCGAAGTTGTCTTGTCCAAGGTGCCGTGGGATTCGGTAATAGAAATGTGGTAGATAAAGTATCTTGGCAACCCTAACCGGGGCAAAAAAAATTGAAAAGGGGAGTACAACACAAGGACTTCTCAAGGGATCATCCATCCTAGTACTACTCTCGCCCAAGCACCCTTAACTTCGGAGTTCTGATGGGATCCGGTGCATTAGTGCTGGTATGATCGCACCCGTCATGTTGGGGGCACAATTTCTGTATGTGTTAACGGTTAACAGTCCCAGCCTAGAGAGATGGCCCATTCAAAAGGCCCAATGGGCTGAAGGACAAGCCATTCGCTTCAACAACGCATCATCCTGGCAAGATGTGATATCAATGCGTTGTAGGGCCCTCTTATGTCCCGTAAGTAAGGTTGTCATCCTTTTAACAGCTCACGACGTACGATCCGGGATGAAAAAACAGAGTAAAAGAAGAAAAGTGGCCCGAAACTTATGAAAGCGTTCGATTTTGGGTTCCAAAAACGGGAACAGCAATCAAGCTGCTACCCGCATCATAGAGCTTTCGGAGAGCTTTGCTACGGTATACTGTGCGCCGCGTAACTCCTTGCGGATCAAAAGTTATGGGCACCGGAGCGACGGAGACTTGATCACAGGCCCTACGCCCTCGGTTTGCTGGCCCAGCCTCCACGTGAAGTGAAGTTGTCTTGCCCTAGGTGCCGTGGGATTCGATAATAGAAATGTGGAGGATAAAGTATCTTGGCAACCCTAACTGGAGCAAAAAAAATTGAAAAGATAGGTGCAACACGAGGACTTCCTAGGGGATTACCCATCCTAGTACTACTCTAGCCCAAGCACGCTTAACTTCGGAATTCTGATGGGATCCCGTGCAATAGTGCTGGAATGATCGCACCAGTCATGTTGAGGGCACAATTCCTTTATGTGTCAACGGTTCACAGTCCCAGCATAGAGAAATGGCCCATTTAAAAGGCCCAATGGGCTTAACGACAACCCATCTGTTTCAACAACGCATTATCCACGCAAGACATGATATCGACGCGTTTTAGGGCCCTCTAATATCCCGTGAATAAGCTTGTCATCTTTTTAACAGCTCACGACGTATGATCCGGGATGGAAAAACAGAGCAAAAGAAGAAAAGTGGACCGAAACTAATGAAAATGTTCGATTTTGGGAACCTAAAACGGGCACAACTGAGCAGGCTTGCTACCCTCGTCGTAGAGCTCTTGGAGAGCTTTCCAACGGTATACTGTGCGCTGCGTAACTGCTTACGGATCAAAAGTTATAGGCACCGGAGCGACGGAGACCTGGTCACAAGCCCTACGCCCTTGTTTTGTAGGCCCAGCCTCTACGCGAAGCGAAGTTGTCTTGCTCAAGGTGCCGTGGGATTCAGTAATAGAAATGTGGTAGATAAAGTATCTTGGCAACCCTAACCAGGGCAAAAAAAATTGAAAAGGGGGGGTACAACACAAGGACTTCTCAAGGGATCACCCATCCTAGTACTACTCTAGCCCAAGCACGTTTAACTTCGGAGTTCTGATGGGATCCGGTGCATTAGTGCTGGTATGATCGCACCCGTCATGTTGGGGGCACAATTTCTGTATGTGTTAACGGTTCACAGTCCCAACCTAGAGAGATGGCCCATTCAAAAGGCCCAATGGGCTTAAGGACAAGCCATCCGCTTCAACAACGCAGGATTCTCGCAAGATGTGATATCGATACGTTGTAGGGCCCTCTAATGTCCCGTGAGTAAGGTTGTCATCCTTTTAACAACTCACGACGTACGATCCGGGATGAAAAAACAGAGCAAAAGAAGAAAAGTGGCCTAAAACTTATGAAAACGTTCGATTTTGGGCTCCAAAAATGGGAACAGCGATCAAGCTGCTACCCCCGTCATAGAGCTTTCGAAGAGCTTTGCTACGGTATGCTGTGCGCCGCGTAACTCCTTACGGATAAAAAGTTATGGGCACCGGTCGTTAAGCCTATTCGGCCTTCTGAATGGGCCATCTCTCTAGGCTAGGACTGTGAACCGTTAACACGTAAAGTAATTGTGCCCTCAACATGACGGGTGTGTTGAGGGTGCGATCATACTAGCACTAATGCACCGGATCCCATCAGAACTCCGAAGTTAAGAGTGCTTGGGCGAGAGTAGTACTAGTATGGTTGACCCCCTGGGAAGTCTTCGTGTTGCATCCCCCTTTTCAATTTTTTTTACTCCGGTTAGGGTTGCCAAGATACTTTATCCACCACATTTCTATTATCGAATCCCACGGGACCTTGGGCAAGACAACTTCGCTTCACGTGGAGGCTGGGCCAACAAACTGAGGGCGTAGGGCTTGTGACCAAGTCTCTGTCGCAACGCAGCATCATCGCAAGACGTTATATCGACGCGTTGTAGGGCCCTCTTATGTCCCGCGTGTAAGGTTGTCGTTCTTTTAAAAGATCACGACGTACGATCCCGGATGGAAAAGCAGATCAAAAGAAGAAAAGTGGCCCAAAAATAATGAAAACGTTTGATTTTGGGCTCCAAAAATGGGTAAAACGAGCAAAATAGCTTCCCCCGTCGTAGAGCTCTCTGAGAGATTTGCAACGGCTTGTTGTGCACCGCGTAACTCCTTATGGATCAAAAGTTATGGGCACCAGAGCGACGGAGACCTGGTCACAAGCCCTACGCCCTCGGTTTACGGGCCCAGCCTCCACGTGAAGCGAAGTTGTCTTGTCCAAGGTGCAGTGGGATTTGATAATAGAAATGTGGTGGATAAACTATCTTGGCAACCCTAACCGGAACAAAAAAAATTGAAAAGGGGGTGCAACACGAGGACTTCTTAGAGGGTCACCCACCCTAGTACTACTTTCGCCCAAGCACGCTTAACTTCGGAAATCTGATGGGATCTGGTGCATTAGTGCTGGTATGATCCCACCCGTCATGTGGAGTGCACAATTCCTTTATTTGTTAACGATTCACAACCCCAACCTAGAGAGATAGCCCATTCAAAAGACCCAATTGGCTTAACGACAACCCATCCGATTAAACAACGCAGCATCCCAACAAGACGTGATATCGACGAGTTGTAGGGCCCTCGAATGTCCAGCAAGTAAGGTTTTCGTCCTTTTAACAGCTCACGACGTACGATCCAGGACGGAAAAACAAAGCAAAAGAAGAAAAGTTTCCCGAAACTGATGAAAACATATGTTTTTGGGCTCCAAAAATGAGCAAAGCTAGCAAGATGGCTGCCCCCATCGTAGACCTCCCGAAGAGCTTTGCAACGGTATGTTGTGCACCGCGTAACTCCTTATGGATCAAAAGTTTTGGGCACCGGATCGACGGAGCCCTGCTCACAAGCCCTACGCCCTCGGTTTGCTGGCCCAGCCTCCACGTGAAGCGAAGTTGTCTTGCCCAAGGTGCCGTTGGATTCGATAATTGAAATGTGGTGGATAAAGTATCTTGGCAACCCTAACCGCACCAAAAAAAAATGAAAAAGGGGGTGCAACACGAGGACTTCCCAAGGGGTTACCCATCCTAGTACTACTCTCGCCCAAGCACGCTTAACTTCGGAGTTCTGATGGGATCCTGAGCATTAGTGGTGGTATGATCGCACCCGTCATGTTGAGGGCACAATTCCTTTATGTGTTAAAGGTTCACAGTCCCAGGCTAGAGAGATGGCATATTCAAAAGGCCCAATGGGGATAACGACAACCCATGTGCTTCAACAACGCAGCAACCTGGCAAGACGTGATATCGAGGTGTTGTAAGGCCTTCTTAGGTCCAGCGAGTAAGGTTGTCGACCTTTTAACAGCTCACGACTTACGATCCGGGATGGAAAAACATAGCAAAATAAGAAAAGTGACCCGAAAATAATAAAAACGTTCGATTTTGGGCTCCAAAAATGGTATAGCATGCTGGCTAGCTACCCCCGTCGTAGAGCTCTCGGAGGGCCTTGCAACGGTATGATGTACCCCATGTAACTCCTTACGGATCCAAAGTTATAGGCACCGGAGCGACGGAGACCTGGTCACAAGCCCTACCCCCTCAGTTTGCGGGCCCAGCCTCCACGTGAAGCAAAGTTGTTTTGCCCAAGGTGCCGTGGGATTCGATAATAGAAATGTGGTCGATAAAGTATCTTGGCAACGCTAACCGGAGCAAAAACAAATGAAAAGGGGGGTGCAACACGAGGACTTCCCAGGGGGTCACCCATCCTAGTATAACTCTTGCCCAAGCACGCTTAACTTCAAAAATCTGATGGGATCCGGTGCATTAGTGCTGGTATGATCGCACCCATAATGTTGAGGGCACAATTCCTTTATGTGTTAACGGTTCACAATCCCAGCCTAGAGAGATGGCCCATTAAAAAGGCCCAATTGGCTTAACGACAACCCATCCACTTCAACAACGTAGCATCCTCACAAGACGTGATATTGACGCATTGTAGGGTCCTCTAATGTCCCGCAAGTATGGTTGTTGTTCTTTTAACAGCTCACAACGTACGATCCGGGACTGAAAAATAGAGAAAAACAAGAAAAATGGCCCGAAACTGATGAAAAATTCGATTTTGGGCTCCAAAAATGGGAACATCGAGCAAGTTGGCTACCCCCATAGCAGAGCTCTAGAAGTGCTTTACAACGGTATGTTGTACATCACGTAACTCCTTACGGATCAAAAGTTATGGGCACCGGAGCGACAGAGACCTGGTCACAAGCCCTACGCCCTTGTTTTGCAGGCCCAGCCTCCACATGAAGTGAAGTTGTCTTGCCCAAGGTGCCGTGTGATTCGATAATAGAAATGTGGTGGATAAAGTATCTTGGCAACCCTAACCAGAGAAAAAAAAATGAAAAGGCGAGTGCAACACGAGGACTTCCCAGGGGGTCACCCATCCTAGTACTACTCTCGCCCAAGCACGTTTAACTTCGGAAATCTGACGGGATCCAGTGCACTAGTGCTGGTATGATCGCAATCATCATGGTGAGGGCACAATTCCTTTATGTGTTAACGGTTTACAGTCCCAGCCTAGAGAGATGGCCCATTCAGAAGGCCCAATGGGCTTAACTACAACCCATTTGCTTCAACAACGCAGGATTGTCGCAAGACGTGATTTCGATGCGTTGTAGGGCCCTGTAATATCCCGCGAGTAAGGTTATCCAGGATGAAAAAACATAGCAATAGATGAAAAGTAGCCCAAAATTGTTGAAAACGTTCGATTTTGGGCTCCAAAAATGGGCACATTGGGCAAGCTGGCTGCCCTCGTCGTAGAGCTCTCAGAGAGCTTTGCAACGGTATACTGTGCGCCGCATAACTCATTATGGATCAAAAGTTATGGGCACCGGAGCGACGGAGACCTGGTCACAAGCCCTACGCTCTCGGTTTGCTGGCCCAGCCTCCACGTGAAGCGAAGTTGTCTTGCCCAAGGTGCCGTGGGATTCGATAATAGAAATGTGGTGGATAAAGTATCTTGGCAACCCTAACCGGAGCAAAAAAATTTTGAAAAGGGGGGTGCAACACGAGGACTTCCCAAGGGGTCACCCATCCTACTACTACTCTCACCCAAGCACGCTTAACTTCGGAAATCTGATGGGATCCGGTGCATTAGTACTGGTATGATTCCACTGGTCATGTTGAGGGCACAATTCCTTTATATGTTAACGGTTCACAGTCCCAGACTTGAGAGATGGCCCATTCAAAAGGCCAAATGGGCTTAACGACAACCCATCTGCTTCAATAACGGATCATCCTCGCAAGACGTGATATCGACGCGTTATAGGGCCCTTTAATGTCCGGAGTGTAAGGTTGTCGTCCTTTTAACTACTCACGACGTAAGATCCGGGACGGAAAAACAGAGAAAAATAATAAAAGTGGCCCAAAAATAATGAAAACGTTCGATTTTAGGCTCCAAAAAAGGCATAGCATGCTAGCTTGCTACCCCCGTCGTAGAGCTCTTGGAGAGCCTTGCAACGGTATGCTGTGCGCCACGTAACTCCTTACGGATCAAAAGTTATGGGCACCGGAGCGACGGAGACCTTGTCACAAGCCCTACGCCCTCGATTTGCAGGCCCAGCCTCCACGTGAGGCGAAGTTGTCTTGCCCAAGGTGACGTGGGATTCGATAATAGAAATGTGGTGGATAAAGTATCTTGGCAACCCTAACCGGAGCAAAAAAAATTCAAAAGAGGGGTGCAACACGAGGATTTTCCAAGGGGTCACCCATCCTAGTACTACTCTCGCCCAAGCACGTTTAACTTTGGAAATCTGATGGGATCCGGTGCATTAGTGCTGGTATGATCGCACCCATCATGTTAAGGGCACAATTCCTTTATGTGTTAACGGTTCACAATCCCAGCCTAGAGAGATGGTCCATTAAAAAGGCCCAATGGGCTTAACGACAGCCAATCCACTTCAACAACGCAACATCCTCGCAAGACGTGATATCGACGCATTGTAGGCTCCTTTAATGTCTCACGAGTAAGGTTTTCGTTCTTTTAACAACTCGCAACGTACGATCCGGGACAGAAAAATAGAGCAAAAGAAGAAAAGTGGCTCAAAACTGATGAAAACGTTCGATTTTGGGCTCCAAAAACGGGAATAGCAAGAAAGCTGGCTACCCCCATCACAGAGCTCTAGGAGAGCTTTGCAACGCTTTGTTGTGCGCCGCGTAACTCCTTACGGATCAAAAGTTAGGGGCACTGGAGCGACGGAGGCCGGGTCACAAGCCCTACGCCCTCGGTTTGTTGGCCCCGCCTCCACGTGAAGCTAAGTTGCCTTGCCCAAGGTGCCGTGGGATTCGATAATAGAAATGTGTTGGATAAAGTATCTTGGCAACCCTAACCGGAGCAAAAAAAAATGAAAAGGGGGGTGCAACATGAGGATTTCCCAAGGGGTCTCCCATCCTAGTACTACTCTCGCCCAAGCACGCTTAACTTCAAAAATCTGACGGGATCCAGTGCACTAGTGCTGGTATGATCGCAATCGTCATGTTGAGGGCACTATTCCTTTATGTATTAACGGTTCATACTCCCAGCCTAGAGAGATGGCCCATTCAGAAGGTCCAATGGGCTTAACGACAACCCATTTGCTTCAACAACGCAGTATTATCGCAAGACGTGATATCGATGCGTTGTAGGGCCCTGTAATGTCCCGCGAGTAAGGTTGTCTCCTTTTAACAGCTCACGACGTACGATCCGGGATGAAAAAACACAGCAATAGAAGAAAAGTGGCCCGAAAAGGTTGAAAACGTTCGATTTTGGTGACCAAAAAAGGTCATAGCGAGCAAGCTGGCTGCCCCCATCATAGAGTACTCGTAGAGATTTGCTACGGTATACTGTGCGCCGCGTAACTCCTTACGGATCAAAAGTTATGGGCACCGGAGCGACGGAGACCTGCTCACAAGCCCTACGCCCTCGATTTGCTGGCCCGGCCTCCACGTGAAGCGAAGTTGTCTTGCCCAAGGTGCCGTGGGATTCGATAATAGAAATGTGGTGGATAAAGTATCTTGGCAACCCTAACCGGAGAAAAAAAAATTGAAATGTGGGGTGCAACACGAGGACTTCCAAGGGGGTCACCCATCCTAGTACTACTCTCACCCAAGCACGCTTAACTTCAGAAATCTGATAGGATCCGGTGCATTAGTGCTGGTATGATCGCACCCGTCATGTTAAGGGCACAATTCCTTTATGTGTTAACATTTCACAGTCCCAGCCTAGAGAGATGGCCCATTCAAAAGGCCCAATGGGCTCAACGACAACGCATTGGCTTCAACAACGCATCATCCTCGCAAGACGTGATATCGACGCGTTGTAGGGCCCTCAATGTCCAGCGAGTAAGGTTGTCGTCCTTTTAACAGCTCACGGCGTACGATCCGGAATGAAAAAACAGAGCAAAAGAAGAAAAGTGGCTTGAAACATATGAAAACGTTCGATTTTGGGCTCCAAAAATGGGCACAGCTAGCAGGCTGGCTGCCCCCATCGTAGAGCTCTCGGAGAGCTTTGCAACGGTATACTGTGCACCGCGTAACTCCTTACGGATCAAAAGTTATGGGCACCTGAACGACGGAGACCTGGTCACAAGCCCTACGCCCTCGGTTTGCAGGCCCAGCCTCTACGTGAAGCAAAGTTGTCTTGCCCATGTTGCCGTGGGATTCGATAAATGAAATGTCGTGGATAAAGTATCTTGGCAACCCTACCAGAGTAAAAAAAATTGTAAAGGGGGGTGCAACACGAGGACTTCCCAGGGGGTCACCCATCCTAGTACTATTCTCGCCGAATCACGCTTAACTTCGGAAATATGATGGGATCCGGTGCATTAGTGCTGGTATGAACGCACCAATCATGTTGAGGGCACAATTCCCTTATGTGTTAACGGTTCACAGTCCCAGCCTAGAGAGATGGGCCATTCAAAATGCCCAATGGGCTTAACAACAACTCGTCTGCTACAACAACGCAGCATTCTCGTAAGACGTGATATCAACGAATTGTAGGGCTCTCTAATGTCCGGCTAGTAAGGTTGTCGTCCTTTTAACAGCTCAGGACGTACGACCCGAGACCGAAAAATAGAGCAAAAGAAGAAAAGTGGCCCGAAACTGATGAAAACATTCGATTTTGGGCTCCAAAAAAGGCACAGCGAGCAAGCTAGTTGCCCCTATCGGAGAGCTCTCGGTGAGATTTGCAACGGTATGCTGTGCGCCGTGTAACTCCTTACGGATCAAAAGTTATGGGCACCGGTGCGACGGAGACTTGGTCACAAGCCCTACGCCCTAGGTTTGCGGGCCCAGCCTCCACTTGAAGCGAAGTTGTCTTGCCCAAGGTGCCGAGGGATTCGATAATAGAAATGTGGTGGATAAAGTATCTTGGCAACCCTAACCGGGCAAAAAAAATTGAAAATGGGGGTGCAACACGAGGACTTCCAAGGGGGTCACCCATCCTAGTACTACTCTCGCCCAAGCACGCTTAACTTTGGAGTTCTGATAGGATCTGGTGCATTAGTGCTGGTATGATCGCACCTGTCATGTTGAGGGCACAATTCCATTATGTGTTAACGATTCACAGTCCCAGCCAAGAGAGATGGCCCATTCAAAAGGCCCATTGGGCTTAACGACAACCCATTTGCTTTAACAACGCAGCATCCTCGGAAGACGTGATATCGACGCATTGTAGGGCCCTCTAATGTCCAGCGAGCAAGGTTGTCGTCCTTTTAACAGCTCACGACATACGATCCGGGATGGAAAAACGGAGCTAAAAAAGAAAAGTGGCCCGAAGCTAATAAAAACGTTCGATTTTGGGCACCAAAAAAGGCACAGCGAGCAAGCTAACTGCCCTAGTCGTAGAGCTCTCGGAGAGATTTGCAACGGTATGCTGTGCGCTGCGTAACTCCTTACCGATCAAAAATTATGGGCACCGGAGCGACGGAGACTTGGTCACAAGCCCGATGCCCTCGGTTTGCGGGCCTAGCCTCCACGTGATGCGAAGTTGTCTTGCCCAATGTGCCGTCGGATTCGATAATAGAAATGTGGTGGACAATGTATCTTGGCAACCCTAACCGGAGCAAAACAAATTTTAAAGGGGGGTGC
Organism: Ehretia macrophylla; assembly: GCA_037974665.1. Classification (NCBI taxonomy): domain Eukaryota; kingdom Viridiplantae; phylum Streptophyta; class Magnoliopsida; order Boraginales; family Ehretiaceae; genus Ehretia; species Ehretia macrophylla. The sequence continues at coordinate 80,293,186 of CM075770.1, read as the reverse complement.
AAGACAAGGACTTCCCAGGGGGCCACCCATCCTAGTACTACTCTCGCCCAAGCACGCTTAACTTCGGAGTCCTGATGGGATCCGGTGCAGTAGTGTTGGTATGATAGCACCCGTCATGTTGAAGACACAATTCCTTTATGTGTTAACGGTTCACATTCCCAGCCTAGAGAGATGGCCCTTTGAAAAGGCCCAATGGCCCTACCGACAACCCATCTGCTTCAACATCACAGCATGCTCCCAAGACGTGATATCGACGGGTTGTAGGGCCCTCTAATGTCCCGCGGGTAAGGTTGTCGTCCTTTTAACAGCTCACGACATACGATCCGGGATGGAAAAACAGAGCAAAAGAAGAAAAATGGCCTGAAATTGATGAAAACGTTCAATTTTGTTCTCCAAAAAGGGCACAGTGAGCAAGCTCGCTGCCCCCGTCGTAGAGCTCTCAGAGTGCTTTGCAACGGTATGCTGTGCGCCGCGTAACTCCTCACGGATCAAAAGTTATGGGCACCAAAGCGACGGAGACCTGGTCTCAAGCCCTACGCCCTCAGTTTGCTAGCCCGGCCTCCAGGTGAAGCGAAGTTGTCTTGCCCAAGGTGCCGTTGGATTCGATAATAGAAATGAGGTGGATAAAGTATCTTGGCAACCCTAACCGGAGCAAAAAAAATTGAAAAGGGGGGTGCAAGACGAGGACTTCTAAGTGGGTCGCCCATCCTACTACTACTTTCTCCCAAGCACGCTTAACATCGGAAATATGATAGGATCTGGTGCATTAGTGCTGGTATGATCGCACCCGTCATGTTGAGGGTATAATTCCCTTATGTGTTAACGGTTCACAGTCCCAGCCTAGAGAGATGGCCCATTCAGAAGGCCCAATGGGCTTAACGACAACCCAACCACTTCAACAACGCAGCATCATCTCAAGACGTGATATCAATGCGTTGTAGGGCCCTCTAATGTCCCGCGAGTATGGTTGTTGTCCTTTTAACAGCTCACGACGTACGATCCGGAACGGAAAAACAGAGCAAAAGAAGAAAAGTGGCCTGAAACTGATGAAAACTTTCAATTTTGGGCTCCAAAAAGGGCACAGCAAGCAAGCTAGCTGCCCCCGTCGCAGAGCTCTCGTAGAGCTCTGCAACGGTATGCTATGTGCCGCGTAACTCCTTACGGATCAAAAGTTATGGGCATCGGAGCGACGGTGACCTGGTCACAAGCGCTACGCCCTCGGTTTGAGGGCCCAGCCTCTACGTGAAGCGAAGTTGTCTTGCCCAAGGTGCCGTGGGATTCGATAATAGAAATGTGGTGGATAAAGTATCTTGGCAACCCTAACCGGAGCAAAAAAAATTGAAAAGGGCGGTGCAACACGAGGACTTCCAAGGGGGTCACCCATCCTAGTACTACCCTCGCCCAAGCACGTTTAACTTCGGAGTTCTGATGGGATCCGATGCATTAGTGCTGGTATGATAGCACCCGTCATGTTGAGGGCACAATTCCTTTATGTTTTAACGGTTCACAGTCCCAACCTAGAGAGATGGCCCATTCAAAAGGGCTAATGGGCTTAACGACAACCCATCCACTTCAACAATGCAGCATCCTCACAAGACGTGATATCGATGCATTGTAAGGCCCTCTATTGTTCAGCGAGTTGGGTTCTCGTACTTTTCAAGGCTCACAACGCACGATCGGGGCCAAAAAAATAGCGAAAAAGGAAGAAAAGTAGCCTGAAACTGATGAAAACATTCGATTTTGGTCTCCAAAAATCGGCACAACGAGCAAGTTACCCCCGTCGTAGAGCTCTCAGAGAGCTTTGCAATGGTATGCTGTGTGCCGCGTAACTCCTTACGGATCAAAAGTTATGGGCATCGGAGCGACGGAGACCACGTCACAAGCCCTACGCCATCGGTTTGCGGGCCCAGCCTCCACGTGAAGCGAAGTTGTCTTGCCCAAGGTGCCGTGGGATTCGATAATTGAAATGTGGAGGATAAAGTATCTTGGCAACCCTAACCGGAGCAACAAAAATTGAAACGGGGGGTGGAACACGAGGACTTCCCAAGGGGTCACACATCCTAGTAATACTATCGCCCAAGCACGCTTAACTTCGGAGTTCTGATGGGATCCGGGGCTTTAGTGCTGGTATGATCGCACACGTCATGTTGAGGGCACAATTCCTTAATGTGTTAACGGTTCACAGTACCAGCCTAGAATGTTGGCCCATTTAAAAGGCCCAATGGGCTTAACGACAACCCATCTTCTTTAACAACGCAGCATCCTCGCAAGATGAGATATCGACGTGTTGTACGGCCCTCTAATGTCCCACGAGTAGGGTTGTCGTACTTTTAACAGGTCACGATGTACGATCCGGGACGGAAAAACTGAGCAAAAGAAGAAAAGTGGCCCGAAACAAATGAAAACGTTCGATTTTGGTCTCCAAAAAGGCAAAGCAAGCAAGCTAGCTGCCCCCGCCGTAGAGCTCTCGGAGAGCTTTGCAACGGTATGTTGTGCGCCGCGTAACTCCTTACGGATCAAAAGTTATGGCCACCGAAGCGACGGAGACCTGGTCACAAGCCCTACGCCCTCAGTTTGCTAGCCCGGCCTCCACGTGAAGCGAAGTTGTCTTGCCCAAGGTGCCGTTGGATTCGATAATAGAAATGAGGTGGATAAAGTATCTTGGCAACCCTAACCGGAGCAAAAAAAATTGAAAAGGGGGGTGCAACACGAGGACTTCCAAGGGGGTCACACATCCTAGTAATACTCTCGCCCAAGCACGCTTAACTTCGGAGTTCTGATGGGATCCGGGGCATTAGTGCTGGTATGATCGCACCCGTCATGTTGAGGGCATAATTCCTTTATGTGTTAACGGTTGCCAGTCCCAACCTAGAGAGATGGCCCATTCAAAAGGCCCAATGGGCTTAACGACAACCCATCTGCTTCAACAACGCAGCATCCTCGCAAGACGTGATATCGATGCATTATAGGGCCCTCTAATGTCCCGCGAGTAGGGTTGTCGTCCTTCTAACAGCTCACAACGTACGATCCGGGACGGAAAAACAGAGCAAAAGAAGAAAAGTGGCCCAAAACTGATGAAAACGCTCGATTTTGGGTTTCAAAAATAAGCACAACGAGCAAGGTGGCTGCCCCTGTCGTAGAGCTCTCAGAGAGCTTTGCAACGGTATGCTGTGCACCACGTAATTCCTTACAGATCAAAGGTTATGGGCATCGGAGCGACGGAGACCTGGTCACAAGCCCTACGCCATCGGTTTGTGGGCCCAGACTCCACGTGAAGCGAAGTTGTCTTGCCCAAGGTGCCGTGGGATTCGATAATAGAAATATGGTGGATAAAGTATCTTGGCAACCCTAACCGGAGTAAAAACAATTGAAAAGGGGGGTGCAACACGAGGACTTCCCAGGGGGTCACCTATCCTAGTACTACTCTCGCCCAAGCACGTGTAACTTTGGAGTTCTGATGTGATCCGATGCATTAGTGCTGGTATGATCGTACCCGTCATGTTGAGGGCACAATTCCTTTATGTGTTAACGGTTCACAGTCCCAGCCTAGAGAGATGGCCCATTCAAAAGGCCTAATAGGCTTAACGACAACCCATCCACTTCAACAATGCAGCATCCTCACAAGACGTGATATCAATGCATTGTAAGGCCCTCTAATGTCCGGCGAGTAAGGTTGTCGTCCTTTTAACAGCTCACGACGTACGATCCGGGACGGAAAAACAGAGCAAAAGAAGAAAAGTGGCCTGAAACTAATGAAAACATTCGATTTTGGGCTCCAAAAATGGGCACAATGAGCAAGCTAGTTGCCCCCGTAGTAGAGCTCTCATAGAGCTTTGCAATGGTATGTTGTGCGCCACGTAACTCCTTACGGATCAAAAGTTATGGGCATCGGAGCGACGGAGACCTGGTCACAAGCCCTACGCCATCGGTTTGCGGGCCCAGCCTCCACGTGAAGCGAAGTTGTCTTGCCCAAGGTGCCGTGGGATTTGATAATAGAAATGTGGAGGATAAAGTATCTTGGCAACCCTAACCGGAGCAACAAAAATTGAAAAGGGGGGGTGCAACACTAGGACTTCCCAGGGGGTCACATATCCTAGTAATACTCTCGCCCAAGCACGCTTAACTTCAGAGTTCTGATGGGATCCGGTGCATTAGTGCTGGTATGATCGCACCCGTTATGTTGAGGGCACAATTCCTTTATGTGTTAATGGTTCATAGTCCCAACCTAGAGAGATGACCAATTCAAAAGGCCCAATGGGCTTAATGACAACCCATCCACTTCAACAATGCAGCATCCTCACAAGACGTGATATCAATGCATTGTAAGGCCCTCTAATGTCCCGCGAGTAAGGTTGTCGTCCTTTTAATAGCTCACGACGTACGATCCGGGACGGAAAAACAGAGCAAACGAAGAAAAGTGGCCCGAAATTGATGAAAACATTCGATTTTGGGCTCCAAAAATTGGCACAACGAGCAAGCTGGTTGCCCCCGTCGTAGAGCTCTCAGAGAGCTTTGCAACGGTATGTTGTGCGCCGCGTAACTCATTACGGATCAAAAGTTATGGGCATCGGAGCGACGGAGACCTGGTCACAAGCCCTACACCATCGGTTTGCGGGCCCAGCCTCCACGTGAAGCGAAGTTGTCTTGCCCAAGGTGCCGTGGGATTCAATAATAGAAATGTGGGGGACAAAGTATCTTGACAACCCTAACCGGAGCAAAAAAAATTGAAAAGGGGGGTGCAACGCGAGGACTTCCCAGGGGGTCACCCATCCTAGTACTACTCTCGCCAAAGCACGCTTAACTTTGGAGTTCTAATGGGATCCGGTGCATTAGTGCTGGTATGATCGCACCAGTCATGTTGAGGGCACAATTAATTTATGTGTTAATGGTTCATAGTCCCAACCTAGAGAGATGGCCGATTCAAAAGGCCCAATGGGCTTAACGACAACCCATCTACTTCAACAATGCTGCATCCTCACAAGACGTGATATCGTTGCATTGTAGGGCCCTCTAATGTCCCGCGAGTAAGGTTGTCATCCTTTTAACAGCTCACGACGTACGATCCGGGATGAAAAAATAGAGCAAAAGAAGAAAAGTGGCCTGAAACTGAAGAAAATGTTCAATTTTGGGCTCCAAAAAGGGCACAGCAAGCAAGCTCGCTGCCCCTTTCATAGAGCACTCAGAGAGCTTCGCAACGGTATGCTGTCCACCGTGTAACTTGTGAGGCCCGACCCCGATTTGCGTGCGATACCTCATTTCGTGTGCCATAATCTAGATTTGCGTGCCTTGACCTAGGCTTAAGAATTGTGTTCATTTTATGTGTCATGCATTGAATTACGTGCATTCATTTAGGGTAGCGTGTATTTACTTGAAAAACATTCGTTCGTCTCGTAGTTCGTGTCCTACCTCGGAGTGCGTGCCCTAGACCTAGGAAAGCGTGCCTTCACACTAATCGAGAAAGCATCTTACACTTAACACTAGACTATTAAACAATCCTACAAAATCCACTATCAATATTATAATCCTAATTCAACTCACTAAAAGACAAAAATCCACCAAACACAAAACATTCTTCATTCTTTATTCCTTATTCTTTTTGCACTTTCAAGACACAATTAAATAATGATCAAAAGTTGACAAAATTCAGCATTTTTAGTAGCCTTGGCCGACCACTAGGTGGTGTTTATGCATGCTTATTCAATTCAACTTAATTCCTAGACATATTATGACATTCTATGACACAAATGCATACAAATTGCTAAAAAATCTCCTCAATTCCTCACCATTCTCGACCAAACAATCAGGCCCATGCTAGCAATTTTAAATTCCATCTTGAAGACACAAAAAATCAGAATTTTAATGCCCAAGGCCGACATGCTCATCAAAATTTGCAAGGCCTTCTTTTTTTTGTCATTTCTTCTTTCATTTCTCTTTCTTTTCTCTCACTTCCCTCTCAATTTCCCTCTCTCTCTCTCGGCCTTGGCTGAGTTCTCTCCATCCTTAGCTCATCTTCTTCACACTATTGTCAACCAAGTTAAGCAACAAGCAAGGAATTCGAGCAAGCTAGCTAGAGTTCGAAAATCACACATGCCTGTCCTTGAAGTCTTCTATTTGGCCTAGGTAAGTTTCATGGCTTCCATTTCTTTTCTTCTTGTTCTAACCTCATGCATGTGCTGAGAGCTTGGTCACTAAGCTAGGAAAAATAGAGAAACTCTAGTTGGAATCTCGGCAAAGGAAGAAGAAGAAGAGATTGAGCTTCAACAAGTTTTTGTGCATCTTCTTGGTTGTTTGCTAAGGTGAGGGCTAAAAACTTTTGAAATTCCTTAAAAAATTCACATGCATGCTCATAAATGTATGTCTTTGCTTCTGTACTTGAGTTATATGTTCGTTCATGAGCTTAAACAACCATGCATGGCAAGATCTTGGCTTGAAAGTGGTGATAGGTGAAGTCGGATTGTTGACTGCTCTCTGACCAGTCTGTTTCGAGGTAAGTTTATCTAGGTAAAGATGTTGAAAATGCATGAAAATTGGTAGGTGACTAGTTTGGACTGTTTTGAACATTTTTTACAGAAATAGGCCGAAGCTAATTTTGAATCTAAGGTCCTCAAAATGGAAAATCTTTAAAATGTGTCCAAATCTGGAAATCTGAGAAAAATGAAGCAGGTTTTGGCAGATGCACTGACCTTGTAGAACGAACCATATTTGACTTAGTTAATGATGTCCGAAATGTATGAAAATTGGTGTGCTTCTATATTTTTTAGTTCTGGACATTTTTGTCTGAAATGGACTAAGGCTTAAACTGACCCTAAGGACCTCAAAAACGTCAATTACGGAAAAGTGTGCAAATCTGGACAGTTTTGTGCTATTCCACTGTTTCGGCTATATCTAATGATCCCGAACTCCAATTACTGCAAGGTTTGTTTCTGATTTTAGTTAACTTCTTAAGATTTAATTTGACATCTTATTCACTGGATTTTGAGATTGTTTGGTTATCCTATTGATTGTGAGAAAACAGCCTATTGCAGTAAAGGTTTCACTTAGTTATATGCTTGGAAAATTGTTGTAACCTCTCTTGTGGTACTAATTGCTTGGAATTGTGGTGTTGGGATGTTTTGTGGACTGTTTTGAGTACTTGAGGATGTTCGAATTGAATGATGCATGACTTGAGAATGATCTTGAGTTGACTTAGGGTTCAATCACACGGTTAAGCATGAAATGGAAACCCTAATGACTAGGTAGTCTTGCTAAGTGTTGATCATTTGGATATTGTGTGGAAATTATATGCTTAGTGGGCTGCCCGTAAATGTCTTATAACTTCAAATGTGATTTTGACCATTGCATGTTGACAAATAAGCTTTTCTTGTACCCGAACCCATGTCGATGTCATTGCATGTTGAATAATCTTATCACTTGATCATGTGGGGTTCGTAATGAGTTATATGGCCTGTTTTACGTTTGTTACATGGCTGCCCGTGTAATTTTCATATAACTCTATATACCTTTCAAGTAAAATTTCCTGTCTTATCGTGTCCTGCTTGTTTTCCTGTCAATGTGCAATCTTATGACTGTCCGGAGGCACCCTACTTTGTTGTTCTCCTACTGTGATATATTACCTGTCATAAATGTGCATTGCATACAAGGTTGCAACCTTTCCTATCGGCATGGTAGCGATCACGCACACCGGTCGGCATCGAGCTTGCCAATGCACCCGTGACTACCATGGTCCCATTCCCTCTCTCGCTTGGGGGCTAGAATTCCTCGGAGAGTTGGCTCGTAGGATTTCAGGCTACTTCCGGAGTACACCCACCTGGCGTGTTTTGGGGATGTTTTGAAGTCGGCCGCAACAACTGGTTTCGGAACTGATCTGAGAGCAAAAGCTCAATGTATCCTTTTTACTATGTGTATAAGTACTCTCGCATGGTTCCTAGAGAACCTCGGGGAGGAAAGACTGGTATTTCTATTCCTGTACTTGTATTATTGTTATATTCATGCTTGCAAAAGGATTTCATAAGTTGAACCGGAAAATGAGTTTCAAAACCTATTTCTCGTTCCCCCTCGCTGAGTTCATAAGGACTCACCCTCTTTTATCATCTCAGGTGAAGAAGACCCAGAACAGGTACCCGAGGACGGTGTGGCTAATGATGAACCCCTGGAGTGATTTCCTGTCATTGTTTGCTTTGCTTGAATATAGCTACTTGTGAACTTTATGTTACTTGAAGACTATTTCCTTTTATGTTGCTCAATGTTGTGATGTAAAAGACCCCTATTGTAATTTGCGGTCAAATTTTGGTTTGTACTTATATTAAGTAGACTGTTGCTAGACATTACTATGATCGTTTTGCTTTATTACCGCTAGTATCTATCATAGGTTATGACGTATTAGTACAGGACTAAGTAAATGAACTTATTCAATCTTAAACAGGTACTCGCTAACGAGGATAAACAAACAAACGAGACATAGTATCATGTTAGGTTATAAATCAAATGAGACATCAAGATAACCAATAGGCGTTTCAATTGATGATAAATAGCAATCTTTGTTGGAAATGAACTTGAGATAGTAAATTTTGAGGCGTTTAGAGAATTAGGTAAAACCAAAGAGCCCAATTAAAGCCGTTATACTGCCGATTTTCTGGAAAACTTTAGAGTTTAGGCTAAAAACAATAAGTGTTAAAACTTCATAAACAGTTAAGTATGTGATATTACCTAAATGTTTAGTTCACACCCTAGTCTAACCTTATAGGCCGGGTTGGGGCATGACATAACTCCTTACGGATCAAAAGTTATGGGCACCGGAGCGACGGAGACCTAGTTACAAGCCCTACGCCCTCGGTTTGCTGGCCCAACCTCCACGTGAAGCGAAGTTATCTTGCCCAAGGTGCCGTGGGATTCGATAATAGAAATGTGGTGGATAAATTATCTTGGCAACCCTAACCGGAGCAAAAAAAATTGAAAAGGGGGGTGCAACATAAGGACTTCCCAGGGGGTCACCCATCCTAGTACTACTCTCGCCCAAGCACGTTTAACTTCGGAAATCTAATGGGATCCGGTGCATTAGTGTTGGTATGATCGCACCCGTCATGTTGAGGGCACAATTCCTTTATGTGTTAACGGTTCACAGTCCCAGCCTAGAGAGATGGCCCATTCAAAAGGCCTAATGGGCTTAACGACAACCCATCCGCTTCAACAACGCAGCATCCTCGCAAGACGTGAAATTGATGCGTTGTAGGGCCCTCTAATGTCCCGAGAGTAAGGTTGTCATCCTTTTCATAGCTCACGACGTACGATCTGATACAGAAAAATAGAGCAAAAGAAGAAAAGTGGCCCGAAACTAATGAAAACATTCGATTTTGGGCTCCAAAAAGGGTATAGTGTGCAAGCTAGCTGCCCCCGTCGTAGAGCTCTCGGAGAGCTTCGCATTGGTAAGTTGTGCGCCGCGTAACTCCTTACGGATCAAAAGTTATGGGCACCGGAGCGACAGAGAACTAGTCACAAGCCTTACGCCATCGGTTTGCGGGCCCAGCCTCCACGTGATGCGAAGTTGTCTTGGCCAAGGTGCTGTGGGATTCAATAATAGAAATTTGGTGGATAACGTATCTTGGAAGGCTAACCGAGGCAAAAAAAATTGAAAAGGGGGGTGCAACACGAGGACTTCCCAGGAGGTTACCCATCTTAGTACTACTCTCGCCCAAGCACACTTAACTTCGGAGTTCTGATGGGATCTGGTGCATTAGTACTAGTATGATCGCACCCGTCATGTTCAGGGCACATTTCCTTTATGTGTTAACTATCCACAGTCCCAGCCTAGAGAGACAGCCCATTCAAAAGGCCCAATGGGCCTAACGACAACCCATCTGCTACAACAACGCAGCAACCTCGCAAGACATGATATCAACGCATTGTACGGCCCTCTAATCTCCCACAAGTAGGGTTGTCGCCCTTTTAACAGCTCACGACGTAAGATCTGGGATGGAAGAACATAGCAAAAAGAGAAAAATGGCCCCAAACTAATGAAAATATTCGATTTTGGGCTCCAAAAATGGGCATAGTGAGTAAGCTGGCTGCCCCCATCGTAGAGCTCTCAGAGAGCTTTGCAACGGTATGTTGTGCGCCACGCAATTCCTTACGGATCAAAAGTTATGGGCACCGGAGCGACGAAGACCTGGTCACAAGAACTACGCCCTCGATTGGCGGGCCCAGCTTCCACGTGAAGCGAAGTTTTCTTGTGCAAGGTGCCTTGGGATTCGATAATAGAAATGTGGTGGATAAAGTATCTTGGCAACCCTAACCAGAGCAAAAAAAATTGAAAACGGGGGTGCAACACGAGGACTTCCCAAGGGGTCACCCATACTTGTACTACTCTCGCCCAAGCGCGCTTAACTTCGGAGTTCTAATGGGATCCGGTGCATTAGTGTTGGTATGATCGCACCCGTCATGTTGAGGGCACAATTCCTCTATGTGTTAATGGTTCACAGTCCTAACCTAGAGAGATGGCCCATTCAAAAAGCCCAATGGGCTTAACGAAAACCCACCTGCTTCAACAACGCAGCATCCTCGCAAAACGTGATATCGACGCATTGTAGGGCCCTCTAATGTCCTGCGAGTAATGTTGTCATCCTATTAACAGCTCACGACGTACGATCTGGAATGAAAAAACATATCAAAGGAAGAAAAGTGGCCTCAAACTGATGAAAACATTCGATTTTGGGCTTCAAAAAGGGCACAACGAGCAAGCTAGCTGCCCCCGTCGTAGAGCTCTCAGAGATCTTTGCAACGGTATGCTTTGCGTCGCGTAACTCCTTATGGATCAAAACTCATGGGCAACGGAGCGACGGAGACCTGGTCACAAGACCTACGCCCTCGGTTTGCGGGCCCATCCTCCACGTGAAGCGCAGTTGTCTTGCCCAAGGTGCCGTGGGATTCGATAATAGAAATGTGGTGGATAAAGTATCTTGGCAACCCTAATCGGAGCAATAAACATTGAAAAGGGGGGAGCAACATGAGGACTTCCCAGGGGGTCACCCATCCTAGTACTACTCTCTCCAAAGAACGCTTAAATTCGGAGTTTTAATGGGATCCGGTGCATTAATGCTGGAATGATCGCACCTGTCTTGTTGAGGGCACAATTCCATTATTTGTTAACGATTCACAGTCCCAGCATAGAGAGATGGCCCATTCAAAAGGCCTAATGGGCTTAACGATAACCCATCCACTTCAACAACGCAGCATCCTCGCAAGACGTGATATCAATGCGTTGTAAGGCCCTCTAATGTCCCGCGAGTAAGGTTGTCGTCCTTTTAACAGGTCACGACGTACGATCTGGGACAAAAAAAAAAAGCAAAAGAAGAAAAGTGGCCCGAAACTGATGAAAACCTTCGATTTTGGGCTCCAAAAATGGGCACAACGAGCAAGCTGGTTGCCCCGCTCTCGGAGAGCTTTGCTACGGTATGCTATACGCCGCGTAACTCCTTACGGATCAAAAGTTATGGGCATCGGAGCGACGGAGACCTAGTCACAAGCCCCACGCCATCGGTTTACAGACCCAGCCTCCACGTGAAGTGAAGTTGTCTTGCCCAAGGTGCTGTGGGATTCGATAACAGAAATGTGGAGGGTAAAGTATCTTGGCAACCCTAACCGGAGCAACAAAAATTGAAAAGGGGGGTGCAACACGAAGACTTCCCAGGGGGTCACCCATCCTAGTACTACTCTCGGCCAAGAACGCTTAACTTCGGAGTTCTGATGGGATCCGGTGCATTAGTGCTGGTATAATCGCACCCGTTATGTTGAGGGCACAATTCATCTATGTGTTAACGGTTCACAGTCCCAACCTAGAGAGATGGCCCATTCAAAAAGCCCAATGGGCTTAACGACAACCCATCTGCTTTAACAATACAGCATCCTCGCAAGACGTGATATCGACACGTTGTAGGGCCCTCTAATATCCCGCAAGTAAGGTTGTCTTCCTTTTAACAGCTCACGACGTATGGTCCGTGACAGAAAAACATAAGGAAAGAAGAAAAGTGGCCCGAAACAGATGAAAATGTTCGATTTTAGGCTCCAAAAAGGGTACAACGAGAAAGCTAGCTACCCCCGTCGTAGAGCTCTCGGAGAGCTTTGCAACGATATGCTGTGCGCCGCGTAACTCCTTACGGATCAAAAGTAATGGGCACCGGAGCGACGGAGACCTGGTCACAAGCCCTACGCCCTAGGTTTGCAAGCCCAGCCTCCACGTCAAGCCAAGTTGTCTTGCCCAAGGTGCCTTGGGATTTGATAATAGAAATGTGGTTGATACAGTATATTGGCAACCCTAACCGGAGCAAGAAAAATTGAAAAGAGGGGTGCAACCCGAGGACTTCTCAGGGGGTCACCTATCATTGTACTACTCTCGCCCAAGCACGCTTAACTAATATCCGGTGCATTAGTGCTGGTATGATCGCACCCGTCGCGTTGAGGGCACAATTCTTTTATGTGTTAACGGTTCACAGTCCCAGCCTAGAGACATGGCCCTTTCAAAAGGCCTAATGGGCTTAACGACAGCCCATCCGCTACAACAACGCAGAATCCTCGCATGACGTGATATCGATGCATTGTAAGGCCCTATAATGTCCCGCGAGTAAGGTTGTCGTCCTTTTAACAGGTCACGACGTACGATTCGGGACGGAAAAATAGAAAAAAAGAAGAAAAGTGGCCCGAAACTTATGAAAACATTCAATTTTGGGCTCCAAAAACAGGCACAACAAGCAAGCTGGTTGCCCACGTCGTAGAGCTCTCGGAGGGCTTTACAACAATATGTTGTGCGCCGCGTAACTCCTTACGAATCAAAAGTTAAGGGCACCGGAGCGACGGAGACTTGGTCACAAGCCCTACGCCATCGGTTTGCGAGCCCAACCTCCACGTGAAGCGAAGTTGTCTTGCCCAAGGTGCCATGGGATTCGATAATAAAAATGTGGAGGATAAAGTATCTTGGCAACCCTAACCGGAGCAACAAAAATTGAAAAGAGGGGTGCAACACGAGGACTTCCCAAGGGGTTACCCATCCTTGTATTACTCTCGCCCAAGCATGCTTAACTTCGGAGTTCTGATAGGATCCACTGCATTAGTGCTGGTATGATTGCCCCCGTCATGTTGAGGGCACAATTCCTCTATGTGTTAACGGTTCACAGTCCCAACCTAGAGAGACGGCCTATTCAAAAAGCCCAATGGGCTTAACGACAACCCATCTGCTTCAACATCGCGGCATCCTCGCAAGACGTGATATTGACGCATTGTAGAGACCTCTAATTTCCCGCGAGTAAGGTTGTCGTCCTTTTAACAACTCACGACGTACGATCCAGGATGGAAAAACAGAGCAAAAGATGCAAAATGGCGGGAAACTGATGAAAATGTTGGATTGTGGGCTCCAAAAAGGGGACAGCGCCCAAACTCGCTGCCCCCGTCATAGTGCTCTCGGAGATCTTTGAACAGTATGCTTTGCGCCGCGTAACTCCTTACGGATCAAAAGTTATGGGCACCGAAGCAACGGAGACCTTGTCACAAGCCCTACGCCCTCGGTTTGCCGGCCCAGCCTACACGTGAAGCGAAGTTGTCTTCCCCAAGGTGCCGTGGGATTCGATAATAGAAATGTGGTGGATAAAGTATGTTGGCAACCCTAAACGGAGCAATAAAAATTGAAAAGGGGGGAGCAACACGAGGACTTCCCAGGGGGTGACCCATCCTAGTACTACTCTCTCCCAAGAACGCTTCACTTCAGAGTTTTGATGGGATCCGGTCTATTAATGCTGGTATTATCGCACCCGTCATGTTGAGGACACAATTCATTTATGTGTTAATGGTTCACAGTCCCAGCCTAGAGAGATGGCCCATTCAAAAGGCCCAATGGCCTTAACGGCAACCCATCCGCTTCAACAACGCAGTATCCTCGCAAGACGTGATATCGATGCATTGTAAGGCCCTCCAATGTCCTGCGAGTAAGGTTATCGTCCTTTTAACAGGTCACGACGTACGATTCGGGACGGAAAGAAAAAAGCAAAATAAGAAAAGTGGCCCGAAACTGATGAAAATGTTCGATTTTGGGCTCCAAAAATGGGCACACAGAACAAGCTGGTTGCCCCCATCGTAGAGCTCTCAGAGAGCTTTGCTACGGTATGTTGTACGCCGCGTAACGCCTTACGCATCAAAAGTTATGGGCACCAGAGCGACGGAGACCTAATCACAAGCCCCACGCCATCGGTTTGCAGACCCAGCCTCCACGTGAAGTGAAGTCGTCTTGCCCAAGGTGCCGTGGGATTCGATAATAGAAATGTGGAGGGTATAGAATCTTGGCAACCCTAACCGGAGCAACAAAAATTGAAAAGGGGGTGCAACACAAAGACTTCCCAGGGGGTCACCCATCCTAGTACTACTCTCGGCCAAGAACGCTTAACTTCGGAGTTCTGATGGGATCCGGTGCATTAGTGCTGGTATGATCGCACCCGTTATGTTGAGGGCACAATTCCTCTATGTGTTAACGGTTGACAGTCCCAGCCTAGATAGATAGCCTATTCAAAAGGCGTAATGGGCTTAATGACAACCCATCTGCTTCAACAATGAAGCATCCTCGCAAGACGTGATATCGACGCGTTGTAGGGCCCTCCAATGTCCCGCGATTAAGGTTGTCGTCCTTTTAACTGCTCACGACGTACGATCCGGGATGGAAAAACAGAGCAAAAGAGGAAAAGTGGCCTAAAACTGATGAAAACGTTCGATTTTGGGCTCCAAAAAAGGCACAGCGGGCAAGCTAGCCGCCCCCGTCGTAGAGCTCTCGGAGAGCTTTGCAACGGTATGCTTTGCGCTGCGTAACTTCTTACGGATCAAAAGTTATGGGCACCGGAGCGACGGAGACCTGGTCACAAGCCCTACGCCCTCGGTTTGCAGGCCCAGCCTCCACGTGAAGCGAAGTTGTCTTGCCCAAGGTGCCGTGGGATTCTATAATAGAAATGTGGTGGATAAAGTATCTTGGCAACCCTAACCGGAGCAAAAAAAATTGAAAAGGGGGGTGCAACACGAGGACTTCCCAGGGGGTCACCCATCCTAGTACTACTCTCGCCCAAGCACGCTTAACTTCGGGGTTCTGATGGGATCCGGTGCATTACTGCTGGTATGATCGCACCCGGCATGTTGACGGTACAATTCTTTTATGTGTTAACGGTTCACAGTCCCAGCCTAGAGAGATGGCCTATTCAAATGGCCCAATGGGCTTAACGACAACCTATCCACTTCAACAATGCAGCATCCTCGCAAGACGTGATATCGACACGTTGTAGGGCCCTCTAATGTCCCGCGAGTAATGTTGTCGTCCTTTTAACAACTCACGACGTATGATCCGGGATGAAAAAACATAGAAAAAGAAGAAAAGTAGCCTGAAACAGATGAAAACATTCGATTTTGTGCTCCAAAAAGGGTACAGCGAGAAAGCTAACTGCCCCCGTCGTAGATATCTCGAAGAGCTTTTTAATGGTATGCTGTGCGCTGCGTAACTCGTTACGGATCAAAAGTAATCGGCACCGGAGCGACGGAGACCTGGTCACATGCCCTACGCCCTATGTTTGCGGGCCCAACCTCCACGTCAAGCGAAGTTGCCTTGCCCAAGGTGCCTTGGGATTCGATAATAGAAATGTGGTGGATAAAGTATATTGGAAACCCTAACCGGAGCAAAAAAAATTAAAAAGGGGGGTGCAACATGAGGACTTCCCAGGGGGTCACCCATCCTAGTACTACTCTCGCCCAAGCACGTTTAACTTCAGAAATCTAATGGGATCCGGTGCATTAGTGATGGTATGATCGCACCAATCATGTTGAGGGCACAATTCCTTTAAGTGTTAACGGTTCACAGTCCCAACCTAGAGAGATGGCCTATTCAAAAGGCCTAATGGGCTTAACGACAACCCATCTGCCTCAACAACGCAGCATCCTCGCCAGACGTGAAATCGATCCATTGTTGGGCCCTCTAATGTCCCGAGAGTAAGGTTGTCGTCCTTTTCCAAGCTCACGACGTACGATCCGAGACGGAAAAATAGAGCAAAAGAAGAAAAGTGGCCCGAAACTAATGAAAACGTTCGATTTTGGGCTCTAAAAAGGGTATAGTGTGCAAGCTAGCTACTCCCGTCGTAGAGCTCTCGGAGAGCTTCGCAACGGTAAGCTGTGCGCCGTGTAACTCCTTACGGATCAAAAGTTATGGGCATCGGAGCGACAGAGAACTAGTCACAAGCCCTACGCCATCAGTTTGTGGGCCCAGCCTCCACGTGAAGCGAAGTTGTCTTGCCCAAGGTGTCGTGGGATTCAATAATAGAAATTTGGTGAATAATGTATCTTGGTAACCCAAACTGGAGCCAAAAAAATTGAAAAGGGGGGTGCAACACGAGGACTTCCCAGGGGGTCACCCATTCTAGTACTACTCTCGCCCAAGCACGCTTTACTTCGGAGTTCTGATGGGATCTGGTGCATTAGTACTGGTATGATCGCACCCGTCATGTTGAGGGCACATTTCCTTTATGTGTTAACGGTTCACAGTCCCAGCCTAGAGAGACAGCCTATTCAAAAGGCCTAATGGGCTTAACGACAACCCATCTGCTACAACAACGCAGTATCCTCGCAAGACATGATATCAACGCATTGTAGAGCCCTGTAATGTCCCGTGAGTAAGGTTGTCAACCTTTTAACAACTCATGACATACGATCTGGGATGGAAAAATAGAGCTAAAGAAGAAAAGTAGCCCGAAACTAAAGAAAACATTCGATTTTGGGCTCCCAAAATGGGCACAACGAGCAAGCTGGCTGCCCCCGTCGTAGAGCTCTCAGAGAGCTTTGCAACGGTATGCTGTACACCGCGTAACCCCTTACGGATCAAAAGTTATGGGCGCTGGAGCGACGAAGACCTGGTCACAAGAACTATGCCATCGATTTGCGGGCCCAGCTTCCACGTGAAGCGAAGTTTTCTTGCCCAAGGTGCCTTGGGATTCGATAATAGAAATGTGGTGGATAAAGTATCTTGACAACCCTAACCAGAGCAAAAAAAATTGAAAACGGGGGTGCAATACGAGGACTTCCCAGGGGGTCACCCATCCTTGTACTACTCTCGCCCAAGCACGGTTAACTTCGGAGTTCTAATGGTATCCGGTGCATTAGTGCTGGTATGATCACACCCGTCATGTTAAGGGCACAAATCCTTTATGTGTTGACGGTTCACAGTCCCAACCTAGAGAGATGGCCCATTCAAAAGGCCCAATGGGCTTAATGACAACCCATCCGCATGAACAACGTAGCAACCTCGTAAGACGTGATATCGATGGATTGTAAGGCCCTCTAATCTCCAGCGAGTTAGGTCGTCGTCCTTTTAACAACTCACGACGTACGATCCGTGACGGAAAAACAGAGCAAAACAAGAAAAGGGGCCCGAAACTGATGAAAACGTACGATTTTGGGCTCCAAAAATGGGCACAACGATCAAGCTGGTTGCCCCCGTCGTAGAGCTCTCGGAGAGCTTTTCTTCGGTATGCTGTGCACCGCATAACTCCTTGCTAATCAAAAGTTATGGGCACCGAAGCGACGGAGACCTGGTCACAAGCCCCACGCCATCGGTTTGTGGGCCCAACCTCCACGTGAAGCGAGTTGTCTTGCCCAAGGTGCCGTGGGATTCAATAAAAGAAATGTGGAGGATAAAGTATCTTGGCAACCCTAACCGAAGCAACAAAAATTAAAAAGGGGGGTGCAACACGAGGACTTCCTAGGGGGCCACCCATCCTAGTACTACTATCGCCCAAGCACGCTTAACTTCAGAGTTCTTATGGGATCCGGTGCATTAGTGCAGGTATGATCGCACCCGTCATGTTGAGGACACAATTCCTCTATGCGTTAACGGTTCACAGTCTTAACCTAGAGAGATGGCCCATTCAAAAAGCCCAATGGGCTTAACGACAACCCATCTGCTTCAACAACGTAGAATCCTCGCAAAACGTGATATCGACACGTTGTTGGGCCCTCTAATGTCCTGCGAGTAATGTTGTCATCCTTTTAGCAGCTCACGACGCACGATTCGAGATGGAAAAACAGATCAAAAGAAGAAAAGTGGCCTGAAACTAATGAAAACATTCGATTTTGGGCTTCAAAAAGGGCACAACGAGCAAGCTAGCTACCCCCGTCGTAGAACTCTCGGAGATCTTTGCAACGGTATGCTTTGTGTCGCGTAACTCCTTATGGATCAAAAGTCATAGGCAACGGAGCGACGGAGACCTGGAAACCAGCCGTACGCCATCGGTTTGCGGGACTGGCCTCCACGTGAAGCGAAGTTGTCTTGCCCAAGGTGCCGTGGGATTCGATAATAGAAATGTGGTGGATAAAGTATCTTGGCAACCCTAACCGGAGCAAAAAAAATTGAAAATGGGGGTGGAACATGAGGACTTCCCAGGGGGTCACCCATCCTAGTACTACTCTCACCCAAGCACGCTTAACTTCGGAGTTCTGATGGGATCCGGTGCATTAGTGCTGGTATGATCGCACCCGTCATGTTGAGGGCACAATTCCTTTATGTGTTAATGGGTCAAAGTCCCAGCCTTGAGAGATGGCCCATTGAAATGGCCTAATGGGCTTAACGACAACCCATCTGCTTCAACAACACAGCATCCTTGCAAGACGTGATATTGACGCATTGTAGAGACCACTAATGTCCCGCGAGTAAGGTTGTCGTCATTTTAACAGCTCACGACATACGATCCGGGATTGAAAAATTGAGCAAAAGTTGAAAAGTGGCCTGAAACTAATGAAAATGTTCGATTTTGGGCTCCAAAAAGGGCACAGCTCGCAAGCTAGCTGCCCCCGTCATAGAACTCTCGGAGATCTTTGCAATGGTATGCTTTGCGCGGCGTAACTCCTTACGGATCAAAAGTTATGGGCACCGAAGCAACGGAGACCTGGTCACAAGCCTTACACCCACGGTTTGCCGGCCCAGCCTACACGTGAAGCGAAGTTGTCTTGCCCAAGGTGCCGTGGGATTCGATAATAGAAATGTGGTGGATAAAGTATCTTGGCAACCCTAATCGGAGCAATAAAAATTGAAAAGGGGGGAGCAACACGAGGACTTCCCAGGGGGTGACCCATCATAGTACTACTCTCTCCTAAGCACGCTTAACTTCAGAGTTTTAATGGGATCCGGTGCATTAATGCTGGTATGATTGCACCCGCCATGTTGAGGGCACAATTCCTTTATGTGTTGACGGTTCACAGTCTCAGCCTAGAGAGATGGCTCATTCAAAACTCCCAATGGGCTTAACGACAACCCATCAGCTTCAACAACGTAGCATTCTCGCAAGACGTGATATCAATGCTTTGTAAGGCCCTCTAATGTCCTGCGAGTTAGGTTGTCATCCTTTTTGCGGCTCATGACGTACGATCTGGGACGGAAAAATAAAGAACAAGAAAAGTGGCCCGAAACTTATGAAAACGTTCGATTTTGGGCTCCAAAAATGGGCACAACGACCAAGCTGGTTGCCCCCGTCGTAGAGCTCTCGGAGAACTTTGCTATGGTTTGCTGTACGCCGCGTAACTCCTTACGGATCAAAAGTTATGGGCACCGGAGCGACGGAGACCTAGTCACAAGCCCCACGCCATCGGTTTGCAGACCCAGCCTCCACGTGAAGTGAAGTTGTCTTGCCCAAGGTGCTATGGGATTCGATAACAGAAATGTGGAGGGTAAAGTATCTTGGAAACCCTAACCGAAGCAACAAATATTGAAAAGGCGGGTGCAACACGAAGACTTCCCATGGGGTCACCCATCCTAGTACTACTCTAGGCCAAGAACGCTTAACTTCGGAGTTCTGATGGGATCCGGTGCATTAGTGCTGGTATGATTGCTCCCGTTATGTTGAGGGCACAATTCCTCTATGTGTTAACAGTTCACAGACCCAACCTAGAGAGATGGCCTACTCAAAAAGCCCAATGGGCTTAACGACAACCCATCTGCTTCAACAATGCAGCATTCTCGCAAGATGTGATATCGATGCGTTGTAGGGCTCTCTAATATCCCGTGAGTAAGGTTGTCGTCCTTTTAACAGCTCACGACGTATGATCCGGGACAGAAAAACATAAGAAAAGAATAAAAGTGGCCCGAAACAGATGAAAATGTTCGATTTTAGGCTCCAAAAAGGGTACAACGAGAAAGCTAGCTACCCCCGTCGTAGAGCTGTCGGAGAGCTTTGCAACGGTATGCTGTGCGCCGCGTAACTCCTTATGGATCAAAAGTAATAGGCACCGGAGCACCGGAGACCTGGTCATAAGCCTTACGCCCTCGGTTTGCGGGCCCAGCCTCCACGTCAAGTGAAGTTGTCTTGCCCAAGGTGCCTAGGGATTTGATAATAGAAATATGGTTGATAAAGTATATTGGCAACCCTAACCGGAGCAAGAAAAATTGAAAAGAGGGGTGCAACCCGAGGACTTCTCAGGGGGTCACCTATCCTTGTACTACTCTCGCCCAAGCACGCTTAACTTCGGAGTTCTATTCGGAACCGGTGCATTAGTGCTGGTATGGTCGCACCTGTCACGTTGAAGGCACAATTCCTTTATGTGTTAATGGTTCACAGTCGCAGCCTAGAGACATGGCCCATTCAATAGGCCCAATGGGCTTAACGACAGCCCATCCGCTTTAACAACGCAGCATCCTCGCTTGACGTGATATCGATGCGTTGTAAGGCCGTATAATGTCCTGCGAGTAAGGCTGTCATCCTTTTAATAGGTCACGACGTATGATCCAGGACATAAAAATAGAGAAAAAGAAGAAAAGTGGCTCGAAACTTATGAAAATATTCGATTTTGGGCTCCAAAAATAGGCACAACGAGCAAGCTGGTTGCCCCCGTCGTAGAGCTCTCGGAGGGCTTTACAACAATATGCTATGCACCGTGTAACTCCTTACGGATCAAAAGTTAAGGGCACCGGAGCGATAGAGACCTGGTCACAAGCCCTATGCCATCGGTTTGCGAGCCCAGCCCCCACGTGAAGCGAAGTTGTCTTGCCTAAGCTGCCATGGGATTCGATAATAAAAATGTGGAGGATAAAGTATCTTGGCAACCCTAACCGGAGCAACAAAAATTGAAAAGAGGGGTGCAACACGAGGACTTCCCAAGGGGTTACCCATCCTTGTATTACTCTCGCCCAAGCATGCTTAACTTCGGAGTTCTGATAGGATCCACTGCATTAGTGCTGGTATGATTGCCCCCGTCATGTTGAGGGCACAATTCCTCTATGTGTTAACGGTTCACAGTCCCAACCTAGAGAGATAGCCTATTGAAAAAGCGCAATGGGCTTAACGACAACCTATCTGCTTCAACAACGCAGCATCCTCGCAAGACGTGATATTGACGCGTTGTAGAGACCTCTAATGTCCCGCGAGTAAGGTTGTCGTCCTTTTAACAACTCACGACGTACGATCCAGGATGGAAAAACAGAGCAAAAGATGAAAAATGGCCTGAAACTGATGAAAATGTTCGATTTTGGGCTCCAGAAAGGGGACATCGTGCAAGCTAGCTGCCCCCGTCATAGTGCTCTCGGAGATCCTTGAACAGTATGCTTTGCGCCGCGTAACTCCTTACGGATCAAAAGTTATGGGCACCGAAGCAACGGAGACCTTGTCACAAGCCCTACGCCCTCGGTTTGCCGGCCCAGCCTACACGTGAAGTGAAGTTGTCTTCCCCAAGGTGCCGTGGATTCGATAATAGAAATGTGGTGGATAAAGTATGTTGGCAACCCTAAACGGAGCAATAAAACTTGAAAAGGGGGGAGCAACATGAGGACTTCCCAGGGGGTGACCCATCCTAGTACTATTCTCTCCCAAGGACGCTTAACTTCAGAGTTTTGATGGGATCCGGTCCATTAATGCTGGTATGATCGCACCCGTCATGTTGAGGGCACAATTCCTTTATGTGTTAACGGTTCACAGTCCCAGCCTAGAGAGATGGCCCATTCAAAAGGCCCAATGGCCTTAACGGCAACCCATCCGCTTCAACAACGCAGCATTCTCGCAAGACGTGATATCGATGCGTTGTATGGAACTCTAATGTCCCGCCAGTAAGGTTGTCGTCCTTTTAACAGGTCACGACGTACGATCTGGGATGAAAAAAAAAAGCAAAAGAAGAAAAGTGGCCCGAAACTTATGAAAACGTTCGATTTTGGGCTCCAAAAATGGGCACAACGACCAAGCTGGTTGCCCCCGTCGTAGAGCTCTCGGAGAGCTTTGCTACGGTTTGTTTTACGCCGTGTACCTCCTTACGGATCAAAAGTTATGGGCACCGGAGTGACGGAGACCTAGTCACAAGCCCTACGCCCCACGCCATCGGTTTGCAGACCCAGCCTGCACGTGAAGTGAAGTTGTCTTGCCCAAGGTGTCGTGGGATTCGATAACAGAAATGTGGAAGTTAAAGTATCTTGGCAACCCTAACCGGAGCAACAAAAATTGAAAAGGGGGGTGCAACACGAAGACTACCCAGGGGGTCACCCATCCTAGTACTACTCTCGCCCAAGCACGCTTAACTTCGGGGTTCTGATGGGATCCGGTGCATTACTGCTAGTATGATCACACCTGTCATGTTGAGGGCACAATTCCTTTATGTGTTAACGGTTCACAGTTCCAGCCTAGAGAGATGGCCCATTCAAATGGCCCAATGGGCTTAACGACAACCCATCTGCTTCAACAATGTAGCATCTTCGCAAGACGTGATATCGACGCGTTGTAGGGCCCTCTAATGTCCCACGAGTAAAGTTGTCGTCCGTTTTACAGCTCACGACGTATGATCCGGAACGAAAAAACATAGCAAAAGAAGAAAAGTGGCCTGAAACTGATGAAAACGTTCAATTTTGGTCTCCAAAAAAGGGTACAGCGAGAAAGCTAACTGCCCCCGTCATAGATCTCTCGAAGAGATTTTCAATGGTATGCTGTGCACCGCGTAACTCGTTACGGATCAAAAGTAATGGGCACCGGAGCGACGGAGACCTGGTCACAAGCCCTACGCCCTAGGTTTACGGGCCCAGCCTTCATGTCAAGCGTAGTGGCCTTGCCCAAGGTGCCTTGGGATTCGATAATAGAAATGTGGTGGATAAAGTATATTGGCAACCCTAACCGGAACAAAAAAAATTGAAAAGAGGGGTGCAACCCGAGGACTTCTCAGGGGGTCACCTATCCTTGTACTACTCTTGCCCAAGCACGCTTAACTTCGGAGTTCTGTTCGGAGCCGGTGCATTAGTGCTGGTATGATCGCACCCATCACGTTGAGGGCACAATTCCTTTATGTGTTAACGGTTCACAGTCCCAGCCTAGAGAGATGGCACATTCAAAAGGCCTAATGGGCTTAATGACAGCCCATCCGCTTCAACAACGTAGCATCCTCGCAAGATGTTATATCAATGCATTGTAAGGCCCTATAATGTCCCGCGAGTAAGGTTGTCGTCCTTTTAACATGTCACGACGTACGATCCGGGACGGAAAAACAGAAACAAGAAGAAAAGTGGCCCGAAACTTATGAAAACATTCAGTTTTGGGCTCCAAAAACAGGCACAACGAGCAAGCTGGTTGCCCTCATCGTATAGCTCTCGGAGGGCTTTACAACAATATGTTGTGCGCCGCGTAACTCCTTACGGATCAGAAGTTAAGGGCACCGGAGCGACGTTGACCTGGTCACAAGCCCTACGCCATCGGTTTGCGAGCCTAGCCTCCACGTGAAGCGAAGTTGTCTTGCCCAAGGTGCCATGGGATTCGATAATAGAAATGTGGAGGATAAAGTATCTTGGCAACCCTAACCGGAGCAACAAAAATTGAAAAGGGGGGTGCAACACGAGGACTTCCCAGGGGGTCACCCATCCTAGTATTACTCTCGCCCAAACATGCTTAACTTCGGAGTTCTGATAGGATCCACTGCATTAGTGCTGGTATGATCGCACCCATCATGTTGAGGGCACAAATCCCTTATGTGTTGACGGTTCATAGTCCCAGCCTAGAGAGATGGCCCATTCAAAAAGCCCAATGGGCTTAACGACAACCCATCTGCTTCAACAACGCAGCATCCTCGCAAGACGTGATATTGACGCGTTGTAGGGCCTACTAATGTCCCGCGAGTTAGGTTGTCGTCCTTTTAAAAGCTCGTGACGTACGATCTGTGATGGAAAAACATCGTAAAAGAAGAAAAGTGGCCCTAAATTGATGAAAACTTTAAATTTTGGGCTCCAAAAAGGGGACATCGTGCAAGCTAGCTGCCCCCGTCATAGTGACGGAGACCTAGTCACAAGCCCCACGCCATCGGTTTGTAGACCCAGCCTCCACGTGAAGTGAAGTTCTCTTGCCCAAGGTGCCGTGGGATTCGATAACAGAAATGTGGAGGGTAAAGTATCTTGGCAACCCTAATCAGAGGAACAAAAATTGAAAAGGGGGGTGCAACACGAAGACTACCCAGGGGGTCACCCATCCTAGTACCACTCTCGGCCAAGAACGCTTAACTACGGAGTTCTGATGGGATCTGGTGCATTAGTGCTGGTATGATCGCACCCGTTATGTTGAGGGCACAATTCCTCTATGTGTTAACGGTTCACAGTCCCAACCTAGAGAGATGGCCCATTCAAAAAGCCCAATGGGCTTAATGACAACCCATCTGCTTCAACAATGAAGCATCCTCGCAAGACGTGATATTGACGCGTTGTAGGGCCCTTTAACGTCCCGCGAGTAAGGTTGTCGTCCTTTTAACAGCTCACGACGTACGATCCGGGATGGAAAAACAGAGCAAAAGAGGAAAAGTGGCCTAAAACTGATAAAAATACTCAATTTTGGGCTCCAAAAAGGGCACAGCGAGCAAGCTAGCAGCCCTCGTCGTAGAGCTCTGAGAGAGATTTGCAATGGTATACTTTGCACCGCGTAACTTCTTACGGATCAAAAGTTATGGGCACCGGAGCGACGGAGACCTGGTCACAAGCCCTACGCCCTCGGTTTGCAGGCCCAGCCTCCACGTGAAGCGAAGTTATCTTGTCCAAGGTGCCGGGGGATTCTATAATAGAAATATGGTTGATAAAGAATGTTGGCAACCCTAACCGGAGCAAAAAAATTTGAAAAGGGGGGTGGTACACGAGGACTTCCCAAGGGGTCACCTGTCCAATTACTACTCTTGCCTAAACAAGCTTAACTTCGGAGTTCTGATAGGATTCAGTGCATTACTGCAGGTATGATCGCACCTATCATGTTGAGGGCATAATTCATTGATGTGTTAACAGTTCACAGTCCCAGCCTAGAGAGATGGCCCATTCAAATGGCCCAATGGGCTTAACGACAACCCATCCGCTTCAATAATCCAGCATCCTCGCAAGACGTGATATCGACGCGTTGTAAGGCCCTCTAATGTCCCGCGAGTAAGGTTGTCGTCCTTTTAACAGCTCACGACGTACGATCCGGGATGGAAAAATAGAGCAAAAGAGGAAAAGTGGTCCGAAACATATGAAAACATTCGATTTTGGGCTCCAAAAATGGTACAGTGAGAAAGCTAACTGCCCCCGTCGTAGAGCTCTCGGATAGCATTTCAATGGTATGATGTGCGCCGCGTAACTCGTTACGGATCAAAAGTAATGGACACCGGAGCGACGGAGACCTGGTCACAAGCCCTACGCCCTAGGTTCGCGGGCCCAGCCTCCACGTCAAGCGAAGTTTCCTTGCCCAAGGTGCCTTGGGATTCGATAATAGAAATGTGGTGGATAAAGTATATTGGCAACCCTAACCGGAGCAAAAAAAATTGAAAAGAGGGGTGCAACCCGAGGACTTCTCAGAGGGTCACCTATCCTTGTACTACTCTTGCCCAAGCACGCTTAACTTCGGAGTTCTGTTCAGAGACGGTGCATTAGTGCTGGTATGATCGCACCCGTCACGTTGAGGGCACAATTCCTTTATGTGTTAACGGTTCACAATCCCAGCCTAGAGAGATGGCCCATTCAAAAGGCCTAATGGGCTTAACGACAACCCATCCGCTTCAACAATGCAGCATCCTCGCAAGACGTTATATCAATGCGTTGTAAGGCCCTATAATGTCCCGCGAGTAAGGTTGCCGTCCTTTTAACAGGTCACGACGTACGATTCGGGACGGAAAAATAGAAAAAAAGAAGAAAAGTGGCCCGAAACTTATGAAAACATTCAATTTTGGGCTCCAAAAACAGGCACAACAAGCAAGCTGGTTGCCCACGTCGTAGAGCTCTCGGAGGGCTTTACAACAATATGTTGTGCGCCGCGTAACTCCTTACAGATCAGAAGTTATGGGCACCGGAGCGACGGAGACCTGGTCACAAGCCCTACGCCATCGGTTTGCGAGCCCAGCCTCCACGTGAAGCAAAGTTGTCTTGCCCAAGTTGTCATGGGATTCAATAATAGAAATGTGGAGGATAAAGTATCTTGGCAACCCTAACCGGAGCAACAAAAATTGAAAAGGGGGGTGCAACACGAGGACTTCCCAGGGGGTCACCCATCCTAGTATTACTCTCGCCCAAGCACGCTTAACTTCGGAGTTCTGATGGGATCCGTTACATTAGTGTTGGTATGATCACACCCGTCATGTTGAGGGCACAATTCGTCTATGTGTTAATGGTTCACAGTCCCAACCTATAGAGATGGCCTATTCAAAAAGCCCAATGGGCTTAACGACAACCCATCTGCTTCAACAACACAGCATCCTCGCAAGACGTGATATTGATTCGTTGTAGGGCCCTCTAATGTCTTGCGAGTAATGTTGTCATCCTTTTAAAAGCTCACGACGTACGATTATGGATGGAAAAACAAAGCAATAGAAGAAAATTGGCCCAAAACTGATGAAAACATTCGATGTGGACTCCAAAAAGGGCACATCAAGCAAGCAAGCTGCCCCCGTTATAGAGCTCTCGGAGAGCTTTGTAACGGAATGCTGTGCGCCGCGTAACTCCTTACGGATAAAAAGTTATGGGCACCGGAGCGACTCAGACCTGGTCACAAGCTCTACGCCATCGGTTTGCGGGCCTAGCCTCCACGTGAAGCGAAGTTGTCTTGCCCAAGGTACCGTGGGATTGAAAAGGGGGGTGCAACACGAGGACTTCCCAGGGGGTCACCCATTCTAGTACTACTCTCGCCCAAGTACGCTTAACTTCTGAGTTCTGATAGGATCCGGTGAATCAGTGCTGGTATGATCGCACCTGTCATGTTGAGGGCGCAATTCCTTTATCTGTTTATAGTTCACAGTCCCAACCTAGCGAGATGGCCCGTACAATTGGCTCAATGGGCTTAACGATAACCCATCTGCTTCAACAACACTGCATCCTCGCAAGACGTGATATCGACGCGTTGTAGGCCCCTCTAATGTCCCGTGAGAAAGGTTGTCATCCTTTTAACAGCTCACGACGTACGATCCGGGATGGAAAAACAGAGCAAAAGAAGAAAAGTGGCCTCAAACTGATTAAAATGTTCGATTTTGGGTTCCAACAAGGGCACAGCATGGAAGCTAGATGCCCCCATCGTAGAGCTCTCGGAGAGCTTTGCAATGGTATGTTGTGCGCCGCGTAATTCCTTACGGATCAAAAGTTATGGGCACCGGAGCGACGGAGACCTGGTCACAAGCCCTACGCCCTCGGTTTGCTGGCTCTACCTCCACGTGAAGCGAAGTTTTCTTGCCCATGGTGCCATGGGATTCGATAATAGAAATGTAGTGGATAAAGTATCTTGGCAACCCTAACCAAAGCAAAAAAAATTGAAAATGGGGGTGCAGCATGAGGACTTCCGAGGGGGTCACCCATCCTAGTACTACTCTCGCCCAAGCACGCTTAACTTAAGAAATCTGATGGGATCCGGTGCATTAGTGCTGGTATGATCGCACCCGTCATGTTGAGGGCACAATTCCTTTATGTGTTAACGGTTCACAGTCCCAACCTAGAGAGATGGCCCATTCAAATGGCCTAATGGGCTTAACGACAACCCATCCGCTTCAACAACGCAGCATCCTCGAAAGATGTGATATCGATGCGTTGTAGGGCCCTCTAATGTCCCTCAAGTAAGGTTGTCGTCCTTTTAACAGCTCACGATGTACGATCCGAGACGGAAAAATAGAGCAAAATAAGAAAAATGGCCCAAAACTGATGAAAACGTTCGATTTTGGGCCCTAAAAATGGGCACAACGAGCAAGCTGGTTTGCCCCGTCGAAGAGCTCTCGGAGAGCTTTTCAACGGTATGCTGTGCGCCGCGTAACTCCTTTCGGATCAAAAGTTATAGGCACTGGAGCTACGGAGACCTGGTCACAAGCCCTACGCCATCGATTTACGGGCCCAGCCTCCACGTGAAGTGAAGTTGTCTTACCCAAGTTGTCGTGGGATTCGATAATAGAAATGTGGAGGATAAAGTATCTTGGCAACCCTAACCGAAGCAACAAAAATTGAAAAGGGGGGTTCAACACGAGGACTGCCCAGGGGGTCACCCATCCTAGTAAAACTCTCACCCAAGCACGCATAACTTCGTAGTTCTGATGGGATCCGGTGCATTCGTGCTTGTATGATCACACCCGTCATGTTGAGGGCACAATTCTATTATGTGATAAGAGTTCACAGTCCCAGCCTAGATAGATAGCCTATTCAAAAGGCGTAATGGGATTAACGACAACCTATCTTCTTCAAGAACATAGCATCCTCGTAAAATGTGATATCGACGCATTGTAGGGCCCTCTAATGTCCCGCGACTAAGGTTTTTGTCCTTTTAACAACTTACGACTTACGATCCGGGATGAAAAAACAGAACAAAAGAAGAAAAGTGGCCTGAAACTGAAGAAAATGTTCGATTTTGGGGTCCAAAAATGGGCACAGCGAGCAAGCTGGCTGCCCCCGTCGTAGAGCACTCAGAGAGCTTCGCAACGGTATTCTGAGCGCCACGTAACTCCTTACGGATCAACAGTTATGGGCACCGGTGCGACGGAGACCTGGTCAAAAACGCTACGCCCTCGGTTTGTGGGCCCAGCCTCTACATGACTTGTAGTTGTCTTGTCCAAGGTGCCTTGGGTTTCGATAATTGAAATGTGGTGGATAAAGTATCTTGGCCACTTTAACAGGAGCAAAAAAAATTGAAAAAAGGGATGCAACATGAGGACTTCCCAGGGGGTCACCCACCCTAGAACTACTCTCGTCCAAGCACACTTAACTTCGGAAATCTTATGGGATCCGGTGCATTAGTGCTGGTATGATTGCACCCGTCATGTTGAGGGCACAATTCCTTTATGTGTTAACGGTTCATAGTCCCAGTCTAGTGAGATAGCCCATTCAAAAGGCCCAATGGGCTTAATGACAACCCATCATCTTCAACAACGTAGCATCCTCGCAAGACATGATATCGACGCGTTGTAGGGCCCTCTAATGTCCCGCGAGTAAGGTTGTCGTCCTTTTAACAGCTCACGACGTACGATCCGGGATGAAAAAACATAGCAAAAGAAGAAAAGTGGCCTGAAACTGATGAAAACGTTCAATTTTGGTCTCCAAAAAGGGCACAACGAGCAAGTTGGCTGCCCCCGTCATAGATCACCCGGAGAGCTTCGCAACGGTTTGCTGTGCGCTGCGTAACTCCTTACGAATCAAAAGTTATGGGCACCGGAACGACGGAGACCTGGACACAAGCTCTACGTCCTGGGTTTGTTGGCCCAACCTCCATGTGAAGCGAAGTTATCTTGCCCAAGGTGCCGTGGGATTCGATTATAGAAATGTGGTGGACAAAGTATCTTGGCAACCCTAACCAGAGCAAACAAATTTGAAAAGGGGCGTGCAACACAAGGACTTCCAGGGGGTCACCCATCCTAGTACTATTCTCGCCCAAGCACGTTTAACTTCAGGGTTCTGATGGGATCCGATGCATTAGTGCTGGTATGATCGCACTAGTCATGTTGAGGGCACAATTCTTTTATGTGTTAACGGTTCACAGTCCCAGCCTTGAGAGATGGCCCATTCAAAAGGCCCAATGGGCTTAACGACAACCTATCTGCTTCAACAATGCAGCATCCTCGCAAGACGTGATATCGACGCGTTGTAGGGTCCTCTAATGTCCTGCTAGTAAGGTTATCGTCCTTTTAACAGCTCACAATGTACAATCCGGGATGGAAAAACATAGGAAAAGAAGAAAAGAAGAAAAGTGGCCCGAAACTGATCAAAATGTTCAATTTTGGGCTCCAAAAAGGGCAAAGTGAGCAAGTTTGGTGCCCCCATCGTAGAGCTCTCGGAGAGCTTTGCAAAGGTATGATGTGCGCCGTGTAACTCTATACGGATCAAAAGTTATGGGCACCGGAGCGAGAGAGACCTGGTCACAAGCCCCACGCCTTCGGTTTACGGGCCCAGCCTCCACATGAAGCAAATTTTTCTTGTCCAAGGTGCCGTGGGATTCGATAATAGAAATATGGTGGATGAAGTATCCTGGCAACCCTAACCGGAGCAAAAAAAATTGAAAAGGGGGGTATAACACGAAGAATTCCCACGGGGTCACCCATCCTAGTACTGCTCTCGCCCAAGCACGCTTAACTTCGGAGTTCTGATGGGATCCAGTGTATTAGTGCTGGTGTGATTGCAACTGTCATGTTGAGGGCACAATTCCTTTATGTGTTACCGGTTCACATGCCCAGCCTATCGAGATGGCCCATTGCCCAATGGGCTTAACGACAAGCCATCCGCTTCAACAACGCTGCATCCTCGCAAGACGTGATATCAATGCGTTGTAAGGCCCTCTAATGTCCTGTGAGTAAGGTTGTCGTCCTTTTAACTGGTCACGACGTACGATCCGGGACGGAAAAATAAAGCAAAAGAAGAAAAGTGGCCCGAAACTGATAAAAAAGTTTGATTTAGGGCTCCAACAATGGGCACAACGAGCAAGCTGGTTGCCCCCGTCGTAGAGCTCTCGGAGAGCTTTGCAACGGTATGCTGTGCGCCGCGTAACTCCTTACGGATCACAATTTATGGGCACCGGAGCGACGGAGACTTGGTCACAAGCCCCACGCCATCGGTTTGCGGGCCCAGCCTCCATGTGAAGCGAAGTTGTCTTGCCCAAGGTGCCGTAGGATTCGATAATAGGAATGTGGAGGATAAAGTATCTTGCCAACCCCAACCGGTGGAACAAAAATTGAAAAGGGGTGTGCAACAGGAGGACTTCCCACGGGGTCACCCATCCTAGTACTACTCTCGCCCAAGCACACTTAACTTCAGAGTTCTGATGGGATCCGGTGCATTAGTGCTGGATGATCACACTCGTCATGTTGAGGGCACAATTCCTTTATGTGTTAACGGTTCACAGTCCCAGCCTAGAAAGATGGCCTATTCAAAAGGCCCAATGGGATTAACGACAACCCATCTGCTTCAACAACGTAGCATCCTCGCAAGACGTGACATCGACGCATTGTAGGGCCCTCTAATGTCCCGCGAGTAAGGTTGTCGTCCTTTTAACAGCTCACGACGTACGATACGGGATGGAAAAATAGAGCAAAAGAAGAAAAGTGACCCAAAACTGATGAAAACGTTCGATTTTGGGCTCCAAAAAAGGCACAGCGAGCAAGTTGGCTGCCCCCGTCGTAGAGCTCTCGGAGTGCTTTGCAACGGTATGTTGTGCGCCACGAAACTCCTTACAGATCAAAAGTTATGGGCACCGAAACGACGGAGACCTGGTCACAAGCCCTGCGCCCTCGGTTTGCCGGCCCAGCTTCCTCAGGAAGCGAAGTTGTCTTGCCCAAGGTGCAGTGGGATTCGATAATAGAAATGTGGTGGATAAAGTATCCTGGGAACTCTAACCGGAGCAAAAAAAATTGAAAAGGGGGGTGCAACACGAGCACTTCCCAGGGGGTCACCCCTCCTAGTACTACCTCGCCCAAGCACGCTTAACTTCGGAGTTCTGATGGGATTCGGTGCCTGAGTGCTGGTATGATGGCACCCGTCATGGAGAGGGCACATTTCCTTCATGTGTTAACGCTTCATAGTCCCAGCATAGAGAGCTGGCCCATTCAAAAGCCCAATGGGCTTAACGACAACCCATCTGCTTCAACAACGCAGCATCCTCGCAAGACGTGATATCGACGCGTTTTAGGGCCCTCTAATATCCCGCGAGTAAGGTTGTCATCCTTTTAACAACTCACGACTTACCATCCCCGATCGAAAAATAGAGCAAAAGAAGAAAAGTGGCCGAAAACTGATGAAAATGTTCGATTTTAGGCTCCAAAAAGGGTACAGCAAGCAAGTTGGATGCCCCCGTCGTAGAGCTCTCGGAGAGATTTGCAACGGTATGCTGTGCGCCGCGTAACTCCTTACGGATCGAAAGTTATGGGCATCGGAGCGACGGAAACCTGGTCACAAGCCCTACACCCTCAGTTTGCCGGCCCAGCCTCCACGTGAAGCGAAGTTGTCTTGCCCAAGGTGCTGTGGGATTCGATAATAGAAATGTGGTGGATAAAGTATCTTGACAACCCTAACCGGGGCATTAAAAATTGAAAAGGGGGGTACAACACGAGGACTTCCCAAGGGGTTACCCATCCTAGTACTACTCTCGCCCAAGCACGCTTAACTTCTGAGTTCTGATGGGATCCGGTGCATTAGTGCTGGTATGATCGCACCCGTCATGTTGAGGGCACAATTCCTTTATGTGTTAACGGTTCACTGTCCCAGCCTAGAGAGATGACCCATTCAAAAGGCCCAATAGGCTTAACGACAACCTATCTGCTTCAACAACGTAGCATCCTCGCAAGACGTGGTATCGACGCATTGTAGGACCCTCTAATATCCCGCGAGTAAGTTTGTCCTCCTTTTAACAGCTTACGACGTATGATCCGGGACGAAAAAATAGAGCAAATGAAGAAAAGTGGCCCAAAACTGATGAAAACGTTAGATTTTGGTCTCCAAAAATGGGCATAGCGAGCAAGCTGGATGCCCCCGTAGTAGAGCTCTCAGAGAGCTTTGCAACGGTATGCTGTGCGCCGCAAAACTCCTTACGAATCAAAAGTTATGGGCACCGGAGCGACGGAGACCTGGTCACAAGCTCTACGCGCTCGGTTTTGCCGGCCCAGCCTCCACGTGAAGCGAAGTTGGTTGGCCCAAGGTGCCGTGGGATTCGATAATAGAAATGTGGTGGATAAAGTATCTTGGCAACCCTAACCGGAGCAAAAAAAATTGAAAAGGGTGGTGCAACACGAGGACTTCCCAAGGGGTCACCTATCCTAGTACTACTCTCGCCCAAGCACGCTTAACTTTGGAGTTCTGATGGGATCCGGTGCATTAGTGATGGTATGATCGCACCCGTCATGTTTAGGGCACAATTCCTTTATGTGTTAATGGTTCACAGTCCCAGCCTAGAGAGATGGCACATTCTGAAGGCCCAATGGGCTTAACGACAACCCATCTGCTTCAACAATGCAGCATCCTCGCAAGGCCTGATATCGACAGGTTGTAGGGCCCTCTAATGTCCCGCGAGTAAGGTTGTCGTCCTTTTAACAGCTCACGAAGTACGATCCGGGATGAAAAAATAGAGCAAAGTTAGAAAATTGGTCCGAAACTGATGAAAACGTCGATTTTGGGCTCCCAAAGCGGGCATAGCCATCAAGCTGCTGCCTCCATCGTAGAGCTCTCGGAGAGATTTGCAACGGTATGCTGTGAGCTGCGTAACTTCTTACGAATCAAAAGTTATGGGCACCGGAGCGACGGAGACCTGGTCATAAGCCCTACGCCCTCGGTTTGCTAGCCCAGCCTCCACATGAAGCGAAGTTGTCTTGCCCAAGGTGCCGTGGGATTCGATAATAGAAATGTGGTGGATAAAGTATCTTGGCAATCCTAACCGGTGCAAAAAAAATTGAAAAGGGTGGTGCAACACGAGGACATCCCAAGGGGTCATCCATCCTAGTACTACTTTCGCCCAAGCACGCTTAACTTCGGAGTTCTGATGGGATCCGGTTCATTATCGCACCTGTCATGTTGAGGGCACAATTCCTGCATGTGTTAACGGTTCACAGTCCCAGCCTAGAGAGATGGCCCATTCAGAATGCCCAATGTGCTTAACGACAACCCATTCTCTTCAACAACGAAGCATCCTTGCAGGACGTGATATCGACGCGTTGTAGGGCCCTCTAATGTCCCGCGAGTAAAGTTGTCATTGTGAAACCCCACTTTTCTATCTTATCTCGTTTTGCGTGCTTTATCTCGTTTTACGTAAATTAACCTGTTTATGTGCTATGTGACTTAGAATGTGGTAATTTTAGTATCAATACTCCTAGAACATGCTAAATGTGCATTCATGAAATTTTCATAAAAAACGGAGTCATAAATTTTATTGTCGATTTTCAGTGAATAGAGTTTTCGAAACACGTCCGCTAAATTTTTGAAATTGGTCTTTTTAACCCTTCTAGACCTAGTCCACGGACTTTAATAGACCTGTGTTTGATTAAAACAATTTTAAAATCGGCTTAGGAATTTATTAGGGTTTTTACATCGACTTTTGCGAAAATCGAGTTTTAAGCCGACTCAGGTGAAATTGTTCGATTGTAAAACTTCTTGTCACCTAAAAATAACCTACTTGAGCTATCTTGGGTGTTGAATAATTGTTTTGAACTTTGGTGATCAATAAAATGCATTTAAAGTCAAGAAAACACTAAAAATACTAAGTTAAACCAACTTTGACTTTCATTAAATGTTGACTTTCATGCATATATCACCAACACACACAAGCAAAGCACAAAAACACCTTCATTTTCACACACATTACCGAGAGGAAGAAGGGAGAAAAGAGAAAAGAGTTTTCAAGGTTTTCAAAGCAATTTTTCAAAGAAAAACCTAGTTTTTGTCCATAGAACTTCGTGCTGAGTTGGATTTCGTTTGTTGGGCACGCATTCCTGGGCTTTTATCGCATCAAAGGTGAGAGAAAAATTCTGGATCTCAAAACTCATTTTTATGTTTTTGATCATAACTGCATTTTGAACTGTTAGAATGCTAATCTAATATTAGATTATTGCTCCATGCATGCTAGGAATCGTTTATGTGTATTACAATGAGATTTGGGCCATTGTAGCGAAATTATTTATTTTCGGGTATTTAAAGTTGATAGAATGGCTTTTTTGAGGATTATTTTGAGTTGTTGTGGTTGGAATCGATTGCTGTCAATTTTTTAAAATTTGTTAATTATGTGGTAACCCCGTTAGAATGCCGAATTTTCGATTACGATGTTTGGGTGAAAATCCAGAAATTTCAGCCTAGGTGCCTTGAGGTTTTAGGGTTGTTGGGCTTGATTTTGAGGTGTCTTGGTTGGTTTCCGAGAGGGCTAATGTAGTTGATCGAGTGGGTGAGTGTTTGAAACTGATTTGGGGTTGTTTGGATTAGTAGAATGTAAGATATGATTATTTGAAGTTTAGGTTATCTTTCTTTAAATTATTGAATTGAGCCTTAGTTGATCAGGTGTGGTTTGAGTGATTGAATGGTGAGTTGTTGATGGGTAAACTAGGGTTTGATTGTGTGTTTAATGCATGTTCGGTTGGATGGCCTACTTTGTCATCTAACTTAGTTATTTGTTGTTAAATTGATTATTGATGTTATTATGATGATAATATGATTATTGATGATGATTGATGATTATTGATTGATGATTGATGCCGGGAGGTAGGCAGTTCTGCTAGACTATCCTCCTGTGAATGATTGATGTTTATTATTATTGTTGAGTCTTTGGTATGTGTGTGCCACCTCTCGGGCAGCATCGGGCTGTTGGGTTGATAACAGTATGACTACCAGAGACTGCGTCCAGCTCGCATGACGGAGGTGTCATGGAGGGAGAGGTTATTGGGGTACCTCGGGTGCGTGAGTTTATGAGAGTCACAAGAAGGCTATTATGATCGTGAGGGTGATTGGAGCTACACCAACTAGTGTATCCTTTATTGAATGGTCATTATAGATTATGTGATGATAGTATTATTGATGTTATTGTGTGTTTACTTGCTCAAAGGATTAAATCCAAGGAGCATAGTGAATACTGTAGAGATCTATCGGATCCTCACTGGGCTTATTTTATATAAGCTCACTCTCTATTATTGCATGCCTACAGGTGTACTTTCGCAGGATTACGGGTACGTGCCTCCTGAAGAGGAGAATGTGGAAAATGTGCCTTACGTGGATGAGT
Organism: Ehretia macrophylla; assembly: GCA_037974665.1. Classification (NCBI taxonomy): domain Eukaryota; kingdom Viridiplantae; phylum Streptophyta; class Magnoliopsida; order Boraginales; family Ehretiaceae; genus Ehretia; species Ehretia macrophylla. The sequence goes on along the minus strand of CM075770.1, from coordinate 80,257,025 downwards.
CTTATGTTCCGGAGTCTTATCCTTGATGTTGTATTGTTTTACTATCTTGTAAATTAACTTAGTAGACTTTTATATGCTTTGTAGTTCATAATGTAAAAGATGTTGAAAAGATAATGAATTAGTTGATGTTGTCTTAGTAGCCTTCCTTTGGTTTATGATTAGGTTGCTAGGTTGGCACAATATGATTTTGTAGTGTATATTAAGGTTCATGTATTATGTTGGAACGGAGGCATATAACGAGGAATGTCATATTATGATGTATGTTGTTATGTTATTGAGAAGTTGTTTGTTGTACGATTTATGGAGTTGATGTATGATGTTCCTATAGAGGTTGGTTTAGAGCCTCGTATCCTATTCACTATCGTTATACTACCGAAATTCCGTTGCGTCCTGACTGATCGTAGGTGGGGTCGAGTTGGGGCATGACAGTCGTCATTTTAATAGCACACGACGTACGATACGGGATGGAAAAATAGAGCAAAAGAAGAAAAGTGGCGCAAAACTGATGAAAATGTTTGATTTTGGGCTCCAAAAATGGGTACAGCGAGCAAGCTGGCTACCTCCGTCGTAAAGCTCTTGGAGAGCTTTGCAACGATATGTTGTGCGCCGCGAAACTCCTTACGAATCAAAAGTTATGGTCACCGGAGCGACGGAGACCTGGTCACAAGACCTACATCCCCGGTTTGCCGGCCCAGCCTCCATGTGAAGCGAAGTTGTTTGGCCCAAGGTGCCATGGAATTCGATAATAGAAATGTGGTGGATAAAGTATCTTGGCAACCCTAACAAGAGCAAAAAAAATTGAAAAGGGGCGTGCAACACGAGGACTTCCCAGGGGGTCACCCATCCTAATACTACTCTCGCCCAAGCACGCTTAACTTCGGAGTTCTGATGGCATCCGGTGGATTAGTGCTGGTATGATCGCACCCGGCATGTTGAGGGCACAAGTCCTTTATCTAGGAACGGTTCACAGTCCCAACCTAGAGAGATGGCCCATTCAAAAGGCCCATTGGGCTTAACGACAACCCATCGGCTTCAACAACGCAGCATCCTCGCAAGACGTGATATCGACACCTTGTAGGGCCCTCCAATGTCCCGCGAGTAAGTTTGTCGTCCTTTTAACCGCTCACGATATACGATCCGGGACGGAAAAACAGAGCAAAAGAAGAAATGTGGCCTGAAACTGATGAAAACATTCGATTTTGGGCTCCAAAAAGGGCACAGTGAGCAAGTTGGCTGCCCTCGTCGTAGAGCTCTCGGAGAGCTTTGCAACGGTATGCTGTGCTCCGCGAAACTCCTTACGGATCAAAAGTTATGGGCACCGAAGTGACGGAGACCTGGTCACAAGCCCTATGCCCTAGGTTTGCCAGCCCAGCATCCATGTGAAGCGAAGTTGTTTGGCCCAAGGTGCTGTGGGATTCGATAATAGAAATGTGGTGGATAAAGTATCTTGGCAACCCTAACCGGAGCAAAAAAAATTAAAAAAGGGGGGTACATCACGAGGACTTTTCAGGGGGTCACCCATCCTAGTACTACTCTCGCCCAGGCACGCTCAACTTCGGAGTTCTTATGGGATCAGGTGCATTAGTGCTGGTATGATCCCACCCATCATGTCGGGGGCACAATTACTTCTTGTGTAAACGGTTCACAGTCCCCGCCTAGAGAGATGGCCCATTCAAAAGGTCCAATGGGCTTAGCGACAACCCAACTGCTTCAACAACGCAGCATCCTCGCAAGACATGATATCGACGCCTTGTAAGGTTCTCTAATGTCCTGCGAGTATGTTTGTCGTCCTTTTAACTGCTCACGACGTACGATCCGGGACGGAAAAACAGAGCAAAAGAAGAAATGGGGGCCAAAACTGATGCAAACGTTCGATTTTAGGCATAAAAAATGGGCTTAGCGAGCAAGCTGGCTGCCCCCATTGTAGAGCTCTCGGAGAGCTTTCCAACAGTATGATGTGCGGCGCGTAACTCCTTACGGATCAAAAGTTATGGGCATCGGAGCGACGGAGACCTGGTCACAAGCCCTACGCCCTCGGTTTGCCGGCCCAGCCTCCACGTGAAGCGAAGTTGTCTTGCCCAAGGTGCCGTGGGATTCGATAATAGAAATGTGGTGAATAAAGTATCTTGGCAACCCGAACCGGAGAAAAAAAAATTGAAAAGGGGGGTGCAACACGAAGAATTCCCAGGGGGTCACCCAACCTAGTACTACTCTCGCCCAAGCATGCTTAACTTCGGAGTTCTTATGGGATCCGGTGCATTAGTTCTAGTACGATCGCACCCGTCATCTTGAGGGCACAATTCCTTTATATGTTAACGGTTCACAGTCCCAGCCTAGAGAAATGGCCCATTTAGAAGGCCCAATGGGCTTAAAGACAACCCATCCACTTCAACATCGCAGCATCCTTGCAAGACGTGATATCGACGGGTTGTAGGGCCCTCTAATGTCCCGCGAGTAAGGTTGTCATCCTTTTAACAGCTCACGACGTACGATCTGGGAGGGAAAAACAGAGCAAAAGAAGAAAAGTGGCTAGAAACTGATGAAAACGTTCGATTTTGGGCTCCAAAATTGGGCGGAGCAAGCAAGCTAGCTGCCTCCGCCGTAGAGCTCTCGGAGAGCTTTGCAGCGGTATGCAGTGCACTGCGTAACACCTTACGGATCAAAAGTTATAGGCACCGTAGCGACGGAGACCTGGTCACAAGCCTTACGCCCTCGGTTAGTTGGCCTAGCCTCCACGTGAAGCGAAGTTGTCTTGCCCAAGGTGCCGTGGGATTCGATAATAGAAATGTGGTGGATAAAGTATTTTGGCAACCCTAACTGGAGCAAAAAAAATTTAAAAGGGTGGGGCAACACGAGGCCTTCCGAAGGGGTCACCCATCCTAGTACTACTCTCGCCCAAGCATGCTTAACTTCGGAGTTCTGATGGGATCCGGTGCATTAGTACTGGAATGATCGCAGCCGTCATGTTGAGGGCACAATTTCTTTATATGTTAACGGTTCACAGTCCCAGCCTAGAGAGATGGCCCATTCAGAAGGCCCAATGAGCTTAACGACAACCCATCCACTACAACAACGCAGCATCCTCGCAGGACGTGATATCGACGCGTTGTAGGGCCCTCTAATGTCCCGCGAGTAAGGTTGTCATCCTTTTAACAGCTCACGACGTACGATTCGGGATGAAAACAGAGCAAAAGAGGAAAAGTGACCCGAAACTGATGAAACCGTTCAATTTTGGGCTCCCAGAACGGGCACAGCAGGTAAGCTAGTTGCTTCCGTCGTAGAGCTCTCGGAGAGCTTTGCAACGGTATGCTGTGAGTCGCGTAACTCCTTACGGGTCAAAAGTTATGGGCACCGGAGCGACGGAGGCCTGGTCACAAGCCCTGCACCCTCGGTTTGCTGGCCCAGCCTACACGTGAAGCGAAGTTGTCTTGCCCAAGGTGCCGTGGGATTCGATAAAAGAAATGTGGTGGATAAAGTCTCTTGGCAACCCTAACCGGAGCAAAAAAGATTGAAAAGGGTGGGGCAACACGAGGAATTCCCAGGGGGTCACCCATCCTAGTACTACTTCCGCCCAAGCACGCTTAACTTCAGAGTTCTGATGGGATCCAGTGCATTGGTGCTGGTATGATCACACCTGTCATGTTGAGGGCACAATTCCTTTATGTGTTAACGGTTCACAGTCCCAGCCTAGAGAGATGGCCCATTCAGAAGGCCCAATAGGCTTAATGACAACCCATCCGTTTCAACAATGTAGCATCCTTGCAAGACGTGATATCGACAGGTTGTAGGGTCCTCTAATGTCCCGCGAGTAAGGTTGTTGTCCTTTTAACAGCACACGACGTACGATTCGGGACGAAAAAACATTGCAAAAGAAGAAAAGTGGCCCGAAACTGATGAAAACATTCGATTTTGGGCTCAAAAAAGGGTACAGCGAGCAAGCTGGCTGCCTCCGTCGTAGAGTTCTCGGAGTGCTTTCCAACAGTATGCTGTGCACCGCATAACTTCTTACGGATCAAAAGTTTTGGGAACCGGGGCGACGGAGACCTGGTCACAAGCCCTACGCCCTCAGTTTGCAGGCCCAGCCTCCACGTGAAGCGAAGTTGTCTTGCCTAAGTTGCTGTGGGATTCGATAATAGAAATGTGGTGGATAAAGTATCTTGGCAACCCCAACTGGAGCAAAAAGAATTGAAAAGGGGGGTGCAACACGAGGACTTCCCAGGGGGTCACCCATCCTTGTACTACTCTCGCCCAAGCTGGCATAACTTCGGAGTTCTGATGGGATCCGGTGCATTAGTGATGGTATGATCGCACCCGTCATGTTGAGGGCACAATTCCTTTATATGTTAATGGTTCACAGTCCCAGGCTAGAGAGATGGCCCATTCAGAAGGCCCAATGGGCTTAACAATAACCCATCTGCTTCAACAACGCAGCATCCTTGCAAGACGTGATATCGACAGGTTGTAGGGTCCTCTAATGTCCCGCGAGTAAGGTTGTTGTCCTTTTAACAGCACACGACGTACGATTCGGGACGAAAAAATAGAGCAAAAGAAGAAATGTGGCCCGAAACTGCTGAAATCATTCGATTTCGTGCTCCAAAAATGGGCACAACGAATAAGCTCGCTGGCCTCATCGTAGAGCTCTCGGAGAGCTTTGCAACGGTATGCTGTGCGCCGCGTAACTCTTTACATATCAAAAGTTATGGGCACTAGAGCGACGGAGACCTGGTCACATGCCCTACGCCCTCAGTTTGCTGGCCCAGCCCACACGTGGAGCGAATTTGTCTTGCCCAAGGTGCCGTGGGATTCGATAATAGAAATGTGGTGGATAAAGTATCTTAGCAACCCTAACCGGAGCAAAAAAAATTGACAAGGGGGGTGCAACAGAACGACTCCCCAGGGGGCCACCCATCCTAGTACTACTCTCGCCCAAGCACGCTTAACTTCAGAGTTCTGATGGGATCCAGTGCATTAGTGCCAGTATCATCACACCCGTCAAGTAGAGGGCACAATCTTTTATTTGTTAACGGTTCACAGTCCAAACTTAGAGAGATGACCTATTCAGAAGTCCCAATGGGCCTAATGACAACCCATCCGTTTCAACAACGCAGCATCCTCGCAAGACGTGATATCGACGCCTTGTAGGGCCCTCTAATGTCCCACGAGTGAGGTTGTCGTCCTTTTAACCAATCACAACTTACGATCTGGGAAGGAAAAATAGTGCAAAAGAAGAAAAGTGGCTCGAAACTGATAAAAACATTCAATTTTGTGCTCAAAAAATGGGCACAACGAGCAAGCTTGCTACACTCGTCGTAAAGCTGTCAGAGAGCTTTGCAACGGTATGCTGTGCGACTCGAATCTCCTTACGGATCAAAAGTTATGGGCACCGGAGTAACGGGGACCTGGTCACAAGCCCTACGCCCGGAGTTTGCCGGCCCAGCCTCCACGAAAAGCGAAGTTGTTTGGCCCAAGGTGCCGTGGGATTCGATAATAGAAATGTGGTGGATAAAGTATCTTGGCAACCCTAACAGGAACAAAAAAAATTGAAAAGAGGGGTGCAACACGAGAACTTCCCTGAGGGTCACCCATCCTATTAATACTCTCGCCCAAGCACCCTCAACTTCGGAGTTCTGATGGGATTCGATGCATTAGTGCTGGTATGATCGCACCCGTCATGTTGAGGGCACAATTCCTTTATTTGTTAACGGTTCACAGTCCCATCCTAGAGAGAAGGCCCATTCAAAAGGCCCAATAGGCTTAACGACAACCCAACTGCTTCAACAACGGAGCATCCTCGCTAGACGTGATATCGACGCCTTGTAGGGCCCTCTAATGTCATGCGAGTAAGGTTGTCGTCCTTTTGACTGCTCATGACATACGATCCGGGACGAAAAAATAGAGCAAAAGAAGAAATGTGGCCCGAAACTGATGAAAACGTTCGATTTTGGGCTCCAAAAACGGGCGCAGCGAGCAAGCTGGCTGCCCTCATCGTAGAGCTCTTGGAGAGATTTGCAACGGTAAGTTGTGCGACGCGAAACTCCTTACTGATCAAAAGTTATGGGCACCGAAGTAACGGAGACGTGGTCACAAGTCCTACGCCCTGGGTTTGCCGACCCAGCCTCCACGTGAAGCGAAGTTGTTTGGCCCAAGGTGCCGTGGGATTCGATAATAGTAATGTGGTGGATAAAGTATCTTGGCAACCCTAACCGGAGCAAAAAAAATTGAAAAGGGTGGTGCAACACGAGGACTTCCCAGGGGGTCACCCATCCTAGTACTACTCTCGCCCAAGCTCGATTAACTTCGTAGTTCTAATGGGATCCGGTGCATTAGTGCTGGTATGATCGCACCCGTCATGTTCAGGGCACAATTGCTTTATGTGTTAACAGTTCACAGTCCCAACCTAGAGAGATGGCCCATTCAGAAGGCCCATTGGGCTTAACAACAACCTATCCGCTTCAAACACGCAGCATCCTCGCAAGATGTGATATCCACGCGTTGTAGGGCCCTCAAATGTCCCGCAAGTAAGGTTGACATACTTTTAACAGCTCACGACTTACGATCCGGGACGGAAAAACAGTGCACAAGAAGAAAATTGGCACGAAATTGAAGAAAACATTCGATTTTGGGCTCCAAAAAGGGTACAGCGAGCAAGCTAGTTGCCCCCGTCGTAGAGCTTTCGAAGAGCTTTGCAACGGTATGTTGTGCGCCGTGTAACTCCTTACGGATCAAAAGTTATGGGCACCGGAGTAACGGACACCTAGTCATAAGCCCTACGCCCTCGGTTTGCGGGCCCAGCCTCCACGTGAAGCGAAGTTGTCTTACCCAAGGTACCGTGGGATTCAATAATAGAAATATGGTGGATAAAGTATCTTGGCAACCCTAACCGGGGCACAAAAATTGAAAATAGGGGGCAACACGAGGACTTCCCAGGGGGTCACCCATCCTAGTACTACTCTCGCCCAAGTACGCTTAACTTCGGAGTTCTGATGGGATCCGGTGAATTAGTGCTGGCATGATCACACCCGTCATGTTGAGGACACAATTCCTATATGTGTTAACGGTTCACAGTCCCAACCTAGAGAAATGACCTATTCAGAAGGCCCAATGGGACTTACGACAACCCATCCGCTTCAACAACGCAGCATCCTCTCAAGACGTGATATCGATGTGTTGTAGGGCCCTCTAATGTCCCGCAAGTAAGGTTGTCATCCTTTTAACGGCTCACGACGTACGATCAGGGATGAAAAAATAGAGTAATAGAAGAAAAGTGGCACAAAACTGATGAAAATGTTCGATTTTGGGCTCTGAAAATCAGCGCAGCCAAGCTAGATTGTTGCCCCCGTCGTTGAGCTCTCGGAGTGCTTTGCAACAGTATGTTGTGCGCCGCGTAACTCTTTACGTATCAAAAGTTATGGGCACTAGAGCGACGGAGACCTGGTCACATGCCCTACGCCCTCAGTTTGCTGGCCCAGCGCACACGTGGAGCAAAGTTGTCTTGCCCAAGGTGCCGTAGGATTCGATAATAGAAATGTGGTGGATAAAGTATCTTGGCAACCCTAATCGGAGCAAAATAAAATTGAAAAGGGGGTGCAACATGATGACTTCCCAGGGGGTCACCCATCCTAGTACTACTCTTGCCCAAGCACGCTTAACTTCGGAGTTCTGATGGGATCCGGTGCATTAGTGCCAGTATCATCACACCCATCAAGTAGAGGGCACAATTCTTTTATGTGTTAACGGTTCACAGTCCAAACTTAGAGAGATGGCCCATTCAGAAGTCCCAATGGGCCTAACGACAACCCATCCACTTCAACAACGCAACATCCTCGCAAGACGTGATATCGACGCGTTGTAGGGCCCTCTAATGTCCCGCGAGTAAGGTTGTCATCCTTTTAACAGCTTACGACGTACGATCCGGAACGAAAAAATAGAGTAAAAGAAGAAAAGTGGCCCAAAATTGATGAAAATGTTCGATTTTGGGCTCTGAAAATAGGCGCAGCCAAGCAAGCTTGCTGCCCCCGTCGTTGAGCTCTCGGAGAGCTTTGCAACGGTATGTTGTGCGCCGCGTAACTCCTTACGGATCAAAAGTTATGGGCACTAGAGTGACGGAGACCTGGTCACAAGCCCTACGCCCTCGATTTGCTGGCCCAGCCTCCACGTGAAGCGAAGTTGTCTTGCCCAAGGTGCTGTGGGATTCGATAATAGAAATGTGGTGGATAAAGTATCTTGGCATCCGTAACCAGAGCAAAAAAAAATTGAAAAGGGGGTACAACACGAGGGCTTCCCAGGGGTTCAGCCATCCTAGTACTACTCTCGTCCAAGCACGCTTAACTCCAGAGTTCTGATGGGATGCGGTGCATTAGTACTGGTATGATCGTACCCGTCATAATAAGGGCACAATTCCTTTATGTGTTAACGGTTGACAGTCCCAGCCATGAGAGATGGCCTATTCAAAAGGCCCAATGGGCTTAACGACAACCCATCTGCTTCAACAACGTAGCATCCTCGCAAGACGTGATATCGACGCCTTGTAGGGCCCTCTAATGTCCTGCGAGTAAGTTTGTCGTCCTTTTAACCGCTCACGAAGTACGATCCGGGATGGAAAAACAGAGCATAAGAAGAAATGTGGCCCAAAACTGATGAAATCGTTCGATTTTGGACTCAAAAAACAGGCACAGCGAGCAAGCTGGCTGCCCCCGTCGTAGAGCTCTCGGAGAGCTTTGCAACAGTATGTTGTGCGCCGCGTAACTCCTTACAGATCAAAAGTTATGGGCACCGGAGAGACAGAGACCTGGTCACAAGCCCTACGCCCTCGGTTTGCGGGCCCAGCCTCCACGTGAAGCGAAGTTGTCTTGCCCAAGGTGCCATGGGATTCGATAATAGAAATGTGGTGGATAAAGTATATTGGCATCCCTAACCGGAGCAAAAAATATTGAAAAGGGGCGTGCAACACGAGAACTTCCCAACGGGGTCACCTATCCTTGTACTATTCTCGCCCAAGCAGGCTTAACTTCGAAGTTCTGATGGGATGCGGTGCATTAGTGCTGGTACGATCGCACCCGTCATGTTGAGGGCACAATTCCTTTATGTGTTAATGGTTCACAGTCCTAGCCTAGAGAGATGGCCCATTCAGAAGGCCCAATGGGCTTAACAACAACCCATCAGCTTCAAAAATGCAGCATCCTTGCAAGACGTGATATCGACAGGTGTTAGGGGCCTCTAATGTCCAGCGAGTAAGGTTGTCGTCCTTTTAACAACTCACGACGTACGATCCGAGACGGAAAAACAGAGCAAAAGAATATAATTGGTTTGAAACTGATGAAAACATTCGATTTTGGGCTCCAAAAATGGGCAAAAGCGAGCAAGCTAGCTACCTCTATCGTAAAGCTCTCGGAGAGCTTTGCAACGGTATGTTGTGAGCCGCGTAACTCCTTAAGGATCAAAAGTTATGGGCACCGGAGCGACGGAGACCTGGTCACAAGCCCTACGCCCTCGGTTTGCTAGCCCAGCCTCCACATGAAGCGAAGTTGTCTTTCCCAAGGTGCCGTGGGATTCAATAATAGAAATGTGGTGGATAAAGTAACTTGGCAACCTAACCGGAGCAAAAAAAATTGAAAAGGCTGGTGCAACACGAGGACTTCCCAAGGGGTTACCCATCCTAGTACTACTATCGCCCAAGCACGCTTAACTTTGAAGTTCTAATGGGATCCAGTGTATTAGTGTTGGTATGATTGCACCCGTCGTATTGATGGCACAATTCCTTTATGTGTTAACGGTTCACAGTCCCAGCCTAGAGAGATAGCCTAAACTAATGAAAACGTTCGATTTTGGGCTCCAAATATGGGCACAGCGAGCAAGGTGGCTGACCCTGTCATAGAGCTCTCGTAGAGCTTTGCAACAGTATGTTATGCGCCGCGAAACTCCTTACGGATCAAAAGTTATGGTCACCGGAGCGACGGAGACTTGGTCACAAGCCCTACGCCCTTGGTTTGCCGGCCCAGCCTCCACGTGAAGCGAAGTTGTTTGGCCCAAGGTGCCGTGGGATTCGATAATAGAAATGTGGTGGATAGAGTATCTTGGCAACCCTAACCGGAGAACAAAAAATTGAAAAGGGGGGTGCAACACGAGAACTTCCCAAGGGGTCACCCATCCTAATACTACTCTCTCCCAAGCTCGCTTAACTTCAGAGTTCTGATGGGATCCGATGCATTAGTGCTGGTATGATTGCACCCGTCATGTTGATGGAACAATTCCTTTATGTATTAACGATTCACAGTCCCAACCTGGAGAGATGGCCCATTCAAAAGGTCCAATGGGCTTAACGACAACCCATCTGCTTCAACAATGCAGCGTCCTCGCAAGACGTGATATCGACAACTTGTGGGGCCCTCCAATGTCCTGTGAATAAGGTTGTCGTCCTTTTAACCGCACATGACGTACGATCCGGGACGGAAAAACATAGCAAAAGAAGAAATGTGGCCCGAAATTGATGAAAACATTCGATTTCGGGCTCCAAAAAGGGCACAACAAGCAAGCTGGTTGCCCTCATCGTAGAGCTCTCGTAGAGCTTTGCAACGTTATGTTGTGCGCCGCGAAACTCCTTACGGATCAAAAGTTATGGGCACTGGAGTGACGGAGACCTGGTCACAAGTCCTACGCCCTTGGTTTGCCGGCCCAGCCTCCACGTGAAGCGAAGTTCTTTGGCCCAAGGTGCTGTGGGATTCGATAATAGAAATGTGGTGGATAAAGTATCTTGGCAACCCTAACCGGAGCAAAAAAAAATTGAAAAGGGGGGTGCAACACGAGGACTTCCTAGGGGGTCACCCATCCCAGTACTACTCTCGCCCAAGCACGCTCAACTTCGGAGTTCTGATGGGATCCGGTGCATTAGTGCTGGTATGATCACACCCGTCATGTTGAGGGCACAATTCCTTTATGTGTTAACGGTTCACAGTCCCAGCCTAGAGAGATGGCCTATTCAAATGGCCCAATGGGCTTAACGACAACCCAACTGCTTCAACAACGTAGCATCCTCGCAAGATGTGATATCGAAAGCTTGTAAGGACCTCTAATGTCCAGCGAGTAAGGTTGTCGTCCTTTTAACAGGTCACGACGTACGATCCGGGACGGAAAAATAGAGCGAAAGAAGAAAATTGGTCCGAAACTGATGAAAATGTTAGAATTTGGGCTCCAAAAAGGGGCAAAGCAAGCAAACTAGCTGCCTCCGTCGTAGAGCTCTCGGAGAGCTTTCCAACGGTATGCTGTGAGACACGTAACTCCTTAAGGATCAAAAGTTTTTGGCGTCGGAGCGACGGAGACATTGTCACAAGCCCTACGCCCTCAGTTTGGTAGCCCAGCCTCCACATGAAGCGAAGTTGTCCTGCCCAAGGTGCCGTGGGATTCGATAATGGAAATGTGGTGGATAAAGTATCTTGGCAACCCTAACCGGAACAAAAAAAATTGAAAAGGGTGGTGCTACACGAGGACTTCCCAAGGGGTCACCCATCCTAGTACTACTGTCGTCCAAGCACGCTTAACTTGGGAGTTCTGATGGGATTTGGTGTATTAGTGCTGGTATGATCGCACCCGTCATGTTGAGGGCACAATTCCTTTATGTGTTAATGGTTCACAGTCCCAACCTAGAGAGATGGCCAATTCAAAAGGCCCAATGGGCTTAACGACAACTCATCTGCTTCAACAACGCAGCTTTCTCGCAAGACATGATATCGACGGGTTTTAGGGCCCTCAAATGTCATGCAAGTATGGTTGTCATCCTTTTAACCACTCACGACGTACGATCCGGGACGGAAAAACACAACAAAAGAAGAAATGTGGCCAGAAACTAATGAAAACGTTTGATTTTGGGCTCCAAAAAGGGCACAACAAACAAGCAAGTTGCCTCCGTCGTAGAGCTCTCGGAGAGCTTTGCAACAGTATGCTGTACACCGCGAAACTCCTTACGGATCAAAAGTTCTGGTCACCGGAGCAACGGCGACCTGGTCACAAGCCCTACGCCCACGGTAGTTGTTTGGCCCAAGGTGCTATGGGATTTGATAATAGAAATATGGTGAATAAAGTATCTTGGCAACCCTAACCGGAGCAAAAAAAATCTAAAAGGGGGTGCAATACGAGGACTTCCCTGGGGGTCACCCATCCTAGTACTACTCTCGCCCAAGCACGCTCAAGTTCGGAGTTCTAATGGAATCCGGTGCATTACTGCTGGTATGATAGCACCCGTCATACTGAGGGCACAATTCCTTTATGTGTTAACGGTCCACAGTCCCAGCCTAGAGAGATGGCCCATTCAGAAGGCCCAATGGGCTTAACGACAACCCTTCCACTTCAACAACGCAGCATCCTCGCAAGACGTGATATCGACACGTTGTAAGGCCCTCTTATGTCCCGCGAGTAAGGTTTTCATCCTTTTAACAGCTCAAGACGTAAAATCCGGCATGGAAAAATAGAGCAAAAAAAGAAAAGTGGCCCGAAACTGATGAAAATGTTCGATTTTAGGCTCCAAAAAGGGCATAGAAAGCAAGCTAGCTGCCTCTGTCGTAGAGCTCTCGCAGTGCTTTGCAACGGTATGCTGTGCGCCGCGTAACTCCTTGCGCATCAAAAGTTATGGGCACCGGAGCGACGGAGGCCTGATCACAAGCCCTACGCCCTCGGTTTGCTGGCCCAGCCTCCACGTGAAGCGAAGTTGTCTTGCCCAAGGTACCGTGGGATTCGATAATAGAAATGTGCTGGATAAAGTATCTTGGCAACCTTAACCGGAGCAAAAAAAATCTAAAAGGGGGTGCAATACGAGGACTTCCCTGGGGGTCACCCATCCTAGTACTACTCTCGCCCAAGCACGCTCAAGTTCGGAGTTCTAATGGGATCCGGTGCATTAGTGCTGGTATGATAGCACCCGTCATACTGAGGGCACAATTCCTTTATGTGTTAACAGTCCACAGTCCTAACCTAGAGAGATGGCCCATTCAGAAGGCCCAATGGGCTTAACGACAACCCATCCACTTCAACAACGCAGCATCCTCGCAAGACGTTATATCCACGCATTGTAGGGCCCTCTAATGTCCCGCGAGTAAGGTTGTCGTCCTTTTAACACCTCACAACGTACGATCTGGGTCGGAAAAACATAGCAAAAGAAGAAAAGTAGCTCGAAACTGATTGAAACGTTCGATTTTGGGCTCCAAAAATGGACACAGCGAGCAAGCTCGCTGCCCCCGTCGTAGAGCTCTCGGAGAGCTTTGCAACGTTATGCTGTGCACCGCGTAACTCCTTACGGATCAAAAGTTATGGGCACCAAAGCGACGAAGATCTGGTTTGCGGGCCCAGCCTCCACCAGAAACGAAGTTGTCTTGCCCAAGGTGCCGTGGGATTCGATAATAGAAACGTAGTGGATAAAGTATCTTGGCAACCCTAACCGGAGCAAAAAAAATTGAAAAGGGGGGTGCAACACGAGGACTTCCCAGGGGGTCACCAATCCTAGTACTACTCTCGCCCAAGCACGCTTAACTTCGGAGTTCTGATGGGATCCAGTGCATTAGTGCTGGTATGATTGCAGCCGTTATGTTGAGGGCACAATTCCTTTATGTGTTAACGGTTCACAGTCCCAGCCTAGAGAGATGGCCCATTCAGAAGGCCCAATGGGCTTAACGATAACCCATCCACTTCAACAATGCAGCATCCTCGCAAGACATGATATTGACGGGTTGTAGAGCCCTCTAATGTCCCGTAAGTATGGTTGTCGTCCTTTTAACAGCTCACGACGTACGATCTGGGACGGAAAAATCGAGAAAAAGAAGAAAAGTGGCCCAAAACTGATTAAAACGCTCGATTTTGGGCTCCAAAAAGGGGCACAGTAAGCAAACTAGCTGCCTCCATCGTAGAGCTCTCGGAGAGCTTTGTAACGGTATCCTATGCGCCGCGTAACTCCTTACGGATCAAAAATTAAGGGCACCGGAGAGACGGAGACCTGGTCACATGCCCTACGCCCTCGGTTTGCTGGCCCAGCCTCCACGTGATGCGTAGTTGTCTTGCCCAAGGTGCAGAGGGATTCGATAATAGAAATGTGGTGGATAAAGTATCTTGGCAACCCTAACCGGAGTAAAAAAAATTGAAAAGGGGGGTACAACACGAGGACTTCACAGGGGGTCACCCATCCTAGTACTACTCTCGCCCAAGCACGCTTAACTTTGGAGTTCTGATGGGATCCGGTGCATTAGTTCTGGAATGATCGCACCTGTCATGTTGAGGGCACAATTCCTTTATGTGTTTACGGTTCAGAGTCCCAGCCTAGAGAGATGGCCCATTCAAAAGGCCCAATAGGCTTAACGACAACTCATCCGCTTCAACAATGCAACACCCTCGCAAGATATGATATCGACAGATTGTAAGGCCCTCAAATGTCCCACTAGTAAGGTTTTCGTCCTTTTAACAGCTGACGACGTACGATCCGGGACAGAAAAATAGAGCAAAAGAAGAAAAGTGGCCCGAAACTGATTAAAATGTTCGATTTTGGGCTCCAAAAAGGCGCAGCAAGCTAACTGGCTCCCTCCGTCGTAGAGCTCTCAGAGAGCTTTGAAACGGTATGCTGTGCGCCGCGTAACTCCTTACGGATCAAAAGTTATGGGCACCGGATCGACGGAGACCTGATCATAAGCCCTACGCCCTCGGTTTGCTGGGCCAGCCTCCATGTGATACGAAGTTGTCTTGCCCAAGGTGCCATGGGATTTGATAATAGAAATGTGGTGGATAAAATATCAAGCAACCCTAACCGGAGCAAAAAAATTTGAAAAGGGGTATGCAACACGAGGACTTCCCAGGGGGTCACCCATCCTTGTACTACTCTCACCCAAGCACGCTTAATTTCGGAGTTCTGATGGGATCCGGTGCATTAGTGCTGGTATGATCGCACCCGTCATGTTGAGGGCACAATTCTTTTATGTGTTAACGGTTCACAGTCCCAGCCCAGAGAGATGGCCCATTCAGAAGGCCCAATGGGTTTAACGACAACCCATCCGCTTCAACAACGCAGCATTCTCGCAAGACGTGATATCGACGCGTTGTAGAGCCCTCTAATGTCCCGCGAGTAAGGTTGTCGTCCTTTTAAGAGCGCACGACGTACGATCCGAGACGGAAAAACATAGCAAAAGAAGAAAAGTAGCACAAAACTAATGAAAATGTTCGATTTTAGGCTCTGAAAATAGGCGCAGTCAACCTAGCTTGTTGCCCTGGTCGTAGAGCTCTTGAAGAGATTTGCAATAGTAAGCTGTACGCCGCGTAACTCCTTACGGACCAAAAGTTATGGGCATTAGAGCGACGGAGACCTGGTCACAAGCCCTATGCCCTAGGTTTGCTGGCCCAGCCTCCACGTGAAGTGAAGTGGTCTTGCCCAAGGGGCCGTGGGATTCGATAACAGAAATGTGGTGGATAAAGTATCTTGGCAACCCTAACCGGAGCCAAGAAAATTGAAAAGGGTGGTGCAACACGAGGACTTCCCAGTGGGTCACCCATCCTAGTACTACTCTCGCCCAAGCACGCTTAACTCCGTAGTTCTGATGGGATATGTTGCATTGGTGCTGGTATGATCGCACCCGTAATGTTGAGGGCTCAATTCCTTTATGTGTTAACAGTTCACAGTCCCAGCCTAGAGAGATGGCCCATTCAGAAGGCCCAATGGGCTTAACGATAACCCATCCGCTTCAACAATGCAGCAACCTCGAAAGACGAGATAGCGACGCGTTGTAGGGCCCTCTAATATCCCCCGAGTAAGGTTGTCGTCCTTTTAACAGCTCACGATGTACGATCCAGGACGAAAAAATAGAGCAAAAGAAGAAAAGTTGCCCGAAACTGAAGAAAACGTTCGATTTTTGGGCTCCAAAAAGGGCACAGCGAGCAAGGTAGTTTCCCCCGTCATAGAGCTCACAGAGAGCTTTGCAACGGTATGTTGTGCGCCGCGTAACTCCCTACAGATCAAAAGTTATGGGCACTAGAGCGACGGAGACCTGCTCACAAGCCCTACGCCCTCGGTTTGCGGGCCCAGCCTCCACGTGAAGCGAAGTTGTCTTTCCCAAGGTGCCGTGAGATTCGATAATAGAAATATGGTGGATAAAATATCTTGGCAACCCTAACCGGAGCAAAAAAATTTGAAAAGGGGGGTGCAACACGAGGACTTCCCAGGGGGTCACCCATCTTAGTACTACTCTCGCCCAAGCACGCTTAACTTCGGAGTTCTGATGGGATCCGGTGCATTAGTAATGGTATGATCGCACCCGTCATGTTGAGGGCACAATTCCATTATGTGTTAACGGTTCACAGTCCCAACCTAGAGAGATGCCCCATTCAGAAGGCCCAATGGGCTTAACGACAACCCATTCGTTTCAACAACGCAGCATTCTCTCCAGACGTGATATCAACGCGTTGTAGGGCCCTCTAATGTCCCTCGAGTAAGGTTGTCGTCCTTTTAACAGGTCACGATGTACGATCCGGGACGGAAAAACAGAGCAAAAGGAGAAAAGTGGCCAGAAACTAATGAAAATGTTCGATTTTGGGATCCAAAAAGGCACAGCAAACTAGCTGGCTGCCTCCGTCGTAGAGCTCTCGGAGAGCTTCGCAACGGTATGTTGTGCACCACGTAACTCCTTACGGATCAAAAGTTATGGGCACCGGAGCGATGGAGACCTGGTCACAAGCCCTACGCCCTCGATTTGCAGGCCCAGCCTCCACGTGAAACGAAGTTGTCTTGCCCAAGGTGCCGTGGGATTCGATAATAGAAATGTGGTGGATAAAGTATCTTGGCAACCCTAACCGGAGCAAAAACATTTGAAAAGGGGGGTACAACACGAGGACTTCCCAAGGGGTCGCCCATCCTAGTACTACTCTCGCCCAAGCACGCTTAACTTCGGAGTTCTGATGGGATCCAGTGCATTAGTGCTGGTATGATCGCACCCGTCATGTTGAGGGCACAATTCCTTTATGTGTTAACGGTTCACAGTCCCAGCCTAGAGAGATGCCTATTCAGAAGGCCCCATGGGTTTAACGACAACCTATCCACTTCAACAACGTAGCATCCTCGCAAGACGTGATATCGACTGTTTGTACGGCCCTCTAATGTCCTGCGAGTAAGGTTGTTGTCCTTTTAACAGCTCACGACGTAAAATCCGGGACGAAGAAATAGAGCAAAAGAAGAAAAGTGGCCCGAAACTGATGAAAACGTTCAATTTTGGACTCCAATAAGGGCATAAGAAGAAAACTAGCTGCCTCTGTCGTAGAGCTCTTGGATATCTTTGCAACGGTATGCTGTGCGCCGCGTAACTCCTAACGGATGAAAAGTTATGGGCACCAGAGCGACGGAGGCCTGGTCACAAGCCCTACGCCCTGGGTTTGCTGGCCCAGCCTCCACGTGAAGCGAAGTTGTCTTACCCAAGGTGCCGTGGGATTCGATAATAGAAATGTGGTGGATAAAGTATTTTGGCAAGCCTAACCGGAGCAAAAAATATTGAAAAGGGTGGTGCAACACGAGGACTTCCCAAGGGGTTACCCATCCTAGTACTACTCTCGCCCAAGCACGCTTAACTTCGGAGTTCTGATGGGATCCGTTGCATTAGTGCTGCTATGATCGCACCCGTCATGTTTAGGGCACAATTTCTTTAGGTGTTGACGGTTCACAGTCCCAGCCCAGAGAGATGGCCCATTCAAAAGGCCCAATGGGCTTAACGACAACCCATCTGCTTCAACAATGTAGCATTCTCACAAGACGTGATATTGACGCGTTGTAGGGCCCTCTAATGTCCCGCGAGTTTGGTTGTCGTCCTTTTAATAGCTCACGACCTACGATTCGGGACGAAAACACTGACAAAAAGAAGAAAAGTGGCCTGAAACTGATGAAAACGTTCTATTTTGGGCTCCAAAAATGGGCACAATGAGCAAACTAGCATCCCCCGTCGTAGAGCTCTAGGAGAGCTTTGCAACGGTATGTTGTGCGCCGCGTAACTCCTTACGGATCAAAAGCTATGGGCACTGGAGCGACGAAGACCTGGTCACAAGCCCTACGCCCTCGGTTTGCGGGCCCAGCCTCCATGTGAAGCGAAGTTGTCTTGCCCAAGGTGCCGTGGGATTGGATAATAGAAATGTGGTGGATAGAGTATCTTGGCAACCCTAACCGGAGCAAAAAAAATTGAAAAGGGGGGTACAACACGAGGACTTCCTAGGGGGTCACCCATCCTAGTACTACTCTCGCCCAAGCACGCTTAACTTCGGAGTTCTGATGGGATCCTATGCATTAGTGCTAGTATGATCGCACCCATCATGTTGAGGGCACAATTCCTTTATGTGTTAACGGTTCACAGTCCTAGCCTAGAGAGATGGCCCATTCAGAAGGCCCAATGGGCTTAACGACAACCCATCTGCTTTAACAACGCAGCATCCTCGCATGATGTGATATCGAGGGGTTGTAGGGCCCTCTAACGCCCCGCGAGTAAGGTTGTCGTCCTTTTAATAGCTCACGACGTACGATCCGGGATGGAAAAACATAACAAAAGAAGAAAAGTGGTCCAAAACTTATGAAAACGTTTGATTTTGGGCTCCAAAAATGGGCACAGCGAGCAAGGTAGCTGCCCCCGTAGTAGAGCTCTCGGATAGCTTTGCAACGGTATGTTGCGTGCCGAGTAACTCCTTACGGATCAAAAGTTATGGGCACCGGAGCGACGGAGACTTGGTCACAAGCCCTACACCCTCGGTTTGCGGGCCCAACCTTCACGTGAAGCGAAGTTGTCTTGCCCAAGGTGCCATGGGATTCGATAATAGAAATGTGGTTGAAAAAATATCAGGCAACCCTAACCGGAGAAAAAAAATTGAAAATGGGGGTGCAACACGAGGACTTCCCAGGGGGTCACCCATCCTAGTACTACTCTCGCCCAAGCACGCTTAACTTCAGAGTTCTGATGGGATCTGGTGCATTAGTGCTGGTATGATCGCACCCGTCATGTTGAGGGTACAATTCCTTTATGTGTTAACGGTTCACAGTCCCGGCCCAAAGAAATGGCCCATTCAGAAGGCCCAATGGGCTTAACGACAACCCATCCGCTTCAACAACACAGCATTCTCGCAAGACGTGATATCGACGCGTTGTAGAGCCCTCTAATGTCCCGTGAGTTGGGTTGTCGTCCTTTTAGGAGCTCACGACGTACGATCCGGGATGGAAAAACAGAGCAAAGGAAGAAAAGTGGCCCGAAACTGATGAAAATGTTCCATTTTGGGCTCTGAAAATAGGCGCAGTTGTGAGGCCTAACTCTGAATAACGTGTGTTACCTAGATTTGCGTGCCTTAGACCCAGAATTGTATGACTGACCTTAGACTACATGCCCTGTCTTGGTTTTTGTGCATGCTTCGTCATTCGTGCCTTGACCTAGAATGGTGTGCCCTTATCCCCTACTGACGTGCGATACCTAGATATACGTACCCTGACCTCGATGTAAGTGCGTTACCTCATTTTGTGTGCCCTAACCTTGAATTGCATACCTTAACCTAGATATAGAGTCGTGCCTTGATTTGGGTGCCTTGCATTGGTTTACGTGCATTCACCTAGGATTGCGTGCCTTAGTCATGAAGTACGTATCTACCTAGTAGTTCGTGTCTACCTCGTGATTTGTGCCTCGCATCGATTTTTGTGCGTGTCTCGTAGTGCGTGCCTTGACCTAGGAAAGTGTGCCCACATGCTAATCAATAAAGAATCCTACACAAAGCACTAGACTATAAAATAATCCTACAAACACCACTAACTATTATTATAATCCTAATTCAAATCTCTACAAAATCCACTAACACCTAAATATTATATTTTAAACTCACTACAAGACAAAATCTCACAAACCTCTAAACATATCCTATATTCTATTCTACCTAAAATCCCTAAATACCCAACATTCTCTTACACACATGCTAAAACAATTCAAAAGATGCTCAAAAGATGACACAAAATCTGATTTTTGCATGCCCAAGGCCAACATTTGCATCAACAATTGCAAAAGCTTCTATTTTCTCTAATTTCTCTCACTCTCTTCACAATTCTCTCTCTCCCTCTCATCCTGCTCTCTCAATCTCGGTTTTGGCTGAGTTTTATCTTGCCTTTTCTCATCTTCATCAATCCATGGTGCATCAAGACAAACAACAAGCATCGAAACTCGACCAAGCTAGCTAGGATGCAAGAATCACACATGCATGCTATTTGAGTCACCATTTCGGCCTTGGTGAGTTTGCTAGCTTCCATTTCTTTTCTTCTTGTTCTAACCACATGCATCTACTAAGAACTTGGTCACTAAGCTAGGAAAAATAGAGAGAAAAAGGGTCGCGGCTTAGCTAAGCAAGGAAGAAGAAAAAAAAAGTACTTCATCATGTTTTGTGCATCTACTTGTTGATCTCCTAATGTGAGGGCTAAAACCATTTGAAAATCCTTCAAAAATCCATATGCATGCTCTTAAATGTATGTCTTTGCTTCTGCATTTGAGATATATGTGTGTTCATGAGCTTTTACAACCATGCATGGCAAGATTTTGGCTTGAAGATGATGATAGATGAAATCGGGTTTGTTGACAGCTCTCTGACTTGTTGTTTCGAGGTGAGTTTGTCTCGACAAATGATGTTGAAAATGCATGAAAATTGGTAGGTGACTAGTTTTGCCAGTTTGGAACATTTCTCACATAAATAGTCCAAAGCTAATTTAGACTCTAAGGTCCTCAAAATGGAAAATCATTAAAATGTGTCCAAATCTGGAAATCTGGAAAAATGAAGCAGGTTTTAGCAGATGCACTGACCTTGTAGAACGAACCATATTTGACTTATTAAATTATGTCCAAAATGCATGAAATTTGGTGTGCTGCTATATTTTTCAGTTCTGGAAATTTTCGTCAGACATGGACTAAGGCTAAATCTGACCCTATGGACCTCAAAAATGTCAATTATTGAACTATGTGCAATCCCACTGTTTTGGCCATAACTATTGATCTCAAACTCCAAATGATGCAAGGTTTGTTTCTGATTTTAGTTCACTTCTTAAGCTTTAATTTGAAATCTTATTTACTGGAATTGGAGATTTTTTTCTTGACTCAATGATTGTGAGAAAACAGCCTATTGCAGTGAAGGTTTCACTTAGTTATATGCTTAGAAATTTGTTGTAACTTCTCTTGTGGTATTAATTTCTTTGGATTGTGGCGTTGGGATGTTGGGTGGACCATTTTGAGTACTTGCGGATGTTTGGATTAATTGATGCTTGGCTTGAGATTGATTTTGAGTTGACTTGGGGCTTAATTGCACGGGTAAGCACGAAATGGAAACCCTAGTGACTAGGAAAACTTGCTAAGTGTTGATCCTTTGAACATTGAGTGTAATTATACGTTAGTAGGCTTCCCGTAGTTGCCTTATAGCCCTAAATGTGATATTGATTCGTTGCGTGTAGACAAATAGGCCCTTCTTGCATCCGAACCATGTAGATTGTTGTTGTATGTTGAATAACCTTATTATTTGATTACGTGGACATTGAAATGAGTTATATGACTTGATTTACATGCGTTACATGGCTACCCGTTTAATGTTCATATAACTCCATATGCTTTCAAGCGAAATTACTTGTCTATTCGTGCCTCGCTTGTTTACTTGTCAATGTGCAATCTTATGACTGTCCGGAGGCAACCTACTTTGTTGTCCTCCTAATGTGATATATTAAATGTCATAAATGTGCATTGCATACAATGTTGCAACCTTTCAGTCTGGCGTGGTAGCGATCACGCACACCGGGCGGCATCGGGCTTGCCGGTGCACCCGTGACCACCACTGTCCAATTCCCTCTCTCGCTTGGGGGCTAGACTTCCTTGGAGAGTTGGGTCGTAGGATTTCGAGGTACATCCGGAGTACACCCACTTGGCGTGTTAAGGGGATGATTTGAAGTCGGCCGCAACCACTGAGAGCTAAAGCTCACCGTATCCTTTTTCTATATGTATAAGTACTCTCGCTTGGTTCCTGGAGAACCTCGGGGAGGAAAGACTGGTAATTGTGTTCCTTTACCTTATATTATTGTTATGCACTTAATTGTATTATATTCATGCTTGCAAAAGGATTTTCATAAGTCGAACCGGAAAATAAATTTCAAAACATATTTCTCGTTCCCCCTCGCTGAGTTCATAAGGACTCACCCTCTTTTATCATCTCAGGTGAAGAAGATCAAGAACAGGTACCTGAGGACGATGTGCCTAACGATGATTCCTTGGAGTGATTGACTGTCCTATGTGCCTTGTGTGATTATGGCTATTTGTGAACTATGCTATTTGAAGACTATTTCTTTTTTATGTTGCTTGATGTGTATTTTAAAAGACCACCGTTGTGATTTGGGGTCTAATTTTGGTTTGTACTGATGTTAACTAGACAGAACACTAGACGCTACTATGGTCATTTTGCTATTATTACTGCTAGTACCTATAATAGGATTATGAAGCATTAGGTAAGGGCTAAGTAAAATGAACCAACCAAATCTTAAGCAGGTACTCGCTATTAAGCTAAGATCAACAGGTACTTTTGTAATGAGGATTAACAAACGAACGAGACATAGTATCGTGCTAGGTTATTAATTAAATGAGACATCAAGACAACCAGTAGGCATTTCAATTGATGATAAATAGTAATCTTAGTTGAAAATGAATTTGAGATGGTAAATTTTGAGGCGTTTAGAGAATTAGGTCAAACCAAAGAGCCCAATTACAGCCGTTATGCTGCCGGTTTTCTGAAAAAAATTTGGAGTTTAGGCCAAAACGTTAAGTGTTAAATCTTCATGAACGGTTAAGTACGATACGTGACTTGAATGTTTAGATCACACCCTAGTCAAACCTTTATAGGCCGGGTTGGGGCGTGACACCTTATATTAGAATGGTATCAGAGCTTAGTTTACTAACTAGGCATTAGTCGGGTTCAACTCTCGGACCGTAGGTAGAAGCCCTAAAAGTAATTATGATTTCTTGTTTGTATTTGTTAATATGTGCTAATGTTCTTTAATTGCTTTAAGTATCGAATATTATGTGCCTTTGTGGACCATATGTACTCTGTATCATGCACACTGACACGTTCTCAATGATGCATGGATGCTTTTATACTTCTTCCTTGATACATGTGCACGTTATATAACCGTGAATGACTGTTTATACATATAGATAGTTAGGATTAGGACTTTCAGGGAAGTGAATTTGTGCAGGACGAACGAAAAGGCTCGGTTAGAGATTTCTCGCATCTTCACAGGTACTCGATGGATCGTATGAATTATTGGATATGCATATATAAAATGCGTAGCACACGTATAAATGTTGAGGTAAAGTTATCCCCTTATCTTTCGAACACTCATACCTATGATTAAGTTATCAATTTTATGGCTATGAAGTTTTGTTTCCGTTAAACCGTTCTTCTCATTGTGGTTCAAGAAAAAATGTTAAGGACATACAACTTTCCTTAGATATAAGAATATACTATTTGACATGTGGAGTAGTATATATATGTTCATATGCTTATAATAGAAGTTTGACTTAGGAGTTGATTTTGAATCAAATTCTTATATCTTGAAATGGTATAATAGACTATTTATTTGATTGAATCCTTACTTGATTGGAATTAAGCATCGTCGAACCTAATAAGGTGTATATTAACGAGTTTCAAGTTCACTCAATGGTAAGATTGTGACCTAGAAATTAAGAGATGAACTCGTGGAAATTGACGATAGGGGTTAGATTATTAAGGTGTGAATAGTGTGTTTAAGTAACTTAACAATGGATAACCTCAAGACATGTAGGCAACTCTGGAGACTAAGTTTAACAAGGTTGATGAATCTTTAGTATAACAAGATATGGGGATGTTGGAATCGAGGAATTCGCGTAACTAGAACTCGTGTTCGGAAGACTACACCTAAATGTTAGGTCGAATGAGAGTGTAAGGTATTGAATTATGTATTAGATGACTAATGTTGCTAAGGTGCTAAGTTGGATATTGGTGATATTAAGAATCATGGTATCACATTGTTGCCCCTCGGATTTAGTTGTGATTATGCAAAGTAAGTCATTCTATACACTCGTTATTTGGATACCCTAAAGGATATTAAGGAGCATATATCACTAAGTATTACTGATGGACCTAATATATAAACCATGGAAATGAGATTAAAGCATTCGGTTACAAAGTGGAGTCGTTAGGGTATGATTAGTAATCCTAAATAGCTAATAGTGAGTATGCATGATGCTTCATGGTGAACCCTAGGACCTAAGGTCGATGAGTCTTGACGCTCTTAGCTGGTTGAACATGTAAATGAGAAGAGTAGGATTTCATGTAGTTAAGATAGAGATGAATTAGAGTCATAATAACCCACGAGACTATTGTTAGACCACTGTATCTATGTGCACCGTTTCACATCTAGAAACTAGCGATCAGTAGACTTCGAATTGTGGTCGTTGAATAAGAGGGGTGAATCTTGTAGTGATAGTTAAAAAAGTGGTTGATTACTTTTGAAGTTCTATTAGGTTATATTGAAGGATGCCTCGTGGTCATAATTCTTATGTTGATACAGCCTTGAAGTTATTTCGTGTAACAAGCTACTTGGGTTAGTATGGTAAGTATCCTATGAGCTAGATCATTCCGGTACCCATTTATAGTCCTAGGATTATTGTTGTACGACCGGTAACCTAGTGGAACATTGATATCGCTTACGTGGCTATAACCCTAGCTTAGTAGCATTACTGTTGAAGATATATTGGCGGGTATTAAGTGTTCGAAAGAATGACCAGGTCACTAAGTAAGTGGGACCATTATCTTCTTAAGTATGACGTAACCTTGGATTGAGGTGAGTGAAATTTATTTGAGGTTAAAACCATTCGCTTTAGGAGTCTTGATTAAGATTAAAAGAAATTCTGGAGCTTCGTAACTTGAAGACAGATATTTGAATAAAGAAATAAATTATGGGTCACAAGCTGATGAAACTTACTTGAAGAGTTGAATGAGTGCCACATGATTAGTTTACCCATACAATTTTGACGGCAGTCTGTTGGTGGTACTTAATAAGCCTTAGAGTTGAGTTTAATGAATCTCAACGGTCTTTCTCGTTGATTATGAGCATGAAGGTTAACAAAGCCGGGAAAGGAGGTTAGTGAATAGGAGCCTGTAACTTGGAGACTAGTCACTAGAAGATTTGCTAATCTAATGTACTTATGAGATAAAAAGGACTATGATACTATCGATAGATGATGACTTGAAATGGATTAGTTTGTTTGGAAGAGTTCTTCCTGAAAATAGGGTCGTATTGTGAAATGATCCCTAACCTGTGTATGGCCTATGTGATAACAGTTTGAAGTAGTTGACATGGTATGTAAATCGGATATAGATTTATCATATTGAAATTAGCGTATGTCACCCTAGGATCATGGAATTATTGTGATATCCCTTTTGAGGTATGAAAAAAAAAAAAAAAAAAAAAAGATTGACACAACATAAGTCATGATTTTGGAGTCATAGTTATATTGTTAGAATACCGGTGCAGCTTTGATTACTATGTTTGGAGATTCCAACCTTAGCTAATGAACTTGACCTTAAGATCAAATGGAGAATAGACTCATTCAAAGGAACGAACTATGAATGTAGGGGTCACACCGAATTAAATGATTGGAGAAAGCTAGGAAGTGAATTGATTGTGGTAAGAGAGATCACTGAACACGGGACGACCTAGAGTGGGAAATAACAAAGGCTAGAATCCGTTTAAATGACCTCAATAGGTAAGAATGAATTTCGGGACGAAATTCTTTTAAGGAGGGGAGGATGTAAGGCCCGACTCCGAATAACGTGTGTTACCTAGATTTGCGTGCCTTAGACCCAGAATTGTATGAGCGACCTTAGACTACGTGCCCTGTCTTGGTTTTCGTGCATGCTTCGTCATTCGTGCCTTGACCTAAAATGGTGTGCCCTAATCCTCTACTAACGTGCGATACCTAGATATACGTACCTTGACCTCGATATAAGTGCGTTATCTCATTTTGTGTGCCCTAACCTTGAACTGCGTACCTTAACCTAGATATAGAGTCGTGCCTTGATTTGCGTGCCTTGCATTGGTTTACGTGCATTCACCTAGGATTGCATGCCTTAGTCATGAAGTACGTGTCTACCTCGTAGTTTGTGTCTACCTCGTGATTCGTGCCTTGTATTGATTTCTGTGCGTGTCTCGTAGTACGTGCCCTAGACATAGGAAAGCGTGCCCACACGCTAATCAATAAAGAATCCTACACAAAGCACTAGACTATAAAATAATCCTACAAATACCACTAACTATTATTATAATCCTAATTCAAATCTCTACAAAATCCACTAACACCTAAATATTATATTTTAAACTCACTACAAGACAAAATCTCACAAACCTCTAAACATATCCTATATTCTATTCTACCTAAAATCCCTAAATACCCAACATTCTCTTACACACATGCTAAAACAATTCAAAAGATGCTCAAGAGATGACACAAAATATGAGTTTTGCATACCCAAAGCCAACATTTGCATCGACAATTGCAAAAGCTTCTATTTTCTCTCATTTCTCTCACTCTTCTCACATTTCTCTCTCCCCCTCTCATTCTTCTCTCTCAATCTCGGTTTTGGCTGAGTTTTATCTTGCCTTTGCTCATCTTCATCAATCCATGGTGCATCAAGACAAACAACAAGCAAAGAAACTCGACCAAGCTAGCTAGGATGCAAGAATCACACATGCATGCTCTTTGAGTCACCATTTCGGCCTTGGTGAGTTTGCTAGCTTCCATTTCTTTTCTTCTTGTTCTAACCACATGCATCTACTAAGAACTTGGTCACTAAGCTAGGAAAAATAGAGAGAAATCGGGTGGTGTCTTGGCTAAGCAAGGAAGAAGAAGAAAATTGTGCTTCATCAAGTTTTGTGCATCTTCTTGTTGATCTCCTAAGGTGAGGGCTAAAACCATTTGAAAATCCTTCAAAAATCCACATGCATGCTCTTAAATGTATTTCTTTGCTTCTGCATTTGAGATATATGTGTGTTCATAAGCTTTTACAACCATGCATGGAAAGATTTCGGCTTGAAGATGATGATAGATGAAATCGGGTTTGTTGACAGCTCTCTGACTTATTGTTTCGAGGTGAGTTTGGCTAGGCAAATGATGTTCAAAATGCACGAAAATTGGTAGGTGCCTAGTTTTGCCAGTTTTGAACATTTGTCACAGAAATAGGCGACTCTAAGGTCCTCAAAATGGCAAATCATTAAAATGTGTCCAAATCTGGAAATCTGGAAAAATGAAGCAGCTTTAGGCAGATGCACTGACCTTGTAGAACAAACCATATTTGACATAGTAAATCATGTCCAAAATACATGAAATTTTGTGTGCTACCATATTTTTTAGTTCTGGACATTTTTGTCAGAAATGTACTAAGGCTAAATCTGACCCTAAGGACCTCAAAAACGTCAATTATTGAAATGTGTGCAAATCTGGACAGTTTTGTGCAATCCCACTGTTTTGGCCATAACTATTGATCTCGAACTCCAAATGATGCAAGGTTTGTTTCTGATTTTAGTTCACTTCTTAAGATTTAATTTGACATCTTATTTACTAGAATTGGAGATTGTTTGCTTGACTCAATGATTGTGAGAAAATAGCCTATTGCAGTGAGGGTTTCACTTAGTTATATGCTTAGAAATTTGTTGTAACTTCTCTTGTGGTATTAATTGCTTTGGATTGTGGCGTTGGGATGTTGGGTGGACTGTTTTGAGTACTTGGGGATGTTTGAATTAATTGATGCTTGGCTTGAGATTGATTTTGAGTTGACTTGGGGCTTAATTGCACGGGTAAGCACGAAATGGAAACCCTAGTGACTAGGCGAACTTGCTAAGTGTTGATCCTTTGAACATTGAGTGTAATTATATGTTAGTAGGCTGCCCGTAGTTGCCTTATAGCCCTAAATGTGATATTGATTCGTTGCGTGTAGACAAATAGGCCCTTCTTGCATCCGAACCACGTAGATTGCTGTTGCATGTTGAATAACCTTATTATTTGATTAAGTGGACATTGAAATGAGTTATATGACTTGATTTACGTGCGTTACATGGCTGCCCGTTTAATGTTCATATAACTCCATATGCTTTCAAGTGAAATTACTTGTCTATTCGTGCCTCGCTTGTTTACTTGTCAATGTGCAATCTTATGACTAGGCAACCTACTTTGTTGTCCTCCTAACGTGATATATTAAAGGTCATAAATGTGCATTGCATACAATGTTGCAACCTTTCAGTCTGGCGTGGTAGCGATCATGCACACCGGGCGGTATCGGGCTTGCCAGTGCACCCGTGACTACCACTGTCCAATTCCCTCTCTCGCTTGGGGGCTAGACTTCCTCGGAGAGTTGGGTCATAGGATTTCGGGGTACATCCGAAGTACACCCACTTGGTGTGTTAAGCGGATGATTTGAAGTCGGCCGCAACCACTGAGAGCAAAAGCTCACCGTATCCTTTTTCTATATGTATAAGTACTCTCACTTGGTTCCTGGAGAACCTCCGGGAGGAAAGACTGGTAATTGTGTTCCTTTACCTTATATTATTGTTATGAACTTAATTGTATTATATTTATGCTTGCAAAAGGATTTTCATAAGTTGAACCGGAAAATGAGTTTCAAAACCTATTTCTCGTTCCCCCTCGCTGAGTTCATAAGGACTCACCCTCTTTTATCATCTCAGGTGAAGAAGATCAAGAACAGGTACCTGAGGACGATGTGCCTAACGATGATTCCTTGGAGTGATTGCCTGTCCTATGTGCCTTGTGTGATTATGGCTATTTGTGAACTATGCTACTTGAAGACTATTTCTTTCTTATGTTGCTTGATGTGTAATGTAAAAGACCTCCGTTGTAATTTGGGGTCTAATTTTGGTTTGTACTGATGTTAACTAGACAGACACTAGACGCTACTATGGTCATTTTGCTATTATTACTGCTAGTACCTCTAATAGGATTATAAAGCATTAGGTAAGGGCTAAGTAAAATAAACCAACCAAATCTTAAGCAGGTACTCGCTATTAAGCTAAGATCAACAGGTACTTTTGTAATGAGGATTAACAAACGAACGGGACATAGTATCATGCTAGGTTAATAATTAAATGAGACATCAAGACAACCAGTAGGCATTTCAATTGATGATAAATAGTAATCTTTGTTGGAAATGAATTTGAGATGGTAAATTTTGAGGCGTTTAGAGAATTAGGTCAAACCAAAGAGCCCAATTACAGCCGTTATACTGCCGGTTTCCGGAAAAATTCTGGAGTTTAGGCCAAAACGTTAAGTGTTAAATCTTCATGAACGGTTAAGTACGAGACGTGACTTGAATGTTTAGATCACACCCTAGTCTAACCTTTATAGGCCGGGTTGGGGCGTGATAGCAGTCAAGCAGGCTTGCTGCCCCCGTCGTAGAGCTCTCGAAGAGCTTTGCACGGTAAGCTGTGCGCCGCGAAACTCTTTACGGATCAAAAGTTATGGGCATTGGAGCGACAGTGACCTGGTCACAAGCCCTACGCCCTCGGTTTGCTGGCCCAGCCTCCACGTGAAGTGAAGTTGTCTTGCCCAAGGGGCAGTGGGATTCGATAACAGAAATGTGGTGGATAAAATATCTTGGCAACCCTAACCGGAGCAAAAAAAATTGAATAGGGTGGTGCAACACGAGGACTTCCCAGGGTGTCACCCATCCTAGTACTACTCTCGCCCAAGCACGCTTAACTTCGGAGTTCTGATGAGATCTGGTGCATTAGTGCTGGTTTGATCGCACCCGTCATGTTGAGGGCACAATTCCTTTATGTGTTAACGGTTCACAGTCCCAACCTAGAGAGATGGCCCAATGAGCTTAACGACAACCCATCCGCTTCAACAACGCAGCATCCTCGCAAGACATCATATCAACGCATTGTAGGACCCTCTAAAGTCCAGTGAGTAAGGTTGTTGTCCTTTTAACAACTCACGACGTACGTTCCGGGACGGAAAAACAAAGCAAAAGAAGATAAGTGGCCCGAAATTGATGAAAATGTTTGATTTTGGACTCCAAAAATGGGTACAACGAGCAAGCTAGCTGCCCCCGTCATAGAGCACTTGGAGAGCTTTGGAACGGTATGCTGTCGGCCGCGAAACTCTTTACAGATCAAAAGTTATGAGCACCGGAGCGATGGAGACCTAGTCACAAGACCTACGCCCTCGGTTTGCCAGCCCAGCCTCCACGTGAAGCGAAATTGTCTTGCCCAAGGTGCTGTGGGATTTGATATTAGAAATGTGGTAGATAAAGTATCTTGGCAACCCTAACCGGAGCAAAAAAAATTGAAAATGGGGGTGCAACACGAGGACTTCCCAGGGGGTCATACATCCTAGTACTACTCTCGCCTAAGCACGCTTAACTTTGGAGTTCTGATGGGATCCAGTGCATTAGTGCTGGTATGATCGCACCCGTCATGTTGAGGGCACAAATCCCTTATAGGTTGACGGTTCACAGTCCCAACCTAGAGAGATGACCCATTCAAAAGGCCCAATAGGCTCAACGATAACCCATCTGCTTCAACAATGCAGCATCCTCACAAGACGTGATGTCGACGCATTGTAAGGCCCTCTAATGTCCCTCGAGTTAGGTTGTCGTCCTTTTAACAACTCACGACGTATGATCCGGGATGGAAAAATAGCGCAAAAGAAGAAAAGTGGCCCAAAATTAATGAATACGTTCGATTTTGGCCCCAAAAATGGGCACAGCGAGAAAGCTCCCTGCCCCTGTCGTAGAGCTCTTGGACGGCTTTGCAACGGTATGCTGTGCGCCGCGTAATTCATTACGGATCAAAAGTTATGGGCACCGGAGCAACGGAGACCTGGTCACAAGCCCTACGCCCTCAGTTTACGGGTCCAGCCTCCACGTGAAGCGAAGTTGTCTTGCCCAAGGTGCCGTGGGATTCTATAATAAAAATGTGGTGGGTAAAGTATCTTGGCAACCCTAACCGGAGCAAAAAAAATTGAAAAGGGGGGTGCAACATGAGGACTTCCCAGGGGGTCACCCATCCTAGTACTACTCTTGCCCAAGCACGCTTAACTTCGGAGTTCTGATGGGATCCGGTGCATTAATGCTGGTATGATCGCACCCGTCATGTTGAGGGCACAATTCCTTTATGTGTTAACGATTCACAGTCCCAGCCAAGAGAGATGGCCCATTCAGAAGGCCCAAGGGTCTTAACGACAACCCATCCGCTTCAACAACGCAGCATCCTAGTACTACTCTTACCCAAGAACACTTAACTTCGGAGTTCTGATGGGATCCGGTGCATTAATACTGGTATGATCACACCCGTCATGTTGAGGGCACAATTCCTTTATATGTTAACGGTTCACAGTCCCAGCCTAGAGAGATTGCCCATTCAAAAGGGCCAATGGGCTTAAAGACAATCCATCCGCTTTAACAACGCAGCATTCTAGCAAGACGTGATATCGACGCATTGTAGAGCACTATAATATCCCGCGAGTAAAGTTGTCGTCCTTTTAAGGGCTCACGACGTACGATCCGGGATGGAAAAACATAGCAAAAGAAGAAAAGTGGCCAGAAACTGAAGAAAATGTTAGATTTTGGGCTCTGAAAATAGGTGCAGTCAAGCAGGCTTGCTGCCCCCGTCGTACAGCTCTCAGAGAGCTTTGCAACGGTAAGCTGTGCGTCGCGTAACTCCTTACGGATCAAAAGTTATGGGCACTGGAGCGACGGAGACCTAGTCATAAGCCCTACGCCCTCGGTTTTCTGGCCCATCCTCCACGTGAAGCGAAGTTGTCTTGCCCAAGGGGCCATGGGATTCGATAATAGAAATGTGGTGGATAAAGTATCTTGGCAACCCTAACCGGAGCAAAAAAAATTGAAAAGGGTGGTGCAACACGAGGACTTCCCACGGTGTCACCCATCCTCGTACTACTCTCGCCTAAGCACGCTTAACTTCGGAGTTCTGATGGGATCCGGTCCATTAGTGCTGGTATGATCGCACCCGTCATGTTGAGGACACAATTTCTTTATGTGTTAATGGTTCACAATCCCACCCTAGAGAGATCGCCCATTTAGAAGGCCTAATGGGCTTAACGATAACCCATCCACTTCAACAATGCAACATCCTCACAGGACATGATATCAACGCATTGTACGGCCCTCTAATGTCCCGCGAGTAAGGTTGTCGTCCTTTTAACAACTCATGACGTACGATCCAGGATAGAAAAACAGAGTAAAAGAAGAAAAGTGGCCCGAAACTGAAGAAAACGTTCGATTACGGGCTCCAAAAATGGGCACAGCGAGCAAGGTAGCTGCCCGCGTCGTAGAGCTCTCGAAGAGCTTTGCAACGGTATGTTGTGCGCCGCGTAACTCCTTACGGATCAAAAGTTATGGGCACCGGAGCGACGGTGACCTGGTCACAAGCCCTACGCCCTCGGTTTGCGGGCCCAACCTCCACGTGAAGCGATGTTTTCTTGCCCAAGGTGCCGTGGAATTCGATAGCAGAAATGTGGTGGATAAAATATCTTGGCAACCTTAACCGGAGCAAAAAATTTTGAAAAGAGGGTGCAACACGAGGACCTCCTAGGGGGTCACCCATCCAAGTACTTCTCTCGCCCAAGCACGCTTCACTTCGGAGTTCTGATGGGATTCGGTGCATTAGTGCTGGTATGATCGCACCCGTCATGTTGAAGGCACAATTTCATTATGTGTTAACGGTTCACAGTCCCAGCCTAGAGAGATGGCCTATTCAAAAGGCCCAATAGGCTTAACAACATCCCATCTGCTTCAACAACGTAGCATCCTCGCAAGACATGATATCGATGCATTATAAGGCCCTCTAATATCTCGCGAGTAACGTTGTCGTCCTTTTAACAACTCACGACGTACGATTCGGGACGAAAAAATGGAGCAAAAGAAGAAAAGTGGACCGAAACTGATGAAAATATTCACTTTTAGGCTCCAAAAAGGGCAAAGCGAGCATGCTCGCTGCCCCCGTCGTAGAGCTTTCAGAGAGCTTTGCAACGGTATGCTGTGCGCCGCGTAATTCCTTACGGATCAAAAGTTATGGGCACTGGAGCGACGGAGACCTGGTCACAAGCCCTACGCCCTCAATTTGTGGGCCCAACCTCCATGTGAAGCGAAGTTGTCTTGCCCAAGGTGCCGTGGGATTCGATAATAGAAATGTGGTGGATAAAATATCTTGGGTACCCTAACCGCAGCAAAAAAAATTGAAAACGGGGGTGTATCACGAGGACTTCCTAGGGGTCACCCATCTTAGTACTACACTCGCCCAAGCACGCTTAACTTCAGAGTTCTGATGGGATCCGATGCATTAGTGCTGGTATGATCGTGCACATCATGTTGAGGGCACAATTCCTTTATGTGTTAACGGTTCACAGTCCCAGCCTAGAGAGATGGCCCATTCAGAAGGCCCAATGGGCATAACGACAACCCATTCCCTTCAACAACGCTGTATTCTTGCAAGACGTGATATCGATGCGTTGTATGGCCCTCTAATGTCCCGCGAGTAAGGTTGTCAACCTTTTAACAGCTCTCAACATACGATCCGGGATGAAAAAACAGAGCAAAAGAAGAAAAGTGGCCTGAAACTGATGAAAATGTTCAATGTCGAGGTCCAAAAAGGGGCACAGTGAGTAAGCTAGCAGCCCCCGTCGTAGAGCTCTCAGAGGGCTTTACAACGGTATGCTATGCGCCGCGTAACGCCTTACTGATCAAAAGTTATGGGCACCGGAGCGACGGAGACCTGGTCACAAGCTCTACGCCCTCGGTTTGCGGGCCCAGCCTCCACGTGAAGCGAAGTTGTCTTGCCCAAGGTGCCGTGGGATTTGATAATAGAAAAGTGGTGGATAAAGTATCTTGGCAACCCTAACCGGAGCAAAAATATTTGAAAAGGGGGGTGCAACACGAGGACTTCCCAGGGGGTCACCCAACCTTGTACTACTCTCGCCCAAGCACGCTTAACTTTGGAGTTCTGATGGGATCCTGTGCATTAGTGCTGGTATGATCGTACCCGTCATGTTGAGGGCACAATTCCTTTTTGTGTTAATAGTTCACAGTCCTAGCCTAGAGAGATGGCCCATTCAGTAGGCCCAATGGGCTTAATAACAACCCATCCACTTCAACAATGCAGTATCCTTGCAAGACGTGATATCGATGGGTTGTAGGGCCCTCTAATGCCCCGCGAGTAACGTTGTCGTCCTTTTAATAGCTCACGACGTAAGATCCGGGACAGAAAAAGAGAGCAAAAGAAGAAATATGGCCCGAAACTGAAGAAAACATTCGATTTTGGGCTCCAATAACGGGCACAGCAAGCAAGCTAGCTGCCTCCGTTGTAGAGCTCTCGGAGAGCTTTGAAACAGTATGTTGTGCGCCGGGTAACTCCTTACGGATCAAAAGTTATGGGCACTGGAGCGACGGAGACGTGATCACAAGCCCTACACCCTCGGTTTGCTGGCCCAGCCTCCACGTGAAGCGAAGTTGTCTTGCCCAAGGTGCCGCGGGATTCGATAAAGTATCTTGGCAACCCTAACCGAAGCAAAAAAAATTGAAAAGGGTGGTGCAACACGAGGACTTCCTAAGGGGCCACCCATCCTGGTATTACTCTCGGCCAAGCACGCTTAACTTCGGAATTCTGATGGGATCCGTCGCATTTGTGCTGGTATGATCGCACCCGACATGTTGAGGGCACAATTCCTTTATGTGTTAACGGTTCACAGTCCTAGCCTAGAGAGATGGCCCATTCAGAAGGCCCAATGGGATTAACGACTGCCCATCCGCTTCAACAACGCAGCATCCTCGCAAGACGTGATATTGACGCATTGTAAGGCCCTCTAATGTCCCTTGAGTAAAGTTGTCATCCTTTTAACAGCTCACGACGTACGATCGGGGACGAAAAAACAGAACAAAAGAAGAAATGTGGCCCGAAACTGAAGAAAACATTCGATTTTTGGTTCCAAAATGGGGCTCATTGAGCAAGCTAGCGGCCCCCGTCATAGAGCTCTTGGAGAGCTTTGCAACGG
Source organism: Ehretia macrophylla (assembly GCA_037974665.1). Taxonomy (NCBI): domain Eukaryota; kingdom Viridiplantae; phylum Streptophyta; class Magnoliopsida; order Boraginales; family Ehretiaceae; genus Ehretia; species Ehretia macrophylla. The sequence continues at coordinate 80,221,920 of CM075770.1, read as the reverse complement.
TATGCTGTGCGCCGCGTAACTCCTTACAGATCAAAAGTTATGGGCACCGATGCGACAGAGACCTGGTCACAAGCTCTACGCCCTCGGTTTGTGGGACCAGCCTCCACGTGAAGCGAAGTTGTCTTGCCCACGGTGCCGGGGGATTCGATAATAGAAATGTGGTGGATAAAGTATCTTGGCAACCTTAACTGGAGCAAAAAAAAATGAAAAGGGGGGTGCAACATGAGGACTTCCCAAGGGGTCACCCATCCTAGTACTACCCTCGCCCAAGCACGCTTAACTTCGGAGTTCTGATGGGATCCCGTGAATTAGTGCTGGTATGATCGCACCCGTCATGTTAAGGGCACAATTCCTTTATGTGTTAACGGTTCACAGTCTCAGGCTAGAGAGATGGCCTATTCAAAAGGCCCAATAGGCTTAACAACAACCCATCTGCTTCAACAACGCAGCATCCTCGCAAGACGTGATATCGACGCATTGTAAGGCACTCTAATATCTCGCGAGTAATGTTGTCGTCCTTTTAAAAGCTCACGACGTACGATTCGTGACGAAAAAAATAGAGAAAAAGAAGAAAAGTGGCCCAAAACTGATGAAAATGTTCGATTTTGGGCTCCAAAAATGGGCAAAGCGAGCACGCTCGCTGCCCCCGTCATAGAGCTCTCGGAGAGCTTTGCAACGGTGTGTTATGCGCCGTGTAACTCCTTACGGATCAAAAGTTATGGGCACCAGAGTGACGAAGACCTGGTCACAAGCTCTGCGCCCTCGGTTTGCGGGCCCAGCCTCCACGTGAAGCGAAGTTGTCTTGCCCACGGTGCCGGGGGATTCGATAATAGAAATGTGGTGGATAAAGTATCTTGGCAACCCTAACCGGAGCAAAAAAAATTGAAAAGGGTGGTGCAACACGAGGACTTCCAGAGGGTCACACATTCTAGTACTACTATCGCCCAAGCACGCTTAACTTCGGAGTTTTGATGGGATCCGGTGCACTAGTGCTGGTATGATCGCACCCATCATGTTGAGGGCACAATTCCTTTATGTGTTAACTGTTCACAGTTCCAGCCTAGAGAGATAGCCTATTCAAAAGACCCAATAGGCTTAACAACATCCCATCTGCTTTAACAACGTAGCATCCTCGTAAGACATGATATCGATGCGTTGTAAGGACTTATAATATCGCGCGAGTAAGGTTGTCGTCTTTTTAACAGCTCACGACGTACGATCCGGGACGAAAAAATAGAGCAAAAGAAGAAAAGTGGCCAGAAACTGATGAAAATGTTCAATTTTGGGCTCCAAAAAGGGCAAGCGAGCATGCTCGCCGCCCTCGTCGTAGATCTCTCGGAGAGCTTTGCAACGGTATTTTGTACGGCGCGTAACTCCTTATGGATCAAAAGTTATGGGCACCGGAGCGACGGAGACCTGGTCACAAGTCCTACGCCCTCGGTTTGCGGGCCCAACCTCCACGTGAAGCGAAGTTGTCTTGCCCAAGGTGCCATGGGATTCGATAATAGAAATGTGGTGGATAAAATATATGGCAACCCTAACCGGAGCAAAAAAAATTGAAAAGGGGGGTGCAACACGAGGACTTCCCAGGGGGTTAACCATCCTAGTACTACTCTCGTCCAAGCACGCTTAACTTCGGAGTTCTGATGGGATTCAGTGCATTAGTGCTGGTATGATCGCACCCATCATGTTGAGGGCACAATTCCTTTATGTGTTAACGGTTCACAGTCCCAGCCTAGAGAGATGGCCCATTCGGAAGGCCCAATGGGCTTAACGACAACCTATCTGCTTCAACAACGCAGCATTCTCACAAGACGTGATATCGACGCGTTGTAGAGCCCTCTAATGTCCCACGAGTAAGGTTGTCTTCTTTTTAACAGCTCACAACGTACGATCCGAGATGAAAATACAGAGCAAAAGAAGAAAAGTGGCCCGAAACTGATGAAATTGTTCGATTTCGGGCTCTGAAAATAGGCGTAGCCAAGCATGCTTGCTGCCCCAATCGTAGAGCTCTTGGAGATCTTTGCAACGGTAAGCTGTGCACCGCGCAACTCCTTACAGATCAAAAGTTATAAGCACTGGAGCGATTGAGACCTGGTCACATGCCCTACGCCCTCGGTTTTCTGGCCCAGCCTCCACGTGAAGCGAAGTTGTCATGCCCAAGGGGCCGTGGGATTCGATAATAGAAATGTGGTGGATAAAGTATCTTGGCAACCCTAATCGGAGCAAAAATATTTGAAAAGGGTAGTGCAATATGAGGACCTCCCAGGGGGTCACCCATCCTAGTACTACTCTTGCCCAAGCACGCTTAACTTTGGAATTTTGATGGGATCCGGTGCATTAGTGCTGGTATGATCGCACCCGTCATGTTGAGGGCACAATTCCTTTATGTGTTAACGGTTCACAGTCCTAGCCTAGAGAGATGGCCCATTCAGAAGGCCCAATGGGCTTAACGACAACCTATCCACTTTAACAATGCAGCATCCTCGAAAGTCGTGATATCGACGCGTTGTAGGGCCCTCTAATGTCCCACGAGTAAGTTGTAGTCCTTTTAACAGCTCACGACGTACGATTCGGTACTGAAAGACAAAGCAAAAGAAGAAATGTGGCCCAAAACTGAAGAAAACGTTTGATTTTGGGCTCCAAAAATGGGAACAGCGATCAAGCTAGCAGCCCCCATCGTAGAGCTTTGCAACAGTATGCTGTACGCCGCGTAACTCCATACGGATCAAAAGTTATGGGCACCGGAGCGACGGATACCTGGTCACAAGCCCCACGCCCTCGGTTTGCAGGCCCAGCCTCCATGTGAAGCGAAGTTGTCTTGCCCAAGGTGCCGTGGGATTCGATAATAGAAATGTGGTGGATAAAGTATTTTGGCAACCCTGACCGAAGCAAAAAAAATTAAAAGGGGGGTGCAACACGAGGACTTCCCAGGGGGTTACCCATCCTAGTACTACCCTCGCCCAAGCACACTTAACTTCGGAGTTCTGATTGGATCCCGTGCATTAGTGCTGGTATGATCGCACCCATCATATTGAGTGCACAATTCCTTTATGTGTTAACGGTTCACAGTCCCAGCCTAGAGAGACGGCCCATTCAGAAGGCCCGATGGGCTCAACGACTACCCATCAGCTTCAACAACACAGCATCCTCGCAACACGTGATATCGATGTGCTGTAGGGCCCTCTAATGTCTCACGAGTAAGGTTGTCATCCTTTTGACAGCTCACATAGAACGATCCGGGACCCAAAAACAGAGCAAAAGAAGAAAAGTGGCCCGAAACTGATGAAAACATTCAATTTTGGGCTCCAAAAATGGGTACAGCAAGCAAGCTACCTGCCTCCGTCGTAGAGCTCTCGAAAAGCTTTGCAACGGTATGCTGTGCGCCGCGCAACTCCTTACAGATCAAGAGTTATGGGCACCAGAGCGACGGAGACCTGGTCACTAGCCCTACGCCCTCGGTTTGCTGGCCCAGCCTCTACGTGAAGAGAAGTTGTCTTCCCCAAGGTGCTGTGGGATTCGATAATAGAAATGTGGTGGATAAAGTATCATGGCAACCCTAACCGGAGCAAAAAAAATTGAAAAGGGTGGTGCAACATGAGGACTTCCCAGGGGGTTACCCATCCTAGTACTACCCTCGTCCAAGCACACTTAACTTTGGAGTTCTGATTGGATCCCGTGCATTAGTGCTGGTATGATCGCAACCATCATATTGAGTGCACAATTCCTTTATGTATTAACGGTTCACAGTCCCAGCCTAGAGAGACGGCCCATTTAGAAGGCCCAATGGGCTTAACGACAACCCATCCACTTCAACAATGCAGCATCCTCGCAAGACGTGATATCGACGCGTTGTAGGGCCCTCTAATGTCCCGCGAGTATGGTTGTCGTCCTTTTAACAGCTCACGACGTACGATCCGGGACGGAAAAACATAGCAAAAGAAGAAAAGTCGACCGAAACAGAAGAAAACATTCAATTTTGGGCTCCAAAAATAGGCATAACGAGCAAGCTAGCAGCTGCCATCGTAGAGCTCCCGGAGAGCTTTGCCACGGTATGCTGTGCGGCGCATAACTCCTTACGGATCAAAAGTTATGGCACCGAATCGACGGAGACCTGGTCACAATCCCTACGCCCTCAGTTTACGGGCCCAGCCTCCACGTGAAGCGAAGTTGTCTTGCCCAAGGTGCCGTGGGATTTGATAATAGAAATGTGGCGAATAAAGTATCTTGTCAACCCTAACCGGAGCAAAAAAAATTGAAAAGGGGGGTGCAACACGAGGACTTCTAAGGGGGTCACCCATCCTAGTACTACTCTCGCCCAAGCACGCTTAACTTCGGAGTTCTGATGGGTTCCGGTGCATTAGTGCTGGTATGATCGCACCGGTCATGTTGAGAGCACAATTCCTTTATGTGTTAACGGTTCACACTCCCAGCCTAGAGAGATGGCCCATTCAGAAGGCCCAATGGGCTTAACGACAACCTATCCTCTTCAATAACGCAGCATACTCGCAAGACGTGATATCAACACGTTGTATGGCCCTCTAATGTCCCGCGAGTAAGGTTGTCGTCCTCTTAACAGCTCACGACGTACGATTCGGGATAAAAAAAACATAGCAAAAGAAGAAAAGTGGCCCGAAATAGAAGAAAACGTTCGATTTTGGGCTCCAAAAATGGGCATAGCAAGCAAGATAGCTTCCCCCATCGTAGAGCTCTCAGAGAGCTTTGCAACGGTATCTTGTGCGCCGCATGACTCCTTACGGATCAAAAGTTATGGGCACCGGAGCGACGGAGACCTGGTCACAAGCCCTACACCCTCGGTTTGTGGGCCCAGCCTCCACGTGAACTGAAGTTGTCTTGCCCAAGGTGCCATGGGATTCGATAATAGAAATGTGGTGGATAAAATATCTTGGCAACCCTAACCGGAGCAAAAAAAATTAAAAAAGGGGGTGCGACACGAGGACTTCCCAAGGGGTCATCCATCCTAGTACTACTCTCGCCCAAGCACGCTTAACTTCGGAGTTCTTATGGGATCCGGTGCATTAGTACTGGTATGATCGCACCCGTCATGTTGAGGGCACAATTCCTTTATGTGTTAACGGTTCACGGTCCCAACCTAGAGAGATGGTCCATTCAGACGGCCCAATGGGCTTAACGACTACCCATCCGCTTCAACAACGTAGCACCCTCGCAAGACATGATATCGACATATTGTAGGGCACTCTAATGTCCCGCGAGTAATGTTGTTGTCCTTTTAACAGCTCACGACGTACGATCTGAGACGGAAAAACAGAGCAAAAGAAGAAAGTGGCCCAAACCTGAAGAAAACGTTCGATTTTGGGCTCCAAGAACGGGCACAGTGAGCAAGCTAGCAGCCCCGTCGTAGAGCTCTCGGAGAGCTTTGCAACGGTATGCTGTGAGCCGAGTAACTCCTTACGGATCAAAAGTTATGGGCACCGGAGCGACAGAGACCTGGTCAGAAGCCCTACGCCCTCGGTTTGCGGGCCCAGCCTCCACGTGAAGCGAAGTTGTATTCCCCAAGGTGCCATGGGAGTCGATAATAGAAATGTGGTGGATAAAATATCAGGCAACCCTAACCGGAGCAAAAAAAATTGAAAAGGGGGGTGCAACACGAGGACTTCGCAGGGGGTCACCCATCCTAGTACTACTCTCGCCCAAGCACACTTAACTTCGGAGTTCTGATGGGATCCTGTGCATTAGTGCTGGTATGATCGCACCCCTCATGTTGAGGGCACAATTCCTTTTTGTGTTAACGGTTCGCGGTCTTAGCCTAGAGAGATGGCCGATTCAGAATTCCCAATGGGCTTAACGCCAACCCATCTGCTTCAACAACGCAGCATTCTCGCAAGATGTGATATCGACGAGTTGTAGAGCCCTCTAATGTCCCACGAGTAAGGCTATCATCCTTTTAACAGCTCACGACATACAATCCGGGACGAAAAATCAGAGCAAAAGAAGAGAAGTATCCCGAAACTGATGAAAATGTTCAATTTTGGGCTATGAAAATAGGCGCTGTCAAGCAGGCTAGCTGCCCCCGTCGTAGAGCTCTCGGAGAGCTTTGCAATTGTAAGATGTGCACCACGTAACTCCTTACGGATCAAAAGTTATGGGCACTGGAGCGACGGAGACCTAGTCACAAGCCCTACGCCATCGGTTTGTTAGCCCAGCTTCCACGTGAAGCGAAGTTGTCTTGCCCATGGGGCCGTGGGATTCGATAATAGAAATGTGGTGGATAAAGTATCTAGGCAACCCTAACTGGAGCAAAAAAAATTGAAAAGGGTGGTGCAACACGAGGACTTTCCAAGGGGTCACCCATCCTAGTACTACTCTCGCCCAAGCACGCTTAACTTCGAAGTTCTGATGGGATCCGGTGCATTAGTAATGGTATGATCGCACCAGTCATGTTGAGGGCACAATTCCTTTATGTGTTAACAGTTCACAGTCCTAGCATACAAAGATGGCCCATTCAGATGGCCCAATGGGCTTAACGATAACCCATCCGCTTCAACAACGCAGCATCCTCATAAGAGATGATATCAACGCGTTGTTGGGCCCTCTAATGTCCCGCGAGTAAGGTTGTCGTCCTTTTAACAGCTCACGACGTACGATCCGGGATGAAAAAATAGGGCACAACGAGCAAGCTAGCTGCCCTCGTCGTAGAGCTCTCGAAGTGCTATGCAACGGTATGCTATGCATCACGAAATTTCTAACAGATTAAAAGTAATAGGCACCGGAGCGACGGAGACCTGGTCACAAGACCTACGCCCTCGGTTTGCCGACCTAGCCTCCAGGTGAAGCGAAGTTGTCCTGCCCAAGGTGCTGTGGGATTCGATAATAGAAATGTGGTGGATAAAGTATCTTGGCAACCCTAACTGGAGCCAAAAACATTGAAAAGAGGGGTGCAAAATGAGGACTTCCCACGGGGTCACCCATCCTAGTACTACTCTCGCCAATGCACGCTTAACTTCGAAGCTCTGATGGGATATGGTGCATTAGTGCTGGTATGATCGCACCTATCATGTTGATGGTACAATTCCTTTATGTGCAAACGGTTCACAGTCCCAGCCTAGGGAGATGGCCCATTCAAAAGGCCCAATAGGCTTAACAACAACCCATCTGCTTCAACAACGCAGCATCCTCGCAAGACGTGATATTGACGCATTGTAAGGCCCTCTAATATCCCGCGAGTAAGGTTGTCGTCCTTTTAACAGCTCACGACGTACGATCCAGGATGAAAAAGCTGAGCAAAAGAAGAAAAGTGGCCCGAAACTAATGAAAACGTTCAATTTTGGGCTCCAAAAACAGGCACAGCGAGCTAGCTCGCTACCCCCGTCATAGAGATCTTGGAGAGCTATGCAATGGTATGTTGTGCACCGCGTAACTCCTTACGGATCAAAAGTTATGGGCACCAGAGCGACGGAGACCTGGTCACTAGCCCTACGCCCTCGGTTTGTTGTCCCAGCCTCTACATGAAGAGAAGTTGTCTTCCCCAAGGTGCCGTGCAATTCGATAATAGAAATGTGGTGGATAAAGTATCTTGGCAACCCTAACCAGAGCAAAATAAATTGAAAAGGGTGGTGCAACACGAGGACTTCCCAGGGGGTTACCCATCCTAGTACTACCCTCACCTAAGCACGCTTAACTTCGGAGTTCTTATGGGATCCCGTGCATTAGTGCTTGTATGATTGGACCAGCCTTGAGAGACGGCCCATTAAGAAGGCCCAATGGGCTTAACGACAACACATCCACTTCAACAACGCAGCATCCTGGCAAGACGTCATATCGACGCGTTGTAGGGCCCTCTAATGTCCCGCGAGTATGGTTGTAGTCCTTTTAATAGCTCACGACGTACGATCTGGGATGGAAAAACAGACAAAAGAAGAAATGTGGACCGAAATTGAAGAAAACATTCAATTTTGGGCTCCAAAAACAAGCATAGCGAGCAAGCTAGCAGACCCTGTCGTAGAGCTTTCGGAGAGCTTTGCAACGGTATGTTGTGCGCCGCGTAACTCCTTACGGATCAAAAGTTATGGCACCGGATTGACATAGACCTGGTCATAATCCCTATAACCTCGATTTGCGGGCCCACCCTCCACGTGAAGGGAAGTTGTCTTGCCCAAGGTGAAGTGGGATTCGATAATAGAAATGTGGCGAATAAAGTATCTTGTCAACCCTAACTGGAGCAAAAAAAATTGAAAAGCGGGGTGCAACACGAGGACTTCCAAGGGGGTCACCCATCCTAGTATTACTTTTGCCCAAGCACGCTTAACTTCGGAGTTCTGATGGGATCCGGTGCATTAGTGCTGGTATGATCGCACAAGTCATGTTGAGGACACAATTCCTTTATGTGTTAACGGTTCACAGTCACAGCCTTGAGAGATAGCCCATTCAGAAGGCCCAATGGGCTTAACGACAACCCATCCCCTTCAACAGTGCATCATCCTCGCAAGACGTGATATCGACGCGTTGTAGGGCCCTCTAATGTCCCCCGAGTATGGTTGTCGTCCTTTTAACAGCTCAGGACGTACGATCCGTGAAGGAAAAACAGAACAAAAAAAGAAAAGTGGACCGAAACTGAAGAAAACATTATATTTTGGGCTCTAAAAATAGGCACAGTGAGCAAGCTAGCAGCCCCCGTCGTAGAGCTCTCAGAGAGCTTTGCAACGGTATGTTGTGCGCCGTGTAACTCCTTACGGATCAAAAGTTATGGCACCGGATCGACGGAGACCTGGTCACAAGCCATACGCAACCGGTTTGCTGGCCCAGCCTCCATGTGAAACGAAGTTGTCTTGCCCAGGGTACCGTGGGATTCGATAATAGAAATTTGGTGGATAAAGTATCTTGGCAACCCTAACTGGAGCAGAAAGAATTGAAAAGGGTGGTGCAACACGAGGACTTCCCAGGGGGTCACCCATCCTTGTACTACTCTCGCCCAAGCATGCTTAACTTCGGTGTTCTGATGGGATCCGGTGGATCAGTGCTGGTATGATAGCACCCGTCATGTTGAGGGCACAATTCCTTTATGTGTTAACGGTTCACAGTCCCAGCCTAGAGAGATGGCCCATTAAAAAGGCCCAATGGCTTAACGACAACCCATCCGCTTCAACAACGCAGCATCCTCGCAAGACGTGATATCGACGCATTGTAGGGGCCTCTAATGTCCAGCGAGTACGGTTGTAGTCCTTTTAACAGCTCACGACGTACGATCCGGGACCAAAAAACAGAGCAAAGGAAGAAAAGTGGCCCGAAACTGAAGAAAACGTTTAATTTAGGGCACCAAAAATGGCACAGCGAGTTAGCTAACCACCCCCGTCTTAGAGCTCTCGCAGAGCTTTGCAACTGTATGCTGTGCATCGCGTAGCTCCTTACGGATCAAAAGTTATAGGCACTGGAGTGATAGAGACCTAGTCACAAGCCTTACGCCCTCGGTTTACGGGCCCAGCCTCCACGTGAAGGGAAATTGTCTTGCGCATGGTGACGTGGGATTCAATAATAGAAATGTAGTGGATAAAGTATCTTGGAAACCCTAACTGGAGCAAAAAATATTGAAAAGAGGGGTGCAAGACGAGGACTTCCCAAGAAGTCACCCATCCTAGGACTACTCTCGCCCAGGGACGCTGAACTTCAGAGTTCTCATGGGATATGGTGCATTAGTGCTGGTATGATCTTACCAGTCATGTTGAGGGGACAATTCATTTATATGTTAACGGTTCACAGTCCCAACCTAGAGAGATGGCCCATTCAGAAGGCCCAATGGGCTTAATGACAACCCATCCGCTTCAACAACACAGCATCCTCGTAAGATGTGATATTGACGCATAGTAGGGCCATCTAATGTCCAGCTAGTAAGGTTGTCGTCCTTTTAACAGATCGCGATGTACGATCCGGGACAGAAAAACACAGCAAAAGAAGAAAAGTGGCTCGAAACTGAAGAAAACGTTTGATTTTGTGCTCCCAAAATGGGCAAAGCGAGCAAGGTAGCAGCCCCCATCCTAAAGCTCTCGGAGAGCTTCGCAACGGTATGCTGTACGCCACGTAACTCCTTACGGATCAAAAGTTATAGGCACCGGAGTGACGGAGACCTGGTCACAAGCCCTACGCCCTCGGTTTGAGGGCCCAGCCTCCACGTGAAGCGAAATTGTCTTCCCCATGGTGACGTGGGATTCGATAATAGAAATGTGGTGGATAAAATATCTTGGCAACCCTAACCGGAGCAAAAAAAATGGAAAAGAGGGGTGTGACACGAGGACTTTCCAAGGGGTCATCCATCCTAGTACTACTCTCGCCCTAGCATGCTTAACTTTGGAGTTCTGATGGGATCCGGTGCATTAGTGCTAGTATGATCGCACCCGTCATGTTGAGGGCACAATTCCTTTATGTGTTCACGGTTCACAGTCCCAGCCTAGAGAGATGGCCCATTCAGAAGGCCCAATGGGCTTAACGACAACCCATCCTCTTCAACAGCGCAGCATTCTCGCAAGACTTGATGTCGACGAGTTGTAAGGCCCTCTAATGTCCCTCGAGTAATGTTGTCATCCTTTTAACAGCTCGCGACGTATGATCCGGGACAGAAAAACAATGCAAAAGTTGAAAAGTGTCCCAAAACGGAAGAAAACGTTTAATTTTGGGCTGCAAAAACGGGCATAGCGAGCAAGGTAGCTGCCCCCGTCGTAGAGCTATCGGAGAGCTTTGCAACGGTATGCTGTGCGCTGCGTAACTTCTTACGGATCAAAAGTTATAGGCACAGGAGCGACGGAGACCAGGTCACAAGCCGTACGTCCCCGCTTTGCTGGCCCAGCCTCCACGTGAAACGAAGTTGCCTTGCCCAAGGTGCCGTGGGATTCGATAATAGAAATATGGTGGATAATGTATCTTGGCAACCCTAACCGGAGGAAAAAAAATTGAAAAGGGTGGGACAACACGAGGACTTCCAGGGGGTCACCCATCCTTGTACTACTCTCGCCCAAGCATGCTTAACTTCGGAGTTCTGACGGGACCCGGTGCATTAGTGCAAGTATAATCTCACCAGTCATGTTGAGGGCACAATTCCTTTATGTGTTAACGGTTCACAGTCCCTACCTAGAGAGATGGCCCATTCAGAAGGCCCAATGGCCTTAATGACAACCCATCCACTTCAACAATGCAACATCCTCGCAAGACTTGATATCGACACGTTATAGGGCCCTCTAATATCCCGCAAGTAAGGTTGTCATCCTTTTAACAACTCACAACGTACGATCCGGGATAGAAAAACAGATGAAAAGAAGAAAAGTTTCCCCAAACTATAGAAAATGTTAGATTTTGGGCTCCAAAAAGGGGCAAAGCGAGCAAGGTAGCTGCCCCCATCCTAGACCTCTCGAAGAGCTTTGCAACGGTAAGCTGTGCACCGCGTAAATCCTTACGGATAAAAAGTTATGGACACCGGAGCGACGAACACCTGGTCACAAGCCCTATGCCCACAACTTGAGGGCCCAGCCTCCACGTGAAGCGAAATTGTCTTTCCCAAGGTGACGTGGGATTTGATAATTGAAATGTGGTGGATAAAGTATCTTGGCAACCCTAACCAGAGTAAAAAAAATTGAAAAGGGGGGTACAACACAAGGACTTCCCAGGGGGTCACCTATCCTAGTACTACTCTCGCCCAAGCACGCTTAACTTCAGAGTTCTGATGGGACCCGGTGCATTAGTGCTAATATAATCGCACTAGTCATGTTGAGGGCACAATTCCTTTATGTGTTAACGGTTCACAGTCCTAACCTAGAGAGATGGCCCATTCAGAAGGCCAAATGGGCTTAACGACCACCTATCCGCTTCAACAACGCAGTATCCTCGCAAGACGTGATATCGACGCATTGTAGGGCCTTCTAATATCCAGTGAGTAAGGTTGTTGTCCTTTTAACAGCTCACGACGTACGATCCGGGATCAAAAAACAGAGCAAAAGAATAAAAGTGGCCCGAAACTGAAGAAAACTTTCAATTTTGGGCTCCAAAAACAGGCACAGTGAGCAAGCTAGTAGCCCCCGTCGTAGAGCTCTCGGAGAGCTTTGCCACGGTATGCTGTGCGCCGCGTAACTCCTTACGGATCAAAAGTTATGGCACCGGATTGACGGAGACCTGGTCACAATCCCTACGCCCTCGGTTTGCGGGCCCAGCCTCCACGTGAAGCGAAGTTGTCTTGCCCAAGGTGAAGTGGGATTCGATAATAGAAATGTGGTGGATAAAGTATCTTTGCAACCCTAACCGAAGCAAAAAAAATTGAAAAGGGTGGAGCAACACGAGGACTTCCCTGGGGGTTACCCATCCTAATACTACCCTCGCCCAAGCACGCTTAACTTCGGAGTTCTGATGGGATCCCGTGCATTAGTGCTGGTAACCCATCCGCTTCAACAACGCAAAATTCTCGCAAGACGTGATATCGATGCGTTGTAGGGCCCTCTAATGTCCCGCGGGTAAGGTTGTCATCCTTTTAACAGCTAACGACGTACGATCCGGGATGAAAAAACATAGCAAAAGAAGAAAACTGGCCTGAAACTGATGAGAACGTTCAATTTTGGGCTCTAAAAACAAGCACAGCGAGCAAGCTAGAAGCCCTGTCGTCGAGCTCTCGGAGAGCTTCGCCACGGTATGCTGTGCGCCGCGTAACTCCTTACGGATCAAAAGTTATGGCACCGGATCGACGGAGTCCTGGTCACAATCCCTACGCCCTCGGTTTGTAGGCCCAGTCTCCACGTGAAGCGAAGTTGTCTTGCCCAAGGCGCTGTGGGATTCGATAATAAAAATATGGCGAATAAAGGATCTTGGCAACCCTAACCGGAGCAAAAAAATTGAAAAGGGGGGTGCAACACGAGGACTGCTAAGGGGCTCACCCATCCTAGTCCTCCTCTCGCCCAAGCACGCTTAACTTCGGATTTCTGATGGGATCCGGTTCATTAGTGCTTGTATGATCGCACCGGTCATGTTTATGGCACAATTCCTTTATGTGTTAACGGTTCACAGTCCCAACCAAGAGAGATGGCCCATTCAGAAGGCCCAATGGGCTAAACGACAACCCATCCACTACAACAACGCAGCATCCTCGCAAGCCGTGATATCAACATGTTGCAGGGCCCTCTAATGTCCCGCAAATACGGTTGTCGTCCTTTTAACAACTCACGACGTACGATCTGGGATGAAAAAACAGAGCAAAAGAAGAAAAGTGGACCGAAACTGAAGAAAACATTCAATTTTGGGCTCCAAAAACAGGCACAACGAGCAAGCTAGCAGCCCCCGTCGTAGAGCTCTCGGAGAGCTTTGCAACGGTATATTGCGCGCCGCGTAACTCCTTACGGATCAAAAGTTATGGCACCGGAACGACGGAGACCTGTTCACAAGCCCTACGCACCCGGTTTGCTGGCCCAGCCTCCACGTGAAACGAAGTTGTCTTGCCCAAGGTGCCGTGGGATTCGATAATAGAAATGTGGTGGATAAAGTATCTTGGCAACCCTAACTGGAGCAAAAAAAATTGAAAAGGGGGGTGCAACACGAGGACTTCCCAGGGGGTCACCCATCCTTGTACTACTCTCGCCCAAGCACGCTTAACTTCGGTGTTCTGATCGGATCCGGTGTATCAGTGCTAGTATGATTACACCCGTCATGTTGTGGGCACAATTCCTTTATGTGTTTATGGTTCACAGTCCCAGCCTCGAGAGATGGCCTATTCAAAAGGCCCATTGGCTTAACGACAACCCATCTGCTTCAACAACGCAGCATCCTCACAAGACGTGATATCGACAAATTGTAGGGCCTTCTAATGTCCCGCGAGTAAGGTTGTTGTCCTTTTAACAGCTCACGACGTACGATCCGGGATTGAAAAACAGAGCAAAAGAAGAAAAGTGGCCCAAAACTAAAGAAAACGTTTGATTTAGGGCTCCAAAAATGGGCACAGCGAGCAAGCTAGCCACCCTTGTCGTAGAGCTCTCGGAGAGCTTTGCAACACTATGCTGAGCGTCGCGTAACTCCTTACGGATCAAAAGTTATGGGCACCGGAGTGATGGAGACCTAGTCACAAGCCCTACGCCCTCGGTTTGCGGGCCCAGCCTCCACGTGAAGTGAAATTGTCTTGCGCAAGGTGACGTGGTATTCTATAATAGAAATGTGGTGGATAAAGTATCTTGGAAACCCTAACAAGAGCAAAAAAAATTGAAAAGGGGGTTGCAACACGAGGACTTCCCAGGGGGTCACCCATCCTAGTACTACTCCCACCCTAGCACGCTTAACTTCGGAGTTCTGATGAGATCCGGTGCATTAGTGCTGGTATGATCGCACCAGTCATGTTGAGGGCACAATTCCTTTATGTGTTAACGGTTCACAGTCCCAGCCTAGAGAGATGGCCCATTCAGAAGGCCCAATGGGCTTAACGACAACCCATCCTCTTCAACAACGCAGCATTCTTATAAGATGTGATATCGATGGGTTGTAAGGCCCTCTAATGTCCCTCAAGTAAGGTTGTCGTCCTTTTAACAGCTCACGACGTACGATCCGGGACTGAAAAACAAAGCAAAAGTAGAAAAGTGGCCTGAAACAAAAGACAATGTTCGATTTTGGGCTGCAAAAATGGGCATAGTGAGCAAGGTAGCTGTCCCCGTTGTAGAGCTCTCGGAGAGCTTTGAAATGGTATGTTGTGCGCCGCGTAACTCCTTGCGGATCAAAAGTTATGAGCACAGGAGCGACGGAGACCAGGTCACAAGCCCTACGTCCCCGCTTTGCTGGCCCAGCATCCACGTGAAACGAAGTTGTCTTGCTCAAGGTGCCGTGGGATTCGATAATAGAAATATGGTGGATAATGTATCTTGGCAACCCTAACCGGAGGAAAAAAAATTGAAAAGGGTGGTACAACACGAGGACTTCCCAGGGGGTCACCCATCCTTGTACTACTCTCGCCCAAGCACGCTTAACTTCGGTGTTCTGATCGGATCCGGTGTATCAGTGCTGGTATGATTGCACCAGTCATGTTGAGGGCACAATTCCTTTATGTGTTAACGGTTCACAGTCCCAGCCTCGAGAGATGGCCTATTCAAAAGGCCCATTGGCTTAACGACAACCCATCTGCTTCAACAACGCAGCATCCTCACAAGACGTGATATCGACAAATTGTAGGGCCTTCTAATGTCCCGCGAGTAAGGTTGTTGTCCTTTTAACAGCTCACGACGTACGATCCGGGATTGAAAAACAGAGCAAAAGAAGAAAAGTGGCCCAAAACTAAAGAAAACGTTTGATTTAGGGCTCCAAAAATGGGCACAGCGAGCAAGCTAGCCACCCTTGTCGTAGAGCTCTCGGAGAGCTTTGCAACACTATGCTGAGCGTCGCGTAACTCCTTACGGATCAAAAGTTATGGGTACCAGAGTGACAGAGACCTAGTCATAAGCCCTACGCCCTCGGTTTGCGGGCCCAGGCTCCACGTGAAGCGAAATTGTCTTGCGCAAGGTGACGTGGGATTCTATAAAAGAAATGTGGTGGATAAAGTATCTTGGAAACCCTAACAAGAGCAAAAAAAATTGAAAAGGGGGTTGCAACACGAGGACTTCCCAGGGGGTCACCCATCCTAGTACTACTCCCACCCTAGCACGCTTAACTTCGGAGTTCTGATGAGATCCGGTGCATTAGTGCTGGTATGATCGCACCAGTCATGTTGAGGGCACAATTCCTTTATGTGTTAACGGTTCACAGTCCCAGCCTAGAGAGATGGCCCATTCAGAAGGCCCAATGGGCTTAACGACAACCCATCCTCTTCAACAACGCAGCATTCTCATAAGATGTGATATCGATGGGTTGTAAGGCCCTCTAATGTCCCTCAAGTAAGGTTGTCGTCCTTTGAACAGCTCACGACGTACGATCCGGGACTGAAAAACATAGCAAAACTAGAAAAGTGGACTGAAACAGAAGAAAACATTCGATTTTGGGCTGTAAAAAGGGCATAGTGAGCAAGGTAGCTGCCCCCGTCGTAGAGCTCTCGGAGAGCTTTGAAACGGTATGCTGTGCACTGCGTAACTCCTTGCGGATCAAAAGTTATGAGCATAGGAGCGACGGAGACCAGGTCACAAGCCCTACGTCCCCGCTTTGCTGGCCCAGTATCCACGTGAAACGAAGTTGTCTTGCCCAAGGTGCCGTGGGATTCGATAATAGAAATGTGGTGGATAATGTATCTTGGCAACCCTAACCGGATGAAAAAAAATTGAAAAGGGTGGTACAACACGAGGACTTCCCAGGGGGTCACCCATCCTTGTACTACTCTTGCCCAAGCACGCTTAACTTCGGTGTTCTGATGGGATCCGGTGTATCAGTGCTGGTATGATTGCACTCGTCATGTTGAGGGCACAATTCCTTTATGTGTTAACGGTTCACAGTCCCAGCCTAGAGAGATGGCCTATTCAAAAGGCCCAATGGCTTAACGACAACCCATCCTCTTCAACAACGCAGCATCCTTGCAAGACGTGATATCGACAAATTGTAGGGCCCTCTAATGTCACGCGAGTAAGGTTGTTGTCCTTTTAACAGCTCGCGACGTACGATCTGGGACTAAAAAACAGAGCAAAAGAAGAAAAGTGGCCCGAAAATGAAGAAAACGTTTGATTTAGGGCTCCAAAAATGGGCAAAGCGAGCAAGCTAACCACCCTCGTCGTAGAACTCTCGGAGAGCTTTGCAACAGTATACTGTGCATCGCGTAGCTCCTTACGAATCAAAAGTTATGGGCACCAGAGTGACAGAGACCTAGTCATAAGCCCTACGCCCTCGGTTTGCGGGCCCAGCCTCCACGTGAAGCGAAATTGTCTTGCGCAAGGTGACGTGGGATTCTATAATAGAAATGTGGTGGATAAAGTATCTTGGAAACCCTAACAAGAGCAAAAAAAATTGAAAAGGGGGTTGCAACACGAGGACTTCCCAGGGGGTCACCCATCCTAGTACTACTTTCGCCCAGGCACAACTTCGGAGTTCTGATGGGATCCGGTGCATTAGTGCTGGTATGATCGCACCAGTCATGTTGAGGGCACAATTCCTTTATGTGTTAACGGTTCACAGTCCCAGCCTAGAGAGATGGCTCATTCAGAAGGCCCAATAGGCTTAACGACAACCTATCCTCTTCAACAACGCAGCATTCTCGCAAGATATGATATCGACAGGTTGTAAGGCCTTCTAATGTCTCTCGAGTAAGGTTGTCATCCTTTTAACAGCTCACGACGTACGATCCGGGACAGAAAAATAGAGCAAAAGTAGAAAAGTGGCTCGAAATAGAAGAAAACATTCGATTTTGGGCTGCAAAAAGGGGCAAAGAGAGCAAGGTAGCTGCCCCCGTCGTAAAGCTCTCGGAGAGCTTTGCAACGGTATGCTGTGCGCCGCGTAACTCCTTACGGATCAAAAGTTATAGGCACAGGAGCGACAGAGACCTGGTCACAAGCCCTACGCCCTAGGTTTGAGGTCCCAGCCTCCACGTGAAACGAAATTGTCTTGCCCAAGGTGACGTGGGATTCGATAATAGAAATGTGGTGGATAAAATATCTTGGCAACCCTAACCGGAGCAAAAAAAATTGAAAAGGTGGGTGCGACACGAGGACTTTCCAGGGGGTCATCCATCCTAGTACTACTCTCGCCCTAGCACGCTTAACTTCGGAGTTCTGATGGGATCCGGTGCATTAGTGATGGTATGATCGCACCCATCAAGTTAAGGGCATAATTCCTTTTTGTGTTAACGGTTCACAGTCCCAGCCTAGAGAAATGGCCCATGCAGAAGGCCCAATGGGCTTAACGACAACCCATCCTCTTCAACAACGCAGCATTCTCATAAGATGTGATATCGATGGGTTGTAAGGCCCTCTAATGTCCCTCAAGTAAGGTTGTCGTCCTTTGAACAGCTCACGACGTACGATCCGGGACTGAAAAACATAGCAAAACTAGAAAAGTGGACTGAAACAGAAGAAAACGTTCGATTTTGGGCTGCAAAAACGGGCATAGTGAGCAATGTAGCTACACTCGTCGTAGAGCTCTCGGAAAGCTTTGAAACGGTATGATGTGCGTCGCGTAACTCCTTACGGATCAAAAGTTATGAGCACAGGAGCGACGGAGACCAGGTCACAAGACCTACGTCCCCGCTTTGCTGGCCCAGCATCCACGTGAAACGAAGTTGTCTTGCCCAAGGTACCGTGAGATTCGATAATAGAAATGTGGTGGATAATGTATCTTGGCAACGCTAACCGGAGGAAAAAAAATTGAAAAGGTTAGTACAACACGAGGACTTCCCAGGGGGTCACCAATCCTTGTGCTACTCTCGCCCAAGCACGCTTAACTTCGGTGTTATGATGGGATCCGGTGCATTATTGCTAGTATGATCGCACCCATCATGTTAAGGGCACAATTCCTTTATGTGTTAACAGTTCATAGTCCCAGCCTAGAGAGATGGCCCATTCAGAAGGCCCAATGGCTTAACGACAACCCATCCGCTTCAACAACGCAGCATCCTCGCAAGACGTGATATCGACGCATTGTAGGGCCCTTTAAAGTCCCGCGAGTAAGGTTGTCGTCATTTTAACAGCTCACGACGTACGATCCGGGACCCAAAAACGGAGCAAAAGAATAAAAGTAGCCCGAAACTGAAGAAAACGTTTTATTTTGGGCTCCAAAAATGGGCACAGTGAACAAGCTAGCCACCCCCGTCGTGAAGATCTCGTAGAGCTTTGCAACGGTATGCTGTGCGTCTCGTAACTCCTTACGGATCAAAAGTTAAGGGCACTGGAGTGACGGAGACCTAGTCACAAGCACTACGCCCTCGGTTTGCGGGCCCAACCTCCACGTGAAGTGAAATTGTCTTGCCCACGGTGACGTGGGATTCGAGAATAGAAATGTGGTTCATAAAGTATCTTTGCAACCTTAACCGGGCCAAAAAAATTTGAAAAGGGGGGGGCAACACGAGGACTTCGTAGGAGGTCACCTATCCTAGTACTACTCTCGCCCAAGCACGCTGAGCTTCGCAGGTTTGATGGGATCCGGTGGATTAGGGCTGGTATGATCGCACCCTTCATGTGGTGGGCACAATTCCTTTATGTGTTAACGGTTCACAATCCCAGCCTAGAGAGAGGGCCCATTCAGAAGGGCCAATGGGCTAAACGACAACCCATCCACTTCAACAACGCAGCATCCACGCAAGACGTGATATTGACGCATTGTAGGGCCCTCTAATGTCCAGCGAGTGATGTTGTCGTCCTTTTAACAGCTCACGACGTACGATCCAGGATCGAAAAACGGAGCAAAAGAATAAAAGTGGCCCGAAACTGAAGAAAACATTTTATTTTGGGCTCCAAAAATGGGCACAACGAGCAAGCTAGCCACCCCCGTCGTAGAGCTCTCTTAGAGCTTTGCAACGGTATGTTGTGCGTCGCGTAACTCCTTACGGATCAAAAGTTATGGGCACCGGAGGGACGGAGACCTAGACACAAGCCCTAAGCCCTCGGTTTAAGGGCCTAGCCTCCACGTGAAGCGAAATTGTCTTGCCCAAGGTGACGTGGGATTCGATAATAGAAATGTGGTGGATAAAGTATCTCGGCAACCCTAACCGGAGCAAAAAAATTTTATAAGGGGGGGTGCAACACGAGGACTTCCCAGGGGGTCACCCATCCTAGTACTACTCTCGCCAAAGCTTGTTTAACTTCGGTGTTCTGATGGGATCCGGCGCATTAGTGCTGGTATGATCACACCCATCATGTTGAGGGCACAATTCCTTTATGTGTTAACGGTTCACAGTCCCAGCCTAGAGAGATAGCTCATTCAGAAGGCCCAATGGGCTTAACAACAACCCATCCGCTTCAACAACGCAGCATCATCGCAAGACGTGATATCGACGCATTGTTGGGCCCTCTAATGTCCAGCGAGTAAGGTTGTCATCCTTTTAACAGCTCACGACGTACGATCCGGGATCGAAAAATAGAGAAGAAGAATAAAAGTGGCCCGAAACTTAAGAAAACGTTTTATTTTGGGCTCCAAAAAGGGGCAAAGCGAGCAAGCTAGCCACCCTCGTCAAAGAGCTCTCGTAGAGCTTTGCAACGGTATGTTGTGCGTCGCGTAACTCCTTACGGATCAAAAGTTATGGGCACCGGAGTGACGGAGACCTAGTCACAAGCCCTACGCCCTCGGTTTAATGGCCTAGCCTCCACGTGAAGTGAAATTGTCTTGCCCAAGGTGATGTGGGATTCGATAATAGAAATGTGGTGGATAAAGTATTTTGGCAACCCTAACCGGAGCAAAAAAAATTGATAAGGGGGGTGCAACGCGAGGACTTCCAAGGGGGTCACCCATCCTAGTACTACTCTCGCCCAAGCACGCTTAACTTCGGAGTTCTGATGGGATCCGTTGCATTAGTGATGGTATGATCGCACCAGTCATGTTGAGGGCACAATTCCTTTATGTGTTAACGGTTCACAGTCCCAACCTAGAGAGATGGCCCATTCGGAAGGCCCAATGGGCTTAACGACAACCGATTCGCTTCAACAAGCAGCATCCTCGCAAGACGTGATATCGACGCGTTGTAGGGCCCTCTAATGTCCAGCGAGTAAGGTTTTTGTCCTTTTAACAGCTCGCGATGTACGATCCGGGAGAGCAAAAGAAGAAAAGTGGCCCGAAACTGAAGAAAACGTTCGATTTTGGCCTCCAAAAATGGGCAAAACGAGCAAGGTAGCTGCACCCATCCTAGAGCTCTCGGAGAGTTTGCAACGGTATGCTGTGCACCGCGTAACTCCTTACGGATCAAAAGTTATGGGCACCAGAGCGACGGAGACCTGGTCATAAGCCCTACGCCCTCGGTTTGAGGGCCCAGTCTCCACGTGAAGTGAAATTGTCTTTCCCAAGGTGACGTTCGATTCGATAATAGAAAGGTGGTGGATAAAGTATCTTGGCCACCCTAACTGGAGCAAAAAAAATTGAAAAGGGGGGTGCAACACGAGGACTTCCCAGGGGGTCTCCCATCCTAGTACTACTCTCGCCCAAGCACGCTTAACTTTGGTGTTCTGATAGGACCCGGTGCATTAGTGCTAGTATAATCACACCAGTCATGTTGAGGGCACAATTCCTTTATGTGTTAACGGTTCACAGTCCTAACCTAGAGAGATGGCCCATTCAGAAGGCCCAATGTGTTTAACGACAACCCATCCACTTCGACAACGTAGCATCCTCGCAAGACGTGATATCGACGCGTTGTAGGGCCCTCTAATGTCCAGCGAGTAAGGTTTTTGTCCTTTTAACAGCTCGCGATGTACGATCCGGGAGAGCAAAAGAAGAAAAGTGGCCCGAAACTGAAGAAAACGTTCGATTTTGGCCTCCAAAAATGGGCAAAACGAGCAAGGTAGCTGCACCCATCCTAGAGCTCTCGAAGAGCTTTGCAACGGTATGCTGTGCACTGCGTAAATCCTTACGGATCAAACGTTATGGGCACCGGAGTGACGGACACCTGATCACAAGCCCTACGCCCTCGGTTTGAGGGCCCAGCCTCCACGTGAAGCGAAATTGTCTTTCCCAAGGTGATGTGGGATTCGATAATAGAAATGTGGTGGATAAAGTATCTTGGCAACCCTAAACGAAGGAAAAAAATTTGAAAAGGGGGGTGCAACACGAGGAATTCCCAGGGGGTCACCCATCCTTGTACTAATCTCGCCAAACCACGCTTAACTTTGGTGTTCTGATGGGACCCGGTGCATTTGTGCTAGTATAATCGCACCAGTCTTGTTGAGGGCACAATTCCTTTATGTGTTAACGGTTCACAGTCCCAACCTAGAGAGATGGCCCATTCAGAAGGCCCAATGGGCCTAACGATAATCCATCCGCTTCAACAACGCAACATCCTCGCAAGACGTGATATCGACGCATTGTAGGGCCCTCTAATGTCCCTCGCATAAGGTTGCCGTCCTTTTAACAGCTCACGACGTATGATCCGGGACTGAAAAACATAGCAAAAGAATAAAAGTGGCCCGAAACTGAAGAAAACGTTTGATTTTGGGCTCCAAAAATGGTCACAGTGAGCAAGCTAGCCACGCTCGTCGTAGAGCTTTGCAACTGTATGCTGTGCGTCGCGTAACTCCTTACGGATCAAAAGTTATGGGCACCGGAGTGACGGAGACCTAGTCACAAGCCCTACGCCCTCGGTTTGCGGGCCCAGCCTCCACGTGAAGTGAAATTGTCTTGCCCAAGGTGATGTGGGATTCGATAATAGAAATGTGGTGGATAAAGTATCTTGGCAACCCTAACCGGAGCAAAAAAAATTGATAAGGGGGGTGCAACGCGAGGACTTCCAAGGGGGTCACCCATCCTAGTACTACTTTCGCCCAAGCACGTTTAACTTCGGAGTTCTGATGGGATCCGGTGCATTAGTGATGGTATGATCGCACCAGTCATGTTGAGGGCACAATTCCTTTACGTGTTAACGGTTCACAGTCCCAACCTAGAGGGATGGCCCATTCAGAAGGCCCAATAGGCTTAACGACAACCCATCCGCTTCAACAACACAGCATCCTCGTAAGACGTGATATTGACGAGTTGTAGGGCCCTCTAATGTCCCACGAGTAAGGTTGTCATCCTTTTAACTGCTCACGACGTATGATCCGGGATAGAAAAATAGAGCAAAAGAAGAAAAGTGGCCTGAAATTGAAGAAAAAGTTAGACTTTGGGCTCCAAAAATGGGCAAAGCGAGCAAGGTAGCTGCCCCCATCCTAGAGCTCTCGGAGAGTTTGCAACGGTATGCTGTGCACCACGTAACTCCTTACGGATCAAAAGTTATGGGCACCGGAGCGACGGAGACCTGGTCATAAGCCCTACGCCCTCGGTTTGAGGGCCCAGTCTCCACGTGAAGCGAAGTTGTCCTACCCAAGGTGCCGTGGGATTCGATAATAGAAATGTGGTGGATAAAGTATCTTGGCAACCCTAACTGGAGCAAAAAAATTTGAAAAATGGGGTGCAACACGAGGCCTTCCCAGGGGGTCACCCATCCTAGTACTACTCTCGCCCAAGCACGTTTAACTTCGTAGTTCTGATGAGATCCGGTGCATTAGTGCTGGCATAATCACACCCGTCATATTGAGGGCACAATTCTTTTATGTGTTAACGGTTCACAGTCATAGCCTAGAGAGATGGCCCATTCATTAGGCCCAATGGGTTTAACGACAACCCATCCACTTCGACAACGTAGCATCCTCGCAAGACGTGATATCGACACGTTGTAGGGCCCTCTAGTGTCCCGCGAGTAAGGTTGTCGTCCTTTTAACAGCTCACGACGTACGATCTAGGATAGAAAAACAGAGCAAAAGAAGAAAAGTGGCCCAAAACTGAAGAAAAAGTTCTATTTTGGGCTCCAAAAATGGGCACAAAAAGCAAGGTAGCTGCCCCAGTCGTAGAGCTCTCGGAGATCTTTGTAACGGTATGCTGTGCGCCGCATAACTCCTTACGGATCAAAAGTTATGGGCACCGGAGTGACAGAGACCTGGCCACAAGCCCTACGCTCTCGGTTTGCGGGCCCAGCCTCCACGTGAACGAAGTTGTCCTGCCCAAGGTGCCGTGGGATTCGATAATAGAAATGTGGTGGATAAAGTATCTTGGCAACCCTAACTGGAGCAAAAAAAATTGAAAAAGGGGTTGCAACACGAGGACTTCCCAAGGGGTCACCCATCCTAGTACTACTCTCGCCCAGGCACGCTTAACTTCGGAGTTCTTATGGGATCCGGTGCATTAGTGCTGGTATGATCGCACCCGTCATGTTGAGGGTAGAATTCCTTTATGTGTTAACGGTTCACAGTCCTAGCCTAGAGAGATGGCCCATTCAGAAGGCCCAATGGGCTTAACGACTACCCATCCTCTTCAACAACGCAGCATCCTCACAAGACGTGATTTCAACGCGTTGTAGGGCCCTCTAATGTCCTGCGAGTAAGGTTGTCATCCTTTTAACAGCTCACGCCGTACGATCCAGGACAGAAAAACAGAGCAAAAGATGAAAAGTGGCCCGAAACTGATGAAAATGTTCAATTTTGGGCTGTGATAATAGGCACAGCCAGGCTGGCTTGCTGCCCCCGTCGTAGAGCTCTCGGAGAGCTTTGCAACGGTATGCTGTGCGCCGCTTAACTCCTTACGGATCAAAAGTTATGGGCATGAGAGCGACGGAGACCTAGTCACAAGCCCTACGAACTCGGTTTGCTGGCCCAGCCTCCACGTGAAGCGAAGTTGTCTTGCCCAAGGTGCCGTGGGATTCGATAATAGAAATGTGGTGGATAAAGTATCTTGGCAACCCTAACCGGAGCAAAAAAAGTTGAAAAGGGTGGTGCAACACGAGGACTTCCCAGGGGGTCACCCATCCTAGTACTACTCTCGCCCAAGCACGCTTAACTTCGGAGTTCTGATGGGATCCTGTGGATTATTGCTGGTATGATCACACCCGTCATATTGAGGGCACAAATCCTTTATGTGTTGATGGTTCACTGTCCCAGCCTAGAAAGATGGCCCATTCAGAAGGCCCAATGGGCTTAACGATAACCCATCAGCTTCAACAATGCAGCATCCTCGCAAGACATGATATCGACGCGTTGTAGGGCCCTCTCATGTCTCGCGAGTAAGGTTGTCTTCCTTTTAACAGTTCACGACGTACGATCCGGGATAGAAAAACAGAGCAAAAGAAGAAAAGTGGCCCGAAACTAAAGAAAATGTTCGATTTTGGGCTCCAAAAAGGGGCAAAGCGAGCAAGGTAGTTGCCCCCATCCTAGAGCTCTCGGAGAGCTTTGCAACGGTATGCTGTGCACCGCGTAACTCCTTACGGATCAAAAGTTATGGCCACCGGAGCGACGGAGACCTGGTCACAAGCCCTACGCCCTCAGTTTGAGGGCCCAGCCTCCACGTGAAGCGAAATTGTCTTTCCCAAGGTGACGTGGGATTCGATAAAAGAAATGTGGTGGATAAAGTATCTTGGCAACCCTAACCGGAGCAAAAAAATTTGAAAAGGGGGGTACAACACGAGGACTTCTCAGGGGGTCACCCATCCTAGTACTACTCTCGCCCAAGCACGCTTAAGGTCGGTGTTCTGATGGGATCCGGTGCATTAGTGCTGGTATGATCGCACCCGTCATGTTGAGGGCACAATTCCTTTTTGTGTTAATGGTTCAAAGTCCCAACCTAGAGAGATGGCCCATTCAGAAGGCCCAATGGGTTTAACGACAACCCATCCGCTTCAACAATGTAGTATCCTCGCAAGACGTGATATCGACGCGTTGTAGGGCCCTCTAATGTCCTGCGAGTAAGGTTTTCGTCCTTTTAACAGCTCACAACGTACGATCCGGGATAGAAAAATAGAGCAAAAGAAGAAAAGTGGCCCGAAACTAAAGAAAACGTTCGATTTTGGGCTCCAAAAATGGGCACAGCAAGCAAGGTAGCTACCCCCGTCGTAGAGCTCTCGGAGAGCTTTGCAACGGTATGCTGTGCGCCGCGTAACTACTTACGGATCAAAAGTTATGGGCACCAGAGTGACGGAGACCTGGCCACAAGCCCTACGCCCTCAGTTTGCGGGCCCAGCCTCCACGTTAAGCGAAGTTGTCTTGCCCAAGGTGCCGTGGGATTCGATAATAGAAATGTGATGGATAAAGTATCTTGGTAACCCTAACTGGAGCCAAAAAAATTGAAAAGTTGGGTACAACACGAGGACTTCCCAGGGGGTCACCCATCCTAGTACTACTCTCGCCCAGGCACGCTTAACTTTGGAGTTCTGATGGGATCCTGTGCATTAGTGCTGGAATGATCACACCCGTCATGTTGATGGCACAATTCTTTAATGTGTTAACGATTCACAGTCCCAGCCTAGAGAGATGGCCCATTCAGAAGGCCCAATGGGCTTAACAACAACCCATCCGCTTCAACAATGCAGCATCCTCGCAAGACGTGATATCGACGCGTTGTAGGGCCCTTTAATGTCCCGTGAGTAAGGTTGTCGTCCTTTTAACAGCTGACGACGTATGATCCGGGACGGAAAAACATAGCAGAATTAGAAAAGTGTCCCAAAAATGATGAAAATGTTCAATTTTGGGCTTTGAAAATAGGCGCAGCCAAAAGGGCTTGCTGCACTCGTCGTAGAGCTCTCGGAAAGCTTTCCAACGGTATGTTGTGCGCCGCGTAACTCTTTACGAATCAAAAGTTATGGGCACCGGAGCGACGGAGACTTGGTGCCAAGCCCTACGCCCTCGGTTTGCTGGCCTAGCCTCCACGTGAAGCGAAGTTGTCTTGCCCAAGGTGCCGTGGGATTCGATAATATAAATGTTGTGAGGCCCGACCCCGAATAACGTATGTTATCTTGATTTGCGTGCCATAGACCCCTAATTATATGACCGACCTTGAATTACGTGCCCTATTTTGGTTTTCGTGCATGCCTCGTTATATGTGCCTTAACCTAGAATTGTGTGCCCTAATCCTCGATATACGTGTAATACCTAGATAAACGTGCCATGACATTAATTTACGTGCGAGACCTCGATTTGCGTGTGTCTCTTCGTTTTGTGTGCATTAACCTTGAACTACGTGCTTTAACCTAGGTTTAAGAGTCGTGTCTTGAATTACGTGCATTGCATTGAATTACGTGCCTTATTTTGGTCTACGTTCATTCACCTAGGGTTGCGTGTGTTAGCATTAGAATCTGTGCACTTATCTTGAAGTACGTGCATTAGTCTTGAAGTTCGTGTCTTACCTCGTAGTTCGTGTCTACCTCGTAATTCGTGCCCTAGACCTAGGAATCCGTGCCACCACGTTAATCAAGAAAGAATCCTACACAAAGCACTAGACTATAAAATAATCTTACAAACACCACTAACTATTATTATAATCCTAATTCAAATCTCTACAAAATCCACTAACACCTAAATATTATATTTTAAACTCACTACAAGACAAAATCTCACAAACCTCTAAACATATCATATATTCTATTCTACCTAAAATCGCTAAATACCCAACATTCTCTTATACACATGCTAAAACAATTCAAAAGATGACACAAAATCAGATTTTTGCATGCCCAAGGCCAACATTTGCATCAACAATTGCAAAAGCTTCTATTTTCTCTCATTTCTCTCACTCTCCTCACATTTCTCTCTCTCCCTCTCATTCTTCTCTCTCAATCTTGGTTTTGGTTGATTATCTTCAGTTCACAACTCATCTTCATCATCCTAAGGCCATTCAAGGCAAGCCCAAGCAAAGGAAAGCAAGTAGTTAGCTCAAAAGATGCATACAAGCACATAGAGTCTTCATTTCGGCCCTAGGTGAGTTTTTAAGCTTCCATTTCTTTTCTTCTTGTTCTAACCTCATGCATGTACTAAGAGCTTGGTCACTAAGCTAGGAAAAATAGAGAAAATCTAGTTGGAATCTCGGCTAGGCAAAGGAGAAGAAGAAAATTGTGCTTCAACAAGTTTTGTGCATCTTCTTGGTTGATTGCTAAGGTGAGGGCTAAAACCTTTTGAAAATCCTTCAAAAATTCACATGCATGCTCATAAATGTATGTCTTTGCTTCTGTACTTGAGTTATATGTTCGTTCATAAGCTTTTGCAACCATGCATGGCAAGATCTTGGCTTGAAAGTGATGATAGGTGAAGTCGGATTGTTGACAGCTCTCTGACCAGTTTGTTTCGAGGTAAGTTTAGCTAGGAAAATGATGTTGAAAATGCATGAAAATTGGTAGGTGACTAGTTTTTCCAGTTTTGAACATTTTTTGCAGAAATATGCCGAAGCTAATTTTGACTGTATGTCCTCAGAATAGCAAATCTTTAAAATGTGTCCAAATCTGGAAATCTGGAAAAAATGAAGCAGGTTTTAGCAGATGCACTGACCTTGTAGAACAAACCAGATTTGACTTAGTAAATGATGTCCAAAATGCATGAAATTTGGTGTACTGCTATATTTTTCAGTTCTAGACATTTTTTCCAGAAATGGACTAAGGCTAAATCTGACCCTAAGGACCTCAAAAACGTCAATTATCGAAATGTGTGCAAATCCGGACAGTTTTGTGCTATCCCACTGTTTCGGCTATAACTAATGATCTCGAACTCCAAATGATGCAAGGTTTGTTTCTGATTTTAGTTCACTTCTTAAGCTTTAATTTGACATCTTATTCACTGGAATTGGAGATTGGTTGCTTATCTTAATGATTGTGAGAAAACAGCCTATTGCAGTAAGGGTTTCACTTAGTGTTATGCTTAGAAAAATTGGTGTGACTCCTCTTGTTGAATTAAATGCTTGGGATTGTAGCTTTGGGATGTTGTGTGGACTGTTTTGAATGTTTGAGGATGTTGAATTAAATGATGCATGGCTTGAGATTGACTTTGAGTTGGTTTGAGGCTCAAATTGCACGAATATGCAGGAAATGGAAACCCTAATGACTAGGTAGTTTTGCTAAGTGTTGATCATTTGGATATTGTGTGGAATTATATGTTTAGTAGGCTGCCCGTAAATTCCTTTATAGTCCTAAATGTGATTTTTATCATTGCATGTTAACAAAAAGGCTTTTCTTGCGCCCGAACCCCGTAGATGTTATTGCTTGTTGAATAATCTTATTACTTGATCATGTGGACTTCGTAATGAGTTATATGGCTTGATTTACATGTGTTACATGGCTGCCCGTTTAATGTTCATATAACTCTATATGCCTTTCAAGTGAAATTACTTGTCTTATCGTGCCCTGCCTGTTTACTTGTCAATGTGCAATCTTATGACTGTTCGGAGGCAACCTACTTTGTTGAACTCCTAACGTGATATGTTAACGTCATAAATGTGCATTGCATACAAGGTTGCAACCTTTCCTGTCGGCGTGGTAGCGATCACGCACACCGGGCGGTATTGGGCTTGCCGGTGCACCCGTGACTACCACTGTCCCATTCCCTCTCTCGCTTGGGGGCTAGACTTCCTCTGAGAGTTGGGTCGTAGGATTTCGGGGTACATCCGGAGTACACCCACCTAGTGTGTTTGGGGAATGATTTGAGCTGAGCCGCAACAACTGATTCTGGAACTGATCTGAGATGAAAAGCTCACAGTATCCTTTACTATATGTATAAGTACTCTCGCTTGTGTCACGCCCCAACCTGGCCTTTAAAGGTTAGACTACGGTGTGATCTAAAGTTCTGGACACATCACATACTTAACCGATTATAAGTACTCTCGCTTGGTTCCTAGAGAACCTCGGGGATGAAAGACTAGTATTTATGTTCCTGTACTTATATTATTGTTATATTCATGCTTGCAAAAGGATTTCATAAGTTGAACCGAAAAATGAGTTTCAAAACCTATTTCTTATTTCACCTCGGTGAGTTCATAAGGACTCACCCTCTTTTATCATCTCAGGTGAAGAAGATCCAGAATAGGTACCTGAGGACGGTGTGCTTAACGATGAATACTTGGAGTGATTGCCTGTCTTGTGTGCTTTGCGTGATTGTGGCTACTTGTGAACTTTATGCTACTTGAAGACTATTTCCTTTATGTTGCTTGTTATTTGTAATGTAAAAAACCCCCATTGTAATTTGGGGTCTAATTTTGGTTTGTACTGATATTGCTAGACAGACACTAGCCACTATTATGGTCATTTTGCTATTATTACTGCTAGTATATGTAATAGGAATATGAAGCATTAGGTAAAGGCTAAGTAAAACGAACCAACCGAATCTTAAGCAGGTACATGTTATTAAGCTAAGATCAATAGGTACTTTTGTAACGAGCATAAACAAACAAACGAGACATAGCATCATGCTAGGTTATAAATCAAACGAGATGTCGAAATAACCAACAGGCAATTCAATTGATGTTAAATGGTAATCCTAGTTGGAAACGAAATTGAGATTGGAAAAATTTGAGGCGTATAGAGAATTAGGCCAAACCAAAGAGCCCAATTACAGCCGTTATGCTGCCGGTTTTTTAGAAAATTTTGAAATTTAGGCCAAAATGTTAAGTGGTAAATCTTCATGAACGGTTAAGTACGAGGCGTGACTTGAATGTTTAGATCACACCCTAGTCTAACCTTTATAGGCCGGGTTGGGGCGTGACACCTTATACTAGAATGGTATCAGAGCTTAGTTTACTAACTAGGCATTAGTCGGGTTTAACTCTTGGACCGTAGGTAGAAGCCCTAAAGTAATTATGATGTCTTATTTATATGTGTTAATATGTGCTAATGTGCTTTAATTGCTTTAAGTATCGAATATCATATGCCTTTGTGGACCATATGTACTCTGTATCATGCACACTGACACGTTCTCAATGATGCATGCATGCTTTTATACTCCTTCCTTGATACATGTACATGTTATATAACCGTGAATGACTGTTTATACATATAGATAGTTAGGATTAGGACTTTCAGGGAAATAAATTTGTGTAGGACGAACGAAAAGGCTCGGTTAGAGATTTCTCGCATCTTCACAGGTACTCGATGGATCGTATGTATTATTGGATATGCATATATAAAATGCGTAGCACATGTATAAATGTTGAGGTAAAGTTATTCCCTTATCTTTGGAACACTCATACCTATGATTAAGTTATCAATTTTATGGCTATGAAGTTTTGATTTCGTTAAACCGTTCTTCTCATTGTGGTTCAAGAATAAATGTTAAGGAGATACAACTTTCCTTAGATATAAGAATATACTATTGGACATGTGGAGTAGTATATATATGTTCATATGCTTATAATGGAAGTTTGACTTAGGAGTTGCTTTTGAATCAAATTCTTATATCTTGAAATGGTATAATAGACTATTTATATGATTGAATCCTTACTTGATTGGAATTAAGCATCGTTGAACCTAATAAGGTGTATATTAACAAGTTTCAAGTTCACTCAATGGTAAGATTGTGACTTAGAAATTAAGAGATGAACTCTTGGAAATTGACGATAGGGGTTAGATTATTAAGGCGTTAATAGTGTGTTTAAGTAACTTAACAATGGATAACCTCAAGACATGTAGGCAACACTGGAGACTAAGTTTAACAAGGTTGATGAATCTTTAGTATAACAAGATATGGGGATGTTGGAATCGAGGAACTCGCGTAACTAGAACTCGTGTTCGGAAGACTACACCTAAATGTTAGGTCGAATAGTAGTGTAGGTTATTGAATTATGTATTGAACTACTAATGTTGCTAAGCTACTCAGTTGGATACTGGTCATTTTAAGACTCTTGGAATCAAATTGTTGCCCCTCGGATTTAGTTGTGATTATGCGAAATAAGACGATGGACATAGTATATAATCCATGGACATGAGATTAAAGTATCTTGTTGCAAAGTGGACTCGTTAGGATATGATTAGTAATCCTAAATAGCTAATAGTGAGTATGCATGATGATTCATGGTGAACCCTAGGACCTAAGGTCATTGAGACTTGATGCTCTTAGCTAGTTGAACATGTAATTGAAGAGAGTAAGATTCCATATAGTTAAGATAGAGATGAATTAGAGTCATGATGACCCAAGAGACTACTATTAGACAAACGTATTATGTG
Source organism: Ehretia macrophylla (assembly GCA_037974665.1). NCBI lineage: Eukaryota > Viridiplantae > Streptophyta > Magnoliopsida > Boraginales > Ehretiaceae > Ehretia > Ehretia macrophylla. The sequence goes on along the minus strand of CM075770.1, from coordinate 80,190,386 downwards.
CACCATTTCACGTCTAGAAACTAGTCGTTGGTAGACTTCCAATCGTGGTCGTTAAATGATGGGCGGATCTTGTAGTGATAGTTAAATGAGTCGTTGACTACTTTTGAAGTTCTATTAGATTATATTGTGGTTATAATTCTTATGTTGACACGGCCTTGAAGTTATTTTGTGTAACAAGCTACTTGGATTAGTATGGTAAGTATCTTATGAGCTAGATCATTTCAGTACCCATTTATAGTCCTAGGATTATTGTTGTACGACCAGTAACCTAGTAGAGAATTGATCTCACTTACATGGCTATGAACCTAGCTTAGTGACATTAATGTTGAAGATATATTGGCGGGCATTAAATGTTCAAAGGAATGACTAGTTCGCTAAGTGAGTAGGACTATTGTCTCCTTAAGTATGACATAACATTGGGTTGAGGTGAGTGAAATTTATTTGAGATTGAAACTATTCGCCTTAGGAGCCTTGGTTAAGATTAAAAGAAAATTCTGAAGCCTCGTGACTTGAAGATAGGGATTTGAATAAGGAAATAAATTGTGGATTACGAGTTGATGAATTTACTTGTAAGAGTTGAACTATTACGACATGATCAGTTTACCCATGCAATTTCAATGGCATTTGTTGGTGATACTTAATAAACCTTAGAATTCGCGTTTAATGAATCTCAACAGTCTTTCTCCTTGATTACAAGCGTGAAGGTTAATGAAGCTGGGAAAGGATGTTAGTAAATAGGAGCTTATAACTGGAAGACTAGTCTTTAGAAGATTTACTAATCCAATGTACCTTCAAGATAAGAACTATGATACTACCGATAGATGACGACTTGAGATGAATTAGTTTGTTTGGTGAGTTCAACCTGAAAATAGGGTCGTATCGTGGGAATAATCCATAACATGTGTATGTCCTACGTGCTAATAATTTTGAAGCTAGTAGATAGGATATGTAAATCGGATATAGACCTATCATCTTGAAATTTGCGTATGTCACCTTAGGATCATGGAATTATTGTGATATTCCTTTTGAGGTATGAATGCAAGATTGATACAACATGAGTCATGATTTTGGAGTTATAGTTATATTGTTAGAATACCGATGCAACTTTGATGACTATGTTTGGAGATTCTAACCTTAGTTAATGAACTCGACCTTAAGATCAATTTGAGAAAATAGAGTTGTTCAAAGGAACGAACTGTAAATGTAGGGGTCACACCGAATTAAATGATTAGAGAAAGCTAGGAAGTGAATTCGTTGTGGTAAGAGAGATCATAGAGCAAAGGACGACACGAAGTTGGAAAATAACAATGGTCGGAATCCGTCTAAATGACCTCAATAGGCAAGAATGAATTTCGGGATGAAATTCTTTTAAGGAGGGGAGGATGTGAGGCCCGACCCCGAATAACATGTGTTACCTTGGTTTGCGTGCCATAGACCAAGAATGATATGATTGACCTTGGATTACGTGCCCTGTCTTGGTTTTCATGCATGCCTCGTTATACGTTCCTTAACATAGAATTGTATGCCCTAATCCTCGATATACGTGCGATACTAAGATAAACGTGTCATGACCTTATTTACGTGCGAGACCTCGATTTGCGTGTGTCTCTTCATTTCGTGTGCATTAACCTTGAACTGCGTGCTTTAACCTAGGTTTAAGAGTTATGTCTTGAATTACGTGCATTGTATTGAATTACGTGCCTTATTTTGGTCAACGTTCATTCACCTAGGGTTGCGTGTGTTAGCATTAGAATCCGTGCACTTATCTTGAAGTATGTGCCTTAGTCTTGAAGTTCGTGTCTTACCTCGTAGTTTGTGTCTACCTCGTAATTCGTGCCCTAGACATAGGAATCCGTGCCACCACGTTAACCAAGAAAAAATTCTACACAAAGCACTAGACTATAAAATATTCTTACAAACACCACTAACTATTATTATAATCCTAATTCAAATCTCTACAAAATCCACTAACACCTAAATATTATATTTTAAAGTCACTACAAGACAAAATCTCACAAACCTCTAAACATATCCTATATTCTATTCTATCTAAAATCCCTAAATACCCAACATTCTCTTACACACGTACTAAAACAATTCAAAAGATGACACAAAATCATATTTTTGCATGCCCAAGGCTAACATTTGCATCAACAATTGCAAACGCTTCTATTTTCTCTCATTTCTTTCACTCTCCTCACATTTCTCTCTCTCCCTCTTATTATTCTCTCTCAATCTCAGTTTTGGCTGATTCTCTTCACTTCACTACTCATCTTCATCATCCTAAGGTCATTCAAGGCAAGCCCAAGCAAAGGAAAGCAAGTAGTCAACTCAAAAGATGCATACAAGCACATAGAGTCTTCATTTCGGCCCTAGGTGAGTTTTTAAGCTTCCATTTCTTTTCTTCTTGTTCTAACCTCATGCATGTACTAAGAGCTTGGTCACTAAGCTAGGAAAAATAGAGAAAATCTAGTTGGAATCTCGGCTAGGCAAAGGAGAAGAAGAAAATTGTGCTTCAACAAGTTTTGTGCATCTTCTTGGTTGATTGCTAAGGTGAGGGTTAAAACCTTTTGAAAATCCTTCAAAAATTCACATGCATGCTCATAAATGTATGTCTTTGCTTCTGTACTTGAGTTATATGTTCATTCGTAAGCTTTTGCACCCATGCATGGCAAGATCTTGGCTTGAAAGTGATGATAGGTGAAGTCGGATTGTTGACAGCTCTCTGACCAGTTTGTTTCGAGGTACGTTTAGCTAGGCAAATGATGTTAAAAATGCATTCAAATTGGTAGATGACTAGTTTGGCCAGTTTGGAACATTTTTCACAGAAATAGGCCAAAACAAATTTTGACTCTAAGATCCTCAAAATAGCAAATCTTTAAAATATGTCCAAATCTGGAAATCTGGAAAAAATGAAGCAGGTTTTAGCAGATGCACTGACCTTGTAGAACAAACTAGATTTGACTTAGTAAATGACGTCCAAAATACATGAAATTTGGTGTGCTGCAAGATTTTTCAGTTCTGGACATTTTTGTCAGAAATAGACTAAGGCTAAATTTGACCCTAAGGACCTCAAAAACGTCCATTATCGAAATGTGTGCAAATCTGGACAGTTTTGTGCTATCCCACTGTTTCGGCTATAACTAATGATCTCGAACTCCAAATGATGCAAGGTTTGTTTCTAATTTTAGTTCACTTCTTAAGATTTAATTTGAAATCTTATTCACTAGAATTGGAGAATTTTTGCTTATCTTAATGATTGTAAGAAAACAGCCTATTGCAATAAGGGTTTCACTTAGTGTTATGCTTCGAAAAATTGTTGTGACTCTTCTTGTTGAATTAAATGCTTGGGATTGTAGCTTCGGGATGTTGTGTGGACTGTTTTGAATGTTTGAGGATGTTGAATTAAATGATGCATGGCTTGAGATTGACTTTGAGTTGGTTTGAAGCTCAAATTGCACGAATATGCACGAAATGGAAACCCTAATGACTAGGTAGTTTTCCTAAGTGTTGATCATTTGGATATTGTGTGGAATTATATGTTTAGTAGGCTGCCCGTAGATGCCTTTATAGTCCTAAATATGATTTTGATCATTGCATGTTGACAAATAGGCTTTTCTTGCGCCTGAACCCACGTAGATGTTATTGCATGTTGAATAATTTTATTACTTGATCACATGGACTTCGTAATGAGTTATATGGCTTGATTTACATGTGTTATATGGCTGCCCGTTTAATGTTCATATAACTCTGTATGCCTTTCAAGTGAAATTACCTGTTTTATCGTGCCTTGCCTGTTTACTTGTCAATGTGCAATCTTATGACTGTCCGGAGGCAACCTACTTTGTTGACCTCCTAACGTGATATGTTAATGTCATAAATATGAACTGCATACAAGGTTGCAACCTTTCCTGTCGGCGTGGTAGCGATCACGCACACCGGGTGACATCGGGCTTGCCAGTGCACCCGTGACTACCACTGTCCCATTCCCTCTCTCGCTTGGGGGCTAGACTTACTCGGAGAGTTGGGTCGTAGGATTTCGGGGTACATCCGGAGTACACCCACCTGGCGTGTTTGGGGAATGATTTCAAGTCGGCCGCAACAACTGATTTTGTAACTGATTTGAGAGCAAAAGCTCACTGTATCCTTTACTATGTGTATAAGTACTCTCGCTTGTGTCACGCCCCAACCCGGCCTATAAAGGTTAGACTAGGGTGTGATCTAAAGTTCTGGACACGTCACATACTTAACCGATTATGAAGATATAACATTTAACGTTTTGGCCTAAACTCCAAATTTTTTTGGAAAACCGGCAGCATAACAGCTGTAATTGGGCTCTTTGGTTTGACCTAATTCTCTAAACGCCTCAATTTTTTCAAACATTAATCCAATTCCATTAAGGACTCCTATTTGTCACCAACTGATTTGCCTACTAGTTTATCTTGAAAGTCTCGTTTGGTTAATAAGCCTAACATGATAACTATGTCCCATTTATTTGTCAATTTCCTATAAAGCGAGTACCTATTATCCTTTAGTTTGCAAATCAGCACCTAAGTGAAATTAGATAGAATTAACTTAGTTGATTGTTCATCTAGTGGTTTGAATGCCTATGATAACTACTAATTAAGAAAACGAAAGCAAACAACCAAATAAAAGTTCGTCCGGTTATAGATAGTACAATCCTAGAATTAGACCAAAAATACAACGGGGTCATTTATATCAATAAAATGAATAGTTTGCAATCAAACACAACATCCATATAGCAACTACTTTCAGGCAAAGCACAAAAGCACGTAGGGACAGGCAATCACTCCAAGGAATCATCGTTAGGCACATCGTCCTCGGGTACCTGTTCTTGATCTTCTTCACCTGAGATGATAAAAGAGGGTGAGTCCTTATGAACTCAGCGAGGGGGAACGAGAAATAGGTTTTGAAACTCATTTTCTGGTTCAACTTATGAAAACTCATTTTTTGAAAACATGTCACGTATTACAAATAATAAGGTACGCAAATATATGAAACAAATCGAGTAATGGATACAAAGTAAGGGAACATAAATACCAGTCTTTCCTCCCCGAGGTTCTCTAGGAACCAAGCAAGAGTACTTATACAAATAGTAAAAAGGATACGGTGAGCATTTGCTCTCAATATCAATTTCGATTCATTTGGTGCGGCCGACTTCAATAATCCACTTATCGCTCCCAATTGAGTGTACTCCGGATGTACCCTGAAACCTATGACCTAACTCTCCGAGGGTGAAATGCCAAGCGAGAGAGGGAATTAGACCATGGTAGTCACGGGAGCACCGACAAGCCCTATGCCGCCCGGCGTTCGTGAAACTCTACCATGCCACAATGAAAGGTTGCAACCTCGTATGCAATGCACATTTATAACATTTAACATATCACATTAGGAGGACAACAAAGTAGGTTGCCTCCGAGCAAGTATATGATCACATTTTGACATATTGGCATATAAGGCGTTGTAAGAACATATAATCATTTCATATATCCATTTGAAAGCAATTAAACTTTAACGGGCAGCCAAGTAATCATGTTCAAATAAACCATTGAATATCTTTTAACAATTCACATTAGGAGGACAACAAAGTAGGTTGCCTCCGAGCAATTTCAAGATCACATATTGCCAAGTAAACGAACGAGGCATGCTTGACATGAAATTTCACTTTGTAGAACACATAGAGTCATATGAACATTAAACGGGCAGCCATGTAACACATGCAAGTCAAGCCATATAACTCATTTCGAAGTCCACGTAATCAAGTGATACGATTATTCAACATGCAACAACATCTACGTGGGTTCGGATGCAAGAAAAGCCTATTTGTCAACATGCAATGATCAAAATTACATTTAAGCTTATAAGACATTTACGGGCAGCCCACTAAGTATATAATTTTCACACAATATCCAAATGATCAACACTTAGCAGGACTACCTAGTCATTAGGGTTTCCGTTTCATGCTTAACCATGTGATTAAACCCTAAGTCAACTCAAGTTCATTCACAAGTCATGCATCATTCAATTCAAACATCCTCAAGTCCTCACAACAGTCCACACAGCATCCCCACATCACACTCCCCAGCAATTAGCAACACAAGAGAGGATACAACAATATTCAAACCCTATAACTAAGTGAAACCTTTACTGCAATACCCTGATTTCTCACAATCAATAGGATAATCAAACAATCTCCAAATCCAGTGAATAAGATATCAAATTAAATCTTAAGAAGTTAACTAAAATTATAAACAAACCTTGCATCAATTGGAGTTCAGAATCATTAGATATAGCCGAAACAGTGGGATAGCACAAAACTGTCCAGATTTTCACACTTTTCAGTAATTGACGTTTTTGAGGTCCTTTGGGCCAGCTTTAGCCTTAGTCCATTTCTGAAAAAAATGTCCAGAACTGAAAAATATATCAGCACAACAAATTTCATGCATTTTGTACAACATTTACTAAGTCAAATATGGTTCGTTCCACAAGGTTAGTGCATCTGCCAAAACCTGCTTCATTTTTCCAGATTTCCAGATTTGGACACATTTTAAAGATTTTCCATTTTGAGGACCTTAGAATCAAAATTAGCTTTGGCCTATTTCTGGAAAAAATGTCCAAAACTGTCCAAACTAGTAACATACCAATTTTCAAGCATTTTCAATATCATTTTCTTAGCTAAACTTACCTCGAACAGACTGGTCAGAGAGCTGGCATCCATTTCGACTTCACCTAGCATCATTTTCAAGCGAAGATCTTACCATGCATGGTTGTTTAAGCTTATGAACGACCATATAGGTCAAGGACAGAAGAAAATACACACATTTATGAGCATGCATGTGAGTTTTTAAAGAGTTTTCAAAAGGTTTTAACCCTCACCTTTGCAATCAACCCAAAAAATGCTCAAAACCTTGTTGAAGCTCAAATCTCTTCTTCTTCTTGCTTAGCCGAGATTCCAACTAGCTTTTCTCTATTTTTCCTAGCTTAGTGATCAATCTCTTAGCACGTGCATGAGGTTAGAACAAGAAGAAAAGAAATGGAAGCTTAAAAACTCACCAAGGCCGAAAATGGTGACTCAAAATGCTTGCATGTGTGTTTCTTGCATCCTAGCTTGCTTGGGTGAGTTTCTTTGCTTGTGGTTTGTCTTGATGCACCATAGGATGATGAAGATGAGCTAAGAGGTGGAGAGAACTCAGCCAAAACCGAAATGGAGAGAGAGAGTGAGAGGGAGAGAGAGAAAATGTGAGGAAAGTGAGAGAAATGAGAGAAAAATGAGGCTTTTGCAAAAGTTGATGCATATGTTGGCCTTGGGCATGCAAAAATTCAGATTTGTGTCATCTTTTGAATTGTTTTAACATGTGTGTAAGAGAATGTTGGGTATTTAGGGATTTTAGGTAGAATAGAATATAGGATATGTTTAGAGGTTTGTGAGATTTTGTCTTGTAGTGAGTTTAAAATATAATATTTAGGTGTTAGTGGATTTTGTAGAGATTTGAATTAGGATTATAATAATAGTTAGTGGTGTTTGTAGGATTATTTTATAGTCTAGTGCTTTGTGTAGGATTTTTTATTGATTAGCGTGCCGGCACGCTTTTCTAAGTCTAGGACACGCACTACGAGATACACACAGAAATCAATATAGGGCACGGATCACGAGGTAGACACGAACTACGAGGTAAGACACGGACTTCAAGACTAATGCACGCAATCCTAGGTAAATGCACGTAAACCAATGCAAGGCACGTAATTCAATGTAATGCACGCAAATCGAGGTATGACTCTTAAACCTAGGTTAAGGTACGCAGTTCAAGGTTAGGGCACACGAAACAAGGTAACGCACGTACATCGAGGTCAGGGCACGTATTTCTAGGTACCGCGCATGAGTCGGGGATTAGGGCACACTATTCTAGGTTAAGTCACGTATGACGAGGTACGAACAAAAACCAAGACAGGAGACGTAATCCAAGGTCGGTCATATAATTAGGGGTCTATGGCACGCAAATCAAGGTAACACACGTTACTCGGGGTCGGGCCTCACATCCTCCCCTCCTTAAAAGAATTTCGTCCCGAAATTCATTCTTGCCTATTGAGGTCATTTAGACGGATTCTGACCCTTGTTATTCTTCCTACTCCGGTTCGTCCCGTGTTTGGTGATCTCTTACCATAACCAATTCACTTCCTATGTTTCTCCAATCATTTAGTTCGGTGTGATCTCTACATTTATAGTTCTTTCCTTCTAACGACTCTATTCTCCATTTGATCTTAAGGTCAAGTTCATTAACTAAGTTTAGAGTCTTCAAACATAGTCATCAAAGTTGCATCGGTATTCTAACAATAGAACTGTAACTCCAAAATCATGACTCATGTTGTGTCAATCTCGCATTCATACCTCAAAATGAATATCACAATAATTCCATGATCCTAGGGTGACATACGCTAATTTCAAGATGATAGATCTATATCATATTTACATATTCTATCAACTAGCTTCAAAATTGTTAACATCTAGGACATACACGTGTTATGGGTCGTTTCCACAATATGACTCTATTTTCAGGAAAAACTCTCCAAACAAACTGATCCATCTCAAATCGTCATCTATCGATGGTATTATAGCCCTTCTTATCTCACAGGTACATTAGATTAGCAAATCTTCTAATGACTAGTCTCCCGATCATAGGCTCCTATTCACTAACATCCTTTCCCAGCTTCGTTAACCTTCATGCCCGTAATCAAGGAGAAAGACTGTTGAGGTTCATGAAACTCAAACTCTAAGGTTTGTTAAATACCACCAACAAATTGCCATTGAAATTGCATGAGTAACTAATCATGTAGCACTAGTTCAACTCTTACAAGTAAAATTCATCAGCTTGTGATCCACAATTTATTTCCTTATTCGAATCTCTATCTTCAAGTCACGACTTCAGAATTTTCTTTTAATCTTATCCAAAACTCCTAAGGCGATTAGTTTCAACCTCAAATCAATTCCACTCACCTCAATCCAAGGTTACGTCATACTTAAGAAGACAATGGTCCCACTCATTTAGCGACCTAGTCATTCCTTCGAATACTTAATGCCCGCTAATATATCTTCGACATTAATGTTACCAAGCTGGGTTCATCGCCATGTAGGTGATATCAATGCTCTACTAGGTTACCGACCGTACAACAACAATCCTAGGGCTATAAATGGGTACCAAAATGATCTAGCTCATAAAATACTTATGCGAGATAACTTCAGGGTTGTATCAACATAAGAATTATGATCACGAGGCATCCTTCAACATAACCTAATAGAACTTCAAAAGTAATCAACCACTTATTTAACTATCACTACAAGATTCACCCTCTATTCAACGACCACGATTCGAAGTTTGCCAACCGCTTGTTTTTAGAAGTGAAACGGTGCACTTAAATACGGTTGTCTAACAACAGCCTCTTGGGTCATCGTAACTCTAATTCATATCTATCTTAACTATATGAAATCTTACTCTTCTCATTTACATGTTCAACTAGCTAAGAGCATCAAGACTCATTGACCTTAGGCCCTAGGGTTCACCATGAATCATCATGCATACTCACTATTAGCTATTTAGGATTACTAATCATACCCTAACAACTCCACTTTGTAACCGAATGCTTTAATATCATTTTCATGGTTTATATATTAGGTCCATCGGTAATACTTAGGGATATATGCTTCCTAATATCCTTTAGGGTATCCAAATCACGAGTGCATAGAATGACTTACTTCGCATAATTATAACTAAATCCGAGGGGTAACAATTTAATACCATGATTCTTAATATCACAAATATCCAACTTAGGACCTTTAGCAATGTTAGTCATCTAATGTATAATTCAATTCCTTACACTTCTATCCGACCTAACATTTTAGGTGCAGCTTTCCAAACACGAGTTCTAGCTACGTGAATTCCTTGATTCCAGCATCCTTATATCTTGTATATTAAAGAATCATCAACCTTGTTAAATTCGGTCTCGAGAGTTGCCTACATGTCTTGAGGTCATTTATTGTTAAGTTACTTAAACACATTATTTACGCCTTAATAATCTAACCCCTATCGTCCATTTCCACGAGTTCATCTCTTAATTTCTAGGTCACAATCTTACCATTGAGTGAACTTGAAACTCGTTAATATACACCTTATTAGGTTCAACGATGCTTAATTCCAAACACGTAAGGATTCAATCATATAATTAGTCTATTATACCATTTTAAGATATAAGAATTTGATTCAAAAGCAACTCCTAAGTCAAACTTCCATTATAAGCATATGAACATATATATACTACTCCACATGTCCAATAGTATATTCTTATATATAAGGAAAGTTGTATGTCCTTAACATTTATTCTTGAACCACGATTAGGAGAACGGTTTAACAGAATCAAGAACTCTATAGCTATAAAATTGATAAATTAATCACAGGCATATGTATTCCAAAGATAAGGGGATAATTTTACCTCAACAATTATACCTCTGCTACGCATTTTATATATATGCATATCCAATAATACATATGATCCGTCGAGTACCTGTAAAGATGCGAGAAATATCTAACCGAGCCTTTTCGTTCTTCCTGCATGAATTCAATTCCCTAAAAGTCCTAATCCTAACTATCTATGTATATAAACAGTCAATCATGGACATATAACATGCATATATATCAAGGAAGGAGTATAAAAGCATGCATGCATTATTGAGGTCACTAACGTGTCGGTGTGCATGACACATAATACATATGGTCCACAAAGGCACATAATATTCAATACTTAAAGCAATTAAAGCATATTAGCACACATAACACATATAAACAAGACATTATAATTACCTTAGGGCTTCTACCCATGGTCCGAGAGTTGAACCCGACTAATGCCTATTTACTAAACTAAGCTCTGATACCATTCTAATATAAGGTGTCATGCCCTAACCCGGCCTATAAAGGTTAGACTAGGGTGTGATCTAAAGTTCAGGACACGTCACATACTTAACTGATTATGAAGATTTAACACCTAACGTTTCGGCCTAAACTCTAAAATTTTCTAGAAAACCGGTAGTATAACGGCTGTAATTGGGCTCTTTGGTTTGACCTAATTCTCTAAACGCCTCAATTTTTCCAATCATTAATCCAATTCCATTAAGGACTCCTATTTGTCACCAACCAATTTGCCTACTAGTTTATCTTGAAAGTCTCGTTTGGTTAATAAGCCTAACATGATAACTATGTCCCGTTTATTTGTCAATTTCCTATCAGGCGAGTACCTATTATCCTTTAGTTTGCAAATGAGCACCTAAGTGAAATTAGATAGAATTAACTTAGTTGATTGTTCATCTAGTGGTTTGAATGCCTATGATAACTACTAATTAAGAAAACGAAAGCAAACAACCAAATAAAAGTTCGTCCGGTTATAGATAGTACAATCCCAGAATTAGACCCAAATTACAACGGGGTCATTTACATCAATAAAATGAATAGTTTGCAATCAAACACAACATCCATATAGCAACTACTTTCAGGAAAAGCACAAAAGCACGTAGGGACAGGCAATCACTCCAAGGAATCATCGTTAGGCACATCGTCCTCGGTACCTGTTCTTGATCTTCTTCACCTGAGATGATAAAAGAGTGTGAATCCTTATGAACTCAGCAAGGGGGAACGAGAAATAGGTTTTGAAACTCATTTTCTGGTTCAACTTATGAAAACTCATTTTTTGAAAACATGTCACGTATTACAAATAATAAGGTACGCAAATATATGAAACAAATCGAGTAATGGATACAAAGTAAGGGAACATAAATACCAGTCTTTCCTCCCCGAGGTTCTCTAGGAACCAAGCGAGAGTACTTACATATAAGTACAGGAACAGGAATACCAGTCTTTCCTCCCCGAGGTTCTCTAGGAACCAAGCGAGAGTACTTATACACATAGTAAAAAGGATACAGTAAGCATTTGCTCTCAATATCAATTTCGATTCATTTGGTGCGGTCGACTTCAATAATCCACTTATCGCTCCCAATTGGGTGTACTCCGGATGTACCCTGAAACCTACGACCCAACTCTCCGAGGGTGGAATGCCAAGCGAGAGAGGGAATTGGACCATGGTAGTCACAGGAGCACCGACAACCCTATGCCGCGCAGCGTTCGTGAAACACTACCATGCCACAATGAAATGTTGCAACCTCGTATGCAATGCACATTTATAACATTTAACATATCACATTAGGAGGTCAACAAAGTAGGTTGCCTCAAAGCAAGTATATGATCACATTTTGACATATTGGTATATAAGGCATTGTAAGAACATATAATCATTTCATATATCCATTTGAAAGCAATTAAACTTTAACGGGCAGCCAAGTAATCATGTTCAAATAAACCATTGAATATCTTTTAACAATTCACATTAGGAGGACAACAAAGTAGGTTGCCTCCGAGCAATTTCAAGATCACATATTGCCAAGTAAACGAACGAGGCATGCTTGACATGAAATTTCACTTTGTAGAACACATAGAGTCATATGAACATTAAACGGGCAGCCATATAACACATGCAAGTCAAGCCATATAACTCATTTTGAAGTCCACGTAATCAAGTGATACGATTATTCAACATGCAACAACATCTACGTGGGTTCGGATGCAAGAAAAGCCTATTTGTCAACATGCAATGATCAAAATTACATTTAAGCTTATAAGACATTTACGGGCAGCCCACTAAGCATATAATTTCCACACAATATCCAAATTATCAACACTTAGCAAGACTACCTAGTCATTAGGGTTTCCGTTTCATGCTTAACCATGTGATTAAACCCTAAGTCAACTCAAGTTCATTCACAAGTCATGCATCATTCAATTCAAACATCCTCAAGTACTCAAAACAGTCCACACAACATCCCAACACCACAATTCCAAGCAATTAGCACCACAAGAGAGGTTACAACAATTTTCCAAGCATATGGCTAAATAAAACCTTTACTGCAATAGGCTGTTTTCTCACAATCAATAGGATAATCAAAAAATATCCAAATTCAGTAAATAAGATGTAAAATTAAAGCTTAAGAAGTTAACTAAAATCAGAAACAAACCTTGCATCAATTGGAGATCAGAATCATTAGTTATGGCCGAAACAGTGAGGTAACACAAAACTGTCCAGATTTGCATACTTTTCCGAAATTGACGTTTTTGAGGTCGTTAGGGTCAGTTTTAGCTTTGGTCCATTTCTGACAAAATTGTCCAGAACTGAAAAATATAGCAGAACACCAAATTTAATGCATTTTGGACAACATTTACTAAGTCAAATATGGTTCGTTCCACAAGGTCAGTGCATCTGCCAAAACCTGCTTCATTTCTCCAGATTTCCAGATTTGGTCACATTTTAAAGATTTGCCATTTTGAGGACTTTAGAGTCAAAATTAGCTTCGGCCTATTTCTGGGAAAAATGTCCAAAACTGTCCAAACTAGTAACCTACCAATTTTCAAGCATTTTCAATATCATTTGCTTAGCTAAACTTACCTCGAACAGACTGGTCAGAGAGCTGTCATCCATTTCGACTTCACCTAGCATCATTTTCAAGCCAAGATCTTGCCATGCATGGTTGTTTAAGCTTATGAACGACCATATAGCTCAAGTACAGAAGAAAATACACACATTTATGAGCATGCATGTGAGTTTTTAAAGTTTTTTCAAAAGGTTTTAACCCTCACCTTTGCAATCAACCCAAAAAATGCTCAAAACCTTGTTGAAGCTCAAATCTCTTCTTCTTCTTGCTTAGCAGAGATTCCAACTAGCTTTTCTCTATTTTTCCTAGCTTAGTGATCAATCTCTTAGCACGTGCATGAGGTTAGAACAAGAAGAAAAGAAATGGAAGCTTAAAAACTCACCAAGGCCGAAAATCGTGACTCAAAATGCTTGCATATGTGTTTCTTGCATCCTACCTTGCTTGGGTGAGTTTCTTTGCTTGTGGTTTGTCTTGATGCACCATAGGATGATGAAGATGAGCTAAGAGGTGGAGTGAACTGAGCCAAAACCGAAATGGAGAGAGAGAGAGTGAGAAGGAGAGAGAGAAAATATGAGGAAAGTGAGAGAAATGAGAGAAAAATGAGGCTTTTGCAAAAGTTGATGCATATGTTGGCCTTGGGCTTGCAAAAATTCAGATTTGTCTCATCTTTTGAATTGTTTTAACATGTGTGTAAGAGAATGTTGGGTATTTAGGGATTTTAGGTAGAATAGAATATAGGATATGTTTAGAGGTTTGTGAGATTTTGTCTTTTAGTGAGTTTAAAATATAATATTTAGGTGTTAGTGGATTTTGTAGAGATTTGAATTAAGATTATAATAATAGTTAGTGGTGTTTGTAGGATTATTTTATAGTCTAGTGCTTTATGTAGGATTCTTTATTGATTAGCGTGCGGGCACACTTTTCTAAGTCTAGGGCATGCACTACGAGACACACACAGAAATCAATACAGGGCACGAATCACGAGGTAGACACGAACTACGAGGTAAGACACAAACTTCAAGACTAATGCACGTAATCCTAGGTGAATGCACGTAAACCAATGCAAGGCACGTAATTCAATATAATGCACACAAATCGAGGTACGACTCTTAAACCTAGGTTAAGGTACGCAGTTCAAGGTTATGGCACACGAAACGAGGTAACACACTTACATCGAGGTTAGGGCACATATTTTTAGGTACCGCGCGTGAGTCGGGGATTAGGGCACACTATTCTAGATCAAGGCACGTATGACGAGGTATGCACAAAAACCAAGACAGGACACGTAATCCAAGGTCAGTCATATAATTAGGGGTCTATGGCACGCAAATCAAGGTAACACACGTTATTCGGGGTCGGGCCTCACAGCTTGGTTCCTAGAGAACCTCAAGGAGGAAAGACTGATATTTCTGTTCTTGTACTTATATTATTGTTATATTCATGCTTGCAAAAGGATTTCATAAGTTGAACTGGAAAATGAGTTTCAAAACCTATTTCTCGTTTCCCCTCGTTGAGTTCATAAGGACTCACCCTCTTTTATCATCTCAGGTGAAGAAGATCCAGAATAGGTACCCGAGGACGGTGTGCCTAACGATGAATCCTTGGAGTGATTGCCTGTCTTGTGTGCTTTGAGTGATTGTGGCTACTTGTGAACTTTATGCTACTTGAAGACTATTTCCTTTATGTTGCTTGTTATTTGTAATGTAAAAGACCTCCGTTGTAATTTGGGGTCTAATTTTGGTTTGTACTGATATTGCTAGACAGACACTAGCCACTACTATGGTCATTTTGCTATTATTACTGCTAGTATCTGTAGTAGGAATATGAAGCATTAGGTAAAGGCTAAGTAAAATGAACCAACCAAATCTTAAGCAGGTACATGTTATTAAGCTAAGATCAACAGGTACTTTTGTAACGAGGATAAACAAACAAACGAGACATAGCATCATGCTAGGTTATAAATCAAACGTGACGTCGAAATAACCAATAGGCAATTCAATTGATGTTAAATAGTAATCATAGTTTGGAACGAAATTGAGATTGGAAAATTTTGAGGCGTCTAGAGAATTAGGCCAAACCAAAGAGCCCAATTACAGCCGTTATGCTACCGGTTTTCTGGAAAATTTTGGAGTTTAGGCCAAAACGTTAAGTGTTCAATCTTCATGAACGGTTAAGTACGAGACGTGACTTGAATGTTTAGATCATACCCTAGTCTAACCTTTATAGGCCGGGTGGGGACGTGACAAATGTGGTGGATAAAGTTTCTTGGCAACCCTAACCGGAGCAAAAAAAAATTGAAAAGGGTGGTGCAACACGAGGACTTCCCAGGGGGTCACCTATCCTAGTACTACTCTCGCCCAAGCACGCTTAACTTCGGAGTTCTGATGGGATCCGGTGCATTAGTGCTGGTATGATTGCACCCGTCATGTTGAGGGCACAATTCCTTTATGTTTTAACGGTTCACAGTCCCAGCCTAGAGAGATGGCCCATTCAGAAGGCCCAATGGGCTTAACGACAACCCATCCGCTTCAACAACGCAGCATCCTCACAAGATGTGATATCGACGCGTTGCATGGCCCTCTAATGTCTAGCGAGCAAGGTTGTCATCCTTTTATCAGCTCACGACGTATGATTCGAGATGAAAAAATAGAGCAAAAGAAGAAAAGTGGCCCGAAACTGATGAAAACGTTCGATTTTGGGCTCCAAAAATAGGAACAACGAGCAAGCTCACTACCCCCATCGTAGAGTTCTCGGAGAGCTTTCCAACAGTATCCTGTGCGCTGCGTAACTCCTTACGTGTCAAAAGTTATGGGCACCGGAATGAGGGAGACTTGGTTATAAGCCCTACGCCCACGGTTTGCGGGCCCAGCCTCTACGTGAAGCGAAATTGTCTTGCCCAATGTGCCGTAGGGTTCGATAATAGAAATGTAGTGGATAAAGTATCTTGGCAACCCTAACCGGAGCAAAAAAAATTGAAAAGAGGGGTACAACACGAGGACTTCCCAAGGGGTCACCCATCCTAGTACTACTCTCGCCCATGCACGCTTAACTTCGGAGTTCGGATGGGATCCGGTGCATTAGTGCTAGTATGATAGCACCTGTCACGTTGAGGGCACAATTCCTTTATGTGTTAACGGTTTACAGTCCCAGCCTAGAGAGATAGCCCTTTCAGAAGGCCCAATGGGCTTAACGACAACCCATCCGCTTCAACAACCCAACATCCTCGCAAGACATGATATCGGCACTTTGTAAGGCCCTCTAATGTCCCGCGAGTAAGGTTGTCGTCCTTTTAACAGCTCACGACGTACGATCCGGGAGAGAAAAACAATGCAAAAGAAGAAAAGAGGCCCGAAACTGAAGAAAATGTTTGATTTTAGGCTCAAAAAATGGGCAAAGCGAGCTAGGTAGCTGCCCGCGTGGTAGAGCTCTCGGAGAGCTTTGCAACGGTATGTTGTACGGCATGTAACTCCTTACAGATCAAAAGTTATGTGCACAGGACCGATGGAGACCTTGCCACAAGCCCTACGCCCTCGGTTTGAGGGCCCAGCCTCCACGTGAAGCGAAGTTGTCATGCCCAAGGTGACGTGGGATTTGATAATAGAAATGTGGTGGATAAAGTATCTTGGCAACCCTAACCGAAGCAAAAAAAATTAAAAAGGGGGTGCAACACGAGGACTTCCCAGGGGGTCACCCAAGCTAGTACTACTCTCGGCCAAGCACGATTAACTTCGAAGATCTGATGGCTTCCGGTACATTAGTGCTGGTATGATCGCACCCGTCATGTTGAGAGCTCAATTCCTTTATGTGTTAACGGTTCACAGTCCCAGCCTAGAGAGATGGCCCATTCAGAAGGCCCAATTGGCTTAACGATAACCTATTTGCTTAAACAATGCAGCATCCTCGCAAGACGTGATATCGACGTGTTGTAGGGCCCTCTAATGTCCCGCGAGTAAGGTTGTTGTCCTTTTAACAATTCACGACGTACGATCCAGGACGGAAAAACATAGCGAAAGTTGAAAAGTGGCCCGAAACTGATGAAAATGTTCGTTTTAGGGCTCTAAAAATAGGCACAGCCAAGCAGGCTTGCTACCCCTGTTGTAGAGCTCTCGGAGAGCTTTGCAACGGTATGTTGTGCGCTGCGTAACTCCTTACAGATCAAAAGTTATTGGCGCTGCAGCGACGGAGACCTGGTCACAAGCCCTACGCCCTCGGTTTGCTGGCCCAGCCTTCACGTGAAGCGAAGTTGTCTTGCCCAAGGTGCCATGGGATTCAATAATAGAAATGTGTTGGATAAAGTATTTGGAAACACTAACCGTAGCAAAAAAAATTGAAAAGGGGGGTGCAACACGAGGACTTCCCAGAGGGTCACCCATCCTAGTACTACTCTCACCCAAGCACGCTTAACTTCGGAGTTCTGATGGGATCCGGTACATTAGTGCTGGTATGATCGCACCCGTCATGTTGAGGGCAAAATTCCTTTATCTGTTAATGGTTCACAGTCCCAGCCTAGAGAGATGGCATATTCAGAAGGCCCAATGGGCTTAACGACAACCCATCCACTTGAACAACGTAGCATCCCCGCAAGACGTGATATCGAGGCGTTGTAGGGCCCTCTAATGTCCCGCGAGTAAGGTTGTCGTCCTTTTAACAGCTCACGACGTACGATCCGGGACGAAAAAACAGAGCAAAAGAAGAAAAGTAGCCCGAAACTGATGAAAATATTCGATTTTGGGTTCCAAAAATGGGCACAACGAGCATGCTCGCTGCCCCAGTCTTAGAGCTCTCGGAGAGCTTTGCAACGGTATGCTGTACGCCTCGTAACTCCTAACGAATCAAAAGTTATGGGCACCGGAGCGAGGGAGACCTAGTCACAAGCCCTACGCCCTCGGTTTGCCGGTCCAGCCTCCACATGAAGCGAAGTTGTCTGGCCCAAGTTGCCGTGGGATTTGATAATAGAAATATGGTGGATAAAGTACCTTGGCAACCCTAAACTGAGGAAAAAAATTTGAAAAGGGGGGTGCAGCACGAGGACTTCCCAAAGGGGTCACCCATCCTTGTACTACTCTCGCCCAAGCACGCTTAACTTCGGAGTTCTGATGGGTTCCGGTAAATTAGTACTGGTATGATTACATCCGTCATGTTGAGGGCACAATTCCTTTATGTGTTAATGGTTCACAGTCCTAGCCTAGAGAGATAGCCCATTCAGTAAGACCAATGGGCTTAACGACAACCCATCCGCTTCAACAACGCAGCATCCTCGCAAGACATGATATCGACGCGTTGTAGGGCCCTCTAATGTCCCACGAGTAAGGTTGTCGTCCTTTTAACTGCTCACGACGTACGATCCAGGACGAAAAAACAAATCAAAAGAAGAAAAGTGGCCCGAAACTGATGAAAACGTTCGATTTTGGGCTGCAAAACGGGCAAAGCGAGCAAGCATGCTACCCCAGTCGTAGAGCTATCGGAGAGATTTGCAACAGTATGTTGTGCGCCGCGTAACTCCTTACAGATCAAAAGTTATGGGCACGGGAATGACTGAGAGCTGGTCACAAGCCCTACACCCTCGGTTTCTGGGCCCAGCCTCCACGTGAAGCGAAGTTGTCTTAGCCAAGGTGCCGTGGGATTCGATAATAGAAATGTGGTGGATAAAGTATCTTGGCAACCCTAACCGGATGAAAAAAAATTGAAAAGGGTGTTGCAACAAGAGGACTTCCTAGGGGGTTACCCATCTTAGTAGTACTCTCTCCCAAGCACGCTTAACTTCAGAGTTCTGATGGGATCCGGTGCATTAGTACTGGTATGATCGAACCCGTCATGTTGAGGGCACAATTCCTTTATGAGTTAACGGTTCACAGTCCCAGCCTAGAAAGATGGCCCATTCAGAAGGCCCAATGGGCTTAACGACAACCCATCCTCTTCAACAATGCAGCATCCTCGCAAGACGTGAGATTGACACGTTGTAGGGCCCTCTAATGTCCTGCAAGTAAGGTTGTCATCCTTTTAACAGCTCACGACGTACGATCCGGGACGAAAAAAAAGAGCAAAAGAAGAAAAGTGGCCCGAAACTGAAGAAAACATTCCATTTTGGGATCCAAAAACGGGCACAGTGAGCAAGGTAGCTGCCCCCATCATAGAGCTCTCGGAGAGCTTTGCAACGTTTTCCTGTGCACCGCGTAACCCCTTACGGATCAAAAGTTATGGGCACCGGAGCGACGAAGACTTGGTGACAAGACCTACGCCCTCGGTTTACAGGCCCAGCCTCCACATGAAGCGAAGTTGTCTTGCCCAAGGTCCTGTGGGATTCGAGCATAGAAATGTGGTAGATAAAGTATCATGGCAGCCCTAACCGGAGAAAAAAAAATTAAAAAGGGGGTGCAACACGAGGACTTCCCAGGGGATCACCCATCCTAGAACTACTCTCGCCCGAGCACGCTTAACTTTGGAGTTCTGATGCGATCCAGTGCATTAGTGTTGGTATAATCGCACCCGTCATGTTGAGGGCACAATTCCTTTATTTGTTAACAGTTCACAGTCTCAGCCTAGAGAGATGGCCCATTCGGAAGGCCCAATGGGCTTAACGACAAACCATCCGCTTCAACAATGCAGCATCCTCGCAGGACGTGATATTGATGCATTTTAGGGCCCTCTAATGTCCCGCGAGTACGGTTGTCGTCTTTTTAACAGCTCACGACGTACAATCCGGGATGAAAAACCAGAGCAAAAGAAGAAAAGTGGCCCGAAATTGATGAAAACGTTAGAGTTTGGGCTCTGAAAATAGGCACAGCCAAGCAGACTGGTTTTCCCCGTCGTAGAGCTCTCGGAGAGCTTTCCAACGGTATGATGTGCACCGTGTAACTCCTTATGAATCAAAAGTTATGGGCACCGGAGCGACGGAGACCTACTCACAAGCCCTACGCCCTCGGTTTGCTGGCCCAGCCTCCACGTGAAGCGAAGTTGTCTTGCCCAAGGTGCTGTGGGATTCGATAATAGAAATGTGGTGGTTAAAGTAACTTGGCAACCCTAACCGGAGCAAAAAAAATTGAAAAGGGGGGTGCAACACAAGGACTTCTCACGGGGTCACTCATCGTAGTACTACTCTCGCCCAAGCACGCTTAACTTCGGAGTTTTGATGGGATATGGTGCATTAGTGCGGGTATGATCGCACCCGTCATGTTGAGAACACAATTCCTTTATGTGTTAACGGTTCACAGTCCCAGCCTAGAGAGATGACCCATTCAGAAGGCCTAATGGGCTTAACGACAACCCATCCGCTTCAAAAAACGCAACATCCTCGCAAGACGTGATATCGACGCGTTGGATGGCCTTCTAATGTCCAGCGTGTAAGGTTGTTGTCCTTTTAACAGCTCACGACGTTCGATCCGGGAGGGAAAAACAGAACAAAAGAAGAAAAGTGGCCTGAAACTAAAGAAAATGTTCAATTTTGGGCTCCAAAAAGTGGCACAGCGATCAAGCTCGTTGCCCCCATCGTAGAGCTCTCGAAGAGCTTTGCAATGGTATGGTGTGCGCCGCGTAACTCCTTACGGATCAAAAGTTATGGGCACTGGAGTGAGAGAGACCTGGTCACAAGCCCTACGCCCTCGGTTTGTGGGCCCAACCTCCACGTGAAGCGAAGTTGTCTTGCCCAAGGTGTCGTATGATTCGATAATAGAAATGTGGTGGATAAAGTATCTTGGGAACCCTAATCGGAGCAAAAAAAATTGAAAAGGGGGGTGCAACACGAGGTCTTTCCAGGGGGTCAACCATCCTAGTACTACTCTCGCCCAAGCACACTTAACTTTGGAGTTCGGATGGGATCCGATACATTAGTTCTGGTATGATTGCACTAGTCATGTTGAGGGCACAATTCCTCAATGTGTTAATGGTTCACAGTCCCAGCCCAGAGAGATGGCCCATTCAGAAGGCCCAATGGGCTTAACGACAACCCATCTGCTTCAACAACGCAGTATTATCTCAAGATGTGATATTGAAGCATTGTAGGGCCCTCTAAAGTCCCGCGAGTAAGGTTGTCGTCCTTTTAACAGTTCACGACGTACGATCCAGGACGGAAAAACAGAGCAAAAGAAGAAAAGTGGCTCAAAACTGATGAAAATGTTCGATTTTGGGCCCTGAAAATAGGCGCAGCCAAGCAGGCTTGCTGCCCCCGTCGTAGAGCTCTCGAAGTGCTTTGCAACGGTATGCTGTGCGCCGCGTAACTCCTTACGGATCAAAAGTTATGGGCACTGGAGCAACGCAGACCAGGTCACAAGCCCTACGCCCTCGGTTTGCTGGCCCAGCCTCCACGTGAAGCGAAGTTGTTTTGCCCAAGGTGCCATGGGATTCGATAATAGAAATGTGGTGGATAAAGTATCTTTGGCTACCCTAACCGGAGCAAAAAAAATTTAAAAGGGGGGTTCAACACGAAGACTTCCCACGAGGTCACCCATCCTAGTACTACTCTCTCCCAAGCACACTTAACTTCGGAGTTCTGATGGGATCTAGTGCATTAGAGCTGTTATGATTGCACCAGCCAAGTTTAGGGCAAAATTCTTTTATGTGTTAATGGTTCACAGTCCCAGCCTAGAGAGATGGCCTACTCAGAAGGCCCAATGGGCTTAACGACAACCCATCCACTTCAACACTGCAGCATCCGCGCAAGACGTGATATCTACACGTTGTAGGGCCCTCTAATATCCTACGAGTAAGGTTGTCGTCCTTTTAATAGCTCACGACGTACGATCTGGGACGGAAAAATAGAGCAAAAGAAGAAAGGTGGCCCGAAACTGATGAAAACGTTCGATTTTGGGGTCTGAAAATAGGCGCAACCAAGCAGGCTTGCTGCCTGTCGTATAACTTTCGGATATCTTTCGAACGGTATGTTGTGCGCTCAGTAACTCTTTATGGATCAATAGTTATGGGTACTAGAGAGACAGAGACCTGGTCACAAGCCCCATGCCCTGGGTTTGCGGGCGCAACCTCAACTGAAGCGAAGTTCTCTTGCCCAAGATGCCGTGGGATTCGATAATATAAATGTGGTGGATAAAGTATCTTGCAACCTTAACCGGAGCCAAAAAAATTGAAAAGGGGCGTACAACACGAGGACTTCCCAAGGGGTCACTGATCCTAGTACTACTCTCGCCCAAGCACGCTTAACTTCGGAGCTCTGATGGGATCCGTTGCATTAGTGCTGGTATGATCGCACCCATCATGTTGAGGGCACAATTCCTTTTTGTGTTAACGGTTCACAGTCCCAGCCTAGAGAGATGGGCTATTGAGAAGGCCCAATGGGCTTAACGACAACCCATCCACTTCAACAACGCAGCATCCTTGCAAGACGTGATATCGACGCGTTGTAGGGCCCTCTAATGTCCCGCTAGTAAGGTTGTCATCCTTTTAACAGCTCACGACATACGATCCAGGACGGAAAAATAGAGCAAAAGAAGAAAAGTGGCACGAAACTGTTGAAAATGTTGGATTTTGGGCTCTGAAAATAGGTGCAGCCAAGCAAGCTTGCTGCCCCCGTCGTAGAGCTCTCGGATAGCTTTGTAACGGTATGGTGTGCGCCGCGTAACTCCTTACGGATCAAAAGTTATGGGCACTGGAGCGAGGGAGACCTGGTCACAAGCCCTACGCCCTCAGTTTGCAGGCCCAGCCTCCACATGAAGCGAAGTTTTCAGGCCCAAGGTGCCGTGGGATTTGATAATAGAAATGTGGTGGATAAAGTATGTTGGCAACCCTAACCAGAGCAAAAAAATTTAAAAAGTGGGGTACAACTTGAGGACTTACCAAGGGGTCACCCATCCTAGTACTATTCTCGCCCAAGCACGCTTAACTTCGGAGTTTTGATGGGATCCGGTTCATTAGTGCTGGTATGATCGCACTCGTCATGTCGAGGGCACATTTCCTTTATGTGTTAACGGTTCACAGTCCCAGCCTATAGAGATGGCCCATTTAGAAGGCCCAATGGGCTTAACGACAACCCATCTACTTCAACAACGCATTATCCTCGCAAGACGTGATATCGACGCGTTGTAGGCCCCTCTAATGTCCCGCGAGTAAGGTTGTCGTCCTTTTAACAACTCACGACTTACGATCCGGGACTGAAAAACAGAGCAAAAGAAGAAAAGTGGCCCAAAACTGATGAAAACATTCGATTTTGGGCTCCAAAAAGGGGCAAAGAGAGCTAGCTCGCTTCCCCCATCGTAGATCTCTCGGAGAGCTTTGCAACGGTATGTTGTGCGCCGCGTAACTCCTTATGGATCAAAAGTTATGGGCACCGGAGCGATAGAGACCTGGTCACAAGCCCTACGCCCTCGGTTTGCTGGCCCAGCCTAGAGAAATGGCCCATTCAGAAGGCCCAATGGGCTTAACGACAGCCCATCTGCTTCAACAACGCAGTATCCTCACAAGGCGTGATATCGAAGCGTTGACGGGCCCTCTAATGTTCCGCAAGTAAGGTTGTCATCCTTTTAACAGCTCACGACGTATGATCCGGGACGGAAAAACAGAGCAAAAGAATAAAAGTGGCCCAAAACTGATGAAAATGTTTGATTTTAGGCTATGAGATTAGGCGCATCCATGCAGGCTTTTTACCCCTGTCGTAGAGCTCTCGGAGAGCTTTCCAATGATATGCTGTGCGCCGCGTAACTCCATACGGATCAAAAGTAATGGGCACCGGAGCGACAGAGACCTGGTCACAAGCCCTACACCCTCGGTTTGTGGGCCCAGCCTCCACGTGAAGCGAAGTTGTCTTGCCCAAGGTGCCGTGGGATTCGATAATAGAAATGTGGTGGATAAAATATCTTGGCAACCCAAACCGGAGCAAAAAAAATAAAAAGGGGTATGCAACACGAGGACTGCCCAGGGGGTCACCCATCCTAGTACTACTCTCACCCTAGCACGCTTAAGTTCGAAGTTCTGATGGGATCCGTTGCATTAGTGCTGGTATGAGCGAACCCGTCATGTTGACGGCACCATTCTTTTATGTGTTAATGGTTCACAGTCCCAGCCTAGAGAGATGGCCCATTAAGAAGGTCCAATGGGCTTAACGACAACCCATCCGCTTCAACAACCTAGCATACTCGCAAGACGTGATATCGACGCATTGTATGGCCCTCTAATGTCCTACCTATAAGGTTTTCATCCTTTTAACAGCTCACGACGTTTGATCCGGGACCCAAAAACATAGCAAATGAAGAAAATTGGCCCGAAACTGAAGAAAATGTTCGATTTTAGGCTCCAAAAAGGGGCACAGCGAGCAAGCTCGTTGCCTCCGTTGTAGAGCTCTCGGAGAGCTTTGCAATGGTATGGTGTGCGCCGTGTAACTCCTTACGGATCAAAAGTTATGGGCACCGGAGCGAGAGAGACCTGGTCACAGCCCTACGCCCTCGGTTTGCGGGCCCAGCCTCCACTTGAAGTGAAGTTGTCTTGCCCAAGGTGCCGTGTGATTCGATAATAGAAATGTGGTGGATAAAGTATCTTGGCAACCCTAACCGGAGCAAAAAAAATTGAAAAGGGGGGTGCAACACGAGGACTTCCCAAGGGGTCACCCATCCTAGTACTACTCTCGCCCAAGCACGCTTAACTTCGAAGTTCGGATGGGATCCGATGCATTAGTGCTGGTATGATTGCACCCTTCATGTTGAGGGCACAATTCCTTTATGTGTTAACTGTTCACAGTCCCAGCCTAGAGAGATGGCCCATTCAGAAGGCCCAATAGGCATAACGACAACCCATCCACTTCAACAACACAGCATCCATGCAAGACGTGATATCAACGCATTGTAGGGCCCTCTAATGTCCCGCGAGTAAGGTTGTCATCCTTCTAACAGCTCAAGACGTACGATGCGGGACTAAAAAACAAAGCAAAAGAAGAAAAGTGGCCCGAAACTGATGAAAATGTTCGATTTTGGGCTCTGAAAATAGGCACATCTATGCAGGCTTGCTGCCCACGTCGTAGAGCTCTCAGAGAGCTTTCTAATGGTATGTTGTGCGTCGCGTAACTCCTTATGGATTAAAAGTTATGGGCACCGGAGCGACGGAGACCTGGTCACAAGCCCTACACCCTCGATTTGTTGGCCCAGCCTTCACGTGAAGCGAAGTTGTCTTGCCCAAGGTACCGTAAGATTCGATAATAGAAATGTGGTGGATAAAGTATCTTAGCAACTCTAACCGGAGCAAAAAAGATTGAAAAGGGGGGTGCAACACGAGGACTTCCCAGGGGGTCATCTATCCTAGTACTACTCTCGCCCAAGCATGCTTCACTTCGGAGTTCTGATGGGATCCGGAGCATTATTGCTGGTATGATCGCACCCGTCATGTTGAGGGCACAATTCCTTTATGTGTTAACGGTTCACAGTCACAGCCTAGAAATATGGCCCATTCAGAAGGCCCAATGGGCTTAACGACAACCCATCCACTTTAACAATGCAGCATCCTCGTAAGACGTGATATCGACGCATTGTATGGCCCTCTAATGTTCCATGAGTTAGGTTGTCGTCCTTTCAACAGCTCAAGACGTACGATCCGGGACGGAAAAATAGAGAGAAAGAAGAAAATGTTCGATTTTGGGCTCCAAAAACGGGCACAGCGAGCAAGCTCGCTGCCCCCGTCATAGCGCTCTCGGAGAGCTATGCAACGGTATGTTGTGCGCCGCGTAACTCCTTACGAATTAAAAGTTATGGGCACCGGTGCGAGGGAGACCTGGTCACAAGCCCTACGCCCTCGGTTTGCGGCCCAACCTCCACGTGAAGCGAAGTTGTCTGGCCCAAGGTGCCGTGGGATTCGATAATAGAAATGTGGTTGATACAGTATCTTTGAAACCCTAACCAGAGCAAAAAAAATTGAAAAGGGGTGTGCAACACGAGGACTTCCCAAGGGGTCACCTATCCTAGTACTACTCTCGCCCAACAATGCTTAACTTCGGAGTTCTGATAGGATCCAGTGCATTAGTGTTGGTATGATCGCACCCGTCATGTTGAGGGAACAATTTCTTTATGTGTTAACGGTTCAGAGAGATGGCCGATTCAGAAGGCCCAATGGGCTTAACGACAACCCATCCTCTTCAACAACGCAGCATCCTCGCAGGACATGATATCAACGCATTGTACGGCCCTCTAATGTCCTGCGAGTAAGGTTGTCGTCCTTTTAACAGCTCATGACGTACGATCCATGATAGAAAAATAGAGTAAAAGAAGAAAAGAGGCCTGAAACGGAAGAAAACGTCCGAATTTGGGCTCCAAAAAGGGGCACAGCGAGCAAGCTTGCTGCCCCCGTCGTAAAGCTGTCCGAGAGCTTTGCAACGGTATGCTGTGTGCCACGTAACTCCTTACGGATCAAAAGTAATGGGCACCAAAGCAACAGAGACCTAGTCACAAGCCCTACGCCCTCGGTTTGCTGGCCTAGCCTCCACGTGAAGCGAAGTTGTCTTGCCCAAGGTGCCGTGGGATTTGATAATAGAAATGTGGTGGATAAAGTATCTTGGCAACCCTAATAGCAGCAAAAAAAAGGGGGGTGCGACACGAGGACTTCCCATGGGGTCACCCATCCTAGTACTACTCTCGCCCAAGCATGCTTAACTTCGGAGTTCTGATGGGATCCATTGCATTAGTGCTGGTAAGATCGCACCCATCATGTTGAGGGCACAATTTCTTTATGTATTAATGGTTCATAGTCCCAACCTCGAGAGATAGCCCATTCAGAAGGCCCAATGGGCTTAACGACAACCCATCCACTTCAACAACGCAGCATCCTCGCAAAACGTGATTTTGGGCTCTAAAAATAGGCCCAGCCAAGCAAGCTTGTTGCCCCCGTCGTAGAGCTCTCGGAGAGCTTTGCAATGGTATGTTGGGGGCCGCGTAACTCCTTACGGATCAAAAGTTATGCGCACTGGAGCGGAGGAGACCTGGTCACCAGCCTTACACCCTCAGTTTGCGGGCCCAGCCTCCACATGAAATGAAGTTGTCTGGCCCAAGGTGCTATGGGATTTGTTAATAGAAATGTGGTGGATAAAGTATCTTCGCAACCCTAATCGGAGCAAAAAAAATTGAAAAGGGGGGTGCAACACGAGGACTTCCCAGGGAGTCACCCATCTTAGTACTACTCTCACCCAAGCACGCTTAACTTCGGAGTTCTGCTGGGATCCAGTGCATTAGTGCTAGTATGATCGCACTCGTCATGTTGAGGGCACAATTCTTTTATGTGTTAACGGTTCACAGTCCCAGCCTAGAGAGATGGCCCATTCAGAAGGCCCAATGGCTTAACGACAACCCATCTGCTTCAACAAAGCAGTATCCGCACAAGACATGATATCGACGCATCGTAAGGCCCTCTAATGTGCAGCGAGTAAGGTTGTCGTCCTTTTAACAACTCACGACGTACGATCCGGGACTGAAAAACAGAGCAAAAGAAGAAAAGTGGCCCGAAACTGATGAAAATATTCGATTTTGGGCCCTAAAAAGGGGCACAGAGAGCTAGCTCGCTTCCCCCCTCGTAGAGCTCTCAGAGAGCTTTGCAACGGTATGCTGTGCGCTGCGTAACTCCTTAAGGATAAAAAGTTATGGGCACCGGAGCGACGGAGACCTGGTCACAAGCCATACGCCCTCGGTTTGCTGGCCCAGCCTAGAGAGATGGCCCATTCAGAAGGCCCAATGGGCTTAACAACAACCCATCCGATTCAACAACGCAGCATCCTCGCAAGACGTGATATCGACGCATTGTAGGGCCCTCTAATGTTCCGCAAGTAAGGTTGTCGTCCTTTTCTCAGCTCACGATGCACGATCTGGGATGAAAAAACAGCGCAAAAGAATAAAAGTGTCTCGAAACTGATGAAAATGTTCGATTTTGGGCTCTGAGAATAGGCACAGCCAAGCAGGCTTTCTACCTTTGTCGTAGAGCTCTCGGAGAGCTTTCCAACGGTATGCTGTGCGCCGTGTAACTCCTTACGGATCAAAAGTTATGGGCACCGGAACGACGGAGACCTGGTCCCAAGCCCCACGCCCTCGGTTTACGGGCCCAACCTCTACGTGAAGTGAAGTTGTCTTGCCGAAGGTGCCGTGGGAATCGATAATAGAAATGTGGTGGATAAAGTATCTTGGCTACCCTAACCGGAGCAAAAAAAATTGAAATGGGCGGTGCAACACAGGACTTCCCAGGTGGTCACCCATCCTAGTACTACTCTCGCCCAAGCATGTTTAACTTCGGAGTTCTGATGGGATCCGTTGCATTAGTACTGGTATGATCACACCCGTCATGTTGAGGGCCCAATTCCTTTATGTGTTAACGGTTCACAGTCGCAGCCTAGATAGATGGCCCATTCAGAAGGCCCAATGGGCTTAACGACAACCCATCCGCTTCAACAATGCAGCATCCTCGCAAGACGTGATATCGACGTGTTGTAGGCCTCTCTAATGTCCCGCGAGTGAGGTTTTCATCCTTTTAACAACTCACGACGTATGATCCAGGACGAAAAAACTGAGCAAAAGAAGAAAAATGGCCCGAAACTGATAAAAATGTTCGATTTTGGAATCTGAAAATAGGTGCAGCTAAGCAAGCTTGCTGCCCCTGTTGTAGATCTCTCGGAGAGCTTTGCAACGGTATGCTATGCGCAGCGTAACTCCTTACGGATCAAAACTTATAGGCAGTGAAGTGAGGGAGACCTGGTCACAAGCCCTAAGCCCTCGGTTTGCGGGCCCCGCCTGCACGTGAAGCGAAGTTGTCTGGCCCAAGCTGCCGTGGGATTCGATAATAGAAATGTGGTGGATAAAGTACCTTGGCAACCTTAACCGGAGCAAAAAAAATTGAAAAGGTTGGTGCAACACGAGGACTTCCAAGGGGGTCACCCTTCCTAGTACTACTCTCGCCCAAGCACGCTTAACTTCAGAGTTCTGAAGGGATCCAGTGCATTATTGCTGGTATGATCACACTCGTCATGTTGAGGGCACAATTCCTTTATGTGTTAACGGTTCACAGTCCCAGCCTAGAGAGATGGCCCATTCAGAAAACCCAATGGGCTTAACGACAACCCATCCACTTCAACAACGCAGTATCCTCTCAAGACGTGATATCGACGCGTTGTATGGCATTCTAATGTCCCGCGAGTAAGGTTGTCGTCCTTTTAACAACTCACGATGTACGATCCAGGACTGAAAAACATAGCAAAAGAAGAAAGGTGCCCCGAAACTGATGAAAACGTTCGATTTTGGGCTCCAAAAAGGGGCACAAAGAGCTAGCTTCCACCGTCGTAGAGCTCTTGGAGAGCTTTGCAACGATATGCTGTGCACTGCGTAACTCCTTACGGATCAAAAGTTATGGGCTCCAGAGCGACAGAGACTTGGTCACAAGCCCTACGCCCTTAGTTTGCTGGCCCAGCCTCCACGTGAAGCGAAGTTGCCTTGCCCAAAGTGCCGTGGGATTCGATAATAGAAATGTGGTGGATAAAGTATCTTGGCAACCCTAACCGGAGCCAAAAAAATTGAAAAGGGGGGTGCAACACGTGGACTTCCAAGGGGGTCACCCATCCTAGTACTACTCTCGCCCAAGCACGCTTAACTTCAGAGTTCTGAAGGGATCCAGTGCATTATTGCTGGTATGATCCCACCCGTCATGTTGACGGCACAATTCCTTTATGTGTTAACGGTTCACCGTCCCAACCTATAGAGATTGCCCATTCAGAAGGCCCAATGGGCTTAACGACAACCTATCAGCTTCAACAACGTAGCACCCTCGCAAGACGAGATATCGACGCGTTGTAGGGAACTCTAATGTCCCGCAAGTAAGGTTGTCGTCCATTTAACAGCACACGATGTACGATCTGGGATTGAAAAACAGAGCAAAAGAAGGCTTGTAGCCCCCGTCGTTGAGCTCTCGGAGAGCTTTACAACGGTATGTTGTGCGCTGCGTAACTCTTTACAGATCAAAAGTAATAGGCACCAGAGCGACGTAGACCTGGTCACAAGTCCTACGCACTCGGTTTGCAAGCCCAGCCTCCACGTGAAGCGAAGTTGTCTTCCCCAAGGTGCCGTGGGATTCGATAATAGAAATGTGGTGGATAAACTATCTTGGCAACCCTAACCTGAGCAAAAAAAATTGAAAATGAGGGTACAACACGAGGACTTCCCAGGGGATCACCCATCCTAGTACTACTCTCGCCCAAGCATGATTAACTTCGGAGTTCTGATGGGATCCAGTGCATTAGTGCTGGTATGATCGTACCCGTCATGTTGAGGGCACAATTCTTTTATGTGTTAACGGTTCACAGACCCAGCCTAGAGAGATAGCCCATTTAGAAGGCCCAATGGGCTTAACGACAACCCATCCACTTCAACAACACAGCATCCTCGTATGACATGATATCGACGCGTTGTATGGCCCTCTAATGTCCCGCGAGTAAGGTTGTCGTCCTTTTAATAGCTCACGACATACGAACCGAGACGAAAAAATAGAGCAAATGAAGAAAAGTGGCCCGAAACTAATGAAAACGTTCGATTTTGGGCTCCAAGAATGGGCACAGCGAGCAAGGTAGCTGCCCCCATCGTAGAGCTCTCGGAGAGCTTTGCAACGGTATGCCGTTCGTCGCGTAACTCCTTACGGAACAAAAGTAATGGGCACCAGAGCGAGGGAGACCTAGTCACAAGCCCTACGTCATCGATTTGGGGGCCCAGCCTCCACGTGAAGCGAAGGTGTCTTGCCCATGGTGCTGTGGGATTCGATAATAGAAATGTGGTGGATAAAGTATCTTGGCATCCCTAACCGGAGCAAAAAAAATTGAAAAGGGGGGTGCAACATGAGGACTTCCCAAGGGGTCACCCATCCTACTCTACTCTCGCCCAAGCACGCTCAACTTCGGAGTTCAGATTGGATCCGGTTCATTAGTGCTGGTATGATCGCACCCGTCAAGTTGATGGCATAATTCCTTTAAGTGTTAACGGTTCACAGTCCCAGCCTAGAGAGATGGCCCATTCAGAAGGCTCAATGGGCTTAACGACAACCCATCCGCTTCAACAACCCAACAAACTCGCTAGACAAGATATCAACGCGATGTAGGGCCCTCCAATTTTCCGCGAGTAAGGTTGTCGTCCTTTTAACAACTCACGACGTACGATCCGGGACAGAAAAACTGAGCAAAAATTAGAAAAGTGGCCTGAAACTGATGAAAACATTCAATTTTGGGCTCCAAAAACAGGCACAACGAGCATGCTTGCTGCTCCCGTTGTAGAGCTCTCGGAGAGCTTTGCAACGGTATGTTGTGCACCGCGTTACTCCTTACGGATCAAAAGTTATGGACACCGGAGCGAGGGAGACCTGGTCATAAGCCCTAAGCCCTCGGTTTACGGGCCTAGCCTCCACGTGAAGCGAAGTTGTCTTGCCTAAGGTGCCGTGGGATTCGATAATAGAAATGTGCTGGATAAAGTATCTTGGCAAACCTAAACGGAGCAAAAAAAATTGAAAAGGGGAGTGCAACACGAAGACTTCCCAAGGGTTACCCATCCTAGTACTACTCTCGCCCAAACACGCTTAACTTCAGAGTTCTGATGGGATCCGGTGCATTAGTGCCGGCATGATCGCACCAGTCCTGTTGAGGGCACAATTCCTTTATGTGTTAACGGTTCATAGTCCCAGCCAAGAGAGATGGCCCATTCAGAAGGCCCAATGGGCTAAACGGCAACCCATCCGCTTCAACAATGTAGCATCCTCGCAAGACGTGATATCGATGTGTTATAGGGCCCTCTAATCTCCCGCATGTATGGTTGTCATCCTTTTAACAGCTCACGATGTACTATCTGGGACAAAAAAACAGAGCAAAAGAAGAAAAGTGGCCAGAAACTAATGAAAACGCTCGATTCTGGGCTCCAAAAAGGGCACAGCGAGCATACTCGCTGCCCCCGTCGTAGAGCTCTCGTAGAGCTTTGCAACGGTATGCTGTGTGCCACATAACTTCTTATGGATCAAAAGTTATGGGCACCGGAGCAACGGAGACCTGGTCACAAACCCTACACCCTCGGTTTGCAGGCCCATCGTCCACGTGAAGCGAAGTTGTCTTGCCCAAGGTTCCGTGGGATTCGATAATAGAAATGGGGTGGATAAAGTATCTTGGCAACCCTAACCGGAGCAAAAAAAATTGAAAAGGGGGGTGCAACACGAGGACTTCCCAAGGGGTCACCCATCCTAGTACTATTCTCGCCCAAGCATGATTAACTTCGGAGTTCTGATGGGATCCGGTGCATTAGCGCTGGTATGATCGCACCCGTCATGTTGAGGGCACAATTCCTTTATGTGTTAACGGTTATAGTCCCAACCTAGAGAAAAGGCCCGTTCAGAATGCCCAATGGCCTTAACGACAACCCATCCGCTTCAACAACGCAGCAACCTCGCAATATATGATATTGATGCGCTGTATGGCCCTTTAATGTCCCGCGAGTAAGATTGTCATCCTTTTAACAGCTCACGACGTACGATCCGGGATGAAAAAATAGATCAAAAGAAGAAAAGTGGCCCGAAACTGATGAAAACATTCGATTTTGGGCTCCAAAAAGGGCACAACAAGCAAGCTGGCTAACCCCGTCGTAGAGCTCTCGGAGAGCTTTGCAACGGTATCTTGGCAACTCTAACCGGAGCAAAAAAAATTGAAAAGGGGGATGCAACACGAGAACTTCCTAGGGGTCACCCATCCTAGTACTACTCTCGCCCAAGCACGCTTAACTTCGGAGTTCTGATGGGATCCGGTGCATTAGTGCTGGTATGATCACACCCATCATGTTGAGGGCACAATTCTTTTATGTGTTAACGGTTCACAATCCCAGCCTAGAGAGATGGTCCATTCAAAAGGCCCAATGGGCTTAACAACAACCCACCCGGTTCAATAACGCAGCATCCTTGCAAGACGTGATATCGACGGGTTGTAGGGCCCTTTAATGTCCCACGAGTAAGGTTGTCGTCCTTTTCACTACTCACGACGTACGATCCGGGATGGAAAAACATAGCAAAAGAAGAAAAGTGGCCTGAAACTGATGAAAACGTTCGATTTTGGGCACCAAAAATGGGCACAGCGAGCATGCTGGCTACCCCTATCGTAGAGCTCTCAGAGAGCTTTGCTACGGTATGTTGTGCGCTAGGTAACTCCTTACGAATCAAAATTTATGGGCACCGGAGCGATGGAGACTTGGTCACAAGCCCTACGACCTCGGTTTGCTGGCCCAGTCTCCACGTGAAGCGAAGTTGTCTTGCCCAAGGCACCGTGGGATTCGATAATAGAAATGTGGTGGATAAAGTATCTTGGCAACCCTAACTGGAGCAAAAAAGATTGAAAAGGGGGGTGCAACACGAGGACTTCCCAGGGGGTCACCCATCCTAGTACTACTCTCGATCAAGCACGATTAACTTCGGAGTTCTGATGGGATCCGGTGCATTAGTGCTGGTATGATCGCACCCGTCATGTTTAGGGCACAATTCCTTAATGGTTTAACGGTTCAAAGTCCCAACCTAGAGAGATGACCAATTCAGAGGGCCCAATGGGCTTAACGACAACCCATCCGCTTCAACAACGCTGCATTCTCACAAGACGTGATATCGACGGATTGTAGGGCCCTCTAATGTCCCGCGAGTAAGGTTGTCGTCCTTTTACCAGCTCACCACGTACGATCCGAGACGAAAAAACAGAGCAAAGGAAGAAAAGTGTCCCAAAACTGATGAAAATGTTCGATTTTGGGCTCCAAAAATGGGCACAACGAGCAGCTGGGCTACCCCTGTCGTAGAGCTCTTGGAGAGCTTTGCAATGGTATGCTGTGCGCTGCGTAACTCCTTACGGATCAAAAGTTATGGGTACCGGAGTGAGGGAGACGTGGTCACAAGCCCTACGCCCTGGGTTTACGGGCCTAGCCTCCACGTGAAGCTAAGTTGTCTTGCACCAAGGTGCCGTCGGATTCGATAACAAAAATGTGGTGGATAAAGTATCTTGGCAACCATAACCGGAGCAAAATAAATTGAAAATGGGGGTGCAACATGAGAACTTCCCAGCGGGTCACCAATCCTTGTAATACTCTCGCCCAAACACGCTTAACTTCAGAGTTCTGATAGGATCCGGTGCATTATTGCTGGTATGATCGCACCCGTCATGTTGAGGGCATAATTCCTTTATGTGTTAATGGTTCACAGTCCTAGCCTAGAGAGATGGCCCATTCAGAAGGCCTAATGGGCTTAACGACAACCCATCCGCTTTAACAACGCAGCATCCTCACAAGACGTGATATCAACTTATTGTAGGGCGCTCTAATGTCCCACGAGTAAGGTTGTCGTCCTTTTAATAGCTCACGACGTACGATCCGGGACCCAAAAATAGAGCAAAAGAAGAAAAGTGGTCTGAAACTAATGAAAACGTTCGATTTTGGGCTCCAAAAAGGGCCCAGCGAGCAAGCTGGCTTCCCTCTTTGTAGAGCTATCGGAGAGCTTTGGAACGGTATGTTGTGCGCCACGTAACCCTTTAGGGATCAAAAGTTAATGGCACCGGAGCGACGGAGACCTGGTCATAAGCCCTACGCCCTCGGTTTGCTAGCCCAGCCTCCACGTGGAGCGAAGTTGTCTTGCCCAATGTGCCGTGGGATTCGATAATAGAAATGTGGTGGATAAAGTATCATGGCAACCCTAACAGGAGCAAAATAAATTGTAAAGCGGGGTGCAACACGAGGACTTCCTAGGTGGTCACCCATCCTTGTACTACTCTCGCCCAAGCACGATTAACTTCAGAGTTCTAATGAGATCCGGTGCATTAGTGCTGGTATGATCGCACCCATCATGTTGAGAGCACAATTCCTTTATGTGTTAACGGTTCACTGTCCCAGCCTAGAGAGATGGCTCATTAAGAAGGCCCAATGGGCTTAACGACAACCCATCCGCTTCAACAACGCAGCATCCTCACAAGACATGATATGGATACATTGTAGGGCCCTCTATTGTCCCGCAAGTCAGGTTGTCGTCCTTTTAACAGTTCACGACGTATGATCCGGGACGGAAAAACAAAGCAAAAGAATAAAAGTGGCCTGAAACTGATGAAAACTTTCGATTTTGGGCTCAAAAAATGGGCATAGCGAGCAAGCTGGCCGCTCCCGTCGTAGATGTGATAACCCGAACTCGGCATGCATTTAATAGCACTTGACTGCATTTGATTAAATGTTTAATTAGTTAAATCATTTAATTATCACTGTTTTGCTATATCTTTTAGAAGAATTCGAAAATGATTTATATTAATTGATTAAAAGATTATTACCTATTTCTAATAATTGTAGTAATTGAATTTATTCTCTTGCGATTAATGAAGTGTCATCTTAATTGTTAATATTTAATTGCACTTGATTTCATGTTTATATTTATTTGTTCATTTGTAACTTAACATTAACTTTATAATTCTATAAAATATTCTAGGAATAATTAATTTTATTGTTTTTAAATGATTATTGATTACTTTGACTATTTTGATTATTTTAAAAATTGGTTTTAATTTTCTTGCATTAAATTACTCGATTTTCAATTAAATGAGAAAAGTAACTCCGAGCCGGAGTTAATTTTAAACTATTCCACTATTCTACTTTTCAATTAGAGTTTTATATTATTGTTCATCACTTTGTTAGTGATCGATTATTGACCGTTCGATCGTAGAATTTCGAAAATAAGAGTTAGAGAAATTTTTTTCAGATTTAGTGAAAAATGTTTTTAGCTTAATTTAACTAGTTTTAGTTGTTTTTCATTTAATTGCATTGTTTTAACTTGAATTGGATTTAATGGCATCAAAATAAGCTTATTTGACTATTTTTAATTAAAGTTTGAATTTGCAAAAGACCAAAATGCCCTTGTCACCTTATAAAAAAAAACAAGTCAAAATTATCTTAAAAACATTTCCCAAAATTCCCCCCCATGTCCCCCCCAAGGCCGAGAATCTCCAAGGGAAAAAAAAAGATTTTGATTTCAAATTTCTTCTACAATCTTGCATACAACTGCTCAAGGATCGCGGCTAGGGTCTTTACAAGCCTTCCTCTTCGATCACTGTGAGGGTTTTCACGCTTTTGTGCATTTTAATATGAATTTGATTTTTGAGTCAATTTTTCAGATTTGATATTTATCGCGTTATAATGCCTGTTATTGTTTGCAATAGCTTGCTTAGGGTTCGTAGAGCATTGCTTGTTAGTTATTTAGCAAATTTTACGGTTGAAACTGCGTAATTGAAATTGGGGAAGAACATGAATAGTGAATTGTGAATAGTAAACCCTAAAATTTCGGATTTCGATCCAAATTGCGATTGTTTGATTTGGATAGGTGCTATTAGTGTTAGAAAGCTAAAATGTGAAATAAAAACGGATCGGCCTTTGTTAAAATTGGAAATTAGACAAAGAAACGTAAAGGGGCCGTTTGACCAAAAGTTGACCGTGCTCTAATTGAGTTGGGGATTTCGTAATTGAGGGCATGGAAGCACTTTTGGCGCTGTTGTGGCGTTGATTGAGTGACCGGTTGGCATAGCTGTAGTTCAAACGCAGTAGGTGGACTTCCGGGTCTCGGGTGAGAAAGTGAAGTTTAGTGACATAGAAACGTGCCTTGTAGTGCCTGAGTGAATGTGGTGAAATCGATTTCCGAATCCCGTAGCTCGTTTGCTCGTAATTGCCCTTAGAAGTTGGGGTTGAATAGTGTTGTTTGTTGTTTTCGTGTTTGAACTGCCGTTACTTGTTTAATTGTTGTTATTTGTTGCTTATTATTGCTTGTTATCTCGTTTGTTGTCACTAGTTTGTATTGTTGTTCTATCGCTCGTTTATCACCTTGTATCGAGTCTTGCATTGCATAGTGTCTCGCGCGTGAGTGATGGGCCTCTCTGGGTAGCCTCGGGTTGCCAGTGTTGGTTGCTCTAGCTCCGCTGCTATTCCCTTTCTCGCTTGGGTTGCCTCCCAGGGAGATTTGGGTCGTAGAATTGATGGATACTTCCGGGGTATTCCAAACTGGTGTTATAAGGTGGTTGCGCGCTTATTGTCATTGTTGTCAACATCAAGCTCGAGATTGATGTATCGCTCGTGAAATGGTATATTGTTCGTATGAGTGAACCACAGCCTTCAGAGTGTGGTATAGCTTTAAAGGGCTGTGTTAATGCTTTCTTGATTGCTTATAGTATTGTTGTTTGTATTGAATGTTTCCTTATTGTCTTTATTTCTTAACTGTGATTATTTGCATTGCACGATCTTCTTTCTTTCCAACTCGATATCTGTCTCGCCCTCACTGAGTATACGTGTTGTGTATACTCACTCCTCACCACCACATTTCAGGAAAATGCCTTGTTAGCTGGAAAGTTCGTGATTACGTGAAAGTTCATGCTTGAAGAGTTGTTTTGCGTGCCTATGTGGCTTGAGTGTCGAAGTTTGCAAAGATATGTGTTTTCATATGTTGTATGTAATTTTATTAAAAGAAATGTAATTTAATATAGCTAAGTAGTTGAGATAGATTGATAAGCTAGTTATGTATTTAGTAGTATAGTTAACCTCGATGCATGTTTGTAATTGTCTAAAAGAAAATAGTGAGAATGGTATGGTAGAATATTTAATGCAGTAGATTAGAATGGATTAAATGTCAAGTTGAATGTTCTTGTAAAAGATGTAAAAGATAGGTTAGTTTTAAACTGGAAATGTATATTTATATGTTGTGTTTAGTTGTTGAGAACCAAGGCTCGGATGGCCTTGAGGTGGTTGAATGTTTGGACATGGTATTGGTCCACTTATATGCTGTTACAGGATTTCATATTTTGCCTAGACACAGGGGAGACTCCGTCCGTTTTTCCCTAAAAGTTATGCCCGGGTTTGGTTTTGGGTTGTGATTAGATTGATTGATAGAACTTCCGATCTCGAGAGGGATCGGGGTGTTACAGTAGAGCTCTCGGAGAGCTTTGCAACGGTATGCTGTGCGCCGCGTAATTCCTTACGGATCAAAAGATATGTGCATCGGAGCGACAGAGACCTGGTCACAAGCCCTATGCCCTCGGTTTGCGGGCCCAGCCTCCACGTCAAGCGAAGTTGTCTTGCCCAAGGTGCCGTGGTATTCGATAATAGAAATGTGATGGATAAAGTATCTTGGCAACCATAACCGGAGCAAAAAAAATTGGAAAGGGGGGTGCAACTTGAGGACTTCTCAGGGGGTCACCCATCCTAGTACTACTCTCGTCCAAACACGTTTAACTTCGGAGTTCTGATGGGATCTGGTGCATTAGTGCTGGTATGATCGCACTCGTCATGTTGAGGGCACAATTCCTTTATGTTTTAACGGTTCACAGTCCCAGCCTAGAGAGATGGCCCATTCAGAAGTCCCAATGGGCTTAACGACAACCCATCTGCTTCAACAACGCAGCATCCTCGCAAGACGTGATATTGACGTGTTGTAGGGCCCTCTAATGTCTTGCGAGTATGGTTGTCATCCTTTTAACTGCTCACGACGTACGATCCGGATCAGAAAAACAGAGCAAAAGAAGAAAAGTTGCTCGAAACTGATGAAAACGTTCAATTTTGGGTTCCAAAAATTGGCACAGCGAGCAAGCTGGCTGCCCTCGTCGTAAAGCTCTCAGAGGGCTTTGCAACGGTATGCTGTGCGCCGCGTAACACCCTACGGATCAAAAGTTATGGGCACCGGAGCGACGGAGACCTGGTCACAAGCCCAACGCCCTCGGTTTGCTAGCCCAGCCTCCACGTGAAGCGATGTTGTCTTGCCCAAGGTGCTGTGGGATTCAAAAATAGAAATGTGGTGGATAAAGTATCTTGGCAACCCTAACCGAGGTAAAAAAATTTAAAAGGGGGGTGCAACACGAGGGCTTCCCAAGGGGTTGCCCATCCTAGTACTATTCTCGCCCAAGCACGCTTAACTTCGGAGTTCTTATGGGATCCGGTGCATTAGTGATGGTATGGTCGGACGCGCCATGTTGAGGGCACAATTCTTTTCTGTTTTAACGTTCATAGTCCCAGCCAAGAGATGTAACACCCCGTTCCCTCTCTAGACCGGGAGTTCTATCAATCAATCTAATCACAACCAAATTTCAAACCCGGGAAAATTTTTTAGGGAAAACGGACGGAGTCTCCCTGTTCCTAGGCAAAATGTAAAACCTGCAACAACATATAAGTGGACCAATACCATGTCCAAACATACAAACACCTCAAGGCCATCCGAGCCTCGGTTCTTAACCATTAAACACAACAGATATACATATTTCCAGGTACCCAACTATTCCAACTCTTTTCCTTTAGACAATTACATATACGCAATCAAGTTAAACTATACTATCTGAATACATAACTAGCTTTTCATTCTACCTCAATTATCTCGTTAAATTTAAATTACATTTCCTTTATCAATAAATACAAGCAACACATGAACATACATATTTGCATCTTTGACAACTCAAGCCACATAGCACGCAAGACAACTCTTCAAGTATGATCTTTCACGTAACCACAAACTTTCCAGCTAACAAGGTAATTTCCTGAAATGTGGTGGTGAGGAGTGAGTATACTCAACACGTATACTCAGTGAGCGCGAGACAGATATCGAGGTGGAGAGAAAGAAGTTCGTGCAATGCAAATAGGTACAGTTAAGCAGTATAATCAATAAGGAAACATTCAATGTAAACGACAATACAATAAACAATTAGGAAAGCATTAACACAACCATTCAAAGCTATACCACACTTTGAAGGCTGTGGTTCACTCGAGCGAGTAATGTACCGATCACGATTTCGATGACTATAACGATGACGCGCCGGCTCACCCACCTTATAACTTCCATTTAGAGTACTCCGCATATACTCTGTCAATTCTACGACCCAAAACTCCCTGGGCGGCAACCCAAGTGAGAAAGGGAATAGGACACGGAGCTAGAACTACCAATACTGGCAACCCGAGGCTACCCAGAGAGGCCCATCACTCACGCGCCTGACACTTATGCAATGCAATACAAGATATTTAATGATAATCGAGCAGGGCACTGAAGTGCAAGTCAGTAACAACATGCGATACAATAAGCACACAATAAGCAATTACAATCAATTAAGTAACAAGAATAACACTAACAAGCATTATCAACAATTGATATACAAATTCAATCATAATCAACTTTAACAAGCATAACAAGCATTATTAAGCATTCTATAGGCATTACACTATGAAAACACACAAAATCACAAAATGACCCCAACTTTCAAAACACTACTACTTTCAAACGAGCCACGAGTTTTGGACACCGACTTCACCAATCCTCCTAGGTCACCATAAGGCACGTCTAAAGACCCCGAAACCCTACTTAACCCTAGAATTCACGCAAAGCCCCGATTTCCCCCTTTGATCGTTTGAACTACCGCTACCCTAACCAAACACCCAACCAACACCATAACTGCACCAAAAGTGCTTCCATGGCCTCCCGAGACAATGCCATCACGCAAAACGATAAAATGCCAAACTTGACCTAAACGTCCCCAACTTTCACTAAGCCATTTTCCTCCATTTTTCCATTACACAATCCAATTAAACCACACATTTAGGCATTCTAGCATATCTAGCACCTTCCTACATCAACAGAACGCATAACGGAGCAACTTCATCAAAACAGGGTTTTTATTCACAATTTGCTATTCAATTATCAATTTAAATTGCAATTTCAATATTCAACCGCATAAAATGCTAAAAAGCTATAAATACATGTTCTACAATTGCTAGGGAACATTCTTCAAGCATCAAAACAAATTAAATAACAATCTACGGCTAAAATCCAAAAATTAAAGTTTAAACACAATTATTTCAAATGCGCAAATAACGATGAAACCCTCACCTTAGACACTCCTAGATGCAAGGAAAACCACGCTGGATGCCTCGAAAACGACCCCGTGCAAGCTCACACGAAGATTTGAAGTTTTGAAGATTGAATGTTTTTTTATTCTCTTGAAGGTTTCGGCCAGCCCTTGTTCTGTTTTTCAGCTTTTTTTTTTTTTTTGCTATGTTATATGCTTATAAAAGATGACAAGCCTTGGTCAATTGGTCAAGCTTTGGTCAAACTAACTTAAGTTGGTCAATTTAACCTATTTTATGCATTTTAAAGCTAAAATAACTAATGCAATTTTAATTCTAGCTAACAACCACTAAAACACTAAAATTAAAACACTAAATACTAGTTTTCACTATTTGCTGAGGACTAGAAATCGCTTTCTAACTATCGCTCTCGATATACTATGCACTTTGCGACAATAAAAGAATAACAATTAAATCTCAAAGAATTTAAGAAAATATAATTTTCGAAAAGTAACATAGTTCAAAATTTACTCCAGCTCGGAGCTACTTTTCATTTAATTGAAAACCGAGCATTAAGGTGCAAGAAAAATAAAATTGATTAACATAAATATGAAAATAAAGCTACAAATGAATGTTTAACTTAAAAATAAACACGAAATTCAATGCTAACATTTAAGATGTCACTTACTTAATTGCAATTAAATGCCATTAAATGCATGCCGGGTTCGGGTTATCACTTCCTTCCCCCCTTAAAACAATTGCGTCCTCACAATTCTTCTTCCAATAGAACTCTGCATCCACTGAAATCCAACTCTGACTAATCTTCATCAGCTGCTGAGCAAGTATATTAATCAAGATAACCAATAGGGAAGTTTTAGAAGAAATTCCAAGTAGTAATGCCGAATAAAGGCTCAAATGTAGATACCGCACAAGAATCCCGTTGACACGAATACCGAAGAAGAATAAAATTCCAACCAAAAGCGCCGAGATAATACCAATAAAGACTAAAGCAAAGACACTGTAGATAAAATCACATCACATATTAATGATAAGAAGAATACCGAATGAATACCCCATACACGAATCTCTAGTAGAAGTTCAACTATTACTGCTCGAGAATTCCCAAGCAAGAAGCCAAATAAAGGCTCAAACAAAGATTCCATCCAAAGGTCCAAAGAAGTACCCCGCTGGTCATGAATTTCATAGAAGAATTCCCTATTAAGAGTGCTGAAGAAAATACTAAGAAACCCAATCAAATATACTTCAAAATTTCCAAGGAAGTCTTCCAAGTAATAACCCCATAGAACAACCAATTAGATTCCGAGTATCGCTATCAAATGCTGAGAAGAATGTCAAAGAGAATAACAGAGAAAATATAATGTGCCCAATAAGACAATCAAGTTGATAACAAATATAGTTTCCCAAATAGACGAAAACCCTAAGGAAAATACCGAGCTGGTGTACAATATACAAACCCAAACTCCGAGGCCTCTTCACTTTTGCCAAGTGAGGACTTTATACAACTTACCACCAATAAAGCCCAAGGTATTCCACAACATACCGTAAGCAATATGAGATAATAAGTCTGATAGGAATTCCAATTACC
This sequence comes from Ehretia macrophylla, assembly GCA_037974665.1. Taxonomy (NCBI): domain Eukaryota; kingdom Viridiplantae; phylum Streptophyta; class Magnoliopsida; order Boraginales; family Ehretiaceae; genus Ehretia; species Ehretia macrophylla. Next base: position 80,147,455 of record CM075770.1, on the reverse strand, counting down.
AAACCAACTGAGGGATGCCAAAGAAAATACCCGAACAATGCTCCAGTAATAAAGTACCAAGAATTGCCCAATAAGTAATACTAAATAAATGGCCACTAAGAATCCTAGAGAATGTCATTGAAGAATTTCCAATAAGGAATGCCGGTAGCACTCCAATAAAGACCGAGACACATATACCATAGATAATACCATGCAGTAAGTCCGACTGAAAACCCAATAGCCAAGTCTACCAAGAAGTGCCAACAGAAGTCTCCAAAGAATACCCAATAAGAAACCCAAGAATCCTACTAAGAGCCATCATACAGAAACCCCAAAGAAAGTTATATTTTTATGATTGCCAACCACAAAGAAGAGTCTTAGAAGTATGCCAACAACTGAGCTCCAAAAACAAACACCAACTCCTAAACCAGGGCTAGTTAAATGCCATTCATTTCTTGCCAATCCATACACCTTGAGAGGCTAGCTGTGAACCACTTTCTTCAAGGGAGAAAGAAGACTTACTTACCATTTCCACGGGACATGTATGAATGCCAAGATATCACATTTATACACATGCCTTAAACTATTATGCAAGCAAGTTTACAAAAGAGTTTATTCAACAAAGTCACTCAAGCACGAAAATCAAGTCAAGCACAACATAATCAATTCAAATCACGGCATAACCAACTCAAGACTTTTCAATACACATATTACAAGCAATACTTCAAGCAAATAACAATTCACGAGATCAATTCGATTCACGATACCAATTCGATAGGTCAATTCAATGCACAACTAGACACTTCACTTTACTTGACAAACATTTAACACATAACACATAACTATATCACATAGGTGCATACATTCAAGTCAAGACACACAATCTCACATACAGGCACACACTTTCAAACATACTTAACAAGCACACATTCAAGGATCACTACCCACTAGACCGAGGACCCTGTCCCGGCTTATGAGCTAAACAAGCTCTGATACCACCTGTAACACCCCGTTCCCTCTCGAGACCGGGCGTTCTATCAATCAATCTAATCACAACCCAATTCCAAACCTGGGTAAAATTTTTAGGGAAAACGGACGGAGTCTCCCTATTCCTAGGCAAAATGTAAAACCTGCAACGACATATAAGTGGACCAATACAATGTCCAAACATACAAACACCTCAAGGCCATCCGAGCCTCGGTTCTCAACCATTAAACACAGCAGATATACATATTTCCAGGTACCCAACTATTCCAACTCTTTTCCTTTAGACAATTACATATACGCAATGAAGTTAAACTATACTATCTGAAAACATAACTAGCTTTTCTTTCTACCTCAATTATCTAGTTAAATTTAAATTACATTTCCTTTAACAATAAATAAAAGCAACACATGAACATACATCTTTGCATCTTTGACAACTCAAGCCACATAGCACGCAAGACAACTCTTCAAGCATGATCTTTCACGTAACCACGAACTTTCCAGCTAACAAGGCAATTTCCTGAAATGTGGTGGTGAGGAGTGAGTATACTCAACACGTATACTCAGTGAGGGCGAGACAGATATCAAGGTAGAGAGAAAGAAGTTCGTGCAATGCAAATAGGTACAGTTAAGCAACATAATCAATAAGGAAACATTCAATGTAAACGACAATACAATAAACAATTAAGAAAGCATTAACACAACCATTCAAAGCTATACCACACTTTGAAGGCTATGGTTCACTCGAGCGAGTAATGTACCGATCACGATTTCGATGACTTTAATGATGACGTGATGGCTCACCCACCTTATAACTTCCGTTTAAAGTACTCCGGACATACTCTTTCAATTCTACAACCCAAAACTCCCTGGGTGGCAACCCAAGCGAGAAAGCGAATAGGACACGGAGCTAGAGCAACCAACACTGGCAACCCGAGGCTACCCAGAGAGGCCCATCACTCACGCGCCTGACACTTATGCAATGCAATACAAGATATTTAACGATAATCGAGCAAGGCACTGAAGTGCAAGTCAATAACAACATGCGATACAATAAGCACACAATAAGCAATTACAATCAATTAAGTAACAAGAACAACACTAACAAGCATTATCAACAATTGATATACAAATTCAATCATAATCAACTTTAACAAGCATAACAAGCATTATTAAGCATTCTATAGGCATTACACTATGAAAACACACAAAATCACAAAATGACCCCAACTTTCAAAACGCTACTACTTTCAAACGAGCCACGAGCTTTGGAAACCGAATTCACCAATCCTCCTAGGTCACCATAAGGCAAGTCTAAAGACCCCGGAACCCTACTTAACCCTAGAATTCACGCAAAGCCCCGATTTCCCCATTTGCTCGTTTGAACTACCGCTACCCTAACCAAACACCCAACCAACACCATAACTGCACCAAAAGTGCTTCCATGGCCTCCCGAGACAATGCCATCACGCAAAACGATAAAATGCCAAACTTGACCTAAACGACCTCAACTTTTGCTAAGCCATTTTTCTCCATTTTTCCATTACACAATCCAATTAAACCACACATTTAGGCATTCTAGCATATCTAGCACCTTCCTACATCAATAGAACGCATAACGGAGCAACTTCATCAAAACGGGGTTTTACTGTTCACAATTTACTATTCAATTATCAATTTAAATTGTAATTTCAATATTCAACCGCAGAAAATGCTAAAAAGCTATAAATACATGTTCTACAATTCCTTGGGAACATTCTTCAAGCATAAAAAAAAATTAAATAACAATCTACGGCTAAAACCCAAAAATTAAAGTTTAAACACAATTATTTCAAATGCGCAAATAACGATGAAAACCTCACCTTAGACACTCCTAGACGCAAGGAAAACCACGCTGGATGCCTCGAAAACGACCTCGTGCAAGCTCACACAAAGATTTGAAGTTTTGACGATTGAAATATTTTTTTTTTCTCTTGAAGGTTTCGGCCAGCCCTTGTTCTATTTTTCCGCTTGTTTTTTTTTAATTTTGCTATGTTATATGCTTATAAAAGATGACAAGCCTTGGCCAATTGGTCAAGCTTTGGTCAAACTAACTTAAGTTGGTCAATTTAGCCTATTTTATGCATTTTAAAGCTAAAATAACTAATGCAATTTTAATTCTAGCTAACAACCACTAAAACACTAAAATTAAAACACTAAATACTAGTTTTCACTATTTGCTAAGGACTAGAAAATGCTCTCTAACTATCGCTCTCGATATGCTATGCACTTTGCGACAATAAAATAATAACAATTAAATCTCAAAGAATTTAGTAAAATATAATTTTTGAAAAGTAACATAGTTCAAAATTTACTCCGGCTCGAAGCTACTTTTCATTTAATTGAAAACCGAGCATTAAGGTGCAAGAAAAATAAAACCGATTAACATAAATATGAAAATAAAGCTACAAATGAATGTTTAAATTAAAAATAAACACGAAATTCAATGCTAACATTTAAGATGTCACTTAATTAATTGCAATTAAATGCCATTAAATGCATGCCGGGTTCGGGTTATCACATGAAAGATGGCCCATTCAGAGGGGCCAATGTGCTTAACGAAAACCCATCCGCTTCAACAACGCAGCATCCTAGCAAGACGTGATATCGACGGATTGTATGGCCATCTAATGTCCCACGAGTAAGGTTGTCATCCTTTTAACAGCTCACGACGTTCGATCCGGGATGAAAAAATAGAGCAAAAGAAGAAAAGTGGCCTGAAACTGATGAAAACATTCGAGTTTGGGCTCCAAAATTGGGCAAAGCGAGCAAGCTCCCTACCCCCGTCGTAGAGCTCTCAAAGTGCTTTGCAATGGTATTCTGTGTGGCACGTAACTCCTTACGGATTAATAGTTATGGGCACCGGAGTGAGGGAGACCTGGTCACAAGCCCGACGCCCTCGGTTTGCAGGCCCAGCCTCCACGTGAAGCGAAGTTGTCTTGCCCCAAGGTGCCGTGGGATTCGATAACAAAAATATGGTGGATAAAGCATCTTGCGACCCTAACCGGAGCAAAAAAAAATTGAAAAGGGGGGTACAACACGAGGACTTCGCAGGGGCTCACCTATCCTAGTACTACTCTCGCCTAGGCATGCTTAACTTCAGAGTTCTGATGGGATCCGGTGCATTAGTGTTGGTATGATCGCACCGGTCATGTTAAGGGTACAATTCCTTTATGTGTTAACGGTTCACAGTCCCAGCCTAGAGAGATGGCCCATTAAAAAGGCCCAATAGGCTTAACGACAACCCATCCGCTTCAACAACCTAGCATCCTCGCAAGAAGTTATATCGACGCATTGTAGGGCCCTCTAATGTCCCGCGAGTAAGGTTATCGTCCTTTTAACAGCTCACGACGTACGATCCGGGACGAAAAAACAGAGCAAAAGAAGAAAAGTGGCCCGAAACTGATGAAAACATTCGATTTTGGGCTCCAAAAATTGGGCACAACGAGCAAGCTGGCTGCCCCCGTCGTAGAGCTCTCGGAGTTCTTTGCAACGGTATACTATGCGCCGCGTAACTCCTTACGGATCAAAAGTTATGGGCACCGGAGCGAGGGGAGACCTGGTCACAAGTCTTACACCCTCGGTTTGCGGGCCCAGCCTCCACGTTAAGTGAAGTTGCCTTGCCCAAGGTGTCGTGGGATTCGATAATAGAAATGTGGTGGATAAAGTATCTTGGCAACCCTAATCGGAACAAAAAAAATTGAAAAAGGGGGTACAACACGAGGACTTACCAAGGGGTAACCCATCCTAGGACTACTCTCGTCCAAGCACGACTAACTTCGGAATTCTGATGGGATCCGGTGCATTAGTGCTGGTATGATCGCACCCATCATGTTGAGGGCACAATTCCTTTATGTGTTAACGGTTCACAGTCCCAACCTAGAGAGATGGCCCATTCAGAAGGCCCAATGGGCTTAACGACAATCCATCCACTTCAACAACGCAGCATCCTCGCAAGACGTGATATCGACGCGTTGTAGGGCCCTTTAATTTCCCGCGAGTAAGGTTGTCGTCCTTTTAACAGCTAACGACGTACGATCCGGGACAAAAAAACATAGCAAAAGAAGAAATGTGGTCCCAAACTGATCAGAACGTTCGAGATTGGGCTCCAAAATCGGGCATAGCAAGCAAGCTAGCTGCCCCCGTCGTAGAGCTCTAGTAGAGCTTTGCAACGGTATGTTGTGCGCCGCGTAACTCCTTACGGATCAAAAGTTATGGGCACCGGAGCGATGGAGACCTGGTCGTAAGCCCTACGCCCTAGATTTGCGGGCCCAACCTCCACGTGAAGCGAAGTTGGCTTTCCTAAGGTGCCGTGAGATTCGATAATAGGAATGTGGTGGATAAAGTATCTTGGCAACCCTAACTGGAGCAAAAAAATTTGAAAAGGGGGGTACAACACGAGGACTTCCCAAGGGGTCACCCGTCCTAGTACTACTATCCTCCAAGCACGACTAACTTGGGAATTCTGATGGGATCCGGTGCATTAGTGCTGGTATGATCACACCCATCATGTTGAGGGCACAATTCCTTTATGTGTTAACGGTTCACAGTCCTAACCTAGAGAGATGGCCCATTCAGAAGGCCCAATGGGCTTAATGACAACCCATCCTCTTCAACAACGCAGCATCCTCGTAAGACGTGATATCGATGCGTTGCAGGGCCCTCTAATGTCCCGCGAGTAAGGTTGTCGTCATCCTTTTAACAGCTCACGATGTACGATCCGGGATGGAAAAACAGATCAAAAGAAGAAAAGTGGCCTGAAACTGATGAAAACGTTCGATTTTGGGCTCCAAAAATGGGCACAGCAAGCAAGCTAGTTGCCCCCGTCGTAGAGCTCTCGTAGAGCTTTGCAACGGTTTGCTGTGCACCGCGTAACTCCTTACGGATCAAAAGTTATGGGCACCGGAGCGACGGAGACCTGGTCACAAGCCCTACGCCCTCGATTTGCGGGCCCAGCCTCCACGTGAAGCGAAGTTGTCTTGCCTAAGGTGCCGTGAGATTCGATAATAGAAATGTGGTGGATAAAGTATCTTGGCAACCCTAACCGGAGCAAAAAAAAATTGAAAAGTGGGGTGCAACACGAGGACTTCTCAAGGGGTCACCCATCCTAGTACTACTCTCGCCGAAACACGCTTAACTTCGGAGTTCTGATGGGATCCGGTGCATTAGTACTGGTATGATCGCACCCGTCATGTTGAGGGCACAATTCCTTTATGTGTTAACGGTTCACAGTCCCAACCTAGAGAGATGGCCCATTCAGAAGGCCCAATGGGCTTGACGACAACCCATCCACTTCAACAACGTAGCATCCTCACAAGACGTGATATCGACGCGTTGTAGGGCCCTCTAATGTCCCATGAGTAGGGTTGTCGTCATTTTAACAGCTCACGACGTACGATCCGGGACGGAAAAACGGAGCAAAAGAAGAAAAGTTAATCGAAATTGATGAAAACGTTCAATTTTGGGCTACAAAAATGGGCAAAGAGAGCAAGCTCACTGCCGCCATCGTAGAGATCTTGGAGAGCATTGTAACGGTATGCTGTGTGCCACGTAACTCCTTACGGATCAAAAGTTATAGGCACCGGAGTGATGGAGACCTGGTCATAAGCCCTACGCCCTCGGTTTGCGGGCCCAGCCTCCACGTGGAGCGAAATTGTCTTGCACCAAGGTGCCGTGGGATTCGATAACAAAAATTTGGTGGATAAAGTATCTTGCGACCCTAACCAGAGCAAAAAAAATTGAAAATGGGGGTACAACACGAGGACTTACCAGGGGGTCACCCATCCTAGTTCTACTCTTGCCCAAGCACGCTTAACTTCGAAGTTCTGATGGGATCCGGTGCATTAGTACTGGTATGATCGCACCCGTCATGTTGAAGGCACAATTTCCTTTATATGTTAACGGTTCACAGTCCCAGCCTAGAGAGATGGCCCATTCAAAAGGCCCTATGGGCTTAACGACAACCCATCCATTTCAACAACGCAGCATCCTCGCAAGACGTGATATCGAAGTGTTGTATGGCCCTCTAATGTCCCGTGAGTAAGGTTGTCGTCCTTTTAATAGCTCACGACGTACGATCCGGGGTGGAAAAACAGAGCTAAAGAAGAAAAGTGGCCCGAAACTGATGAAAACGTTCGATTTTGGGCTCCAAAAATGGGCACAATGAGTAAGCTAGTTTCCCACGTCGTAGAGCTCTCGGAGAGCTTTGCAACGGTATGCTGTGCACCGCGTAACTCCTTACGGATCAAAAGTTATGGGCACCGGAGCGACGGAGACCTGGTCACAAGCCCTATACCCTCGGTTTGTGGGCCCAGCCTCCACGTGAAGCAAAGTTGTCTTACCCAAGGTGCCGTGAGATTCGATAATAGAAATGTGGTAGATAAAGTTTCCTGGCAACCCTAACCGGAGCAAAAAAAATTGAAAAGGGGGGTGCAACACGAGGACTTCCCAGGGGGTCAGTATTACCCTCGCCCAAGCATGATTAACTTCAGAGTTCTGATGGGATCCGGTGCATTAGTGCTGGTATCATCACACCCGTCATGTTGGGGGCACAATTCCATTATGTGTTAACGGTTCACAGTCCCAACCTAGAGAGATGGCCCATTTAGAAAGCCAAATGGGCTTAGTGACAACCCATCCGCTTCAACAACAAAGCATCCTACAAAGACGTGATATCGACGCGTTGTAGGGCCCTCTAATGTCCCGCAAGTAAGGTTGTCGTCCTTTTAACAGCTCACGACGTACGATTCGGGATGAAAAAATAGATCAAAAGAAGAAAAAATGGCCCGAAACTGATGAAAACATTCGATTTTGGTCTCCAAAAAGGGCACAACAAGCAAGCTGGCTGCCCCCGTCGTAGAGCTCTCGGAGAACTTTGCAACGGTAGGCTGGGCGCCGTGGAACTCCTTACGGATCAAAAGTTATGGACACCGGAGCGACGGAAACCTGGTTACAAGCCCTATGCCCTCGATTTGCAGGCCCACCCTCCACGCAAAGCCAAGTTCTCTTGCCCAAGGTGCGGTGAGATTCGATAATAGAAATGTGGTGGATAAAGTATCTTTGCAGCCCTAACCGAAGCAAAAAAAATTGAAAAGGGGGGTGCAACACGAGGACTTCTCAAGGGGTCACCCATTCTAGTACTACTATTGCCCAAAGACACTTAACTTCGAAGTTCTGATGGGATCCGGTGTATTAGTGCTGGTATGATCGCACCCATCATGTTGAGGGCACAATTTCTTTATATTTTAACGGTTCACAGTCCCAGCCTAGAGAGATGGCCTATTCAGAAGGCCCAGTGGGCTTAATGACAACACATCTGCTTTAACAATGCAACATCCTGGCAAGACATGATATCGACACGTTGTAGGGCCTCTAATGTCCTGCAAGTAAGATTGTCATCCTTTTAACAGTTCACGACGTACGATCCGGGATGAAAAAACCGAGCAAAAGAAAAAAATGGATCGAAACTGATGAAAACGTTCGATTTTGGGCTCCAAAAAGGGGCAAAGCGAGCATGCTCGCTGCCCCCGTCGTGGAGCTCTCAGGGAGCTTTGCAACTGTATGCTGTGCACCGCGTACCTCCTTACGGATCAAAAGTTATAGGCACCGGAGTGAGGGAGACCTGGTCACAAGCCCTACGCCCTCGGTTTGCGGGCCCAGCCTCCACGTGAAGCGAAGTTGTCTTGCACCAAGATGCCGTGGGATTTGATAATAGAAATGTGGTGGATAAAGTATCTTGGCAACCCTAACCGCAGCAAAAAAAAATTGAAAAAGGGGGTGCAACACGAGTACTTCCCAAGGGGTCACCCATCCTAGTACTACTCTCGCCCAAGCATGCTTAACTTCGGAGTTCTAATAGGATCCGATGCATTAGTGCTGGTATGATCTCACCCGTCATGTTGAGGGCACAATTCCTTTATGAGTTAACGGTTCACAGCCCCAGCCTAGAGAGATGGCCCATTCAGAAGGCCCAATGGGCTTAACGACAACCAATCCGTTTCAACAATGCAACATCCTCGCAAGACGTGATATCGACGCATTGTAGGCCCTCTAATGTCCCGCGAGTAAGGTTGTCGTCCTTTTAACAGCTCACGACGTACGATCCGGGATGGAAAAACAGAGCAAAAGAAGTAAAGTGGCCCAAAACTGATAAAAACATTCGATTTTGGGTTCCAAAAATGGGTAAAACGAGCAAGCTCACTACCCCCGTCGTAGAGCTCTCGGAGAGCTTTGCAAAGATATGCTGTGCGCCGCATAACTCCTTACGGATTAAAAGTTATGGGCACCGGAGTGAGGGAGACCTGGTCAAAAGCCCCACGCCCTCGGTTTGCAGGCCCAGCCTCCACGTGAAGCGAAGTTGTTTTGCACCAAGGTGCCGTGGGATTCGATAACAAAAATGTGGCGGCTAAAGTATCTTGAGACCTTAACCGGAGCAAAAAAAAATTGAAAAATGGGGTGCAACACGAGGACTTCCCAAGGGGTCACCCATCCTAGTACTACTCTCGCCCAAGCACGCTTAACTTCGGAGTTCTGATGGAATCCGGTGCATTAGTGCTGGTATGATAGTACCCGTCATGTTGATGGCACAATTCCTCTATATGTTAACGGTTCACAGTCCCAGCTTAGAGAGATGGCCCGTTCAGAAGGCCCAATGAGCTTAACAACAATCCATCTGCTTCAGCAACACAGCATCCTCGCAAGACGTGATATCGACGCATTGTAGGGCCCTCTAATATCTCGCGAGTAAGGTTGTCATCCTTTTAACAGCTCACAACATACGATTCGGGATGGAAAAATAGAGCAAAAGAAGAAAAATGGATCTAAACTGATGAAAATGTTCAATTTTGGGCTCCAAAAACTGGCAAAGCCAGCAAGCTCGCTGCCCCCGTCGTAGAGCTCTCAGAGAGCTTTGGAACGATATGCTGTGCGCCGCGTAACTCCTTACGGATCAAAAGTTATGGGCACCGGAGCGAGGGAGACCTGGTCACAAGCCCTACGCCCTCGGTTTCCTGGCCCAGCCACCACGTGAAGCGAAGTTGTCTTGCCTAAGGTTCCGTGGGATTCGATAATAGAAATGTGGCGGATAAATTATCTTGGCAACCTTAACCGGAGCAAAAAAAAATTGAAAAGGGGGGTGTAACAACAGGACTTCCCAAGGGGTCACCCATCCTAGTACTACTCTCGTCCAAGCACGCTTAACTTCGGAGTTCTGATGGGATCCGGTGCATTAGTACTAGTACGATCGCACCTGTCATGTTGATGGCACAAATCCTTTATGTGTTAACGTTCACAGTCCAAGCCTAGAGAGATGGCCCATTCAGAAGGCCCAATGGGCTTAACGACAACCCATCTGCTTCAACAATGCAGCATCCTCGCAAGACGTGATATCGACGATTGTAGGGCCCTCTAATGTCCCGCGAGTAAGGTTGTTGTCCTTTTAACAGCTCACAACGTACGATCCAAGAAGGAAAAATAGAGAAAAAGAAGAAAAGTGGCCTGATACTGATGAAAATGTTCAATTTTGGGATCTGAAAATAGGCGCAGCCAAGCAGGCTTGCTGCCCCAATCGTAGAGCTATCGGAGAGCTTTGCAACGGTATACTGTGCGCCACGTAACTCCTTACAGATCAAAAGTTATGGGCATCAAAGCGAGGGAGATCTGGTCACATGCCCTCCGCCCTCGGTTTGGGGGCCCAACATCCACGTGAAGCGAAGTTGTCTTTCCCAAGGTGCCGTGGGATTCGATAATAGAAATGTGGTGGATAAAGTATCTTGGCAACCCTAACCGGAGCAAAAAAAATAGAAAAGGGGGGTGCAACACGAGGACTTCCCAGTGGGTCATCCATCCTAATACTACTCTTGCCCAAGCACAATTTACTTCAGAGTTCTGATTGGATATGGTGCATTAGTGCTGGTATGATCGCACCCGTCATGTTGAGGGCACAATTCCTTTATGTGTTAACGGTTCACAGTCCCAGCCTAGCAAGATAGCCCATTTAGAAGGCCCAAAGGGCTTAACGACTGTGAGGCCCAACCTCGATTTGCGTGCGATACCTCATTTCATGTGCCCTAATCTAGAATTGCGTGCCTTGACCTAGGTTTGAGAATTGTGTACGTTTTGTGTGCCTTGCATTGAATTACGTGCATTCATTTAGATTTGCGTGCATTTACTTGGAAAACGTGCGTTCGTCTCGTAGTTCATGCCCTACCTCATAGTGTGTGTCCTAGACCTAGGAAAACATGTCCTCATGCTAATCAAGAAACCATATTACACGAAGTACTAGGTCATTAATTAATCCTACAAAATCCACTAACTATTATTAAATCACTAATTCAACTCACTAGAAGACAAAATTTCACTAAACACTAAGCATTTCTCATTCTTTATTCCTTATTCTTTTTGCACTTCCAACACCCAATTAAATAGTACTCAAAAGATGACAAAAAAATCAGATTTCTATTAGCCTTGGCCGACCACTATGTGGTGACTTTGCATGCATGCTCAATTCAAATTGATTCTAGACAAGTTATGACAAAAACACTTAACAAAGGCATAAAACAAATTGCTCCAAACCTCCTCAAATCTCCACCTTGCTCGACCAAACACTCCTTGCCCATGCTAGCAATTTTAAATTACACCTTGAAGACACAAAAAAGCTGAATCACCAAGCTCAAGGCCGACCATATGCATCAAACTTGCAAAAGGCCTTCATTCTTTGTCCTTTCTTCATTTTCCTCTCATCATCCTCTCTCTCCCTCTCATTTTTCTCTCCCTCTCTCGGCCTTGGCTGAGTTTCTCACCTTCTTAGCTCATCTTCATCATCCTAAGGTTAATCAAGCCAAGCCACAAACAAAGGAACTCAACCAAGCTAACTAGGTTGCAAGAAAACTCACATGCAAGCTCTTGAGTCTTCATTTCGGCCCTAGGTAAGTTTCTAAGCTTCCATTTCTTTTCTCCTTGTTCGAACTACATGCATGTACTAAGAGCTTGGCCACTAAGCTAGGAAAAATAGAGAAAATCAAGTTGGAATCTCGGCTAGGCAAAGAAGAAGAAGAAATTTGTGCTTCAACAAGTTTTGAGCATCTTCTTGGTTGATTTGCTAAGGTGAGAGCTAAAACCTTTTGAAATCCTTCAAAAATCCACATGCATGCTCATAAATGTATGTCTTTGCTTCTGTTTTTGAGTTATATGTTCGTTCATAAGCTTTTACAACCATGCATGGCAAGATTTTGGCTTGAAGATGATGATAGGTGAAATCGGATTATGTGACAGCTCTCTGATCTGTTGTTTCGAGGTGAGTTTGGCTACGAAAATGATGTTAAAAATACATGAAAACTGGTAGGTGACTATTTTTTCCAGTTTTGAACATTTTTCGCAGAAATAGGCCAAATCTAATTTCGACTCTAAGGTCCTCAAAATGGCAAATCATTAAAATGTGTCCAAATCTGGAAATCTGAAAAAATGAAGCAGGTTTTGGCAGATGCACTGACCTTGTAGAAAGAATCATATTTTACTTAGTAAATGATGTCAAAAATGCATGAAATTTGGTGTACTGATAGGTTTTTCCGTTCTGGACATTTTTGTCAGAAATGGACCAAGGCTAAATCTGACCCTAAGGATCTCAAAAACGTCAATTATTGAAATGTGTGCAAATCTGGACAGTTTTGTGCTATTCCACTGTTTCGGCTATAACTAATGATCCCGAACTCCAAATGATGCAAGATTTGTTTCTGATTTTAGTTCACTTCTTAATCTTTAATTTGACATCTTACTCAATGGAATTGGATATTGTTTTCTTATCTTAATGATTGTGAGAAAACAGCCTATTGCAGTGAGGGTTTCACTTGGTTATATGCTTAGAAAAATTGTTGCAATTTCTCTTGTGGTATTGATTGCTTGGGATTGTGACATTGGGATGTTTTGTGGACTGTTTTGAGTACTGGGGGATGTTTGAATTAATTGATGCATGGCTTGAGATTGATTTTGAGTTGACTTAGGATTTAATCACACGGGTAAGCACGAAATGGAAACCCTAATGACTAGGTAAGCTTGTTAAGTGTTGATCATTGGATATTGTGTGGAATTATATGCTTAGTAGGCTGCCCGGAGCTGTCCTTATAGTCCTAAATGTGATTTTGACCATTGCATGTTGACAAATACACTTTCCTTGCATCCGAGCCCACGAAGATGGTGTTGCATGTTATATAACCTTATTATTTTATTACGTGAACTTTGAATTGAGTTATATGACTTGACTTATGTGCGTTTCATGGCTGTCCGTTTTATGTTCATATAACTCCATATGCTTTTCAATTGAAACTCCTTGTCTATTCGTGTCTCGCTTGTTTTCTTGTCAATGTGCAATCATATGACTGTCCGGAGGCAACCTACTTTGTTGTTCTCCTAATGTGATATATTAAATGTCATAAATGTGCATTGCATACAAGGTTGCAACCTTTCATTCTGGCATGGTAGCGATCACGCACACCGGGCGACATCGGGCTTGCCGGTGCACCCGTGACTACCATGATCCCATTCCCTCCCTCGCTTGGGGGCTAGACTTCCTCGGAGAGTTGGGTCGTAGGATTTCGGGGTACATCCGGAGTACACCCACTTGGCGTGTTAAGGGGATGAATTGAAGTCGGCCGCAACAATTGATTCTGGAAATGAACTGAGAGCAAATGCTCACCGTATCCTTTTACTATGTGTATAAGTACTCTCGCTTGGTTCCTAGAGAACCTCGGGGAGGAAAGACGGGTAATTGTGTTCCTTACTTCTATATTATTATTATGTACTTAATTGTGTTATATTCGTGCTTGCAAAAGGATTTTCATAAGTTGAACCAGAAAATGAGTTTCAAAACCTATTTCTCGTTCCCCCTCGCTGAGTTCATAAGGACTCACCCTCTTTTATCATCTCAGGTGAAGAAGATCAAGAACAGGTACCCGAGGACGATATGCCTAACGATGATTCCTTGGAGTGATTGCCTGTCTTGTGTGCTTTGCGTGATTATGGCTACTTGTGGACTCTATGCTACTTGAAGACTATTTCCTTTATGTTGCTTGTTATTTGTAATGTAAAAGACCCCCGTTGTAATTTTGGGTCTAATTTTGGTTTGTACTAATATTAACTAGACAGGCACTAGATACTACTATGATCGTTTTGCTATTACTACTACTAGTATCTATAATAGGATTGTGAAGTAGTAGGTAATGGCTAAGTAAAATAAACCAATCAAATCTTAAGTAGGTAAACGTTGTTAAGCTAATATCAACAAGTACTTTTGTAACAAGGATTAACAAATGAACGAGACATAGTATCCTGCTAGGTTATTAATCAACCTAGACACAAAGACAACCAGTAGGCCTTCCAATTGATGATAAATAGTAATCTTAGTTGGAAATGACTTTGAGATGGTAAATTTTGAGGCGTTTAGAGAATTAGGTCAAAACAAAGAGCCCGATTACACCCGTTATTGTGACACCCCGAACCCAGCAATTCACAAATTGCATTCATTAAATGGTTAACTTAGATGTAATTTAGCTAATTACTTTATTTTTTTTATATTTCCATAAATTCAAATATTTCTTTTCATGCATTTTATATTTTTATAAAATACTACATATTTTTAGAGGGCTATAGCCCTTCACTGTGCGTGCATGGCATATCGCGATCAACGGGAAAAAATTCACGAAATGTCTGATGAATAGTACCAGCGGGATTTTTTTAGATTTTTCTGATTTTTGGCATTTTATTTTGCTGAAATTTAATCACCCAAATGACCCATTTACCCTTACTAAAATACCCTATTTTCTTGACCTACCCTTTGACTATCTCATGAGAATATTAAAAGCCAAGAAACAAAAAAAAAGGGGTCAAAAAAATGGCCAAAAAAGAGTTACGGGAATAGTAACTTCTCAAAAAAAAAATTACTCCTTGCTTCATTCTTGCTTCCATTGCTTCCCAAATTGGTTGTGCTTCATCCTTAGGACCTTAAGACCATTCTTTGATCTTCAAAAGAGGTGAGGGTGCATTATATTTTTGTATTAAATTCAATTAAAGTTTGTATTATTATTTTTGTGATCTAATATTGTAGTGGTTTAATTCTTGTTCCGTTGATTCTTATATGCTCTAATGACTTCATAGAATATGTTTGATGGTTTAAAATGCTTGTTGAATGCTTGAAAATGAAAATGGCACTTGGGGAAGATGTTGAATAGTGCTAAACTAGGGTTTCCGAAAAAAGTTACAATTTAATTCGATTTGAGGCTTCTAGTAGTTACTAATTAGGTCCATAAGCGTGGGAAAATGTTAATTACACTTGCTATGTTCAAAATTTGAGAAATTTGATCAAAATAGGCTACTTTAATAAAGGGTTTCGGGTTTAACCTGAATCCGGGCACGTTTCGAGGTTATGTCTAGTCTTTATTAAGTATTGAAACCTTAGAAGTGCTTTCGTTTCGCTTGTTTGGGTTCCAAAATTGGTACTTGTAGTGTAAACCCACAGAGAGGCTTTTTTGGTGTTTTCTTGTTCTTGTGCTCTAGGTTATGATTTGGAGGTTCTAAATGAGGTATTTAGGTATCCTTAGATTGGTAGGATGGTTAGCTAGCTTAACTTGATCATTAAATTTCGATAGGAAGCTAAATAGCCTAGTTGAACAAAGGGGAAATGAATGAATTAATTGCTTTAGTACTTGTATTGCTTTGTAGTTGCTCCTAGCGAGTCTAAATGCTATTCTAAGGTATGTGTGAGCTTTCGGTTAAGTTTTGTGAAAAGTATAATATTGACCCCTTTGTGTTCGCATAGTTAATCTCATGATAATTGATTTATAATTGAGTAATTAAATGTTTATATGCATTTGTGTAGTGTACGTATTATAGTAGTGAAGTCTCGTGAATTAAGTTGCTTGGTTTACATGGATTTGGTTGAGTATGAATTTAGAATGGACTAAAGGAACTAGTAATGAACCATGGTAATAATTGTTGTTAGTTGATTCTTGATTGATTGGATAAATGTTTAAATGTACTTATGTAACAAGTTCATCTATTCGGAGAAGTTGTGAGTTAAGTTATATCGATACTAGTTAAAGATTGAGTAAACATGTTTATATTGCTTATTAATTGCATTATATGTGTAAAGATACGCTTATATAACTTATTGGTTAGATGTTATATAGTGTTTCTACTTATATGAATGGCTATGTATATGTTATTTATTATGCTATTGTCTTTGTCTAATACTTGAAAATTAAAGAATGTTGCATATGTGATCACTTGAGTTTATGTATTGTTCAAATATTGATTAGAATGATTGTTAAACCATGAAATATATTGTTAGTTATGTGAATTAAAGGGAATCAAATAGAGTTGGATAAATTAATGGCTTTATGAACTAGCTTTAGTTGAGAATAAGAAATCACTTCTTATGCATATAGTTGATTGTATTAGGTAGTGATAATTGAAGGGAATTGATGCTTTCGGAGAATATTGAGGGAATCTTGGGTTAATTCGCGCAGGGTTGGCTTCCTAAAAGGGGATGGATGATTTCTATGTGCATTCTATGTGTCTCATCTTATTATATGCTAAATATTCGATACTAAGTGATTTAAGTGTTTTAGTTGGATTAGTTTAACAATTATAGACTAATGAATGTATCATATTTCATCGTATGGCGTGATTGATGTGTGTGCTCGGGGACAACCTCTTTTGTTGTCTTCCTTGTTTGCATATCGGCTTATTTTGTTATATTGTTATTATTATTGCTTCCTGTGCTATCGAGTCAAGGGTTGCGCAACCTTATCGTCGGGGCGGATGCGATGGGCCTCTCTAGGCGGCAGCGGGCTTGCCAGGGTTGGTTGCTCTAGCTCCATACCCTATTCCCTCACTCGCCTGGTCCGGAGATTGCCAGGGGGTGTTGGGTCGTAGGATTGGGTACATCTGGAGTACCCTTTGGTGTTTGGGATTTTGCCGACTTATCGTGATCGTGATCGTGGTTCGTGGATCGTGAATGAAGACCAGTAAAGATTGGTGTATAGGGGTTATGTGAAATGTATCCTTTTAAATGTGTGGTTATTTAAGCTATCATTGTTTCTTTAATTGTCTAATTGTTATTGTTGTTTAACTGTAATATCTGTTGCATTGCACGCCCCGTGAGACTATAGCCCTCACTGGGCAACAGTGGTTGCTCATACCTCGATATATGTTTCAGGAAGTGCTGAGGGTGATCCCCAGCTAATTGAGGTGCTAGTGGAAGAGGAAGAAGTTCAGGCTGAGCCTTTGCCCTATTGTTATGTGTTTGTTGTCTAAGGTGGATTTGTCTTCTTGTTGTTACATGGTGTACTTGTATTGCTATACCATGATCTATTTTGTGGCCTTAAGGCTATGTATATTCTTGTAGTTGCAAGTTGAAAGTTGTTAGTTGTAATGTTAGCTTTGAGATATTATGGCTTGTAATAACTTTTAATTCTCCTTTTAGTTCTTGGATGCTTGGGTGTGTATGTTTAGAGGTGTTGATTTCAACTTCTAAGTATGTTTCAAAGTTATATAGAATAGCATGATAAGCGGTTTTATGAAGAATTCAAGTTGGTTGCATGCTTGTGTGAATCTAAACTATTGTATGCCTCAAGGCTCGGATGGCCATGAACCTTTGAACTTTAGTTATAAAAGCTTTCCTTATTGTGTTCTGACTTTCTTGATTGTTTACAAGTTTTCAGAATGTCCACGGTACAGGGGAGACTCTATCCGTTTTTCCCTAAAATTTTGAGACCGGGTTGGGATTGGGTTGAGAATAGCTTGGTTATTAGAGCCTCCGGTCTCGTGAGGGATCGGGGCGTCACAGTTATGCTGCCGGTTTTTCAAAAAATTTTAGAGTTTAGGCCAAAATGTTAAGTGTTAAATCTTCATAAATGGTTAAGTATGTGATATGACCTGAATGTTTAGATCACACCCTAGTTTAACCTCATAGGTCGGGTTGGGGCGTGACAACGACAACCCATCTGCTTCAACAACGCAGCATCCTCGCAAGACTTGATATCAACATGTTGTAGGGCCGACTAATGTCCCGCGAGTAAGGTTGTCGTCCGTTTAAGACCTCACGATGTACGATCCGGGATGAAAAAATAGGGTAAAAGAAGAAAAGTAGCATGAAACTGATGAAAACGTTCGATTTTGGGCAGGGGCAGCGAGCTTACAACTCTCGGAGAGCTTTGCAACGGTATGCTGTGAGCCGCGTAACTCCTCACAGATCAAAAGTTATGGGCACCGGAGTGAGGGAGACCTGGTCACAAGCCCTACGCCCTCGGTTTGCGGGCCCAACATCCACGTGAAACGAAGTTGTCTTGCCCAAGGTGCCGTGGGATTCGATAATAGAAATGTGGTGGATAAAGTATCTTGGCAACCCTAACCGGAGAAAAAAAAATTGAAAATGGGGGTGCAACACGAGGACTTCCCAAGGGTCACCCATCCTAGTACTACTCTCGCCCAAGCATGCTTAACTTCGAAGTTCTGATGGGATCTAATGCATTAGTGCTGGTATGATCGCAACCGTCATGTTGAGGGCACAATTCCTTTATGTGTTAACGGTTCACAGTCCCAGCCTAGAGAGATGGCCTATTCAGAAGGCCCAATGGACATAACGACAACCCATCTTCTTCAACAACACAACATCCTCACAAGACGTGATATCGACGTGTCGTAGGGCGCTCTATTGTCCCGCGAGTATGGTTGTCATCCTTTTAACAGCTCATGATGTATGATCGGGGATGAAAAAACAAAGCAAAAGAAGAAAAGTGGCCCGAAACTGATGAAAACATTCGATTTTGAGCTCGAAAAATGGGCACAGTAAGCAAGCTCACTGCCCGTGTCGTAGAGCTCTCGGAGAGCTTTGCCACGGTATACTTTGCGCCGCGTAACTCTTTGCGGATCAAAAGTTATGGGTACCGGAGCGACGGAGACCTGGTCACAAGCCCTACGCCCTCGGTTTGCTGGCCCATCCTCCACATGAAGCGAAGTCATCTTGCCCAAGGTGACGTGGGATTCGATAATTGAAATGTGGTGGATAAAGTATCTTGGCAACCCTAACCGGAGCAAAAAAAATTGCAAAAGGGGGTGCAACATGAGGACTTCCCAAGGAGTCACCCATCCTAGTACTACTCACGCCCAAGCACACTTAACTTCGAAGTTCTGATGGGATCCGGTGCATTAGTGCTGGTATGATCGCACCCGTCATGTTAAGGGCACAATTCATTTATGTGTTAATGGTTAACAGTCCCAACCTAGAGAGATGGCCTATTCAGAAGGCGCAATGGGCTTAACGACAACCCATCTGCTTCAACAACGCAGCATCCTCGCAAGACGTGATATCGACATATTGTAGGGCCCTCTAATGTCCCGTGAGTAAGGTTGTCGGCCTTTTAACAACTCACGACGTACGATCTGGGACGGAGAAACAGCGCTAAAGAATAAAAGTGGTCCGAAGCTGGTGGAAACGTTCGATTTTGGGCTCCAAAAAGGGGCACAGCGAGCAAGCTCAATGCTCCCGTCATAGAGCTCTCGAAGAGCTTTGCAACGGAATGCTGTGCGCTGCGTAACTCCTTACGAATCAAAAGTTATGGGCACCGGAGCGACGGAGACCTGGTCACAAGCCCTACGCCCTCGGTTTGCTGGCCCAGCCTCCACGTGAAGCGGAGTTGTCTTGCCCAAGGTGCCGTGGGATTCGATAATAGAAATATGGTGAATAAAGTATCTTGGCAACCCTAACCGGAGCAAAAAAAATTGAAAATGGGGGTACAACACGAGGACTTCCGAGGGGATCACCCATCCTATTACTACTCACGCTCAAGCACGCTTAACTTTGGAGTTCTGATGGGATCCGGTGCATTAGTGCTGGTATGATCGCACCCGTCATGTTGAGGACACAATTACTTTATGTGTTAACGGTTCACAGTCCCAGCCAAGAGAAATGGCTCATTCAAAAGGCCCAATGGGCTTAACGACAACCCATACGCTTCAACAACGCAGCATTCTCGCAAGACGTGATATCGATGCGTCGTAGGGCCCTCTAATGTCCCGCGAGTAAGGTGTAGTCCTTTTAACAACTCACGACGTACGATCCGGGACGGAAAAACAGAGCAAAAGAAGAAAAGTGGCCCGAAACTGATGAAAACATTCGATTTTGAGCTCCAAAAAGGGGCACAACGAGGTAGCTCACTGCCCCCATCGTAGAGCTCTCGGAGAGCTTTGCAACGGTATGCTGTGCGCCGCGTAACTCCTTACGGATTAAAAGTTATGGACACCGGAGCGACGGAGACCAGGTCACAAGCCCTACGCCCTTGGTTTGCGGGCCCAGCCTCCACGTGAAGCGAAGTTGTCTTGCCCAAGGTGCCGTGGGATTCGATAATAGAAATGTGATGGATAAAGTATCTTGGCAACCCTAATTGGACCAAAAAAAATTGAAAAGGGCTGTGCAACACGAGGACTTCGCAGGGGGTCACCCATCCTAGTACAACTCTCGCCAAAGCATGCTTAACTTCGGAGTTCTGATGTGATCCGGTGCATTAGTGCTGGTATGATCGCACTTGTCATGTTGAGGGTACAATTCCTTTATGTGTTAACGGTTCACAGTCCCAGCCTAGAGAGATGGCCCATTCAGAAGGCCCAATGGGCTTAACGATAACCCATCCACTTCAACAACGCAGCATCCTCGTAAGACGTGAAGTGGACAGATTGTAGGGCCCTCTAATGTCCCGCGAGTAAGGTTGTCGTCCTTTTAACAGCTCACGACGTATGATCCGGGATGGAAAAATAGAGCAAAAGAAGAAAAGTGGCCCGAAACTAATGAAAACGTTCGATTTTGGGCTCCAAAAAAGGCACAGCGAGCAAGCTCACTGGCCCCATCGTAAAGCTCTCGGAGAGCTTTGCAACGGTATGCTATTCGCCGCGTAACTCCTTACGGATCAAAAGTTATGGGCACTGGAGCGACGAAGACCTGGTCACAAGTCCTACGCCCTCAGTTTGCTGGCCCAACCTCCACGTGAAGCAAAGTTGTCTTGCCCAAGGTGTCGCGAGATTCGATAATAGAAATGTGGTGGATAAAGTATCTTGGCAACCCTAACCGGAGCAAAAAAAATTGAAAAGGTGGGTGCAACACGAGGACTTCCCAGGGGGTCACCCGTCTTAGTACTACTCTCGCCCAAGCACGCTTAACTTCGGAGTTCTAATAGGATCCGGTGCATTAGTGCTGGTATGATCGCACCCGTCATGTTGAGGGCACAATTCTTTTACGTGTTAACGGTTCACAGTCCTAGCCTAGAGAGATGGCCCATTCATAAGGCCCAATGGGCTTAACGACAACCCATCCGCTTCAACAACACAACATCCTCGCAAGACGTGATATCGACGCGTTGTAGGGCCCTCTAATGTCCCGCGAGTAAGGTTGTCATCCTTTTAACAGCTCATGACGTACGATCCGGAATGGAAAAAAAGAGCAAAAGAAGAAAAGTGGCTCGAAACTTATGAAAATGTTCGATTTTGGGCTCCAAAAAGGGCACAGCGAGCAGGCTCGCTACACTCGTCGTAGAGCTCTCGGAGAGCTTTGCAACGGTATGGTGTGCGTCGTGTAACTCCTTATGGATAAAAAGTTATGGGCACCGCAGCGACGAAGACCTAGTCACAAGCCCTACGCCCTCAATTTGCTGGCCCAACCTCCATGTCAAGCAAAGTTGTCTTGCCCAAGGTACCGTGGGATTTGATAATAGAAATGTGGTGGATAAAGTATCTTGGCAACCCTAACCGGAGCAAAAAAAATTGAAAAGGTGGGTGCAACACGAGGACTTCCCATTGGGTCACCCGTCCTAGTACTACTCTCGCCCAAGCACGCTTAACTTTGGAGTTCTGATAGGATCCGGTTAATTAGTGCTGGTATGGTCTTACCCGTCATGTTGAGGGCACAATTCCTTTATGTGTTAATGGTTCACAGTCCCAGCCTAGAGAGATGGCCCATTCAGAAGGCCTAATGGGCTTAACGATAACCCATCCGCTTCAACAACGCAGCATCCTCCCAAGACGTGATATCGACGCGTTGTAGGGCCCTCTAATGTCCCGCGAGTAAGGTTGTCGTCCTTTTAACAGCCCATGACGTACGATCCGGGATGGAAAAACAGAACAAAAGAAGAAAAATGGGCCGAAACTGATGAAAACATTCGATTTTGGGCTTGAAAAAGGGCACAGCGAGCATGCTCGCTGCCCCTATAGTAGAGCTCTCAGAGAACTTTGCAACTGTATGCTATGCGCCTCGTAACTCCTTACGGATCAAAAGTTATGGGCACCGGAGCGAGGGAGACCTGGTCACAAGCCCTACGCCCTCTGTTTGCTGGCCCAGCCACCATGTGAAGCGAAGTTGTCTTGCCCAAGGTGCCGTGGGATTCGATAATAGAAATGTGGTGAATAAAGTATCTAGGCAACCCTAACCGGAGCAAAAAAAATTGAAAAGAGGGGTGCAATGTCACGCCCCAACCCGACCTGTAGAGGCTAGACTAGGGTGTGAGCTAAACTTTCAAGTCATTTCGCGTACTTAACCGTTTATGAAGATTTCACACTTAATGTTTTGGCCTAAACTCCAAAATTTTCGGAAAACCGGTAGCATAACGGTTGTAATTGAGCTCTTTGGTTTGGCCTAATTCTCTAAACGCCTCAAAATTTTCCAATCTCAATTTCATTTCCAACTAAGTTTTCTATTTAACATCGATTTAAATGCCTATTGGTTATCTCGATGTCTCGTTTGATTTATAACCTTGCATGATACTATGTCTTGTTTGTTTGTTTATCCTCGTTACAAAAGTACCTGTTGATCTTAGCTTAAAAGCGTGTACCTGTTTAAGATTGGATAGGTTCATTCACTTAGTCCTTACCTAATACATCGTAACCTATGATAGATACTAGCAGTAATAATAGCAAAACGATCATAGTAGTGTCTAGTGTCTGTCTAGCAATATCAGTACAAATCAAAATTAGACCCCAAATTACAACGGGGGTCTTTTACATTACAACATTGAGCAACATAAAAGAAATAGTCTTCAAGTAGCATGGTTCACAAATAGCCATAAACACGCAAAGCACATAGGAGAGGCAATCACTCCAAGGAATCATCGATAGGCACATCGTCCTCAGGTACATGTTCTTGATCTTCTTCACCTGAGATGATGAAAGAGGGTGAGTCCTTATGAACTCAGCGAGGGGGAACGAGAAATAGGTTTTGAAACTCATTTTCCGGTTCAACTTATGAAATCCTTTTGCAAGCGTGAATATAACACTAATATCAGTACAGGAACAGAAATACTAGTCTTTCCTCCTCGAGGTTCTCTAGGAACCAAGCGAGAGTACTTATACACATAGTAAAAAGGATACAATGAGCTTTTGCTCTCAGATCAAATTCAGAATCAGTTGTTACGGCTGACTTCAAATCATCCCCTTAACACGCCAGGTGGGTGTACTCCGGATGTACCCCGAAATCCTACGACCCAACTCTCCGAGGAAGTCTAGCCCCTAAGCGAGAGAGGGAATGGGACCATGGTAGTCACGGGTGCACGGGCAAGCCCGATGCCGCCCGGTGTGCGTGATCGCTACCATGCCGACAGGAAAGATTGCAACCTTGTATGCAGTGCACATTTATGACATTAACATATCACGTTAGGAGGTCAACAAAGTAGGTTGCCTCCGGACAGTCATAGGATTGCACATTGACAAGTGAACAGGCAGGGCACGATAAGACAAGTAATTTCACTTGAAAGGCATATAGAGTTATATGAACATTAAATGGGCAGCCATGTAACACATGTAAATCAAGCCATATAACTCATTTCGAAGTCCACGTAATCAGGTGATAGGATTCTTCAACATGCAACAACATCTACGTGGGTTCGGATGCAGGAAAAGCCTATTTGTCAACATACAAGGATCAGAATTACATTTAAGGTTATAAGGGCATCTAAGGGCAGCCTACTAAGCATATAATTCCACACAATATCCAAATGATCATCACTTAGCAAGACTACCTAGTCATTAGGGTTTCCATTCGTGCATATCCGTGCAATTTAAGCCCCAAACCAATTCAAAATGAATATCAAGCCATGCATCATTTAATTCAACATCCTCAAACATTCAAAACAGCCCACACAACATCCCAAAGCTACAATCCCAAGCATTGATTTCAACAAGAGAAGTTACAACAATTTTTCTAAGCATAACACTAAGTGAAACCCTTACTGCAATAGGTTGTTTTCTCACAATCATGAAGATAAGCAAACAATCTCCAATTCCAGTGAATAAGATTTCAAATTAAATCTTAAGAAGTGAACTAAAATCAGAAACAAACCTTGCATCATTTGGAGTTCGGGATCATTAGTTATAGCCGAAACAGTGGAATAGCACAAAACTGTCCAGATTTGCACATATTTCGATAATTGACGTTTTTGAGGTCCTTAGGGTCAGATTTAGCCTTAGTCCATTTCTGACAAAAATGTCCAGAACTAAAAAATCTAGCAGAAAACCAAATTGCATGCATTTTGGACATCATTTACTAAGTCAAATCTGGTTCGTTCTACAAGGTCAGTGCATTTGTTAAAACCTGCTTCATTTTTCCAGATTTCCAGATTTGGACACATTTTAAAACTCTGATAGTTTGAGGACCTTAGAATCAAAATTAGCTTTGGCCTATTTCTATGAAAAATGTTCAAAACTGGAAAAAATAGTCACCCACCAATTTTCATGCATTTTTAACATCTTTTTCCTAGCTAAAATTACCTCAAAACAAACTGGTCAGAGAGCTGTCAACAATCCGACTTCACCTATCATCACTTTCAAGCCAAGATCTTGCCATGCATGGTTGGAGAAGCTTATGAACGAACATATAACTCAAGTACAGAAGCAAAGACATACATTTATGAGCATGCATGTGAATTTTTGAAGGATTTTCAAAAGGTTTTAGCCCTCACCTTAGCAATCAACCAAGAAGATGCACAAAACTTGTTGAAGCACAATTTTCTTCTTCTCCTTTGCCTAGCCGAGATTCCAACTAGATTTTCTCTAATTTTCCTAGCTTAGTGACCAAGCTCTTAGTACATGCAAGAGGTTAGAACAAGAAGAAAAGAAATGGAAGCTTAAAAACTCACCTAGGAAATGAAGACTCTATGTGCTTGCATGCATCTTTTGAGCTAACTACTTGCTTTCCTTTGCTTGGGCTTGCCTTGAATGGCCTTAGGATGATGAAGATGAGTTGTGAAGTGAAGAGAATCAGCCAAAACCGAGATTGAGAGAGAAATGTGAGGAGAGTGAGAGAAATGAGAGAAAATAGAAGCTTTTGCAATTGTTGATGCAAATGTTGGCCTTGGGCCTGCAAAAATCTGATTTTGTGTCATCTTTTGAATTGTTTTAGCATGTGTGTAAGAGAATGTTGGGTATTTAGGGATTTTAGGTAGAATAGAATATAGGATATGTTTAGAGGTTTATGAGATTTTGTCTTGTAGTGAGTTTAAAATATAATATTTAGGTGTTAGTGGATTTTGTAGAGATTTGAATTAGGATTATAATAATAGTTAGTTGTGTTTGTAAGATTATTTTATAGTCTAGTGCTTTGTGTAGGATTCTTTATTGATTAACGTGGTGGCACGGATTCCTAGGTCTAGGGCACGAATTACGAGGTAGACACGAACTATGAGGTAAGACACGAACTTCAAGACTAATGCAAGTACTTCAAGATAAATGCATGGATTCCAATGCAAATGCACGCAACCTTAGGTAAATGTACGTAAACCAATACAAGGCACGTAATTCAATGCAATGCACGTAAATCGAGATACGACTCTTAAACCAAGGTTAGGACACGCAATTCAAGGTCAGGGCACACAAAACGAGACAACGCATATAATTCAAAGTCGGGGCACGTAAGTCGAGGATTAGGGCACATAATTCTAGGTCAAGGCACGAATGATGAGGCATGCACGAAAACCTGACAGGGCACGTAATCCAAGGTCAATCATATCATTCTTGGTCTATGGCACGCAAATCAAGATAACATACGTTATTCGGGGTCGGGCCTCACATGCAACACGAGGACTTCCCAGGAGGTCACCCATCCTAGTACTACTCTCGGCCAAGCATGCTTAACTTCGGAGTTCTGATGGGATCCGATGCATTAGTGCTGGTATGATCGAACCCGTCATGTTGAGGGCACAATTCCTTTATGTGTTAACAGTTCATAGTCCCAGCCTAGAGAGATGGTGTCACGCCCTAACCCGGCCTATAAAGGTTAGACTAGGGTGTGAACTAACATTCAAGTCACATCTCGTACTTAACCATTCATTAAGATTTAACACTTAACGTTTTGGCCTAAACTCCAAAATTTTCTGAAAAACCGGCAGCATAATGGCTGTAATTGGCCTCTTTGGTTTGGCCTAATTCTCTAAACGCCTCAAATTTCTCTAATCTCAATTTCATTTCCAACTAGGATTACCATTTAACATCAATTGAAATGTCTATTGGTTATCTTGATGTCTCGTTTGATTTATAACCTAGCATGATACTATGTCTCGTTTGTTTTTTTATCCTCGTTACAAAAGTACTTGTTGATCTTAGCTTAATAGCGAGTACCTGTTTAAGATTGGATAAGTTCATTTACTTAGTCCTTAACTAATACGTCATGACCTATTGTAGATACTAGCGGTAATAATAGCAAAAACGATCATAGTAGCGTCTAGCATCAGTCTACTTAATATCAGTACAAACCAAAATTAAACCCCAAATTACAACGGGGGTCTTTTTACATTACAAATAGCAAGCAACGTAAAAGAAATGGTCTTCAAGTAGCATAGAGTTCACAAGTAGCCACAATCACGCAAAGCACACAAGACATGCAATCACTCCAAGGACTCATCGTTAGGCACACCGTCCTCGGGTACCTGTTCTGGATCTTCGTCACCTGAGATGATAAAAAAGGGTGAGTCCTTATGAAGTCAACGAAGGAGAACGAGAAATAGGTTTTGAAACTCATTTTCCGGTTCAACTTATGAATTCCTTTTGCAAGCATGAATATAACAATAATATAAGTACAGGAACAGAAATACCAGTCTTTGCTCCCCGAGGTTCTCTAGGAACCAAGCGAGAGTACTTATACACATAGTAAAAGGATACAGTGAGCTTTTGCTCTCAGATCAGTTCCAGAATCAGTTGTTGCGGCCGACTTCAAATCATTCCCCAAACACGCCAGGTGGGTGTACTCCGGATGTACCCCGAAATCCTACGACCCAACTCTCCGAGGAAGTCTAGCCCCCAAGCGAGAGAGGGAATGGGACCATGGTAGTCACGGGTGCACCGGCAAACCCGAGGCCGCCCGGTGTTCGTGATCGCTACCATACCGACAGGAAAGGTTGCAACCTTGTATGCAGTGCACATTTATGACATTAACATATCACGTTAGGAGGTCAACAAAGTAAGGTGCCTCCGGACACTCATAAGATTGCACATTGACAAGTAAACAGGCAGGGCACGATAAGACAAGTAATTTCACTTGAAAGGCATATAGAGTTATATGAACATTAAACGGGCAGCCATGTAACACATGTATATCCAGCCATATAACTCATTTCGAAGTCCACGTAATCAGGTGATAGGATTATTCAACATGCAACAACATCTACGTGGGTTCGGATGCAGGAAAAGCCTATTTGTCAACATGCAAGGATCAAAATTACATTTAAGGTTATAAGGGCATCTACAGGCAGCCTACTAAGCATATAATTCCACACAATATCCAAATGATCATCATTTAGCAAGACTACCTAGTCATTAGGGTTTCCATTTCGTGCATATCCGTGCAATTTAAGCCCCAAACCAATTCAAAATCAATCTCAAGCCATGCATCATTTAATTCAACATCCTCAAACATTCAAAACAGCCCACACAACATCCCAAAGCTACAATCCCAAGCATTTAATTCAACAAGAGAAGTTACAACAATTTTTCTAAGCATAACACTAAGTGAAACCCTTACTGCAATAGGCTGTTTCCTCACAATCATTAAGATATGCAAACAATCTCCAATTCCAGTGAATAAGATGTCAAATTAAAGCTTAATAAGTGAACTAAAATCAGAAACAAACCTTGCATCATTTGGAATTCGGGATCATTTGTTATAGCCGAAACAGTGGGATAGCACAAAACTGTCCAGATTTGTATACATTTCGATAATGGACGTTTTTTAGGTCCTTAGGGTCAGTTTTAGCCTTAGTCCATTTCTGACAAAAATGTCCAGAACTGAAAAATAAAGCAGCACACCAAATTTTATGCATTTTGGACATCATTTACTAAGTCAAATTTGGTTCGTTCTACAAGGTCAGTGCATCTGTCAAAACCTGCATCATTTTTTTCCAGATTTCCATATTTGGACACATTTTAAAGATTTGCCATTTTGAGGACCTTAGAGTCAGAATTAGCTTTGGCCTATTTCTATGAAAAATGTTCAAAACTGGCAAAACTAGTCACCTACCAATTTCCATTCATTTGCAGCATCATTTTCCTAGCAAAACCTCGAAACAACTGATCAGAGAGCTGTCACATAATCCGACTTCACCTATCATCACTTTCAAGCCAAGATCTTGCCATGCATGGTTGAAGAAGCTTATGGACGAACATATAACTCAAGTACAGAAGCAAAGACATACATTTATGAGCATGCATGTGAATTTTTGAAGGATTTTCAAAAGGTTTTAGCCCTCACCTTAGCAATCAACCAAGAGGATGCACAAAACTTGTCGAAGCACAATTTTCTTCTTCTCCTTTGCCTAGCCGAGGTTCCAACTAGATTTTATCTATTTTTCCTAGCTTAGTGACCAAGCTCTTAGTACATGCATGAGGTTAGAACAAGAAGAAAAGAAATGGAAGCTTAAAAACTCACCTAGGGCCGAAATGAAGACTTCAAAGGACATGCATGTGTGATTTTCGTATCCTGGCTTGTTTGCTTGAGTTTCTTTGATTGTTGCTTGTCTTGATGCACCATGAGTTGATGAAGATGAGCAAAGGATGGTGAGAACTCAGCCAAGGCCGAGAGATAGTGAGGAGAATGAGAGGGAGAGAGAGAAGTTGAGAGGAAATGAGAGAATATGACAAAGAGTGAAGCCTTTGCATTCTTCAAGCAAGTGGTCGGCCTTGGGCCATTAAAAATCTGATTTTTGTGTCTTCAATGTGTGATTTTAAAATGTTAGCATGGGCATGAAGTGTTTGGTCGAACAAGGAGAGGAAATTGAGGTAGTTTTGAGCAATTTTTTTTTATGCATTGATAAGTGTTTTTGTGTCATGTCTTGTCTAGAATCATTTTGAATTAAACATGCATGCAAATAAACCACATAGTGGTCGGCCAAAGCTTCTCAATAATCTGAATTTTTGTCATGTTTTGGATGTTATTTAATTGTGTGTTGGTAGTGCAAAAAGAATAAAGAATAAAGAATAAAGAATGTCTAGCTTTTTGTGTTATTTTGTCTTCTAGTGAGTTGAATTAGGATTATAATATTGATAGTGGAGTTTGTAGGATTATTTAATAGTCTAGTGCTTTGTGTAAGATGCTTTATTGATTAGTGTAAGGGCACGCTTTCCTAGGCCTAGGGCATGCACTACGAGGTAGGACACAAATTACGAGACGAACGCACGTTTTTCAAGTAAATACACGCAACCCTAAATGAATGCACGTAATTCAATGCAATGCATGTAAATCGAGGTTCGACTCTTAAACCTAGGTTAGGACACGCAATTCAAGGTCAGGTCACATAAAATGAGACAACGCATCCAATTCGAAGTCGGGGCACGTAAGTAGAGGATTAGGGCACATAATTCAAGGTCAAGGCACGAATGACGAGGCATGCACGAAAACCAAGATAGGGCACGTAATCCAAGGTTAGTCATATCATTCTTGGTCTATGGCACGCAAATCAAGGCAACATACGTAATTCGGGGTCGGGCCTCACAGATGGCCCATTCAAAAGGCCCAATGGGCTTAACGACAACCCATACGCTTCAACATCGCAGCATCCTCACAAGACGTGATATCTACGCGTTTTAGGGCCCTCTAATGTCCCGCGAGTAAGATTGTAGTCCTTTTAACAACTCAAGACGTACGATCCGGGACGGAAAAACAGAGCAAAAGAAGAAAAGTGGCCCGAAACTGATGAAAACATTCGATTTTGGGCTCCAAAAATAGGCAAAGCGAGCAAGCTGGCTGCCCCTGTCGTAGAGCTCTTGGAGAGCTTTGTAACGGTATGTTGTGCACCGCGTAACTCCTTACGGATCAAAATTTATGAGCACCGGAGCAACAGAGACCTGGTCACAAGCCCTACGCCCTCGGTTTGCGGGCCCAGCCTCCACGTGAAGCGAAGTAGTCTTGCCTAAGGTACCGTGGGACTCGATAATAGAAATGTGATGGATAAAGTATCTTGGGAACCCTAACCAGAGCAAAAAAAATTGAAAAGGGGGGTGCAACACGAGGACTTCGCAGGAGGTCACCCATCCTAGTACTACTCTCGCCCAAGCACGCTTAACTTTGGAGTTCTGATGGGATCCGGTGCATTAGTACTGGTGTAATCGCACCCGTCATGTTGAGGGCACAATTCTTTTATGTGTTAACGGTTCACAGTCCCAGCCTAGAGAGATGGCCAATTAAAAAGGCCCAATGGGCTTAACGACAACCCATATGCTTAAACAACGCAGCATCCTCGCAAGACCTGATATCGATGCGATGTAGGGCCCTCTAATGTCCTGTGAGTAAGGTTGTCGTCCTTTTTATAGCTCACGACGTACGATCCGGGATGGAGAAACATAGCAAAAGAAGAAAAGTGGCCCGAAACTAATGAAAACATTAGATTTTGGGCTCCAAAAATAGGCAAAGCGAGCAAGCTCACTGCCCTCGTCGTAGAGCTCTCGGAAAGCTTTGCAACGGTTTGCTGTGCGCTGCGTAACTCCTTACGGATCAAAAGTTATGGGCACCGGAGCGAGGGAGACCTGGTCACAAGCCATACGCCCTCGATTTACGGGCCCAGCCTCCACGTGAAGCGAAGTTGTCTTGCCCAAGGTGCCGTGGGATTCGATAATACAAATGTGGTGGATAAAGTATCTTGGCAACCCTAACCAGGGAAAAAAAAAATTAAAAAGGGGGGTACAACACGAGGACTTCCCACGGGGTCATCCATCCTAGTACTACTCTCGTCAAAGCATGCTTAACTTCAGAGTTCTGATGGGATCCGGTGCATTAGTGCTGGTATGATCGCACTCGTCATGTTAAGGGTACAATTCCATTATGTGTTAACGGTTCACAGTCCCAGCCTAGAGAGATGGCTAATTCAGAAGGGCCAATGGGCTTAACGACAACCCATCCGCTTTAACAACGTAGCAACCTCGCAAGACGTGATATCGACGCATTGTAGGGCCCCCTAATGTCCCGAGAGTAAGGTTGTCATCCTTTCAACAGCTCACAACGTACGATCCGAGACGAAAAAACAGAGCAAAGGAAGAAAAGTGGCCCGAATCTAATGAAAACGTTCAATTTTAGGCTCCAAAAAGGGCACAGCGAGCAAGCTCGTTGTCCTTGTCGTAGAGCTCTCAGAGTGCTTTGCAATGGTATGTTGTGCGCCGCGTAACTCCTTGCGGATCAAAAGTTATGGGCACCAGAGCGACGAAGACCTAGTCACAAGCCCTACGCCTTCAGTTTGCGGGCCCAGCCTCCACGTGAAACGAAGTTGTCTTGCCCAAGGTGCCGTGGGATTCGATAATAGAAATGTGATGGATAAAGTATCTTGGCAACCCTAACCGGAGTAAAAAAAATTGAAAAGGAGGGTGCAACACGAGGACTTCCCAGGCGGTCACCCGTCCTAGTACTACTTTCGCCCAAGCACGCTTAACTTCGGAGTTCTGATGGAATCTGGTGCATTAGTGCTGGTATGATCACACCTGTCATATTGAGGGCACAATTCCTTTATGTGTTAACGGTTCACAGACCAAGCATACAGAGATGGCTAATTCAGAAGTGCCAATGGGATTAACGACAACCCATCCGTTTCAGCAACCCAGCATCCTCACAAGATGTGATATCGACGCGTTGTAAAGCCCTCTAATGTCCCGCGAGTAAGGTTGTCATCCTTTTAACAACTCACGACGTATGATCCGGTACGGAAAAAAAGAGCAAAAGAAGAAAAGTGGCCCGAATCTGTTGAAAACGTTAGATTTTGGGCTACAAAAATGGGCATAGGGAGCAAGCTCGCTACCCACGTCATAGAGCTCTCGGAGAGCTTTGCAACGGTATGCTGTGCGCCGCGTAACTCCTTGCGGATCAAAAGTTATGGACACCGGAGCGACGGAGACCTGGTCACAAGCCCTACGCCCTCGGTTTGCGGGCCCAGCCTCCACGTGAAGCGAAGTTGTCTTGCCCAAGGTGCCGTGGGATTCGATAATAGAAATGTGATGGATAAAGTATCTTGGAAACCCTAACCAGAGCAAAAAAAAATGAAAAGGGGGGTGCAACACGAGGACTTCGCAGGGGGTCACCTATCCTAGTACTACTCTCACCCAAGCACGCTTAACTTCGGAGTTCTGATGGGATCCAGTGCATTGGTGCTGGTATGATCGCACCCGTCATGTTGAGGGCACAAGTCCTTTATGTGTTAACGGTTCACAGTCCCAACCTAGAGAGATGGCCCATTCAAAAGGCCCAATGGGCTTAACGACAACCCATACGCTTCAACAACACAGCATCCTCGCAAGAAGTGATATCGACGTGTTGTAGGGCCCTCTAATGTCCCGTGAGTAAGGTTGGCGTCCTTTTAACAGCTCACGACTTACGATCCAGGACGAAAAAACAGTGCAAATGAAGAAAAGTAGCCCGAAACTGATGAAAAAGTTCGATTTTGGGCTCCAAAAATGGGCACAGCGAGCAAGCTGGCTGCCCCAGTCGTAGAGCTCTCAGAGAGCTTTGCAACTGTATGCTGTGCGCCGCGTAACTCCTTACGGATCAAATGTTATGGGCAGCGGAGCGATGGAGACCTGGTTCCAAGCCCTACGCCCTCGATTAACGGGCCCAGCCTCCACGTGAAGTGAAATTGTCTTGCCCAAGGTGCCGTGGGATTCAATAATTGAAATGTGGTGGATAAAGTATCTTGGCAACCCTAACCGGAGAAAAAAAAATTGAAAAGGTGGGTGTTAAAAATTGAAAAGGTGGGTGCAACACGAGGACTTCCCAGGGGGTCACCCATCCTAGTACTACTCTCGCCCAAGCATACTTAACTTCGGAGTTCTGATGGGATCCGGTGCATTAGTGCTGGTATGATCGCACCTGTCATGTTGAGGTTACAATTCTTTTATGTGTTAACGATTCACAGTCCCAGCCTAGAGAGATGGCCCATTCAGAATGCCCAATGGGCTTAACGACAACCCATTCGCTTCAAGAACGTAGCCTCCTCGTAAGACGTGATATCGGCCCATTGTAGCGCCCTCTAATGTTCTGTGAGTAAGGCTGTCGTCCTTTTAACAGCTCACGACATTCGATCCGGGACGGAAAAATAGAGCAAAAGAAGAAAAGTGGCTAGAAACTGATGAAAACGTTATATTTTGGGCTCCAACAATGGCACAGCGTGCGTGCTCGCTGCCCCCGTCGTAGAGCTCTCGGATAGCTTTGCAACGGTATGCAGTGCCCCACGTAACTCCTTACGGATCAAAAGTTATGTGCACCGGAGCGACGAAGACCTGGTCACAAGCCCTATGCCCTCAGTTGCTGGCCCAACCTCCACGTGATGTGAAGTTGTCCTGCCCAAGGTGCCGTGGGATTCGATAATAGAAATGTGGTGATTAAAGTATCCTGGCAACCCTAACCGGAGCAAAAAAAATTGAAAATGTGGGTGCAACACGAGGACTTCCCAAGGGGTGACCCGTCCTACTACTATTCTCGCCCAAGCACGCTTAACTTCGGAGTTCTGATAGGATCCGGTGCATTAGTGTTGGTATGATGGCACATGTCATGTTGAGGGCACAATTCCTTTATGTGTTAACGGTTCACAGTCCCAGCCTAGAGAGATGGCCTATTCAAAAGGCCCAATGGGCTTAACGACAACCCATCCACTTCAACAACGTAGCATCCTCGAAAGGCGTGATATCATTGCATTGTAGGGCCCTCTAATGTCCAGCGAGTAAGGTTGTCGTCCTCTTAACAGCTCACGACGCACGATCCAGGACAAAAAAATAGAGCAAAAGAAGAAAAGTGGTTCGAAACTGATGAAAACGTTCGATTTGGGCTCCAAAAAGGGAACAACAAGCATGCTCGCTTCCCTCGTAGTACAGCTCTCAGAGAGCTTTGCAACGATATGTTGTGCGCCTCAAAACTCCTTACGGATCAAAAGTTATGGGCACCGGAGCGAGGGAGACCTGGTCACAAGCCTTACGCCCTCGGTTTACTGGCCCAGCCGCCACGTGAAGCGAAGTTGTCTTGCCCAAGATGCCGTGGGATTCGATAATAGAAATGTGGTGAATAAAGTATCTTGGCAACCCTAACCGGATAAAAAAAAATTGAAAAGGGGGGTGCAACACGAGGACTTCTCAGGTGGGCATCCATCCTTGTAATACACTCGCCCAAGCACGCTTAACTTCGGAGTTCTGATGGGATCCGGTGCATTAGTGCTGGAATGATCGCACCTATCATGTTGAGGGCACAATTCCTTTATGTGTTAACGGTTCACAGTCCCAGCCTAGAGAGATGGCCCAATCAAAAGAACCAATGGGCTTAACCACAACCCATACGCTTCACCAACGTAGCATCCTCGCAAGACGTGATATTTCTTTTTAGGGCCCTCTAATGTCCCGCGAGTAAGGTTGTAGTCCTTTTAACAACTCACGACGTACGATCCAGGATGGAAAAACAGAGCAAAAGAAGAAAAGTAGCCTGAAAATGATGAATACATTCGATTGTGGGCTCCAAAAACAGGCACAGCGAGCAAGCTTGCTGCCCCGGTCGTAGTGCTCTCGGAGAGCTTTGCAACGGTATGTTTTACGCCACGTAACTCCTTGCGGATCAAAAGTTATAGGCACCGGAGCAACGGAGACCTAGTCCCAAGCGCCCAGCCATCGGTTTACGAACCCAGCCTCCACGTGAAGCGAAGTTGTCTTGCCCAAGGTGCCGTGGGATTCGATAATAGAAATGTGGTGGATAAAGTATCTTGGCAACCCTAACCGGAGAAAAAAAATTGAAAAGGGGGGTGCAACACGAGGACTTCCCAGAGGGTCACCCATCCTAGTACTACTCTCGCCCAAGCACGTTTAACTTCAGAGTTCTGATGGGATCCGGTGCATTAGTGCTGGTATGATCGCACCCGTCATTTTGAGGGTACAATTCCTTTATGTGTTAACGGTTCACAGTCCCAGCCTAGAGAGATGGCCCATTCAGAAGGCCCAATGGGCTTAACGACAACCCATCCGCTTCAACAACACAGCATCCTCGCAAGACGTGATATCGACACGATGTAGGGCCCTCTAATGTCCGACGAGTAAGGTTGTCATCCTTTTAACAACTCACAACATACGATTCGGGACAGAAAAACATAGCAAAAGAAGAAAAGTGGCCCAAAACTGATGAAAACGTTCCATTTTGGGCTCCATAAATGGGCATAGCGAGCAAGCTGGCTGCTCCCATCGTAGAGCTCTCAGAGAGCTTTGCAACGGTATGCTGTGAGCCACGTAACTCCTTACGGATCAAAAGTTATGGGCACCGGAGCGACGGAGACCTGGTCACAAGCCTTACGCCCTCGATTTACTGGCCCAGCCGCCACGTGAAGCGAAGTTGTCTTGCCCAAGGTGCCATGGGATTCAATATTATAAATGTGGTGGATAAAGTATCTTGTCAATGCTAACCGGATGAAAAAAAATTGAAAAGGGTGGTGCAACACGAGGTCTTCCTAGGGGGGTATCCATCCTAATACTACCCTCGCCCAAGCACGCTTAACTTCGGAGTTCTGATGGGATCTGATGCATTAGTGCTCGTATGATCGCACCCGTCATGTTGAGGGCACAATTCCTTTATGTGTTAAAGGTTCACAGTCCCAGCCTAGGGAGATGGCCCATTCAGAAGGCCCAATAGGCTTAACGATAACCCATCCGCTTCAACAATGTAGCATCCTCGCAAGACCTGATATCGACGCATTGTGGCGCCCTTTAAGGTCCCGCGAGTAAGGTTGTTGTCCTTTTAACAGCTCACGACGTACGATCCGGGATGAAAAAACTGAGCAAAAGACGAAAAGTGGCCCGAAACAGATGAAAATGTTCTATTTTGGGCTCCAAAAAAGGGCACAGCGAGCAATCTCACTGCCCCCGTCATAGAGCTCTCGGAGAGCTTTACAACGTTATGCTGTGCGCCACGTAAATCCTTACGGATCAAAAGTTATGGGCACCGGAGCGACAGAAACCTAGTCACAAGCCCTACGCCCTCAGTTTGCTGGCCCAGCCTCCACGTGAAGCGAAGTTGTCTTGCCCAAGGTGCCGTGGGATTCAATAATAGAATTGTGCTGGATAAAGTATCTTGGCAACCCTAAGCGGAGCAAAAAAAAATTGAAAATGGCGGTGCAACACGAGGACTTCTCAGGGGGTCACCCATTCTAGTACTACTCTCGTCCAAGCACGCTTAACTTCGGAGTTCTAATAGGATCCGGTGCATTAGTGCTAGTATGATCGCACCCATCAAATTTAGGGCACAAATCCCTTATGTATTTACGGTTCACAGTCCCAACCTAGAGAGATGGCCCATTCAGAAGGCCCAATGGGCTTAACGACAACCCATCCGCTTCAACAACACAGCATCCTCGCAAGACGTGATATCGACACGATGTAGGGCCCTCTAATGTCCGACGAGTAAGGTTGTCATCCTTTTAACAACTCACAACATACGATTCGGGACAGAAAAACATAGCAAAAGAAGAAAAGTGGCCCAAAACTGATGAAAACGTTCCATTTTGGGCTCCATAAATGGGCATAGCGAGCAAGCTGGCTGCTCCCATCGTAGAGCTCTCAGAGAGCTTTGCAACGGTATGCTGTGAGCCACGTAACTCCTTACGGATCAAAAGTTATGGGCACCGGAGCGACGGAGACCTGGTCCGAAGCCCTACGCCCTTCGTCTTACTGGCCCAGCCGCCACGTGAAGCGAAGTTGTCTTGCCCAAGGTGCCATGGGATTCAATATTATAAATGTGGTGGATAAAGTATCTTGTCAATGCTAACCGGATGAAAAAAAATTGAAAAGGGTGGTGCAACACGAGGTCTTCCTAGGGGGGTATCCATCCTAATACTACCCTCGCCCAAGCACGCTTAACTTCGGAGTTCTGATGGGATCTGATGCATTAGTGCTCGTATGATCGCACCCGTCATGTTGAGGGCACAATTCCTTTATGTGTTAAAGGTTCACAGTCCCAGCCTAGGGAGATGGCCCATTCAGAAGGCCCAATAGGCTTAACGACAACCCATCCGCTTCAACAATGTAGCATCCTCGCAAGACCTGATATCGATGCATGGTGGCGCCCTTTAAGGTCCCGCGAGTAAGGTTGTCATCCTTTTAACAGCTCACGACGTACGATCCGGGATTGAAAAAGTGAGCAAAAGACGAAAATTGGCCCGAAACTGATGAAAATGTTCGATTTTGGGCTCCAAAAAAGGCACAGCGAGCAATCTCACTGCCCCCGTCATAGAGCTCTCGGAGAGCTTTACAACGTTATGCTGTGCGCCACGTAAATCCTTGCGGATCAAAAGTTATGGGCACCGGAGCGACAGAAACTTGGTCACAAGCCCTACGCCCTCGGTTTGCTGGCCCAGCCTCCACGTGAAGCCAAGTTGTGTTGCCCAAGGTGCCGTGGGATTCAATAATAGAATTGTGCTGGATAAAGTATCTTGGCAACCCTAACCGGAGCAAAAAAAAATTAAAAATGGGGGTGCAACACGAGGACTTCCCAGGGGGTCACCCATCCTAGTACTAATCTTGCCCAAGCACGCTTAACTTCGGAGCAGGATCCAGTGCATTAGTGCTGGTATGATCACACCCGTCATGTTGAGGGCACAATTCCTTTATGTGTTAATGGTTCACAGTCCCAGCCTAGAGAGATGGCCAATTCAGAAGGCCCAATGGGCTTAACGACAAACCATCAGCTTCAACAACGCAGCATCCTCGCAAGACATGATATCGACGTGTTGAAGGGCTCTCTAATGTCCCGCAAGTAAGGTTGTCGTCCTTTTAACAGCTCACGACGTACGATCCGGGATGGAAAAACAAAGCAAAAGAAGAAAAGTGGCCCGAAACTGATGAAAACGTTCGATTTTGGGCTCCAAAAAGGGAATAGTGAGCTTGCTCGATGCCCCTGTTGTAGAGCTCTCGGAGAGCTTTCTAACGGTATGTTGTGCGCCTCGTAACTCCTTACGGATCAAAAGTTATGGGCACCGGAGCGAAGGAGACCTGGTCACAAGCCCTATGCCCTAGGTTTGCTGGCCCAGCCTCCACGTGAAGCGAAGTTGTCTTGCCCAAGGTTCCGTGGGATTCGATAATAGAAATGTGGTGAATAAAGTATCTTGGCAACCCTAACCGGAGCAAAAAAAATTGAAAAGGGGGGTGCAACACGAGGACTTCCCAGGGGGTCACCCATCCTATTACTACTCTCGACCAAGCGCGCTTTACTTCGGAGTTCTGACGGGATCCGGTGAATTAGTGCTGGTATGAACGCACCCGTCATGTTGAGGCACAATTCCTTTATGTGTTAACAGTTCACAGTCCCAGCCTAGAGAGATGGCCCATT
Source organism: Ehretia macrophylla (assembly GCA_037974665.1). Lineage (NCBI taxonomy): Eukaryota > Viridiplantae > Streptophyta > Magnoliopsida > Boraginales > Ehretiaceae > Ehretia > Ehretia macrophylla. The sequence goes on along the minus strand of CM075770.1, from coordinate 80,108,610 downwards.
CAAAAGGACCAATGGGCTTAACGACAACCCATACGCTTCAACAACGTAGCATCCTCACAAGACGTGATATCGACGCATTTTAGGGCCCTCTAATGTCCCGCGAGTAGGGTTGTTGGTCTTTTAACAACTCACGATGTACGATCTGGGATGGAAAAACATAGCAAAAGAAGAAAAGTTGCCCGAAACTGATGAAAACATTCGATTTTGGGCACCAAAAACAAGCACAGCAAGCTGGCTGCCACTGTCGTAGAGCTCTCGGAGAGCTTTGCAACGGTATGTTGTGCGCTTCGTAACTAATTATAGATCAGAAGTTATGGGCACTGGAGCGACGGGGACATGGTCACAAGCGCTACGCCCTTGGTTTTTGGGCCCAGCCTCCACGTGAAGCGAAGTTGTCTTGCCCAAGGTGCCGTTGGATTCAATAATAGAAATGTGGTGGATAAAGTTTCTTGGCAACCCTAACCGGAGTAAAAAAAATTGAAAAGGGGGGTGCAACACGAGGACTTCCCAGGGGGTCACTCATCCTATTACTACTCTCGCCCAAGCGCGCTTTACTTCGGAGTTATGACGGGATCCGGTGAATTAGTGCTGGTATGATCGCACCCGTCATGTTGAGGGCACAATTCATTTATTTGTTAACGGTTCACAGTCCCAGCCTAGGGAGATGGCCCATTCAGAAGGACCAATGGGCTTAACGACAACCCATACGCTTCAACAACGTAGCATCCTCGCAAGATGAGATATCGACGCATTTTAGGGCCCTCTAATGTCCCGCGAGTAAGGTTGTTGGTCTTTTAACAACTCACGACGTACGATCCGGGTTGGAAAAACATAGCAAAAGAAGAAAAATTGCCCGAAACTAATGAAAACATTCGATTTTGGGCACCAAAAACAGGCACAGCGAGCAAACTGGCTGCCACTATTGTAGAGCTCTCGAAGAGCTTTGCAACGGTATGTTGTGCGCTGCGTAACTAATTATGGATCAATAGTTATGGGCACCGGAGCGACGGAGACCTGGTCACAAGCGCTACGCCCTCGGTTTACGGGCCCAGCCTCCACGTGAAGCGAAGTTGCCTTGCCCAAGGTACCGTGGGATTCGATAATAGAAATGTGGTGGATAAAGTATCTTGGCAACCCTAACCGGAGAAAAAAAAATTGAAAAGGGGGGTGCAACACGAGGACATCCCAGGGGGTCACCCGTCCTAGTACTACTTTCGCCCAAGCATGCTTAACTTCGGAGTTCTGATGGGATCCGGTGCATTAGTGCTGGTATGATCGCACCCATCATGTTGAGGGTACAATTCCTCTATGTGTTAACGGTTCACTGTCCCACCCTAGAGAGATGGCCCATTCAGAAGGCCCAATGGGCTTAACGACAACCCATCCGCTTCAACTACGCAGCATCCTCATAAGACGTGATATCGACGGGTTGTAGTGCCCTCTAATGTGCTGCAAATAAGGTTGTCGTCCTTTGAACAGCTCACGACATATGATCCGGGACGGAAAAACAGAGCAAAAGAAGAAAAGTGGCCCGAAACTGATGAAAACGTTCGATTTTCGGCTCCAAAAAGGGTACAGCGAGCAAGCTCCCTACCCCCGTCGTAAAGCTCTCGTAAAGCTTTGCAACGGTATGTTGTGCGCCGCGTAACTCCTTATGGATCAAATGTTATGGGCACTGGAGCGACGGAGACCTGGTCACAAGCCCTACGCCCTTAGTTTGCTGGCCCAACCTCCACGTGAAGCGAAGTTGTCTTGCCCAAGGTGCCGTGGGATTTGATAATAGAAATGTGGTGGATAAAGTATCTTGGCAACCCTAACCGGAGCAAAAAAAATTGAAAAGGTGGGTGCAACACGAGGACTTCCCAGGGGGTCACCTATCCTAGTACTACCCTCGCCCAAGCACGCATAACTTCAGAGTTCTAATAGGAATCGGTGCATTAGTGCTGGTATGATCACACCCGTCATGTTGAGGGCACAATTCCTTTATGTGTTAACGGTTCACAGTCCCATCCTAGAGAGATGGCCCATTTAGAAGGGCCAATAGGCTTAACGATAACCCTTCCGCTTCAACAACGCAGCATCCCCGCAAGACGTGATATCGACGCATTGTAGGGCCCTCTAACGTCCCGCGAGTAAGGTTGTAGTCCTTTTAACAACTCACGACGTACGATATGCGAAGGAAAAATAGATCAAAAGAAGAAAAGTGGCCTGAAACTGATGAAAACGTTCGATTTTGGGCTCCAAAAAGGGCACCGCGAGCTTGCTCCCTGCCCCCATAGTAGAGCTCTCGGAGAGCTTTGCAACGGTATGCTGTGCACCTCGTAACTCCTTACGGATCAAAAGTTATGGGCACCGTAGCAACATAGACCTGGTCACAAGCCCTCCGCCATTGGTTAACTGGCCCAGCCTCCACGTGAAGCGAAGTTGTCTTGCCCAAGGTGCCGTGGGATTCAATAATATAAATGTTGTGGATAAAGTATCTTGGCAACCGTAACCGGAGCAAAAAAAATTGAAAAGGGGGGTGCAACACGAGGACTTCCCAGGGGGTCACCCATCCTAGTACTACTCTTGCCCAAGCACGCTTAACTTCGGAGTAGGATCCGGTGCATTAGTGCTGGCATGATCCCACCCTGCATTTTGAGGGCACAATTCCTTTATGTGTTAACGGTTCATAGTCCCAGCCTAGAGAGATGACCAATTCAGAAGGCCCAATGGGCTTAACGACAACCCATTCGCTTCAACAACGCAACATCCTCGCAATACATGATATCGACGCGTTTTAGGGCCCTCTTATGTCCTGCAAGTAAGGTAGTCGTCCTTTTAACAGCTCACGACGTACGATCCGGGACGGAAAAACAGAGAAAAAGAAGAAAAGTGACATGAAACTGATGAAAACGTTCGATTTTGGGCACCAAAACTGGCACAGCGAGCAAGCTCGTGGCCCCCGTCGTAGGGCTCTCGGAAAGCTTTGCAACGGTATACTGTGCGCCGCGTAACTCCTTACGGATCAAAAGTTATGGGCACCGGAGCGACGGAGACCTGGTCACAAGCCCTATGCCCTAGTTTTCTGGCCCAACCTCCACGTGAAGCGAAGTTGTTTTGCCCAAGGTGACGTGGGATTCGATAATAGAAACGTGGTGAATAAAGTATCTTGGCAACCCTAACCGGAGCATAAAAAATTGAAAAGGTGGGTGCAACACGAGAACTTCCAATGGGGTCACCCATCTTAGTACTAATCTCGCCCAAGCACGCTTAACTTCGGAGTTCTGATAGGATCCGGTCCATTAGTGCTAGTATGATCGCACCCCTCATGTTGAGGGCAAAATTCCTTTATGTGTTAACGGTTCACAGTCCCAGCCTAAAGAGATGGCTCATTCAGAAAGGCCAATGGGCTTAACGACAACCCATCCGCTTCAACAACGCAGCATCCTCACAAGACGTGATATCGACGCGTTGTAGGGCCCTCCAATGTCCCGCGAGTAAGCTTTTCATCCTTTTAACAGCTCACGACGTACGATTCGGGATGGAAAAACAGAGCAAAAGAAGAAAAGTGACCCGAAACTGATGAAAACGTTCGATTTCAGGCTCCAAAAATGGGCACAATGAACATGCTCGCTACCCCTGTCGTAGAGCTCTTGGAGAGCTTTGCAACGGTATGCTGTGCGCCGCGTAACTCCTTACGGATCAAAAGTTATGGACACCGGAGCGACGGAGTCCTGGTTACAAGCCCTACGCCCTTGGTTTGTGGGCCCAGCCTCCACGTGAAGCGAAGTTGTCTTGCCCAAGGTGCCGTGGGATTCGATAATAGAAATGTGATGGATAAAGTATGTTGGCAACCCTAACCGGAGCAAAAAAAATTGAAAATGGGGGGTGCAACACGAGGACTTCGCAAGGGGTCACCCGTCCTAGTACTACTCTCGCCCAAGCACGCTTAACTTCGGAGTTCTGATAGGATCCGGTGCATTAGTGCTGGTATGATCGCACCCATCATGTTGAGGGCACAATTCCTTTATGTGTTAACGGTTCACAGTCCCAGCCTAGAGAGATGGCCCATTCAAAAGGCCCAATGGGCTTAACGACAACCCATACGCTTCAACAACGCAGCATCCTCACAAGACGTGATATCGACGAGTTGTAGGGCCCTCTAATGTGCCGTGAGTAAGGTTGTCGTACTTTTAACAGCTCACGACGTACTATCCGGGATGGAAAAACAGAGTAAAAGAAGAAAAGTAGCCCGAAACTGATGAAAACGTTTGATTTTGTGCCCAAAAAAGGGGCACAGCGTGCAAGCTCGCTACCCCCATTGTAGAGCTCTCGGAGAGCTTTGCAACGGTATGCTGTGCGCCGTGTAACTCCTTACGGATCAAAAGTTATGGGCACCGGAGTGAGGGAGACTTGGTCACAAACCCTACGCCCTCGATTTGCGGGCCAAGCCTCCACGTGAAGCGAAGTTGCCTTGCCCAATGTGCTGTGGAATTCGATAATATAAATGTGGTGGATAAAGTATCTTGGTAACCCTAACTGGAGAAAAAAAATTGAATAGGGGGGTGCAACACGAGGACTTCCTTGGGGGTCACCCATCCTAGTACTACTCTCGCCCATGCACACTTAACTTCGGAGTTCTGATGGGATCCAGTGCATTAGTGCTGGTATGATCGCACCTGTTATGTTGAGGGTACAATTCCTTTATGTGTTAACAGTTCACAGTCCCAACCTATAGAGATGGCCCATTCAGAAGGCCCAATGGGCTTAATGACAACCCATCCGCTTCTACAACACAGCATCCTCGCAAGACGAGATATCGACGCACTGTAGGGCCCTCTAATGTCCCGCGAGTAAGGTTTTCGTCCTTTTAACAGCTTACAACGTACGATCCAGGTCGGAAAAATAGAGTAAAAAAAGAAAAGTGGCCCGAAACTGATGAAAACGTTCGATTTTGGGCTTCAAAAATGGTACAGTGAGCAAGCTCCCTGCTCCCATCGTAGAGCTCTCAGAGAGCTTTGCAACAGTATGTTGTGCGCCTGGTAACTCCTTACAGATCAAAAGTTATGAGCACCGGAGCTATGAAGACCTGGTCACAAGCCCTACGCCCTCAGTTTGCTAGCCTAACCTCCAAGTGAAGTGAAGTTGTCGTGCCCAAGGTGCCGTGGGATTCGATAATAGAAATGTGGTGGATAAAGTATCTTGGTAACCCTAACCGGAGCAAAAAAATTGAAATGGGGGGTGCAACACGAGGACTTCTAAGAGGGTCACCCATCTTAGTACTACTCTTGCCCAAGCACGCTTATCTTGAGAGTTCTGATGGGATCCGGTGCATTAATGCTGGTAAGATCGCACCCATCATGTTGAGGGTACAATTCCTTTATGTGTTAACGGTTCACAGTCCCAGCCTAGAGAGATGGCCCATTCAGAAGGCCCAATGGGCCTAACGACAACCCATCCGCTTCAACAATGCAGCATCCTCATAAGATGTGATATCGACACGTTGTATGGCCCTCTAATGTCCCGCGAGTAATGTTGTCGACCTTTTAACAGCTCATGACGTACGATTCGGTACGGAAAAACAGAGCAAAAAAAGAAAAGTGGCCCGAAACTGATGAATATGTACGATTTTGGGCTCCAAAAAGGGCACTGCAAGCAAGCTCCCTGCCCCCGTAGTAGAGCTCTCGGAAAGCTTTGCAACAGTATGCTGTGCGCCGCATAACTCCTTACGGATCAAAAGTTATGGGCACCGGAGCGACGGAGACCTGGTCACAAGCCCTACGCCCTCAGTTTGCTGGCCCAACCTCCACGTGAAGCGAAGTTGTCTTGCCCAAGGTGCCGTGGGATTCGATAATAGAAATGTGGCAGATAAAGTATCTTGACATCCCTAACCGGCACAAAAAAAATTGAAAAGGTGGGTGCAACACGAGGATTTCCCTGGGGGTCACCCATCCTAGTACTACTCTCGCCCAAGCATGCTTAACTTCGGAGTTCTGATAGGATCCGGTGCATTTGTGTTGGTATGATCGTACCCGTCATGTTGAGGGCACAATTCCTTTATGTGTTAACGGTTCACAGTACCAGCATAGAGAGATGGCCCATTCAGAAGGCCCAATGACCCTCTAATGTCGCGCGAGTAAGGTTGTCGTCCTTTTCACTGCTTATGACGTACGATTCCCGACGGAAAAATAGAGCAAAAAAAGAAAAGTAGCCCGAAACTAATGAAAACGTTCAATTTTTGGCTCCGTAAAAGGGCACAGCGAGCAAGCTCACTGCCGCCATTGTAGAGCTCTCAGAGAGCTTTTCAACGGTATGCTGTGCGCATCGTAACTCCTTACAGATCAAAAGTTATGGGCACCGGAGCGAGGGAGACCTGGTCACAAGCCCTACGCCCTCGGTTTGCTGGCCCATCCTCCACGTGAAGCGAAGTTGTCTTGCCCAAGGTGCCGTGGGATTCAATAATAGAAATGTGGTGAATAAAGTATCTTGGCAACCCTAACCGGAGCAAAAAAAATTGAAAAGGGGGGTGCAACACGAGGACTTCCCAGGGGGTCACCTATCCTATTATTACTCTAGCCCAAGCACGCTTTACTTCGGAGTTCTGACGGGATCCAGTGCATTAGTGCTGGTATGATCGCACCCGTCATGTTGAGGGCACAATTCCTTTATGTGTTAATGGTTCACAGTCCCAGGCTAGAGAAATGGCCCATTCAAAAGGACCAATGGGCTTAACGACAACCCATACGCTTCAACAACGCAACATCCTCGCAAGACGTGATATCGACGCGTTTTAGGGCCCTCTAATGTCCTGCGAGTAATGTTGTAGTCCTTTTAACAACTCACGACGTACGATCCGGGATGGAAAAACAGAGCAAAAGAAGAAAAGTGGCCCGAAACTGATGAAAACTTTTGATTTTGGGCTCAAAAAATGGAACAGCGAGCAAGCTCACTGCCCCCGCCGTAGAGCTCTCGGAAAGCTTTGCAACGGTATGTTGTGCGCCGCGTAACTCCTTACGGATCAAAAGTTATGGGCACCGTAGCAACGGAGACCAGGTCACAAGCCCTACGCCCTCAGTTTGCTGGTCCAACCTCCACGTGAAGCGAAGATGTCTTGCCCAAGGTGCTGTGGGATTCGATAATAGAAATGTGCTGGATAAAGTATCTTGGCAACCCTAACCAGTGCAAAAAAAATTGAAAAGGTAGGTGCAACACGAGGACTTCCCAGGGGGTCACCCATCCAAGTACTACTCTTGCCCAAGCACGCTTAACTTCGGAGTTCTGATAGGATCCGGTGCATTAGTGCTGGAATGATCGCACCCGGCATGTTGAGGGCACAATTCCTTTATGTGTTAACGGTTCACAGTCCCAACCTAGAGAGATTGCCCATTCAGAAGGCCCAATGGGTTTAACGACAACCCATCCACTTCAACAACGTAGCATCCTAGAAAGTTGTGATATCGACGCATTGTAGGACCCTCTAATGTCCCACGACTAAGGTTTTCGTCCTTTTAACAGCTCAAGACGTACGATCCGGGACAGAAAAACAGAGCAAAAGCAGAAAAGTGGCTTGAAACTAATGTAAATGTTCGATTTTGGGCTCCATAAATGGGCAAAGCGAGCAAGCTGGCTGTTCCCATCGTAGAACTCTCGGAGAGCTTTGCAACGGTATACTGTGAGCCGCGTAACTCCTTACGGATCAAAAGTTATGGGCACCGGAGCGAGGGAGACCTTGTCCCAAGCCGTACGCCCTCGGTTTGCCGGCCCAGCCTCCACGTGAGGTGAAGTTGTCTTGCCTAAGGTCCCGTGGGATTCGATAGTAGAAATGTGGTGGATAAAGTATCTTGGCAACCTTAACCGGAGCAAAAAAAATTGAAAATGGGGGTGCAACACGAGGACATCCCAGGGGGTCACCCGTCCTAGTACCACTCTCGCCCAAGCACGCTTAACTTCAGAATTCTGATGGGATCCGGTGCATTAGTGCTGGTATGATCGCAGCCGTCATGTTGAGGGCACAATTCCTTTATGTGTTAATGGTTCACAGTCCCTGCCTAGAGAGATGGCTCATTCAGAAGCCCCAATGGGCATAACAACAACTCATCCGCTTTAACAACGTAGCATCCTCGCAAGACGTGATATCGACGCATTGTGGGGCCCTTTAATGTCCAGCAAGTAAGGTTGTCGTCCTTTTAACAGCTCACGACGTACTATCCGGGACGAAAAAATAGAGTAAAAGAAGAAAAGTGGCCCGAAACTGATGAAAATGTTCTATTTTGGGCTCTAAAAGTAGGAGCAGCCAAGCAAGCTTGATGCCCCCGTCGTAGAGCTCTCAGAGAGCTTTGTAACGGTATGTTGTGCGCCGCGTAACTCCTTATGGATCAAAAGTAAAGGGCACTGGAGCGACGGAGACCGGGTCACAAGCCCTACGCCCTCGGTTTGCTGGCCTAGCCTCCACGTGAAGCAAAGTTGTCTTGTCCAAGGTGCCGTGGGATTCGATAATAGAAATGTGGTGGATAAAGTATCTTGGCAACCCTAACCGGAGCAAAAAAAATTGAAAATGGGGTGCAACACGAGGACTTCCCAAGGGGGCATCCATCCTTGTAATACACTCGCCCAAGCACGCTTAACTTCGGAGTTCTGATGGGATCCGATGCATTAGTGCTGGTATGATCGCACCCGTCATGTTGAGGGCACAATTCATTTATGTGTTAACGGTTCACAGTCCTAGCCTAGGGAGATGGCCCATTCAGAAGGCCCAATAGGATTAACGACAACCCATCCGCTTCAACAACGCAACACCCTCGCAAGACGTGATATCGACGCTTTGTAGGGCCCTTTAATGTCCCGCGAGTAAAGTTGTTGTCCTTTTAACAACTCACGACGTACGATCCGGGATGAAAAACAGAACAAAAGAAGAAAAATGGCCTGAAACTGATAAAAACGTTCGATTTTGGGCCCCAAAAGAGGGCACAGCGAGCAATCTCACTGCCCCCATTGTAGAGCTCTTGGAGAGATTTGCAACGGTATGCTGTGTGCCGCGTAACTCCTTATGGATCAAAAGTTATAGGCACCGGAGCGACAGAGACCTAGTCACAACCCTATGCCCTCGGTTTGCTGGCCCAGCCTCTACGTGAAGCGAAGTTGTCTTGCCCAAGGTGTCGTGGGATTCAATATTAGAAATGTGGTGGATAAAGTATCTTGGCAACCCTAACCGGAGCAAAAAAAATTGTAAAGGGGGGTGCAACACGAGGACTTCCCAGGGGGTCACCCATCCTAGTACTACTATCACCCAAGCACGCTTAACTTCGGAGTAGGATCCGGTGCATTAGTGCTGGTATGATCGCACCTGTCATGTTGAGGGCACAATTCCTTTATGTGTTAACGGTTCACAGTCCCAGCCTAGAGAGATGGCCAATTCAGAAGGCCCAGTGGGCTTAACGACAACCCATCCGCTTCAACAACGCAGCATCCTCGCAAGATGTGATATCGACGCATTGTAGGGCCTTCTAATGTCCCGCGAGTAAGGTTGTCATCCTTTTAACAGCTCACGACGTACGATGCATGACGGAAAAATAGAGCAAAAGAAGAAAAGTGGCCCGAAACTGATGAAAATGTTCGATTTTGGGCTCCAAAATCGAGCATAGTGAGCAAGTTGGCTGCCCTCGTCGTAGAGCTCTCAGAGAGCTTTGCAACTGTATGCTGTGCGCCGCGTAATTCCTTACGGATCAAAAGTTATGGGCACCAGAGCGCCGGAGACCTAGTCACAAGCCCTACGCCCTCGGTTTGCTGGCCCAGCCTCCACGTGAAGCGAAGTTGTCTTGCCCAGGGGGCCGTGGGATTCGATAATAGAAATGTGGTGGATGGCCACCCTAACCGGAGCAAAAAAAATAGAAAAGAGGGATACAACACGAGGACTTCACATGGGGTCACCCATCCTAGTACTACTCTCGCCCAAGCATGCTTAACTTCGGAGTTCTAATGGGATCCGGTGCATTAGTTCTGGTATGATGGCACCCTTCATGTTGAGGGCACAATTCCTTTATGTGTTAACGGTTCACAGTCCCAGCCTACAGAGATGGCCCATTCAGAAGGCCCAATGGGCTTAACGACAACCCGTACGCTGCACAACAAAGTATCCTTGCAAGACGTGATATCGACGCGTTGTAGGGCCCTCTAATGTCCTGCGAGTAAGGTTTTCATTCTTTTAACAGCTCACGACGTACGATCCGGGACTGAAAAACAGAGCAAAAGAAGAAAAGTGGCCCGAAATTGGTGAAAACGTTCGATTTTTGGTTCCACAAATGGGCTAAGCGAGCAAGCTCGCTGCCCCAGTCATAGAACTCTTGTAGAGCTTTGCAACGGTATGATGTGCGCCACGTAACTCCTTACGGATCAAAAGTTATGGGCACCGCAGCAAGGAAGACCTGGTCACAAGCTCTACGCCCTCGGATTGCTGGCCCAGCCTCCACGTGAAGCGAAGTTGTCTAGCCGAAGGTGCCGTGGGATTCGATAATAGAAATGTGGTGGATAAAGTAACTTGGCAACCCTAACCGGAGCAAAAAAAATTGAAAATGGGGGGTGCAACACGAGGACTTCCCAGGGGGTCACCCATCCTAGTACTACTATTGCCCAAGCACATTTAACTTCGGAGTTCTGATGGGATCCGGTGCATTAGTGCTGGTATGATCGCACCCGTAATGTTGAGGGCACAATTCCTTTATGTGTTAACGGTTCACTGTCCCAGCCTAGAGAGATGGCCCAATCGGAAGGCCCAATGGGCTTAACGACAACCCATCCGCTTCAACAACGCAGCATCCTCGCAAGACGTGATATCAACGAGTTGTAGGGCCCTCTAATGTCCTGCGAGTAGGGTTGTCGTCCTTTTAAAAGCTCACGACGTACGATCCGGGACGGAAAAAAATAGGGCAAAAGAAGAAAAATGGCCCGAAACTGATGAAAATGTTATATTTTGGGCTCTGAAAATAGGCGCAGCCAAGCAGTCTTGTTGCTCCCGTCGTAGAGCTCTCGGAGAGCTTTTCAACGGTATGTTGTGCGCCACGTAACTCCTTCCGTATCAAAAGTTATGGGCACCGGAGCGAGGGAGACCTGGTCACAAGCCCTACACCCTCGGTTTGCGGGCCCAGTCTCCACGTGAAGCGAAGTTGTCTTGCCCAAGGTACCGTGGGATTTGATAATAGAAATGTGGTAGATAAAGTATTTTTGCAACCCTAACCGGACCAAAAAAAATTGAAAAAGGGGGTGCAACACGAGGACTTCCCAGGGGGTCATCCATCCTAGTACTACTATCGCCCAAGCACGCTTAACTTCGGAGTTCTAATGGGATCCGGTGCATTAGTGCTTGTATGATCGCACCCCTCATGTTGACGACACAATTCCTTTATGTGTTAACGGTTCACAGTCCCAGCCTAGAAAGATGGCCCATTCAGAAGGCCCAATGGGCTTAACGACAACCCATCCGCTTCAACAACACAGCATCCTTGTAAGACGTGATATCGTCGCATTGTAGGGCCCTTTAAAGTCCTGCGAGTAAGGTTTTCGTCCTTTTAACAGCTCACGACGTATGATCTTGGGCAAAAGAACAGAGCAAAAGAACAAAAGTGGCCCGAATCTGATGAAAACGGTCGATTGTAGGGTCCAAAAATGGATAAAGCGAGCAAGCTAGCTGCCCCCGTCGTAGAGCACTCGGAAAGGATTGCAACGGTATGCTGTACGCCGCGTAACTCCTTACGGATCAAAAGTTAAGGGCATTGGAGCGAGGGAGACCTTGTCACAAGCTCTGTGCTCTCTGTTTGCGAGCCTAGCCTCCACATGAAGCGAAGTTGTCTTGCCCAAGATTCCGTGGGATTCGATAATAGAAATGTGGTGGATAAAGTATCCTGGTGACCCTAACCGGAGCAAAAAAAATTGAAAAGGGAGGCGCAACACGAGGTCTTCCTAGGGGCTCACCCATCTTGGTACTACTCTAGCCTAAGCACGCTTAACTTTGGAGTTCTGATGGGATCTGGTACATTAGTGCTGGTATGATCGCACCCGTCATGTTGAGGGCAGAATTCTTTTATATGTTAACGGTTCACAGTAACAGCCTAGAGAGATGGCCCATTTAGAAGTCCCAATGGGCTTAACGACAATACATCCGCTTCAACAACGCAGCATCCTCGCAAGACGTGATATCGATGCGTTGTAGGGCCCCTTAGTGTCCCGCGAGTAAGGTGTCGTCCTTTTAACAGCTCACGACGTACAATCCGGGACGGAAAAACAGGGCAAAAGAAGAAAAGTGGCCCGAAATTGATGAAAACGTTCGATTTTGGGCTCAAAAATTTGGTACAGTGAGAAACTCGCTGTCCCTGTCGTAGTGCTCTCGGAGAGCTTTACAACGGTATGCTGTGATCCTCGTAACTCCTTACGGATGAAAAGTTATAGGCACCAGAACGATAGAGACCTTGTCACAAGCCCTACGCCCTCGGTTTGCGGGCCAAACCTCCACGTGAAGCGAAGTTGTCTTGCCCAAGGTGCCATGAGATTCGATAATAGAAATGTGGTGGATAAAGTATTTTGGCAACCCTATCCGTAGCAAAAAAAATTGAAAAGGGGGGTGCAACACGAGGACTTCCTAGGGGGTCACCCATCCTAGTACTACTCTCGCCCAAGCACGCTTAACTTCGGAGTTCTGATGGGATCCGGTGCATTAGTGTTGCTATGATCACACCCGTCATATTGAGGGCACAATTCCTTTATGTGTTAACGGTTCACAGCCCCAGCATAGAGTGATGGCCTATTCAGAAGGCCTAATTGGCTTAACGACAACCTATCCGCTTGAACAATGCAGCATCCTCGAAAGATGTGATATAAATATGTGCAAAATAACCAAGTTTTAATAACCCGCAAGTGCACGGATCTTGTAGTGTAGTGTGCAAAGAGTGCGGAATCGTATCCACAGGGAAGCTCGTTGGTTAAGTTAGTGAAGTAGTGTGAAAGTGTTAAAGCGCTTAAGTAACAGTTTGCAAATAGTTTGAAGTAAAGTGCGAGAATGTAAACTAAACTATAACTAACAAAATTGCCTAAGTTAAGCTAAATAATAGCTAAATACGGAAGAATATCTAGGGATCAAATATGTAAATAAGGCAAGTAATCGAGGCTCGGCATCCTGATTCTTAAATTCTACACAAGAGGTTAAGCTACAAGCATTAACCTAGTCAATTATCTTAGTCTATTAAAATCCCGATTACTAACTCTGATGTAGGTGCCGTTCCATCTACGAGCGTATAGCCATAGTATGGATCTGTCCTTGCAACCTGGTGTAAAAGGTCTGTTTCAACATAAGTAATCAACATCTCCTTACTAGTCTAAAAACTATGGTCTACTTAAAAGCATTACCTATAATTTATTGGAATCTTTAAGGTTGTCAAACTATTGATTCACTATTAAAGCATGGATATATGACACGAAAATAAAGCAATCATATCATCTACTTAAAAGCATTATGTATGAAAGACAATACTTAATTAATACAAGTCATATATTGCATTAAAACTAAATTATCCGAATCCGAGACCATATATTAAAAGACCATTATTTACAATATCCTACCCTAGATAAGAATTCTACTCAAACATAATAAATACGAGTTTATACAAATAAAAGAGAGTCAAGAAAGGCTCCCCCGTATTGACGAACGCGTATTTCTGAACTCCAGGTCTGAACAGAAATTCTATAGCTATTCGGGCAGAACTTCCCCCCGAATAAGAGCTATTTTTGAGCAAAGGCTCAAAAATGAACGTTAGGATGTCCGCTGTACAGTAGCTATTCAGGCAGAATGCCCCTGAATAAGAGCCACTAGGCAGGACTTCCTCCGTATATAGCTATTTAGGCAAAATCCTAAATAAGAACTATAAAATTAACTTGACAAAAATTGAAAATATTGGAAAAATATTCCAAAGCTCTCAAAAATTGTAAGAAAAAATGAAGAGGCTTGATGTCTATTTATAGGAAAACTTGGCTACTATTCACATGGATACTATTCACTCGACTACTATTCCCGTGGTTACTATTCACGTGATTACTATTCACGGGACTACTATTCACGTATTCTGCATGCAGTTTTTACTGTTCACGAGTTGACCATCACTATTCACACGTTGACCGATACTATTCACGCGTTGACCAAAAAGTTGATCAATGGTATTCCAAGTTTATTCGGCGTTCGGAGTCCGTTTGCGCATTTCGTTTGGTTAAATTGTTCATCTACAGGCTTCAATTCTTGGTCAACACTTGAGTTTATCTTTGACTTTGACCGGTTTGTTGACCGCAGCATCTTCGGGCCTTTTTCACTGTTTTAACCCTCCAAACGATAGGATTTGGCTAAAATCATGCCACCCGTAAGACAAAAGTCATGTGTTTTGCTCAGACTGTTGTTTCTACCCGAAAAACGGATATGATTTGCCAAAAACGGACATGGGTCACTATTTGAGATCATTTGGGTCAATGTTCCGTGTCAGATTTCATGCTAGTTTCAGCCAAATTTCTTCTCTATGAGCTTCATTCTTCAACCGCTTCTCGTGCTTTCCCATTCTTGACTTCTTGACTTGTAATTTAGATTGTTTTGGGTTTGATTTTCCACTTTTCTATGTCATATTACATTGCATCGAAAATATCAAAGTATTGCAATAATTTCCAAATTAAGATGCAAATATAGTACAAATATCAAGGTTTGAGTGCTGCAAATACAGTCACATCAGGCCCTCTAATGTCCCGCGAGTAAGGTTTTCGTTCTTTTAACAGCTCATGACATACAATCCGGGACGAAAAAATAGAGCAAAAGAAGAAAAGTGGCCCGAAACTGATTAAAACGTTCGATTTTAGGCTCCAAAAATGGACAAAGAGAGCAAGCTCGCTGCCCCGGTCGTAGAGCTCTCGGGGTGCTTTGTAACGGTATGCTGTGCACCGTGTAACTCTTTACGGATCAAATGTTATGGGTACTAGAGCGAGGGAGACCTGGTCACAAGCCCTGTGCCCTCTATTTGCGGGCCCAGCCTCCACGTGAAGCGAAGTTGTCTTGCCCAAGGTGCCGTGGGATTCGATAATAGAAATGTGGTGGATAAAGTATCTTGGTGACCCTAACCAGAGCAAAAAAAATTGAAAAGGGGGGTGCAACACGAGGACTTCCCAAGGGGTCACCCATCCAGGTACTACTCTTGCCTAAGCACGTTTAATTTCAGAGTTCTGATGGGATCCGATGCATTACTGCTGGTATGATCGCACCCGTCAAGTTGAGGGCAGAAATCCTTTATGTGTTAACGGTTCACAGTCCCAGCCCAGATAGATGGCCTATTCAAAAGGCCCAATGGGCTTAACGACAACCCATCCGCTTCAACAATGCGGCATCCTTTTAAGACGTGATATCGACGCGTGGTAAAGCCCTGTAATATCACGCAAGTTAGGTTGTCGTCCTTTTAACAGTTCGCGACGTACGATTCGGGATGAAAAAACAGAGCAAAAGAAGAAAAGTGGCCTGAAGCTGATGAAAATGTTCGATTTTGGGCTCCAAAAATGGGCACAGTGAGCATGCTGGCTGCCCCTGTCGTAGAGCTCTCAGAGTGCTTTGCAACGGTATGTTGTGCGCCGCGTAACTCCTTACGGATCAGAAGTTATGGGCACCGGAGCGAGGGAGGCCTGGTCACAAGCCCTACGCCCTCGGTTTGCGGGCCCAACCTCCACGTGAAGCGAAGTTGCCTTGCCCAAGGTGCCATGGGATTCTATAATAGAAATGTGGTGGATAAAGTATCTTGGCAACCCTCACCAGAGCAAAAAGAATTGAAAAGGGGGGTGCAACACGAGGACTTCCCAGGGGGTCACCCAACCCGGTACTACTCTCGCCTAAGTATACTTAACTTCGGAGTTCTAATTGGATGCGGTGCATTAGTGCTGCTATGATCACACCCGTCATGTTGAGGGCACAATTCCTTTATGTGTTAACGGTTCACAGTCCCAGCCTAGTGAGATGGCCCATTCAAAAGGCCCAATGGGGTTAAGGACAACCCATCCGCTTCAACAATGCTGCATCCTCACAAGACGTGATACGACGCGCTGTAGGAACCTCTAATGTCCTGCTAGTAAGGTTACCGTCCTTTTAACAGCTCACGACGTATGATCCGAGACGAAAAAATTGAGGAAAAAGAGAAAAGTGGCCTGAAATTGATGAAAACGGTCGATTTTGGGCTCAAAAAATTAGCACAACGAGCAAGCTGGCTGCCCTCGTCGTAGAGCTCTTGGAGAGCTTTGCATCGGTTTGCTGTGCTCCTTGTAACTCGTTCGGATCAAAAGTTATGGGCACCGGAGCGAGGGAGACCTGGTCACAAGCCCTACGCCCTCGGTTTGTGGGCCCAGCCTCCACGTGAAGCGAAGTTGTCTTGCCCAAGGTGCCGTGGGATTTGATAATAGAAATGTGGTGGATAAAGTATCTTGGGAACCCTAACCGAAGAAAAAAAAATTGAAAATGGGGGTACAACACGAGGACTGCCCAGGGGGTCACCCATCCTAGGACTACTCTCGCCCGAGCGCGCTTAACTTCGGAGTTCTGATGGGATCTGGTGCATTAGTAATGGTATGATCGTACCCGTTATGTTAAGGGCACAATTCCTTTATGTGTTAACATTCACAATCCCAGCCTAGAGAGATGGCCCATTCAGAAGGCCCAATGGGATTAACGACAACCCATCAGCTTCAACAACGCAGCAACCTCGGAAGACATGATATCGACGCATTGTAGGGCTGTCTAATGTCTCGCGAGTAAGGTTATCATCCTTTTAACAGCTCACGACGTACGATTCGGGACGGAAAAACAGAGCAAATGAAGAAAAGTGGCCCATAACTAATGAAAACAATCAATTTTGGGCTCCAAAAATTGGCTTAGCGGGCAAGTTGGCTGCCCAGTCTTAGCGCTCTCGGAGAGCTTTGCAACTGTATGCTGTGCACTGCGTAACTCCTTACGGATTAAAAGTTATGGGTACCGGAGCGACGGAGACCAGGTCACAACCCCTGCACCCTCGGTTTGCGGGCCTTGCCTCCACGTGAAGCGAAATTGTCTTGCCCAAGGTGTCGTGGGATTCGATAATAGAAATGTGGTGGATAAAGTATCTTGGCAACCCTAACCGGAGCTAAAAAAATTGAAAATGGGGGTGCAACACGAGGACTTCCCAGGGGGTCACCCATCCTAGTACTACTCTCGCCCAAGCACGCTTAACTTCGGAGTTCTAATGGGATCCGGTGCATTAGTACTGGTATGATCGCACCCATCATGTTGAGGGCACAATTCCTTTATGTGTTAACA
This sequence comes from Ehretia macrophylla, assembly GCA_037974665.1. Classification (NCBI taxonomy): domain Eukaryota; kingdom Viridiplantae; phylum Streptophyta; class Magnoliopsida; order Boraginales; family Ehretiaceae; genus Ehretia; species Ehretia macrophylla. The sequence continues at coordinate 80,091,284 of CM075770.1, read as the reverse complement.
TTCACAGTCCCAGCCTAGAGAGATGGCCCATTTAGAAGGCCCAATGGGCTTAATGACAACCCATCCGCTTCAACAACGCAGCAACCTCGCAAGACGTGATATCAACGCGTTGTAGGGCCCTCTAATGTCCCACGAGCAAGGTTATCGTCCTTTTAACAGCTCCCGATGTACGATTCGAGACGGAAAAACAGAGCAAATGAAGAAAAGTGGCACGAAACTGATAAAAACGTTCGATTTTTGGTTCCAAAAACGGGTACAGCGGGCAAGCTGGTTACCCTTGTTTTAGCGCTCTCAGAGAGGTTTGCAACGGTATGCTATGCACCACGTAACTCCTTACGGATTAAAAGTTATAGGTACCGGAGCGACGGAGACCTGGTCACAACCCTTGCGCCCTCGGTTTGCAGGCCCTGCCTCCACGTGAAGCGAAGTTGTCTTGCCCAAGGTGCCGTGTGATTCGATAATAGAAATGTGGTGGATAAAGTTTCGTGGCAACCCTAACCGGAGCAAAAAAAATTGAAAAGGGGGGGGCAACACGAGGACGTCCCAGGGGGTCACCCATCCTAGTACTACTCTAGCCCCAGCACGCTTAGCCTTAGAGTTTTGATGGGATCCGGTGCATTAGAGCTGGTATGATTGCACCCGTAAGGTTGAGGGCACAATTCCTTTATGTGTTAGCGGTCCACAGTCCCAGCCTAGAGAGATTGCCCATTCAGAAGGCCCAATGGTCTTAATGACAACCCATCAACTTTAGCAACGCCGCATCCTCGCAAGACGGGATATCGACGCATTGTAGGTCCCTCTAATGTCCCGCGAGTAAGGTTGTCGTCCTTTTAACATCTCACGACGTACGATCCGGGACGAAAAACCAAGACCAAAAGAGGAAAAGTGGCCCAAAACTGATGAAAATGTTCGATTTTGGGCTACAAAAAGGGCATAGCAAGCAAGCTGGCTACCCTTGTCGTAGAGCACTTAGAGAGCTTTGCAACGGTATGTTGTGCGCCGCTTAACGCCTTACGGATCATAAGTTATGGGCACCAAAGCGACGGAGACCTGGTCACATGCCCTACGCCCTCTGTTTGCAGGCCCAGCCTCCACGTGAAGCGAAGTTGTCTTGCGTAAGGTGCCGTGGGATTTGATAATAGAAATGTGGTGGATAAAGTATCTTGGGAACCTTAACCGGAGCAAAAAAAATTGAAAAGGGGGGTGCAACATGAGTACTTCCTAGCGGGTTACCCATCCTTGTACTACACTCGCCCAACCACGCTTAACTTCGGAGTTCTGATGGGATCCGGTGCATTAATGCTGGTATGATCGTACCTGTCATGTTGAGGGCACAATTCCTTTATGTGTTAACGCTTCATAGTCCTAGCCTAGAGAGATGGCCTATTCAGAAGGCCCAGTGGGCTTAACAACAACCCATCCGCATCAACAACGTAGCATCCTCGCAAGACGTGATATCGACGTGTTGTAGGGCCCTCTATTGTCCCGCGAGTGAGGTTGTCGTCCTTTTAACAGCTCACGACATACGATCTGGGACGGAAAAACAGAGCAAAAGAAGAAAAGTGGCTCGAAACTGATTAAGACATTCAATTTTGGGCTCCAAAAATGGGCATAGCAAGCAAGTTGGATGCCCCCGTTGTAGAGCTCTCAGAGAGATTTGCAACGGTATGTTGTGCGCTGCGTAACTCCTTACGGATCAAAAGTTATGGGCAATGGAGAGACGGTGACCTGGACACAAGCCCTACGCCCTCGGTTTGCCGGCCCAGCCTCCACGTGAAGCAAAATTTTCTTGCCCAAGGTGCCGTGGGATTCGATAATAGAAATGTGGTGGATAAAGTATCTTGGCAACCCTAACTGGAGCAAAAAAAATAGAAAAAGGGGATGCAGCACGAGGACTTCCAAGGGGGTCACCCATCCTAGCACTACTCTCGCCGAAGCACGCTTAACTTCGGAGTTCTGATGGGATCCGGTGCATTAGTGCAGCTATGATCGCACCCGTCATGTTGAGGGCACAATTCCTTTATGTGTTAACGGTTCACAGTACCAGCCTAGAGAGATGGCCCATTCAGAAGGCCCAATGGGCTTAACGACAACCCATCCGCTTATACAACATAGCATCCTCGCAAGACATGATATCGACGCATTGTAGGGACCTCTAATGTCCCGTGAGTAAGGTTGTCATCCTTTCAACATCTCACGACGTACGATCCGGGATGGAAAAATAGAGCGAAAGAAGAAAAGTGGCCCGAAATTGATGAAAATGTTCAATTTTGGGCTACAAAAACGGGCATAGCGAGCAGGATGGCTGCCCCCGTCGTAGAGCTCTCAGAGAGCTTTGCAACGGTATGTTTTGCGCCGCGTAACTCCTTACGGATCAAAAGTTATGGGCACCGGAGCGAGGGAGATCTGGTCACAAGCCTTACGCCCTCGGTTTGCAGGTCCTACCTTCACGTGAAACGAAGTTTCCTTGCCCAAGGTGCTGTGGGATTCGATAATAGAAATGTGATGGATAAAGTATCGTGGTAACCTTAACCGGAGCAAAAAAAATTGAAAAGGGGGGTGCAACACGGGGACTTCCCAGGGGGTCACCCATCCTAGTACTACTCTCGCCCAAGTGCGCTTAACTTCGGAGTTCTGATGGGATCCGGTGCATTATTGCTGTTATGATCGTACCCGTCATGTTGAGGGCACAATTCCTTTATGTGTTAACGGTTCACTGTCTCAGCCTAGAAAGATGGCCTATTTAGAAGGCCCAATGGGTTTAACGACAACCCATCATCTTTAACAACGCAGCATCCTCGGAAGACGTGATATCGAGGCCTTGTAGGGCCTTCTAATGTCCCGCGAGTAAGGTTGTCGTCCTTTTAACATCTCACAACGTACGATCCGAGACGGAAAAATAGAACAAAAGAAGAAAAATGGCCTGAAACTGATAAAAAAGTTCGATTTTGGGCTACAAACGGACACAGCGAGCAATCTAGCTGCCCCTATTGTAGAACTCTCAAAGAGCTTTCCAACGGTATGCTGTGCACTGCATAACTCCTTACGGATCAAAAGTTATGGGCACCGGAGCGACGGAGACCTGGTCACAAGCCCTACGCCCTCGGCTTGCGGGCCCAGCCTCCACGTGAAGCGTAGATGTCTTGCCCAAGGTGCAGTGGGATTCGATAATAGAAATGTGGTGGATAAAGTATCTGGGCAACCCTAACCGGAGCAAAAAAAATTGAAAATGGGGGTGCAACACGAGGACTTCCCAAAGGGTCAGCCATCCTAGTACTACTCTCGCCCAAGCGTGCTTAACTTCGGAGTTCTGATGGGAATCGATACATTAGTGCTAGTATGATCGCACGCGTCATGTCGAGGGCACAATTCCTTTATGTGTTAACGGTTCACAGTCTAGCCTAGAGAGATGGCCAATTCGGAAGGCCCAATGGGCTTAACGACAACCCATCCGCTTCAACAATGTAGCATTCTAACAAGACGTGATATCGACACGTTGTAGGGCCCTCTAATGTCCCACGAGTAAGGTTGTCATCCTTTTAACAGCTCACGACGTACGATCCGGGACGGAAAAACAGAGCAAAAGAAGAAAAGTGGCCCAAAACTGATGAAAACGTTCGATTTTATGCCCTAAAAATGGGCATAGCGAGCAAGCTGGTTGCCCCCATCGTAGAGCTCTCAGAGAGCTTCGCAACGGTATGCTGTACGCCGCGTAACTCCTTATGGATTAAAAGTTATGGGCACCGGAGCGATGGAGACCTGGTCACAAGCCCTACGCCCTCGGTTTGCGGGCTCAGCCTCCACGTGAAGCGAAGTTGTCTTGCCCAAGGTGCCGTGGGATTCGATAATAGAAATGTGGTGGATAATGTATCTTGGCAACCTGAACCAGAGCAAAAAAAATTGAAAAGGGGGGTGCAACACGAGGATTTCCCAGGGGGTCACCCATCCAAGTACTACTCTCGCCCAAGCATGCTTAACTTCGGAGTTCTGATGGGATCCGGTGCATTTGTGCTGGTATGATCGCACCCGTCATGTTGAGGGTACAATTCCTTTATGTGTTAACGGTTCACAGTCCCAGTCTAGAAAGATGGCCCATTTAGAAGGCCCAATGGGCTTAACGACAACCCATCTGCTTTAACAACGCAGCATCCTCGCAAGACGTGATTTCAACGCCTTGTTGGGCCCTCTAATGTCCCGTGAGTAAGGTTGTCGTCCTTTTAACATCTCACGGCGTACGATCCGTGATGGAAAAATAGAGCAAAAGAAGAAAAGTTGCCTGAAACTGATAAAAACGTTCGATTTTGGGCTACAAAAAGGGGCAAAGCGAGCAACTGGCTGCCCCTGTCGTAAAGCTCTCAGAGAGCTTCCACCGGCATGCTGCGCGCCGCGTAACTCCTTACGGATCAAAAGTTATGGGCGTCGGAGCGACGGAGACTTGGTCACAAGCGCTACGCCCTCGGCTTGTGGGCCCAGCCTCTACGTGAAGCGAAGTTGTCTTGCCCAAGGTGCCGTGGGATTAGATAATAGAAATGTGGTGGATAAAGTATCTTGGCAACCCTAACTAGAGAAAAAAAAATGGAAAATGGGGGTGCAACACGAGGACTTCCCAAGGGGTCGCCTATCCTAGTACTACTCTCTCCCAAGCGCGCTTAACTTCGGAGTTCTGATGGGATCCGGTGCATTGGTGCTGGTACGATCACACATGTCATGTTGAGGGCACAATTCCTTTATGTGTTAATGGTTCACAATCCCAGCCTAGAGAGATGGCCCATTCAGAAGGCCTAATGGGCTTAACGACAACCCATCCGCTTCAACAACGCAGCAACCTCGTAAGACGTGATATCGACACGTTGTAGAGCCCTCTAATGTCCCGCGAGTAAGGTTGTCGTCCTTTTAACAGCTTACGACGTACGATCTGGGATAGAAAAACAAAGCAAAATTAGAAAAATTGCCCGAAACTGAAGAAAACGTTCGATTTTGGAATCCAAAAATAGGCATAGTGGGCAAGCTGCCTGCCCTCATCGTAGAGCTCTCGGAGAGCTTCGCAACGGTATGTTGTGCGCCGCGTAACTCCGTACGGATTAAAAGTTATGGGCAACGGAGAGACGGAGACCTGGTCACAAGCCCTACGCCCTCGGCTTGCGGGCCCAGCCTCCACGTGAAGCGAAGTTGTCTTGCCCAAGGTGCCCTGGGATTCGATATTAGAAATTTGGTGGATAAAGTATCTTGGCAACCCTAACCGGAGAAAAAAAAATTGAAAAGGGGAGTGCAACACGAGGACTTCCCAGGGGTCACCCATCTTAATACTACTCTCGCCAAGCATGCTTAACTTCGATGTTCTGATGGGATCCAGTGTATTAGTGCTGGTATGATCGCACCCGTCATGTTGAGGGCACAATTCCTTTATATGTTAACGGTTCACAGTCCCAGCCTTGAGAGATGGCCTATTCAGAAGGCCCTATGGCTTAACGACAACCTATCTGCTTCAACAATGCAGCATCCTCGTAAGACGTGATATCGATGCATTGTAGGGCCCTCTAATGTCCCCCGAGTAAGGTTGTTGTCCTTTTAACAGCTCACGACGTACGATCCAGGTCGAAAAAATAGAGCATAAGAAGAAAAGTGACCCGAAACTAATGAAAACGTTCGATTTTGGGCCCCAAAAACTGGCATAGCATGCAAGCTCGCTGCCCCAGTCATAGAGCTATCAGAGAGCTTTGCAACGGTATGCTGTGCGCCACGTAACTCCCTACAGATCAAAAGTTATGGGCACCGGAGCGACAGTGTCACGCCCTAACCCGGCCTATAAGGTTAGACTAGGGTGTGAACTAAACATTCAAGTCACGTCTCGTACTTAACTGTTTATAAAGATTTAACACTTATCGTTTTTAGCCTAAACTCCAAAGTTTTTCGGAAAATCGGCAACATAACGGCTGTAATTGGACACTTTGGTTTGACCTAATTCTCTAAACGCCTCAATTATTCCAATCATTAATCCAATTCCATTAAGGACTCCTATTTGACACCAACCGATTGGCTAACTAGTTTACCTTGAAAGTCTCGTTTGGTTAATAAGCCTAACATGATAACTATGTCCTGTTTATTTTTCAATTTCCTATCATGCAAGTACCTATTATCCTTTAGTTTGAAAATGAACACCAAAGTGAAATTAGATAGAATTAACTTAGTTGATTGTTCATCTAGTGGTTTGAATGCCTACGATAACTACTAATTAAGAAAACGAAAGCAAACAACCAAATAAAAGTTTGTCCGGTTATAGATAGTACAATCTCAGAATTAGACCCAAATTACAACGGGGTCATTTACATCAATAAACAACGAGCAACATAAAAGAAATAGTCTTCAAGTAGCATAGTTCACAAATAGCCATAATCACGCAAGGCACACAAGACAGGCAATCACTCCAGGGGTTCATCGTTAGGCACACCATCCTCGGGTACCTGTACCTGTTCTTCTTCACCTGTGATGAAAAAGAGGGTGAGTCCTTATGAACTCAGCGAGGGGGAACGAGAAATAAGTTTTGAAACTCGTTTTCCGGTTCAATTTATGAAAACTCTTTTTGAGAACATGTCACGTATTACAAATAATAAGGTACGCAATTATAAGAAACAAATCGAGTAACGGATAAAAAGTAAGGGAACAGAAATGCCAGTCTTTCCTCCCCGAGGTTCTCTAGGAACCAAGCGAGAGTACTTACATATAAGCACAGGAACAAGAATACCAGTATTTCCTCCCCGAGGTTCTCTAGGAACCAAGCGAGAGTACTTACATATAAGCACAGGAACAAGAATACCAGTCTTTCCTCCTCGAGGTTCTCTAGGAACCAAGCGAGAGTACTTATACACATTGTAAAAAGGATACGGTGAGCATTTGCTCTCAATGTCAATTTCGATTCATTTGGTGCGGCCGACTTCAATAATCCACTTATCGCTCCCAATTGGGTGTAATCCGGATGTACCCCGAAACCTACGACCCAACTCTCCGAGGGTGAAATGCCAAGCGAGAGAGGGAATTGGACCATGGTAGTCACGGTAACACTGGCAAGCCCGATGCCGCCCGGCGTGCGTGAAACACTACCATGCCGCACGAAAGGTTGCAACCTCGTATACAATGCCCATTTATGTCATTTAACATTTCACATTAGGAGGTCAACAAAGTAGGTTGCCTCCGAGCAAGTATATGATCACATTTTGACATATTGGCATATAAGGCATTGTAAGAACATATAATCATTTCATATATCCATTTGAAAGCAATTAAACTTTAATGGGCAGCCAAGTAATCATGTTCAAATAAACCATTTAATATCTTTTAACAATTCACATTAGAAGGACAACAAAGTAGGTTGTCTCCGAGCAATTTCAAGATCATATATTGCCAAGTAAACGAACGAGGCATGCTTGACATGAAATTTCACTTTGTAGAACACATAGAGCCATATGAACATTAAACGGGCAGCCATGTAACACATGTAAAATAGGCCATATAACTCATCAAGAAGTTCATATAATCAAGTGATACGAATTATTCGACATGCAACAACATTTACGTGGGTTCGGTAGCAAGACAAGCTTATTTGACAACATGCAATGGTAAAAACCATAATTGAAGCTATAACACATTTACGGGCAGCCCACGCAATGTACAGTTTTCACACAATATCCAATGATTAACACTTAGTAAGACTACTTAGCCATTAGGGTTTCCGTTTCATGCACGATCGTGTGTTCAAGCCCTAAGTCAACTCAACATCATTCCCGAGTCATACATCATTCAATTCAAACATCCTCAAGTACTCAAAACAGTCCATCCAATATTCCGACATCACAATTCCAAGCAATTAGCACCACAAGAGAGGTTACAATAGTTTTCCATGCATATAGCTAAGTGAAACACTCACTGCAATAGGCTGTTTTCTCACAATCAATCGGGTAAGCAAACAATCTCCAAATTCAGTGAATAAGATGTCAAATTAAAGCTTAAGAAGTTAACTAAAGTCAGAATCAAACCTTGCATCAATTGGAGTTCAGAATCATTAGTTATGGCCGAAACAGTGAGGTAGCACAAAACTGTCCAGATTTGCACACTTTTCAGAAATTGACGTTTTTGAGGTTCTTAGAGTCATTTTTAGCTTTGGTCCATTTCTGACAAAATTATCCATAACTGAAAAATATAGTAGCACACCAATTTTTATGCATTTTGGGCAACATTTACTAAGTCAAATATGGTTCGTTCCACAAGGTCAGTGCATCTGCCAAAACCTGATTCATTTCTCCAGATTTCCAGATTTGGTCACATTTTAAAGGTTTTCCATTTTGGGGACCTTAGAGTCAAAATTAGCTTCGGCCTATTTCTGGGAAAAATGTTCAAAACTGTCCAAACTAGTCACCCACAAATTTTTCAAGCATTTTCAACATCATTTTCTTAGCTAAACTTACCTCGAACAGACTGGTCAGAGAGCTGTCATCCACTTCGACTTCACCTAGCATCATTTTCAAGCCAAGATCTTGCCATGCATGGTTGTTTAAGCTTATGAACGACCATATATCTCAAGTACAGAAGCAAATACACACATTTATGAGCATGCATGTGAAATTTCAAAGAGTTTTCAAAAGCTTTTAACCCTCACCTTTGCAATCAACCAAAAGATGCACAAAAACCTTGTTGAGGCTCAAATTTCTTCCTCTTCTTGCTTAGCCGAGTTTCCAACTTGGTTTTCTCTATTTTTCCTAGCCTAGTAAGCAATATCTTAGTACATGCATGTAGTTAGGACTTGAAGAAAAGAAATGGAAGCTTAGTAACTCACCTAGGCCGAAAATGAAGCTTCAATGCACATGCATGAGTGATTTTTGCATCATAGCTTGTTCGGTTGAGGTCCTTTGCTTGAGGCTTGCTTGGTTTAGCTATGGTGTGAAGAAGAGAAGCTATGGAGATGAAGAACTCAGCCAAAACCGAAATGGAGAGAGAAAATGAGAGGGAGAGAGAGAAATGTGAGGAAAGTGAGAGAAATGAGAGAAAAATGAGGCTTTTTGCAATTTTTGAGCATGTGGTCAGCCTTGGGCTTCCAAATCTGAAATTTTGTGTCTTCAAGGTGGAATTTGAAATGTTAGCATGGGCCATGAGTGGTTTGGTCGAAAATGAGAGGAAATTGAGGTGGTTTTGGGCAATTTTTTATGCATTGATAAGTGTTTTTGTGTCATGACTTGTCTAGAATTATTTTGAATTAAACATGCATGCAAAAATCTGATTTTGTGTCATCTTTTGAATTGTTTTAACATGTGTGTAAGAGAATGTTGGGTATTTAGGGATTTTAGGTAGAATAGAATATAGGGTATGTTTAGAGGTTGGTAAGATTTTGTCTTGTAGTGAGTTTAAAATATAATATTTAGGTGGTAGTGGATTTTGTAGAGATTTGAATTAGGATTATAATAATAGTTAGTGGATTGTGTAGGATTATTTTATTGTCTTGTGCTTTGTGTAGGATTCTTTCTTGATCAACGTGGTGGCACGGATTCCTAGGTCTAGGGCACGAATTACGAGGTAGACACGATCTACGAGGTAAGACACGAACTTCAAGACTAATGCACGTACTTCAAGACTAATGCACAGATTTCAATGCAAATGCACACAATCCCTAGATAAATGTACGTAAACCAATACAAGGCACGTAATTCAAGACACGACTCTTAAACCTAGGTTAAAGCACGCAGTTCAAGGTTAATGTACACGAAACAAAGAAACACACGCAAATCAAGGTCTCGCATGTAAATTAAGGTCATGGCATGTTTATCTAGGTATCGTACGTATATCGAGGATTAGGGCACACAATTTTAAGTTAAGGCACGTATAACGAGACATGCACGAAAACCAAGACATGGCACGTAATCTAGGGTCGGTCGTACAGTTCTAGTTCTAAGGCACGCAAATCGAGATAAGGCACGTTATTCGGGATCAGGCCTCACATCCTCCCCTCCTTAAAAGAATTTCGTCCCGAAATTCATTCTTACTTGTTAAGGTCATTTAAACGGATTCCGACCCTTGTTATTCTTCCTACTCCGGTTCATCCCGTGTTTGGTGATCTCTTACCAAAACCAATTCACTTCCTATGTTTCTCCAATTCGTCTTTAGATCTAGTTCATTAACTAAGGTTATAATCTCCAAACATAGTCATCAAAGTTGTATCGGTATTTTAGCTATATAACTATAATTCCAAAATCATGACTCATGTTGTGTCAATCTCGCATTCATACCTCAAAAGGAATATCACAATAATTCCATGATCCTAAGGTGACATACCCTAATTTCAAGATGATAGGTCTATATCCGATTTACATATCCTATCTACTAGCTTCAAAACTGTTATCACATAGGTCATACACAAGTTACGGATCATTTCCACGATACAACCCTATTTTCAGGTTGAACTCACCAAACAAACTAATCCATCTCAAGTCGTCATCTATCGGTAGTATCATAGTTCTTATCTTGAAGGTACATTGGATTAGTAAATCTTCTAATGACTAGTCTTCTGGTTATAAGCTCCTATTCACTAACATCCTTTCCCAGCTTCATTAACCTTCACGCTCGTAATCAAGGAGAAAGACCGTTGAGATTCATTAAACTCGAATTCTAAGGTTTATCAAGTATCACCAACAAATTGCCATCGAAATTGCATGGGTAAACTAATCATGTTACACTAGTTCAACTCTTACAAGTAAATTTTATCAGCTTATGATCCACAATCTATTTCCTTATTCAAATCCCTATCTTCAAGTCACGAGGCTTCAGAATTTTCTTTTAATCTTATCCAAAACTCCTAAGACGAATAGCTTCAACCTCAAATAAATTCTACTCACCTTAATCCAAGGTTACGTCATACTTAAGAAGACAATGGTCCTACTCACTTAGCGACCTAGTCATCCCTTCGAACACTTAATGCCCGCCAATATATCTTCGACATTAATGTTACTAAGCTAGGTTCATAGCCATGTAAGCGAGATCAATTCTCTACTAGGTTACCGGTTGTACAACAACAATCCTAGGACTATAAATGGGTACCGAAATGATCTAGCTCATAAGACACTTACCACACTGAACCAAGTGGCTCATTACATAAAATAACTTCAAGGTCGTGTCAACATAAGGATTATAACCACAATATAATCTAATAGAACTTCAAAAGTAGTCAACAACTCATATAACTATCACTACAAGATCCGTCCTCCATTTAACGACCACGATTCGGAGTCTACCAACAGCTAGTTTCTAGATATGAAACGGTGCACATAATACAGTTATCTAACAATAGTCTCTTGGGTCATCATGACTCTGATTCATCTCATCTTTCTTTCTTCGTTTACATGTTCAACTAGCTAAGAGCATCAAGACTCATCGACCTTAGGTCCTAGGGTTCACCATGAATCATCATGCGTACTCACAATTAGCTATTTAGGATTACTAATCAAATCCTAACGACTCCACTTCGCAACCAGATGCTTAATATCGTTTCGATGGTTTATATAATAGGTCCATCGGTGTTACTTAGGGATATATGCTTCCTAATATTCTCTAGGGTATCCAAATAACGAGAGCATAGAATGACTTACTTGCGTATTTACAGCTAAGTTCGAGGGACACCAACTAATACCGTGTTTCTTAATATCATAAATATCCAACTTAGGACCTTTAGTAACGTTAGTCATTTAATGCATAATTCAATTCCTTAAACTTCTATCTGACCTAACATTTTAGGTGTAGTTTCCGAACACGAGTTCTCGTTATGCGAATTCCTCGATTCCAATATCCCCATATCTTGTTATACTAAAGATTCATCAATCTTGTTAAACTTAATCTCTAGAGTTGCCTACATGTCTCGAGGTTATCCATTGTTAAGTTACCTAAACACATTATTCATGCCTTAATAATCTAACCCCTATCGCCCATTTCCACGAGTTCATCCCTTAATTTCTATGTCACAATCTTACCATTGAGTGAACTTGAAACTCGTTAATATACACCTTATTAGGTTCAACGATGCTTAATTCCAATCAAGTAAGGATTCAATCGTACGAGTATATTGCCAACTTCTTAGATAGCCTATCGAGCCAATTTTAAGATGTGAGAAATGGATTCAAAGAAACCTCCAAGTCAACTTCCACTATCAGCACATGAGAATATATACTACTCTACATATTTAATAGTATGTTCTTATATCTTAAGCGAAGTTGTATGTCATTAAACTTTATACTTGAACCATAATTAGAAGAACGGTTTAACGGAATCAATAACTTCATAGCTATAAAATTGACAACATAATCACAGGTATAGGTATTCCAAAAATAAGGAGATAACTTTACCTCAACAATTATACCCGTGCTACGCATTTTATACATATGCATATCCAATAATACATACTATCCATCGAGTACCTGTGAAGATGCCAAAAATCTCTAACCGAGCCTTTTCGTTCGTCCTGCACAAATTCACTTCCCTAAAAGTCCTAATCCTAACTATCTATGTGTATAAACAGTCATTCACGGTTATATAACATGCACATGTATGAAGGAAGGAGTATAAAAGTATGGATGCATTATTGAGAGTACTAACGTGTCGCTGTGCATGACACATAATACATATAGTCCACAAAGGCACATAGTATTCAATTCTCAAAGCAATTAAAGCACATTAGCACACATTAACACATATAAACAAGACATTATAATTACCTTAGGGCTTCTACCCATGGTCCGAGAGTTGAACCCGACTAACGCCTAGTTACTAAACTAAGCTCTGATACCATTCTACTTATAAGGTGTCACGCCCCAACCCGGCCTATAAGGTTAGACTAGGGTGTGAACTAAACATTCAAGTCACGTCTCGTACTTAACTGTTTATAAAGATTTAACACTTATCGTTTTTATTCTAGACTCCAAATTTTTCCGAAAATCCGGCAGCATAACGGCTGTAATTGGACACTTTGGTTTGACCTAATTCTCTAAACGCCTCAATTATTACAATCATTAATCCAATTCCATTAAGGACTCCTATTTGACACCAACCGATTGGCTAACTAGTTTACCTTGAAAGTCTCGTTTGGTTAATAAGCCTAACATGATAACTATGTCCTGTTTATTTTTCAATTTCCTATCATGCAAGTACCTATTATCCTTTAGTTTGCAAATGAACACCTAAGTGAAATTAGATAGAATTAACTTAGTTGATTGTTCATCTAGTGGTTTGAATGCCTACGATAACTACTAATTAAGAAAACGAAAGCAAACAACCAAATAAAAGTTTGTCCGGTTATAGATAGTACAATCTCAGAATTAGACCCAAATTACAACGGGGTCATTTACATCAATAAACAACGAGCAACATAAAACAAATAGTCTTCAAGGAGGATAATTCACAAATAACCATAATCACGCAAGGCACACAAGACAGGCAATCACTGCAGGGGTTCATCGTTAGGCACACCATCCTCGGGTGCCTGTCCCTGTTCTTCTTCACCTGTGATGAAAAAGAGGGTGAGTCCTTATGAACTCAGCGAGGGGGAACGAGAAATATGTTTTGAAACTCGTTTTCCGGTTCAATTTATGAAAACTCTTTTTGAGAACATGTCACGTATTACAAATAATAAGGTACGCAATTATAAGAAACAAATCGAGTAACGGATATAAAGTAAGGGAACAGAAATGCCAGTCTTTCCTCCCCGAGGTTCTCAAGGAACCAAGCGAGAGTACTTACATATAAGCACAGGAACAAGAATACCAGTCTTTCCTCCCCGAGATTCTCTAGGAACCAAGCGAGAGTACTTATACACATTGTAAAAAGGATACGGTGAGCATTTGCTCTCAATGTCAATTTCGATTCATTTGGTGCGGCCGACTTCAATAATCCACTTATCGCTCCCAATTGGGTGTACTCCGGATGTACCCCGAAACCTACGACCCAACTCTCCGAGGGTGAAATGCCAAGCGAGAGAGGGAATTGGACCATGGTAGTCACGGTAACACCGGCAAGCCCGATGCCGCCCGGCGTGCGTGAAACACTACCATGCCGCACGAAAGGTTGCAACCTCGTATACAATGCCCATTTATGTCATTTAACATTTCACATTAGGAGGTCAACAAAGTAGGTTGCCTCCGAGCAAGTATATGATCACATTTTGACATATTGGCATATAAGGCATTGTAAGAACATATAATCATTTCATATATCCATTTGAAAGCAATTAAACTTTAATGGGCAGCCAAGTAATCATGTTCAAATAAACCATTTAATATCTTTTAACAATTCACATTAGAAGGACAACAAAGTAGGTTGTCTCCGAGCAATTTCAAGATCATATATTGCCAAGTAAACGAACGAGGCATGCTTGACATGAAATTTCACTTTGTAGAACACATAGAGCCATATGAACATTAAACGGGCAGCCATGTAACACATGTAAAATAGGCCATATAACTCATCAAGAAGTTCATATAATCAAGTGATACGAATTATTCGACATGCAACAACATTTACGTGGGTTCGGTAGCAAGACAAGCTTATTTGACAACATGCAATGGTAAAAACCATAATTGAAGTTATAACACATTTACGGGCAGCCCACACAACGTACAGTTTCCACACAATATCCAATGATTAACACTTAGTAAGACTACTTAGCCATTAGGGTTTCCGTTTCATGCATAATCATGTGTTCAAGCCCTAAGTCAACTCAACATCATTCCCGAGTCATACATCATTCAATTCAAACATCCTCAAGTACTCAAAACAGTCCACGCAATATTCCAACATCACAATTCTGAGCAATTAGTACCACAAGAGAGGTTACAATAGTTTTCCATGCATATAGCTAAGTGAAACACTCACTGCAATAGGCTGTATTCTCACAATAAATCGGGTAAGCAAACAATCTCCAAATTCAGTCAATAAGATGTCAAATTAAAGCTTAAGAAGTTAACTAAACTCAGAAACAAACCTTGCATCAATTGGAGTTGAGAATCATTAGTTATGGCCGAAACAGTGAGGTAGCACAAAACTGTCCAGATTTGTACACTTTTCATAAATTGACGTTTTTGAGGTCCTTAGAGTCAGTTTTAGCTTTGGTCCATTTCTGACAAAATTGTCCAGAACTGAAACATCTAGCAGCGCACCAATGTTCATGCATTTTGGGCAACATTTACTAAGTCAAATATGGTTCGTTCCACAAGGTCAGTGCATCTGCCAAAACCTGATTCATTTCTCCAGATTTCCAGATTTGGTCACATTTTAAAGGTTTTCCATTTTGGGGACCTTAGAGTCAAAATTAGCTTCGGCCTATTTCTGGGAAAAATGTTCAAAACTGTCCAAACTAGTCACCCACCAATTTTTCAAGCATTTTCAACATCATTTTCTTAGCTAAACATACCTCGAACAGACTGGTCAGAGAGCTGTCATCCACTTCGACTTCACCTAGCATCATTTTCAAGCCAAGATCTTGCCATGCATGGTTGTTTAAGATTATGAAAGACCATATAGCTCAAGTACAGAAGCAAATACACACATTTATGAGCATGCATGTGAAATTTCAAAGAGTTTTCAAAAGCTTTTAACCCTCACCTTTGCAATCAACCAAAAGATGCACAAAAACCTTGTTGAGGCTCAAATTTCTTCCTCTTCTTGCTTAGCCGAGTTTCCAACTTGGTTTTCTCTATTTTTCCTAGCCTAGTAAGCAATCTCTTAGTACATGCATGTAGTTAGGACTTGAAGAAAAGAAATGGAAGCTTAGTAACTCACCTAGGCCGAAAATGAAGCTTCAATGCACATGCATGAGTGATTTTTGCATCATAGCTTGTTCGGTTGAGGTCCTTTGCTTGTGGCTTGCTTGGTTTAGCTATGGTGTGAAGAAGAGAAGCTATGGAGATGAAGAACTCAGCCAAAACCGAAATGGAGAGAGAAAATGAGAGGGAGAGAGAGAAATGTGAGGAAAGTGAGAGAAATGAGAGAAAAATGAGGCTTTTTGCAATTTTTGTGCATGTGGTGAGCCTGGGGCTTCCAAATCTGAAGTTTTGTGTCTTGAAGGTGGAATTTGAAATGTTAGCATGGGCCATGAGTGGTTTGGTCGAAAATGAGAGGAAATTGAGGTGGTTTTGGGCAATTTTTTATGCATTGATAAGTGTTTTTGTGTCATGACTTGTCTAGAATTATTTTGAATTAAACATGCATGCAAAAATCTGATTTTGTGTCATCTTTTGAATTGTTTTAACATGTGTGTAAGAGAATGTTGGGTATTTAGGGATTTTAGGTAGAATAGAATATAGGGTATGTTTAGAGGTTGGTGAGATTTTGTCTTGTAGTGAGTTTAAAATATAATATTTAGGTGTTAGTGGATTTTGTAGAGATTTGAATTAGGATTATAATAATAGTTAGTGGATTGTGTAGGATTATTTTATTGTCTTGTGCTTTGTGTAGGATTCTTTCTTGATCAACGTGGTGGCACGGATTCCTAGGTCTAGGGCACGAATTACGAGGTAGACACGATCTACGAGGTAAGACACGAACTTCAAGACTAATGCACGTACTTCAAGACTAATGCACAGATTTCAATGCAAATGCACGCAATCCCTAGATAAATGTACGTAAACCAATACAAGGCACGTAATTCAAGACACGACTCTTAAACCTAGGTTAAAGCACGCAGTTCAAGGTTAATGCACACGAAACGAAGAGATACTCGCAAATCAAGGTCTCGCATGTAAATTAAGGTCATGGCATGTTTATCTAGGTATCGCACGTATATCGAGGATTAGGGCACACAATTTTAGGTTAAGGCACGTATAACGAGACATGCACGAAAACCAAGACATGGCATGTAATCTAGGGTCGGTCATACAGTTCTAGTTCTAAGGCACGCAAATCGAGGTAAGGCACGTTATTCGGGATCGGGCCTCACAATAGAGACCTGGTTAAATGCCCTACGCCCTTGGTTAGCGGGCCCTGCCTCCACGTGAAGCAAAGTTGTCCTGCCCAAGGTACCGTGGGATTTGATAATAGAAATGTGGTGGATAAAGTATCTTGTCAACCCTAACCGGAGCAAAAAAAATTGAAAAGGGGGGGGGGGGGGGGGGGCAACACGAGGACTTCCCAAGGGGTTACCCATCCTCGTACTATTCTCGCCGAAGCACGCTTAACTTCGAACTTCTGATGGGATCCGGTGCATTAGTACTGGTATGATCGCACCCATCATGTTTAGGGCACAAATCCTTTATGTGTTAACGGTTCACAGTCCCAGCCTAGAGTGATAGCCCATTCAGAAGGCCCAATGGGCTTAAAGACAACCCATCTGCTTCAACAACGCAGCATCCTCGCAAGATGAGATATCGACACGTTGTAGGGCCCTGTAACGCCCCGATCCCTCACGAGACCGGAGGCTCTAATGACCATGCTATTCTCAACCCAATACCAAGCCCGGTCACAAATTTTTTTCCGAATGGTTAAGTCCGGACCCGACACACGGACAGAGTCTCCCCTGTACCGTGGACATTCTAAAAACCTGTAAACACTCAAACAAAGTCCCAACAATACAATACAAGCTTTTCTTAATTAAACATCAAAGTTCTAAGGCCATCCGAGCCTTATAGTACACAATAGTTCCAAAACCACACAAGCATGCAAGTAACTTGTTTATAATATAGTCTAATAACCATGCCATTCTAGGATAACATTAAAACATACTTAGAGATAAAACATTCTACACTAAGCCATTCACTCCCAAGCATGCAAAGCAACTAGAAATAGAAATATAAGTTATTACAAGCCATAGAATTACCACTGCTACTACATTATCAGACTTCCAGTTTACATATTACTCAAATACATACATGAGCTTTAAGGCCCCAAAATAGATTATACATAGAACAACAAATTCTTCACATAGCAACCAAAAGCATATCCACCTCAGACAAATATCACACAGCAGCTAAGGCAACTCCACCAACTGTGCCACCTGAAACATGTTAGCGAGGTATGAGCAACCACTGTTGCCCAGTGAGGGATATAGTCCCGGGGCGTGCAATGCAACAGATAATACAGTTATACAACAATATCACTTAGACAATTTAAGAAGCAATGACAACATAAGTAACCACACATTTAAAAGGATACATTTCACACAATCCCCTATACACCAATCTTCACTGGTCTTCATTCACGATCCACGAACCACGAGCACGATCACGATAAGCCGGCATAACCCCAAACACTCTAGTGGGTGTACTCCGGATGTACCCCGATAATCCTACGACCCAACATCCCCTGGCAATCTCCGGACCAGGCGAATGAGGGAATAGGGCACGGAGTTTGAATATCCACCGGCAAGCCCTCTGCCGCCCAGCCGATATTCAACACATCCGCCCCTGACACTATGGTTGCGCAACCACTATGCAATGCACTTAACAATGGCAAGTTAATAGCAATAATATGAGCATTAACACATAGGAGGATCAACAAAGTAGGTTGACCTCGATGCAATTAGAATAGAAGCAATTATATAAGCTAATAAGCAGTTTACAAAGGAACATATACAAAATAAGCATAGAATCATACCAAAAGCTCCAAATCAACTTGGAACCACATATAAACACTTAAGGAGTCATGCCATTGTTTTAGAAGTGTGAGTCAACCGAAATTGCACATAAACCCCTTTGTTTTTCGAACTATTTCTCTTCCAAACCGAGGTTAATGATTTCACTTTCAAAGGACACTCTCCCACTCTTCTAACTAACCGCCAAGGTACCCTCTCAACCCTCTAACTCATTCAAATGCCCGCGATTACTCCGAAAGCCCCAAATTCCCTCTTATGGCTTTAAACTACACATACCTTATCCGGGCTTCAAACGAGGGTTATCAAAGCTTCTATAGCACCTAGGTAGCCTAAGAATACTAGAAGTGAAGCCCGAATCCACCCGGATTCGCATGAACCCCGAAAGCCCTTTATTATAGTCGACTATTTTACGTTTTATGCGATTCTAGAGCAATGTAAGTGCACGGGGCTATTAGACTACCTTCACTAACACCTAAGGCATCTATTAGAAGTATTGAATCAAGTTAAAACGCGCGATTACACCAAACCCTAGAAATCCCGTCACTATTCACCCCTACGAATCAACTATCGATTTCTACCGTTTAATACATGAAACAATAGCATAAATGTGGTCTCTACTACATGTATATAACATATATAAGCTTATTTGAGCATTGCAATAGCATTAGACAACATTTCCAATAAATCAAGAAAATAGCAACATTTGTAGAATGCACAAATAAGCATGAAAACCCTCACCTAAAGCGCGTAGGAGACCTAGAAGGCTTGCACACACCCTAAACTACTTGTCCAAGGCTTGGAGAGGCTTGGATTGGAGATTTGATGAGCAAAAGATCTCCTTCTTGGCTGCTAAGGGCTGTTCGGATTTTGAACAGTAATTCCTGCACTTTTTTTTTTTTTTTTTTTTGCTAAGTTATGAGCTTATATTGATATATAAGGTGTATGGTTGGGTGGGGTCAAGTTTGGGTGCTTAAGTGGTCAATTATAATGCGCGTAGTAAGCTTAAAACGAGCCTAAAGTGAAACATGTGAGCTAGCTAATTAAATCTCTAAGTTAGTTACGTAATACTATTCATTCAACTACAAAAATTATTTTCTAAACGAGCTCTCCTATCGCCTCTAGCTCAATTGCACATTTTTCCCACTACTTTAACAATTAATATGATTTAATAAAAATACTAATTAACTAATAGAATACAGTTTAAAAACGGAGTGAATAGTAACTTAAGAAAACAATTAATAAGGCATAGAAAGAGGTGCGCAAATAAAGGATGCAACAGTAATTGAATGCATGGCTAAATCTCGGGCGTCACAGGCCCTCTAATGTCCCATGAGTAAGGATGTCGTACTTTTAACATCTCACGACGTACGATCCGGGACTGAAAAATAGAGCAAAAGAAGAAAAGTGGCCCAAAACTGATGAAAACGTTCGATTTTGGGCTCAAATAGTTGGCACAACGAACAAACTGGCTGCCCCAGCCGTAGAGCTCTCAGAGAGCTTTGCAATGGTATGTTGTGCGTGGCGTAACTCCTTACGGATCAAAAGTTATAGGCACCAGAGCGACGGAGACCTGGTCACAAGCCCTACGCCCTCGGTTTGTGGGCCCAGCCTCCACGTGAAGCGAAGTTGTCTCGCCCAAGGTGCCGTGGGATTCGATAATAGAAATGTGGTAGATAAAGTACCTTGGCAACCCTAACCGGAGCAAAAAAAATTGAAAAGGGGGGTGCAACACGAGGACTTCCTAGGGGGTCACCCATCCTAGTACTATTCTCGCCCAAGCACGCTTAACTTCGAACTTCTGATGGGATCCGGTGCATTAGTACTGGTATGATCACACCCATCATGTTGAGGGCACAAATCCTTTATGTGTTAACTGTTCACAGTCCCAGCCTAGAGTGATAGCCCATTCAGAAGGCCAAATGGGCTTAACGACAACCCATCTGCTTCAACAACGCAGCATCCTCGCAAGACGAGATATCGACACATTGTAGGGCCCTCTAATGTCCCACGAGTAAGGATGTCGTACTTTTAACAGCTCACGATGTACGATCCGGGACTGAAAAATAGAGCAAAAGCAAGCTAGCTGCCCCCGTCGTAGAGATCTCAGAGAGCTTTGCAACGGTATGCTGTGCACCGCGTAACTCCTTACGAATCAAATGTTATGGGCACTGAGGCGACGGAGACCTGGTCACAAGCCCTATGCGCTCGGTTTGTGGGCCCAGCCTCCACGTGAAGCGTAGTTGTCTTGCCCAAGGTGCCGTGAGATTCGGTAATAGAAATGTGGTGGATAAAGTATCTTGGCAACCCTAACCGGGGCCAAAAAAATTGAAAAAGGGGGTGCGACACAAGGACTTCCCAGGGGGTCACCCATCCTAGTACTACTCTCTCCCAAGCACGCTTAACTTCGGAGTTCTGATGGGATCCGGTGCATTAGTGCTGGTATGATCGCACCTGTCACGTTGAGGCCACAATTCCTTTATGTGTTAACGGTTCACAGTCCCAGCCTAGAGAGATGGCCCGTTCAGAAGGCCCAATGGCTTAACGACAACCCATCCGCTTCAACAACGTAGCAACCTCGTAAGACATGATATCGACGCGTTGTAGGGCCCTATAATGTCCCGCGAGTAAGGTTGTTGTCCTTTTAACAGCTCACGACGTATGATCCGGGATGGAAAAACATAGCAAAAGAAGAACAGTGGCCCGAAACTAATGAAAACGTTCGATTTTGGGCCCCAAAAATGGGCACAGCGAGCAAGCTCGCTGCCCTATTCGTAGAGCTCTCGGAGAGCTTTGCAACGGTATGCTGTGCGGATAACTCCTTACGAATCAAATGTTATGAGCACCGAGACGACGGAGACCTAGTCACAAGCCCTACGCGCTCGGTTTGCGGGCTCAGCCTCCACGTGGAGCGAAGTTGTCTTGCCCAATGTGCCGTGGGATTCGATAATAGAAATGTGGTGGATAAAGTATCTTGGCAACCCTAACCGGAGGAAAAAAAATTGAAAAGGGGGGTGGAACACGAGGACCTCCCAGGGGGGCACTCATCCTTGTACTACTCTCGCCCAATCACGCTTAACTTCGGAGTTCTAATGTGATCCAGTGCATTAGTGCTGGTATGATCGCACCCATCAAGTTGAGGGCACAATTCCTTTATGTGTTAACGGTTCACAGTCCCAGCCTAGAGAGATAGCCCATTCAGAAGGCCCAATGGGCTTAACGACAACCCATCTACTTGAACAACACAGCATCCTCGCAAGATGTGATATCGACACATTGTAGGGCCCTCTAATTTCCCGCGGGTAAGGTTTTCATCCCTTTAACAGCTCACGACGTACGATCCGAGACAGAAAAAAAGAGCAAAAGAAGAAAAATGGCCCGAAACATATGAAAACGTTCGATTTTGGGCTCTAAAAAGGGGACAGTGAGCAAGTTGGATGCCCCCGTCGTAGAGCTCTCGGAGAGCTTTGCAACGGTATGTTGTGCGTCGCATAACTCCTTACGGACCAAAAGTTATGGGCACCGGAGTGACAGAGACTTAGTCACAAGCTCTACAGCCTCGGTTTGCGAGCCCAGCCTCCATGTGAAGCGAAGTTGTCTTGCCGCAGGTGCCGAGGGATCAGATAATAGAAATGTGGTGGATAAAGTATCTTGGCAATGCTAACCGGTGGAAAAAAAATTGAAAAGGGAGGCGCAACACGAGGACTTCCAAGGGGGTCATCCATCCTAGTACTACTTTCGCCCAAGCACGCTTAACTTTGGAGTTTTGATGGGATCCGGTGCATTAGTGCTGGTATGATAGCACCCGTCAAGTAGAGGGCACAATTCCTTTATGTGTTAACGGTTCACAGTCCCAGCCTAGAGAGATAGCCCATTCAGAAGGCCCAATGGGCTTAACGACAACCCATCTGCTTGAACAACGCAGCATCCTCGCAAGATGTGATATCGACACGTTGTAGGGCCCTCTAATGTCCCGCGGGTAAGGTTTTCATCCTTTTAACAGCTCACGACATACGATCCGAGACAGAAAAAAAGAGCAAAAGAAGAAAAGTGGCCCGAAACAGATGAAAACGTTCGATTTTGGGCTCTAAAAAGGGGACAGTGAGCAAGTTGGCTGCCCCCGTCGTAGAGCTCTCGGAGAGCTTTGCAACGGTATGCTGTGCGTGGCGTAACTCCTTACGGATCAAAAGTTATGGGCACCGGAGCGACGGAGACCTGGTCACAAGCCCTACGTCCTCGGTTTGCAGGGCCCAGCCTCCACGTGGGGCGAAGTTGTCTTGCCCAATGTGCCGTGGGATTCGATGATAGAAATGTGGTGGATAAAGTATCTTGGCAACCCTAACCGGAGCAAAAAAAATTGAAAAGGGGGGTACAAAACGAGGACATCCCAAGGGGTCATTCATCCTAGTACTACTCTCGCCCAAGCACGCTTAACTTCAGAGTTCTGATGGGATCCGGTGCATTAGTACTGGTATGATCGTACCCGTCAAGTTGAGGGCACAATTCCTTTATGTGTTAACGGTTCACAGTCCCACCCTAGAGAGATGGCCCATTCAGAAGGCCCAATGGGCTTAACGACAACCCATCCACTTCAACAACGCAGGATCCTTGCAAGACTTGATATCGACGCGTTGTAGGGCCCTCTATTGTCACACAAGTTAGGTTGTCATCCTTTTAACAGCTCACGACGTACGATCCGGGATGAAAAAATAGAGCAAAAGAAGAAAAGTGGCCCGAAACTAATGAAAACGTTCGATTTTGGAATCCAAAAACGGGCACAGAAAGCAAGCTAGCTGCCCCCGTCGTAGAGATCTCGGAGAGCTTTGCAACGGTATGCTGTGCACCGCGTAACTCCTTACGAATCAAAAGTTATGGGCACTGAGGCGACGGAGACCTGGTCACAAGCCCTACGCGCTCGGTTTGCGGGCCCAGCCTCCACGTGGTGCAAAGTTGTCTTGCCCAAGGTGCCGTGGGATTCGATAATAGAAATGTGGTGGATAAAGTATCTTGGCAACCCTAACGGGAGCAAAAAAAATTTAAAAGGGGGGTGCAACACGAGGACTTCCCAGGGGGTCACCCATCCTTGTATTACTCTCGCCCAAGCACGCTTAACTTCGGAGTTCTAATGTGATCCAGTGCATTAGTGCTGGTATGATCACACCCGTCAAGTTGAGGGCACAATTCCTTTGTGTGTTAATGGTTCACAGTCCCAGCCTAGAGAGATAGCCCATTCAGAAGGCCCAATGGGCTTAACGACAACCCATCTGCTTGAACAACGTAGCATCCTCGCAAGATGTGATATCGACATGTTGTAGGGCCCTCTAATGTCCCGCGGGTAAGGTTTTCATCCTTTTAACAGCTCACGACGTACGATCCGAGACAGAAAAAAAGAGCAAAAGAAGAAAAGTGGCCCGAAACAGATGAAAACGTTCAATTTTGGGCTCTAAAAAGGGCACACCGAGCAAGTTGGCTGCCCCCGTCGTACAGCTCTCGGAGACCTTTGCAACGGTATGGTGTGGGTGGCGTAACTCCTTACGGATCAAAAGTTATGGGCACCGGAGCGACGGAGACCTGGTCACAAGCCCTACGTCCTCGATTTGCGGGCCCAGCCTCCACGTGAGGCGAAGTTGTCTTGCCCAAGGTGCCGCGGGATTCGATAATAGAAATTTGGTGGATAAAGTATCTTGGCAACTCTAACCGGAGCAAAAAAAATTGAAAAGGGGGTGCAACACAAGGACTTCCCAAGGGGTCACCCATCATAGTATTACTCTCACCCAAGCACGCTTAACTTCGGAGTTCTGATGGGATCCAGTGCATTAGTGCTGGTATGATTGCACCCGTCATGTTGAGGGCACAATTCCTATATGTGTTAACGGTTCACAGACCCAGCCTAGAGTGATGGCCCATTCAGAAGGCCCAATGGGCTTAACGACAACCCATCCACTTCAACAATGCAAGATCCTGGTAAGACGTGATATCGACGTTTTGTAGGGTCCTCTAATGTCCCGTGAGAAAGGTTGTCGTCCTTTTAAAAGCTCACGACGTACGATCCGGGATGAAAAAATATAGCAAAAGAAGAAAAGTGGCCTGAAACTAATGAAAACGTTCGATTTTGGGCTCCAAAAATGGGCACAGAAAGCAAGCTAGCTGCCCCCGTCGTAGAGATCGCGGAGAGCTTTGCAACGGTATGCTGTGCACCGCGTAACTCCTTACGAATCAAATGTTATGGGCACCGAGGCGACGGAGACCTGGTCACAAGCCCTACGCACTCGGTTTGCGGGCCCAGCCTCCACGTGGAGCGGAGTTGTGAGGCCCGACCCCGATTTGCGTGTGAAACCTAGCTTCGTGTGCCCTAACCTAGATTTGCGTGCTACGACCTAGGTTTAAGAATTGTGTTCATTTTATGTGCCATGCATTGAATTACGTGCATTCGTTTGGGATTGCGTGCATTTACTTGAAAAACGTGCGTCCGTCTCGTAGTTCGTGTCCTACCTCGTAGTGCGTGCCCTAGACCTAGGAAAGCGTGCCTTCACGCTCATCAAGAAAGCATCTTTCACGAAGCACTAGACTATTAACAATCCTACAAAATACACTAAAAATATAATAATCCAAATTCCATTCACTAGAAGACAAAAAGGCACCAAACACTAGACATTCCTATTCTTTATTCTTTGTTCTTTTTGCATTTTCAACACACAACAATTAACACCCAAAAGATGACACAAATTCAGCCATTTTATTAGCCTTGGCCGACCATACCATGGTCTTGCACAAGGTTTGAGCAAAATTTCTTTATTCTAATGCATGCCAAGACAACTTATGACACAAAGGCATTAAAAATTGCTCAAAAATCCTTCCACTTGCACAAATTTTCGGCCACTTCATCCTTGCCCATCCTAGAAATTTCAAAATATCATATTGGAGACACAAATGCAGAATTTTTGAAGCCCAAGGCCGACATTCCCCTTGAAGATGCAAAAAAAGCTTCCTTGTTTGTCATTTTCTTCATTTCTTTCTTCACATTTCTCTTTCCTCTTCATTCTCTCTCTCCATTTTCGGTTCTTGGCTGAGTTTTCTACCTCCTTGGGTTGTCTTCATCACATCTTGGTTGAGCAAGGTCGAAGAGCAATCGAGAAATCCAAGCAAACAAGCTAGAGCTCGAAATTTCTCTTGCATGTGCATTTGAAGCTCCATTTCGGCCTAGGTGAGTTACTAAGCATCCATTTCTTTTCTTCAAGTTCTAATTACTTTCATGCACTAAGAGATTGCTTATTAAGCTAGGAAAAATAGAGAAAAGCTAGTAGGTTTTCGGCTAGGCAAAGGAAAGGAGAAGATTTGAGCTTCAACAAGGTTGTTGTGCATCTTTTGATTGATTGCAAAGGTGAGGGTTAAAAGCTTTTGAAAACTCTTTGAAATTTCACATGCATGTTCATAAATGTGTATATTTGCTTCTGTATTTGAGTTATGTGGTCGTCCATTAGCTTAAACAACCATGCATGGCAAGATCTTGGCTTGAAAATGATGCTAGGTGAAGTCGAAATGGATGACAGCTCTCTGACCAGTCTGTTCGAGGTATGTTTAGCTAAGCAAATGATGTTGAAAATGCTTGAACATTGGTGGGTAACTAGTTTGGACGGTTTTGAACATTTTTCCCAGAAATAGGCCGAAGCTAAGTTTGACTCTAAGGTCCTCAAAATGGCAAATCATTGAAATGTGACCATATCTGGAAATCTGGAAAAATGAATCAGGTTTTGGCAGATGCACTGACCTTGTGGAACGAACCATATTTGACTTAGTAAATGATGTCCAAAATTCATGAAATTTGGTGTGCTGCTATATTTTTCATTTATGGACAACTTTGTCAGAAATAGACCAAAGCTAAAAATGATTCTAAGGACCTCAAAAACGTCATTTTCTGAAAAGTGTGCAAATCTGGACAGTTTTGTGTTACCTCACTGTTTCGGTTATAACTAATGATTCTGAACTCCAATTGATGCAAGGCTTGTTTCTGATTTTAGTTAACTTCTTAAGCTTTAATTTGAAATCTTATTCACTGAATTTGGAGATTGTTTGTTTATCCGATTGATTATGAGAAAACAACCTATTGCAGTGAGTGTTCAACTTAGGTATGTGCTTGGAAAACTATTGTAACCTCTTTTGTTGCACTAGTTGCTTGGAATTGTGGTGTTGGAATATTATGTGGACTGTTTTAAGCACTTGAGGATGTATGAATTGAATGATGTATGACTTGGGAATGATGTTAAGTTGACTTAGGGTTTGATCGCACGATTATGCATGAAATGGAAACCCTAATGACTAAGTATTCTTGCTAAGTGTTAACCATTGGATATTGTGAGGAAACTGTACGTTGCGTGGGCTGCCCGTAAATGTTTTATAACTTTAAAAGTGATCTTGACCATTGCATGTTGACAAATAAGCTTTTCTCGCATTTGAACCCTTGTTGATATCACTGCATGTTGAGTAATCTTATCACTTGATTGCGTGGACTTTTAATGAGTTATATGGCCTGTTTTATATGTGTTACATGGCTGCCCGTTTAATTTCCATATAATTCTATATGCCTTTCAAGTGAAATTTCCTGTCTTATCATGTCCTGCCTGTTTATCTGTCAATGTGCAATCTTATGACTGTCTGAAGGCAACCTACTTTGTTGTCCTCCTTCTGTGATATATATTACCTGTCATAAATGTGCATTGCATACAAGGTTGCAACCTTCCTGTCGGCATGGTAGTGATCACGCACACCGGGCGGCATTGGGCTTGCCGGTGTTACCGGGACCTCCATGGTCCCATTCCCTCTCTCGCTTGGGGGCTAGACTTCCTCGGAGAGTTGGATCGTAGGATTTTGGGGTACATCCGGAGTACACCCACCTGGTGTGTTTTGGGGAATGATTTGAAGTCGTCCGCAACTTCTGATTCTGAAACTGATCTGAGAGCAAAAGCTTGCCGTATCCTTTTTACTACGTGTATAAGTACTCCCGCTTGGATCCTAGAGAACCTCGGGGAGGAAAGACCGGTATTCCTGTTTTGTACTTGTATTTCCGTACTTGTATTTCTGTACTCGTATTTATGTTATATTCATGTTGAGAAAGGGGTTTTCATAAGTTTAACCGGAAAATGAGTTTCAAAACTTATTTCTCGTTCCCCCTCTCTGAGTTCATAAGGACTCACCCTCTTTTATCATCTCAGGTGAAGAAGAACAGGTACAGGAACCCGAGGATAATGTACATAATGATGAACCCCTGCAGTGATTGCCTCTTATTGTTGTATGCTTGAACGTGACTACTTTTGTACCTTGTGCTGCTTGAAGACTATTTATCTTATGTTGTTGTTGTCGTTAATGTAAAAGACCCCCGTTGTAATTTGGGGTCTAATTTTGGATTGTACTTATTTTAATTAGACTGATACTAGACATGACACTACTATGATCGTTTTGCTTTTACTACCGCTAGTATCTATCACAGGTTATGATGCTTAGTTAAGGAATAGGTTAATGAACTTATCCAATCTCAGCAGGTACTCACTAATAAGCTAAGATCAACAGGTATATTTTGAAATGAGGATAAATGGACAAACGAGACATAGTATCATGTTAGGTTATAAATCAAACGGGACGTCAAATTAACCAATAGGCAATTCAATTGATGGAATAATAGTAATCTTAGCTGGAATTGAATTTGAGATGGTAAATTTTGAGGCTGTTAGAAAATTTAGGTCAAAACAAAGAGCTCAATTACAGCCGTCATGCTGTCGGATTTTCGGAAAAATTTGGAGTCTAGAATAAAACGTTAAGTGCTAAACCTCTTAGAATGATTAAGAATGTGAAAGGACTTGAATGTTTAGATCACGCCCTAGTCTAACCTTTATAGGCCGGGTTGGGGCGTGACAGAAGTTGTCTTGCCCAAGGTGCCGTGGGATTGGATAATAGAAATGTGGTGGGTGAAGTATCTTGGCAACCCTAACCGGAGAAAAAAAAATTGAAAATGGGGGTGCAACACGAGGACTAACCAGGGGGTCACCCATCCTAGTACTACTCTCGCCCAAGCACGCTTAACTTCGGAGTTCTGATGGGATCCGGTGCATTAGTGCTGGTATGATCACACCCGTCATGTTTAGGGCACAATTCCTTAATGTGTTAACGGTTCAAAGTCCCAACCTAGAGAGATGGCCAATTCAGAGGGCCCAATGGGCTTAACGACAACCCATCCGCTTTGACAGCGCAACATTCTCGCAAGACGTGATGTCGACACGTTGTAGGGCCGTCTAATGCCTAGCGAGTAAGGTTGTCGTCCTTTTAACATCTCACGACATGTGATCCGGGACGGAGAAACAAAGCAAAAGAAGAAAAGTAGCTCGAAACTGATGAAAACGTTCAATTTTGGGCTCTAAAAAGGGCATAGCGACCAAGCTTTCTGCCCCCGTTATAGAGCTCTCGGAGAGCTTTGCAACGGTATGCTGTGCGTGGCGTAACTCCTTACGGATCAAAAGTTATGGGCACTGGAGCGACGGAGACCTGGTCACAAGCCCTACACCGCCGGTTAGCGGGCCTAGCCACCACGTGAAGCGAAGTTGTCTTGCCCAAGGTGCCGTGGGATTCGATAATAGAAATGTGGTTGATAAAGTATCTTGGCAACCCTAACCGGAGCAAAAAAAATTGAAAAATGGGGTACAACACGGGGACTTCCCAGGGGGGCATCCATCCTAGTACTACTCTACCCCAAGCACACTTAACTTCGGAGTTCTGATGGGATCCAGTGCATTAGTACTACTATGATCGCACCCGTCCTGTTGAGGGCACAATTTCTTTATGTGTTAACGGTTCACAGTCCTAGCCTAGAGAGATGGCCCATTCTAAAGGCCCAATGGGCTTAACGACATTCCATCCGCTTCAACAACGCAGCATCCTCGCAAGACGTGATATTGATGCGTTGTAGGGCCCTCTAATGTCCAGCGAGTAAGGTTGTCATTCTTTTAACAACTCACAACTTACGATCCAGGACGGAAAAATAGAGCAAAAGAAGAGAAGTGGCCAGAAACTGATGACAACATTCGATTTTGGGCTCCAAAAATGGGCACAGCAAGCAAGCTAGCTGCCCCCGTCGTAGAGATCAAGGAGATCTTTGCAACGGTATGCTGTGCGCCGCGTAACTCCTTACGAATCAAATGTTATGGGCACCGGAGTGACAGAGACCTGGTCACAAGCCCTACGCGCTCAGTTTACGGGCCCAGCCTCCACGTTAAGCGAAGTTGTCTTGCCCAAGGTGCCGTGGGATTTGGTAATAGAAATATGGTGGATAAAGTATCTTGGCAACCCTAACCGGAGCAAAAAAAAAATTGAAAAGGGGCGTGCAACACAAGGACTTCCCAGGGGGTTACCCATCCTTGTACTACTCTCGCCCAAGCACGCTTAACTTCGGAGTTCTAATGTGATCCAGTGCATTAGTGCTGGTATGATCGCACCCGTCATGTTGAGGGCACAATTCCTTTATGTGTTAACGGTTCACTGTCCCAGCCTAGAGAGATAGCCCATTCAGAAGGCCTAATGGGCTTAACGGCAACCCATCCGCTTTGACAGCGCAGCATCCTCGCAAGTCCTGATATCGACACGTTGTAGGGCCCTCTAATGTCCAGCGAGTAAGGTTGTCGTCCTTTTAACATATCACGACATGTGATCTGTGACGGAAAAACATAGCAAAAGAAGAAAAGTGGCCCGAAACTGATGAAAACGTTCAATTTTGGGCTCTAAAAATGGGCACAGCGACGAAGCTGGTTGCCCCCGTTATAGAGCACTCGGAGAGCTTTGCATCGGTATGCTGTACGCCGCGTAACTCCATACGGATCAAAAGTTATGGGCACTGGAGCGACGGAGACCTGGTCACAAGCCCTACACCGCCGGTTAGCGGGCCTAGCCTCCACGTGAAGCGAAGTTGTCTTGCCCAAGGTGCCGTGGGCTTCGATAATAGAAATGTGGTTGATAAAGTATCTTGGCAACCGTAACCGGAGCAAAAAAAATTGAAAAGTGGGGTGCAACACGGGGACTTCCCAGGGGGGCATCAATCCTAGTACTACTCTAGCCCAAGCACACTTAACTTCGGAGTTCTGATGGGATCCGGTGCATTAGTACTGCTATGATTGCACCCATCATGTTCAGGGCACAATTTCTTTATGTGTTAACGGTTCACAGTCCCAGCCTAGAGAAATGGCCCATTCTGTAGGCCCAATGGGCTTAACGACATTCCATCTGCTTCAACAACGCAGCATCCTCGTAAGACGTGATATCGACGCGTTGTAGGGCACTCTAATGTCCCGCGAGTAAGGTTGTTGTTCTTTTAACATCTCACAACTTACGATCCAGGACGGAAAAATAGAGCAAAAGAAGAGAAGTGGCCCGAAACTGATGACAACATTCGATTTTGGGCTCCCAAAATGGGCACAGCAAGCAAGCTAACTGCCCCCGTCGTAGAGATCAAGGAGAGCTTTGCAACGGTATGCTGTGCGCCACGTAACTCCTTACGAATCAAATGTTATGGCACCGGAGTGATAGAGACCTGGTCACAAGCCCTACACGCTCAGTTTGCGGGCCCAGCCTCCACGTGAAGCGAAGTTGTCTTGCCCAAGGTGCCGTGGGATTCGATAATAGAAATGTGGGGGATAAAGTATCTTGGCAACCCTAACCAGAGCAAAAAAAATTGAAAAAGGGAGGGCAACACGAGGACTTCACAAGGGGTTACCCATCCTTGTACTGCTCTCGCCCAAGCACGCTTAACTTCAGAGTTCTAATGTGATCCAATGCATTGGTGCTGGTATGATCGCACCCTTCATGTTGAGGGCACAATTCCTTTATGTGTTAACGGTTCACAGTCCCAACCTAGAGAGATAGCCCATTCATAAGGCCTAATGGGCTTAACGACAACCCATCCGCTTTGACAGCGCAGCATCCTCGCAAGACGTGATGTCGACACGTTGTAGGGCCCTCTAATGTCCAGCGAGTAAGGTTGTCGTCCTTTTAACATCTCACGACATGTGATCCGGGACGGAAAAACAGAGCAAAGGAAGAAAAGCGGCCCGAAACTAATGAAAATGTTTGATTTTGGGCTCTAAAAATGGTCACAGCGACCAAGCTGGCTGCCCCCGTTATAGAGCTCTCGGAGAGCTTTGCAACGGTATGCTGTGCGCCGCGTAACTCCTTACGGATCAAAAGTTATGGGCACTGGAGTGATGGTGACCTGATCACAAGGCCTACACCACCAGTTAGCGGGCCTAGCCTCCACGTGAAGCGAAGTTGTCTTGCCCAAGGTGCCGTGGGATTCGATAATAGAAATGTGGTTGATAAAGTATCTTGGCAACCCTAATCGGAGAAAAAAAAATTGAAAAGTGGTGTGCAACACGGGGACTTCCCAGGGGGGCATCCATCCTAGTACTACTCTACCCCAAGCACACTTAACTTCGGAGTTCTGATGGGATCCAGTGCATTAGTACTGCTATGATCGCACCCGTCATGTTGAGGGCACAATTTCTTTATGTGTTAACGGTTCACAGTCCCAGCCTAGAGAGATAGCCCATTCAGAAGGCCTAATGGGCTTAACGACAACCCATCCGCTTTGACAGTGCAGTATCCTCGCAAGTCGTGATATCGACACGTTGTAGGGCCCTCTAATGTCTAGCGAGTAAGGTTGTCGTCCTTTTAACATCTCACGACATGTGATTTGGGATGGAAAAACAGAGCAAAAGAAGAAAAGTGGCCCGAAACTGATGAAAACGTTCAATTTTGGGCTCTAAAAATGGGCACAGTGACCAAGCTGGCTGTCCCGTTATAAAGCTCTCGAAGAGCTTTGCATCGGTATGCTGTGCGACCCGTAACTCCTTACGAATCAAAAGTTATGAGAACTGGAGCGACGGAGACCTGGTCACAAGCCCTACACCGCCGGTTAGCGGGCCTAGCCTCCACGTGAACCGAAGATGTCTTGCCCAAGGTGCCGTGGGATTCGATAATAGAAATGTGGCTGATAAAGTATCTTGGCAACCCTGACCGGAGCAAAAAAAATTGAAAAGTGGGGTGCAACAAGGGGACTTCCCAAGGGGGCATCCATCCTAGTACAACTCTAGCCCAAGCACACTTAACTTCGGAGTTCTGATGGGATCCGGTGCATTAGTACTGCTATGATTGCACCCATCATGTTGAGGGCACAATTTCTTTATGTGTTAACGGTTCACAGTCCCAGCCTAGAGAGATGGCCCATTCTAAAGGCCCAATGGGCTTAACGACATTCCATCTACTTCAACAACGCAGCATCCTCGCAAGACGTGATATCGACACGTTGTAGGGCCCTCTAATGTCCCACAATTAAGGTTGTCATTCTTTTAACAACTCACAACTTACGATCCGGGACGGAAAAATAGAGCAAAAGAAGAGAAGTGGCCCGAAACTGATGACAACATTCGATTTTGGGCTCCAAAAATGGGCACAGCAAGCAAGATAACTGCCCCCGTCGTAGAGATCAAGGAGAGCTTTGCAACGGTATGCTGTGCGCCGCGTAACTCCTTACGAATCAAATGTTATGGGCACCGGAGTGACAGAGACCTGGTCACTAGCCCTACACACTCAGTTTGCAGGCCCAGCCTCCACGTGAAGCGAAGTTGTCATTCCCAAGGTGCCGTGGGATTCGATAATAGAAATGTGGGGGATAAAGTATCTTGGCAACCCTAACCGGAGCAAAAAAAATTGAAAAGGGGGGTGCAACACGAGGACTTCCCAGGGGCTCACCCATCCTTGTACTACTCTCGCCCAAGCACGCTTAACTTCGGAGTTCTAATGTGATCCAATGCATTGGTGCTGGTATGATCTCACCTGTCATGTTGAGGGCACAATTCCTTTATGTGTTAACGGTTCACAGTCCCAACCTAGAGAGATAGCCCATTCAGAAGGCCTAATGGGCTTAACGACAACCCATCCGCTTTGACAGCGCAGCATCCTCGCAAGACGTGATGTCGACACGTTGTAGGGCCCTCTAATGTCCAGCGAGTAAGGTTTTCGTCCTTTTAACATCTCACGACATGTGATCCGGGATGGAAAAACAGAGCAAAAGAAGAAAAGTGGCCCGAAACTGATGAAAATGTTTGATTTTGGGCTCTAAAAATGGGCACAGCGACCAAGCTAGCTGCCCCCGTTATAGAGCTCTCGGAGAGCTTTGCAACGGTATGCTGTGCGCCGCGTAACTCCTTACGGATCAAAAGTTATGGGCACTGGAGCGACGGAGACCTGGTCACAAGCCCTACACCGCCGGTTAGCGGGCCTAGCCTCCACGTGAAGCGAAGTTGTCTTGCCCAAGGTGCCGTGGGGTTCGATAAGAGAAATGTGGTTGATAAAGTATCTTGGCAACCGTAACCGGAGCAAAAAAAATTGAAAAGTGGGGTGCAACACGGGGACTTCCCAGGGGGGCATCAATCCTAGTACTACTCTAGCCCAAGCACACTTAACTTCGGAGTTCTGATGGGATCCGGTGCATTAGTACTGCTATGATTGCACCCATCATGTTGATGGCACAATTTCTTTATGTGTTAACGATTCACAGTCCCAGCCTAGAGAGATAGCCCATTTTGAAGGCCCAATGGGCATAACGACATTCCTTCTGCTTCAACAATGCAGCATCCTCGCAAGACGTGATATTGATGTGTTGTAGGGCCCTCTAATGTCCAGCGAGTAAGGTTGTCATTCTTTTAACAACTCACAACTTACGATCCAGGACGGAAAAATAGAGCAAAAGAAGAGAAGTGGCCCGAAACTGATGACAACATTCGATTTTGGGCTCCAAAAATGGGCACAGCAAGCAAGCTAGCTGCCCCCGTCGTAGAGATCAAGGAGAGCTTTGCAACGGTATGCTGTACGCCGCGTAACTCCTTACGAATAAATGTTATGGGCACCGGAGTGACAGAGACCTGGTCACAAGCCCTACACGCTCAGTTTGCGGGCCCAGCCTCCACGTGAAGCGAAGTTGTCTTGCCCAATGTGCCGTGGGATTCGATAATAGAAATGTGGGGGATAAAGTATCTTGGCAACCCTAACCGGAGCAAAAAAAATTGAAAAGGGGGTGTAACACGAGGACTTCCCAGGGGCTCACCCATCCTTGTACTGCTCTCGCCCAAGCACGCTTAACTTCGGAGTTCTAATGTGATCCAATGCATTGGTGCTGGTATGATCTCACCTGTCATGTTGAGGGCACAATTCCTTTATGTGTTAACGGTTCACAGTCCCAACCTAGAGAGATAGCCCATTCAGAAGGCCTAATGGGCTTAACGACAACCCATCCGCTTTGACAGCGCAGCATCCTCGCAAGACGTGATGTCGACACGTTGTAGGGCCCTCTAATGTCCAGCGAGTAAGGTTTTCGTCCTTTTAACATCTCACGACATGTGATCCGGGATGGAAAAACAGAGCAAAAGAAGAAAAGTGGCCCGAAACTGATGAAAATGTTTGATTTTGGGCTCTAAAAATGGGCACAGCGACCAAGCTAGCTGCCCCCGTTATAGAGCTCTCGGAGAGCTTTGCAACGGTATGCTGTGCGCCGCGTAACTCCTTACGGATCAAAAGTTATGGGCACTGGAGCGACGGAGACCTGGTCACAAGCCCTACACCGCCGGTTAGCGAGCCTAGCCTCCACGTGAAGCAAAGTTGTCTTGCCCATGGTGCCGTGGGATTCGATAATAGAAATGTGCTTGATAAAGTATCTTGGCAACCCTAACCGGAGCAAAAAAAATTGAAAAGTGGGGTGCAACACGGGGACTTCCCATGGGGGCATCCATCCTAGTACTACTCTTGCCCAAGCACACTTAACTTCGGAGTTCTGATGGGATCCGGTGCATTAGTACTGCTATGATTGCACCCATCATGTTGAGGGCACAATTTCTTTATGTGTTAACGATTCACAGTCCCAGCCTAGAGAGATAGCCCATTTTGAAGGCCCAATGGGCATAACGACATTCCTTCTGCTTCAACAATGCAGCATCCTCGCAAGACGTGATATCGACACGTCGTAGGGCCCTCTAATGTCCTGCGAGTAAGGTTGTCGTTCTTTTAACATCTCACAACTTACGATCTAGGACGGAAAAATAGAGCAAAAGAAGAGAAGTGGCCCGAAACTAATGACAACATTCGATTTTGGGCTCCAAAAATGGGCACAGCAAGCAAGCTAACTGCCCCCGTCGTAGAGCTCTCGGAGAGCTTTCCAACAGTATGCTGTGCGCCGCGTAACTACTTACAGATCAAAAGTTATGGGCGCTGGAGCGACTGAGACCTGCTCACAAGCCCTACGCCCTCGGTTTGCGGGCCCGACCTCCATGTGAAGCGAAGTTATCTTGTCCAAGGTGCCGTGGGATTCGATAATAGAAATGTGGGGGATAAAGTATCTTGGCAACAATAACCGGAGCAAAAAAATTTGAAAAGGGGGTGCAACACGAGGATTTCCCATGGGGTCACCCATCCTAGTGCTACTCTCGCCCAAGCACGCTTAACTTCGGAGTTCTGATGGGATCCGGGGCATTAGTGCTGGTATGATCGCACCCGTCATGTTGAGGGCACAATTCCTTTATGTGTTAACGGTTCACCGACCCAGCCGAGAGAGATGGCCCATTCAGAAGGCCTAATGGGCTTAACGACAACCCATCCGCTTTGACAGTGCAGTATCCTCGCAAGTCGTGATATCGACACGTTGTAGGGCCCTCTAATGTCTAGCGAGTAAGGTTGTCGTCCTTTTAACATCTCACGACATGTGATTTGGGATGGAAAAACAGAGCAAAAGAAGAAAAGTGGCCCGAAACTGATGAAAACGTTCAATTTTGGGCTCTAAAAATGGGCACAGTGACCAAGCTAGCTACCCCCGTTATCGAGCTCTCGAAGAGGTTTGCATCGGTATGCTGTGCACCGCGTAACTCCTTACGAATCAAAAGTTATGAGAACTGGAGCGACGGAGACCTGGTCACAAGCCCTACACCGCCGGTTAGCGGGCCTAGCCTCCACGTGAACCGAAGATGTCTTGCCCAAGGTGCCGTGGGATTCGATAATAGAAATGTGGCTGATAAAGTATCTTGGCAACCCTAACCGGAGCAAAAAAAATTGAAAAGTGGGGTGCAACACGGGGACTTCCCAGGGCGGCATCAATCCTAGTACTACTCTAGCCCAAGCACACTTAACTTCGGAGTTCTAATGGGATCCGGTGCATTAGTACTGCTATGATTGCACCCATCATGTTGAGGGCACAATTTCTTTATGTGTTAATGGTTCACAGTCCTAGCCTAGAGAGATGGCCCATTCTAAAGGCCCAATGGGCTTAACGACATTCCATCCGCTTCAACAACGCAGCATCCTCGCAAGACGTGATATCGACACGTTGTAGGGCCCTCTAATGTCCCACAATTAAGGTTGTCATTCTTTTAACAACTCACAACTTACGATCCAGGACGGAAAAATAGAGCAAAAGAAGAGAAGTGGCCAGAAACTGATGACAACATTCGATTTTGGGCTCCAAAAATGGGCACAGCAAGCAAGCTAGCTGCCCCCGTCGTAGAGATCAAGGAGATCTTTGCAACGGTATGCTGTGCGCCGCGTAACTCCTTACGAATCAAATGTTATGGGCACCGGAGTGACAGAGACCTGGTCACAAGCCCTACACGCTCAGTTTGCGGGCCCAGCCTCCACGTGAAGCGAAGTTGTCTTGCCCAATGTGCCGTGGGATTCGATAATAGAAATGTGGGGGATAAAGTATCTTGGCAACCCTAACCGGAGCAAAAAAAATTGAAAATGGGGGTGCAACACGAGGACTTCCCAGGGGCTCACCCATCCTTGTACTGCTCTCGCCCAAGCACGCTTAACTTCAGAGTTCTAATGTGATCCAATGCATTGGTGCTGGTATGATCGCACCCTTCATGTTGAGGGCACAATTCCTTTATGTGTTAACGGTTCACAGTCCCAACCTAGAGAGATAGCCCATTCATAAGGCCTAATGGGCTTAACGACAACCCATCCGCTTTGACAGCGCAGCATCCTCGCAAGACGTGATGTCGACACGTTGTAGGGCCCTCTAATGTCCAGCGAGTAAGGTTTTCGTCCTTTTAACATCTCACGACATGTGATCCGGGATGGAAAAATAGAGCAAAAGATGAAAAGTGGCCCGAAACTGATGAAAATGTTCGATTTTGGGTGCCTAAAAGGGCACAGCGAGCAAACTGGCAGCCCCCGTTATAGAGCTCTTGGAGAGCTTTGAAACGGTATGTTGTGCGCTGTGTCACTCCATACGGATCAAAAGTTATTGGCATCGGAGAGACGGAGACCTGGTCACAAGCCCTACACCGCCGGTTAGCGAGCCTAGCCTCCACGTGAAGCAAAGTTGTCTTGCCCATGGTGCCGTGGGATTCGATAATAGAAATGTGCTTGATAAAGTATCTTGGCAACCCTAACCGGAGCAAAAAAAATTGAAAAGTGAGGTGCAACAAGGGGACTTCCCATGGGGGCATCCATCCTAGTCCTACTCTTGCCCAAGCACACTTAACTTCGGAGTTCTGATGGGATCCGGTGCATTAGTACTGCTATGATTGCACCCGTCATGTTGAGGGCACAATTTCTTTATGTGTTAACGGTTCACAGTCCCAGCTTAGAGAGATGGCCCATTTTGAAGGCCCAATGGGCTTAACGACATTCCATCCGCTTCAACAACGCAGCATCCTCGGAAGACGTGATATCAATGCATTGTAGGGCCCTCTAATGTCCCGCGAGTATGGTTGTCGTTCTTTTAACATCTCACAACTTACGATCCAGGACGAAAAAATAGAGCAAAAGAAGAGAAGTGGCCCGAAACTGATGACAACATTCGATTTTGGGCTCCAAAAATGGGCACAGCAAGCAAGCTAGCTACCCCCGTCATAGAGATCAAGGAGAGCTTTGCAATAGTATGCTGTGCGCCGCGTAACTCCTTACGAATCAAATGTTATGGTCACCGGAGCGACAAAGACATGGTCACAAGCCCTACGCGTTCAGTTTGCGGGCCTAGCCTCCACGTGAAGCGAATTTGACTTGCCTAAGGTGCCGTGGGATTCAATAATAGAAATGTGGTGGATAAAGTATCTTGGCAACCCTAACCGGAGCAAAAAAAAAATTGAAAAGGGGGGTGCAACACGAGGACTTCCCAGGGGGTCACCCATCCTAGTACTACTCTCGCCCAAGCACACTTAACTCCGGAGTTCTGATGTGATCCAGTGCATTAGTGCTGGTATGATCGCACCCATCATGTTGAGGGCACAATTCATTTATGTGTTAACAGTTCACAGTCCCAGCCTAGAGAGATAGCCCATTCAGACGGCCTAATGGGCTTAACGACAACCCATCCGCTTTCACAACGCAGCATCTTCAGAAGACGTGATATCGACACGTTGTAGGGCCCTCTAATGTCTCGTGAGTAAGGTAGTCGTCCATTTGGGCTCCAAAAATGGGTACATCGAGCAACCGTACTGCCCCCGTTGTAGAGATCTCAGAGAGCTTTGCAATGGTATGCTGTGCGTCGCATAACTACTTACAGATTAAGAGTTATGGGCACTTGAGAAACGGAGACCTGGTTACAAGCCCTACGCTCCCGGTTAGCTGGCCCAGCCTCCACGTGAAGCGAAGTTTTCTTGCCCAAGGTGGCGTGGGATTCGATAATAGAAATGTGGTTGATAAAGTATCTTGGCAACCCTAACCGGAGCAAAAAAAATTGAAAAAGGGGGGTGCAACACAAGGACTTCCCAAGGGGTCACCCATCCTAGTACTACTCTCGCCCAAGCACGCTTAACTTCGGAGTTCTTGTGAAACCCCACTTTTCTGCTCTAACTTGATTTACGTGCTTTGTCTCGTTTTGCGTGCATATGACTTGTTTATGTGCTATAGGGCCTAGAATGTTATAATTTTGATGTCAATACTCCTAATACGTGCTAAATGTGCATTCATGAAATTTTCATAAAAAACGGGATCAGAAATTTTATCGTCGATTTTCAGTGAATAGTGTTTTCGAAACACGTCCGCTATAATTTTGAAACTGGTCTTTTTAACCCTTCTAGACCTAGTCCACGGACTTTAATAGACTTGTGTTTGATGAAAACGGTTTTAAAATCGGCTTAAGAATTTATTAGGGTTTTTACACCGACTTTTGCGAAAATCGAGTTTTAAGCCGACTCGGGTGAAATTGTTTGATTGTAAAACTTCTTGTCACCTAAAAATAATTTACTTGAGCTAGCTTGGGTGTTGAATAAATGTTTTGAACTTTGGTGATCAAGAAAATGCATTTAAAGTCAAGAAAACACTAAAAATAATTAGTTTCCACTTTGACTTTCTTTTATTTATTTGACCTTTGCTTAATATATGATCAACACACATTAAAAACAAAGCAAAACACCACCAAAAACACACACAAAACCGTGGCTCCTTGGAGGAGAAAGATAAAGGCATTTTCAAAGCATTTTTCTCACAGATTTTGCGTTTCAAAGCCGAATTGAGTGATTCAAAGCTTGAAATTGATTGTTTGGCATCCATTCTACACATTTCTTGCATCAAAACACATCAAAGGTGAGAGAAAAATTCTAGATCTCAAAATGTCATTTTTGTGTTTTTGCGTATAAATGAAGATTGAACCGTTAGAATTGAAATCTGATGTTAGATTATTGCTCCTTGCATGCTAGGGATCATTATATACTAATACTACGAGTTTCTGTCGGATATAGCATAATTTTTATTTTCCGGGTATTTAATTTTGAATAAAATGTTCAAAGTTGATTTAATTGAGTTGTGTTGATCGAAATCGATTGCCGTCGATTTCTAAATACTTGATAATTACGTATTAGCGCTGTTGTAATGCCGAATTTTCGAGTACGTTGGGTGTGTGAGAATCCGGAAAATCCAGCCATGACGTCATAGGGTTTTAGGGTTATCGGGCATGATTTGGAGGTGTTATGGTGGATTTCCGAGAGGGCTAATGTAGTAGGTTGAATGGGTGAGTGATAGGAACTGATTTGGCAATGTTTGGATTAGTAGATTGTAAGTTATGAATTTTAGAAGTTTAGGTTGTCATTCTTTAATTTCTTGAACGATGCCTTAGATGGTTGGGTAGTGTTTGAGTGATTGAATTGTGAGTTGTTGATCGGTAAACTAAGGTTTGATTGTGTGTTTAATGCATGTCCGGTTAGATGGCCTACTTTGTCATCTAACTACGTTATTTGTTGTTTAATTGATTATTGATGTTATTGATAATGATGATATGATTATTGATGATGATAAAATGATATTGATTGATTATTATTGAATGCGGGAATCGGGCACTCTTGTTGCTGATCTCCCAATTGATTGATCGATTTATGCTTGCATGATGATTGATGAATATGGAGCCTTGGTATGTGTGTGCCACCTCTCGGGCAGCGTCGGGCTGTCGGGTTGAAACCGGCATGACTGCCATAGGCTACCCCCAGCTCGCATGACGGAGATGTCATGGAGGGAAGGGGCTAGTGAGGTACCTCGGGTGCGTGAGTAATGGGGAGTTATAAGAAGAACGGTTGAGATCGTGATGGCGTTTGGAGCTACACCAAATAGAGTATCCTTCATTGAATGGTCATATAGTTATGTGATGATAGCATTATTTATGTTGTTATGTGATGATAGCATTATTATTGTTGTTGTGTGTTTACTTGCTCAAAGGACTAAATCCAAGGAGCGTAGTGAATACTGTCGGGGTCTATCGGATCCTCACTGGGCTTATGTATATAAGCTCATTCTCTATTAATGCATGCTTCCAGGTGTTGCAGAGCCGGATTACGGGTATGTGCCTCCTGAAGAGGAGAATGTGGAAAATGTGCTTTAGGTGGACGAGTCATATGTTCCCGAGTCTTATCCATGATTATATGTTGTTTAATGTCATGTATATTAGTTTAATAGACTTTTATATGCTTTGTGGTTCTTATTGTAATAGATGTTGGAAGATGATGATCCAAATGGTGTTAACTTAGTGGCTTTCTTTTGTCTATGGTTAAGTTGTAAATAAGTCTCAACTTATTTTTGAAATGTATGATAAGGTCGAGGTATTGTATGTTATGTTGGAACGGAGGCGCATAACTATGAATGAGTTGATGAAAGAATATTTAATGTATGAAATAGTTGCGTTGTATGTTGTTGATTTAATTGTGGAGTTGGTTGGTGATTTGTGGAGTTTGATGTATGTTGTTTTTAAGGGTTGGTTTAGAGCCCTGATGTTCATGTTACTGTCGTTATGCTGCCGAAATTCCGTTGCGTCCTGACTGATTGTAAGAGGGGTCGAGTTGGGGCGTGACAGTTTAAGTGGTATCAGAGCGCATGTTAGCTGTCAGCCGGGGTATCCTCGGAATGTGGGTAGTGGTCTAAGCATGCAAGTATGTATTAAGTGAAAGAAAAAGTGAAACATTTGTTAATATGTTTATGTGATTAATTTACTTATGTGTCTAACATTCTATGTGACAAATATGCCTTGTGTGTTAAGTGAACTAATGTGGTCAATATGTTTTATGTGATAACGTGTTATACGTACTCAATGTGTTGTAATTAATGTGCATTATGTGATTAATGTGTATTATGTGACAATTGTGTTTTATGTGATTTTGTGCCTTGTGTGAAGTTAGTTGTTTATGTGCTTTTAATTGTTTATAACTAGCTTATGTGAAACAACGTGCTTTAGGTGGTCAATATACTTTAAGTGACCAATGTGAGTTACGTGATCAACTTGTCTTATGTGAAGTTTGTTGCTTATGTGACTTTAATTCTTTATAACTTATTTCTGTGATATAACCTATTTATGTGATGTTGGCTTCTTATATGTTGAATTGTGTGTTATGTGATAATGTTGCATTGTATGATAATTGTGCATTACGTTGTACTTGTCTTTCATATGATATAGTTGCATACATGTTTTAACTCGTGAGTGACCTTTTAATGTCTAGGGTGGTTGTAAGAGTTTTCGGAAATAGAGATAGGCCATGATTTTGAATTATTATTATTCAAGAAGTTTATCAGTTAGATTTTAATTGTTATGTTTATGGATTTTAGTTTCGGCTTAGTGGATTGATCTTGATGTTCCTTTAGTGAGAATGAAGTTGTTCGAGGAAATAGCAATGTATCTTGATGATTATAATTACTTTTGTTGCCATGTTTAACTTATTATTACTTGGAGATGAATTATAAGTTGAGGTTTCCGTGAGGTTATCATTAGACACTTTTGGAGTCTTAACTCAGACTATACTTTCTTGAGGCTATTAGAGAATGAATTTATTTGAGGAATTAGTGATGTATATTTGTGAATGGAATGAAGTGTGGTATAACATGTGAATATTTCTACTATTTGGGATTGCTATATTATTAATGGGTATTTTGGAGTTTTGATTTTTAAACCTTGGAGCCAATTGGAGTGATTCCTGACTAAAGTTACTTTATTCGAAGATGTAATTGTTGGGAGATAGAATTATTTGAGGAAATAAGAATGCATTTTGGTGACTGAACATTTACTTACCTATATCAAGCTTTTGAGTTCTAGGTGGTATGACCTTCTAAATTGTTGATTGAGGATTCGCTTGTGTTATAATGGGTTAGTATGAATCTGTATTGTGTTATCAGATTTTGGAGTCTTCATTAGTTAATCTTGTTGGGTAATCGGTGATTTATCTCGTTTAGTGATTGGTCTGGTACGGAATGAAAAATTTTGGAGTGATTTATCTTGTTTGGTGATTGTTATGACTCCTTAGGTTCTCTAGGTCTCCTTAGTGTCTTGATTTGGAGGAAGATAGATTATAGGATTTGACTTGTTGGTGTTCAAATGTGTAGGTGGGACACCCTTCTTGTGCTTCATAATTCTATCGGTCTTATTATTCTTTTCTACTCTATTCTCACTTATTTGAGAGAGGGTTACACTTTTCTAGCCTATCAATTGTTTCTTGAAAGTTTTGCTTATTGGATTAATGGATCCTATACTCATTTGACATTGCTTCTATTCTTAACATTCATATTTGTTTCTTATAGCAATGTCGCTTATTGGAGTTAAGGTTTGAGACTTCTACATTTCATTCTATATCTCCAGCCATTGGTTTCAATATTTCATTTCATTCTTTTACTATTTATTTGGAAGTAATTTCACCTTTGGTATACCATTTTACTTATTCGATTTCACTTGTTTGATGTACTCCTTACCTAAGTTCTTCATTGTCATTCTTGTTGATCTTTGTTAATCCTATTGTTTTATTATTAAATCCAGAGTCATTACTTTGCTTGTAATTGCTCACTCAAAGTACTCGGCACTGTTCTATTGTTATCATTTCTTATTCGTACTTCTTTGGTATTGCGTGC
This sequence comes from Ehretia macrophylla, assembly GCA_037974665.1. Lineage (NCBI taxonomy): Eukaryota > Viridiplantae > Streptophyta > Magnoliopsida > Boraginales > Ehretiaceae > Ehretia > Ehretia macrophylla. Next base: position 80,047,282 of record CM075770.1, on the reverse strand, counting down.
TGAGATACTCTTGCCACTCATGTTTCTATTGAATTAATCATCTCTTATTTCTTAATTTCATTTCGCCTCAAGTACAACTTACTTGTTGGTTCCTTGAACAATTATCGAGAATTGAAATATCTACTTGTTCAGGAATTTTTGTTCAACATGCTCAGCACTGTTTTGACTCGTCATCATCCTTTGTTCGTACGTATTTAACTGATAGGTGCTGAGACATTTCTTATCTTAGTTATCATGCTTCCTTATTAAACTATTAGCCTCTTGATTCTCTAACTTGTTTGACCTCTTGCTCCCTTGATTGTTGGCTCAAATATGACTTTCCATATTCTTAATTCTTTGTAAATTTCATAAGAGCCATATTCTGACCAATGTCACTTTTGAGATATTCCCTTAATCAGTAATCATTCATGTTATCGTGATTGAGTTTTTAAACCCTCGGGGTGTTCATAGAGCTCTTTTGTGTAATAGGGGATGATTGATAATTAGTGGTGTCACGCTAAGACTTGGAGTTGCAATTTCTTTCATATGCAATAAGATATTAGGTAGGAGAGAATTATGAATTGGAGATTGTCTTGGAACTATGATCATCAACTTGCAGTCAACAGAGTTTGTTCTTTTGAGGTCTTTGGTTAGGTATCATCCTAAGAGATAAATGGGAACTAAGAGAAGCATTGTTAAGTGTAACGATTGAGGATTTAATTGTCTATCAATTCGAGAATTGCGCGGACGCAATTGTTTTAAGGAGGGGAGAATGTGAAACCCCACTTTTCTGCTCTAACTTGATTTACGTGCTTTGTCTCGTTTTGCGTGCATATGACCTGTTTATGTGCTATAGGGCCTAGAATGTTATAATTTTGATGTCAATACTCCTAATACGTGCTAAATGTGCATTCATGAAATTTTCATAAAAAACGGGATCAGAAATTTTATCGTCGATTTTCAGTGAATAGTGTTTTCGAAACACGTCCGCTATAATTTTGAAACTGGTCTTTTTAACCCTTCTAGACCTAGTCCACGGACTTTAATAGACCTGTGTTTGATGAAAACGGTTTTAAAATCGGCTTAAGAATTTATTAGGGTTTTTACACCGACTTTTGCGAAAATCGAGTTTTAAGCCGACTCGGGTGAAATTGTTTGATTGTAAAACTTCTTATCACCTAAAAATAATTTACTTGAGCTAGCTTGGGTGTTGAATAAATGTTTTGAACTTTGGTGATCAATAAAATGCATTTAAAGTCAAGAAAACACTAAAAATAATTAGTTTCCACTTTGACTTTCTTTTATTTATTTGACCTTTGCTTAATATATGATCAACACACATTAAAAACAAAGCAAAACACCACCAAAAACACACACAAAACCGTGGCTCCTTGGAGGAGAAAGATAAAGGCATTTTCAAAGCATTTTTCTCACAGATTTTGCGTTTCAAAGCCGAATTGAGTGATTCAAAGCTTGAAATTGATTGTTTGGCATCCATTCTACACATTTCTTGCATCAAAACACATCAAAGGTGAGAGAAAAATTCTAGATCTCAAAATGTCATTTTTGTGTTTTTGCGTATAAATGAAGATTGAACCGTTAGAATTGAAATCTGATGTTAGATTATTGCTCCTTGCATGCTAGGGATCATTATATACTAATACTACGAGTTTCTGTCGGATATAGCATAATTTTTATTTTCCGGGTATTTAATTTTGAATAAAATGTTCAAAGTTGATTTAATTGAGTTGTGTTGATCGAAATCGATTGCCGTCGATTTCTAAATACTTGATAATTACGTATTAGCGCTGTTGTAATGCCGAATTTTCGATTACATTGTTTGTGTGAAAATCCGGAAAATCCAGCCATGACGTCATAGGGTTTTAGGGTTATCGGGCATCATTTGGAGGTGTTATGGTGGATTTCCGAGAGGGCTAATGTAGTAGGTTGAATGGGTGAATGATAGGAACTGATTTGGCAATGTTTGGATTAGTAGATTGTAAGTTATGAATTTTAGAAGTTTAGGTTGTCATTCTTTAATTTCTTGAACGATGCCTTAGATGGTTGGGTAGTGTTTGAGTGATTGAATTGTGAGTTGTTGATGGGTAAACTAAGGTTTGATTGTGTGTTTAATGCATGTCCGGTTAGATGGCCTACTTTGTCATCTAACTACGTTATTTGTTGTTTAATTGATTATTGATGTTATTGATAATGATGATATGATTATTGATGATGATAAAATGATATTGATTGATTATTATTGAATGCGGGAATCGGGCACTCTTGTTGCTGATCTCCCAATTGATTGATCGATTTATGCTTGCATGATGATTGATGAATATGGAGCCTTGGTATGTGTGTGCCACCTCTCGGGCAGCGTCGGGCTGTCGGGTTGAAACCGGCATGACTGCCATAGGCTACCCCCAGCTCGCATGACGGAGATGTCATGGAGGGAAGGGGCTAGTGAGGTACCTCGGGTGCGTGAGTAATGGGGAGTTATAAGAAGAACGGTTGAGATCGTGATGGCGTTTGGAGCTACACCAAATAGAGTATCCTTCATTGAATGGTCATATAGTTATGTGATGATAGCATTATTTATGTTGTTATGTGATGATAGCATTATTATTGTTGTTGTGTGTTTACTTGCTCAAAGGACTAAATCCAAGGAGCGTAGTGAATACTGTCGAGATCTATCGGATCCTCACTGGGCTTATGTATATAAGCTCACTCTCTATTAATGCATGCTTACAGGTGTTGCAGAGCCGGATTACGGGTATGTGCCTCCTGAAGAGGAGAATGTGGAAAATGTGCTTTACGTGGACGAGTCATATCTTCCCGAGTCTTATCCATGATTATATGTTGTTTAATGTCATGTATATTAGTTTAATAGACCTTTATATGCTTTGTGGTTCTTATTGTAATAGATGTTAGAAGATGATGATCCAAATGGTGTTAACTTAGTGGCTTTCTTTTGTCTATGGTTAAGTTGTAAATATGTCTCAACTTATTTTTGAAATGTATGATAAGGTCGAGGTATTGTATGTTATGTTGGAACGGAGGCGCATAACTATGAATGAGTTGATGAAAGAATATTTAATGTATGAAATAGTTGCGTTGTATGTTGTTGATTTAATTGTGGAGTTGGTTGGTGATTTGTGGAGTTTGATGTATGTTGTTTTTAAGGGTTGGTTTAGAGCCCTGATGTTCATGTTACTGTCGTTATGCTGCCGAAATTCCGTTGCGTCCTGACTGATTGTAAGAGGGGTCGAGTTGGGGCGTGACAGTTTAAGTGGTATCAGAGCGCATGTTAGCTGTCAGCCGGGGTATCCTCGGAATGTGGGTAGTGGTCTAAGCATGCAAGTATGTATTAAGTGAAAGAAAAAGTGAAACATTTGTTAATATGTTTATGTGATTAATTTACTTATGTGTCTAACATTCTATGTGACAAATATGCCTTGTGTGTTAAGTGAACTAATGTGGTCAATATGTTTTATGTGATAACGTGTTATACGTACTCAATGTGTTGTAATTAATGTGCATTATGTGATTAATGTGTATTATGTGACAATTGTGTTTTATGTGATTTTGTGCCTTGTGTGAAGTTAGTTGTTTATGTGCTTTTAATTGTTTATAACTAGCTTATGTGAAACAACGTGCTTTAGGAGGTCAATATACTTTAAGTGACCAATGTGAGTTACGTGATCAACTTGTCTTATGTGAAGTTTGTTGCTTATGTGACTTTAATTCTTTATAACTTATTTCTGTGATATAACCTGTTTATGTGATGTTGGCTTCTTATATGTTGAATTGTGTGTTATGTGATAATGTTGCATTGTATGATAATTGTGCATTACGTTGTACTTGTCTTTCATATGATATAGTTGCATACATGTTTTAACTCGTGAGTGACCTTTTAATGTCTAGGGTGGTTGTAAGAGTTTTCGGAAATAGAGATAGGCCATGATTTTGAATTATTATTATTCTAGAAGTTTATCAGTTAGATTTTAATTGTTATGTTTATGGATTTTAGTTTCGGCTTAGTGGATTGATCTTGATGTTCCTTTAGTGAGAATGAAGTTGTTCGAGGAAATAGCAATGTATCTTGATGATTATAATTACTTTTGTTGCCATGTTTAACTTGTTATTACTTGGAGATGAATTATAAGTTGAGGTTTCCGTGAGGTTATCATTAGACACTTTTGGAGTCTCAACTCAGACTATACTTTCTTGAGGCTATTAGAGAATGAATTTATTTGAGGAATTAGTGATGTATATTTGTGAATGGAATGAAGTGTGGTATAACATGTGAATATTTCTACTATTTGGGATTGCTATATTATTAATGGGTATTTTGGGGTTTTGATCTTTAAACCTTGGAAACAATTGGAGTGATTCCTGACTAAAGTTACGTTATTTGAAGATGCAATTGTTGGGAGATAGAATTATTTGAGGAAATAAGAATGCATTTTGGTGACTGAACATTTACTTACCTATATCAAGCTTTTGAGTTCTAGGTGGTATGACCTTCTAAATTGTTGATTGAGGATTCGCTTGTGTTATAATGGGTTAGTATGAATCTGTATTGTGTTATCAGATTTTGGAGTCCTAATTAGTTAATCTTGTTGGGTAATCGGTGATTTATCTTGTTTAGTGATTGGTCTGGTACGGAATGTAAAATTTTGGAGTGATTTATCTTGTTTGGTGATTGTTATGACTCCTTAGGTTCTCTAGGTCTCCTTAGTGTCTTGATTTGGAGGAAGGTAGATTATAGGATTTGACTTGTTAGTGTTCAAATGTGTAGGTGGGACACCCTTCTTGTGCTTCATAATTCTATCGGTCTTATTATTCTTTTCTACTCTATTCTCACTTATTTGAAAGAGAGTTACACTTTTCTAGCATATCAATTGTTTCTTGAAAGTTTTGCTTATTGGATTAATGGATCCTATACTCATTTGACATTGCTTCTATTCTTAACATTCATATTTGTTTCTTATAGCAATGTCGCTTATTGGAGTTAAGGTTTGAGACTTCTACATTTCATTCTATATCTCCAGCCATTGGTTTCAATATTTCATTTCATTCTATTACTATTTATTTGGAAGTAATTTCACCTTTGGTATACCATTTTACTTATTCGATTTCACTTGTTTGATGTACTCCTTACCTAAGTACATCATTGTCATTCTTGTTGATCTTTGTTAATCCTATTGTTTTATTATTAAATCCAGAGTCATTACTTTGCTTGTAATTGCTCACTCAAAGTACTCGGCACTGTCCTATTGTTATCATTTCTTATTCGTACTTCTTTGGTATTGCGTGCTGAGATACTCTTGCCACTCATGTTTCTATTGAATTAATCATCTCTTATTTCTTAATTTCATTTCGCCTCAAGTACAACTTACTTGTTGGTTCCTTGAACAATTATCGAGAATTGAAATATCTACTTGTTCAGGAATTTTTGTTCAACATGCTCAGCACTGTTTTGACTCGTCATCATCCTTTGTTCGTACGTATTTAACTGATAGGTGCTGAGACATTTCTTATCTTAGTTATCATGCTTCCTTATTAAACTATTAGCCTCTTGATTCTCTAACTTGTTTGACCTCTTGCTCCCTTGATTGTTGGCTCAAATATGACTTTCCATATTCTTAATTCTTTGTAAATTTCATAAGAGCCATATTCTGACCAATGTCACTTTTGAGATATTCCCTTAATCAGTAATCATTCATGTTATCGTGATTGAGTTTTTAAACCCTCGGGGTGTTCATAGAGCTCTTTTGTGTAATAGGGGATGATTGATAATTAGTGGTGTCACGCTAAGACTTGGAGTTGCAATTTCTTTCATATGCAATAAGATATTAGGTAGGAGAGAATTATGAATTGGAGATTGTCTTGGAACTATGATCATCAACTTGCAGTCAACAGAGTTTGTTCTTTTGAGGTCTTTGGTTAGGTGTCATCCTAAGAGATAAATGAGAACTAAGAGAAGTATTATTAAGTGTAACGATTGAGGATTTAATTGTCTATCAGTTCGAGAATTGCGCGGACGCAATTGTTTTAAGGAGGGGAGAATGTGAAACCCCACTTTTCTGCTCTAACTTGATTTACGTGCTTTGTCTCGTTTTGCGTGCATATGACCTGTTTATGTGCTATAGGGCCTAGAATGTTATAATTTTGATGTCAATACTCCTAATACGTGCTAAATGTGCATTCATGAAATTTTCATAAAAAACGGGATCAGAAATTTTATCGTCGAATTTCAGTGAATAGTGTTTTCGAAACACGTCCGCTATAATTTTGAAACTGGTCTTTTTAACCCTTCTAGACCTAGTCCACGGACTTTAATAGACCTGTGTTTGATGAAAACGGTTTTAAAATCGGCTTAAGAATTTATTAGGGTTTTTACACCGACTTTTGCGAAAATCGAGTTTTAAGCCGACTCGGGTGAAATTGTTTGATTGTAAAACTTCTTATCACCTAAAAATAATTTACTTGAGCTAGCTTGGGTGTTGAATAAATGTTTTGAACTTTGGTGATCAAGAAAATGCATTTAAAGTCAAGAAAACACTAAAAATAATTAGTTTCCACTTTGACTTTCTTTTATTTATTTGACCTTTGCTTAATATATGATCAACACACATTAAAAACAAAGCAAAACACCACCAAAAACACACACAAAACCGTGGCTCCTTGGAGGAGAAAGATAAAGGCATTTTCAAAGCATTTTTCTCACAGATTTTGCGTTTCAAAGCCGAATTGAGTGATTCAAAGCTTGAAATTGATTGTTTGGCATCCATTCTACACATTTCTTGCATCAAAACACATCAAAGGTGAGAGAAAAATTCTAGATCTCAAAATGTCATTTTTGTGTTTTTGCGTATAAATGAAGATTGAACCGTTAGAATTGAAATCTGATGTTAGATTATTGCTCCTTGCATGCTAGGGATCATTATATACTAATACTACGAGTTTCTGTCGGATATAGCATAATTTTTATTTTCCGGGTATTTAATTTTGAATAAAATGTTCAAAGTTGATTTAATTGAGTTGTGTTGATCGAAATCGATTGCCGTCGATTTCTAAATACTTGATAATTACGTATTAGCGCTGTTGTAATGCCGAATTTTCGATTACATTGTTTGTGTGAAAATCCGGAAAATCCAGCCATGACGTCATAGGGTTTTAGGGTTATCGGGCATGATTTGGAGGTGTTATGGTGGATTTCCGAGAGGGCTAATGTAGTAGGTTGAATGGGTGAGTGATAGGAACTGATTTGGCAATGTTTGGATTAGTAGATTGTAAGTTATGAATTTTAGAAGTTTAGGTTGTCATTCTTTAATTTCTTGAACGATGCCTTAGATGGTTGGGTAGTGTTTGAGTGATTGAATTGTGAGTTGTTGATGGGTAAACTAAGGTTTGATTGTGTGTTTAATGCATGTCCGGTTAGATGGCCTACTTTGTCATCTAACTACGTTATTTGTTGTTTAATTGATTATTGATGTTATTGATAATGATGATATGATTATTGATGATGATAAAATGATATTGATTGATTATTATTGAATGCGGGAATCGGGCACTCTTGTTGCTGATCTCCCAATTGATTGATCGATTTATGCTTGCATGATGATTGATGAATATGGAGCCTTGGTATGTGTGTGCCACCTCTCGGGCAGCGTCGGGCTGTCGGGTTGAAACCGGCATGACTGCCATAGGCTACCCCCAGCTCGCATGACGGAGATGTCATGGAGGGAAGGGGCTAGTGAGGTACCTCGGGTGCGTGAGTAATGGGGAGTTATAAGAAGAACGGTTGAGATCGTGATGGCGTTTGGAGCTACACCAAATAGAGTATCCTTCATTGAATGGTCATATAGTTATGTGATGATAGCATTATTTATGTTGTTATGTGATGATAGCATTATTATTGTTGTTGTGTGTTTACTTGCTCAAAGGACTAAATCCAAGGAGCGTAGTGAATACTGTCGAGATCTATCGGATCCTCACTGGGCTTATGTATATAAGCTCATTCTCTATTAATGCATGCTTACAGGTGTTGCAGAGCCGGATTACGGGTATGTGCCTCCTGAAGAGGAGAATGTGGAAAATGTGCTTTACGTGGACGAGTCATATGTTCCCGAGTCTTATCCATGATTATATGTTGTTTAATGTCATGTATATTAGTTTAATAGACTTTTATATGCTTTGTGGTTCTTATTGTAATAGATGTTGGAAGATGATGATCCAAATGGTGTTAACTTAGTGGCTTTCTTTTGTCTATGGTTAAGTTGTAAATAAGTCTCAACTTATTTTTGAAATGTATGATAAGGTCGAGGTATTGTATGTTATGTTGGAACGGAGGCGCGTAACTATGAATGAGTTGATGAAAGAATATTTAATGTATGAAATAGTTGCGTTGTATGTTGTTGATTTAATTGTGGAGTTGGTTGGTGATTTGTGGAGTTTGATGTATGTTGTTTTTAAGGGTTGGTTTAGAGCCCTGATGTTCATGTTACTGTCGTTATGCTGCCGAAATTCCGTTGCGTCCTGACTGATTGTAAGAGGGGTCGAGTTGGGGCGTGACAGTTTAAGTGGTATCAGAGCGCATGTTAGCTGTCAGCCGGGGTATCCTCGGAATGTGGGTAGTAGTCTAAGCATGCAAGTATGTATTAAGTGAAAGAAAAGTGAAACATTTGTTAATATGTTTATGTGATTAATTTACTTATGTGTCTAACATTCTATGTGACAAATATGCCTTGTGTGTTAAGTGAACTAATGTGGTCAATATGTTTTATGTGATAACGTGTTATACGTACTCAATGTGTTGTAATTAATGTGCATTATGTGATTAATGTGTATTATGTGACAATTGTGTTTTATGTGATTTTGTGCCTTGTGTGAAGTTAGTTGTTTATGTGCTTTTAATTGTTTATAACTAGCTTATGTGAAACAAGGTGCTTTAGGTGGTCAATATTCTTTAAGTTACCAAAGTGGGTTACGTGGTCAACTTGTCTTATGTGAAGTTTGTTGCTTATGTGACTTTAATTCTTTATAAGTTATTTCTGTGATATAACCTATTTATGTGATGTTGGCTTCTTATATGTTGAATTGTGTGTTATGTGATAATGTTGCATTGTATGATAATTGTGCATTACGTTGTACTTGTCTTTCATATGATATAGTTGCATACATGTTTTAACTCGTGAGTGACCTTTTAATGTCTAGGGTGGTTGTAAGAGTTTTCGGAAATAGAGATAGGCCATGATTTTGAATTATTATTATTCTAGAAGTTTATCAGTTAGATTTTAATTGTTATGTTTATGGATTTTAGTTTCGGCTTAGTGGATTGATCTTGATGTTCCTTTAGTGAGAATGAAGTTGTTCGAGGAAATAGCAATGTATCTTGATGATTATAATTACTTTTGTTGCCATGTTTAACTTATTATTACTTGGAGATGAATTATAAGTTGAGGTTTCCGTGAGGTTATCATTACACACTTTTGGAGTCTCAACTCAGACTATACTTTCTTGAGGCTATTAGAGAATGAATTTATTTGAGGAATTAGTGATGTATATTTGTGAATGGAATGAAGTGTTGTATAACATGTGAATATTTCTACTATTTGGGATTGCTATATTATTAATGGATATTTTGGAGTTTTGATCTTTAGACCTTGGAGACAATTGGAGTGATTCCTGACTAAAGTTACTTTATTCGAAGATGCAATTGTTGGGAGATAGAATTATTTGAGGAAATAAGAATGCATTTTGGTGACTGAACATTTACTTACCTACATCAAGCTTTTGAGTTCTAGGTGGTATGACCTTCTAACTTGTTGATTGAGGATTCGCTTGTGTTATACTGGGTTAGTATGAATCTGTATTGTGTTATAAGATTTTGGAGTCTTCATTAGTTAATCTTGTTGGGTAATCGGTGATTTATCTTGTTTAGTGATTGGTCTGGTACGGAATGAAAAATTTTGGAGTGATTTATCTTGTTTGGTGATTGTTATGACTCCTTAGGTTCTCTAGGTCTCCTTAGTGTCTTGATTTGGAGGAAGATAGATTATAGGATTTGACTTGTTGGTGTTCAAATGTGTAGGTGGGACACCCTTCTTGTACTTCATAATTCTATCGGTCTTATTATTCTTTTCTACTCTATTCTCACTTATTTGAGAGAGAGTTACACTTTTCTAGCATATCAATTGTTTCTTGAAAGTTTTGCTTATTGGATTAATGGATCCTATACTCATTTGACATTGCTTCTATTCTTAACATTCATATTTGTTTCTTATAGCAATGTCGCTTATTGGAGTTAAGGTTTGAGACTTCTACATTTCATTCTATATCTCCAGCCATTGGTTTCAATATTTCATTTCATTCTTTTACTATTTATTTGGAAGTAATTTCACCTTTGGTATACCATTTTACTTATTCGATTTCACTTGTTTGATGTACTCCTTACCTAAGTACATCATTGTCATTCTTGTTGATCTTTGTTAATCCTATTGTTTTATTATTAAATCCAGAGTCATTACTTTGCTTGTAATTGCTCACTCAAAGTACTCGGCACTGTCCTATTGTTATCATTTCTTATTCGTACTTCTTTGGTATTGCGTGCTGAGATACTCTTGCCACTCATGTTTCTATTGAATTAATCATCTCTTATTTCTTAATTTCATTTCGCCTCAAGTACAACTTACTTGTTGGTTCCTTGAACAATTATCGAGAATTGAAATATCTACTTGTTCAGGAATTTTTGTTCAACATGCTCAGCACTGTTTTGACTCGTCATCATCCTTTGTTCGTACGTATTTAACTGATAGGTGCTGAGACATTTCTTATCTTAGTTATCATGCTTCCTTATTAAACTATTAGCCTCTTGATTCTCTAACTTGTTTGACCTCTTGCTCCCTTGATTGTTGGCTCAAATATGACTTTCCATATTCTTAATTCTTTGTAAATTTCATAAGAGCCATATTCTGACCAATGTCACTTTTGAGATATTCCCTTAATCAGTAATCATTCATGTTATCGTGATTGAGTTTTTAAACCCTCGGGGTGTTCATAGAGCTCTTTTGTGTAATAGGGGATGATTGATAATTAGTGGTGTCACGTTAAGACTTGGAGTTCCAATTTCTTTCATATGCAATAAGATATTAGGTAGGAGAGAATTATGAATTGGAGATTGTCTTGGAACTATGATCATCAACTTGCAGTCAACAGAGTTTGTTCTTTTGAGGTCTTTGGTTAGGTGTCATCCTAAGAGATAAATGGGAACTAAGAGAAGTATTATTAAGTGTAACGATTGAGGATTTAATTGTCTGTCAATTCGAGAATTGCGCGGACGCAATTGTTTTAAGGAGGGGAGAATGTGAAACCCCACTTTTCTGCTCTAACTTGATTTACGTATTTTATCTCGTTTTGCGTGCATATGACCTGTTTATGTGCTATAGGGTCTAGAATGTTATAATTTTGATGTCAATACTCCTAATACGTGCTAAATGTGCATTCATGAAATTTTCATCAAAAACGGGATCAAAAATTTTATCGTCGATTTTCAGTGAATAGTGTTTTCGAAACACGTCCGCTATAATTTTGAAACTGGTCTTTTTAACCCTTCTAGACCTAGTCCACGGACTTTAATAGACCTGTGTTTGATGAAAACGGTTTTAAAATCGGCTTAAGAATTTATTAGGGTTTTTACACCGACTTTTGCGAAAATCGAGTTTTAAGCCGACTCGGGTGAAATTGTTTGATTGTAAAACTTCTTATCACCTAAAAATAATTTACTTGAGCTAGCTTGGGTGTTGAATAAATGTTTTGAACTTTGGTGATCAAGAAAATGCATTTAAAGTCAAGAAAACACTAAAAATAATTAGTTTCCACTTTGACTTTCTTTTATTTATTTGACCTTTGCTTAATATATGATCAACACACATTAAAAACAAAGCAAAACACCACCAAAAACACACACAAAACCGTGGCTCCTTGGAGGAGAAAGATAAAGGCATTTTCAAAGCATTTTTCTCACAGATTTTGCGTTTCAAAGCCGAATTGAGTGATTCAAAGCTTGAAATTGATTGTTTGGCATCCATTCTACACATTTCTTGCATCAAAACACATCAAAGGTGAGAGAAAAATTCTAGATCTCAAAATGTCATTTTTGTGTTTTTGCGTATAAATGAAGATTGAACCGTTAGAATTGAAATCTGATGTTAGATTATTGCTCCTTGCATGCTAGGGATCATTATATACTAATACTACGAGTTTCTGTTGGATATAGCATAATTTTTATTTTCCGGGTATTTAATTTTGAATAAAATGTTCAAAGTTGATTTAATTGAGTTGTGTTGATCGAAATCGATTGCCGTCGATTTCTAAATACTTGATAATTAGGTATTAGCGCTGTTGTAATGCGGAATTTTCGATTACGTTGTTTGTGTGAAAATCGGGAAAATCCAGCCATGGCGTCATAGGGTTTTAGGGTTATCGGGCATGATTTGGAGGTGTTATGGTGGATTTCCGAGAGGGCTAATGTAGTAGGTTGAATGGGTGAATGATAGGAACTGATTTGGCAATGTTTGGATTAGTAGATTGTAAGTTATGAATTTTAGAAGTTTAGGTTGTCATTCTTTAATTTCTTGAACGATGCCTTAGATGGTTGGGTAGTGTTTGAGTGATTGAATTGTGAGTTGTTGATGGGTAAACTAAGGTTTGATTGTGTGTTTAATGCATGTCCGGTTAGATGGCCTACTTTGTCATCTAACTACGTTATTTGTTGTTTAATTGATTATTGATGTTATTGATAATGATGATATGATTATTGATGATGATAAAATGATATTGATTGATTATTATTGAATGCGGGAATCGGGCACTCTTGTTGCTGATCTCCCAATTGATTGATCGATTTATGCTTGCATGATGATTGATGAATATGGAGCCTTGGTATGTGTGTGCCACCTCTCGGGCAGCGTCGGGCTGTCGGGTTGAAACCGGCATGACTGCCATAGGCTACCCCCAGCTCGCATGACGGAGATGTCATGGAGGGAAGGGGCTAGTGAGGTACCTCGGGTGCGTGAGTAATGGGGAGTTATAAGAAGAACGGTTGAGATCGTGATGGCGTTTGGAGCTACACCAAATAGAGTATCCTTCATTGAATGGTCATATAGTTATGTGATGATAGCATTATTTATGTTGTTATGTGATGATAGCATTATTATTGTTGTTGTGTGTTTACTTGCTCAAAGGACTAAATCCAAGGAGCGTAGTGAATACTGTCGAGATCTATCGGATCCTCACTGGGCTTATGTATATAAGCTCATTCTCTATTAATGCATGCTTCCAAGTGTTCCAGAGCCGGATTACGGGTATGTGCCTCCTGAAGAGGAGACTGTGGAAAATGTGCTTTACGTGGACGAGTCATATGTTCCCGAGTCTTATCCATGATTATATGTTGTTTAATGTCATGTATATTAGTTTAATAGACTTTTATATGCTTTGTGGTTCTTATTGTAATAGATGTTGGAAGATGATGATCCAAATGGTGTTAACTTAGTGGCTTTCTTTTGTCTATGGTTAAGTTGTAAATAAGTCTCAACTTATTTTTGAAATGTATGATAAGGTCGAGGTATTGTATGTTATGTTGGAACGGAGGCGCATAACTATGAATGAGTTGATGAAAGAATATTTAATGTATGAAATAGTTGCGTTGTATGTTGTTGATTTAATTGTGGAGTTGGTTGGTGATTTGTGGAGTTTGATGTATGTTGTTTTTAAGGGTTGGTTTAGAGCCCTGATGTTCATGTTACTGTCGTTATGCTGCCGAAATTCCGTTGCGTCCTGACTGATTGTAAGAGGGGTCGAGTTGGGGCGTGACAGTTCTAATGTCATCCGGTGCATTAGTGCTGGTATGATCGCACCCGTGAGGTTGAGGGCACAATTCCTTTATGTGTTAACGGTTGACAGTCCTAGACTAGAGAGATGGGCCATTCAGAAGGCCCAATGGGCTTAAAGACAACCCATCCGCTTCAACAACGCATCATCCTCACAAGACGTGATATCGACGCGTTGTAGGGCCCTCTAATGTCCCGCGAGTAAGCTTGTCGCCCTTTTAACATCTCACGACGTACGATCTGGGACGAAAAAATAGAGCAAAAGAAGATAAGTACCCCGGAACTGATGAAAACATTCGATTTTGGGACCCAAAAAGGGGCACAGCGAGCAAGTTGGCTGCCCCCGTCATAGAGCTCTCGGAGAGCTTTGCAACGATATGCTATGCGCCGCGTAACTCCATACGGACCAAAAGTTATGGGCACCGGTGTGACGGAGACTTGGTCACAAGCTCTACGCCCTCGGTTTGCGAGCCCAGCCTCTACGTGAAGTGAAGTTGTCTTGCCCAAGGTGCCGTGGGATTCGATAATAGAAATGTGGTGGATAAAGAATCTTGGAAACCCTAACCGGAGCAAAAAAAATTGAAAAGGGAGATGCAGCACGAGGACTTCCCAGGTGGTCACCCATCCTAGTACTACTCACGCCCAAGCACGCTTAACTTCAGAGTTCTGATGGGATCCGGTGCATTAGTGCTGGTATGATCGCACCCGTCACGTTGAGGGCACAATTCCTTTATGTGCTAACGGTTCACAGTCCCAACCTAGAGATATGGCCCATTTAGAAGACCCAATGGGCTTAACGACAACCCTTCCGCTTCAACAACGCAGCATCCTCTCAAGACGTGATATCGACGCGTTGTAGGGCCCTCTAATGTTTCGCGAGTAAAGTTGTCGTCCTTTTAACAGCTCACGACGTATGATCCGGGACGGAAAATTAGAGCAAAAGAAGAAAAGTAGCCTGAAACTGATGAAAACGTTCGATTTTGGGCTCCAAAAATGGGGACAGCAAGCAAGCTGGCTACCCCCGTCGTAGAGCTCTCGGAGAGCTTTGCAACGGTATGCTGTGCGCCGCGTAACTCCGTACGGATCAAAAATTATGGGCATTGGAATGATGGAGAGTTGGTCACAAGCCCTACTCCCACGGTTTGCGGGCCCAGCCTCCACGTGAAGCGAAGTTGTCTTGCCCAAGGTGCCGTGGGATTCGATAATAGAAATGTGGTGGATAAAGTATCTTGGCAACCCTAACCGAATCAAAAAAAATTGAAAAGGGGGGTGCAACAGGAGGACTTCCTAGGGGTTACCTATCCTAGTACTACTCTTGCCCAAGCACGCTTAACTTCGCAGTTCTAATGTGATCCAGTGCATTAGTGCTTGTATGATCGCACCCATCATGTTGAGGGCACAATTCCTTTATGTGTTAACGG
Organism: Ehretia macrophylla; assembly: GCA_037974665.1. Classification (NCBI taxonomy): domain Eukaryota; kingdom Viridiplantae; phylum Streptophyta; class Magnoliopsida; order Boraginales; family Ehretiaceae; genus Ehretia; species Ehretia macrophylla. Next base: position 80,031,987 of record CM075770.1, on the reverse strand, counting down.
TTCACAATCCCAGCCTAGAGAGATAGCCCATTTAGATGGCCTAATGGGCTTAACGACAACCCATCCGCTTTAACAACGCAGCATCCTCGCAAGACGTGATATCGACACGTTGTAGGGCCCTCTAATGTCCCGTGAGTAAGGTTGTCTTCCTTTTAACATCTCACTACGTATGATCCAAGATGGAAAAACCGAGCAAAAGAAGAAAAGTTGCCCGTAACTGATGAAAACATTCGATTTTGGGCTCCAAAAACGTGTACAGCGAGCAACCTTACTGCCCCCGTCGTAGAGCTCTCGGAGAGCTTTGCAACGGTATGCAGTGCTTCGCGTAACTACTTACAGATCAAAAGTTATGGGCACTAGAGCAACGGAGACCTGGTCACAAGCCCTAAGCCCCCGGTTAGCGGGCCCAGCCTCCACGTGAAGCGAAGTTGTCTTGCCCAAGGTGCTGTGGGATTCGATAATAGAAATGTGGTGGATAAAGAATCTTGGAAACCCTAACCGGAGCAAAAAAAATTGAAAAAGGGGGGTGCAACATGAGGACTTCCCAAGGAGTCACCCATCCTAGTACTACTCTCGCCCAAGCACGCTTAACTTCGGAGTTCTAATGTGATCCGGTGCATTAGTGCTGGTATGATCGCACCCGTCATGTTGAGGGCACAATTCATTTATGTGTTAACGGTTCACAGTCCTAGACTAGAGAGATGGCCCATTCAGAAGGCCCAATGGGCTTAAAGACAACCCATCCGCTTCAACAACGCAGCATCCTCGCAAGACATGATATCGACGCGTTGTAGGGCCCTCTAATATCCCGCGAGTAAGCTTGTCGCCTTTTTAACATCTCACGACGTACGATCTCGGACGAAAAAACTGAGCAAAAGAAGAGAAGTGCCCCGGAACTGATGAAAACATTAGATTTTGGGACCCAAAAATGGGCACAGCGAGCAAGCTGGCTGCCCCCGTCGTAGAGCTCTGGGAGAGCTTTGCAACGGTATGCTGTGCGCCGCGTAACTCCGTACGGATCAAAAGTTATGGGCATTGGAGCGACGGAGACTTGGTCACAAGCCCTACTCCCACGGTTTGCGGGCCCAGCCTCCACGAGAAGCGAAGTTGTCTTGCCCAAGGTGCCATGGGATTCGATAATAGAAATGTGGTAGATAAAGTATCTTGGCAAACCTAACCGGAGCAAAAAAAATTGAAAAGGGAGGTGCAACATGAGGACTTCCCAGGGGGTCACCCATCTTAGTACTACTCACGCCCAAGCATACTTAACTTCAGAGTTCTGATGGAATCCGGTGCATTAGTGCTGGTATGAACGCACCCGTCACGTCGAGGGCACAATTCCTTTATGTGTTAACGGTTCACAGTCCCAACCTAGAGAGATGGACCATTCAGAAGGCCCAATGGGCTTAACAACAACCCATCCACTTCAACAATGCAGCATCCTCGCAAGACGTGATATCGACGCGTTGTAGGGCCGTCTAATGTTTCGTGAGTAAAGTTGTCGTCCTTTTAACAGCTCACGACGGACGATCCGGGACGGAAAAACAGAGCAAAAGAAGAAAAGTGGCTTGAAACTGATGAAAACGTTCGATTTTGGGCACCAAAAATGGGGACAGCGAGCATGCTGGCTGCCCCCGTCATAGAGCTCTCGCAAAGCTTTACAACGGTATGTTGTGCGCCGCGTAACTCCGTACGGATCAAAAGTTATGGGCAATGGAGCGACGAAGACCTGGTCACAAGCCCTACACCCTCGGTTTGCGGGCCCAGCCTCTACGTGAAGCGAAGTTGGGTTGCCCAAGGTGCCGTGGGATTCGATAATAGAAATGTGGTAGATAACGTATTTTGGCAACCCTAACCGGAGCAAAAAAAATTGAAAAAGGGGGTGCAACACGAGGACTTCCCAGGGTGTCACACATCCTAGTACTACTCTCGCCCAAGCACGCTTAACATCGGAGTTCTGATGGGATCCGGTGCATTAATGCTGGTATGATCGCACCCGTCATGTTGAGGGCACAATTCCTTTATGTGTTAACGGTTCACAGTCCCATCCTAGAGAGATGGCCCATTCAGAATGCCCAATGGGCTTAACGACAACCCATCCGCTTCAACAACGCAGAATCCTCGCAAGACATGATATCGACACGTTGTAGGGCCCTTTAATGTCCCGCGAGTAAGGTTGTCGTTCTTTTAACAACTCACGACGTACGATCCGGGACGGAAAAACAGGGTAAAAGAAGAAAAGTGGTCCGAAACTGATGAAAACGTTCGATTTTGGGCTCCAAAAACAGGCACAGCGAACAATCTGGCTGCCCCCGTCGTAGAGCTCTCGCAGAGCTTTGCAACGGTATGCTGTGCGCCGCGTAACTCCTTATGGATCAAAAGTTATGGGCACCGGAGCGACAGAGACCTAGTCACAAGCCTTACGCCCGGGTTTTTGGGCCCAGCCTCCACGTGAAGTGAAGTTGTCTTGCCCAAGGTGCCATGGGATTCGATAATAGAAATGTGGTGGATAAAGTATCTTGGCAACCCAAACCGGAGTAAAAAAAATTGAAAAGCGGGGTGGAACACGAGAACTTCCTAGGGGGTCGCCCATCCTAGTACTACTCTAGCCCAAGCACACTTAACTTTGAAGTTCTGATGGGATCCAATGCATTAGTGCTAGTATGATCACACCCGTCATGTTGAGGGCACAATTCCTTTATGTGTTAACGGTTCACAGTCGCAGCCTAGAGAGATGGCCCATTCATAAGGCCCAATGGGCTTAACGACAACCCATCCGCTTCAATAACGCAGCATCCTCGCAAGACGTGATATCGATGTGTTGTAGGGCCCTCTAATGTCCCACGAGTAAGGTTGTCATCCTTTTAACAGCTCATGTCGTACGATCCGAGGCGGAAAAACATAGCGAAAGAAGAAAAGTAGCCCAAAACTGATGAAAATGTTTGATTTGGCCTCCAAAAATGGGCGCAGCCGAGCAAGTTTACTACCCTCATCGTAGAGCTCTCGAAGAGCTTTCCAGCGGTATGCTGTGCACCACGTAACTCCTTACGAATCAAAAGTTATGGGAACCGGAGTGACGGAGGCCTGGTCACAAGCCCCATGCCCTCAGTTTGCGGGCCCAGCCTCTACATGAATCGAAGTTGTCTTGCCCAAGGTTCTGTGGGATTCAAAAATAGAAATGTGGTGGATAAAGTCCCATGACAACCCTAACCGGTGCAAAAAAAATTGAAAAGGGGGGGTGCAACACGAGGACTTCCCAGGGGGTCACCTATCCTAGTACTACTCTCGCCCAAGCGCACTTAACTTCGGAGTTTTGATGGGATCCGGTGCATTAGTGATGGTAATATCGCACCCGTCATGTTGTGGGCACAAATCCCTTATTTGTTGACAGTTCACAGTCCCAGACTAGTGAGATGGCCCATTCAATAGTCCTAATCGGCTTAACGACAACCCATCCGCTTCAACAACGCAGCATTCTCACAAGACGTGATATCAACGCATTGTAGGGCCCTCTAATGTCCCGCGAGTTAGGTTGTCATCCTTTTAACAGCTCATGTCGTACGATCCGAGACGGAAAACATAGCAAAAGAAGAAAGGAGTGGCAAAGATGATGAGATCGTTCGATTTTGGGCTCTGAAAATAGGCACAGCGGATCAAGCGTACTACCTCCGTTGTAGAGCTCTCGGACAGCTTTCCAACGGTATGCTGTGGGCAGCGTAACTCCTTACGGCTCAAAAGTTATGGGCACCGGAGCGACGGAGACCTGATCATAAGCCTTAAGCCCTAGGTTTGCGGGCCCAGCCTCTACGTGAAGCGAAGTTGTCTTGCCTAAGGTGCTGTGGGATTCGGTAATAGAAATGTGGTGGATAAAATATCTTGGCAACCTTAACCGAGGCAAAAAAAAATGAAAAGGGGAGCAACACGAGGACTTCCCAAGGGGTCACCCATCCTAGTACTAATCTCGCCCAAGCACGCTTATCTTCGGAGTTCTGATGGGATGCGGTACATTAGTACTGGTGTGAGGCCTGACCTCGATTTACGTGCAATACTTCATTTCATGTGCCCTAACCTAGATTTGCGTGCCTTGACCTAGGTTTGAGAATTGTGTTTCGTGTTGTGTGCCTTGCATTGAATTACGTGCATTCATTTAGGGTTGCATGCATTTTCTTGGGAAACGTGCATTCGTCTCGTAGTTCATACCCTACCTCATAATGCGTGCCTAAAACCTAGGAAAGCGTGCCCTTACACTAATCAAGAAAGCATCTTACACGAAGCACTAAATCATTGATTCATCCTACAAATTCCACTAACTAATATTAAAATGCTAAGTCAATGCACTAGAAGACGAAATTGGATTAAAAGCTAGACATTCTTTATTCTTTATTCTTTATTCTTTATTCTTTGCATATCCCAAACACACATAAAATAAGCCTTGAACAAGACAAAAAAATTCAGATTTTTCAAGCCTTTGGCCGACCACCTTGTGAGCATTTGTGCTTGCTTGCATAATTCAAATTATTCCCCAAATATTCTATGACAATTCTATGACACAAATGCATAAAAAAAATAGCTCAAAACCCTCCTAAAAGCCCCACCATTTGGACACAAGCTCCTTGCCCATGCTAGGTAATTCAAAATGCTTCTTGAAGACACAAAAGTCAGAAATTTGTATGCCCAAGGCCGACACATGCTTCACTATTTGTAAGGCTTTCATTTTTCTTTCATTTCTCTCATGTTCCTCTCATTCTTCTCTCTCTCTCTCGGCCCTAGCTGAATATTGTAGACTCCATAGCTAAGTTCTTCATCCTAAGGCTCTTCAAGACTTCCAAGCAACAAGGAACTCGACCAAGCAAAGCTAGGAGCAAAGAAATTCACATGCAAGCCTTTAGCACTTCCATTTCGGTTTAGGTGAGTTTGCTAGCTTCCATTTCTTTTCTTCTTGTTCTAACCACATGCACCTACTAAGAACTTGATTACTAAGCTAGGAAACTAGAGGAAAATCGAGTGGTGTCCTGGCTAAGCAAGGAAAAGAGTCAACTTTGTGCTTCACCAAGACTCTTGTGCATCTTCTTGTTGTTTGCTAAGGTGAGGGCTAAAACTTCTTGAAAATCTTTCAAAAAAACCACATGCATGCTCTTAAATGTCTATCTTTACTTCTGTACTTGAGATATATGTGTGTTCATGAGCTTTTATAAACATGCATGGCAAGATATTTGGCTAAAATGTGATGTTGGATGAAATCGTGTATGTGACAGCTCTCTGTCTTGTTGGTTCGAGGTGAGTTTGGCTAGGTAAATGATGTTGAAAATGCGTAAACATTGGTAGGTAGCTTGTTTTTCCAGTTCTGAACATTTGTCCCAGAAATAGGCCAAAGCTAATTTTGACTCTAATGTCCTCAAAATGGCAAATCACTGAAATGTGTCCAAATCTGGAAAATCTGGAAAAATAAAGCCGGTTTTGGCAGATTCACTGACCTTGTAGAACGAACCAGTTTTGACTTAGTAAATGACATCCAAAATGCATTAAATTTGGTGTGGTCATAAATTGTTCAGTTCTGGATGTTTTTGTCAGAAATGGACTAAGGCTAAATCTGACCCTAAGGTCCTCAAAAATGACAAGGATTGAAATGTGTGCAAATCTGGACAGTTTTGTGCAGTCTCACTGTTTTGGCTATAACTATTGAACCCAAACTCCAAATGATGCGAGGTTTGTTTCTGAATTTAGTTCCCTCTTTAACATTTAATTTGACATCTTATTCACTAGAATTGGATATTTTTTGCTTGTCTTAATGATTGTGAGAAAAAAGTCCATTGCAGTGAGGGTTTCACTTAGTGATATGCTTAGAAAAATTATTGTAGCTTCTCTTGTTGTATTAAATGTTTGAGATTGTGGCATTCGGATGTTGTGTGGACTGTTTTAAATGCTTGAGGGTGTATGAACTAATCAATGCATGGCTTGAGTTTGATTTCGAGATGACTTGGGGCTTAATCGCACAGGTAAGCATGAATTGAAACCCTACTAACAAGGTAAACTCGCTAAGTGTTGATCCTTTGGATATTGTGTTTGATCACGTGTTTAGTAGGCTGCCCGTAGTTGCCCTTGTAGCCCTAAATGTGATTTTGATGATTACATGTTGACAAGTAGGCCTTTCTTGCACCCGGACCCACGTAGATGTCGTTGCACGTTGAATAATCTTATTATTTGATTACGTGAACTTCGAAATGAGTTCTATGACTTGATTTACATGCGTTACATGGCTGTCCGTTTAATGTTCATATAACTCCATGTGCTTTTCAAATGAAATTACTTGTCTTATCATGCCTCGCTTGTTTACTTGTCAATGTGCAATCTTATAACTGCTCGGAGGCAACCTACTTTATTGTCCTCCTAATGTGATATATTAAATGTCATAAATGTGCATTGCATACAAGGTTGCAACCTTTCATTCTGGCGTGGTAACGTTCGCGCACACCGGGAGGCATCGGGCTTGCCAGTGCAACCGTGACTGCCATTGTCCAATTCCCTCTCTCGCTTGGGGGCTAGACTTCCTCGGAGAGTTAGGTCGTAGGATTTCGGGATACATCCGGAGTACACCCACTTGGCGTGATAAGGGGATGATTTGAAGTCGGCCGCAACAACTGATACTGACATGAACTGAGAGCAAAAGCTCACCGTATCCTTTTCACTATGTGGATAAGTACTCTCGCGTGATTCCTAGAGGACCTTGGGGATGAAAGACGGGTAATTGTGTTCCTTTACTTTTATATTATGTTATGTACTTACTTGTGATATATTCATGCTTGTAAAAAGGGTTTTCATAAGTTGAACCGGAAAATGAGTTTCAAAACTTATTTCTGATTCCCTCTCGCTGAGTTCATAAGGACTCACCCTCTTTTATCATCTCAGGTGAAGAAGACCAAGAACAAGTACCCAAGGATGACGTACCTAACGATGATTCCTTGGAATGAATGTTTGCCCTACGTGCCTTACGTGACTATGTTCACAAAGTTTTGTGAACAATATGTTGTTGAAGACTATTTCTTTGATGTTGCTTGTTGTTGTAATGTAAAAGACCCCCGTTGTAATTTGGGGCCTAATTTGGCTTGTACTGCTAATAACTAGATAAACACTACTATGGTCGTTTTGCTATCGTTACTGGCTAGTGCTTATCATAGGATTATGAAGTATCAGGTAAGGATTAAGTAAAATGAACCTATCCAATCTTAAGCAGGTACTCATTGTTAAGCTAAGATCAACATGTACTTTTGTAACGAGGATTAACAAACAAACGAGACATAGTATCATGCTAGGTTATTAATTGAACGAGACATCGAGATAACTAGTAGGAATTTCAATTGATGGTAAATAGTAATCTTAGTTGGAAATGAAATTTGAGGCGTTTAGAGAACTAGGTCAAACTAAAGAGCCAATTACAGCCGTTATGTTGTCTGTTTTCTGGAAAAATTGTAGAGTCTAGGCTAAACGTTAAGTGTCAAACTTTCATGAACGATTATGTTCGAGATATTACTTGAATGTTTAGATCATGCCCTCGTCAAACATTTTTAGGCCGGGTTGGGGTGTGACACCTAGAAGAATGGTATCAGAGCTTAGATTGCTTAAGCTGGGTTTAACTCTCGGACCATGGGTAGAGCCCTAAGGTAATTAGGATGACTTGTCTATATGTTATTGTGTGATAATGTTAATTGTGCCTTCTATGTTCTATGTGCTTAAGTGATTAACATGTCTTAATTGTTTCTAGAATTGTGTATCCATATTATGTTGCGTATCTTATGCATTAAATTATTGTTTATTGTCTTTCAATAAATTGTGCATCGTAATCTGTGCCTATAGATGGCTGGCCCTAGTACCCGCACTACTAATAGGAGCGGTGAACCCCAAGAGACCAGAGATGCTTATCAAACTAATCCCGGCATGGCTATGTTTAACATGATGGCAAATGCCATGGATCGCGTATCGCGATTGATGGAATGTCAAGATGCACGTGAAGCAAACAACAACCACAACAACAGGAATGATGGCAACCATGGGAGACATAGCAGAATGAGGGATTTCCTTGACTTTCGCCTGTCCAAATTCCACGGGGAAGCTGATGATGAAAAAGCAGAGGCTTGGCTGTCCGAGATTGAGAGGATTTTCAGGCCACTTGATTATACTAATGAAGAAAAGGTAGAGTTTGATGTGTTTCTGTTGCACGGGGATGCTGAGCATTGGTGGCACACTATGGGAAACTGATCAGACACCTCGCTTGTGGGGTAATTTTGTTAAGGCATTCAAGGAGAAATATGTACCTTCAATTTCCAAGCAGAGGCGGATTGAGGAGTTCATGCACTTGAACCAGGGTAACATGACGGTGGCCCAATACGAGGCTCGTTTTGACCAACTGTCCTACTATGCTCAATATATGGTCAGTACTCCGGAGGCAAAGATGTGGAAATTTACGACTGGATTGAGGCTAGAGATTCAGGACCAGTTGGCTTCACATGACTTCGATACCTATTCTGCTCTCTTTGCTGCTGCTTCCTGAGTTGAGAAGAGGAAACTTGATAGAGCCGGTTTGAGTCAGCCTAACAAGAAACCATACCAGTCTTCAGGTCAACAAAGGAAATTCCAGAGTCAGAGTCGTGGTCAGGGCCAGAGCCAGAATAGACCAGTGAATAACCATGGCCCGACTAAAGCGCCATTAGCCTCTTCCACCCGCGGATCCACATGTAGTTCACCTGCTACTCAGTCTATAACTGTTCTTACTGTGACAAGAAAGGGCATACCGAGGCCCAGTGTTGGAAGAAGTCAGGACGATGTGTGCGGTGTGGCAGTGATCAACATCAGGTCAAGGATTGCCCTAAATGGAAAACAGGACAAAATCAAGTTAAACCAGCTGGTAGAGGCAAGACTTCAGTTCCTAGAGTTCAGGCTCGAGCTTATGCTATTGAGTGCGAGGAGCTTCCAGAGGAGACCGCTGTTGTTGAAGGTACATTCTTCATACTGAATCAACCTGTTAGGGTGCTAATTGATCCAGGTGCTACTCATTCATTTATTACTCCCTTATGTGTGCAACGTGTGAAACTACGAGTTGTATGTTTGCCTTATGAGGTAGAAGTTGGTACTCCGATGGGTTCTAAACTTGTTACTAGCTCAGCTTGTAAAGCATGTAAAATCCAAATTAAGGATAGGGAATTCTCAACCAATCTTATCGTATTACCTTTTCGAGACTATAAGGTCATCTTAGGGATGGACTGGTTGGCAAAGCATCTTGTCCAACTAGATTGCTGGACGAAGATTGTAATGTTCCAAGTACCTGGTCAACCAATATTGGAGGTAATGGGTCGAAGAGATTTCACCGGGAGTTATATCATTTCATCTACGAAAGCAGTGAAGTCCTTGAGGAAAGGGTGTAGTGGATACTTAGCTTACCTCATCAACAAGCCGTCGGATAAAGCTAAGTTGGAGGAGATGCCAGTGATCAAAGACTATGCGGATGTGTTTCCAGAAGAATTGCCCAGTTTACCCCCAAATCGGGAGATCGAGTTCATTATAGAGTTACTGCCTGGCACCCAACCGATATCTAAAGCTCCCTATCGTATGGCACCGGCCGAGCTACAAGAATTGAAGGACCAATTGCAAGGATTGTTGAAGAAAGGGTTTGTTCAACCAAGTTCTTCTCCATGGGGTGCACCAGTTCTATTTGTAAAGAAGAAAGACGGAACGTTGAGGCTATGCATCGACTACCGAGGATTGAACCAAGTGACTATCAAGAATAAATACCTACTTCCACTTATCGACGAGCTATTTGATCAACTTCAAGGAGCCAAAGTGTATTCGAAACTCGACTTGAGGCAAGGGTACTATCAGTTGCGGATCAAAAAGGAGGATGTGCCTAAAACGGCTTTCAGGACAAGATATTGGCATTATGAATATGTGGTGATGCCATTTGGACTAACCAATGCCCCTGTAGCTTTTATGGACTTGATGCACAGGGTGTTTCAACCCTACTTGGACCAATTTATGGTGATCTTCATTGATGATATTTTGGTATACTCGAAGTCTGAGGCTGAGCATGAACAATATCTACGGTTCGTACTGCATAAAGTTCAAGAGCATCAATTGTATGCAAAGTTTAGCAAGTGCGAATTTTGGTTGCAGCAGATTGCATTTTTGGGGCATATCATATCCTAAGACGGAATAGCAGTGAAGCCAACAAAGATAGAAGCGGTGATGTCTTGGAAGAAGTCGGAAAATGTTACAGAGGTTTGGAGTTTTCTTGGTCTAGCCGGCTATTATCGGAGGTTCGTGAAGGATTTCTCTAAGATTGCAGGACCGCTTACAAAGCTCACTCAAAAGAAAACAAAGTTCGCGTGGGATGACAAGTGTGAGAACAGCTTCCAAGAATTGAAGAAAAGATTGACTACTGCACCTGTGCTTGCATTGTCTGAAGGGAGTCAAGGTTTTGTAATCTATAGCGATGCTTCGAAGGAAGGATTAGGTTATGTGTTGATGCAAAATGGTATAGTGATTGCATATGCTTCTAGGAAACTGAAGCCGTATGAATTGAACTACCCGACGCATGATTTAGAGTTAGCGGCTATTGTGTTTGCACTCAAGAAATGGAGGCACTATCTGTTGGGTAACAAGTTCGAGGTGTTTACGGATCACAAGAGCTTGAAATACTTGTTCTCACAAAAAGAGTTGAATATGAGGCAAAGGCGGTGGATGGAGCTTTTGGATGATTATAACTGCACAATCAATTATGTGCCCGGTAAAGCGAATGTAGTTGCGGATACCTTAAGTAGGAAAGCGAGCATGGCAAAACTGGAAGTCAAGGTGCAGGAGTTGTTGGAGGAAGCATTTTTGTGGAAACCACAATTGACTCGGAAATGGTTACTTTTTGCCACTACACAGGTTCAACTGACCTTGTTGTCTGAATTACGAGAGGTTCAACAGAATGACCAACAGTTTCAGAAGATTAAAGAAAGAAACACAGATTTCAAGTTTCATGATGATGGTGTTTGGAGGTTTAGGAATCGGATTTGTGTTCCTAATGAGCCAGAGCTGAAAAAGAAGATTCTTGAAGAAGCCCATAATTCAAGACACACTATTCACCCAGGCGGAACAAAGATGTACTGGGATTTGAAGTAACACTATTGGTGGAATAACATGAAGAGAGAGATTGCGGAGTTTGTGGCACGGTGTTTGACTTGCCAGAGAGTCAAAGCAGAACATCAACGACCAAGAGGTTTACTACAGCCGTTGGAGATTCCTCAATGGAAATAGGAACATATAACTATGGACTTTGTTATGGACCTGCCCAGGTCACAAAAGGGTCACGATGCCGTTTGGGTCATAGTGGATAGATTGACTAAGTCAGCGCACTTCTTACCGATAAACAAGGAGGATAGTCCTGAGAAATTGGGAGATATGTATGTGGCGGAGATTGTAAGATTGCACGGGATACCTGTGAGTATTGTATCAGATAGGGATCCTCGTTTTACTTCCCGATTTTGGAAGAGATTGCAAGAAGCTTTGGGAACGAAGTTGAGTTTCAGCACGGCTTATCACCCTCAGACTAATGGACAATCGGAGAGAACTATTCAGATTCTGGAGGATATGCTGAGGGCGTGTGTTTTAGACTTCAGGAAAGGTTGGGAGAAATATATGTCTCTAGCGGAGTTCGCTTATAATAATAGTTATCAGGCCACTATCGGGATGGCCCCATTTGAGGCGTTGTATGAACGTAAGTATCGATCCCCAATTTACTGGGATGAAGTAGGTGAGACGAAGACTTTTGACCTGACCCTTCTACCTGAACTTATGAAGACTGTTGATAATATCCACCTCATCCGGAAACGGATGCTTACCGCACAGAGCAGGCAGAAAAGTTATGCAGACCGATGGAAACAGAGCCTAGAGTTTGAGGTCGGCGACAAGGTGTTCTTGAAGATATCACCTAGGAGGGGACTGATTAAACATGGCAAGGGTGGAAAGTTGAGCCTGAGTTTTGTAGGACTATTTGAGATAATTGAGAAGGTTGGCAAGTTGGCGTATCGCCTGGAACTACCCCAAAACCTCTCCAATATTCACGACGTCTTTCATGTTTCTATGCTACGGAAGTATCACCCTGATCCATCACATATCTTGGAGCGAGAGCCGTTGCATCTTCAGGAGAACTTGTCTTATGAGGAGAAGCCCATTCGGATCCTAGACCAGCAAGATCGGGAATTGCGCAGCAAATCTATACCGATGGTAAAAGTGTTGTGGGATCATCATGGAGTTGAAGAAGCAACGTGGGAAAGACGAGACCAGATGGAGCAACAGTATCCAGCTTTATTTCAAAGGTAATACTGAATTTCGGCACTAAATTCTTTCAAAGAGGCGAAGATGTGAGGCCCGACCTCGATTTGCGTGTGATACTTCGTTTCGTGTGCCCTAACCTAGATTTGCGTGCCTTGACCTAGGTTTGAGAATTGTGTTTTATTTTGTGTGCCTTGCATTGAATTATGTACATTCATTTAGGGTTGCTTGCATTTACTTATGAAACATGCATCCGTCTCGTAGTTCGTGCCCTACCTCGTAGTGCGTGTCCAAAACCTAGGAAAGCATGCCCTCACGCTAATCAAGAAAGCATCTTAGACGAAGCACTAAATCATTGATTAATCCTACAAATTCCACTAACTAATATTAAAATGCTAAGTCAACGCACTAGCAGACGAAATTGCACCAAAAGCTAGACATTCTTTATTCTTTATTCTTTATTCTTTGCATATCCCAAACACACATAAAATAAGCCTTGAACAAGACAAAAAAATTCAGATTTTTCAAGCCTTTGGCCGACCACCTTGTGAGCATTTGTGCTTGCTTGGATAATTCAAATTATTCTCCAAACATTCTATGACACAAATGCATAAAAAAAAATTAGCTCAAAACCCTCCCCAAAGCCCCACCATTTGGACACAAGCTCCTTGCCCATGCTAGGTAATTCAAATGCTTCTTGAAGACACAAAAGTCTGAAATTTGTATGCCCAAGGCCGACACATGCTTCAACATTTGCAAGGCTTTCATTTTTCTTTCATTTCTCTCATTTTCCTCTCATTCTTCTCTCTCGCTCTCATTCTTCTCTCTCTCTCTCTCGGCCCTAGTTGAATATTGTAGACTCCATAGCTAAGTTCTTCATCCTAAGGCTCTTCAAGACTTCCAAGCAACAAGGAACTCGACCAAGCAAAGCTAGGAGCAAAGAAATGCACATGCAAGCCTTTAGCACTTCCATTTCGGTTTAGGTGAGTTTGCTAGCTTCCATTTCTTTTCTTCTTGTTCTAACCACATGCACCTACTAAGAACTTTGTTACTAAGCTAGGAAACTAGAGAAAAATCGAGTGGTGTCTCGGCTAAGCAAGGAAAAAGGTCAACTTTGTGCTTCACCAAGAGTCTTGTGCATCTTCTTGTTGTTTTGCTAAGGTGAGGGCTAAAACTTCTTGAAAATCTTTCAAAAAACCACATGCATGCTCTTAAATGTCTATCTTTACTTCTGTACTTGAGATATATGTGTGTTCATGAGCTTTTATAAACATGCATGACAAGATATTAGGCTAAAATGTGATGTTGGATGAAATCGGGTTTGTGACAGCTTTCTGTCTTGTTGGTGCGAGGTGATTTTGGCTAGGAAAATGATATTGAACATGCTTGAAAATTGGTAGGTAACTAGTTTTTCCAGTTCTGAACATTTTTCCCAGAAATAGGCCAAAGCTAGTTTTGAATCTAAGGTCCTCAAAATGGCAAATTATGGAAATGTGTCCAAATCTGGAAAATCTGGAAAAATGAAGCAGGTTTTGGCAGATTCACTGACCTTGTAGAACGAACCAGTTTTGACTTAGTAAATGATATCAAAAATGCATTAGATTTAATGTGCTACTATATTTTTCATTTATGGACGTTTTTGTTCAGAAATGGCCTAAGGCTAAATCTGACCCTAAAGCCCTAAAAAACGACAAGTATTGAAATGTGTACAAATCTGAACAGTTTTGTGCAGTCCCACTGTTTTGGCTATAACTATTGAACCCGAACTCCAAATGATGCGAGGTTTGTTTCTGAATTTAGTTCACTCCTTAGGCTATAATTTGACATCTTATTCACTGGAATTGGAGATTGTTTGCTTGTCTTAATGATTGTGAGAAAACAGTCCATTGCAGTGAGGGTTTCACTTAGTGATATGCTTAGAAAAATTATTGTAGCTTCTCTTGTTGTATTAAATGCTTGAGATTGTGGCATTTGGATGTTGTGTGGACTGCTTTAAATGCTTGAGGGTGTATGAACTAATCAATGCATGGCTTGAGTTTGATTTCGAGATGACTTGGGGCTTAATCGCACAGGTAAGCACGAATTGAAACCCTAGTAACTAGGTAAACTCGCTAAGTGTTGATCCTTTGGATATTGTGTTTGATCACGTGTTTAGTAGGCTGCCCGTAGTTGCCCTTGTAGCCCTAAATGTGATTTTGATGATTACATGTTGACAAGTAGGCCTTTCTTGTACCCGGACCCACATAGATGTCGTTGCACATTGAATAATCTTATTATTTGATTACATGAACTTCGAAATGAGTTATATGACTTGATTTACATGCGTTACATGGCTGCTCGTTTAATGTTCATATAACTCCATGTGCTTTTCAAATGAAATTACTTGTCTTATCGTGCCTCGCTTGTTTACTTGTCAATGTGCAATCTTATAACTACTCGGAGGCAACCGACTTTGTTGTCCTCCTAATGTGATATATTAAATGTCATAAATGTGCATTGCATACAAGGTTGCAACCTTTCATTCTGGAGTGGTAGCGTTCACGCACACCGGGCGGCATCGGGCTTGCCGGTGCAACCGTGACTGCCATTGTCCAATTCCCTCTCTCGCTTGGGGGCTAGACTTTCTCAGAGAGTTGGGTCGTAGGATTTTGGGGTACATCCGGAGTACACCCACTTGGCGTGATAAGGGGATGATTTGAAGTCGGCCGCAACAACTGATACTAACATGAACTGAGAGCAAAAGCTCACCGTATCATTTTCACTATGTGTATAAGTACTCTCGCTTGGTTCCTAGAGGACCTCGGGGAGGAAAGACGGGTAATTGTATTCCTTTACTTTTATATTATGTTATGTACTTACTTGTGATATATTCATGCTTGTAAAAAGGGTTTTCATAAGTTGAACCAGAAAATGAGTTTCAAAACTTATTTCTCGTTCCCCCTCGCTGAGTTCATAAGGACTCACCCTCTTTCATTATCTCACGTGAAGAAGACCAAGAATAGGTACCCGACGACGACGTACCTAACCATGATTCCTTGGAATGAATGCTTGCCCTACGTGCCTTACGTGACTATGGCCATTTTGCAAACAATATGTAGTTGAAGACTATTTCTTTGATGTTGCTTGTTGTTGTAATGTAAAAGACCCCCGTTGTAATTTGGTGCCTAATTTTGGCTTGTACTGCTAATAACTAGATAGACACTACTGTGGTCGTTTTGCTATCGTTACTGGCTAGTGCTTATCATAGGATTATGAAGTGTCAGGTAAGGATTAAGTAAAATGAACCTATCCAATCTTAAGTAGGTACTCATTGTTAAGCTAAGATCAACATGTACTTTTGTAACAAGGATTAACAAACAAACGAGACATAGTATCATGCTAGGTTATTAATCGAACGAGACATCGAGATAACTAGTAGGCGTTTCAATTGACGGTAAATAGTAATCTTAGTTGGAAATGAAATTTGAGGCATTTAGAGAACTAGGTCAAACTAAAGAGCCAATTACAGCCGTTATGCTGCCGGTTTTCCAAAAAAATTGTGGAGTCTAGGCTAAACGTTAAGTTTCAAACTTTCATGCATGATTATGTTCGAGATATGACTTGAATGTTTAGATCATGCCCTAGTCTAACATTTTTAGGCCAGGTTAGGGCGTGACAGCTGGTATGATCGCCTCCGTCATGTTGTGGGCACAAATCCTTTATGTGTTGACGGTTCACAGTCCCAGCCCAGAGAGTTGGCCTATTCAAAAGGCCCAATAGGCTTAAGACAAAACATCCGCTTCAACAACGCAGCATCCTCACAAAACGTGATATCGTCACGATGTAGGGCTCTCTAATTTCTCACGAGTCTGGTTGTCGTTCTTTTTACTGCTCATGTCGTACGATCCGGATGGAAAAACATAGCAAAAGAAGAAAAGTAGCCCGAAATGGATGAAAACGTTCGATTTGGGCTCCAAAAATGGGCACAACCGAGCAGGCTTGCTACCCTCATCGTAGAGCTCTCAAAGAGCTTTCCAACGGTATGCTGTGCGCCACGTAACTCCTTACGAATCAAAAGTTATGGGCACCGGAGCGACGGAGGCCTGGTCATAAGCCCCATGCCCTCGGTTTGCGGGCCCAACCTCTACGTGAAGCGAAGTTGTCTAGCCCAAGGTGCCGTGGGATTCGAAAATAGAAATGTGGTCGATAAAGTATCTTGGCAACCCTAACCTGGGTAAAAAAAATTTAAAATGGGGGGTGCAACACGAGGACTTCCTAGGGGGTCACCCATCCTAGTACTACTCTTGCCCAAGCATTCTTAACTTCGGAGTTTTGATGGGATCCGGTGCATTAGTGATGGTAAGATCGCACCCGTCAAGTTGTGGGCACAAATCCTTGATGTGTTGACGGTTCACAGTCCCAGCCCAGAGAGATGGGCCAATCAAAAGGCCCAACAGGCTTAAAAACAACCCATCCGCTTTAACAACGCAGCATCCTCGCAAGACGTGATATCAACGCATTGTAGGGCCTTCTAATGTCCTGCGAGTTACGTTGTCGTCCTTTTAATAGCTCAGGACGTACGATCCGGGACCCAAAAACAGAGCAGAAGAAGAAAAGTAGCCCGAAACTGATGAAAAAGTTCAATTTTGGGCACCAAAAAGGGGCACAACCGAGAAGGCTTGCTACCGCTGTTGTAGAACTCTCAGAGAGGTTTCCAACGGTAAGCTGAGCGCCGTATAATTCCTTACGGATCAAAAGTTATGGGCACCGGAGCGACGGAGACCTGGTCACAAGCCCTATGCCCTAGGTTTGCGGGCCCAGCCTCTACGTGAAGCGAAGTTGTCATGCCCAAAGTGCTGTGGGATTCGGTAATAGAAATGTGGTGGATAAAGTATCTTGGCAACCTTAACCGGGGCAAAAAAAAATTTGAAAAGGGGTGCAACACGACGACTTCCCAGGGGGTCACCCATCCTAGTACTACTCTCGCCCAAGCACGCTTAACTTCGGAGTTCTGATGGGATCCAGTGCATTACTACTGGTATGATTGCACCCGTCATGTTGAGGGCACAATTCCTTTATGTGTTGACGGTTCACAGTCCCAGCCTTGAGAGATGGCCCATTCAAAAGGCCCAACGGGCTTAACGATAATCCATCTACTTCAACAGCGCAGCATCGTCGCAAGACGTGATATCGATGCGTTGTAGGGTGCTCTAATGTCCGGCGAGTAAGGTTGTCATCCTTTTAACCGCGCACGACGTACGATCCAGGATGGAAAAACAGAGCAAAAGAAGAAAAGTGGCCCGAAACTGATGAAAACGTTGGAATTTGGGCTCCGAAAATAGGCACAGCAAGGCAGGCTTGCCGCCCCCGTCGTAGAGCTCTCGGAGAACTTTCCAATGGTATGTTGTACGTCAGGTAACTCCTTGCGGATTAAAAGTTATGGGCACCAAAGCGATGGGGACCTGGTCATAAGCCCCACGCCCTCAGTTTGCGGGCCCAGCCTCTACGTGAAGCGAAGTTGTCTTGCCCAAGGTGCCGTGGGATTCGGTTATAGAAATTTGGTGGATAAAGTATCTTGGCAACCCTAACCGAGGCAAAAAAAATTGAAAAACGGGGTGCAACACTAGGACTTCCCAGGGAGTTACCCATCCTAGTACTACTCTTGCCCAAGCACGCTTAACTTCAGAGTTCTGATGGGATCCGGTGCATTAGTGCTGGTATGATCGCACCCGTCATGTTGCAGGCACAAATCCTTTATGTGGAGATGGTTCACAGTCCCAGCCTAGAGAGATGGCCGATTCAAAAGGCCCAATGGGCTTAACGACAACCCATCCGCTTCAACAGCGTAGCATCCTCACAAGACGTGATATCGACTCATTTTAAGGCACTGTAATATCCTGCGAGTTAGGTTGTCATCTTTTTAACAGCTCACGACGTACGATCCGGGATGAAAAAATAGCGCAAAAAGAAGAAAAGTGGCCGAAAAATAATGAAAACGTTCAATTTTGGATTCCGAAATCAGGCGCAGCCGAGCATACTTGCTACCCCTGTCGTAGAGCTCTCCGAGAGCTTTCCAACGGTATGCTGTGCGCCGCATAACTCCTTACGGATCAAATGCTATGGGCACTGGAGCGACGGAGACATGGTCACAAGCCCTATACCCTCAGTTTGCGGGCCCAGCCTCTATGTGAAGCGAAGTTGTCTTGCCCAAGGTGCCGTGGGATTCGGTTATAGAAATGTGGTGGATAAAGTATCTTGGCAACCCTAACCGGGGTAAAAAAATTGAAAAGGGGGGGTGCAAGACGAGGACTTCCCAGGGGGTCACCCATCCTAGTACTACTCTCGACCAAGCACGCTTAACTTCGGAGTTCTGATGGGATCCGGTGCATTAGTGCTGGTATGATCGCACGCATCATGTTGCGGGCCCAAATCGTTTATGTGTTGACTGTTCATAGTCCCAGCCCAAAGAGATGGCACCTTCAAAAGGCACAATGGGCTTAACGATAACCCATCCACTTCAATAACGCAGCATCCTCATAAGATGTGATATCAACGCATTGTAGGACCCTATAATATCCCATGAGTTAGGTTGCCGTCCTTTTAACAGCTCACGACGTACGATCCGGGACGAAAAAATAGAGCAAAAGAAGAAAAGTGGCCCGAAACTTTTGAAAACATTCAATTTTGGGCTCCGAAAATAGGCACAGTTATGCTAGCTTGTTGCCCCTGTTGTAGAGCTCTCGGAGAGCTTTCAAATGGTATGTTGTGCGCCACGTAACTCCTTACGGTTCAAAAGGTATGGGTACTAGAGCGACGGAGACCTGGTCACAAGCCCTACGCCCTCGGTTTGCGGGCCCAACCTCTTCGTGAAGCAATGTTGTCTTGCCCAAGGTGCCGTGGGATTCGATAATAGAAATGTGGTAGATAAAGTATCTTGGCAACCCTAACCAGGGCAAAAAAAATTGAAAAGGGTGTGCAACACGAGGACTTCCCAAGGGGTCACCTATCCTTGCACTACTCTCGTCCAAGCACGCTTAACTTCGGAGTTCTGATGGGATCTGGTGCATTAGTGCTGGTATGATCGCATCCGTCATGTTGAGGGCACAATTCCTTTATGTGTTGACGGTTCACAGTCCCAGCCCAGAGAGATGGCCCATTCAAAAGGCCCAATGGGCTTAATGATAACCCATCCGCTTTAACAACGCAGCATCCTCATAAGACGTGATATCGACGAGTTGTAAGGCCACGTAATATCCAGCGAGTTAGGATGTCGTCCTTTAAACAGCTCACGACGTACGATCCGTGACGAAAAAATAGAGCAAAGGAAGAAAAGTGGTCCGAAACTGATGAACACGTTCAATTTTGGGCTCTGAAAATAGGCGCAGGTAAGCAGGCTTGCTGCCCCGTCGTAGAGCTCTCGGAGAGCTTTCCAACGGTATGCTGTGCACCACATAACTCCTTACAGATTAAAAGTTATGGGCACCAGAGCGATAGAGACCTGGTCACATACCCCACGCCCTCGGTTTACAGGCCCAGCCTTTACGTGATGCGAAGTTGTCTTGCCCAAGGTACCGTGGGATTAAGTAATATAAATATGGTGGATAAAGTATCTTGGCAACCCTAACCGGGGCAAAACAAATTGAAAAGGGGGGGTGCAACACGAGGAGCTACCAGGGGGGCACCCATCCTAGTACTACTCTTGCCCAAGCATGCTTATCTTCGGAGTTCTGATGGGATGCGGTACATTAGTGTTGGTATGATCGTACCCGTCATGTTGTGGGCACAAATCCTTTATGTGTTGTAGGTTCACAGTCCCAGCCCAAAGAGATGGCCCATTCAAAAGGCCCAATAGGCTTAACGACAACCCATCCGCTTCAAAAACGCAGCATCCTCGCCATACGTGATTTCGACGCGTTGTAGGGCCCTCTAATGTCCCACGAGTTAGGTTGTCGTCCTTTTAACAGCTCATGTCGTACAATCCGAGACTGAAAAACATAGCAAAAGAAGAAAAGTGGCCCAAAACTGATGAAAATGTTCGAATTGGGCTCCAAAAATGGGCGCAGCCCAGCAGGCTTGCTGCCCTCGTCGTAGAGCTCTCGAATAGCTTTCCAACGGTATACTGTGCGCCACGTAACTTCTTATGGATCAAAAGTTATTGGCACCAGAGCGATGGAGACCTGGTCACACCCTTGGTCTGCGGGCCCATCCTCTACGTGAAGCGAAGTTGTCTTGCCCAAGGTGCCATGGGATTTGGTAATAGAAATGTGGTAGATAAAGTATCTTGGCAACCCTAACCGGGGCAAAAAAAAATTGAAAAGGGGGGGTGCAACACGAGAACTTCCAAGGGGGTCACCCAACAGAGTACTACTCTCGTCCAAGCACGCTTAACCTCGAAGTTCTGATGGGATCCGGTGCATTAGTACTGGTATGATCGCACCCGTCATGTTGTGGGCACAAATCCTTTATGTGTTGACAGTTCACAGTCCCAGCCCAGAGAGATGGCCTATTTAAAAGGCCCAATGGGCTCAACGACAACCCATCCGCTTCAACAACGCTACATCCTCGTAAGACGTGATATCGACATGTTGTAGGACCCTGTAATATCCCGCGAGTTAGGTTGTCGTCTTTGTAACAACTCAGGAAGTACGATATGGGACGAAAAAATAGGGCAAAAGAAGAAAAGTGGCTCGAACCTGATGAAAACGTTCAATTTTGGGCTCCGAAAATAGGCACAGCCTAGCAGGCTTGCTTCCCCAGTCGGAGATCTCTCAGAGAGCTTTCCAACGGTATGTTGTGCGCCGCGTAATTCCTTACGGATCAAAAGTTATGGGCACCAGAGCGACGGAGACCTGGTCACAAGCCCTACGCCCTTGGTTTACGGGCCCAGCCTCTTCGTGAAGCGAAGTTGTCTTGCCCAAGGTACTGTGGGATTCGGTAATATAAATGTGGTGGATAAAGTATCTTGGAAACCCTAACCGGGGCAAAAAAAAATGAAAAGGGGGGTTGCAACACCAGGACTTCCAAGGGGGTCACCTATCCTAGTACTACTCTCGCCCAAGCACGCTTAACTTTGGAGTTTTGATGGGATCCGATGCATTAGTGCTGGTATGATCGCACCCGTCATGTTGGGGGCACAATTCATTTATGTGTTGACGGTTCACAGTCCCAGCCCAGACCAGACAGATGGGCCATTCAAAAGGCCCAATAGGCTTAACGACAACCCATCCGCTTCAACAACGCAGCATCCTCGTAAGACAAGATATCGACGCATTATAAGGCCCTGTAATATCCCCCGATTTAGGATGTCCCCCTTTTAGCAGCTCACGACGTACGATCTGGGATGAAAAAATAGAGCAGAAGAAGAAAATTATCCCGAAACTGATGAAAACGTTCAATTTTGGGCGCTGAAAATAGGCGCAGGTAAGCAGGCTTGCTACCTTGTCGTAGAGCTCACGGAGAGCTTTCCAACGGTATACTGTGTGTCGCGTAACTCCTTACGGATTAAAAGTTATGGGCACAGGAGCGACGGAGACATGGTCGCAAGCCCCACGGTCTCGGTTTGCGGGCCCAACCTCTACATGAAGTGAAGCTGTCTTGCCCAAGGTACCGTGGGATTCGGTAATAGAAATGTGGTGGATAAACTATCTTGGCAACCCTAACCGGGGTAAAAAAAATTAAAAATGAGGGGTGCAACACGAGGACTTCTAGGGGGGTCACCCATCCTTGTACTACTCTCGCCCAAGCACGCTTAACTTCAGAGTTCTGATGGGATCCGGTGCATTAGTTCTGGTATGATCGAACCCCTCATGTTGAGGGCAAAAATCCTTTATGTGTTGATGGTTCACAGTCCCAGCCCAGAGAGATGGCCCAATGGGCTTAACGACAACCCATCCGCTTCAACAACGTGGCATCCTCATAAGACGTGATATTGACGCATTGTAGGACCCTGTAATATCCCGCGAGTTAGGTTGTCGTCCTTTTAACAGCTTCAAAAATGCAGCATCCTCGAAATACGTGATTTCGACGCGTTGTAGGGCCCTCTAATGCCCGCGAGTTAGGTTGTCTTCCTTTTAACAGCTCATGTCGTACGATCCAAGACAGAAAATAATAGCAAAAGAAGAAAAGTGGCCCAAAATTGATGAAAATGTTCGAATTGGGCTCCAAAAATGGGCGCAGCCCAACAGTCTTACTGCCCTCGGCGTAGAGCTCTCGAATAGCTTTTCACCGGTATGCTGTGCGCCACGTAACTCCTTACGGATCAAAAGTTATGGGCACCGGAGCGATGGAGACCTGGTCACAAGCCCCCCGCCCCTGGTTTTGCGGGCCCAACCTCTACGTGAAGCGAAGTTGTCTTGCCCATGGTACCGTGGGATTCAGTAATAGAAATGTGGTGGATAAAGTATCTTGGCAACCCTAACCGGGGCAAAAAGAATTGAAAAGGAGGGATGCAACACGAGGACTTCCTAGGGGGTCGCCCATCCTAGTACTACTTTCGCCCAAGCACGCTCAACTTCGGAGTTATGATGGGATGCGGTGCATTAGTGGTGGTATGATCGCACCTGTTGTGTTGTGGGCACAAATCCTTTTTGTGTTGACGGTTAACAGTCCCAACCCAGAGAGATGGCCCATTCAGAAGGCCCGAAGGGCTTAACGAAAACCCTTCCACTTCAACAACGCAGCATCCTCGCAAGACGTGATATCGACATGTTGTAGGGCCTTCTAATGTCCTGTGAGTTAGGTTGTCATCCTTTTAACAGCTTACGACGTACGATTCGGGATGAAAAAATAGATCAAAAGTAGAAAAGTGGCCCGAAACTGATGAAAACATTCGATTTTGGGTTCCAAAAAGGGCACAGCCGAGTAGGCTTGCTTCCCCCGTAGTAGTGTTCTCGGAAATCTTTCCAACGGTATGCTGTGCACCACGTAACTCCTTACGGCTCAAAAGTTATGGGCACCGGAGCGACGGAGACCGGGTCGCAAGCCCCATGCTCTCGGTCTGCTGGCCCAGCCTCAACGTGAAACGAAGTTGTCTTGCCCAAGGTGCCGTGGGATTCGTTAATAGAAATGTGGTGGATAAAGTATCTTGCCAACCCTAACCGGAGCAAAAAAAATTGAAATTGGGGGGTGCACCACAAGGACTTCCAAGGGGGTCGCCCCTCCCAGTGCTCCTCTCGTCCAAGCACGCTTAACTTCGGAGTTCTTATGGGATCCGGTGCATTAGTGCTGGTATGATCGCACCCGTCATGTTGTGGGCACAAATCCTTTATGTGTTGACGGTTCACAATCCCAGCCCAGAGAGATGGCCCCTTTAAAAGGCCCAATGGGCTTAACGACAACCCATCCACTTCAACAACACAACATCCTCGTAACACGTGATATCGACATGTTGTAAGACCCTGTAATATCCCGTGAGTTAGGTTGTCGTCCTTTTAACAGCTCACGAAGTACGATCCGGGTTGGAAAAATAGAGCAAAAGAAGAAAAGTGACCCGAAACTGATGAAAACGTTCGATTTTGGGCTCTGAAAATACGCACAACCTAGCAAGCTTTCTGCCCCAGTGGTAGAGCTCTTGGAGAGCTTTCCAACGGTATTTTGTGCGCCGCATAATTCCTTACGAATCAAAAGTTATGGTCACCGGAGCGACGGAGACCTGGTCACAAGCCCTACGCCCTAGGTTTACGGGCCCAGCCTCTACTTGAAGCGAAGTTGTTTTGCCCAAGGTGCTGTGGGATTCTGTAATAGAAATGCGGTGGATAAAGTATCTTGGTAACCCTAACCGAGGAAAAAAAAATTGAAAAGGGGGGTTGCAACACCAGGACTTCCAAGGTGGTCACCCATCCTAGTACTACTCTCGCCCAAGCACGCTTAACTTAGGAGTTTTAATGGGATCCGGTGCATTAGTGCAGGTATGATCGCACCCGTCTTGTTGGGGGCACAATTCCTTTATGTGTTGATGGTTCACAGTCCCAGCCCAAAGAGATGGCCCCTTCAAAAGGCCCAATGGGCATAACGAAAACCCATCTGCTTCAACAACGCAGCATCCTCGTAAGACGAGATATCGACGCATTGTAAGGCCCTGTAATATACCACGATTTAGGATGTCGCCCTTTTAACAGCTCACGACATACGATCCGGGATGAAAAAACAGAGCAGAAGAAGAAAAGTAGCCCAAAACTGATGAAAACGTTCAATTTTGGGCGATGAAAATTGGCGCAGGTAAGCAGGCTTGCTGCCCCGTCGTAGAGCTCTCGGAGAGCTTTCCAACGATATGTTGTGCGTCGCGTAACTCCTTACGGATTAAAAGTTATGGGCACTAGAGTGACAGAGACCTCGTCACAAGTCACATGCCCTCGGTTTGCAGGCCCAGCCTCTACGTGAAACGAAGTTGTCTTTCCCAAGGTGCCGTGGGATTCGGTAATAGAAATGTGGTAGATAACGTATCTTGGCAACCCTAACCGGGGCCAAAAAAATTAAAAAGGAGGGGTGCACACGAGGACTTCGCAGGGGGTCACCCATTCTAGTACTACTCTCGCCCAATAACGCTTAACTTCGGAGTTTTGATGGGATCCGTGCATTGGTGCTGGTATGATCGCACCTATCATGTTGTGGGCACAAATCCTTTATGTGATGATGGTTCACAGTCCTAGCCCAGAGAGATGGCGTATTCAAAAGGCCCAATGGGCTTAACGACAACCCATCCGCTTTAACAACATAGCATCCTAGTAAGACGTGATATCGACGCATTGTAGGGCCCTCTAATGTCCCGCGAGTAAGGTTGTCGTCCTTTTAACAGCTGAGTAAAAGAAGAAAAGTGGACCGAAACTAATGAAAACGTTAGATTTTGGGCTCCGAAAATCAATACAACCGTGCAGACTTGTTGCCCCCATCGTAGAGCTCTGGGAGAGCTTTCCAACGGTATGTTGTGCGCCGCGTAACTCCTTACGGATCAAAGGTTATGGGCACAGGAGCGACGGAGACCTGGTGACAAGCCCCACGCCCTCGGTTTGTGGGCCCAGCCTCTACGTGAAGCGAAGTTGTCTTGCCCAAGGTTCTGTGGGATTTGGTAATAGAAATGTGGTGGATAAAGTATCTTGGCAACCCTAACCGGGGCAAAAAGAATTGAAAAGGGAGGGTGCAACACGAGGACTTCCCAGCGGGTCACCCATCCTAGTACTACTCTCGCCCAAGCACACATAACTTCGGTATTTTGATGGGATCTGGTGCATTAGTACTGGCATGATCGCACCCGTCATGTTGTGGACACAAACCATTTATGTGTTGACGGTCAACAGTCCCAGCCCAGAGAGATGGCTCATTCAAAAGGCCCAAAGGGCTTAACGACAACCCATCCTCCTCAACAACGCACCATCCTCGCAAGACGTGATATCGACGCGTTGTAGGGCCCTCTAATGTCATGCGAGTCAGGTTGTCGTCCTTTTAAAAGCTCATGTCTTATGTCCGAGACGGAAAAACAGAACAAAAGTAGGAAAGTGGCCCAAAACTGATGAAAACGCTCAATTTTGGGATCCAAAAATAGGCGCAGCTGAGTAGGCTTGCTAACCTCGTCGTAGAACTCTTGGAGAGCTTTCCAACGGTCTGTTGTGCGCTGCGTAACTCTTTACGGATCAAAAGTTATGGGCACCGAAGCGACGGAGACCTGGTCGCAACCCTACGCTCTCGGTTTGCGGGCCCAGCCTCTACGTGAAGCGAAGTTGTCTTGCCCAAGGTGCCTTGGGATTCGGTAATAGAAATGCGGTGGATAAAGTATCTTGGCAACCCTAACCGGGGTAAAAAAAATTAAAAATGAGGGGTGCAACACGAGGACTTCTAGGGGGGTCACCCATCCTTGTACTACTCTCGCCCAAACAGGCTTAACTTCAGAGTTCTGATGGGATCCGGTGCATTAGTTCTGTTATGATCGCACCCGTCATGTTGAGGGCAGAAATCCTTTATGTGTTGACGGTTCACAGTCCCAGCCCAGAGAGATGGCCCATTTAAAAGGCCCAATGGGCTTAACGACAACCCATCCGCTTCAACAACGTGGCATCCTCATAAGACGTGATATTGATGCATTGTACGACCCTATAATATCCTGCGAGTTAGGTTGTCGTCCTTTTAACAGCTCATGACGTACGATCCGGGACGAAAAAATAGAGCAAAAGAAGAAAAGTGGACTGAAAATGATGAAAACATTCAACTTTGTGCTCCGAAAACAAGCACAGCTAAGCAAGCTTGCTGCCCCCGTCGTAGAGCTATCAGACAGCTTTCCAACGGTATGTTGTGCGTCACGTAACGCCTTATGGATTGAAAGTTATGGGCACCGGAGCGATGGAGACCTGCTCACAAGCCCCAAGTCCTCGGTTTGCGGGCCCAGTCTCTACGTCAAGCGAAGTTGTCTTGTCCAAGGTGCAATAGGATTTGGTTATAGAAATGTGATGGATAAAGTATCTTGGCAACCCTAACCGGGGTAAAAAAAATTGAAAAGGGGGGTGCAACACGAGGACTTCCTAAGGGGTCACCCATCCTAGTACTACTCTCGCCCAAGCAAGCTAAACTTCGGAGATCTGATGGGATCTGGTGCATTAGTATTGGTATGATCGCACCCGTCATGTTGAGGGCACAAATCCTTTATGTGTAGACGGTTCACAATCCCACCCCAAAGAGATGGCCCATTCAAAAGGGCCAATGGGCTTAACGACAACCCATCCGCTTCAACAACTTAGCATCCTCGCAAGACGTGATATCGATGCATTGTAGGGCCCTCTAATGTCCCGCGAGTTAGGTTGTCGTCGTTTTAACTGCTCACGACGTACGATCCGAGACGGAAAAACAGAGCAAAAGAAGAAAAGTGGCCCGAAACTGATGAAAATGTTCGATTTTGGGCTCCAAAAATGGGCATAGCTAAGAAGGTTTTTGCCCCCGTCGTAGATCTCTCGGAGAGCTTTCCAACGGTATGTTGTGCGCCACGTAACTCGTTACGGATCTAAAGTTATGGGCACCGGAGCGACGGAGACCTGGTCACAAGCCCTACTCCTTCGATTTGCGGGCCCAACCTCTACTTGAAGCAAAGTTGTCTTGCCCAAGGTACCGTGGGATTCGGTAATCGAAATGTGGTGGATAAAGTATCTTGGCAACCCTAACCGGGGCAAAAAAAATTGAAAAGGGGAGTGCAACACGAGGACTTCCGAAGGGGTCACCCGTCCTAGTACTACTCTCGCCCAAGCACACTTAACTTCGGAGTTCTGATGGGATCCGATGCATTAGTACTGGTATGATCGCACCCATCATGTTGAGGGCACAAATCCTTTATGTGTTTACGGTTCACAGTCCCAGCCCAGATAGATGGCCCATTCAAAAGGCCCAATAGGCTTAAAGACAACCCATCTGCTTCAACAACGCAGATTCCTCGCAAGACGTGATATCGACGCGTTGTAGGGCCCTGTAATATCTCTCGAGTTAGGTTGTCGTGCTTTTAACATCTCACAACGTACGATCCGGGGTGATAAAACAGAGCACAAGAAGAAAAATGACCTGAAACTGATGAAAACATTCAATTTTGGGCTCCAAAAATTGGCGCAGCCCAATAGGCTTGCTTTACCCGTCGTAGAGCTCTCGGAGAGCTTTCCTACGGTATGCTGTGCGCCGCGTAAATTCTTACGGATCAAAAGTTATGGGCACCGGAGCGACGGAGACTTAGTCACAAGCCCTATGCCCTCCGTTTGCGGGCCCAACCTCTACGTGAAGCGAAGTTGTCTTGCCCAAGGTGCCGAAGGATTCAGTAATAGAAATGTGGTGGATAAAGTATCTTGGCAACCCTAACCGGCGCAAAAAAAAATGAAATGGGGGGGGTGCAACACGAGGACTTCCGAGGGGGTCACCCATCCTAGTACTACTCTCGCTCAAGCATGCTTAACTTTGGAGTTCTGATAGGATCTAGTGCATTAGTGCTGGTATGAATGCACCTGTCATGTCGTGGGCACAAATCCTTTATGTGTTAATGGTTCACAATCCCAGCCCAGAGAGATGGCCCATTCAAAAGGCCCAATGGGATTAACGACAACCCATCCGCTTCAACAACGCAACATCCTCACATGACGTGATATCGACGCTTTGTAGGGCCCTCTAATGTCCCACGAGTTAGGTTGTCATCCTTTTAACAGCTCACGACGTACGATCCGGGACGAAAAAATAGAGCAAAAGAAGAAAAGTGGGCCGAAACTGATGAAAACATTCGATTTTGGGCTCCAAAAACAGGCGCCGCTAAGCAGGCTTGCTGCCCCCGTCGTAGAGCTCTCGGAGAGCTTTTCAACGGTATATTGTGCGCCACGTAACTCCTTACGAATCGAAAGTTATGGGCACCGGAGCGACGGAGACCTGGTCTCAAGCCCTATGCCCCCAATTTGCGGGCCTAGCCTCTACTTGAAGTGAAGTTTCCTTGCCCAAGGTGTCGTGAGATTCAGTAATAGAAATGTGATGGATAAAGTATCTTGGCAACCCTAACCGGGGCAAAAAAATTGAAAATAGGGGGTGCAACACGAGGACTTCCCAGGGGGTCACCAATCCTAGTACTACTCTCACCCAAGCACGCTTAACTTCAGAGTTCTGATGGGATCCGGTGCATTAGTGCTGGTATGATCGCACCCGTCATGTTGTGGGCACAAATCCTTTATGTGTTGACGGTCAACAGTCCCAGCCCAGAGAGATGGCCTATTCAAAAGACTCAATGGGCTTAACGACAATCCATCAGCTTCAACAACGCAGCATCCTCGCAAGTCGTCATATTGACGTATTGTAGGGACCTCTAATGTCTTGCTAGTAAGGTTGTTGTCCTTTTTAACAGCTCACGACGTACGATTCGGTATTGAAAAACTGAGCAAAAGTAGAAAAGTTGACTGAAACTGATGAAAATGTTCGATTTTGGGCTCTGAAAACAGGCGCAGCTGAGCAGGCTTGTTACCCAAGTTGTAGAGCTCTCGGAGAGCTTTTTAACGGTTTGTTTTGCGCCACGTAACTCCTTACTGATCCAAAGTTATGGGCACCAGAGCGTCGGAGACCTCGTCACAAGCCCTACGCCCTCAGTTTGCGGGCCCAGCCTCTATGTGAAGCGAAGTTGTCTTGCCCATGGTGCCGTGGGAATCGGTAATAGAAATGTGGTGGATAAAGTATCTTGGCATCCCTAACCGGGGCAAAAAAAATTAAAAAGGGGGGGTGCAACACAAGGACTTCCTTGGGGGTCACGCATCCTAGTACTACTCTCGCCCAAGCACGCTTAACTTCGGAGTTTTGAACGGTTCTGGTGCATTAGTGCTGGTATGATTGCACCCGTCATGTTGTGGGCACAAATCCTTTATGTGTTGACCGCTCACAGTCCCAGCCCAGAGAGATCGCCCATTCAAAAGGCCAAATAGGCTTAACGACAAACCATCCGCTTCAACAACGTAGCATCCTCGTAAGACGTGATATCGACGCATTGTAGGGCCCTATAATATCCCGCAAGTTAGGTTGTCATCATTTTAACAGCTCGTGACATACGATCTAGGATGAAAAAATAGAGCAAAAGAAGAAAAGTGGATCGAGCATGCTTGCTGCCCTTGTCGTAGAGCTCTCGGAGAGCTTTTCAACGGTATCCTGTGTGCCACGTAACTCCTTGCGGATTGAAAGTTATGGGCACCGGAGCGACGGAGACCTTGTCACAAGCCCTACGTTCTCGGTTTGCAAGCCCAGCCTCTACCTGAAGCGAAGTTGTCTTGCCCAAGGTGCCGTGGGATTCGGTAATAGAAATATGGTGGATAAAGTATCTTGGCAGCCCTAGCTGGGGCAAAAGAAATTGATAAGGGGGGTATAACACGAGGACTTCCTAGGAGGTCACCCATCCTAGTAGTACTCTCGTCCAAGCACGCTTAACTTCGAAGTTCTGATTGGATCCGGTGCATTAGTGCTGGCATGATCGCACCCATCATGTTGTGGGCACAAATCCTTTTTGTGTTAATGGTTGACAGTCACAGCCCAGAGAGATGGCCCATTCAAAAGGCCCAATGGGATTAATGACAACCCATCCGCTTCAACAACGGAACATCCTCACATGACGTGATATCGACGTGTTGTAGGGCCCTCTAATGTCCCACGAGTTAGGTTGTCATCCTTTTAACAGCTCATGATGTACGATCCGGGACGAAAAAACAGAGCAAAAGAAGAAAAGTGGTTTGAAACTTATGAAAATGTTCAATTTTGGGCTCCGAAAACAAGCACAACCGAGCAAGCATGCTGCCCCTATCGTGGTGCACTCGGATAGCTTTTCAACTGTATGCTGTACGCCGCATAACTCCTTACGGATCAAAAGTTATGGGCACCGGAGCGATGGAAACCTAGTCACAAGCCCTACGTCTTCGGTTTGCGGGCCCAGCCTCTACGTGATGAGAAGTAGTCTTAGCCAAGGTGCTGTAGGATTCGGTAATAGAAATGTTGTGGATAAAGTATCTTGGCAACCCTAACAGGGGAAAAAATAATTGAAAAGGGGGGTGCAACACGAGGACTTTTCATGGGGTCACCCGTCCTAGTACTACTCTCACCCAAGCACGCTTAACTTCGGAGTTCTGATGGGATCCGGTGCATTAGTGCTGGTATGATCGCACCCGTCAAGTTGAGGGCACAAATCCTTTATGTGTTGATGGTTCACAGTCCCAGCCCAGAGAGATGGCCCATTCAAAAGGCTCAATGGGCTTAACGACAACCCATCTGCTTCAACAACGCAGCATCCTCGTAAGACTTGATATTGACGCGTTGTAGGGCCCTTTAATATACCGCGAGTATGGTTGTTGTCCTTTTAACAGCTCACGACTTACGATCCGGGACAAAAACACATAGCAAAAGAAGAAAAGTGGCCCGAATCTGTTCAAAACGTTCAATTTTGGGCTCCGAAAATAGGAGCAACCGAGCAGGTTTGCCGCCCCCGTCTTAGAGCTCTCGGAGAGCTTTCCAACTGTATACTGTGAGCCGCGTAACTCCTTTCGGATTAAAAGTTATGGGCACCGAAGCGACGGAGACCTGGTCACAAGCCCCACGCCCTCGGTTTGTGGGCCCAGCCTCTACGTGAAGCGAAGTTGTCTTGCCCAAGGTGCCGTGGGATTTGGTAATAGAAATGTGGTGGATAAATTATCTTGGCAACCCTAACCGGGGCAAAAAAAATTGAAAAGGGATGGTGCAACACGAGGACTTCCCACGGGGTCACCTATCCTAGTACTACTCTCGCCCAAACATGCTTAACTTCGGAGTTCTGTTGGGATCCGGTACATTAGTGCTGCTATGATCGCACCCGTTAGGATGTAGGCATAAATCCTTTATGTGTTGACGGTTCACAGTCCCAGCCCAGAGAGATTGTCACGCCCCAACTCGACCCCACCTACGATCAGTCAGGACGCAACGGAATTTCGGCGGCATAACGACAGTAAACAGATTT
This sequence comes from Ehretia macrophylla, assembly GCA_037974665.1. Lineage (NCBI taxonomy): Eukaryota > Viridiplantae > Streptophyta > Magnoliopsida > Boraginales > Ehretiaceae > Ehretia > Ehretia macrophylla. The sequence continues at coordinate 80,000,246 of CM075770.1, read as the reverse complement.
CCGAGGTTCTAAACCAACCTCATTAAACATCATACATCCAGTAATTCCTCAATACAAACAACAACATACAACACAACCATAATATACAATAAAACATCTTCGTTATACGCCTCCGTTCCAACATGACATACAATACCTCAACTTTATCATACATTTCAAAAGTAAGTTGAGACACAATTACAACTTAACCATAGACGAAAGAAAGCCACTAAATTAACATCATTTGGATCATCATCTTTTCAATATCTATTACACTAAGAACCGTAAAGCATATAAAGTCTATTAAACTAATATACAAGACATTTAACAACATAGAATCATGGATAAGACTCAGGGACATATGACTCATCCACGAAAGGCACGTTTTCCACATTCTCCTCTTCAGGAGGCACGTACCCGCAGTCAAAATCAGTAACACCTGCATGCATGCAATAATAGAGAGTGAGCTTATATACATAAGCCCAGTGAGGATCCGATAGATCTCGACAGTATTCACTACACTCCTTGGAATTAGTCCTTTGAGCAAGTAAACACACAACAACATAAATAAAGCTATCATCACATAACTATATGACCATTCAATAAGGATACTCTATTTGGTGTAGCTCCAAACGCCATCACGATCTCAACCGATCTTCTTATAACTCCCCATTACTCACGCACCCGAGGTAGCTCACTAGCCCCTCCCTCCATGACACCTCCGTCATGCGAGCTGGGGGGAGCCTATGGCAGTCATGCCGTTATCAACCCGACAGCCCGACGCTGCCCGAGAGGGGGCACAGACATACCAAGCCTCCATATTCATCTATCACACAAGCATAAATCAATCACTCAATTGGGAGATCAGCAACAAGAGTGCCCGATTCTCGCATTCAATAATAATCAATCAATCACATCAATATAACATCAATATTAAATTAAACAACAAACAACGTAGTTAGATGACAAAGTAGGCCATCTAACCGGACATGCATAATATACATAATTAAACTCTAAATTACTCAACAACAACTCACCATTCATCACTCGAACACTACCCAACCATCTAAGGCATCGTTCAAGAAATTAAAGAATGACAACCTAAACTTCTAAAATTCATAACTTACAATCTACTAATCCAAACATTGCCAAATCAGTTCCTATCACTCACCCATTCAACCTACTACATTAGCCCTCTCGGAAATCCACCATAACACCTCCAAACCATGCCCGATAACCCTAAAACCCTATGACGTCATGGCTGGATTTTCCGGATTTTCACACAAACAATGTAATCGAAAATTCGGCATTACAACAGCGCTAACACGTAATTATCAAGTATTTAGAAATCGACGGCAATCGATTTCGAGCAACGCAACTCAATTAAATCAACTTTGAACATTTTAATCAAAATTAAATACCCGGAAAATAAAAATTATGCTATATCCGACAGAAACTCGTAGTATTAGTATATAATGATCCCTAGCATGCAAGGAGCAATAATCTAACATCAGATTTCAATTCTAACGGTTCAATCTTCATTTATACGCAAAAACACAAAAATGACATTTTGAGATCTAGAATTTTTCTCTCACCTTAGATGCGATATAAGCCTAGGAATGCGTGCTATGCGTGCCCAACAAGCAGAATCCAAGTCGGTGCGAAGTTTCACGGACAAAAACTAGGTTTTTCTTTGAAAAATTGGATTGAAAGCTTGAGTTTTTCTCTTCTCTTCTCTCCCTCTTTTCTCTCGGCAATGTGTGTGTGTGTGATGGTGTTTTTGTGTTGTGTGAGTGTGTGTTGAGGACATTAACTTATATGGTCAATTAATTAATTAAAGTCAAAGTTATTTTAATAGGTATTTTTGTATTTTTAATGACTTTAATTGCATTTTAGTGCTCACCAAGTTAAAAATAAATATGCAACCCCCAAGATATCTCAAGTGGATTATTTTTAGGTGACAAGAAGTTTTACATTCAAAGAATTCCACCCGAGTCGGCTTAAAACTCGATTTTCGCAAAAGTCGGTGTAAAAACCCTAATAAATTCTTAAGCCGATTTTAAAACCGTTTTCATCAAACACAGGTCTATTAAAGTCCGTGGACTAGGTCTAGAAGGGTTAAAAAGACCAGTTTCAAAATTATAGCGGACGTGTTTCGAAAACACTATTCACTGAAAATCGACGATAAAATTTCTGACTCCGTTTTTGATGAAAATTTCATGAATGCACATTTAGCACGTATTAGAAGTATTGACATCAAAATTATAACTTTCTAAGTCCTATAGCACATAAACAGATCATATGCACGCAAAACGAGGTAAAGCACGTAAAACGAGATAAGCAAGAAAGTGGGGTTTCACAGAGATGGCCCATTCAAATGGCCCAATGGGCTTAACAACAACCTATCTGTTTTAAAAATGCAGCATCCTCGCAAGACGTGATATCGACGCGTTGTAGGGCCCTGTAATATCCTGCGAGTAAGGTTGTCGTCCTTTTAACATCTCACGACGTACGATCCGGGACGGAAAAACAGATCGAAAGAAGAAAAGTTGGCCGAAACTGGTGAAAACATTCAATTTTGGGCCCTAAAAATAGGCGCAACTGAGCAGGCTAGCTGCCCACGTCGCAGAGCTCTCGGAGAGCTTTCCAACGGTATGTTGTGCGTTACGTAACTCCTTATGGATTAAAAGTTAGTGGCACCGGAACGACAGAGACCTGGTCACAAGCCCCACGCCCTCAGTTTGGGGGCCTAGCCTCTACGTGAAGCGAAGTTGTCTTGCCCAAAGTTCCCTTGGATTTGGTAATAGAAATATGGTGGATAAAGTATCTTGGCAACCCTAACCAGGGCAAAAAAAATTGAAAAGGGGGTGGTGCAACACGAGGACTTCGCAGGGGGTCACCCATCCTTGTACTACTCTCGCCCAAGCATGCTTAACTTCGGAGTTCTGATGGGATCCGGTGCATTAGTGCTGGTATGATCGCATCCTTCATATTGAGGGCACAAATCCTTTATGTGTGGACAGTTCACAGTACCAGCCCAGAGATATGGCCCATTCAAAAGGCCCAATGGGCTTAACGACAACCCATCCGCTTCAACAACGCAGCATCCTCGTAAAACTTGATATTGACGCGTTGTAGGGCCTTGTAATATCCCACAAGTTAGGTTGTCGTCCCTTTAACAGCAAACGACGTATGATCCGGGACGGAAAAACATAGCAAAAGAAGAAAAGTGGCTCGAAACTATTGAAAACATTCAATTTTGTGCTCTGAAAATAGGTGTAGCCGAGCAAGCTAGCTGTCCCCGTCGTAGAGCTCTCGGAGAGCTTTCCAACGGTATGCTGTGCACCGTGTAACTCCTTGCGGATTAAAAGTTATGGGCACCGAAACGGCGGAGACCTGGTAACAAACCCCACGCCCTCGGTTTGCGGGCCCAGCCTCTACCTGAAGTGAAGTTGTCTTGCCCAAGGTGCTGTGGGATTTGGTAATAGAAATGTGGTGGAGAAAGGATATTGGCAGCCCAAACCGGGGCAAAAGAAATAGAAAATGCGGGGTGCAACACGAGGACTTCCCAGGGGGTCACCTATCCTAGTAATACTCTCGCCCAAGCGTGCTTAACTTCGGAGTTCTGATGGGATCTGGTGAAATAGTGCTGATATGATCGCACCCGTCATGTTGTGGGCACAAATCCTTTATGTGTTGATGGTTCACAGTCCCAGCCTAGAGAGATGGCCCATTGAAAAGGCCTAATAGGCTTCACGACAACACATCCGCTTTAACAAAGTAGCATCCTTGCAAGACGTGATATCGACGCATTATAGGGCCCTGTAATATCTCGTGAGTTAGGTTGTCGTCCTTTTAACAGTTCACGACGTACGATCCGGGACCCAAAAATAGCGCAAAAGAAGAAAAGTGTCCCAAAACAGAAGAAAACATTCGATTTTGGTCTCCGAAAATAGGTGCAGCCAAGCAGGCTTGCTACCTCTGTCGTAGAGCTCTCAGAGAGCTTTCAACGGTTTGTTGTGCGCCGCATAACTCCTTACGGATTAAAAGTTATGGGCATCGGTGCGACAGAGACCTGGTCGCAAGCCCCATGCCCTCAGTTTGCGGGCCCAGCCTCTACGTGAAGCGAAGTTGTCTTGCCCAACGTGCCATGGGATTCGGTAATAGATATGTCGTGGATAAAGTATCTTGGCAACCCTAACCGGGGAAAAAAAAATGAAAAGGGAGGGGGGGGGGGGTTGGAATACGAGGACTTCCCAGGGGGTCACCCATTCTAGTACTACTCTCGCCCAAGCACGCTTAACTTCGGAGTTCTGATGGGATCCGGTACATTAGTGCTGGTATGATCGCACCTGTCATATTGTGGGTACAAATCCTTTATTTGTTGACGGTTCACAGTCCCAGCCCAGAGAGATGGCCCATTCAAAAGGCCTAATGCAGTTAACGACAACCCATCCGCTTTAACAACGCAGCATCCTCGGAAGACTTGATATCGACGCATTGTAAGGCCCTGTAATATCCTGGGAGTTAGGTTGTCGTCCTTGTAACAGCTCACGACGTACGTTCCGGGGTGAAAAAATAGAGCAATAGAAGAAAATTGGCCCAAAATTGATGAAAACGTTCAATTTTGGGCTCTGAAAACAGGCGTAGCCGAGCAGGTTGGTTGCACCCATCGTTGAGCTCTTGGATAGCTTTCCAACGGTATGTTGTACGCCGCGTAACTCCTTACGGATCAAAAGTTATGGGCCCCGGAGCGACAGATACCTGGTTCCAACCCCCCCCCCCTCGGTTTGCGGGCCCAACCTCTACGTGAAGTGAAGTTGTCTTGCCCAAGGTGCCGTGAGATTGGTGATAGAAATGTGGTGGATAAAGTATCTTGGCAACTCTAACTGGGGAAAAAAAATTGAAAAGGGAGGGGTGCAACACGATGACTTCCCAGGGGGTCACCCATCCTAGTACTACTCTCGCCCAAACACGCTTAACTTCAGTGTTCTGATGGGATCCGGTGCATTAGTGCTGGTATGATCGCACCCGTCATGTTGAGGGCACAAATCCTTAATGTGTTGACGGTTCACAGTCCCAGTCCAGAGAGATGGCCTATTCTAAAGGCCCAATGGGCTTAACGACAACTCATCCACTTTAACAATGTAGCATCCTCACAAGACGTGATATCAACGCGTTGTAGGGGCATTTAATATCCCACGAGTTAGGTTGTCATCCTTTTAACAGCTCACGATGTACGATCCGGGGTGAAAAAACAGAGTAAAGAAAGAAAAGTGGCCCAAAACTGATGAAAATGTTCTATTTTAGGCTCTGACAACAGGAGCAGCCGAGCAGGCTTGCTGCCCCCGTCGTAGAGCTCTTGGAGAGCTTTCCAACAGTATGCAGTGCGCCACGTAACTCCTTACGGATCAAAAGTTATAGGCACCAGAGTGACGGAGACCTAGTCACTGGCCCTATGCCCTTTGTTTGCAGGCCCAGCCTCTACGTGAAGCGAAGTTGTCTCGCCCAAGGTGCTGTGGGATTCGGTAATAGAAATGTGGTGGATGAATTATGTTGGCAACCCTAACCGGGGCAAAAAAAATTGAAAACTAGGGGTGCAACACGAGGACTTCCGTGGGGGTCACCCATCCTAGTACTACTCTCGCCCAAGCATGGTTAACTTCGGAGTTCTGATGGGATCCGGTGCATTAGTGCTGGTATGATTGCACCCGTCATGTTGTGGGCATAAATCCTTTATGTTTTGATGGTTCACAGTTCCAGCCCAGAGAGATGGCCCTTTCAAAAGGCCAAATGGGCTTAACGTTAACCCATCCGCTTCAACAACACAAGACGTGATATCGACGCGTTATAGGGCCCTCTAATGTCCCGCGAGTTAGGTTGTCATTCTTTTAATAGCTCACGACGTATGATCAGGGACAGAAAAATAGAGTAAAAGAAGAAAAGTGGGCCGAAACTGATTAAAACTTTTGATTTTAGGCTCCGAAAATAGGCGCAGTAGAGCAAGCTTGCTGCCCCCGTCGTAGAGCTCTCGAAGAGCTTTTCAACGGTATGCTGTGCGTCACGTAACTCCTTACGGATCAAAAGTTATGGGCACCGGAGCGATGGAGACCTGGTCACAAGCCCTAGGCCCTTGGTTTGCGGGCCCATCCTCTACGTGAGGCGAGTTGTCTTGCCCAAGTTGCCGTGGGATTCGGTAATAGAAATGTGGTGGATAAAGTATCTTGGCAACCCTAACCGGGGCAAAAAAAATTGAAAATGGGGGGTGCAACATGAGGACTTCCCATGGGGTCACCAATCCTAGTACTACTCTCACCCAAGCATGCTTAACTTTGGAGTTCTGATGGGATCCGGTGCATTAGTGCTGGTATGATAGCACCCGTCATGTTGTGGGCACAAATCCTTTATGTGTTGACTGGTCACAGTCCCAGCCCAGAGAGATAGCCCATTGAAAAGGCCCATTGAAAAAGCCCAATGGGCTTAACAACAACCCATCCGCTTCAATAATACAGTATCCTTGCAAGACGTGATATCGACGCGTTATAGGGCCCTCTAATGTTCCGTGCGTTAGGATGTCGTCTTTTTAACAGCTCACGATGTGCGATCCGGGATGGAAAAACAGAGCGAAAGAAGAAAAATGGTCTGAAACTGATAAAAATGTTCAATTTTGGGCTCCGAAAATAGGCGCAGTCGAGCAGGCTTGCTGCCCCTATCGTAGATCTCTCGGATAGCTTTCCAACGGTATGCTGTGCACTACGTAACTCCTTACGGATCAAAAGTTATAGGCACCAGTGCGACGGAGACCTGGTCACAAGCCCCATGCCCTCGGTTTGTGGGCCCAGCCTCTACGTGAAGTGAAGTTGTCTTTGCCCAAGGTGCCGTGGGATTAGGTAATAGAAATGTGGTGGATAAAGTATCTTGGCAACCCTAACCGGGGCAAAAAAAATTGAAAAGGGGGGGTACAACACGAGGACTTCGCAGGGGGTCACCCATCCTAGTACTACTCTTGCCCAAGCGCGCTTAACTTCGGAGTTCTGATAGGATCCGGTGCAATAGTGCTGGTATGATAGCACCCATCATGTTGAGGGCACAAATCCTTTATGTGTTGACGGTTCACAGTCCCAGCCCAGAGAGATGGCCCATTCAAAAGGCCCAATGTGCTTAACGGCAACCGATCCGCTTCAACAACGCAGCATCCTCGTAAGACTTGATATCGACGCGTTGTAGGGCCTGTAATATCCCTCGAGTTAGGTTGTTGTCCTTTTAACATCTCACGACGTACGATCCGAGATGGAAAAATAGAGCAAAAGAAGAAAAGTGGCCCGAAACTGATGAAAACATTCAATTTTAGGCTCCGAAAATAGGCACAGCTCAGTAGGCTAGCTGCCCCCATCGTAGAGCTCTCGAAAATCTTTCCAATGGTATGCTGTGTGCCGCGTAACTACTTACGAATTAAAAGTTATGGGCACCGGAGCGACGGAGACCTAGTCACAATCCCCACGCCCTCGGTTTGCGGGTGCAGCCTCTACGTGAAGCAAAGTTGTATTGCCCAAGGTACCGTGGGATTAGGTAATAGAAATGTGGTGGATAAAGTATCTTGGCAACCCTAACCGGGGCAAAAAAAATTGAAAATGGGGGGTACAACACGAGGACTTCGCAGGGGGTCACCCATCCTAGTACTACTCTCGCCCAAGCACGCTTAACTTCGGAGTTCTGATGGGATCCGGCGCATTATTGCTGGTATGATCGCACTTGTCATGTTGTGGTCACAAATCCTTTATGTGTTAACGGTTCACAGTCCCAGCCCAGAGAGATGGCCCATTCAAAAGGCCCAATAGGCTTAACGACAACCTATCCTCTTTAACAACGCAGCATCCTCGCAAGACGTGATATCGACGCATTGTAGGGCACTCTAATATTCTGAGAGTTAGGTTGTCGTCCTTTTAACAGCTCACGACGTACGATCCGGGAAGGAAAAATAGCTCAAATGAAGAAAAGTGGCTTGAAACTGATGAAAACATTCAATTTTGGGCTTCGAAAACAAGCGCAGATGAGCAAGCTTGCTGCCCCTATCGTAGAGCTCTCAGAGAACTTTCCAACGGTATGCTGGGTGCCGCATAACTCCTAACAAATCAAAAGTTATGGGCACCGGAGCGACGGAGACCTGGTCACAAGCCCTACGCCCTCGGTTTACGGGCCCAGCCTCAACGTGAAGCGAAGTTGTCTTGCACAAGGTGCCGTGGGATTCTGTAATAGAAATGTGGTGGTTAAAGTATCTTGGCAACTGTGATACCCCGAACCTGACATGCATTTAGTAGTATTTAACTGCATTTAATTAAGTGTTTAAATAATTAGATCATTCATTTTGCACTATTTTGATATTTCTTTTAATAGCATTCAAATAATTTTTATATTGATTAGTTTAAAAGATTATTACCTATTTTTATTGTTTATAGTAATTGGATTTATTTTCTTATATTTAATTAAGTGTCATCTTAAATGTTAGTATTTAATTGCATTTGATTACTTGCTTATATTAACTTGTTTATTTGAACCTTAGCATTAATTTCATAATTCATTAAAATATTCTAGAAATAGTTAAATTATTTATTTTTAAATGAATATTGATTATTTTGATTATTTTAATAATCGATTTTAATTGTCTTGCATTAAAATTACTCGGGTTTTCAATTACATGAGAAAAGTAACTTCGAGCCGGAGTGAATTTTAAACTATTCTATTATTTTACTTTTCAAAAAAAATTATAGTTTTATATTATTGCTCATCATTTTATTAGTGATCATTTATTGACCGTTTGATCGTAGTGCATCGAAAATGAGAGTTAGAGAAATATTCCTCGGACTTAGTGAAAAATGTTTTTAGCTTAATTTAACTAGTTTTAGTTGTTTTTCATTTAATTGCATTATTTTAACTTGAATTAGATTAAATGGCATCAAAATAAGCTTATTTGACCATTTTTAACTTAAGCTTGATTTTGCAAAATACCAAAATGCCCTTTGTCATCTTTTAAAAATAAAACAAGGCAAAAATCAAAACAAACAAAACCACAAATGACCATTTTGTCCCCCTCCCCCCAATGCCGAATGCTTCCAAGGAGAAAAAAAATGCTTTTGCTTCAATTTTCTTCTACAATCGTGCGTGGAATTGCTTGGGGGTCGTGGCTCGGGTCCTTGTAGGGCTTCCTCGTCAATCTCTATGAGGATTTTCACGTTTTTGTGCATTTATATTCAAATTTTATTTTTTATTCAATTTCTTAGATTTGATATTTAATGTGTTATAATGCTTGAAATTCCTTGGAATTGCCTCTTTAGGGTTCGTAGAGCATTGCTTGTTAGTTATTTAGCGATTTTTACGGTTAGAAATGCAAATTGAATTTCGGTAAGAACGTGAATAGTAAAAATGAATAGTAAAACCCTAGATTTTTAGATTTTTGTTCCGAATTGCGATTTCTTAATTTGGATAGGTGTCATTAATGTTAGAAAGATAAAATGTGCAATAAAAACAGAGTGGTCTTTGTTAAAATTGAAAATTAGACAAAGAAACGAAAAGGGGCCGTTTGACCAAGTGTTAACCGTGCTTGAATTGAGTTGGGGGTTTTGCTATTGAGGGCATGAAAGCACTTTTGGCTCTGTTGTGGCGTTGATTGAGTGACCGGTTAACATAGCTGTAGTTTAAACGCAATAAGTGGACTTTTAGGCTTCGGTTGGGAAAATGAAGTTTCGTGACATAGAAACGTGCCTTGTAGTGCCTCAGTGAATGTAGTGAAATCGATTTCCTAATCCCGTAGCTCGTTTGCTCGTAATTGCCTTTGGAAGTTAGGGATTGAATAGTGATATTTGATGTTTTCGTGTTTGAACTGCTATTACGTGTTTAGTTGATGTTCTTGTTAGAGTTAATGATAATCATGCTTGAAAATTTAATTGAATGCTAATGTTGATTGTAAATGCTTGATATCTCGTTTATCACCACTAATCTACACTTTCGTGCATTGCTCGTTTATTGTTTGTATCTCGTATTGCATTGCATAGTGTTAGGCGCGTGAGTGATGGGCCTCTCTGGGTAGTCTCGGGCTGCCAGGGTTGGTTGCTCTAGCTCCGTGTCCTATTCCCATTCTCGCCGGGGATACCGCCCTAGGTGATTTGGGTCGTAGATGTGTCGGGGTACCTCCGGAGTACACCCAGTGGAAGTTATAAGGTGGTTGTGCGCTTATTGTCATCGTTGTTAACATCAAGCTCAAGATTGATGTAATGCTCGTGGAATCAAATCGCATAGTACATTGCTCGTATGAGTGAACCATAGCCTTTAGAGTGTGGTATAACTTTGAATGGTTGTGACAATGCTTTTATTAATTGTTTATTGTATTGATTGTTTATATTGTTTGCTTACTTGTCAGTTATATTACTTAACTGCCTTATTTGCATTGCACGACTTTCTTTCTCTCCCCCTCGATATCTGTCTCGCCCTCACTGAGTATACGTGTTGTGTATACTCACTCCTCACCACCACATTTCAGGAAATGCCATGTTAGCTGGAAAGTTCGTGGTTACGTGAAAGATCGTGCTTGAAGAGTTGTCTTGCGTGTTATGTGGCTGAGTTGTAGAAAGATGCAAAGATGTATATTTTCATGTAATGTATGTATTTAATGTTAAAAGTTATGTAATTAACTTAACTAGGTTTATTAGAATGGTATGATAGTCTATTTTATGCAATAGGTTAGTATGGTTTAATTGTCAAGCATGAATGTACTTATCAAAGTTGAGAAGAGATAGGTTAGTTTTTAAACTGGAAATGTATATTTACTTGTGTTCGCTTGTTGAGAACCAAGGCTCGGATGGCCTTGAGGTGTTTGTATGGTTGGACACGGTGCTGGTCCACTTATATGATGTCGCAGGTTTTGCATTTTGCCTAGAAACAGGGGAGACTCCGTTCGTTTTCCCTAAAAATTTTGCCCGGGTTTGGAATTGGGTTGCGATTAGATTGATTGATAGAACTTCCGGTCCTGAGAAGGATCGGGGTGTTACAAGGTGGTATGAGAGCTTGTTTAGCTCATAAGCCGGGACAGGGTCCTCGGTCTGTCGGGTAGTGATCCTTGAATGTGTGCTTGATAAGTGTGTCTTGAAAGTGTATGCTTGTATGTGAGATTGTGTGTCTTGACTTGAATGTATGCACCTATGTGATATGGTTATGTGTTATGTGCTAAATGTGTGTTACGTGAAGTGAAGTGACTACTCGTGTATCGAATTGGCATCGTGAATCGAATCGACCTCGTGAATTGTTATTTACTTGAAGTATTGCTTGTAATGTGTGTATTGGAATGTCTTGAATTAGTTGTGCCGTGATTTGAATTGATTATGTTGTGCTTGACTTGATTGTCATGCTTGAATGACTTTGATGATTAAATTGTTTTGTAAACTCTTTTACAAATATGCTTGCATAATAGATTAAAGCATATATGTATAACTGTGATATCTTGGCATTCATACATGTCTTGTTGAAATGGTAAGAAAGACTTCATCCTTCCCCTGAAGAGAGGTGATTTGTAGCAGGCCTCCAAGTTGTGTGGACTAGTGGGAATGAGAAGTATTTGGTTAGCCTTTATTTGGGAGTTGGTATTTGTCTTTGAAGCACTGTTACTAGCATTCTTCTAAGGCTTTCATTTGCGGTTGGCAATCATAAAAGGATAACTTTCCTTGGGATTTCTATACGACGACTCTTGGGAACATTCTTTTAGTATTTTCTTACTGGGTTTCCTTATTGGCAAGTTTGTACGAAGTTCTCACTTGGCGAACAGTGAAAAGGCCTTGGAGTTTGGTTTTGTATTTTGTGCACCTGCTCGAGAATCTCACTCGGGTTTCTCATCTGGTTGGAAAAACTATATTTGTTATTTAACTTGACTGTCTTATTAGACACATGATAATTTCTCAAGTATTTCCTTTGGCATTCTTTTCAGCATTTGATAGTAGTACTCGGAATCTAATTGGTTATCTTGTTGGGTCTTTCACTCGAGGACTATCTGTCACGGCCCAACCCGACCTATAGAGGTTAGACTAGGGTATGATCTAAACGTTCATATCATTTCACCTACTTAATCATTCATTAAGGTTTAACGCTTAATGTTAGCCTACAACTCCAAAAATTTCCAAAAACCCGGCAGCATAACGGCTGTAATTGGTTCCTTAGTTTGACCTAATTTCTAAACGCCTCAATTATTCCAATCATTAATCCAATTCCATTAAGGACTCCTATTTTGTCACCAACTGGTTTGCCTACTAGTTTATCGTGAAAGTCTCGTTTGGTTAATAAGCCTAACATGATAACTATGTCCTGTTTATTTGTCAATTTCCTATCATACAAGTACCTATTATTCTTTAGCTTGTGCATGATCACTAGGTGAGATTAAGTAGATTTACATTATTTACTTCTTCGCCTAGCGGTTCGAATGCCTACGATAACTACTAATTAAATGACGAAAGTAAATGACCAAATAAAGAGTTCGTTTGGCTACAATCAGTACAAGCCAAAATTAGACCCAAATTACAACAGGGTCATTTACATCAATAAAATGAACAGTTTGCAATCAAACACAATATCCATATAGCAACCACTTTCAAGCAAAGCACAAAAGCACGTAGTCACTCCCAGGAATCATCAAAAAGCAAATTTACTTCGGGTACTTGTTCCAAATCTGCTGCACCTGTGACAAAAAAGAGGGTGAGTCCTTATGAACTCAGCGAAGGGGAACGAGAAATAGGTTTTGAAACTCATTTTCTGGTTCAACTTATGAAACTCCTTTTGCAAGCATGAATATAACACAATTAAGTACAGAACAATAATACAAAAGTAAAGGAACACAATTACCCGTCTTTCCTCCCCGAGGTCCTCTAGGGACCAAGCGAGAGTACTTATACACATAGTAAAAAGGATACGGTGAGCTTTTTCTCTCAGTTGTTGCGGCCGACTTCAAATCATCCCCTTAACACGCCAAGTGGGTGTACTCTGGATGTACCCCGAAATCCTACGACCCAACTCTCCAAGGAAGTCTAGCCCCCAAGCGAGAGAGGGAATTGGACAATGGTAGTCACGGTTGCACGAGCAAGCCCGATGCCGCCCAGTGTGCGTGAACGCTACCACTCCAGAATGAAAGGTTGCAACCTTGTATGCAATGCACATTTATGACATTTAATATATCACATTAGGAGGACAACAAAGTAGGTTGCCTCCGGACAGTCATAAGATTGCACATTGATAAGTAAATAAGCGAGACACGAATAGCCAAGTAATTTCACTTGAAAAGTATATGAAGTTATATGAACATTAAATGGGCAGCCATGTAATGCACGTAAATCAAGCCATATAACTCATTTCAACGTCCACGTAATCAAATAATAAGGTTATTCAACATGCGACAACAATCTACGTGGTTCGGATGCAAGAAAGGCCTATTTGTCAACATGCAACGAATCAAAATCACATTTAGGGCTATAAGGAAACTACGGGCAGCCTACTAAACATATAATTACACTCAATATTCAAAGGATCAAAATCACATGCGACAACAATCTACGTGGTTCGGATGCAAGTTCGCCTAGTCACTAGGGTTTCCATTTCGTGCTTACCCGTGCAATTAAGCCCCAAGTCAACTCAAAATCAATCTCAAGCCAAGCATCAATTAATCCAAACATCCCCAAGTACTCAAAACATTCCACACAACATCCCAATGCCACAATCCAAAGCAATTAATACCACAAGAGAAGTTACAACAAATTTCTAAGCATATAACTAAGTAAAACCCTCACTGCAATAGGCTGTATTCTCACAATCATTGAGTCAAGAAAACAAACTCCAATTCCAGTAAATAAGATTTCAAATTAAATCTTAAGAAGTGAACTAAAATCAGAAACAAACCTTGCATCATTTGGAGTTCGAGATCAATAGTTATGGCCAAAACAGTGGGATTGCACAAAACTGTCCAGATTTGCACACATTTCAATAATTGTCGTTTTTGAGGTCCTTAGGGTCAGATTTAGCCTTAGTTCATTTCTGAAAAAAATGTCCAGAACTGAAAAATCTAGCAGTGAACAAAATTTCATGCATTTTGGACATCATTTACTAAGTCAAAACCGGTTCGTTCCACAAGGTCAGTGCATCTGCCAAGACCTGCTTCATTTTTCCAGACTTCCAGATTTGGACACATTTTAATTATTTGCCATTTTGAGGACTTTAGACTCAAAATTAGCTTTGGCCTATTTCTGCGAAAAATGTTCAAAACTGGTAAAAATAGTTACCTACCAATTTTCATGCATTTTCAATGTCAGTTGCCTAGCCAAACTCACCTCGCAACAACAAGACAGAGAGCTGTCACCAAACCCGATTTCATCTATCATCATCTTCAAGTCAAAATCTTGTCATGCATGGTTGTAAAAGCTTATGAACACACATATAACTCAAGTACAGAAGCAAAGACATACATTTAAGAGCATGCATGTGGATTTTTGAAGGATTTTCAAAAGGTTTTAGCCCTCACCTTAGCAAATCAACAAGAAGATGCACAAAACTTTGATGAAGCACAAATTTCTTCTTCTTCCTTGCTTGGCCAAGACTCCAACTAGTAAACTCACCAAGGCCGAAATGGTGACTCAAGGAGCATGCATGTGTGATTCTTGCATTATAGCTAGCTTGGGCGAGTTTCTTTGCTTGTTGCTTGTCTTGATTAACTATGGTGTGATGAAGATGAGCTATGAGGTGAAGAAACTCAGCCAAAACCGAGATTGAGAGAGAAGAATGAGAGGGAGAGAGAGAAATGTGAGGAGAGTGAGAGAAATGAGAGAAAATAGAAGCTTTTGCTATTGTTGATGCAAATGTTGGCCTTGGGCATGCAAAAATCAGATTTGTGTCACCAAGAAGCACAATTTGAATCATCCTAGCATGGGCATATGCATGTGTCGAGATTTTGGGTGCATTGGGTAGGGTTTTGGGTTAATTTTTATGCATTTGTGTCATAGAATTGTCATAGGAATGTTGGGAATTTAGGGAATCTAGGTAGAATAAGAGTTGAATTATGAATAGAATAATAGATAGTGGGAAATGTAGGAATAGTTTAGTATTATTTTATTATTAGTGGAGTTTGTAGAGAATTTGAATTAGGAATATAATATTGGTTAGTGGATTGTGTAGGATTCTTTCTTGGTTAGTGTGTAGGCACACAATTCGAGGTTTAGGATACGCGTTACGAGGCACGCACCAAAATCAATACGGGACATGAATCACGAGGTAGACACGAACTACGAGATGAATGCACATTTTCCAAGTAAATGCACGCAACCCTAAATGAATGCACGTAATTCAATGCAAGGCACACAAAACGAATACAATTCTTAAACCTAGATCAAGCCACGCAAATCTAGGTCAAGCCACGCAAATCTTGGTCAGGGCACGTATATCTAGGTATGCAGTACATCAGGATTAGGGCACACAATTCTAAGTCAAGGCACGTATGATGAAGCATGCAGAAAACCAAGACAGGGCACGCAATCCAAGATCAGTCATATAATTCTAGGTCTAAGGCACGTAAATGGAGGTAACACACGTTATTCGGGGTCGGGCCTCACATCCTCCCCTCCTTAAAAGAATTTCGTCCCGAGATTCATTCTTGCCTATTGAGGTCATTTAGACGGATTCTGACCCTTGTTATTCTTCCTACTCCGGTTCGTCCTGTGTTTGGTGATCTCTTACCACAACCAATTCACTTCCTATGTTTCTCCAATCATTTAGTTCGGTGTGACCTCTACATTTACAGTTCTTTCCTTTGAACGACTCTATTCTCCATTTGATCTTAAGGTCAAGTTCATTAACTAAGGTTAGAGTCTTTAAACATAGTCATCAAAGTTGCATCTGTATTCTAACAATCGAACTATAACTCCAAAATCATGACTCTTGTTGTATCAATCTCGCATTCATACCTCAAAAGGAATATCACAATAATTCCATGATCCTAGGGTGACATACGCTAATTTCAAGATGATAGGTCTATATCCAATTTATATATCCTACCAACTAGTTTCAAAATTGTTAACACGTAGGACATACACATGTTATGGATTATTTCCACAATACAACCCTATTTTTAGGTTGAACTCACCAAACAAATTAATCCATCTCAAGTCGTCATCTATCGGTAGTATCATAGTTCTTATCTTGAAGGTACATTGGATTAGTAAATCTTCTAATGACTAGTCTCCCGGTTACAGGCTCCTATTCACTAACATCCTTTCCCAGCTTCGATAACCTCCACGCTCGTAATCAAGGAGAAAGACCGTTGAGATTCATTAAACTCGAATTCTAAGGTTTATTAAGTACCATCAACAAATGCCATTGAAATTGCATGGGTAAACTGATCATGTCGCACTAGTTCAACTCTTACAAGTAAATTCATCAACTCGTAATCCACAATTTATTTCCTTATTCAAATCCCTATCTTCAAGTCACGAGGCTTTAGAATTTCTTTAATCTTAACCAAGACTCCTAAGGCGAATAGTTTCAATCTCAAACGAATTTCACTCACCTCAATCCAAGGTTACGTCATACTTAAGAAGATAATGGTCCTACTCACTTAGCGACCTAGTCATTCCTTCGAACACTTAATGCCCGCCAATATATCTTCAACATTAATGTTACTAAGCTAGGGCCATAGCCATGTAAGTGATATCAATGCTCCACTAGGTTATCGGCCAAACAACAACAATCCTAGGACTATAAATGGGTACCGAAATGACCGAGCTCATAAAATACTTACACGAGATAACTTCAAGGTTGTATCAATATAAGAATTATGACCACGAGGTATCCTTCAAGATAACCTAATAGAACTTCAAAAGTAATCAACCACTTATTTAACTATCACTACAAGATTCACCCCTCTTATCCAACGACCACAATTCAAAGTCTACCGATCGCTAGTTTCTAGATGTGAAACGGTGCACACAGATATAGTGGTCTAACAATAGTCCCTTGGGTCATTATGACTCTAATTCATCTCTATTTTAACTCTATGAAATCTTATTCTTCTCATTTACATGTTCAACTAGCTAAGAGCATCAAGACTCATCGACCTTAGGTCCTAGGGTTCACCACGAATCATCATGCATACTTACTATTAGCTATTTAGGATTACTAATCATACCCTAATGACTCCACTTTGTAACCGACTACTTTAATCTCATTTCCATGGTTTATATATTAGGTCCATCGATAATACTTAGGGATATATGCTTCCTAATATCCTTTAGGGTATCCAAATAACGAGTGTGTAGAATGACTTACTTTGCATAATCACAACTAAATTCGAGTGGCACCAAATTAATACCATGATTCTAAATATCACCGATATCCAACTTAGGACCTTTAGCAACGTTAGTCATCTAATGCATAATTCAATTCCTTACACTTCTATCCGACCTAACATTTTAGGTGCATTTTTCCGAACACGATTTCTAGTTACGTGAATTCCTTGATTCCAACATTCCTATACCTTGTTATACTAAAGAATCATCAACCTTGTTAAACTCAGACTCCATAGCTGCCTACATGTCTTGAGGTTATCCATTGTTAACTCACTTAAATACGCTATCCATGACTTAATAATCTAACCCCTAAAAGTAAACTATTATCAACTTCCACGAATTCACCTCTTAATTTTTAGGTCATGATCTCAACACTTAGTGAACTTGAAACTCGCTAGTATACACCATATCAGATTCATCAATGCTTAATTCCAATCAAGTAAGGATTCAATCGTACAAGTATATTGCTAACTTCTTAGATACTTTATCAAGCCAATTTTAAGATATGAGAAATGGATTCAAAGAAACCTCCAAGTCAACTTCAACTATCAGCACATGAGAATATATACTATTCTACATATTTAATAGTATACCCTTATATCTAAGGAAGTAGCATGTCTTTAACCTTTATACTTGAACCACAATGAGAAGAACGGTTTAACGGAATCAAAACTTCATAGCCATAAAATTGATAACTTAATCATAGGTATGAGTATTTCAAAGGTAAGGGGATAACTTTACCTCAACATTTATACATGTGCTACGCATTTTATATAGGCATATCCAATAATACATATGATCCATCGAGTACCTGTGAAGATGCGAGAAATCTCTAACCCAGCCGTTTCGTTCGTCCTGCACAAATTCACTTCCCTGAAAGTCCTAATCCTAACTATCTATGTGTATAAACAGTTATTCACGGTTATATAACATGCACATGTATCAAGGAAGGAGTATAAAAGCATGCATGCATTATCAAGGTCACTAACGTGTCGGTGTGCATGACAACATAATACATATGGTCCTCAAAAGCACATAATATTCAATGCTCAAAGCAATTAAAGCACATTAGCACACATATATAAACAAGATATCATAATTACCTTAGGGCTTCTACCCAGGGTCCAAGAGTTGAACCCGACTAATGCCTAGTTACTAAACTAAGCTCTGATACCATTCTAATATAAGGTGTCACGCCCCAACCCGACCTATAGAGGTTAGACTAGGGTGTGATCTAAACGTTCATATCATTTCATGTACTTAATCATTCATTAAGGTTTAACGCTTAACGTTAGCCTAGAACTCCAAAAATTTTCGAAAAATCGGCAGCATAACGGCTGTAATTGGCTCCTTAGTTTGACCTAATTTCTAAATGCCTCAATTATTCCAATCATTAATCCAATTCCATTAAGGACTCCTATTTTGTCACCAACCGGTTTGCCTACTAGTTTATCTTGAAAGTCTCGTTTGGTTAATAAGCCTAATATGATAACTATGTCCTGTTTATTTGTCAATTTCCTATCATGCAAGTACCTATTATCCTTTAGCTTGTGCATGATCACTAGGTGAGATTAAGTAGAGTTACCTTATTTACTTCTTCGCCTAGCGGTTCAAATGCCTACGATAACTACTAATTAAATGATGAAAGTAAACGACCAAATAAAGAGTTCGTCCAGCTACAATCAGTACAGGCCAAAATTAGACCCAAATTACAACGGGGTCATTTACATCAATAAAATGGACAGTTTGCAATCAAACACAATATCCATATAGCAACCACTTTCAGGCAAAGCACAAAAGCACGTAGTCACTCCAAGGAATCATCAACAAGCACATTTACTTCGGGTACATGTTCCAAATCTGCTGCACTTGTGACAAAAAAGAGGGTGAGTCCTTATGAACTCAGCGAGGGGGAACGAGAAATAGGTTTTGAAACTCATTTTCTGGTTCAACTTATGAAAATCCTTTTGCAAGCATGAATATAACACAATTAAGTACAGAACAATAATACAAAAGTAAAGGAACACAATTACCCGTCTTTCCTCCCCGAGGTCCTCTAGGGACCAAGCGAGAATACTTATACACATAGTAAAAAGGATACGGTGATCTTTTGCTCTCAGTTGTTGCGACCGACTTCAAATCATCCCCTTAACATGCCAAGTGGGTGTACTCCGGATGTACCCCGAAATCCTACAACCCAACTCTCTGAGGAATTCTAGCCCCCAAGCGAGAGAGAGAATTGGACAATGGTAGTCACGGTTGCACTGGCAAGCCCGATACTACCCGGTGTGCGTGAACGCTACCACTCCATAATGAAAGGTTGCAACCTTGTATGCAATGCACATTTATGACATTTAATATATCACATTAGGAGGACAACAAAGTAGGTTGCCTCCGGACAGTCATAAAATTGCACATTGACAAGTAAACAAGCGAGGCACGAATAGACAAGTAATTTCACTTGAAAAGCAAATGAAGTTATATGAACATTAAACGGGCAGCCATGTAACGCACATAAATCAAGCCATATAACTCATTTCAACGTCCACGTAATCAAATAATAAGGTTATTCAACATGCGACAACAATCTACGTGGTTCGGATGCAAGAAAGGCCTATTTGTCAACATGCAACGAATCAAAATCACATTTAGGGCTATAAGGCAACTAGGGGCAGCCTACTAAACATATAATTACACTAAATATTCAAAGGATCAACACTTAGCAAGTTCGCCTAGTCACTAGGGTTTCCATTTCGTGCTTACCCATGTAATTAAGCCCCAAGTCAACTCAAAATCAATCTCAAGCCAAGCATCAATTAATCCAAACATCCCCAAGTACTCAAAACAGTCCACAAAACATCCCAATGCCACAATCCAAAGAAATTAATACCACAAAAGAAATAACAACAAATTTCTAAGCATATAACTAAGTGAAACCCTTACTGCAATAGGCTGTATTATCACAGTCATTGAGTCAAGAAATCAAACTCCAATTCTAGTAAATAAGAAGACTAATTAAATCTTAAGAAGTGAACTAAAATCAGAAACAAATCTTGCATCATTTGGAGTTCGAGATCAATAGTTATGGCCAAAACAGTGGGAATGCACAAAATTGTCCAGATTTGCACACATTTTAATAATTGTCGTTTTTGAGGTCCTTAGGGTCAGATTTAGCCTTAGTTCATTTCTAACAAAAATGTCCAGAACTGAAAAAAATATTAGTACACCAAATTTCATGCATTTTGGACATCATTTACTAAGTCAAAATTGGTTCGTTCCACAAGGTCAGTGCATTTGCCAAAACCTGCTTCATTTTTTCAGACTTCCAGATTTGGACACATTTTAATGATTTGCCATTTTTAGGACTTTAGATTCAAAATTAGCTTTTTCCTATTTCTTCAAAAAATGTTCAAAACTGGAAAACGTAGTTACCTACCAATTTTCATGCATTTTCACATTCATTTTCCTATCCAAACTCACCTCGCAACAACAAGATAGAGAGATGTCACCAAACCCGATTTCATCTATCATCATCTTCAAGTCAAAATCTTGCCATGCATGGTTGTAAATGTGAGGCCTGACCCCGAATAACGTGCCTTACATCGATTTGCGTGCCTGAGACCTAGAACGGTATGACCGACCTTGGATTACGTGCCCTGTCTTGGTTTTTGTGTATGCCTCGTTATACGTGCCTTAACCTAGAATTGTGTGCCCTAATCCTCAATATACGTGTGATACCTAGATAAACGTGCCATGACCTTAATTTACGTGCGAGACCTCGATTCGCGTGTGTCTCTTCGTTTCGTGTGCATTAAACTCGATCTGTGCGCTTTAACCTAGGTTTAAGAGTCGTGTCTTGAATTACGTACATTGCATTGAATTACGTGCCTTATTTTGGTCTACTTTCATTCACCTAGGGTTGCGTGTCTTAGTATTAGAATTCGTGCACTTATCTTGAAGTATGTGCCATAGTCTTGAAATACGTGTTGTACCTCGTAGTTCGTGTCTATCTCGTAATTCGTGCCCTAGATCTAGGAATCCGTGCCACCACGCTAATCAATAAAGAATCCTGCACAAAGCATTAGACTATAAAATAATCCTACAAAAACAACTAACTATTATTATAATCCTAATTCAAATCTCTACAAAATCCACTAACACCTAAATATTATATTTTAAACTCACTACAAGACAAAATCTCACAAACCTCTAAACATATCCTATATTCTAGTCTACCTAAAATCCCTAAATACCCAACATTCTCTTACACACATGTTAAAACAATTCAAAAGATGACACAAATCTGAATTTTTGCATGCCCAAGGCCAACATATGCATCAACTTTTGCAAAAGCCTCATTTTTCTCTCATTTCTCTCACTTTCCTCACATTTTCTCTCTCTCCCTCTCACTCACTCTCTCCATTTCGGTTTTGGCTGAGTTCTCTCCACCTCTTAGCTCATCTTCATCATCCTATGGTGCATCAAGGCAAACCACAAGCAAAGAAACTCACCCAAGCAAGCTAGGATGCAATAAACACACATGCAAGCATTTTGAGTCACCATTTTCGGCCTTGGTGAGTTTTTAAGCTTCTATTTCTTTTCTCCTTGTTCTAACCTCATGCATGTGCTAAGAGATTGATCACTAAGCAAGGAAAAATAGAGAAAAGCTAGTTGGAATCTCAGCTAAGCAAGAAGAAGAAGAGATTTGAGCTTCAACAAGGTTTTGAGCATTTTTTGGGTTGATTGCAAAGGTGAGGGTTAAAACCTTTTGAAAACTCTTCAAAAACTCACATGCATGCTAATAGATGTGTGTATTTGCTTCTGTACTTGAGCTATATGGTCGTTCATAAGCTTAAACAACCATGCATGGCAAGATCTTGGCTTGGAAATGATGCTAGGTGAAGTCGAAATTGTTGACAGCTCTCGGACCAGTCTGTTCGAGTTAAGTTTAGCTAGGAAAATGAGGTTGAAAATGCTTGCAAATTGGTAGGTGACTAGTTTGGACGGTTTTGAACATTTGTCCCAGAAATAGGCCGAAGCTAATTTTGATTCTAAGGTTCTCAAAATGGAAAATATTTAAAATGTGACCAAATCTGGAAATCTGGAAAACTGAAGCAGGTTTTGGCAGATGCACTGACCTTGTGGAACGAACCATATTTGACTTTGTAAATGATGTCCAAAATGGATGAAATTTGGTGTACTCCTATATTTTTCAGTTATGGACAATTTTCTCAGAAATGGACCAAGGCTAAAACTGACCCTAAGGACCTCAAAAACGTCAATTTCTGAAAAGTGTGCAAATCTGGACAGTTTTGTGCTATTCCACTGTTTCGGCTATATCTAATGATCCCGAACTCCAATTGATGCAATGTTTGTTTTTGATTTTATTTAACTTCTTAAGCTTTAATGTGACATCTTATTCACTGAATTTGGAGATTGTTTGATTATCCGATTGATTGTGAGAAGACAGTCTATTACAGTAAGAGTTTCACTTAATGTTGTGCTTAGAAAAATTGTTGTGACTCCTCTTGTTGAATTAAATGCTTGGAATTATAGCTACGGGATGTTGTGTGGACTGTTTTGAATGTTTGAGGATGTTGAATTAAATGATGCATGGTTTGAGATTGACTTTGAGTTGGGTTGAGGCTCAAATTGCACGAATATACATGACATGGAAACCCTAATGACTAGGTAGTTTTGCTAAGTATTGATCAATTGGACATTGTGTGGGAATTATATGCTTAGTGGGCTTCCCGTAAATGTCTTATAACTTCAAATGTGATTTTGACCATTGCATGTTGACAAATAAGCTTTTCTTGCACCCGAACCCATGATTGATGTCATTGCATGTTGAATAATCGTATCACTTGATTACGTGGACTTTGAAATGAGTTATATGGCTTGACTTGCATGTGTTACATGGCTGCCCATTTAATGTTCATATGACTCTATGTGTTCTACAAGTGAAATTTCATGTCAAGCATGCCTCGTTCGTTTACTTGGAAATATGTGATCTTGAAATTGCTCGGAGGCAACCTACTTTGTTGTCCTCTTAATGTGAATTGTTAAAAGATATTCAATGGTTTATTTGAACATGATTATTTGGCTGCCTGTTAAAGTTTAATTGCTTTCAAATGGATATATGAAATTATTATATGTTCTTACAATGCCTTATATGCCAATATGTCAAAATGTGATCATATACTTGCTCAGAGGCAACCTACTTTGTTGACCTCCTAATGTGAAATGTTAAATGACATAAATGTGCATTGCATACGAGGTTGCAACCTTTCATTATGGCATGATAGCGTTTCACGAACGCCGGGCGGCATAGGGCTCGCCGGTGCTCCCGTGACTACCATGGTCCAATTCCCTCTCTCACTTGGCATTCCACCCTCGGAGAGTTGGGTCGTAGGTTTCGGGGTACATCCAGAGTACACCCAATTGGGAGCGATAAGGGGATTATTGAAGCCGGCCGCACTAAATGAATCGAAATTGATATTGAGAGCAAATGCTTACCGTATCCTTTTTACTATGTGTATAAGTACTCTCGCTTGGTTCCTAGAGAACCTCGGGGAGGAAAGACTGGTATTCCTGTTCCTGTACTTATATGTAAGTACTCTCTCTTGGTTCCTAGAGAACCTCGGGGAGGAAAGACTGGTATTTCTGTTCCTTTAATTGATTTTACTGTTATATTCATGTTTGAAAAAGGGATTTTCATAAATTGAACCGGAAAATGAGTTTCAAAACGTATTTCTCGTTCCCCCTCGCTGAGTTCATAAGGACTCACCCTCTTTTTATCACAGGTGAAGAAGAACAGGTACAGGTACCCGAGGACAACGTGCCTATCGATGATTCCTTGGAGTGATTGCCTGTCCCTACGTGCTTTTGTGCCTTGCCTGAAAGTGGTTGCTATATGGATGTTGTGTTTGATTGTAACTATTCATTTTATTGATGTAAATGACCCCGTTGTAATTTGGGTCTAATTCTGGGATTGTACTATCTATAACCGGACGAACTTTTATTTGGTTGTTTGCTTTCGTTTTCTTAATTAGTAGTTATCATAGGCATTCAAACCACTAGATGAACAATCAACTAAGTTAATTCTATCTAATTTCACTTAGGTGCTCATTTGCAAACTAAAGGATAATAGGTACTTGCATGATAGGAAATTGACAAATAAATGGGACATAGTTATCATGTTAGGCTTATTAACCAAACGAGACTTTCAAGATAAACTAGTAGGCAAATCGGTTGGTGACAAATAGGAGTCCTTAATGGAATTGGATTAATGATTGGAATAATTGAGGCGTTTAGAGAATTAGGTCAAACCAAAGAGCCCAATTTCAGCCGTTATGCTGCCGGTTTTCCGAAAAACTTTGGAGTTTAGACTAAAACGATAAGTGTTAATTCTTCATAAATGGTTAAGTATGTGACAGGTCCTGAACATTTAGGTCACACCCTAGTCTAACCTTATAGGCCGGGTTGGGGCGTGACACCTTATAAGTAGAATGGTATCAGAGCTTAGTTTAGTAACTAGGCATTAGCCGGGTTCAACTCTCGGACCATGGGTAGAAGCCTAAGGTAATTATGATGTCTTGTTTATATGTGTTAATGTGTGTTAATGTGCTTTAATTGCTTTGAGAATTGAATACTATGTGTCTTTGGGGACTATATGTATTATGTGTCATGTACACAGACATGCTAGTACCCTCAATAATGCATGCATGCTTTTATACACCTTCCTTCATACATGTGCATGTTATATAACCGTGAATGACTGTTTATACACATAGATAGTTAGGATTAGGACTTTTAGGGAAGTGAATTTGTGCAGGACGAACGAAAAGGCTCGGTTAGAGATTTCTGGCATCTTTACAGGTACTCAATAGATCGTATATATTATTAGATATGCATATATAAAATGTGTAGCACATGTGTAATTGTTGAGGTAAAGTTATCTCCTTATCTTTGGAATACCTATACTTGTAATTAAGTTATCAATTTTGTAGCCATAAAGTTCTTGATTCTATTAAACCGTTCTTCTAATTGTGGTTCAAGAATAAATGTTAAGGACATACTACTTCCTTAGATATAATGGTATACTATTAAATATGTAGATTAGGATATATTCTCATGTGCTGATAGTCGAAGTTGGCTTGGAGGTTTCTTGGAATCCATTTCTCACATCTTAAAATTGGCTTGATAGGCTATCTAAGAAGTTGGCAATATACTCGTACGATTGAATCCATACTTGATTGGAATTAAGCATTGATGAATTTGATATGTTGTATACCAGCGAGTTTCAAGTTCACTAAATGTTGAGATCATAACCTAGAAATTAAAAGATGAATTCGTGGAAGTTGACGATAGTTACTTTTAGAGGTTAGATTATTGAGACATGGATAATGTATTTGAGTGACTTAACAATGGATAACCTCAAGACATGTAGGCAACTCAGGAGACCGAATTTAACAAGACTGATGATTCTTTAATATAACAAGATACAAGGATGCTGGAATTGAGGAATTCACGTAGCTAGAACTCGTGTTTGGAAAACTGCACCGAAAATGTTAGGTCGGATAGAAGTGTAAGGAATTGATTTATGCATTAGATGACTAACGTTGCTAAAGGTCCTAAGTTGGATATCGGTGATATTTAGAATCATAGTATTAATTTGGTGCCTCTCGAATTTAGTTGTGATTATGCAAGTAAGTCATTCTATGCACTCGTTATTTGGATACCCTAAAGGATATTAGGAAGCATATACCCCTAAGTGATACCAATGGACCTAATATATAAACCATGGAAATAAGATTAAAGCATTCGGTTACAAGTGGAGTCGTTAGGATATGATTAGTAATCCTAAATAGCTAATAGTAAGTATGCATGATGATTCATGGTAAACCCTAGAACCTAAGGTCGATGAGTCTCGACGCTCTTAGCTAGTTGAACATGTAAATGAGAAGAGTAAGATTTCATAGAGTTAAGATAGAGATGAATTAGAGTCATAATGACCCAACAGACTAGTGTTAGACCACCGTATCTATGTGCACCGTTTCGCATCTAGAAACTAGCGATCGATAGACTTCGAATTGTAGTCGTTGAATAGAGGGTGAATCTTGTAGTGATAGTTAAATAAGTGGTTGATTACTTTTGAAGTTCTATTAGGTTATGTTGAAGGATGCCTCGTGATCATAATTCTTATGTTGATACAACCCTGAAGTTATCTCGCGTAAGTATTTTATGAGCTAGATCATTTCGGTACCCATTTATAGCCCTAGGATTGTTGTTGTACGGCCGGTAACCTAGTAGAGCATTGATATCACCTACATGGCGATGAACCCAGCTTGGTAACATTAATGTCGAAGATATATTGGCGGGCATTAAGTATTCGAAGGAATGACTAGGTCGTTAAATGAGTAGGACCATTGTCTTCTTAAGTATGACGTAACCTTGGATTGAGGTAAGTGGAATTTATTTGAGATTGAAACTAATCGCCTTAGGAGTTTTGGATAAGATGAAAAGAAAATTCTGAAGTCTCGTGACTTGAAGATAGAGATTCGAATAAGGAAATAAATTGTGGATTACGAGTTGATGAATTTACTTGTAAGAGTTGAACTAGTGCGACTTGATCAGTTTACCCATGCAATTTCGATGGCAGTTGTTGGTGGTACCTAATAAAACTTAGAGTTTGAGTTTAACAAATCTCAATGGTCTTTCTCGTTGATTACGAGCGTGAAGGTTAACAAAGCCGGGAAATGAGATTAGTGAATAGGAGCCTATAATCGGGAGACTAGTCATTAGAAGATTTACTAATCCAATGTACCTTCGAGATAAGAACTATGATACTACCGATAGATGACGACTTGAGATGGATTAGTTTATTGGTGAGTTCTTCCTGAAAATAGAGTCGTATTGTGGAAATGACCCATAACATGTGTATGTCCTAGGTGTTAACAATTTTGAAGCTAGTTGATAGAATATGTAAATCTGATATAGACCTATCGTCTTGAAATTAGTATGTAACCATAAGATCACAGCATTATTGTGATATTCCTTTTGAGGTATAGATACGAGATTGATACAACATGAGTCATGATTTTGGGAGTTATTGTTATATTGTTAGAATACCGATGCAGCTTTGATGACTATATTTGAAGACTCTAACCTTAGTTAATAAACTCGACCTTAAGATCAATTGGAGAAAATAGAGTTGTTCAAAGGAACGAACTGTAAATATAGGGGTCACACCGAATTAAATGATTGGAGAAACATAGGAAGTGAATTGGTTGTGGTAAGAGATCGCCAAACACGAGACGAACCGGAGTCAGAAGAATAACAAGGGTCAGAATCCATCTAAATGACCTCAATAGACAAGAATGAATTTTGGGACGAAATTCTTTTAAGGAGGGAAGGATGTGAGGCCTGACCCCGAATAACATGCCTTACCTCGATTTGCGTGCTTGAGACCTAGAACGGTATGACCGACCTTGGATTACGTGCCCTGCCTTGGTTTTCGTGTATGCCTCGTTATACGTGCCTTAACCTAGAATTGTGTGCCCTAACCCTCGATATATGTGCGATACCTAGATAAAAGTGCCATGACCTTAATTTACGTGCGAGACCTCGATTCGTGTGTGTCTCTTCATTTCGTGTGCATTAATCTTGAACTGCGCGCTTTAACCTAGGTTTAAGAGTCGTGTCTTGAATTACGTACATTGCATTGAATTACGTGCCATATTTTGGTCTACGTTCATTCACCTAGGGTTGCGTGTGTTAGCAGTAGAATTCGTGCATTTATCTTGAAGTATGTGCCTTATACTTGAAATACGTGTTGTACCTCGTAGTTCGTGTCTACCTCGTAATTCATGCCCTAGATCTATGAATCCGTGCCACCACGCTAATCAATAAAGAATCCTACACAAAGCATTAGACTATAAAATAATCCTACAAACACCACTAACTATTATTATAATCCTAATTCAAATCTCTACAAAATCCACTAACACCTAAATATTATATTTTAAACTCACTACAAGACAAAATCTCACAAACCTCTAAACATATCCTATATTCTATTTTACCTAAAATCCCTAAATACCCAACATTCTCTTACACACATGTTAAAACAATTCAAAAGATGACACAAATCTGAATTTTTGCATGCCCAAGGCCAACATATGCATCAACTTTTGCAAAAGCCTCATTTTTCCTCACATTTTCTCTCTCTCCCTCTCACTCTCTCTCTCTCCATTTCGGTTTTGGCTTAGTTCTCTCCACCTCTTAGCTTATCTTCATCATCCTATGGTGCATCAAGGCAAACCACAAGCAAAGAAACTCACCCAAGCAAGCTAGGATGCAAGAAACACACATGCAAGCATTTTGAGTCACCATTTTCGGCCTTGGTGAGTTTTTAAGCTTCCATTTCTTTTCTTCTTGTTCTAACCTCATGCATGTGCTAAGAGATTGATCACTAAGCTAGGGAAAATAGAGAAAAGCTAGTTGGAGTCTCGGCTAAGCAAGAAGAAGAAGAGATTTGAGCTTCAACAAGGTTTTGAGCATTTTTTGGGTTGATTGCAAAGGTGAGGGTTAAAACCTTTTGAAAACTCTTCAAAAACTCACATGCATGCTAATAGATGTGTGTATTTGCTTCTGTACTTGAGCTATATGGTCGTTCATAAGCTTAAAAAACCATGCATGGCAAGATCTTGGCTTGAAAATGATGCTAGGTGAAGTCGAAATTGTTGACAGCTCTCTGACCAGTTTGTTCGAGGTAAGTTTAGCTAGGCAAATGATGTTGAAAATGCATGCAAATTGGTAAGTGACTATTTTGGACAGTTTTGAACATTTGTCCCAGAAATATTCCAAAGCTAATTTTGACTCTAAGGTCCTCAAAATGG
Source organism: Ehretia macrophylla (assembly GCA_037974665.1). Taxonomy (NCBI): domain Eukaryota; kingdom Viridiplantae; phylum Streptophyta; class Magnoliopsida; order Boraginales; family Ehretiaceae; genus Ehretia; species Ehretia macrophylla. Next base: position 79,971,004 of record CM075770.1, on the reverse strand, counting down.
CAAATCTTTAAAATGTGACCAAATCTGGAAATCTGGAAAACAGAAGCAGGTTTTGGCAGATGCACTGACCTTGTGGAATGAGCCATATTTGACTTGTAAATGATGTCCAAAATGCATGAAATTTAGTGTACTGCTAGACTTTTCAGTTATGGACAATTTTGTCGGAAATGGACCAAGGCTAAAACTGATCCTAAGACCTCAAAAACGTCAATTTCTGAAAAGTGTGCAAATCTGGACAGTTTTGTGCTATTCCACTGTTTCGGCTATATCTAATGTTCCCGAACTCCAATTGATGCAAGGTTTGTTTCTGATTTTATTTAACTTCTTAAGCTTTAATTTGAAATCTTATTCACTGAATTTAGAGATTGTTTGCTTATCCTATTGATCGTGAGAAGACATCCTATTGCAGTAAGGGTTTCACTTAATGTTGTGCTTAGAAAATTGTTGTGACTCCTCTTGTTGAATTAAATGCTTGGGATTATAGCTACGGGATGTTGTGTGGACTGTTTTGAATGTTTGAGGATGTTGAATTAAATGATGCATGGTTTAATATTGACTTTGAGTTGGGTTGAGGCTCAAATTGCACGAATATACATGACATGGAAACCCTAATGACTAGGTAGTTTTGCTAAGTATTGATCAATTGGACATTGTGTGGGAATTATATGCTTAGTGGGCTGCCCGTAAATGTCTTATAACTTCAAATGTGATTTTGACCATTGCATGTTGACAAATAAGCTTTTCTTGCACCCGAACCCATGATTGATGTCATTGCATGTTGAATAATCGTATCACTTGATTACGTGGACTTCGAAATGAGTTATATGGCTTGACTTGCATGTGTTACATGGCTGCCCGTTTAATGTTCATATGACTCTATGTGTTCTACAAGTGAAATTTCATGTCAAGCATGCCTCGTTCGTTTACTTGGCAATATGTGATCTTGAAATTGCTCGGAGGCAACCTACTTTGTTGTCCTCTTAATGTGAATTGTTAAAAGATATTCAATGGTTTATTTGAACATGATTAATTGGCTGCCCGTTAAAGTTTAATTGCTTTCAAATGGATATATGAAATGATTATATGTTCTTACAATGCCTTATATGCCAATATTTCAAAATGTGATCATATACTTGCTCGGAGGCAACCTACTTTGTTGACCTCCTAATGTGAAATGTTAAATGACATAAATGTGCATTGCATACGAGGTTGCAACCTTTCATTGTGGCATGGTAGCGTTTCACGAACGCCGGGCGGCATAGGGCTTGCCGGTGCTCCCGTGACTACCATGGTCCAATTCCCTCTCTCGCTTGGCATTCCACCCTCGGAGAGTTGGGTCGTAGGTTTCGGGGTACATCCGGAGTACACCCGATTTGGAGCGATAAGGGGATTATTGAAGTCGGCTGTACCAAATGAATCGAAATTGATATTGAGAGCAAATGCTCACCGTATCCTTTTTACTATGTGTATAAGTACTCTCGCTTGGTTCCTAGAGAACCTCGGGGAGGAAAGACTGGTAATCCTGTTCCTGTACTTATATGTAAGTACTCTCGCTTGGTTCCTAGAGAACCTCAGGGAGGAAAGACTGGTATTTCTATTCCTTTACTTGATTTTACTGTTATATTCATGTTTGAAAAAGGGATTTTCATAAATTGAATCGGAAAATGAGTTTCAAAACGTATTTCTCGTTCCCCCTCGCTGAGTTCATAAGGACTCACCCTCTTTTTATCACAGGTGAAGAAGAACAAGTATAGGTACCCGAGGACAACGTGCCTATCGATGATTCATTGGAGTGATTGCCTGTCCCTACGTGCTTTTGTACCTTGCCTGAAAGTGGTTGCTATATGGATGTTGTGTTTGATTGCAACTATTCATTTTATTGATGTAAATGACCCCGTTGTAATTTGGGTCTAATTCTGGGATTGTACTATCTATAACCGGACGAACTTTTATTTGGTTGTTTGCTTTCATTTTCTTAATTAATAGTTATCATAGGCATTCAAATCACTAGATGAACAATCAACTAAGTTAATTCTATCTAATTTCACTTAGGTGCTCATTTGCAAACTAAAGGATAATAGGTACTTGCATGATAGGAAATTGACAAATAAACGGGACATAGTTATCATGTTAGGCTTATTAACCAAACGGGACTTTCAAGATAAACTAGTAGGCAAATCGGGTGGTGAGAAATAGGAGTCCTTAATGGAATTGGATTAATGATTGGAATAATTGAGTCGTTTAGAGAATTAGGTCAAACCAAAGAGCCCAATTTCAGCCGTTATGCTGTTGGTTTTCCGGTAAACTTTGGAGTTTAGACTAAAACTATAAGTGTTAATTCTTCATAAACGGTTAAGTATGTGACAGGTCCTGAACGTTTAGGTCACACCCTAGTCTAACCTTATAGGCCGGGTTGGGGCGTGACAGTAAAAGCTTATGAACACACGTATAACTCAAGTACATAAGTAAAGACATACATTTAAGAACATGCATGTGGATTTTTGAAGGATTTTCAAAAGGTTTTAGCCCTCACCTTAGCAAATCAACAAGAAGATGCACAAAACTTTGATGAAGCACAAATTTCTTCTTCTTCCTTGCTTAGCCGAGACTCCAACTAGTAAACTCACCAAGGCCGAAATGGTCACTCAAGGATCATGCATGTCTGATTCTTGCATCCTAGCTAGCTTGGGCGAGTTTCTTTGTTTGTTGCTTGTCTTGATTAACTATGGTGTGATGAAGATGAGCTATGAGGTGAAGAAACTCTGCCAAAACCGAGATTGAGAGAGAAGAATGAGAGGGAGAGAGAGAAATGTGAGGGGAGTGAGAGAAATGAGATAAAATAGAAGCTTTTGCAATTGTTGATGCAAATGTTGGCCTTGGGCATGCAAAAATCAGATTTGTGTCTCCAAGAAGCACAATTTGAATCATCCTAGCACGGGCATATGCATGTGTCGAGATTTTGGGTGCATTGGGTAGGGTTTTGGGTTAATTTTTATGCATTTGTGTCATAGAATTGTCATAGAAATGTTGGGAATTTAGGGAATCTAGGTAGAATAAAATATAGGAATGTTTGTTGATGAGTTGAATTATGAATAGAATAATAGATAGTGGGAAATGTAGGAATAGTTTAATATTATTTTATTATTAGTGGAGTTTGTAGAGAATTTGAATTAGAAAAATAATATTGGTTAGTGGATTGTGTAGGATTCTTTCTTGATTAGCGTGTAGGCACACAGTTTGAGGTTTAGGATACACACTACGAGGCACGCACCGAAATCAATACGGGGCATGAATCACGAGGTAGACACAAACTACGAGACGAATGCACGTTTTCCAAGTAAATGCATGCAACCCTAAATGAATGCACGTAATTCAATACAAGGCACACAAAATGAATACAATTCTTAAACCTAGATCAAGCCACGCAAATCTAGGTCAAGCCACGCAAATCTAGGCCAGGGCACGTATATCTAGGTATGCAGTACATCGAGGATTAGGGCACACAATTCTAAGTCAAGGCACGTATGACGAAGCATGCACGAAACCAAGACATGGCACGCAATCCAAGATCAGTCATATAATTCTAGGTCTAAGGCATGTAAATCAAGGTAACACATGTTATTCGGGGTCGGGCGTTATACTATCTCGATGTATTGGTATATATAGGCGTACATACTAGATTCCTTATTCAGGGACATATGGGAGTTATTATTTGAAAGACTTCTTTGGAACTTTTTGAAGTATGTTTGACTTGGTTTTCTTAGTATTTTCTCAGCACTCCTAACATAGAATTCTTCTATGGTATTCATGACCAGCGAGGTACTTCTACGAACCTCTGGATGGGGTCTTTGTTTGAGCCTTTATTTGGCGTCTTGCTTGGGAGTTCTTGGGCAGTAATAGTTGAACTTCTACTGGAGATTCGTATGTAGGATATTCTTTAGGTATTTTCTTGTCATTATTATGCGGTATTAGTATTATTTACAATACCTTTGCTTTAGTCTTTAGTTGGTATTTTCTCGACACTCTTGGTTGGGATTTCTATTTGGATTTTTCTGCGGTTGTCTTATTCAGTATCATACTCAACAACCAATGAAGATTAGTCAGAGTTGGATGTCAGATGATGCAAAGTTCTATTGGAAGAAGAATTGCAAGGACGCAATTGTTTTAAGGGGGAAAAGATGTGATACCCCGAACCTGACACGCATTTAGTAGTATTTAACTGCATTTAATTAAGTGTTTAATTAATTAGATCATTCATTTTGCACTATTTTGATATTTCTTTTAATAGCATTCAAATAATTTTTATATTGATTAGTTTAAAATATTATTACCTATTTTTATTGTTTATAGTAATTGGATTTATTTTCTTATATTTAATTAAGTGTCATCTTAAATGTTACTATTTAATTGCATTTGATTACTTGCTTATATTAACTTGTTTATTTGAATCTTAGCATTAATTTCATAATTTATTAAAATATTCTAGAAATAGTTAAATTATTTATTTTTAAATGAATATTGATTATTTTGATTATTTTAATAATCGGTTTTAATTGTCTTGCATTAAAATTACTCGGTTTTCAATTAAATGAGAAAAGTAACTCCGAGCCGAAGTGAATTTTAAACTATTCTATTATTTTACTTTTCAAAAAAAATTATAGTTTTATATTATTGCTCATCATTTTATTAGCGATCATTTATTGACCGTTTGATTGTAGTGCATCGAAAATGAGAGTTAGAGAAATATTCGTCGGACTTAGTGAAAAATGTTTTTAGCTTAATTTAACTATTTTTAGTTGTTTTTCATTTAATTGCATTGTTTTAACTTGAATTAGATTAAATGGAATCAAAATAAGCTTATTTTTAAGCGTGCTTGGGCAAGAGTAGTACTAGGATGGGTGACCCCCTAGGAAGTCCTCGTGTTGCACCGCGCTTTTCAAATTTTTTTTTCTCCGGTTAGGGTTGCGAAGATACTTTATCCACCACATTTCTATTATCGAATCCCACGGCGCCTTGGGCAAGACAACTTCGCTTCACGTGGAAGCTGGGCCAGCAAACGAGGGCGTAGGGCTTGTGACCAGGTCTCCGTCGCTCCGGTGCCCATACTTTTGATCCGCAAGGAGTTACGCAGCACGCAGCATTCCGTAGCAAAGCTCTCCAAGAGCTCTACGACGGGGGCAGCAAGCTTTCTCGTTGTGCCCTTTTTGGTGCCAAAAATCGAACGTTTTCATCTGTTTCGGGCCACTTTTCTTCTTTTGATATATTTTTTCATCCCGGATCATACGTCGTGAGCTGTTAAAAGGACCACAACCTTAGTCGCGGGACATTAGAGGGCCCTACAACGTGTCGATATCACGTCTTGCAAGGATGCTGCGTTGTTGAAGCAGATGGGTTGTCGTTAAACCCATTGGGCCTTCAGAATGGGCTATCTCTCTAGGCTGCGACTGTGAACCGTTAAAACATAAAGGAATTGTGCCCTCAACATGACGGGTTCGATCATACCAGCACTAATGCACCGGATCCCATCAGAACTCCGAAATTAAGCGTGCTTGGGCGTGAGTAGTACTAGGATGGGTGACTCACTGGGAAGTCCTCGTGTTGTACCCCCCTTTTGAATTTTTTTTGGTCTGGTTTGGGTTGCCAAGATACTTTATCCACCACATTTCTATTTTCGAATCCCACGGCACCTTGGGCAAGACAACTTCACTTCACCTGGAGGCTGGTCCAGTAAACCGAGGGCGTAGGGCTTGTGACCAGGTCTCCGTCGCTTCGGTGCCCATGACTTTTGATTTGTAAGGAGTAACGCGGCGCACAGCATACCGTTGCAAAGCTCTCCCAGAGCTCTACGACGGCAGCAGCTAGCATGCTCGCTATGCCCTTTTTGGAGCCCAAAATCGAACATTTTCATCAGTTTCGGGCCATTTTTCTTCTTTTGCTATGTTTTTACGTCCCGGATCGTATGTCGTGAGCTGTTAATAGGACGACAACCTTACTCACGAGACATTAGAGGGCCCTACATTGCGTCGATATCACGTCTTGCGAGGATACTACGTTGTTGAAGTAGATAGGTTGTCCTTAAGCCCATTGGGCCTTCTAAATGGGTCATCTCTCTAGGCTGCGACTGTGAACCGTTAACACATAAAGGAATTGTGCCCTCAACATAACATGTGTGATCATACCAGCACTAACGCACCGGATCCCATCAGAACTCCGAAATTAAGCGTGCTTGGTCGAGAGTAGTACTAGGGTGGGTGACTCTCTGGGAAGTCCTCGTGTTGCACCCCCCTTTTAATTTTTTTTTGCTCCGGTTTGTGTTCCCAAGATACTTTATCCACCACATTTCTATTATCGAATCCCACGGCACCTTGGGCAAGACAACGTCGCTTCACGTGGATGATGGGCCTACAAACCGAGGGCGTAGGGCTTGTGACCAGGTCTCCGTCGTTTCGGTGCCCATAACTTTTGATTCGTAAGGAGTTACACGGCGCACAGCATACCGTTGCAAAGCTATTTGAGAGCTCTATGACGGGGGCAGCTAGCTTGCTTTCTTCTTTTGCTCTGTTTTTCCATCCCAGATCGTACGTCGTGAGTTGTTAAAAGGAAAACAACCTTATTCCCGAGGCATTAGAGGGCCCTAAAACTCATCGATATCACGTCTTGCATGGATGTTGCGTTATTGAAGCAGATGTGTTGTCGTTAAGCCCATTGGGCCTTTTGAATTGGCCATCTCTATAGGCTGGGACTGTGAACCGTTAACACATAAACGAAATGTGCCCTCAACATGATGGGTGCGATCATACAAGCACTAATGCACCAGATCCAATAAGAACTCCGAAGTTAAGCGTGCTTGGGCGAGAGTAGTACTACGATGGGTGACACCCTAGGATGTCCCCGTGTTGCACCCCCCTTTCCAATTTTTTTTGCTCCGGTTAGGGTTGCCAAGATACTTTATCCACCACATTTCTATTATCGAATCCCACGGCCCCTTGGGCAAGACAGCTTCGCTTCACGTGGAGGCTAGGCTAGCAAACCGAGGGCGTAGGGCTTGTGACCAAGTCTCTGTCATTCCAGTGCCCATAACTTTTGATCCGTAAAGAGTTACCCGGCGCACAGCATACTGTTGCAAAGCTCTCCGAGAGCTCTCCGACGGGGGCAGCAACGTGCTCGCTGTGCCCAATTTTGGAGCCCAAAATCAAACATTTTCATCAGTTTCTGGCCACTTTTCTATTTTTGCTCTATTTTCCCGTCCCGGATCGTACGTCGTGAGCTGTTAAAAGGACGACAACATTACTCGCTGGACATTAGAGGGCCCTACAACGCGTCAATATCACGTTTTGTGAGGATGCTGCGTTGTTGAAGCGGATGGGTTGTCGTTAAGCCCATTAGGCCTTCTGAATGAGCCATCTCTCTAGACTGGGACTGTGAAACATTAGCACATAAAGGAATTGTGCCCTCAACAACACGGGTGTGATCATACTAGCACTAATGCTTCGGATCCCATAAGAACTCTGAAGTTAAGCGTGCTTGGGCGAGAGTAGTACTAGGATGGGTGACCCCCTGGGAAGTCCTCGTGTTGCACCCCCCTTTTCAATTTTTTTTGCTCCAGTTAGAGTTGCCAAGATTCTTTATCCACCATATTTCTTTTATCAAATCCCACGGAGCCGTGGGAAAGACAACTTTGCTTCACGTGGAGGTTGGGCCAGCACACCGAGGGCGTAGGGCTTGTGACTAGGTCTCCGTCGCTCCGGTGCCCATAACTTTTGATCTGTAAGGAGTTACGCGGCGTACAACATACCGTTGCAAAGCTCTCCGAGAGCTCTACAACGAAGGCAGCCAGCTTGTTCGATATGTCCATTTTTGGAGCCCAAAATCAAATTTTTTCTTCAGTTTCAGGCTACTTTTCTTCTTTTGATCTATTTTTTCATCCCGGATGGTACGTCGCGAGCTGTTAAAAGGACGACAACCTTACTCGCAGGACATTAGAGAGCCCTAAAACACGGCGATGTCACGTCTTGCGAGGATGCTGCGTTGTTGAAGCGGATGGGTTGTCGTTAAGCCCATTCGGCCTTTTGAATGGGCCATCTCTCTAGGCTGGGACTGTGAACCTATAACACATAAAGGAATTGTGCCCTCAACATGACGGGTACAATCATACCAGCACTAATGCATCGGATCCCATAAGAACTCCGAAGTTAAGCGTGCTTGGGCGAGAGTAGTACTACGATGGGTGACACCCTGGGAAGTCCTCGTGTTGCACCCCCTTCTCAATTTTTTTTGCTCCAGTTAGGGTTGCCAAGATACTTTATCCAACACATTTCTATTATCGAATCCCATGGTACCTTGGGCAAGACAACGTCGCTTCACGTGGAGGCTGGGCCAGCAAACCGAGGGCGTAGGGCTTTTGACCAAGTCTCCGTCGGTCCTGTGCCCATAACTTTTGATCCGTAAGGAGTTACCGGGTGCACAGCATACCGTTGCAAAGCTCTCCGACAGCCCTACAACGGGAGCAGTAGCATGCTCGCTGTGCCCATTTTTGGAGCTCAAAAACGAACGTTTAATCAGTTTCTGGCCACTTTTCTATTTTTGCTCTGTTTTGATGTCCGGGATTGTACGTCGTGAGTTGTTAAAAGGACGACAACCTTACTCGCGGGACATTAGAGGGCCCTACAACTCGTCTATATCAAGTCTTGTGAGGATGCTGCATTGTTGAAGCAGATAGGTTGTCGTTAAGCCCATTGGGCCTTCTAAATGGGCCATCTGTCTAGGCTGGAACTGTGAACCGTTTACACATAAAGGAATTGTACCCTCAACATGACAGGTGTGATCATACCAGCACTAATGCATTGGATCCCATCAGAAATCTGAAGATAAGAGTGCTTGGCCGAGAGTACTACTAGGATGGGTGACCTCCTGGGAAGTCCTCGTGTTGTACCCCCATTTTCAATTTTTTTTGCTCCGGTTAGGGTTGCCAAGATACTTTATCCACCACATTTCTATGATCAAATCCCACCACACCTTGGGAAAGAGAACTTCGCTTCACGTGGAGGCTGGGCCAGCAAACCAAGGGCGTAGGGCTTGTGACCAGGTCTCATTCGCTCAGGTGCCCATAAATTTTGATCCGTAAGGAATTACGCAGCGCACATCATACCGTTGCAAAGCTCTCCGAGAACTCTACGACGGGGGCAGCTAGCTTGCTCGCTGTGCCCTTTTTGGAGCCAAAATTGAACATTTTTATCAGTTTCGGGCCACTTTTCTTGTTTTGCTCTGTTTTTCCATCCTGGATCGTACGTCGTGAGCTGATAAAAGGGCGACAACCTTACTCGCGGTACATTAGAGGGCCCTACAACGCGTGGATATCACGTCTTGCGAGGATGCTGCGTTGTTGAAGCGGATGGGTTGTCGTTAAGCCCATTGGCCCATCTTAATGGGCCATCTCTCTAGGCTGGGACTGTGAACCATTAACACATAAAGGAATTGTGCCCTCAACATGACGGGTATGATCATACCAGCACTAATGCACGGGATCCCATCAAAACTCCGAAGTTAAGCGTGCTTGGGCGAGAGTAGTACTAGAATGGGTGACCCCCTGGGAAGTCCTCGTGTTGCACCCCCCCTTTCAATTTTTTTTGCTCCGGTTAGGGTTGCCATGATACTTTATCCACCACATTTCTATTATCGAATCCCACGGCACCTTGGGCAAGACAATTTCGCTTCACGTGGAGGCTGGGCCAGCAAAACGAGGGAGTAGGGCTTGGGACCAGGTCTCCGTCGCTCCGGTGCTCATAACTTTTGATCCGTAAGGAGTTAACCGGCGCACAGCTTACCGTTGCAAAGCTCTCCGACAGCCCTACGACGGGAGCAGTAGCATGCTCGCTGTGACCATTTTTGGAGCTCAAAATCGAACGTTTTAATCAGTTTCTGGCCACTTTTCTATTTTTGCTCGATTTTTCCGTCCCGGATCGTACGTCGTGAGCTGTTAAAAGAGCGACAACATTACTCGCAGGACATTAGATGGCCCTACAATGCGTCGATATCACGTCTTGCGAGGATGCTGCGTTGTTGAAGTGGATGGGTTGTCATTAACCCATTGGGCCTTCTGAATGAGCCATCTCTCTAGACTGCGACTGTGAACTGTTAACACATAAAGGAATTGTGCCCTCAACATGACGGGTGCGATCATACCAGCACTAATGCAACGGATCCCATTAGAACTCCGAAGTTAAGCATGCTTGGGCGAGAGTAGTACAAGGATGTGTGACCCCATGGTAAGTCCTCTTGTTACACCCCCCTTTTCAATTTTTTTTGCTCCGGTTAGGGTTGCCAAGATACTTTGTCCACCACATTTCTACTATCAAATCCCACGACACCTTGGGCAAGACAACTTCGCTTGACATGGAGGCTAGGCGAGCAAACCAAGGGCGTAGGGCTTGAGACAAGGTCTCTGTCGCTCCGGTGCCCATAACTTTTGATCCGTATGGAGTTACGCGGCGCACAACATACCGTTACAAAGCTCTCCTAGAGCTCTACGATAGGGGCATCTAGCTTGCTCGCTATGCCCTTTTTGGAGCCCAAAATCGAACGTTTTCATCAGTTTTGGGCCACTTTTCTTCTTTTGTTCTATTTTTCGTCCTGGATCGTACGTTTTGAGATGTTAAAAGGACAACAGCCTTACTCATGGGACATTAGAGGACCTACAACGCATCGATATCACATCTTGCGAGGATGCTGCGTTGTGGAAGCGGATGGGTTGTCGTTAAGCCCATTGGGCCTTCTTAATGGGCCATCTCTCTCGGCTAGGACTGTGAACCATTAACACATAAATGAATTGTGCCCTCAACATGATAGGTGCGATCATACCAGCACTAATGCACCGGATCCCATCAGAGCTTCGAAGTTAAGCGTGCTTGGGCCAGAGTAGTACTAGGATGGGTGACCCCCTGGGAAGTCCTCGTGTTGCACCCCCCTTTTCAATTTTTTTTGCTCCGGTTAGGGTTGCCAAGCTACTTTATCCATCACATTTCTATTATCAAATCCCACGGCACCTTGGGCAAGACAACTTCGCCTCACGTGGATGCTGGGCCAGCAAACCAAGGGCGTAGGGCTTGTGACCAGTCTCCTTCGCTCCGGTACCCATAATTTTTGATTCGTAAGGAATTACGCGGCGCACAGCATAACGTTGCAAAGCTCTCCGAGAGCTTTACGACGGTTGTAGCAAGCTTGCGCGCTGTGCCCTTTTTGGAGCCAAAAATCGAACGTTTTCATCAGTTTCTGGCCACTTTTCTATATTTGTACTATTTTTCCGTCCCGGATCGTACGTCGTGAGCTGTTAAAAGGACGACAACCATACACGCGGGACATTAGAGGGCCCTACAATGTGTCGATATCACGTCTTGCGAGGATGCTGCGTTGTTGAAGGGGATGGGTTGTCGTTAATCATATTGGGCCTTCTGAATGGGATATCTCTCTAGGCTGGGACTGTGAACTGTTAACACATAAAGGAATTGTGCCCCCAACATGACGGGTGCGATCATACCAGCACTAATGCACCGGATCCCATCAGAACTCCGAAGTTAAGCGTGCTGGGGCGAGAGTAGTACTAGGATGGGTGACGCCCTGGGAAGTTCTCGTGTTGCACCCCCCTTTTAATTTTTTTTTGCTCCTGTTAGGGTTGCCAAGATACTTTATCCACCACATTTCTATTAACGAATCCTACTGCACCTTGGGAAAGACAACTTTGCTTCACGTGGAGGCTGGGCCAGCAAACCGGGGGCGTATGGCTTGTGCCCAGGTCTCCGTCGCTCCGGTGCCCATAACTTTTGATCCGTAAGGAGTTACGCGGTGCACAGCATACCGTTGCAAAGCTCCCCGAGAGCTCTATGGTAGGGGCAGCTAGCTTGCTCGCTGTGCCCTTTTTGGATCCCAAAATCGAACGTTTTCATCAGTTTCAGGCCACTTTTCTATTTTTGCTCTATTTTTTCGTTCCGGATCGTACGTCGTGTGCTGTTAAAAGGACGAAAACCTTACTCGCGAGACATTAGAGGGCCCTACAATGCGTCGATATCATGTCTTGCCAGGATACTGCGTTGTTGAAGCGGATTGGTTCTCGTTAAGCCCATTGGGCCTTCTAAATGGGTCATCTCTCTAGGCTGGGACTGTGAACCGTTAACACATAAAGGAATTGTGCCCTCAACACGATGGGTGCGATCATACCAGCACTAATGCACCGTATGCCATCAGAACTCTGAAGTTAAGCGTGCTTGGGCGAGAGTAGTACTAGGATGAGTGACCTCTTGGGAAGTCCTCATGTTGCACCCCCCTTTTCAATTTTTTTTGTTCCAGTTAGGGTTTCCAAGATACTTTATCGACCACTTTCTATTATCGAATCCCACGGCACCTTGGGCCAGACAACTTCGCTTCACATGAAGGCTAGGCCAGTAAACCAAGGGCGTAGGGCTTGTGACCTTGTCTTATTCGCTCCGATGCCCATAATTTTTTATCCGTAAGGAGTTACACGGCGCACGGCATACCATTGCAAAGCTCTCCGAGAGATCTACGGCAGGGGTAGCTAGCTTGCTCGCTTTGCCCTTTATGGAGCCCAAAATCGAATGTTTTCATCAGTTTCGGGCCACTTTTCTATTTTTGCTCTGTTTTTCCGTCCCGGATCGTACATCGTGAGCTGTTAAAAGGGCGACAACCTTACTCGCGGGACATTAGAGGGCCCTATAAAGCGTCGATATCACGTCTTACGAGGATGCTGCGTTGTTGAAGCGGGTGGGTTATCGTTAAGCCCATTGGGCCTTTTGAATGGTCTATCTCTCTAGGATGGGACTGGCAACCGTTAACAGATAAAGGAATTGTGCCCTCAACATGACGGGTGCGATCATACCAGTACTAATGCACCGGATCCCGTTAGAACTCAGAAGTTAAGCGTGCTTGGGCGAGAGTAGTACTAGGATGGGTAACCCATGGGAAGTCCTCGTGTTGTACCCCTTTTTTCAATTTTTTTTGCTCCGGTTAGGGGTGCCAAGATACTTTATCCCCCACATTTCTATTATCAAATCCCACGGTACCTTGGGCAAGACAACTTCGCTTCACGTGGAGGCTACGCGAACAAACCAAGGGTGTAGGGCTTGTGACAAGGTCTCCGTCGCTCCGGTGTCCATAAGTTTTTATCCGCATGGAGTTACACGGCGCACAGCATACCGTTGCAAAGCTCTCCGAGAGCTCTATGATTGGGGCATCTAGCTTGCTCGCTGTGCCATTTTTGGAGCCCAAAATTAAACGTTTTCATCATTTTCGGGCTACTTTTCTTCTTTTGCTCTGTTTTTCCATCCTGGATCGTACGTCGTGAGATGTTAAAAGGACGACAACCTTACTCGCGGGACATTAGAGGACCCTACAACACATCGATATCACGTCTTGCGAGGATACTGTGTTGTTGAAGCGGATGGGTTGTCGTTAAGCCCATTGGGCCTTCTGCATGGGCCATCTCTCTAGGCTGGGACTGTGAACCGTTAACACATAAAGGAATTGTCCCGTCAACAAGAGGGGTGCGATCATACCAGAACTAATTCACCGGATCCCATCAGAACTCCGAAGTTAAGCGTTCTTGGGCGAGAGTAGTACTAGGCTGGGTGACCCCCTGGGATGTCCTCGTGTTGCACTCCCCTTTTCAATTTTTTTTTCTCCGGTTAGGGTTGCCAAGATACTTTATCCACCACATTTCTATTATCAAATCCCCCGGCACCTTGGGCAAGAAAACTTCGCTTCACGTGAATGCTGGGCCAGCAAACCAAGGGCGTAGGGCTTGTGACCAGTCTAATTCGCTCCGATGCCAATAATTTTTGATCCGTAGGGAGTAACGCGGCGCACAGTATACCTTGGCAAAGTTCACCGAGAGCTTTACGACAGGGGCAACACGCTTGCTCGCTGTGCCCTTTTTGGAGCCCAAAATCGAACGTTTTCATCAGTTTCAGGCCACTTTTCAATTTTTGCTCTATTTTTTTTGTCTCGGATCATATGTTGTGAGCTGTTAAAAGGATGACAGACTTACTCGCGAGACATTAGAGGGCCCTACAATGCATCGATATCATGTCTTGTGAGGATGCTGCGTTGTTGAAGCGGATGGGTTGTCGTTAAGCCCATTGGGCCTTTTGAATGAGCCATCTCTCTAGGCGGGGACTGTGAACCGTTAACACATAAAGGAAATGTGCCCCCAACATGACGGGTGTGATCATACCAGCACTAATGCACCGGATCCATCAGAACTCCGAAGTTAAGCGTGCTTGGGCGAGAGTAGTACTAGGATGGGTGACCCCCTGGGAAGTTCTCGTGTTGCACCCCCTTTTTAATTTTTTTTGCTCCGGTTAGGGTTACCAAGATACTTTATTCACCACATTTCTATTCACGGATCCCACGACACCTTGGGAAAGACACCATCCCATCACATGGAGGCTGGGCCAGCAAACCGACGGCGTAGGGATTGTGACCAGGACTCCGTCTCTCTAGTGCCCATAACTTTTGATCCGTGAGAAGTTACGCGGCGCACAGCATACTGTTGCAACTCTCCGAGAGTCGTACGATAGGGGTAGCAATCATGCTTGTTGTGTCCTTTTTAGAGCCTAAAATTGAACGTTTTCATCAGTTTCGGGCCACTTTTCTATTTTTGCTCTATTTTTCCATCCCGGATCGTACGTCGTGAGCTGTTAAAAAGATGACAACCTTACTCGTGGGACATTAGAGGGCCCTACAACACGTCGATATCACATCTTACGAGGATGCTGCTTTGTTGAAGCAGATGGGTTCTCGTTAAGCCCATTGGGCCTTCTGAATGGGCCATCTCTCTAGGTTGGGACTGTGAACCATCAACACATAAAGGAATTGTGCCCTCAACGTGACGGGTGCGATCATACCAGTACTAATGCACCGGATCCCACCAGAACTCTGAAGTTAAGCATGCTTGGGCGAGAGTAGTACTAGGATGAGTGACCCCCTGGGAAGTCCTCGTGTTGCACCTGTCACGCCCCAACCCGGCCTATAAAGGTTAGACTAGGGTGTGATCTAAACATTCAAGTCCTTTTGCATTCTTAACCATTCTAGGAAGTTTAACACTTAACGTTTTATTCTAGACTACAAAATTTTCCAGAAATCCGGCAGCATAACGGCTGTAATTGGGCTCTTGTTTTGACCTAAATTTTCTAACAGCCTCAAAACTTTCAATTCAAGTTCATTCCTGACTAGAGTTTACTATTTTATCATCAATTGAATTGCCTATTGGTTATTTCGACGTCCCGTTTGATTTATAACCTAGCATGCTACTATGTCTCGTTTGTCCATTTATCCTCGTTTCAAAATATGCCCGTTGATCTTAGTTTATTAGCGAGTACCTGTTGAGATTGGATAAGTTCATTTGCCTATTCCTTAACTAGCATCATAACCTATGATAGATACTAATGATAACAAAAGCAAAAACGATCATAGTATGTCTAGTATCAGTCTATTTAATATAAGTATAAACCAAAATTAGACCCCAAATTACAACGGGGGTCTTTTACATTAGCAACAACAAGCAACATAAGATAAATGGTCTTCAAGCAGCACAAAATACACAAGTAGTCACGTTCAAGCAAAACAACAATAACAGGCAATCACTCCAGGGGTTTATCATTAGGTACATTGAGCTCGGGTTCCTGTACCTGTTCTTCTTCACCTAAAATGATAAAAGAGGGTGAGTCCTTATGAACTCAGCGAGGGGGAACGAGAAATAAGTTTTGAAACTCATTTTCCGGTTAAACTTATGAAAACCCCTTTCTCAAACATGAATACAACAGAAATACAAGTACAGAACAGGAATACCGGTCTTTCCTCCCCGAGATTCTCTAGGATCCAAGCGGGAGTACTTATACACATAATAAAAATGATACGGTGAGCTTTTGCTCTCAGATCAGATCCAGGATCAGTTGTTGTGGCCGACTTCAAATCGTCCCCCAAACACACCAAGTGGGTGTACTCCGGATGTACCCCAAGACATCACTGCATCGATCTTTGCTGGATCTACCGCTATTCCCTCTTGGGATATGATATGCGCCAAAAATGCAATCTGCTGTAACCAAAATTCACATTTGCTAAACTTTGCATAAAATTGGTGCTCTCGAAGTTTCTGCAGTACCAACCGCAGATGTTGCTCATGCTCCGCCTCCGATTTCGAGTATACCAAAATATCATCAATGAAGATCACCACAAATTGGTCCAAGTAGGGTTGAAACACCCTATGCATCAAATCCATAAAAGCTGCAGGGGCATTAGTTAGTCCAAAAGGCATCACCACATATTCATAGTGCCTATATCTCGTCCTAAAAGCCGTTTTAGGCACATCTTCCTTCTTGATCCGTAACTGATAGTACCCTTGTCTCAAGTCGAGTTTCGAATACACTTTGGCTCCTTGCAGTTGATCAAATAACTCATCAATCAAGGGAAGTGGGTATTTATTCTTGACAGTCACTTGGTTCAAACCTCGATAGTCAATGCATAGTCTCAACGTTCCGTCTTTCTTCTTAACAAATAGCACAGGCGCACCACACGGTGACGAGCTCGGTTGTACAAATCCCTTCTTCAGCAATCCTTGCAATTGGTCCTTTAATTCTTGTAGCTCAGTTGGTGCCATACGATAGGGAGCTTTTGATATTGGCTGGGTGTCAGGTAACAACTCTATAACAAACTTGATCTCCCGATTTGGGGGTAAACTGGGTAATTCTTCAGGGAATACATCTGCATAGTCTTTGATCACAGGCATCTCCTTCAACTTAGCTTTATCCGACAGCTTGTTGATAAGGTAAGCCAAGTATCCGCTGCATCCTTTCCTTAAGGACTTCACTGCTTTTGTAGATGAAATGATGGAACTCCCGGTGAAATCTCATCGGCCCAAAACCTCTAGTATCGGTTGATCAGGTACCCAGAACGTTATAATCTTTGCCCGGCAATCCAGTTGGACATGATGTTTTTCCAGCCAATCCATCCCTAAAATGACCTCGTAGTCTCTAAAAGGTAATACAATAAGATTGGCCGAGAATTCCCTATCCTTAATTTGGATTTTACATGCTTTACAAGCTGAACTAGTTACAAGTTTAGAACCCATTGGAGTACCAACTTCTACTTCATATGGCAAACATACAACTTTCAATTTCACACGTTCCACACATAAGGGAGTAATAAATGAATGAGTAGCACCCGGATCAATTAACACCTTAACAGGTTGATTCAGTATGAAGAATGTACCTTCAACAACAGCGGTCTCATCTGGAATCTCCTCGCACTCAATAGCATAGGCTTGAGCCTGGACCCTAGGAATTGGAGTCTTGCCTCTACCGGCTGGTTTACCCTGATTCTGCCCTGCCTAACGTTTAGGGTAATCCTTAATCTGGTGCTGATCACTGCCGCACCTCATACATCGTCCCAACTTCCTCCAACACTGGGCCTCGGTATGCCCCTTCCTGTCACAATATGGACAGCTGACGGACTAAGTAGCAGGTGAACTACCTGTGGATTCGCGAGCGGAAGAGGCTGATGACGCTTTCGTCAGGCCACAGTTATTCCCTGGTCTGTTCTGGCTCTGGCCCTGACTGTGACTCTGACTCTGAAACTTCCTCTGCTGACCTGGAGGCTGGTATGGTTTCTTGTTGGGCTGACTCGAGCCAGCTCCATCTAGTTTCCTCTTCTCAACTCGAGAGGCAGCAGCAAAGAGGGCAGAATAAGTATCGAAGTCATGAGAAGCTAACTGGTCCTGAATCTCTGGCCTCAAACTAACAGTAAATTTCCACATTTTTGCCTCCGGAGTACAAACCATATACTGAGCATAACGGGACAGTCGGTCAAAACGAGCCTCGTACTGGGCCACCGTCATATTACCCTGGGTCAAGTGCATGAACTCCCCGATCCGCCTCTGCCTGGAAACTGCAGGTACATATTTCTCCTTAAACGCCTTAACGAAATTACCCCACAAGCGAGGTGTCTGATTAATTTCCCACAGTGCCTCTACAGTGTGCCACCAATGCTCGGCATCCCCGTGCAACAGAAATACAGCAAACTCCAATTTCTCTTCATCTGTATAATCAAGTGGCCTGAAAATCTTCTCGATCTTGGATAGCCAAGCCTCGGCTTTCTCATCATCAACTTCCCCGTAGAATTTAGACGGGCGAACGTCAAGGAATTCCTTCATTCTGCTATGTCTCCCATGGTTACCCTCATTCCTGTTGTTGATGTTGTTGTTGGCTTCACGAGCATCCTGACGCTCCATCACACGTGATACACGATCCATGGCAGTTGCCATCATATTAAACATAGCTATACCAGGATTAGTCTGATAGGCATCCCTGGTCTCTTGAGGTTCACCGCTCTTATTAGTAGTACGGGTACTAGGGCCGACCATCTATAGGCACAATTTATTAAAATACGATAATTAAGAATCTAATGCATAATATATGCAACATATTATAGGTACAATTCTAAAAACATTTAAGGCACATAAGTCACTTAAGCACATAGAACATAGAAGGCACATTTAACACAATAACAACACATAAACAAGTCATCCTAATTATATTAGGGCTCTACCCACGGTCCGAGAGTTAAACCCGGCTTAAGCAATCTAAGCTCTGATACCATTCTTCTTCTATGGTGTCACGCCCCAACCCGGCCTATAAAGGTTAGACTAGGGTGTGATCTAAACATTCAAGTCCTTTCACATTCTTAACCATTCTAGGAGGTTTAACACTTAACGTTTTATTCTAGACTCCAAAATTTTCCAGAAATCTGGCAGCATAACGGTTGTAATTGGGCTCTTGTTTTGACCTAAATTTTCTAACAGCCTCAAAACTTTCAATTCAAGTTCATTCATGACTAGAGTTTACTATTTTATCATCAATTGAATTGCCTATTGGTTATTTCGACGTCCCGTTTGATTTATAACCTAGCATGATACTATGTCTCGTTTGTCCATTTATCCTCGTTTCAAAATATACATGTTGATCTTAGCTTATTAGCGAGTACCTGTTGAGATTGGATAAGTTCATTTGCATATTCCTTAACTAGCATCATAACCTATGATAGATACTAATGATAACAAAAGCAAAAACGATCATAGTATGTCTAGTATCAGTCTATTTAATATAAGTACAAACCAAAATTAGACCCCAAATTACAACGGGGGTCTTTTACATTAGCAACAACAAGCAACATAAGATAAATGGTCTTCAAGCAGCACAAAATACACAAGTAGTAACGTTCAAGCAAAACAACAATAACAGGCAATCACTCCAGGTGTTCACCATTAGGTACATTGAGCTCGGGTTCCTGTACCTGTTCTTCTTCACCTGAAATGATAAAAGAGGATGAGTCCTTATGAACTCAGCGAGGGGGAACGAGAAATAAGTTTTGAAACCCATTTTCCGGTTAAACTTATAAAAATCCCTTTCTCAAACATGAATACAACAGAAATACAAGTACAGAACAGGAATACCGGTCTTTCCTCCCCGAGGTTCTCTAGGATCCAAGCGGTAGTACTTATACACATAATAAAAAGGATACGGTGAGCTTTTGCTCTCAGATCAGATCCAGGATCAGTTGTTGCGGCCGACTTCAAATCATCCCCCAAACACACCAGGTGGGTGTACTCCGAATGTACCCCAAAATGCTATGACCCAATTCTCCGAGGAAGTCTAGCCCCCAAGCGAGAGAGGGAATGGGACCATGGTAGTCACGGTAACACCGGCAAGCCCGATGCCGCCCGGCGTACGTGATCGCTACCATGCCGACAGGAAAGGTTGCAACCTTGTATGCAATGCACATTCATGACAGGTAATATATATCACAGAAGGAAGACAACAAAGTAGGTTGCCTCCGGACAGTCATAAGATTGCACATTGACAGATAAACAAGCAGGACACGATAAGACAGGAAATTTCACTTGAAAGGCATATAGAGTTATATGGAAATTAAACGGGCAGCCATGTAACACATGTAAAACAGGCCATATAACTCATTAAAAAGTCCACGCAATCAAGTGATAAGATTATTCAACATGCAATGATATCAACATGGGTTCGGATGCAAGAAAAGCTTATTTGTCAACATGCAATGGTCAAGATCACTTTTGAAGTTATAAAACATTTACGGGCAGCCCACGCAACGTACAGTTTCCTCACAATATCCAATGGTTAACACTTAGCAAGAATACTTAGTCATTCGGGTTTCCATTTCATGCATAATCGTGCGATCAAAACCCTAAGTCAACTTAACATCATTCCCAAGTCATGCATCATTCAATTCATACATCCTCAAGTGCTCAAAACAGTTCACATAATATTCCAACACCACAATTCCAAGCAATTAGTGCCACAAAAGAGGTTACAATAGTTTTCCAAGCACATAGCTAAGTGGAACACTCACTGCAATAGGCTGTTTTCTCACAATCAATCGGATAATCAAACAATCTCCAAATTCAGTGAATAAGATGTCAAATTAAATCTTAAGAAGTTAACTAAAATCATAAACAAACCTTGCATCAATTGGAGTTCGGGATCATTAGATATAGCCGAAATAGTGGAACTGCACAAAACTGTCCAGATTTGCCTATCTTTCGATATTTCATGTTTTTGAGGTCCTTAGGTTCATTTTTAGCCTAAGCCTATTTCTGGAAAAAATGTCCACAACTGGAAAATATAGCAGTACACAAAATTTCACGCAATTTGGATGTCATTTTCTAGGTCAAAAACCTCTCGTTCTACATAGTCAGTGCATCTGCCAAAACTGTTTCATTTCCTCAAATTTTTCCAGATTTAGCTACCTTTCGTGATTTTTCCATTTTGAGGACCTTAGAGACAAAATTTGACTTTGCCTATTTCTGCGAAAATTGTTCAAAACTGTCCAAAATAGTCACCTAGTGATTTTTAGGAAATTTCAACATCATTTGCTTAGCCAAAATTACCTCGAACAGACTGGTTAGAAAGCTGTCTCATAAATTCGACTTTACCTAGCATCATTTTCAAGCCAAGTTCTTGCCATGCTTGGTTGTTTAAGCTCATGAACGACCACATAATTCAAGTACAGAAGCAAATATACACATTTATGAACATGCATGTGAAATTTCAAAGAGTTTTCAAAAGCTTTTAACCCTCACCTTTGCAATCAGCCAAACTATGCCCAAAAACCTGGTTGAAGGTCAAATCTTCTCCTTTCCTTTGCCTAGCCGAAATCCCACTAGCTTTTCTCAATTTTTCCTAGCATAGTAAGCAATCTTTTAGCACATGCATGAGGTTAAAACATGAAGAAAAGAAATGGATGTCAAGAAGCTTACCTAGGACCGAAATGAAGCTTTAATGCACATGCATGAGTGTTTTTCGAGCTCTAGCTTGCTTGCTTGGTTTTCTTGATGGCTGTTCGACCTTGCTCAGCTCATTGGTGAAGAAGACAAGCCAAGGAGGTAGTAATGTGCAGCTAAGGCCGAGAGAAGAGAGAAATGAGAGGGAGAGACAGAGAGAAATGAAGAAAATATGGCAAAGTGATGGCTTGTAAGTGCTTTAAGGGTTTGGTCAGCCTTGGGCAGTCCAAATTCTGATTTGTGTCATCAAAATGCTTCAATTTGAAATGCTTAGCATGGCCAAAGTGATATGGCCGAGAATAGTGTGCAAGTGGAAGGTTTTTTGATAATTTTTTAATGCATTTTGGTGTCATAGTTTGTCTAGCATGCATATTTAATTTATGTTGTTCAAACTTTGTGCAAAAAAGCTTGATATGGTCGGCCAAGGCATTAAAGAATGCTGAATTTTTGTCAACTTTAAGCATTATTTAATTGTATCTTGAGAGTGCAAAAAGAATAATGCATAAAGAATAAGGAATGTTTTGTTTTTTGGTGACTTTTTGTCTTCTAGTGAATTGAATTAGGATTATTATATTGATAGTGGATTTTGTAGGATTGTTTTATAGTTTAGTGTTCCGTGTAAGATGCTTTCTCGGTTAGCGTGAAGGCACGCTTTCTTAGGTCTAAGGCACGCACTACGAGGTACGACACGAACTACGAGACGAACGCACATTTTTTAAGTAAACGCACGTAACCCTATATGAATGCACAAAATTCAATGCAAGGCACACAAAACTAAATACAATTCTCAAACCTAGGTCATGGCACACAAATCTAAGTTAGGACACGCAAAATGAGGTATCGCACGCAATTCGGGGTCAGGCCTCACAGCACCCCCCTTTTCAATTTTTTTTGCTCCGGTTAGGGTTGCCAAGATCCTTTATCCACCACATTTCTATTATCGAATCCCACGGCACCTTGGGAAAAACAACTTCGCTTCAGGTGGAGGCTGGGCCAGCAAAACGAGGGCGTAGGGCTTGTGACCAGGTCTCCGTCACTCCGGTGCCCATAACTTTTGATCCGTAAGGATTTGCACGGCGCACAGCATACCGTTGCAAAGCTCTCCGAGATCTCTACGACAGGGGCAGCTAGCTCGCTCGCTATACCCTTTTTGGAGCCCAAAATCGAACGTTTTCATCAGTTTCGGGCCACTTTTCAATTTTTGCTCTATTTTTCCGTCCCGGATCGTACGTCGTGAGCTGTTAAAAGGATGACAACCTTACTCGCGAGACATTAGAGGGCCCTACAATGCGTCGATATCACGTCTTGCGAGGATGCTGCGTTGTTGAAGCAGATGGTTTCTCGTTAAGCCCATTGGGCCTTCTAAATGGGCCATCTCTCTAGGCTGGGACTGTGAACCGTTAATACATAAAGGAATTGTGCCCTCAACATGACGGGCGCGATCATTCCAGCACTAATGCACCGGATCCCATCAGAACTCTAAAGTTAAGCGTGCTTGCGCAAGAGTAGTACTAGAATGAGTGACCCCCTGGGAAGTCCCCGTGTTGCACCCCTCTTCTCAATTTTTTTTGCTCCGGTTAGAATTTCCAAGATACTTTATCCACCACATTTCTATTATCGAATCCCACAGCACCTTGGGCAAGAATACTTCGCTTCACGTGGAGGCTGGGCCAGCAAACTGAGGGCGTAGGGCTTGTGACCAGGTCTCCGTCGCTCCGGCGCCCATAAGTTTTGATCCGTAAGGAGTTACGCGGTGCATAGCATACCGTTGCAAAGCTCTCCGAGAGCTCTACAATAGGGACAGGTAGCTTGCTCGTTGTGCACTTTTTAGAGCCCAAAATCGAACGTTTTCATCAGTTTCAGGCCATTTTTCTATTTTTGCTCTATTTTTTCATCCCGGATCGTACGTCGTTTTACTCGCGAGACATTGGAGGGCCCTACAATGCGTCGATATCACGTCTTGCGAGGATGCTGCATTGTGGAAGCGGATGGGTTATCGTTAAGCCCATTGGGCCTTCTGAATGGGCCATCTCTCTAGGCTGGGACTGTGAACCGTTAACACAAAGGAATTGTGCCCTCAACATGACGGGTGCGATCATACTAGTACTGATACACCGGATCCCATAAGAACTCCGAAGTTAAGCGTGCTTAGGCGAGAGTAGTACTAGGATAAGTGACCCCCGGGGAAGTCCCCGTGTTACACCCCCCTTTTCAAATTTTTTTGCTCCGGCTAGGGTTGCCAAGATACTTTATCCACCATATTTCTATTATCGAATCCCATGGCACCTTGGGCAAGACAACTTCGCTTCACGTTGTGGCAGGGCTAGCAAACCGAGGGCGTAGGGCTTGTGACCAGGTCACCGTTGGTCCGGTGGCCAAAAGTTTTGATCCATAAGGAGTTACGTGGCACACAGCATACCGTTACAAAGCTCTCCGAGAGCTTTACGACGGCGGCAGCTAGCTTGCACGTTGTTTTTGCTCCGGTTAGGGTTGCCAAGATGCTTTATCCACCACATTTCTATTATCGAATCCCACGGCACCTTGGGCAAGACAACTTCGCTTCACGTGGAGGCTGGGCCAACAAACCTAGGGCGTAGGGCTTGTGAGCAGGTCTCCATCGCTCCGGTGCTTATAAGTTCTGATCTGTGAGGAGTTACGCGGTGCACAGCATACCGTTGCAATGCTCTCCGAGAGCTCTTCGACGGGGGCAGCTAGCTTGCTCGTTGTACCCTTTTTGGAGCCCAAAATAGAATGTTTTCATCAGTTTCGGGCCAATTTTCTTCTTTTGCTCTGTTTTTCCGTCCCGGATCGTACATCGTGAGCTGTTCAAAGGACGACAACCTTTCTCGCGGGACATTAGAGGGTTCTACATTGCGTTCATATCACGTCTTGTGAGGATGCTGCGTTGTCGAAGCGGATGGGTTATCGTTAAGCCCATTGGGCCTTCTGAATGAGCCATCTCTCTAGGCTGGGACTGTGAACCATTAACACATAAATGAATTGTACCCTCAACATTATGGGTGCGATCATACCAGCACTAATGCATCGGATCCCATCATAACTCCGAAACTAAGCGTGCTTGGGCTAGTGTAGTACTAGGATGGGTGACCCCAAGGAAAGTCCTCGCGTTGCACCCCTCTTTTCAATTTTTTTTGCTCCAGTTAGGTTTGCCAAGATACTTTATCCACCACATTTCTACTATCAAATCCTACGACACCTTGGGCAAGACAACTTCGCTTCACGTAGAGGCTGGGCCAGCAAACCAAGGGCGTAGGGCTTGTGACCAGGTCTCCTTCGCTCCGTTGCCCATAATTTCTAATCTGTAAGGAGTTACGCGGCGCATAACATACCATCGCAAAGCACTCTGAGAGCTCTACGACGGGGGCAACTAGCTTGCTCGTTGTGCCATTTTTGGAGCCCAAAATCGAACGTTTTCTTCAGTTTCGTGCCACTTTTCTTCTTTTGCTCTGTTTTTTCATCCCGGATCATACGACGTGAGCTGTTAAAAGGACGAGAACCTTACTCGCTAGACATTAGACGGCCTAACAACATGTCGATATTACGACTTGCGAGGATGCTGCGTTGTTGAAGCAAATGGGTTGTCGTTAAGCCCATTGGGCCTTTTGAATGAGCCATCTCTCTAGGCTGGGACTGTGAACCGTTAACACATAAAGGAATTGGGCCCTCAACATGACGGGTGCTATCATACCAGCACTAATGCACCGGATCCCATTAGAACTCTGAAGTTAAGCGTGTTTGGGCGAGTGTAGTACTAGGATGGGTGACCCCCTGGGAAGTCCTCGTGTTGCACCCCCCGTTTCAATTTTTTTTGCTCCGGTTAGGGTTGCCAAGATACTTTATCCACCACATTTCTATTATCAAATCCCACGGCACCTTGGGCTAGACAACTTCGCTTCATGTGGAGGCTGGACTATCAAACCAAGGGCGTAGGGCTTGTGACCAGCTCTCCTTCGCTTCGGAGCCCATAATTTTTGATCCGTAAGGAGTTACGCGGTGCACAGCATACCGTTGCAAAGCTCTCCGAGAACTCTATGACGGAGGCAGCTAGTTTGCTCGTTGTGCCCTTTTTGGAGCCAATAATTGAACGTTTTCATCAGTTTCGGGCCACTTTTCTTCTTTTGCTTAGTTTTTTTGTCCCGGATCATACGTCGTGAGCTGTTAAAAGGACGACAACCGTACTCGCGGGACATTAGAGGGCCCTACAACGCGTCGATATCACGTCTTGCCAGGATGCTGCATTGTTGAAGCGGATGGGTTGTCGTTCAGCCCATTGGGCCTTCTGAATGAGCCATCTCTCTAGGCTAGGACTGTGAACTGTTAACACATAAAGGAATTGTGCCCTCAACATGATGGGTGCGATCATACCAGCACTAATGCACCGGATCCCATCAGAACTCTGAAGTTAAGCGTGCTTGGGCGAGAGTAGTACTACGATGGGTGACCCCCAGCGAAGTCCTCGTGTTACACCCCCTTTTTCAATTTTTTTTGCTCCAGTTCGGGCTGCCAAGATACTTTATCCACCACATTTCCATTAACGAATCCCATGGCAACTTGGGCAATACAACTTCGCTTCACGTGGAGGCTGGGCCAGCAAACCACGGGCGTAGGGCTTGTGACCAGGTCTCCATCGCTCCGGTGCCCATAACTTTTGATCCGTATGGAGTCACGCGGCGCATAGCATACCATTGCAAAGCTCTCTGAGAACTCTACGACAGGGGCAGCTAGCTTGCTTGCTGTGCCCTTTTTGGAGCCCAAAATCAAATTTTTTCATTAGTTTCGGGCTACTTTTCTTCTTTTGCTCTGTTTTTCTTTCCCCGATCGTACGTTGTGAGCTGGTAAAAGGATGAGAACCTTATTCGCGGGACATTAAAGGGGCCTACAATGCGTCGATATCACGTCTTGCGAGGATGCTGCGTTGTTGAAGCGGATGGGTTGTCGTTAAGCCCATTGGGCCTTCTGAATGGGCCATCTCTCAAGGCTGGGACTGTGAACCATTAACACATAAAGGAATTATGCCGTCAACATGAAGGGTGCGATCATACTAGCACTAATGCACAGCATCCTATCAGAACTCCGAAATTAAGCGTGCTTGGGCGAGAGTAGTACTAGGATGGGTGACCCCCTACGAAGTCCTCGTGTTGCACCCCCTTTTTCAATTTTTTTTGCTCCGGTTAGGGTTGCCAAGATACTTTATCCACCACATTTCTATTATCGAATCCCACGGCACCTTGGGCAAGACAACTTCACTTAACGTGGAGGCTGGGCCAGCAAACCAAGGGTGTAGGGCTTGTGACCAGGTCTCCGTCGCTTCGGTGCCCATAACTTTTCATCCGTAAGGAGTTACGCTGCGCACAGCATTCTGTTGCAAAGCTCTCTGAGAGCTCTACGACGGGGGCAGCTAACTTGCTCGCTATGCCCTTTTTGGAGTCCAAAATTGAAGGTTTTCATCAGTTTCGGGCCACTTTTCTCTTTTTGCTCTATTTTTTCATCTCGGATCGTACGTCCTGTGCAATTAAAAGGACGACAACCTTACTCGCGGGACATTAGAGGGCCCTACAATTCATCGATATCACGTCTTGCGAGGATGCTATGTTGTTGAAGCGGATGGGTTGTCGTTAAGCCCATTGGGCCTTCTTAATGAGCCATCTCTCTAGGCAGGGACTGTGAACCGTAAACACATAAAGGAATTGTGCCCTCAACACGATGAGTGCGATCGTACCACCACTAATGCACCGGATCCCATCAAAACTCTAAAGTTAAGCGTGCTTGGGCGAGAGTAGTACAAGTATAGGTGACCCCCTGTGAAGTCCTCGTGTTGCACCCCTCTTTTCATTTTTTTTTGCTCCGGTTAGGGTTGCCAACATACTTTATCCGCCACATTTCTATTATCAAATACCACGGTGCCTTGGGTAAGAAAACTTCGCTTCACGTGGAGGCTGGGCCAGCAAACCGATGGTGTATGGCTTGTGACCAGGTCTCTGTCGCTCCGGTGCCCAAAATTTTTGATCCGTAAGAAGTTACGCGTCGAACAGC
Source organism: Ehretia macrophylla (assembly GCA_037974665.1). NCBI lineage: Eukaryota > Viridiplantae > Streptophyta > Magnoliopsida > Boraginales > Ehretiaceae > Ehretia > Ehretia macrophylla. Next base: position 79,943,577 of record CM075770.1, on the reverse strand, counting down.
ATACCGTTGCAAAGGTCTCCGAGAGCACTACACCGGGGGCAACTAGCATGCTCTTTGTGCCCTTTTTGGAGCCTAAAATCGAACATTTTTATCAGTTTCGGGCCACTTTTCTATTTTTGCTCTGTTTTTTCATCCCGGATCGTACGTCGTGAGCTGTTAAAAGGACCACAAACTTACTCGCGGGACATTAGAGTGTTCTACAACGTGTCGATATCACGTCTTGCGAGGATGCTGCGTTGTTGAAGCGGATGGGTTATCGTTAAGTCCATTGGGCATTCTGAATGGGCCGTCTCTCTAGGCTGCGACTGTGAACCGTTAACACATAAAGGAATTGTGCACACAATATGACGGGTGCGATCATACCAGCACTAATGCACCGGATCCCATCAGAACTCCGAAATCAAGCGTGCTTGGGCGAGAGTAGTACTAGGATAGGTGACTCCCTGCGAAGTCCTCGTGTTGCACCCCCCTTTTCAATTTTTTTTGCTCCGGTTAGGGTTGCCAAGATACTTTATCCACCACATTTCTATTATCGAATCCCACGGCAACTTGGGCAAGAGAACTTCACTTCACGTGGAGGCTGGGCCAGTAAACCGAGGGCATAGGGCTTGTGACCAGGTCTCCGTCGCTCCGGTGCCCATAACTTTTGATCCGTTAGGAGTTACGCGGCGTACAGCATACCGTTGCAAAGCTCTCCAAGAGCTCTATGACCTGGGCAACTAGCTTGCTTACTAAGCCCTTTCTGGTGCCCAAAATCGAACCTTTTCATCAGTTTTGGGCCACTTTTCTTCTTTTGATATGTTTTTCCGCACTGGATTTTACGTTGTGAGCTGTTAAAAGGACCACAAACTTACTCGTGGGACATTAGAGTGCCCTACAGCGCGTCGATATCAGGTCTTGCGAGGATGCTTCGTTGTTGAAGCGGATGGGTTGTCACTAAGCCCATTGGGCTTCTGAATGGGCCATCTCTCTAGGTTGGGACTGTGAACCGTTAACACATAAAATAATTGTGCCCTCAACATGACGGGTGCGATCATACCAGCACTAATGCACCGAATCCCATCAGAACTCCGAAATTAAGCGTGCTTGGGCGAGAGTAGTACTAGGATGGGTGACTCTCTGGGAAGTCCCCGTGTTGCACCCCCCTTTTAAATTTTTTTTGCTCCGGTTAGGGTTGCCAAGATACTTTATCCACCTTATTTCTATTATCGAATCCCACGGCACCTTGGGCAAGACAACTTCGTTTCACTTGGAGGCTGGGCCAGCAAACCGAGGGCGTAGGGCTTGTGACCAGGTCTCCGTCGCTCCGGTGCCCATAACTTTTTATCCGTAAGGAGTTACGCAGCGCACAGCATACCGTTGCAAAGCTCTCCGAGAGCTCTACGACGGGGGTAGCTAGCATGCTCGTTGTGCCCTTTTTGGAGCCCAAAATCGAACATTTTTATCAGTTTCGGGCCACTTTTCTATTTTTGCTCTGTTTTTTCATCCCGGATCGTACGTCGTGAGCTGTTAAAAGGACCACAACCTTACTCGCGGGACATTAGAGGGCTCTACATCGAGATGATATCATGTCTTGGAAGGATGCTGTGTTGTTGAAGCGGATGGGTTGTCGTTAAGCCCATTGGGCTTCTGAGTGGGCCATCTCTCTAGGCTGGGACTGTAAACCGTTAACACATAAAGGAATTGTGCCCTCAACATGAGGGGTGCGATCATACCAGCACTAATACAACGAATCTAATAAGAACTCTGAAATTAAGCGTGCTTGGGCGAGAGTAGTACTAGGATGGGTTACCCCATGCGAAGTCCTCGTGTTGCACCCCATTTTTCAATTTTTTTTTTCTCCGGTTAGGGTTGCCAAGATACTTTATCCACCACATTTCTATTATCGAATCCCACGACACCTTGGGCAAGACACCTTCGCTTCACGTGGAGGCTGGGCCAGCAAACCAAGGGCGTAGGGCTTGTGACCAGGTCTCCGTCGCTCCGGTACCCATAACTTTTCATCTATAAGGAGTTACGTGTCGCACAGCATACCGTTGCGAAGCTCTCCGAGAGCTCTACGATGGGGGTAGCTTGCTTGCTCGCTGTGCCCTTTTTGGAGTCCAAAATTGAATGTTTTCATCAGTTTCGGGCCACTTTTCTATTTTTACTCTGTTTTTTCGTCCTGGATCGTACGTCGTGTGCAATTAAAAGGAGGACAACCATACTCGCAGGACACTAGAGGGCCCTACAATCCGTCGATATCACGTCTTGTAAGGATGCTTCGTTGTTGAAGCGGATGGGTTATCGTTAAGCCCATTGGGCTTCTGAATGGGCCATCTCTCTAGGCTGGGAATGTGAACCGTTAACACATAAAGGAATTGTGCCCTCAACATGACGGGTGCAATCATACCAGCACTAATGCACCGAATCCTATTAGAACTCCAAAATTAAGTGTGCTTGGGCGAGAGTAGTACTAGGATGGGTGACTCTCTGGGAAGTCCTCTTGTTGCACCCCCCTTTTCAATTTTTTTTGCTCCGGTTAGGGTTGCCAACATACTTTATCCACCTTATTTCTATTATCGAATCCCACGACACCTTGGGCAAGACAACTTCGTTTCACTTGTAGGCTAAGCCAGCAAACTGAGGGCGTAGGGCTTGTGACCAGGTCTCCGTCACTCCGGTTCCCATAACTTTTTATCTATAAGGAGTTACACGGTGCACAGCATACCATTGCAAAGCTCTCCGAGAGCTCTACGACGGGGGCATCTAGCTTCCTCCCTATGCCATTTTTGGAGCCCAAAATCGAACGTTTTCATTAGTTTCGGGATACTTTTCTTCTTTTGCTATGTTTTTCCGTCCTAGATCGTACGTCGTGAGCTGTTAAAAAGACAACAACAATACTCGCGGGACATTAAAAGGCCCTACAACGCATCGATATCATGTCTTGCAAGGATGCTGCATTGTTAAAGTGGATGGGTTGTCGTTAAGCCCATTAGGCCTTCTGAATGGCTCATCTCTCTAGGCTGGGACTGTGAACCGTTAACACATAAAGGAATTGTGCCCTCAACATGATGGGTGCAATCATTCCAATACAAATGTACCGAATCCCATCAGAACTCTGAAGTTTAGCGTGCTTGGTCGAGAATAGTACTAGGATGGGTGACACCCTAGGAAGTCCTCGTGTTGCACCCCATTTTCAATTGTTTTTGCTCCAGTTATGGTTGCCAAGTTACTTTATCCACCACATTTCTATTATCGAATCCCACGGCACCTTGTGCAAGACAACTTCTCTTCACGTGGAGGCTGGGCCAGCAAACTGAGGGTGTAGAGAATATGACCAGGTCTCCGTCGCTCCGGTTCCTATAACTTTTGATCCATAAGGAGTTACATGGTGCACAACATACAGTTGTAAAGCTCTCCGAGAGCTCTACGACGGGGGCAGCTAGGTTGCTCCCGGTGACAATTTTGGAGCCAAAAATTGAACGTTTTCATAAGTTTCGCGCAACTTTTCTTCTTTTTCTATGTTTTTCTGTCCTGGATTGTACGTCGTGAGGTGTTAAATGGAAGACAACCTTACTCGCGGGAAATTAGAGGGCCCTACAACGCGTCGATATCACGTCTTGCGAGGATGCTACATTGTTAAAGCGGATGGGTTGTCGTTAAGCCCATTGGGCCTTCTAAATGGGCCATCTCTCTAGGCTGGGACTGAGAACCGTTAACACATAATGGAATTGTGCCCTCAACATCACGGGTGCGATAATACCAGCACTAATGCACTGGATCCCATTAGAACTCTGAAATTAAGCGTGCTTCGGCGAGAGTAGTACTAGTATGGGTGACCCCCTGGGAAGTCCTCATGTTACACCCCTCTTTTCACTTTTTTTTGCTCCGGTTAGGGTTGCCAAAATACTTTATCCGCCACATTTTTATTATCGAATCCCAAGGCACCTTGGGCAAGACAACTACGCTTCACGTGGAGGCTAGGCCAGCAAACCAAGGGCGTAGGGCTTGTGACCAGGTCTCCGTCGTTCCGGTACCCATAACTTTTGATCCGTAAGGAGTTACGCGCCGCACAGCATACCGTTGCAAAGCTCTCCGAGAGCTCTACGACGAGGGCAGCTAGCATGCTCACTGTGCCCTTTTTGGAGTTTAAAATTGAACGTTTTCATCAGTTTCGGGCCACTTTTTTATTTTTGCTCTATTTTTTCATCCCGAATCGTCGTTGTGTGCAATTAAAAGGATGACAACCTTACTCGCGGGACATTAGAGGGCCCTACAATGCGTCGATATCACTTCTTGTGAGGATGCTGCGTTGTTGAAGCGGATGGGTTGTCGTTAAGCCCACTGGGCCTTCTGAATGAGCCATCTCTCTAGGCTGGGACTGTGAAGCGTTAACACATAAAGGAATTGTGCCCTCAACATAACGGGTGCGATCATACCCACACTAATGCACCGGATCCCATCAGAACTCCGAAGTTAAGCGTGCTTGGTCGAGAGTAGTACAAGGATAGGTGACCACTTGTGAAGTCTTCGTATTGCACTCCCCTTTTGAATTTTTTTTGCTTCGGTTAGGGTTGCCAACATACTTTCTCCACCACAATTCTATTATCCAATCCCACGACACCTTAGGTAAGACAACTTCGCTTCACGTGGAGGCTGGGCCAGCAAACCGAGGGCGTATGGCTTGTGACCAGGTCTCTATCGCTCCGGTGCCCATAATTTTTTATCTATAAGAAGTTACACGGCGCACAGAATACCGTTGCAAAGCTCTCCGAGAGCTCTACGACGGGGGCAGCTAGCATGCTCGTTGTGCCCTTTTTGGAGCCCAAAATCTAACGTTTTTAACAGTTTTGGGCCACTTTTCTAATTTTGCTCTGTTTTTTCATCCCGGATCGTACGTCGTGACCTATTAAAAGGACCACAACCTTACTCGCGGGACATTACAAGGCTATACAACGTGTCGATATCATGTCTTGCGAGGATGCTGCGTTGTTGAAGCGGATGGGTTGTCATTAAGCCCATTGGGCCTTTTGAATGGGCCGTCTCTCTAGGCTGCGAATGTGAACCTTTAACACATAAAGGAATTGTGCCCACAACATGACGAGTGCGATCATAACTGCACTAATGCATCGGATCCCATCAGAACTCCGAAATTAAGCGTGCTTAGATGATAGTAGTACTAGGATGGGTGACTCCCTGGGAAGTCCTCGTGTTGCACCCCCCTTTTCAATTTTTTTTGCTCCAGTTAGGGTTGCCAAGATGCTTTATCCACCACGTTTCTATTATCGAATCCCACTGCATCTTGGGCAAGAGAACTTCGCTTCACGTGGATGCTGGGCCAGCAAACCGAGGGCATAGGGCTTGTGACTAAGTCTCCGTCGCTCCGGTGCCCATAACTTTTGATCCGTAAGGAGTTACGCGTCGCACAGCATATCGTTGCAAAGCTCTCCAAGAGCTCTACGACGGGGGTAGCTAGCTTGCTCTCTGTGCCCTTTTTGTAGCCCAAAATGGAACGTTTTCATCAGTTTCAAGCCACTTTTCTTCTTTTGCTATGTTTTTTCGTCCCGGATCATACGTCGTGAGCTATTAAAAGGACGACAACCTTACTCGCGAGACATTAGAGGGCCTTACAACCCGTCGATATCACGTCTTGCGAGGATGCTGCGTTGTTGAAGTGGATGGGTTGTCGTTATGTGACGCCCCAACCCGACCTATAGCGGATAGACTATGGTGTTAGCTAAACATTCAGGACATGTCACATACTTAGCCATTGATGAAAATTTAACACTTAACATTTTGGCCTAAACTCCAAAATCTTCTGGAAAATCGGCAGCATAACGGCTGTAATTGGGCTCTTTGGTTTGACCTAATTCTCTAAACGCCTCAATTACTCCAATCATTAATCCAATTCCATTAAGGACTTCTATTTGTCACCAACCGAATTGCCTACTAGTTTATCTTGAAAGTCTCGTTTGATTTATAACCTAGCACGATAACTATGTCCCGTTTATTTGTCAATTTCCTATCATGCAAGTACCTATTATCCTTTAGTTTGCAAATGAGCACCTAAGTGAAATTAGATAGAATTAACTTAGTTGATTGTTCAACTTGTGGTTTGAATGCCTACGATAACTACTAATTAAGAAAACGAAATCAAACAACCAAATAAAAGTTTGTCCGGTTATAGATAGTACAATCCCAGGATTAGACCCAAATTACAACGGGGTCATTTACATCAATAAAATGAATAGTTTGCAATCAAACACAACATCCATATAGCAATTACTTTCAGGCAAAGCACAAAAGCACGTAGGGACAGGCAATCACTCCAAGGAATCATCATTAGACACATCGTCCTCGGGTACCTGTTCTTGATCTTCTTCACCTGAGATGATAAAAGAGGGTGAGTCCTTATGAACTCAACGAGGGGGAACGAGAAATAGGTTTTGAAACTCATTTTTCGGTTCAACTTATGAAAACTCATTTTTTTGAAAACATGTCATGTATTACAAATAATAAGGTACGCAAATATATGAAACAAATCGAGTAACGGATACAAAGTAAGGGAACAGAAATACCAGTCTTTCATCCCCGAGGTTCTCTAGGAACCAAGAGAGAGTACTTACATATAAGTACAGGAACATGAATACCCGTCTTTCCTCCCCGAGGTTCTCTAGGAACCAAGCGAGAGTACTTATACACATAGTAAAAGGATACAGTGAGCTTTTGCTCTCAGATCAGTTCCAGAATCAGTTGTTGCGGCCGACTTCAAATCATTCCCCAAACACGCCAGGTGGGTGTACTCCGGATGTACCCCGAAATCCTACGACCCAACTCTCCGAGGAAGTCTAGCCCCCAAGCGAGAGAGGGAATGGGACCATGGTAGTCACGGGTGCACCGGCAGCCCGATGCCGCCCGGTGTGCGTGATCGCTACCATGCCAACAGGAAAGGTTGCAACCTTGTATGCAATGCACATTTATGACATGTAATATATCACAGTAGGAGGACAACAAAGTAGGTTGCCTCCGGACAGTCATAAGATTGCACATTGATAGGTAAACAAGCAGGGCATGATGAGACAGGAAATTTCACTTGAAAGGCATATAGAGTTATATGAAAATTAAACGGGCAGCCATGTAACACATGTAAAACAGGCCATATAACTCATTAAGAAGCCCACGTGATCAAGTGACAAGATTATTCAACATGCCATGACATCAATCATGGGTTCGGGTGCAAGAAAAGCTTATTTGTCAACATGCAATGGTCAAAATCACATTTGAAGTTATAAGACATTTACGGGCAGCCCACTAAGCATATAATTCCCACACAATGTCCAATTGATCAATACTTAGCAAAACTACCTAGTCATTAGGGTTTCCATTTCATGTATATTCGTGCAATTTGAGCCTCAACCCAACTCAAAGTCAATCTCAAACCATGCATCATTTAATTCAACATCCTCAAACATTCAAAACAGTCCACACAACATCCCGTAGCTATAATCCCAAGCATTTAATTCAACAAGAGGAATCACAACAATTTTACTAAGCACAACATTAAGTGAAACCCTTACTGCAATAGGCTGTCTTCTCACAATCAATCGGATAAGAAAAAAATCTCCAAATTCAGTGAATAAGATGTCAAATTAAAGCTTAAGAATTTAACTAAAATCAGAAACAAACCTTGCATCAATTGGAGTTCGGGATCGTTAGATATAGCCGAAACAGTGGAATAGCACAAAACTATCCAGATTTGCACACTTTCCAGAAATTTACGTTTTTGAGGTCCTTAGTGTCAGTTTTAGCCTTGGTCCATTTCTGACAAAATTGTCCAGAACTGAAAAATATAGCAGTAAACCAAATTTCATGCATTTTGGACATCATTTACTAAGTCAAATATGGTTCGTTCCACAAGGTCAGTGCATCTACCAAAACCTGCTTCATTTTTCCAGATTTCCAGATTTGGTCACATTTTAAATATTTTCCATTTTGAGGATCTTAGAGTCCGAATTAGCTTCGGCCTATTTCTGGGAAAAATGTTCAAAACTGTCCAAACTAATGTACCAATTTTAAAGCATTTTCAACATTATTTTCCTAGCTAAACTTACCTCGAACATACTGGTCAGAGAGCTGTCAACAATTTTGACTTCACCTAGCATCATTTTCAAGCCAAGATCTTGCCATGCATGGTAATTTAAGCTTATGAACGACCATATAGCTCAAGTACAGAAGCAAATACACACATATATGAGCATGCATGTGAATTTTTGAAGAGTTTTCAAAAGGTTTTAACCCTCACCTTAGCAATCAACCACAAGATGCATAAAAAACTTGTTGAAGCTTCAAATCTCTTCTTCTTCTTGCTTAGCCGAGATTCCAACTTGGTTTCTCTATTTTTCCTAGCCTAGTGATCAATCTCTTAGCACATGCATGAGGTTAGAACAAGAAGAAAAGAAATGGAAGCCAAGAAAACTTACCTAGGCCGAAAATGGTAACTCAAAATGCTTGCATGTGTGTTTCTTGCATCCTAGCTTGCTTTGGTGAGTTTCTTTGCTTATGGTTTGTCTTGATGCACCTTAGGATGATGAAGATGAGCTAAGAGGTGGAGAGAACTCAGCCAAAACCGAAATGGAGAGAGAAAATGAGAGAATATGACAAAAGTGATGGCTTTGCAATTTTTTTGAGCATATGGTCAGCCTTGGGCATACAAATTCAGACTTTTTGTGTCTGCAAGGAGTATTTTGAAATGGCTAGCATGGGCATGGAGCACTTGGTCGAAAATGGTGGAGATTTGAGGAGAATTTGAGCAATTTTTTATGCATTGTGTTAAGTGTTTTGTCATAGTTTGTCTAGGACTAATTTTTTATGCATTTGTGTCATTAGAATTGTCATAGGAATGTTGGGGAATGAGGGAATCTAGGTAGAATAAAATATATGAATGTTTGTTGATGAGTTGAATTATGAATAGAATAATAGTTAGTGGGAAATGTAGGAATAGTTTAGTATTATTTTATTGTTAGTGGAGTTTGTAGAGAATTTGAATTAGGAATATAATATTGGTTAGTGGATTGTGTAGGATTATTTTAGTGTCTAGTACTTTGTGTAGGATTCTTTCTTGATCAACGTGGTGGCACGGATTCCTAGGTCTAGGGCACGAATTACGAGGTAGACACGAACTACGAGGTAAGACACGAACTTCAAGACTAATGCACGTACTTCAAGATAAATGTACGGATTCTAATGCAAATGCATGCAAATCAAGGCATGACTCTATATCTAGGTTAAGTTACGCAGTTCAAGGTTAAGGCACACGAAACGAGGTAATGCACGTACATCGAGGTTAGGGCACGTATTTCTAGGTACTGCACGTGAGTCGGGAATTAGGGCACACTATTCTAGGTCAAGGCACGTATGACAAGATATGCACGAAAACCAAGACAGGACACGTAATCCAAGGTCGGTCATTTAATTTTAGGTCTAAGGCGCACAAATCGAGGTAGGACACGTTATTCGGGGTCGGGCCTCACACGCTAAGCCCATTGGGCCTTCTGAATGGGCCATCTCTCTAGGTTGTGACTGTGAACCGTTAACACATAAAGGAATTGTGCCCTCAACATGACGGGTGCGATCTTACCAGCACAAATGCACCGGATCCTATCAGAACTCCGAAATTAAGCGTGCTTGGGCGAGAGTAGCACTAGGATGGGTGACTCCCTGGGAAGTCTTCGTGTTGCACCCCCCTTTTAAATTTTTTTTGCTCCGGTTAGGGTTGCCAAGATACTTTATCCACCACATTTCTATTATCGAATCCCACGGCACCTTGGGCAAGACAACTTTATTTCACGTGGAGGCTGGGCCAGCAAACGAGGGCGTAGGGCTAGTGACTAGGTCTCCTTCACTCCGGTGCCCATAACTTTTGATCCGTAAGGAGTTATACGGTGCACAGCATACCGTTGCAAAGCTCTCCAAGAGCTCTACGACGAGGGCAGCTAGCTAACTCGCTGTGCCCTTTTTGGTGCCCAAAATCTGCATTTTCATCAATTTTGGGCCACTTTTCTTCTTTTGAGATGTTTTTCCGTCCCGGATCGTATGTCGTGAGCTGTTAAAAGGACCACAACCTTACTCGCGGGACATTAAGGGGCCCTACAACGCGTCGATATCACGTCTTGTGAGGATGCTACTTTGTTGAAATGGATGTGTTGTCGTTAAGCCTATTAGGCCTTCTGAATGGGCCATCTCTCTAGGTTGCGACTGTGAACCGTTAACACATAAAGGAATTGTGCTCTCAACATGACGGGTGCGATCATACCAGCACTAATGCACTAGATCCCATCAGAACTCCGAAATTAAGCGTGCTTGGGCGAGAGTAGTACTAGGATGAGTGACTCCCTGGGAAGCCCTCGTGTTGCACCCCCCTTTTAAATTTTTTTTGCTCCGGTTAGGGTTGCCAAGATACTTTATCCACCACATTTCTATTATCAAATCCCACCGCATCTTGGGCAAGACAACTTCCCTTCACATGGAGGGTGGGCCAGGAAACCAGGGCGTAGGGCTTGTGGCCAGGTCTCCGTTGCTCCGGTGCCCATAACTTTTGATTCGTAAGGAGTTACGCAGCACACAACATACCGTTGCAAAGCTCTCCGAGAGCTCTACGATCGTGGCAGCTTGCTTGCTCACTGTGCCCCTTTTGGAGCCCAAAATCAAACTTTTTCATTAGTTTCGGGCCACTTTTCTTCTTTTGCTCTGTTTTTCCATCCCGGATCGTACGTCGTGAGCTGTTAAAAGGACGACAACCTTACTCGCGGCACATTAGAGGGTCCTACAATGCATCGATATCACGTCTTGCGAGGATGCTATGTTGTTGAAGTGGATGGGTTGTCGTTAAGCCCATTGGGCCTTCTAAATGGGCCATCTCTCTTGGCTGGGAATGTGAACCATTTACACATAATGGAATTATGACCTCAACATGACGGGTGCGATCATACCAGCACTAATGCACCGGATCCCATCAGAACTCTGAAGTTAAGCGTGCTTGGGTGAGAGTAGTACTAGTATGGGTGACCCTTTGGGAAGTCCTCGTGTTACACCCCACTTTTCACTTTTTTTTGCACCGGTTAGGGTTACCAAGATACTTTATCTACCACATTTCTATTATTGAAAACCACGACACCTTGCGCAAGACAACTTCGCTTCACGTGCAGGCTGGGCCTGCAAACGGAGGGCGTAGGGCTTGTGACCAGGTCTCCGTCACTCCGGTGCCCATAACTTTTGATCCGTAAGGAGTTACGCAGCGCACAGCATATCGTTGCAAAGCTCTCCAAAAGCTCTACAACGGGGGCAGCTAACTTGCTCGATGTGCCCTTTTTGGTGCCCAAAATCGAACGTTTTCATCAGTTTTGGGCCACTTTTCTTCTTTTGCTATGTTTTTCCATTCCGGATCGTACGTCGTGAGCTGTTAAAAGGACGACAACCTTACTCGCGGGCCATTAGAGGGCCCTACAACGCGTCGATATCACGTCTTGCGAGGATGCTGCATTGTTGAAGCGGATAAGTTGTCGTTAAGCCCATTGGGCCTTCTAAATGGGCCATCTCTCTAGGCTGGGACTGTGAACCGTTAACACATAAAGGAATTGTGCCCTCAACATGATGGGTGCGATAATACCAGCACTAATGCATCGGATCCCAATAGAACTCCGAAATTAAGCGTGCTTAGGCGAGAGTAGTACCAGGATGGGTGACTCCTTGGGAAGTCCTCGTGTTGCACCCCCGTTTTCAATTTTTTTTGCTCTGGTTAGGGTTGCCAAGATACTCTATCCACCACATTTCTATTATCGAATCCCACTTCACCTTGGGCAAGACAACTTCGCTTCACGTGGAGGTTGGGCCAGCAAACCGAGGGCGTAGGGATTGTGACTTGGTCTCCATCGCTCCGATGCCCATAACTTTTGATCCGTAAGGAGTTACGTGGCGCACAACATACCGTTGCAAAGCACTCCGAGAGTTCTACAACGGGAGTAGCTAGCTTGCTCGCTGTGCCCTTATTGGGGTCCAAAATTGAACGTTTTCATCAATTTCGGTCCACTTTTCTTCTTTTGCTATGTTTTTTCGTCCCGGATCGTACGTCGTGAGCTGTTAAAAGGACCACAACCTTACTCGCTGAACATTAGAGGGCCCTTGTGAGGCCCGACCCCGAATAACGTGCCTTACATTGATTTGCGTGCCTTAGACCAAGAACTGTACGATCGACCCTACATTACGTGCCCTGTCTTGGTTTTTATGCATGCCTCGTTATACGTGCCTTAACCTAGAATTATGTGCCCTAATCCTCGATATACGTGTGATAACTAGATAAACATGCCATGACCTTAATTTACGTGCGAGACCTCGATTTGCTTGTGTCTCTTCGTTTCGTGTGCATTAACCTTAAACTGCGTGCTTTAACCTAGGTTTAAGAGTCGTGTCTTGAATTACGTGCCTTGTATTGGTTTACGTACATTTATCTAGGGATTGCGTGCATTTGCATTGAAATCTGTGCATTAGTCTTGAAGTACGTGCATTAGTCTTGTAGTTCGTGTCTTACCTTGTAGTTCGTGTCTACCTCGTAATTCGTGCCCTAGACCTAGGAATCCGTGCCACCCCGTTGATCAAGAAAGAATTCTACACAAATCACTAGACACTAAAATAAACCTACCCAATCCACTAACCAATATTATATTCCTAATTCAAATTCTCTACAAACTCCACTAACAATAAAATAATACTAAACTATTCCTGCATTTTCCACTATCTATTATTCTATTCATAATTCAACTCATCAACAAACATTCCTATATTTTATTCTACCTAAAATCCCTAAATACCCAACATTCTCTTACACACATGTTAAAACAATTCAAAAGATGACACAAAATCAGATTTTTGCATGCATGTTTAATTCAAAATAATTCTAGACAAGTCATGACACAAAAACACTTATCAATGCATAAAAAATTGCTCAAACCACCTCAATTCTCACACCATTTTCGACCAAACCACCTATGCCCATGCTAACATTTCAAAATTCCATCTTGAAGACAAAAAAATTCTGAATTTGTATGCCCAAGGCTGACCACATGCTCAAAAAATTGCAAAAGCCTCATTTTTCTCTCATTTCTCTCACTTTCCTCACATTTTCTCTCTCTCCCTCTCATTCTCTCTCTCCATTTCGGTTTTGGGCTGAGTTCTCACCTTCCATATCCAATCTTCTTCACACCATGGTTGATCAAGTCAAGCAATCATCAAAGAAACTCAAGCAAACAAGCTAGGATGCGAAAATCACACATGCATGCCCTTTGAAGTCCTCATTTCGGCCCTAGGTGAGGTTTTGGGCTTCCATTTCTTTTCTTCTTGTTCTAACCTCATGCATGTACTAAGAGCTTGGTCACTAAGCTAGGAAAATAGAGAAAACCAAGTTGGAATCTCGGCTAAGCAAGAAGAAGAAGAGATTTGAAGCTTCAACAAGTTTTTGAGCATCTTTTGGTTGATTGCAAAGGTGACGGTTAAAACCTTTTGAAAACTCTTTAAAAACTCACATGCATGCTCATAAATGTGTGTATTTGCTTCTGTAATTGAGATATATGGTCGTTCATAAGCTTAAACAACCATGCATGGCAAGATCTTGGCTTGAAAATGATGCTAGGTGAAGTCGAAATGGATGACAGCTCTCTGACCAGTCTGTTCGAGGTAGGTTTAGCTAAGAAAATGATGTTGCAAATTCTTGAAAACTTGTGGGTGACTAGTTTGGACAGTTTTGAACATTTTTCCCAGAAATATGCCGAAGCTAATTTTGACTCTAAGATCCTAAAAATGGAAAATCATTAAAATGTGACCAAATCTGGAAATCTGGAAAAATGAATCAGGTTTTGGCAGATGCACTGACCTTGTGGAACGAACCATATTTGACTTAGTAAATGTTATCCAAAACATATGAAATTTGGTTTACTGCTATATTTTTCAGTTCTGGATAACTTTGTAAGAAATGGACCAAGGCTAAAACTGACCCTAAGGACCTCAAAAACGACAATTTATAAAAAGTATGCAAATCTGGACAGTTTTGAGCTATTCAACTGTTTCGGCTATATCTAATGATCCCGAACTCCAATTGATGCAAGGTTTGTTTCTGATTTTATTTAACTTATTAAGCTTTAATTTGACATCTTATTCACTGGATTTGGAGATTTTTTGGTTATCCTATTGATTGTGAGAAAACAGCCTATTGCAGTAAAGGTTTCACTTAGCTATATGCTTGGAAAATTGATGTAACCTCTCTTGTGGTACTAATTGCTTGGAATTGTGGTGTTGGAATGTTGTGTGGACTGTTTTGGGTACTTGAGGATGTTTGAATTGAATGATGCATGACTTGAGAATGATTTTGAGTTGACTTAGGGTTTAATCACGCGGTTAAGCATGAAACGGAAACCCTAATGACTAGGTAGTCTTGCTAAGTGTTGATCATTTGGATATTGTGTGGAAATTATATGCTTAGTGGGCTGCCCGTTAATGTCTTATAACTTCAAATGTGATTTTGACCATTGCATGTTGACAAATAAGCTTTTCTTGCACCCGAACCCATGATTGATGTCATTGCATGTTGAATAATCTTATCACTTGATCACGTGGACTTCTTAATGAGCTATATGGCTTGTTTTACATGTGTTACATGGCTGCCCGTTTAATCTTCATATAACTCTGTATTCCTTCAAGTGAAATTTTCATGTCTTATCGTGCCTTGCTTGTCTACCTGTCAATGTGCAATCTTATGACTGTCCGGAGGCAACCTACTTTGTTGTCCTCCTACTGTGATATATTAACTGTTTTATCGTGCCCTGCCTGTTTACTTGGTCAATGTGCAATCTTATTACTATCCGGAGGCAACCTACGTTGTTGTGCTCCTACTGTGGTATATTACATGTCATAAATGTGCATTGCATACAAGGTTGCAACCTTTCTTGTCGGCATAGTAGCGATCATGCACGCCGGGCGGCATCGGGCTTGCCGGTGTTACCGTGACCACCATGGTCCCATTCCCTCTCTCGTTTGGGGGCTAGACTTCCTCGGAGAGTTGGGTCGTAGGCTTTTGGGTACATCCGGAGTACACCCACCTGGTGTGTTTTAGGGAATGATTTGAAGTCGGCCGCAACTTCTGATTCTGAAACTGATCTGAGAGCAAAAGCTCGCCGTATCCTTTTTATTATGTGTATAAGTACTCCCGCTTTGTTCCTAGAGAACCTCGGGGAAGAAAGACCGGTATTCTTGTTCTGTACTTGTATTTCTGTACTTGTATTTCTATTGTATTCATGTTTGAGAAAGGGATTTTCATAAGTTTAACCGAAAAATGAGTTTCAAAACTTATTTCTCGTTCCCCCTCGCTGAGTTCATAAGGACTCACCCTCTTTTATCATCTCAGGTGAAGAAGATCAAGAACAGGTACCCGAGGACGATGTGTCTAACGATGATTCCTTGGAGTGATTGCCTGTCTTGTGTGCTTTGCGTGATTTTGGCTATTTGTGAACTATGCTACCTGAAGACTATTTCTTTTATGTTGCTCGTTGTTTATTGATGTAAATGACCCCGTTGTAATTTGGGTCTAATTCTGGGATTGTACTATCTATAACCGGACGAACTTTTATTTGGTTGTTTGCTTTCGTTTTCTTAATTAATAGTTATCATAAGTATTCAAACCACTAGATGAACAATCAACTAAGTTAATTCTATCTAATTTCACTTAGGTGCTCATTTGCAAACTAAAGGATAATAGGTACTTGCATGATAGGAAATTGACAAATAAATAGGACACAGTTATCATGTTAGACTTATTAACCAAACGAGACTTTCAAGGTAAACTAGTCAGCCAATTGGTTGGTGTCAAATAGGAGTCCTTAATGGAATTGGATTAATGATTGGAATAATTGAGGCGTTTAGAGAATTAGGTCAAACCAAAGAGCCCAATTACAGCCGTTATGCTGCCGGTTTTCCGAAAAACTTTGGAGTTTAAACTAAAACGATAAGTGTTAATTCTTCATAAACGGTTAAGTATGTGATAGGTCCTAAACGTTTAGGTCACACCCTAGTCTAACCTTATAGGCCGGGTTGGGGCGTGACACCTTATAAGTAGAATGGTATCAGAGCTTAGTTTAGTAACTAGGCGTTAGTCGGGTTCAACTCTCGGACCATGGGTAGAAGCCCTTAGGTAATTATGATGTCTTGTTTATATGTGCTAATGTGAGCTAATGTGCTTTAACTGCTTTGAGAATTGAATACTATGTGCCTTTGTGGACCATATGTATTATGTGTCATGCACACCGACACGTTAGTGCCCTCAATAATGCATGCATGCTTTTATACTCCTTCCTTGATACATGTGCATGTTATATAATCATGAATGACTGTTTATACACATAGATAGTTAGGATTAGGACTTTCAAGGAAGTGAATTCATGCAGGAAGAACGAAAAGTCTCGGTTAGAGATTTCTGGCAACTTCATAGGTACTCGATGGATAGTATGTATTATTGGATATGCATATGTATAAAATGCGTAGCACGGGTATAATTGTTGAGGTAAAGTTATCTCCTTATTTTTGGAATACCTATACCTGTGATTAAGTTGTCAATTTTATAGCTATGAAGTTATTGATTCCGTTAAACCGTTCTTCTAATTGTGGTTCAAGAATAAATGTTAAGGATATACAACTTTCCTTAGATATAAGAATATACTATTAAATATGTAGAGTAGTAAATATTATCATGTACTGATAGTGGAAGTTGACTTGGAGGTTTCTTTGAATCCATTTCTCACATATTAAAATTGGCTTGATAAGCTATCTAAGAAGTTGGCAATATACTCGTACGATTGAATCCATACTTGATTGGAATTAAGCATTGATGAATTTGATATGTTGTATACCAGCGAGTTTCAAGTTCACTAAATGTTGAGATCATAACCTAGAAATTAAAAGATGAATTCGTGGAAGTTGACGATAGTTACTTTTAGAGGTTAGATTATTGAGACATGGATAATGTATTTGAGTGACTTAACAATGGATAACCTCAAGACATGTAGGCTGTGAGGCCTGAACCCGAATAACGTTCCTTACCTCGATTTGCGTGCCTTAGACCTAGAACTGTATGACCGACCTTGGATTACGTGCCCTGTCTTGGTTTTCGTGAATGCCTCGTTATACGTGCCTTAACCTAGAATTTTGTGCCCTAATCCTCGATATACGTGCGATACCTAGATAAACATACCATGACCTTAATTTACGTGCGAGACCTCGATTTGCGTGTGTCTCTTTGTTTCGTGTGCATTAACCTTGAATTGCATGCTTTAACCTAGGTTTAAGAGTCGTGTCTTGAATTACATGCCTTGTATTGGTTTGCGTACATTTATCTAGGGATTGCGTGCATTTGCATTGAAATCTGTGCATAGTCTTTAAGTACGTGCATTAGTCTCGTAGTTCGTGTCTACCTCGTAATTTGTGCCCTAGACCTAGGAATCCGTGCCACCACGCTAATCAATAAAGAATCCTACACAAAGCACAAGATAATAAAATAATCCTACACAATCCACTAACTATTATTATAATCCTAATTCAAATCTCTACAAAATCTACTAACACCTTAATATTATATTTTAAACTCACTACAAGACAGAATCTCACAAACCTCTAAACATACCCTATATTCTATTCTACCTAAAACCCCTAAATACCCAACATTCTCTTACACACATGTTAAAACAATTCAAAAGATGACACAAAATCAGATTTTTGCATGCATGTTTAATTCAAAATGATTCTAGACAAGTCATGACACAAAAACACTTATCAATGCATAAAAAATTGCCCAAAACCACCTCAATTTCCTCTCATTTTCGACCAAACCACTCATGGCCCATGCTAACATTTCAAATTCCACCTTGAAGACACAAAAATTCAGATTTGGAAGCCCAAGGCTGACCACATGCTCAAAAAATTGCAAAAGCCTCATTTTTCTCTCATTTCTCTCACTTTCCTCACATTTTCTCTCTCTCCCTCTCACTCTCTCTCTCCATTTCGGTTTTGGCTGAGTTCTCTCCACCTCTTAGCTCATCTTCATCATCCTATGGTGCATCAAGACAAAACACAAGCAAAGAAACTCACCCAAGCAAGCTAGGATGCAAGAAACACACATGCAAGCATTTTGAGTCACCATTTTCGGCCTAGGTGAGTTTTCTTGGCTTCCATTTCTTTTCTTCTTGTTCTAACCTCATGCATGTGCTAAGAGATTGATCACTAAGCTAGGAAAAATAGAGAAACCAAGTTGGAATCTCGGCTAAGCAAGAAGAAGAAGAGATTTGAAGCTTCAACAAGTTTTTGAGCATCTTTTGGTTGATTGCAAAGGTGAGGGTTAAAACCTTTTGAAAACTCTTTAAAAACTCACATGCATGCTCATAAATGTGTGTATTTGCTTCTGTACTTGAGATATATGGTCGTTCATAAGCTTAAACAACCATGCATGGCAAGATCTTGGCTTGAAAATGATGCTAGGTGAAGTCGAAATGGATGACAGCTCTCTGACCAGTCTGTTCGAGGTAAGGTTAGCTAAGCAAATGATTTTGAAAATGCTTGAAAATTGGTGGGTGACTAGTTTGGACAGTTTTGAACATTTTTCCCCGAAATAGACCGAAGCTAATTGTGACTCTAAGGTCCTCAAAATGGCAAATCATTAAAATGTGACCAAATCTGGAAATCTGGAAAAATGAATCAGGTTTTGGCAGATGCACTGACCTTGTGGAACGAACCATATTTGACTTAGTAAATATTTTCCAAAATGCATGCAAATTGGTGTACTGCTATATTTTTCAGTTCTGGACAACATTGTCAGAAATGCACCAAGGCTAAAACTGACCCTAAGGACCTCAAAAACGACAATTTCTTAAAAGTATGCAAATCTGGACAGTTTTGAGCTATTCCACTGTTTCGGCAATATCTAATGATCCCGAACTCCAATTGATGCAAGGTTTGTTTCTGATTTTAGTTAACTTGTTAAGCTTTAATTTGAAATCTTATTCACAGGATTTAGAGATTTTTTGGTTATCCTATTGATTGTGAGAAAACAGTCTATTGCAGTAAAGGTTTCACTTAGCTATATGCTTGGAAAATTGATGTAACTCCTCTTGCGATACTAGTTGCTTGGAATTGTGGTGTTGGAATGTTGTGTGGACTGTTTTGGGTACTTGAGGATGTTTGAATTGAATGATGCATGACTTGAGAATGATTTTGAGTTGACTTAGGGTTTAATCACGCGGTTAAGCATGAAACGGAAACCCTAATGACTAGGTAGTCTTGCTAAGTGTTGATCATTTGGATATTGTGTGGAAGTTATATGCTTAGTGGGCTGCCCGTTAATGTCTTACAACTTCAAATGTGATTTTGACCATTGCATGTTGACAAATAAGCTTTTCTTGCACCCGAACCCATGATTGATGTCATTGCATGTTGAATAATCTTATCACTTGATCATGTGGACTTCTTAATGAGTTATATGGCCTGTTTTACATGTGTTACATGGCTGCCCGTTTAATCTTCATATAACTCTATATGCCTTCAAGTGAAATTTTCATGTCTTATCGTGCCTTGCTTGTCTACCTGTCAATGTGCAATCTTATGACTGTCCGGAGGCAACCTACTTTGTTGTCCTCCTACTGTGATATATCACCTGTTTTATCGTGCCCTGCCTGTTTACTTGGTCAATGTGCAATCTTATGACTGTCCGGAGGCAACCTACTTTGTTGTCCTCCTACTGTGATATATTACATGTCATAAATGTGCATTGCATACAAGGTTGCAACCTTTCCTGTCGGCATGGTAGCGATCACGCACACTGGGCGGCATCGGGCTTGCCGGTGTTACCGTGACCACCATGGTCCCATTCCCTCTCTCGTTTGGGGGCTAGACTTCCTCGGAGAGTTGGGTCGTAGGCTTTTGGGGTACATCCGGAGTACACCCACCTGGTGTGTTTGGGGAATGATTTGAAGTCGGCCGCAACTTCTGATTCTGAAACTGATCTGAGAGCAAAAGCTCGCTGTATCCTTTTTATTATGTGTATAAGTACTCCCGCTTGGTTCCTAGAGAACCTCAGGGAGGAAAGACCGGTATTCCTGTTCTGTACTTGTATTTCTGTACTTGTATTTCTGTTGTATTAATGTTTGAGAAAGGGATTTTCATAAGTTTAACCGAAAAATGAGTTTCAAAACTTATTTCTCGTTCCGCCTCGCTGAGTTCATAAGGACTCACCCTCTTTTATCATCTCAGGTGAAGAAGATCAAGAACAGGTACCCGAGGACGATGTGCCTAACGATGATTCCTTGGAGTGATTGCTTGTCTTGTGTGCTTTGCGTGATTTTGGCTATTTGTGAACTATGCTACTTGAAGACTATTTCTTTTATGTTGCTCGTTGTTTATTGATGTAAATGACCCCATTGTAATTTGGGTCTAATTCTGGGATTGTACTATCTATAACTGGACAAACTTTTATTTGGTTGTTTGCTTTCGTTTTCTTAATTAGTAGTTATCATAGGCATTCAAACCACTAGATGAACAATCAACTAAGTTAATTCTATCTAATTTCACTTAGGTGCTCATTTGCAAACTAAAGGATAATAGGTACTTGCATGATAGGAAATTGACAAATAAACAGGACACAGTTATCATGTTAGGCTTATTAACCAAACGAGACTTTCAAGGTAAACTAGTTAGCCAATCGGTTGGTGTCAAATAGGAGTCCTTAATGGAATTGGAATAATTGAGGCGTTTAGAGAATTAGGTCAAACCAAAGAGCCCAATTACAGCCGTTATGCTGCCGGTTTGCCAAAAAATTTTGGAGTTTAGGCCAAGACGTTAAGTGTTAAATCTTCATGAACGGTTAAGTACGAGACGTGACTTGAATGTTTAGATCATACCCCAGTCTAACCTTTATAGGCCGGGTTGGGGCGTGACACCTAATATTAGAATGGTATCAGAGCTTAGTTTAGTAATTAGGCGTTAGTCGGGTTCAACTCTCGGACCATGGGTAGAAGCCCTAAGGTAATTATGCTGTCTTGTTTATATGTGCTAATGTGTGCTAATGTGCTTTAATTGCTTTGAGAATTGAATATTATGTGCCTTTGTGGACTATATGTATTATGTGTCATGCACATCGACACGTTAGTGCCCTCAATAATGCATGCATGCTTTTATACTCCTTCCTTGATACATGTGCATGTTATATAACCATGAATGACTGTTTATACACATAGATAGTTAGGATTAGGACTTTCAAGGAAGTGAATTCATGCAGGAAGAACGAAAAGTCTTGGTTAGAGATTTCTGGCATTTTCACAGGTACTCGATGGATAGTATGTATTATTGGATATGCATATGTATAAAATGCGTAGCACGGATATAATTGTTGAGGTAAAGTTATCTCCTTATTTTTGGAATACCTATACCTGTGATTAAGTTGTCAATTTTATAGCTATGAAGTTATTGATTCCGTTAAACCGTTCTTCTAATTGCGGTTCAAGAATAAATGTTAAGGGCATACAACTTTCCTTAGATATAAGAATATACTATTAAATATGTAGAGTAGTATATATTCTCATGTGCTGATAGTGGAAGTTGACTTGGAGGTTTTTTTGAATCCATTTCTCACATCTTAAAATTGGCTTGATAGGCTATCTAAGAAGTTGGCAATATACTCGTACGATTGAATCCTTACTTTATTTGAATTAAGCATTGATGAATTTGATATGGTATATACTAGCAAGTTTCAAGTTCACTAAATGTTGAGATCATAACCTCGAAATTAAAAGATGAATTCGTGGAAGTTGACGATAGTTACTTTTAGGGGTTAGATTATTGAGACATGGATAGTGTATTTGAGTGACTTAGCGATGGATAACCTCAAGACATGTAGGCAACTCTGGAGACCGAATTTAACAAGGTTGATGATTCTTTGATATAACAAGATATAAGGATGTTGGAATCAAGGAATTCACGTAGCTAGAACTTGTGTTCGGAAGACTACACCTAAATGTTAGGTCGAATAGAAGTTTAAGGTATTGAATTATGTATTAGATGACTAACGTTGCTAAGGTCCTAAGTTGGATATTTGCGATATTAATAAACACGGTATTAGCTTGGTGTCCCTCGAACTTGGTTGTAAATATGCAAGTAAGTCAACCTATGCACTCGTTGTTTAGATACCCTAGAGGATGTTAGATAGCATATATCCCTAAGTAAGACCGATGGGCCCGGTATATAAACCATGGAAATGATATTAAGCATCTGGTTGCAAAGTGGAGTCGTTAGGATATGATTCGTAATCCTAAATAGCTAATAGTGAGTATGCATGATGATTCATGGCAAACCCTAGGACCTAAGGTCGACGAGTCTCGATGCTCTTAGCCTAGCTGAAAATGTAAATGGGAAGAGTAAGATTTCATAAAGTTAAGATAGAGATGAATCAGAGTCATGATGACCCAAGAGACTATTGTTAGACAACTGTATTATGTGCACCGTTTCATATCTAGAAACTAGCTGTTGGTAGACTTCGAATCGTAGTCGTTAAATGGAGGGCGGATCTTGTAGTGATAGTTATATGAGTCGTTGACTACTTTTGAAGTTCTATTAGATTATATTGTGGTTATAATCCTTATGTTGACATGACCTTGAAGTTATTTTGTGTAACGAGCTACTTGGATTAGTATGGTAAGTGTCTTATGAGCTAGATCATTTCGGTACCCATTTATAGTCCTAGGATTGTTGTTGTACGACCGGTAACCTAGTAGAGAATTGATCTCGCTTACATGGCTATGAACCTAGCTTAGTAACATTAATGTCGAAGATATATTGGCGGGCATTAAGTGTTCGGAGGAATAATTAGGTCGCTAAGTGAGTAGGACCATTGTCTTCTTAAGTATGACGTAACCTTGGATCGAGGTGAGTAGAATTTATTTGAGGTTGAAACTATTCACCTTAGGAGTTTTGGATAAGATTAAAAGAAAATTCTGAAGCCTCGTGACTTGAAGATAGGGATTTGAACAAGGAAATAGATTGTGGATCATAAGCTGATGAAATTTACTTGTAAGAGTTGAACTAGTGTAACATGATTAGTTTACCCATGCAATTTCGATGACAATTTGTTGGTGATACTTGATAAACCTTAGAATTCGAGTTTAATGAATCTCAACGGTCTTTCTCCTTGATTACGAGCGTGAAGGTTAACGAAGCTGGGAAAGGATGTTAGTGAATAGGAGCTTATAACCAGAAGACTAGCCATTAGAAGATTTACTAATCCAATGTACCTTCAAGATAAGAACTATGATACTACCGATAGATGACGACTTGAGATGGATTAGTTTGTTTGGTGAGTTCAACCTGAAAATAGGGTCGTATCGTGGAAATGATCCGTAACTTGTGTATGACCTATGTGATAACAGTTTTGAAGCTAGTAGATATGATATGTAAATCGGATATAGACCTATCATCTTGAAATTAGGGTATGTCACCTTAGGATCATGGAATTATTGTGATATTCCTTTTGAGGTATGAATGCGAGATTGACACAACATGAGTCATGATTTTGGAATTATAGTTATATAGTTAGAATACCGATGCAACTTTGATGACTATGTTTGGAGATTCTAACCTTAGTTAATGAACTCGACCTTAAGACCAATTGGAGAAACATAGGAAGTGAATTTGTTGAGGTAAGAGATCACCAAACACGGGACGAACAGGAGTAGGAAGAATAACAAGGGTCAGAATCCGTCTAAATGACCTTGACAAGTAAGAATGAATTTCGGGACGAAATTCTTTTAAGGAGGAGAGGATGTGAGGCCCGACCCTGAATAACGTGCCTTACCTTAATTTGCATGCCTTAGACCTAGAACTGTACGACCGACGTTGGATTACGTGCCCTATCTTGGTTTTCGTGCATGCCTTGTTTTCCGTGCCTTAACCTAGAATTGTGTGCCCTAATCCTCGATATACGTGCGATACCTAGATAAACATACCATGACCTTAATTTACGTGCGAGATCTCGATTTGCGTGTGTCTCTTCATTTCGTGTGCATTAACCTTGAACTGTGTGCTTTAACCTAGGTTTAAGAGTCGTGTCTTGAATTACATGCCTTGTAATGGTTTACGTACATTTATCTAGGGATTGCGTGCATTTGCATTGAAATCTGTTCATAGTCTTGAAGTACGTGCATTAGTCTCGTAGTTCGTGTCTACCTCGTAATTCGTGCCCTAGACCTAGGAATCCGTGCCACCACGCTAATCAATAAAAAATCCTACACAAAGCACAAGATAATAAAATAATCCTACACAATCCACTAACTATTATTATAATTCTAATTCAAATCTCTACAAAATCCACTAACACCTTAATATTATATTTTAAACTCACTACAAGACAGAATCTCACAAACCTCTAAACATACCCTATATTCTATTCTACCTAAAACCCCTAAATACCCAACATTCTCTTACACACATGTTAAAACAATTCAAACGATGACACAATATCAGATTTTTGCATGCATGTTTAATTCAAAATGATTCTAGACAAGTCATGACACAAAAACACTTATCAATGCATAAAAAATTGCCCAAAACCACCTCAATTTCCTCTCATTTTCGACCAAACCACTCATGGCCCATGCTAACATTTCAAATTCCACCTTGAAGACTCAAAAATTCAGATTGGGAAGCCCAAGGCTGACCACATGCTCAAAAAATTGCAAAAGCCTCATTTTTCTCTCATTTCTCTCACTTTCCTCACATTTTCTCTCTCTCCCTCTCACTCTCTCTCTCCATTTCGGTTTTGGCTGAGTTCTCTCCACCTCTTAGCTCATCTTCATCATCCTATGGTGCATCAAGACAAACCACAAACAAAGAAACTCACCCAAGCAAGCTAGGATGCAAGAAACACACATGCAAGCATTTTGAGTCACCATTTTCGGCCTAGGTGAGTTTTCTTGGCTTCCATTTCTTTTCTTCTTGTTCTAACCTCATGCATGTGCTAAGAGATTGATCAGTAAGCTAGGACAAATAGAGAAACCAAGTTGGAATCTCGGCTAAGCAAGAAGAAGAAGAGATTTGAAGCTTCAACAAGTTTTTGAGCATCTTTTGGTTGATTGCAAAGGTGAGGGTTAAAACCTTTTGAAAACTCTTTAAAAACTCACATGCATGCTCATAAATGTGTGTATTTGCTTCTGTACTTGAGATATATGGTCGTTCATAAGCTTAAACAACCATGCATGACAAGATCTTGGCTTGAAAATGATGCTAGGTGAAGTCGAAATGGATGACAGCTCTCTGACCAGTCTGTTCGAGGTAAGGTTAGCTAAGCAAATGATTTTGAAAATGCTTGAAAATTGGTGGGTAACTAGTTTGGACAGTTTTGAACATTTTTCCCCGAAATAGACCGAAGCTAATTGTGACTCTAAGGTCCTCAAAATGGCAAATCATTAAAATGTGACCAAATCTGGAAATCTGGAAAAATGAATCAGGTTTTGGCAGATGCACTGACCTTGTGGAACGAACCATATTTGACTTAGTAAATATTTTCCAAAATGCATACAAATTGGTATACTGCTAGATTTTTCAGTTCTGGACAACTTTGTCAGAAATGCACCAAGGCTAAAACTGACTCTAAGGACCTCAAAAACGACAATTTCTTAAAAGTATGCAAATCTGGACAGTTTTGAGCTATTCCACTGTTTCGGCAATATCTAATGATCCCGAACTCCAATTGATGTAAGG
The DNA here is from genome assembly GCA_037974665.1 of Ehretia macrophylla. NCBI lineage: Eukaryota > Viridiplantae > Streptophyta > Magnoliopsida > Boraginales > Ehretiaceae > Ehretia > Ehretia macrophylla. Next base: position 79,917,765 of record CM075770.1, on the reverse strand, counting down.
TTTGTTTCTGATTTTAGTTAACTTGTTAAGCTTTAATTTAACATCTTATTCACAGGATTTGGAGATTTTTTGGTTATCCTATTGATTGTGAGAAAACAGCCTATTGCAGTAAAGGTTTCACTTAGCTATATGCTTGGAAAATTGATGTAACTCCTCTTGCGATACTAATTTCTTGGAATTGTGGTGTTGGAATGTTGTGTGGACTGTTTTGGGTACTTGAGGATGTTTGAATTGAATGATGCATGACTTGAGAATGATTTTGAGTTGACTTAGAGTTTAATCACGCGGTTAATCATGAAACGGAAACCCTAATGACTAGGTAGTCTTGTTAAGTGTTGATCATTTGGATATTGTGTGGAAATTATATGCTTAGTGGGCTGCCCGTTAATGTCTTATAACTTAAAATGTGATTTTGACCATTGCATGTTGACAAATAAGCTTTTCTTGCACCCGAACCCATGATTGATGTCATTGCATGTTGAATAATCTTATCACTTGATCATGTGGACTTCTTAATGAGTTATATGGCCTGTTTTACATGTGTTACATGGCTGCCCGTTTAATCTTCATATAATTCTATATGCCTTCAAGTGAAATTTTCATGTCTTATCGTGCCTTGCTTGTCTACCTGTCAATGTGCAATCTTATGACTGTCCGGAGGCAACCTACTTTGTTGTCCTCCTACTGTGATATATCACATGTTTTATCGTGCCCTGCCTGTTTACTTGGTCAATGTGCAATCTTATGACTGTCCGGAGGCAACCTACTTTGTTGTCTTCCTACTGTGATATATTACCTGTCATAAATGTGCATTGCATACAAGGTTGCAACCTTTCCTGTCGGCATGATAGCGATCAAGCACGCCGGGCGGCATCGGGCTTGCCGGTGTTACCGTGACCACCATGGTCCATTCCCTCTCTCGCTTGGGGGCTAGACTTCCTCGGAGAGTTGGGTTGTAGGATTTTGGGGTACATCCGGAGTACACCCACCTGGTGTGTTTTGGGGAATGATTTGAAGTCGGCCGCAACTTCTGATTCTGAAACTGATCTGAGAGAAAAAGCTCGTCGTATCCTTTTTATTATGTGTATAAGTACTCCTGCTTGGATCCTAGAGAACCTCTGGGAGGAAAGACCGGTATTCCTGTTCTGTACTTGTATTTCTGTACTTGTATTTCTGTTGTATTCTTGTTTGAGAAAGGGGTTTTCATAAGTTGAACCGGAAAATGAGTTTCAAAACTTATTTCTCATTCCCCCTCGCTGAGTTCATAAGGACTCACCCTCTTTTATCATCTCATGTGAAGAAGAACAAGAACAGGTACCCGAGGACGATGTGCCTAACGATGATTCCTTGGAGTGATTGCTTGTCTTGTGTGCTTTGCGTGATTTTGGCTATTTGTGAACTATGCTACTTGAAGACTATTTCTTTTATGTTGCTCGTTGTTTATTGATGTAAATGACCCCATTGTAATTTGGGTCTAATTCTGGGATTGTACTATCTATAACCGGACGAACTTTTATTTTGTTGTTTGCTTTCGTTTTCTTAATTAGTAGTTATCATAAACATTCAAACCACTAGATGAACAATCAACTAAGTTAATTCTATCTAATTTCACTTAGGTGCTCATTTGCAAACTAAAGGATAATAGGTACTTGCATGATAGGAAATTGACAAATAAACAGGACACAGTTATCATATTAGGCTTATTAACCAAACGAGACTTTCAAGGTAAATTAGTTAGCCAATCGGTTGGTGTCAAATAGGAGTCCGTAATGGAATTGGATTAATGATTGGAATAATTGAGGCGTTTAGAGAATTAGGTCAAACCAAAGTGCCCAATTACAGCTGTTATGCTGCCGGTTTGCCGAAAAATTTTAGAGTTTAGGCCAAGACGTTAAGTGTTAAATCTTCATGAACGGTTAAGTACGAGACGTGACTTGAATGTTTAGATCATACCCCAGTCTAACCTTTATAGGCCGGGTTGGGGCGTGACATAGGCAACTCTGGAGACCGAATTTAACAAGGTTGATGATTCTTTGATATAACAAGATATAAGGATGCTAGAATTGAGGAATTCACGTAACTAGAACTCGTGTTTGGAAAACTGCACCTAAAATGTTAGGACGGATAGAAGTGTAAAGTATTGAATTATGCATTAGATGACTAACGTTACTAAGGTCCTAGGTTGGATGTCGGTGATATTTAGAATCATGGTATTAATTTGGTGCCTCTCGGATTTAGTTGTGATTATGCAAGTAAGTCATTCTATGCACTTGTTGTTTGGATACCCTAGAGGATGTTGGAAAGCATATATCCTTAAGTAAGACCGATTGACCTATTATATAAACCATGGAAATGAGATTAAGGCATCTGGTTGCAAAGTGGAGTCGTTAGGATATGATTAGTAATCCTAAATAGCTAATAGTGAGTATGCATGATGATTCATGGTGAACCCTAGGGCCTAAGGTCAATGAGTCTTGATACCCTTAGCTAGTTCAACATGTAAATGAGAAGAGTAAGATTTCATATAGTTAAGATAGATATGAATTAGAGTTACGATGACCCAAGAGGCTGTTGTTAGACAACCGTATTTAAGTGCACCGTTTCACTTCTAAAAACAAGCGGTTGGTAAACTTCGAATCGTGGTCGTTAAATAGAGGGTGAATCTTGTAGTGATAGTTAAATAAGTGGTTGATTACTTTTGAAGTTCTATTAGGTTATGTTGAAGGATGCCTCGTGATCATAATTCTCATGTCGATACAACCCTGAAGTTATCTCGCGTAAGTATTTTATGAGCTAGATCATTTCGGTACCCATTTATAGTCCTAGGATTGTTGTTGTACGACCGGTAACCTAGTAGAGAATTGATCTCGCTTACATGACTATGAACCTAGCTTAGTAACATTAATGTCGAAGATATATTGGCGGGCATTAAGTATTCGAAGGAATGACTAGGTCGCTAAATGAGTAGGACCATTGTCTTCTTAAGTATGACGTAACCTTGGATTGAGGTGAGTGGAATTTATTTGAGGTTGAAACTATTCGCCTTAGGAGTTTTGGATAAGATTAAAAGAAAGTTCTGAAGCCTCGTGACTTGAAAATAGAGATTTGGATAAGAAAATAAATTGTGGATCACAAGCTGATGAAACTTACTTGAAAAGTTGAATTAGTGCTACATGATTAGTTTACCTATGCAATTTCGATGGCAATTTGTTGGTGATACTTGATAAACCTTAGAATTCGAGTTTAATGAATCTCAACGGTCTTTCTTCTTGATTACGAGCTTGAAGGTTAACGAAGCTAGGAAAGGATGTTAGTGAATAGGAGCTTATAACCGGAAGACTAGTCATTAGAAGATTACTAATCCAATGTACCTTCAAGATAAGAACTATGATACTACCGATAGATGACGACTTGAGATGGATTAGTTTGTTTGGTGAGTTCAACCTGAAAATAGGGTTGTATCGTGGAAATGATCGGTAACTTGTGTATGACCTATGTCATAACAGTTTTGAAGCTAGTAGATAGGATATGTAAATCGGATATAGACCTATCATCTTGAAATTAGGGTATGTCACCTTAGGATCATGGAATTATTGTGATATTCCTTTTGAGGTATCAATGCGAGATTGACACAACATGAGTCATGATTTTCAAATTATAGTTATATAGCTAGAATACCGATGCAACTTTGATGACTATGTTTGGAGATTCTAACCTGAGTTAATGAACTCGACCTTAGGACCAATTGGAGAAACATAGGAAGTGAATTGGTTGAGGTAAGAGATCACCAAACACGGGACGAACAGGAGTAGGAAGAATAACAAGGGTCAGAATCCGTCTAAATGACCTTGACAAGTAAGAATGAATTTCGGGACGAAATTCTTTTAAGTAGGGGAGGATGTGAGGCCAGACCCCAAATAACGTGCCTTACCTTGATTTGCGTGCCTTAGACCTAGAACTGTACGACCGACCCTGGATTACGTGCCCTGTCTTGGTTTTTGTGCATGCCTCATTATACGTGCCTTAACCTAGAATTGTGTGCCCTAATCCTCGATATACGTGCGATACCTAGATAAACGTGCCATGACTTTAATTTACGTGCGAGACCTCGATTTGCGTGTGTCTCTTCATTTCGTGTGCATTAACCTTGAACTGCATACTTTAACCTAGGTTTAAGAGTCATGTCTTGAATTACGTGCCTTGTATTGGTTTACGTACATTTATCTAGGGATTGCGTGCATTTGCATTGAAATCTGTGCATTAGTCTTGAAGTACGTGCATTAGTCTTGTAGTTCGTGTCTTACCTCGTAGTTCGTGTCTACCTCGTAATTCGTGCCCTAGACCTAGGAATCCGTGCCACCACGTTGATCAAGAAAGAATCCTACACAAAGCACTAGACACTAAAATAAACCTACACAATCCACTAACCAATATTATATTCCTAATTCAAATTCTCTACAAACTCCACTAACAATAAAATAATACTAAACTATTCCTGCATTTTCCACTATCTATTATTCTATTCATAATTCAACTCATCAACAAACATTCCTATATTTTATTCTACCTAAAATCCCTAAATACCCAACATTCTCTTACACACATGTTAAAACAATTCAAAAGATGACACAAAATCAGATTTTTGCATGCATGTTTAATTCAAAATAATTCTAGACAAGTCATGACACAAAAACACTTATCAATGCATAAAAAATTGCTCAAACCACCTCAATTCTCACACCATTTTCGACCAAACCACCTATGCCCATGCTAACATTTCAAAATTCCATCTTGAAGACAAAAAAATTCTGAATTTGTATGCCCAAGGCTGACCACATGCTCAAAAAATTGCAAAAGCCTCATTTTTCTCTCATTTCTCTCACTTTCCTCACATTTTCTCTCTCTCCCTCTCATTCTCTCTCTCCATTTCGGTTTTGGGCTGAGTTCTCACCTTCCATATCTCATCTTCTTCACACCATGGTTGATCAAGTCAAGCAATCATCAAAGAAACTCAAGCAAACAAGCTAGGATGCGAAAATCACACATGCATGCCCTTTGAAGTCCTCATTTCGGCCATAGGTGAGGTTTTGGGCTTCCATTTCTTTTCTTCTTGTTCTAACCTCATGCATGTACTAAGAGCTTGTTCACTAAGCTAGGAAAATAGAGAAAACCAAGTTGGAATCTCGGTTAAGCAAGAAGAAGAAGAGATTTGAAGCTTCAACAAGTTTTTGATCATCTTTTGGTTGATTGCAAAGGTGACGGTTAAAACCTTTTGAAAACTCTTTAAAAACTCACATGCATGCTCATAAATGTGTGTATTTGCTTCTGTACTTGAGCTATATGGTCGTTCATAAGCTTAAACAACCATGCATGGCAAGATCTTGGCTTGAAAATGATGCTAGGTGAAGTCGAAATGGATGACAGCTCTCTGACCAGTCTGTTCGAGGTAGGTTTAGCTAAGAAACTGATGTTGCAAATTCTTGAAAACTTCTGGGTAACTAGTTTGGACAGTTTTGGACATTTTTCCCAGAAATAGGCCGAAGCTAATTTTGACTCTAAGGTCCTCAAAATGGAAAATCATTAAAATGTGACCAAATCTGAAAATCTGGGAAAATGAATCAGGTTTTGGCAGATGCACTGACCTTGTGTAACGAACCATGTTTGACTTAGTAAATAATGTCCAAAACATATGAAATTTGGTTTACTGCTATATTTTTCAGTTCTGGACAACTTTGTAAGAAATGGACCAAGGCTAAAACTGACCCTAAGGACCTCAAAAACGACAATTTATAAAAAGTATGCAAATCTGGACAGTTTTGAGCTATTCAACTGTTTCGGCTATATCTAATGATCCCGAAATCCAATTGATGCAAGGCTTGTTTCTGATTTTATTTAACTTGTTAAGCTTTAATTTGACATCTTATTCACAGGATTTGGAGATTTTTTGGTTATCCTATTGATTGTGAGAAAACAGCCTATTGCAGTAAAGGTTTCACTTAGCTATATGCTTGGAAAATTGATGTAACCTCTCTTGTGGTACTAATTGCTTGGAATTGTGGTGTTGGAATGTTGTGTGGACTGTTTTGGGTACTTGAGGATGTTTGAATTGAATGATGCATGACTTGAGAATGATTTTGAGTTGACTTAGGGTTTAATCACGCGGTTAAGCATGAAACGGAAACCCTAATGACTAGGTAGTCTTGCTAAGTGTTGATCATTTGGATATTGTGTGGAAATTATATGCTTAGTGGGCTGCCCGTTAATGTCTTATAACTTCAAATGTGATTTTGACCATTGCATGTTGACAAATAAGCTTTTCTTGCACCCGAACCCATGATAGATGTCATTGAATGTTGAATAATCTTATCACTTGATCACGTGGGCTTCTTAATGAGTTATATGGCCTGTTTTACATATGTTACATGGCTGCCCGTTTAATTTTCATATAAATCTATATGCCTTCAAGTGAAATTTTCATGTCTTATCGTGCCTTGCTTGTCTACCTGTCAATGTGCAATCTTATGACTGTCCGGAGGCAACCTACTTTGTTGTCCTCCTACTGTGATATATTACCTGTTTTATCGTGCCCTGCCTATTTACTTGGTCAATGTGCAATCTTATGACTGTCCGGAGGCAACCTACTTTGTTGTCCTCCTACTGTGATATATTACCTGTCATAAATGTGCATTGCATACAAGGTTGCAACCTTTCCTGTCGGCATGATAGCGATCAAGCACGCCGGGCGGCATCGGGCTTGCCGGTGTTACCGTGACCACCATGGTCCCATTCCCTCTCTCGTTTGGGGGCTAGACTTCCTCGGAGAGTTGGGTCGTAGGCTTTTAGGGTACATCCGGAGTACACCCACCTGGTGTGTTTGGGGAAGGATTTGAAGTCAGCCGCAACTTCTGATTTTGAAACTGATCTGAGAGCAAAAGCTCACCGTATCCTTTTTATTATCTGTATAAGTACTCCCGCTTGGTTCCTAGAGAACCTCAGGGAGGAAAGACCGGTATTCCTGTTCTGTACTTGTATTTCTGTACTTGTATTTCTGTTGTATTAATGTTTGAGAAAGGGATTTTCATAAGTTTAACCGAAAAATGAGTTTCAAAACTTATTTCTCGTTCCGCCTCGCTGAGTTCATAAGGACTCACCCTCTTTTATCATCTCAGGTGAAGAAGATCAAGAACAGGTATCCGAGGACGATGTGCCTAACGATGATTCCTTGGAGTGATTGCCTGTCTTGTGTGCTTTGCGTGATTTTGGCTATTTGTGAACTATGCTACTTGAAGACTATTTCTTTTATGTTGTTCGTTGTTTATTGATGTAAATGACCCCGTTATAATTTGGGTCTAATTTTGGGATTGTACTATCTATAACTGGACGAACTTTTATTTGGTTGTTTGCTTTCGTTTTCTTAGTTAGTAGTTATCGTAGGCATTCAAACCACTAGATGAACAATCAACTAAGTTAATTCTATCTAATTTCACTTAGGTGCTCATTTGCAAACTAAAGGATAATAGGTACTTGCATGATAGGAAATTGACAAATAAACAGGACACAGTTATCATGTTAGACTTATTAACCAAACGAGACTTTCAAGGTAAACTAGTTAGACAATCGGTTGGTGTCAAATAGTAATGGAATTGGATTAATGATTGGAATAATTGAGGCGTTTAGAGAATTAGGTCAAACCAAATAGCCCAATTTCAGCCGTTATGCTGCCGGTTTTCCGAAAAACTTTGGAGTTTAGACTAAAATGATAAGTGTTAAATCTTCATAAACGGTTAAGTATGTGACAGGTCCTGAACGTTTAGGTCACACCCTAGTCTAACCTTATAGGCCGGGTTGGGGCGTGACAGCCCTACAACGCGTCGATATCACGTATTGCGAGGATGCTACGTTGTTGAAGATGATGGGTTGTCGTTAAGCCCATTGGGCCTTCTGAATGGGCCATCTCTCTAGGCTGCGACTGTGAACCGTTAACACAAAAAGGAATTGTGCCCTCAACAAGACCGGTGCGATCATACCAGCACTATTGCACCGGATCCCATCAGAACTCCGAAATTAAGCGTGCTTGGGTGAGAGTAGTACTAGGATGGGTGACTCCCTGGGAAGTCCTCGTGTTGCACCCCCCTTTTAAATTTTTTTGCTCTGGTTAGGGTTGCCAAGATACTTTATCCACCATATTTCTATTATCGAATCCCACGGCACCTTGGGCAAGACAACTTCGCTTCACGTGGAGGCTGGGCCAGCAAACGAGGACGTAGGGCTTGTGACCAAGTCTCCGTCGTTCCGGTTCCCATAACTTTTGATCTGTAAGGCGTTACGCGGCGCACAGCATACCGTTGCAAAGCACTCCGAGAGCTCTACGACCGGAGGTGCAAGCTTGCTCGCTGTGCCCTTTTTGGAGCCAAAAATCGAACGTTTTCATCAGTTTTGGGCTACTTTTCTTCTTTTGCTATGTTTTTCCGTCTTGAATCGTAAAAGGACGACAACCTTACTCGCGGGAAATTAGAGGGCCCTATAACGCGTCAATATAACGTCTTGCGAGGATGCTGCGTTGTTGAAGTGGATGGGTTGTCGTTAAGGCCATTGGGCCTTCTGAATGTGCCATCTCTCTTGGCTGGGACTGTGAACCGTTAACACATAATGGAATTGCGACCTCAACATGACAAGTGCGATCATACCAGCACTAATGCACCGGATCCCATCAGAGCTCTGAAGTTAAGCGTGCTTGGTCGAGAGTAGTACGAGTATGTGTGACCCTTTGGGAAGTCCTCGTGTTACACCCCCCTTTTCACTTTTTTTGTGCTCCGGTTAGGGTTGCCAAGATACTTTATCTGCCACATTTCTATTATTGAATCCCACGGTACCTTGGGCAAGACAACTTCGCTTCACGTGGAGGCTGGGCCTGAAAACTGAGGGCGTAGGGCTTGTGACCAGGTCTCCGTCACTCTGGTGCCCATAACTTTTGATCCGTAAGGAGTTATGCGGCGCACAGCATATCGTTGCAAAGCTCTCCAAGAGCTCTACAATGGGGGCAGCTAGCTTCCTCGCTGTGCCCTTTTTGGAGCCCAAAATCGAACGTTTTCATCAGTTTCGGGCCATTTTTCTTCTTTTGCTATGTTTTTCCGTCCTGGATCATACGTCGTGAGCTGTTAAAAGGACCACAACTTTACTCGCGGGACATTAGAGGGCCCTACAACCTGTCGATATCACGTCTTGCGAGGATGCTGCGTTATTGAAGCGGATGGGTTGTCGTTAAGCCCATTGGGCCTTCTGAATAGGCCATCTCTCTGGGCTGCGACTGTGAACCGTTAACACAAAAAGGAATTGTGCCCTCAACATGACAGGTGCGATCATACCAGCACTAATGCACCGGATCCCATCAGAACTCCGAAATTAAGTGTGCTCGAGCGAGAGTAGTACTAGGATGGGTGACTCCCTGGGAAGTCCTCGTGATGCACCCCCATTTTAATTTTTTTTTGCTGGGTTAGGGTTGCCAAGATACTTTATCCACCACATTTCTATTATTGAATCGCACGGCACCTTGGGCAAGACAACTTCGCTTCACGTGGAGGCCGGGCCCGCAAACTGAGGGCGTAGGGCTTGTGAGCAGGTCTCCGTCGCCCCGGTGCCCATAACTTTTGTTCCGTAAAGAGTTACGCAGTGCACAGTATATCGTTGCAAAGCTCTCCTAGAGCTCTACGACGGGAGTAGCTAGCTTGCTCGCTTTGCCGTTTTTGAAGCCCAAAATCAAACGTTTTCATCAGTTGGGCCACTTTTATTCTTTTGTTATGTTTTTCCACCCCGGATCATACGTCGTGAGCACTTAAACGGACCACAACCTTACTCGCGGGACATTAGAGTGACCTACAACGTGTCGATATTACGTCTTACGAGGATGCTACGTTGTTGAAGCGGATAGGTTTTCGTTAAGCCCATTGGGCTTCTGAATGGGCCATCTCTCTAGGCTGGGACTGTGAACCATTAACACAAAAAGGAATTGTGCCCTCAACATGACGGGTGCGATCATACCAGCACTAATGCACCGAATCCCATCAGAACTCTGAAGTTAAGCGTCCTTGGGTGAGAGTAGTACTAGGATGGGTGACTCTCTGGGAAGTCGTCGTGTTGTACCCCCCTTTTAATTTTTTTTTGCTCCGATTAGGGTTGCCAAGATACTTTATCCACCACATTTCTATTTTTGAATCCCACGGCACCTTGGGCAAGACAACTTCGCTTCACGTGGAGGCTGGGCCAACAAACGAGGGCGTAGGGCTTGTGACCAGGTCTCCGTCGCTCCGGTGCCAATAACTTTTGATTCGTAAGGAGTTACGCAGTGCACAGTATATCGTTGCAAAGCTCTCCAAGAGCTCTACGACGGGGGTAGCTAGCTTGCTCGCTTTGCCGTTTTTGGAGCCCAAAATCAAATGTTTTCATCAGTTGGGCCACTTTTATTCTTTTGTTATATTTTTCTACCCCGGATCATACGTCGTAAGCACTTAAACGGACCACAACCTTACTCGCGGGACATTAGAGTGACCTACAACGTGTCGATATCACGTCTTACGAGGATGCTACGTTGTTGAAGCGGATAGGTTTTCGTTAAGCCCATTGGGCTTCTGAATGGGCCATCTCTCTAGGCTGGGACTGTGAACCATTAACACAAAAAGGAATTGTGCCCTCAACATGACGGGTGCGATCATACCAGCACTAATGCACCGAATCCCATCAGAACTCTGAAATTAAGCGTGCTTGGGCGAAAGTAGTATTAGGATGGGTGACCTCCTGCGAAGCCCTCGTGTTGCACCCCCCTTTTCATTTTTTTTTTCTCCGGTTAGGGTTACCAAGATACTTTATCCACCATATTTCTATTATCGAATCCCACGGCACCTTAGGCAAGACAACTTCGCTTCACGTGGAGGCAGGGCCTGCAAACTGAGGGCGTAGGGCTTGTGACTAGTTCTCCGTCGCTCCGGTGAATATAACTTTTGATCCTTAAGGAGTTACGCGACGCACAGCATACCATTGCAAGGCTCTCCGAGAGCTCTACGACAGGGGTAGCTAGCTTGCTTGCTGTGCCCGTTTTTGGAGCCAAAAATCGAACGTTCTCATCAGTTTTGAGCCACTTTTCTTCTTTTGCTATGTTTTTCCGTCCCAGATCGTACGTCGTGAGCTGTTAAAAGGAGGACAACCGTACTCGCCGAACATTAGAGGGCCCTACAACGCGTCGATATCACGTCTTGTGAGGTTGCTGCGTTGTTGAAGCGGATGGGTTGTCGTTAAGCCCATTGGGCCTTCTGAATGGGTCATCTCTCTAGGCTGGGACTGTGAACCGTTAACAAATAAAGGAGTTGTGCCCTCCACATGACGAGTGCGATCATACCAGCACAAATGCATCGGATCCCATCAGAACTTGAAGTTAAGTGTGCTTGGGCAAGAATAGTACTAAGATGGGTGACCCCCTGGGAAGCCCTCGTGTTGCACCCCCCTTTTCAAATTTTTTTGCTCCAGTTATGGTTGCCAAGATACTTTATCCACCACATTTCTATTATCGAATCCCACGACACCTTGGTCCAAACAACTTCTCTTCACGTGTAGGCTGGGCCAGCAAACTGACGGTGTAGGGCTTGTGACCAGGTCTTCGTCGCTCCGGTGCCCATAACTTTTGATCCGTAAGTAGTTACGTGGTGCAGAACGTACAGTTGTAAAGCTCCCCGAGAGCTCTACGACGGGGGCAGCTAGGTTGCTAGCATTTCACTTTTTGGAGCCAAAAATTGCACGTTTTCAACAGTTTTGGGTCACTTTTCTTCTTTTGTTATGTTTTTCCATCTCGGATCGTACGTCGTGAGTTGTTAAATGGAAGAAAACCTTACTCACGGGACATTAGAGGGCCCTACAACGCGTCGATATCACGTCCTGTGAGGATGCTGCGTTGTTGAAGCGGATGGGTTGTCGTTTAGCCCATTGGGCCTTCTGAATGGGCCATCTCTCTAGGATGGGACTGTGAACCGTTAACACATAATGGAATTGTCCCCTCAACATGACGGGTGTGATAATACCAGCACTAATGCAATGGATCCAATCAGAACTCTGAAATTGAGCGTGCTTGGGCGAGAGTAGTACAAGTATGGGTGACCCCCTGGAAAGTCCTCGTTTTACACCCCGCTTTTCACTTTTTTTTGCTCCGGTTAGGGCTGCCAAGATACTTTATCCAACACATTTCTATTATTGAATCCCATGGCACCTTGGGCAAGACAACTTCGTTTCACGTGGAGGCTGAGCTAGCAAACCGAGGGCGTAGGGCTTGTGACCAGGTCTCCGTCGCTCCGGTGCCCATACTTTTGATCCGTAAGGAGTGACGCAGCGCACAGCATATCGTTGCAAAGCTCTCCAAGAGCTCTACGACGGGGCAGCTAGCTTGCTCGCTATGTCCTTGTTGGAGCCCAAAATCAACCGTTTTCATCAGTTTCGGGCCATTTTTCTTCTTTTGCTATGTTTTTTCGTCCCGGATCATACGTCGTGAGCTGTTAAAATAACCACAACCTTACTCGCGGGACATTAGAGGGCCCTACAACACGTCAATATCACGTCTTGCGAGGATACTGCGTTGTTGAAGCAGATGGGTTGTCGTTAAGCCCATTGGGCCTTCTGAATGGGCCATCTCTCTAGGCTGGGACTTTGAACAGTTAACACATAAAGGAATTGTGCCCTCAATATGACGGGTGCAATCATTCCAGTACTAATGCGCCGAATCCCATCAGAACTCCAAAATTAAGCGTGCTTGGGCGAGAGTAGTACTAGGATAGGTGACTCCCTGGGAAGTCCTCGTGTTGCACCCCCCTTTTTAATTTTTTTGGCTCCGGTTAGGGTTGCCAAAATACTTTATCTACCACATTTCTATTACTGAATCCCACGGCACCTTGGACAAGACAAATTCACTTCACGTGGAGGCTGGGCCAGTAAACCAAGGGCGTATGGCTTATGACCAGGTCTTCGTTGCTCCGGTGCCCATAACTTTTGATCCGTATGGAGTTACGCGGCACACAGCATACCGTTGCAAAGCTCTCTGAGAGCTCTACGACGGCGGCAGCTAGCATGCTCGCTATACCCTTTTTGGAGCCCAAAATCAAACGTTTTCATCAGTTTTAGGCCACTTTTCTTCTTTTGCTATATTTTTCCGTCCCGGATCATACGTCGTTAGCTGTTAATAGGAAGACAACCTTACTTGCGGGACATTAGAGGGCCCTACAATGCGTCAATATCACGTCTTGCGATGATGCTACGTTGTTGAAGCGGATGGGTTGTCGTTATGCCCATTGGGCTTCGGAATGGGCCATCTCTCTAGGTTGGGACTGTGAACCGTTAACACATAAAAGAATAGTGCACTCAACATGACGGGGGCTATCATACTAGCACTAATGCACCGGATCCCATCAGCACTCCGAAATTAAGCGTGCTGGGTCGAGAGTAGTACTAGGGTGGGTGACTCTTTGGGAAGTCCTCATGTTGTGCCCCCCTTTTAAATTTTTTTTGCTTCAGTTAGGGTTGCCAAGATACTTTATCCACCATATTTCTATTATCGAATCCTATGGCACCTTGGGCAAGACAACTTCACTTCACGTGGCGGCTGGGCCATCAAACCGAGGGCGTAGGGCTTGTGACCAGGTCTCCGTTGCTCCGGTGCCCATAACTATTGATCCGTAAGGAGTTACGCGGTGCACAACTTACCGTTGCAAAGCTCTCCGAGTGCTCTACGACGGTGGCAGCTAGCTTGCTCGTTGTGCCCTTTTTGGTGCCCAAAATCGAATGTTCTCATCAGTTTCGGGCCACTTTTCTTCTTTTGCTATGTTTTTCCATCCCAGATCGTACGTCGTGAGCTGTTAAAAGGATGACAACCATACTCGCGGGACATTAGAGGGCCCTACAACGTGTCGATATCACGTCTTGCAAGGATGCTGCGTTGTTGAAGTGAATGGGTTGTCGTTAAGCCCATTTGGCCTTCTGAAAGGGCCATCTCTCTAGGCTAGGACTGTGAACCGTTTACACATAAAGGAATTATGCCCTCAACATGACGGGTGCGATCATACCAGCACAGATGCACTGGATCCCATCAGAACTCTGAAGTTAAGCGTTCTTGGGCGAGAATAGTACCAGGATGGGTGACCCCCCGGGAAGTCCTCGTGTTGCACCCCACTTTTCAATTTTTTTTGCTCCAGTTATGGTAGCCAAGAAACTTTGTCCACCCCATTTCTATTATCGAATCCCAAGGCACCTTGGGCCAGACAAATTCTCTTCACGTGGAGGTTGGGCCAGCAAACTGAGGGTGTAGGGCTTGTGACCAGGTATCCGTCGCTCGGGTGCCTATAACTTTTGATCCGTAAAGAGTTACGCGGCGCACAACATACAGTTGTAAAGCTCTCCAAGAGCTCTATGACAGGGGCAGCTAGGTTGCTCGCGGTGCCCTTTTTGGAGCCAAAAATTGAATGTTTTCATCAGTTTCGGGCACTTTTCTTCTTTTGCTTTGTTTTTCCGTCCCGGATCGTAAAGTCGTGAGCTGTTAAATTGAAGACACCTTACTCGCAGGACATTAGAGGGCCCTACAACGCGTCGATATCACGTCTTGCGAGGTTGCTGCGTTGTTGAAGCAGATGGGTTGTCGTAAAGCCCATTGGGCCTTCTGAATGGGCCATCTCTCTAGGCTGGGACTGTGAAGCGTTAATACATAATGGAATTATGCCCTCAATATGACATGTGCGTTAATACCAGCACTAATGCACCGGATCCCATTAGAACTCAGAAATTAAGCGTGTTTGGGTGAGAGTAGTACTAGTATGGGTGACCCCCTGGGAAGTCCTCATGTTATAACCCCATTTTCAATTCTTTTTGACCCGGTTATGGTTGCCAAGATACTTTATCCGCCACATTTCTATTATCGAATCCCACGGCACCTTGGGCAACACAACTTCGCTTCACGTGGAGGCTGGGCTAGCAAACCCTGGGCGGAGGGCTTGTGCCCAGGTCTCCGTTGCTCTGATACCTATAACTTTTGATCCGTAATGAGTTACGCGGCGCACATCATATCGTTGCAAAGCTCTCCGAGAGCTCTATGACGGGGACAGCTAGCTTGCTCACAGTACCCTTTTTGGAGCCCAAAATCAAACTTTTTCATCAGTTTCGGGCCACTTTTCTTCTTTTGCTATGTTTTTCGTCCTGGATCGTACGTCGTGAGCTGTTAAAAGGACCACAACCTTACTCGCGGGACATTAGAGAGCACTACAACGTGTTGATATCATGTCTTGC
The DNA here is from genome assembly GCA_037974665.1 of Ehretia macrophylla. Lineage (NCBI taxonomy): Eukaryota > Viridiplantae > Streptophyta > Magnoliopsida > Boraginales > Ehretiaceae > Ehretia > Ehretia macrophylla. Next base: position 79,902,459 of record CM075770.1, on the reverse strand, counting down.
GAGGATGCTGCGTTGTTGAAGCAGATGGGTTGTCGTTAAACCCATTGGGCCTTCTGAATGAGCCATCTCTCTAGGTTGGGACTGTGAACCGTTAACACATAAAGGAATTGTGCCCTCAACATGACGGTTGCGATCATACCAGCACTAATGCACCGTATCCCCTCAGAAATCCGAAATTAAGCGTGCTTGTGCAAGAATAGTACTAGGACGGGTGACTCCCTGGGAAGTCCTCGTGTTGCACCCCCCTTTTCCTTTTTTTTTTTGCTCCGGTTAGGGTTGCCAAGATGCTTTATCCACCACATTTCTATTATCGAATCCCACGACACCTTGGGCAACACAACTTCGCTTCACGTGGAGGTTGGGCTAGCAAACGAGGGCATGGGGCTTGTGACTAGGTCTCCGTCACTCCGGTGCCCATAAATTTTGATCCGTAAGGAGTTACACGGCGTACAGCATATCGTTGCAAAGCTCTCTAAGAGCTCTACGATGGGGGCATCTAGCTTGCTCGCTATGCCCTTTTTGGAGCCCAAAATCGAAAGTTTTCATCAGTTTCGGGCCACTTTTCTTCTTTTTCTATGTTTTTTCGTCCTAGTTCATACGTCGTGAGCAGTTAAAAGGACCATAACCTTACTCGCGGGACATTAGAGGGACCTACAAGGTGTCGATATCACGTCTTGCGAGGATGCTGCGTTGTTGAAGCGGATGGGTTGTCGTTAAGCCCATTGGGCCTTCTGAATGGGCCATCTCTCTAGGTTGTGACTGTGAACCGTTAACACATAAAGGAATTGTGCCATCAACATGACAGGTGCGATCATACCAGCACTAATGCACCGGATCCCATCAGAACTCCGAAATTAAACGTGCTTGGGCGAGAGTAGTACTAGGATGCGTGACTCTCTGGGAAGTCCTCGTGTTGCACTCCCCTTTTAAATATTTTTTGCTCCGGTTAGGGTTTCCAAGATACTTTATCCACCATATTTCTGTTATCGAATCCCACGGCACCTTGGGCTAGACAACTTCGATTCACGTCAAGGCTGGGCCAGCAAACGAGGGCGTAGGGCTTGTGACTAGGTCTCCGTCGCTCCGGTGCCCATAACTTTTGATCCGTAAGGAGTTACATGGTTCACAGCATACCGTTGGGAAGCTCTCCAAGGGCTCTACGACGGAGTTAGCAAACTTGCTCGCTGTGCCCTTTTTGGTGCCAAAAATCGAACGTTTTCATCTATTTCGGGCTACTTTTCTTCCTTTGCTATGTTTTTCCATCCCGTATCATACGTCGTGAGCTGTTAAAAGGACGACAACCGTACTCGTGGGACATTAGATGGCATTACAACGTGTCGATATCACGTCTTGCGAGTATGCTGCGTTGTTGAAGCAGATGGGTTGTCGTTAAGCCCATTGGGCCATCTGAATGGGCCATCTCCCTAGGCTGCGACTGTGAACCATTAACACATAAAGGAATTGTGCCGTCAACATGACGGGAGCGATCATACCAGCACTAATGCACCGGATCCCATCAGAACTCCAAAATTATGCGTGCTTGGGCGAGAGTAGTACTTGGATGGGTGACTCCCTGGGAATTCCTCGTGTTACACCCCCCTTTTCAATTTTTTTTGCTCCGGTTAGGGTTGCCAAGATACTTTATCCGCCACATTTCTATTATTGAATCCCACGGCGACTTGGGCAAGACAACTTAACTTCACGTGGAGGCTGGGCCTGCAAACCGAGGGCATAAGACTTGTGACCAAGTCTCCGTCGCTCCAGTGCCCATAACTTTTGATCCGTAATGAGTTACATGGCGCACAGCATATTGTTGAAAAGTTCTCCAATAGCTCTACGACGGGGGTAGCTAGCTTGCTCGCTTTGCCTTTTTTGGAGCCCAAAATCGAACGTTTTCATCAGTTTCGGGCCACATTTCTTTATTTGCTATGTTTTTCTATCCCGAATCATACGTCGTGAGCTATTAAAAGGACGACAACATTACTCACGGGACTTTAGAAGGCCCTACAACGTGTCGATATCACGCCTTGCGAGGATGTTGCGTTGTTGAAGCGGATGGTTTATCGTTAAGCCCATTGGGCCGTCTGAATGGGCAATCTCTCTAGGCTGCGATTGTGAACCGTTAACACATAAAGGAATTGTGCCCACAACATGACGGGTGCGATCATACCAGCACTAATGCATCGGATCCCATCAGAACTCTGAAATTAAGCGTGCTTGGGCGAGAGTAGTACTAGGATGGGTGACTCCTTGGGAAGTACTCGTGTTGCACCCCCCTTTTCAATTTTTTTTGCTCTGGTTAGGGTTGCCAAGATACTTTATCCACCACATTTCTATTATCGAATCCCACGGCACCTTGGGCAAGACAACTTCGCATCACGTGTAAGCTGTGCCAGCAAACCGAGGGCAAAGTGCTTGTGACCAGGTCTCCGTCGTTCCCGTGCCCATAACTTTTGATCCGTAAGGAGTTACGCGGCACACAGCATATCGTTGCAAAGCTCTCCGAGAGCTCTATGACGGGGGTAGCTAGCTTGCCCACTGTACCCTTTTTGGTGCCCAAAATCGAACGTTTTCATCAATTTCAAGCCACTTTTCTTCTTTTGCGATGTTTTTCCGTCCCGGATCGTGCGTCGTGAGCTGTGAAAAGGACGACAACCTTACTCGCGGGACATTTAAGGGCCCTAAAACGCGCCGATATCACGTCTTGCGAGGATGCTGCGTTGTTGAAGCGGATGGGTTGTCGTTAAGCCCATTGGGCCTTCTGAATGGGCCATCTCTCTAGGCTGCGACTGTGAACCGTTAACACATAAAGGAATTGTGCCCTCAACATGACGGGTGCGATCATACCTGCACTAATGCACCGGATCCCATGAGAACTCCGAAATTAAGCGTGCTTGGGCGAGAATAGTACTACAATGGGTGACTCCCTGGGAAGTCCTCGTGTTGCACCCCCCTTTTAAATTTTTTTTGCTCCGGTTAGGGTTGCCAAGATACTTTATCCACCACATTTCTATTATCAAATCCCACGGCATCTTGGGCAAGACAACTTCGCTTCACATGGAGGTTGGGCCAGCAAACGAGGGCGTGGGGCTCGTGACCAGGTCTCCGTCACTCCGGTGCCCATAACTTTTGATCCGTAAGGAGTTATGCGGTGCACAACATATCGTTGCAAAGATCTCGCTATGCCCTTTTTGGAGCCCAAAATCGAACGTTTTTATCAGTTTCGGGCCACTTTTCTTTTTTTTGCCAAGTTTTTTCGTCCTGGATCATACGTCGTGAGCTGTTAAAAGGACCACAACCTTACTCGCGGGACATTAGAGGGCCCTACAATGCGTCGATATCACGTCTTGCGAGGATGCTACGTTGTTGAATCAAATGGGTTGTCGTTAAGCCCATTGGGCCTTCTGAATAGGCCATCTCTCTAGGCTGCGACTGTGAACCGTTAACACATAAAGGAATTGTGCCCTCAACATGACGGTTGCGATCATACCAGCACTAATGCACGGGATCACATCAAAAATCCGAAATTAAGCGTGCTTGGGCTAGAGTAGTACTAGGCCGGGTGACTCCCTGGGAAGCCCTCGTGTTGCACCCCCCTTTTACTTTTTTTTTGCTCCGATTAGGGTTCCCAAGATACTTTATCCACCACATTTCTATTATTGAATCCCACGGCACCTTGGGCATGACAACTTCACTTCACGTGGAGGCTGGGCCAACAAATAAGGGCATGGGGCTTGTGACCAGGTCTCCGTCACTCCGGTGCCCATAACTTTTGATCCGTAAGGAGTTACGCGGCGCACAGCATATCGTTGCAATGCTCTCCAAGAGCTCTACGATGGGGGCAGCTAGCTTGCTCGCTATGCCATTTTTGGAGCCCAAAATCGAATCTTTTCATCAGTTTTGGGCCACTTTTCTTCTTTTGCTATGTTTTTCTGTCTTGGATCATACGTCGTGAGCTGTTAAAAGGACCACAACCTTACTCGCGGGACATTAGAGGGCCCTACAACATGTCGATATCACATCTTGCAAAGATGCTGCGTTGTTGAAGCGGATGGGTAGTCGTTAAGCCCATTGGGCCTTTTGAATGGGCCATCTCTCTAGGCCGCGACTGTGAACTGTTAACACATAAAGGAATTGTGCCATCAACATGAAGAGTGCGATCATACCAGCACTAATGCACCGGATCCCATCAGAACTCCGAAATTAAGCGTGCTTGAGCGAGAGTAGTACTAGAATGGGTGACTCCCTGGGAAGTCCTCGTGTTGCACCCCGCTTTTAAATTATTTTTGCTCCGGTTAGGGTTGCCAAGAAACTTTATCCACCACATTTCTATTATCGAATCCCATGGCAACTTGGGCAAGACAACTTCGCTTCACGTGGAGGTTGGGCCAGCAAACAAGGGCGTTGGGCTTGTGATCTGGTCTTCGTCGCTCCGGTGCCCATAACTTTTTATTCGTAAGGAGTTATGCGGCGTACAACATACCGTTGCAAAGCCCTCCAAGGGCTCTACGACGGGGGCAGCCAGCTTGCTTGCTGTGCCCTTTTTTGGTGTCCAAAATCGATCATTTTCATCAGTTTCGGTCCACTTTTCTTCTTTTGCTATGTTTTTTTGTCCCGGATCATACGTCGTGAGCTGTTAAAAGGACCATAACCTTACACGAGGTATATTATAGGGCCCTACAATGTGTCAATATCACGTCTTGTGAGGATGCTGCATTGTTGAAGCAGATGGGTTATCGTTAAGCCCATTGGGCCTTCTGAATGAGCCATCTCTCTATGCTGCGACTGTGAACCGTTAACACATAAACGAATTGTGCCCTCAACATGATGGTTGTGATCATACCAGCACTAATGCACCGGATCCCATCAGAACTCCGAAATTAAGTATGCTTGGGCGAGAGTAGTACTAGGACAAGTGACTCCCTCAGAAGTCCTCGTGTTGCACCCCCCTTTTACTTTTTTTTTTCTCCGGTTAAGGTTGCCAAGATACTTTATCCACCACATTTCTATTATCGAATCCTACAACACCATGGGCAAGACTACTTCGCTTCACGTGGAGGCTGGGCCAGCAAACGAGGGCATAGGGCTTCTGACCAGGTCTCCGTCACTCCGATGCCCATAACTTTTGATCCGTAAGGAATTACGCGGCGCACAGCATATCGTTGTAAAGCTCTCCAAGAGCTCTACGATGGGGGCAGCTAGCTTGCTCGCTATGCCCTTTTTAGAGCCCAAAATCGAACGTTTTCATCAATTTCAGGCCACTTTTCTTCTTTTGCTATGTTTTTCAGTCCTGGATCATACGTCATGTGATGTTAAAAGGACCACAACCTTACTCGCGGGACATTAGAGGGCCCTACAACGTGTCGATATCACGTCTTGCAAAGATGCTTCGTTGTTGAAGCAGATGGGTTGTCGTTAAGCCCATTGGGCCCTTTGAATGGGCTATCTCTCTAGGCTCGGACTGTGAACTGTTAACAAATAAAGGAATTGTGCCCTCAAAATGACGGGTGCGATCATACCAGTACTAATGCACCGAATCCCATCAGAACTATGAAATTAAGCGTGCTTGAGCGAGAGTAGTACTAGAATGGGTGACTCCCTGGGAAGTCCTCGTGTTGCACACCCCTTTTAAATTTTTTTTGGTTCGGTTATGGTTGGCAAGATACTTTATCTGCCACATTTCTATTATTGAATCCCATGGCAACTTGGGCAAGACAACTTCGCTTCACGTGGAGGCTGGGCCAGCAAACCGAGGGCGTAGGACTTGTGACCAGGTCTCCGTCGCTCCGGTGCCCATAACTTTTGATCTGTAACGAGTTACGCGGCGCACAGCATATCGTTGAAAAGCTCTCCAAGAGCTCTATGACGGGGGCAGCTAGCTTGTTCGCTTTGCCCTTTTTAGAGCCTAAAATCGAACGTTTTCATCAGTTTCGGGCCACATTTCTACTTTTGCTATGTTTTTTCATACCGGATCAAACGTCGTGAGCTGTTAAAACGACCACAACCTTACTCGCAGGACATTAGAGGGCCCTACAACTCGTCGATATCACGTCTTGCGAGGATGCTGCGTTGTTGAAGCGGATGGGTTGTCGTAAAGCCCATTGGGCCGTCTGAATGGGCAATCTCTCTAGGCTGCGATTGTGAACCGTTAACACATAAAGGAATTGTGCCCACAACATGACGGATGCGATCATACCAGCACTAATGCACTGGATCCCATCATAACTCCGAAATTAAGCCTCCTTGGGCGAGAGTAGTACTAGGATGGGTGACTCCCTGGGAAGTACTCGTGTTGCACCCCCCTTTTAAATTTTTTTTGCTCCGGTTAGGGTTGCCAAGATACTTTATCCGCCACATTTCTATTATTGAATCCCACGGCACCTTGGGCAAGACAACTTCGCTTCACGTGGAGGCTGGCCATCAAACCGAGGGTGCAGGACTTGTGACCAGGTCTCCGTCGCTCCGGTGCCCATAACTTTTGATCCGTAAGGAGTTATGCAGTGCACAGCATATCGTTGGAAAGTTCTCCAAGAGCTCTATGACGGTTGAAGCTAGCTTTCTCGCTTTGCCCTTTTTGGAGCCCAAAATCGAACGTTTTCATCAATTTCGGGCCACTTTCTTCTTTTGCTATGTTTTTCCATCCCGGATCATACGTCGTGAGCTGTCAAAAGGACGACAACCTAACTCGCAGGACATTAAAGGGCCCTATAACGCGTTGATATCATGAATTTCGAGGATGCTACGTTGTTAAAGCGGATGGGTTGTCGTTAAGCCTATTGGGCCTTTTGAATGGGCTATCTCACTGGGCTGGGACTGTGAATCGTCAACACATGAAAGATTTGTGCCCTCAACATGACGGGTGCGATCATACCAGCACTAATGCACTGGATCCCATCAGAACTCTGAAATTAATCGTGCTTGGGCGAGAGTAGTACTAGGATGGGTGACCCCTTGGGAAGTCCTCGTGTTGCACCCCCCTTTTCAATTTTTTTTGCTCTGGTTAGGGTTGCCAAGATACTTTATCCACCACATTTCTATTATCGAATCCCATGGCACCTTGGGCAAGAAAACTACACTTCACGTGGAGGCTGGGCCCGCAAACCGAGGGCGTAGGGCTTGTGACCAGGTCTCCGTCGCTCCAGTGCCCATAACTTTTGATCTGTAAGGAGTTACGCGGCGCACAGCATACCGTTGCAAAGCTCTCCGAGAGCTCTACGACGGGGGCAGATAGCTTGCTTGCTGTGCCATTTTTGGAGCCCAAAATGGAACGTTTTCATCAGTTTTGGGCCACTTTTCTTCTTTTGCTATGTTTTTCCATCCCCGATCGTATGTCGTGAGCTGTTAAGAGGGCCACAACCTTACTCGTGGGACATTAGAGGGCCTTACACCGCGTCGATATCACGTCTTCCGAGGATGCTACGTTGTTGAAGAGGATGGGTTGTCTTTAAGCCCATTGGGCCTTCTGAATGGGCCATCTCTCTAGGCTGGGACTGTGAACCGTTAACACATAAAGGAATTGTGCCCTCAACATGACGGGTGGAATTATACCAGCACTAATGCACCAGATCCCATCAGAACTCTGAAGTTAAGCGTGCTTGGGCGAGAATAGTACTACGATGGGTGACCCCCTGGGAAGTCCTCGTGTTGTACCCCACTTTTCAATTTTTTTTGCTCCAGATATGGTTACCAAGATACTTTATCCACCACATTTCTATTATCAAATCCCACGGCACCTTGGGCAGGACAACTTCTCTTCACGTGGAGGCTGGGCTAGCAAACTGAGGGTGTAGGGCTTGTGACCAGGTCTCCGTCGCTCCGGTGCCCATAACTTTTCATCCTTAAGGAGTTACGCGGCGTACATCATGCAATTGTAAAGCTCTCCGAGAGCTCTATGACGGGGGCAGCTAGCTTGCTCGCGGTGCCCTTTTTGAAGCCAAAAATTGAACGTTTTCATCAGTTTCAGGCCACTTTCTTCTTTTGCTATGTTTTTCCGTCCCGGATCGTACGTCGTGAGCTGTTAAAAGGACCACAACCTTACTCGCGGGACATTAGAGAGCCCTACAACGCGTTGATATCACGTCTTGCGAGGATGCTGCGTTGTTGAAGCGGATGGGTTATCATTAAGCCCATTGGGCCTTCTGAATGGGCCATCTCTCTAGGCTGGGACTGTGAACCGTTAACACATAATGGAATTGTACGCTCAACATGACGGGTACGATCATACCAGAACTAATGCACCGGATCCTATCAGAACTCTAAAATTAAGCGTGCTTGGGCTAGAGTAGTACTAGTATTGGTGACCCCCTGGGAAGTCCTCGTGTTACACCCCCCTTTTCACTTTTTTTTCTCCGGTTAGGGTTGCCAAGATACTTTTTCCGCAACATTTCTATTATTGAATCACACGGCACCTTGGGCAGGACAAATTCGATTCACGTGGAGGCTAGGCCAGAAAACCGAGGGCATAGGTCTTGTGACCAGGTCTTCGTCACTCCGATGCCCATAACTTTTGATCTGTAAGGAGTTACGCAACGCACAGCATACCGTTGCAAAGCTCTCTGAGAGCTCTACGATGGGGGCAACTAGCTTGCTCGCTGTGCCCTTTTTGGAGCCCAAAATCGATAGATTTCATCAGTTTTAGCCCACTTTTCTTCTTTTGCTATGTTTTTTCGTCTCGTATTGTACGTCGTGAGATGTTAAAAGGACGACAACCTGACTTGCGGTGCATAAGAGGGCCCTACAACATGTCGATATCACGTCTTGCGAGAATGCTGCATTGTTGAAGCGGATGGGATGTCGTTAAGCCCATTGGGCCTTTTGAATGGGCCATCTCTCTAGGCTGGGACTGTGAACCATTAGCACATAATGGAATTGTGCCCTCAATATGACGGGTGGTTTCGTACCAGCACTAATACACCGGATCCCATCAGAACTCTGAAGTTAAGCGTGCTTGGGCAAGAGTAGTACTAGTATGGGTTACCCCTGGAAAGTCATCGTGTTACACCCCCCATTTTCACATTTTTTTGCTCCAGTTAGGGTTGCCAAGATGCTTTATAAGTCACATTTCTATTATCAAGTCCTACGGCAACTTGGGCAACACAATTTCACTTCGCGAAGAGGCTGGGCTAGCAAACCGAGGGCGTAAGGCCTGTGATTAGGTCCCCGTCGCTCCTGTGCCCATAACTTTTGATCCGTAAGGAGTTACGCGGCGCACAACATATCGTTGCAAAGCTCTCCAAGAGCTCTTCGACGGGGGTAGCTAGCTTGCTCGCTTTGCCCCTTTTGGAGCCCAAAATCAAACATTTTCATCAGTTTTGGGCCATTTTTCTTCTTTTGCTATGTTTTTCAGTCCCGGTTCGTACGTCGTGAGTTGTTAAAAGGACGACAACCTTACTCGCAGGACATTAAAGTGCCCTACAACGCGTCGATATCACGTCTTATGAGGATGCTACGTTGTTGAAGCGGATGGGTTATCGTAAAGCCCATTGGGCTTCTGAATGGGCCATATCTCTAGGCTTGGACTGTGAACCGTTAACACATAAACGAATTGTGCCCTCAACATGACGGGTGCTATCATACCAGTACTAATGCATCAGATCCCATCAGAACTCCGAAATTAAGCGTGCTTGAGTGAGAGTAGTACTAGGATGGGTGACTCTCTGGGAAGTCCTCGTGTTGCACCCCCCTTTTAAATTTTTTTTGCTCCAGTTAGGGTTGCCAAGATACTTTATCCACCATATTTCTATTACCGAATCCCACGGCACCATGGGCAAGACACCTTCACTTCACGTAGAGGCTGGGCCTGCAAAGCGAGGGCATGGGGCTTGTGACCAGGTATCCGTCGCTCCAGTGCCCATAATTTTTGATCCGCAAGGAGTTACATGCCGCACAACATACTGTTGCAAAGCTCTCCAAGAGCTCTACGGCGGGGGCAGCCAGCTTGCTCGCTGTTCCCTTTTTGGAGCCCAAAATCGAACGTTCTTATCAGTTTCGGGTTACTATTCTTCTTTTGCTATGTTTTTCCGTCCCAGATCATACGTCGTGAGCTGTTAAAAGGACGACAACCATACTCGCTGGACATTATAGGGCCCTACAACGCATCGATATCACGTCTTGCGAGAATGCTGCGTTGTTGAAGCGGATGGGTTATCGTTAAGCCCATTGGGCCTTCTGAATGGGCCATATGTCGAGGCTGGGACTGTGAACCGTTAACACAACGGAATTTTGCCCTCAACATGACTGGTGCGATCATACCAGCACTAATGCACCGGATCTCATCAAAACTCCGAAGTTAAGTATGCTTGGGCGATAATAGTACTAGGATGGGTGACCCCGTGGGAAGTCCTCGTGTTGCACCCCCCTTTTCAATTTTTTTTGCTCCAGTTATGGTTGCCAAGATACTTTATCCACCATATTTCTATTATCGAATCCCACGGCACCTTGGGCAAGATAATTTCTCTTCAAGTGGACGATGGGCTAGCAAACTGAGGGTGTTGGGCTTGTGACTAGGTCTCCGTCGCTCCGGTGCCCATAACTTTTGATCCGTAAGGAGTTACGCGGCGCACAGCATATTGTTGCAAAGCTCTCTGAGAGATCTATGATGGGGGTAGCTAGCTTGCTCGCTTTGCCCTTTTTGGAGTCCAAAATCGAATGTTTTCATCAGTTTTGTTCTACTTTTCTTCTTTTGCTATGTTTTCTCGTCCCGGATCTTACGTCATGAGCTGTTAAAAGGACCACAACCTTACTCGCGGGACATTAAGGGCCCTACAATGCGTCGATATCACGTCTTGCGAGGATGCTGCGTTGTTGAAGCGGATGGGTTGTCGTTAAGCCCATTGGGCCTTCTGAATGGGCCATCTCTCCAGTCTGGGACTGTGAACTGTTAACACATAAAGGAATTGTGCCCTCAACATGACGGGTGTGATCATACCAGAACTAATGCACCGGATCCCATCAGAACTCTGAAGTTAAACGTGCTTCGGCGATAGTAGTACTAGTATGGGTGACCCCAAGGGAAGTCCTCGTGTTACACCCCGCTTTTCACTTTTTTTTGCTCTGGTTAGGGTTGCCAAGATACTTTAAACACCACATTTCAATTATCGAAACCCACGGCACCTTGTGCAAGACAACTTCGCTTCACGTGGAGGCTGGGCTAGCAAACCGAGGGCGTAGGGCTTGTGACCAGGTCTCCGTCACTCCGGTGCCCATAACTTTTGATCCGTAAGGAGTTACGTGGCGCACAGCATATCGTTGCAAAGCTCTCTGAGAGATCTACAATAGGGGTATCTAGCTTGCATGTTGTGCCCTTTCCGGAGCCCAAAATCGAACGTTTTCATCAGTTTTGGGCCACTTTTCTTCTTCTGCTTTGTTTTTTCGTCCCAGATCTTACGACGTGAGCTGTTAAAAGGACCCATACTCGCGGTACATTAGACGGCCCTACAACACGACGATATCACGTCTTGCGAGGATGCTGCGTTGTTGAAGTAGATGGGTTGTCGTTAAGCACATTGGGCCTTCTGAATGGGCCATCTCTCTAGGCTGCAACTGTGAACCGTTAACACATAAAGGAATTGTGCCCTCAACATGACAGGTGCAATGATACTAGCACTAAGGCACCGGATCCCAACAGAACTCTGAAGTTAAGCATGCTTGGGCGAGAATAGTACTAGGATGGGTGACCCCCCCGGAAAGTCCTCGTGTTGCACCCGCCTTTTCAATTTTTTTTGCTCCAGTTAGGGTTGCCAAGATACTTTATCCACCACATTTCTATTATCCAATCCCTCGGCACCTTGGGCAGGACAACTTCTCTTCACGTGGAGGCTGGGCTAGCAAACTGAGGGTGAAGGGCTTGTAACCAGGTCTCCGTCGCTCCGGTGCCCATAACTTTTCATCCCTAAGGAGGTGCGCAACGCACAGCATACTGTTGTAAAGCCCTCCGAGGGCTCTACGATGGGGGCTGCTAGCTTCCTCGTGGTGGCCTTTTTGGTGCCAAAAATTGAACGTTTTCATTAGTTTCGGTCCACTTTTCGTCATTTGCTATGTTTTTCCGTCCCGGATCGTACGTCGTGAGCTATTAAAAAGACGACAACCTTACTCACCGGACATTAGAGGGCCCTACAACGCGTCGATATCATATCTTGCAAGGATGCTGCGTTGTTGTAGCAGATGGGTTGTCGTTAAGCCTATTGGGCCTTCTGAATGGGCCGTCTCTCTAGGTTGGGACTGTGAACCGTTAACACATAATGGAATTGTGCCCTCAACATGACAGGTGCGATCATACCAGCATTAATGCACCGGATCCCATCAGAACTCTAAAATTAAGCGTGCTTGGGCTAGAGTAGTACTAGTATTGGTGACCCCCTGGGAAGTCCTCGTGTTGCACCCCCCTTTTCAATTTATTTTGCTCCGGTTAGGGTTGCCAAGATACTTTATCCACCACATTTCTATTATCGAATCCCACGGCACATTAGGCAAGACAACTTCGCTTCATGTGGTGGTTGGGCCAGCAAACCGAGGGCGTAGGGCTTGTGACCAGGTCTCCGTCACTCCGATGCCAATAACTTTTGATCCGTATGAAGTTACGCTGCGCACAGCATACCATTGTAAAGCACTCTGAGAGCTCTACGACGGGGGTAGCTAGCATGCTCGCTTTGCCCTTTTTGGAGCCTAAAATCTAATGTTTTCATCAGTTTCAGGCCACTTTTCTTCTTTTGCTATGTTTTTTCGTCCCGGATCGTACGTCGTAAGCTATCAAAAGGACCACAACCTTACACGCGGAACATTAGAGGGCCCTAAAACGCGTTGATATCACGTCTTGCGAGGATGCTGCGTTGTTGAAGCGGATGGGTTGTCGTTAAGCCCATAGGGCCTTTTGAATGGGCCATCTCTCTAGGTTGCGTCTGTGAACCGTTAACACCTAAAGGAATTGTGCCCTCAACATGACGGGTGCGATCATAACAGCACTAATGCACCGGATCCCATCAGAACTCTGAAATTAAGCGTGCTTGGGCGAGAGGAGTACTAGGATGGGTGACTCCCTGGGAAGTGCTCGTGTTGCACACCTCTTTAAAATTTTTTTTGCTCCGGTTAAGGTTGCCAAGATACTTTATCCACCACATTTCTATTATCGAATCCCACGGCACCTTGGGCAAGACAACTTTGCTTCACGTGGAGGTTAGGCCAGCAAACGAGGGCGTAGGGCTTGTGACCAGGTCTCCGTCGCTCCGGTGCTCGTAACGTTTGATCTGTAAGGAATTACGCGGTGCACAGCATACCGTTGCAATGCTCTCCAAGAGATCTACGACGGGGGCAGCTAGCTTGCACGCTGTGCCCTTTTTGGTGCAAAAAATCGAACGTTTTAATCTGTTTCGGGCCACTTTTCTTCTTTTGCTATGTTTTACCGTCCCGGATTGTACCTCGTGAGCTGTTAAAAGGACGACAACCTTAGTCGCGGGACATTAGAGGGCCGTACAACGTGTCGATATCACGTCTTACGAGGATGCTCCTTTGTTGATGGAAATGGGTTGTCGTTAAGCCCATTGGGCCTTCTGAATGGGCCATCTCTCTTGGCTGGCACTATGAACCGTTAACACATAATGGAATTGTGCCCTCAACATGACGGGTGCTTTCATACCAGCACTAATACACCGGATCCCATCAGAACTCTGAAGTTAAGTGAGCTTGGGCGAGAGTAGTACTAGTATGGGTGACCCCTGAAAAGTCCTCGTGTTACACCCCCCATTTTCACTTTTTTTTGCTCCGGTTAGGGTTTCCAAGATACTTTATCCGCCACATTTCAATTATTGAATCCCACGGCACCTTGGGCAAGACAACTTCGCTTCACGTGGAGGCTGGGCCTGCAAACCGAGGGCGTTGGGCTTGTGGCTTGGTCTCCGTCGCTCCGGTGCCCATAACTTTTGATCCGTAAGGAGTTACGCGGCGCACAGCATATCGTTGCAAAGCTCTCCAAGAGCTCTTCGACGGGGGCAGCTAGCTTGCTCGCTATGCCCTTTTTGGAGCCCAAAATCAAACGTTTTCATCAGTTTCGGTCAACTTTTCTTCTTTTGCTATGTTTTTCTGTCCTGCATCATACGTCGTGAGCTGTTAAAAGGACCACAACCTTACTCGCGGGACATTAGAGGGCCCTACAATGTGTCGATATCACGTCTTGCGAAGATGCTGTATTGTTGAAGCCGATGGGTTGTCGTTAAGCCCATTGGGCCTTCTGAATGGGCCATCTCTCTGGGCTGCGACTGTGAACCTTTAACACATAAAGGAATTGTGCCCTCAAAATGAAGGGTGCGATCATACCAGCACTAATGCACCGGATCCCATCAGAACTCCGAAGTTAAGCGTGCTTGGGCGAGAGTAGTACTAGGATGGGTGACCCCCTGGGAAGTCCTCGTGTTGCACCCCATTTACAATTTTTTTTGCTCTGGTTAGGGTTGCCAAGATACTTTATCAACCACATTTCTATTATCGAATCCCACGGCACCTTGGGTAAGACAACTTCGCTTCACGTGGAGGGCGGGCTAGCAAACCGAGGGCGTAGGGCTTGTGACTAGGTCTCCTTCGCTCCGATGCCCATAACTTTTGACCCATAAGGAGTTACGCAGCGCACAGCATAACGTTGTAAAGCTCTCCGAGAGCTCTACGATGGGGGCAGCTAGCATGCTTGCTATGCCCTTTTTGGAGCCCAAATTGGAACGTTTTCATCAGTTTCGGTCCACTTTTCTGCTTTTGCTATGTTTTTCCATCCCGGATCGTGCGTCGTGAACTGTTAAAAGGACGACAACCTCACATACGGGACATTAAAGGGCCCTACAACACGTCGATATCATGTCTTGCGAAGATGCTGTAACGACCCCAACCCGGCCCTTCTCAAGACTAGGTCAAAGTCTGCATTTATTGTCATTGCGAGTTCATAACTTTCTATTAAAAAGAACAATAAATAAAGAATTGCTTAATAACAAGCCTTTATATAATAATTTAAGTACAAAAGGGTGTTACAACATCTAAATCTAATAACTACCCGGCTATTATACAAACTGAGGTTTCAACACAGCTACCCTTCTTCCCGAAATTAATACAACAAACTCTAACTTTTACAACTTGGATCCAACTATGACGGCAAGAGGCTTCGGGCATGTAAACATTCAAAGTCTATTTCCGTTTCAAGCTAAGTTGCACCTGCACTGGGGGGGAGAAAAACGGTGAGCTCTGGGGAAGCTCAGTGAGGATAGAATAGAAGAGTTTTGAAAACATTTCTGGTCGGTCTCTTTTGTAAATCATGATGCAAATCACATACGGTGGTATAACAAATTGTCCATATAAGATATGATAACTAGTAGTAAATTATATTTGAGTCATATATAATAACAAGAATGACATTTAGGTAAACAATAGCGGCATATCTCCACAACAGATATCAGCCTACTCTCCGAGGGTGGAATGCCAAGCGAGAGTAGGATACTACTCTCCGAGGGTGGTACCAAGTGAGAGTAGGAACAAGTCAAGTATTCCATGAGGTGGCCAGCCTTTGATCACAATTTCAACTTCTTATCTCTCCCAAGAGGATACTCCGGATTGTATCCAAAATCTACGACCCAACTCTCCGAGGGTGGTACCAAGCAAGAGAGGGAATAGGTCCACGATAGACACGGGAGCACCGGCAAGCCCTATGCCGCCCAGCGTTCGTGCAAGCTATCGGGCCTGAGGTTGCAACCCCCAAGTACACACAAGCATGCACAAGTAGTCATAGAACACACAACAAATCATATGGGGATCAACTAAAGTGGTTGTCCCGGGCAAGTAATAAATATTTTCTTGGCAATAGAATAACGTCTATAATAAAGTAATTTTTAAGTATAAATAGGGCATTATGACGGCATGCAAATAACATGTATAACATTTATGTAAATATTTGGGCAACATCTCTGCTTATCTTATGCTAAATCAATCAAATAAATCGAGCAGTATATATTATCTAAGTCAACTCTAATTCACATAAATAAAGAATATTAATAAGCATGATATTTATCTCAGGCGAGAATATTAAAATAACAAATCATGTTATAGGCATATAATAATCATATAAACATATAAGATGCTATTTTTAATAAAATCCCCTCACCTTAAAATGCCGAAAGTTGGAGAAGATTTGGACTGATTTTAAAACTTTAGGAACGTTAACTAACTGAATCGATATAATTTAGTAAAATCGGGTCAGAGAAAAGTGTTTGCTTGTTTGATCTCAGGGGGTTAAGTGACCCCTTTATATAGTTTTTCCAAACCAATGCATGCGGAACACGTGTCCCGCTACGTGTCTCACATGCGTGGCACGTCCACGCATGTGTGACACGTGTTCCCCTATGTGTCACGCATGTGTGACACGTGTTCCCCTACGTGTCACGCATGCGTGGCATGTCCACGCATGTGTGACACGTGTCCCTCCACGTGTCTCACATGCGTGGCATATCGACGCATCTTAGACATGTGTCACTCCCCGAGAGTGACACCAACGTTCTATTTTTTTACCCGTTTCGAGCGTTGGCGTCCTAATTTTCGTATTTTCGGGCCGAAATTCAATTTTGCCAAACTTCACCGTTAAGTATTACAAGTTAAAAGAAACTCAATGGCGTATACCTGTTTTTCGCGACGGAATCCCGATTTTTGTATAATTGGCCAAGTGAAATCCATTTTCCGGACCAAAAACCCCTAAATTCAGAAAAACAGCCGAAATAGCTCAAAAAGTTAAAGGAAATCACCCATACTCTTGTAAGCAGTTAAAAAGTTTTACTTGGTCACGATATGAGATTTTACATCCTTGTAATGACCCTAAGCTTTATGTTAATTAATGTTATAAGAACACCTATTAATTCGTAGTAGGTATAAACTATAGTTAGATTAATAGTTTCTAGGAAATCTTATGTTTATCAAAAGTCAAAGCTTTTAAATGATAATAGGCAATGGAAATACTCAATTATCGTAGCCTCTCCTAGTCTTAATTTCATATGCTTTGTTAAGTCCATAATTGTCACAAATAAAGGCACTCAACACTCGGGTATTATTTAGGCTTTTATTCCTTAATTTCAATCAAATCAATTAACTTTACAGATTACCATCTTCAAGCTAATACTTTTCCTAGCAACCTGTTAAGTGTACTAATACTTCTTCCCTCCAAGCCCAACTCAGTATAACGCCTATGTAAGCGGATAGCAATATTTTGTTTAACCCCTGTCGTTAAAACTCCTAATCCATTTATGCCCGTTAATATCCTTTACTTAATTTAAACCCATGTGTTAGCAACTTCAAAGTATATTCCTATAGTAAACAATTAATTAATTAACTCTGAGCACCAAATTAACGGTCGGCTATGTTAATCCCTAGCTAACACCTTGCTCAACGTTTATATTTCTATTGCTTTACTCAACAAAATTGGTTATGATAGCTGCGTAAGTAAAATAAAGAAGACTAATAAATTAAGCTAAGTCCATCTTATCCCACATTTACTGATCGGATCCCGTACTTATTCAAGTGGGTGTTATATCATCACCCTACTAGAAGTTGGTTCCCTTATTTAGCCAGCACTAATCAATTCTAATTTCCAAATTTTTACATTACTTGGTAGTAGGTCCATTTATAACTATACCATTTTCTTGTAACAATTTAATTCTATAACTGAAGCTACCCAAGATAATACTCGCCCATCTTTACTCTAATACCCATTCTAAGGTCTGCAAACATTCCACAAGATAACTAGTATCCTATACCATCTTATAGAAGACAACTGAATTCCACAGCTAGCTTGCTCGCTTTGCCATTTTTGGAGCCCAAAATCGAACGTCTTCATCAGTTTTGGGCCACTTTTCTTCTTTTGCTATGTTTTTCCGTCCCGGATCATATGTCGTGAGCTATTAAAAGGACGACAACCTTACTCGCGGGACATTATAGGGCGCTACAACGCGGCGATATCACGTCTTGCGAGGATGCTGCGTTGTTGAAGCGGATGGGTTATCGTTAAGCCCATTGGGCCTTCTGAATGGGCCATCTCTCTAGGCTGGGATTGTGAACCGTTAACACATAAAGGAATTGTGTCCTCAACATGACGGGTGCGATCATACCAGCACTAATGCACCAGATCCCATCAGAACTCCGAAATTAAGAGTACTTGGGCTAGAGTAGTACTAGGATGGGTGACTCTCTGGGAAGTCCTCGTGTTGCACCCCCCTTTAAAATTTTTTTTTCCCCAGTTAGGGTTGCCAAGATACTTTATCCATCATATTTCTCTTATCGAATCCCACGACACCTTGGGCAAGACAACTTCGCTTCACGTGGAGGCTGGGCCAGCAAACCGAGGGCGTAGGGCTTGTGACCAGGTCTCCGTCGCTCCGGTGCCCATAACTTTTGATCCGTAAAGAGTTACTAGGCGCACAGCATACCGTTGCAAAGCTCTTTGAGAGATCTACGATGGGGGCAGTTAGCTTGCTCGCTGTGCCCTTTTTGGAGCCCAAAATCGAACGTTTTCATCAGTTTCGGGCCACTTTTCTTCTTGTGCTATGTTTTTCCGTCCCGGATCTTACGTTGTGAGCTGTTAAATAGACGAGAACCTTACTCGCAGGACATTAGAGGGCCCTACATTGCGTCGATATCACGTCCTGCGAGGATGCTGCGTTTTTTAAGCAGATGGGTTGTTGTTAAGCCCATTGGGCCTTCTGAATTGGCCATCTCTCTAGGCTGCGACTGTGAACCGTTAACACATAAAGGAATTGTGCCCTCAATATGACGGGTGCGATCATACCAGCACTATTGCACCGGATCCCATCAGAACTCCGAAATTAAGCGTGCTTGGGCGAGAGTAGTACTAGGATGGGTGACTCCCTGGGAAGTCCTCGTGTTGCCCCCCCTTTTTACTTTTTTTTTGCCCCGCTTAGCGTCGCCAAGATCCTTTATCCACCACATTTCTATTCTCGAATCCCCCGGCCCCTTGGGAAGACAACTTCGCTTCACGTGGGGGCTGGGCCAACACACCGAGGGCAGAGGGCTTGTGACCAGGTCTCCGTTGCTCCGGTGCCCATAACTTTTGATCCGTAAGGAGTAACGCGCCGCACAGCATACCGTTGCAAAGCCCCCAAGAGCTCTACGACGGGGGCAGCTAGCTTACTCGCTATGCCCTTTTTGGAGCCCAAAATCGAATGTTTTCATCAGTTTCGGGCCACTTTTCTTCTTTTACTATATTTTTCCGTCCCAAAACGTATGTCGTGAGCTGTTAAAAGGACGACAACCATACTTGCGGGACATTAGATGTCACGCCCCAAGCCGGCCTATAAAGGTTAGACTAGGGTGTGATCTAATCATTCAAGTCACGTCTTGTACTTAACCGTTCATGAAGATTTAACACTTAACGTTTCGGCCTAAACTCCAAAATTTTTAGGAAAACCAGCAGCATAACGGCTGTAATTGGGCTATTTGGTTTGGCCTAATTCTCTAAACGCCTCAAAATTTTCCAATCTCAATTTCGTTTCCAACTAGGATTACCATTTAACATCAATTGAATTGTCTATTGGTTATTTCGACGTCTCGTTTGATTTATAAACTAGCATGATGCTATATCTCGTTTGTTTGTTTATCCTCGTTACAAAAGTACCTGTTGATCTTAGCTTAATAGCGTGTACCTGCTTAAGATTTGGTTGGTTCATTTTACTTAGCCTTTACCTAATGCTTCATATTCCTATTACATATACTAGCAGTAATAATAGCAAAATGACCATAGTAGTGTCTAGTGTCTGTCTAGCAATATCAGTACAAACCAAAATTAGACCCCAAATTACAACGGGGGTCTTTTACATTACAACATTGAGCAACATAAAAGAAATAGTCTTCAAGTAGCATGGTTCACAAATAGCCATGAACACGCAAAGCACATAGGATAGGTAATCACTCCAAGGAATCATCGATAGACACATCGTCCTCAGGTACATGTTCTTGATCTTCTTCACCTGAGATAATAAAAGAGGGTGAGTCCTTATGAACTTAGCGAGGGGGGAACGAGAAATAGGTTTTGAAACTCATTTTCCGATTCAACTTATGAAATCCTTTTGCAAGCATGAATATATCAATAATATAAGTACAGGAACATAAATACCAGTCTTTCCTCCCCGAGGTTCTCTAGGAACCAAGCGAGAGAACTATACACATAGTAAAAAGGATACAGTGAGCTTTTGCTCTCAGATCAGTTCCAGAATCAGTTGTTGCAGCCGACTTCAAATCATCCCCCAAACACGCCAGGTGGGTATACTCCGGATATACCCCGAAATCTTACGACCCAACTCTTCGAGGAAGTCTAGCCCCCAAGCGAGAGAGGGAATGGGACAATGATAGTCACGAGTGCACCGGCAAGCCCGATGCCGCCCGGTGTGCGTGATCGCTACCATGCCGACAGGAAAGGTTGCAACCTTGTATGCAGTGCATATTTATGACATTAACATATCACGTTAGGAGGTCAACAAAGTAGGTTGCCTCCGGACAGTCATAAGATTACACATTGACAAGTGAACAGGTAGGGCACGATAAGACAAGTAATTTCACTTGAAAGGCATATAGAGTTATATGAACATTAAACGGGCAGCCATGTAACACATATAAATCAAGCCATATAACTCATTTCGAAGTCCACGTAATCAGGTGATAGGATTATTCAACATGCAACAACATCTACGTGGGTTCGGATGCAGGAAAAGCCTATTGTCAACATGCAATGATCAGAATTACATTTAAGGTTATAAGGGCATCTACGGGCAGCCTACTAAGCATATAATTCCACACAATATCCAAATGATCATCACTTAGCAAGACTACCTAGTCATTAGGGTTTCCATTTCGTGCATATCTGTGCAATTTAAGCCCCAAACCAATTCAAAATCAATATCAAGCCATGCATCATTTAATTCAACATCCTCAAACATTCAAAACAGCCCACACAACATCCCAAAGCTACAATCCCAACCATTTATTTCAACAAGAGAAGTTACAACAATTTTTCTAAGCATAACACTAAGTGAAACCCTTACTGCAATAGGCTGTTTTCTCACAATCATTAAGATAAGCAAAAAATCTCAAATTCAAGTGAATAAGGTGTCAAATTAAATCTTAATAAGTGAAATAAAATCAGAAATAAACCTTGCATCATTTGGAGTTCGGGATCATTAGTTATAGCCGAAACAGTAGAATAGCACAAAACTGTCCAGATTTGCACACATTTCGATAATTGACAGTTTTGAGGTCCTTAGGGTCAGATTTAGCCTTAGTCTATTTCTGACAAAAAGGTCCAGAACTGAAAAAT
The DNA here is from genome assembly GCA_037974665.1 of Ehretia macrophylla. Classification (NCBI taxonomy): domain Eukaryota; kingdom Viridiplantae; phylum Streptophyta; class Magnoliopsida; order Boraginales; family Ehretiaceae; genus Ehretia; species Ehretia macrophylla. Next base: position 79,881,122 of record CM075770.1, on the reverse strand, counting down.
ATTTCAGTACCCCAAATTTCATTCATTTTGGATATCATTTACTAAGTCAAATCTGGTTCGTTCTACAAGATTAGTGCATCTGTCAAAACCTGCTTCATTTTTCCAGATTTCCAGATTTGGACACATTTTAAATATTTGCTATTTTGAGGATCTTCAAGTAAAAATTAGCTTCGGCCTATTTCTGCAAAAAATGTTCAAAACTGGCAAAACTAGTCACCTACCAATTTTCATGCATTTTCAACATCATTTGCCTAGCTAAACTTATTTCGAAACAAACTGGTCAGAGAGCTGTCAACAATCCGACTTCACCTATCATCACTTTCAAGCCAAGATCTTGCCATGCATGGTTGCAAAAGCTTATGAACGAATATATAACTCAAGTACAGAAGCAAAGACATACTTTTATGAGCATGCATGTGAATTTTTGAAGGATTTTCAAAAGGTTTTATCCCTCACCTTAGCAATCAACCAAGAAGATGCACAAAACTTGTCGAAGCACAATTTTCTTCTTCTCCTTTGCCTAGCCGAGATTCCAACTAGATTTTCTCTATTTTTCCTAGCTTAGTGACCAATCTCTTAGTACTTTCATGAGGTTAGAACAAGAAGAAAAGAAATGGAAGCTTAAAAACTCACCTGGGGTCGAAATGAAGACTCTATGTGCTTGTGTGCATCTTTTTAGCTAACTACTTGCTTTCCTTTGCTTGGGCTTGCCTTGAATGGCCTTAGGATGATGAAGATGAGTTGTGAAGTGAAGAGAATCAGCCAAAACCGAGATTGAGAGAGAAGAATGAGAGGGAGAGAGAGAAATGTGAGGAGAGTGAGAGAAATGAGAGAAAATAGAAGCTTTTGCAATTGTTGATGCAAATGTTGGCCTTGGGCATGCAAAAATCTGATTTTGTGTCATCTTTTGAATTGTTTTAGCATGTGTGTAAGAGAATGTTGGGTATTTAGGGATTTTAGGTAGAATAGAATATAGGATATGTTTAGAGGTTTGTGAGATTTTGTCTTGTAGTAAGTTTAAAATATAATATTTATGTGTTAGTGGATTTTGTAGAGATTTGAATTAGGATTATAATAATAGTTAGTGGTGTTTGTAAGATTATTTTATAGTCTAGTGCTTTGTGTAGGATTCTTTCTTGATTAACGTGGTGGCACGGATTCCTAGGTCTAGGGCACGAATTACGAGGTAGACACGAACTACGAGGTAAGACACGAACTTCAAGACTAATGCACGTACTTCAAGATAAATGCACGGATTCCAATGCAAATGCACGCAACCCTAGGTAAATGTATGTAAACCAATACAAGGCACGTAATTCAATGCAATGCACGTAAATCGAGATACGACTCTTAAATCTAGGTTAGGACACGCAATTCAAGGTCAGGGCACACAAAACGAGACAACACACGCAATTCAAAGTCGGGGCACGTAAGTCGAGGATTAGGGCACATAATTCTAGGTCAAGGCACGAATGACGAGGCATGCATGAAAAGTAAGACAGGGCATGTAATCCAAGGTCAGTCATATCATTCTTGGTCTATGGCACGCAAATCGAGGTAGGACACGTTATTCGGGGTCGGGCCTCACACTCTCCCCTCCTTAAAAGAATTTCGTCCCGAAATTCATTCTTTCCTATTGAGGTCATTTAGAAGGATTCCGACCATTGTTATTTTCCAACTCCGGGTCGTCCTTTGCTCTGTGATTTCTCTTACTACAACGAATTCACTTCCTAGCTTTCTCTAATCATTTAATTCGGTGTGACCCCTACATTTACAGTTCGTTCCTTTGAACAACTCTCTTTTCTCCAATTGATCTTAAGGTCGAGTTCATTAACTAAGGTTAGAATCTCCAAATATAGTCATCAAAGCTGCATCGATATTCTAACAATATAACAATAACTCCAAGATCATGACTCATGTTGTATCAATCTTGCATTCATACCTCAAAAGGAATATCATAATAATTCCATGATCCTAGGGTGACATACGCTAATTTCAAGATGATAGCTCTATATCCGATTTACATATCCTATCTACTAGCTTCAAAATTGTTAGCACGTAGGACATACACATGTTATGGATTATTCCCACGATATGACCTTATTTTTAGGTTGAACTCACCAAACAAACTAATTCATCTCAAGTCGTCATCTATCAGTAGTATCATAGTTCTTATTTTGAAGGTACATTGGATTAGTAAATCTTCTAATGACTAGTCTTCTGGTTATAAGCTCCTATTCACTAACATTCTTTCCCAGCTTCATTAACCTTCACGCTCGTAATCAAGGAGAAATACCGTTGAGATTCATTAAACGCGAATTCTAAGCTTTATTAAGTATCACCAACAAATGCCACTGAAATTGCATGGGTAAACTGATCATGTCGCACTAGTTCAACTCTTACAAGTAAATTCATCAACTCGTAATCCACAGTTTATTTACTTATTCAAATCCCTATCTTCAAGTCACGAGGCTTCAGAATTTCTTTAATCTTAACCAAGGCTCCTAAGGCGAATAGTTTCAATCTCAAATAAATTCCACTCACCTCAATCCAAGGTTACGTCATACTTAAGAAGATAATGGTCCTACTCACTTAGCGACCTAGTCATTCCTTCGAACACTTAATGCCCACCAATATATCTCCAACATTAATGTTACTAAGCTGGGTTCAAAGTCATGTAAGTGATATCAATTCTCTACTAGGTTACCGGTCACACAACAACAATCCTAGGACTATAAATGGGCACCGAAATGATCTAGCTCATAAGATACTTACATGGGATAACTTCAAGGTTGTATCAACATAAGAATTATGACCACGAGGCATCCTTCATTCATAACCTAATAGAACTTCAAAAGTAATCAACCACTTATTTAACTATCACTACAAGATTCACCCTCTATTCAACGACCACGATTCGAAGTCTACCAACTACTAGTTTCTAGAAGTGAAATGGTGCACATAAATACGGTTGTCTAATAGCAGTGTCTCGGGTCATTATGACTCTAATTCATCTCTATCTTAACTATATGAAATCTTACTCTTCTCATTTACATGTTCAACTAGCTAAAAGCATCAAGACTCATCGACCTTAGGTCCTAGGGTTTATCATGAATCATCATGCCTACTCACTATTAGCTATTTAGGATTTCAAATCATACCCTAACGACTCCACTTTGCAACCAGATGCTTAATATCATTTCCATGGTTTATATAATAGGTCCATCGGTATTACTTAGGGATATATGTTTCCTAATATCTTTTATGGAACCCAACTATCGAGTGTTTAGAATGACTTACTTTCCATAATCTAAATTAACTCCGAGAGGCACCAAACTAATATCATGTTTCTTAATATTACCAATATCCAACTTAGGACCTTTAGCAACGTTAGTCATCTAATGCATAATTCAATACCTTACACTTCTATTCGACCTAACATTTAGGTATAGTCTTCTGAACACGAGTTCTAGTTACGTGAATTTCTCGATTCCAACATCCATATATCTTGTTATATTAAAGAATCATCAACCTTGTTAAATTCGGTCTCCAGAGTTGCCTACATGTCTTGAGGTTATCCATTGTTAAGTTACTTAAACACACTATTCACGCCTTAATAATCTAACCCCTATCGTCAATTTCCACGAGTTCATCTCTTAATTTCTAGGTCACAATCTTACCATTGAGTGAACTTGAAACTCGTTAATATACACCATATCAGATTCATCAATGCTTAATTCCAATTAAGTAAGGATTCAATCGTACGAGTATATTACTAACTTCTTAGATAGTCTATCAAGCCAATTTTAAGATGTGAGAAATGGATTCAAAGAAACCTCCAAGTCAACTTCCACTATCAGCACATGATAATATATACTATTCTGCATATTTAATAGTATATCCTTATATCTCAGGAAGTAGCATGTCTTTAACCTTTATACTTGAACCACACTGAGAAGAACGGTTTAACGGAATCAAAACTTCATAGCCATAAAATCGATAACTTAATCACAGGCATATGTATTCCAAGGATAAGGAGATAATTTTACCTCAACAATTATACCTGTGCTACGCATTTTATATATATTCATATCCAATAATACATACAATCCATCGAGTACCTGTGAAGATGCCAGAAATCTCTAATCGAGCCTTTTCGTTCGTCCTGCACAAATTCACTTCCCTGAAAGTCCTAATCCTAACTATCTATGTGTATAAACAGTCATTCACGGTTATATAACATGCACATGTATCAAGGAAGGAGTATAAAAGCATGCATGCATTATCGAGGTCACTAACGTGTCGGTGTGCATGACACATAATACATATGGTCCTCAAAAGCACATAATATTCAATGCTCAAAGCAATTAAAGCACATTAGCACACATTAACACATATAAACAAGATATCATAATTACCTTAGGGCTTCTACCCATGGTCCGAGATTTGAACCCGACTAACGCCTAGTTAGTAAACTAAGCTCTGATACCATTCTAGTATAAGGTGTCACACCCCAACCCAGCCTACAAAGGTTAGACTAGGGTGTGATCTAAAAATTCAAGTCACGTCTCGTACTTAACCATTCATGAAGATTTAACACTTAACGTTTTGGCCTAAACTCTAATTTTTTTTGAAAAATCGGTAGCATAACGGCTGTAATTGGGCTCATTGGTTTGGCCTAATTCTCTAAACGCCTCAAAATTTTCCAATCTTAATTTCATTTCCAACTAGGATTACCATTTAACATCAATTGAATTGCCTATTGGTTATTTCGATGTCACGTTTGATTTATAACCTAGCATGATGTTGTGTCTCGTTTGTTTGTTTATCCTCGTTACAAAAGTACCTGTTGATCTTAGCTTAATAGCGTGTACCTGCTTAAGATTTGGTTGGTTCATTTTACTTAGCCTTTACCTAATGCTTCATATTCATATTACAGATACTAGTGGTAATAATAGCAAAATGATCACAGTAGTGTCTAGTGTCTGTCTAGCAATATCAGTACAAACCAAAATTAGACCCCAAATTACAACAGAGGTCTTTTTACATTACAAATAGAAAGCAACGTAAAAGAAATAGTCTTCAAGTAACATAGAGTTCACAAGTAGCCACTATCACGCAAAGCACACAAGACAGGCAATCACTCCAAGGATTCATCATTAGGCACACCGTCCTCGGGTACCTGTTCTGGATCATCTTCACCTGAGACGATAAAAGAAGGTGAGTCCTTATGAACTCAGCGAGGGGGGAACGAGAAATAGGTTTTGAAACTCATTTTTCGGTTCAACTTATGAAATCCTTTTGCAAGCATGAATATAACAATAATATAAGTACAGGAATAGAAATACCAGTCTTTCCTCCCCGAGGTTCTCTAGGAACCAAGTGAAAGTACTTATACACATAGTAAAAGGAAACAGTAAGCTTTTGCTCTCAAATCAGTTCCAGAATTAGTTGTTGTGGCCGACTTCAAATCATTCCCCAAACACGCCAGGTGGGTGTACTCCGGATGTACCCCAAAATCCTACGACCCAACTCTCCGAGGAAGTCTAGCCCCCAAGCGAGAGAGGAAATGAGACCATGGTAGTCACGGGTGCACCGGCAAGCCCGATGCCGCCCGGTATGCGTGATCGCTACCATGCCGACAAGAAAGGTTGCAACCTTGTATGCAGTGCACAGTTATGACATTAACATATCACGTTAGGAGGACAACAAAGTAGGTTGCCTTCGGACAGTCATAAGATTGCACATTGATAAGTAAACATACAGGGCACGATAAGACAAATAATTTCACTTGAAAGGCATATAGAGTTATATGAACATTAAACGGGCAGCCATGTAACACATGTAAATCAAGCCATATAACTCATTTCGAAGTCCATGTAATCAAGTGATAGGATTATTCAACATGCGACAACATCTACGTGGGTTCGGATGCAAGAAAAGCCTATTTGTCAACATGCAATGATCAAAATTACATTTAAGGTTGCAAGGGCAACTACGGGCAGCCTACTAAGCGTATAATTCCACACAATATCCAAATGATCAATACTTAGCAAGCCTATCAAGTCATTAGGGTTTCCATTTCGTGCATATCCGCGCAATTTGAGCCCAAAACCAACTCAAAGTCAATCTCAAGCCATGCATCATTTAATTCAACATCCTCAAACATTCAAAACAGTCCACACAACATCCCAAAGCTACAATCCCAAGCATTTAATTCAACAAGAGAAGTCACAACAATTTTCTAAGCATAACACTAATTGAAACCCTTACTGCAATTGGCTGTTTTCTCACAATAATTAAGATAAGCAAACAATCTCCAATTCTAGTGACTAAGATGTCCAATTAAAGCTTAATAAGTGAACTAAAATCAAAAACAAACCTTGCATCATTTGGAGTTCGGGATCATTAGTTATAGTCGAAACAGTGGGATAGCACAAAACTGTCCGGATTTGCACACATTTCGATAATTGACGTTTTTGAGGTCCTTAGGGTCATATTTAGCCTTAGTCCATTTCTGAAAAAAATGTCCAGAACTGAAAACTCTAGCAGCACACCAAATTTCATGCATTATGGACATCATTTACTAAGTCAAATATGGTTCGTTCTACAAGGTCAGTGCATCTACCAAAACCTGCTTCATTTTTCTAGATTTCCAGATTTGGACACATTTTAACGATTTGCCATTTTGAGGACCTTAGATTCAAAATTAGCTTCGGCCTATTTATGCAAAAAATGGTCAAAACTGGCAAAACTAGTCATGTACAAATTTTCATTTATTTTCAACATCATTTGCCTAGCTAAACTTCCCTCGAAACAAACTGGCCAGAGAGCTGTCACCAATCCGACTTCACCTATCATCACTTTCAAGCCAAGATTTTGCCATGCATGGTTGAAGAAGCTTACGAACGAACATATAACTCAAGTACAGAAGCAAAGACATACATTAATGGGCATGCATGTAAATTTTTGAAGGATTTTCAAAAGGTTTTAACCCTCACCTTAGCAATCAACCAAGAAGATGCACAAAACTTGTTGAAGCACAAGTTTCTTCTTCTCCTTTGCCTAGCCGAGATTCCAACTAGATTTTCTATATTTTTCCTAGCTTAGTGACCAAGCTCTTAGTACATGCATGAGGTTAGAACAAGAAGAAAAGAAATGGAAGCTTAAAAACTCACCTAGGGCCGAAATGAAGACTCTATGTGCTTTCATGCATCTTTTGAGCTAACTACTTGCTTTCCTTTGCTTGGGCTTGCCTTGAATGACCTTAGGATGATAAAGATGAGTTGTGAAGTGAAGAGAATCAGCCAAAAGCGAGATTAAAATATAATATTTAGGTGTTAGTGGATTTTGTAGAGATTTGAATTAGGATTATAATAATAGTTAGTGGTGTTTGTAGGATTATTTTATAGTCTAGTGCTTTGTGTAGGATTCTTTCTTGATTAACGTGGTGGCACGGATTCCTAGGTCTAGGGCACAAATTACGAGGTAGACACGAACTACGAGGTAAGACACAAACTTCAAGACTAATGCATGTACTTCAAGATAAATGTACGAATTCCAATGCAAATGCACGCAACCCTAGGTAAATGTACGTAAACCAATACAAGGCACGTAATTCAATGCAATACACGTAAATCAAGGTACGACTCTTAAACCTAGGTTAGGACACGCAATTCAAGGTCAGGACACACAAAATGAGACAACGCACGCAATTCGAAGTCAGGCCACGTAAGTCAAGGATTGGGGCATATAATTCTAGGTCAAGGCACGAATGACGAGGCATGCACGAAAACCAAGACAGGGCACGTAATCCAAGGTCAGTCATATCATTCTTGGTCTATGGCATACAAATCAAGGTAACATATGTTATTCGGGGTCGGGCCTCAGATTAGAGGGCCCTACAATGCGTAGATATCACGTCTTGCGAGGATGCTGCGTTGTTGAAGCGGATGGGTTGTCGTTAAAACCATTGGGCCTTCCGAATGGGCCATCTCTCTAGGCTAGGACTGTGAACCGTTAACACATAAAAAAATTGTGCCCTCAACATGACAGGTGTGATCATACCAGCACTTATGCACTGGATCTCATCAGAACTCCGAAGTTAAACGTGCTTGGGCGGGAGTAGTACTAGGATGGGTGACCCCTTGGGAAGTCCTCGTGTTGCACCCCCCTTTTAAATTTTTTTGTACTCCGGTTGGGGTTCCCAAGATACTTTATCCACCACATTTCAATTATCGAATACCACGACACCTTGGGCAAGACAACTTCGCTTCACGTGGAGGATAGGCCCACAAACTGAGGGCGTAGGGCTTGTGAGCAAGTCTCCGTCGCTCCGGTGCCCATAACTTTTGATCCGTAAGGAGTTACGTAGCGCACAGCATACCGTTGAAAATTTCTCCGAGAGCTCTAAAACGGGTGCAGCTAGCTTGCTCGATGTGCCCTTTTTGGAGCCCAAAATCAAATGTTTTCATCCGTTTCGTGCTACTTTTCTTCTTTTGCACTGTTTTTCCGTCATGGACATATGTCGTGAGCAGTTAAATGGACGACAACCTAACTCGTGGGACATTAGAAGGCCCTACAAAGCGTCGATATCACGTCTTGTGAGGATGCTACATTGTTGAAACAGATGGGTTATTGTTAAGCCCATTGGGCATTCTAAATTGGCCATCTCTCTAGGCTGCGTCTGTGAACCGTTAACACATAACGGAATTGTGCCCTCAACATGACGGGTGCGATCATACCAGCACTAATGCATCGGATCCCATTAGAACTCTAAAATTAAGCGTGCTTGAGCGAGAGTAGTACTAGGATGGGTGACTCTTTGGGAAGTCCTCGTGTTTCACCCCCCTTTTAAATTTTTTTTGCTTCGGTTAGGGTTGCCATGAAACTTCACCCACCACATTTCTATTATCGAATCCCACGCCACCTTGGGCAAGACAACTTCGCTTCACGTGGAGACTAGGCCAGCAAACCGAGGGCGTAGGGCTTGTGACCAGGTCTCCGTCGCTTCGGTGCCAATAACTTTTGATCAGTAAATAGTTACGCGGCGCACAGGATACCGTTGCAAAGCTCTCCGAGAGCTCTACGACGGGGGCAGGTAGCTTGCTCGCTGTGCCCTTTTTAGAGCTCAAAATAGAACGTTTTCATCAGTTTTGGGCCATTTTTCTTCTTTTGCTCTATTTTTCCATCCCGGATCGTACCTCGTGAGCTGTTTAAAGGACAACAACCTAACTCGCGGGACATTAGAGGGCCCTACAACACGTCGATATCATGTCTTGCGAGGATGCTACGTTGTTGAAGCAGATGGGTTGCTGTTAAGCCCATTGGGCCTTTTAAATGGGCCATCTCCATGGGTTGGGACTGTGAACCGTCAACAGATAAAGGATTTGTGCCCTCAACATGACGGGTGCAATCATACCTGCACTAATGCACCGGATCCCATCAGAACTCCGAAGTTAAGCGTGCTTGGGCGAGAGTAGTACTAAGATGGGTGACCACCTGGGAAGTCCTCGTGTTGCACCCCCCCTTTTAAATTTTTTTTGCTCTGGTTAGGGTTACCAAGATACATTATCCACCATATTCCTATTATCGAATCCCACGGCACCTTGGGCAAGACAAATTCGCTTTATGTGGAGGCTGGGCCTGCAAATCGAGGGCGTAGGGCTTGTGACCAGGTCTCCGTCGCTCCAGTGCCCATAACTTTTGATCCGTAAGGAGTTACGCGGCGCACAGCATACCGTTGCAAAGCTCTCCGAGAGCTCTACGAAAGGGGCAGCTAGCTTGCTTGTTGTGCCCTTTTTGGAGGCCAAAATCAAACGTTTTCATCAGTTTTGGTCCACTTTTTTTCTTTTGATATGTTTTTCCGTCCCGGATCGTACGCTGTGAGCTGTTAAAAGGACGACAACCTTACTCGCCGGACAGTAGAGGGCCCTACAACGCGCCGATATCACGTCTTGCGAGGATGCTACGTTGTTGAAGCAGATGGGTTGCCGTTAAGCCCATTGGGCCTTCTAAATGGACCATCGCACAAGGTTGGGACTGTGAACCGTTAACACATAAAGGAATTGGGCCCTCAACATGACGGGTGCGATCATACCAGCACTAATGCACCAGATCCCATCAGATCTCCAAAATTAAGCATGTGCTTGGGCGAGAGTGGCACTAGGATGGGTGACTCTCTGGGAAGTCCTCGTGTTGCACCCCCCTTTAATTTTTTTTTTCTCCGGTTAGGGTTGCCAAGATACTTTATCCACCATATTCTTATTATCGAATCCCACGGCACCTTGGGCAACACAACTTCGGTTCACTTGGAGGCTGGGCCAGCAAATCGAGGGCGTAGGGCTTGTGCCCAGGTCTCTTTCGCTCGGGTGCCCATAACTTTTGATCCGTAAGGAGTTACGCGGCGCACAGCATACCGTTGCAAAGCTCTCTGAGAGCTCTACGATGGGGGCTGCTAGCTTGCTCGCTGTGCCCTTTTTGGAGACCAAAATCAAACGTTTTCATCAGTTTTGGTCCACTTTTTTTCTTTTGATATGTTTTTCCATCCCGGATCGTACGCTGTGAGCTGTAAAAAGGACGACAACCTTACTCGCCGGACAGTAGAGGGCCCTACAACGCGCCGATATCACGCCTTGCGAGGATGCTACGTTGTTGAAGCAGATGGGTTGCCGTTAAGCCCATTGGGCCTTCTAAATGGACCATCGCCCAAGGTTGGGACTGTGAACCGTTAACACATAAAGGAATTGGGCCCTCAACATGATGGGTGCGATCATACCAGCACTAATGCACCAGATCCCATCAGAACTCCAAAATTAAGCATGTGCTTGGGCAAGAGTAGTACTAGGATGGGTGACTCTCTGGGAAGTCCTTGTGTTGCACCCCCCCTTTTAATTTTTTTTTGCTCTGGTTAGGGTTACCAAGATACATTATCCACCATATTCCTATTATCGAATCCCACGGCACCTTGGCCAACACAACTTCGCTTCATGTGGAGGCTGGGCCCGTAAACCGAGGGCGTAGGGCTTGTGACCAGGTCTTCGTCACTCCGGTGCCCATAACTTTTGATCCGTAGGGAGTTACGCGGCGCACAGCATACCGTTGCAAAGCTCTCTGAGAGCTCTATGACGAGGGTAGCAAGCTTATTTGCTATGCCCTTTTCGGAGCCCAAATTCAAACGTTTTCATCAGTTTTGGGCCATTATTCTTCTTTTGCTGTGTTTTTTCGTCCCGGATCGTACGCCGTGAGCTATTAAAAGGACGACAACCTTACTCGCGGGACAGTAGAGGGCCCTACAACGCGTCGATATCACGTCTTGCGAGGTTGCTACATTGTTTAAGCGGATGGGTTATCGTTAAGCCCATTGGGCCTTCTGAATGGACCATCTATCTAGGCTGGGACTGTGAACCATTAACACATAAAGGAATTGTACCCTCAAAATGACGGGTGCGATCATACCAGCACTAATTCACCAGATCCCATCAGAACTCTGAAATTAAGCATGCTTGGGCGAGAGTAGTACTAGGATGGGTGACTCTCTGGGAAGTCCTCGTGTTGCACCCCCCTTTAAATTTTTTTTTTCTCCGGTTAGGGTTGCCAAGATACTTTATCCACCATATTTCTATTATTGAATCCCACGACACCTTGGGCAAGACAACTTCGCTTCACGTGGAGGCTGGGCCAGCAAACCGAGGGCGTAGGCTTGTGACCAAGTCTCCGTCGCTCCGGTGCCCATAACTTTTGATCCGTAAAGAGTTACACAGCGCACAACATACCGTTGCAAAGCTCTCCGAGAGCTCTACGAGGGGGGAAGTTAGCTTGCTCGCTGTGCCTTTTTTGGAGCCCAAAATCGAACGTTATCATCAGTTTCGGGCTACTTTTCTTCTTTTGCTATGTTTTTCTGTCTCGGATCGTACGTCATGTGCTGTTAAATGGACGAAAACATTAATCGCGGGACATTAGAGGGCCCTACAACGCATCGATATCACGTCTTGCGAGAATGCTACGTTGTTGAAGCGGATGGGTAGTCGTTAAGCCCATTGGGCCTTTTAAATGGGCTATCTCTCTAGGCTAGAACTGTGAACCGTTAACACATAAAGGAATTGTGCCCTCAACATGACGGGTGCGATCATACCAGCACTAATGCATCGGATCCTATTAGAACTCCGAAATTAAGCGTGCTTGGGCGAGAGTAGTACTAGGATGGGTGACTCTTTGGGAAGTCCTCGTGTTTCACCCCCCTTCTAAATTTTTTTTGCTTCGGTTAGGGTTGCCAAGATACTTTATCCACCATAATTCTATTATCGAATCCCATGGCACCGTGGGCAAGACAACTTCGCTTCACGTGGAGGCTGGGCCAGCAAACCGAGGGCGTAAGGCTTGTGAGTAGGTCTCCGTCGCTCCGGTGCCCATAACTTTTAATCCGTAAGGACTTACGCGGCGCACAGCATACCGTTGCAAAGCTCTCTGAGAGCTCTATGACGAGGGCAGTTAGCTTGCTCGTTGTGCACTTTTTGAAGCCCAAAATCTAACGTTTTTCTTTAGTTTCATGCCACTTTTCTTCTTTTGCTATGTTTTCCCGTCCCGGAACGTACGTCGTAAGCTGTTAAAAGGACGACAATCTTACTCGAGGGGCAATAGAAGGCCCTGCAACGTGTCGATATCACGTCTTGCGAGGATGCTGCGTTGTTGAGGCGGATGGGTTGTCGTTAATCCCATTGGGCCTTCTAAATGGGCCATCTCCCTAGGATGGGACTGTGAACCGTTAACACATAAAGGAATTAGGCCCTCAACATGAAGGGTGCGATCATACCAGCACTAATGCACCAGATCCCATCAGAACTCCGAAATTTAGCTTGATTGGGCGAGAGTAGTACTAGGATGGGTTACTGCCTGGGAAGTCCTCGTATTGCACCCCCCTTTTAAATTTTTTTTGCTCCGGTTAGGGTTGCCAAGATAATTTATCCACCACATTTCTATTATTGAATCCCACGGCACCTTGGGCAAGACAACTTCACTTCACGTGGAGGCCAAGCCCGTAAACCGAGGGAGTAGGGCTTATGACCATGTCTCAGTCGCTCAGGTGCCCATAACTTTTGATCCGTATGGAGTTACGCGGTGCACAACATACTGTTGCAAAGCTCTCCGAGAACTCTATGACGGGGGCAGCCATCTTGCTCTCTTTGCCTTTTTTGGAGCCCAAAATCGAGCATTGTCATTAGTTTCGGGCCACATTTCTATTTTTGCTCTGTTCTTCTGTCCCAAATCGTACTTTGTGAGCTGTTAAAAGGATGAGAACCTTACTCGCGGGACATTAGAGGGCCCAACAACGCGTCGATATCACATCTTGCGAGGATGCTATGTTGTTGAAGCGGATGGGTTGTCGTTAAGCCCATTGGGCCTTCTAAATTGGCCATTTCCCTAGGTTGGGACTGTGAACCGTTAACACATAAAGGAATTGTGCCCTCAACATGACGGGTGCGATCATACCAACAGTAATGTACCGGATCCCATCAGAACTCCAAAATTAAGCATGTGCTTGGGCGAGAGTGGCACTAGGATGGGTGACTCTCTGGGAAGTCCTCGGGTTGCACCCCCTCTTATAAATTTTTTTTGCTCTGGTTAGGGTTGCCAAGATATATTATCCACCATATTTCTATTATCAAATCCCACGGCACCTTGGGCAACACAACTTCGCTTCATGTGGAGGCTGGGCCAGCAAATCGAGGGCGTAGGGCTTATGACCAGGTCTCCGTCGCTCTGGTGCCTATAACTTTTGATCCGTAATGAGTTACGTGGTGCACAGCATACCTTTGCAAAGCTCTCCGAGAGCTCTATGCCGGGGGAAGCTAGCTTGCTCACTGTGCCCTTTTTGGAGCCCAAAATCAAATGTTTTCATCAGTTTCGGGCCACTTTTCTTCTTTCGCTATGTTTTTCTATCCCGGATCGTACGCCGTGAGCTGTTAAAAGGACGACAACCTTACTCGCGGGACATTAGATGGGCCTACAACGCGTCGATATCACGTCTTGCGAGGATGCTATATTGTTTAAGCAGATGGGTTGTCGTTAAGCCCATTGGGCCTTCTGAATGGACCATCTATCTAGGCTGGGACTGTGAACCGTTAACACATAAATGAATTGTGCCCTCAAAATGACGGGTGCGATCATACCAGCACTAATGCACCGGATCCCATAAGAACTCTGAAATTAAGCATGCATGGGCGAGAGTAGTACTAGGATGGGTGACTCTCTTGGAAGTCCTCGTGTTGCATCCCCCTTTAAATTTTTTTTTTCTCCGGTTAGGGTTGCCAAGATACTTTATCCACCATATTTCTATTATCGAATCCCATGGCACCTTGGGCAAGACAACTTCGCTTCACGTGGAGCTGGGCCAGCAAACCGAGGTCGTAAGCTTATGACCAGGTCTTCGTCGCTCCGGTGCCCATAACTTTTTATCCGTAAGGAGTTGTGCGGTGCACAACATACCGTTGCAAAGCTCTCCGAGCGCTCTACAATGGGGGAAGCTTGCTCGCGCGCTGCGCCCCTTTTTGAAGCCCAAAATCGAACATTTCCATCAGTTTCGGGCAACTTTTCTTCTTTTGCTCTGTTTTTCTGTCTCGGATCGTACGTCGTGAGCTGTTAAATGGACGACAACCTTACTCGCGGGACATTAGAGGGCCCTACAAAGCGTCGATATCTCGTCTTGCGAGGATGCTGGGTTGTTGAAGCGGATGGGTTGTCGTTAAGCCCATTGGGCCTTCTAAATGGGCCATCTCTCTGGGTTGGGACTGTGAATCGTTAACACATTTAGGAATTGTGCCATCAACATGACGGGTTCGATCATACAAGCACTAATGCACCGGATCCTATCAGAACGCCAAAGTTAAGCGTGCTTGGGCGAGAGTAGTACTAGAATGGGTGACCCCCTAGGAAGTCCTCGTGTTGCACCCCCCTTTTCAATTTTTTTTCCTTCGGTTGGGGTTGCCAAGATACTGTATCCACCACAATTCTATTATCGAATCCCACGGCACCTTGGGCAAGTCAACTTTGTTTCACGTTCATGCTGTGCCCGCAAACCGAGGGCGTAGGGCTTATGACCAGGTCTCCAACGCTCCGGTGACCAAAACTTTTGATCCGTCAGGACTTACGCGTGTACAGCATACCGTTACAAAGCTCTCTGGGAGCTCTACGACGGGGGCAGCTAGCTTGCTCGCTTTGCCCGTCTTTGGAGCCCAAAATGTAACGTTTTTATCAGTTTCGGGCCACTTTTCTTGTTTTGCTCTGGTTTTTAGCCCCGGATCGTACGTCATGAGCTGTTAAAAGGATGACAACCGTACTCCAGGGACATTAGAGGGCCCTACAACGTGTTGATATCTCGTCTTGCCAGGATGCTACGTTGTTGAGGCAGCTGGTTTGTCGTTAAGCCCATTGGCCCTTTTGAATGGGGCATCTCTCTAGTCTGGGGCTGTGAACCATTAATACATAAATGAATTGTGCCCTATACATGACGGGTGCGATCATACCAGTACTAATGCACCGGATCCCATAAGAACTCGGAACTTAAGCGTGCTTGGGCGAGAGTAGCACTAGGATGGGTGACCCCCTGGGAAGTCTTCGTGTTGCACCCCCCTTTTTAATTTTTTTTTGCTGCAGTTAGGGTTGCCATGATACTTTATCCTCCATATTTCTATTATCGAATCCCACGGCACCTTGGGCAAGACAAGTTCGCTTCACGTGGAGGCTTGGCACGGAAACTGATGGCGTAGGGCTTATGACCAGGTCTCCATCGCTCCGGTGCCCATAACTTTTGATCCGTAAGGTGTTACGCGGCGCACAACATACCGTTGCAAAGCTCTCCGAGAGCTCTACGATGGGGGTAGCCAGCTTGCTCGCTTTGCCCATTTTTGGAGCTCAAAATCAGACGTTTTCATCAGTTTCGGGCCACTTGTCTTCTTTAGCTTTGTTTTTCCGTCCCGAATCGTACGTCGTAAGCTTTTAAAATGACGACAACCTTACTCGTGGGACATTAGAAGGCCCTACAACGCGTCGATATCACGTCTTGTGAGGATGCTGCGTTGTTGAAGCGGATGGGTTGTCGTTAAGCCCATTGGGCCTTTTGAACGGGCCAACTCTCTAAGCTGGATTGTGAACCGTCAACACATAAAGGAATTGTGCCCTCAACATGACGGGTGCGATCTTACCAGCAGTAATGCACCGGATCCAAAGACCTCTAAAGTTAAGCGTGCTTGGGCAAGAGTAGTACTAAGATTGATGACCCCCTGGGAAGTCTTCGTGTTGCACCCCCCTTTTCAATTTTTTTTGTTCCGGTTAGGGTTGCCACTTTTCTTCTTTGGCACTGTTTTTCTGTCTCGGATCGTACGTCATGAGCTGTTAAAAGGACGACAACCTTACTCGTGGGACATTAGAGGGCCCTACAATGCATCGATATCACGTCTTGCCAGGATGCTGTGTTGTTGAAGCAGCTGGTTTGTCATTAAGCCCATTGGGCCTTTTGAATGGCCCATCTCTCTAGGCTGGGACTGTGAACCATTAACAAATAAATGAATTGTGCCCTCTACATGACAGGTGCGATCATACCAGCACTAATGCACCGGATCCCATAAGAACTCGAAACTTAAGCGTGCTTGGGCGAGAGTAGCATTAGGATGGGTGACCCCCTGGGAAGTCTTTGTGTTGCACCCCCCTTTTAAATTTTTTTTGCTCCGGTTAGGGTTGCCATAATACTTTATCCACCACATTTCTATTATCGAATCCCACGGCACCTTGAGCAAGACAACTTCGCTTCACTAGGATGCTGGGCCAACAAACCGAGGACGTAGGGCTTGTGACCATGTCTCCATCGCTACGGTGCCCATAACTTTTGATCCGTAAGGAGTTACGCAGCGCACCGGATACCGTTGCAAAGTTCTCTAAGAACTCTACAATGGAGGCAGCTAGCTTGCTCGCTGTGCCCTTTTTGGAGCCCAAAATTGAACGTTTTCATCAGTTTCGGGCCACTTTTCATCTTTAGCTCTGTTTTTCCGTCCTGGATCGTACGTCGTGAGCTGTTAAAAGGACGACCACCTTACTCTCGAGACATTAGAGGGCCCTACAATGCATCGATATCATGTCTTGCGAGAATTCTGCATTGTTGAAGCGGATGGGTTGTCGTTAAGCCCATTGGGCCTTTTGAATGGGCCATCTCTCTAGGCTGGGACTGTGAACCGTTAACACATAAAGGAATTGTGCCCTCAACATGATGGGTACGATCATACCAACACTAATGCAACGGATCCCATAAGAACTCTGAAGTTAAGCGTGCTTGGGTGAGAGTAGTACTAGGATGGGTGACCCCCTGGGAAGTCCTCATGTTGCACCCCCCTTTTCAATTTTTTTTCCTCCGGTTATGGTTGCCAAGATACTTTATCCACCACATTTCTATTATCAAATCCCACGGCACCTTGGGCAAGACAACTTCACTTCACGTGGAGGCTGGGCCAACAAACTGAGGGTATAGGACTTGTGACCAGGTCTCCGTCGCTCTGGTGCCCATACCTTTTTATCTACAAGGAGTTACGTGGCGCACAACATACTATCGTAAAGCTCTCCGGGAGCTCTACGACGGGGGCAGCTAGCTTGCTCGCTTTGCCCTTTTTGGAGCCATAAATCGAACGTTTTCATCAGTTTCGGGCAACTTTTCTTCTTGTGCAATGTTTTTCCGTCCTGGATCGTAAGTCGTGAGCTGTTAAAAGGACGACAACCTTATTCGCGGGACATTAGAGGGCCCTACAACGCGTCGATATCACGTCATGCGCGATGCTGCATTGTTGAAGCGAATGGGTTGTCGTTAAGCCCATTGGGCCTTCTGAATGGCCATCTCTCTAGGCTGGGACTGTGAACCGTTAACACATAAAGGAATTGTGCCCTCAACATGACGGGTGCGATCGTACTAGCACTAATGCACCGGATCCCATCAGAACACTGAAATTAGGCGTGCTTGGGCGAGAGTAGTACTAGGATGGGTGACCCACTAGGAAGTTCTCGTGTTACACCTCCCTTTTCAATTTTTTTTTGCTCCGGTTAGGGTTGCCAGGATACTTTATCCGCCATATTTCTATTATCGAATCCCATGGCACCTTGGGCAAGACAGCTTCACTTCACGTGGAGGTTGGGCCAGTAAACCGAGGGCGTAGGGCTTGTGACCTGGTATCCGTCGCTCCGGTGCCCATAACTTTTGATCCGTAAGGAGTTATGTGGTGCATAACATACCGTTGCAAAGCTCTCCGAGAGCTCTACAATGGGGGCAGCTAACTTGCTCGCTGTGCCCTTTTTGGAGCCCAAAATCGTACCTTTTCATCAGTTTCGGGCCACTTATCTTCTTTTGCTGTGTTTTTCCGTCCCGGATCGTACGTCGTGAGCTGTTAAAAGGACGACAACCTTACTCGCGGGACATTAGAGGGCGCTACAACGCGTCGATATCACGTCTTGCGAGGATGCTACGTTGTTGAAGCAGATGGGTTGTCGTTAAGCCCATTGGGCCTTTTGAATGGGCCATCTCTCCTGGCTGGGACTGTGAGCCGTTAACACATAAAGGAATTCTGCCCTCAACATAACGGGTACGAACATACTAGCACTAATGCAATGGATCCCATCAGAACTCTGAATTTAAGCGTGCTTGGGCGAGAGTAGTACTAGGATGGGTGACCCCCTGGGAAGTCCTCATGTTTTACCGCTTTTCAATTCTTTTTGCTCCAGTTAGTGTTGCCAAGATACTTTATCCACCCCATTTCTATTATCGAATCCCACGGCACCTTGGGCAAGACAGCTTCGCTTCATGTGGAGGCTGGGCCAGCAAACCGAGGGCGTAGGGCTTGTGACCAGGTCTCCGTCGCTCCAGTGCCCATAACTTTTGATCCGTAAGGAGTTACGTGGCCCACAGCATACCGTTGCAAAGCTCTCCGAGAGCTCTACGACGGGGGAAGCTAGCTTGCTTGCTGTGCCTTTTTTAGAGCCCAAAATCAAACATTTTCATCAGTTTCGGGCCACTTTTCTTCTTTTGCTATGTTTTTCCGTCACGGATCGTACGTCGTGTGCTGTTAAAAGGACGACAACCTTACTCGCGGGACATTAGAGGGCCCTCCAACGCGTCGATATGACGTGTTGCGAGCATGCTGCGTTGTTGAAGCAGTTGGTTTGTCGTTAAGCCCATTGGGCCTTTTGAATGGGCCATCTCTCTAGGCTGCGACTGTGAACCCTTAACACATAAAGGAATTGTGCCCTCAACATGACGGGTGCGATCATACCATCACTAATGCACCGGATCCCATCAGAACTCCGAAGTTAAGCGTGCTTGGGTGAGAGTAGTACTAGGATGGGTGACCCCTTGGGAAGTCCTTGTGTTGCACCCCACTTTTCAATTTTTTTTGCTCTAGTTAGGGTTGCCAAGATACTTTATCCGCCACATTTCTATTATCGAATCCCACGATACCTTGGGCAAGACAGCTTCGCTTCACGTAGAGGCTGGGCCAGCAAACCGAGGGCGTAGGTCTTGTCACCAGGTCTCCATCGTACCGGTGCCGATAACTTTTGATTAGTAAGGTGTTACGCGGCGCACAACATTCCATTGCAAAGCTCTTCGAGTGCCCTGCGACGGGCGTAGCCAGCTTGCTCGCTTTGCCTATTTTTGGAGCCAAAAATCGAACGTTTTCATCAGTTTCGGGCCACTTTTCTTCTTTAAATCTATTTTTCTGTCCTACAACAGGTGTAGGGCTTGTGATCAAGTCTCCATCGCTCCGGTGCCCATAACTTTTGATCCGTAAGGAGTTACGCGGCACACAGCGTACCGTTGCAAAGCTCTCCGAGAGCTCTACGAGAAGGGCAGCTAGCTTGCTCATTGTGCCCTTTTTGGAGACCAAAATTGAACGTTTTCATCAGTTTTGGGCCACATTTCTTCTTTTGCTACATTTTTCGGTCCTGAATCATACGTCGTGAGCTGTTAAAAGGACGACAACCTTACACGCGGGACAATAGAGGGCCCTACAATGCGTTGATATCACGTCTTGCGAGATGCTATGTTGTTGAAGCGGATAGGTTGTCGTTAAGCCCATTGGGCCTTCTGAATGGGCCATCTCTCTAGGCTGGGACTGTGAACCGTTAACACATAAAGGAATTGTGCCCTCAACATGACGGGTGCGATCATTCCAGCACTAATACACCGGATCCCATTAGAACTCTGAAGTTAAGCGTGCTTGGGCGAAAGTAGTACTAGGATGGGTGACCCCCTGGGAAGTCCTTGTGTTGCACCCCACTTTTCAATTATTTTTGCTCCGGTTGGGGTTGCCAAGATACTTTATCCGCCACATTTCTATTATCGAATCCCACGGTACCTTGGGCAAGACAGCTTCGCTTCACGTGGAGGCTAGGCCAGCCAACCGAGGGCTTAGGGCTTGTGACCAGGTCTCCGTCGCTCCGGTGCCCATAACTTTTGATCCGTAAGGAGTTACGCGACGCACAACATACCGTTGTAAAGCTCTCCGAGAGCTCTACGACGGTAGCGGCTAGCTTGCTCGCTTTTCCCTTTTTGGAGTCCAAAATCGAACGTTTTCATCAGTTTCGGGCCACTTTTCTTCTTGTGCTATGTTTTTCCATCCCGGATCGTACGTCGTGTGCAGTTAAAAGGACGACAACCTTACTCACGGGACATTAGAGGGCCCTACAACGCGTCGATATCACGTCTTGGGAGATGCTGCATTGTTGAAGCGGATGGGTTGTCGTTAAGCCCATTGGGCCTTCTGAATGGGCCATCTCTCTAAGCTGGGACTGTGAACCGTTAACACTTAAAGTAGTTGAGGGGCTGGGACTGTGAACCACTAACACATAAAGGAATTGTGCTCTCAACATGATGGGTGCGATCATAGCAGCACAAATGCACCGGATCCCATTAGAACTCTAAAGTTAAGCGTGCTTGGGCGAGAGTAGTACTAGGATGGGTGACCCCCTGGGAAGTCCTCGTGTTTTACCCCCCTTGTCAATTTTTTTTGCTCTGGTTAGGAGTGCCAAGATACTTTATCCACAAAATTTCTATTCTCGAATCCCACGGCACCTGGGACAAGACAACTTCGCTTCACGTGGAGGCTGGGCAAGCAAACCGAGGGCGTAGGGCAAGTGACTAGGTCTCCGTCGCTCCAATGCCCATAACTTTTGATCCGTAAGGAGTTACGGGGTGCACAGCATACCATTGCAAAGCTCTACGAGAGCTCTACGACGGGGGTAGCGAGTTTGCTCGCTGTGCACTTTTTGGAGCCCAAAATCGAACATTTTAATTAGTTTCGGGCCATTTTTCTTCTTTTGCAATGTTTTTCTGTCTCGGATCATATGTCGTGAGCTATTAAAAGGATGACAACCATACTCGCGGGACATTATAGGGCGCTACAACGTGTCGATATCACGTCTTGCGAGGATGCTGCGTTGTTGAAGCGGATAAGTTATCGTTAAGCCCATTGGGCCTTCTGAATGGGCCATCTCTCTAGGCTGGGATTGTGAACCGTTAACACATAAAGGAATTGTGTCCTCAACATGACGGGTGCGATCATACCAGCACTAATGCACCGGATCCCATCTGAACTCCGAAATTAAGAGTACTTGGGCTAGAGTAGTACTAGGATGGGTGACTCTCTGGGAAGTCCTCGTGTTGCACCCCCCTTTTAAATTTTTTTTGCTCCGGCTAGGGTTGTCAAGATACTTTATCCACCATATTTCTATTATCGAATCCCACGGTACCTTGGGCAAGACAACTTCGCTTCACGTGGAGGTTGGGCCAGCAAACCGAGGGCGTAAGGCTTGTGACTAGGTCTCCGTCGCTCCAGAACCCATAACTTTTGATCCGTAAGGACTTATGCGGCGCACATCATACCGTTGCAAAGCTCTCCGAGAGCTCTACAACGGGGGCAGCTAGCTTGCTCGATGTTCCCTTTTTGGAGACCAAAATCGAACTTTTTTATCAGTTTCAGGCCACTTTTCTTCTTTTACTATGTTTTTCCGTCTCAGATCGTACGTTGTGAGCTCTTAAAAGGATGACAACCTTACTCGCGGGACATTAGCGGGCCCTACAACGTGTCGATATCACATCTTGCTAGGATGCTGTGTTGTTGAAGCAGTTGGTTTGTCATTAAACCCATTGGGCCTTTTGAATGGGCCATCTCTCTAGGCTGGGACTGTGAACCGTTAACACATAAAGGAATTTTGAACTCAACATGATGGGTGCGATCATACCAGCACCAATGCACCGGATCCCATAAGAACTCTGAACTTAAGAGTGCTTGGGCGAGAGTAGTACTTGGATGGGTGACCCCTTGGGAAGTCCTCGTGTTGCACCCCCATTTTAAATTTATTTTGCTCCGGTCAAGGTTACCAAGATAATTTATCCACCACATTTCTATTATCGAATCCCACGGCACCTTGGGCAAGACAGTTTTGCTTCACGTGGAGGCTGGGCCAGCAAACCGAGGGCATAGGGCTTGTCACCAGGTCTCCATCGCTCCGGTGCCCATAACTTTTGATCCGTAAGGTGTTATGCGGCGCACAACATACCATTGCAAATCTCTCCGAGTGCTCTGCGACGGGGGTAGCCAGGTTGCTCGCTGTGCCCCTTTTTGGAGCCCAAAATCGAACGTTTTCATCAGTTTCAGTCCACTTTTCTTCTTTAGCTCTATTTTTCCGTCCCGGATCGTACGTCGTGGACTGTTAAAATAATGATAACCATACTCGCCGGACATTAGAGGCCCCTACAACGTGTCGATATCACGTCTTGCGAGGATGTTGCGTTGTTGAAGCAGATGGGTTGTCGTTAAGCCCATTGGGCCTTTTGAATGGGCCATCTCTCTAGGCTGGGAGTATGAACCGTTAACACATAAAGGAATTGTGCCCTCAACATGAAGGGTGCGATCATACCAGCACTAATGCACCAGATCAAAAGAACTCTGAAGTTAAGCGTGCTTGGGCAAGAGTAGTACTAAGATGGGTGACCCCCTGGGAAGTCCTCGTGTTGCACCCCCATTTTCAATTTTTTTTTCTTCGGTTATGGTTGCCAAGATAATTTGTCATGCCCCAACCCGGCCTATAAGGTTAGACTAGGGTGTGAACTAAACATTCAGGTAATATCACACACTTAACTGTTTATAAAGATTTAACACTTAACGTTTTGGCCTAAACTCCAAAATTTTTCAAAAAACCGGCAGCATAATGGCTGTAATTGGGCTCTTTGGTTTGACCTAATTCTCTAAACGCCTCAATTATTCCAATCATTAATCCAATTCCATTAGGGACTCCTATTTGTCACCAACCGATTTGCCTACTAGTTTATCTTGAAAGTCTCGTTTGGCTAATAAGCCTAACATGATAACTATGTCCTATTTATTTGTCAATCTCCTATCATACAAGTACCTATTATCCTTTAGTTTGCAAATGAGCACCTCGGTGAAATTAGATAGAGTTAACTTAGTTGATTGTTCATCTAGTGGTTTGATTGCCTACGACAACTACTAATCAAGAAAACGAAAGCAAACAACCAAATAAAAGTTCGTCTGGTTATAGATAGTACAATCCTAGAATTAGACCCAAATTACAACGGGGTCATTTACATAAATAAAATGAACATTTTGCAATCAAATACAATATCCATATAGCAACCCCTTTCAGGAAAAGCACAAAAGCATGTAGTCACTCCCAGGAATCAGCAACAAGCACATTTTCTTCGGGTACTTGTTCCAAATCTGCTGCACCTGTGACAAAAAAGAGGGTGAGTCCTTATGAACTCAGCGAGGGGGAACGAGAAATAGGTTTTGAAACTCATTTTCCGGTTCAACTTATGAAAATCGTTTTGCAAACATGAATATAGCAGTAAGATAAGTACATGAACAAAAATACCAGTCTTTCCTCCCTGAGGTTCTCTAGGAACCAAGCGAGAGTACTTATACACATAGTAAAAAGGATACAGTGAGCTTTTGCTCTCAGGTCAGTTCCAGAATTAGTTGTTGCGGCCAACTTCAAATCATCCCCCAAACACGCCAGGTGGGTGTACTCCGGAAGTACCCCAAAATCCTACGACCCAACTCTCCGAGGAAGTCTAGCCCCCAAGCGAGAGAGGGAATGGGACCATGGTAGTCACGGGTACACCGGCAAGCCCGACGCCGCCCGGTGTGCGTGATCGCTACCATGCCAACAGGAAAGGTTGCAACCTTGTATGCAATGCACATTTATGACAGGTAATATATCACAGTAGGAGGACAACAAAGTAGGTTGCCTCCGGACAGTCATAAAATTGTACATTGACAGGTAAACAAGCAGGGCACGATAAGACAGGAAATTTCACTTGAAGACATATAGAGTTATATGAAAATTAAACAGGCAACCATGTAACACATGTAAAATAGGTCATACAACTCATTACGAAGTCCACGTGATCAAGTGATAAGATTATTCAACATGCAATGACATCAATCATGGGTTCGGGTGCAAGAAAAGCTTATTTGTCAACATGCAATGGTCAAAATCACATTTGAAGTTATAAGACATTAACGGGCAGCCCACTCAGCATATAATTCCCATACAATATCCAATTGATCAATACTTAGCAAAACTACCTAGTCATTAGGGTTTCCATTTCATGTATATTCGTGCAATTTGGGCCTCAACCCAATTCAAGGTCAATCTCAAACCATGCATCATTTAATTCAACATCCTCAAACATTCAAAACAGTCCACACAACATCCCGTAGCTACAATCCCAAGCATCTAATTCAACAAGAGGAGTCACAACAATATTTCCAAGCACAACATTAAGTGAAACCCTACTGCAATAGGATGTCTTCTCACAATAAATTGGATAAGCAAACAATCTCCAAATTCAGTGAATAAGATGTCAAATTAAAGCTTAAGAAGTTCACTAAAATCAGAAACAAACCTTACATCAATTTGATTTCGGGATCATTAGATATAGCCGAAACAGTGGAATAGCACAAAACTGTCCAGATTTGCATACTTTTCAGAAATTGACGTTTTGAGGTCCTTAAGGTCAGTTTTAGCCTTGGTCCATTTCTGACAAAATTGTCCAGAACCGAAAATCTAGCAGCACACCAAATTTCATGCATTTTGGGCATCATTTACTAAGTCAAATATGATTCGTTCCACAAGGTCAGTGCATCTGCCAAAACCTGCTTCATTTTTCCAGATTTCCAGATTTGGACACATTTTAAAGATTTGCCATTTTGAGGACCTTAGACTCAAAATTAGCTTCGGTATATTTCTGGGAAACATGTTCAAAACTGTCAAAACTAGTCATTTACCAATTTTGAAGCATTTTAAACATCATTTTTCTAGTTAAACTTACCTCGAACAGACTGGTCAGAGAGCTGTCAACAATTTCGACTTCACCTAGCATCATTTTCAAGCCAAGATCTTACCGTGCATGGCTGTTTAAGCTTATGAACGACCATATAGCTCAAGTACAGAAGAAAATACACACATTTATGAGCATGCATGTGAATTTTTGAAGAGTTTTCAAAAGGTTTTAACCCTCACCTTTGCAATCAACCCAAAAAATGCTCAAAACCTTGTTGAAGCTCAAATCTCTTCTTCTTCTTGCTTAGCTGAGATTCCAACTAGCTTTTCTCTATTTTTCCTAGCTTAGTGATCAATCTCTTAGCACATGCATGAGGTTAGAACAAGAAGAAAAGAAATGGAAGCTTAAAAACTCACCATGGACGAAAATGGTGACTCAAAATGCTTGCATGTGTGTTTCTTGCATCCTAGCTTGCTTGGGTGAGTTTCTTTGCTTGTGGTTTGTCTTGATGCACCATATGATGATGAAGATGAGCTAAGAGGTGGAGAGAACTCAGCCAAAACCGAAATGGAGAGAGAGAATGAGAGGGAGAGAGAGAAAATGTGAGGAAAGTGAGAGAAATGAGAGAAAAATGAGGCTTTTGCAAAAGTTGATGCATATGTTGGCCTTGGGCATGCAAAAATTCAGATTTGTGTCATCTTTTGAATTGTTTTAACATGTGTGTAAGAGAATGTTGGGTATTTAAGGATTTTAGGTAGAATAGAATATAGGATATGTTTAGAGGTTTGTGAGATTTTGTCTTGTAGTGAGTTTAAAATATAATATTTAGGTGTTAGTGGATTTTCTAGAGATTTGAATTAGGATTATAATAATAGTTAGTGGTGTTTGTAGGATTATTTTATAGTCTAGTGCTTTGTGTAGGATTCTTTATTGATTAGCGTGCGGGCACGCTTTCCTAAGTCTAGGGCACGCACTACGAGACACACACAGAAATCAATATAGGGCACGAATCACGAGGTAGACACGAACTACGAGGTAAGACACAGACTTCAAGACTAATGCACACAATCCTAGGTGAATGCACGTAAATCAATGCAAGGCACGCAATTCAATGTAATGCACGAAAATCGAGGTACGACTTTTAAACCTAGGTTAAGGTATGCAGTTCAAGGTTAGGGCACACGAAACGAGGTAACGCACGTACATCGAGGTCAAGGCACGTATTTCTAGGTACCGCAGTGAGTCAGGGATTAGGGCACACTATTCTAGGTCAAGGCACGTATGACGAGGTATGCACGAAAACTAAGATAGGATACGTAATCCATGCTCGGTCATATAATTAGGGGTCTATGGCACGCAAATCAAGATGACACACGTTATTCAGTGTCGGGCCTCACATCCTCCCCTCCTTAAAAGAATTTCGTCCCGAAATTCATTCTTGCCTATTGAGGTCATTTAGACAGATTCTGACCCTTGTTATTCTTCCTACTCCGGTTCGTCCCGTGTTTGGTGATCTCTTACCACAACCAATTCACTTCCTATGTTTCTCCAATCATTTAGTTCGATGTGACCTCTATATTTACAGTTCTTTCCTTTGAACGACTCTATTCTCCATTTGATCTTAAGGTCAAGTTCATTAACTAAGGTTAGAGTCTTCAAACATAGTCATCAAAGTTGCATCGGTATTCTAACAATAGAACTGTAACTCCAAAATCATGACTCATGTTGTGTCAATCTCGCATTCATACCTCAAAAGGAATATCACAATAATTCTATGATCCTAGGGTGACATACGCTAATTTCAAGATGATAGATCTATATCAGATTTACATATCCTATCCACTAGCTTCAAAACTGTTATCACATAGGTCATACACAAGTTACGGATCATTTCCACGATACGACTCTATTTTCAAGAGGAACTTACCAACAACTAATCTATCTTAAGTCGTCATCTATCGGTAGTATCATAGTTCTTATCTTGAAGGTACATTGGATTAGTAAATCTTCTAATGACTAGTCTCTCGATTACAGGCTCCTATTCACTAATCTCCTTTCCCAGCTTCGTTAACCTTCATGCCCGTAATCAAGGAGAAAGACTGTTGAGGTTCATAAAACTCAAACTCTAAGGTTTATTAAGTACCACCAACAAATTGCCATTGAAATTGCATGAGTAACTAATCATGTTGCACTCATTCAACTCTTACAAGTAAATTTCATCAGCTTATGATCCACAATCTACCTTCTTATTCAAATCTCTATTTTCGCGGCACGGGGCTTCAGAATTTTCTTTTAATCTTATCCAAAACTCCTAAGATGAATAGTTTCAACCTCAAATAAATTCCACTCACCTCAATCCAAGGTTACATCATATTTAAGAAGACAATGGTCCTACTCACTTAGCGACCTAGTCATTCTTTCGAACACTTAAGCCCGCCAATATATCTTCAACATTAATGTTACTAAGCTGGGTTCATAGCTATGTAAGTGATATCAATTCTCTACTAGGTTACCTGCTGTACAACAATAATCCTAGGACTATAAATGGGTACCGAAATGATCTAGCTCATAAGACACTTACCATACTAATCCAAGTAGCTCGTTACACAAAATAACTTCAAGGCCGTATCAACATAAGGATTATAACCACAATATAATCTAATAGAACTTCAAAAGTAATCAACCACTTATTTAACTATTACTACAAGATTCACCCCTCTTATTCAACGACCACAATTTGAAGTCTACCGATCGCTAGTTTCTAGATGTGAAACGGTGCACATAGATACAGTGGTCTAACAATAGTCTCTTGGGTCATTATGACTCTAATTCATCTCTATCTTAACTCTATGAAATCTTACTCTTCTCATTTACATTTTCAACTAGCTAAGAGCGTCAAGACTCATCGACCTTAGGTTCTAGGGTTCACCATGAATCATCATGGCTAATTACTATTAGCCATTTAGGATTACTAATCATATCCTAACGACTCCACTTTGCAACCAGATGCTTAATATCATTTCGATGGTTTATATAATAGGTCCATCGGTATTACTTAGGGATATATGCTTCCTAATATCCTCTAGGGTATCCAAATAACGAGAGCATAGAATGACTTACTTGCGTATTCACAGCTAAGTTCGAGGGACACCGAACTAATACCGTGTTTCCTAATATCATAAATATCCAACTTAGGACCTTTAGCAACGTTAGTCATTTAATGCATAATTCAATTCCTTAAACTTCTATCCGACCTAACATTTTAGGTGTAGTTTTCCAAACACGAGTTCTAGCTACGTGAATTCCTTGATTCCAACATTCCTATACCTTGTTATACTAAAGAATCATCAACCTTGTTAAACTCAGTCTCCAGAGTTACCTACATGTCTTGAGGTTATCCATTGTTAAGTTACTTAAACACATTATTCACGCCTTAATAATCTAACCCCTATCGTCCATTTCCACGAGTTCATCTCTTAATTTCTAGGTCACAATTTTACCATTGAGTGAACTTGAAACTCGTTAATATACACCTTATTAGGTTCAACGATGCTTAATTCTAATCAAGTAAGGATTCAATCATATAATTAGTCTATTATACCATTTTAAGATATAAGAATTTGATTCAAAAGAAACTCCTAAGTCAAACTTCCACTATAAGCATGTGAACATATATATATACTACTCCACATCTCCAATAGTATATTCTTATATCTAAGGAAAGTTGTATGTCCTTAACATTTATTCTTGAACCACAATCAGAAGAACGGTTTGACAGAATTAAGAACTTTATAGCTATAAAATTGATAACTTAATCACATGCATGTGTATTCCAAAGATAAAGAGATAATTTTACCTCAACAATTATACATGTGCTACGCATTTTATATATATGCATATCCAATAAGATATATGATCCATCGAGTACCTGTGAAGACGCGAGAAATCTCTAACCGAGCCTTTTCATTCGTCCTGCACAAATTCACTTCCCTGAAAGCCCTAATCCTAACTATCTATGTGTATAAACAGTCATTCATGGTTATATAACATGCACATGTATCAAGGAAGGAATATAAAAGCATGCATGCATTATTGAGGACACTAACGTGTCAGTGTGCATGACACATATTACATATAGTCCACAAAGGCACATAGTATTCAATTCTCAAAGCAATTAAAGCACATTAGCACACATTAACACATATAAACAAGACATCATAATTACCTTAGGCTTCTACCCATGGTCCGAGAGTTGAACCCGACTAACGCCTAGTTACTAAACTAAGCTCTGATACCATTCTACTCTAAGGTGTCACGCCCCAACCCGGCCTATAAGGTTAGACTAGGGTGTGAACTAAACATTCAGGTAATATCACACATTTAACTGTTTATAAAGATTTAACACTTAACGTTTTGGCCTAAACTCCAAAATTTTCCAAAAAACCGACAGCATAATGGCTGTAATTGGGATCTTTGGTTTGACCTAATTCTCTAAACGCCTCAATTATTCCAATCATTATTCCAATTCCATTAGGGACTCCTATTTGTCACTAACCGATTTGCCTACTAGTTTATCTTGAAAGTCTCGTTTGGCTAATAAGCCTAACATGATAACTATGTCCTATTTATTTGTCAATCTCCTATCATACAAGTACCTATTATCCTTTAGTTTGCAAATGAGCACCTAAGTGAAATTAGATAGAATTAACTTAGTTGATTGTTCATCTAGTGGTTTGACTGCCTATGACAACTACTAATCAAGAAAATGAAAACAAACAACCAAATAAAAGTTCATCCGGTTATAGATAGTACAATCCCAGAATTAGACCCAAATTACAACGGGGTCATTTACATAAATAAAATGAACATTTTGCAATCAAACACAATATCCATATAGCAACCCCTTTCAGGCAAAGCACAAAAGCACGTAGTCAATCCCAGGAATCATCAACTAGCACATTTTCTTTGGGTACTTGTTCCAAATTTGCTGCACCTGTGACAAAAAAGAGGGTGAGTCCTTATGAACTCAGCGAGGGGGAACGAGAAATAGGTTTTGAAACTCATTTTCCGGTTCAACTTATGAAAATCCTTTTGCAAACATGAATATAGCAGTAAGATAAGTACAGGAACAAAAATACCAGTCTTTCCTCCCCGAGGTTCTCTAGGAACCAAGCGAGAGTACTTATACACATAGTAGAAAGGATACAGTGAGCTTTTGCTCTCAGATCAGTTCCAGAATAAGTTGTTGCGGCCGACTTCAAATCATCCCCCAAACACGCCAGGTGGGTGTACTTCGGATGTACCCCAAAATCCTACGACCCAACTCTCCGAGGAAGTCTAGCCCCCAAGCGAGAGAGGGAATGGGACCATGGTAGTCACGGGTGCACCGGCAAACCCAACGCCGCCCGGTGTGCATGATTGCTACCATGCCAACAGGAAAGGTTGCAACCTTGTATGCAATGCACATTTATGATAGGTAATATATCACAGTAGGAGGACAACAAAGTAGGTTGCCTCCGGACAGTCATAAGATTGCACATTGACAAGTAAACAAGCAGGGCACGATAAGACAAGAAATTTCACTTGAAGGCATATAGAGTTATATGAAAATTAAATGGGCAGCCATGTAACACATGTAAAACGGGCCATATAACTCATTAAGAAGTCCACGTGATCAAGTGCTAAGATTATTCAACATACAATGACATCAATCATGGGTTCGGGTGCAAGAAAAACTTATTTGTCAACATGCAATGGTCAAAATCACATTTGAAGTTATAAGACATTAACGGGCAGCCCACTAAGTATATAATTCCCACACAATATCCAATTGATCAATACTTAACAAAACTACCAAGTCATTAGGGTTTCCATTTCATGTATATTCGTGCAATTTGGGCCTCAACTCAACTCAAGGTCAATCTCAAACCATGCATCATTTAATTCAACATCCTCAAACATTCAAAACAGTCCACACAACATCCCGTAGCTACAATCCCAAGCATCTAATTCAACAAGAGGAGTCACAACAATATTTCCAAGCACAACATTAAGTGAAACCCTTACTGCAATAGGCTGTCTTCTCACAATCAATCGGGTAAGCAAAAAATCTCCAAATTCAGTGAATAAGATGTAAAATTAAAGCTTAAGAAGTTAACTAAAATCAAAAACAAACCTTGCATCAATTGGAGTTCAGAATCATTAGTTATAGCCGAAACAGTGGAATAGCACAAAACTATCCAGATTTGCATACTTTTCAGAAATTGACGTTTTGAGGTCCTTAAGGTCAGTTTTAGCCTTGGTCCATTTCTGACAAAATTGTCCAAAACCGAAAACTATAGTAGTACACCAAATTTCATGCATTTTGGACATCATTTACTAAGTCAAATATGGTTCGTTCCACAAGGTCAGTGCATCTGCCAAAACCTGCTTCATTTTTCCAGATTTCCAGATTTGGTCACATTTTAAAGATTTGCCATTTTGAGGACCTTAGTGTCGAAATTCGCTTCGGCATATTTCTGGGAAAAATGTTCAAAACTGTCCAACCTAGTCACTTACTAATTTTCAAGCATTGTCAACATCATTTTCCTAGCTAAACTTACCTCGAACAGACTGGTCAGAGAGCTGTCAACAATTTCGACTTCACCTAGCATCATTTCCAAGCCAAGATCTTGCCATGCATGGTTGTTTAAGCTTATGAACGACCATATAGCTCAAGTACAGAAGCAAATACACACATTTATGAGCATGCATGTGAATTTTTTGAAGAGTTTTCAAAAGGTTTTAACCCTCACCTTTGCAATCAACCCAAAAAATGCTCAAAACCTTGTTGAAGCTCAAATCTCTTCTTCTTCTTGCTTAGCTGAGATTCCAACTAGCTTTTCTCTATTTTTCCGAGCTTAGTGATCAATCTCTTTGAGCATGCATGAGGTTAGAACAAGAAGAAAAGAAATGGAAGCTTAAAAACTCACCATGGACGAAAATGGTGACTCAAAATGCTTGCATGTGTGTTTCTTGCATCCTAGCTTGCTTGGGTGAGTTTCTTTGCTTGTGGTTTGTCTTGATGCACCATAGGATGATGAAGATGAGCTAAGAGGTGGAGAGAACTCAGCCAAAACCGAAATGGAGAGAGATAATGAGAGGGAGAGAGAGAAAATGTGAGGAAAGTGAGAGAAATGAGAGAAAAATGAGGCTTTTGCAAAAGTTGATGCATATGTTGGCCTTGGGCATGCAAAAATTCAGATTTGTGTCATCTATTGAATTGTTTTAACATGTGTGTAAGAAAATGTTGGGTATTTAGGGATTTTAGGTAGAATAGAATATAGGATATGTTTAGAGGTTTGAGAGATTTTGTCTTGTAGTGAGTTTAAAATATAATATTTAGGTGTTAGTGGATTTTGTAGAGATTTGAATTCGGATTATAATAATAGTTAGTGGTGTTTGTAGGATTATTTTATAGTCTAGTGCTTTGTGTAGGATTCTTTATTGATTAGCGTGCGGGCACGCTTTCCTAAGTCTAGGGCACGCACTACGAGACACACAAAAATCAATATAGGGCACGAATCACGAGGTAGACATGAACTACGAGGTAAGACACAGACTTCAAGACTAATACACGCAATCCTAGGTGAATGCACGTAAACCAATGCAAGGCACATAATTCAATGTAATGCATGCAAATCGAGGTACGACTCTTAAACCTAGGTTAAGGTACGTTGTTCAAGGTTAGGGCACACGATACGAGGTAACGCACGTACATTGAGGTTAGGGCACGTATTTCTAAGTACCACATATGAGTCGGGGATTAGGGCACACTATTCTAGGCCAAGGCACGTATGATGAGGTATGCACAAAAACCAAGACAGGATACATAATCCAAGGTCGGTCATATAATTAGGGGTCTATGGCACGCAAATCAAGGTAACACACGTTATTCGGGGTTGGGCCTCACATACTTTATCCACTACATTTCTATTATCGAATCTCACGGCACCTTGGGCTAGACAACTTCGCTTCACGTGGGGGCTGGGCCCGCAAACCGAGGGCGTAGGGCTTATGACCAGGTCTCCGTCGCTCCGGTGCCAATAACTTTTGATCCGTAAGGAGTTACGTGGCACAAAGCATACCGTTGCAAAGCTCTCTGAGAGCTCTACAACGGGGGCAGCCAGCTTGCTCGCTGTACCCTTTTTGGAGACCAAAATCGAACGTTTTCATCAGTTTTGACACACTTTTCTTCTTTTGCTTTGTTTTTCCTACCCGGATCGTACGTTGTCAGCTGTTAAAAGGACAACAACCTTACTCGCGGGACATTATAGGGCGCTTCAAAGCATCGATATAACGTCTTGCGAGAATGCTGCATTGTTGAAGTGGATGGGTTATCGTTAAGCCCATTGGGCCTTCTGAATGGGCCATCTCTCTATGCTGGGACTGTGAACCGTTAACACATATAGGAATTATGCCCCCAACATGACGGGTGTGATCATACCAGCACTAATGAACCGGATCCCATCAGAAATCCGAAATTAAGCGTGCTTGGCCGAGAGTAGTACTAGGATGGGTGACCCCTTGGGAAGTCCTCTTGTTGCAGCCCCCTTTTCAATTTTTTTTGCTCTGGTTAGGGTTGCCAAGATACTTTATCCACCATATTTCTATTATCAAATCCCACAAAACCTTGGGCAAGACAACTTCGCTTCACATGCAGGCTGGGCCGGCAAACCGAGGGCGTAGGGCTTGTGACAAGGTCTCCGTCGCTTTGGTGCCCATAACTTTTGATCCGTAAGGAGTTATGCGGCGCATAGGATATCGTTGCAAAGCTCTCTGAGAGCTCTACGATGGGTGCAGCTAGCTTGCTCGCTGTTCTCTTTTTGGAGCCCAAAATCAAACGTTTTCATCAGTTTTGGGCCACTTTTCTTCCTTTGCTACCTTTTTCCGTCCCGCATCGTACGTTGTGAGTTGTTCAAAGGACGAGAACCTTACTCACAGGACATTATAGGGCCTTACAATGCGTCGATATCTCATCTTGCGAGGATGCTGTGTTGTTGAAGCGGATGGGTTGTCGTTAAGCCCATTGGGCCTTCTGAATGGGCCATCCCTCTAGGCTGGGACTGTGAACCGTTAACACATAAATGAATTGTGTCATCAACATGACGGGTGTGATCATACTAGCAATAATGCGCCGGATCCCATCAGAACTCCGAAGTTAAGCGTGCTTGGGCGAGAGTAGTACTAGGATGGGTGGCCCCCTGGGAAGTGCTCGAGTTGTACCCCATTTTTCATTTTTTTTTGCTCCGGTTATAGTTTCCAAGATACTTTATCCACCACATTTCTATTATCAAATCCCACAGCACCTTGGGCAAGACAACTTCGCTTCACGTGGAGGCTGGGCCAGCAAACCGAGGGCGTAGGGCTTGTAACCAGGTCTCCGTCGCTCCGGTGCCCATAACTTTTGATCCATAAGGAGTTACGCGGCGCACAGCATACCGTTGCAAAGCTCTCCGAGAGCTCTACGATAGGGGCAGCTAGCTTGCTCGCTGTGCCCTTTTTGGAGCCCAAAATCAAACGTTTTCATTAGTTTTGGGCCACTTTTCTTCTTTTGCTCTATTTTTCCGTCCAGGATCGTACATCGTGAGCTGTTAAAAGGATGACAACCTTACTCGCGGGACATTAGAGGGCCCTACAGTGCGTCAATATCACGTCTTGCCAGGATACTGCGTTGTCGAAGCGGATGGGTTGTCGTTAAGCCCATTGGGCCTTCTGAATGGGCCATCACTCTAGGCTAGGACAGTGAACCGTTAACACATAAAGGACTTGTGCCCGCAACATGACGGGTGTGATCATACCAGCACTAATGCACCGGATCCCATTAGAACTCCGAAATTAAGAGTGGTTGGGCGAGAGTAGTACTAGGATGGGTGACTCTCTGGGAAGTCCTCGTGTTGCACCCCCCTTTTAAATTTTTTTTACTCCGGTTAGGGTTGCCAAGATACTTTATCCACCATATTTCTATTATCGAATCCCACAGCACCTTGGGCAAGACAACTTCGCTTCACGTGGAGGCTGGGCTAGCAAACCGAGGGCGTAGGGCTTGTGACTAGGTCTCCATCGCTCCGGTGCCCATAACTTTTGATCCGTAAGGACTTATGCGGCGCACAGCATACCGTTGCAAAGCTCTCCGAGAGATCTACGATGGGTGCAGCTAGCTTGCTCGCTATTTCCTTTTTGGAGCCCAAAATCGAACGTTTTCATCAGTTTCAGGCCACTTTTCTTCTTTTCCTCTGTTTTTCCTTCCCGGATCGTACGTCGTGAGCTGTTAAAAGGACGACAACCTTACTCGCGGGACATTAGAGGGCCCTACAACGCATTGATATCACGTCTTGCGAGGATGCTGGGTTGTTGAAGGGGATGGGTTGTCGTTAAGCCCCTTGGGCCTTCTGAATGGGCCATCTCTCTAGGCTGGGTCTGTGAACCATTATCACATAAAGTAATTGTACCCTCAACATGACGGGTGCGATCATACCAGCACTAATGCACCGAATCCCATCAGAACTCCGAAATTAAGTGTGCTTGGGCGAGAGTAGTACTAGGATGGGTGACCCCTTGGGAAGTCCTCGTGTTACACCTCATTTTTCAATTTTTTTTGTTCTGGTTAGGGTTGCCAAGATACTTTATCCACCGCATTTCTATTATCGAGTCCCACGGCACCTTGGGCAAGACAGCTTCGCTTCACGTGGAGGCTAGGCCAACAAACTGAGGGCGTATGGCTTATTACCAGGTCTCCGTCGCTCCGGTGCCCATAACTTTTGCTCCGTACGGTGTTACACGGCGCACAGCATACCGTTGCAAAGTTCTCCGAGTGCTCTACGACGGGGGTAGCCAGCTTGCTCGCTATGCCCCTTTTTGGAGCCTAAAATCGAACGTTTTCATCAGTTTCGTGCCATTTTTCTTCTTTCGCTATGTTTTTTCGTCCTGGATCGTACGTTGTGAGCTGTTAAAACGTCGACAACCTTACTCGCGGGACATTAGAGTGCACTGCAACGCGTCGATATCATGTCTTGCGAGGATGCTGCGTTGTTGAAGCAGATGTGTTGTCGTTAAGCCCATTGGGCCTTTTGAATGGACCATTTCTCTAGGCTGGGAGGATGAAGCGTTAACACATAAAAGAATTGTGCCCTCAACATGAAGGGTGCGATCATACCAGCACTAATGCACCGGATCAAAAGACCCTTGAAGTTAAGCGTGCTTGGGCAAGAGTAGTACTAGGATGGGTGACCCCCTGGGAAGCCCTCAAGTTGCACCCCCCTTTTCAATTTTTTTTGCTCCGGTTATAGTTGCCAAGATACTTTATCCACAACATTTCTATTATCGAATTCCACGGTACCTTGGGCAAGACAACTTCGCTTCACGTGGAGACTGTGCTAGCAAACCAAGGGCGTAGTGCTTGTGACCAGGTCTCCGTCGCTCTGGTGCCCATAATTTTTGATCCGTAAGGAGTTACGTGGCGCACAACATACCGTTGCAAAGCTCTCCGAGAGCTCTACAACGGGGGTAGCTAGCTTGCTCGTTGTGCCCTTTTTGGAGCCCAAATCGAACATTTTCATCAGTTTCGTCCCACTTTTCTTCTTTTGCTATGTTTTCCCGTCCCGAAT
This sequence comes from Ehretia macrophylla, assembly GCA_037974665.1. Taxonomy (NCBI): domain Eukaryota; kingdom Viridiplantae; phylum Streptophyta; class Magnoliopsida; order Boraginales; family Ehretiaceae; genus Ehretia; species Ehretia macrophylla. The sequence goes on along the minus strand of CM075770.1, from coordinate 79,844,141 downwards.
CGTACGTCGTGAGCTGTTAAAAGGATGATAACCTTACTCACGGGACATTACAGGGCGCTACAACGCGTCGATATCACGTCTTGCAAGAATGCTACGTTGTTGAAGCCGATGTGTTATCGTTAAGCCCATTGGGCCTTCTAAATAGGCCATCTCTCTAGGCTGGGACTGTGAACCGTTAACACATAAAGTAATTGTGCCCTTAACTTGATGGGTGCGATCATACCAGCACTAATGCATCGGATCCCATTAGAACACCAAAATTAAGCGTGCTTGGCCGAGAGTAGTAGTAGGATGGGTGACTCTCTGTTAAGTCCTCGTGTTGCACCCCCCTTTTAAATTTTGTTTGCTCCGGTTAGGGTTGCCAAGATACTTTATCCACCATATTTCTATTATGAAATCACACAGCACCTTGGGCAAGACAACTTCGCTTTACATGGAGGCTGGGTCCGCAAACCGAGGGCGTAGGACTTGTGACCAGGTCTCCGTCGCTCCGGTGCCCATAACTTTTGATCCGTAAGGAGTTACATGGCGTACAACATACCGTTGGAAAGCACTTCGAGAGCTCTACGACGGGGGCAGCTAGCTTGCTCGCTATACCCTTTTTGGAGACCAAAATCGAACGTTTTAATCAGTTTCGGGCCAATTTTCTTCCTTTGCTACCTTTTTCCATCTCGGATCGTACGTCGTGAGCTGTTAAAAGGATGACAACCTTACTCGCGGGACATTAGAGGGCCATACAACGCGTCGATATCACATCTTGCAAGAATGCTGCGTTGTTGAAGCGGATAGGTTATCGTTAAGCCCATTGGGCCTTTTGAATGGGCCATCTCTCTACACTGGGACTGTGACCTGTTAACACATAAAGGAATTTTTCCCTCAACATGATGAGTGCGATCATACCAGCACTAATGCACCGGATCCCATAAGAACTCCGAAATTAAGAGTGCTTGGGCGAGAGTAGTACTAGGGTGGGTGACTCTTTGGGAAGTCCTTGTGTTGCACCCCGCTTTTCAATTTTTTTTTGCTCCGATTAGGGTTGCCAATATACTTTATCCACCATATTTCTATTATCGAATCCCACGGTACCTTGGGCAAGACAACTTCACTTCACGTGGAGGCTGGGCCAGCAAACCGAGGGCGTAGGGCTTGTGACCAGGTCTCTGTCGCTCCAGTGCCCATAACTTTTGATCCGTAAGGCCTTATGCGGCGCACAGGATACCGTTGGAAAGCTCTCCGAGAGCTCTACGACGGGTGTAGCTAGCTTGCTTGCTGTTCTCTTTTTGGAGCCCAAAATCGAACGTTTTCATCAGTTTCGAGCCACTTTTCTACTTTTGCTTTGTTTTTCCGTCCCGGATCGTACGTCATGAGCTGTTAAAAGAACGACAACCTTGCACGCGGGACATTAGAGGCCCTACAGCGTGTCGATATCACGTCTTTCAAGGATGCTGCATTGTTGAAGCGGTTGGTTTGTCGTTAAGCCCATTGGGCTTTTTGAATGGGCCATCCCTCTAGGCTGGGACTGTGAACCGTTAACACATAAAGGAATTTTGCCCTCAACATGATGGGTGTGATCATACCAGCACTAATACACCGGATCCTATCAGAACTCTGAACTTAAGAGTGCTTGGACGAGAGTAGTACTAGGATTGGTGACCCCCTGGGAAGTCCTCGTGTTGCACCCCCCTTTTCAATTTTTTTTGCTCTGGTTAGGGTTGCCAAGATACTTTATCCACCACATTTATATTATCGAATCCCACAGCACCTTGGGCAAGAAAACTTCGCTTCACGTGGAGGCTAGGCCAGCAAACCGAGGGCATAGGGCTTGTGACCAGGTCTCCATCGATCCGGTGCCCATAACTTTTGATCCGTAAGGTGTTACGCGGCGCACAGCATACTGTTCGAAAGCTCTCCGAGAGCTCTACGACGAGGGCAGCCAGCTTGCTTGCTTTGCCCGTTTTTGTATCCCAAAATTGAACATTTTCATCAATTTCGGACCACATTTCTTCTTTAGCTCTGTTTTTTCGTCCCGGATCATACGTCGTGAGCTGTTGAAAGGACAACAACCTTACTCGCGGGACATTAGAGGGCCCTACAATGCGTCAATATCACGTCTTGTGAGGATACTGCATTGTTGAAGTAGATGGGTTGTCGTTAAGCCCATTGGTTCTTTTGAGTAGGCCATCTCTCAAGGCTGGGAGTATGAACCGTTAACACATAAAGGAATTGTGCCCTCAACATGAAGGGTGCGATCATACTAGCACTAATGCACCGAATCAAAATAACTCTGTAGTTAAGCGTGCTTGGGCAAGAGTAGTATTAGGATGGGTGACCCCCTGGGAAGTCCTCGTGTTGCACCCCCTTTTTCAAATTTTTTTCCTCCGGTTATGGTTGCCAAGAAACTTTATCCACCACATTTCTATTATCGATTCCCACGGCACCTTGGGCAAGACAACTTCGCTTCACGTGGAGGCTGGGCCACCAAACCTAGGGCGTAAGGCTTGTGACCAGGTCTCCGTCGCTCCGGTGCCCATAACCTTTGATCCGTAAGGAGTTACGTTGCACACAGCATACCGTTGCAAAGCTCTCCGAGAGCTCTACGACGGGGGCAAAGCTTGCTCGCTGTGCCCTTTTTGGAGTCCAAAATCGAACATTTTCATCAGTTTCGGGCCACTTTACTTCTTTCGCTATGTTTTTCCATCCCGGATCGTACGTCGTGAGATGTTAAAAAGACGACAACCTTACTCGCGGGACATTAGAGGGCGCTACAATGCGTCGATATCACGTCTTACGAGGATGCTGCGTTGTTGAAGCGGATCGGTTATGGTAAAGCCCCTTGGGCCTTCTGAATAGGCCATCTCTCTAGGCTGGGACTGTGAATCGTTAACACATAAAGGAATTGTGCCCTCAACATGACGGGTGCGATCATACCAGCACTAATGCACCGGATCCCATCAGAACTCCGAAATTAAGCGTGCTTGGGTGAGAGTAGTTCTTGGATGGGTGACTCTCTGGGAAGTCCTCGTGTTGCACCCCCCTTTTAAATTTTGTTTGCTCCGGTTAGTGTTGCCAAGATACTTTATCCACCATATTTCTATTATCGAATCCCACGATACCTTGGGCAAGACAACTTCGCTTCACGTGGAGGCTGGGCCAGCAAATCGAGGGCATAGGGCTTGTGACTAGGTCTCCGTCGCTCCGGTGCCAAGAACTTCTGATCCGGAAGGACTTACGCGGCGCACAGCATACCGTTGCAAAGCTCTCTGAGTGCTCTACGACGGGGGCAGCTAGCTTGCTCGCTGTCCCCTTTTTGGTACCCAAAATCGAACATTTTCATCAGTTTTGGGTCACTTTTCTTCTTTTGCTACGTTTTTTCCGTCCCGGATCGTACGTCGTGAGCTGTTAAAAGGACGACAACCTTACACGCGGGACATTAGAGGGCCCTACAATGCATCGATATCACGTCTTGCGACGATGCTGCCTTGTTGAAGCGGATGGGTTGTCGTTAAGCCCATTGGGCCTTCTAAATGGGCCATCTCTCTAGGCTGGGACTGTGAACCATTTACACATAAAGGAATTGTGCCCTCAATATGACGGGTGCGATCATACCAGCACTAATGCACCGGATCCCATCAGAACTCTGAAGTTTAGCGTACTTCAGCGAGAGTAGTACTAGGATGGGTGACTCCTTGGGAAGTCCTCGTGTTGCACCCCCCTTCTAAATTTTTTTTGCCCCGATTAGGGTTTCCAAGATACTTTATCCAACACATTTCTATTATCGAATCCCACGGCACCTTGGGCAAGACAACTTCGCTTCACGTGGAGGCTGGGCCAGCAAACCGAGGGCGTATGGCTTGTAACAAGGTCTCCGTCGCTCCGGTGCCCATAAATTTTGATCCGTAAGGAGGTACGCGGCGCACAACATACTGTTGCAAAGCTCTCTAAAAGCTCTACGACGGGGGCAGCTAGCTTGCTTGCGGTGCCCTTTTTGGAGCCCAATATCTAATCTTTTCATCAGTTTCATGCCACTTTTCTTCTTTGGCAATGTTTTTTCGTCCCGGATTGTACGTCGTGAGCTATTAAAAGGATGACAACCTTACTCGCGGGACATTAGAAGGCCCTACAACGCGTTGATATCATGTCCCGCGAGGATGCTGCGTTGTTGAAGCAGATGGGTTGTCGTTAAGCCTATTGCGCCTTCTGAATGGGCCATCTCTCTAGACTGGGACTGTGAACCGTTAACAAATAAAGGAATTGTACCCTCAACATGACGGGTGCAATCATACCAGCACTAATGCACCGGATCCCATCAGAACTCCAAAGTTAAGCAAGTTTGGGTGAGAGTAGTACTAGGATGGGTGACCCCCTGAGAAGTCCTCGTGTTACACCCCCCTTTTCAATTTTTTTGTCTCCAGTTATGGTTGCCAAGATGCTTTATCTGCCACATTTCTATTATCAAATCCCACGGTACCTTGGGCAAGACAACTTCGTTTCACATGGAGGCTGGGGCCGCAAACCGAGGGCGTAGGGCTTGTGACCAGGTCTCCGTCGCTCCGGTACCCATTACGTTTGATCCGTAAGGAGTTATACGGCGCACAGCTTACCGTTGCAAATCTCTCCGAGAGCTCTACGAGGGGGCAGCCAGCCTGCTCGCTATTAACTTTTTGGAGCCCATAATTGAATTTTTTCATCAGTTTTGGGCCAATTTTCTTCTTTTGCAATGTTTTTCATCCCGGATCGTACTTCGTGAGCTATTAAAAGGACGACAACCTTACTTGCGGGACATTATAGGGCCTTGCAATGCGTCAATATCACATCTTGCGAGGATGCTGCGTTGTTGAAACGGATGGGTTATCGTTAAGCCCATTAGGCCTTCTGAATAAACCATCTCTCTAGGCTGGGACTGTGAACCGTTAACACATAAAGGAATTGTGCCCTCAACATGATGGGTGCAATCATACCAGCACTAATGCACCGGATCCCTTCAGAACTCCGAAATTAAGCGTCCTTGGGCAAGAGTAGTACAAGGATGGGCGACCCCCTAGGAAGTCGTCGTGTTGTACTCCCCTTTTCAAATTTGTTTGCTCCGGTTAGGGTTGCCAAGATACTTTATCTGCCACATTTCTATTATCGAATCCCATGACACCTTGGGCAAGACAACTTCGCCTCACGTGGAGGCTAGGCCAGAAAACTAAGGGCGTAGGGCTTGTGACCAGGTCTCTGTCGCTCCGGTGCCTATAACTTTTGATCCGTAAGGAGTTACGCGCCGCACAGTATACCGTTGTAAAGCTCTCTGAGAGCTCTATGACAGGGGTAGCTAGCTTGCACGCTATTACCTTTTTGATGCCCAAAATCGAACGTTTTCATCAGTTTCGGGCCATTTTTTTTCTTTTGCTATGTTTTTTCATCCCGGATCGTACGTCTTGAGTTGTTAAAAGGACGACAACCTTACTCGCGGGACATTAGAGGGCCCTACAATGTGTCGATATCACGTCTAGCGATAATGCTACGTTGTTGAAGCGGATGGGTTGTCATTAAGCCCATTGGGCCTTCTGAATGGGCCATCTCTCTAGGCTGGGACTGTGAACCATTAACACATAAAGGAGTTGTGCCCTCAACATGACCGGTGGGATCATACCAGCACTAGTGCACCAGATCCCATCAGAACTCTGAAGTTAAGCGTGCTTGGGCGAGCGTAGTACTAGGATGGGTGACTCCTTAGGAAGTCCTCATGTTGCACCCCCCTTTTAAATTTTTTTTGCTCCAGTTAAGGTTGCCAGGATAATTTATCCACCACATTTCTATTATCAAATCCCACGGCACCTTGGGCATGACAACTTCGCCTCACGTGGAGGCTGGGCCAGCAAACCGAGGGCGTAGGGCTTGTGACTACGTCTCCGTCGCTCCGTCGCTCCGGTGCCCATAACTTTTGATCCGTAAGGTGTTACGCGGCGCACAACATAACGTTGCAAAGCTCTCCGAGAGCTCTACGACGGGGGCGGCTAGCTTGCACGCTATTACCTTTTTGATGCCCAAAATCGAACGTTTTCATCAGTTTCGGGCTACTTTTCTTCTTTTGCTATGTTTTTTTGTCCCGGATCGTACGTCGTGAGCTGTTAAAAGGACGGCAACCTTACTTGTAGGACATTAGAGGGCCCTACAACGCGTCGATATCACGTCTAGCGATGATGCTGCGTTGTTGAAGTGGATGGGTTGTCGTTAATCCTATTGGGCCTTCTGAATGGGCCATCTCTCTAAGCTGGGACTATGAACCGTTAACACATAAAGGAATTGTGCCCTCAACATGACGGGTGCGATCATTCCAGCACTAATGCACCGGATCTCATCAGAACTCCGAAGTTAAGCGTGCTTCGGCGAAAGTAGTACTAGGATGGGTGACCCTCTGGGAAGTCCTCGTGTTGCACCCCACTTTTCAATTATTTTTTCTCCGGTTACGGTTGCCAAGATACTTTATCCACCACATTTCTATTATCGAATCCCACGGCACCTTAGGCCTGACAACTTCGCTTCACGTGGAGGATGGGCCCGCAAACCGAGGGCGTAGGGCTTGTGACAACGTCTTCGTCGCTCCGGTGCCCATATCTTTTGATGCGTAAGGAGTTACGCGGCGCACAGCATACCATTGGAAAGCTCTCCGAGAGCTCTACGACGGGGGCAACTAGCTTGCTTGCTTTGCCCTTTTTGGAGCCTAAAATCGAACATTTTCATCAGTTTCTGTCCACTATTCTTCTTTTGCTATGTTTTTCTATCCCTGATCGTACGTCGTGAGATGTTAAAAGGACAACAACCTTAGTCGTGGGACATTAGAGGGCCCTACAATGCGTCGATATCACGTCTTGCGGGGATGCTGCGTTGTTGAAGCGGATGGGTGGTCGTTAAGCTCATTGGGCCTTTTGAATGGGCCATCTCTCTAGAATGGGACTATGAACCGTTAACACATAAAGGAATTGTGCCCTCAACATGACCGGTGGGATCATACTAGCACTAATGCACCGGATCCCATCAGAACTCTGAAGTTATGCGTGCTTGGGCGAGAGTAGTACTAGGATGGGCGACCCTATAGGAAGTCCTCGTGTTGCACTCCCCTTTTCAATTTTTTTTGCTCCGGTTAGGGTTGCCAAGCACTTTATCCACAACATTTCTTTTATCGAATCCCACGGCGCCTTAGGCAAGACAACTTCGCTTCACGTGGAGGCTGGGCCAGCAAACCGAGGGCGTAGGGCTTGTGACTAGGTCTCCGTCGCTCTGGTGCCCATAACTTTTGATCCGGAAGGAGTTACGCGGCGCACAGCATACCATTGCAAAGCTCTCCGAGAGCTCTACGACGGTGGTAGGTAGCTTGCATGCTGTGCCCTTTTTGGAGCCCAAAATTGAAAGTTTTCATCAGTTTCGGGCCACTTTTTATCTTTTGCAATGTTTTTCGATCCTGGATCGTACGTCGTGAGCTGTTAAAAGGACGACAACCTTACTCGCGGGACATTAGAGGGCCCTACAACGCGTCGATATCACGTCTTGCGAGGATGCTGTGTTGTTGAAGCGGATGGGTTGTCGTTATGCCCATTGGTCTTTCTGAATGGGCCATCTCTCTAGGCTGGGACTGTGAACCGTTAACACATAAACGAATTGTGCCCTCAACATGACGGGTGCGATCATACTAGTACTAAAGCACCGGATCCCATTAGAACTCTAAAGTTAAGCGTGCTTGGGCGAGAATAGTACTAGGATGGGCGACCCCCTAGGAAGTCCTCGTGTTGCACTCCCCTTTTCAATTTTTTTTCCTCCGGTTAGGGTTGCCAAGATACTTTATCCACCACATTTCTCTTTTTGAACCCCACGGCACCTTGGGTAGGACAACTTCGCTTCACGTGGAGGCTGGGCTCGCAAACCGAGGGGGTAAGGCTTGTGACCAGGTCTCCGTCGTTCCGGTGCCCATAACTTTTGATCCGTAAGGAGTTACACAGCGCACATCATACCGTTGCAAAGCTCTCCGAGAGCTCTATGACGGGGGCAGCCAGCTTGCTCGCTGTGCACATTTTTGGAGCCCAAAATCGAACATTTTAATCAATTTAGGGCAACTTTTCTTCTTTTGCTCTGATTTTCTGTCTCGGATCATACGTCGTGAGCTATTAAAAGGACGACAACCTTACTCGCGGGAGATAAGAGGGCCTTCCTACAAGTCGATATCACGTCTTGCGAGGATGCTATGTTGTTGAAGCGGATGGGTTGTCATTAAGCCCATTGGGCCTTCTGAATAGGCCATCTCTCTAGGCTGGGACTGTGAGCCGTTAACACAAAAAGGAATTGTGCCCTCAACATGACCGGTGGGATCATACTAGCACTAATGCACCGGATCCCATCAGAACTCTGAAGTTATGCGTGCTTGGGCGAGAGTAGTACTAGGATGGGCGACCCCATAGGAAGTCCTCGTGTAGCACTCCCCTTTTCAATTTTTTTTGCTCCGGTTAGGGTTGCCAAGACACTTTATCCACAACATTTCTATTATCGAATCCCACGGCGCCTTAGGCAAGACAACTTCGCTTCACGTGGAGGCTGGGCCAGCAAACCGAGGGCGTAGGGCTTGTGACTAGGTCTCCGTCGCTCTGGTGCCCATAACTTTTGATCCGGAAGAAGTTACGCGGCGCACAGCATACCATTGCAAAGCTCTCTGAGAGCTCTACGACGGTGGCAGGTAGCTTGCATGCTGTGCCCTTTTTGGAGCCCAAAATTGAAAGTTTTCATCAGTTTTGGGCCACTTTTCATCTTTTGCAATGTTTTTCGGTCCTGGATCGTACGTCGTGAGCTGTTAAAAGGACGACAACCTTACTTGCAGGAGATTAGAGGGCCCTACAATGCATCGATATCACATCTTGCGAGGATGCTGTGTTGTTGAAGCGGATGGGTTGTCGTTAAGCCCATTGGACATTCTGAATGGGCCATCTCTCTAGGCTGTGACTGTGAACCGTTAACACATAAAGGAATTGTGTCCTCAACATGACCGGTGGGATCATACTAGTACTAAAGCACCGGATCCCATTAGAACTCTAAAGTTAAGCGTGCTTGGGCGAGAGTAGTACTAGGATGGGCGACCCCCTAGGAAGTCCTCGTGTTGCACTCCCCTTTTCAATTTTTTTTCCTCCGGTTAGGGTTGCCAAGATACTTTATCCACCACATTTCTCTTTTTGAATCCAACGGCATCTAGGGCAGGACAACTTCGCTTCACGTGGAGGCTGGGCTCGCAAACCGAGGGGGTAAGGCTTGTGACCAGGTCTCCGTCGTTCCGGTGCCCATAACTTTTGATCCGTAAGGCGTTACGCATCGCACAATATACCGTTGGAAAGCTCTTCGAGAGCTCCCTGAAGGGGGCAGCAAGCCTGCTCAGCTATGCACATTTTTGGAGACCAAAATTGAACATTTTCATCAGTTTCGGGCCACTTTTCTTCTTTTGCTCTATTTTTCCGTCCTGGATCGTACGTCGTGAGCAGTTAAAAGGATGACAACCTAACTCGCGGGAGATAAGAGGGCCTTCCAACGAGTCGATATCACGTCTTGCGAGGATGCTATGTTGTTGAAGCGGATGGGTTGTCATTAAGCCCATTGGGCCTTCTGAATAGGCCATCTCTCTAGGCTGGGACTGTGAGCCGTTAACACAAAAAGTAATTGTGCCCTCAACATGACCGGTGGGATCATACTAGCACTAATGCACCGGATCCCATCAGAACTCTGAAGTTATGCGTGCTTGGGCGAGAGTAGTACTAGGATGGGCGACCCCATAGGAAGTCCTCGTGTAGCACTCCCCTTTTCAATTTTTTTTGCTCCGGTTAGGGTTGCCAAGACACTTTATCCACAACATTTCTATTATCGAATCCCACGGCGCCTTAGGCAAGACAACTTCGCTTCACGTGGAGGCTGGGCCAGCAAACCGAGGGCGTAGGGCTTGTGACTAGGTCTCCGTCGCTCTGGTGCCCATAACTTTTGATCCGGAAGAAGTTACGCGGCGCACAGCATACCATTGCAAAGCTCTCTGAGAGCTCTACGACGGTGGCAGGTAGCTTGCATGCTGTGCCCTTTTTGGAGCCCAAAATTGAAAGTTTTCATCAGTTTTGGGCCACTTTTCATCTTTTGCAATGTTTTTCGGTCCTGGATCGTACGTCGTGAGCTGTTAAAAGGACGACAACCTTACTCGCAGGACATTGGAGGGCCCTACAATGCATCGATATCACATCTTGCGAGGATGCTGTGTTGTTGAAGCGGATGGGTTGTCGTTAAGCCCATTGGACATTCTGAATGGGCCATCTCTCTAGGCTGTGACTGTGAACCGTTAACACATAAAGGAATTGTGTCCTCAACATGACCGGTGGGATCATACTAGTACTAAAGCACCGGATCCCATTAGAACTCTAAAGTTAAGCGTGCTTGGGCGAGAGTAGTACTAGGATGGGCGACCCCCTAGGAAGTCCTCGTGTTGCACTCCCCTTTTCAATTTTTTTTCCTCCGGTTACGGTTGCCAAGATACTTTATCCACCACATTTCTGTTTTCGAATCCAACGGCACCTTGGGCAGGACGACTTCGCTTCACGTGGAGGCTGGGCCCGCAAACCGAGGGCGTAGGGCTTGTGACCAGGTCTCAATCGTTCCGGTGCCCATAACTTTTGATCCGTAAGGCGTTACGCAGCGCACATCATACCGTTGCAAAGCTCTACGAGAGCTCTACGACGGGGGCAGCTAGCTTGCTCGCTGTGCCCATTTTTGGAGCACAAAATCGAACGTTTTCATCAGTTTCGGGTCACTTTTCTTATTAAACACTATTTTTGGGTCCCGGATCGTAGGTCGTGAGCTGTTAAAAGGACGACAACGTTACTCGCGGGACATAATAGGGCCCTCCAACAAATCGATAACACGTCTTGCGAGGATGCTGTGTTGTTGAAGCGGATGGGTTGTCGTTAAGCCAATTGGGCCTTCTAAATAGGCCATCTCTCTAGGCTGGGACTGTGAGCCGTTAACACAAAAAGGAATTGTGCCCTCAACATGACGGGCACGTTCATATCAGCACTAATGCACCGGATCCCATCAGAACTCCGAAGTTAAGCATGCTTGGGCGAGAGTAGTACTAGAATGGGTGACCCCGTGGGGAGTCCTCATGTTGCACGCCCTTTTCAATTTTTTTTGCCCTTGTTAGGGTTGCCAAGATACTTTATCCACCACATTTCTATTATCGATTCCCACGGCACCTTGGGCAAGACAACTTCGCTTCACGTGGAGGATGGGCCAGCAAACCGAAGGCGTAGGGCTTATGACTAGGTCTCCGTCACTCCGGTGCCCATAAATTTTGATCTGTAAGGAGTTACGCAGCGCACAGCATACCGTTGCAAAGCTCTCTAAAAGCTCTATGACGGGGGTAGCCAACTTGCTCGCTGTGCCCTTTTTGTAGCCCAAAATTGAACATTTTCATCTATTTTCGGACACTTTCCTTATTAAGCTCTGTTTTTCCATCCCAGTCTGTACGTCGTGAGCTGTTAAAGGGACAACAACCTTACTCACAGGACATTAGAGGGCCCTACAACGCGTCGATATCACGCCTTGCGAGGATGATGTGTTGTTGAAGCAGATGGTTTGTTGTTAAGCCCATTGGGCTATCTGAATAGGCCATCTCTCTAGGCTGGGACTGTGAACCGTTAACACAAAGGAATTTTGCCCTCAACATGACGGGTGCGATCATACCAGCACTAATGCACCGGATCCGATCAGAACTCCGAAGTTAAGTGTGCTTGGGCGAGAGTAGTACTAGGATGGGTAACCCCCTTGGAAGTCCTCGTTGGCCTATTTTTGGAGCCCAAAATCGAACGTTTTCATCAGTTTTGGGCCACTTTTTTGATTTTGCTCTGTTTTTCCGTCCTGGATTGTACGTCGGGAGCTGTTAAAAGGACGACAACCTTACTCGTGGGACATTAGAGGGCCCTACAACGCGTCGATATCATGTCTTGCGAGGATGCTGTGTTGTTGAAGTGGATGGGTTTTCGTTAAGCCCATTGGGCATTCTGAATGAGCCAACTCTCTAGGCTAGGACTGTTAACCGTTAACACATAAAGGAATTGTGCCATCAATATGACGGGTGCGATCATACCAGTACTAATGCACCGGATCCCATTAGAACTCCGAAGTTAAGCGTGCTTGGGCAAGAGTAGTACTAGGATGGGTGACCCTCTGGGAAGTCCTCGTGTTGCACTCCATTTTTCAGTTTTTTTTCCTCCGGTTAGGGTTGCCAAGATACTTTATCCATGACATTTCTATTATCGAATCCCACGGCACCTTGGGCAAGACAACTTCGCTTCACGTGGAGGCTGGGCCCGCAAACTGAGGTTATGCGGCTTGTGACCAGGTTTCCGTCGCTCCGGTGCCCATAACTTTTGATCCGTAAGGAGTTACGTGGCGCACAGCATACCGTTGAAAAGCTCTCCGAGAGCTCTACGACGGGGGCAGCCAAATTGGTTGCTTTGCCCATTTTTGGAGCCCAAAATCGAACGTTTTTACCAGTTTTGGGCCACTTTTCTTATTAAGCTCTATTTTTTCGTCTCGAATCGTACGTCGTGAGCTGTTAAAAGGATGACAACCTTACTCGCGGGACATTAGAGGGCCCTACAATGCGTCAATCTCACGTCTTGCCAGGATGCTTTGTTGTTGAAGCGGATGGGTAGCTGTTAAGCCCATTGGGCCTTCTGAATGGGCCATCTATCTAGGCTGGGACTGTGAACCGTTAACACATAAAGGAATTGTGCCCTTAACATGACGGGTGCCATCGTACCAACACTAATGCACCGAATTCTATCAGAACTCCGAAGTTAAGTGTGCTTGGGCAAGAGTAGTACTAGGATGGGTGACCCTCTGGGAAGTCCTCATGTTGCAACCCCCTTTTCAATTTTTTTCCTCCGGTTAGGGTTGCCAAGATACTTTATCCACCACATTTCAATTATCAAATCCCATGGCACCTTCGGCAAGACAACTTCGCTTCAAGTGGAGGCTGGGCCCGCAAACCTTGGGCGTAGGGCTTGTGACCAGGTCTTCTTCGCTCCGGTGCCCATAACTTTTTATCCGTAAGGGGTTACGCGGCGCACAGCATACCGTTGCAAAGCTATTTGAGAGCTCTATGACGGGGGCAGCCAGCTTGCTCGCTTTGCCCATTTTTGGAGCCCAAAATCGAACGTTTTCATCAGTTTCGGGACACTTTTCTTATTAAGCTCTGTTTTTCCGTCCCGGATCGAACGTAGTGAGCTATTAAAAGGACGACAACTTTGCTCGCGGGACATTAGAAAGCCCTATAACGCATCGATATCACGTCTTGCGAGGATACTGTGTTGTTGAAGCGGATGCGTTGTTGTTAAGCCAATTGGGCCTTCTAAATGAGCCATCTCTCTAGACTGGGACTGTGAACCGTTAACACAATAAAGAATTGTGCCCTCAACATGACGGGTGCGATCATACCAGCACTAATGCACCGGATCCCATCAGAACTCCGAAGTTAAGTGTGCTTGGGCGAGAGTAGTACTGGGATGGGTGACCCCTTGGGAAGTCCTCGTGTTGCACCCCACTTTTCAATTTTTTTTCCTCCGGTAAGGGTTGCCAAGATACTTTATCCACCACATTTCTATTATCAAATCCCACAGTACCTTGGGCAAGACAACTTCGCTTCACAAGGAGGCTGGGCCATCAAACCGAGGGCGTAGGGCCTGTCACCAGGTCTCCGTCAGACCGGTGCCCATAACTTTTTATCCGTAAGGAGTTACGCGGCGCACAGCATACCGTTGCAAAGCTCTCTGAGAGCTCTACGACCGGGGCAGCCAACTTGCTCGCTATACCAAATTTTGGAGAACAAAATCGAACGTTTTCATCAGTTTCGGGCCACTTTTCTTATTAAGCTCTATTTTTTCATCCCGGATCGTACGTCGTGAGCTGTTAAGAGGATAACAACCTTACTCACGGGACATTAGAGGGCCCTACAACGCGTTGATATTATGTCTTGTGAGGATGCTGTGTTGTTGAAGCGGATAGGTTGTTGTTAAGCCCATTGGGCCTTCTGAATGGGACATCTCTTTAGGCTGGGACAATGGACCATTAACACATAAAGGAATTGTACCCTCAACATGACGGGTACGATTATACCCGCACTAATTCACCGGATCCCATCAGAACTCCGAAGTTTAGCGCGCTTGGGCGAGAGTAGTACTAGGATGGGTAACCCCCTGGGAAGTCCTCGTGTTGCACCCCACTTTTCAATTTTTTTCCTCCGGTTAGGGATGCCAAGATACATTATCCACCACATTTCTATTATCGAATCCCACGGCACCTTGGGCAAGAGAACTTCGCTTCACGTCGAGGCTGGGCCAGCAAACCGAGGGCGTAAGGCTTGTCACCAGGTCTCCGTCACTACGGTGCCTATAACTTTTGATCTGTAAGAAGTAACACGGCGCACAGCATGCCGTTGCAAAGCTCTCCGGGAGCTCTACGATGGGGGCAGCCAGCTTGCTTGTTGTGCCCTTTTTGGAGGCCAAAATCGAATGTTTTCATTAGTTTCGGGCCACTTTTATAATTAAGCTATGTTTTTCCGTCCCGGATCGTACGTCTTGAGCTGTTAAAAGGACGACAACCTTACACGCGGGACATTAGAGGGCCCTACAATGCGTCGATATCATGTCTTGCGAGGATGCTTTGTTGTTGAAGCAGATAGGTTGTTGTTAAGCCCATTGGGCCTTCTGAATAGGCCATCTCTATAGGCTGGGACTGTAAACCGTTAACACATAAAGAAATTGTGCCCTCAACATTACAGGTGCGATCATTCCAGCACTAATGCACCAGTTCCCATCAGAACTCTGAAGTTAAGCATGCTTGGGCGAGACTAGTACTAGGACGGGTGACTCCCTGGGAAGTCCTCGTGTTGCACCACCCCTTTTCAATTTTTTTTCCTCCGGTTAGGGTTTGCAAGATACTTTATCCACCACATTTCTATTATCGAATCCCACGGCACTTTTGGTAGGAGAACTTCGATTTAGTGGAGGGTGGGCCCGCAAACCGAAGGCGTAGAGCGTGTGTCCAGGTGTCTGTCGTTCCGGTGCCTATAACTTTTGATCCGTAAGAAGTTACGCGGTGCACAGCAAACCGTTGCAAAGCTCTCTGAGATCTCTACGACGGGAGCAGCTAGCTTGGCCGCTATGCCCATTTTTTATGCCCAAAATCGAACGTTTTCATCAGCTTCGGGCCACTTTTCTAACTTTGAACTATTTTTTGGTCCCGGATCGTATGTCATGAGCTGTTAAAAGGATGAAAACCTTACTCACGGGACATTAGAGGGCCCTACAATGCGTCGATATCGCGTCTTCCGAGGATGCTGTGTTGTTGAAGCGGATGGGTTGTCGTTAAGCCCATTGGGCATTCTGAATGGGCCATCTCTCTATGGTGGGACTGTGAACCGTTAACGCACGAAAGAATTGTGCCGTTAACATGACGGGTGCGATCATACCAGCACTAATGCACCGGATCCTATCAGAACTCCGAAGTTAAGCGTGCTCGGGCGAGAGTAGTACTAGGATGGGTGAACCCCTGGGAAGTCCTCGTGTTGCTCCCCACTTTTCAATTTTTTTTTCTCCGGTTAGGGTTGCCAAGATACTTTATCCACCACATTTCTATTATCGAATCCCATGGCACCTTGGGCAAGACAACTTCGCATCACATGGAGGCCGGGCTCGTAAACCGAGGGCGTAGGGCTTGTGAGCAGGTCTCCGTCGCTCCGGTGCCAATAACTTTTGATCAGCAAGAAGTTAAGCGGCGCACAAAATACCGTTACAAAGCTCTCTGAGAGCTCTATGACGGGGGCTGCCAACTTGCTCGTTGTGACCATTTTCGGAGCCCAAAATCGAGCTTTTTCATCAGTTTCGGGCTACTTTTGTTATTAAGCTCTATTTTTTCATCCCAGATCGAACGTAGTGAGCTATTAAAAGGACGACAACGTTACTCGTAGGACATTAGAGGGCCCTACAACACGTCTATATCACGTCTTGCGAGGATGCTATGTTGTTGAAGCGGATAGGTTGTCGTTAAGCCCATTGGGCCTTTTGAATGGGCTATCTCCTTGGGCTGGGACTGTGAACCGTCAACACATAAGGTATTTGTGCCCTCAACAATGCTAGTGCGATCTTACTAGCACTAATGTACCGGATCCCATCAGAACTCCAAAGTTAAGCATGCTTGGGCGAGAATAGTACTAGGATGGGTGACACCCTGGGAAGTCCTTGTGTTGCACCCCCCTTTTCAATTTTTTTCCTCCGGTTAGGGTTGCCAAGATACTTTTTCCACCACATTTGTATTATCGAATCCCACGGCACCTTGGGCAAGGCAACTTCGCTTCACGTGGAGGCTGGGCCTGCAAACCGAGGGTGTAGGGCTTGTGACCCGGTCTCCGTCGCTCCGGTACCCATAACTTTTAATCCGTAAGGAGTTACGCGGCGCACATCATACCGTTGCAAATCTCTCTGACAGCTCAATGACGGGGGCAGCCAGGTTGCTCGATGTACCCTTTTTGGAGCCCAAAATTGAACATTTTCATCAGTTTCGAGCCACTTTTCTTATTAAGCTCTGTTTTTCCGTCCTGGATCGTACGCCGTGAGCTGTTAAAAGGATGACAACCATACTCGCAGGACATTAGAGGGCCCTACAACGCGTCGATATCACGTCTTATGAGGATGCTGTGTTGTTGAAGCGGATATGTTGTTGTTAAGCCAATTGGGCCTTCTTAATGGGCCATATATCTAGGCTGCGACTGTGAACCGTTAACACATAAAAGAATTGTGCCCTCAACATGACGGGTGCGATCATACTAGCACTAATGCACCGGATCCCATCAGAACTCCGAAGTTAAACGTGCTTGGGCGAGAGTACTACTAGGATGGGTGACCCCCTGGGAAGTCCTCGTCTTGCACCCCACTTTTCAATTTTTTTTCCTCCTGTAAGGGTTGCTAAGATACTTTATCCACCACATTTCTATTATCAAATCCAACGGCACCTTGGGAAAGAAAACTTCGTTTCACATGGAGGCTGGGCCAGCAAACCGAGGGCGTAGGGCTTGTGACCAGGTCTTCGTCGCTCCGGTGCCCATAACTTTTGATCCGTAAGGAGTTACGCGGCGCACAGCATACCGTTGGAAAGTTCTCCGAGAGCTCTACGACGGGGGCAGCCAACTTGCTCGCTGTGCCAAATTTTGGAGAACAAAATCAAACGTTTTCATCAGTTTCAGGCACTTTTCTTATTAAGTTATATTTTTTCATCCCAGATCGTACGTCGTGAGCTGTTAAAAGGATGACAACCTTACTCGCGGGACATTAGCGGGCCCTACAACGCGTTGATATCATGTCTTGTGAGGATGCTATGTTGTTCAAGCGGATAGGTTGTCGTTAAGCCCATTAGGCCTTCTGAATGGGACATCTCTTTAGGCTGGGACTATGAACCATTAACACATAAAGGAATTGTGCCCTCAACATGACGGGTGCGATCATACCCGCACTAATTCACCAGATCCCATCAGAACTCCGAAGATAAGCGTGCTTGGGCGAGAGTAGTACTAGGATGGATGACCCCCTGGGAAGTCCTCGTCTTGCACCCCCCTTTTCAATTTTTTTTTCCTTCGGTTAGGGATGCCAAGATACTTTATCCACCACAATTCTATTATCGAATCCCACGGCACCTTGGGCAAGACAACTTCGCTTCACGTGGAGGCTGGGCCAGCAAACCGAGGGCATAGTGCTTGTCACCAGGTCTCCGTCGCTACGGTGCCCACAACTTTTGATCTGTAAGAATTTACGCGGCGCACAGCATGCCGTTGCAAAGCTCTCCAGGAGCTCTACGACGGGGGCAGCCAGCTTGCTTGTTGTGCCCTTTTTGGAGGCCAAAATCGAATGTTTTCATCAATTTCGGGCCACTTTTCTAATTAAGCACTGTTTTTCTATCCCGGATCGTACGTCGTGAGCTAAAAGGACGACAACCTTACTCGCAGGACATTAGAGGGCCCTACAATGCGTCGATATCACGTCTTGCGAGGTTGCTTTGTTGTTGAAGCGGATGGGTTGTTGTTAAGCCCATTGGGCATTCTGAATAGGCCATCTCTCTAGGCTGGGACTGTGAACCATTAACACATAAAGAAATTATGCCCTCAACATTACAGGTGCGATCATACCAGCACTAATGCACCGGTTCCCATCAGAACTCCGAAATTAAGCGTGCTTGGGCGAGAGTAGTACTAGGATGGGTGACCGCCTAGGTAGTCCTCGTGTTGCACTACCCCTTTTCAATTTTTTTTCCTCCAGTTAGTGTTTGCAAGATACTTTATCCACCACATTTCTATTATCGAATCCCACGGCACCTTTGGTAGGAGAACTTCGATTTAGTGGAGGCTGGGCCCGCAAACCGAGGGCGTAGGGCTTGTGACCAGGTCTCTGTCGTTCCGGTGCCCATAACTTTTGATCCGTAAGAAGTTACGCGGTGCACAGCAAACCGTTGCAAAGCTCTCTGAGATCTCTACGACGGGAGCAGCTAGCTTGGCCGCTATGCCCATTTTTTATGCCCAAAATCGAACGTTTTCATCAGCTTCGGGCCACTTTTCTAGTTTTGCACTGTTTTTCTGTCCCGGATCGTATGTCATGAGCTGTTAAAAGGACGACAAAATTACTCACGGGACATTAGAGGGCCCTACAATGCGTCGATATGACGTCTTGCGAGGATGCTGTGTTGTTGAAGCGGATGGGTTGTCGTTAAGCCCATTGGGCCTTCTGAATGGGTGCCAAATTTTGGAGAACAAAATCGAACGTTTTCATTTATTTCAGGCCACTTTTCTTATTAAGTTCTATTTTTTTGTCCCAAATCGTACGTCGTGAGATGTTAAAAGGATGACAACCTTACTCGCGGGACATTAGAGGGCCCTACAACGCGTTGATATCATGTCTTGTGAGGATGCTGTGTTGTTGAAGCGGATAGGTTGTCGTTAAGCCCATTGGGCCTTCTGAATGGGATATCTCTTTAGGTTGGGACTATGAACCCTTAACACATAAAGGAATTGTGCCCTCAACATGACGGGTGCGATCATACCCGCACTAATTCACCAGATCCCATCAGAACTCCGAAGTTAAGCGTGCTTGGGCGAGAGTAGTACTAGGATGGGTGACCCCCTGGGAAATCCTCGTCTTGCACCCCGCTTTTCAATTTTTTTTGCTCCGATTAGGGTTGACAAGATACTTTATCGACCACATTTCTATTATCGAATCCCACTGCTCCTTGGGCAAGACAACTTGGCTTCACGTGGAGGCTGGGCCCGCAAACCGAGGACGTAAGCGTTGTGACCAGGTCTCCGTCGCTACCGTGCCCATAACTTTTGATCTGTAAGGAGTTACGCGGTGCACAGCATGCCATTGCAAAGCTCTCCGGGAGCTCTACGACGGGGGCAGCCAGCTTGCTTGTTGTGTCCTTTTTGGAGGCCAAAATCGAATGTTTTCATCATTTTCGGGCCACTTTTCTAATTAAGTTCTATTTTTCTATCCTGGATCGTACGTCGTGAGCTGTTAAAAGGATGACAACCTTACTCGCGAGACATTAGAGGGCCCTACAATGCGTCGATATCTTGTCTTGCGAGGATGCTTTGTTATTGAAGCAGATGGGTTGTTGTTAAGCCCATTGGGCCATCTAAATGGGCCATCTCTATAGGCTGGGACTGTGAACCGTCAACACATAAAAGAATTGTGCCCTCAACACGATGGGTGCGATCATACCAGCACTAATGCACCAGATCCCATCAGAACTCTGAAGTTAAGCATGCTTGGGCGAGACTAGTACTAGGATGGGTGACCCCCTTGGAAGTCCTCGTGTTGCACCACCCCTTTTCAATTTTTTTTTTTCCTCCGGTTAGGGTTTCCAAGATACTTTATCCACCACATTTCTATTATCGAATCCCACGGCACATTTGGCAAGCGAACTTCGCTTCATGTGGAGACTGGGCCAGCAAACCGAGGGCGTAGGGCTTATGACCAGGTCTCTGTCGCTCCGGTGCCCATAACTTTTGATCTGCAAAGAGTTACGCGGCGCACAGCATATCGTTGTTAATCTCTCTGAGAGCTCTACGATGGGGGCTACCAACTTGCTCGTTATGCCCATTTTTGGAGCCCAAAATCGAGCTTATTCATCAGTTTCGGGCCACTTTTGTTATTAAGCTCTGTTTTTCCGTCGCGGATCATACAACGTGAGCTGTTAAAAGGACAACAACCTTAGTCGCGGGACATTAGTGGGCCTTACAACACGTCGATATCCCTTCTTGCGAGGATGCTGCGTTGTTGAAGCGGATGGATTGTCCTTAAGCCCATTGGGCCTACTGAATGGGCCATCTCTCAGGACTGGGACTGTGAACCGTTGACACATAAAGAAATTGTGCCCTCAACATGACGGGTGCGATCATACCAGCACTAATGCACCGGATCCCATCAGAACTCATACGTTAAGCGTGCTTGCACGAGAGTAGTACTAGGATGGGTGATCCCCTGGGAAGTCCTCGTGTTGTACCCCCCTTTTCAATATTTTTTCCTCCGGTTAGGGTTGCCAAGATACTTTTTCCACCATATTTCTATTATCGAATCCTATGGCACCTTCGGCAAGACAACTTCGCTTCACATGGAGGCTGGGCCAGCAAACCGAGGGCGTAGGGCTTGTGACCAGGTCTCCGTCGCTCCGGTGCCCATAACTTTTGATCCGTAAGGAGTTACACAATGCACAGCATACCGTTGCAAATCTCTCCGACAGCTCCACGACGGGGGCAGCCAGGTTGCTCGATGTACCCTTTTTGGAGCCCAAATTCGAACGTTTTCGTCAGTTTCGGGCCACATTTCTTATTAAGCTCTGTTTTTCCATCCTGGATCGTACGTCGTGAGCAGTTAAAAGGATGACAACCATACTTGCGGGACATCAGAGGGCCCTACAATGCGTCGATATCACGTCTTGCAAGTATGATGTGTTGTTGAAGCGGATGGGTTGTCGTTAAGCCCATTGGGCCTTCTGAATGGGGCATCTTTCTAGGCTGGGACTGTGAACCGTTAACACAAAAAAGAATTGTGCCCTCAACATGACGGGTGCGATCATACAAGAACTAATGCACCGGATCCCATCAGAACTCTGAAGTTAAGCGTTCTTGGGCGAGAGTAGTACTAGGATGGGTGACCCCCTGGGAAGTCCTCGTGTTGCACCCCACTTTTCAATTTTTTTTCCCCCAGTAAAGGTTGCCAAGATACTTTATCCACCACATTTCTATTATCAAATCCCACGGCACCTTGGGCAAGACAACTTCGCTTCACAAGGAGGCTGGGCCAGCAAATCGAGGGCGTAGGGCTTATGACCAGGTTTCCGTCGCTCCGGTGCCCATAACTTTTGATCCATAAGGAGGTATGCGGCGCACAGCATACTGTTGGAAAGCTCTCCGAGAGCTCTATGATGGGGGCAGCCAACTTATTCGCAGTGCCAAATTTTGGAGAACAAAATCGAACGTTTTCATCAGTTTCGAGCCACTTTTCTTGTTAAGCTCTATTTTTTCATCCCGGATCGTACGCCGTGAGCTGTTAAAAGGATGACAACCTTACTCGCAGGACATTAGAGGGCCCTACAATGCATTGATATCATGTCTTGTGAGGATGCTGTGTTGTTGAAGTGGATAGGTTGTCGTTAAGCCCATTGGGCCTTCTGAATGGGACATCACTTTAGGCTGGGACTATGAGCCGTTAACACATAAAGGAATTGTTCCCTCAACATGACGGGTGCGATCATACCCGCAATGATTCACCGGATCCCATCAGAACTCTGAAGTTAAGCGTGCTTGGGCGAGAGTAGTACCAGGATGGGTGACTCCCTGGGAAGTCCTCGTGTTGCACCCCCCTTTTAAATTTTTTTTGCTCCGGTTTGGGTTGCCAAGATACTTTATGCATCACATTTCTATTATCAAATCCCACGGCACCTTGGGCAAGACAACTTCGCTTCACGTGGAGGCTGGGACAGCAAACCGAGGGCGTAGGTCTTGTGACCAGGTCTCCGTCGCTCCGGGGCCCATAAGTTTTGATCCGTAAGAAGTTACGCGGCGCACAGCATACCGTTGCAAAGCTCTCTGAGAGCTCTACGATGGGGGCAGCTAGCTTGCTTGTTATGCCCTTTTTGGAGCCCAAAATCAAACGTTTTCATTAGTTTCGTGCCACTTTTCTTATTAAGCTCTATTTTTCATCCTGGATCGTACGTCATGAGCTGTTAAAAGGACGACAACCTTACTCGCGGGACATTAAAGGGCCCTACAACACGTCGATATCACGTCTTGAGAGGATGCTGTGTTGTTGAAGCGGATGGGTTGTCGTTAAGCCCATTGGGCCTACTGAATGGGCCATCTCTCTAGGCTGGGACTGTGAACCATTAACACATAAAGAAATTGGGCCGTCAACATGACGGGTGCGATCATACCAGCACTAATGCACCGGATCCCATAAGAACTCCGAAGTTAAGTGTGCTTGGGCGAGAGTAGTACTTGGATGGGTGATCCCCTGGGAAGTCCTCGTATTGCACCCCCCTTTTCAAAATTTTTTCCTCCGGATAGGGTTGCCTAGATACTTTATCCACCACATTTCTCTTATCGAATCCCATGGCATCGTGGGCAAGACAACTTCGATTCACGTGGAGGCTGGGACACTAACCGAGGGCGTAGGTCTTGTGACCAGGTCTCCGTCGCTCCGGTGGCCATAACTTTTAATCCGTAAGGAGTTACGCGGCGCACAGCATACCGTTGCAGAGGTCTCCAAGAGCTCTACGACGGGGGCTGCCAGCTTGCTCGATGTAACCTTTTTGGAGCCCAAAATCGAACGTTTTCGTCAATTTCGGGCCACATTTCTTATTAAGCTCTGTTTTTCCGTCCTGGATCGTACGTTGTGAGCTATTAAAAGGATGACAACTATACTTGCGGGACATTAGAAGGCCCTACAACGCGTCGATATCACGTCTTGCGAGGATGCTGTGTTGTTGAAGTGGATGCGTTGTTGTTAAGCCAATTGGGCCTTCTTAATGGGCCATCTCTCTAGGCTCCGACTGTGAACCGTTAACACATAAAAGAATTGTTCCCTCAACATGACGGGTGCGATCATACTAGCACTAATGCACCGAATCCCATCAGAACTCTGAAGTTAAGCGTGCTTGGGCGAGATTAGTACTAGGATGGGTGACCCCCTGGGAAGTCCTCGTGTTGCACCCCACTTTTCAATTTTTTTTCCTCCGGTAAGGGTTTCCAAGATACTTTATCCACCACATTTCTATTATCAAATCCCACGGCACCTTGGACAAGACAACTTCGCTTCACAAGGAGGCTGGGCCAGCAAACCGAGGGCGTAGGGCTTGTGACTAGGTCTCCGTCGCTCCGGTGCCCATAACTTTTGATCCGTACGGAGTTATGCGGCGCACAGCATACCGTTGCAAAGCTTTCCGAGAGCTCTACGACGGGGGCAGCCAACTTGCTCGATGTACCAAATTTTGGAGAACAAAATCGAACGTTTTCATCAGTTTCAGGCCACTTTTCTTATTAAGTTATATTTCTTCGTCCTAAATCGTATGTCGTGAGCTGTTAAAAGGACGACAACCTTACTCGCGGGACATTAGAGGGCCCTACAACGCGTTGATATCATGTCTTGCCAGGATGCTGTGTTGTTGAAGCGGATAGGTTGTCGTTAAGCCCATTGGGCCTTCTGAATGGGACATCTCTTTAGGTTGGGACTATGAACCCTTAACACACAAAGGAATTGTGCCCTCAACATGACGGGTGCGATCATACCTGCACTAATTCACCAGATCCCATCACAACTCCGAAGTTAAGTGCACTTGGGCGAGAGTAGTACTAGGATGGGTGACCCCCTGGGACGTCCTCATGTTGCACCCCACTTTTCAATTTTTTTTCCTCCGGTTAGGGATGCCAAGATACTTTATCCACCACATTTCTATTATCGAATCCCACGGCACCTTGGGCAAGACAACTTCGCTTCACGTGGAGGCTGGGCTAGCAAACTGAGGGAGTAAGGCTTGTGACCAGGTCTCCGTCGCTACGGTGCCCATAAGTTTTGATCTGTAAGGAGTTACGCGGTGCACAGCATGCCATTGCAAAGCTCTCCGGGAGCTCTACGACGAGGGTAGCCAGCTTGCTTGTTGTGCCCTTTTTGGAGGCCAAAATCGAATGTTTTCATCAGTTTCGGGCCACTTTTCTAATTAAGCTCTGTTTTTCTATCCCGGATCATACGTAGTGAGCTGTTAAAAGGATGACAACCATACTCGCGGGACATTAGAGGGCCCTACAATGCGTCGATATCACGTCTTGCGAGGAAGCTTTGTTGTTGAAGCAAATAGGTTGTTGTTAAGCCCATTGGGCCTTCTGAATTGGCCATCTCTATAGGCTGGGACTGTGAACCGTTAACACATAAAGAAGTTGTGCCCTCAACATTATAGATGCGATCATACCAGCACTAATGCACCGGTTCCCTTTAGAACTCCGAAGTTAAGCATGCTTGGGCGAGACTAGTACTAGGATGTGTGATCCCTTGGGAAGTCCTCGTGTTGCACCACCCATTTTCAATTTTTTTTCCTCCGGTTAGGGTTTCCAAGATACTTTATCCACCCCATTTCTATTATCGAATCCCACGGCACCTTTGGCAAGAGAACTTCGCTTCACGTGGAGGCTGGGCCCGCAAACCGAGGGCGTAGGGCTTGTAACCAGGTCTCTGTCGCTCCGGTGCCCATAACTTTTGATCTGCAGGGAGTTACGCGGCGCACAGCATACCGTTGCAAAGCTCTCTGAGAGCTCTACGATGGGCGCTGCCAACTTGCTCGTTATGCCCATTTTTGGAGCCCAAAATCGAGCTTTTTCATCAGTTTCGGGCCACTTTTGTTATTAAGCTCTATTTTTTCGTCCTGGATAGTACGTCGTGAGTTGTTAAAAGGATGACTACCTTACTCGCAGGACATTAGAGGGACCTACAACACGTCGATATCACGTCTTGCGAGGATGCTGTGTTGTTGAAGCGGATGGGTTGTCGTTAAGTCCATTGGGCCTACTGAATGGGCCATCTCTCATGGCTGGGACTGTGAACCGTTAACACATAAAGAAATTGTGCCCTCAACATGACGGGTGCGTTCATACCAGCACTAATGCACCGGATCCCATCAGAACTCCGAAGTTAAGCGTGCTTGGGCGAGAGTAGTACTAAGATGGGTTACCCCTTGGGAAGTCCTCGTGTTGCAACCCCCTTTTCAATTTTTTTTCCTTCGGTTAGGGTTGCCAAGATACTTCATCCACCACAATTCTATTATCGAATCCCATGGCACCTTGGGAAATACAACTTCGCTTCACTTGGAGGTTGGGCCTGCAAATCGAGGGCGTAGGGCTTGTGACCAAGTCTCCGTCACTCTGCTGCCCATTACTTTTGATCTGTAATGAGTTAGCGGCGTACAGCATACCGTTGCAAATCTCTCCGACAGCTCCACGACGGGGACAGCCAGGTTGCTCGATGTACCCTTTTTGGAGCCCAAAATCGAATGTTTTCATCAGTTTCGGGCCACATTTTTTATTAAGCTCTGTTTTTCCATCCTGGATCGTACGTCGTGAGCTGTTAAAAGGATGACAACCATACTTGTGGGGCATTAGAAGGCTCTACAACGCGTCGATATCACGTCTTGCGAGGATGCTGTGTTGTTGAAGCAGATGGGTTGTCGTTAAACCCATTGGGCCTTCTGAATGGGCCATATCTCTAGGATGGGACTGTGAACAGTTAACACATAAAGGAATTGTGCCCTCAACCTGACGGGTGCGATCTTACCAGCACTAATGCACCGGATCCCATCAGAACTCCGAAGTTAAGCGTGCTTGGGCGAGAGTAGTACTAGGATAGGCAACTGCTTGGGAAGTCCTCGTGTTGCACCCCCCTTTTCAATTTTTTTTCCTCCGGTTAGGGTTGCAAGGATACTTTATCCACCACATTTCTATTATCAAATCCCACGGCACCTAGGGCAAGACAACTTCGCTTCATGTGGAGGCTGGGCCAGCAAACCGAGGGCGTAGGGCTTGTTACTAGGTCTCCGTCGATCCGGTGCCCATAACTTTTAATCCATAAGGCGTTACGCGGCTCATAGCATACCGTTGGAAAGCTCTCTGAGAGCTCTACGACGGGGGCAGCCAACTTAATCGCCGTGCCAAATTTTGGAGAACAAAATCGAACGTTTTCATCAGTTTCGGGCCACTTTTCTTATTAAGTTCTATTTTTTCGTCCCGGATCGTACGTCGTGAGCTGTTAAAAGGATTACAACCTTACTCGCGGGACATTAGAGGGCCTTACAACGCATTGATATCATGTATTGTGAGGATGCTGTGTTGTTGAAGCGGATAGGTTATCGTTAAGCCCATTGAGCGTTCTGAATGGAACATCTCTTTAGGCTGGGACTATGAACCGTTAACACATAAAGGAATTGTTCCCTCAACATGACGGGTGCGATCATACCCGCACTGATTCACCAGATCCCATCAGAACTCCGAAGTTAAGCGCGCTTGGGCGATAGTAGTACTAGGATGGGTGACCCCCTGCGAAGTCCTCATGTCGCACCCCACTTTTCAATTTTTTTTCCTCCGGTAAGGGATGCCAAGATACTTTATCCACCACATTTCTATTATCGAATCCCACGGCACCAAGGGCAAGACAACTTCGCTTCACGTGGAGGCTGGGCTAGCAAACCGAGGGCGTAAGGCTTGTGACCAGGTCTCCGTCGCTCCGGAGCCCATAACTTTTGATCCGTAAGGAGTTACGCGGCGCACAGCATACCGTTGGAAAGCTATTCGAGATCTCTACGACGGGGGCAGCCAGCTTACTCGTTGTGCCCTTTTTGGAGGCCAAAATCGAATGTTTTCATCAGTTTCGGGCCATTTTTCTAGTTTTTGCTCTTATTTTTCCGCCCCGGATCGTACGTCGTGAGATGTTAAAAGGACGACAACCTTACTCGCGGGACATTAGAGGGCCCTACAACACGTCAATATCTCGTCTGGCGAGGATGCAGGGTTGTTGAAGCGGATGGGTTGTCGTTAAGCCCATTGGGCCTTCTGAATGGGCCATCTCTCTAGGTTGGGACTATGAACCGTTAACACATAAAGGAATTGTGCCCTCAACAAGACGGGTGTGATCATACCCGCACTAATTCACCGGATCCCATCAGAACTCTGAAGTTAAGCGCGCTTGGGCGAGAGTAGTACTAGGATGGGTGACCCCGTGGGAAGTCCTCGTGTTGCACCCCACTTTTCAATTTTTCTTCCTCCGGTTAGGGATGCCAAGATACTTTATCCACCACATTTCTATTATCGAATCCCACGGCACCTTGGGCAAGACAACTTCGCTTCACGTGGAGGCTGGGCCAGCAAACCGAGGGCGTAAGGCTTGTGACTAGGTCTTCGTCGGTACGGTGCCCATAACTTTTGATCTGTAAGGAGTTACGCAGCACACAGCATGCCGTTGCAAAGCTCTCCAGGAGCTCTACGACGAGGGTAGCCAGCTTGCTTGTTGTGCCCTTTTTGGAGGCCAAAATCGAATGTTTTCATCAGTTTCGGGCCACTTTTCTAATTAAGCTCTGTTTTTCCATCCCGGATCGTACGTCGTGAGCTGTTAAAAGGACGACAACCTTACTCGCGGGACATTAGAGGGCTCAACAATGCGTCGATATCACGTCTTGCGAGTATGCTTTGTTGTTGAAGCGGATAGGTTGTTGTTAAGCCCATTGGGCCTCCTGAATAGGCCATCTCTATAGGCTGGGGCTGTGAACCGTTAACACATAAAGAAATTGTGCCCTCAACATTACAGGTGCGATCATACCAGCACTAATGCACCGGTTCCCATCAAAGCTCCGAAGTTAAGCATGCTTGGGCGAGACTAGTACTAGGATGGGTGACCCCATGGGAAGTCCTCGTGTTGCACCACCCCTTTTCAATTTTTTTTCCTCCGGTTAGGGTTTCCAAGATACTTTATCCACCACATTTCTATTATCGAATCCCACGGCACCTTTGGCAAGAGAACTTCGCTTCATGTTGAGGCTGGGCCCGCAAACCGAGGGTGTAAGGCTTGTGACCAGGTCTCTGTCGTTCCGGTGCCCATAACTTTTGATCCGTAAGGAGTTACGCGTCGCACAACATATCGTTGCAGAGCTCTCTGAGAGCTCTACGACGGGAGCACCCAGCCTGGCCAGTTTGCCCATTTTTGGTGCCCAAAATCGAACATTTTCATTAGTTTCGGGCCACTTTTCTAATTTTGTACTATTTTTTCCTCCCGGATCGTATGTCATGAGCTGTTAAAAGGACGACAACTTTACTCATGGGACATTAGAGGGCCCTACAGTGCATCGATATCACGTCTTGCGAGGATGCTGTGTTGTTGAAGCGGATGGGTTGTCGTTAAGCCCATTGGGCCTTCTGAATGGGCCATCTCTCTATGGTGGGACTGTGAACCGTTAACGCACAAAGGAATTGTTCCCTCAACATGACGGGTGCGATCATACCCGCACTAATTCACCGGATCCCATCAGAACTCCGAAGTTAAGCGTGCTTGGGCGATAGTAGTACTAGGATGGGTGACCCCCTGCGAAGTCCTCGTTTTGCACCCCACTTTTCAATTTTTTTTCCTCCGGTTAGGGATGCCAAGATACTTTATCCACCACATTTCTATTATCGAATCCCACGGCACCTTGGGGAAGAGAACTTCGCTTCACGTGGAGGTTGGGCTAGCAAACCGGGAGCTCTACGACGGGGGCAGCCAGTTTGCTTGTTGTGCCATTTTTGGTGACCAAAATCGAACATTTTCATCAGTTTTAGGCCACTTTTCTAAATAAGCTCTGTTTTTTCGTCCCGGATCGTACGTCGTGAGCTGTTAAAAGGACCACAACCTTACTCGCCGGACATTAGAGGGCCCTACAATGCGTCGATATCAAGTCTTCCGAGGATGCTTTGTTGTTGAAGCGGATACGTTGTCGTTAAGCCCATTGGGCCTTTTGAATGGGCCATCTCCCTATGGTGGGACTGTGAACCGTTAACGCACGAAAGAATTGTGTCCTCAACATGACGGGTGCGATCATACCAGCACTAATGCACCGGATCCCATCAGAACTCTGAAGTTAAGCGTACTTTGGCGAGAGTAGTACTAGGATGGGTGACCCCATGGGAAGTCCTCGTGTTGCACCACCCCTTTTCAATTTTTTTTTCCTCCGGTTAGAGTTTCCAAGATACTTTATGGACCACATTTCTATTATCGAATCCCACGGTACCTTTGGCAAGAGAACTTCGCTTCACGTGGAGGTTGGGCTAGCAAACCGAGGGCGTAAGGCTTGTGACCAGGTCTCCGTCGCTACGGTGCCCATAACTTTTGATCTGTAAGGAGTTACGCGGCACACAACATGCGGTTACAAAGCCCTCCGGGAGCTCTACGACGGGGGCAGCCAGCTTGCTTGTTGTGCCTTTTTGGAGGCCAAAATCGAATGTTTTCATCAGTTTCGGGGCTCTTTTCTAATTAAGCTCTATTTTTCTGTCCCGGATCGTACTTCGTGATATGTTAAAAGGAAGACAACCTTACTCGCCGGACATTAGAGGGACCTACAATGCGTCGATATCACATCTTGCGAGGATGCTTTGTTGTTGAAGTGGATAGGTTGTTGTTAAGCCCATTGGGCCTTCTGAATAGGCCATCTCTATAGGCTGGGACTGTGAACCGTTAACACATAAAGAAATTGTGCCCTCAACATTACAGGTGCGATCATACCAGTACTAATGCACCGGTCCCAATCAGAACTCCGAAATTAAGCGTGCTTGGGCGAGAGTAGTACTAGGATGGGTGACCGCCTAGGTAGTCCTCGTGTTGCACTACCCCTTTTCAATTTTTTTTCCTCCAGTTAGTGTTTGCAAGATACTTTATCCACCACATTTCTATTTTCGAATCCCACGGTACCTTTGGCAAGAGAACTTCGCTTCACGTGGAAGCTGGGCCCGCAAACCGAGGGCGCGGGCCTGTGACCAGGTCTCTGTCGTTCCGGTGCCCATAACTTTTGATCCGTAAGGAGTTATGCGGCACACAGCATACCGTTGCAAAGCTCTAAAGGAGCTCTACGACGGGAGAAGCCAGCTTGGCTGCTGTGCCCATTTCTGGTGCCCAAAATTGAACATTTTCATCAGTTTTGGGCCACATTTCTGCTTTTGCACTATTTTTTCATCCCGGATCGTATGTCATGAGCTGTTAAACGGATGACAACTTTACTAACGGGACATTAGAGGGCCCTACAAAGTGTCGATATCACGTCTGGCGAGGATGCTATGTTGTTGAAGCGGATGGGTTGTCGTTAAGCACATTGGGTCTTCTGAATGGGCCATCTCTCTATGGTGGGACTGTGAACCGTTAACGGACAAAAGAATTGTGCCCTCAACATGACGGATGCGATCATACTAGCACTAATGCACCGGATCCCATCAGAACTCCGAAGTTAAGCGTGCTTGGGCGAGAATAGTACTAGGATGGGTAACCCCCTCGGAAGTCCTCGTGTTGCACCCCACTTTTCAATTTTTTTTTCTCCGGTTAGGGTTGCCAAGATACTTTATCCACCACATTTCAATTATTGAATCCCATGGCACCTTGGGCAAGACAACTTCGCTTCACGTGGAGGCTGGGCTAGCAAACCGAGGACGTCAGGCTTGTGCACAGGCCTCCCTCGCTCCGGTGCCCATAACTTTTGATCTGCAAGGAGTTACGCGGCGCACAGCATACCGTTGCAAAGCTCTCTGAGAGGTCTACGACGGGGGCTGCCAACTTGCTCGTTGTGCCCCTTTTTGGAGCCCAAAATGGAGCTTTTTCATCAGTTTCGGGCCACTTTTGTTACTAAGCTCTGTTTTTTCATCCTGGATCGTTCGTTGTGAGCTGTTAAAAGGACGACAACTTTACTCGCGGGACATTAGGGGGCCCTACAACACGTCGATATCACGTCTTGCGAGGATGCTGTGTTTATTAAAGCGGATGGGTGGTCGTTAACCGCATTGGGACTACTGAATGGGCCTTCTCTCTAGGCTGGGACTGTGAACCGTTGACACATAAAGAAATTGTGCCCTCAACATGACGGGTGCGATCATACCAGCACTAATGCACCGGATCCCATCAGAACTCATACGTTAAGCGTGCTTGCACGAGAGTAGTACTAGGATGGGTGATCCCCTGGGAAGTCCTCGTGTTGTACCCCCCTTTTCAATTTTTTTTCCTCCGGTTAGGGTTGCCAAGATACTTTTTCCACCACATTTCTATTATCGAATCCCATGGCACCTTGGGCAAGACAACTTCGCTTCACATGGAGGCTGGGCCAGCAAACCGAGGGCGTAGGGCTTATGACCAGGTCTCCATCGCTCCGGTGCCCATAACTTTTGATCCGTAAGGAGTTACGGCGCACAACATACCGTTGGAAATCTCTCCGTGAGCTCTACGACGGGGGTAGCCAGGTTGCTCAATGTACCCTTTTTGGAGCCCAAAATTGAACATTTTCATCAGTTTCGGGCCACATTTCTTATTAAGCGCTGTTTTTCCGTCCCTGATCGCACGTCGTGAGTTGTTAAAAGGATGACAACCATACTTGCGGGACATTAGAAGGCCCTACAACGCGTCGATATCACGTCTTGCGAGGATGTTGTGTTGTTGAAGCGGATGCGTTATTGTTAAGCCAATTGGGCCTTCTTAATGGGCCATCTCTCTAGGCTGCAAATGTGAACCGTTAACACATAAAAGAATTGTGCCCTCAACATGACGGGTGCGATCATACTAGCACTAATGCACCGGATCCAATCAGAACTCCGAAGATAAGTGTGCTTGGGCGAGAGTAGTACTAGGATGGGTGACCCCTTGGGAAGTCCTCGTGTTGCACCCCACTTTTCAATTTTTTTTCCTCCGGTAAGGGTTGCCAAGATACTTTATTCACCACATTTCTATTATCAAATCCCACGGCACCTTGGGCAAGACAACTTCACTTCACAAGGAGGCTTGGCCAGCACACCGAGGGCGTAGGGCTTGTGGCCTGGTCTCCATCGCTCCGGTGCCCATTTCTTTTGATCCGTAAGGTATTACACGGCGCACAACAAACCGTTCCAAAGCTCTCCGAGAGCTTGACGACGGGGGCAACCAGCTTGCTCGCTGTGCCAAATTTTGGAGAAAAAAATAGAACGTTTTCATCAGTTTTGGGCCACTTTTCTTATTAAGCTCTATTTTTTCGTCCCGGATTGTACGTCGTGAGCTTTTAAAAGGATGACAACCTTACTCACGGGACATTAGAGGGCCCTACAATGCGCTGATATCATTTCTTGTGAGGATGCTGTGTTGTTGAAGCGGATAGGTTGTCGTTAAGCCCATTAGGCCTTCTGAATGGGACATCTCTTTAGGCTGGGACTATGAACCATTAACACATAAAGGAATTGTGCCCTCAACATGACGGGTGCGATCATACCCGCACTAATTCACCAGATCCCATCAGAACTCCGAAGTTAAGCGTGCTTGGGTGAGAGTAGTACTAGGATGGCTAACCCCCTGGGAAGTCCTCGTGTTGCACCCCACTTTTCAATTTTTCTTCCTCCGGTTAGGGATGCCAAGATACTTTATCCACCACATTTCTATTATCGAATCCCACGGCACCTTGGGCAAGAGTACTTCGCTTCAGTGGAGGCTGGGCCCGCAAACCGAGGGCGTAGCGCTTGTGACCAGGTCTCTGTCGTTCCGGTGCCCATAACTTTTGATCCGTAAGAAGTTACGCGGTGCACAGCAAACCGTTGCAAAGCTCTCTGAGATCTCTACGACGGGAGCAGCTAGCTTGGCCGCTATGCCCATTTTTTATGCCCAAAATCGACCGTTTTCATCAGCTTCGGGCCTCTTTTCTAGTTTTGCCCTGTTTTTCTGTCCCGGATCGTATGTCATGAGCTGTTAAAAGGACGAAAACCTTACTCACGGGACATTAGAGGGCCCTACAATGCGTCGATATCATGACTTCCGAGGATGCTGTGTTGTTGAAGCGGATGGGTTGTCGTTAAGCCCATTGGGCCTTCTGAATGGGCCATCTCTCTATGGTGGTACTGTGAACCGTTAACGCACGAAAGAATTGTGCCCTCAACATGACGGGTGTGATCATACCAGCACTAATGCACCGGATCCCATCAGAACTCCGAAGTTAAGCGTGCTTGGGCGAGAATAGTACTAGGATGGGTGACCCCCTCGGAAGTCCCCGTGTTGCACCCCACTTTTCAATTTTTTTTTCACCGGTTTGGGTTGCCAAGATACTTTATCCCCCACATTTCTATTATCGAATCCCATGGCACCTTGGGCAAGACATCTTCGCTTCACGTGGAGGCTGGGCTAGGAAACCGAGGGCGTAGGGCTTGTGACCAGGTCTCTGTCGCTCCGGTGCCCATAACTTTTGATCCGCAAGGAGTTACGCGGCGCACAGCATACCGTTGCAAAGCTCTCTGAGAGCTCTACGACGGGGGCTGCCAACTTGCTCGTTGTGCCCATTTTTGGAGCCAAAAATCGAGCTTTTTCATCAATTTCGGGCAACTTTTTTTATTAAGCCATGTTTTTTCGTCCTGGATCGTACGTCGTGAGCTGTTAAAAGGATGACAACCTTACTCGCGGGACATTAGAGGGCCCTACAACACGTTGATATCACGTATTGCGAGGATGCTGTGTTGTTGAAGCGGATGCATTGTCGTTAAGCCAATTGGGCCTTCTTAATGGGCCATCTCTCTAGGCTGCGACTGTGAACCGTTAACACATAAAAGAATTGTGCCCTCAACATGACGGGTGCGATCATACTAGCACTAATGCACCGGATCCCATCAGAACTCCGAAGATAATTGTGCTTGGATGAGAGTAGTACTAGGATGGGTGACCCCCTGGGAAGTCCTAGTGTTGCACCCCTCTTTTCAATTTTTTTTCCTCCGGTTAGGGTTGCCAAGATACTTTATCCACAACATTTCTATTATCGAATCCCATGGCACCTTGGGCAAGACAACTTCGCTTCACGTGGAGGCTGGGCCAGCAAATCGATGGCGTAGGGCTTGTGACCAAGTCTCCGTCGCTCCGGTGCCCATAACTTTTGATCCGTAAGGAGTTACGCGGCGCAGAGCATACCGTTGCAAAGCTCTCTGAGAGCTCTAGAACGGGGGCAGCCAACTTGCTCGTTGTGCCCATTTTTGGAGGCCAAAATCGAACGTTTTCATCAGTTTCGGGCAAGTTTTCTTATTATGCTCTATTTTTTCGTCCCGAATTGTACGTCATGAGCTGTTAAAAGGATGACAACCTTACTCGCGGGACATTAGAGGGCCCAACAACGCGTTGATATCATGTCTTGAGAGGATACTGTGTTGTTGAAGCGGATGGGTCGTCATTAAGCCAATTGGGCCTTCTGAATGGGACATCACTTTAGGCTGGGACTATGAACCGTTAACACATAAAGGAATTGTGCCCTCAACATGACGGGTGCGATCATACCCGCACTAATTCACTGGATCCCATCAGAACTCCGAAGTTAAGCGCGCTTGGGCGAGAGTAGTACTAGGATGGGTGACCCCCTCGGAAGTCCTCGTGTTGCACCCCACTTTTCAATTTTTTTTTCTCCGGTTATGGTTGCCAAGATACTTTATCCACCACATTTCTATTATCGAATCCCATGGTACCTTGGGCAAGACAACTTCGCTTCACGTGGAGGCTGGGCTAGCAAACCGAGGACGTAAGGCTTGTGACCAGGTCTCCGTCGCTCCGGTGCCCATAACTTTTGATCTGCAAGGAGTTACGCGGCGCACAGCATACCGTTGCAAAGCTCTCTGAGAGCTCTACGACGGGGGCTGCCAACTTGCTCGTTGTGCCCATTTTTGGAGCCCAAAATCTAGCTTTTTCATCAGTTTCGGGCCACTTTTGTTATTAAGCTCTGTTTTTCCGTCTTGGATCGTACGTCGTGAGCTGTTAAAAGTACGACAACCTTACTAGCGGGACATTAGAGGGCCCTACAACACGTCGATATCAAGTCTTGCGAGGATGCTGTGTTGTTGAAACGGATGGGTTGTCGTTAAGCCCACTAGGCCTACTGAATGGGCCTTCTCTCTAGGCTGGGACTGTGAACAGTCAACACATAAAGGATTTGTGCCCACATTATGACTGGTGCGATCATACCAGAACTAATGCACCGGATCCCATTAGAACTCCAAAGTTCAGCGTGTTTGGGCGAGAGTAGTACTAGGATGGGTGATCACCTGGGAAGTCCTCGTGTTGCACCCCCTTTTCAATTTTTTTTGCTCCGGTTATGGTTGCCAAGATTCGTTATTCACCACATTTCTATTACCGAATCCCACGGCACCTTGGGCAAGACAACTTCGCTTCACGTAGAGGCTGGGCCTGCAAACCGAGGGCGTAGGGCTTGTGACCAGGTCTCCGTCGCTCCGGTGCCCATAACTTTTGATCCGTAAGGAGTTACGTGGTGCACAACATACCGTTGCAAATCTCTCCGACAGCTCCACGATGGGGATAGCCTGGTTGCTCGATGTACCCTTTTTCGAGCCCAAAATCGAACGTTTTCATCAGTTTAGGGCCACATTTCTTATTAAGCTATGTTTTTTAGTCCTAGATCGTACGTCGTGAGCTGTTAAAAGGATGACAACCATAATTGCGGGACATTAGAAGCCCCTACAACGCGTCGATATCACGTCTTGCGAGGATGCTGTGTTGTTGAAGCGGATGCGTTGTTGTTAAGCCAATTGGGCCTTCTTAATGGGCCATCTCTCTAGGTTGCGACTGTGAACCGTTAATACATAAAAGAATTGTGCCCTCAACATGACGGGTGCGATCATACTAACACTAATGCACCGGATCCCATAAAAACTCCGAAGTTAAGCGTGCTTGGGCAAGAGTAGTACTAGGATGGGTCACCCCCTGGGAAGTCTTCGTGTTGCACCCCACTTTTCAATTTTTTTTACTCCGGTTAGGGTTGCCAAGATACTTTATCCACCGCATTTCAATTATCAAATCCCACAGCACCTTGGGAAAGATAACTTCGCTTCACGTGGAGGCCGGGCCCGCAAACCGAGGGCTTAGGGCTTGTGAGCAGGTCTCCGTCGCTCCGGTGCCCATAACTTTTGATCCGTAAGGAGTTACGCGGCGCACAGCATACCGTTGTAAAGCTCTCCGAGAGCTCTACGATGGGGGCAGCCAACTTGTTCACAGTGCCAAATTTTGGAGAACAAAATCGATCGTTTTTATCTGTTTCGGGCCACTTTTCTTATTAAGCTCTATTTTTTCATACTGGATCGTTCGTCGTGAGCTATTAAAAGGATGACAACCTTACTCGTGGGACATTAGAGGGCCCTACAACGCATTGATATCATGGCTTGTGAGGATGCTGTGTTGTTGAAGCAGATAGGTTATCGTTAAGCCCATTGGGCCTCCTGAATGGGACATCTCTTTAGGCTAGGACTATGAACCGTTAACACATATAGGATTTGTGCCCACAACATGACGGGTGCGTTCATACCAGTACTAATACACCGGATCCCATCAGAATTTCGAAGTTAAGTGTGCTTGGGCGAGAGTAGTACTAGGATGTGTGATCCCCTGGGAAGACATCGTGTTGCACTTCCCTTTTCAAATTTTTTTCCTTCGGTTAGGTTTGCCAAGATACTTTATCCACCACATTTCTATTACCGAATACCACGGCACCTTGGGCAAGATAACTTCGCTTCACGTAGAGGCTGGGCTAGCAAACCGAGGGCGTAGGGCTTGTGACCAGGTCTCAGTCGCTCTGGTGCCCATAACTTTTGATCCGTAAGGAGTTACGCGGCGCACATCATACCGTTGGAAAGCTCTCCGAGAGCTCTACGATGGGAGCAGCCAGGTTGCTCGATGTACCCTTTTTAGAGCCCAAAATTGAACGTTTTCATCAGTTTCGGGCCACATTTCTTATTAAGCTCTGTTTTTCCGTCCTGGATCGTACATCGTAAGCTGTTAAAAGGATGACAACCATACTTGCGGGACATTAGAAGGCCCTACAACTCGTCGATATCACGTCTTGCGAGGATGCTGTGTTGTTGAAGCGGATGCATTGTTGTTAAGCCAATTGGGCCTTCTTAATAGGCCATCTCTCTAGGTTGCGACTGTGAACCGTTACCACATAAAAGAATTGTGCCCTCAACATGACGGGTGCGATCATACTAGCACTAATGCACCGGATCCCATCAGAACTCCGAAGTTAAGCGTGCTTGGGTGAGAGTAGTCTTAGGATGGGTGACCTCCTGTGAAGTCCTCGTGTTGCACCCCATTTTTCAATTTTTTTTCCTCCGGTAAGGGTTGCCAAGATACTTTATCCACCACATTTCTATTATCGAATCCCATGGCACCTTTGGCAAGAGAACTTCGCTTCATGTGGAGGCTGGCCCGCAAACCGAGGGCATGGGGCTTGTGACAAGGTCTCTGTCGTTCTGATGCCTATAACTTTTGATCCGTAAGGAGTTACACTGCAAACAGTATACCGTTGGAAAGCTCTCCGAGAACTCTACGACGGGGGCAGCCAACTTGCTCGCTGTGCCAAATTTTGGAGAACAAAATCGAAAGTTTTAATCAGTTTCAGACCACTTTTCTTATTAAGCTCTATTTTTTCGTCCCAGATTGCACGTCTTGAGCTGTTAAAACTATGACAACCTTACTTGTGGGACATTAGAGGGCCTTACAACGCGTCGATATGACGTCTTGCCAGGATGCTGTGTTGTTGAAGCGGATAGGTTGTCGTTAAGCCCATTGGGCCTTCTGAATGGGACATCTCTTTAGGCTAGGACTATGAACCGTTAACACATAATGGAATTGTGCCCTCAACATGACGGGTGCGATCATACCCGCACTAATTCACCGGATCCCATCAGAACTCCGAAGTTAAGCGTGCTTGGGCGAGAGTAGTACTAGGATGGGTAACCCCCTGGGAAGTCCTCATGTTGCACCCCACTTTTCAATTTTTTTTCCTCCGGTTAGGGATGCCAAGATACTTTATCCACCACATTTCTATTATCGAATCCCACGGCACCTTGGGCAAGACAACTTCGCTTCACGTGGAGGCTGGGCTAGCAAACCGAGGACGTAAGGCTTGTGACCAGGTCTCCGTCGCTACGGTGCCCTTAACTTTTGATTTGTAAGGAGTTACGCGGCGCACAGCATGCCGTTGCAAAGCTCTCCCGGAGCTCTACGACGGGGGCAGCCAGCTTGCTTGTTGTGCCCTTTTTGGAAGCCAAAATCTAATGTTTTCATCAGTTTCGGACCACTTTTCTAATTAAGCTCTATTTTTCTGTCCCGGATCGTACGTCGTGAGCTGTTAAAAGGACGACAACCTTACTCGCAGGACATTAGAGGGCCCTACAATGCGTCGATATCACGTCTTGCGAGGTTGCTTTGTTGTTGAAGCGGATGGGTTGTTGTTAAGCCCATTGGGCCTTCTGAGTAGATCATCTCTATAGGCTGGGACTGTGAACCGTTAACACATAAAGAAATTGTGCCCTCAACATTACAGGTGCGATCATACCAGCACTAATGCACCGGTTCCCATCATAACTCCGAAGTTAAGCGTGCTTGGACGAGAGTAGTACAAGGATGGGTGACCCCATGGGAAGTCCTCGTGTTGCCCCACCCCTTTTCAATTTTTTTTCCTCCGGTTAGGGTTTGAAAGATACTTTATCCACCACATTTATATTATCGAATCCCACCGCACCTTTGGCAAGAGAACTTCGCTTCATGTGGAGGCTGGGCCAGCAAACCGAGGGCGTAGGGCTTGTAACCAGGTCTCTGTCGTTCCGGTGCCTATAACTTTTGATCCGTAAGGAGTTACACGGCGCACAGCATACCGTTGCAAAGCTCTTTGAGAGCTCTACGACGGGAGCAGCCAGCTTGGCCACTGTGCCCATTTTTAGTGCCCAAAATTGAACATTTTCATCAATTTCGGGCCACTTTTCTAATTTTGCTTTGTTTTTCCGTCCCGGATCGTACGTCTTGAGCTGTTAAAAGGACGACAACCTTAGTCGCGTGACATTAGAGGGCCCTACAATGCGTCGATATCTCGTCTTGCGTGGATGCTGTGTTGTTGAAGCGGATGGGTTATTGTTAATCCCATTGGGCCTTCTGAATGGGCCATCTCTCTATGGTGGGACTGTGAACTGTTAACGCACAAAAGAATTGTGCCCTCAACATGACGGGTGCGATCATACCAGCACTAATGCACCAGAATGAAAGGTTGCAACCTTGTATGCAATGCACATTTATGACATTTAATATATCACATTAGGAGGAAAACAAAGTAGGTTGCCTCCGGACAGTCATAAGATTGCACATTGATAAGTAAACAAGCGAGGCACGAATAGACAAGTAATTTCACTTGAAAAGCATATGAAGTTATATGAACATTAAACGGGCAGCCATGTAACGCACGTAAATCAAGCCATATAACTCATTTCAACGTCCACGTAATCAAATAATAAGGTTATTCAACATGCGACAACAATCTACGTGGTTCGGATGCAAGAAAGGCCTATTTGTCAACATGCAACGAATCAAAATCACATTTAGGGCTATAAGGAAACTACGGGCAGCCTACTAAACATATAATTACACTCAATATTCAAAGGATCAAAATCACATGCGACAACAATCTACGTGGTTCGGATGCAAGTTCGCCTAGTCACTAGGGTTTCCATTTCGTGCTTACCCGTGCAATTAAGCCCCAAGTCAACTCAAAATCAATCTCAAGCCAAGCATCAATTAATCCAAACATCCCCAAGTACTCAAAACAGTCCACACAACATCCCAATGCCACAATCCAAAGCAATTAATACCACAAGAGAAGTTACAACAAATTTCTAAGCATATAACTAAGTAAAACCCTCACTGCAATAGGCTGTATTCTCACAATCATTGAGTCAAGCAAACAAACTCCAATTCCAGTAAATAAGATTTCAAATTAAATCTTAAGAAGTGAACTAAAATCAGAAACAAACCTTGCATCATTTGGAGTTCGAGATCAATAGTTATGGCCAAAACAGTGGGATTGCACAAAACTGTCCAGATTTGCACACATTTCAATAATTGTCGTTTTTGAGGTCCTTAGGTTCAGATTTAGCCTTAGTCCATTTCTGAAAAAAATGTCCAGAACTGAAAAATCTAGCAGCGCACAAAATTTCATTCATTTTGGACATAATTTACTAAGTCAAAACGGGTTCGTTCCACAAGGTCAGTGCATCTGCCAAGACCTGCTTCATTTTTCCAGACTTCCAGATTTGGACACATTTTAATTATTTGCCATTTTGAGGACTTTAGACTCAAAATTAGCTTTGGCCTATTTCTGCGAAAAATGTTCAAAACTGGTAAAAATAGTTACCTACCAATTTTCATGCATTTTCAATGTCAGTTGCCTAGCCAAACTCACCTCGCAACAACAAGACAGAGAGCTGTCACCAAACCCGATTTCATCTATCATCATCTTCAAGTCAAAATCTTGTCATGCATGGTTGTAAAAGCTTATGAACACACATATAACTCAAGTACAGAAGCAAAGACATACATTTAAGAGCATGCATGTGGATTTTTGAAGGATTTTCAAAAGGTTTTAGCCCTCACCTTAGCAAATCAACAAGAAGATGCACAAAACTTTGATGAAGCACAAATTTCTTCTTCTTCCTTGCTTGGCCAAGACTCCAACTAGTAAACTCACCAAGGCCAAAATGTTGACTCAAGGAGCATGCATGTGTGATTCTTGCATTCTAGCTAGCTTGGGCGAGTTTCTTTGCTTGTTGCTTGTCTTGATTAACTATGGTGTGATGAAGATGAGCTATGAGGTGAAGAAACTCAGCCAAAACCGAGATTGAGAGAGAAGAATGAGAGGGAGAGAGAGAAATGTGAGGAGAGTGAGAGAAATGAGAGAAAATAGAAGCTTTTGCTATTGTTGATGCAAATGTTGGCCTTGGGCATGCAAAAATCAGATTTGTGTCACCAAGAAGCACAATTTGAATCATCCTAGCATGGGCATATGCATGTGTCGAGATTTTGGGTGCATTGGGTAGGGTTTTGGGTTAATTTTTATGCATTTGTGTCATAGAATTGTCATAGGAATGTTGGGAATTTAGGGAATCTAGGTAGAATAAAATATAGGAATGTTTGTTGATGAGTTGAATTATGAATAGAATAATAGATAGTGGGAAATGTAGGAATAGTTTAGTATTATTTTATTATTAGTGGAGTTTGTAGAGAATTTGAATTAGGAATATAATATTGGTTAGTGGATTGTGTAGGATTCTTTCTTGGTTAGCGTGTAGGCACACAGTTTGAGGTTTAGGATACGCGCTACGAGGCACGCACCAAAATCAATACGGGACATGAATCACGAGGTAGACACGAACTACGAGACGAATGCACGTTTTCCAAGTAAATGCACGCAACCCTAAATGAATGCACGTAATTCAATGCAAGGCACACAAAACGAATACAATTCTTAAACCTAGATCAAGCCACGCAAATCTAGGTCAAGCCACACAAATCTAGGTTAGGGCACGTATATCTAGGTATGCAGTACATCAGGATTAGGGCACACAATTCTAAGTCAAGGCACGTATGACGAAGCATGCACGAAAACCAAGACAGGGCACGCAATCCAAGATCAGTCATATAATTCTAGGTCTAAGGCACGTAAATCGAGGTAACACACGTTATTCGGGGTCGGGCCTCACATCCTCCCCTCCTTAAAAGAATTTCGTCCCGAAATTCATTCTTGCCTATTGAGGTCATTTAGACGGATTCTGACCCTTGTTATTCTTCCTACTCCGGTTCGTCCCGTGTTTGGTGATCTCTTACCACAACCAATTCACTTCCTATGTTTCTCCAATCATTTAGTTCGGTGTGACCTCTACATTTACAGTTCTTTCCTTTGAACGACTCTATTCTCCATTTGATCTTAAGGTCAAGTTCATTAACTAAGGTTAGAGTCTTTAAACATAGTCATCAAAGTTGCATCTGTATTCTAACAATCGAACTATAACTCCAAAATCATGACTCATGTTGTATCAATCTCGCATTCATACCTCAAAAGGAATATCACAATAATTCCATGATCCTAGGGTGACATACGCTAATTTCAAGATGATAGGTCTATATCCAATTTATATATCCTACCAACTAGTTTCAAAATTGTT
The DNA here is from genome assembly GCA_037974665.1 of Ehretia macrophylla. Classification (NCBI taxonomy): domain Eukaryota; kingdom Viridiplantae; phylum Streptophyta; class Magnoliopsida; order Boraginales; family Ehretiaceae; genus Ehretia; species Ehretia macrophylla. The sequence goes on along the minus strand of CM075770.1, from coordinate 79,801,801 downwards.
AACACGTAGGACATACACATGTTATGGATTATTTCCACGATACGACCCTATTTTCAGGTTGAACTCACCAAACAAACTAATCCATCTCAAGTCATCTATCGGTAGTATCATAGTTTTTATCTTGAAGGTACATTGGATTAGTAAATCTTCTAATGACTAGTCTTCCAGTTACAGGCTCCTATTCACTAACATCCTTTCCCAGCTTCGTTAACCTCCCCGCTCGTAATCAAGGAGAAAGACCGTTGAGATTCATTAAACTCGAATTCTAAGGTTTATTAAGTACCATCAACAAATGCCATTGAAATTGCATGGGTAAACTGATCATGTCGCACTAGTTCAACTCTTACAAGTAAATTCATCAACTCGTAATCCACAATTTATTTCCTTATTCAAATCCCTATCTTCAAGTCACGAGGCTTCAGAATTTCTTTAATCTTAACCAAGACTCCTAAGGCGAATAGTTTCAATCTCAAATGAATTTCACTCACCTCAATCCAAGGTTACGTCATACTTAAGAAGATAATGGTCCTACTTACTTAGCGACCTAGTCATTCATTCGAACACTTAATGCCCACCAATATATCTTCAACATTAATGTTACTAAGCTAAGGCCATAGCCATGTAAGTGATATCAATGCTCCACTAGGTTATCGGCCAAACAACAACAATCCTAGGACTATAAATGGGTACCGAAATGACCGAGCTCATAAAATACTTACACGAGATAACTTCAAGGTTGTATCAATATAAGAATTATGACCACGAGGCATCCTTCAAGATAACCTAATAGAATTTCAAAAGTAATCAACCACTTATTTAACTATCATTACAAGATTCACCCCTCTTATCCAACGACCACAATTCAAAGTCTACCGATCGCTAGTTTCTAGATGTGAAACGTTGCCCACAGATACAATGGTCTAACAATAGTCTCTTGGGTCATTATGTATCTAATTCATCTTTATCTTAACCGTATGAAATCTTACTCTTCTCCGTACATGTTCAACTAGCTAAGAGCATCGAGACTCATCGACCTTAGGTCCTAGGGTTCACCACGAATCATCATGCATACTCACTATTAGCTATTTAGGATTACTAATCATACCCTAATGGCTCCACTTTGTCACCGAATGCTTTAATCTCCTTTCCATGGTTTATATATTAGGTCCATCGGTAATACTTAGGGATATATGCTTCCTAATATCCTTTAGGGTATCCAAATAACGAGTGTGTAGAATGACTTACTTTGCATAATCACAACTAAATCCGAGTGGCACCAAATTAATACCATGATTCTAAATATCACCGATATCCAACTTAGGACCTTTAGCAACGTTAGTCATCTAATGCATAATTCAATTCCTTACACTTCTATCCGACCTAACATTTTAGGTGCAGTTTTCCGAACACGAGTTCTAGTTACGTGAATTCCTTGATTCCAACATTCCTATACCTTGTTATACTAAGGAATCATCAACCTTGTTAAACTCAGTCTCCATAGCTGCCTACATGTCTTGAGGTTATCCATTGTTAACTCACTTAAATACGCTATCCATGACTTAATAATCTAACCCCTAAAAGTAAACTATTGCCAACTTCCACGAATTCACCCCTTAATTTCTAGGTCATGATCTCAACACTTAGTGAACTTGACACTCGCTAGTATACACCATATCAGATTCATCACTGCTTAATTCCAATCAAGTAAGGATTCAATCATACAAGTATATTGCTAACTTCTTAGATAGTCTATCAAGCCAATTTTAAGATGTGAGAAATGGATTCAAAGAAACCTCCAAGTCAACTTCAACTATCAGCATATGTGAATATATAATATTCTACATATTTAATTGTATATCCTTATATCTAAGGAAGTAGCATGTCTTTAACCTTTATACTTGAACCACAATGAGAAGAACGGTTTAACGGAATCAAAACTTCATAGCCATAAAATTGATAACTTAATCATAGGTACGAGTATTCCAAAGATAAGGGGATAACTTTACCTCAACATTTATACATGTGCTACGCATTTTATATAGGCATATCCAATAATACATATGATCCATCGAGTACCTGTGAAGATGCAAGAAATCTCTAACCCAACCGTTTCGTTCATCCTGCACAAATTTACTTCCCTGAAAGTCCTAATCCTAACTATCTATGTGTATAAACAGTCATTCACGGTTATATAACATGCACATGTATCAAGGAAGGAGTATAAAAGAATGCATGCATTATCGAGGTCACTAATGTGTCGGTGTGCATGACAACATAATACATATGGTCCTCAAAAGCACATAATATTCAATGCTCAAAGCAATTAAAGCACATTAGCACACATTCACACATATAAACAAGATATCATAATTACCTTAGGGCTTCTACCTAGGGTCCGAGAGTTGAACCCGACTAATGCCTAGTTACTAAACTAAGCTCTGATACCATTCTAATATAAGATGTCACGCCCCAACCCGACCTATAGAGGTTAGACTAGGGTGTGATCTAAACGTTCATATCATTTCATGTACTTAATCGTTCATTAAGGTTTAACGCTTAACGTTAGCCTAGAACTCCAAATTTTTTTGAAAAACCGGCAGCATAACGGCTGTAATTGGCTCCTTAGTTTGACCTATTTTCTAAATGCCTCAATTATTCCAATCATTAATCCAATTCCATTAAGGACTCCTATTTTGTCACCAACCGGTTTGCCTACTAGTTTATCCTGAAAGTCTTGTTTGGTTAATAAGCCAAACATGATAACTATGTCATGTTTATTTGTCAATTTCCTATCATGGAAGTACCTATTATCCTTTAGCTTGTGCATGATCACTAGGTGAGATTAAGTAGAGTTACATTATTTACTTCTTCGACTAGCGGTTCAAATGCCTACGATAACTACTAATTAAATGATGAAAGTAAACGACCAAATAAAGAGTTCGTCCAGCTACAATCAGTACAAGCCAAAATTAGACCCAAATTACAACGGGGTCATTTACATCAATAAAATGGACAGTTTGCAATCAAACACAATATCCATATAGCAACCACTTTCAGGCAAAGCACAAAAGCACGTAGTCACTCCAAGGAATCATCAACAAGCACATTTACTTCGGGTACATGTTCCAAATCTGCTGCACCTGTGACAAAAAAGAGGGTGAGTCCTTATGAACTCAGCGAGGAGGAACGAGAAATAGGTTTTGAAACTCATTTTCCGGTTCAACTTATGAAAATCCTTTTGTAAGCATGAATATAACACAATTAAGTACAGAACAATAATACAAAAGTAAAGGAACACAATTACCCGTCTTTCCTCCCCGAGTTCCTCTAGGGACCAAGCGAGATTACTTATACACATAATAAAAAGGATACGGTGAACTTTTGCTCTCAGTTGTTGCGGCCGACTTCAAATCATCCCCTTAACATGCCAAGTGGGTGTACTCCGGATGTACCCCCGAAATCCTACGACCCAATTCTCCGAGGAAGTCTAGCCCCCAAGCGAGAGAGAGAATTGGACAATAGTAGTCACGGTTGCACCGGCAAGCCCGATGCTGCCCGGTGTGCGTGAACGCTACCACTCCATAATGAAAGGTTGCAACCTTGTATGCAATGCACATTTATGACATTTAATATATCACATTAGGAGGACAACAAAGTAGGTTGCCTCCGGACAGTCATAAAATTGCACATTGACAAGTAAACAAGCGAGGCACGAATAGACAAGTAATTTCACTTGAAAAGCATATGAAGTTATATGAACATTAAACGGGCAGCCATGCAACGCACATAAATCAAGCCATATAACTCATTTCAACGTCCACGTAATCAAATAATAAGGTTATTCAACATGCGACAACAATCTACGTGGTTCGGATGCAAGAAAGGCCTATTTGTCAACATGCAACGAATCAAAATCACATTTAGGGCTATAAGGCAACTAGGGGCAGCCTACTAAACATATAATTACACTAAATATTCAAAGGATCAACACTTAGCAAGTTCGCCTAGTCACTAGGGTTTCCATTTCGTGCTTACCCATGTAATTAAGCCCCAAGTCAACTCAAAATCAATCTCAAGCCAAGCATCAATTAATCCAAACATCCCCAAGTACTCAAAACAGTCCACAAAACATCCCAATGCCACAATCCAAAGTAATTAATACCACAAGAGAAGTTATAACAAATTTCTAAGCATATAACTAAGTGAAACCCTCACTGCAATAGGCTGTTTTCTCATAGTAATTGAGTCAAAAAAACAAACTCCAATTCCAGTAAATAAGATGTCTAATTAAATCTTAAGAAGTGAACTAAAATCAGAAACAAACCTTGCATCATTTGGAGTTCGAGATCAATAGTTATGGCCAAAACAGTGGGATTGCACAAAATTGTCCAGATTTGCACACATTTTAATAATTGTCGTTTTTGAGGTCCTTAGGGTCAGATTTAGCCTTAGTTCATTTCTGACAAAAATGTCCAGAACTGAAAAGAATATCAGTACACCAAATTTCATACATTTTGGATATCATTTACTAAGTCAAAACTGGTTCGTTCCACAAGGTCAGTGCATCTGCCAAAACCTGCTTCATTTTTCCAGACTTCCAGATTTGGACACATTTTAATGATTTGCCATTTTGAGGACTTTAGAGTCAAAATTAGCTTTCGCCTATTTCTTCAAAAAATGTTCAAAACTGGAAAAAATAGTCACCTACCAATTTTCATGAATTTTCAACATCATTTTCCTCTCCAAACTCACCTCGCAACAACAAGATAGAGAGATGTCACCAAACCCCGTCTCATCTATCATCATCTTCAAGTCAAAATCTTGCCATGCATGGTTGTAAATGTGAGGCCTGACCCCGAATAACGTGCCTTACATCGATTTGCGTGCCTGAGACCTAGAACGGTATGACCGACCTTGGATTACGTGCCCTGTCTTGGTTTTCGTGTATGCCTCGTTATACGTGCCTTAACCTAGAATTGTGTGCCCTAACCCTCGATATACGTGCGATACCTAGATAAACGTGCCATGACCTTAATTTACGTGCGAGACCTCGATTCGCGTGTGTCTCTTCATTTCGTGTGCATTAACCTTGAACTGCGCGCTTTAACCTAGGTTTAAGAGTCGTGTCTTGAATTACGTACATTGCATTGAATTACGTGCCATATTTTGGTCTACGTTCATTCACCTAGGGTTACGTGTGTTAGCATTAGAATTCATGCACTTATCTTGAAGTATGTGCCTTAGTCTTGAAATACGTATTGTACCTCGTAGTTCGTATCTACCTCGTAATTCGTGCCCTAAATCTAGGAATCCGTGCCACCACGCTAATCAATAAAGAATCCTACGCAAAGCACTAGACTATAAAATAATCCTACAAACACCACTAACAATTATTATAATCCTAATTCAAATCTCTACAAAATCCACTAACACCTAAATATTATATTTTAAACTCAACACAAGACAAAAACTCACCAACCTCTAAACATATCCTATATTCTATTCTACCTAAAATCCCTAAATACCCAACATTCTCTTACACACATGTTAAAACAATTCAAAAGATGACACAAATCTGAATTTTTGCATGCCCAAGGCCAACATATGCATCAACTTTTGCAAAAGCCTCATTTTTCTCTCATTTCTCTCACTTTCCTCACATTTTCTCTCTCTCCCTCTCACTCTCTCTCTCCATTTCGGTTTTGGCTTAGTTCTCTCCACCTCTTAGCTTATCTTCATCATCCTATGGTGCATCAAGGCAAACCACAAGCAAAGAAACTCACCCAAGCAAGCTAGGATGCAAGAAACACACATGCAAGCATTTTGAGTCACCATTTTCGGCCTTGGTGAGTTTTTAAGCTTCCATTTCTTTTCTTCTTGTTCTAACCTCATGCATGTGCTAAGAGATTGATCACTAAGCTAGGGAAAATAGAGAAAAGCTAGTTGGAGTCTCGGCTAAGCAAGAAGAAGAAGAGATTTGAGCTTCAACAAGGTTTTGAGCATTTTTTGGGTTGATTGCAAAGGTGAGGGTTAAAACCTTTTGAAAACTCTTCAAAAACTCACATGCATGCTAATAGATGTGTGTATTTGCTTCTGTACTTGAGCTATATGGTCGTTCATAAGCTTAAACAACCATGCATGGCAAGATCTTGGCTTAGAAATGATGCTAGGTGAAGTCAAAATTGTTCACAGCTCTCTGACCAGTCTGTTCTAGGTAAGTTTAGCTAGGAAAATGATGTTGAAAATTCCTTAAAATTGGTAGGTAACTAGTTTGGACAGTTTTGAACATTTTTACCAGAAATAGGCCGAAGCTAATTTGGAATCTAAGGTCCTCAAAATGGCAAATCTTTAAAAATGTGACCAAATCTGGAAATCTGGAAAACTGAAGCAGGTTTTGGCAGATGCACTGACATTGTGGAACGAACCATATTTGACTTTGTAAATGATGTCCAAAATGCATGAAATTTGGTGTACTGCTAAACGTTTCAGTTATGGACAATTTTGTCAGAAATGGACCAAGGCTAAAACTGACCCCAAGGACCTCAAAAACGTCAATTTCTGAAAAGTGTGCAAATCTGGACAGTTTTGTGCTATTCCACTGTTTCGGCTATATCTAATGTTCCCGAACTCCAATTGATGCAAGGTTTGTTTCTGATTTTAGTTAACTTCTTAAGCTTTAATTTGACTTCTTATTCACTGAATTTGGAGATTTTTTGCTTATCCGATTGATTGTGAGAAGACAGCCTATTGCAGTAAGGGTTTCACTTAATGTTGTGCTTAGAAAATTGTTGTGACTCCTCTTGTTGAATTAAATGCTTGGGATTATAGCTACGGGATGTTGTGTGGACGGTTTTGAATGTTTGAGGATGTTGAATTAAATGATGCATGGTTTGAGATTGACTTTGAGTTGGGTTGAGGCTCAAATTGCACGAATATACATGACATGGAAACCCTAATGACTAGGTAGTTTTGCTAAGTATTGATCAATTGGACATTGTGTGGGAATTATATGCTTAGTGGGCTTCCCGTAAATGTCTTATAACTTCAAATGTGATTTTGACCATTGCATGTTGACAAATAAGCTTTTCTTGCACCCGAACCCATGATTGATGTCATTGCATGTTGAATAATCGTATCACTTGATTACGTGGACTTCGAAATGAGTTAGATGGCTTGACTTGCATGTGTTACATGGCTGCCCGTTTAATGTTCATATGACTCTATGTGTTCTACAAGTGAAATTTCATGTCAAGCATGCCTCTTTCGTTTACTTGGCAATATGTGATCTTGAAATTGCTCGGAGGCAACCTACTTTGTTGTCCTCTTAATGTGAATTGTTAAAAGATATTCAATGGTTTATTTGAACATGATTAATTGGCTGCCCGTTAAAGTTTAATTGCTTTCAAATGGATATATGAAATGATTATATGTTCTTACAATGCCTTATATGCCAATATGTCAAAATGTGATCATATACTTGCTCGGAGGCAACCTACTTTGTTGACCTCCTAATGTGAAATGTTAAATGACATAAATGTGCATTGCATACAAGGTTCCAACCTTTCATTGTGGCATGGTAGTGTTTCATGAACGCCGAGCGACATAGGGCTTGCCGGTGCTCCCGTGCCTACCATTGTCCACTTCCCTCTCTCGCTTGGCATTCCACCCTCGGAGAGTTGGGTCGTAGGTTTCGGGGTACATCCGGAGTATACCCAATTGGAGCGATAAGGGGATTATTGAAGTCGGCCGCACCAAATGAATCGAAATTGATATTGAGAGCAAATGCTCACCGTATCCTTTTTACTATGTGTATAAGTACTATCGCTTGGTTCCTAGAGAGCCTCGGGGAGGAAAGACTGGTATTCCTGTTCCTGTACTTATATGTAAGTACTCTCGCTTGGTTCCTAGAGAACCTCGGGGAGGAAAGACTGGTATTTTTGTTCCTTTACTTGATTTTACTGTTATATTCATGCTTGCAAAAGGATTTTTATAAGTTGAACCAGAAAATGAGTTTCAAACGTATTTCTCGTTCCTCCTCGCTGAGTTCATAAGAACTCACCCTCTTTTTTATCACAGGTGAAGAAGAACAGGTATAGGTACCCGAGGACAACGTGCCTATCGATGATTCCTTGGAGTGATTGTCTGTCCTTATGTGCTTTTGTGCCGTTCCTGAAAGTGGTTGCTATATGGATGTTGTGTTTGATTGCAACTATTCATTTTATTGATGTAAATGACCCCGTTGTAATTTGGGTCTAATTCTGGGATTGTACTATCTATAACCGGACGAACTTTTATTTGGTTGTTTGCTTTCGTTTTCTTAATTAGTAGTTATCATAGGCATTCAAACCACTAGATGAACAATCAACTAAGTTAATTCTATCTAATTTCACTTAGGTGCTCATTTGCAAACTAAAGGATAATAGGTACTTGCATGATAGGAAATTGACAAATAAACGAGACATAGTTATCATGTTAGGCTTATTAACCAAACGAGACTTTCAAGATAAACTAGTAGGCAAATCGGTTGGTGACAAATAGGAGTCCTTAATGGAATTGGATTAATGATTGGAATAATTGAGGCGTTTAGAGAATTAGGTCAAACCAAAGAGCCCAATTTCAGCCGTTATGCTGTTGGTTTTCCGGAAAACTTTGGAGTTTAGACTAAAACGATAAGTGTTAATTCTTCATAAACGATTAAGTATGTGCCAGGTCCTGAACGTTTAGGTCACACCCTAGTCTAACCTTATAGGCCGGGTTGGGGCGTGACAGTAAAAGCTTATGAACACACATATAACTCAAGTACAGAAGCAAATACATACATTTAAGAACATGCATGTGGATTTTTGAAGGATTTTCAAAAGGTTTTAGCCCTCACCTTAGCAAATCAACAAGAAGATGCACAAAACTTTGATGAAGCACAAATTTCTTCTTCTTCCTTGCTTAGCCGAGACTCCAACTAGTAAACTCACCAAGGCCGAAATGGTCACTCAAGGATCATGCATGTCTGATTCTTGCATCCTAGCTAGCTTGGGCGAGTTTCTTTGTTTGTTGCTTGTCTTGATTAACTATGGTGTGATGAAGATGAGCTATGAGGTGAAGAAACTCTGCCAAAACCGAGATTGAGAGAGAAGAATGAGAGGGAGAGAGAGAAATGTGAGGGGAGTGAGAGAAATGAGAGAAAATAGAAGCTTTTGCTATTGTTGATGCAAATGTTGGCCTTGGGCATGCAAAAATCAGATTTTTGTCTCCAAGAAGCACAATTTGAATCATCCTAGCATGGGCATATACATGTGTCGAGATTTTGGGTGCATTGGGTAGGGTTTTGGGTTAATTTTTATGCATTTGTGTCATAGAATTGTCATAGGAATGTTGGGAATTTAGGGAATCTAGGTAGAATAAAATATAGGAATGTTTGTTGATGAGTTGAATTATGAATAGAATAATAGATAGTGGGAAATGTAGGAATAGTTTAGTATTATTTTATTATTCGTGGAGTTTGTAGAGAATTGAATTAGGAATATAATATTGGTTAGTAGATTGTGTAGGATTCTTTCTTGATTAGCGTGTAGGCACACAGTTCGAGGTTTAGGATACGCACTACGAGGCACGCACCAAAATCAATACGGGGCATGAATCACGAGGTAGACATAAACTACGAGATGAATGCACGTTTTCCAAGTAAATGCACGCAACCCTAAATGAATGCACGTAATTCAATGCAAGGCACACAAAATGAATACAATTCTTAAACCTAGATCAAGCCACGCAAATCTAGGTCAAGCCACGCAAATCTAGGCCAGGGCACGTATATCTAGGTATGCAGTACATCGAGGATTAGGGCACACAATTCTAAGTCAAGGCACGTATGACGAAGCATGCACGAAAACCAAGACATGGCACGCAATCCAAGATCAGTCATATAATTCTAGGTCTAAGGCACGTAAATCGAGATAATACACGTTATTCGGGGTCGGGCATTATACTATCTCGATGTATTGGTATATATAGGCGTACATACTAGATTCCTTATTCAGGGACATATGGGAGTTATTATTTGAAAGACTTCTTTGGAACTTTTTGAAGTATGTTTGACTTGGTTTTCTTAGTATTTTCTCAGCACTCCTAACAGAGAATTCTTCTATGGTATTCATGACCAGCGAGGTACTTCTACGAACCTCTGGATGGGGTCTTTGTTTGAGCCTTTATTTGGCGTCTTGCTTGGGAGTTCTCGGGCAGTAATAGTTGAACTTCTACTGGAGATTCGTATGTAGGATATTCTTTCGGTATTTTCTTGTCATTATTATGTGGTATTAGTATTATTTAAAGTACCTTTGCTTTAGTCTTTAGTTGGTATTTTCTCGACACTCTTGGTTGGGATTTCTATTTGGATTTTCCTGCGGTTGTGTTATTCAGTATCATAGTCAACAACCGATGAAGATTAGTCAGAGTTGGATGTCAGATGATGCAAAGTTCTATTGGAACAAGAATTGCAAGGACGCAATTGTTTTAAGGGGGAAAAGATGTGATACCCCGAACCTGACACGCATTTAGTAGTATTTAACTGCATTTAATTAAGTGTTTAATTAATTAGATCATTCATTTTGCACTATTTTGATATTTCTTTTAATAGCATTCAAATAATTTTTATATTGATTAGTTTAAAAGATTATTACCTATTTTTATTGTTTATAGTAATTGGATTTATTTTCTTATATTTAATTAAGTGTCATCTTAAATGTTAGTATTTAATTGCATTTAATTACTTGCTTATATTAACTTGTTCATTTGAATCTTAGCATTAATTTCATAATTTATTAAAATATTCTAGAAATAGTTAAATTATTTATTTTAAATGAATATTGATTATTTTGATTATTTTAATAATCGGTTTTAATTGTCTTGCATTAAAATTACTCGGTTTTCAATTAAATGAGAAAAGTAACTCCGAGCCGGAGTGAATTTTAAACTATTCTATTATTTTACTTTTCAAAAAAATTATAGTTTTATATTATTGCTCATCATTTTATTATCAATCATTTATTGACCGTTTGATCGTAGTGCATCGAAAATGAGAGTTAGAGAAATATTCCTCGGACTTAGTGAAAAATGTTTTTAGCTTAATTTAACTATTTTTAGTTGTTTTTCATTTAATTGCATTGTTTTAACTTGAATTAGATTAAATGGAATCAAAATAAGCTTATTTGACCATTTTTAACTTAAGCTTGATTTTGTAAAAGACCAAAATGCCCTTTGTCATCTTTTAAAAATAAAACAAGGCAAAAATCAAAACAAACAAAACCACAAATGACCATTTTGTCCCCCCCCCCCCCCTCCCCCTGGCCGAAGGTTTCCAAGGAGAAAAAAAATGAGTTTGCTTCAATTTTCTTCTACAATCATGCGTGGAATTGCTCGGGGGTCATGGCTCGGGTTCTTGTAGGGCTTCCTCGTCAATCTCTGTGAGGGTTTTCACGTTTTTGTGCATTTATATTCAAATTTGATTTTTGATTCAATTTCTTAGATTTTATATTTAATGCGTTATAATGTTTGAAATTCCTTGGAATTGCCTCTTTAGGGTTCGTAGAGCATTGCTTGTTAGTTATTTAGCGATTTTTATAGTTAGAAATGCAAATTGAATTTAGGCAAGAAAGTGAATAGTAAAAATGAATAGTAAAACCATAGAATTTCAGATTTTTGATCTGAATTGTGATTTCTTGATTTGGATAGGTACCATTAATGATAGAAAGATAAAATGTGCAATAAAAACGGACCAGCTTTTGTTAAAATTGGAAATTAGACAAAGAAACGAAGAGGGGCTATTTGACCAAAAGTTGACAATGCTCAAATTGAGTTAGGGGTTTTTCTATTGAGGGCATAGAAGCACTTTTGGCGCTGTTGTGGCATTGATTGAGTGACCAGTTAACATAGTTGTAGTTCAAACACAGTAGGTGGACTTTTAGGCTTCGGTTGGGAAAATGAAGTTTCGTGACATAGAAACGTGCCTTGTAGTGCCTAAGTGAATGTAGTGAAATCGATTTCCTAATCCCGTAGCTCGTTTGCTCGTAATTGCCTTTGGAAGTTAGGGATTGAATAGTGATATTTGACGTTTTCGTGTTTGAACTGCTATTACGTGTTTAGTTGATGTTCTTGTTAAAGTTAATGATAATCATGCTTGAAAAGTTAATTGAATGCTAATGTTGATTGTAAATGCTTGATATCTCATTTATCGCCACTAATTTGCACTTCCGTGCTATTGCTCGTTTATTGCTTGTATCTCGTATTGCATTGCAAAGTGTCAAGCGCGTGAGTGATGGGCCTCTCTGGGTTGTCTCGGGCTGCCAGGGTTGGTTGCTCTAGCTGTGATTTGGGTCGTAGATATGTCGGGGTACTTCCGGAGTACACCCAGTGGATGTTATAAGGTGGTTGCACGCTTATTGTCATCGTTGTCAACATCAAGCTTGAGATTGATGTAATGCTCGTGGAATCGAATCGCATGGTACATTGCTCGTATGAGTGAACCATAGCCTTCAGAGTGTGGTATAGCTTTGAATGGTTGTGATAATGCTTTTATTAATTGTTTATTGTATTGATTGTTTATATTGTTTGCTTACTTGTCAGTTATATTGCTTAACTGCCTTATTTGCATTGCACGACTTTCTTTTAGTCCACCTCGATATCTGTCTCACCCTCACTGAGTATACGTGTTGTGTATACTCACTCCTCACCACCACATTTCAGGAAATGCCATGTTAGCTGGAAAGTTCGTGGTTACGTGAAAGATCGTGCTTGAAGAGTTGTCTTGAGTGTTATGTGGCTGAGTTGTAGAAAGATGCAAAGATGTATATTTTCATGTAATGTATGTATTTAGTGTTAAAAGTTATGTAATTAACTTAACTAGGTTTGTTAGAATGGTATGATAGTCTATTTTATGCAATAGGTTAATATGGTTTAATTGTCAAGCATGAATGTACTAGTCAAAGTTAAGAAGAGATAGGTTAGTTTTTAAACTAGAAATGTATATTTACTTGTGTTCGCTTGTTGAGAACCAAAGCTCGGATGGCCTTGAGGTGTTTGTATGGTTGGACATGGTGTTGGTCCACTTATATGATGTGGTAGGTTTTGCATTTTGCCTAGAAACAGGGGAGACTACGTCCGTTTTCCCTAACAATTTTGCCCGGGTTTGGAATTGGGTTGCGATTAGACTGATTGATAGAACTTCCGGTCTCGAGAGGGATCGGGGTGTTCCAGCAACCCTAACCGGGGCAAAAAAAAATTGAAAAGGGGGGGGTGCAACACGAGGACTTCCCAGGGGGTCACCCATCCTAGTACTACTCTCACCCAAGCATGCTTGACTTCGGAGTTCTTATGGGATCCGGTGCATTTGTGCTGGTATGATGGCACCCGTCATGTTGTGGGCAGAAATCCTTTATGTGTTGACGGTTCATAGTCCCAGCCCAGAGAGATGGCCCATTCAAAAGGCCCAATAGGCTTAATGACAACCCATCCGCTTCAACAACGTAGCATCCTCGTAAGACATAATATTGACGTGTTGTAGGGCCCTCTAATGTCCCGCGAGTAAGGTTGTTGTCCATTTAACAACTCACGACGTACGATCCGGGACGGAAAAACAGAGCAAAAGAATAAAATTGGGCCGAAACTGATGAAAACATTCAATTTTGGGATCCAAAAATAGACAAAGACGAGCAGGGTTGATGCTCCCGTCAATGAGCTCTCGGAGGGCTTTTCAACGGTATGCTGTGAGCCGCATAACTCTTTACAGATCAAAAGTTATGGGCACCGGAGCGACGGAGACTTGATCACAAGCCCTACGCCTTCGGTTTGCTGGCCCAGCCTCTACGTGAAAAGAATTTGTCTTGCCCAAGACGCCATGGGATTAGATAATAGATATGTGGTGGATAAAGTATCTTGGCAACCTTAACCAGGGCAAAAAAAATTGAAAAATGGGGTACAACACGAGGACTTCCCAGGGGGTCACCAATCCTATTACTACTCTCGTCCAAGCATGCTTAACTTCAGAGTTCTGATCGGATCCTGTGCATTAGTACTGGTATGATCGCATCCGTCATGTTGAGGGCACAAATCCTTTATGTGTTGACAGTTCACAGTCCCAGCCCAAAGACATGGACCATTCAAAAAGCCCAATGGGCTTAACGACAACCCATCCACTTCAACAATGCAGCATCCTTGTAAGACTTGATATCGACGCGTTGTAGGGCCCTGTAATATCTAGTGGGTTAGGTTGTAGTCCTTTTAATAGCTCATGACGTACGATCCAGGATGAAAAAACATAGCAAAAGAAGAAATGTGGCCCGAAACTGATGAAAACGTTCGATTTTGGGCTCCGAAAATAGGTGTAGCCGAGCGGGCTAGCTGCCCCGTCGTAGAGCTCTCGAAGAGCTTTCCAAAGGTATGATGTGAGCTGCGTAACTCCTTACGGATTAAAAGTTATGGGCGCCGAAGCGACGGCGACCTGCTCACAAGCCCCATGCCCTCGGTTTGCGGGCCTAGCCTCTATGTGAAGCAAAGTTGTCTTGCCCAAGGTGCCGTGGGATTTGGTAATAGAAATGTGGTGGATAAAGTATCTTGGCAACCCTAACCGGGGCAAAAAAAATTGAAAATGAGGGGTGCAACACGATGACTTCCCAGGGGGTCACCCATCCTAGTACTACTCTCGCCCAAGCACGCTTAACATCGGAGTTCTGCTGGGAGCCAGTGCATTAGTGCTGGTATGATCACACCGGTCATGTTGTGGGCACAAATCCTTAATTTGTTGATGGTTCACAGTCCGAGCCCAGAGATATGGCCCATTCAAAAGGCCCAATGGGCTTAATGACACCCCATCCGCTTTAACACCGCACCATCCTCGCAAGACTTGATATCGACGCGTTGTAGGGCCCTGTAATATCCCGCGAGTTAGGTTGTCGCCCTTGTAACAGCTCACGACATACGATCCGGGGTGAAAAAACATAGCAAAAGAATAAAAATGGCCCGAAATTGTTGAAAACGTTCAATTTTGGGCTACGAAAACAGGCGCAGCCGAGCAGGCTTGCTGCACCCATCGCAGAGCTCTCAGAGAGCTTTCCAACTGTATGTTGTACGCCGCGTACTCTTTACGGATCAAAAGTTATGGGCACCGGAGCGATGGAGACCTGGTCACAAGCCCCACGCCCTCGGTTTGCGGGCCCAGCCTCTACGTGAACTGAAGTAGTATTGCCCAAGGTGCCGTGGGATTTGGTAATAGAAATATGGTGGATAAAGTATCTTGGCAACCATAACCGGGGCAAAAAAAATTGAAAAGGGTAGTACAACACGAAGACTTCCCAGGGGGTCACCCATCCTAGTACTACTCTCGCCCAAGCACGCTTAACTTTGGAGTTCTGATGGGATCCGGTGCATTAATGCTGGTATGATTGCACCCGTCACGTTATGGGCACAAATCCTTTATGTGTTGACGGTTCACAGTCCCAACCCAGAGAGATGGCCCTTTCAAAAGGCCCAATGGGCATAACGACAACCCATCTGCTTCAACAACGTAGCATTCTTGCAAGACGTGATATCGAAGAGATGTAAGGCCTTGTAATATCCCGCGAGTTAGGTTGTTATCCTTTTAACAGCTCACGACGTACGATCCGGCTGAAAAAAACAGAGCAAAAGAATAAAAGTATCCCAAAACTGAAGAAAACATTCAATTTTGGGCTCCAAAAATAGGTGCAGCCAAACAGGCTTGTTACCCCCGTAGTAGAGCTCTCGGAGAGCTTTCCAACGGTATGCTGTGCGCCGCGTAACTCCTTACGGATCAAAGGTTATGGGCACCGGAGCGACAGAGACCTGGTCCCAAGCCCTACGCCCTCTGCTTGCTGGCCCAGCCTCTACGTGAAGCTAAGTTGCCTTGCCCAAGGTGCCGTGGGATACGGTAATAGAAATGTGGTGGATAAAGTATCTTGGCAACCCAAACCTGGGACAAAAAAATTGAAAAGCGGGGTACAACACAAGGACTTCCCAGGGGGTGACCCATCCTAGTACTACTCTCACCCAAGCACGCTTAACTTCGGAGTTCTGATGGGATTTGGTGCATTAGTGCTGGTATGATCTCACCCATCATATTTAGGGCACAAATCCTTTATGTGTTGACGGTTCACATTCCCAGCCCAGAGATATGGCCCATTCAAAAGGCCTAATGGGCTTAACGACAACCCATCCGCTTCAACAACACAGCATCCTCATAAGACTTGATATCGACGAGTTGTAGGGCCTTGTAATATACAGCGAGTTAGGTTGTCGTCCTTTTAATAGCTCACGACGTACGATCCCGGACAGAAAAATAAAAAAAAAAGAAGAAAAGTGGCCCGAAACTGATGAAAACATTCCATTTTGGGCTTCGAAGATAGTCGCAGCTGAGCAGGCTTGCTGCTCCCGTCGTAGAGCTCTCGGAGAGCTTTCCAACTGTATGTTGTGCATTGCATAACTCCTTACGAACTAAGAGTTATGGGCACAGAAGCGATTGAGACCTGGTCACAAGCCCCACACCCTCGGTTTGCGGGCCCAGCCTCTACGTGAAGTGAAGTTGTCTTGCCCAAGGTGCCGTGGGATTTGGTAATAGAAATGTGGAGGATAAAGTATCTTGGCAACCTTAACCGGGGCAAAAAAAAATGAAAAGGGGGGGGGGGGGTGCAAGACGTGGACTTCCCAGGGGGTCACCCAACCTAGTACTACTCTCCCCCAAGCACGCTTAACTTCGGAGTTTTGATGGGATTCGGTGCATTAGTGCTGGTATGATCGCACCCATCATATTTAGGGCACAAATCCTTTATGTGTTGACGGTTAAGAGTCCAAGCCCAAAGAGATGGCCCATTCAAAAGGCCCAATGGGCTTAACGACAACCCATCCGCTTCAACAACACAGCATCCTCATAAGACTTGATATTGACGCGTTGTAAGGCCCTATAATATCCCACGAGTTAGGTTGTCATCCATTTAACAGCTCACGACGCACGATCCGAGACAGAAAAATAGAGAAAACAAAGAAAAGTGTACCGAAACTGATGAAAACATTCAATTTTGGGCTCTGAAAATAGGCGCAGCAAGCAAGCTTGCTGCCCCTGCCGTAGAGCTCTCGGAGAGCTTTTCAACGGTATGTTGTGCGTCGCGTAACTCCTTAGGGATCAAAAGTTATGGGCGCCGGAGCGACGGAGACCTGGTCATAAGCCTTACGCCCTCGGTTTGCGGGCCCAGGCTCTACGTGAAGCGAAGTTGTCTTGCCCAAGGTACTATGGGATTCGGTAATAGAAATGTGGTGGACAAAGTATCTTGGCAACCATAACTAGGGAAAAAAAATTTAAAATGTGGTGTGCAACACGAGGACTTCCCAGGGGGTCACCCATCCTAGTACTACTCTCACCCAAGCACGCTTGACTTCGGACTTCTGGTGGGATCCAGTGCATTAGTACTGGTATGATTGCACCTGTCATGTTGTGGGCATAAATCCTTTATGTGTTGACCATTCACAGTCCCAGCCCAGAGAGATGGCCCATTCAAAAGGCACAATGGGCTTAACATAAACCTATCCACTTCAACTATGCAGCATTCTCTCAAGACGTGATATCGACGCATTGTAGGGCCCTATAATATCATGCTAGTTAGGTTGTCGTCCTTTTAACAGCTTACGATGTTCGATTCGGGACGAAAAATAGAGCAAAAGAAGAAAAATGGCGCGAAACTGATGAAAACGTTCGATTTTGGGCTCCAAAAACAGGCACAGCCGAGCAAGTTTGTTGCCCCCGTCGTAGAGCTCTCGGAGAGCTTTCCAACGGTATGCTATGCGCCGCATAACTCCTTACGCATTAAAAGTTATGGGCACCGGAGCGACTGAGACCTGGTCACAAGCCCTACGCCCTCGATTTGCGAGCCCAGCCTCTACATGAAGCGAAGTTGTCTTGCCCAAGGAAAAGTGGCATTTGGTAATAGAAATGTGGTGGATAAAGTATCTTGGCAACCCTAACCGGGGCAAAAAAAATTGAAAAGGGGTGGTGCAACACGAGGACTTCCCAGGGGGTCAACCATCCTAGTACTACTCTCGCCCAAACACGCTTAACTGCGGAGTTCTGATAGGATCCGGTGCATTAGTGCTGGTATGATCGCACCCGTCATGTTGTGGGCACAAATCCTTTATGTGTTGACGGTTCACAGTCCCAGCCCAGAGAGATGGCCCATTCAGAAGGCCCAATGGGCTTAACGACAACCCATCCGCTTCAACAACGCAGCATCCAAGCAAGACGTGATATCGGCGCGTTGTAGGTGTGATAACCCGAACCCGGCATGCATTTAATGGCATTTAATTGCAATTACTTAAGTGACATCTTAAATGTTAGCATTGAATTTGTGTTTATTTTAGTTAAACATTCATTTGTAGCTTCATTTTCATATTTATGTTAATCGGTTTTATTTTTCTTGCATCGTAATGCACGGTTTTCAATTAAATGAAAAGTAGCTCTGAGCTAGAGTAAATTTTGAACTACGTTACTTTTTTAAAATTATATTTTCTTAAATTCTTTGATATTTAATTGTTATTCTTTTATTGTCGCAAAGTGCATAGCATATCGAGAGCGATAGTTAGGAAATGATTTCTAGTCCTCAGCAAATAGTGAAAACTAGTATTTAGTGTTTTAATTTTGGTATTTTAAGTTGTATTTAACTAGAATTAGATTTGTGTTGGTTGTTTAGCTTTAAAATGCATAAAACAAGCTTATTTGACCAAATTTTAAGTTAGTTGACCAAGCCTTGACCATTTGACCATTGTCATCTTTTATTTAAGCATGAAATAAGAAATAAAAGAGCAAAATCAGGAAATAAAAGAAGCCATGGCCAAAACCATGGAGGAAAAAGAAAAAAAACATTTCAACTTCAAACTTTAATTTCTTCGCGAGAGCTTGTACGGGGTGGTTTTCGAGACATTCGGTGTGGTTTTCCTAGCGTCTAGGAGCATCTAAGGTGAGGGTTTCATCGTTATTTGCGCATTTGAAAATATTATGTCTAAACTTTAATTTTTAGAAATTATGCGTAGATTGTTATTTTATCTGTTTTGTTGCTTAAAGAATGTTCCTTGTTGATTGTAGAACATGTATTTATAGCTTTTTAGCATTTTCTGTAGTTGAATATCGAAATTGCAATTTAGATTGATAATTGAATAGTAAATTGTGAATAGTAAATCCCCGTTTCGATGAAGTTGCTCCCTTATGCGTTCTGTTGATGTAGAAAGATGCTAGATATGCTAGAATGCCTAAATGTGTGGTTTAATTGGATTGTGTAATGGAAGACGGAGAAAAATGGCTTAGTGAAAGTCGGGGTCGTGTAGGGCAAGTTTGGCATTTTATCGTTTTGGGTGATGGCATTGTCTTGGGAGGCCATGGAAGCACTTTTGGTGTGATTATGGCGTTGGTTGGGTGTTTGGTTAGGGTAGCGGTAGTTCAAATGAGCAAATGGGTAAATCGGGGCTTTGCCTGAATTCTAGGGTTAAGTAGGGCTTCGGGGTCTTTAGACGTGCCTTATAGTGACCTGGGAGGATTGGTGAAGTCGGTTTCGAAAACTCGTGGCTCGTTTGAAAGTGGTAGCATTTTGAAAGTTGGGATCATTTTGTGATTTTGTGTGTTTTCATAGTGTTATGCTTGTAGATTACTTATTATTGCTTGTTATGCTAATTTAAGTTGATTATGACAGAATTGTATATCAAATGTTGATAATGCTTGTTAGTGTTGTTCTTGTTATTTTCTCGATTCTAAATGCTTATTGTATCGCATGTTGATATTAACCTGCACTTCAATGCCTTGCTCGATTATCGTTATATATCTTGTATTGCATTGCATAGTGTCAGGCGCGTGAGTGATGGGCCTCTTTGGGTAGTCTTGGGCTACCAGTGTTGGTTGCTCTAGCTCCGTGTCCTATTCCCATTCTCGCTTGGGTTGCCGCCCAAGGAGTTTTGGGTCGTAGAATTGATAGAATATGTCCGGAGTACTCTAAACGAAACTTATAAGGTGGGTGAGCCGGCGCGTCATCGTTAAAGTCATCAAAATCGTGATCGGTACATTTCTCTTGAGTGAACAATAGCCTTCAGAGTGTGGTATAGCTTTGAATGGTTGTGTTAATGCTTTTATTAATTGGTTATTGTATTGATTGTTTATATTGAATGGTTACTTGTCAGATATATTGCTTAACTGTACCTATTTGCATTGCACGACTTTCTTTCTCTCCAACTCGATATCTGTCTCGCCCTCACTGAGTATACCTGTTGAGTATACTCACTTCTCTCCACCACATTTCAGGAAATGCCTTGTTAGCTGGAAAGTTCGTGGTTGTGTGAAAGATCATGCTTGAAGAGTTTTCTTGCGTGCTATGTGGCTTGAGTTGTCAAAGATGCATAGATGTATGTTCATGTGTTGTATGTATTTATTGTCAAAAAGAATGTAATTTAAGTTTTACTAGGTTATTGAACTGATTCGAAAAGCTAGCTTATGTATTTAGTTAGTATAGTTTAACTTCAATGCATGTTTGTAATGTCCAAATGAAAAGAGTTAGAATGGTTTGATAGTCTAACTTATGAAATAGGTTAGTATGGTTTAATTGTCAAGCATGAATGTACTTGTAAAAGATGTGAAGAGGTAGGTTAGTCTGTAAACTGGAAATGTATATTTGCTTGTGATTGCTTGTTGAGAACAAGGCTCGAATGGCCTTGAGGTGGTTGAATGTTTGGACATGGTATTGGTCCACTTATATGATGTCGCAGGTTTGCTTTTTGCTTAGAAATAGGGGAGACTCCGTCCGTTTTCCCTAAAAATTATGCCCGTTTTTGGATTTGGGTTGTGATTAGATTGATTGATAGAACTCCCAGTCTCAAGAGGGATCGGGGTGTTTCAGTAGGGCCCTATAATATCCCGCGAGTTAGGTTGTCGTCCTTTTAATAGCTCACAACGTACGATCCGGGACGAAAAAACAGAGCAAAAGAAGAAAAGTGGCCCGAAACTGATGAAAACGTTCGATTTTGGGCTCCGAAAACAAGCGCAGTTGAGCAAGCTTCATGTCCTCATCGTTGAGCTCTCAGAGAACTGTCCAACGGTATGCTGTGCGCAGCGTAACTCCTTACGGATTAAAAGTCATGGGCACCGGAGCAACGGAGACCTAGTCACAAGCCCCACGCCCTCGGTTTGCGGGCCCAGCCTCTACGTGAAGCGAAGTTGTCTTGCCCAAGGTGCCGTGGGATTCGCTAATAGAAATGTGGAGGATAAAGTATCTTGGCAACCTTGACCGGGGCAAAAAAAATTGAAAAAGGTGGTGCAACACGAGGACTTCCCAGAGGGTCACCCATCCTAGTACTACTCTCACTCAAGCACGCTTAACTTTGGAGTTCTGATGGGATCTGGTGCATTAGTGCTGGTATGATCGCACCCGTCATGTTGTGGGCACAAATCCTTTATGTGTTAACGGTTCACAGTCCCAGCTCAGAGAGATGGCCCAATCAAAAGGCCCAATGTGCTTAACGACATCCCATCCGCTTCAACAACGCAGCATCCTCATAAGACATGATATCGACGCGTTGTAGGGCCCTCTAATGTCCTACGAGTTAGGTGGTCGTCCTTCTAACAGCTCAGGACGTACGATCCGGGGTAGAAAAACAGAGCAAATGAAGAAAAGTGCTATGAAACTAATGAAAACATTCGATTTTGGGCTTCGAAAATAGGCGCAGCCGAGCAAGCTCGATGCCCCCGTCGTAGAGGTCTCGGAGAGATTTCCAACGGTATGTTGTGCATCGCGTAATTCCTTACGGATCAAAAGTTATGGCGACCAGTGTGATGGAGACCTGGTCACAAGCCCTACGCCCTCGGTTTGTGGGCCCAGCCTCTACGTGAAGCGAAGTTGTCTTGCCCAAAGTGTCGTGGGACTCGGAAATAGAAATGTGG
Organism: Ehretia macrophylla; assembly: GCA_037974665.1. Lineage (NCBI taxonomy): Eukaryota > Viridiplantae > Streptophyta > Magnoliopsida > Boraginales > Ehretiaceae > Ehretia > Ehretia macrophylla. Next base: position 79,779,837 of record CM075770.1, on the reverse strand, counting down.
TGGATAAAGTATCTTGGCAATCCTAACCGGGGCAAAAAAATTAGAAAAGGGGGGTACAACACGAGGACTTCCTAGGGGGTCACCCATCCTAGTGCTACTCTCGCCCATGCACGCTTAACTTCGGAGTTCTGATGGGATCCGGTGCATTAGTGCTGGTATGATCGCACCCATCATGTTGAGGGCACAAATCCTTTATGTGTTGACAGTTCACAGTCCCAGCCCAGAGAGATGGCCCATTCAAAAGGCCCAATGGGCTTAACCACAACCCATCCACTTCAACAACACAGCATCCTCGTAAGACTTGATATCTTCGCGTTGTAGGGCCCAGTAATATCATGCGAGTTAGGTTGTCGTCCTTTTAACAGTTCACGGCGTATGATCCGGTACGGAAAGACAGAGTAAAAGAAGAAAAGTGGCCCAAAACTGATGAAAACATTCAATTTTAGGCTCCAAAAATAGTCACAGCCGAGCAGGCTAGCTGCCCTGATCATAGAGCTCTCGGAGAGCTTTCCAACAGTATGTTGTGCGTTGCATAACTCCTTACGGATTAAAAGTTATGGGCACAGAAGCGATTGAGACCTGGTCACAAGCCCCACACCCTCGGTTTGCGGGCCCAGCCTCTACGTGAAGTGAAGTTTTCTTGCCCAAGGTGCCGTGGAATTTGGTAATAGAAATATGGTGGATAAAGTATCTTGGCAACCCTAAACGGGGGAAAAAAAATTGAAAAGGGGGAGCGCAACACGAGAACTTCCTAGGGGGTCACCCTTCCTAGTACTACTCTTGCCCAAGCACGCTTAACTTCGGAGTTCTAATGGGATCCGTTGCATTAGTGCTGGTATGATTGCACCCGTCATGTTGTGGGAACAAATCCTTTATGTGTTGACAGTTGACAGTCGCAGCCTAGAGAGATGGCCCATTCAAAAGGCCCAATAGGCTTAACGACAACCCATCTGCTTCAACAATGCAGCATCCTCACAAGACGTGATATCGACGCGTTGTAGAGCCATATAATGTCCTATGAGTTAGGTTGTTGTCCTTTTAATAGCTCACGACGTACGATCCGGGACAAAAAAACTGAGCAAAAGAAGAAAAGTGGGTCGAAACTTATGAAAATGTTTGATTTTGGGCTCCGAAAATAGGCGAACCCGAGCAGGCTTGTTGCCACCGTCGTAGAGCTCTCAGAGAGCGTTTCAACAGTATGTTGTGCGCCGCGTAACTCCTTACAGATCAAAAGTTATGGGCACCGGAGCGATGGAGACTTGATCATAAGCCCTACGCCTTCGGTTTGCTGGCCCAGCCTCCATGTGAAAAGAATTTGTCTTGCCCAAGATGCCATGGGATTCGATAATAGAAATGTGGTGGATAAAGTATCTTGGCAACCCAAACCTGGGACAAAAAAATTGAAAAGCGGGGTACAACACAAGGACTTCCCAGGGGGTGACCCATCCTAGTACTACTCTCGCCCAAGCACGCTTAACTTCGGAGTTCTGATGGGATTTGGTGCATTAGTGCTGGTATGATCGCACCTGTCATATTTAGGGCACAAATCCTTTATGTGTTGACGGTTAACAGTCCAAGCCCAGAGAGATGGCCCATTCAAAAGGCCCAATGGGCTTAACGACAACCCATCCGCTTCAACAACACAGCATCCTCATAAGACTTGATATTGACGTGCTGTAAGGCCTTGTAATATCCCGCGAGTTAGGCTGTCGTCCTTTTAACAGCTCACGACGCACGATCCGGGACGGAAAAACAGAGAAAATAAAGAAAAGTGGCCCGAAACTGATGAAAACATTCCATTTTGGGCTTCGAAAATAGTCACAGCCGAGCAGGCTACCTGCCCCGGTCGTAGAGCTCTCGGAGAGCTTTCCAACGGTATGTTGTGCGTTGCATAACTCCTTACGAACTAAAAGTTATGGGCACCGAAGCCACGGAGACCTTGTCACAAGCCCCATGCCCTCGGTTTGCGGGCCTAGCCTCTACGTGAAGCGAAGTTGTCTTGCCCAAGGTGCCATGGGATTTGGTAATAGAAATGTGGCGGATAAAGTATCTAGGCAACCTTAACCGGGGCAAAAAAAATTGAAAATGGGGGGTGCAACACGAGGACTTCCCAGGGGATCACTCATCCTAGTACTACTCTTGCCCAAGCACGCTTAACTTTGGAGTTCTGATGGGATACGGTGCATTAGAGCTGGTATGATCGCACCCGTCATGTTGTGGGCACAAATCATTTATGTGTTGACGGTCCACAGTCCCAGCTCAGAGAGATGGCCCAATCAAAAGGCCCAATGCGCTTAACGACATCCCATCCGCTTCAACAACGCAGCATCCTCATAAGACATGATATCGACGCGTTGTAGGGCCCTCTAATGTCCTGCGAGTTAGGTTGTCGTCCTTCTAACAGCTCACGATGTGCGATCCGGGGTGGAAAAACAGAGCAAATGAAGAAAAGTGGTCTGAAACTGATGAAAAATTCGATTTTGGGCTCCGAAAATAGGCGCAGCCGAGCAGGCTAGCTGCCCTGATCGTAGAGCTCTCGGAGAGCTTTCCAACGGTATGTTGTGCGACGTGTAACTCCTTACGGATCAAAAGTTAAGGCGACCAGTGCGATGGAGACCTGGTCACAAGCCCTACGCCCTCAGTTTGCGGGCCCAGCCTCTACATGAAGCGAAGTTTTCTTGCCCAAGGTGCCGTGGGATTTGGTAATAGAAATATGGTGGATAAAGTATCTTGGCAACCCTAAACGGGGGAAAAAAAATTGAAAAGGGGGGGCGCAACACGAGAACTTCCCAGGGGGTCACCCTTCCTAGTACTACTCTCGCCCAAGCATGCTTAACTTCGGAGTTCTGATGGAATCCGGTGCATTAGTGCTGGTATGATTGCACCCTTCATGTTGTGGGCACAAATCCTTTATGTGTTGATAGTTTATAGTCCCAGCCTAGAGAGATGGCCCATTCAAAAGGCCCAATGGGCTTAACGACAACCCATCTGTTTCAACAATGCAGCATCCCCACAAGATGTGATATCGACTCGTTGTAGGGACCTGTAATATCCCATGAGTTAGATTGTCGTCCTTTTAACATCTCATGACGTACCATCCAGGACAAAAAAATTGAGTAAAAGAAGAAAAGTGGCCCAAAACTGATGAAAACATTCGATTTTGGGCTCCAAAAACAGGCGCAGCCAAGCAGGCTTGCTACCCCTGCCGTAGAGCTCTCGGAGAGCTCTTCACCGGTATGTTGTGCGCCGCGTAACTCCTTACAGATCAAAAGTTATGGGCGCCGGAGCAACGGAGGCCTGGTCACAAGCCCTACGCCATCGGTTTGCGGGCCCAGCCTCTACGTGAAGTGAAGTTGTCTTGCCCAAGGTGCTTTGGGATTCGGAAATAGAAATGTGGTGGATAAAGTATCTTGGCAACCCAAACCGGGGCAAAAAAAATTGAAAAGGGGGGTGCAACACAAGGACTTCCCAGGGCGTCACCCTTCCTGATACTACTCTCGCCCAAGCACACTTAACTTCGGAGTTCTGATGGGATCCGGTGCATTAGTGCTGGTATGATCGCACCCGTCATGTTGAGAGCACAAATCCTTTATGTGTTGACGGTTTACAGTCCCAGCCCAGAGAAATAGCCCATTCAAAAGGCCCAATAGGCTTAACGACAACCCATATGCTTCAACAACGCAGCATCCTCGTAAGACTTGATATCGTCGCATTGTAGGGCCCTATAATATCCCGTGAGTTAGGTTGTCATCCTTTTAACAACTCACGACGTACGATCTAGGACAGAAAAATAGAGCAAAAGAAGAAAAGTGGCCTGAAACTGATGGAAACGTTCAATTTTGGGCTCTGAAAATAGGCATAGCCGAGCAGGTTTGATGCCCATGTTGTAGAGCTCTCAGAGAGCTTTCCAATGATATGTTGTACACCGCGTAACTCCTTACGGATTAAAAGTTATGGGCATCGGAGCGACGGAGACCTGGTCATAAGCCCTACGCCCTCGGTTTGCGGGCTCACCCTCTATGTGAAGTGAAGTTGTCTTGCCCAAGGTGCCGTGGCATTTGGTAATAGAAATGTGGTGGATAAAGTATCTTGGCAACCCTAACCTGGGCAAAAAAAATTGAAAAGGGGGGGTGCAACACGAGGACTTCCCAGGGGGTCAACCATTCTAGTACTACTCTCGCCCAAACACGCTTAACTGCGGAGTTCTGATGGGATCCAGTGTATTAGTGCTGGTATGATCGCACCCGTCATGTTGTGGGCACAAATCCTTTATGTGTTGACGATTCACAGTCCCAGCCCAGAGAGATGGCCTATTCAAAAGGCCCAATGGGCTTAACGACAACCCATCCACTTCAACAACGCAACATCCTTGTAAGACGTGATATCGGTGCATTATAGGGCACTGTAATATCCCGCGAGTTAGGTTGTCGTTCTTTTAATAGCTCACAACGTATGATCCGGGATGAAAAAACAGAGCAAAAGAAGAAAAGTAGCCTGAAACTGATGAAAACGTTCAATTTTGGGCTCCGTAAACAAGCGGAGCTGAGCAAGCTTCATGCCCCCATTGTAGAGCTGTCAGAGAACTTTCCAACGGTATGCTGTGCGCAGCGTAACTCCTTACGGATTAAAAGTTATGGGCACCGGAGCGACGAAGACCTAGTCACAAGCCCCGCGCCCTCGGTTTGCGGGCCCAGCCTCTACGTGAAGCGAAGTTGTCTTGCCCAAGGTGCCGTGGGATTCACTAATAGAAATGTGGAGGATAAAGTATCTTGGCAACCTTAACCGGGGCAAAAAAAATTGAAAAGGGGGGGGGGGGGTGCAACACGAGGACTTCCCACGGGGTCACCCATCCTAGTACTACTCTCGCCCAAGCACGCTTAACTATGGAGTTCTGATGGGATCCGGTGCATTAGTGCTGGTATGATCGAACCCATCATGTTGTGGGCACAATTCTTTTATGTGTTGACCGTTCAATGTCCCAGTCCAGAGAGATGGCCTAATCAAAAGGCCCAATGGGCTTAACGACAACCCATCCGCTTCAGCAATGCAGCATCCTCGCAAGACATGATATCGACGCGTTGTAGGGCCCTCTAATGTCCCGCGAGGTAGGTTGTCGTGCTTTTAACAGCTCACAACGTACGATCCGGGACAGAAAAACAGAGCAAACGAATAAAAGTGGCACGAAGCTGATGAAAACGTTTGATTTTGGAATCCGAAAATAGGTGCAGCCGAGCAAGCTTGCTGCCCCCGTCGTAGAGCTCTCGGTGAGCTTTCCAACGGTATGCTGTGCGCCATGTAACTTCTTACGGATTAAAAGTTATGGCCACCAGAGCGATGGAGACCTGGTCACAAACCCTAAGCCCTCGGTTTGCGGGCCCAGCCTCTACATGAAGCGAAGTTGTCTTGCCCAAACTGTCATGGGACTCGGTAATAGAAATGTGGTGGATAAAGTATCTTGGCAATCCTAACCAGGGCAAAAAAATTTGAAAAGGGGGGTGCAACACGAGGACTTCCCAGGGGGTCACCTATCCTAGTACTACTCTCGCCCATGCACGCTTAACTTCGGAGTCCTAATGGGATCTGGTGCATTAGTGCTGGTATGATCGAACCCACCATGTTGAGGGCACAAATCCTTTATGTGTTGACGGTTCACAGTCGCAGCCCAGTGAGATGGCCCATTCAAAAGGCCAAATGGGCTTAACGACAACCCATCCGCTTCAACAACGCAGCATCCTCGTAAGACTTGAAATCGACGCGTTGTAAGGCCTTGTAATATCCTGCGAGTTAGGTTGTCATCCTTTTAACAGCTCACGATGTACGATCTGGGACAAAAAAACAAAGCAAAAGAAGAAAAATAGCATGAAACTTATTATAACGTTCAATTTTGGGCTCCGAAAACAGGCGCAGCCGAGCAGGCTTGTTGCCCCCGTCGTAGAACTCTTGGAGGGCTTTGCAATGGTATGCTGTGCGCCGCTTAACTCCTTACGGATGAAACGTTATGGGCACCGAAGCGATGGAGACCTGGTAACAAGCCCCACGCCCTTGGTTTGCGGGCCCACCCTCTACGTGAAGCGAAGTTGTCTTGCCCAAGGTGCCGTGGGATTCGGTAATAGAAATGTGGAGGATAAAGTATCTTGGCAACCCTAACCGGGGAAAAAAAAATTGAAAATAAGGGGGTGCAACATGAGGACTTCCCAGGGGGTCACCCATCCTAGTACTGCTCTCACCCAAGCACGCTTGACATCGGAGTTCTGATGGGATCCGGTGCATTAGTGCTGGTATGATCGCACCCGTCATGTTGTGGGCACAAATCCTTTATGTGTTGACCGTTCAATGTCCCAGCCCAGAGAGATGGCCCAATCAAAAGGCCCAATGGGCTTAACGACAACCCATCCGCTTCAATAACGCAGCATCCTCGAAAGAAATGATATCGACGTGTTGTAGGGCCCTCTAATGTCCCACGAGTTAGGTTGTCGTCATTTTAACAGCTCACAACGTACGATCCGGGATGAAAAAATAGAGCAAAAAAAGAAAAGTGGTATGAAACTGATGAAAACATTCAATTTTGGGCTCCGAAAATAGGCGCAGCCGAGCAAGCTTGTTGCACCCATCATAGAGACCTCGGAGAGCTTTCTATCGGTATGCTGTGCGCCGCGTAACTCCTTACGGATCAAAAGTTATGGGTACCGGAGCGATGGAGACCTGGTCAGAAGCCCCACATGTGATAACCCGAACCCAGCATGCATTTAATGGCATTTAATTGCATTTAATTAAGTGTTATCTTAAATGTTAGCATTGAATTTTGTGTTTATTTTTAGTTAAACATTCATTTGTAGCTTTATTTTCATATTTCTTTTAGAAGTAATTAAATAATACTTGAGTTAATTATTTTAACGGAATATCAACTAATTTCATATTTATGTTAATCGGTTTTATTTTTCTTGCACCTTAATGCTCGGTTTTTAATTAAATGAAAAGTAGCTCCGAGCCGGAGTAAATTTTGAACTATGTTACTTTTCAAAAATTATATTTTCTTAAATTCTTTGAGATTTAATTGTTATTCTTTTATTGTCGCAAAGTGCATAGCATATCGAGAGCGATAGTTAGGAAATGATTTCCAGTCCTCAGCAAATAGTGAAAACTAGTATTTAGTGTTTTAATTTTAGTATCTTACTTGTTGTTGATTAGAATTAAATTTGTGTTGGTTGTTTTAGCTTTAAAATGCAAGAAATAAGCCTAATTGACCAACTTAAGCAACCTTTGACCAAGCCTTGACTATTTGACTTGAGTTGCCATCCTATTTAAAGCTTAGTACAGCACAAAAAAAGAGCTGAAATCAGAAGTGAGCAGGCCGAAAATACAAGGAGAAGAAAACAAAAGATTTCAACATTCCAAACTTCAAATCTTCGCAAGGGGTTGCACGGGGTTATTTTCGAGGCTTCCAGCGTAGTTTTCCTAGCGTCTAGGAGTGTCTAAGGTGAGGGTTTCATCGTTATTTGCGCATTTGAAATATGTATGTACAAACTTTAATTTTTGGGATTTAGCCATAGATTGTTATTTAATTCGTTTTGATGCTTGAAGAATTTTCCCTAGCAATTGTAGAACAAGTATTTATAACTTTTTAGCATTTTCTACGGTTAAATACAGCGATTGTAATTTAAAATGCCAATTAAATAGTAAATTGTGAATAGTAAACTCTCGTTTCGTTAAAGTTACTTCGTTTCGCGTTCTGTTGATGTAGGAAGGTGTTAGATATGCTAGAATACCTAAATGTATAGTTTAATTGGATTGTGTAATGGAAAAATGGAGAAAAATGGCTTGGTACAAGTTGGGGCCATTTCGATCGAGTTTAGAAATTTCTCGATTTGCGTGAAGGCATTGTTGAGGTACGTGATGGAAGCACTTTTGGTGTAGTTATGACATTGGTTGGGTGATCGGTTGAGGTAGTTCTAGTTCAAACGAGCAAAGGGGGAAATCGGGACTTTGCGGGAATTCTAGGATAAAGTAGGGTTTCGTGGTCTTTAGATGTGCCTTATGGTGACCTAGGAGGATTGGTGAAGTCGGTTTCCAAAACTCGTGGCTCGTTTAAAAGTAGTAGCGTTTTGAAAGTTGGGGTCATTTTGTGATTTTGTTTGTTTTCATAGTGTAATGCCTATAGAATGCTTAATATTACTTGTTATGCTTGTTAAAGTTGGTTATGATTGAGTTGTATATCCATTGTTGATAATGATTGTTAGTGTTGTTCTTGTTACTTTATAGATTGTAAATGCTTATTGTATCGCAAGTTGTTACTGACCTGCACTTCAGTGCCTTGCTCGATTATCGTTATATATCTCGTATTGCATTGTATAAGCGCTAGGCGCGTGAGTGATGGGCCTCTCTGGGTAGCCTCGAGCTGCCAGTGTTGGTTGCTCTAGCTCCATGTCCTATTCCTATTCTCGCTTGGGTTGCCGCCCAGGGAGTTTTGGGTCGTAGAATTGACAGAGTATGTCCGGCGTACTCTAACGGAAGTTATAAGGTGGGTGAGCCGGTGCGTCATCGTTAAAGTCATCGAAATCGTGATCGGTACATTGCTCGTATGAGGGAACCATAGCCTTCAGAGTGTGGTATAGCTTTGAATGGTTGTGTTAATGCTTTCTTTAATTGTTTATTGTATTGTCGTGTATATTGAATAATTTTTTATTGATTATACTGCTTAACTGTACCTATTTGCATTGCAGAACCTTCTTTCTCTCTACCTCGATATCTGTCTCGCCCTCACTGAGTATACGTGTTTTGTATACTCACTCATCACTACCACATTTCAGGAAATGTCATGTTAGCTGGGAAGTTCGTGAATACGTGAAAGTTCGTGCTTGAAGAGTTTTCTTGCATGCTATGTGGCTTGAGTTGTCAAAGATGCAAAGATGTATGTTTCATGTGTTGTTTGTATTTAGTGTTAAAAAAAGAATGTAATTTAAGTTTTATTAGGTTATTGAAGTGATTTGAAAAGCTAGTTTATGTATCCAGTTAGTATAGTTTAATTTCATTGCATGTATGTAATTGTCTAAAGGAAAAGAGTTAGAATAGTTTGGGTACTTGGAAATATGTATATTGTTGTGTTTAATTGTTGAGAACCGAGGCTCGGATGGCCTTGAGGTGTTTGTATTGTTGGACACGGTGCTGGTCCACTTATATGCTATTACAGGTTTTACATTTTGCCTAGAAACAGGGGAGACTCCGTCCATCTTTCCCTAAAAATTTTGCCCGGGTTTGGAATTGGGTTGTGATTAGATTGATTGATAGAACTTCCAGTCTCGAGAGGGATCGGGGTGTTACAGGTGGTATCAAAGCTTGTTTAGCTCATAAGTCGGGATAGGGTCCTCGGTCTGGTGAGTAGTGATCCTTGAATGTGTGCTTGTTAAGTGTGTTTTGAAAGTGTATGCTTGCATGTGAGATTGTGTGTCTTGACTTGAATGTATGCACCTATGTGATATAGTTATGTGTTATGTGTTAAATGTTTCTCGAGTGAAGTGAAGTGTCTAGTTGTGCATTGAATTGACCTATTGAATTGGCAACGTGAATTGAATTGATCTTGTGAATTGTTATTTGCTTGAAGTATTGCTTGTAATGTGTGTATTAGAATGTCTTGAATTGGTTGTGCCGTGATTTGAATTGATTATGTTGTGCTTGACTTGATTTTCGTGCTTGAGTGACTTTGTTGAATAAATTGTTTTGTAAACTGTTTTACAAACATGCTTGCACAATAGATTGAGGCATATATGTATAAATGTGATATCTTGGCATTCATACATGTCCTATTGAAATGGTAAGAAAGACTTCTCCCTCCCCTAAAGAAAGTGGTTCACGGCTGGCCTTTCAAGGTGTATGGATTGGCAGGAAATGAATGGCATTTAACTAGCCTTGATTTGGAAGTTAGTGGTTGCTTTTGGAGCTCGATTATTGGCGAATCTCTAGGGTCCTCTTCTGTGCTTAACATCTGTGAAAGAGTAGTTTTCTTTTAAGGTTCTATTTTGCTGTTCTTTGGAGAGTATTCTTTGGTTTTCTTATTGGGTATTCTTTGGAAACTTTTGTTGGCACTTCTCGGTGGACTTGGCTATTGGGATCTCAATCGGACTTACTGTATGGTATTATCTATGGCATATGAGTCTCAATTTTTATTGGTGTGTTACTGGCATCCTTATTGGAAATCCTTCAATGGCATTCTATAGAATTCTTGGTGGTCATTTTTTTGGTACTTACTTATTAGGCAATCCTTGGTATTTTCTCACTGGAGCATTGTTTTGGGAATTTTCTTTAGTGTTCCTCAGTAGGTTTGGTATTTGGAATTCCTATCATACTTATTGTATAGTACTACTTAAGGTACTCTTTGGAATTCTTATTGGGCATTCTATTGGTATTTTCCTTATTGGCAAGGTTGTATGAAGTTCTTACTTGGCAAACAGTGCAGGGGCCTCAGAGTTTGGTTTTGTATATTGTGCACCAGCTCGGTATTTTCATTAGGGTTTTCGTCTATCTGGGAAACTATATTTGTTATTCAACTTGATTCTCTTATTGGACACATTATCTTTTCTCTGCTATTCCCTTTGACATTCTTCTCAGCATTTGATAGCGATACTCGGAATCTAATTGGTTGTTCTAAGGGGTTATTACTTGGAAGACTTCCTTGGAAATTTTGAAGTATATTTGATTGGGTTTCTTAGTATTTTCTTCAGCACTCTTAATAGGGAATTCTTCTATGAAATTCATGACCAGCGGGGTACTTCTTTGGACCTTTGGATGGAATCTTTGTTTGAGCCTTTATTTGGCTTCTTGCTTGGGAATTCTCGGGCAGTAATAGTTGAACTTCTACTAGAGATTCGTGTATGGGGTATTCTTCTTATCATTAATATGTGATGTGATTTTATCTACAATGTCTTTGCTTTAGTCTTTATTGGTATTATCTCGGTGCTTTTGGTTGGAATTTTATTCTTCTTCGGTATTCGTGTCAACGGGATTCTTGTGCGGTATCTACATTTGAGCCTTTATTCGGCATTACTACTTGGAATTTCTTCTAAAACTTCCCTATTGGTTATCTTGATTAATATACTTGCTCAGCAGCTGATGAAGATTAGTCAGAGTTGGATTTCAGTGGATGCAGAGTTCTATTGGAAGAAGAATTGCGAGGACGCAATTGTTTTAAGTGGGGGAAGGATGTGATAACCCGAACCCAACATGCATTTAATAGCATTTAATTAAGTATTATCTTAAATGTTAGTATTGAATTTTGTGTTTATTTTTAGTTAAACATTCATTTGTAGCTTTATTTTCATATTTCTTTTAGAAGTAATTAAATAATACTTGAGTTAATTATTTTAACGCAATATCAACTACTTTCATATTTAAGTTAATCGGTTTTATTTTTCTTGCACCTTAATGCTCGGTTTTCATTTAAATGAAAAGTAGCTCCGAGCCGGAGTAAATTTTGAACTATGTTACTTTTCGAAAATTATATTTTCTTAAATTATTTGAGATTTAATTGTTATTCTTTTATTGTTGTAAAGTGCATAGCATATCGAGAGCGATAGTTAGGAAATGATTTCTAGTCCTCAGCAAATAGTGAAAACTAGTATTTAGTGTTTTAATTTTAGTATCTTAGTTGTTGTTGATTAGAATTAAATTTGTGTTGGTTGTTTTAGCTTTAAAATGCAAGAAATAAGCCTAATTGACCAACTTAAGCAACCTTTGACCAAGCCCTGACTATTTGACTTGAGTTGCCATCCTATTTAAAGCTTAGTATAGCACAAAAAAAAGAGCTGAAAACAGAAGTGAGCAGGCCGAAAATACAAGGAGAAGAAAAAAAAAGATTTCAACATTCCAAACTTCAAATCTTCGCGAGGGCTTGCATGGGGTTGTTTCCGAGGCTTCCAGCATAGTTTTCCTAGCGTCTAGGAGCGTCTAAGGTGAGGGTTTCATCGTTATTTGCACATTTGAAATATGTATATACAAACTTTAATGTTTGGGTTTTAGTTGTAGATTGTTATTCAATTCATTTTGATGCTTGAAGAATGTTCCCTAGCAATTGTAGAGCATGTATTTATAGCTTTTTAGCATTTTATTCGGTTAAATACAGCGATTGTAATTTAAAATGCTAATTGAATAGTAAATTATGAATAGTAAACCCTCATTTCGTTAAAGTTGTTTCGTTTCACGTTCTGTTGATGTAGGAAGGTGCTAGATATGCTAGAATGCCTAAATGTATAGTTTAATTGGATTGTGTAATGGAAGAACGGAGAAAAATGGCTTGGTATAAGTTGGGGTCATTTCGGTCGAGTTTGGAAATTTCTCGATTTCCGTGAAGGCATTGTCGAGGTACGTCATGGAAGCACTTTTGGTGCAGTTATGACATTGGTTGGGTGATCGGTTGAGGTAGTTGTAGTTCAAACGAGCAAAGAGGGAAATTAGGGCTTTGTGGGAATTCTAGGGTAAAGTAGGGTTTCGTGGTCTTTAGACGGGCCTTATGGTGACCTAGGAGGATTGGTGAAGTCGGTTTCCAAAACTCGTGGCTCGTTTGAAAGTAGTAGCGTTTTGAAAGTTGGGGTCATTTTGTGATTTTGTTTGTTTTCATAGTGTAATGCCTATAGAATGCTTAATATTACTTGTTATGCTTGTTAAAGTTGGTTATGATTGAGTTGTATATCCATTGTTGATAATGCTTGTTAGTGTTGTTCTTGTTACTTTATAGATTGTAAATGCTTATTGTATCGCAAGTTGTTACTAACCTGCACTTCAGTGCCTTGTTCGATTATCGTTATATATCTCGTATTGCATTGCATAAGTGTCAGGCGCGTGAGTGATGGGCCTCTCTGGATAGCCTCGGGTTGCCAGTGTTGGTTGCTCTAGCTCCGTGTCCTATTCCCATTCTCGCTTGGGTTGCTGCCCAGGTAGTTTTGGGCCGTAGAATTGATAAAGTATGTCCGGAGTACTCTAACGGAAGTTATAAGGTGGGTGAGCCGGTGCGTCATCGTTAAAGTCATCGAAATCGTGATCGGTACATTGCTCGAATGAGTGAACCATAGCCTTCAGAGTGTGGTATAGCTTTGAATGGTTGTGTTAATGCTTTCTTTAATTGTTTATTGTATTGTCATGTATATTGAATACTTTCTTATTGATTATATTGCTTAACTGTACCTATTTTTATTGCATGACCTTCTTTCTCTCCACCTCGATATCTGTCTCGCCCTCACTGAGTATACGTGTTGTGTATACTCACTCCTCACCACCACATTTCAGGAAATGTCATGTTAGTTGGAAAGTTCGTGAATACGTGAAAGTTCGTGCTTGAAGAGTTGTCTTGCGTGCTATGTGGCTTGAGTTGTCAAAGATTCAAAGATGTATGTTTCATGTGTTGTTTGTATTTAGTGTTAAAAAAAAGAATGTAATTTAAGTTTTATTAGGTTATTGAAGTGATTTGAAAAGCTAGTTTATGTATTCAGTTAGTATAGTTTAATTTCATTGCATGTATGTAATTGTCTAAAGGAAAATAGTTAGAATAGTTTGGGTACTTGGAAATATGTATATTGTTGTGTTTAATTGTTGAGAACCGAGGCTCGGATGGCCTTGAGGTGTTTGTATGGTTGGACACGGTGCTGGTCCACTTATATGCTATTATAGGTTTTACATTTTGCCTAGAAACAGGGGAGACTCCGTCCATCTTTCCCTAAAAATTTTGCCCGAGTTCGGAATTAGGTTGTGATTAGATTGATTGATAGAACTTCCGGTCTTGAGAGGGATCAGGGTGTTACACCACGCCCTCGGTTTACGAGCCCAACCTCTACATGAAGTGAAGTTGTCTTGACCAAGGTGCCGTGGGATTCGGTAATAGAAATGTGGTGGATAAAGTATCTTGACAACCCTAACCGGGGCAAAAAAAAATTGAAAATGGGGGTGCAACACAAGGACTTCCCAGGGAGTCACCCATCCTAGTACTAATCTCGCCCAAGCACGCTTAACTTCGGAGTTTTGATGGGATCCGGTGCATTAGTGCTGGTATGATCGCACCCGTCATGTTGAGAGCACAAATCCTTTAAGTGTTGACGGTTCACAGGCCCAGCCCAGAGAGATGGCCTATTCAAAAGGCCCAATGCGCTTAACGACAACCCATCGGCTTCAACAATGCAGCATCCTCATAAGACTTGATATCGATGCGTTTTCGGGTCCTGTAATATCTGGCGAGTTAGGTTGTCGTCCTTTGAACAGCTCACGACGAACGATCCGGGAGGGAAAAATATAGCAAAAGAAGAAAAGTGGCCCAAAACTGATGAAAACATTCAATTTAGTCTCCAAAAATTGGCGAATCTGAGCAGGCTTGTTGCCCCCGTTGTAGAGCTCTCGGAGAGCTTTCCAACAGTATGCTGTGCACCGCGTAACTCCTTACGGATCAAAAGTTATGGGCACCGGAGCGACAGAGACTTGGTCCCAAGCCCCAGACCCTCGGTTTGCGGGCCCAGCCTCTACGTGAACCGAAGTTGTCTTGTTCAAGGTGCCGTGGCATTTGGTAATAGAAATGTGGTGGATAAATTATCTTGGCAACCTTAACCGGGGCAAAAAAATTGAAAAATAGGGGTGCAACACGAGGACTTCCCAAGGGGTCAACCATCCTAGTACTACTCTCGCCCAAGCACGCTTAACTTCGTAGTTCTGATGGGATCCGATGCATTAGTGCTGGTATGATCGCACCCCTCATGTTGTGGGCACAAATCCTTTATGTGTTGACCATTCACAGTTCCAACCCAGAGAGATGGCCCATTTAAAAGGCCCAATGGGCTTAACGACAACCCATCCGATTCAACAACGCAGTATCGTCGCAAGATGTGATATCGACGCATTGTAGGGCCCAGTAATATCCCACGAGTTAGGTTGTCATCCTTTTAATAGCTCACGACGTACGATTCGGGATGAAAAAATAGAGCAAAAAAAAAAAGTGGCCCAAAACTGATGAAAATGTTCGATTTTGGGCTCCGAAAACAAGCGCAGCTGAGCAAGCTTCATGCCTCCATCGTAGAGCTCTCGGAGAACTTTCCAACAGTATGCTGTGCGCAGCGTAACTCCATACGGATTGAAAGTTATGGGCACCGGAGCAACATAGACCTGGTCACAAGCCCCACGCCCTCAGTTTGCGGGCCCAACCTCTATGTGAAGCGAAGTAGTCTTGCCCAAGGTGCCGTGGGATTTGGTAATAGAAATGTGGAGGATAAAGTATCTTGGCAACCCTAACCGGGGCAAAAAAAATTGGAAAAGGGGGTGCAATACAAGGACTTCCCAAGGTGTCACCCATCCTAGTACTACTCTCGCCCAAGCACGCTTAACTTCGGAGTTCTGATGGGATCCGGTGCATTAGTGTTGTTATGATCGCACCCCTCATGTTGTGGGCACAAATCCTTTATGTGTTGACCGTTCACAGTCCCAGCCCAGAGAGATGGCCTATTCAAAAGGCCCAATGGGCTTAACGACAACCCATCCGCTTCAACAATGCAGCATCCTCACAAGATATGATATCGACTCGTTGCAGGGCCCTCTAATGTCCCGCGAGTTAGGTTGTCGTCCTGTTAACAGCTCACGACGTACAATCCGCGATGAAAAAATAGAGCTAACGGAGAAAAGTTGCCTGAAACTGATGAAATCGTTCAATTTTTGGCTCTGAAAATAGGAGCAACCGAGCAAGATTGCTGCCCCGATCGTAGAGCTCTCGGAGAGATTTCCAACGATAAGCTGTGCGCCACGTAACTTCTTACGGATCAATACTTATGGGCACCGGAACGACGGATACCTGGTCACAAGCCCTACACCCTCGGTTTGCGGGCCTAGCCTCTACGTGAAGCGAAGTTGTCTTGCCCAAAGTGCTGTGGGATACGGTAATAGAAATGTGGTGGATAAAGTATCTTGACAACCCTAACCGGGGCAAAAAAAATTGAAAAGGGGGATGCAACACGAGGGCTTCCCAGGGGGTCACCCATCCTATTACTACTCTAGCCCATGCACGCTTAACTTCGGAGTTCTGATGGGATCCAGTGCATTAGTGCTGGTATGATCGCACCCGTCATGTTGAGGGCACAAATCCTTTATGTGTTGACGGTTCATAGTCCTATCCCAGAGAGATGGCCCATTCAAAAGGCCCAATGGGCTTAACGACAACCCATCAGCTTCAACAACGTAGCATCCTCGTAAGACTTGATATTGACGTGTTGTAGAGCCCAGTAATATCCCGCGAGTTAGGTTTTCGTCCTTTCAACAGCTCACGACGTACGATCGGGGACGGAAAAACAGAGCAAAAGAAGAAAATTGGCCCAAAACTAATGAAAACGTTCGATTTTGGGCTCTGAAAATAGGCACAGCTGAGCAAGCTTGCTGCCCTCGTCGTAGAGCTCTCGGAGAGCTTTCCAATGGTATGTTGTGCGCCGCGTAACTCCTTACGGATTAAAAGTTATGGGCACCGGAGCGACGGCGACCTGGTCACAAGTCCCACGACCTCGGTTTGCGGGCCCAGCCTCTACATGAAGCGAAGTTGTCTTGCCCAAGGTGCCGTGGGATTCGGTAATAGAAATGTGGAGGATAAAGTATCTTGGCAACCCTAACCGGGGCAAAAAAAATTGAAAAGGGGGGGTGCAACACGAGGACTTCCTAAGGGGCCGCCCATCCTAGTACTACTCTCGCCCAAGCACGCTTAACTTCAGAGTTCTGATGGGATCCAGTGCATTAGTGCTGGTATGATCATAGCCATCATGTTGTGGGCACAAATCCTTTATGTGTTGACCGTTAACAGTCCCAGCCCAGAGAGATGGCGCATTTAAAAGGCCCAATGGGCTTAACGACAACCCATCCACTTTAACAACGCAGCATTCTCACAAGACGTGATATCGACGCGTTGTAGGGTCCTGTAATATCTTGCGAGCTAGGTTGTCGTTCTTTTAACAGCTCACGACGTACGATCCGGGACGAAAAAACAGAGCAAAAGAAGAAAAATGACCCAAAATTGATAAAAACGTTCGATTTTGGGCTCCGAAAACAAGTAAAACTGAGCAGGATTGCAGCTCCCATCGTAGAGCTCTCCGAGAGCTTTCCAACGGTATGTTATGCCTCATGTAACTCCTTACGGATTAAAAGTTATGGGCATCGGAGCGACGGAGACTTGGTGACAAGCCCCAAACCCTCGGTTTGCGGGCCCAGCCTCTAAGTGAATCGAAGTTGTCCTGCCCAAGGTGCCGTGGGATTCGGTAATAGAAATGTGGTGGATAAAATATATTGGCAACCTTAGCCGGGGCAAAAAATATTGAAAAGGAGGGGTGCAACACGAGGACTTCCCAGGGGGTCACCCATCCTAGTACTACTCTCGCCCAAGCATGCTTAACTTCAGAGTTCTAATGAGATCCGGTGCATTAGTGCTGGTATGATCGCACCCATCATGTTGTGGGCAGCAATCCTTTATGTGTTCACGGTTCACAGTCCCAGCCCAGAGAGATGGCCCATTCAAAAGGCCCAATGGGCTTAACGACAACCCATCCGCTTCAACAACGCAGCATCCTCGCAAGACGTGATATCGACGCTTTGTAGGGACCTCTAATGTCCCGCGAGTCAGGTTGTTGTCCTTTTAACAGCTCATGACGTACGATCCGGGATGAAAAAATAGAGAAAAAGAAGAAAAGTATCCCGAAACTGATGAAAACGTTCGATTTTGGGCTCCAAAAACGAGCACAGCCTAGCAGGCTTGCTGCCCCAATCGTAGAGCTCTCGGAGAGATTTCCAACGGTATGCTGTTCGCCACGTAACTCCTTACAGATTAAAAGTGATGTGCACCAGAGCGACAGAGACCTGGTCACAAGCCCCACGCCCTCGGTTTGCGGGCCCAGCCTCTACGTGAAGCGAAGTTGTCTTGCCCAAGGTGCCATGGGATTCGGTAATAGAAATGTGGAGGATAAAGTGTCACGCTCCAATTCGACCCCACCTACGATCAGTCAGGACGCAATGGAATTTCGGTAGTATAACGATAGTAATTAAGACACCGAGGCTCTAAACCAACCTCTCAGAACATCATACAATCAAACTCCTCAACCAAACGACAATCAATTCCTCAATACCATTAACAACATACAACATAACCATATTATACAACAATCATCCTTAGACAATCCATTCATAGTTATACGCCTCTGTTCCAACATAACCTTAACTTTAACATACCTATCAAAATAGATTATAAACCAACTTAGCAACCTAGATCATAACAAAAGAAAGGCTACTAAGTTAGCATCATTTAGTTCATTATCTTTACTACAACTTATACATCATAAATTCCAAGGAAAATAAAAGACAACTAGTTTAATATACAAGATAATAGAATATACAACATCTCAAGCATCAAGGACAAGACTCTGGCACATAGGACTCATCCACATACGACACATTATCCCCTTCTGGAGGCACGTACCCGTAATCTTGCTCAAGGACACCTGTATGCATGCAATAATATAGAGTGAGCTTATATAAACAAGCTCAGTGAGGATCCGATAGATCTCTAACAGTATTTACTATACTCATTAGATATGATCTTTTGAGCAGTAAACACACAAATAAACATCAATACAATATAAACACATAACTATAATGACCAATCAATAAAGGATTCTCAATTTGGTGTAGCTCCATACGCCATCACGATCTCAACCATTCTTCTTATTACTCCCCATTACTCACGCACCCGAGGTACCTCACTAGCCTCTCCCTCCATGACACCTCCGTCATGCGAGCTGGAGGTAGTCTCTGGTAGTCATGCCGTTATCAACCTGATAGCCCAACGCTGCCCGAGAGGTGGCACACACATACCAAAACTCAACAATAATAATAAACATCATTCACAGGAAGACAGTCTAGCAGAACTACCTATCTCCCGGTTCATCAATCATCAATCAATAATCATCAATTTCCATCAATGTAACATCAATATAATCATCAATATAACATCAATATTTAATTAAACAACAATTAACTAAGTTAGATGACAAAGTAGGCCATCCAATTAACATGCATTAAACACGTAATCTAACCCTAACCTAACCATCAACAACTCACAATTCAATCACTCAAACACCACCCAATCATCTAAAGGCTCAATTCAACAATTTAAAGAAAGACAACCTAAACTTCAAATAATCATATCTTACATTCTACTAATCCAAACAACTCCAAATTAGTTTCAAACACTCACCCATTCAATCAACTACATTAGCCCTCTCGGAAACCTACCAAGACACATCAAAATCAAGCCAAACAACCATAAAACCTCAAGGCACCTACGCTGAAATTTCTGAATTTTCACCCAAACATCGCAATCGAAAATTCGGCATTATAACGGCGTTACCACGTAATTAACAAACTTTTAGAAATCGACGGCAATCGATTCCAACAACAACAACTCAAGATAATCCTCAAATAGCCAATCTATCAACTTTAAATACCCAAAAATAAATAATTTTGCTACAATGGCTCAAATCTCGTAGTAATACACATAAACGATCCCTAGCACGCACTGATCAATAATATAACTTCAAATTAATATTCTAACAGTTCAAAATGCAGTTATGAGAAAAAATATAATAAAAATGAGTTTTGAGATCTAGAATTTTTCTCTCACCTTTGATGCGATATAAGCCTAGATATGCATGCAATGCGTGCCCAACAAGCGGAATCCAACTCGGCACGAAGTTCTACGGACAAAAACTAGGTTTTTCTATGAAAAATTGCTTTGAAAACCTTGAAAATTCTTTCTCTTTTTCTCCCTTGAACCTCTCAGCACTTTGTGTATGTTGATGAGTGTGTTTTGTGTTGTGTTTAGTGTGTTGATGATATTATGCATATAAAAGCTTGGTCAATTAAAAAAATGCAAAGTGAAAGTTAGTTTATTAGTCCTTTAGTTGTTTTTCTAGTCTTTAATTCATTTCTTGAGTATTTCTTGCTCAACTATTAAATTAACACTTAAATTAATTCTAGACATTATATTTTAGGTGACAAGGAAGGTTACATTAAAATAGTTTCACACGAATCGGCTAAAAACTCGTTTTCTTGCAAAAGAAAGTGTAAAAATCTTTAAAATTCCAAAACCGATTCCAAATCCATTTTAATCAAACACGGGTCTATTAATACTCGAGGACTAGGTTTTAAAACATTTAAAACACCCCTGTAAAAATTTTAGCGGACAGGTGTTCAAAAATACTATTCACCAAATCCGACGATAAAATTTCTGATTCTGTTTTTTATGAAAATTTCATGCATGCACACTTAGCATGTATTAGGAGTATTAATCACATAATTATCACATTCTAAGTCATATAGCACATAAACAAGTCAATTCATGTAAATCACGATAAAGCAAAATATGGGGTCTCACATTCTCCCCCCCCCCCCCACCTTAAAGAAATTTTATCCCCGAAATTCTTAGTTGCTGAAGGGTAAAGATCTGGATACTGCTGCTGCATCTGATCTCGCCTCTCCCAAGTAGCTTCCTCGATACCATGATGCTTCCACAACACCTTGACCATCGGAATCTTCTTCGACCTCAACTCTCGTTCCATCTAATCACGAATACGAATCGGCCACTGGTCATAAATCAGATTCTCACGAAGCTGTAACGGCTCTGGCTCAAGAATATGAGAAGGATCTGGATTATATTTTCGCAAATTAGACACGTGAAATACGTCGTGGACATTAGAGAAATTCTTCGGTAAAGCCAACTGATATGCTAAGTTACCAACTCTGCCAGTAATCTCAAACGGCCCTACAAACCTCGGACTCAGCTTACCACATTTACCATAACGAGCAAACCCCTTTCGAGCAGACAATCTCAAGAAAACCTGATCTCCAACTGCAAACTCCAAGTCCCGACGATGCTTATCAGCATAACTCTTGAATCTGCTCTGCACTGTAAGCATTCTCTACCTAATCAACTGAACATTCTCAATCTTCTCTAGAAGCTCTGGCATAATAGTAGGATCAACAGTCTTCATCTCCCCTACTACATCCCAATACAAAGGTGAATGGCACTTACGACCGTAAAGAGCTACAAAAGGTGTCATCCCAATAGTAGCTTGATAACTATTGTTATAGGCAAACTCGGCAAGTGGTAGATGTTTCTCCCAGTTCTTCTGGAAGTCCAGAACACAAGCTCTAAGCATATCTTCCAAAATCTGAATAGTCCTCTCAAATAGACCGTCGGTCTGTGGATGATACGTTGTACTGAAGTTAAGTTGAGTACCCAAAGTCTCCTGAAGTTTCTCCCAAAAATGAGAAGTAAATCGAGGATCTCGATCTGAGACAATACTAGATGGAATCCCGTGAAGTCTAACAATCTGATCCAAATAAAGATTCATCAACTTTGTAACTTCATCTCCTATCTGCATCGAAATAAAGTGAGTTGTCTTCGTCAAACTAGTGATGAAGTCCATCGTAATATGCTCCCATTTCCACTGTGGTATAGCCAACGGTTGAAGCAAACCTGCAGGTCATTGATGCTCGGCTTTCACTCGCTGACAAGTCAAACATCTAGACACGAATTGAGCAACTTCCCTCTTCATATTATTCCACCAGCAATGTTGATTCAAGTCCCGATACATCTTGTTTCCACCAAGATGAATGGTGTACTTAGAATTATGAGCCTCCTCCAGAATACCTCGCCTCAAGCCCGATTTATTGGGAACACACACCCTGTTCCGAAAATGAAGAATACCATCCTCGTGTACTTTGAAGTCAGACTGATCATCCGTGATCTGATCCTTGATCTTCTGAAGTTTAACATCAAGTTACTAAGCTTCTCTGATCTGAGACAACAATAAAGGCTGAATACGGAGATGTGAACACATCCCCCCAACCTGAGTCAACTCCGGTCTCCAATAAGTGAATTCCTCAAGAACCTCCCACTTCTTGACAGCCAAACAAGATACACTCGCCTTACGGCTAAGAGCGTTTGCCACAATATTTGCCTTCCTAGGTAGATAGCTGATAGAACAATTATAATCTCTGGGAATTTCCATCCACCTCCGGTGAAGCATATTCAACTCCTTCTGTGAGAATAAATACTTAAGACTCTTATGATCAGTGAAAATATCGAACTTACTGCCCCACAAATAATGACGCCACTTTTTAAGTGCGAAAACAATAGCTGTCAACTCAAGATCATGAGTCGGATAGTTCACCTCATAAGGCTTCAACTTTCTAGAAGCATAGGCAATAACCCGGCCATTCTGCATAAGAACACATCCCAAGCCCTCCTTGGATGCATCGTTGTAAATGACCATATTATTGGTCCCCTCTAGTAGAGCAAGTACTGGAGCAGTAGTCAACCTCTTTTTCAACTCCTGAAACCCACTATCACATTTCTCATCCCAAACAAAACTAGTCTGTTTCTGAGTTAGCTTAGAAAGTGGCCCTGCAATCTTAGAAAAGTCCTTGACAAACCTACAGTAATAACCTGCCAAGCCAAGAAAGCTACGAACCTCATAAACATTCTCTGGACGTTTTCAAGACATCACCGATTCAATCTTAGCGGGATCTACAGAAATGCCGCTCTGTGTGATAACATGACCAAGAAAAGATATGCGTTGCAGCCAAAATTCACATTTGCTGAATTTCGCATACAACTGATGCTCCTGCAGATTTTGTAAGACAAGCTGTAGATGTTGCTCGTGCTCCAATTCAGACTTAGAATAAACCAAGATATCATCATTAAAGATCACCACGAACTGGTCTAACTACGGCTAAAAAACCCGATGCATAAGGTCCATAAATGCTGCTGGTGCATTAGTTAATCCAAAGGGCAAAACTACAAACTCATAATGCCCGTACAGAATCCTGAAGGAAGACTTCGGAACATCCTCCGTGCGAATCCGAAGCTGATAATACCCTTGCCTCAAGTCAAACTTAGAGTAGACTTTGGCTCCCTGAAGTTGATCAAACAACTCGTCAATCAGTGGCAAAGGATACTTGTTCTTGACAGTTACCAGATTCAAACCACGATAGTCAATGCATAACCTCAAGGTACCATCCTTCTTCTTCACAAATAAAACAGGAGCTCCCCAAGGTAAATAACTCTGCTGAATGAACCCCTTTTCTAATAACTCATGCAACTAAGTTTTCATCTCCTTAAGCTCAGCTGGTGTCATCTGGTACACTGATTTAAAAATAGGTTGAGTACCGGGAACAAGATTAATCACAAACTCAACATCCCTCTCTGGCGGTAACCCTGACAACTCATCGGGAAATACATTGGGATATTTCCGAATAATAGGAACTTTCTCCAGCTTTAGCTTATCAGATGGCTTGTTGATCAAATAAGCTAGATACCCAAGCACCCCTTACTCACCAGCTTAACAACTTTAGTTGATGAGATAATAAAACTCATCTTAGCACCCCGGTTCCCTACTACCTTAACTACTGGCTGATCTGGCAAACGAAACTGTACTACCTTCATTCTACAGTTCAACTGAGCATCATACTTAGAAAGCCAATCCATACCTAAGATAACATCATACCCCCGGATAGGAAATAAGATAAGGTCTGAAGGAAAGTTATACCCCTTAACATGAATTATACAATCCTTACATACTAAGCCAGTAATATACTTATCAGTGAAAGATGTACTAATCTCAACCACATAAGGCAGTCTTTCAGGTTGCACATTAACACGTTGCACACAAGCAGGAGTAATGAAAGAATGCATAGACTAGAATCAATCAACACTTTAACAAGTCCATCAAGTATAAGGAAGTTACCTTCCACAACTGCAGTCTCCTCAGGCATCTCCTCCAAGTCAATTGCGCAGGCCCGAGCCTGAACCCGCTGTTGCTGAGGCGCACTGCCGCAGGTCGACCCTGATAACCCTGAGTCGTTGCCCGACCGTCAGTCCTCTGATATCTAGGGCAATCCCTCGCCCTATGTTGATTGCTACCGCAACCCAAACAAGCCCCTGACTTCACTCTGCAGTCGGCCTCTACATGGCCCTGGCGCTTGCAGTAAGTACACTGCGGCGATGATGCACTGACACTGCCCCTGGAAGAACCAGAAGCTGAAGAAACAACTGTCCCAGCCTGCTGCTGAGGTCTAACAAAACTAGGCCTGTATTGACCCTAAGTCTGGGCTGGCCTGTACTGGGACTGAACCTGATAGGACCCCTGCTGAAACTGAGGTCGATAATAACTCTGCTGACCCTGCAGTCTGTAAGAACCCTGCTGAACTGGCGGCCTGTACACACCCTGCTGTACGGGAGGCCTATACATTCCCTGCTGACCCTGCGGCTGGAAGGGCCTCTTGCTAGGCTGGCTAGATACAATATGTTCCCCCTTTCTCTTCTCTAGTCTAGAAGCTGCATCAAAGGCCTCCATAAGTATATCATACCGATTCAGAGCCATCGAATCCTGAATCTCAGGCCTTAACCCCAACATGAATCTACGAGTCTTACGTTCCTCATCAGGCACATACTCTGGTGCATACCGGGACAACCTAGTAAAAGTGGCCTCATACTGAGCCATGAAGTATCTCCCTGCACTAAGGCTAGAAACTCTGCCTCTCTCCGTTCCCTCGCGATCCCCGGGACATATTTTGCCCGGAAAGCTAACATAAAGGTATCCCAAACATACGGAATACCCTGAGTCTCCCAGCTAGTTTTCACCGTGCGCCACCATTCTTCTGCCTCATCATCTAGCATGTACACGACAAAAGTGACCTTCCGCTCATCGGTATAATCAAGAGGGTCAAAAATCTTCTCCACCTTGCTAATCCACGCCTCAGCCTTCCTGTCATCCGGCTCCCCCTGAAACCGCAGTGGATAATACCCTAAAAACTCTTTCAGTGTACCACGACAGTGGTACCCACCTTGTGCATTCAACAACTGATTCTGCAATGCCTGATTTTGGGCAGCCTGCCCTACCAGTAACTGTGCCTAACTGGCCATGATCTCGTTCATCCTATCAAAAGCTGCACCTATACGATCTTCATCCCTAACTTGGCCTGGTGCCACATTTCTCGGAATCTCATGAGTCATCTCAGGCCTACCTCTAGTCCTCGGTCTACCCGTCATTCTACTGATCAAAGAGTTAGCACAAGTTATAGCACGTAAACAGGCTATAGACAATTATTAGCAAAGAAGCAACAATTCACATAAACACATAAATCACTTAAGTATCAATCACATAAACAAATTAATCACATAATCACACAATCACTTAATCACTTAACCATATTAACACATAATTCACTTTTCTTTCACTTCATACATATTTTCATGCTAAGACCATTACCCACATTCCGAGAATACCCCGGCTGACAGCTAATATGCGCTCTGATACCACTTAAATGTCACGTCCCAACTCGACCCCACCTATAATTAGTCAGGACGCAACAAAATTTTGGTAGTATAGCGACAGTAATAAAGACACCGAGGCTCTAAACCAACCTCTCATAACATCATACAATCAAACTTCTCAACCAAACAACAATCAATTCCTC
Source organism: Ehretia macrophylla (assembly GCA_037974665.1). NCBI lineage: Eukaryota > Viridiplantae > Streptophyta > Magnoliopsida > Boraginales > Ehretiaceae > Ehretia > Ehretia macrophylla. The sequence continues at coordinate 79,754,310 of CM075770.1, read as the reverse complement.
AATACCATTAACAACATACAACATAACCATATTATACAACAATCATCCTTAGACAATCCATTCATAGTTATACGCCTCCTTTCCAACATAACCTTAACTTTAACATACATATCAAAATAGATTATAAACCAACTTAGCAACCTAGATCATAACAAAAGAAAGACTACTATGTTAGCATCATTTAGTTCATTATCTTTACTACAACTTATACATCATAAATTCCAAGGAAAATAAAACACAACTAGTTTAATATACAAGATAATAGAGTATACAACATCTCAAGCATCAAGGACAAGACTTTGGCACATAGGACTCGTCCACATACGGCACATTATCACCTTCTGGAGGCACGTACCCGTAATCTTGCTCAAGGATACCTGTATGCATGCAATAATAGAGAGTGAGCTTATATAAACAAGCTCAGTGAGGATCCGATAGATCTCTAACAGTATTTACTATACTCCTTGGATATGATCCTTTGAGCAGTAAACACGCAAATAAAGATCAATACAATATAAACATATAACTATAATGACCGATCAATAAAGGATACTCAATTTGGTGTAGCTCCATACGCCATCACGATCTCAACCATTTTTCTTATAACTCCCCATTACTCATGCACCCGAGGTACCTCATTAGCCTCTCCCTCCATGACACCTCCGTCATGCGAGCTGGAAGTAGTCTCTGGTAGTCATGCCGTTATCAATTTGACAGCCTGACGCTGCCCGAGATGTGGCACACACATACCAAGACTCAACAATAATAATAAACATCATTCATAGGAGGACAGTCTAGCAGAACTGCCTATCTCCCGGTTCATCAATCACCAATCACTAATCAATCAATAATCATCCATTTCCATCAATGTAACATCAATATAATCATCAATATAACATCAATATTTAATTAAACAACAATTAACCAAGTTAGATGACAAAGTAGGCCATCTAACTTAACATGCGTTAAACACGTAATCTAACCCTAATCTAACCATCAACAACTCACAATTCAATCACTCAAACACCACCCAATCATTTAAAGGCTCAATTCAACAATTTAAAGAAAGACAACCTAAACTTCAAATAATCATATCTTACATTCTACTAATCCAAACAACTCCAAATCAGTTTCAAAAACTCACGCATTCAATCAACTACATTAGCCCTCTCGGAAACCATGAAGACACATGAAAATCAAGCCAAACAACCCTAAAACCTCAAGGCACCTACGCTAAAATTTCTGGATTTTCACCTAAACATCGCAATCGAAAATTCGGCATTATAACGGTGTTACCACATAATTAACAAACTTTTAAAAATTGACGGCAATAGATTCCAACAACAACAACTCAAGATAATCCTCAAATAGCCAATCTATCAACTTTATACCTGAAAATAAATAATTTCGCTACAATGGCTCAAATCTCATAGTAATACACATAAACGATCCCTAGCATGCACTGATCAATAATATAACTTCAAATTAACATTCTAACGGTTCAAAATGCAGTTATGAGCAAAAATATAAAAAATGAGTTTTGAGATCTAGAATTTTTCTCTCACCTTTGATGCGATATAAGCCTAGATATGCGTGCAATGCGTGCCCAACAAGCGGAATCCAACTCGGCACAAAGTTCTACGGACAAAAACTAGGTTTTTCTATGAAAAATTGCTTTGAAAACCTTGAAAATTCTTTCTCTTTTTCTCCCTTGAACCTCTCGGCCCTTTGTGTGTGTTGATGAGTGTGTTTTGTGTTATGTTTAGTGTGTGTTGATGATATTATGCATATAAAAGCTTGGTCAATTAAAAAAATGCAAAGTCAAAGTTAGTTTATTAGTCCTTTAGTTGTTTTTCTAGTCTTTTAATTCATTTCTTTAGTATTTCTTGCTCAACTATTAAATTAACACTTAAATTAATTCTAGACATTATATTTTAGGTGACAAAGAAGGTTATATTAAAATAGTTTCACCCGAATCGGCTTAAAACTCGTTTTCTTGCAAAAAAAGTGTAAAAATCTTTAAAATTCCAAAACCGATTCCAAATCCATTTTAATTAATAACGAGTCTATTAATACTCGAGGACTAGGTTTTAAAATGTTTAAAGCACCCCTGTAAAAATTTTAGCGGACAGGTGTTCAAAAACACTATTCACCATATCCGACGATAAAATTTCTGATTTCGTTTTTGATGAAAATTTCATGAATGCACACTTAGCATGTATTAGGACCATTAATCACATAATTATCACATTCTAAGTTATATAGTACATAAACAGGTCAATTCACGCAAATTGAGATAAAGCAAAATATGGGGTCTCATATAAAGTATCTTGGAAACCCCAACCGAGGCCAAAAAAATTGAAAAGGTGGGGTACAACACGAGGATTTCCCAAGGGGTCACCCATCCTAGTACTACTCTCGCCCAAGCACGCTTAACTTCGGAGTTCTAATGGGTTCCAATGCATTAGTGCTGGCATGATTGCAACTGTCACGTTGTGGGCACAAATCCTTTATGTGTTGATGGTTCACAGTCCCAGCCTAGAGAGATGGCCTATTCAAAAGGACAAATGGGCTTAACGACAACCCATCTGCTTCAACAACGTAGCATCCGCACAAGACGCGATATCGACGCGTTGTAGGGCACTCTAATGTCCCGTGAGTTAGGTTGTCATCCTTTTAACGGCTCACGACGTACGATCTGGGATGGAAAAATAGAGCAAAAGATGAAAAGTGTCCCAAAACTGATGAAAGCATTCAATTTTGGGCCCTGAAAATAGGCACAGCCGAGCAGGCTAGCTGCCCCGCGTAGAGCTCTCAGAGAGCTTTCCAACGGTATGCTGTGCACCGCGTAACTCCTTACAGATCAAAAGTTATGGGCACTAGAGCGACAGAGACCTAGTTACAAGCCCTACGCCCTCGGTTTGCGGGCCCAGCCTCTACGTGAAGCGAAGTTATCTTACCCAAGGTGCCGTGGGATTTGGTAATAGAAATGTGGTGGATAAAGTATCTTGGCAACCCTAACCGGGGCAAAAACAATTGAAAAGGGGGTGCAACACGAGGACTTCCCAGGGGGTCACCCATCCTATTACTACTCTTGCCCAAGCACGCTTAACTTCGGAGTTCTGATGGGATCCGGTGCATTAGTGCTGGTATGATCACACCCGTCATGTTGTGGGCACAAATCCTTCATGTATTGACTGTTCACAGTCCCAACCTAGATAGATTACCCATTCAAAAGGCCCAATGGGCTTAACGACAACCTATCCGCTTCAACAACGCAGCATTCTTGCAAGACGTGATATCGACGCGTTGTAGGGCACTGTAATATCTAGCGAGTTAGGTTGTCGTCCTTTTAAGAGTTCACGACGTGCGATCCGGGATGAAAAAATAGAGCAAAAGAAGGAAAATGGCCCGAAACTGATGAAAATGTTCGATTTTGGGCTCCGAAAATAGGCGCAACTGAGCAGGCTTGCTGCCTCCTCGTAGAGCTCTCGGGGAGCTTTCCAACGGTATGTTGTGCGTCACGTAACTCCTTACGGATTAAAAGCTATGGGCACCAGAGCGACAGAGACCTAGTGACAAGCCCCACGCCGTCGGTTTGCGAGCCCAGCCTCTATGTGAAGCAAAGTTGTCTTGCCAAAGGTGCCATGGGATTTGGTAATAGAAATGTGGTGGATAAAGTATCTTGGTAACCCTAACTGGGGCAAAAAAAATTGAAAAGGTGGGTGCAACACGAGGACTTACTAGGGGGTCACCCATCCAAGTATTACTCTCGCCCAAGCACGCTTAACTTCAGAGTTTTGATGGGATCCGGCGCATTAGTGCTTGTATGATGCACCCGTCTTGTTGTGGGCACAAATCCTTTATGTGTTAACTGTTCACAGTCCCGGCCTAGAGAGATGGCCCATTCAAAAGGCCCAATGGGCTTAACGACAACCCATCCGCTTTAACAACGTAGCATCATCGCAAGACGTGATATCGACGTGTTGTAAGGACCTCAATATCCAGCAAGTTAGGTTGTCGTCCTTTTAACAGCTCAGGACGTGCGATCTGGGATGAAAATATAGAGCAAAAGAAGAAAAGTGGCCCAAAATTGATGAAAACATTTGATTTTCGGCTCCAAAAACAGGCGCAGTAGAGCAGGCTTGCTGTCGCCGTCGTAGAGCTCTTGGAGAACTTTCCAACGGTATACTGTGCGCCGCGTAACTCCTTATGGATCAAAAGTTATGGGCACCAAAGCGACGGAGACCTGGTCACAAGCCTTACACCCTCAGTTTGCGGGCCCAGCCTCTATGTGAAGCGAAGTTGTCTTGTCCAAGGTGCCGTGGGATTCGGTAAAAGAAATGTGGTGGGTAAAATATCTTGGCAACTCTAAACGAGGCAAAAAAAGTTGAAAAAGAGGGTGCAACACGAGGACTTCCCATGCTATCACCCGTCCTAGTGCTACTGTCGCCTAAGCACACTTAACTTCCAAGTTCTGATGGGATCCAGTGCATTAGTGCTGGTATGATCGCACCCGTCATGTGGAGGGCACAAATCCTTTATATGTTGACGGTTCACAGTCCCAGCCCAGAGAGATGACCTATTCAAATGGCCCAACGGGCTTAACGACAACCCATCCGCTTCAACAACGCAACATCCTCCTAAGACGTGATATCGACAAATTGTAGGACCCTGTAATATCCAGCGAGTGAGGTTGTCGTCCACTTAACAGTACACGACGTACGATCCAGGATGAAAAAACATAACAAAAGAAGAAAAATGTCTCGAAATTGATGAAAACGTTAGATTTTGGGCTCCAAAAATAGGCGCAGCCAAGAAGGTTTACTGCCCCTGTCGTAGAGCTCTCGGAAAGCTTTCCAACGGTATGCTGTGCGTCGCGTAACGCCTTACGGATTAAAAGTAATGGGCACTAGAGCGAGGGAGACCTGGTCACAAGCCCTACGACCTTGGTTTGCAGGCCCAACCTCTACGTGAAGCGAAGTTTTCTTGCCCATGGTGCCGTGGGATTCGGTAATAGAAATATGGTGGATAAAGTATCTTTGCAACCCTAACAAGGGCAAAAAAAATTGAAAATGAGGGGTGCAACACGAGGACTTCCCTGGGGGTCACCCATCCTAGTACTACTCCCACCCAAGCACGCTCAACTTCAGAGTTCTGATGGGATCCAGTGCATTAGTGCTGGTATGATCGCACCCGTCATGTTGAGGGCACAAATCCTTTACGTGTTGACGGTTCACAGTCCTAGCCTAGAGAGATGGCCCATTTAAAAGGCCTAATGGGCTTAACGACAACCCATCCGCTTTAACAACGTAGCATCCTCGCAAGATGTGATATCGACGCATTGTAGGGCCCTCTAATGTCCCGCGAGTTAGGTTGTCATCCTTTTAACTGCTCACGACGTACGATCCGGGATGAAAAAACAAAGCAAAAGTAGAAAAGTGGCATGAAACTGATAAAAACGTTCAATTTTGGGCTCCAAAAAGGGCGCGGGCGAGTAGGTATCCCGTACCCATTGTAGAGCTCTCAGAGAGCTTTCTAACGGTATGTTGTGTGCCACATAACTCCTTACGGATCAAAAGTTATGGGCACCGGAGCGATGGAGATCTGTTCACAAGCCCTACGCCCTCGGTTTGTGGGGCCAGCCTCTACGTGAAGCGAAGTTGTCTTGCCCAAGGTGCCATGGGATTCGATAATAGAAATGTGGTGGATAAAGTATCTTGACAACCCTAACCGGGGGAAAAAAAAATTGAAAAGGGGTGTGCAGCACGAGGACTTCCCAGGGGGTCACCCATCCTAGTACTACTCTCCCCCAAGCATACTTAAATTTAGAGTTCTGATGGGATCTAGTTCGTTAGTGCTTGTATGATCGCACCCGTCATGTTGAGGGCACAAATTCTTTATGTGTTGACGGTTCACAGTCCCAGCCCATAGAGATGGCCCATTCAAAAGGCCCATTCAAAAGGCCCAATGGGCTTAACGACAACCCATCTGCTTCAACAACGTAGCATCCTCGTAAGACGTGATATCGACGGGTTGTAGGACACTGTAAAATCCCACGAGTTAGGTTGTCGTCCTTTTAACCGTACATGACATACGATCAGGCACAAAAAAACAGAGCAAAAGAAGAAAAATAGCCCAAAACTGATGAGAACGTTCGATTTTGGGCTCCAAAACTAGGCGCAGCTGATCAAACTTGCTACCCCCATCGTAGAGCTTTGGGAGAGCTTTCCAACGGTATGTTGTGTGCCGTGTAACTCCTTACGGATCAAAAGTTATGGGCACCAGAGTGACGAAGACATGGTCACAAGCCCTACGCCCTCGGTTTGCGTGCCCAGCCTCTACGTGTAGCGAAGTTGTATTGCCCAAGGTGCCGTGGGATTCGGTAATAGAAATGTGGTTGATAAAGCATCTTGTCAACCTTTGCCGGGGCAAAAAATTTGAAAAGGGGGGTGCAACACAAGGACAACCCAGGGGGTAACCCATCCTAGTACTACTCTCGCCCAAGCACGCTTAACTTCGGAGTTCTTGTGGGATCCGGTACATTAGTGCCGGTATGATAGCCCCCGTTATGTTGAGGGTACAAATCCTTTATGTGTTGACGGTTCACAGCCCCAGCCCAGAGAGATGGCCAATTCAAAAGGCCCAATAGGCTTAACGAGAACCAATCCGATTCAACAACGCAGCATCCTTGTGAGACGTGATATCGATGTGTTGTAGGGTCTTGTAATATCCCGCGTGTTAGGTTGTTGTCCTTTTAACAACTCACGACGTACGATCAAGGACGAAAAAATAGAGCAAAAGAAGAAAAATGGCCCAAAATTGATGAAAACGATCGATTTTGGGCTCCGAAAACAAGCGCAGCTGAGCAGGCTTGCAGCCCCTATCGTAAAACTCTCAAAGAGCTTTCCAATGGTATATTGTGCATCGCTTAACTCCTTACGTATTAAAAGTAATAGACACCGGAGCGACGGAGACCTGATCACAAGCCCCACGCCCTCGGTTTGTGGGCCCAGCCTCTATTTAAAGTGAAGTTGTCTTGCCCAATATGCCGTGGGATTCGGTAATAGAAATCCTTTATGTGTTGACGATTCACAGTCCCAGCCCAGAGAGATGGCTCAATCAAAAGACCCAATGGGCTTAACGACAACCCATCCGCTTCAACAATGCAGTATCCTCGTAAGACGTGATATCGACGGGGTGTAGGGCCCTGTAATATCCTGTGAGTTAGGTTGTCATCCATTTGACAGCACACGACGTAAGATCCGGGACGAAAAAACATAGCAAAAGAAGAAAAATGGCCCAAAACTGATGAAAACGTTCGATTTTGGGCTCCGAAAATTGGCGCAGCTGAGCAGGTATGGGTATGGGCATTCCAAAGATAAGGGGACAACTTTACCTCAACATTTATACCTGCTACGCATTTTATATATGTGCATATCCAATAATATATATGATCCATTGAGTACCTGTGTAGATGCGAGAAATCTCTAACCGAGCCATTTTCGTTCTTCCTGCACAAATTCACTTCCCTGAAAGTCCTAATCCTAACTATCTATGTGTATAAACAGTCATTCATGGTTATATAACATGCAAATGTATCAAGAAAGGTGTATAAACGCATGCATGCATTATTGAGGGCACTAACGTGTCGGTGTGCATGACACATAATACATATGGTCTAAAAAGGCATATAATATTCAATGCACAAAGCAATTAAGCACATTAGCACACATATAAACAAGACATCATATTTACTTTAGGGCTTCTACCTACGGTCCGAGAGTTGAACCCGACTAATGCCTAGTTAGCAAACTAAGCTCTGATATCATCTCTATAAGGTGTCACGCCCCAACCCGACCTATAGAGGTTAGACTAGGGTGTAATCTAAACATTCAAGTCATTTCACGTATTTAATCGTTCATGAAGGTTTAATACTTAACGTTTAGCCTAAAATCCACAAATTCTCTGGAAAATCGGTAGCATAACGGCTGTATTTGGGCTCTTTAGTTTGACCTAATTCTCTAAACGCCTCAGAATTTCCAATCTCAATTTCATTTCTAACTAAGATTACTATTTATCACCAATCGAAACACCTACTAGTTATCTCAAAGTCACGTTTGATTGACAACCTAGCATGATACTATGTCTCGTTTGTTTGTTGATCCTTGTTACAAAAGTACCTGTTGATCTTAGCTTAACAATGAGTACCTGCTTAAGATTGGATAGATTCATTTTACTTAATCCACTAATACTTCATAAGCCTGTGATAGATACGATACTAGCCGGTAGCGATAGCAAAAACGACCGTAAGAGTGTCTAACTAGTTATGAACAGGACAAGCCAAAATTAGACCCCAAATTACAACGGGGGTCAGTTACAATACAGTAACACGCATCATAAGAAATGAAATAGTCTTCAAGCAACATACCGTTCACAAAATGGCCATAGTCAAGTAAGGCACGTAGGGCAAGCAATCATTCCAAGGAATCATCATTAGGCACGTTGTCCTCGGGTACCTGTTCCTGGTCTTCTTCACTTGAGATAATAAAAGAGGGTGAGTCCTTATGAACTCAGCGAGGGGGAACGAAAAATAAGTTTTGAAACTCATTTTTTGGTTCAACTTATGAAAACCCTTTTGCAAGCATGACATACATCACAACTAAGTACATAATGTAATGTAAAAGTAAAAGAACACAATTACCCATCGTTCCTCCCCGAGGTCCTCTAGGAACCAAGCGAGAGTACTTATACACATAGTGAAAAGGATACGGTGAGCTTTTGCTCTGAAATCATTTCCAGTATCAGTTGTTGCGGTCGACTTCAAATCATCCCCTTATCACGCCAAGTGGGTATACTCCGGATGTACCCCAAAATCCTATGACCCAACTCTCCGAGAAAGTCTAGCCCCCCAGCGAGAGAAGGAATTGGACAATGGTAGTCACAGTTACACCAGCAAGCCCAATGCCACCCTGTGTGCGTGAACGCTACCACACAAGAATGAAAGGTTGCAACCTTGTATGCAATGCACATTTATGACATTTAATATATCACATTAGGAGGACAACAAAGTAGGTTGCCTCCGAGCAGTCATAAGATTGCACATTGACAAGTAAACACGCGAGACACGATATGACAAGTAATTTCACTTGAAAAGAACATGGAGTTATATGAATATTAAACGGTCAACCATGTAACGCATGTAAATCAAGTCATATAACTCATTTCGAAGCTCAAGTAATCAAATAATAGGATTATTCAACATGCAACGACATCTACGTGGGACCGGGTGCAAGAAAGGCCTACTTGTCAAAATGAAATCATCGAAATCACATTTAGGGCTATAAGGACAACTACGGGCAGCCTACTAATCACATAGTTACACACGATATCCATAGGATCAAGACTTAGCGAGTTTACCAAGTCATTAGGGTTTCATTTCATGCTCACCGGTGTGATTAAGCCCTAAGTTATCACGTAATTAAACTCAAGCCATGCATTGATTAATTAAAACACCCTCAAGCATTCAAAACAGTCCACACAACATCCAAGGGTCACAATCCCAAGCATTTAATACAACAACAAAAGTTACAATAATTTTCAAAGCAAATCCCTAATTGAAAACCTCACTACAATTGTCTATTTTCTCACAATAATTGAGACAAGCAAACAAACTCCAATTCCAGTGAACGAAATGTCAAATTAAAGCTTAAGGAGTGAACTAAATCCAGAAACAAACCTCGCATCATTCGGAGTTCGGGTTCAAGAGTTATAGCCAAAACCGTGAGACTACGCAAAACTGTCCAGATTTGCACACATTTCAATACTTGTCATTTTTGAGGACCTTAGGGTCAGATTTAGCCTTAGTCCATTTCTGATAAAAAATGTCCAGAACTGAATAATATAGCAGAATAACAAATTTCATGCATTTTGGATATCATTTACTAATTCAAAACTGGTTCGTTCTATAAGGACAGTGAATCTGCCAAAACCTGCTTCATCTTCCCAGATTTTCCAGATTTGGATACATTTTGATATTTTGCCATTTTGAGGACTTTAGAGTCAAAATTAGCTTTGGTCTATTTCTATGAAAAATTCTCAGAACTGGCAACACTATCCAAATACCAATTTTCACGCATTTTCAACATCATTTACCTGGTCAAAATCACCTCGTTCCAACAGAACAGAAAGCTGCCAAATACGCGATTTTACCTATCTTCACATTCTAGCCAAATATCTTGCCATGCATGCTTACAAAAGTTCATGTACACACACATATCACAAGTACAGAGGTAAAAATAGACATTTGAAGGCATGAATGTGGTTTTTGAAAGCTTTTCAAGAAGTTTTAGCCCTCACCTTAGCAAGACAACAAAGAAGATGCACAAACTCTTGATGGAGCACAATGTCGACCTTTTTCCTTGCTTAGCCGAGAGACAACTTGAGATTTCTCTTATTCCTAGCTTAGTAACCATGTTCTTAGTATGTGCAAGTGGCTAGAACAAAAGAAAATGAAATGGAAGCTAACAAACTCACCTAAGCCGAAATGAGGGTTCAATGAGCTTGCATGCGTGTCTTTTGCATTCTAGCTTTGCTTGGTCGAGCTCCTAAGTAGCTTGCATGACTTGATGAACCTTAGGATGATGAACTCAAGCTATGGAGTGTAGGATTTCAGCTAGGGCCGAGAGAGAGAGAAGAATTGAGAGAGAGTGAGAGAAAAAAATGAGAGAAAGAAAGAAGAATGAAAGAAAAATGAAAAGCATTGAAGGAGTTGAGACATGTGTCGGACTAGGGCTTGCAAGACTCAGATTTTTGTGTCTTCAAGGAGCATAATTTATCACCGAGCATGGGCAAGTGAATGGGTCGAGAATGGGTGCATTGGGTAGGGTTTTTGAGCCATTTTTCTTTTGTTTTGTGTCATAACATGTCATAGAATGTCTAGGAATAAATTTTGAAATTGCAATGCATGCACAAAGGCTCCATGTGGTCGGCCAAGCTTCTGTTCAAATCTGAATTTTTTGTCTTATTTGAGCATTATTTAATTGAGTGCTTGGAGTGTGCAAAAGAATAAGGAATAAAGAATAAGAATGTCTAGCTTTTTGAGCAATTTCGTCTTCTAGTGGGTTGAATTAGCAATTTAATATTAGTTAGTGGAATTTGTAGGATTAATTAATGATCTAGTGCTTCGTGTAAGATGCTTTCTTGATTAGCGTGAGGGCACGCTTTCCTAGGTTTTGGGCACGCATTACGAGGTAAGGCACGAGCTACGAGACAAATGCATGTTTCCCAAATAAATGCACGCAACCCTAAATGAATGCACGTAATTCAATGCAAGGCACACAAAACAAAACACAATTCTTAAACCTAGGTCAAGGCACGTAAATCTAGGTTAGGGCACACGAAATGAGGTATCGTATGCAAATCGAGGTCGGGCCTCACAACCGGAGCGACGGAGACCTGGTCACAAGCCTCACGCCCCCGGTTTGCGGGCCCAACCTCTACGTGAAGCGAAGTTGTCTAGCCCAAGGTGCCGTGGGATTCGGTAATAGAAATATAGTGGATAAAGTATCTTGGCAACCCTAACCAGGGCAAAAAAAATTGAAAAGGACGGGTGCAACACGAAGACTTCCTAGGGGGTCACCCATCCTAGTATTACTCTTGCCCAAGCACGCTTAACTTTAGAGTTCTGATGGGATCTGGTGCATTAGTAGTGGTATGATCGCACCCGTCATGTTGTGGGCATAAATCCTTTATGTGTTGACGGTTCACAGTCCCAGCCCAGAGAGATGGCCCATTCAAAAGGCCCAATGGGCTTAACGACAACGCATCCACTTCAACAACGCAGCATCCTCGCAAGACGTGATATCGACACCTTGTAGGGCCCTCTAATGTCCCGCGAGTTAGGTTGTCATCCTTTTAACAGCTCACGACGTACGATCCGGGACTGAAAAACAGAGCAAAAGTAGAAAAGTAGCCCGAAACTGATGAAAACGTTTGATTTTGGGCTCCAAAAATGGGTACAGTCGAGCAGGCTTGCTGCCTACATCGTAGAGCTCTCGGAGAGCTTTCCAACGGTATGTTGTGTGCCGCGTAACTCCTTACGGATCAAAAGTTATGGACACTAGAGCGACGGAGACTTGGTCACAAGCCATACGCCCTCAATTTGTGGGCCCAGCCTCTACGTGAAGCGAAGTTGTCTTGCCCAAGGTGCCGTGGGATTCGGTAATAGAAATGTGGTGGATAAAGTATCTTGGCAACTCTAAACGAGGCAAAAAAAGTTGAAAATGGGGGGTGTAACACGAGGACTTCCCAGGGGGTCACCCATCCTAGTACTACTCTCGCCCAAACACGCTTAACTTCAGAGTTTCGATTGGATCCGATGCATTAGTGCTGGTATGATTGCACCCGTCCTGTTGTGGGCACAAATCCTTTATGTGTTGATGGTTCACAGTCCCAGCCCAGAGAGATGGCCCATTCAAAAGGCCCAATGGGCTAAACGACAACCCATCAATTTCAACAACGCAGCATCCTCACAGGACGTGATATCGACACTTTGTAGGGCCCTCTAATGTCCCGCGAGTTAGGTTGTCATCCGTTTAACAGCTCACGACGTACGATCCGGGACGAAAAAACAGAGCAAAAGAAGAAAAATAGCCCGAAACTGATGAAAACGTTCGATTTTGGGCTTCCGAAAACAGGCACAACTAAGCATGATTGCTGCCCCCGTCGAAGTGCTCTAGGAGAGCTTTCCAACGGTATGCTGTGCGCCGCATAACTCCTTACGGATCAAAGGTTATGGGCACCGGAGCGACGGAGACCTAGTGACAAGCCCTACGGCCTCGGTTTGCTGGCCCAACCTCGATGTGAAGCGAAGTTGTCTTGCCCAATGTGGCGTGGGATTCGGTAATAGAAATGTGGTGGATAAAATATCTTGGCAACCCTAACCAGGGCAAAAAAAATTGAAAAGGGGGGTGCATCGTGAGGACTTCCCAAGGGGTCGCCCATCCTAGTACTACTCTCGCCCAAGCACGCTTAACTGCGGAGTTCTGATCAGATCCAATGCATTAGTGCTGGTATGATGGCACCCGTCATGTGGAGGGCACAAATCCTTTATGTGTTGACGGTTCATAGTCCCAGCCCAGAGAGATGGCCCATTCAAATGGCCCAATGGGCTTAACGACAAACCATCCGCTTCAACAACACAGCATCCTCGTAAGACGTGATATCGAAGAGTTGTAGGTCCATGTAATATCCTGCGAGGTAGGTTGTCGTCCTTTTAACAGCTCACAACGTACAAACTGGGACCGAAAAATAGAGCAAAAGAAGGAAAGTGGCCCGAAACTGATGAAATTGTTCGATTTTGGGCTCCAAAAATAGGCGCAGCCGAGCAGTCTTGTTGCCCCCGTCATAGAGCTCTCGAAGAGCTTTTCAACGGTATGCTGTGCGCCGCGTAACTCCTTACGGATTAAAAGTTATGGGCACCGGAGCGATAGAGACTTGGTCACAAGTCCCACGCCCTCGATTTGCGGGCCCAGCCTCTACGTGAAGTGAAGTTGTCTTGCCCAAGGTACCGTGGGATTTGGTAATAGAAATGTGGAGGATAAAGTATCTTGGCAACCCTAACCGGGGCAAAAAAAATTGAAAAAGGGGGGTGCAACATGAGGACTTCCTAGGGGGTCACCCATCGTAGTACTACTCTCGCCCAAGCATGCTTAACTTCGGAGTTCTGATGGGATCCGGTGTATTAGTGCTTGTATGATCGCACCCGTCATATTGTTGGCACAAATCCATTATGTGTTGAGCGTTCACAGTCCTAGCCCAGAGAGATGGCCCATTCAAAAGGCCTAATGGGCTTAATGACAACCCATCTGCTTCAACAACGTAGCATTCTCGCAAGGCGTGATATCGACACGTTGTAGGACCCTGTAATATCCAGCGAGTTAGGTTGTCATCCTTTTAACAACTCATGACGTACGATACGGGACATAAAAATAGAGCAAAAGAAGAAAAATGGCGGCATGAAATTGATGAAAACGTTCAATTTTGGGCTCCAAAAATAGCCGAAGCCGAGCTGGCTTATTGCCCCTGTCGTAGAGCTCTAGGAGAGCTTTCCAACGGTATGTTGTATGTCGCGTAACTGCTTACAGATTAAAAGTTATGGGCACCAGATCGACGGAGACATGGTCACAAGCCCCACGCCCTCGGTTTGCGGGCCCAGCCTCTACGTGAAGCGAAGTTGTCTTGCCCAAGGTGCCATGGGATTTAATAATAGAAATGTGGTGGATAAAGTATCTTGGCAACCCTAACTGGGCTAAAAAAAACTGAAAGGGGGGGGGGGGGGGGTACAACACGAGGACTTCCCAGTGGGTCACCCATCCTAGTAATATTCTCACCCAAGCACGCTTAATTTCAGAGTTCTAATGGGATCCGGTGCATTAGTGTTGGTATGATCACACCCGTCATGTTGTGGGCACAAATCCTTTATGACGGTTCACAGTCCCACCCCAGAGAGATGGCCTATTCAAAAGGGCCAATTGTCTTAACGACAACCCATCCACTTTAACAACGCAATATCCTTGCAAGATGAGATATCGACTCATTGTAGGGACCTCTAATGTCCCGCGAGATAGGTTGTCGTCCTTTTAACAACTGACGACGTACAATCCAGGATGAAAAAATAGAGCAAAGGAAGAAAAGTCCCCAAAACTGAGGAAAACGTTCGATTTTGGGCTCTAAAAATGGGCGCAGTCGAGCAGGCTTGCTTCCCCCATCGTAGAGCTCTTGGAGATCTTTCAACGGTATGTTGTGCACCGCGTAACTCCTTACGAATCAAAAGTTATGTGCACCAAAGGGACGGAGACTTGGTCACAAGCCCTACGCCCTCGGTTTGCAGGCCCAGCCTCTACGTGACGCGAAGTTGTCTTGCCCAAGGTGACGTGGGATTTGGTAATAGAAATGTAGTGGATAAAGAATCTTGGCAACCCTAACCAGGGCAAAAAAAATTGAAAAGAGAGGTGCAACACGAGGGCTTCCCAGGGGGTCACCCATCCTAGTACTACTCTCGCCCAAGCACGCTTAACTTCGGAGTTATGATGGGATCTTGTGCATTAGTGCTTGTATGATTCCACCCGAAATATTGAGGGCACAAATCCTTTATGTGTTGACGGTTCACAGTCCCAGCCTTGAGAGATGGCCCTTTCAAAAGGCCCAGTGGGATTAACGACAACCCATCCGCTTTAACAGCGCAGCATCCTCGTAAGACGTGATTTCATCGGGTTGTAAGGCCCTGTAATATCCAGCGAGTTAGGTTGTTGTCCTTTTAACAGCACACGACGTACGATCCGAGATAGAAAAACAGAGTAAAAGAAGAAAAGTGGCCCAAAACTGATGAAAACGTTCGATTTTGGGCTCCAAAAATAGGAGCAGCTGAGTAGGCTTGCTACCCCCGTCGGAGATCTCTCGGAGAGATTTCCAACGGTATGTTGTGCGTCAGGTAACTCCTTACGGATTAAAAGTAATGGGCACTGGAGCGACAGAGACCTGGTCACAAGCCCCATGCCCTCGGTTTGCCGTCCTAGCCTCTACGTGAAGCAAAGTTGTCTTGCCCAAGGTGCCGTGGGATTCGGTAATAGAAATGTGGTGGATAAAGTATCTTGGCAACCCTAACCGGGTAAAACAAATTGAAAAGGGGGGGTGCAACACGAGGACTTCCCACGGGGTCACCCATCCTAGTACTACTCTCGCCCAAGCACGCTTAACTTCAGAGTCCTGATGGGATCCGGTGCATTAGTGCTGGTATGATCGCACCCGTCATGTTGGAGGCACAATTCCTTTATGTGTTGATGGTTCACAATCCCATCCCAGAGAGATGGCCTATTCAAAAAGCCCAATAGGCTTAACAACAACCCATCCACTTCAACAACTCAACATCCTCACAAGACGTGATATCGACGCATTGTAGGGCCCTCTAATGTCCCGCGAGTTAGGTTGTCGTCCTTTTAACTGCTCACGACGTACGATCCGGGATGAAAAAATAGCCCAAAAGACGAAAAATGTCCCGAAATTGATGAAAGCGTTCGATTTTGGGCTCCAAAAATGGGTGCAGCCGAGCAGGCTTGCTGCCCCCGTCGTAGAGCTCTCGGAGAGCTTTCCAACGGTATGTTGTGCGCCGCGTAACTCCTTACAGATCAAAAGTTATGGGCATTGGAGCGACAGAGACCTGGTCACAAGCCCTACGCCTTCGGTTTGCAGCCCCTGTCTCTACGTGAAGCGAAGTTGTCTTGCCCGAGGTGCCGTGGGATTCGGTAATAAAAATGTGGTGGATAAAGTATTTTGGCTACCCTAACCGGGGCAAAAAAAATGAAAATGGGGGTGCAACACGAGGACTTCCCTAGGAGTCACCCATCCTAATACTAATCTCGCCCAAGCACGCTTAACTTCGGAGTTCTGATGGGATCCGGTGCATTAGTGCTGGTATGATTGCACCTGTCATGTTAAGGGCACAAATCCCTTATGTGTTGACGGTTCACAGTCCTAACCCAGAGAGATGGCCCATTCAAAAGGCCCAATGGGCTTAACTGCAACCCATCCGCTTCAACAACGCAACATCCTTGTAAGACGTGATCTGGACGCGTGGTACGGCCCTCTAATTTTCCAGGAGTTAGGTTGTCGTCCTTTTAACAGCTCACGACGTACAATTCGGGATGAAAAAATAGAGCAAAAGAAGAAAAATGGCTCGAAACTGTTGAAAACGTTTGATTTAGGGCTCCAAAAATAGGCACAGCTAAGCAGGCTTCCTGCCCCCGTCGAAGAGCTCTCGAAAAGCTTTCGTACGATATGATCTGCGAAGCGTAACTCCTTACAGATCAAAAGATATGGGCACCGAAGCGACGGAGACCTGGTCACAAGCCCTACGCCCTCAGTTTACGGGCCCAGCCTCTACATGAAGCAAAGTTGTCTTGCCTAAGGTGCCGGGGGATTCAATAATAGAAATGTGATGGATAAAGTATCTTGGCAACCCTAACAGAGGCAAAAAAAATTGAGAACGGGGGGTGCAACACGAGGACTTCCCAAGAGGTCTCCCATCCTAGTACTACTCTCGCCCAAGCACGCTTAACTTCGGAGTTCTGATGGGATCCGGTGCATTAGTGCTGGTATGATCGCATCCATTATGTGGAGGGCACAAATCCTTTATGTGTTGACGGTTCACAGTCCCAGCCTAGAGAGATGGGCCATTTGGGCTTAACGACAACCCATCCGCTTCAACAAAGCAATATCCTCGTGAGACGTGATATCGAAGAGTTGTAGGGCCGTGTAATATCTCGCGAGTTAGGTTGTCGTCCTTTGAACAGATCACGACATATGATCCGAGACTGAAAAACAGAGCAAAAGAAGGAAAATGGCCCGAAACTGATGAAAACGTCCAATTTTGGGCTCCGAAAATAGGCGCAGCTATGCAGGCTTGTTACCCACGTCGTAGAGCTCTCGAAGAGCTTTTCAACAGTATGCTGTGCGCCGTGTAACTCTATACGGATTAAAAGTTATGGGCACCGGAGTGAAAGAGACCTGGTCACAAGCCCCACGCCCTCGGTTTGCGAGCCCAATCTCTATTTTAAGCGAAGTTGTCTTGCCCAAGGTGCTGTGGGATTCGGTTATAGAAATGTGGTGGATAAAGTATCTTGGCAACCCTAACCGGGCAAAAAAAATTGAAAAAGAGGGGTGTAACACGCGGACTTCCCAGGGGGTCACCCATCCTAGTACTACTCTCGCCCAAACACGCTTAACTTCAGAGTTCTGATTGGATCCGATGCATTAATGCTGGTATGATTGCACCCGTCCTGTTGTGGGCACAAATCCTTTATGTGTTGATGGTTCACAGTCCCAGCCTAGAGAGATGGCTTATTCAAAAGGCCCAATGAGCTAAACGACAACCCATCCACTTCAACAACGCAGCATCCTCATAAGACATGATATCGACGCGTTGTAGGGCCCTCTAATGTCCCGCGAGTTAGGTTGTCGTCCTTTTAACAACTCACAACGTATGATCCGGGATGAAAAAATAGCACAAAAGAAGAAAAGTGACCCAAAACTAATGAAAACATTCGATTTTGGGCTCCGAAAACAGGCATTGCTAAGCATGATTGCTGCCCCCATCGAAGTGCTCTACGAGAGCTTTCCAACGGTATGCTGTGCGCCGCGTACCTCCTTACGGATCAAAAGTTATGAGCACCGGAGCGACGGAGACCTGGTCACAAGCCCTACGGCCTCGGTTTGCAGGCCCAACCTCTACATGAAGCGAAGTTGTCTTGCGCAAGGTGCCGTGGGATTCGGTAATCGAAATGTGGTGGATAAAGTATCTTGGCAACCCTAACCGGGGCAAAAAAAATTGAAAAGCGGGGTGTAACACGAGGACTTCCCAAGGGGTCACCCATCCTAGTACTACGCTCACCCAAGCACGCTTAACTTCGGAGTTCTGATGGGATCCGATGCATTAGTGCTAGAATGATCGCACCCATCATGTGGAGGGCACAAATCCTTTATGTGTTGACGGTTCACAGTCCCAGCCTAGAGAGATGGCCTATTCAAATGGCCCAATGGGCTTAACGACAAACCATCCGCTTCAACAACACAGCATCCTCGTAAGATGTGATATCAAAGAGTTTTAGGTCTATGTAATATCCCGCGAGTAAGGTTGTCGTCCTTTTAACAGCTCACGACATACGATTCGGGACTGAAAAACAGAGCAAAAGAAGGAAAGTGGGCCAAAACTGATGAAATGGTTCAATTTTGGCCTCCGAAAATAGGTGCAGCCGAGAAGTCTTGTTGCCCCCGTCGTAGAGCTCTCGAAGAGCTTTTCAACGATATGTTGTGCGCCGCGTAACTCCTTACGGATTAAAATTTATGGGCACCGAAGCGATATAGACCTGGTCACAAGTCCAACGCCCTCGGTTTGCGGGCCCTGCCTCCACGTGAAGCGAAGTTGTCTTGCTCAAGGTGCCGTGGGATTGACTAACAGAAATGTGGAGGATAAAGAATCTTGGCAACCCTAACCGAGGCGAAAAAAACTGAAAAGGGGGGGTGCAACATGAGGACTTCCTAGGGGGGTCACCCATCCTAGTACTACTCTCGCCCATGCACGCTTAACTTCGGAGTTCTGATGGGATCCGGTGCATTAGTGCTTGTATGATTGCACCCGTCATATTGTGGGCACAAATCCCTTATGTGTTGAGCGTTCACAGTCCCAGCCCAGAGAGATGGCCCATTCAAAAAGCCTAATGGGCTAAACGACAACCCATCTGCTTCAATAACGCAGTATTCTCGCAAGATGTGATATCGATGCATTGTAGGGCCCTATAATATCCCGCGAGTTAGGTTGTCGTCCTTTTAAGAGCTCACGGTGTACGATACTGGACAAAAAAACAGAGCAAAAGAAGAAAAATGGTGCGAAACTGAAGAAAATGTTCGATTTTGGGCTCCAAAAATAGCCAGAGCTGAGCAGGCTTATTGCCCCCGTCGTAGAGCTCTAGGAGAGCTTTCCAACGTTATGTTGTTCGTCACCTAACAGCTTACGCATTAAAAGTTATGGGCACCGGATCGACGGAGACATAGTCACAAGCCCCACACCCTCGGTTTGCGGGCCCAGCCTCTACCTGAAGTGAAGTTGTCTTGCCCAAGGTGCCATGGGATTCAGTAATAGAAATGTGGTGGATAAAGTATCTTGGCAACCCTAACTGGGCTAAAAAAAATTGAAGATGGGGGGTACAACACGAGGACTTCCCAGGGGGTCACCTATCCTAGTAATACTCTCGCCCAAGCACGCTTAATTTCAGAGTTCTGATGGGATCCGGTGCATTAGTGGTGGTATGATCGCACCCGTCATGTTGTGGGAACAAATCCTTTATGTGTTGACGATTCACAGTCCCACCCCAGAGAGATGGCCTATTCAAAAGGCCCAATGGGTTTAACGACAACCCATCCGCTTTAACAATGCAATATCCTTGCAAGACGTGATATCGACGCATTGCAGGGACCTCTAATGTCCCGCGAGATAGGTTGTCGTCCTTTTAACAACTGACGACATACGATCCAGGATGAAAAAACAGAGCGAAGGAAGAAAAGTGCCCAAAACTGAGGAAAACGTTCGATTTTGGGCTCTAAAAACGGGCGCAGCCGAGCAGGCTTGCTTCCCCCATCGTAGAGCTCTTGGAGATCTTTCAACGGTATGTTGTGCACTGTGTAACTCCTTACGGATCAAAAGTTATGTGCACCGGAGGGACGGAGACCTGGTCACAAGCCCTACGCCCTCGGTTTGCGGGCCCATCCTCTACGTGAAGCGAAGTTGTCTTGCCCAAGGTGCCGTGGGATTCGGTAATAGAAATTTGGTGGATAAAGTATCTTGGCAACCCTAACCAGGGCAAAAAAAATTGAAAACGGGGGTGCAACACGAAAACTTCCCAAGGGGTCACCCATCCTAGTACTACTCTCGCCCAAGCACGCTTAACTTCAGAATTATGATGGGATCCGGTGCATTAGTGCTTGTATGATTCCACCCGTCATGTTGAGGGCACAAATCCTTTATGTGTTGATGGTTCACAGTCCCAACCCTGAGAGATGGCCCTTTCAAAAGGCCCAGTGGGCTTAACGACAACCCATCCGCTTTAACAACGCAGCATCCTCATAAGACGTGATGTCGTCGGGTTGTAGTGCCCTGTAATATCCAACGAGTTAGGTTGTCATCCTTTTAACAGCACACGACGTACGATCCGGGACGAAAAAATAGAGCAAATGAATAAAAGTGGCCCGAAACTGATGAAAATGTTCGATTTTAGGCTCCGAAAATAGGCGTAGCTGAGCAAGCTTGTGCCCCCGTCGTAGAGCTCTCGGAGAGCTTTCCAACGGTATGTTGTGCGTCGCATAACTCCTTACGGATTAAAAGTAATGTGCACTGGAGCGACGGAGACCTGGTCACAAGCCCCATGCCCTCGGTTTGCGGGCCTAGCCCTTGCGTGGAGCAAAGTTTTCTTGCCCAAGGTGCCGTGGGATTCGGTAATAGAAATGTGGTGGATAAAGTATCTAGGCAACCCTAACCGGGGTAAAAAAAATTGAAAAGGGGGGGTGCAACACGAGGACTTCATAGGGGGTCACCCATCCTAGTACTACTCCCGCCCAAGCACGCTTAACTTCATAATCCTGATGGGATCCGGTGCATTAGTGCTGGTATGATCGCACCCGTCATGTTGGAGGCACAATTCCTTTATGTGTTGACGGTTCACAGTCCCATCCCAAAGAGATGGCCTATTCAAAAAGCCCAATGGGCTTAATAACAACCCATCCACTTCAACAACTCAGCATCCTCGCAAGACGTGATATCGATGCATTGTAGGGCCCTTTAATGTCCCACGAGTTAGGTTGTCGTCCTTTTAACAGCTCACGACGTACGATCCGGGATGAAAAAACATAGCAAAAGAAGAAAAATGGCCCAAAACTGATGAAAACGTTCGATTTTGGGCTCCAAAATTGGGTACAGCCAAGCTTGCTTGCTGCCCCCGTCGTGGAGCTCTCGGAGAGCTTTCCAACGGTATGCTGTGCGCCGCTAACTCCTTACAGATCAAAAGTTATGGGCACCGGAGCGACGGAGACCTGGTCACAAGCCCTACGCCCTCGGTTTGCGGGCCCAATCTCTACGTGAAGCGAAGTTGTCTTGCCTGAGGTGCCGTGGGATTTGGTAATAGAAATGTGGTGGATAAAGTATCTTGGCAACCCTAACCGGGGCAAAAAAAATTGAAAAGGGGGGTGCAACACGAGGACTTCCTAGGGGGTCACCCATCATGATACTACTCTCACCCAAGCACGCTTAACTTCAGAGTTCTGATGGGATTCGGTGCATTAGTACTGGTAAGATTGCACCCGTCATGTTGAGGGCACAAATCCCTTATGTGTTGATGGTTCACAATCCCAGCTCAGAGAGATGGTCTATTCAAAAGGCCCAATGGGCTTAACGACAACCCATCCGCTTCAACAACGCAACATCCATGTAAGACGTGATATCAACACGTTGTAGGGCCCTCTAATTTCCCACGAGTTAGGTTGTCGTCCTTTTAACATCTCACGACGTACGATCCGGGACAAAAAAATAAAGCAAAAGAAGAAAAATGGCCGAAAACTGTTGAAAACGTTAGGTTTGGGGCTCCGAAAAGAGGCACAGCTAAGCAGGCTTGCTGTCCCCGTCGAAGAGCTCTCGAAGAGCTTTCCAACGATATGTTGTGCGACGCGTAACTCCTTACAGATCAAAAGATATGGGCACCAAAGCGACGGAGACCTGGTCATAAGCCCTACGCCCTCGGTTTGTGGGCGCAACCTCTACATGAACGAAGTTGTCTTGCCCAAGGTGCAGTGGGATTCGGTAATAGAAATGTGGTGGATAAAGTATCTTGGCAACCCTAACCGTGGCAAAAAAAATTGAAAAGGGGGGGTGCAACACGAGGACTTCCCAGGGGGTCACCCATCCTAGTACTACTCTAGCCCAAGCACGCTTAACTTCGTAGAGCTGATGGGATCCGGTGCATTTGTTCTAGTATGATCGCACCCGTCATGTTGTGGACGCAAATCCTTTATGTGTTAACGGTTCACAGTCCCAACCCAGAGAGATGGCCCATTCAAAAGGCCCAATGGCTTAACGACAACCCATCTACTTCAACAACGCAGCATCCTCGCAAGACGTGATATCGACGCGTTGTAGGGCCCTATAATATCCCACGAGTTAGGTTGTTGTCCTTTTACCAGCTCACGACATACGATCCAGGACGAAAAAACATAGCAAAAGAAGAAAAGTAGCCTGAAACTAATGAAAATGTTTGATTTTGGGCTCCAAAAATGTGTGCAGTTGAGCAGGCTTGCTGCCCAGTCGTAGAGGTCTCGGAAAGCTTTACAATGGTATGTTGTGCGCCGTGTAACTCCATACGGATCAAAAGTTATGGGCACCGGAGCGACGGAGACCTGGTCACTATCCCTACGCCCTCGGTTTGAGGGCCCAGCCTCTACTTGAAGCGAAGTTGTCTTGCCCAAAGTGCCCTGGGATTCGGTAATAGAAATGTGGAGGATAAAGTATCTTGGCAACCCTAATCGGGGCAAAAAGAATTGAAATGGGGGGTGCAACACGAGGACTTCCCAAAGGGTCACCCATCCTAGTACTACCTTGCCCAAGCATGCTTAACTTCGGAGTTCCGATGGGATCCGGTGCATTAGTGTTGGAATGATCGTACCTGTCATGTTGTGGGCACAAATCCTTTATGTGTTGGCTGTTCACCATCCCAGCCCAGCGAGATGGCCCATTCAAAAGGCCCAATGGGCTTAACGACAACCCATCTCCTTCAACAATGCAGCATTCTCGGAAGATGTGATATCGACGCGTTGTAGGGCCCTGCAATATCAAGCGAGTTAGGTTGTCGTCCTTTTAACAGCTCACAGCGTACGATCCGGGATGAACAAACAGAGCAAAAGAATAAAAATGGCCCGAAACTGATGAAAATGTTCAATTTTGGGCTCCGAAAACAGGCATA
This sequence comes from Ehretia macrophylla, assembly GCA_037974665.1. Taxonomy (NCBI): domain Eukaryota; kingdom Viridiplantae; phylum Streptophyta; class Magnoliopsida; order Boraginales; family Ehretiaceae; genus Ehretia; species Ehretia macrophylla. Next base: position 79,730,752 of record CM075770.1, on the reverse strand, counting down.
GCTGAGCAGGCTTGCTGCCCCTGTCATAAAGCTCTCGGAGAGCTTTCCCACTGTATGTTGTGCACCACGTAACTCCTTACGGATCAAAAGTTGTGGGCACCGGAGCGACGGAGACCTGGTCACAAGCCCTACGCCCACGGTTTGCAGGCCCAGCCTCTACGTGAAGCGAAGCTATCTTGCGCAAGGTGCGGTGGGATTCGGTAGTAGGAATGTGGGGGATAAAGGATCTTGGCAACCCCAACTAGCGCAAAAAAAAATTAAAAGGCGGGTACAACACGAGGACTTCCCAGGGGGTCACCCATCCTAGTGCTACTCTCGCCCAAGCCCGCTTAACTTCAGAGTTCTGATGGGATCCGATGCATTAGTGCTGGTATGATCGCACCCGACATGTTGTGTGCACAAATCCTTTATGTGTTGACCGTTCACAGTCCCAGCCCAGAGAGATGGCCCATTCAAAAAGCCTAATGGGCTTAACGACAACCCATCTGCTTCAACAACGTAGCATCCTCGCAAGGTGTGATATGGACACGTTGTTGGGCCCTCTAATGTCCTGCGAGTTAGGTTGTCGTCCTTTTAATAGCTCACGACGTACGATCTGAGACAGAAAAACAGAGCAAAGGAAGAAAAGTGTCCCGAAACTAATGAAAATGTTCGATTTTGGGCTACAAAAACAGGCACAGCCGAGCAGGCTTGATGCCCCCGTCGTAGAGCTCTCGAAGAGCTTTCCAACAATATGCTGTGCTCTGCGTAACTCTTTACGGATCAAAAGTTATAGGCACCGGAGCGAAGGAGAACTGGTCACAAGCCACATGCCCTCGGTTTGCTTGCCTAACCTCTACGTGAAGCGAAGTTGTCTTGCCTAAGGTCCCGTGGGATTCGGTAATAGAAATGTGGTGGATAAAGTATCTTGGCAACCCTAACCGGGGCAAAAAAAATTGAATAGGAGGGGTGCACCACGAGGACTTCCCACGGGGTCACCCATCCTAGTACTACTCTCACTCAAGCATGCTTAACTTCGGAGTTCTGATTGGATCCAGTGTATTAGTGCTGGTATGATCGCACCCGTCATGTTGTGGGCACAAGTCCATTATTTGTTGACGGTTCACAGTCCCAGCCCATAGAGATGGCCCATTCCAAAGGCCCAATGGGCTTAACGACAACCGATCCGCTATAACAACGCAGCATCCTCGCAAGACGTGATATCGACGCGTTGTAGGGCCCTGTAATATCCCGCGAGTTAGGTTGTCGTCCTTTTAACAGCTGACAACGTACGATTTGGGATGGAAAAACATATCAAAAGAAGAAAAGTGGCCCAAAACTGATGAAAACATTCGATTTTGGGCTCCGAAAATAGGCGCGGCCGAGCAGGCTTACGGCGCCCGCCATAGAGCTCTGGGAGAGATTTCCAACGGTATGCTGTGCGCCGCGTAACTCCTTACGGATTAAAAGGTATGGGAACCAAAGCGACGGAGACCTGGTCACAAGCCCCACGCCCTCGGTTTGCGGGCCCAACCTCTACGTGAAGCGAAGTTATCTTGAACAAGGTGCCGTGGGATTCGGTAACAGAAATGTGGTGGATAAAGTATCTTGGCAACCCTAACCGGGGCAAAAAAAAAAATGAAAATGAGGGGTGCAACATGAGGACTTCTCAGGGGGTCACCCATCCTAGTACTACTCTCGCCCAAACACGCTTAACTTCAGAGTTCTGATGGGATCCGATGCATTAGTGCTGGTATGATCGCACCTGACATGTTGTGTGCACAAATCATTTATGTGTTGACCGTTCACAGTCCCAACCCAGAGAGATGGCCCATTCAAAAGGCGCAATGGGCTTAACGACAACCCATCTGCTTCAACAACGCAGCATCCTCGAAAGACGTGATATTGCCACGTTGTAGGGCCTTCTAATGTCCCGCGAGTTAGGTTGTCATCCTTTTAACAGCTCACGACGTACGATCCGGGACAGAAAAACAGAGCAAAAGTAGAAAGGGGTCTGAAACTGATGAAAACGTTTAAATTTTGGGCTCTAAAAATAGGCACAGCCGAGCAGGCCTGATGCCCCCATCGTAGAGCTCTTGGAGAGCTTTCCAACGGTATGCTGTGCGCTGTGTAACTCTTTACGGATCAACAGTTATGGGCACCAGAGCGACGGAGAACTGGTCACAAGCCCCACGCCGTCGGTTTGCGGGCCCAACCTCTACGTGAAGCGAAGTTGTCTTGCCCAAGGTCCCGTGGGATTCGGTAATAGAAATGTGGTGGATAAAGTATCTTGGCAACCCTAACCGGGGCAAAAAAAATTGAATAGGAGGGGTGCACCTCGAGGACTTCCCACGGGGTCACCCATCCTAGTACTACTCTCGCGCAAGCACGCTTAACTTCGGAGTTTTGATGGGATCCAGTGCATTAGTGCTGGTATGATTGCACCCGTCAAGTTGTGGGCACAAATCCTTAGAGAGATGGCCCATTCAAAAGGCCCAATGGGCTTAACGACTACCGATCCGCTTTAACAACGCAGCATCCTCGCAAGACGTCAAATCGACGCTTTGTTGGGCCCTGTAATATCCCGCGAGTTAGGTTGTCGTCCTTTTATCAGCTGACGATGTACGGTTTGGGACGGAAAAACAGAGCAAAAGAAGAAAAGTGTCCCGAAACTGATGAAAACTTTTGAATTTGGGCTCCGAAAATAGGCGCGGCCGAGCAGGATTGCGGCCCCCGCCATAGAGCTCAGGGAGAGATTTCCAACGGTATGTTGTGCGCCGCCTAACGCCTTACAGATTAAAAGTTATGGGCACCGGAGCGACGTAGACTTGGTCACAAGCCCCACGCCCTCGATTTGCGGGCCCTGCCTCTACGTGTAGCGAAATTATCTTGCCCAAGGGGCCGTGGGATTCGGTAACAGAAATGTGGTGCAAAAAGTATCTTGGCAACCCTAACCGGGGCAAAAAAAATTGAAAAGCCAGGGAGCAACACGAGGACTTCCCTGTCGGTCACCCCTCCTAGTACTACTCTCACCCAAGCACGCTTAACTTCGGAGTTCCGAGGGGATTCGGTGCATTAGTGCTGGTATGATCGCACCCGTCATGTTGTGGGCACAAATCTTTTGTGTGTTGACGGTTCACAGTCCCAGCACAAAGAGATGGACCATTCAAAAGGCCCAATGGACTTAACGACAACCCATCCGCTTTAACAACGCAGCATCCTCACAAGACGTGATATCGACGCGTTGAAGGGCCGTACAATACCCTACGAGTTAGGTGGTCGTCCTTTTAACAGCTCACGACGTACGATCCGGGACAAAAAAATAGAGCAAAAGAGGAAAAGTGACCCGAAACTGATGAAAACATTCGATTTTGGGCTTCGAAAGCAGGCGCAGACAAGCAAGCTTGCTGCCCCCGTCGTAGAGCTCTAGGAGAGCTTTCCAACGGTATGCTTTGTGCCGCGTAACTCCTTACGGATTAAAAGTTATGGGCACCAGAGCGATGGTGACCTGGTCACAAGCCCTACGCCCTCGGTTTGCGGGCCCAGCCTCTAAGTGAAGAGAAGTTGTCTTGCTTAAGGTGCCGTGGGATTGGGTAACAGAAATGTGGTGGATAAAGTATCTTGGCAACCCTAACCGGGGGAAAAAAAATTGAAAAGCAGGGTGCAACACGAGGACTTCCGAGGGGGTTACCCATCCTAGCACTACTCTCGCCCAAGCACACTTAACTTCGGAGTTCTGATGGGATCCGGTGCATTAGTGCTGGAATGATCTTACCCATCATGTTGAGGGCACAAATCCTTAATGTGTTGACGGTTCACATTCCCAGCCTAGAGAGATAGCCCATTCAAAAGGCCCAATGGGCTTAACGACAACCCATCCGCTTCAACAACGTAGTATCCTCGTAAGATGTGATATCGACGCGTTGTAAGGCCCTGTAATATCCCGCGAGTTAGGTTGTCATCCTTTTAACAGCTCACGACGTACGAGTCGGGACAGAAAAACAGAGCAAAAGAAGAAAAGTGGCCCGAAACTGATGAAAACGTTCGATTTTGGGCTCCAAAAATGGGCGCAGCCGAGCAGGCTTGCTGCCCCCGTCGTAGAGCTCTCGGAGTGCTTTCCAACAGTATGTTGTGTTCTGCGTAACTCTTTACGGATCAAAAGTTATAGGCACTGGAGCGACGGAGACCTGGTAACAAGCCCTACGCCCTCAATTTGCGGGCCCAGCCTCTACGTGAAGCGAAGTTGTCTTGCCCAAGGTGCCGTGGGATTTGGTAATAGAAATGTGGAAGATAAAGAATCTTGGCAACCCTAACAAGGGCAAAAAAAAATGAAAAGGGGGGTGCAACAGGAGGACTTCCCAGGGGGTCACCCATCCTAGTACTACTCTCGCCCAAGCACGCTTAAGTTCGGAGTTCTGATGGGATCCGGTGCATTAGTACTGGTATGATCGCACCCGTCATGTTGTGGGCACAAATCCTTTATTTGTTGATGGTTCACAGTCCCAACCCAAAGAGATGGCCTATTCAAAAGGCCCAATGGGTTTAACGACAACCCATCTACTTTAACAACACAGCATCCTCGCAAGACGTGATATCGAAGCATTGTAGGGCCCTGTAATATCCCGCGAGTTAGGTTGTCGTCCTTTTAACAGCTGACGACGTACAATGCGGGACGGAAAAACAGAGCAAAAGAAGAAAAGTGGCCGAAAACTAATGAAAACGTTCGATTTTGGGCTCTGAAAATAATCGGCCGAGTGGGCTTGTGGCCCCCATCATAGAGCTCTCGGAGAGCTTTCCAACAGTATGCTATGTGCCGCGTAACTCCTTACGAATTAAAAGTTATGGGCACCGAAGCGACAGAGACCTGGTTACAAGCCCCACGCCCTTAGTTTGCGGGCCCAGCCTCTACATAAAACGAAGTTGTCTTGCCCAAGGTGCCGAGGAATTCGGAAATAGAAATATGGTAGATAAAGTATCTTGGCAACCCTAACTAAGGCAAAAAAATTTGAAAAGGGGGGTGCAACACGAGGACTTCCCAACGGGTCACCAATCCTAGTACTACTCTCGCCCAAGCACGTTTAACTTCAGAGTTCTGATGGGATTCGGTGCATTAGCGCTGGAATGATCGCACCCGTCATGTTGTGGGTACAAATCCTTTATGTGATGACGGTTCACAGTCGCAGCCCAAAGAGATGACCCATTCAAAAGGCCCAATGGGCTTAACAACAATCCATCCAATTTAACAACGTAGCATCCTCGCAAGACGTGATATCGACATATTGTAGGGCCCTATAATACCTCGCGAGTTAGGTTGTCGTCCTTTTAACAGCACACGACATACGATCCGAGACTCAAAAATAGAGCAAAAGAAGAAAAATGGCCCGAAACTGATGAAAACGTTTGATTTTGGGCTCTGAAAATAAGCGCGGCCGAGCAGGCTTGCCGCCCCCGTCGTAGAGCTCTCGGAGAGCTTTCCAATGGTATGTTGTGCATTGCGTATATCCTTACGGATCAAAACTTATGGCCACCGGAGCGACAGAGACCTGGTCACAAGCCCCACGCCCTCGTTTTGCGGGCCCAACCTCTACGTGAAGCGAAGTTGTCTTGCCCAAGGTGCTGTGGGATTCGGTAATAGAAATGTGGTGGATAAAGTATCTTGGCAACCCTAACCGGGGCAAAAAAAATTGAAAAGGGGGGTGCAACATGAGGACTTCCCAGGGGTCACCCATCTTAGCACTACTCTTGCCCAAGCGCGATTAACTTCGGAGTTCTGATGGGATCTGGTGCATTAGTGCTGGTATGATCGCGCCCATCATGTTGTGGGCACAAATTCTTTATGTGTTGACGGTTCACAATCCCAGCCCAGAGAGATGGCTCATTGAAAAGGCCCAATGGGCTTAACAACAACCCATCCGCTTTAACAACGTAGCATCCTCTTAAGACGTGATATCGACGTGTTGTGGGGCCCTATAATATCCCGCGAGTTAGGTTGTCATCTTTTTAACAGCTCACGACGTACGATCCAGGACGAAAACACAGAGCAAAAGAAGAAAATTAGCCCAAAACTGATGAAAAAATTCGATTTTGGGCTCCGAAAATAGGTGCAACAAAGAAGGCTAGTTGCCCCCATCGTAGAGCTCTCGGAGAGCTTTCCAACGATATGTTATATGCTGCGTAACTCCTTACGGATCAAAAGTTATGGGCACCGGAGCGACGGGGACCTTGTTATAAGCCCTACGCCTCAGTTTGCGGGCCTAGCCTCTACGTGAAGCGAAGTTGTCTTGCCCAAGGTGCCGTGGGATTCGGTAATAGAAATGTGGTGTATAAAGTATCTTGACAACCCTAACCGTGGCAAAAAAAATTGTAAAGGGGAGGTACAACATGAGGACTTCCCAAGGGGTCACCCATCCTAGTAGTACTCTCGCCCAACCACGCTTAAGTTCGGAGTTCTGATGGGATCCGGTGCATTAGTACTGGTATGATCGCACCCGTCATGTTGTGGGCACAAATCCTTTATGTGTTGACCATTCACAGTCCAAGCCCAGAGAGATGGCCCATTCAAAAGGCCCAATGGGCTTAACGACAACCCATCCGCTTCAACAATGCAGCATCCTCGCAAGACGTGATATGGACGCATTGTACGGCCCTCTAATGTCCAACGAGTTATGTTGTCATCCTTTTAACAGCTCACAACTTACAATCCGGGACGGAACAACAGAGCAAAAGAAGAAAAGTGGCCGAAAACTAATGAAAACGTTCGATTTTGGGCTCTGAAAACATGCGCAACCAAGCAGGCTTGCTGCCCCCGTCGTAGAGCTCTCGGAGAGCTTTCGAACGGTATGCTGTGCGGCACGTAACTCCTTACAAATAAAAAGTTATGGGCACCGGAGCGACAGAGACCTGGTTACAAGCCCTACGCCCTCGGTTTACGGGCCCAGCCTCTGTGTGAAGCGAAGTTGCCTTGCCCAAGGTGCCGTGGGATTCGGTAATAGAAATGTGCTGGATAAAGCATCTTGGCAACCCTAACCGGGGCATAAAAAATTGAAAAAAGGGGTGCAACATGAGAACATCCCAAGGGATCCCCCATCCTAGTACTACTCTCGCCCAAGCACGATTAACTTCGGAGTTCTGATAGGATCCTGTGCATTAGTACTGGTATGATCGCACCCGTCATGTTGAAGGCACAAATCCTTTATGTGTTGACGGTTCACGGTCCCAGCCCAGATAGATGGCCCATTCAGAAGGCCCAATGGGCTTAACGACAACGCATCTGCTTCAACAACACAGCATCATTGCAATACGTGATATATACGAGTTGTAGGGGCCTGTAATATCCTGCGAGTTAGGTTGTCGTCCTTTTAACAACTCACGACGTACGATCCGGGACGAAAAAACAGAGCAAAAGAAGGAAAGTGGCCCGAAACTGATGAAAATATTCGATTTTGGGCTCCGAGAACAGGCGCAGCTTAGCTGGCTTGCTGCGCCCATCGTAGAGCTCTCGATGAGCTTTTCAACAGTATGCCTTGCGCCACGTAACTCCTTACGGATTAAAAGGTAAGGGCACCGAAGCGACGGAGACCTGGTCACAAGCCCCACGCCCTCGGTTTACGGTCCCAGCCTCCACGTGAAGCGAAGTTGTCTTGCTCAAGGTGCTGTGGGATTTGGTAATAGAAATGTGGTGGATAAAGCATCTTGGAAAGCCTAGCCAAGGCAAAAAACTTTGAAAAGGGGGTGCAACACGAGGACTTCCGAGGGGTTCACCCATCCTAGCACTACTCTCGCCCAAGCACGCTTAACTTTGGAGTTCTGATGGGATCCGGTGCATTAGTGCTGGTATGATCGCACCCGTCATGTTGTGGGCACAAATCCTTTATGTGTTGACGGTTCATAGTCCCAGCCCAGAGAGATGGCCCATTCAAAAGTCCTAATGGGCTTAACGACAACCTATCCGCTTCAACAACGCAACATCCATGCAAGACGTGATATCAACGCGTTGTAAGGCCCTCTAATGCCTTGCGAGTTATGTTGTCATCCTTTTAACAGCTAATGATGTACGATCTGGGATGAAAATACAGAGCAACAGAAGAAAAGTTGCCCGAAACTGATGAAAATACTCGATTTTGGGCTCCAAAAATGGGCGCAACCGAGTAGGCTTGCTGCCCCAGTCGTAGAGCTCTATGAGAGTTCTCCAACTGTATGTTGTGCACCGCGTAACTCCTTACGGATCAAAAGTTATGGGCACTGGAGCGACGGAGACCTAGTCAAAAGCCCTATGCCCTCAGTTTGCAGGCCCAGCCTCTACGTGAAGCGAATGTTTCTTGCCCAAGGTGCCGTGGGATTCGGTAATAGAAATGTGGTGGATAAAGTATCTTGGCAACCCTAACCGGGGCAGAAAAAATTGAAAAATGGGGTGCAACACGAGAACTTCCCAGGGGGTCACCCATCCTAGTACTACTCTCGCCCAAGCACGCTTAACTTCCGAGTTCTGATGGGATCCGGTGCATTAGTACTGGTATGATCGCACCCATCATGTTGTGGGCACAAATCCTTTGTGTTGACCGTTCACAGTCCCAGCCCAGAGAGATGGCCTATTTAAAAGGCCAATTGGGCTTAACGACAACCTATCCGCTTCAACAACGCAGCATCCTCGTAATACATGATATCGACGTGTTGTAGGGCACTATAATATCCCATGAGTTAGGTTGTCATCCTTTTAATAGCTCATGACATACGATCCAGGACGGATAAACAGAGCAAAAGTAGAAAAGTGGCCCGAAACTGATGAAAACATTCAATTTTGGGCTCCGAAAACAAGTACAGCCGAGCAGGATTACTGCCCTCGTCGTAGAGCTCTCGGGCAGCTTTCCAATGGTATGCTATGTACCGCGTAACTCCTTACGGATCAAAAGTTATGGGCACTGGAGTGACGGAGACATAGTCACAAGCCCTACACCCTCGGTTTGCGGGCCCAGCCTCTACGTGAAGCGATGTTGTTTTGCCCAAGGTGCCGTGGGATTCGATAATAGAAATGTTGGGGATAAAGTATCTGGCAACCTTAACCGAGGCAAAAAAAATTGAAAAGTGGTGGTGTATCACGAGGACATCCCAAGGGGTCACCTATCTAAGTACTACTCTCGCCCAAGCACGCTTACCTTTGGAGTTTTGATGGGATCCGGTGCATTAGTATTGGTATGATCTCACCTGTCATGTTGAGGGTGCAAAGCCTTATGTGTTGATAGTTCACAGTCCCAGTCCAGAGAGACAGCCCATTCATAAGGGCCAATGGCTTTATCGACAACCCATCCTCTTCAATAACGCAACATCCTCGCTAGAGGTGATATGGACGCGTAGTAGGACCCTTTAATGTCCCGCGAGTTAGGTTGTCGTACTTTTAATAGCTCACGACGTACGATCTGGGACACAAAAATAGAGCAAGAGAAGAAAAGTGGCCCGAAACTGATGAAAACATTCGATTTTGGGCTCCGAAAATAGGCATAGCCGAGCAGCCTGGCTGCGCTCGTCATAGAGCTGTCGGAGAGCTTTCCAATGGTATGCTGTGTACCGCGTAACTCCTTACGGATCAAAAGTTATGGGCACTGGAGTGACGGAGACCTAGTCACAAGCCCTACGCCCTCGGTTTGCGGGCCCAGCCTCTACGTGAAGCGATGTTGTTTTGCCCAAGGTGTCGTGGGATTCGGTAATAGAAATGTTCGGGATAAAGTATCTTGGCAACCTTAACCGGGGCAAAAAAAATTGAAAAGTGGAGATGCATCCCGAGGACTTCCCAGGGGGTCACCCATCCTAGTACTACTCTTGCCCAAGCACGCTTAACTTCGGAGTTTTGATGGGATCCGGTGCATTAGTGCTGGTATGATCGCACCTGTCATGTTGTGGGAGCAAATCCTTTATGTGTTGATGGTTCACAGTCCCAGCCCAGAGAGATGGCCCATTCAAAAGGCCCAATGGGCTTAACGACAACCCATCATCTTCAATAACGCAACATCCTCGCTAGAGGTGATATGGACGCGTAGTAGGACCCTTTAATGTCCCGCGAGTTAGGTTGTCGTACTTTTAACAGCTCACGACGTACGATCCGGGACAGAAAAACAGAGCAAGAGAAGAAAAGTGGCCCGAAACTGATGAAAACATTCGATTTTGGGCTCCAAAAATAGGCACAGCCGAGCAGCCTGGCTACGCTCGTCATAGAGCTCTCGGAGAGCTTTCCAATGGTCTGTTATGCGCCACGTAACTCCTTACGTATCAACAGTTATGGGTACTGGAGTGACGATGACCCGGGCCCAAGCCCTACGCCCTCGGTCTGCGGGCCCAGCCTCTACGTGAAGCGATGTTGTTTTGCCCAAGGTGCCGTGGGATTCGGTAATAGAAATGTTCGGGATAAAGTATCTTGGCAACCTTAACCGGGGCAAAAAAAATTGAAAAGTGGGGATGCATCACGAGGACTTCCCAGGGGGTCACCCATCCTAGTACTACTCTTGCCCAAGCACGCTTAACTTTGGAGTTTTGATGGGATCCGGTGCATTAGTGCTGGTATGATCGCACCCGTGATGTTGTGGGCGCAAATCCTTTATGTGTTCACGATTCACAGTGCCAGCGCAGAGAGATGGCCCATTCAAAAAGCCCAATGGGCTTAACGACAACCCATCCTCTTCAATAACGCAACATCCTCGCTAGAGGTGATATGGACGCGTAGTAGGACCCTTTAATGTCCGGCGAGTTAGGTTGTCGTCCTTTTAATAGCTCACGACGTACCATCTAGGATGGAAAAATCGCCCAAGAGAAGAAAAGTGTCCCGAAACTGATGAAAACATTTGATTCTGGGCTCCGAAAAATAGCGCAACTGAGCAGGCTTGTTGCCCCCGTCGTAGAGCTCTCGGTGAGCTTTCCAATAGTATGTTGTGCGCGGCGTAACTCCTTACCGATCAAAAGCTTTGGGCACTTGAGCGACGATGACCTGGCCACAAACCCTACGCTCTCAATTTGCGGGCCCAGCCTCTACGTCAAGCGTTGTTGTCTTGCCCAAGATGTCGTGGAATTTAGTAATAGATATGTGGTGGATAAAGTATCTTGGCAACCCTAACCGAGGCAAAAAAAATTGAAAAAGGGGATGCAACACTAGGACTTCCCAGGGGGATCACCCATCCTAGTACTACTCTCGCCCAAGCACGCTTAACTTCGGAGTCTTGATGGGATCCGATGGATTAGTGCTGGTATGATCACACCTGTCATGTTGAGGGCACAAATCCTTTATGTGTTGACGGTTCACAGTCCCAGCCTAGAGAGAGGGCCCATTCAAAAGGCCCAATAGGCTTAACGACAACCCATTCACTTCAACAATGCAGCATCCTCGTAAGACGTGATATCGACGCATTGTAGGGCCCTGTAATATCCTGCGAGTTAGGTTGTCTTCCTTTTAACAGCTCATGACGTACGATCCGGGACTGAAAAATAGAGCAAAAGAAGGAAAGTAACCCGAAACTGATGAAAACATTTGATTTTATGCTCCAAAATAGGAATAGCCGAGCAGGCTTACTGCCCCAGTCGTAGAGGTCTCGGAGAGCTTTCCAACGGTATGTTGTGCACCGGGTAACTCCTTACATATTAAAAGTTATGGATACCGGAGCGACAGAAACCTGGTCACAAGCCCCACGCCCTCGGTTTGCGGGCCCAGCCTCTACGTGAAGCGAAGTTGTCTTACCCAAGGTGCCGTGGGATTCAGTAATAGCAATGTGGTGTATAAAGTATCTTGGCAACCCTAACCGGGGAAAAAAAAATTGAAAAGGCTGGGTGCAACACGAGGACTTCCCATGGGGTCACCTATCCTATTACTACTCTCGCCCAAGCACGCTTAACTTCAGAGTTCTGATGGGATCTAGTTCATTAGTGCTGGTATGATCACACCCGTCATGTTGCGAGCACAAATCCTTTATGTGTTCACGGTTCACAGTCCCAGCCCAGAGAGATGGCCCATTCAAAAGGCCCAATGGGCTTAACGACAACCCATCCGCTTCAACAACACAGCATCCTCGCAAAATGTGATATCGACGCATTTTAGGGCCCTGTAATATCCCGCGAGTTAGGTTGTAGTCCTTTTAACAGCTCACGACGTACGATCCAATAGAAAAAACATAGCAAAAGAGGGAAAGTGGACCGAAACTGATGAAAACGTTCGATTTTGGGCTCCAAAAACAGGCACAGCTGAGTGGGCTTGTTTTCCCCATCGTAGAGCTCTCGAAGATCTTTCCAATGGTATGCTGTGCGCAACGTAACTGTGAAACCCATGAAACCCCGTACCAAGCTTACAAGCATTTTATAACATTTTATACATTTTTGCATCATTTAACGTATCTTTATATCAACAATATGAATTTATATCATTTTACGTGTCTATGCCTCGATTAACGTGTATTTAAATTCAAGTACGTATCCTTGAGTAATTTAGGTAACGTAGATAATAATTAAATCATTTGATATGTTTTAAATTAATTTATGTGCATTTATCTCGATTTACGTACATTTCATCATTTAACGTGCACGTGAATAAATTATATCGTGTAACTAGTAATTGGAACCAACTAAGTTCAATGTAAAGATACCTTAAAACAACTCAAAATAACAATAGAATGCAAGCACAAATGAAGCTATGAAGTAAACTCAACTCATTTACAATAGTCTAACTTAGGAGCTAATTTTACCTACATTACCAAACTCCAATTAATATGATTTTGGTCTAGAATCGAAGGTTATCGTGTCACGCCCCAATCCGGCCTATAAAGGTTAGACTAGGGTGTGATCTAAACGTTCCGGACACGTCTCGTACTTAGCCGTTCATTAAGATTTAACACTTAACGTTTTGGCCTAAACTCCAAAATTTTTTGAAAAACCGGTAGCATAACGGCTGTAATTGGGCTCTTTGGTTTGACCTAATTCTCTAAACGCCTCAAATTTCTCTAATCTCAATTTCATTTCCAACTAGTATTACCATTTAACATCAATTGAAATGCCTATTGGTTATCTTGATGTCTCGTTTGATTTATTTATCCTCGTTACAAAAGTACCTGTTGATCGTAGCTTAAAAGCGTGTACCTGTTTAAGATTGGATAGGTTCATTTACTTAGTCCTTACCTAATACATCATAACCTATGATAGATACTAGCAGTAATAATAGCAAAACGATCATAGTAGTGTCTAGCAATATCAGTACAAACCAAAATTAGACCCCAAATTACAACGGGGGTCTTTTTACATTTCAAATAGCAAGCAACGTAAAAGAAATAGTCTTCAAGTAGCATAGAGTTCACAAGTAGCCACAATCACGCAAAGCACACAAGATAGGCAATCACTCCAAGGATTCATCGTTAGGCACACCGTCCTCAGGTACTTGTTCTGGATCTTCTTCATATGAGATGATAAAAGAGGGTGAGTCCTTATGAACTCAGCGAGGGGGAACGAGAAATAGGTTTTGAAACTCATTTTTTGGTTCAACTTATGAAATCCTTTTGCAAGCATGAATATAACAATAATATAAGTACAGGAACAGAAATACCAGTCTTTCCTCCCCGAGGTTCTCTAGGAACCAAGAGAGAGTACTTATACACATAGTAAAAGGATACAGTGAGCTTTTGCTCTCAAATCAGTTCCAGAATCAATTGTTACGGCCGACTTCAAATCATCCCCTTAACACGCCAGGTGGGTGTACTCCGGATGTACCCCGAAATCCTACGACCCAACTCTCTGAGGAAGTCTAGCCCCCAAGCGAGAGAGGGAATGGGACCATGGTAGTCACGGGTGCACCGGCAAGCCCGATGCCGCCCGGTGTGCGTGATCGCTACTATGCCGACAGGAAAGGTTGCAACCTTGTATGCAGTGCACATTTATGACATTAACATATCACGTTAGGAGGTCAACAATGTAGGTTGCCTCCGGACAGTCATAAGATTGAACATTGACAAGCAAACAGGCAGGGCACGATAAGACAAGTAATTTCACTTGAAAGGCATATAGAGTTATATGAACATTAAACGGGCAGCCATGTAACACATGTAAATCAAGCCATATAACTCATTTCGAAGTCCACGTAATCAGGTGATAGGATTATTCAACATGCAACAACATCTACGTGGGTTCGGATGCAGGAAAAGCCTATTTGTCAACATGCAATGATCAAAATTACATTTAAGGTTATAAGGGCATCTACGGGCAGCCTACTAAGCATATAATTCCACACAATATCCAAATGATCATCACTTAGAAAGACTACCTAGTCATTAGGGTTTCCATTTCGTGCATATCCGTGCAATTTAAGCCCAAAACCAACTCAAGGTCAATCTCAAGCCACGCATCATTTAATCCAACATCCTCAAACATTCAAAACAGTCCACACAACATTCCAAAGCTACAATCCCAAGCATTTAATTCAACAAGAGAAATCACAACAATTTTCTAAGCACAACACTAAGTGAAACCCTTACTGCAATAGGCTGTTTTCTCACAATCATTAAGATAAGCAAACAATCTCCAATGCCAGTTAATAAGATTTCAAATTAAAGCTTAAGAAGTGAACTAAAATCAGAAACAAACCTTGCATCATTTGGAGTTCGAGATCATTAGTTATAGCCGAAACAGTGGGATAGCACAAAACTGTCTAGACTTGCACACATTTCGATAATTGACGTTTTTGAGGTCCTTCGGGTCAGATTGAGCCTTAGGCCATTTCTTACAAATATGTCCAAAACTGAAAAATATAGCAGCACACAAAATTTGATGCATTTTGGACATCATTTACTAAGTCAAATATGGTTCGTTCTACAAGGTCAGTGCATCTGTCAAAACCTGCTTCATTTTTTTCCAGATTTCCAGATTTGGACACATTTTAAAGATTGGCCATTTTGAGGACATTAGAGTCAGAATTAGCTTTGGCCTATTTCTGAGAAAAATGTTCAAAACTGGAAAATCGAGTCACCTACCAATTTTAATGCATTTTCAACATCATTTTCCTAGCAAAACTTACCTCGGAACAACTGGTCAGAGAGCTGTCACATAATCCGACTTCACCTATCATCAGTTTCAAGCCAAGATCTTGCCATGCATGGTTGAAGAAGCTGATGAACGAACATACAACTCAAGTACAGAAGCAAAGACATACATTTATGAGCATGCATGTGAATATTTGAAGGATTTTCAAAAGGTTTTAGCCCTCACCTTAGCAATCAACCAAGAGGATGCACAAACACTTGTTGAAGCAAACTTTTCTTCTTCTCCTTTGCCTAGCCGAGATTCCAACTAGATTTTCTTTATTTTTCCTAGCTTAGTGACCAAGCTCTTAGTACATGCATGGGGTTAGAACAAGAAGAAAAGAAATGGAAACTTAAAAACTCACCTAGGGCCGAAATGAAGACTTCAAAGGACATGCATGTGTGATTTTCGTATCCTAGCTTGTTTGCTTGAGTTTCTTTGATTGTTGCTTGTCTGGATGCACCATGAGTTGATGAAAATGAGCAAGAGATGGTGAGAGATCAGCCAAGGCCGAGAGATGGTGAGGAGAATGAGAGGTAGAGAGAGAAGATTGAGGAAGAAATGAGAGAATATGACAAAGAATGACAAAGAGTGATGTTTTGCATTGTTTCAAGCATATGGTCGGCCTTGGGCAGCCCAGTTTCACTCTTTTTGTGTCTTCAAGGAGTTATTTTAAAATGCTAGCTTGGGCAATGGTTTTTTGGTCGAACAAGGAGAGGAAATTGTGGTGGTTTTGAGCAATTTTTTTATGCATTGATAAGTGTTTTTGTGTCATGACTTGTCTAGAATCATTTTGAATTAAACATGCATGCAAAGAAACCACATAGTGGTCGGCCAAAGCTTCTCAATAATCTGAATTTTTGGCATGTTTTGGATGTTATTTAATTGTGTCTTGAAAGTGCAAAAAGAATAAGGAATGTCTAGTGTTTAGTGAATTTTTTGTCTTCTAGTGAGTTGAATTAGGATTATAATATTGATAGTGGATTTTGTAGGATTGTTTAATAGTCTAGTGCTCCGTGTAAGAAGCTTTCTTGATTAGCGTGAGGGCACGCTTTCTTAGGTCTAAGGCACGCACTACGAGGTAGGACACAAACTACAAGACAAACGTACGTTTTTCAAGTAAATGCACGAAAACCTAAATGAATACACGTAATTCAATGCATGGCACATAAAATGAGCACAATTCTTAAACCTAGGTCAAGGCACACAAATCTAGATTAGGGCACACGAAATGAGGTATCGCACGCAAATCGGGATCGGGCCTCACATCCTCCCCTCCTTAAAAGAATTTCGTCCCGAAATTCAATATTACCTTTGAAATAAAGCTGGATATTGCTGCTCCATCTGGTCTCGCCTTTCCCATGTTGCTTCTTCGACTCCATGATGATCCCACAGCACTTTCACCATTGGTATAGTCTGTTGCGCAACTCCCGATCCTGCTGGTCTAGGATCCGAATGGGCTTCTCCTCGTAAGACAAGTTCTCCCGAAGCTGCAACGGGTCTGGCTCCAAGATATGCAACGAATCAGGATGATACTTCCGCAGCATCGAAACATGAAAGACGTCGTGAATATTGGAGAGGTTCTGGGGTAGTACTAGGTGATACGCCAACTTGCCAACCTTCTCAACTATCTCGAATGGTCCTACAAATCTCGGGCTCAACTTTCCACCCTTGCCATGTTTAATCAGTCCCCTCCGGGGTGATATCTTCAAGAACACCTTGTCGCCAACCTCGAACTCGAGACTCCGTCTCCGTCGGTATGCATAACTTTTCTGCCTGCTCTGGGCGGTAAGTATCCGTTTTCGGATGAGGTGGATATTATCAACAGTCTTCATAAGTTTAGGTAAAAGGGTCGGGTCAAAAGTCTTCGTCTCACCTACTTCATCCCAGTAAATTAGGGATCGACACTTATGTCCATACAGCGCCTCAAATGGGGCCATCCTGATAGTGCCCTGATAACTATTGTTATAAGGGAACTCCGCTAGAGATAGATATTCCTCCCAACCTTTCCCGAAGTCTAAAACACACGCCCCCAGCATATCCTCCAGAATTTGAATAGTTCTCTCTGATTGTCCGTCAGTCTGAGGGTGATAAGCCGTGCTGAAACTCAACTTCGTTCCTAAAGCTTCTTGCAATCTCTTCCAACATCGGGAAGTAAAACGGGAATCCCTATCTGATACAATACTCACTGGCATCCCGTGCAATTTTACAATGTCCGTTACATACATATCTCCCAATTTCTCTGGACTATCCTCCTTGTTCATCGGTAAAAAGTGTGCCGACTTAGTCAATCTATCCACAATGACCTAGACAGCGTCATGACCCTTTTGCGATCTGGTTAGGTCTATAACAAAATCCATAGTTATATGTTCCCATTTCCATTGAGGAATCTCCAACGGCTGAAGTAAACCTGCGGGTCGTTGATGTTCCGCTTTGACTCTCTGGCAAGTCAAACACCGTGCCACAAACTCCGCAATTTCTCTTTTCATGTTATTCCACCAATAGTGTTGCTTCAAATCCCGGTACATCTTCGTTCCGCCGGGGTGAATAGTATATCTTGAATTATGGGCTTCTTCAAGAATCTTCTTTTTCAGCTCTGGCTCATTGGGAACACAAATCCGATTCCTAAACCTCCAAATACCATCATCATGAAACTTGAAATCTGCGTTGCTTTCTTTAATCTTCTGAAATTGTTGGTCCTTCTGTTGAGCCTCTCGTAACTCAGGCAACAAAGTCGA
Source organism: Ehretia macrophylla (assembly GCA_037974665.1). NCBI lineage: Eukaryota > Viridiplantae > Streptophyta > Magnoliopsida > Boraginales > Ehretiaceae > Ehretia > Ehretia macrophylla. The sequence continues at coordinate 79,713,002 of CM075770.1, read as the reverse complement.
TTGAACTTGAGTAGTGGCAAAAAGTAACCCTTTCCGAGTCAGTTGTGGCTTCCACAAAAATGCTTCCTCCAACAACTCCTGTACCTTGACTTCAAGTTTTGCCATGCTTGCTTTCCTACTTAAGGCATCTGCAACTACATTCGCTTTACCGGGCACATAATTGATTGTGCAGTTATAATCATCCAAAAGATCCATCCACCGTCTTTGTCTCATATTCAATTCCTTTTGAGAGAACAAGTATTTCAAGCTCTTATGATCAGTAAATACCTCAAACTTGTTACCCCACAGATAATGCCTCCATTTCTTGAGTGCAAACACAATAGCCGCTAATTTCAAATCATGTGTCGAGTAATTCAATTCATACGGCTTTGGTTTCCTAGAAGCATATGCAATCACCCTTCCATTTTGCATCAACACACAACCCAATCCTTCTTTTGAAGCATCGCTATAGATTACAAAACCTTGACTTCCTTCAGGTAATGCAAGAACAGGTGCGGTAGTCAATCTTTTCTTCAACTCTTGGAAATTGCTCTCACACTTATCATCCCACACGAACTTTGTTTTCTTTTGAGTGAGCTTTGTAAGCGGTCCTGCAATCTTAGAGAAATCTTTCACGAATCTCCGATAATAGCTGGCTAGACCAAGAAAACTCCGAACCTCCGTAACATTCTGCAGCTTCTTCCAAGATATCACTGCTTCTATCTTTGCTGGATCCACTGCTATTCCCTCTTGGGATATGATATGCCCCAAAAATGCAATCTACTGCAACCAAAATTCACACTTGCTAAACTTTGCATACAATTGATGCTCTCGAAGTTTCTGCAGTACCAACCGCAGATGTTGCACATGCTCCGCCTCAGATTTTGAGTATACCAAAATATCATCAATGAAGATCACCACAAATTGGTCCAAGTAGGGTTGAAACACCCTGTGCATCAAATCCATAAAAGCTGCAGGGGCATTAGTTAGTCCAAAAGGCATCACCACATATTCATAATGCCCATATCTCGTCCTGAAAGCCGTTTTAGGCACATCTTCCTTTTTGATCCGCAACTGATAATACCCTTGCCTCAAGTTGAGTTTTGAATACACTTTGGATCCTTGCAGTTGATCAAATAGCTCGTCGATCAGTGGAAGTGGGTATTTATTCTTGACAGTCACTTGGTTCAATCCTCGGTAATCGATGCACAGTATCAATGTTCCATCTTTCTTCTTCACAAATAGAACTGGCGCACCTCACGGAGAAGAACTTGGTTGAACAAACCCCTTCTTCAACAATCCTTGCAATTGGTCCTTCAATTCTTGTAGCTCGGCCGGTGCTATACGATAGGGGGCTTTAGATATCGGTTGGGTGCCAGGTAGTAGCTCTATAATGAACTCGATGTCCCGATTTGGGGGTAAACCGGGCAATTCTTCTGGAAACACATCCGAATAGTCTTTGATCACAGGCATCTCCTCCAACTTAGCTTTGTCTGACGACTTGTTGATAAGGTAAGCTAAGTATCCGCTACACCCTTTTCTCAAGGACTTCACTGCTTTCGTAGATGAAATGATGGAACTCCCAATGAAATCTTTTCGACCCATTACCTCCAGTATTGGTTGACCAGGTACCCGGAACGTTATAATCTTCGCCCGACAATCTAGTTGGACATGATGTTTTGCCAGCCAGTCCATCCCTAAAATGACCTCATATTCTCGAAAGGGTAATACAATAAGATTGGCTGAGAATTCCCTATCCTTAATTTGGATTTTACATGCTTTACAAGCTGAGCTAGTTACAAGTTTAGAACCCATTGGAGTACCAACTTCTACTTTATATGGGAAACATACAACTTTCATTTTCACACGTTCCACACATAAGGGAGTAATAAATGAATGAGTAGCACCCGGATCAATTAACACCCTAACAGGTTGATTCAGTATGAAGAATGTACCTTCAATAACAGCGGTCTCATCTGGAATCTGCTCACACTCAATAGCATAGGCTCGAGCCTGGACTCTAGGAACTGGAGTCTTGCCTCTACCAGCTGGTTTACCCTGATTCTGCCCTGCCTTCTGTTTAGGGCAATCCTTGATCTAATGCTGAACACTACCACATCTCATACATCGTCCTGACTTCCTCCAATACTGGGCCTCGGTATGCCCCTTCCTGTCACAATAAGAACAGCTGACGGACTGAGTAGCAGGTCCACTCCCTGTGGATCCGCGGGCGGAAGAGGCTGACGGCGCTTTTGTCGGGCCACAGTTATTCACTGGTCTGTTCTGGCTCGGGCCGTGATTACGACTCTGACTCTAGAATTTCCTCTGCTGACCTGGAGGCTGGTATGGTTTCTTGTTCGGCTGACTTGAACCGGCTCCATCTAGTTTTCTCATCTTAACTCGAGAGGCAGCAGCAAAGAGGGCAGAATAGGTATCAAAGTCATGAGAAGCCAACTGGTCCTGAATCTCTGGCCTCAATCTAGTAGTAAATTTCCACATATTCACCTCCGGAGTACTAACCATATATTGAGCATAACGGGACAGTCGGTCGAAACGAGCCTCGTACTGGGCCACCGTTATGTTACCCTAGGTCAAGTGCATGAACTCCTCAGCCCGCTTCTACCTGGAGACTGCAGGTACATATTTCTCCTTGAATTCCTTAACGAAATTTCCCCACAAGCGAGGTGTCTGATCAGTTTTCCATAGTGCCTCTACAGTGTGCCACCAATGCTCGGCATCCCAGTGCAACAGAAACACAGCAAACTCCACCTTTTCTTCATCAGTATAATCAAGTGGCCTGAAAATCTTCTCAATCTCGGATAGCCAAGCCTCTGCTTTCTCATCATTAGCTTCCCCGTGGAATTTAGACTGGCGAAAGTCAAGGAACTCCCTCATTCTGCTATGTCTCCCGTGGTTACCCTCATTCCTGTTGTTGTTGTTGACTTCATGTGCATCCTGACGCTCCATCACTCGTGATACACGATCCATGGCATTCGCCATCATATTAAACATAACTATACTGGGATTAGTTTGATAGGCATCTCCGATCTCTTGGGGTTCACCACTCCTATTAGTAGTACGGGTGCTAGGGTCAGCCATCTATAGGCATAGATTACGATGCACCATTTATTGAAATATGACAATTAAGAATTTAATGCATAAGATATGCAATATAGATATATTTCTAGAAACAACTAAGGCATGTTAATCACTTAAACATATAACACATAGAAGGCACATTTAACATTATCACACAATAACATATAAGCAAGTCATCCTAATTATCTTAGGGCTCTACCCACGGTCCGAGAGTTAAACCCGACTTAAGCAATCTAAGCTCTGATACCATTCTAGTTCTAAGGTGTCACGCCCCAATCCGGCCTATAAAGGTTAGACTAGGGTGTGATCTAAACGTTCCAGACACGTCTCGTACTTAGCCGTTCATGAAGATTTAACACTTAATGTTTTGGCCTAAACTCCAAAATTTTTCGGAAAACCGGCAGCATAACGGCTGTAATTGGGCTCTTTGGTTTGGTCTAATTCTCTAAACGCCTCAAATTTCTCTAATCTCAATTTCATTTCCAACTAGGATTACCATTTAACATCAATTGAAATGCCTATTGGTTATCTCGATGTCTCGTTTGATTTATTTATCCTCGTTACAAAAGTACCTGTTGATCTTAGCTTAAAAGCGTGTACCTGTTTAAGATTGGATAGGTTCATTTACTTAGTCCTTACCTAATACGTCATAACCTATGATAGATACTAGCAGTAATAGTAGCAAAACGATCATAGTAGTGTCTAGTGTCTATCTAGCAATATCAGTACAAACCAAAATTAGACCCCAAATTACAACGGGGGTTTTTTTACATTACAAATAGCAAGCAACGTAAAAGAAATAGTGTTCAAGTAGCATAGAGTTCACAAGTAGCCACAATCACGCAAAGCACACAAGACAGGCAATCACTCCAAGGATTCATCGTTAGGCACACCGTCCTCAGGTACCTGTTCTGGATCTTCTTCATCTGAGATGATAAAAGAGGGTGAGTCCTTATGAACTTAGCGAGGGGGAACGAGAAATAGGTTTTGAAACTCATTTTTTCGTTCAACTTATGAAATCCTTTTGCAAGCATGAATATAACAATAATATAAGTACAGGGACAGAAATACCAGTCTTTCCTCCCCGAGGTTCTCTAGGAACCAAGAGAGAGTACTTATACACATAGTAAAAGGATACAGTGAGCTTTTGCTCTCAGATCAGTTCTAGAATCAGTTGTTGCGGCCGACTTCAAATCATCCTCTTAACACGCTAGGTGGGTGTACTTCGGATGTACCCCGAAATCCTACGACCCAACTCTCCGAGGAAGTTTAGCCCCCAAGCGAGAGAGGGAATGGGACCATGGTAATCACGGGTGCACCGGCAAGCCCGATGCCGCCCGGTGTGTGTGATCGCTACCATGCCGACAGGAAAGGTTGCAACCTTGTATGTAGTGCACATTTATGACATTAACATATCATGTTAAGAGGTCAACAATGTAGGTTGCCTCCGGACAGTCATAACATTGCACATTGACAAGCAAACAGGCAGGGCACGATAAGACAAGTAATTTCACTTGAAAGGCATATAGAGTTATATGAACATTAAACGGGCAGCCATGTAACACATGTAAATCAAGCCATATAACTCATTTCGAAGTCCACGTAATCAGGTGATAGGATTATTCAACATGCAACAATATCTACGTGGGTTCGGATGCAGGAAAAGCCTATTTGTCAACATGCAATGATCAAAATTACATTTAAGGTTATAAGGGCATCTACGGGCAGCCTACTAAGCATATAATTCCACACAATATCCAAATGATCATCACTTAGCAAGACTACGTAGTCATTAGGGTTTCCATTTCGTGCATATCCGTGCAATTTAAGCCCAAAACCAACTCAAGGTCAATCTCAAGCCACGCATCATTTAATCCAACATCCTCAAAAATTCAAAACAGTCCACACAACATCCCAAAGCTACAATCCCAAGCATTTAATTCAACAAGAGAAATCACAACAATTTTCTAAGCACAACACTAAGTGAAACCCTTACTGCAATAGGCTGTTTTCTCACAATCATTAAGATAAGAAAAAAATATCCAATTCCAGTGAATAAGATGTCAAATTAAAGCTTAAGAAGTGAACTAAAATCAGAAACAAACCTTGCATCATTTGGAGTTCGAGATCGTTAGTTATAGCCGAAACAGTGGGATAGCACAAAACTGTCCAGATTTGCACACATTTCGATAATTGACGTTTTTGAGGTCCTTAGGGTCAGATTTAGCCTTAGTCCATTTCTGCCAAAAATGTCAAGAACTGAAAAATATAGCAGCACACAAAATTTCATGCATTTTTGACATCATTTACTAAGTCAAATCTGGTTTGTTCTACAAGGTCAGTGTATCTGTCAAAACCTGCTTCATTTTTTTCCAGATTTCTAGATTTGGATACATTTTAAACATTTGCCATTTTGAGGACATTAGAGTCAGAATTAGCTTTGGCCTATTTCTGCGAAAAATGTTCAGAGCTGGCAAAAATAGTCACTTACCAATTTTCATGCATTTTCAACATCATTTTCCTAGCAAAACTTACCTCGGAACAACTGGTCAGAGAGCTGTCACATAATCCGACTTCACCTATCATCAGTTTCAAGCCAAGATCTAGCCATGCATGGTTGAAGAAGCTTATGAACGAACATACAACTCAAGTAGAGAAGCAAATACATACATTTATGATCATGCATGTGAATTTTTGAAGGATTTTCAAAAGGTTTTAGCCCTCACCTTAGCAATCAACCAAGAGGATGCACAAACACTCGTTGAAGCAAACTTTTCTTCTTCTCCTTTGCCTAGCCGAGATTCCAACTAGATTTTCTCTATTTTTCCTAACTTAGTGACCAAGCTCTTAGTACATGCATGGGGTTAGAACAAGAAGAAAAGAAATGGAAGCTTAAAAACTCAGATAGCGCCGAAATGAAGACTTCAAAGGACATGTATGGGTGATTTTCGTATGTTAGGTTGTTTGTTTGAGTTTCTTTGATTGTTGCTTGTCTTGATGCACCATGAGTTGATGAAAATGAGCAAGATATGGTGAGAGCTCAGCCAAGGCCGAGAGATGGTGAGGAGAATGAGAGGGAGAGAGAGAAGATTGAGGAAGAAATGAGAGAATATGACAAAGAATGACAAAGAGTGATGTTTTGAATTGTTTCAAGCATATGGTCGGCCTTGGGCAGCCCATTTTCAGTCTTTTTGTGTCTTCAAGGAGTGATTTTAAAATGCTAGCTTGGGCAATGGTTGTTTGGTCGAACAAGGAGAGGAAATTGAAGTGGTTTTGAGCAATTTTTTTATGCATTGATAAGTGTTTTTGTGTCTTGACTTGTCTAGAATCATTTTGAATTAAACATGCATGCAAAGAAACCACATAGTGGTCAGCCAAAGCTTCTCAATAATCTGAATTTTTGTCATGTTTTGGATGTTATTTAATTGTGTCTTGAAAGTGCAAAAAGAATAAGGAATAAAGAATAAGGAATGTCTAGTGTTTAGTGAATTTTTTGTCTTCTAGTGAGTTGAATTAGGATTATAATATTCATAGTGGATTTTGTAGGATTGTTTAATAGTCTAGTGCTCCGTGTAAGAAGCTTTCTTAATTAGCGTGATGGCACGCTTTCCTAGGTCTAGGGCACGTACTACGAGGTAGGACATAAACTACGAGACGAACATACATTTTTCAAGTAAATGCACGCAACCCTAAATGAATGCACGTAATTCAATGCATGGCACATAAAATGAGCACAATTCTTAAACCTAGGTCAAAGCACGCAAATTTAGATTAGGGCACACGAAACGTGGTATCGCACGTAAATCAGTGTCGGGCCTTACATCTCGAAAGTAGATAACTCTAGAATCAAACGGAATGCAATTCAGAGTTGAAACGAATGAGATATAGCCTCCGGAAAATCACTGTGCAGAGCTGTCAAACATCCGGGCGCTGGAGCCTTTATCCTGGCGCCCGGAAAAAGCAAGTAACGCCCGGATCGAAGCTTTTTTCCGGGCGTTGAGGCCTTTATCCGGGTGACCAGATAGGGGCTGTGACGCCTGGATAGCTGCACGGGAAGAACATAATTTCCACCAAAAACATTCTAACAATTCACACAACCTCCTACAACCAATTAAGCATGTTCAATGTAGCTTATGGGCATCATATAAGGACTCAAACTCAATCAAAACCACCCAACAACATCAATCAACAACCAACTCACCAAGAAATCAACATAGCAAACAATCATCAAAATCAACCTTCAATAACACCAAGAACACTGACTAAACCCAATAGGCTTGCCTTTCAATTTCAACATTGAATACAATCTAAATGCATCCTATCATATACAAGAACCACATCTATCCCCTCAATCAACTCCTCCAACTCTTCACACAAGTTCAACAAGTTCTTAGATCTACAACACAAATTACACTCAATCATCCCTTGAGCTCCATATGAACATATAAGCAAGATTAACTAATACATTTATAACATGAAATCTTGGATGAGCTTTAAAACTTTGAATGAAAACTCCCTCACCTTAGATGTTGAGAAAATAAGCAAAAGATGTGTTAGAACTTGCTAGCAAATGCAAAAGAATGGTTGAAATAGCTTAAGCTCCTTTCTTTCCTCTTCTTCTTCTCCTTCTTCTTTCTTCTCTCTCTTTATTTCTTCTTTAGTCGAATTTCTGAGTGTGGGGTATGTAGTGTGTGTATCGTGTGAGTGTGTGTATTTTCTGGTGTGTGTATGTGTTGCAGAATTTTAGTGTGTGTGGGTGGTGTAGTGTGTGTTGAGATATTAACCAATTTTTGCCTAAGGACAAGAGTGCCCCTCAACTAGCTTGCGTATTACTAGTTTGTCATTATAGAGTTAATTCTAACTATCTTGGTTTTAGTTTAGTTACTCTAGTTGATTATTGAACTTAGTTGGTTCCAATTACTAGTTACACGATATAATTTACTAGTAGGTAAAATTATCTCCTAAGTTAGACTATTGTAAATGAGTTGAGTTTACTTTATAGCTTCACTTGTGCTTGCATTCTATTGTCATTTTGAGTTGTTTTAAGGTATCTTTACACCTTTCCTTAGTATATGACCAGGTTGAGTCCTTCAACATGGTGGGTAATGGTTTCATGATTATCTAAATGATGCGCCCTAAATGCTACATATGCGTGATCTTTATATGTTTGCTTGATATGCCATTGATAATTGTAATGCATTGAATTATAATTGCGTGGTGGTTATAACCATTGTTAATGGAGGAAGTGACGAGACCTCCGGATTTGCTGGTATATCTCGACCCTCCCATTGATAATAGAGGAAGTGACGGGACCTCCGGATTTGCCGGTATATCTCGACCCTCTCACGATTGATTAAAGGCTTATGGTAAGAATATTTTGCTTGGATATGTGCATGTCATGTTTTATCAACTGTTTACGAAAAGATAAAACCTTTACGAAAACCCTTCCTTGTTCACCTCTTCACTGAGCTATATGCGAGGATCTAGCTCACCCTCTTTTTCACCATTACAGGTTGTCCGGAGCTGGAGCTTAACTTGAGAATAGTTGTTCATTTTGGTCAACCTTTTGTTGTAATAGAATGAGCTAGGCATGTGATTTATTTGATGTAATGTATTAATCTCGTGGACACTTAACTATGTAACTAATTCTATACATTAATCTTTTGAGGCCTAGTTGTAGTAGCTAGACCTATGTGAAGTAACGTAGTGAATCCAGGTCTTGTAATTTGAACTTGGTGGTTGTATTATTATTTATTAGTGATGAAGTTTGTATAATGGGGGTTATGTAATATATGGATTGATGTTTTATTTTATGGTTAATAGTGCTCGGGCAATTGTATTGTGCCTTAACGGACTTAGGCGGAGTCATCTTCTTAAGCCCGTGACATCACGATCCCAAAACGCTTAAGGATTTGTAAGCTTAAATTTTAATTCCCTATCATTATTGTGGTATCAGAGACCGTTTCAATAATTAAGAAAATGGGGTCGTGACAAAGTGGTATCAGAGCTTAGTTGGCAAACTAGGCGTAGTCCGGGTTTAAAACCCCTGGTCAGTGGGTAGTAGTCCATAAGTGATATGTGTTTTTGATGATTATGCTTGTTCAATGTATTTATGTGCTATGTGAAAACTTGTTCAATGTGCTCTGTTACTTATTTTGGTTAATGTAAAGGGTTACAAGGATGACCTTGATGTGATGTAGGTTGTAAACCCCGATCTTAGAGTACCTATAATATGGTTGATATACATTTGGAGTTATTCTATCCTTAGGGGTTACTTATGGATCTATCTATGGATTATAAGGGTTGGATTAGACTAAGTTATTTTAAACATAGTAGACCCTTGAGAGATTAATAGAATGTTGGTAAGATTAATCTTAACCCTTAGAGTTAACATCACTTGTGAACAAGTTGATGACTTTATGGTTATAAAGAACTATGATTGGAGTTTTAATTCCTTAATGGTTGTATGTAGATGATTGTGAAGGTGATCAAGGGCTCTGATGGACGTAAGACCATGGAGAGTTAGGACTTAGATTGCTTGTAGGCAGAGATAGAGACCTCGGATGGTAGGGTTATAATTCTGATGTGTGCTTGTCTTGAGGAGTATGTGCGCATGTATTATGTGCTGCGTAAATCAAATGTGAACCATGAGTTCTATGTGAATAACGTGTCTATGTGATTTATATGTACTGTTTGCTTTAGATACTTGTTATATTATAACTGTTTCATGTATGTTAAGATGTACATTAGTGATAATGTTACATCATATAATAGTTATGCATTAAATTATAGTTATTATATGTAGTACGATCATATAAGTACATACTCGTTCTTCATATAACATAATTGCATATGTACATATCATATTGGGGTGCCTCTTTTTGGTGAAGTAAGAATGGTTGGAAGAACCCTTGGAATCAAAGGAAAACTTCAGAGGAATGAGGTCATGACTTTCAAAAAGGGGATCTGCCTGTTGTGCAGTATGAAGCCCGGTTCAATCAATTGTCACATTATGCTCCGAGAATGGTACAGACTACAGAAAAGAGAATCCGAAGGTTTATTCAAGGGTTGAGGCCAGAGATTCGAGACAACTTGGTTCTTCTACAGCTTTTCACCTACGGTGAGGCCCTTTTTGCTACAACAATAGCGGAGAAAAGAAAGAAATAGGAAATGGCAGGGTTAGGTCGATCGAGTAGGGGTTAGAAGAAAGACTGCACAAAACGAAGGAAAACACAAGGCCGATTAGCAGTAAAGGCACTCAGAGTCATGGCCAGAGTCAAGAAGGACCAGTTGATGCTAGGCCATAACAAGAAACCTCAACCACCCAGTCAGCCCGTGGTACATCAACAAGTGTGACTACCTCTCAGATCGTCATGTGTACTCATTGCAACCGAAAAGGGCACGCTGAAGCCCAGTGTTGGAAAAAGTCTGGCAGGTGCCTTGGATGTGGGAGTGACCAACACAGAGCCAAGGAATGTCCTAGATGGAAGAGGAATCGTGTTTGGACTGCAGGCATTAGCCATGGTTGAAGGTAAACCATATTTATAAACCTATGAGCTAAAATATTGATTGACCTCGAAGTTGCCCGTACTTTTCTTATATTACCTTGAGTGCAACGTGTTAATATGCAAGTAGGGAGTTGTTTTACCTAATTGAAGTCCGTATATGCATGATGTTAAGCTGGTGATCGAATAGTGTATAAAGTTGTAACAAGGGGAATTTCAGTTGGAAGTTAAGATTCGTTGTTGCCCTTATTCTACTTCTGTTAAAAATGATGCAATTATAGGAGAATGGATTGACTTGTGAAGTGTCTTGTGGTATTCATGTTGATCGGGTTATAAAATTGCCACCCTACCGCGAAGCTATTAACTATTAAGATTCTTATTTGGTACTCTTATTTGGAGATTATCGTTTGGAATCCTTATCTGGCAACTGATATCAAATATTTGAGATTCTACGTGACCTTCTTATTTGATATCCATCTTCGGCAATCATAGTTGGTGTTCCATTTTGGAATTCTTGATTTGGGTTTCTTATTGAGTATTCCCTTGGTGTTCTTATTCAGAGCTTTTATTTGGCCTCTTTTCTCGTAATTCTTATTGGGCCTTCCTACGAGAACTTTTGTTTGATAGTCGGACTTCAGTATTCGACACTCCTATCTGGAATTCTTATTTGATATATATATATGGTATTCGTGCTTGGGTTTCGTATACAACGTTGTCTAGAGTTTTTTATGTGGGGTTGTTGCTTAGTGTTCTCCCTCAGCTGTCATTTGAATTCTTACAAGTGGTGTTGCAATTGTAGTTGGCCGGTTATTTTCACAGAACCAGATTCTTATTTGTTGGTTGGGATTCCTGGATTGCTTTCAGCATTCGAGTTTATCCGAGAATGAAGAAGGAATTGCGAGGGCGCAATTCTGTTAAGGAGGGGAGGATGTGAAACCCCGTACCGAGCCCGTACCGAGCTTACATGCATTTTATAACATTTTATACATTTTTGCATCATTTAACATATCTTTATATCAACTAATATGAATTTATATCATTTTACGTGCCTATGCCTCGATTAACGTGCATTTAAATTCAAGTATGTATCCTTGAGTAATTTGGGTAACGTAGATAATAATTAAATCATTTTATATGTTTTAAATTGATTTATGTGCATTTATCTCGATTTACGTGCATTTCATCGTTTAACGTGCACGTGAGTAAATTATATCGTGTAACTAGTAATTAAAACCAACTAAGTTCAATAACTAACTAGAGTAACTAAACTAAAACCAAGATAGTTAAAATTAACACTATAATGGCAAACTAGTAATACGCAAGCTAGTTGAGGGGCACTCTGGTCCTTAGGCTAAAATTGGTTAATATCTCAACACATACTACACCACCCACACACACTAAAATTCTGCAACATACACACACACCAGAAAACACACACACTCACACGATACACACACTACACACCCCACACTCAGAAATTCGACCATAGAAGAAAGAAAGAGAGAGAAGAAAGAAGAAGGAGAAGAAGAAGAGGAAAGAAAGGAGCTTAAGCTATTTCAACCATTCTTTTGCATTTGCTAGCAAGTTCTAACACATCTTTTGCTTATTTGCTCAACATCTAAGGTGAGGGAGTTTTCATTCAAAGTTTTAAAGCTCATCCAAGATTTCATGTTATAAATGTATTAGTTAATCTTGCTTATATGTTCATATGGAGCTCAAAGGATGATTGAGTGTATTTTGTGTTGTAGATCTAAGAACTTGTTGAACTTGTGTGAAGAGTTGGAGGAGTTGATTGAGGGGATAGATGTGGTTCTTGTATATGATAGGATGCTTGTATTCGATGTTGAAATTGAAAGGCAAGCCTATTGGGTTTAGTTAGTGTTCTTGGTGTTCTTGGTGTTCTTGGTGTTTTTGAAGGTTGATTTTGATAATTGTTTGCTATGTTGATTTCTCGGTGAGTTGGTTGTTGATTGATGTTGTTGGGTGGTTTTCATTGACTTTGAGTCCTTATATGATGCCCATAAGCTACATTGAACATGCTTAATTGGTTGTAGGAGGTTGGGGGAATTGTTAGAATATTTTTGGTGGAAATTATGTTCTTCCCGTGCAGCTATCCGGGCGTTACAGCCTCTATCCGGTATCCGGTAGCCCGGGTAGAGGCCCCAACGACCGGCAGAAAGCTTCGATCCGGGCGTTACTTGCTTTTTTCGGGCGCCCGGATAAAGGCTCCAGCGCCGGGATGTTTGACAACTCTGCGCAGTGATTTTCCGGAGGCCGTATCTCATTCGTTTCAACTCCGAATTGCATTCCGTTTGATTCTAGAGTTATCTACTTTCAATAACCTTCGATTCTAGACAAAAAGAAGATTAATTGGATTTTGGTAATGTAAGTAAAATTAGCTCCTAAATTAGACTATTGTAAATGAGTTGAGTTTACTTCATAGCTTCATTTGTGCTTGCATTATATTGTCATTTTGAGTTGTTTTAAGGTATCTTTACACCTTTCCTTAGTATATGACCAGGTTGAGTCCTTCAACATGGTGGGTAATGGTTTCATGATTATCTAAACGATGCGCCCTAAATGCTACATATACGTGATCTTTATATGTTTGCTTGATATGCCATTGATAATTGTAATACATTGAATTATAATTGCGCGGCGGTTATAACCATTGTTAATGGAGGAAGTGACGAGACCTCCGGATTTGCCAGTATATCTCAACCCTCCCGTTGATAATAGAGGAAGTGATGGAACCTCCGGATTTGTCGGTATATCTCGACCCTCTCACGATTGATTAAAGGCTTGTGGTAAGAATATTTTGCTTGGATATGTGCATGTCATGTTATATCAACTGTTTACGAAAAGATAAAACCTTTACGAAAACCCTTCCTTGTTCACCTCTTCACTGAGCTATATGCGAGGATCTAGCTCACCCTCTTTTCCACCATTACAAGTTGTCCGGAGCTAGAGCTTAACTTGAGAATAGTTGTTCATTTTGGTCAACCTTTTGTTGTAATAGAATGAGCTAGGCATGTGATTTATTTGATGTAATGTATTAATCTCGTGGACACTTAACTATGTAACTAATTCTATACATTACTCTTTTGAGGCCTAGTTGTAGTAGCTGGACCTGTGTGAAGTAACGTAGTGAATCCAGGTCTTGTAATTTGAACTTGGTGGTTGTATTATTATTTATTAGTGATGAAGTTTGTATAATGGGTGTTATGTAATATATGGTTTGATGTTTTATTTTATGGTTAATAGTGCTTGGGCAATTGTATTGTGCCTTAACGGACTTAGGCGGAGTCATCTTCTTAAGCCCGTGGCATCACGATCCCAAAACGCTTGAGGATTTGTAAGCTTAAATTTTAATTCCCTATCATTATTGTGGTATCAGAGACCGTTTCAATAATTAAGAAAATGGGGTCGTGACAGTAACTCCTTACGGATTAAAAGTTATGGGCACCGGAGCGACAGAGACCTTGTCACAAGCCCCACGCCCTTGATTTGCGAGCCCAGCCTCTACGTGAAGCGAAGTTGTCTTGCCCAAGGTACTGGGGGATTCGGTAATAGAAATGTGGTGTATAAAGTATCTTGTCAACCTTAACTGGGGCAATAAAATTGAAAAATGGGGGTGCAACACGAGGACTTCCCAAACGGTCAACCATCCTAGTACTACTCTGGCCCAAGCATGCTTAACTTCGGAGTTCTGATGGGATCTGGTCCATTAGTGCTGGTATGATCGCACCCATCATGTTGTGGGCACAAATCCTTTATGTGTTGACCATTCACAGTCCTAGCCCAGAGAGATGGCCCATTCAAAAGGCCCAATGGGCTTAATGACAACCCATCCGCTTCAACAACATAGCATTCTCGCAAGGCGTGATATCAACGTGTTGTAGGGCCTAGTAATATCCCGTGAGTTAGGTTGTCGTCCTTTTAATAGCTCACGACATACGATTCAGGATGAAAAAATAGGGCAAAAGAAGAAAAATAATCGGAAGCTGAAAAAAATGTTCAATTTTGTGCTCTGAAAACAGGCGCGGCTTAGCGGGTTAGCTGCCCCCGTCGTAGAGCTCTCAGAAAGCTTTCCAACAGTATGCTGTGTGTCACGTAACTCCTTACGAATTAAAAGTTAAGGGCACCGGAGCAACGGAGAGCTGGTCACAAGCCCCACGCCCTCAGTTGGCGGGCTTAGCCTCTATGTGAAACGAAGTTGTCTTGCCCAAGGTGCTGGGGGATTCAGTAATAGAAATATGCTGGATAAAGTATCTTGGCAACCCTAACCGGGGCAAAAAAAAATTGAAAAAGGGGGGTGCAACACGAGGACTTCCTTGGGGGTCACCCATCTTAGTACTACTCTCGCCCAAGCACGCTTAACTTCGGAGTTCTGATGGGATCTGGTGCATTAGTGCTGGTATGATCGCACCCATCATGTTGTCGGCACAAATCCTTTATGTGTTGACGGTTCACAGTCCCAACCCAGAGGGATGGCGCTTTCAAAAGGCCCAATAGGCTTAACAATAACCCATCCACTTCTACAACGCAGCATCCTCGCAAGACTTGATATCGACGAGTTGTAGGGCCCTCTAATGTCCTGCGAGTTAGGTTGTCGTCCTTTTAACAACTCACGACGTACGATCCGGGATGAAAAAATAGAGCGAAAGAAGAAAAGTGGCCGAAAACTGATAAAAATATTCAATTTTGGGCTCCAAAAATGGGTGCAACCGAGCAGGCTTGCTGCCCCCATCGTAGAGCTCTCAGAGAGCTTTCCAACGGTATGTTGTGCGCCTCGTAACTCTTTACGGATCAAAACTTATGGGCACCGGAACGACGGAGACCTGGTCACAAGCCCTACGCCCTCGGTTTGTGGGCCCAGCCTCTACGTGAACCGAAGTTGTCTTACCCAAGTTGCCATGGGATTCGGTAATAGAAATGTGGTGGACGAAGTATCTTGGCAACCCTAACCGAGGCAAAAAAAATTAAAAAGGGGGGTGCAACACGAGGACTTCCCAGGGGGTCACCCATCCTAGTACTACTATCGCCCAAGCAGGCTTAACTTCAGAGTTCTGAAGGGATCAGGTGCATTATTGCTGGTATGATCGCACCCATCATGTTGAGGGCACAAATCCTTTATGTGTTGACGGTTCACAATCTCAGCCCACAGAGATGGCCAATTCAAAAGGCCCAATGAGCTTAACGACAACACATCCACTTCAATAACGCAGCATCCTCTTAAGACATAGTATCGATGCGTTGTAGGACCCTATAATATCCCGCAAGTTATGTTGTCATCCTTTTAATAGCTCACGACGTATGATACGGGACGGAAAAACAGAGCAAAAGAAGGAAAGTGGCCCAAAACTGATGAAAATGTTTGATTTTGGGCTTCGAAAACAGGCGCAGCTGAGCAGAATTGCTGCCCCCGTCGTAGAGCTCTCAGAGAGCTTTCAAACGGTATGATGTACGCCGTGTAACTCTTTACGGATTAAAAGTTATGGGCACCGGAGCGACGGAGACCTGGTCACAAGCCCCACACCCTCGATTTGTGGGCCCAGCCTCTACGTGAAACGAAGTTGTCTTAGCCAAGGTACCGTTGGATTCGGTAATAGAAATGTGGAGGATAAAGTATCTTGGCAACCCTAACTGGGGCAAAAAAAATTGAAAAGGGGGGTGCAACACAAGGACTTCCCAAGGGGTCAACCATCCATGTACTACTCTCGCCCAAGCACCCTTAACTTCGGAGTTCTGATGGGATCCGGTGCATTAGTACTGGTATGATTGCGCTCGTCATGTTTTGGGTACAAATCCTTTATGTGTTGACGGTTCATAGTCCCAGCCCAGAGAGATGGCCCATTAAAAAGGCCCAATGGGCTTAACGACAACCCATCATCTTCAACAACGCAGCATCCTCGTAAGACGTGATATTGACGCATTGTAGGGCCTAGTAATATCCCGTGAGTTAGGTTGTCATCCTTTTAATAGCTCACGATGTATGATCCGATACAGAAAAATAGAGCAAAAGAAGAAAAGTGGCCCGAAACTAATGAAAACGTTCGATTTTGGGCTCCGAAAACAGGCGCAGCTGAGCAAGCTATCTGCCCTTGTTGTAGAGCTCTCGGAGCGCTTTCCAACGGTATGTTGTGCACTGCGTAACTCCTTACGAATTAAAAGTTATAGGCACCAGAGCGACGAAGACCCAGTCACAAGCCCCATGCCCTCTGTTTGTTGGCCCAGCCTCTACGTGAAGCGAAGTTTTCT
This sequence comes from Ehretia macrophylla, assembly GCA_037974665.1. NCBI lineage: Eukaryota > Viridiplantae > Streptophyta > Magnoliopsida > Boraginales > Ehretiaceae > Ehretia > Ehretia macrophylla. The sequence continues at coordinate 79,696,158 of CM075770.1, read as the reverse complement.
TACCCAAGGTGCCGTGGGATTCGGTAATAGAAATGTGGTGGATAAACTACTACTCTCGCCCAAGCACGCTTAACTTCGGAGTTCTGATGGGAACCGGTGCATTAGTGTTTGTATGATTGCACCCGTCATGTCGTGGGCACAAATCCTCTATGCGTTGATGGTTCACAGTCCTAGCCCAGTGAGATGGCCCATTCAAAAGGCCCAATGGGCTTAACGACAACCTATCCGCTTCAACAACGCAGCAACCTCGTAAGACGTGATATCGACGCATTGTAAAGCCTTGTAATTTCCCGCGAGTTAGGTTGTCGTCCTTTTAACAGCTCAAGACGAACGAACCGGGACAAAAAAAAAGCAAAAGAAGGAAAGTGGCCCGAAACTGATGAAAACATTTGATATTGAGCTCCGAAAATAAGCGCAGCCAAGCAGGCTTACTACCCCCGTTTTAGGGCTCTCGGAGAGCTTTCCAACGGTATGCTGTGCGCCGCGTAACTCCTTACGGATCAAAAGTTATGGGCACCAGAGCGACGGAGACCTGGTCACAAGCCCTACGCCCTCGGTGTGCAGGCCCAGCCTCTACGTGAAGCGAAGTTGTCTTGCCCAAGGTGCCGTGGAATTGGATAATAGAAATGTGGTGGGGAAAGAATCTTGGCTACCCTAACCAGGGCAAAAAAAAATTGAAAAAGGGGGTGCAACACGAGGACAACCCAGGGGGTCACCCATCCTAGTACTACTCTCGCCTAAGCACGCTTAACTTCGAAGTTCTGATGGGATCCGGCGTATTAGTGCTGGTATGCTGGCACCCGTAATGTTGTGGACACAAATCCTTTATGTGTTGACGGTCCATAGTCCCAGCCCAGAGAGATGGCCTATTCAAAAGGCCCAATGGGCCTAACGACAACCCATCCGCTTTAACAATGCAACATCCTCGCAAGAAGTGATATCGACGCATTGAAGGGCCTTGTAATATCCCTCGAGTTAGGTTGTTGTCCTTTTAACAGCTCATGACGTACGATCCGGGACGAAAAAATAGTGCAAAAGAAAAAAAGTGGCCCAAAACTGATGAAAACTTTCGATTTTGGGCTCCAAAAATAGGAGCAATCGAGCAGGCTTGCATTTTTTATCGTAGAGCTCTCGGAGAGCTTTCGAACGGTATGTTGTGCGCCGTGTAACTCGTTACGGATCAAAAATTATGGGCACTGGAGCGTCGGAGACCTAGTCACAAGCCCTAAGCCCTCGGTTTGCTGGCGTAGCCTCTACGTGAAGCGAATTTGTGTTGCCCAAGGTGCCGTGGGATTCGTTAATAGAAATGTGTGGATAAAGTATCTTGGCAACCGTAACCGAGGCAAAAAAAGTTGAAAAGAGGGGGTGCAACTCGAGGACTTCCCAGGGGGTCACCCATCCTAGTACTACTCTCGCCCAAGCACGCTTAACTTCGGAGTTCTGATGGGATCTTGTGTATTAGTGCTGGTATGATGGCACCCGTCATGTTGTGGGCACAAATCCTTTATGTGTTGACCGTTCACAGTCCCAGCCCACAGAGATGGCCCATTCAAAAGGCCTAATGGGCTTAACGACAACCCATCCGCTTCAACAACGCAGCATCCTTGCAAGACGTGATATTGATGCATTTTAGGGCCTTCTAATGTCCCGCGAGTTAGGTTGTCGTCCTTTTAACAGCTCACGGCGTACGATCCAGGACGGAAAAATCGAGCAAAAGAAGAAAAGTGTCTTGAAACTGATGAAAATTTTCAATTTTGGGCTCCAAAAATATGGGCAGTCGATCAGGCTTGCTGTCCTAGTCGTAAAGCTCTAGGAGAGCTTTCCAACAGTATGTTGTGCGCCGCGTAACTCCTTACAGATCAAAAGTTATGGGCACCGGAGCGACAGAGACCTGGTCACGAGCCTTACGCCTTTGGTTTGCGGGCCCAGCCTCTACGTGAAGCGAAGTTGTGTTGCCCAAGGTGCCATGGGATTCGGTAATAGAAATGTGGTGGATAAAGTATCTTGGCTACCCTAACCGGGGCAAAAAAAATTGAAAAGGGGGGTGCCACACGAGGACTACATAGGGGTCACCCATCCTAGTACTACTCTCGCCCAAGCACGCTTAACTTCGGAGTTCTGATGGGATCTGGTGCATTAGTGTTGTTATGATCGCACCAGCCATGTTGAGGGCACAAATCCTTTATGTGTTGACGGTTCACAGTCCAAGCCCACAGAGATGGCCAATTCAAAAGGCCTAATGGGCTTAACGACATCCCATCTGCTTCAACAACGCAGCATCCTCGTAAGACGTGATATAGACGTGTTGTAGGCACTGTATTATCCCGTGAGTTAGGTTGTCGTCCTTTTAACAGCTCAAGGCGTACGATCCGGGATGGAGAAATAGAGCAACACAAGGAAAGTGTCCCGAAACTGATGAAAACGTTCAATTTTGGGCTCCGACAACAGCCGAGCAAGCTTGATGCCCCCGTCATAGTGCTCTCGGAGGGCTTTCCAACGGTATGTTGTACGACGCGTAACTCCTTACGGGTTAAAAGTTATGGGCATCGGACCGACGGAGACCTGGTCATAATCCCCACGTCCTCGGTTTGCGGGCCCAGCCTCTACATGAAGTGAAGTTGTCTTCCCCAAGGTTCCGTGGGATTCGATAATAGAAATGTGGTGGATAAAGTATCTTGGCAACCCTAATCGGGGCAAAAAAAATTGAAAATGAGGGGTACAACACGAGGACATCCCAGGGGTTTACCCATCCTAGTACTACTCTCGCCCAAGCACGCTTAACTTCGGAGTTCTAATGGGATCCGGTGCATTAGTGCTGGTATGATCGCACCCGTCATGTTGAGGGCACAAATCCTTTATGTGTTGACGGTTCACAGTCCCAGCCCAGAGAGATGATCCATTCAAAAGGCCCAATGGGCTTAACGACAACCCAACCACTTCAACAACGCAGCATCCTCTTAAGACGTGATATTGACGCATTGTAGGCCCTGTAATATCCTGCGAGTTAGATTGTTGTCCTTTTAACAGCTCACGATGTACGATCCGGGACGAAAAAACTTAGCAAAAGAAGGAAAGTTGCCCGAAACTGATGAAAACGTTCGATTTTGGGCTCCGAAAACAGGTACTGCAAAGTAGGCTTGTTGCCCTTGTTGTGGAGCTCTCGAAGAGCTTTCCAACGAAATGTTGTTTGCCGCGTAGCTCCTTACGGATTAATAGTTATGGGCACCGGAGCGACGGAGACCTGGTCACAAGCCCCACGCCCTCGGTTTGCAGGCCTAACCTCTACGTGAAGCGATGTTGTCTTACCAAAGGTGCCGTGGGATTCGGTAATAGAAATGAGTTGGATAAAGTATCTTGGCAACCCTAACCGGGGCAAAAAAAATTGAAAATGAGGGGTACAACATGAGGACATCCCAGGGGGTCACCTATCCTAGTACTACTCTCGCCCAAGCACGCTTAACTTCAGAGTTCTAATGGGATCCGGGGGATTAGTGCCGGTATGATCGCACCCGTCATGTTAAGGGCACAAATCCTTTATGTGTTGACCATTCACAGTTCCAGCCCAGAGAGATGGCCCATTCAAAAGGCCCAATGGGCTTAATGACAACCCATCCACTTCAACAACGCAGCATCCTTATAAGACGTGATATCTACGCATTGTAGGCCTTGTAATATCCTACGAGTTAGGTTGTCGCCCTTTTAATAGCTCACGATGTACGATCCGGGATGAAAAAACCTAGCGATAGAAGGAAAATGGCCCAAAACTGATGAAAACGTTTGATTTTGGGCTCCGAAAACAGGCGCTACAAAGCAGGCTTGCTGCTCTCGTTGTGGAGCTCTCGAAGAGCTTTCCAACGGTATGATGTGTGCCGCGTAACTCCTTACGGATTAAAAGTTATGGGCACCAGAGCGACGGAGACCTGGTCATAAGCCCTACGCTCTCGGTTTGCAGGCCCAGCCTCTACGTGAAGCGAAGTTGTCTTGCCCAAGGTGCCGTGGATTTCGGTAATGGAAATGTGGTGGATAAAGTATCTTGGGTACCTTAACTGGGGCAAAAAAAATTGAAAATGGGGGTGCAACACGAGGACTACCGAGGGGGTTACCCATCCTAGTACTACTCTCGCCCAAGCATGCTTAACTTCGGAGTTCTAATGGGATCTGGTGCATTAGTGTTGTTATGATCGCACCCGTCATGTTGAGGGCACAAATCCTTTATGTGTTGATGGTTCACAGTCCCAGCCCACAGAGATGGCCCATTCAAAAGGCCCAATGGGCTTAACGACATCCCATCTGCTTCAACAACGCAGCATCCTCGTAGGACGTGATATCGACGCATTGTAGGGCACTGTATTATCCCACGAGTTAGGTTGTCGTCCTTTTAACAGCTCCTGACGTACGATCCGGGACGAAAAAACAGAGCAAAAGAAGGAAAGTGTCCTGAAATTGATGAAAACGTTCGATTTTGGGCTCCGAAAACAGCGGAGCAGGCTTGCTGCCCCCATCGTAGAGCTCTCGGAGAGCTTTTAAACGGTTTGTTGTGCGACGCGTAACTCCTTACGGATTAAAAGTTATGGGCATCAGAGCAACGGAGACCTGGTCATAATCCCCACGCCCTTGGTTTGCGGACCCAGCCTCTACATGAAGTGAAGTTGTCTTGCCCAAGGTACCGTGGGATTCGATAATAGAAATATGGTGGATAAAGTATCTTGGCAACCGTAACCGGGGCAAAAAATATTGAAAAGGAGGGGTGCAACACGAGGACATCCCAGGGGGTCACCTATCCTAGTACTACTCTCACCCAAGCACGCTTAACTTTGGAGTTCTAATGGGATCCGGGCATTAGTGCTGGTATGATCGCACCTGTCATGTTGAGGGCACAAATCCTTTATGTGATGTTGGTTCATAGTCCCAGCCTAGAGAGATAGCTCATTCAAAAGGCCCAATGGGCTTAACGACAACCCATCCACTTCAACAACGCAGCATCCTCGTAAGATACGATATCAACGCAATGTAGGCCCTGTAATATCTTGCGAGTTAGGTTGTCGTCCTTTTAACAGCTCACAATGTACGATCCGAGAAGAAAAAATTGAGTAAAAGTACGAAAGTGGCCCGAAACTGATGAAAATGTTCAATTTTGGGCTCCGAAAACTGGCACTGATAAGCAGGCTTGCTACCCCTATTGTAGAGCTCTCGGAGAGCTTTCCAACGGTATGTTGTTTGCCACGTAACTCCTTACAGATTAAAAGTTATGGGCACCGGAGCGACAGAGACCTGGTCACAAGCCCCACGCCCTCGGTTTGCAGGCCCATCCTCTACGTGAAGCGAAGTTGTCTTACCAAAGGTGCCGTGGGATTCGGTAATAGAAATGTGTTGGATAAAGTATCTTGGCAACCCTAACCGGGGCAAAAAGAAATTGAAAAAGGGGGGTGCAACACAAGGACTTCCCAGGGGGTCACCCATCCTAGTACTACTCTCGCCTAAGCACGCTTAACTTCGAGAGTTTTGATAGGATCCGGTGCATTAGTGTAATACCCCGATCCCTCTCGAGACCGGAGGTTTTATCAATCGATCTAATCACAACTCAAACCAAACCCCGGCATAATTTTCAGGGAAAAGGACGGAGTCTCCCCTGTTTCTAGGTTAAATGTAAAACCTGCGACAGCATATAAGTGGACCAACACCGTGTCCAACCATACAAACTACCTCAAGGCCATTTGAGCCTCGGTTCTCAACAATTAAACTCAGCAAGTATACATACATTGCCAATTTAAAAGCTAACCTATCTCTTTTCATTTTTGACAAGTACATTCAAACTAGACAATTAAACCATACTAAGCTACTGCATAAAATAAACTATCATGCCATTCTAATTCTTTTCCTTGGGACATTACAAACATGCATTGAAGTTAAGCTATGCTAACTGATTACATAACTAGCTTATCAATTTACCTCAACTATTTAGCTAATTTAGATTACATTTCTTTTAACAATAAATACATACAACATATGAAAGCATATATCTTTACAACTTTGACACTCAAGCCACATAGGCACGCAAGACAACTCTTCAGGCACGAACTTTCAAGAAATCACGAACTTTCCAGCTAACATGACATTTCCTGAAATATGGTGGTGAGGAGTGAGTATACACAACACGTATACTTAGTGTGGGCGAGACAAATATCGAGTTCGAGAGAAAGAAAGTCGTGCAATGCAAATAGACATAGCTAAGCAATAAAATCAATAAGAAAGCATTCAATACAAACGACAATATATTAAACATTCAAGAAAGCATTAACACAAGCATTCAAAGCTATACCACACTCTGAAGGCTATGGTTCACTCTTACGAGCAATATACCATTTCACGAGCGATACATCAATCTCGAGCTTGATGTTGACAACGATGACAATAAGCGCGCAACCACCTTATAACACCAGTTTGGAATACCCCGGGAATAACCATCAATTCTACGACCCAAATCTCCCTGGGAGGCAACCCAAGCGAGAAAAGGGATTCGCCACGGAGCTAGAGCAACCAACACTGGGAACCCGAGGCTACCCAGAGAGGCCCATCACTCACGCGCTGGACACTATGCAATGCAAGACTCGATACAAGGCGATAAACGAGCGATAGCACAACAACACAGATAGAGGAGATAACCGAGATATCAAGCATTATTCAACAATTGTTAAACATTTCAATCAATAATCAACTCTAACAAGCGTAATAAGCATTAACAAGCATTTACAATCAAACAAGCAACAAGAACAACACCAACTAACATTATCAAGGAAAAACAAGTATTCTATAGGCATTATAAGCATTCTATAGGAAATATACTATGAAAACACACAAAATCCCAAAAATGACCCCAACTTTCAAACGCTACTACTTTCAAACGAGCCACGAGTTTTGGAAATCGACTTCATCAATCCTCCTAGGTCACCATAAGGCACGTCTAAAGACCTCGAAACCCTACTTTACCCTAGAATTCATGCAAAGCCCCGATTTTTTCCTTTGCTCGTTTGAACTACAACTATACTAACCAAACACCCAACCAATGCCATAATCGTACCAAAAGTGCTTCCATGGCCTCCTGAAACAATGCCATCACGCAAAATGAGAAAATGCTAAACTCGACCTAAACGACCCCGACTTTCACCAAGGCGTTTTTCTCATTTTTTCCATTACGCAACCTAAACAAACAATGCATTTAGACATTCTAGCATACCTAGCACCTTTTCACATCAACAGAAAGCATAATAGCGCAACTTCATCGAAACGGGGGTTTACTATTCACTATTTACTATTCATTACACAATTTATATTTCAAATTCGATATTCAACCGCAAAAAATATAAAAAAAACTATAAATATATGTTCTACAATTGCTAGAGAACATTCTTTAAGCAATGAAACAAACAAAATAACAACCTACAGTTAAATCACAAAAATTAAAGTTTATGTTCAACATTTTCAAATGCGCAAATAACGATGAAACCCTCACCTTAGACGCTCCTAGATACTAGGAAAACCACGCTGGATGCCTCGGAAATCACCCCGCACAAGCTCTCGCGAAGAAATTGAAGTTTGAAGTTGAAATGTTTTTTTTTCTTTTTCCTCCATGGTTTCAGCCATGGCCTTCTTTATTTCCTGATTTAGCTCTTTTGTTTCGTATTTCATACTTAAATAAAAGATGACAAATGGTCAAAGCTTCGGTCAACCCGCTAAACCAAAACAGCTATGCGCGACCTTACGAAAATAGCCATAACTTCTTCTAGAAAACTCCAATTCACGAACAGTTTGAAGCCTCAGAAACTAGACTCATAGAGCTTTCCAACCATATATAATTTGCTACCTAACTCTTCCCCAATTGGTTCAGATTTAATTCCAAAGTTGACCCAAAATTTGACTAACTTAACATTGCATTTTTTTATTTCTAATCCCAAGTTTGCCCTTTATTAAACATTTCAAAAATTCTCACCTTGTCCTAGTTGGTCAATGTAGATGAAAAGTCAACTAGTTTGGTCAAAGAAGGTGAAAGGTCAATAAAATGCAATTTAAATGAACTTTAAATGCTATTAAATATATGCCAGGTTCGGGGTATCACATCCTTCCCCCCTTAAAACAATTGCGTCCTCGCAATTCTTCTTCCAATAGAACTCTGCATCCACTGAAATCCAACTCTGACTAATCTTCTTCAGCTGCTGAGCAAGTATATTAATCAAGATAACCAATAGGGAAGTTTAAGAAGAAATTCCAAGTAGTAATGCAGAATAAAGGCTCAAATGTAGATACCGCACAAGAATCCCGTTGACACGAATACTGAAAAAGAATAAAATTCCAACCAAAAACGCCGAGATAATACCAATAAAGACTAAATCAAAGACACTGTAGATGTCATTAATACCACACAATAACGACAAGAAGAATACCCCACGCACGAATCTCCAATAGAAGTCTAACTTTTACTGCCCGAGAATCACCAAGCAAAAAGCCAAATAAAGGCCCAATCAAAGGTTCCATCTAGAGGTCCAAAGAATTACCCCGCTAGTCATGAATTTTATAGAAGAATTCCCTGTTAAGAGTGCTGGAGAAAATACTAAGAAACCCAATCAAATATACTTCAAAAGTTCCAAAGAAGCCTTCCAAACAATAACCCCATAGGACAACCAATTAGATTCCAAGTATCGCTATCAAATGCTGAGAAGAAGGTCTAAGGAATAGCAGAGAAAATATAATGTGCCCAATAAGACAATCAAGTTGAATAACAAACATAGCTTCCTAAATGGATGAAAACTCCAAGGATAAACACCGAACTGGTGAACAATATACCGAAACCAAACTCTGAGGCCTCTTCACTGTTTGCCAAGTGAGAACTTCATACAACCTTGCTAATAAGGAAAATACCAATAGAACGCCCAATAAGAATTTCAAAGAATACCATAAGTAGTATTATACAATAAGTCTGATAGGAACTCCAAATACCAAACCTACTGAGGAACACTGAAAAAGATATCCAAAACAATGCTCCAATAAGAAAGTAGCCAAGTTTGCCCAATAAATAAATACTAAATAATTGGTCACTGAGAATTCCATAAAATACCATTGAAGAATTTCCAATCAGGAATGCCAGTATCACACCAATAAAGACCGAGACACATATGCCATAGATAATACCATACAGTAAGTCCGATTGAGATCCCAATAACCAAGTCCACCGAGAAGTGCCATCAAAAGATTCCAAAGAATACCCAAAAAGAAAACCAAAGAATGCTCTCCAAACAATAGCCAAATAGAACCTTAAAAGAAAACTACTCTTTCACAGCTGTTAAGCACAGAAGAGGACCCTAGAGATTCGCCAATAACCGAGCTCCAAAAGCAAACACCAACTTCTAAATCAAGGCTAGTTAAATGCCATTCATTTCCTGCCAATCCATACACCTTGGAAGGCCAGCTGTGAACCACTTCTTCAGGGGAGGAAGATGACTTACTTACCATTTCCATAGGACATGTATGAATGCCAATATATCACAGTTATACACATGCTTAAACTATTATGCAAGCAAGTTTACGAAACAGTTTATTCAACAAAGTCACTCAAGCACGGCAATCAAGTCAAGAACAACATAATCAATTCAAATCACGTCATAGCTAATTCAAGACATTTTAATACACACATTACAAGAAATACTTCAAGCAAATAACAATTCACGAGGTCGATTCAATTCACGAGGTCGATTCGATAGGTCAATTCACGAGGTCGATGCAAACGCTACTACTTTCAAACGAGCCATGAGCTTTGGAAACCGACTTCACCAATCCTCCTACGTTACCATAAGGCACATCTAAAGACTCCGAAACCCTACTTTACCCTAGAATTCACGCAAAAGTCCCGATTTCCCCCTTTGCTCGTTTGAACTCCAACTATACTAACCAAACACCCAACCAATGCCATAATCGCACCAAAAGTGCTTCCATGGCCTCCCGAAACAATGCCATCACGTAAAACGAGAAAATGCTAAACTCGACCTAAACGACCCCGACTTTCACCAAGGCGTTTTTCTCATTTTTTCCATTACGCAACCTAAACAAACCATGCATTTAGACATTCTAGCATACCTAGCACCTTTTCATATCAACAGAAAGCATAACAGCGCAACTTCATCGAAACGGGGCTTTACTATTCACTATTTACTATTCAATACACAATTTATATTTCAAATTCGATATTCAACAGCAAAAAATGTTACAAAGCTATAAATACACGTTCTACAATTGCTAGAGAACATTCTTTAAGCAATGAAACAGACAAAATAACAACCTACGATTAAATCACAAAAATTAAAGTTTATATTCAACATTTTCAATTGCGCAAATAACGATGAAACCCTCACCTTAGATGCTCCTAGATGCTAGGAAAACCACACTGGATGCCTCGGCAACCACCCCACACAAGCTCTAGCGAAGAAATTGAAGTTTGAAGTTGAAATATTTTTTTTTTCTTTTTCCTCCATGGTTTCAGCCATGGCCTTCTTTATTTCCTGATTTTGCTATTTTGTTTCGTATTTCATACTTAAATAAAAGATGACAAATGGTCAAAGCTTCGGTCAACCCGCTAAACCAAAACAGCTATGCGCGACCTTACGAAAAGGGCCATAACTTATTCTAGAAAACTCCAATTCACGAACGGTTTGAAGCCTCAGAAACTAGACTCATAGAGCTTTCCAAGCATATATAATTTGATACCTAACTATTCCCCAATTGGTTCATATTTAATTCCAAAGTTGACCCAAAATTTGACTAACTTAACATTGCATTTTTTTATTTCTAATCCCAAGTTTACCCTTTATTAAACATTTCAAAAATTTTCACCTTGTCCTAGTTGGTCATTGTAGATGAAAAGTCAACTAGTTTGGTCAAAGAAGGTGAAAGGTCAATAAAATGCAATTTAAATGAACTTTAAATGCTATTAAATATATGCCAGGTTCGGGGTATCACAATTAGTGCTGGTATGATCACACCCGTCATGTTGTGGACACAAATCCTTTATGTGTTGATGGTTCACAGTCCAAGCCCAGAGAGATGGCCCATTCAAAAGGCCTAATAGGCTTAACGACAACCCATCCTCTGTAACAACGCAGCATCTTCGTAAGACGTGATATCAACGCGTTGTAGGGCCCTGTAATATCTTGCAAGTTAGGTTTTCATCCTCTTAACAGCTCACGACGTACGATCTGGGATAGAAAAACAGAGCAAAAGAAGGAAAGTGGCTCAAAACTGATGAAAATGTTCAATTTTGGGCTCCGAAAATAGGCACATCAGAGCAGCCTTGCTATCGCCGTTGTAGAGCTCTTGGAGTGCTTTCCAACAGTATGTTGTGTGCCACGTAACTCCTTACGGATTAAAAGTTATCGGCACCGGAGCGACGGAGACCTGGTCCCAAGCCCCATGCCCTCGGTCTGCAGGCCCAGGCTCTACGTGAAGCGAAGTTGTGTTGCCCAAGGTGCCGTGGGATTTGGTAATAAAAATGTGTTGGATAAAGTATCTTGGCAACCCTAACCGGGGCAAAAAAAATAGAAAAGTGGGGGGTGCAACAAGAGGACTTCCCAGGGGGTCATCCATCCTAGTACTACTCTCGCCCAAGCACGCTTAACTTCAGAGTTCAGATCGGATCCAGTGCATTAGTGCTGGTATGATCGTACCCGTCATGTTGTGGGCACAAAACCTTTTTGTGTTGACCGTTCACAGTCCCAGCCCAAAGAGATGGCCCATTCTTAAGGCCCAATGGTCTTAACGACAACCCATCTACTTCAACAATGCAGCATTCTCGCAAGACATGATATCGATGCGTTGTAGGGCCCAGTATTATCTCGCGAGTTAGGTTGTCGTCCTTTTAACAGCTCACGACATACGATTCGGGATGAAAAAACAGAGCAAAAGAAGAAAAATGGCCCAAAACTAATGAAAACATTCAATTTTGGGCTCCGAAAATAGGTACAGTTGAGGAGGCTTGCTTCCCACGTCATAGAGCTCTCGGAGAGCTTTCCAACGGTATGCTGTGTACCGAGTAACTCCTTACGGATTAAAAGTTATGGGCACCGGAGCGACGAAGCCCTGGTCACAAACCCCACGCCCTCGGTTTGCGAGCCTAGCCTCTACGTGAAGCGAAGTTGTCTTGCCCAAGGTGCCGTGGTTTTCTGTAATAGAAATGTGGAGGACAAGGTATCTTGGCAACCCTAACCGGGGCAAAAAAAATTGAGAAAGGGGGGTGCAACAGGAGGACTTCCCAAGGGGTCACCCATCCTAGTACTACTCTCGACCAAGCACACTTAACTTCAGAGTTCTGATGGGATCCGTTGCATTAGTGCTGGTATGATTGCACCCGTCATGTTGTGGGCACAAATCCTTTATTTGTTGATGGTTCACAGTCCCAGCCCATAGAGATGGCCCATTCAAATGGCCCAATGGGCTTAACAACAACCCATCTGCTTCTACAACGCAGCATCCTCGTAAGACTTGATATCGATATGTTGTAAGTCCCTATAATATCCCGCAAGTTAGGTTATCATCCTTTTAACAACTCACGACGTACGATCCGGGATGAAAAAATAGAGCAAAAGAAGAAAAGTGGACCAAAACTAATGAAAACGTTTCATTTTAGGCTCCGAAAATAGGCGTAGCCAAGCAAGCTTACTGCCCCCGTCGTAGAGCTCTCGTAGAGCTTTCCAAAGGTATGATGTGCACTGCATAACTCCTTATGGATTAAAAGTTATGGGCACCTCAGCGACGGAGACCTGGTCATAAGCCCCACGCCCTCGATTTGCGGGCACAGCCTCTACGTGAAGTGAAGTTGTCTTGCACAAGGTGCCGTGGGATTCGGTAATAGAAATATGGCGGATAAAGTATCTTGGCAACCCTAAACGGGGCAAAAAAAATTGAAAAGAAGGGGTGCAACACGAGGACTTCCTAGGGGGTCACCTATCCTAGTACTACTCTCGCCCAAGCAAGCTTAACTTCGGAGTTCTGATGGGATCCGGTTCCTTAGTACTGGTATGATCACACCCGTCATGTTGTGGACACAACTCCTTTATGTGTTGACGGTTCACAGTCCCAGCCCAGAGAGATGGCCCATTCAAAAGGCCCAATGGGCTTAACGATAACTCATCCCCTTCAACAACGCAGCATCCTCGTAAAACGTGATATTTACGTGTTGTTGGGCCCTATAATATCCCGTGAGTCAGGTTGTCATCCTTTTAACAGCTCACAACGTACGATACAAGACAAAAAAAAAGAGCAAAAGAAGAAAAATGGCCTGAAACTGATGAAAATGTTTGATTTTGGGCTCTGAAAACAGGCGCAGCTGAGCAGGCTTGCTGCCCCCGTCGTAGAGCACTCGGAGAGCTTTTCAACGGTATGTTGTGTGTGAGACCCGACCCCGAATAACGTGTCATACCTCGATTTCCGTACCTTGGACCCAAAATTATATGACTGATCTTGGATTACGTGCATTGCATTGGTTTACATGCATTCACCTAGGATTGCGTGCATTAGTTTTGAAGTACGTGATTCGTGCCCCGTATTGATTTCGGTGCATGCCTCGTAGTGCGTATCCTAAACCTCGAACTGTGTGCCTACACGCTAACCAATAAAGAATCCTACAAAAAGCACTAGACACTAAAATAATCCTACACAATCCACTAACCAATATTATATTCCTAATTCAAATTCTCTACAAACTCCACTAACAATAAAATAATACTAAACTATTCCTACATTTCCCACTATCTATTATTCTATTCATAATTCAACTCATCAACAAACATTCCTATATTTTATTCTACCTAGATTCCCTAATTTTCCAACATTTCTATGACAATTCTATTACACAAATGCATAAAAGAATTAGCTCAAATACCTCCCCAAAGCCACCAAACTCGACAAAGGCTCCTTGCCCATACTAGGTAATCAAAAACCATGCTACTTGGAGACACAAATCTGATTTTTGCATGCCCAAGGCCAACATATGCGTCAACATTTGCAAAAGCTATCATTTTTTTTTCATTTCTCTCATTCTCCTCACATTTCTCTCGCTCCCTCTCATTCTTCTCTCTGAATCTTGGTTTTGTCTGAGTTCATACACTCCATAGCTCATCTCCATCATTCCATGGTTCATCAAGGCAAGCTAGAAGCTAAGAAACTCGATTAAACAAGCTAGGATGCAAGAAACACACATGCAAGCTCTTTGAACTTCCATTTCGGTTTAGGTGAGTTTCCTAGATTCCATTTATTTTCTTCTTGTTCTAACCTCATGCACCTACTAACAACTTTGTCACTAAGCTAGGAAAATTGAGAAAAAACAGGTGGTGTCTTGGCTAAGCAAGGAAAAGAACAAATCTTGTGCTTCATCAAAGTCTTGTGCATCTTCTTGTTGTTTTGCTAAGGTGAGGGCTAAAACTTCTTGAAAATCTCTCAAAAATCCACATGCATGCTCTTAAATGTATGTCTTTGCTTCTGTACTTGAGTTATATGTGTGTTCATAAGCTTTTACAACCTATACCAAAGCTAATTTTGACTCTAAGGTCCTCAAAATGGCAAATCATTAAAATGTGTCCAAATCTGGAAGTCTGGAAAAATGAAGCAGGTTTTGGCAGATGCACTGACCTTGTGGAACGAACCAGTTTTGACTTAGTAAATGATATCCCAAAAGCATGAAATTTGGTATGGTGCTATATTTTTCCGTTATGGACATTTTTGTCAGAAATGGACAAAGGCTAAATCTGACCCTAAAGACCTCAAAAATGACAATTATTGAAATGTGTGCAAATCTGGACAGTTTTGTGCACTCCCCCTGTTTTGGCTATAACTATTAATCTCAAACTCCACATGATGCAAGGTTTGTTTCTGAATTTATTTCACTTCTTAAGCTTTAATTTTAAATCTTATTCACTGGAATTGGAGATTGTTTGCTTATCTTAATGATTGTGAGAAAACAGCCTATTGCAGTGAGGGTTTCACTTGGTTATATGCTTAGAAGATTTGTTGTAACTTCTCTTGTGGTATTAATTGCTTTGGATTGTCGCATTGGGATGTTATGTAGACTGTTTTGAGTACTTGGGGATATTTGGATTAATTGATGCATGGCTTGAGATTGATTTTGAGTGGACTTGGGGCTTAATCGCACGGGTAAGCACGAAATGGAAACCCTAGCAACTAGGTAAACATGCTAAGTGTTGATCCTTTGAATATTGGGTGTAATTATATGCTTAGTAGGCTACCCGTAGTTGCCCTTATAGCCCTTAATGTGATTTTGATCATTGCATGTTGACAAATAGGCCTTTCTTGCATCCGAACCCACGTAGATTGTTGTTGCATGTTGAATAACCTTATTATTTGATTACGTTGACGTTGAAATGAGTTATATAAGTTATTTACGTGCGTTACATGGCTGCCCATTTAATGTTCATATAACTCGATATGCCTTTCAAGTGAAATTAATTGTCTATTCGTGCCTCGCTTGTTTACTTGTCAATGTGCAATCTTATGACTGTCCGGAGGCAACCTACTTTGTTGTCCTCCTAATGTGATATATTATATGTCATAAATGTGCATTTCATATAAGGTTGCAACCTATTATTCTGGCGTGGTAGCGTTCACGCACACCGGGCGGCATCGGGCTTGCCGGTGCAACTGTGACTACTATTGTCCAATTCCCTCTCTCGCCTGGAGGCTAGACTTCCTCGGAGAGTTGGGTCGTAGGATTTCGGGGTACATCCGGAGTACACCCATTTGGCATGAAAAATGGATGATTGAAGCCGGTCGCAACAACTATTACTGAAAATGAACTTGAACAGCAGGAAGTAAGTGCTATGCGGGGAAAAGTGCTACACCTAAATGTGGTGGGAGCTACCTCTTGAGCCCGTATGAGCTACCTCTAGAGTCCTGTATGTATCAAACCATATCCTTTTCACTATGTGTGTAAGTACTCTCGCTTGGTTCCTAGAGGACCTCGGGGAGGAAAGACGGGTAATTGTGTTTCTTTACTTTTATATTATGTTATATACTTACTTGTGTTATATGTCATGCTTTCAAAAGGGTTTTTCATAAGTTAATCGGAAAAGGATTTTCAAAATGTTATCTCTCGTTCCCCCCTCGCTGAGTTCATGAGGACTCACCCTCTTTTTTGTCACAGGTGCAGCAGATTTGGAACAGATACCCGACGTAAATGTGCTTGTTGATGATTCCTTGCAGTGACTACGTGCTTTTGTGCTTTGCCTGAAAGTGGTTGCTATATGGATGTTGTGTTTGATTGCAAACTATTCATTTTATTGATGTAAATGACCCCGCTGTAATTTGGGTCTAATTCTGGGATTGTACTATCTATAACTGGACGAACTTTTTATTTGGTTGTTTGCTTTCGTTTTCTTAATTAGTAGTTATCGTAGGCATTCAAACCACTAGATGAACAATCAACTAAGTTAATTCTATCTAATTTCACTTAGGTGCTCATTTGCAAACTAAAAGATAATAGGTACTTGCATGATAGGAAATTGACAAATAAACAGGACATAGTTATCATGTTAGGCTTATTAACCAAACGAGACTTTCAAGATAGACTAGTAGGCATATCAATTGATGACAAAATAGGAGTCCTTAATGGAATTGGATTAATGATTGGGATAATTGAGGCGTTTAGAAATTAGGTCAAACTAAAAGGTCTTAAATACAACTGTCATGCCGCCGATTTTCCGAAAAAACTTTTGGAGTTCTAGGCTAACGTTAAGCATTAATCATAGTGAAACAGTTAAGGACGTAAAATAACGATAATGATTAGCTCACCCCCTACTCTAGCCTCTAAAGGTCGGGTTGGGACGTGACATTGTGCGCCGCGAAACTCCTTACGAATCAAAAGTTATGGGCACCATCACGACGGAGACTTGGTCACAAGCCCCACGCCCTCGGTTTGTGGGCCCAACCTCTACGTGAAGCGAAGTTGTCTTGCCCAAGGTGCCGTGGGATTCGGTAATAGAAATGTGATGGATAAAGCATCTTGTCAAGGCTAACCGGGGCAAAAAAAATTGAAAAGGGGGGTGCAACACGGGGAATTCACAGGGGGTCACCCATCCTTGTACTACTCTCGCCTAAGTATGCTTAACTTCGGTGTTCTGATGGGATCCGGTGCATTAGTGCTGGTATGATCGCACCCGTCATGTTGTGGGCACACATCCTTTATATGTTGATTGTTCACAGTCCCAGCCCAGAGAGATGGCCCATTCAAAAGGCCCAATTGGCTTAACGACATCCCATCCGCTTCAACACCGCAGCATCCTCGCAAGAAGTGATATCGCTGCGTTGTAGGGCCCTCTAATGTCCCTCAAGTTTGGTTTTCGTCCTTTTAAAAACTCACGACGTATGATCCGGGACAGAAAAATAGAGCAAAAGAAGAAAAGTGGCCTGAAACTGATGAAAACGTTCGATTTTAGTCTCCAAAAATGCGCCCAGCCGAGCAGGCTTGCTACCACAGTCGTAAAGCTCTCGAAGAGATTTCCAACGGAAGGTTGTACGCTGCGTAACTATTTACGGATTGAAAGTTATAGACACCGGAGCGACGGAGACCTGGTCACGCCCTCGGTTTGCGGGCCTAGCCTCTACGTGAAGCGAAGTTGTCTTACCCAAGGTACCGTTGCATTCGATAATCGAAATGTGGTGGATAAAGTATCTTGGTAACCCTAACCGGGGCAAAAAAATTGAAAAGGGGGGGTGCAACACTAGGACTTCCTAGGGGGTCACCCATCCAAGTACTACTCTCGCCAAAGCACGCTTAACTTCGCAGTTCTGATGGGATCTAGTGCTGGTATGATTGCACCCGTCATGTAGTGGGCACAAATCCTTTATTTGTTGACGGTTCACAGTCCCAGCCTAGAGAGATGGCCCATTCAAAAGGCGCAATGGGCTTAACGACAACCCATCCACTTCAACAACGCAGCATTCTCGCAAGAAGTGATATTGGCGCATTGTAGGGCCCTGTAATATCTCGCGAGTTAGGTTGTTGTCCTTTTAACAGCTCACGACGAACGATTCGGGACGAAAATACAGAGCAAAAGAAGAAAAATAGCCCAAAACTAATGAAAATGTTCAATTTTGTGCTCCGAAAACTGGCGCGGCTGAACAGGCTTGCTGCCCCTGTCGTAGAGCTCTCGGAGAGCTTTCCAACGGTATGTTGTGCGTCGCGTAACTCTATACGAAATAAAAGTTATGGGCACGGGAGGGACGGAGACCTGGTCACAAGCCCTATGCCTTCTGTTTGCGGGCCTAGCCTCTAAGTGAAGTGAAGTTGTCTTGCCCCTAGTGTCGTGGGATTCGGTAATAGAAATATGGTGGATAAAGTATCTTGGAAACCCTAATCGGGGCAAAAAAAATTGAAAAGAGGGGTGCAACACGAGGACTTCCCAGAGGGTCACCCATCCTTGTACTACTCTCGCCCAAGCACGCTTAACTTCGGAGTTCTGATGGGATCCGGTGCATTAGTGCTGGTATGATCGCACCCATCATGTTGAGGGCACAAATCCTTTATGTGTTGACGGTTCACAGTCCAAGCCCAGAGAGATGGCCCATTCAAAAGGCCCAATGGGCTTAACGACAACCCATCCACTTCAACAACGCAGCATCCTCGCAAGACGTGATATCGATGAATTGTAGGGCCCCCTAATGTCCAGCGAGTTCGGTTTTTGTCCTTTTAACAGCTCACAACGTACGATCCGGGATAGAAAAACAGAGCAAAAGTAGAAAAGTGGCCTGAAACTGATGAAAACGTTCGATTTTGGGCTCTGATAACTTATGCAACTGACTGCCCCGTCATAGAGCTATCGGAGAGCTTTCCAACAGTATGTTGTCCACCACGTAACTCCTTACGGATCAAAAGTTATGGGTACTAGAGCGACGGAGACCTGGTCATTAGCCCTATGCCCTCGGTTTGCGGGCCCAGCATCTACTTGAGGCGAAGTTGTCTTGTCCAAGGTGCCGTGGGATTCGGTAATAGAAATATGATGGATAAAGTATCTTGGCAACCCTAATCGTGGCAAAAAAAATTGAAAAGTGGGATGCAACACGAGGACTTAATAGAGGGTCACCCATCCTAGTACTACTCTCGCCCAAGCACGCTTAACTTTTGAGTTCTGATGGGATCCGGCGCATTAGTGCTGGTATGATCGTACCCGTCATGTTGTGGGTGCAAATCCTTTATGTGTTGACCGTTCACAGTCCCAGCCCAGAGAGATGGCCCATTCAAAAGGCCCAATGTGCTTAATGACAACCCATCCGTTTCAACAACACAGTATTCTCGCAAGACGTGATATCGACGCATTGTAGGGCCCTGTAATATCCTGTGAGTTAGGTTGTTGTCCATTTACCAGCTCACGACGTACGATCCGGGATGAAAAAAATAGAGCAAAAGTAGAAAAGTGACCCAAAACTGATGAAAATGTTCGATTTTGGGCTCCAAAAATAGGCACAGCCTAGCAAGCTGGTTGCCGCAGTCGTAGAGCTCTCGGAGATCTTTCCAACAGTATGCTGTGCGCCGCGTAACTCCTTACGGATTAAAAGTTATGGGCACCGGAGCGACGGAGACCTGGTCACAATCCCCACGCCATCAGTTTGCGGGCCTAGCCTCTACATGAAACGAAGTTGTCTTGCGCAAGGTGCCGTGGGATTCGGTAATAGAAATTTGGAGGATAAAGTATCTACGCAACCCTAACCGGGGCAAAAAAAAATTGAAAAGGGGGGGGTGCAACACGAGGACTTCCCAAGGGGTCACCCATCCTAGTACTACTCTCGCCCAAGTACGCTTAACTTCAGAGTTCTGATAGGATCCGGTGCATCAGTGCTGGTATGATCACACCCGTCATGTTGTGGGAACAAATCCATTATGTGTTGACGGTTCACAGTCCCAGCCCAAAGAGATGGCTCATTCAATGGGCTTAACAACAACTCATCCACTTCAACAACGTAGCATCCTCGTAAAACATGATATCGACGTGTTGTAGGGCCCTTTAATGTCCCACGAGTTGGGTTGTCGTCCTTTTAAAAACTCATGACATACGATTCGGGACGGAAAAATAGAGCAAAAGAAGAAAAGTAGCCTCAAACTGATGAAAACGTTCGATTTTGGGCTACAAAAATAGGCGTAACTGAGTAGGCTTGCTGCCCCCGTCGTACAGCTCTCATAGAGCTTTCCATCGGTATGATGTGCGCCAAGTAACTCCTTACGTATCAAAAGTTATGGGCACCGGAGCGACGGAGACCTTGTCACAACCCCACGCCCTCGGTTTGCAGGCCCAGCCACTACGTGAAGCGAAGTTGTCTTGCTCAATTTGCCGTAGGATTCAGTAATAGAAATGTGGTGGATAAAGTATCTTGGCAACCCTAACCGGGGCAAAAAAAATTGAAAAATGGGGTGCAACACGAGGACTTCCCAAGGGGTTACCCATCCTAGTACGACTCTCGCCCAGGCGCCTTTAACTACGGAGTTCTGATGGGGTCCAGTGCATTAATGCTGGTATGATCACACCCGTCATGTTGGGGGCACAAATCCTTTATGTGTTGACGGTTCACAGTCCCAGCCCGGAGAGATAGCCCATTCAAAAGGCCCAATATGCTTAACGACAACCCATCTGCTTCAACAACGCAGCATCCTCGCAAGACGTGATATTGACACATTGTAGGGCCCTCTAATGTCCCGCGAGTTAGGTTGTCGTCCTTTTAAGAGCTCACAACGTACGATCCGAGGAGAAAAAATAGAGCAAATGAAGAAAAGTTGCCCGAAACTGATGAAAACATTCGATTTTGGGATCTAAAAACAGGCACAGATGTGTCGGCTTGCTGCCTGCATCGTTGAGCTCTCGGAGAGCTTTCCAACGGTATGCTGTGCACCGCGTAACTCCTTACGGATTAAAAGTCATGGGCACTGGAACGATGGAGACCTGGTCACAAGCCCCACGCCCTCGGTTTGCCGGCCCAGCCTCTACGTGAAGCGACCTTGTCTTGCCCAAGGTGCCGTGGGATTTGGTAATAGAAATATGGTGGACAAAGTATCTTGGCAACCCTAACTAGGGAAAAAAAAAATTGAAAAGGGTGGGTGCAACACGAGGACCTCCCAACGGGTCACCCATCCTTGTACTACTCTCGCCCAAGCACGCTTAACTTCGGAGTTCTAATGGGATCCGGTGCATTAGTGCTGGTATGATCGCACCCATCATGTTGTGGGCACAAATCCTTTATGTGTTGACAGTTCACAGTCCTAGCCCAAACAGATGGCCCATTCAAAAGGCCGAATGGGCTTAACGACAACCCATCCGCTTCAACAACGCAGCATCCTCACAAGGCGTGATATGGACGCGTTGTAGGGCCCGGTAATATCCTGTGAGTATGGTTGTCGTCCTTTTAACAGCTCAAGACGTACGATCTGGGATGGAAAAATAGAGAAAATGAAGAAAAGTGGCCCAAAACCGATGAAAACGTTTGATTTTCAGCTCCAAAAATAGGCGCTGCCGAGCAAGCTTACAACCCATGTCGTAGAGCTCTCGGAGAGCTTTCCAACGGTATGCTGTGCACTGTGTAACTCTTTACGGATCAAAAGTTATGGGCACCGGAGCGACAGAGACCTGGTCACAAGCCCCTCGCCCTCGGTTTGTGGGCCCAGCCTCTACGTGAAGCGAACTTGTCTTGTGCAAGGTACCGTGGGATTCGGTAATAGAAATTTGGTGGATAAAGTATCTTGGCAACCCTAACCGGGCAAAAAAAAATTGAAAAGGGGGGTGCAACACGAGGACTTCCCAAGGGGTCACCCATCCTAGTACTACTCTCGCCCAAGCACGCTTAACATCGGACTTCTGATGGGATCCGGTGCTTAGTGCTGGTATGATCACACCAGTCATGTTGAGGGCACAAATCCTTTATGTGTTGACAGTTCACAGTCCTAGCCCAGAGAAATGGCCTATTAAAAAGGCCCAATGGGCTTAACGACAACCCATCTACTTCAACGATGCAGCATTCTCGCAAGACGTGATATCGACGCAATGTAGGGCCCTCTAATGTCCAGCGAGTTAGGTTGTCATCCGTTTAACAGCTCACAACGTACTATCCAGGACGGAAAAACAGCGCAAAAGAAGAAAAGTGGCCTAAAATTGATGAAAACATTCGAGTTTGGGCTCCAAAAACAGGCGCAACCGAGCAGGCTTGTTGCCCCCGTCGTAAAACTCTTGGAGAGCTTTCCAATGGTATGTTGTGCGCCACGTAACTCCTTACGGATTAAATGTTATGGGCACCGGAGCGACGGAGACCAAGTTACAAGCCCCACGCCCTCGGTTTGCAGCCCAGCCTCTACGTGAAGTGAACTTGTCTTGCCCAGGGTGTGGTGGAATTCAGTAATAGAAATATGGTGGATAAAGTTTCTTGGCAACCCTAATTGGGGAAAAAAATTGAAAAGGGTAGATGCAACAAGAGGACTTCCTTGAGGGTCACCCATCCTAGTCCTATACTCACCCAAGCACGCTTAACTTCGGAGTTCTAATGGGAACCGGTGCATTAGTGTTGGTATGATTGCACCCATCAAGTTGATGGTGCAAAGCCCTTATGTGTTGACGGTTCACAGTTCCAGCCCAAAGAGATGGACCATTCAAAAGGCCCAATGGGCTTAACAACAACCAATCCGCTTCAACAACGCAGCATCCTCGCAAGACGTGATATCGACACGTTGTAGAGCCCTGTAATATCCCGCGAGTTAGGTTGTCGTCCTTTTAACAGCTCACGACGTACGATCCGGGACCCAGAAATAGAGCAAAAGAAGAAAAGTGGCCCGAAACTAATGAAAACGTTCGATTTTGGGCTCCAAAAATAGGCGTAGCCGCGCAGGCTTGCTGCCCCCATCATCGAGCTCTCGGAGAGCTTTCCAACGGTATGCTGTGTGCCATGTAACTCCTTACGGATCAAAAGTTATGGGCACCGGAGTAACGGAGACCTGGTCACAAGCCCTATGCCTTCGGTTTGTTGGCCCAGCCTCTGCGTGAAGGGAAGTTGTCATGCCCAAGGTGCCGTGGGATTTGGTAAAAGAAATATGGTGGATAAAGTATCTTGTCAACCCTAACCGGGGCAAAAAAAAATTGAAAAGGGGGGGTGCAACAAGAGGACTTCCCAGGGGGGCACCCATCCTAGTACTACTCTCGCCTAAGCATGCTTAACTTCGGAGTTCTAATGGGATCCGGTGCATTACTGCTGGTATGATTGCACCCGGCATGGTGTGGGCACAAATCCTTTATCTGTTGACGGTTCACAGTCCCAGACCAGAGAGATGGCCCAATCAAAAGGCCCAATGGGCTTAACGACAACCCATCTGCTTCAACAACGCAGTATCCTCGCAAGACGTGATATCGACATGTTGTAGGGCCCTTTAATATCCCACGAGTTAGGTTGTCGTCATATTAACAGCTCACGGCGTACGATCCGGGCCAAAAAAATAGAGCTAATGGAGGAAAGTGGCCCGAAACTGATAAAAATGTTTGATTTTGGACTTCAAAAACAGTTGCAGCTGCGCAGGCTTGAAACTCCCATCATAGAGCTCTCGGAGAGATTTCTTAAGGTATGTTGTGAGCCGCATAACTCCTTACGGATTGAAAGTTATGGGCATTGGAGCGATGGTGACCTGGTCACAAGCCCCACGCCCTCGGTTTGCGAGCCCAACCTCTACGTGAAGCGAAGTTGTCTTGCCCAAGGTGCTGTGGGATTTGGTAATAGAAATGTGGAGGATAAAGTATCTTGGCAACCCTAACCAGGGCAAAAAAAATTGAAAATGGGGGGTGCAACATGAGGACTTCCCAGGGGGTTACCCATCCTAGTACTATTTTCGCCCAAGCACGCTTAACTTCGGAGTTCTAATGGGATCCGGTGCATTAGTGCTGGTATGATCACACCCGTCATGTTGAGAGCACAAATTCTTTATGTGTTGTCAGTTCACAGTCCTAGCCCAGAGAGATAGCCCATTCAAAAGGCCTTATAGGCTTAACGACAACCCATCTGCTTCAACGACGCAACATTCTCGCAAGACGTGATATCGACGCAATGTAGGGCCCTCTAATGTCCAGCGAGTTAGGTTGTCATCCGTTTAACAGCTCACGACGTACTATCCAGGACGGAAAAACATAGCAAAAGAAGAAAAGTGGCCTAAAATTGATGAAAACATTCGATTTTGGGCACCAAAAACAGGCGCAACCGAGCACGTTTGCTGCCCCCGTCGTAGAGCTCTCGGAGAGCTTTCCAATGGTATGTTGTGCGCCACGTAACTCCTTACAGATTAAAAGTCATGGGCACTGGAGCGACGGAGACCTGGTCACAAGCCCCACGCCCTCGGTTTGTAGGCCCAGCCTCTACGTGAAGCGAACTTGTCTTGCCCAGGGTGCGGTGGAATTGGGTAATAGAAATATGGTGGATAAAGTATCTTGGCAACCCTAATTGGTGAAAAAATTGAAAATGGTAGATGCAACACGGGGACTTCCTAGGGGGTCACCCATCCAAGTACTATTCTCGCCCCAGCACGCTTAACTTCAGAGTTCTGAGGGGATCCGGTGTATTAGTGCTGGTATGATTGCACCCGGCATGTTGTGGGCACAATTCCTTTATGTGTTGACGGTTCACAGTCCCAGCCCATTCAAAAGGCCCAATGGGCTTAACGACAACCCATCCGCTTCAACAACGCAGTATCCTCACAAGACGTGATATCGACGCGTTGTAGGCCTTGTAATATCTCGCGAGTTAAGTTGTCGTCCTTTTAACAGCTCACGACGGACGATCCGGGACGAAAAAACAGAGCAAAAGAAGAAAAGTGCACGAAACTGATGAAAATGTTCGATTTTGGGCTCCAAAAATAGGCGTAGCCAAGCTGGCTTGCTGCCCCCATCGTGGACCTCTCAGAGAGCTTTCCAACGGTATGTTGTGTGCCACATAACTCCTTACGGATCAAAAATTATGGGCACCGGAACGACGGAGACCTTGTCACAAGCCCTAAGCCATCGGTTTGTGGGCCCATCCTCTACGTGAAGCGAAGTTCTCATGCCCAAGGTGCCGTGGGATTCGGTAAAAGAAATATGTTGGATAAAGTATCTTGTCAACCATAACCAAGGCAAAAAAAATTGAAAAGGGTGGGTGCAACAAAAGGACTTCCCAGGGGGTCATCCATCCTAGTATTACTCTCGCCTAAGCATGCTTAACTTCGGAGTTCTGATGGGATCCGGTGCATTACTGCTGGTATGATTGCACCCGTCATGTTGTGGGCACAAATCTGTTCACAGTCCCAACCTAGAGAGATGGCCCATTCAAAAGGCCCAATGGGCTTAACGAGAACCCATCTGCTTCAACAACGCAGCATCCTCACAATACGTGATATCGACTCATTGTAAGGCCCTGTAATATCCCGCGAGGTATGTTGTCGTCCTTTTAATAGCTCACGACGTACGATTTGGGACGTAAAAACAGAGGAAAAGTAGAAAAGTGGGCTAAAATTGATGAAATGTTCAATTTTGGGCTCTGAAAACAGGCGCAGCTGAGCATGCTTGCTACCCCGTTGTAGAGCTCTTGGAGAGCTCTCCAACAGCATGCTGTGCGCCGCGTTACTCCTTACGGATCAAAAATTAACTGCACTGGAGCGACGGAGACCTGGTCACAAGCCCTACGCCCTCGGTTTGCGGGCCCAGCCTCTACGTGAAATGAAGTTGTGTTACCCATGGTGCCGTGGAATTCAGTATTAGAAATGTAGAGAATAAAGTATCTTGGCAACCCTAATCGTGGCAAAAAAAATTGAAAATAGGGGTACAACACGAGGACTTCTCTTGGGGTCACCCATCTTAGTACTACTCTCGCCTAAGCACGCTTAACTTCGGAGTTCTGATGGGATCTAGTGCATTAGTGCTGGTATGATCGCACTCGTCATGTTGTGGGCACAAATCCTTTATGTGTTGACAGTTCACAATCCCAGCCCAAAGAGATGGCCTATTGAAAAGGCCCAATAGGCTTAACAACAACCCATTCGCTTCAACAACGCAACATCCTCGCAAGACGTGATATCGACGCAATGTAGGACACTGTAATATCCCGCAAGTTAGCTTGTCGTCCTTTTAACAACTCACGACGTTCAATCCAGGACAAAAAAATAGAGCGAAAGAAGAAAACTTGCCCGAAACTGATGAAAATGTTAGATTTTGGGTTCTGTAAATAGGTGTAGCAAAGCAGGCTTGCTGCCCCGGTCGTATAGCTCTCGGAGAGCTTTCCAACTGTATGTTGTACGCCACGTAACTCCTTACGAATCAAAAGTTATGGGCACCAAAGCGACGGAAACCTAGCCCCAAGCGCTACGCCCTTGGTTTGCAGTTCCAGCCTCTACGTGAAGCGCAGTTGTCTTGCCCAGGTGCCGTGGGATTCGGTAATAGAAATGTGGTCAATAAAGTATCTTGGCAACCCTAACCGGGGCAAAAAAAATTGAAAAGTGGGGTGCAACACGAGGACATCCTAGGGGGGTACCCATCCTAGTACTACTCTCGCCAAGCGCGCTTAACTTCGGAGTTCTGAAGGGATCCAGAGCACTAGTGCTGGTACGCTTGCACCCGACATGTTGAGGGCACAAATCCTTTATGTGTTTACGGTTCACCGTCCCAGCCCAAAGAGATGGCCTATTCAAAAGGCCCAATAGGCTTAACGACAACCCATCCGCTTCAACAATGAAGCATCCTCGTAAGAGTTGATATCGACTCATTGTTGGGCCCTGTAATATCCCGTGAGTTAGGTTGTCGTCCTTTTAACAGCTCATGACATACGATCCGGGACGGAAAAATAGAGCAAAAGTAGAAAAGTGGCTTGAAACTGATGAAAACGTTCGATTTTGGGCTTGGAAACAGGCACAGCCAAGCAGGCTTGCAGCCTACGTCGTAGAGCCCTCTGAGAGATTTCCAACGGTATGCTGTGCACCGCGTAACTCCTTACGGATTAAAAGTTATGGGCACCGGAGCGACGGAGACCTGGTCACAAGTCCCATGCCTACGGTTTGCGGGCCCAGCCTCTACATGAAGCGAAGTTGTCTTGCCCAAGGTGCCGTGGGATTCGGCAATAGAAATGTGGAGGATAAAGTATCTAGGCAACCCTAACCGGGCCAAAAAAAATTTAAAGGGGGGTGCAACACGAGGACTTCCTTCGGGGTTACCCATCCTAGTACTACTCTCGCCCAAGCATGTTTAACTTCGGAGTTCTGTTGGGATCCAGTGCATTAGTGATGGTATGATCGCACCCGTCATGTTGTGGGCACATATCCTTTATATGTTTACGGCTCACAGTCCCAGCCCAAATGGATGGCCCATTCAAAAGGCCCAATGGGCTTAACGACAACCTATCCGCTTCAACAACGCAGCATCCTCGCAAGACGTGATATCGACCAGTTGTAGGGCCCTCTAATGTCCCACGAGTTAGGTTATCGTCCTTTTAACAGCTCACGACGTACGATCCGGGATGAAAAAATAGAGTAAAAGAAGAAAAGTGGGTCAAAACTAATGAAAATGTTTGATTTTGGTTTCCGAATACAGGTGCAGCCATGCAGGCTTGCTGCCCCAATCGTAGAGCTCTCGGAGAGCTTTCCAACGGTATATTGTACACCGCGTAACTCTTTATGGATAAAAAATTATGGGCACCAGAGCGAAGAAGACCTGGTCACAAGACCTACGCCCTCGGTTTGCGGGCCCAGCCTCTACCTGAAGCGAAGTTGTCTTGCCCAAGGTGCCGTGGGATTCGGTAATAGAAATGTGGCAGATAAAATATCTTGGCAACCCTAACCGGGGCAAAAAAAAATGAAAATCGGGGTGCAACACGAGGACTTCCCAAGGGGGCACCCATCGTAGTACTACTCTCACCCAAGCACGCTTAACTTTAGAGTTCTGATAGGGTCTGATGCATTAGTGCTGGTATGATTGCACCCGTCATGTTGTGGGCGCATATCCTTTATGTGTTGACGGTTCGAAGTCTCAGCCCAGAGAGATGGCCCATTCAGAAGGCCCAATGGGCTTAACGAGAACCCATCCACTTGAACAACGCAGCATCCTCGTAAGGCATGATATCGACGTGTTGTAGGGCCCTGTAATATCCCTTGAGTTAGGTTTTCGTCCTTTTAACAGCTCACGAAGTTTATCCGGCACGGAAAAACAGCGTAAAAGAAGAAAATTGGCCCGAAACTAATGAAAATGTTTGATTTTGGGCTACGAAAATAGGTGCAGCCAAGCAGGCTTGCTGCCCCTATCGTAGAGCTCTCGGTGATCTTTCCAACAGTATGCTGTGCGCCACGTAACTCCTTACAGATCAAAAGTTATGGGCACCGGAGCGACGGAGACCTGGTTACTAGCCCCATGCCCTCAGTTTGCGAGCCCAGCCTCTACGTGAAGCGATGTTATCTTGCCCAGGGTGCCGTGGGATTCAATAATAGAAATGTGGTGGATTAAGCATCTTGGCAAGCCTAACCGAGGCAAAAAAAATTGAAAATGGGGGGTGGAACACGAGGACTTCCCAGCGGGTCACCTATCCTATTATTACTCTCGCCCAAGCACGCTTAACTTTGGAGTTCTGATGGGATCCGATGCATTAGTGCTGGTATGATCGCACCCGTCATGTTGAAGGCACAAATCCCTTATGTGTTGACGGTTCACAGTCCAGCCCAGAGAGATGGCCCATTCAAAAGGCGCAATGATCTTAACGACAACCCATTCGCTTCAACAACGCAGTATCCTTGCAAGATGTGATATTGACGAGTTGTAGGGCCCTCTAATGTCACACGAGTTAGGTTGTCGTCCTTTTAATAGCTCACGACGTACGATCCGGGACGGAAAAATAGAGCAAAAGAAGAAAAGTGGCATGAAATGGATGAAAATGTTTGATTTTGGTCTTCGAAAATAGGCGCAGCTGAGTAGGCTTACTGCCCACATCGTAGAGCTCTCGAAGAGCTTTCCAACGGTATGCTATGCACTGCGTAACTCCTTACGGATCAAAAGTTATGGGCACTGGAGGGACGGAGACCTGGTCACAAGCCCCACGCCCTCGGTTCTTGGTCCCAGCCCCTACGTGCAGCAAAGTTGTCTTGCCCAAGTTGCCTTGCGATTTGGTAATAGAAATGTGGAGGATAACGTATCTTGGCAACCTTAACCGGGGCAAAAAAAATTGAAAAGTTGGGGGAGGGGGGGCAACACGAGGACTTCCCATGGGGTCACCCATCCTAGTACTACTCTCGCCTAAGCACGCTTAACTTCGGAGTTATGATGGGATTCGGTGCATTAGTGCCGGTATGATTGCACCTGTCATGTTGTGGGCACATATCTTTTATGTGTTGACGGTTCAGAGTCTCAGCCTGGAGAGATGGCCCATTCAGAAGTCCCAATGGGCTTAACGACAACCCATCCACTTCAAAAACGCAGTATCGTCGCAAGACGTGATATCGATGTGTTATAAGGCCCTCTAATGTCCCGCGAGTTAGGTTGTCGTCCTTTTAACAGCTCACAATGTATGATCTCGGACAAAAAAACATAGCAAAAGAATTAAGGTGACCTGAAACTGATGAAAACGTTAGATTTTGGGCTCTGAAAATAGGCGCATCTGAGCAGGCATGTTGCCTTTATTGTAGAGCTCTCGGAGAGCTTTCCAACGGTAAGCTGTGTGTCGCGTAACTCCTTACGGATCTAAAGTTATGAGCACCGGAGCGACGGAGACCTGGTCATAAGCCCTACGTCCTCGGTTTGCAGGCCCAACCTTTACGTGAAGCAAAATTGTGTTGCCCGAGGTGCCGAGGGATTCGGCAATAGAAATGTGGTGGATAAAGTATCTTGGCAACCCTAACCGGGGCAAAAAAAAATTGAAAATGGGGGGTGCAACACGAGGACTTGCCAGGGGGTCACCCATCCTAGTACTACTCTCGCCCAAGCACGATTAACTTTAGGGTTCTTATGGGATCCGGTGCATTAGTGTCGATATGATCGTGCCCGTCATATTGTGGGCACAAATCCTTTATGTGTTGACGGTTAACAGTCGCAGCCCAGAGAGATGGCCCATTCAAAAGGCCCAATAGGCTTAACGACAACCCATCAGCTTTAACAATGCAGCATCCTCGAAACATGTGATATCGACGCGTTGTAGGGCCCTGTAATATCCCACGAGTTAGGTTGGAGTCCTTTTAACAGCTCACGACGTACGATCCGGGATGAAAAAAAAAAGCAAAAGAAGAAAAGTGTCTCGAAACTGATGAAAACGTTCGATTTTGGGCTCTGAAAATAGGTGTAGCCGAGCAGGCTTGTTACCCCCGTCGTAGAGATCTCGGAGAGCTTTCCAATGGTAAGCTGTGCGCCGCGTAACTCTTTACGAATCAAAAGTTATGGGCACCGGAGCGTCGGAGACCTGGTCACAAGCCCTACGCCCTCGGTTTGCGGGCCCAGCCTCTACGTGAAGCGATGTTTTCTTGCCCAAGGTGCCTTGGGATTTGGTAATAGAAATGTGGTGGATAAAGTATCTTGGCAACCCTAACCGGGGCAAAAATATTGAAAATGGGGGGTGCAACATGAGGACTTACCAAGGGGTCACCTATCCTAACGCTACTCTCGCCAAAGCATGCTTAACTTCGGAGTTCTGATGGGATGCGGTGCATTAGTGCTGGTATGATCGCACCCGTCATGTTGTGGGCACAAATCCATTATGTGTTGACGGTTCACAGTCCCAACCTAGAGAGATGACCTATTCAAAAGGCCCAATGGGCTTAACGACAACCCATCCGCTTCACCACCGCAGCATCATCGCAAGACGTGATATCGGTGAAGTGTATGGGCCTGTAATATCCCGCGAGTTAGGTTGTCGTCCTTTCAACAGCTCACAACGTACGGTCGGGGACAAAAAAATAGAGCAAATGAAGAAATGTGGCCCGAAGCTGATGAAAATTTTAGATTTTGGGCTTCAAAAATATGTGCAACCGAGCAGGCTTGCTACCCCCGTCGTAGAGCTCTCGGAGAGCTTTGAAACGGTATGCTGCGCGCCGCGTAACTCCTTACGGATCAAAAGTTATGGGCACCGGAGCGACGGAGACCTGGTCACAAGCCCTACATCCTCGGTTTGCGGGCCCAGCCTCTACGTGAAGTGAAGTTGTCTTTTCCAATGTGCAGTGGTATTCGGTAATAGAAATGTGGGGGATAAAGTATCTTGGCAACCCTAACTGGGGCAAAAAAAATTGAAAAAAGGGGTGCAACACGAGGACTTCCCAGCAGGTCACCCATCTTAGTACTACTCTCGCCCAAGCACGCTTAACTTCGGAGTTCTGATGGGATCCGGTGCATTAGTGCTGGTATGATCGCACCCATCATGTTGTGGGCACAAATCCTTTATGAGTTGACTGTTCACAGTCCCTGCCCAGAGAGATGGCCCATTCAAAAGGCCCAATGGGCTTAACGACAACCCATCTGCTTCAACAAAGCAGCATCCTTGCAAGACGTGATATCGACGCATTGTATGGCCCTTTAATATGTCACGAGTTAGGTTGTCATCCTTTTAACAGCTCACAACGTACGATCCGGGATGAAAAAAAAGAGCAAAAGAAGAAAAGTGACCCGAAACTGATGAAAATGTTAGAATTTGGGCTTCAAAAATAGGCGTAGCTGACAAGGCTTGTTGTCCTTGTCGTAGAGCTCTCGGTGAGCTTTCCAACTATATGTTGTGCGCCGTGTAACTCCTTACGGATCAAAAGTTATGGGCACCGGAGCGACGGAGACCTGGTCACAAGCCCTACGCCCTCGGTTTGCGGGCCTAGCCTCTACATGAAGCGAAGTTGTCCTGCCCAAGGTGCCATGGGATTCGGTAATAGAAATGTGGTGGATAAAGTATCTTGGCAACCCTAACCGGGGCAAAAAAAATTGAAAAGGGGGGTGCAACACGAGGACTTCCCAAGGGGTCACCCATCCTAGTATTACTCTGGCCCAAGCATGCTTAACTTCGGAGTTCTGATGGGATCCAGTGCATTACTACTGGTATGATCACAGCCGTCATGTTGTGGGCACAAATCCTTTATGTGTTGACGGTTCACAGTCCGAGCCTAGAGTGATGGCCTATTCAAAAGGCCCAATGGGCTTAACGACAACATATCCGCTTCAACAAAGCAGCATCCTCGCAAGATGTGATATCGACGCCTTGTAGGGCCCTTTAATATCCCACGAGTTAGGTTGTCGTCCGTTTAACAGCTCACGACGTACGATCTGGGATGAAAAAATAGAGCAAAAGAAGAAAAGTGGCTCAAAACAGATGAAAACATACAAAAATTGGGGCAGATGTGCAGGCTTGCTACCCCCGTCGTAGAGCTCTCGGAGAGCTTTCTAACGGTATGTTGTGCGCCGCATAACTTCTTACAGATTAAAAGGTATGGGCACCAGAGCGACGGAGACCTGGTCACAAGCCCTACATCCTCGGTTTGCGGGCCTAGGCTCTACGTGAAGCGAAGTTGTCTTGCCCAAGGTGCCGTGGGATTTAATAATAAAATGTGGAGGATAAAGTATAATGGCAACCCTACCCAGGGTAAAAAAAATTGAAATGGGGAGGGTGCAACACGAGGACTTCCTACGGGGTTACCTATCCTAGTACTACTCATACCCAAGCACGCTTAACTTCAGAGTTCTGATGGGATCCGGTGAAGTAGTGCTGGTATAATCGCACCAATCATGTTGTGGGCACAAATCCTTTATGTGTTGATGATTCACAGTCCCAGCCCAGAGAGATGGCCCATTCAAAAGGCCCAACGGGTTTAACGACAACCCATCCGCTTCAAAAATGCAGCATCCTCGTAAGACGTGATATCGATGCGTTGTAGGGCCCTATAATATCCTACGAGTTAGGTGGTCGTTCTTTTAACAGCTCACGATGTACGATCTGGGACAGAAAAACAGAGCAAAAGAAGAAAAGTTGCCCAAAACAGATGAAAATGTTTGATTTTGTGCTCCGAAAACAAGCGCAACCGAGCAGGCTTGCTGCCCCCGTCTTGGAGCTCGTGGAGAGCTTTCCAACGGTATGCTGTACGCCGCGTAACTCTTTACGTATTAAAAGTTATTGGCACCGGAGCGACAGGGACTTGGTCACAAGCCCCACGCCCTCGGTTTGCGGGCCCAACCTCTACATGAAGCGAAGTTGTCTTGTCCAAGGTGCCGTGGGATTCGATAATAGAAATGTGGTGCATAAAGTATCTTGGCAACCCTAATCGGGGGAAAAAACTTGAAAAGAGGGGTGCAACACGAGGACTTCCCAGTGGGTCACCCATCCTAGTACTATTCTCACCCAAGCACGCTTAACCTCGGAGTTCTAAGGGGTTCCGGTGCATTGGTGCTGGTATGATTGCACCCGTCATGTTGTGGGCACATATCCTTTAGGTATTGATGGTTCACAGTCCCAACCAAGAGAGATGGGCCATTCAAAAGGCCCAATGGGTTTAACGACAACCCATCTGCTTCAACAACGTAGCATCCTCGCAACACGTGATGTTGACGCGTTGTAGGGCACTCTAATGTCCCGCGAGTTAGGTTGTCATCCTTTTCACAGCTCACGACGTACGATCCCGGATGGATAAAATAGCAAAAGTAAAAAAATGGCCCGAAACTGATAAAAACGCTTGATTTTGTGCTCCGAAAATAGGCGCAGCTGTGCAAGCTTGCTGCCCCCGTGGTAAAGCTCTCGGAGAGCTTTCCAACGGTATGCTATGCGCCGCGTAACTCCATACGGATAAAAATTTTTGTAAACCAGAGCGAGGGAGACCTAGTCGCATGCCCCACGCCCTTGGTTTGAGGGCCCAGCCTATACGTGAAGTGAAGTTGTTTTGGCCAAGTTGCTTTGGGATTTGGTAAAAAAAATGTGGAGGAAAAAGTATCTTGGCAACCCTAACCGGGGCAAAAAAAATTGAAAAGGGGGGGGGGCAACACAAGGACTTCCCAAGGGTTCATCCATCCTACTACTTCTCTTGCCCAAGCACGCTTTACTTCTGAGTCCTGATGGGATCCGGTGCATTAGTGCTGGTATGATTGCACCCGTCAT
This sequence comes from Ehretia macrophylla, assembly GCA_037974665.1. Taxonomy (NCBI): domain Eukaryota; kingdom Viridiplantae; phylum Streptophyta; class Magnoliopsida; order Boraginales; family Ehretiaceae; genus Ehretia; species Ehretia macrophylla. The sequence continues at coordinate 79,662,039 of CM075770.1, read as the reverse complement.
GTTGTGGGCACATATCCTTTATGTGTTGACAGTTCACAGTCCCAGCCAAGAGAGATGGCCCATTCAAAAGGCCCAATGGGCTTAACGACAACCCATCCGCTTCAACAACGCAGTATCCTCGCAGGACGTGATATCAACGCGTTATAAGGCCCTATAATGTCCCGCAAGTTAGGTTGTTGTCCCTTTAACAGCTCACGACGTACGATTCGGGACGAAAAAACAGAGTAAAAGAAGAAAAGCGGTCGAAAACAGATGAAAATGTTAGATTTTGGGTTCCGAAAATAGGAGCATCCGAGCAGGCTTGCTGCGTCCGTCGTAGAGCTCTTGGAGGGCCTTCCAGCGGTGTGCTATGTGTCGCGTAACTCCTTATGGATCAAAATTTATGGGCACCGGAACGACGGAGACCTGGTCACAAGCCCTATGGCCTCGATTTACGGGCCTAGCCTCTACGTGAAGCGAAGTTGCCTTGCCCAAGGTGCCGTGGGATTTCGTAATAGAAATGTGGTGGATAAAGTATCTTGGTAATCCTAACCAGGGCAAAAAAAATTGAAAAAAGGGGGTGCAATACAAGGACTTCCAAGGGGGTCACCCATCCTAGTACTACCCTCGCCCAAGCACGCTTAACTTCGGAGTTCTGATGGGATCCGGTGCATTAGTGCTGGTATGATCGCACCTGTCATGTTGAGGGCACAAATCCTTTATGTGTTGACGGTTCACAGTCCCAGCCTAGAGAGATGGCCCATTCAAATGGCCCAATGGGCTTAACGACAACCCATCCGCTTCAACAACGCAGCATCCTCGCAAGACACAATATCGACGCGTTGTAGGGCCCTCTAATGTCCAGCGAGTAAGGTTGTCGTCATTTTAACAACTCACAACATATGATCCGGGACAGATAAACAGAGCAAAAGAAGAAAAGTGGACCAAAACTGATCAAAACGTTTGATTTTGGGTTCCGAAAATAGGCTTTATTGAGCAGGCTTGCTGCCCCCGTCGTAGAGCTCTCAGAGAGCTTTCCAACGGTATGTTGTGCACCGCGTAACTCTTTACGGATTAAAAGTTATGGGCACCGGAGCGACGGAGACCTGGTCACAAGCCCTACGCCCTTGGTTTTCGATCCCAGCCTCTACGTGAAGCGAAGTTGTCTTGCCCAAGTTGCCTTGCAATTTGGTAATAGAAATATGGAGGATAAAGTATCTTGGCAACCCTAACCGGGGCAAAAAAAATTGAAAAGGGGGGGGGCAACATGAGGACTTCCGAGGGGGTCACCCATCCTAGTACTAGTCTCGCCCAAGCACGCTTAACTTCGGAGTGCTGATGGGATCCGGTGCATTAGTGCTGGTATGATTGCACCCGTGATGTTGTGGGCACATATCCTTTATGTGTTGACGGTTCAGAGTCTCAGCCTTGAGAGATGGCCCATTCAAAAGGCCCAATGGGCTTAACGACAACCCATCCGCTTCAACAACGCAGTATCCTCGCAAGAAGTGATATCGATGCTTTGCAAGGCCCTCTAATGTTCGGCGAGTTAGGTTGTCATCTTTTTAACAGCTCACGACGTACGATCCAGGATGAAAAAACAGAGCAAAAGAAGAAAAGTGGCCTGAAACTGATGAAAACGTTAGATTTTGGCCTACGAAAATAGGCATAGCTGAGCAGGCTTGTTGCCTCCGTCGTAGAGCTCTCGGAGAACTTTCCAACGCTAAGCTATGCGCCGCGTAACTCCTTACGAATCAAAAGTTATGTGCACCGGAGCGACGGAGACCTGGTCACAAGCCCTACGCCCTCGGTTTACAGGCCCAGCCTCTACGTGAAGCGAAGTTTTCTTGCCCAATGTGCTGTAGGATTCGATAATACAACTGTTGTGGATAAAGTATCTTGGCAACCCTAACCGAGGCAAAAAAAATTGAAAATGGGGGGTACAACATGAGGGCTTACCAAGGGGTCACACATCCAAGTACTACTCTCGCCCAAGCACTCTTAACTTCGGAGTTCTGACGGGATCCGGTGCATTAGTTTCGGTATGATCGCACCCGTCATGTTGAGGGCACAAATCCTTTATGTGTTGACGGTTAACTATCCCAGCCCAGAGAGATGGCCCATTCAAAAGGCCAATTGGGCTTAACGGCAACCCATCCACTTTAACAACGTAGAATCCTCGTAAGACGTGATATCGACGCATTGTAGGGCCTTGTAATATCTCGCGAGTTAGGTTGTCATCCTTTGAACAGCTCACGACGTACGATCCGGGACGGAAAAACAGAGCAAAAGTAGAAAAGTGGCCCGAAACTGATGAAAATGTTAGATTTTGGGCTCCAAAAATAGGCGCAACCGAGCAGGCTTGCTGCCCTCGTCTTAGAACTCTCGGAGAGCTTTCCAACTGTATGCTGTGTGCCGCATAACTCCTTACGGATCAAAAGTTTTGGGCACCGGAGCAACAAGGACTTGGTCACAAGCCCTACGCCCTCGGTTTGCGGGCCCATCCTCTACGTGAAGCGAAGTTGTCTTTCCCAAGGTGCCATGGGATTTGGTAATAGAAATGTGGTGGATAAAGTATCTTGGCAACCCTAACCAGGGCAAAAAAAATTGAAAAAGGGAGGTGCAACACGAGGACTTCCCTGGGAGTCACCCATCCTAGTACTACTCTCACCCAAGCACGCTTAACTTCGGAGTTCTGATGGGATCCGGTGCATTAGTGTTGGTATGATCGCACCCATCTTGTTGTGGGAACAAATCCTTTATGTGTTGACGGTTCACAGTCCCAGCCCAGAGAGATGGCCCATTCGAAAGGCCCAATTGGCTTAACAACAACCCATCTGCTTCAACAAAGCATCATCCTCGCAAGACGTGATATCGACGCGTTGTAGGGCCCTTTAATATCCCACGAGTTAGGTTGTTGTCCTTTCAACAGCTCACGACGTACGATCCGGGATGAAAAAATAGAGCAAAAGAGGAAAAGTGGCTCGAAACTGATTAAAACCTTCGATTTTGAGCTACAAAAATAGGGGCAGCTGTACAGGGTTGCTGCCCCTGTCGTAGAGCTGTTGGAGACCTTTCCAACGGTATGCTGTGTGTCGCGTAACTCCTTACGGATTAAAAGTTATGGACACCTGAGCGATGGAGACCTTGTCACAAGCCCCACACCTTCGGTTTGCGGGCCCAGCCTCTATGTGAAGCGAAGTTGTCTTACCCATGGTGCCGTGGGATTTAATAATAGAAATGTGGTGGATAAAGTATCTTGGCAATCCTAACCTGGGTAAAAAAAATTGAAAAGGGGGGGTGCAACACGAAGACTTCCCAGGGGGTCACCCATCCTAGTACCACTCTCGCCCAAGCACGGTTAACATCAGAGTTCTGATGGGATCCGGTGCATTAGTGGTGGTAAGATTGCACCCGTCATGTTGTGGGCACAAATCATTTATGTGTTGACGGTTCATAGTCCCAACCCAGAGAAATTGCCCATTCAAAAGGCCCAATAGGCATAACGACAACCCATCGGCTTCAACAACACATCATCCTCGCAAGACGTGATATCAATGCGTTGTAGGGCCCTATAATATCCCACGAGTTAGGTCGTTGTTCTTTTAACAGCTCACGACGTACGATCTGGGACGAAAAAATAGAGTAAAAGAAGAAAAGTGGCCCGAAACTGATGAAAATGTTAGATTTTGGGCTCTGAAAATAAGTGCAGCCAAGTACGCTTGCTGCCCCCTTCGTGGAGCTCTCAGAGAGCTTTCCAACGGTATGTCGTGCGTCGCATAACTCCTGACGGATCAAAATTTATGGGCGCCGGAGCGACGCTGACCTGGTCACAAGCCCTACGCCATCGGTTTGCGGTCCCATCCTCTACGTGACGCGAACTTGTCTTGCCCAAGGTGTTGTGGGATTCGGTAATAGAAATATGGTGGATAAAGTATCTTGGCAACCCTAACCGGGGTAAAAAAAATTGCAAAAGGGGAGTGCAACACGAGGACTTCCTAGGGGTTCACCTATCCTAGTACTACTCTCGCCCAAGCACTCTTAACTTCGGAGTTCTGTTGGGATCCGGTGCATTAGTGCTGGTATGATCGCTTCCGTCATGTTGTGGGCACAAATCCTTTATGTGTTGATGGTTCACAGTCCCAGCCCAGAGAGATGACCCATTCAAAAGGCCTAATGGGCTTAACAACAACCCATCCGCTTCAACAACGCAGCATCCTTGCAAGACGTGATATCGACCCATTGTATGGCCCTGTAATATCCCGCGAGTTAGGTTGTCGTCCTTTTAACAGCTAACAACGTACGATCCTGGCCAAAAAAACAGAGCAAAAGAAGAAAAGGGGCCTAAAATTGATGAAAACATTCAATTTTGGGCTCCGAAAACAGGTGCAGCCGAGCATGCTTGCTGCCCCCGTCGTAGAGCTTTCGAAGAGCTTTCCAACAGTATGATGTACGCCACGTAACTCCTTAAGGATCAAAAGTTATGGGCACCGGAGCGACGGAGACCTGGTCACAAGCCCTACGCCCTCGGTTTGCAGGCCCAGCCTCTACGTGAAGCGAAGTTGTCTTGCCCAAGGGGCCGTGGGATTCGTTAATAGAAATATGGTGGATAAAGCATCTTGGCAAGCCTAACGGGGGCAAAAAAATTGAAAAAGGGGTGCAACACGAGGACTTCCGAGGGGGTCATCCATCCTAGTACTACTCTCGCCCTAGCACTCTTAACTTTGGAGTTCTGTTGGGATGTAGTGCATTAATGCTGGTATGATCGCACCGGTCATGTTGAGGGCACAAATCCCTTATGTGTTGACGGTTCACAGTCCCAGCCCAAAGAGATGGCCCATTCAAAAGGCCCCATGGGCTTAACGACAACTTATCCACTTCAATAACGTAGCATCCTCGCAAGACGTTATATCGACGCGTTGTAGGGCCCTATAATATCCGGCGAGTTAGGTTGTTGTCCTTTTAACAACTGACGTGTACGAGCCGGGATGAAAAAACAGAGCAAACGAACAAAAGTGGCCCGAATCTGATGAAAACCTTCGATTTTGGGCTCTAAAAACTGGAGCAGCGATGCAGGCTTGCTGCCCCCGTGGTAGAGCTCTCGGAGAGCTTTCCAACAGTATGTTGTTCGCCGCGTAAGTCCTTACGAATTAAAATGTATGGGCACTAGAGCGAAGGAGACTTCGTCACAAGCCCCACGCCCTCGGTTTGTGGGCCCAGCCTCTACGTGAAGAAAAGTTGTCTTATCCAAGGTGCCATGGGATTTGGTAATAGAAATGTGGAGGATAAAGTATCTTGGCAACCCTAACCGGGGCAAAAAAAAATGAAAATGAGGGGTGCAACACGTGAACTTCCAAGGGGGTCACCCATCCTAGTATTACTCTCGCCCAAGCACGCTAAACTTCAGAGTTCTGATGGGATCCGGTGCATTAGTGCTGATATGATTGCACCTGTCATGTTGTGGGCTCATATCCTTTATGTGTTGACGGTTCACAGTCGCAACCCAAAGAGATGGCCCATTCAAAAGGCCTAATGGGCTTAACGACAACCCATCCGCTTCCACAACCTAGCATCTTCGCAAGACGTGATATCGACGCATTGTAGGGCCTTGTAATATCTCGCGAGTTAGGTTGTCTTCTTTTTAACATATCACGACATACGATCCGGGATGAAAAAATAGAGCAAAAGAGGAAAAGTGGCCCAAAACTTATGTAGACATTTGCTTTTGGGCTTTGAAAATAGGCGCAACCGAGCAGGCTTGCTTCCCCCGTCGTAGATCTCTCTGAGAGCTTTCGAACGGTATGCTGTGCGTTGCGTAACTCCATACGGATTAAATGTTATGGGAATTGGAGTAACGGAGACCTGGTCACAAGCCCCATGCCCGCGGTTTGCGGGCCTAACCTCTACGTGAAGCAAAGTTGTCTTGCCCAAGGTGCCATCGGATTCGATAATTGAAATATGGTGGATAAAGTATCTTGGCAACTCTAACTGGGGCAAAAAAAAATTGAAAAGGGGCGGTGCAACACGAGGACTTCCCAGGGGGTCACCTATCCTAGTACTACTCTCGCCCAGGCACGCTTAATTTCGGAGTTCTGATGGGATCCGGTGCATTAGTGCTGGTATGATCACGCCCGTCATGTTGTGGGCACAAATCCTTTTTGTGTTGACGGTTCACAGTCGCAGCCCAGAGAGATGGCCCATTCAAAAGGCCCAATGGGCTTAACGACAACCCATCTGCTTCAACAATGTAGCATCCTCGCAAGACGTGATATTGACGCGTTGTGGGGTCTTCTAATTTCTCGCGAGTTAGGTTGTCGTCCTTTTAACAGCTCACGACGTATGATCCGGGACAAAAAAACAGAGCAAAAGAATAAAAGTGACCCGAAACTGATGAAAATGTTTTGATTTTGGGCTCCAAAAACAGGCGGAGCTGAGCAGGCTTGTTGCCCCCATCATAGAGCTCTCAAAGAGCTTTCCAACGGTATACTGTGCACCGCATAACTTCTTACGAATCAAAAGTTATGGGTACCGGAACGACGGAGACATAGTCACAAGCCATATGTCCTCGGTTTGCGAGCCCAACTGTACGTGAAGTGAAGTTGTCTTGTCCAAGGTGCCGTGGGATTCGATAATAGAAATGTGGTGGATAAAGTATCTTGCCAACCCTAATCGGGGGAAAAAAAATTGAAAAGGGGGGTACAACACGAGGACTTCACAAGGGGTCACCCATCCATGTATTACTCTCACCCAAGCATGCTTGACTTCGGAGTTTTGATGGGATTCGGTGCATTAGTGCTGGTATGATTGCACCAGTCATGTTGTGGGCACATATCTTTTATGTGTTAACGGTTCACAGTCCCAACCCAGAGAGATGGCCCATTCAAAAGGCCTAATGGGCTTAACGACAGCGCATCCGCTCCAACAACGCAGCACCCTCGTAGGATGTGATATCGACGCGTTGTAGGGCCTACTAATGTTCCGCGAGTTAGGTTGTCGTCCTTTTAATAGCTCACGACGTACGATCTGGGACGGAAAAAATAGAGCAAAAGAAGAAAAGTGGCCCGAAACTGATAAAAATGTTTGATTTGGGCTCCGAAAATAAGCGCAGCTTAGCAAGCTTGCTGTCGCCATCATAGAGCTCTCAGAGAGCTTTCCAACGGTATGCTGTGTGTCGCGTATCTCTTTACGGATTAAAATTTATGGGCACCGGAGGGACGGAGACCTGGTCACGAGCCCTATGCCCTCGGTTTGCGAGCCCAGCCTCTACGTGAAGCGTAGGTGTCTTGCCCAAGGTGTCGTGGGATTCGGTAATAGAAATTTGTTGGATAAAGTATCTTGGCAACCCTAACCGGGACAAAAAATTAGAAAAGGGGGGTACAACATGAGGACTTCCCAGAGGGTCACCCATCATAGTACTACTCTCACCCAAGCACGCTTAACTTCGGAGTTCTGATGGGATCCGGTGCATTAATGCATGTATGATCGCACCGGTCATGTTGTGGGCACAAATCCTTTATGTGTTGACGGTTCACAATCGCAGCCCAAAGAGATGGCCCATTCAAAAGGCCCAATGGGCTTAACGACAACTCATCCTCTTCAACAATGTAGCATCCCAGCAAGACGTGATATTGACGCGTTGTACGGCCCTGTAATATCCCGCGAGTTAAGTTGTCGTCCTTTTAACAGCTCACAACATACGATTCGGGATGAAAAAACATAGCAAAAAAAGAAAAGTGGCCCGAAAAAGATGAAACCAATAGATTTTGGGCTCCAAAAATAGGCGCACCTGACCTGGCTTGCTGCCCCCATCGTAGAGGTCTTGGAGAGCATTCCAACGCTATGTTGTGCACCGCGTAACTACTTACGGATCAAAATTATGGGCACCGGAGTAACGAAGACCTAGCCATAAGCCCTACGCCCTCGGTTTGCGGGCCCAGCCTCTACGTGAAGCGAAGTTGTCATGCCCAAGGTGCCGTGGGATTCAGTAATAGAAATGTGGTGGATAAAGTATCTTGGCAACCCTAACCAGGTGAAAAAAATTGAAAATAGAGGGTGCAACACAAGGACTTCCCAGGGGGTCAATCATCCTAGTACTACTCTCGCCCAAGCACACTTAACTTCGGAGTTCTAATGGGATACAGTGCATTAGTGCTAGTATGATCGCACCCGACATGTTGTGGGCACAAATCCTTTATGTGTGGATGGTTCACAGTCCCAGCCCAGAGAGATGGCCCATTCAAAAGGCCCAATGGGCTTCACGACAACCCATCTGCTTCAACAATGCAGCATCCTCGCAAGACGTGATATCGACATGTTGTAGGGCCCTGTAATATCCCGTGAGTTAGGTTTTCGTCCTTCTAACAGCTCACAACGTACGATCCGGGATGAAAAAACTGAGCAAAAGAAGAAAAGTGGCCCGAAAATGATGAAAATATTAGATTTTGGGCTCCGAAAATAGGAGCAGCTGACATGGCTTACTGCCCCCGTCGTAGAGCTCTTGGAGAGCTATCCAGCGGTATGCTTTGTGCCGCGTAACTCCTTACAGATCAAAAGTTATTGGCTCCAGAGCGACGAAGACCTAGTCACAAGCCCTACGCCTTCGGTTTGCGGGCCCAGCCTCTACCAGAAGTGAAGTTGTCTTGCCCACGGTGCCGTGGGATTCAATAATTGAAATGTGGTAGATAAAGTATCTTGGCAACCCTAACCGGGTGAAAAAAATTAAAAAGGGGGGGGGGGGGGTGCAACACAAGGACTTCCCAGGGGGTCACACATCCTAGTACTACTCTCGCCCAAGCACGCCTAACTTCGGAGTTCTGATGGGATCCAGTGCATTAGTGCTGGTATGATCGCACTCATCATGTTGCGGGCACAAATCCTTTATGTGTTGACGGTTCACAGTCCCAGCCCAGAGAGATGGCCCATTCAAAAGGCCCAATGGGCTTAATGACAACCCATCCGCTTCAACAATGCAGCATCCTCGCAAGACGTGATATCGACGCGTTGTAGGGCCCTGTAATATCCCGTGAGTTAGGTTGTCGTTGTTTTAACAGCTCACGATGTACGATCCGTGAAGAAAAAATAGAGCAAAAGAAGAAAAGTGGCCCGAATCTGATGAAAACGTTCGATTTTACGCTCTGAAAACACGAGCAGCTAGGCAAGCTTGCTGCCCCCGTGGTAGAGCTCTCGGAGAGCTTCTAACGGTATGCTGTGCGCTGTGTAAGTCCTTACAGATCAAAAGTTATGGGCACCGGAGCGACGGAGACCTGGTCACAAGCCCTACGCCCTCGGTTTGCGGGCCTAGCCTCCACGTGAAGCGAAGTTGTCTTACATAAGGTGCCGTGGGATTCGATAATAGAAATGTGGTGGATAAAGTATCTTGGCAACCCTAACCGGAGCAAAAAAAATTGAAAATAGGGGTACAACATGAGGACTTCCCAAGGGGTCACCCATCCAAGTACTACTCTCGCCCAACCACGCTTAACTTCAGAGATCTGATGGGATCCGGTGTATTAGTGCAGGTATGATCGCATCCGTCATGTTGAGGGCACAAATCCTTTATGTGTTAACGGTTTAAAGTCCCAGCCTAGAAAGATGGCCCATTCAAAAGGCCCAATGGGCTTAACGACAACCCATCCGCTTAAAAAACGCAGCATCCTAGCAAGACGTGATATCGACGTGTTGTAGGGCCCTCTAATGTCCCTCGAGTGAGGTTGTCATCCTTTTAACAGCTCACGACGTACGATCCAAGATGGAAAAACATAGCAAAAGAAGAAAAGTGGCCCAAAACTGATTAAAACGTTCGATTTTGGGCTCCGAAAACCGGCACAGTGAGCAAAGTTGGCTGCCCCCGTCGTAGAGCACTCGGAGAGCTTTGCAACGATATGCTATGTGCCACATAACACCTTACGGATCAAAAGTTATGGGCACCAGAGCGACGGAGACCTGGTCATAAGCCCCACACCCTCGATTTGCGGGCCCAGCCACCACGTGAAGCGAAGTTGTCTTGTGCAATGTCCCGTGTGATTCATTAATGGAAATGTGGTGGATAAAGTATCTTGGCAACCCTAACCGGAGCAAAAAAAATTGAAAAGGGGGGTGCAACACGAGGACTTCCTAGGGGGTCTCCCATCCTAGTACTACTCTCGCCTAAGCACGCTTAACTTCGGAGATCTAATGGTTTCCAGTGCATTAATGCTGATATGATCGCTCCCGTCATGTTGAGGGCACAAATCCTTTATGTGTTGATGGTTCATAGTCCCAGCCCAGAGAGATGGCCCATTCAAAAGGCCCAATGGGCTTGACGACAACCCATCCGCTTCAACAACGCAACAACCTCACAAGACATGATATCGACGCGTTGTAGGGCCCTCTAATGTCCTATGAGTAAGTATTTTATCCTTTTAACAGCTCACAACGTATGATCCGGGACTAAAAAACAGAGTAAAAGAAAAAAGTGGCCCGAAACTGATGAAAACGTTCAATTTTGGGCTCCAAAAATAGGCATAGCTGTGCAGGCCATATGTCCCCATCGTAGAGCTCTCGGAGAGCTTTGCAACGGTATGTTGTGCACCGCGTAACTCCTTACGGATCAAAAGTTATGGGCAACGGAACGACGGAGACCTGGTCACAAGCCCTAAGCCCTCGGTTTATGGGCCCATCCTCCACATGTAGCGAAGTTGTCTTGCCCAAGGTGCTGTGGGATTTGATAATAGAAATGTGGTGGATAAAGTATCTTTGCAACCCTAACCGGAGCAAAAAAAATTGAAAAGAGGGGTAAAACACAAGGACTTCCCAGGGGGTTACCCATCCTAGTACTACTCTCGCCCAAGCACACTTAACTTCGGAGATCTGATGGGATCCGGTGCATTAGTGCTGGTATGATCGCACCCGTCATGGTGAGGGCACAGATTCATTATGTGTTGATGGTTCACAGTCGCAGCCCAGAGAGATGGCCCATTCAAAAGGCCCAATGGGCTTAACGACAACCCATCCGCTTCAACAACACAGCATCCTCGCAAGACGTGATATCGACGAATTGTAGGGCCCTCTAATGTCCCGCGAGTAAGGTTGTCGTTCTTTTAACAGCTCACGACGTACGATCCGAGATGGAAAAACAGAGCAATAGAAGAAAAGTGGCTCGAAACTGATGAAAACGTTCAATTTTGGGATCCAAAAAGGGCACATCCAAGTAGGCTAGCTGCCCCTGTGGTAGAGCTCTCGGAGAGCTTTGCAACGGTATGCTGTGCGCCGCATAACTCCTTACAAATCAAAAGTTATGGGCACCAGAGCGACGAAGACCTGATCACAAGCCCTACGCCTTCAGTTTGCGGGCCCAGCCTCCACGTGAACCGAAGTAGTCTTGCCCAGGGTGCCATGGGATTTGATAATAGAAATGTGGTGGATAAAGTATCTTGGCAACCCTAACCGAAGCAAAAAAAAATTGAAAAGGGGGGTGCAACACGAGGACTTCCCAGGGCGTCACCCATCCTAGTACTACCCTCGCCCAAGCACGCTTAACTTCTGAGATCTAATGGGATCCGGTGCATTAGTGCAAGTATGATCGCAACCGTCATGTTGAGGGCACAAATCCTTTATGTGTTGATGGTTCACAGTCCCAACCCAGAGAGATGGCCCATTCAAAAGGCCCAATGGGCTTAACGACAACCCATCCGCTTCAACAACGCAACATCCTCGCATGACGTGATATCGACGCGTTGTAGGGCCCTCAAATTTCCCGCGAGTAAGGTTGTCGTGCTTTTAACAGCTCACGACGTACGATCCGAGACAAAAAACAGAGCAAAAGTAGAAAAGTGGGCCGAAACTGATGAAAACGTTCAATTTTGGGATCCAAAAAGGGCACATCAAAGTAGGCTAGCTGCCCCTGTCGTAGAGCTCTCGGAAAGCTTTGCAACGGTATGTTGTGCGCATCGTAACTCCTTACAGATCAAAAGTTATGGGCACCGAAGCGACAGAGACCTGGTCACAAGCCCTACGCCCTCGATTTGCGGACCCAGCCTCCACGTGAAGCGAAGTTGTCTTGCGCAAGGTGTCGTGGGATTCGATAATAGAAATGTGGTGGATAAAGTATCTTGGCAACCCTAACTGGAGCAAAAAAAATTGAAAAGGGGGGTGCAACACGGGGACTTCCCAGGAGGTCACCCATACTAGTACTACTCTCGCCCAATCACGCTTGACTTCGGAGATCTGATGGGATCTGGTGCATTAGTGCTGGTATAATCGCACCCGTCTTGTTGAGGGCACAAATCCTTTATGTGTTGATGGTTCACAGTCCCTGCCCAGAAAGATAGCCCATTCAAAAGGCCCAATGGGCTTAACGACAACCCAACCGCTTCAACAACGCAGCATCCTCGCAAGACGTGATATCAAAGTGTTGTAGGGCCCTCTAATGTCCTGCGAGTAAGGTTATCGTCCTTTTAACATCTCATGACGTACGATCCAAGACTGAAAAACAGAGCAAAAGAAGAAAAGTGGCCCGAAACGGATGAAAACGTTCAATTTTGGGGTACAAAAACGGGCACAGCCGAGCAAGCTAGGTGCCCTCGTCATAGAGCTCTCGGAGAGCATTGCAACGGTATGCTGTGCGCCGCGTAAGTCCTTACGAATCAAAAGTTATGGGCACCGGAGCGACGGAGACCTGGTCACAAGCCCTACGCCCTCGGTTTGCGAGCCCAGCCTCCACGTGAAGCGAAGTTGTCTTGCCCAAGGTCCCGTGGGATTCGATAATAGAAATTTGGTGGATAAAGTATCTTGGAAACCATAACCGGAGCAAAAAAAAAAATTGAAAGGGGGGGTGCAACACGAGGACTTCCTAGGAGGTCACCCATTCTAGTACTACTCTTGCCCAAGCACGCTTAACTTCGGAGATCTGATGGGATCCGGTGCATTAGTATTGGTATGATCACACCCGTCATGTTGAGGGCACAAATCCTTTAAGTGTTGATGGTTCATAGTCCCAGCCCAGAGAGATGGCCCATTCAAAAGGCCAAATGGGCTTAACGACAACCCATCCGCTTCAACAACGCAGCATCCTCACAAGACGTGATATCGACGCATTGTAGGGCCCTCAAATGTCCCGCGAGTAAGGTTGTCGTCCTTTTAACAGCACACGGCGTACGATCCGGGACAGAAAAACAGAGCAAAATAAGAAAAGTGGCTCGAACTGATGAAAACGTTCAATTTTGTGCTCCAAAAATGGGCACAGCCGAGCAGGCTAGCTACCCCCGTCGTAGAGATCTCGGAGAGCTTCACAACGGTATGTTGTGTGCCGCGTAACTCCTTGCGGATCAAAAGTAATGGGCACCGGAGCGACGGAGACTTGGTCACAAGCCTTACGCCCTCGGTTTGCGGGACCAGCCTCCATGTGAAGCGAAGTTGTCTTGCCTATGGTCCTGTGGGATTCGATAATAGAAATATGGTGGATAAAGTATTTTGGCAACCCTAACTGGAGCAAAAAAAATTGAAAAGGGGGTGAAACACGAGGACTTCCCAGGGGGACACCCATTATTGTACTACTCTCACCCAAGCACGCTTATCTTCGGAGTTCTGATGGGATCCGGTGCTTTAGTGTTGGCATGATCGTACCCATCATGTTGATGGCGCAAATACTTTATGTGTTGATGGATCACAGTCCCAGCCTAGCGAGATGGCCCATTCAAAAGGCCCAATGGGCTTAACGACAACCCATCTGCTTCAACAATACAGCATCCTCGCAATATATGATATCGACGCATTGTAGGGCCCTCTAATGTCCTGCGAGCTCGGTTCTCATACTTTTAACAGCTCACGACGTACGATCTGGGATTGAAAAACAGAGCAAAAGAAGAAAAGTGCCCCAAAACTGATGAAAACTTTCAATTTTGGGCTCCAAAAATGGCACAGCCGAGTAGCTAGCTGCCCCCGTCGTAGAGCTCTCAGAGATCTTTCCAACGGTATGCTGTGCGCCGCGTAACTCCTTACGGATCAAAAGTTATGGGCACCGGACCGACGGAGACCTGGTCAGAAGCCCTACGCCCCCGGTTTGCGGGCCCAGCCTCCACGTGAAGCGAAGTTGTCTTGCCCAAGGTGCTGTGGGATTCGATAATAGAAATATGGTGAATAAAGTATCTTGGAAACCCTAACCGGAGCAAAAGAAATTAAAAACGAGGGTGTAACACAAGGACTTCCAAGGGGTCGCCTATCCTAGAACTATTCTCGCCCAAGCACGCTTGACTTCGGAGTTCTGATGGGATCCGGTGCATTTGTGCTGGTATGATCGCATCCGTCTTGTTGAGGGCACAATTCCTTTATGTGTTAACGGTTCACAGTCCCAACCAAGAGAGATGGCCCATTCAAAAGGCCCAATGGGCTTAACGAAAACCCATCCGCTTCAACAACGCAGTATCCTCGCAAGACATGATATCGACGCATTGTATTGCCTCTAATGTCCCGCGAGTAAGGTTGTCGTCCTTTTAACAGCTCACGACGTGCGATCCGGGACGGAAAAATAGAGCAAAAGAAGACAAGTGGCCCGAAAATGATGAAAACGTTCAATTTTGGGCTCCAAAATGGGCACAGCCGTGCAGGCTTGCTACCCCCGTCGTAGAGCTCTCGGAGAGCTTTCCAATGGTATGCTGTGCATCGCATAACTCCTTACAGATTAAATGTTATGGGCACCGAAGCGACAGAGACCTGGTCATAAGCCCTACGCCCTCGGTTTACGGGCCCAACCTCTACTTGAAGCGAAGTTGTCTTGCCGAAGGTGCCGTAGGATTCGGTAATTGAAATGTAGTGGATAAAATATATTGGCAACCCTAACTGGGGCAAAAAAAATTGAAAACGGGGGTGCAACCCGAGGACTTCCCTGGGGGTCACCCATCCTAGTACTACTCTCGCCCAAGCACGCTTAACTTTGGAGTTCTAATGGGATCCGGTGCATTAGTGCTGGTATGATCGCACCCATCATGTTGAGGGCATAATTCCTTTATTTGTTAACGGTTCACAGTCCCAGCCTAGAGAGATGGCCCATTCAAAAGGCCCAATGGGCTTAACAACAACCCATCCTTTTCAACAACGCAGCATCCTCGCAAGACGTGATATCGACGCATTACAGGGCCCTCTAATGTCCCGCGAGTAAGGTTTTCATCCTTTTAACAGCTCACAACGTACGATCCAGGACCGAAAAATAGAGCAAAAGTAGAAAATTGACCCGAAACTGATGAAAACTTTTGATTTTGGGCTCCGAAAATGGGTACAGCCGAGCAGGCTTGCTGCCACCGTCATAAAGCTCTCGGAGAGCTTTCCAATGGTATGTTGTGCATCGCGTAACTTCTTACGGATTAAAGCTTATGGGCACCGGAGCGACGAAGACCTGGTCACAAGCCCTATGCCCTCGGTTTACGGGCCCAGCCTCTTCATGAAGTGAAGTTGTCTTGTCCAATGTGCCATGGGATTCGGTAATAGAAATGGGGTGGATAAAGTATCTTGGCAACCCTAACCGGGGCAAAAAAATTTGAAAAGGGGGGGTGCAACACGAGGACTTTCCAGGGGGTCACCCATCCTAGTACTACTCTCGCTCAAGCACACTTCACTTCGTAGTTATGATGGGATCCGGTGCATTAGTGCTGGTATGATCACACCCGTCATGTTGTGGGCACAAATCCTTTATGTGTTGACGGTTCACAGTCGCAGCCTAGAGAGATGGCCTATTCAAAAGGCCCAATGGGCTTAACGACAACCCATCCGCTTCAACAACGCTACATCCTATCAAGACGTGATATCAACGCGTTGTAGGGCCCTCTAATATCCCGCGAGATAGGTTGTCGTCATTTTAACAGCTCACGACGTACGATCTGGGACGGAAAAACAGAGCAAAGGAAGAAAAGTTGCCCGAAACTGATGAAATCGTTCGATTTTGGGCTCCAAAAATGGGCCCAGCCGACCAGGCTAACAACGTTCGTCATAGAGCTCTCGAAGAGCTTTCCAACGGTATGCTGTTCGCTGCGTAAGTCCTTACGGATCAAAAGTTATAGGCACCGGAGCGACGGAGACTTGGTCACAAGCCCTATGCCCTCGGTTTACTGGCCCAGCCTCTACGTGAAGCGAAGTTGTCACACCCCAACCCGGCCTATAAAGGTTAGACTAAGGTGTGATCTAAACATTCAAGTCATATCTCATACTTAATCGTTCATGAAAGTTTAACACTTAATGTTTTAGTCTAAACTCCAAAATTTCTCTGAAAAATCGGCAACATAACGGCTGTAATTGGGCTCTTTAGTTTGACCTAGTTTTCTAAACGCCTCAATTTCATTTCCAACTAAGATTACTATTTACCATCAATTGAAACGCCTACTAGTTATCTCGTTGTCTCGTTTGATTAGTAACCTAGCATGATACTATGTCTCGCTTGTTTGTTAATCCTTGTTACAAAAGTACCTGTTGATCTTAGCTTAACAATGAGTACCTGCTTAAGATTGGATAGGTTCGTTTTACTTAGTTATTACCTGATACTTCATAATCCTATGATAGATACTAGCCAGTAACGATAGCAAAACGACCATAGTAGTGTCTGTCTAAATATTACCAGTACAAGCCAAAATTAGACCCCAAATTACAACAGGGGTCTTTTACATTACAAACAACAAGCAACATAAAAGAAATAGTCTTCAAGCAGCATAGTGTGCACAAATGGCCATAATCAAGCAAAGCACATAGGACAGGCAGTCATTCCAAGGAATCATCGTTAGGCACGTTGTCTTCGGGTACTTGTTCTTGGTCTTCTTCACCTGAGATGATAAAAGAGGGTGAGTCCTTATGAACTCAGCGAGGGGGAACGAGAAATAGGTTTTGAAACTCATTTTCCGGTTCAACTTATGAAAACCCCTTTTTTTTTTTTTTTGCATGCATGAATATATCACAAGTAAGTACATAACATAATATAAAAGTAAAGGAACACAATTACCCGTCTTTCCTCCCCGAGGTCTTCTAGGAACCAAGCGAGAGTACTTATACACATAGTGAAAAGGATACGATGAGCTTTTGCTCTCGGTTCATTTCTAGTATAGTTGTTGCGTCCGACTTCAAATCATTCCCTTATCACGCCAAGTGGGTGTACTCCGGATGTACGCCAAAATATTACGACCCAACTCTCCAAGGAAGTCTAGCCCCCAAGCGAGAGAGGGAATTGGACAATGGTAGTCATGGTTGCACCGGCAAGCCTGATGCCGCCCGGTGTGCGTGAACGCTACCACGCCAGAATGAAAGGTTGCAACCTTGTATGCAATGCACATTTATGACATTTAATATATTACATTTGGAGGACAACAAAGTAGGTTGCCTTCGAGCAGTCATAAGATTGCACATTGATAAGTAAACAAGCGAGGCACGATAAGACAAGTAATTTCACTTGAAAAGCACATGGAGTTACATGAACATTAAACGGGCAGCCATGTAATGCATGTAAATCAAGTCATATAACTCACTTCGAAGTTCACGTAATCGAATAACAAGATTATTCAACATGTAATCATCGAAATCATATTTAGGGCTATAAGGGCAACTACGGGCAGCCTACTAAACACATAATCAAACACAATATCCAAAGGATCAACACTTAGCAAGTTTACCTAGTTACTAGGGTTCCAATTCGTGCTTACTCGTGCGATTAAGCCCCAAGTCATCTCGTAATTAAACTCAAGCCACGCCTTGATTAGTTCATACACCCTCAAGCATTTGAAACAGTCCACACAACATTCGAATGCCACAATCTCAAGCATTTAATACAACAAGAGAAGCTACAATAATTTTTCTAAGCATATCACTAAGTGGAACCCTCACTGCAATGGGCTGTTTTCTCACAATCATTAAGAAAAGAAAACAATCTCCAATTCCATGGAATAAGATGTCAAATTAAAGCCTAAGGAGTGAACTAAATTCAGAAACAAACCTCGTATCATTTGGAGTTTGGGTTCAATAGTTATAGCCAAAACAGTGAGATTGCACAAAACTGTCCAGATTTGCACACATTTCAATACTTGTCGTTTTTGAGGGCCTTAGGGTCAGATTTAGCCTTAGTACATTTCTGACAAAAACGTCCAGAACTGAAAAATATAGCAGCACACAAAATTTCATGCATTTTGGATGTCAGTTACTTAGTCAAAACTGGTTCGTTCTACAAGGTTAGTGAATCTGCCAAAACCTGCTTCATTTTTCCAGATTTTCCAGATTTGGCCACATTTCAATGATTTGCCATTTTGAGGACCTTAGAGTCAAAATTTGATTTGGCCTATTTCTGGGAAAAACGTTCAGAACTGGAAAAACTAGTTACCTACCAATTTTCACGCATTTTCAACATCATTTGCCTCGCCAAAATCACCTCGTACCAACAAGACAGAGAGCTGTCACATACACGATTTCATCTATCATCACATTCTAGCCAAAAATCTTGCCATGCATGTTGATAAAAGCTCATGAACACACATATATCTGAAGTACAGAAGTAAAGGTAGACATTTAAGGGCATGCATGTGGTTTTTTGAAAGATTTTGAAGAAGCTTTAGCCCCCACCTTAGAAAAACAACAAGAAGATGCACAAGACTCTTGGTGAAGCACAAAGTTGACCTTTTTCCTTGCTTAGCTGAGACACCACTCGATTTTTCTCTAGTTTCCTAGCTTAGTAACCAAGTTCTTAGTAGGTGCATATGGTTAGAACAAGAAGAAAAGAAATGGAAGCTAGCAAACTCACCTAGGCCGAAATGGAGGTTCAAAGAGCTTGTATGTGCGTTTCTTGCAACCTAGCTTGCTTAGTCGAGCTCCCTAGCTTCTTGCATGCCTTGATGAACCATGGAGTAATGAAGATAAGCTATGGAGTCTACAATATTCAGCTAGGGCCGAGTGAGAGAGAGAAGAATGAGAGAGAGAGAGAGAGAGAAGGATGAGAGGAATTGAGAGAAATGAAGGAAAAATGAAAGCTTTTGCAAAATGTTGAAGCATATGTCGGCCTTGAGCTTTGCAAATTCAGATTTTGTGTCTTCAAGAAGCATCAATTGAAGTGTTTAGCATGGGCAAGGAGCTTATGTCGAGATTGGTGGAGCTTGGTAGAGTTTTTTGAGCTATTTTTTTATTGCTTAGTTGTCATAGAATTGTCTAGGTTCAATTTGAATTATGCAAAGCAAGCACAAAGCACACAAGGTGGTCGGCCAAAGAGGTGTTCAAATCTGAATTTTTTGTCATCTTTTGAGCATTAATTAATTGTGTGTTTGGGATATGCAAACAATAAAAATAAAGAATAAGGAATGTCTAGCTTTTTGGGAGATTTTGTCTTCTAGTGGGTTGAATTAGTAATTTAATGTTAGTTAGTGGAATTTGTAGGATTAATTATTGATCTAGTGCTTTGTGGAAGATGTTTTCTTGATTAGCGTGAGGGCACGCTTTCCTAGGTTTAGGGTACGCACTACGTGGTAGGGCACGAACTACGAGACGAATGCATGTTTTCCAAGTAATTGCACGTAACCCTAAATGAATGGATGTAATTCAATGCAAGGCACACAAAATGAATCACAATTCTTAAACCTAGGTTTAAGGCACGCAAATCTAGGTTAGGGCACACGAAATGAGGTATTACACATAAATCGAGGTCGGGCCTTATAGAAGTTGTCTTGCCCAAGGTGCCGTGGGATTCGATAATGAATTTGGTAGATAAAGTATGTTGGCAACCTTAACCAGAGCAAAAAAAATTGAAAAGGGGGTGCAACACGAGGACTTACCAGGGGGTCACCCATCCTAGTACTACTTTTGCCCAAGCATGCTTAACTTCGGAGTTCTGATGGGAACCGATGCATTAGTGCAGGTATGATCGCACCCGTCATGTTGAGGGCACAATTCAAAACGTCCAATGGGCTTAACGACAACCCATCCGCTTCAACAACGCAGCATCCTCGCAAGATGTGATATCGACGTGTTGTAGGGCCCTCTAATGTCCCGCGAGTAAGGTTGTCGTCCTTTTAACACCTCACGACGTACGATCCGGGATGGAAAAACAGAGCAAAAGAAGAAAAGTGGCCCGAAACTGATGAAAACTTTCGATTTTGGGCTTCAAAAAGGGGCAATGCAAGCAAGCTATCTGCCCCTGTCGTAGAGCTCTCAGAGAGCTTTGCAACGGTATGTTGTGCGCTGCGTAAGTCCTTACGGATCAAAAGTTATGGGCACCAAAGCGACGGAGACTTGGTCAGAAGCCCTACGCCCTCGGTTTGCGGGCCCAGCCTCCACGAGAAGCTTAGTTGTGAGGCCCGGCCCTGAATAACGTGTATTACCTCGATTTCCGTGCCATAGACCAAGAATGATATGACTGACCTTGGATTACGTGCCCTGTCTTAGTTTTCGTGCATACTTCGTCATACGTACCTTAACCTAGAATTGTGTGCCCTAATCCTCGATATATATGCAATACCTAGAAAAATGTGTATGCGTCTCGTAGTTCGTGTTCTACCTCGTAGTGCGTGCCCTAGACCTAGGAAAGCGTGCTTTCACGCTAATCAAGAAAGCATCTTTTACGAAGCACTAGACTATTAAACAATCCTACAAAATCCACTAACAATACAATAATCCAAATTCCATTCACTAGAAGACAAAAAATGCACCAAACACTAAACCTTCTCCATTCTTTATTCTTTATTCTCACCCAAAACCAATGCACCTCAAATTTCACCCTTATTATAAGCTAAAATACATTAAATAGAATCTGAATTTTCAGCAAATGCAAGCCCTTGGTCGGCCATACCATGTTTTGAGAGAAAAATTTGAGCAACATAATTTATTGATGCATGCTTGAGACAAATATTCACATTGTCATACCTTTTGCTTGCATCAAAGCCACACTTTGCTAAATACTAAACCACCATCTCGGCTACATCACCATTCTCCACTAAACAATTCAAACATCACACCAAGAGAACAGAAAATTCAGAATTTTGAAGCTCATTGCCGACACACACACACAACTCACATTCAACATGATTCACAAATCATTTTATCTCACAAACTCTCTCTCCTCTCATTCTTCTCTCTCCATTTCGGTCCTTGGCTGAACTCTCATCATCCTTGTTCATCTTCATCACACCTTGGTCGAACAAGGCAAGCAAACCATCAAGAAAACCAAGCAAACAAGCTAGAGTTCGAAAATTTCTCTTGCATGTGCATTGAAGCTTCATTTTCGGCCTAGGTGAGTTACTAAGCATCCATTTCTTTTCTTCATAGTTTAACATCATGCTTGTGCTAAGAGATTGAACATTAAGCTAGGAAAAATAGAGAAAAACTAGTGAGGTTCTCGGCTAAGCAAGGGAAAGGAGAAGATTTGAGCTTCAACAAAGGGTCTTGAGCATTTTGTGGTTGATTGCTAAGGTGAGGGTTAAAAGCTTTTGAAAACTCTTTGAAATTTCACATGCATGTTCATAAATGTGTATATTTGCTTCTGTACTTGAGTTATGTGGTCGTTCATGAGCTTAAACAACCATGCATGGCAAGATCTTGGCTTGAAAATGATGCTAGGTGCAGTCGAATTCTTGTGACAGCTCTCTGACCAGTCTGTTCGATGTAAGTTTAGCTAAGCAAATGATGTTGAAAATGCTTTAAAATTGGTGGGTGACTAGTTGGACAGTTTTGAACATTTTTCCCAGAAATAGGCCGAAGCTAATTTTGACGCTAAAGTCCTCCAAATGACAAATCATTAAAATATGACCAAATCTGGAAATCTGGAAAAATGAATCAGGTTTTGGCAGATGCACTGACCTTGTGGAACGAACCATATTTGACTTAGTAAATGTTGTCCAAAACGCATGAAAATTGGTTTATTGCTAGATGTTTCAGTTCTGGACAATTTTGTCAGAAATAGACCAAAGCTAAAAATGACTCTAAGGACCTCAAACACGTCAATTTCTGAAAAGTGTACAAATCTGGACAGTTTTGTGCTACCTCACTGTTTCGGCTATAACTAATGATTCTGAACTCCAATTGATGCAAGGTTTGTTTCTATTTTAGTTAACTTCTTAAGCTTTAATTTGAAATCTTATTTACTGAATTTGGAGATTGTTTGATTATCCTATTGATTGTGAGAATACATCCTATTGCAGTAAAGGTTTTATTTAGCCATATGCTTGGAAAATTGTTGTAACCTCTCTTGTGACACTAATTGTGTGGAAATGTGGTGTTGGGATGTTATGTGGACTGTTATGAGCACTTGAGGATGTTGAATTAAATGATGCAAGACTTGAGAATGATCTTGAGTGGACTTAGGGTTTTAATCACTTGATTAAGCATGAAATGGAAACCCTAATGACTAGATAGTCTTAATAGGTGTTGATCAATTGGATATTGTGTTGGAATCATATGCTTAGTGGGCTGCCCGTAAATGTTTTATAACTTCAAAAGTGATCTTGACCATGGCATGTTGACAAATAAGCTTTTCTTGCATCCGAACCCATGTTGATATCATTGCATGTTGAATAATCTTATCACTTGAGTACGTGGACTTCGAAATGAGTTATATGGCTTGACTTGCATGTGTTACATGGCTGCCCGTTTAATTTTCATATGTCTCTATGTGTTCTACAAGTGAAATTCATGTCAAGCATGCCTCGTTCGTTTACTTGGCAATAGGTGATCTTGAAATTGCTCGGAGGCAACCTACTTTGTTGTCCTCTTAATGTGAATTGTTAAAAGATATTCAATGGTTTATATGAACATGATTACTTGGCTGCCCGTTAAAGTTTAATTTCTTTCAAATGGATATATGAAATGATTATATGTTTTTGCAATGCCTTATATGCCAATATGTCAAAATGTGATCATATACTTGCTCGGAGGCAACCTACTTTGTTGACCTCCTAATATGAAATGTTAAATGACATAAATGTGCATTGCATACGAGGTTGCAACCTTTCAGTGTGGCATGGTAGTGTTTCACGCACGCTGGGCGGCATCGGGCTTGCCGGTGTTACCGTGACTGCCATGGTCCAATTCTCTCTCTCGCTTGGCATTTCACCCTCGGAGAGTTGGGTCGTAGGATTTCGGGGTACATCCGGAGTACACCCACCTGGCGTGTTTTGGGGATGAATTAAAGTCGGCCGCAACTCCTGTTACTTGACTTGATCTGAGAGCGAAAGCTCACCGTTTCCTTTTATTTATGTGTATAAGTACTCCGGCTTGGATCCTAGAGAACCTCGGGGAGGAAAGACCGGTATTCATGTTCTGTACTTGTATTTCTGTTATATTCATGTTTGAGAAAGGGTTTTTTATAAGTTTAACCGGAAAATGAGTTTCAAAACTTATTTCTCGTTCCCCCTCGTTGAGTTCATAAAGACTCACACTCTTTTATCATTTCAGGTGAAGAAGAGTGGGTACAGGACCCCAACCTCAATGTACCTAATGATGACCCCCTGGAGTGATTGCCTGTTATTGTTGTTTTGCTTGAACGTCACTACTTGTGTATTTTGTGCTGCTTGAAGACCATTTATCTTATGTTGCTTGTTGTTGCTAATGTAAAAGACCCCCGTTGTAATTTGGGGTCTAATTTTGGTTTGTACTTATATTAAGTAGACTGACACTGGACATACTATGATCGTTTTTGCTTTTGTTATTATTAATCTATCATAGGTTATGATGCTAGTTAAGGAATAGACAAATGAACTTATCCAATCTCAACAGGTACTCGCTAATAAGCTAAGATCAACATGTATATTTTGAAACGAGGATAAATGGACAAACGAGACATAGTATCATGCTAGATTATAAATCAAACGGGACGTCGAAATAACCAATATAAAATTCAATTGATGATAAAATAGCAAACTCTAGTCGGGAATGAACTTGAATTGAAAGTTTTGAGGCTGTTAGAAAATTTAGGTCAAAACAAGAGCCCAATTACAGCCGTTATGCTGCCGGATTTCTAAAAAATTTTAGAGTCTAGAATAAAACGTTAAGTGTTAATCCTCCTAGAATGGTTAAGAATGTGAAAGGACTTGAATGTTTAGATCACACCCTAGTCTAACCTTTATAGGCAGGGTTGGGGCGTGACACCTTAGCAGAATGGTATCAGAGCTTAGTTTACTAACTAGGCATTAGTCGGGTTCAACTCTCGGACCATGGGTAGAAGCCCTAAGGTAATTATGATATCTTGTTTATATGTGTTAATGTGTGCTAATGTGCTTTGAGAATTGAATACTATGTGCCTTTGTGGACTATATGTATTATGTGTCATGCACACATCCTCAATAATGCATGCATGCTTTTATACTCCTTCCTTGATACATGTGCATGTTATATAACCATGAATGACTGTTTATACACATAGATAGTTAGGATTAGAACTTTCAGGGAAGTGAATTCATGCAGGAAGAACGAAAAGTCTCGGTTAGAGATTTCTGGCATCTTCACAGGTACTCGATGGATAGTATGTATTATTGGATATGCATATGTATAAAATGCGTAGCACGGGTATAATTGTTGAGGTAAAGTTTCTTCTTATTTTTGGAATACCTATACCTGTGATTAAGTTGTCAATTTTATAGCTATGAAGTTATTGATTCCGTTAAACCGTTCTTCTTATTATGGTTCAAGTATAAAGTTTAAAGACATACTACTTCCTTAGATATAAGGATATACTATTAAATATGTAGAGTAGTATATATTCTCATGTGTTGATAATGGAAGTTGACTTGGAGGTTTCTTTGAATCCATTTCTCACATCTTAAAATTGGCTTGATAGGCTATCTAAGAAGTTGGCAATATGCTTGTACGATCGAATCCTTACTTGATTGGAATTAAGCATTGATGAATTTGATATGGTGTATACTAGCGAGTTTCAAGTTCACTAAATGTTGAGATCATAACCTATAAATTAAAAGATGAATTCGTGGAAGTTGACGATAGTTACTTTTAAGGGTTAGATTATTGAGACATGGATAGTGTATTTGAGTGACATAACAATGGATAACCTCAAGACATGTAGGCAACTCTGGAGACTAAGTTTAACCAGGTTGATGAATCTTTAGTATAACAAGATATAAGGATGCTAGAATTGAGGAATCCACGGAACTAGAACTCGTGTTTTGAGACTGCACCTAAAATGTTAGGACGAATACAAGTGTAAAGTATTAAATTATGTGTTAGATGACTAACGTTGCTAAGGTCCTAGGTTGGATGTCGGTGATATTTAGAATCATGGTATTAATTTGGTGCCTCTCGGATTTAGTTGTGATTATGTAAGTAAGTCATTCTATGCACTCGTTGTTTGGATACCCTAGAGGATGTTGGAAAGCATATATCCTTAAGTAAGACCGATGGACCTATTATATAAACCATGGAAATGAGATTAAAGCATCTGATTGCAAAGTGGAGTCGTTAGGATATGATTAGTAATCCTAAATAGCTAATAGTGAGTATGCATGATGATTCATGTCAAACCCTAGGACCTAAGGTTGACGAGTCTCGATGCTCTTAGCCTAGCTGAACATGTAAATGGGAAGAGTAAGATTTCATAAAGTTAAGATAGAGATGAATCAGAGTCATGATGACCCAAGAGACTATTGTTAGACAAATGTATTATGTGCACCGTTTCACTTCTAGAAACTAGCAGTTGGAGACTTCGAATTGTGGTCGTCGAATAAGAGGGGTGAATTTTGTAGTGATAGTTAAATAAGTAATTGATTACTTTTGAAGTTCTAATAGGTTATGTTGAAGGACGCCTCGTGGTCATAATTCTAATGTTGATACAGCCTTGAAGTTATTTCGTGTAACAAGCTATTTGAATTAGTATGATAAGTATCTTATGAGTTAGATCATTTCGGCACCCATTTATAATCCTAAGATTGTTGTTGTACGGCCGGTAACCTAGTGGAGCATTGATATTCTTATATGGCTATAGCCCTAACTTAGTAACACTAATGTTGAGAGTATATTAGCGAGTATTAAGTGTTCGAAGGAATGACTAGGTCGCTAAGTGAGTAGGACCATTGTCTTCTTGAGTATTACGTAACCTTGGATTGAGGTGAGTGAAATTTATTTGAGGTTGAAACTATTTGTCGTAGGAGTTTTGTATAAAATTAAAAGAAATTCTAAAGCCTCGTGACTTGAAGATAGAGATCTGAATAAGGAAATAAATTGTGGATTGCAAATTGATGAAATTTAATTATAAGAGTTGAACTAGTTCAACATGATTAGTTACCCATGCAATTTTGGTGGCAATTTGTTCGTGGTACTTAATAGACCTTAGAGTTTGAGTTTAACAAATCTCAACGGTCTTTCTCCTTGATTATGAGCGTGAAAGTTAACAAAGCTGGTAAAGAATGTTAGTGAATAGGAGCCTATAACCGGGAGACTAGTCATTAGAAGAGTTTCTAATCTAATACCTACGAGATAAGGACTATGATACTATCAATAGATGATGACTTGAGATGGATCAATTTGTTTGGTGAGTTCTTTTTAAAGATAGGGTCATATTGTGGAAATGATCCATGACTTGTTGATGTCCTATGTGTTAACAATTTTGGAAGCTAGTTGATAGGATATGTAAATTGGATATAGACCTATCATCTTGAAATTAGCGTATGTCACCCTAGGATTATGGAATTATTGTGATATTGCTTTTGAGGTATGAATGCGAGATTGATACAACATGAGTCATGATTTTGGAGTTATAGTTATATAGTCTGAATACCGATGCACCCATGATGACTATGTATGGAGATTCTAACCTTAGTTAATAAACTTGACCTTAAGATCAAATGGAAAATAGAGTCGTTCAAAGGAAAGAACTATAAATGTAGAGGTCACACCGAACTAAATGATTGGAGAAACATAGGAAGTGAATTGGTTGTGATAAGAGATCACTAAACACGGGACGAACCGGAGTAGGATGAATAACAAGGATCAGAATCCGTTTAAATGACCTCAATAGGAAAGAATGAATTTCAGGACGAAATTCTTTTAAGGAGGGGAGGATGTGAGGCCCGACCCTGAATAACGTGTATTACCTCGATTTGCGTGCCATAGACCAAGAATGATATGACTGACCTTGGATTACGTGCCCTGTCTTAGTTTTCGTGCATACTTCGTCATACGTACCTTAACCTAGAATTGTGTGCCCTAATCCTCAATATACATGCAATACCTAGAAAAATGTGTGTTTGTCTCATAGTTCGTGTCCTACCTCGTAGTGCGTGCCCTAAACCTAGGAAAGCGTGCTTTCACGCTAATCAAGAAAGCATCTTTCACGAAGTACTAGACTATTAAACAATCCTACAAAATCCATTAACAATATAATAATCCAAATTCCATTCACTAGAAGACAAAAAATGCACCAAACACTAGACCTTCTTCATTCTTTATTCTTTATTCTCACCCAAAACCAATGCACCTCAAATTTCACCCTTATTATAAGCTAAAATACATTAAATAGAATCTGAATTTTCAGCAAATGCCAGCCCTTGGTCGGCCATACCATGTTTTGAGAGAAAAATTTGAGCAACATAATTTATTCATGCATGCTTGAGACAAATATTCACATTGTCATACCTTTTGCTTGCATCAAAGCCACACTTTGCTAAATACTAAACCACCATCTCGGCTACATCACCATTCTCCACTAAAAAATTCAAACATCACACCAAGACAACAGAAAATTCAGAATTTTGAAGCTCATAGCCGACACACACACACAACTCACATTCAACAAGCTTCACAAATCATTTTATCTCACAAACTCTCTCTCCTCTCATTCTTCTCTCTCCATTTCGGTCCTTGGCTGAACTCTCATCATCCTTGTTCATCTTCATCACACCTTGGTCGAACAAGGCAAGCAAACCATCAAGAAAACCAAGCAAACAAGCTAGAGTTCGAAAATTTCTCTTGCATGTGCATTGAAGCTTCATTTTCGGCCTAGGTGAGTTACTAAGCATCCATTTCTTTTCTTCATAGTTTAACATCATGCTTGTGCTAAGAGATTGAACATTAAGCTAGGAAAAATAGCGAAAAACTAGTGAGGTTCTTGGCTAAGGAAGGGAAAGGAGAAGATTTGAGCTTCAACAAAGGGTCTTGAGCATTTTGTGGTTGATTGCTAAGGTGAGGGTTAAAAGCTTTTGAAAACTCTTTGAAATTTCACATGCATGTTCATAAATGTGTATATTTGCTTCTGTACTTGAGTTATGTGGTCGTTCATGAGCTTAAACAACCATGCATGGCAAGATCTTGGCTTGAAAATGATGCTAGGTGAAGTCGAATTCTTGTGACAGCTCTCTGACCAGTCTGTTCGAGGTAAGTTTAGCTAAGCAAATGATGTTTAAAATCCTTTAAAATTGGTGGGTGACTATTTTGGACAGTTTTGAACATTTTTCCCAGAAATAGGCCGAAGCTAATTTTGAATCTAAAGTCCTCCAAATGGCAAATCATTAAAATATGACCAAATCTGGAAATCTGGAAAAATGAATCAGGTTTTGGCAGATGCACTGACCTTGTGGAACGAACCATATTTGACTTAGTAAATGTTGTCCAAAACGCATGAAAGTTGGTTTATTGCTAGATGTTTCAGTTCTGGAAAATTTTGTCAGAAATGGACCAAAGCTAAAAATGACTCTATGGACCTCAAAAACGTCAATTTCTGAAAAGTGTACAAATCTGGACAGTTTTGTGCTACCTCACTGTTTCGGCTATAACTAATGATTCTGAACTCCAATTGATGCAAGGTTTGTTTCTGATTTTAGTTAACTTCTTAAGCTTTAATTTGAAATCTTATTTACTGAATTTTGATATTGTTTGATTATCCTATTTATTGTGAGAAAACAGCCTATTGCAGTAAAGGTTTTATTTAGCCATATGCTTGGAAAATTGTTGTAGTCTCTCTTGTGACACTAATTGTGTGGAAATGTGGTGTTGGGATGTTATGTGGACTGTTATGAGCACTTGAGGATGTTGAATTAAATGATGCAAGACTTGAGAATGATCTTGAGTGGACTTAGGGTTTTAATCACTTGATTAAGCATGAAATGGAAACCCTAATGACTAGATAGTCTTAATAGGTGTTGATCAATTGGATATTGTGTTGGAATCATATGCTTAGTGGGCTGCCCGTAAATGTTTTATAACTTCAAAAAGTGATCTTGACCATGGCATGTTGACAAATAAGCTTTTCTTGCATCCAAACCCATGTTGATATCATTGCATGTTGAATAATCTTATCACTTGATTACGTGGACTTCGAAATGAGTTATATGGCTTGACTTGCATGTGTTACATGGCTGCCCGTTTAATGTTCATATGACTCTATGTGTTCTACAAGTGAAATTTCATGTCAAGCATGCCTCGTTCGTTTACTTGGCAATATGTGATCTTGAAATTGCTCGGAGGCAACCTACTTTGTTGTCCTCTTAATGTGAATTGTTAAAAGATATTCAATGGTTTATTTGAACATGATTACTTGGCTGCCCGTTAAAGTTTAATTTCTTTCAAATGGATATATGAAATGATTATATGTTCTTGCAATGCCTTATATGCCAATATGTCAAAATGTGATCATATACTTGCTCGGAGGCAACCTACTTTGTTGACCTCCTAATATGAAAAGTTAAATGACATAAATGTGCATTGCATACGAGGTTGCAACCTTTCAGTGTGGCATGGTAGTGTTTCACGCAGGCCGGGCGGCATCGGGCTTGCCGGTGTTACCGTGACTGCCATGGTCCAATTCCCTCTCTCGCTTGGCATTTCACCCTCGGAGAGTTGGGTCGTAGGATTTCGGGGTACATCCGGAGTACACCCACCTGGCGTGTTTTGGGGATGAATTAAAGTCGGCCGCAACTCCTGTTACTTGACTTGATCTGAGAGCGAAAGCTCACCGTCTCCTTTTATTTATGTGTATAAGTATTCCCGCTTGGATCCTAGAGAACCTCGGGGAGGAAAGACCGGTATTCATGTTCTGTACTTGTATTTCTGTTATATTCATGTTTGAGGAAGGGGTTTTT
Organism: Ehretia macrophylla; assembly: GCA_037974665.1. Taxonomy (NCBI): domain Eukaryota; kingdom Viridiplantae; phylum Streptophyta; class Magnoliopsida; order Boraginales; family Ehretiaceae; genus Ehretia; species Ehretia macrophylla. Next base: position 79,632,058 of record CM075770.1, on the reverse strand, counting down.
ATAAGTTTAACCGGAAAATGAGTTTCAAAACTTATTTCTCGTTCCCCCTCGCTGAGTTCATAAGGACTCACCCGCTTTTATCATTTCAGGTGAAGAAGAATAGGTACAGGAACCCAATCTCAATGTACCTAATGATGAACCCCTGGAGTGATTGTCTGTTATTGTTGTTTTGCTTGAACGTGACTACTTGTGTATTTTGTGCTGCTTGAAGACCATTTATCTTATGTTGCTTGTTGTTGATAATGTAAAAGACCCCCGTTATAATTTGGGGTCTAATTTTGGTTTGTACTTATATTAAGTAGACTGATACTAGACATACTATGATCGTTTTTTCTTTTGTTATTATTAGTCTATCATAGGTTATGATGTTAGTTAAGGAATAGGCAAATGAACTTATCCAATCTCAACAGGTACTCGCTAATAAGCTAAGATCAACATGTATATTTTGAAACGAGGATAAATGGACAAACGAGACATAGTATCATGCTAGGTTATAAATCAAACGGGACGTCGAAATAACCAATAGGCAATTCAATTGATGATAAAATAGCAAACTCTAGTCAGGAATGAACTTGAATTGAAAGCTTTGAGGCTGTTAGAAAATTTAGGTCAAAACAAGAGCCCAATTAAAGCCGTTATGCTGCCGGATTTCTAGAAAATTTTGGAGTCTAGAATAAAACGTTAAGTGTTAAACCTCCTAGAATGGTTAAAAATGTGAAAGGACTTGAATGTTTAGATCACACCCTAGTCTAACCTTTATAGGCCGGGTTGGGGCGTGACATTAGTTGTCTTGCCCAAGGTGCCGTGGGATTCGATAATAGAAATATGGTGGATAAAGTATCATGGCAACCATAACCGGTGCAAAAAAAATTGAAAATGGGGGTACAACACGAGGACTTCCCAGGGGGTCACCCATCCTAGTACTACTCCCAAGCACGCTTAACTTCGGAGATCTGATGGGATCCGGTGCATTCGTGCTGGTATGATCGCACCCATCATGTTAAGGGCACAAATCCTTTATGTGTTGATGGTTCACAGTCCCAGCCCAGAGAGATGGCCCATTCAAAAGGCCCAATGGGCATTACGACAACCCATCTGCTTCAACAACGCAGCATTCTCGTAAGACGTGATATGGACGCATTGTAGGGCCCTCTAATGTCCCGCGAGTATGGTTGTCGTCCTTTTAACAGCTCACGACGTACGATCCGGGATGGAAAAACAGAGCAAAAGAAGAAAAGTGGCCTGAAACTGATGAAAACGTTCAATTTTGGGCTCCAAAAATTGGCACAGCCCAGCAGGCTTGTTACCCCCGTCGTAGAGCTCTTAGAGAGCTTTCCAATGGTATGCTGTGCGTCACGTAACTCCTTACGGATCAAAAGTTATGGGCACCGGAGCGACGGAGACTTGGTCACAAGCCCTACACCCCCCGGCCCATCCTCCACATGAAGCGAAGTTGTCTTGACCAACGTGCCACCGGATTCGATAATAGAAATGTGGTGGATAAAGTATCTTGGCAACCCTAACCGGAGCAAAAAAAATTAAAAAGGGGGGTGCAACACGAGGACTTCCTAGGGGGTCACCCATCCTAGTACTACTTTCGCCCAAGCACGCTTAACTTCGGGGTTCTGATGGGATCCGGTGCATTAGTGCTGGTATGATCGCACCCGTCATGTTGAGGGCACAAATCCTTTATGTGTTCATGGTTCACAGTCCTAGCTCAGAGAGATGGCCCATTCAAAAGGCCCAATGGGCTTAATGACAATCCATCCGCTTCAACAACGCAGTATCCTCGCAATACGTGATATCGACCCATTGTAGGGCCCTTTAATGTCCCGCGAGTAAAGTTATCATCCTTTTACCAGCTCCCGACGTACGATCTGAGATGGAAAAACAGAGCAAAAGATGAAAAGTGGCCCAAAACTGATGAAAACGTTCAATTTTGGGCTCCAAAAAACAGGCACAGCCGAGCAGGCTTGCTGCCCCTGTTGTAGAGCTCTCGGAGAGCTTTCTAATGGTATGTTGTGCATCACGTAAGTCCTTACTGATGAAAGGTTATGGGCACCAGAGCGACGGAGACCTGGTCACAAGCCCTACGCCCTCGGTTTGCGGGCCCAGCCTCTACGTGAAGCGAAGTAGTCTTGCCCTAGGAGCCATGGGATTCGGTAATAGAAATGTGGTGGATAAAGTATCTTGGCAACCCTAACCGGGGCAAAAAAAAATGAAAAGGGGGGGGGGTGCAACACGATGACTTCCCAGGGGGTCACCCATCCTAGTACTACTCTCGCCCAAGCACGCTTAACTTCGGAGTTCTAATGAGATCCGGTGCATTAGTGCTGGTATGATCGCACCAGTCATGTTGTGGGCACAAATCCTTTATGTGTTGACGGTTCACAGTCGCAGCGGATAGAGATGGCCCATTCAAAAGGCCCAATGGGCTTAACGACAACCAATCCGCTTCAACAACGCAGCATCCTAGCCAGACGTGATATCAACGCGTTATAGGGCCCTCTAATGTCCCGCGAGTTAGGTTATCGTCCTTTTAGAAGCTCACGACGTACGATCCGGGACGAAAAAATAGAGCAAAAGAAGAAAAGTGGCCCGAAACTGATGAATATGTTCGATTTTGGGTTCTAAAAATGGACGCAGCCGAGTAGGTTAGCTGCCTTCGTCGTAGAGATCTCGGAGAGCTTTCCAACAGTATACTGCGCGCCGCGTAAGTCCTTACGGATCAAAAGTTATGGGCACCGGAGCGATGGAGAGTTGGTCATAAGCCCTACGCCCTCGGTTTGCGGGCCCAGCCTCTATGTGAAGCGAAATTGTCTTGCCCAAGGTGCCATTGGGTTCAGTAATAGAAATTTGGTAGATAAAGTATCTTGGCAACCCTAACCAGGGCAAAAAAAATTGAAAAGGGGGGTGCAACGCGATGACTTCTCAAGGGGTCACCCATCCTAGTACTACTCTCGCCCAAGCACGCTTAACTTCGGAGTTCTGATGGGATCCGGTGCATTACTCCTGGTATGATCGCAGCCGTCATGTTGAGGGCAGAATTCTTTTATGTGTTAACGGTTCACAGTCTCAGCCTAGAGAGATGGCCCATTCAAAAGACCCAATGGGCTTAACGACAACCCATCCGCTTCAACAACGCAGCATCTTCGCAAGACGTGTTATCGCCGCATTGTAGGACCCTCTAATGTCCCACGAGTAAGGTTGTCGTCCTTTTAACAACTCACGACGTACGATCCGGGATGGAAAAATAGAGCAAAAGAAGAAAGGTGGCCCGAAACTGATGAAAACGTTCAATTTTGGGCTCCAAAAACAGGCACAGCTGTGCAGGCTTGCAGCCCCCGTCGTAGAGCCCTCAAATAGCTTTCCAGTGGTATGATGTGCGTCGCATAACTCCTTACGGATTAAAGGTTATGGGCACCGAAGCAACTTAGACCTGGTCACAAGCCCTACGCCCTCGGCTTGCGGGCCTAGCCTCTACGTGAAGCGAAGTTGTATTGCCCAAGGTTACGTGGCATTCGGTAATAGAAATTTGGTGGATAAAGTATCTTGGCAACCCTAACCAGGGCAAAAATAATCAAAAAGGAGGTTGCAACACGAGGACTTCCCAGGGGGTCACCCATCCTAGTACTACTTTCTCCCAAGCACGCTTAACTTCGGAGTTTTGATGGGATCCGGTGCATTAGTGCTGGTATGATCGCACCCGTCTTGTTGTGGGCACAAATCCTTTATGTGTTGACGGTTCACAGTCGCAGCCCAGAGAGATGGCCCATTCAAAAGGCCCAATGGGCTTAACGACAATCCATCCGTTTCAACAACGCAGCATCCTCGCAAGACGTGATATCGACGCATTGTTGCGCCCTTTAATGCCCCGCGAGTAAAGTTGTCATCCTTTTAACAGCTCGCGACGTACGATCCGGTATGGAAAAACAGAGCAAAAAAGAAAAGTGGCCCGAAATTGATGAAAATGTTCAATTTTGGGCTCCAAAAATGGGCACAGCGAGCAAGCTGGCTGCCCCCGTCATAGAGCTCTTGGAGGGCTTTGCAACGGTATGTTGTGCACCGCGTAAGTCCTTACAGGTTAAAGGTTATGGGCACCGGTGCGACGGAGACCTGGTCATAAGCCCTACGCCCTCGGTTTGCAGGCCTAGCCTCCACGTGAAGCGAAGTTGTCTTGCCCAAGGTGCCGTGGGATTCGATAATAGAAATGAGGTGGATAAAGTATCTTGGCAATCCTAACCGGAGCAAAAAAAAATTGAAAAGGGGGGTGCAACACGAGGACTTCCCAAGGGGTCAGCCATCCAGGTACTACTCTCGCCTAAGCATGCTTAACTTTGGAGTTCTGATGGGAACCGATGCATTCGTGCCGGCATAATCGCTCCTGTCATGTTGAGGGCACAATTCCTTTATGTGTTAACGGTTCACAGTCCCAGCCTAGAGAGATGGCCCATTCAGAAGGCCCAATGGGCTTAACAACAACCCATCCGCTTCAACAACGCATCATCCTTGCAAGATGTGATATCGATGAGTTGTAGGGCCCTCTAATTTCTCACGAGTAAGGTTGTCGTCTTTTTTACAGCTCATGATGTACGATCCGAGACGAAAAAACAGAGTAAAAGAAGAAAAGTGGGAAGAAACTGATGAAAACATTCGATTTTGGGCTCCAAAAATGGGCACAGCGAGGAAGCTGCTGCCCCAGTCGTAGAGCTCTCGGAGAGCTCTGCAACGGTATGCTGTACGCTGCGTAACTCCTTACGAATCAAAAGTTATGGGCACCAGATCGACGGAGACCTGGTCATAAGCCCTACGCCCTCGGTTTGCTGGACCTGCCTCCACGTAAAGCGAAGTTGTCTTGTCCAAGGTACCGTGGATTCGATAATAGAAATATGGTGGATAAAGTATCTGGGCAACCCTAACCGGAGCAAAAAAAATTGAAAAGGGGGGTCCAACACGAGGACTTCCCTGGGGGTCACCCATCCTAGTACTACTCTCGCACAAGCACGCTTAACTTCGGAGTTCTGATGGGATCCGGTGCATTAGTGCTGGTATGATCGCTTCCATCATGTTGAGGGCACAATTCCTTTATGTGTTAACGGTTCACAGTCCCATCCTAGAGAGATGACTCATTCAGAAGGCCCAATAGGCTTAACGACAGCCCATCCGCTTCAACAAAGCAGCATCCTCGCAAGACGTGATATCGACTCGTTGTAGGGCCCTCTAATGTCCCTCGAGTAAGGTTGTCGTCCCTCTAACAGCTCACGACGTACGATCCGGGAGTGAAAAACAGAGCAAAAGAAAAAAAGTGGCCCAAAACTGATGAAAACGTTCAATTTTGGGCTCCAAAAATAGGCAAAGCAAGCAAGCTGGCTGCCCCCGTCGTAGAGCTCTCAGAGAGCTTTGCAACGGTATGTTGTGCATCGCGTAACTCCTTACAGATCAAAAGTTATGGGCACCGGAGCGACGGAGACCTGGTCACAAGCCTTACGCCCTCGATTTGCCGGCTCAGTCTCCACGTGAAGTGAAGTAGTCTTGCCCAAGGTGCCATGGGATACGATAATAGAAATGCGATGAATAAAGTATCTTGGCAACCCTAACCGGAGCAAAAAAAATTGAAACGGATGGTGCAACACAAGGACTTCCCGGGGGGTCACCCATCCTAATACTACTCTTGCCCAAGCACGCTTAACTTCGGAGTTCTAATGGCATCCAGTGCATTAGTGCTGGTTTGATCGCACTCGTCATGTTGTGGGCACAAATCATTTATGTGTCGGTGGTTCACAGTCCCGGCCCAGAGTGATGGCCCATTAAAAAGGCCCAATGGGGTTAACGACAAACCATCCTCTTGAACAACGCAGCATCCTCTCAAGACGTGATATCAACGCATTGTAGGGCCCTGTAATATCCCTCGAGTTAGGTTGTCGTCCTTTTAACAGCTCACGACGTATGATCCAGGAGGGAAAGACAGAGCAAAAGAAGAAAAGTGGCCCAAAATTGATGAAAACGTTCAATTTTGGGCTCCAAAAATGGGCACAGCCGTGCAGGCTTGCTGCTTACGTCGTAGAGCTCTTGGAGAGCTTTCCAATGATATGTTGTGCGTCGCGAAACTCCTTACGGATTAAAGGTTATAGGCACTAGAGCAATGGAGACCTGGTCACAAGCCTTACGCCCTCGATTTGCGGGACTAGCCTCTACGTGAAGCAAAGTTGTCTTGCTCAAGGTGCCGTGGGATTCGGTAAAAGAAATTTGGTGGATAAAGTACATTGGAAACCCTAACCAGGGAAAAAAAATTGAAAAGAGGGTGCAACACGAGGACTTCCCAGGGGGTCACCCATCCTAGTACTACTCTTGCCCAAGCACGCATAACTTCGGAGTTCTGATGGGATCCGGTACATTAGTGCTGGTATGACCGCACCCGTCATGTTGAGATGACAATTCCTTTATGTGTTAATGGTTCACAGTCCCAGCCTAGAGTGATGGCCTATTCAGAAGGCCCAATGGGCTTAACGACAACCCATCCGCTTCAACAACGCAGCATCCTCGCAAGACGTGATATTGACGCGTTGTAGGGCCCTCTAATGTCCCGCGAGTAAGGTTGTCATCCTTTTAATAGCTCATGACATATGATCCGCTACGAAAAAACATAGCAAAAGAACAAAAGTGGCTCGAAACAGATGAAAACTTTTGATTTTGGGCAAAGAGAGCAAGCTCGCTGCACCCGTCGTAGAGCTCTCAGAGAGCTTTGGAACGGTATGTTGTGCGCCGCATAACTCCTTACGGATCAAAAGTTATGGGCACCGGAGCTACGGAGACTTGGTCACAAGTCCTACACCCTCGGTTTGAGGGCCCAGCCTCCGCGTGAAGCGAAGTTGTCTTGACCAAGGTGCCGTGGGATTCGGTAATAGAAATATGGTGGATAAAGCATCTTGGGAAGCCTAACCAGGGCAAAAAAAAATTGAAAAGCGGGGTACAACACGAGGACTTCCCAAGGGGTTACCCATCGTAGTACAACTCTCGCCCAAGCACGCTTAACTTTGGAGTTCTGATGGGATACGGTCCATTAGTGCTGATATGATCGCACCCGTCATGTTGAGGGCACAATTCCTTTATGTGTTAACGATTCACAGTCCCAGCCTAGAGAGATGGCCCATTCAGAAGGCCCAATGGGCTTAACGACAACCAATCCGCTTCAACAACATAGCATCCTCACAAGATATGATGTCGACGTGTTGTAGGGCCCTCTAATGTCCCACGAGTAAGGTTGTCGTCATTTTAACAGCTCACGACGTACGATCCGGGATGGAAAAACATAGCAAAAGAAGAAAAATAGCCCGAAACTGATGAAAACGTTTGATTTTGGGCTTCAAAAACGGACACATCGAGCAAGCTGGCTGCCCCCATCCTAGAGATCTCTGAGGGCTTTACGACGGTATTCTGTGCACCGCGTAACTCTTTACGAATCAAAAGTTATGGGCACCCGAGCGAGAGCGACCTGGTCATAAGCCTTACGCCCTCAGTTTGTGGGCCCAGCCTCCACGTGAAACGAAGTTGTCTTCCCCAAGGTGCCGTGGGATTCGATAACAGAAATGTGGTGGATAAAGTATCTTGGCAACCCTAACCGGAGCAAAAAAAAAATTCAAAAGGGGGTACAACACGAGGTCTTCCCAAGGGGTCATCCATCCTGGTACTACTCTCGCCAAAGCACTCTTAACTTCGGAGTTTTGATGGGATCCGGGGCATTAGTGCTGGTATGATCGCACCAGTCATGTTGAGGGCAAAATTCCTTTATGTGTTAACGGTTCACAGTCCCAGCCTAGAGAGATGGCCCATTCAGAAGTCCCAATGGGCTTATTGACAACCTATCCGCTTCAACAACGCAGCATCCTCGTGAGACGTGATATCGACACATTATAAGGCCCACTAATGTCCCACGAGTAAAGTTGTAGGGCTTTTAACAGCTCACGACGTATGAACCGGGACGAAAAAATAGAGCAAAAGAAGAAAAAATATCCCGAAACTGATGAAAACGTTCGATTTTGGGCTCCAAAAATAGGCACAACGAGCAAGCTGGCTGCCCCCGTCGTTGAGCTCTCGGTGGGCTTTGAAACGTTATGCTGTACACCGTGTAACTCTTTACGGATCAAAAGTTAAGGGCTCCGGTGCGAGAGATACCTGGTCACAAGCCCTACGCCCACGGTTTGCGGGCCAGCCCTCCACGTGAAGCGAAGTTGTCTTGCCCAAGGTGCCTTGGGATTCAATAATAGAAATGCGGTGGATAAAGTATCTTGGCAGCCCTAACCGAGGAAAAAAAATTGAAAAGAGGGTGCAACACGAGGACTTCCCATGGGGTCACCCATCTGAGTACTATTCTCGCCCAAGCACACTTAACTTCGGAGTTCTGATGGGATCCAGTGCATTAGTGCTGGTATGATCGCACCCGTCCTGTTGACGGCACAATTCCTTTATGTGTTAATGGTTCACAGTTCCAGCCAAGAGAGACGGCCCATTCAGAAGGCCCAATGGGCTTAACGAAAACCAATCCACTTTAACAACGCAACATCCTCGTAGGACGCGATATCGACGCGTTGTAAGGCCCTCTAATGTCCCGCGAGTAAGGTTGTCATCTTTTTAACAGCTCATGACGTACGATCTGGGACGAAAAAACAGACCAAAATAAGAAAAGTGGTAAGAAAGTGATGAAAACATTTGATTTTGGGCTACGGAATTGGGCACAGCGAGCTAGCTGGCTGCCCCCGTCGTAGAGCTCTTGGAGAGCTTTGCAACGGTATGCTGTGCGCCGCGTAACTCCTTACGGATCAAAAGTTATGGGCACCGGAGCGACGGAGACCAGGTCACAAGCCCTACGCCCTCGGTTTGCGGGTCCTACTTTCACGTGAAGCGAAGTTGTCTTGCCCAAGGTCCCGTGGGATTCGATAATAGAAATATGGTGGATAAAGTATTTTGGCAACCCTAACCGGAGCAAAAAAAATTGAAAAGAGGGGTGCAACACGAGGACTACCCAGGGGGTCGCCAATCCTAGTACTACTCTCGCCCAAGCACTCTTAACTTCGAAGTTCTGATGGGATCAGGTGCATTAGTGCTGGTATGATCGCTTCCATCATATTGAGGGCACAATTCCTTTATGTGCTAACGGTTCACAGTCCCAGCCTAGAGAGATGACCCATTTAGAAGGCCCAATGGGCTTAACGACAGCCCATCCACTTTAACAACGCAGCATCGTCGCAAGACGTGATATCGACGCGTTGTAGGGCCCCCTAATGTCCCGCGAGTAAGGTTGTCATCCTTCTAACAGCTCACGACGTACGATCCGGGACCGAAAATTAGAGCAAAAGAAAAAAAGTGCCCCAAAACTGATGAAAACGTTCGATTTTGGGATCCAAAAATGGGCAAAGAGAGCAAGCTGGCTGCCCCTGTTGTAGAGCTCTCGGAGGGCTTTGCAACGGTATGTTGTGCATCGTGTAACTCCTTACGAATCAAAAGTTATGGGCACCGGAGCGATGGAGACCTGGTCACTAGCCCTACGCCCTCGGTTTGTGGGCCCAGCCTCCACGTGAATCGAAGTTGTCTTGCCCAAGGTTCCGTGGGATTCGATAATAGAAATATGATGGATAAAGTATCTTGGCAACTCTAACTGAGGCAAAAAAAATTGAAAAAGAGGGTGCAACACGAGGACTTCCCAGGGGGTCACCCATCCTAGTACTACTGTCGCCGAAACACGCTTAACTTCAGAGTTCTGATGGGATCCGGTGCATTAGTGCTAGTATGATCGCAACCAGACGTTGAGGGCACAATTACTTTATGTGGTAACGGTTCACAGTCTCAGCCTAGAGAGATGGCCCATTCAGAAGGCCCAATGGGCTTAACGACAACCCATCCACTTCAACAACACAGCATCCACGCAAGACGTGATATCAACGCGTTGTATGGCCCTCTAATGTCTCTCGAGTAAGGTTGTCATCCTTTTAACAGCTCACGACGTACGATCCGGGACGGAAGAACAGAGCAAAAGAAGAAAAGTGGCCCAAAACTGATGAAAATGTTCGATTTTGGGCTCCCAAAATGGGCACAGCGAGCAAGCTGGCTGCCCCCGTTGTAGAGTTCTCGGAGTGCTCTGCAAAGGTATGCTGTGCGCCACCTAACTCCTTACGGATTAAAAGTTATGGGCACCGGAGCGTCGGAGACCCGGTCACAAGCCCTACGCCCTCAGTTTGCGGGCCCAGCCTCCACGTGAAGCGAAGTTGTCTTGCCCAAGGTGCATTGGGATTCGATAATATAAATGTGGTGGATAAAGTATCTTGGCAACCCTAATCGGAGCAAAAAAAATTAAAAAGGGGTGTGCAACACGAGGACTTCCCAAGGGGTCACCCATCGTAGTACTTCTCACCCAAGCACGCTTAACTTCGGAGTTCTGATGGGATCCGGTGCCTTACTGCTGGTATGATCGTACTCGTCATGTTAAGGGCACAATTTCTTTATGTGTTGACGGTTCACAGTCCCAGCCCAGAGAGATGGCCCATTCAAAAGGCCCAATGGGCTTAACGACAACCCATCCACTTCAACAACGCTACATCGTCGTAAGACTTGATATCGACGCATTGTATGGCCCTCTAATGTCCCCTGAGTAAGGGTGTCGTCCTTTTAACAGCTCACGACGTACGATCCGGGACGGAAAAACATAGCAAAAGAAGAAAAGTGGCCCGAAACTAAAGAAAAAGTTCGATTTTGGTCTCCAAAAATAGGGACAGGGAACAAGGTGGCTACCCCCGCCGTGGATCTCTCCGAGGGCTTTGCAACGGTATGCTGTGCGACGCATAACTCTTTACAGATCAAAAGTTATGGGCACCGGAGCGAGAAAGACCTGGTCACAAGCCCTACGCCCTCGGTTTGCAGGCCCAGCCTCCACGTGAAGCAAAGTTGTCTTGCCCAAGGTGCCGTGGGATTTGATAATAGAAATGTGGTGGATAAAGTATCTTGGCAACCCTAATCGGAGAAAAAAAAATTGAAAAGGGGGGTGTGTGAAACCCCACTTTTCTATCTTATCTCGTTTTGCGTGCTTTATCTCGTTTTGCGTTAATTAACTTGTCTATGTGCTATGTAACTTAGAATGTGGTAATTTTAGTATCAATACTCCTAGAACATGCTAAATGTGCATTCATGAAATTTTCATCATAAACGGAGTCATAAATTTTATCGTCGATTTTAAGTGAATAGTGTTTTCGAAACACGTATGCTAAAATTTTGAAACTAGTCTTTTTAACCCTTCTAGACCTAGTCCACGGACTTTAATAGACATGTGTTTGATTAAAACGGTTTTAAAATCGGCTTAGGAATTTATTAGGGTTTTTACACCCACTTTTACAAAAATCGAGTTTTAAGCCGACTCGGGTGAAATTGTTTGATTGTAAAACTTCTTGTCACCTAAAAATAACCTACTTGAGCTATCATAGGAGTTGCATATTTGTTTTGAGCAAATAAATAACTATAATGCATTTAAAAGACTAGAAAATAAATTAAAGGACTAAAATAACTAACTTTGACTTTGTATTTTAATTGTTGACTTGCCTTATATATACTAAAAAATTAAAAATAGCTCACAAAAATAAGCTCAAAGCACCACAAACACACACACACATGGCCGAAACTCTCAAGGCCATTTTTGCTTAGTTTTGTTCAATTTTTCTGTTATAAATTGCAATCCAAGGCCAAAACTCTTGAACCAAAGTTTGTTCTTGCTTGTTGGACACGCATTCCTAGGCTTATATCGCATCAAAGGTGAGAGAAACATTCTAGATCTCAAAACTCATCTTTTGTGTTTTTGCGTAGAATTGAATATCGAACCGTTAAAATGTTAATCTGATGTTAGATTATTGCTCCATGCATGCTAGGGATCTTTTATATGTAATCCTAAGAGATATGAACGATTCTAGCATAATTATTATTTTTCGGGTATTTAAAGTTGATTAATTTGTTAAATGTTGATTATTTTGAGTTGTGTTGATCAGAATCGATTGCCGTCGATTTCTAAAAGTTTTTTAATTACGTGGTAGCGCCGTTGTAATGCCGAATTTTTGATTGTGATGTCCGTGCCAAAATCCAGAAATTTCAGCCATGACACACTAGGGTTTTAGGGTTATTGAGCATGATTTGGATGTGTTTTGGTTGGTTTCAGAGGGGGCTAGTGTAGTTGATTGAATGGGTGAGTGTTTGAAACTGATTTGAAGTTGTTTGGATTAGTAGAATGTAAGATATGATTATTTGAAGTTTAGGTTGTCTTTCTTTAAAATGTTAGATTGAGCTTTAGTTGATTGGGTGTGGGTTGAGTGATTGAATTGTGAGTTGTTGATGGGTAAACTAGGGTTTGATTGTGTGTTTAATGCATGTTCGGTTAGATGGCCTACTTTGTCATCTAACTTAGTTATTTGTCGTTAAATTGGTTATTGATGTTATTATTATGATAATATGATTATTGATGATTATTGATTGATGATTGATGCCGGGAGGTAGGCAGTTCTGCTAGACTGTCCTCCTGTGAATGATTGATGTTTATTATTATTGCTGAGTCTTTGGTATGTGTGTGCCACCTCTCGGGCAGCATTGGGCTGTCGGGTTGATAACGGCATGACTACCAAAGACTGCCTCCAGCTCGCATGACGGAGGTGTGATTGAGGGAGAGGTTATTGGGGTACCTCGGGTGCGTGAGTTTATAGGAGTCACAAGAAGGCTATTGTGATCGTTATGGTGTTTAGAGCTACACCAACTAGTGTATCCTTTATTGAATGGTCATTATAGTTATGTGATGATAGTATTATTGTTGTTATTGTGTGTTTACTTGCTCAAAGGATTATTTCCAAGGAGCTTAGTAAACCTTGCTCGAAATCTATCGGATCCTCATTGGGCTTATTTATATAAGCTCACTCCCTATTATTGCATGCCTACAGGTGTACTTTCGCAGGATTACGGGTACGTGCCTCCTGAAGAGGAAAATGTGGAAAATGTGCCTTACGTGGATGAGTCTTATGTTCCGAAGTCTTATCCTTGATGTTGTATTGTTTTACCATCTTGTAAATTAACTTAGTAGACTTTTATATGCTTTGCAGTTCATAATGTGAAAGATGTTGAAAAGATAATGAATTAGTTGATGCTGTCTTAGTAGCCTTTCTTTTGTTTATGATTAGGTTGCTAGATTGGCTTAATATGTTTTTGTAATGTATATTAAGGGTTCATGTATTATGTTGGAACGGAGGCATATAACGAGGAATGTTTATTGTATAATATTGTTATGATGTATGTTCTTATGTTATTGAGAAGTTGTTTGTTGTATGGTTTGTGGAGTTGATGTATGATGTCTATTGAGGTTGGTTTAGAGCCTTGGTATCTTACTCACTGTCGTTATACTACCGAAATTCTGTAGCGTCCTGACTGATTATAGGAGGGGTCGAGTTGGGGCATGACAGGGTGCAACACGAGGACTTCCTAGGGGGTCACCCATCCTAGTACTACTCTTGCGCAAGCATGCTTAACTTCGAAGTTCTGATGGGATCCGGTGCATTAGTGCTGGTATGATCGCACCAGTCATGTTGAGGGCACAATTCCTTTATGTGTTAACTATTCACAGTCCCAGCCTAGAGAGATGGCCCATTCAAAAGGCCCATTGGGCTTAACGACAACCCATCCGCTTCAACAATGCAGAATCCTCGCAGGACGTGATATCAACACGTTGTAGGGCCCTCTAATGTCCCGCAAGTAAGGTTGTCGTCCTTTTAACTGCTCACGATGTACGATCCGGGACCCAAAAAAAGAGCAAAAGAATAAAAGTGGCATGAAACTGATGAAAAAGTTCAATTTTGGGCTCCCAAAATGGGCAAAGCTAGCAAACTAGCTACCCCCATCGTAGAGCTCTCAGAGAGCTTTGCAACGGTACGCTGTGTGCCGAGTAACTCCTTACGGATCAAAAGTTATGGGCACCGGAGTGACGGAGACCTGGTCACAAGCCCTACACCCTCAGTTTGCGGGCCCAGCCTCCACGCGAAGCGAAGATGTCTTGCCCAAGGTGCCGTGGGATTCGATAACAGAAATGTGGTGCATAAAGTATCTTGGCAGCCCTAACCAGAGAAAAAAAAATTGACAAAGGGGGTGCAATACGAGGACTTCCCAAGGGTCACCCATCCTAGTACTACTCTTACCCAAGCATGCGTAACTTCGGAGTTCTGATGGGATTCGGTGATTTAGTGCTGCTATGATCGCACGCGTCATGTTGAGGGCACAATTACTTTATGTGCTAACGGTTCACAGTTCCAGCGTAGAGAGATGGCCCATTCAGAAGGCCCAATGGGCTTAACGACAACCCATCCGCTCCAACAACGTAGCATCCTCTCAAAAAGTGATATAGACGCGTTGTAGGGCCCTCTAATGTCCAGCGAGTAAGGTTGTCGTCCTTTGAACAGCTCACGACGAACGATCCGGGATGGAAAAATAGTGCAAAAGAAGAAAAGTGACCCGAAACTGATGAAAATGTTTGATTTTGGGCTGCCAAAACGGGCAGAACGAGAAAGCTGGCTACCCTAGTCGTAGAGCTCTCGGAGAGCTCTGCAACGGTATGTTGTGCGCCGCGTAACTCCTTACGGATCAAAAGTTATGGGCACCGGAGCGACGGAGACCTGGTCACAAGCCCTACGCTCTCGATTTCTAGGCCCAGCCTCCACGTGAAGCGAAGTTGTCTTGCCCAAGGTGCCGTGGGATTCGATAATAGAAATGTGGTGGATAAAGTATCTTGGCAACCCTAACCAGAGCAAAAAAAATTTAAAAAGGGGGTGCAAGACGAGGACTTCCCAGGAGGTCACCCATCCTGGTACTACTCTCGCCCAAGCACACTTAACTTCGGAGTTCTGATGGGATCCGGTCCATTAGTGCTTGTATGATCGCACCCATCACGTTGAGGGTACAATTCCTTTATGTGTTAACGGTTCACAGTCCCAGCCTAGAGAGATGGCTCATTCAGAAGGCCTAATGGGCTTAAGGACAACCCATCCGCTTAAACAACGCAGCATCCTCGCAAGACGTGATATCGACGCATTGTAAGGCCCTCTAATGTCCTGCAAGTAAGGTTGTCATCCTTTTAATAGCTCACGACGTACGATCGTGGATGGAAAAATAGAGCAGAAGAAGAAAAGTGGCCCGAAACGGATGAAAACGTTCAATTTTGGGCTCCCCAAACGGGCAAAGCAAGCAGGCTGCCCCCGTCGTAGAGCTCTCGGAGAGCTTTGCAATGGCATTCTGTGCGCCGCGTAACTCCTTATGGAACAAAAGTTATGGGCACCGGAGCGACGGAGACCTGGTGAGAAGCCTTAAGCCCTCGGTTTACAGGCCCAGCCTCCACGTGAAGCGGAGTTGTCTTGCCCAAGGTGCCGTGGGATTCGATAATAGAAATATGGTGGATAAAGTATCTTGGCAACCCTAACCGGAGCAAAAAAAAATTAAAAAGGGGTGCAAGACGAGGACTTCCCAGGGGGTCACCCATCCTGGTATTACTCTCGCCCAAGCACGCTTAACTTCGGAGTTCTGATGGGATCCGGTGGATTTGTGCTGGTATGATCGCACCCGTCACGTTGAAGGCACAATTCCTTTATGTGTTAACGGTTCAGAGTCCCAGGCTAGAGAGATGGCCCGTTCAAAAGGCCCACAGGGCGTAACGACAACCTATCCCCTTCAACAACAGAGCATCCCCCCAAGAAGTGATATCGACGAATTGTAGGGCCCTCTAATGTCCCGCGAGTAAGGTTTTCGGCCTTTTAACAGCTCAGGACGTACGATCGGGGATGAAAAAACAGAGCAAAAGAAGAAAATTGGCCCGAAACTGATGAAAACGTTCAATTTTGGGCTTCCAAAACGGGCAAAGCAAGCTGGCTACCCCCGTCGTAGAGCTGTCGGAGAGCTTTGCAACGGTATGCTGTGCGCCGCGTAACTCCTTACTAATCAAAAGTTATGGGTACCAGAGCGACAGATACCTGGTCACAAGCCCTATGCCCTCGGTTTGTTGGCCCAGCCTCCACGTGAAGCGAAGTTGTCTTGCCCAAGTCGCCGTTGGATTTGATAAAAGAAATGTGTTTGATAAAGTATCTTGGCAGCCCTAACCAGAGCAAAAAAAATTGAAAAGTCGGGTGCAACACGAGGACTTCCCAGGGGGTCTCCCATCCTAGTACTGCTCTCGCCCAAGGACGCTTAACTTCGGAGTTCTGATGGGATCCGGTGCATTAGTGTTGGCATGATCACACCCGTCATGTTGAGGGCACAATTCCTTTATGTGTTAACGGCTCACAGTCCCAGGGTAGAGAGATGGCCCATTTAGAAGGCCCAATAGGCTTAACGACAACCCATCCGCTTCGACAACGCTGCATGCTCGCAAGACGTGATATTGACGCATTGTAGGGCCCTCTAATGTCCCACGAGTAGGGTTGTCGTCCTTTTAACAACTCACGACGTACGATCCGAGATGAAAAAATAGAGCAAAAGAAGAAAAGTGGCCCGAAATTGATGAAAATGTCCGATTTTGGGCTCCTAAAATGGGCAAAGTGAGCAAGCTAGCTGCCCCCGTCGTAGGGCACTCAGAGAGCTTTGCAACGGTATGCTGTGCGCCGCGTAACTCCTTATGGATCAAAAGTTAAGGGCACGGGAGAGACGGAGACCGGTTCACAAGCCCTACGCCCTCGGTTTGCTGGCCCAGCATCCACGTGAAACGAAGTTGTCTTGCCCAAGGTGCCGTGGGATTCCATAATAGAAATGTGGTGGATAAAGTATCTTGGCAACCCTAACCGGAGCAAAAAAAATTGAAAAGGGGGTGTAACACGAGGACTTCCCAGGGGGTCACCCATCCTAGTACTACAATCGCCCAAGGACGCTTAACTTCGGAGTTCTGATGGGATCCGGTGCATTAGTGCTGGTACGATCGCACCCGTCATGTTGAGGGCACAATTCCTTTATGTGTTAACGGTTCACAGTCCCAGGCTAGAGATATGGCCCATTCAGAAGGCCCAATGGGCTTAACGACAACCCATTCGCTTCAGCAAACGCAGCATCCATGCAAGACGTGATATCGACGCATTGTAGGGCCCTCTAATATCCACAAGTAAGGTTGCCGTCCTTTTAACAGCTCACGACATACAATCCGAGACGGAATAACAGAGCAAAAGAAGAAAAGTGGCCCAAATGTGATGAAAACGTTCGAATTGGGTCTCCCAAAACGGGCACAGCAAGCAAACTGGGCGCTCCGTCGTAGAGCTCTCAGAGTGCTCTGCAACAGTATGCTCTGCGCCACATAATTCCTTTCATATTAAAAGTTATAGGCACCGGAGCGTCGGAGACCCGGTCACAAGCCTTACGGCCTAGGTTTGCTGGCCCAGCCTCCACGTGAAACGAAGTTGTCTTGCCCAAGGTGCATTAGGATTCGATAATAGAACTGTGGTGCATAAAGTATCTTGGCAACCCTAACAAGAGCAAAAAAAATTGAAAGGGGGGGTGCAACACGAGGACTTCCCAGGGGGTCACCCATCCTAGTACTACTCTCACCAAGCATACTTAACTTTGGAGTTCTGATGGGATCCGGTACATTAGTGCTGGTATGATCGCACCCGTCATGTTGAGGGCACAATTCCTTTATGTATTAACGGTTCACAGTCCCATCCTAGAGAGATGGCCCATTGAGAAGGCCCAATAGGCTTAATGACAACTCATCCGCTTCAACAACGCAGCATCCACGCAAAACGTGATATCGACGCGTTGTACGGCCCTCTAATGTCCCGCGAGTAAGGTTGTCGTCCTTTTAACTGCTGACGACGTACAATCCGGGACCCAAAAAATGAGCAAAAGAATAAAAGTGGCATGAAACTGATGAAAAAGTTCAATTTTGCGCTCCCAAAACGGGCAAAGCTAGCAAACTAGCTACCCCCATCGTAGAGCTCTCAGAGAGCTTTGCAACGGTATGCTGTGCGCCGAGTTACTCCTTACGGATCAAAAGTTATGGGCACAGGAGCGACAGAGACCTGGTCACAAGCCCTACACCCTCGGTTTACAGGCCCATCCTCCACGCGAAGCGAAGATGTCTGGCCCAAGGTGCCGTGGGATTCGATAACAGAAATGTGGTGCATAAAGTATCTTGGCAGCCCTAACCAGAGAAAAAAAAATTGACAAAGGGGGTGCAATACGAGGACTTCCCAAGGGTCACCCATCCTAGTACTACTCTTACCCAAGCATGCGTAACTTCGGAGTTCTGATGGGATTCGGTGATTTAGTGCTGCTATGATCGCACGCGTCATGTTGAGGGCACAATTACTTTATGTGCTAACGGTTCACAGTTCCAGCGTAGAGAGATGGCCCATTCAGAAGGCCCAATGGGCTTAACGACAACCCATCCGCTCCAACAACGTAGCATCCTCTCAAAAAGTGATATAGACGCGTTGTAGGGCCCTCTAATGTCCAGCGAGTAAGGTTGTCGTCCTTTGAACAGCTCACGACGAACGATCCGGGATGGAAAAATAGTGCAAAAGAAGAAAAGTGTCACGAAACTGATGAAAACATTTAATTTTGGGCTCCCAAAACGGGAAGAGCGAGAAAGCTGGCTGCCCCAGTCGTAGGGCTCTCAGAGAGCTCTGCAGCGGCATGCTGTGCGTCGTGTAACTCCTTACGGATCAAAAGTTATGGGCACCGGAGCGACAGAGACCTGGTTACAAGCCCTACGCTGTCGGTTTGCAGGCCCAGCCTCCACGTGAAGCGAAGTTGTCTTGTCCAAGGTGCCGTGGGATTAGATAATCGAACTGTGGTGGATAAAGTATCTTGGCAACCCTAACCTGAGCAAAAAAAATTTTAAAGCGGGGTGCAAGACGAGGACTTCCCAGGAGGTCACCCATCCTGGTACTACTCTCGCCCAAGCACACTTTACTTCGGAGTTCTGATGGGATCCAGTCCATTAGTGCTTGTATGATCGTACCCGTCACGTTGAGGGTACAATTCCTTTATGTGTTAATGGTTCACAGTCCCAGCCTAGAAAGATGGCCCATTTAGAAGACCAATGGGCTTAAGGACAACCCATCCGCTTAAACAACGCAACATCCTCGCAAGACGTGATATCGACGCATTGTAGGGCCCTCTAATGTCCCACAAGTAAGGTTGTCGTCCTTTTAATAGCTCACGACGTACGATCGTGCATGGAAAAATAGAGCAGAAGAAGAAAAGTGGCCCGAAACGGATGAAAACGTCCGATTTTGGGTTCCCCAAACGGGCAAAGCAAGCAGGCTGCCCCCGTCGTAGAGCTCTCGGAGAGCTTTGCAATGGCATTCTGTGCGCCGCGTAACTCCTTATGGAACAAAAGTTATGGGCACCGGAGCGACGGAGACCTGGTGAGAAGCCTTAAGCCCTCGGTTTGCGGGCCCAGCCTCCACGTGAAACGGAGATGTCTTGCCCAAGGTGCCGTGGGATTCGATAACAGAAATGTGGTGGATAAAGTATCTTGGCAACCCTAACCGGAGCAAAAAAAAATTAAAAGGGGGTTGCAAGACGAGGACTTCCCAGGGGGTCACCCATCCTGGTACTACTCTCGTCCAAACACGCTTAACTTCGAAGTTCTGATGGGATCCGGTGCATTTGTACTGGGATGATCGCACCCGTCATGTTGAGGGCACAATTCCTTTATGTGTTAACGGTTCATAGTCCCAGCTTAGAGAGATGGCCCATTCAGAAGGCCCAATGGGCTTAACGACAACCCATCTGCTTCAACAACACAGCATCCTCGCAAGACGTGATATCGACGTGTTGTAGGGCCCTCTAATTTGCTGCGAGTAAGGTTGTCGTCCATTTAATAGCTCACGACGAATGATCCGGGATGGAAAAACAAAGCAAACAAAGAAAAGTGGCCCAAAACTGATGTAAACCTTCGATTTTGGGCTCCCAAAACGAGCACAGCTAGCGAGCTAGCTGCCCCTGTTGTAGAGCTCTCGGAGAGCTATGCAACGGTATGCTATGCGCCGCGTAACTCCTTAAAAATAAAAAGTTATGGGCACCGGAGTGACAAAGACCTGGTCACAAGCACTACGCCCTCGGTTTGCGGGCCCAGCCTCCACGTGAAGCGAAGTTGTCTTGCCCAAGGTGCCGTGGGATTCGATAATAGAAATGTGGTGGATAAAGTATCTTGGCAACCCTAATCGGAGCAAAAAAAATTTAAAAGGGTGTGCAAGACGAGGACTTCCTAGGGGGTCACCCATCCTGGTACTACTCTCGCCCAAGCACGCTTAACTTCGGAGTTCTGATGGGATCCGGTGCATTAGTGCTGGTATAATTGCACCCGTCATGTTTAGGGCACAATTCCTTTATGTGTTAACGGTTCCCAGTCTCAACCTAGAGAGATGGCCCATTCAGAAAGCCCAATGGGCATAACGACAACCCATCCACTTCAACTATGCAGCATCCTCACAAGACGTGATATCGACGAATTGTAGGGCCCTCTAATGTCCCGCGAGTAAGGTTGCTGTCGTTTTAACAGCTCAGGACGTACGATCGGGGATGAAAAAACAAAGCAAAAGAAGAAAAGTGGACCGAAACTGATGAAAACGTTCGATATTGGGCTTCCAAAACGGGCAAAGCAAGCTGGCTGCCTCCATCGTAGAGCTCTCGAAGAGCTTTGCAACGGTATGCTGTACACTGCGTAACTCCTTACGGATCAAAAGTTATGGGCACCGGAGCGACGGAAGCCTGGTCACAAGCCCTATGCCCTCGGTTTGTTGGCCCAGCCTCCACGTGGAGTGAAGTTGTCTTGCCCAAGGTGCTATGGGATTCGATAATAGAAATGCGGTGGATAAAGTATTGTGGCAACCCTAACCGGAGCAAAAAAAATTGAAAAGGGGGGTACAACACGAGGACTTCCCAAGGGGTCACCCATCCTATTACTACTCTCGCCCAAGCACGCTTAACTTCGGAGTTCAGATGGGATCCGGTGCATTAGTGCTGGCATGATCACACCCGTCATGTTGAGGGCACATTTCCTTTATGTGTTAATGGTTCACAGTCCCAAGCTAGATAGATGGCCCATTCAGAAGGCCCAATGGGCTTAACGACAACCCATCCACTTCAACAACGCTGCATCCTCGCAAGACGTGATATTGACACGTTGTAGGGCCCTCTAATGTCCTGCGAGTAAGGTTGTCGTACTTTTAACAGCATACGACGTACGATCCGAGATTGAAAAATAGAGGAAAAGAAGAAAAGTGGCCCAAAATTGATGAAAACGTTCAATTTTGGGCTCCCAAAATGGGCAAAGCGAGCAAGCTGGTTGCCCCCTGTCGTAGAGCACTCAGAGAGCTTTGCAACGGTATGTTGTGCGCCGCGTAACTCCTTATGGATCAAAAGTTATGGGCACGGGAGAGACGGAGACCGGGTCACAAGCCCTACGCCCTCGGTTTGCTGGCCCAGCCTCCACGTCAAGCGAAGTTGTCTTGGCCAAGGTGCCGTGGGATTCCATAATAGAAATGTGGTTGATAAAGTATCTTGGCAACCCTAACCGGGGTAAAAAAAATTGAAAAGTGGGGGTGCAACACGAGGACTTCCCAGGGGGTCACCCATCCTAGTACTACTCTCGCCCAAGGACGCTTAACTTGGGAGTTCTGACGGGATGCGGTGAATTAGAGCTGGTATAATCCCATCCGTCATGTTGAGGGCACAAATCCTTTATGTGTTGACGGTTCACAGTCCCAACCCAGAGAGATGGCCCATTCAAAAGGCCCAATGGGCTTAACGACAACCCATCCGCTTCAACAAACGCAGCATCCACGCAAGACGTGATATCGACGCATTGTAGGGCCCTCTAATGTCCACGAGTAAGGTTTTCGTCCTCTTAACAGCTCACGACATACGATCCGGGACGGAATAACAGAGCAAAAGAAGAAAAGTGGCCCGAATGTGATGAAAACGTTCGAATTGGGGCTCCCAAAACAGGCACAGCAAGCAAATTGGGTGCTTCGTCGTTGAACTCTCAGAGAGCTCTGCAACAGTATGTTGTGTGCCACATAACTCCTTTTGGATTAAAGGTTATAGGCACTGGAGCGTCGGAGACCCGGTCACAAGCCCTACGGCCTAGGTTTGCTGGCCCAGCCTCCACGTGAAGCAAAGTTGTCTTGCCCAAGGTGCATTGGGATTCGATAATAGAAATGTGGTGGATAAAGTATCTTGGCAACCCTAACAAGAGCAAAAAAAATTGAAAGGGGGGGGTGCAACACGAGCACTTCCCAGGGGTCACCCATCCTAGTACTACTATCTCCCATCCTAGTACTACTCTCACCCAACACGCGGGACATTAGAGGGCTTAACTTTGGAGTTCTGATGGGATCCGGTGCATTAGTGCTGGTATGATCGTACCCGTCATGTTGAGGGCACAATTGCTTTATGTGTTAATGGTTCACAGTCCCATCCTAGAGAGATGGCCCATTCAGAAGGCCCAATAGGCTTAATGACAACCCATCCACTTCAACAACGCAGCATCCATGGAAGACGTGATATCGACGCGTTGTAGAGCCCTCTAATGTCCCGCGAGTAAAGTTGTCGTCCTTTTAACTGCTCACGACGTACGATCCGGGACCCAAAAAAAGTGCAAAAGAATAAAAGTGGCATGAAACTGATGAAAAAGTTCAATTTTAGGCTCCCAAAACGGGCAAAGCTAGCAAACTAGCTACCCCCATCGTAGAGCTCTCAGAAAGCTTTGCAACGGTATGCTATACGCCGAGTAACTCCTTACGGATCAAAAGTTATGGGCACCGGAGCGACGGAGACCTAGTCACAAGCCCTACACCCTCGGTTTGCGGGCCCAGCCTCCACGCAAAGCGAAGATGTCTTGCCCAAGGTGCCGTGGGATTCGACAATAGAAATGTGGTGCATAAAGTATCTTGGCAGCCCTAACCAGAGAAAAAAAAATTGACAAAGGGGGTGCAAGAGGAGGACTTCCCAAGGGTCACCCATCCTAGTACTACTCTTACCCAAGCATGCGTAACTTCGGAGTTCTGATGGGATTCGGTGATTTAGTGCTGCTATGATCGCACGCGTCATGTTGAGGGCACAATTACTTTATGTGCTAACGGTTCACAGTTCCAGCGTAGAGAGATGGCCCATTCAGAAGGCCCAATGGGCTTAACGACAACCCATCCGCTCCAACAACGTAGCATCCTCTCAAAAAGTGATATAGACGCGTTGTAGGGCCCTCTAATGTCCAGCGAGTAAGGTTGTCGTCCTTTGAACAGCTCACGACGAACGATCCGGGATGGAAAAATAGTGCAAAAGAAGAAAAGTGACCCGAAACTGATGAAAATGTTTGATTTTGGGCTGCCAAAATAGGCAGAGCGAGAAAGCTAGCTGCCCCAGTCGTAGAGCTCTCGGAGAGCTCTGCAACGGTATGTTGTGCGCCGCGTAACTCCTTACGGATCAAAAGTTATGGGCACCGGAGCGACGGAGACCTGGTCACAAGCCCTACGCTCTCGATTTCTAGGCCCAGCCTCCACGTGAAGCGAAGTTGTCTTGCCCAAGGTGCCGTGGGAATCGATAATAGAAATGTGGTGGATAAAGTATCTTGGCAACCCTAACCAGAGCAAAAAAAATTTAAAAAGGGGGTGCAAGACGAGGACTTCCCAGGAGGTCACCCATCCTGGTACTACTCTCGCCCAAGCACACTTAACTTCGGAGTTCTGATGGGATCCGGTCCATTAGTGCTTGTATGATCGCACCCATCACGTTGAGGGTACAATTCCTTTATGTGTTAACGGTTCACAGTCCCAGCCTAGAGAGATGGCTCATTCAGAAGGCCTAATGGGCTTAAGGACAACCCATCCACTTTAACAACGCAGCATCCTCGCTAGACGTGATATCGACGCATTGTAGGGCCC
This sequence comes from Ehretia macrophylla, assembly GCA_037974665.1. Lineage (NCBI taxonomy): Eukaryota > Viridiplantae > Streptophyta > Magnoliopsida > Boraginales > Ehretiaceae > Ehretia > Ehretia macrophylla. The sequence goes on along the minus strand of CM075770.1, from coordinate 79,608,128 downwards.
TCTAATGTTCCTCAAGTAAGGTTGTCATCCTTTTAATAGCTCACGATGTAGGATCGTGGATGGAAAAATAGAGCAGAAGAAGAAAAGTGGCCCGAAACGGATGAAAACGTTCGATTTTGGGTTCCCCAAACGGGCAAAGCAAGCAGGCTGCCCCCGTCGTAGAGCTCTCGGAGAGCTTTGCAATGGCATTCTGTGCGCCGCGTAACTCCTTATGGAACAAAAGTTATGGGCACCGGAGCGACGGATCCTTGGTCACAAGCCGTAAGCCCCCGGTTTGCGGGCCCAGCCTCCACGTGAAGCAAAGTTGTCTTGACCAAGGTGCCGTAGGATTCGATAACAGAAATGTGGTGGATAAAGTATCTTGGCAATCCTAACCGGAGCAAAAAAAATTTAAAGTGGGGTGCAAGACGAGGACTTCCCAGGGGGTCACCCATCCTGGTACTACTCTCGCCCAAGGACGCTTAACTTCGGAGTTCTGATGGGATCCAGTGCATTAGTACTGGTATGATCGCACTCATCATGTTTAGGACAGAATTCCTTTATGTGTTAACGGTTCACAATCCCAGGCCCAATGGGCTTAACGACAACCCATCAGCTTCAACAATGCTGCATCCTCGCAAGACGTGATATCGACGGGTTGTAGGGCCCTCTAATGTCCCGTAGGTAAGGTTGTCGTCCTTTTAACAGCTCATGACGTACGATCAGGGATGGAAAAACAGAGCAAAAGAAGAAAAGTGGCCCGAAACTGATAAAAATGTTGGATTTTGGGCTCCCAAAACGGGCAAAACAAGCTAGCCGCCGCCGTCGTAGAGCTCTCGGAGAGCTTTGCAACGGTATGCTGTGCGCCGCGTAACTCCATACGGATCAAAAGTTATGGGCACCGGAGCGACGGCGACCTGGTCACAAGCCCTACGCTCTCGGTTTGCTGGCCCAACCTCCACGTGAAGCGAAGTTGTCTTGCCCAAGGTGTCGTGGGATTCGATAATAGAAATGTGGTGGATAAAGTATCTTGGCAACCCTAACCGGAGCAAAAAAAATTGAAAAGGAGGGTGCAACACGAGGACTTCCCAGGGGTCACCCATCCTAGTACTACTCTCGCCCAAGCACGCTTAACTTTGGAGTTCTGATGGGATCCGGTGAATTAGTGCTAGTATGATTGCACCCGTCATGTTGATGGCACAATTCCTTTATGTGTTAACGGTTCACAGTCCCAGCCTAAACAGATGGCTTATTCAGAAGGCCCAATGGGCTTAACGACAGCCCATCCGCTTCAACAACGTAGCATTCTCGTAAGACATGATATCGACGCGTTGTAGGGCCTTCTAATCTCCCGCGAGTAAGGTTGTCGTCCTTTTAACAGATCACGACGTACGATCCGAGATGAAAAAACAGAGCAAAAATAGAAAAGTGACCCGAAACTGATGAAAATGTGTGATTTTGGGGTCTAAAAATGGGCAAAACAAACTGGCCGCCCCCGTCGTAGAGCTCTCAAAGAGCTTTGCAACGGTATGCTGTGCACCGCGTAACTCCTTACGGATCAAAAGTTATGGGCACCGGAGCGACGGAGACCTGGTCACAAGTCCTACGCCCTCGGTTTGAGGTCCCAGCCTCTACGTCAAGCGAAGTTTTCTTGCCCAAGGTGCCGTGGGATTCAATAATAGAAATGTGGTCGATAAAGTATCTTGGCAACACTAACCGGAGCAAAAAAAATTGAAAATGAGGGTACAGCACGAGGACTTCCTTGGGGGTCACCCATCCTAGTAGTAGTCTCGCCCAAGGACTCTTAACTTCGGAGTTCTGATGGCATCCGGTGCATTAGTGTTGGTATAATCGCACCCGTCATGTTGATGGCACAATTCCTTTATGTGTTAACGGTTCACAGTCCTAGGCTAGAGAGACGGCCCATTCAGAAGGCCCAATGGGCTTAACGACAACCCATCCTCTTCAACAACGCCACATCCTCACAAGATGTGATTTCAACGCAGTGTAGGGCCCTCTAATGTCCCATGAGTAAGGTTGTCGTCCTTTCAATAGCTCACGCCGTACGGTCGGGGATGGAAAAACAGAGCAAAAGAAGAAAAGTGGCCCGAAACTGATGAAAACGTTCGATTTTGGGCTCCCAAATAGGGCACAACGAGCAAGCTGGCTGCCCCTGTCGTAGACCTCTCGGAGAGCTCTGCAACGGTATGTTATGCACCGTGTAACTCCTTACGAATCGAAAGTTATGGGCACCGGAGCGACGGAGACCTGGTCACAAGCCCTACGCCCTCGGTTTGTCGGCCCAGCCTCCACGTGAAGCGATGTTGTCTTGCCCAAGGTGCCGTGGGACTCGATAATAGAAATGTGGTGGATAAATTATCTTGGCAACCCTAACCAGAGCAAAAAAAATTGAAAAGTGGGGTGCAACACGAGGACTTCCCAGGCGGTCTCCCATCCTAGTACTGCTCTCACCCAAGGACGCTTAACTTCGGAGTTCTGATGGAATCCGGTGCATTAGTGCTTGTATGATCACACCCGTCATTTTGAGGGCACAATTCCTTTATGTGTTAACGGTTCACAGTCCCAGGCTAGAGAGATGGCCCATTCATAAGGGCCAATGGGGTTAATGACAACCCATCCGCTTCAACAATGCTGCATCCTCGCAAGACGTGATATTGATGCGTTGTAGGGCCCTCTAATGTCCCGCGAGTAAGGTTGTCGTCCCTTTAACAGCTCACGACGTACGATCCAGGACGGAAAAATATAGAAAAAGAAGAAAAGTGGTCCAAAACTGATCAATATGTTCGATTTTGGGCTCCCAAAATGGGCAAAGGGAGTAACTTGGCTGCCCCCGTCGTAGAGCTCTCAGAGAGCTTTCCAAGGGTATGCTGTGTGCCGCGTAACTCCTTACGGATCAAAAGTTATGGGCACCGGAGCGACGGAGACTTGGTCACAAGCCCTACGCCCTCGGTTTGTTGGCCCAGCCTCCACGTGAAGTGAAGTTGTCTTACCTAAGGTGCCGTGGGATTCGATAATAGAAATGTGGTGGATAAAGTATCTTGGCAACCCTAACCTGAGCAAAAAGAATTGAAAATGGGGGTGCAACACGAGGACTTCCCAGGGGGTCACCCATCCTAGTACTACTCTCGCCCAAGCACGCTTAACTTCGGAGTTCTGATGGGATACGGTGCATTAGTGCTGGTATGATCGCACCCGTCATGTTGAGGGCATAATTCCTTTATGTGTTAACGATTCACAGTCCCAGCTTAGAGAGATGGCCCATTCAGAAGGCCCAATGGGCTTAATGACAACCCATCTTCTTCAACAATGCAGTATCCTCGCAAAATAGGATATTGATGCATTGTAGGGCTCTCTAATGTGCCGCAAGTAAGGTTGTCTTCCTTTTAACAGCTCACGACGTACGATCCGGGTTGGAAAAACAGAGAAAAGCAAGAAAAGTGGCCCGAAATTGATGAGAAAGTTTAATTTTGGGCACCAAAAATGGACAAAGTGAGCAAGCTGGCCGCACCCGTCTTAAAGATCTCGGAGAGCTTTGCAACGGTATGCTTTGCGCCGCGTAACCCCTTACGGATCAAAAGTTATGGGCACCGGAGCGATGGAGACCTAGTCACAAGCCCTACGCCCTCTGTTTGAGGGCCCAGCCTCCACGTGAACCGAAGTTGTCATGCCCAAGGTGCCGTGGGATTCGATAATAGAAATGTGGTGAATAAAGTATCTTGGCCACCCTAACCGGAGAAAAAAATATTGAAAAGGAGGGTTTAACACGAGGACTTCCCAGGGGGTCACCCATCCTAGTACTATTCTCGCCCAAGCATGCTTAACTTCGGAGTTCTGATGGGATCCGGTGCATTAGTGCTGGTATGATCGCACCCGTCATGTTGAGGGCACTATTCCTTTATGTGTTAACGGTTCACTGTCCCAGCCTAGAGAGATGGCCCATTCAGAAGGCCCAATGGGCTTAACGACAACCCATCCGCTTCAACAATGCAGCATCCTCGCAAGACGTGATATCGACGCGTTGTAGGGCCCTCTAATGTCCCGCAAGTAAGGTTGTCGTCCTTTAAACAGCTCACAACGTACGATCGGGGATGGAAAAACAGAGCAAAAGAATAAAAGTGGCCCGAAACTGATGAAAATGTTTGATTTTGGGTTCCAAAAACGGGAAAAACAAGATGGCCGCCCCCATCGTAGAGCTCTCGGTGAGCTTTGCAACGGTATATTGTGCGCCGTGTAAATCCTTACAAATCAAAAGTTATGCGCACCGGAGCGACGGAGACCTGGTTACAAGCCCTACGCTCTCGGTTTGCTAGCCCAGCCCCCACGTGAAGCGAAGTTGTCTTGCCCAAGGTGCCGTGGGATTCGATAATAGAAATGTGGCGCATAAAGTATCTTGGCAACCCTAACCGGAGCAAAAAAAATTGAAAAGGAGGGTGCAACACGAGGACTTCCCAGGGGGTCACCCATCCTAGTACTACTCTCGCCCAAACACGCTTATCTTCGGAGCGCTGATGGGATCCGGTGCATTAGTGCTGGTATGATCGTACCCGTCATGTTGAGGGCACAATTCCTTTATGTGTTAACGGTTCACAGTCCCAGGCTAGAGAGTTTGCCCATTCAGAAGGCCCAATGGGCTTAACGACAACACATCCGCTTCAACAACGACGCATCCTCACAAGACGTGATATCGAAGCGTTGTAGGGCCCTCTAATGTCCCCCGAGTAAGGTTGTCGTCCTTTTAACAGCTCACGACGTACGATACGGGACGGAAAAACAGAGCAAAAGAAGAAAAATAGCCTGAAATTAATTAAAATGTACGATTTTGGGATCCTAACAAGGGCAAAGCGAGCACGCTGGTTGTCCCCGTCGTTGAGCTCTCGGAGAGCTTTGCCATGGTATGCTGTGTGCCGCGTAACTCCTTACGGATCAAAAGTTATGGGCACCGGAGCGACGGAGACCTGGTCACAAGCCCTACGCCCTCGGTTTGAGGTCCCAGACTCCACGTGAATCGAAGTTGTCTTGCCCAAGGTGCCATGGGATTCGATAATAGAAATGTGGTAGATAAAGTATCTTGGCAACCCTAACCAGAGCAAAAAAATTGAAAAGGAGGGTGCAACACGAGGACTTCCCAAGGGGGTCACCCATCCTAGTAGTACTCTCGCCCAAGGACGCTTAACTTCGGATTTCTGATGGTATCCGGTGCATTAGTGTTGGTATAATCGCACCCGTCATGTTGATGGCACAATTCCTTTATGTGTTAACGGTTCACAGTCCTAGGCTAGAGAGACGGCCCATTCAGAAGGCCCAATGGGCTTAACGACAACCCATCCGCTTCAACAACGCCACATCCTCACAAGATGTGATATCAACGCATTGTAGGGCCCTCTAATGTCCCATGAGTAAGGTTGTCGTCCTTTCAATAGCTCACGACGTACGATCGGGGGTGGAAAAATAGAGCAAAAGAAGAAAAATGGCCCGAAATCGATGAAAACGTTCGATTTTGGGCTCCGAAATCGGGTACAGCGAGCAAGCTGGCTGCCCCTGTCGTAGACCTCTCGGAAAGCTCTGCAACGGTATGCTGTGCGCCGCCTAACTCTTTACGAATCAAAAGTTATGGGCACCAGAGCGACGGAGACCTGGTCACAAGCCCTACGCCCTCGATTTGTGGGCCCAGCCTCCACGTGAAGCTATGTTGTCTTGCCCAAAGTGCCGTGGGATTCGATAATAGAAATGTTGTGGATAAAGTATCTGGACAACCTTAACCGGTGCAAAAAAACTTTAAAAGGGTGTGCAAGACGAGGACATCCTAGGGGGTCACCCATCCTGGTACTACTCTTGCCCAAGCACGCTTTACTTCGGAGTTCTAATGGGATCCGGTGCATTAGTGCTGGTATGATCGCACTCGTCATGTTGAGGGCACAATTCCTTTATGTGTTAACAGTTCACAGTCCCAGGATAGAGAGATGGCTCATTCAGAAGGCCCAATGGGCTAAACGACAACCCATCCGCTTCAACAATGCGGCATCCCCACAACATGTGATATTGACACGTTGTAGGGCCCTCTAATGTCCCTCGAGTAAGGTTGTCGTCCTTTTAACAGCTCACAACATACGATCCGGGACGGAAAAACAGAGCAAAAGAAGAAAAGTGGCTCGAAATAGATGAAAACGTTCGATTTTTGGCCCCAAAATGGGCAAAGCGAGCAAGCTAGCTGCCCCCGTCGTAGAATTCTTGGAGAGCTTTGCAATGGTATGCTGTGCGCTGCGTAACTCCTTACGGATCAAAAGTTATGGGCACCGGAGCGACGGAGACCTAGTCACAAGCCCTACGCCCTCGGTTTGAGGGTCCAGCCTCCACGTGAAGCGAAGTTGTCTTGCCCAAGGTGCCGTGGGATTCAATAATAGAAATGTGGTGGATAAAGTATCTTGGCTACCCTAACCAGAGCAAAAAAAATTGAAAATGAGGGTTCAACACGAGGACTTCCCAGGGGGTCACCCATCCTAGTACTACTCTCGCCCAAGGACGCTTAACTTCGGAGTTCTGATGGGATCCGGTGCATTAGCGCGGGTATGATCGCACCCGTCATGTTAAGGGCACAATTCCTTTATGAGTTAACGGTTCACAGTCCCAGCCTAGAGAGATGACCCATTTAGAAGGCCCAATGGGCCTAACGACAACCCATCCGCTTCAACAACGCAGTATCCTCGCAAGACGTGATATCGACGGGTTGTAGGGCTCTCTATTGTCCCGCGAGTAAGGTTGTCGTCCTTTTAACAGCTCACGACGTACGATCGGGGATGGAAAAACCAAGCAAAAGAAGAAAAGTGGCCCCAAACTGATGAAAACGTTCGATTTTGGGCTCCCAAAACGGGGAAAGCAACCTGGCTGCCCCCGTCGTAGAGCTCTCGGAGAGCTTTGCAACGGTATGCTGTGCGCCGCGTAACTCCTTACGGATCAAAAGTTATGGGCACCGGAGCGACGGAGACTGGGTCACAAGCCCTACGCCCTCGGTTTGCGGGCACAGCCTCCACGTGAAGCGAAGTTGTCTTGCCCAAGGTGCCGTGCGATTCGATAATAGAAATTTGGTGGATAAAGTATCTTGGCAACCCTAACCGGAGAAAAAAAAAATTGAAAAGGGGGGTACAACACGAGGACTTCCCAGGGGGTCACCCATCCTAGTACTACTCTCGCCCAAGCACACTTAACTTCGGTGTTCGGATGGGATCCGGTGCATTAGTGCTGGTATGATCGCACCCGTCATGTTGAGGGCACAATTCCTTTATGTGTTAACGGTTCACAGTCCCAGCCTAGAGAGATGGCCCATTCAGAAGGCCCAATGGGCTTAACGACAACCCATCCGCTTCCACAACGCAGCATCCTCTCAAGATGTGATATCGACGCGTTGTAGGGCCCTCTAATGTCCCGTGAGTAAGGTGTTGTCCTTTTAACAGATAACGACGAACGATCCAGGATGGAAAAACAAAGCAAAAGAAGAAAAGTGGCCCGAAACTGATGAAAACGTTTGATTTTGGGCTCCCAAAATGGGCACAGCGAGAAAGCTAGATGCCCCCATCGTAGAGCTCTTGGAGAGCTTTGCAACGGTATACTGTGCGCCGTGTAACTCCTTACAGATCAAAAGTTATGGTCACCGGAGCGACGGAGATCTGGTCACAAGCCCTACGCCCTCGGTTTGCTGGCCCAGCCTCCACGTGAAGCGAAGTTGTCTTGCCCAATGTACCGTGGGATTCGATAATAGAAATATGGTGGATTAAGTATCTTGGCAACCCTAACCGGAGCAAAAACAATTTAAATGGGGGTGCAGGACGAGGACTTCCCAGGGGGTCACCCATCCTGGTACTACTCTTGTCACACCCCAAACCGGCCTATAAGGTTAGACTAGGGTGTGATCTAAATATTCAAGTCACGTAACATACTTAACCGTTTATGAAGATTTAACACTTAACGTTTTGGCCTAGACTCCAAGATTTCCAGAAAAGTAGCAGCATAACGGCAGTAATTGGGCCCTTTGGTTTGACCTAATTCTCTAAACGCCTCAAAATTTACCATCTCAAATTTATTTCCAACTAAGATTACTATTTTATCATCAATTGAAACACCTACTGGTTGTCTTGATGTCTCGTTTGATTAATAACCTAGCATGATACTATGTTTCGTTCGTTTGTTAATCCTCGTTACAAAAGTACCTGTTGATCTTAGCTTAATAACATGTACCTGCTTAAGATTTGGTTGGTTTGTTTTACTTAGCCTTTACCTAAGGCTTCATAATCCTATTATAGATACTAGCAGTAATAATAGCAAAACGATCATAGTAGTGTCTAGCGTTTGTCTAGTTAATATCAGTACAAACCAAAATTAGACCCCAAATTACAACGAGGGTCTTTTACATCACAACATTAAACAACATGAAAGAAAAAGTCTTCAAGTGGCATAGTTTTCACAAATGGCCATAAACAAGGAGAGGACATAGGAACAGGCAACCACTCCAAAGTATCATGGGTAGGCACATTGTCCTCAGGTAGGTGTTCTTGTTCTTGGTCACCTGAGATGATAAAAAAGCGTGAGTCCTTATGAACTCAGCGAGGGGGAACGAGAAATAGGTTTTGAAACTCATTTTTCTGGTTCAATCTATGAAATCCTTTTTGCAAGCATGAATCTAACACAATTAAGCACAGAATAATAATACAAAAGTAAAGGAACACAATTACTCGTCTTTCCTCCCCGAGGTTCTCTAGGAACCAAGCGAGAGTACTTATACACATAGTAAAAAGGATACGGTGAGGTTTTGCTCTCAGTTCATTTCCAGATTCAGTTGTTGCGGCCGACTTCAAATCATCCCTATAACACGCCAAGTAGGTGTACTGTGGATGTACCCCAAAATCCTACGACCCAACTCTCCGAGGAAGTCTAGCCCCCAAGCGAAAGAAGGAATGGGACCATGGTAGTCACGGGTGCACCAGCAAGCCCGATGCCACCCGGTGTGCGTGATCGCTACCATGCCAAAATGAAAGGTTGCAACCTTGTATGCAATGCACATTTATGACATTTAAAATATCACATTAGGAGGACAACAAAGTAGGTTGCCTCCGAACAGTCATAAGATTGCACATTGGCAAGTAAACAAGCAAGGCACGATAAAACAAGTAATTTCACTTGAAAGGCATATAGAGTTATATGAACATTAAACGGGCAGCCATGTAACGCATGTAAATCAAGCCATATAACTCATTTCGAAGTCCACGTGATCAAGTGATAAGATTATTCAACATGCAACAATATCTACGTCGGTTCAGATGCAAGAAAAGCCTATTTGTCAGCATGCAATGATCAAAATCACATTTAAGGTTATAAAACATCTACGGGCAAACTACTAAGCATATAATTCCACACAATATCCAAATGATCAACACTTAGCAAGATTACCTAGTCATTAGGGTTTCCATTTCGTGCTTACCCGTGTGACTAAACCCTAAGTCAACTCAAAATCAATCTCAAGTCATACATCATTTAATTCAACATCCTCAAACATTCAAAACAGTCCACACAATATCCCAAAGCTACAATCCCAAGAATTTAATTCAATAAGAGAAGTTACAACAATTTTCTAAGCATAACACTAAGTGAAACCCTTACTGCAATAGGCTGTTTTCTCACAATCATTAAGATAATCAAACAATCTCCAATTCCAGTGAATAAGATGTCAAATTAAATCTTAAGAAGTGAACTAAAATCAGAAACAAACCTTGCATCATTTGGAGTTCGGAATCATTAGTTATGGTCGAAACAGTGGAATAGCACAAAACTGTCCAGATTTGCACACATTTCGATAATTGACGTTTTTGAGGTCCTTAGGGTAGGATTTAGCCTTAGTCCATTTCTGACAAAAATGTCCAGAACTGAAAAATCTAGCAGTATTAAAAATTTCCTACATTTTTGACATCATTTACTAAGTCAAATCTTGTTCGTTCTACAAGGTCAGTGCATCTGCCAAAACCTGCTTCATTTTTCCAGATTTCCAGATTTGGACACATCTCAAAGATTTTCCATTTTGAGGAACTTAGAATCAAAATTAGCTTTGGACTATTTCTGTGAAAAATGTTCAAAACTGGAAAAATTAGTCACCTATAAATTTTCATGCATTTTCAACATCATTTTCCTAGCCAAACCCATCTCTAAACAACAGGTCAGAGAGCTGTCACATAATTCGACTGCACCTTTCATCACATTCAAGCCAAAATCTTGCCATGGATGGTTGTAAAAGCTTATGAGCGAACATATAACTCAAGTACAGAAGCAAAGACATACATTTATGAGCATGCATGTGGATTTTTGAAGGATTTTCAAAAGGTTTTAGCCCTCACCTTAGCAATCAACCAAGTAGATGCACAAAAACTTGTTGAAGCACAATCTTCTTCTTCTCCTTTGCCTAGCCGAGATTTCAACTAGATTTTCTCTATTTTTCCTAGCTTAGTGACCAAGCTCTTAGAACATGCATGTGGTTAGAACAAGAAGAAAATAAATGGAAGCTTAAAAACACACCTAGGGCCGAAATGAAGACTCTATGTGCTTGTATGCATCTTTTGAGCTAGCTACTTGCTTTCCTTTGCTCGGGCTTGTTTTGTTTAACCATATGATGATGAAGATGAGCTAAGAGGTGAAGAGATTCAGTTAACGTCGAGAGATAGAGAGGAGAAAGAGAGGGAGAGAGAGAAGTGTGAGGAAGAAAGAAGGAAAATGACAAGAATGACAAAAAAATGATGGCTTTGCAAATCTTGAAGCAAGTGGTCAGCCTAGGGCTTGATAATTCAGCTTTTTGGTGTCTTCAAGAGCATATTTGAAATTCCTAGTATGGGAAAAGAGGGTTTGGTCGAGCAAGGTGGGATTTTGAGGAAGTTTGAGCAATTTTTTATGCATTTGTGTCATAGAATGTCGTAGTATGTCTAGGATTATTAATAAATTATGCAATGCTAGTTTAAATGCACATGGTGGTCGGCCAAAGCTAGCTTAAATTCTGAATTTTTGTCATCTTTGAGCATTATTTTAATTGTTTGTCGAAAGTGCAAAAAGAATAAGGAATGTCTAGCTTTTTGTGAGATTTTGTCTTCTAGTGGGTTGAATTAGTAATTTAATAATAGTTAGTGGATTTTGTAGGATTAATTAATAACCTAGTGCTTCGTGCAAGATGCTTTCTTGTTTAGTGTGTGGGCACGCTTTCCTAGGTCTAGGGTACGCACTACGAGGTAGGACACGAACTACAAGATGAACGGACATTTTTTAATTAAATGCACGCAACCCTAAATGAATGCACGTAATCCAATGCAAGGCACACAAAACGAACACAATTCTCAAACCTAGGTCAAGGCACGCAATTCTAGATTAGGGCATGCGAAACAAGGTAGCACACATAAATCGAGGGCGGGCCTCACATCCTCCCTTCCTTAAAAGAATTTCGTCCCGAAATTCAATATTACCTTTGAAATAAAGCTGGATATTGTTGCTCCATCTGGTCTCGCCTTTCCCACGTTGATTCTTCAACTCCATGATGATCCCACAGCACTTTCACCATCGGTATAGTTTTGTTGCGCAACTGCCGATCTTGCTGGTCTAGGATCTGAATGGGCTTCTCCTCGTAAGACAAGTTCTCCCGAAGATGCAACGGCTCTAGCTCCAAGATATGTGACGGATTAGGATGATACTTCCGCAGCATTGAAACATGAAAGACGTCGTGAATACTGGAGAGGTTCTGGGGTAATACTGGGCGATACGCCAATTTGTCAACCTTCTCAATTATCTCAAATGGTCCTACAAACCTCGGGCTCAACTTTCCACCCTTGCCATGTTTAATCAATCCCCTTCGAGGTGATATCTTCAAGAACACCTTGTCGCCAGCCTCGAACTTGAGGCTCCGTCTCCGTCCGTCTGCATAACTCTTCTGCCTGCTCTGGGCGGTAAGCATCCATTTCCAGATTAGGTGGATATTATCAACAGTCTTCATAAGTTCAGGTAAAAGGGTCGGGTCAAAAGTCTTTATCTCACCTACTTCATCCCAGTAAATTGGGGATCGACACTTACGTCCATACAACGCTTCAAATGGGGCCATCCCGATAGTGGCTTGATAACTATTATTATAAGCGAACTCTACTAGAGATAGATATTTCTCCCAACCTTTCCCAAAGTCTAAAACACACACCCTCAGCATATCCTCCAGAATCTGAATAGTCCTCTTCGATTGTCCATCAGTCTGAGGGTGATAAGTCGTGCTGAAACTCAACTTCGTTCCCAAAGCTTCTTGCAATCTGTTCCAAAATCGGGAAGTAAAACGAGGATCCCTATCCGATACAATACTCATAGGCATCCCGTGCAGTCTTACAATCTCCACCACATACATATCTCCCAATTTCTCTGGACTATCCTCCTTGTTCATCGGTAAAAAGTGTGCCGACTTAGTCAATCTATCCACTATGACCCAAACAACGTCATGACCCTTTTGTGATCTGGGCAGGTCCATAACAAAGTCCATAGTTATATGTTCCCATTTCCATTGAGGAATCTCCAACGGCTGAAGTAAACCTGCGGGTCGTTGACGTTCCGCTTTGACTCTCTGGCAAGTCAAACACCGTGCCACAAACTCCGCAATTTCTCTTTTCATGTTATTCCACCAATAGTGTTGCTTCAAATCCCGGTACATCTTTGTTCCACCAGGGTGAATAGTACATCTTGAATTATGGGCTTCTTCAAGAATCTTCTTTTTTGGCTCTGGCTTATTGGGAACACAAATCCGATTCCTAAACCTCCAAACACCATCATCATGACACTTGAAATCCGCATTGCTTTCTTTAATCTTCTGAAATTGTTGGTCCTTCTGTTGAGCCTTTCGTAACTCAGACAACAAGGTTGATTGAACTTGTGTAGTGGCAAAAAATAACCCTTTCTGAGTCAATTGTGGTTTCCACAAAAATGCTTCCTCCAACAACTCCTGCACCTTGGCTTCCAATTTCGCCATGCTTGCTTTTCTACTTAAGGCATCTGCAACTATATTTGCTTTACCGGGCACATAGTTGATTGTGCAGTTATAATCATCCAAAAGCTCCATACATCGCCTTTGCCTCATATCTAACTCTTTTTGAGAGAACAAGTATTTCAAGCTCTTATGATCAGTAAATACCTCAAACTTGTTACCCTACAGATAATGCCTCCATTTCTTGAGTGCAAACACAATAGCCGCCAACTCCAAATCATGTCTCGGGTAATTAAATTCATACGACTTTAGTTTCCTAGAAGCATATGCAATCACCCTTCCATTTTGCATCAGTACACAACCCAATCCTTTTTTCGAAGCATCGCTATAGATTACAAAACCTTGACTTCCTTCAGGCAATGCAAGAATAGGTGCGGTAGTCAATCTTTTCTTCAACTCTTGGAAGCTGCTCTCACACTGATCATCCCACACAAACATTGTTTTCTTTTGAGTGAGCTTTGTAAGCAGTCTTGCAATCTTAGAGAAATCTTTCACGAATCTCCGATAATAGCCGGCTAGACCAAGAAAACTCCGAATCTCCGTAACAGTCTCCGGCTTCTTCCAAGACATTACTGCTTCAATCCTTGCTGGGTCCACTGCTATTCCCTCTTGGGATATGATATGCCCCAAAAATGCAATCTGCTGCAACCAAAATTCGCACTTGCTAAACTTTGCATACAATTGATGCTCTCGAAGTTTCTACAGTACCAACCACAGATGTTGCTTATGCTCTGGCTCAGATTTCAAGTATACCAAAATATCATCAATGAAGATCACCATAAATTGGTCCAAGTAGGGTTGAAACACCCTGTGCATCAAGTCCATAAAAGCTACAGGGGCATTGGTTAGTCCAAAAGGAATCACCACATATTCATAATGTCCATATCTCGTCCTGAAAGCCGTTTTAGGCACATCCTCCTTTTTGATCCGCAACTGATAATACCCTTGCCTCAAGTCGAGTTTCGAATACACTTTAGCTCCTTGCAGTTGATCAAATAACTCGTCGATCAATGGAAGTGGGTATTTATTCTTGACAGTCACTTGGTTCAATCCTCGGTAGTCAATGCATAGCCTCAACGTTTTATCTTTCTTCTTTACAAATAGAACTGGTGTACCCCACGGTGAAGAACTTGGTTGAACAAACCCCTTCTTTAGCAATCCTTGCAATTGGTCTTTCAATTCTTGTAACTCGGCCGGTGCCATACGATAGGGAGCTTTAGATATCGGCTGGGCGACAGGCAGGAACTCTATAACAAACTCGATTTCCCGATTTAGGGGTAAACCCGGTAATTCTTTTGGAAACACATCCGCATAGTCTTTGATCACAGGCATCTCCTCCAACTTAGCTTTGTCCGACGGCTTGTTGATGAGGTAAGCTAAGTATCCGCTGCACCCTTTTCTCAAGGACTTCACTGCTTTCGTAGATGAAATGATAGAACTCCCGGTGAAATCTCTTCGACCTATTACTTCCAGTATTGGTTGACCAAGTACCCGAAACGTTATAATCTTCGTCCGGCAATCTAGTTGGACATGATGTTTTGCCAACTAGTCCATCCTTAAAATGACCTCATAATCTCGAAAAGGTAATACAATAAGATTGGCTGAGAATTCCCTATCCTTAATTTGGATTTTACATGCTTTACAAGCTGAGCTAGTAACAAGTTTAGAACCCATTGGAGTACCAACTTCTACTTCGTATGGCAAACATACAACTTTCAGTTTCACACGTTCCACACATAAGGGAGTAATAAATGAATGAGTAGCACCCGGATTAATTAACACCCTAACAGGTTGATTCAGTATGAAGAATGTACCTTCAACAACAGTGGTCTCATCTGGAATCTCCTCGCACTCAATAGCATAAGCTCGAGCCTGGACTCTGGGAACTGAAGTCTTGCCTCTACCAGCTGGTTTACCCTAATTCTGTCCTGCCTGCCGTTTAGGGCAATCCTTGATCTGATGTTGATCACTGCCACATCTCATACATCGTCCTGACTTCCTCCAATACTAGGCCTCGGTATGCCCCTTCTTGTCACAATAAGAACAGCTGACGGACTGAGTAGCGGGTGAACTACCTGTAGATCTGCGGGTGGAAGAGGCTGATGGCGCTTTCGTCGGGCCACGGTTATTCACTGGTCTGTTCTGGCTCTGGCCCTGACTACGACTCTGACTTTGAAATTTCCTCTGTTGACTTGGAGGCTGGTATGGTTTCTTGTTTGGCTGACTCGAACCGGCTCCATCTAGTTTCCTCTTCTCAACTCGAGAGGCAGCAGCAAAGAGAGCAGAAAAGGTATCGAAGTCATGAGAAGCCAACTGGTCCTGAATCTCTAGCCTCAATCCGGTAGTAAATTTCCACATCTTCACCTCCGGAGTACCGACCATATATTGAGCATAACGGGACAGTCGGTCAAAACGAGCCTCGTACTGGGCCACCGTCATGTTACCTTGGGTCAAGTGCATGAACTCCTCAATCCGCCTCTGCTTGGAAACTGCAGGTACATATTTCTCCTTGAATGCCTTAACGAAATTACCCCACAAGCGAGGTGTCTGATCAGTTTCCCATAGTGCCTCCACAGTGTGCCACCAATGTTCAGCATCCCCGTGCAACAGAAACACTGCATACTCCACCTTTTCTTCATCTGTATAATCAAGTGGCCTAAAAATCTTCTCGATCTCGAACAGCCAAGTCTCAGCTTTCTCATCATCAGCTTCCCTGTGAAATTTAGACAGGCGAAAGTCAAGGAACTCCCTCATTCTGCTATGTCTCCCGTGGTTACCCTCATTCCTGTTGTTGTTGTTGTTGTTGTTGTTGGCCTCACGTGCATCTTGGCGCTCCATCACTCGGGATACACGATCCATGGCATTCGCCATCATATTAAACATAGCTATACCGGGATTAGTTTGATAGGCATCTCCGGTCTCTTGGGGTTCACCACTCCTATTAGTAGTACGGGTGCTAGGGCCAGCCATCTTAGGCACATATTACAATGCACAATTTATTGAAATATGACAATTAAGAATTTAATGCATAAGATATGCAACATAATATAGATACAATTCTAGAAACAACTAAGGCATGTTAATCACTTAAACACATAAAACATAGAAGGCACATTTAACATTATCACACAATAACATATAAAAAAGTCATCCTAATTATCTTAGGGCTCTACCCACGGTCTGAGAGTTAAACCTGGCTTAAGCAATCTAGGCTCTGATACCATTCTATATAAGGTGTCACACCCTAAACCAGCCTATAAGGTTAGACTAGGGTGTGATCTAAACATTCAAGTCACGTCACATATTTAACCGTTTATGAAGATTTAACACTTAACGTTTTGGCCTAAACTCCAAAATTTTTCGGTAATCCGGTAGCATAACGGCTGTAGTTGGGCCCATTGGTTTGACTTAATTCTCTAAACGCTTCAAAATTTACCATCTCAAATTTATTTCCAACTAAGATTACTATTTTATCATCAATTGAAATGCCTACTGGTTGTCTTGATGTCTCGTTTGATTAATAACCTAGCATGATACTATGTTTCGTTCGTTTGTTAATCCTCGTTACAAAAGTACCTGTTGATCTTAGCTTAATAACATGTACCTGCTTAAGATTTGGTTGGTTCGTTTTACTTAGCCTTTACCTAAGGCTTCATAATCCTATTATAGATACTAGCAGTAATAATAGCAAAACGATCATAGTAGTGTCTAGCGTTTGTCTAGTTAATATCAGTACAAACCAAAATTAGACCCCAAATTACAACGAGGGTCTTTTACATCACAACATTAAACAACATGAAAGAAAAAGTCTTCAAGTGGCATAGTTTTCACAAATGGCCATAAAACAAGCAGAGCACATAGGAACAGACAATCACTCCAAATTATCATCGTTAGGCACATCGTCCTCAAGTACCTGTTCTTGTTCTTCTTCACCTGAGATGATAAAAGAGGGTGAGTCCTTATGAACTCAGCGAGGGGGAACAAGAAATAGGTTTTGAAACTCATTTTCCGGTTCAATCTATGAAATCCTTTTTGCAAGCATGAATGTAACACAATTAAGTACAGAATAATAATACAAAAGTAAAGGAACACAATTACTCTTCTTTCCTCCCCGAGGTTCTCTAGGAACCAAGCGAGAGTACTTATACACATAGTAAAAAGGATACGGTGAGCTTTTGCTCTCAGTTCATTTCCAGATTCAGTTGTTGCGGCCGACTTCAAATTAGCCCCATAACACGCCAAGTGGGTGTACTCCGGATGTACCACGAAATCCTACGACCCAACTCTCTGAGGAAGTCTAGCCCCCAAGCGAGAGAGAGAATAGGACCATGGTAGTCACGGGTGCACCAGCAAGCCCGATACCGCCCGGTGTGCGTGATCGCTACCATGCCGAAATGAAAGGTTGCAACCTTGTATGCAATGCACATTTATAACATTTAATATATCACATTAGGAGGACAACAAAGTAGGTTGCCTCCGGATAGTCATATGATTGCACATTGACAAGTAAACAAGCAAGGCACGATAAGACAAGTAATTTCACTTGAAAGGCATATAGAGTTATATGAACATTAAATGGGCAGCCATGTAACACATGTAAATCAAGCCATATAACTCATTTCGAAGTCCACGTGATCAATTGATAAGATTATTCAACATGCAACAACATCTACGTGGGTTTGGATGCAAGAAAAGCCTATTTGTCAGCATGCAATGATCAAAATCACATTTAAGGTTATAAAACATCTACGGGCAGCCTACTAAGCATATAATTCCACACAATATCCAAATGATCAACACTTAGCAAGAATACCTAGTCATTAGGGTTTCAATTTCGTGCTTACCCGTGTGACAAAACCCTAAGTCAACTCAAAATCAATCTCAAGTCATACATCATTTAATTCAACATCCTCAAACATTCAAAACAGTCCACACAACATCCTAAAGCTACAATCCCAAGCATTTAATTCAACAAGAGAAGTTACAACAATTTTCTAAGCATAACACTAAGTGAAACCCTTATTGCAATAGGTTATTTTCTCATAATCATTAAGATAAGCAAAAAATCTCTAATTCCAGTTAATAAGATGTCAAATTAAATCTTAAAAAGTGAACTAAAATCAGAAACAAACCTTGCATCATTTGGAGTTCAGAATCATTAGTTATGGTCGAAACAGTGGAATAGCACAAAACTGTCCAGATTTGCACACATTTCGATAATTTACGATTTTGAGGTCCTTAGGATCGGATTTAGCCTTAGTCCATTTCTGAAAAAAATATCCATAACTGAAAAATGTAGCAGTAAACCAAATGTCATGTATTTTGGACATCATTTACTAAGTCAAATCTTGTTTGTTATACAAGGTCAGTGCATCTGCCAAAACCTGCTTCATTTTTCCAGATTTCCAGATTTGGACACATCTCAAAGATTTGCTATTTTGAGGACCTTAGAATCAAAATTAACTTTGTCCTATTTCTGCGAAAAATTTTCAAAACTGGCAAAAATAGTCACCTATCCATTTTCTTGCATTTTCAACATTATTTGCCTAGCGAAACCCACGTCGAAACAACAGGTCAGACAGCTGTCACATAATTCGACTGCACCTATCATCACTTTCAAGCCAAAATCTTGCCATGTATGGTTGTAAAAGCTTATGAACGAACATATAACTCACGTACAGAAGCAAAGACATACATTTATGAGAATGCATGTGGATTTTTGAAGGATTTTCAATAGCTTTTAGCCCTCACCTTAGCAATCAACCAAGTAGATGCACAAAAACTTGTTGAAGCACAATCTTCTTCTTTTCCTTTGCCTAGCCGAGATTTCAACTAGATTTTCTCTATTTTTCCTAGCTTAGTGACCAAGCTCTTAGTACATGCATGTGGTTAGAACAAGAAGAAAAGAAATGAAAGCTTAAAAACTCACCTAGGGCCGAAATGAACACTCTATGTGCTTGTATGCATCTTTTGAGTTTGCTACTTGCTTTCCTTTACTTGGGCTTGTCTTGATTAACCATATGATGATGAAGATGAGCTAAGAGGTGAAGAGATTCAGCTAAGGCCGAGAGATAGGGAGGAGAATGAGAGGGAGAGAGAGAAGTGTGAGGAAGAAAGAAGGAAAATGACAAGAATGACAAAAAAAATGATGGCTTTGCAAATCTTGAAGCAAGTGGTCGGCCTAGGGCTTGATAATTCAGCTTTTTGGTGTCTTCAAGAGCATATTTGAAATTCCTAGCATGGGCAAAGAGGGTTTGGTCGAGCAAGGTGAGATTTTGAGGAAGTTTGAGCAATTTTTTTATGCATTTGTGTCATAGAATGTCATAGTATGTCTAGGATTATTAATAAATTATGCAATGCTAGTTTAAATGCACATGGTGGTCGGCCAAAGCTAGCTTAAATTCTGAATTTTTGTCATCTTTGAGAATTATTTTAATTGTGTGTTGAAAGTGCAAAAAGAATAAGGAATAAAGAATAAGGATTGTCTAGGTTTTTGTGAGATTTTGTCTTCTAGTGGGTTGAATTAGTAATTTAATAATAGTTAGTGGATTTTGTAGGATTAATTAATGACCTAGTGCTTCGTGCAAGATGCTTTCTTGTTTAGCGCGTGGGCACGCTTTCCTAGGTCTAGGGTACGCACTACGAGATAGGACACGAACTACGAGACGAATGCACGTTTTTTAAGTAAATGCACGCAACCCTAAATGAATGCACGTAATCCAATACAAGGCACACAAAATGAACACAATTCTCAAACCTAGGTCAAGGCACGCAATTCTAGATTAGGGCACACGAAACGAGGTAGCACACGTAAATCGAGGTCAGACCTCACAACTCTCACCCAAGCACGCTTAACTTCGGAGTTCTAATGGGATCCAGTGCATTAGTACTGGTATGATCGCACCCATCATGTTGAGGGCACAATTCCTTTATGTGTTAACGGTTTACAGTCCCAACCTAGAGAGATGGCCCATTCAAAAGGCCCAATGGGCTTAACGACAATCCATCCGCTTCAACAATGTAGCATCATCGTAAGACGTGATATTGACGCATTGTAGGGCCTTCAAATGTCCCCCGAGTATGGTTGTCATCCTTTTAACAGCTCACGACGTATGATAGGGAATGAAAAAACAGAGCAAAAGAAGAAAATTGGCCTAAAACTGATGAAAATGTTCGATTTTGGGCTCCTAAAACGGGCAAAGCAAGCTGGCTGCCCCCGTCATAGAGCTCTCGGAGAGCTTTGCAACGGTATGCTGTGTGCCGTGTAACTCCTTACATATCAAAAGCTATGGGCACCGGAGCGACGGAGACCTGGTCACAAGCCCTACGCCCTCGGTTCGTTGGCCCAGCATCAATGTGAAGCGAAGTTGTCTTGCCCAGGGTGCCGTGGGATTTGATAATAGAAATGTGGCGGATAAAGTATCTTGGCAACCCTAACTAGAGCAAAAAAAATTGAAAAGGGGGGTGCAACACGAGGACTTCCCATGGGGTCACCCATCCTAGTACTACTCTCGCCCAAGCACGCTTAACATAGGAGTTCTAATCGGATCCGGTGCATTAGTGTTGGTATGATCGCACCCGTCATGTTGAGGGCACAATTCCTTTATGTGTTAACGGTTCACAGTCCCAGCCTAGAGAGATGGCCCATTCAGAAGGCCCAATGGGCTTAACGACAACCCATCCTCTTCGACAATGCAGCATCCTCACAAGACATGATATCGACAAGTTGTAGGGCCCTCTAATATCCCGCGAGTAAGGTTGTCATCCTTTTAACAGCTCACGACGTACAATCCAGGTCAGAAAAATAGGGCAAAAGAAGAAAAGTGGCCTGAAACTGATGAAAACGTTCGATTTTCGGCTGCCAAAATGGGCACAGAGAGTAAGCTGGCTGCCCCAGTCGTAGAGCTCATGGAGGACTTTGCAACGGTATGTTGTGCGCCGCGTAACTCTTTACGGATCGAAAGTTATGAGCACCGGATAGACGGAGACCTGCTCACAAGCCCTACGCCCTGGGTTTGCGGGCCCCGCCTCCACGTGAAGCGAAATTGTCTTGCCCAAGGTGCTGTGGGATTCGATAATAGAAATGTGGTGGATAAAGTATCTTGGCAACCCTAACCGAAACAAAAAAATTTGAAAAGGGGGTGCAACACGAGGACTTCCCAAGGGGTCACCCATCCTAGTACTACTCTCGCCCAAGCACGTATAACTTCGGAGTTCTGATGGGATCCGGTGCATTCATGCTGCTATGATCGCACCAATCATTTTGAGGGCACAATTCCTTTATGTGTTAACGGTTCACAGACCCAGCCTAGAGAGATGGCCCATTCAGAAGGCCCAATGGGCTTAACGACAACCCATCCGCTTGAACAACCCAGCATCCTCGCAAGACGAGATATCGATGCGTTGTAGGGCCCTCTAATGTCCAGCGAGTAAGGCTGTCGTCCTTTTAATAGCTCACGGCCTACAATCCGTGACAAAAAAATAGAGCAAAAGAAGAAAAGAGGCATGAAACTGATGGAAACATTCGATTTTGGGCTCCAAAAAGGGGCATAGCGAGGAAACTAGCTGCCCCGGTCGTAGAGCTATTGGAGAGCTTTGCAACGGTATGCTGTGTACCATGTAACTCCTTACGGATCAAAATTTATGGGTACCGGGGCGACGGAGACTTGGTCACAAGCTCTACACCCTCGGTTTGCGGGCCCAGCCTCCACGTTAAGTGAAGTTGTAATGCCCAAGGTGCCGTGGGATTCGGTAATTAAAATGTGATGGATAAAGTATCTTGGCAACCCTAATCAGAGCAAAAAAAATTGAAAAGGGGGTGCAACACAAGGACTTCCAGGGGGTCACCCGTCCTAGTACTACTCTCGCCCAAGCACGCTTAACTTCGGAGTTCTGATAGGATCCGGTGCATTAGTGCTGGTATGATAGCACCCGTCATGTTGAGGGCATAATTCTTTTATTTGTTAACGGTTCACAGACCCAGCCTAGAGAGATGGCCCATTCAGAAGGCCTAATGGGCTTAACGACAACCCATCCGCTTCAACAACGCAGCATCCTCGCAAGACGTGATATCAATCCGTTGTAGGGCCCTCTAATGTCCCTCGAGTCAGGTTGTCATCCTTTTAACAGCTCACGACATACGATCCGGGATGAAAAATAGAGCAAAAGATGAAAAGTGGGCCGAAACAGATGAAAAAATTCAATTTTGGGCTCCCTAAACGGTCACAGCGAGCAAGCTGGCTGTCCCCGTCGTAGAGCTCCCAGAGAGCTTTGCAACGGTATGCTATGCACCGCGTAACTCCTTACGGATCAAAAGTTATGGCACCGGAGCGACGGAGACCTGGTCACAAGCTCTACGCCCTCAGTTTGCGGGCCCAGCCTCCATGTGAAGCAAAGTTGTCTTGCCCAAGGTGCCGTGGGACTCAATAATAGAAATGTGGTGGATAAAGTATCTTGGCAACCCTAACCGGAGCAAAAAAAATAGAAAATGGGGGTACAACACGAGGACTTCGAAGGGGGTCACCCATCCGAGTACTACTCTCGCCCAAGCACGCTGAACTTCAGAGTTCTGATGGGATCCGGTGCATTAGTGCTGGTATGATCACACCCGTCATGTTGAGGGCACAATTCCTTTATGTGTTAACGGTTCATAGTCCCAGCCTAGAGAGATAGCCCATTCAGAAGGCCCAATGGGCTTAACGACAACCCATCCACTTCAACAACACAGCATCCTAGCAAGACGTGATATCGACGCAATGTAGGGCCTTCTAATTTCCCGCGAGTGAGGTTGTCATCTCTTTAACAGCTCACGACGTACGATCTGGGACGGAAAAATAGAGCAAAAGAAGAAAAGTGGACCGAAACTGATGAAAACATTCAATTTTGGGCTCCAAAAATGGGCACAACGAGCAAGCTGGCTGCCCCCGTTGGAGAGCTCTCGGAGAGCTTTGCAACGGTATACTATGAGCAGCGTAACTCCATATGGATCAAAATTTATGGGCACCGAAGCAACGGAGACCTGGTCACAAGTCCTACGCCCTCGGTTTGCTGTCCCAGCCTCCACGTGAACTGAAGTTGTCTTGCCCAAGGTTCAGTGGGATCCGATAATAGAAATGTGGTGGATAAAGTATCCTTGCAACCCTAACCGGAGCAAAGAAAATTGTAAAGAGGAGTGCAACACGAGGACTTCCCAGGGGGTCACTCATTCTTGTACTACTCTCGCCCAAGCATGCTTAACTTCGGAGTTCTGATGGGATTTGGTGCATTAGTGCTGGTATGATCGCACCCATCACGTTGAGGGCACAATTCTTTTATGTGTTAACGGTTTACAGTCCCAGCCTAGAGAGATGGCCCATTCAGAAGACGCAATGGGCTTAATGACAACCCATCCACTTCAACAATGCAACATCCTCGCAAGACGTGATATCGATGCATTGTAGGGCCCTCTAATGTCCTGCGAGTAAGGTTGTCATCCTTTTAATAGCTCACGATGTATGATCCAGGACAGAAAAACAGAGCAAAAGAAGAAAAATGGCCCGAAACTAATGATAACGTTCAATTTTGGGCTCCCAAAACGGGCACTTCAAGCAAGCTGGCTGCCCCCGTCGTAGATCTCACGGAGAGCTTTGCAACGGTATGTTGTGTGCCGCGTAACTCCTTACGGATCAAAAGTTATCGGCACCGTAGCGACGGAGACCTGGTCACAAGCTCTACGCCTTCGGTTTGCGGGCCCAGCCTCCACGTGAAACGAAGTTGTCTTGCCCAAGGTGCCGTGGGACTCAATAATAGAAATGTGGTGGATAAAGTATCTTGGCAACCCTAACCGGAGCAAAAAAAATAGAAAATGGGGGTACAACACGAGGACTTCGAAGGGGGTCACCCATCCGAGTACTACTCTCGCCCAAGCACGTTTAACTTCAGAGTTCTGATGGGATCCGGTGTATTAGTGCTGGTATGATCGCACCCGTCATGTTGAGGGCACAATTCCTTTATGTGTTAACGGTTCACTGTCCCAGCCTAGAGAGATAGCCTATTCAGAAGAACCAATGGGCTTAACGACAACCCATCCACTTCAACAACATAGCATCCTAGCAAGATGTGATATCGACGCATTGTAGGGACCTCTAATATTCAGCGAGTAAGGTTGTCGTCCTTTTAACAGCTCACGACATACTATCTGGGACGAAAAAACCGAGCAAAAGAAGAAAAGTGGCCCGAAACTGATGAAAACATTCGAATTTGGGCCCCAAAAAGGGCACAGCCAGCAAGCTGGCTGTCCCCGTCGGAGAGCTTTGCAACGGTATACTGTGCACAGCGTAAATCCTTACAGATCAAAAGTTATGGGCACCGAAGCAACGGAGACCTGGTCACAAGCCCTATGCCCTCGGTTTGCTGGCCTAGCCTCCACGTGAAGTGAAGTTGTCTTGCCCAAGGTGCCGTGGGATTCGATAATAAAAATGTGGTGGATAAAGTATCTTGGAAATCCTAACCGGAGCAAAGAAAATTGAAAAGCGGGGTGCAACACGAGGACTTCCCAGGGGGTCACCCATCCTAGTACTCCCCTCGCCCAAACACGCTTAACTTCGAAGTTCTAATAGGATCCGGTGCATTAGTGCTGGTATGATCGCACCTGTCATGTTGAAGGCACAATACCTTTATATGTTAACGGTTCACAGTCCCAACCTAGAGAGATGGCCCATTCAGAAGGCCCAATGGGCTTAATTACAACCCATTCGGTTTAACAGCGTAGTATCCTCGCAAGACGTAAGATCGACGAGTTGTAGGCCCCTCTAATGTCCTGCGAGTAAGGTTGACGTCCTTTTAACAGCTCACGACGTACGATCCGGGACGAAAAAACAGAGCAAAGTTGGAAAAGTGGGCCGAAACTGATGAAAACGTTCGATTTAGGGCTCCAAAAATGGGCTCAGCGAGCAAGATGGCTGCCGCCATCGTAGAGCTCTCTGAGAGCTTTGCAATGGTATACTATGCACGGCATAACTCCTTACGGATCAAAAGTTATGGGCACCGGAGCGACGGAGACCTGGTCACAAGCCCTATGCCCTCGGTTTGCTGTCCCAGCCTCCACGTGAAGCGAAGTTGTTTTGCCCAAGGAGCCGTGAGATTCGATAATAGAAATGTGGTGGATAAAGTATCTTGGCAACACTAACCGGGGCAAAAAAAATTGAAAAGGGGGGTGCAACACGAGGACTTCCCTGGGGGTTACCCATCCAAGTGTTACTCTCGCCCAAGCACGCTGAACTTCAGAGTTCTGATGGGATCCGATGCATTAGTGCTGCTATGATCGCACCCGTCATATTTTGGGCACAATTCCTTTATGTGTTAACGGTTCACAGTCCCAGCCTAGAGAGATGGCTCATTTAGAAGGCCCAATGGGCTTAACGACAACCCATCCACTTTAACTACGCAGCATCCTTGCATGACGCATTATCAACGTGTTATGGGGCCCTCTAATGTCCCGCGAGTAAGGTTGTCGTCCTTTTAATAGCTCACGACGTACGATCCGGGACGGAAAAACAGGGCAAAAGAAGAAAAGTGGCTCGAAACTGATAAAAACATTCGATTTTGGGCTCCAAAAATGGGCATAGCAAGTAAGCTGGCTGCCCCTGACGTAGAGCACTCGGCGAGCTTTGCAACGTTATGCTCTGCGCCGCGTAACTCCTTACGGATCAAAAGTTATGGGCGTTGGATCGATGGAGACCAGGTCACAAGCCCTACGCCCTCGGTTTGCGGGCCCAGCCTCCACTTGAAGCGAAGTTGTCTTGCCCAAGGTACCGTGGGATTCGATAAAAGAAATGTGGTGGATAAAGTACCTTTGTAACCCTAACCGGAGCAAAAAAAATTGAAAAGGGGGGTGCAACACAAGGACTTCCCACGGGGTCACCCATCCTAGTACTACTCTCGCCCAAGCACGCTTAACTTCTGAGTTCTGATGGGATCTGGTGCATTAGTGCAGGTATGATCGCACCCGTCATGTTGAGGGCACAATTCCTTTATGTGTTAACGGTTCACAATCCCAGCCTAGAGAGATGGCCCATTCAAAAGGCCCAATGGGCTTAACGATAGCCCATCCGCTTCAACAACACAACATCCTCGCAAGACGTGATATCAACGCGTTGTAGGGCCCTCTAATGTCCCGTGAGTAAGGTTGTCGTCCTTTTAACAGCTCACGATGTACGATCCGGGATGAAAAAATAGAGCAAAAGAAGAAAAGTGGCCCGAAACTGATGAAAACATTCAATTTTTGGCTCCAACAATGGGCACAGGGAGCACGCTACCTGCCCCCATCGTAGAACTCTCGGAGAGCTTTGGAACGGTATGTTGTGCGCCGCGTAACTCCTTACGGATCAAAAGTTATCGGCACCGGAGGGATGGAGACAAGGTCACAAGCCCTACGCCCTCGGTTTGCGGGCGCAGCCTCTACGTGAAGCGAAGTTGTCTTGCCCAAGGTGGCGTGGGATTCGATAACAGAAATGTGGTGGATAAAGTATCTTGGCAACCTTAACCGGGGCAAAAAAATTAAAAAGGGGGGGTGCAACACGAGGACTTACCAGGGTGTCACCCATCTTAGTACTACTCTTGCCCAAGCACGCTCAACTTCGGAGTTCTAATGGATCCAGTGCATTAGTGCTGGTATGATCGCACCCGTCATGTTGTGAGCACAAATCCTTTATGTGTTGACGGTTCTTAGTCCCAGCCTAGAGAGATAGCCCATTTAGAAGGCCTAATCGGTTTAAGGACTACCCATCTGCTTCAACAACGCAGCATCCTCACAAGACGTGATATCGACATGTTGTAGAGCCCTTTATTGTCCCGCGAGCAAGGTTGTCGTCCTTTTAACAACTCACGACGTACGATCCGGGATGAAAAAATAGAGCAAAAGAAGAAAAGTGGCCCGAAATTGATGAAAACATTCAATTTTGGGCTCCAAAATGGGCACAGCAAGCAAGCTAGATACCCCCGTCGTAGAGCTCTCGGAGTGCTTTGCAACTGTATGCTGTGTGCCGTGTAACGCCTTACGGATCAAAAGTTATGGGCACCGAATCGACAGAGACTTGGTCATAAGCCCTACGTCCTCGGTTTGCAGGCCCAGCCTCCACGTAAAGCGAAGTTGTCTTGTCCATGGTGCCGTGGGATTGGATAATGGAAATGTGGGGGATAAAGTATCTTGGCAACCCTAACCAGAGCAAAACAAATTGAAAAGTGGGGTGCAACACGAGGACTTCCCAGGGGGTCATCCATCCTAGTACTACTGTCGCCCGAGCACGCTTAACTTCGGAGTTCTGATGGGATCCTTTGCTTTAGTGCTGGTATGATTTAACCCGTCATGTTGATGGCACAATTCCTTTATGTGTTAACGGTTCACAGTCCCCGCCTAGAGAGATGGCCCATTCAGAAGGCCCAATTGGCTTAACGACAACCCGTCTGCTTCAACAACGCAGCATCCTCGCAAGATGTAATATCGACGCAATGTAGGGCCCTCTAATGTCCCACGAGTATGGTTGTCATCCTTTTAACAACTCACGACGTACGATCCGGGATGAAAAAACAGAGCAAAAGAAGAAAAGTGGCCCGAAACTGATGAAAATGTTCGATTTTGGGCTTCAAAAAATGGTAAAGCGAGCAAGCTGGTTGCCCCTGTCGTAGAGCTCTCGGAGTGCTTTGTAACGGTATGCTGTGCGCCGCACAACTCCTTACGGATCAAAAGTTATAGGCACCGGAACGACGGAGACCTGGTCATAAGCCCTACGCCCTCGGTTTGCGGGCCCAGCCTCCACGTGAATCGAAGTTGTCTTGCCCAAGGTGCCGTGGGATTCGATAATAGAAATGTGGTGGATAAAGTAACAGCCCGATCCTTCTCGAGGCCGGGAGTTCTATCAATCAATCTAATCACAACCCAATTCCAAACCCGGGCAAAATTTTAAGGAAAGACGGACGGAGTCTCCCCTGTTTCTAGGCAAAATGTAAAACTTGTAATAGCATATAAGTGGACCAGCACCGTGTCCAACCATACAAACACCTCAAGGCCATCCGAGCCTTGGTTCTCAACAAGCGAACACAACTAAATATACATTTCCAACTTAAAAGATAACCTATCTCTTTTCATCAATGACAAGAACATTCATACTAGGCAATTAAACTATGCTAACCCATTGCATAAAATAGACTATCATACCATTCTAACTCATTTCCTTTGGACATTACAAACATGCATTAAAGTTAAACTATTCTATCTGAATACATAAACTAGTTTTCCAAATCACTTCAATAACCTAGAAAACATAAATTACATTCCTTTTTAACATTAAATACAAACAAAACAATGAAACGTACATCTTTGCATCTTTGACAACTCAAGCCACATAGCACGCAAGACAACTCTTCAAGCATGATCTTTCACGTAATCACGAACTTTTCAGCTAACATGGCATTTCCTGAAATGTGGCGGTGAGGAGTGAGTATACACAACACGTATACTCAGTGAGGGCGAGATAGATATCGAGGTGGAGAGAAAGAAGTTCGTGCAATGCAAATAGGTATAACTAAGTAATATAATTGACAAGCAAGCATTCAATATAAACAATCAATACAATAACTAAATAATAAAAGCATTAACACAACCATTCAAAGCTATACCACACTCTGAAGGCTATGGTTCACTCGAGCGAGAAATGTACCGATCATGACTTCAATGACTTTAACGATGACGCGCCGACTCACCCACCTTATAACTTCCGTTAGAGTACTCCGGACATACTCTGTCAATTCTACGACCCAAAACTCCATGGGCGGCAACCCAAGCGAGAAAGGGAATAGGACACGGAGCTAGAGCAACCAACACTGGCAACCCGAGGCTACCCAGAAAGGCCCATCACTTACGCGCCTGACACTTATGCAATGCAATACGTGATATATAACGATAATCGAGCAAGGCACTGAAGTGCAGGTTAGTAACAACATGTGATACAATAAGCAATTACAATCAATAAAGTAACAAGAACAATACTAACAAGCATTATCAACAATTGATATACAAATTCAGTCATAATCAACTTTAGCAAGCATAACAAGCAATATTAAGCATTCTATAGGTATTACACTATGAAAACACACAAAATCACAAAATGACCCCAACTTTCAAAACGCTACTACTTTCAAACGAGCCACGAGTTTTGGAAACCGACTTCACCAATCCTCATAAGTCACCACAAGGCACGTCTAAAGACCACGAAACCCTACTTTACCCTAGAATTCCCACAAAGCCCTAATTTTCCCCTTTGCTCGTTTGAACTACAACTACCTCAACCGATCACCCAACCAATGTCACAACTGCACCAAAAGTGCTTCCATGATGTACCTCGACAATGCCTTCACGCAAAATGATAAAATGACAAACTTGACCTAAACGACCCCAACTTTCACTAAGCCATTTTCCTCTGTTTTTCCATAACACAATCCAATTAAACCATACATTTAGACACTCTAGCATATCTAGCACCTTCCTACATCAACAGAACGCAAAACGAAGCAACTTTAACGTAACAAGGGTTTACTATTTATATTTTACTATTCCACTAGTATTTTAAATTACAAATGCTATATTTAACCGTAACAAATGCTAAAGAGCTACAAATACGTGTTCTACAATCATCAAGGAACATTCTTTAAGCATCAAATCGATCAAAATAACAATTTACGGCTAAAATCCAAAAATTAAAGTTTAAACACAATTATTTCAAATGCGCAAATAACGATGAAACCCTCACCTTAGACGCTCCTAGACGCTAGGAAAACCACGTTGGATGCCTCGAAAACAACCCCGTGCAAGCTCACGCGAAGATTTGAAGTTTAGAAGTTGAAAATTCTTTTTTTTTCTCTCTATGTTTCGGCCAGCTCTTTTCTTTTTTTTTCAGCTTTGTTTCTTTTTTTTTCCTTGCTAATATAAGCTTATAAAAGATGACAAGCCTTGGTCAATTGGTCAAGCCTTTGGTCAACTAACTTAAGTTGGTCAATTTAGCTTATTTCTTGCATTTTAAAGCTAAAACAACCAACACCAATTTAATTCTAATCAACAACAACTAAAATACTAAAAACAAAACACTAAAAACTAGTTTTCACTATTTGCTGAGGACTAGAAATCATTTCCTAACTATAGCTCTCGATATGCTATGCACTTTGCGATAATAAAAGAATAACAATTAAATCTCAAAGAATTTAAGAAAATATAATTTTCGAAAAGTAACATAGTTAAAAATTTACTCTGGCTCGGAGCTACTTTTCATTTAATTGAAAACCGAGCATTAAGGTGCAAGAAAAATAAAACCGATTAACATAAATATGAAAGTAATTGATATTCTGTTAAAATAATTAACTCAAGTATTATTTAATTACTTCTAAAAGAAATATGAAAATAATGCTACAAATGAATGTTTAACTAAAAATAAAGATGAAATTCAATGCTAACATTTAAGATGACACTTAATTAAATGCAATTACATGCCATTAAATGCATGCCGGGGTTGGGTTATCACAAAAAGCGAGCAAGCTGCATGCCCCCATTGTAGAGCTCTCAGAGAGCTTTGCAATGGTATGCTGTGTGCCGCATAACTCTTTACGGATCAAAAGTTATTGGCACCGGAGCGACGGAGACCAAGGCACAAGCCCTACGCCCTCGGTTTGCTGGCCCAAGCTCCACGTGAAGCGAAGTTGTCTTGCCCAAGGTGCCATAGGATTCGATAATAGAAATGTGGTGGATAAAGTATCTTGACAACCCTAACCGGAGCAAAAAAAATTGAAAAGGGGGGTGCAACACGAGGACTTCCTAGGGGGTCACCCATCCTAGTACTACTCTCGCCCAAGAACGCTTAACTTCGGAGTTCTGATGAGATCTGGTGCATTAGTGCTGGTATGATCGCACCCGTCATGTTGAGGGCACAATTCCTTTATGTGTTAACTGTTCACAGTCCCAGCCTAGAGAGATGGCCCATTCAGAAGGCCCAATGGGCTGAACGACACCCCATCCGCTTCAACAACACAACATCCTCGCAAGACGTGATATCGACGCATTGTAGGCCTCTCTAATGTCCCGCGAGTAAAGTTGTCGTCCTTGTAACAGCTCACGACGTCCGATCCGGGACAGAAAAATAGAGCAAAAGAAGAAAAGTTGCCCAAAACTGATGAAAACGTTTGATTTTGGGCTCCAAAAATGGGCACAGCGAGTATACTGGCTGCCCCCGTCGTAGACCTCTCGGAGGGCTTTGCAACGGTATGCTGTGCGCCGCGTAACTCTTTACGGATCAAAAGTTATGGGCACCGGAACGAGAGAGACCTGGTCACAAGCCCTACGCCCTAGGTTTGCTGGACCAGCGTCCACGTGAAGCGAAGTTGTCTTGCCCAAGGTGCCGTGTGATTTGATAATAGAAATGTGGTGGATAAATTATCTTGGCAACCCTAACCGGAGCAAAAAAAAATTGAAAAAGGGGGTGCAACATGAGGACTTCCCAAGGGGTCACCCATCCTAGTACTACTCACGCCCAAGCACGCTTAACTTCGGAGTTCTGATGGGATCCGGTGCATTAGTGCTGGTATGATCGCACCCGTCATGTTGAGGGCACAATTCCTTTATGTGTTAACGGTTCACAGTCCCAGCCAAGAGAGATGGCCCATTCAGAAGGCCCAATGGGCTTAACGACAACTTATCCGCTTCAACAACACAACATCCTCACAAGACGTGGTATCGGCGTGTTGTAGGGCCTTCTAATGTCCCACAAGTAAGCTTGTCGTCCTTTTAACAACTCACGACGTACGATCCGGGATGGAAAAACATAGCAAAAATAGAAAAGTAGACCGAAACTGATAAAAACATTCGATTTTGGGCTCTAGAAATAGGCACAGCGAGCAAGCTGGCTACCCTCATCGTAGAGCTCTCGGAGAGCTTTGCAACGGTATGCTGTACGTCACGTAACTCCTTACGGATCAAAAGTTATGGGCACCAGAGTGACGGAGACCTGGTCACAAGCCCTGCGCCCTCGGTTTGCTTGCCTAGCCTCCACGTGAAGTGAAGTTGTCTTGCCCAAGGTGCCGTGGGATTCAATAATAGAAATGTGGTGGATAAAGTATCTTGGTAACCCTAACCGGAGCAAAAAAAATTGAAAAGGGGGGTACAACACGAGGACTACCCAGGGGGTCATTCATCTTGGTACTACTCTCGCCCAAGCACGCTTAACTTCGGAGTTCTGATGGGATCCGGTGCATTACTGCTGGTATGATTGCACCCGTCATGTTGGGGCACAATTCCTTTATGTGTTAACGATTCACCGTCCCAGCCTAGAGAGATGGCCCAGTCAGGAGGCCCAAGGGGCTTAACGATAACCCATCCGCTTCAACAACGCAGCATCCTCGCAAGACGTGACATCGACGCGTTGTAGGCCCCTCTAATGTCCCCCGAGGAAGGTTTTCGTGCTTTTAACAGCTCACGACGTACAATTCGGGACGAAAAAACAGAGCAAAAGAAGAAAAGTGGACCGAATCTGATGAAAACGTTCGATTTTAGGCTCCCAAAATGGGCAGAGTGAGCAAACTAGCTGCCCCCGTCATAGAGCTCTCGGTGAGCTTTGCAACGGTATGCTGTGCGCTGCGTAACCCATTACGGATCAAAAGTTTTGGGCACCGGTGCGACGGAGATTGGGTCACAAGCCCTACGCCCTCAGTTTGCGAGCCCAGCCTCCACGTGAAGCAAAGTTGTCTTGCCCAAGGTGCCATGGGATTCGATAATAGAAATATGGCGGATAAAGTATCTTGGCAACCCTAATCGGAGCAAAAAAAAATGAAAACGGGGGTGCAACATGTGAGGCCCGACCCCGAATAACGTTTGTTTCCTTGATTTGCATGCCATAGACCAAGAATGATATGACTGACCTTGGATTACTTGCCCTCTCTTGGTTTTCGTGCATGCATCGTCATACGTGCCTTGACTTAGAATTATGTGCCCTAATCCTCAACTTACGTGCCCTGACCCCGATTAGCGTGCGATACCTCGTTTCGTGTGTCTTAACCTAGATTTGCGTGCCTTGACTTAGGTTTGAGAATTGTGTTCGTTTTGTGTGCCTTGCATTGAATTATGTGCCTTATTTTGGTTTACATTCATTCACCTAGGGTTGCGTGTGTTAGCATTAGAATCCGTGCACTTATCTTGAAGTATGTGCCTTAGTCTTAAAATACGTGTTGTACCTCGTAGTTCGTGCCTACCTCGTAGTACGTGCCATAGACATAGAAAAGCGTGCCCGCACACTAATCGACAAAGAATCCTACACAAAGCACTAAACTATAAAATAATCCTAATTCAAATCTCTACAAAATCCACTAATACCTAAATATTATATTTAAACTCACTAGAAGACAAAACACAAAAAACTAAACATTCTTCATTCTTTATTCTTTTTGCACTTCCAACACACAATTAAATAATGCTCAAAGATGACAAAAAAATCAGATTTCTACATGCCTCAGCTGACCACTTTGTGAGCTTTGTAATTGCTTTGCTTAATTCAATATTATTCCTAGACAATCTATGACATATTATGACATAAATGCATAAAAAATAGCCCCAAAACCCTACCAAATGCACACCAATTTCCACCAAGTGGTCCCTGCCCAAGCTAGGAATTTCAAAAATCCTCTTGAAGACAGAAAAATCAGAATTGCTAAGCTCAAGGCCGAACCCATGCATCAACTTTTGCAAAAGCCTCATTTTTCTTTCATTTCTCTCTTTCTCCTCACATTTCTCTCTATCCCTCTCATTCTTCTCTCTCCATCTCGGTTTTGGGCTGAGTTTCTTCATCCCTTAGCTCATCTTCATCATCATATGGTTAATCAAGACAAGCCACAAGCAAAGGAACTCACCCAAGCAAGCTAGGATGCAAGAATCACACATGCAAGCTTTTTGAGTCACCATTTCCGGCCTTGGTGAGTTTACTAGGCTCCATTTCTTTTCTTCTTGTTCTAACCACATGCATGTACTAAGAACTTGGCCACTAAGCTAGGAAAAATAGAGAGAAATCGGGTGGTGTGACACCCCGATCCCTCTCGAGATCGGAGGTTCTACCAATCGATCTAATCACAACCCAAACCAAACCCGGGCAAAATTTTCAGGGAAAACGGACGGAGTCTCTCCTGTTTATAGGAGAAATGCAAAACCTATAATAGCATATAAATGGACCACCACCGTGTCCAACCATACAAAACTTCCTCAAGGCCATCTGAGCCTCGGTTCTCAACAATTTAAA
The DNA here is from genome assembly GCA_037974665.1 of Ehretia macrophylla. Taxonomy (NCBI): domain Eukaryota; kingdom Viridiplantae; phylum Streptophyta; class Magnoliopsida; order Boraginales; family Ehretiaceae; genus Ehretia; species Ehretia macrophylla. Next base: position 79,573,793 of record CM075770.1, on the reverse strand, counting down.
CTCAGCAAGTATACATACATTTCCAATTTAAAAACTAACCTATCTTTTCATTTAGACAAGTACATTCAATCTAGGCAATTAAACCATCCAAAGCTACTGCATAAAATACACTATCATGCCATTCTAATTCTTTTCCTTTGGACATTACAGCCATGCATTGAAGTTAAGCTACATTAACTATATACATAATCTAACTTATCAAACCATTCCAACTACATAGATAAATTTATATTACATTTCTTTTAACAATAATTACATAAAACATAAAAGCATACAACTTTACAACTTTGACAACTCAAGTCACGTAGGCACTCAAGACAACTCTTCAAGCACGGACTTTCACGAAATCATGAACTTTCCAGCTAACAGGGCATTTCCTGAAATGTGGTGGTGAGGAATAAGTATACACAACACGTATACTCAGTGAGGGCGAGACAAATATCGAGGAGGAGAGAAAGAAGATCGTGCAATGCAAATAGGTACAGTTAAACAATACAATCAATAAAGGGCATTCAATATAAACAACAATAGAATCAAAGAACTAAAGAAAGCATTAAGACAATCAATCAAAACTATACCACACTTTGAAGCTATGGTTCACTCGAGCGAGTAATGTACCGATCACGATTCCGATGACTTTAACGATGACGCGCCGGCCCAAACCACCTTATAACACCAGTTTGGAATACCCCGGAAGTATCCATCAATCTACGACCCAAATCTCCCTGGGAGGCAACCCAAGCGAGAAAGGGAATAGCAGCAGAGCTAGAGCAACCAACACTGGCAACCCAAGGCTACCCAGAGAGGCCCATCACTTACGCGCGAGATACTATGCAATGCAAGACTCGATACAAGGCGATAAACAAGCGATAAAGCCACACGTGAAAGAATAACAAAGTAGGTTATTCTCGCACGCAATAGTAGCAATTGATAAGCAATTCAATCCAAAACAACTCAAACAAGTATTTCAAGTAATTCTAAGCATTCTATAGGCATAAAGACAAGAAAACACACAAAAACACAACTCAGCCCCAACTATCAAAATGCTACCATTTCCAAACGAGCCACGAGTTCTGGAAACCGACTTCTCCAACCCTCCTAAGTCACGATAAGGCACGTCTAAAGACCCCGAAACCTTACTTTACCCTAGAACTCGCGCAAAGCCTCGATTTCCCCCTTTCTCGTTTGAACTACAACTATAACAACCAAACACCCAACCAATGCCATAATCACACCAAAAGTGCTTCCATGGCTTCCCGAAGCAATGCCAACACGCAAAACGAGAAAACGCTAAAGTCGACCTAAACGACCCCGACTTTCCCAAAGGCATAATTCTCGTTTTTTCCACTACGCAACCCAAACAAACCACACATTTTAGCATTCTAGCGTACCTAGCACATTTCTACATCAACAGAAAGCATAACAGCGCAACTTCAACGTTTCAAGGTTTTACTATTCATAAAACACTATTCAATTAACAATTTAATTTGCAATCACAACATTTAACCGCAGAAAATGTTACAAAGCTATAAATACATGTTCTACAAATGCCAAGGAACATTCTAGAAGCATCGAATCGCTTTAAATAACGATCTACGGATAAATCCAAAAATTGACAAAGTTAACATACACAACGTATAAATGAGCAAATAACGATGAAACCCTCACCTTAGACGCTCCTAGATGCTAGGAAAACCTCGTAGGATGCCTCGAAAACCACCCCATGGAAGCCCTTGCGAAGAATTGAAGATTTGGCTTGAAATCTCTTTTTTTTCTCCTCTCAAATTTTCGGCCCTGCTATGTTCTGTTTTTCAGCTCTTTTTTTTTTGTTTTATGCTTTTAATATGCAAATAAGGTGACAAAAGGTCAAAGGGTCAAAGCCCCTTGGTCAAACAACTTAAACTTGGTCAAACTAGCCTATTTTCATGCATTTTTAAGCTAAAACAACTATGAAAATATTAATTCTAGCTAGCAACAATTAAAATATAAAATTTAAGTCATCTAAATACTAGTTTCACTATTTGCTGAGGACTAGAAACCGATCTCTACCTATCGCTCTCGATATGCTATGCACTTTGCGTCAACCAAGAAGTGACAATTAAACCTTAAAGAGTCTAAGAAATATATCATTTTTGAAAGGCATCATAGTTTAAAATTTACTCTAGCTCGGAGCCACTTTCCTCTTTTATTTGAAACCCGAGTGATTATATTGCAAGACAACCAAAATCGATTATTAAAATAATCAGAGCAATCAAGGTAATCAATATTCATCTAAATTAATTAATTTAACCATATCTAGAACATTTTAAGAATTATAAAGTTAATATTAAGCTACAAATGAAAGTTAATATAAACACATAGTCAAATACAATTAAACACTAACATTTAAGATGACACTTAATTAATCACAATAAAAGAATTTCAATTACTATAATTATTAGGAACAGGTAGTAAACATTTAATTATTCAATTTACAACTCCTAAATGCTTCCAAGAGGAATATTAAAATAGTGCAAGTTGGTTGATTTAACTAATTAAACAATTAATCAAATGCAGTCAAGTGCTATTAAATGCATGCCGGGTTCGGGTTATCACAGGTGGTGTCTTGGCTAAGCAAGGAAGAAGAAGAAATTTGTGTTTCATCAAGTTTTGTGCATCTTCTTGTTGATTTGCTAAGGTGAGGGCTAAAACTTCTTGGAAATCTTTCAAAAATCCACATGCATACTCTTAAATGTATGTCTTTGCTTCTGTGCTTGAGTTATATGTTTGTTCATAAGCTTTTGCAACCATGCATGGCAAGATCTTGGCTTGAAAGTGATGATAGGTGAAGTCGGACTGTTGACAGCTCTCTGGGCAGTTTGTTTCGAGGTAAGTTTTTCTAGGCCAATGATGTTGAAAATGAATGAAAATTGGTAGGTGAGTATTTTGGACAGTTTTGAACATTTTTCGCAGAAATAGACCAAAGCTAATTTTGACTCTAAGGTCCTCAAAATGGCAGTTCTTTAAAATGTGTCCAAACCTGGAAATCTGGAAAAATGAAGCAGGTTTTGACAGATGCACTGACCTTGTAGAACGAACAAGATTTGACTTAGTAAATGATATCCAAAATTCATGAAATTTGGTTTTCTGCAATATTTTTCGGTTCTGGACATTTTTGTCAGAAATGGACTAAGGCTAAATCTGACCCTAAGGACCTCATAAACGTCAATTATCGAAATGTGTGCAAATTTGGACAGTTTTGTGCTATCCCACTGTTTCGGCTATAACTAATGATCTCGAACTCCAAATGAAGCAAGGTTTGTTTCTGATTTTAGTTCACTTCTTAAGCTTTATTTTACATCTTATTCACTAGAATTGGAGATTGTTTTCTTATCTTAATGATTGTGAGAAAACAGCCTATTTCAGTAAGGGTTTCACTTAGTGTTATGCTTAGAAAAATTGTTGTGACTCCTCTTGTTGAATTAAATGCTTGGGATTGTAGCTTCAGGATGTTGCGTGGACTGTTTTGAATGTTTGAGGATGTTGAATTAAATGATGCATGGCTTGGGATTGACTTTGAGTTGGTTTGAGGCTCAAATTGCACGAATATGCACGAAATGAAAACCCTAATGACTAGGTAGTTTTGCTAAGTGTTGATCATTTGGATATTATGTGGAATTATATGTTTAGTAGGCTGCCCGTAAATGCCTTTATAGTCCTAAATGTGATTTTGATCATTGCATGTTGACAAATAGGCTTTTCTTGCGCCCGAACCCACGTAGATGTTATTGCATGTTGAATAATCTTATTACTTGATCACGTGGACTTCGTAATGAGTTATATGGCTTGATTTACATGTGTTACATGGCTGCCCGTTTAATGTTCATATAACTCTATATGCCTTTCAAGTGAAATTACCTGTTTTATCGTGTCCTGCCTGTTTACTTGGTCAATGTGCAATTTTATGACTATCCGGAGGCAACCTACTTTGTTGTCCTCCTAATGTGATGTATTACATGTCATAAATGTGCATTGCATACAAGGTTGCAACCTTTCCTGTCGGCGTGGTAGCGATCACGCACACCGGGCGGCATCGGGCTTGCCGGTGCACCTGTGACTACCACTGTCCCATTCCCTCTCTCGCTTGGGGGCTAGACTTCCTCAAAGAGTTGGGTCGTAGGATTTTGGGGTACATCCAGAGTACACCCACTTGGTGTGTTTTGGGGATGATTTGAAGTCGGCTGCAACAACTAATTCTGAATCTGATCTGAGAGCAAAAGCTCACTGTATCCTTTTTACTATGTGTATAAGTACTCTCTCTTGGTTCCTAGAGAACCTCGGGGAGGAAAGACTGGTATTTCTGTTCCTGTACTGATATTATTGTTATATTCATGCTTGCAAAAGGATTTCATAAGTTGAATAGGAAAATGAGTTTCAAAACCTATTTCTCGTTCCCCCTCGCTGAGTTTATAAGGACTCACCCTCTTTTATCATCTCAGGTGAAGAAGATCAAGAACAGGTACCCGAGGACAATGTGCCTATCAATGATTCCTTGGAGTGATTGCCTATTCTATGTGCTTCGCGTGTTTATGGCTATTTGTGAACCATGCTACTTGAAGACTATTTCTTTTAGGTTGCTCAATGTTGTAATGTAAAAGACCCCCGTTGTAATTTGAGGTCTAATTTTGGTTTGCACTGATATTGCTAGACAAATACTAGACACTACTATGATCGTTTGCTATTATTACTGCTAGTATCTATCATAGGTTACGACGTATTAGGTAAAGACTAAGTAAATGAACCTATCCAATCTTAAACAGGTACATGCTTTTAAGCTAAGATCAATAGGTACTTTTGTAATGAGGATAAACAAACAAATGAGACATAGTATCATGCTAGGTTATAAATCAAACGAGACATCGAGATAACTAATAGGCATTTAAATCGATGTTAAATAGAAAACTTAGTTGGAAATGAAATTGAGATTGGAAAATTTTGAGGCGCTTAGAGAATTAGGCCAAACCAAAGAGCTCAATTACAACCGTTATGCTGCCGGTTTTCTAGAAATTTTGGAGTTTATGCCAAAACATTAAGTGTGAAATCTTCATAAACAGATAAGTACGCGAAATGACTTGAAATTTTAGCTCACACCCTAGTCTAGCCTCTATAGGTTGGGTTGGGGCATGACACCTTAGTAGAATGGTATCAGAGCTTAGTTTACTAACTAGGCGTTAGTCGGGTTCAACTCTCGGACCGTAGGTAGAAGCCCTAAAGTAATTATGATGTCTTGTTTGTATGTGTTAATATGTGCTAATATGCTTTAATTTCTTTAAGTATCGAATATTATGTGCCTTTGTGGACCATATGTACTCTGTATCATGCACACTGACACGTTCTGAATGATGCATGCATGCTTTTATACTCCTTCCTTGATACATGTGCATGTTATATAATCGTGAATGACTATTTATACATATAGATAGTTAGGATTAGGACTTTCAGGGAAGTGAATGTGTGCAGGACGAACAAAAAGGCTCGGTTAGAGATTTCTCGCATCTTCACAGGTACTTGATGGATCATATGTATTATTGGATATACATATATAAAATGCGTAGCACAGGTATAAATATTGAGGTAAAGTTATCCTCTTATCTTTGGAATACCCATACCTATGATTAAGTTATCAATTTTATGGCTATGGATTTTTGATTCCGATAAACCGTTCTTCTCATTGTGGTTCAAGAATAAATGTTAAGGACATACAACTTTCCTTAGATATAAGAATATACTATTGGACATGTGGAGTAGTATATATATGTTCATGTGCTTATAATGGAAGTTTGACTTAGGAGTTTCTTTTGAATCAAATTCTTATATCTTGAAATGGTATAATAGACTATTTATATGATTGAATCCTTACTTGATTGGAATTAAGCATCGTTGAACCTAATAAGGTGTATATTAACGAGTTTCAAGTTCATTCAATGGTAAGATTGTGACCTAGAAATTAAGAGATGAACTCGTGGAAATTGACGATAGGGGTTAGACTATTAAGGCGTGAATAATGTGTTTAAGTAACTTAACAATGGATAACCTCAAGACATGTAGGCAACTCTGGAGACTAAGTTTAACAAGGTTGATGAATCTTTAGTATAACAATATATAGGGATGTCGGAATCGAGGAATTCGCGTAACTAGAACTCGTATTCGGAAGACTACACCTAAATGTTAGGTCGAATAGAAGTGTAAGGTATTGAATTATGTATTAGATGACTAATGTTGCTAAGGTCCTAAGTTGGAGATTGATGATATTAAGAATCATGGTATCAAATTGTTGCCCTTTGGATTTAGTTGTGATTATGCGAAGTAAGACGATGGACCTAGTATATAGACCATGGAAATGAGATTAAAGCATCTGCTTGCAAAGTGGAGTCGTTAGGATATGATTAGTAATCCTAAATAGCTAATAGTGAGTATGCATGATGATTCATGGTGAACCGTAGGACCTAAGGTCATTGAGACTTGATGCTCTTAGCTAGTTGAACATGTAAATGAAGAGAGTAAGATTCCATATAGTTAAGATAGAGATGAATTAGAGTCATGATGACCCAAGAGACTGCTATTAGACAACCGTATTATGTGCACCGTTTCACGTCTAGAAACTAGCCGTTGGTAGACTTCGAATCGTGGTCGTTAAATGGAGGGCGGATCTTGTAGTAATAGTTAAATGAGTCGTTGACTACTTTTGAAGTTCTATTAGATTATATTGTGGTTATAATTCTTATGTTGACACGGCCTTGAAGTTATTTTGTGTAACAAGCTACTTGGATTAGTATGGTAAGTATCTTATGAGCTAGATCATTTCGGTACTCATTTATAGTCCTAGGATTGTTGTTGTACGATCGGTAACCTAGTAGAGAATTGATCTCACTTACATGGCTATGAACCTAGCTTAGTAACATTAATGTTGAAGATATATTGGCGGGCATTAAATGTTCAAAGGAATGACTAGTTCGCTAAGTGAGTAGGACCATTGTCTCCTTAAGTATGACAAAACATTGGGTTGAGGTGAGTGAAATTTATTTGAGATTGAAACTATTCACCTTAGGAGCCTTGGTTAAGATTAAAAGAAAATTCTGAAGCCTCGTGACTTGAAGATAGGGATTGGAATAAGAAAATAAATTGTGGATTACGAGTTGATGAATTTACTTGTAAGAGTTGAACTAGTGCGACATGATCAGTTTACCCATGCAATTTCAATGGCATTTGTTGGTGATACTCAATAAACCTTAGAATTCGCGTTTAATGAATCTCAACGGTCTTTCTCCTTGATTACGAGTGTGAAGGTTAATGAAGCTGGAAAATGATGTTAGTGAATAGGAGCTTATAACCGGAAGACTAGTCATTAGAAGATTTACTAATCCAATGTACCTTCAAGATAAGAACTATGATACTATCGATAGATGACGACTTGAGATGAATTAGTTTGTTTGGTGAGTTCAACCTGAAAATAGGGTCGTATCGTGGGAATAATCCATAACATGTGTATGTCCTACGTGCTAACAATTTTGAAGCTAGTAGATAGGATATGTAAATCGAATATAGACCTATCATCTTGAAATTAGCGTATGTCACCCTAGGATCATGGAATTATTGTGATATTCCTTTTGAGGTATGAATGCAAGATTGATACAACATGAGTCATGATTTTGGAGTTATAGTTATATTGTTAGAATACCGATGCAGCTTTGATGACTATGTTTGGAGATTCTAACCTTAGTTAATGAACTCGACCTTAAGATCAATTGGAGAAAATAGAGTTGTTCAAAGGAACGAACTGTAAATGTAGGGGTCACACCAAATTAAATGATTGGACAAAGCTAGGAAGTGAATTCGTTGTGGTAAGAGAGATCACACAGCAAAGGACGACCCGGAGTTGGAAAATAACAATGGTCGGAATCCGTCTAAATGACCTCAATAGGCAAGAATGAATTTCGGGACAAAATTCTTTTAAGGAGGGGAGGATGTGAGGCCCAACCCCGAATAACGTGTATTTCCTTGATTTGCGTGCCATAGACCAAGAATGATATGATTGACCTTGGATTACGTGCCCTGTCTTGGTTTTCATGCATGCGTCGTCATACGTGCCTTGACTTAGAATTATGTGCCCTAATCCTCGACTTATGTGCCCAACCTCGATTAGCGTGCGATACCTCGTTTTGTGTGTCCTAACCTAGATTTGCATGCCTTGACTTAGATTTAAGAATTGTGTTCATTTTGTGTGCTTTGCATTGAATTACGTGACTTATTTTGGTCTACGTTCATTCACCTAGGGTTGCGTGTGTTAGCATTAGAATCCGTGCACTTATCTTGAAGTATGTGCCTTAGTCTTGAAATACATGTTGTACCTCGTAGTTCGTGTCTATCTCGTAGTGCGTGCCATAGACATAGGAAAGCGTGCCCGTACGCTAATCGATAAAGAATCCTACACAAAGCACTAAACTATAAAATAATCCTAATTCAAATCTCTACAAAATCCACTAACACCTAAATATTATATTTAAACTCACTACAAGACAAAACACTAAACACTAAACATTCTTTATTCCTTATTCTTTTTGCACTTCCAACACACAATTAAATAAAGCTCAAAGATGACAAAAAAAATCAGATTTCTACATGCCTTGGCTGACCACTTTGTGAGCTTTGTGATTCCTTTGCTTAATTCAATATAATTCCTAGACAATCTATGACATATTATGACACATATGCATAAAAAATAGACCCAAAACCCTACCCAATGCACACCATTTTCGACCAAGTGCTCCTTTCCCATGCTAGGAATTTCAAAATGCCTCTTGAAGACATAAAAATCAGAATTGCTAAGCTCAAGGCCGAACCCATCCATAAACTTTTGCAAAAGCCTCATTTTTCTTTCATTTCTCTCATTCTCCTCACATTTCTCTCTCTCCCTCTCATTCTTCTCTCTCCATCTCGGTTTTGGGCTGAGTTTCTTCATCCATTAGCTCATCTTCATCATCATATGGTTAATCAAGACAAGCCACAAGCAAAGGAACTCACCCAAGCAAGCTAGGATGCAAGAATCACACATGCAAGCTTTTTGAGTCACCATTTTCGGCCTTGGTGAGTTTACTAGGTTCCATTTCTTTTCTTCTTGTTCTAACCATATGCATGTACTAAGAACTTGGCCACTAAGCTAGGAAAAATAGAGATAAATCGGGTGGTGTCTAGGCTAAGCAAGGAAGAAGAAGAAAATTGTGCTTCATCAAGTTTTGTGCATCTTCTTGTTGATTTGCTAAGGTGAGGGCTAAAACCTTTTGAAAATCCTTCAAAAATCCACATGCATGCTCATAAATGTATATCTTTGCTTCTGTACTTGAGTTATATGTTCGTTCATAAGCTTTTGCAACCATGCATGGCAAGATCTTGGCTTGAAAGTGGTGATAGGTGAAGTCGGATTGTTGACAGCTCTCTGACCAGTTTGTTTTTTTCTAGGCAAATGATGTTGAAAATGCATGAAAATTTTTAGGTGACAAGTTTGGACAGTTTTGAACACTTTTTACAGAAATATGCCAAAGCTAATTTTTACTCTAAAGTCCTCAAAATGGCAGTTCTTTAAAATGTGTCCAAATCTGGAAATCTGGAAATATGAAGCAAGTTTTGACAGATGCACTGACCTTGTAGAACGGATCATATTTGACTTAGTAAATGATATCCAAAATGCATGAAATTTGGTGTGCTGCAATATTTTTCAGTTCTGGACATTTTTGTCAGAAATGGACTAAGGCTAAAGCTGACCCTAAGGACCTCAAAAACGTCAATTATTGAAATGTGTGTAAATGTGGATAGTTTTGTGCTATCCCACTGTTTCGGCTATAACTAATGATCTCGAACTCCAAATAATGCAAGGTTTGTTTCTGATTTTATTTCACTTCTTAAGATTTAATTTGACATCTTATTCACTGGAATTGGAGATTGTTTTCTTATCTTAATGATTGTGAGAAAACAGCCTATTGCAGTATGGGTTTCACTTAGTGTTATGCTTAGAAAAATTGTTGTGACTCCTCTTGTTGAATTAAATTCTTGGGATTGTAGCTTCGGGATGTTGTGTGAACTGTTTTGAATGTTTGAGGATGTTGAATTAAATGATGCATGGCTTGAGATTGACTTTGAGTTGGTTTGAGGCTCAAATTGCACGAATATGCACGAAATGGAAACCCTAATGACTAGGTAGTTTTGCTAAGTGTTGATCATTTGGATATTGTGTGGAATTATATGTTTAGTAGGCTGCCCGTAAATGCCTTTATAGTCCTAAATGTGATTTTGATCATTGCATGTTGACAAATAGGCTTTTCTTGCGCCCGAACCCACGTAGATGTTATTGCATGTTGAATAATCTTATTACTTGATCACGTGGACTTCGTAATGAGTTATATGGCTTGATTTACATGGGTTACATGGCTGCCCGTTTAATGTTCATATAACTCTATATGCCTTCAAGTGAAATTACCTGTTTTATCGTGCCCTGCCTGTTTACTTGGTCTGTAGTACTCGAGCCTGGAATGTGAAAATTTCTTGTTTATTATTTTGAAAATTATATTTTCTTAGATTCTTTGAGATTTAATAGTTAATTGTTTGTTGTCGAAAAGTGCATTGAATTTCGGGAGCGATAGCTAGAGAGTGTTTTCTAGTCCTCAACAAATAGTGAAACTAGTATTTAGATGACTTAAAATTGATGTTTTACTTGTTGTTATCTAATATTAATTTAATGATAGTTATTTTAGCTTAAAATGCATGAAAATAAGGCAAATTGACCAATTTTTAAGTGGTTGACCAAGGGTTTGACCTATTGACTAAGTTGTCACCTTAAATAAGCTAAACAATGCAAAAAAAAAGAAGCTGAAATCAGAGAACAAGCAGGCCGAAACAAGAGGGAAAAGAAAAAAAAATTCAACCTTCTAATCGTTCAATCTTCGCGTGAGCTCGTGCGGGGTGGTTTCCGAGGCAACCAACGTTGTTTTCCTAGCGACTAGGAGTGCCTAAGGTGAGGGAAGCACGTTATTTGCGCATTTAAATGATATGTATGTCAACTTTTTGATTTTTGAGATTTATCTGTAGATTGTTTAAATCGTTTTGATGCTTCTAGAATGTTCCTTGCCAATTGTAGAACATGTATTTATAGTTTTTTAACATTTTCTGCAGTTAAATGTTGAGATTACAATTTAAATTGTTGAATAGTAGTTTATGAATAGTAAACCCTTGAAACGATGAAGTTGAGCTGTTATGCTTTCTGTTGATGTAAAAATGTGCTAGGTATGCTAGAATGCTTAAATGCATGGTTTTTTTAGGTTGCGTAATGGAAAAAATTGAGAAAAATGCATTAGTGAAAGTTGGGGTCGTTTAGGTCGACTTTAGCATTTTTTTCGTTTTGCGTGTTGGCATTGTTTCGGGAGGCCATGGAAGCACTTTTGGTGCGATTATGGCGTTGGTTGGGTGTTTGGTTGATATAGTTGTAGTTCAAACGAGCAAAGGGGGAAATCGGGACTTTGCGTGAATTCTAGGGTTAAGTAGGGTTTCAGGGTCTTTAGACGTACCCTATGGTGACCTAGGAGGATTGGCGAAGTCGGTTTCCAGAACTCGTGGCTCGTTTGGAAATGGTAGTGTTTTGATAGTTGGGGCCGATTTGTGATTTTGCTTGTTTTCTTGATATTATGCTTATAGAATGCTTAGGGTTGCTTGATATACTTGTTTGAATTGATTCTGGTTGAAATACTTATCAACTGTTGCTATTGCATGCGAGAGTAACCTACTTTGTTATTCTCCCACGTGTGGCTTTATTGCTCGTTTATCGCCTTGTATCGAGTCTTGCATTGCATAGTGTCCAGCGCGTGAGTGATGGGCCTCTCTGGGTAACCTCCGGTTGCCAATGTTGGTTGCTCTAGCTCCGTGGCTATTCCCTCTTCTCGCTTGGGTTGCCTGCCAAGGAGATTTGGGTCGTAGATTGATGGATACTTTCGGGGTATTCCAAACTGGTGTTATAAGGTGGTTTGTGTAATACACCGATCCCTCTCGAGACCGGGAGTTTTATCAATCGATCTAAACACAACCCAAAGCAAACCTGGGCATAAATTTTCAGGGAAAACGGACGGAGTCTCCCTTGTTCCTAGGCGAAAAGTAAAACCTGCGACAGCATATAAGTGGACCAATACCATGTCCAAACATTCAACCACCTCAAGGCCATCCGAGCCTTGGTTCACACCAGGCAAAACACAAGTAAATGTACATTCGAGCCTAGCAATTAAACTACACCAACCTATGTCATAAGCTAGACTATCATACCTTTCTACCTCTTTTCCTTTATCATTACAAATATACATTGAAGTTAAGCTACATTAACTAAATACATAATCTAGTGAAACTTAAATTACATCCCCTTTAACATTAAATACATATAATACATAAAAGCATACAACTTTACAACTTTGACAACTCAAGTCACATAGGCACGCAGGACAACTCTTCAAGCACGGACTTTCACGAAATCACGAACTTTCCAGCTAACATGGCATTTCCTGAAATGTGGTGGTGAGGAGTGAGTATACACAACACGTATACTCAGTGAGGGCGAGACAGATATCGAATTGGAGAGAAAGAAGATCGTGCAATGCAAATAGGTACAGTTAAGCAATACAATCAATAAAAGGCATTCAATATAAACAACAATACAATTAAACAACTAAAGAAAGCATTAACACAACCAATCAAAGCTATACCACACTTTGAAGGCTATGGTTCACTCGAGCGAGTAATGTACCGATCACGATTCCGATGACTTTAACGATGACGCGCCGGCCCAAACCACCTTATAACACCAGTTTGGAATACCCCGGAAGTATCCATCAATCCTACGACCCAAATCTCCCTGGGAGGCAACCCAAGTGAGAAAGGGAATAGCAGCGGAGCTAGAGCAACCAACACTGGCACCCCAAGGCTACCCAGAGAGGCCCATCACTCACGCGCGAGACACTATGCAATGCAAGACTCGATACAAGGTGATAAACAAGCGATAAAGCCACACGTGAAAGAATAACAAAGTAGGTTACTCTCGCACGCAATAGCAGCAATTTGATAAGTAATTCAATCCAAAACAACTCAAACAAGTATTCCAAGTAATTCTAAACATTCTATAAGCATAAAGACAAGAAAACACACAAAAACACAAATCGGCCCCAACTATCAAAATGCTACCATTTCCAAATGAGCCAAGAGTTCTGGAACCCGACTTCGCCAACCCTCTTAGGTCACCATAAGGCACGTCTAAAGACCCCGAAACCTTACTTTACCCTAGAACTCGCGCAAAGCCCCGATTTCCCCCTTTCTCGTTTGAACTACAACTATATCAACCAAACACCCAACCAACGCCATAATCGCGCCAAAAGTGCTTCCATGGCCTCCCGAAGCAATGCCAACACGCAAAACGAGAAAACGCAAAAGTCGACCAAAACGATCCCGACTTTCCCAAAGGCTTAATTCTCATTTTTTTCCACTACGCAACCCAAACAAACCACACATTTTAGCATTCTAGCATACCTAGCACATTTCTACATCAACAGAAAGCATAACAGCGCAATTTCAACGTTTCAAGGTTTTACTATTCATAAAACACTATTCATTTCACAATTTAATTTGCAATCACAACATTTAACCGCAGAAAATGTTACAAAGCTATAAATACATGTTCTACAAATGCTAAGGAACATTCTAGAAGCATCAAATCGCTTTAAATAACGATCTACGGATAAATCTAAAAATTGACAAAGTTAACATATACAACGTATAAATGCGCAAATAACATGCTTCCCTCACCTTAGACGCTCCTAGACGCTAGGAAAACCTCGTAGAGTGCCTCGGAAACCACCCCGCACAAGCCCACGCGAAGAATCGAAGATTTGAAGTTGAGATTTTCTTTTTTTTTTCTCCTTCTTTTCCTCATGGTTTCAAGCCTTTTTCTCTCTGTTTTTTTCGTTCACATTCTGCTTATTTAAAAAAAATTGTCAAGAAGTCACAGGTCAAAATTCGGTCAACCCGTTAAACCAAAACAGCTATGCGCGACCTCAAGAAAACGGCCATAACTTCTTCTAGAAAACTCCAATTCACGAATGGTTTGAACCCTCATAAACTAGACTCATAGAGCTTTCCAACCATATATAATTTGCTACCTAACTCTTCCCCAATTGGTTCAGATTTAATTCCAAAGTTGACCCAAAATTTGACTAACTTAACATTGCATTTTTTTATTTCTAATCCCAAGTTTGCCTTTTATTAAACATTTCAAAAATTCTCACCTTGTCCTAGTTGGTCAATGTAGATGAAAAGTCAACTAGTTTGGTCAAAGAAGGTGAAAGGTCAATAAAATGCAATTTAAATGAACTTAAAATGCTATTGAATACATGCCAGGTTCGGGGTATCACATCCTTCCCCCCTTAAAACAATTGCGTCCTCGCAATTCTTCTTCCAATAGGACTCTGCATCATCTACAATCCAACTCTGACTAGTCTTTATTAGCTACTGAAAAAGTATTTAATAAAGATGACCAATAGGAAAGTTCAAGTAGAAATGCCAAGTAGTAACGCCAAATAGAAGCTCAAATGCAGATACCGTACAAGAATCCCGTTGACACGAATACCTAAGAAGAATAAATTCCAACCAGAAACGCCGAGATAATACCAATAAAGACTAAAGCAAAGATACTGTAGATGTCATTAATACCACACAATAACGACAAGAAGAATACCTCACGCACGAATCTCCAATAGAAGTCTAACTGTTACTACCTGAGAATTCCCAAGCAAGAAGCCAAATAAAAGCTCAAACAAAGATTCTATCTAGAGGTCCAAAGAAGTACCCCGCTGGTCATGGATTTCATAGAAGAATTCCCTGTTAAGAGTGCTGAAGAAAATACCAAGAACCCAATCAAATATATTTTCAAAGTTCCAAAGAAGCCTTCCAAATAATAACCCCATGGAACAACCAATTAGATTCCGAGTTTTGCTATCAAATGCTGAGAGGAATGTCAAAGGAAATAACAGAGAAAATATAACGTGCCCAATAAGACAACCAAGTTGAATAACAAACATAGTTTCCCAGATGGACGAAAACTCCAAGGATAAACACCGAACTGATGAACAATATACCGAAACCAAACTCTGAGTCCTCTTCACTGTTTGCCAAGTGAGAACTTCATACAACTTTGCCAACAAGGAAAATACCAAGAGAATGCCTAATAAGAATTTCAAAGAATACCATAAGTAGTATTATACAATAAGTCTGATAGGGATTCCAGTTACCAAACCAACTGAGGGATGCCAAAGAAAATACCCGAACAATGCTCCAGTAAGAAAGTACCAAGAATTGCCCATTAAGTAATACTAAATAATTGGCCACTGAGAATCCTAGAGAATGCCATTGAAGAATTTCCAATAAGGAATACCAGTAACACTCCAATAAAGACCGAGACACATATGCCATAGATAATACCATGCAGTAAGGCCGATTGAAATCCCATTAACCAAGTCCACCGAGAAGTGCCAACAAAAGTCCCCAAAGAACACCCGTTATGAAAACCAAAGAATGTTCCAGAGAACACCCAATTAAAACCCCAAGAGAAAGCTACTCTTTCGCAACTGTTAAGCACAGAGAAGAACCAAAGGGATTCGCCAATAACCGAGCTCCAAAAGCAATCACCAATTCCCAAATAAAGGCTAGTCAAATGCCATTCATTTCCTGCCAATCCATACACCTTGAAAAGCCAGCGGTGAACCACTTTCTTCAGGGGAGGAAGAGGACTTACTTACTATTTCAATAGGACATGTATGAATGCCAATATATCACAGTTATACATATGCATTAAGCTATTATGCCAGCAAGTTTACAATATAGTTTATTTAACAAAGTCACTAAAGCATAACAATCAAGTCAAGCACATCATAATCAATTCAAATCACGGCATAGCTAATTCAAGACATTTCAGTACACACATTAAAAGCAATACTTCAAGCAAATAACAATCCACGAGGTCGATTCGATAGGTCATTTCAATGCACAACTAGACACTTTACTTCACTTAGCACACAATTAACACATAACACATAACTATATCACATAGGAGCACACATTCATGTTGAGACACAAAATCTCACATACAAGCATAAACTTTCAAGACACACTTAGCAAGCACACATTCAAGGACCACTACCCACCAGACCGAGGACCCTGTCCCGGCTTATGAGCTAAACAAGCTCTGATACCACCTGTAATACCTCGATCTCTCTCGAGACCGGGAGTTTTATCAATCGATCTAAACACAACCCAAACCAAACTTGGGCATAAATTTTTAGGGAAAACGGACGGAGTCTCCCCTGTTCCTAGGCGAAAAGTAAAACCTGCGACAGCATGTAAGTGGACCAATACCATGTCCAAACATTCAACCACCTCAAGGCCATCCGAGCCTTGGTTCACAACAAGCAAAACACAAGTAAATATACATTCAAGCTTAGCAATTAAACTACACCAACCTATATCATAAGCTAGACTATCATACCTTTCTATCTCTTTTCCTTTATCATTACAAATATACATTGAAGTTAAGCTACATTAACTAAATACATAATCTAGTGAAACTTAAATTACATCCCCTTTAACATTAAATACATATAATACATAAAAGCATACAACTTTACAACTTTGACAACTCAAGTCACATAGGCACGCAGGACAACTCTTCAAGCACGGACTTTCACGAAATCACGAACTTTCCAGCTAACATGGCATTTCCTGAAATGTGGTGGTGAGGAGTGAGTATACACAACACGTATACTCAGTGAGGGCGAGACAGATATCGAATTGGAGAGAAAGAAGATCGTGCAATGCAAATAGGTACAGTTAAGCAATACAATCAATAAAAGGCATTCAATATAAACAACAATACAATTAAACAACTAAAGAAAGCATTAACACAACCAATCAAAGCTATACCACACTTTGAAGGCTATGGTTCACTCGAGCGAGTAATGTACCGATCACGATTCCGATGACTTTAACGATGACGCGCCGGCCCAAACCACCTTATAACACCAGTTTGGAATACCCCGGAAGTATCCATCAATCCTACGACCCAAATCTCCCTGGGAGGCAACCCAAGCGAGAAAGGGAATAGCAGCGGAGCTAGAGCAACCAACACTAGCATACCAAGGCTACCCAGAGAGGTCCATCACTCACGCGCGAGACACTATGCAATGCAAGACTCGATACAAGGCGATAAACAAGCGATAAAGCCACACGTGAAAGAATAACAAAGTAGGTTACTCTCGCACGTAATAGCAGCAATTTGATAAGTAATTCAATCCAAAACAACTCAAACAAGTATTCCACGTAATTCTAAACATTCTATAAGCATAAAGACAAGAAAACACACAAAAACACAAATCGGCCCCAACTATCAAAATGCTACCATTTCCAAACGAGCCAAGAGTTCTGGAAACCGACTTCGCCAACCCTCATAGGTCATCATAAGGCACGTCTAAAGACCCCGAAACCTTACTTTACCCTAGAACTCGCGCAAAGCCCTGATTTCCCCCTTTCTCGTTTGAACTACAACTATATCAACCAAACACCCAACCAACGCCATAATCGCACCAAAAGTGCTTCCATGGCCTCCCGAAGCAATGCCAACACGCAAAACGAGAAAACACAAAAGTCGACCAAAACGACCCCAACTTTCCCAAAGGCTTAATTCTCATTTTTTCCACTACGCAACCCAAACAAACCACATATTTTAGTATTCTAGCATACCTAGCAAGTTTCTACATCAACGAAAAGCATAACAGCGCAATTTCAACATTTCAAGGTTTTACTATTTATAAAACACTATTCATTTCACAATTTAATTTGCAATCACAACATTTAACCGCAGAAAATGTTACAAAGCTATAAATACATGTTCTACAAATGCTAAGGAACATTCTAGAAGCATCAAATCGCTTTAAATAACGATCTACGGATAAATCTAAAAATTGACAAAGTTAACATATACAACGTATAAATGCGCAAATAACATGCTTCCCTCACCTTAGACGCTCCTAGACGCTAGGAAAACCTCGTAGAGTGCCTCGGAAACCACCCCGCACAAGCCCACGCGAAGAATCGAAGATTTGAAGTTGAGATTTTCTTTTTTTTTTCTCCTTCTTTTCCTCATGGTTTCAAGCCTTTTTCTCTCTGTTTTTTTCGTGCACATTCTGCTTATTTAAAAAAAAATTGTCAAGAAGTCAAAGGTCAAAATTCGGTCAACCCGCTAAACCAAAACAACTATGCGCGACCTCAGGAAAACGGCCATAACTTCTTCTAGAAAACTCCAATTCACGAACGGTTTGAACCCTCATAAACTAGACTCATAGAGCTTTCCAACCATATATAATTTTTTACCTAACTCTTCCCCAATTGATTCAGATTTAATTCCAAAGTTGACCCAAAATTTTACTAACTTAACATTGCATTTTTTTATTTCTAATCCCAAGTTTGCCTTTTATTAAACATTTCAAAAATTCTCACCTTGTCCTAGTTGGTCAATGTAGATGAAAAGTCAACTAGTTTGGTCAAAGAAGGTGAAATGTCAATAAAATGCAATTTAAATGAACTTAAAATGCTATTGAATACATGCCAGGTTCGGGGTATCACAGTTTGGGCTGGTGCGTCGTCATCGAATTCGTGTTTGAAAGTTGCTCGTGAAAAGAGTACCGTATCCTTTGAATGAGTGTTTATAGTTTTAATACTTGCCTTACTTTATTGATGGCTTTGTTTGTATCTCTATATGATATTTGTATGAATTGCTTGGCTAATTTCATTGTATACTCCTCTCATCTCCGTCCTTGAGACCAATTGCCCTCGCTGAGCAATAGTTTTTGCTCATTCCTTTCTATACTATATTTTTACAGGAGTAGTTGAAGCAGACCCTATTGAGGTAATAGAGGAGGAAGAGCAGGTGGAGGTGTTTCCGTGATAGCACTTCTTTGCTTTGCTGGTAGTTGGTTGCCAGACTTTTGTGCGAGCCATGCTTGATGTGTTTAATGCTTGATTGTCGCTTATTTTAAGGCTTGTAGCCTTGTATGTAGTATATATTTTAAGGCCTAGATGGTCTTATGTTGTAAAGGATTAAAGGTTGTAATGTTGTAAATATATACTCAGGTGACTAGTAAGGAAATGCATGCTAATGGTTAATTGTTTAGTGGCATAATTAATTGTGTAGTATGCATATCATTTTTGGGTTGCAAAGTTGTTAATGAAAAGATGAATGTTTTCTAAAAGAATGTTGGCTTGTCTTAAACGAATGTTGTGGTTCTTGAATATTATGTTGATTTTAGCGTTTTTAGAACGTCCACGGTACAGAGGAGACTCCGTCCGTGTGTCGGGTCAGGGCTTGTCCTTTTGTGGGGTTGGGTCGGGGCGTGACATCTTTAGGTGGTATCAGAGCATGATAGTCTTGCATGAGCCGGGATATGTTTCTTGGTCTGTGGGGTAAAGGTCCAAAATGCTAGAGTGTTATTGTATGATTGTTAAGTGGAAAGAAAATGTTATAGCATGACTTTGTGAACTTAGAGTGCTTATGTGTTTAAAGTGAATTAGTTTGGCATGCCAATCTTGTGTTATGTGAATTGCGTGTTAGAATGTTTGATTGTTATTGACTTGAGTGTTATCTAATCTTATGTGCTATATTTCTGTCTATAAACTGCTTTTAAATGTTGCCAGCTATTGTGAAATTTCTACTATGCCGCCACGTCGTGGTACTCAAGGTCTAGGGTCAGATGAAGAGGCAGCATAATAGGGTCAGCAACCGTTGCCTGAACAGTTTATGGCTACTATGACTACTGCAGTTGACTGGATTACCTAGGTGCTGCATGAGCAGAGGCATGACAGGAATAATAATCCCCAGGGAAATCAAGCTAATCCTTGTGGACAGGGGTATAGAGTTGAGAATAATCAGTTGGAGAAATTTCTGAGGCACGAGCTGGGTAAGCTCTTCGGAGAGCCGGATGATGAAGCAGCAGAGAGATGGATTAATCGTGTTGAGAAAATTTTCACCACTTTGAGGTACACTGATGAGGCAAGAATAGATTATGCATCATTCCTGTTTGAGGGTGATGCAGAGCAGTGGTGGAATACTGTCAGGAGGAGGTGGGACTGTGAGGATGTACCACATTTGTGGGATGATTTTGTGAGTGAGTTTCGGGACAAGTATATTCCCGAGATGGCTATGGAAAGGCGGGATGACAAGTTTGTGGCCCTGAAGCAGGGAAACATGACTGTTGCACAGTATGAGGCTAGGTTTGTTAGCCTGTCGAGGTATATGCCTGAGCTGGTACGGCCAGCTAGGAGGATGATTCATAGGTTTGTTCGTGGGCTGGGTAGGGCAGTAGAGGCAGACAGCCTATAAGGAGTTGTTTTTAGTAGAAGGTAACCTCTCCTTGGCCTGGCCCACAGGCAAACGTCGGCCTACCATCACTCGGGACACGGACCTCAAAGTCAGGAAGAATGGCTCCATTGCCCCTAAGGTGGGCGACGAACTTCTCCAGGGTGGTGCAGATCTTACGCTCGACACCAAAAACCAAAAGATCATCAATTCTAGCAGGACCTAGGGACGTCGAAGCTGTTCGGTGGTGAGAATACTTAGACCTAGGTCTCTTGGAACTCCTTCTAGTACCTCTTGTAGGAGGAGGACTCTGGGAAATCAGAACGGCGGCAATGGGTTCGGAACTCCTAGGGGTATGAAGGACATCCCTGAGACTGTCACTGGAACCACCGACGACGCCTGACTGAGGAGAGCTATCCATTATTGGAAGAAAAAGGAAAGAGCGTACCTAAATAGTGGTTGAGGGTTCATGTAGGCCCTAATGAGCGTAGAATGGCAAAGGAATAAAGAAAGTAGAAGAGCAGCGGGATGCGAATGGGGCACAGACCGAGAGGGGACTCCCTTTATAAAGGACCCCACAGGGCCCCACACACGGATGAGTCAACCCACGAAAGATTGTGGGCAGTGGTAGAGCGAATTGCGAGAAACGTGCCTGCGAAGTGGTGGCAAAGTTGAAAGGACGTGCATAGTGAAGGGTTGTAACGGCTAGTAATCACTGAGGAAAATGAAGAGCCCCGGTGTTGCAACAATCCCCTGACCTATGAACCAGCTCAGAGGATTGGGAGGGGGGCAAATGATAAGGGTAGTACTCCAGCCCTGGAAACTCATCTCTAGTAATAATGGTCAGCCCCGCCTTTCTTCAAGCCCTAGACCTGCCGGAGCCATCGGGTAGGCACGCATACAGGGGCGCCAGGAGGATAAAGATAAGAACAAGGAGACCAAATAAAGAAGGAGTCATATGCGGTATGATCTCCGTGGGTTATTGAACGAAGAAGGACTCTTGGGAGTCCTAATTCTGGAGGAATTCTCATTTCTTTAGGGAACTTCCTTACTACAAGTATAAAATGGTAGTAGTTCCACGGCATAAGGTATGCAAAAATATCTATCCCTCATCGCTTACAAGCTCCATCCCACGTTAACTGACTTGACCGTCGAAGTGGGCACTGCGGGTACCCTCCTTGGTTCCTTTGTTTTGCAGGTTCAGGTCCGGCTTAAGGAGCAACTCGGAGCAGCTAAAGTTTTTTACCTTTACACTACCTATTACACTAGATGCTCAATCCAATTGGTTTGTAGGATTCTTCGATGCTGATGGTACCATTGGTATCGCTGTGAAGCATCGACTATCTCAACTAAGTATTCAAGTAAATAATAAACTTCTACAAGATGTAGAGTCTTATAAGGTAGTATTTGCAGGAAACATCTACTTTGATAGTAGTCAAAATGGTTACTATCAATGGTCTGTACAAAGTCGAAAAGATGTTATCATGATGCTAGATTACTTTAAATCAAGTACTTTTCAAAGTCATAAATCACGACGATTCTTCCTTATTGAGGAATATTACAATCTTTACGATCTCAAAGCATTTAAACATGAAAATATTCACCATAAAGCATGGCTAGCTTTCTTAGACAAATGGAATAAGTTGATGATATAGTCCACATTTCTTCTATTCATCCGCTTATATTAGTAGAAGATAGAAGCACCCTGAAGTTTACATCCTCATTCTGCCAAGATCTGGTATCATAAGTCATATCATTTTGACTTTTTTGGGAAAACCGGTCTTCGAGTATCTAGGCATAGTTTATGTCATGATCAGTATCGGTGTTCTTGGATTTCTTGTTTGGGCTAATCATATGTTTACTGTGGGCTTAGACGTTGATACCCGTTCCTACTTCACCGCAGCTACCATGATCATAGATGTTCCCACTAGAATCCAAATCTTTAGTTGGATCGCTACCATGTGCGGGGGTTCGATACAATACAAAACACCCATGTTTTTTGCTATAGGGTTCATCTTTTTGTTCACCATAGGAGGACTCACTGGAATAGTTTTGGCAAATTATGGGCTAGACATTGCTCTACATGATACTTATTTTGTGGTTGCACATTTCCATTATGCATTTTCTATGGGAGCCCTTTTTGCTTTATTTGCAGGATTTCACTATTAGGTAGGTAAAATATTTGGTCAGACATACCCTGAAACTTTAGGTCAAATCCATTTTTGGATCACTTTTTTCAGGGTTAATCTGACCTTCTTTCCCATGCATTTCTTACGGCTTTCGGGTATGCCATGTCGTATTCCAGATTATCCAGATGCTTATGCTGGATGGAATGCCCTTAGCAGTTTTGGCTCTTATATATCCGTAGTTGGGATTTTTTGTTTCTTCGTGGTCGTAACAATCACTTCAAGTTGTGGAAAGAACAACAGATGTGCTCCAAGTCCTTGGGCTGTTGAACATAATCCAACCACACCGGAATGGATGGTACAAATTCCTCCAGCTTTTTATACTTTTGGAGAACTTCCAACTATCAAGGAGATGAAAAGCTATGTGCAGTAAAAGAAGAAAAGGTCGCCGATTGCTACTAAGAACCTAACATAACTTTTCAAAATGTGGGTTCTAAAACCACTTGTGTAGGTCGGGCTTGAAAGATTGAACGTCTGCACTTTTGATCACAATAGGTGGAGTCTCTAAAAGCCTTTTAGGAGCATGAGACTGAAGAAGTCTGGCATCAGTAGGTGTGAATGACTCCGGCCAAAAGATTAGCAAATTCGACTTCTATTCTTTTTGAAGGAAAGAACCGACCCCAACCAAGGGGGCTAGCTGCTCTTTTATCTGATGTTGTATCTGACAAAGAAGATATGACCGACTGCATTAGCACTTGTTGAATTGGTCTTCTTTGAGTGCAAGAAATTTGAAGTAGTTCAAATAGCCCTGATCGACGATACGCGCAGAAGTCCCATCCCTCTCTCTTGGCCGGACTATTCTTGTCCAATAACCATTCTTTCGTTAAGAGTTTCGCAATTTCCCTGTGGCATCGTATAGTAGAAAACATAACTTCTTCGAGGCCCCTTCGGCTATGACAGAGAGGTTGTACGTATAGAGAATGAAAGTCTATTTTTTCCAGAGTCTAGCTAACTGTAACCCAAGATTAATCTTGAAGAGGTTCTTCTTCTTTAGTAGCAGATTCGGATTCTGTATAAGAAGGACAGTCTCAACCCTTGAGTATGAAAGTAGGCTCTTCCTTTATTCTATTACGCTATTATTCCCATCTCGGGAGAAAAATAAAGAAGTACGTCGACGAAAATAGATTCAATAGCTGGGGATCTTACAAAAAATGAAACTTCTAACCTTCAATCATCTAATCGTGTAGTCTTTAAACTCCCTTTTGGCCATTAAAAGTAGTCCAATTGCAGCTTCTTCTGCGAACTCTTCTGCTACAGCAGATTCATTCCAATCATTTAGATCTGATGCAAGAAGATCATCTCTTTCTCTGGCTCCCTTACTTGAAACCTTTTAGTCGATCTTGTCAGTCAAATAGTTTTCAACTCCGATCCTTTCAGCCCTAGTTTCGATGTAAGCCAACGCCTTTAGTCGATCTAGTTGTTAGTCTCATTCCTCTTTAGTCTAGCTGACAGTTTTTCCCTTGACTCGCCTCTATGCGCCTGCTTTCCGATGTCAATATTCTCTGTTTCCTCTAAGTCAAGTTTTGTTCCCTCGTTTACTGCTTTCCGAGAAAGATATGCCATGCCCCAGTATTAAATTAAATAAATTAGGTCTTTCGAGCCTTCCATGGCAAGTTTAGGCTTAGGAAGATTTGATCTTTGTTCTATTTAGTGAAGTAGATTCCAATTCCGATGAAGAGAAGAGTGAAACTCCGATAGCTACAGGCCTTAGCTCCAAACTTATAAGATATCCCAAACCCTTACAACTACTAGTCAAGCTTCTTTTGATGTGGAGCTTTCCCCAGATTCTCTTGAGGTCGGGGTTGAAGAATCTGGGTACTCAACAATGGGTTAAGCCTTTAGCTATGGCTGTTAGGGCAAGTCCGTGTTTAGCAGCCTAAACTAAAACTAAACAAACCTTAATGCCTCCATGCAGGAGTCTTCCCCACTGAAAGAGTTATTCTCGGAAGGAGGGAAATGACATAAAAGGGGATTCCCACTCTCTTCTCTGGTATTGATGCCACCTCAAAACCTATATTCTCAGAAGCTTTCCTCTCTATCTTTGTCTTTGTCAAGCTTCTTTCCTGGCTTGATGAAGTTCAGTTACTCGCAGCAACTCTTTGAACCTATACTAGCTCCTTAAACTCCTCTCCTTGAAAGATAAGATGAATCAGAAGAGCTACTTTCAGTCTTAGCCCTAGCGTAGGTAAGTGGTTTATTTTATGGAGCACAGGCCCTTCCACTCTATCGATACCATTCCTCATCACTTCGATAATGTATTCAAAAAGTAGCTATGTCTCCCTACCCTAAAGGTAGCAGTGTCCTCCCTCCAACCAATTAGTCTAGTCGGGCAACCTTCTCTCCAACACTGCTTAGGTGAGCACTCCTATCTAAGGGAAAGTCTCTCTTCCACTCCTCCCCTAACCCTTTAGCCTCGCTTGTACCCTCCAAACCTTTCTTGTGATGAAAGAAAAGAGGCTCAAAGACCATAGGTGTAGAAACTTTACCGGCTTTGGTCGAATACCCGAAGTCTTGCCCAGGAAAAACCTTCTTATTCGGTCAAGTGGCGTTCCTCTTCTTTCAGTTCTAGTCGCATCTTCAGACCTATTCCTTAAGGTCGGAGCTAGTAATTCCTACAAAAGGAATTCAACAACTAAGGGCATCCCCATTGTTAGCTTCGATTTATGCCTTTCGATCCTCATACCATACTGACCTGCCTAGCTCCAAGACTTGTAGTTGAGCCTATTACTAACCTTTCCTAGCCTATGGGGAATACAATGAGGAATCCTCACAGTCAGATAGCTTTGAGTGAAAGAAGAAAGATAGTTTTTTATGCCCCATATCTTCCGTTGGTCAACAACCAACCACAACTCTCTATAGTACGTATTGGAATAAGCCTCTCTCTTTATTTATCGATAGATTTATTTAGTGTTCAGTGCATTAAAGTCTACCTGAGTCCTAAAATGGTATCATTAGTGATAGAAGGACTAACTATCTTTTTGAAGCAGATAGTTCACAGTGTTTATTCTATAGATACTGGAAAAGAAAGCAAATGAAAGCCTGACTAAAAAGAGTCGTTTTGCCCCTGCTCGGTAGTTCCGTAGCAGCTTTTTTTGGGCATTTTCTAGGATCAGTAGGAACCGCTATAATGACCACGCCAGAATTCATACTTCCATTTTTCGTAGTATTTCTCGCTTTCATTCTACCTTGGAAAAGAAAAAGGAGTCGATTTCTCTTATTCAGCATTTATATCATCCTTTTCTTTTTTTTTCTGTCCTATTTTGCTTCTTCATTTCCAAAAAGATTTTGGCATTTTTAGGAGTGCCAACTTTGATTTGGAATGTCATTTCTGCATTGAATAAAAGTAGGAATGAAGGCTCAGAAGTGAGCGTAAATTAGCCCTCGTCGATTCTAGAATTATACCCTCCTCTACTGGATTACCACACCTGGGAAGAAGAGCTCAATGATCACTTCGGTATTCATTGGGCCGGTCTCTCTTACAATCCGGGAGTGCGGGACTCATTTGTGTAGACCCAAGCCCAGATCGAAAAGCATGTCGAGGCGGCTTTGGTGGCCACCAGGTATTCTCGTGATGTTGTCTTCATCTGAAGACAGCAGATTCAAGGTGGTGTCTTGCTTTCCCCCATGCTTTCCCCCATGCTTTCCGTTGGTCAACAACCAAGAAAAGTTCTCTATACTTATTCACTACTCGTACATGAAGGACTCTCTTTCTGTCTAGAGGGAATCATATTTTCTCAATCAATCATGCCTCAACTGGATAAATTCACTTATTTCACACAATTCTTCTGGTCATGCCTTTTCCTCTTTACTATCTATATTCCCATATGCAATGATGGAAATGGAATACTTGGGATCAGCAGAATTCTAAAACTACGGAACTAACTGCTTTCACACTGGGAAAACAACATCTGGAGCACCGACCCCAATAGTTTGGAAGATATCTTGAGAAAATGTTTTAGCACCAGTGTATCTTATATGTACTCAAGTTTATTCGAAGTATCCTAATGGTGTAACGCCGTCGACTTATTGGGAAAAAGAAGGAAGATCAGTTTGAGATCTTGTTTTGAAGAAATAAGTGGATCACGAGGAATGGAAAAAATCATATTCTATTTGATCTCGAAGTCCTCATATAGCACTTCTTCCAATCTTGGATGGGGGATCACTTGTAAGAATGACATAATGCTAATCCATGTTCCAAATGGCCAAGGAAGCATCAGTTTTGAATCTCATTATGACTAGATCATCCTTTTGAAAATTTTTCTTGATCAGAATGGAAGGCAATAAAAACCATTTTATACTCCTTTTTCCAATCACACCACGAAGATAGACGTTCAGAAAGGTTTTTGAGAATCTCAATCACTCTATTTAGTGGGGATGAATAGAATAGAAACAGAGCAAGACCAAGCCAAGCCACTAGGACCTTCCCACGTGTCAAGTTGAATTAATCAATCATGCCTCAACTGGATAAATTCCTAGAGTTTATCAAAAGACATCCACTCTTCATTTTTTTCTTACTTGCTTTAAGCATAGTATTCCTAACTATAAGAATTCTTCGCAATCACCTTATTTTGAAAGGGATGATTAAGTGGAATAAAGCAATCGGCTGGGGCATGCACTTTGAGTTTGGGTAGGGCAGAGTTAGGTTAACACCTGTCCCACCTGAGCCGCCTAAGAACACCCCTACATCTACACGGGAAAAGCCTAAAGTAGGAGGCAAGTAGGCAAGTTGTAGACAACTTTTTTTTTCCATGCTTTCTTTCGGTCAAACCTACGATTTTCTTCTCAAAGTAATAGAGAGATCTTTTTCTAGTTAGACTTCTATCAATGCAATGAAAGAACCATCCCTTCCAATTTGTTTTTCCTTTCAGATAGAAAGAAATTTAGACCCTGAAGAGCCTTTCTTTACTACTTTAGGGGGTGGGGTGAAGGGGGGTTTACATACAACCGAGGCAAATTGGTTTATGATTGAATCTCAGATGCATTCTTGTCATTTGGTAGATTCAAGTCCATGGCCTATTTCGGGTTCACTTGGAGCTTTGGCAACAACCGTAGGAGGTGTGATATACATGCACTCATTTCAAGGGGGTGCAACACTTCTCAGTTTAGGCCTCATATTTATCATATATACCATGTTTGTATGATGGCGCGATGTTCTACATGAATCCATGTTGGAAGGACATCATACCAAAGTCATACAATTAGGACCTCGATATAGTTTTATTATATTTATCGTATCGGAGGTTATATTCTTTTTTTCTTTTTTTTGGGCTTCTTCTCATTCTTCTTTGGCACCTACGGTAGAGATCGGAGGTATTTGGCCCCCAAAAGGGATTGGGGTTTTAGACCCTTAGGAAATCCCTTTTCTTAATACCCTTATTCTCCTTTCATTTGGAGCTGCCGTAACTTGGGCTCATCATGCTATACTCGCGGGGAAGGAAAAACGAGCAGTTTACGCTTTAGTATCTACCGTTTCACTGGCTCTAGTATTCACAGGCTTTCAAGGAATGGAATATTATCAAGCACCCTCCACTATTTCAGTTAGTATTTATGGTTCTACCTTTTATTAGCAACTGGCTTTCATGGTTTTCATGTGATTATAGGTACTCTTTTCTCCATTATATGTGGTATTCTCCAATATCTTAGTCATCTAACCAAGGAGCATCATGTTGGCTTTGAAGCAGCTACATGGTACTGATATTTTGTAGACGTGGTTCGGTTATTCCTATTTGTCTCTATCTATTGGTGGGAATGTATATGAAGAAAGGAATTAGTGGATTGAGGAATGAAAGCTTGAAGACAAAGAGAACCGGGCTTTTCCCAAGAATTACTACAGCTTTCCCACTCCCTTTGATTATCATATACAAAAAAGTGTCTTCCACTTTCCTACTAAATCTCTCTCTATTCTGGCACATAAATGAAGGGATTGAAGAGATTATGGCAGATCATGTTCACCAAGAAATAACCCAAAATTGGATCTTGGTCTATTTGAGATTGTCCCTTTGAATCGTAATCAAAGATGTTTTCTTGTCTCTCATTTCTTGTCTGAACAAATCGAAGAACCTAATGGACCGAACATTAAGTCCGGGTGACTTGGTTTCGTAGGAAAAACCAAGCCAAATATTATATTGACTTTTTCTCACCCTACTTCTAAAGATAGATAGAAAGGGTTGGAAATAAATCCTTCAGCATATGCCACTTTAGGATTCAAAAAAAGGCTTCAAGCTCAGCAATGTGATAGCTATATATTGAGTGCTATTGGCTTTGTGTGCTTTGCCGTTAGTCTTTTTTATGGATCAATATATGTACTCGTCGTGTCAATATCTATCTAACTTGTTGCACAAGTACTCGTACTATAGGCATTATTCGGTAATGGAAAATGTGCCTGACTTAGCTTAGGTAACTCAAGTTAACACAAATCAATACAACCAAAGCAATTCACCTTTAGCTTTAATCAGATAGGGTAGGGGCGTGCAATTCTTTATGGTTTGGGAAGTTGTCTCTCAAGAAAAAGCAAGCCCACTTATTAGAATAGGAAAGGCTTGTTGCTTTCGAGTTGTTTTCGGGGGAGGCAACTCTTGTTGTTCTTTCCTAGGGTATGTGAAACCCCACTTTTCTACTTTAACTCGATTTACGTGTTTTATCTCTTTTTTCTTGCATTTGACCTATTTATGTGCTATATGACCTAGAATGTTATAATTTTGATGTCAATACTCCTAATACGTGCTAAATATGCATTAATGAAATTTTCATCAAAAACGGGATCAGAAATTTTATCGTCGATTTTTAGTGAATAGTGTTTTTGAAACACGTCCGCTAAAATTTTGAAACTGGTCTTTTTAACCCTTCTAGACCTAGACCACCGATTTTAATAGACCTGTGTTTGTTGAAAACGGTTTTAAAATTGGCTTAAGAATTTATTAGGGTTTTTACAACGAGTTTTGCAAAAGTCGAGTTTTAAACCTACTCGGGTGAAATTGTTTGATTGTAAAACTTCTTGTCACCTAAAAATAATTTACTTGAGCTATCTTGAGTGTTGAATAATTGTTTTGAACATTGGTGATCAATAAAATGCAATTAAAGTCAAGAAAATACTAAAAATAATTAGTTTCCACTTTGACTTTCTTTTATTTATTTGACCTTTGCTTAATATATGATCAACACACATTAAAAACAAAGCAAAACACCACAAAAAACATACACAAAACCGTGGCTCCTTGGAGGAGAAAGATAAAGGCATTTTCAAAGCATTTTTCTCATAGATTTTGCATTTCAAAGCCGAATTGAGTGATTCAAAGCTTGAAATTGATTGTTGGGCATCCATTCTACACATTTCTTGCATCAAAACACATCAAAGGTGAGAGAAAAATTCTAGATCTCAAAATGTTATTTTTATGTTTTTGCGTATAAATGAAATTTGAACCGTTAGAATTGTAATATGATGTTAGATTATTGCTCCTTGCATGCTAGGGATCGTTTAGTGGTAATACTACGAATTTCTGTCGAATGTAGCATAATTTTTATTTTTCGGGTATTAAATTTTGATTAAATTGTTCAATGTTGAATTAATTGAGTTGCAATGATCCAAATCGATTGCCGTCGATGTCTAAATACTTGATAATTACGTGTTAGCGCTGTTGTAATTCCGAATTTTCGATTACATTGCTTGTGGGAAAGTCCGGAAAATCCAGCCAAGATATCCTAGGGTTTTAGGGTTATCAGGCATGATTTTGAGGTGTTATGGTGGATTTCCGAGAGAGCTAATGTAGTTGATCGAATGGGTGAGTGTTTGAAACTGATTTGGGGTTGTTTGGATTAGTAGAATGTAAGATATGATTATTTGAAGTTTAGGTTATCTTTCTTTAAATTATTGAATTGAGCCTCAGTTGATCGGGTGTGGTTTGAGTGATTGAATTGTGAGTTGTTGATGGGTAAACTAGGGTTTGATTGTGTGTTTAATGTATGTCCGGTTGGATGGCCTACTTTGTCATCTAACTTAGTTAATTGTTGTTAAATTGATTATTGATATGATTATTGATGATGATAATATGATGATTGATGATTATTGATTGATTATTGAGTATGGGAATCGGGCACTTTCGTTGCTGATCTCTCAGAATATTGATTGATTATTGAGTACGGAAATCGGGCACTTTCGTTGCTGATCTCTCGGAATATTGATGATTGATGTTTATATTTATTGCTGAGTCTCTGGTATGTGTGTGCCACCTCTCGGGCAGCATCGGGCTGTCGGGTTGATAACGGCATGACTATCAGAGACTGCCTCCATGTAACACCCCGATCCCTCTCAAGACCGGGAGTTCTATCAATCGATCTAATCACAACCCAAACCAAACCCGGGCATAATTTTTCAGGGAAAACGGACGGAGTCTCCCCTGTTTCTAGGCAAAATGTAAAACCTGTAATAGCATTTAAATGGACCAACACCGTGTCCAACCATAGAAAACTTCTTCAAGGCCATCCGAGCCTCGGTTCTCAACAATTTAAACTCAGCACGTATACATGCATTTCAAATTTAAAAGCTAACCTATCTCTTTTCATTTTGACAAGTACATTCAAACTTGAAAATTAAACCATACTAAGCTACTACATAAAATAGACTATCATGCCATTCTAGTTCTTTTCTTTTGGACATTACAAACATGCATTTGAAGTTAAGTTATAATAACTAGATACATAATCTAACTTATCAAACTACTTCAACAATCTAACGAAACTTAAATTACATACTTTTAGCATTAAATACATACAACATATGAAAGCATATATCTTCACAACTTCGACAATCAAGCCACATAGGCACGCAAGACAACTCTTCAGGCAACAACTTCCACGAAATCACGAACTTCCAGCTAACATGACATTTCCTGAAATGTGGTGGTAAGGAGTGAGTATACACAACACGTATACTCAGTGAGGGCGAGACAGATATCGAATTGGAGAGAAAGAAGATTGTGCAATGCAAAAGGTACAGTTAAGCAATACAATCAATAAAAGGCATAGAATATAAACAACAATACAATTAAACAACTAAAGAAAGTATTAACACAACCAATCAAAGCTATACCACACTTAGACGTCTATGGTTCACTCGAGCGAGTAATGTACCGTGCACGAGTCCGAAGACTTTAACGATGACGCGCCGGCCCAAGCCACCTTGTAACACCAGTTTGGAATACCCCGGAAGTATCCATCAACCTACGACCCAAATCTCCCTGGGAGGCAACCCAAGCGAGAAAGGGAATAGCCGCGGAGCTAGAGCAACCAACACTGGCAACCCAAGGCTACCTAGAGAGACCATCCCTCACGCGCGAGACACTATGCAATGCAAGACTCGATACAAGGCGATAAACAAGCGATAAAGCCACACGTGGGAGAATAACAAAGTAGGTTACTCTCGCACGCAATAGCAGCAATTTGATAAGCAATTCAATCCAAAACAACTCAAACAAGTAATTCAAGTAATTCTAAGCATTCTATAAGCATAAAGACAAGAAAACACACAAAACACAAATCGGCCCCAACTATCAAAACGCTACCATTTCCAAACGAGCCACGAGTTCTGGAAACTGACTTCGCCAACCCTCCTATGTCACCATAAGGCACATCTAAAGATCCCGAAACCTTACTTTACCCTAGAACTCGCGCAAAGCCCCGATTTTCCCCTTTCTCGTTTGAACTACAACTATAACAACCAAACACCCAACCAACGCCATAATCGCACCAAAAGTGCTTCCATGGCTTCCCGAAGCAATGCCAACATGCAAAACGAGAAAATGCTAAAGTCGACCTAAACGACCCCGACTTTCCCAAAGGCATAATTCTCATTTTTTCCACTACGCAACCCAAACAAACCACACATTTTAGCATTCTAGCGTACCTAGCACATTTTTACATCAACGGAAAGCATAACAGCGCAACTTCAATGTTTCAAGGTTTTACTATTCACAAAACACTATTCAATTAACAATTTAATTTGCAATCACAACATTTAAACGCAGAAAATGTTACAAAGCTATAAATACATGTTCTACAATTGCCAAGGAACATTCTAGAAGCATCAAATCGCTTTAAATAACGATCTACGAATAAATCTAAAAATTGACAAAGTTAACATACACAACGTATAAATGCGCAAATAACGATGAAACCCTCACCTTAGACACTCCTAGACGCTAAGAAACCCTCGAAGACCGCCTCGGAAACCACCCCGTGCAAACCCTCGTGAAGAATCAAAGATTGGATGTTGAAATTTCTTTTTTTCTTTCTCCTTCTATTTTCGGCCCTAGCTTCTCTGTTTTTCCAGCTTTGTTTTGTATTTTTTCTTTGTTGTTTGCTTAATAAAAGATGACAAAGAAGTCAACTGGTCAATGCTTTGGTCAACCTACTTAAAATTGGTCAAATAAGCTCATTTTTAGGCATTTTAAGGCTAAAACAACTAACATAAATCAAATTCAAGTGAATAACAACTAAACTACTAAAATTAAAACACTAAACACGAGTTTTCACTATTTGCTGAGGACTCGAAATCATTTCCTAACTATCTCTCTCGATATGCTATGCACTTTGCGACAATAAAAGATTAACAATTAATTCTCAAAGAATCTAAGAAATATATCATTTTTGGAAAGCATCATAGTTTAGAATTTACTCTGGCTCGGAGTTACCTTTCTCATTTATTTGAAAACCGAGTGATTTTAACCTAAAACAACCAAAACCGATTTTTTTTTTTAAACAATCAAAACAAGCAAGGTAATCAATATTCATTTAAAATAATTAATTTCACTAGTTCTTGAATATTTTAAAGAATTATGAAGTTAATATCAAGCTACAAATGAAGGTTAATATAAACACGGAGTGAAACACAATTAAACACTAACAATTAAGGTAACATTTAATTAATCACAAGAAAAGAATTCCAATTACTATAATTATTAGGAATAGGTAATAATCTTTTAATTATTCAATTTAAAACTACTAAATGCTTCCAAGAGAAATAATAAAATAGTACAAGTTGGTTGATTTAACTAATTAAACAATTAATCAAATGCAGTCATGTGCTATTAAATGCATGCCGGGTTCGGGTTATCACATCCTTCCCCCCTTAAAACAATTGCGTCCTCGCAATTCTTCTTCCAATAGAACTTAGCATCATCTGAAATCCAATTCTGACTAATCTTCATTAGCTACTAAACAAGTATTTCATCAAGATGTCCAATAGGAAATTTCAAGTAGAAATGCCAAGTGGTAACGCCAAATAAAGGCTGAAAGGTAGATACCGTACAAGAATCCCGTTGACACGAATACCGAAGAAGAATAAATTCCAACCAGAAACGCCGAGATAATACCAATAAAGACTAAAGCAAAGATACTGTAGATGTCATTAATACCACACAATAACGACAAGAAGAATACCCCACGCACGAATCCCCAATAGAAGTCTAACTATTACTGCCCGAGAATTCCTAAGCAAGAAGCCAAATAAAAGCTCAAACAAAGGTTCCATCCAGAGGTCCAAAGAATTACCCCGCTGGTCATGAATTTCATAGAAGAATTCCCTGTTAAGAGTGCTGAAGAAAAATACTAAGAACCCAATCAAATATACTTTCAAAGTTCCAAAGAAGCCTTCCAAATAATAACCCCATGGAACAACCAATAAAATTCTGAGTTTTGTTATCAAATGCTGAGAGGAATATCAAAGGAAATAGCAGAGAGAAAATAATGTGCCCAATAAGACAATCAAGTTGAATAACAAATATAGTTTTCCCAGATGAATGAAAACTCCAAGGATAAACACCGAACTGGTGAACAATATACCGAAACCAAACTCTGAGGCCTCTTCACTGTTTGCCAAGTAAGAACTTCATACAACCTTGCCAACAAAGAAAATACCAATAGAACGCCTAATAAGAATTTCAAAGAATACCATAAGTAATATGAGATAATGGGTCTGATAGGGATTCCAGTTACCAAACCAACTAAGGGATGCCGAAGAAAATACCCGAACAATACTCCAATAAGAAAGTAGCCAAGTTTGCCCAATAAGTAAATACTAAATAATTGGCCACTGAGAACTCCATAAAATACCATTGAAGAATTTCCAATCAGAGATGCCAGTATTATACCAATAAAGATCAAGACACATATACCACAGATAATACTGTGCAGTAAGGCCGATTAAAATCCCAATAGCCAAATCCATGAAGAAATGACAACAGAAGTCCCCAAAGAATACCCAATAAGAAACCAAAGAATGCCACCAGACAACAACCAAATAGAATCCCAAAAGAAAGCTACTCTTTTATGATTGCCAATCACAAGGAAGAATCTTAGAAGTTTGCCAATAACTGAGCTCCAAAGACAAACACCAACTCCCAAATCAAGGCTAGTCAAATGCCATTCATTTCTTGCCAATCCATACACCTTGAAAAGCCAGCGGTGAACCACTTTCTTCAGGGGAGGAAGAGAACTTACTTACCATTTCAATAGGACATGTATGAATGCCAATATATCACAGTTATACATATGCCTTAAACTATTATGCAAGCAAGTTTACAAAATAGTTTATTCAACAAAGTCACTCAAGCACGGAAATCAAGTCAAGCACAACATAATCAATTCAAATCATGGCTTAACCAATTCAAGACATTTCAATACACACATGTCAAGCAATATTCCAAGCAAATAACAATTCACGAGGTCGATTCGATTCACAATGCCAATTCGATAGGCCAATTCAATGCACAACTAGACACTTTACTTCACTTAGCACACAATTAACACATAACACATAACTATATCACATAGGAGCACACATTCATGTCAAGACACACAATCTCACATACAAGCATACACTTTCAAGACACACTTAATAAGCACACATTCAAGGATCACTACCCACCAGACCGAGGACCCTGTCCCGGCTTATGAGCTAGACAATCTCTGATACCACCTGTAATACCCCGATCCCTCTGGAGACCGGGAGTTCTATCAATTGATCTAATCACAACCCAAACCAAACCCGGGCATAATTTTTCAGGGAAAACGGACGGAGTCTCCCCTGTTTCTAGGAAAAATATAAAACCTGTAATAGCATTTAAATGGACCAACACCGTGTCCAACCATACAAAACTTCCTCAAGGCCATCCGAGCCTCGGTTCTCAACAATTTAAACTCAGCACGTATACATACATTTCAAATTTAAAAGCTAACCTATCTCTTTTCATTTTGACAAGTACATTCAAACTTGAAAATTAAACCATACTAAGCTACTACATAAAATAGACTATCATGCCATTCTAGTTCTTTTCTTTTGGACATTACAAACATGCATTTGAAGTTAAGTTATAATAACTAGATACATAATCTAACTTATCAAACTACTTCAACAATCTAACGAAACTTAAATTACATACTTTTAGCATTAAATACATACAACATATGAAAGCATATATCTTCACAACTTCGACACTCAAGCCACATAGGCACGCAAGACAACTCTTCAGGCAACAACTTCCACGAAATCACGAACTTCCAGCTAACATGACATTTCCTGAAATGTGGTGGTGAGGAGTGAGTATACACAACACGTATACTCAGTGAGGGCGAGACAGATATCGAATTGGAGAGAAAGAAGATTGTGCAATGCAAAAAGGTACAGTTAAGCAATACAATCAATAAAAGGCATACAATATAAACAACAATACAATTAAACAACTAAAGAAAGTATTAACACAACCAATCAAAGCTATACCACACTTTGAAGGCTATGGTTCACTCGAGCGAGTAATGTACCGATCACGATTCCGATGACTTTAACGATGACGCGCCGGCCCAAACCACCTTATAACACCAGTTTGGAATACCCCAGAAGTATCCATCAATCCTACGACCCAAATCTCCTTGGGAGGCAATCCAAGCGAGAAAGGGAATAGCAGCGGAGCTAGAGCAACCAACACTGGCAACCCAAGGCTACCCAGAGAGGCCCATCACTCACGCACGAGACACTATGCAATACAAGACTCGATACAAGGTGATAAACATGCGATAAAGCCACACGTGGGAGAATAACAAAGTAGGTTACTCTCGCACGCAATAGCAGCAATTTGATAAGAAATTCAATCCAAAACAACTCAAACAAGTAATTCAAGTAATTCTAAGCATTCTATAAGCATAAAGACAAGAAAACACACAAAACACAAATCGGCCCCAACTATCAAAACGCTACCATTTCCAAACGAGCCACGAGTTCTGGAAACCGACTTCGCCAACCCTCCTAGGTCACCATAAGGCACGTCTAAAGACCCCGAAACCTTACTTTACCCTAGAACTCGCGCAAAGCCCCGATTTCCCCCTTTCTCGTTTGAACTACAACTATATCAACCAAACACCCAACCAACGCCATAATCGCACCAAAAGTGCTGCCATGACTTCCCGAAGCAATGCCAACACGCAAAAT
The DNA here is from genome assembly GCA_037974665.1 of Ehretia macrophylla. Classification (NCBI taxonomy): domain Eukaryota; kingdom Viridiplantae; phylum Streptophyta; class Magnoliopsida; order Boraginales; family Ehretiaceae; genus Ehretia; species Ehretia macrophylla. The sequence goes on along the minus strand of CM075770.1, from coordinate 79,536,670 downwards.
GAGAAAATGCTAAAGTCGACCTAAACGACCCCGACTTTCCCAAAGGCATAATTCTCGTTTTTTCCACTATGCAACCCAAACAAACCACACATTTTAGCATTCTAGCGTACCTAGCACATTTCTACATCAACAGAAAGCATAACAGCGCAACTTCAACGTTTCAAGGTTTTACTATTCATAAAACACTATTCAATTAACAATTTACTTTGCAATCACAACATTTAACCGCAGAAAATGTTACAAAGCTATAAATACATGTTCTACAAATGCCAAGGAACATTCTAGAAGCATCAAATCGCTTTAAATAACGATCTACAGATAAATCTAAAAATTGACAAAGTTAACATACACAACGTATAAATGCACAAAGAACGATGAAACCCTCACCTTAGACACTCCTAGACGCTAGGAAAACCTCGTAGAACGCCTCGGAAACCACCCCGTGCAAACCCTCGTGAAGAATCGAAGATTGGATGTTGAAATTTCTTTTTTTCTTTCTCCTTCTATTTTCGGCCCTAGCTTCTCTGTTTTTCCAGCTTTGTTTTGTATTTTTTCTTTGTTGTTTGCTTAATAAAAGATGACAAAGAAGTCAACTGGTCAATGCTTTGGTCAACCTACTTAAAATTGGTCAAATAAGCTCATTTTTAGGCATTTTAAGGCTAAAACAACTAACATAAATCAAATTCAAGTGAATAACAACTAAACTACTAAAATTAAAACACTAAACACGAGTTTTCACTATTTGCTGAGGACTCGAAATCATTTCCTAACTATCTCTCTCGATATGCTATGCACTTTGCGACAATAAAAGATTAACAATTAATTCTCAAAGAATCTAAGAAATATATCATTTTTGGAAAGCATCATAGTTTAGAATTTACTCCGGCTCGGAGTTATCTTTCTCATTTATTTGAAAACCGAGTGATTTTAACGCAAAACAACCAAAACTGATTTTTTTTAAAACAATCAAAACAATCAAGGTAATCAATATTCATTTAAAATAATTAATTTCACTAGTTCTAGAATATTTTAAAGAATTATGAAGTTAATATCAAGCTACAAATGAAGGTTAATATAAACACGTAGTCAAACACAATTAAACACTAACAATTAAGGTAACATTTAATTAATCACAAGAAAAGAATTTCAATTACTATAATTATTAGGAATAGGTAATAATCTTTTAATTATTCAATTTACAACTACTAAATGCTTCCAAGAGAAATATTAAAATAGTGCAAGTTGATTGATTTAACTAATTAAACAATTAATCAAATGCAGTCAAGTGCTATTAAATGCATGCCGGGTTCGGGTTATCACACACCAGCTCGCATGACGGAGGTGTCATGGAGGGAGAGGTTATTGGGGGTACCCCGAGTGCGTGAGTAATGGGGAGTTACAAGAAGAATGGTTGAGATCATGATGGCGTTTGGAGCTACACCAACTAGAGAGAGTATCATTTATTGAATGGTCATATAGTTATGTGATGATAGTATTATTGATGTTATTGTGTGTTTACTGACTCAAAGGATTATTCCAAGGAGTTTAGTAGACCTTGCTCGAGATCTATCGGATCCTCACTGGGCTTATTTATATAAGCTCACTCTCTATTATTGCATGCATACAGGTGTACTTTTGCAGGATTATGGGTACTTGCCTCCTGAAGAGAAGAATGTGGAAAATTTGCTTTATATGCACAAGCCCTATGTGCCAAAGTCTTGTCATTGATGTCTGAGATGTAGTTCTCTTTTGTTATCTTGTATATTAAAACTAGATGTTTTGTATTTACTTAGAAGTTTTTGATGCATAATATGTTGTAAAGATAATAAATTAAATGTTGTAGCTTAGTAGTCTTGGTTTGGAACATGATTAGGTTGCTAGGTAGGCTATAATCTATTTTGGAAGTGTATGTTATGTAGTAAATGTATTATGTTGGAACGGAGGCGCATAACTATGAATGAGTTGATGAAAGAATGTTTAATGTATGAAATGGTTGCGTTGTATGTTGCTAATTTGATTGTGGAGTTGGTTGGTGATTTGTGGAGTTTGATGTATGTTGTTATTAAGGGTTGGTTTAGAGCCCTGATGTTCATGTTACTGTCGTTATGCTACCGAAATTTCGTTGCATCCTGACTGATTGTAAGAGGGGTCGAGTTGGGGCGTGACATTTAAGTGGTATCAGAGCAGGGCGTCCTTTGTGCCTGCACCTGAGGGCAGGAGCCTCCCGAAGGGGGGTGGGGGTGAATCCCACATCGGATGCGTACGAAGTGATGGAGCTAGTTATAAAGGGGAAATCCATTGTAACTGTCAAGAGGCCTTTTCACGTGGGAGACCACGTGAGGAACAAAACCATGGAGGACTCGCTGGGGGTTAAACCCAGGGGTGCGAAGTGGACAATATCTTGACTAGTTGTGCACTCGGGGTTAATCCAGGGCATGACAAGTGGTATCAGAGCGCATGATTAGCTGTCAGCCGGGGTATCCTCGGAATGTGGGTAGTGGTCTAAGCATGCAAGTATGTATTAAGTGAAAGAAAAGTGAAACATATGTTAATATGTTTATGTGATTAATTTACTTATGTGTCTAACTTTCTATGTGACCAATATGCCTTGTGTGTTAAGTGAACTAATGTGGTCAATATGTTTTATGTGATAACGTGCTATACGTACTCAATGTGTTGTAATTAATGTGCATTATGTGATTAATGTGCATTATGTGATTAATGTGTATTATGTGGCAATTGTGTTTTATGTGATCAAAGTGCCTTATATGAAGTTTGTTGCTTATGTGACTTTAATTGTTTATAACTTACTTCTGTGATATAACCTGTTTATGTGATGTTGGCTTCTTATATGCTGAATTGTGTGTTATGTGATAATGTTAAATTATATGATAATCATGCATTACGTTGTACCTGTTTTCATGTGATGTAATTGTATATATTCTATAACTGTGGGTGATTCTTTTAGGTGAAGTAAGGATGACTGCAAGAGTTTTCAGAAATAGTGGTAAGCCATGATTTTGAATTATTATTATTCTAGAAGTTTATCAGTTAGATTTTAGTTGTTATGTTTATGGATTTTAGTTTCGGCTTAGTGGATTGATCTTGATATTCCTTTAGCGAGAATGAAGTTGTTCGAGGAAATAGCAACGTATCTTGATGATTATAATTACTTTTGTTGCCATGTTTAACTTGTTATTACTTGGAGATGGATCATAAGTTGAGGTTTCCATGAGGTTGTGATTAGACACTTTTGGAGTCTCAACTCAGACTATACTTTCTTGAGGTTTTTTTAGAATGATTTTTTTTGAGTATTTATTGGTGTATTTTTGTGAATGGAATTAAGTGTAGTATAACATGTGAGTATTTCTACTATTTGGGATTGCTATATTATTAATGGATATTTTGGAGTTTTGATCTTTAAACCTTGGAAACAATTAGAGTGATTCCCAACTAAAATTACTTTATTCGAAGATATAATTGTTGGGAGATAGAATAATTTGAGGAAATAAGAATGCATTTCGATGGCTGAACATTTACTTGCCTACGTCAAGCTTTTGAGTTCTAGGTGGTATGACTTTCTAAATTGTTGATTGAGGATTCACTAGTGTTATAATGGGTTAATATGAATCTGTATTGTGTTATCAGATTTTGGAGTCTTCATTAGTTAATCTTGTTGGGTAATCGGTGAATTATCTTGTTTAGTGATTGGTCTGGTACGGAATGTAAAATTTTGGAGTGATTTATCTTGTTTGGTGATTGTTATGACTCCTTAGGTTCTTTAGATCTCCTTAGTGTCTTGTTTTGGAGGAAGATAGATTGTAGGATTTGACTTGTTGGTGTTTAAGTGTGTAGGTAGGACACCCTTCTTGTACTTCATAATTCTATCAGTCTTATTATTATCTTTGACTCTATTGTCACTTATTTGAGAGAGAGTTACACGTTTCTAGCATATCAATTGTTTCTTGAAAGTTTGCTTATTGGATTAATGGATCCTATACTCATTTGACATTGTTTCTATTCTTAACATTCATATTTGCTTCTTATAGCAATGTCGCTTATTGGAGTTAAGGTTTGAGACTTCTACATTTCATTCTATATCTCCAGCCATTGATTTCAATATTTCATTTCATCCTATTACTATTCATTTGGAAGTAATTTCACCTTTGGTATACTATTTTACTTATTCGATTTCACTTGTTTGATGTACTCCTTACCTAAGTACATTATTGTCATTCTTGTTAATCTTTGTTAATCCTATTGTTTTATTATTAAATCCTTGCCATTACTTTGTTTGTAATTGCTCATTTAATATACTCAACATTGTCCTTTCTTATTTATACTTCTTTGGTTATTGCGTGCTGAGATACTCATTATCTTGGCACTCATATTTTCTATTGAATTAATCATCTCTTATTTCTTAATTTCATTTCGCCTCAAATACAACTTACTTGTTGGTTCCTTAAACAATCATCGAGAACTGAAATATCTACTTGTTCAGGAATTTTTGTTCAACATACTCAGCACTGTTTTGACTCGTCATCATCCTTTGTTTGTACTTATTTAACTGATAGGTGTTGAGACATTTCTTATCTTAGTTATCATGCTTCCTTATTAAACTATTAACCTCTTGATTCTCTATCTTGTTTGACCTCCTGTTCACTTGATTGTTGGCTCGAATATAATTTTTCATATTCGTATTTCCTTGTAAATTTCATAAGAGACATATTCTGACAAATGTCACTTTTGAGATATTTCCTTGATCAGTAATCATTCATGTTATCGTGATTGAGTTTTTAAACCCTTGGGGTATTCATAGAGCTCTTTTGTGTAGTAGGGGATGATTGATAATTAGTGGTGTCATGCTAAGCTTTGGAGTTGCGATTTATTTCATATGCAATATGATATGAGGTAGGAGAGAATTATGAATTGAAGATTGTCTTGGAACTATGATCATCAATTTGCAGTCAACAGAGTTTGTTCTTTTGAGGTCTTTGATTAAGTGTCATCCTAAGAGATAAACAAGAACTAAGAGAAGTATTATTAAGTGTAACGATTGAGGATTTAATTGTCTGTCAGTTCGAGAATTGCGCGGACGCAATTGTTTTAAGGAGGGGAGAATGTGAAACCCCACTTTTCTACTTTAACTCGATTTACGTGTTTTATCTCGTTTTGCGTGCATTTGACCTATTTATGTGCTATATGACCTAGAATGTTATAATTTTGATGTCAATACTCCTAATACGTGCTAAATGTGCATTCATGAAATTTTCATCAAAAACGGGATCAAAAATTTTATCGTCGATTTTCAGTGAATAGTGTTTTCAAAACACGTCCACTAAAATATTGAAACTGGTCTTTTTAACCCTTCTAGACCTAGACCACCGATTTTAATAGACCTGTGTTTGATTAAAACGGCTTTAAAATCGACTTAAGATTTTATTAGGGCTTTTACACTGACTTTTGCGAAAATCGAGTTTTAAGCCGACTCGGGTGAAATTGTTTGATTGTAAAACTTCTTGTCACCTAAAAATAATTTACTTGAGCTATCTTGGGTGTTGAATAATTTTTTTGAACTTTGGTGATCAATAAAAAGCATTTAAAGTCAAGGAAACACCAAAAAAAATTAGTTTTCACTTTGACTTTCTTTTATTTATTTGACCTTTGCTTAATATATGATCAACACACATTAAAAACAAAGCAAAACACTACCAAAAACACACACAAAACCGTGGCTCCTTGGAGGAGAAAGATAAAGGCATTTTCAAAGCATTTTTCTCACAGATTTTGCGTTTCAAAGCCGAATTGAGTGATTCAAAGCTTGAAATTGATTGTTTGGCATCCATTCTACACATTTCTTACATCAAAACACATCAAAGGTGAGAGAAAAATTCTAGATCTCAAAATGTCATTTTTATGTTTTTGCGTATAAATGAAATTTGAACCGTTAGAATTGTAATCTGATGTTAGATTATTGCTCCTTGCATGCTAGGGATCGTTTAGTGGTAATACTACGAATTTCTGTCGAATGTAGCATAATTTTTATTTTTCGGGTATTAAATTTTGATTAAATTGTTCAATGTTGAATTAATTGAGTTGCGATGATCCAAATCGATTGCCGTCGATTTCTAAATACTTGATAATTACGTGTTAGCACTGTTGTAATTCCGAATTTTCGATTACATTGCTTGTGGGAAAGTCCGGAAAATCCAGCCAAGATATCCTAGGGTTTTAGGGTTATCGGGCATGATTTTGAGGTGTTATGGTGGATTTCCGAGAGGGCTAATGTAGTTGGTTGAATGGGTGAGTGTTTGAAACTGATTTGGGGTTGTTTGGATGAGTAGAATGTAAGATATGATTATTTGAAGTTTAGGTTATCTTTCTTTAAATTATTGAATTGAGCCTTAGTTAATCGGGTGTGGCGCTCCCACATCGAAAAATTAGGAAGTGATGCAGCTATATATAAGGGGGCGATTCCTTGTATAAGCCACAACGCGTTTTCACGTGGGAGACCACGTGAGGAACAAAGCCGTGAGAGTATTGGTTCCCTTCGGGGCTTGCTCAAAGCGGACAATATTGTGGTAGTGACGTACTCGTGCCCGTGATAAACCGTGGCGGGTCGTTACAAATGGTATCAGAGCCTACCGGGGTGACCCGGCGTTGTGACGTTAGCCCGCGAGGGCGCGTGCCTCTTAAGGGGGGTGGAGTGTGGCGCTCCCACATCGAAAAATTAGGAAGTGATGCAGCTGTATATAAGGGGGCGACTCCTTGTATAAGCCACAACGCGTTTTCACGTGGGAGACCACGTGAGGAACAAAGCCGTGAGAGTATTGGTTCCCTTCGGGGCTTGCTCAAAGCGGACAATATTGTGGTAGTGACGTACTCGTGCCCGTGATAAACCGTGGCGGGTCGTTACATCGGGTGTGGTTTGAGTGACTGAATTGTGAGTTGTTGATGGGTAAACTAGGGTTTGATTGTGTGTTTAATGTATGTCCGGTTGGATGTCCTACTTTGTGATCTAACTTAGTTAATTGTTGTTAAATTGATTATTGATATGATTATTGATGATGATAATATGATGATTGATGATTATTGATTGATTATTGAGTATGGGTATCGGGCACTTTCGTTGCTGATCTCTCAGAATATTGATTGATTATTGAGTACGGGTATCGGGCACTTTCGTTGCTGATCTCTCAAAATATTGATGATTGATGTTTATATTTATTACTGAGTCTTTGGTATGCGTGTGCCACCCTCGGGCAGCATCGGGCTGTCGGGTTGATAACGGCATGACTATCAGAGACTGCCTCCAGCTCGCATGACGGAGGTGTCATGGAGGGAGAGGTTATTGGGGGTACCCCGGGTGCGTGAGTAATGGGGAGTTACAAGAAGAATGGTTGAGATCGTGATTACGTTTGGAGCTACACCAACTAGAGAGAGTATCCTTTATTGAATGGTCATATAGTTATGTGATGATAGTATTATTTATGTTATTGTGTGTTTACTGACTCAAAGGATTATTCCAAGGAGTCTAGTAGACTTTGCTCGAGATCTATCGGATCCTCACTGGGCTTATTTTATATAAGCTCACTCTCTATTATTGCATGCATACAGGTGTACTTTTGCGGGATTACGGGTACGTGCCTCCTGAAGTAGAGAATGTGGAAAATGTGCTTTATATGGACAAGCCCTATGTGCCAAAGTCTTGTCATTGATGTCTGAGATGTAGTTCTCTTTTGTTATCTTGTATATTAAAACTAGATGTTTTGTATTTACTTAGAAGTTTATGATGCATAATATGTTGTAAAGATAATAAATTAAATGTTGTAGCTTAGTAGTCTTGGTTTGGAACATGATTAGGTTGCTAGGTAGGCTATAATCTATTTTGGAAGTGTATGTTATATAGTAAATGTATTATGTTGGAACGGAGGCGCATAACTATGAATGAGTTGATGAAAGAATGTTTAATGTATGAAATGGTTGCGTTGTATGTTGCTAATTTGATTGTGGAGTTGGTTGGTGATTTGTGGAGTTTGATGTATGTTGTTATTAAGGGTTGGTTTAGAGCCCTGATGTTCATGTTACTGTCGTTATGCTGCCGAAATTCTGTTGCGTCCTGACTGATTGTAAGAGGGGTCGAGTTGGGGTGTGACAGGGTATGTCCGAAGGGAGACAACAAAGCGTATTAGTTGATTGAGCCTTGCTTGAAATCGCTGTTGCAGCCAATCAAGTTGTAAAAGAAAGAATCATAGTCTGTTAGTTATATACTTATTCATTCGAGAATGATTTTATTTAATATGTCGTAGTGCGCCCCCTTCTTTCTCAAAGTCAACTTCTCGCTTGTTTAGTAAAGCTTTATTGAGTTTACGAGGTGAAGGCACAAAGGATGCCGCTTTACCTTGTTTACCCCCTCAAGTTCTTTAATTCGAATGAGGTGATTTCAATGGTTTCAGATTCTCAGCTGAGAAGTTAGGAGGAGCCGAATTACAGCAAGCATGAGGCGTTTTTCTGAATTTGTTAGGATAAATTTGTTGGTGGATTTACCTCTAAATGGGGCAACATTTACTTTCACAAACAACTAGGAATGCCCTACTCTTTCTAAATTGGATAGGTTCCAACTCTCGGCTTTAGAAGGAATAGTAGGTGGATTTTTTTATATAAAAAGTAGTTTCTTTGCGGTTCTTCTTTTTCGTTTCAAGAGAAAGAAAGCCACGTCTTTTGGTTGAAGGGTAAAGCCTTGAAAAGGAAGTGGAATAAGAAGCAGTTTGGGAGGGTGGACTTGAAGAAAATGGAAGCTTTGGAGGAAATTGTGTACCTAGACCGCATAGAAAAATCATGACCTCTATCATCAGTAGAAATAGCTCTGAGAGTATCAGCCAAAGAAGAATGAATGAGGCTAACCAGGTTGGAAAAGATTAGTTGGCGGCAAAAGTAGAGAATTACGTGGTTAAGGAAATGGGATAAGAACAAAAATTCTTCCATCGAGTAACGAACGCGATAAATTTTGTAAACACCATATCTAGACTAGAGGTAGAAGGCAGCGTTCTGGAGGAGGGGGAAGCAATTCGGTTAGCAGTCGAAAAGTTCTACAAAGAGCTTTCCGTAGAACCACATTCGTTTCAACCAATGTGTCATGGGGTCTCGCATCCTTACGGAGATGTGTGATTGGTTGGAAAGGCCTTTCGAGGAAGAGAAGGTTTTCAAGGCTCTTGGGGAGATGTGTGGAGACAAAGCCCCAGGTCCGGACGGATTCACCATTGCCTTTCATAAAAATTGCTGGGGGGGGGGGGGGGGGGAGAGGGGTGGTCAAGGATGATTTCTTGAAGGTGCTTTTGGAGTTCCACAAAGATGCCTCACTGGAGCCAATTCCATTCCTCTCCCTATTAGTCGAGCATCTTTAAACCTTTCCCTATCAGTCGAGCATCTTCAAACCTCTCCCATTGGTCAAGCGTCTTCAAACCAATGCCACTTTCATTGCCTTGATCCCATATAATGGCGAAGACGTTGACATTAAAGATTTCCGCCCAAGTTGCCTGGAGGGTAGCTTATACAAAATAATTGCAAAAGTGCTAGCATCTAGAATGAAGAAGGCAATGAGTTTGATCATATCGTCCCATTAGAGCGCCTTTGTTCAAAGAAGGAAAATCCTGGAATAAAAACCTAAAGCGAATGAGTGCATTGACTCAAGAATTAGACACGGGGAACCAGGAGTTCTATGCAAAATTGACATAGAAAAGGCTTATGACCATGTCAATTGGAGGTTTCTGGAATATTTCCTTAGAAGAATGGGATTCGGGGTAAAGTGGATAAAGGTGTGTATAACGACAACATCCTTCCCCTTAATCCATTGGGCCTCATGAATGGCTCCCCTATAGGCTTTTTCCACAGCTCCAGGGTCTTCGACAAGGGGACCCACTATCCCCTTTTCTATTAGAACAGTGTCAGTTCGCTATTACTGCCAATCAGGCCAACGAGAATTCAATTAAGACATTGCTATGTGCGCCACTAGAACTTTGATCATATGTTTTGAGCCGAGTTGATGAGTTTTAATATTTGTGTACGTATGCCATGTAGATTGAAAAGGGAGAAGAGTTAACACCTCCCAAGGGCTATGTGAGAGAAAACGTCCTTTGCTGATACCTAGTGTGCACTGCCACCTACTGAAATGGATTAATAAACGTTGCTTTCTATTGCTTGTAGCGGCATTGCTTCCTTTTGTTCACTGCGAATAATTGAATCTTGAGAAAGAAGGCCTTGTGGGGCATTTCCAGCAGCGCCAAATAAGGAAGAAATATTCTTTGTAGACTCGCACCTCTCACTTACGGTTTTATACAGAGGGGGTTGTATTGAAGGGCCATAAGCTTTGAATCAATATGCGTTGGTTCCAATCCGGATCTCGTTGTTTGGGTCTCGAGATGATATTAAGGGGACAAAAGAGCAGAGCTGATAGAAATGCTAATTATAATGGAGATACTAATAATAACTTAAATAATGACTTGTGCCCATTGTTCAAGATTCCTCTGTGGGACTTTCTTTTTCTTCTTCTTGACTTGACTCAACAACCCTACTATTCAGGATAGAACTCTAAGGGTATCTCTGAAGATTCAAAATACAGAAGAGTGACTGCCAATCAAGACAATATTGAAGCACGCGCCTTAGGACCGATCCCAGTGAAATAGGAAAACGAAAGCGCTACCGACTAGCATCAAACCTCTCCTTATCAATCGAGTTACTTCATACCTTTGCTCTATGGCTTTCACTCATTCCTATGACCTTGGTTGTCCTATCAAGCTAACGGGTCCTTTTCTTCGTGGCAACATTGAAGGTTTTTTTCAAGAATGTGCTCTTGGGAGTCGACTCTTCTTGCCTTCAAAGTAAAGAAGAATGCCCAATTACATTTGTAATACCCCGATCCCTCTCGAGACCGGAGGTTCTATCAATCAATGTAATCACAACCCAATTCCAAACCCAGACAAAATTTTTAGGGAAAGACGGACGGAGTCTCCCCTATTTTAGGCAAAGTGCAAAACCTCTAACAGCATATAAATGGACCAGCACCGTGTCCAACCATACAAACACCTCAAAGCCATCCGAGCCTTGTTTCTCAACAAATAAACACAACAATTATATCTATACATTTCCAGTTTAAAAGCTAACCTATCTCTTTTCATCTTTGACAGGAACATTCATGCTAGGCAATTAAACTATACTAACCCATTGCATAAAATAGACTATCATACCATTCTAATTCTTTTTGTTTGGACAATACAAACATGCAATGAAGTTAAACTATACTAACTGAATACATAAACCAGCTTATCATTCTACCTCAATTACCTAGTTAAATTTAAATTACATTCTTCTAATATTAAATACATACAATACATGAAAGCATACATCTTTACAACTTTGACAACTCAAGCCACATAGGCATGCAAGACAACTCTTCAAGCACGAACTTTCACGTACTCACGAACTTTCCAGCTAACAAGGCATTTCTTGTAATGTGGTGGTGAGGAGTGAGTATACACAACACATATACTCAGTGAGGGTGAGACAAATATCGAGGTGGAGAGAAAGAAGATCGTGCAATGCAAATAAGGCAGTTAAGCAATATATATCTAACAAGTAGGCATTCAATCTAACAATCAACACAATAAACAATTGATAAAGCATTAACACAACCATTCAAAGCTATACCACACTTTGAAGGCTATGGTTCACTCAAACGAGCAATGTACCAATCATGATTTCGATGACTTTAACGATGACGCACCGGCTCACCCACCTTATAACTTCCGTTAGAGTATTCCGGACATACTCTGTCAATTCTACGACCCAAAACTCCCTGGGCGGCAACCCAAGCGAGAAAGGGAATAGGACACGGAGCTAGAGCAACCAACACTGGCAACCCGAGGCTACCTAGAGAGGCCCATCACTCACGTGCCTAACACTTATGCAATGCAATACGAGATATATAACGATAATCGAGCAAGGCACTGAAGTGTAGGTTAGTAACAATATGCGATATAATAAGCACACAATAAGCAATTACATCAATAAAGTAACAAGTACAACACCAACAAATATTATCAACAATTGATATACAAATTCAATCATAATCAACTTTAACAAGCATAACAAGCATTATTAAGCATTCTATAGGCATTATACTATGAAAACACACAAAATCACAAAATGACCCCAACTTTCAAAACGCTGCTACTTTCAACCGAGCCACGAGTTTTGGAAACCGACTTCACCAATCCTCCTAGGTCACCATAAGGCACGTCTAAAGACCCCGAAACCCTACTTAACCCTAGAATTCACGCAAAGCCCCGATTTCTTCCTTTGCTCGTTTGAACTATCGCTACCCTAACCAAACACCCAACCAACACCATAATCACACCAAAAGTGCTTCCATGGCCTCCCGAGACAATGCCATCATGCAAAACGATAAAATGCCGAACTTGACCTAAACGACCCCAACTTTCACTAAGCCATTTTTCTCCATTTTTCCATTACACAATCCAATTAAACCACACATTTAGGCATTCTAGCATATCTAGCACCTTCCTACATCAACAGAACGCATAACAGAGCAACTTCATCGAAACGGGGGTTTACTATTCATAATTTACTATTCAATTAACAATTTATATTTCAATTTCGATATTCAACCGCAGAAAATGTTAAAAATCTATAAATACATGTTCTAAGATTGCTAGGGAACATTCTTTAAGCCTTAAAATGATCAAAATAACATTCTACGGATAAAACCCAAAAATTAAAGTTAACACATAAAACATTCAAATGCGCAAATAAACATGAAACCCTCACCTTAGACGCTCCTAGACGCTAGGAAAACCACGCTGGATGCCTCGGAAACCACCCCGCACAAGCTCCCACGAAGAAATTGAAGTTTGAAGTTGAAAGGTTTTTTTTTTCTTCCTTGTATATTTTCGGCCCTTAGCATTCTATTTTTCATCTTTTTTTTTTCTTTATTTTCCTTGTTATGTTAAGCTTATAAAATATGATAACAAGTCAACAAGTCAAGCCCTTGGTCAAAGCTAACTTAAACTTGGTCAAATAGGCTTATTTTATGCATTTTAAAGCTAAAACAACTAACATAAATCCAATTCTAGTTAATAACAATTAAACTACTAAAATTAAAACACCAAACACTAGTTTTCACTATTTGTTGAGGACTAGAAATCATTTCCTAACTATCGCTCTCGATATGTTATGCACTTTACGACAATAAAAGAATAACAATTAAATCTCAAAGAATTTAAGAAGATATAATTTTCGAGAAGTAACAAAGTTCAAAATTTACTTCGGCTTGGAGCTACTTTTCATTTAATTGAAAATCGAGCATTAAAATGCAAAAAAACTAAAACCGATTAACATAAATATGAAAATAAAGCTACAAATGAATGTTTAACTAAAATAAACACAAAATTCAATACTAACATTTAGGATGTCACTTAATTAGATGCAATTAAATGCCATTAAATGCATGCCAGGTTCAGGTTATCACAACATTTGTCACTGACTATGTTCAAGAAAAGAAGGACGAACCCTAATCCCTTACCCTTAAGGGTTTGAAGGTTGGTTCCTTCCCCTTATTTATGAAGGCTGGGAATGGAAAACACGGGATAGCGGTTCAGTTCCCTCGATCCAATCTTGGGAGAAAGGATATACGCTCATGATTTCCATACATCAAATGGGAATAGCTTTTACATGTCCAAAGTCAATACAAGTCTGAACGGCAGCCCTAAACATGTTGTTTTAGGACATATCTTAAAGTCTTCGAGGAATGGAAGAAAAAGCATGGCATTTTAGATCATATTTTCCTTCTAGAGAGAGGCTAGCCACTTGTAGGGTTTCGGTTGCCAAATCAGTATGAATCTTCCTTGTTAGGAACTCAGTTTCGTGGTGAAATGAATTAATGAATGTTGGCCGATTATGTCATGAGCCCACATACGCTCAAACCAATATGAACCAAGCAAATGAGATGGGAGAACCAAGGGGAGATGCATCAAGATCGGGCCAGGAAGACTAATGGAATTTTTGGCAAATTCGACCCCAAAGTCTACATGTCAAATTTGGCAAACCGTCGGAAAACCTCTCATTTATTAATGGAGAGTTGACCAAGTATAATTATGAGCGTCGGCTTATAGCCAGTCAATCATCTACTTTTTGATAGTTTCTTTGAGTTACCAAAGTGGGTTCAAACCAAGAAAGAGATTAATGTCGAAAAAGAAGCTTCATTTGAAAAAGTAGGCAGAAAACAAGGTATAAAATCTTCTGGGTATCTGCCCTTCCGTTATAGGATATTTTTTTGCTCTCGCTGTCAATAATTAGCCTGGGTGGTTGTCATCTTTCTTTTTGTCTTTCTTGAGCTAGCGGAGATGGGAAAGTGGACCCACCAAATGGCCTGCGCCAAGCATATAGAGCTAGAGGGTTACACCTTGATGGGATTCCTTCCCTTTCTTAGTGAGTGGGGTTCCTTGAACTGATTAGAGTTGGGAGTGGAGACTCTAGAAAAATGATTAGTTTCATAACTTTGTCGAGCATCTTCAAACCCCGATGATTTCTTGCATCTCTACTCTCTATCGGATGATTTCTGACGTGCCTGATTTGGGCTATCATCAACATTGTCGGCTTCTTTTCTCGAAATGTATGCCTACAAACCGGCTAGCCCATCAGTGGCTTCCGCTCCCTTAGCCTGAGTTTGGCTTAGTTTGAGCTATTCGTTTTCTGGATCCTTTGTTCGAGGCTTTTAGAATGGATTATTTCACATGCGAAGGCAATCAACATTCCTCCCCCTACCAGTTGTATTTTCTTCAAATTCTTAATCTAAACCAGTCATTTACTTTTTTTTGCGGGTGTAGGTTCTGCTTCAACAACCTAGTTTTAGCCAAGCCAACGAGTATATGTGAACAAAGTCTTAAATGAATATTGACTAAGAGGAGCTTTCTCCTCAGTTCATTGTTAGCTACATTCCTCTCCCTATCGGTCCAGCATCTTTAAACCTCGAGCATCAAGATTTGGTAGAAACCAAGTCTGATTGATATCGATACCAGCCATCACCTGAATTCGTATAGTAGAAAGCCGGAGCTTCGGAAAGTGAACATTTGAAACATTTGAAGACTATTTCGCTCGTTCAGTCAGAGGGGGGAGAGTGACCTCCTAGAATAAGAACTAGGGATGTTATAGTTTCTTCCTTAGTTGTTGAGGTTTGAAGATGCTTGATCGATAGGAAGAGGCTGGAAGGAATTCAGTTTGACTACTAAGGAGAGAAAGGTAGACGCTCGACAGAGGAATGGACGGAGAATAAGATTCCACACTCTTACCCGCAACATCAACTGTATCATCCGTATCAAAAGGCACAACAATATACGAGTCCAAAGGCGCATAGGCATTTGCATGAGGAGATCTCAAACCACAGCTCTAAATTCGATGCATATGTCTTCGTATTGGATGAACATAAGGCAGAGACCATACTCTTTCTAGTTGAACGTAGACCTAAAGCTTGAAGCTCATCTCCTCTTACTTAACTTAAATGGAGGAGATAGTAAGCAAGACTTTCTACACTATGATTTTTCTTCTCTTATGAAATCTCTAGTTTGATTGAAAGTTCGGTGATTATGATGTCGATTTTTGCTAGGAGTTACCTTTTCCTAGTCATAAATGGCTGGACATCTTCATTAGGTCCTTGAGTGGTATCTTGTAGGTCAAAGATGGTAGGCTTCTTTCTGGGGCCAACTTTCTTAAAACCAAGCAAGGAGTAGATTATTCATTAAAGGGACTCCGAAAAATATATATATATTAGAGTCTCAATTGTGAAGGCTGAAATAGTTTGTACTTTCACTACTTTGGAAGCTGGAGATACCCTCCAACTGGCAGAAAAGAGAGGCAAAAGTCTCGAGTTACGCTATGGCAAGGAAAACCCCTTTACGTACTATTCAGTTGATTTGGATGCTACAACTTCTGCCTTCTTGTCTTCTTCATTTTCTATCGAAAAGAGGGCCTATAGCCCCAGTCCTGAATTCAAAAAAGACTGATTACGACTGTTGTAAGAGTGGACACCCTTTCCGATAAAGGACGGGAATCGTACTGATAGAAAAGGAATTCCACATAGCGAATTATATAACATGTAACTCCTCTGTCTACCTATACCATAATGCTTAATGGGAGGAGAGATCCTTCATAAAGATAGAGCATATCGAAGATACCAAGCACAGGATGAGCCCAAAGCAAGCAAGAAGGGATAACCGGGCAACTCTTCTAAAGGAAAAAGGGATTCGCTAATGGCAATAGAGAAATTTCCAATTAACGATACTGATTCCGGATGCCCAATACCAAAGGAAAGAAGACCCATTCTCGATGACAGATAGTTGACGACATATTCCCTCTTCCCCTTACCAAAAGTAGAAGATTTGTTTACAGGGCGTTAAGCACCAAGCAAGTAATAAAAACCTTGCTTGTTGACTTACGGTCTGTCTATTCCAGTAGTTCAAGAGTTCGAGCCTTGAAAGTTTAGCCTCTTCAAGCTATCCAATAGCGAATCGCTTATCTGGAATCCATCCAAGTACCGGTTCCCATCCTTGATAAGGAATCTCTCCTCTCCTTAAGCACTGTAGTAAACTAAACTCTCTTCAAGTAAAAAAAGGGATGCTACGGCCTATTGGATTAAAGCAAGGAAGCAAGAAAGGCAAGCAAGATAGCGAAGTAGTTAGTGCATAGGCGCCCAGAATCCGTTGTGACTAGTATAGAATCAGCTCCTAGTCTTAGTTAGCTCTCCTAGTTGCACTAGAATAACTATTATAGAAGAGTATGGCATCAGTCAATCTTCTTTGCACGAGCATTGAGGGAGGAATGAAAGAAAGAGAGATGGGGAACAAAGACTCATCTTTTTACAGCCAGGCAGATGGAAGGAATGCCGAGAATTGGATGTACAGTACGGTCTAATCAATCCTAGCTTCCAAACCTGTCCTAGTGGGGAGGGGGAGACTATATAGAATTAGCTCTATGTTATCCATAAGGAAAGAAAAGAGAGAAGGCTTGGTAGGAGTGCAGTATCGATCGTAGCGTGCCAAGCCAGTACAGTACCAATGCTTTATTTCTACTTCTATTACTTAGGTTAGTTCATCTACGATCTTTCTTAAGAGAAGATACGACTGTATGACAGTTCCAGTTAGTAGACTCGCAAGACTTGAGAAGTAGACAACGAGCGGAGCTTGACCATAAAGCTTTCGGTTTGGAACTCTAGTAAAGGAGCTTGGAGATTTTTTCATGGTCAATTAGTGAGCATCACATCTCGATCAATCAATCAGTCCGTTGATCCATTATTCTCTATCATGAGTGATCACTCATAGCAACAATCCTTTCTTGTTGAAGAAAATCCTACGCGATGCCGATGCATGAACCCCCCTCTTCACCCCTTCATGAGTAAGCTTCGTAAGCCAGCTCTTTGTTGGTTGAACTACCCCCCTAGTAAATGAATATCAGGTGCTCTCCTCCTCCCAAAATCAAGAATTCCGTCCTCAGCCCTACGGAGGGAATAATTCAAGGAAGGGCGCACTGCAGGGAGGGTCATTTTAAGTAAATGACTCATCGGGCCGTTAGAGCAGGACTTCTTTGGGAAAAAGAACTTGAATAACTTAGTTTTTCTGAAGGAGTCATCATTTTCTATCAGGAACGCGATGTCATTTACAACCCCGACGTATTGCGGATGCTTGAAGGCCCCACTAACCCGGAGTGATTTAGAAAGATTCTTCTTTATCGATGGTGACTGACCCTGGTATCCATAGCCTTGCTTCTTTTTTGGCCAAATCCTGATTTTGTTTTACTTCTCCCGCTCGTCGGGCTTGATCGACTCGACTCTTTTCCCTGCCCCTGGGCCTCTCATTTCATTTCGTTCTTCTTCTGTACCAACCGTTGAATGAAGACACCCAAAGGGGGCCGACTTTCCAAAATGCCCACCACCGGCCTTCTCTTTTTTGGGTCTGGATTTTTTGCCTTATTTCAGTCGTCGTGTTCGATGGGGAAGAAAGAAATGAATGAAAGTTCTTTTGGGAAAATGTAGAATAATATACCTACCGAGACGAAAGCCAAAGGTGAGTCTCGTAGGTGGACGTATCGAACCGAAATACGATATTAGATTGACATCTTAATACACTAATTTACCATAATAATAAATAGAGTCGATGGTGACTCCGTCATGGGAAGATTCGCTTCTTTCTTGCTTGATAGAAGGGGGGATTCCATTCACCAATGCAGACTAAAAGTGATCTCCCAACCGTGCTAGATAGTCACCCATCACATGGCTCTTAAACCCAACCTGTGGTGGATCCCAGGAGACAAAGTCAAAGCACTTGATCTTTTGCCACATACTTTGAGATGCTCTTCCCCGCATATCAAGGTTTTTATCTAGTGATAGGCTTAGCTTTAAGCCACTATCGTTCGGTTTGGATAAGTCAAGTACCTTCGATCGGTTCGCTCAGGTGGTCTTTCCTTATATTCCCTAACATTCAGAGTTGTTCTGGTTTGAGATGAGAAATAAGCACTGGCCGAGTGCCATGAATGAAGAAGAAATTGACAGCAGAGGGAATCTATGATTCTTATTTGCCCAAGTTCTAGCTATCAACATGTCGATTATGTTTGGAATTGTATCCTAAAGTCAGTCATCGAGTGTAGCTGGCAAATTAATTTGTATGCGGATTGTGGTTCTATTAATAATATTTGGCCATTACATCATATCATCCATCTTCTTTTACCTTTGATTGATCATGATGTAGACCTTAGAATGACTTTATGGAATCATATGAATAAGGGTTGATTTTGGTCATTCTTAAACTTTGTTCGTAACCAAATGATGAAATTGGTATTGGGACGTCAATTTCATCAAGTATAGGTTATTGTTTGTTGCATTGGTTGGTTATCCTCATGACCAATGGGTGTTGGGACACCGGTGTGATAAACAGGTGACATATGGAGACATGTTCATTGAACATGACTCTCTTTACGAGCGTCCTATGGTATGTACACTACTGTCTAGGGATAGCTCGTGGTACATGTCGTAGACATGTTCCCTCTGACCTGAGACTGCCATGAAGACTTACGGATTACTCCTCATGCTTAGGTGCCAGACTATCCAGATATCTAATCTGATAACAGAAGGTTACTGAGTATAGGCAAGTGCCAGAGAATTCAATGTGTGAGTCAAGATGGGATTGACCACTCCAAGTATTTACATAATGGTGTTTTGCTTAATTTCAATTCAAAAAGTCTTTGGCCAAAGCACATCTCGTGATGAGTCATGAGGGTAAGTCATGATGTGTTATAATAGGATTGAAATTTGACATGAAGTAACTAATTAGGAATTTGACAGTTAACCATGGCCCTAGGGTTATTTCGGAACACCGAGGGTCATAGGAAATTCACCATTGTACCGAGGTTCGTTGAATGTTGCCTTGCACCTATTCAACTTATTCGATCGTCGGGAACCATTGCTATATGGTATCTTCAATTAGTGTAAGGATAGTCTTTATGCTACCGGCTTATGTTTGAACCTATGGAGTCACGCAAAAGAATAAGTGATTTAATTGGAGAGACGACCTAATTATAATTAATATTTAATTGAGAATTAAATATTATTTGTGATTAATATTTAATTAAGAATTAAATATTATCTAATTATTATTATTAGGTCGTGGATTTAATTATTTGACAATTTCTAGCTAGCACTAGATTTATGATTCATCAATTAAATCCTAGGCTGATTGATTTAAATTAAATAGTGATTTAATTTGAATCGTTGTGGGCTTTATGGAAACCCACATTCAAAGATTGAGTTTTTTAACTATTTTGGGAGTTGGCCTTTTGAAGAGCCTAGCCCACATGGTCTTTATAAGAAGGGCCATGTAGGGTTTTCATAAAATTATTGATATATATCGTTTTTTCTGAAAACGTAGGAACAAGAAAAAAAAAAACCCTCTCTTTGAAAAAATTATAGCCTCTTCCTCTTTCATCCTTGTTTGCGTGCAAGGTAGGAGGAGCTAGATGCTTCCGTTGGGCAATTCTGTAACACCCCGATCCATCTCGAGACCGGGAGCTCTATCAATCAATCTAATCACAACCTAATTCCAACCCAGTCTCAAAATTTTAGGGAAAAACGGACAGAGTTTCCCCTGTACTATGGCCATTCTGAAAACCTCTAAACTCTCAAATAAGGTAACTACAAGGTAAACAAACTTTTCATGGCTAAATATTTAAGGATTCAAGGCCATCTGAGCCTTGAAGCAAACAACAGTCCAAAAACCACACAAGCATGCAAGTAACTTGTTTACAATATAGTCTAATAGCCATGCCATTCTAGGATAACATTAAAACATACTTAGTGATAAAACATTCTACACTAAGCCATTCACTCCCAAGCATGCAAAGCAACTAGAATTAGAAATATAAGTTATTACAAGCCATAGAATTACCACTGCTACTACATTGTCAGACTTACAGCTTACATATTACTAAAATATATACATGAGCTTTAAGGCCCCAAAATAGATTATACATAGAACAACAAATTCTTCACATAGCAACCAGAAAGCACATCCACCTCAGACAAATATCACAGCAGCTAAGGCAACTCCACCAACTGTGCTACCTGAAACATGTTTGCGAGGTATGAGCCACCACTGTTGCCCAGTGAGGAATAAAGTCCCGGGGCGTGCAATGCAACAGGTAATACAGTTAAACAACAATAACAATTAGACAATTAAAGAACCAATGATAGCTTAAATAACCACACATTTGAAAGGATACATTTCACATAACCCCTATACACTAATCTTCACTAGTCTTCATTCACGATCCACGAACCACGAACCACGAGCACGATCACGATAAGCCGGCATAATCCCCAAACACTCCAATAGGTGTACTCCGGATGTACCCCGATAACCCTACGACCCAATACCCCCTGGCAATCTCCGGACCAGGCGAGTGAGGGAATAGGGTACGGAGTTTGAATATCCACCGGCAAGCCCTCTGCCGCCCAGCCGATATTCAACACATCCGCCCCTGACACTATGGTTGCGCAACCACTATGCAATGCACTTAACAATGGAAAGTTAATAGCAATAATATAAGCATTAACACGTAAGAGGATCAACAAAGTAGGTTGACCTCGATCCAATTAGAATAGAAGCAATTATATAAGCTAATAAGCAGTTTACAAAGGAACATATACAAAATAAGCATAAAATCATACCAAAAGCTCCAAATCAACTTGAAACCACATATAAACACTCAAGAAGTCATGCCATGGGTTTAGAAGTGTGAGACAACCGAAATTGCACCTAAACCCCTTTATTTTACAAACTATTTCTCTTCCAAACCAAAGTTAATGATTTCATTTTCGATGGAAACTCTCCCAACCTTCTAACTAACCCTCAAGGTACCCTCTCAACCCTCTAACTCATTCAAACGCCCGCGATTACCCCGAAAGCCCCAAAGTCCCTCTTATGGCTTTAAACTACACATACATTGTCCGGGCTTCAAACAAGGGATATCAAGGCTTCTATAGCACCTAGGTAGCCTAAGGTTACTAGAATTGAAGCCCGAATTCACCCGGATTCGCATTAATCCCGAAAGCCCCAAATTAAAGTCGACTATTTTACATTTTTAGCGATTTAAGGACAATGCAAGTGCACGGGGCTATTAGAATACCTTCACTAGCACCTAAAGCATCTATTAGAAGCTTGGAATCAAGCTAATTCGAGCAACTACGCAAAACCCTAGAAAAATGTCACTATTCACCCTAGAAATCAAACTAACGATTCTAACTGTTTAAATTGCGAAACGATGGCTCAAATATGTTCTCTAGCATTCATATACATGGTATAATAGCATAGATAATTAATACAATAGCATTTGAACACATTTTCAACAAATCAAGAAATTGACAACTATTTAGAAATGCATAAATGAGCGAAATCCCTCACCAATACGCGTAGGAGCACCTAGGAGCTTGCAAACACCCTACACTAGTTGTTCAAGGTTTGGAGTGGCTTGGATTGGAGGCTTGGTGAGCAAAATCTCCTTCTTTTCTTCTCTTGGAGCTGACAGCTTTTCTGCTTCTGTTTTCAGCTTTTTATTTTTTTTTTCTTTTGTATTTTATGAGCTTATAAGACTATATAATGACTAAGCTCAGGTGGGGTCTTGTTTGGGTGCTTAAGTGATCCAATAAAATGCGCGTAGTAAGCTTAAAAACGAGCCTAGGTAGTAGAGTGTATGCTAATTAATTAAAACACTAAGTTATGTTACGTAATACTATTCATTCAACTACAAAAATCATTTTCTAAACGAGCTCTCCTATCGCCTCTAGCTCAATTGCACATTTTTCCCACTACTTTAACAATTAATATGATTTAATAAAAATGCTAATTAACCAATAGAATACAGTTTAAAAATGAAGTGAATAGTAACTTAAGAAGGCAGTTAATAAGACATAGAAAGAGATGCGCAAACAAAGGATGCAATGGTAATTAAATGCATGGCTAAATCTCAGGCGTCACATCCTCTCCCCCTTAAACTAATTGCGTCCACACAATTCTTCTTCACAAGAGAACATCTGCATCAACTGAAAACCAACTCCGATTATTCGTCATCAGTTGCTAAACAAGAACCATATACGAATTCTCGTGTAAGCTCATTAAGAAATCCCAGTAGTATTATCTGTGACCCTGACTTAATAAGGCCAAATAAAGGCTCCAGTAGAGATGCTACTTCGAAATCCAAATAAGAATCCCGCTGGCACGAATACCATAGAAGAATAGAATCCCAACTAAGAGCGGAGAGAAAATACCAATAAGAGTTTCGAGCAGGAGTATTGTAAATAATACCAGATAATAAGGCTGAAAAGAATCCCATATACCAATTCTTCCGAGAGATGCTGACAAAAGAATACCAAAAGAATAGCTGATAAGAAAATACCAAGAATATACTCCAGAGAACCGTCATATAGAAACCCCAAAAGAAGCTAGTCATTTATGACTGCTAAGCACTGAAGAAGGCCTTAGAAGAATCCCAATAACTGAGCTCCAACTATATCCACCAATTCCCAAATAAAGGCTAATTAATTGCCTCTCATTTATGCTAATCAACATAATTTGGAAGGCCTGCCACTAATCACCTCTCTTCAGGGGAGGAATGAGTTTTTCTTACCATTCGACGGGCTATGTATGCATGCCAAACAATTGCATATGTATAATCATTCTTTAAACTATTACGCAAACACGTTAATAAAAGACTTTGTGAAACAGTGTAATCATCAAAGTCATTCAAGCACGATAATCAAGTCAAGCATAACACAATTCAATCAAAGACATTCAAATACAGACATTATAAGTAACAGTTCAAGCAATTAATAATTCATGAAGTCAATTTGATGCATAACTAGCCACTTTACTTCACTTAGCACACATTTAGCACATAACACATAATTATATCACATAGGTGCACACATTCAATACAAGACACACAATCAAACATGCAGGCATACACTTTTAAGACACACTCTTAACAAGCACACACGCAAGGGTTACTACCCGACAGGCCAAGGACCCTGTCCCGGCTTAGAGCTAACTAAGCTCTGATACCACCTGTAACACCCCGATCCCTCTCGAGACCGGGAGTTCTATCAATCAATCTAATCACAAACCAATTCCAACCCGGTCTCAAAATTTTAGGGAAAAACGGACAGAGTTTCCCCTGTACTATGGATATTCTGAAAACCTGTAAACTCTAAAATAAGGTAACTACAAGGTAAACAAACTTTTCATGGCTAAATATTTAAGGATTCAAGGCCATCCGAGCCTTGAAGCAAACAACAGTCTCAAAACCACACAAGCATGCAAGTAACTTGTTTACAATATAGTCTAATAGCCATGCCATTCTAGGATAACATTAAAACATACTTAGAGATAAAACATTCTACACTAAGCCATTCACTCCCAAGCATGCAAAGCAACTAGAATTAGAAATATAAGTTATTACAAGCCATAGAATTACCACTGCTACTACATTGTCAGACTTCCAGCTTACATATTACTAAAATATATACATGAGCTTTAATGTCACGCCCCGACCCGACCCCGCAAAAGGCCAAGCACGGACCCGACACACGGATGGAGTCTCCTCTGTACCGCGGACGATCCGAAAACCCTAAAAACAATATAATACTTGCGAAAGCCATAAAATAATCAAAACAAGCCAACTTTCTGTAAAACATACATTTCCTATTATCCAACTTCCCAAGCCAAAAATGCCATGCATACTACACAGGTATTCATGCCACTAAACCATTAGCTATTAGTATGCATTTCTTCACTAGTCATCCGAGTATAAGTTTACAATTTTACAAACTTAAACCATTACAACATAAGACCATTAAAGGTCTCAACTAGAAAATATATATACAAGGCTACAAGCCTCAAAATTAAGCGTCATTCACGCAATATACATAACAACAAGGTTTGCACAAAACTGGTAACCAACCACCAGCAAAGCAGGTAAGTGCTATCACGAAAACACCTCCACCTGCTCCTCCTCCTCAATTACCTCGAGAGGGTCTGCCTCAACTACTCCTGTAAAAACATAGTATAGAGAGGAATGAGCAAAAACTATTGCTCAGCGAGGGCAATTGGTCTCAAGGACGGAGATGAGAGGAGTATGCAATGCAATTAGCCAAGCAATACATATAAATCATATAAAGATACAACCAAAGCCAATAATAAAGCAAGGCAAGTATCTAAAGCTGCAAACACTCATTCAAAGGATACGATACTCTTTTCACAAGCAACTTTCAAACACGAATTCGATGACGACGCGCCGGCCCAAACAACCTTATAACACCAGTTTGGAATACCCCGGAAGTATCCATCAATCCTACGACCCAAATCTCCCTGGGAGGCAACCCAAGCGAGAAAGGGAATAGCAGCGGAGCTAGAGCAACCAACACTGGCAACCCAAGGCTACCCAGAGAGGCCCATCACTCACGCGCGAGACACTATGCAATGCAAGACTCGATACAAGACAATAAACAAGCGATAAACAAGCGATAAAGCCACACGTGGGAGAATAACAAAGTAGGTTACTCTCGCACGCAATAGCAGCAATTTGATAAGCAATTCAATCCAAAACAACTCAAACAAGTAATTCAAGTAATTCTAAGCATTCTATAAGCATAAAGACAAGTAAACACACAAAAACACAAATCGGCCCCAACTATCAAAATGCTACCATTTCCAAACGAGCCACGAGTTCTGGAAACCGACTTCGCCAACCCTCCTAGGTCACCATAAGGCACGTCTAAAGACCCCAAAACCTTACTTTACCCTAGAACTTGCGCAAAGCCCCGATTTCCCCCTTTCTCGTTTGAACTACTACTACAACAACCAAACACCCAACCAACGCCATAATCGCACCAAAAGTGCTTCCATGGCTTCCCGAAGCAATGCCAACACGCAAAACGAGAAAATGCCAAAGTCGACCTAAACGACCCCGACTTTCCCAAAGGCTTAATTCTCGTTTTTTCCACTACGCAACCCAAACAAACCACACATTTTAGCATTCTAGCATACCTAGCACGTTTCTACATCAACGGAAAGCATAACAACGCAACTTCAACGTTTCAAGGTTTTACTATTCACAAAACACTATTCATTCCACAATTCAAGTTGCAATCACAAGATTTAACCGCAGAAAATGTTACAAAGCCATAAATACATGTTCTACAAATGCTAAGGAACATTCTAGAAGCATCAAATCTCTTTAAATAACGATCTACGGATAAATCTAAAAATTGACAAAGTTAACAAACACAACGTATAAATGCGCAAATAACATGCTTCCCTCACCTTAGGTACTCCTAGTCGCTAGGAAAACAACGTTGGTTGTCTCAGAAATCACCCCGCACGAGCACACGCGAAGATTGATCGTTTGGTAGGTGAAAGGTTTTTTTTTTTTTCTCTAAGGAAGCTCACGGCCTGCTGCTGTTTTGCTGCTGTCTTTTATTTTATTTTTCTTAGTTTTTAGCTTATATAAGGGTCAAATGGTCAAAGTTGGTCAAGGCTAAGTCAAACTACTTAAAAACTTGGTCAAAGGCCCTTATTTTGAGCGTTTTAAAGCCGTTTCAGCTAAGGCAAGTTCAATTAAAGCTAGCAACATTTAAAATATAAAATTTAAGTCATCTAAATACTAGTTTCACTATTTGCTGAGGACTGGAACTCGTTATCTAGCTATCGCTCGTTAAATGCAATGCACGTTGCGTCGGCGAGAAAGTAACAGTTAATTCACAAAGAATTTAAGGAAATATAATTTTCAAAATAATAAACAAAGAAAATTCACATTCCGGGCTCGGGTATTACACCCTCTCCCCCTTAAAACAATTACACCCACGCAATTCTTAACTGGTCAACAAACAACTCCGGATACTGATCCCGAACTTGGTCATCTCTTTCCCAAGTCGCTTCCTCAAACCCATGATGATTCCACAGAACCTTTATCACACAGCAACCAGAAAGCACATCCACCTCAGACAAATATCACACAGCAGCTAAGGCAACTCCACCAACTGTGCCACCTGAAACATGTTTGCGAGGTATGAGCAACCACTGTTGCCCAGTGAGGAATAAAGTCCCGGGGCGTGCAATGCAACAGGTAATACAGTTAAACAACAATAACAATTAGACAATTAAAGAACCAATGATAGCTTAAATAACCACACATTTGAAAGGATACATTACACATAACCCCTATACACCAATCTTCACTACTCTTCCTTCACGATCCACGAACCACGAACCACGAGCACGATCACGATAAGCCGGCATAACCCCAAACACTCTAGTGGGTGTACTCCGGATGTACCCCGATAATCCTACGACCCAACACCCCTGGCAATCTCCGGACCAGGTGAGTGAGGGAATAGGGTACGGAGTTTGAATATCCACCGGCAAGCCCTCTGCCGCCCAGCCGATATTCAACACATCCGCCCCTGACACTATGGTTGCGCAACCACTATGAAATGCACTTTACAATGGCAAGTTAATAGCAATAATATAAGCATTAACACGTAAGAGGATCAACAAAGTAGGTTGACCTCGATGCAATTAGAATAGAAGCAATTATATAAGCTAATAAGCAGTTTACAAAGGAACATATACAAAATAAGCATAGAATCATACCAAAAGCTCCAAATCAACTTGAAACCACATATAAACACTCAAGAAGTCATGCCATGGGTTTAGAAGTGTGAGACAACCGAAATTGCACCTAAACCCCTTTATTTCACAAATTGTTTCTCTTCCAAACCAAAGTTAATGATTTCATTTTCGATGGAAACTCTCCCAACCTTCTAACTAACCTTCAAGGTACCCTCTCAAGCCTCTAACTCATTCAAACGCCCGCGATTACCCCGAAAGCCCCAAATTCCCTCTTATGGCTTTAAACTACACATACATTGTCCGGGCTTCAAACAAGGGATATCAAGGCTTCTATAACACCTAGGTAGCCTAAGGTTACTAGAATTGAAGCCCAAATTCACCCGGATTCGCATTAACCTCGAAAGCCCCAAATTAAAGTCGACTATTTTACATTTTTAGCGATTTAAGGACAATGCAAGTGCACGGGGCTATTAGAATACCTTCACTAGCACCTAAATAATCTATTAGAAGCATGGAATCAAGCTAATTCGAGCAATTACGCAAAACCCCAGAAAAACGTCACTATTTACCCTAGAAATCAAACTAACGATTCTAGCCGTTTAAATTGCGAAACGATGGCTCAAATATGTTCTCTAGCATTCATATACATGGTATAATAGCATAGATAATTAATACAATAGCATTTGAACACATTTTCAACAAATCAAGAAATTGACAACTATTTAGAAATGCAAACATGAGCCGTGAAATCCCTCACCAATGCGCGTAGGAGCACCTAGGAAGCTTGCAAACACCCTACACTAGTTGCTCAAGGCTTGGAGAGGCTTGGATTGGAGGCTTGGTGAGCAAAATCTCCTTCTTTTCTTCTCTTGGAGCTGGCGGCTTTTCTGCTTCTGTTTTCAGATTTTTTTTTTTTCTTTTGCATTTTATGAGCTTATAAGACTATATAATAACTAAGCTTAGGTGGGGTCTTGTTTGGGTGCTTAAGTGATCCAATAAAATGCGCTTAGTTAGCTTAAAACGAGCCTAGGTAGTAGAGTGTATGCTAATTAATTAAAATACTAAGTTATGTTACGTAACACTATTCATTCAACTACAAAAATTATTTTCTAAACGAGCTCTCCTATCGCCTCTAGCTCAATTGCACATTTTTCCCACTACTTTAACAATTAATATGATTTAATAAAAATGCTAATTAACCAATAGAATGCAGTTTAAAAACGAAGTGAATAGTAACTTAAGAAGGCAGTTAATAAGACATAGAAAGAGATGCGCAAACAAAGGATGCAACGGTAATTAAATGCATGGCTAAATCTCAGGCGTCACAAATTCCATAACACTACCATGAATCATTCGAAGAGGTAATCCTAATTCTATGATTTAAAATTGCGAATTATTATGTATAACGAGTTGATCCTGGTGGAATTACAAGAGATAGTCTCACGAATTTCCTGTAGTGGTATCAGACCCACCTCGTTTAGTGTGTTTATTTTTCGTATTCAATACCATATTATATGTTGCCTATATGATATGGTTGATATATTTGTTTTTTTTATAATGTTACTGTAGCAAAAAAAAAAAAAAAAAAGAGGGTGTATTGTACGACGTTACTGTAGTGATGGTACTGTAGCGGCATTATTGTAGCGATTACTATAGCGATGGTACTGTAGCGATTACTGTAATACCCCGATCCCTCTCGAGACCGGGAGTTCTAACAATCA
The DNA here is from genome assembly GCA_037974665.1 of Ehretia macrophylla. Taxonomy (NCBI): domain Eukaryota; kingdom Viridiplantae; phylum Streptophyta; class Magnoliopsida; order Boraginales; family Ehretiaceae; genus Ehretia; species Ehretia macrophylla. Next base: position 79,507,710 of record CM075770.1, on the reverse strand, counting down.
GTCTATTCACAACCCAAATCCAAACCCGGGCAAGATTTTAGGGAAAGACGGACAGAGTCTCCCCTGTTTCTAGGAAAATTGCAAAACCTGTAATAGCATATAAATGGACCAACACCATGTCCAACCATTCAACCACCTTAAGGCCATCCGAGCCTCGGTTCACAACAAGCAATTCACAAGTAAATATAAATTCAAGCTTAGCAATTAAACTATACCAACCTATTGCATAAAGTAGACTATCATGACTTTCTATCTTTTTCCCTTTTTGTCATTACAAATATATATTGAAGTTAAGCTATATTAACTAAATACATAATCTAATGAACTTAAATTACATCCCCTTTAACGTTAAATACATATAATACATAAAAGCATACAACTTTACAACTTTGACAACTCAAGTCACATAGGCACGCAGGACAACCCTTCAAGCACGGACTTTCACGAAATCACGAACTTTTCAGCTAACATGGCATTTCCTGAAATGTGGTGGTGAGGAGTGAGTATACACAACACGTATACTCAGTGAGGGCGAGACAGATATCGAGATGGAGAGAAAGAAGATCGTGCAATGCAAATAGGTACAGTTAAGCAATACAATCAATAAAAGGCATTCAATATATATAACAATACAATAAACAATTAATAAAAGCATTAACACAACCAATCAAAGCTATACCACACTTTGAAGGCTATGGATCACTCGAGCGAGTAATGTACCGATCACGATTCCGATGACATTAACGATGACACGCCGGCCCAAACCACCTTATAACACCAGTTTGGAATACTCCGGGAGTAAGCATCAATTCTACGACCCAAATCTCCCTAGGAGGCAACCCAAGCGAGAAAGGGAATAGCAGCGGAGCTAGAGCAACCAACACTGGCAACCCGAGACTACCCAGAGAGGCCCATCACTCACGCGCGAGACACTATGCAATGCAAGACTCGATACAAGGCGATGAGCGAGCGATATCAAGCATTCTCAACAATTCATAAACATTTCAATCAATAATCAACTCTAACAAGCGTAATAAGCATTTACAATCAAACAAGTGACAAAAAACAACACCAACTAACATTATCAAGTATTAGCAAGTATTCTATAGGCATTATAAGCATTCTATAGGCAACATAAGCATTCTATAATCAATATAAACATGCTATAAGCAATATTCTATGAAAACACACAAAATCACAAAAATGACCCTAACTTCAAAACATTACTACTTTCAAACGAGCCACGAGCTTTGGAAACCGACATCACCAGTCCTCCTAGGTCACCATAAGGCACGTCTAAAGACCCCGAAACCCTATGTTACCCTAGAATTCACGCAAAGTCCCGATTTCCCCCTTTGCTCGTTGGAATTACAACTATATCAACCAAACACCCAACCAACGCCATAATTGCACCAAAAGTGCTTCCATGGCCTCCCGAAACAATGCCAACACGCAATCCGAGAAAACGCTAAACTCGACCTAAACAACCCCGACTTTCACCAAGCCGTTTTTCTCCGTTTTTCTATTACACATTCCAATTAAACCACACATTTAGGCATTCTAGCATATCTAGCACATTTCTACATCAACAGACAGCATAACAGCGCAACTTTATCGTTTCAAGGGTTTACTATTCATTAATTACTATTCATTAGTCAATTTAAATTGCAATTTTGATTTTCAACCGCAAAAAATGCTAAAAAGCTATAAATACATGTTCTACAATCAACAAGGAACATTCTTTAAGCAACAAAACGATTAAAACAACAATCTACGCATAAGTTCTAAAAATTAAAGTTTAGATATACATTTTTCAAATGCGCAAATAACAATGAAACTCTCACCTTAGACGCTCCTAGACGCTAGGGAAACCACGATGGATGCCTCGGAAACCACCCCGCACAAGCTCAAGCGACGAAATGAAGATTTGAAGTTGAAATGTTTTTTTTTTCTTTTTCCTCCATGGTTTCAGTCATGGCTCTTTATTTTTTCTGGTTTTGCTTCTTTTGTTTCGTATTTCATACTTAAATAAAAAATGACAATGGTCAAAGCTTCGGTCAACCCGCTAAACCAAAACAGCTATGCGCGACCTTACGAAAACGGCCATAACTTCTTATAGAAAACTCCAATTCACGAACGGTTTGAAGCCTCAGAAACTAGACTCATAGAGCTTTCCAACCATATATAATTTGCTACCTAACTCTTCCCCAATTGGTTCAGATTTAATTCCGAATTTGGCCCAAAATTTGACTAACTTAACATTGCATTTTTTTATTTCTAATCCCAAGTTTGCCCTTTATTAAACATTTCAAAAATTTTCACATTGTCCTAGTTGGTCAATGTAGATGAAAAGTCAAATAGTTTGGTCAAAGAAGGTGAAAGGTCAATAAAATGCAATTTAAATGAACTTTAAATGCTATTGAATACATGCCAGGTTCGGGGTATCACATCATTCCCCCCTAAAACAATTGCGTCCTCACAATTCTTCTTCCAATAGGATTATGCATCATCTACAATCCAACTCTGACTAGTCTTCATTAGCTACTGAAAAAGTATTTAATCAAGATGACCAATAGGAAAGTTCAAGTAGAAATGCCAAGTAGTAATGCCAAATAGAAGCTCAAATGCAGATACCGTACAAGAATCCCGTTGACACGAATACCGAAGAAGAATAAATTCCAACCAGAAACGCCGAGATAATACCAATAAAGACTAAAGCAAAGATACTGTAGATGTCATTAATACCACACAATAACGACAAGAAGAATACCTCATGCACGAATCTCCAATAGAAGTCTTACTGTTACTGCCCGAGAATTCCCAAGCAAGAAGCCAAATAAAAGCTCAAACAAAGGTTCTATCTAGAGGTCCAAAGAAGTACCCCGTTGGTCATGAATTTCATAGAAGAATTCCCTGTTAAGAGTGCTGAAGAAAATACCAAGAAACCCAATCAAATATACTTCCAAAGTTCTAAAGAAACCTTCCAAATAATAACCCCATGGAGCAACCAATTAGATTCCGAGTTTTGCTATCAAATACTGAGAGGAATGTCAAAGGAAATAGCAGAGAAGATATAATGTGCCCAATAAGACAACCAAGTTGAATGACAAACATAGTTTCCCAGATGGACGAAAACTCCAAGGATAAACACCGAACTGGTAAACAATATACCAAAGCCAAACTCTGAGGCCTCTTCACTGTTTGCCAAGTGAGAACTTCATACAACCTTGCCAATACGGAAAATATCAATAGAAAGCCCAATAAGAATTTCAAAGAATACTATAAGTAGTATTATACAATAAGTCTGATAGGAACTCCAAATACCAAACCTACAGAGGAACACTGAAGAAGATATCCGAAACAATGCTCCAATAAGAAAGTAGCAAAGTTTGCCCAATAAGTAAATACTAAATAAATGGCCACTAAGGATTCCAGAAAATACCATTGAAGAATTTCCAATCAGGGATGCCAGTATCACACCAATAAAGACCGAGACACATATACCATAGATATTACTGTGCAGTAAGGCCGATTAAAATCCCAATAGCCAAATCCACCGAGAAATGCCAACAGAAGTCTCCAAAGAATACCCATTAAGAAAACCAAAGAATGCTCCAAAGACCAACCAAATTAACCCCAAGAGAAAGCTATCCTTTCACAATTGTTAAGCACAGAGGAGGACCATAGAGATTTGCCAATAACCGAGCTCCAAAAGCAAACACCAATTCCCAAATAAAGGCTAGTCAAATGCCATTCATTTCCTACCAATCCATACACCTTGAAAAGCCAGCGGTGAACCATTTTCTTCAGGGGAGGAAGAGGACTTACTTACCATTTCCATAGGACATGTATGAATGCCAATATATCACAGTTATACACATGCCTTAAACTATTATGCAAGCAAGTTTGTAAAACAGTTTATTCGACAAAGTCACTCAAGCACGGCAATCAAGTCAAGCACAACATAATCAATTCAAACCACGGCATAGCTAATTCAAGACATTCTATACACACATTACAAGCAACACTTCAAGAAAATAACAATTCACGAGGTCGATTTGATTCACGATGCCAATTCAATAAGCCAATTCGATAGACAACTAGACATTTCACCTTTCTTGAGAAACATTTAACACATAACACAAAACTATATCACATAAGTGCATACTGTCACGCCCCGACCCAACCCCCAAGCTAAAGATTAAGTCCGGACCCGACACACGGACAGAGTCTCCTCTGTACCGTGGACATTCTAAAAACCTGTAAACACTTAAACAAGGTCCCAATAACACATGCAAGCTTTTCTTAATTAAACAATAAAGCTATAAGGCCATCCGAGCCTTATAGTACACAATATCTCCAAAACACACAAGCATGCGAGAACTAGTTGACAGCATAATCTAATAATCATAACATTCTAGGAAATCAATAAAACAACTTAAGGGATGAAGCATTCTACATCAACTATCCACTTCCCAAGCATGCAAGGAAATAAGGCAAGAATAAAAGTTATTAGAGTTCGTAGACTTTCAAAGCCACAACCCGGCCAGCTAATCTTCGACTTATACAACAAGCATATACAAAGCCCTTGGGCTACAAAATAGTACATAAAGTATTCAGATGAGTCTTCCACATAACAACAAAATCATTAACCACCTCAAGTTATCAGACACAGCAACTAAGGTAAAGGCTCGATCTGAACTTCTTCTTCCTCAACTAAATCAACAAGCTGGGGATCACCCTCACCGTCTCCTGAAACAGATATCGAGGTATGAGCAACCACTGTTGCCTAGTGAGGGATATAGTCCCGGGGCGTGCAATGCAACAGATAATACAATTACACAATAATAACACTTTAACAATTTAAGAAACAATGATAACTTAAATAACCACACAATTAAAAGGATACATTTCAACAATCCCCTATACACCAATCTTCACTGGTCTTCAATCACGATCCACGAACCACGAGCACGATCACGATAAGCCGGCATAACCTCAATCACTCTAGTGGGTGTACTCCGGATGTACCCTAAATCCTACGACCCAACATCCCCTGGCAATCTCCGGACCAGGCGAATGAGGGAATAGGGCACGGAGTTTGAATATCCACTGGCAAGCCCTCTGCCGCCCAGCCGATATTCAACACATCCGCCCCGACACTATGGTTGCGCAACCACTATGCAATGCACTCAACGATGGCAAGTTAATAGCAATAATATAAGCATTAACACATATGAGGATCAACAAAGTAGGTTGACCTCGATACAATTAGGATAGAAGCAAATGTAGAAGTTAATAAGCAGTTTACAAATGAACTTATACCAAATAAGCATAGAATCATTCCAAAAGCTCCGAATCAATTTAGAATCACATATAAACACTCAAGAAGTCCTGACATGGGTTTAGAAGTGTGAGACAACTTAAATTGCACCTAAACCCCTTTGTTTTTCGAACTATTTCTCTTCCAAACCAAAGTTAATGATTTCATTTTCAAAGGAAACTCTCCCAACCTTCTAACTAACCCCCAAGGCACCCTCTCAACCCTCGAACTCAATCAAAAGACCGCGTTTACCCCGAAAGCCCCAATTTTCCTCTTTTGGCTTTAAACTACAACTACATTGTCCGGGCTTCAAACAAGGGATATCAAGGCATCTATAGCACCTAGGTAGCCTAAGGATACTAGAATTGAAGCCCGAATCCACCCGGATTCGCATTAACCCCGAAAGCCCCAACTTAAAGTCGGCTATTTTCCATTTTTAGGCGATTTAAGGGCAATGCAAGTGTACGGGGCTATTTGATTATCTTCACTAGTACCTAAGGCATCAATTAGAAGCATTAATTCAAGCCAATTCGAGCAATTACACAAAACCCTAAAAAAAACGTCACTATTCACCCTAAGAATCAAACTAACGATTCTAACCGTTTAAATTGCGAAACGACGGTTCAAAAGTGTTCTCTAGCATTCATATAGATAGTATATTAGCATAGATAACAATTACAATGACATATAATCATAATTTCAACAAATCAATAAATGAGCAACTATTTAAAAATGCAAAAACAAGTCGTGAAATCCCTCACCACTACGCGTAGGAGCACCTAGGAACCTTGCAAACACCCTACACTAGTTGCTCAAGGTTTGGCTTGGCTTGAATTGAAGAGTTGAAGATGGAAAAATGCTCCCAAGTGCAAGGGTGGGCTGTCGGGTTTGGGGCTGCTGTTTCAGCTTTCTATTTTTTTTTTTTTTTTGCATTTTATGAGTTTAAGTGTTATAATAAAGGGGTTAAGTTGAGGTGGGGTCCTTAGGGTGCTTAAGTGATCTAATAAAATGCGCGTTGCTAGCTCCAAAACGAGCTTAGATAGTAAAATATATGCTAGTTAATTAATTACCTAAGTTAGTTACGTAACACTATTCATTCAACTACTAAAGTCATTTTCTAAACGAGCCTTCCTAACGCCTTAAGCTCAAATGCACATTTTTCCCACTACTTTTACAATTAATATGATTTAATAAAAATGCTAATTAACTAATAGAAAGTAGTTTAAAAACGGAGTGAATAGTAGTCACAAAGTCAGTTAATAAGGCATAGAAGTAAATGCGCAAACAAGGGATGTAACAGTAATTAAATGCATGGCTAAAACTCGGGCGTCACATCCTCTCCCCCTTAAACTAATTGCGTCCACGCAATTCTTACATGATTCGGCGAATAACTCTGGATACCGATCCCGCATCTGATCCTCTCTTTCCCACGTCGCATCCTCTACTCCGTGATGATCCCATAGAACTTTAACCATCGGATGCTTTTAGTCCTCAGCTCCTGAACTTTCTGATCAACAATTCGAAGAGGTTTCTCTGTGTAGGTCAAAGTTTCACTGATCTCTAGCGGTTCCGGCTCAAGTATGTGAGAGGGATCTGGCTGATACTTCCGAAGCATGGAAACATGAAATACGTCATGAATTCTGCCCAGACTGGGAGGTAAAGCTAGACGGTAGGCCAAATCACCAACAGTTTCAGTTATCTCAAATGGTCCCACATATCGAGGACTGAGTTTACCTCCTTTACCATGCCGAATCAAACCCTTGCGAGGAGAAATTTTCAGAAATACCCGGTCCCCCACGGCAAATTTCAGATCACGACGTCGTCTATCTGCATAACTCTTCTGCCGGCTCTGTGCTGTAAGCATTCTTTTTCTGATAAGCTGCACCTGATCAATCATTTTGTTCATTTCAGGTAAGAGAGTAGGGTCGATAGTCTTCATCTCACCAACATCATCCCAGTAGAGAGGAGACCAACATTTACGCCCATACAGTGCCTCATAAGGTGCCATACCAATAGTAGCTTGATAACTATTGTTGTAGGCGAACTCTGCTAGTGGCAAATATTTCTCCCAACTTTTACCGAAGTCCAGAATGCAAGCCCGTAACATATCCTCAAGGATCAAGATAGTTCTCTCGGATTGACCATCTGTCTGGGGATGATAAGCTGTACTGAAATTCAAAGTCGTGCCCAAAGCTTTCTGAATCTTCTGCCAGAACTGAGATGTAAATCTGGGATCTCTATCTGATACGATACTCTTTGGAATTCCATGTAGTCGGACAACATTCTCAATATACAACTCTACCAGTTTATCAAGAGAATCAGACTTCTTTTTAGCAATAAAATGAGAAGTCTTGGTCAGTCTATCCTCAATAACCCAGACTGAGTCATTACCCCTCGAAGACCTCGGTAAATCTGATACGAAATCCATAGTAATATGATCCCATTTCCAAACAGGAATAGGCAAAGGCTGCAATAACCCTGCAAGCCTCTGATGTTCTGCTTTAACTTTCTGACAAGTAAGACATCGGGCAACATAGTCAGCAATTTCTCTCTTCATATTATTCCACCAGAAGTTCTGCTTCAAATCTTTATACATTTTCGTACTGCCTGGATGGATAGTATATCTGGAACTGTGTGCCTCAGCAAGAATATCCTTCTTCAGAGTTGGATCATTCGGAATACAGATTCTACCTTTGAATTTGAGAATACCATCGTCGTGCAGTTTGAAATCCGACTCTCCCCCTTTAGAATTCTCTAAGACTTTCAACAATTGAAGATCAGCCTGTTGAGCTTCTCGAATCCTGGATAACAACAGAGATTGAATCTGCAAACTTGCAAATTGAATACCAGAATTTGAAGTACTAGGCTTCCATAAGCACAATTCTTCCATGAATTCCCAATTCTTGATAATCAAGCTGGCAACAGTAGCCTTTCGGCTCAAAGCATCAGCAACAATATTGGCCTTACCTGGAAGATAGTTAATAGTGCAGTTATAGTCCTCAAGTAATTCCAGCCAACGCCTCTGCCTCATGTTCAACTCTTTTTGGGAAAACAGATATTTCAAGCTCTTATGATCTGTGAAGATTTCAAACTTGTTGCCCCAGAGATAATGACGCCATTTCTTTAATGCAAGAATGATAGCTGCAAGCTCAAGATCATGAGTCGGATAGTTGAGTTCATAAGGCTTTAGTTTCTTGGAAGCATAAGCAATAACCCTGCCATTCTGCATCAATACACAACCCAGACCTTCATTCGAAGCATCACTATAGATCATCAAATTATCATAACCCTCAGGTAAAGCAAGAATAGGAGCTGTAGTTAATCTCTTCTTCAATTCCTGGAAGCTGGCCTCACATTTATCATTCCAGTCAAATACGGTTTTCTTCTGAGTAAGCTGAGTTAAAGGCCCTGCAATCTTAGAGAAATCCTTTACAAACCTCCGATAATACCCAGCTAAACCAAGGAAGCTATGAATTTCCGTGACAGTTTCAGGTCGTTTCCAAGATAACACAACTTCAATCTTCGCTGGATCAACAGAAATACCATCCTGCGAGATAATATGGCCAAGAAAAGCAACCTGCTTAAGCCAGAATTCACATTTGCTAAACTTTGCAAATAACCGATGCTCCTGAAGTGTCTGCAACACAATTCTGAGATGCTGTTCATGTTCCGCCTCAGATTTAGAATAGACAAGGATATCATCAATAAATATGACTACAAATTGATCCAGATAAGGACGGAATACCCTCTGCATTAAATCCATGAATGCGGCGGGAGCATTAGTGAGACCAAACGGCAAGACAACAAACTCATAATGGCCATATCGAGTTCTGAAGGCAGTTTTAGGAACATCATCTTTCTTAATCCTCAGTTGATAATAGCCCTGCCTCAGATCAAATTTAGAGAATACCCTGGCGCCTTGCAACTGATCAAATAACTCTTCGATTAAAGGCAAAGGATATTTATTTTTGATGGTTACCTGATTAAGACCCCGATAGTCAATGCATAGGCGAAGAGATCCGTCTTTCTTTTTAACGAATAGAACTGGCGCACCCCACGGTGACGAACTCGGCTGAATGAATCCCTTCTCAAGTAAGCCCTGCAATTGAACTTTCAATTCCTGCAACTCAGGTGGAGCCATTCTGTACGGAGTCCTAGAGACAGGGGAAGTCCCCGGCAACAAATCAATCATGAACTCTATCTCTCTATCAGGCGGTAACCCAGGTAATTCCTCAGGAAAGACCCCCGGAAACTCTCTCACGATAGGTACATCATTCAATTTCAATTGATCACACGTTGATTAATCAAATAAGCAAGATAAGCCTCACAACCCTTGCTCAATAATTTAGATGCCCTAATAGAAGAAATAATAGGAGTTCCCGTAGATTTTCTACTACCAACTATTTTAAGTACAGGCTGGTCAGGCATTTCTAGATACACAATCTTCTTTCTACAATCAAGCTGGGCATAATATTTACTTAACCAGTCCATCCCCAATATAATTTCAAAGTCATTGAAGGGTAGGATAATCAAATCAGCAGGAAAAACACGACCTTCAATAAATATACTACATGCTCTGCAAATAGACCTAGTAACAAACTTCGGACCCATAGGAGTATAGACCACAATCTCATGCAACAGTTTATCATGTTTCAATTTAGCATTTTGTGCACAAGTAGGAGTAATAAAAGAATGCGAAGCCCCGGAATCAATTAAAACCTTAACTGACTGATCATTAAGAAGAAAAATACCTTCTACCACAGCGGTAGTGTCCGGAAGCTCCTCGGCATCCAAAGCAAATACACGGGCCTGGCCTCGTGGTGGTGGTGCTGCAGCTGGGGCCCTGGTCTGAGAGTTCTGAGCTGATGTCTGACCCCTAGGGTTCTTAAATTTCTGACAGTCTTTAACCCTGTGCTGATCACTGCCGCAACCTGTACACTTGTTATGTTTCTTCCAACAAACATCCTCAGTGTGGCCCTGGCGCTGACAGAAGCTGCACTGCTGGTGACGTCTTGCAACAATGCCTCCCGAAGGAGCTCTGTAAGTAGAGGTAGCTGAACTACCCTGCTGCGAACGGGAAACTGCTGGACGGAACTGACTCTGAGTCTGACTCTGGACTGGTCGTGCCTGAGTCTGAGTAGGCCCTGTGTAACTCTGAGTCTGTCTCGGCTGCGAACTCTGCCCAACTGATACAGCCTGCCCCTGGTACCCTTGACTCTGAGACTGAAACCGTTTACTCGATTGACTGGTCTCGGCTAACACATCGGCCTTCCGTTTCTCATATCTCGAGGCAGCTCGGACTACTGCAGCATAGTTAGGAAAATCATTTGAAGACAAGTTCAGCATAATATCTCTCCTCAAACCCATGATGAACCTCTGAATCTTCATGTCCTCCGGCTAAATTAAAGCTGGTGCATAACGGGAAAGCCGGGTAAAAGTAGCCTCGTATTGATCTACCGTCATACTTCCCTGCCTCAAGTTTATGAACTCAGTTTGTCGCCTCTCGCGGGCAACTACCGATATATACTTGTCTCGAAATTCTCGGACAAAGTCGGCCCACGAATGATGACCTCCCTCAGCTCCCCATTTCTCACTGATGGTATTCCACCAATCTTCAGCATCACCCTCGAGAAGGAAAGTAGCATAAGTAATCTTCCTGTCATCATGGCACTCTAGTATTGCTGCCACTCTCTCAAACTTCCTTAGCCACATCTCAGCTTTCATATCGTCCGGCTCCCCAAAGAAAGTATAGGCCCCATGATGTATAAACCGATCATACAGATTCCCTCCGGTAGGACCACTACCTCCGGCTCTCGCAGCCTGATTACCTGCAACGACCCCTGGTTGACCCTGTTGTGTAACAAACTGGGCGATAGTGTTCATAGCTGTGGCCATCGTGGCCAAAATCTGTGCAGTGCTCGGTTCTTGAACCTGCGGTGCATTTTCGGCCACCTCAGCTTCTTGCCCACGAACCCCCTCGGGTTCTCCACCAACATTCGGATTATCAACACGACGACGAGGACCCATCTCGAATAGCTAGAATGCAAAGTGTTATGACAGGTATATATATGTATATATGCAATTTATAAGTAAACACATAAAGAAAAGTCCAATTAGATTCACATAAAGTCAAGTGCATAGAAGTTCAAATAAATATTCCACATTCTTGAAGTAAACATAAATCACTAGATCATACTTGACATTCTAAACTCTTGATATTCTATTTCCATGCTAGCATGTTCATTCCTTATTCAAATTTCACTTAGGTCAATCAAAATCAAGGACTCATGTATTCACAAAGTCACATAACAAATCTCTACCCACAGACCGAGAAATTTAACCCGGCTTCATGCAATCTATAGCTCTGATACCACTTAAATGTCACGCCCCGACCCAACCCCCAAGCTAAAGGTTAAGTCCGGACCCGACACACGGACAGAGTCTCCTCTGTACCGTGGACATTCTAAAAACCTGTAAACACTTAAACAAGGTCCCAATAACACATGCAAGCTTTTCTTAATTAAACAATAAAGCTATAAGGCCATCCGAGCCTTATAGTACACAATATCTCCAAAACACACAAGCATGCGAGAACTAGTTGACAGCATAATCTAATAATCATAACATTCTAGGAAATCAATAAAACAACTTAAGGGATGAAGCATTCTACATCAACTATCCACTTCCCAAGCATGCAAGGAAATAAGGCAAGAATAAAAGTTATTACAGTTCGTAGACTTTCAAAGCCACAACCCAACCATCTAATCTTCGACTTATACAACAAGCATATACAAAGCCCTTGGGCTACAAAATAGTACATAAAGTAATCAGATGAGTCTTCCACATAACAACAAAATCATTAACCACCTCAAGTTATCAGACACAGCAACTAAGGTAAAGGCTCGATCTGAACTTCTTCTTCCTCAACTAAATCAACAAGCTGGGGATCACCCTCAGCGTCTCCTGAAACAGATATCGAGGTATGAGCAACCACTGTTGCCTAGTGAGGGATATAGTCCCGGGGCATGCAATGCAACAGATAATACAATTACACAATAATAACACTTTAACAATTTAAGAAACAATGATAACTTAAATAACCACACAATTAAAAGGATACATTTCAACAATCCCCTATACACCAATCTTCACTAGTCTTCAATCACGATCCACGAACCACGAGCACGATCACGATAAGCCGGCATAACCCCAATCACTCCAGTGGGTGTACTCCGGATGTACCCCGAATCCTACGACCCAACATCCCCTGGCAATCTCCGGACCAGGCGAATGAGGGAATAGGGCACGGAGTTTGAATATCCACTGGCAAGCCCTCTGCCGCCCAGCCGATATTCAACACATCCGCCCCGACACTATGGTTGCGCAACCACTATGCAATGCACTCAACGATGGCAAGTTAATAGCAATAATATAAGCATTAACACATATGAGGATCAACAAAGTAGGTTGACCTCGATACAATTAGGATAGAAGCAAATGTAGAAGTTAATAAGCAGTTTACAAATGAACTTATACCAAATAAGCATAGAATCATTCCAAAAGCTCCGAATCAATTTAGAATCACATATAAACACTCAAGAAGTCCTGACATGGGTTTAGAAGTGTGAGACAACTTAAATTGCACCTAAACCCCTTTGTTTTTCGAACTATTTCTCTTCCAAACCAAAGTTAATGATTTCATTTTCAAAGGAAACTCTCCCAATCTTCTAACTAACCCCCAAGGCACCCTCTCAACCCTCGAACTCCATCAAATGCCCGCGTTTACCCCGAAAGCCCCAATTTTCCTCTTTTGGCTTTAAACTACAACTACATTGTCCGAGCTTCAAACAAGGGATATCAAGGCATCTATAGCACCTAGGTAGCCTAAGGATACTAGAATTGAAGCCCGAATCCACCCGGATTCGCATTAACCCCGAAAGCCCCAACTTAAAGTCGGCTATTTTCCATTTTTAGGCGATTTAAGGGCAATGCAAGTGTACGGGGCTATTTGATTATCTTCACTAGTACCTAAGGCATCAATTAGAAGCATTAATTCAAGCCAATTCGAGCAATTACACAAAACCCTAAAAAAAAACGTCACTATTCACCCTAAGAATCAAACTAACGATTCTAACCGTTTAAATTGCGAAACGACGGTTCAAAAGTGTTCTCTAGCATTCATATAGATAGTATATTAGCATAGATAACAATTACAATGACATATAATCATAATTTCAACAAATCAATAAATGAGCAACTATTTAAAAATGCAAAAACAAGTCGTGAAATCCCTCACCACTACGCGTAGGAGCACCTAGGAACCTTGCAAACACCCTACACTAGTTGCTCAAGGTTTGGCTTGGCTTGAATTGAAGAGTTGAAGATGGAAAAATGCTCCCAAGTGCAAGGGTGGGCTGTCGGGTTTGGGGCTGCTGTTTCAGCTTTCTATTTTTTTTTTTTTTTGCATTTTATGAGTTTAAGTGTTATAATAAAGGGGTTAAGTTGAGGTGGGGTCCTTAGGGTGCTTAAGTGATCTAATAAAATGCGCGTTGCTAGCTCCAAAACGAGCTTAGATAGTAAAATATATGCTAGTTAATTAATTACCTAAGTTAGTTACGTAACACTATTCATTCAACTACTAAAGTCATTTTCTAAACGAGCCTTCCTAACTTCTTAAGCTCAAATGCACATTTTTCCCACTACTTTTACAATTAATATGATTTAATAAAAATGCTAATTAACTAATAGAAAGTAGTTTAAAAACGGAGTGAATAGTAGTCACAAAGTCAGTTAATAAGGCATAGAAGTAAATGCGCAAACAAGGGATGTAACAGTAATTAAATGCATGGCTAAAACTCGGGCGTCACACAATCTCACATACAAGCATACACTTTCAAGACACACTTATTAAGCACACATTCAAGGGTCACTACCCACCAAACCGAGGACCCTGTCCCGGCTTATGAGCTAGACAAGCTCTGATACCACTTGTAATACCCCGATCCCTCTCGAGACCGGGAGTTCTAACAATCAATCTATTCACAACCCAAATCCAAACCCGGGCAAGATTTTAGGGAAAGACGGACAGAGTCTCCCCTGTTTCTAGGCAAATTGCAAAACCTGTAATAGCATATAAATGGACCAACACCGTGTCCAACCATTCAACCACCTCAAGGCCATCCGAGTCTCGGTTCACAACAAGCAATTCACAAGTAAATATAAATTCAAGCTTAGCAATTAAACTACACCAACCTATTGCATAAAGTAGACTATGATGACTTTCTATCTTTTTCCCTTTTTGTCATTACAAATATATATTGAAGTTAAGCTATATTAACTAAATACATAATCTAATGAACTTAAATTACATCCCCTTTAACATTAAATACATATAATACATAAAAGCATACAACTTTACAACTTTGACAACTCAAGTCACATAGGCACGCAGGACAACCCTTCAAGCACGGACTTTCACGAAATCACGAACTTTTCAGCTAACATGGCATTTCCTGAAATGTGGTGGTGAGGAGTGAGTATACACAACACGTATACTCAGTGAGGGCGAGACAGATATCGAGATGGAGAGAAAGAAGATCGTGCAATGCAAATAGGTACAGTTAAGCAATACAATCAATAAAAGGCATTCAATATATATAACAATACAATAAACAATTAATAAAAGCATTAACACAACCAATCAAAGCTATACCACACTTTGAAGGCTATGGATCACTCGAGCGAGTAATGTACCGATCACGATTCCGATGACATTAACGATGACGCGCCGGCCCAAACCACCTTATAACACCAGTTTGGAATACCCCGGGAGTAACCATAAATTCTATGACCCAAATCTCCCTGGGAGGCAACCCAAGCGAGAAAGGGAATAGCAGCGGAGCTAGAGCAACCAACACTGGCAAGCCGAGGCTACCCAGAGAGGCCCATCACTCACGCGCGAGACACTATGCAATGCAAGACTCGATACAAGGCGATGAGCGAGCGATATCAAGCATTCTCAACAATTGATAAACATTTCAATCAATAATCAACTCTAACAAGCGTAATAAGCATTTACAATCAAACAAGTGACAAAAACAACACAAACTAAAATTATCAAGCATTAGCAAGTATTCTATAGGCATTATAAGCATTCTATAGGCAACATAAGCATTCCATAATCAATATAAACATACTATAAGCAATATTCTATGAAAACACACAAAATCACAAAAATGACCTCAACTTCAAAACACTACTATTTTCAAACGAGAAACGAGCCACGAGCTTTGGAAACCGACTTCACCAGTCCTCCTAGGTCACCATAATGCACGTCTAAAGACCCTGAAACCCTACTTTACCCTAGAATTCACGTAAAGTCCTGATTTCCCCCTTTGCTCATTTGAACTACAACTGTATCAACCAAACACCCAACCAACGCCATAATCGCACCAAAAGTGCTTCCATGGCCTCCCGAAACAATGCCAACACGCAATCCGAGAAAACGCTAAACTCGACCTAAACAACCCCGACTTTCACCAAGCCGTTTTTCTCTGTTTTTCTATTACACATTCCAATTAAACCACACATTTAGGCATTCTAGCATATCTAGCACATTTCTACATCAACAGACAGCATAACAGCGCAACTTTATCGTTTCAAGGGTTTACTATTCACTAATTACTATTCATTAGTCAATTTAAATTGGAAATTTGATTTTCAACAACAGAAAATGCTAAAAAGCTATAAATACATGTTCTACAATCAACAAGGAACATTCTTTAAGCAACAAAATGATTAAAACAACAATCTACGCATAAGTTCTAAAAATTAAAGTTTAGATATACATTTTTCAAATGCGTAAATAACGATGAAACCCTCACCTTAGACGCTCCTAGACGCTAGGGAAACCACGATGGATGCCTCGGAAACCACCCCGCACAAGCTCACGCGACGAAATGAAGATTTGAAGTTGAAATGTTTTTTTTTTCTTTTTCCTCCATGGTTTCAGCCATGGCTCTTTATTTTTTCTGGTTTTGCTTCTTTTGTTTCGTATTTCATACTTAAATAAAAAATGACAATGGTCAAAGCTTCGGTCAACCCGCTAAACCAAAACAGCTATGCGCGACCTTACGAAAACGGCCATAACTTCTTATAGAAAACTCCAATTCACGAACGGTTTGAAGCCTCAGAAACTAGACTCATAGAGCTTTTCAACCATATATAATTTGCTACCTAACTCTTCCCCAATTGGTTCAGATTTAATTCTAAAGTTGGCCCAAAATTTGACTAACTTAACATTGCATTTTTTTATTTCTAATCCCAAGTTTGCCCTTTATTAAACATTTCAAAAATTTTCACCTTGTCCTAGTTGGTCAATGTAGATGAAAAGTCAACTAGTTTGGTCAAAGAAGGTGAAAGGTCAATAAAATGCAATTTAAATGAACTTTAAATGCTATTGAATACATGCCAGGTTCGGGGGATCACAATTGCTGTAGCTATTACTGTAGCGATTACTGTAGTGAGTACTATAGGCCTAAAGGATCTGAACCCTAATGGGCTACCTGATCAGATTGGGCTTGACCGAATTTGGATCAGTTCAGCCCAATCTTGCTTATTTTTATTTTATTTCTTGTTGGGCTCAAGGAGCTGAGCTTAAGTTAATTCTAATTCTTTAGGCCTTAAGATATATTAATTCTATTGGGCCTTAATTATTCACTTGTTTTTTTTTATGTTGGGCTTATATGATAATTAAATGTCTATTTCTAAAATGGTTTGGAAACATTGGGCTCAACTATTAAATTAATTTAAACTAAGTGAAAATTAATATTAATTAGTTGATAGTGTTAATCCAATATGGATTAAATTTTATTTTGGATCAACAATTAATAAAATAGTTTATTAATTGTTTTGGTATATGAAATAGTTTTATAGAATTGCACTAGGACCATATTATTAAAAAAACATAGTATTGCAATTGAGTTTAATTAAATTTAAATTAATTGTTAATTTAGATAGCAATTAGTAAATAGTTTATTAGTTGTATTTATTTAACTAAATTAATTTGGTGAATTGATTTAGGATATCCAATTAATTGAAAGTTAGTTTAATTAATTGGAAAAATATTAAACTTAATTGTTAATTTTGCTAATATTAATAAATTTTTTATTAATTTGTGCCTCTTTAACACTATTTATTTTGAATATTATTGTAGGACATCCAATTAATTTCAAATTAGTTTAATTAATTGGAAATATCGATTTAATTTGATTAAATTGATTTAATGCCTTGGAAATTATATAGAATGTCTATGTGTATACCTATTTGTGTTAATGATGTATGACATGAATTTAAAGGAGGTTATGGGCTTGCATATTATGATGATTATTGCATTTTATTATTATAAATTGTTATAATTATTTATTTGGGTTAAATTGGGCCTACGAGTCCAACCTTCTATTTTTCTGGTTGTAAATCCCTACCCCAAGTAATGTATCCCTTCCTTTTAGAAGGAGTTCTCTATCATGTTTATGTAATTAATGGAGATACGACTTTGGAGCATAGATCAAGGAGTTGAAGATTTCTAGAAGGCCTGGGCCTGTCTAGGTTAACCCAATTAAATGTAATAATCTTTATTTGCATGACTAGAATGGTCCATGATGGCTCTAGTATACCACATTAGGAAAGCCCATAACCACCTATTATTTATGCTCATTTTATTATTATGCATGCCTTATTTATATATATCTCTCGCAATTAATTAATTGGCTTAATTAATAATAAGGCAAATAAAACTAATCATTATACTATAATTAAAATCCTCTAAATTATTAGGTCCTTTAAGTGGGTTGAACATTGGATGTTTAACTCATTGCCTCCCATTAAAGTGAATAATAATGGGCCCAACATCTTAGTAAACGTTGGAGGCCCACCGGCCTGGCTTTTATCAAGATGTTGGGATTATTATTCATTGTATGAATTCCATTGAATCTCTTTGAGATGGTGAGTAGGTGGGCTGGCCTCCGTCAGGCCTACTCATCAAGCTTAAGAGGGACTATGAGATATCATGTTATTGGTTTGACCTAACTGGGCCTTTCAGTGGAGGACCTCCGTCCTGCTGTAGGGGTGCTTGGGGCAGAATTGAGATCGCTGAGAGTTATTTGGAGAAATAACTGGTTATGAACCTACCAGATAAATGTGCATAGGTGGGACGGCCTCTGTCGGGCTTATGTACAAGTATTTGGATCTTAGTACCCACTAAGGGAATTTGGATTGGAAATTCCTTCAGATTGAAGGTAGAGGTTATCAATCTGAACAAAATAGTGGGAGAATCCTTTAGACACTGGCCTATGTCTAATGTGATTAGATAATTCATATATTTTAGCTAATTTATTTCTTTTACTTCAATTATTTGCATATTTATTGGCTAACACGTTGTCTTTGAGATCACAATTGGATAGTGAAAAGTTGACCGGGCCAAATTACGATAGCTGGTATCGTAAATTCTGTATTGTGCTCGAGCATGAACGTATCATGTATGTTCTGTCTTATCCAGCACCTGATGAACCTGCTGCCCAAGCGATTGTTGCCGATCGTCGCCGATATCAGAAATGGGTTGATGATAGAATAACAGTTCGTTGTATCATGAGGGCTGCAATGAATGATGAATTCAGTCGCAAATTTGACGAAACAAAACCTGAGGACATCATTCAAGCGTTGAATGAATCTTTCAGCACATCTGATAACGCAGAAAGACATAGGACCTATTGTGCCATCTTCAGCACTAGAATGAAAGAAGGGACTTCTGTCACTGATCATGTATTGTACATGACTGAGCAGATTGAGAAGTTGGCTAAGTTAGGCTATCTGCTCCATGCGCAGCTTGGCAAGGATGCCATCCTCAACTCTCTTCCTCAATCCTACCTCCCTTTCTTGAACTAGTTCAAGATGAACAAGCTAGTTGTTAACTACCATGCACTTCTGGGGTTACTGCAAACCTTTGAGAAAGATAATCAGCTCCTCAGAAAGACGGTTAATGTGGTTAGAGGTGCTAGTTTCTCAAAACGCAAGAATTATTCACGACGTGGCAAGAAAAAGAACAAAAATGCATATGCAGCTCAAAGCGCGGTTAAGAAACCCGTTTAGCAGCAACCACAAGTTCGCAAGCAGAAAGCTGACCAGAGTCAAGCAGAATGTTTCTTTTGTAAGAGAAAGGGACACTGGAAGAGGAATTGTCTTCAGTATCTGGCGTCGTTAGATCCAAACAGGCCAAAGAGCAAGGTATGTATATGATAACACCTTGCAACTTCAGTGTTATAGACTCTATTACCTATGTATTAGATACAGGCAGACCTTATCATATTTGTAATTCGTTGCAGGGGCTGGAGGTCAGTAGGAAGTTCAGAGTTGGTAAGCGTCACCTCAGCGTTGGAAATGGAAATCAAGTTCCAGTACTAGTATTAGGGCGTTTATCTTTAGCTACAAACTCAAGAAAATTTAGTCTTAATAATGTTTTCTATTGTCCAGATTTTGTTTTGAACATTATCTCAGTTGGGCTTTTAGCCCAGGATGGTTATTCCTTTACTATTATGAATAATGATTTTGATGTTATTTTGAATAACACTACAGTCATTAAAGGATAACTGAAACATGGAATTTATGTTATAACACAGCCTGTAATCATAATGTATGTTAGCAATAAGCGTCCAAAGCAAGGAATAAACTCAGGTGCCTACCTTTGTCACTGCAAGTTAGGTCATATAAATGAAAACAGGATTAACAAGTTAATCAAGGAAGGGTTGCTTGATATTAGTGATCCAGTATCACTACCTACTTGTGAATCTTGTCTATTGGGTAAAATGACCAAATCTCCTTTTATTGGAAAAGGTGATCGGGCTACAGAGCTCTTGGGCCTCGTGCATACAGATGTATATGGGCCTATGAGCACAAGTGTTAGAGGAGGATACTCTTACTTTATTACCTTTACTGATGATCTATCTAGGTATGGGTATATCTATTTGATGAAAAATAAGTCAGAATCTTTTGAAATGTTCAAAAGATATCGTAATGAAGTAGAGAAACAAACTGGGAAATATATCAATATTCTACGATCTGATCGTGGAGGTGAGTATCTTTCCAATGAGTTTCTAGGTTATTAAGGAGAATGGGATTCTTTCACAATGGACTCCCCTCCGTTACACCGCAGCATAATGGTGTATTTGAGAGGAGAAATCGAACCTTGTTTGACAAAGTACGATCCATGATGGGACGTGCAGATCTACCCATATCCTTCTGGGGATATGCCATTGAAACTGCTCCTCACGTGCTGAATAAGGTTCCTAGCAAGTCAGTAGATAAGACACCATATGAGATGTGGTTTTGGCGTAAACCACCACTCACACACCTTAAGGTTTGGCGGTGTCCAGCATATGTCAAGCGTCTTCAAGCTAACAAGTTAGAATCAAAATTTGATAAATGTTTATTCGTAGGGTACCCTAGAGAGTCTAGAGGATACCAATTCTACAAGACCAGCGAACAAAAGGTGTTCGTTGCCCTTAGAGCGGTTTCCTAGAAAAAGAGTTTCTTGACAAAGAAAACAATGCCTCCAATATTGGACTTGGAGAAGTTCAACTAGAACAAGAACAAATATTAGCAGAAGAACATACAAAACATGATAAT
This sequence comes from Ehretia macrophylla, assembly GCA_037974665.1. Taxonomy (NCBI): domain Eukaryota; kingdom Viridiplantae; phylum Streptophyta; class Magnoliopsida; order Boraginales; family Ehretiaceae; genus Ehretia; species Ehretia macrophylla. Next base: position 79,486,709 of record CM075770.1, on the reverse strand, counting down.
GTTAATGAATTGAATCCTAAGCCCGCTGTAGACACAGCAATAAGAAGATCTAGTAGAGTACTACGTCAACCGGACAGATATGGATTCCTAGTCCATGGCGGTGAACCCATCGAACTTGATGAGAATGATGAGGATCCGATCAGTTATATGGATGCAATGCAGAGACTTGATTCTGAAGAATGGCTTAAAGCCATGCGATCTGAGATAGAATCCATGCATGTCAACAATGTTTGGACATTAATTAACCCACCCGAAGGGGTAAGACCCATAGGGTGTAAATGGGTTTTTAAAAAGAAAAGAGGAGCAGATGGGAAGGTAGAGACCTACAAAGCCTATTTGGTTGCTAAGGGATTTCATCAACGTTATGGTATTGACTATGATGAGACATTTTCTCCCGTAGTAATGCTCAAATTTGTTCGCATTATGCTTGCTATAGCTGCGTACCTAGATAATAAAATTTGGCAAATAATTGCCAAGATAGCTTTCCTTAATGGTGAGTTGGAAGATGAGGTGTACATGACACAGCCTGAAGGGTTCACATCCACAAATGAATCTAAAGTATGCAAGCTATAGAGATCCATTTATGGACTCAAGCAAGCCTCTCGGAGTTGGAACATATGTTTTGACAAGGTTGTTAAAATGTATGGCTTCATTAAGAATTAAGAAGAGCCTTGCATCTATAAATGGGCAAATGTTCATGTGGTCATGTTCTTGGTGCTATATGTGGATGATATTCTCCTTATAGGGAATGACATATCTGCATTGCAGAGTGTGAAGTTGTGGTTTTTCATCCCAATTTTTCAGTTGGAAAAGTTCCAAACAACAGACTGTAGTCGATTCTGGTTGTGAGGTAGAATATATAGCAGCATTTGATGCGGCAAAGGAGGCAGTTTGGCTTAGAAAATTCATCACGGAGCTCGGAGTTCTTCCTGATCTGACTGGTCCAGTCACGATCTTCAGTGATAGTACTGGAGCCATTGCACAAGCTAAGGAACCCCGATCTCATCAGAAAGCCAAACATGTACTGAGACGTTACCACTTAATTAGAGAGATTATTACTAGAGGTGACGTTACTCTGAAAAAGATTAATAGTAAAGAGAATTTAGTTGACCCTTTCACCAAAGCTCTTGGGATCAAAGAGTTCGATGCACATCGAGAAAAGATGGGTATATGATACAGATCTGATTGGCTTTAGGTTAAGTGGGAGATTGTTAGGAATTGTGTCCTAAAGTCAGTCATCGAGTGTAGCTGGCAAATTAATTTGTATGTGGATTATTGATCTATTAATAATATTTGGCCATTACATCATATCGTCCATCTTCTTTTACCTTTGATTGATCATGATGTAGTCCTTAGAATGACTTTATGGAATCATATGAATAAGGGTTGATTTTGGTCATTCTTAAACTTTGTTCGTAACCAAATGATGAAATTGGTATTGGGACGTCAATTTCATCAAGTATAGGTTATTGTTTGTTGCATTGGTTGGTTATCCTCATGACCAGTGGGTGTTGGGACACCGGTACGATAAACAGGTGACATGTGGAGAAATCTTCACTGAACATGTCTTTCTTTACGAGCGTCCTATGGTATGTACCCTATTATCTAAGGATAGCTCGTGGTACATGTGGTATACATGTTCTCTTTGACCTGAGACTACCATGGAGACTTACAGATTACTCCTCATGCTTAGGTGCCGGACTATCCAGATTTTTAATCTGGTAACAGAAGGTTACTGGGTATAGGCAAGTGCCAAAGAAGTCAATGTGTGAGTCAAGATGGGATTGACCGCTCCGGGTATTTGGAGAATGGTGTTTCGCTTAATTTCAATTCAGAAAGCCTTTGGCCAAAGCATATCTCGTCATGAGTCACGATGGTAAGTCATGATGTGTCATGACAGGATTAAAATTTGACATGAAGTAACTAATTAGGGATTTGACAGTTAACCATGTCCCTAGGGTTATTCCGGAACACCGAGGGTCATAGGGAATTCACCATTGTACCGAGGTTCGTTGAATGTTGCCTTCCACCTATTCAGCTTATTCAGTCATCAGGAACCATTGCTAGATGATATATTCGATTAGTGTAAGGATAGTCTTTATGCTACCTGCTTAAGTTTGAACCTATGGAGTCACGCAAAAGAATAAGTGATTTAATTGGAGAGAAGGCCTAATTATAATTAATATTTAATTGAGAATTAAATATTATTTGTGATTAATATTTAATTAAGAATTAAATATTATCTAATTATTATTATTAGGTTGTGGATTTAATTATCTTACAATTTCTAGCTAGCACTAGATTTATGATTCATCAATTAAATCCTAGGCTGATTGATTTAAATTAAATAGTGATTTAATTTGAATCATTATGGGCTTTATGGAAACCCACATTAAAAGATTGGGTTTTTTTTTATATACTATTTTGGGAGTTGGCCTTTTGAAGAGCCTAGCCCACATGGTCTTTATAAGAAGGGTCATGTAGGGTTTTCATAAAGTTATTGACATATATCATTTTTTTCTGAAAACGTAGGAACAAGAAAAAAAAAACCCTCTCTCTGAAAAAATTATCGCTCATCCTCTTTCATCCTTGTCGTGTGCGAAGTAGGAGAAGCTAGACGCTTCCGTTGGACAATTCCATAACACTACCATGAATCGTTCGAAGAGGTAATCCTAATTCTCTGATTTAAAATTGCCAATTATTATGTATAATGAGTTGATCCTGGTGGAATTCCAAGAGATAGTCTCACGGATTTCCTGCATATTACATACCAGAGGCGGGTAAGAATTGAGGGACAACGCCTCCCTAACCTAAGTGGGCTACCGGCGAAGCAACAGGTACTTGATCAGGCGGGGGGTAGTTTGGTTTCGAGCAAGGCCCTCGTAGGAGGAAGAGGCAGTTGTAATTTGAAAGGAGAGGCGCTTTGTATAGGGTTCCAAACCTGCCCACCCTGATGAAAAATCCCTTATTATTCTATCTTATCTGTAAAGCCTAAACGTCCTTATTGAAAACTAAAGCGCTAACGAGCAAGAAAACGAATGTGCATTAGCGCAACGGCTTTCGTGCAGCTCAAGTCCTTGCTGCCTTTACTAAGATTCTAATCTAAATAGTTGGCCCTTCTATCTCAAAGTCAACTTTCTCCCTTCTTGCTTTAGAAAGATTGCAGCCAGCGCGATAATCAAAAGTCTTCTTCTGTTTTACGAATCTACAACTCTCTTTACTGAGCGAGACTCCATCCATATCCCTACTAGTGGTTATTATGTATTTTCCATTCTATCATTTGTTTGACAGCTTAAACTAGGCTCCATTTTAGATAGGTTTTTGGTCTTAATCAAGATAGGTCAACGGCTCGTCAAAATGGTCGGTAGCTGCTTAGTCTCATCCGAGAGTCTAATCTCCTTGTACCACTTTTTTTTTTTTTAAAAAAAAAAAAAAGACAGAAGGGGGTTGATTTAGGCTCCTTCCCTTCCACTGCATAGCTGCGCTAGCAGGTACTACGAGCCTTTTGTCCCACGCATCTAACCAGCTCGCGTGGTTCATCGGTTCCACCAAAACCTCTCATTTGTTGCAGTGCAGCATAGTGCGCTTTAGGCGCTGAGCGAGAAATGTCTCTTCTTTCGTTTCGGTTTTTTTACTGATTTAAAACTTAACACTTCTTTTCTTATTGATTCCAGGGATGGCATCATTCTTGAATGAAGTCTATCCAAACCGAATTAGCACTTCTCAGATCAGGCTAGGCCTCTCCAGCTGAGCTGGGTGCCGGGGCCCTGGATGCGCTAGCGATTGGCACATAGGGGAATTGTTGCTAGGGTTTCTCAACCCGGTATCCTGCACCTCGCATTCATGATATCTACATTCAACTATGCCCCAGAGACACGGTCCAAACATGGCAGTATGCTTGTTTCACGACATGCTCTAGTTCTGGGTGTCTTCCAATGGTCTCTAGCCTTAGAAGAAGGCGTGTCCGCCCCGGACATCTGCAACGTCCTCCCACGCCCTTTTCTATTCAAAATATTTGACAAACTGAAGGAAAAGACTGACCCATTCGGTGACTTTCGCGGTCGCCCTCAAGTCTTACCGAAATTGAATTTCCTTTTCATGCCATATGCACTTAGACTTCACTTTTTCCCCTTTTTCTTCCCAGTCCAATATTTGTTCTCGAAGGTCTACCTCATTTCGTGCGCCCCTCACCTCTTCCATGAGGATGATCCACTGGATTCATTACAAGACCACAAATAGCAGGGCATCTACCCCCTGCCCACCGGCTTTGTCCAGCTTTTCTAAGCATACGTGCACCATGGTTGGGATTGAAAAGTATACTAATAGTAGCTCGACATTGGGAATCAATGACTTTTTCAACACCCGAAGGTAGCCGCACAAGCCTAAGAGAGAGTGTAGGGGGTGCTGGTTTCTTCATTATTTTAGCAAAAGTTCCTGCGGCTCGAGCCAGCTGTGCGCCTTGACCTAGAATTCAATATCATGTACCCATGTTCCTATACATATATCGGCTAATGGAATGCAATTTCCTATTTGAAAATATAGATAAAGTATCTCGTATCTATAAGCAGGGGGCGTGGCCAAGAAGCAGCCAACTGACTGGCCCCTTCCACTCGGCTTTTATTCGCTGTGTGAACAAGGTCTTAGTATGCATGGGAATTCTAGGCAGGTCGCAATAAGTCGCTAGTTGAAGGTTTAGACCAATTGCAATTCATCACCATCTTGCCCGCTTCCAATTGATGACTGGCTATTATATAAGTGTTGACCTAAGCCCCTGTGTTGGGGCTCGACTCCTGAGTCGTACGTGAGCTACCTCGTACGGCTCTTCCTAAGAACTTGAAACCCACTCTCTTTAAATAGAAAGAAATTCATTTACAGGTCAAAAAAGACTTATCAAAAAGCCTTCGTCCTCCTATTCAACGGGGCTATTAGAGAAAGAGCTTCGTTCCTTGACTTATTTACTCAGTCAAGCTTCTTTGTTCCTTAGTGTAGTCTCGGTCCATAGTTTAAGACTCCGTTACTTATAGTCTAATCTATATCCACAGCTTACCTGACTCCATATCGACGCTTTTCCCTTTATATATGACTAAGTGACTTCGTAACCTTAACGTACTTTCTTTCTTACTATAGCATAGGCCTTCGTCGGGCTTTCGTCCCTTCACCTATAGACGGCGGCTTGGCTTCGCTATCACTCATGACTTGGTATAGAGCCATGTAGTCGTCAGTCTTACCACCAGAATGCCTATGATATAGTGGTCAGCCTTTTGAATGCCTCATCCCTTACTTTTTTGAATAGCCCTTTACGACTATAAAGGACAAGGGGTTGCTCACCTTTGAAAACATAGCTACTTAAATACTACTCATAAAGTAAAGGTGAATGGTATTATGTTCTACAGCTACTTTATTAAGATTAATAATCTTATAGTAGAACAACTGTCGTACTACTAAGGCTGCATTGCAGTAGCACTTTTCATTTTTGAAGATCTACTTAAGTACCAAAGGTTTTTGGGGCTCCCAGGCCGAGACGTCTGGCAGAATGCTTGGCCTCCTGCGCTGGAAGTGACACCCAAAGGGTGAGCTTCTGGCAGTTATCTTAACGCACTAGATAATAGGCATTAGGCATTCTGAGCTGGAAGGAGGCAAGCAAATGAAAGGACGCATTACGGGCCGACTACAAGAAGCAAAGCTTCGCAGACTCGGCAAGTCGCTTATAGAATGCCGACTACTATTTTCCACTTTATTTCAAAAAATAAGGGAAGGGGGAAGGAAGCTTTGCTTAGCGAGCTTCTAGAAGGCCGACCACTACATAAGCTGCTGGCGGAGAAAGCTCTTCAAGCTTCCATTCATTCGTTGCTAAGCCAAGGTCCCAGGTGTAACACCCCGATCCCTCTCGAGACCGGGAGTTCTATTAATCAATCTAATCACAACCCAAACCAAACCCAGGCATAAAATTTTAGGGAAAACGGACGGAGTCTCCCCTGATTCTAGGCGAAATGTAAAACTTGCGGCAGCATATAAGTGGACTAATACCATGTCCAAACATTCAACCACCTCAAGGCCATCCGAGCCTTGGTTCACAACATGCAAGTCACAAGTAAATATACATTCATGCTTAGCAATTAAACTACACCAACCTATAGCAGAAGCTACACTATCATATTTTTCTATTTTTTTTTCCTTTGTCATTACAAAGATACATTGAAGTTAAGCTACATTAACTAAATACATAATCTAACTTATCAAACCACCTCAACTACATAGCTAGATTGAAATTACATTTCTTTTAACAATAAATACATACAACATATGAAAGCATATATCTTTACAACTTCGACACTCAAGCCACATAGGCACGCAAGACAACTCTTCAGGCACGAACTTTCACAAAATCACGAACTTCCAGCTAACATGACATTTCCTGAAATATGGTGGTGAGGAGTGAGTATACACAACACGTGTACTCAGTGAGGGCGAGACAGATATTGAGTTGGAGAGAAAGAAAGTCGTGCAATGCAAATAGACACAGCTAAGCAATAAAGTCAATAAGGAAGCATTCAATACAAACGACAATATATTAAACATTCAAGAAAGCATTAACATAACCATTCAAAGCTACACCATACTTTGAAGGCTATGGTTCACTCTTACGAGCAATATTCCATTTCATGAGCGATACATCAATCTCGAGCTTGATGTTGACAACGATGACAATAAGCGCGCAACCACCTTATAACACCAGTTTGGAATACCTTGGGAGTAACCATCAATTCTACGACCCAAATCTCCCTGGGAGGCAACCCAAGCGAGAAAATGGAATAGGACACGGAGCTAGGGCAACCAACACTGGCAACCCGAGGCTACCCAGAGAGGCCCATCACACCGCCCTGACTCTATGCAATGCAAGACACGATACAAGCAATATACGAGCCATAGCACAACAATACAAATCAGCGGCATTAAACGAGATATCAAGAACAACACTAACAAACATTAACAACAACTGATATACAAATTCAATCTTAATCAACTTCAACAAGCTTAACAAGCAATATCTAGCATTCTATAGGCACTATACTATAAAAACACACAAAAACACAAAATGACCCCAACTTTCAAAATGCTACTACTTTCAAACGAGGCACGAGTTTTGGAAACCGACTTCACCAATCCTCCTAGGTCACTATAAGGCACGTCTAAAGACACCGATACCTTACTTAACCCTAGAATTCACGCAAAGCCCCGATTTCCCTCTTTGCTCGTTTGAACTACAACTACCTCAACCGATTACCCAACCAATGTCACAACTGCACCAAAAGTGCTTCCATGACCTCCCGAGACAATGCCATCACGCAAAATGATAAAATGCCAAACTTGACCTAAATGACCCCAACTTTCACTAAGCCGTTTTTCTTCATTTTTCCATTACACATTCCAATTAAACCACACATTTAAGCATTCTAGCATATCTAGCACCTTCCTACATCAACAGAATGCATAACGGAGCAACTTCATCGAAACGGGGGTTTACTATTCGTAAATTACTATTCAATTAACAATTTATATTTCAATTTCAATATTTAACCACAGAAAATGTTGAAAAGCTATAAATACATGTTCTACGATTGCTAGGGAACTTTCTATAAGCCTCAAAACGATCAAAATAACATTCTACGGATAAAACCCAAAAATTAAAGTTAAAGCATAAAACTTTCAAATGCGCAAATAAACATGAAACCCTCACCTTAGACGCTCCTAGACGCTAGGAAAACCTCGTAGGATGCCTCGGAAACCACCCTGTGGAAGCCCTCGTGAAGAATTGAAGATTTGAAGTTGAATTTTCTTTTTTATTCTCTCTTTTTATTTTCGGCCCTCCCTCTCAGTTTCAGCTCTGATTTTTCTTTTATTTTGTGCTATTTTAGGCTATTAAAAAGATGACAAAGGTCAAAGGTCAAGCCCCTTGGTCAAACCACTTAAAAATTGGTCAAACTAGCCTATTTCATGCATTTTAAAGCTAAAACAAGTAACATAAATCCAATTCCAGTTAAATACAACTTAAAACACTAAAATTAAAACACTAAATACTAGTTTTCACTATTTGTTGAGGACTAGAAATCATTTCCTAACTATCTCTCCCGATATGCTATGCACTTTGCGACAACAAAGAAGTAACAATTAAATCTCAAAGAATCTAAGAAATATATCATTTTTGGAAAGCATCATAGTTTAAAATTTACTCCGGCTCGGAGCTACTTTTCATTTAATTGAAAACCGAGCATTAAGTTGCAAGAAAAATAAAACCGACTAGCAATAATATGAAAAGTAGTTGATATTCCCTTAAAATAATTAACTCAAGTATTTTTTCAATTACTTCTAAAAGAAATATGTAAATAAAGCTACAGATAAATGTTTAACAAAAAATAAACACAAATTCAATGCCAACATTTAAGATGTCACTTAGTTAAATGCAATTAAATGCCATTAAATACATGCCGGGTTCGGGTTATCACACCAGGTCTCTAAGTCAGCCCACACTTTTTTGAAGAATCCTGCACCCATGGCCATTCGGCCTGGCAGGCCTTCCCTTTCCGCCAAAGCTTCATGGGCGTTACCCCGTTCCCCAATAAGATGTTTGGATGTGAGGTATACTCCGCGAGGAGCCAAACGGGCGTATGGCCTTGCCTTGCCATTTGACCTCTCTTCCCGTGTCACTAGGAATGCTCAGTGACAACCTCTCAATTGTCACTGCCTAGCCTCTCTTGCTACCACGGTAGCACCTAGTGTGGTCAACACCAATCATGTTCGAGCAATGAAGCTTACACTAATTCACATTGGTTCATATATGCATGCAAGATGTATTGGAGGTAGAAAAAGAATCCTTTTTTTTAAACAGTCGTATCTATTGTGATAAGAAAGCGCTCTTAGTTTAGTTCGATAGAATGTGGGTCTCCAAAACCAGATGTCATAGGTTCAAATCCTACAGAGCATAATTCCATTCTTGTTAGGTCTAATTACAATTAAATAACTTCACTAACTTGAAGAGCAACCTTAATTTGACCTCCTGCGGATTAAAGAAAGGAGAAAGTAAATAAAAAAGAGATGTTAATTAATCAAATGTCCAACTGATCACCGCATCTGTATTGTAAATATGCAGTTACAAATAATCCAACCAATAATAGGAATTAGACCTAACACAATTCCAAATAGAAAACTTCAAGAATTTCGATTTGTTTGAAAGGGGAAAAAAGATAGGGTTCCAAACCTAAATAAAGATCCGAATTGCCCATGAATCTCAATGACCAAGAATTGGCAATTGACGCGGGAATGAGCTACATCGATAGGATCAGATAAAGGGGAGAGAGAACTACTATTGAAAAAAGGGAATCGTACTCTTTGGAGCCTCCTGTTCACTCCACTTTCAGATAGTTCTTTTTTCAGTAAACTAATGATTGTCTCCGTCAGTTTTTAAGCAGTATCTCAGAACTAAGGAAAACAACTATTACAAAAGGCTAAAGAGGCTGAACCCATTGTAGCAGAATAAGCTGCTATTGATTTTACACCTTCAAGACATGAAGAGAGACTTGAACTCATATGAGTTGAAGTACTTCCAGTCATTCCCTTGATGGAGTGCTTACTGATATTCAAAAAGGTCGGCCTTATCCTACATAAGCCTATTCCCTAAACAGAATAGACAGAGACCACAAAAGTCGACCGATAGAACTTCGTAGATCTTGCTTACCGGTTGGTCATATTGTAGTAGCTATACTAGGAGGAGAAGTAGGTACTGGCCTTGGTAAGTTGCCATTCCTTCTTCCGACAAATAAAGAATGAATGTTATCCCTCCCTCTGTTCTCAGTCTATCCATCTATTTTTCTTACCTAAGGAAGGAGCGTTAAGCCACTCAAGCTAAACAATAAAGAGAGAAGCTTCGCCTATCTATTCTATTATGGCAGGCTTGGAGAGAGTGGTAGCGAAGGTAGTCCCCCTCATCTGGATAGTCAAAAGAATGAAACTAGTTACCCTACCTTTTGTTCCCTGCTTTCTTCTTTCTATCGCCCATTAAAGCGGTACGTGAGCTAGGTTCAGAACGTCATGAGATAGTTTGGTCCATATCCAATATGGGTGTTAGAGCATTGAGAGGACCTTTTCCCTGGCTAAGTCCTCGGATCTGTCAAGAACGAGCTGCCGACTATAGGGGAAGCGGCTGACTGCAGTCCCTTAGCCCAATTTGTAGCAAACCAAAAGTTTGACTTTTTCCTACTTTGCGAAGATAAGGGAAAAACATCATTCCAACCGCAAAATTGAACACAATACTGACTTCGGCCAGGTTCTTTAATCAATCTCCTGGCCCTTGCAATACTCCTTGTTCCGTAAACCGATCGCTAGTTGATTTGATCGGACCCCGGACACGCGAGAGCCCAGCCCGGGAGGAATGCATGGTTCCCTGACGCTTCATGGGACGGACGTTCATAGTCCTCCTCTCTCTAATCTAATCCTACCTCACTCGCCCATGCCTACCGGCATAATAAGAGAATGAGGGAGCTAATCTGCTTGCTTGTGCAGGCGAGGACCGCTCGGTTAGGGCGAGCCATAATAAGAAGTTCTTAATGCTGAAATCAAACCTGTGAGTAAGTCCCTGCTCAAACAGCTAAATGGAAAATTTCAGTCTTTTTGAGCTTGGTTCCCGATAAAAAACTCTTTGACCCGGGAATCAGTCTCATTCCTCTTATTCCGCTGTTAAATTCATTAAATAAATTGAACCCAGTTTAGACAGATATCATTACGGAATATGCACTATAAGCTGCATAGGATTAGCTAGCGGTGAAACTCTTTTATACATTCCTAGGTTTTTAAAAGATGAAGAGTAATAAGGAAATTATGATGAATTCGTAGTGGGACGTTAGATCCCTTTAATTTCAAGTGGTACTGGCAGCTAAATTGTTTAATCATCTTTTACTAAATTGCTTTGTCCATTACCCACCTGTAAGCTAGGAAAAAATTGTATTAGGACTTTACCATCAAAAAGATAAGCGTAAGCACTAGTTCCATGTGTTACTAACCAAAGACAAGACATTATTCTGCGTCTTTTCTGGGCTGAGGAAGATATGTTTCAGTTACTTGATTGGTAACCAAATCTTTCCTGAGTTCAGATGTTCTATATTAGAATTCTATTCTATCAGATGATTTCTTTATCATTCTAATTCCAATCTTCGGAAATCATCTTCTTAGTACCACGACGAATTAACTAAACGAAAAGGCATCTATTAAGGAAGTTCTTTTTTTAATAGTTTCAATGAGAACATGATTCCCAGATTAAGGATATAGCAATGAACTAGGATACTAATCCAGAGTAACCTCAAACAATACAATCCTAAACGAAAGGACTCGTACAATGGGCTGAGAGATGTGTATAGGAGTGAAACTAATTTCAAACTTCCTACCTCTTTCTATTTCCTAGCTCTCTCTACCTGGGGTCTTCACTACCATCACATCCCCGTCTGCTCTTCCACCTAATCTTGGAACCAAAGCTTAGGATTCATGCAGCTAGAGTGAAATAACTTGAGTAGTCTTGGACTGGAAATGAGATGGTCTGTAAGTCCCATTGAGATGATTCAACCAACTCCAACAGTAACTAGAGCTACAACTAGTTATGACCAAGCCAACTATGGATTCAGTCTGCAAGAGAAATTGAATATAGAAAGGTCTTACCTCAGCCTACTCCTGGTCTATCGTCCCTAAGAATGCCTAACCCCAAAAAGCCAGCTTCTCGAGGGAAGCTAGTAAGTCCCATACCATATAATCATATAAAAAAGTCTTTGCCTAGTAGTTCTCAACAAGTAAATAAGAAGGTAGTTGAGGACTATCCTAACACAGTACTAGTTGATTTTACTTGAAATCCCATACATAAGAAAAGGTTTGGAACAAAGTGAGTCGATAGGATTTCCATAGGAAACCCGAAAGGACCTTTATTTGTTTGAGAAGACATTCCGTCTCGCCTAAAAACAATAAATAGTTAATTCCAACAACACCAACAAGAACAATAGCTTCCACTACTATCGGAGGAACCTGGAAAAGAATCACTCTCAATTACATCGGTCTACCAACTAACTCTATCAGGAGCGTCAGGCCTAGCCAGGAGTGAACTTTTAAAAATGCTAGCTTGGCGAAGATCGAGCTTGGGGTCATCTTTTTCTCTTACTCGCAAGTAGGTAGGTGTGCAATTCATTATTACACTTGAACTCAGATCTCATCTCACGATCTGGCAAGTAGTGGAATTCTATTTTACGCTATCACTAAGCTAATGTGAGACCCTTGGACTTCGCATGTTAGGAGAAAGACTGAAAGGAATGTTAGAGTTGTAGAACTCATTGAAAGCAAGGAACGTGACAATGATTTTGTGTCTGACTTTCTCGCGAGATGGCAAGCCCTTCCTTTCAAGTGTTCGCAAAAGATTACCTCGTCTTTCTCTGGCCCTGGAGGACTAGCAACTTCCTCCCCTCCCTGGTAGGGGCATAAAGAAAGGACATAACAAGCCGAAAAGGGCCGAATCTTTGAGCCATGAACTCTCAGTCCATTTCATGCCTTAAACCTTTGATGATTTTAATTACTTATGCACCAAGGCACATGACCTAGAAATGCACCTTAGAAAGGGGCGCTCAACTCAAAGCCCAAGGTAGCTTCAAAGGTTGAGACGGCTGGAGTCGAAGCAAAGAAAAAGAAGAATGGTGATAGGGAAGGGCAAAAAAGATGATGAAAAAGGGTAAGTAGAAGGGAAATGGTGATAAGAAACCCTCTTAAAAAGAGAGTTTGGGTTTTGAATTCCTTGATGAAATCGTGAAAGATCACTTCGAGGAGTTGATGAAGGAAGACCGTATAAAACTACCACAATGGAAGAGGTCAGGTCGAATGAAGAAGAGAAGACCGAGAATCCGAACTCTTGTGCCTAAGAGGTATGTCCCATTGAAAAGTGTTGTGGCGTGAAGGAAGGTATCTAAAGCCTCGTAGAGATTGGGGACATCACACTGCCCCCTATCGAGAAAACCACTGCCGCCCCAATCACCTTAGTAAGTAGTAATTCCCATGCATTCAACCTCCGAAAAGTAGCCTTCCATTAATAGTCTCTCTTTCAAACTCTTCTGTGGGAAGACTTAAAGCTGTTGGCATTTCGCGATGCGAAGATAGTTTTCGCAATAGCTAGATTCTCAAGTTCTGATTCACTTGAACCTTTCTTCTTGAAATGGCATTAGCTGCTCCTTCTATGGCATGGCATCCTCTTAGACTCTTTTTATTCCATCAAAGATCTAAATAGGGGATTCCGTAATAAAAAGTTTGCTTATGCTGACATAACATATATCACTTCCACTTCCTTTAGGAGATGTTTTTCATAGACCAAACCTAGCTTGTTGAGGAGAGAAATATCACTCCTAAATGTGGCTGTGATCTTATATACGATAGCACTCACCATGGATGATACGATTCAAAGAGACAATAGAATATTCATGCAGCAGATTCTCGACATTCTTTCTATCTCCCCTCTTCACTCCTATAAATCTAGTTTTCACGAGCTTCTGTAAGCCCCCTGAAAACATACTTCGAATTCGCTATTCTAGCCAAGGAAAGATGGTCAATTCTATGTGTTAAGCAAGGTTGAAATCAATCCCAACTTTCTCATCTCAAAGATGTCATCCGTTTACCCATAAGCATTGAAGCGGGGAGGGGGAGGAAGGGGGGGAGGGGTGCATTGATAGCCTTTTAAAATACATTTCCCTTTGACTCTGCTTTCTTCTATTGGACCAGGGATTAGATAGTTGCCTCATACAATGCTCTGTGCTAAATTCATGACTAACGAACTTACAGGCATAAAGGTTGGCAACACTAGGGAAACTGATAGCTAGTATATCTCAATCAATGCTCTAGCTCCTAGGGACGGAAAAGATGGAATTACTGATAGCTCTACTTGAGAGAGGTTTATATAGGGGGATTACTTACTTGATAGAGCGTAACTAACTACTGCAGCAGGGGATAGATTACTAGAACCTTACTCATCGGGGATAGCGTACCATCACTATTATCACCAGGGAATTGCTCTAAAAGCTTAGTATATCCTAATCCTTGGGGACTTACCATCTATAGCACCAGCTCTCAAACCTGACTTTGACCTTCCCCCGGCTTTCGGGTTAGCTTTCTAACTCCTTGGTAGCTTGTTTGCTTACTGCTTACTATCCTCTTGCTTATTCTTGAGCCGGGGCCTTGAACTGAAACTTCCAACTTCAAAGTCTGGCCTCAAAAGGGGAATGACTTCCTTTTCAAGTCAACTGACTTATGGATTCCGTGGTGGACTGACTTAAACTCCCCCTAACTGGATTCTGCTTAAACTGAGAATGAAATCCCCCATGGGGGAAGGGTAACTCATACAACGAAGGTGATTGGCAAAAGGGTAAATATAGTGCTATTACCAACTTCAGGGCTGACTACTACAAGAGTGGATTGAGCACACTTACTATCACTATTCTATCCCTACCTTCTTTCAAGAAAAAATGATTCTACCAACTATCTTTTCTAGAAATTGAAATGACTTCCTTCGTGGATCTCCGGAGGCTATTATTAGGTTTGGTAAAGAGTAACCCCAAGATGGGTAACTAACCTTTCATGGTCTATTTGAAAAGGTGACAATCTTCCTTCTGACTGAGCAGCTAGTGGTTCCGAGTTGCATTAAGTAGTGAGCATCGAGAGGTGTTTGGTGAGGAGTGGCAAGGTAAGTAGTTAAAGCGTTTAAGCTCTGAAGCCAGCATTGGTATGGAGAAAGTAGTTAGTGCTAGTAGTGAATTCCCCTTCACATACATCGATCGTAACTTTTTGTTTATCTAGTGATATATAGTTGGTATTTTACCTACTCACAATACCTCTTATCTGGTTCTGGGTTGGCTACCGGGGATCTATTATGGCTTGTGACTAGGTTGGTACAAGTGAATTACCATCAAGCCTACGTTCTCTGCTTCTGGGCCTGGTCCTGTACCTTACCCTTAGAACTCTAAACTTCGAATAATTGTTGCAACTCCAAATTCTTTATATAGGGGAAACTCCAACTATGGAATACGAAAGCCTTGTTATTGACTTCTAAAGTGTTCCCCTTTGATTCTTATTATCTATGTTCGCCCTTGGATGACACTTTCGAAAGCATAGATGCACGAGAAAGAAGTTCTAGAGGGGCGTGAAAGTCTCGAAATGCGTGTGTGGGTATTGTTTGCTGCTACCTTGGAACTCCTATTGAGTCAAGCAATAAATATTATGACTGGCAAAGCAACTAAAGCACCGGAGATCTTCTAACCAAAACCTATTCTAAAAGAATACAAGGTCAGTCGATACAAGACTTTTGATGCGATAAAATCCCTAAAAGATTTTCATTCTTTTGGTAGTTTAGGAATGGGGTTAGGCAAGAAGCTCCATATAGGGAGTCCCTAATCTTTTAGATCAATCGGGACTTTGTTCCTTAACTTAAGCTTTCACCTGGAGTCGAACCTTCACTGCCTTAATCCCTTAAACAGAACTGTTAATCGTAGAGTAGGAGGAATTAAGGCTTTCTTTCTATCCTCTAGTCAGGAATGGAATCGGAGGCTACGAATACAAATTCTTGAATGGGGGTAATTTAATAATAATTATTAGACAAATAGGGCACTAGAATGCTCTTCTTCCTCATTCCTTTGTCAAGCATTTCTAAGAGATAAAGAGGTCAACAAAAAGTTCTTTGAGCTATCGACGAAATGGCCAGCAGAGTTTGATTTTAGCATTGAGAACTTCTTTCTTAATCCTTACCCTTTGGTTGACTTACTCTGTACTTAGAAACATAGTTGAGACTGGTTGATCTTTGTCAATCTGGCTTTCACTCTCAATCAACCTTTGCTTCATTCGTGGAAAGAAGCCTAAGACAAGAGGGTTGGGTCAGCAGATTGGCTTGATGAAACCTCTTTCAACAAAAGATTGGAAGGTGGCGATCCTGATCCGGAACTAAGTGACTAACCTAAGGGTCTCCTTCCTTTTTTCGCGCGAGCTACAGTTGTCCCTTTCTATAAAAGAAACAAGGAATTGACAAAGCCAATCGGGAGGTGAAAGCACTCCGCCTATGGTGATAGCGCGCCTGGTAAGAGAACTGGGTAGTTTTTTCTTTCCCTCGCAGTCAATGCATTTGGCTTTCTATTCTATTGAATGGAATGAGAAACAGCCTGGTAAAGTCAATATGTAGGATAGATAGTTACCCGACTCTGGCCTTCAAACAATGACCCGACAAAAGTACTCAAAGGTGGCAGACGTCCTACACGCCTAATGTAAAGTGAAAGTGTCTGGTTTGATAGAACTAGGTAATAGTTGGTCGAAAACAAAGAGAAAGAGACTCCAACAGACTCGGGCAATACCATTAGGACAGAAAGGGATTGGGGTACGAAGTAGTAAAGTGGGAGAGGAGCGTAGGACTAACCAAAGATGCTAACTCTCTAGGCGGAGTTGCTCTTTATTTAATTTATTTAAAGTGGTTGAGGGAATAAAAGAATCGAGTGATAGTGATAACGAGAGAGTATAAATCACTCAATTTATTTTCTGAGGATCAAGAAGATGAGAGATGCCCAGTCGGGTGCCTTTGATAGGGCGTACGTAGGTATAGAAAAAAAGGCTAGCTTGCCTATCAGTCCTAGTTGGAGAACTAGGGGGTTTTCAGATTACAGGTACTTGCGTAATACGGTTTTCCCAATCGAAGTTCAAATGCCCTTTCTTTCCTTCATTCGAAAGGTAGGATCGATCTAATGCTAATGTGATTGTTTTTGAGAAATTACGGGTGAGAAAGTTCATCCCTGCATTTCTCAATTGACCTTTGACTCAATCGGAAACTCTTATCATGACCTTTCGATCCAAGTATGCTACGAACCAAAGTCTAACTAACTTGCTTTTTAAGGAAAGAAATAAGTATTAACTTTGTATATGATAATTAAAGTAGCTCGATTCCGCACTTTAGCTTGGCACGTTGATGGAATAACTTCTCTCTTTTTGTACCCGGGGATCTCCTCTTATACTGTTATTGATATAGAATACATAAGAATGACATTCCCTTCCCCGAAAGCCTAGCAGTCAGCCATAACTCTTAACGATGCAATAATAGCTATCGTTTCGTGCCCAAGTCCAAGCACGGGATGAGACTTACCAACTGATCCTAGTGGCTCTGGGTCAGGTCATGAACAATATTCGATTGATTTGAGCTCTATCGTCCTATTCTCTAACTAAACTAGTCTACCAGCGAGGGTAGGCAACTCACTATGTAGAGTCTCTAATGTTAGCAAAATCCACTTTGCTATTGAAAGGCTCTTAGCTGCTTATCCAGGATTAGAAAAAGGCGTAACTGCTCTTATCGTAAGGGCTAGGCTACTAGATAGGAAAGAGCCCGCTAGGCTCAAAGTGATGAGATGATTTCTTATATTATCTTTACGGTGTTAGACTCTATATAACCAGAAAAATATACTTATTTCATTTTGGTCAGATCAGAGCCTTCTGTTGGAGGAGATTGATTTGACTTGCTAAAGTACTTTAATTAGTCTTCCATTGTACCTGGATTCTATAAAGCTTAAAGGGAGTATACCTCGGGTCACAACTAGGCTATGGGCATTCTTTTTTCCTGTCTTTGTCATGATCAGTAGAAAATACTGAGCTCCATATATGCCAACCAAAAGCTCAAAGAAATGAGTTCAAACTACTTACTAGTAGAGGCGCATAGGAAGGAGAGCAATTCCAACTATTTTCTATGGTGACAAATTCTATTGGTAGAGTCTAACCAAAAGTAGAAAGGGGGTTTTACCTAGAGATAAGATAATGCAGTTTAGATGCTAAAGTAATCTCACTAGATTACGCCCCGAGACGATAGGCGACCTACATTTCCTTTGAGGTACAAACTACCGGTTGAACTTCTCTTCGTTAGAATAAGTGAGCTCACTTCACAAACCCAAAGCATCAAACTCATCTCGGTTTAGCAATTACACGTATAGTCCAGGAGTTGCAGAGGGGATAGAAGGATATAGGCAAGTAAAGCACTTGCTTTGCTAATATCACTCTGCATCGGATGACTTGCCTTAATGCTCTCTCAGAGAAATTCCAAAAACAGATTATGGAATGAAATTGATGAGAACTATCTTGTTAGAAAAGCAAATCTCAGTAGATCCATAGATGGATCACCTATGAAACGAAATGGACTATCGCTCTGAGACCCTAGCTAGCAATTCCCTTAGACCCTAAATCACCACAATACACTGCTATGCCCGCCCCTACCAGCTCCAAGACTGACTTCAGATTCGGATACTTGGATCGAATATAGAAAAGTGGGGACCAAAGCCCGAGTTGAATCAGTACCATCGCTGTAAAAAATGAAAGACTGTCCGACTGTATGAAAGAAGTTATCAAGAGGCAACAACCACTTTATAGCGGGAGAATATGATACAGAGACTTTCATTTCCCTTAACTCCTCACATAAAGCAACAAAGGAAGTGTCAAGTGTAGCGAGAACATTATCAATGAATATAATCCTGCAAAAGTCAAATAAAGACGTTCAGGCGCTCTAGTGTCTAAAAAAAGGTTGGAGGAGTTTTCCTGCCAACTAACTGCTAATCTCATTGCCATGATTCATCATACAGATTTCATCATTGCCAGCACCATTCAAGAAATCGCTGGAAGCAAGGACACTCTTAGACTAGACGAGAGTCACAATGCTTTCGCTCTTACTGGGCTCTACCAAGTTGTTCATGGGATTGATGTTTTTGATCCCAAGTGAAACATTTTTTTCACCTGGTATTGATACGAGTCTTGACTTCCCCTACACAGAGGAGAACAGGAGGTTGGACTTACTTCCATCCTTAGAATGAGGAGTTAAAGCCACTCGACTGTAAGGAGAGGGGTGAATTTACAGCCATGTTGAGAAAAAAGAACATTGATGTGTGCTAAAGGACCGGAGCAAGATGATCTTCTTCACAATGGCAAGGTTGGACCGTGTGAAGAACTTGACTGGACTCGTTGAATGGTATGGAAAGAATGCTCATCTCCAGGAGCTGGTTCACCTTGTTGTGGTTGGTGGTGATCGGAGGAAAGAGTAGAAAACTTGGAAGAGCAAGCAGAGATGAATAAGATGTAAGGCCTTATTGATAAAGACAACTTGAATGTTCAGTTCAGGTAGATTTCTTCTTGAAAGTGCTATTGAGTTCCTTTGCCCATGGATGGTAGGCCAGGGAAGAAATGCCATCGGTCAGTACGAGTGGGAGTCTGTTCCAATCAAATGGAAGAAAGGCGAGCAAGATAGCGTTAGTGCATTGATGCCTAGAATTCGCTTCTTGAAAGTAAGGTTGTAGCCTGTTTCAGGTGAGAAGTCCACATTTGTCTCCATCTCCGGTTCCAGTGCCAGGCAAAGGCCAGCTGAACTATTCATCTTTCTTTCTATCCCCACGGCCCTGACCAGCAACTACAAATGAACACCCACTTGCATAACCTTTCTTCGAGTCCTTTAGTTAGCTCATCACCGGTACCTAGTGTAGCTGCATCTAACAGGTGAAAGCGAGTATTGTAACACCCCGATCCCTCTCCAGACCGGGAGTTCTATCAATCAATCTAATCACAACCCAAATCCAAACCCGGGCATAATTTTCAGGGAAAACGGACGGAGTCTCCCCTGTTTCTAGGCAAAATGTAAAACCTGTAATAGCATTTAAATGGACCAACACCGTGTCCAACCATACAAAACTTCCTCAAGGCCATCCGAGCCTCGGTTTTCAACAATTAAACTCAGCAGGTATACATACATTTCCAATTTAAAAGCTAATCTATCTCGTTTCATTTTTTACCAGTACCTTCAAACTAGACAATTAAACCATACTAAGTTACTGCATAAAATAAACTATCATGCCATTCTAACTCTTTTCCTTTGGACATTACAAACATGCATCGAAGTTAAACTATATTACTGAATACATAACTAACTTATCCATCTACCTCAACTATTTAGCTAATTTAGATTACATTTTTTTTAACAATAAATACATACAATACATAAAAGCATACATCTTTACAACTTTGACAACTCAAGCCACATAGGCACGCAAGACAACCCTTCAAGCACGAACTTTCACGAAATCACGAACTTTCTAGCTAATATGACATTTCCTGAAATGTGGTGGTGAGGAGTGAGTATACACAACAAGTATAGTCAGTGAGGGCGAGACAGATATCGAATTGGAGAGAAAGAAAGTCGTGCAATGCAAATAGACACAATTAAGCAATAAAGTCAATAAGAAAGCATTCAATACAAACGACAATATAATAAACATTCAAGAAAGCATTAACACAACCATTCAAAGCTATACCACACTCTGAAGGCTATGGTTCACTCATACGAGCAATATACCATTTCACGAGCAATACATCAATCTCGAGCTTGATGTTGACAACGATGACAATAAGCGCGCAACCACCTTATAACACCAGTTTGGAATACCCCCGGAGTAACCATCAATTTTACGACCCAAATCTCCCTGGGAGGCAACCCAATCGAGAAAAGGGAATAGGACACGGAGCTAGAGCAACCAACACCGGCAACCCGAGGCTACCCGGAGAGGCCTATCACTCACGCCCTGACACTATACAATGCAAGACTCGATACAAGGCGATAAACGAGCGATAGCACAACAATACAGAATAGATGAGATATACGAGATATCAAACATTATCAACAATTGTTAAACATTTCAATCAACAATCAACTCTAACAAGCGTAATAAGCATTAACAAGCATTTACAATAAAATCAGTAACAAGAACAACACCAACTAACATTATCAAGCAATAACAAGTATTCTATAGGCATTATAAGCATTCTATAAGCAACACAAGCATTCTATAAGCAACATAAGTATTCTATAAGCAATATACTATGAAAACACACAGAATCACAAAACTGACCACAACTTTCAAAACACTACTACTTTCAAACGAGCCGCGAGTTTTGGAAATTGACTTCACCAATCCTCCTAGGTCACCATAAGGCACGTCTAAAGACCCCGAAACCCTACTTAACCCTAGAACTCACGCAAAGCCCCGATTTTCCCCTTTGCTCGTTTGAACTACAAGTATACTAACCAAACACCCAACCAATGCTATAACCACACCAAAAGTGCTTTCGTGGCCTACCGAGACAATGCCATCACGCAAATCGAAGAAATGCTAAACTCGACCTAAACGACCCCGACTTTCACCAAGACATTTCTTCGTATTTTTCCACTACACAACCCAAACAAATCATACATTTAGGCAATCTAGCATACCTAGCACCTTTCCACATCAACAGAAAGCATAACAACGCAACTTCATTGATTCAAGGGTTTACTATTCATAAATTACTATTCAATTAACAATTTATATTTCAATTACAATATTCAACCGCAGAAAATGTTAAAAAGCTATAAAAACATGTTCTACGATTGCTAGGGAACATTCTTTAAGCCTCAAAATGATTAAAACAATAACATACGAATAAAACCCAAAAATTAAAGTTATTATACAAAATATTCATATGCGCAAATAAACGTGAAACCCTCACCTTAGACGCTCCTAGACGCTAGGAAAACCTCGTAGGATGCCTCGGAAACCACCCCGTGCAAGCTCACGCGAAGAATCGAAGATTTGAAGTTGAAATCTCCTTTTTTTTCTCATTCCATTTTCGGCCCTATGCTCACTGATTTCAGCTCTTTCTTTTTTTTTTATTTTGTGCTAACTTAAGCTTATAAAGATGACAATACAAGTCAACTTGGTCAAAGCTTGGTCAATGCTCACTTAAGTTGGTCAAACTAGCTTATTTTATGCATTTTAAAGCTCAAACAACTATCACAAATCAAATTCAAGTTAATAACAACTAAACTACTAAAATTAAAACACTAAACACTAGTTTTTACTATTCGCTGAGGACTGGAAATCGTTTCCTAACTATCGCTCTCGATATGCTATGCACTTTGCGACAATAAAAGAATAACAATTAAATCTCAAATAATTTAAGAAAATATAATTTCCGAAAAGCAACATAGTTCAAAATTTACTCTAGCTCGGAGCTACTTTTCATTTAATTGAAAACTGAGCACTAAAATGCAAGAAAAATTAAAACTGATTAACAAAATATGAAATTAGGTGATATTCCGTTAAAATAATTAACTCAAGTATTATTTTAATTATCTTTAAAATAAATATGAAAATAAAACTACAAATACATGTTTAACTTAAAATAAACACGAAATTCAATGCTAGCATCTAAGATAACACTTAGTTAAATGAAATTAAATGTCCTTAAATGCATGCCGGGTTCGGGTTATCACAAGTATGAGCAATCCTCTATTTTTTTCTTTTCAATCTCTTGGTCCCCCCTCAGCCTTTAACTCTAACGTCTTATCCTGGGAAGGATAACGTTAGGTTCCCCCTAATAGACAGGAACCAAATGTACTAGGCTCGGAAGCTCCTGTTTTACTTCTATTCCCATCTCTTGTCCCATCTATGGAACCAATGCTTGAAAGTAGGTGTACTAAAAGAAATAGGAAAAGGTAGATTCCATTCATCCAAGGCTTGGCCATCTCACTTCCATCTGACAAACTCTCGAGTCTTCCCCTTCTGAATAAACAAGCAAGAACCGCATTCATGATTGATTCACATTCTCCACCAGCCACAGCCGAATTCGCAGTTTCAGCAGTGTAGCCTATTCTCTTATTTAGGCAAACTCAAGTCGGATTGGTCTTGTCAGAAGAAGATTGGGCCCTATAGTAGTTGTCTCACTTGGTTAACCGATTGGTAGTAGCTAAGCACTCATAAGCGAGATCAAAAGAAATATCTCTGACGAAATTGCATTTTATTGAGTAACGAGATTAGTCCTTTGTCTGGGAAAACATGTTCTTTGATATTGTACTCTATATTTGATGATCTCTCTTTGTTCCAAGATCAAATTAAGAAACAGAGCTAATGATAACTACATTTTTCAGGCCGATGGGGTTGACGGCAAACAATGGTATACGGGGTGGAAAGCAAAGTCAACGGCATTTGAGGGAATCGTTTCAATGGAGAAATGAAAAAGGAAAAGATTCCAACCATAGAGATTGAAGACCACTTTTAGGGAAGCAACAATAAAGATAACAAGAAAATTCTGCATCTGCTTAGCTTAGCATCTGATCGTTTTTTGCCTGAATCTACGATTGTAAAATTGGACCATATGTCTTTGTCCCAGCTAGTAGAATGACATAAAAAACACAGACCGGGCCAAAGCAGTTCGTAATCTTCCTTTTCAGGTGGACGCCACACAAGAAAGAAAGGCTTCCCTAAAAGCCCCACCCAAAGAAAAATGGGAAGGAGTGTCGGCTTGATTCTAAGTACGAGATAGTATTGACTAAGAAACGCAATGGGAAGTTTCTAGTTATGATACTTTTAAAGCACGCCCGCAATCAATTCCTCATTCATAGATCTTCGGGCCCGAGCGGTAACACTTTGGTGATTATAATAAGGAGTGCGATTATGCAACATAGCCACTGCTAATAATTAGTAAGGCAGAAAAGAAAACTGTGGTACTACAAAAAGAACTTCTTTCTGCAACATGGTCCCTAGAGCAAGAAAAGAAGGACCTCTATCTGAGGAAGTATTCTGATTAATTAAAAGGAACGAACTTATTAAAAAGGGACACCCCTTGGGAAACCTCTGAGGGAAAAGAATTGTGGCAGCTAAAGCTAGGCCCTCTGGGTGGCCGTTCTGATTAGGATGTGTTAGATGGACATTGGTCTGAGAACGACTAATACCCTTGACTCACTTGTGGTGCTTTCATTTTGGATTGCGTTGGACATTCTTATTGGAATACTGGACTCGCGTGCGATCCAACAATACAATCTATTCCATTAGCGCGCGTTAACTATTCAATATTTTACTGACTTGGGATTTCATTTCAGGACATAGGGAATTGTGCATTAACGCATTGACTCATGGTGGGGACTATTCAATCTGAAAAGCCTGGGGACAGTATACAAAAGTATACATCAGTGTAAACGTCAACATCAAAAATAGTATATTCATGAGTTAGGACAAGATCTCAGATATCTTCTGGCTTATTGATCCAATTCTCTCATCGATTCGGTATCACCTTCTCAGTCATCAAGAAGCTCCGCAGCCCGAGTTAGACTTCGAGGAACAACCTCTTCTAAATTAGATAAGGGAATGGAAAGAAGCCAGCTCATATTCAGAATCTTAGTTGTCTATAGGCTGCTTTCTGGCAATTCAAGAGGGGTAGGCGCTTCATTCACATTTGGATTCGTATGGCGCTTCGGATCTAGAGGAACATGAATGGATGTTGGAATGGGTCCCAAGTGAACTGCATGCGCTACTACTGCCTCCCTAGCTGTCACATCTGCATTCTCCATTCCATTTATAGTGAAATAGGGGAAAGATCAAGTGAACCATGGAAAAAGCATTTTGAAAATGCCTTTCTCCCGCTAGGTTCAATCAAATCAATGAATCTTCCGGCAGGCAGGGTTTTTGCCCAAACAACTTCAGAACTGCAACTTCGCCCTCACAAGTAGATAACGAGTTATATAAAGATAAAGATAACTTACTGATTATCTATCTCTGAATTTGATATTCTATATAGATTCAAGTTATTATATCTATATTCAAGTAGTTCTTTTTTATTGTTTGTTTGTTATTATTAACTATTAGAAATCTATTAACTTGTTTTGGAGCACGCTATTGTGCTATTGGTCTATCTAGTTCACGACCTCCGAAAGATGGGTCCCCACAATAAAAGAATCAACTCATCCAAGACATGAGGAAATTGGCAAAAAAATTGAAAAAGCCAGAAAGACTCGTTAAGCAATCAATTTATCCCCCTTACATGCATGCCTCATCTACTTCTTTATACGCGTCAGTGATAAAGGGTCTAAACACTCAAGGCCTAGCTGATCAAGTATTCGACTATTCTCACCTATTTTATCCACTCGATCCTGCTTGATATGCTTGCTGCGGAGAAAGACTCTTTCTAAAGACTCAATAAATGGTAACAAAATTCCATTTTCCAGTCGGGCGAAATGAAAAAGAAAATATTGATTGAGATCAATTGAAGGAAGACCTGCTCATGAACTTTTCCAATCGAATGGGCGGAACCTGACTCATCAAGCAAACAAAAAAGTAGCCTTCATTAGTCATAATGGGTTGGGCCCTTGTATCTGCATATGAAGCGTCACGTAGCATGTTTAGTTCGTGACGATAGCTCTTCAGTTCGTGAGTTCTAGAGTTGCTATGCTTTAGTGTATCAACAGGGCAAACCTGACTAATCGTCTCAATCTTTATCGTAATCGTATAAAGAGGAATTGGCCTCGCGTTAGATATTGATTGTGCTGATCGGCGTAACATCACATCTAGAATGACCAATCTATGAATGTAGAGCTTTCCACGAAAAAAGAGGTTAAAAAAGCTTGAATAAGATTTTGAAAGGTTTTGTGCATAAAGAAAGAATTGCAACTGAAAGAGTCTTTCGCTCATGCATTTCCTTCAGGCAAGAATAGGTGGTGAAGGCTACTTGTTCCTTGGCAGGCTATAAAGGAAAAGGATTAAATTTTACTTTGTATTTATAGTAGTTTCACTATTAGTAGTTAGCTAGCGAAGGGCAATCGCAGTTTCAAGCATAGTGCATAGTGGAAAACGAATAGTTCTTCTAGTTCCAAATGTGTGACTGCGAGAGAATAGTTCAATGCTTACGAATAGGGTAGGAAGTAAACAAGTGTTAATGGTGGAAATCCTGCAAGCAAAAAAACATTAGAAAAAAATGAGTGAAGCGAAGGAGAAAGAATATTTTTTATATTAGAAAGAAACTCCCCCTTGGGAAACTTAACTTTCCTCGATCCTCATCTCGTTCACTCATAGAAGACATTGCCTAGCTCTACTTTCTTTCTTATACCAGGAACCCCAGCTTAAATCTGCAGACCTAGGTATGTAGTGAGGTCTTTTGCTGGGCGATAAGGAATGGTCAATTTTTTAGTCTTAATCCAGCGACTGGCCTTACTCCGAATGATATTTGAAGTATGGTTCGCATAGCCAATTTAGCGGGATCTTATTTGACAACCTCACCCATGGCTTCAAGTAGGCTTGAAGAAAAGGGACTGGCTTTTGGACAACCACTTTCTTAGACAGTTCACCCCGGCTTCCAAGTCAAAGTCCACAACTTAAAGCTTTCGTTGGCCTGCAGGGAGTCCTTTCTTAACTTCAATCTGCTTAGATCATAGACTCTCCACATTCATTACCTTAAATGACAATGGGTAAAGATGAGGTGATAATGGGCGAATATATTCATTGTGGTTAGTTATGTATTCTTTATCAATGTCACACCCTTTCTTTGAACCTTGTCAATGATCGAACCACTATTGGAGCTCCATCGGGGGTCGGTGAAGCTTTTGCCCGGCGTATACCCCCCGATCTGGTCAACAAAAAATCAAAGGCGGCCTACTTGCTTTCCTTTCAGTCCGCTGCCCTTCAACCACCTTAGGGGTATTTCTAGTAGTTTGAAAGAGATCTTAGTACCTTAGACGACCTAGAAGGAGGATTGTTTCTCTCACCCGTAGCAAGGTAGCCCAAGATTATTTTGAGACGAATGAATGCTGAAGAAAAGAAGGCTTGAGAGCTTACTCCACTGTTCGTGGTGGAGTACGCCCTTAGGAGTAGTTAGTAGGGATAAAGGAATGCCTTAAGGCAGCTCGTGACCTAAGGTAGGCACATTAGACTGAATGAATTAGTCTTCATTTTGGCATTTCTCGTAGGAAAATAGGAAGAATTTTAAATGATAAAGCAAGATTCTCTAATTAAATAAAAAAGTGGACTAGGAGCAGAAGGCGAAAGGGCGTTTCTTTAGTAAGGAAGGAACGCAAGTTAGTGACATCTATCTTCAAGTCTGCTTCAGGTTCTGCTCTTGCTGTTCTCAATGTAGTGAAGTTACCAGAAAGGGAAGCTCTTATTCCTCTTGTTGAATTCACTCTTCACAACGTATCGTATTACTTAAAAGAAAGCAAACACGTTAAGTAAGGGCACTAGGAAAGAGACACCAATTGTTTGCTAGCAAGCATTAAAAGCAGATGCTAGAATGACTCTTTGAACTTAACGATGTAATAAATAAATAAACTAGCTGCCATCAAGACTAAAAAAGATGAGAATTAAAGAAAATTGAACTATGATAACGTTTGTTTTTAACAGAAAAGCAAAACGAAGGAAATAGAACAGATGAAAGTTCGCCCCAAAGAAGCGTATGACTCAAGGTATGCCATCGCTCTTCTCTCTTGACCTGAGATTACTGGGGAGAGTTCTGTGAGCGAGGAGTGAAGCCTTTCAGTAGCTCTTAAATAAAAAAGAATCAATTCAATCAGCTCCAGAGCAAGGAGTTCTATGTCTAGGTTGAGGGTTGAGGAAAAGCCTTTTAGTTAATCGTAACTGCTAGCCAACTTATCCCAGCTCTAAAGGCAGTGAATGTGTAGCGAAAGAAGGGGGCAATAAGTATTGCACCCTTATGAGCAAGAGTAATGCTAGTGAGCTACGGTCAAGCCGATGAATGTCTATTGGTCTATCTACATACCTTCTATCATAAGACAAATCTCTTAGACCTTCTGAAGATGGGGTAGCAAAGCTAGCTCTTCGTATCATTGGCATTCTGCAGGTGAACTTGGCTACACAACAACTCTGACTCTAGCATAGGATCTAGTTCCACACCAATTTGCTTATCTTATATAAGATAATATAAAAACTTAGTGTACCTACGCTTGATTGCCCTCTTGCTTTAGCTACTTACTTGGGAACTAGCCTAATCTACGACCATCCTCACCTTAGGAACTCAAAGGTGCATAGCTTGTTTGTTAAATGGGTGTTACTATTCCTCCAATGTAGGATAGTTTATCCCTAGTCTGGTCCTATTATGGGCAGTTCAGGTGCGCTTAAAGTCTTATATAAGGCATTCCGATGTTGCCATCAACCTTTTATCCCCTGCCAAATCAGATAAGACTGACAGCCCTTTATTTAGGAAGGGTGTTGATCCCTACACCAAAGTCTAAGAGAATGGCTCATCATGAGACCTTGTTGGCATGCCTCCAAGAAGGCTGATAAGACCCTGGTTGGGGCTGAAGAACATAACCCGACGTTGGTTGAGAGGTTAAACCTGGATGATTTACAAGAGGTTTTTCGAGACTACAGGTGCAACGTATCGCGTTTACAGAGGTTCCTGGACTAACGAAGATCGGGGTCAAGCCCCTGGAGGTAATATGTGAAGCGCTTGTGCTAGACCTTGCACATCAAGCGCGGCTTGCGGCCTACTTATTGAAGGGGATTCTTGCTTTGCTCTAGAGGATGTTTTCTAGGAATCGGTTGGACATTGGACTTGGCATGTTGAGCATGGAATGTTCGCACATAAAACCTATAACCTCTCTCGTGAGATTCTCTTCCTCCTAGACTAGAAGAGTACTGCCTTCGTCGAATGATCACATCGACAAGTTGATCAGAAACTTCAGTTGTGATAACCCGAACCCGGCATGCATTCAATGGCATTTAATTGCATTTAATTAAGTGTTATCTTAAATGTTAGCATTGAATTATATGTTTATTTTAGTTAAACATTCATTTGTAGCTTCATTTTCATATTTATGTTAATCGGTTTTATTTTTTTTTCTTGCATCTTAATGCTCGATTTTCAATTAAACGAAAAGTAGCACCGAGCCAGAGTAAATTTTGAACTATGTTACTTTCCGAAAACTATATTTTCTTAAATTCTTTGAGGTTTAATTGTTATTCTTTTATTGTCGCAAAGTGCATAGCATATTGAGAGAGATAGTTAGAGGGTGTCTTTTAGTCCTCAACAAATAGTGAAACTAGTATTTTGGTGCCTTAAATTTAATATTTTACTTGTTGTTAACTAGAATTAATTTGGTGTTGGGTATTTTAGCTTTAAAATGCATAAAATAAGCCAATTTGACCAATTTTTAAGTTAGTTGACCAAGCTTGACCATTTGACCAAAGGCTTGTCATCTTTTATAAGCTAAAACATTGCAAAATTAAAAAAAAAAAGCTGAAAAACAGTTGAGCAGGCCGAAACCAAGAGGAAAGAAAAAAAAAACATTTTCAATCTTCAAACTTCAAATCTTCGCGTGAGCTTGCACGGGGTGGTTTCCCAGGCATCCGGCGTGGTTTTCCTAGCGTCTAGTAGCGTCTAAGGTGAGGGTTTCATCGTTATTTGCGCATTTGAAAATGTTATGTCTAAACTTTAATTTTTAGGAATTATACGTAGATTGTTATTTTATCCGTTTTGTTGCTTAAAGAATGTTCCTTGTTGATTGTAGAACATGCATTTATAGCTTTTTAGCATTTTTTGCGGTTGAATATCGAAATTTAAATTTAAATTCATAGTTGAATAGTAAATTATGAATAGTAAACCTCCGTTTCGATGAAGTTGCTCCGTTATGCGTTCTGTTGATGTAGGAAGGTGCTAGATATGCTAGAATGCCTAAATGCATGATTTGTTTGGATTGCGTAATGGAAAAACGGAGAAAAATGGCTTAGTGAAAGTTGGGGTCGTTTAGGTCAAGTTTGGCATTTTATCGTTTTGCGTGATGGCATTGTCTCGGGAGGCCATGGAAGCACTTTTGGTGCGGTTATGGTGTTGGTTGGGTGTTTGGTTAGGGTAGCGGTAGTTCAAATGACCAAAGGGAGAAATCGGGACTTTGCATGAATTCTAGGGTTAAGTAGGGTTTCGGGGTCTTTAGACGTGCCTTTTAGTGCCTGAGTGAATGTAGTGAAATCGGTTTCCTAATCCCGTAGCTCGTTTGCTCGTAATTGCCTTTGGAAATTAGAGATTGAATAGTGATATTTGTCGTTTTCGTGTTTGAATTGCTGTTACTTGTGTAATTGGTGTTATTGTTGCTATTAATGATAGTTATGCGTGAAAAGTTAATTGAATGCTAGTATTGATTGTAAATGCTTGATATCTCGTTTATCGCCTCTAATCTGTATTGTTATGCTATTGCTCGTTTATCGCCATGTATCATGTCTTGCATTGCATAGTGTTAGGCGCGTGAGTGATGGGCCTCTCTAGGTAGCCTCGGGTTGCCAGTGTTGGTTGCTCTAGCTCCGTGTCCTATTGCCTTTTCTCCCTTGGGTTGCCTCCCAGGGAGATTTGGGTCGTAAAATTGATGGATACTTCTGGGGTATTCCAAACTGAAGTTATAAGGTGGTTGCGTGCTTATTGTCATCGTTGTCAACATCAAGCTCGAGATTGATGTATCGCTCGTGAAATGGTACATTGCTCATATGAGTGAACCATAGCCTTCAGAGTGTGGTATAGCTTTGAATGGTTGTGTTAATGCTTTCATTAATTGGTTATTGTATTGATTGTTTGTCTTGATTGCTTACTTATCAGTTATATTGCTTAACTGCCATATTTGCATTGCACGACTTTTTTCTCTCCACCTCGATATCTGTCTCGCCCTCATTGAGTATACGTGTTGTGTATACTCACTCCTCACCACCACATTTTAGGAAATGCCATGTTAGCTGGAAAGTTCGTGATTATGTGAAAGTTCGTGCTTGAAGAGTTGTCTTGCGTGCCTATGTGGCTTGAGTTGTCGAAGTGGCAAAGATGTATGCTTTCATGTATTGTATGTATTTAATATTAAAAGAATGTAATTTAAGTTTTACTAGGTTATTGAAGTGATTTGAAAAGCTAGCTTATGTATTTAGTTAGTATAGTTTAACCTCAATGCATGTTTGAAATGTCCAAAGGAAAATAGTTAGAATGGTTTGATAGTCTAACTTATGCAATAGGTTAGTATGGTTTAATTGTCAAGCATGAATGTACTTGTAAAAGATGTGAAGAGGTAGGTTAGTCTCTAAACTGGAAATGTATATTTGCTTGTGATTGCTTGTTGAGAACAAGGCTCGGATGGCCTTGAGGTGGTTGAATGTTTGGACATGGCATTGGTCCACTTATATGCTGTCGCAGGTTTGCTTTTTGCCTAGAAACAGGGGAGACTCCGTCCGTTTTCCCTATAAAAAAAAATTATGCCCGGGTTTGGATTTGGGTTGTGAATAGATTAATTGATAGAACTCCCGGTTTCGAGAGGGATCGGGGTGTTACATCAGTCCCCACCTGCACTTGAACTCTTGGATTGGATATATTTTGAAAGCTCTTTTGGACCCAAACCTGCTTGGCTTTCTTCTTCGCAGCCATACAATTCTCGGGTTTATGCCCGATAATACCACAATCACCACATAAAGTTGGTACCAAAACGCATTCATACTCAACTTGTGATAACCCGAACCTGGCATGCATTTAATGGCGTTTAATTGCGGTTAATTAAGTAACATCTTAAATGTTAGCATTGAATTCGTGTTTATTTTTAAGTTAAACATTCATTTCTAGCATTATTCTCATATTTCTTTTAGAAGTAATTAAAGAATACTTGAGTTAATTATTTTAACGGAATATCAACTACTTTCATATTTATGTTAATCGGTTTTATTTTTCTTGCACCTTAATGCTCGGTTTTCAATTAAATGAAAAGTAGCTCCGAGCCGGAGTAAATTTTGAACTATGTTACTTTTCAAAAATTGTATTTTCCTTATATTCCATAATATTTCGGTGTTACTCGTTCTTCGTCATTTTGCGCATAGCATATCGAGAGCGATAGTTAGGAAATGATTTCTAGTCCTCAGCAAATAGTGAAAACTAGTATTTAGTGTTTTAAATTTTAGTGTTTTAATTGTTATTAAGTAGAATTGGAATTGTGTTGGTTGTTTTAGCCTTAAAATGCCTAAAATAAGCCTATTTGACCAATTTTTAAGTAGTTTGACCAAGGCTTTGACCATTGACCTTGTGTTATCTTTTATAATAGCACATTTAGCACCAAAAAAAAGAAAGAAAGCTGAAAACAGAATAGGCCATGGCCGAAAATACGAGAGAAAAAAAAAGATTTTCAAGCTAAATCTTCTAATTTTCGCGTGAGCTTGCACGAGGTGGTTTTCGAGGCATCCAACGAGGTTTTCCTAGCGTCTAGGAGCATCTAAGGTGAGGGTTTTATCGTTATTTTTGCATTTGAAATAATTGTGTTTAAACTTTAATTTATGGGTTTTAGCCGTAGATTGTTATTTAATTCATTTTGATGCTTGAAGAATGTTCCCTAGCAATTGTAGAACATGTATTTATATCTTTTTAGCATTTTCTGCCGTTGAATATCGAAATTGCAATTTAAATTGATAATTGAATAGTAAATTGTGAATGGTAAACCCCCGTTTCGATGAAGTTGCTTCGTTATGCGTTCTGTT
Organism: Ehretia macrophylla; assembly: GCA_037974665.1. NCBI lineage: Eukaryota > Viridiplantae > Streptophyta > Magnoliopsida > Boraginales > Ehretiaceae > Ehretia > Ehretia macrophylla. Next base: position 79,454,340 of record CM075770.1, on the reverse strand, counting down.
GATGTAGGAAGGTGCTAGATATGCTAGAATGCCTAAATATGTGGTTTAATTGGATTGTGTAATGGAAAAACGGAGGAAAATGGCTTAGTGAAAGTTGGGTCGTTTAGGTCAAGTTTGGAATTTTATCATTTTGCGTGATGGCATTGTCTCGGGAGGCCATGGAATCACTTTTGGTGTGGTTATGGCGTTGGTTGGGTGTTTGGTTAGGGTAGCGGTAGTTCAAACGAGCAAAGGGGAAAATCGGGGCTTTGCGTGAATTCTAGGGTTAAGTAGGGTTTCGGAGTCTTTAGACGTGCCTTATGGTGACCTAGGAGGATTGGTGAAGTCGGTTTCCAAAACTCGTGGCTCGTTTGAAAGTAGTAGCATTTTAAAAGTTGGGGTCATTTGTGATTTTGTGTGTTTTCATAGTGTAATGCCTATAGAATGCTTAATATTGCTTGTTATGCTTGTTAAAGTTGATTATGACTGAATTTGTATATCAATTGTTGATAATGCTTGTTAGTGTTGTTCTTGTTATTTTATTGATTGTAAATGCTTATTGTATCGCATGTTGTTACTAACCTGCACTTCAGTGCCTTGCTCGATTATCGTTATATATCTCGTATTGCATTGCATAAGTGTCAGGCGCGTGAGTGATGGGCCTCTCTGGGTAGCCTCGGGTTGCCAGTGTTGGTTGCTCTAGCTCCGTGTCCTATTCCCTTTCTCGCTTGAGTTGCCGCCCAGGGAGTTTTGGGTCGTAGAATTGACAGAGTATGTCTGGAGTACTCTAACGGAAGTTATAAGGTGGGTGAGCCGGCGCGTCATCGTTAAATTCATCGAAATCATGATCGGTACATTGCTCGTTAGAGTGAACCATAGCCTACAAAGTGTGGTATAGCTTTGAATGGTTGTGTTAATGCTTTATCAATTGTTTATTGTATTGATTGATAGATTGAATGCCTACTTGTCAGATATATATTGCTTAACTGCCTTAATTGCATTACACGATCTTCTTTCTCTCCACCTCGATATCTGTCTCGTCCTCACTGAGTATACGTGTTGAGTATACTCACTCCTTACCACCACATTTCAGGAAATGCCATGTTAGCTGGAAGTTCATGGATATGTGAAAGATCATGCTTCAAGAGTTGTCTTGCGTGCTACGTGGCTTGAGTTGTCAAAGATGCAAAGATGTATGTTTCATGTATTGAATGTAATTCATGTCAAAAGAAATGTAATTTAAGTTTTTCTAGATTATTGAAGTGTTTTATAAGTTAGTTTATGTATCTAGTTAGTATAGCTTAACTTTAATGCATGTTTGTATTGCTTAAAGAAAAGTTAGAATAGTCTGGGTTCTTGGAATTGTATATTTACTTGTGTTAATTGTTGAGAACCAAGGCTCGGATGGCCTTGAGGAAGTTTTGTGTGGTTGGACATGGTGCTGGTCCACTTATATGCTATTTCAGGTTTTACATTTTGCCTAGGAATAGGGGAGACTCCGTCCGTCTTTCCCTAAAATTTTGCCCGGGTTTGGAATTGGGTTGTGATTAGATTGGTTGATAGAACTCCCGGTCTCGAGAGGGATCGGGGTGTTACACAACTGGAATTCTAGTTTGAATCCCTTCATTGTTCATCAGTAGAACCTCTTTTGGTAACTCCGATTTCGGCATAACTTCGACGCAAACCCTAACATAGGCCAATCTGTCTGTCTGAACGGTGGGAGAATCATACCTAAGTGGGTTGCCTATCTGCTTAAAGAGGTACCCAAACTCGGCGCCCTCTCTAGGGCAACTTCTTCCTGCCTCCTCAAATGAGTTGTAGCGAGAGAGAGGTTTGAAGATGCTCAACTGATAAGCAGTAGAATGGGTTCTCATCATATTGCAGCAAGGACATTGGGCATATTAGCAGGCCTATTCTATTCCATCTTAGTGTCTATCCATCCCAATGAACAGCTACTTTAGCTTTTCCAATCTACGAACGAGAGTTATCTGGTGCTTTTGAAGTATAGTCCTAATGCTTGTGCTTTATTAGTTTGGCAGCTCCGCAACAGCGAACACCAGCTCAGGGACTTCTTGGTCAGCTTCAGTGTAGGAAATTCTTTCCTCTTAGCCATTCACTATAGTTCTTTCTTTTTAAAGGCTTAGTTCCTTGGTAGCCTGTTCTGGAGGGCGAGATTGATAGCTTGACTTGAGTTGATTAGTCACAACGACCTTGGGAAAAAGAGAGGCGGTGTTGAGTCCTTGTAGACTCTAAATTCGTCTAGCGCTTCAAACCATATTGGATTACTAGATAAAAAATGAGTGATTACCCATGAGGAAATGAAATGTGCATTGTCTAAATCCCTTTTCTAATAAGTTGAAAGAACGTTTTCACCATGTCCTTTACAAGCTTTTACACGAAGCAATGAATGAGTTGCTCGACGGCATTCATCTGCCTTTTTAGTAAAGCGAGTCTTTCAAGTAAGCCCGCCTAACATTAAAGTCAAGCCTTGAACATCATTGTTCAAGCTAAAGCCTACTTTTCTTTCAAGTCCACCCTCTCCCTATCAGTCGAGTTACTTCATACCTTGTTCTATCAAACAAACTTGTAAACATCATCAGAGAAAACTCCTTCTTTCGGGGTATAGGTCAGTCACTCTCAGTTGTTGTTTCGAAAGATTCTCGGACACAATTCAGTCCGCCTTTGTCAAATAAATAAAGTGGATGGAGAGCCTTCTTATCCTTTTAGGTCCGACCTCTCTCTTCCACTTTCCACCTCCCTAAGCTTTACTAGTAGGAGGGTCATCAACACCGCCAGAACCTCACATTTACGGCTTTCGCGACTAAGGTGGCCAGTGCATCTGATATATGATTCTGCTCTCGAGGTGAGTAATTAAATTAACCTCTTCAAATTACTCACCAAGCCCTCGAGTAGCTGTGGTATGGTCGTACTTTTTGAAATTCCTTTCTTCATGCTTTAGTCGGCTAAGTGTCCCTCGTCACCCGCGGGAAGGAATGGATTTTCTTTCTTCCCTCAGCGAGTAGAGTTCCTTTCATTTCTTATTATTCCTTTTGGTAAAGTAAGGTGAAATCGCCTATTGTAGTACGTCCGTGATAAGTTTTCAATTCGTTAGAAGCCTTCTAATAGTTTCTAGGCCATTTTCTTTCAATAGCAGAAAAACCTAAAGGCATGTGCTAAGCCCCTTGGCTTGAGACCCAGTGGAAGTTGATAGCCCCAGTATAGAATAGTTTGTGGCAGGTATCGAAATAGGAAATGGGAAATTCAAGTAGGGTTATTGTGAATCTATGTCTGCCTTTCACTCTCTTCTGGCCAGCTAGCACATTTACATAAGTTCCAAGGCAAGCAGGAAGTGAAATTGGCATACTTCTGTCGAACATAATTTCAATCAGTTGAAATCTTTAAAGTAGTAGGAAAAAAAGTGCTTATATGTCCTTCTATAGTCGTGAGTAGGATCCATAGGCGGTAGGTAATGGGTTGCAGGCCCTTTTTTCTTCTATGTGTGATCTCTACCTTGCAATATGGGGGTAATAAGCGGGATTGACCGGTCAAAGCCAAGTCCGTAGCCCTCCTTCTACGGTGCCAGTTAGACCAAGAATGAACTCACTACTCCAACAAGAGGTAAAGGTAAAGCAACCCCTGCAGCTCTCATTTTCATTTTAGTTTTCTGCCATTCATTGCCTGAACGCATTTACCCTGACCACCTTTCAATCAAGTAGGCTAGATGAAAAGAATTGACTACAACTAGAAATCCTTTTTTCTTACTTGTTTGGGATTGGGATGATACCGACATTAGAAAACATAGACTCGACTCTTGTTCGAACTACTGAAATGAAGCAAAGGCTGGGGTATTGTGACACAAACTGACCACTAACTTCTTCAACTCCTTAACTCGCTTGTTGCCTACGGCTCCTTCCCAAGAATCCTAGCCAACTAAGCTACTAAACTCAACAACTATAAGCTTTTGTTAGGTTAGGAAATGTAGGAAATACCAGCTCTTTAGTTACATTTTGAATGCTATCTTAGGCCTTTAGCTCCAAAGCAGCACCCGTTCACTCTTCCAAGTATTGTGCTTGTAAAGGATCCCACTACTTGAAGTAATACCAGAGCAATCCTTGGTAGTCCGCTCAATAGCTCTCTTGTATTGTTCGAAGCAACGAGTGATGACAGCTTCTTAGGTCAATTTGAAATCAATAGCAAGGGCAATGGATTCATGAGAATTATGGGACTACAACTTAGTTAGGACTAAGTATCTTACTCATAAGTAGAAATAGCCCTAGCATAGACATTTGAAGGGGAAAACACATTGAGCTTATTTCTCTCACATTGACTGGATTGCTTCCTTGACTCCGACTATCATTTAACTGTAAGGATAGGATTGATGTAATTGAGCTCGTATTTCTATAGGGTCTGAGGTATGAATTAGCTCTAAAATATAGAACCGGGGACATGAAAGCAAGAGAAATAAGGCAAGGCGGTGCAAAGATCAGCTTCGAGATAGCCAGGTCAATGATGGAACTCATCTAGTAACTAGTAAGAAGGGAAAAATTTTCTCATTGTTGACTCACAAGGGTTGGGCAAGCTCTTTCGAGGAGATCAACCGTCTGGGATATTCAGAAGAAAGAAGGAGAAAACTTCACTTTAATATCTATATGACAGAGGCTGAAGCCTTCCTACAACAAAGAAAGTCTTTGTCTAAGCCAGGGTAAGTGGTGGTCAGCTATCCCGACTACCATATGACTTGGTCGAAAAGGCAGATAGCCAAGCCAGACGTGATGAGAGATGAGCAAGGGCTTAGCCCGAGCACGGAAGACAAAGCAAATCTATCTTATTCTAAAGAAAAAGGGGGTAACTAGACCTATCTAATCTAACAACAAAGCTAGCGAACTACAGCTCAAAAGTGGCAAACATGGGCCAGGTAACGACGTCTGGGCTTATGGTTCATGGTCATTTCTCTTCTCAGCAAATGGTCTATCTTATAGAATAGAAAGAAAATACTTTCATCTCCTTATCAGTCGAATTACTTCGTACCTTTACTTGCGGGAATCGAGTACTTCTTAAGCGGGAAGTCAGGTTTAGTAGAAGGGTAGAATCCTATAGGATTATAATCTTTGTTAGCAGTAACGGGCGATGGTGAAGGTTTTTGCCCGTGGGTGATCTAATCATAGGAATGATAATAGGATAGAGTGGTCAATTAGTCTGGTGGCGACATTCAGAATAGCTTTTAATATGTTCTGGTCTTGATACTAAGTTTGGTGGGTTTACAACAGAGAACTGGCAAACAAAGCCTTTAGTACTGACCCCTAGTACGTATTCTTTCAAAGTCCTCATAGTTGAACTATTCAATCCGCAAGATGGTTTCCGGGCAGCGATTTGTACTGTGACGTCGCAGTACAAATCTAACATAAAGGGAGACCTAGTTGATAACTTAACCTTAAAGAGCTTTGCAGCACTCCTTTCTAAAGTAGGGGATGCTAAAGTTGTTGAGACCCTAGAGGAAAGGACTGCAATCAGTCCTAAAGGTAGATACAACTTTGTTCCTTTTTTTTCTTATAAGAGTTTTAGCGCACCGAATCTCAAGGCAATTGTACCTTAGCCCATGGACTGAGAGAGAGACAAGGTTTGAAGATGCTTGACCGATAGGGAGAAGAAAAGATGGCCAAAAGGGCAGAAGGTTTAGAAGCCCGAATAGGATAAGGCGCTTACTGATTGACTCCCTGACGGATGGATTGGAAAGGCATTATGCCTTAGACCAATAATCGAGACAGGGAAGGCCCTTACACCAAGAAAGGCATGGGAGTCTTTTAATTTGGGCATGTCATCTCAAATCGAGATTATGCACATCTCTCTTATATATAATATATATATGTAATTTTCTGTCCAACTTTTGATAGGTCGAAAGACAAGATCAATAATTTAGTTTAGTAAAAAAAGCATCTATTATACTCGAATTCCTTGGGATCTATGGAGATGTGCTATTGGTGACTCGATTCTTTCCCTTTATTTCCCTGTAACCAGAAAAGGCTGGACTCTCTTCCTTAGCAACTATGGATTCTCCGGGCAGCCATATTTTATTTTAATTACATAAGTACATTAGTTAGACGAGCAGTGGATTACATCACCCTGATTCGTACCAAGTTTTCTCTGTCGGACATGGAGAAAGCTCCAAGGATTGACCCGGGATTAGACTACTCTACGGAACCCCTTTGGACGACTGCTCTATTTTTGCCGGTATCTTTCGTTCTTCTGGCCAAGACTAATTCCGCTTAAGGCCATGATCGAGTCATAACTCGTGATGACGCTCTTTCAAGGACCGGCAAAACTCCCTAATGCTGATGATCAATCCTTGCTTCAGATGTGCATGAGAAGGAAGCTTCTCATAGATATTGACTCTTAGATAGATACCAGCATAGTATCTTAATTAACAGTTTCTAGAACTTGGTTGCACTCGTAAAGTGAGCGACAACTTAAGAGAGAAGCGAAAGAAGCCCACGGAGTGTGGATAATTCCTGACTAGCAAGTGGAGGATCATTCCAGTCTCTCATGGCGTAGCCGATGTTTCATGCTAGGAAGCTGAGCTAGGGCATTTTTTCTTTCTTAAAGGGAGTGAACACCTTCCTCTATGCTGACAGAAGCTGAGACTTTGGCAACAAAGAATGAAGCAGGCTAGGGACATGGTAATAGCAGTCTTTGTTCACTTATGCTTGCTGCTTAAGACTCTCTTTTCCCTCTCCGCCAACTGAATGAATGGCGGGATTGAATCTCTAAAGAGAAGGTCTTCTTCTACGCTTATACCATTTATGGGCTTCCATTTCACCTGCGAGGAACTGAGACTTCTAGTAATAATGAAAAACTCATGGCCTCTGGTTTTAGTCCTTGCATCAGATCGTACTTCCGTCGCTTAGTACTCGCTAGCATAGCACTCCGCTCCGAACCAAATGTCTATGTGATCCCTACCCTCATCCATCAATAGCTAAAGGGCGGTAGTCTTAGGCGAAGATGTTTTTAAAGAATCCCTTCCTGGGTTAAAGTTGTAGTAGCAGCCAAGTTTGCTTATATGGTGGTGACTTTGTTTTATAGCTTTGCAATCTCTTAGCCAGGCTAGTGAAAAAACATGTCTTAGCTTAGGAGACCCCTCAGACAAGGTCAATCCAGTTGAAGTTGATTCTTTTTGCCAGGCTAGTTGCCTTCTTTGGTAGGCCAGTTGAAGAAAAATGAGCTTCGATAAGAATTTTTTGTGCCAGGAGCAGTTGAACATGTGCCATCAAGTTACAAGTTATTTAGGATATTTTCTTTTCTCTTTGTTTATCTCCTTATTATATAATAGAAATGCTATATCCTTATAATTATGTTGTCCCCAAGGTATAACCCTCTAGCAAGATGTGGGCCTCTTTCCCGCTCCTTTTTTGAGATTGCTCTTTTGTTTTATAATAAGCAACTGCTAAGTGATTTGATGTCAGTGTAGCCGAGCCAATTGGAGTGGCTTTCAATAATGTCAGTCGAGTCAAGTTTTCTTACCTGGTGGGCTTAAACATGGGATTCTTCTCAACATAGCTGATTCAATCAAGTACTTTTTCCTTAACTATTTCTTGCCTTTTTTAGCTATTTTGAATGCTTCTCGCTGTTGAGAGGTCTAAGCCCTACCTATTTATGTGCGTGGGGCGGCTAACTATCATTATTTCCCATGTACTTTACTAGATAACTGGTGCTCACGCACCCTTTATTGACATTGCCTTTTAGACCTTGCTTGCTTTAGTCCTACTATCCCTGGCTCTTGAAATCTTAGACTATCTTAACTACAAATACAAAAGGTAATAAAGATTATATTCTTGACTTGTTATGATCTATTTAGTAAGTAACTTGTTAAATAATAATATGTAATATCACAAGAACCAGTCATTGGAATTTCATCCTTGAAACTTTATTTCTCGGTACAGCTCAAAGAGACAGAAGATTAGAGGAGGGCAGATGCGATGACACTCGAAGCACTGATACTCTAAACCCTGGGACTAGTACTTCAATTGGATGGGCTGGACCAAGAGAATAAGGAACTTCCATTGCAACTTTCATCAATTGAGTTTCAGTTGCTTTTTTTGTTGATCCAGGTGAGAAAGCTTACTAAGCCTGCCTCCACTTTTGTCTATCTCCCAAGGATTGCTCATTCATTTGAGAGCCTTTACACGAGTTCGTTGAAAAGTCATTTTCTATCCTCAAAAGACAGTTCCTCGTCTCTGTCGTTGTATGCTTAACACATGGTGTTTAGAGGGCCTTATATGGGGGGTTAGTTATAAGAATGTGTGTTAAGCGCATATAGCTATTTATTCGAACACGGGATACCAGCCTTGAAGAAGGGCCCGGGTTCTTTTTTTTAATAGAGTTTCAAAGGCTCCTGGTGGAAGAACAAGACCAATGAAATGGGGTGCCACTACGTGTGAGAATTTGTATAGATTAATCTCCAGACATTGGCTTATGAAAGCTATCCTGACACCTATCTTTAAGAGCATGCCCCAGGAACAGAGCAAAAAGAAGCTCTTTGTGACCACACTATAGAATCTTTCGTTTCTTATGGTCTTTTGATCGCTTCAAAGCCGTCCTCAGGGGGATAGGCTTCGCTTTTTCTTTTCCTTCGAGGAGATGCCCTTGGCAGTACCCCATGTTAGTAATGAACCTGTTCATAGATGAAATATGCTCCAAGCGATTTCCAGTATCGAAGGCTTCCTAACTGCTACTGAGATGCGTTTTGCAGGACATAAAGAATGAAAATTATAGGACTCGGTGAAGACCAATCCGATAGGGCTAGATCTATCTTATTCTTTATAGGAAAGTCCGCTCAGTGGTAGTATGAAAGCGGATAACCAAGGTAGGGTAAGAAGACTGGGGATTTGGCCCTCATAAATGATAGGTCGACCGCATGAATGAGTCGAGATGGAAAGCACAACACAATTCTTAAGCTTAGTAAAGAACCTTTTGTACGTGGCCCTATCAGGTTCGTTCATAGAAGGTGTAAGGCAGAAGGAAGAATACTCTATGGGCTTGGATATAGGTCCACGAGGGTTTTTATTTTTTGGGCATTTTCTGAAACTAGGAAAAAGATACAAGGAGGCCATAGCCCTAATGGAAGGCTTTCTCTATGCTGATTTTTGGCTTTTTTAAGCTAAGGCAAGCATGCGCAGTATTGAGCAATCCTAGCTACAGGGGTCGGGCCCCAAGCCTTTGAACTAGCACTACAAAAAAGCTGCGTAGATGGCGAGCCTTGTGTCCAAAGGCATAATAAGAAGTGACCCTAAGGGTTTTCTAGCCATATCGAGTTGAGCTTACCCATCCCTCCTTGTAAGAGGGAAGATTCCAATTACCATGTAAAAAAGCAATCACTGAATTAACTCTTCTGGCTTCTGCCATTGAAGCAATCCCGAGATCTTTCAAATTTTCTTTTGGCATAGTACACTGATGTAACCATTTAGCTCATCTTGATAGCCGGGGCTAACCCTCTTGGAGCATGTATCAGAAAGAATTCTAGAAAGTGATAGTGGGGAAATGTGCATTTTTGGCTATTCCAATCAATATGGAAGTGGGCTCAAATCAAAAGGATGATTTGACTACTATTGCTATTGATGTGTTAAAGGCATAAAGCTCTATTCCAAAAGAGATATTTTACTGCCATGACATAGGCTTTCTACCTAAAATCAAACGAAATTCAAGATTGAATGGAGAAGGAAATGAACCTAATTCATATACCTACTTGGTATGACTAGAGAGAACACCCAGAACCCCATAGCTCCCTAGGCTTACCGTTACTCTCACTACTTTAATTCTAACTGATGAGAACACATTTAAGGGGCATCGCTTTGGTAGAGCATAGCCTTTGGGGTATGTTTTTTCCTCTGGATCAATATGAGCACGATCAGGCCATAGAAGACTCGAATCAAAGCACACCTTCAGATTCGGCGTAGTTAAGTCGACAGCCTCAAATAGGGTCAGCTGATCAGAGATTGTTCGGAGACACTTCTTTCTACAGGGGAAAGATTTTTTGCCATGACTTCAGAATTTGCATCGCCAGTTAACATCATCAGTTTTAGCTTCAACTTCGGTAGTCGGCATTCCCCTCAAAGACTTAGACTATGTCAAAACAATTAGACCTTGGCAGAACAAAAATGCGAAGCATCCTAATAGGATGCATAGCTACAGGAGGAGTTAGGTTGGTTGACATAGGGCTAGATGATATAGCCAGTGTTCCGTGAGGGACCAAAAGGTATCAGATATATAACATCCAAAGGGTATGATTTAGTAACTATTTTGTGCGTTCTCAAGGGGAGATCGTGAATTTCATAAGAGAAGAAATAGAGCTTTAGAAGTAGCCAATCTTTTCTTTATGCCCCATGTCTTCCGTTGGTCAACAACCAACCACAACTCTCTAGAGTACGTACTAGAAGAAGCCTCTTTCTTTCTTTATCAAGAGATTTATTTAGTGTTCAGTGCATTAAAGTCTACCTGAGTCCTAAAATGGTATCAGTAGTGATAGAAGGACCAACTATCTTTTTGAAGCAAATAGTTCATGTGAGGCCCGACCCTGAATAACGTGTATTACCTCGATTTGCATGCCATAGACCAAGAATGATATGACTGACCTTGGATTGCGTGCCATGTCTTAGTTTTCATGCATACTTCGTCATACGTGCCTTAACCTAGAATTGTGTGCCCTAATCCTCGATATACGTGTGATACCTAGATAAACGTGCCATGACCTTAATTTACATGCAAGACCTCAATTTGCATGTCTCTTCATTTCGTGTGTATTAACCTTGAACTACGTGCCTTAAACTAGGTTTAAGAGGCATACCTTAATTTACGTGCATTGCATTGAATTACGTGTCGTGCATTGGTCTATGTGCATTGACCTAGGGTTGCGTGCGTTAGCATTAGAATCTGTGCATTAGACTTGAAGTACGTGCCTTAGTCTAGAAGTTCGTGTCTTACCTCGTAGTTCATGTTTACCTCGTGTTTCGTGCCCCGTATTGATTTCAGTGCGTGCCTCGTAGTGCGTACCCTAGACCTAGGAATCCGTGCCACCACGTTAATCAAGAAAGCATCCTACACAAAGCACTAAACTATAAAATAATCCTAATTCAAATCTCTACAAAATCCACTAACAATAAACAATTCAATCTACACAAACACCTAAACATTCTTGGTTCTTTATTCTCACCCAAAACCAATGCACCTCAAATTTCACCCTTATTATAATCCATAATATATTAAATAGAGTCTGAAATTTCAGCAATTTGCAAGCCCTTGGATGACCACTAAGTGCATTTAGTCTAGCATTGCATAATTTATTCATAATCCTAGACAAACTATGACAAAACACTTACACAATGCATAAAAAATTGCTCAATTCTCCTCAAATCTCCACCATTTTCGACCAGCCCTTGCATGCCCATACTAAACATTTTAAATTCCATCTTGAAGACACAAAAAATCAGATTTTTGGCTGCCCAAGGCCGAGCATGCTTCATCAAGTTGCAAGGCTTTGTTTTCTTTTCATTTCACTCATTTTCCTCAAACTTCTCTCTCTCCCTCTCACTCTCTTTCTCCATTTCGGTTCTTGGCTGAGTTTTCTACCTCCTTGGCTTGTCTTCTTCACATCTTGGTTGAGCAAAGTCGAGCAGCCATCAAGAAACCCAAGCAAACAAGCTAGAGTTCGAAATCGCTCATGCATGTGCATTGAAGCTTCATTTTCGGCCTAGGTGAGTGACTAAGCATCCATTTCTTTTCTTCAAGTTCTAACTACATGCATGCACTAAGAGATTGATCATTAAGCTAGGAAAAATAGAGAACACCTAGTGAGGCTCTCGGCTAAGCAAGGAAAAGGAGAAGATTTGAGCTTCACCAAAGGGTCTTGAGCATTTTGTGGTTGATTGCTAAGGTGAGGGTTAAAACTTTTTGAAAAACTCTTTAAAAACTCACATGGATGCTCATAAATGTGTGTATTTGCTTCTGTACTTGAGCTATATGGTCGTTCATAAGCTCAATCAACCATGCATGGCAAGATCTTGGCTTGAAAATGATGCTAGGTGAAGTCGAAATGGATGACAGCTCTCTGACCAGTCTGTTCGAGGTAAGTTTAGCTAAGCAAATGATGTTTAAAATGCTTGAAAATTGGTGGGTGACTAGTTTGGACAGTTTAGAACATTTTTTTCCCAGAAATAGGCCGAAGCTAATTTTGACTCTAAGGTCCTCAAAATGGCAAATCATTAAAATGTGACCAAATCTGGAAATCTGGAAAAATGAATCAGGTTTTGGCAGATGCACTGACCTTGTGGAACGAACCATATTTTACTTAGTAAATGATGTCCAAAATGCATGAAATTTGGTGTGCTGCTATATTTTTCAGTTCTGGACAATTTTGTCAGAAATGGACCAAAGCTAAAACTGACTCTAAGGACCTCAAAAACGTCAATTTCTGAAAAGTGTACAAATCTGGACAGTTTTGTGCTACCTCACTGTTTCGGCTATAACTAATGATTCTGAACTCCAATTGATGCAAGGTTTGTTTCTGATTTTAGTTAACTTCTTAAGATTTAATTTGACATCTGATTTACTGAATTTGGAGATTTTTTTATTATCCTATTGATTGTGAGAAAACAGCCTATTGCAGTAAAGGTTTTATTTAGCCATATGCTTGGAAAATTGTTGTAACCTCTCTTGTGACACTAATTGTGTGGAAATGTGGTGTTGGGATGTTATGTGGACTGTTATGAGCACTTGAGGATGTTGAATTAAATGATGCAAGACTTGATAATGATCTTGAGTGGACTTAGGGTTTTAATCACTTGATTAAGCATGAAATGGGAACCCTAATGACTAGATAGTCTTAATAGGTGTTGATCAATTGGATATTGTGTTGGAATCATATGCTTAGTGGGCTGCCCGTAAATGTTTCATAACTTCAAAAGTGATCTTGACCATTGCATGTTGACAAATAAGCTTTTCTTGCATCCGAACCCATGTTGATATCATTGCACGTTGAATAATCTTATCGCTTGATTGCGTGGACCTCTTAATGAGTTATATAGCCTGTTTTACATGTATTACATGGCTGCCCGTTTGATGATCATATGACTCTATAAGCCTTTCAAGTGAAATTACTTGTCTTATCGTGCCTTGTTTGACTACTTGACAACGTGCGATCTTATAACTGTTCGGAGGCAACCTACTTTGTTGTCCTCCTAATGTGATATGTTAAATGTTATAAATGTGCATTGCATACAAGGTTGCAACTTTTCGGGTGGCATGGTAGCGTTTCACGTCCGCCGGGCGGCATCGGGCTTGCCGGTGTTACCGTGACTACCATGATCCAATTCCCTCTCTCGCTTGGTATTCACCCTTGGAGAGTTGGGTCGTAGGATTTCAGGGTACATCCGAAGTACACCCACCTGGCGTGTTTTGTGGATGAATTAAAGTCGGCCGCAACTCTTGTTACTTGACTTGATCTGAGAGAAATAGCTCACCGTATCCTTTTACTACATGTATAAGTACTCTCGCTTGGTCCCTGGAGGACCTCGGGGAGGAAAGACTGGTATTCAAGTTCCTGTATCTTATATCATTGTTATTTTTATGCTTGCAAAAGGATTTTCATAATTGAACCGGAAAATGAGTTTCAAAACGTATTTCTCGTTCCCCCTCGCTGAGTTCATAAGGACTCACCCTCTTTTCATCACAAGTGAAGAAGATCCAGAACAGGTACCCGAGGACGGTGTGCCTAAAGATGAACCGCTGGAGTGAATGCCTATCATTACTTATATTGCTTGATTGTGACTACTTGTGGACTTTTGCTACTTGAATACTATTTCCCTTACGTTATTTGTTGTTGTGATGTAAAAGACCCCCGTTGTAATTTGGAGTCTAATTTTGGTTTGTACTTATATTAAGTAGACTGATACTAGACATACTATGATCATTTTTGCTTTTATTATCACTAGTATCTATCATAGGTTATGATGCTAAGTTAAGGAATAGGCAAATGAACTTATCCAATCTCAACAGGTACTCGCTAATAAGCTAAGATCAACAGGTATATTTCGAAACGAGGATAAATGGACAAACGAGACATAGTATCATGCTAGGTTATAAATCAAACGGGACGTCGAAATAATCAATAGGCAATTCAATTGATGATAAAATAGTAAACTCTAGTCGGGAATGAACTTGAATTGAAAGTTTTGAGGCTATTAGAAAATTTAGGTCAAAACAAAGAGCCCAATTATAGTTGTTATGCTGCCGGATTTCTGGAAAACTTTGGAGTTTAGACTAAAACGATAAGTGTTAATTCTTCATAAACGGTTAAGTATGTGACGGGTCCTAAACGTTTAGGTCACACCCTAGTCTAACCTTATAGGTCGGGTTGGGGCGTGACACCTTATAAGTAGAATGGTATCAGAGCTTAGTTTAGTTACTAGGCGTTAGTCGGGTTCAACTCTCGGACCATGGGTAGAAGCCCTAAGGTAATTATGATGTCTTGTTTATATGTGTTAATGTGTGCTAATGTGCTTTGAGAATTGAATACTATGTGCCTTTGTGGACTATATGTATTATGTGTCATGCACACCGACACGTTAGTGCCCTCAATTATGCATGCATGCTTTTATCCTCCTTCCTTGATACATGTGCATGTTATATAACCATGAATGACTGTTTATACACATAGATAGTTAGGATTAGAGGAAGTGAATTTGTGCAGGACGAACGAAAGGCTCGGTTAGAGATTTCTCGCATCTTCACAGTTGCTCAATGGATCATATATCTTATTGGATATGCATATATATAAAATGCATAGCACAGATATAATTGTTGAGGTAAAATTATCTCTTTATCTTTGGAATACACATACCTGTGATTAAGTTATCAATTTTATAGCTATAAAGTTCTTAATTCCGTCAAACCGTTCTTCTAATTGTGGTTTAAGAATAAATGTTAAGGACATACAACTTTCCTTAGATATAAGAATATACTATTAAAGATGTGGAGTAGTATATATATGTTCACATGCTTATAATGGAAGTTTGACTTAGGAGTTGCTTTTGAATCAAATTCTTATATCTTAAAATGGTATATTAGACTAATTATATGATTGAATCCTTACTTGATTGGAATTAAGCATCGTTGAACCTAATAATGTGTATATTAACGAGTTTCAAGTTCACTCAATGGTAAGATTATGACCTAGAAATTAAAAGATGAATTTGTGGAAGTTGACGATAGTTACTTTTAGGGGTTAGATTATTGAGACATGGATAGTGTATTTGAGTGACTTAGCAATGGATAACATCAAGACATGTAGGTAACTCTGGAGACTGAGTTTAACAAGGTTGATGATTCTTTAGTATGACAAGGTATAGGAATGTTGGAATCAAGGAATTCACGTAGCTAGAACTCGTGTTTGAAAAACTGCACCTAAAATGTCAGGTCGGATAGAAGTGTAAGGAATGGAATTGTGCATTAGATGACTAAATTGCTAAAGGTCCTAAGTTGGATATCAGTGATATTTAGAATCATGGTATTAATTTGGTGCCTCTCGGGTTTAGTTGTGATTATGCAAGTAAGTCATTCTATACACTCGTTGTTTAGATACCCTAGAGGATGTTAGAAAGAATATATCCTTAAGTAAGACCGATGGACCTATTATATAAACCATGGAAATGAGATTAAAGCATCTGGTTGCAAAGTGGAGTCGTTAGGATATGATTAGTAATCCTAAATAGCTAATAGTGAGTATGCATGATGATTCATGGTGAACCCTAGGACCTAAGGTCGATGAGTCTTGATGCTCTTAGCTAGTTGAACATGTAAACGAAGAGAGTAAGATAGAGATGAATCAGAGTCATGATGACCCAAGAGACTATTGTTAGACCACCGTATCTATGTGCACCGTTTCACTACTAGAAACTAGCAGTTGGAGACTTCGAATTGTGGTCGTCGAATAAGAGAGGGTGAATCTTGTAGTGATAGTTAAATAAGTGGTTGATTACTTTTGAAGTTCTATTAGGTTATGTTGAAGGATGCCTCCTGATCATAAATCTTATGTTGATACAACCCTAAAGTTATCTCGCGTAAGTATTTTATGAGCTAGATCATTTCGGTACCCATTTATAGCCCTAGGATTGTTGTTGTACGGTCGGTAACCTAGTAGAGCATTGATATCACCTACATGGCGATGAACCCAACTTGGTAACATTAATGTCGAAGATATATTGGCGGGCATTAAGTATTTGAAGGAATGACTAGGTCGTTAAATGAGTAGGACCATTGTCTTCTTAAGTATGACGTAACCTTGGATTGAGGTGAGTGGAATTTATATGAGGTTGAAACTAATCGCCTTAGGAGTTTTGGATAAGATTAAAAAAAAATTCTGAAGTCTCGTGACTTGAAGATAGAGATTCGAATAAGGAAATAAATTGTGGATCACAAGCTGATGAATTTTACTTGTAAGAGTTGAACTAGTGCTACATGATTAGTTACTCATGCAATTTCAATGGCGATTTGTTGGTGGTACTTAATATACCTTAGAGTTTGAATTTCATGAATCTCAACAGTCTTTCTCCTTGATTAAGGACGTGAAGGTTAACGAAGCTGGGAAAGGATGTTAGTGAATGAGAGCCTATGATCGGGAGACTAGTCATTAGAAGATTTGCTAATCTAATGTACCTGCGAGATAAGAAGGGCTATAATACCATCGATAGATGACGATTTGAGATGGATCAGTTTGTTTGGAGAGTTTTTCCTAAAAATAGAGTCGTATTGTGGAAACGACCCATAACACGTGTATGTCCTAGGTGTTAACAATTTTGAAGCTAGTTGATAGAAAATATGATATAGATATATCATCTTGAAATTAGCGTATGTCACCCTAGGATCATGGAATTATTGTGATATTCCTTTTGAGGTATGAATGCGAGATTGATACAACATGAGCCATGATTTTTGGAGTTACAGTTATATTGTTAGAATACCGATGTAGCTTTGATGACTATGTTTGGAGATTCTAACCTTAGTTAATAAACTCGACCTTAAGATCAATTGGAGAAAAGAGAGTTGTTCAAAGGAACGAACTGTAAATATAGGGGTCATACCGAATTAAATGATTGGAGAAACATAGGAAGTGAATTGGTGGTGGTAAGAGATTGCCAAACACGGGATGAACCAGAGTAGGAAGAATGACAAGGGTCAGAATCCGTCTAAATGACCTCAATAGGCAAGAATGAATTTCGGGACGAAATTCTTTTAAGGAGGGGAGGATGTGAGGCCCGACCCTGAATAACGTGTATTACCTCGATTTGCGTGCCATAGACCAAGAATGATATGACTGACCTTGGATTACGTGCCCTGTCTTAGTTTTCATGCATACTTCGTCATACGTGCCTTAACTTAGAATTGTGTGCCCTTATCCTCGATATACGTGCGATACCTAGATAAACGTGTCATGACCTTAATTTACGAGCGAGACCTCAATTTGTGTGTGTCTCTTTATTTTGTGTGCATTAACCTTGAACTACGTGACTTAACCTAGGTTTAAGAGGCATACCTTAATTTATGTGCATTGCATTGAATTACGTGTCGTGCATTAGTCTATGTGCATTGACCTAGGGTTGTGCGCGTTAGCATTAGAATCTGTGCATTAGACTTGAAGTACGTGCCTTAGTCTAGAAGTTCGTGTCTTACCTCGTAGTTCATGTTTACCTCGTGTTTTGTGCCCCGTATTGATTTCAGTGCGTGCCTCGTAGTACGTACCCTAGACCTAGGAATCCGTGCCACCACGTTAATCAAGAAAGTATCCTACACAAAGCACTAAACTATAAAATAATCCTAATTCAAATCTCTACAAAATCCACTAACAATAAACAATTCAATCTACACAAACACCTAAACATTCTTTATTCTTTATTCTTACCCAAAACCAATGCACCTCAAATTTCACCCTTATTATAATCCATAATATATTAAATAGAATCTGAAATTTCAGCAATTTGCAAGCCCTTGGCTGACCACTAAGTGCATTTAGTCTAGCATTGCATAATTTATTCATAATCCTAGACAAACTATGACAAAACACTTACACAATGCATAAAAAATTGCTCAATTCTCCTCAAACCTCCACCAATTTCAACCAGCCCTTGCATGCCCATGCTAAACATTTTCAATTCCATCTTGAAGACACAAAAAATCAGATTTTTGGCTGCCCAAGGCCGAGCATGCTTCATCAAGTTGCAAGGCTTTGTTTTCTTTTCATTTCACTCATTTTCCTCAAACTTCTCTCTCTCCCTCTCATTCTCTCTCTCCATTTCGGTTCTTGGCTGAGTTTTCTACCTCGTTGGCTTGTCTTCTTCACATCTTGGTTGAGCAAAGTCGAGTAGCCATCAAGAAACCCAAGCAAATAAGCTAGAGTTCGAAATCACTCATGCATGTGCATTGAAGCTTCATTTTCGGCCTAGGTGAGTTACTAAGCATCCATTTCTTTTCTTCAAGTTCTAACTACATGCATGCACTAAGATATTGATCATTAAGCTAGGAAAAATAGAGAAAAACTAGTGATGTTCTCGGCTAAGCAAGGAAAAGGAGAAGATTTGAGCTTCAACAAAGGGTCTTGAGCATTTTGTGGTTGATTGCTAAGGTGAGGGTTAAAACCTTTTGAAAACTCTTTAAAAACTCACATGCATGCTCATAAATGTGTGTATTTGCTTCTATACTTGAGCTATATAGTCGTTCATAAGCTCAATCAACCATGCATGGCAAGATCTTGGCTTGAAAATGATGGTAGGTGAAGTAGAAATGGATGACAGCTCTCTGACCAGTCTGTTCGAGGTAAGTTTAGCCAAGCAAATGATGTTAAAAATTCTTGAAAATTTGTGGGTAACTAGTTTGGACAGTTTTGAACATTTTTTCCCGAAATAGGCCGAAACTAATTTTGACTCTAAGGTCCTCAAAATGGAAAATCATTAAAATGTGACCAAATCTGGAAATCTGGAAAAATGAATCAGGTTTTGGCAGATGCACTGACCTTGTGGAACGAACCATATTTGACTTAGTAAATGATGTCCAAAACGCATGAAATTTGGAATTCTGCTAGAGTTTTCAGTTCTGGACAATTTTGTCAGAAATGGACCAAAGCTAAAACTGAATCTAAGGACCTCAAAAAGTCAATTTTTGAAAAGTGTACAAATCTGGACAGTTTTGTGCTACCTCACTGTTTCGGCTATAACTAATGATTCTGAACTCCAATTGATTCAAGTTTTGTTTCTGATTTTATTTAACTTCTTAAGCTTTAATTTGACATCTTATTTACTGAATTTGGAGATTGTTTGTTTATCCTATTGATTGTGAGAAAACAGCCTATTGCAGTAAAGGTTTTATTTAGCCATATGCTTGGAAAATTGTTGTAACCTCTCTTGTGACACTAATTGTGTGGAAATGTGGTGTTGGGATGTTATGTGGACTGTTATAAGCACTTGAGGATGTTTGAATTAAATGATGCAAGACTTGATAATGATCTTGAGTGGACTTAGGGTTTTAATCACTTGATTAAGCATGAAATGGGTACCCTAATGACTAGATAGTCTTAATAGGTGTTGATCAATTGGATATTGTGTTGGAATCATATGCTTAGTGGGCTGCCCGTAAATGTTTTATAACTTCAAAAGTGATCTTGACCATTGCATGTTTACAAATAAGCTTTTCTTTCATCCGAACCCATGTTGATATCCTTGGACGTTGAATAATCTTATCGCTTGATTGCGTGGACCTCTTAATGAGTTATATAGCCAGTTTTACATGTGTTACATGGCTGCCCGTTTGATGATCATATGACTCTATATGCCTTTCAAGTGAAATTACTTGTCTTATCGTGCCTTGTTTGACTACCTGACAACGTGCGATCTTATAACTGTTCGGAGGCAACCTACTTTGTTGTCCTCCTAATGTGATTTGTTAAATGTTATAAATGTGCATTGCATACAAGGTTGCAACCTTTCGTGTCGCATGGTAGCGTTTCACGTCCGCCGGGCGGCATCGGGCTTACCGGTGTTACCGTGACTACCATGATCCAATTCCCTCTCTCCCTTGGTATTCACCCTTGGAGAGTTGGGTCGTAGGATTTTGGGGTACATCCGGAGTACACCACCTGGCGTGTTTTGGGGATGAATTAAAGTCGGCCGCAACTCCTGTTACTTAACTTAATCTGAGAGCAATAGCTCACCGTATCCTTTTACTACGTGTATAAGTACTCTCGCTTGGTCCCTGCAGGACCTCGGGGAGGAAAGACTGGTATTCCTGTTC
Source organism: Ehretia macrophylla (assembly GCA_037974665.1). NCBI lineage: Eukaryota > Viridiplantae > Streptophyta > Magnoliopsida > Boraginales > Ehretiaceae > Ehretia > Ehretia macrophylla. Next base: position 79,434,039 of record CM075770.1, on the reverse strand, counting down.
CTGTATCTTATATCATTGTTATATTTATGCTTGCAAAAGGATTTTCATAATTGAACCGAAAAATGAGTTTCAAAACGTATTTCTCGTTCCCCCTCGCTGAGTTCATAAGGACTCACCTTCTTTTCATCACAGGTGAAGAAGATCCAGAACAAGTACCCGAGGACGGTGTGCCTAAAGATGAACCCCTGGAGTGAATGCTTGTCATTACTTATATTGCTTGAGTGTGACTACTTGTGAACTTTTGCTACTTGAAGACTATTTCCCTTACGTTATTTGTTGTTGTGATGTAAAAGACCCCCGTTGTAATTTGGGGTCTAATTTTGGTTTGTACTTATATTAAGTAGACTGATACTAGACATACTATGATCGTTTTTGCTTTTATTATCACTAGTATCTATCATAGGTTATTATGCTTAGTTAAGGAATAGGCAAATGAACTTATCCAATCTCTACAGGTACTCGCTAATAAGCTAAGATCAACAGGTATATTTCGAAACGAGGATAAATGGACAAACGAGACATAGTATCATGCTAGGCTATAAATGAAACGGGACGTCGAAATTATCAATAGGCAATTCAATTGATGATAAAATAGTAAACTCTAGTCGGGAATGAACTTGAATTGAAAGTTTTGAGGCTATTAGAAATTTAGGTCAAAACAAAGAGTCCAATTACAACCGTTATGCTGTCGGTTTTTTGGAAAACTTTGGAGTTTAGACTAAAACGATAAGTGTTAATTCTTCATAAACGGTTAAGTATGTGACATGTCCTGAACGTTTAGATCACACCCTAGTCTAACCTTATAGGCCGGGTTGGGGCGTGACAGTTCACAGTGTTTATTTTGTAGATACTGGAAAAGAAAGCAAATGAAAGTCCGACTAAAAAGAGTCGTTTTTCCCTTGTTCGGTAGTTCTGTAGCAGTTTTTTCCAGGCGATTTCTAGGATCAGAAGGAACCGCTATATTGGCCATGCCAAAATTCATACTTCCATTTTTCATAGTTTTTCTCACTTTCATTCTACTTTGGAAAAGAAAAAGGAGTCGATTTCTCTTATTCAGCATTTATATCCTCCTTTTCTTTTTCTCTACCCTCTTTCGCTTCTTCATTTTTGAAAAGATTTTGGCATTTTTAGGAGTGACAACTTTGATTTGGAATGTCACTTCTGGATTGAATGAAAGTGGGAATGAAGGCTCAGAAGTGAGCGTAAATCAGTCCCCGCCGATTCTCGAATTACACCCCTCTATTGGATTACCACACCTGGGAAGAAGAGCTCAATGATCACTTGGGTATTCATTGGGCCTGTCTCTCTTACAATCCAGGAGTACGGGACTCATTTGTGCAGACCCAAGCCCAGATCGAAAAGCATGTCGAGGTGGCTCTGGTGGCCGCCGAGTATTCTCGTGATATTGTCTTCACCCGAAGATAGCAGATTCGAGGCTTTCTCTTTTACCCGCAGGGTAAGGCGCTTTCAAAATCTACTTATCTCTCTTATTTGAGCGAGATAAGAGAAAACGGGACAAGGCAGAGCCTTCCATTCCACCGGATTCTGAGAGCCCTCCAAAGCTATGATCTCTTCCTAGATTAGACTATGAGACTTTCCTTGGTGTGGGAGAAGCTGCTGGTTTTGGATTCATTTTTTTTGGTATGCCGCTCCGCTAATAAGGTGGAGTCTTTCTTTCTCCCATGCTTTCCATTGGTCAACAACCAATAATATTCTCTATACTTATTCACTAATCGTACAGGAAGGACTCTCTTTTTGTTTGGAGAGAATAATCTTTTCTCAATCAATCATGCCTCACTGGATAAATTCACTTATTTCACACAATTATTCTGGTGCGGGGTATATGAAGAAAGGAATCAGTGGATTGAGGAATGAAAGCTCGAAGACAAAGAGAACCGGGCTTTTCCAAAGAATTACTGCAGCTTTCCCACGCCCTTTGATTATCATATACAAAAAAGTCTCTTCCACTTTCCTACTAAATCTCTCTCTATTCTGGCACATAAATGAAGGGATCAAAGAGATTATGGCAAATCATATTCACCAAGAAATGACCCGAAATTGGATCTTGGTCTATTTGAGATTATTCCTTTTAATCGTAATCAAAGATGTTTTCTTGTCTCTCGTTTCTTGTTTGAACAAATTGAAGAACCTAATGGATCGAACTTTAACTCTGGGTGACTTGGTTTCATTGGAAAAACCAAGGCAAATATCATATTGACTTTCTCTTGCGCTACTTCAAAAGATAGATAGAAAAGGTTAAAGATAAATCCTTTCACACATGCGACTTTAGGATTCAAAAAAAGGCTTCAAGCTCAGCAGGGTGGTAGCTATATGTTGAGTGCTCTTGGCTTTGTGTGCTTTCCCACTAGTCTTTTTTATGGATCAATATATGTACTCGCCGTGTCAATATCTATCTGACTTGTTGCACAGGTACTCATACTGCAGGCATTATTTGGTAATGGAAAATGTGTCTGACTTAGCTTAGGTAACACAAGTCAACATAAATCAATACAACCCAAAGCAATTCAGATTTAGCTTTAATCAGATACGGTAGAGGCGTCCAGTTCTTTATGGTTTAGGAAGGTGTCTCTCAGGGAAAAACAAGCCCACTTATTAGAATAAGAAGGGCTTGTCGCTTTCGAGTTGTATTCGGGGAAGACGACTCTTGTTGTTCTTTCCTAGAGTACGTCCGAAGGGAGCCGACAAAGCACATTAGTTAATTGAGCCTTGCTTGAAATTGCTGTTCTAGCCAATCAACTTGTAAAAGAAAGAATCATAGTCTGTTAGTTATATACTTATTCATTCGAGACTGATTTTATTTAATATGCCATAGTGCGCCTCCCTTCTTTCTCAAAGTCAACTTTCTCGCTTGTTTAGTAAAGCTTTACTGAGTTTACTAGGTGAAGGCGCGAAGGAAGCCGCTTTACCTTGTTTATCCCCTCAAGTTCTTTAATTCGAATGAGGTGATTTCAATGGTTTCAGATTCTCGGTTGAGAAGTTGAGAGGAAACCGAATTACAGCAAGCATGAGGCATTTTTTTGAATTTGTAGGGATAAATTCGTTGGTGGATTTACCTCTAAATGGGGCAACGTTCACTTGCACAAACAACTAGGAATGCCCTGCTCTTTCTAAATTGGACAGGTTCTAACTCTCGGCTTTAAAAGGAATAAGAGGAGGGTTTTTTTCTATAAAAAGTAGGTTCTTGGTAGTTCTTCCTTTTCATTTCAAGAGAAAGCAAGCCACGTCTTTTGGTTGAAGGTTAAAGCCTTGAAAGAGGAAGTGGAATAAGGAGCAGTTTGAGAGGGTGGACTTGAAAAAAATGGAAGCTTTGGAGAAAATTGTATACCTAGACCGCACAGAAGAATCAAGACCTTTATCATCAGTAGAAATAGCTCTGAGAGTATCAGCCAAAGAAGAATGAAGGAGGCTAACCAGGTTGGAAAAGAATAGTTGGCGGCAAAAGTAAAGAATTACGTGGTTAAGGAAAGGGGATAAGAACAAAAAGTTCTTCCATCGAGTAGCGAACACGATAAATCTTATAAACACCATATCTAGACTAGTGGTAGAAGGGGGCATTCTGGAGGAGGAGGAAGCGATTTGATTAAAGGTTGAAAAGTTCTACAAAGAGCTTTACGTAGAACTGCATTTGTTTCGACCGATGCGTCACGGGGTCTCGTATCCTTACGGAGATGTGTGATGGTTGGAAAGGCCTTTTGAGGAATATAAGGTTTTTAAGCCTCTGGGGGAGATGTGTGGAGACAAGGCCCAAAGTCCGGACGGATTCACCATTGCCTTTTATAAAAAATGGTGGGGGGAGTGGTCAAGGATGACTTCATGAAGGTGTTTTTTGAGTTCCAGAAAGATGCCTCACTAGAGCCAACTCCATTCATCTCCCTATCGATCGAGCATCTTCAAACCTCTCCCTATCGGTCAAGCATCTTCAAACCTCTCCCGTTGGTCGAGCGTCTTCAAACCAAAGCCACTTTCATTGCCTTGATCCCATATATAGGCGAAGATGTTGACATTTGAGATTTCTACCCGAGTTGCTTGGTAGCTTATTCAAAATAATAGAAAAAGTGCTAGCATATAGAATGAAGAAGGTGATGAGTTTGATCATATCTCTCCATCAAAGCACCTTTGTTCAAAGAAGGCAAATCCTGGAATAAAAACCTAAAGCGAATGAGTGCATTGACTCAATAATTAGAAGTAGAGAACCGGGAGTTCTATGCAAAATTGACATAGAAAATGTGTGACACCCGAGAACTTCACCGTACATTTATTTACTGTTGTATCTACTATTTGTGCATTTTCACTATACATTGCTTGTTGCTTATGTGGTTGCTATTCATCACGCTTTTTAACCACTTAATTAATTCGAATTAGCATTTTTCTTAAATCATATTAATTGTTTTAGGAATGAGAAAAATGTGCATTTCAGCTAAAAGCGATAGGAGCATCCATTTAGAAAATAATTTGTTGAAACTAATGAATAGTATTACGTAACAAAACTATGTGTTTTGATTAGCTATCATTTAAATTGCACTTAGGACTCACTTTAAGCCAGCTTAATTTATATTTTGACCAACATACTCACACTAAAATAAAACATATAGACTTATATATGCTCAACACCTCACACTAAGCTCATAAGTTAGCAAAACACAAAAAAAAAAAAAAAAAAGTGGAAAAGCTGAAAATACTGTAGCAAATCCGAAAACAGCATAGGAGGAGAAAAAGACATTTTTGTTCAAAAAATCCTCATTCCAAGCCTAGTCAAGCTAGGTTCAAGTGGTTGAGGGTGTTTACTAGCCTCCTAGGAGCTCCTACGCGCAATAGGTGAGGGATTTCATACCTATTTTTGCATTTCAAAAATGTGACAACTTTCTTGAATTTCTTGTTTTGCTCTTAAATGCTAATGCAATGCTCAAATATGCTTATGTATGTTATATATAAGTAGTAGAGACCTAATTTATGCTATTGTTTCGTAGTTTAATCGGTTGAAATTGCTCGTTGAATATTTGGCATAAATAGTGACGGGAATGTTAGGGTTTTTTGAAATTGTACTTTATAGCTTGAATCAATGATCCTAATAGGTACTTTAGATGTTAATGAAAGTAGTGTAAAGGCCCCATAACATTTAATTGCTCATAACCTAGCAAAAGAATGAAATAGCCGACTTTAGAAAGGGGTTTCGGGGTTATCAAGAATCTGGGTTGAATTAGCCTCCACATTTAGTAATCCTAGGCTATTTAGGACCTAACTAAGCTATGCTAGCTCCCATTTGAGTCCCGGTTGAGGTACGTGTAGTACAAAGTCAAAAGAGAGAATTTGGGGCTTTCGGGCTAGATGTGGGTAATTGCATGACTTTGAGGTCCTAAGTGGTGTCTTTAAGTGTCATTAGGAAGGTAGTATAGCTTGGTTGCGTACCTTGAACTTCGTATTACGTTTGGAAGCTAATTAGCCTTGAATTGCAAAGGGGATGTTTTGACCAAGTGTGGAATTTGCTCGGTTTGAGTGTTGGCATTGTCTTGAGAGGTCATGGAAGCACTTTTGGTATGGCTATGGCATTAGTTGGGTGATTGGTTAACTTTGTTGTAGTATAAATCAACTAAGGGGACGAATGGAGTTTTGTGATTGTTATAGTTCAAACGGGTTTTCTTTGCATTTAAATGGATCATAATATGGATAAGTTTTCGTGGTGAAAATGGATTTCTATTATCATAGTTCGTTGGGATGTGATAGCTTGAGAACGTTAGAGAAAATAATAGTATTCTATTGAGTTTTTCTGAATTTTGCTCAATTGATGGTTTTAGTGTTTCTATTAGGCGCCATTAATGCTAGAGGCTTAAATGTTTGCTTAAACCCATTAAAAGATGGCTAGAAGTTGGTTAAAATCACTAGAACATAAAGAGGGACATTTAGGACAATTGGTTTGTTCTAGTGTTTTAGGTGTTTGTAGAACTTCCTTGTGGTTTGTTAGTGACCGTTGAATGCTTGGAATGCTCATAGTGTCCTCCTGTTGCTTAGAAGATAGATTTTTAGTTGGGTTTGCAAAAGGGGCTTTCGGAATAAAGTTGGGTTATTTGCTAAGTTTTGATTGAACTTGATGGGTTAGGTGGTTATGGGTAATTATCTAAGATATGACATTATCCAGAGAATGTTTCATGAACTAAATTGCATAATTGTATTTCTTGAATTGAAGATTCTAAGTGAATTCTTGTTTATAGTAATTGTATTGCCATAGTTCTAAGTGTTTTCCTTGAGTTTTATATTGAGTTAATTGTAAAGAGAATAAGTATGGATTAATGGCTTTATAAATTGATAGTACTATTATGGAATTAAATGTAGTTATCTATGCTTAAAATGCTCTTTAAAATAATTGTACAACATGCTTATATCATGATTTTATTGTTGTTAGTTATATTGTTGGTATATTAGATTACTTGAATGATTACTTGGTTCTATGTTAATTAAGTAAACTATGAGTTAGATTGTGATAACCCGAACCTGGCATGCATTTAATGGCATTTAATTAAGTGACATCTTAAATGTTAACATTGAATTATGTGTTTATTTTTAGTTAAACATTCATTTGTGGCTTTATTTTCATATTTATGTCAATTGGTTTTATTTTTCTTGCACTTAAATGCTCGGATTTCAGCTAAATGAAAGGTAACTCCGAGCCGGAGTAAATTTTAAACTATGATGCTTTTCAAAAATGATATATTTCTTAAATTCTTTGAGATTTAATTGTTATTTTTTTATTGTCGCAAAGTGGATAGCATTTTGAGAGCGATAGTTAGGAAATGAATTCTAGTCCTCAACAAATAGTGAAAACTAGCATTTAGTGTTTTAATTTTAGTGTTTTAAGTTGTATTTAACTAGAATTGGATTTATGTTAGTTGTTTTAGCTTTAAAATGCATGAAATAAGCTAGATTGACCAACTTAAGTGAGCCTTGACCAAGCCTTAACCATTTGACCTTGTTGCCATCTTTTAAAATAGCTTAAAATAGCACAAAAAAATAAAAAAGAAGCTGAAAATAGAAACAAGCAGGGCCGAAAATGGAGGGAGAAAAAAAAAGAAATTTCAACTTCAAATCTTCGATTCTTCGCGTGAGCTTGCACGGGGTGGTTTCCGAGGCATCCTACAAGGTTTTCCTAGCGTCTAGGAGCGTCTAAGGTGAGGGTTTCATGCTTATTTGCGCATTTGAATATTTTGTGTATTAACTTTGATTTTTGGGTTTTATCTGTATATTGTTATTTTAATCATTTTGAGGCTTAAAGAATGTTCCCTAGCAATTGTAGAACATGTATTTATAGCTTTTTAACATTTTCTGTGGTTAAATCTTGAGATTGTAATATAAGATTGATAGCTAAATAGTAATATGTGAATAGTAAACCCTTGAAACGATGAAGTTGCGTTGTTATGCTTTCTGTTGATGTGAAAATGTGCTAGGTATGCTAGAACGCCTAAATGCATGGTTTGTTTAGGTTGCGTAATGGAAAAAATGAGAATTATACATTGGTGAAAGTCGGGGTCGTCTAGGTCGAGGTTAGCATTTTCTCATTTTGCGTGATGGCATTGACTCGTGAGGCCATAGAAGCACTTTTGGTGTGATTATGGCGTTGGTTGAGTGTTTGGTTAGTATAGTTGTAGTTCAAATGAGCAAAGAGGGAAATCGGGGCTTTGCGTGAATTGTAGTGTTAAATAGGGTTTCAGGGTCTTTAGACGTGCCTTATGGTGACCTAGGAGGATTGGTGAAGTCGGTTTCCAAATCTCGTGGCTCGTTTGAAAGTAGTAGCGTTTGGTAAGTTGGGGTCATTTTGTGTTTTGTTGGTTTTCGTAGAGTTTTGCTTATAGAGTGCTTGTTAATGCTTGTTAATACTTATTGCGCTTGTTAGAGTTGATTGTTGATTGAAATGTTTATCAATTATTGATAATGCTTGATATCTTGTTTATCGCCTCTAATCTGTATTGTTGTGTTATCGCTCGTTTATCGCCTTGTATCGAGTCTTGCAATGCATAGTGTCAGGGCGTGAGTGATGGGCCTCTCCGGGTAGCCTCGGGTTGCCGGTGTTAGTTGCTCTAGCTCCGTGTCCTATTCCCTTTTCTCGCTTGGGTTGCCTCCCAGGGAGATTTGGGTCGTAGAATTGATGGTTACTCCCGGGGTATTCCAAACTGAAGTTATAAGGTGGTTGCGCGCTTATTGTCATCGTTGTCAACATCAAGCTCGAGATTGATGTATCGCTCATGAAATGGTATATTGCTCGTATGAGTGAACCATAGCCTTCAGAGTGTGGTATAGCTTTGAATGGTTGTGTTAATGCTTTCAGTAATTGCTTATTGTATTGATTGTTTGTCTTGATTGCTCACTTATCGGATATATTGCTTAACTGTCTTATTTGTATTGCACGAATTTCTTTCTCTCCAATTCGATATCTGTCTCGCCCTCATTGAGTATACGTGTTGTGTATACTCACTCCTCACCACCACATTTCAGGAAATGTCATGTTAGTTGAAAAGTTCATGATTTCGTGAAAGTTCGTGCTTGAAGAGTTGTCTTGCGTGCTATGTGGCTTGAGTTGTCAAAGATGCAAATATGTATGTTCATATGTTGTATGTATTTATTGCTAAAAGAAATGTAATTTAAATCTAGCTAAGTAGTTGAGGTAAATTGATAAGCTAGTTTATGTAATCAGTTAGCATAGCTTAACTTCAATGCATGTTTGTAATGTCCAAGGGGAAAGAGTTAGAATGGCATGATAGTTTATTTTATGCAGTAGCTTAGTATGGTTTAGTTGTCTAGTTTGAATGTACTTGTCAAAAATGAAAATAGATAGGTTAGCTTTTAAATTGAAAATGTATGTATACTTGCTGAGTTTAATTGTTGAGAACCGAGGCTCGGATGGCCTTGAGGAAGTTTTGTATGGTTGGACACGGTGTTGGTCCATTTATATGCTATTACAGGTTTTACATTTTGCCTAGAAACAGGGGAAACTCTGTCCGTCTTTTCCTAAAAAATTTGCCAGGTTTGGAATTGGGTTGTGATTAGATTGATTGATAGAACTCCCGGTCTCGAAAGGGAGCGGGGTGTTACATAGATAACCTAGTTGGATAATTAATGAATGTTGTAGTTAAAGAGTAATTGAAACAATGTTTAACTTTATGTTCAAGGTAATTGAGTGTGATTTGAAGCCAATCTTGCATTGTGGAGCTTGACAGAGGTGGGGGAGACTTCATCCTTATGTGCATAAAAGTTTATTTACTTGTACTTAGATTATGTGCACTTATTGTCTATATATTGTGTGTGAGGGCAACATACTTTGTTGTCCCTCAATCATGCGTTTATTGATTTTTTCTATTGTTATCATTTTAGTGCATTGCATCATGGTTGCGCAATCATTTGGGCATGGTAATATCGTGGAAATCGGGCGGCATCGGGCTTGCTGGTCTACCTCGGCTACCATGGTTGCCCAGTCCCTCTCTCGCTTGGGATGCCGCCCAAGGAGAGTTGGGTCGTAAGATTTTGGGGTACATCCGGAGTACACCCATTTTGGAGTTATAAGGGGATGCCGGCTTATCGATATCAGTGTCATTATTACATCGAGATTTCCGTTCGTGGCTCGTGGTTCATGATTGAAGAACAAAGTGTATCGTATCCTTTTTAATGCTTGGTAACTTGTTGTTTCAATTGTTCTTTGGTTGTAAAATGATTTATTTGTGCTAACTGTTGCATTGCACGTCCCCGGTAGAGCTTATCCCTCACTGGGAATTGTGATTGCTCATACCTCGCTAACATATTTCAGGAGGTACAATTGGAGGAGGAGTTGCCTTAGTTGCTGTGTTATACTTGCATGAGGTGGATTTATGGTTCTTGCTGTTATGTGGAGATCTTGTTTGCTCTACCTTATGATCCATTTTGTAGCCTAAGTGCTTATGCACATGTTTGAGTGATTTTAAGTTGAATGCCAGTTGTTGTAGTAGGAGATATGAACTATGGCATGTAATAACTTATATTTATGCTCTTAGCTTCTTTGCATGCTTGGGAGTGAATGACGGATTGTTTTCAATTTCTAAGAATGCTTAAAGGCTATCATGGAGTGGCATGATAAGCGGTTTTGTAAAGAAGTTAAGTTATGAATGCATGCTTGTGTGTATTTAAACTATTTGGATGTCTTAAGGCTCGGATGGCCTTAAAGTTGAGATCTTTATTTTGGAAATGGCTTTATTGTTATTCTATAGCTTATTGAATGCTTACAGGTTTTCAAAATATCCACGTTATAGGGGAGATTCTGTCTGTTTTTTCCTAAAATTTTGAGACTGGGTTAGAACTGGGTTAAGAATAGCTTGGTTATTAGAGCCTCTAGTCTCGTGAGGGATCGGGGCGTTACAGGTGGTATTAGAGCTTAGTTAGCTCTCAGCCGGGACAGGGTCCTCGGCCTGTCGGGTAATAAACCCTGCGTGTGTGCTTGTTAAGTGTATTTTGAAAGTGTGTGCCTGTATGTGTGATTGTGTGTCTTGAATTGAATGTGTGCACCTATGTGATATGTGCTAAATGTGTACTCGTGAAGTGAAGTTGCATCGAATTGATCTCGTGAATCGTTATCTGCTTGAATTGTTGATTGTAATGTATGTACTTGAGCATTTTGAATTAAGTTTTGTTTGGAATTAAATTGGTTATGTTATGATTCACACATGAATGACTTTGTTGCTTACATTATTTTATATGTTCTTTTTTAATCATGCTTGCATAATAGTTTAAAGAATGTTTATGTATATGCAATAGTTTGGCATTCATACCTAGCCCGTCGAATGGTAAGAAAGACTTCTTCCCCCCCCCCCCCCTCTGAACGGAGGTGATTAGTGGCTAGCCTTTCAAGTTATATGGATTAGTAGGAATGTGAAGCGGTTGATCAGCCTTTTTATTTGGGAGTTGGTGTTGTGGGCAGAACTCAGTTATTGGGATTTCTTCCAAAGCATGTTTCTATGCTCAATAGTCAGAAATGAATGGCTTCCCTTGGGATTTTTATATGACTGTTCTCTAAGGCATTCTCTTGGTATTTTCTTATTTAGCATTCTTCTAGTATTTTCTTATTGGCATTTCTCTAAAGACTTGGTATTTGGAATTCTATTCTGCCATATTATACGGTGTTATCTATAGTATTTATGCTCCAATCTTTTATTGGTATTTTCTAGCCACTTTTAGTTGGGATTATATTATTCTACTGTGTTCGTGCCAGCGTGATTCTTATTTGGATTTCTATGTAGCATTTCTATTGGAGCCTGTATTTGGCCTTATTACTTGGGGATTCGCTGGCAGTACTACTGGGATTTCTTAATGGGTTCTTACAAGAATTCGTATATGGTATTCTTGCTTAGCAACTGATGAATAGTAATTGAAGTTGGTTTTCAGTTGATGCGGATTTCTCTTGGAAGAAGAATTGCGTGGACGTAATTTGTTTAAGGGGGAGAGGATGTGACGCCCAAGAACTTCATCGTACATTTATTTATTGTTGTATCTACTATTTGTGCATTTTCACTATACATTGCTTGTTACTTATGTGGTTACTATTTATCACGCTTTTTAACCACGTAATTCATTCGAATTAGCATTTTTCTTAAATCATATTAATTGTTTTAGGAATGAGAAAAATGTCAATTTGAGCTAAAAGCGATAGGAACATCCATTTAGAAAATGATTTGTTGAAACTAATGAATAGTGTTACGTAACAAAACTATGTGTTTTGATTAGCTATCATTTAAATTGCACTTATGACTCACTTTAAACTAGCTTAATTCATATTTTGACCAACATACTCACACTAAAATAAAACATATAGACTTATATATGCTCAACACCTCACACTAAGCTCATAAGTTAGCAAAACAAAAAAAAAAACAAAAAAAAAAGTGGAAAAGCTGAAAATACTGTAGCAAATCCGAAAATAGCATAGGAGGAGAAATAGAGATTTTGGCTCAACAAATCCTCATTCTAAGCCACGCCAAGCTAGGTTCAAGTGGTTTAGGGTGTTTACTAGCCTCCTAGGAGCTCCTACGCACAATAGGTGAGGGATTTCATACCTATTTTTGCATTTCAAAAATGTGGCAACTTTCTTGAATTTCTTATTTTGCTCTTAAATGCTAATGCAATGCTCAAATATGCTTATGTATGTTATATATAAGTAGTAGATACCTAATTTATGCTATTGTTTCGTAGTTTATCGGTTGAAATTGCTCGTTGAATTTTTGACATGAATAGTGATGGGAATGTTAGGGTTTTGTGAAATTGGACCTAATAGCTTGAATCAATGATCCTAATAGGTGCTTTAGATGTTAATGAAAGTAGTGTAAAGACCCCATAATATTTAATTGCTCATAACCTAGCAAAAGAATGAAATAGCCGACTTTTAGAAAGGGGTTTCAGAGTTATCGCGAATTCGGGTTGAATTGGCCTCTACATTTAGTAATCCTAGGCTATTTAGGACCTAACTAAGCATTGCTAGCTCTCATTTGAGTCCCGGTTGAGGTACGTGTAGTACAAAGTCAAAAGAGGGAATTTGGGGCTTTCAGGCTAAATGCGGGTAATTGCGTGACTTTGAGGTCCTAAGTGGTGTCACTAAGTGTCATTAGGAAGGTAGTATAGCTTGGTTGCGTACCTTGAACTTCGTATTACGTTTGGAAGCTAATTAGCCTTGAATTGCAAAGGGGATGTTTTGACCAAGTGTGGAATTTGCTCGGTTTGAGTTTTGGCATTGTCTTGGGAGGTCATAGAAGCACTTTTGGTATGGTTATGGCATTAGTTGGATGATTAATTAACTTAGTTGCAGTATAAATCAACTAAGGGGACGAATGGAGTTTTGTGATTGTTATAGTTTAAACGGGTTTTCTTTGTATTTAAATGGATCATAATATAGATAGGTTTGCATGGTGAAAACGGATTTCTATTATCATAGCTTGTTGGGATGTGATAGCTTGAGAAAGTTTGCGAAAATAATAGTATTCTATTGAGTTTTTGTGACTTTTGCTCAATTTATGGTTTTAGTGTTTCTGTTAGGTGCCATTAATGCTAGATGGCTTAAATGTTTGCTTAAACCCATTAAAAGATGGCTAGAAGTTGGTTAGAATGACTAGAACATAAAGAGGGACATTGAGGGCAATTGGTTTATTCTAGTGTTTTAGGTGTTTATAGAACTTCATTGTGGTTGGTAGTGACCGTTGAATGCTTGGAATGCTCGTAGTGTTATCCTGTTGCTTAGAAGATAGATTTGTAGTTGGGTTTGCGAAAGGGGCTTTCGGAATAAAGTTGGGTTATTTGTTAAGTTTTGATTGGACTTGATGAGTTAGGTGGTTATGGGTAATTATCTAAGATATGAAGTTATCCAGAGAATGTTTCATGAACTAAATTGCATAATTGTTTTTCTTGAATTGAAGATTCTAAGTGAATTCTTGTTTATAGTAATTGTATTGCCATAGTTCTAAGTGCTTTCCTTGAGTTTTATATTGAGTTAATTGTAAAGAGAATAAGTATGGATTAATGGCTTTATAAATTCATAGTACTATAATGGAATTAAATATGGTTATCTATGCTTAAAATGCTCATTAAAATGATTGTAGAACATGATTATATCATGATTTTATTATTGTTAGTTATATTGTTGGTATATTAGATTACTTGGTGGTATGTTAATTAAGTAAACTACGAGGTAGCTAACATAGTTGTATAATTAATGAATGTTGTAGTTAAAGAGTAATTGAAACAATGTTTAACTTTATGTTCAAGGTGATTGAGATTGATTTGAAGCCAATCTTGCATTGTGGAGCTTGATAGAGGTGAGGGAGACTTCATCCTTATATGCATAATAGTTTATTTACTTGTACTTAGATTATGTGCACTTATTGTCTATATATTGTGTGTGAGGGCAACCTACTTTGTTGTCCATCAATCATGCATTTATTGATTTATTCTATTGTTATCATTTTGAGTGCATTGCATCGTGGTTGCGCAACCATTTGGGCATAGTAGTGTCGTGGAAACCAGGCGGCATCGGGCTTGCTGGTCTACCTCGGCTACCAAGGTTGCCCAGTCCCTCTCTCGCTTGGGTTGCCACCCAGGGAGAGTTGGGTCGTAGGATTTCAAGGTACATCTGGAGTACACCCATTTTAGAGTTATAAGGGGATGCCGACTTATCGATATCAGTGTCATTATTACATCGAGATTTTAGTTCGTGGCTCGTGGTTCTTGATTGAAGAAAAAAGTGTATCGTATCCTTTTTAATGCTTGGTAACTTGTTGTTTCAATTGTTATTTGGTTGTAAAATGCTTTATTTGTGCTAACTGTTGCATTGCACATCCCCGGTAGAGCTTATCCCTCACTAGGCAATTATGATTGGTCATACCTCACTAACATATTTCAAGAGGTGCAATTGGAGGAGGAGTTGCCTTAGTTGCTGTGTTATACTTGCATGAGGTGGATTTATGGTTCTTGCTGTTATGTGGAGATCTTGTTTGCTCTACCTTATGATCTATTTTGTAGCCTAAGTGCTTATGTACATGTTTGAGTGATTGTAAGCTGAATGCCAGTTGATTGTAGTAGGAGATATGAACTATGGCATGTAATAACTTATATTTATGCTCTTAGCTTCTTTGCATGCTTAGGAGTGAATGACGGATTGTTTTCAATTTCTAAGAATCCTTAAAGGCTATCATGGAGTGGCATGATAAGCGGTTTTGTAAAGAAGTTAAGTTATGAATGCATGCTTGTGTGTATCTAAACTGTTTGGATGTCTTAAGGCTCGGATGGCCTTAAAGTCGAGATCTTTATTTTGGAAATGGCTTTATTGTTATTCTATAGCTTATTGAATGCTTACAGGTTTTCAAAATATCCACGTTATAGGGGAGATTCTGTCCTTTTTTCCCTAAAATTTTGAGACCGGGTTAGAATTGGGTTAAGAATAGCTTGGTTATTAGAGCATTCGGTCTCGTGAGGGATCGGGGCATTACAAAAGGCTTACGACCAAGTCAACTGGAGGTTTCTGGAATATTTGCTTAGAAGAATGGGATTCAGGGTAAAGTGGATAAAGGTGTGTATAACAACGACATCCGTCCCTTTACTCCATAGGGCCTCGTGAATGGCTCCCCCACAGGCTTCTTCCACAGCTCTGGGGTTTTCGACAAGGGGGACCTACTATCCTCTTTTCTATTAGAACAGTGTTAGTTCGCTATTACTGCTGGTCAGGCCGACGAGAATTCAAATTTGATTTTGCTATGTGCGCCACTAGAGCTTTGATCATATGCTGTGTGTAATACCCGAGCCCGGAATGTGAATTTTCTTTGTTTATTATTTTGAAAATTATATTTCCTTAAATTCTTTGTGAATTAACTGTTACTTTCTCGCCGACGCAACGTGCATTGCATTTAAGGAGCGATAGCTAGATAACGAGTTCCAGTCCTCAGCAAATAGTGAAACTAGTATTTAGACGACTTAAATTTTATATTTTAATTGTTGCTAACTTTAATTGAACTTACCTTAGCTGAAACGGCTTTAAAACGCGCGAAATAGGGCCCTTTGACCAAGTTTTTAAGTAGTTTGACTTAGCCCTTTGACCCTTTGACCATTTGACCCTTAAATAAGTTAAAACTAAGCAAAATAAAATAAAAACAGCAGCAAAACCAGCAGCAGGTCGTGAGCTTCCTTAGAGAAAAAAAAAAACCTTTCAACCTTCCAAACGATCAATCTTCGCGTGTGCTGGTGCGGGGTGATTTCCGAGGCAACCAACGTTGTTTTCCTAGCGACTAGGAGTACCTAAGGTGAGGGAAGCATGTTATTTGCGCATTTATACGTTGTGTTTGTTAACTTTGTCAATTTTTAGATTTATCCGTAGATCGTTATTTAAAGCGATTTGATGCTTCTAGAATGTTCCTTAGCATTTGTAGAACATGTATTTATGGCTTTGTAACATTTTCTGCTGTTAAATGTTGTGATTGCAACTTTAATTGTGGAATGAATACTGTTTTATGAATGCTAAAATCTTGAAACCTTGAACTTGCCCTGTTATGCTTTCCGTTCATGTACAAACGTGCTACCTATGCTACAATGCTAAAATGTGTGGTTTGTTTGGGTTGCGTAGTGAAAAAAAACGAGAATTAAGCCTTTGGGAAAGTCGGGGTCGTTTAGGTCGACTTTGGCGTTTTCTCGTTTTGCGTATTGGCATTGCTTCGGGAAGCCATGGAAGCACTTTTGGTGCGATTAGGGCGTTGGTTGGGTGTTTGGTTGTTGTAGTTGTAGTTCAAACGAGAAAGGGGAAAATCGGGGTTTTGCGCGAGTTCTAGGGTAAAGTAAGGTTTTGAGGTCTTTAGACGTGCCTTATGGTGACCTAGGAGGGTTGGCGAAGTCGGTTTCCAGAACTCGTGGCTCGTTTGAAATGGTAGCATTTTGACAGTTGGGGCCGATTTGTGTTTTTGTGTGTTTTCTTGTCTTTATGCTTATAGAATGCTTAGAATTACTTGGAATACTTGTTTGAGTTGTTTTGGATTGAATTGCTTATCAAATTGCTGCTATTGCGTGCGAGAGTAACCTACTTTGTTATTCTCCCACATGTGGCTTTATCGCTTGTTTATCGTCTTGTATCGAGTCTTGCATTGCATAGTGTCTCGCGCGTGAGTGATGGGCCTCTTTGGGTAGCCTTGGGTTGCCAGTGTTGGTTGCTCTAGCTCCGCTGCTATTCCCTTTCTCGCTTGGGTTGCCTCCCAGGGAGATTTGGGTCGTAGGTTGATGGATACTTCCGGGGTATTCCAAACTTGTGTTATAAGGTGGTTTGGGCCGGCGCGTCATCATCGAATTCGTGTTTGAAAGTTGCTCGTGAAAAGAGTATCGTATCCTTTGATTGAGTGTTTGCAGCTTTAGATACTTGCCTTGTTTTATTATTGGCTTTGGTTGTATCTTCATATGATTTGTATGTATTGCTTGGCTAATTGCATTGCATACTCCTCTCATCTCCGTCCTTGAGACCAATTGCCCTCGTTGAGCAATAGTTTTTGCTCATTCCTCTCTATACTATGTTTTTACAGGAGTAGTTGAGGCAGACCCTCTCGAGGTAATTGAGGAGGAGGAGCAGGTGGAGGTGTTTCCGTGATAGCACTTACCTGCTTTGCTGGTGGTTGGTTACCAGTTTTGTGCAAACCTTGTTGTTATGTATATTGCGTGAAGGACGCTTAATTTTGAGGCTTGTAGCTTTGTATATATATTTTCTAGTTGAGACCTTTAATGGTCTTATGTTGTAATGGATTAAAGTTTGTAAATTGTAAACTTATACTCGGATGACTAGTGAAGAAATGCATGCTAATGGCTAATGGTTTAGTGGCATAAGTACTTGTGTAGTATGCATACCATTTTTGGTTTGGAAAGTTGGATAATAAGAAATGTATGTTTTATAGAAAGTTGGCTTGTTCTGATTATTTTATGGCTTTCGCAAGTATTTTTTTTTTTTAGGGTTTTCGGATCGTCCGCGGTACAGAGGAGACTCCGTCCGTGTGTCGGGTCCGGGCTTGGCCTTTTGCGGGGTCGGGTCGGGGCGTGACAGCTTTGAGCCGAGTCAATGAGTTTTAATATTCATGTACATATGCCATGTAGATTGAAAAGGGAGAAGCCCTCACTATAAATAGCACACTGGATGGATCATTCTTTGGAAAGTCGAAGGTGAAGAGTTAACACCTCCCAAGGGCTGGGTGAGAGAAAGTGTCCTTTATTGATACCTTGTGTGCACCGCCACCTACTGAAATGGATTAATAAACGGTGCTTTCTATTGCTTGTAGCGGCGTTACTTCTTTTTGTTCACCGCGAATAATTGAATCTTGAGAAAGAAGGCCTTGTGGGGCATCTCCAGCAGTGCCAAATAAGGAAGAAATATTCTTTGTAGACTCGCCCTACTCACTTACGGTTTTATATAGAGGGGGTTGAATTGAAGGGCCATAGGCTTTGAATCAATATTCGTTGGTTCCAATCCGGATCTCGTTGTTTGGGTCTCGAGATGATATTAAGGAGACAAAAGAACAGAGCTGATAGAAATGCTAATTATAATGGAGATACTAATAATAACTTAAATAATGACTTGTGCCCATAGTTCAAGATTCCTTTGTGGGGCTTTCTTTTTCTTCTTCTTGACTTGACTCAACAACCCTACCATTCAGGACATAACTCTAAGGGTATCTTTGAAGATGCAAAATACAGAAGAGCGACTGCCAATCAAGACAATATTGGAGCATGCGCCTTAGGACCGATCCCAGTGAAATAGGAAAACGAATGTGCTACCGACTAGCAACAAACCTCTCCTTATCAGTCGAGTTACTTCATACATTTGCTCTATGGCTTTCTCTCATTCCTGTGACCTTGGTTGTCCAATCAAGCTGATGGGTCATTTTCTTCGTGGCAACATTGAAGTTTTCTTTCAAGAATGCGCTCTTGGGAGTTGATTCTTCTTGCCTTCAAAGTAAAGAAGAAAGTCCAGTTACATCTGCCACTGACTATGTTCAAGAAAGGATGACGAACCCTAATCCTTACCCTTAGGGGTTTGAAGGTTGGTTCCTTCCCCTTATTTATGGAGGCTGGGAGCGGAAAACATGTGATATCGGTTCAGTTTCCTCGATCCAATCTTAGGAGAAAGGACCTACGCTCATGATTTCCATACTTCAAATGGGAATAGCTTTTACATGTCCAAAGTCAATAGAAGTCTGAACGGCATCCCTAAACATGTTGTTTCAGGACATATCTTAAAGTCTTCGAGGAATGGAAGAAAAACCATGGCATTTCAGATCATATTTTCCTTCTAGAGAGAGGCTGGTCGAGAATACCCACTTGTAGGGTTTCGGTTGCCAAATTAGTATGAATCTTCCTTGTTGGGAACTCGGCTTTTTGGCGAAATGAATTAATGACTGTTGGTCAATTATGTCACTAGCCCACATAAACTTCAACCAATATGAACCAAACGGATGAGATGAGAGAACCAAAGGGAGAGGCATCGAGATCGGGCCAGGAAAACTAATAGAATTTTTAGCGAATTCGACCCCCAAAGTCTGCATGTCAAAGTTGGCAAACCGCCGAAAAATCTCTCCTTTATTAATGGAGAGTTGACCAAATATGATTATGATCGTCGGCTTATAGCCAGTCAATCATCTACTTTTTGATAGTTTCATCGAGTTACCAAAGCGGGTTCAAATCAAGAAAGAGGTCAATGTCGAAAAAGAAGCTTCATTTGAAAGAGTAGGCGGAAAACAAGGTATAGAATCTTCTGGGTATCTGCCCTTCCGTTATAGGAGATTTTTTGGCTTTTGCTGTCAATAATCAGCCTAGGTGGTTGTCATTTTTCTTTCTGTCTTTCTCGAGCCAGCGGAGATGGGAAAGTGGCTTTTGGGCTTTCTTCTCTCTCGGACCCACCAAATGGCCTGCGCTAAGCATATAGAGTTTGAGCGTTTCACCTTGATGGGATTCCTTCCCTTTCTTAGTTAGTGGGGTTCCTTGAATTGATTAGAGCTGGGAGTGGAGACTCCAAAAAAATGACTAGTTTCATACCTCTGTCGAACATCTTCAAACCCCGATGATTTCTTGCCTCTCTACTCTCTATCAGATGATTTCCGACGTGTCTGATTCAGGCTGTCATCAACGTTGTCGACTTCTTTTCTCGAAATGTATGCCAGCAGACTGGCTAGCCCGTTAGTGGCTTCCGCTCCCTCAGCCTGAGTTTGGCTTAGTTGAGCTATTCCTTTTCTGGATCCTTTGTCCAAGGCTTTTAGTATGGATTATTTCACACACGAAGGCGTTGTGTTTTCTTCAAATTCTTAATCTAAACATGTCATTTCCTTTTTTTTGCGGGTATAGGTTCTGCTTCAACAACCTAGTTTTAGCCAAGCCAACGAGTATATATGAACGAAGTCTTAAATGAATGTTGACTAATACGAGCTTTCTCTTCAGTTCATTGTTAGCTCCATTCCTCTCCCTATTGGTCGAGCATCTTCAAACCTCGCGTGTCAAGATTTGGTAGAAACCAAGTCTGATTGATCTCGATGCCAGCCATCACCTGAATTCGTAGAGTAGAAAGCCGAAGCTTCGCGAAACGAACATTTGAAACATTTGAAGACTATTTTGCTCGTTCAGTCAGAGGGGGGAGAGTGACCTCCTAGAATAGGAACTGGGGACGTCACAGTTTCTTCGTTAGTTGTTGAGGTTTGAAGATGCTCGACCGATAGGGAGATGCTCGATAAAATTCAGCTCAACTGCTAAGGTGATGAAGGTAGACACTCGACAGAGGAATGGAGGGAGAGTAAGATTCCACACTCTCACCCGCACCATCAACTATATCATCTGTATCAAAAGGCACAACAATATACGAGTCCAAAGGTGCATAGGCATTTGCATGAGGAGATCCCGAACCACAGCTCTAAATCCGACGCATACGTCTCCGTATCGGATGAACATAAGGCAGAGGCCATACTTTTTCTAGTTGAAGGTAGACCTAAAGCTTGAAGCTCTTCTCCTCTTACTTAACTTAAATGGAGGAGATAGTAAGCAAGACTTTCTACGCTACTATCTTTATTCTCTTATGAAATCTCTAGTTTGATTGAGGGTTCGGTGATTATGATGTCGGTTTTGGCTAGGAGTTACCTTTTCCTGGTCACAAACGGCTAGACATCTTCATTAGGTCCTTGAGTGGTATCCTGTAGGTCAAAGATGGTAGGCTTCTTTCTGGGGCCAACTTTCTTAAAACCAAACAAGGAGTGGATTATTCATTAAAAGGACTCCAAAAAATATATATATATTGGAGTCTCAGTTGTGAAGGCCGAAATAGTCGGTACTTTCACTACTTTATAAGCCGAAGCTACCCTCCAACTGGCAGAAAAGAGAGGCAAAAGTCTCGAACTACGCTATGGCAAGGAAAACCCCTTTACGTACTATTTAGTTGATTTGGATGCTACTACTTCTGCCTTCTTGTCTTCTTCATTTTCTATTGAAAAGATGGCATCTAGCCCTAGTCCTGAATACAGGAAAGACCGATTACAACTATTGCAAGAGTGGACACCCTTTTCGCCAAAGGACGAGAATCGTACTGATAGAAAAGGAATTCCACATAGCAAATTACATAACCTCTAACTCCTCTGTCTACCTGTATCCGAGTGCTTAACGGGAAAAGAGATCCTTCATAAAGAAAGAGCATATCAAAGATACCAAGCACAGGATGAGCGCAAAGCAAGCAAAAAGGGAATACCGGGTAACTTTTCTAAAGGAATAAGGGATTCACTAATGGCAATAGAGAAATTTTCAATTAACGATACTGATTCTGGATGCCCGATACCAGAGGAAAGAGGACCTATTCTCGATGACAAATAGATGACAACATATTCCCTCTTCCTCTTACCAAAAGCAGAAGATTTATTTACAAGGCGTTAAGCGCCAAGCAAGTAATAAAAACCTTGCTTGTTGACTTGCGGTCCGTCTATTCCAGTGGTTCAAGAGTTCGAGCCTTGAAAGTTTAGCCTCTTCAACCTATACAATAGAGAATCTCTCATTTGGAATCTGTCCAAGTACCAGTTCCCGTCCTTGATAAGGAATTTCTCCTCTCCTTAAGCAGTGTAGTAAACTAAACTCTCTTCAAGCAAAAAAAGGGATGCTCCGGCATATTGGATTAAAGCAAGGATGTAAGAAAGGCAAACAAGACAACGAAGGAGTTAGTGCATTGGTGCCCAAAATCCACTATGACTGGTATAGAATCAGCTCCTAGTCTTAGTTAGCTCTCCTAGCTGTACTAGAATAACTATTATAGAAGAGTATGGCATCAGTCAATCTTCTTTGCACAAGCATTAAGGGAGGAATGAAAGAAAGAGAGATGGGGAACAGAGAATTGTCTTTTTACAGCCGGGCAGATAGAATGAATGCCGAGAATTAGATGTACAATACGGTCTAATCAGTCTTGGCTTCCAAACCTGTCCTAGTAGGGAAGGGGAGATTATATAGAATTAGCTCTAAGTTATCCATAAGGAAAGAAAAGAGAAAAGGCTTGGTAGGAGTGCAGTATAGGTCGTAACGTGCCAAGCCAGTACAGTACCAATGCTTTCTTTCTACTTGTACTACTTAGGTTAGTTCATTTACGATCTTTCTTAAGAGAAGATATGACTGTACGACAGTTCCCGTTAGTAGACTTGCAGGACTCGAGAAGTAGACAGCGAGCGGAGCTTGAACAGAGAGGTTTTAGGTTTAGAACTCTAGTAAAGGAGCTTGTAGATTTTTGCATGGTTGATTAGTGAGCATCACATCTCGATCAATCAATCGATCCGCTGATCCATTATTCTCTATCGAGCGTGATCACACACAGCAGCAATCATTTCTTATTGAAGAAAATCCTACGTTATCATGCCCCGACCCCCGACTCGTCGCCACGACAAGGCCGGAACGTGATGCGGATGAGATAGATAACCTGTACAATCATCAGTTCATAGCCTAAACATATATAAAATTCCACTAGTAACTTCAAGAAAGGTGTCCAAAACCATTGGCACTTCACTTTCATTAACCTGTTCCTTCCTATATACAAGGCCTACATTCAACCAACCAGCATACCACAAGCATTAATGCCTTTTAGGCCTCAAAATAATAGACTAGTAAGAAGGATACAACCTAACGTTCCAAAAGAATAATACAGTACTTGAAATTGTTCAACTTAACATAGTTTACAACATCTAAAAACTCCTCATTACAAGCAAGTGGGATCACAACAAGCAGAAGTCTGACTCATCACATAAGTAAGTCTCGCCCTCAACTTGAGTCCCTAGCACAGGCTCAGCTTCGGCCTCACCTGCAAAATTGTCATAAAAAGGGGTAAGCTACACTTAGATCAACGAGGGTTACAAGTCACAGTAGGTTTTTGCAAACATTTTCGTCATTTAGAAAATCCTTTTGAAAACATGACATGCATGAGTTGCAATTAGTGTAAAAGAATTAATAAGCAAGCAGTAATGCATAATCCCACCCTCCGAGGTCCTTAGGGGCCCAAACGAAGGTACGTTTACCATATATTAAAGGATACGATACTTGAATAATTGTTGGAGATGGCCAGTCTCGAATCAACTTCCATGGTAAACCCAAAACACGAACTGATAAGGGTACTCTGGAGGCAACCCAACCATAGTAGCCGAGTCCATCCTGGCAAGCCCAACGCTGCCCAGGCGGCTTAGAACTTCTACCATGGTGTTCAATAACTTAATTATACCAACCATCTCTCCAAGGAAACATACCAAGCGAGAGAGGAGTTCAATCATAGCAAACAAGCCCGGAGGCAACAAAGTAGGTTGCCACTGGTTAGTAACAGTAATCAATGACATATTAGTGTAATCATGTTCCAAATAGAGTTCATATAATGCATAAACATGCAAGTGGAGGTCAACGGGATAGGTTGCCCCCAATGTGGGAACATAACATGTATTAAACTAAACACCTTCGCATTAGTCCCAACGTAAACAGTTATTTTACCTCTCTTCCCAAGCTCCAATTAATCTTATTTTGGTTTAGAATCGAATCTTATCGAATGTAGATAACTCTAGAATCAAATAGAACTCAATTCGGAGTTAAAATGAATGAGATATAGCTTTCGGAAAATTGTTGCGCAAATCTGTCAGGGAAGTCGGGCGAGTAAGTCAGGCGAGTAACTCGCCCGGCTTAGTCGACCGGCTTTTACAGAGAATTTGGTCAAATGACGGTCGAGTAGTCGGGCGAGTTTAGTCGACTGACCTGGGCATCTAACACCCGTAAATTCACACATTTTACACCTTATCTTGCTACCATTCATCCCACATCTTACAAACCATCAACCATACATAATGTGATTTATTAGGCGCCAAATAATCATTCAAACATTAACCAAAACATTCCATACCAACAATCAACTACCAACTTACCAAGAATTCAACTTAGCACACAACATCAAAATCAACCTCCAAACTCTAAATGCTAACTTCATGCTCCTAACTTTTACATACAAGTTACATACATATGACACCTATATAATCAACACCAATCTCACCTCTCGATTTCACAATTTCATCAATTAACAAATTGAGCAAGTCCCAGATCTACAACACACAAAATACTCCACCTCCTCATTCAAGCTTAGATATGCAAGCTATAACAATATTAATACGCATATATAATCACAAACATGCTCAATATAGCTTTGAAAACTTTTAAGAAAACAACCCTCACCTCTATTGCAAGAAGATGCTAATTCAATGTTGTAGGATGTAATACAAGCTTTAAAGATGGCTAACAAGGCTTGACCAAGCTTCTCTCTTCTTCCTTCTCTCTTCTTTCTTCTTCTACTTTTTCTCTTTTCAAGTTTGTTGTGTGTATATGTATGTGTGTGTTGAAAATGTGTGGGTGTGTGTGTAGTGTTTTAGTATGTGTATTAGTGTGTTTGTGTATGTTTTGGATGGGAGGGAATAGTATAAGTTAGGTGATCAAATATCTTATATGCCAAATGTCCACCTTGCCTTCCAATTAAGTCATATTTTGCTAGTTCACCTTTATTGTTGAATTGCAACTAATTAGTTACTAATCTTGACTTGCTAGAATATATTTAATGTCTACGACACGTAAAATTACTAAATGCACGAAACTGAACATTTTGGCATGTAAAATGATAAATATGCACGATAATTAATATTAATGCACATAATTGATGCCAATGCATATGAAATAATATGAATGTATTATAATTAATATAAATATATATATATATTCTCGTGCCGGGTTTTACATACGTGATGTCGATGCATGAACCTCCCCTTCGCCCCTTGATGAGTAAGCTTCGTAAGCCATGTCACGCCCCAACTCGACCCCTCTTACAATCAGTCAGGACGCAACGGAATTTCGGCACCATAACAACAGTAACATGAACATCAGGGCTCTAAACCAACCCTTAAAAACAACATACATCAAACTCCACAAATCACCACCCAACTCCACAATTAAATCAACAACATACAACGCAACTATTTCATACATTAAATATTCTTTCATCAACTCATTCATAGTTATGCGCCTCCGTTCCAACATAATACATTTACTATATAACATACACTTCCAAAATAGATTATAGCCTACCTAGCAACCTAATCATAGACAAAATAAAGACTACTAAGATTGCATCAACTAATTCGTTATCTTTTCAACATCTTTTACATAATGAACTACAAAGCATATAAAAGTCTAGTAAGTTAATATACAAGATAGTAAAACAATACAACACCAAGGATAAGACTCTAGAACATATGACTCGTCCACGTAAAGCACATTTTCCACATTCTCCTCTTCAGGAGGCACATACCCGTAATCCGGCTCTGCAACACCTGTAAGCATGCATTAATAGAGAGTAAGCTTATATACATAAGCCCAGTGAGGATCCGATAGATCTCGACAGGATCTACTACGCTCCTTGGATTTAGTCCTTTGAGCAAGTAAACACACAACAACAATAATAACATTATCATCACATAACTATATAACCATTCATTAAAGGATACTCTATTTGGTGTAGCTCCAAACGCCATCACGATCTCAACCGTTCTTCTTATAACTCCCCATTACTCACGCACCCGAGGTACCTTACTAGCCCCTCCCTCCATGACACCTCCGTCATGCGAGCTGGGGGTAGCCTATGGCAGTCATGCCGTTATCAACCCGACAGCCCGACGCTGCCCGAGAGGTGGCACACACATACCAAGACTCCATAATCATCAATCATCAATCAATCATCAATCAATCAATCAATTGGGAGATCAGCAACAAGAGTGCCCGATTCCCGCA
This sequence comes from Ehretia macrophylla, assembly GCA_037974665.1. Lineage (NCBI taxonomy): Eukaryota > Viridiplantae > Streptophyta > Magnoliopsida > Boraginales > Ehretiaceae > Ehretia > Ehretia macrophylla. The sequence goes on along the minus strand of CM075770.1, from coordinate 79,408,194 downwards.
TTCAATAATAATCAATCAATAACATCAATATTAAATTAAACAACAAACAACGTAGTTAGATGACAAAGTAGGCCATCTAACCGGACATGCATAATATACATAATTAAACTCTAAATTACTCATCAACAACTCACCATTCATCACTCGAACACTACCCAACCATCTAAGGCATCGTTCAAGAATTTAAAGAATGACAACCTAAACTTCTAAAATTCATAACTTACAATCTACTAATCCAAACATTGTCAAATCAGTTCCTATCACTCACCCATTCAACCAACTACATTAGCCCCCTCGGAAAGCCACCATAATACCTCCAAATCATGCCCGATAACCCTAAAACCCTAAGATGTCATGGCTGGATTTTCTGGACTTTCCCACGAGCAATGTAATCGAAAATTCGGCATTACAACAGCACTAACACGTAATTATCAAGTATTTAGAAATCGACGGCAATCGATTTCGATTAACACAACTCATTTAATTCAACTTTGAACATTTTAATCAAAATTAAATACCCGGAAAAATAAAAATTATGCTACATCCGACAGAAATTCGTAGTATTAGTATATAATGATCCCTAGCATGCAAGGAGCAATAATCTAACATCAGATTTCAATTCTAACGGTTCAATCTTCATTTATACGCAAAAACACAAAAATGACATTTTGAGATCTAGAATTTTTCTCTCACCTTAGATGCGATATAAGCCTAGGAATGCGTGCTATGCGTGCCCAACAAGCAGAATCCAAGTCGGTGCGAAGTTTCACGGACAAAAACTAGGTTTTTCTTTGAAAAATTGGATTGAAAGCTTGAGTTTTTCTCTTTCTTTTTCTCCCTCTTTTCTCTCGGCCTTGTGTGTGTTTGAGGAGTGTGTTTTGTGTTGTGTGAGTGTGTGTTGATGGCAAGGAGTGTTTAAAAGCTTGGTCAATTAAAAAAATGCAAAGTCAAAGTTAGTTTTTAATTAGTATTTTTGTGTTTTTAATGACTTTAATTGCATTTTAGTGCTCACCAAGTTAAAAATAATTATGCCACCCCCAAGATATCTCAAGTGGATTATTTTTAGGTGACAAGAAGTTTTACAATCAAACAATTCTACCCGAGTCGGCTTAAAACTCAATTTTCCCAAAAGTCGGTGAAAAAACCCTAATAATTTCTTAAGCCGATTTTAAAACCGTTTTCATCAAACACAGGTCTATTAAAGTCTGTGGAATAGGTCTAGAAGGGTTAAAAAGACCAGTTTCAAAATTATAGCGGACGTGTTTCGAAAACACTATTCACTAAAAATCGACGATAAAATTTCTAACTCCGTTTTTGATGAAAATTTCATGAATGCACATTTAGCACGTATTAAAAGTATTGACATCAAAATTATAACATTTTAGGTCATATAACACATAAACAGGTCAAATGCACGCAAAACGAGATAAACCACGTAAATCGAGTTAAAGCAGAAAAGTGGGGTTTCACATTCTCCCCTTCTTAAAACAATTGCGTCGGCACAATTCTCGAATTGACAGACAATTAAATCCTCAATCGTTACACTTAATAATACTTATCTTAGTTCTTATTTATTTCCTAGGATGACACCTAACCAAAGACCTCAAAAGAACAACCTCTGTTGACTGCAAGTTGATGATCATAGTTCCAAGACAATCTCCAATTCACAATTCTCTCCTACCTAATATCATATTGCATATGAAAGAACTTGCAACTCCAAGTCTTAGCGTGACACCACTAATTATCAATCATCCCCTACTACACTAAAGAGCTCTATGAACACCCCGAGGGTTTAAAAACTCAATCACGATAACATGAATGATTATTGATCAAGGAAATATCTCAAAAGTAACATTGGTCAGAATATGGCTCTTATGAAATTTACAAGGAAATAAGAATATGGAAAGTCATATTTGAGCCAACAATCAAGTGAACAAGAGGTCAAACAAGTTAGAGAATCAAGAGGCTAATAATTTAATAAGGAAGCATGATAACTAAGATAAGAAATGTCTCAGCACCTATCAGTTAAATAAGTACGAACAAAGGATGATGACGGATCAAAACAGTGCTGAGTATGTTGAACAAAAATTCTTGAACAAGTAGATATTTCAATTCTCGATGATTGTTCAAGGAACCAACAAGTAAGTTGTACTTGAGGCGAAATGAAATTAAGAAATAAGAGATGATTAATTCAATAGAAAATATGAATGTCAAGATAATGAGTATCTCAGCACGCAATAACCAAAGAAGTATAAATAAGAAAGGACAATGCTGAGTATATTAAATGAGCAATTACAAACAAAATAATGGCAAAGATTTAATAATAAAAGAATAGGATTAACAAGGATCCACAAGAATTACAATGATGTACTTAGGTAGGGAGTACATCAAGCAAGTAGAATTCGAACAAGTAAAATGGTATACCAAAGGAAAAATTACTTTCAAATGAATAGTAATAGGATGAAATGAAATATTGAAACCAATGGCTGGAGATATAGAATGAAATATTGAAGTCTCAAACCTTAACTCCAATAAGTGACATTGCTATAAGAAGCAAATATGAATGTTAAGAATAGAAACAATGTCAAATGAGTATAGGATCCATTAATCCAGTAAGCAAAACTTTCAAGAAACAATTGATAGGCTAGAAAAGTGTAACCCTCTCTCAAATAAGTGAGAATAGAGTAGAAAAGAATAATAAGACCGATAGAATTATGAAGCACAGGAAGGGTGTCCCACCTACACACTTAAACACCAACAAGTCAAATCCTACAATCTATCTTCCTCCAAAACAAGACACTAAGGAGATCTAGAGAACCTAAAGAGTCATAACAATCACCAAACAAGATAAATCACTCCAAAATTTTACATTCCGTACCAGACCAATCACTAAACGAGATAAATCACCGATTACCCAACAAGATTAACTAATGAGGACTCCAAAATCTGATAACACAATACATATTCATATTAACCCATTATAACACTAGTGAATCCTCAATCAACAATTTAGAAAGTCATATCACCTAGAACTCAAAAGCTTGATGTAGGCAAGTAAATGTTCAGCCATCGAAATGCATTCTTATTTCCTCAAATTATTCTATCTCCCAACAATTACATCTTCGAATAAAGTAACTTTAGTCAGGAATCACTCCAATTGTCTCCAAGGTTTAAAGATCAAAACTCCAAAATATCCATTAATAATATAGCAATCCCAAATAGTAGACATATTCACATGTTATACCACAGTTCATTCCATTCACAAATATACATCACTAATTCCTCAAATAAATTCATTCTAAAATAACCTCAAGAAAGTATAATCTGAGTTGAGACTCCAAAAGTGTCTAATCACAACCTCACAGAAACCTCAACTTATGATTCATCTCCAAGTAATAATAAGTTAAACATGGCAACAAAAGTAATTATAATCATCAAGATACATTACTATTTCCTCGAACAACTTCATTCTCGCTAAAGGAACATCAAGAGCAATCCACTAAGCCGAAACTAAAATCCATAAGCATAACAATTAAAATCTAACTGATAAACTTCTAGAATAATAATAATTCAAAATCATGGCCTACCACTATTTCCAAAAACTCTTGTAGTCACCCTAGACATTAAAAGGTCACTCACGAGTTAAAACATGTATGCAACTATATCATATGAAAGACAAGTACAACGAAATGCGCAATTATCAGACAATGCAACATTATCACATAAGAGACAATTCAACATATAAGAAGCCAACATCACATAAACAGGTTATATCACAGAAGAAAGTTATAAACAATTAAAGTCACATAAACAACAAACTTCACATAAGACAAGTTGATCACGTAACTCACATTGGTCACTTAAAGTACATTGAGCACCTAAAGCACGTTGTTTCACACAAGCTAGTTATAAACAATTAAAAACACATAAACAACTCACGTCACACAAAGCACAAAATCACATAAAACACAATTGACACATAATACACAATAATCACATAATGCACATTAATTACAACACATTGAGTACGTATAACGCGTTATCACATAAAACACATTGACCACATTAGTTCACTTAACACACAAGGCATATTGGTCACATAGAAAGTTAGACACATAAATAAATTAATCACATAAACATATTAACATATGTTTCACTTTTCTTTCACTTAATACATACTTGCATGCTTAGACCACTACCCACATTCCGAGGATACCCCGGCTGACAGCTAACATGCGCTCTGATACCACTTAAACTGTCACGCCCCAACTCGACCCCTCTTACAATCAGTCAGGACGCAACGGAATTTCGGCAGCATAACGACAGTAACATGAACATCAGGGCTCTAAACCAACCCTTAAAAACAACATACATCAAACTCCACAAATCACCAACCAACTCCACAATTAAATCAACAACATACAACGCAACTATTTCATACATTAAATATTCTTTCATCAACTCATTCATAGTTATGCGCCTCCGTTCCAACATAATACATTTACTATATAACATACACTTCCAAAATAGATTATAGCCTACCTAGCAACCTAATCATAGACAAAATAAAGACTACTAAGATTGCATCAACTAATTCGTTATCTTTTCAACATCTTTTACATAATGAACTACAAAGCATATAAAAGTCTACTAAGTTAATATACAAGATAGTAAAACAATACAACACCAAGGATAAGACTCTAGAACATAGGACTTATCCACGTAAGGCACGTTTTCCACATTCTCCTCTTCAGGAGGCACATACCTGTAATCCGGCTCTGCAACACCTGTAAGCATGCATTAATAGAGAGTGAGCTTATATACATAAGCCCAGTGAGGATCCGATAGATCTCGACAGTATTTACTACGCTCCTTGGATTTAGTCCTTTGAGCAAGTAAACACACAACAACAATAATAACATTATCATCACATAACTATATAACCATTCATTAAAGGATACTCTATTTGGTGTAGCTCCAAACGCCATCACGATCTCAACCGTTCTTCTTATAACTCCCCATTACTCACGCACTGGAGGTACCTCACTAGCCCCTCCCTCCATGACACCTCCGTCATGCGAGCTGGGGGTAGCCTATGGCAGTCATGCCGTTATCAACCCGACAGCCCGACGCTGCCCGAGAAGTGGCACACACATACCAAGACTCCATAATCATCAATCATCAATCAATCATCAATCAATCAATCAATTGAGAAATCAGCAACAAAAGTGCCCGATTCCCGCATTCAATAATAATCAATCAATAACATCAATATTAAATTAAACAACAAACAACGTAGTTAGATGACAAAGTAGGCCATCTAACCGGACATGCATAATATACATAATTAAACTCTAAATTACTCATCAACAACTCACCATTCATCACTCGAACACTACCCAACCATCTAAGGCATCGTTCAAGAATTTAAAGAATGACAACCAAAACTTCTAAAATTCATAACTTACAATCTACTAATCCAAACATTGCCAAATCAGTTCCTATCACTCACCCATTCAATCTACTACATTAGCCCCCTTGGAAAGCCACCATAATACCTCCAAATCATGCCCGATAACCCTAAAACCCTAAGATGTCATGGCTGGATTTTCTGGACTTTCCCACGAGCAATGTAATCGAAAATTCGGCATTACAACAGCGCTAACACGTAATTATCAAGTATTTAGAAATCGACGGCAATCGATTTCGATCAACACAACTCATTTAATTCAACTTTGAACATTTTAATCGAAATTAAATACCCGGAAAAATAAAAATTATGCTACACCCCAAAGAAATTCGTAGTATTAGTATATAATGATCCCTAGCATGCAAGGAGCAATAATCTAACATCAGATTTCAATTCTAACGGTTCAATCTTCATTTATACGCAAAAACACAAAAATGACATTTTGAGATCTAGAATTTTTCTCTCACCTTAGATGCGATATAAGCCTAGGAATGCGTGCTATGCGTGCCCAACAAGCAGAATCCAAGTCGGTGCGAAGTTTCACGGACAAAAACTAGGTTTTTCTTTGAAAAATTGGATTGAAAGCTTGAGTTTTTCTCTTTCTTTTTCTCCGTCTTTTCTCTCGGCCTTGTGTGTGTTTGAGGAGTGTGTTTTGTGTTGTGTGAGTGTGTGTTGATGACAAGGAGTATTTAAAAGCTTGGTCAATTAAAAAAATGCAAAGTCAAAGTTAGTTTTTAATTAGTATTTTTGTGTTTTTAATGACTTTAATTGCATTTTAGTGCTCACCAAGTTAAAAATAATTATGCCACCCCCAAGATATCTCAAGTGGATTATTTTTAGGTGACAAGAAGTTTTACAATCAAACAATTTCACCCGAGTCGGCTTAAAACTCGATTTTCGCAAAAGTCGGTGTAAAAACCCTAATAAATTCTTAAGCCGATTTTAAAACCGTTTTCATCAAACACAGGTCTATTAAAGTCCGTGGACTAGGTCTAGAAGGGTTAAAAAGACCAGTTTCAAAATTATAGCGGACGTGTTTCGAAAACACTATTCACTGAAAATCGACGATAAAATTTCTAACTCCGTTTTTGATGAAAATTTCATGAAAGCACATTTAGCACGTATTAAAAGTATTGACATCAAAATTATAACATTTTAGGTCATATAACACATAAACAGGTCAAATGCACGTGAAACGAGATAAAACACGTAAATCGAGTTAAAGCAGAAAAGTGGGGTTTCACAAGCCAACTCTTCGTTGGTTGGACTGCCCCCTAGTAAATAAATGTCAGATGCTCCCCTCCTCCCAAAATCAAGAATTATGTCCTTAGCCCTACGGAGAAAGGGGATGGATAGAGGAACAAGTACAAAGGCACCCTGAGTTTACCAACCTCAGTGACCGGCTCTCAAGAGTTCCCACCCTGGGGTTGGGGTTAGGTTGCTGTGCCATGCAGGCCTCGTGGGCTGCCTCAGCCCGACCCCGGAAACTCAGTAGGCTCGCTGCTAAGAGAGACTAAGAACAACATTGCTACCCCCACCTGCTAACAACACCATAAAGATGCGGCTGATGTACGTATATAGCCCTTGCATCGATCTTTTCTCCACTGCCTGCTCGTACACGGGTCGACTCACAAGAAATGCAGCTAGCTCACCAACTAACAATTCATGTTTGAGTTTGTTGGCTTCCTTGTTATTTAGATACTACATTAATTTATTTACTTGGTAGCCTACATGAGTATCGGGATGGATAGAGACTGGTCTCTTTCTACATACATAGCCCTACCCCCCATATACATACATACTTTTTTTCCTTTCTCTCATACACTTCCGTGTCCTGAATCTTAGCTCTTCTCTTTCTTATCTATTCTTACTACTATCACTTTCTAAACCGGACCGGAAGAATTCAATTGTAACGTATCAGGGTCGTGGAACAAGAAGGTTCGGCGCACAATTTTGGCAATTACAAAACGAGTATATCCCTCTCCCTTAGTGTCTTTCCACTTCCGTTGTTCAGGAACAAACACTTCGCCTAATTCTTTTGAATCCCAACCCAGTTTTTCCCCACTAAATAATTAGGTTACGACCACTAAACAAACTTGGTTGACGAACATGGTTTATGCGCCTCTAATGTAACACCCCGATCCCTCTCGAGACTGGGAGTTCTATCAATTGATCTAAACACAACCCAAACCAAACCCGGGCATAAATTTTCAGGAAAAACGGACGGAGTCTCCCCTGTTTCTAGGCAAAAGTAAAACCTGCGACAGCATATAAGTGGACCAATACCATGTCCAACATTCAACCACCTCAAGGCCATCCGAGCCTTGGTTCACAACAAGAAAATCACAAGTAAATATACATTCAAGTTTAGCTATTAAACTACAGCAACCTATTTCATAAGCTAGATTATCATATCTTTCTCTCTCTTTTCCTTTGTCATTACAAATATACATTGAAGTTAAGCTACATTAACTAAATACATAATCTATTGAAACTTAAATTACATCCCCTTTAACATTAAATACATATAATACATAAAAGCATACATCTTTACAACCTCGACACTCAAGCCACATAGGCACGCAAGACAACTCTTCAGGCACGAACATTCACGAAATCACGAACTTTCCAGCTAACAAGACATTTCTTGAAATGTGGTGGTGAGGAGTGAGTATACACAACACGTATACTCAGTGAGGGCGAGACAGATATCGAATTGGAGAGAAAGAAGGTCGTGCAATGCAAATAAGACAGTTAAGCAATATAACAGATAAATAAGCAATCAAGACAAACAATCAATACAATAAGCAATTACTGAAAGCATTAACACAATCATTCAAAGCTATACCACACTCTGAAGGCTATGGTTCACTCTTACGAGCAATATACCATTCCACGAGCGATACATCAATCTCGAGCTTGATGTTGACAACGATGACAATAAGCGCGCATCCACCTTATAACACCAGTTTGGAATACCCCGGAAGTATCCATCAATCTACGACCCAAATCTCCCTGGGAGGCAACCCAAGCGAGAAGAGGGAATAGCAGCGGAGCTAGAGCAACCAACACTGGCAACCCGAGGCTACCCATAGAACCCCATAACTCACGCGCAAGACACTATGCAATGCAAGACTCGATACAAGGCAATAAACGAGCGATAGCACAACAATATAAACTAGTGACAACAAACGAGATAACAACCAATCACAATCAATACTAACATTCAACTAACTTTTCAAGCATAACAAGCAATAATAAGCAACAATAACACCAATTAAACAAGTATATCAAGCAACCCTAAGCATTCTATAGGCATAATATCAAGATAACAAGAAAAATCACAAATCGGCCACAACTATCAAAACACTACCATTTCCAAACGGGCCACGAGTTCTGGAAACCGACTTCGCCAATCCTCCTAGGTCACCATAAGGTACGTCTAAGTACCCCGAAACCCTACTTTACCCTAGAATTCGCGCAAAGCCTCGATTTTCCCATTTGCTTGTTTGAACTACAACTATACCAACCAAACACCCAACCAACGCCATAATCGTACCAAAAGTGCTTCCATGGCCTCCCGAAACAATGCCATCACGCAAAAAGAGAAAATGCTAAACTCGACCTAAATGACCCCGACTTCCACCAAGGCATTTTTCTCGTTTTTTCCATTACTCAACCTAAACAAATCATGCATTTAGACATTCTAGCATACCTAGTACCTTTTCACATCAACAGACAGCATAACAGCGCAACTTTATCATTTCAAGGGTTTACTATTCATGTTTTACTATTCAACTAACAAATTATATTTCAATTTCAATATTCAACTGCAGAAAATGTTAAAAAGCTATAAATACATGTTCTACGATTGCTAGAGAATATTCTATAAGCCTCAAAATGATCAAAATAACATTCTACGGATAAAACCCAAAAATTAAAGTTAAAGCATAAAACTTTCAAATGCGCAAATAAACATGAAACCCTCACCTTAGACGCAACTAGACGGTAGAGAAACCACGCTGGATGCCTCAGAAACCACCCCGCACAAGCTCCCGCGAAGAAATGAAGATTTGAGGTTGAAATGTTTTTTTTTTCTCTTCATATTTTCGGCCCTGGCTGTTTCTGTTTTTCAGCTTTGATTTTTCTTTGTTTTGTGCTCACTTAAGCTATTAAAAAGGATAACAAAGGTCAAACCCCTTGGTCAAACCACTTAAAAATTGGTCAAACTAGCCTATTTCATGCATTTTAAAGCTAAATCAAGTAACATAAATCCAATTCCAGTTAAATACAACTTAAAACACTAAAATTAAAACATTAAATATTAGTTTCCACTATTTGCTGAGGACTCGAATTCATTTCATAACTATCGCTCTCGATATGCAATGCACATTGCGACAACAAAGAAGTAACAATTAAATCTCAAAGAATCTAAGAAATATATCATTTTTGGAAAGCATCATAGTTAAAATTTACTTCGGCTCAGAGCTACTTTCCTCATTTATTTGAAAACTGAGTGATTTTAATGCAAGACAACCAAAACCGATTATTAAAATAACCAAAACAATCAAGGTAATCAATATTTATCTAAATTAATTAATTTAACCATTTCTAGAACATTTTAAAGAATTATGAAGTCAATATTAAGATACAAATGAAAGTTAATATAACACGTAGTCAAATACAATTAAACACTAAAGAATTTCAGATACTATAATAATTAGAAATAGGTAATAATCTTTTAATTATTCAATACACAACTACTAAATGCTTCCAAGAGAAATATTAAAATAGTGCAAATTGGTTGATTTAACTAATTAAACATTTAATCAAATGCAGTCAAGTGCTATTAAATGCATGCCGGGTTCGGGTTATCACATCCTTCCCCCCTTAAAACAATTGCGTCCTCGCAATTCTTCTTCCAATAGAACTCAGCATCATCTGAAATCCAATTCTGACTAATCTTCATTAGCTACTGAACAAGTATTTCATCAAGATGACCAATAGGAAAGTTCAAGTAGAAATGCCAAGCGGTAACGCCAAATAAAGGCTCAAAGGTAGATACCGTACAAGAATCCCGTTGACACGAATACCGAAGAAGAATAAATTCCAACCAGAAACGCCGAGATAATACCAATAAAGACCTAAGCAAAGATACTGTTGATGTCATTAATACCACACAATAACGACAAGAAGAATACCCCACGCACGAATCTCCAATAGAAGTCTAACTTTTACTGCCCGAGAATCCCCAAGCAAAAAGCCAAATAAAGGCCCAATCAAAGGTTCCATCTAGAGGTCCAAAGAATTACCCCGCTGGTCATGAATTTCATAGAAGAATTCCCTGTTAAGAGTGCTGAAGAAAAATACTAAGAACCCAATCAAATATATTTCAAAGGTCCAAAGAAGCCTTCCAAATAAAAACCCCATGGAACAACCAATTAGATTCTGAGTTTTACTATCAAATGCTGAGAGGGATGACAAAGGAAATAACAGAGAAAATATAATGTGCCCAATAAGACAACCAAGTTGAATAACAAACATAGCTTCCCAGATGGATGAAAACTCCAAGGATAAACACCGAACTGGTGAACAATATACCGAAATCAAACTCTGAGGCCTCTTCACTGTTTACCAAGTGAGAACTTCATACAACCTTGCTAATAAGGAAAATACCAATAGAACCCCCAGTAAGAATTTCAAAGAATACCATAAGTAGTATTATACAATAAGTCTGATAGGAACTCCAAATACCAAACCTACTGAGGAACACTGAAGAAGATATCCGAAACAATGCTCCAATAAGAAATTAGCCAAGTTTGCCCAATAAGTAAATACTAAATAAATGGCCACTAAGGATCCTAGAGAATACCATTCAAGAATTTCCAATAAGGAATACCAGTAACACTCCAATAAAGACCGAGACACATATACCATAGATAATACCATGCAGTAAGTCCAACTAAAAACCCCAAGAGAAAGCTACTCTTTCACAACTGTTAAGCACAGAGGAGGACCATAGAGATTCGCCAATAACCGAGCTCCAAAAGCAAACACCAATTCCCAAATAAAGGCTAGTCAAATACCATTCATTTCCTGCCAATCCATACACCTTGAGAAGCCAGCTGTGAACCACTTTCTTCAGGGGAGGAAGAGGACTTACTTATCATTTCCATAAGACATGTATGAATGCCAATATATCACAGTTATACACATGCCTTAAACTATTATGCAAGCAAGTTTACAAAACAGTTTATTCAACAAAGTCACTCAATCACGACAATCAAGTCAAGCACAACATAATTAATTCAAATCACGGCATAGCTAATTCAAGGCATTCCAATACACACATTACAAGCAACACTTCAAGCAAATAATAATCCACGAGGTCGATTCAATTCACGATGCCAATTCGATAGGTCAATTCAATGCACAACTGGACACTTCACCTTACTTAGCACACAATTAACACATAACACATAACTATATCACATAGGAGCACACATTCAGATCAAGACACACAATCTCACATAGAAGCATACACTTTCAAGACACACTTAACAAGCACACATTCAAGGGTCACTACCCACCAGACCGAGGACCCTATCCCAGCTTATGAGCTAGACAAGCTCTGATACCACCTGTAACACCCCGATCCCTCTCGAGACCGGGAGTTCTATCAATTGATCTAAACACAACCCAAACCAAACCCGGGCATAAATTTTCAGGGAAAACGGACATAGTCTCCCCTGTTTCTAGGCAAAAGTAAAACCTGCGACAGCATATAAGTGGACCAATACCATGTCCAACATTCAACCACCTCAAGGTCATCCAAGCCTTGGTTAACAACAAGAAAATAACAAGTAAATATACATTCAAGCTTAGCAATTAAACTACACCAACCTATTTCATAAGCTAGACTATCATATCTTTCTATCTCTTTTCCTTTGTCATTACAAATATACATTGAAGTTAAGCTAAATTAACTAAATACATAATCTATTGAAACTTAAATTACATCCCCTTTAACATTAAATACATATAATACATAAAAGCATCCATCTTTACAACCTCGACAGTCAAGCCACATAGGCACGCAAGACAACTCTTCAGGCACAAACTTTCATGAAATCACAAACTTTCCAGCTAACATGACATTTCCTGAAATGTGGTGGTGAGGAGTGAGTATACACAACACGTATACTCAGTGAGGGCGAGACAGATATCGAATTGGAGAGAAATAAAGTCATGCAATGCAAATAAGACAGTTAAGCAATATAACTGATAAATAAGCAATCAAGACAAACAATCAATACAATAAGCAATTACTGAAAGCATTAACACAACCATTCAAAGCTATACCACACTCTGAAGGCTATGGTTCACTCTATGAGCAATATACCATTCCACGAGCGATACATCAATCTCGAGCTTGATTTTGACAACGATGACAATAAGCGCGCATCCACCTTATAACAACAGTTTGGAATACCCCGGAAGTATCCAGCAATCTACGACCCAAATCTCCTTGGGAGGCAACCCAAGCGAGAAGAGGGAATAGCAGCGGAGCTAGAGCAACCAACACTGGTAACCCGAGGCTACCCAAAGAGGCCCATCACTCACGCACGAGACACTATGCAATGCAAGACTTGATACAAGGCAATAAACGAGCGATATCACAACAATATAAACTATTGACAACAAACGAGATAACAAGCAATCACAATCAATACTAACATTCAACTAACTTTTCAAGCATAACAAGAAATAATAAGCAACAATAACACCAATTAAAGAAGTATATCAAGCAACCCTAAGCATTCTATAGGCATAATATCAAGATAACAAGCAAAATCACAAATCGACCCCAACTATCGAAACACTACCATTTCCAAACGAGCCACGAGTTCTGGAAACCGACTTCGCCAATCCTCCTAGGTCACCATAAGGCACGTCTAAGGACCCCGAAACCCTACTTTACCCTAGAATTCGAGCAAAGCCACAATTTCCCCCTTTGCTCGTTTGAACTACAACTATACCAACCAAACACCCAACCAACGCCATAATCGCACCAAAAGTGCTTCCATGGCCTTCCGAAACAATGTCATCACGCAAAACGAGAAAACGCTAAACTCGACCTAAACGACCCCGACTTTCACCAAGGCATTTTTCTCGTTTTTTCCATTACGCAACCTAAACAAATCATGCATTTAGACATTCTAGCATACCTAGCACCTTTTCACATCAACAGACAGCATAACAGCGCACCTTTATCATTTCAAGGGTTTACTATTCATGTTTTACTATTCAACTAACAAATTATATTTCAATTTCAATTTTCAATCGTAGAAAATGTTAAAAAGCTATAAATACATGTTCTACGATTGCTAGAGAATATTCTATAAGCCTCAAAATGATCAAAATAACATTCTACAAATAAAACCCAAAAATTAAAGTTAAAGCATAAAACTTTCAAATACGCAAATAAACATGAAACCCTCACCCTAGACGCTAGAGAAACCATGCTTGATGCCTCGGAAACCACCCCGCACAAGCTCCCGCGAAGAAATGAAGCTTTGGGGTTGAAATATTTTTTTTTTCTCTTCATATTTTCGGCCCTAGCTGTTTCTGTTTTTCAGCTTTGATTTTTCTTTGTTTTGTGCTCATTTAAGCTATTAAAAAGGATGACAAAGGTCAAAGGTCAAACCCCTTGGTCAAACGACTTAAAAATTGGTCAAACTAGCCTATTTCTTGCATTTTAAAGGTAAATCATGTAACATAAGTCCAATTCCAGTTAAATACAACTTAAAACAGTAAAATTAAAACATTAAATATTAGGTTCCACTATTTTGTAAGGACTAGAATTCATTTCCTAACTATTGTTCTCGATATGCAATGCACGTTGCGACAACAAAGAAGTAACAATTAAATCTCAAAGAATCTAAGAAATATATCATTTTTGGAAAGCATCATAGTTAAAATTTACTCCGGCTTTGAGCTACTTTCCTCATTTATTTGAAAACCGAGTGATTTTAATGCAAGACAACCAAAACCGATTATTAAAATAACCAAAACAGTCAAGGTAATCAATATTTATCTAAATTAATTAATTTAACCATTTCTAGAACATTTTAAAGAATTATGAAGTCAATATTAAGATACAAATGAAAGTTAATATAACACGTAGTCAAATACAATTAAACACTAACATTTAAGATAACACTTAATTAATCAAAAGAAAAGAATTTCAATTACTATAATTATTAGAAATAGGTAATAATCTTTTAATTATTCAATACACAACTACTAAATGCTTCCAAGAGAAATATTAAAATAGTGCAAATTGGTTGATTTAACTAATTAAACATTTAATCAAATGCAGTCAAGTGCTATTAAATGCATGCTAGGTTCGGGTTATCACATCTAATGTAGCGACTTGTCGAGCATTTGACAAACTCACACCATCCATTTCAAATAGGATTTGTCCCGTGGACACACGAGCAACCCAACCCATAGGATTTCCTTTTCCTCTTCACATTCTTACTTCTGTAAGTTTCTCGGTAATAGGGAGATTTGTGAGAACCCTTACCCATATCTTACCGTTTCTTCAGAATTGTCCATTCATAGCACGATGGAAGTGTCTGATTCTAGCCCGACGTGCTACTTCAATGGCTCGATATGAAAGACGACTAGCTCTACAATTTTTAGTGCCATATCTTCCAAAACCAAGTTGTGTACCGTCCAGTTTGCAACCCCTACTACATCTGCCTTTACGATATTTACTATATTTCGTACGTTTCGGATATAGCACTCCCTCTTTTTTTTACTATATGAAATCCACACTTTGACACCTGAGATTCCGTAACGAGTAGAAACTTCCGCAGTAGCATAATCTATTTTCTGGTTAAATACATTACGAGATGTTTTTCCATACTTTCCACATTATGTTCTAGTTATTTCTGCACCTTCTGATCGACCTGAACAACATATACGAATCCTCTCCACCCTTTTTCATTATAATGGAATATCCTTTACCATTTTACTAAAAATGGAACAAAATGATCTTGTTTTATTCCTCGGTTGAAAAGAGATGTCTTGAGTAATTGGAGAAGCACTTTGATAAACAAATTTGATTGTGACAGATTCAATTAAGGTATTAGTGCTAGTTCTATTAGACAACAAAGATCGCATTTTTGTCACTTTGTTCAAATAAGAGTTGTACTCGTACAGAATTCTTTTGTTTCTCAGTATGATCTCTATCATCATCTCTATCCCCTTTATCAATTCTCCTATGCTACCTAGGTCTATGAATTTCTCGATCAATTCCATTACCTTATCCTTACCCATGAGGTTCCAACATTTTATCCTTTATTGACCTAGGAGTTGTTCCCGGGCATCCTAAAAAAAGGGCTATTATACACCCCAAGCCCATCCCTTGGAAAAAAAAGGTAGCACCGAAGAAAGGAAAGAGCGAAATGGTTGTTTTTATTGTTCCCGCGAAGCGAAGATCATTCGCTTGGCGAATGAAGTGGGTCAACCTCTTTTTGGCTTCGCCTCAACACTTTTTCTCGCTAGTTGAGCTTTCTACAAAAAAAGCAATGCGAGAATGTATTCTTTTATCTAAGCTTCTTTCCTATGCATTAGCTATCCCCATTGTCAATGGATCAGCCACGCCCGGTGCCACGAAATGATTGAGAACTACCACGGGGTCGAAATGCATTTTGTTCTTTGTATTCAAAAAGTATTGCATGACCGAATAATTCAAGGAAGGGCACACTGCAGGGAGGGTCCTTTTAAGTAGTTGACTCGTCGGGCCATCGGAGCGGGACTTCTTTGGGAAAAAAGAACTTGAATAACTTAGTTTTGCTGAAGGAGTCGTCATTTTCTATCAGGAACGCGATGTCATTTACAACACCGTCATATTTTGGATTCTTGAAGGCCCCGCTGACCCGAAGTGATTTAGAAAGATTCTTCTTTATCGATGGTGATCGGTCATGGTATCCATTGTAACACCCCAATCCCTCACGGAACCGGGACTTCTTTTAACCAAACTATACTCAACCCAATTCCAAACCCCGGGCACGAAATTTAGAAAAAAACGGACGGAGTTTCCCCTATATATAGGTCTATCTAAAAACCTACCAACAGTCATATACAAGACCTGAATCACAATCAACCATTCATACAACCTATCTTTCAAGATTCATTAAGCCAACCAACTCCTCAAGGGCATCCGGGCCTTGGAACCCAACAACATATCACACAAGCATGCAAAATTAAATTCATTGAAGTTCTATCTTTTTAATCCACTTATCATACCACTCTATATTATCAATCAAGCTTTCTTATAATTTGTGTCCAACCAACTAACCAATTTTCATCGTCCATACAAGAATCCACTACTAAGTAATAAAGTAAAGCAAATAGAAGATATTATAACCTCAGTAGTAACTAATCATCAAACAAAACTAAAACTTTAATATTACATTCCTTGATATAACATAAATACATGCATGGGCACAAAGTCTCAAATACAATACAAGCATATCATGATCACATTCTTCCATATTTTACACATTGATAGAGTAAGCAGGTCATACAGGAGGCAATTCACTCTTCAGCTTTTCCTGAAATATGTTGAAAAGAGGAATGAGTAACCAAGTTGCTCAGTGAAGGAGGTGATGCAACATACCGGGCGTGCATTATGATATGTAGATACAAGAAATCATATATATAACATAAACAACAAGATTAAATAGCAAGTAGTTAACTACATTAAAAAGGATATGGTTCTACTTCAAGTCTTCAATCTCGAATCACGAGCCACGAACTTCACGCAAGTGTCAGTAAACCCTTACTCTAACGAGTTGGGATACTCCGGATGTATCTCGATCCTACGACCCTTTCTCTTGAGGTAGGTCCATGCCCAGCAGGTGAACCACGCCTCTGGGGTAGTAGAGTATGCTCAGTGAGAAAGGGAATAGGCACCATGGTAGTCGAGGGAGCATGGCAAGCCCGACGCCGCCCGTGTTTCTTGACGCTACCATGTCCAAAAAGGTTGCGCAACCCCAAGATGAGTCCACAAGAATCAAGATATCAAATAACACGTAAAAGGGTCGACAAAGTAGGTCGCCCTCACATATAAACACAATATAAGCCAACATATGCACGAGATAGCTATTTAGTCACGAAAGAGACAATTATCATATTATTCCACAAAACTCTATGAATTGCTTGAATAATCCTTATCATGCACAAAAAATACATTTTTCTAGTAATTACAAATACGTATAAACACAAAGTATTCAAAAACACCTTTTTCCCCTTCGTTAACTTTCCAATTTCTTCTCCTACACAAGGTTCAAGGTTCCAAATCAACAAGCCAATCATTCCACATTCCTAGGTAGGTCAAAAGACACCTATTTAAGCCTTCAAAATCCGATTTGGAAACAAAAGCTCAAGAAGGCCCTGAGTGGGTTTTAACTATAACTACCCTATCCGAACCCCAAATTTACGCAACGAAAGCACCAAAAGTGCTTTCGTACCCCAAGGATACCTATTCTAAATCTCAAACATGCCCGGATTGCATAACGAGAAAAGTACCCTTTTTAAAGTTTACTAATTTTGCAATTTAGCTCGGTTTTGGGTGATTCAACTTCATGTACCCTCCCAAATAGCTTCACTAGAGTCTAGAGCACCTAATTGAAGTCTCAATTCATTCCAATTAGCAAGTTTAATTCAAAACCCTAAGTTCAATCACTATTCCCCATCTCTTTCATTCAATCTATGCATTCAACCATAAAATTTGATATCAAGCTACATAAGTTAGTTCTATAGGCTCTAAAGAACTCACAACAAGCATTCAAAACAAGTATTATAGCTAAAATTGACAAATTAAGAATTTCAACATATATGCAACAAACTTTAAATGCAAAAATAATACACTCCCTTACCTTACTAAGGCTAAAAATATGTTAAAAAGTAGTTGGAGAACACCTTAGATCTTGAAAATATGGAGGAATTTGAAGAAAAGTCAACCTTAAGCTCAAAGAAATGCTCACGTTTTCTTGCTGCTATTTTCGATTTCTTGTTCCTTTTTCTAATGCTTTTTGCTTTGCTTTTCTAACATATAATAGAAGTATAATATAATAATATAGAAATGTATCTAGTTGGCTAAAAGACTTGGTCTCACGTTTTTTTTTTCTTTCCTTTATTTGGTTTTCTTAACTACTATGTATTAGTATGTATATTAGGTAGATAGGTAGACTAAATAATGGATTGGATCATATAATATAATTGGCTATAATTAAATACTAAGGTCCTAGTTAGCTTAGTAGAAAACTAAAAAAAAATACCATAGGCCCAAAATAACTAAATATTACTATTCACTCGTGGACACTAAAAATATTTATTTTTCTCATGCTCGGGACATGAAATACAATTCTAACAATGAACGAATATATTAAATACAGTAATGCTTAGGGAAAAAATATCAAATTAAGAAAATAAGACAGTTTTAAAATTTTACCTGGGCCCAAGTTAAACTTAATAAATAAAACATATAAAAGCAACTAAAATTAAACAAATGGGCAAATAAGTCAAATATGCACACCAAATAATTAAATATAATAAATTAAAAGTCTCTCTAGGCTCGGGCAGTTTAAATTAATTAAATGTAAATAAATAATAAACATAAGATAATCATTTCTAATAACTCTTTTAAATCTAATTTAAATAATTATAATCAATATTGAAAATAATCCATATCGTTCAGGTCCGGGAAACATAAATAAATATAATTTTTTAAATAATAGAATAAGTGTCCTGGGTAAATCAATTAAATATAATTTAAATAAATACAAATAGTGATAATAATAAAAATAATTATTACCGAGGTCAAGACTTCACATTCAAATACTGAAATAAAATCATTTTAAATTGTTAGTAAAATAAATTCTAATAAATAAAATAATAAAATAATTATTTCGGGAAAGCCAATTGAATATAATTTAAGTGATATCGTGACACGTTTTTCAATAATGGTGCAATTTAATAAAATGAATCAATGCAAATTAATAAAATGTCTATATGCTAGGTCTGGGTCATCATATTTATGGCCTTGCTTCTTTTTTGGCCCAATCCTGATTTCGTTTTGCTTCTCCCGCTTGTCAGGCCACATCGACTCGACTCTTTTCCTTGCCCCTCGGCTTTTCACTTCCTTTCGTTCTTCTTTTGTACCGTCCTTTGAATGAAGACACCTGATTGGGCTGACTTTCCCAAATGCCCACACAGGCCTTTCTCCTTTCCGGGTTTGGATTTTTCGCCTCGTTTTAGTCGTCATGGTCGACGGGGAAGAAAGAAATGAATGAAAGTTCTTTTGGCAAAATGTAGAATAATACACCTACCGAGACGAAAGCCAAAGGTGAGTCTCGTAGATGGATGTATCGAATCGAAATATGATCTCAGATTGACATCTTGATGCACTGATTTACCATAATAATAAATAGAGTCAATGGTGACTCCGTCATGGGAAGATCTGCTTCCTTCTTGCTTGATAGGAGGGGGGCTTCCATTCACCAATGCAGACTAAAAGTGCTCTTCGAACCGTGCTAGATAGCCACCCATCACACGGCTCTCAAACCCAACCTGTGATGGATCCCGAGAGACAAAGTCAAAGCGCTTGATCCTTTGCCCTATACTTTGAAATGCTCCTCCCCGCCGATCAAGGTATTTTTATCTTGTGATAGGCTTAGCTTTAAGCCGCTATCGTTCAGTTCGGATAACTCAAGTACCTTTGGTCAGTTCGTTCACGTGGTCTTTTCTTATCTTCCCTAACGTTCAGAGTTGTTCTGGTGTGAGATAAGAAAGGAGCATCGGCCGAGTGCCATGAAAGGATAAAAAATTGATAGCAGAGGGAATCTATGATTCTTATTCGAGCGAGTTCTAGCTAGCAACATGTCGATTACACACCGGAGGTTGGTATTAACTGAGGGACAATGCCCCCTTAACCTAAGTGGGCTACCAGCAAAGCAACAGGTACTTGATCGGGCGGGAAGTGGTTTGGTTTCGTGCAAGGCCCTCACAACAGGAAGAGGCAGTTGTCATTTGATATGAGAGGCGCTTTGTATTGGGTTCCAAACCTACCCACCCTGATAAAAAAGACCTTTCTATTCTATCTTATTAGTAAAGCCTAAACGTCCTTATTGAAAACTAAAGCGCTAACGAACAAGAAAATGGATGCGCGTTAGCGCAATGGCTTTCCTGTAACTCAAGGTTTCATGTCCCTAACCCAACCTTTAGAGGCTAGACTAGGGTATAACCTAAATCATTATCATTATTTTATGACTTTAACCGTTGGACTATAATTAATGCTTATTTGTTATCCTAGAACTCCAAAGTTTTTCAAAAAACTGGTAGTATAACAACTGTATTTAGGATCTTTAGTTTGACCTATTTTCTAGAACACCTCAAAATTCCGAATCTTTAATTTGATTACAACTAAAACACTTGTTTTGTCATCAATCGATATGCCTACTAGTTTATCTTGAAAGCTCCATTTGGATTAATAAGCCTATCATGATAACTACATCCCATTTATTTGTCAAATTCCTATTTATGCAAGTACTTATTATCATTTAGCTTATAAATGAGTACCTTAATGAGTATAGGTAGGGCTAACTTAGTTGATTCTTCACCTATTGGTTTAAACACCTAATGATAACTACTATCCATAAACGATGAAAAAAAGTAGCATAAAATAAGTATTTGTCCAATTCATAAATAGTACAACCCAAAGCTAGACCCCAAATTACAACGGGAGTCGTTTACAACAACAATGTTAATAGTCTTCATCTCAAACAACAAACATCCTTAAGCAAACATCCACATTCATGAAAGGTATGTAATACACATAGTTATTCCAAAGGGTCATCAACAAGCACATTATCTTCACGCCCCTGTTCCACTCTTGCTTCTCTTGTAATGACATAAAGAGGGTGAGTCCTTATGAACTCAGCGAGGGGGGAACAAATAACAGGGCTTTTGAAATAATTTTCCAGTTAACTTGTGAAAACTTCTTTGAAACATGTCATGTAATACAAATAAGATCATATATAGCATAAGTATAATGGAACAATAAACACAGTTACCACATCATTTTATTAACATATGATAATCAGTTAAGATTTTCATCACATTTGATTCACGTATTAATCATACTAGTGGCATACAGATAAACAGTCTTTCTTCCCCGAGGTCCCCTAGGAACCAAGCGAGAGTACTTAAACACATAGTAAAAATGATACGTTTTGATACATACAGGACGCTAGAGGTGGTTCCTACGGGCTTAAGAGGTAGCTTCCACCACTTCTAGGTATAGCACTTTGCCCCGCATAACACTTAGTTCCTGTCGTTTAAAGGATACATTACGCTTTCGCTTTTGCTTCTGCATCGCATATAGTGGCCGACCTCAAATCATTATCACAACTTCTTATCTCTCCCTATAGGGTGTACTCCGGATTGTATACCAAACCTACGACCCAACCTTCCAAGGGTAACAAAGTTCCAAGCGAGAGAGGGAATATGGACCATGGTAGTCACGGGATTACCAGCAAGCCCTATGCCGCCCGACGTTCGTGAATCACTACCATGTCAAAAGAAAGGTTGCAACCTCGTATGCAATGCACATTTATGACATTTAACATTTCGCATTAGGAGGTCAACAAAGTAGGTTGCCTCCGTGCATGTATATGATCACATATTGACACGTTGGCATATAAGGCATCGTTAGAACAATAATCACTTCAGATACCAATTTAAAAGCATTTATACTGTCTGTAATACCCGAGCCCGAAATGTGAAATTCCTTGTTTATTATTTTGGAAATTATATTTCCTTAAATTCTTTGAGAATTAATTGTTACTTTCTTGTTGTCGCAACGTGCATTGCATTTAGGGAGCGATTGTAATACCCGAGCCCGGAATGTGAATTTTCTTTGTTTATTATTTTGAAAATTATATTTCCTTAAATTCTTTGTGAATTAACTGTTACTTTCTCGCCGACGCAACGTGCATTGCATTTAAGGAGCGATAGCTAGATAACGAGTTCCAGTCCTCAGCAAATAGTGAAACTAGTATTTAGACGACTTAAATTTTATATTTTAATTGTTGCTAACTTTAATTGAACTTACCTTAACTGAAACGGCTTTAAAACGCGCGAAATAGGGCCCTTTGACCAAGTTTTTAAGTAGTTTGACTTAGCCCTTTGACCCTTTGACCATTTGACCCTTAAATAAGTTAAAATTAAGCAAAATAAAATAAAAACAGCAGCAAAACAGCAGCAGGTCGTGATCTCCCTTAGAGGAAAAAAAAAAAACCTTTCAACCTTCCAAACGATCAATCTTCGCGTGTGCTCGTGCGGGGTGATTTCCGAGGCAACCAACGTTGTTTTCCTAGCGACTAGGAGTACCTAAGGTGAGGGAAGCATGTTATTTGCGCATTTATACGTTGTGTTAGTTAACTTTATCAGTTTTTAGATTTATCCGTAGATCGTTATTTAAAGCGAATTGATGCTTCTAAAATGTTCCTTAGCATTGGTAGAACATGTATTTATGGCTTTGTAACATTTTCTGCGGTTAAATGTTGTGATTGCAACTTGAATTGTGATATGAATAGTACTTTGTGAATAGTAAAACCTTGAAACGTTGAAATTGCGCTGTTATGCTTTTCGTTGATGTAGAAACGTGCTAGGTATGCTAGAATGCTAAAATGTGTGGTTTGTTTGGGTTGCGTAGTGGAAAAAAACGAGAATTAAGCCTTTGGGAAAGTCGGGGTCGTTTAGGTCGACTTTTGCGTTTTCTCGTTTTGCGTGTTGGCATGGCTTCGTGGAGCCATGGAAACACTTTTGGTGCAAATATGGCGTTGGTTGGGTGTTTGGTTGTTGTAGTTGTAGTTCAAACGAGAAAGGGGGAAATCGGGGCTTTGCGCGAGTTCTAGGGTGAAGTAAGGTTTCGGGGTCTTTAGACGTGCCTTATGGTGACCTAGGAGGGTTGGCGAAGTCGGTTTCCAGAACTCGTGGCTCGTTTGGAAATGGTAGCATTTTGACAGTTGGGGCCGATTTGTGTTTTTGTGTGTTTACTTGTCTTTATGTTTATAGAATGCTTAGAATTACTTGAATTACTTGTTTGAGTTGTTTTGGATTGAATTGCTTATCAAATTGCTGCTATTGCGTGCGAGAGTAACCTATTTTGTTATTCTCCCACGTGTGGTTTATCGCTTGTTTATTGCTTGTTTATTGTCTTGTATCGAGTCTTGCATGGCATAGTGTCTCGCACGTGAGTGATGGGCCTCTCTGGGTAGCCTTGGGTTGCCAGTGTTGGTTGCTCTAGCTCCGTTGCTATTCCCTTTCTCGCTTGGGTTGCCTCCCTGGGAGATTTGGGTCGTAGGATTGATGGATACTTCCGGGGTATTCCAAACTGGTGTTATAAGGTTGTTTTGGGCCGGCGCGTCGTCATCGAATTCGTGTTTGAAAGTGGTTCGTGAAAAGAGTATCGTATCCTTTGATTGAGTGTTTGCAGCTTTAAATACTTGCCTTGCTTTATTGTTGGCTTTGGATGTATCTTTATATGTTTTGTATGTATTGCTTGGCTAATTGCATTGCATACTCCTCTCATCTCCGTCCTTGAGACCAATTGCCCTCGCTGAGCAATAGTTTTTGCTCATTCCTCTCTATACTATGTTTTTACAGGAGTAGTTGAGGCAGACCCTCTCGAGGTAATTGAGGAGGAGGAGCAGGTGGAGGTGTTTCCGTGATAGCACTTACCTGCTTTGCTGGTGGTTGGTTACCAGTTTTGTGCAAACCTTGATGTTATGTATATTGCGTGAAGGAAGATTAATTTTGAGGCTTGTAGCCTTGTATATATATTTTCTAGTTGAGATCTTTATTAGTTTTATGTTGAAATGGATTAAAGTTTGTAAGTTGTAAACTTATACTCGGATGACTAGTGAAGATTGCATGCTAATGGCTAATGGTTTAGTGGCATAAGTACTTGTGTAGTATGCATATCATTTTTGGTTTGGAAAGTTGGATAATAAGAAATGTAAGTTTTATAGAAAGTTGGCTTGTTTTGATTATTTTATAGCTTTCGCAAGTGTTATATTGTTTTTAGGGTTTTCGGATTGTCCGCGGTACAGAGGAGACTCCGTCCGTGTGTCGGGTCCGGGCTTGGCCTTTTGCGGGGTTGGGTCGGGGCGTGACATCTTTAGGTGGTATCAGAGCATGATAGTCTTGCATGAGCCGGGATATGATTCTCGGTCTGTGGGGTAAAGGTCTAAAATGCTAAAGTGTTTATGAATGATTGCTAAGTGAAAAGAAAATGTTCTAGCATGACTTTGTGAACTTGGAATGTTTATGTGTTTAAGTGAAATAGTTTGGCAAGTTAAACTTGTCTTATGTGAATTGTGTGATAGAATATTGGATTGTTATTGACTTGAGTGTTATCTAATCTTATGTGTTATATTTCTATCTATAAACTGCTTTTAAATGTTGCCAGCTATTGTGAGTTGCTACTATGCCGCCACGTCGTGGTACTCAAGGTATAGGATCAGATGAAGAGGCAGCAGAACAGGGTCAGCAGCCGTTGCCTGAGCAGTTTATGGCTACCATGACTACTGCAGTAGACCGGATCACACAGGTACTACATGAGCAGAGGCAGGACCGGATTAATCCCCAGGGTAATCAAGCTAATCCTGGTGGACAGGGGTACAGAGTTGAGAATAACCAGCTTGAGAAATTTCTGAGGCACGAGCCGGGAAAGTTCTTCGGGGAGCCGGATGATGAGGCGGCCGAGAGATGGATTAATCGAGTTGAGAAAATTTTCACTGCTTTGAGGTATACCGATGAGGCAAGAATAGATTATGCATCATTTTTATTTGAGGGTGATGCAGAGCAGTGGTGGAATACTGTTAGGCTGAGGTGGGATTGTGAGGATGTTCCACATTTATGGGATGATTTTGTAAGTGAGTTCCGGGACAAATATATTCCCGAGATGGCTATGGAGAGACGGGAAGATGAGTTTGTGGCCCTGAAGCAGGGAAACATGACTGTTGCACAATATGAGGCTAGATTTGTTAGCCTGTCGAGGTCTATGCCTGAGTTGGTACGGCCAGCTAGGAGGATGATACATAGGTTTGTCCGTGGGTTGAGAATGGACATACAGTTGCATTTGACTGGACAGACCTACACTACTTTTCCCGAGGCATTTCAGGCAGCCTCGAAGTTTGAGAAACGGAAGGCTGAGATGTTAGCTGAGAGCAGTCAGCCGAGTAAGAAGCAGTTTTTGGGCCAGAGCAGCCAGAGTCAGCCGAGGCAGTTTCAGGCTTCTGCACAGGGTCCTCAGCAACGTCCGTACCAGCCACAGCAGCAGATTCAGGCTAGACCAGCTGTGACTAGACCTCAGCAGGGAGGTACAGTTCCTACCCCTGCCAGAGCCCCAGCACCTACAGGAAACACTGCGGTTAGGCAAAATCAGCAGTGTGATTATTGTAATCGACCAGGGCATATTGAGGCTAACTGCTGGAGGAAGAGTGGAAAATGTACGGGTTGTGGCAGTGATGAGCATAGGGTGAAGGATTGCCCTAAATTTAATAATGTTCAGGGCCGTGGTGGAGGCCGAGGTGTTCAGAATAGGGCTGCAGGTGCACGACCAGCACAGAGAGTTCAGGCTAGGGTCTTTGCACTGGATGCAGAGGAGCTGCCCGATAATACAGCTATTGTGGAAGGTACCTTTCTTCTCAATACTCAGCCAGTTAAAGTTTTGATTGATCCTGGAGCTACACATTCGTTTATAACTCCTGCATGTGCACAATCTGTGAATGTTTGCATTGATAATTTGCCTCATGAAGTTGAAGTTAGTACTCCTTTGGGTGCAAAATTTGTTGCTGAATCTATTTGCAAATCTTGTGATATATGTATTGAGAACCGTAAATTTCCTGCTGATTTAATTATATTACCATTCCGTGACTTTGAAATCATTTTGGGAATGGACTGGTTGGGAAAGTATTATGCACAGTTGGATTGTAGAACAAAGATCGTTTATCTTAAGGTTCCTGATCTACCGGTACTAGAGATTATTGGGAACTGCAGGGCTGCCCGCATTCCACTTTTATCAGCGATCAAGACTTCTAAGTTGTTGAATAGGGGTTGTGAAGCCTACTTAGCCTATTTGATCAATCAGCCTGCTGATAAGTTGAATCTGAATGAGGTTCCGATTGTTAGAGACTTCCCTGGTGTATTTCCCGAGGAATTACCGGGTTTACCACCGGATAGGGAGATTGAGTTCGTGATTGATCTTGTGCCAGGCACTGCGCCAATTTCTAGGAGTCCTTACAGGATGGCATCGGCTGAACTTCAGGAGTTAAAAATTCAGCTTCAGAACTTGCTTGAGAAAGGGTTTATACAACCTAGTTCTTCACCGTGGGGCGCACCTGTGTTGTTTGTAAGAAAGAAAGATGGCACGCTACGGTTATGCATTGATTACAGGGGACTTAATCAAGTCACGATTAAGAATAAATACCCCTTGCCGTTGATTGAAGAATTGTTTGACCAGTTGCAGGGTGCGAGTGTTTACTCCAAATTTGACTTGAGGCAGGGTTACTATCAACTTAGAATTCGGAGTGACGATATACCAAAGACGGCATTCAGGACTAGATATGGCCACTATGAGTTTGTTGTTTTGCCGTTTGGTTTGACGAATGCACCAGCCGCATTCATGGACTTGATGCAGAGGGTTTTTCGGCCTTACCTTGATCAGTTTGTCGTGATCTTCATTGACGACATTTTAGTGTATTCGAAGAACGGGGCTGAACATGAGCAACACTTGAGGATTGTGCTTCAGACTTTGCAGGAAAACAAGCTTTTTGCTAAATTCAGCAAGTGTGAGTTCTGGTTGAACCAGATATCTTTTCTAGGCCATATCATTTCAGACCGAGGAATTTCAGTGGACCCAGCTAAGATTGAAGTTGTTTCAGCTTGGAAGAGACCTGAGACGGTGCCAGAGATTCGGAGTTTTCTTGGATTGGCAGGTTACTACCGGAGATTTGTTAAAGACTTTTCTAAAATTTCTGGACCTTTGAGCCAGTTAACTCGGAAGAAAGTTGCTTACAATTGGGATGCCAAGTGTGAATCCAGTTTCCAAGAATTGAAGAAGAGACTAACTACAGCTCCTATACTAGCTTTACCTGAGGGAATAGAGAACTTCGTTGTCTACAGTGATGCATCTAAAGAAGGATTGGGCTGTGTTTTAATGCAGAATGGTAAGGTGATTGCCTATGCTTCTAGGAAATTGAAACCTTATGAAGTCAATTACCCTACACATGATCTTGAGTTAGCTGCAGTTGTGTTTGCATTGAAGAAGTGGCGTCATTACTTGTGGGGTTGCAGATTTGAAATATTTACTGACCACAAGAGTCTCAAGTATTTGTTTTCACAGAAGGATCTAAATATGAGGCAGCGGAGATGGCTAGAGCTATTGGGTGGTTATAACTGTTCTATTAACTATGTGCCAGGTAAGGCAAATGTTGTTGCTGATGCTTTGAGCCGAAAGGCTACTGTTGCGAGCTTGATTATCAAGGACTGGGAGACTTTGGAAGAAATTTGTTCATGGAAACCAGAAGCCACTGACGTAGGGATTCGGTTTGCTAGTTTACAGATTCAGTCAGGATTGCTAGCACAGATCAGAGAGGCTCAGAAGACTGATCCTCACATCTTGAAGATCCAAGAGAAAGCTAAAGGGGGAGAGTCGGAGTTTAAATTACATGCAGATGGCATTTTCAGATTCAGGGATAGAGTATGTGTTCCTGATGATCCGACTTTGAAGAATGAGATCCTGTCCGAGGCACATAATTCGAGGTACACGATTCACCCGGGCAGTACTAAGATGTATAGAGATTTGAAGCAACACTTCTGGTGGAACAATATGAAGAGGGAGATTGCTGGGTATGTATCCAGATGTTTGACTTGTCAGAGGGTTAAAGTTGAGCATCAGAGGCCAGCCGGACTTCTACAGCCGTTATCGATTCCGCAATGGAAGTGGGTACATATTACAATGGACCTTGTGACCGATCTTCCTAGATCTCCGAGAGGATGTGATTCTGTTTGGGTTGTTGTGGACCGCTTGACTAAAGTTACACATTTTATTCCCGTGAACAAACAGGATAGCCTTGATAAGCTAGCTGAGCTTTATGTTGCTAATATTGTGAGATTGCATGGTGTGCCACAGAGTATAGTGTCAGATAGGGATCCCAGATTCAGATCTCGTTTTTGGCAGAAGTTGCAAGAGGCCATGGGAACTAAGTTGAGCTTCAGTACTGCATATCATCCGCAAACTGATGGCCAGTCTGAGAGAACCATCAGGATCTTGGAAGACATGCTTCGGGCATGTGTGCTTGACTTTGGGAAGAATTGGGAGAAGTTTTTGCCTTTAGCGGAGTTCGCCTATAACAATAGTTATCAATCTACTATAGGTATGGCTCCCTACGAGGCATTGTATGGTCGTAAATGCAGATCCCCGTTATATTGGGAGGAGGTTGGAGAGATGAGAACAGTTGATCCGACTGTGTTACCTGAGATGATTAAGATGGTAGATAATGTTCACCTTATTCGCCAGCGTATGCTTACAGCTCAGAGTCGTCAGAAGAGTTATGCAGATAAGCACCGTCGGGATCTTAAGTTTGATTTGGGAGATTGGGTGTTTCTTAAGATTTCTCCACGGAAGGGATTGATTCGGCACGGTAAGAGCGGGAAGCTTAGTCCCAGGTATGTGGGTCCGTATGAGATCACCGAAAAGGTAGGTCCTTTGGCTTATCGATTAGCTTTGCCTCCGAGCTTGTCGCGACTGCATGATGTATTCCATGTGTCTATGTTGAAGAAGTACCATCCAGCCCCTTCGCATGTACTTGAACCAGAGCCTTTGCAGATTGAAGAGAAGTTATCCTACGAAGAGAAACCGATTAGAATTGTGGATCGAAAGATTCAGGAGCTTCGCAGGAAGAGTATTCCGTTAGTAAAGGTTCTGTGGAATCATCATGGGTTTGAGGAAGCGACTTGGGAAAGAGAGGACCAAGTTCGAGATCAGTATCCAGAGTTGTTTGTTGACCAGGTAAGAATTGCGTGGGCGCAATTGTTTTAAGGGGGAGAGGGTGTAATACCCGAGCCCGGAATGTGAATTTTCTTTGTTTATTATTTTGAAAATTATATTTCCTTAAATTCTTTGTGAATTAACTGTTACTTTCTCGCCGACGCAACGTGCATTGCATTTAAGGAGCGATAGCTAGATAACGAGTTCCAGTCCTCAGCAAATAGTGAAACTAGTATTTAGACGACTTAAATTTTATATTTTAATTGTTGCTAACTTTAATTGAACTTACCTTAACTGAAACGGCTTTAAAACGCGCGAAATAGGGCCCTTTGACCAAGTTTTTAAGTAGTTTGACTTAGCCCTTTGACCCTTTGACCATTTGACCCTTAAATAAGTTAAAATTAAGCAAAATAAAATAAAAACAGCAGCAAAACAGCAGCAGGTCGTGATCTCCCTTAGAGGAAAAAAAAAAAAACCTTTCAACCTTCCAAACGATCAATCTTCGCGTGTGCTCGTGCGGGGTGATTTCCGAGGCAACCAACGTTGTTTTCCTAGCGACTAGGAGTACCTAAGGTGAGGGAAGCATGTTATTTGCGCATTTATACGTTGTGTTAGTTAACTTTATCAGTTTTTAGATTTATCCGTAGATCGTTATTTAAAGCGAATTGATGCTTCTAAAATGTTCCTTAGCATTGGTAGAACATGTATTTATGGCTTTGTAACATTTTCTGCGGTTAAATGTTGTGATTGCAACTTGAATTGTGATATGAATAGTACTTTGTGAATAGTAAAACCTTGAAACGTTGAAATTGCGCTGTTATGCTTTTCGTTGATGTAGAAACGTGCTAGGTATGCTAGAATGCTAAAATGTGTGGTTTGTTTGGGTTGCGTAGTGGAAAAAAACGAGAATTAAGCCTTTGGAAAAGTCGGGGTCGTTTAGGTCGACTTTTGCGTTTTCTCGTTTTGCGTGTTGGCATTGCTTCGGGAAGCCATGGAAACACTTTTGGTACAAATATGGCATTGGTTGGGTGTTTGGTTGTTGTAGTTGTAGTTCAAACGAGAAAGGGGGAAATCGGGGCTTTGCGGGAGTTCTAGGGTGAAGTAAGGTTTCGGGGTCTTTAGACGTGCCTTATGGTGACCTAGGAGTGTTGGCGAAGTCGGTTTCCAGAACTCGTGGCTCGTTTGGAAATGGTAGCATTTTGACAGTTGGGGCCGATTTGTGTTTTTGTGTGTTTACTTGTCTTTATGTTTATAGAATGCTTAGAATTACTTGAATTACTTGTTTGAGTTGTTTTGGATTGAATTGCTTATCAAATTGCTGCTATTGCGTGCGAGAGTAACCTACTTTGTTATTCTCCCACGTGTGGTTTATCGCTTGTTTATTGCTTGTTTATTGTCTTGTATCGAGTCTTGCATGGCATAGTGTCTCGCACGTGAGTGATGGGCCTCTCTGGGTAGCCTTGGGTTGCCAGTGTTGGTTGCTCTAGCTCCGTTGCTATTCCCTTTCTCGCTTGGGTTGCCTCCCAGGGAGATTTGGGTCGTAGGATTGATGGATACTTCCGGGGTATTCCAAACTGGTGTTATAAGGTTGTTTTGGGCCGGCGCGTCGTCATCGAATTCGTGTTTGAAAGTGGTTCGTGAAAAGAGTATCGTATCCTTTGATTGAGTGTTTGCAGCTTTAAATACTTGCCTTGCTTTATTGTTGGCTTTGGATGTATCTTTATATATTTTGTATGTATTGCTTGGCTAATTGCATTGCATACTCCTCTCATCTCCGTCCTTGAGACCAATTGCCCTCGCTGAGCAATAGTTTTTGCTCATTCCTCTCTATACTATGTTTTTACAGGAGTAGTTGAGGCAGACCCTCTCGAGGTAATTGAGGAGGAGGAGCAGGTGGAGGTGTTTCCGTGATAGCACTTACCTGCTTTGCTGGTGGTTGGTTACCAGTTTTGTGCAAACCTTGATGTTATGTATATTGCGTGAAGGAAGATTAATTTTGAGGCTTGTAGCCTTGTATATATATTTTCTAGTTGAGATCTTTATTAGTTTTATGTTGAAATGGATTAAAGTTTGTAAGTTGTAAACTTATACTCGGATGACTAGTGAAGATTGCATGCTAATGGCTAATGGTTTAGTGGCATAAGTACTTGTGTAGTATGCATATCATTTTTGGTTTGGAAAGTTGGATAATAAGAAATGTATGTTTTATAGAAAGTTGGCTTGTTTTGATTATTTTATAGCTTTCGCAAGTGTTATATTGTTTTTAGGGTTTTCGGATTGTCCACGGTACAGAGGAGACTCCGTCCGTGTGTCGGGTCCGGGCTTGGCCTTTTGCGGGGTTGGGTCGGGGCGTGACAGCGATAGTTAGGAAATGATTTTTAGTTCTCAGCAAATAGTGAAAACTAGTATTTAGATGACTTAAATTTTATATTTTAATTGTTGCTAGCTATAATTAATCTTTCCTTAGTTAAAATGGCTTTAAAATGCACAAAATAAGGCCCTTTGACCAAGTTTTAAGTTGTTTGACCTAGGCCTTTGACCATTGGACCACTTAGCACTTAAATAAGCTTAAAACAAAGCAAAATAAAAAAATAGCAGCTGAAACAGAACCTTGTGCTGGCCGAAAATATTCAAGAGAAAAAAAATCATTTTCAACTTTCAAAACTTCCAATCTTCGCGTGAGATTGTGCGGGGTTGTTATCGAGCCATCCAGCGTTGTTTTCCTAGCGACTAGGAGTGCCTAAGGTGAGTGAATCATGTTATTTGCGCATTTAAATGTTAAGTGTATCAACTTTGCAATTTTTAAATTTTATCTGTAGATTGTTGTTTAAATCATTTTGATGCTTCTAGAATGTTCCTTGGCAATTGTAGAACGTGTATTAATAGCTTTTTAACATTTTCTGCAGTTAAATGTTGAGATTGTAGTTTAAACTAGTTGTTGAATAGTATTTTGTGAATAGTAAACCCTTGGAACAATGAAGTTGTTCCGTTATGCTGTCCGTCGATGTAGAATTGTGCTAGGTGTGCTAGAATGCCTAAATGCATGGTTTGTTTGGGTTGCGTAATGGAAAAAATGAGAATTAAGCCTTGTTGACAGTCGGGGTCGTTTAGGTCAACTTTAGCGTTTTCTCATTTTGCGTGTTGGCAATTTTTCGGGAGGCCATGGAAGCACTTTTGGTGAGATTATGGCGTTGGTTGGGTGTTTGGTTGGTATAGTTGTAGTTCAAACGAGAAAGGGGAAAATCAGGGCTTTGGGCGAGTTCCAGGGTAAAGTAAGGTTTCGGGGTCTTTAGACGTGCCTTATGGTAACCTAGGAGGATTGGCAAAGTCGGTTTCCAGAACTCGTGGCTCGTTTGGAAATGGTAGGGTTTTGATAGTTAGGGCCGATTTGTGTTTTTTGCTTGATTTCTTGATTTTATGCCTATAGAATGCTTAGGGTTGCTTGAAAAACTTGTGTGAGTTGATTTGGATTGAAATGCGTATCAATTGTTGCTATTGCGTGCGAGAGTAACCTACTTTGTTATTCTCCCACGTGTGGCTGTATCGCTTGTTTATCACCTTGTATCGAGTCTTGCTTTGCATAGTGTCTGGCGCGTAAGTGATGGGCCTCTCTGGGTAGCCTCGGGTTGCCAGTGTTGGTTGCTCTAGCTCCGCTGCTATTCCCTTTTCTCGCTTGGGTTGCCTTCCAGGGAGTTTTGGGTCGTAGGTTGATGGATTCTTCCGGGGTATTCCAAAGTGGTGTTATAAGGTGGTTTGGGCCGGCGCGTCGTCATCGACTTATTGAATGAAAGTTGCTCGTGAAAAAAGTACCGTATCCTTTGAATGAATGTTTATAGTCTTTAATACTTGCCTTGTTATAATATTGACTTGTTTGTATCTTTAAATGATAATTGTATGCATTGCTTGGCTAATTGCATTGCATACTCCTCTCATCTCCGTCCTTGAGATCAATTGCCCTCGCTGAGCAATAGTTTTTGCTTATTCCTCTCTATACTACATTTTTACAGGAGTAGTTGAAGCAGACCCTATCGAGGTAATAGAGGAGGAGGAGCAGTTGGAGGTGTTTCCATGATAGCACTTCTCTGCTTTGTTGGTGGTTGGTTACCAGATTTTGTGCGAGCCTTGCTTGTTATGCATATTGCTTGGATGTCGCTTAATTTTGAGGCTTGTAACCTTGTATGTATTTTCTAGTTTAAGGCCTCTACGGTCTTATGTTGTATAAGTTGGGAGAATGTAAAGTTATAAACTTATACCCTTGTAACTACTAAGGAAATGCATGCTAATGGAACTGATTAGTGGCATAAATACTTGTGTAGTATGCATATCATTTTTGGGTTGCGAAGTTGGTTAATAAGAAATGTATGTTTCAAAGAAAGTCGGCTTGTTTTAATTGTTTTATGGCTTTCGCAAGTATTATGTTGATTTTAGGGTTTTCGGATTGTTCGCGGTACAGAGGAGACTCCGTCCGTGTGTCGGGTCTGGGCTTGGACTTTTGCGGGGTCGGGTCGGGGCGTGACATCTTTAGGTAGTATCAGAGCATGATAGTCTTGCATGAGCCGGGATATGTTTCTCGGTCTGTGGGGTAAAGGTCCAAAATGCTAGAGTGTTATTGTGTGATTGTTAAGTGGAAAGAAAATGTTATAGCATGACTTTGTGAACTTGTAGTGCTTATGTGTTTAAAGTGAATTAGTTTGGCATGTCAATCTTGTGTTATGTGAATTGCGTGTTAGAATGTTTGATTGTTATTGTCTTGGGTGGTTGCTAATCTTTTGTGCTATATTTCTGTCTTTTAAATGTTTTTAAATGTTGCCAGCTATTGTGAATTGCTACTATGCCGCCACGTCGTGGTACTCAAGGTATAGGATCAGATGAAGAGGCAGCAGAACAGGGTCAGCAGTTGTTGCCTGAGCAGTTTATGGTGACCATGACTACTGCAGTAGACCGGATTACACAGGTGCTGCATGAGCAGAGGCAGGACATGAACAATCCCCAGGGAAATCAAGCTAATCCTGGTGGACAAGGGTATAGAGTTGAGAATAATTAGTTAGAGAAATTTCTGAGGCACGAGCCGGGAAAGTTCTTCGGAGAGCCAGATGATGAGGCGGCCGAGAGATGGATTAACCGTGTCAAGAAAATTTTCACCGCTTTGAGGTACACTGATGAGGCAAGAATAGATTATGCATCATTCCTGTTTGAGGGCGATGCAGAGTAATGGTGGAATACTGTCAGATTGAGGTGGGATTGTGAGGATGTACACATTTGTGGGATGATTTTGTAAGTGAGTTTCGGGACAAGTATATTCCCGAGATGGCTATGGAAAGGAGGGAAGACGAGTTTGTGGCCCTGAAGCAGGGAAATATGACTGTTGCACAGTACGAGGCTAGGTTTGTTAGCCTGTCGAGGTATATGCCCGAGTTGGTACGGCCGGCTAGGAGGATGATACATAGGTTTGTCCGTGGGCTGAGAATAGATATTCAGTTGTATTTGACTGGGCAGACCTACACTACTTTTCCCGAGGCATTTCAAGCAGCCTCGAAGTTTGAGAAACGGAAGGCTGAGATGTTAGCTGAGAGCAGTCAGCTGAGTAAGAAGCAGTATTTGGGCCAGAGTAGCCAGAGTCAGCCGAGGCAATATCAGACTTCTACACAGGGTCCTTAGCTACGACCGTATCAGCCACAGCAGCAGATTCAGGCTAGGCCAGCTGCGACTAGACCCCAGCAGGGAGCTATAGTTCCTACTACCGCCAGAGCCCCAGCACCTACAGGAAATACTGCAGTTAGGCAAAATCAGCAGTGTAATTATTGTAATCGGTCAGGGCATATTGAGGCTAACTGCTGGAGGAAGAGTGGTAAATGTACGGGTTGTGGCAGTGATGACCATAGGGTGAGGGATTGCCCTAAGTATAACAATGTTCAGGGCCGTGGTAGAGGCCAAGGTATGCAGAATAGGGCTACAGGTGCACGTCCAGCACAGAGGGTTCAGGCTAGGGTCTTTGCACTGGATGCAGAGGAGCTACCCGATACTACAGCTATAGTGGAAGGTACCTTTCTTCTCAATACTCAGCCAGTTAAAGTTTTGATTGATCCCGGAGCTACACATTCGTTTATAACTCCTGCATGTGCACGATCTGTGAATGTTTGCATTGATAAATTGCCGCATGAAGTTGAAGTTAGTACGCCTTTGGGTGCAAAATTTGTTACTGAGTCTATTTGCAAATCTTGTGATATATGCATTGAGAACCGTAAATTTCCTGCTGATTTAATTATATTGCCATTTCGTGACTTTGAAATCATTTTGGGAATGGACTGGTTGGGGAAGTATTATGCTCAGTTGGATTGTAGAACAAAGGTCGTTTATCTTCAGGTTCCTGACCTACCGGTACTAGAGATTGTTGGGAATTGCAGGGCT
The DNA here is from genome assembly GCA_037974665.1 of Ehretia macrophylla. Classification (NCBI taxonomy): domain Eukaryota; kingdom Viridiplantae; phylum Streptophyta; class Magnoliopsida; order Boraginales; family Ehretiaceae; genus Ehretia; species Ehretia macrophylla. Next base: position 79,372,183 of record CM075770.1, on the reverse strand, counting down.
GCCCAATTTCCACTTTTATCAGCGATCAAGACTTCTAAGTTGTTGAATAGGGGTTGTGAAGCTTACTTAGCTAATTTGATCAATCAGCCTACTGATAAGTTGAGTTTGAATGAGGGTCTGATTGTTAGAGACTTCCCTGGTGTATTTCCCGAGGAAGTACTGGGTTTACCACCAGATAGGGAGATTGAGTTCGTGATTGATCTTGTGCCAGGCACTGCGCCAATTTCTAGGAGTCCTTATAGAATGGCATCGGCTGAACTTCAGGAGTTAAAAATTCAGCTTCAGAACTTGCTTGAGAAAGGGTTTATACAACCTAGTTCTTCGCCGTGGGGTGCGCCTGTGTTGTTTGTGAGAAAGAAAGACGGCACGCTACGGTTATGTATTGATTACAGGGGACTTAATCAAGTCACGATTAAGAATAAATACCCCTTGTCGTTGATTGAAGAATTGTTTGACCAGTTGCAGGGTGCGAGTGTTTACTCCAAATTTGATTTGAGGCAGGGTTACTATCAACTTAGGATTCGGAGTGACGATATACCAAAGACGGCATTCAGGACTAGATATGGCCACTATGAGTTTGTTGTTTTGCCGTTCGGATTGACGAATGCACCAGCCGCATTCATGGACTTGATGCCGAGAGTTTTCCGACCTTACCTTGATCAGTTTGTCGTGATCTTTATTGATGACATTTTAGTGTATTCAAAGAATGAGGCTGAACATAAGCAATACTTGAGGATTGTGCTACAGACTTTGCAGGAAAACAAGCTTTTTGCTAAATTCAGCAAGTGCGAGTTCTGGTTGAATCAGATATCTTTTCTAGGCCATATTATCTCAGATCGAGGAATTTTAGTGGATCCAGCTAAGATTGAAGTTGTTTCATCTTGGAAGAGACCTGAGACGGTGTCAGAGATTCGGAGTTTTCTTGGATTGGCAGGTTACTACCGGAGATTTGTTAAAGACTTCTCCAAAATTTCTGGACCTTTAAGCCAGTTGACTCGGAAGAAAGTTGCTTACAACTGGGATGCCAAGTGTGAATCCAGTTTCCAAGAATTGAAGAAGAGACTAACTACAGCTCCTATACTAGCTTTACCTGAGGGAACAGAGAACTTTGTTGTCTACAGTGATGCATCTAAAGAAGGTTTGAGCTGTGTTTTAATGCAGAATGGTAAGGTGATTGCTTATGCTTCCAGGAAGTTGAAACCTTATGAAGTCAATTACCCTACACATGATCTTGAGTTACCTGCAGTTGTGTTTGCTTTGAAGAAGTGGCGTAACTACTTGTGGGGTAGCAAATTTGAAATTTTTACTGACCACAAGAGTCTCAAGTATTTGTTTTCACAGAAGGATCTGAATATGAGGCAGCGGAGATGGCTAGAGCTATTGAGTGGTTACAATTGTTCTATTAATTACGTGCCAGGTAAGGCAAATGTTGTTGCTGATGCTTTGAGCCGAAAGGCTACTGTTGCAAGCTTAATTATCAAGGATTGGGAGACTTTGGAAGAAATTTGTTCATGGAAACCAGAAGATACTGAGGTAGGGATTCGATTTGCTAGTTTGCAGATTCAGTCAGGGTTGCTAGCACAGATCAGAGAGGCTCAGAAGACTGATCCTCACATCTTGAAGATCCAAGAAAAATCAAAAGGGGGAGAGTCGGAGTTTAAATTACATGCAGATGGCATCTTCAGATTCAGGGATAGAGTATGTGTTCCTGGTGATCCGACTTTGAAGAATGAGATCCTGTCCGAGGCATATAATTCGAGGTATACCATTCACCCGGGCAGTACAAAAATGTATAGAGATTTGAAACAACACTTCTGGTGGAACAATATGAAGAGGGAGATTGCTGGGTATGTATCCAGATGTTTGACTTATCAGAGGGTTAAAGTTGAGCATCAGAGGCCAGCCGGACTTCTACAGCCGTTGTCGATTCCACAATGGAAGTGGGTACATATAACCATGGACCTTGTGACCGATCTTCCTAGATCTCCGAGAGGGTGTGATTCTGTTTGGGTTGTTGTGGACCGCTTGACTAAAGTTACACATTTTATTCCCGTGAACAAACAGGATAGCCTTGATAAGCTAGCTGAGCTTTATGTTGCTAATATTGTGAGATTGCATGGTGTGCCACAGAGTATAGTGTCAGATAGGGATCCCAGATTTAGATCTCATTTTTGGCAGAAGTTGCAAGCGGGCATGGCATCTAAGTTGACCTTCAGTATTGCTTCTCACCCACACAGTGATGGCCAGTCTGAGAGAACCATCAGGATCTCGGAAGACATGCTTCGGGCATGTGTGCTTGACTTTGGGAAGATTTGGGAGAAGTTTTTGCCTTTAGCGGAGTTTGCCTACAACAATAGTTATCAATCTACTATCGGTATGGCTCCCAACGAGGCGTTGTATGGTCGGAAATGCAGATCCCCGTTATATTGGGAAGCGGTTGGAGAGATGAGAACAGTTGATCCGACTGTGTTACCTGAGATGATTAAGATGGTAGATAATGTTCACCTTATTCGCCAGCGTATGCTTATAGCTCAGAGTCATCAGAAGAGTTATGCGGATAAGCACCGTCGAGATCTTGAGTTTGATTTGGGAGATTGCGTGTTTCTTAAGATTTCTCCACGGAAGGGATTGATTCGGCACGGTAAGAGTGGGAAGCTTAGTCCCAGGTATGTGGGTCCGTATGAGATCACTGAAAAGGTAAATCCTTTGGCTTATCGGTTAGCTTTGCCTCCGAGCTTGTCGAGACTACACGATGTGTTCCACATGTCTATGTTAAAGAAGTACCATCCAGACCCTTCACATGTACTTGAACCAGAGCCTTTGCAGATTGAAGAGAAGTTGTCTTATGAAGAGAAACCGATTCGAATTGTGGATCGAAAAATTCAGGAGCTTCGCAGGAAGAGTATTCCGTTAGTAAAGGTTATGTGGAATCATCATGGGTTTGAGGAAGCAACTTGGGAAAGAGAGGACCAGGTTCGGGATCAGTATCCGGAGTTGTTTGTTGACCAGGTAGGAATTGCGTGGGCGCAATTGTTTTAAGGGGGAGAGGGTGTAATACCCGAGCCCGGAATGTGAAATTTCTTGTTTATTATTTTGGAAATTATATTTCCTTAAATTCTTTGAGAATTAATTGTTACTTTCTTGCTGTCGCAACGTGCATTGCATTTAGGGAGCGATAGCTAGAGAACGGTTTCTACTCCTCAGCAAATAGTGAAACTAGTATTTAGATGACTTAAATTTTATATTTTAATTGTTGCTAGCTATAATTAATCTTTCCTTAGTTAAAATGGCTTTAAAATGCACAAAATAAGGCCCTTTGACCACGTTTTAAGTTGTTTGACCTAGGCCTTTGACCATTTGACCACTTAGCACTTAAATAAGCTTAAAACAAAGCAAAATAAAAAAAAATAGCAGCTGAAACAGAACCTTGTGCTGGCCGAAAATATTGAAGAGAAAAAAAATCATTTTCAACTTTCAAAACTTCCAATCTTTGCGTGAGCTTGTGTGGGGTTGTTACCGAGCCATCCAGCGTTGTTTTCCTAGCAACTAGGAGTGCCTAAGGTGAGGTAATCATGTTATTTGCGCATTTAAATGTTAAGTGTATCAACTTTGCAATTTTTAGATTTTATCCGTAGATTGTTGTTTAAATCGTTTTGATGCTTCTAGAATGTTCCTTGGCAATTGTAGAACATGTATTAATAGCTTTTTAACATTTTCTACAGTTAAATGTTGAGATTGTAGTTTAAACTAGTTGTTGAATAGTGTTTTGTGAATAGTAAACCCTTGGAATGATGAAGTTGTTCCGTTATGCTATCCGTTGATGTAGAATTGTGCTAGGTGTGCTAGAATGCCTAAATGCATGGTTTGTTTGGGTTGCATAATGGAAAAAACGGGAATTAAGCCTTGTTGAATGTCGGGGTCGTTTAGGTCAACTTTAGCGTTTTCTCATTTTGCGTGTTGGCATTGTTTCGGGAGGCCATGGAAGCAATTTTGGTGCAATTATGGCATTGGTTGGGTGTTTGGTTGGTATAGTTGTAGTTCAAACGAGAAAGGGGGAAATCGGGGCTTTGCGCGAGTTCTAGGGTAAAGTAAGGTTTCGGGGTCTTTAGACGTGCCTTATGGTGACCTAGGAGGATTGGCGAAGTCGGTTTCTAGAACTCGTGGCTCGTTTGGAAATGGTAGGGTTTTGATAGTTGGGGCCGATTAGTGTTTTTTGCTTGTTTTCTTGATTTTATGCCTATAGAATGCTTAGGGTTGCTTGAAATACTTGTTTGAGTTGATTTGGATTGAAATGCTTATCAATTGTTGCTATTGCGTGCGAGAGTAACCTACTTTGTTATTCTTCCACGTGTGGCTGTTTCGCTTGTTTATCGCCTTGTATCGAGTCTTGCATTGCATAGTGTCTCGTGCGTGAGTGATGGGCCTCTCTGGGTAGCCTCGGGTTGCCAGTGTTGGTTGCTCTAGCTCCGCTGCTATTCCCTTTTCTACTTGGGTTGCCTCCCAGGGAGTTTTGGGTCGTAGGTTGATGGATACTTCCGGGGTATTCCAAACTGGTGTTATAAGGTGGTTTGGGCCGGCGCGTCGTCATCGAATTATTGAATGAAAGTTGCTCGTGAAAAGAGTACCGTATCCTTTGAATGAATGTTTATAGTCTTTAATACTTGCCTTGTTATAATATTGACTTGTTTGTATCTTTAAATGATAATTGTATGCATTGCTTGGCTAATTGCATTACATACTCCTCTTATCTCCGTCCTTGAGACCAATTGCCCTCGCTGAGCAATAGTTTTTGCTCATTCCTCTCTATACTATATTTTTACAGGAGTAGTTGAAGCAGACCCTATCAAGGTAATAGAGGAGGAGCAGCAGGTGGTGGTGTTTCCGTGATAGAACTTCTCTGCTTTGCTGGTAGTTGGTTACCAGATTTTGTGCGAGACTTGCTTGTTATGTATATTGCTTGGATGTCGCTTAATTTTGAGGCTTGTAGCCTTGTATGTATTTTCTAGTTTGAGGCCTCTACGGTCTTATGTTGTATAAGTTGGAAGAATGTAAAGTTATAAACTTATACCCTTGTGACTAGTAAGGAAATGCATGCTAATGGAATTGATTAGTGGCATAAATACTTGTGTAGTATGCATATCATTTTTGGGTTGCGAAGTTGGTTAATAAGAAATGTATATTTTAAAGAAAGTCGGCTTGTTTTGATTATTTTATGGCTTTCGCAAGTATTATATTGATTTTAGGGTTTTCGGATCGTCCGCGGTACAGAGGAGACTCCGTCCGTGTGTCGGGTCCGGGCTTGGCCTTTTGCGGGGTCGGGTTGGGGCGTGACAGTAGAGGCTAGACTAGGGTATGACCTAAATCATCATTGTTATTTTATGTCCTTAACCGTTTGACTATGATTCATGCTTATTCGTTAGCATAGAACTCTAAAAGTTTTTCAAGAAATCGGCAGTATAATGGCTATATTTAGGACCTTTGGTTTGCCCTATTTTCTAGAACACCTCAAAATTCCGAATCCTTAATTTGCTTATAACTAAAGCTTTCGTTTTATCATCAGTCGATAGGCCTGCTAGTTTATCTTGGAGGTTCTATTTGGATTAATAAACCTATCATGATAACTACACCTCATTTATTTGTCAATTTTTTGTTTATGCAAATACCTATTATCATTTAGCTTACAATTGAGTACCTGATTGAGCATAGGTAGGGCTACCTTAGTTGATTCTTCACCTATTGGTTTAACACCTAATAATAACTACTATCTATAACGATGAAAGCAAAAGACCAAAAATAGAGGTGTTCGTTCGGTTTATAGTTAGTACAAGCCAAAATTAGACCCCATGTGACACCCCGATCCCTCTCGAGACCGGGAGTTCTATAAATCAAACTAATCACAACCCAAACCAAACCCGGGCAAAATTTTCAGGGAAAACGGATGGAGTCTCCCCTGTTTATAGGCGAAATGCAAAACCTATAATAGCATATAAATGGACCACCACCGTGTCCAACCATACAAAACATCCTCAAGGCCATCCGAGCCTCGGTTCTCAACAATTTAAACTCAGCAAGTATACATACATTTCCAATTTAAAAACTAACATATCTTTTCATTTTGACAAGTACATTCAATTTAGGCAATTAAACCATACAAAGCTACTGCATAAAATAAACTATCATGCCATTCTAATTCTTTTCCTTTGGACATTACAGCCATGCATTGAAGTTAAGCTACATTAACTATATACATAATCTAACTTATCAAACCATTCCAACTACATAGCTAGATTTATATTACATTTCTTTTAACAATAATTACATACAACATAAAAGCATACAACTTGACAACTTTGACAACTCAAGTTACATAGGCACTCAAGACAACTCTTCAAGCACGGACTTTCACGAAATCACGAACTTTCCAGCTAACAGGGCATTTCCTGAAATGTGGTGGTGAGGAGTGAGTATACACAACACGTATACTCAGTGAGGGCGAGACAGATATCGAATTGGAGAGAAAGAAGATCGTGCAATGCAAATAGGTACAGTTAAGCAATACAATCAATAAAAGGCATTCAATATAAACAACAATACAATTAAACAACTAAAGAAAGCATTAACACAACCTATCAAAGCTATACCACACTTTGAAGGCTATGGTTCACTCGAGCGAGTAATGTACCGATCACGATTCCGATGACTTTAACGATGACGCGCCGGCCCAAACCACCTTATAACACCAGTTTGGAATACCCCGGAAGTATCCATCAATCCTACGACCCAAATCTCCCTGGGAGGCAACCCAAGCGAGAAAGGGAATAGCAGCGGAGCTAGAGCAACCAACACTGGCAACCCAAGGCTACCTAGAGAGGCCCATCACTCACGCGCGAGACACTATGCAATGCAAGACTCGATACAAGGCGATAAACAAGCGATAAAGCCACACGTGAAAGAATAACAAAGTAGGTTACTCTCGCACGCAATAGCAGCAATTTGATAAGTAATTCAATCCAAAACAACTCAAACAAGTATTCCAAGTAATTCTAAACATTCTATAAGCATAAAGACAAGAAAACACACAAAAACACAAATCGGCCCCAACTATCAAAATGCTACCATTTCCAAACGAGCCAAGAGTTCTGGAAACCGACTTCGCCAACCCTCCTAGGTCACCATAAGGCACGTCTAAAGACCCCGAAACCTTACTTTACCCTAGAACTCGCGCAAAGCCCCGATTTCCCCCTTTCTCGTTTGAACTACAACTATATCAACCAAACACCCAACCAACGCCATAATCGCACCAAAAGTGCTTCCATGGCCTCCCGAAGCAATGCCAACACGCAAAACAAGATAACGCAAAAGTCAACCAAAACGACCCCAACTTTCCCAAAGGCTTAATTCTCATTTTTTCCACTACGCAACCCAAACAAACCACACATTTTAGTATTCTAGCATACCTAGCACGTTTCTACATCAACGGAAAGCATAACAGCGCAATTTCAACGTTTCAAGGTTTTACTATTCATAAAACACTATTCATTTCACAATTTAATTTGCAATCACAACATTTAACCGCAGAAAATGTTACAAAGCTATAAATACATGTTCTACAAATGCTAAGGAACATTCTAGAAGCATCAAATCGCTTTAAATAACGATCTACGGATAAATCTAAAAATTGACAAAGTTAACATATACAACGTATAAATGCGCAAATAACATGCTTCCCTCACCTTAGACGCTCCTAGACGCTAGGAAAACCTCGTAGAGTGCCTCGGAAACCACCCCGCACAAGCCCACGCGAAGAATCGAAGATTTGAAGTTGAGATTTTCTTTTTTTTTTTTCTCCTTCTTTTCCTCATGGTTTCAAGCCTTTTTCTCTCTGTTTTTTTCGTGCACATTCTGCTTATTTAAAAAAAAAATGTCAAGAAGTCAAAGGTCAAAATTCGGTCAACCCGCTAAACCAAAACAACTATGCGCGACCTCACGAAAACGGCCATAACTTCTTCTAGAAAACTCCAATTCACGAACGGTTTGAACCCTCATAAACTAGACTCATAGAGCTTTCCAACCATATATAATTTGCTACCTAACTCTTCCCCAATTGGTTCAGATTTAATTCCAAAGTTGACCCAAAATTTGACTAACTTAACATTGCATTTTTTTATTTCTAATCCCAAGTTTGCCTTTTATTAAACATTTCAAAAATTCCCACCTTGTCCTAGTTGGTCAATGTAGATGAAAAGTCAACTAGTTTGGTCAAAGAAGGTGAAAGGTCAATAAAATGCAATTTAAATGAACTTAAAATGCTATTGAATACATGCCAGGTTCGGGGTATCACATCCTTCCCCCCTTAAAACAATTGCGTCCTCGCAATTCTTCTTCCAATAGGACTTTGCATCATCTACAATCCAACTCTGACTAGTCTTCATTAGCTACTGAAAAAGTATTTAATAAAGATGACCAATAGGAAAGTTCAAGTAGAAATGCCAAGTAGTAACGCCAAATAGAAGCTCAAATGCAGATACCGTACAAGAATCCCGTTGACACGAATACCTAAGAAGAATAAATTCCAACCAGAAACGCCGAGATAATACCAATAAAGACTAAAGCAAAGATACTGTAGATGTCATTAATACCACACAATAACGACAAGAAGAATACCTCACGCACGAATCTCCAATAGAAGTCTAAATGTTACTGCCCGAGAATTCCCAAGCAAGAAGCCAAATAAAAGCTCAAACAAAGATTCTATCTAGAGGTCCAAAGAAGTACCCCGCTGGTCATGGATTTCATAGAAGAATTCTCTGTTAAGAGTGCTGAAGAAAATACCAAGAACCTAATCAAATATATTTCCAAAGTTCCAAAGAAGCCTTCCAAATAATAACCCCATGGAACAACCAATTAGATTCCAACTTTTGCTATCAAAAGCTGAGAGGAATGTCAAAGGAAATAACAGAGAAAATATAACGTGCCCAATAAGACAACCAAGTTGAATAACAAACATAGTTTCCCAGATGGACGAAAACTCCAAGGATAAACACCGAACTGATGAACAATATACCGAAACCAAACTCTGAGTCCTCTTCACTGTTTGCCAAGTGAGAACTTCATACAACTTTGCCAACAAGGAAAATACCAAGAGAATGCCTAATAAGAATTTCAAAGAATACCATAAGTAGTATTATACAATAAGTCTGATAGGGATTCCAGTTACCAAACCAACTGAGGGATGCCAAAGAAAATACCCGAACAATGCTCCAGTAAGAAAGTACCAAGAATTGCCCAATAAGTAATACTAAATAATTGGCCACTGAGAATCCTAGAGAATGCCATTGAAGAATTTCCAATAAGGAATACCAGTAACACTCCAATAAAGACCGAGACACATATGCCATAGATAATACCATGCAGTAAGGCCGATTGAAATCCTATTAACCAAGTCCACCGAGAAGTGCCAACAAAAGTCCCCAAAGAACACCCGTTATGAAAACCAAAGAATGTTCCAGAGAACACCCAATTAAAACCCCAAGAGAAAGCTACTCTTTCGCAACTGTTAAGCACAGAGAAGGACCAAAGGGATTCGCCAATAACCGAGCTCCAAAAGCAATCACCAATTCCCAAATAAAGGCTAGTCAAATGCCATTCATTTCCTGCCAATCGATACACCTTGAAAAGCCAGCGGTGAACCACTTTCTTCAGGGGAGGAAGAGGACTTACTTACTATTTCAATAGGTCATGTATGAATGCCAATATATCACAGTTATACATATGCATTAAGCTATTATGGCAGCAAGTTTACAATATAGTTTATTTAACAAAGTCACTCAAGCATAACAATCAAGTCAAGCACAGCATAATCAATTCAAACCACGGCATAGCTAATTCAAGACATTTAGTACACACATTAAAAGCAATACTTCAAGCAAATAACAATCCACGAGGTCGATTCGATAGGTCAATTCAATGCACAACTAGACACTTTACTTCACTTAGCACACAATTAACACATAACACATAACTATATCACATAGGAGCACACATTCATGTCAAGACACATAATCTCACATAAAAGCATACACTTTAAAGACACACTTAACAAGCACACATTCAAGGGTCACTACCCACCAGACCGAGGACCCTGTCCCGGTTTATGAGCTAAATAGGTTCTGATACCACTTGTGACACCCCGATCCCTCTCGAGACCGGGAGTTCTATAAATCAAACTAATCACAACCCAAACCAAACCCGGGCAAAATTTTCAGGGAAAACGGACGGAGTCTCCCCTGTTTATAGGCGAAATGCAAAACCTATAATAGCATATAAATGGACCACCACCGTGTCCAACCATACAAAACTTCCTCAAGGCCATCCGAGCCTCGGTTCTCAACAATTTAAACTCAGCAAGTATACATACATTTCCAATTTAAAAACTAACCTATCTTTTCATTTTGACAAGTACATTCAATTTAGGCAATTAAACCATACAAAGCTACTGCATAAAATAAACTATCATGCCATTCTAATTCTTTTCCTTTGGACATTACAGCCATGCATTGAAGTTAAGCTACATTAACTATATACATAATCTAACTTATCAAACCATTCCAACTACATAGCTAGATTTATATTACATTTCTTTTAACAATAATTACATACAACATAAAAGCATACAACTTGACAACTTTGACAACTCAAGTTACATAGGCACTCAAGACAACTCTTCAAGCACGGACTTTCACGAAATCACGAACTTTCCAGCTAACAGGGCATTTCCTGAAATGTGGTGGTGAGGAGTGAGTATACACAACACGTATACTCAGTGAGGGCGAGACAGATATCGAATTGGAGAGAAAGAAGATCGTGCAATGCAAATAGGTACAGTTAAGCAATACAATCAATAAAAGGCATTCAATATAAACAACAATACAATTAAACAACTAAAGAAAGCATTAACACAACCTATCAAAGCTATACCACACTTTGAAGGCTATGGTTCACTCGAGCGAGTAATGTACCGATCACGATTCCGATGACTTTAACGATGACGCGCCGGCCCAAACCACCTTATAACACCAGTTTGGAATACCCCGGAAGTATCCATCAATCCTACGACCCAAATCTCCCTGGGAGGCAACCCAAGCGAGAAAGGGAATAGCAGCGGAGCTAGAGCAACCAACACTGGCAACCCAAGGCTACCCAGAGAGGCCCATCACTCACGCGCGAGACACTATGCAATGCAAGACTCGATACAAGGCGATAAACAAGCGATAAAGCCACACGTGAAAGAATAACAAAGTAGGTTACTCTCGCACGCAATAGCAGCAATTTGATAAGTAATTCAATCCAAAACAACTCAAACAAGTATTCCAAGTAATTCTAAACCTCCTACAAGCATCAAGACAAGAAAACACACAAAAACACAGATCGGCCCCACCTATCAAAATGCTCCCATTTCCAAACGAGCCAAGAGTCCTGGAAACCGACTTCGCCAACCCTCCTAGGTCACCATAAGGCACGTCTAAAGACCCCGAAACCTTACTTTATCCTAGAACTCGCGCAAAGCCCCGATTTCTCCCTTTCTCGTTTGAACTACAACTATATCAACCAAACACCCAACCAACGCCATAATTGCATCAAAAGTGCTTCCATGGCCTCCCGAAGCAATGCCAACACGCAAAACGAGAAAACACAAAAGTCGACCAAAACGACCCCAACTTTCCCAAAGGCTTAATTCTCGTTTTTTCCACTACGCAACCCAAACAAACCATACATTTTAGTATTCTAGCATACCTAGCACGTTTCTACATCAACGGAAAGTATAACAGCGCAATTTCAACGTTTCAAGGTTTTACTATTCATAAAACACTATTCATTTCACAATTTAATTTGCAATCACAACATTTAACCGCAGAAAATGTTACAAAGCTATAAATACATGTTCTACAAATGCTAAGGAACATTCTAGAAGCATCAAATCGCTTTAAATAACGATCTACGGATAAATCTAAAAATTGACAAAGTTAACATATACAACGTATAAATGCGCAAATAACATGCTTCCCTCACCTTAGACGCTCCTAGACGCTAGGAAAACCTCGTAGAGTGCCTCGGAAACCACCCCGCACAAGCCCACGCGAAGAATCGAAGATTTGAAGTTGAGATTTTCTTTTTTTTTCTCCTTTTCCTCATGGTTTCAAGCCTTTTTCTCTCTGTTTTTTTCGTGCACATTCTGCTTATTTAAAAAAAAAAATGTCAAGAAGTCAAAGGTCAAAATTCGGTCAACCCGCTAAACCAAAACAGCTATGCGCGACCTCACGAAAACGGCCATAACTTCTTCTAGAAAACTCCAATTCACGAACGGTTTGAACCCTCATAAACTAGACTCATAGAGCTTTCCAACCATATATAATTTGCTACCTAACTCTTCCCCAATTGGTTCAGATTTAATTCCAAAGTTGACCCAAAATTTGACTAACTTAACATTGCATTTTTTTATTTCTAATCCCAAGTTTGCCTTTTATTAAACATTTCAAAAATTCCCACCTTGTCCTAGTTGGTCAATGTAGATGAAAAGTCAACTAGTTTGGTCAAAGAAGGTGAAAGGTCAATAAAATGCAATTTAAATGAACTTAAAATGCTATTGAATACATGCCAGGTTCGGGGTATCACACCCCAAATTACAACAGGGGTCTTTTTCAACAACAAAATAAACAGTCTTCAATTAAACGCAACATCCTTAACAACATCCATGTTCACGAAAAGCACGCAATGCACATAGTCATTCCAAAGGTTCGTCAACTAGCACATTTTCTTTGGGCACCTGTTCCAATTCTACTTCACATGTAATGACATAAAAAGGGTAAGTCCTTATGAACTCAGCAAGAAGGAAACAAGTAACGAACCTTTTGAAATTATTTTTCGGTTATTTTGTGAAAACTCCTTTGGAAACATGTCATGAATACACATGAGAATGCAATCATAGTATAAGAATCAAATTGAACAATAAATACATTTACCAATTATTTCAAGGATACGGTGAGCTTTCGCTCTCAAGATCATTTCCAATAGCCATTGATGAAGTCTCCATCAATCATCCTTTTATCACTCCCCATAGGTGTACTCTAGATTGTACACCAAATCCTACGACCCAACTCTCTGAGGAAGTCTAGCCCCCAAGCGAGACAAGGACTGGGTAACCATGGTAGTCACGGGAGCACCGGCAAGCCCGATACCACCCAGTGTTCGTGCATCGTTACCATGCCCAAATGAAAGGTTGCAACCTTGTATGCAATACACATCTATGCCAATTCACAAGTCATAATAGGAGGTCAACAAAGTTGGTTGCCTCCACGCAAGTGTATGATCACGTATAGACATGTAAGCATACAGGGTAACGTAGGACGTATAGTTGCTTCATAAATCAATTTAAGCACATTTAAACATTAACGGGCAGTCACATAATCATGTACAATATAAGCCATGCAATCAATGTAACTAATGCATAGGACGTAAACAAAGTAATTTCAACACAATATACAAGCTCGGGTATACAAATAGTTAACGTATGACCATATGGCTATTATAAATCATACACGAGGCTATTCTAATCTTTCCGGGCAGTCCAATGAATATTCTCTAAACATCAATCATAAGTCACATATGCATGGTTTAGGACTTGGAACCTAACTAGCCATTAGGGTTTACAAAAATCATGCTCGGGTGTAAGGTTACTTAGGTAAAAGCCACAAGAAGCATCGAAACCATTTCATACATACTTAAAGATTATTGAATAGCCTATAAAGAACTCAAATATATCCATTTTAACCATAGGATAGTCACTTAGGAAGCATGCATGTGTAGTAGGGCCCCAATTTCATGCCTACACATACAATTAAACAAGTATCCATCATAAAATGAACCTAAGTCATGCATCAACTCATTGAAGGAATCTCAACCAACCAAAACATTCCATACAACTCCTAATTTCAACAAAATCCAAGCATGCAATACTTCAAGGTACAATACATTATGATTTAAAGCAAGTTTCCAAACAAACCCTCATGTAATAGCCTAATTTTCCTCATTCAGTTGACCAAGAAAATAATCTACAAATTTAGTGAATCAAATATCAAATCGAAGCTTAATGAGTTCTTTAAATCTAGGAACAAACCTCACTGCATTTCGAGTTCAGACTTAGGAGTTATGACCATTACCGGGAGACCGCACAAAATTGTCCAGATTTAGACACATTACGAATTTTGCAATTCTTGGGGGCCTAAACATTCAAATTACATTTTTCCTATCTCTGGGAGATTTTTTCAGAGTTAAAGCATTCGTAAAGCTTTGATTTGATATATGATTTATTGAATTTGGAGATCATTTACTTGGGTAACTAACTGACGAAAGTTAGGGCAATTAGTGAAGGTCGTAACTGAAATTTGTGCTATAGGGTTGCAATGTGAGGGTTTCAAACTGATGTCTAAATGTTTTTAAAGTTCATAAGCATATATATGTGTATATGGTCTTGCATGTGAAGATCTATGGTTGTGGTTGCTATAAATTGTGATTTGAAGCATATCGGGCCATTGCATGTGTTTGTAGTGCTTAGAACTTGGATTGCATGGACTGTTTAAGGCTGGAAAGATTGGTTTAGATGACTATTCTTATGTTCTTGGTTTATTTTAAGGATGGATGTTGGTTAATCTTGAGTATGACCATGTGTATGAAGGCTATAGTTAATTTTATGCTTGTTAGGGGTTAATTCCTTGGTTACATGATGTATTTTGATGCTATTATGATATGTAGTAGGCTGGCCACAAAATGTTTAGCATGTTATTGTTTGATTCTTGATGATATATTGGAAGATTGGTGGTTATTATTGCATGTGGTTATGTATTTGAAGCCCTTAGTCGGTTGAAATGCTTGTTTGAGGTGATCACTATGAATTGCATGGATTTAATTGATTTATATGAGTTGCGTTGTAGGCTGCCCGGAAATGTTTAAATGCTTAGGAGAATGTTCCATGTTGATTTTAGGGTTGAATATGGTTGAATCATAGTGGTAAACATGCATATGATGTCTTTTGATGATTTCGTGTTCGTATCAGTGGATTTCATGGCTTGCATGTGGTTTTAATGATGATATTTGCAATGTTTCAAGGCTGTCCAATAATTGTTACATATGTATGATGATGATCTAATTGTTCCTTTTAGCTAATAGCTGATGAATCTTGCACCCGAGCATGAACCTACAACCTTAATTGAAAACTACGTCTTCTAAGTGTTAAATCATGCTTTACATAACTTATAATTGAGGTTTTAATTGAAGTTGTGGACTGCCCGAAAAAGTTATTATAGCCTCATTCATGAATTATATTGATTATGGGGTCATACGTTAACTATTTGTGCACTCGATCTTGTATATGATGTTATAACACATTTGTATACTTCTTATGCATTCGTGATATTGTTAAAATGTATTATATGGCTTATATTGTATATGATTACGTAGCTGCCCGTAAATGTATAAATGCCTTTAAATTGGTATATGAAGTGATTATATGTTCTAACGATGCCTTATATGCCAACGTGTCAATATGTGATCATATACATGTATAGAGGCAACCTACTTTGTTGACCTCCTATTGTGAAATGTTAATTGGCATAAATGTCAAGGTTGTAACATTTCTTTTGGCATCGTAGCGATTCACGAACGCCGGGCGGCATCGAGCTTGTCGGTGCTCCCGTGACTACCATGGTCCAATTCCCTCTCTTGCTTGGAACTTTGTTACCCTTGGAGAGTTGGGCTGTAGGTTTGGTGTACAATCCGGAGTACACTTATGTGGGAATGATAAGGAGTATGATATTCAAGGCCGGCCACTACATGTGAATGCGAAAGCGAAAGTTAAAGCGAAAGCGGAATGTATCCCTTGAAATGATGTGGTAAATGTGTTCATTTATATTTATGCTATGTTATGAACTTACTTGTATTACCTGACATGTTTCCAAAGG
Source organism: Ehretia macrophylla (assembly GCA_037974665.1). NCBI lineage: Eukaryota > Viridiplantae > Streptophyta > Magnoliopsida > Boraginales > Ehretiaceae > Ehretia > Ehretia macrophylla. The sequence goes on along the minus strand of CM075770.1, from coordinate 79,356,170 downwards.
AGTTTTCACAAGTTAACCGGAAAAGAATTTCAAAGGCCCCATTAGTTGTTCCCCCCTCACTGAATTCATAAGAACTCACCATCTTTACGTCATTACAAGTGAAGCAAAATTGGAATAGATGCCCAAAGAAAATGTGCTAGTGGATGAACCTTTGGAGTGATTATGTGAATTACGTGTTTTTCATTAACATGGATGTTATTAGGGATGTTGTGTTTAAATTGAAGACTATTTATGTTGTTGTAAATGACCCCTGTTGTAATTTGGGGTTTAATTTTGGTTTGTACTAACTATAAACCCGATGAACTCTTTTAATTCGGTCGTTTGCTTTCATCATTATGGATAGTAGTTATCATTAGGTGTTTAAGCCAATAGGTGAAGAATCAACCAAGTTAGCCCTACCTATACTCATTAAGGTACTCATTTGTAAGCTAAATGATGATAGGTACTTGCATAAATAGGAATTTGACAAATAAATAGCTTGTAGTTATCATGATAGGGCTTATTAATCCAAATGGAGCTTTCAAGATAAACTAGCGCGCATATCAATTGATGATAAAACAAGGGTTTTAGTTGTAAGCAAATTAAAGATTCAGAATTTTGAGGTGTTCTAGAAAATAGGTCAAACCAAAGATCCGAAAAAACATTTTGAGTTCTAGGCTAACGAATAAGCATTAATTATAGTCAAACGGTTAAAGTCGTAAAATAACGATAATGATTTAGGTCATACCCTAGTCTAGCCTCTATAGGTTGGGTTAGGGCGTGACTGAAAGTACTAGCCAACATCTTATATCATGTCACCACATATATAAAAGTTGGATTCAAGATCGAGAATGATATGTATAGATAACATGCTAGGGCCGAAATTTACTAGGCCAAATCTCAAAATTTTCTAGCTAATATCAATATACATTCATTCATCAATGTCCATTCACTAAAGAAGCTCAACAAAGATATTTATATGTCAACAATATATATATATATAGAATATATGGAATAAGGTATAATTTTTGTAGTAGATCACTTTGGAGAAGATGAAAAATGGTAGACAAGCTTTTGAATCCTTCTAACTTGAAGGCACAAGTTGGTCCACCAAGTATCCAAAGATCAACCAATACTTGTAGAAGGAATGTGCTAGTAGTAGCTTCAAGTTTTGAGACTATGTAAGTATGTTACCAAGCAAAACAGAACTTCATTCTTGTTGTTCTAGCTATGGTCGAAACACACAGAAAAAGATGAAGTTCTTGTCTTCTTAGTTGGTGTGAAAATGCGAGTGGTGAGAGGCCTCGTGTGTGAGACAAAAAAGCTATCATCTTTTGTTATAATAATCTATCAAAATAGGTGACCAATCATATTATCACCTTTTAATCAAAAGCCATGCAAGCCTTTTGATCTTAATGATTAGCATTAGATGGCAAGATGACAAGTTTCTCTCTCCTCCCTCCCTTTGCTGAAAATGCAAGTGGATGGAGAGAGAATTCTTGTCATCTTTTATTAAATATATATAATGTGCTCATACAAACATATATATAATATTACTTTAATAGGTGGTCAATCAAAATTGCTACCTTCTAAATTAAAAGCCATGCAAGCCCTAGGATTGTAATCATTACAATCTAAAGGTAACTTTATTTTCTCTCTTGACACTTGTCAAAAAGGCTTTATCAACAAAAGCAATGATTAAGATTCTTTTGTCTTTATTCAAAAATGAATCCTATCCATTCATTTCAAATTCAAATGACTAGGATTGATGACATGGACAATCCTAGTCATCAATCTCTACATGCACATGCCACATGTAATTATCTAGTCATTAATTTGCAATTCACCTTTTGACAACTAAGATGATGACGTGGCGTTTCACAAATTACATCATCAATACACATATACAAATATAAACACCATATATATGTATATATATATATATATATATATTATTTTCTTGCCAATTCTAATCTCCATTAGAATAAATATATTGAAATAACCTTTTCAATAAATACAATTTGGCCCTAAAAGTTTTGGTAATTACAATTTAACCCCAAAACTTTTCAAAGTTACACTTTTGGCCCAAATACTAACAAAGATGACTCTTAACACTTTAAAGTCATCAACCACATAATACAAGCTCCTGGTGAACTTATTCATGATACTTATTAGTGTGTGACGTTCTAGATTCATAATTGCGTACCGATAAGGGACCGATAACCTCCTTATCTATTTCGAAAATGTCTCCGGCATTTATTGAAATACCCTCATGCTCATGAGTGACGTACTAGCAACAAACGTACCATGAGAATGTATACGATAATGAAGACGACGTCTTTTATGAATCCATTTAACCGTCAGGAATTAGCGTGTAGTCTGATCCTTCTGTTATAAGTGCCCTGATCGGGAAAGGGCCATGAAATGGTTAAGCCCATATCCGATACTATGTACAAATCTGAATCGGTGAAACGAGAGATGATTACCATGGAAAAACTCATTTCCATCACTTCATACTAGCCTTGGCCAAGGACTTCCTCGTTTACCAAGCGATCTCAGATATCATAGGACATCGCCTCACATCAGAGGTTAACAGATCCTATCTTGACAATTACCTATCGGTTCATACAACAAGACTAAAATGCAAAAGGCTGTATCCCACCTTATAGAAGACGAGCATTGTCCAAACGCAATATTTAGCCCCTGATGTAATCAGCAACCGTAATCTCTCAAGTCTAAGGATTAATTTGGACAATTCTCAACTAAATAGTAAACTATTAACCTAAAATCATGTAGTCCAATATTTATTGTCACATTCAATGATCCGTGCATAGATGATCACTCATATGTTTATTAGTCTACATCACCATGTTGTTCTGGAATTTTGCACGCCATCCTTTATCATTAACATCACTATGTTAATCAAAGGTAATAACATATGATAACTCGTACTCAATTATTCTAGTCCCGGTTGAATATTCTGAAGGCCTATGAATCGTTTCATAATGTTTATCATATCGAAGAAAAAGTGCGAAATATCCTAAATCCTTTTAGAACATTTTCCTTGTCGAATAAACACTAGGGACATATTCATATCGAAGCGGAGAATATGAATATCCTACAAATCATATAGTGTATAAAACACATAAATATATTCTCATTAAACCCTAATAAGGTCTTCTCAAACTTTAGCATTAGGGCATATCTCCAACAATCTCCCACTTGCACTAATGATATCAACCATAGGATCTAGTGCATTTAACATTCGTATCTCTATACTCATCTTCCCGAAGATGGTGATCAACTGTAATGGTCTTTACAGGATCAGTGGGTCATCTATAGAAACAACTATAGGATCTTTATCTGTTAATTCATTTTCTTATCAAGAAAGAAACTCTTGAGTTGACTCTTTACAGGTTTGGACTCTTGATGAGATCGGGTTCTTTTAAGCTTTCATAGAAAGCCTCTATGATAGCTGCCATATTGCATTGGCTACTATCAATAGATAGAACCATATATTATCCAAACATCATAAAAGTCAAGCAGCATCTAGGCTCAAATAACAACATAACTATCATGTATCATTATTCAAAACTCTTTCCAAAAATTCACAAATCCACTAAATATACTTTTATCTTTTTTAAGTGAATTCTTCACTAAGAACTTTACTATAACCGTAAACCTTAAAATTATGGGTTAAAGTTCATATAAAGATCATTATAACAATAAGATCACTAGAACCCATATGTTTTCTCTTCGATACCTATCATGCAACTCATTACATCATATAATGCCAAGTACTTGCTATTGCATTAAAAGGAGAATGCAAACAGCGAAAGGATTAGGTGCAAAAACCATTCGCAACCGTTCCTTATTACTCATAATGAAATCTACAAGAAAAGACGGATACCCTATCATTAAGACTAGAGACCAAAATTTCTTAGATTCCTCCATCTTAAAGAGAACTTTAAGATCGTGACTTGGTGTATAGGCAATGAGAAAACAAACAATCATATCACTGTACTTCATAGACATGATACTTACAATACATGATTGATTTACCCAAGGAAAACCAACATGATATTAAATTTAATTGGACCTTGGAGAACGAAGGTATCATAAATTCACAAGACTTGTTAAGGGCAAGAACTCCTACTAACCTTTCTTATAAATTTAGATATTACCTTTATTTATAAATGAAAACGATCTCTATCTTTTCATTTCAACCATTTCATCATAGTTATCTTTCTCTAAAGAAACTATGCATGGAGTTTATATTCTATACTGCTATAGAAATAAAACATGGTATAAGTTTAAAATTAATTTGAAAGATTATGGTGATAAAAGACGGATTCTTTAATCTTCTTTTATAACCCAACATATTCTGGACAAGTCTCATAAGCTCCATTTCATTCAATTATTTATTTTGAACAAACTCTTTTGTCAAAAGAATAATTAATCTATCAAACTCATTTAAATAGATAAATATAGGAATTCCAGTCTTTAACTCTTGACCATTTCAATGTTCAAGACAATATATGTATGATTTGGTATTTAGCCATTTCTATAAATGCAAAACAATAAAATATAAATGTTTTGAGTTTGAAAACATTCTTTCTTCCGATACGCATTCCGATCATTTCATTACTATTAATGAAAGATATACAAAATGCCAATAATTTCTTACAAAGGATCATTTCCAAAACATCCTCTAGAAATGATTGAAAATAGTCACTATTATTTAAAGAAATAATCAAACTATTCGAACATTTATAAACATTTTTCAAAATTGGGCTCGCATACCAAGCCGATCCAAAACAACCAAATCATGCATAGACAGTGTCTACTACTCAATCCCCTCCTGATGAGAGATCTCATGGTAAGAATGCCACGACTCAGCTTCTCTTATGTCTCCTCTTCCCCCTTCTTTTGTATTTGTTTTGGCTGGGTGCAGCCACAAAAGGAGAGGACTCAACACAGGGATCGGGCCCTGCATCCAAACCAAGGTTCTGCTAGCTAGTCAAAATATCTGGCAACTCATTCAGTGTGATCTCAATTCTGTGCACGTGAAAGTCTAAGATCAAAGAAGAGTAGGATGGTGGAAGAGACTGCAAGATCAAGTCAACTTGAAGTCGGGGATCTATAACAAAACCAAATGCCTACAACTGAGTTACCAAGTAAATTATTCTGAGGCAGTGTTGGCTCACGTCACCCCCTTCTTCAAGTCTCATACTAAAAAGCTCACGGGTCAACTGGAATCTCATAGACTGACTGCGCTGGCCAAAGGATTCCTCCAAACGACGAATGATATCTACAGAATGAGGTAGCTCCTCATAAAATCGACGCAGATCATCACTCATTGATGAAAGAATGTATCCCCTAGCACGCAGGTCATCCTGGACCCACTTATAGTAAGTGACCTTATTGGTCTCAAAAGTAGTCTCATCAACAGGAGCAAATGTCGGGACATCCAAAATATACTCAATTCTCTCAAATCGGAGGACTACCCTTAAACTTTTGTACCATTTTCCAAAGTTTGGTCCAACTAAATAATCATGATTAAGGATGGACAAAATTAGATTTATGAATGAAGCCATAATAAACTGCAGAAAAAGTAAATATAACAGATTGTAAGATTGTAGGTTAACAAGAATATATATAAAGCTATAATATTGCAAAATAAAATAGTTACTCCCACTATTTGTTTTAAATCTCATACTCCCTTAATGAGAAAACATGAATCTTTGAAAAGACTTTAAGTGGGATGACCAAGTTCCAATGATCAAACACATTCCTCAAACCTTTGTGGCTATAATTCGAACATGAATACCAAAGGTCAACAACTCTTTGTTGTCTATTTCTCTAAATAGGATATGGTCTACTTTAATCCCTAAATCACTTGATCTCAAACCTTTGTGGTTATAATTGATTAGGTGATCTAGTTAGATTGGACCCGTCATCACTTAGTTATCCCTCAAATTGAATCAATAGTCTCAAGCCTTGTGGCTATGTTGACCATTAGATTTTGGCAGACAACTGCATCACTATGTTTTATTCTAGCAATTTTAATAAACTTACTTTGAAACGTATCCTCTACCTTTGGGTAAGAATGATCATATTCATTTGGGTCTTATTAAATATCCTAGGATGGCGGAGGGCTACGATAAAACACCTTTTACCGTTTAAAAATCTAATATTTGTTTGCACGTAGGGAGTTGATACAATCTCATCAAAACAATAAGCATTCAACATACTATAAGCTAACAATCTCAATTATAGAAAATTAAATAGTATGAATGCAAAGATATATGAATGGTGGATCATGGGCTTGACTTTTGGGCTAAAAGAAATAAAACTATTCTATTTAAAAGATCTTCAATACTTTGAAATCTCCATTGGGCCTCCAACTATTTAGAAAAGTCCATTGGGCCTTTGTCAAGCTTTCTCTTTTAGAATTACATAAAAGTCCTCACTATACAATTCTCTCAAAAAGAAAAAACTCAAATTGAGATTTATATCTCAATTTACAACCCAATAACTTTTGACCCTAAAGTCCATGATCAAATTCACCATTCTAAAATAATAAATATGCATGATTATTCATATCAAAATATAATAACCAGCATATTAATTTCAAGCATTCAAGTTTAATCTACTCATCAATCATGAAAGAATAAACTAAAGCAATGCCCTTTTAGCATAAATATAAAACTCCCTTTATATATGCAAGTTATAATGGCCTATTAATTCATAACTCCTTATAATTAATTATATTCACATCCAAGTCCAAAACTTAAAGAAAAACACAAGTTCATGGCCCATTAACACAAAGTGGCCCAATAGGTTAAAATCAAGCACAAGTAGATGTACACAAGGCCCAAGCCCAAATCAACATGTCTTTTAAGGCTCGTACACATTAACTATAGCCCAATAGTCCTTTGAAAGTATTATATCATTGTATAATCAACTTTTTACTTTCTTAAATTTAGAAATGTCTCAATACTACTTGTTAGATAATTTTCTAATTTCAAGATTAAAAACATATAGACCAATTATGTGAAATACGTTTTGCAATATTCAAGACACACCGATAAGTTGCATTTTTGACTATTAAACACTTTTAATCATCAAGTAGTCCTCAACCAAATTCATATGCATGAACACTTGAAATAAGCTTAAAACTATCTTTTAAACTTTCATTCTAAGACATGCACATAATATAAATATTCTTTTGAGGACCTCATGGAAACTACTATCATCTTTTCATATTCAACAAAAAGCAAAATAAATCTCCTACAAAAAGGAGAATTTTTGGACAACACCACATAAATGGAAGACTTGTCTTTTCCAAAATTTTGGCCTTTATACATGCAAGAGAAAACCCTTTTTTAATATGACTCTATTAAACATAGACTTTTATCCAAAGTCTAATATTAACATACAAAGACCAAATCCACCATTGTCTTTTTATTCAAGCTCATATATCAAGAAGGCAAAACATCTCAAAATTCCTAGTGATTTTCGGCCATCAAAGTGTTTTTGATAGAAACATGCATGTTTAATGTTTAACTTATACATTCAAGATCTACAATCACAAACTAGATCCAACATGAACTCTAAACATGCAAAACACTAAATCCAACACATCCAATTTATATGTACACATATGGCATACAAAAAAAAAATAAACAAGCTTAACTAGTTAATGACATGGACATGCCAACCGAGGCTCTGATACCACTTGAAAGTACTAGCCAACATCTTATATCATGTCACCACATATGTAAAAGTTGGATTCAAGATCGAGAATGATATGTATAGATAGCATGCTAGGGACGAAATTTACTAAGCCAAATATCAAAATTTTCTAGCTAATATCAATATACATTCATTCATCAATGTCCATTCACTAAAGAAGCTCAACAAAGATATATATATATCAACAATATATATATATATATATATAGATATATATATATATATATATATATATATATATATAATAGATGCTATAAGGTATACCTCTTGTAGTAGATCACTTTGGAAAAGATGAAAAATCATAGACAAGCTTTTGAATCCTTCTAACTTGAAGGCACTAGTTGGTCTACCAAGTATCCAAAGATCAACCAATACTTGAAGAAGGAATGTGCTAGTAGTAGCTTCAAGTTTTGAGACTATGTAAGTATGTTACCAAGCAAAATAAAACTTCATTCTTGTTGTTTTAGCTATGGCAGAAACACACAAAGAAAAAGATGAAGTTCTTGTCTTCTTAGTTGGTGTGAAAATGCGAGTGGTGAGAGGCCTTATGTGTGAGACAAAAAAACTATCATCTTTTATTATAATAATCTATCAAAATAGGTGACCAATCATATTATCACCTTTTAATCAAAAGCCATGCAAGCCTTTTGATCTTAATGATTAGCATTAGATGGCAAGATGACAAGTTTCTCTCTTATCCCTCCCTTGGCCGAAAATGCAAGTGGATGGAGAGAGAATGCTTGTCATCTTTTATTAAATATATATTATGTGCTCATACAAACATATATATAATATTACTTTAATAGGTGGCCAATCAAAATTGCTTCCTTTTAAATTAAAAGCCATGCAAGCCCTAGGATTGTAATCATTACAATCTAAAGGTAACTTTATTCTCTCTTTTGACACTTGCCAAAAAGGCTTTATCAACAAAAGCAATGATCAAGATTCTTTTGTCTTTATTCAAAAAAGAATCCTATCCATTCATTTCAAATTCAAATGACTAGGATTGATGACATGGAATATCCTAGTCATCAATCTCTACATGCATATGCCACATGTAATTATCTAGTCTTTAATTTGCAATTCACCTTTTGACAACTAAGATGATGACGTGGCATTTCACAAATTATATCATCATTACACATATACATATATAAACACCTTTTTATATATATATATATATATATATATATATATTATTCTCTTTCCAATTCTAATCTCCATTAGAATAAATATATTGAAACAACTTTTTCAATAATTATAGTTTTGCCCCAAAAGTTTTATTAATTACTTTTGACCCCAAAAATTTCCAAAATTAAACTTTTTGTACAAATACCAACAAAGATGACTCTTAACACTTTAAAGCCATCAACCACATATTACAAGCTCCGGTGAACTTATTCACGATACTTATTAGTGTGTGACCTTCTAGATTCATAATCGCGTACCGATAAAGGACCGATAAACCTCCTTATCTATTTCAGAAATATCTCCGTCATTTACCGAAATACCCTCATGCTCATGAATGACGCACTAGCAACAAACGTACCATGAGAATGTATACGATAATAAAGACGACGTCTTTTATGAATCCATATAACCATCAAGAATTAGCGTGCAATTCGATCCTTCTATTATAAGTACCCCGATCGGGAAAGGGCCATGAAATGGTTAAGCCCACATCTGGTACTATGTATAAATCTAAATCGGTGAAACGAGAGATGACTACCATTGAAAAATTCATTTCCATCACTTCATACTCGCCCTGACCAAGGACTTCTTCGTTTACCAACTGATCTCAGATATCATAGGACATCGCCTCACATCGGAGGTTAACAAATCCTATCTTGACAATTACATGTCGGTTCATACCACAAGACTAAAATGCGAAAGGTCGTATCCCACATTATAGAAGACGGGCATTGTCCAAACGCAGTATTTAGCCCCTAATATAACCGACAGTCGTAATCTCTCAAGTCTAAGGATTAGTTTGCTCAATTCCCAACTAAGTAGTAAACTATTAACCTGAAATCATGTAGTCCACTATTTATTGTCACATTCAATGATCCGTGCATAGATGATCACTTATATGTTTATTAGTCCACATTACCATGTTGTTCTGGCATTTTGCACGCCATCCTTTATCATTAATATCAATATGTTAATCAAAGGTAATAACATATGATAACTCGTACTCAATTATTCTAGTCCCAGTTGAATAATTTGAAGGGCTATGAATCATTTCATAATGTTTATCATATCAAAGAAAAAGTACGAAATATCCAAAACCCTTTTGGAACATTTTCCTTCTCAGATAAATACTAGGGACATATTTATATCGAAGTGGAGAATATGAATATCCTAAAAATCATATATTGTATAAAACACATAAATATATTCTCATTAAACGCTAATAAGGTCTTCTCAAACTTTAGCATTAGAGCATATCCCCAACAGTGACACCTTGTCAGGCCTTTTAAGAGATAAAGAGGTCAACAAAAAGTTCTTTGAGCTATCGACGAAATGGCCAGCAGAGTTTGATTTCTGCATTGAGAACTTTTTTCTTAATCCTCGCCCTTTGGTTGACTTACTCCGTACCTAGAAACATAGTTGAGACTGGTCGATCTTTGTCAATCTGACTTTTACTCTCAAGCAACCTTTGCTCCATTTGTAGAAATAAGCCTAAGACAAGAGGGTTGGGTCAGCATATTGGGTCGACGAAACCTCTTTCAACAAAAGATCGAAAGGTGGCGATCCTGATCCTGATCATGAGCTAAGTGACTAACCTAAGGGTCTCCTTCCTTTTTCGTGCTAGTTCCAGTCATCCCTTTCTATAAAAGAAACAAGGAATTGACAAAGCCAACCGGGAGGTGAAAGCACTCCGCCTATGGTGATAGCGCGCCTTGTAAGAGAACTGGGTAGTTGTTCCTTTCCCTCGCAGTCAGTGCGTTTGGCTTTCTATTCTATTGAATGGAATGAGAAGAGGCCTGGTAAAGTAAATAAGTAGGATAGATAATTACCTGACTCTTGCCTTAAAACAATGACCCGGCAGAAGTACTCAAAGGTGGCAGACATCCTACACGCCTAATGTAAAATAAAAGTGTCTAGTTTGATAGAACCAGGTAGTAGTTGGTCAGAAAGGAAGAGAAAGAGACTCCAACGGACTCGAGCAATACCATTAGGACAGAAATAAATTGCGGTACGGAGTAGTGAAGTGGGAGAGGAGCACAGGACCAACCAAAGATACTAACTCTCTGTGCGGAGTTGTTCTTTATTTAATTTATTTAAAGTGGTTAAGGGAATAAAAGAGTCAAGTGATAGTGATAACGAGAGAGTGGAAATCACTCAATTTACTTTCTGAGGATCAAGAAGATGAGAGATGCCTAGCTGGGTGCCTTTGATAACGCGTACGGTAGGTATAGAAAAAAGGGCCAGCTTGCTCGTCAATCCTAGGTGGAGAACTAGGGGTTTTCAGATTACAGGTACTTGCGTAATACGGTTTTCCCAATCGAAGTTCAAATGCTCTTTCTTTCCTTCGTTCGAAAGGTAGGATCGATCTAATGCTAATGTGATTGTTTCTGAGAAATTACAGGTGAGAAAGTTCATCTCTGCATTTCTCAATTGACCTTTGACTCACTCGGAAACTCTTATCATGACCTTTCGTTCCAAATATGCTACGAACCAAAGTCTAACTAACTTGTTTTTTAAGGAAAGAAAGAAGTCGTATCTCTGTATATGATAATTAAAGTCGCTTGATTCTGCCTTTTAGCTTGGCACGTTGATGGAATAACTTCTCTCTTTTTCTACCTAGGGATCTTCTCTTATACTGTTATTGATGTAGAATACATAAGAATGACATTCCCTTCCTCGAAAGCCTAGAAGTCAACCATAACTCTTAACGATACAAGGAATAGCTATCGTTTCGTGCCCAAGTCTAAGCACGAGATGAGACTTACCAACTGATCCTAGTGGCTTTGGGTCAGGTCACGAGCAGTATTCGATTGATTTGAGCTCTATTGTCCAATTCTCTAACTAAACTAATCCACCAGCGAGGGTAGACAACTCACTAAGTAGAGTCTCTAATGTTAGCAAGATTCGCTGAGCTATTGAAAGGCTTTTAGCTGCTTACCAAGGATTAGAAAAAGGTGTAACTGCCCTTATCGTAAGGGCTAGGCTACTAGATGGGAAAGAGCCTGCTTGTAACGCCCCGAACCAACGCACCCACGCCTGCAAGATACACCCCGCCCATAGGGGACGAACGTGCATCGAGGCCATAGCGTACGGGCCTGGAAACGCACTATGACGATATTGTCCGCTTTGGTGCCCATACACCTCACGGATTTGCTCTCCACGCACGCACTGCACGTGAAAACGCGTCGTCACGATACAAGGGGCACTTACCCACTTATATCAAGCAGCCCAGGCGCCTCCCCAGTCGATGTGGGATGCGGTTCACCACATTCACCCCCCCTTAAGGAGGCCCAGCGCCCTCGCGGGCCACTGGCACAAGGACCACGTCGGCTCTGATACCACCTTTGTAACGCCCTGAACCAACGCACCCATGCCTGCTGGATACACCCCGCCCATAGGGGACGAGCGTGCACCGAGGCCATGGCGTACGGACCCGGAAGCGCACTATGACAATTTTATCCGCTTTGGTGCCCATACACCTCACGGCTTTGTCTCCCACGCACACACTGCACGTGAAAACGCGTCGTCACGATACAAGGGGCACTTACCCACTTATATCAAGCAGCCCAGCATCCTCCGCGTCCGATGTGGGATGCGGTTCACCACACTGCTAAGCTCAAAGCGATGAGACAATTTCTTATATTATCTTTACGGTGTTAAACTCTATATAACCAGAAAAATATATTGATTTGATTTTGGTCAGATCAGAGCCTTCTGTTGGAGGAGATTGATTTAACTTGCTACCGTACTTTAATTAGTCTTCCACTGTACCTGGATTCTATAAAGCTTAAAGGGAGTATACCTCGGGTCGCAACTAGGCTATGGGCATTCTTTTTTCCTGTCTTTGTCATGATTAGTAGAAAATACTGAGCTCCATCTATGCCAACCAAAAGCTCATAGAAATGAGTTCAAACTACTTACTAGTAGAAGCGCATGGGAAGGAGAGTAATTCCAACTGTTTCTTATGGTGACAAATTCTATTGGTAGATTCAAACCAAAAGTAGAAAGGGGGTTCTACCCATGGATTAGCTAACGCAGTTCAGATACTAAAGTAATCTCACTAGATTACGTCCCGAGACAATAGGCGACCTATATTTCCTTTGAGGTACAAACCATCGGTTGAACTTGAGTTGCTAATACTACCTCGTTTTAGCAATTACACGTACAGTCTAGGAGTTACAGAGGGGTTAGAAGGATATAGGCAAATAAAGAACTTGAGTTGCTAATATTACGCAGCATAGGATCTGTCACGCCCCAACTCGACCCCACCTACAATCAATCAGGACGCAACGGAATTTTGTCAGTATAACGACAGTAATTAAGACACCGAGGCTATAAACAAATCTCTTATCAACATCATACAACTAACTCCACAAACTAATCAACAATCAACTCCTTAATTAAATTAACAACACACAACATTAACATATTATACAATAATCATTCCTTCAACAACCCGATCATAGTTATACGCCTTCGTTCCAACTTAGTACATAGGCTATACATACATTTCAAAATAGTTTAAAACCAATTTAGTAATCTAAACATGATCAAAAGAAAGACTACTGAACTATCATACATAAGTCTTTAAGTTAAAGTAGGTTTATAATACATCATAATACATCAACTACAAACAATCTCATGGCAATGACTCCTGCACATAAGACTCATCCACAAAAGGCACATTTTCCTCTTCAAGAGGTACGTACCCATAGCCTTGCTCAACAACACCTGTAAGTGTAACGACCCGATCACCATTCCCACAGGGGGCGCACGAGTCGATACTACCAACATATTGTCCGCTTTGAGCAAGCCCCGAAGGGAACCAATACTCTCACGGTTTTGTTCTCCACGTGGTCTCCCACGTGAAAAGGCCTGTTGACTGATATAAGGACTTGAACCTTTATATCCAGCTGTACCACTTCCTAATTTTTCTATGTGGGATTGTGTTACCACACTCTACCCCCCTTAAGAGGCACGCGCCCTTGCGGGCTAACGTCACAACGCCACGTTCGCACATGGTAGGCTCTGATACCATATGTAACGACCCGATCACCATTCCCACAGGGGGCGCACGAGTCGATACTACCAACATATTGTCCGCTTTGAGCAAGCCCCGAAGGGAACCAATACTCTTACGATTTTGTTCTCCACGTGGTCTCCCACGTGAAAAGGTCTGTTGGCTGATACAAGGACTTGAACCTTTATATCCAGCTGTACCACTTCCAAATTTTTCGATGTGGGATTGTGTTACCACAGTAAGCATGCATAATTGAGAGTGAGGTTATATAAAACAAGCCCAATGAGGATCTGATAGATCTCTAACAGTATTTACTATTCTCATTGGAAATGATCATTTGAGCAGTACACACAATAATAAACATCAATAACAATATAAACACATAACTATAATGACCAATTCAATAAAGGATACTCTATTTGGTGTAGCTTCAAACTCTATCACGATCTCAACTAACTTCTTATCACCCCCATGACATACACACCCGAGGTACCTCACTAACCCTACCATCCATGGCATCTCCGCCTATGCGAGATGAGAGTAGCCTCTGGTAGTCATGCTGTTATCAACCCAGTAGCCCGTTGTTGCCCGAGACATAGCACACACATACCAAGACTCAACAATAAAATAAACATTCACATCACAGGAGGACAACCTTTTTCCGTTGACTATCTCCCGGTTCATCAATAATCAATATTCAATAATCAATAATCAATAATGCATCAATCAATTAATAACATTAAAACAACACAACATCCATTAATCAATTAAAGGCTAAACAACTAAGTTAGATGACAAAGTAGGCCATCCAACTTAACTTGCATTAAACACACAATAAAACCCTAACCTAACCATCTACAACTCACAATTCAATCACTCAAACACCACACGATCATCTAAAGGCATAACTCAATACTTTAAAGAAAGACAACCTAAACTACAAATAATCATATCTTACATTCTACTAATCCAAACAACTCCAAATCATTTTCTATCACTCACTCATTCAATCAACTACATCAGCCCTCTAGGAAACCAACCAAAACACATCCAAATCAAGCCCAACAGCCCTAAAACCTCAATGCACCTAGGCTGAAATTTTTGAATTTTCGTACCAACATCTCAATCAAAATTTTGGCATTACAACAGAGCTACCCCGCATTTTACAAACTTTTACAAATCGACGGCAATCGATTCCAACCACTACAACTCAAAGTAATCAACAGATAGCCAAACTATCAACTTTAAATACCCGAAAATAAAAAATTATGCTACAACGGTTCAAATCTTATAAGAATACATATAATTGATCCTTACCAAGCACTGAGCAATAATATAACTTCAAATTAACATTCTAACGGTTCAATATTCAATTATATGCAAAAATACAAAAGATGACTCTTGAGATCTAGAATTTTTCTCTCACCTTTGATCCGAAACAAGCCTAGATATGCGTGCCCAACAAGCGGAATCCAACTCGGTACAAAAAACTACGGACAAAAACTAGGTTTTTCTATGAAATTTTGCTTTGAAAACCTTGAAAATCAACTTCTCTTTTCTCCCTTGAAGCTCTCGGCCATGTGTATGAGTTTGAGTGTGTTTTTGTGTTGTTTCATTGTGTGTTGATGTATAATAAGTAATGGTCAAACAAAAAAATGCAAAGTCAAAGTAGTTTTATTTAGTCTTTTAATCTTTTTCTAGTCTTTTAATTCAATTCTTGACTATTTCTTGACAACTAAATTAATTCTAGACAATATATTTTAGGTGACAAAGAGTGTTACATTAAAACAGTTTCACTCGAGTCGGCTTAAAACTCGTTTTCTTACAAAAGAAAGTGTAAAAAGCTTTAAAATTCCAAAACCGATTCCAAATCCGTTTTAATCAAACACAGCTCTATTAATACCTAAGGACTAGGTTTTAAAACGTTTAAAACACCACTGTAAAAATTTTAGCGGACAGGTGCTCAAAATACTATTTACTAAAACCGATGATAAAATTTCTGATTTCGTTTTTTATGAAAATTTCATGAATGCACACTTAGCATGTATTAGGAGTATGAATCACATATTTAGCACATTCTAAGTCATATAGCATATTAACAGGTCAATTCATGCATAACGAGGTAAAACACGCAAATCGAGATTAGGCAAAATATGGGGTCTCACATTCTCCCCCACTTAATGGAATTTCGTCCCCTAAATTCTTACTTGCTGAATGGAAAAGATCTGGGTACTGCTGCTGCATCTGATCTCGCCTATCCCAAGTAGCTTCCTCATTGCCGTGATGCTTCCACAACACCTTGACCATCGGAATCTTCTTTGACCTCATCTCTCGTTCCATTTGATCAAGATTACGAATCGGCCGCTTGTCATAAGTCAGATTATCACGAAGTTGTAACGGCTCTGGCTCGAGAATATGAGAAGGATCCGGATTATACTTTCGCAAATTCGACACGCAAAAGACATCATGAACATTAGAGAAATTCTCTGGTAAAGCCAACCGATATGCCAACTTGCCAACTCTGCCGGTAATCTCAAATGGCCCTACAAACCTCGGACTCAGCTTGCCACCTTTACCATAACGAGCAAACCCCTTACGAGGAGACAATCTCAAGAAAACCTGATCCTCGACTACAAACTCCAAATCTCGACGACGCTTATCAGCATAACTCTTCAATCTACTATGCGCCGTAAGAATTCTCTGCCTGATCAACTGAACATTCTCAATCTTCTCTAGAAGCTCTGGCATAATAGTCAGATCAATAGTCTTCATCTCCCCTACTTCATCCCAATACAAAGGTGAATGATACTTACGGCCATAAAGAGTTGAAAAAGGTGCCATCCCAATAGTAGCTTGATAACTATTGTTATAGGCAAACTCGGCAAGTGGTAGATGTTTCCCCCAGTTCTTCCTGAAGTCCAGAACACAAGCCCTGAGCATATCTTCCAGAATCTGAATAGTCCTCTTGGACTAACTGTTGATCTGTGGATGATACGCTGTACTGAAGTTAAGCTGAGTACCCAAAGTCTCCTTAAGTTTCTCCCACAAGCGAGAAGTAAATCGAGGATCTCGATCTGAGACAATACTAGATGGAATCCCGTGAAGTCTAACAATCTGATCCAAATAAAGATCCATCAACTTTGCAACTTCATCTCCCATCCTCATCGAAATAAAGTGAGTTGTCTTCGTCAAACGATCCACGACAACCCAAACTGCATCATTACCTCTCGGTGTTCTAGGCAAACCAGTAATGAAGTCCATCATAATATGCTCCCATTTTCACTGTGGTATAGCCAACGGCTGAAGCAAACTTGTAGGTCGTTAGTGTTCGGCTTTCACTCGCTGACAAGTCAATCATCTAGATACGAACTGAGCAACTTCTCTCTTCATATTATTCCACCAGTAATGTTGTTTCAAGTCCCGATACATCTTGTTTCCACCAGGATGAATGATGTACTTAGAATTATGAGCCTTATCCAGAATACCTCACCTCAAGCCCGGTGTATTGGGAACACAAACCCTGTTCCGAAATCGAAGAATACCATCCTCATGTAATTTGAAGTCAGACTAATCATCCGTGATCTAATCCTTGATCTTCGGAAGTTTAACATCAAGTTGTTGAGCTTCTCAGATCTGAGACAGCAATAAAGGTTGAATATGGAGATGTGAACACATCACCCCAACCTGAGTTAACTCCGGTCTCCAATAAGTGAATTCCTCAATAACCTCCCACTTCTTGACAGCCAAACAAGAAACACTTACCTTACGGCTAAGAGCGTCTGCCACAACATTTGCCTTCCCCGGCAGATAACTGAGAGAACAATTATAATATCCAAGAAGTTCCATCTACCTCCGCTGTCGCATATTCAACTCCTTCTATGAGAATAAATACTTAAGACTCTTATGATCAGTGAAAATCTCGAACTTACTGCCCCACAGATAGTGACGCTACTTTTTCAGCAAGAAAACAACAGCTACCAACTCAAGATTATGAGTCAGATAATTCACATTATAACGTTTCAACTTCGTAGAAGCACAGGCAATAACTCGGCCATTCTGCATAAGTACATATCCCAAGCCCTCCTTGGATGCATCACTGTAGATGACCATATTATTGGTCCCCTCTGGTAGAGCAAGTACTGGAGCGGTAGTCAATCTCTTTTTGAACTCCTGAAACCTACTCTCATATTTCTCATCCCAAACAAAGCTAGTCTGTTTCTGAGTTAACTTAGAAAGTGGCCCTGCAATCTTAGAAAAGTCTTTCACAAACCTAAGGTAATAACCCACCAAGCAAAGAAAGCTACAAACTTTCAAAACATTCTTCGAACGTTTCCAAGACATCACCGCTTCAATCTTAGTGGGATCTACAGATATACCACTCTGTGTGATAACATGACCTAGAAAAGATATACGTTGTAGCCAAATTCACATTTGCTGAATTTCACAAACAACTGATGCTCTTGTAACTTCTATAAGACAAGCCGTAGATGTTGATCATGCTCCGATTCACACTTAGAATAAACCAAGATATCATCAATAAAGATCACCACGAACTAGTCAAAGTACAGCTGAAAAACCCGATGCATAAGATCCATAAATGCTGCCGGTGCATTAGTTAATCCATTGGGCATAACTACAAACTCATAATGCCTGTACCGAGTCCTGAAGGCAGACTTCGGAACATCCTTCATACGAATCTGAAGCTGATAATACCCTTGCCTCAAGTCAAACTTAGAGTAGACTTTGGCTCCCTGAAGTTGATCAAACAACTCATCAATCAAAGGCAAAGGATACTTATTCTTGATGGTCACTTGATTCAAACCACGATAGTCAATGCATAATCTCAAGGTACTATTTTTCTTCTTCACAAATAAAACAGGTGCTCCTCACGGTGAAGAACTTTGCTGAATGAAACCTTTCTATATTAACTCCTACAACTGAGTTTTCAGTTCCTTCAACTCAGCTGGTGCCATCCGGTACACTGATTTAAAAATAGGTT
Organism: Ehretia macrophylla; assembly: GCA_037974665.1. Classification (NCBI taxonomy): domain Eukaryota; kingdom Viridiplantae; phylum Streptophyta; class Magnoliopsida; order Boraginales; family Ehretiaceae; genus Ehretia; species Ehretia macrophylla. The sequence goes on along the minus strand of CM075770.1, from coordinate 79,337,223 downwards.
AAGTACCGAGAACAAGATTGATCACAAGCTCGACATCTCTCTTTGGTGGCAACCCTGGAAACTCCTCGGGAAATACATTGGGATAGTCCCGAATAATAGGTACTTCCTCCAACTGTAGCTTATCAAATGGCTTGTTGATCAAATAAGCTAGATAACCTGAACACCCCTTACTCACCAACTTAACGGCTTTAGTTGCTGAGATAAAAAAACTCGTCTTAGCACCCTGGTTCCCTGCTACCTCTATTACTGGCTGATCTGGCAAACGAAACTGTACTACCTTTGTTCTATAGTTTAACTGGTCATCATACTTAGAAAGCCAATCGATACCCAAGATAACATCGTACCCCCGGATAGGAAATAAGATAAGGTCTGAAGGAAAATTATACCCCTTAACATGTATTTTACAATCCTTACAAACTTGGCCAGTCACATACTTATCAGTCAAAGAGGTACTAATCTCAACCACATAAGGCAATCTTTCAGGTTGCACATTAACACGTTGCAGACAAGCAGGATTAATGAAAGAATGCGTAGCACCAGAATCAATCAACACTTTAACAAGTTGATCAAGTATAAGGAAGTTGCCTTCCACAACTGCAGTCTCCTCAGGCATTTCCTCCAAGTCAACTACGGAGGCCCCAGCCTGAACCTGCTGCTGCTGAGGTGCACTGCCCGCAGGTCTACCCTGGTAATTCTGAGTCACTGCCCGACCCTTAGTCCTCATATATCTAGGGCAATCCTTCGCCCTATGCTAATTGCTGCTGCAACCCAAACAAGTCCCTGCCTTCGCCCTGCAGTCGGCCTCCACATGGCCCTAACGCTTGCATAAATTACACTGCGGTGATGAAACGCTGCTACTGCCCCTAGAAGAACCAGAACCCGAGAAAGCAGTTGTACCAGCCTGCTGCTGAGGTCTCACAACACTAGGCCTATACTGACCCTGAGACTGGGCTGACCTATATTGGGACTGAACCTGATAGGACCCTTGCTGAAACTGAAGCCGATAATAACTCTGCTGACCCTGCGGTCTGAAAGAACCCTACTAAGCTGGTGGCCTGTACACAACCTGCTGTAAGGGAGGCCTGTACATACCCTGCTGGCCCTGCGGCTGATACGGCCTCTTGCTAGGCTGACTAGACACAATTTGTTCCTCCTTTCTCTTCTCTAACCTGGAAGCCGCATCAAAGGCCTCAGTAAGTATATCATACTGATTCAGGGCCATCGCATCCTAAATCTTTGGCCTCAAACCCAACACAAACCTACGAGTCTTGTGCTCCTTGTCAGCCACAAACTCCGGTGCATACCGAGACAACCTAGTAAAAGTAGCCTCATACTGTGCCACTGAAGCATCTCCCTGAACTAAGGATAGAAACTCGGCCTCTCTCCTTTCCCATGCAATCCTCGGGACATACTTCGCCCGAAATGCTCTCAGAAAGGTATCCCAGACATGTGGAATACCCTGGGTCTCCTAACTAGATTTCACCGTGCACCACCACTTCTCTGCCTCATCATCAAACAAATAAACAGCAAAGGTGACCTTTCTTTCATCAGTATAATCCATAGGGTCAAATATTTTCTCCACTTTACCAATCTATGCCTCGGCTTTCCGATCATCTGGTTCCCCCTGAAACCTCGGTGGATAGTACCCCAAGAACTCCTTCAGTGTACCACACCTGTGGTATCCATCCTGTACGTTCAGTAACTATGCCTGCAAAGTTTGAGCTTGGGTAGCCTGCCCTGCTAGCAATTGGGCCTGACCGGCCATAACCTCTACTATCCTATCCATGGCTGATTCAAAATGATCATCACCCCTTTCTCGGCCCGGTGCCACATTTCTCGGAACCTTGTCAACTGCTTCAGGCCTACCTCTCATTCTCGGTCTACCAACCATTCTACTAATCAAAGAGTTAGCACAGGTTATAGCACGTAAACAGGTTATAGAAAATTATTAGCAAATAAACAACAACAAACATAAAACACATAAATCAATCAAATAAACAAATTGATCACATAATCACATAAGCACTAAATCACATAATCACTTAATCATTTAATCATATTAACACATAGTTCACTTTTCTTTCACTTCATACATACTTTCATGCTAAGACCATTACCCACATTCCAAGAATACCCCAGTTGACAGCTAACATGTGCTCTGATACCACTTAAATGTCACCCACCAACTTGAGCCCACCTATAATCAATCAGGACGCAACGGAATCTCCGCAATATAACGACAGTAATTAAGACAAAGAAGCCCTAATCCAACCTTTTATCAACATCATACAGCTAACTCCACAAACTAATCAACAATCAACTCCTCAATTAAATTAACAACATACAACATTAACATATTATACAATAATCATTCCTTCAACAGCACGATCATAGTTATGTGCCTCCGTTCCAACTTAGTACATAGGCTATACATACATTTCAAAATAGTTTAAAACAAATTTAGTAATCTAAACATGATCAAAAGAAAGACTACTAAAGCATCATACATAAGTCTTTAAGTTAAAGTAGGTTTATAATACATCATAATACATCAACTACAAACAATCTCATGGTAATGACTCCTGCACATAAGACCCATCCACGAAAGGCACATTTTCCTCTTCAAGAGGCACGTACCTGTAGTCTTGCTCAACAACACTTGTAAGCATGTATAATTGAGAGTGAGCTTATATAAAACAAGCCCAGTAAGGATCCGATAAATCTATAACAGTATTTACTATACTCATTGGAAATGATCCTTTGAGCAGTAAACACAATAATAAACATCAATAACAATATAAACACATAACTATAATGACCAATTCAATAAATGATACTCTATTTGGTGTAGCTCCAAACGCCATCACGATCTCAACGAACTTCTTATCACCCCCATGACACACACACTAGAGGTACTTCCCTAGCCCTGCCTTCCATGGCATCTCCGCCCATGCGAGATGAGGGTAGCCTCTGGTAGTCATGCCGTTATCAACCCGACAGCCCGAGAGGTGGCACACACATACCAAGACTCAGCAATAAAATAAACACTCACATCACAGGAAGACAGCCTTTTCCGTTGACTATCTCCCGGTTCATCAATAATCAATATTCAATAATCAATAATCAATAATCAATAATGCATCAATCAATTAACGACTAAACAACTAAGTTAGATGACAAAGTAGGCCATCCAACTTAACATGCATTAAACACACAATCAAACCCTAATCTAACCATCAACAACTCACAATTCAATCACTCAAACACCACCCGATCATCTAAAGGCATAACTCAATAATTTAAAGAAAAACAACCTAAACGTCAAATAATCATATCTTACATTCTACTAATCCAAACAACTCCAAATCAGTTTCTATCACTCACCCATTCAGTCAACTACATTAGCCCTCTCGGAAACCAACCAAAACACATCCAAATCAAGCCCAACAGCCCTGAAACCTCAATGCACTTAGGCTGAAATTTCCGGATTTTCGTACCAACATCTCAATCAAAATTTCGGCATTACAACGGCGCTACCCCGCATTTTACAAACTTTTACAAATCGACGGCAATCGATTCCAACCACTACAACTCAAAATAATCAACAAATAGCTAAACTATCAACTTTAAATACCCGAAAATAAAAATTTATGCTACAACATTTCAAATCTTATAAGAATACATGTAATCGATCCTTAGCATGCATTGAGCAATAATATAATTTCAAATTAACATTCTAACGGTTCAATATTCAATTATACGCAAGAATACAAAAGATGACTTTTGAGATCTAGAATTTTTCTCTCACCTTTGATCCAAAACAAGCCTAGATATGCGTGCCCAACAAGCAGAATCCAACTCGGTACGAAAAACTACGGACAAAAACTAGGTTTTTCTATGAATTTTTGCTTCGAAAACCTTGAAAATCAACTTCTCTTTTCTCCATTGAAGCTCTCGGCCTTGTGTGTGAGTTTGAGTGTGTTTTTGTGTTGTTTCATTGTGTGTTGATGCATATTAAGTAATGGTCAAACAAAAAAATGCAAAGTCAAAGTAGTTTTATTTAGTCTTTTAATCTTTTCTAGTCTTTTAATTCATTTCTTAACTATTTCTTGCTCAACTAATAAATTGACAACTAAATTAATTCTAGACAATATATTTTAGGTGACAAAGAGCGTTACATTAAAACAGTTTCACCCGATTCGGCTTAAAACTCGTTTTCTTGTAAAAGAAAGTGTAAAAATTTTTATAATTCCAAAATCGATTCAAAATACATTTTAATCAAACACAGGTCTATTAATACCCGAGGACTAGGTTTTAAAACGTTTAAAATACCCTTGTAAAAAATTTTGCGGATAGGTGCTCAAAATACTATTCGCTAAAACCGACGATAAAATTTATGATTCTGTTTTTTATGAAAATTTCATGAATGCACACTTAGCATGTATTAGGAGTATTAATCACATATTTAGCACATTCTAAGTCATATAGCATATAAACAGGTCAATTCACACATAACAAGGTAAAACACGCAAATCGAGATTAGGCAAAATATGGGGTCTCACAGGATCACTCGCTTTAAGACTCTCTCAGAGAAATTCAAAAAACAGATTATGGAATGAAATTGATGAGAACTGTCTTGTTAGAAAAACAAATCTTAGTAGATCCAGAGATGGATCGCCTACGAAACAAAAGGGACTATCGCTCTGAAACCCTGCCTGGCAATTCCCTTAGACCCCAAGTCACCACAATACGCTGCAATGCCCGCCCCTACCAGCTCCAAGACTGACTTCGGATTCGGATACTTGGATCGAATATAGGAAAGCGGGGACCAAAACCCGAGTTCAATCAGTACCATCGCTATCAGAAAGGAAAGATTGTCCGACTGCATGAAAGAAGTAATCAAGAGGCAACAGCCACTTTATAGCGGCAGAATATGATACCGAGACTTCCATTGCCCTTAACTCCTTACATAAAGCAACAAATAAAGTGTCAAGTGTAGCGAGAACATTATCTATTAATATAATCCCGCAAATAGTCAAATAAAGGTGTTCAGGAGCTCTAGTGTCTAAAAAAAGGTTGGAGGAGTTTTCCTGCCAATGAACTGCTGATCTCATTGCCATGATTCATCACACATATTTCATCACCGCCAGCACCATTCAAGAAATCATTGGAAGCAAGGAGACTCTTGGACAAGATGAGAGTCACAATGCCTTCACTCTTACTGGGCTCTACGGAGTTGTTCATGGGATTGATGTTTTTGGTCCCAAGTGAAACATTTTTTTCACTTGGTGCTGATATGAGTCTTGACTTCCCCTACACAGGGGAGAACAGGAGGTTGGACTTACTTCCATCCTTAGATTGAGGAGTGAAAGCCACCCGACTGTTAGGAGATGAGTGAATTTAAAGCCATGTTGAGAATAAAGAACACTAATGTGTGCTAAAGGACCAGAGCAAGCCGATCTTCTTCACAATGGCAAGGTTGGACTGTGTGAAGAACTTGACTGGACTTGTTGAATAGTATGGCAAGAATGCTCTTCTCCGGGAGATGGTTCACTTTCCTTGGCCACTGAAGTGTACGACATCTGTCATGCTTAGGCCCCTTCTTCCCTTCTCTAATGAAAGAGTCAACCGCCTGCCTTAGTAGTCTCAAATAAGGCGTGTAGGCCTGCCCTTTTTTTAGTAGGTGATTCACTACCTAAGTGAATAAAAGGCTAGGTCAAGAAAATAGGGGACTATGAGCCCTCTACCCCATGCATCTAACCAGCTCGCGTGGTTCACCAATTCCACCGACTAGACCAAAAGAGTGATTTAGCCGACACAGAGGTGCGCTTGAAGTGGGGGGTGTGGTGCCCCTATTGGGCTGGGCCCTTCCCAATAAGGCCCCACCGTCGGGGCATAATCGCCCTCTTACTACCCATATGTGAGGCATCGTCTTACCTTTCCCTAACCAGGATCGTTCCTACACCTGTAGCGTTCTTGATCGACATCCTCAATTGTGTATTGATCAAAAGACAGGGTGATACAGCCCCCAACCAAGGGAGTGATTACGTCCAGTATGTCCCCCTTATTCCCGACATGCTATGGTACTTCGGGGTGGGTAGGAGTGGGTCGAGTCTGTATCACTGCGGAGCAACAGTCTCTTCTGGATCTAATCTATTTTCTTGGCAATTCATCCGGTGACTTCACGGTCACCAAAGAAGCCCTAAGAAGCATCAAACATTTCCGATGAGATTCATGGAATAATTCTTAGATAGCAAGCACTCACTCCCGGTGCGACTTCATAAAAAGAAATCAAAGATAAGATCGAAGAGAATGAAACGCACGTAGTGGTCATTATAGCGGTTCCTTCTGATCCTAGAAAATGTCAAAAAAAACCAACTATTGAACTACCGAGCATGGGCAAAAATACGATTAGTAGATACATATTTTCGAGTGTGATCAGACAACCAAAAATCAGACAATGACAGAGCGGCCTGTGATTGATCGATGCCCGAAGAAGGCTCGACCGAAGGAATGAGTCACAACGTGAATTGTAAGCCCTAACGACAAACAAACTTACGGGCGGAGCATTTTTGAGGACTAGCCTCTGTCACGCCCCAACTCAACCCACCTACAATCAGTCAGGCCGCAACGGAATTTCGGCAGTATAACGACAGTAATTAGGACACCGAGGCTCTAAACCAACCTCATCACAAATCATACAACCAACTCCACAAACATTCAACAATAAACAATCCAGCCATATTATACAATAATCACTCCTTCAACAATCCATTCGCAGTTATACGCCTCCGTTCCAACTTAGTACATAGGCTATACATACATTTCAAAATAGGTTATAACGAACTTAATAATCTAATCATGATCAAAATAAAGATTACTAAATCATCATACATATATCTTTATATTAAGATAGGTTATACAATACATTGTTTTACAACAACTAAGATAATCTCATGGCAATGACTCCTGCACATAAGTGTAATGCCCTGATCCCTCACGAGACCGGAGGCTCTAATAACCAAGCTATTCTTAACCCAATTCCAACCTAGTCTCAAAATTTTAGGGAAAAACGGACAGAGTTTCCTCTGTACCGCGGATATTTTGCAAACCTGTAAATGCTCAAAATAGCCACAATATACTAAAACAAGCTTTTATAATTAAAATTCAAAGGTTCAAGGCCATCCAAGCCAGGAGACAAACAGCAGCTTCAAATCACACAAGCATGCACCCAACTTAACTTTTCATTAAACCTTTTTAACATGTCATTCTATGATAACATTAGAGCAATCTTAGAAGTTGAAATCAACATACCTCTAAACATACACCCCCAAGCATGCAAGAACTAAAAGGAGGATTAAAAGTTATTACAAGCCATAATATCTCAAAGCTAACATCACAACCAACAACTTTCAACTTGCAACTACAAGAATATACATAGCCTTAAGGCCACAAAATAGATCATGCTATAGCAATACAAGTACACCATGTAACAACAAGAAGGCATATCCACCTTAGACAACAAACATACAGCAACTAGGGCAAAGGCTCAGGCTGAACTTCTTCCTCTTTCACTAGTACCTCAACTAGTTGGGGTTCACCCTCAGCACTTCCTGAAACATATATCGAGGTATGAGCAACCACTGTTGCCCAGTGAGGGATAAGGTCTCACGGGGCGTGCAATGCAACAAGTAATACAATTAAGAATTAATAGAAATGAAAACTGTTGAAGGAGAACAAAAGATTGAATACCACATATTAAAAATGATACATTCATATAACCACTATACTCCAATCTTCACTTGGTCTTCATTCACGATCCATGAACCACAATCACGATCACGATAAGCCGGCATAACTCCAAACACTTCAGTGGGTGTACTCCGGATGTACCCCGATAAACCTATGACCCAACATCCCCTGGCAATCTCCGGACCAGGTGAATGAGAGACTAGGGCACGGAGTTTGAATATCCATCGGCAAGCCCTCTGTCGCCCAACCGATATTCAACACATCCGCCCCTGACACTATGGTTGCGCAACCACTATGCATTGCACTTTACAATGGCAAGTTAATATCAATAATATAAGCAATAACACATAGAAGGATCAAAAAATTAGGTTGACCTCGAGGCAGTTAGAATAGAAACAATTATGTAAGCAAATAAGTAGTTTTACAAAGGGACATATACAAAATAAGCATAGAATCATACCAAAAGCTCCAAATCAACTTGAAACCACATATAAACACTCAAGAAGTCATGCCATGGGCTTAGAAGCGTGAGTCAACCGAAATTGCACCTAAACCCCTTTGTTTTTTAAACTATTTCTTTTCCAAACCAAAGTTAATGATTCAATTTTTAAGGGAAGCTCTCTTAACCTTCTAACTAACTCTCAAGGAACCCTTCCAACCCTCTAACGCATTCAAACGCCCGCAATTACCCCGAAAGTCCCAAATTCCCTCTTATAGCTTTAAACTACACATACCTCATCCGGGCTTCAACCAAGGGTTATCAAAGCTTCTATAGCACCTAGGTAGCCTAAGAATACTAGAAGTGAAGCCCGAATCCACCCATATTCGCATTAACCCCAAAATCCCGTTGTTAAAGTTGGCTATTTCACGTTTTATTTGATTTTAAAACAATTCAAGTGTACGGGGCTATTAGACTACCTTCATTAACACCTAAGGCATCTATTAGAATCATTGAATCAAGTTAAAACGCGCAAAATCACAAAATCCTAGAAAAAATATCAATATTCATCTCATAAATCAAACTAACGATTCTAACTGTTTAAAAAGCGAAACGATGGCTCAAATATGTTCTCTAGCATTCATATACATGGTATAATAGCATAGATAATCAATACATTAGCATTTGATCACATTTTCAACAAATCAAGAAAATGGTAACTATTTAGAAATGCGAAAATAAGCCGTGAAATCCCTCACCAATGCGCGTAGGAGCACCTAGGAAGCTTGAGCACTAGTAGAATGACTTAAATCTAGCTTGGGAGGTCTTGGAATGGTGATTTGGTGAGCCAAAGTTTCTCTCTTCCTCTCCTATGCTGCTCTCGGCTTTCCTGCTTCTATTTCAGCTTTTTTTTTTCTTTTGCATTTTATGAGCCTAAATGACTTATAAGTTGGCTAAGTAAGGTGGGGTCATGTTTCGGTGGTTAAGTGAACTCCTAAAATGCACTTAGATAGCTTAGAAATGAGTCTAAAGTGTAAAATGTAGGCTAGCTAATTAAATCTCTAAGTCAGTTACGTAACACTATTCATTTAACTACAAAAATCATTTTCTAAACGAGCTCTCCTATCGCTCTTAGCTTAAAAGCATATTTTTCCCACTACTTTAACAATTAATATGATTTAATAAAAATGCTAATTCGCTAATAGAATGAAGTTAAAAACGGAGTGAATAGTAATTTAATAAGACAGTTAATAAAGCACAGAAGGAAATGCGGCAACAAGAGATGCAACAGTAATTGAATGCATGGCTAAAGCTCGGGCGTCACATCCTCTCCCCCTTAAACAAATTGCATCCACGCAATTATTTTTCACAAGAGAACTCTGCATCAACTGAAAACCAACTCCGATTATTCGTCATCGGTTGCTAAGCAAGAATACCATATACGAATTCTCGTGGGAGCTCATTAAGAAATCCTAGTAGTATTGTCTGCGAACCTCACGTAATAAGGCCAAATAAAGGCTCCAATAGAGATGCTACTTCGAAATCCAAATAAGAATCCCGCTGTCATGAATACTATAGAAGAATGGAATCCCAACTATGAGTGGCGAGAAAATACCAATAAAAGTTCCGAGTAGGAGTATTGTAAATAATACCATATAATAAGGCTGAAAAAGAATCTCATATACCAATTTTTCCGAGAGATGCCGACAAAAGAATACCAAAAGAATACCTGATAAAAAAAATACCAAGAATATACTCCAGAGAACTGTCATATAGAAACCCCAAAAGAAGCTACTCATTTATGATCGCTAAGCACTGAAGAAGGCCTTAGAAGAATCCCAATAACTGAGCTCTTCCCACAACACCAACTCCCAAATAAAAGAGCTGATCAACCGCTTCATGTTCCTACTAATCCACATAACTTGAAAGGCCAGCCACTAATCACCTCTCTTCAGGGGAGGAAGAAGTTTTTCTTAGCATTCGATGGGCTATGTATGAATGCCAAACTATTGCCTATGTATAAACATTCTTTAAACTATTATGCAAGCATGATTATAAAAGAACATATAAAACAATGTAAGCAACAAAGTCATTCAAGTACGAATCATAACAAAATCAATTCAATTCACAACAAAACTTAATTCAAAATGCTCAAGTACATACGTTACAATCAATAATTTAAGCAGATAACGATTCACGAGGTCAATTCGATACAACTTCACTTCACTCAGCACACATTTAGCACATAACACATAACTATATCACATAGGTGCACACATTCAATTCAAGACACACAATCACACATTCAAGCACACACTTTTAAGACACACTTAACAAGTATGCACGCAAGGGTTACTGTAATACCCGAGCGTGGAATGTGGAATTTTCTTGTTTATTATTTTGAAAATTATATTTACTTAGATTCTTTGAGATTTAATTGTTACTTCTTTACTATCGCAAAGTGCATTGCATTTCGAGAGCGATAGCTAGAGAGTGTTTTCTAGTCCTCAGCAAATAGTGAAAACTAGTATTTAGGTGACTTAAATTTTATATTTTACTTGTTGTTAGCTAGAATTAAATTGGTGATGTTATTTTAGCTTTTAAATGCATGAAAATAAGTCTATTTGACCAAATTTTAAGTAGTTGACCAAGTGCCTTGACCATTTTGACCAAACTTGTCACCTTAAGCTTAAAACAATGCAAAAAAAAACCAAAGCAAAAACAGCCTTGAGCAGGCCGACACCTTGAAGAAGAAAAAAAAAACATTTCAAATCTTCAAAACTTCAAATCTTCGCGTGAGCTCGTGCGGGGTGGTTTTCGAGGTGTCCAGCGTTGTTTTCCTAGCGACTAGGAGTGCCTAAGGTGAGGGAAGCACGTTATTTGCGCATTTAAATGTCAAGTATGTTAACTTTGTGATTTTTAGATTTTATCCGTAGATTGTTGTTTTAATTGTTTTAATGCTTAAATAATATTCATTGACAATTGTAGAACATGTATTTATAGCTTTTTAACATTTTCTACAATTGAATGTTGAGATTGCAATATTAAATTGATAGTTGAATAGTAATATATGAATAGTAAACCTTTGAAATGATGAAGTTTCTCTATTATGCTTTCTGTTGATGTGGAAATGTGCTAGGTATGCTAGAATGCCTAAATGCATGGTTTGTTTAGGTTGCGTAATGGGAAAAATGAGAAATATACATTGGTAAAAGTCGGGGTCGTTTAGGTCGAGTTTAGCATTTTCTCGTTTTGTGTAATGGCATTGTTTTGGGAGGCCATGGAAGCACTTTTGGTGCGATTATGGCATTGGTTGGGTGTTTGGTTAGTATAGTTGTAGTTCAAACGAGCAAATGGGGAAATCGGGCCTTTGCGTGAATTCTAGGGTTAAGTAGGGTTTCGGGGCCTTTAGTCGTGCCTTATGGTGACCTAGGAGGATTGGCGAAGTCGGTTTCCAGAACTCGTGACTCGTTTGGAAATGGTAGCGTTTTGATAGTTGGGGCCGATTTGTGATTTTGCTTGTTATCTTGATATTATGCCTATAGAATGTTTAAAATAGCTTGATATGCTTATTATAGTTGATTTTGATTGGAATGGTTATCAACTGTTGCTATTGCGTGCGAGAGTAACCTACTTTGTTATTCTCCCACGTGTGGCTTTATTGCTCGATTGTTGCATTGTGTATTGTATTGTATTCATAGAGTCAGGGTGGTGTGATGGGCCTCTCTGGGTAGCCTCGGGTTGCCAGTGTTGGTTGCCCTAGCTCCGTGTCCTATTCCCTTTCTCGCTTGGGTTGCCTCTTAGGGAGATTTGGGTCGTAGAATTGATGGATACTTCTGGGGTATTCCAAACTGAAGTTATAAGGTAGTTTGGGCCGGTGCGTCATCATCGAATTCGTGATTGAAAGTTGCTCGTGGAAAGCGAATCGTATCCTTTGATTGAGTGTTTATAGTTTTAGTGCTTGTCTTGTTTTATGGTTGGCTTTGTTTGTGTCTTTATATGATAATTGAGTGAATTGCTTGGCTATTTGCATTGCATTCTCCTCTCATCTCCGTCCTTGAGACCATTTTCCCTCGCTGAGCAATAGTTTTTTTCTCATTCCTTTCTATACCATATTTTTTACAGGAGTAGTTGAATCTGATCCTCTTGAGGTAATTGAGGAGGAGGAGCAAGTGGAGGTGTTTCCTTGATAGCACTTCTTTGCTTAGCTGGTGGTTGGTTACCATACTTTTGTGCGAGCCATGCTTGATGTGTTTAAATGCTTGGTCGTCGCTTTATTTTGAGGCTTGTAGCCTTGTATGTAGTTCTATTTTGAGGCCTTTATGGTCTTTTGTTGTAAAAGTTTAAAGGATTGTGAAGTTGTAAAGATACACTCTTATGACTAGTAAAGAATTGCATACTAATGGTTTAACTGTTTAGTGGCATAAATACTTGTGTAGTATGCTTGACATTTTTGGATTGCAAAGTTGGTTAATAAGAGAATGGATGTTTTTAAAAGAAAGTTGGCTTGTTTTAATTGTCTTTATGGCTTTCGTAAGTACTATGTTGATTTTAGGGTTTTCGGATTGTCCGCGGTACAGAGGAGACTCCGTCCGTGTGTCGGGTCCGGGCTTGGCCTTTTGCGGGGTCGGGTCGGGGTGTGACATCTTTAGGTGGTATCAGAGCATGATAGTCTTGCATGAGCCGGGATATGTTTCTCGGTCTGTGGGGTAAAGGTCTAAAATGCTAAAGTGTTATTGTGTGATTGTTAAGTGAAAAGTGCTATAGCATGATTATGTGAACTTGAGTGCTTATGTGGTTAAGTGAAATGGTTGGCATGTCAATCTTGTTTTATGTGAATTGTGTGATAGGATATTTGAGTGATATTGATTTGAGTGTTATCAAATCTTATGTGCTATATTTCTGTCTATAAACTGCTTTTATATGCTGCCAGCTATTGTGAGTTGTCACTATGCCGCCACGTCGTGGTATTCAAGGTCAAGGGGAAGATGAAGAGGCAGCAGAACAAGGTCAGCAACCGTTGCCTGAACAGTTTATGGCTACTATGACCACTGCAGTTGATCGGATTACACAGGTACTGCATGAGCAGAGGCAGGACAGGAATAATAATCCCCAGGGAAATCAAGCTAATCCTGGTGGACAGGGGCACAGGGCTGAGAATAATCAGTTAGAGAAATTCCTGAGGCACGAGCCGGGTAAGTTCTTTGGAGAGCCGGATGATGAGGCAGCCGAGAGATGGATTAATCGTGTTGAGAAAATTTTCGTTGCTTTGAGGTACACTGATGAGGCAAGAATAGATTGTGCGACATTCCTGTTAGAGGGCGACGCCAAACAGTGGTGGAACACTGTCAGGAGGTGGTGGGACTGTGAGGATGTACCGCATTTGTGGGATGATTTTGTGAGTGAGTTTCGGGACAAGTATATTCTCGAGATGGCTATGGAAATGAGGGAAGACGAGTTTGTGGCCCTGAAATAGGGAAATATGACTGTTGCACAGTATGAGGCTAGGTTTGTCAGCCTGTCGAGGTATATGCCCGAACTTGTACGGCTAGCTAGGAGGATGATTCATAGGTTTGTTCGTGGGCTGAGGATGGATATACAACTACATTTGACTGGGCAGACCTACACTACTTTTCCCGAGGCATTTCAAGCAGCCTCGAAGTTTGAGAAACGGAAGGCTGAGATGATAGCTGAGAATAGTCAGCCGAGTAAGAAACAATACTTGGGCCAGAGCAGCCAGAGTTAGCCGAGGCAGTATCAGACTTCTGCACAGGTTCCTCAGCAACGTCCGTATTAGCCTCAGAATCAGATTCAGGGGAGGCCAGCTGTGACTAGACCTCAGCAAGGAGGTACAGTTCCTACCACTGCCAGAGCCCCCGCACCTACGGGAAACACTGTTGTAAGACAAAATCAGCAGTGTAACTTTTGTAATCGATCAGGGCATGTTGAGGCTAATTGCTGGAGGAAGAGTGGTAAATGCACTGGTTGTGGGAGTGATGACCATAGGGTGAGAGATTGCCCTAAGTATAAGAATGTTCCAGGCCGTACTGGAGGCCAAGGTGTGCAGAATAGGGCTACAGGTGCAGGTCCAGCACAGAGGGTACAGGCTAGGGTCTTTGCACTAGATGCGGAGGAGCTGCCCGATAATACCGCAATAGTGGACGGTACCTTTCTTCTCAATACTCAGCCAATTAAAGTTTTGATTGATCCCGGAGCTACACATTCATTTATAACTCCTACATGTGCACAATCTGTGAATGTTTGCATTGATAAACTGCCGCATGAAGTTGAAGTTAGTACGCCTTTGGGTGCGAAATTTGTTACTGAGTCTATTTGCAAATCTTGTGATATATGCATTGAGAACCGTAAATTTCCTGCTAATTTAATTATATTACCCTTCCGTGATTTTGAAATCGTTTTGGGAATGGACTGGTTGGGGAAATACTATGCTCAGTTGGATTGTAGAACAAAAATTGTTTATCTTCAGATTCTTGACCTACCAGTACTAGAGATTGTTGGGAACTGCAGGGCTGCCCGAATTCCTCTTTTATCATCAATCAAGGCTTCTAAGTTGTTGAATAAGGGTTGTGAAGCTTACTTAGCTTATTTGATCAATCAACCTAAAGATAAGTTAAATTTGAATGAGGTTCCAATTGTTAAAGACTTCCCTGGTGTATTTCCCGAGGAATTACCGGGTTTACCACCGGATAGGCAGATTGAATTTGTGTTTGATCTTGTGCCAGGCACTGCGCCAATTTCTAGAAGTCCTTATAGAATGGCATCGTCTGAACTTCAGGAATTAAAAATTCAGCTTCAGAACTTTCTTGAGAAAGGGTTTAGACAACCTAGTTCTTCGCCGTGGGGTGCGCCTGTGTTGTTTGTGAGAAAGAAAGACGGCACGCTACGGTTATGCATTGATTACAGGGGACTTAATCAAGTCACAATTAAGAATATATACCCCTTGCCATTGATTGAAGAATTGTTTGACAAGTTGTAGGGTGCGAGTGTTTACTCTAAATTTGACTTGAGGCAGGGTTACTATCAACTTAGGATTCGGAGTGACGATATACCTAAGATGGCATTCAGGACTGGATATGGCCACTATGAATTTGTTGTGTTACCATTTGGATTGACGAATGCACCAGCCGCATTCATGGACTTAATGCAGAGGGTTTTTCGACCTTATCTTGATCAGTTTGTCGTAATCTTTATTGACGAAATTTTAGTGTATTCTAAGAATGAGGCTGAACATGAACAACATTTAAAGATTGTGCTCCAGACTTTGCAAGAAAACAAGCTTTTTGCAAAATTCAGCAAGTGTGAATTCTGGTTGAATCAGATATCTTTTCTAGGCCATATCATTTCAGATCAAGGAGTTTCAGTAGATCCAGCTAAGATTGAAGTTGTTTCATCTTGGAAGAGACCTGAGACGGTGTCAGAGATTCGGAGTTTTCTTGAGTTGGCAGGTTACTACTGGAGGTTTGTTAAAGACTTTTCCAAAATTTCTGGACCTTTAAGCCAGTTGACTCGAAAGAAAGTTACCTACAATTGGGATGCCAAGTGTGAATCCAGTTTTCAAGAACTGAAGAAGAGACTAACTACAGCTCCTATACTAGCTTTACCTGAGGGTATAGAGAACTTCGTTGTCTACAGTGATGCATCTAAAGAAGGATTAGACTGTGTTTTGATGCAGAATGGTAAGTTGATTGCTTATGCTTCTAGGAAGTAGAAACCTTATGAAGTCAATTACCCTACACATGATCTTGAGTTAGCTGTAGTTGTGTTTGCTTTGAAGAAGTGGCGTCATTACTTGTGGCGTAGCATATTTAAAATTTTTACTAACCACAAGAGTCTCAAGTATTTGTTTTCACAGAAGGATCTGAATATGAGGCAGCGGAGATGGCTAGAGCTATTAAGTGGTTACAAATGTTCTATAAACTACATGCCAGGTAAGGCAAATGTTGTTGCTGATGCTTTGAGCCGAAAGGCTACTGTTGCAAGTTTAATTATCAAGGATTGGGAGACTTTGGAGGAAATTTGTTCATGGAAGCCGGAAGCTACTGAGGTAGGGATTCGATTTGCTAGCTTACAAATTCCGTCGGGATTGCTAGCACAAATCAAAGAGGCTTAGAAGACTGATCCTCACATCTTGAAAATCCAAGAAAAAGAAAAAATGGGAGAGTCGGAGTTTAAATTACATGCATATGGTATCTTTAGATTCAGGGACAGAGTGTGTGTTCCTGGTGATCCGACTTTGAAGAATGAGATTCTGTCTGAGGCACATAATTTAAGGTATACGATTCACCCGGGCAGTACTAAAATGTATAGAGATTTGAAACAACACTTCTGGTGGAACAATATGAAGAGGGAGATTGCTGGGTATGTATCCAGGTGTTTAACTTGTCAGAGGGTTAAAGTTGAGCATCAGAGGCCAGCCGGGCTTCTGCAACCGTTGTCAATTCCGCAATGGAAGTGGGTGCATATAACAATGGACCTTGTGACTGATCTTCCTAGATCTCCGAGAAGATGTGATTCTGTTTGGGTTGTTGTGGACCGCTTGACTAAAGTTACACATTTTATTCCCGTGAACAAACAGGATAGCCTTGATAAATTAGCTGAGCTTTATGTTGCTAATATTGTGAGACTTCATGGTGTGCCACAGAGTATAGTGTCAGATAGAGATCCCAGATTCAGATCTCATTTTTTGCAGAAGTTGTAAAAGGCCATGGGAACTAAGTTGAGCTTCAGTACTGCATACCATCCACAAACTGATGGCCAGTTTGAGAGAACTATCAGGATCTTAGAAGATACGCTTCGGGCATGTGTGTTATACTTTGGGAAGAATTGGGAGAAGTTTTTGCCTTTAGCGGAGTTCGCCTACAATAATAGTTATCAATCTACTATAGGTATGGTTCCCTACGAGGCGTTGTACGGTCGTAAATGCAGATTCCCATTGTATTGGGAAGAGGTTGGAGAGATGAGAACAGTTGATCTGACTGTGTTACCTGAGATGATTAAGATGGTAGATAATGTTCACCTTATTCGCCAGCGTATGCTTACAGCTCAGAGTCGTCAGAAGAGTTATGCGGATAAGCACCGTCGGGATCTTGAATTTGATTTGGGAGATTGGGTATTCCTTAAGATTTCTCCTCGAAAGGGATTGATTCGGCATGGTAAGAGCGAGAAACTTAGTGTCAGGTATGTGGGTCCGTATGAGGTCACCGAAAAGGTAGGTCCTTTGGCTTATCGGTTAGCTTTACCTCCAAGCTTGTCGAGACTGCACGATGTTTTTCACGTGTCAATGTTAAGAAAATACCACCCATACACTACACATGTACTTGAGCCAGAGCCTTTGCAGATTGAGGAAAAGTTGTTTTATGAGGAGAAACCGATTCAAATTATGGATCGAAAAATTCAGGAGCTTCGTAGAAAAAGTATTCCGTTAGTAAATGTTATGTGGAATCATCATGGGTTTGAGGAAGCAACTTGGGAAAGAGAGGACCTGGTTCGGAATCAGTATCCGAAGTTGTTTGTTGACCAGGTAAGAATTGCGTGGGCGCAATTGTTTTAAGGGGGAGAGGGTATAATACCCAAGCCCAGAATGTGAAATTTTATTGTTTATTATTTTGAAAATTATATTTACTTAGATTCTTTGAGATTTAATTGTTACTTCTTTAATGTCGCAAAGTGCATTGCATTTCGAGAGCGATAGCTAGAGAGTGTTTTCTAGTCCTCAGCAAATAGTGAAAACTAGTATTTAGGTGACTTAAATTTTATATTTTACTTGTTGTTAGCTAGAATTAAATTGGTGATGTTATTTTAGCTTTTAAATGCATGAAAATAAGTCTATTTGACCAAATTTTAAGTAGTTGACCAAGTGCCTTGACCATTTTGACCAAACTTGTCACCTTAAGCTTAAAACAATGCAAATAAAAAAAAAACCAAAGCAAAAACAGCCTTGAGCAGGCCGACACCTTGAAGAAGAAAAAAAAACATTTCAAATCTTCAAAACTTCAAATCTTTGCGTGAGCTCGTGCGGGGTGGTTTCTGAGGTGTCCAGCATTGTTTTCCTAGCGACTAGGAGTGCCTAAGGTGAGGGAAGCACGTTATTTGCGCATTTAAATGTCAAGTATGTTAACTTTGTGATTTTTAGATTTTATCCGTAGATTGTTGTTTTAATCGTTTTAATGCTTAAAGAATATTCCTTGACAATTGTAGAACATGTATTTATAGCTTTTTAACATTTTTTACGGTTGAATGTTGAGATTGCAATATTAAATTGATAGTTGAATAGTAATATGTGAATAGTAAACCCTTGAAACGATGAAGTTGCTCTGTTATGCTTTCTGTTGATGTGGAAATGTGCTAGGTATGCTAGAATGCCTAAATGCATGGTTTGTTTAGGTTGCGTAATGGGAAAAATGAGAAATATACATTGGTAAAAGTCGGGGTCGTTTAGGTCGAGTTTAGCATTTTCTCATTTTGCGTGATGGCATTGTTTTGGGAGGCCATAGAAGCACTTTTGGTGCGATTATGGCATTGGTTGGGTGTTTGGTTAGTATAGTTGTAGTTCAAACGAGCAAAGGGGGAAATCGGGTCTTTGCGTGAATTCTAGGGTTAAGTAGGGTTTCGGGGTCTTTAGACGTACCTTATGGTGACCTAGGAGGATTGGCGAAGTCGGTTTCCAGAACTCGTGGCTCGTTTGGAAATGGTAGCGTTGTGATTTTGCTTGTTATCTTGATATTATGCATATAGAATGTTTGAAATAGCTTGATATGCTTGTTAGAGTTGATTTTGATTGGAATGGTTATCAACTGTTGCTATTGCGTGCGAGAGTAACCTACTTTGTTATTCTCCCACGTGTGGCTTTATTGCTCAATTGTTGCATTGTGTATTGTATTGCATTCATAGAGTCAGGGCGGTGTGATGGGCCTCTCTGGGTAGCCTCGGGTTGCCAGTGTTGGTTGCCCTAGCTCCGTGTCCTATTCCCTTTCTCACTTGGGTTGCCTCCCAGGGAGATTTGGGTCGTAGAATTGATGGATACTTCCAGGGTATTCCAAACTGAAGTTATAAGGTGGTTTGGGCCGGCGCGTCGTCATCGAATTCGTGATTGAAAGTTGCTCGTGGAAAGTGAATCGTATCCTTTGATTGAGTGTTTATAGTTTTAATGCTTGTCTTGTTTTATTGTTGGCTTTGTTTGTGTCTTTATATGATAATTGAGTGAATTGCTTGGCTATTTGCATTGCATTCTCCTCTTATCTCCGTCCTTGAGACCATTTGCCCTCACTGAGCAATAGTTTTTGCTCATTCCTTTCTATACCATATTTTTTACAGGAGTAGTTGAAGCTGATCCTCTTGAGGTAATTGAGGAGGAGGAGGAAGTGGAGGTGTTTCCTTGATAGCACTTCTTTGCTTAGCTGGTGGTTGGTTACTAGACTTTTGTGCGAGCCATGCTTGATGTGTTTAAATGCTTGGTCGTCGCTTTATTTTGAGGCTTGTAGCCTTGTATGTAGTTCTATTTTGAGGCCTTTATGGTCTTTTGTTTTAAAAGTTTAAAGGATTGTGAAGTTGTAAAAATACACTCTTATGACTAGTATTTTTAGTCTTTTAATCCTATTTTAGTCAAAAACACCTTATTTTGCACACATATGTCCGAGAGCCATTAGAGAGAAAAAGAGAAAGAATTTCAAGATTTTCAAAAGAAAATTTTCATTAGAACTTGCAATCAAATGCCAATTTTCATCAACCAAAGCTTGATTCCACCTCCTGAGCATCCATTGAGCATCTTTCTAGCTTCATAACACATCAAAGGTGAGAGAAAAATTCTAGATCTCAAATGTCATCTTATATGTTTTTGCGTATTATTGAATTTTGAACCGTTAGAAAGTTGAATTGAAGATATATTATTGCTCAGTGCATGCTAAGGATCGTTTATATGCGTTTATATAACATTTGAACCTATTTTTGACTATTTCTTGCTCAACTATTAAATTGACACCTAAATTAATTCTAGACAATATATTTTAGGTGACAAAGAGTTTTAAATTTAAACAGTTTCACCCGAGCTGGCTTTAAACTTGATTTTTTTTGCAAAAGAAAGTGTAAAAACCTTTAAAATCCCACAACTGCTTCCAAATCCGTTTTAATCAAATACGGGTCTATTAATACCCCAGGACTAGGTTTTGAAACACTTAAAACACCCTTGTAAAAATTTTAGCGGACAGGTGCTCAAAATACTATTCACTAAACCGGATAAAATTTTCGATTCCGTTTTTTATGAAAATTTCATGAATGCACATATAGCATGTATTAGGAATATAAATCACATTTTTAACACATTCTAACTCATATAACATATAAATAGGTCAAAGCACACAAAACGAGAAAAAACACACAAATCGATGATAAGATGAAAAGTGGGGTTTCATATTCTCCTCTCCTTAAAACAATTGCGTCAGCACAATTCTCGAACTAACATACAATTAAATCCTCAATCGTTACCCTTAACAATACTTCTCTTTGTTCTCATTTATCTCTTAGGATGACACCTAACCAAAGACCTCAAAAGAACAAACTCTGTTGACTGCAAGATGATTATCATAATTCCAAGACAATCTTCAATTCATAATTCTCTCCCACCTAATATCATATTGCATATGAAAGAATTGACAACTCCAAAGTCTTAGCATGATACCACTACTTATCAATCATCCCCTACTACACAAAAGAGGTCTATGAACACCCCGAGGGTTTAAAAACTCATTCACGATAACATGAATGATTACTGATCAAGGGAATATCTCAAAAGTGACATTGGTCAGAATATGGCTATTATGAAATTTACAAGGAAATAAGAATATGGAAAGTCATATTCGAGCCAACAATCAGGTGAACAAGAGGTCAAACAGGTTAGAGAATCAAGAGGCTAATAGTTTAATAAGGAAGTATGATAACTAAGATAAGAAATGTCTCAGCACCTATCAGTTAAATTAGTACGAACAAAGGATGATGACGAGTCAAAACAATGCTGAGTATGTTGAACAAAATTCCTGAACAAGTAGGCATTTCAATTCTCGATGATTGTTGAAGGAACCAACAAGTAAGTTGTACTTGAGGCCAAATGAAATTAAGAAATAAGAGATGATTAATTCAATAGAAAATATGAGTGTCAATATAATGAGTATCTCAGCATGCAATAACCAAAGAAGTATAAATAAGAAATGACAGTGCTTAGTATATTAAATGAGGAATTACAAGCAAAGTAATGGCTCAGGATTTAATAATAAAACAATAGGATTAACAAAGATCGACAAGAATGACAATGATGTACTTAGGTTGGGAGTACATCAAGCAAGTGAAATTCGAACAAGTAAAATGGTATACCAAATGAAAAATTACTTTTAAATGAATAGTAATAGGATGAAATGAAATATATTGAAACCAATGGCTAGAGATATAGAATGAAATATAGAAGTCTCAAACCTTAACTCCAATAAGCGACATTGCTATAAGAAGCAAATATGAATGTTAAGATTAGAAACAATGTCAAATGAGTATAGGATCCATTAATCCAATAAGTAAAACTTTCAAGAAACAATTGATTTGCTAGAAAAGTGTAACTCTCTCTCAAATAAGTGAGAATAGAGTAAAAAGAATAATAAGACCAATAGAATAGGAAGCACAAAAGGGGTGTCCCACCTACACATTTAAATACCAACAAGTCAAATCCTACAATCTATCTTCCTCCAAAACAAGACACTAAGAAGATCTAGAGAACCTAAGGAGTCATAACAATTACCAAACAAGATAAATCACTCCAAAATTTTACATTCCGTACCAGACCAATCACTAAACAAGTTAAATCACCAATTACCCAACAAGATTAACTAATGAAGGCTCCAAAATCTGATAACACAATACAGATTCATACTAAACCATTATAACACAAGAGAATCCCCAATCAACAATTTAAAAAGTCACACCACCTAGAACTCAAAAGCTTGATGTAGGCAAGTAAATGTTCAGTCACCAAAATGCATTCTTATTTCCTCAAATAATTCTATTTCCCAACAATTACATCTTCGAATAAAGTAACTTTAGTCAGGAATCACTCCAATTGTCTCCAAGGTTTAAAGATCAAAACTCCAAAATATCCATTAATAATATAGCAATCCCAAATAATAAAAATACTCACATCTTATACCACACTTCATTCCATTCACAAATATACATCACTAATTCCTCAAATAAATCATTCTAAAATAACCTCAAGAAAGTATAGTCTGAGTTGAGACTCCAAAAGTGAATGATCACAACCTCACGGAAACCTCAACTTATGATCCATCTCTAAGTAATAACAAGTTAAACATGGCAACAAAAGTAATTATAATCATCAAGATACATTGATATTTCCTCGAACAACTTCATTCTCGGTAAAGGAACATCAAGAACAGATCCATTAAACTGAGACTAAAATCCATAAACATAACAATTAAAATCTCACTGATAAACTACTAGAATAATAATAATTCCAAATCATGGCCTACCACTATTTCTGAAAACTCTTGCAGTCATCCTTACTTCACCCAAAAGAATCACCCACAATTATAGCATATATAAAATTATATCTCATGAAAACAAGTACCAACATATTACATGATTATCATATATTACAACATTATCACATAACACACAATTTAGCATATGAGAAGCCAACATCACATAAACAGATTATATCACAGAAGTAAGTTATAAACAAATAAAGTCACATAAGCAACAAACTTCACATAAGACAAGTTGATCACGTAACTCACATTGGTCACTTAAAGTACATTGAGCACCTTAAGCATGTTGTTTCACATAAGCTGGTTATAAACAATTAAAACCACATAAACAACTAACTTCACACAAACACTTCAATCACATAAAACACATTTGTCACATAATACACATTAATCACAAAATACATATTAACTACAACATATTGAGTACGTAAGACACGTCATCACATAAAACATATTGACCATATTAGTTCACTTAACACATAAAGTATATTGATCACATATAAAGTTAGACACATAAGTAAATTAATCACATAAACATATTAACATAAGTTTCATTTTTCTTTCACTTAATACATACTTGCATGCTTAGACAACTACCCACATTCCGAGGATACCCCGGCTGACAGCTAAACATGCGCTCTGATACCACTTAATGCCACACCCTAACTGTAATGCCCCGATCCCTCACGAGACCGGAGGCTCTAATTACCATGCTATTCTCAACCCAATTCTAAACCGGTCACAAAATTTTAGGGAAAAAGGACAGAGTCTCCCCTGTACCGTGAACATTCTGAAAACCTGTAAACACTCAAGAAAGTCACAACACAGTAAGGCAAGATTTTATAACTAAAGTTCAAAGGTTCATGGCCATCCGAGCCTTGAGGCATACAATAGTTTAGATTCACACAAGCATGCAACCAACTTGACTTCTTCATAAAACCGCTTATCATGCAATTCTATGATAACTTTGAAACATACTTAGAAGTTGAACCAACATGTATCAAAACAATCACACCCAAGCATGCAAAGCAACTAGAAATAGAAATATAAGTTATTACAAGCCATAGAATTACCATTGCTAATACAGTCATCTGGCTTCCAACTTACATATTACACAAGTACATATATGAGCCTTAAGGCCCCAAAACAGATTATAGCATAGAACAACAAATTCTTCACATAGCAACTAGAAAGGACATCCACCTCAAACAACAATCACACAGCAACTAAGGCAACTACTTCAACTGCGCCACCTGAAACATGTTAGCGAGGTATGAGCAACCACTGTTGCCCAGTGAGGGATAAAGTCTCTCGGGGCGTGCAATGCAACAAGTAATATAGTTAAACAATAATAGCAATTAAACCATTCAAGAATGACAAAAGCTTAAGTAACCACATATTAAAAAGGATACATTCATTTAACCCCAGTACTCCAATTTTCACTTGGTCTTCATTCACGATCCACGAACCACGATCTCGATCACGATAAGCCGGCATCCCAAACACCAAAGGGTACTCCAGATGTACCCAATCCTACGACCCAACACCCCCTGGAAATCTTCGGACCAGGCGAGTGAGGGAGTAGGGTACGGAGCTAGAGCAACCAACCCTGGCAAGCCCGCTACTGCCCAGAGAGGCCCATCGCATTCGCCCTGACAATAAGGTTGCGCAACCCTTGACTCAATAACACAGGAAGCAATAATAATAACAATATAACAAAATAAGCCGATATACAAACAAGGAGGACAACAAAAGAGGTTGTCCTCGAGCACACACATCATCAATCATGCCATACGATGAAATATGATACATTCATTAGTCTAAAATTGCTAAACTAATCCAACTAAAACACTTAAACCACTTAGTATCGAATATTTAGCATATAACAGGATAAGACACATAGAATGCACATAGAAATGATCCCTCACATTTTAGGAAGTCAAACCTGCGCGAATTAAGCCAAGATTCCCTCAATATTCTCCAAAAGCATCAATTCCCTTCAATTATCACTACCTAATACAATCAACTATATGCATAAGAAGTGGTTTCTTATCGTCAACTAAAGCTAGTTCATAAAGCCATTAAGTTATATAAGCGTATCTTTACACATATAATGCAATTAATAAACAATATAAACATGTTTACTCAATCTTTAACTAGTGTCGATATAACTTAACTCACAACTTCTCCGAATAGATGAACTTCTTACATAAGTACATTTAAACATTTATCCAATCAATCAAGAATGAACTAACAACAATTATTACCATCGTTCATTACTAGTTCCTTTAGTCTATTCTAAATTCATACTCAACCAAAACCATGTAAACCAAGCAACTTAATTCACGAGACTTCACTACTATAATACGTACACTACACTAAGGCATATAAACATTTAATTACTCAATTATAAAGCAATTATCATGAAATTAACTATGCGAACACAAAGGGATCAATATTATACTTTTCACAAAACTTAACCAAAAGCTCACACATACCTTATAATAGCATTTAGACACTCTAGGAGCAACTACAAAGCAATACAAGTACTAAAGCAATTAATTCATTCATTTTTCCTTTGTTCAACTAGGCTATTTAGCTTCCTATCGGAATTCAATGATCAAGTTAAGCTAGCTAACTATCCTACCAATCTAAGGATACCTAAATACCTCATTTAGAACCTCCAAATCATAACCTAGAGCACAAGTACACGAAAACACCAAAAATACCTCTTTGTGGGTTTACACTACAAGTACCAATTTCGGAACCCAAACAAGTGAAACGAAAGCATTTCTAAGGTTTCAATACTTAATAAAGACTAGCCATAACCTCAAAACGTGCCCGGATTTGAGTTAACCCCGAAACCCCTTATTAAAGTAGCTTAATTTGATCAAATTATTCAAATTTTGTACATGGCAAGTGCAACTAACATTTTTTCCACGCTCAAGGACCTAATTAGCAACTACTAGAAGCATTGAATCAAATTAAATTGCACAAATTTTCGGAACCCTAGAAATTTCACTATTTATCATCTTCCTCAAAGCTCCAACTCCATTTTCAACCATTCAAAATGCTATCTAACCACAAAAGTATGCTCTATGATCATTAATAAGAGTAATTTAAGCATAAACAAGCATAACCAAGTAATATCTCAACAAATCCCAAAAAAAATAAAGTTTAGGTGCAAAATTTTCAAATACAAAAATAAGATGAAATTCTTACCACACAAGGCTAGAGAAGCTTGAAGAAGGTGTAAACATGTTCAAGAACTCAAGATTCAAGCTTGGAATGGATGGAAATGACCAACTATAGCAATTTTGCAAGAAAAAGTTACTATTCCCGTAACTATTTTTTGGCCATTTTTTGACTCTTTATTTTATTTTTTTTGTTCTTGGCTTATATTATTCTCATGAGAAGGTCAAATGGTAGGTCAAATAATTAAGGCATTTTAGTAAAGGCAAAAAAGGTCATTTGGGTGATCAAATTTCAGCAAAATAAATGCCAAAAATCTGGAAAAAATCATGCTGATACTATTCATCAGAGATTTCACGAATTTTTTTCCGTTGATCCCGATATGCAATGCATGCACAGTCAGGGGTTATGGTCCCCTAAAAATATGTAGTATTTTATAAAAATATAAAATGCATGAAAAGAAACAGTTGAATTTATGAAAATATAAAAAAAATTGAAGTAATTAGCTAAATTACATCTAAATTAACCATTTAATAAATGCAATTAATGAAGTGCTGGGTTTGGGGTGTCACACTAACTCGACCCCACCTACAATCAGTCAGGACGCAACTGAATTTCAGCAGTATAACGATAGTAATTAGGACACCGAGACTCTAAACCAACCTCATCACAAATCATACAACCAACTCCACAAATATTCAACAATAAACAATCTAGTCATATTATACAATAATCACTCCTTCAACAATCCATTCATAGTTATACGCCTCCGTTCCAACTTAGTACATAGGCTATACATACATTTCAAAATAGGTTATAACCAACTTAGTAATCTAATCATGATCAAAATAAAGACTACTAAATCATCATACATATGTCTTTATATTAAGATAGGTTATACAATACATTGTTTTACAACAACTAAGATAATCTCATGGCAATGACTCCTGCATATAAGACTCATCCACATATGGTACATTTCCCTCTTCAAGAGGCATATACCCGTAGTTAGGATCAGTAACACTTGCATGTATGCAATAATTAAGAGTGAGCTTATATAAAACAAGCCCATTGAGGATTCGATAGATCTCTAACAATATTTACTATACTCCTTGGAAATCATCATCTGAGCAGTAAACACACAATAAACATCAATAACAATAGAAACACATAAACTATAATGACCATTCAATAAAGGATACTCTAGTTGGTGTAGCTCCAAACGCCATCACGATCTCAACCAACTTCTTATCACCCCCATGACACACACGCCCGAGGTACCTCACTAGCCCTTCCCTCCATGGCATCTCCGTCCATGCAAGATGAGGCTAGCCTCTGATAGCCATGTCGTTTTCAACCCGACGGCCTGATACCGCCCGAGACGTGGCACACGCATATCAAGACTCAACAATAAAAATAAACATTCAATCACAGGAGGACAACCTTTTTCCGTTCACTATCTCTCGGTTCATCAATAATCAATATTCAATAATCAATAATCAATAATGCATCAATCAATTAATAACATTACAACAACACAACATCAATTAATCAATTAACAACTAAACAACTAAGTTGGATGACAAAGTAGGCAATCCAACTTAACCTGCATTAAACACACAACCAAACACTAATCTAACCATCAACAACTCACAATTCAATCACTCAAACACTACCCAATCATCTAAAGGCATATATCAACATTTTAAAGAAAGACAACCTAAACTTCTAATAATCATAACTTACATTCAACTAATCCAAACAACTCCAAACCAATTTCTATCACTCACTCACTCAATCAACTACATTAGCCCCCTCGGAAACCAACCAAAATACATCCAAATCAAGCCCAACAACCCTAAAACATCAATGCACCTAGGCTGAAATTTTTGGACTTTCACACTAACATCACAATCAAAATATCGGTATTACAACGGTACTACCCCATATTTAAAAAACTTTTACAAATCAACGGAAATCGATTCCAACCACTACAACTCAAAATATTCAACAAATAGCCAACAACTCAACTTTTAATACCCGAAAATAAAAATTCAAGCTACAACGGTTCAAATCTTATATAAACGCATATAAACGATCCTTAGCATGCACTAAGCAATAATATTACATCAATTCAACATTCTAATGGAACAAAATTCAATTATATACAAAAATATAAAAGATGACATATGAGATCTAGAATTTTTCTCTCACCTTTGATGTGTTATGAAGCTAGAAAGATGCTCAATGGATGCTCAAGATGTGGAATCAAGCTTTGGTTGATGAAAATTGGCCTTTGATTGCAAGTTCTAATGAAAAATTGCCTTTGAAAACCTTGAAATTCTTTCTTTTTTTCTCTCTAATGGCTCTCGGCCATGTGTGTGCAAAATAAGGTGTTTTTGTGCTTTGCTAATGTGTGTTGATCCATATATACTCAAGGTCAACTAAAATAAAAGAAAGTCAGAGGTGGAAACTAGTTTATTTTTAGTATTTTTAGTCTTTTAATCCTATTTTTGACTATTTCTTGCTCAACTATTAAATTGACACCTAAATTAATTCTAGACAATATATTTTAGGTGACAAAGAGTTTTACATTTAAACAGTTTCACCCGAATCGGCTTTAAACTCGATTTTTTTGCAAAAGAAAGTATAAAAACCTTTAAAATTCCAAAATCGATGCCAAATCCATTTTAATCAAACATGGGTCTATTAATACCTGAGGACTAGGTTTTGAAACACTTAAAACACCCCTATAAAAATTTTAGCGGACAGGTGCTCAAAACACTATCCACTAAAACCAGCGATTAAATTTCTGATTCTGTTTTTGATAAAAATTTCATGAATGCACATATATGATGTATTAGGAATATAAATCCCATTTTTAACACATTCTAACTCATATAACATATAAACGGTCAATGTACGCAAAATGAGGAAAAACACAAAAATCGAGGTTAATATGAAAAGTGGGGTTTCATAGCTTCTTTCCTTCTTACTTGACTTCCAATTCAACTTTTTTTCACTTCCTGTTTATCCTCATTCTTCTGTTTAAGAATTGTGCCCCGTCCCCTATTTGATGGACTAAGGCTGGAAAGAGGTGCTTGCTTTATGAAACATCAACCTTCTTTCTTCGATCAAAATACCGATGAGATCAGAAAGGCCATCATTGGGGCTAACAATGCAATAGCTTTGGTTAGAGCAAAGCCCAAAATGGAATAACCAAATAATTGTTTAGCCAATGATGGATTTCGCACCACAGAATGAATCGAGTAACTAAGGACATATCCAATACCGACAGCAGCTCCCGCTGAAGCAATTGTAGCAGCTCTGGTACCCATTGATTTTGCACCTTCTAATATCTTGAGTTGAGAATTCTCGTCTCGCGTTTTCATTCTCGATTTTATGTTATAGATTCCTCGTCAATTCTTCCACTCGTTCCTTTTATCTTGGACATCTCAATGTTCATGCAATGCATTCTTTTCGATCTTGTATCCAGCAATAAAACGGATGCGCGTTAGCGCAATGGCCTTCGCGCCTCTTGCTTGTTTGATGCGGTACACTTCATACCAAGCCAATCTCAAAAAAGAAATTCTTGCAACTACAAAAACTACAACAACCTCCGTGAACAGATGCTTTGTCAGTTAATTATAGTGTTATAACTATATAAATATATACAATAGTCCCGCAAGCAGCAATCAGAGGATATTCCGCTCTTTCTTTAGTTTATGGAAGTCCTTGTGATGCCCGAGAATTTCACCGTATACCTTTCAACTGTTGCATTCACTATTTGTGCATTATCACTGTGCATTACTTGTTACTTTATATGGTTACTATTTATTGCAATTTTTAACAACTTAACTATTTTGAATTAGCATTTTTCTTAAATCATATTAATTATTTTAGGAATGAGAAAAATGTGCATTTGAGCGATTAGTGTTAAGAGCATCCGTTTAGAAAATATTTTATCGAATCTAGTGAATAGTATTACGTAGTATAACTTTATATTTTAGTTAGCTAACATTTAATTGCACCTTTGGATTTAATTTAATCTAGTTTGACTCACTTTTATAGACAACATACACACATAACCTAACACAACATATAGTATATACTCAACACAACACATTTAGCTCATATAATGACTTAAAAAATAAAAATAATGCTGAATAGTGTAGGAGGAAACCTGACAGCCTTGAGAGGTAAAAAGAAAGATTTTTGGCTCTTCAAATCTTCATTTCAAGCCAAGCCAAGCTAGGTGCAAGTGGTTTAGACGGTTTGCTAGCATCCTACTAGCTTCTACGCGCATTGGTGAGGGATTTGCATGTGAATTTTGCATCTTTTGAAATGTGTAACTTTCTTGAATTTTTTTAGATTTGCTAACAAATGATTATTGAATGCTCAAAAGTGATGATATATGTTATATATAAGTGCTAGAGACCATGTTTATGCAATTGTTTCTCTTTTTAATTGGTTAAATTCGTTCATTGATTTGTAGGGCATAAATAGTTAAATTTTCTAGGGTTAGTGAATTTGTGCCTTATAGCTTGATTAATTGCTTCAAATAGGGTCCTTAAGTGTTAACAAACGTAGATAAATAACCCCGTGAGGTTCAATGGCTCAGAATTTGGCTAAATTGTGAAATATGCAATTTTTTAAAAGGGGTTTCGAGGTTATCGCAAATCCGGGTTAATTTGGCCTTCACATTTTGTAACGCCTCGACCCGTATTCCTGCAAAGGCTAAGGCTGGAACGCGACAATCATAATCGTAAATCTATAAATTGAAAGCTTAACAACCTGTACATCCCTTTCTTATATTCCATCAGAGTTCAAAAGTCAACCAAGTCATCGGCCTTAGAAAAGGAAACCATAATTAGTTACATATGTACAAGACCTCGAATCACCTGTCCATACATAAGATCTAGCCAACATTCAAGTATTTAGTTCTTAAAAGAATGTAAGTATTTAGTTACATTGAAGTTGTCCAAAAGAATAATTTATACATCATTTACATTACAATTACATCAACATGTAGTGATCACATAAAGCAGAAGTCCTCGGGATCACACCAAGGAGTTCCGTCATCATCTTGAATGGCCTGCTCAGGCTCAACCTCACCTGGAATGTGAAAAGAGGGGTGAGCTAGATCCTCACGTATAGCTCAATGAGGGTGAACGAGAAAGGTTTTCGTAAAGGTTTTATCATTTTCACAAACAGTTGATAAAACATGACATGCACATATCCAAGCAAAAATATTCTTACCACAAGCCTTCAATCAATAATGAGACGGTCGAGATATACCAGTAAATCCGGAGGTCCCGTCACTTCTTCTATTAATAATGGGAGGGTCAGGATATACCGACAAAACCGAAGGTCCCGTCACTACCTCCATTAACAATGGTTATAACCACCACGCATATATTACTCAATGCATTACAATTATCAACGGCATATCAAGCAAACATATAATGATCATGCATATATAGCGATTAGGGTGCATTGTTTAGACAATCATGAAACCAATACTTACCATGCTTGACCATATCCATACCATGTAGAAGAACTCAACATGGTCATATACTAAAGAAGGGTGTAAGGATACCTTAAAACAACTCAAATCGACAATAAAATCAAGCACAAGTGAAGCTATGAAGCAAACTCATCTTATTTGCAATAGCCTAACTTAGGAGGTACATTTGACTAATTTTCCAAACTGCAATAAATCTAATTTCAGTCTATAATCGAAGCTTATCGAAAGTAGATAACTCTAGAATCAAACGGAATGCGATTCGGAGCTGAAACGAATGAGATATGGCCTTCGGAAAATCACTGCACAGAGTTGGCAAACATCCAGGCATTAGGGCCTTTATCTGGGTGCCTGGAAAAAGCAAGTAACGCCCGGATCGAAGTTTTCTGCCGTGCGTTGAGGCCTCTATCCGGGCGACTGGATAGGGGCTGTTACGCCCGGATCGCTGGATGGGAAAAACATATTTTCTACAAAAATCATCCAAACAATCTCCACAACCTCCTACCATCACCCAAGCATCTTCAATATAGTTTATGAGCATCATATAAGGGTTCCAACTCCACCCAAATCACCTCTCCTCAACAAACCACAACACCCAACATACATTTTCAATTCTTAGATCTACAACACATATACACAAATTTCATCATCTAAGCCTAGATAAGCAAGCTAAAGCAATTTAAACACAAATGAACATTAATAAACTTGAATGCATCATTTTAAAACCATTTATGAAAAATTCCCTCACCTCAACAATGCAAGAGAAATGCTAGTTCAAGGTTGTAGGATGAAAGTCTAGCTTCAAAAATGGTTAACAATGGCTGCTTCTCCTTTTCTTCTTCCTCTTTTCCTTCTTCTTCTCCCTCCTTGATCGTGTGAGTGAGTGTGTAAGTGTGTGTTTTGAGTGGGAGAGAATAGTGTTGTTAGGTGATATATTATTTGACATGCCCAATGACCACCTTGCCTTCCAACTTAATGCTATTTATTTCATGCCATTATAGTTGTATATTAACTAGTTAGTTGCTAGGTTTACTTCAATAATATTTAATTATCCTCCTACGACATTTAAAACACGTAATGGCACGTTAAACAATGAAATGAACGTAAATCAAGATAAATGATCTTAAAACAATATAAATGCACATAAATCAAAATAAAAGCATACAAAATAATTTATTTATGTATGATATGACATATATGCATATGTGGTCTCAGGCTGGGCTTTACAATCTCCCTTCCTTAAAAAAATTGCGCCCTCGCAATTCCCTATTTACCTCGCAAACAAGAACGGGTATTGTTGCTTCATCTGGTCACGCCTTTCCCAAGTTGTATCCTCAACTCCATGGTTATTCCAAAGTACCTCTACCATGGGAATACTCTTGTTGCGCAACTTCTGGTCTTGCTCATCTAGAATTCGCATAGGTTTTTCCTCGTAGGATAAGTTCTCCTAAAGTTCCAACGATTTTGGTTCCAGAATGTTGGAGGGATCGGGATGGTACTTCCTCAACATTGAAACATGAAACACATTGTGAATGTTGGAGAGATTTGGTGGTAGATCCATCCGATACACCAGCTTGTCGATTTGCTCTACAACTTCAAATGGCCCTACATACCTCGGGCTTAATTTTCCTCATTTCCCATGCCAGATCAATCCTTTTCGGGGTGACAACTTCAAGAACACTCGGTCATCAATCGCAAATTCTAAGTCTCACCTCCGCTTGTTGGCATAGCTCTTTTGTCTACTTTGGGCTGTGAGCATTCTCTTCCTAATCAACTACACCTTCTCAATCTTCTCTATTAATTATGGCAACAAAGTAGGATCAATCATCTTCATCTCACCGACTTCATCCCAATACAACGGCGACCTACACTTTCGTCCATATAGAGACTCATACGGTGCCATGCCAAATGTTGCCTGGTAACTGTTATTATCGAAAAATTCCGCCAAAGGTAAATGTTTTTCCCACGAACCTCCAAAATCCAATGCACACGCCCTCAACATATCTTCCAAAATTTGGATGGTCCTCTCCGATTGTCCGTCGGTTTGTGGGTGGTACGGTGTACTGAGCTTCACTTTCGTCCCCAAGGTTTCTTACAATTTTTGCCAGAACTGAGATGCGAACCTTGGATCTCTGTCAGACACAATACTACTTGGCACTCCATGTAACTTCACAATGTTAGCCACATATAATTCAGCTAATTTCTTTACACTATCTGTCTTGTTCATTGCAATGAAATGAGCGGCCTTTGTCAACCTATCCACAATGACCCAAACTGCATCATTTCCCCGAGGAGTCCTCGGCAACTCCATGACAAAATCCATGGTCACATGCACCCATTTCCATTGCAGAATTTCTAAGGGCTGTAGTAGTCCCATAGGTCTTTGATGTTCTGCCTTCACCGGTTGACATGTCAAGCATTGAGACACAAACTCCGCAATCTCCCGTTTCATGTTGTTCTACCAATAGTGTTGTCTTAGGTCTCGATACATCTTTGTACCCCCCGGGTGAATTGTGCACATAGCATGATGAGCTTCTTCAAGGACCTTCTTTCTCAATTCTGGATTATTTGGCACACAAATCCTGTTCCTGAACTTCCACAACCCATCTTCATGCAACTTGAAATCTGGATTACTGTCTTTTAACTTTTGAAGCTGAGGGTCCTGCTGTTGTAATTCTTGGATATGGGACAACAAAGTAGGTTCCTTGATCTCCAACCTTGCCAAACTCGCCTTCCGGCTTAATGCATCCACTACCACATTTTCCTTTCCGGGCACATAATTTATAGAGCAATTGTAGTCATCCAAAAGTTCCATCCACCTTCTTTGACGCATGTTCAACTCCTTTTGAGAAAAAAAGATATCTCAAACTCTTGTGGTCGGTGAATATCTCAAACTTACTTCCCCACAAGTAATGCCTCCACTTTTTCAAGGCAAACACAATAGCTGCAAGCTCTAAGTCATGCGTAGGATAATTCACCTCATAAGACTTCAACTTTCGTGATGCATAAGCTATGACTTGATTGTTTTGCACCAACACACATCCCAATCCTTCCTTCGAGGCATCACTATAAATAACAAACCCTTGACTTCCTTCGGGCAATGCCAATACAGGAGCAGTTGTCAATCTCTTCTTCAACTCCTGGAAATTATTTTCACATTTATCATGCCACACAAAACTAACCTTCTTCTGTGTGAGCCTTGTGAGTGGCCCCGCAAGCTTGGAGAAATCCTTTACAAATCTCCTATAGTATCCCGCCAAACCGAGAAAACTATGTACCTTGGTGACATTCCTCAGTATCTTCCATGATTGCACAACATCAATCTTTGAAGGATCCACAACAATCCCTTCTTGTGATATCACGTGACCCAAGAAGGCTACTTGTTTGAGCCAAAATTCACATTTGCTGAACTTGGCAAACAATTAGTGCTCCTTCAACTTCTGCAACACCAAGATATCATCTGTAAAAATCACCACAAACTGGTCCAAATACAGTTGAAACACCCTGTGCATCAAGTCCATAAAAGCAGCAGGAGCATTTGTTAATCCAAATGACATTACAACAAACTCATAATGTCTGTACCTCGTTCTGAAGCTGACTTAGGTACATCCTCCCGTTTAATACGAAGTTGATAATATCCCTGCCTTAAGTCAAATTTTGAATAAACCTTGGCTCCTTGAAGTTGATCAAACAATTCATCAATCAATGGTAAGGGGTACTTGTTTTTGATTGTCACTTGGTTCAACCCCCTGTAATCGATGCACAACCTCAAAGTTCCATCCTTCTTCTTCACAAATAAAACTGGTGCACCCCATAGAGATGAACTAGGTTGAATAAATCCCTTATCTAGCAAACCTTGTAGTTGAACCTTTAACTCTTGCAATTCGGCCGGAGCCATACGGTACGGAGCCTTAGAGATTGGCTGTGTACTTGGTAGTGTCTCAATCAGAAACTCAATTTCCCTTGCACGTGGCACCCCCGATAACTCCTCCGGAAATACATCTCCATATTCCCTAACCACTGGCACTTCTACTAACTTAACTTGATTCGTTGGCTTGTTGATCAAGTAAACCAAATATCCCTTGTAACCCTCCATCATGTATTTCACAGCCTTGATTGAAGATATCACAGCCCTTCCCTACAAGTCACATTCTCCTATCACCTTAAGCATAGGTTGTCCTGGTACCTGGAACTCAATAATCTTGGTCTGACAATCTAATCGTGCATGATGCGGTGATAGCCAGTCCATTCCCAAAATAACCTCATAGTCTCGGAAGATAAACACTATGAGATCGGCCAAAAATTCCAAATTTTGAACCTGTATCTTACATGCTTTACATGCCAATCTAGTAGCATATTTGGGACCCATTGGTGTTCTAACTTCTACATGGTATGGCAAGTTTTCAACTGGCAACTTAGTGCGGTATGCACATTTGGGAGTTATGAATGAATGCGTAGCTCCAGTATCAATAAGAACCTTAACCAATTGATTTTGAATCAGGAAAGTACCTTCAACAATAGTGGCATCATCTGGGATTACTTCTTGATCCATGGCATAAGCTCGAGATTGAATTCTTTGACTTGGGGTATTTCTTGCAGGTGGATTCTGTACTCCCTTTTTTTGCCACCTCGGGCAATCCTTAGCCTGGTGCTTATCACTTTCGCACCCCAAACACGTGCCCAGTTTCTTCCAACATTGGGCTTCCACATGCCCCCTCTTTTTGCAATAGTTGCACAAGGCACCCTGATTAGTAGTAGTAGCACCTACTGTACCACGAGCGGGTTGATTGATTGGGGCATTAGGCTGTGGTCTAGGAATAGTTGGTCTCACTTGTCCTTGGGCTTGGGGTTTCTGAATCTGGAATGCTCTGGATTGACCCTGCGTCTGAAAAGGCCCCTTGTTCGGCTGAGCTAGACCAACCCTCATCGCTAGTTTCATCTCTACAACCCTTGATGCAACTGCAAAGATAGAATCATAAGTGTCAAACTCTACTACTGCCAGCCCATCTTGAATCTCGAGTCTCAACCCTTGTTTAAATTTCCATATCTTGGTGGTCAGGGTCTGGACCATATGCTATGCATATTGGGAGAGGCTATCAAATTTCACCCCATACTCAGCCACCGTCATGCTCCATTGCTTCAAGTACATAAACTCCTTCATCCTCCTGTCCCGGGAAGCCTCAGATATGTACTTACTCTTGAACACTCTAACAAAGTTCCTCTATGTAAAGGGAGTATACGGTGTCTCCCATTGATCTCTCATTGCATCCCACCATGTTTCAGCATCGCCTTCCAGCTGAAAAACTGCATAGGCAATCTTTTATAATCTACATAATCCTGTGCAGCGTAGATCTTCTCCATCCATGACAGCCAATACTCTGCCTCTTCACTATTCGGCTGGCCCCTGAACTTCGGAGGGCTGTAGAACAGGAAATCCTTGAGGTTATCACCTCCCCTATTACCTCAATTTCCACCACTGCTACCAGCACCATGATTGTTGTTGTTATTATTATTATTAGCTGCTGCTGCTGTAGCTGCTGCTGTTTCTGCTTGTTGTTCCATAGCCCTACTCATCCGATCATTGGTAGTTGCCATCAAATTGAACATTGCTATATCGGGATTAGTTTGATTTATGCCCTCGGTCTCTTGAGGTCGAGGGTTATTGCCGGTATTACGTCCTGCCATCTATAGCTATAGAACAGATCTCACTTATAGTTATATGTTATGTATACATGATATAAGATATGAATGTATGTACTAACAATGCTCCTAACACATAGGTTACACACAAGCAAGAAACAAGTATAACATGTTAAGCACATAAGTTCACATAAGAACTTTAGTTCCTAGAGGTGTTACATCATGTTCTCACCCCAATTCTCTTACCCACTAACTAGGGGTTCAAAACCCGGACTACGCTAACACAAGCTAGCTCTATACTAACTAAGGCTAGCTCTGATACCATTAAATTTGTAACTCCTCGACCCGTATTCCTGCAAAGGCTAAGGCCAGAATGCGACAATCATAATCGTAAATCTGTAAATTGAAAGATTAACAACATGTACATCTCTTTCTTATATTCCATCAGAGTTCAAAAGTCAACCAAGTCATCGGCCTCAGAAAAGTAAACCATAATTAGTTACATATGTACAAGACCTCGAATCACCTGTCCATACATAAGATCTAGCCAACATTTAGGTATCTAGAACTCAAAAGAATGTAAGTATTTAGTTACATTGAAGTTGTCCAAAAGAATAATTTATACATCATTTACATTTCAATTACATCAACATGTAGTGATCACATAAAGTAGAAGTCCTCGGGATCACACCAAGGAGTTCCGTCATCATCTTGAGTGGCCTACTCAGGCTCAACCTCTCTTGGAATGTGAAAAGAAGGGTAAGCTAGATCCTCACGTATAGCTCAATGAGGGTGAACAAGAAAGGTTTTCATATAGGTTTTATCATTTTCACAAACAGTTGATAAAACATGACATGCACATATCCAAGCAAAAATATTATTACCACAAGCCTTCATTCAATAATGAGAGGGTCGAGATATACCGGCAAATCCAGAGTCCCGTCACTTACTCTATTAACAATGGGAGGGTCAGGATATACTGACAAAATCGGAGGTCCCATCATTACCTCCATTAACAATGGTTATAACCACCGCGCATATATTACTCAATGCATTACAATTATCAACGGCATATCAAGCAAACATATAGTGATCATGCACATATAGCAATTAGGGTGCATCGTTTAGACAATCATGAAACCAATACCTACCATGCTTGACTATATCCATACCATGTAGAAGAACTCAGCATGGTCATATACTAAAGATGGGTGTAAGGATACCTTAAAACAACTCAAATTGACAATAAAATCAAGCACAAATGAAGCTATGAAACAAACTTATCTTATTTGGAATAGCCTAACTTAGGAGGTACATTTGACTAATTTTCCAAACTCCAATTAATCTGATTTCAGTCTATAATCGAAGCTTATCGAAAGTAGATAACTCTAGAATCAAACAGAATACGATTCGGAGTTGAAACAAATGAGATATGGCCTTCGAAAAATCACTGTGCAAAGTTGTCAAACATCCAGGCGTTGGGGCCTTTATCCGGCCGCCCGAAAAAAGCAAGTAACACCCAGATCAAAGCTTTCTACAGGGTGTTGAGGCCTCTATTCGGGCGACCAGATAGAGGTTGTAACGTCCGGATAGCTGGATGGGAAAAATATATTTTCTACAAAAATCATCCAAACAATCCCCACAACCTCCTACCATCAACCAAGCATCTTCAATATAGTTTATGAGCATCATATAAGGGTTCCAACTCCACCCAAATCACCTCTCCTCAACAAACCACAACACCCAACATACATTTTCAATTCTTAGATCTACAACACATAAACACAAATTTTCATCATCCAAGCTTAGATAAGCAAGCTAAAACAATTTAAACACCAATGAACATTAATAAACTTGAATGCATCATTTTAAAACCATTTATGAAAAATTCCCTCACCTCAACAATGCAAGAGAAATGCTAGTTCAAGGTTGTAGGATGAAAGTCTAGCTTCAAAAATGGTTAACAATGACTGCTTCTCCTTTTCTTCTTCCTCTTTTCCTTCTTCTTCTCCCTCCTTGATCGTGTGAGTGAGTATGTGAGTATGTGTGCAGAGATTTGTGTGTGTTTGAGTGTGTGGTGTATGTTTTAAGTGGGAGAGAATAGTGTTGTTAGGTGATATATTATTTGACATGCCCAATGACCACCTTGCCCTCCAACTTAATGCTATTTATTTCATGCCATTTTAGTTGTATATTAATTAGTTAGTAGGTTTAGTTCAATAATATTTAATTATCCTTCTACGATATTTAAAACACGTAATAGCACGTTAAACAATGAAATGCACGTAAATCAAGATAAATGATCTTAAAACAATATAAATGCACATTAATCAATATAAAAGCATACAAAATAATTTATTTATGTATGATATGACCTATATGCATATGTGGTATCGGGCTGGGCTTTACACATTTGGTATTCTTAAACTCTATAGGCGCTAAATAGGCTTTGTTAACTCTCGATTGAGTTCCATTTGAGGTACGTGTAGTAC
This sequence comes from Ehretia macrophylla, assembly GCA_037974665.1. NCBI lineage: Eukaryota > Viridiplantae > Streptophyta > Magnoliopsida > Boraginales > Ehretiaceae > Ehretia > Ehretia macrophylla. The sequence goes on along the minus strand of CM075770.1, from coordinate 79,297,620 downwards.
AAAGTCATAAAGGGGCAATTGGGGCTTTTGTGCTAAACGCGGGTAATTGGGTAACTTCGAGAATCCTAAGGGTGCCTTATGGGTTAATTAAAAGTACGAAATAGGCCACTTACTAAACTAGAACAATAGCTTGAGTTTGGAAGGAAAATGTTTTGTGTTACAAAGGGGATCAAGTTGGAAATCGGTTGTCTCACGCTTCTATAAGCTTGTAATTGTTCTTTAGGTGTTGAAATATGTTTTTAAGACATTCTTGAGCTTTTGGTCAAATTCTATGTGAAATGTGTAAATGCCCTATGTAATCCGTTTAGTTGTTATATGCTAAAGCTTCTATTCTAACTGTTTCGAGGACAACCTACTTTGTTGTTCCTCCCATATGTTATTGCTTACATTGTTGTTATTGTATTATCATTGACAAAGTGTATTGCATAGTGGTTGCCCAACCATAATGTCCGGGGCGGATGCGATGGGCCTTTCTAGGCAGCAACGGGCTTGCTAGGGTTGGTGCTCTAGCTCTGTACCCTATTCCCTCACTCGCCTGATCCGAAGATTGCCAGGGGGTGTTAGGTCGTTGGATATTCGGGGTACATTCGAAGTACACCTATTGGAGTAATTGTGGTTTATGCTGGAACGATGAATCGAGGTTCATGGTTTGTGATTGAAGACCAAGTGAAGATTAGAGTGTTGGGGTTAAAATGAATTGTATCCTTTTAATGTGTGGTAACTTATTATTTCGATTGTCCATTAGTTGTTTCAAATGCTTATTGTGTTATCTGTTGTATTGCACGTCACCGGTAGACTTTATCCCTCACTAGACAATTGTGATTGCTCATACCTCTCTAAACATGTTTTAGGTGGTGCAGTTGGAGGAGTTGCCTTGATTGCTGTGTGCTATTGCTTGAGATTGGAGCGTTTGTCTGCTAAACTGTGGAAGACTTTGTTTGTATTATGTTATGTTCTATTTTATGCCTATGGGATTGTACATATTTGGAGTTATTGAAGAATTGTAATAGCTAGGTTAATGTATGGCTTGAGTGGTAGTAGATTGTAATAGTTTATCTTTACTTTCCTTTATGCTGCTTGCGTGTGTGTTAATGAAAGTTAATAGTTGTTTGGCTTTAGTTTATAAGAAAGTCTAATGGTTAATATAGAGTGGTATGATAAGCGGATTAAAAGAGATAAGGCTTCAAGGATTGTTAAATGCATGCTTGGGTGTGTTTTCTATGTCTTGTTTATGGCTCGGTCGACCTTGAAGCTGGGATATAGTTAAAGTTGGAGTTGTTGGAGTTAGAGTTTAGTTTTATTGTGGCTTATATTATGTTTACAGGTTTCTAAAATGTCCACGGTACAGGGGAGATTCTGTTTGTTTTCCCTAAAATATGTGTTCGGTTTAGGATTGGGTTGAGAATATCATGGTTATTAGAGCCTCCAGTCTCGTGAGGGATCGGCGCATTACAGTCCTTGTCCCATTTCTTGCCGGCAATAGATGGGGAGAAAGGCTAAGAGATGGTGCAGTAGAAGGCCTATCTGTAATACCCCGATCCCTCTCGAGACTTGGAGTTTTAACAATCAATCTAATCACAACCCAATTCCAAACCCGGGCATAATTTTTAGGGAAAACGGACGGAGTCTCCCCTGTTTCTAGGCAAAAACAACAAACCTGCGACAGCGTATAAGTGGACCAATACCATGTCCAAACATTCAACCACTTCAAGGTCATCCGAGCCTTGGTTCTCAACAAGCGAACACAACCAAATATACATTTCCAATTTAAAAGCTAACCTATCTTTTTTCATCTTTGACAAGAACATTCATGCTAGGCAATTAAGTTACAGTAACCCATTACATAAAATAGACTATCATACCATTCTAACTCTGTTCCTTTGGACATTACAAACATGCATTAAAGTTAAGCTATACTAACTAGATACATAATCTGACTTATCAAACCACTTCAATAATCTAATAAAACTTATATTACATTCCTTTTTAACATTAAATACAAACAACACACGAACATACATCTTTGCATCTTTGACAACTCAAGCCACATAGCACGCAAGACAACTCTTCAAGCACGAACTTTCACGTAATCACGAACTTTCCAGCTAACATGGCATTTCCTGAAATGTGGTGGTGAGGAGTGAGTATACATAACACGTATACTCAGTGAGGGCGAGACAGATATCAAATTCGAGATAAAGAAAGTCGTGCAATGGAAATAAACACAGTTAAGCAATAAAGTCAATAAGAAAGCATTCAATACAAACGACAATATAATAAACAATCAAGAAAGCATTAACACAACCATTCAAAGCTATACCACACTCTGAAGGCTATGGTTCGCTCATACGAGCAATGTACCATTTCATGAGCGATACATCAATCTCGAGCTTGATGTTGACAACAATGACAATAAGCGCGCGACCACCTTATAACTCCAGTTTGGAATACCCCGGAAGTATCCATCAATTCTACGACCCAAATCTCCCTGGGAGGCAACCCAAGCGAGAAAAGGGAATAGGACACGGAGCTAGAGCAACCAACACTGGCAACCCAAGGCTACCCAAAAAGGCCCATCACTCACGCGCTTGACACTATGCAATGCAAGACTCGATACAAGGCGATAAACGAGTGATAGCACAACAATACAGTTTAGAGGCAATAAACGAGATATCAAGCATTACATTCAATAAAGTATCAAGAACAACATTAACAAGCATTATCAACAATTGATATACAATTCAATCATAACCAACTTTAACAAGCATAACAAGCAATATTAAGCTTTCTATAGGCATTACACTAAGAAAACAAACAAAATCACAAAATGAACCAAACTTTAAAAACGCAACTACCTCCAAACGAGCCACGAGTTTTGGAAACCGACTTCACCGATTCTCCTAGGTCACCACAAGGCACGTCTAAAGACCCCGAAACCCTACTTAACCCTAGAATTCACACAAAGCCCCGATTTTTTCCTTTTGCTTGTTTGAACTACCGCTACCCTAACCAAACACCCAACCAATGCCATAATCACACCAAAAGTGCTTCCATGGTCTCCCGAGACAATGCCATCACGCAAAACGATAAAATGACAACTTGACCTAAACGATCCCAACTTTCACTAAGCCATGTTTCTCCGTTTTTCCATTACACAAACCAATTAAACCACACATTCAAGCATTCTAGCATATCTAGCACCTTCCTACATCAACCGAATGCATAACGGAGCAACTTCATCCAAACGGGGATTTACTATTCATAATTTACTATTCATTTATCAATTTAAATTGCAATTTCGATTTTCAACTGCAGAAAATGCTAAAAAGCTATAAATACATATTCTACAATCAACAAGGAACATTCTTTAGGCAACAAAATGGATAAAATAACAATCTACACATAATTTCTAAAAATTAAAGTTTAGACATAATATTTTGTAAATAACGATGAAATCCTCACCTAAGACGCTCCTAGAAGCTAGGAAAACCACGCCGGATGCCTCGGAAACCACCTCGCACAAGCTCTCGCGAAGAAATTGAAGTTTGAAGTTGAAATTTTTTTTTTTCTTTTCTTCATGGTTTCGGCCATGCCCCTTTTATTTTTTCTGATTTTTTCTTCTTTGTTCTCTTATTTCATGCTTTAAATAAAAGAAGACAATGGTCAAATGGTCAAGGCTTGGTCAACTAACTTAAAAATTAGTCAAATAAGCTTGTTTTATGCATTTTAAAGCTAAAACAACCAACACAAATCTAATTCTAGTTAAATACAACTTAAAATATTAAATTAAGACACCAAAATACTAGCTTTCACTATTTGCTGAGGACTAGAAATCATTTCCTAACTATTGCTCTCGATATGCTATGCACTTTGCAACAATAAAAGAATAACAATTAAATCTCAAAGAATTTAAGAAAATATAGTTTTCAAAAAGTAACATAGTTCAAAAATTACTCTGGCTCGGAGCTACTTTTCATTTAATTGTAAACCAAGCATTAAAGTGCAAGAAAAATAAAACCGATTAACATAAATATGAAAATTAGTTGATATTCCGTTAAAATAATTAACTCAAGTATTATTTTAATTACTTCTAAAAGAAATATGAAAATAAAGCTACAGATAAATGTTTAACTAAAATAAACACAAATTCAATGCTAACATTTAAGATGTCACTTAAGTAATTGCAATAAATTGCGATTAGATGCATGGCGGGTTGAGGTTCCCATACTATACGTCGACATCGAATTTTTGTTATAGATAATCGATGTTCTTCGCTTCATCTGTAGTAATTAGTGTAATAAAGCAAGGGAAGAAGAGCATATAAGTCAGGCTGCAACATTAATGTAAAAGACGTATATCAAGCTTAGAAAAGTGCTTTTAGGCCCGTTCGCTTAGCAAATCTCTAATTAGTCTTCTTAGGTGTTGGCCACAGTCCAAGAAGTCATTTTTCCCTTTTTCTAGCAACAAGAAGTAGGGATTCGGTGCTTTTAATAATGTAGATAAATCACACGAATTCAAGCTATAGCAAAGAAAACTTATAGTCGATCCGGGACTGAGGTAAAAAGACAAAGAAATATGGTAAAAGGAGTACACCAAGCAATAAAAGGAATGCAGGCCTTGATAAGCATAAAGGGGCTAGAAAGAGAAGTCTTGGTCGGTAGGCAGAATAGGGGGTTTGGAGGAAACTACTAAAGGTGTGTATAAGCCCTACATACTGTGTATGTTAGACTTTTCCTCCAGCTGTGCTTTGCTATGAACTTATAGACTGCAATTTTCATATAATGAATTAGTTGTATGGTGAAACCTGTATCCCAATTGCTAAGTCAACCATAAGGAAATCGGTACACATGAATGACTTTAATTCAATACTTCCCCTTGAAACTCTACAATAATATGTTTAATCGATCGGTCTGAGGTTTATGCTCTGTCCACATCCATCTCTGTCTTTTCAACAAAAATGGATCTTTTCTTCCGATCTTTCCATCTGTCCACAGCTATTTTATTGTCAATCCTGCCTTCGCCCTTTTGTTAGCAGCTCTTCGATCAACCCAGGTTTTGGTCTCATAGGCCATGTTTTCTAATCCAAAAGGTCACTTTCATGGCTTGAATGGGTCAAAAGTAAGACCTTTCAAAAGGATTGTTTTTTGGGCTTGATTTGGAAGCGTAGTTTTCCACTTTATTTTCAACTATATATAGGAGTAGGGCTAGAGAATCTCCCTTCCCAGCTAGGCTAACTACGTTTTCTTGTTTCAAATTCAAGGTCTGGTCTTCATTGGTATTTGCTTTTAGCTTACCTACAACGTTTTTTTTCTTTTTAGTTCTTCGCCTGCCTAGTCGAGCTGTCTGAGGTTGATGGTGGATCCGGTAAGCTCCTTCGGTATTCATCTCCAAAGCCCGGTCAAATGCTTCAATCCTTCATTCATATTCCATCTCAATATCTTCTTTTTTTCATGTCTATATTGTGGCTCGAATGTTTTACTAGTCTTCCCCTCCCATTTGAGAAATGAGCGGTCTCCCCTAGAACTTATTCCGTTTAAGCTCTCATAGCATTCGTCTTTCTTCCTTCTCTGCTGCACATCTGTATTCTTTCCCACGCTTTATAGTGATCTTGGCTTTTTGGTTCTTTGTTTGGTAAGGGGGTGCTGTGGAGAAAGAATTTAGGAAACCAAACATGTAATAAGTGGAAATCAATACACATGAAAGGAGTTATACACGAGTTTTGTAAAGCATTTACCTTTCGGTTGGGGATCGACCTTTCGGGAAACTAACTAGAAAGTCTCCAACAAGCATCCTTCTTTGGTCGGCATTTGGCTTTGGCTTTGCTTGTTCAGTTTTGGCTCATTCTTTTTTTTTAAATATGTATCTTGCCATGTCTGCTCTGTCTGCTGGTATAACATAGATGTCTTCTCTGGCAATAGCCAAGTTTACGATAAAAGAATAGGACAAAGGTATATACTCAAAGTCTAAAGTCGAGGTAGCAAGACGATATGAAGTTTTTACACGGGCAAGCTAAGTTCATTAGAGTTCATTTAGTTGAGCCTTTAAGAGCCATGTGAAAGCAATATCATGAACGTACGAGACGAACATGAACATGCTCAAAATAGGCTTTTTTCTACTTCTTATATCTTATAGCTATAGTAGCTCTGCGGAATCCGCCCTTCAGCTATCACCTCCCTTCAAGAAATTGAATTGAGTCAGTGACCCCGTCCCCTATTAGATCAGAAGAGTTTCGTTGTGTCCAGTCATCGTCTATTCATATTCAACTCAAAGAACTTGACTTTCACTTCTAGTTTTATTAGCATAAAGTGCCAGCTAGGCCAGTCATTAGTTCTATTTCTTTCCTAAGAAATGAAGTAGCGAACATTCCCTCTGAATGAGCAGAAGCGGAATGCAACTCAAACAAAGTTCTAGGATCGGATCGAGCAATGAGGTCCTACGATGAATGAAAATGAACTGAAATGGAGCAAAAGGGAAAGCCCGCTGGAAGCAAAGTTGCAGCTCAACCAGAAGGAAAACCGTCACATGAGCTCAAGGCCATAGCGAGCCGGCTATTAACTATGACCCATATTTATGAGTAAGCAACGGAATCAGAGGCTTAAGAGGCGCCAACCATTAGTTCCACTACTTTTCCAAGAAGGATAGGAGATGGGTCAGACTCTTCAGCGGCAAAGAATGCGATCAAAGGACCCTATGTATACTACTAGTTGTGGTTGTGGCCAAGAAGCAGGCAGGGAAAGAGCTGTCTTTCTTAAAAGGAATTTAGTCAGGGAGATAACCTCTATTCCATGAATCAATAAAGCAAACTAAAAGTCTGGATGTACGAGAGGCCAATATGACTATCTATATCAATTATTCGCCTTGGAACATCACTTTGATATAAAAGATTTGACCATCTCTCTTTTGAACAACTACTCAGGTAGGAACCAAAAAACCTATCAGTTGACTACCGATAAGAGGCTATCTGGGCGAAGGTCTTCTTTTGACGGATTCTGAACCTGAAGACTGAATGCCCGGTATGACTTCCAGTAGAAGCTTAGGGACAGACTGAACAACAACTCTTAAGGAATCTAAGGATCTCTATCATTGGTTCATTAGAAGCCATCAAGCACGAAAGCAACATGGAGTGTGCTAGTGAGTCCCAAGCGAAGAAAAGAAGGACATGAGAGGCAGACACGACACAGACCCCGGGAATTTGATCTTCATTGGCCTTGCTGTCCGCAGATTGGTTACTCTCCTTTGAAGGTGAAGCCCGTTTGAAGGCAAGTCATGGTATCCGGGATCAGACATCGAAAAGGAAGGTGATGTTTAAAAGTCTATTAGGGTAGCGGGACCTCTACTGGTAGTGATACCCCAATCTCATGGATGAAGGCTAACATTTTCTATTGGAATAGAGGGATGTCCAGATCAATTCCACTTTTCACTTTGCCATCTAGAGATAGTTTGCCGTGAGTTAGAATACGGAGTTGGAAGAGAATGCTAGTATATTAGTTCATCTTCATCAAAGGCCAAGGGCCAAGAGAAGCTAAATCAAAAAGAAAAACACTTCTGCTATTGATTGATTTTGTCGGTCGAGATCAAAGAATTAAGAGATTTGTCCCCGCACTCGAAGGAAAAGTGGATTCACCTATCTTTTCTACGACATTGATTGAAGTTTCCAGAAAAGGAGAACTTGAAAGAGCTTTCGTTTGACCAGACTTGATTGTGCGAAAGTGGTTCCCCTGATTCAGCTTTGACTAGCCAGCCGTATTCGTTAGCGAAACCAAGGACTAGGCTACTCTAGAGAAAGGCAAGGGGATGGTGAACAACATTGATTGTTGCCAGCCTTGATTATAATATTGATACCCATCTTTCTATTATAGGATACGTAATCGACTTTCATTGCCCAACTAAAAGCTCTATTTCTTATGACACAAGCAATCACGAAGCCAGGAGTTTAGTTCACACTATGACTGGGAGGGAGGAGTGGAACCGCTCGACCTGAAGTAAAGCACTCTGATAGCACTGGCCCTGTTTAAGCTTCGATCATAGCAATCAGGTATGGTGGCTGTACACCTTAAAGGGCTGGGGCAATGAGTGAACCTGATGGAACTCAGGCTTATTCATGCCTGAGTCCATTACTTATTTTGTAATAGAATAGCCCTTTGACCCAAAAGAAAGAAGTTTGCTCTTCCATTTCTTAGGAGGAGTGCTCCTATGTTAGCAGGATATTTCATGCAAGAACTTGGTTTGAGTTAGTGCACTAACTAGGTTGTTTTTTCTCCCCTAATGGCTCTATCTATGATGTAACCCGGACTAGTAGCAACCGATCCTAGTAAATAAGATATTATTTCATAGAATTGGTTGTTCTTTCTCTCTCCATTCTTCTAGAGGAATTGAGTCGTTCATTTCGGTCTAACTTCGTTACTGTATCCCAGTCTCACTCCGACAGCGTACTATCCTAGACCTCTGTCTATCTTGACATTGATAGAAATTCATAGTTAGGTTAGCCAGCCAGGTAACTCCGACAAGTGGGAGGGTTTGCACTTTCCCTATCATACGACTCTGCCAGACAATTCTATTTCATTCATTCTTCATTCAAAACCGTATACTCCGGGAACTCATAATCTGATGATTCTTTCATATGATTTTTTTTTGTGAATTCGACATCTGACCATCCTTTCTTCTTTCCATTCCAAAAAGGAATGGTTGGTATGCGGTCCGTCCTTAGAAATACCCGAGGAATCCCTCTTTTGTGATTGTTCAAAAGTGTGCTTCCGTTTCTTGTTCTTCGAGCTCAATCGGTCATGCTTTTTTCTCAGTTGCGTGATTCCTAGCTGCTAGATCCTAGATCAGAGGATGCCGATGAGTCTGATTGTTATGACTTCTACTGTTGTAAGTTGCCTTAAGGCACCTTGCAGTTCCAGCCCAATAGGGGCACTTTCCGGTGATGAGGATCCCCATTTAGAAGAAGGAAGAAAAACCTACTTATCATTTTGCCTGGAGCTAGGAGTCCAAGCTAGGATCAGCTCTCGGAAGTCAAACCTCTCCTCTGCAGCTAGGTCAGTTTGGGCTGCAACCCTTCGAGCAGGGCAGTTCATGAGCTGCTATCTCCGACCGAGGTTAGGTCTTCTTTTGCTCTGCTGCTGTTATTCCTCCTCCAACCTGTACATAAGCCAAGGCTTCTCGAAGTCAAGTACATCAAAGGTAGGGGAAGAAAGGGTCATCTCAGGATGGACTCAATATCTACTATCTTGGGTTAGGTCTGGTCCCTTTCTCCAAATCTTTCATTTCAAGCATCCAACGGAAAAAAAGTCATAAGAGAGTAGGCATATAAACAAGTAAACCCGGCATAGGAGGAATGTACCGAAACATCAGACGTATGAAACTGAAAGCTTCGTCTACCCTGTCTCCTATGAAAAATTCTTTATTGATCGACCTGTGTGACACTAGCCAATCAATTCATTCAATCGACGAACAGGTCCGGATGATAACCAGATACTTTTCCTGTTCTTGGGGCTCAATCACTAAGGCGGGCTGCGTTTTGAGTCTCCCTATCTTTGTATTTATAAAAATGGGGATCCCTCCTATCCCCTGCTAGCTGGATAAGGTGGGTTACTTTCTCATTGTCTCCATTTCTAGATGGTGGATTAGGCTAATCAGACTTGGGCACTCTCGACTAGATTGGTGGATCCAGATCCCCTAACAAAGGTTTTCATTCCTAATCTGGGGGTTGTCGTAGATCACTAGAAGTGATAAGAATGTATTAGCTGTTAGCTCTTCTTGTGTGACACCCGATCCCTCTTGAGATCGGGAGTTCTATCAATCAATCTAATCACAACCCAATTCCAAACCCGAGCAAAATTTTTAGGAAAAATGGATGGAGTCTCCCCTGTTTCTAGGCAAAAAGCAAACCTGCGACAGCATATAAGTGGACCAATACCATGTCCAAACATTCAACCACCTCAAGGCCATCCGAGCCTTATTCTCAACAAGCAATCACAAGCAAATATACATTTCCAGTTTACAGACTAACCTACCTCTTCACATCTTATACAAGTACATTCATGTTTGACAATTAAACCATACTACCTATTGCATAAGTTAGACTATCAAACCATTCAACTCTTTTCCTTTGGACGTTCCAAACATGCATTGAAGTTTAACTATACTAACTGTATACATAAACTAGCTTATCAAACCACTTCAATAATCTAGTAAAACTTAAATTACATTCCTTTTAACATTAAACACATACATTACATGAAAATATACATCTTTGCATCTTTGACAACTCAAGTCGCATAGCGCGCAAGACAACTCTTCAAGCATGATCTTTCACGTAACCATAAACTTTCCAGCTAACAAGGCATTTCCTGAAATGTGGTGGTGAGGAGTGAGTATACACAACACGTATACTCAGTGAGGGCGAGACATATATCGAGGTGGAGAGAAAGAAGATCGTGCAATGCAAATAGGTACAGTTAAGCAATATAATCAATAAAAAGGCATTCAATATAAACAAAAATACAATAAACAATTAAAGAAAGTATTAATCCAACCAATCAAAGCTATACCACACTTTGAAGGCTATGGTTCACTCGAGCGAGTAATGTACCGATCACGATTTCGATGACTTTAACGATGACGCGCCGGCTCACCCACCTTATAATTTCCATTTAGAGTACTCCGGACATACTCTGTCAATTCTACGACCCAAACTCCCTGGGTGGCGACCCAAGGGAGAAAGGGAATAGGACACGGAGCTAGAGGAACCAACACTGGCAACCTGAGGCTACCTAGAGAGGCCCATCACTCATGCGCCTGACACTATGCAATGCAATACAAGATACAAGCAATAAACGAGATAACAAGCATTTAAAATCAATAAAGTAACAAGAATAACACTAACAAGCATTATCAACAAATGATATACAATTCAATCATAACCAACTTTAACAAGAAATATTAAGCAATCTATAGGCATTATGCTATGCAAAACACAGAATCACAAAATGACCCCAACTTGTAAAACGCTACTACTTTCAAACGAGCCACGATTTTTGGAAACCGACTTCACCAATCCTCCTAGGTCACTATAAGGCACGTCTAAAGATCCCGAAACCCTACTTAACCCTAGAATTCACGCAAAGCCCCGATTTCCCCCTTTGCTCGTTTGAACTACAACTACCACAACCGATTACCCAACCAATGTCACAACTGCACCAAAAGTGCTTCCATTACGTACCTCGACAATGCCTTCACGCAAATCGAGAAAATTCCAAACTCGACCGAAACAACCCCAATTTTCACTAATGCATTTTTCTCATTTTTTCCATTACGCAACCTAAACAAACCATGCATTTAGGCATTCTAGCATACCTAGCACCTTTTCACATCAACAGAAAGCATAATAGCCCAACTTTATCGAAACGAGGTTTTAGTATTCATAGTTTACTATTGAACTAACAATTTAAATTACAATCTCAAGATTTAACTGCAGGAAATGTTACAAAGCTATAAATACATGTTCTACAATTGCTAGGGAACATTCTTTAAGCCTCAAAACGATTAAAATAAAAATATACGGATAAAACCCACAAATCAAAGTTAATACACAAAATATTCAAATGCGCAAATAACGATGAAACTGTAATACCCAAGCCCGGAATGTGAATTTTCTTTGTTTATTATTTTGAAAATTATATTTCCTTAAATTCTTTGTGAATTAATTGTTACTTTCTCGCCGACGCAATGTGCATTGCATTTAAGGAGCGATAGCTAGAGAACGATTTCCAGTCCTCAGCAAATAGTGAAACTAGTATTTAGATGACTTAAATTTTATATTTTAAATATTGCTAGCTTTAATTGACCTTACCTTAGCTAAAACGGCTTTAAAACGCTCAAAATAGGGGCCTTTGACCTAGTCTTAAGTAGTTTGACTTAGCCCTTGACCAACTTTGACCATTTGACCCTTAAATAAGCTTATAACTTAGCATAATAAAAAAAAAACAGCAGCAAAAATAGTGAGCAGTCTGGCCGAAACAAGAGAGAAAGAAAAAAAAATATTCAACCTTCCAAACGATCAATCTTCACGTGAGCTCGTGCGGGGTGGTTTCCGAGGCAACCAACGTTGTTTTCCTAGCGACTAGGAGTGCCTAAGGTGAGGGAAGCATGTTATTTGCGCATTTATACGTTGTATATGTTAACTTTGTCAATTTTTAGATTTATCCGTAAATCGTTATTTAAAACGATTTGATGCTTCTAGAATGTTCCTTGGCATTTGTAGAACATGTATTTATAGCTTTGTAACATTTTCTGCGGTTAAATGTTGTGATTACAATTTTAATTGTTAAATGAATAGTGTTTTATGAATAGTAAAACCTTGAAATGGTGAAGTTGCGCTGTTATGCTTTCTGTTGATGTAGAAATGTGCTAGGTACGCTAGAATGCTAAAATATGTGGTTTGTTTGGGTTGCGTAGTGGAAAAAACGAGATTTAAGCCTTTGGGAAAGTCGGGGTCGTTTAGGTTGGCTTTAGCATTTTCTCGTTTTGCATGTTGGCATTGCTTCGGGGAACCATGAAAGCACTTTTGGTACGATTATGGCGTTGGTTGGGTGTTCGGTTGTTATAGTTGTAGTTCAAACGAGAAAGGGGGAAATCGGGGCTTTGTGCGAGTTCTAGGGTAAAGTAAGGTGTCGGGGTCTTTAGACGTGCCTTATGGTGACCTAGGAGGGTTGGCGAAGTCGGTTTCCAGAACTCGTAGCTCGTTTGGAAATGGTAGCATTTTGATAGTTGGGGCCGATTTGTGTTTTTGTGTGTTTTCTTGTCTTTATGCTTATAGAATTACATGGAATACTTGTTTGAGTTGTTTTGGATTGAATTACTTATCAAATTGCTGCTATTGCGTGCGAGAGTAACCTACTTTGTTATTCTCTCACGTGTGGCTTTATCGCTTGTTTATCGCCTTGTATCGAGTCTTGCATTGCATAGTGTCTCGCGCGTGAGTGATGGGCCTCTCTGGGTAGCCTTGGGTTGCCAGTGTTGGTTGCTCTAGCTCCGCTGCTATTCCCTTTCTCGCTTGGGTTGCCTCCCAGGGAGATTTGGGTCGTAGGTTGATGGATACTTCCGGGGTTTTCCAAACTGGTATTATAAGGTGGTTTGGGCCGGCGCGTCGTCATCGAATTCGTGTTTGGAAGTTGCTCGTGAAAAGAGTATCGTATCCTTTAATTGAGTGTTTGCAGCTTTAAATACTTGCCTTGCTTTATTGTTGGCTTTGGATGTAACTTATATGGTTTGTATGTATTGCTTGGCTAATAGCATAGCATACTCCTTTCATCTCCGTCCTTGAGACCAATTGCCCTCGCTGTGCAATAGCTTTTGCTCATTCCTTTCTATACCATATTTTTTACAGGAGTAGTTGAAGCAGACCCTCTCGAGGTAATAGAGGAGGAGGAGCAGGTGGAGGTGTTTCCGTGATAGCACTTCTCTGCTTTGCTGGTGGTTGGTTACCAGTTTTTGTGCGAACCTTGCTTGTTATGTATATTGCGTGGAGGTCGCTTAATTTTGAGGCTTGTAGCCTTGTATGTATTTTCTATTTTGAGACCTTTAATGGTCTTATGTTGTAATGGGTTAAAGTTTGTAAAGCTGTAACTTACACTCTTGTGACTAGTGAAGAAATGCATGCTAATAGCTAATGGTTTATTGGCATAAGTACTTGTGTAGTACGCATATCATTTTTGGTTTGGAAAGTTGGTTAATAAGAAATGTATGTTTGGAAGAAAGTTGGCTTGTTTGATTACTATTATATGGCTTTCGCAAGTGTTATATTGATTTTAGGGTTTTCGGATCGTCCGCGGTACAGAGGAAACTCCGTCCGTGTGTCGGGTCCGGGCTTGGCATTTCGCGGGGTCGGGTCGGGGCGTGACAGAAACCCTCATCTTAGACACTCCTAGACGCTAGGACAACCTCGTAGGATGCTTCAAAAACCACCCCGTGCAAGCTCACGCGAAGAATCAAAGATTTGAAGCTGAAATGTTATTTTTTTCTTCCTTGCATTTTTCGGCCCTATGCATTCTGATTTTCAGCCTTCTTTTTTTTGTTTTGTGCTAATTTAAGCTATTACAAAGATGACACAAGGTCAAATGGTCAAAGCTTTGGTCAATGCTCACTTAAGTGTTAGAGATATGCCCTAATGCAGTATAGTTAGATGACCTATGTAGGGCATTTTGATGTAAATATATGTTTTATTAATGGCATTTTGAGTTGACATTCATATTCTCCGTCTTATATTGTATGAATGTGTCCTTATGTTTTTTCTTAGAAGAAATATATTCTAAAAGTTGTTTAGAATATCTTGGCGTATTTCTTTAATATGATTAGCATTAAAAGTTATTCATAGTCCTTAGATTATTCAACCAGGACTAGAATAATCAATTATGGACTATCATATGTAGTTACCTTTGATTAATATATGATATTAATGATAAAGGATGGCGAGCCTCGAGCCATAATAGTATGGGATGCGATTAACTTACATATGAATGATTATTAGTGGAATAGATCATTGAATGTGGCATGAGTAATAAACTACATGACTTTGGATTAATAGTTTTATTACTCGTTGCGATTGTGCAAGTAATCCTCTGACTTGAGAAATTACGGTTGTTTGATATATCGGGTTTAGATTTTAGCTTTAGGACAACGCTTGTCTTTGTTTATAAAGATGGGTTACGGCCTTTTTGCAGTTTACTCCTTCGGTATAGAGATTGACATGTAATTGTCAAGATAGGATCTGTTAACTTCCGATAGGAAGCGATGTCCTATGCGATCTAATGTCGGTAGTTGAATGAGGAAGTCCTTGGCCAAGGCGTTATGATGGAAATGAGTATTTCCATGAATTTCATCTATCATTCTACCGTTTAGATCTAAGCATAGAATCGAACCAATGGACTTAATCATATCATGGTCCTTATTCGATCGGGACATATTAACAAAAGGATCGAATTGTATGTTAATTTGTGACTGTAAATAGATTCACAAGAGATTGACTTCATTACCGTATATATTGTCTTGATATGTTACTAGACGTCACTCTAGAACGTGAGGGTATTCCGATAATGACGGGGACATTTTTTGGAATAGATTAAAAGGGTTTAATGGTCCTTCATCGCTATACAGTGGTGAATTTAGAGAGTCACACACGTTTGTGTCTCATGAATAGAGTTTCTATAATGAGCTTACAAAAGGTTTGGAAACGTTAAGGAGTTAACGTTGTTGTATTTGGTCATTAAGTTGTAATGGGCCAAAAATGTAATTATTGAAAGTATTGGGGCCAAAGTATAAATATGAAAAGTTAGTTTCCAATAAATTAATCTAATATAGATTAGGATTAATTTAATCATATATATATATATATATATATATAATTAACAAAAGATGATGACATCCAAAGGCCAAGATTTGATCTTGATTAGAATCTATGGCTAGGATTAATACTTGGCAAGTTAGTGGAAAAATACATATTTTTCCACTATAATTTTCAGCCCAATAAATGTATATATTAATAGTTACACAAGACACAAAGTTGCATAGGAGACATAAATGCATAGAAGGCTACAATTTCATGACACAAGGTTGTCTTGAAAGCTTGAATGCATGGAAGACTTCAAATGCACAAGACACAAGTATGCATAGATAACATATATGCATAGAAAGCAAGAATGAAAAATCAGAATTTTAACACAACAAAAAGAGCAAGAAAAATCAGATTTTAGGAAGTGAACACACAAGAGCAAAAATCTGAATTTTTTTCTCTCTCTTTTTCTCTCCATTTTCGTCCATTGCTTGGGCAGATTTTTCTCTTGCTTTCAACCCTTGTGTAAGCTCATATTTCCATCCAAATAGCTAGTACATACATTTGGTTTGTGGAGGAGAAGCTCTTGGATGCTTGTGTGGACAAACTAGTGCTTTTGCAAGGTGTGAAAGGCTTGTCATCATTCTTGTAGTGCTTCTTCATCTTCTTGGCTGAATCGTCAAGAGGTATACCTTGATAACTCTTGTTAATTCATATATATAGTTATATATGTAGTAGATTTGTTGATTACATGGACTAGACATAAGCTATTATGGTGAATACAAATGTTATGATGCTGAAAAATTTTTGAAATCCTGTTTTTGCTTTCACCTAGCTCATTATGTATGTTGTGATTCACCTATTGCAATGGTCCTTTCATTAAGTTGGTCAAATAAGCTTGTTTCATGCATTTTAAAGCTAAAACAACTAACATAAATCCAATTCTAGTTAAATACAACTTAAAACGCTAAAATTAAAACACTAAATACTATTTTTCACTATTTGCTGAGGACTAGAATTCATTTCCTAACTATCGCTCTCGAAATGCTATGCACTTTGCGACAATAAAAGAATAACAATTAAATCTCAAAGAATTTAAGAAATATAGCATTTTTGAAAAGCATGATAGTTCAAAATTTACTCCGGCTCCGAGCGTGTTTTCATTTAATTGAAATCCAAGCATTTAAGTGCAAGAAAATAAAACCGATTGACATAAATATGAAAATAAAGCCACAAATGAATGTTTAACTAAAAATAAACACATAATTCAATGCTAACATTTATGATAACACTTAATTAAATGCAATTAAATGTCCTTAAATGCATGCCGGTTTCGGGTTATCACATCCTTCCCCCCTTAAAACAATTGCGTCCTCGCAATTCTTCTTCCAATAGAACTCTGCATCCACTGAAATCCAACTCCGACTAATCTTCTTCGGCTGCTGAGTAAAATAGTGAATAAGGATGCTCGTAGGAGAACCCCAATAGAAATTCCAACCAAGAATGACGAGAAAATAACAACTAAAGACTGAAGCAAAGATACTCATGTAGTGCTTATTAATGTAAGTAGACCTAGCTGAAAATTCTGTAAAGGAATATGGAGAAGAATACCAAAGGCCAATCTCTAAATGAAATCCTCCAATCACTGAGTCCTTCCTGCATCATCTTAATAAAACCACAAGTATAGATTTTCCCCTGTGTGGAAAAGGCCGAAGAAGAAGCCCGAGTAGTACCGCCCAAAATTCCAAAATAATAAGGCCAAATAAAGGTTCTTGAGAATACCAAATAGATCCCCAAATAAAAATCTTACTAGACATGAATGCCATAATAGAATCCCAACTAAAAGTACTGAGAACATACTAATAAACAATCTGAAGCAGAGTCTAAACAAGAATCCCAAGTACTGCTCAGAAAGACTCCAGACAAGAAATCCAGTCAATCATATTACAGAGGTTTCAAGGAAGTCTTTCAAAATATATAGCTCAAGAAGCATCTGAATAGGGAATCCAAAATGTACGCCAACATATATATACTTATCAAAAGTCCATGAATGAACACCAAGCTGAATAACCAAGTAGATTCCCAAAATAATATTGCTACCGAATATTGGGTAAAATTCCAGAGGGAATGTCGTGCAGGTGCACCATATACTATTGAAGAATTCCAATCACGATTGCCGATAAAATATCAAGAAAGACTAGAGCAAAGATATTGCAGGCAATATTATGCAGCAAGTCCAATAAGAACTCCGATTGCCAAATCCACTGAGAAATGTCCACAGAGAATACCAAAATAATGCGCCTTATGCAAAACTGATCATCGTAAGTAAACTCAAATCAAAGTTTCCCCAGAAAAAAAAAAAGCAGAAAGAACACCAAAGGCCAATTAGAATCCCAATCAAGTCTTCCTCGGAATGCCAATATGGAAATACCCGACGAATGACCAACAAAGAAATATTAAGAAAATGCTCCAAAGAATAATCATGTAGAACTCCAAAGAAAGTCATTTATTTACTTAGCAAAGAAGATAACCTTAGAGGAATCCCAATAAACAACTCCAACAATAAATACCAACTCCCAAATAAAGGGCTAGTCAAATGCCATTCATTTCCTGCCAATCCATACACCTTGAAAAGCCAACTGTGAACCACTTTCTTCAGGGGAGAAAGAGGACTTACTTAGCATTTCCACGGGACATGTATGAATGCCAAGATATCATATTTATACACATGCCTTAAACTATTATGCAAGCAAGTTTGAAAAATAGTTTATTCATCAAAGTCACTCAATCACGACAATCAAGTCAAGCACAACATAATCAATTCAAATCACGGCATAACCAATTCAAGACATTCTAATACACACATTACAAGCAATACTCCAAGTAACTATCAATTCACGAGGTCGATTCGATTCACGAGGTCAATTCAATGCACAACTAGACACTTCACTTTACTTGAGAAACATTTAACACATAACACATAACTATATCACATAGGTGCATACATTCAAGTC
Organism: Ehretia macrophylla; assembly: GCA_037974665.1. NCBI lineage: Eukaryota > Viridiplantae > Streptophyta > Magnoliopsida > Boraginales > Ehretiaceae > Ehretia > Ehretia macrophylla. Next base: position 79,279,275 of record CM075770.1, on the reverse strand, counting down.
AAGACACACAATCTCACATACAAGCATACATACTTAACAAGCACACATTCAAGGGTCACTACCCACCAGACCGAGGACCTTGTCCCGGCTTATCAGCTAAACAAGCTCTGATACCACCTGTGACACCCATATCCCTCTCGAAACCGGAGGTTCTATCAATCAATCTAATCACAACCCAAATCCAAACCCGGACAAAATTTTTAGGGAAAACGGACAGAGTCTCCCCTGTTTCTAGGCAAAAAGCAAACCTGCGACAGCATATAAGTAGACCAATACCATGTCCAAACATTCAACCACCTCAAGGCCATCCAAGACTTGTTCTCAACAAGCAATCACAAGCAAATATACATTTCCAGTTTACAGACTAACTTACCTCTTCACATCTTTTACAAGTACATTCATGTTTGACAATTAAACCATACTACCTAATGCATAAGTTAGACTATCAAACCATTCTAACTCTTTTCCTTTGGACATTACAAACATGCCATGAAGTTAAACTATACTAACTATATACATAAACTAGCTTATCAAACCACTTCAATAATCTAGTAAAACTTAAATTACATTCCTTTTAACATTAAACACATGCATTACATGAAAATATACATCTTTGCATCTTTGACAACTCAAGCCACGTAGCACGCAAGACAACTCTTCAAGCATGATATTTCACGTAACCACGAACTTTCTAGCTAACAAGGCATTTCCTGAAATGTGGTGGTGAGGAGTGAGTATACACAACACGTATACTCAATGAGGGCGAGACAGATATCGAGGTGAAGAAAAAGAAGATCGTGCAATGCAAATAGGTACAGTTATGCAATACAATCAATAAAAAGGCATTCAATATAAACAACAATACAATAAACAATTAAAGAAAGTATTAACACAACCAATCAAAGCTATACCACACTTTGAAGGCTTTGGTTCACTCGAGCGAGTAATGTACCGATCACGATTCCGATGACTTTAACGATGACGCGCTGGTTAACCTACCTTATAACTTCCATTTAGAGTACTCCGGACATACTCTGTCAATTCTACGACCCAAACTCCCTGGGTGGCGACCCAAGCGAGAAAGGGATTAGGACACGGAGCTAGAGCAACCAACACTGGCAACCCGAGGCTACCTAGAGAGGCCCATCACTCACGCACCTGACACTATGCAATGCAATACAAGATACAAGTAATAAACGAGATAACAAGCATTTAAAATCAATAAAGTAACAAGAATAACACTAACAAGCATTATCAACAATTGATATACAATTCAATCATAACCAACTTTAACAAGCATAACAAGCAATATTAAGCAATCTATAGGCATTATGCTATGAAAGCACATAGAATCACAAAATGACCTCAACTTGTAAAACGCTACTACTTTCAAACGAGCCACGAGTTTTGGAAACCGACTTCACTAATCCTCCTAGGTCACTATAAGGCACGTCTAACGACCCCGAAACCCTACATAACCGTAGAATTCACGCAAAGCCCCGATTTCCCCCTTTGCTCGTTTGAACTACAACTACCACAACCGATTATCCAACCAATGTCACAACTGCACCAAAAGTGCTTCCATTACGTACCTCGACAATGCCTTCATGCAAATTGAGAAAATTCCAAACTCGACCGAAACAACCCCAATTTTCACTAATGCATTTTTCTCATTTTTTCCATTACGCAACCTAAACAAACCATGCATTTAGGCATTCAAGCATACGTAGCACCTTTTTACATCAACAGAAAGCATAACAGCGCAACTTTATCGAAACGAGGTTTTACTATTCATAGTTTACTATTCAACTAACAATTTAAATTACAATCTCATGATTTAACCGCAGGAAATGTTACAAAGCTATAAATACATGTTCCACAATTGCTAGGGAACATTCTTTAAGCCTCAAAATGATTAAAATAACAATATACGGATAAAACCCAAAAATCAAAGTTAATACACAAAATATTCAAATGCGCAAATAACGATGAAACCCTTACCTTAGGCACTCCTAGACGCTAGGAAAACCTCGTAGGATGCCTCGGAAACCACCCCGTGCAAGCTCACGCGAAGAATCGAAGATTTGAAGTTGAAATGTTATTTTTTTCTTCCTTGCATTTTTCGGCCCTATGCATTCTGATTTTCAGCTTTCTTTTTTTTTGTTTTGTGCTAATTTAAGCTATTATAAAAATGACACAAGGTCAAATGGTCAAAGCTTTGGTCAATGCTCACTTAAGTTGGTCAAATAAGCTTGTTTCATGCATTTTAAAGCTAAAACAACTAACATAAATCCAATTCTAGTTAAATACAACTTAAAACACTAAAATTAAAACACTAAATACTAGTTTTCAATATTTGCTGAGGACTAGAATTCATTTCCTAACTATCGCTCTCGAAATGCTATGCACTTTGTGATAATAAAAGAATAACAATTAAATCTCAAAGAATTTAAGAAATATATCATTTTTGAAAAGCATCATTGTTTAAAATTTACTCCGGCTCGGAGCTACTTTTCATTTAATTGAAATCCAAGCATTTAAGCGCAAGAAAATAAAACCGATTGACATAAATATGAAAATAAAGCCACAAATGAATGTTTAACTAAAAATAAACACATAATTCAATGCTAACATTTATGATAACACTTAATTAAATGCAATTAAATGTCCTTAAATGCATGCCGGGTTCGGGTTATCACATCTTTCCTAGTAGTAGTAGCACTAGGCTGTCTTATCTTTGTAGTTAGGAGAGTTGGATGGTGCAAGGGGTCTTTCTTAAGGAATTCATAAACCGTGGGCTCCATCTCCATAAGTTTTTGCCAAGGACTCGTCAGAACAACCCTTCCCTTCCTTCGTTTCACCAAGGGAGCCCTTTTTCACTTACGCACCTCTATAAGAGCCTTTATTTCATCTAGGCCGATTTCACTTGGGCTTCGGATCCCTTTATAAAAGGATTCTACAAAGAGTCGCCTTAGGAGAGGACTTCCGATAGCTCTTCTAGGCGAGAAAAAAAAGCAAATCAATGATAAAAAGTAGAATAATAAAGTCTACTTCGCACCTTCGTGCTCAACATGTTCTGATCCCGCTCCATCAATAGGCCGACCAAAGAAAGCGACTGGTAGGGAAAAAGATTGGATATAGAGTGGAAGGCAGAACGAATCCAAAGGCTAATCTGACACTCTGATAATCCCAGGAGAGGGACGAAGTAGTTCTAGCCTGAGTCTCAAACTCTGGTATATAAGGGGGAAGTGCAACTCCTCCTGAAACTGTATTAATGGTAGAAGAAACTGCAACTTCCATTGCAAATTCAGGGGATTAGAAAAGCAAAAGCCCAGACCTATAAAAGACATAGTCTATATATACGACTTCTTCAAGCCCTAGCCCTACTGGAGGAACTACAACTCGTGATACAATGCCACTAGTAATAGACTTAGACTGTGACTCATACAATGGGTCTTGGAGGACAAAGACTTCTACAGGCTTTCTTTTGCCCTTCTTTACCTATATGCATGGCTTGGAACTAGATGTAATCGAACTTACAATTGATGAAGGCAACCCCTAAAGAATAGACTGGATGGACCCTATTCGCATACCTATGGACCGATGTAACCCAACCAGTAACTAGTGCCCCCAATGGACCTCACCTATGTAACTCCAACTGAAAAAGGAGACAAAATGGAAATAGAATATTATGGGCTTGCTTGCTCACTTGCTGACTTATTTCTTTTCCCAAAGAAAGAGAAAGCCTACTCCGAATGGAGAAAAGCGTATTCTAGTATTTTCCCATAAGAAAATTCAAAAGAGGAGTGCTACATAAGCATATGCTAAAGGGAAATCAATTTCTTATTTCTTTCTTCTAGTGTTCCTTCTAAGCTTAGTAGTTAGAGGAAAATTTTGCAATCATAAATAACCTCTACAAATTCGTCAAGCGGGTTTTACCTGTGGGTTTATAACGCGGGGAAAAGACTGACATCGTTCATCCCCAATACAAAATCCATTGGGCAACCCCAATTGTTGCACAACGTAATTAAAAATAGCAAAAAATGCCAGCCCTGATATAACAGGAAAGCACCAAAGAATATATTAGCCAGTATTAATAATATTTCTGATAGTGTATTATTTTTATTATGGTTCTCTCTTGAAAGATCTCACCACCAAGCGGATAGGACATATTGCCATAAGAGAAGATGAAACAAAATGAAAAGAATTGCCACAATAAAAATAGGATTGGGTTTCGGGAGGTTGACTAAGATAGGAGTTAAACTGACCCCTCCCCAACCTACAACAAGTTTATAGGGGATTCCCCAATCCATTTATAACTTAAGGCTCATAATGAGGCTATATCCCTCCACATAAAAAAAAAAAGACAGCCAAAGGCGCCATTGATTACAAATCCTACACAACATAAAAACTACGTATCGGATAGAATTGTCTGAAAGAAAGTAAGATATTGGGACATTTTCTCATTATAGAAAACCTCATGGTTTACTTACATTTTCTTTTTTTTAAATGCAGTCCTTCTGTGTATAGAACATTGGCTCCAGTGTCTAATGGGTGCACCTTACTGTTCCCAGTTCAGTTGGAACAAAAGTCACTAGCTTTCATTGGTGGGCAGCTGACTAAAGTCTTCCTAGTTGACGACAATAGTAAACCTGTCACGACTGTAGTTAGTCAAATAGAAATAGAATGAATCTCCTAAATGTTCTATTTGTTTCTTTTCTCTTTAGTTTATGGAAAAGATACCTGTATTGTGGTATCAGTCGTACCTACCTAGTTGAACTTGCCCAGTCCATGGATATGAAATAGGAAAAGTGTAGTTCATTGGGAGACTAAGAAACGACTTATTATACTTATACTATAGGAGGTTGTCTCGCTATCATAGAAAGATGGTTACTACATTGATAGAGGCATACAAGTATTCAATTATCCCAATAGTAACAACCCACAGAATGATAATTCAGTGATCTTTAACAAATTGTGATTCCGCGCATCTGATCTTTCCTGGTATTCAAATGGTTTATTGATGGGCTGAGACTACATAGGGGTAAAGGCCCATTCCAGTAGCACCAGTGCTTGCTTGCTATAAGGTAACTCACCCCCTCCTTTTCTTATTAGTTGCAAGCTTCTATCCTTGTTGGGGAATATCACACCGAGATTCAATCCTGCTTTTGTTGGTTATCTACGACTGATGTGTGTGGTTCATTCTCACGAGAGTAGCCCATGTCCAATGACTCTTTGAAAGTGCTACGCCCCTGTACAAAAAAAGAAAGAAAGGATGCATGTACAATTTATACTTCCTTTCACTCTGAAAGAACTTTACTAATCCTTCTTAGCCAACTATTAGTGAAATCAAAAATCGATCTTAAACATAGTCATATCTTCATTATCCCATTAGTAAATCTTTTGACTTCACGTCTTTCTGGCTACTATCTTCCTAAATAGGAGGAGGAAGGGGAAGGGTTTTATGAACGTTACAGAATGAATGGTCAATGATAAATCACCTAGACTTCCATTTAGAGGAGGCAAAATAGCAAATTAAATAAGGTAGAGCTCCGTACTAATTATATTATTTCGCTACCAAAGATTCGGAGTTCTATTCCTTCTTGCGTCCAATTTCAAGGATAAATTCAACCTAATTCGTACTGCATGAAATGACATGGATTAATAGGTCACTTAGTTCCTTGCCTTAGGGCATGATGTCACTTCATTTCCTTCCCTTTCTTGTATTTTGGAGGGCTTTCTTTTGCTGCCTAGTGGGTATCTTCCCTATTGAGTAAGGTGTGAAAACCTCGCAAACAGTCTTTCTTTGTCCAATTCTTCGTGCGCTTTGTCCCTTCCTCCAACATAATTTGATGCCATCCTCATCTACTTGATTTATTCACTGGATTTATTCACTGGCCCACCATTCACTTTCCTTGAAGTTAACGGGAGTTAAGAAGAAAGAAGATCTTTTATATCAGCTTCGCCTAGTAGCACGATGCTTGGATTGCTCTCCTACAACCCCGTTTTCACAGTTTAGGTTGCTCCCATTTCACTCGCCGCTACTAGGGGAATCACTTTTGCTTTCTTTTCCTCTGGCTACTAAGATGTTTCAGTTCGCCAGGTTGTCTCTTGCCTGCCATGGATTCAGTAGCAATTCGAAACGTTGCCCTATTCAGGAATCTCTGGATCTATGGTTATTTTCAACTCCCTGAAGTATTTCGTCGATTACTACGCCATTCCTCCTCTTTGGGTGCCTAGGTATCCATTGTAAGCCTTTCCACTCTTCGTCTTTTCCAACTCTATTCCCGATGCCTATATCCATCATTCTGACACAATGAATGTCCTTATATTATGATAATAATCAGTATTTGTTAGTCCTAAAACTGTAGGGGAGTGAGCTATGAGTCCGTTCCCTCACTCCAACTAGAATCGAGACTTTAATGTCTTACCATTCGGGACCCATGCCATTGGGTCCCTTCACTCTTAGATTCAATGATAGAAATGGTACTCTCAATTGCCGAGGGTGCAAGAAGAAAGAAGTTAGGAAGTCAATTCAAACCTCTCCCTATCGGTCGAGCATCTTGGCTAACCCTTTCTTACCGAAACTGATATCCCTAGTCTAAGGATAAGGATCTAAGGAAGATGGATAAAATCAGTTTTTTTGATAGAGGGAGACCTACAAAATGACACATTGACTTAAACTCTTCTAGCCCAGAACTCCTAACTAACACTTAGGCGAGCGACGAGACTTCTCGTACGGGACCGGGGAGGCACAAGCGGGAGTAAGAAGAATCAGTTGCACATTTCTCTTCCTCTAGAAATGTCAATTTCTTTTTCATTGACATCTAGGATGAGAAGGAATTAGCACATTCAACTTCCTTAATAGTAGCTTCTACCACTGTCACTCACTTCTCTTTTTAGCTTAAAGAGATAGGGCTTTCAAGATTTTAAGAGAAGGAGGACATGCTCCATAGTAGAATCAGGAAGGGAAGGAACTGATTGATTGACGACAAGGCACTGATTGTACTAGTATCATAGTCACGTATGTATTATGAGATTAGATCGATCGCATAATGCCGAGTTTTTTCACTATGGCTTTCTTCATCTTTTCTACTGGCTCATGGGAAGTTTCTTACTAGTGAACCCTCAAGAACTATCTAAGGTCTATTCTTTAGCCTTAGTAGTGTACGGGCAGTCAAAAGGAATGCCTCTTTCCCTTTAGCATGGATAATCTAGCCAATTATCTTATTCTTATATATAGGCAATCTTGGCCTCTACTTGAAGGTTAGCCCCCTTTGTTAGCCTTGAGGAATGAGAGTTTTTCACAACTTGTGATCCCCCATTGAGAAGAAAGGTCGAACCCTTGTTGGAAGGGTCAGGGATAGAAAGAAGAGTGCGATGATAGTTTCAGTTTGGGTCTAGACTAAGAGCTGGACGAGCGGCTTGGCTTCCTCCTTGTGGAAAGCGGGGGAGGGTTTTTTCCATTTCTAGGGGTTGGTACCTCACCTCGGACATCTTGAGACTAAGGTCTCTCACTCTTCCAACTATGCCCAATACGTCCTCAGTTTTTTTGTGAAAGGGCCGTGTTATAGCCGTATGGGCTAGAGGTCGATTAATAGTTCTTACTTTGTGGGGTTCCTACTTCTACTCTTCCATTCTATCTACTCTTATGATGGCAGGACTAAGAATCAGTTTATGGGTTCTTCTTTAGTCTTGACTGCTGGTTCTGAACAGAATGGACTCTTTTTTATGTCTCGAAAGAAATGGGGCTTTTATCACTACTTTTGCTAGTCAAGAGGTTTCCATCTTAGTCTTCCCCATTCTCCTTCCACCTGACTCTAATTTGTTTGGTCTCAAGTGCATTGGAAAGTCACCTTTCGTGATCTTGGAGTTCATCTCTGGAAAAACCCAATCCATAGGGGTTCTTCTATGCTCACTACTACTACCCTCTTAGTATTCATCGAATCTCCTCTCTCCCAACTGCCCTGGGAGAAAAGTTTCATTGCTCGTCTTCTTCCCATAAATGCCTGTTAGTGCCTTCTTTCTCACTACTTAACTTTTAGTGGATTTAGTATGCAATTAAATAAACTATAGAAACCTTCAATACCTTGATCTATCCTGCCTTGTGAGACTTCTTTTATTCGGTGAATTGTAGGCTACAACTAGTGGGTTCCCTTCAAAGTATTAAAGGTCCACTCATTAGCCTTACCAGTTGACGAGTAGTACAAGACTCTTTTATAGAGAGAACCTAGCCAATTATCTTATAGAAGGTGTTTTCTTACCTCTACTCGACCGGAGGCAGCCTCTGCTGCCGTTATAATAGGAATGCATCCGCCCTTGCCCTAATGGAAATTAGAGGCCGATCGATGGAAACTTGTAGTAAGTCTTCTACGAAGCTGTAGCTAGTAAGGATAAAGTAGCTTTTAATGAGGAATGAGAAGAGGCTAGTTCGTGGCTGGGTCTTTACTGACACACTATGAGACCTTTCAGATTAAGTTAGTGTTCAATGAGCCAATACCCACTAAGAAAGTTCCATACAACGAGGCTTCTAGAAAGCAATTTAAGGAGAGCGCTTTACATTACATTAGTCTTGCCCTTGGGCTAAGGTGGTTACCTGAATGGTTGTTGATCACCCGTTAGGGATTCCTCAAGACAGGTGCCACATTCATGGATGACGAAACATTAGGGGGGGATAAGCATGGAGGTATCTAGAAAATGGAGTATTTTAGTTGGAGCTCCTAACAACCGTGCAATAAAAATATTGGCACTCCAATGTATAAATAGCTATGAGCTGCCATAAGCACTGTTGCATGAGTATCACAAGTACACTAACGAGAGAAGAACTACGAGCATAAATTAGTAGTCAGTGTTTGACTTAAATAAAGATATGTATATAGAGAGAAAGATAGTTAGTCTCTTGAGCGACCGAAAAAAGGACCAAGGACGATGAAGGAGGAGAAGGAGTAGGAGTATGAGCTAATTCGGACGGAATCGAATGATTACAAGATAGACAATGAGAAAAAGCCAAAAGGGGAGAGCACTTAGACAATTTACTTTGAGTAGAGGAAAGTCTGCTAGTGGGAGTTCCTCAGGGCATATGTTTTTCACCGAGGGGGTGGATCGAAGCGATTGCAGCGAACAATTGATCTGAAACAAAGCACTTCGTCTATGGGCATTGTAGAAAGGATATAATATAAGCCTAATCATTCTTCTTGAATCGCTCTAGTACAATGGATCGAAGGGGTTCGGCAGAGGAAATGCAACACGACAGAAGAGTTTGTTCTGCCACCTAAGATCCTCGAATCTACCAAGACCACCACTCGCAGTCCATTTTCATTCTCTTCCCTGGCCGGGAAGGTGGATCAAAGAAAGGTAGTTTGTTTCTCTCCTGGACTGATGGCGGCTTATGAAGTGGTCGACCTTCCTACCAGAATATCTTCTTGGTCGAAGAGCCCCTTTACTAGTAAGGGCGCAGAAAGCAAAAAAACTTGCTCGAATGACATTTTCTTCTCTGCCTTCTCCTCTCCAAAGGCCAAGGCAGAGACTATATCCCTTTCTTTCGGTAGCTCTTTTGGTTTCCCAAGGATAGCAGTAGCTGGGGCAAAGCCCGCTTTCTTCGCTCTGCTAATGAAATAGAAAGTCATAGGAAAAAACATGTTCTCTCTTTGCGAGATCCAAAAGTGGAGAACACATAGCATTCTCTGGGCACATAGGATCAAACGTAAATCAGCGGTCTCTTGGTAGAGTTTTAGGCGGCAAGAAACTTTACGGCTTGTTGGAACTTCTGAGCATAACAAATCAAAGCTGAAGATGGATCAAGGTAGCTTGCCTGCCAAGCCGATAGGCGAAGGGCCGAAGGACAGAACATTCAAAGTCAATCGTGCACCTGTCATGTGACCCGTTGGTCTTAAACAAAGTCTTGCGCGAAGTGACCTACCTAGAAAGAGCTCTTCTTTATTTTATGTTAAGCTAGGGGCCACTAAAATGGAACTTCGATAAGATGCATGTATCAAATCCCGCTACTGAGATGTCCAGCGGATTCCTGGGCCTTGACAAATGACCGACCACCTTTTACGTTAGAAGAGCAAAAGGCCAGGGCATAGTATGATGAACCAATGTAAATGAGTGTAAGCTTCGTTGCCCGAACACGATTGGTGCTGACCACACTAGGTGCTACCGTGGTAGCAAGAGAGGCCACGCGGTGACAATTGAGAGCTTGTCACTGAGCATTCCTAATCACATGGGAAGAGAGGTCAAATGGCAAGGCAAGGCCATACACCTGTTTGGCTCCTTGCGGAGGATAGCTCACATCCAAACATCTAATTGGCGAACAGGGCAACGTCCATGAAGCTCCGACATAAAGGGGAAGCATGCCAGGCCATATGCCCATAGGTGCAGGATTCTTTGAAAAAGTGCGGGTTGACTCAGAGACTTGGGACCTTGGCTTAGCAATGAATGAAGGGAATCTCGAAGTGCTTTCTCTACCAGGAGCTTATGTAGTGGTTGGCCTTCTAGAAGCTTGCTACACAAAGCTTCCTTCCCCCTTCCCTTATTTTTTGAAATGAAGTGGAAAATAGTAGTCGACATTCTATAAGCGACTTGCCGAGTCTACAAAGCTTTGCTTCTTGTAGTCTGCTCGTAATGCCTCCTTTCTTTTGTTTGCCTCCTTCCAGCTCAGAATGTGTAATACCCGAGCCCGGAATGTGGAATTTTCTTGTTTATTATTCTGAAAATTATATTTTCTTAAGTTCTTTGAAATCTAATTGTTACTTCTTTACTGTCGCAAAGTGCATTGCATTTCGAGAGCGATAGTTAGAGGGTGACTTCTAGTCCTCAGCAAATAGTGAAAACTAGTGTTTAGTGTTTTAATTTTAGTGTTTTAATTGTTGTTAGCTAGAATTAATATTTCATTAGTTATTATAGCTTTAAAATGCATGAAAATAAGTTAAATTGACCAAATTAAGTTAGCTTTGACCAATCTTTGACTAGTTGACCAAGCTTGTCACCTTATAAGCTTATAACGTAACAAAATAAAAAAAACAAGCTAAAAACTAAAAAGAGTGCAGGCCGAAACCAAGAGGGAAAATAAAAAAAAATTCAACCTTCAAAACTTCAAATCTTCGCGTGAGCTCGTGCGGGGTTGTTACCGAGGCATCCAGCATAGTTTTTCTAGCGACTAGGAGTGCCTAAGGTGAGGGAAGCACGTTATTTGCGCATTTGAATAACATGTATATCAACTTTGTGATTTTTGGATTTTATCCGTAGTTTGTTGTTTTAATCGTTTTAACGCTTAAAGAATGTTCCTTGCCAATTGTAGAACATGTATTTATAGCTTTTTAACATTTTCTGCGGTTGAATGTTGAGATTGTAATTTAGAATGTCAACAAAATAGTAAAACATGAATAGTAAGCCCTCGAAACGTAGAAGTTGCGTTGTTATACTTTCTGTTGATGTGAAAAGATGCTAGATATGCTAGAATGCCTAAATGCATGATTTTTTTGGGTTGAATAGTGGAAAAATACGGAGAAATGCCTTGGTGAAAGTTGGGGACGTTTAGGTCGAGTATAGTGTTTCCTCGTTTTGCGTGATGGCATTATTTTGGGAGGCCATGGAAGCACTTTTGGTGTGGTTATGGCGTTGGTTGGGTGTTTGGTTAGAGTAGCGGTAGTTCAAATGAGTAAAGGGAGAAATCGGGGCTTTGCGTGAATTCTAGGGTAAAGTAGGGTTTCAGGGTCTTTAGACGTGCCTTATGGTGACCTAGGAGGATTGGTGAAGTCGGTTTCCAGAACTCATGGCTCGTTTGGAAGTAGTAGCGTTTTGATAGTTGGGGTCAATTTGTGATTTTGCTTGTTTTCTTGATATTATGCCTATAGAATGTTTAAAATAGCTTGATATGCTTGTTAGAGTTGATTTTGATTGGAATGGTTATCAATTGTTGCTATTGCGTGCGACAGTAACCTACTTTGTTATTCTCCCACGTGTGGCTTTATTGCTCGATTGTTGCATTGTATATTGTATTGCATTCATAGAGTCAGGGCGGTATGATGGACCTTTCTGGGTCGCCTCGGGTTGCCAGTGTTGGTTGCCCTAGCTCTGTGTCCTATTCCCTTTCTCGCTTGGGTTGCCTCTTAGGGAGATTTGGGTCGTAGAATTGATGGATACTTATGGGGTATTCCAAATTGAAGTTATAAGGTGGTTTGGGCCGGCGCGTCGTCATCGAATTCGTGATTGAAAGTTGCTCATGGAAAGTGAATCGTATCCTTTGAATGAGTGTTTATAGTTTTAATGCTTGTCTTGTTTTATTGTTGGCTTTGTTTGTATCTTTATATGATAATTGAATGAATTGCTTGGCTATTTGCATTGCATTCTCCTCTCATCTCCGTCATTGAGACCATTTGCCCTCGCTGAGCAATAGTTTTTGCTCATTCCTTTCTATACCATGTTTTACAGGAGTAGTTGAAGCTGATCCTCTTGAGGTAATTGAGGAGGAGGAACAAGTGGAGGTGTTTCCTTGATAGCACTTCTTTGCTTAGCTGGTGGTTGGTTGCCAGACTTTTGTGCGAGCCATGCTTGATGTGTTTAATGCTTGGTCGTCGCTTTATTTTGTGGCTTGTAGCCTTGTATGTAGTTCTATTTTGAGGCTTTTATGGTCTTTTGTTGTAAAGGTTTAAAGATTGTAAACTTGTAAAGTTTTACTCTTATGACTAGTTAAGAATTGCATACTAATGGTTTAACTGTTTAGTGGCATGAATACTTGTGTAGTATGCATGACATTTTTGGTTTGCAAAGTTGTTAATGAGAAGATGTATATTTTCTAAAAGAGAGTTGTCTTGATTCAAATGTTATTATGGCTTTCGCGAGTATTATGTTGATTGTAGGGGTTCGGATCGTCGACGGTATAGAGGAGACTCCATCCGTGTGTTAGGTCCAGGCTTGGCTTTTTATGGGGTCGGGTCGGGGCGTGACATCTTTAGGTGGTATTAGAGCATGATAGTCTTGCGTGAGCCGGGATATGTTTCTCGGTCTGTGGGGTAAAGGTCTAAAATGCTAAAGTGTTATTGTATGATTGTTAAGTGAAAAGTGTTATAGTATGACTATGTGAACTTGAGTGCTTATGTGTTCAAGTGAAATGGTTGGCATGTCAATCTTGTGTTATGTGAATTGTGTAATAGGATATTTGATTGTTATTGACTTGAGTGTTATCTAATCTTATGTGCTATATTTCTGTCTATAAACTGCTTTTATATGCTGCCAGCTATTGTGAGTTGTTACTATGCCGCCACGTCGTGGTACTCAAGGTCAAGGGGCAGATGAAGAGGCAGCAGAACAGGGTCTGTGACGCCCGAGATTTAGCCATGCATTTAATTACCGTTGCATCCTTTGTTTGCGTATTTACTTCTGTGCTTTACTAACTGACTGTTGTGACTACTATTCACTTCATTTTTTAAACTGCCTTCTATTAGTTAATTAGTATTTTTATTAAATCCTATTAATTATTAAAGTAATGAGAAAAATGTGCATTTGAGCTAAAGGTGTTAGGAGAGCTCGTTTAGAAAATGATTTTTGTAGTTGAATGAATAGTGTTACGTAACTAACTTAGAGATTTAATTATCTAGCACACATTATCATCTTAGGCTCGTTTTAAGCTTACTACGCGCATTTTAAAAGCCACCTTAAGCACCCAAACTTGATCCCACCTCAAGACTTACCTATTAAAACATAACATAAGCACATTTGAGCACAAAAACAAAACAATTTCAGCTGTGAACAGTGCCCCAAACGCGACAGCCCCTCCCTGGAGCATTTGGAGATTTTGCTTCATCAAATCATCAATTCAAGCCAAGCCAAGCCTTGAGCAACTAGTGTAGGGTGTTTGCAAGGTTCCTAGGTGCTCTTACGCGTATTGGTGAGGGATTTCACGGCTTGTTTTTGTATTTTTAAATAGTTGCTCATTTCTTGATTTGTTGAAAATATGATCAAATGCCATTTTATTAGCTATCTATGCTATTATACCATGTATATGAATGCTAGAGAACATATTTGAGCCATCGTTTCGCAATTTAAACGGTTAGAATCGTTAGTTTGATTTATAGGGTGAATAGTGACGTTTTTTCTAGGGTTTTGCATAATTGCTCGAATTAGCTTGATTCAATGCTTCTAATAGATGCCTTAGGTGCTAGTGAAGGTAACCTAATAGCCCCGTGCACTTGCATTGTCCTTAAATCGCTTAAAATGGAAGATAGCCGACTTTAATTTAGGGCTTTTGGGGTTAATGCGAATCCGGGTGGATTCGGGCTTCAATTCTAGTATCCTTAAGTTACCTAGGTGCTATAGAAGCCTTGATATCTCTTGGTTGAAGCCCGGACATTGTATGTGTAGTTTAAAGCCATAAGAGGGAATTTGGGGCTTTCGGGGTAATCGCAGCAATTTGAATGAGTTAGAGGGTTGAGAGGGTACCTTGAGAGTTAGTTAGAAGGTTGGGAGAGTTTCCTTTGAAAATGGAATCATTAACCTTGGTTTGGAAGAGAAATAGTTTGAAAAACAAAGGGGTTTATGTACTATTTCGGTTGTCTCACACTTCTAAACTCATGGCATGACTCCTTAAGTGTTTATATGTGGTTTCAAGTTGATTTGGAGCTTTTGGTATAATTCTATGCTTAGCTTGTATATGTTCCTTTGTAAACTGCTTATTAGCCTCTATAATTTCTTATATTCTAATTGCATCGAGGTCAACCTACTTTGTTGATCCTCCAATGTGTTAATGCCCATATTATTGCTATTAACTTGTCATTGTTAAGTGCATTGCATAGTGGTTGCGCAACCATAGTGTCAGGGGCGGATGAGTTGAATATTGGCTGGGCGGCAGAGGGCTTGCCGGTGGATATTCAAACTCCGTGCCCTAGTCCCTCATTCGCCTGGTCCGGAGATTGCCAGGGAATGTTGGGTCGTAGGATTATGGGGGTACATCCGGAGTACACCCACTGGAGTGTTTGGGGTTATGCCGGCTTATCGTGATCGTGCTCGTGGTTCGTGGATCGTGATTGAAGACCTGTGAAGATTGGTGTATAGGGGATTGTGTGAAATGTATCCTTTTAAATGTGTGGTTACTTAAGTTATCATTGTTTCTTTAATTGTCTAAGTGTTATTGTTGTGTAATTGTATTATCTATTGCATTGCACGCCCCGGGACTATATCCCACACTGGGCAACAGTGGTTGCTCATACCTCGATATATGTTTCAGGCGACGCTGAGGGTGATCCCCAGCTTGTTGAGTTAGTTGAGGAGGAGGAAGTTCAGAATGATCTTTTACCTTAGTTGTTGTGCCTGATAGCTTGAGGTGGTTTAAATTCTTGCTGCTTTGTGGAAGGCTCAACTAATTGTCTTATGTCCTATTTTGTGGCCTAAGGGCTATGTATATGCCTGTTGTATAAATTTGAAGACTAGTTGGTTGTGGTGTAGCATTGAAAACCTATGTACTGTAATAACTTATGATCTACTTCTATTCGCTTTGCTTGCTTGGGAGTGAATGGCTTAAAGTAGAAATGTTTGATCTTTCAATTATGTTTAATTGATTTCCTAGAATGTCATGATTATAAAACTATGTTGATAACAAGTTCTCGCATGCTTGTGTGTTTTGGAACTATTGTGTACCATAAGGCTCGGATGGCCTTAGAACTTTGTTGTTTAATTAAGAAAAGCTTGTATTGTATTGTTGGGACTTTGTTTGAGTAATTACAAGTTTTTAGAATGTCCACGGTACAGGGGAGACTCTGTCCGTGTGTCGGGTCCGGACTTAACCTTTAGCTCGGGGGTTGGGTCAGGGCGTGACATTTAAGTGGTATCAGAGCTATAGATTGCATGAAGCCGGGTTAAATTTCTCGGTCTATGGGTAGAGATTTGTTATGTGACTTTGTGAATACATGAGTCTTTGATTTTGATTTGCCTAAGTGAAATTTGAATAAGGAATGAACATGCTAGCATGGAAATAGAATATCAAGAGACTAGAATGTCAAGTATGATCTAATGATCTACGTGTACTTCAAGAATGTGGAATATTTATTTGAACTTCTATGTACTTGACTTTATGTGAATCTAATTGGACTTTTCTTTATGTGTTTATTTATAAATTGCATATATACATATATATACCTGTCATAATACTTTGCATTCTAGCTATTCGAGATGGGGCCTCGCCGTCGTGCTGATAATCCGAATGTTGGTGGAGAACCCGAAAGGGTTCATGGGGAAGAAGCTGAGGTGGCCGAAAATGCACCGCAGGTTCAAGAACCGAGCACTGCACAGATCTTGGCCACGATGGCCACTGCTATGAACACTATCGCCCAGTTTGTTACACAACAGGGTCAGCCAGGGGTCGTTGGAGGTAATCAGGCTACGAGAGCCAGAGGTAGTGGTCCTACCGGAGGGAATCTGTATGATCGGTTTATACATCATGGGGCCTATACTTTCTTTGGGGAGTCGGACGATATGAAGGCTGATATGTGGCTAAGGAAGTTTGAGAGAGTGGCAGCAATACTGGAGTGCCATGATGACAGGAAGATTACTTATGCCACTTTTCTTCTCGAGGGTGATGCTGAAGATTGGTGGCATACCATCAGTGAGAAATGGGAAGCCGAGGGCGTTCATCATTCATGGGCTGACTTTGTCCGAGAATTTCGAGACAAGTATATATCGGTAGTTGCCCGCGAGAGGCGACAAACGGAGTTCATAAACTTGAAGCAGGGAAGTATGACGGTAGATCAATACGAGGCTACTTTTACCCGGCTTTCCCGTTATACACCAGCTTTAATTCAGCCGGAGGACATGAAGATCCAGAGGTTCATCCTGGGTTTGAGGAGGGATATTATGCTGAACTTGTCTTCAAATGATTTTCCCAACTATGCTGCAGTGGTCCGAGCCGCCTCGAGATATGAGAAACGGAAGGCCGATGTGTTAGCCGAGACCAGTCAATCGAGTAAACGGTTTCAGTCTCAGAGTCAAGGGTACCAGGGGCAGGCTGTATCAGTTGGGCAGAGTTCACAGCCGAGGCAGACTTAGAGTTACACCGGGCCTACTCAGACTCAGGCACGACCAGTCCAGAGTCAGACTCAGAGTCAGTTCCGTCCAGCAGTTCCCCGTTCGCAGTAGGGTAGTTCAGCTACCTCTACTTACAGAGCTCCTTCGGGAGGCACTGTTGCAAGACATCACCAGCAGTGCAGCTTCTGTCAGCGCCAGGGCCACACTGAGGATGTTTGTTGGAAGAAACATAACAAGTGTACAGGTTGCGGCAGTGATCAGCACAGGGTTAAAGACTGTCAGAAATTTAAGAACCCTAGGGGTTAGACATCAGCTCAGAACTCTCAGACCAGGGCACCAGCTGCAGCACCACCACAACGAGGTCAGGCCCGTGTATTTGCTTTGGATGCTGAGGAGCTTCCGGATACAACCGCTGTGGTATAAGGTATTTTTCTTCTTAATGATCAATCAGTTAAGGTTTTAATTGATTCCAGGGCTTCGCATTCTTTTATTACTCCTACTTGTGCACAAAATGCTAAATTGAAACATGATAAACTGTTGCATGAGATTGTGGTTTATACTCCTATGGGTCCGAAGTTTGTTACTAGATCTATTTGCAGAGCATGTAGTATATTTATTGAGGGTCGTGTTTTCCCTGCTGATTTGATTATCCTACCCTTCAATGACTTTGAAATTATATTGGGGATGGACTAGTTAAGTAAATATTATGCCCAGCTTGATTGTAGAAAGAAGATTGTGTATCTAGAAATGCCTGACCAGCCTATACTTAAAATAGTTGGTAGTAGAAAATCTACGGGAACTCCTATTATTTCTTCTATCAGGGCATCTAAATTATTGAACAAGGGTTGTGAGGCTTATCTTGCATATTTGATTAATCAACCTGGGGATCAATTGAAATTGAATGATGTACCTATCGTGAGAGAGTTTCTGGGGGTCTTTCCTGAAGAATTACCTGGGTTACCGCCTGATAGAGAGATAGAGTTCATGATTGATTTATTGCCGGGGACTTCACCTATCTCTAGGACTCCGTATAGAATGGCTCCACCTAAATTGTAGGAATTGAAAGTTCAATTGCAGGGCTTGCTTGAGAAGGGATTCATTCAGCTGAGTTCTTCACCGTAGGGCGCGCCAGTTCTATTCGTTAAAAAGAAAGACGGATCTCTTCGCCTATGCATTGATTATCGGGGTCTTAATCAGGTAACCATCAAAAATAAATATCCTTTGCCTTTAATCGAAGAGTTATTTGATCAGTTGCAAGGCGCCAGGGTATTCTCTAAATTTGATATGAGGCATGGCTATTATAAACTGAGGATTAAGAAAGATGATGTTCCTAAAACTTCTTTCAGAACTCGATATGGCCATTATGAGTTTGTTGTCTTGCCGTTTGGTCTTACTAATGCTCCCGCCGCATTCATGGACTTAATGCAGAGGGTATTCCGTCCTTATTTGGACCAATTTGTGGTCATATTTATTGATGATATCCTTGTCTATTCTAAATCTGAGGCGGAACATGAACAGCATCTCAGAATTGTGTTGCAGACTCTTCAGGAGCATCAGTTGTTTGCAAAGTTTAGCAAGTGTGAATTCTGGCTTAAGCAAGTTGCTTTTCTGGGCCATATTATCTCGCAGGATGGTATTTCTGTTGATCCAGCGAAGATTGAAGTTGTGTTATCTTGGAAACGACCTGAAACTGTCACGGAAATTCGTAGCTTCCTTGCTTTAGCTGGGTATTATTGGAGGTTTGTAAAGGATTTCTCTAAGATTGCAGGGCCTTTAACTCAACTTACTCAGAAGGAAACCGTATTTGACTGGAATGATAAATGCGGGGCCAGCTTCCAGGAATTGAAGAAGAGATTGACTACAGCTCCTATTCTTACTTTACCTGAGGGTTATGATAATCTGGTGATCTATAGTGATGCTTCGAAGGAAGGTCTGGGTTGTGTATTGATGCAGAATGGCCGGGTTATTGCTTATGCTTCCAGGAAACTAAAACCTTATGAACTCAATTATCCGACTCATGATCTTGAGCTTGCCGCTATCATTCTTGCATTAAAGAAATGGCGTCATTATCTCTGGGGCAACAAGTTTGAAATCTTTACAGATCATAAGAGCTTGAAATATCTGTTTTCACAGAAAGAGTTGAACATGAGGCAGAGGCGTTGGCTGGAATTACTTGAGGACTATAACTGCACTATTAACTATCTTCCGGGCAAGGCCAATATTGTTGCTGATGCTTTGAGCCGAAAGGCTACTGTTGTTAGCTTGATTATCAAGAATTGGGAATTCATGGAAGAATTGTGCTTATGGAAGCCTAGTACTTCAAATTCTGGTATTCAATTTGCAAGTTTGCAGATTCAATCTCTGTTGTTATCCAGGATTCGAGAAGCTCAACAGGCTGATCTTCAATTGTTGAAAGTCTTAGAGAATTCTAAAGGGGGAGAGTCGGATTTCAAACTGCACGACGATGGTATTCTTAAATTCAAGGGTAGAATCTGTATTCCGAATGATCCAACTCTAAAGAAGGATATTCTTGCTGAGGCACACAGTTCTCGATATACTATCCATCCAGGCAGTACGAAAATGTATAAAGATTTAAAGCAGAATTTCTGGTGGAATAATATGAAGAGAGAAATTGCTGACTATGTTGCTCGATGCCTTACTTGTCAGAAAGTTAAAGCAGAACATCAGAGACCTGCAGGGTTATTGCAACCTTTGGCTATTCTTGTTTGGAAATGGGATCATATTACCATGGATTTCGTATCAGATTTACCGAGCTCTTCGAAGGGTAATGACTCAGTTTGGGTTATTGTGGATAGACTGACCAAGACTTCTCACTTTATTGCTAAAAAGAAGTCTGATTCTCTTGATAAACTGGTAGAGTTGTATATTGAGAATGTTGTCCGACTTCATGGGATTCCAAAGAGTATCGTGTCAGATAGAGATCCCAGATTCACATCTCAGTTCTGGCAAAAGATTCAGAAAGCTTTGGGCACGAATTTGAATTTCAGTACAACTTATCATCCTCAAACAGATGGTCAATCCGAGAAAACTATCTTAATCCTCGAGGATATGTTGCGGGCTTGTATTCTGGACTTCGGTAAAAGTTGGGAGAAGTATTTGCCACTCGCAGAGTTCGCCTATAACAATAGTTATCAAGCTACTATTGGTATGGCACCTTATGAGGCACTATATGGGTGTAAATGCCGGTCTCCTCTCTACTGGGATGATGTTGGTGAAATGAAGACTATCGACCCTACTCTTTTACCTGAAATGAACAAAATGATTGATCATGTGCAGCTTATCAGAAAAAGGATGCTTACAGCTCAAAGTCGGCAAAAGAGTTATGCAGATAGACGCCGTCGTGATCTGAAATTTGCCGTAGCGGACTGGGTATTTCTGAAAATTTCTCCTCGCAAAGGTGTGATTCGGCATGGGAGATGAGGTAAACTCAGTCCTCGATATGTGGGACCATGTGAGATAACTGAAACTGTTGGTGATTTGACTTACCGTTTGGCTTCACCTCCCAGTCTGGGCAGAATTCATGACGTATTCCATGTTTTCATGCTTCGGAAGTATCAGCCAGATCCCTCTCACATACTTGAGCCGGAACCGCTAGAGATCAGTGAAACTTTGACCTACACAGAGAAACCACTTCGAATTGTTGATCAGAAAGTTCAAGAGCTGAGGACTAAAAGCATTCCGATGATTAAAGTTCTGTGGGATCATCACGGAGTGGAGGATGCGACGTGGGAAAGAGAGGATCAGATGCGGGAACGGTATCCAGAGTTATTCGCTGAATCATGTAAGAATTGCGTGGACGCAATTAATTTAAGGGGGAGAGGATGTGACGCCCGAGATTTAGCCATGCATTTAATTACTGTTGCATCCTTTGTTTGCGCATTTACTTCTGTGCTTTACTAACTGACTGTTGTGACTACTATTCACTTCATTTTTAAACTGCCTTCTATTAGTTAATTAGTATTTTTATTAAATCCTATTAATTATTAAAGTAATGAGAAAAATGTGCATTTGAGCTAGAGGCGATAGGAGAGCTCGTTTAGAAAATGACTTTTGTAGTTGAATGAATAGTGTTACGTAACTAACTTAGAGATTTAATTATCTAGCACACATGTATCATCTTAGGCTCGTTTTAAGCTTACTACGCGCATTTTAAAAGCCACCTTAAGCACCCAAACTTGACCCTACCTCAAGACTTACTTATTAAAACATAACATAAGCACATTTGAGCACAAAAAAAAAAAAATATTTAAGCTGTGAACAGTGCCCCAAACCCGACAGCCCCTCCCTTGTGCATTTGGAGATTTTGCTTCATCAAATCATCAATTCAAGCCAAGCCAAGCCTTGAGAAACTAGTGTAGGGTGTTTGCAAGGTTCCTAGGTGCTCCTACGCGTATTGGTGAGGGATTTCACGGCTTGTTTTTGCATTTTTAAATAGTTGCTCATTTCTTGATTTGTTGAAAATATGATCAAA
Source organism: Ehretia macrophylla (assembly GCA_037974665.1). Classification (NCBI taxonomy): domain Eukaryota; kingdom Viridiplantae; phylum Streptophyta; class Magnoliopsida; order Boraginales; family Ehretiaceae; genus Ehretia; species Ehretia macrophylla. The sequence continues at coordinate 79,257,767 of CM075770.1, read as the reverse complement.
TGCCATTTTATTAGCTATCTATGCTATTATACCATGTATATGAATGCTAGAGAACATATTTGAGCCATCGTTTCGCAATTTAAACGGTTAGAATCATTAGTTTGATTTGTAGGATGAATAGTGACATTTTTTCTAGGGTTTTGCGTAATTGCTCGAATTAGATTGATTCAATGCTTCTAATAGATGCCTTAGGTGCTAGTGAAGGTAATCTAATAGCCCCGTGCACTTGCATTGTCCTTAAATCGCTTAAAATGGAAGATAGCCGACTTTAATTTGGGGCTTTTGGGGTTAATGCAAATCCGGGTGGATTCGGGCTTCAATTCTAGTATCCTTAAGTTACCTAGGTGCTATAGAAGCCTTGATATCCCTTGGTTGAAGCCCGGACATTGTATGTGTAGTTTAAAGCCATAAGAGGGAATTTGGGGCTTTCGGGGTAATCGCAGCCATTTGAATGAGTTAGAGGGTTGAGAGGGTACCTTGAGAGTTAGTTAGAAGGTTGGGAGAGTTTCCTTTGAAAATGGAATCATTAACCTTGGTTTGGAAGAGAAATAGTTTGGAAAACAAAGGGGTTTATGTACTATTTCGGTTGACTCACACTTCTCAACCCATGGCACGACTCCTTAAGTGTTTATATGTGGTTTTAAGTTGATTTGGAGCTTTTGGTATAATTCTATGCTTAGCTTGTATATGTTCCTGTGTAAACTGCTTATTGGCCTCTATAATTGCTTCTATTCTAATTGCTTCGAGGTCAACCTACTTTGTTGATCCTCCTATGTGTTAATGCTTATATTATTGTTATTAACTTGCCATTGTTAAGTGCATTGCATAGTGGTTGCGCAACCATAGTGTCAGGGGCGGATGTGTTGAATATCGGCTGGGCGGCAGAGGGCTTGCCGGTGGATATTCAAACTCCGTGCCCTAGTCCCTCATTCGCCTGGTCCGGAGATTGCCAGGGGATGTTGGGTCGTAGGATTGTCGGGGTACATCCGGAGTAGACCTACTGGAGTGTTTGGGGTTATGCCGGCTTATCGTGATCGTGCTCGTGGTTCGTGGATCGTGATTGAAGACCTGTGAAGATTGGTGTATAGGGGATTGTGTGAAATGTATCATTTTAAATGTGTGGTTATTTAAGTTATCATTGTTTCTTTAATTGTCTAAGTGTTATTGTTGTGTAATTGTATTATCTGTTGCATTGCACGCCCCGGGACTATATCCCTCACTGGGCAACAATGGTTGCTCATACCTCGATATATGTTTCAGGCGACGCCGAGGGTGATCCCCAGCTTGTTGAGTTAGTTGAGGAGGAGGAAGTTCAGATTGATCCTTTACCTTAGTTGCTGTGCCTGATAGCTTGAGGTGGTTTAAATTCTTGCTGCTTTGTGGAAGGCTCAACTAATTGTCTTATGTACTATTTTGTAGCCTAAGGGCTATGTATATGCTTGTTGTATAATTTGAAGACTAGTTGGTTGTGGTGTAGCATTGAAAACCTATGTACTGTAATAATTTATGATCTAATTCTATTCGCTTTGCTTGCTTGGGAGTGAATGGCTTTAAGTAGAAATGTTTGATCTTTCAATTAGGTTTAATTGATCTCTTAGAATGTCATGATTATAAAACTATGTTGATAACAAGTTCTTGCATGCTTGTGTGTTTTGGAACTATTGTGTACCATAAGGCTCGGATGGCCTTAGAACTTTGTTGTTTAATTAAGAAAAGCTTGTATTGTATTGTTGGGACTTTGTTTGAGTAATTACAGGTTTTTAGAATGTCCACGGTATAGGGGAGACGCTGTCCGTGGGTCGGGTCCGGACGTAACCATTAGCTCCGGGGGTGGGTCGGGGTGTGACAGGGTCAGCAACTGTTGCCTGAACAGTTTATGGCTACTATGACCACAGTTGTTGACCGGATTACTCAGGTAGTGCATGAGCAGAGGCAGGACAGGAATAATAATCCCCAGGGAAATCAAGCTAATCCTGGTGGACAGGGGTATAGGGCTGAGAATAATCAGTTCGAGAAATTCTTGAGGCACGAGCCGGGTAAGTTATTTGGAGAGTCGGATGACGAGGCAGCCGAGAGATGGATTAACCGTGTCGAGAAAATTTTCGCTAATTTGAGTTACACTAATGAGGCAAGAATAGATTGTGCGGCATTCTTGTTAGAGGGCGACGCCGAACAGTGGTTGAACATTGTCAGGAGGAGGTGGGACTGTAAGGATGTACCGCATTTGTGGGATGATTTTGTGAGTGAGTTTCGGGACAAGTATATTCCCAAGATGGCTAAGGAAAGGAGGGAAGACGAGTTTGTGGCCCTGAAGCAGGGAAACATGACTATTGCACAGTATGAGGCTAGGTTTGTTAACCTGTCGAGGTATATGCCCGAGCTGGTACGGCCAGCTAGGAGGATGATTCATAGGTTTGTTCGTGGGCTGAGAATGGATATCTAGCTACATTTGATTGGGCAGACCTATGCTACTTTTCCCGAGGCATTCCAAACAGCCTCGAAGTTTGAGAAACAGAAGGCTGAGATGATAGCTGAAAGTAGTCAGCCGAGTAAGAAACAATACTTGGGCCAGAGCAGCCAGAGTCAGCCGAGGCAGCATCAGACTTCTGCGCAGGTTCCTCAGCAACGTTCGTATCAGCCTCAGTATCAGATTCAGGGGAGGCCAGCTGTGACTAGACCCCAGCAGGGAGCTACAGTTCTTACTACTGCCAGAGCCCCCGCACCTACAGGAAACACTGTTGTAAGGAAAAATCAGCAGTGTAACTTCTGTAATCGATCGGGGCACATTGAGGCTAATTGCTGGAGGAAGAGTGGTAAATGCACCGGTTGTGGAAGTGATGACCATAGGGTGAAAGATTGCCCTAAGTATAAGAATGTTCAGGGCCATACTGGAGGCCAAGGTGTGCAGAATAGGGCTGCAGGTGCAGGTCCAGCACAGAGGGTACAGGCTAGGGTCTTTGCACTGGATGTGGAGGAGCTACCCAACACTACAGCAATAGTGGAAGGTACCTTTCTTCTCAATAGTCAGCCAGTTAAAGTTTTGATTGATCCCGGAGCTACACATTCATTTATAACTCCTGCATGTGCACGATCTGTGAATGTTTGCATTGATAAACTGCCGCATGAAGTTGAAGTTAGTACGCCTTTGGGTGCAAAATTTGTTACTGAGTCTATTTGCAAATCTTGTGATATATGCATTGAGAACCATAAATTTCCTGCTGATTTAATTATATTCCCCTTCCGTGATTTTGAAATCATTTTGGGAATGGACTGGTTGGGGAAATACTATGCTCAGTTAGATTGTAGAACAAAAATTGTTTATCTTCAGATTCCTGACCTACCGGTACTAGAGATTGTTAGGAACTGCAGGGCTGCCCGAATACCTCTTTTATCATCAATCAAGGCTTCTAAGTTGTTGAATAAAGGTTGTGAAGCTTACTTAGCTTATCTGATCAATCAACCTACCGATAAGTTGAATTTGAATGAGGTTCCAATTGTTAAAGACTTCCCTGGTGTATTTCCCGAGGAATTACCGGGTTTACCACTGGATAGGGAGATTGAATTTGTGATTGATCTTATGCTAGGCATTGCGCCAATTTCTAGAAGTCCTTATAGAATGGCATCGGCTGAACTTCAAGAATTAAAAATTCAGCTTCAGAACTTGCTTGAGAAAGGGTTTATACAACCTAGTTCTTCGCCGTGGGGTGTGCCTGTGTTGTTTGTGAGAAAGAAAGATGGCACGGTACAGTTATGTGTTGATTACAGGGGACTTAATCAAGTCACGATTAAGAACAAATACCCCTTGCCATTGATTGAAGAATTGTTTGACCAGTTGCAGGGTGCAAGTGTTTACCCTAAATTTGACTTGAGGCAGGGTTACTATCAACTCATAATTCTGAGTGACGATATACCTAAGACGGCATTCAGGACTAGATATGGCCACTATGAATTTGTTGTGTTACCGTTTGGATTGACGAATGCGCCAGCCGTATTCATGGACTTAATGCAGAGGGTTTTTTGACCTTACCTTGATCAATTTGTCATAATCTTTATTGACGACATTCTAGTGTACTCTAAGAATGAGGCTGAACATGAACAACATTTGAAGATTGTGCCACAGACTTTGCAAGAAAACAAGCTTTTTGCTAAATTCAGCAAGTGCGAATTCTGGTTGAATCAGATATCTTTTCTAGGCCATATCATTTCAGATCAAGGAATTTCAGTAGACCCAGCTAAGATTGAAGTTGTTTCATCTTGGAAGAGACCTGAAATGGTGTCAGAGATTCAGAGTTTTCTGGGTTTGGCAGGTTACTATTAGAGGTTTGTTCCAAAATCTCTGGACCTTTAAGCCAGTTGACTCGAAAGAAAGTTACTTACAATTGGGATGCTAAGTGTGAGTCCAGTTTCCAAGAACTGAAGAAGAGACTAACTACAGCTCCTATATTAGCTTTACCTGAGGGTACAGAAAACTTTGTTGTCTACAGTGATGCATCTAAAGAAGGTTTAGGCTGTGTTTTAATGCAGAATGGTAAGGTGATTGCCTATGCTTCTAGGAAGTTGAAACCTTATGAAGTCAATTACCCTACACATGATCTTGAGTTAGCTGCAGTTGTGTTTGCTTTAAAGAAATGGCGTCATTACTTGTGGGGTGGCAAATTTGAAATTTTTACTAACCACAAGAGTCTCAAATATTTATTTTCACAAAAGGATTTGAATATGAGGCAGCGAAGATGGCTTGAGCAATTAAGTGGCTACAATTGTTCTATAAACTACGTGCCAGGTAAGGCAAATGTTGTTGCAGATGCTTTGAACCGAAAGGCTACTGTTGCAAGTTTAATTATCAAGGATTGGGAGACTTTGGAAGAAATTTGTTCATGGAAGCCGAAAGCTACTGAGGTAGGGATTCGATTTGCTAGCTTACAAATTCAGTCGGGATTGCTAGCCCAAATTAGAGAGGCTCAGAAGACTGATCATCACATCTTGAAAATCCAAGAAAAAGCAAAAGGGAGAGAGTCAGAGTTTAAATTACATGCAGATGGTATCTTTAGATTTAGGGACAGGGTGTGTGTTCCTGGTGATTCAACTTTGAAGAATGAGATTCTGTCCGAGGCACATAATTCAAGATATACGATTCACCGGGGCAGTACTAAAATGTATAGAGATTTGAAACAACACTTCTGGTAGAACAATATGAAGAGGGAGATTGCTGGGTATGTATCCAGGTGTTTAACTAGTTAGAGGGTTAAAGTTGAGAATCAAAGGCCAGCCGGGCTTCTGCAACCGTTGTCGATTCTGCAATGGAAGTGGGTGCATATAACAATGGACCTTGTGACCGATCTTCCTAGATCTCTGAGAAGATGTGATTCTGTTTGGGTTGTTGTGGACCGTTTGACTAAAGTTTCACACTTTATTTCCGTGAACAAACAGGATAGCCTTGATAAATTAGCTGAGCTCTATGCTGCTAATATTGTGAGACTGCATGGTGTACCACAGAGTATAGTGTCAGATAGAGATCCTAGATTTAGATGTCATTTTTGGCAGAAGTTGCAAGAGGCCATAGGAACTAAATTGAGCTTCAGTACCGCATACCATCCACAAACTGATGGCCAGTCTGAGAGAACTATCAGGATCTTGGAAGACATGTTTTGGGCATGTGTGTTAGACTTTGGGAAGAATTGGGAGAAGTTTTTGCCTTTAGCGGAGTTCGCCTACAATAATAGTTATCAATCTACTATAGGTATGGCTCGCTACGAGGCGTTGTACAGTCGTAAATGCAGATCCCCATTGTATTGGGAAGAGGTTGGAGAGATGAGAATAGTTGATCCGACTGTGTTACCTGAGATGATTAAGATGGTAGATAATGTTCACCTTATTCGCCAGCGTATGCTTACAACTCAGAGTCGTCAGAAGAGTTATGCGGATAAGCACCGTCGGGATCTTGAGTTTGCTTTGGGAGATTGGATATTTCTTAAGATTTCTCCTCGAAAGGGATTGATTCGGCACGGTAAGAGCAGGAAACTTAGTCCCAGGTATGTGGGTCCGTCTGAGATCACCGAAAAGGTGGGTCCTTTGGCTTATCGGTTAGCTTTACCTTCGAGCTTGTCGAGACTACACGATGTTTTCCATGTGTCAATGTTGAGAAAATACCATCCAGACCCTTCACATGTACTTGAACCAGAGCCTTTGCAGATTGAGGAAAAGTTGACTTATGAGGAGAAACCGATTCAAATTGTGGATCGGAAAGTTCAGGAACTTCTCAAAAAGAGTATTCCGTTAGTAAAGGTTCTATGGAATCATCATGGGTTTGAGGAAGCCACTTGGGAAAGAGAGGACCAGGTTCGGAATCAGTATCCGGAGTTGTTTGTTGACCAGGTAAGAATTGTGTGGGCGCAATTGTTTTAAGGGGGAGAGGGTGTAATACCTAAGCCCATAATGTGAAATTTTCTTGTTTATTATTCTGAAAATTTTATTTTCTTAAGTTCTTTGAAATCTAATTGTCACTTCTTTACTGTCGCAAAATGCATTGCATTTCGAGAACGATAGTTAGAGGGTGACTTGTAGTCCTCAGCAAATAGTGAAAACTAGTGTTTAGTGTTTTAATTTTAGTGTTTTAATTGTTGTTAGTTAGAATTAATATTTTATTAGTTATTATAGCTTTAAATGCATGAAAATAAGCTAAATTGACCAAATTAAGTTAGCTTTGACCAATCTTTGACTAGTTGACCAAGCTTGTCACCTTATAAGCTTATAACATAACATAATTTTAAAAAAAAACAAGCTGAAAATAGAAAAGAGTGCAGGCAAAAACCAAGAGGGAAAAGAAAAAAAAATTCAACCTTCAAAACTTCAAATCTTCGCGTGAGCTCGTGCGGGGTTGTTACCGAGGCATCCAGCGTAGTTTTTCTAGCGACTAGGAGTGCCTAAGGTGAGGGAAGCACGTTATTTGTGCATTTGAATAACATGTATATCAACTTTGTGATTTTTGGATTTTATTCGTAGTTTGTTGTTTTAATCATTTTAACGCTTAAAGAATGTTCCTTGCCCATTGTAGAACATGTATTTATAGCTTTTTAACATTTTCTGTGGTTGAATGTTGAGATTGTAATTTAGAATGTCAATTGAATAGTAAAACATGAATAGTAAACCCTCGAAACGTAGAAGTTGCGTTGTTATGCTTTCTGTTGATGTGAAAAGATGCTAGATATGCTAGAATGCCGAAATGCATGATTTGTTTGGGTTGCGTAGTGGAAAAATACGGGGAAATGCCTTGGTGAAGGTTGGGGACGTTTAGCTCGAGTTTAGCGTTTCCTCGTTTTGAGTGATGACATTGTTTCGGGAGGCCATGGAAGCACTTTTGGTGTGGTTATGGCGTTGGTTGGGTGTTTGGTTAGAGTAGTGGTAGTTCAAACGAGCAAAGGGGGAAATCGGGGCTTTGCGTGAATTCTAGGGTAAAGTAGGGTTTCGGGGTCTTTAGACGTGCCTTATGGTGACCTAGGAGGATTGGTGAAGTCGGTTTCCAGAACTCGTGGCTCGTTTGGAAGTAGTAGCGTTTTGATAGTTGGGGTCGATTTGTGATTTTGCTTGTTTTCTTGATATTATGCCTATAGAATGTTTAAAATAGCTTGATATGCTTGTTAGAGTTGATTTTGATTGGAATGGTTATCAACTGTTGCTATTGCGTGCGAGAGTAACCTACTTTGTTATTCTCCCACGTGTGGCTTTATTGCTCGATTGTTGCATTGTATATTGTATTGCATTCATAGAGTCAGGGCGGTGTGATGGGCCTCTCTGGGTAGCCTCAGGTTGCCAGTGTTGGTTGCCCTAGCTCCGTGTCCTATTCCCTTTCTCGCTTGGGTTGCCTCCTAGGGAGATTTGGGTCGTAGAATTGATGGATACTTCTGGGGTATTCCAAACTAAAGTTATAAGATGGTTTGGGCCGGCGCGTCATCATCGAATTCGTGATTGAAAGTTGCTCGTGGAAAGTGAATCGTATCCTTTGAAATAGTGTTTATAGTTTTAATGCTTGTCTTGTTTTATTATTGGCTTTGTTTGTATCTTTATATGATAATTGAATGAATTGCTTGGCTATTTGCATTGCATTCTCCTCTCATCTCCGTCATTGAGACCATTTTCCCTCGCTGAGCGATAGTTTTTGCTCATTCCTTTCTATACCATGTTTTACAGGAGTAGTTGAAGCTGATCCTCTTGAGGTAATTGAGGAGGAAGAGCAAGTGGAGGTGTTTCCTTGATAGCACTTCTTTGCTTAGCTAGTGGTTGGTTGCCAGACTTTTGTGCGAGCCATGCTTGATGTGTTTAATGCTTGGTCGTCGCTTTATTTTGTGGCTTGTAGCCTTGTATGTAGTTCTATTTTGAGGCCTTTATGGTCTTTTGTTGTAAAGGTTTAAAGATTGTAAAGTTGTAAAGTTTTACTCTTATGACTAGTTAAGAATTGCATACTAATGGTTTAACTGTTTAGTAGCATGAATACTTGTGTAGTATGCATGACATTTTTGGTTTCCAAAGTTGTTAATTAGAAGATGTATATTTTCTAAAAGAGAGTTGTCTTGATTCAAATGTTATTATGGCTTTCGCGAGTATTATGTTGATTGTAGGGTTTCGGATCGTCCACGGTACAGAGGAGACTCCGTCCGTGTGTCGAGTCTGGGCTTGGCCTTTTGCGGGGTCGGGTCGGGGCGTGACAGAATGCCTAATGCCTATTATCTAGTGCGTTAAGCTAACCGCCAGAAGCTCACCCTTTAGGTGTCGCTTCCAGCGTAGGAGGCCAAACATTCTGCCAGACGTCCCGACCTGGGAGCCCCGAAAGCCTTTGGTACTTAAGTAGATCTTCAAAAATCGAAAGCGCTACTGCAATGTAGCCTTAACTACAATACAACTACATTACGCAAGCCCCACAAAGGGAACTCTACATTACCTATAAAGTCAAATAAAAAAAGTACCAGTGACGGTTACTTTGATGGTTTATGGATTCTGTCGGCTAAACTCCACCAAACTCCTCAATAAATATCAACAAACAAGATGCCGTGACCGATTAGGCTTGGTTTACTTTGGTTTGAATGTAAAATAAAATAGGCGGCGTTTATTCAAACTAAGGGAACCGAAGGTTTCCTTGGTACTTTAGTAGTACGACAATTGTTCTACAATAAGATTATTGATCTTAATAAAGTAGCTGTAGAACAGAATGTCATTTGCCTTTACTTTATGAGTAGTATTTAAGTAGCTAAGTTTCTAAAGGTGAGTAGCCCCTTGTCCTTTATAGTCCTAAAGGGCTTTTCAGAAAAGTAAGGAATGAGGCATTCGAAAGGCCGACCACTATATCATACGCATTCTGGTGGTAAGACCGACGACTACACGGCTCTATACCAAGTCATGAGCAATAGCGAGGCCAAGCCGCCATCTATAGGTGAATGGACAAAAGCCCGACGAAGGCCTATTGTGATACCCCGAACCTGGCATATATTTAATAGCATTTAAAGTTCGTTTAAATTGCATTTTATTGACCTTTCACCTTCTTTGACCAAACTAGTTGACTTTACATCAACAATGACCAACTAGGACAAGGTGAAAAATTTTGAAATGTTTAATAAAGGGCAAACTTGGGATTAGAAATAAAAAAATGCAATGTTAAGTTAGTCAAATTTTGGGTCAACTTTGGAATTAAATCTGAACCAATTGGGGAAGAGTTAGGTAGCAAATTATATATGGTTGGAAAGCTCTATGAGTCTAGTTTTTGAGGCTTTAAACCGTTCGTGAATTGGAGTTTTCTAGAAGAAGTTATGGCCGTTTTCGTAAGGTCGCGCATAGCTGTTTTGGTTTAGCGGGTTGACCGAAGCTTTGACCATTTGTCATCTTTTATTTAAGTATGAAATACGAAACAAAAGAGCAAAATCAGGAAATAAAGAAGACCATGGCTGAAACCATGGAGGAAAAAAAAACATTTCAACTTCAAACTTCAATTTCTTCGTGAGAGCTTGTGCGGGGTGGTTTCTAAGGCATCCAGCATGGTTTTCCTAGCGTCTAGGAGCGTCTAAGGTGAGGGTTTCATCGTTATTTGCGCATTTAAAAATGTTGAACATAAACTTTAATTTTTGTGATTTAACTGTAGGTTGTTATTTTGTCCGTTTCATTGCTTAAAGAATGTTCTCTAGCAATTGTAGAACGTGTATTTATAGCTTTTTAACATTTTCTGCAGTTGAATATCGAATTTGAAATATAAATTGTGTAATGAATACTAAATAGTGAATAGTAAACCCCCGTTTTGATGAAGTTGCGCTGTTATGCTTTCTGTTGATGTGAAAAGGTGCTAGGTATGCTAGAATGTCTAAATGCATGGTTTGTTTAGGTTGCGTAATGGAAAAAATGAGAAAAACGCCTTGGTGAAAGTCGGGGTCATTTAGGTCGAGTTTAGCGTTTTCTCATTTTGCATGATGGCATTGTTTCGGGAGGCCATGGAAGCACTTTTGGTGCGATTATGGCATTGGTTGGGTGTTTGGTTAGAGTAGCGGTAGTTCAAACGAGCAAAGGGGGAAATCGGGGCTTTGCGTGAATTCTAGGGTAAAGTAGGGTTTCGGGGTCTTTAGACGTGCCTTATGGTGACCTAGGAGGATTGGTGAAGTCGGTTTCCAGAACTCGTGGCTCGTTTGGAAGTAGTAGCGTTTTGATAGTTGGGGTCGATTTGTGATTTTGCTTGTTTTCTTGATATTATGCCTATAGAATGTTTAAAATAGCTTGATATGCTTGTTAGAGTTGATTTTGATTGGAATGGTTATCAACTGTTGCTATTGCGTGCGAGAGTAACCTACTTTGTTATTCTCCCACGTGTGGCTTTATTGCTCAATTGTTGCATTGTATATTGTATTGCATTCATAGAGTCAGGGCGGTGTGATGGGCCTCTCTGGGTAGCCTCGGGTTGCCAGTGTTGGTTGCCCTAGCTCCGTGTCCTATTCCCTTTCTCGCTTGGGTTGCTTCCTAGGAAGATTTGGGCCATAGAATTGATGGATACTTCTGGGGTATTCCAAACTGAAGTTATAAGGTGGTTTGGGCCGGCGCGTCGTCATCGAATTCGTGATTGAAAGTTGCTCGTGGAAAGTGAATCGTATCCTTTGAATGAGTGTTTATAGTTTTAATGCTTGTCTTGTTTTATTGTTGGCTTTGTTTGTATCTTTATATGATTATTGAATGAATTGCTTGGCTATTTGCATTGCATTCTCCTCTCATCTCCGTCCTTGAGACCATTTGCCCTCGCTGAGCAATAGTTTTGCTCATTCCTTTCTATACCATGTTTTACAGGAGTAGTTGAAGTTGATCCTCTTGAGGTAATTGAGGAGGAGGAGCAAGTGGAGGTGTTTCCTTGATAGAACTTCTTTGCTTAGCTGGTGGTTGGTTGCCAGACTTTTGTCCGAGCCATGCTTGATGTGTTTAATGCTTGGTCATTGCTTTATTTTGAGGCTTGTAGCCTTGTATGTAGTTCTATTTTGAGGCCTTTATGGTCTTTTGTTGTAAAGGTTTAAAGATTGTAAAGTTGTAAAGTTATACTCTTATGACTAGTTAAGAATTGCATACTAATGGTTTAACTGTTTAGTGGCATGAATACTTGTGTAGTATGCATGACATTTTTGGTTTGCAAAGTTGTTAATGAGAATATGTATATTTTCTAAAAGAGAGTTGTCTTGATTCAAATGTTATTATGGCTTTCGCGAGTATTATGTTGATTGTAGGGTTTCGGATCGTCCACGGTACAGAGGAGACTCCGTCCGTGTGTCGAGTCTGGGCTTGGCCTTTTGCGGGGTCGGGTCGGGGCGTGACAGAATGCCTAATGCCTATTATCTAGTGCGTTAAGCTAACCGCCAGAAGCTCACCCTTTAGGTGTCGCTTCCAGCGTAGGAGGCCAAACATTCTGCCAGACGTCCCGACCTGGGAGCCCCGAAAGCCTTTGGTACTTAAGTAGATCTTCAAAAATCGAAAGCGCTACTGCAATGTAGCCTTAACTACAATACAACTACATTACGCAAGCCCCACAAAGGGAACTCTACATTACCTATAAAGTCAAATAAAAAAAGTACCAGTGACGGTTACTTTGATGGTTTATGGATTCAGTCAGCTAAACTCCACCAAACTCCTCAATAAATATCAACAAACAAGATGCCGTGACCGATTAGGCTTGGTTTACTTTGGTTTGAATGTAAAATAAAATAGGCGGCGTTTATTCAAACTAAGGGAACTGAAGGTTTCCTTGGTACTTTAGTAGTACGACAGTTGTTCTACTATAAGATTATTGATCTTAATAAAGTAGCTGTAGAACAGAATGTCATTCGCCTTTACTTTATGAGTAGTATTTAAGTAGCTAAGTTTCTAAAGGTGAGTAGCCCCTTGTCCTTTATAGTCGTAAAGGGCTTTTCAGAAAAGTAAGGAATGAGGCATTCGAAAGGCCGACCACTATATCATAGGCATTCTGGTGGTAAGACCGATGACTACACGGCTCTATACCAAGTCATGAGCAATAGCGAGGCCAAGCCGCCATCTATAGATGAATGGACAAAAGCCCGACGAAGGCCTATTGTGATACCCCGAACCTAGGATGTATTTAATAGCATTTAAATTTCATTTAAATTGCATTTTATTGACCTTTCACCTTCTTTGACCAAACTAGTTGACTTTTCATCTACAATGACCAACTAGGACAAGGTGAAAATTTTTGAAATGTTTAATAAAGGGCAAAGTTGAGATTAGAAATAAAAAAATGCAATGTTAAGTTTGTCAAATTTTGGGTCAACTTTGGAATTAAATCTGAACCAATTGGGGAAGAGTTAGGTAGCAAATTATAAATGGTTGGAAAGCTCTATGAGTCTACTTTCTGTGGCTTCAAACCGTTCGTGAATTGGAGTTTTCTAGAAGAAGTTATGGCCGTTTTCGTAAGGTTGCGCATAGCTGTTTTGGTTTAGCGGGTTGACCGAAGCTTTGACCATTTGTCATCTTTTATTCAAGTATGAAATACGAAACAAAAGAGCAAAATAAGGAAATAAAGAAGACCATGGTTGAAACCATGGAGGAAAAAAAAAAAAACATTTCAACTTCAAACTTCAATTTCTTCGTGAGAGCTTGTGCGGGGTGGTTTCTGAGGCATCCAGCGTGGTTTTCCTAGCGTCTAGATGTGTCTAAGGTGAGGGTTTCATCGTTATTTGCGCATTTGAAAATGTTGAACATAAACTTTAATTTTTGTGATTTAACTGTACGTTGTTATTTTGTCTATTTCATTGCTTAAAGAATGTTCTCTAGCAATTGTAGAACGTGTATTTATAGCTTTTTAACATTTTCTGCAGTTGAATATCGAATTTGAAATATAAATTGTGTAATGAATAGTAAATAGTGAATAGTAAGCCCCCGTTTCGATGAAGTTGTGCTGTTATGCTTTCTGTTGATATGAACAGGTGCTAGGTATGCTAGAATGTCTAAATGCATGGTTTGTTTAGGTTGCGTAATGGAAAAAATGAGAAAAACGCCTTGGTAAAAGTCGGGGTCATTTAGGTCGAGTTTAGCGTTTTCTCGTTTTGCATGATGGCATTGTTTCGGGAGGCCATGGAAGCACTTTTGGTGCGATTATGGCGTTGGTTGGGTGTTTGGTTAGTATAGTTGTAGTTCAAACGAGCAAATGGGGAAATCGGGGCTTTGCGTGAATTCTAGGGTAAAGTAGGGTTTCGGGGACTTTAGACGTACCTTATGGTGACCTAGGAGGATTGGTGAAGTCGGTTTCCAAAGCTCGTGGCTCGTTTGAAAGTAGTAGCGTTTGAAAGTTGGGGTCATTTTTTGAATTTTGTGTGTTTTCATAGTATATTGCCTATAGAATGCTTATAATGCCTATAGAATACTTGATATTGCTTGATAATGTTAGTTGGTGTGGTTCTTGTTGCTTGTTTGATTGTGAATGGTTGTTTATGCTTATTACGCTTGTTAGAGTTGATTATTGATTGAAATGTTTAACAATTGTTGAATAATGCTTGATATCTCGGTTATCTCCTCGATCTGTGTTGTTGTGCTATCGCTCATTTATCACCTTGTATCGAGTCTTGCATTGCATAGTGTCCAGCGTGTGAGTGATGGGCCTCTCTGGGTAGCCTCGGGTTGCTAGTGTTGGTTGCTCTAGCTCCGTGGCTATTCCCTTTTCTCGCTTGGGTTGCCTCCCAAGGAGATTTGGGTCGTAGAATTGATGGTTACTCCCGGGGTATTCCAAACTTGTCTTATAAGGTGGTTGCGCGCTTATTGTCATCGTTGTCAACATCAAGCTCGAGATTGACGTATCGCTCGTGAAATGGTATATTGCTCGTAAGAGTGAACCATAGCCTTCAGAGTGTGGTATAGCTTTGAATGGCTGTGTTAATGCTTTCTTGAATGTTTAATATATTGTCGTTTGTTTTGAATGCTTTCTTATTGATTTTATTGCTTAGCTGTGTCTATTTGCATTACACGACTTTCTTTATCTCCAACTCGATATCTGTCTCGCCCTCACTGAGTATACGTGTTGTGTATACTCACTCCTCACCACCACATTTCAGGAAATGTCATGTTAGCTAGAAAGTTCGTGATTTCGTGAAAGTTCGTGCCTACAGAGTTGTCTTGCGTGCCTATTTGGCTTGAGTGTCGAAGTTGTAAAGATATATGCTTTCATATGTTGTATGTATTTATTGTTAAAAGAAATGTAATCTAAATTAGATAAATAGTTGAGGTAAATCGATAAGCTAGTTATGTAATCACTTAGCATAGTTTAACTTCAATGCATGTTTGTAATGCCCCAAGGAAAAGAATTAGAATGGCATGATAGTTTATTTTATGCAGTAGCTTAGTATGGTTTAATTGTCTAGTTTGAATGTACTTGTCAAAAATGAAAAGAGATAGGTTAGCTTTTAAATTGGAAATGTATGTATACTTGCTGAGTTTAATTGTTGAGAACCGAGGCTCGGATGGCCTTGAGGTAGTTTGTATGGTTGGACACGGTGTTGGTCCACTTATATGCTGTCGCAGGTTTTACATTTCGCCTAGAAACAGGGGAGACTCCGTCCGTTTTCCCTGAAAATTATGCCGGGGTTTGGTTTGGGTTGTGATTAGATCGATTGATAGAACTTCCGGTCTCGAGAGGGATCGGGGTGTTACAGGTGGTATCAGAGCTTGTCTAGCTCAAAAGCCGGGACAGGGTCCTCGGTCTAGTGGGTAATGACCCTTGAATGTGTGCTTGTTAAGTGTGTCTTGAAAGTGTATGCTTGTATGTGAGATTGTGTGTCTTGACTTGAAAGTATGCACCTATGTGATATAGTTATGTGTTATGTGTTAAATGTTTCTCAAGTAAAGTGAAGTGTCTAGTTGTCCATTGAATTGACCTATCGAATTGACCTCGTGAATTGAATCAACCTCATGAATTGTTATTTGCTTGAAGTATCGATTGTAATGTGTGTATTGAAATGTCTTGAATTAGCTATGCCGTGATTTGAATTGATTATGTTGTGCTTGACTTGATTGCCGTGCTTGAGTGACTTTGTTGAATAAACTGTTTCGTAAACTTGCTTGCATAATAGTTTAAGGCATGTGTATAACTGTGATATATTGGCATTCATACATGTCCTATGGAAATGGTAAGTAAGTCCTCTTCCTCCCCTGACGAAGTGGTTCCCAGCTGGTCTTCCAAGGTGTATGGATTGGCAGGAAATGAATGGCATTTAACTAGCCTTGATTTGGAAGTTGGTGTTTGCTTTTGGAGCTCGGTTATTGGCGAATCTCTAGGGTCCTCTTCTGTGCTTAACAGCTGTGAAAGAGTAGTTTTCTTTTAAGGTTCTATTTGGCTGTTCTTTGGAGAGCATTCTTTGGTTTTCTTATTGGGTATTCTTTGGAATCTTTTGTTGGCACTTCTCGGTGGACTTGGCTATTGGGATCTCAATCGGACTTACTGTATGGTATTATCTATGGCATATGTGTCTCGGTCTTTATTGGTGTGATACTAGCATCCCTAATTGGAAATTCTTCAATGGTATTGTATGGAATTCTCAGTGACCAAATATTTAGTATTTACTTATTGGGCAAACTTGGCTACTTTCTTATTGGAGCATTGTTTCGGATATCTTCTTCAGTGTTCCTCAGTAGGTTTGGTAATTGGAGTTCCTATCAGACTTATTGTATAATACTACTTAGGGTATTCTTTGAAGTTCTTATTGAGCGTTCTATTGGTATTTTCCTTATTGGCAAGATTGTATGAAGTTCTCACTTGGCAAACAGTGAAGAGGCCTCAGAGTTTGGTTTTGGTATATTGTTCACCAGTTCGGTGTTTATCCTTGAAGTTTTCATCCATCTGGGAAACTATGTTTGTTATTCAACTTGGTTGTCTTATTGGGCACAATATATTTTCTCTGCTAGTTCCTTTGACATTCTTATCAGCATTTGATAGCGATACTCGAAATCTAATTGGTTGTCCTATGGGGTTATTGTTTGGAAGGCTTCTTTGGAACTTTTGAAGTATATTTGATTGGGTTTCTTAGTATTTCTCCAACACTCTTAACAGGGAATTCTTCTATGAAATTCATGACCAGCGGGGTAATTCTTTGGACCTCTAAATGGAACCTTTGATTGGGCCTTTATTTGGCTTTTTGCTTGGGGATTCTCGGGCAGTAAAAGTTAGACTTCTATTGGAGATTCGTGCGTGGGGTATTCTTCTTGTCGTTATTGTGTGGTATTAATGACATCTACAGTATCTTTGCTTTAGTCTTTATTGGTATTATCTCGGCGCTTTTGGTTGGAATTTTATTCTTTTTCGGTATTCGTGTCAACGGGATTCTTGTGCAGTATCTATATTTGAGCCTTTATTCGACATTACTACTTGGAATTTCTTCTTATACTTCCCTATTGGTTATCTTGATTAATATACTTGCTCAGCAGCTGAAGAAGATTAGTCAAAGTTGGATTTCAGTGGATGCAGAGTTCTATTGGAAGAAGAATTGCGAGGACGCAATTGTTTTAAGGGGGAAGGATGTGATACACCGAACCTGACATATATTTAATAGCATTTAAAATTCATTTAAATTGCATTTTATTGACCTTTCACCTTCTTTGACCAAACTAGTTAACTTTTCATCTACAATGACCAACTAGGACAAGGTGAAAATTTTTGAAATGTTTAATAAAGGGCAAACTTGAGATTAGAAATAAAAAAATGCAATGTTAAGTTAGTCAAATTTTGGATCAACTTTGGAATTAAATCTGAACCAATTGGGGAAGAGTTAGGTAGCAAATTATATATGGTTGGAAAGCTCTATGAGTCTAGTTTTTTTAGGCTTGAAACCGTTCGTGGATTGGAGTTTTCTAGAAGAAGTTATGGACGTTTTCGTAAAGTCACGCATAGCTGTTTTGGTTTAGCGGATTGACCGAAGCTTTGACCATTTGTCATCTTTTATTTAAGTATAAAATACGAAACAAAAGAGCAAAATCAGGAAATAAAGAAGACTATGGCTGAAACCATGGAGGAAAAAAAAAAAAACATTTCAACTTCAAACTTCAATTTCTTCGTGAGAGCTTGTGCGGGGTGGTTTCTGAGGCATCCAGCGTGGTTTTCCTAGCGTCTAGGAGCGTCTAAAGTGACGGTTTCATCATTATTTGCGCATTTGAAAATGTTGAACATAAACTTTAATTTTTGTGATTTAACCGTAGGTTGTTATTTTGTCTGTTTCATTGCTTAAAGAATGTTCTCTAGCAATTGTAAAACGTGTATTTATAGCTTTTTAACATTTTCTGCGGTTGAATATCGAATTTGAAATATAAATTGTGTAATGAATAGTAAATAGTGAATAGTAAACTCCCGTTTCGATGAAGTTGCACTGTTCTGCTTTCTGTTGATGTGAAAAGGTGCTAGGTATGCTAGAATGTCTAAATGCATGATTTGTTTAGGTTGCGTAATGGAAAAAATGAGAAAAACGCCTTGGTGAAAGTCGGGGTCGTTTAGGTCGAGTTTAGCGTTTTCCCATTTTGCATGATGGCATTGTTTCGGGAGGCCATGGAAGCACTTTTGGTGCGATTATGACATTGGTTGGGTGTTTGGTTAGTATAGGTGTAGTTCAAACGAGCAAAGGAGGAAATCGCGACTTTGTGTGAGTTCTAGGGTAAAGTAGGGTTTCGGGGTCTTTAGACGTGCCTTATGGTGACCTAGGAGGATTGGTGAAGTCGGTTTCCAAAGCTCGTGGCTCGTTTGAAAGTAGTAGCGTTTGAAAGTTGGGGTCATTTTTGGGATTTTGTGTGTTTTCATAGTATATTGCCTATAGAATACTTGTTATTGCTTGATAATGTTAGTTGGTGTTGTTCTTGTTGCTTGTTTGATTGTAAATGCTTGTTAATGCTTATTACGCTTGTTAGAGTTGATTATTGATTGAAATGTTTAACAATTGTTGAATAATGCTTGATATCTCGGTTATCTCCTCTATTTGTGTTGTTGTGCTATCGCTCATTTATCGCCTTGTATCGAGTCTTGCATTGCATAGTGTCCAGCGCGTGAGTGATGGGCCTCTCTGGGTAGCCTCGGGTTGCCAGTGTTGGTTGCTCTAGCTCCGTGGCTATTCCCTTTTCTCGCTTGGGTTGCCTCCCAAGGAGATTTGGGTCGTAGAATTGATGGTTACTCCCGGGGTATTCCAAACTGGTGTTATAAGGTGGTTGCGCGCTTATTGTCATCGTTGTCAACATCAAGCTCGAGATTCATGTATCGCTCGTGAAATGGTATATTGCTCGTAAGAGTGAACCATAGCCTTCAGATTGTGGTATAGCTTTGAGTGGCTCTGTTAATACTTTCTTGAATGTTTAATATATTGTCGTTTGTATTGAATGCTTTCTTATTGATTTTATTGCTTAGCTGTGTCTATTTGCATTGCACGACTTTCTTTCTCTCCAACTCGATATCTATCTCGCCCTCACTGAGTATACGTGTTGTGTATACTCACTCCTCACCACCACATTTCAGGAAATGTCATGTTAGTTGGAAAGTTCGTGATTTCGTGAAAGTTCGTGCCTGAAGAGTTGTCTTGCGTGCCTATGTGGCTTGAGTGTCGAAGTTGTAGAGATATATGCTTTTATATGTTGTATGTATTTATTGTTAAAAGAAATGTAATCTAAATTAGCTAAATAGTTGAGGTAAATCGATAAGCTAGTTATCTAATCAGTTAGCATAGCTTAACTTCAATGCATGTTTGTAATGTCCCAAGGAAAAGAATTAGAATGGCATGATAGTTTATTTTATGCAGTAGCTTAATATGGTTTAATTGTCTAGTTTGAATGTACTTGTCAAAAATGAAAAGAGATAGGTTAGCTTTTAAATTGGAAATGTATGTATACTTGCTGAGTTTAATTGTTGAGAACCGAGGCTCGGATGGCCTTGAGGTAGTTTGTATGGTTGGACACGGTGTTGGTCCACTTATATGCTGTCGCAGGTTTTACATTTCACCTAGAAACAGGGGAGACTCCGTCCGTTTTCCCTGAAAATTATGCCGGGGTTTGGTTTGGGTTGTGATTAGATCGATTGATAGAACCTCCAGTCTTGAGAGGGATCGGGGTGTTACACCTATGCTATAGTAAGAAAGAAACTACGTTTAGGTTATGAAGTCACTTAGTTGTATACAAAGGGAAAGGCGTCGGTACGGAGTCAGGTCAGTTGTGGATATAGATTAGGCTATAAGTAACGGAATCTTAAGCTATGGACCGAGACTACACTAAGGAACAAGGAAGCTTGGTTGATTAAATAAGTCAAGGAACGAAGCTCTTTCTCTAATATCCCCATTGAATAGGAGGGCGAAGGCTTTTTTAAAAAGTGTTTTTTGTCTTGTAAATGAATTTCTTTCTATTTAGAGAGAGTGGACTTCAAGTTCTTAGGAAGAGCCGTACAAAGCAGCTCACGTACGGTTCGGGAGCCGAGCCCCAGCACACGAGCTTAGGTCAACGCTTATATAATAGCCAGTCATCAATTGGAAGTGGGCAAGATGGTGATGAATTGCGATTGGTCTAAACCTTCGACTCGTGACTTATTGTGACCTGCCCAGAATGCCCATACATACTAATACCTTGTTCACACAATGAAGAAAAGCCGAGTGGAAGAGGGCAATCAGCTGGTTGCTTCTTCGCCACGCTACCTTGCTTATAGATACCAGATACTTCATCTATATTTTCATATAGGAAATTGCATACCATTAGCGGATATACATATAGGAACATGGGTACATGATATTGAATTCCAGGTCAAGGTGCAAAGCTGGCTCGAGCAGCAGGAACTTTTGCTAAAATAATGAAGAAACCAGCTGTGAGGCCTGACCCCGAATAACGTATGTTACCTTGATTTGTGTGCCAGAGACCAAGAATGATATGACTGACCTTGGATTACATGCCCCGTCTTGGTTTTCATGCATGCCTCGTCATTCGTGCCTTGACCTAGAATTATGTGCCCTAATCATCGACTTACGTGCCCCGACTTCGAATTGAGTGCGTTGTCTCATTTTGTGTGCACTGACCTTGAATTGCGTGTCCTAACCTAGGTTTAAGAGTCGTACCTCAATTTACGTGCATTACATTGAATTACATGCCTTGTATTCATTTACGTACATTTACCTAGGGTTGCGTGCATTTGCATTGGAATCCGTGCATTTATCTTGAAGTACGTGCATTAGTCTTGAAGTTCGTGTCTTACCTCCTAGTTCGTGTCTACCTCATAATTCGTGTCCTAGACTTAGGAATCCGTACCACCACGTTAATCAAGAAAGAATCATACACAAAGCACTAGACTATAAAATAATCTTACAAACACCACTAACTATTATTATAATCCTAATTCAAATCTCTACAAAATCCACTAACACCTAAATATTATATTTTAAACTCACTACAAGACAAAATCTCACAAACCTCTAAACATATCCTATATTCTATTCTACCTAAAATCCCTAAATACCCAACATTCTCTTACACACATCCTAAAACAATTCAAAAGACGACACAAAATCAGATTTTTGCATGCCCAAAACCAACATTTGCATCAACAATTGCAAAAGCTTATATTTTCTCTCATTTCTCTCACTCTCCTCACAATTCTCTCTCTCCCTGTCATTCTTCTCTCTCAATCTCTGTTTTGGCTGATTCTCCTCACTTCACAACTCATCTTCATCATCCTAAGGCCATTCAAGGCAAGCCCAAGCAAAGGAAAGCAAGTAGTTAGCTCAAAAGATGCATACAAGCACATAGAGTCTTCATTTCGGCCCTAGGTGAGTTTTTCAGCTTCCATTTCTTTTCTTCTTGTTCTAACCTCATTCATGTACTAAGAGCTTGGTCACTAAGCTAGGAAAAATAGAGAAAATCTAGTTGGAATCTCGGCTAGGCAAAGGAGAAGAAGAAAATTGTGCTTCAACAAGTTTTGTGCATCTTCTTGGTTGATTGCTAAGGTGAGGGCTAAAACCTTTTGAAAATCCTTCAAAAATCCACATGCATGCTCATAAAAGTATGTCTTTGCTTCTGTACTTGAGTTATATGTTCGTTCATAAGCTTTTACAACCATGCATGGCAAGATCTTGGCTTGAAAGTGATGATAGGTGAAGTCGGATTATGTGACAGCTCTCTAACCAGTTGTTTCGAGGTAAGTTTGGCTAGGAAAATGTTGTTCAAAATGCATGAAACTTGGTAAGAGACTAGTTTTCCAGGTTTGAACATTTTTTTGCAGAAATAGGCCAAAGCTAATTTTGACTCTAAGGTCCTCAAAATAGCAAATCTTTAAAATGTGTCCAAATCTGGAAATCTTGAAAAAATGAAGCAGGTTTTAGCAGATGCACTGACCTTGTAGGACGAACCAGATTTTACTTAGTAAATGATGTCTAAAATGCATGAAATTTGGTGTCCTGCTACATTTTTCAGTTCTGGACATGTTTGTCAGAAATAGACTAAGGCTAAAACCGAACCTAAGGACCTCAAAAACGTCAATTATCGAAATGTGTGCAAATCTGGACAGTTTTGTGCTATCTCACTGTTTCGGCTATAACTAATGATCCCGAACTCCAAATGATGCAAGGTTTGTTTCTGATTTTAGTTCACTTCTTAAGATTTAATTTGACATCTTATTCACTGGAATTGGAGATTGTTTGCTTATCTTAATTATTGTGAGAAAACAGCCTATTGCAGTAAGGGTTTCACTTAGTGTTATGCTTAGAAAAATTGTTGTAACTTCTCTCGTTGAAATAAATGCTTGGGATTGTAGCTTTGGGATGTTGTGTGGGCTGTTTTGAATGTTTGAGGATGTTGAATTAAATGATGCATGGCTTGAGATTGATTTTGAATTGGTTTGGGGCTTAAATTGCACGGATATGCACGAACTGAAAAACCTAATGTTTAGGTAGTCTTGCTCAGTGATGATTATTTGGATATTGTGTGAAATTATATGCTTAGTAGGCTGCCCGTTGATGCCCTTATAACCTTAAATGTAATTTTGATCATTGCATGTTGACAGATAGGCTTTTCCTGCATCCGAACCCACGTAGATGTTGTTGCATGTTGAATAATCCTATCACCTGATTACGTGGACTTCGAAATGAGTTATATGGCTTGATTTACATGTGTTACATGGCTGCCCATTTAATGTTCATATAACTCTATATGCCTTTCAAGTGAAATTACTTGTCTTATCGTGCCCTGCCTGTTTACTTGTCAATGTGCAATCTTATGACTGTCCGGAGGCAACCTACTTTGTTGACCTCCTAACGTGATATGTTAATGTCATAAATGTGCACTACATACAAGGTTGCAACCTTTCCTGTCGGCATGGTAGCGATCACGTACACCGGGCGGCATCAGGCTTGCCGATGCACCCGTGACTACCATGGTCCCATTCCCTCTTTCGCTTGGGGGCTAGACTTCCTCGGAGAGTTGGGTCGTAGGATTTCGGGGTACATCCGGAGTACACCCACCTGGCGTGTTTCGGGAATGATTTGAAGTCGGCCGCAACAACTGATTCTGGAACTGATCTGAGAGCAAAAGCTCATTGTATCCTTTACTATGTGTATAAGTACTCTCGCTTGGTTCCTAGAGAACCTCGGGGAGGAAAGACTAGTATTTCTGTTCCTGTACTTATATTATTGTTATATTCATGCTTGCAAAAGGATTTTCATAAGTTGAACCGGAAAATGAGTTTCAAAACCTATTTCTTGTTCCCCCTCGCTGAGTTCATAAGGACTCACCTCTTTTACCATCTCAGGTGAAGAAGATCCTGAACAGGTACCCGAGGATGGTGTGCCTAACGATGAATCCTTGGAGTGATTGCCTGTCTTGTGTGCTTTGCGTGATTGTAGCTACTTGTGAACTTTATGCTACTTGAAGACTATTTCCTTTATGTTTCTTGTTATTTGTAATAGAAAAGACCCCCGTTGTAATTTGGGGTCTAATTTTGGTTTGTACTGATATTGCTAGACAAACACTAGACACTATTATTGTCATTTTGCTATTATTACTGCTAGTATCTGTAATAGGAATATGAAGCATTAGGTAAAGGCTAAGTAAAATGAACCAACCAAATCTTAAGCAGGTACATGTTATTAAGCTAAGATCAACAGGTACTTTTGTAATGAGGATTAACAAACGAATGAGACATAGTATCATGCTAGGTTATTAATCAAGCAAGTCATCAAGACAACCAATAGGTATATCAACTGATGATAAATAGTAATCTTAGTAGGAAATGAATCTGGAATGGTAAATTTTGAGGTGTTAGAGAATTAGGTCGAACTGAAGAGCCCAATAGCCGTTATGCTGTCGATTTTTTAAAAAATTTTGGAGTTTAGGCCGAAACGTTAAGTGTTAAATCTTCATGAACGGTTAAGTATGAGACGTGACTTGAATGATTAGATCACACCCTAGTCTAACCTTTATAGGCCGGGTTGGGGCATGACACCCTATATTAGAATGGTATCAGAGCTTAGTTTACTAACTAGGCGTTAGTTGGGTTCAACTCTCGGACCATGGGTAGAAGCCCTAAGGTAATTATGATATCTTGTTTATATGTGTTAATGTGTGCTAATGTGCTTTAATTGCTTTGAACATTGAATATTATGTGCTTTTGAGGACCATATGTATTATGTGTCATGCACACCGACACGTTAGTGACCTCGATAATGCATGCATGCTTTTATACTCCTTCCTTGATACATGTGCATGTTATATAACCGTGAATGACTGTTTATACACATAGATAGTTAGGATTAGGACTTTCAGGGAAGTGAATTTGTGCAGGACAAACGAAAAGGCTCGATTTGAGATTTCTCGCATCTTCACAGGTACTCGATGGATCGTATGTATTATTGGATATGCATATATATAAAATGCGTAGCACAGGTATAATTGTTGAGGTAAAATTATCTCCTTATCCTTGGAATACATATGCCTGTGATTAAGTTATGAATTTTATAGCTATAAAGTTCTTGATTTTGTTAAACCGTTCTTCTAATTCTGGTTCAAGAATAAATGTTAAGTACATACAACTTTCCTTAGATATAATAATATATTATTGGACATGTGGAGTAGTATATATATGTTCATATGCTTATAATGGAAGTTTGACTTAGGAGTTGCTTTTGAATTAAATTCTTATATCTTGAAATGGTATAATAGACTATTTATATGATTGAATCCTTACTTGATTAGAATTAAGCATCGTTGAACCTAATAAGGTGTATATTAACGAGTTTCAAGTTCACTCAATGGTAAGATTGTGACCTAGAAATTAAGAGATGAACTCGTGGAAATTGACGATAGGGGTTAGATTATTAAGGCGTGAATAGTATGTTTAAGTAACTTAACAATGGATAATCTCAAGACATGAAGGCAACTCTGGAGACTAAGTTTAACAAGGTTGATGAATCTTTAGTATAACAAGATATGGGGATGTTAGAATCGAGGAATTCGCATAACTAGAACTCATGTTCGGAAGACTACACCTAAATGTTAGGTCGAATGGAAGTGTAAGGTATTGAATTATGTATTAGATGACTAATGTTGCTAAGGTCCTAAGTTGGATATTGGTGATATTAAGAATCATGGTATCAAATTGTTGCCCCTCGGATTTAGTTGTGATTATGCGAAGTAAGATGATGGACCTAGTATATAAACCATGGAAATGAGATTAAAGCATCTGGTTGCAAAGTGGAGTCGTTAGGATATGATTAGTAATCCTAAATAGCTAATAGTGAGTATGCATGATGATTCATGGTAAACCCTAGGACCTAAGGTCATTGAGACTTGATGCTCTTAGCTAGTTGAACATGTAAATGAAGAGAGTAAGATTCCATATAGTTAAGATAGAGATTAATTAGAGTCATGATGACCCAAGAGACTGCTGTTAGACAACCGTATTATGTGCACCGTTTCACGTCTAGAAACTAGCCGTTGGTAGACTTCGAATCATGGTCGTTAAATGGAGGGCAGATCTTGTAGTGATAGTTAAATGAGTCGTTGACTACTTTTGAAGTTCTATTAGATTATATTGTGGTTATAATTCTTATGTTGACACGGCCTTGAAGTTATTTTGTGTAACAAGCTGCTTGGATTAGTATGGTAAGTATCTTATGAGCTAGATCATTTCGGTACCCATTTATAGTCCTAGATTGTTGTTGTACGACCGGTAACCTAGTAGATAATTGATCTCACTTACATGGCTATGAACCTAGCTTAGTAACATTAATGTTGAAGATATATTGGCGGGCATTAAATATTTAAAGGAATGACTAGTTCGCTAAGTGAGTAGGACCATTGTCTCTTTAAGTATGACATAACATTGGGTTGAGGTGAGTGAAATTTATTTGAGATTGAAACTATTCACCTTAGGAGCCTTGGTTAAGATTAAAAGAAAATTCTGAAGCCTTATGACTTGAAAATAGAGATTTGAATAAGGAAATAAACTATGGATCACAAGCTGATGAAGCTTACTTGAAAAGTTGAACTAGTGCTACATGATTAGTTTAACCATGCAATTTCGATGGCAATTTGTTGGTGATACTTAATAAACCTTAAAATTCGAGTTTAATGAATCTCAACGGTCTTTCTCCTTGATTACGAGCGTGAAGGTTAACGCAGTTGGGAAATGATGTTAGTGAATATGAGCTTATAACCGGAAGACTAGTCATTAGAAGATTTACTAATCCAATGTACCTTCAAGATAAGAACTATGATACTACTGATAGATGACGACTTGAGATGAATTAGTTTGTTTGGTGAGTTCAACCTGAAAATAGGGTCGGATCGTGGAAATAATCCATAACATGTGTATGTCCTATGTGCTAACAATTTTTAAGCTAGTAGATAGGATATGTAAATCGGATATAGACCTATCATCTTGAAATTAGCGGATGTCACCCTAGGATCATGAAATTATTGTGATATTCCTTTTGAGGCATGAATGCGAGATTGATACAACATGAGTCATGATTTTGGAGTTATAGTTATATTGTGAGAATACCGATGCAACTTTGATGACTATATTTGGAGATTCTAACCTTAGTTAATGAAGTCGACCTTAAGATCAATTGGAGAAAATAGAGTTGTTCAAAGGAACGAACTGTAAATGTAAGGGTCACACCGAATTAAATGATTGGAGAAAGCTAGGAAGTGAATTCGTTGTGGTAAGAGAGATCACAGACCAAAGGACGACCCGAAGCTAGAAAATAACAAGGGACGGAATCCGTCTAAACGACCTCAATAGGCAAGAATGAATTTCGGGATGAAATTCTTTTAAGGAGGGGAGAATGTGAGGCTCGACCCCGAATAATGTATGTTACCTTGATTTGCGTGCCATAGACCAAGAATGATATGACTGACCTTGGATTACGTGCCCTGTCTTGGTTTTTGGGCATGCCTCATCATTCGTGCCTTGACCTAGAATTATGTGCCCTAACCCTCAAATTACATGCCCCGACTTCGAATTGCGTGCGTTGTCTCGTTTTGTGTGCCCTGACCTTGAATTGCGAGTCTTAACCTAGGTTTAAGAGTCGTACCTCGATTTACGTGTATTACATTGAATTACGTACCTTGTATTGGTTTACGTACATTTACCTAGGGTTGCGTGCATTTGCATTGGAATCCGTGCATTTATCCTGAAGTACGTGCATTAGTCTTGAAGTTTGTGTATTATCTCGTAGTTCGTGTCTACATCGTAATTCGTGTCCTAGACCTAGGAATCCGTGCCGCCACGTTAATCAAGAAAGAATCCTACACAAAGCACTAGACTATAAAATAATCTTACAAACACCACTAACTATTATTATAATCCTAATTCAAATATCTACAAAATCCACTAACACCTAAATATTATCTTTTAAACTCACTACAAGACAAAATCTCACAAACCTCTAAACATATCCTATATTCTATTCTACCTAAAACCCCTAAATACCCAACATTCTCTTACACACATTCTAAAACAATTCAAAAGATGACACAAAATCAGATTTTTGCATGCCCAATGCCAACATTTGCATCAACAATTGCAAAAGCTTCTATTTTCTCTCATTTCTCTCACTCTCCTCACATTTCTCTCTCTCCCTCTCATTCTTCTCTCTCAATCTCAGTTTTGGCTGATTCTCTTCACTTCACAACTCATCTTCATCATCCTAAGGCCATTCAAGGCAAGCCCAAGCAAAGGAAAGCAAGTAGTTAGCTCAAAAGATGCATACAAGCACATAGAGTCTTCATTTCAGCCCTAGGTGAGTTTTTCAGCTTCCATTTCTTTTCTTCTTGTTCTAACCTCATTCATGTACTAAGAGCTTGGTCACTAAGCTAGGAAAAATAGAGAAAATCTAGTTGGAATCTCGGCTAGGCAAAGGAGAAGAAGAAAATTGTGCTTCAACAAGTTTTGTGCATCTTCTTGGTTGATTGCTAAGGTGAGGGCTAAAACCTTTTGAAAATCCTTCAAAAATCCATATGCATGCTCATAAAAGTATGTCTTTGCTTCTGTACTTGAGTTATATGTTCGTTCATAAGCTTTTACAACCATGCATTGCAAGATCTTGGCTTGAAAGTGATGATAGGTGAAGTCGGATTATGTGACAGCTCTCTGACCAGTTGTTTCGAGATAGGTTTGGCTAGGAAAATGTTGTTTAAAATGCATGAAAATTGGTAGGTGACTAGTTTTTCCAGTTTTGAACACTTTTCACAGAAATAGGCCAAAGCTAATTTTGAATCTAAAGTCCTGAAAATAGAAAATCTTTAAAATGTGTCCAAATCTGGAAATCTGGAAAAAATGGAGCAGGTTTTAGCAAATGCACTGACCTTGGAGGACGAACCAGATTTGAGTTAGGAAATGATGTCCAAAATTCATGAAATTTGGAGCTCAACTATATTTTTCAGTTCTGGACATTTTTGTCAGAAATAGACTAAGGCTAAAACGCAACCTAAGGACCTCAAAAACGTCAATTATAGAAATGTGTGCAAATCTGGACAGTTTTGTGCTATCTCACTGTTTGGGCTATAACTAATGATCCCGAACTCCAAATGATGCAAGGTTTGTTTCTGATTTTAGTTCACTTTTTAAGATTTAATTTGAAATTTTATTCACTGGAATTGGAGATTGTTTGCTTATCTTAATGATTGTGAGAAAACAGCCTATTGCAGTAAGGGTTTCACTTAGTGTTATGCTTAGAAAAGTTGTTGTAACTTCTCTTGTTGAAATAAATTCTTGGGATTGTAGCTTTGGGATGTTGTGTGGGCTGTTTTGAATGTGTGAGGATGTTGAATTAAATGATGCATGGCTTGAGATTGATTTTGAATTGGTTTGGGGCTTAAATTGCACGGATATGCACGAAATGGAAACCCTAATGACTAGGTAGTCTTGCTAAGTGATGATCATTTGGATATTGTGTGGAATTATATGCTTAGTAGGCTGCCCGTAGATGCCCTTATAACCTTAAATGTAATTTTGATCATTCCATGTTGACAAATAGGCTTTTCCTGCATCCGAACCACGTAGATGTTCTTGCATGTTAAATAATCCTATCATCTGATTACGTGGACTTCGAAATGAGTTATATGGCTTGATTTACATGTGTTACATGGCTGCCCGTTTAATGTTCATATAACTCTATATGCCTTTCAAGTGAAATTTCTTGTCTTATCGTGCCCTGCCTGTTTACTTGTCAATGTGCAATCTTTTGACTATCCGGAAGCAACCTACTTTGTTGACCTCCTAATGTGATATGTTAATGTCATAAATGTGCACTGCATACAAGGTTGCAACCTTTCCTGTTGGCATAGTAGCGATCACGTACATCGGGCCGAATCGGGCTTGCCGGTGCACCCGTGACTACCATGGTCCCATTCCCTCTCTCGCTTGGGGGCTAGACTTCCTCGGAGAGTTGGGTCATAGGATTTTGGGGTACATCCGGAGTACCCCCACCTGGCGTGTTTGGGGAATGATTTGAAGTCGGCCACAACAACTAATTCTGGAACTGATCTGAGAGAAAAAGCTCACTGTATCCTTTACTATGTGTATAAGTACTCTCGCTTGGTTCCTAGAGAACCTCGGGGAGGAAAGACTGGTATTTCTGTTCCTGTACTTATATTATTGTTATATTCATACTTGCAAAAGGATTTCATAAGTTGAACCGGAAAATAACTTTCAATACCTATTTCTCATTCCCCCTCGCTGAGTTCATAAGGACTCACCCTCTTTTATCATCTCAGGTGAAGAAGATTCAGAACAGGTACCCGAGGACGGTGTGCCTAATGATGAATCCTTGGAGTGATTGCCTGTCTTGTGTGCTTTGCGTGATTGTGGCTACTTGTGAATTTTATGCTACTTGAAGACTATTTCCTTTATGTTGCTTGTTATTTGTAATGGAAAAGACCCCCGTTGTAATTTGGGGTCTAATTTTGGTTTGTATTGATATTGCTAGGTAGATACTAGACACTACTATGGTCATTTTGCTATTATTACTGCTAGTATCTGTAATAGGAATATGAAGCATTAGGTAAAGGCTAAGTAAAATGAACCAACCAAATCTTAAGCAGGTACACGTTATTAAGCTAAGATCAACAGGTACTTTTGTAACGAGGATTAACAAACGAACGAGACATAGTATCATGCTAGGTTATTAATCAAGCGAGTCATCAAGACAACCAATAGGCATATCAACTGATGATAAATAGTAATCTTAGTGGGAAATGAATCTGGAATGGTAAATTTTGAGGCGTTAGAGAATTATGTCAAACCAAAGAGCCCAATTACAGCCGTTATGCTATCAGTTTTTTGGAAAATTTTGGAGTTTAGGCCAAAACGTTAAGTGTTAAATCTTCATGAACGGTTAAGTACGAGAGGTGACTTGAATGATTAGATCACACCCTTGTCTAACCTTTATAGGCTGGGTTGGGGCATGACAGCAGCATCCCCTACACTATCACTTAGGCTTGTGAGGCTACCTTCAGGTGTTGAAAAAGTCATTGATTCCCGATGCCGAGCTACTATTGGTATAGTTTTCAATCCTAAACATGGTGCACGTAAGCTTAGAAAAGCTAGAGAAAGCTGGTGGGCAGTGGGCAAACACCCCGTTGTTTGTGCTATTGCAATGAATTTAGTGGATCATCCTTATGGAAGAGGTGCGGGGCGTACGGAATAAGGTAAACCTTCGAGAACAAATATTGGACCTGGAAGAAAAAGGGGGAAAAAGTGATGTCTAAGCGCATATGGCACGAAAAGGAAATCCGATTTCAATAAGACTTGATTTGAATCGTCGTTCAGATTCAAGTTAGTTGAGTGACGGCTACTGTGAAAGTCACCGAATGGGTCAATCTTTTCCTTCAGTTTGTCCCATATTTTAAATAGAAGAAGGTGTGGGAGGACTTTGCATATGTCCAGGGTAGACACGACTTCTTCTAAGGCTAGAAGACCATTGGAAGACACCCAGGACTAGAGCATGTCGTGAAAGAAGCACACTGGGTGGGCGTGAATCGACCGTGTCTCCGGGGCACAGTTGAATGTAGCTATCAAGAACGCGAGGTGCAGGATACCAAGCTGAGAAACCCCGGCAACCACTCCCCTATGTGCCAATGGCTAGCACATCCAGAGCCTCGGCGCCCAGCTCAGTTGGAGAGGCCTAGCCTGATCTTAGAAGTGCTAATTCGGTTAGGATAGACATCACTCAAGAAAGCCGCTGTCCCTGGAATCAATAAGAAAAGAAGTGCTAAGTTTCAGATCAGTGAAAAAATCGAAACAAAAGAAGAGACATTTCTCGCTCAGCGCTTAAAGTGCACTATGCTCCGCTTTAACAAATGAGAATTTTTGGTGGAACCGGTGAACCACGCGAGCTGATTAGATGCGTGGGACAGAGGGCTCGAAGTACTTGCTAGCGCAGCTATGCAGTGGAAGGGAAGGAGCCTAAATCGACCCCCTTCTTTCTTTTTCTTTAAAAAAAAAAAAAAAAAGCAGTACAAGGAGATTAGACTCTCGGATGAGACTAAGCAGCTACTGACCGTTCCGACGCGCCCTTGACCTATCTTGATTAAGACCAAAAATCTATCTAAAGTGGAGCCTAGTTTAAGCTGTCAAACAAATGATAGAATGGAAAATACTGAATAACTACTAGTAGGGATATGAATGGAGTCTCGCTTAGTAAAGAGAGTTGTAGATTCGTAAAACAGGAGAAGACTTTTGATTATCACGCTAGCTACAATCTTTCTAATGCAATAAAGGAGAAAGTTGATTTTGAGAAAGAAGGGCCAACTATTTAGATTAGAATCTTAGTAAAGGCAGCAAGGACTTATATGAGCCTTGATCCCGAATAGCTTGTTTTACCTCGATTAATGTGCTATAATCTCGATTAGTGTTTCATATATTTTCTCACGTGTACTTACCTTGAGATACGTACCTTAACCCTGAATATGTGCATTTCTTCGACCAACATACACTTACCTCAATTTACGTACGATACCTCGATATTTGTGCACTAACCTTGAACTGCGTATCGTAACCTAGGTTTAAGTGCCTTACCTTGATTAATGTGCATTGCATTGAATTACATGTCTTATATTGGTTTATGTGCACTACTTAGGGTTGCGTTTATTTGCATTAGAATCTATGCATTCACCTAGAAGTACGTGTCTTACCTTGTAGTACGTGTCCTAAACTTAGGAAAACGTGCCTGCATACTTATCTAGAAAGAATCATGCGCAAAGCACTAAACATTAAAATATTATTAAACTAACCCTACATCTTCCACTAACCATTATTAAATTCCTAATTCAAATCCTACAAACTCCACTAACACTAAAAAAATATTAAACTAATCCTACATTTTCCACTAACATTATTCTAATCCTAATTCAAATTCACTACAAGACAAAATTGTACAATCTTCTAAACATTCCCAATAAAATATATATACTACTTATTTATATACATATACACATATACTTCTACCTTTTACTACAAAATCCACTAATACCTAAATATTATATTTTAAACCCACTACAAGACAAAATCTCACAAACCTCTAAACATGCCCTATATTCTATTCTAACTTCAATGCTACACAAACACCTAAGCCAACATATTTAATACACTTTTCCTAAACCCTAAACATTCTTACATACTTTGTCTACACTACATTAAACACTAGACAACTAAAATACTACAATCTCAAGACACAAGATATCTAAAATATTACACCCACACATGACTCAAAACACACACACAAACTCTAATTTTCGGACCTAGCAATACACCCAAACAAAAATAAGTCAAACTACATCAAAATAACAAAACAACACTTTTAATCTCCCTTTCAAAACCCAACACACCCAAAATTCTCATTTTCTCTCCATTTTCGGACCTAGCAAGGCAGCCATCTACAAGGGGCTTTCAATACTCAAGAAGCACTCAAAACTCTCTCTAGACCTTTCTCATTTTCGGCCAAGGTAAGGTATAACCCCTCCATTCTTTTCCTTATGGTTACGAACACTCACACACACGATATGTTAGCTAACTAGACTGAATATCAAAGGAAACAAGTGAGGTATACATGACCAAGGCAAGGAAATGAAGACTTTAGCACTTTCAAGACTATTTTTCAAACTTTCAAGTAGATCCTTTGCATTTCTTCATAGATCACCAAGAGGTGAGGGTTAAAACTGTTTGTTAAATGTTTTTAAAGCTTGTAAGCATATGTATATATGTGATATAGTCTTGCATGCTTAGAAGCAAAGAAGATGAGTTAAACATGACTGAAGAATCTCAGACAGCTCACTGACCTCACTGTTTCGAGCACTTTTAAAGTGGTAAATAATCTCACAAATTGATGAAACTTGGTAGGATGCTAGATTTTTTAGTTTTGAAAAAATCTTGTAGAAATAGGCTAGAGCTAATTAGGAATTTAAGACCACCTAATAGGGTAAAAATCGTAGGGTGTACTGGACAATTATTAAAACTGGATTGGTTGCGTAGTTTCACGATAATCGTCATAACTTTTAGATCTTAAGTCAAAATTGAATGAGGTTTATGGTCAGAGTTAAAGCATTCATAAATCTTCGATTTGATATATGATTCATTGAATTTGGAGATCATTTACTTAGGTAACGAACTGATGAAATTTAGGGCAACTACTGAAGGTTGTAATTGAAATTTGTGCTATAGGGTTGCAATGTGAGGGTTTGAAATTGTTTTTAATTGTTTTTCAAGTCCATGAGCATGAATATATGTGTATATAGCCTTTCATGTGAAGATCTATGATGGTGGTTGCTAGAAATCGTGTTTTGAAACATATCGGGCCATTGCATGTGTTTGTATTGCTTAGAACTTGTGTTGCATGGACTGTTGAAGGCTGGAAAGATTGTTGAAGATATGTATTAATATGTTTCAAGTTGATTTTGAGGATGAATGTTGATTAACCTTGAGAATAGTTATAAATATGAAGGCTATAGTTGATTTTATGCTTGTTACGGGCTTGATTCTTTGAGTGCATGTTATATATGATGCTATTAAGATGTGTATTGGACTGACCACGAGATATTTAACATGCATTGCTTGATTTATGATGAGATTTTGGATGAATAGTGGTTATTATTCCATGTAGTGATGTAATTAAAGCCCTTTATCAGTTGAAACACTTGTTTGAGGTCATTACTTTGAATTGCATGGATTTAATGGAAAAATATGAGTTCCATAGTAGACTGACTAGGGATGATTAAGTGCTTGGAATAACGTTTCATGTTGAGCTTAGGGTTGAAAATGGTTGAAACATGATGATAGATACGTATATAACATGTTTTGGTGATTTCGTGTTCGTATTAATGGATTTCATGACTTGCATGTGGTTTCAATGAGAGTATTTGGATTGTTCAAGACTGACCAGTAATCATTAAATATCTATAAGGATGATTTAGATGTTTCTTGTGAGTAATAGTTGTTAAAACTTGCACCCGAGTATAACCACAAAACCCTAATTGTTATCTAAGTCTTCCAAGCCCTACAACATGTTTTGCATGGCTTGTAAATTGGTGTATAATTGACATTGTGGACTGCCCGAAAAAGTTATTACAATCTCATGCATGAAGTATGTTGATTATGAAGTCATACGTTAACTATTCATGCACCCAATCTTGTATATGATGTTATAATACGTTTGTATGCTCCTTATGCATTCGTTAGATGGTTAAAACGTATTCTATGGCTTATATTGTATATGATTACGTGGCTGGCCGTAAATGTATAAGTGAGGCCTGACCTCAATTTTTGTGTGATACCTCGATTTGTGTGCACTAATTTCAAACTGCGTGTCTTAACTTAGATTTAAGTACCATACCTTAATTTACGTGCATTGCATTAAATTATGTGTCTTACATTGGTTTATGTGCATTACCTAGGGTTGCGTACAATTGCATTGGAATTCGTGCATTCAACTAGAAGTATGTGCCTTATCTTGTAGTACGTGCCCTAAACCTAGGAATATGTGCCTACACGCTGATCTAGAAAAATTCTTTTACAAAGCACTAGGAAATAAAATAATCCTACACAATCCACTAACCATTATTAAATTCCTAATTCAAATCGTACAAACTCCACTAATACTAAAATAATATTAAAATTATCCTAAACATTCCACTAACCATTATTTTAATCCCAAGTCAATCTACTAAAGGACAAAAGCTCCCCAAGCCCTAAACTACCCCATGCTTATTCCCTTACACCTCACACACTCCCAAGAAGCATAATCTTCGGATGTAAAGTCCCAAGAATCGTTACAAGCAAGGCTAGTTCAGCTAAGGCAATACAATCAAAACTAGACAACAAAAATCACTAGTTTCATTATCTTTCGTTGTTTTCTTTCTCTTTAGTCTTAGCTATCAAAATCTCTCTCTCTCTCCACGATTTCTCACTGCCTCTTGCACTTAAGAGACTGCCTAAACCATTTAGCCAAGGTAGAAGGCCTCCAAGACCCGAGCAAGCAAGCTACTATGCGGCATAAGCTCATCTAGGGCTATCCACGGCTTAGGTAAGGTTTCCTTGTTTCCTTTTATGTTCCTTTCCATCTCTCTTGGAAATAAGCCCATACAAGTCTTCCATAGTCATTAACAAAGCCGAGGATTAAGGTAGAAGCAAGGAAAGGCACGGTCAAAGCAAGAACCAAGCACTTAGGGCACACCAAGCCATTTTTCCAAGCGTTTGTGTACTCTCTTAGTTTCACTAAGGTGAGGGTTTAAATCTTTTCAAATGCTTCAAAAACTCACATGCATGCACTTATATGACTGTATTTACTCTTGAAGTCCATGTGCATGTGTTTATATGAGTATATCTACCCTTGCATGCCTTGAAACTTGATAGAAATCTTGAAGTATGAAGTCTTTTTGGCAGTGCTACTATCTGTTAGAACGGAACACTTTTGACCTAGTAAAGGATGTTAAAAATGCATAAAACCTGGTGGGTCACTATATTTTGGAGTTCTGAACAAATCTCCCAGATACAAGAAAAACGTAGTTTGAATGTTTAGGCCTCCAAAAATGGCAAAAATCATAATGTGTCTAAATCTGGACAGTTTTGCCCGGTCTCCCGGTAATGGTCATAACTCCTAAATCTGAACTCAAAATGTAGTGAGGTTTGTTCCTAGATTTAAATCACTCATTAAGCTTCCATTTGATATTTGATTCGCCGAATTTGGAGATTATTTTCTTTGTCAACTGAATGACAAAACTTAAGCTATTGCAGGAGGGTTTGTTTGGAAACTTGTTTTAAATCATAATGTATTGTACCTTGAAGTATTGCATGCTTGGATTTTATGGAAATTAGGAGTTGTATGGACTGTTTTGGTTCGTTGAGATTCCTTAAATGATTTGATGCATGACTTAGGTTCATTTTATGACGGATACTTGTTTAAATGTATGTGTAAGGATGAAATTGGGGCCCTACTACACATGCATGCTTCCTAAGTGACTATCCTATGGTTAAAATGGATATATTTGGGTTGTTTATAGGCTATCCAATAATCTCTAAGTATGGATGAAATGGTTTAGATGCTTCTTGTGGCTCTTAGCTAACTAAACTTATAACTGAGCATGATTTTTGTAAACCCTAATGACAACTTAGGTTCCAAGTCCTAAACCATGCATATGTGACTTATGATTGATGTTTGGAGAATATTGATTGGACAGCCCGGAAAGATTAGAATAGCCTCGTGTATGATTTATAATAGCCATGTGGTCATATCTTAGCTATTTGTATACCCGAGCTTGTATATTGTGTTGAAATTACTTTGTTTACGTCTTATGCATTAGTTACATTGATTGCATGGCTTATATTGTACATGATTATGTGACTGCCCGTTAATGTTTAAATGTGCTTAAATTGATTTATGAAGCAACTATACGTCCTACGTTACCCTGTATGCTTACATGTGTATACGTGATCATACACTTGCGTGGAGGCAACCTACTTTGTTGACCTCCTATTATGACTTCTGAATTGGCATAAATGTGCATTGCATACAAGGTTGCAACCTTTCATTTGGGCATGGTAGTGATGCACGAATGTCGAGCGGCATCGGGCTTGCCGGTGCTCCCGTGACTACCATGGTTACCCAGTCCCTCTCTCACTTGGGGGCTAGACTTCCTCAAAGAGTTGGGTCATAGGTTTTGGTGTACAATCCGGAGTACACCTATGGGGAGTGATAAGATAATGATTGATGCTTGCTTCAACAATGGTTATTCAAATGATCTTGAGAGCGAAAGCTCACCGTATCCTTGAAATGATTGGTAAATGTATCTATTGTTCAATTTGATTCTTATACTATGATTGCATTCGCATTTGTATTTATGACATGTTTCCAAAGGAGTTTTCACACAATAACCAGAAAAGAATTTCAAAAGCGTCATCACTTGTTTCCTCCTCGCTGAGTTCATAAGGACTCATCCTCTTTATGTCATTACAGGTGAAGCAGAATTGGAACAGGTGCCCGAAGAAAATGTGCTAGTTGATGAACCTTTGGAATGACTATGTGCATTGTGTGTAACGCCCCGATCCCTCACGAGACTAGAGGCTCTACTAACCAAGCTATTCTCAACCCAAATCCAATACAGTCTCAAGGTTTTAGGGAAAACGGACAAAGACTCCCCTGTACCGTCGACATTCTGAAAACCTGAAAGCATTCAATAAAGCCATGACATAACAAGACATGCCTTTATAACTAAAGTTCAAAACTTCAAGGCCATCCGAGTCTTGAGACATACAATAGTTCAGAATCACACAAGCATGCATCCGACTTAACTTCTTTACAAAAACCGCTTATCATGCTACTCCATGATAGCATTGAAACATTCTTGGAAGTTGAAAAACTAACATACATCAAAACATTCACTCCCAAGCATGCAAAGTAGCTAGAAGTAGAAACATAAGTTATTACATGCCATGGTTCCAAATCTACTACTACAACATCTATCTTTCAGTTTGCAAACTACATAACATACATATAGCACTTAGGCTACAAAATAGAACATAAAGCAAAGCAAACAAGTTCTACTCTCATCAACAAGAACATAGTCCACCTCAGGCAACTACACACATCAACTAAGAGAATGGATCAGTCTAAACCTCCTGTTATTCTCCCTCAACCAAATCTTGCTGGGGATCAACCACAGCATCTCCTGAAACATGTTAGTGAGGTATGAGCAATCACTATTGCCCAGTGAGGGATAAAGGCCAAACGGGACGTACAATGCAACAATTATAACTGTTAACAAGAAAATCAAGTAAAGTACATTTGAAACAATAAATAACCACACATATCAAAGGATACAATACACTTAACCCTAAACTCCATGATTCTCTTATCTTTAGCCACGAACCACGATCCACGAACCATGATCAATGTGCCGACAAATTCCCAATCACCCAGTGGGTGTACTTCGGATGTACCCTAATAATCCTACGACTCAACATCCCCTGGCAATCTCCGGACCAGGCGAATGAGGGACTTGGCTACGAAGTTTGAATATCCACTAGCAAGCCCTCTGCCGCCTAGCCGATATTCAACACATCCGCCCCTGACACTATGGTTGCGCAACCAATATGCAATACACTTAATCATGACAAGTCAATATCAATAATATAAGCAATAACACATAGGAGGATCAACAAAGTAGGTTGACCTCAAAACAGTTAGAATAGAAGCATTTTATATAAGCAATTAAGCCAATTACAAAGAGGCATATTCAAGATTCACATAGAACTGTACCAAAAGCTCCAAAACATCTTGAAACTACATTTAAACACACAAGGAGTCATGCCAAGGTCTTAGAAGCGTGAGACAATCGAATTTATACTTAAACCCCTTTATAACCCAACCTGTTTTCCTTTCAAACTCATGTTATCATTCTAGATTAACAAGCGGCCTATACCATGCTTCTAATTAACCCCTTAGGCACCTTTAGGACCCTTGAAATCATGCAAACACCAACATTTAGCCTGAAAGCCCCAAATTTCCTCTCTTGGCTTTGTACTACAAGTACCTCAATCGGGACTCACATTAGAACTAGCAAAGCTTAGTTAGGTCTTAAATAGTCTAGGATTACTAAATGTGGAGGCCAATTCAACCCGGATTAGCATTAACCCCGAAACCCGCTTTTAAAAGTCTACTATTTCACGTTTTATACAAGTTTAGAACAATTCAAGGGCACGGGGCTATTGAACTACTTTTATTGGAACCTAGGGCATCTATTAGAAGCAATGAAGCAAGCCAATATGCACAATTACACATAACCCTAAAAATCCATCATTATTCACCTCGTATAATCAAAGTAACGTTTCCAACCGTTTAAAATGTGAATCAATAGCTTAAATGTGTTCTCTAGCACTTATATACAATGTACAATAGCATGGATAAGCATTACAATAGCATTTGATAGCATTTCTAACAATTCAAGAAAATAACAACTTTTTTAAAATGCACAAATAATCATGAAAACCCTCACCTTAAGCGCGTAGGAGTTCTTAGGAGGCTTGTAGACAACCTAAATCACTTGATCTTAGCTTGCAAGGGCTTGAAATGGATATTTGAAGAGCCAAAAATTTTTTTCTTTCTCTCCTATGCTGTTGTCGGGTTTGGCACTGTAGCTTTCAGCTTAATTTTTTGTTCTTGTTTTGCTAAGTTATGACTTGTGTTGTGTGTTGTGTGAGTATATGTTTGGGTGGGTCATGTTGGGTGCATAAATGATCTTCTAAAATGAGCCTAGGTAGCTTTAAAATGAGTCAAATGTGCATAAACTAAGTTGGCTAACTAAAACACTTAGTTAAGTCACCGTAATACTATTCATTAGATTGGCAAAAACATTTTCTAAATGGGTGCTCCTATCGCTCTAAGCTCAAATGCACATTTTTATCACTCCTAAAACAATTAATATGATTTAATAAAAATGCTAATTCATTAATATTATGCAGTTGAAAAATAAAAGGAATAGTAACTAAAGAATACAGTAAAGAAAGCACAGAAGAAATGCGCAATTAGGGGATGCAACAGTAATCTAGAAGTACAGACAAATCTCGGACATCACATCCTCTCCCCTTTAAACAAATTGCGTTAACGCAATTCTTCTTCATAAAAGAACTCTGCATCAACTGAAAACCAACTCTGATTACTCGTCATCAGTTGCTAAGCAAGAATACCATATACGAATTCTCGTGGGAGCTCATTAAGAAATCCCAGTAGTATTGCCTGCGAACCTCACATAATAAGGCCAAATAAAGGCTCCAATAGAGATGCTACTTCAAAATCCAAATAAGAATCCCGCTGGCACGAATACCATAGAAGAATAGAATCCCAACTAAGAGCGGCGAGAAAATACCAATAAAAGTTTCGAGTAGGAGTATTGTAGATAATACCAGATAATAAGGCTAAAAAGAATCCCATATACCAAATCTTTCGAGAGATGCCAACAAAAGAATAACAAAAGAATACCTGATAAGAAAATACCAAGAATATGCTCCAGAGAACTGTCATATAGAAACCCTAAAAGAAGCTACTAATTTATGACCGCTAAGCACTGAAGAAGGCCGTAGAAGAATCCCAATAACTGAGCTCCAACTATATCCACCAATTCCCAAATAAAGGCTAATTAATTGCCTCTCATTTATGCTAATCCACATAACTTGGAAGGCCTGCCACCAATCACCTATCTTCAGGGGGAGAAAGATGTATTTCTTACCATTTCAACGGGACATGTATGAATGGCAAGATATCACATTTACACATATATGTTTTAAACTATTATGCAAACATGTTTATATAAGAGTTTATGAAACAGTGTAATCATCAAAGTCATTCAAGCAGGACAATCAAGTCAATCATAACACAACTCAATCAAAGACATTCAAATACACACATTACAAGCAACAATTCAAGCAATTAACAATTCACGTCGTCAATTTGATGCACAACTAGCCACCTTACTTCACTTAGCACACATTTAGCACGTAACACATAATTATATCACATAGGTGCACACATTCAATACAAGACACACAATCATACATGTAGGCATACACTTTCACGACACACACTTAACAAGCATACACGCAAGGGTTACTACCCGACAGGTTGAGGACCCTGTCCCGACTTAGAGCTAACTAAGCTCTGATACCACCTGTAATGCCCCGATCCCTCTCGAGACCGGAGGCTCTACTAACCAAGCTATTCTCAACCCAAATCCAATCCAGTCTCAAGGTTTTAGGGAAAACGGACGGAGTCTCCCCTGTACCGTGGACATTCTGAAAACCTAAAAGCATTTAATAAAGCCACAACATAACAAGATATGCCTTTATAACTAAAGTTCAAAGCTTCAAGGCCATCCGAGCCTTGAGACATACAATAGTTCAGAATCACACAAGCATGCATCCGACTTAGCTTCTTTACAAAAATTGCTTATCATGCCACTCCATGATAACATTGAAACATTCTTGGAAGTTGAAAAACTAACATACATCAGAACATTCACTCCCAAGCATGCAAAGTAGCTATAAGTAGAAACATAAGTTATTACATGCCATGGTTCCAAATCTACTACTACAACATCTATCATTCAATTTGCAAACCACATAACATACACATAGCATTTAGGCTACAAAATAGAACATAAAGTAAAGCAAACAAGTTCTACTGTCATCAACAAGAACATAGTCCACCTTAGGCAACTAGATACAACAACTAAGGCAATGGATCAGTCCGAACCTCCTGTTATTTTCCCTCAACCAAATGTAGCTGGGGATCAACCACATCATCTCCTGAAACATGTTAGCGAGGTATGAGCAATCACTATTGCCCAGTGAGGGATAAAGGTCAAATGGGACGTACAATGCAACAATTATAACAGTTAACAAGAAAAACAAGTAAAGTACATTTGAAACAGTAAATAACCACAAATATAAAAGGATACCATACACTTAACCCCGAACTCCATGATTCTCTTATCTTTGGCCACGATCCACGAACCACGATCAATGTGTCGGCAATTTCTCAATCACCCAGTGGGTGTACTCCGAATGTATCTCGATAATCCTATGACCCATCATCCCTTGGTAATCTCCGGACCAGGCGAATAAGGGACTAAGATACGAAGTTTGAATATCCACTGGCAAACCCTTTGCCGCCCAGCTGATATTCAACACATCTGCCCCT
This sequence comes from Ehretia macrophylla, assembly GCA_037974665.1. Lineage (NCBI taxonomy): Eukaryota > Viridiplantae > Streptophyta > Magnoliopsida > Boraginales > Ehretiaceae > Ehretia > Ehretia macrophylla. The sequence goes on along the minus strand of CM075770.1, from coordinate 79,215,573 downwards.
AACACTATGGTTGCGCAACCAATATGCAATGAACTTAATCATGACAAGTCAATATCAATGATATAAGAAATAACATGTGGGAGGATTAACAAAGTAAGTTGACCTCGAAACAGTTAGAATATGAGGATTTTATATAAGCAATTAAGTCAATTACAAAGAGGCATATTCAAGATTCACATAGAACTGTACCAAAAGATCCAAAACATCTTGAAACTATATCTAAACACACAAGGAGTCATGCCAAGGCCTTAGAAGCGTGAGACAATCGAATTGATACTTGAACCCCTTTGTAACTGAACCCGTTTTCCTTCCAAACTCATGTTATGGTTCTAGATTAGCAAGCGGCCTATACCATGCTTCTAATTAACCCCTTAGGCACCTTTAGGACCCTCGAAATCACATAAACACCTGCATTTAGCCCAAAAGCCCCAAATTCCCTCTTTTGGCTTTGTACTACAAGTACCTCAATCGGGACTCACATGGGAACTAGCAAAGCTTAGTTAGGTCTTAAATAGCCTAGGATTATTAAATGTGGAGGCCAATTGAACCCAGATTAGCATTAACCCTGAAACCACCTTTTAAAAGTCGGCTATTTCTTGTTTTATACAAGTTTAGAACAATTCAAGGGCACGGGGCTATTGAACTACCCTTCATTGGTACCTAGGGCATCTATTAGAAGCAATGAAGCAAGCCAATATGCACAATTACATAAAACCCAAAAAATCTATCACTATTCGCCTCATATAATCAAAGTAACGTTTCCAACAGTTTAAAATGCGAATCAATAGCTTAAATGTGTTCTCTAGCACTTATATACAATGTACAATAAATGGATAAGCATTGCAATAGAATTTGATAGCATTTCTAACAATTCAAGAAAATAGCAACATTTCTAAAATGCACAAATAATCATGAAAACCCTCACCTAAAGCACGTAGGAGCTCCTAGGAGGCTTGTAGACAACCTCAAGCACTTGATCCTAGCTTGCAAGGGATTGAAATAGAGATTTGAAGAGCTAATTTTTTTTCTTTCTCTCCTATGCTGTTGTCGGGTTTGGCACTGTAGCTTTCAGCTTATTTTGTTTTGTTTTGCTAAGTTATGACTTGTGTTGTGTGTTGTGTGAGTATATGTTTGGGTAGGTCATGTTGGGTGCATAAATGATCTTCTAAAATGAGCCTAGGTAGCTTTAAAACGAGTCAAATGCGTAGAAACTAAGTTAGCTAACTAGAACACTTAGTTAAGTCACGTAATACTATTCATTAGATTAGCAAAAACATTTTCTAAACGGGTACTCCTATCACTCTAAGCTCAAATGCACATTTTTCTCACTCCTAAAACAATTAATATGATTTAATAAAAATGCTAATTCATTAATATTATGCAGTTGAAAAATGAAAGGAATAGTAACTAAGGAATACAGTAAATAAAGCACAGAAGAAATGCACAATTAGGGGATGCAACAGTAATCTAGAAGTACGGACAAATCTTGGGTGTCACATTGCGTGCTTTTCCTGAACATGGATGTTGTTAAAGATGTTGCGTTTAATTAAAGACTGTTTATTTTGTTGTTGAAAAAGACCCCTGTTGTAATTTGGGGTCTAATTTTGGCCTGTACTAACTATAAACCGGACGAACTCCTCTATTTTTGGTCATTTGCTTTCATCGTTATGGATGGTAGTTATTATTAGGTGTTAACCCAATAGGTGAATAATCAACTAAGGTAGCCCTACCTATGCTCAATTGGCACTCAATTGTAAGCTAAATGATAATAGGTATTTGCATAAATTAGAAATTGAAAAATAAATGAGGTGTAGTTTTCATGATAGGTTTATTAATCCAAATAGAACCTCCAAGATAAAGTAGCAGGCCTATCGACTGATGATAAAACGAAAGCTTTAGTTATAAGCAAATTAAGGATTCGGAATTTTGAGGTGTTCTAGAAAATAGGTCAAACCAAAGGTCCTAAATACAGCCGTTATGCTGCTGGTTTTTCAAAAGACTTTTGGAGTTCTAGGCTAATGAATAAGCATTAATCATAGTTAAACGGTTAAGGACATAAAATAACAATGATGATTTAGGTCATACCCTAATCTAGCCTCTATAGGTCGGGTTGGGGCGTGACACCTATATATATTTAGAATGGTATCAGAGCCTAGTTCGTTAACTAGGCATAAGTCGGGTTTAACTCTCGGCCAGTAGGTAGAAGCCTTTAAGTAAATTGTGCCTTGTTTACTTCTGTGTATTTATGAGATTACCATGCCTTAACTATTTTTGAGAGTTTTGTGCCTACGTGAAACTTGTATGATGCATGCCCTATACACTAATTTCTCATCTTATCATGTCTACAATAAATTGTGCATAACAATCTGTGCCTATAGATGGCTGGTCCTAGTACCCGCAATACCAATAGGGACGATGAGCCTCAAGAAGTCGGAGATGCTCAACACACTAATCCAGGCATGGCTATGTTTAACATGATGGAAACTGCTATGGATTGGATGTCGCAAGTGATGGAAAGACGAGAAACATGTGAAATAGAAAATAATAACAACAACGGAGCTAGTGGTAACGATAACAAGGATAGTGGTGGTAACGAGGGAAATAGTAGAATACGGGAGTTCTAGACTACAACATGTCCAAGTTCTATGGGGAATCTAATGATGAAAAAGCAGAGGTTTGGTTGTCAGAGATTGAAAAGATTTACAGACCACTTGTCTATACCTATGAAGAAAAGATTGAGTTTGTTGTGTACTTCTTGCATAAGGATGCTGAGCATTGGTGGCACACTGTGGAGTCACTTTGGGAAACTGATCAAATGCCGTGCTTATGGAGTAATTTCGTTAAGGCTTTCAAGGAGAAATTTATACTTGCAGTTTCCAAACATAGGCGAATTTAAGAGTTTATGAATTTGAACCAGGGTAACATGATAGTGGCTCAGTATGAGGCTCGTTTCAACAAACTATCCCGTTATGCTTAATACATGGTCAGTATCCCAGAGGCGAAGATGTGGAAATCTATTAATGGGTTGGGGCCATAAATTCAAGATCATCTAGTTTCACATGATTTTACTACTTATTTTGCTCTCTTTGCTGTTGCCTCCCGAGTTGAGAAGAGAAAACTTGATAGAGTTAGTTCGAGTCAACCGAACAAGAAACCCTACAAGCCTCAAGGACAACTGAGGAATTTCCAGACTCAAAGTTGCAGTAAGGGCCAAAGCCAGATCAGACCAGTCAACAACAGTGCCCCGCCATGAGCACTAGTAGCCTCTTCCACCTGTGGTTCCACAGGTAGTTCACCCACTACTCAAGCTGTCACCTATCCTTACTGTAACAAAAAGGGTTACACCGAGGCCTAGTGCTGGAGGAAATCGGGATGTTGCGTATGGTGTAACAGCGATCAACATCGGCCTAGGGATTGCTTTAAATTGCAGGGATATCAGAATCAGAGTAAACCAGCAGGTAGAGGCAAGGCTCCAATTCCTAGAGTTCCAGCTCGAGCTTATGCTATTGAGCACGAGAAGCTTCCGGAGGAGACTGCTATTGTTGAAGGTACAGTCTTGATATTAAATCAACTTGTTAGGGTACTAATTGATCCAGGTGCTACTCATTCATTTATTACTCCTCTATGTGTGCAACATGTGAAATTGCAAGTTGAACCTTTGCCTTACAAAGTAGAAGTCAGTACTTCGATGGACTCTAAACTTGTTACTAGCTCAGCTTGTAAAGCATGTAAAATTCAGATTAAAGATCGGGAATTCTCGGTCGATCTTATAGTATTACCCTTTTGAGACTATCAAGTCATCTTAGGGATGGACTAGCTAGCAAAACACCATGCACAACTGGATTGTCAAACGAAGATTGTAAAATTTCAAATACCTGGCCAACTAACAGTGGAGGTGATGGGTAGAAGGAATTTCACCATGAGTTAAATCATTTGATCCACAAAAATAGTGAAGTTCATTAGAAAAAGGTGTAGCGGATACTTAGCTTACCTCATCAATAAGCCATCGGACAAAGCTAAGTTGGAGGAGATGTCGGTGATTAAAGAATATGCCGATGTGTTTACAGAGGAATTGTCGAGTTTGCCTCCGGAACGAGAGATCGAGTTTGTAATAGAATTAATACCAGGTTCACAGCCGATATCTAAAGCCCCCTATCATATGGCACCAGCTAAGCTGCAAGAATTAAAAGATCAGTTGCAAGGATTGCTGGAGAAAGGGTTTGTTTAACCGAGTTCTTCCCCATGGGGTACACCAGTTCTATTTGTAAGGAAGAAGGACGGAACATTGAGGTTATGCATTGATTACAAGGGATTGAACTAAGTAACCGTCAAAAATAAATACCCACTTCCATTGATCGATGAGTTGTTCGACCAACTTCAAGGAGCTAAAGTGTATTCGAAACTCGATTTCAGGCAAGAGTATTATCAGCTGCAGATTAAAAAGGAGGATGTTCCTAAATCGGCTTTCAGGACGAGATATGGGTACTATGAGTTTGTGGTAATACCATTTGGGCTAACTAATGCCCCCTGCAGCTTTTATGGACTTAATGTATAGGGTGTTAAAACCGTACTTAGACCAATTTGTGGTGATCTTTATTGATGACATTTTGGTGTACTCAAAGTCCGAGACCGAGCATGAACAACATATGTGCTTGGTATTGCAAAAATTCCAGGAGCATCAATTGTATGTAAAGTTTAGCAAATATGAATTTTGGTTGTGGCATATTGCATTCTTTGGGCATATTATATCCCAAGAAGGAATAGCAGTGGACCCAGCAAAGATAGAAGCAGTGATGTCTTGAAAGAAGCCAGAAAATGTTACGGAGGTTCGGAGTTTTCTTGGTTTAGTCAGCTATTATTGGAGATTTGTGAAGGATTTCTCAAAGATTGCTAGACCACTTACGAAGCTTACTCATAAGAAAACAAAGTTTGTGTGGGATGACAAATGTGAGAACAACTTTCAAGAATTGAAGACAAGATTGATAACTGCACCTGTTCTTGCATTACCTGAAGGAAGTCATGGCTTTGCAATCTATAGCGATGCTTTCAAAGAAAGACTGGGTTGTGTATTGATGTGGAATGATAGAGTGATTGCATATGCCTCTAGAAAGCCAAAGCCGTATGAACTGAATTACCCGACGCATGATTTGGAATTAGCAGCTATTGTGTTTGCAATGAAGAAATGGAGGCACTATTTGTGGGGCAGCAAGTTTGAGGTGTTTACAGATCACAAGAGTTTGAAGTACTTGTTCTCACAGAAAGAATTGAACATGAGGTAAAGGCGGTGGAGAGAGCTCTTGGATGATTATAACTACACAATCAATTATGTGCCCGATAAAGCAAATGTAGTAGCAGATGCCTTAAGTTGGAAGGCGAGCTTGGCAAAATTGGAGGTTAAGGTATGGGAAATGGTAGAAGAAGCATGGTTGTAGAAACCAAAATTGACTCAAAAGGGGTTACTATTTTCCACTACACAAGTTCAATCGACCTCATTGTCCGAGATACGAGAGGCCCAACAGAGGGATCAGCAGTTCCAGAAGATTAAGGAAGGCAACACAGATTACAAGTTTCATGATGACGGTATTTGGAGGTTCAAAAGTCGAATTTGTGTCCCTAATGACCCAGAGTTGAGAAAGAAGATTCTTGAAGGAGCCCAATACTCAAGATACACTATTTACCCTGTGGGACAAAGATGTACCTGGACTTGAAGCAACACTATTGGTGGAATAACATGAAAAGGGATATTGCAAAGTTTGTATCTCGGTGTTTGACTTGTCAAAGGGTCAAGGCAGAACATCAATGACCAACAGGTTTACTTCAACCGTTGAAAATTCCCCAATGGAAATGGGAACATATAACTATGGACTTTGTCATGGACCTGCCAAGGTCACAAAAAGGTCACGATGCTGTTTGGGTCATAGTGGATCGATTGACAAAGACCGCCTACTTTGTGCTGATAAACAAGGAGGATAATCCTGAGAAATTAGTAGATATGTATGTGTCAAACATTGTAAGGCTACATGGGATGTCTGTAAGTATTGTATCAGATAGGGATCCTCGCTTTACTTCCTGATTTTGGAAGAGATTGCAAGAAGCTTTGGGGACGAAATGGAGTTTCAGTATAGCCTACCACCCTCAGACGGACGGACAATCCGAAAGAACAATTCTGATTTTGGAGGATATGTTGAGGGCGTGTATACTAGACTTCTGAAAAGGTTGGGAGAAATATCTGCCTTTAGCGAAGTTTGCTTATAATAACAGCTATCAGGCCACTATCGGGATGGCCCCGTATGAGGCATTGTATGGACATAAGTGTCGGTCCCCGATATACTAGGACGAAGTAGGTAAGACAAGGACTTTTGACCTGACTCTTCTACCAGAACTTATGAAGACTATGGAGAATGTCCACCTCATCCGGAAACGGATGCTTACCGCCGAAAGTAGGCAGAAAAGTTATGCAGATTGATAGAGATGAAACTTGGAATTTGAAGTTGGTGATAAGGTGTTCTTGAAGTTATCACTTCAGAGGGGATTGATCAAACATGGTAAGAGTAGAAAGTTGAGCCCGAGGTTTGTGGGACCATTGAGATAGTTGAAAGAATTGGCAAATTGGCGTATCGCCTGGCACTACCCCAAAACCTATCCAATATTCATGATGTCTTCTATGTCTCAATGCTACGGAAGTATCACCCTGATCCATTGCACATCTTAGACCCGGAACTGTTGCAGCTTCGGGAGAACTTATCTTATGAAGAAAAGTCTATTCGGATCCTAGACGAACAAGATCGGGAGTTGTGAATAAGTCAATACTGATGGTGAAAGTGTTGTGGGATCACCATGGAGTTGAAGAAGCAACGTGGAAAGACGAGACTAGATGGAGCAACAGTATCTGACATTATTCCAGAGGTAATATCAAATTTTGGGATGAAATTCTTTTAAGGAAGGGAGGATGTAAGGCCCGACCTCGATTTACGTACGATACCTCGATTTGTGTGCACTAACCTCGAACTGCGTGTCTTAACTTAGATTTAAGTGCCATACCTTGATTTAAGTGCATTGCATTGAATTACGTGTCTTACATTGGTTTACGTGTATTACCTTCGGTTGCATGCATTTGTATTGGAATCCGTGCATTCAACTAGAAGTACATGCCTTATCTCATAGTACGTGCCCTAAACCTAGGAATGTATGCCTACATGCTGATCTAGAAAGATTCCTGCACAAAGCACTAGGCAATAAAATAATCGTACACAATCCACTAACCATTATTAAATTCCTAATTCAAATCCTACAAACTCCACTAACACTAAAATAATATAAAAACTATCCTAAACATTCCACTAACCATTATTTTAATCCCAAGTCAATCCACTAAAGGACAAAAGCTTACCAAGCCCTAAACTACCCCCTGTTTATTCCCTCACACCTCACACACTCCCAAGAAGCATAATCTTCAGATTTGAAGTCCCAATAATCGTTACAAGAAAGGCTAGTTCAGCCAAGGCAATACAATCAAAACTAGACAACAAAAATCACTAGTTTCATTATCTTTTGTTGTTTTCTCTCGCCACAATTTCTCACTGCCTCTTGCACTTAAGAGGCTACCTAAACCATTTAGCCAATGTAGAGGGCCTCCAAGACTCGAGCAAGCAAGCTACTACACGACATAAGCTCATCTAGTCCTATCCACAGCTTAGGTAAGGTTTCCTTGTTTCCTTTTATGTTCCTTTCCATTTCTCTTGGATATAAGCCCAAACATGTCTTCCATAGTCATTAATAAAGCCGAGGATTAAGGTAGAAGCAAGGAAAGCCACGGTTAAAGCAAGAACCAAGCACTTAGGGCACACCAAGCCATTTTCGCAAGCGTTTGTGTACTATCTCTCTTAGGTTCACTAAGGTAAGGGTTTAAATCTTTTCAAATGCCTCAAAAACTCACATGCATGCACTTATATGTCGGTATTTACTCTTGAAGTCCATGTGCATGTGTTTATATGAGTATATCTACCCTTGGATGCCTTGAAACTTGATAGAAATCTTGAAGTATGAAGTTATGCTTTTTGGCAGTGCTACTGTCTATTAAAATGAAACACTTTTGACCTAGTAAATGATGTTATAACCATTCTCGTGAGACCGCGCAACCAGTCCAGTTTTAATAACTATCCAGTACACCCTAGGATTTTTTCCCTATTAGGTGGTCTTAACGTCCGAATTAGCTCTAGTCTATTTCTGTAAGATTTGTTCAAAATTGAAAACTCTAGCTTCCTACTAAGTTTCGCCAATTTTCAAGATCATTTACTACTTTAAAAGTGCTCAAAACAGTGAGGTCAGTGAGCTGTCCGAGATTCTTCAGTCATGTTTAAACTTATCTTCTTTGCTTCTAAGCATGCAAGACTATATCACATATATACATAGGCTTATGAGGTTTAAAAATATTTAAGAAATAGTTTTAACCCTCACCTTAGCAAATCCTAGCTAGAAATGCAAGAACCGCTTGTGAAATGGTCTTGAAAGTGCCAAATCTCTTATCTTCCAAGCTTGGCCCAATAGAACTCTTGTTTTTCCTTAAATCCTAGCTTAGTTAGTAGGTGTAGGAGGTGTACATGTGTTTAAAACCAAAAGAAGAAGAAGATGTAGCTTAAGACCTACCTTGGCCAAAAATGGAGAGCTTAGGAGAGTGCTTGAGTGTTCTTAGCAATTTTCCTTGGCTTAGGCAAGATGTTGAGAGCCTTAGGGAGTGTTCTTGAGTCTTGAAAGCTTCTTGAAGATGACTGCCTTTCTACGTCTGAAAATGGAGAGAAAATAAGAGTTTTGCGTGTGTTAGGTTTTGAGAGGGAGATTTAGAGTGGTGTTTTGTTATTTTGATGTAGTTTGACTTGTTTTTGTGTGGGTGTGTTGCTAGGTCCGAAAATTAGAGCTTGTGTGTGTGTTTTGAGTCATGTGTGGGTGTAATATTTTAGATATCTTGTGTCTTGAGATTGTAGTGTTTTAGGTGTCTAGTGTTTAGTGTAGTGTAGACAAAGTGTGTAAGAATGTTTAGGGTTTAGGAAAAGTGTATAGAAGATGTTGGCTTAGGTGTTTGTGTAGCATTGAAGTTAGAATAGAATATAGGGCATGTTTAGAGGTTTGTGAGGTTTTGTCTTGTAGTGGATTTAAATTAGGATTAGAATAATGTTAGTGGAAGATGTAGGATAGTCAGAATAATATTCTAGTGTTAGTGGAGTTTGTAGGATTGGTTTAATAGTATTTAAATAGTTAGTGCATTGTGTAGAAGGAATATTCTATTGCCTAGTGCTTTGTGCAGGAATCTACCTAGATTAGTGTGCCGACACGTTTTCCTAGGTTAAGGCACGTACTACGAGGCACGCACAATAATCCATGCGGGGCACGAATCCCTAGGTAATGCACATAGTCCAATGCTAATATACGTATTCCTAGGTTAAGGCACGTATTATGAGGTAATGCACATACTTCAAGACAAATGGACGCAATTCGACGTAATAAACGTAAATCAAGGTTGTAACACCCCGATCCTTCTTGAGGCCGGGAGTTCTATCTATCAATCTAATCACAACCCAATTCCAAACTCGGGCATAAAATTTTAGGGAAAGACGGACGAATTCTCCCCTGTTTCTAGGCAAAATGTAAAACCTGTAGTAGCATATAAGTGGACCAACACCGTGTCCAACCATACAAATACCTCAAGGCCATCCGAGCCTTGGTTCCCAACAAGCGAACACAAGTAAATATACATTTTTAGTTTCAAAGCTAACCTATCTCTTCTCATCTTTGACAAGTACATTCAAGCTTGACAATTAAACCATACTAACCTACAGCATAAAAAAGACTATCATACCATTCTAACTCTTTTCCTTTGGACATTACAAACATGCATTGAAGTTAAACTATACTAACTGAATACATAAACTAGCTTATCATTCTACCTCAATTACCTAGTTAAATTTAAATTACATTCCTTTTAACAATAAATACATACAACACATGAACATACATCTTTGCAACTTTGACAACTCAAGCCACATAGCACGCAAGACAACTCTTCAAGCACAAACTTTCACGTAACCACGAACTTTCCAGCTAACATGGCATTCCCTGAAATGTGGTGATGAGGAGTGAGTATACTCAACACGTATACTCAGTGAGGGCGAGACAAATATCGAGGTGGAGAGAAAGAAAGTCGTGCAATGCAAATAAGGCAGTTAAGAAATATAACTGACAAGTAAGCATTCAATATAGACAATCAATACAATAAACACTTAATAAAAGCATTAACACAACCATTCAAAGCTATACCACACTCTGAAGGCTATGGTTCACTCGAGCGAGAAATGTACCGATCATGACTTCGATGACTTTAACGATGACGCGCCGGCTCACCCACCTTATAACTTCCGTTTAGAGTACTCCGGACATACTCTGTCAATTCTACGACCCAAAACTCCCTAGGTGGCAACCCAGCGAGAAAGGGAATAGGACACGGAGCTAGAGCAACCAACACTGGCAACCCGAGGCTACCCAGAGAGGCCCATCACTCACGCGCCTGACACTTATGCAATGCAATACGAGATATATAACGATAATCGAGTAAGGCACTGAAGTGCAGGTTAGTAACAACATGCGATACAATAAGCAATTACAATCAATAAAGTAACAAGAACAACACTAACAAGCATTATCAACAATCGACATACAATTCGATCATAACCAACTTTAACAAGCATAACAAGCAATAACAAGCATTCTACAAGCATAACACTATGAAAACCAACAAAAACACAAAACGACCCCAACTTTCAAAACACTACTACTTTCAAACGAGCCACGAGTTTTGGAAACCGACTTCACCAATCCTCCTAGGTCACCATAAGGCACGTCTAAAGACCACGAAACCCTACTTTACCCTAGAATTCCCGCAAAGCCCCGATTTCCCCCTTTGCTCGTTTGAACTGCAGCTACCTCAACCGATCACCCAACCAATGTCACAACTGCACCAAAAGTACTTCCATGACGTACCTCGACAATGCCTACACGAAAATCGAGAAATTTCCAAACTCGACCGAAATGACCCCAACATGTACCAACTCATTTTTCTCTATTTTTTCATTGCCCAATCCAATTAAACCATACATTTAGGCATTCTACCATATCTAGCACCTTCCTACATCAACAAAACGCAAAACGAAGCAACTTTAACGTAATGAGAGTTTACTATTCATATTTTACTATTCCATTAGCATTTTAAATTACAATTGCTATATTTAACCGTAGAAAATGTTAAAAAGCTACAAATACATGTTCTACAATTGTCAAGGAACATTCTTTAAGCATCAAAATGATTAAAATAACAATCTACGGATAAAACCCCAAAATTAAAGTTGATACATAAATCATTCAAATGCGCAAATAAACATGCTTCCCTCACCTTAGACGCTCCTAGACGCTAGAAAAACCACGCTGGATGCCTCGGAACCAACCCCGTGCAAGCTCACGCAAAGATTTGAAGATTTGAAGGTTGAAATCTTTGTTTTTTCTTTTCCTCTATGGTTTCGTTTTTCCCCTCTGTTTTTCCAGCTTTGAGTTGTTTTTTTTTTGTTTTATTTATGCTCAAAAGATGATAACCTAAGGTCAAATGGTCAAGGCTAACTAAGTTGGTCAAAGCTAGTTTATTTTGTGCATTTTAAGATTCAAACAACTAACACAATTTTAATTCTAATCAACAACAACTAAAATACTAAAATTAAAACACTAAATACTAGTTTTTACTATTTGCTGAGGACTAGAAATCATTTCCTAGCTATCGCTCTAGATATGCTATGCACAAAACGACGAAGAACGAATAACACCTAAATATTATGGAATATAAGAAAAATATAATTTTTGAAAAGTAACATAGTTCAAAACCTACTCCGGCTCGGAGCTATTTTTCATTTAATTGAAAACCGAGCATTAAGGTGCAAGATAATAAAACCAGGTAACATAAATATGAAAAGTAGTTGATACTCCGTTAAAATAGTTAACTCAAGTATTATTTAATTACTTCTAGAAGAAATATGAAAATAATGTTAGAATTGAATGTTTAACTAAAAATAAACACGAAATTCAATGCTAACATTTAAGATAATACTTAATTAAATGCAATTAAATGCATGCCGGGTTCGGGTTATCACATCCTCCCCTCCTTAAAACAATTGCATCGTCGCAATTCTTCTTCCAATAGAATTCAGCATCATCTGAAATCCAACTCTGACTAATCTTCATCGGTTGCTGAGCAAGATAGTGAATAAGGATGCTCGTAGGGAAACCCGAATAGATATCCCAACCAAGAATGTCGAGAAAATACCAACTAAAGACTGAAGCAAAGATACTGTAGATGATATCAATACCACATATTAATGGCAAGAAGAATACCGAAGGAATACCCTATTTACGAATCTCCAATAGAAGTCTAACAAGTACCAAATAAGAAAGTTAAAAGATAGCCAGAGCAGATGCACCTCATGCAGTGCTGATTACCGTAAGTTAACCTAGCTGAAAGTTCTGTAAAAGTATATAGAGAAGAATACCAAAGGCCAATCTCTAACTGAAATCCTCAAATCACCGAGTCCCTACGGCAACATCTTAGTAAAACAGCAAGTATAGATTTCCCTTGAGTAGAAAGGCCGAAGGAGAAGCCGTAAACAATACAAGATAATTAGTCCACGCAGAATTCCAAGAGTAGGATCTTCCAATAAATGCCAACAAGGAAAATACTAGTAGATTGCCCAATAAGAATTCCAAAGAGTGTTGTAAATAATACTGTACAACAAGTCGGATAGGAATTCCATATACCAAACCTACTGAGGAGCACTAAAGAAAATACCCGAAACAATGCTCCAATAAGAAAGTAGCAAGGATTGCCCAATAAGTAAGTACTAGATAAATGGCCACTAAGAATTCTAGAGAACGCCATTGAAGAATTTCAATAAGGAATGCCAGTAATACACCAATAAAGACCGAGACACATATGCCATAGATAATACCATGCAGTAAGTCCAATTGAAAACCCAATAGCCAATTCTACTGAGAAGTGCCAACGTAAGTTTCCAAAGAATACCCAATAAGAAAACCAAAGAATGCTCCAAAGAACAACCAAATAGAACCCCAAAAGAAAGCTACTCTTTCACAACGGTTAAGCACAGAGGAGGACCTTAGAGATTCGCCAATAATCGAGCTCCAAAAGCAAACACCAACTCCCAAATCAAGGCTAGTTAAATGCCATTCATTTCCTACCAATCCATACACCTTCAAAGGCCAACTGTGAACCACTTTCTTCAAGGGAGAAAAAGGACTTACTTACCATTTCCAGGGGGCATGTATTAATGTCAGGATATCACATTTATATACATGCCTTAAACTATTATGCAAGCAAGTTTACAAAAGAGTTTATAAAATAGTTTATTCAACAAAGTCACTCAAGCACGACAATCCAGTCAAGCACAACATACTCAATTCAAATCACGGCATAACCAATTCAAGACATTTCAATACACACATTACAAGCAATACTTCAAGCAAATAACAATTCACGAGATCAATTCGATTCACGATGCCAATTTGATAGGTCAATTCAATGCACAGCTAGATACTTCACTTTACTTGAGAAACATTTAACACATAACATATAACTATATCACATAGGTACATATATTCAAGTCAAGACACACAATCTCACATACAGGCATACACTTTCTTGACACACTTAACAAGCACACATTCAAGGATCACTACCCACCAAACTGAGGACCCTGTCCTGGCTTATGAGCTAAACAAGCTCTGATACCACCTATAACACCCCGATCCCTCTCGAGACCGGAAGTTCTATCTATCAATCTAATCACAACCCAATTCCAAACCCGGGCATAAAATTTTAGGGAAAGACGGACGGAGTCTCCCCTGTTTCTAGGCAAAATGTAAAACCTGTAGTAGCATATAAGTGGACCAGCACCGTGTCCAACCATACAAACACCTCAAGGCCATCCGAGCCTTGGTTCCCAACAAGCGAACACAAGTAAATATACATTTTTAGTTTCAAAGCTAACCTATCTCTTCTCATCTTTGACAAGTACATTCAAGCTTGACAATTAAACCATACTAACCTACAACATAAAATAGACTATCATACCATTCTAACTCTTTTCCTTTGGACTTTACAAACATGCATTGAAGTTAAACTATACTAACTGAATACATAAACTAGCTTATCTTTCTACCTCAATTACCTAGTTAAATTTAAATTACATTCCTTTTAACAATAAATACATACAACACATGAACATACATCTTTGCATCTTTGACAACTCAAGCCACATAGCACGCAAGACAACTCTTCAGGCACGAACTTTCACGTAACCACGAACTTTCTAGCTAACATGGCATTCCCTGAAATGTGGTGATGAGGAGTGAGTATACTCAACACGTATACTCAGTGAGGGCGAGACAGATATCGAGGTGGAGAGAAAGAAAGTTGTGCAATGCAAATAAGGCAGTCAAGCAATATAAATGACAAGTAAGCATTCAATATAGACAATCAATACAATAAACACTTAATAAATGCATTAGCACGACCATTCAAAGCTATACCACACTCTGAAGGCTATGGTTCATTCGAGCGAGAAATGTATCGATCATGACATCGATGACTTTAATGATGACGCGCCGGCTCACCCACCTTATAACTTTCGTTTAGAGTACTCCGGACATACTCTGTCAATTCTACGACCAAAAACTCCCTGGGCGGCAACCCAAGCGAGAAAGGGAATAGGACACGGAGCTAGTGCAACCAACACTGGCAACCCGAGGCTACCCAGAGAGGCCCATCACTCATGTGCCTGACACTTATGCAATGCAATACGAGATATATAACGATAATCGAGTATGGCACTGAAGTGCAGGTTAGTAACAACATGCGATACAATAAGCAATTACAATCAATAAAATAACAAGAACAACACTAACAAGCATTATCAACAATTGACATACAATTCGATCATAACCAACTTTAACAAGCAACAAGAAATAACAAGCATTCTACAAGCATAACACTATGAAAACCAACAAAAACACCAAACGACCCCAACTTTCAAAACGCTACTACTTTCAAACGAGCCACGAGTTTTGGAAACTGACTTCACCAATCCTCCTCGGTCACCATAAGGCACGTCTAAAGACCACGAAACCCTACTTTACCCTAGAATTCCCGCAAAGCCCCGATTTCCTCCTTTGCTCATTTGAAGTACAACTTCCTCAACCGATCACCCAACCAATGTCACAACTATACCAAAAGTGCTTCCATGACATACCTCGACAATGCCTTCACGCAAATCAAGAAATTTTCAAACTCGACCGAAATGACCCCAACATGTACCAAACCATTTTTCTCCATTTTTCCATTACCTAATTCAATTAAACCATACATTTAGGCATTCTAGCATATCTAGCACCATCATACATCAACAAAATGCAAAATAAAGAAACTTTAACGTAACGAGGGTTTACTATTCATATTTTACTATTCCATTAGCATTTTAAATTACAATTGCTATATTTAATCGTAGAAAATGTTAAAAAGCTACAAATACATGTTCTACAATTGTCAAGGAACATTCTTTAAGCATCAAAATGATTAAAATAACAATCTACGAATAAAACCCCAAAATTAAATTTGATACATAAATAATTCAAATGCGCAAATAAACATGCTTCCCTCACCTTAGACGCTCCTAGACGCTAGAAAATTCACGCTGGATGCCTCGGAACCAACCCCGTGCAAGCTCACGCGAAGAATTTAAGATTTGAAGGTTGAAATCTTTGTTTTTTCTTTTCCTCTATGGTTTCGTTTTTCCCCTCTGTTTTTCCAGCTTTGAGTTGTTTTTTTTTTGTTTTATTTATGCTCAAAAGATGATAACCTAAGGTCAAATGGTCAAGGCTAACTAAGTTGGTCAAAGCTAGTTTATTTTGTGCATTTTAAGATTCAAACAACTAACACAATTTTAATTCTAATCAACAACAACTAAAATACTAAAATTAAAACACTAAATACTAGTTTTTACTATTTGCTGAGGACTAGAAATCATTTCCTAGCTATCGCTCTAGATATGCTATGCACAAAACGACGAAGAATGAATAACACCTAAATATTATGGAATATAAGAAAAGTATAATTTTTGAAAAGTAACATAGGTTAAAACCTACTCCGGCTCGGAGCTATTTTTCATTTAATTGAAAACTGAGCATTAAGGTGCAAGATAATAAAACCAGGTAACATAAATATGAAAAGTAGTTGTTACTCCATTAAAATAGTTAACTCAAGTATTATTTAATTACTTCTAAAAGAAATATGAAAATAATGTTAGAAATGAATGTTTAACTAAAAATAAACACGAAATTCAATGCTAACATTTAAGATAACACTTAATTAAATGCAATTAAATGCCATTAAATGCATGTCGGGTTCGGGTTATAACAAAGGTAAATCACTTAAATCTGGGTTAAGGCTCGTACTTCGAGACATATGCATATATTCTAATAGGAGTGCACGTAACCCAAGGTCGATCATATAAATCTAGGTTTAAGGCACGTAAATCGAGATAAGTCCATGTTGGCTAAGGAAATGCACGTATTCAGGGTTAAGGTACGTATCTCAAGGTATGTACACATAAGATAATATATGACACACTAACCGAGATTATGGCACACTAATCGACGTAAAACAAGCTATTCGAGGTCGGGCCTCACATAAGGGAAGGAGGAAGAGGAGCGTTCTAGTGCCCTATTTGTCTAATAATTATTATTAAATTACCCTCATTCAAGAATTCGTATTCGTAGCCTCCGATTCCATTCCTGACTAGCGGACATAAAGAAAGCCTTAATTCCTCCTGCTCTACAATTAACTGTTCTGTTTAAGGGATTAAGGCAGTGAAGGCTTGACTCTGGGTGAAAGCTTAACTTAGGGAACAAAGTCCTGATCGAACTAAATGATTAGGGACTCCCTGCATCGAGCTTCTTGCCCAACCCCATTCCTAAACTACCAAAAGAATGAAAATCTTTTAGGGATTCAATCGCATCAAAAGTCTCGTATCGACTGACCTTGTAGTTCTTTAGAATAGGTTTTGGTTAGAAGAGCTCCGGTGCTGTAGTTGCTTTGCCAGTCATAATATTTACTGCTTGACTCAATAGGAGTTCCAAGGTAGTAGCAAGCAATGCCTGCACATGTATTTTGAGACTTTCACGCCCCTCTGGAACTTCTTTCTCGTGGATCTATGCTTTCAAAAGTATCATCCAAGGGCGAACACAGATAATAAGAGTCAAAGGGGAACACTTTAGTATTCGATAACAGGGTTTCGTATTCTATAGTTGGAGTTTCCCTTATATAAAGAATTTGAAGTTGCAACAATCTATTCTAAGTTTAGAGTTGTAAAGGTAAGGTACAGAACCAGACCCAGAACCAAATAACTTAGTCTTGATGGTAAGTCACTTGTACCAACCTAGTCACAAGCCACAATGGATCCACGGTAGCCAACCCATAAAGGAGAGGAGTTAGCAGGTAGGGCAATATCTTGTGCAATCAGAATAATCCTTGAACCTTCTGAGAGGAGAGCTTGAGAAAGATAGATCTCATCACATCACTTGTTTTCCCTAAACTATCTATCCTTAGAAGTACAGCAAGCAAAACTGAAAGAAGGAATTCTCTGATCCGATAGCCTTACAACAAACAAGCTTGCTTAACGCACTACCTATGAGTTTCGACTTAAAAGCTCTTAGAAGTGCAAAAACGAAAGACAAAGCGCATCATTCTCATGCTCGTCAGTTATTCGCCTTTTATAAATGAGTATTGTGTACTATACTAATAGACTTGCTTATCGTAACCGCAAAGAAAGAACGGTTCTATCTATTTATCCATAAGGGCTAGAGCGCCTTTCGAACGGTATAAGTTACGACTTCGCTTCCGAAAAGATAGATTTCACTCTGATTTACCAGCATCTACTACCGGAAGGAATTTCCTCACTTACCGCCTGCTCTTATTCCCATTGATATGCCCGGAAACAAGAACTTTCTTTCTCTCATGCCCTTTACCTTAAACTTGACAAAGATAGAATCTTTTACTTTCCCTATCGCTTTTATTGCCTGTAAAGACTCTATCTTCTTTTTCCTTTTCATTACAAACAAAGAGATCCACTTTCACAACTAATAAGGCGTGAAAGAAAGGAGTCTCAGTATTCGTTCAGACTTCCGCTCCTAAAGGAACAAGATCTGGATTTGACTAGGGCATTACTATGCGAGTGGAGAGATTTAAGCGAGCTAATAGCAAGTGGACTTTGCCTTTCCTTTTCTTTAGACTTGTAGTAAAGCTGAACAAGTTTACTCAGCTTGCACTTGAGCTTGAAGCCTTTTTTTGAATCCTAAAGTAGCATTAAAAGATCCCCAAAGCTACAAGAAAGCCGAGACTAGAACCACTACTTGCCCAATAGTGCAGCGCCTTCCTCACTTTCCTAGCTACCAAGCCCTTCTTCAAACCCTTGCCAGAAGGACGAAAATAAAGATTCTCTGTGATACCGCTTGAATAACGATAATCGGAGTGAAAAGCCTTAAAGAAAAAACTTTATCAACGGTAGAAATTACTACCTACGCCTGCACCTGACGAGCTTACCTTATTATTAGAGAAAGGGAAAAGGGAGAATGGGGGGATAATCCATAAGATTTGGTTCTCTAACGTTGATTCTGAATCTGGTTAAATTATGATCTTGAAATTGCATTTTTCTCAAAGAAATATCCTCCGAAAAGGAATTCCATTGAGAGGTAATCATTACTAGTTTCTCTCGAAAGCATGGTCCCCCGAGAAAGAATGCATTTCAGTCAATTTTGTTGGCTGGGCAGCCTTTTCTTCTTTTGTTCCTTCTAAGATTGGGAAATAATAAGAATAATTGAAAGCACTGAGGTTAATTCGCTTAGTCGGAAGGGAAACATGGTCGAGGATTGTAGATTCGACCGCGGAAGTAGAAAACAGATGTTTGTTGTTGTTGACTTTTGGCTGCCTATTCAGCTCTATGAAATCAAATTATTCTCATAAGACTTTATACTGGAAAATCCTAAGGGTCGAAAGAGAAAACAGTGCTCGCTGCAACTCAAAAGATTTGGGAGTGTATAAAATATCTATTCAAGACTTGTATGCAAGCCTCATAGCAAGCCTTGAATTCGATCTCCATAGAACTGAACATTTAAATGCTTGTAATCAGAGGAGAGGAAGATTAAGGAGAGATTCTCAATTCTATAGAAAAGCAAGGTTTGGAACCCATGCGATGCGCCTTTCTCCGTAAGCCTAGAAGCAAGTCAAGTGGTAAGAAAACCCATATCCGTTTCGTGTTTTTTTGATGATATCATTTTCTAAGATAGGACAAGTCAGGGGCAGGTGTCTTTGCGAGATCCGATACTCTTTCTCAAGTAGGTATGAGATATCCGGTAGGTGATACGATATGCGAGATGTGCTTTCCTTTCCGAACAAGCTATATTGCTTTATATCTTTGTCCTTTCCGTCCTCCCGGCTAGATGAATCAATCTATCCTTCTTTCCAAGCAGGCGGCAAATGGTGTCTTAGAATTTGTTTTTTCCTTACTAAATAAAAAAGAGAACAACAGCAACAAGACCAAAGAAAGGGCAAGGGAAATAAGCGTCAGTCAGAGTACTAGTATACCTACAGCTGATATGCGATAGTCGTAGTAACAGCGGATCAGCGGCAGCAAAGCTTATTATAAGAGTAACAATGGATCAACGACTAATTCTTACCTTGGAAAAGAAGACTTGCTTGATTACTTCACTTACTAGTAACAGTTGATATTCGACCATTGATCGGACGGAACTGGAAGATCTTTCTTATGAAGGTGGGAATTCAAGGAATGCACCAACTTCCGCCGATCCTCTTCTAATAGAAAATAGCACTTACTCTCCCTTCTATGGAGAGTCTAGAAGATGCAAAAAAAAGAGTTAGTTATCAACCGCCTGGAATCGCCCTATTTGAAATAGTGGAAAAGGCTTTGAAGTGCTTCTTCTTTTCTTTTAATTGAAGTAGAGAGGATGTATATCGTAATGTATATTTCTTGGCTCTAATCATCTTTCATGGGGCAGCAAGAAAGAAGGCAAGTCGAACAACCAAATGATTTAGGAGTTCATACCCGAAAATCTCCGATTCATTCCTAAAGAAAGAGAAGGGCTTTTTTCAGAAAGGAGAAGGCTTGATATTTTATTTGGCATACAACCGGTAGAGGGGGCTACCTATGAAGGGTTGCTTATTATCGGAGATGATGTTGTCTGGAATTCCGAGCCAATAGATGATATGGGTTTGTATGGACTCAGACACCGTTGGGTTTTTGAAATCCTTTACGGCAATCACTTTAGCCTACTTAGAGAAATTGTTGGTAGCGGCCAATAAAGACTTCTGCCCTACTGACGACAGCGGCGTGAAGGCTCCGATGATGTCCATCCCCAAGGCGATAAACATGTATGTTTTGACGTGCAATGGTTCCGGAAGCTGGTGATGAATATAGTCTGCGTGTTACTTGCAGACATTGCAGCTTTTGGCGTATTCAATGCAGTCGGATATCATGGTTGACTAGTAATATCATATTTGTGCTGCATTTGTCACTTTGGTCCCCCGCGTGGACCTCTTGCATTGCTTTGGATATCCATTCTTTGGCTGGCTATGCATTTCATATAGATCCCATCAAGTGATCGCTTATAGAGGGCATCCTTCCACATGATGAACTTGGTTGCACACCTTCGTACTTCAGCCCATTTAGTTCGGTCTTCAGGTAGCCTTCCTTGTGGTAGTTTAGAAGGGTTCTCACTAATCTTCCTTGCCTTCTTCAGCAGTTTTCATGTTAACTGGCTCCGCCTAGGTGATTTTGCGGAGGAAGACCATTCGTTCTCTGACCATGATAGTCACAGTCTTTTCAGACGGGAGAATCAAATAAGCTGCCAACGAGCAAGTCTGCTAGCTAAAATCTTGTACTATCTATTTGACTATAGACGATTATTTACTATACAAGAAATCACTATAAAAAAGGGCTCTCTTTTTAGACTAGAGAGTGAATTCAACTTCAGACAAGTCTGGCAAAGCAACTCATCTGGTAACACGGTCATCCGTCCAACCTCTATCAATCAGTCTTTCTTCCCCTTTCAATTGCTTGAATAGGTCTAACCGGGAATCTTGAATCTCTAACAATCGCATATGTTGGACTGATGGGAAAGATCGGCTATATGGCCGCCTTAAACTGCAGCCCTCTTTAAACTCTCTTCTAGGGTATTTTATTGGTCAAGTAACAAGTCTCGATAAGTTGTCGCAATCAGGTTATCAGTTAAAATAGATATCTTATTGATCTGTCTTTCAATACCTCCTATATTCATGCTTGGGAATCAGTATATGTTGCAATCGCTCATTTGTTCTGTCGCAACTCTTTTTTATCCCAAACCTTGCATAGACGATGTATGTCACGCCCCGACCCGACCCCGCAAAAGGCCAAACCCAGACCCGACACACGGACGGAGTCTCCTATGTACCGTGGATGATCCGAAAACCCTACATTCAAAATAATACTTGCGAAAGCCATAATAAACATTTGAATCAAGACAACTTTCATAAGAGTTAAACCATTAACAACTTCTCATTAACAACTTTGCAAACCCAAAATGTCATGCATACTACACAAGTATTCGTGCCACTAACAGTTAAACCATTAGTATGCAATTCTTTACTAGTCATAAGAGTATATCTTTACAACTTCACATTCTTTCAACTTTTACAACATAAGACCATAAAGGCCTCAAAATAGAAACTACATACAAGGCTACAAGCCTCAAAATGAAGCGTCAACCAAGCATTAAACACATCAAGCATGGCCCGCACAAATGTCTGGCAACCAACCACCAGCTAAGCAAAGAAGTGCCATCAAGGAAACACCTCCACTTGCTCCTCCTCCTCAATTACCTCAATAGGATCAGCTTCAACTACTCCTGTAAAAATATGGTATAGAAAGGAATGAGCAAAAACTATTGCTCAGCGAGGGTTATTGGTCTCAAGGACGGAGATGAGAAGAGAATGCAATGCAAACAGTCAAGCAATTCATTCAATTATCATATAGAGATACAACAAAGCCAACAACCAAACAAGACAAGCATTAAAACTATAAATACTCATTCAAAGGATACGATTCACTTTCCACGAGCAACTTTCAATCACGAATTCGATGACGACGCGCCGGCCCTAACTACCTTATAACTTCAGTTTGGAATACCCCGGAAGTATCCATCAATTCTACGACCCAAATCTCCCTGGGAGGCAACCCAAGCGAGAAAGGGAATAGGACACGGAGCTAGAGCAACCAACACTGGCAACCCGAGACTAGCCAGAGAGGCCCATCACACCGCCCCTGACTCTATGAATGCAATACAATATACAATGCAACAATCGAGCAATCGAGCAATAAAGCCACATGTGGGAGAATAACAAAGTAGGTTACTTTCGCACGCAATAGCAACAGTTGATAAACATTTCAATCAGAATCAACTCTAACAAGCATATCAAGCAATATTAAGCATTCTATAAGCATAACATTAAGAAAACAAACAAAATCACAAAACGATCCCGACTTTCCAAACGCTACTAATTACAAACGAGCAACGAGTTTTGGAAACCGACTTCACCAATCCTCCTAGGTCACCATAAGGCACGTCTAAAGACCCCGAAACCCTACTTTACCGTAGAATTCCCGCAAAGCCCCGATTTTTCCCTTTGCTCGTTTGAACTACAACTATCCTAACCAAACACTCAACCAATGCCATAACCGCACCAAAAGTGCTTCTATGGCCTCCCGAGACAATGTCATCACGCAAAACGAGGAAATGCTAAACTCGACCTAAACGTCCCCAACTTTCACCAAGGCATTTTTTCTCATTTTTCCATTACACATTCCAAACAAATCATGCATTTAGGCATTCTAGCATATCTAGCACCTTCTTACATCAACAGAACGCATAACGGAGCAACTTCATCGATACGAGGGTTTACTATTCATAATTTACTATTCAATTGGCATTTTAAATTACAACAGCTATATTTAACCGTAGAAAATACTAAAAGTCTACAAATACATGTTCTACAATTGTCAAGGAACATTCTTTAAGCATTAAAACGATTAAACTAATGATCTACGCATAAAATCCAAAAATCAAAGTTTGTGAACCAAATATTCAAATGCGCAAATAAACATGCTTCCCTCACCTTAGACACTCCTAGTTGCTAGGAAAACCACGCTGGATGCCTCGGAAACAACCCCGCACAAGCTCACACGAAGATTTGAAGTTTTGATAGTTGAAATATTTTTTTTTTCTTCTCTTGAAGTTTCGGCCAGCTTGGTTCTACTTTCAGCTTGTTTTTTTTCTTTATTTTGCAATGTTTTAAGCTTAATAATAGATGACAAGCCTTGGTCAATGGTCAAGCCCTTGGTCAACTAACTTAAGTTGGTCAATTTAGCCTATTTTTATGCATTTAAAGCAATAATAACCAACACAAAATTAATTCTAGTTAACAACAAATAAAATATTAAATTTAAGACACCAAAATACTAGTTTTCACTATTTGTTGAGGACTAGAAAACACCCTCTAACTATCGCTCTCGAAATGCAATGCACTTTGCGACAATAAAGAAGTAACAATTAGATTCCAAGTAATTTAAGAAAGTATAATTTTCAGAATAATAAACAAGAAAAATTCCATATTCTGGGCTTGGGTATTACAATGTATACCGAAGAAAGTCAGTTTCTTTCTCGTGTTCAACCTAAAAATCCTCCTTACCTAATCTTTAGTTGTTTAGCCCCAAATCCCATAGAATGATAAAGGAAAGCGAGAACTTGATTCAACAAAAACTCTTGACTTTCTTTGCCAATTAGACGCTTGAAGGACTTATGGTAGCTTTCTTTCTGTGCATGCCTGACAAAATGCTTTGTCGTCGCAAGACTCTTGATCACATTGTTCTCCATCCGTAGTTCGGTTTGGATTTTATTGATTGGCTCCCTCCATGATTGTCTGGTTCGAATTGACAAAGTGTGACAACATAAGATGATGATTCATTCCTAGTTGTATTATCCTGACTATTATCGGACCCATGTGACAATCAAAGAAGAGCGGTAGCTTGGCTCGACTAATAGGGATAGGGAAACCTCTCGACTGAACCCCGAACTCAGACCTGTGTCAGAATCCACGGGACTAAGTTGACTGCAACCTTTTTTGAATGTCGGACCAACGCCTCAGTCGGAGGGAGGACTACTTGACTAACCAAGACCCTCGAGATACTGAACTAGAGTTTCGGTCTCGTTCCTATCCTTTTGTATGCCCGAACCAAGACCATGTTTGATCGAACTGGAGTCACGGTATTATTTCTATCCTTCAGCTACCCAAATGCTGATGAGAAAAGAGGATATGACAGAGGCCCACAAATGGATAGCTTTTCAATCCCTATTCGACTATGAATTCCTGAATCTTCAACTGCTTAGCCCAAATTCCCGGCTTCCCTACAGAACGTTGAAATCGGATTGAGGTATCTACTTGGCTAAAGTTGAAAACCATGGTGATTTCAAGCCTTGGCTCAGTTCAAAAGTCTAACCGGCGGGAGCATCACCGCTGAAGCCTACTGGAGCTGTAACAATATAGGATTCCACCCCTGCTGCACATGACCTTCCCACGTCTTGCTGTTCTGCATCCTCTCACTCTCCTATAAAAGGTCTGTAAAATTCTTTCTCCCTCTCTTTCACACCGGATGGTGATGAAGGGTGATAACTCGCGCATTTTTAACCCACTCAAGCTTTGATTGTTGTACGAGTCACAACCACCTTGGCGAAATAGAGTGCCATTCGGATGACTGATTGAAGAAGCTGATGTGTGTTACCTTTTTTTCTGAGTTCCATAAGGAGCGGGCAGTGAAGGCTCGTGAGAGATACGACTGTGTAGACAAGTCAGGTGATAGGATACGAGGATAATGCCCTTAAGTCATTGTGCTTTTTCTTTTCTGTGTTTGGCCAAGTTTTATGGCGGGGAATAGTCACAGTTGTGTTGATTGATTTGCTCATAAGCCCTTTTTCCAAGGAAGTGGATAGTGAACCCGATTTTTTTTGACTTCATCCTCCCCCTCACTCTAGCTAGGAAAGCTTTGGTTACTAAAGCACCGATGACACTTCTAGTAAATGTTTTGCGGGGCTATTTATTGCTTTCAATCTGATGCAGGATTTCTCTTGATCGGCATTCCTTGGTCTTCAATGGTAGAGATTAGTGGTTCATTTATTGATGTGCTAACCGACTTTCGATTGCCTTAGTAACACCTTCACTCTGTTGGTTTTTCGGAATACCCATCTGAACAAGTCGACTAATAAGCCAATGGTTCAACAGTTCCACTAGTTAGGGAGGAATGATAGAATCTTAGTCCGACTCTGAACTCATTTCCGATGTATCATCCTATGTTGATTTAGTTGATTTCACTTTCGTTTTTTATTTATGCAATGAGGTTACCAATCATGACTTTCTGTGCATCTTAGCCCCCTCATGCAACATACAGGCAGCCTGTCACGCCCCAACTTGACCCCACCTATGACCAGTCAGGACGCAACGGAATTTCGGCAGTATAACAACAGTAACACGGGCATCAGGGCTCTAAACCAACCCACATAATTCCATATAACCCAGTCCAAAGGTTAACAACAACTCTACAATCAAACCAACAACATATAACACAATCATTCTCATATATTAAACATCCATTCATCAGTTCATTCATAAGTTATATGCCTCTGTTCCAACATCAACCATAGGACATATCATACATTTGCAAAATAGATTATAACTAGTCTAGCAACCTAATCATGTTCAAATGAAAGACTACTAAACTGGAGTTATATGATTCTTTATGTTTAAGTAAGTTATACAATATATCATACTACGAAAGCTACGACAACCTCATGGATATGACTCCGGCACATAAGACTCCTCCACAGCAGGCACACACTCAGCTTCCTAAGGAACGTACACAAAGTCTGGCTTAGTAACACCTAAATGTAGGTAACGAATGAAAGTGAGCTTATATAAAACAAGCCCAGTGAGAATTCGATAAATCTTTTACAAGTATTTACTATACTCCTTGGAAATCATCGTTTGAGCAGTAAACACATAATAAACATCAATAACAATAGAAACACAACAATAATAATAACCAATCAACAAGGATACTCTAGTTGGTGTAGCTCCAAACGCCATCACGATCTCAACCATCTTCTTATAACTCCCCATTATTCACGCACCCGAGGTACCTCACTAGCCCCTCCCTCCATGGAACCTCCGCCCATGCGAGCTGGGGATAGTCTATGATAGTCATGCCGTTATCAACTAGACAGCCCAACGCTACCCGAGAGGTGGCACACACATACCAAGACTCATGACAATAATAATAATAATTCATATCACAGGAGGACAACAAAGTAGGTTGCCTATCTCCGGACTTCATCAATAATCAATCAATTAATATCATTTCAACAACATAACATCAATTGATCAAATAAACAACTAACAATTAAGTTAGATGACAAAGTAGGCCACCCAACTTAACATGCATTAAACCACACAACCAAACCAGTATCTAACCAACAACAACTCATGATTTAACCACCCAAACACCACTCAAACAACTAAAGTCATTAGTTCAACATTTAAAGAAAGACTACTCAAACTTTTAAAAATCATAACTTACAATCTACTAATCTAATAACCTCCAAACCAGTTTCTATCACTCACCCACTCAAGCAACTACATTAATCCCCTCGGAAACCAACCACAATCCATCCAAAACAACCCAAACAACCCTAAAACCTCAATGCACCACGGCTGAAATTTTTGGACTTTCACCACGACATCACAATCTGGCATAACAACATTACTACCACGTATTTCACAAACTTTTAGAAGCTAACAACAATCAATTCCAACCACCACAACTCCATTAAGGCCACAACAAGCCAATAACTCAATTTTAATACTCAAAAAATAGAAATACATGGTTGAATCGTTCAAAACTTATATAAACACATATAAATGATCCTTAGCATCCACTGAGCAATAATCTAACATTAAATCAACATTTCAATGGCTAAAAATTCAATTATATGAATTGACATAAATATAGCATTTTGAGATCTAGAAATTTTCTCCTACCTTTGATGCAAACTAAGGTTAGCAATAGGTAGAATTGACACCCAACAAGCAAAATCAAGCTTTGAATGAAGTGATTTGAACTTGAATTGCAAAATCTATGAGAAAAACACTTGAAAACCTTAGAAAAATGCCTTCTATTTGCTTCCCTTGGCATTTTTGGTTATGTGTGTGTTTTTGTAGGTGTCTTGTGTGGTTTTTAATGTGTGTTGATGATATAAACTCAAGGTCAACAAAAATAATAAAAGTCAAAGTTGAAACAAAGTTAGTTTTTAGTATTTTCTGGTCTTTTAATTATCTTTTAGACTATTTTGCTCCCAAATATGCATTTAACACTTAGACTATTTTCAAGTAGTTTATTTTTAGTTGACAACAATTTTCATATGCATACATTAACACCCGACTCGGTTAAAAACTCGATTTTTTGAAAAGAAGATGAAAAGTTATATTATTTGTTTTCAAATGTCTTTTAAATGCACAATTAATCTAAAATCATTTAATACCACATATAAATACATTTATATTAATATATACTAGGTCAATGAAAGTCAATGCAAGAATCGGGTTTAGAAGAAATCACTATTTGGCTCATAAATGCTACTTTTTGTCTGAAAAGTCTATTTAAATTCCTATTATGTTTTAGAATCAAATTTTTTCAAACATGGGTCTATTAATAACAGAGGACTAGGTTTTAAGACGTTTAAAACAGACGTGTAAAAATTTTAACAGACATGCGTTCAAAATACTATTCACAAAAACCGACGATAAAATTTTCAATGCCCTTTTTTATGAAAATTTCATGAATGCACAAATAGCATGTAATAGGAATATAAATCACAGAATTAGCACAATCTAACTCATAACACATAAACAGGTCAAAACACGCAATTCTATGCAAAGGTAAAATCTGGGATTTCACATTCTTCCCCCCTTAAAGAAATTGCGTCTATGCAATTCTCGAATTGACAAACAATTAAATCCTCAATCGTTACACTTAACAATACTTCTCTTAGTTCCCATTTATCTCTTAGGATGACACCTAAACAAAGACCTCAATTGAAATAAACTCCGTTGACTGCAAGTTGATGATCATAATTCCAAGACAAACTTCAATTCATAATTCTCTCCCACCTAACAACATATTGCATATGAAAGAAATTGCAACTCCAAGGTCTTAGCATGACACCACTACTTATCAATCATCCCCTACTACACAAAAGAGCTCTATGAACACCCCGAGGGTTTAAAAACCCATTCACGATAACATGAATGATTACTGATAAAGGGAATAACTCAAAAGTGACATTGGTCAGAATATGGCTCTTATGAAATTTACAAGGAAATACGAATATGGAAAGTCATATTCGAGCCGACAATCAAGTGAACAAGAGGTCAAACAGGTTAGAGAATCAAGAGGCTAATAGTTTAGTAAAGAAGCATGAGAACTAAGATAAGAAATGTATTAGCACCTATCAGTTAAATAAGTACAAACAAAGGATGATGACGAGTCAAAACAGTGCTGAGTATGTTGAAAAAAAATTCCTAAACAAGTAGACATTTCAATTCTCGATGATTGTTCAAGGAACCAACAAGTACGTTGTACTTGGGTTAAATGAAATTAAGAAATAAGAGATGATTAATTCAATAGAAAACATGAGTGGCAATAGTATCTCAACACGCAATACCAAAGAAGTACGAATACGAAATGATAACAAGAGGACAGTGACGAGTACTTTGAGTGAGCAATTACAACCAAAGTAATGGCTCAACATTTAATAATAAAACAATAGGATTGACAAGGATCAACAAGAATGACAATGATGTACTTAGGTAGGGAGTACATCAAGCAAGTGAAATTCAAATAAATGAAACGGTATACCAAAGGAGAAGTTACTTTCAAATGAACAGTAATAGGATGAAATGAAATATGAAACCAATGGCTAGGGATATAGAATGAAATATAGAAGTGTCAAACCTTAACTTCAATAAGTGACATTGCTATAAAAAACAAATATGAATGTTAAGGATAGAAACAATGTCAAATAAGTATAGGATCCATTAATCCAAAATGCAAACTTTCAAGAAACAATTATTAGGCTAGAAAAGTGTAACTCTATCTCAAATAAGTGAGAATAGAGTAAAAGAGAATAATATGACCGATAGAATTATGAAGCACAAGAAGGGTGTCCTACCTACACACTTAAACACCATTAAATCAAATCCTACAATTTATCTCTCTCCAAAACAAGACATTAAGGAGATCTAGAGAACCTGAGGAGTCATACAATCACTCCAAAATTTACATTATGTACCAGACCAATCACTAAACAATATAAATCACTGATTACCCAACAAGATTGACTGATGAAGTCTCCAAATTCTGATAACACAATGCTGATTCATATTAATCCATTATAACACAAGAGAATCCCCAATCAACAATTTACAAAGTCATACCACCTAGAATTGAAAAGCTCGATGTAGGCAAGTAAATGTTCAGCCACCAAAATGAATTCTTATTTCCTCAAATAATTATATCTCCCAACAATTACATCTTTGAATAAAGTAACTTTAGTCATGAATCACTCCAATTGTCTCCAAGGTTTAAACATCAAAACTCTAAAATATCCATTATTAATAATATAGCAATCCCAAATAGTAGAAATATTCACATGTTATACCACACTTCATTCCATTCACAAATATACATCACTAATTCCTCAAATAAATTCATTCTAAAATAACCTCAATAAAGTATAATATGAGTTGAGACTCCAAAAGTGTCTAATTACAACCTCACGGAAACCTCAACTTATGATCTATCTCCAAGTAATAACAAGTTAAACATAGCAAGAAAAGTAATTATAATCATCAAGATAGATTGCTATTTCCTAGAACAACTTCATTCTCGCTAAAGGAACATCAAGAACAAATCCATTAAATTGAGACTAAAATCCATAAGCATTAAAATGAAGATCTCAATGATAAACTATCAGAATAATAATAACTCAAAATCACAACCTACCTCTGGTTCCGAAAGCTCTTGCAGCTTCCCTTGGCATTAAATGGTCACTGACGAGTTAAACATGTATGCAACTATATCATATGAAAGACAAGTACAACGTAATACACAATTATCATACAACACAACATTATCACTTAATGCACAACTCAGCACATAGGAAGCAAATATCACCTAAGCAGGTTACATCACGTAAGCAAGTTATAAGCAATTAAAGTCACATAAGCAACAAACTTCACCTAAGGCAAGTTGATCACGTAACTCACATTAGTCACTTAAATTACATTGAGCACCTAAAGTGCGTTGTTTCACATAAGCTAGTTATAAACAATTAAAACCACATAAACAACTAATTTCACACAAGCCACTTCGATCACATAAAACACATTTGTCACATAATACACATTAATCACATAATGAACATAAATTACAACACATTGAGTACATAAGGCACGTTGTCACATAAAGCATATTGGCTACCTTAATTCACTTAACACATAAAGCATATTGATCACTTAGAAAGTTAGTCACATAAGTAAATTAATCACATAAACATATAACTCTCTTTACACTTAGTACATGCATTCATGTCAAGACCACTACCCATATTCCGAGGATACCCCGGTTGACAGCTAAACATGCGCTCTGATACCACTTAATGTCACGCCCCAACTCGACCCAACCTACGACCAGTCAGGACGCAACGGAATTCTGACAGTATAACAACAGTAACACGGACATCAGGGCTCTAAACCAACCCTCATAATTCCATCTAACCAACTCCAAAGATCAACAATAACTCTACAACCAAACCAACAACATACAACATAACTATTCTCATATATTAAACATCCATTCATCAGTTCATTCATAAGTTATACGCCTCTGTTCGAACATCAACCATAAGACATATCATACATTTGCAAAATAGATTATAACCAGTCTAGCAACCTAATCATGTTCAAATGAAATACTACTAAACTAGAGTTATATGATTCTTTATTTTTAAGTAAGTTATACAATACATCATACTACAAACGCTAAGACAACCTCATGGATATGACTCCGGCACATAAGACTCCTCCACATAAGGCACATACTCTGCTTCCTGAGGAACGTACACAAAGTCTGGCTTAGTAACACCTGAATACAGATAACGAATGAGAATGATCTTATATAAAACAAGACCAGTGAGGATTCGATAGATCTTTTACAAGTATTTACTATACTCCTTGGAAATCATCCTTTGAGAAGTAAACACATAATAAACATCAATAACAATATAAGCACAACAATAATAATAACCAATCAATAAGGATACTCTAGTTGGTGTAGCTCCAAACGCCATCACGATCTCAACCATCTTCTTATAACTCCCCATTACTCACGCACCCGAGGTACCTTACTAGGCCCTCCCTCCATGGCACCTCCGCCTATGCGAGCTAGGGATAGTCTATGATAGTCATGCTGTTATCAACCCGACAGCTCAACGCTGCCCGAGAGATGGCACACACATACCAAGACTCATGACAATAATAATAATAATTCATATCACAAGAGGACAACAAAGTAGGTTGCTTATCTCCCGACTTCATCAATAATCAATCAATTAATATCATTTCAACAACATAACATCAATTGATCAAATAAACAACTAACAACTAAGTTAGGTGACAAACTAGGCCACCCAACTTAACATGTATTAAACCACACAACCAAACTAGTATCTAACCAACAACAACTCATGATTCAACCACCCAAACACCACTCAAACAACTAAAGACATTAGTTCAACATTTAAAGAAAGACTCACAAACTTCTAAAACTCATAACTTACAATCTACTAATCCAATAACCTCCAAACCAATTTCTATCACTCACCCACTCAAGCAACTACATTAGCAACCTTGGAAACCAACCACAATCCATCCAAAACATGCCAAACAACCCTAAAACCTCAATGCACCATGGCTGAAATTTTCGGACTTTCACCACGACATCACAATTAAAATTTTGGCATTACAACATTACTACCAAGTATTTAACAAACTTTTAGAAGCTAACATCAATCAATTCCAACCACCACAACTCCATTAAATGCACAACAATAACTCAATTTTAATACTCAAAAAATAGAAATACATGCTACAACCGTTCAAAACTTATATAAACACATATAAATGATCCTTAGCATCCACTGAGCAATAATCTAACATCAAATCAACATTTCAACGGCTAAGAATTCAATTATATGAATTGACATAAATGTAGCATTTTGAGATCTAGAATTTTTCTCTCACCTTTGATTCAAACTAAGGTTAGAAATAGGTAGAATGGACGCCCAACAAGCAAAATCAATCTTTGAATGAAGTGATTTGGACTTGAATTGTAAAATCTATGAGAAAAACACTTGAAAACCTTAGAAAAATGCCCTCTCTTTGCTTCCCTTGGCATTTTCGGTTATGTGTGTGTTTTTGGAGGTGTTTTGTGTGGTTTTTAATGTGTGTTGATGATATGAGCTCAAGGTCAACAAAAATAATAAAAGTCAAAGTTGAAACAAAGTTAGTTTTTAGTATTTTCTGGTCTTTTAATTATCTTTTAGACTATTTTGCTCCCAAATATGCATTAAACACTTAGATTATTTTTAAGTAGTTTATTTTTAGTTGACAACAATTTTCATATGAATACATTAACATCTGACTCGGTTAAAAACTTTATTTTTTCAAAAAAATATTAAAAGTTATATTATTTGTTTTCAAATATCTTTTAAATGCACAATTAATCTGAAATCATTTAATACCACATATAAATACATTTATATTAATATATACTAGGTCATTGAAAGTCAATGCAAGAATCAGGTTTAGAAGAAATCACCATTTGGCTCATAAACGTTACTTTTCGCCTGAAAAGTCTATTTAAATTCCTATTCTATTTTAGAATCAATTTTTTTTCAAACATGGGTATATTAATAATAGAGGACTAGGTTTTAAGACGTTTAAAATACCTGTGTAAAAATTTTAACGGACGTGCGTTCAAAATACTATTTATAAAAACCGACGATAAAATTTTCAATGCCGTTTTTTATGAAAATTTCATGAATGCACACATAGCATGTAATAGGAATATAAATCACAGAATTAGCACAATCTAACTCATATAACACAGAAACAGGTCAAAACACGCAATTCTATACAAAGGTAAAATCTGGGATTTCATATTCTTCCTCCCTTAAAGAAATTGCGTTCGTGCAATTCTCGAACTGATAGACAATTAAATCCTCAATTGTTACACTTAACAATACATCTCTTAGTTGTCATTTATCTCTTAGGATGACACCTAAACAAATACCTCAATAGAAATAAACTCCGTTGACTGCAAGTTGATGATCATAATTCCAAGACAATCTTCAATTCATAATTCTCTCCCACCTAACATCATATTGCATGTGATACCCCGAACCTGGCATGCATTCAATAGCATTTAAAGTTCATTTAAATTGCATTTTATTGACCTTTCACCTTCTTTGACCAAACTAGTTGACTTTTCATCTACATTGCCCAACTAGGACAAGGTGGGAATTTTTGAAATGTTTAATAAAGGGAAAACTTGGGACTAGAAATAAAAAAATGCAATGTTAAGTTAGTAAAATTTTGGATCAATTTTGGAATTAAATCTGAACCAATTGGGGAAGAGTTAGGTAGCAAATTATATATGGTTGGAAAGCTCTATGAGTCTAGTTTCTGAGGCTTCAAACCGTTCGTGAATTGGAGTTTTCTAGAAGAAGTTATGATCGTTTTCGTAAGGTCACGAATAGCTGTTTTGGTTTAGCGGGTTGACCGAAGCTTTGACCATTTGTCATCTTCTATTTAAGTGAGAAATACGAAACAAAAGAGCCAAAACCAGAAAAATAAAGGCCTGAAACCATGGAGGAAAAAGAAAAAAAAAACACATTTCTACTTCAAATCTTCATTTCTTCGCGGGAGCTTGTGCGGAGTGGTTTCCGAGGCATCCAGCTTGGTTTCTCTAGCGTCTAGGAGCGTTTAAGGTGAGGGTTTCATCGTTATTTGCGCATTTGAAATATTTGTATCTAAACTTTGATTTTTGGATTTTATGCGTAAATTGTTAATTTAATCATTTTGTTGCTTAAATAATGTTCCTTGTTGATTGTAGAACATGTATTTATAGCTTTTTAACATTTTTTGCGGTTAAATGTTGAGATTGCAATTTAAATTGATTAATGAATAGTATTTTATGAATAGTAAATCCTTGAAACGATGAAGTTGCTCCGTTATGCTGTTCGTTGATGTAGAAATGTGCTAGGTGTGCTAGAATGCCTAAATGCGTGGTTTAATTGGAATGTGTAATGGAAAAACGGAGAAAAACGGCTTAGTGAAAGTCGGGGTCGTTTAGGTCGAGTTTAGCATTTTCTCGTTTTGCGTGATGGGATTGTTTCGGGAGGCCATGGAAGCACTTTTGGTGCGATTATGGCGTTGGTTGGGTATTTCGTTAGTATAGTTGTAGTTCAAATGAGCAAAGGGGAAAATCGAGACTTTGCGTGAATTCCAGGGTTAAGTAGGGTTTCGGGGTGCTTAGACGTGCCTTATGGTGCCGTAGGTGGTTTGGTGAAGTTGGTTTCCAAACCTCGTGGCTCGTTTGAAAGTAGTAGTGTTTTGAAGTTGGGGTCATTTTTGTGATTTTGTGTGTTTTCATAGAATATTGCTTATGGTATGTTTATATCGATTATAGAATGCTTATATTGCTCATAGAATGATTATATTGATTATAGTATGCTTATATTGCTTATAGAATGCTTATGTTGCCTATAGAATGCTTATAATGCCTATATAATACTTGTTATTGCTTGATAATGCTAGTTGGTGTTGTTCTTGTTACTTGTTTGATTGCAAATGCTTGTTAATGCTTATTACACTTGTTGGAGTTGATTATTGATTGAAATGTTTATCAATTGTTGAGAATGCTTGATATCGCTCGTTTATTGCCTTGTATCGAGTCTTGCATTGCATAGTGTTTCGCGCGTGAGTGATGGGCCTCTTTGGGTAGCCTCGGGTTGCCAGTGTTGGTTGCTCTAGCTCCGCTGCTATTCCCTCTTCTCGCTTGGGTTGCCTCCCAGGGAGTTTTGGGTCGTAGAATTGATGGATACTTCCGGGGTATTCCAAACTGGTGTTATAAGGTGGTTTGGGCCGGCGCGTCATCGTTAATGTCATCGGAATCGTGATCGGTACATTACTCGCTCGAGTGAACCATAGCCTTCAAAGTGTGGTATATCTTTGATTGGTTGTGTTAATGCTTTCCTTAATTGTTTATTGTATTGTTGTATATATTGAATGCCTTTTATTGATTGTATTGCTTAATTGTACCTATTTGCATTGCACGACCTTCTTTCTCTCCACCTCGATATCTGTCTTGCCCTCACTGAGTATACGTGTTGTGTATACTCACTCCTCACCACCATATTTCAGGAAATGCCATGTTAGCTGGAAAGTTCGTGATTTCGTGAAAGTCCGTGCTTGAAGAGTTGTCCTGCGTGCCTATGTGACTTGAGTTGTCAAAGTTGTAAAGTTGTATGCTTTTATGTATTATATGTATTTAATGTTAAAGGGGATGTAATTTAAGTTTCAGTAGATTATGTATTTAGTTAATGTAGGTTACCTTCAATGTATATTTGTATTGACAAAGGAAAAGAGATAGAAAGGTATGATAGTCTAGCTTATGATATAGGTTGGTGTAGTTTAATTGCTAAGCTTGAATGTATATTTACTTGTATTTTGCTTGTTGTGAACCAAGGCTCGGATGGCCTTGAGGTGGTTGAATGTTTGGACATGGTATTGGTCCACTTATATGCTGTCGCAGGTTTTACATTTCGCCTAGAAACAGGGGAGACTCCGTCCGTTTTCCCTGAAAATTTATGCCCGGGTTTGGTTTGGGTTGTGATTAGATTGATCGATAGAACTCCCGGTCTCGAGAGGGATCGGGGTATTACAGGTGGTATCAGATCTTGTTTAGCTCATAAGCCGGGACAAGGTCCTTGGTCTGGTGGGTAGTGGTCCTTGAATGTGTACTTGTTAAGTGTGTCTTGAAAGTGTATGCTTGTATGTGAGATTATGTGTCTTGACATGAATGTGTGCTCCTATGTGATATAGTTATGTGTTATGTGTTAATTGTGTGCTAAGTGAAGTAAAGTATCTAGTTGTGCATTGAATTGACCTATCGAATCGACCTCGTGGATTGTTATTTGCTTGAAGTATTGCTTTTAATGTGTGTACTGAAATGTCTTGAATTAGCTATGCTGTGATTTGAATTGATTATGATGTGCTTGACTTGATTGTTATGCTTGAGTGACCTTGTTGAATAAACTATTTTGTAAACTTGCTGGCATAAAAGCTTAAGGCATATGTATAACTGTGATATATTGGCATTCATACATGTCCTATTGAAATAGTAAGTAAGTCCTCTTCCTCCCCTGAAGAAGTGGTTCACCGCTGGCTTTTCAAGGTGTATGGATTGGCAAGAAATGAATAGCATTTGGCTAGCCTTTATTTGGAAATTGGTGTTTGCTTTTGGAGCTCGGTTATTGGCAAATCTCTATGGCCTTCTCTGTGCTTAACAGTTGTGAAATAGTAACTTTCTCTTGGGGTTTTATTTGGTTATTCTTTGGAGCATTCTTTGGTTTTCTTAATGGGTGTTCTTTGGAATCTTTTGTTGGCACTTCTCGGTGGACTTGGCTGTTGGGATCTCAATCGGACTTACTGTATGGTATTATCTATGGCATATGTGTCTCGGTCTTTATTGGTGTGATACTGGCATTCCTGATTGGAAATTCTTCAATGGTATTTTATGGAATTCTCAGTGGCCAATTATTTAGTATTTACTTATTGGGAAAACTTGGCTACTTTCTTATTGGAGCATTGTTTTGGATATCTTTTTCAGTGTTCCTCAGTAGGTTTGGTATTTGGAGTTCCTATCAGACTTATTGTATAATACTACTTATGGTATTCTTTGATATTCTTTTTGGGCGTTCTATTGGTATTTTCCTTATTAGCAAGGTTGTATGAAGTGCTCACTTGGCAACCAGTGAAGAGGCCTCAGAGTTTGGTTTCGGGAGATTGTTCACCAGTTTAGTGTTGATCCTTGCAGTTTTCATCCATCTGGGAAACTATGTTTGTTATTCAACTTGGTTGTCTTATTGGGCACATTATATTTTCTATGTTATTTCCTTTGACATTCCTCTCAGCATTTGATAGCAAAACTCGGAATCTAATTGGTTGTTCTATGGGGTTATTATTTGGAAGGCTTCTTTGGAACTTTGGAAATATATTTGATTGGGTTCTTGGTATTTTCTTCAGCACTCTTAACAGGGAATTCATCTATGAAATCCATGACCAGCGGGGTACTTCTTTGGACCTCTAGATAGAATCTTTGTTTGAGCTTTTATTTGGCTTCTTGCTTGGGAATTCTCGGGCAATAACAGTTAGACTTCTATTGGAGATTCGTGCGTGAGGTATTCTTCTTGTCATTATTGTGTGGTATTAATGACATCTACAGTATCTTTGTTTTAGTCTTTATTGGTATTATCTCGGCATTTCTGGTTGGAATTTATTCTTCTTCGTATTCGTGTCAACGGGATTCTTGTACGGTATCTGCATTTGAGCTTCTATTTCTCGTTACTACTTGGCATTTCTCCTTGCACTTTCCTATTGGTCATGTTGATTAACTACTTTTTCAGTAGCTAATGAAGACTAGTCAGAGTTGGATTGTAGATGATGCAGAATCCTATTGGAAGAAGAATTGCGAGGACGCAATTGTTTTAAGGGGGGAAGGATGTGATACCCCGAACCTGGCATGTATTCAATACCATTTAAAGTTCATTTAAATTGCATTTTATTGACCTTTCACTTTCTTTGACCAAACTAGTTGACTTTTCATCTACATTGACCAACTAGGACAAGGTGGGAATTTTTGAAATGTTTAATAAAAGGCAAACTTGGGATTAGAAATAAAAAAATGCAATATTAAGTTAGGCAAATTTTGGGTCAACTTTGGAATTAAATCTGAACCAATTGGGGAAGAGTTAGGTAGCAAATTATATATGGTTGGAAAACTCGATGAGTCTAGTTTCTGAGGCTTCAAACCGTTCGTGAATTGGAGTTTTCTAGAAGAAGTTATGACCATTTTCGTAAGGTCGCGCATAGCTGTTTTGGTTTAGCGGGTTGACCGAAGCTTTGACCATTTGTCATCTTCTATTTAAGTGAGAAATACGAAACAAAAGAGCCAAAACCAGAAAAATAAAGGCCATGGCTGAAACCATGGAGGAAAAAGAAAAAAAAAACACATTTCAACTTCAAATCTTCATTTCGTCGCGTGAGCTTGTGCGGGGTGGTTTCCGAGGCATCCAGCGGGGTTTCCCTAGCGTCTAGGAGCGTCTAAGGTGAGGGTTTCATCGTTATTTGCGCATTTGAAATATTTGTGTCTAAACTTTAATTTTTGGATTTTATGCACAGATTGTTGTTTTAATCGTTTTGTTGCTTAAAGAACGTTCCTTGTTGATTGTAGAACATGTATTTATAGCTTTTTAACATTTTATGCGGTTAAATGTTGAGATTGCAATTTAAATTGATTAATGAATAGTGTTTTATGAATTGTAAACCCTTGAAATGATGAAGTTGCTCCGTTATGCTGTCCGTTGATGTAGAATTGTGCTAGGTGTGCTAGAATGCCTAAATGCGTGGTTTAATTGGAATGTGTAATGGAAAAACGGCTTAGTGAAAGTCGGGGTCGTTTAGGTCGAGTTTAGCGTTTTCTCGTTTTGCGTGATGGGATTGTTTCGGGAGGCCATGGAAGCACTTTTGGTGCGATTATGGCGTTGGTTGGGTATTTCATTAGTATAGTTGTAGTTCAAATGAGCAAAGGGAGAAATCGAGACTTTGCATGAATTCCAGGGTTAAGCAGGGTTTCGGGGTCTTTAGAGGTGCCTTATGGTGAGGTAGGAGGATTGGTGAAGTCGGTTTCCAAGGCTCGTGGCTCGTTTGAAAGTAGTAGTGTTTTGAAGTTGGGGTCATTTTTGTGATTTTGTGTGTTTTCATAGAATATTGCTTATAGTATGTTCATATTGATTATAGAATGCTTATATTGCTCATAGAATGATTATATTGATTATAGTATGCTTATATTGCTTATAGAATACTTATGTTGCCTATAGAATGCTTATAATGCCTATAGAATGCTTGTTATTGCTTGATAATGTTAGTTGGTGTTGTTCTTGTTACTTGTTTGATTGCAAATGCTTGTTAATGCTTATTACACTTGTTGGAGTTGATTATTGATTGAAATGTTTATCGATTGTTGAGAATGCTTGATATTGCTCGTTTATTGCCTTGTATCGAGTTTTGCATTGCATAGTGTTTCGCGCGTGAGTGATGGGCCTCTTTGGGTAGCCTCGGGTTGCCAGTGTTGGTTGCTCTAGCTCCGCTGCTATTCCCTTTCTCGCTTGGGTTGCCTCCCAGGGAGATTTGGGTCGTAGAATTGATGGATACTTCCGGGGTATTCCAAACTGGTGTTATAAGGTGGTTTGGGCCGGCGCGTCATCGTTAATGTCATCGGAATCGTGATCGGTACATCACTCGCTCGAGTGAACCACGGCCTTCAAAGTGTGGTATAGCTTTGATTGGTTGTGTCAATGCTTTTCTTAATTGTTTATTGTATTGTTGTATATATTGAATGCCTTTTATTGATTGTATTGCTTAACTG
This sequence comes from Ehretia macrophylla, assembly GCA_037974665.1. Classification (NCBI taxonomy): domain Eukaryota; kingdom Viridiplantae; phylum Streptophyta; class Magnoliopsida; order Boraginales; family Ehretiaceae; genus Ehretia; species Ehretia macrophylla. The sequence goes on along the minus strand of CM075770.1, from coordinate 79,175,488 downwards.
TACCTATTTGCATTGCACGATCTTCTTTCTCTCCACCTCGATATCCGTCTTGCCCTCACTGAGTATACGTGTTGTGTATACTCACTCCTCACCACCACATTTCAGGAAATGCCATGTTAGCTGGAAAGTTCGTGATTTCGTGAAAGTCCGTGCTTGAAGAGTTGTCCTGCGTGCCTATGTGACTTGAGTTGTCAAAGTTGTAAAGTTGTATGCTTTTATGTATTATATGTATTTAATGTTAAAGGGGATGTAATTTAAGTTTCACTAGATTATGTATTTAGTTAATGTAGCTTAACTTCAATGTATATTTGTAATCACAAAGGAAAATAGATAGAAAGGTATGATAGTCTAGCTTATGATATAGGTTGGTGTAGTTTAATTGCTAAGCTTGAATGTATATTTACTTGTATTTTGCTTGTTGTGAACCAAGGCTCGGATGGCCTTGAGGTGGTTGAATGTTTGGACATGGTATTGGTCCACTTATATGCTGTCGCATGTTTTACTTTTCGCCTAGAAACAGGGGAGACTCCGTCCGTTTTCCCTGAAAATTTATGCCCGGGTTTCGTTTGGGTTGTGCTTAGATCGATTGATAGAACTCCCGATCTCGAGAGGGATCAGGGTGTTACATTGCATATGAAAGAAATTGCAACTCCAAGGTCTTAGCATGACACCACTACTTATCAATCAACCCCTACTACACAAAAGAGCTCTATGAACACCCCGAGGGTTTAAAAACCCATTCACGATAACATGAATGATTACTGATCAAGGGAATATCTCAAAAGTGACATTGGTCAGAATATGGCTCTTATAAAATTTACAAGGAAAGACGAATATGGAAAGTCATATTCGAGCAAACAATCAAGTGAACAAGAGGTCAAACAGGTTAGAGAATCAAGAGTCTAATAGTTTAATAAGGAAGCATGATAACTAAGATAAGAAATGTCTCAGCACCTATCAGTTAAATAAGTACGAACAAAGGATGATGACGAGTCAAAACAGTGTTGTGTATGTTGAACAAAAATTCTTGAACAAGTAGACATTTCAATTCTCGATGATTGTTCAAGGAACCAACAAGTAAGTTATACTTGGGTTAAACGAAATTAAGAAATAAGAGATGATTAATTCAATAGAAAACATGAGTGAAAAGAGTATCTCAGCACGCAATACCAAAAAAGTACGAATAAGAAATGATAACAACAGGACAGTGCCGAGTACTTTAAGTGAGCAATTACAAGCAAAGTAATGACTAAGCATTTAATAATAAAACAATAGGATTAACAAGGATCAACAAGAATTACAATGATGTACTTAGGTAGGGAGTACTTCAAGCAAGTGAAATTCGAATAAATAAAAGGGTATACCAAAGGAGAAATTACTTTCAAATGAACAGTAATAGGATGAAATGAAATATGGAACCAATGGCTAGGGATATAGAATGAAATATAGAAGTGTCAAACCTTAACTTCAAAAAGCGACATTGCTATAAAAAAGAAATATGAATGTTAAGGATAGAAACAACGTCAAATGAGTATAGGATCCATCAATCCAATAAGCAAACTTTCAAGAAACAATTGATAGGCTAGAAAAGTATAACTCTATCTCAAATAAGTGAGAATAGAGTAAAAGAGAATAATAAGACCGATAGAATTATGAAGCACAAGAAGGGTGTCCTACCTACACACTTAAACACCATTAAATCAAATCCTGCAATCTATCTTTCTCCCGAACAAGACACTAAGGAGATCTAGAGAACCTGAGGAGTCATACAATCTGTACAAAATTTACATTCCGTACCAGACCAGTCACTAAACATGATAAATCACTGATTACCCAACAAGATTGACTGATGAAGACTCCAAAATCTGATAACACAATACATATTCATATTAATCCATTATAACACAAGTGAATCCCCAATCAACAATTTAGAAAGTCATACCACCTAGAACTCAAAAGCTCAATGTAGGCAAGTAAATGTTCAGCCACCAAAATGCATTCTTATTTCCTCAAATAATTCTATCTCCCAACAATTACATCTTCGAATAAAGTAACTTTAGTTAGGAATCACTTCAATTGTCTCAAAGGTTTAAAGATAAGAACTCAAAAATATCCATTAATAATATAGCAATCCCAAATAGTCGAAATATTCACATGTTATACCACACTTCATTCCATTCACAAATATACATCACTAATTCCTCAAATAAATTCATTCTAAAATAACCTCAAGAAAGTATAATATGAGTTGAGACACCAAAAGTGTCTAATCGCAACCTCACGGAAACCTCAACTTATGATCTATTTCCAAGTAATAACAAGTTAAACATTGCAAGAAAAGTAATTATAATCATCAAGATACATTGATATTTCCTCGAACAACTTCATTCTCGCTAAAGGAACATCAAGAACAGATCCTATGAATCCTACTGTTTATTCTGAAACTACTGATCACTAGCCCCGAGAATCAAAGCTCTCTCCCTCGTTTGGTATAGCGAAAGGTCAACGTCATACATATTGTCACTCGATAGCTAGCTGCAAGTGGCCCATTCGGCTAAAGTCAAATCGCAAAATGCCAATAGTGTTCACTTGAAGTTAATTGGAACTGAATCAATCAAGGAGTAGAGTAGTGATGGTCCCTAAGTTACTAATTGCAACTAACCAACTATTCTGAACCATGTATAAACAACATTGATGGAGAAGTGACGCCTGCAGATGGATGACCTGAGAACTCACAAGGCCGTAGCGAGTGAAGTATTCACTTCATACACCTTGCAAGCAACCTCTTTCGTAGGAATCCATGTGGTGTGGGATTTATGCTTTTGATAATTCCTGCCCTCTAGCAGTTTAAGAAAGTGTTCAGTAATTGTCTACTCTTAGAGCTTATTGATGGCTCCACAATTGAGTCTAGGTTTTCAAGAGCTTGCTGACGTGGCGACTCTAACATTCATTATGGGCCAATCTAATATCAATGCGTGGATGGGACATTATTGGTGTAAAACAGAAATATTAATAAACTTGTTCTCCGCGGAATCGATTTCTGCCTAACCTAAGACAGAGAAGAATCCTATTATTTCTACTACTCTGCTCAAGCCAACCTCTTCTTTCCCCACGAACCTTGGATGATTATCCCAAGAGGGGGCCCCGGGCGATGGTGAGGTTTGGTTGTGAGTTTCCTCCGTGATCCGCCCGCGAAAGGCGTTTGCAGCTTGGATTTAGTATTGGGTCTCGCTCTTTGGACTTCATTCTCTGGCACAGACCATTGTTCACTCGCTTCCCTAGTAAGCAACCCCCACAAGCAACCTCGTGTACTAGCTTACACGACTACTCCTAGCTCTACCCTCTCCTATGTATCTATTCTATCTTCTCTCTCTCGATCTAAGCATTCATCACCTTCTCTCACTGCCGCTCTTCATCCTTACTGCCCTGGGATATTGAGGCTAGGATCCATACGTTTCTGAGCTACCATTAATGTCTTCCCAGATTCGCAACAATTAGCGGTTTGTAGTCTCGACTTTCCCTTTCCCTTTATCCTGTGCTTATATGAATATGAATGTCTTTCTCCCAGCTTACTACGATTTTCAGGTGGGAAGAAAGTCATTGCTAGCTCTTTGAACATATACGCTCTTGGTCCACAGGAAGAGCATCTCTCTCTATCTATTCAAAGATCCAAGACAGCTAGTTAAGTTGGTGACATTGGTTCCCCGTCCCTACTCTCCTATCTCTCTTACCCTGGTTGGGCTCTGGCATAGTGTCATTAAACTGTGAATCAAGTTAGGAAGAAGAAGTCCAGCTCCTAGCTTTAAAGAAGAGAAGAAAGACCTGGCTTTAAGGTAAATGCTTTATTTTAGGAAAGAAAGATCCCAAGTTTATGCTGAATCGAGAGTGGACTTGCCTTGGTCTTCTGTGATTTCTAGGGATTCAGATCAAGGTAGTTCAATTCCCCGAGGCTAATTCAATTCAGTCTTGTGAAGTTGTGAAATAAGCTCTTCTCAACCTCTACGGAATATAGTCAGTGTGCCGCAAGTAAAGTAAGGATGAGATGAAGGTTGGGGATTCAGTTCAGGTACAATAGAGATAGCTACAATAGAGAAAAGAATTCGCTCAGGTGAACAGCTGAAAGAATCACATGAAGAAGAAATTCATATTCTATCTACCATACCATAGAGAAAAGGATATAGAAAAGTAAGGTTTGGAGCCCTTCTTTGTTAGGATGGATGTCTTCTCTCTTCTTTCATAAGTTGCATTTTGCATATATAAAAAAGAAATAGGAAAGATACGAAACCAGCCCAACCTCTTCATGGTCACATCCCCTTTTCTGATGATTTTCGTGTTGTTGCATGTGCCTTACGGTATCCAGATCCAGTCCTCTCTGCTTCATATGATTGAAGTGAAGATCCGCAATAGACTGTCTGTTGGTAACAAAATAAATAATCAATAACTTTCTAATAGAACTGGGGACTAGAATACATGTCCCATGAAAGAGGTGAAAGAGCGGTTGGATAGGGAGAGTCTTAGTCTCTGTCAAAAGCGGATTGAAGGTCTTTACTCAGCAAAGAGATCAAAGAAGAGATAGGTGTGGTTCAACAACTACATCTTCGCATGACTAGTCTCGCAAACCCGGTTTGTTAGCTTAGCTATGGGGCTAAAGCCAATGGCTACAATGCCACTCTTCCTAAGCAACATTTAGTAACAACATTGATAGCCTAGCATTTCGTCGTATATCATACCAACTCCCACCCCGAACTCGCCGTTAATGGCCATTTTTGGATCCCTTATTTTCATGCTTCTTTCCTTTAAGCAATTCCCGATTTCTCGATCACAGGTTTGGAACCCAGGGACTGATAGATCGGAAGTGTTTACTCAAAGAGATATCGACTGATAAAATGCTAACGTATTGCTTCCACATAGACTTTTCACATTTGCCTTACCGAAACTACACGAGGATCTGGGAGAGACACTGATTACGCTTTACACACGCTGGCCTTTTACGGATTAGCAGAACCAATGCCATAATAAAGCATTCAAAGAATCCACTGATATGGGATGTGGGTAAGGTTACGAAAGAAACTACAACAAGCACACATCTCTTACCTTTTTGCAGGAGATATAAGGCTACGTCCTAAGTCCGATAATAAGGAAATAATAAGACTCTTTCCTACCTTATCCGAATAAAGACCAGGTTGGTCCGATCGTCGCTTTGCTCTTACTTGATGTAGAGGAGTCTAAAGCAAACAAATTTTCTTTGCCGAAAGGCATACTAAGCTTACTCTGTCTAAGGGAAAGAATCATCTCTTTATAGGCCAAGATGAAAGAGAAGTACTACGTATTCCACTCTAAGTCTAAGAAGAGGTATTATGAGTAGGTAAAATACCAATTATATATCACTAGATAAACAAAGAGTTACGATCGATATACATAAGGGGGAATTTACTACTTAACACTACCACTACTTTTCTCGATACCAACGCTGCTTGCATAGCTTAAATGCTTTAACTACTTACCTTGCCACTCTTCACCAAACACCTCTCGATGCTCACTACTCAATGCAACCCGGAACCAATAGCTGCTCAGTCAGAAGGAAGATAAACCATGAAAGGTTAGTTATCCATCTTGGGGTTACTCTTTTCCAAACCTAATATTAGCCTCTGGAGATCCACGAAGGAAGTCATTTCGATTTCCAAAGAAGATAGTTGGTAGAATCATTTTTTCTTCAAAGTAGGTGTGGATGGAATAGTGATAATAAGCGTGCTCAATCTACTCTTGTAGTAGTTAGCCCTGAAGCTGGTGATAGCACTATATTTACCCTTTTGCCAATTGCCCCCGTTGTATAAGTTACATTTCCCCCATGGGGGATTTTATTCTCAGGTCAAGTAGAATCCGGTTAGGGGGAATATAAGTCAGTCCACCAGCGAATCCATAATTCAGTTGACTTGAAAATGAAGTCATTCCCCTTTTGAGGCTATACCTTGAAGTTGGAAGTTTCAGTTAAAGTCCCTGGTTCAAGAATAACAAGAGGATAGTAAGTAGTAAGCAAACAAGCTAGCAAGGAGTTAGAAAGCTAACCCAAAAGTAGGGGGAAGGTAAAAGTCAGGTTTGAGAGCTGGTGTTATAGATGGTAAGTCCCTAAGGATTGGGATAGACTAAGCTTTTAGAGCAATTCCCTGGTGAGAATAGTGATGGTACACTAAGCCCGGTAAGTAAGGTTCTAGTAATCTATCCCCTGCGCCAATAGTTAGTTACGCTCTATCAAGTAAGTAATCCCCCAAATAAACCTCTCTCAAGTAGAGCTATCAGTAATTCCATCTTTTCCGTCCCTAGGAGCTAGAGCATTGATTGGGATATACCAACTATCAATTTCCCCGGTGTTTCCAACCCTTGTGGTTGTAAGTTCGTTAGTCATGAATTTAGCACAGAGCGTTCTATGAGGCAACTATCTAATCCCTGGTCCAATAGAAGAAAGCAGAGTCAAAGGGAAAGGTATTTTAAAAGTCTATATATCCACCCCCTGGTTCGATGCTTATAGGTAAACGAATGACATCTTTGAGATAAGAGAGTTGGGATTGATTTCGACCTTGCTTAACACATGGAATTGGCCATCTTTCCTTGGCTAGAATAGCGAATTCGAAGTATGTTTTTGGGGGGCTTATAGAAGCTCGTGAAAACTAGATTTATAGGAGTGAAGAGGGGAAATGGAAGGAATGCTGAGAATTCATTGCACGAATACGCTCTTGTCTCTTTGAATCGTATCATCCATTGCGAGTGCTATCGTATATAAGATCACGGCCGCATTTAGGAGTGATCCTTCCCTCTTCAACAAGCTGGGTTTGGTATATGAAAAACATCTCCTAAAGGAAGTGGAAGTGACATATGTTATGTTAGTATAAGCTATCTTTTTATTACGGAATCCCCTGTTTGGATCTTTCATGGAATAGAAAGAGTCTAAGAGGATGCCATACCATAGAAGGAGTAGCTAATGCCATTTCAAGAAGAAGGGTGCAAGTGAATCAAAACTTGAGGATCTAGCTATTGCGAAAACTGTCTTCACATAGGGAAATCCCAACAGCTTTAAGTCTTCCCACATAAGAGTTTGAAAGAGAGGCTATTAATGGAAGGCTACTTTTCGGAGGTTGAATGTAGGGAATCGCTACTTACTAAGGTGATTGGGGCGGCAGTAGTTTTCTTGATAGGGGGTAGTCCGATGTCCCCATTCTCTATGAGGCTTTGGATACCTTCCTTCAAGCCACAACACTTTTTAATGGGATGGACCTCTTAGGCACAAGAGTTTGGATTCTCGGTCTTCCCTTCTTCATTCGACCTGACCTCTTCCATTGTGGTAGTTCTATACGGTCTTCATTGATCAACTCCTCGAAGAGATCTTTCATGATTTCATCAGGGAATTCAAAACCCAACCTCTCTTTTTACGAGGGTTTCTTCTTATCATATCCTTTCTCCTTATCCTTTTTCAACATCTTTTTTGGCCTTCCCTATCACCATTCTTCTTTTTCTTTGCTTCGACTCTAGCCATCTTAACCTTTGAAGCTACCTTGGACTTTGAGTTGAGCGCCTCTTGCTAAGGTGCATTTGCAGGTCATATGCCTTGGTGCATAAGTACTCCAAATCATCTACGGTTTGAGCCATGAGATGGACTGATAGTTCATCCCTCAAAGATTCAGACCCTTTTGGCCTGCTCTGTCTTTTCTTTATGCCCCTAGCAGGGATGGGATAAAGTGGCTGGTTCTCTAGGGCCAGGGAAAGACAGGGTAACCTTTTACGGACACCTGAAGGGAAGGGCTTGCCATCTCGCGAGAAAGTCAGACATAAAATCATTGTCAGGCTCCTTTATTTCAATGAGTTCTGCAACTCCAACTTTTCTTCCAGTCTTTCTCCTCATAGGCCAAGTCCAAGGGTCTCACATTAGCTTAGTGATAGCGTAAAATAGAATTCTACTACTTGCCAAATCACGAGATGAGATCTGAGTTCAAGTATAATAATGAATTGCACACCTACCTACCTACGAGTAAGAGAAGAAGGTGACCCCAAGCTCGATCTTTGCCAAGTTAGCATTTTCAAAAGTTCACTCTCAGTTAGGCTTGACGCTCTGAATAGATTTAGTTGGTAGACTGATGTGATTGAGAGTACTTCTTTTCCAGGCTCCTCCGATGGTAGTGGAAGCTCTTGTTCTTGTTGGTATTGTTGAAAGTAACTCTTTACTGTTTTTAGACGAGATGAAATATCTTCTCAGACAGATACAAGTCCTTTTGGGTTTCCTATGGAAAGCCTATCGGCTCACTTTGTTCTAAACTTTTCTTATGTATAGGATTTCAAGTAGAATCAACTAGTACTAACTTAGGATAGTCCTCGACTAGCTTCTTATTTACTGGTTGAGCACTACTTGGCAAAGATTTTTTTAGATGATTATATGGTATGGGACTTATTAGCTTCCTTCGAGAAGTTGGCTTTTTAGGGTTGGGCATTCTTAGGCACGATAGACCAAGAGTCGGTGGTCATAACTAGTAGTAGCTCCGGTTACTATTGGAGTCGATGGAATCATCTCACTGGGACTTACAAACCATCTCATTTCCAGTCCAAGACTACTCGAGTTATTTCGCTCTAGCTACATGAATCCTAAGCTTGGTTCCAAGATTGGGTGGGGGAGCAGACGGGGAGGTGATGGTAGTGAGGACCCTAGGTAGGGAGAGCTAGAAAACAGAAAGAGGTAGGAAGTCTGCAATTAGTTTCACTCCTAAAGAAGTAGAGGACTAAGAAGAAGGTGATGCTGGAGTTCCAGTCTTTTTCTTCTTTTTTTTGAAAATGGAGGATCGGATCATCGAGGAGATCATAGCATCGAGGAAGAAATAAAAATAGGCTTACAGTAGATCTTAGTGGCCTACCTTCCAACTATAGAATCTAGAAGCTCCTACCTTCTAGTGGAGAAGGTAAAGGTACCACAGCCTTAAGGTTGAGGACATTGTAAAAGATAGATATGATGTATCGTACCCAAAGCTAATTGATATGATTTTCGAATCAAGGCAAAGGAGATAGGCTGCACCGTGCTGAATGAAAAAGTTTTCCCCATTCCCATTGAATCTATAGAAAAAAACCCTACCTCCTCTCTTCCAACTAGAATTTAGTAGTTCTGGTTTTGCTTCTCGTTCCTGGGCTTGGCTGGTACATCAAGCATATCGGCTATCGCACATTCGCTTTTAGGAAGAAGTGTTATATCTGGCGCATATGAGCTATTGATGTCGCATATCGGTTGTTTAGAATTGGATATGGTATCTAAGTATATAAAGATATCTATGTTATCTTTCGCAGATCAGTTTCGGGGCTGTGTCCACCTTGGAAAGTAAGCACTATTCGCTTTTAAATGCATATCGCACTCTTCGCTACGAATGTAGAAAAATATCTTGAAATAGTCGATTTAGTAGCCTTCTTTCTTTCTCCGGGTATGAACTCATCCCTTGAGAAGGCCCATGTTGTAGCAATTCCACCCAGAGGGTATAGTTACTACAACTAATAAGAAGCATAGTAAAGTCAGTGTAGAAAAATAGAATCTCTTATTGGCTTATGAAGGAATTTATTAGCTTGACCTATAGGGAGAGGAATGAACCCATTTAAACAAAGTTCTAATTCCCCGTGGTAGACAAGACATGAGTTAACACCACTAAACCGAACTGATCATGGGCCGAAACACCCCTAATTGGGCGACAAAGTAGACATTTACCTGAAGCGTAAAGCTGATTCTATGATGCTTCCAAGCCCATAAAGGTGAACAAAATAACGCATATAGATAGAAATTGCTACTGATGCAATTGTACGAAAGTTGTCTAGTGATCCAACGGTGTTGAGTAGAAAGGCTCTCGCCTAACGGATATTCTTTAGGTGTTCCGTGGGAGTAGCAAGAGTGAATAAATACCAATAGAAGTACTGTATCAACCTTTTAGAACTTTAGTCATATGAAAGCTTCTAGAAAGCTTTATAATGATCGTTGACAGAGCCTAAAATAGAAATATAGGATCACTTTATTGAAAAATAGCGTAGCATATAAAAAGTGAAAAAAAGATCTTCAAGGCGCCACCCTTTGACAACAAAGGGAAGTCTAGGGGATTAAAAGAGTACCCTCCGTAACCCTCTCCTCAAAAGCTGGAACATTTGGTCATCGAAATCCAAGAAAGCCATACCCCGAGCTATCAGACAAGAAAACTCGTTTTCGCACCTGCTTGATAGTGAGCAGAGTCTCTTTGAAGTGCTCATTGAGAGCAAGAAAAGGCTTGCCTCAGAGTTTCAATTCGATTTGTTTATATAAATTCAAAAGAGCTCCCCTCGCCCTCATCAGAACAGAGCTATGCCAAAACCAAAGATGCATTGCTAGTGCAACTATTGATATTCATAGCATATCTTCCTCTCTGGTGGAAGTTTTTCTTAGGTGTATGCGTCGATTTCAAGAACATCAGAAAAGGCCTTTTACGCTGGCTAGAAGGCCGGTTCCCTATCTCTCATGTGGATAGAATTACAGCATTGATCGAAGCAGATGTACCACTAAAGCTTCGAACAATCTATATACTTTTTATTAGCGAGCGAATTGAAAGGAAGATGGGACGAATTCTATCCAGGGAATCAAAACAAAGACTAAGGCGACCTTCACATGAGAAAAATACAGTCATGATTAGGATTGGATTTGGCGACTGCTCTATCTATAGTAAGGGATGAGCTGACGACCATGCTACAAACGTAGGTCTGCTTTGAGAATGGCCTACTGAGCCTGCCTTGAGTATAATCCCCTATCAGGTTGGAGAAATTACGACGTGTGTCTCGATCTTGACAACTGAATCACGGTCGAATGCTATATTTTTTTTGGGGTCTTATTCATGCAACGATGAAATTTGAAGACCAATGAAGAATCCCGACCCACCAGATTCGTTCATTAGCTTTCTATGCCCTTTTGTATAGGTTGGACGAATTGACCGACTCACGTCGAATACGAACGCCACTCTCGACAAACTAGCCCACGTCTTTCTATCGGACAAGACCGAACAAAGTCGCTTGTTCCGTGATACAAAACCCCATAGGCTGTCAAAGATGGGAGTCAGTGCATATGAATGTGGGTATGCCTTTAGAAGCACCTTAAAGTATTTACTCTAACTCTTGGACCCTGGAACTCTCACATGATTGAACTCACACAAAGCCGAAGAATCGAACGTTGAAGGGAGAAATCAACAGAAGAAGAATAAGTTTTCATTCTTTCTTCTTCGAAGCGATGGAGTAGCTATGATGAATCTAAGGCCTTCTCTTGAGGTGGGTGGGGAATCAAGAGAAGCAAGGCCGGACACATCATAGTCTTCAGGGATTATGTCATGTCAATTTTCATACTTATGAATGGGGCAAGAGCCCATACTTAAAGCATAATTCCTATCAAGGATTGGAAAGATCAATGATAAAGATTCTCCAAAAAGGAGCTGAACCTCAGGATAGAAGCCCACTTCCAGTAATGAATATTTGACATGTCAAAAGATGTTTGTGCGGGCCTCCATTCTTCCTTAAGAGTCAGCATGCCGTCTTCAATCAATAGATATCAAATACCTATAAAAACCTACCCTAGAGTTTTGCTAGGTACCCTCAATTATTGAAACTACCGAATAAAATTAATAAAAATTAGGATATTCATTTTTTCATGAGTCGTTTTTAGTAGAAATCTATCCATCGATTGCCTCAACGAAAGGGTCTTTATCTTTCTTCTAAGGTGTACCACTCATGATTTTTCCTGACTGGTACTAACCGAAGTAGATCTCAAACCAGCAAAGAGTAAAAGTTGCATGTCAATAGGTTCCGACGAGGTAGTAAAACTCAGCTAATGCCTGAGCTGCGGATCATGTCAATTTACATAGTGAATTTCTTGCGTATCCACCGTGAAAGCGATAGGGAGAGGCAGTGGGAAAGGAGAATCAACAAGATAGGATGCTCTGTCCCAACTAACAAGAGTAGGAAGATTCCAGCTTTGAATCTTGTGCTTGTGACGGTGATCATTTCTGCCATGTCATGGAAATATTTAGTGCTTTATGTTTCAATGGGGCCTTGGCCCTTCTAACTTTCTTTATGATATCGGGAAATTTTTTCTCTTGATCCGGTATCTCCATAAAGTGCTGGTGGGTAGGGGTAGAGCCTGACACGCCAATGTCGATGAATCAAAAGTGTCTGTTTATGGTATGGAATAGGAACAACAAGAATGGAACCGCTATCGCTTGTCCTATCATCCGTGCAGAGCTTCCTTCATTCGTTAGTATGGATAGGTAGAGTCCTTTGCTCGAGTGAAGCTGTTCTTGCTTTAAGCTAACTTAATCAGATGTTAAATTTTCCTTGCTAGCAATATAGGGTAATAAGGTATAGTATGCGCCCATGATTGAAATACTAAAAGTATGCCTTTCTTCTGACGAAGGCGATTTGGCCTATATTCTCTTTAGACCTATTTCTGAACTACGTCCACCCTGGTAAGAAGGAAATTCCATATCACGACGGCCTTCCGGTATTCATTCGTCTCAAAAGAAATAGCTAGTGAACCACACCAATTCCATTCATATTCTCTCAGAAAGAGCAGGATAGCTGTCATCAAGTTGCCCCTTGACCTTCAGAGCGAGAGCCTTCCAAGACCAATGCTATCACGAAGATGGAAAAATAGCCTTTATAGAGCCTTGAGCTAACCCATTGACCTTACGCCAGGTTTTCGCTCCTAAAGAAAGGGAAAGAATTATATCTAGTTGATTGGCCTGGAAAGCTTTAGCAGGAAGAGATAGCACTGGCGAGCGACTTCAGTCGATAGAAAATCAAGTAGAGCTTTGTAGGTAAAAAAACAGAATAGGGAAGGTCAGCTTAAACTAACTAGTTAGATAATAAAAAGGTAAGATTAGGTTTTATAGAAAAGGGGAAGGATCCAAGCTAGTTCCACCATTAGCAAGGAATATTTTTTGATTAGTAAAGGAATGATGCAGACCGAAAAGAAGATAGATTTGTGAATCCATTTGTGAGGAAGACAAAAGCGAGAATGGTAAGAGCTCCATAACCGAATTATCTTCCTATAACTGAGAAGAAAGCGCTCTTACCTCTCCTTCTTACCGAAACCTTTATTTTATCAATCCCTTTCCACTTTATATCAATAGGTAACTCTTGCCTCTCATTCATCCAATTGTGACCACTATCGCCCAACAAAGCCCCTCATTTATAGATGAGAGGGACTACCTTCGCTAACGCTCTCTCTAAGCCGGCCATAATAGAATAGATAGGCCCAGTTTCTCTCTTTATTTTCTGGCTTGAGTGGCTTAATGCTCCTTCCTCAGGCAAGAAGAATAGACGGATAGACTGAGAACAGAGGGAGGGATGACATTCATTCTTTACTTACCGCAAGAAGGAACGGCAGCTCACCAAGGCCAATACCTACTCCTCTTCTTAGTACAGCTATTATAGCTATGACCAACCGGTAAGAAAGATCTACAAAGTTCTATCCGTCAACTTTTGTCATATCTGTCTATTACGTTTAGGGAATAGGCTTATGTAGGATAAGGCTGACCTTTTTGAATATCGGTAAGCACTCTATAAAGGGAATGACTGGAAGTACTTCAACTCATATGAGTTCATGTCTTTCTTCACATCTTGAAGGTGTAAAATCAATAGCTGCTTATTCTGCTACAATGGGTTCAGCCTGTTTAGCCTTTTGTAATAGTTGATTTTCTTAGTTCCAAGATCCTGCTTAAAACTGACGAAGACAGTCATTCAGTTTACTTTAAAAAAAACTATCTGAAAGTGGAGTGAACGGGAGGCTGCCAAGAGTAGGATTCCGTTTTTTCAATAGTAGTTCTCTCTCCCCTTCATCTGATCCTCTTGATGTAGCTCATTCCCACGTCAATTGCCAATTCTTGGTCGTTGAGATTCAGAAGCGATTCGGATCTTTATTTTGGTTTGGAACCCTATATTTTTTCCCCTTTCAAACAAATCAAAATTCTAGAAGTTTTTCTATTTGGAATCGTGTTAGGTCAAATTCTTATTATTGGCTGGATTATTCGTAACTGCATATTTACAATACAGACGCGGTGATCAGTTGGACCTTTGATTAATTAAGATCTTTTTTTTTTATTTACTTTCTCCTTTCTTTAATTCGTAGGAGGTCAAATTAAGGTTGCTCTTCAAGTTAGTGAAGTTATTTCATTGTAATTAGACCTAACAAGAACGGAATTACGCTCTGTAGGATTTGAACCTACGACATCTGGTTTTGGAGACCCATGTTCTATCGAACTGAACTAAGAGTGCTTTCTTATCACAGTAGATACAACTGTAAAGAAAAAGGATTATTTTTCTACCTCCAATACATCTTGCAAGCATATAGTCTCATTAAATGAAAATATGTATGCCCAATTTGAATTGATCTCAATGGATCCCTCCTTACTACCCAGAGGAGAAGAATAGGTAGGGTTGGCAGGATTGGAACCTGTGACATTTTTTACCCCAAAAAAGCTACTACCAAGCTGCGCTACATCCCTTTCAATTGGTTTACAGTGTCATTGTAGAGAATCCCTGCCCGGTTTTCCTTCACATCATTATTTCCTCCATCGATATCAAATTTCTCTTGCCATTTCTTCTTTTTTTTAATCATTATTGATTTATATACTCATTATCATCTTGCCACTCCTACCAAGGCTTACTTATGAGAAAAAAAGGTTATAGAAAATCATCCCTTTTTATAAGTGATGCGTTCCCGAGAGAAAGAGGTGTCATTCGACAAAGATCCAAATTTCGTGCATCTGGTTAAGCAAGTCCTGCCTGCCATTCTGGGGGTCGGGCTGAGGCAGCCCACGGGGCCTGCATGGCGCAGCAGCTAAACCCCAATCCCAGGGTGGGAACTCTTAGGAGCCGGTTACTGAAGTTGGTAAACTTAGGGTACCTACCGTACTTGTTCCTCTATCCATCCCCTTTCTCCGTAGGGCTGAGGATGAAATTCTTGATTTTGGGAGGAGGGAAGCACCTGACATTCATTTACTAGGGGGGCAGTCCAACCAATGAATAGTTGGCTTACGAAGCTTACTCCTCAAGAGGTGAAGAGGGGGTTCATGCATCGGCATCACATAGGATTTTCTTCAACAAGAAAGGATTACTACTGTGAGTGATCACCCACAATAGAGAATAATGGATCAGCAGACCGATTGATTGTTTGAGATGTGATGCTCACTAATTGACCATGCAAAAATCTCCAAGCTCCTTTACTAGAGTTCCAAACATGAAAGCTTTCTGTTCAAGCTCCGCTCGCTGTCTACTTCTCGAGTCCTGTGAGTCTACTAACGTGAACTGTTGTACAGTCGTATCTTCTTTTAAGAAAGATCGTAGATGAACTAACCTAAGTAGTAGAAGTAGAAAGAAAGCATTGGTACTGTACTGGCTTGGCACGCTACGACCGATATTGTACTCCTACCAAGCCTTCTCTCTTTTCTTTCCTTATGGATAACATAGAGCTAATTCTATATAGTCTCCCCCTCCCTACTAGGACAGGTTTGAAAGCTTGGACGGATTAGACCGTACTGTACATCTGATTCTCGTCATTCCTTCCATCTGCCCAGCTGTAAAAAAGATGATTCTCTGTTCCCCATCTCTCTTTCTTTCATTCCTTCCTAAATGCTCGTGCAAAGAAGATTGACTGATGTCATACTCCTCTATAATAGTTATTCTAGTGCAGCTAAGAAAGCTAACTAAGACTAGAAGCTGATTCTATACCAGTCACAGCGGATTCCGGGCACCAATGCACTAACATCTTCGTTGTCTTGCTTGCCTTTCTTGCTTCCTTGCTTTAATCCAATAGGCCGTAGCATCCCTTTTTTTGCTTGAAGAGAGTTTAGTTTACTACAGTGCTTAAGGAGAGGATAGATTCCTTATCAAGGATAGGAACCGTTACTTGGACGGATTCCAGATGAGAGATTCGGTATTGGAAAACTTGAAGAGGCTAAACAATCAAGGCTCGAACTCTTGAACTACTGGAATAGACAGACCGTAAGTCAACAAGTAAGGTTTTTATTACTTGCTTGGTGCTTAACGCCCTGTAAATAAATCTTTCGCTTTTGGTAAGGGGAAGAGGGAATATGTCATCATCTATCTATCATCGAGAATAGGTCTTCTTTCATCTGGTATCAGGCATCCGAAATCAGTATCGTTAATTGGAAATTTCTCTCTTGCCATTAGCGAATCCTTACTTCTTTTAGAAGAATCATCAAGTTATCCCTTCTTGCTTGCTTTGGGCTCATCCCGTGCTTGGTATCTTCGATATGCTCTTTCTTTATGAAAGATCTCTCCTCCCGTTAAGCACTCGGGTACAGGTAGACAGTGGAGTTAGAGGTTATGTAATTCGCTATGTTGAATTATTTTTCTATCAGTACGATTCCCGTCCTTTGTCGGAAGGGTGTCCACTATTGCAATAGTCGTAATCGGTCTTTCTTGTATTCAGGACTCGGACTATATGCCCTCTTTTCGATAGAAAATGAAGAAGACAAGAAGGTAGAAGTAGTAGCATCCAAATCAACTAAATTGTACGTAAAGGGGTTTTCTTTGCCAGAGCGTATCTTGAGACTTTCGCCTCTCTTTTCTGCCAGCTGGAGGGTATCTCCGGCTTCTAAAGTAGTGAAAGTACCAACTATTTCAGCCTTAACAACTGAGACTCCAATATATATATATTTTTCGGAGTCCTTTTAATGAATAATACATTCCTTGCTTGGTTTTATGAAATTTGGCCCCGAAAAGAATCCTACCATCTTTGACCTACAGGATACCACTCAAGGTCCTAATGAAGATGTCCAGCCGTTTGTGACAAGGAAAAGGTAACTCCTAGCCAAAACCGACATCATAATCACCAAACCCTCAACAAAACTAGAGATTTCATAAGAGAAGAAAGATCATAGCGTAAAAAGTCTTGCTTACTATCTCCTCCATTTAAGTTAAGTAAGAGGAGAAGAGCTTCAAGCTTTAGGTCTACCTTCAACTAGAAAGAGTATGGCCTCTACCTTATGTTCATCCGATACTGAGACATATGCGTAGATTTAGAGCTGTGGTGTGGGATCTCCTCATCCAAATGCCTATGTGGCTTTGGACACATATGTTGTTTTGCCTTTAGGTACGGATCATACAATTGATGGTATGGGTGAGAATGGAGAATCTTACTCTCCGTCCATTCCTCAGTTGAGCGTCTACCTTCCTCTCCTTAGCAGTCGAGCTGAATTCTATCTAGCCACTACCTATCGGTCGACCATTTTCAAACCTCAACAACTAAGGAAGAAACTGTAACGTCCCTGGTTCATATTCTAGGAGGTCACTCTCCCCCCTCTGACTGAACGAGTGAAATAGTCTTCAAATGTTTCAAATGTTTGTTTCACGACGCTCTGACTTTCTACTATACGGATTCAAGTGATGGCTGGCATCGGCATCAATCTGACTTGGTTTCTACCAAATCTTGATGCTCGAGGTTTGAAGATTCTGGACCGATAAGGAGAGGAATGGAGCTAACAATGAACTGAGGTGAAAGCTCCTATTAGTCAACATTCATTTAAGACTTCGTTCATATATACTCATTGGCTTGGCTTAAACTAGGTTGTTGAAGCAGAACCTACACCCGCAAAAAAAATAAAGAAATGACATGTTTAGATTAAGAATTTGAAGAAAACACAATCGATAGGGGGATGGTACATTGACTGCCTTCGCGTGTGAAATAATCCATTCTAAAAGCCTCGGACAAAGGATCCAGAAGAGGAATAACTCAAACTAAGCCAAACTCATACTAAGGGAGCGGAATCCACTGACGGGCTAGCTGATCTGCTGGCATACATTTCGAGAAAAGAAACCGACAACGTTGATGACGGCCTGAATTAGGCTTGCCGGAAATCATCCGATAGAGAGTAGAGAGGCAAGAAATCATCGAGGTTTGAAGATGCTTGACAAAGGTATGAAACTAGTCATGTTTTTGAAGTCTCCACTCCCAGCTCTAATCAGTTCAAGGAACCCCACTCACTAAGAAAGGGAAGGAATCCCATCAAGGTCAAACCTTTCAGCTCTATATGCTTGGTGCAGGTCATTTGGTGGGTCCGAGAGAGAAGAAAGCCCAAAAGTCACTTTCCCATCTCTGCTGGCTTGAGAAAGGCATAAAGAAAGATGACAACCACCCAGGCTGATTATTGACAGTGAAAGCCAAAAAATTTCCTCTAACTGAACGACAAATACACAGAAGATTATATACCTTGTTTTCCGCCTACTCTTTCAAATGAAGATTCTTTTTCGACATTGACCTCTTTCTTGGTTTGAACCCGCTTCGGTAACTCGAAGAAACCATCAAAAAGTTGATGATTGACTGGCTATAAGTCAATGCTCATAATCATACTTGGTCAACTCTCCATTAATAAAGGATACGTTTTTCGGCGTTGTGCCAAATTTGACATGCAGACTTTGGGGGTCGAATTCGCCAAAAATTCCATTAGTTTTCCTGGCCCGATCTCGATGCCTCTCCCCTTGGTTCTCTCATCTCATCTGCTTGGTTCATAATGGTTGGAGCGTATGTGGGCTAGTGACATAATTGGCCAACATTCATTAATTCATTTTGCCACAAAGCCGAGTTCCCAACAAGGAAGCTGATTTGGCAACTGAAACCCTACAAGTGGGTATTCTCGACTAGCCTCTCTCTAAAAGAAGGAAAATATGATCTAAAATGCCATGCTTTTTCTTCCATTCCTTGAAGACTTTAAGATATGTCCTGCAACAACATGTTTAGGGCTACCATTCATACTTCTAATGACTTTGGACACATAAAAGCTATTCCTATTTAATGTATGAAAATCATTAGCGTAGGTCATTTCTCCCAAGATTGGATCGAGGAACTGAACCGCTATCACGTGTTTTTCGCTCCCAGCCTTCATAAATAAGGGGAAGGAACCAACCATCAAACCCCTAAGGGTAAGGGATTAGGGTTCGTCCTCCTTTCTTGAACATAGTCAGTGGCAGATGTAACCAGACTTTCTTCTTTACTTTGAAGGCAAGAAGAATCGACTCCCAAGAGCGCATTCTTGAAAGAAAACTTCAATGTTGCCACGAAGAAAAGGACCCGTCAGCTTGATGGGACAACCAAGGTCACAGGAATAAGTGAAAGTCGTAGTGCAAAGGTATGAAGTAACTCGACTGAAAAGGAGAGGTTTGATGCTAGTCGGTAGCGCATTCGTTTTCCTATTTCACTGGGATTGGTCCTAAGACGTGTGCTTCAATATTGTCTTGATTGGCAGTTGTCCTTCTGTATTTTGAATCTTCAGAGATACCCTTAGAGTTCTGTCCTGAATGGTAGGGTTGTTGAGTCAAGTCAAGAAGAAGAAAAAGAAAGTCCCACAAATGAATCTTGAACAATGGGCACAAGTCATTATTTAAGTTATTATTAGTATGTCCATTATAATTAGCATTTCTATCAGCTCTGCTCTTTTGTCTCCTTAATATCATCTCGAGACCCAAACAACGAGTCCAGATTGGAACCAATGCATATTGATTCAAAGATTATGGCCCTTCAATACAACCTCCTCTGTATAAAACCGTAAGTGAGTGGTGCGAGTCTACAAATAATACTTCTTCCTTATTTGGCACTGCTAAAAATGCCCCACAAGGCCTTCTTTCTCAAGATTCAATTATTCGCGATGAACAAAAGGAAGCAACGCCGCTACAAGCAATAGAAAGCAACATTTATTAATCCATTTTAGTAGGTGGCAGTGCACACTAGGTATCAACAAAGGATGCTTTCTCTTACCCAGCCCTTGGGAGGTGTTAACTCTTCGCCTTCGGCTTTCCAAAGAATGATCCATCCGGTGTGCTATTTATAGTGAGGGCTTCTCCCTTTTCAATCTACATGGCATACGTACACAAATATTAAAACTCATCGACTTGGCTCAAAGCATATGATCAAAGTTCTAGTGGCGCACATAGCAATATCATAATTGAATTCTCGTCGGCCTGACCGACAGTAATAATGAATTAATACTATTCTAATAGAAATGGGGATAGTGGGTCCCCTTGTCAAAGACCCGGGAGCTGTTGAAAAAGCATGTAGGGGAGCCATTCACGAGGACTTATGGAGTAAGGGGAAAGATACCGTCGTTGTACACACCTTTATTCACTTTACCCCGGATCCCATTCTTCTAAGCAAATATTCCAAAAATCTACAGTTGACATGGTTGTAAGCCTTTCTATGTCAATTTTGCATAGAACTCTCGACTCCCCGCTTCTAATTCTTGAGTCAATGCACTCGTTCGCTTTAGGTTTTTATTCCAGGATTTACGTTCTTTGAACAAAGGCGCTCTGATGGGGCGATATGATCAAACTCATTGCCTTCTTTATTCTGGATGCTAGCATTTTTGCAATTCTTATGAATAAGCTACCTACCAGACAACTCAGGCGAAAATCTCGAATGTCAACGTCTTCGCCTTTATATAGGATCAAGGCAATTAAAGTGGCGTTGGTTTGAAGACGCTCGACCAACGGGAAAGGTTTGAAGATGCTCGATCGATAGGGAGAGGTTTGAAGATGCTCGACCGATAGGGAGAGAAATGGAGTTGGCTCCAGTGAGGCATCTCTGTGGAAATCCAAAACCACATTCATGAAGTCATCCTTGACCACCCCCCCTCCCCTCCCACAGCATTTTTTAAAAAATGCGATGGTGAATCCGTCCAGACATGGGGCCTTGTCTCCATATATCTCCCCTAGAGCCATGAAAACCTCTTATTCCTCAAAAGGCTTTTCCAACCAATCACACATCTCTGTAAGGATGCAAGACCCCGTGACGCGTCAGTCAAAACGAATGCAGTTCTATGTAAAGCTCTTTGTAGAACTTTTCGACCGCTAATCGAATCACTTCCTCCTCCTCCAGAACGCCCCCTTCTACCTCCAGTCTAGATATGGTGTTTACAAAATTTATCACGTTCGCTACTCAATGGAAGAACTTTTTGTTCTTATCCCCCTTCCTTAACCACGTAATTCTCTACTTTTGCCACCAACTAATCTCTTCCAACCTGATTAGCCTCATTTATTCTTCTTTGGCCGATAGTCTCAGAGCTATTTCTGCTGATGATAGAGGTCTTGATTCTTTTGTGCGGTCTAGGTACGTAATTTCCTCCAAATCTCCCATTTTCTTCAAGTCCACCCTCCTAAACTGCTCCTTATTCCACTTCCTCTTTCAAGGCTTTAACCTTCAACCAAAAGACGTGGCTTGCTTTCTATTGAAACGAAAAGGAAGAACGACCAATGTAACACCCCGATCCCTCTCGAGACCGGAGGTTCTATCAATCGATCTAATCACAACCCAAACCAAACCCCGGCATAATTTTCAGAGAAAACGGACGGAGTCTCCCCTGTTTCTAGGCGAAATGTAAAACCTGCGACAACATATAAGTGGACCAACACCTTGTCCAACCATACAAACTACCTCAAGGCCATCCGAGCCTCGGTTCTCAACAATTAAACTTAGCAAGTATACATACATTTCCAATTTAAAAGCTAACCTATCTCTTTTCATTTTTGACAAGTACATTCAAACTATACAATTAAACCATACTAAGCTACTGCATAAAATAAACTATCATGCCATTCTAACTATTTTCCTTTGGACATTACAGACATGCATTGAAGTTAAGATATGCTAACTGATTACATAAACTAGCTTATCAATTCACCTCAGCTACTTAGCTAAATTTAAATTACATTTCTTTTGATAATAAATACAAACAACATATGAACATACATCTTTACATCTTTGACAACTCAAGCCACATAGCACGCAAGACAACTCTTCAAGCACAATCTTTCACGTAATCACGAACCTTCCAGCTAACATGACATTTCCTGAAATGTGGTGGTGAGGAGTGAGTATACACAACATGTATACTCAGTGAGGGCGAGACATATATCGAATTGGAGAGAAAGAAAGTCGTGCAATGCAAATAAGACAGTTAAGCAATATAACTGATAAATAAGCAATCAAGACAAACAATCAATACAATAAGCAATTACTGAAAGCATTAACACAACCATTCAAAGCTATACCACAATCTGAAGGCTACGGTTCACTGATACGAACAATGTACCATTTCATGAGTGATACATCAATCTCGAGCTTGATGTTGACAATGATGACAATAAGCGCGCATCCACCTTATAACACCAGTTTGGAATACCCCGGAAGTATCCATCAATCTACGACTCAAATCTCCCTAGGAGGCAACCAAAGAGAGAAAAGGGAATAGCAGCGGAGATAGAACAACCAACACTGGCAACCCGAGGCTACCCAGAGAGGCCCATCACTCACGCGCGAGACACTATGCAATGCAAGACTCGATACAAGGCAATAAACGAGCGATAGCACAACAATAAAAACTAGTGACAACAAACGAGATAACAAGCAATCACAATCAATACTAGCATTCAACTAACTTTTCAAGCATAACAAGCAATAATAAGCAACAATAACACCAATTAAACAAGTATATCAAGCAACCCTAAGCATTCTATAGGCATAATATCAAGATAACAAGCAAAATCACAAATCCGACCCAACTATCAAAACACTACAATTTCCAAACGAGCCACGAGTTCTCGAAACCGCCTTCACCAATGCTCTTAGGCCACCATAAGACACGTCTAAGGACCCCGAAACCCTACTTTACCCTAGAATTCGCACAAAGCCTCGATTTTCCTCTTTGCTCGTTTGAACTACAACTATACCAACCAAACACACAACCAACGACATAATCGCACCAAAAGTGCTTCCATGTCCTCCCGAAACAATGCCAACACTCAAAACGACAAAAACTCCAAACTTGACCTAAACGACCCCGACTTTCACCAAGCTTAATTCCCATTTTTTCCATTACGCAACCCAAACAAACCATGCATTTAGGCATTCTAGCACACCTAGTACCTTTTCACATCAACAGACAGCATAACAACGTAGCTTTATCGTTTCAAGGGTTTACTATTAATGTTTTACTATTCAACTAACAAATTATATTTCAATTTCAATATTCAACCGCAGAAAATGTTAAAAAGCTATAAATACATGTTCTACGATTGCTAGAGAATATTCTACAAGCCTCAAAATGATCAAAATAATATTCTATGGATAAAACTCAAAAATTAAAATTAACACATAAAACGTTCAAATGCGCAATTAAACATGAAACCCTCGCCTTAGACGCTCCTAGACGCTAGGAAAACCTCGTAGGATGCCTCGGAAACCACCCCGTGCAAGCTCACGTGAAGATTCGAAGATTTTGGCTTGAAATATTTTTTTTTTCTTCTCTCATATTTTTGGCCCCGCTTGCTTCTGTTTCAGCTCTGTTTTTTATTTATTTATTGCTATTTTAGGCTATTAAAAAGAGGCACAAGGTCAAAATGGTCAATCCCCTTGGTCAAACCACTTAAAAATTGGTTAAACTAGCCTATTTCATGCATTTTTAGGCTAAAACAACTAAGGAAATATCATTTCTAGCTAACAACAATTAAATTATAAAATTTAAGGCACTAAAATACTAGTTTCACTATTTGCTGAGGACTAGAAACTGATCTC
Source organism: Ehretia macrophylla (assembly GCA_037974665.1). Classification (NCBI taxonomy): domain Eukaryota; kingdom Viridiplantae; phylum Streptophyta; class Magnoliopsida; order Boraginales; family Ehretiaceae; genus Ehretia; species Ehretia macrophylla. Next base: position 79,151,880 of record CM075770.1, on the reverse strand, counting down.
TACCTATCGCTCTCGATATTCTATGCACTTTGCGTCAACAAAGAAGTGACAATTAAATCTCAAAGAATCTAAGAAATATATCATTTTTGGAAAGCATCATAGTTTAAAATTTACTCCGGCTCGGAGTTACTTTCATCTTTTATTTGAACACCGAGTGATTTTAATGCAAGACAACCAAAACCGATTATTAAAATAATCAAAGCAATCAAGGTAATCAATATTCATCTAACTTAATTAATTTAACCATTTCTAGAACATTTTAAAGAATTATGAAGTCAATATTAAGATACAAACGAAAGTTAATATAACACGTAGTCAAATACAATTAAACCCTAACATTTAAGATGACACTTAATTAATCACAAGAGTATAATTTCAAATACTATAATTATTAGAAATAGATAATAATCTTTTAATTATTCAATACACAACTACTAAATGCTTCCAAGAGAAATATTAAAATAGTGCAAATTGGTTGATTTAACTAATTAAACATTTAATCAAATGCAGTCAAGTGCTATTAAATACATGCCGGGTTTGGGTTATCACATCCTTCCTCCCTTAAAACAATTGCGTCCTCGCAATTCTTCTTCCAATAGAACTCAGCATCATCTGAAATCCAATTATGACTAATCTTCATTAGCTACTGAACAAGTATTTCATCAAGATGACCAATAGAAAAGTTCAAGTAAAAATGCCAAGTGATAACGCCAAATAATGGCTCAAAGGTAGATACCGTATAAGAATCCCGTTGACACGAATACCGAAGAAGAATAAATTCCAACCAGAAACGCCGAGATAATACCAATAAAGACTATAGCAAAGATACTGTAGATGTCACTAATACCATACAATAACGACAAGAAGAATACCCCACGCACGAATCTCCAATAGAAGTCTAACTATTACTGCTCGAGAATTCCTAAGCAAGAAGCCAAATAAAATCTCAAACAAAGGTTCCATCCAGAGGTCCAAAGAATTACCCCGCTGGTCATGAATTTCATAGAAGAATTCCCTGTTAAGAGTGCTGAAGAAAATACCAAGAACCCAATCAAATATACTTCCAAAGTTCCAAAGAAGCCTTACAAATAATAACCCCATGGAACAACCAATTAAATTCCGAGTTTTGCTATCAAATGATGAGAGGAATGTCAAAGGAAATAGCAGAGAAGATATAATGTGCCCCATAAGACAACCAAGTTGAATAACAAACATAGTTTCCCAGATGGACGAAAACTCCAAGGATAAACACCGAACTGGTGAACAATATACCGAAACCAAACTCTGAGGCCTCTTCACTGTTTGCCAAGTGAGAACTTCATACAATCTTGCCAATAAGGAAAATACCAATAGAACGCCCAATAAGAATTTCAAAGAATACTATAAGTAGTACTATACAATAAGTCTAATAGGAACTTCAAATTCCAAACCTACTGAGGAACACTAAAGAAGATATCCGAAACAATGCTCCAATAAGAAAGTAGTCAAGTTTGCCCAATAAGTAATTACTAAATAATTGACCACTAAGGATCCTAGAGAATGCCATTGAAGAATTTCTAATCAGGGATGCCAATATCACACCAATAAAGACAGAGACACATATACCATAGATAATACTGTGTAGTAAGGCCGATTGAAACCCCAATAGGCAAATCCATCGAGAAATGCCAACAGAAGTCCCCAAAAAAAATACCCGTTAAGAAAGCCAAAGAATGCCCCAGAGAATAACCCAATAAAACCCGAAGAGAAAGCTACTCTTTCACAACTGTTAAGCACAGAGGAGGACCATAGAGATTCGCCAATAACCGAGCTCCAAAAGCAAACACCAATTCCCAAATAAAGGCTAGTCAAATGTCATTCATTTCCTGCCAATCCATACACCTTGAGAAGCTAGCTGTGAACCACTTTCTTCAAGGGAGGAAGATAACTTACTTACCATTTCAATAGGACATGTATGAATGCCAATGTATCACAGTTATACATATGCCTTAAGCTATTATGCAAGCAAGTTTACAAAACAGTTTATTCCACAAAGGCACTCAAGCACGTCAATCAAGTCAAGCACAACATAATCAATTCAAATCAGGGCATGGCTAATTCAAGACATTCTATACACACATTACAAGTAATACTTCAAGCAAATAACAATTCACGAGGTCAATTCAATTCACGACGCCAATTCAATAAGTCAATTCGATAGACAACTAGACATTACACCTTTCTTGAGAAACATTTAACACATAACACATAACTATATCACTTAAGTGCATATATTCAAGTCATGACACACAATCTCACATACAAGCATACACTTTCAAGACACACTTAACAAGCACACATTCAAGGGTCACTACCCACCAGACCGAGGACCTTGTCCTGGCTTATGAGCTAGACAAGCTCTGATACCACCTGTAACACCCCGATCCCTCTCGAGACCGGAGGTTCTATCAATCGATCTAATCACAACCCAAACCAAACCCCGGCATAATTTTCAGGGAAAACGGACGGAGTCTCCCCTGTTTCTGGGCGAAATGTAAAACCTGCGACAGCATATAAGTGGACCAACACCGTGTCTAACCATACAAACTACCTCAAGGCCATCCGAACCTCGGTTCTCAACAATTAAACTTAGCAAGTATACATACATTTCCAATTTAAAAGCTAACCTATCTCTTTTCATTTTTGACAAGTACATTCAAACTATACAATTAAACCATACTAAGCTACTGCATAAAATAAACTATCATGCCATTCTAACTCTTTTCCATTGGACATTACAGACATGCATTGAAGTTAAGATATGCTAACTGATTACATAAACTAGCTTATCAATTCACCTCAGCTACTTAGCTAAATTTAAATTACATCTCTTTTGACAATAAATACAAACAACATATGAACATACATCTTTACATCTTTGACAACTCAAGCCACATAGCACGCAAGACAACTCTTCAAGCACAATCTTTCATGTAATCACGAACCTTCCAGCTAACATGACATTTCCTGAAATGTGGTGGTGAGGAGTGAGTATACACAACACGTATACTCAGTGAGAGCGAGACATATATCGAATTGGAGAGAAAGAAAGTCGTGCAATGCAAATAAGACAGTTAAGCAATATAACTGATAAATAAGCAATCAAGACAAACAATCAATACAATAAGCAATTACTGAAAGCATTAACACAACCATTCAAAGCAATACTACACTCTGAATTCTATGGTTCACTCATACGAGCAATGTACCATTTCACGAGCGATACATCAATCTCGAGCTTGATGTTGACAACGATGACAATAAGCGCGCATCCACCTTATAACACCAGTTTGGAATACCCCAGAAGTATCCATCAATTCTACGACCCAAATCTCCCTGGGAGGCAACCCAAGCGAGAAAAGGGAATAGCAGCGGAGCTATAGCAGCCAACACTGGCAACCCGAGGCTACCCAGAGAGGGCCATCACTCATGCGCGAGACACTATGCAATGCAAGACTCGATACAAGGCAATAAACGAGCGATAGCACAACAATACAAACTAGTGACAACAAACGAGATAACAAGCAATCACAATCAATACTAGCATTCAACTAACTTTTCAAGCATAACAAGCAATAATAAGCAACAATAACACCAATTAAACAAGTATATCAAGCAACCCTAAGCATTCTATAGGCATAATATCATGATAACAAGCAAAATAACAAATCGGCCCCAACTATCAAAATACTACCATTTCCAAACGAGCCACGAGTTCTGGAAACCGACTTCGCCAATCCTCCTAGGTCACCATAAGGCACGTCTAAGGACCCCGAAACCCTACTTTACCCTAGAATTCGCACAAAGCCCCGATTTCCCTCTTTGCTCGTTTGAACTACAACTATACCAACCAAACACACAACCAACGCCATAATCGCACCAAAAGTGCTTCCATGGCCTCCCGCAACAATAACAACAAGCAAAACGAGAAAAATCCAAACTTGACCTAAACCACCCCGACTTTCACCAAGCTTAATTCCCATTTTTTCCATTACGCAACCCAAACAAACCATGCATTTAGGCATTCTAGCACACCTAGTACCTTTTCACATCAACAGACAGCATAACAACGTAGCTTTATCGTTTCAAGGGTTTACTATTAATGTTTTACTATTCAACTAACAAATTATATTTCAATTTCAATATTCAACCGCAGAAAATGTTAAAAAGCTCTAAATACATGTTCTACGATTGCTAGAGAATATTCTACAAGCCTCAAAATGAATAAAATAACATTCTACGGATAAAACCCAAAAATTAAAGTTAAAGCATAAAACGTTCAAATGCGCAATTAAACATGAAACCCTTACCTTAGACGCTCCTAGACGCTAGGAAAACCTCGTAGGATGCCTCGAAAACCGCCCCGTGCAAGCTCACGCGAAGATTCGAAGATTTTGGCTTGAAATCTTTGTTTTTCTTCTCTCATATTTTCGGCCCTTCTTGCTTCTGTTTCAGCTCTGTTTTTTATTTATTTATTGCTATTTTAGGCTATTGAAAAGAGGCACAAGGTCAAAACGGTCAATTCCCTTGGTCAAACCACTTAAAAATTGGTCAAACTAGCCTATTTCATGCATTTTTAGGCTAAAACAACTTAGGAAATATCAATTCTAGCTAACAACAATTAAATTATAAAATTTATGGCACTAAAATACTAGTTTCACTATTTGTTGAGGACTAGAAACCGATCTCTACCTATCGTTCTCGATATGCTATGCACTTTGATTCAACAAAGAAGTGACAATTAAATCTCAAAGAATCTAAGAAATATATCATTTTTGGAAAGCATCATAGTTTAAAATTTACTCCGGCTCGGAGTTACTTTCATCTTTTATTTGAAAACTGAGTGATTTTAATGCAAGACAACCAAAACCGATTATTAAAATAATCACAGCAATCAAGGTAATCAATATTCATCTAAATTAATTAATTTAACCATTTCTAGAACATTTTAAAGAATTATGAAGTCAATATTAAGATACAAATGAAAGTTAATATAACACGTAGTCAAATACAATTAAACCCTAACATTTAAGATGACACTTAATTAATCACAAGAGTATAACTTCAAATACTATAATTATTAGAAATAGATAATAATCTTTTAATTATTCAATACACAACTACTAAATGCTTCCAAGAGAAATATTAAAATAGTGCAAATTGGTTGATTTAACTAATTAAACATTTAATCAAATGCAGTCAAGTGCTATTAAATGGATGCCGGGTTCGGGTTATCACAACCAAGAAGCTACTTTTTATAGAAAAAAATCCTCCTCATATTCCTTCTAAAGCCGAGAGTTGGAACCTGTCCAATTTAGAAAGAGCAGGGCATTCCTAGTTGTTTGTACAAGTGACCGTTGCCCCAATTAGAGGTAAATCCACCAACGAATTTATCCCTACAAATTCTGAAAAATGCCTCATGCTTGCTGTAATTCGGCTTCCTCCTAACTTCTCAACCGAGAATCTGAAACCATTGAAATCACCTCCTTCGAATTAAAGAACTTGAGGGTAAACAAGGTAAAGCAGATTCCTTCGTGCCTTTACCTCTAAACTCAGTAAATTTTTACTAAACAAGCGAGAAAGTTGACTTTGAGAAAGAAGGGGGGCGCACTACGACATATTAAATAAATTAGTCTCGAATGAATAAGTATATAACTAACATGCTATGATTCTTTCTTTTACAACTTGATTGGCTGGAACAACGATTTCAAGCAAGGTTCAATCAACTAATACGCTTTGTCGTCTCCCTTCGGACATACCCTAGGAAAGAACGACAAGAGTCACCTCCCCCGAAAACAACTCGAAAGCAACAAGCCTTTCCTATTCTAATAAGTAGGCTTGTTTTTCCCTAAGAGACAACTTCCCAAACCATAAAGAACTGGACGCCCCTACTCTATCTGATTAAAGCTAAAGGTGAATTGCTTTGGGTTATATTGATTTGTGTTGACTTGAGTTACCTAAGCTAAGTCAGGCACATTTTCTATTACCGAATAATGCTTGCAGTACGAGTACCTGTGCAACAAGTCAGATAGATATTGACATGGCAAGTACATATATTGATCCATAAAAAATACTAGTGGGAAACCACACAAAGCCAAGAGCACTCAACATATAGCTATCACCTTGCTGAGCTTGAAGCATTTTTTTGAATCTTAAAGTGGCATGTGCGGAAGAATTTATCTTCAACCTTTTATATCTATCTTTAGAAGTAGGGCGAGAGAAAGTCAATATGATATTTGCCTTGGTTTTTCCAACGAAACCAAGTCACCCAGAGTTAAAGTTCGATCCATTAGGTTCTTCGATTTGTTTAGACAAGAAACGAGAGACAAGAAAACATTTTTGATTACGATTAAAAAGAACAATCTCAAATAGACCAAGATCCAATTTCGGGTCATTTCTTGGTGAACATGATCTGCCATAATCTCTTCGATCCCTTCAATTATGTGCTAGAATAGAGAGAGATTTAGTAGGAAAGTAGAAGAGACTTTTTTGTATATGATAATAAAAGGGAGTAGGAAAGCTGCAGTAATTCTTTGGAAAAGCCTGGTTCTCTTTGTCTTCGAGCTTTCACTCCTCAATCCACTAATTCCTTTCTTCATATACCTCCCCACCAATAGATAGAGACAAATAAGAATAACCGAACCACATTTACAAAATTCCAGTACCATGCAGCTGCTTCAAAGCCAACGTGATGCTCCTTGGTTAGATGACCAAGGTATTGGCGAATACTACATATGATTGAGAAAATAGTACCTATAATCACATGAAAACCATGAAAGTCAGTTGCTAAGAAAAAGGTAAAACCATAAATACTATCTGAAATAGTGGAGGGTGCTTGATAATATTCCATTCCTTGAAAGCCTGAGAATACTAGAGCCAGTGAAATGGGTGCTACTAATGTCACGCCCCAACCCGGCCTATAAAGGTTAGATTGGGGTATGATCTAAACATTCAAGTCACGTCTCGTACTTAACCGTTCATGAAGATTTGACACTTAACGTCTTGGCCTAAACTCCAAAATTTTTCGGTAAATCGGCAGCATAACGGCTGTAATTGGGCTATTTGGTTTGACCTAATTCTCTAAACGCCTCAATTATTCCAATCATTAATCCAATTCCATTAAGGACTCCTATTTGACACCAACCGATTGGCTAACTAGTTTACCTTGAAAGTCTCGTTTGGTTAATAAGCCTAACATGATAACTATGTCCTGTTTATTTTTCAATTTCCTATCATGCAAGTACCTATTATCCTTTAGTTTGCAAATGAACACCTAAGTGAAATTAGATAGAATTAACTTAGTTGATTGTTCATCTAGTGGTTGGAATGCCTACGATAACTACTAATTAAGAAAACGAAAGCAAACAACCAAATAAAAGTTCGTCTGTTTATAGATAGTACAATCTTAGAATTAGACCCAAATTACAACGGGGTCATTTACATCAATAAACAACGAGCAACATAAAAGAAATAGTCTTCAAGTAGCATAGTTCACAAATAGCCATAATCACGCAAGGCACACAAGACAGGCAATCACTCCAGGGGTTCATCGTTAGGCACACCATCCTCGGGTACCTGTACCTGTTCTTCTTCACCTGTGATGAAAAAGAGGGTGAGTCCTTATGAACTCAGCGAGGGGGAACGAGAAATACGTTTTGAAACTCGTTTTCCGGTTCAATTTATGAAAACTCTTTTTGAGAACATGTCACATATTACAAATAATAAGGTACGCAATTATAAGAAACAAATCGAGTAACGGATACAAAGTAAGGGAACAGAAATGCCAGTCTTTCCTCCCCGAGGTTCTCTAGAAACCAAGCGAGAGTACTTACATATAAGCACAGGAACAAGAAGACCAGCCTTTCCTCCCCGGGGGTCTCTAGGAACCAAGCGATAGTACTTATACACATTGTAAAAAGGATACGGTGAGCATTTGCTCTCAATGTCAATTTCGATTCATTTGGTGCGGCCGACTTCAATAATCCACTTATCGCTCCCAATTGGGTGTACTCCGGATGTACCCCGAAACCTACGACCCAACTCTCCGAGGGTGAAATGCCAAGCGAGAGAGGGAATTGGACCATGGTAGTCACGGTAACACCGGCAAGCCCGATGCCACCCGGCGTGCGTGAAACACTACCATGCCACACTGAAAGGTTGCAACCTCGTATACAATACCCATTTTTGTCATTTAACATTTCACATTAGGAGGTCAACAAAGTAGGTTGCCTCTGAGCAAGTATATGATCACATTTTGACATATTGGCATATAAGGTATTGTAAGAACATATAATCATTTCATATATCCATTTGAAAGCAATTAAACTTTAACGGGCAGCCAAGTAATAACGTTCAAATAAACCATTGAATATCTTTTAGCAATTCACAATAGGAGAACAACAAAGTTGGTTGCCTCCGAGCAATTTCAAGATCACATATTGCCAAGTAAACGAACGAGGCATGCTTGACATGAAATTTCACTTTGTAGAACACATAGAGTCATATGAACATTAAACGGGCAGCCATGTAACACATGCAAGTCAAGCCATATAACTCATTTCGAAGTCCACGTAATCAAGTGATACGATTATTCACATGCAACAACATCTACGTGGTGGTTTCGGATGCAAGAAAAGCCTATTTGTCAACATGCAATGATCAAAATTACATTTAAGCTTATAAGACATTTACGGGCAGCCCACTAAGCATATAATTTCAACACAATATCTAAATGATCAACACTTAGCAAGACTATCCAGTCATTAGGGTTTCCGTTTCATGCTTAACCATGTGATTAATCCCTAAGTCAACTCAAGTTCATTCACAAGTCATGCATCATTCAATTCAAACATCCTCAAGTACTCAAAACCGTCCACACAACATCCCCACACCACAATTCCAAGCAATTAGCACCACAAGAGGGGTTACAACAATTTTCCAAGCATATAACTAAGTGAAACATTTACTGCAATAGGATGTTTTCCCACAACCAATAGGATAATCAAACAATCTCAAAATTCCATGAATAAGATGTCAGATTAAAGCTTAAGAAGTTAAATAAACTCAGAAACAAACCTTGCATCAATTGGAGTTCAGAATCATTAGTTATGGCCGAAACAGTGAGGTAGCACAAAACTGTCCAGATTTGCACACGTTTCAGAAATTGACGTTTTTGAGGTCCTTGGAGTCATTTTTAGCTTTGGTCCATTTCTGAAAAGATTGTCCAGAACTGACAGATCTAGTATCACACCAATTTTCATGCATTTTGGACAACATTTACTAAGTCAAACATGGTTCGCTCCACAAGGTCAGTGCATCTGCCAAAACCTGATTCATTTTCCCAGATTTCCAGATTTGGTCATATTTTAATGATTTGACATTTTTAGGACCTTAGAGTCAAAATTAGCTTCGGCCTATTTCTGGGAAAAATGTTCAAAACTGTCCAAAATAGTCACCCAACAATTTTCAAGCATTTTCAACATCATTTTCTTAGCGAAACTTACCTCGAGCAGACTGGTCAGAGAGCTGTCATCCACTTCGACTTCACCTAGCATCATTTTCAAGCCAAGATCTTGCCATGCATGGTTGTTTAAGCTTATGAACGACCATATAGCTCAAGTACAGAAGAAAATACACACATTTATGAGCATGCATGTGAAATTTCAAAGAGTTTTCAAAAGCTTTTAACCCTCACCTTTGCAATCAACCAAAAGATGCACAAAAACCTTGTTGAGGCTCAAATTTCTTCCTCTTCTTGCTTAGCCGAGTTTCCAACTTGGTTTTCTCTATTTTTCCTAGCCTAGTAACCAATCTCTTAGTACATGCATGTAGTTAGGACTTGAAGAAAAGAAATGGAAGCTTAGTAACTCACCTAGGCCGAAAATGAAGCTTCAATGCACATGCATGAGTGATTTTTGCATCATAGCTTGTTCGGTTGAGGTCCTTTGCTTGTGGCTTGCTTGGTTTAGCTATGGTGTGAAGATGAGATGCTAAGGAGATGAAGAATTCAGTCAGAACCGAAATGGAGAGAGAAAATGAGAGGGAGAGAGAGAAATGTGAGGAAAGTGAGAGAAATGAGAGAAAAATGAGGCTTTTTGCAATTTTTGAGCATGTGGTCAGCCTTGGGCTTCCAAATATGAATTTTTGTGTCTTCAAGGTGGAATTTGAAATGTTAGCATGGGCCATGAGTGGTTTGGTCGAAAATGAGAAGAAATTGAGGTGGTTTTGGGCAATTTTTTATGCATTGATAAGTGTTTTTGTGTCATGACTTGTCTAGAATTATTTTGAATTAAACATGCATGCAAAAATCTGATTTTGTGTCATCTTTTGAATTGTTTTAACATGTGTGTGAGAGAATGTTGGGTATTTAGGGATTTTAGGTAGAATAGAATATAGGGTATGTTTAGAGGTTGGTGAGATTTTGTCTTGTAGTGAGTTTAAAATATAATATTTAGGTGTTAGTAGATTTTGTAGAGATTTGAATTAGGATTATAATAATAGTTAGTGGATTGTGTAGGATTATTTTATTGTCTTGTGCTTGTGTAGGATTCTTTCTTGATCAACATGGTGGCACGGATTCCTAGGTCTAGGGCACGAATTACGAGGTAGACACGATCTACGAGGTAAGACACGAACTTCAAGACTAATGCACGTACTTCAAGACTAATGCACAGATTTCAATGCAAATGCACGCAATCCCTAGATAAATGTACGTAAACCAATACAAAGCACGTAATTCAAGACACAACTCTTAAATCTAGGTTAAGGCACGCAGTTCAAGGTTAATGCACATGAAACGAAGAGACACACGCAAATCAAGGTCTCGCATGTAAATTAAGGTCATGGCATGTTTACCTAGGTATCACACGTATATCGAGGATTAGGGCACACAATTCTAGGTTAAGGCACGTATAACGAGGCATGAACGAAAACCAAGACATGGCACGTAATCTAGGGTCAGTCGTACAGTTCTAGTTCTAAGGCACGCAAATCGAGGTAAGGCACGTTATTCGGGATCGGGCCTTACATCCTCCCCTCCTTAAAAGAATTTCGTCCCGAAATTCATTCTTACTTGTTAAGGTCATTTAAACGGATTCCGACCCTTGTTATTCTTCCTACTCCGATTCATCCCGTGTTTGGTGATCTCTTACCAAAACCAATTCACTTCCTATGTTTCTCCAATTGGTCTTAAGGTCGAGTTCATTAACTAAGGTTAGAATCTCCAAACATAGTCATCAAAGTTGCATCGGTATTTTAGCTATATAACTATAATTCCAAAATCATGACTCATGTTGTGTCAATCTCGCATTCATACCTCAAAAGGAATATCACAATAATTCCATGATCCTAAGGTGACATACCCTAATTTCAAGATGATAGGTCTATATCCGATTTACATATCCTATCTACTAGCTTCAAAACTGTTATCACATAGGTCATACACAAGTTACGGATCATTTCCACGATACAACCCTATTTTCAGGTTGAACTCACCAAACAAACTAATCCATCTCAAGTCGTCATCTATCGGTAGTATCATAGTTCTTATCTTGAAGGTACATTGGATTAGTAAATCTTCTAATGACTAGTCTTCTGGTTATAAGCTCCTATTCACTAACATCATTTCCCAGCTTCATTAACCTTCACGCTCGTAATCAAGGAGAAAGACCGTTGAGATTCATTAAACTCGAATTCTAAGGTTTATCAAGTATCACCAACAAATTGCCATCGAAATTGCATGGGTAAACTAATCATGTTACACTAGTTCAACTCTTACAAGTAAATTTTATCAGCTTATGATCCACAATCTATTTCCTTATTCAAATCCCTATCTTCAAGTCATGAGGCTTCAGAATTTTATTTTAATCTTATCCAAAACTCCTAAGACGAATAGCTTCAACCTCAAATAAATTCTACTCACCTTAATCCAAGGTTACGTCATACTTAAGAAGACAATGGTCCTACTCACTTAGCGACCTAGTCATCCCTTCGAACACTTAATGCCCGCCAATATATCTTCGACATTAATGTTACTAAGCTAGGTTCATAGCCATGTAAGCGAGATCAATTCTCTACTAGGTTACCGGTTGTACACAACAATCCTAGGACTATAAATGGGTACCGAAATGATCTAGCTCATAAGACACTTACCATACTGATCCAAGTAGCTCATTACACAAAATAACTTCAAGGTCGTGTCAACATAAGGATTATAACCACAATATAATCTAATAGAACTTCAAAAGTAGTCAACAACTCATATAACTATCACTACAAGATCCGTCCTCCATTTAACGACCACGATTCGAAGTCTACCAACAGCTAGTTTCTAGATATGAAACGGTGCACATAATACAGTTATCTAACAATAGTCTCTTGGGTCATCATGACTCTGATTCATCTCATCTTACTTTCTTCGTTTACATGTTCAACTAGCTAAGAGCATTAAGACTCATCGACCTTAGGTCCTAGGGTTCACCATGAATCATCATGCGTACTCACAATTAGTATTTAGGATTACTAATCAAATCCTAATGACTCCACTTCGTAACCAGATGCTTAATATCGTTTCGATGGTTTATATAATAGGTCCATCGGTGTTACTTAGGGATATATGCTTCCTAATATTCTCTAGGGTATCCAAATAACGAGAGCATAGAATGACTTACTTGCGTATTTACAGCTAAGTTCGAGGGACACCAACTAATACCGTGTTTCTTAATATCATAAATATCCAACTTAGGACCTTTAGTAACGTTAGTCAATTAATGCATAATTCAATTCCTTAAACTTCTATCCGACCTAACATTTTAGGTGTAGTTTCCGAACACGAGTTCTCGTTATGCGAATTCCTCGATTCCAATATCCCCATATCCTGTTATACTAAAGATTCATCAATCTTGTTAAACTTAATCTCTAGAGTTGCCTACATGTCTCGAGGTTATCCATTGTTAAGTTACCTAAACACATTATTCATGCCTTAATAATCTAACCCCTATCGCCCATTTACACGAGTTCATCCCTTAATTTCTATGTCACAATCTTACCATTGAGTGAACTTGAAACTCGTTAATATACACCTTATTAGGTTCAACGATGCTTAATTCCAATCAAGTAAGGATTCAATCGTACGAGTATATTGCCAACTTCTTAGATAGCCTATCGAGCCAATTTTAAGATGTGAGAAATGGATTCAAAGAAACCTCCAAGTCAACTTCCACTATCAGCACATGAGAATATATACTACTCTACGTATTTAATAGTATGTTCTTATATCTTAAGCGAAGTTGTATGTCATTAAACTTTATACTTGAACCATAATTAGAAGAACGGTTTAACGGAATCAATAACTTCATAGCTATAAAATTGACAACATAATCACAGGTATAGGTATTCCAAAAATAAGGAGATAACTTTACCTCAACAATTATACATGTGCTACGCATTTTATACATATGCATATCCAATAATACATACTATCCATCGAGTACCTGTGAAGATGCCAAAAATGTCTAACCGAGACTTATCGTTCGTCCTGCACAAATTCACTTCCCTAAAAGTCCTAATCCTAACTATCTATGTGTATAAACAGTCATTCACGGTTATATAACATGCACATGTATGAAGGAAGGAGTATAAAAGTATGCATGCATTATTGAGGGCACTAACGTGTCGCTGTGCATGACACATAATACATATAGTCCACAAAGGCACATAGTATTCAATTCTCAAAGCAATTAAAGCACATTAGCACACATTAACACATATAAACAAGACATCATAATTACCTTAGGGCTTCTACCCATGGTCCGAGAGTTGAACCCGACTAACGCCTAGTTACTAAACTAAGCTCTGATACCATTCTAATATAAGGTGTCACGCCCCAACCCGGCCTATAAAGGTTAGACTGGGGTATGATCTAAACATTCAAGTCACGTCTCGTACTTAACCGTTCATGAAGATTTGACACTTAACGTCTTGGCCTAAACTCCAAAATTTTTCGGTACATCGGCAGCATAACCGCTGTAATTGGGCTATTTGGTTTGACCTAATTCTCTAAACGCCTCAATTATTCCAATCATTAATCCAATTCCATTAAGGACTCATATTTGACACCAACTGATTGGCTAACTAGTTTACCTTGAAAGTCTCGTTTGGTTAATAAGCCTTACATGATAACTATGTCCTGTTTATTTTTCAATTTCCTATCATGCAAGTACCTATTATCCTTTAGTTTGCAAATGAACACCTATGTGAAATTAGATAGAATTAACTTAGTTGATTGTTCATCTAGTGGTTTGAATGCCTATGATAACTACTAATTAAGAAAACGAAAGCAAACAACCAAATAAAAGTTTGTCTGGTTATAGATAGTACAATCTCAGAATTAGACCCAAATTACAACGGGGTCATTTACATCAATAAACAACGAGCAACATAAAAGAAATAGTCTTCAAGTAGCATAGTTCACAAATAGCCATAATCACACAAGGCACACAAGACAGGCAATCACTCCAGGGGTTCATCGTTAGGCACACCATCCTCGGGTACCTGTACCTGTTCTTCTTCACCTGTGATGAAAAAGAGGGTGAGTCCTTATGAACTCAGCGAGGGGGAACGAGAAATACGTTTTGAAACTCGTTTTCCGGTTCAATTTATGAAAACTCTTTTTGAGAACATGTCACATATTACAAATAATAAGGTACGCAATTATAAGAAACAAATCGAGTAACGGATACAAAGTAAGGGAACAGAAATGCCAGTCTTTCCTCCCCGAGGTTCTCTAGGAACCAAGCGAGAGTACTTACATATAAGCACAGGAACAAGAATACCAGTCTTTCCTCCCCGAGGTTCTCTAGGAACCAAGCGAGAGTACTTATACACATTGTAAAAAGGATACGGTGAGCATTTGCTCTCAATGTCAATTTCGATTCATTTGGTGCGGCCGACTTCAATAATCCACTTATCGCTCCCAATTGGGTGTACTCCGGATGTACCCCGAAACCTACGACCCAACTCTCCGAGGGTGAAATGCCAAGCGAGAGAGGGAATTGGACCATGGTAGTCACGGTAACACCGGCAAGCCCGATGCCACCCGGCGTGCGTGAAACACTACCATGCCACACTGAAAGGTTGCAACCTCGTATACAATGCCCATTTTTGTCATTTAACATTTCACATTAGGAGGTCAACAAAGTAGGTTGCCTCTGAGCAAGTATATGATCACATTTTGACATATTGGCATATAAGGTATTGTAAGAACATATAATCATTTCATATATCGATTTGAAAGCAATTAAACTTTAACGGGCAGCCAAGTAATCACGTTCAAATAAACCATTGAATATCTTTTAGCAATTCACATTAGGAGAACAACAAAGTAGGTTGCCTCCGAGCAATTTCAAGATCACATATTGCCAAGTAAACGAACGAGGAATGCTTGACATGAAATTTCACTTTGTAGAACACATAGAGTCATATGAACATTAAACGGGCAGCCATGTAACACATGCAAGTCAAGCCATATAACTCATTTCGAAGTTCACGTACTCAAGTGATACGATTATTCACATGCATCAACATCTACGTGGTGGTTTCGGATGCAAGAAAAGCCTATTTGTCAACATGCAATGATCAAAATTACATTTAAGCTTATAAGACATTTACGGGCAGCCCACTAAGCATATAATTTCAACACAATATCTAAATGATCAACACTTAGCAAGACTACCCAGTCATTAGGGTTTCCGTTTCATGCTTAACCATGTGATTAATCCCTAAGTCAACTCAAGTTCATTCACAAGTCATGCATCATTCAATTCAAACATCCTCAAGTACTCAAAACCGTCCACACAACATCCCCACACCACAATTCCAAGCAATTAGCACCACAAGAGGGGTTACAACAATTTTCCAAGCATATAACTAAGTGAAACCTTTACTGCAATAGGATGTTTTCCCACAATCAATAGGATAAACAAACAATCTCAAAATTCAGTGAATAAGATGTCAGATTAAAGCTTAAGAAGTTAACTAAACTCAGAAACAAACCTTGCATCAATTGGAGTTCAGAATCATTAGGTATGGCCGAAACAGTGAGGTAGCACAAAACTGTCCAGATTTGCACACGTTTCAGAAATTAATGTTTTTGAGGTCCTTGGAGTCATTTTTAGCTTTGGTCCATTTCTGACAAAATTTTCCAGAACTGAAAAATCTAGTAGCACACCAATTTTCATACATTTTGGACAACATTTACTAAGTCAAACATGGTTCGCTCCACAAGGTCAGTGCATCTGCCAAAACCTGATTCATTTTCCCAGATTTCCAGATTTGGTCATATTTTACTGATTTGACATTGTGAGGACCTTAGAGTCAAAATTAGCTTCGGCCTATTTCTGGGAAAAATGTTCAAAACTGTCCAAACGAGTCACCCACCAATTTTGAAGCATTTTCAACATCATTTTCTTAGCTAAAATTACCTCGAACAGACTGGTCAGAGAGCTGTCATCCACTTCGACTTCACCTAGCATCATTTTCAAGCCAAGATCTTGCCATGCATGGTTGTTTAAGCTTATGAACGACCATATAGCTCAAGTACAGAAGCAAATACACACATTTATGAGCATGCATGTGAAATTTCAAAGAGTTTTCAAAAGCGTTTAACCCTCACCTTTGCAATCAACCAAAAGATGCACAAAAACCTTGTTGAGGCTCAAATTTCTTCCTCTTCTTGCTTAGCCGAGTTTCCAACTTGGTTTTCTCTATTTTTCCTAGCCTAGTAACCAATCTCTTAGTACATGCATGTAGTTAGGACTTGAAGAAAAGAAATGGAAGCTTAGTAACTCACCTAGGCCGAAAATGAAGCTTCAATGCACATGCATGAGTGATTTTTGCATCATAGCTTGTTCGGTTGAGGTCCTTTGCTTGTGGCTTGCTTGGTTTAGCTATGGTGTGAAGAAGAGAAGCTATGGAGATGAAGAACTCAGCCAAAACCGAAATGGAGAGAGAAAATGAGAGGGAGAGAGAGAAATGTGAGGAAAGTGAGAGAAATGAGAGAAAAATGAGGCTTTTTGCAATTTTTGAGCATGTGGTCAGCCTTGGGCTTCCAAATATGAATTTTTGTGTCTTCAAGGTGGAATTTGAAATGTTAGCATGGGCCATGAGTGGTTTGGTCGAAAATGAGAGGAAATTGAGGTGGTTTTGGGCAATTTTTTATGCATTGATAAGTGTTTTTGTGTCATGACTTGTCTAGAATTATTTTGAATTAAACATGCATGCAAAAATCTGATTTTGTGTCATCTTTTGAATTGTTTTAACATGTGTGTGAGAGAATGTTGGGTATTTAGGGATTTTAGGTAGAATAGAATATAGGGTATATTTAGAGGTTGGTGAGATTTTGTCTTGTAGTGAGTTTAAAATATAATATTTAGGTGTTAGTGGATTTTGTAGAGATTTGAATTAGGATTATAATAATAGTTAGTGGATTGTGTAGGATTATTTTATTGTCTTGTGCTTTGTGTAGGATTCTTTCTTGATCAACGTGGTGGCACGGATTCCTAGGTCTAGGGCACGAATTACGAGGTAGACATGATCTACGAGGTAAGACACGAACTTCAAGACTAATGCACGTACTTCAAGACTAATGCACAGATTTCAATGCAAATGCACGCAATCCCTAGATAAATGTACGTAAACCAATACAAAGCACGTAATTCAAGACACAACTCTTAAACCTAGGTTAAAGCACGCAGTTCAAGGTTAATGCACACGAAACGAAGAGACACACACAAATCAAGGTCTCGCATGTAAATTAAGGTCATGGCATGTTTATCTAGGTATCGCACGTATATCGAGGATTAAGGCACATAATTTTAGGTTAAGGCACGTATAACGATGCATGCACAAAAACCAAGACATGGCACGTAATCTAGGGTCGGTCGTACAGTTCTAGTTCTAAGGCATGCAAATCGAGGTAAGGCATGTTATTCGGGATCGGGCCTCACAACTAAAGCGTAAACTGCTCGTTTTTCCTTCCCCGCAAGTATAGCATGATGAGCCCAAGTTACGGTAGCTCCAGATGAAAAGAGAATAAGGGTATTAAGAAAAGGGATTTCCCAAGGGTCTAAAACCCCAATCCCTTTTGGGGGCCAAATACCTCTGATCTCTACCGTAGGTGCCAAAGAAGAATGAGAAGAAGCCCAAAAAAAAAGCAAAAGAGAACATAACCTCCGATATGATAAAAAAAATAAAACCATATCGAGGTTCTAATTATACTACTTTGGTATGATGTCCTTCCAACGTTGATTCTCGTAGAACATCGCACCACTATACGAACATGGTATATAGGATAAATATGAGCCCCAAATTGAGAAGTGTTGCACCCCCTTCAAATGAGTACATGTACATTATACCTCTTACAGTTGTCAAAGCTCCGAGTGAACCTGAAATAGGCCATGGACTTGGATCCACCAAATGATAAGAATGCGTTTGATATTCAATCATAAACAACTTTGCCTCGGTTGTATGTAAACCCCCCCTTCACCCCTACCCCCTAAAGTAGTAAAGAATGGCTCTTCGGGGTCTAAATTTCTTTCTATCTGACAGGACAAACAAATAGGAAGGGATGGTTCTTTCACTACATTGATAGAATTCCAACTATCAATGTAGTACATGTACATGTACATTATACCTCTTACAGTTGTTGTCAAAGCTCCGAGTGAACCTGAAATAGGCCATGGACTTGGATCCACCAAATGATAAGAATGCATCTGATATTCAATCATAAACAACTTTGCCTCGGTTGTATGTAAACCCCCCCTTCACCCCTACCCCCTAAAGTAGTAAAGAAGGGCTTTTCGGGGTCTAAATTTCTTTCTATCTGACAGGACAAACAAATAGGGAGGGATGGTTCTTTCACTACATTGATAGAAGTCCAACTAGAAAAAGATCTCTCTATTACTTTGAGAAGAGAATCGTTGGTTTGACTGACGGAAAGCATGGAAAAAAAGAAGTCGTCTACAACTTGCATACTTGCCTCTTACTTCAAGCCTTTCCGACGTAGAGGTGGGGGTATTCTTAGGTGGCTCAGGAGGGATAGGTTTTAACCTAACTCCACCCTACCCAAACTCAAAGCGCATCCCCCAACCGACTGCTTTATTCCATGCAATCACCCATTTCAAAATAAGTTGATTACGAAGAGTTGTTATAGTTAGGAATGTTATGCTTAACGCAAGTAAGAAAAAAATGAAGAGTGGATGTCTTTCGATAAACTCCAGGAATTTATCCAGTTGAGGCATGATTGATTTATTCAGCTTGACACGTGGGAAGGTCCTAGTGGCTCGGCTTGGTCTCGCTCCATTCTCTCACTATTCCTCCATAGTTAAAAGAGCGATTGAGAATCTCGAGAACCTTTCTGAACGTCTGTCTTCATGGGGCGATTGGAAAAGGAGTATAAAATGGCTTTTATTGCCTTCCATTCTGATTGAGAAAAATTATCAGAAGGATGATCTAGTTATAATGAGATTCAAAACTAATGCTTCCTTGGCCGTGTAGAACGTGGATAAGCATTATGTCATTCTTACAAGTGATCCCCCATCCAGGATTGGAAGAAGTGGTATATGAGGACTTCGAGATCAAATAGAATATGTTTCTTTCCATTCCTCATGAGCCACTTATTTCTCCGAAACAAGAGATCAAAGTAATCTTTCTCCTTTTCTCCAATAAGTCGACGACGTTACACCATTGGGATGCTTCGAATAAAATTGAGTACATATAGGATACACCGGTGCTAAAACATTTTCTCTAGACATCTTCCAAACTGTTGGGGTCGGTGCTCCGGATGTTGTTCTCTTGGTGTGAAAGCAGTTGGTTCCATAGTTTAAGAATTCTTCTAATCCCAAGTATTCTATCTAAATCATTGCATATAGGAATATAGAAAGTAAAGAGGAAAAGGCATGGCATGAAGAATTGTGTGAAATAAGTGAATTTATCCAGTTGAGACATGATTGATTGAGAAAAGATGATTCCCTCTAGACATAAAGAGAGTCCTTCCTATACGAGTAGTGAATAAGTATAGAGAACTTTTCTTGGTTGTTGACCAATGGAAAGCATGGGAGAAAGAAAGACTCTACCTTATTAGCAGAGCGGCATACCAAAAAAATGGAATCCAGAACCAGTAGCTTTGGAAGAAAGTCTCCTAGTCTAATCTAGGAAGAGACCATAGCTTTAGAGGGCTCTCAAAATTCGACGGTATGGAAGGCTTTGCCTTGTTCCATTTTCTCTTATCTATCTCAAATAATAGAGATAAGTAGATTCTGAAAGCGCCCTCCCCTGCGGGTAAAAGAGAAAGCCTTGAATCTACTGTCTTCGGGCAAAGACAACATCACGAGAATACCCAGTGGCCACCAGAGCCACCTCGACATACTTTTCGATCTGGGCTTGGGTTTACACAAACGAGTCCCGCACTCTCAGATTGTAAGAGAGACCAGCCCAATGAATACCCAAGCGATCATTGAACTCTTCTTCCTGGGTGTAGTTATCCAGTAAAGGAGGGTGTAATTCTGGAATTGGCAGGGGCTGATTTATGCTCGCTTCCGAGCCTTCATTCCCATTTTCATTCGATCCAGAAGTGACATTCCAAATCAAAGTTGGCACTCCTAAAAATGCCAAAATCTTTTCAGAAATGAAGAAGCGAAAGAGGGCAGAGAAAAAGAAAAGGAGGAAATAAATGTTGAATAAGAGAAATTAACTCCTTTTTATTTTCCGAAGTAGAACGAAAGTGAGAAAAACTACAAAAAATGGAAGTATGAATTCCGGCGTGGTCATTATAGCAGTTACTTCTGATCCTAGAAAACTCCAGTAAAAAGCTGCTACGGAACTACCGAGCAGGGGCAAAATGACTCTTTTTAGTCGGGCTTTCATTTGCTTTCTTTTCCAGTATCTATAGAATAAGCATTGTGAACTATCTGCTTCAAAAAGATAGTTGGTCCTTCTATCACTAATGATACCATTTTAGGACTCAGGTAGACTTTAATGCATTGAACACTAAATAAATCTCTCGATAAAGAAAGAGAGAGGCTACTTCCAATACGTACTATAGAGACCTATGGTTGGTTGTTGACCAACAGAAGACATAGGGCATAAAAAAAAGATTGGCTGCTTCTAAAGCTCTCTTTCTTCTCTTATGAAATTCACGATCTCTCCTTGAGAACGCATAGAACATTTACTAAATTATACCCTTTGGATGTTACATATCTGATACCTTTAGGTCCATCACGGAACACTAGCTATATTATCTAGCCCCATGTCAACCAACCCAACTCCTCCTGCCACTATGCATCCTATTGGGACGCTTCAAATTTTTGTTCTGCCAAGGTCTAATCGTTCTAACGTAGTCTGTGTCTTCGCGGGGAATGCCGACTGCTGAAGGTGAAGCTGAAACCGATGATGTTAACTAGCAATGCAATTCTGAAGCCGTGGCAAAAAATCTTTCCCTTGTAGAAAGAAGTGTCTCCGAACAATCTCTGATAAGCTGACCCTATTTGAGGCTGTCGACTTAACTGCGCCGAATCTGGAGGTCTTCTTTGATTCGAGTCTTCCATGGCCTGATCGTGCTCATATTGATCCGAATGACAAAAACTTGCCCCAAAGGCAATGCTCTGCCAAAGCGATGCCTGTCACGCCCCGACCCGACCCCGCAAAAGGCCAGGTCCGGACCTGACACACGGACGGAGTCTCCTCTGTACCGCGGACGAACCGAAAACCCTAAATTCATTACAAAACTTGCGAAAGCCATAAAACAATTAAAAAACAAACCAACTTTCTTTAAAAACATACATTTCTTATTATCCAACTTTTCAAACCAAAAATGATATGCATACTACACAAGTATTTATGTCACTAATCAATTCCATTAGCATGCGTTTTCTTACTAGTCACAAGAGTATAAGTTACATCTTTACATTCTTTCAACTTATACAACATAAAACCGTAGAGGCCTCAAACTAGAAAATACATACAAGGCTACAAGCCTCAAAACTAAGCGACATCCAAGCAATATACATATCATGCAAGGCTCGCACAAAATCTGGTAACCAACCACCAGTAAAGCAGAGAAGTGCAATCACGGAAACACCTCCACTTGTTCCTCCTCTCAATTACCTCAAGAGGGTCTGCTTCAACTACTCCTGTAAAAATATAGTATAGAGAGGAATGAGCAAAAACTATTGCTCAGCGAGGGCAATTGGTCTCAAGGACGGAGATGAGAGGAGTATGCAACGCAAATAGCCAAGCAATGCATACAATTAACATTTAAAGATACAAACAAGTCAATATCATAACAAGGCAAGCATTAAGGACTATAAACATTCACTCAAAGGATACGGTACTCTTTTCACGAGCAACTTTCATTCAAGAATTCGATGACGACCCACCGGCCCAAACCACCTTATAACACCAGTTTGGAATACCCCGGAAGTATCCATCAACCTACGACCCAAATCTCCTTGGGAGGCAACCCAAGCGAGAAATGGAATAGCAGCGGATCTAGAGCAACCAACACTGGCAACCCGAGGCTACCCAGAGAGGCCCATCACTCACGTGTGAGACACTATGCAATGCAAGACTCGATACAAGACGATAAACAAGCGATAAAGCCACACGTGGGAGAATAACAAAGTAGGTTACTCTCGCACGCAATAGCAGCAATTGATAAGCATTTCAATCCAAATCAATTCAAACAAGTATTTCAAGCAAGCCTAAGTATTCTATAGGCATAAAGTCAAGAAAACACACAAAAACACAAACCGGCCCCAACTATCAAAACCCCACCATTTCCAAACGAGCCACGAGTTCTGGAAACCGACTTCACCAAACCTCCTAGGTCACCATAAGGCACGTCTAGAGACCCCGAAACCTTATTTTACCCTAGAACTCGCGCAAAGTCCCGATTTTCCCCTTTCTCGTTTGAACTACAACTATACCAACCAAACACCCAACCAACGCCATAATCGCACCAAAAGAGCTTCCATGGCCTCCCGATACAATGCCAACACGCAGAATGAGAAAATGCTAAAGTTGACCTAAACGACCCCGACTTTCCCAAAGGCATAATTCTCATTTTTTCCACTACGCAACCCAAACAAACCATGCATTTAGGCATTCTAGCATACCTAGCACATTTCTACATCAACGGGAAGCATAACAGCGCAACCTCAACGTTTCAAGGTTTTACTATTCACAAAGAATTTAAGGAAATATAATTTTCAAGATAATAAACAAGGGATTTTCACATTCCGGGCTCGAGTATTACAATGCCCCTTAAATGTGCTCTCTTCAGATGGAATTAAAGTAGTGAGAATGACAGTAAGCCGAGGGAGCTATAGGGGTCGGGGTGGTCTCTCTAGTCATACCAAGTAACTATATGAATTAGGTTCATTTCTTCTCAATTCAATCTTGAATTTCATTTGATTTTAGGTAGAAAGCCTATGTCATGGCAGTAAAATATCTCTTTTGGAATAGAGCTTTAAGCCTTTAGTACATCAATAGCAATAGCAGTCAAATCAACCTTTTGATTTGAGCCCACTTCCATACTGATAGGAATAGCCAAAAATGCACATTTCCCCGCTATCACTTTCTAGAATTCTTTCTGATACATGCCCTAAGAGGGTTAGCCCCGGCTATCAAGATGAGCTAAATGGACACACCAGTGTACTATGCCAAAAGGAAATTTGAAAGATCTTGGGATTGCTTCAATGGTAGAAGCCAGAAGAGTATATTCAGTGATTGCTTTTTGACATGGTAATTGGAATCTTCCCTCTTACAAGGAGGGATGGGTAGGCTCAACTTGATATGGCAAGAAAACCCTTAGGGCCACTTCTCATTATGCCTTTGGACACAACGCTCACCATCTACAGTGATTTTTTTGTAGTGCTAGTTTAGAGGCTTAGGGCCCAACCCCTGCGACTAAGATTGCTCGATACTTCGCATGCTTGCCTTAGCTTAAGAAAGCATAAAATCAGCAAAGGGAAAGCCTTCAATTAGGGCTATGGCCTCCTTATATCTTTTTCTTAGCTTCAAAAAATGCCCGAAAAGTAAAATCCCTCGTGGACCTATATCCAAGCCCAGAGAGTACTCTTCTTTCTGCCTTACACCTCCTATGAATGAACCTGATAGGGCCACGTACAAAAGGTTCTTTACTAAGCTTAAGAATTGTGTTGTGCTTTCCATCTTGACTCATTCATGCGGTCGACCTATCATTTTTTAGGGTCAAATCCCCAGTCTTCCTACCCTACCTTGGTTATCTGCTTTCATGCTACCACTGAGCAAACTTTCCTATAAAGAATAAGATAGATCTGGCCCTATTGGATTGGTCTTCACCGAGTCCTATAATTTTCATTCTTTATGTCCTGTAAAACGCATCTTCGTAACGGTTGGGAAGCCTTCGATACCGAAAATCGCTTGGAGCATATTTTATATATGAACATGTTCATTACTAGCATGGGGGACTGCCAAGGGCATCTCCTTGAAGGAAAAGAAAAAGCGAAGCGTATCCCCCCGGGGACGGCTTTGAAGCGATCGAAAGACCATAGGAAACAAAAGATTCTGTAGTGTGGTCACAAAGAGCTTCTTTTTGCTCTGTTCCCGGGGCATGCTCTTAAAGATAGGTGTCAGGCTAGCTTTCATAAGCCAATGTCTGGAGATTAATCTATACAAATTCTCACACGTAGTGGCACCCCATTTGATTGGTCTTGTTTTTGCACCAAGAGCCCTTGAAACTCTATTAATAAAAAGAACCCGGGCCCTTCTTCAATGCTGGTATCCCGTGTTTGAATAAATAGCTATATGCTCTTAACACATATTCTTTGGACTCACCCCCCATATAAGGCCCTCTAAACACAATGTGTTAAGCATATGATGACAGAGACGAGGAACTGTCTTTTGAGGATAGAAAATGACTTTTCAACGAACTCGTGTAAAGGCTCTCAAACGAAAGAGCTATCTTTGGGAGACAAACAAAAGTAGAGGCAGGCTTACTAAGCTTTCCCACCTGGATCAACAGAAAAAACAACTGAAACTCGATCGATGGAAGTTGCAATGGAAGTTCCCTCTTCTCTTGGTCCAGCCCATCCAATTGAAGGACCAGTCCCAGGGTTTAGAGTATCAGTGCTTTGAGTGTCATCTCATATGGCCTCCTTTAATCTTCTGTCTCTTCGAGCTGCACCAAAAAAAGAAGTTTTAGGGATGAAATTCAAATTACTGGTTCTTGTGATATTACTTATTATTACTTAACGAGTTACTTACTCAATAGATCATAACAAGTCAATAATAGAATATTTATTACCTTTTGTATTTGTAGTTAAGATAGTCTAAGATTTCAAGAGCCAGGGATAGTAGGACTAAAACAAGCAAGTTCTAAAAGGCAAGGTCAACAAAGGGTGTGCGAGCACCAGTTATTTAGTAATGTACAGGGGAAATAATGATAATTATCTGCCCCATGCACGTAAATAGGTAAGGCTTAGACCCTCAACAGCAAGAAGCACTCAAAATGGCTCAAGAAGGTGGGAAATAGTTAAGGAAAAAGTACCCAATTGAATCAACTCTTTTGAGAAAAATCCCATGCTTGACCCCACCATGTAAGGAAACTTGACTAGACTGACATTATCGAAAGCTACTCCAATTAGTAGTTTCTTATTAGAAAAGAAAAGAGCAATCTCAAAAAAGAAGCGGGAAAGAGGTCCCATATCCTACCAGAGGGTTATACCATGGGGACAACATAATTATAAAGATATAGCACTTCTATTATATAATAAGGAGATAAGCAAAGATAAAAGAAAATCTCCTAAATAACTTGTAACTTGATGGCATTTGTTCGGCTGCTCCTGGCACGAAAAATTCGTATCGAAGCACTTTTTTCTTCAACTGGCCTACCAAAGAAGACAATTAGCCTGGCAAAAAGAATCAACTTCAACTAGATTGACCTTGTCTGAGGGGTCTCCTAAGCTAAGACGGGCTTTTTCACTAGCCTGGTTAAGAGATTGCAAAGCTATAAAACAAAGTCGCCACCATATAAGCAAACTTGGCTGCCACTACAACTCTAACCCATGAAGGGATTCTTTAAAAAAGTCTTCACCTATGACTACCACCATTCAGCTATTGATGGATGAGGGTAGGGTTCACATTGAGATTTGGTTGGGAGCGGAGTGCTATGCTACCGAGGGAAGTACGGTCTGATGCAAAGAGTGAAACCAGAGGCCATGAGTTGAGTTTATTACTACTAGAAGTCTCAGTTTCTCGCTGATTAAATGGAAGCCAAGAAATGGTATAAGCGTGGAAGAAGACCTTCTTTTTAGAGATTCAATCCCGCCATTCATTCAGTTGGGGGAGAGGGAAAATAGAGTCTTAAGCACCAAGCATGAGTGAACAGAGACTACAATTACCATGTTCCTAGCCTGCTTCCTTCTTTGTTGCCAAAGTCTTACCTTCTGTCAACATAGAGGAAGGTTTTCACTCCCGTTGAGAAAGAAAAAATGCCCTAGCTCAGCTTCCTAGCATGAGACATCGGCTACGCCATCAGAGACTAGAATGGTCCTCCACTTGCTAGTCAGGAAATATCACCGCTCTGTGGGCTTCTTTCGCTGTTCTCTTAAGCTATCACTCGTTTTACAAGTGCAACCAAGTTCAATAAACTGTTAATTAAGATACTATGCTAGTATCTATCTAAGAGTAAATATATGTGAGAATCTTCCTTCTCATACACATCCGAAGCAAGGATTGATCAGCAGCATTAGAGAGTTTTGTCGATCCTTCAAAAGAGCGTCATCACGAGTCATGACACGATCATGACCTTAGGAGGAATTGGTCCTGGCCGGAAGAACGAAAGATACCGGCAAACACAAAGTAGTCATCCAAAGGGGTTCCGTAGAGTAGTCTAACCCCGGGTCAATCCCTGGAGCTTTCTTCATGTCCGATAGAGAAAACTTGGTGCGAATCGGGGTGATATAATCCACTGCTCATCTAACTAATGTACTTATGTAATTGAAAGAAAATATGGATGCTATAAGAATCCATAGTTTCTAAGGAATGGAGTCGAGTCCTTTCTGGTTACAGGGAAATAAAGAGAAAGAATCGAGTCACCAATAGCGCATCTCTATAGATCCCAAGGAATTCGCGTATAACATATGCTTTTTTGACTAGACTAAATTATTGATCTTATCTTTCGATCTATCAAAAGTCAGACAGACAATTACATATATATATTATATATAAGATAGATGTGCACAATTTCGCTTTTAGATGACACACCCAAAATAAAAGACTCTCATGCCTTTCTTGGTGTAAGGGCCTTCCCTATCTCATTTATTGGTCTAAGGCGTAATTCCTTTCCAATCCATCCGTCAGTGAATCAATCAATAAGTGCCTTATCCTATTCGGGCTTCTAAGCCTTCTCCCCTTTTGGCCATCTTTTCCTATCCCTATCGGTCGAGCATCTTCAAACCTTGTCTTTCTCTCAGTCCATAGGCTAAGGTACAATTGCCTTGAGATTCAGTGTGCTAAAACTCTTATAAGAAAAGAAAGTAACGAAGTTGCATCTACCTTTAGGACTGATTGCAGTGCTTTCCTCTGGGGTCTCAACAAGTTTAGCATCCCCTACTTTAGAAAGAAGTACTGCAAAGCTCCTTAAGGTTAAGTTAGCAACTAGGTCTCCCTTTATGTTAGATTTGTACTGGTACATCGCAGTACATATCGCTGCCCGAAAACCATCTTGTGGATTGAATAGTTCAACTATGAGGACTTTGAAAGAGTACAAACTAGGGGTCAATAATAAAGGCTTCATTAGCCAGTTCTCAACCCTAAAAGAAGCTACTTATTTATGACCGCTAAGCACTGAAGAAGGCTGTAGAAGAATCCCAATAACTGAGCTCCAACTATATCCACCAATTCCCAAATAAAGGCTGATTAATTGCCTCTCATTTATGCTAATCCACATAACTTGGAAGGCCTGCCACCAATCACCTATCTTCAGGGGAAGAAAGATGTCTTTCTTACTATTTCAACGGGACATGTATGAATGGCAAGATATCACATTTACACATATATGTTTTAAACTATTATGCAAACATGTTTATATAAGAGTTTATGAAACAGTGTAATCATCAAAGTCATTCAAGCACGACAATCAAGTCAATCATAACAAAACTCAATTAAAGACATTCAAATACACACATTACAAGCAACAATTCAAGCAATTAACAATTCACGTGGTCAATTTGATGCACAACTAGCCACTTTACTTCACTTAGCACACATTTAGCACGTAACACATAATTATATCACATAGGTGTACACATTCAATACAAGACACACAATCACACATGCAGGCATACACTTTCAAGACATACACTTAACAAGCATACACGCAAGGGTTACTACCCGACATGTCGAGGACCATATCCCGACTTAGAGCTAACTAAGCTCTGATACCACCTGTAACGCCCCGATCCCTCACGAGACTGGAGGCTCTACTAACCAAGCTATTCTCAACCCAAATCTAATCCAGTCTCAAGGTTTTAGGGAAAACGGACGGAGTCTCCCCTGTACCATGGACATTCTGAAAACCTAAAAGCATTTAATAAAGCCACAACATAACAAGACATGCCTTTATAACTAAAGTTCAAAGCTTCAAGGCCATCCGAGCCTTGAGACATACAATAGTTCAGAATCACACAAACATGCATCTGACTTAACTTCTTTACAAAAATCACTTATCATGCCACTCCATGATAGCATTGAAACATTCTTGGAAGTTGAAAAACTAACATACATCAAAACATTCACTCCCAAGCATGCAAAGTAGCTATAAGTAGAAACATAAGTTATTACATGCCATGGTTCCAAATCTACTACTACAACATCTATCCTTCAATTTGCAAACCACATAACATACACATAGCACTTAGGCTACAAAATAGAACATAAAGTAAAGCAAACAAGTTCTACTCTCATCAACAAGAACATAGTCCACCTCAGGCAACTAGATACAACAACTAAGGCAATGGATCAGTCTGAACCTCCTGTTATTTTCCTTCAACCAAATGTAGCTGGGGATCAACCACAGTGTCTCCTGAAACATGTTAGCGAGTTAAGCAATCACTATTGCCCAGTGAGGGATAAATGTCAAATAGGATGTACAATGCAACAATTATAACAATTAACAAGAAAAGCAAGTAAAGTACATTTGAAACAGTAAATAACCACAAATATTAAAGGATAGCATACACTTAACCCCAAACTCCATGATTCTCTTATCTTTGGCCACGATCCACAAACCACGATCAATGTGCCGGCAATTTCTCAATCACCCAGTGGGTGTACTCCGGATGTATCTCGATAATCCTATGTCCCAACATCCCCTGGCAATCTCTGGACCAGGTGAATGAAGGACTAGGGTACGGAGTTTGAATATCCACTGGCAAACCCTTTGCCGCCCACCTGATATTCAACACATCTGCCCCTAACACTATGGTTGCGCAACCAATATGCAATGAACTTAATCATGACAAGTCAATATCAATAATATAAGAAATAACACGTGGGAAGATCAACAAAGTATGTTGACCTCGAAACAGTTAGAATAGAAGGATTTTATATAAGCAATTAAGTCACTTACAAAGAGGCATATTCAAGATTCACATAGAATTGTACCAAAAGCTCCAAAACATCTTGAAACTACATTTAAACACACAAGGAGTCATGCCAAGGTCTTAGAAGCGTGAGACAATCGAATTTATACTTAAACCCCTTTGTAACTGAACCCGTTTTCCTTCCAAACTCATGTTATGGTTCTAGATTAGCAAACGGCCTATACCATGCTTCTAATTAACCCTTTAGGCACCTTTAGGACCCTCGAAATCACGTAAACACCTGCATTTAGCCCGAAAGCCCCAAATTCCCTCTTTTGGCTTTGTACTACAAGTACCTCAATTGGGACTCACATGGGAACTAGCAAATCTTAGTTAGGTCTTAAATAGCATAGGATTACTAAATGTGGAGGCCAATTCAACCTGGATTAGCATTAACCCTGAAACCACCTTTTAAAAGTCGGCTATTTCACGTTTTATACAAGTTTAGAACAATTCAAGGGCACGGGGCTATTGAACTACCCTTCATTGGTACCTAGGGAACTATTAGAAGCAATGAAGCAAGCCAATATGCACAATTACACAAAACCCTAAAAATCTATCACTATTCACCTAATATAATCAAAGTAACGTTTCCAACCATTTAAAATGCGAATCAATAGCTTAAATGTGTTCTCTAGCACTTATATACAATTTACAATAGAATGGATAAGCATTGCAATAGAATTTGATAGCATTTCTAACAATTCAAGAAAATAGCAATATTTCTAAAATGTGCAAATAATCATGAAAACCCTTACCTAGAGCACGTAGGAGCTCCTAGGAGGCTTGTAGACAACCGAAAGCACTTGATCCTAGCTTGTAAGGGATTGAAATGGAGATTTGAAGAGCTAATTTTTTTTCTTTCTCTCTTATGCTGTTGTCGGGTTTGGCACTGTAGCTTTCATCTTTTTTTTTTTTGTTTTGCTAAGTTATGACTTGTGTTGTGTGTTGTGTGAGTATATGTTTGGGTAGGTCATGTTGGGTGCATAAATGATCTTCTAAAATGAGCCTAAGTAGCTTTAAAATGAGTAAAATGCGCAAAAACTAAGTTAGCTAACTAAAACACTTAGTTAAGTCACGTAACACTATTCATTAGATTGACAAAAACATTTTCTAAACGGGTACTCCTATCGCTCTAAGCTCAAATGCACATTTTTTTCACTTCTAATATTATGCAGTTGAAAAATGAAAGGAATAGTAACTAAGGAATACAATAAATAAAGCATAGAAGAAATGCACAATTAGGGGACGCAACAGTAATCTAGAAGTATGAACAAATCTTGGGTGTCACATTGCGTGCTTTTCGTGAACATGGATGTTGTTAAGGATGTTGCGTTTAATTGAAGACTGTTTATTTTGTTGTTGAAAAAGGCCCCTGTTGTAATTTGGGGTCTAATTTTGGCTTGTACTAACTATAAACCGGATGAACTCCTCTATTTTTGGTCATTTTCTTTCATCGTTATGGATGGTAGTTATTATTAGGTGTTAAACCAATAGGTGAATAATCAACTAAGGTAGCCCTACCTATGCTCAATTGGTACTCAATTGTAAGCTAAATGATAATAGGTATTTGCATAAATAGGAAATTGACAAATAAATGAGGTGTAGTTTTCATGATAGGTTTATTAATCTAAATAGAACCTCCAAGATAAACTAGTAGGCCTATCGACTGAAGATAAAATGAAAGCTTTAGTTATAAGCAAATTAAGGAGTCAGAATTTTGAGGTGTTCTAGAAAATAGGTCAAACCAAAGGTCCTAAATACAGCCGTTATGCTGTTGGTTTTTCAAAAAACTGTTGGAGTTCTAGGCTAATGAATAAGCATTAATCATAGTCAAACGGTTAAGGACATAAAATAACAATGATGATTTAGGTCATACCCTAGTCTAGCCTCTATAGGTCAGGTTGGGGCGTGACACCTATATATATTTAGAATGGTATCAGAGCTTAGTTCGTTAACTAGGCATAAGTCGGGTTTAACTCTAGGCCAGTAGGTAGAAGCCTTTAAGTAAATTGTGCCTTGTTTGCTTCTGTGTATTTATGAGATTACCATGCCTTAACTATTTTTGAGAGTTTTGTGCCTACGTAAAACTTGTATGATGCATGCCCTATACACTAATTTCTCATCTTATCATGTCTACAATAAATTTTGCATAACAATCTGTGCCTATAGATGGCTGGCCCTAGTACCCGCAATACCAATAGGGACGATGAGCCTCAAGAAGCCGGAGATGCTCAACAAACTAATCCAGGCATGGCTATGTTTAACATGATGGCAACTGCTATGGATCGGATGTTTTGAGTGATGGAAAGACAAAAACACGTGAAATAGAAAATAATAACAACAACGGAGCTGGTGGTAACAATAACAAGGATAGTGGTGGTAACGAGAGAAATAGTAGAATACAGGAGTTCTAGACTACAACCTATCCAAGTTCTATGGGGAAGCTAATGATGAAAATGCAGAGGCTTGGTTGTCAGAGATTGAAAGGATTTACAGACCACTTGTCTATACCTATGAAGAAAAGATTGAGTTTGTTATGTACTTCTTGCATAAAGATGCTGAGCATTGGTGGCACACCGTGGAGTCACTTTGGGAAACTAATCAAATGTCACGCTTATGGAGTAATTTCGTTAAGGCTTTCAAGGAGAAATTCATACTTGCAGTTTCCAGACAGAGGCGAATTTAAGAGTTTATGAATTTGAACCAGGGTAACATAACAGTGGCTCAGTATGAGGCTCGTTTCAACAAACTATCCCGTTATGCTTCATACATGGTCAGTATCCCAGAGGCGAAGACGTGGAAATTTATGAATGGGTTGGGGCCAGAAATTCAAGATCATCTAGTTTCACATGATTTTACTACTTATTCTGCTCTCTTTGTTGTTGCCTCCCGAGTTGAGAAGAGAAAACTTGGTAGAGCTAGTTCGAGTCAACCGAACAAGAAACCCTACAAGCCTCAAGGACAACCGAGGAATTTCCAAACTCAAGGTTGCAGTCAGGGCCAGAGCCAGATCAGACCAGTCAACAACCGTGCCCTGCCATGAGCACCAGTAGCCTCTTCCACCTGTGGTTCCACAAGTAGTTCACCCACTACTCAAGCTGTTACATGTCCTTATTGTAACAAAAAGGGTCAAACTGAGGCCTAGTGCTGGAGGAAATTGGGATGTTGCGTACGGTGTAGCAGCGATCAACATCGGCCTAGGGATTGCCTTAAATTGCAGGGATGTCAGAATCAGAGTAAACCAGCAGGTAGAGGCAAGGCTCCAATTCCTAGAGTTCCAGCTCGAGCTTATGCTATTGAGCACAAGGAGCTTCCGGAGGAGACTGCTATTGTTGAAGGTACATTCTTGATATTAAATCAACTTGTTAGGGTACTAATTGATCCAGGTGCTACTCATTCATTTATTACTCCTCTATGTGTGCAACATGTGAAATTGCAAGTTGAACCTTTGCCTTACAAAGTAGAAGTCAGTACTTCGATGGACTCTAAACTTGGTACTAGCTCAGCTTGTAAAGCATGTAAAATTCAGATTAAAGATAGGGAATTCTCGGTCGATCTTATAGTATTACCCTTTTGAGACTATGAAGTCATCTTAGGGATGGACTGGCTAGCAAAACACCATGCACAACTGGATTATCGAACGAAAATTGTAAAATTTCAAATACCTGGCCAACTAACAGTGGAGGTGATGGGTCAAAGGAATTTCACCGAAAGTTAAATCATTTGATCCACAAAAATAGTGAAGTTCATGAGAAAAAGGTGTAGCGGATACTTAGCTTACCTCATCAATAAGCCATCGAACAAAGCTAAGTTGGAGAATATGCCGGTGATTAAAGAATATGCCGATGTGTTTCCAGAGGAATTGTCGGGTTTGCCTCCGGAACGAGAGATCGAGTTTGTAATAGAATTATTACCAGGTTCACAACCAATATCTAAAGCCCCCTATCGTATGGCACCGGCTAAGCCGCAAGAATTAAAAGATCTGTTGCAGGGATTGCTGGAGAAAGGGTTTGTTCAGCCGAGTTCTTCCCCAGGGGGGGCACCAGTTCTATTTGTAAGGAAGAAGGAAAGAACATTGAGGTTATGCATTGATTACAGGGGATTGAACCAAGTGACCGTCAAAAATAAATACCCACTTCCATTGATCGATGAGTTGTTCGACCAACTTCAAGGAGCTAAAGTGTATTCGAAACTCGATTTCAGGCAAGAGTATCATCAGTTGCGGATTAAAAAGGAGAATGTTCCTAAATCTTCTTTTAGGATGAGATTTGGGCACTATGAGTTTGTGGTAATGCCATTTGGGCTAACTAATGCCCCTGCAGCTTTTATGGACTTAATGCACAGGGTGTTCCAACCCTACTTGGACCAATTTGTGGTGATCTTTATTGATGACATTTTGGTGTACTCAAAGTCCGAGACCGAGCATGAACAACATATGTGCTTGGTATTGCAAAAACTCCAAGAGCATCAATTGTATGTAAAGTTTAGCAAATGTGAATTTTGGTTGCGGCATATTGCATTCTTGGGGCATATTATATCCCAAGAAGGAATAGCAATGGACCCAACAAAGATAGAAGCAGTGATGTCTTGGAAGAAGCCGGAAAATGTTACGGAGGTTCGGAGTTTTCTTGGTTTAGTCGGCTATTATCAGAGATTTGTGAAAGATTTCTCAAAGATTGTCGGACCACTTACAAAGCTTACTTAGAAGAAGACAAAGTTTGTATGGGATGACAAATGTAAGAACAACTTTCAAGAATTGAAGACAAGATTGACAACCGCACCTGTTCTTGCATTACTTGAAGGAAATCAAGGCTTTGCAATCTATAGTGATGCTTTCAAAGAAGGATTGGGTTGTGTATTGATGTAGAATGGTAGAGTAATTGCATATGCCTCTAGGAAGCCAAAGTCGTATGAATTGAATTACCCGACGCATGATTTGGAATTAGCAGCTATTGTGTTTGCATTGAAGAAATGGAGGGACTATTTGTGGGGCAGCAAGTTTGAAGTGTTTACGGATCATAAGAGTTTGAAGTATTTGTTCTCACCGAAAGAATTGAATATGAGGCAAAGGCGGTGGATGGAGCTCTTGGATGATTATAACTGCACAATCAATTATGTGCCCAATAAGACGAATGTAGTAGCAAATACCTTAAGTCAAAAGGCAAGCTTGGCAAAATTGGAAGTTAAGGTATGGGAAATGTTAGAAGAAGCATAGTTTTGGAAACCAAAGTTGACTCAAAAAGGGATACTATTTGCCACTACACAAGTTCAATCGACCTTATTGTCCGAGATACGAGAGGCCCAACAGAGGGATTAGCAGTTCCAGAAGATTAAGGAAGGCAACACAGATTACAAATTTCATGATGACGATATTTGGAGGTTCATGAGTCAAATTTGTGTCCCTAATGACCCAAAGTTGAGAAAGAAGATTCTTGAAGAAGCCCATAACTCAAGATACACTTTTCACCCCGGTGGGACAAAAATGTATCGGGACTTGAAACAACACTATTGGTGGAATAACATGAAAAGGGAGATCGCAGAGTTTGTATCCCTATGTTTGACTTGTCAGAGGGTCAAGGCAGAACATCAACGACCAACAGGTTTACTCCAGTCATTGGAAATTCCCCAATGGTAATGGGAACATATAACTATGGACTTTGTCATGGACCTGCCAAGGTCACAAAAAGGTCACGATGCCGTATGGGTCATAGTGGATCGATTGACAAAGACAGCCCACTTTGTGCTGATAAACAACGAGGATAATCCTGAGAAATTAGGAGATATATATGTGTCAGACATTGTAAGGCTACATGGGATGCCTGTAAGTATTGTATCAGATAGGGATCCTCGCTTTACTTCCTGATTTTGGAAGAGATTGCAAGAAGCTTTGGGGATGAAATGGAGTTTCAGTACAGCCTACCACCCTCAGAAGGACGGACAATCTGAAAGAACAATTCTGATTTTGGAGGATATATTAAGGGTGTGTGTACTAGACTTCTGAAAAGGTTGGGAGAAATATCTGCCTCTAGCGGAGTTTGCTTATAATAACAACTATCAGGCCACTATCGGGATGGCCCCGTATGAGGCATTGTATGGACATAAGTGTCGGTCCCCGATATACTAGGACGAAGTAGGTAAGACAAGGACTTTTGACCTGACTCTTCTACCATAACTTATGAAGACTATGGAGAATGTCCACCTCATCCGGAAACGGATGCTTACCGCCGAAAGCAGGCAGAAAAGTTATGCAGATTGATAGAGATAAAACTTGGAATTTGAAGTTGGTGATAAGGTGTTCTTGAAGTTATCACCTCGGAGGGCATTGATCAAACATGGTAAGAGTGGAAAGTTGAGCCCGAGGTTTGTGGGACCATTTGAGATAGTTGAAAGAATTGGAAAATTGGCGTATCGCTTGGCACTACCCCAAAACCTCTCCAATATTCATGATATCTTCTATGTCTCAATGCTACGAAAGCATCACCCTGATCCATTGCACATCTTAGACCCAGAACTGTTGCAGCTTTGGGAGAACTTATCTTATGAAGAAAAGTCTATTCGGATCCTAGATGAACAAGATCGGGAGTTGCGAATATGTCAATACCGATGTTGAAAGTGTTGTGGGATCACCATGGAGTTAAAGAAGCAACGTGGAGAGACGAGACCAGATGGAGCAACAGTATCTGACATTATTCCAAAGGTAATATCGAATTTCAGGATGAAATTTTAAGGAAGGGAGGATGTAAGGCCTGACCTCGATTTATGTACGATACCTCGATTTGTGTGCACTAACCTCGAATTGCGTGTCTTAACTTAGATTTAAGTACCATACCTTGATTTAAGTGCATTGCATTGAATTACGTGTCTTACATTAGTTTACGTGCATTACCTTGGGTTGCATGCATTTGTATTGGAATCCGTGCATTCAACTAGAAGTACGTGCCTTATCTCATAGTACGTGCCCTAAACCTAGGAATGTGTGCCTACACGCTAATCTAGAAAGATTCCTGCACAAAGCACTAGGCAATAAAATAATCCTACACAATCCACTAACCATTATTAAATTCCTAATTCAAATCCTACAAACTCCACTAATACTAAAATAATATAAAAACTATCCTAAACATTCCACTAACCATTATTTTAATCCCAAGTCAATCCACTAAAGGACAAAAGCTCACCAAGCCCTAAACTACCCCATGTTTATTCCCTTACACCTCACACACTCCCAAGAAGCATAATCTTCAGATTTGAAGTCCTAAGAATCGTTACAAGAAAGGCTAGTTCAGCCAAGGCAATACAATCAAAACTAGACAACAAAAATCACTAGTTTCATTATCTTTTGTTGTTTTCTCTTGCCACAATTTCTCACTGCCACTTGCACTTAAGAGACTACCTAAACCATTTAGCCAATGTAGAAGGCCTCCAAGACTCGAGCAAGCAAGCTACTACACGACATAAGCTCATCTAGGTCTATCCACAGCTTAGGTAAGGTTTCCTTGTTTCCTTTTATGTTCCTTTCCATTTCTCTTGGATATAAGCCCATACATGTCTTCCATAGTCATTAATAAAGCCGAGGATTAAGGTAGAAGCAAGGAAAGGCATGGTTAAATCAAGAACCAAGCACTTAGGGCACACCAAGCCATTTTCGCAAGCGTTTGTGTACTATCTCTCTTAGTTTCACTAAGGTGAGGGTTTAAATCTTTTCAAATGCCTAAAAAACTCACATGCATGCACTTATATGACGGTATTTACTCTTGAAGTCCATGTGCATGTGTTTATATGAGTATATCTACTCTTGCATGCCTTGAAACTTGATAGAAATCTTGAAGTATGAAGTTATGCTTTTTGGCAGTGCTACTATTTATTAGAATGGAACACTTTTGACCTAGTAAATGATCTTATAACCATTCTCATGAGACCGCGCAACCAGTCTAGTTTTAATAACTATCCAGTACACCCTATGATTTTTGCCCTATTTGGTGGTCTTAACGTCCAAATTAGCTCTAGTATATTTCTGCAAGATTTGTTCAAAACTGAAAACTCTAGCTGCCTACTAAGTTTCATCTATTTTCAACATCATTTACTACTTTAAAAGTGCTGAAAACAGTGAGGTTAGTGAGCTGTCCGAGATTCTTCAGTCATGTTTAAACTCATCTTCTTTGCTTCTAAGCATGCAAGACTATATCACATATATACATATGCTTATGAGCTTTAAAAACATTTAAGAAACAGTTTTAACCCTCACCTTAGCAAATCCTAGCTAGAAATACAAGAACCACTTGTGAAATGGTCTTGAATGTTCCAAATCTCTTCTCTTCCAAGCTTGGCTGAATAGAACTCTTGTTTTTCCTTAAATCCTAGCTTAGTTAGTAGGTGTAGGAGGTGTACATGTGTTCAAAACCAAAAGAAGAAGAAGATGTAGCTTAAGACCTACCTTGGCAAAAAATGGAAAGCTTAGGAGAGTGCTTGAGTGTTCTTAGCAATTTTCCTTGGCTTAGGCAAGATGTTGAGAGCCTTAGGGAGTGTTCTTGAGTCTTGAAAGCTTCTCGAAGATGACTGCCTTTCTAGGTCTGAAAATGGAGAAAAAATGAGAGTTTTGGGTGTGTTAGGTTTTGAGAGGGAGATTTAGAGTGTTGTTTTGTTATTTTGATGTAGTTTGACTTGTTTTTGTGTGGGTGTGTTGCTAGGTCCGAAAATTAGAGCTTGTGTGTGTGTTTTGAGTCATGTGTGGGTGTAATATTTTAGATATCTTGTGTCTTGAGATTGTAGTGTTTTAGGTGTCTAGTGTTTAGTGTAGTGTAAACAAAGTGTATAAGAATGTTTAGGGTTTAGGAAAAGTGTATAGAAGATGTTGACTTAGGTATTTGTGTAGCATTGAAGTTAGAATAGAATATAGGGCATGTTTAGAGGTTTGTGAGGTTTTGTCTTGTAGTGGATTTGAATTAGGATTAGAATAATGTTAGTGGAAGATATAGGATAGTCATAATAATATTCTAGTATTAGCGGAGTTTGTAGGATTGGTTTAATAGTATTTAAATAGTTAGTGGATTGTGTAAAAGGAAAATTCTATTGCCTAGTGCTTTGTGCAGGAATCTACCTAGATTAGTGTGTCGACACGTTTTCCTAGGTTAAGGCACGTACTACGAGGCATGCACAAAAATCCATGCTAGGCACGAATCCCTAGGTAATGCAAATAGTCCAATGCTAATATACATATTCCTAGGTTAAGGCACGTATTATGAGGTAATGCACATACTTCAAGACAAATGGACGCAATTTGAGGTAATACACGTAAATCAAGGTAAATCACTTAAATCTAGGTTAAGGCTTGTACTTCGAGACATGCATATATTCTAATAGGAATGCACGTAACCCAAGGTCGATCATATAAATCTAGGTTTAAGGCACATAAATCGAGATAAGTACATGTTGGCTAAGGAAATGCACGTATTCAGGGTTAAGGTACATATCTCAAGGTAAGTATACATAAGATAATATATGACACACTAATCGAGATTATGGCACACTAATTGAGGTAAAACAAGCTATTCGAGGTCGGGCCTCACACAAGGGAAGGAGGAAGAAGAGCGTTCTAGTTCCCTATTTGTCTAATAATTATTATTAAATTACCCCCATTCAAGAATTAGTATTCGTAGCCTCCGATTCCATTCCTAACTAGTGGACATAAAGAAAGCCTTAATTCCTCCTGCTTTACAATTAACTATTCCGTTTAAGGGATTTAGGCAGTGAAGGCTCGACTCTGGGTGAAAGCTTAAGTTAAGGAACAAAGTCCTGATCGAAATAAAAGATTAGGGACTCCTTGCATCGAGCTTCTTGCCCAACCCCATTCCTAAACTACCAAAAGAATGAAAATCTTTTAGGGATTCTATCGCATCAAAAGTCTCGTATCAACTGACCTTGTATTCCTTTAGAATAGGTTTTGGTTAGAAGAGCTCTGGTGCTGTAGTTG
Organism: Ehretia macrophylla; assembly: GCA_037974665.1. Taxonomy (NCBI): domain Eukaryota; kingdom Viridiplantae; phylum Streptophyta; class Magnoliopsida; order Boraginales; family Ehretiaceae; genus Ehretia; species Ehretia macrophylla. Next base: position 79,112,190 of record CM075770.1, on the reverse strand, counting down.
TTTTTCCAGTCGTAATATTTACTGCTTGACTCAATAGGAGCTCCAAGGTAGCAGCAAACAATGCCCACACATGTATTTTGAGACTTTCACGCCCCTCTGGAACTTCTTTCTCGTGGATCTATGCTTTCAAAAGTATCATCCAAGGGCGAACACAAATAATAAGAATCAAAAGGGAACGCTTTAGTATTCGATAACAGGGTTTCGTATTCTATAGTTGGAGTTTCCCTTATATAAAGAATTTAGAGTTACAACAATCTATTCGAAGTTTAGAGTTGTAAGGGTAAGGTACAGAACCAGACCAAGAACCAAATAACTTAGTCTTGATGGTAATTCACTTGTACCAACCTAGTCACAAGCCACAATGGATCCACAGTAGCCAACCCATAAAGGAGAGGAGTTAGCAGGTAGGGCAATCTCTCGTGCAATCAGAATAATCCTTGAACCATCTGAGAGGAGAGCTTGAGAAAGACATATCTCATCACAGCACTTGTTTTCCCTAAACTATCTATCCTTAGAAGTAGGGCGAGCAAAACTGAAAGAAGGAATTCTCTGATCCGATAGCCTTACAACAAACAAGCTTGCTTAACGCACTAGCTTTGAGTTTCGACTTAAAAGCTATTAGAAGTGCAAAAACGAAAGACAAAGCGCATCGTTCTCACGCTTGTCAGTTATTCGCCTTTTATAAATGAGTATTGTGTACTATACTAATAGACTTGCTTATCATAACCGCAAAGAAAGAACAGTTCTATCTATTTATCCATAAGGGCTAGAGCGCCTTTCGAACGGTATAAGTTACGACTTCGCTTCTGAAAAGATAGATTTCACTCTGATTTACCAACATCTACTACCGGAAGGAATTTCCTCACTTACCGCCTGCTCTTATTCCCATTGATATGCTCGGAAACAATAACTTTCTTTCTCTCATGCCCTTTACCTTAAACTTGACAAAGATAGAATCTTTTACTTTCCCTATCGCTTTCATTGCCTGTAAAGACTCTCTCTTCTCTTTCCTTTTCATTACAAACAAAAAGATCCACTTTCATAACTAATAAGGCGTAAAAGAAAAGAGTCTCGGTATTCGTTCATACTTCCGCTCCTAAAGGAACAAGATCTAGATTTGACTAGGGCATTACTATGCGAGTGGAGAGATTTAAGCGAGCTAATAGCGAGTGGAATTTGCCCTTCCCTTTCTTTAGACTTGTAGTAAAGCTGAACAAGTTTACTCAGCTTGCACTTGAGCTTGAAGCCTTTTTTTGAATCCTAAAGTAGCATTAAAAAATCATCAAAGCTACAAGAAAGCCGAGACTAGAACCACTACTTGCCCAATAGTACAGCGCCTTCCTCACTTTCCTAGCTACCAAGCCCCTCTTCAAACCCTTGCCAGAAGGACGAAAGGAAAGATTCTCTGTGATATCGCTTGAATAACGATAATCGGAGTGAAAAGACTTAAAGAAAAAACTCTATCAACAGTAGAAATTACTACTTACGCCAGTACCTGACGAGCTTACCTTATTATTAGAGAAAGGGAAAAGGGAGAATGGGGGGACAATCCATAAGATCTGGTTCTCTAATGTTGATTCTGAATCTGGCTAAATTATGATCTTGAAATTGCATTTTTCTCAAAGAAATATCCTCCGAAAAGGAATTCCATTGAGAGGTAATCATTACTAGTTTCTCCCGAGGGCATGGTCCCCCGAGAAAGAATGTATTTCAGTCAATTTTGTTGGCTGGGCAGCCTTTTCTTCTTTTGTTCCTTCTAAGATTGGAAAATAATAAGAATAATTGAAAGCACTGAGGTTAATTCGCATAGTCGGAAGGGAAACATGGTCGAGGATTGTAGATTCAACTGCGGAAGCAGAAAACAGATGTTTGTTGTTGTTGACTTTTGGCTGCCTATTCATCTCTATGAAATCAAATTATTCTCATAAGACTTTATACTGGAAAATCCTAAGGGTCGAAAGAGAAAACAGCGCTCGCTGCAACTCAAGAGTTTTGGGACTGTATAAAATATCTATTCAAGACTTGTATGCAGGCCTCATAGCAAGACTTGAATTCGATCTCCATAGAACCGAACATTTAAATGCTTGTAATCAGGGGAGAGGAAGATTAAGGAGAGATTCTCAATTCTAGAGAAAAGCAAGGTTTGGAACCCATGCGATGCGCCTTTCTCCGTAAGCCTAGAAGCAAGTCAAGCGATAAGAAAACCCATATCCATTTCATGTTTTTTTTATGATATAATTTTCTAAGATATGACAGGTCAGGGGTAGGTATCTTCACGAGATCTGACACTCTTTCTCAAGTAGGTATGAGATATCCGGTATGTGATGCGATATGCGAGATGCGCTTTTCTTTCTAAATAGGCTATATTGCTTTATATCTCTGTTCTTTTCATCCTCCTAGCTAGATGAATCAATCTATCCTTCTTTCCAAGCATGCGGCAAATGGTGTCTTAGAATTTGTTTTTTCCTTACTAAATAAAAAAGAGAACAACAGCAACAAGACCAATGAAAGGGCAAGGGAAATGAGCGTCAGTCAGAGTACTAGTATACCTATAGCTGATATGCGATAGTCGTAGTAACAGCGGATCAGTGGCAGCAAACCTTATTATAAGAGTAACAACGGATCAGCGACTAATTCTTACATTGGAAAAGAAGACTTGCTTGATTGCTTCACTTACTAGTAACAGTTGATATTCGACCATTGATCGGACGGAACTGGAAGATCTTTCTTGTGAAGGTGGGAATTCAAGGAATGCACCAACTTCCGTCGATCCACTTCTAATAGAAAATAGCACTTATTCTCCCTTCTATGGAGAGTCTAGAAGATGCAAAAAGAAGAGTTAGTTATCAACCGCCCGGGATCGCCCTATTTGAAATAGTAGAAAAGGCTTTGAAGTGCTTCTTCTTTTCTTTTAATTGAAGTAGAGAGGATGTATATCGTAATGTATATTTCTTGGCTCTAATCCTCTTTCATGGGGCACCAAGAAAGAAGGCAAGTCGAACAACCAAATGATTTAGGAGTTCATACCCGAAAATCTCCGATTCATTCCTAAAGAAAGAGAAGAGCTTTTTTCAGAAAGGAGAAGGCTTGATATTTTATTTGGCATACAACCGGTAGAGGGGGCTACCTATGAAGGGTTGCTCATTATCGGAGATGATGTTGTCTGGAATTCTGAGCCGATAGATGATATGGGTTTGTATGGACTCGGACACCGTTGGGTTTTTGAAATCCTTTACAGCAATCGCTTTAGCCTAGTTAGAGAAATTGTTGGTAGCGGCCAATAAAGACTTCTGCCCTGCTAACGACGGCGGCGTGAAAGCTCCGATGATGTCCACCCCCAAGGCGATGAGCATGTATGTTGTGACGTGCAATGGTTCCGAAAGCTGGTGATGAATATAGTATGCGTGCTACTTGCAGACATTGCAGCTTTTGGCGTATTCAATGCAGTCGGATATCATGGTTGGCCAGTAATATCCTATTTGAGCTGCATTTGTCACTTTGGTCCCCCGCGTGGACCTCTTGCATTGCTCTGGATATCCATTCTTTGGCTGGCTATGCATTTCATATAGATCCCATCAAGTGATCACTTATAGAGGGCATCCTTCCACATGATGAACTTGGTCACACACCTTCGTACTTCGGCCCGTTTAGTTCGGTCTTCAGGTAGCCTTCCTTGTGGTAGTTTAGAAGGGTTCTCGCTAATCTTCCTTGCCTTCTTCAGCAGTTTTCATGTTAACTGGCTCTGCCTGGGTGATTTTGCGGACGAAGACCATTCGTTCCCTGACCATGATAGTCATAGTCTTTTCAGACGGGAGAATCAAAGAAGCTGCCAACGAGCAAGTCTACTAGCTAAAATCTTGTACTATCTATTTGACTATAGACGATTATTTACTATACAAGAAATCACTATAAAAAAAGGGCTCTCTTTTTAGGCTAGAGAGTGAATTCAACTTCAGACAAGTCTGGCAAAGCAACTCATCTGGTAACACGGTCATCCATCCAACCTCTATCAATCAGTCTTTCTTCCCATTTCAATCGCTTGAATAGGTCTAACCAGGAATCTTCAATCTCTAACAATCGCATCTGTTGGACTGATGGGAAAGATTGGCTATATGGCTGCCTTACACTGCAGCCCTCTTTAAACTCTCTTCTAGGGTATTTTATTGGTCAAGTAACAAGTCTCGATAAGCTGTCGCAATCAGGCTATCAGTTAAAATAGATATCTTATTGATCTGTCTTTCAATACCTCCTATATTCATGCTTGGGAATCAGTATATGTTGCAATCGCTCATTTGTTCTGTCGCAACTCTTTTTTATTCCAAACCTTGCATAGACGATGTATACTGAAGAAAGTCAGTTTCTTTCTCGTGTTCAACCTAAGAATCCTCCTTACCTAATCTTTAGTTGCTTAGCCCCAAATCCCATAGAATGATAAAGGAAAGCGAGAACTTGATTCAACTAAAACTCTTGACTTTCTTTGCCAATTAGACGCTTGAAGGACTTATGGTAGCTTTCTTTCTGTGCATGCCCGACAAAATGCTTTGTCGTCGCAAGACTCTTGATCACATTGTTCTCCATCCGTAGTTCGGTTTGGATTTTATTGATTGGCTCCCTCCATGATTGTTTGGTTCGAATTGACAAAGTGTGACAATATAAGATGATGACTCATTCCTAGTTGTATTATCCTGACTATTATCGGACCCATGTGACGGTCAAAGGAGAGCGGTAGCTTGGCTCGACTGATAGGGATAGAGAAACCTCTCGACTGAACCCCGAACTCAGACCTGTGTTAGAATCCACGGGACTAAGTTGACTGCAACCTTTTTTGAATATCGGACCAACGTCTCAGTCGGAGGGAGGACTACTTGACCAACCAAGACCCCCGAGATACTGAACTAGAGTTTCGGTCTCGTTCCTATCCTTTTGTATGCCCGAACCAAGACCATGTTTGATTGAACTGGAGTCACGGTATTATTTCTATCCTTTAGCTACCTAAATGCTGATGAGCAAAGAAGATATGACAGAGGCCCCCAAACGGATAGCTTTTCAATCCCTATTCGACTATGAATTCCTGAATCTTCAACTGCTTAGCCCAAATTCCCGGCTTCCCTACAGAATGTTGAAATCGGATTGAGGTATCCGCTAGGCTAAAGTTGAAAACCATGGTGATTTCAAGCCTCGGCTCAGTTCAAAAGTCTAACCGGCGGGATAATCACCGCCGAAGCCTACTGGAGCTGTAGCAATATAGGATTCCACCCCTGCTGTACATGACCTTCCCACGTCTTGCTGTTCTGCATCCTCTCACTTTCCCATAAAAGGTCTGTAAAATTCTTTCTCCCTTTCTTTCACACCGGATAGTGATGAAGGGTGATAACTCGTGCATTTTTAACCCACTCAAGCTTCAATTGTTGTACGAGTCACAACCACCTTGGCGAAATGAAGTGCCATCCGGATGACTGATTGAAGAAGCTGATGTGTCTTACCTTTTTTTTCTGAGTTCCATAGGGAGCGGGCAGTGAAGGTTTGTGAGGGATACGACCGCGTAGACAAGTCAGGTGACAGGATACGAGGATAATGCCCTTAAGTCCTTGTGCTTTTTTTTCTGTGTTTGGCAAAGTTTTATGGCGGGGAATAGTCACAGTTGTGTTGATTGATTTGCTCATAAGCCCTTTTTCCAAGGAAGTGGATAGTGAACCCAATTTTTTTTGACTCTATCCTCCCACTCACTCTAGCTAGGAAAGCTTTGGTTACTAAAGCACCGATGACACTTCTAGTAAATGTTTTACGGGGCTATTTATTGCTTTCAATCTGATGTAGGGTTTCTCTTGATCAGCATTCCTTAGTCTTCAATGGTAGAGATTAGTGGTTCATTTATTGATGTGCTAATCGACTTTCGATTGCCTTAGTAACACCTTCACTCTGTTGGTTTTTCGGAATACCCATCTAAACAAGTCGACTAATAAGCCAATGGTTCAACAGTTCCACTAGTCAGGGAGGAATGATAGAATCTTAGTCCGACTCTGAACTCGTTTCCGATGTATCATCCTATGTTAATTTAGTTGATTTCACTTTCATTTTTTATTGATGCAACGAGGTTACCAATCATGACTTTCTGTGCATCTTAGCCCCCACATGCAACATACAGACAGCCTGTCACGCCCCAACTCGACCCTACCTATGACCAGTCAGGACGCAACGGAATTTTGGCAGTATAACAACAGTAACACGGGCATCAGGGCTTTAAACCAACCCTCATAATTCCATATAACCAAGTCCAAAGATTAATAGCAACTCCACAACCAAACCAACAACATATAATACAACCATTCCCATATATTAAACATCCATTCATCAGTTCATTCATAAGTTATACGCCTCTGTTCCAACATCAACCATAGGACATATCATACATTTGCAAAATAGATTATAACTAGTCTAGCAACCTAATCATGTTCAAATGAAAGACTACTAAACTGGAGTTATATGATTCTTTATCTTTAAGTAAGTTATACAATACATCATACTACGAAAGCTAAGACAACCTCATGGATATGACTCCGGCACATAAGACTCCTCCACAGAAGGCACACATTCAGCTTCCTGAGGAACGTACACAAAGTCTGGCTTAGTAACACCTAAATGCAAGTAATGAATAAGAGTGAGCTTATATAAAACAAGCCCATTGAGAATTCGATAAATCTTTTACAAGTATTTACTATACTCCTTGGAAATCATCGTTTGAGCAGTAAACACATAATAAACATCAATAACAATAGAAACACAACAATAATAATAACCAATCAATAAGGATACTCTAGTTGGTGTAGCTCCAAACGCCATTACGATCTCAACCATCTTCTTATAACTCCCCATTATTCATGCACCTGAGGTACCTCACTAGCCCCTCCCTCCATGGAACCTCCGCCCATGCGAGCTGGGGGTAGTCTATGATAGTCATGCTATTATCAACCCGACAACCCAACGTTACCCGAAAGGTGGCACACACATACCAAGACTCATGACAATAATAATAATCATTCATATCACAGGAGGACAACAAAATAGGTTGCTTATCTCCCGACTTCATCAATAATCAATCAATTAATATCATTTCAACAACATACCATCAATTGATCAAATAAACAACTAACAACTAAGTTAGATGACAAAGTAGGCCACCCAACTTAACATGCATTAAGCCACACAACCAAACCAGTATCTAACCAACAACAACTCATGATTCAACCACCCAAACACCACTCAAACAACTAAAGTCATTAGTTCAACATTTAAAGAAAGACTACTCAAAATTTTAAAAATCATAACTTACAATCTACTAATCTAATAACCTCAAAACCAGTTTCTAACACTCACCCACTCAAGCAACTACATTAGCCCCCTCAGAAACCAACCACAACCCATCCAAAACAAGCCAAACAACCCTAAAACCTCAATGCACCATGGCTGAAATTTTCGGACTTTCACCACCACATCACAAACTCGCATAACAACATTACTACCATGTATTTCACAAACTTTTAGAAGCTAACGACAATCAATTCCAACCACCACAACTCGATTAAATGCACAACAATAACTCAATTTTAATACTCAAAAAATAGAAATACATGCTACAACCGTTCAAACCTTATATAAACACATATAAATAATCCTTAGCATCCACTGAGCAATAATCTAACATCAAATCAACATTTCAATGGCTAAAAATTCAATTATATGAATTGACCTAAATATAGTATTTTGAGATCTAGAATTTTTCTCTCACCTTTGATGCAAACTAAGGTTAGAAATAATTAGAATGGACACCCAAAAAGAAAAATCAAGCTTTGAATGAAGTGATTTGAACTTGAATTGCAAAATCTATGAGAAAAACACTTGAAAACCTTAGAAAAATGCCTTCTATTTGCTTCCCTTGGCATTTTCGGTTATGTGTGTGTTTTTGTAGGTGTTTTGTGTGGTTTTTAATGTGTGTTGATGATATAAACTCAAGGTCAACAAAAATAATAAAAGTCAAAGTTAAAACAAAGTTAGTTTTTAGTATTTTCTGGTCTTTTAATTATGTTTTTGAATATTTTGCTCCCAAATATGAATTTAACACTTAGACTATTTTTAAGTAGTTTATTTTTAGTTGACAACAATTTTCATATGCATACATTAACACCCGACTCGGTTAAAAACTCAATTTTTTCAAAAGAAGATGAAAAGTCATATTATTTGTTTTCAAATGTCTTTTAAATGCACAATTAATCTAAAATCATTTAATACCACATATAAATACATTTATATTAATATATACTAGGTCAACGAAAGTCAATGCAAGAATCGGGTTTAGAAGAAATCACTATTTGGCTCATAAATGCTACTTTCGTCCGAAAAGTCTTTTTAAATTCCTATTATATTTCAGAATCAATTTTTTTCAAACATGGGTCTATTAATAACAGAGGACTAGGTTTTAAGACGTTTAAAACACCCATATAAAAATTTTAACAGACATGCGTTCAAAATACTATTCACAAAAATCGATGATAAAATTTTCAATGCCGTTTTTGATGAAAATTTCATGAATGCACAAATAGCATGTAATAGGAATATAAATCACAGAATTAGCACATTCTAACTCATAACACATAAATAGGTCAAAACACGCAATTCTATGCAAATGTAAAATCTGGGGTTTCACATTCTCCCCCCCCCCCTCCCCCCCGTTAAAGAAATTGCATCTGCGCAATTCTCGAACTGACAAACAATTAAATCCTCAATTGTTACACTTAATAATACTTCTCTTAGTTCTCATTTATCTCTTAGGATGACACCTAAACAAAGACCTCAATTGAAATAAACTCCGTTGACTGCAAGTTGATGATCATAATTCCAAGACAAACTTCAATTCATAATTCTCTCCCATCTAACATCATATTGCATATGAAAGAAATTGCAACTCCAAGGTCTTAGCATGACACCACTACTTATCAATCATCCCCTACTACACAAAAGAGCTCTATGAACACCCCGAGGGTTTAAAAACCCATTCACGATAACATGAATGATTACTGATCAAGGGAATATCTCAAAAGTGGCATTGGTCAGAATATGGCTCTTATGAAATTTACAAGGAAATACGAATATGGAAAGTCATATTCGAGCCAACAATCAAGTGAACAAGTGGTCAAATAGGTTAGAGAATCAAGAGGCTAATAGTTTAGTCTAGAAGCATGATAACTAAGATAAGAAATGTCTCAGCACCTATCAGTTAAATAAGTACAAACAAAGGATGATGACGAGTCAAAACAGTGCTGAGTATGTTGAAAAAAAATTTCTAAACAAGTAGACATTTCAATTCTCGATGATTGTTCAAGGAACCAACAAGTAAGTTGTACTTGGGTTAAATGAAATTAAGAAATAAGAGATGATTAATTCAATAGAAAACATGAGTGGCAAGAGTATCTCAACACGCAATACCAAAGAAGTACGAATAAGAAATGATAACAAGAGGACAGTGCCGAGTACTTTGAGTGAGCAATTACAACCAAAGTAATGGCTCAACATTTAATAATAAAACAATAGGATTGACAAGGATCAACAAGAATGACAACGATGTACTTAGGTAGGGAGTACATCAAGCAAGTGAAATTCAAATAAATGAAACGGTATACCAAAGGAGAAGTTACTTTCAAATGAACAGTAATAGGATGAAATGAAATATGAAACCAATGGCTAGGGATATAGAATAAAATATAGAAGTGTCAAACCTTAACTTCAATAAGTGACATTGCTATAAAAAACAAATATGAATGTTAAGGATAGAAACAATGTCAAATGAGTATAGGATCCATTAATCCAAAATGCAAACTTTCAAGAAACAATTGATAGGCTAGAAAAGTGTAACTCTCTCTCAAATAAGTGAGAATAGAGTAAAAGAGAATAATATGACCGATAGAATTATGAAGCACAAGAAGGGTGTCCTACCTACACACTTAAACACCATTAAATCAAATCCTACAATTTATCTCTCTCCAAAACAAGACATTAAGGAGATCTAGAGAACCTGAAGAGTCATACAATCACTCCAAAATTTACATTCTGCACCAGACCAATCACTAAACAATATAAATCACTGATTACCCAACAAGATTGACTGATGAAGACTCCAAATTCTGATAACACAATGTTGATTCATATTAATCCATTATAACACAAGGGAATCCCCAATCAACAATTTAGAAAGTCATACCACCTAGAATTCAAAAGCTCAATATAGGCAAGTAAATGTTCAGCCACCAAAATGCATTCTTATTTCCTCAAATAATTCTATCTCCCAACAATTATATCTTTGAATAAAGTAACATTAGTCAGGAATCACTCCAATTGTCTCCAAGGTTTAAAGATCAAAACTCTAAAATATCCATTAATAATATAGCAATCCCAAATAGTAGAAATATTCACATGTTATACCACACTTCATTCCATTCACAAATATACATCACTAATTCCTCAAATAAATTCATTCTAAAATAACCTCAATAAAGTATAATATGAGTTGAGACTCCAAAAGTGTCTAATTACAACCTCACGGAAACCTCAACTTATGATCTATCTCCAAGTAATAACAAGTTAAACTTAGCAAGAAAAGTAATTATAATCATCAAGATAGATTGCTATTTCCTTGAACAACTTCATTCTCGCTAAAGGAACATCAAGAACAAATCCATTAAACTGAGACTAAAATCCATAAGCATTAAAATGAAGATCTCAATGATAAAGTATCAGAATAATAATAACTCAAAATCATAACCTACCTCTGGTTCCAAAAGCTCTTGCAGCTTCCCTTGGCATTAAATGGTCACTCACGAGTTAAACAGGTATGCAACTATATCATATGAAAGACAAGTACAACGTAATACACAATTATCATACAATACAACATTATCACATAACGCACAACTCAGCACATAGGAAGCAAATATCACCTAAGCAGGTTACATCACGTAAGCAAGTTATAAGCAATTAAAGTCACATAAGCAACAAACTTCACATAAGGCAAGTTGATCACGTAACTCACATTAGTCACTTAAAGTACATTAAGCACCTAAAGCACGTTGTTTTACATAAGCTAGTTATAAACAATTAAAACCACATAAACAACTAATTTCACACAAGACACTTCGATTGCATAAAACACATTTGTCACATAATACACATTAATCACATAATGCACATAAATTATAACACATTGAGTACATAAGGCACGTTGTCACATAAAGCATATTGGCCACCTTAATTCACTTAACACATAAAGCATATTGATCACTTAGAAAGTTAGTCACGTAAGTAAATTAATCATATAAACATATAACTCTCTTTACACTTAGTACATGCATTCATGTCAAGACCACTACCCACATTCCGAGGATACCCCCGGTTGACAGCTAAACATGCGCTCTGATACCACTTAATGTCACGCCCCAACTCCACCCCACCTACGAACAGTCAGGACGCAACGGAATTCTGATAGTATAACAACAGTAACACGGACACCAGGGCTCTAAACCAACCCTCACAATTCCATATAACCAACTCCAAAGATCAACAACAACTCCACAACCAAACCGACAACATACAATATAACTATTCCCATATATTAAACATCAATTCATCAGTTCATTCATAAGTTATACGCCTCTGTTCCAACATCAACCATAAGACATATCATACATTTGCAAAATAGATTATAACTAGTCTAGCAACCTAATCATGTTCAAATGAAATACTACTAAACTAGAGTTATATGATTCTTTATCTTAAGTAAGTTATACAATACATCATACTACAAACGCTAAGACAACCTCATGGATATAACTCCGGCACATAAGACTCCTCCACATAAGGCACATACTCAGCTTCCTGAGGAACGTACACAAAGTCTGGCTTAGTAACACCTGAATGCAGATAATGAATGAGAGTGATCTTATATAAAAAAAGCCCAAGTGAGGATTTGATAGATCTTTTACAAGTATTTACTATACTCATTGGAAATTATCATTTGAGCATAAAACACATAAAAAACATCAATAACAATATAAGCACAACAATAATAATAACCAATCAATAAGGATACTCTAGTTGGTGTAGCTCTAAACGCCATCACGATCTCAACCATCTTCTTATAACTCCCCATTACTCACGCACCCGAGCTACCTTACTAGCCCCTCCCTCCATGGCACCTTCGCCCATGCGAGCTGGGGATAGTCTATGATAGTCATGCTGTTATCAACCCGACAGCCCAACGCTGCCCGGGAGATGGCACACACATAGCAAGACTCATGACAATAATAATAATAATTCATATCACAAGAGGACAACAAAGTAGGTTGCTTATCTCCTGACTTCATCAATAATCAATATCATTTCAACAACATAACATCAATTGATCAAATAAACAACTAACAACTAAGTTAGATGACAAACTAGGCCACCCAACTTAACATGTATTAAACCACACAACCAAACCAGTATCTAACCAACAACAACTCATGATTCAACCACCCAAACACCACTCAAACAACTAAAGACATTAGTTCAACATTTAAAGAAAGACTCACAAACTTCTAAAAATCATAACTTACAATCTACTAATCCCATAACCTCCAAACAAGTTTCTATCACTCACCCACTCAAGCAACAACATTAGTAACCTTGGAAACCAACCACAATCCATCCAAAACATGCAAAACAACCTTAAAACCTCAATGCACCATGGCTGAAATTTCCGGACTTTCACCACGACATCACAATCAAAATTTTGGCATTACAACATTACTACCAAGTATTTAACAAACTTTTAGAAGCTAACATCAATCAATTCCAGCCACCACAACTCCATTAAATGCACAACAAGCCAATAACTCAATTTTAATCCCAAAGAATAGACATACATGCTACAACCGTTCAAAACTTATATAAACACATATAAATGATCCTTAGCATCCACTGAGCAATAATCTGACATCAAATCAACATTTCAATGGCTAAAAATTCAATTATATGAATTGACATAAATATAGCATTTTGAGATCTAGAATTTTTCTCTCACCTTTGATGCAAACTAAGATTAGAAATAGGTAGAATAGACGCCCAACAAGCAAAATCAAGCTTTGAATGAAGTGATTTGGACTTGAATTGCAAAATCTATGAGAAAAACACTTGAAAACCTTAGAAAAATGCCCTCTCTTTGCTTCCCTTGCCCTTTTCAGTTATGTGTGTGTTTTTGTAGGTGTCTTGTGTGGTTTTTAATGTGTGTTGATGATATTAACTCAAGGTCGACAAAAATAATAAAAATCAAAGTTGAAACAAAGTTAGTTTTTAGTATTTTCTGGTCTTTTAATTATCTTTTAGAATATTTTTCTCCCAAATATGCATTTAACACTTAGACTATTTTTATGTAGTTTATTTTTAGTTGACAACAATTTTCATATGAATACATTAACACCTGACTCGGTAAAAAACTTTATTTTTTCAAAAAAAGATTAAAAGTTATATTATTTGTTTTCAAATGTCTTTTAAATGCATAATTAATCTAAAATCATTTAATACCACATATAAATACATTTAAATTAATATATACTAGGTCAACTAAAGTCAATGCAAGAATCAGGTTTAGAAGAAATCACTATTTGGCTCAGAACGCTACTTTTCGCCTGAAAAGTCTATTTAAATTCCTATTCTATTTTAGAATCAAATTTTTTTCAAACATGGGTATATTAATAACAGAGGACTAGGTTTTAAGACGTTTAAAATACCTGTGTAAAAATTTTAACGGACGTGCGTTCAAAATACTATTTATAAAACCGATGATAAAATTTTCAATGCCGTTTTTGATGAAAATTTCATGAATGCACAAATAGCATGTAATAGGAATATAAATCACAGAATTAGCACAATCTAACTCATATAACACATAAACATGTCAAAATACGTAATTCTATACAAAGGTTAAATCTGGAGTTTCCTATTCTCCCCCCTTAAAGAAATTGCGTCTACGCAATTCTTGAACTGACAGACAATTAAATCCTCAATTGTTACACTTAACAATACTTCTCTTAGTTCCCATTTATCTCTTAGGATGACACATAAACAAAGACCTCAATTGAAATAAACTCCATTGACTGCAAGTTGATTATCATAATTCCAAGACAATCTTCAATTCATAATTCTCTCCCACCTAACATCATATTGCATATGAAAGAAATTGCAACTCCAAGGTCTTAGGATGACACCACTACTTATCAATCAACCCCTACTACAAAAAAGAGCTCTATGAACACCCCGAGGTCAATGAACCAACAAGTAAGTTATACTTGGGTTAAATGAAATTAAGAAATAAGAGATGATTAATTCAATAGAAAACATGAGTGGAAAGAGTATCTCAGCACGCAATACCAAAGAAGTACGAATAAGAAATGATAACAACAGGACAGTGCCGAGTACTTTGAGTGAGCAATTACAAGCAAAGTAATGACTAAGCATTTAATAATAAAACAATAGGATTAACAAGGATCAACAAGAATTACAATGATGCACTTAGGTAGGGAGTACATCAAGCAAGTGAAATTCGAATAAATAAAAGGGTATACCAAAGGAGAAGTTACTTTCAAATGAACAGTAATAGGATGAAATGAAATATGGAACCAATGGCTAGGGATATAGAATGAAATATAGAAGTGTCAAACCTTAACTTCAATAAGCAACATTGCTATAAAAAATAAATATGAATGTTAAGGATAGAAACAATGTCAAATGAGTATAGGATCCATTAATCTAATAAGCAAACTTTCAAAAAACAATTGATAGGCTAGAAAAGTATAACTCTCTCTCAAATAAGTGAGAATAGGGTAAAAGAGAATAATAAGACCGATAGAATTATGAAGCACAAGAAGGGTGTCCTACCTACACACTTAAACACCATTAAATCAAATCCTGCAATCTATCTGTAACGCCCTGATTTCTCAGAAGACCGGAGGCTCTAAAAACCAAGCTATTCTCAACCCAATTCCAACCCGGTCTCAAAATTTTAAGGAAAACGGACAGAGTCTCCTCTGTGCCGTGGACATTCTGAAAACCTGTAAACATTCAAATAAGCTATAGAACAACACTAAAGCCATTTCCAAAATAAAAATCTCAACTTTAAGGCCATCCGAGCCTTAAGACATGCAAACAGTTTAGATACATGCAAGCATGTATTCAAAACTTAACTTCTTTACAAAACCACTTATTATGCCACTCCATGATAGCTTTTAAGCATTCTTAGAAATTGAAAACAACCCGTCATTCACTCCCAAGCATGCAAAGAAGCTAAGAGCAGAAATACAAGTTATTACATGCCACAATTCCATAACACATACTACATCTACTTAGCTTTCAAACCTGCAACTACCCAAATATATATATATAAGCCCTTAGGCTCCAAAAATAGAATAGAAAGTAGAACAATTAAGGTCTTCCATAGTTTAGCGGCAATCACTCAAAACTCAAGTAATAGCACACAGCAATCAGGTCAACTCCTCCAACTGCACCACCTGAAACATGTTTAGCGAGGTACAAGCAATCACAATTGCCTAGTGAGGGATAAGGTCTACCAGGGACGTCCAATGCAGTAGTTAGTACAAATAAAACATTTTACAAACAAAGAACAATTGAAACAACAAGTTACCTGTAACACCCCGATCCCTCTCAAGACCGGGAGTTCTATCAATCGATCTAATCACAACCCAAACCAAACCCGGTCATAACTTTTAGGGAAAAACGGACGGAGTCTCCCCTGTTTCTAGGCAAAATATGAAATCCTGTAACAGCATATAAGTGGACCAATACCATGTCCAAACATTCAACCACCTCAAGGCCATCCGAGCCTTGGTTCTCAACAACTAAACACAACATATAAATATACATTTCCAGTTTAAAACTAACCTATCTTTTACATCTTTTACAAGAACATTCAACTTGACATTTAATCCATTCTAATCTACTGCATTAAATATTCTACCATACCATTCTCACTATTTTCTTTTAGACAATTACAAACATGCATCGAGGTTAACTATACTACTAAATACATAACTAGCTTATCAATCTATCTCAACTACTTAGCTATATTAAATTACATTTCTTTTAATAAAATTACATACAACATATGAAAACACATATCTTTGCAAACTTCGACACTCAAGCCACATAGGCACGCAAAACAACTCTTCAAGCATGAACTTTCACGTAATCACGAACTTTCCAGCTAACAAGGCATTTTCCTGAAATGTGGTGGTGAGGAGTGAGTATACACAACACGTATACTCAGTGAGGGCGAGATAGATATCGAGTTGGAGAGAAAGAAGATCGTGCAATGCAAATAATCACAGTTAAGAAATAAAGACAATAAGGAAACATTCAAAACAAACAACAACACTATAAGCAATCAAGAAAACATTAACACAGCCCTTTAAATCTATACCACACTCTGAAGGCTGTGGTTCACTCATACGAGCAATATACCATTTTACAAGCGATACATCAATCTCGAGCTTGATGTTTGACAACGATGACAATAAGCGCGCAACCACCTTATAACACCAGTTTGGAATACCCCGGAAGTATCCATCAATCTACGACCCAAATCTCCCTGGGAGGCAACCCAAGCGAGAAAGGGAATAGCAGCGGAGCTAGAGCAACCAACACTGGCAACCCGAGGCTACCCAGAGAGGCCCATCACTCACGCGCGAGACATTATGCAATGCAAGACTCGATACAAGGCGATAAACGAGCGATAGCACAATAATACAAACTAGTGACAACAAACGAGATAACAAGCAATCACAATCAATACTAACATTCAACTAACTTTTCAAGCATAACAAGCAATAATAAGCAACAATAACAACAATTAAACAAGTAACGGCAGTTCAAACACGAAAACAACAAATAACATTATTCAACCCCTACTTCCATGGATAATTACGAGCAAACGAGCTACGGGATTAGGAAACCGATTTCACTACATTCACTCAGGCACTACAAGGCACGTTTCTATGTCACTAAACTTCACTTTCTCACCCGAGACCCGAAAGTCCACCTACTGCGTTTGAACTACAACTATATTAACCGGTCACTCAATCAACGCTACAACAGCGCCAAAAGTGCTTCCATGCCCTCAATTGCAAAAGCCCCAACTCAATTCAAGCACGGTCAACTTTTGGTCAAACGGCCCCTTTACGTTTCTTTGTCTAATTTTCAATTTTAACAAAGGCCGATCCGTTTTTATTTCACATTTTAGCTTTCTAACACTAATGGCACCTATCCAAATCAAACAATCGCAATTCGGATCGAAATCCGAAATTCTAGGGTTTACTATTCACAATTCACTATTCATGTTCTTCCCCAATTTCAATTACGCAGTTTCAACCGTAAAATTTGCTAAATAACTAACAAGCAATGCTCTACGAACCCTAAGCAAGCTATTGCAAACAATAACAGGCATTATAACGCGATAAATATCAAATCTGAAAAATTGACTCAAAAATCAAATTCATATTAAAATGCACAAAAGCGTGAAAACCCTCACAGAGATTGAAGACCAAAACCCGCAAGGACCCGAGCCACGACCCCCGAGCAGTTCCACGCACGATTGTAGAAGAAAAATGCAAGAAAATTATTTTCTTTTCTTCATGAAATGCTTCGGCCAAGGGGGGGGACATGGGTGGCATTTTGCAATTTGTTTTTATTGATTTTAGCATTGTTTTATTATTTATTAGGTGACAAAGGGAATTTTGGTCTTTTGCAAAATCAAACTTTAGTTAAAAATAATCAAATAAGCTTATTTTGATGCCATTAAATCTAATTCCAGTTAAAACAATGCAATTAAATGACAAACAACCAAAACTAGTTAAATTAAGCTAAAAACATTTTTTCACTAAATCCGAAAAATATTTCTCTAACTCTTATTTTTGAAATTCTACGATCGAACGGTCACTAATCGATCGCTAATAAAGTGATGAACAATAATATAAAACTCTAATTCTTTGAAAAGTAGAATAGTAGAATAGTTTGAAATTAACTCTTGCTCGGAGTTACTTTTCTCATTTAATTGAAAACTGAGTAATTTAATGCAAGAAAATTAAAACCGATTTTTAAAATAATCAAAATAGTCAAAGTAATCAATATTCATTTAAAATCAAATAATTTAATTATTTCTAGAATATTTTAAAGAATTATGAAGTTAATATTAAGTTACAAATGAACAAATAAATATAAACATGTAATCAAGTGCAATTAAATATTAACATTTAAGATGACACTTAATTAATCACAAGAGAATAAATTCAATTACTACAATTATTAGAAATAGGTAATAATCTTTTAATCAATTAATATAAATCCTTTTCGAATTCTTCTAAAAGAAATAGCAAAACAGTGATAATTAGATGATTTAACTAATGAAACATTTAATCAAATGCAGTCAAGTGCTATTAAATGCATGCCGGGTTCGGGTTATCACATCCTTCCCCCCTTAAAACAATTGCGTCCTCGCAATTCTTCTTCCAATAGGACTCTGCATCATCTAAAATCCAACTCTGATAAATCTTCATCGGTTGCTGAGCAAGATAATATATAAGAATGCTCGTAGGAAATCCCGAATAGAAATTCCAATCACGAATGCTGAGGAAATACCAACTAAAGACTAAAGCAAAGATACTGCAGATATCATCAATATCACATACTAATGGCAGGAAGAGTACCAAAGGAATACCCTATTTAAGAATCTTCAATAGAAGTCTAACAAATACCAAATAAGAAAGTTAAGAGATAGCCAGAGTAGATGCACCTCATGTAGTACTGACTTCCGTAAATAGACCCAGCTGAAAGTTCTATAAAGGATTATAGAGAAGAATACCAAAGGCCAACCTCTAAATGAAATCTTCCAATCACTGTGTTCCTACTGCAACATCTTAGTCAAACAGCAAATATAGATTCCCCTGAGTGGAAAGGCTGAAGGAGAAGCCGTAAACAGTACAAGATAATATGTCCAAGCAGAATTCCAAGTGTAGGATCTTCCAATAAATGCCAATAAGGAAAATACTAGTAAAATGCCCGATAAGAACTCCAAAGAATACCGTAAGTAACATGAGAAAATGAGTCTGATAGGGATTCCAGTTACCAAACCAACTGAGGAATGACAAAGAAAATACCCGAACAATGCTCCAGTAAGAAAGTACCAAGAATTGCCCAATAAGTAATACTAAATAATTGGCCACTGAGAATCCTAGAGAATGCCATTGAAAAATTTTCAATAAGGAATACCAGTAACACTCCAATAAAGACCGAGACACATATGCCATAGATAATACCATGCAGTAAGTCCAACTGAAAACCCAATAGCCAAGTTTACCAAGAATTGCCAAAAGAAGTCTCCAAAGAATACCCAGTAAGAAACCCAAGAATGCTACCAAGAGACATCATCCAGAAACTCCAAAGAAAGTTATCTTTTTATGATTGCCATTCACAAATAAAAGTCTTAGAAGTATGCCAACAACTGAGCTCCATAAACAAACACCAACTCCCAAATAAGGCTAGTCAAATTCCATTCCTTTCCTGCCAATCCATACACCTTGAAAAGCCAGTGGTGAACCACTTTCTTTAGGGAAGGAAGAAGTCTTTCTTACCATTTCCACGGGACATGTATGAATGCCAAGATATCACATTTATACACATGCCTTAAAATATTATGTAAGCAAGTTTACAAAAGAGTTTACAAAACCATTTGATCATCAAAGTCATTCAAATATGACAATCAATTCAAGCACAACATAATCAATTCAAACCACGGCACAACCAATTCAAGACATTCCAATACACACATTACAAGCAATACTTCAAGCAACTAACAATTCACGAGGTCGATTCAATTCACAATGCCAATTCCGTAGGTCAATTCAATGCAAAACTAGACACTTTACTTTACTTAGCACACAATTAAGACATAACACATAACTATATCACATAGGAGCACACATTCAGGTCAAGACACACAATCTCACATACAAGCATACACTTTCAAGACACACATAACAAGCACACATTCAAGGACCACTACCCACCAGACCGAGGACCCTGTCCTGGCTTATGAACTAAACAAGCTCTGATACCACCTGTAACACCCCGATCACTCTCAAGACCGGGAGTTCTATCAATCGATCTAATCACAACCCAAACCAAACCCGGTCATAACTTTTAGGGAAAAACGGACGGAGTCTCCCCTGTTTCTAGGCAAAATATGAAAACCTGTAGCAGCATATTAGTGGACCAATACCCTGTCCGAACATTCAACCACCTCAAGGCCATCCAAGCCTTGGTTCTCAACAACTAAACACAACATATAAATATACATTTCCAGTTTAAAACTAACCTATCTTTTACATCTTTTACAAGAACATTCAACTTGACATTTAATCCATTCTAATCTACTGCATTAAATATTCTACCATACCATTCTCACTATTTTCTTTTAGACAATTACAAACATGCATCGAGGTTAACTATACTACTAAATACATAACTAGCTTATCAATCTATCTCAACTACTTAGCTATATTAAATTACATTTCTTTTAATAAAATTACATACAACATATGAAAACACATATCTTTGCAAACTTCGACACTCAAGCCACATAGGCACGCAAAACAACTCTTCAAGCATGAACTTTCACGTAATCACGAACTTTCCAGCTAACAAGGCATTTTCCTGAAATGTGGTGGTGAGGAGTGAGTATACACAACACGTATACTCAGTGAGGGCGAGACAGATATCGAGTTGGAGAGAAAGAAGATCGTGCAATGCAAATAATCACAGTTAAGAAATAAAGACAATAAGGAAACATTCAATACAAACAACAATACTATAAGCAATCAAGAAAGCATTAACACAGCCCTTTAAAGCTATACCACACTCTGAAGGCTGTGGTTCACTCATACGAGCAATATACCATTTTACGAGCGATACATCAATCTCGAGCTTGATGTTTGACAACGATGACAATAAGCGCGCAAACACCTTATAACACCAGTTTGGAATCCCCCGGAAGTATCCATCAATCTACGACCCAACTCTCCCTGGGAGGCAACCCAAGCGAGAAAGGGAATAGCAGCGGAGCTAGAGCAACTAACACTGGCAACCCGAGGCTACCCAGAGAGGCCCATCACTCACGCGCGAGACATTATGCAATGCAAGACTCGATACAAGGCGATAAACGAGCGATAGCACAATAATACAAACTAGTGGCAACAAACGAGATAACAAGCAATCACAATCAATACTAACATTCAACTAACTTTTCAAGCATAACAAGCAATAATAAGCAAAAATAACAACAATTAAACAAGTAACGGCAGTTCAAACATGAAAACAACAAATAACACTATTCAACCCCAACTTCCAAGGACAATTACGAGCAAACGAGAGACGCGATTAGGAAACCGATTTCACTACATTCACTCAGGCACTACAAGGCACGTTTCTATATCACGAAGCTTCACTTTCTCACCCAAGACCCGAAAGTCCACCTACTGCGTTTGAACTACAGCTATGTTAATCGGTCATTCAATCAACGCCACAACAGCACCAAAAGTGCTTCTATGCCCTCAATAGCAAAACCCCTAACTCAATTCGAGCACGGTCAACTTTTGGTCAAACGGCCCCTTTACGTTTCTTTGTCTAATTTCCAATTTTAACAAAGGCCGGTCCGTTTTTCTTACATATTTTATCTTTCTATCACTAATGACACCTATCCAAATCAAAGAATCGCAATTCGGATCGAAATCCAAAATTCTAGGGTTTACTATTCATAATTCACTTTTCATGTTCTTCCCCAATTTCAATTACGCAGTTTCAACCGTAAAATTTGCTAAATAACTAACAAGCAATGCTCTACGAACCCTAAGCAAGCTATTTCAAACAATAACAGGCATTATAACGTGATAAATATCAAATCTGAAAAATTGACTCAAAAATCAAATTCAGATCAAAATGCACAAAAGCGTGAAAACCCTCACATAGATTGAAGACCAAGGCCCGCAAGGACCCGAGCCACGACCCCCGAGCAGTTCCACGCACGATTGTAGAAGAAAAATGCAAGAAAATTCTTTTCTTTTCTTCATGAAATGCTTGGGGCAGGGGGGGGGGGACATGGGTGGCATTTTACAATTTGTTTTTAGTGATTTTAGCATTGTTTTATTATTTATTAGGTGACAAAGGGCATTTTGGTCTTTTGCAAAATCAAACTTTAGTTAAAAATAATCAAATAAGCTTATTTTGATGCCATTAAATCTAATTCCAGTTAAAACATTGCAATTAAATGAAAAACAACCAAAACTAGTTAAATTAAGCTAAAAACATTTTTTCACTAAATCCGAAAAATATTTCTCTAACTCTTATTTTTGAAATTCTACGATCGAACGGTCACTAATCGATCACTAATAAAGTGATGAACAATAATATAAAACTCTAATTCTTTGAAAAGTAGAATGGTATAATAGTTTAAAATTAACTCCGGCTCGGAGTTACTTTTCTCATTTAATTGAAAACTGAGTAATTTAATGCAAGAAAATTAAAACCGATTTTTTAAATAATCAAAATAGTCAAAGTAATCAATATTCATTTAAAATCAAATAATTTAATTATTCCTAGAATATTTTAAAGAATTATGAAGTTAATATTAAGTTACAAATGAACAAATAAATATAAACATGTAATCAAGTGCAATTAAATATTAACATTTAAGATGACACTAATTAATCACAAGAGAATAAATTCAATTACTACAATTATTAGAAATAGGTAATAATCTTTTAATCAATTAATATAAATCCTTTTCGAATTCTTCTAAAAGAAATAGCAAAACAGTGATAATTAAATGATTTAACTAATGAAACATTTAATCAAATGCAGTCAAGTGCTATTAAATGCATGCCGGGTTCGGGTTATCACATTACCACACATTAAAAAGAATACGATTAACTTATTCTTCAATCACGAACAACGTGCCACGAACTGAAATCCCAATGTAATAATGACACTGATATAGATAAGCCGGCATCCCTTATAACTCCAAAATGGGTGTACTCCGGATATACCCCGCAATCCTACGACCCAACTCTCCCTAGGCGGCATCCCAAGCGAGAGAGGGACTGGGTAACCATGGTAGCCGAGGTATACCAGCAAGCCCGATGCCGCCTGGTTTCCACGACACTACCATGCCCAAATGGTTGCGCAACCATGATGCAATGCACTCAAAATGATAACAATAGAATACATCAATAAACACATGATTGAGGGACAACAAAGTAGATTGCCCTCACACACAATATATAGACAATAAGTGCACATAATCTAAGTACAAGTAAATAAACTGTTATGCACATAAGGATGAAGTCTCCCTCACCTAGAACAAAGCCAAGCACGCTAAAAGAATAGCTCAGATTTACTTCAACTCCCTTAATTAGCTCAAGTATGCAACCCTAGGGTGTTCATATAAGTTTAACAATTAACTATATCAATTCCAACTCAACTCTTACTTAACTCAACCTTACAACATTAAAAGCTAGATTTATAATCACTTATTCACACAGGTTCATAACCCACACACAATTAAGCTACAATGTTCACCTTACCATATCATTAGAGAACATAAGATATATTAAAAGCATCAAACACCATTAAGTTAAGATCATAAGTTATAAATTCCAATTACTTTTAATTACAATAATTAATAATCATATAACTAGATGTGTTATCCTTATAGTCCTACTCACTTAGTATGCAATGTTTATTAGAGTTTGATCTTAACAAAGTACAAGAAGTATAAACATTATAACAAGATATAAGCATTAAATATGAAAATAACTATACCAACACAAAAGGATCAATGACCGATGATCACGAAACTTCACGAAATGCTCACAAATGCCATATAACAACATGTAAAGGCAAGATATACCAGCACCAAAGCTAATTCAAAGGCTAAGCATTAAACCCCGAGTTTCCCTTTTGTTATCCTAAGTCATTTAACTCCAAACCGAGGCTAGGGCTCAAGATTCACCAACTAACTATTCTAATCTTCTAGTTACACATTATGGCACACTTAGAACCCGTGAAATCATTCTTTAATCCGAATTAGCCACAATAGCCCCGATTTTCCCTTTGTGCATTTGTACTACAAGTATCTTAATCAAAGCTCAACTAAGAGTTAGAAAAGCACATTTAGTCCCTACTTACCCTAAGAACACCAAATATATCAACCAAATTCACCCGGATTTACGTTTGATCCAAAACCCCTTTGTAACACAAGTCATTTTTCTTCCAAACACAAGTTAATGTTCTAGTTAAGCGAGAGGGTTATTCCATACTTTTAATTATCCCTTATGGCACCCCTAGGACCCTAGAAACTACCCAATTACCCGTGTTTAGCACAATTGCCCCAATTTCACTCTTTTGACTTTGTACTACACGTACCTCATCCGGGACTCAAATGGAGGCTAGCAAAGCTTAATTAGGTCCTAAATAGTCTAGGATTACTAAATGTGGAGGCCAATTCAACTTGGATTCGCGATAACCCCGAACACCCTTTCTAAAAGTCGGCTATTTCATTCTTTCACTTGGTTACGGGCAATTAAACCCTACAAGGCCTTCACACTACTTTCATTAACATCTAAAGTAGTTATTAGAACCATTAATTCAAGCTACGAGGTCTGATTTCGCAAATCCCTAATTTTCCCATCACTATTCATGTCCTACGATCAACAAATGATTTCAACCATTTAAACTATGAAACAATAGCATAAATTAGGTCTCTACTACTTACACACAACATACATAAGCATATTTAAGCATTGCATGATCATAATATAGCAAATCAATAAATTCAAGAACGTTGACATATATTTCAAATGCAAAAATAATATGCAAAACCCTCATCTAACGCGCGTAGGAGCTCTTAGAAGGCTTGCACACATCCTAAACTACTTGCTCCTTGCTTGGCTTGGCTTGGCTTGTAGATTTGATGAGCAAAATCCTCTAATTCTCCTCCTCTGTTGATTCTCGGATTTGCTACAGTAATTCCTGCATCTTTTTTTGTTTTTGTTTGCTAGTTATGAGCTTATGTTGTGTGTTGTGTGAGTATATGTTTGGGTGAGCTATTTTAGTGAGAGAGTGTGGTCAAAATATGAGTTAAACTAGCTAGAACCAAGTCCTAAAGTGCAAATTAATGCTTGCTAATTAAAACACTAAGTTAAGTTACGCAACACTATTGATTAGATTGGAAAAACATTTTCTAAACGAGTGCTCCTATGGCTCTAAGCTCAAATGCACATTTTTCTCATTCCTAAAACAATTAATATGATTTAATAAAAATGCTAATTCATGGTAATTCAATAGTTGAAAAATAGAATGAATAGTGATTAAAGAAAATAACAAGCAAAGCACAAAATAAATGCGCAAATAGTGGATGCAATAGTAAGCTAGAAGTACGGTTGAATCTCGGGCGTCACATCCTCTCCCCCTTAAACAAATTGGGTCCACGCAATTCTTCTTCTAAGAGAACTCCGCATCAACTGAAAACCAACTTCAATTACTTTTCATCAGTTGCTGAGCAAGAATACCGTATACGAATTCTCGTAAGAACCCATTAAGAAATCCCAATAGTACTGCCAGCGAATCCCCAAGTAATAAGGCCAAATAAAGGCTCCAATAGAAATGCTACATAGAAATCCAAATAAGAATCTCGCTGGCACGAACACTGTAGAATAATATAATCCCAACTAAAAGTGGCTAGAAAATACCAATAAAAGATTGGAGCATAAATAGTGTAGATAATACCGTATAATAAGGCTGAATAGAATTCTAATTACCAAGTCTTCAGAGAAATGCCAATAAGAAAATACCATAAGAATGCTAAATAAGAAAATACCAAGAAAATGCCTTAAAGAACAGGCATATAGAAATCCCAAGGGAAAAGATTCATTTCCTACTACTAAGTAGAGAAAAATGCCTTAGAAGAAATCCCAATAACTGAGCTCTGGCCACAACACCAGCTCCCAAATAAAAGAGCTGATCAACAGCTTCACATTCCTACTAATCCACATAACTTGAAAGGCTAGCCACTAATCACCTCTCTTCAGGGGAGGAATAAGTTTTTCTTACCATTTGACGGGCTATGTATGAATGCCAAACTATTGCATATGTATAAACATTCTTTAAACTATTATGCAAACATGATTATAAAAGAACATATAAAACAATGTAAGCAACACAGTCATTCAAGTGCGAATCATAACAAAACCAATTCACTTCACAACAAAACTTAATTCAAAATGCTCAAGTATATACATTACAATCAATAATTCAAGCAGATAACGATTCACGAGGTCAATTCGATGCAACTTCACTTCACTCAACACACATTTAGCACACAACACATAACTATATCACATAGGTGCACACATTCAATTCAAGGCACACAATCACACATTCAAGCACACACTTTCAAGACACACTTAACAAGCACACACGCAACGGTTACTACCCGACAGGCTGAGGACCCTATCTCAGCTGAGAGCTAACTAAGCTCTGATACCACCTATAACGCCTTGATGTCTCACAAGACCAGAGGCTCTAAAAACCAAGCTATTCTCAACCCAATTCCAACTCGGTCTCAAAATTTTAAGGAAAACGGACAGAGTCTCCTCTGTGCCGTGGACATTCTGAAAACCTGTAAACATTCAAATAAGCTATAGAACAACATTAAAGCCATTTCCAAAATAAAAATCTCAACTTTAAGGCCATCCGAGCCTTAAGACATGCAAACAGTTTAGATACACGCAAGCATGCATTCAAAACTTAGCTTCTTTACAAAACCACTTATTATGCCACTCCATGATAGCTTTTAAGCATTCTTAGAAATTGAAAACAACCCATCATTCCGTCCCAAGCATGCAAAGAAGCTAAGAGCAGAAATACAAGTTATTACATGTCACAATTCCATAACACATACTACATCTACTTAGCTTTCAAACCTGCAACTACCCAAATATATATACATAAGCCCTTAGGCTCCAAAATAGAATAGAAAGTAGAACAATTAAGGTCTTCCATAGTTTAGCGGCAATCACTCAAAACTCAAGTAATAGTACACAGCAATCAGGTCAACTCCTCCAACTGCACCACCTGAAACATGTTTAGCGAGGTACGAGCAATCACAATTGCCTAGTGAGGGATAAGGTCTACCGGGGACGTCCAATGCAGTAGTTAGTACAAATAAAGTATTTTACAAACAAAGAACAATTGAAAAAAGAAGTTACCACACATTAAAAAGGATACGATTCACTTATTCTTCAATCACGAACAACGAGCCACGAACTGAAATCCCAATGTAATAATGACACTGATATAGATAAGCCGGCATCCCTTATAACTCCAAAATGGGTGTACTCCGGATGTACCCCGAAATCCTACGACCGAACTCTCCCTGGGCGGCATCCCAAGCGAGAGAGGGACTGGGTAACCATGGTAACCGAGGTATACCGACAAGCCCGATGCCGCCCGGTTTCCACGACACTACCATGCCCAAATGCTTGCGCACCACGATGCAATGCACTCAAAATGATAACAATAGAATACATCAATAAACACATGATTGAGGGACAACAAAGTAGGTTTCCCTCACACACAATATATAGACAATAAGTGCACATAATCTAAGTACAAATAAATAAACTATTATGCACATAAGGATGAAGTCTCCCTCACCTAGAATTAAGCCAAGCACGCTAAAAGAATAGCTCAGATTTACTTCAACTCCCTTAATTAGCTCAAGTATGCAACCCTAGGGTGTTCATATAAGTTTAACAATTAACTATATCAATTCCAACTCAACTCTTACTTAACTCAACCTTACAACATTAGAAGCTAGATTTATAATCACTTATTCACACAAGTTCATAACCCACACACAATTAAGCTACAATGTTCACCTTACCATATCATTAGAGAACATAAGATATATTAGAAGCATCAAACACCATTAAGTTAAGATCATAAGTTATAAATTCCAATTACTTTTAATTACAATAATCAATAATCATATAACTAGATGAGTTATCCTTATAGTCCTACTCACTTAGCATGCAATGTTTATTAGAGTTTGATCTTAACAAAGTACAAGAAGTATAAGTATTCTAACAAGATATAAGCATTAAATATGAAAATAACTATACCAACACAAAGGGATCAATGACCGATGATCACGAAACTTCACGAAATGCTCACAAATGCCATATAACAACATGTAAAGGCAAGATATACAAGCACCAAAGCTCATTCAAAGGCTAAGCATTAAACCCTGAGTTTCCCTTTTGTTATCCTAAGTCATTTAACTCCAAACCGAGGCTAAGGTTCAAGATTCACCAACTAACTATTCTAATCTTCTAGTTACACATTATGGCACACATAGAACCCTTGAAATCATTCATTAATCCGAATTAGCCACAAAGCCCCGATTTTCCCTTTGTGCGTTTGTACTACAAGTATCTTAATCAAAGCTCAACTAAGAGTTAGAAAAGCACATTTAGTCCCTACTTACCCTAAGAACACCAAATATATCAACCAAATTCACCTGGATTTACGTTTGATCCAAAACCCCTTTGTAACACAAGTCATTTTTCTTCCAAACACAAGTTAATGTTCTAGTTAAGCGAGTGGGTTATTCCATACTTTTAATTATCCTTTATGGCACCCCTAGGACCCTAGAAACTACCCAATTACCCACGTTTAGCACAAAAGCTCCAATTTTACTCTTTTGACTTTGTACTACACGTACCTCATCCGGGACTCAAATGGAGGCTCGCAAAGCTTAATTAGGTCCTAAATAGTCTAGGATTACTAAATGTGGAGGCCAATTCAACCTGGATTCGCGATAACCCCGAACACCCTTTCTAAAAGTCGGCTAATTCATTCTTTCCCTAGGTTAAGGGCACTTAAACCCTACAAGGCCTCCACATTACTTTCATTAACATCTAAAGCAGTTATTAGAACCATTAATTCAAGCTACGAGGTCTGATTTCGCAAATCCCTAATTTTCCCGTCACTATTCATGCCCTATGATCAACAAATGATTTCAACCATTTAAACTTTGAAACAATAGCATAAATTAGGTCTCTACTACTTACACACAACATACATAAGCATATTTAAGCATTGCATGATCATAATATAGCAAATCAATAAATTCAAGAAAGTTGACATATATTTCAAATGCAAAAATAATATGTAAAACCCTCATCTAACGTGCATAGGAGCTCTTAGAAGGCTTGCACACACCCTAAACTACTTGATACTTGCTTGGCTTGGCTTGGCTTGAAGATTTGATGAGCAAATTCTTCTCATTCTCCTCCTCTATTGATTCTCGGATTTGCTACAGTAATTCCTGCATCTTTTTTTGTTTTTGTTTTTTTGTTTTGCTAGTTATGAGCTTATATTGTGTGTTGTGTGAGTATATGTTTGGGTGAGCTATTTTAGTGAGAGTGTGGTCAAAATATGAGTTAAACCAGCTAGAACCAAGTACTAAAGTGCAAATTAATGCTTGCTAATTAAAACACTAAGTTAAGTTACGTAACACTATTGATTAGTTTGGCCAAACATTTTCTAAACAAGTGCTCCTATCGCTCTAAGCTCAAATGCACATTTTTCTCATTCCTAAAACAATTAATATGATTTAATAAAAATGCTAATTCATGGTAATTCAATAGTTGAAAAATAGAATGAATAGTGATTAAAGAAAACAACAAGCAAAGCACAAAAGAAATGCGCAAATAGTGGATTCAATAGTAAGGTAGAAGTACGGTTGAATCTCGGGTGTCACACTATCTCTCTCCAAAACAAGACACTAAGGAGATCTACAGAACCTGAGGAGTCATACAATCACTCCAAAATTTACACTCCATACCAGACCAATCACCAAATAAGATAAATCACCGATTACCCAACAAGATTGACTAATGAAGACTCCAAAATCTGATGACACAATACAGATTCATATTAATCCATTATAACACAAGTGAATCCCCAATCAACAATTTAGAAAGTCATACCACCTAGAACTCAAAAGCTCGATGTAGGCAAGTAACTGTTCAGTCACCAAAATGCATTCTTATTTTCTCAAATAATTCTATCTCCTAACAATTACATCTTCGAATAAAGTAACTTTAGTCAGGAATCACTCTAATTGGCTCCAAGGTTTAAAGATAAAAACTCAAAAATATCCATTAATAATATAGCAATCCCAAATAGTAGAAATATTCACATGTTATACCACACTTCATTCCATTCACAAATATACATCACTAATTCCTTAAATAAATTCATTCTAAAATAACCTCAAGAAAGTATAATATGAGTTGAGACTCCAAAAGTGTCTAATCGCAACCTCACAGAAACCTCAACTTATGATCTATCTCCAAGTAATAACAAGTTAAACATTGCAAGAAAAGTAAATATAATCATCAAGATACATTGATATTTCCTCGAACAACTTCATTCTCACTAAAGGAACATCAAGAACAGATCCTATGAATCCTACTGTTTATTCTGAAACTACCGATCACTAGCCCCGAGAATCAAAGCTCTCTCCCTCATTTGTATAGCGAAAGGTCAACGTCATACATATTTTCACTCGATAGCTAGTAGCAAGTGGCCCATTCGGCTAAGGTCAAATCGCAAACGCCAATAGTGCTCACTCGAAGTTAATTGGAACTGAAGCAATCAAGGAGTAGAGTAGTGATGGTCCCTAAGTTACTAATTGCAACAGACCAAGTATTTTGAACCATGTATAAACAACATTGATGGAGAAGTGACGCCTGCAGACGGATGACCTGAGAACTCACAAGGTCATAGCGAGTGAAGTATTCACTTCATACACCTTGCAAGCAACCTCTTTCGTAGGAATCCATGTGGTGTGGGATTTATGCTTTTGATAATTCCTACCCTCTAGCAGTTTAAGAAAGTGTTCAATAATCGTCTGCTCTTAGAGCTTATTGATGGCTTCACAATTGAGTCTAGGTTTTCAAGAGCCTGCTGACATGGTGACTCTAACATTCATCATGGGCCAATCCAATATCAATACGCGGATGGGATATTATTGGTGTAAAACAGAAATATTAATAAACTTGTTCTCCGCAGAATAGATTTCTGCCCAACCTACGGGAGAGAAGAATCCTATCATTTCTACTACTCTGCTCAAGTCAACCTCTTCTTTCCCTATGAACCTTGGATGATTATCCCAAGAGGGGGGCCCGAGAGGTGGTGAGGTTTGGTTGTGAGTTTCCTTCCGTGATCCGCCCGCAAAAGGCATTTGTAGCTTGGATTTAGTATTGGGTCTCGCTCTTTGGACTTCATTCTCTGGCACAGACCATTGTTCACTCGCTTCCCTAGTAAGCAACCCCCATAAGCAACCTCGTGTAATAGCTTACACGACTACTCCTAGTTCTACCCTTACCTATGCATCTATTCTATCTTCTCTCTCTCAATCTAAGCATTTATCACCTTCTCTCACTGCCGTTTTTTATCCTTACAGCCCTGGGATATTGAGGCTAGGATCCAGACGTTTCTGAGCTACCATTAATGTCTTCCCAGATTCGCAGCAATTAGCGATTTGTAGTCTCGACTTTCCCTTTCCCTTTATCCCGTGCCTGTATGAATATGAATGTCTTTCTCCCAGCTTACTATGATTTTCGGGTGGGAAGAAAGTCATTACTAGCTCTTTGAACAAATACACTCTTGGTCCACAGGAAGAGCATCTCTCTCTGTCTATTCAAAGATCTGAGACAGCTAGTTAAGTTGGTGACATTGGTTCTGTAATGCCCCGAACCCAACCCCACGCTAAAGTTAGGCTCGGATCCGTTACTCGGACAGAGTCTCCTCTGTACCAAGGACAAAACTGTTACCTGTAAGCATTCATTGAAGACATCTAAACTAAAAGCAACAACTTATCAACAATAACTCTAAAGCCAAAACACAATCACAAGGCCATCCGAGCCTTGGAGCAACAATATTCTACTAAAGCACACAAGCATGCAAGATAGTTGGTTTTAGTCATAAGTAAATAAATACAATAAAATTCTAAGTTCCATATGAAGGTTAACAAATACTCCAAGCATGCAAGGAAAATTAAAGTCTAGAATTCATTATTACATTCCAACAAATTTCTTTAATATCCTAGTACACACCTACTAGACATATATATACAAGACTCCAAAGTCTCAAAATACATTAATAACAAGAACTCCACGCAAGAAGCACATAAAATCCACCTCAGCACACAAGGTCACGGATTCTGATCTACTTGAACTTCATCTTCTTCTCCTACTTCTAACAGCTGGGGATTCACCTCAGCTTCTCCTGAAACATTTCAAATGAGGAGTGAGTAACAAAGTTGCCCAGCGAGGGAGGTGATGCAACATGCCAACGTGCAATATGATATGCAACACAAGTAAACATATACAAGCCACATAAACTAACAAGACAATAAGTCAAACTATAATCACTTTAAAAAGGATATGGTTCCACTTCCAAGACTTCATCCATGAGCCACGAACCCCGAGCATCACGAACAAGCCGGAAAACCCCAAACACCACAATTGGGATACTCCGGATGTATCCCGATCCTACGACCCTTCCTCCCGAGGTAGGTCCATGGCGACCAGGGGAACCACGCCTCTGGGGTAGTGGAGTATGCCTCAGCGAGAAAGGGAATAGGCACCATGGTAGTCGAGGGAGCACGGCAAGCCTGACGCCGCCCGTGTTTCTCGACGCTACTTTGTCTGATATAGGTTGCGCAACCCAAAACAAGTCACAAACAATCAATATAACACATAACGCGTAAGAGGGACGACAAAGTAGGCCGCCCTCACATACATGCACGTAAAAGTTCATATAAGCACGATATTAGCTTTAAGATACCAAAAGTAGCAATCAACACAACTAATTCCAATAATCTACTCAAATAACTTAAATACATCCTAAATATTCAATGCAAGGCATTACTAACACACAACAAGTTCCAAATGCAACTAAAATGGCTAAACACTACATTTCCCCTTTCTTTAACCGAGCTTTCTTTCTCCTAAGCATGGTTCGAGATTCCCAATCATACCCTAGTCTTTCTACTTTCCTAATTAAGCTCAAAGGTACCTTTTAAGGTCACTAAAACTCATTTTTGAAGCAAAAGTTCGGGAAGGCCCCGAACGGGTTTGAACTACCAGTACACTAACCAAATCCCATTTTCGCGAAACGAAAGCACCAAAGGTGCTTCCTTAGCTCAAGGACACCCAAATCAATGCCCAAACTTACCCGGATTGCTTAACGTATAAAACCCCCTTTTTAAAGTAAGCTAATTATGCAATTAAGTTCAAATTCGAGTGATTCAACCCAACGTGGCTTTTCAATTAACTTCCCTAGGGTCTAGAGCACCTAATTGATGCATCAATTCAAGCCAATTAGCAAATTTTCTCAAAACCCTAATTCTAGGCACTATTCATCACCTCTTTGATCAATCTCAACATTCAATCATTAACTATGTTATCAAACCTCAAAAGTTAGCTCTAGAGACATTAAATAACTCATAGGAAGCACTCATAACAAGTTATATAGCTAATATCAACAAATCAATAAAATTCAATATATGCACATAAACTTTAAAAACAAATAAATGCATCTCCCTCACAATTTTGAAGATGAAGAAGCTTGTTGAAGTCTCTATGTTGTTCAAAAATCCTCCCAAGATCAATCTAAGAGCTCAAAGTGCAAGATTGAAGAAGCAAAAATCCTCCTTTTCTCCCTTGAGTGGGTCGGCCAAGGCTTAGGACATAGGGGTCATATTTGCAAATGTTTTGATGACTAATGTGTTCTATTCTATTTTATTTCATGAGATAGTTATATTATATGTAGTATATAATTAATATTCTAAGCTAATTAATCTCAAAAACTTAATCAATTAAAGCTAATTGTAATTACAAATGCTTTTAATTAAAACTAGCACTATTCTAACGTAACACTATTCAAAGTTCACGAAAAACATTTTTCAAACGCACACTCCTAAGCTCGAAAGTTCAAAACGAAAATTTCTTGGTTCCGTTTAAATGTCGAGTGACCTAGGAAAAATTTAAAATCAAGCTTTCGAAACAGTCAAAAATATTATGAATAGTAACCCACAATAAAAACAATTAAACAAGAAAAATGATGCACGTAGAAATGCGCACATAAGTATGCAACGATTATAATAAATTTAGGGTGAAATTCTCGGGTGTCACAGGTTCCCCGTCCCTACTCTCCTATCTCTCTTACCCTGGTTGGGCTTTGGCTTAGTGTCATTAAACTGTGAATCGAGTTAGGAAGAAGAAGTCCAGCTCCTGGCTTTAAAGAAGAGAAGAAAGACTTGGCTTTAAGATAAATGCTTTATTTTAGGAAAGAAAGATCCCAAGCTTATGCTGAATCGAGAGTGGACTTGCCTTGGTCTTCTATGATTTCTAGGAATTCGGATCAAGGTAGTTCAGTTCCCCGAGGCTAATTCAATTCAGTCTTGTGAAGCTGTGAAATAAGCTCTTCTCAACCTCTACGGAATATAGTCAGTGTGCCGCAAGTAAAGTAAGGATGAGATGAAGGTTGGGGATTCAGTTCAGGTACAATAGAGATAGCTACAATAGAGAAAAGAATTCGCTTAGGTGAACAACTGAAAGAATCACAAGAAGAAGAAATTCATATTCTATCTACCATACCATAGAGAAAATGATATAGAAAAGTAAGGTTTGGAGCCCTTCTTTGTTAGGATGGATGTCTTCTCTCTTCTTTCATAAGTTGCATTTTGCATATATAAAAAATAAATAGGAAAGATCCGAAACCAGCCCAACCTCTTCATGGCCACATCACCTCTTTCGATCCTTTTTGTGTTGTTCCATGTGCCTTACGGTATCTACATCCAGTCATCTCTGCTTCATATGATTGAAGTGAAGATCCGTAATAGACTGTCTGTTGGTAAGAAAATAAATAATGATTATCTTTCTAATAGAACTGGGGACTAGTATACATGTCCCATGAAAGAGGTGAAAGAGCAGTTGGATAGGCAGAGTCTTAGTCTCTGTCAAAAGCGAATCAAAGGTCTTTACTCGACAAAGAGATCAAAAAAGAGATAGGTGTGGTTCAACAACTACATCTTTGCAAGACCAGTCTCGTAAACACGGTTCGTTAGCTTAGCTATTGGGCTACAGCCAATGGCTACAATGCCACTCTTCCTAAGCAACATTTAGTAACAACATTGATAGCCTGGCATTTCGTCGTATATCATACCAGCTCCCACCCTGAACTCGCAGTTAACGACCCTTTTTGGATCTCTTATTTTCATGCTTCTTTCTTTTATGCAATTCCCAATTTCTCGATGGCAGGTTTAGAACCCAGGGAGTGACAGATCGGAAGTGTTTACTCAAAGTGATATTGACTAATAAAATACTAACGTATCGCTTCCACGCAGTGTGACGCCCGAGAATTAGCCATGCATTTAATTATTGTTGCATCTTTGTTTACGCATTTCCTTCTGTGCATTATTGACTGCCTTCTTGGGTTACTATTCATTCCATTTCTAAACTGTCTTCTATTAATTAATTAGCATTTTTATTAAATCATATTAATTGTAAAAGTAGTGGGAAAAATGCGCATTTGAGCTAAAGGCGTTAGGAGGGCTCGTTTAGAAAATAATTTTAGAAGTCAAGTGAATAGTATTATGTAACTAACTTAGGTAATTAATTAGCTAGCATATATTTTACCATCTAAGCTCGTTTTAAAGCTTACTACGCACATTTTATTAGATCACTTAAGCACCAAATTGACCCCACCTCAACTCAACCCCTTATTATATCACTTAAACTCACAAAATGCAAAAGAAAAAAAAATAAAAAGTTGAAACAGCAGCCCCAAACCCGACAGCCCCTCCTTGCACTTGGGAGCATTTTTCCATCTTCAACTCTTCAATTCAAGCCAAGCCAAGCCTTGAGCAACTAGTGTAGGGTGTTTGCAAGGTTCCTAGGTGCTCCTACGCGTAGTGGTGAGGGATTTCACGACTTGTTTTTGCATTTTTAAATAGTTGCTCTTTTATTGATTTGTTAAAAATATGATTATATGCCATTATAATTGTTATCTATGCTAATATACTATCTATATGAATGCTAGAGAACACTTTTGAACCGTCGTTTCGTAATTTAAACGGTTAGAATCGTTAATTTGATTTTTAGGGTGAATAGTGACGTTTTTTTCTAGGGTTTTGTGTAATTGCTCGAATTGGCTTGAATTAATGCTTCTAATTGATGCCTTAGGTACTAGTGAAGATAATTAAATAGCCCCGTACACTTGCATTGCCCTTAAATCGCCTAAAAATGGAAAATAGCCGACTTTAAGTTGGGGCTTTCGGGGTTAATGCGAATCCGGGTGGATTCGAGCTTCAATTCTAGTATCCTTAGGCTACCTAGGTGCTATAGATGCCTTGATATCCCTTGTTTGAAGCCCGGACAATGTAGGTGTGGTTTAAAGCCAAAAGAGGGAAATTGGGGCTTTCGGGGTAAACGCGGGCATTTGATTGAGTTCGAGGGTTGAGAGGGTACCTTGGGGGTTAGTTAGAAGGTTGGGAGAGTTTTCTTTGAAAATGAAATCATTAACTTTGGTTTAGAAGAGAAATAGTTCGAAAAACAAAGAGGTTTAGGTGCAATTTAAGTTGTCTCACACTTCTAAACCCATGTCAGGACTTCTTAAGTGTTTATATATGATTTTAAATTGATTTGGAGCTTTTGGAATGATTCTATGCTTATATGGTATAAGTTCATTTGTAAACTGCTTATTAGCTTCTATCTTTGCTTCTATCCTAATTGCAACGAGGTCAACCTACTTTGTTGATCCTCATATGTGTAAATGCTTATATTATTGTTATTAACTTGCCATCGTTGAGTGCATTGCATAGTGGTTGCGCAACCATAGTGTCGGGACGGATGTGTTGAATATCGGCTGGGCGGCAGAGGGCTTGCCGGTGGATATTCAAACTCCGTGCCCTATTCCCTCATTCGCCTGGTCCGGAGATTGCCAGGGGATGTTGGGTCGTAGGATTTGGGGTACATCCGGAGTACACCCACTGGAGTGATTGGAGTTATGCCGGCTTATCGTGATCGTGCTCGTGGTTCGTGGATCGTGATTGAAGACCAGTGAAGATTGATGTATAGGGGATTGTTGAAATGTATCCTTTTGAATGTGTGGTTATTTAAGTTATCGTTGTTTCTTTAATTATCTAAGTGTTACTGTTGCATGATTGTATTATATGTTGTATTGCACGCCCCGGGACTATATCCCTCACTGGGCAACAGTGGTTGCTCATACCTCGATATCTGTTTCAGGAGACGCTGAGGGTGATCCCCAGCTTGTTGTAGTTGAGGAAGAAGAAGTTCAGATCGAGCCTTTACCTTAGTTGCTGTGTCTGATCACTTGAGGAGGTTATTGAAATTGCTGCTATGTGGAAAGTTCAACTAATTGTTTTATGTACTATTTTGTAGCCCAAGGGCTATGTATATGCTTGTTGTATAAGTTGAAGATTAGTTGGTTGGGTTGTAGCTTTGAAAGTCTATGAACTGTAATAACTTTTATTCTTGCCTTATTTCCTTGCATGCTTGGGAGTGGATGGTTAATGTATAATGCTTTATCCTTTAAGTTGTTTTATTGATTTCCTAGAATGTCAGGATTATAAGACTATGCTGACAACAAGTTCTCGCATGCTTGTGTGTTTTGGAGATATTGTGTACTATAAGGCTCGGATGGCCTTATAGCTTTGTTGTTTAATTGAGAAAAGCTTGTATTGTATTGTTGGGACCTTGTTTAAGTGTTTACAGGTTTTTAGAATGTCCACGGTACAGAGGAGACTCTGTCCGTGTGTCGGGTCCGGACTTAACCTTTAACTTGGGGGTTGGGTCGGGGCGTGACATTTAAGTGGTATCAGAGCTATAGATTGCATGAAGCCGGGTTAAATTTCTCGGTCTGTGGGTAGAGATTTGTTATGTGACTTTGTGAATACATGAGTCCTTGATTTTGATTGACCTAAGTGAAATTTGAATAAGGAATGAACATGTTAGCATGGAAATAGAATATCAAGAGTCTAGAATGTCAAGTATGATCTAGTGATTTATGTTTACTTCAAGAATGTGGAATATTTATTTGAACTTCTATGCACTTGAATTTATGTGAATCTAATTGGACTCTTCTTTATGTATTTACTTATAAATTGCATATATACATATATATATACCTGTCATAACACTTTGCATTCTAGCTATTCGTGATGGGGCCTCGCCGTCGTGCTGATAATCCAAATGTTGGTGGAGAACCCGAGGGGGTTCAGGGGCAAGAAGCTGAGGTGGCCGAAAATGCACCGCAAGTTCAAGAACCGAGCACTGCACAGATCTTGGCCACGATGGCCACAGCTATGAACACTATCGCCCAGTTTGTTACACAACAGGGTCAACCAGGGGTCATTGCAGGTAATCAGGCTGCGAGAGCCGGAGGTAGTGGTCCTATCGGAGGGAATCTGTATGATCGGTTTATACATCATGGGGCCTATACTTTCTTTGGGGAGCCGGACGATATGAAAGCTGAGATGTGGCTAAGGAAGTTCGAGAGAGTGGCAGCGATACTGGAGTGCCATGATGACAGGAAGATTACTTATGCTACTTTCCTTCTCGAGGGTGATGCTGAAGATTGGTGGAATACCATCAGTGAGAAATGGGGAGCTGAGGGAGGTCATCATTCGTGGGCCGACTTTGTCCGAGAATTTCGAGACAAGTATATATCGGTAGTTGCCCGCGAGAGGCAACAAACTGAGTTCATAAACTTGAGGCAGGGAAGTATGACGGTAGATCAATACGAGGCTACTTTTACCCGGCTTTCCCGTTATGCACCAGCTTTAATTCAGCCGGAGGACATGAAGATTCAGAGGTTCATCATGGGTTTGAGGAGAGATATTATGCTGAACTTGTCTTCAAATGATTTTCCTAACTATGCTGCAGTAGTCCGAGCTGCCTCGAGATATGAGAAACGGAAGGCCGATGTGTTAGCCGAGACCAGTCAATCGAGTAAACGGTTTCAGTCTTAGAGTCAAGGGTACCAGGGGCAGGCTGTATCAGTTGGGCAGAGTTCGCAGCCGAGACAGACTCAGAGTTACACAGGGCCTACTCAGACTCAGGCACGACCAGTTCAGAGTCAGACTCAGAGTCAGTTCCGTCCAGCAGTTTCCCGTTCGCAGCAGGGTAGTTCAGCTACCTCTACTTACAGAGCTCCTTCGGGAGGCACTGTTGCAAGACGTCACCAGCAGTGCAGCTTCTGTCAGCGTTAGGGTCACACTGAGGATGTTTGTTGGAAGAAACATAACAAATGTACAGGTTGCGGCAGTGATCAGCACAGGGTTAAAGATTGTCAGAAATTTAAGACCCTAGGGGTCAGACATCAGCTCAGAACTCTCAGACCAGGGCCCCAGCTGCAGCACCACCACCACGAGGCCAGGCCCGTGTATTTGCTTTGGATGCCGAGGAGCTTCCGGACACTACCGCTGTGGTAGAAGGTATTTTTCTTCTTAATGATCAATCAGTTAAAGTTTTAATTGATTCCGGGGCTTCGCATTCTTTTATTACTCCTACTTGTGCACAAAATGCTAAATTGAAACATGATAAACTGTTGCATGAGATTGTGGTCTATACTCCTATGGGTCTGAAGTTTGTTACTAGGTCTATTTGCAGAGCATGTAGTATATTTATTGAAGGTCGTGTTTTTCCTGCTGATTTGATTATCCTACCCTTCAATGACTTTGAAATTATATTGGGGATGGACTGGTTAAGTAAATATTATGCCCAGCTTGATTGTAGAAAGAAGATTGGGTATCTAGAGATACCTGACCAGTCTGTACTTAAAATAGTTGGTAGTAGAAAATCTACGGGAACTCCTATTATTTCTTCTATTAGGGCATCTAAATTATTGAGCAAGGGTTGTGAGGCTTATCTTGCTTATTTGATTAATCAACCTGGGGATCAATTGAAATTGAATGATGTACCTATCGTGAGAGAGTTTCCGGGGGTCTTTCCTGAGGAATTACCTGGGTTAGCGCCTGATAGAGAGATAGAGTTCATGATTGATTTATTGCCGAGGACTTCACCTATCTCTAGGACTCCGTACATAATGGCTCCACCTGAGTTGCAAGAATTGAAAGTTCAATTGCAGGGCTTGCTTGAGAAGGGATTTATTCAGCCGAGTTCGTCACCGTGGGGTGCGCCAGTTCTATTCGTTAAAAAGAAAGACGGATCTCTTCGCCTATGCATTGATTATCGAGGGTTTAATCAGGTAACCATCAAAAATAAATATCCTTTGCCTTTGATCGAAGAGTTGTTTGATCAGTTGCAAGGCGCCAGGGTATTCTCTAAATTTGATCTGAGGCAGGGTTATTATCAGCTGAGGATTAAGAAAGATGATGTTCCTAAAACTGCCTTCAGAACTCGATATGGCCATTATGAGTTTGTTGTCTTGCCGTTTGGTCTTACTAATGCTCCCGCCGCATTTATGGACTTAATGCAGAGGGTATTCCGTCCTTATCTGGATCAATTTGTAGTCATATTTATTGATGATATCCTTGTCTATTCTAAATCTGAGGCGGAACATGAACAGCATCTCAGAATTGTGTTGCAGACTCTCCAGGAGCATCAGTTATTTGCAAAGTTTAGTAAATGTGAATTCTGGCTTAAGCAAGTTGCTTTTCTTGGCCATATTATCTCACAGGATGGTATTTCTGTTGATCCAGCGAAGATTGAAGTGGTGTTATCTTGGAAACGACCTGAAACTGTCACGGAAATTCGTAGCTTCCTTGGTTTAGCTGGGTATTATCGGAGGTTTGTAAAGGATTTCTCTAAGATTGCAGGGCCTTTAACTCAGCTTACTCAAAAGAAAACAGTATTTGACTGGAATGATAAAGGGGAGGCCAGCTTCCAGGAGTTGGAGAAGAGATTGACTACAGCTCCTAATCTTGCTTTACCTGAGGGTTATGATAATTTGATGATCTATAGTGATGCTTCGAAGGAAGGTCTGGGTTGTGTATTGATGCAGAATGGCAGGGTTATTGCTTATGCTTCCAGGAAACTAAAGCCTTATGAACTCAACTATCCGACTCATGATCTTGAGCTTGCAGCTATCATTCTAGCATTAAAGAAATGGCGTCATTATCTCTGGGGCAACAAATTTGAAATCTTTACAGATCATAAGAGCTTGAAATATCTGTTTTCCCAGAAAGAGTTGAACATGAGGCAGAGGCGTTGGCTGGAATTACTTGAGGACTATAACTGCACTATTAACTATCTTCCAAGTAAGGCCAATATTGTTGCTGATGCTTTGAGCCGAAAGGCTACTGTTGCCAGCTTGATTATCAAGAATTGGGAATTCATGGAAGAATTGTGCTTATGGAAGCCTAGTACTTCAAATTCTGGTATTCAATTTGCAAGTTTGCAGATTCAATCTCTGTTGTTATCCAGGATTCGAGAAGCTCAACAGGCTGATCTTCAATTGTTGAAAGTCTTAGAGAATTCTAAAGGGGGAGAGTCGGATTTCAAACTGCACGACGATGGTATTCTTAAATTCAAAGGTAGAATCTGTATTCCGAATGATCCAACTCTGAAGAAGGATATTCTTGCTGAGGCACACAGTTCCAGATATACTATCCATCCAGGCAGTACGAAAATGTATAAAGATTTGAAGCAGAACTTCTGGTGGAATAATATGAAGAGAGAAATTGCTGACTATGTTGCCCGATGTCTTACTTGTCAGAAAGTTAAAGCAGAACATCAGAGACCTGCAGGGTTGTTGCAGCCTTTGGCTATTCCTGTTTGGAAATGGGATCATATTACTATGGATTTCGTATCCGATTTACCAAGGTCTTCGAGGGGTAACGACTCAGTCTGGGTTATTGTGGATAGACTGACCAAGACTTCTCATTTTATTGCTAAAAAGAAGTCTGATTCTCTTGATAAACTGGTAGAGTTGTATATTGAGAATGTTGTCCGACTACATGGAATTCCAAAGAGTATCGTATCAGATAGAGATCCCAGATTCACATCTCAGTTCTGGCAGAAGATTCAGAAAGCTTTGGGCACGAATTTGAATTTCAGTACAGCTTATCATCCTCAGACAGATGGTCAATCCGAGAGAACTATCTTGATCCTTGAGGATATGTTGCGGGCTTGCATTATGGACTTCGGTAAAAGTTGGGAGAAATATTTGCCACTAGCAGAGTTCGCCTACAACAATAGTTATCAAGCTACTATTGGTATGGCACCTTATGAGGCACTGTATGGGCGTAAATGTCGGTCTCCTCTCTACTGGGATGATGTTTGTGAGATGAAGACTATCGACCCTACTCTCTTACCTGAAATGAACAAAATGATTGATCAGGTGCAGCTTATCAGAAAAAGAATGCTTACAGCACAGAGCCGACAGAAGAGTTATGCAGATAGACGACGTCGTGATCTGAAATTTGCTATGGGGGACCGAGTATTTCTGAAAATTTCTCCTCACAAGGGTTTGATTCGGCATGGTAAAGGAGGTAAACTCAGTCCTCGATATGTGGGACCATTTGAGATAACTGAAACTGTTGGTGATTTGGCTTACCATCTAGCTTTACCTCCCAGTCTGGGCAGAATTCATGACGTATTCCATGTTTCCATGCTTCGGAAGTATCAGCCAGATCCCTCTCATATACTTGAGCCGGAACCGGCAGAGATCAGTGAAACTTTGACCTACACCGAGAAACCTCTTCGAATTGTTGATCAGAAAGTTCAGGAGCTGAGGACTAAAAGCATTCCGATGGTTAAAGTTCTGTGGGATCATCACGGAGTAGAGGATGCGACGTGGGAAAGAGAGGATCAGATGCGGGATCGGTATCCAGAGTTATTCGCCGAATCATGTAAGAATTGCGTGGACGCAATTAGTTTAAGGGGGAGAGGATGTGACGCCCGAGAATTAGCCATGCATTTAATTACTGTTGCATCTTTGTTTACGCATTTCCTTCTGTGCATTATTGACTGCCTTCTTGGGTTACTATTCATTCCATTTCTAAACTGTCTTCTATTAATTAATTAGCATTTTTATTAAATCATATTAATTGTAAAAGTAGTGGAAAAAATGCGCATTTGAGCTAAAGGCGTTAGAAGGGCTCGTTTAGAAAATAATTTTAGAAGTCAAGTGAATAGTATTACGTAACTAACTTAGGTAATTAATTAGCTAGCATATATTTTACCATCTAAGCTCGTTTTAAAGCTTACTACGCACATTTTATTAGATCACTCAAGAGCCCAAACGACCCCACCTCAACTCAACCCCTTATTATATCACTTAAACTCACAAAATGCAAAAGAAAAAAAAAATAAAAAGTTGAAACAGCAGCCCCAAACCCGACAGCCCCTGCTTGCACTTGGGAGCATTTTTCCATCTTCAACTCTTCAATTAAAGCCAAGCCAAGCCTTGAGCAACTAGTGTAGGGTGTTTGCAAGGTTCCTAGGTGCTCCTACGCGTAGTGGTGAGGGATTTCACGACTTGTTTTTGCATTTTTAAATAGTTGCTCATTTATTGATTTGTTGAAAATATGATTATATGCCATTCGAATTGGTATCTATGCTAATATACTATCTATATGAATGCTAGAGAACACTTTTGAACCGTCGGTTCGCAATTTAAACGGTTAGAATCGTTAGTTTGATTTTTAGGGTGAAGAGTGACATTTTTTTCTAGGGGTTTGTGGTATTGCTCGAATTGGCTAGAATTAATGCTTCTAATTGATGCCTTAGGTACTAGTGAAGATAATTAAATAGCCCCGTACACTTGCATTGCCCTTAAATCGCCTAAAAATGGAAAATAGCCGACTTTAAGTTGGGGCTTTCGGGGTTAATGCGAATCCGGGTGGATTCGAGCTTCAATTCTAGTATCCTTAGGCTACCTAGGTGCTATAGATGCCTTGATATCCCTTGTTTGAAGCCCAGACAATGTAGGTGTGGTTTAAAGCCAAAAGAGGGAAATTGGGGCTTTCGGGGTAAACGCGGGGATTTGATTGAGTTCGAGGGTTGAGAGGGTACCTTGGGGGTTAGTTAGAAGGTTGGGAGAGTTTCTATTGAAAATGAAATCATTAACTTTGGTTTAGAAGAGAAATAGTTCGAAAAACAAAGAGGTTTAGGTGCAATTTAAGTTGTCTCACACTTCTAAACCCATGTCAGGGCCTCTTAAGTGTTTATATATGATTTTAAATTGATTTGGAGCTTTTGGAATGATTCTATGCTTATATGGTATAAGTTCATTTGTAAACTGCTTATTAGTTTCTATCCTAACTGCAACGAGGTCAACCTACTTTGTTGATCCTCATATGTGTAAATGCTTATATTATTGTTATTAACTTGCCATCGTTGAGTGCATTGCATAGTGGTTGCGCAACCATAGTGTCGGGGCGGATGTGTTGAATATCGGCTGGGCGGCAGAGGGCTTGCCGGTGGATATTCAAACTCCGTGCCCTATTCCCTCATTCACCTGGTCCGGAGATTGCCAGGGGATGTTGGGTCGTAGGATTTGGGGTACATCCGGAGTACACCCACTGGAGTGATTGGGGTTATGCCGGCTTATCGTGATCGTGCTCGTGGTTCGTGGATCGTGATTGAAGCCCAGTGAAGATTGGTGTATAGGGGATTGTTGAAATGTATCCTTTTGAATGTGTGGATATTTAAGTTATC
Organism: Ehretia macrophylla; assembly: GCA_037974665.1. Lineage (NCBI taxonomy): Eukaryota > Viridiplantae > Streptophyta > Magnoliopsida > Boraginales > Ehretiaceae > Ehretia > Ehretia macrophylla. The sequence goes on along the minus strand of CM075770.1, from coordinate 79,067,257 downwards.
GTTGTTTCTTTAATTATCTAAGTGTTACTGTTGCATGATTGTATTATATGTTGCATTGTACGCCCCGGGACTATATCCCTCACTGGGCAACAGTGGTTGCTCATACCTCGATATCTGTTTCAGGAGACGCTGAGGGTGATCCCCAGCTTGTTGTAGTTGAGGAAGAAGAAGTTCAGATCGAGCCTTTACCTTAGTTGCTGTGTCTGATAGCTTGAGGTGGTTAATGAACTTGCTGCTATGTGGAAAGTTCAATTAATTGTTTTATGTACTATTTTGTAGCCCAAGGGCTATGTATATGCTTGTTGTGGATGTTGAAGACTAGTTGGTTGGGTTGTAGCTTTGAAAGTCTATGAACTGTAATAACTTTTATTCTTGCCTTATTTCCTTGCATGCTTGGGAGTGGATGGTTAATGTAGAATACTTTATCCTTTAAGTTGTTTTATTGATTTCCTAGAATGTCAGGATTATAAGACTATGCTGACAACAAGTTCTCGCATGCTTGTGTGTTTTGGAGTTATTGTGTACTATAAGGCTCGGATGGCCTTATAGCTTTGTTGTTTAATTGAGAAAAGCTTGTATTGTATTGTTGGGACCTTGTTTAAGTATTTACAGGTTTTTAGAATGTCCACGGTACAGAGGAGACTCTGTCCGTGTGTCGGGTCCGGACTTAACCTTTAGCTTGGGGGTTGGGTCGGGGCGTGACACGCAGACTTTTCACATTTGCCTTACCAAAACTACACGAGGATCTGGAAGAGACACTGATTACACTTTACACACGCTGGCCTTTTACGGATTAGCAGAACCAATGCCACAATAAGGCATTCAAAGAATCCACTAATATGGGACATGGGTAAGGTTACGAAAGAAACTACAACAAGCACACATCTCTTACCTTTCTGCAAGAGATATAAGGCTACGTCCTAAGTCCGATAATAAGGAAATAATAAGACTCTTTCCTACCTTATCCGAATAAAGACCAGGCTGGTCCGATCGTCGCTTTGCTCTTACTTGACGCAGAGGAGTCTAAAGCAAAATTTTCTTTGCCGAAAGGCATACTAAGCTTACTCTGTCTAAGGGAAAGAATCATCTCTTTATAGGCCGAGATGAAAGAGAAGTACTAGGTATTCCACTCTAAGTCTAAGAAGAGGTATTATGAGTAGGTAAAATACCAATTATATATCACTAGATAAACAAAGAGTTACAATCGATATACATGAGGGGGAATTCACTACTTAACACTACCACTACTTTTCTCGATACCAACGCTGCTTGCATAGCTTAAATGCTTTAACTACTTACCTTGCCACTCTTCACCAAACACCTCTCAATGCTCACTACTCAATGCAACTCGGAACCAATAGTTGCTCAGTCAGAAGCAAGATTGTTACCTTTTCGAATAGACCATGAAAGGTTAGTTACCCATCTTGGGGTTACTCTTTACCAAACATAATATTAGCCTCTGGAGATCCACGAAGGAAGTCATTTCAATTTCCAGAGAAGATAGTTGGTAGAATCATTTTTTCTTCAAAGAAAGTAGGGATAGAATAGTGATAATAAGCGTGCTCAATCTACTCTTGTAGTAGTTAGCCCTGAAGCTGGTGATAGCACTATATTTACCTTTTTGCCAATTGCCCCCGTTGTATGAGGTACATTTCCCCTATGGGGGATTTCATTCTCAGTTCGAGTAGAATCCGGTTAGGGGGAGTATAAGTCAGTCCACTAGCGAATCCATAATTCAGTTGACTTGAAAATGAAGTCATTCCCCTTTTGAGGCTAGACCTTGAAGTTGGAAGTTTCAGTTCAAGTCCCTGGTTCAAGAATAACAAGAGGCTAGTAAGCAGTAAGCAAACAAGCTAGCAAGGAATTAGAAAGCTAACCCAAAAGTAGGGGGAAGGTAGAAGTCAGGTTTGAGAACTGGTGTTATAGATGGTAAGTGCCTAAGGATTGGGATAGACTAAGCTTTTAGAATAATTCCCTGGTAAGAATAGTAATGGTACACTAAGCCCGGTGAGTAAGGTTCTAGTAATCTATCCCCTGCGCCAATAGTTAGTTACGCTCTATCAAGTAAGTAATCCCCCAAATAAACCTATCTCAAGTAGAGCTATCAGTAATTCCATCTTTTCCATCCCTAGGAGCTAGAGCATTGATTGGGATATACCAGCTATCAGTTTCCCCGGTGTTTTCAACCCTCGTGGTTGTAAGTTTGTTAGTCATGAATTTAGCACAGAGCGTTGTATGAGGCAACTATCTAATCCCTGGTCCAATAGAAGAAAGCAGAGTCAAAGCGAAAGGTATTTTAAAAGGCTATATATCCACCCCCTAGTTCGATGCTTATAGGTAAATGAATGACATCTTTGAGATAAGAGAGTTGCGATTGATTTTGACCTTGCTTAACACATAGAATTGGCCATCTTTCCTTGGCTAGGATAGCGAATTTGAAGTATGTTTTCGTGGGGCTTACAAAAGCTCGTGAAAACTAGATTTATAGGAGTGAATAGGGGAGATAGAAGGAATGCCGAGAATTCGCTACATGAATATCTTGTCTCTTTGAATTGTATCATTCATGGCGAGTGCTATCGTATATAAGATCACTGCCGCATTTAGGAGTGATCCTTCCCTCTTCAACAAGCTGGGTTTGGTCTATGAAAAATATCTCCTAAAGGAAGTGGAAGTGACATATGTTATGTCAGCATAAGCAATCTTTTTATTACGGAATCCCCTGTTTGGATCTTTGATGGAATAGAAAGAGTCTAAGAGGATGCCATACCATAGAAGGAGTAGCTAATGCCATTTCAAGAAGAAGGGTGCAAGTGAATCAGAACTTGAGAATCTAGCTATTGCGAAAACTGTCTTCACATAGGGAAATCCCAACAGCTTTAAGTCTTCCCATATAAGAGTTTGAAAGAGAGGCTATTAATGGAAGGCTACTTTCCGGAGGTTGAATGCAGGGAATCGCTATTTACTAAGGTGATTGGGGCGGCAATAGTTTTCTTGATAGGGGGTAGTCTGTTGTCCCCATTCTCTATAAGGCTTTGGATACCTTCCCTCAAGCCACAGTACTTTTTAATGGGACGGACCTCTTACGCACAAAAGTTTGGATTCTCGATCTTCCTTTCTTCATTCGACTTGACCTCTTCCATTGTGGTAGTTCTATACGGTCTTCATTGATCAACTCCTCGAAGAGATCTTTCATGATTTCATCATGGAATTCAAAACCCAACCTCTCTTTTTATGGGGGTTTCTTCTTATCATATCCCTTGTCCTTATCCTTTTTCAACATCTTTTTTGGCCTTCCCTATCACCATTCTTCTTTTTCTTTGCTTTGACTCCAGCCATCTCAACCTTTGAAGCTACCTTGGACTTTGAGTTGAGCGCCTCTTGCTAAGGTGCATTTCCAGGTCATATGCCTTGGTGCATAAGTAATTCAAATCATCTAAGGTTTGAGGCATGAGATGGACTGATAGTTCATGCCTCAAAGATTCTGACCCTTTTGGCCTGCTATGTCTTTTCTTTATGCCCCTATCAGAGATGGGATAAAGTGGATGGTTCTCTAGGGCCAGGGAAAGACAGGGTAACCTTTTACGGACACCTGAAGGGAAGGGCTTGCCATCTCGCGAGAAAGTCAAACATAAAATCATTGTCAGGCTCCTTCCTTTCAATGAGTTCTGCAACTCCAACTTTTCTTTCAGTCTTTCTCCTCATAGGCCAAGTCCAAGGGTCTCACATTAGCTTAGTGATAGTGTAAAATAGAATTCCACTGCTTGCCAAATCACGAGATGAGATCTGAGTTCAAGTGTAATAATGAATTGCACACCTACCTACCTACGAGTAAGAGAAGAAGGTGACCCCAAGCTCGATCTTAGCCAGCATTTTCAAAAGTTCACTCTCGGTTAGGCCTGACGCTCCGAATAGATTTAGTTGGTAGACTGATGTGATTAAGAGTACTTCTTTTCCAGGCTACTCCGATGGTAGTGGAAGCTCTTGTTCTTGATGGTGTTGTTGAAAGTAACTTTTTATTGTTTTTAGATGAGATGAAATATCTTCTCAGACAGATAAAAGTATTTCGGGTTTCCTATGGAAAGCCTATCGGCTTACTTTGTTCCAAACTTTTCTTATGTATGGGATTTCAAGTAGAATCAATTAGTACTGACTTAGGATAGTCCTCGACTACCTTCTTATTTACTCGTTGAGCACTACTCGACAAAGACTTTTTTATATGATTATATGGTATGGGACTTACTAGCTTCCTTCGAGAAGTTGGCTTTTTGGGGTTGGGCATTTTTAGGCACGATAAACCAGGAGTCGCTGGTCATAACTAGTAGTAGCTCCGATCACTATTGGAGTCGGTGGAATCATCTCACTGGGACTTCCAGACCATCTCATTTCCGGTCCAAGACTACTCGAGTTATTTCACTCTAGCTGCAAGAATCCTAAGCTTTGGTTCCGAGATTGGGTGGAGGAGCAGACGGGGAGGTGATGGTAGTGAAGACCCTAGGCAGGGAGAGCTAGGAAACAGAAAGAGGTAGGAAGTTTGCAATTAGTTTCACTCCTAAAGAAGTAGAGGACTAAGAAGAAGGTGATGCTGGAGTTCCAGTCTTTTTATTCTTTTTTTTGAAAATGGAGGATCGGATCATCGAGGAGGTCATAGCATCGAGGTAGAAATGATAATAGGCTTACAATAGACCTTAGCGGCCTACCTTGTAACTATAGAATGTGGAAGCTCCTACCTTCTAGTGGAGAAGGTAAAGGTACCACAGCCTTAAGGTTGAGGACATTGTAAAAGATAGCTATGGTATACCGTACCTGAAACTAATTGATATGATTTTCGAATCAAGGCAAAGGAGATAGGCTGCACCGTGCTGAATGAAAAAGTTTTCCACATTCCCATTGAATCTATAGAAAAAAGACCCCTACCTCCTCTCTTCCAACTAGAATTTAGTAGTTCTGGTTTTGTTCCTCGTTCCTGGGCTTGGCTAGTACATCAAGCATATCGGCTATCGCACATGCGCTTTTAGAAAGAAGAGTTATATCTAGCGCATATGAGCTATTGATGTCGCATATCGGTTGTTTAGAATTGGATATGGTATCTAAGTATATAAATATATCTATGTTATCTTTCGCAAATCAGTTTCGGGGCTATGTCCACCTTGGAAAGTAAGCACTATTCGCTTTCAAATGCGTAGCGCACTCTTCGCTACGAATGTAGAAAAATATCTTGAAATAGTCGATTTAGTAGCATACTTTCTTTCTCCGGGTATGAACTTATCCCTTGAAGAAGGCCCATGTTGTGGCAATTCCACCCAGAGGGTATAGTTACTACAACTAATAAGACGCATAGTACAGTCAGTGTAGAATAATAGAATCTCTTATTGGCTTATGAAGGAATTTATTAGCTTGACCTATAGGGAGAGGAATGGACCCATTTAAACAAAGTTCTAAATCCCCGTGGTAGCCAAGACATGAGTTAATACTACTAAACCGAACTGATCATGGGCCGGAACACCTCTAATTGGGCGACAAAGTAGACATTTACCTGAAGCGTAAAGCTGATTCTATGATGCTTCCAAGCCCATAAAGGCGAACAAAATAATGCATATAGATAGAAATTGCTATTGATGCAATTGTATGAAAGTTGTCTAGTGATCCAACAGTGTTGAGTAGAAGGCTCTCGCCCAACGGATTTTCTTTAGGTGTTCCGTGAGAGTGGCAAGAGTGAATAAATACCAATAAAAGTACGGTATCAACCTTTTAGAACTTTAGTCATATGAAAGCTTCTAGAAATCTTTATAATGATCGTTGACAGAGCCTAAAATAGAAATATAGGATCACTTTATTGAAAAATAGCATAGCATATAAAAAGTGAAAAAAAGCACTTCAAAACGCCACCCTTTGATAACAAAGGGAAGTCCAGGGGATTGAAAGAGTACCCTCCGTAACCCTCTCCTCAAAAGCTGGAACATTTGGTCATTGAAATCCAAGAAAGCCATACCCCGAGCTATCAGACAAGAAAACTCGTTTTCGCACCTGCTTGCTAGTGAGTAGAGTCTCTTTGAAGAGCTCATTGAGAGCAAGAAAAGGCTTGTCTCAGAGTTTCAATTCGATTTGTTTATATAAATTTCCCAAGAGCTCCCCTCGCCCTCATCAAAACAGAGCTATGCCAAAACCAAACATGCATTGCTAGTGCAACTCTTGATATTCATAGAATATCTTCCTCTCTGGTGGAAGTTTTTCTTAGGTGTGTGTGTCGATTTCAAGAACATCCGAAAAGGCCTTTTATGCGGGCTAGAAAGCCGGTTCCCTATCTCTCATGTGGATAGAATTACAGGATTGATCAAAGCAGATGTACCACTAAAGCTTGGAACAATCTATATACTTTCTATTAGCGATCGAATTGAAAGGAAGATAGGACGAATTCTATCCAGGGAATCAAAACAAAGACTAAGGTGACCTTCACATGAGAAAAATACAGTCATGATTAGCATTGAGTTTTGCGACTGCCCTATCTATAGTAAGGGATGAGCTGACGACCATGCTACAAACGTAGGTCTGCTTTGAGAATGGCCTACTGAGCCTGCCTAGAGTATAACCCCCTGTCAGGTTAGAGAAATTATGACGTGTGTCTCGATCTTGACAACTGAATCACGGCCGGATGCTATATTTTTTTCGGGGTCTTATTCATGCGACGATGAAATTTGAGGACGAATGAAGAAGCCCGACCCACCAGAGTCATTCATCAGCTTTGTATGCCCCTTTGTATAGGTTGGACGAATTGACTGACTCACGCCGCATACGCACGCCACTCTCGTCAAACTAGCCCACGTCTTTCTATCGGACAAGACCGAACAAAATTGCTTGTTCCATGATACAAAACCCCATAGGTTGTCAAAGATGGGAGTTAGTGCATATGAATGTGGGTATGCCCTTAGAAGCACCTTAAAGTATTTACACTAACTCCTGGAACCTGGAACTCTCACATGATTGAACTCACACAAAGTCGAAGAATCGAACGTTGAAGGGAGAAATCAACAGAAGAAGAAGAAGTTTTCATTCTTTCTTCTTCGAAGCGATGGAGTAGCTATGATGAATCTAAGGCCTTCCCTTGAGGTGGGTGGGGAATCAAGAGAAGCAAAATCGGGCACATCATAGTCTTCAAGGATTATGTCATGTCAATTTTCATCCTTATGAATGGGGCAAGAGCCCATACTTAAAGCATAATTCCTACCAAGGATTAGAAAGATCAATGATAAAGATTATCCAAAAAGGAGCTGAAACTTATGATAGAAGCCCACTTCCATTAATGAATATTTAACATGTCAAAAGATGTTTGTGTAGACCTCCATTCTACCTTAAGAGTCAGCATGTCATCTTTGATCAATAGATATCAAATACCTATAAAAACCTACCCTAGAGTTTTGCTAGGTACCCTCAATTACCTTGAAAATACTGAATAAAATTAATAAAAATTAGAATTATTCATTTTTTCATGAGTCTTTCTTAGTAGAAATCTATCCATCGATTGCCTCAATGAAAGGGTCTTTAACTTTCTTCTAAGGTGTACCGCTCATGATGTTTCCCGACTGGTACTAACCGAAGTAGATCTCAAACCAGCGAAGAGTGAAAGTTGCATGTCAACAGGTTCCGACGAGGTAGTGAAACTCAGCTAATGCCTCAGCTGCAGATCATGTCAATTTACATAGTGAATTTCTTGCGTATCCGCCGTGAAAGCGACAGGGAGAGGCAGTGGGAAAGGAGAATCAACAAGATAGGATGCTCTGTCCCAACTAACAAGAGTAGGAAGATTCCAGCTTTGAATCTTGTGCTTGTGACGGTGATCATTTCTGCCATGTCATAGAAATATTTAGTGCTTTCTGTTTCAATGGGGCCTTGGCCTTTCTAACTTTCTTTATGATATCGGGGAATTTTTTCTCTTGATCCGGTAACTCCATAAAATGCTGGTGGGTAGGGGTAGAGCCTGACGCGCCAATGTCGATGAATCAAAAGTGTTTGTTTATGGTATGGAATAGGAACAACAGGAATGGAACCGCTATCGCTTGTCCTATCATCCGCGCGGAGCTTCCTTCATTCGTTAGTATGGGTAGGTAGAGTCCTTTGCTCGAGTGAAGCTGTTCTTGCTTTAAGCTAACTTAATCAGATGTGAATTTTTCCTTGCTAGCAATATAGGGTAATAAGGTATAGTATGCGCCCATGACTGAAATACTAAAAGTATGCCTTTCTTCTGACGAAGGCGATTTGGCCTATTTTCTCTTTAGACCTATTTCTGAACTACGTCCACCCTGGTAAGAAGGAAATTCCATATCATGACGGCTTTCCTGTATTCATTCATCTCAAAAGAAATAGCTAGTGAACCACACTAATTCCATTCATATTCTCTCAAAAAGAGCAGGATAGCTGCCATCAAGTTGCACCTTGACCTTTAGAGCGAGAGCCTTCCAAGACCAATGCTATCACGAAGATGGAAAAATAGCCTTTATGGAGCCTTGAGCTAAACCATTGACCTTGCACCAGGTTTTCGCTCCTAAAGAAAATGAAGGAATTATATCTAGTTGATTGGCCGGGAAAGCTTTAGCAGGAAGAGATAGCATTGGTGAGTGACTTCAGTCGATAGCAAATCAAGTAGAGCTTTGTAGGTAAAAAAACAGAATAGGGAAGGTCAGTTTAAACTAACTAGTTAGATAATAAAAAGTAATATTAGGTTTTATAGAAAAGGGGAAGGATCCAAGCTAGTTCCACCATTATCAAGGAATATTTTTTGATAAGTAAAGGAATGATGCAGACCGAAAAGAAGATAGATTTGTGAATCCATTTGTCAGGAAGACAAAAGCGAGAATGGTAAGAGCTCCATAACCGAATTGTCTTCCTATAACTGAGAAGAAAGCGCTACTACCTCTCATTCTTACCGAAACCTTTATTTCATCAATTGTGAAACCCCACTTTTCTGCTTTAACTCGATTTACGTGTTTTATCTCATTTTGCGTGCATTTGACCTGTTTATGTGCTATATGACCTAGAATGTTATAATTTTGATGTCAATACTCCTAATACGTGCTAAATGTGCATTCATGAAATTTTCATCAAAAACGGGATCAGAAATTTTATCGTCGATTTTCAGTGAATAGTGTTTTCGAAACACGTCCGCTAAAATTTTGAAACTGGTCTTTTTAACCCTTCTATACCTAGTCCACGGACTTTAATAGACCTGTGTTTGATTAAAACGGATTTAAAATCGGCTTACGAATTTATTAGGATTTTTACACCGACTTTTGCGAAAATCGAGTTTTAAGCCGACTCGGGTGAAATTGTTTGATTGTAAAACTTCTTGTCACCTAAAAATAACCTATTTGAGCTATCTTGGGTGTTGGATAATTGTTTTGAACATTGGTGATCAAGAAAATGCATTTAAAGTCAAGAAAACAATAAAAATAATTAGTTTCCACTTTGACTTTCTTTTATTTATTTGACCTTTGCTTAATATATGATCAACACACATTAAAAACAAAGCAAAACCCCACCAAAAACACACACAAAACCGTGGCTCCTTGGAGGAGAAAGATAAAGGCATTTTCAAAGCATTTTTCTCATAGATTTTGCGTTTCAAAGCCGAATTGAGTGATTCAAAGCTTGATTTCACTTGTTTGGCATCCATTCTACACATTTCTTGTATCAAAACACATCAAAGGTGAGAGAAAAATTCTAGATCTCAAAATGTCATATTTATGTTTTTGCGTATAAATAAAATTTGAACTGTTAGAATTGTAATATGATGTTAGATTATTGCTCCTTGCATGCTAGGGATCGTTTAGTGGTAATACTACGAATTTTTGTCGGATGTAGCATAATTTTTATTTTTCGGGTATTAAAATTTGATTAAACTGTTCAATGTTGAATTAATTGAGTTGTGATGATCGAAATCGATTGCCGTCGATTTCTAAATACTTGATGTGTTAGCGCTGTTGTAATGCCGAATTTTTGATTACATTGTTCGTGTGAAAATCCAGAAAATTCAGCCTTGACACCTTAGGATTTTAGGGTTATCGGGCATGATTTGGAGGTGTTATGGTGGATTTTCGAGAGGGCTAATGTAGTTGGTTGAATGGGTGAGTGTTTGAAACTGATTTGGGGTTGTTTTGATTAGTAGAATGTAAGATATGATTATTTGAAGTTTAGGTTATCTTTCTTTAAATTATTGAATTGAGCCTTAGTTGATCGGGTGTGGTTTGAGTGATTGAATTGTGAGTTGTTGATGGGTAAACTAGGGTTTGATTGTGTGTTTAATGCATGTCCGGTTGGATGGCCTACTTTGTCATCTAACTTAGTTAATTGTTGTTAAATTGATTATTGATATGATTATTGATGATGATAATATGATGATTGATGATTATTGATTGATTATTGAGTATGGGAATCGGGCACTTTCGTTGCTGATCTCTCAGAATATTGATTGATTATTGAGTACGGGAATCGGGCACTTTCGTTGCTGATCTCTCGGAATATTGATGATTGATGTTTATATTTATTGTTGAGTCTCTGGTATGTGTGTGCCACCTCTCGGGTAGCATCGGGCTGTCGGGTTGATAACGGCATGACTATCAGAGACTGCCTCCAGCTCGCATGACGGAGGTGTCATGGAGGGAGAGGTTATTGAGGGTACCCTGGGTGCGTGAGTAATGGGGAGTTATAAGAAGAATGGTTGAGATCGTGATGGCGTTTGGAGCTACACCAACTAGAGAGAGTATCCTTTATTGAATGGTTATATAGTTATGTGATGATAGTATTATTGATGTTATTGTGTGTTTACTGACTCAAAGGATTATTCCAAGGAGTTTAGTAGACCTTGCTCGAGATCTATCGGATCCTCACTGGGTTTTTTTATATAAGCTTAATCTCTATTATTGCATGCATACAGGTGTACTTTTACAGAATTACGGGTACGTGCCTCCTGAAGAGGAGAATGTGGAAAACGGGCCTTACGTGGATGAGTCCTATGGTCCAGAGTCTTATCCTTGGTGTTGGATTGTTTTTCTATCTTGTATATTAACTTAGTAGACTTTTATATGATTTGTAGTTCATTATGTAAAAGATGTTGAAAAGATAACGAATTAGTTGATGCAATCTTACTAGTCTTTATTTTGTCTATGATTAGGTTGCTAGGTAGGCTATAATCTATTTTGGAAGTGTATGTTATATAGTAAATGTATTATGTTGGAACGGAGGCGCTTAACTATGAATGAGTTGATGAAAGAATGTTTAATGTATGAAATAGTTGAGTTGTATGTTGTTGATTTCATTGTGGAGTTGGTTGGTGATTTGTGGAGTTTGATGTATGTTGTCATTAAGGGTTGGTTTAGAGCCCTGATGTTCATGTTACTATCGTTATGCTGCCGAAATTCCGTTGCGTCCTGACTGATCGTAAGAGGGGTCGAGTTGGGACGTGACATTTAAGTGGTATCAGAACGTATGTTAAGCTGTCAGCCTGGGTATGCTCGGAATGTGGGTAGTGGTCTAAGCATGCAAGTATGTATTAAGTGAAAGAAAAGTGAAACATATGTTAATATGTTTATGTGATTAATTTACTTATGTGTCTAACTTTCTATGTGATCAATATGCTTTATATGTTAAGTGAACTAATGTGGTCAATATGTTCTATGTGATAACATGTATTACGTACTTAATGTGTTTTAATTAATGTGCATTATGTGATCAATGTGTATTATGTGACAATTGTGTTTTACGTGATTTTGTGCCTTGTGTGAAATTAGTTGTTTATGTGGTTTTAATTGTTTATAACTAGCTTATGTCAAACAACATGCTTTAGGTGCTCAATGTACTTTAAGTGACCAATTTGAGTTACGTGATGAACTTGTCATATGTGAAGTTTGTTGCTTATGTGACTTTAATTGTTGATAAATTATTTCTGTGATATAACCTATTTATGTGATGTTGGCTTCTTATATGTTGAATTGTGTGTTATGTGATAATGTTGCATTGTATGATAATTGCGCATTATGTTGTACTTGTCTTTCATATGATATAGTTGCATACATATTTTAACTCGTGAGTGACCTTTTAATGTCTAGGGTGGTTGTAAGAGTTTTCGGAAATAGGGATAGGCCATGATTTTGAATTATTATTATTCTAGAAGTTTATCAGTTATATTTTAATTGTTATGTTTATGGATTTTAGTTTCGGCTTAGTGGATTGATCTTGATATTCCTTTAGCGAGAATGAAGTTGTTCGAGGAAAATAGCAATGTATCTTGATGATTATAATTACTTTTGTTGTCATGTTTAACTTGTTATTACTTGGAGATGAATCATAAGTTGAGGTTTCTGTGAGGTTGTGATTAGACACTTTTGGAGTCTCAACTCAGATTATACTTTCTTGAGGTTATTTTAGAATAAATTTATTTGAGGAATTAGTGATGTATATTTGTGAATGGAATGAAGTGTGGTATAACATGTGAATATTTCTACTATTTGGGATTGCTATATTATTAATGGATATTTTGGAGTTTTGATCTTTAAACCTTGGAGACAATTGGAGTAATTCTTGACTAAAGTTACTTTATTCAAAGATGTAATTGTTAGGAGATAGAATAATTTGAAGAAATAAGAATGCATTTCGATGGCTTAACATTTACTTGCCTACATCGAGCTTTTGAGTTCTAGGTAGTATGACTTTCTAAATTATTGATTGGGGATTCTCTTGTGTTATAATGGGTTAATATGAATATGTATTGTGTTATAAGATTTTAGAGTCTTCATTAGTTAATCTTGTTGGGTAATCAGTGATTTATCTTGTTTAGTGATTGGTCTGGTACGGAATGTAAAATTTTGGAGTGATTTATCTTGATTGGTGATTGTTATGACTCCTTAGGTTCTCTAGATCTCCTTAGTGTTTTGTTTTGGAGGAAGATAGATTGTAGGATATGACTTGTTGGTATTTAAATGTGTAGGTGGGACACCCTTCTTGTGCTTCATAATTCTATCGGTCTTATTATTATTTTCTACTCTATTCTCACTTATTTGAGAGAGGGTTACACTTTTCTAACATATCAATTATTTCTTAAAAGTTTTGTTTATTGGATTAATGGATCCTATACTCATTTGACAATGTTTCTATTCTTAACATTCATATTTGCTTCTTATAGCAATGTCACTTATTGGAGTTAAGGTTTGAGACTTCTATATTTCATTCTATATATCCAGCCATTGATTTCAATATTTCATTTCATCCTATTACTATTCATTTGAAAGTAATTTTTCCTTTGGTATACCATTTTACTTGTTCGAATTCCACTTGCTTGATGTACTCCCTACCTAAGTACATCATTGTCATTCTTGTTGATCCTTGTTAATCCTATTGTTTCATTATTAAATCCTGAGCCATTACTTTGCTTGTAATTGCTCATTTAATATACTCAGCATTGTCCTTTCTTATTTATACTTCTTTGGTTATTGCGTGCTGAGATACTCATTATCTTGACACTCATATTTTCTATTGAATTAATCATCTCTTATTTCTTAATTTCATTTCGCCTCAAGTACAACTTACTTGTTGGTTCCTTGAACAATCATCGAGAATTGAAATATCTACTTGTTCATGAATTTTTGTTCAACATACTCAGCACTGTTTTGACTCATCATCATCCTTTGTTCGTACTTATTTAATTGATAGGTGCTGAGACATTTCTTATCTTAGTTATCATGCTTCCTTATTAAACTATTAGACTCTTGATTCTCTAACCTGTTTGAGCTCTTGTTCACTTGATTGTTGGCTCGAATATGACTTTCCATATTCTTAATTCCTTGTAAATTTCATAAGAGCCATATTCTGACAAATGTCACTTTTGAAATATTTCCTTGATCAATAATCATTCATGTTATCGTGAATGAGTTTTTAAACCCTCGGGGTGTTCATAGAGCTCTTTTGGGTAGTAGGGGATGATTGATAATAAGTGGTGTCATGCTAAGACTTTGGAGTTACAAATTCTTTCATATGCAATATGATATTAGGTAGGAAAGAATTATGAATTGAAGATTGTCTTGGAACTATGATCATCAACTTGCAGTCAACAACGATTGTTCTTTTGAGGTCTTTGGTTAGTTGTCATCCGAAGAGATAAATGAGAACTAAGAGAAGTATTGTTAAGTGTAACGATTGAGGATTTAATTGTCTGTCAGTTCGAGAATTGCGCGGACGCAATTGTTTTAAGGAGGGGAGAATGTGAAATCCCACTTTTTTGCTTTACCCCGGTTTACGTGTTTTATCCCGTTTTCCGTGCATTTGACCTGTTTATGTGCTATATGACATAGAATGTTATAATTTTGATGTCACTACTCCTAATACATGCTAAATGTGCATTCATGAAATTTTCATAAAAAACGGGATCAAAAATTTTATCGTCGATTTTTAGTGAATAGTGTTTTCGAAACACGTCCGCTAAAATTTTGAAACTAGTCTTTTTAACCCTTCTAGACCTAGTCCACGGACTTTAATAGACCTGTGTTTGATGAAAACGGTTTTAAAATCGGCTTAGGAATTTATTAGGATTTTTACACCGACTTTTACGAAAATCGAGTTCTAAGCCGACTCGGGTGAAATTGTTTGATTGTAAAACTTTTTGTCACCTAAAAATAACCTATTTGAGCTATCTTGGGTGTTGGATAATTGTTTTGAACATTGGTGATCAAGAAAATGCATTTAAAGACAAGAAAACTCTAAAAAAAATTAGTTTCCACTTTGACTTTCTTTTATTTATTTGACCTTTGCTTAATATATGATCAACACACATTAAAAACAAAGCAAAACACCATCAAAAACACACACAAACCCGTGGCTCCTAGGAGGAGAAAGATAAAGGCATTTTCAAAGCATTTTTCTCACATATTTTGCGTTTCAAAGTCGAATTGAGTGATTCAAAGCTTGATTTCACTTGTTTGGCATCCATTCTACACATTTCTTGCATCAAAACACATCAAAGGTGAGAGAAAAATTCTAGATCTCAAAATGTCATATTTATGTTTTTGCGTATATATGAAATTTGAACCGTTAGAATTGTAATCTGATGTTAGATTATTGCTCCTTGCATGCTAGGGATCGTTTAGTGGTAATACTACGAATTTCTGTCGGATGTAGCATAATTTTTATTTTTCGGGTATTAAAATTTGATTAAATTGTTCAATGTTGAATTAATTGAGCTGTGATGATCGAAATCGATTGCCGTCGATTTCTAAATACTTGATAATTACGTGTTAGCGCTGTTGTAATGCCGAATTTTCGATTACATTGTTCGTGTGAAAATCCAGAAAATTCAGCCTTGACACCTTAGGGTTTTAGGGTTATCGGGCATGATTTGGAGGTGTTATGGTCGATTTTCGAGAGGGCTAATGTAGTTGGTTGAATGGGTGAGTGTTTGAAACTGGTTTGGGGTTGTTTGGATTAGTAGAATGTAAGATATGATTATTTGAAGTTTAGGTTATCTTTCTTTAAATTATTGAATTGAGCCTTAGTTGATTGGGTGTGGTTTGAGTGATTGAATTGTGAGTTGTTGATGGGTAAACTAGGGTTTGATTGTGTGTTTAATGCATATCCGGTTAGATGGCCTACTTTGTCATCTAACTTAGTTAATTGTTGTTAAATTGATTATTGATATGATTATTGATAATGATAATATGATGATTGATGATTATTGATTGATTATTGAGTATGGGAATTGGGCACTTTTGTTGCTGATCTCTCAGAATATTGATTAATTATTGAGTACGGGAATCGGGCACTTTCGTTGCTGATCTCTCGGAATATTGATGATTGATATTTATATTTATTGCTGAGTCTCTGGTATGTGTGTGCCACCTCTCGGGCAGCATCGGGCTGTCAGGTTGATAACGGCATGACTATCAGAGACTGCCTCCAGCTCGCATGACGGAGGTATCATGGAGGGAGAGGATATTGAGGGTACCCTGGGTGCGTGAGTAATGGGGAGTTATAAGAAGAATGGTTCAGATCGTGATGGCGTTTGGAGCTACACCAACTAGAGAGAGTATCCTTTATTGAATGGTTATATAGTTATGTGATGATAGTATTATTTATGTTATTGTGTGTTTACTGACTCAAAGGATTATTCCAAGGAGTTTAGTAGACCTTGCTCGAGATCTATCGGATCCTCACTGGGCTTATTTATATAAGCTCACTCTCTATTATTGCATGCATACAGGTGTACTTTTACAGAATTACGGGTACGTGCCTCCTGAAGAGGAGAATGTGGAAAACGTGCCTTACGTGGATGAGTCCTATGTTCCAGAGTCTTATCCTTGGTGTTGTATTGTTTTACTATCTTGTATATTAACTTAGTAGACTTTTATATGCTTTGTAGTTCATTATGTAAAAGATGTTGAAAAGATAACGAATTAGTTGATGCAATCTTAGTAGTCTTTATTTTGTCTATGATTAGGTTGCTAGGTAGGCTATAATCTATTTTGGAAGTGTATGTTATATAGTAAATGTATTATGTTGGAATGGAGGCGCATAACTATGAATGAGTTGATGAAAGAATGTTTAATGTATGAAATAGTTGCGTTGTATGTTGTTGATTTGATTGTGGAGTTGGTTGGTGATTTGTGGAGTTTGATGTATGTTGTTATTAAGGGTTGGTTTAGAGCCCTGATGTTCATGTTACTGTCGTTATGCTGACGAAATTCCGTTGCGTCCTGACTGATTGTAAGAGGGGTCGAGTTGGGGCGTGACATCAATCCCTTTCCATTTTATATCAATAGGGAACTCTTGCCTCTCATTCATCCAGTTGTGACCACTATCGCCCAACAAAGGCCCTCATTTATAGATGAGGGGGACTACCTTCGCTAACGCTCTCTCTAAGCCGACCATAATAGAATAGATAGGCCAAGTTTCTCTCTTTATTTTCTGGCTTGAGTGGCTTAATGCTCCTTCCTCAGGCAAGAAGAATAGACAGATAGATTGAGAACAGAGGGTGGGATGACATTCATTATTTACTTACCGCAAGAAGGAACGGCAGCTCACCAAGGCCAACACCTACTCCTCATTCTAGTACAGCTATTACAGCTATGACCAACCGTTAAGAAAGATCTACAAAGTTCTATTTGTCATCTCTGTCTATTACGTTTAGGGAATGGGCTTATGTAGGATAAGGCTGACCTTTTTGAATATCGGTAAGCACTCTATAAAGGGAATGACTGGAAGTACTTCAATTCATATGAGTTCAGGTCTTTCTTCACATCTTGAAGGTGTAAAATCAATAGCTGTTTATTCTGCTACAATGGGTTCAGCCTGTTTAGCCTTTTGTAATAGTTGATTTTCTTAGTTCCAAGATCCTGCTTAAAACTGACGGAGACAGTCATTCAGTTTACTTAAAAAAGAACTATCTAAAAGTGGAGTGAACGGGAGGCTGCCAAGAGTAGGATTCCGTTTTTTCAATAGTAGTTCTATCTCCCCTTCATCTGATCCTCTCGATGTAGCTCATTCCTACGTCAATTGCCAATTCTTGATCGTTGAGATTCATAAGCGATTCAGATCTTTATTTTGGTTTTGAACCCTATATTTTTTCCCCTTTCAAACAAATCAAAATTCTTGAAGTTTTTCTATTCGGAATCGTGTTAGGTCAAATTCCTATTATTGGCTGGATTATTCGTAACTGCATATTTACAATACAGACGCGGTGATTAGTTGGACCTTTGATTAATTAAGATCTGTTTTTTATTTACTTTCTCCTTTCTTTAATCTGTAGGAGGTCAAATTAAGGTTGTTCTTCAAGTTAGTGAAGTTATTTCATTGTAATTAGACCTAACAAGAACGGAATCACGCTCTGTAGGATTTGAACCTACGACATTAGGTTTTGGAGACCCACGTTCTATCGAACTGAACTAAGAGTGCTTTCTTATCACAGTAGATACAACTGTAAAGAAAAATGATTCTTTTTCTACCTCCAATACATCTTGCAAGCATATAGTCTCATTAAATGAAAATATGAATGCCCAGTTTGAATTGATCTCAATGGATGCCTCCTTACTACCTAGAGGAGAAGAATAGGCAGGGTTGGCAGGATTAGAACCTGCGACATTTTTTACCCCAAAAAAGCTACTACCAAGTTGCGCTACATCCCTTTCAATTGGTCTACAGTGTCATTGTAGAGAATCCCTGCCCGGTTTTCCTTCATATCGTTATTTCCTCCATCGATATCAAATTTCTCTTGCCATTTCTTCTTTTTTTATCGTTATTGATTTATATACTCATCATCATCTCGCCGCTCCTACCAACGCTTACTTATGAAAAAAAAAGGTTATAAATAATCATCCCTTTGAATAAGTGAGGCTTTCCCGATAGAAAGATTTTCCATGCGACAAAGATCCCAATTTTGTGTATCCGGTTAAGCAAGTCCTGCCCGCTATTCTGGGGGTCAGGCTGAGGCAGCCCACGGGGCCTGCATGGCGCAGCAGCCAAACCCTAATCCCAGGGTGGGAACTCTTAGGAGCTGGTTACTGAAGTTGGTAAACTTAGGGTGCCTACCGTACTTGTTCCTCTATCCATCCCCTTTCTCCGTAGGGCTGAGGATGAAATTCTTGATTTCGGGAGGAGAGGAGCACCTGACATTCATTTACTAGGGGGGCAGACCAACCAACGGAGAGTCGTCTAACGAAGCTTACTCATGAAGGGGCGAAGAGGGGACTCATGCATCGGCATCACGTAGGATTTTCTTCAACAAGAAAGGATTGCTGCTGTGAGTGATCACGCACGATAGAGAATAATGGATCAGCAGACCGATTGATTGATCGAGATGTGATGCCCACTAATCGACCATGAAAAAAAATCTCCAAGCTCCTTTACTAAAGTTCCAAACATGAAAGCTTTCTGTTCAAGCTCCGCTCGTTGTCTACTTCTCAAGTCCTGTGAGTCTACTAACGTGAATTGTCGTATAGTTGTATCTTATTTTAAGAAAGATCGTAGATTAACTAACCTAAGTAGTAGAAGTAGAAAGAAAGCATTGGTACTATACTGGCTTGGCACGCTACGACCAATATTGTACTCCTACCAAGCCTTCTCTCTTTTCTTTCCTTATGGATAACATATAGCTAATTCTATATAGTCTCCCCCTCTTTACTAGGATAGGTTTGGAAGCTAGGACAGATTAGACCGTACTGTACATCTGATTCTCGTAATTCCTTCCATCTGCCCGGTTGTCAAAAGATGATTCTCTGTTCCCCATCTCTCTTTCTTTCATTCCTTCCTCAATGCTCGTGCAAAGAAGATTGACTAATGCCATACTCCTCTATAATAGTTATTCTAGTGCAGCTAGGAAAGCTAACTAAGACTAGAAGCTGATTCTATACCAGTCACAGTGGATTCCGGGCACCAATGCACTAACATCTTCGCTGTCTTGCTTGCCTTTCTTGCTTCCTTGCTTTAATACATTAGCCGGTAGCATCCCTTTTTTTGCTTGAAGAGAGTTTAGTTTACTACAGTGCTTAAGGAGAGGATAGATTCCTTATCAAGGACAGGAACCGATACTTGGACGGATTCTAGATGAGAGATTCAGTATTGGATAGCTTGAAGAGGCTAAACAATCAAGGCTCGAACTCTTGAACTACTGGAATAGACAGACCGCAAGTCAACAAGTAAGGTTTTTATTACTTGCTTGGTGCTTAACGTCCTGTAAATAAATCTTCCACTTTTGGTAAGGGGAAGAGGGAATATGTCATCATCTATCTGTCATCGAGAATGGGTCTTCTTTCCTCTTGTATCAGGCATCCGGAATCAGTATCGTTAATTGGAAATTTCTCTGTTGCCATTAGCGAATCCCTTCTTCCTTTACAAGAATCGCCCTGTTATCCCTTCTTGCTTGCTTTGGGCTCATCCCGTGCTTAGTATCTTCGATATGCTCTTTCTTTATGAAAGATCTCTCCTCCCGTTAAGCACTCGGGTACAGGTAGACAGTGGAGTTAGAGGTTATGTAGTTCGCTATGTGGAATTATTTTTCTATCAGTACGATTCCCATCCTTTGTCGGAAAGGGTGTCCACTCTTGCAATAGTCATAATCGGTCTTTCCTGTATTCAGGACTTGGACTATATGCCCGCTTTTTGATAGAAAATGATAAAGGCAGAAGTAATAGCATCCAAATCAACTGAATTGTATGTAAAGGGGTTTTCTTTGCCAGAGCATATCTTGAGTCTTTCGCCTCTCTTTTCTGCCAGCTGGAGGGTATCTCCCCCTTCTAAAGTAGTGAAAGTACCAACTATTTCGGCCTTAACAACTGAGACTCCAATATATATATATATATATTTTTTGGAGTCCGTTTAATGAATAATACATTCCTTGCTTGGTTTTAAGAAATTTGGCCTCGAAAAGAATCCTACCATCTTTGACCTACAGGATACCACTCAAGGTCCTAATGAAGATGTCTAGCCATTTGTGACTAGGAAAAGGTAACTCCTAGCCAAAACCGACATCATAATCACCAAACCCTCAACAAAACTAGAGATTTTATAAGAGAAGAAAGATCGTAGCGTAAAAAGTCTTGCTTATTATCTCCTCCATTTAAGTTAAGTAAGAGGAGAAGAGCTTCAAGCTTTAGGTCTACCTTCAACTAGAAAGAGTATGGCCTCTACCTTATGTTCATCCGATACGGAGACATATGCGTAGATTTAGAGTTGTGGTTTGGGATCTCCTCATCCAAATGCCTATGCGGCTTTGGACACATATACTGTTGTGCCTTTTGATACGGATGATACAATTGATGGTACAGGTGAGAGTGTAGAATCTTACTCTCCGTTCATTCCTCAGTTGAGCGTCTACCTTCCTCTCCTTAGCAGTCGAGCTGAATTCCATCTAGCCTCTCCCTATCAGTCGACCATCTTCAAACCTCAACAACTAAGGAAGAAACTGTAACGTCCCTGGTTCCTATTCTAGGAGGTCACTCTTCCCCCTCTGACTGAACGAGTGAAATAGTGTTCAAATGTTACAAATGTTTGTTTCACGATGCTCTGACTTTCTACTATACGAATTCAGGTGATGGCTGGCATCGGCATCAATCTGACTTGGTTTCTGCCAAATCTTGATGCTCGAGGTTTAAAGATGCTGGACCAATAGGGAGAGGAATGGAGCTAACAATGAACTGAGGAGAAAGCTCCTATTAGTCAACATTCATTTAAGACTTCGTTCACATATACTCATTGGCTTGGCTAAAACTAGGTTGTTGAAGCAGAACCTACACCTGCAAAAAAAATAAAGAAATGACATGTTTAGATTAAGAATTTGAAGAAAACACAACCGGTAGGGGGAGGGTAAATTGACTGCCTTCGCGTGTGAAATAATCCATTCTAAAAGCCTCGGACAAAGGATCCAAAAAAGGAATAACTCAAACTAAGCCAAACTTATGCTAAGGGAGCAGAATCCACTAACGGGCTAGCTGATCTGCTGGCATACATTTCGAGAAAAGAAGCCGACAACGTTGATGACAACCCGAATTAGGCACGTCGAAAATCATCCGATAGAGAGTAGAGAGACAAGAAATCATCGGGGTTTGAAGATGCTCGACAAAGGTATGAAACTAGTCATTTTTTTGAAGTTTCCACTCCCAGCCCTAATTAGTTCAAGGAACCCTACTCACTAAGAAAGGGAAGGAATCCCATCAAGGTCAAACCTTTCAGCTCTATATGCTTGGTGCAGGTCATTTGGTGGGTCCGAGAGAGAAGAAAGCCCAAAAGTCACTTTCCCATCTCTGTTGGCTTGAGAAAGACATGAAGAAAGATGACAACCACCCAGGCTGATTATTGACAGCGAAAGCCAAAAAATCTCCTCTGACGGAATGACAAATACCCATAAGATTCTATACCTTGTTTTCCGCCTACTCTTTCAAATGAAGCTTCTTTTTCGACATTGACCTATTTCTTGGTTTGAACCCGCTTTGGTAACTCGAAGAAACCATAAAAACGTAGATGATTGACTGGCTATACGTCAATGCTCATAATCATACTTGGTCAACTCTCCATTAATAAAGGATAGGTTTTTTGGCGTTGTGCCAAATTTGACATGCAGACTTTGGGGGTCGAATTCGCCAAATATTCCATTAGTTTTCCTGGCCCGATCTCGATGCCTCTCCCCTTGGTTCTCTTATCTCATCTGCTTGGTTCATATTGGTTGGAGCGTATGTGGGCTAGTGACATAATTGGCCAACATTCATTAATTCATTTCGCCACAAAGCCGAGTTCCCAACAAAGAAGCTGATTTGGCAACCGAAACCCTACAAGTGGGTATTCTCGATTAGCCTCTCTCTAGAAGGAAAATATGATCTGAAATGCCTCGCTTTTTCTTCCATTCCTCGAAGACTTTAAGATATGTCCTGCAATAACATGTTTAGGGCTACCATTCATACTTCTAATGACTTTGGACACATAAAAGCTATTCCTATTTAATGTATGAAAACCATGAGCGTAGGTCCTTTCTCCCAAGATTGGATTGAGGGAACTGAACCACTATCACGTATTTTTCGCTCCCAACCTTCATAAATAAGGGGAAGGAACCAACCTTCAAACCCCTAAGGGTAAGGGATTAGGGTTCGTCCTCCTTTCTTGAACATAGTCAGTGGCAGATGTAACCGGGCTTTCTTCTTTACTTTGAAGGCAAGAAGAATCGACTCCCAAGAGCGCATTCTTGAAAGAAAACTTCAATGTTGCCACGAAGAAAAGGACCCGTCAACTTGATAGGACAACCAAGGTCACAGGAATAAGTGAAAGTCGTAGCGCAAAGGTATGAAGTAACTCGACTGATAAGGAGAGGTTTGATGCTAGTCGGTAGCGCATTAGTTTTCCTATTTCAATGGGATTGGTCCTAAGACGTGTGCTTCAATATTGTCTTGATTGGCAGTTGCTCTTCTGTATTTTGAATCTTTAGAGATACCCTTAGAGTTCTGTCATGAATGGTAGGGTTGTTGAGTCAAGTCAAGAAGAAGAAAAAGAAAGTCCCACAAATGAATCTTGAACAATAGGCACAAGTCATTATTTAAGTTATTATTAGTATGTCCATTATAATTAGCATTTCTATCAGCTCTGCTCTTTTGTCTCCTTAATATCATCTCGAGACCAAAACAACAAATCCGGATTGGAACCAATGCATATTAATTCAAAGCTTATGGCCCTTCAATACAACCCCCTCTGTATAAAACCGTAAGTGAGCGGTGCGAGTCTACAAATAATACTTCTTCCTTATTTGGCACTACTAAAAATGCCCCACAAGGCCTTCTTTCTCAAGATTCAATTTTTCGCGATGAACAAAAGGAAGCAACGCCGCTACAAGCAATAGAAAGCAACATTTATTAATCTATTTTAGTAGGTGGCAGTGCACACTAAGTATCAACAAAGGACGCTTTCTCTTACCCAGCCCTTGGGAAGTGTTAACTCTTTGCCTTCGGCTTTCCAAAGAATGATCCATCCGGTATGCTATTTATAGTGAGGGCTTCTCCCTTTTCAATCTACATGGCATACGTACACAAATATTAAAACTCATCGACTCGGCTAAAAGCATATGATCAAAGTTCTAGTGGCGCACACAGCAGTATCATAATTGAATTCTCGTCTGCCGAATCGACAATAATAATGAACTAACACTATTATAATAGAAAGGGGGAGAGTGGGTCCCCTTGTCGAAGACCCGAGAGCTGTTGAAGAAGCCTGTAGGGGAGCCATTCACGAGGCCCTATGGAGTAAGGGGAAAGATACCGTCGTTGTACACACCTTTATCCACTTTACCCCGGATCCCATTCTTCTAAGCAAATATTCAAAAAATATGCAGTTGACATGGTTGTAAGCCTTTCTATGTCAATTTTGCATAGAACTCTCGATTCCTCACTTCTAATTCTTGAGTCAATGCACTCGTTTGCTTTAGGTTTTTATTCCAGGATTTGCGTTCTTTGAACAAAGGCGCTCTGATGGGGCGATATGATCAAACTCATTGCCTTCTTCATTCTGGATGCTAGCATTTTTGCAATTCTTATGAATAAGCTACCTACCAGGCAACTCAGGCGAAAATCTCGAATGTCAACGTCTTTGCCTTTATATAGGATCAAGGCAATAAAAGTGGCATTGGTTTGAAGACGCTCGACCAACGGGAGAGGTTTGAAGATGCTCGACCGATAGGGAGAGAAATGGAGTTGGCTCCAGTGAGGCATCTCTATGGAAATCCAAAACCACATTCATGCAGTCATCCTTGACCACCCCTCTCCCCACAGCATTTTTTATAAAATGCGATGGTGAATCCGTCCGGACCTGGGGCCTTGTCTCTACATATCTCCCCTAGAGCCTTGAAAACCTCTTATTCCTCAAAAGGCTTTTCCAACCAATCACACATCTCCGTAAGGATGCAAGACCTCGTGACGCGTCAGTCGAAACGAATGCGGTTCTATGTAAAGCTCTTTGTAGAACTTTTCAACCGCTAATCGAATCGCTTCCTCCTCCTCCAGAACGCCCCCTTCTACCTCCAGGCTAGATATGGTGTTTACAAAATTTATCGCGTTCGCTACTCAATGGAAGAACTTTTTGTTCTTATCCCCCTTCCTTAACCACGTAATTCTCTACTTTTGCCACCAACTAATCTCTTCCAACCTGATTAGCCTCCTTTATTCTTCTTTGGCTGATAGTCTCAGAGCTATTTCTGCTGATGATAGAGGTCTTGATTCTTCTGTGCGGCCTAGGTACGCAATTTTCTCCAAAGCTTCCATTTTCTTCAAGTCCACCCTCCCAACCTGCTCCTTATTCCACTTCCTCTTTCAAGGCTTTAACCTTCAACCAAAAGACAAGGCTTGCTTTCTATTGAAACGAAAAGGAAGAACCACTAAGAAGCTACTTTTTATAGAAAAAAATCCTCCTCCTATTCCTTCTAAAGCCGAGAGTTGGAACTTGTCCAATTTAGAAAGAGCAGGGCATTCCTAGTTGTTTGTACAAGTGAACGTTGCCCATTTAGAGGTAAATCCACCAATGAATTTATCCCTACAAATTCAGAAAAATGCCTCATACTTGCTATAATTCGGCTTCCTCCTAACTTCTCAGCCGAGAATCTGAAACCATTGAAATCACCTCCTTCGAATCAAAGAACTTGAGGGGGTAAATAAGGTAAAGCAGATTCCTTCGTGCCTTTACCTCGTAAACTCAATAAAGCTTTACTAAACAAGCGAGAAAGTTGACTTTGAGAAAGAAGGGGGGCGCACTACAACATATTAAATAAATTAGTCTCGAATGAATAAGTATATAACTAATAGGCTATGATTCTTTCTTTTACAACTTGATTGGCTGGAACAACAATTTCAAGCAAGGCTCAATCAACTAATACGCTCTGTCATCTCCCTTCGGACATACCCTAGCAAAGAGCGACAAGAGTCGCCTCCCCCTAAAACAAGTCGAAAGCAACAAGCCATTCCTATTCTAATAAGTAGGCTTGCTTTTCCCTAAGAGACAACTTCCCAAACCATAAAGAACTGGACACCCCTACCCTATCTGATTAAAGCTAAAGGTGAATTACTGTGGGTTGTATTGATTTGTGTTGACTTGAGTTACCTAAGCTAAGTCAGGCACATTTTCTATTACCGAATAATGCTTGCAGTACAAGTACTTGTGCAACAAGTCAGATAGATATTGACATGGCGAGTACATATATTGATCCATAAAAAAGACTAGTGGGAAACCACACAAAACCAAGAGCACTCAACATATAGCTATCACCTTGCTGAGCTTGAAGCATTTTTTTGAATCTTAAAGTGGCATGTGCGGAAGAATTTATCTTCAACCTTTTATATCTATCTTTAGAAGTAGGGCGAGAGAAAGTCAATATGATATTTGCCTTGGTTTTTCCAAAGAAACCAAGTCACCCGGAGTTAAAGTTCGATCCATTAGGTTCTTCAATTTGTTTAGACAAGAAACGAGAGACAAGAAAACATTTTTTATTACGATTAAAAGGAACAATCTCAAATAGACCAAGATCCAATTTCTGGTCATTTCTTGGTGAACATGATCTGCCATAATCTCTTCGATCCCTTCAATTATGTGCCAGAATAGAGAGAGATTTAGTAGGAAAGTAGAAGAGACTTTTTTGTATATGATAATAAAAGGGAGTAGGAAAGCTGCAGTAATTATTTGGAAAAGCCTGGTTCTCTTTGTCTTCGAGCTTTCATTCCTCAATCCACTAATTCCTTTCTTCATATACCTCCCCACCAATAGATAGAGACAAATAGGAATAACCGAACCACGTTTACAAAATGCCAGTACCATGCAGCTGCTCCAAAGCCAACATGATGCTCCTTGGTTAGATGACCAAGGTATTGGTGAATACTACATATGATCGAGAAAATAGTACCTATAATCACATGAAAACCATGAAAGCCAATTGCTAAGAAAAAGGTAGAACCATAAATACTATTTGTAATAGTGGAGGGTGCTTGATAATATTCCATTCCTTGAAAGCTTGTGAATACTAGAGCTAGTGAAACGGTAGCTACTAAAGCGTAAACTGCTCGTTTTTTCTTCCACGCGAGTATAGCATGATGAGCCCAAGTTACGGTAGCTCCAAATGAAATAAGAATAAGGGTATTAAGAAAAGGGATTTCCCAAGGGTCTAAAACCCCAATCCCTTTTGGGGGCCAAATACCTCCGATCTCTACGTAGATGCCAAAGAAGAATGAGAAGAAGCCCAGAAAAAAGCAAAAGAGAACATAACCTACGATATGATAAACAAAATAAAACCATATCGAGGCTCTAATTGTACTACTTTGCTATGATGTCCTTCCAATGTGGATTCTCGTAGAACATCGCACTACCATACGTGTAACGCCCCGATCCCTCACAAGACTGGGACTCCTATTCATCATGCTATTCTCACCCAATTCCAAACCCCGGACACAAAATTTTAGGGGAAAACGGATGAGTCTCCCCTGTACCGTGGACATTTTGGAAACCTGTAAGCATTCAAATAAAACATAAAGCAAAAGGAACAACATTTCTAATTGAAATCCCAACTTTAAGACCATCCGAGCCTTAAGCAACACAAGACAATATAAACACATACAAGCATGCAACCATAGTCATAAAATCTTTGTCTTTATTCGCTTATCATACCATTCTTTATTAGCAATTAAACATTCTTAAAATTTAAAGCCAACCATACATCCGTTCATTCATACCCAAGCATGCAACGTAGCTAGAAGCAGAAGCATAAGTTATTACATGCCACAATTCCATAACATTTACTACATCCATTTAGCTTTCAAATTTATAACTACTCAAATATATATACATAAGCCATTAGGCTCCAAAATAGAACAAAAAGTAGACAAGCAAGGTCTTCTACAATTTAGCAAGCAATTACTCCAATCTCAAGTAATAGTACACAGCAACCAAGGCAACTCCTCCAACTGCCCCACCTAAAACATGTTTAGCAAGGTATGAGCAATCACAATTGCTCAGTGAGGGATAAGGTCTACCAGGGACGTGCAATGCAGTAACTTAACCCAATTAATCCAATAGATAAACAGTCAACAACATTCTAATACCATATTTTAAAAGGATAAATCGATAACCCTTATCACTCCAAATCTTCGATCCCCGATCCACGAACCACGATCTCAATCTCGATATGCCGGCATCCCTTACACCAATGGGTACTCCGGATGTACCCGATCCTACGACCCAACACCCCCTGGCAATCTCCGGACCAGGCGAGTGAGGGAATAGCAGACGGAGCTAAGGCAACCAACACTCGCAAGCCCGATGCCGCCCAGCGAGGCCATCGCATCCGTCGCGACAATGAGGTGGCGCAACCATGATGCAATGCAAGAATGATAACAATGCCAATATAATCAGGAAACACATTTAAGGACAAAAGTGAGTTGTTCTCGCACCAAGTTACAATTTAGCAACAATAATCATATATCAATTACACAATTATACTAAACAATATACTATTTTAGAAAGAAAATAAACTATAATGCACGTAAGGATGCAGGCCCCTCACCTTTAGGAAGCCAACATACAAAACTTAGCCAAACTCCCATTTGAACCTTCTCCCATGGCATCAATTCCCTTCAATTCCTAATTAGGCAGTTATGCAATAAAATCATTCTACATTCATCCAATTGACCATACACAAATAACATGAGTTAAGAATGCTAATCATGCAATTAATTTGCTAGTTCTACAAGTTCATGTCACAATATCAAACTCTAAAATCTCTAGACATGCATTATCTTAACTAACTTAGAGGATATGACAAGAAGCATTCTTTGCTTTTTAGCATTAGCATGCACAAGGCCCTAATTCCATTTAGTTAGCTAAATGGCAGCCAATCACCTCCCATTTCAACTTACATGTTCAACAAGCTAACCATTTTTCTAAACTCAACTCTAGCTAATTACAAGATAATTCAAGTTATCATACTCATTTTTCACATGTAATTAAGCTAGAGTGTTCACTCTACCACCTCATTAGTTAGCATAGAAGGCATTAGAAGCATCAAAATATCATTAAGTTAAGATTATAATCTATAAATTTCAATTACTTTACTACAACAATCAATAATCATCTAACTAGATGAACTAACTTTATAGTTTACTTGACTAACAATCAAATGTAACAACTATAGCAATTCAAATAACTAATTATGCAATAAGACTAACCATTTGACAAGAAGTCCAACATATCTCTTTCTAAATGCTCACAAAACAAGCTCTAAACTTCACACAAGATAATGAACCTCAAATCTAACTATACTACATCTCTAATGACACTTTATGGCACCATTTAAGCCCTTGAAATCTCACTTTAAAGTACAATTATCCCAAAAGTCCGAATTTACCTCTTTATGCATTATACTACAAGTACTCTAATCGGAGCTCAACTAAGCGAAGCGAATACATTTCAAGCACCTCCTCACTTACTAGACACTAGCTCTAATGCCCGAACGCACCCGAATTCACTTTCAACCCGAAACCCCTTTGTCAATCTTTGCTCTTAAGCTCCAAACCGAAAGGCAAGGTTCAAGATTTCCAAACGAGTTATCCTATCCTTCAAACCACACCTTATGGCACCCCAAGGACCCTCGAGTTCACCCGTTAAACCTCGTTTACCATTAAAACCCCGATTTCCTCTTTGTGCGTTTATACTACAAGTACCAATTCTGGAACCCAAACAAGCGAAACGAAGGCACTTCTAAAGCTTCAATACTTAATAAAGACTAGCCATAACCTCGAAATGTGCCCGGATTCGAGTTAACCCCGAAATCCCCAATTAAAGTAGCCTATTTTGATCAAAATTCTCAAATTTTTCACATGGCATGTATAACGAATATTTTTCCCACGCTCAAGGACCTAATTAGCAACTACTAGAAGCATTGAATCAAATTAAATTGCTCAAATTTTCGGAACCCTATAAATTACACTATTCATCATCTTCCTCAAGTAACACTTTGCTAAAAACTCAACACCAAGCTATAATATTGTATATGGATGTTCTCTAACATGTATACATACTATATAAAGCAAGAAACAAGCATGTTATGGCTCCATAATAGCAAAATCCGAAAATTAAAAAAAACTTGACATAAACTTTAAACCATGAAAATGATGCAACTCTCTCACAAAAAACGTGCAAAGAAGCTAGGATAGGGCATGGAGAAGCTTGGAACCACTTGGAGAAGACTTGACAAAGCTTGGAAGATCAAATTGAGCAAAATTGGCAAGAAAATTACTATTCCCGTAATGGCTTTTTTGGCTAATTTTTGGCATTTTTTTGGCTTATTTTAGTGTTTTTTGTGTTTTTTTTTGTTTTGTTTGGTATATATATATATAGGATAATTATATGGGTTGATGAGTTAGATATTGGGTTTGGGTTGTGGGTTAAAATTGATTTGAGTTAGGTGTATTATAATAAATGAAAGAAAACTTCTTTAAAACCCAACATAACACATAGTTTTACTATTTATATAATATCATGATTTTTTTGTAAATCACTCGTCATATATGCAATGAATATAATTTTTGTGAACATAGGCTAATTATAAGTTAAGTAATAATAGAAAAATATGAAATCCGGGAAATAAGATAATAAAAATTTTAGTTCGGGCTCTTATTATATTATATACGTAATAGACTAAGGAAATAATAAGTTAGGTTAGTAAATAGGGTCTAATTAAACATATTTAAGGGTCTAATAAAAGTCCAAAGTCTAGCTAATTCACTAAAAGCCCAAATAAAAATCATACAAAAAGTTACTATTCATTCAAAACGAAAATTATTTTCTAAATGCATACTCCCAACATTAAATATAGAAAATAATATTTTTCACATTCCTCCTACATGATATGTGACAGGAGAAAAATACAGTTTCAGAAAAATTAAATAGTAAATTTTCTTTATGAATAGTGTCTTATACTAAAAATTGAATAAATGTACATTTAATACTCAAATAAGACATTCAACAATTTAAAATGAATATGAAGAGGTTTTCGGTCATCACACTCTCCCCTCCTTACAAAAATTGCATCCTCGCAATTTCTTACACATACAAGCAAGTTACCCTCATACAAAAAACACATTGTTTCACGTAAGCATGCTTAACACATAAAACACATTGATCACGTTAGCAATATATAACAAGTAAAGTCACATAAGCAACAAGTTCACATACACCAATTATAAACTACTAAGTCATTTAAACAACAACTTCACATAAAACAAGTTTATCACATATTCACATTAGTCATATAAAGCATATCGGGCACTCAAGTACACAAAGCACATAATTCACACAAGGCACGTTAATCACATAGCTTGCATTAATCACATAAACACATTGAACATATAAACACATCAAGCACGTTAACCACATCCATTCCACTTATCACACAAGCACATAAACCACAACTAGTTCACTCAACAAATAAAACATGTTGATCACATAAGCACATTGATCACATTAACTCTCTTATCACTTAAGACATGCACATACACTTTCTAAACACATTGACACTAAGGCCACTACCCCACAAGCCGAAGACCCTATCCCGGCTTGCACCTAGCTAAGTAGCTAGGCTCTGATGCCACTTCTGTAACACCCCGATCCCTCACGAGACCGGGACTCCTATTTATCATACTATTCTCACCCAATTCCAAACCCCGGACACAAAATTTTAGGGGAAAACGAATGAGTCTCCCCTGTACCGTAGACATTCTGGAAACATGTATGCATTCAAATAAAACACAAAGCAAAAGGAACAACATTTCTAATTGAAATCCCAACTTTAAGACCATCCGAGCCTTAAGCAACACAAGACAATATAAACACATACAAGCATGCAACCATAGTCATAAAATCTTTGTCTTTATTCGCTTATCATACCATTCTTTGTTAGCAATTAAACATTCTTAAAAATTAAAGCCAACCATACATCCGTTCATTTACACCCAAGCATGCAACGTAGCTAGAAGCAGAAGCATAAGTTATTACATGCCACAATTCCATAACATTTACTACATCCACTTAGCTTTCAAATTTACAACTACTCAAATATATATACATAAGCCATTAGGCTCCAAAATAGAACAAAAAGTAGACAAGCAAGGTCTTCTACAATTTAGCAAGCAATTACTCCAATCTCAAGTAATAGTACACAGCAACCAAGGCAACTCCTCCAACTGCACCACCTGAAACATGTTTAGCGAGGTATGAGCAATCACAATTGCTCAGTGAGGGATAAGGTCTACCGGGGACGTGCAATGCAGTAACTTAACACAATTAATACAATAGATAAACAGTTAATAACAATTCTAATACCACATTTTAAAAGGATACAATCGATAACCCTTATCACTCCAAATCTTCGATCCCCGATCCACGAACCACGATCTCAATCTCGATATACTGGCATCCTTTACACCAATGGGTACTCCGGATGTACCCAATCCTATGACCCAATAGCCCCTGGCAATCTCCGGACTAGGCGAGTGAGGGAATAGCAGACGGAGCTAAGGCAACCAACACTATCAAGCCCGATGCTACCCAGCGAGGCCATCGTATCCGCCGCGACAATGAGGTTGCGCAACCACGATGCAATGCAAGAATGATAACAATGACAATATAATCAGGAAACACATTTAAGGACAAAAGTGAGTTGTTCTCGCACCAAGTTACAATTTAGCAACAATAATCATATATCAATTACACAATTATACTAAACAATATACTATTTTAGAAAGAAAATAAACTATAATGCACGTAAGGATGCAGGCCCCTCACCTTTAGGAAGCCAACATACAAAACTTAACCAAACTCCCATTTGAACCTTCTCCCATGGCATCAATTCCCTTCAATTCCTAATTAGGCAGTTATGCAATAAAATCATTCTACATTAATCCGATTGACCATACACAAATAACATGAGTTAAGAATGCTAATCATGCAATTAATTTGCTAGTTCTACAAGTTCATGTCACAATATCAAACTCTAAAATCTCTAGACATGCATTATCTTAACTAACTTAGAGGATATGACAAGAAGCATTCTTTGCTTTTTAGCATTAGCATGCACAAGGCCCTAATTCCATTTAGTTAGCTAAATGGCAGCCAATCACCTCCCATTTCAACTTACATGTTCAACAAGCTAACCATTTGTCTAAACTTAACTCTAGCTAATTACAAGATAATTCAAGTTATCATACTCATTTTTCACATGTAATTAAGCTAGAAAGTTCACTCTACCACCTCATTAGTTAGCATAGAAGGCATTAGAAGCATCAAAATATCATTAAGTTAAGATTATAAGCTATAAATTTCAATTACTTTACTACAACAATCAATAATCATCTAACTAGATGAGATAACTTTATAGTTTACTTGATTAACAATCAAATGTAGCAACTATAGCAATTCAAATAACTAATTATGCAATAAGACTAACCATTTGACAAGAAGTCCAACATATCTCTTTCTAAATGCTCACAAAACAAGCTCTAAACTTCACACAAGATAATGAACCTCAAATCTAACTATACTACATCTCTAATGACACTTTATGGCACCATTTAAGCCCTTGAAATCTCACTTTAAAGTACAATTACCCCAAAAGTTCGAATTTACCTCTTTATACATTACACTACAAGTACTCTAATCGGAGCTCAACTAAGCGAAGCGAATACATTTCAAGCACCTCCTCACTTACTAGACACTAGCTCTAATGCCCGAACGCACCCGAATTCACTTTCAACCCGAAACCCCTTTGTCAATCTTTGCTCTTAAGCTCCAAACCGAAAGGCAAGGTTCAAGATTTCCAAACTAGTTATCCTATCCTTCCAACCACACCTTATGGCACCCCAAGGCCCCTCGAGTTCCCTCGTTAAACCTCGTTTACCATTAAATCCCCGATTTCCTCTTTGTGCGTTTATACTACAAGTACCAATTTCGGAACCCAAACAAGCGAAACGAAGGCACTTCTATAGCTTCAATACTTAATAAAGACTGGCCATAACCTCGAAATGTGCCTGGATTCGAGTTAACCCCGAAATTCCCAATTAAAGTAGCCTATTTTGATCAAAATTTTCACATGGCATGTATAACGAATATTTTTCCCATGCTCAAGGACCTATTTAGCAACTACTAGAAGCATTGAATCAAATTAAATTGCTCAAATTTTCGGAACCCTATAAATTACACTATTCATCATCTTCATCAAGTAACACTTTGCTAAAAACTCAACACCAAGCTATAATATTGCATATGGATGTTCTCTAACATGTATACATACTATATAAAGCAAGAAACAAGCATGTTATGGCTCCATAATAGCAAAATCCGAAAATTAAAAAAAACTTGACATAAACTTTAAACCATGAAAATGATGCAACTCTCTCACAAAAAACGTGCAAGGAAGCTAGGATAGGGCTTGGAGGAGTTTGGAACCACTTGGAGAAGACTTGACAAAGCTTGGAAGATCAAATTGAGCAAAATTGGCAAGAAAATCACTATTTTCGTAATGGCTTTTTTGGCTGATTTTTGGCATTTTTTTTGGCTTATTTTAGTGTTTTTTGTGTTTTTTTTGTTTTGTTTGGTATATATATACATAGGATAATTATATGGGTTGATGAGTTAGATATTGGGTTTGAGTTGTGGGTTAAAATTGATTTGAGTTTAGGTGTATTATAATAAATGAAAGAAAACTTCTTTAAAACCCAAAATTATACATAGTTTTACTATTTATATAATATCAACATATTTTTGCAAATCACTCGTCATATATGCAATGAATATAATTTTTGTGAACATAGGCTAATTATAAATTAAGTAATAATAGAAAAATATGAAATCCGGGAAATAAGATAATAAAAATTTTAGTTCGGGCTCTTATTATATTATATACGTAATAGACTAAGGAAATAATAAGTTAGGTTAGTAAATAGGGTCTAATTAAACATATTTAAAGGTCTAATAAAAGTCCAAAATCTAGCTAATTCACTAGAAGCCCAAATAAAAATCCTACAAAAAGTTACTATTCTTTCATAACATTATTCATTCAAAACGAAAATTATTTTCTAAATGCATACTCCCAACATTAAATATAGAAAATAATATTTTTCACATTCCTCCTACATGATATATGACAGGAGAAAAATACAGTTTCAGAAAAATTAAATAGTAAATTTTCTTTATGAATAGTATCTTATACTAAAAATTGAATAAATGTACATTTAATACTCAAATAAGACATTCAACAATTTAAAATGAGTATGAAGAGGTTTTCGGTCATCACAATACGAACATGGTATATAAGATAAATATGAGCCCCAAATTGAGAAGTGTTGCACCCCCTTGAAATGAGTACATGTACATCACACCTCCTACAGTTGTTGTCAAAGCTCCGAGTGAACCTAAAATAGGCCATGGAATTAGATCTACCAAATGATAAGAATGCCTTTGATATTCAATCATAAACCACTTTGCCTCGGTTGTATGTAAACCCCCCCTTCACCCCTACCCCCTAAAGTAGCAAAGAAGGGCTCTTCGGGTCAAAATTTCTTTCTATCTGACAGGACAAACAAATAGGAAGGGATGGTTCTTTCACTACTTTGATAGAAGTCGAACTAGAAAAAGATCTCTCTATTACTTTGAGAAGAGAATCGTTGGTTTGACTGACGGAAAACATGGAAAAAAAGAAGCCGTCTACAACTTGCATACTTGCCTCCTACTTTAAGCCTTTCCCACATAGAGGTGGAGGTATTCTTAGGTAGCTCAGGTGGGATAGGTTTTAACCTAACTCCACCCTACCCGAACTCAAAGCGCATCCCCCAACCGACTGCTTTATTCCATGCAATCACCCATTTCAAAATAAGGTGATTACGAAGAGTTGTTATAGTTAGGAATGCTATGCTTAAAGCAAGTAAGAAAAAAATGAAGAGTGGATGTCTTTCGATAAACTCCAGGAATTTATCCAGTTGAGGCATGATTGATTTATTCAACTTGACACGTGGGAAGGTCCTAGTGGCTCGGCTTGGTCTCGCTCCATTCTCTCACTATTCCTCCCTAGTTAAAAGAGCGATTGAGAATCTCGAGAACCTTTCTGAATGTCTGTCTTCGCGGGGCGATTGGAAACTGAGTATAAAATGGCTTTTACTGCCTTCCATTCTGATCGAGAAAAATTATCAAAAGGATGATCTAGTTATAATGAGATTCAAAACTAATGCTTCCTTGGTCGTGTAGAACGTGGATAAGCATTTGTTGGCCTAAAAAGTCTATAATCTTTATTTTGATAATAACAAAACATCTTAATTGTGCTTTAGCATTTTTTTTGTAATACCTTCGTTCCAAAGCAAGTCTACACCAACATTGGATCAAGTTGTTTCAGTCAAGAATAGAAAGCTTTTTGGATCAAAGACCAAGCACTAT
The DNA here is from genome assembly GCA_037974665.1 of Ehretia macrophylla. Lineage (NCBI taxonomy): Eukaryota > Viridiplantae > Streptophyta > Magnoliopsida > Boraginales > Ehretiaceae > Ehretia > Ehretia macrophylla. Next base: position 79,031,299 of record CM075770.1, on the reverse strand, counting down.
CAAATTGTATCCAAGCCCTAAAGAATTCAAGTTATTGTCTCGCAGATAAAGAGGGAGTCACAAGGAAGGAGAAGTAGGTGACATAAGGGGTACCGGCCTTAAAAGTTGTCCCTTGCCTAAGTATGATTTGTATTGCTCAAAATTTCTCAAAACAATTGTTTTCTTATTTGAAAAAATCCTTCATGAAAAAAATATATATATATTTTTCAAACTCTTGTTTTTAAAATCATTTTATAAAAATTCCTTTCAATCGTTTGAAATTTTTTGGGATGTTTAAAAAATGCGAAGAAAATTCCTTTTCAATATGCCCAAATAACTCTGGGCTAAAAAAATATTTTTCAGCATTTTTATGGCATCCGGGCATTACCGGCATTTTCCGGTCGCCCAGATAGAAGGTGCAACGCCCGGCAGAAACGACTTTTTCGGGCAATACATGCTCCTTCTGGGCGCCCGGATAAGTGCCTCAGCGCCCGGATGACTTAACGGGAAAATCCGGTAATCTTGCTTAAAATCCGATTTTTATCTAATCTTTCCATCTTTTTAAGCCATGCCTTCTCTCCCTCAACATCATCTCTCCAAGCCATAATTTTCAGATTATCAAAGAGCTTTCATATCATTCCTATTGAGAAATCTTGAGCTATCATTATCATATCTTTTGAGCATTCAAATCATTTTTCTAAAGTGTAATATCAAACTCAAATAGGAGGTACAACTTTAATTCATTCTATCACAAAATCTTTGTAATACATTTCTTTCACATAGATTGAGAGAATCATTGTGAGAAGAAGTATTGTAATCCTTTGTGGACTCAAAGGAAGAGAGAGTAGTAGGTTAAGCTTCACCTACATTTGAAGGAGCTTGTGTGACTCTTGTGGATTCAAGAGTAATTGTAGTTGGTTCTTGCTTCACCAACATTTGAAGAAGCATCATAGTGAAGTGTTATTAAAATCCTAAGGGAAGAGAAGACCTTAGGTGGTGGACTAGGCCCCCGGGAGTGCGAACCACTTGAAAATCTTCGTGTTTGATTTCTCTTACTCTATTCTCTTTATTTTCAAGTTATTTACTTTCGTGTGGATATTGCTCATTTTAATTACTTGGTAATTGTTAAGATATCTATTTGAGATTTTACCTTGAAACTCTAATTGCATATCTAGTGTTAAATATTTATATGCTCACCAAGTGTTTGATAAATTGCCTACAAGAGCTTATTGTTTATTATCAATCCTTATTTAACATTGCCTCTCTATTAAAAATTTTAAATTGCTAAATCTTGCCTAAACAACCTAATTCACCCCCCCCCCCTCTTTTAGGTTATTAAGGACCAACAAGTGATATCAGAGCTAGTACTCTACATATAGCTTAACATCTAGTAGAGGATCCCTATGGCAAGCTCATCAATGTCTAATATAGTTGAAGGACAATCTTCCTCTAGACCACCATTGTTTAATGGAACAAACTATTCTTTTTGGAAAACTAGGCTGAGAATCTATATTCTAGCAAATGACATAAGAGTTTGGAATGTGATAAAAAATGGACCAATCAATCCTACTTTAACTAAAAAGGAAGGAGAACAAAATATCACTACCCCCAAACCGGAAAAAGATTATAATGATGACGACTTCAAAATGTGTGAAAGAAACTATAAAGCTATGAATATGCTATATCTTGCTTTAGATTCAAATGAGTTCAATAAAATTTCCGGATGCAAAAGTGCTAAAGAAATTTGGGATCAATTAGAAGTTACATATGAGGGCACCAACCAAGTTAAAGAAACTAGAATAAACATGCTTGTTCATAAATATGAAATGTTCAAAATGTCTTTTGATGAAAATATAGAACAAATGTTTTCTAGATTTACCGATATTGTTAATGCTCTAAAATCTCTTGGAAAAGAGTATTCTAATGAAGAATTGGTAGGAAAAGTTCTCCGAAGCTTAACCGAGCCATGGGAAGCTAAAGTAACGGCTATTGAAGAAGCTAGAGACCTCAAAACTCTCACTCTTAGTGAACTTATGGGATCTCTTATGAGTCATGAGTTGAAGAGGAAAGATCGAGAAGAAGAAAAGAGAAATAATAAAAAGTCACTTGCGCTTCTTGCATCAAAGGCTTACTCAAGTGATGAAGATGAAGAAAACAAAGAAGATGATGATGAGATAGCTCTTTTTACAAGGAACTTTAAGAAATTTCTTAAATTCAAAAAGGTAAGCAAAGCTCCCTACAATAGGTTTATGAACAAAGGAAGAAACAAATCAAAAGAAGAAGGAAGATGCTTCAATTGTGACAAGACGGGTCATATAAAAGCAAATTGTCCAAAACTAATCAAAACCAAGGAAGGAAAAGCCTTGAAGGCAACATACGTTGATGACGATGCATCAACCGGTGAGGAAAGTGAAAATGAAGAAGTGGCAAACATCGTTTGTCTTATGACAAAAGAAGATGATGAGGTATGTTCTTCCTTTAACTCCGAATATTACACCTCTAGCTCATTAATTGAAAATGAATGTTCTTTTGAAGAATTACAAAATGAATTCTAAAAAATGCATGATAGTTTTGAAATTGCAATTTTTAAGATACATGAACTTCAAAAAGAGAATAATACCTTAAAAGAAGAAAATAAGTTGCTTGAAAAAGATCGAAATTTTGCTCATGAAAAAGCACTTAAAATTCATTTCAAAAATAATAATCTTCAAACAAAAATTGAAATGCTCGAAAAAGAAAATCAAGGATTAAATAGAGACCTTGTAAGATTTACAAAAGGAAAAGAAAACCTTGATAAAATGCTTGGTTCTCAAAAATTGGCTTTTGATAAAAGTGGAATAGGATATGAACCTTCTTCAAAACAAAAATCTTTAAAAAGCTATTTTTTTATAGCATCATCATCTAATGAAACATCAACATCTAAAGTAATTCAAAAAACATACACCTATTGTGAAAGACAAGGTCACATAACATCACATTGTAAATTTTGAAATATGATAGGTAGAGACTCCAAAATTCCTTCTTGGCTTAAACCAAAATGGATTATCAAAAGTGTTAAAAGTCAATACTAACAATATAGGACCCAATAGAACTTGGGGACCTAAATTTTGTTTTTGTATATAGGTTACCCTAAGGATGAAGTATGAAGGAAATTGGGTCATTGATAGTGGATGTTCAAGGCATATGACCGGTGATCCATCTCTTTTCTATGAGCCTATCAAAAATTACAAAGGTTTTGTGAGCTTTGGAAATAATGAAAAAGGTAAAATCATTGGTAAAGGTAGCATTGGAAATAAAATATCCATTCATGATGTGCTACTTGTGAAAGGATTGCAACATAATTTGCTTAGTGTAAGCCAACTATGTGATAATGATTATTTAGTTGAATTTAAATCATCATGTTGCACCATTTTTGACAAAATGAAAAATGTGGTGTTTACTGCAAATAGACATGAAAGTGTATATATTATTGACTTTGAAAGTATATCTTGCCAAAATATTGATTGTTTAATCACAACAAATGAAAGTTCTTGGTTATGGCATAGAAGATTAGGACACATTAGTATGGATCTACTTGGTAAACTCTCTCGAAAGGATCTTGTGAGAGGCCTTCCTAAGACCAAGTTTGAAAAAGATCATTTATGTGATGCATGCCAATTTGGAAAACAACATAAAGTTTCTTTCAAAACTATTAGCCATGTGTCTACATCAAAAGCTCTACAAAAACTTCATATGGACCTTTTTGGACCAATGGATGTAATAAGTCTAGGAGGATCTAGATATGTTTTTGTTATTGTTGATGATTACACTAGATACACTTGGGTAATGTTTCTTGCTTTCAAAAGTGACGCCTTCAATGAATTTGCAAAATTTTGTAAAAGAGTGCAAAATGAGAAAGGATACTATATTTCATGCATTCACAGTGATCAAGGTACGGAATTCATAAATGCATCTTTTATGAAATTATGTGAACAAAATGGCATTGAGCATAATTTTTCGGCTCCTAGAACTCCTCAACAAAATGGGGTTGTTGAAAGGAAAAACCGAACTTTACAAGAAATGGCAAGAACAATGTTGAAAGAAAACGACTTGCTTACATACTTTTGGGGAGAAGCTGTCAATACAGCTTGCTATACTCTAAATAGGGTTTTAATTAGGCCTTCTCAAAAGAAAACTCCATATGAATTATGGAAAGGACGTTCTCCAAATATCTCACATTTTAAAGTTTTTGGATGTAAATGCTTCATCTTAAATAATAAGGAGTATCTCGGTAAGTTTGACTCAAAGTCCGACGAAGGTCTTTTTATTGGATACTCTTCTAGAAGCAGGGCATATCGAGTTTACAATAAAAGAACCTCTGTAATTGAGTAATCTATGCATATTAACTTTGATGAAACTAACCCATTTATGTTAATAAAGGATGAAGACGATAGTATGAGCTTTCAACAAGTTGAAGAACAAAGTCAACCTATTCCGACAAGTGAAGAAGGCAATACATCCACAAGCAATCGGATTGATACTCAAACAGAGGAAGTACAACCAACTTCAAATGATCAAATCACATCAACAAATCAAGATCTCCCAAAGTGTTGGAAATTTGTCAAGAATCATCCAAATGATCAAATCCTTGGGGATCCATCACAAGGTGTAAGAACTCGTTCCAATCTAAATACTTTCTGTGAACATGTAGCTTTTATCTCTCAAATTGAACCTAAAAATATCAAAGAAGCCTTATTGGATGATGATTGGATTATTGCTATGCAAGAAGAGCTTAATCAATTTGAAAGAAATCAAGTTTGGACTTTAGTTGAAAGACCTAGTAATTACCCGATTATTGGTACAAAATGGGTTTTTCGAAACAAACTAGATGAATCCGGTAATGTAACTAGAAATAAGGCTAGACTAGTTGCTCAAGGATATAATCAAGAAGAAGGAATAGACTATGAAGAAACCTTTGCACCAGTAGCTCGACTTGAATCCATTAGAATGTTACTAGCATATGCATGTTTCATGAACTTCAAACTCTATCAAATGGATGTTAAAAGTGCTTTTTTAAATGGATATCTTCAAGAAGAAGTTTATGTTGAACAACCACCCGGTTTTGAAAACACAAATTCATTAAGTCATGTATTCAAACTTCAAAAGGCTCTTTATGGACTTAAACAAGCACCTAGGGCATGGTATGATAGATTAAGTAATTATCTACTTGACAACGGTTTCTCTAGAGGTAAACTAGACTCTACTCTATTTGTAAAAAGAAAAGCTAAAGACATCTTGCTTGTTCAAATTTATGTTGATGACATTATCTTTGATACTACTAATGAATCCCTTTGCAAGTACTTTTCTGAATGTATGCATAAAGAATTTGAAATGAGCATGATGGGAGAATTAAATTTCTTCCTTGGACTTCAAATCAAACAAACAAAAGAAGGGATCTTCATTAATCAAGCCAAGTACATTAAGGAACTCATCAAAAGATTCGGGCTTGAAACTGCAAAAGAAATGAGCACCCCTATGGGAACGTCAATCAAACTTGACAAAGATGAAAACGGTAAATCTGTTGATGAAAAACTATATCGAGGTATGATCGGAAGCCTTCTTTATTTAACTGCCTCAAGACCTGATATTATATTTTCTGTATGCTTATGTGCTCGGTTTCAATCCTCTCCGAAAGAATCACACTTGAATGCTGTAAAAAGAATTATTAGATACCTTAAGAGTACCATCAATCTAGGACTCTTTTATCCTAAAGGCACATCTTTTCAACTTCTGGGATACTCCGATGCTGATTATGCGGGATGTAAGATCGATAGAAAAAGCACTAGCGGCAGTTGTCAATTTCTAGGACATGCCTTAGTCTCATGGTCTAGTAAGAAACAACATAGTGTAGCCCTTTCAACAGCAGAAGCAGAGTATGTAGCTATAGGAAATTGTGTTGCACAAATTCTTTGGATGAAACAAACTTTACTTGACTTTGGTCTCGACTATGATCATGTGCCTATCAGGTGTGATAATACAAGTGCTATAAGTCTATCAAAGAACCATATTCAACATTCTAGAACTAAACGTATTGAAATTCGTCATCATTTCCTAAGAGATCACGTGCAAAAAGAAGATATTGAGCTTGTTTTTGTTGATTCCTTGCATCAATTGGCCGATATTTTTACAAAACCTTTGCATGAGAATCAATTTTGTGCTAGTAGAAGGGAACGAGGAATGCTTTAGATCACATAACCTGACGAAATATTGCTTTTTTCGGCAAAATAGTGATCCGGGCATTACTGCCTTCTTCCGGCCGCCCGGAAGAAGCATGTATCGACCGGACCATCACTCTCTGCCGGGCGTTACTATCCTCATCCGGGCGCCCGAAAAAAGGGCCTATCGCCCGGATCGAGCTGTTTGAAAAACAAAAATTTCCTTCATTTCTTCTCACTTTTTCACACCTTCTCAACTATAAACTCTTTCTTCTCTCAATTTCTTCTATTTAATCACCAATATCCTCACCATCACTCACCATTATTTGCATCAAAACACTTTTTAAATATCAATCTCTTGTGTTTTCATCATCAAAGCCTTCAAAATCTTCAAACACCCAATCCTTAAAAAAAAAAAAAAAAAAACCATTGTATACAAGGTGCTCGGTGAAATTCCTCAACTAAAAACTTTTCTTCTAAAGCTTCTTCAATCTTCAAATTCAAATGGCACCACCAAGGGCTGACTCCAGGAAACGCAAGCAAGGAGAATCTTCATCCTCTGGCCCTCAGATCATTGTAAATCCAGATGCTTTTCCACAACAAAACATCCTATGGGGTAAGACTTTAGATCCTCCCACCTTGCTTAATAACACTAGAATTTATCGGCTTTTAGATGCTCAAGGGTGGCTACCTATGTTAAGATTTGAAAACAAAGGCAATACTGCATAGATTAGATAATTCTACTACTATGTTAACTTAGACTTTACAACGATGAAACTAAATAGTGAAGTTAAGTCTAAGGAACTAGAATTAACTGCAAGTATTGTTGCTAGAGCCTTTGGGATTCCTAATCAAGGCACCAAACTTTATTCATATAGAGGTATGCCAGAAGGTGTTCTTGAAAACTTAGAAGCCAGTGTTATAGAATTTCTGTGGGAAGGTACAGGAACAAGCTCCTTAGGATATCCTAAGACTAAGGATCTCACTCCAGAAAAGAAACTGCTATTTTATATTCTTCATGAGGTCATTATTCCACGGGAAGTTAAGGATGGATCTATTCCAAAATTCACTGCACTGTTGATGTATCTGATGTATGAAGCTAAACGTATCAATCTTCCGCACATCATCATTAACCATATCATTCACACCAAGGAGGCTCAAAATCAACTTGCTTATGGGGTTCCCTTAACTCACCTGTTTGAGTCTTTAGAAGTTCCACGAGATCATGAGTTCAAGGCCATTAGTGATAGATCCTATCTTCTCAATGTTATTAGCCTCACTCGCCAAAAGCTGAAAATTCATAACTCTCGTGTTCTCAATATTGGTGATGATACGAGTGATGATCCTCTTGTGTTTGAATCCCTTGATGTCGATCCCACTACTTTTAGAGATCCTTTGGAACGACAAGGCAGCAGTGGTGTTGGCACCTCTCAAGGACAAAGGGCTAGACCATCTTCCACTCACTCCTCCTCCCTTGATGAAATTCGTGCACACCTGAATGAACAAGATGTTCGGTTGGACAGAATGGAGCAGATGCTAAAGGCTTTATATGATCACCACATTGGTTCTTAGTCTATGGATGCTTTAAGTTGTGTTCTCTCCTCAAACAATTTATTTTTTTTGCTTTCTGTTGAATCTTTTCTTAAACACTCCTTCGCTGTTTTTATCTTTTAACAAATTGTTGGATATTTTTTTATTATTAATGCGTTGCATCTTGCCTTATGCTTGTTATCGTCTACACTCTGCTACAGAATCCTGTTTTGTGATGACAAATAGGGGGAGGAAATTTTGAAGTAAACGTATTAAAGTCAAAATGCCTATCATTGCACTTATTCAGGGGGAGTTTTTTGCTTTTCAGGATCAAGACTAAATTTTATCAAGCACAAATTGAGGGGGAGACCTCAATTCAAGTTTTATTCTTTAAATCTTAACTATTTTATGATTGTTAACTTCAATGTTTTGTCATCATCAAAAAGGGGGAGATTGTTGGCCTAAAAAGTCTATAATCTTTATTTTGATAATAACAAAACAGCTTAATTGTGCTTTAGCATTTTTTTTGTAATACCTTCGTTCCAAAGCAAGTCTACACCAACATTGGATCAAGTTGTTTCAGTCAAGAATAGAAAGCTTTTTGGATCAAAGACCAAGCACTATCAAATTGTATCCAAGCCCTAAAGAATTCAAGTTATTGTCTCGCAGATAAAGAGGGAGTCACAAGGAAGGAGAAGTAGGTGACATAAGGGGTACCGGCCTTAAAAGTTGTCGCTTGCCTAAGTATGATTTGTATCGCTCAAAATTTCTCAAAACAATTGTTTTCTTATTTGAAAAAATCCTTCATGAAAAAAAAATATTTTTCAAACTCTTGCTTTTAAAATCATTTTATAAAAATTCCTTTCAACCGTTTGAAATTTTTTGGGATGTTTAAAAAATGCTAAGAAAATTCCTTTTCAATATGCCCAAATAACTCTGGGCTAAAAATACATTTTTTAGCATTTTTATGGCATCCGGGCGTTACTGGCATTTTCCGGTCGCCCGGATAGAAGGTGCAACGCCCGGCAGAAATGACTTTTCCGGGCGATACATGCTCCTTCCGGGAGCCCGGATAAGTGCCTCAGCGCCCGGATGACTTAACGGGAAAATCCGGTAATCCTGCTTAAAATCCAATTTTTGTCTAATCTTTCCCTCTTTTTAAGCCATGCCTTCTCTCCCTCAACATCATCTCTCCAAGCCATAATTTTCAGATTATCAAAGAGCTTTCATATCATTCCTATTGAGAAATCTTGAGCTATCATTATCATATCTTTTGAGCATTCAAATCATTTTTCTAAAGTGTAATATCAAACTCAAATAGGAGTTACAACTTTCATTCATTCTATCACAAAATCTTTGTAATACATTTCTTTCACATAGATTGAGAGAATCATTGTGAGAAGAAGTATTGTAATCCTTTGTGGACTCAAAGGAAGAGAGAGTAGTAGGTTAAGCTTCACCTACATTTGAAGGAGCTTCTGTGACTCTTGTGGATTCAAGAGTAATTGTAGTTGGTTCTTGCTTCACCAACATTTGAAGAAGCATCATAGTGAAGTGTTATTAAAATCCTAAGGGAAGAGAAGACCTTAGGTGGTGGACTAGGCCCCCGGGAGTGCGAACCACTTGAAAATCTTCGTGTTTGATTTCTCTTACTCTATTCTCTTTATTTTCAAGTTATTTACTTTCGTGTGGATATTGCTCATTTTAATTACTTGGTAATTGTTAAGATATCTATTTGAGATTTTACCTTGAAACTCTAATTGCATATCTAGTGTTAAATATTTATATGCTCACCAAGTGTTTGATAAATTGCCTACAAGAGCTTATTGTTTATTATCAATCCTTATTTAACATTGCCTCTCTATTAAAAATTTTAAATTGCTAAATCTTGCCTAAACAACCTAATTCACCCCCTCCCCCTTTTTAGGTTATTAAGGACCAACAGCATTATGTTATTCGTACAAGTGATCCCCCATCCAGGATTGGAAGAAGTGGTATATAAGGACTTCGAGATCAAATAGAATATGTTTCTTTCCATTCCTCGTGAGCCACTTATTTCTCCGAAACAAAAGACCAAAGTGATCTTTCTCCTTTTTTCTAATAAGTTGACGACGTTACACCATTGGGATGCTTCGAATAAAATTGAGTACATATAGGATACACCAGTGCTAAAACATTTTCTCTAGATATCTACCAAATTGTTGGGGTCGGTGCTCCGGAAGTTGTTCTCTCGGTGTGAAAGCAATTGGTTCCGTAGTTTAAGAATTCTGCTGATCCCAAGTATTCTATCTAAATAATTGCACATAGGAATATAGAAAGTAAAGAGGAAAAGGCATGACCTGAAGAATTGTGTGAAATAAGTGAATTTATCCAGTTGAGGCATGATTGATTGAGAAAAGATGATTCCCTCCCAACAGAAAGAGGGTCCTTCCTATACGAGTAGTGAATAAGTATAGAGAACTTTTCTTGGTTGTTGACCAACAGAAAGCATGGGAGAAAGAAAGACTCCACCTTATTAGCAGAGCGGTATACCAAAAAAACAGAATCCAAAACCAGCAGCTTTGAAGGAAAGTCTCCTAGTCTAATCTAGGAAGAGACCATAGCTTTTGAGGGCTCTCAGAATTCGGCGGTATGGAAGGCTCTGCCTTGTCCCATTTTCTCTTATCTATCTCAAATAAGAGAGATAATTAGATTCTGAAAGTGCCCTCCCCTGCGGGTAAAAGAGAAAGCCTCGAATCTATTGTCTTCGGGCAAAGACAGCATCACGAGAATACCCAGTGGCCACTAGATCCGCCTCGACATACTTTTCGATTTGGGCTTGGGTTTGCACAAACGAGTTCCGCATTCTCGGATTGTAAGAGAGACCGGCCCAATGAATACCCAAGCGATCATTGAACTCTTCTTCCTGGTGTAGTTATCCAGTAGAGGAGGGTGTAATTCTGGAATCGACGGGGGCTGATTTATGCTCGCTTCCGAGCCTTCATTCCCATTTTCATTCGATCCAGAAGTGACATTCCAAATCAAAGTTGGCACTCCTAAAAATGCCAAAATATTTTTAGAAATGAAGAAGCGAAAGAGGGCAGAGAAAAAGAAAAGGAGGATATAAATGTTGAATAAGAGAAATTAACTCCTTTTTATTTTCCAAAGTAGAATGAAAGTGAGAAAAACTAAAAAAATGGAAGTATGAATTCCGGCGTGGTCATTATAGCGATTCCTTCTGATCCTAGAAAACTCCAATAAAAAGCTGCTACGGAACTACCGAGCAGAGGCAAAATGACTCTTTTTAGTCGGGCTTTCATTTGCTTTCTTTTTCCAGTATCTATAGAATAAGCACTGTGAACTATCTGCTTCAAAAAGATAGTTGGTCCTTCTATCACTAATGATACCATTTTAGGACTCAGGTAGACTTTAATGCACTAAACACTAAATAAATCTCTCGATAAAGAAAGAGAGAGACTTCTTCCAATACGTACTATAGAGACCTGTGGTTGGTTGTTGATCAACGGAAGACATGGGGCATAAAGAAAAGATTGGCTTCTTCTAAAGCTCTCTTTTTTCTCTTATGAAATTCACGATCTCTCCTTGAGAACGCATAGAACATTTACTAAATTATACCCTTTGGATGTTACATATCTGATACCTTTTGGTCCCTCACGGAACACTAGCTATATTATCTGGCCCCATGTCAACCAACCCAACTCCTCCTGCCACTATGCATCCTATTGGGACGCTTTGGATTTTTGTTCTGCCAAGGTCTAATCGTTCTGACGTAGTCTATGTCTTCGCGGGGAATGCTGACTACTGAAGGTGAAGCTGAAACCGATGATGTTAATTGGCAATGCAAATTCTGAAGCCGTGGCAAAAAATCTTTCCCTTGTAGAAAGAAGTGTCTCCGAACAATCTCTGATAAGCTGACCCTATCTGAGGCTGTCGACTTAACTGCGCCGAATCTGGAGGTCTGATTTGATTCGAGTCTTCCATGGCCTGATCGTGCTCATATTGATCCGAATGACAAAAACCTGCCCCAAAGGCTATGCTCTGCCAAAGCGATGCCCCTTCAATGTGCTCTCTTCAGATGGAATTAAAGTAGTGAGAATAACGGTAAGCCCGGGGAGCTGTAGGGGTCGGGGTGGTCTCTCTAGTCATACCAAGTAGCTATATGAATTAGGTTCATTTCCTTCTCGATTCAATCTTGAATTTCATTTGATTTTATATGGAAAGCCTATGTCATGGCAGTAAAATATCTCTTTAGGAATAGAGCTTTAAGCCTTTAGCACATCAATAGTAATAGCAGTCAAATCATCCTTTTGATTTGAGCCCACTTCCATACTGATTGGAATAGCCAAAAATGCACATTTCCCCGCTATCACTTTCTAGAATTCTTTCTGATACATGCTCTGAGAGGGTTAGCCCCAGCTATCAAGATGTGCTAAATGGTCATACCAATATGCTATGCTAAAAGGAAATTTGAAAGATCTCGGGATTGCTTCAATGGTAGAAGCCAGAAGAGTATATTCAGTGATTGCTTTTTGACATGGTAATTGGAATATTCCCTCTTACAAGGAGGGATGGGTAGGCTCAACTCGATATGGCTAGAAAACCCTTAGTGTAACACCCCGATCCCTCTCGAGACCGGGAGTTCTAACAATCAATCTAATCACAACCCAAATCCAAACCCGGGCAAAATTTTAGGGAAAGACGGACGGAGTCTCCCCTGTTTCTAGGCAAAATACAAACCTGCGACAGCATATAAGTGGACCAATACCATGTCCAAACATTCAACCACCTCAAGGCCATCCGAGCCTCGGTTCTCAACAATTAAACTCAGCAAGTATACATACATTTCCAATTTAAAAGCTAACCTATCTCTTTTCATCTTTGACAAGAACATTCATGCTAGGCAATTAACTACACTAACCCATTACATAAATTAGACTATCATACCATTCTAACTCTTTTCCTTTGGCCATTACAAACATACATTAAGGTTAAACTATTCTATCTGAATACATAAACTAGCTTATCAATCTACCTCAATTACTTAGCTGAATTTAGGTTACATTCTTTTTAACAATAAATACATACAACATATGAACATACATCTTTGCATCTTTGTCAACTCAAGCCACATAGCACGCAAGGCAACTCTTCAAGCATGATCTTTCACGTAATCACGAACTTTCCAGCTAACATGATATTTCCAAAAATTTGGTGGTGAGGAGTAAGTATACACAACACGTATACTCAGTGAGCGCGAGACAGATATCGAGGTGGAGAGAAAGAAGTTCGTGCAATGCAAATAGGTATAGCTAAGCAATATAATTGACAAGCGAGCGAGAAATGTACCGAGCGAGAAATAATTAAACAATCAATACAATAACCAATTAATGAAAGCATTAACACAACCATTCAAAGCTATACCACACTCTGAAGGCTATGGTTCACTCGAGCGAGAAATGTACTGATCATGACTTCGATGACTTTAACGATGACGCGCCGACTCACCCACCTTTTAACTTCCGTTTAGAGTACTCCGGACATAGTCTGTTAATTCTACGACCCAAAACTCCCTGGGGCGGCAACCCAAGCGAGAAAAGGGAATAGGACACGGAGCTAGAGCAACCAACACTGGCAACCCGAGGCTACCTAGAGAGGCCCATCACTCACGCGCCTGACACTATGCAATGCAATACAAGATACAAGCAATAAACGAGATAACAAGCATTTAAAATCAATAAAGTAACAAGAATAACACTAACAAGCAGCATCAACAATTGATATACAATTCAATCATAACCAACTTTAACAAGCAATATTAAGCAATCTATAGGCATTATGCAATGAAAACACACATAATCACAAAATGACCCCAACTTGTAAAACGCTACTACTTTCAAACGAGCCACGAGTTTTGGAAACCGACTTCACCAATCCTCCTAGGTCACTCTAAGGCACGTCTAAAGACCCCGAAACCCTACTTAACCTTAGAATTCACGCAAAGCCCCGATTTCCCACTTTGCTCGTTTGAACTACAACTACCTCAACCGATTACCCAACCAATGTCACAACTACACCAAAAGTGCTTCCATGACGTACCTCGACAATGCCTTCACGCAAAACGATAAAATGCCAAACTTGACCTAAACGACCCCAACTTTCACTAAGCCATTTTTCTCCGTTTTTCCGTTACACAATCCAATTAAACCATACATTTACGCATTCTAGTATATCTAGCACCTTCCTACATCAACAGAACGCGTAACGGAGCAACTTCATCGAAACGGGGGTTTACTATTCACTATTTACTATTTAGTAATCAATTTAAATTGCAATTTCAATTTTCAACTGCAGAAAATGTTAAAAAGCTATAAATACATGTTCTACAATCAACAATGAACATTCTTTAAGCAACAAAACGGATAAAATAACAATCTACGCATAATTTCTAAAAATTAAAGTTTAGACATAATATTTTCAAATGCACAAATAACGATGAAACCCTCACCTTAGACGCTCCTAGACGCTAGGAAAACCTCGTAGGATGCATCAAAAACCACCCCGTGCAAGCTCACGCGAAGCTTTGATGATTTGGCTTGAAAATCTTTTTTTTTCTTCTTGCATATTTTCGGCCCTTTCATTTTCTATTTCAGCTTTGTTTTTTTATTTTATTTTGTGCTATTTTAAGTTTTAAATAAGATGGCAACTCAAGTCAAAAGTCAAGGCTTGGTCAAAGGTTGCTTAAGTTGATCAATTAGGCTTATTTTAGGCATTTTAAGGCTAAAATAACCAATGCAATTATATCCCTAATCATCAACAACTAAAACACTAGAATTAAAACACTAAATACTAGTTTTCACTATTTGCTGAGGACTAGAAATCATTTCCTAACTATCGCTCTCGAAATACAATGCACTTTGTGACAATAAAAGAATAACAATTAAATCTCAAAGAATTTAAGAAAATATATAATTTTTGAAAAGCATCATAGTTTAAAATTTACTCCGGCTCGGAGCTACTTTTCATTTAATTGAAATCCGAGCATATAAGTGCAAGAAAAATAAAACCGATTAACATAAGTATGAGAATAAAGATACAAATGAATGTTTAACTAAAATAAACACAAAATTCAATGCTAACATTTAAGATAACACTTAATTAAATGCAATTAAATGCCATTAAATGCATGCCGGGTTCGGGTTATCACACTTAGGGCCACTTCTCACTATGCCTTTGGACACAAGGCTCACCATCTACGGAGCTTTTTCTGTAGTGCTAGTTCAGAGGCTTGGGGCCCGACCCCTGCGGCTAGGATTGCTCGATACTTCGCATGCTTGCCTTAGCTTAAGAAAGCAAAAAATCAGCAAAGGGAAAGCCTTCAATTAGGGCTATGGCCTCCTTATATCTTTTTCTTAGCTTCAAAAAATGCCCGAAAAGTAAAATCCCTCGTGGACCTATATCCAAGCCTAGAGAGTACTCTTCCTTCTGCCTTACACCTTCTATGAAAGAACCTGATAGGGCCACGTACAAAAGGTTCTTTACTAAGCTTAAGAATTGTGTTGTGCTTTCCATCTTGACTCATTCATGCGGTTGACCTATCATTTTTTAGGGTCAAATCCCCAGTCTTCCTACCCTACCTTGGTTATCCACTTTCATGCTACCCTTGAGCAGACTTTCCTATAAAGAATAAGATAGATATGGCCCTATTGGATTGGTCTTCACCGAGTCCTATAATTTTCATTCTTTATGTCCTGTAAAATGCATCTTAGTAGCGGCTGGGAAGCCTTCGATACCGAAAATCGCTTGGAGCATATTTCATCTATGAACAGGTTCATTACTAGCATGATGGACTGCCAAGGGCATCTCCTTGAAGCAAAAGAAAAAGCGAAGCGTATCCTCCCGGGGACGGCTTTGAAGCGATCGAAAGACCATAGGAAACGAAAGATTCTGTAGTGTGGTCACAAAGAGCTTCTTTTTGCTCTATTCTTGGGGCATGTTCTTAAAGATAGGTGTCAGGCTAGCTTTCATAAGCCAATGTCTGGAGATTAATCTATACGAATTCTCACACGTAGTGGCACCCCCATTTCATTGGTCTTGTTCTTGTACCAAGTGCCCTTGAAACTCTATTAAACAAAAGAACCCGGGCCCTTTTTCAAGGCTGGTGTCCCGTGTTCGAATATGCGCTTAATACACATTCTTTGGACTCACCCCCCATATAAGGCCCTCTAAACACAATGTGTTAAGCATACGACGACAGAGACGAGAAATTGTCTTTCGAGGATAGAAAATGACTTTTCAACGAACTCGTGTAAAGGCTCTCAAAAGAAAGAGTTATCCTTGGGAGACAGACAAAAGCGGAGGCAGGCTTAGTAAGCTTTCTCACCTCGATCAACAGAAAAAACAACTAAAACTCGATTGATGGAAGTTGTAATGGCAGTTCCCTCTTCTCTTGGTCCAGCCCATCCAATTGATGGACCAGTCCCAGGGTTTAGAGTATCAGTGGTTTGAGTGTCATCTCATCTGCCCTCCTCTAATCTTCTGTCTCTTCGAGCTGTACCAAAAAAAGAAGTTTCAAGGATAAAATTCCAATTACTGGTTCTT
Source organism: Ehretia macrophylla (assembly GCA_037974665.1). Taxonomy (NCBI): domain Eukaryota; kingdom Viridiplantae; phylum Streptophyta; class Magnoliopsida; order Boraginales; family Ehretiaceae; genus Ehretia; species Ehretia macrophylla. The sequence continues at coordinate 79,014,998 of CM075770.1, read as the reverse complement.
GTGATATTACTTATTATTACTTAACGAGTTACTTACTCAATAGATTATAACAAGTCGAGAATAGAATATTTATTACCTTTCATATTTGTAGTTAAGATAGTCTAAGATTTCAAGAGCCAGGGATAGTAGGACTAAAGCAAGCAAGGTCTAACGCCCCGATCCCTCACGAGACCGGAAGCTCTAATAACCATGCTATTCTCAACCCAATACCAAACCCAGTCTCAAAATTTTAGGGAAAACGGACAGAGTTTCCCCTGTATTGTGGACATTCTGAACAACCTGTAAACACTCAATAAAGCCACAACAAGATAAGACAAACTTTTCATAACTAAAGATCAAAGGATTAAGGCCATCCGAGCCTTGAAGCATACTATAGTTCCAAAAACACACAAGCATGCTAGTGGCTAGAGTTAGAACATTCACTACCAAGCATGCAAGGTAATTGAGAGCAGAAACATAAGTTATTACAAGATATAGGTTCCCAAATCTACACAACAACCAACTATCTTTTCACTTTGTAACAACAAGCATATACATAGCCCTTAGGCCACAAAATGGAACATAAGATAAACAATTGAGTCATCCACATAGGAGCAAGAATATAAGCCACCTCAAACCAACACACAGCAACTAGGGTAAAGGCTCTATCTGCACCTCTTCCTCTTCCACTACTACCTCAACAAGCTGGGGATCACCCTCAGCGTCTCCTGAAACATATATCGAGGTATGAGCAACCACTGTTGCCCAGTGAGGGATATAGTCCCGGGGCGTGCAATGCAACAGGTAATATAGTAAACAACAATAACAATTAGACAATTAAAGAAACAATGATAACTTAAAAAATCACACATTTAAAAGGATACGGTTCACACAATCCCCTATACACCAATCTTCACAGGTCTTCAATCACGATCCACGAACCACGAGCACGATCACGATAAGCCGGCATAACCCCAATCACTCCAGTGGGTGTACTCCGGATGTACCCCGAATCCTATGACCCAATATCCCCTGGAAATCTCCGGACCAGGCGAATGAGGGACTAGGGCACGGAGTTTGAATATCCACCGGCAAGCCCTCTGCCGCCCAGCCGATATTCAACACATCCGCCCCTGACACTATGGTTGCGCAACCACTATGCAATGCACTTAACGATGGCAAGTTAATAGCAATAATATAAGAATTAACATATATGAGGATCAACAAAGTAGGTTGACCGCGAGGCAACTAGCATAGAAGCAATTATATAAGCTAATAAGCAGTTTTACAAAGGGACATTTACAAAATAACCATAGAATTATGCCAAAAGCTCCAAATCAACTTAATATCACATATAAACACTCAAGAAGTCATACCGTGGGTTTAGAAATGTGAGACAACCGAAATTGCACTTAAACCCCTTTATTTTACAAACTATTTCTCTTCCAAACCAAAGTTAATGATTTCAATTTCAAAGGAAAACTATACCAACCTTCTAACTAACCCTCAAGGAACCCTTTCAACCCTCAAACACATTCAAAAGCCCGCAATTACCCCCGAAAGCCCCAAATTCCCTCTTCTAGCTTTAAACTACACATGTCTCATCCGGACTTCGAATAGGGGATAGCAATGCTTCTATAGCACCTAGGTAGCCTAAGAATACTAAAAGTGAAGCCCGAATCCACCCGGATTCGTATTAACCCCGAAATCCCTTTGTTAAAGTCGGCAATTTCACGTTTTATGCAAGTTTAGAGCAATTCGAGTATACGGGGCTATTAGACTTCCTTCATTAACCCCTACGGCATCTATTAGTAGCATTGAATCAAGTTAAAACGTGCAATTACACCAAACCCTAGAAATCCCGTCACTATTCACCCCTACGAATCAACTATCGATTTCTACCGTTTAATACATGAAATAATAGCATAAATGTGGTCTCTACTACATGTATACAACCTATATAAGCTTATTTGAGCATTGCAATAGCATTAGACAACATTTCCAATAAATCAAGAAAATAGCAACATTTGTAGAATGCACAAATAAGCATGAAAACCCTCACCTAAAGCGAGTAGGAGCACCTAGAAGGCTTGCACACACCTTAAACTACTTGTCCAAGGCTTGGAGAGGCTTGGATTGGAGATTTGATGAGCAAAAGATCTCCTTCTTGGCTGCTAAGGGCTGTTCGGATTTTGAACAGTAATTCCTGCACTTTTTTTTTTTGTTTTTGCTAAGTTATGAGCTTATATTGTGTTTGGTTGGATATATATTAAGTTGGGGCATATATGGTCTTCTAAAATGAGTCTAATAAGCTTTAAAACGAGTCTAAGGTGCAAGATGAGTGCTAGCTAATTAAAACACTAAGTTAAGTTACGTAATACTATTAATTAGATTGACAAAACATTTTCTAAACGAGTGCTCCTATCGTTCTTAGCTCAAAAGCATATTTTTTTTCATTCCTAAAACAATTAATATGATTTAAGAAAAATGCTAATTCAAAATAATTAAATAGTTGAAAAATAGAATGAATAGTAGCCACTTAAAGTAACAAGTAAAGCACAGAAGATATGCGCAAATAGTATATGCAATAGTAAATAAATGTACATTGAAGTTCTCGGGCGTCACACAAGGTCTAAAAGGCAAGGTCAACAAAGGGTGTGCAAGCACCAGTTATTTAGTAAAGTACAGAGAAAATAATGATAATTATCCGCCCCATGCACGTAAATAGGTAAGGCTTAGACCTCTCAATAGCAAGAAGCATTCAAAATGGCTCAAGAATGTGGGAAATAGTTAAGGAAAAAGTACCTAATTGAATCAGCTCTGTTGAGAAGAATCCCATGCTTGATCCCACCACATAAGGAAACTTGACTAGACTGACATTATCGAAAGCCGCTCCAATTAGTAGTTTCTTACTAGAAAAGAAAAGAGCAATCTCAAAAAGGAGCGGGAAAGAGGCCCACATCCTACCAGAGGGTTATAGCATGGGGACAACATAATTATAAAGATATAGCACTTCTATTATATAATAAGGAGATAAGCAAAGATAAGAGAAAATCTCCTAAATAACTTGTAACTTGATGGCATTTGTTCGGCTGCTCCTGGCACGAAAAATTCGTATCGAAGCACTTTTTTCTTCAACTGGCCTACCAAAGAAGGCAACTAGCCTGGCAAAATGAATCAACTTCAACTGGATTGCCCTTGTATGAGGGGTCTCCTAAGCTAAGACAGGCATTTTCACTGGCCTAGTTAAGAGATTGCAAAGCTATAAAACAAAGTCGCCACCATATAAGCAAACTTGGCTGCCACTACAACTCTAACCGAATAAGGGATTCTTTAAAAAAGTCTTCATCTATGACTACCACCCTTCAGCTATTGATGGATGAGGGTAGGGATCACATGGAGATTTGGTTGGGAGTGGAATGCTATGCTAGCGAGGGAAGTACAGTCTGATGCAAGGAGTGAAACCAGAGGCCATGAGTTGAGTTTATTACTACTAGAAGTCTCAGTTTCTCACTGATTAAATGGAAGCCTATAAATAGTATAAGCGTGGAAGAAGACCTTCTCTTTAGAGATTCAATCCTGCCATTCATTCAGTTAGGGGAGAGGGAAAATAGAGTCTTAAGCACCAAGCATAAGTGAACAGAGACTGCAATTACTATGTTCCTAGCATGCTTCCTTCTTTGTTGCCAAAGTCTTACCTTCTGTCAACATAGAGGAAGGTTTTCACTCCCGTTGAGAAAGAAAAAATGCCTTAGCTCAGCTTCCTAGCATGAGACATCGGCTACGCCATCAGAGATTAGAATGGCCCTCTACTTGCTAGTCAGGAAATATCACCGCTCTGTGGGCTTCTTTCGTTGTTCTCTTAAGCTATCACTTGCTTTATAAGTGCAACCAAGTTCAAGAAACTGTTAATTAAGATACTATGCTAGTATCTATCTAAGAGTAAATATATGTAAGAATCTTCCTTCTCATACACATCCGAAGCAAGGATTGATCAGCAGCATTAGAGAGTTTTGTCGGTCCTTGAAAGAGCGTCATCACAAGTCATGACACGATCATGACCTTAGGCGGAATTGGTCCTGGCCGGAAGAATGAAAGATACCGGCAAACACAAAGTAGTCATCCAAAGGGGGTCCGTAGATTAGTCTAACCCCAGGTCAATCCCTGGAGCTTTCTCCATGTCCGATAGAGAAAACTTGGTGCGAATTGGGGTGATATAATCCACTGCTCGTCTAACTAATGTACTTATGTAATTGAAAGAAAATATGGATGCTAGAAGAATCCATAGTTGCTAAGGAAGAGAGTCGAGCCATTTCTGGTTACAGGGAAACAAAGAGAAAGAATCGAGTCACCGATAGGACATCTCTATAGATCCCAAGGAATTCGCATATAACATATGCTATTTTGACTAGACTAAATTATTGATCTTGTCTTTCGACCTATCAAAAGTCAGACAGACAATTACATATATGTATTATATATAAGAGAGATGCGCACAATTTTGCTTTGAGATGACACACCCAAATTAAAAGACTCTCATGCCTTTCTTGGTGTAAGGGCATTCTCTATCTCGTTTATTGGTCTAAGGCGTAATGGCTTTCCAATCCATCCGTCAGTGAATCAATCAATAAGTGCCTTATCCTATTCGGGCTTCTAAACCTTCTCCCCTTTTAGCCATCTTTTCCTATGCCTATCGGTCGAGAATCTTCAAACCTTGTCTTTTTCTCAGTCCATGGGCTAAGGTACAATTGCCTTGAGATTCAGTGCGCTAAAACTCTTATAAGAAAAGAAAAGAACGAAGTTGCATCTACCTTTAGGGCTGATTGCAGTACTTTCCTCTGGGGTCTCAACAACTTTAGCATCCCCTACTTTAGAAAGGAGTACTGCAAAGCTCCTTAAGGTTAAGTTAGCAACTAGGTCTCCCTTTATGTTAGATTTGTACTGCTACATCGTAGTACAAATCGCTGCCTGAAAACCATCTTGTGGATTGAATAGTTCAACTATGAGGACTTTGAAAGAGTACGAACTAAGGGTCAATACTAAAGGCTTCGTTAGCCAGGTCTCCGGTGTCAACCCACCAAACCTAGTATCAAGACCAGAACATTTTAGAAGCTATTCTGAATGTCACCACCGGACTAATTGACCGCCCTATCCTATTATCATTCCTATGATTAGATCGCCCACGGGCAAAAACCTTCGCCATTGCCTGTTACTACTAACAAAGATTCTAAGCCTACTGGATTCTACCCTTCTACTAAACCTGACTTTCCGCTTAAGAAGGACTTGATTCCCGCGAGGAAATGGATAAAGTAAGTCGAATGATAAGGAGATAAAAGTGTTTTCTTTTTATTCTATAAGATAGACCATTTACTAAGAGGAGAAATGACCATGAACCATAAGCCCAAACGTCGTTACCTGGCCCACGTTTACTGCTTCCGAGCTGTAGTTCACTTGTTATGTTGTTAGATTAGATAGGTATAGTCACCCATTTTTTCTTTAGAATAAGATAGATTTGTTTTGTCTTCCATGCTCAGGCTAAGCCCTTGCTTATCTCCCGTCACCTCTAGCTTGGCTATCTGCCTTTCTGACCAAGTCATATGGTAGTGGGGACAGCTGACCACCACTTACCATCGCTTAGACAAAGACTTTCTTTGTTATGGGAAGGCTTCAGCCTCTGTCATATAGATATTAAAGTGAAGTTTGCTCCCTCTTTCTTCTAAATATCCCAAACGGTTGATCTATTCGAAAGAGTTTACCCAGCCCTTGTGAGTCAACAATGAGACAATCTGCCCTTCTTACTAGTTACTAGACGAGTTTCATCATAGACCTGGCTATCTGAAAGTTCCTCTTTGCGCTGCCTTTCCTTCTTTCACTTGTTTTCCTATTCCCGGTTCTATAATTTAGAGCTACTTCATACCTCGAACCCTATTGAAATATGAGATTAATTACATCGATCTTCTCCTTACAGTTAAATGATAGTCGAAGTCAAGGAAGCACTCCAATCAGTGTGAGAAAAAGAAGCTTAATGTGTTTTCCCCTTCAATTGTATATGCTAGGGCTATCTCTACTTATGAATAAGATACTTAGTCTTAACTAAGTTGTACTCCCATAATTCTCATGAATCTGCTGCCCTCGCTATTGATTTCAAATTGACCTAAGAATCTGTTATCACTCATTGCTTCAAACAATACAAGAGACCTATTGAGCGCACTACCAAGGATTGCTCCGGTATTACTTCAAGCAGTGGGATCCTTTACAAGCACACTACTTGGAGGAGTGAACGGGTACTGCTTTGGAGCTAAAGGTCTGAGCTAGCATTCAAAATGTAGCTAAAGAGCTGGTATTTCCTGCCTTTCCTAACCTAATAAAAGCTTACAGTTGTTGAGTTTAGTAGCTTAGTTGGCTAGCATCCTTAGGAAGGAGCCGTAGGCAACAAGTGAGTTAAGGAGTTGAAGAAGTGAGTGGTCAGTTAGTTGTCCAAACGAGAGTCAAGTCTATGTTTTCCACTACTACCTTCATGCTTTCAACTGATTGAAATTATGTTCGACAAGAGTATGGCAATTTCACTTCCTGTTTGCCTTGGAACTGATGTAAAGGTGCCAGTTGGCCAGAGGAGAGTGAAGGGCAGACATAGATTCAAAATAACCCTACTTGAATTTCCCATTTCCTCTTTCGATACCTGCCACAAACTATTCTATAATGGGGCTATCAACTTCCACTGGATCTTAAGCCAAGGGGCTTAGCACATGCCTTTAGGTTTTTCTACTATTGAAAGAAAATGGCCTGGAAACTATTGGAAGACTTCTAATGAATCGAAGACTCATCACAGACGCAATACAATAGGTGATTTTACCTTACCTTACCAAAAAGAATAATAAGATATGAAAAGAACTCCACTCGCTGAGGGAAGAAAAAAAAATCAATTCATTCCTGTGGGTAACGAGGGACACTTAGCTGACTAAAGCATAAAGAAGGGAATTTCAAAAAGTACCACCACAACACAGTTACTCGAGGGCTAAGCAAGCAATTTGAAGAGGTTAGTTTAATTACTTGCCTCGAGAGCAGAATTAGATATCAGATGCACCGGCCACCTTAGTCACCAAATCCATAAATGCGAGGTTCTGACGGTGTTGATGACCCTCCTACTAGTAAAGCTTAAGGAGATGGAAAGTGGAAGAGAGAGGTCGGACCTAAAAGGATAAGAAGGATCTCCATCCACTTTATTTATTTGACAGAGGTGGACTGAATCGTGTGCGAGAATCTTTCGAAACAAGAACTAAGAGTGACCGACCTGTACCCCGAAAGAAGGAGTTTTATCTAAAGGTGTTTACAAGCTTGTTTGATAGAAAAAGGTATGAAGTAACTCGACCGATAGGGAGAGGGTGGACTTGAAAGAAAAGTAGGCTTTAGCTGGAACAATGAAGTTCAAGGCTTGACTTTAATGAAAGGCAAATGAATGCCGTCGAGCAACTCATTAATTGTTTTGTGTAAAAGCTTGTAAGGGACATTGTGAAAACGTTCTTTCAACTTATTAGAAAAGGGATTTAGACAATGCCCATTTCATTTCCTCATAGGTGATCACTCGCTCTTTATCTAGTAATCCAATATGGTTTGAAGTGCTAGACGAATTTAGAGTCTGCATGGACTCAACACCGCCTCTCTTTTTCCCAAGGTTGCTATCTATTTACATTCCCGTCTCTTAGAAAGAGCAGCTAAACGATTGGACCAGACAGGCGTAGGTAGCTTGACCTCTTTACCCGTCATTGAAACACAAGTCGGAGATGTATCGGCCTATATTCCCACCAATGTGATCCCTATTACTGATGGAAAAATCTATTTGGAAACAGAGCTCTTTTATCGTGGAATTAGACCTGCTATTAACGTCGGCTTATCTGTCAGTTGCGTCAGGTCTGCCGCTTAGTTGAAAGCTGTGAAACAAGTCTACTATAGTTCAAAACTAGAATTGGCATAATATCGCGAAGTGTCCGCCTTTGCTCAATTTGGCTCAGACTTTGATGCTGCGACTCAGACATTACTCAATAGAGGTACAAGGCTGACAGGAGTACCGAAACAACCATAATATGCACCACTTCCAATTGAAAAACAAATTCTAGTCATTTATGTAGCTGTCAATGGATTTTGTCATCGAATGCCACTAGACAAATTTTTTCAATTTGAGAGAGCCATTCTAAATAGTGTAAGACCAGAATTACTACAATCCTTTTTAGAAAAAGGTGGCTTCACTAACAAAAGAAAGATGGAACCAAATGAATTCTTAAAAGAAAGTATAAAAGCTTTTATTTAATACAAAGTAGGTAGGCCGCCTTTAATTTTTTGTTGAAAGGAAATGAATAAAGTATCTTAGGGGTACCACAAACAAATAATGGACTTACTAGTTCTTTTTCTATTTATCCTTAGAAGTAGGGCGAGTGTCCTACCTAATTCAATGCTAGGTAACCAAGTTAGTATCCTAGCGGAGCTCTTGAAGGGGGAAACATCCTAATGGATATAGTATGAGCGCATTATACATATCATATTATACCCACCCAATAAACCTATCAAATAAAGAGCGAAAAAGAGCCTACTTCCTTTATCATATATATGATATGGGCAAGCCTTTTTAAGCAAAAGGTGATCCACTATAGGTTGTAGTCTTCTTGACATATCAAGTCAAGAAGGCGAGACTCCTAGCAATAGAAGGAAATGAGAGTGGTGAGGAAGGCCTCTTCCACCAGATTACTTTACTGACTTTCATTCATTTGAAAATTGTACAGAAACTGGTTTATCAAAAGGAGTCGAGAACGACATAGATCTGATACTTTCTTCCTTGATCTGGGAGGTAGGTTATGTAGGCAACAACTGTTCCTAGGTTGTTCGATCGAAAAAGGGAAAATTCATTGTTGTCAAAACACTTATTTAATCGAACTCTCTAATGTTGTACCATTGCCCAAGAAAGATTGCCTAGTAAGAGTTGGAACACTATGGACTGATAGGATGAGAAGTAGTCGGGCATCTCCAGAAATTGGCATTGTTTCAGGTACTATTTTGTTTATCTCTAAGGTTTTTAGTAATATATGAGCGTAAAGCTTGCCATAGACAACCAATTACCAACCTAGATACGTAGTAGATAGAGTAGAGTCAACTGACTTGAACCATGAAAGATAGACAAGCCGATTAGATAGACCTGATGTCAACTAGGTCAGCTTGGATAAGGTTCTAGTTTCGCTGACGCCCTTCACTTCTTTAGTACTGGTAGGATTGGTCTACCAGCTCCACTCATACAAGTCAATCGAGTTCCAGTCGAGATAGAAAGTACTAGCTTACCGGCAATCATACCATTGAATAGGTTTCCAATAGCCCGTACATAAATCAGTGTAGGGATCATGGTTCCAAGTCAGTTCTCATTGTAGAAGCGAGTGTATTGCTTTATCTTTCCAATAACGCTTTTTCCCTTACCTTTTTCCCTCTACTTTGTAAATAGCAGGAAATTTTGGATTTGTCTAGCTTACCTATGTTCACTTATTTTTTTGAAATAGAGGCAAAGGAAAAACTGACCCCGACTTTCGAAGTTGCTAGCACTATCTCTCCTTTGCTCTAAGGGAATCTTGTCCATCAATCCGAAGATAGAAGCATAACACACCAAGCTAATCTCACTAGTTTTTTAGCATTCTTTTCTTTCTTGCTTTCCTGGTTCACACTTTACAAACTTGGGTCAGGTCAGGCTTAACCTTATTCCTGTCAGTTCCGTCACTCTCTTTTCTTCAATGGCATCTGCTTTCAATTACTTAAGAAAGGGATTGATTGGGATTCATCAACATCTGAGATTCATTTTGAAACCTATGGCAGATCCTCCTCAGTCCTCGAGACAATCTGTTTCAACTTTAAACCCTATAGTTGAAGAAGTGAATGACAGTTCTCCTGAACAAACTAATGTCAGCTCCTAAACTACGGACCTAGATCCAGCGCCAACCGATCTAGTTGCTTTGGCCTGGCCAACCATTGATCTATTCGACCGCGTTCACACTGTTTTTCCTTAAGAGATACCAGCTTCTGGTGTAGTAGTTGGAACCTTGTGAAGGACCAAGCAATTGAATGTTATAGGGTAGTTCCAAAGGAACTGACTAATGGTGTAGCCAAGGTTAATAAGGAATATAAGATACTGGTCTTGTCTTACGATTCTTCGTAATCCCCTTTCTACCGATTCTGATATAGCCAAAAAAGAGTTGTGGGTATGGAAGGGGCCTATCCGCCTCGTCCCTCACGTCACGTAATCGAGGTGGCTAAATGTTTAAAGGGACCTCCTACGTTAGGAAAAAGACTAGAACTCCGATTCTTTGGTAGTGTTGGAAGCTTGGGGAACTGGATCTCCTCAGCGAGAAGAACATCTTTTCTTATCCACTAGGCAAGGGCCTACGACATAAGGCTCCTCCTATGAACCTATTGATCGATTGACCTCTGTAAGATATGGAGCTATGGACCTATTCACCTATTGACCTCCGAACCTAAGGAATAGAGTTCCGTATCAGGAAGCTTACTCCTCGGGTTGTTCGATACTTTATATGCTTGTCGCGAATAAAGACTACTTTAACTATTCAAGATTGCTTTACAGCAGGTGCGTCTCCTAGATGAAGGTGTACTGTAGGAATGTTCTTTAGTTCTTTCCTCACTTTGATCTATGAATACCGTGTGATTTCACTCCTTATAAAGTAAAGTCTCCCTCCCTAGCTACTATAACTAGAGGACTAAAGATTATGGTCGTAGGTCAACCTATATGGAGTTGTGCCTATACCATCACTAAGGGAAGCCTTCCAACAACAATTGACCCCACCTGAGTTTACTGAAACGATGTTAGTTGAATTTGATGGTCTAGAGGAGGAAAGGCTGAAATGGGCCAGCAAAAGGAGTTCGTTCAGAAAGACTGAACACTAACTCCACCGAACTCAATTCGGCGCACACCCCCCACATGCTTTTCGCTTTGGTGCTTGCGCCTTTAACTCCGAGTGAAAGCGCGAATCCCAAAATGGATTGTTACGGTGAGCAATGTTAGAGGCGGACTAACTAAGGTGTTCGAAACTTCGCAGAGGCAGCGTGAATTTCGTTCTCGGCCTGTGAGACCCCGAATTTGGCCATTTTTGCAATTACGTGTTTTAACCTGTTTATATGTGTTATATGAATTAAAATGTGCTAATTAAGTGATTAATACTTCAAATACATGATATGTGAGCATTCATGAAATTTGCATCAAAATCTGCATCATAAATTTTATCGTTGGTTTTTGTGAATAGTATTTTAAACACACGTCCGCTAAAATTTTGACACGGATGTTTTAAACATTTTAAAAATGAGTCCAACATTATTAATAGACCCGTATTTGAATCAAAATTATTTATGATTAGGAATTTAAATAGATTTTACAGGCAAAAAAATACATTTTTAAGCTAAAATAGTGATTTTTGCTCAAAACGACTCTTGCGTTGACTTTCATTGACCTAGTATATATTCAATACAAATTATATTTCATTTAAAAAATTTATAAAATGGCACAATTGAAAAATGCATTTAAAAGACATTTGAAAACAAATAATATAACTTTTCATCTTCTTTTGCAAAAATCGAGTTTTTACCCAGGTCGTGTGTAAATGTATGCATGTGGAACTCCTTGTCAACTAAAATATGCTACTTAAAATAGTCTAGGAGTTAATTGCATGTTGGTGAGCAAAATAGTCAAGAAATAGAATTAAAAGACTAGAAAACAATTAAAAGAATAAAAAATACTAACTTTGACCAATTCTTTTTGCATTGACTTATTATTTAACTTAATATATACTCATATATCAGCCAAAACACCACAAAAACACATAAAAAACCGTGGCTCCACGAGGGAGAAGAAAGAAGGCCTTTTCAAGGTTTTTCAAAGCATTTTTCTCATAGATTTTGCATTTCAAAGCCGAATTGAGTCATTCAAAGCTTGATTTCACTTGTTGGGCACCTATTGCACACATTTCTAGCATCACATAACATAAAAGGTGAGCGAAAAATTCTAGATCTCAAAATGTCATTTTTATGTTAATTCATATAATCGAATTTTTAGCTGTTGAAATGTTAAATTGGTGTTATATTATTTCTCAGTAGATGCTAAGGATTGATTATATGTGTTTATATATGTTTTGAACCGTTGTAGCATGAATTTCTATTTTTCAGGTATTAAAATTGAGAATTTGGCTACTTTTTGAATAAATGTTGTTGTGGTTGCTGGAATTAATTGTTGTTAGATTCTAAAAGTTTGTTAAATATGTGGTAGTAATGTTGTAATGCCAAAATTTTGATTGTGATGTCGATGTGAAAGTCCAAAAATATCAGCCATGGTGCATTAGGGTTTTAGGGTTATTGGGCTTGTTTTGGATGGCTTTTGATTGGTTTTCGATGGTCTGAATGTATATGCATGTGTGGGTGAGTGATAGAAACTGGTTTGGAGGTTTTCGGATTAGTAGAATGTAAGTTATGACTTTTAAAAGTTGGAGTTGTCTTTCTTTGAAATGTTGAAATGTTGTCTTTAACTGTTTGAGTGGTTGATCTTGGATTGATGTTGATAGAGATCGGGGTTGAAGGTTGGGTTAAATGCATGTTCAGTTGGATGGCATACTTTGTCATCTAACTTAATTATTTCATGAATATATAATTGTTGATTGTTAAATGTTGTTAAATTGAAGGTTGGAATATGGTTTAATTGTTTATTGATTATTGATTGTTGATACAAATCCATGAGGAGCACGCTCGGGGTTAATCCGGGGTATAGCTGAAGCAGATATTACTTTTTTAGTAGCGTGCTCGGCGTTAATTCGGGGTGTTATAATGTTAATTGATTGATGATTATTGAGTACGGGAATCAGGCACTTTCATTGTTGATCTCTCGGAATATTGAATGATGATTATTGATTACGGGAATCGGTCACTTTCGTTGCTGATCTCTCAGAATATTGAATGATGATTATTGATTACGGGAATCGGGCACTTGCGTTGCTGATCTCTCAGTTTTTTTATATTGAGTCTCATTGTTGTGAGCTTTGATAATGTTGTGTCACCTCGGGAGGCATCTTGGGCTGCGGGCACAGTTATCATGGCTAATCCCTATCTCGCATGGGCGGAGAGGCCATGGGGTGTTGGTCTAGGTCAAGGTACCTCAGGATTGTGTCATTGGGTTTAGAGGAGTTGATGAGCATTGAAAATAGTGTGTGGAGCTTCATCAACAAATGTATCGTATCCTTATTGTGTGTATACTGTTATTGCTATTGTTGCACTTATAATGTTAATGAAGTTTATTATGTGTTTACTGCTCAAATGATGATTTCCAGGGAGTATAGTAACTATTGTTAGAGATCTATCGAATCCTCACTGGGCTTATTTTATATAAGCTCACTCTCAATTATTGCGTGCATACAGGTATTACCGATCCAGATTACGGGTACGTGCCTCCAGAAGAGGATAATGTGACATATGTGGACGAGTCCTATGTGCCAGAGTCTTGTCCTTGATATCTGATGTTGTACTTTTCTGTTATCTTGTATATTAAAACTAGTTGGTTTATATTTACTTAGAAGTTTATGATGTATAAGATGTTGTAAAGATAATGGATTAAATGTTGTTAGTTTAGTAGTCTTGTTTTGGAAAATTATTAGGCTACTAGTTTAGTTATAATCTATTTTTGAAAAAATGTATGTTATATAGTAAATATATGATGTTGGAACGGAGGCATATAACTTATGGACGCAATGGTAAAAGAATGTTTAATGTATATTGTGGTTATGTTATTTAATTGTTGAATTGTTTATGGAGTTGGTTGTATGAGTTGCGAAGAGGTTGGTTTAGAGCCTCGGTGTCCTAATTACTGTCGTTATACTATCGAAATTCCGTTGCGTCCTGACTGATTGTAGGAGGTGTCGAGTTGGGGCGTGACATGGCCTGCATTTTATTGACTTCTTCACATCCCCAGACTCCGACTAACACCACCTCTGGGTAATGACGGGAAAGAAGAGAAGACTAACATCATTTCCTTAGATCATTTGCCCCAGCAGCCTTCTCATCCAACACAACACATATGCTCCAGACGGATGCACTGATTGAATATAAACTAGAAAAGACCTAAAGCAGACGACATGTTCAACCAACTCCGTTTGCGATTGTTATAACTAGTCTCATTCTTCAACCAATTCAAAGCTTGCATAAAATTCCGTTATTCTGTTATTGTCCCTTTCGTGGTTTGCAAAGACAAAACTCTAACTACACTATCATTATTTCCATCACTGAGTAACGCAATCATCATGTTGAGCAAAATCAGACAGGCAAATAGGGCGCCTCCACCCCAGCGGCAAAGCTAAGCAGGCAAGCAAGACAAACTTCAAATAAAAGTCCCCAATAATAACTAGTCTTGTGATACCCCGAACCCAGCATATAATTAATAATACCTGTTTGCATTTAATTAGGTTTTATTATGAATGCTAACATAAAATTAAGTGTTTACTTTATGTAATATATTCATTAATAGTATTATTTTCATAATTTTTTAAAAATATTCCAAAAATAGTTAAATTAATTATTTGAAATGAATATTAACTATTTTTGTTGTTTATATTATTTTGGATTTATTTCATTGCATTTTTACTTTGTTTTCAACTAAATGGAAAAAGTAGCTCCAAGCCCGGAGTAAATTTTAAACTATTTTACTTTTCAAAAATTATATTTTTCTATTATTCCTTATCATTTTTATAGTAATCGTTCAACGCTCGTTCGATCGTAGCGTATCGAAAATGAAAGATATTGAATTGTTTTTAATAATCAATGAATAGTGTTTTAGTTTAGTTAGTTTTTAATTGGTAATGCATTATTGACTTTAAATATGTTTAAATTGCAAACTAGTTAGACTTGTTGGCTTTTCTTTAGTGACCATAGCCCTTTGACTTGAACCCTTTAACCCTTTGTCTTGTCATCTTTTATTAGTCTTATAAGCCAATAATAATAATAAAAAACACACAACAAATGCACACAAAAAAAAATTGAGGCCAACCCGTGACCAAGAAGAAAAAAAAAGGAAAAATAATTCTTCATCGAAACTTCAACTATGATCTTTGAGCTTATGCGAGGGGTGATTTTAGTAGTCTACGAGCTTTCTTCAACCTTCAA
Source organism: Ehretia macrophylla (assembly GCA_037974665.1). Lineage (NCBI taxonomy): Eukaryota > Viridiplantae > Streptophyta > Magnoliopsida > Boraginales > Ehretiaceae > Ehretia > Ehretia macrophylla. The sequence continues at coordinate 78,999,842 of CM075770.1, read as the reverse complement.
CCATGTAGAATTGTGAGGGATTCATGTTATTTGTGCATTTTTTATGTTTTAGTTATAAACTTTAATTCTTAGAAATTGATGATATATTGATTGTCTATGTAGTTTTATGCTTCAATTAACTCCTATTAAGTTAGTAGAACATGCATTTAAGAGTTTTCTTCAAGATTATCGGTTAAAATTGTGAATTGAAATTTGAGAAGATGATGAATAGTAAAAATGTGAATAGTAAACCATTGTGTTTTCAGATTTTCAATCCGAATTGTGTTTTCTTGATTTAGTTAGGTGCCTTCAATGCTACAAAGATTAAATATGCAATAAAAATGGATTACCCTTTGTTAAAATTGAGAAATAGACAATGAATTGTAAAGGGGCCGTTTGACCAAGTGTTGACCGTGCTCGATTTGAGTTGGGGGTTTGGCTAGTGAGTGCGGGAAAATACTTTTGGCACTGTTTTGGCATTGATTGGATGTCCAGTTAGCATAGCTATAGTTCAAACGCAATAGGTGGACTTTTGGGCACCGGTTAGGAAAATGAGGTTTAATAGTATAGAGGCGTGCTTTGTGGCGCCTAAGTAAGAGTAGTGAAAACGGTTTCTTAATTCCGTAGCTCGTTTGCTCGTAATTGCCTTTGGAAGTTAGAGATTGAATAGTGTTGTTTGCAAGTTTTCTTGTTTGATCTACTTTTGTTTGTTTAATTGATGTTCTTGTTGATATTAATGACACTCATGCTCGAAAAGTCAATTGATTGCTGTTACTGATTGTAAGTGCTTGATATATTTAATGTTGATACAAATCTGCACTTTGGTGCTATCGCTCGTTTATTGCTTATATCTCGTATTGTATTTCATAGTGTCAAGCGCGTGAGTGATGAGCCTCTCTGGGCAGGCTCGGGGTACCAGGGTTGGGTTGCTCTAGCTTCGTGTTCTATTCCCATTTTTGCTAGGGTTGTCACCTTGGGACATTTGGGTCGTAGATGTGTCGGGGTACATCCAGAGTACACCTAATCGAAGTTATAAGGTGGATGCGCGCTTATTGTCATCGTTGTCAAGATCAAGCTCGAGATTGATGTATCGCTTGTGGAATCGAATCGCTTGGTACATTGCTCGTATGAGTAAACTGTGACCTTCAAATTGAGGTATAGCTTTGAATGGTTGTGTTAATGCTTTCTTTAATTGTTTATTGTATTGTTGTTTATATTGCTTGCTTTTCTTATTGGTTATATTGCTTAACTGTCTATTTGCATTGCACGACTTTCTTTCTCTCCACCTCGATATCTGTTCCGCCCTCACTTAGTATACGTGTTGTGTATACTCATTCCTCACCGCAATATTTCAGGAAATACCATGTCAGTAGGAAAGTTCGTGGTTACGTGATAGTTCGTTGCTTGAAAGAGATGCGTTATGTGTTATGTGGCTCGAGTTGTGGAAAGATGCAAAGATGTATATTTTCATGTATTGTATGTATTTAATGTTAAAATAAATGTAATTTAAATTTAACTAGGTTATAGAAGTGGCATGATAACCTATTTTATGTAATAGGTTAGTATAGTTTAAATGCAAAACATGAATGTATTGTCTAAGGAAAAGAGCTGGGTTGGTTTGGAGGTTGGTTTTGGATTGTATGGTTGTTGGGTATACTTTTTGAGAACCAAGGGTCGAATGACCTTGAGGAGTTGTGAATGGTTGGACACGGTACTAGTCCATTTATATTTTGTTTGCAGGTATTATTTTTCCCTAGAAATAGGGGAGACTCCGTCTGTTTATCCTAAAAATTATGCCCGGTTTGGTATTGGGTTGAGATTTGATTGATTAATAGAATTCCCGGTCTCACGAGGGGCCAGGGTGTTACAAGTGATATCAGAGCTGGTTGAGACAGCTCTCAGCCGGGATAGGGTCCTCGAACTGCCAGGTAGTAACCTTTGGTTGTGTGCTTGTTAAGTGTGTCTTGAAAGTGTGTGCCTGTGATAGCCCGAACCCGGCATGCATTTAAAGGCATTTAATTGCATTTAATTAAGTGACATCTTAAATGCTAGCATTGGATTTGTGTTTAATTTTAGTTAAACATTTATTTGTAGCTTTATTTTCATATTTCTTTTAGAAGTAACTAGAATAATACTTGAGCTAATTATTTTAACGGAATATCAACTACTTTCATACTTCTGTTAATCGATTTGATTTTTCTTGCACCTTAATGCTCGGTTTTCAATTAAATGAAAAGTAGCTCTAAGCCGGAATAAATTTTCAACCATGTTTACTGTTCAAAAATTATATTTTCTTGAATTCTTTGAGATTTAATTGTTATTCTTCTATTGACGCAAAGTGCATAGCATATCGAGAGCGATAGTTAGGAAATGATTTTTAGTTCTCAGCAAATAGTGAAAACTAGTATTAGTGTTTTAATTTTGGTGTTTTAAGTTGTATTTAACTAGAATTGGATTTATGTTACTTGATTTAACTTTAAAATGCATTAAATAGGCTAGTTTGACCAACTTAAGTGAGCATTGACCAAGCCTTGACTTTTGACTTGAGTTTCATTTTATTTAAAGCTTAAAATAGCACCCAAAAAAAAAGAACTGAAACAGAAAGGGTAGGGCTGAAAATCCAAAGAGAAAAAAAAAACATTTCAACCTTCAAATCTTTGATTCTTCGCGTGAGCTTTCACGAGGTGGTTTCCGAGGCATCCTACGAGGTTTTCCTAGCGTCTAGGAGCATCTAAGGTGAGGGTTTCATGTTTATTTGCGCATTTGAATATTTTGTGTATTAACTTTGATTTTTGGGATTGATCCGTATATTGTTATTTTAATCGTTTTGAGGCTTAAAGAATGTTCCCTAGCAATCGTAGAACATGTATTTATAGTTTTTTAACATTTTCTGCAATTGAATATTGAAATTGAAATATAAATTGTTAATTGAATAGTAATTTGTGAATAGTAAACCTTTGAATCGATGAAGTTGCGTTGTTATCCTCTCTGTTGATGTGGAAAGGTGCTTGGTATGCTAGATTGCCTAAATGTATGATTTGTTTGGGTTGCGTAGTGGAAAAATACGAAGAAATGTCTTGGTGAAAGTCGGGGTCATTTAGGTCGAGTTTAGCTTTTCTTCGATTTGCGTGATGGCATTGTCTCGGTAGGCCATGAAAGCACTTTTGGTGTAGTTATGGCATTGGTTGGGTGTTTGGTTAGTATAGCTGTAGTTCAAACGAGCAAAAGGAGAAATTGGGGCTTTTCGTGAATTCTAGGGTTAAGTAGGGTTTCGGGGTCTTTAGACGTGCCTTATGGTGACCTAGGAGGATTGGTGAAGTCGGTTTCCAAAACTCGTGGCTCGTTTGAAAGTAGTAGTGTTTTGAAAGTTGGGGTCATTTTGTGGTTCTGTGTGTTTTCATAGTATATTACTTATAGAATGCTTATATTGCTTATAGAATGCTTGTATTGCTTACAGAATGCTTATAATGCTTGTAGAATACTTGTTATTGCTTGATAATGTTAGTTGGTGTTGTTCTTGTTACTTATTTGATTGTTAATGCTCGTTAATGCTTATTACGCTTGTTAGAGTTGATTTTTGATTGAAATGTTTAACAATTGTTGATAATGCTTGATATCTTGTTTATCTCCTCTATTTTGTATTGTTGTGCTATCGCTCGTTATCGCCTTATGTCGTGTCTTGCATTGCATAGTGTCAGGGCGGTGTGATGGGCCTCTCTGGGTAGCCTCGGGTTGCCAGTGTTGGTTGCCCTAGCTTCGTGTCCTATTCCATTTCTCGCTTGGGTTGCCTCCCAGGGAGATTTGGGTCGTAGAATTGATGGATACTTCAGGGGTATTCCAAACTAAAGTTATAAGGTGGTTGCACCCTTATTGTCATCGTTGTCAACCTCAAGCTCGAGATTGATGTATCGCTCGTGAAATGGTACATTGCTCGTATGAGTGAACCATAGCCTTCAGAGTGTGGTATAGCTTTGAATGGTTGTGTTAATGCTTTCATTAATTGCTTATTGTATTGATCGTTTGTCTTGATTGCTTAATTATCAGTTATGTTGCTTAACTGCCTTATTTGCATTGCACGACTTTCTTTCTTTCCACCTCGATATACGTGCTGTGTATACTCACTCCTCACCACTACATTTCAGGAATTGTCATGTTAGCTGGAAAGTTCGTGATTTCGTGAAAGCTCAAGCGTGAAGAGTTGTCTTGCGTGCCTATGTCGCTTGAGTTGTCGAAGTTGTAAAGATGTATGCTTTTATATATTGTATGTATTTATTGTTAAAAGAAATGTAATCTAAATTAGCCAAATAGTTTAGGTAGATTGATAAGTTAGTTAAGTATTCAGTAATATAGTTTAACTTCGATGCATGTTTGTAATGTCCAAAGGAAAAGAGTTAGAATGGCATGATAGTTTATTTTATGCAGTAGCTTAATATGGTTTAATTGTCTAGTTTGAATGTACTTGTCAAAAATGAAAAGAGATAGGTTAGCTAGTAAATTGGAAATGTATGTATACTTGCTGAGTTTAATTGTTGAGAACCGAGGCTCGGATGGCCTTGAGGAAGTTTTGTATGGTTGGACACGGTGTTGGTCCATTTATATGCTATTACAGGTCTTACATTTTGTCTAGAAACAGGGGAAACTCTGTCCGTCTTTTTCCTAAAATTTTGGCCGCGGTTGGAATTGGGTTGTGATTAGATTGATTGATGAACTCCCGGTCTCGAGAGGGATCGGGGTGTCACAGTGGCTGTATGTGAGATTGCGAGTCTTGAATTGAATGTGTGCACGTATGTGATATAGTTATGTATTATGTGCTAAATGTGTGCTAAGTGAAGTGAAGTTGCATCGAATTGTCTTCTTGTGAATCGGATCGACCTCGTGAACTGTTATTTGCTTGAAGTATTGCTTGTAATGTGTGTATTAGAGTGTCTTGAATTGGTTGTGTCGTGATTTGAATTGATTATCTTGTGATTGAAATGATCGTCGTGCTTGAATGACTTTGATGATTAAACTGATTTATAAACTCTTTTATAAACATGCTTGCATGATAGGTTAAAGCATATAGATATAAATGTGATATCTTGGCATTCATACATGCCCTGTTGAATGGTAAGTAAGTACTCTTCCTTCCCTTAAGAAAAGTGATTAGCAGTAGGCTCTTCAAGGTGTATGGATTTTGTTTAGTATACTTCCTCAACAACAGATAAAGAGTGGTCAGAGTTGGATTACAAGTGATGTTGAGTTCTATTGGAAGAAGAATTGCGAGGACGCAATTGTTTTAAGGAGGGGAGGATGTGATACCTGTGACGCCCGAGAATTTGCCATGCATTTAATTACTGTTGCATCCCTTGTTTGTGCATTTACTTCTATGCCTTATTAATTGACTTTGTGACTACTATTCACTCCGTTTTTAAAATGCTTTCTATTAGTTAATTAGCATTTTTATTAAATCATATTAATTGTAAAAGTAGTGGGAAAAATGTGCTTTTGAGCTTAAGGCGTTAGGAAGGCTCGTTTAGAAAATAATTTTAGAAGTCAAGTGAATAGTGTTACGTAACTAACTTAGGTAATTAATTAGCTAGCATATATTTTTACATCTAAGCTCGTTTTGGAGCTAGCAACGCGCATTTTATTAGACCACTTAAGCACCCAAAGGACCCCACCCCAACTCAAACCCTTATTATATCACTTAAACACACAAAATGCAAAAGAAAAAAAAATAAAAGCTGAACAGAACAGGAGCTGAAACCCGACAGCCCTCTTGTGCCTTTGGGAGCATTTTTCCATCTTCAACTCTCCAAATCAAGCCAAGCCAAGCCTTGAGCAAGTGGATTAGGGTGTCTTCAAGCCTCCTAGGTGTTCCTACGCGTAGTGGTGAGGGATTTCATGGCTTAATTTCGCATTTTAAAATAATTGCTATTTTCTTGATTTGTTAGAAATGATGTTTAATGCTATTGCAAGGCTCAATTAAGCTTATATATGTTGTGTACACATAGTAGAGACCACTTTTATGCTATTGTTTCATGAATTAAACGGTAGAAATCGATAGTTTGATTCTTAGGGTGAATAGTGACGTTTTTTTTAGGGTTTTGTGTAATTGTTCGAATTGGCTTGAATTAATGCTTCTAATTGATGCCTTAGGTGCTAGTGAAGATAGTTAAATAACCCCGTGCACTTGCATTGCCCTTAAATCGCCTAAAAATGGAAAATAGCCGACTTTAAGTTGGGGCTTTTGGGGTTAATGCGATTCCGGGTGGATTCGGGCTTCAATTCTAGTTTCCTTAAGCTACCTAGGTGCTATAGATGCCTTGATATCCCTTAGTTGAAGCCCGGACAATGTAGTAGTAGTTTAAAGCCAAAAGAGGGAAATTGGGGCTTTCGGGGTAAACGCGAGCATTTGATTGAGTTCGAGGGTTGAAAGGGTACCTTGGGGGTTAGTTAGAAGGTAGGGAGAGTTTCTTTTGAAAATGAAATCATTAACTTGGGTTTGGAAGAGAAATAGATCGAAAAACAAAGGGGTTTAGGTGCAATTTAAGTTGTTTCACACTTCTAAACCCATGTCAGGACTTCTTAAGTGTTTATATATGATTTTAAATTGATTTGGAGCTTTTGGAATGATTCTATGCTTATTTTGTATATGTTCACTTGTAAACTGCTTATTAACTTCTATATTTGCTTCTATCCTAATTGCAACGAGGTCAACCTACTTTGTTGATCCTCATATGTGTTAATGCTTATATTATTGCTATTAACTTGCCATCGTTAAGTGCATTGCATAGTGGTTGCGCAACCATAGTGTCGGGGCGGTTGTGTTGAATATCGGCTGGGCGGCAGAGGGCTTGCCGGTGGATATTCAAACTCCGTACCCTATTCCCTCATTCGCCTGGTCCGGAGATTGCCAGGGGATGTTGGGTCGTAGGATTCGGGGTACATCCGGAGTACACCCATTGGAGTGATTGGGGTTATGCCGGCTTATCGTGATCGTGCTCGTGGTTCGTGGATCGTGATTGAAGACCAGTGAAGATTGGTGTATAGGGGATTGTTGAAATGTATCCTTTTAATTGTGTGGTTATTTAAGTTTTCATTGATTCTTAAATTGTTAAAGTGTTATTGTTGTGTACTTGCGTTATCTGTTGCATTGCACGCCCCGGGACTATATCCCTCACTGGGCAACAGTGGTTGCTCATACCTCGATATCTGTTTCAGGAGACGCTGAGGGTGATCCCCAGCTTGTTGATTTAGTTGAGGAAGAAGAAGTTCAGACCGAGCCTTTACCTTAGTTGCTGTGTCTGATAACTTAAGGTGGTTAATGTTTTTGATGCTTTGTGGAAGACTCCTCTGATTACTTTATGTACTATTTTGTAGCCCAAGGGCTTTGTACATGCTTGTTGTATAAGTCGAAGATTAGATGGCTGGGTTGTAACTTTGAAAGTCTATGATCTGTAATAACTTTTATTCTTGCCTTCTTTCCTTGCATGCTTGTGAGTGGAAGGTTAATGTAGAATGCTTTACTCTTTAAGTTGTTATATTGATTTCCTAGAATGTAATGATTATAAGTCTATGCTGACAACCAGTTCTTGCATGCTTGTGTGTTTTGGAAATTTTGTGTACTATAAGGCTCGGATGGCCTTATAGCTTTATTGTTTAATTAAATTAAGCTTGTATGTGTTGTAGAGACCTTGTTTAAGTGCTTACAGGTTTTTAGAATGTCCACGGCACAGAGGGCCCTCTGTCCGTGTGACGGGTCCGGACTTAACCTTTAGCTTGGGGGTTGGGTCGGGGCGTGACATTTAAGTGGTATCAGAGCTATAGATTGCATGAAGCCGGGTTAAATTTCTCGGTCTGTGGGTAGAGACTTGTTATGTGACTTTGTGAATACATGAGTCTTTGATTTTGATTGACCTAAGTGAAATTTGAATAAGGAATGAACATGCTAGCATGGAAATAGAATATCAAGAGTCTAGAATGTCAAGTATGATCTAGTGATTTATGTTTACTTCAAGAATGTGGAATATTTATTTGAATTCCTATGTACTTGTCTTTATGTGAATCTGATTGGACTTTTCTTTATATGTTTACCTATAAATTGCATATATACATATATATACCTGTCATAACACTTTGCATTCTAGCTATTCGTGATGGGGCCTCGCCGTCGTGCTGATAATCCGAATGTTGGTGGAGAACCCGAGGGGGTACAAGGGCAAGAAGCTGAGGTAGCCGAAAATGCACCGCAGGTTCAAGAGCCGAGCACTGCACAGATCTTGGCCACGATGGCCACAGCCATGAACACTATCGCCCAGTTTGTTACACAACAGGGTCAGCCAGGGGTCGTTGCAGGTAATCAGGCTGCGAGAGCCGGAGGTAGTGGTCCTACTGGAGGTAATCTGTATGATCGGTTTATACATCATGGGGCTTATACTTTCTTTGGGGAGCCGGACGATATGAAAGCTGAGATGTGGCTAAGAAAGTTTGAGAGAGTGGCAGCGATATTGGAGTGCCATGATGACAGGAAGATCACTTATGCTACTTTCCTTCTCGAGGGTGATGCGGAAGATTGGTGGAATACCATCAGTGAGAAATGGGTAGCTGAGGGAGGTCATCATTCGTGGGCCGACTTTGTCCGAGAATTTCGAGACAAGTATATATCGGTAGTTGCCCGCGAGAGGCGCCAGACTGAGTTCATAAACTTGAGGCAGGGAAGCATGACGGTAGATCAATACGAGGCTACTTTTACCCGGCTTTCCCGTTATGCACCAGCTTTAATTCAGCCGGAGGACATGAAGATTCAGAGGTTCATCATGGGTCTGAGGAGAGATATTATGCTGAATTTGTCTTCAAATGATTTTCCTAACTATGCTGCAGTGGTCCGAGCTGCCTCGAGATATGAGAAACGGAAAGCCGATGTATTAGCCGAGACCAGTCAATCGAGTAAACGGTTTCAGTCTCAGAGTCAAGGGTACCAGGGGCAGGCTGTATCAGTTGGGCAGAGTTCGCAGCCGAGACAGACTCAGAGTTACACAGGGCCTACTCAGACTCAGGCACGACCCGTTCAGAGTCAGACTCAGAGTCAGTTCCGTCCAGCGGTTTCCCGTTCGCAGCAGGGTAGTTCAGCTACCTCTACTTACAGAGCTCCTTCGGGAGGCACTGTTGCAAGACGTCACCAGCAGTGCAGCTTCTGTCAGCGTCAGGGCCACACCGAGGACGTTTGTTGGAAGAAACATAACAAGTGTACAGGTTGCGGCAGTGATCAGCACAGGGTTAAAGACTGTCAGAAATTTAAGAACCCTAGGGGTCAGACATCAGCTCAGAACTCTCAGACCAGGGCCCCAGCTGCAGCACCACCACCACGAGGCCAGGCCCGTGTATTTGCCTTGGATGCCGAGGAGCTTCCGGACACTACCGCTGTGGTAGAAGGTATTTTTCTTCTTAATGATCAATCAGTTAAGGTTTTAATTGATTCCGGGGCTTCGCATTCTTTTATTACTCCTACTTGTGCACAAAATGCTAAATTGAAACATGATAAACTGTTGCATGAGATTGTGGTTTATACTCCTATGGGTCCGAAGTTTGTTACTAGATCTATTTGCAGAGCATGTAGTATATTTATTGAAGGTCGTGTTTTTCCTGCTGATTTGATTATCCTACCCTTCAATGACTTTGAAATTATATTGGGGATGGACTGGTTAAGTAAATATTATGCCCAGCTTGATTGTAGAAAGAAGATTGTGTATCTAGAGATGCCTGACCAGCCTGTACTTAAAATAGTTGGTAGTAGAAAATCTACGGGAACTCCTATTATTTCTTCTATTAGGGCATCTAAATTATTGAGCAAGGGTTGTGAGGCTTATCTTGCTTATTTGATTAATCAACCTGGGGATCAACTGAAATTGAATGATGTACCTATCGTGAGAGAGTTTCCGGGGGTCTTTCCTGAGGAATTACCTGGGTTACCGCCTGATAGAGAGATAGAGTTCATGATTGATTTATTGCCGGGGACTTCACCTATCTCTAGGACTCCGTACAGAATGGCTCCACCTGAGTTGCAGGAATTGAAAGTTCAATTGCAGGGCTTGCTTGAGAAGGGATTCATTCAGCCGAGTTCTTCACCGTGGGGTGCGCCAGTTCTCTTCGTTAAAAAGAAAGACGGATCTCTTCGCCTGTGCATCGATTACCGGGGTCTTAATCAGGTAACCATCAAAAATAAATATCCTTTGCCTTTAATCGAAGAGTTGTTTGATCAGTTGCAAGGCGCCAGGGTATTCTCTAAATTTGACCTGAGGCAGGGCTATTATCAACTGAGGATTAAGAAAGATGATGTTCCTAAAACTGCCTTCAGAACTCGATATGGCCATTATGAGTTTGTTGTCTTGCCGTTTGGTCTTACTAATGCTCCCGCCGCATTCATGGATTTAATGCAGAGGGTATTCCGTCCTTATCTGGATCAATTTGTAGTCATATTTATTGATGATATCCTTGTTTATTCTAAATCTGAGGCGGAACATGAACAACATCTCAGAATTGTGTTGCAAACTCTTCAGGAGCATCGGTTATTTGCAAAGTTTAGCAAGTGTGAATTCTGGCTTAAGCAAGTTGCTTTTCTTGGCCATATTATCTCGCAGGATGGTATTTCTGTTGATCCAGCGAAGATTGAAGTTGTGTTGTCTTGGAAACGACCTGAAACTGTCACGGAAATTCGTAGCTTCCTTGGTTTAGCTGGGTATTATCGGAGGTTTGTAAAGGATTTCTCTAAGATTGCAGGGCCTTTAACTCAACTTACTCAGAAGAAAACAGTATTTGACTGGAATGATAAATGTGAGGCCAGCTTCCAGGAATTGAAGAAGAGATTGACTACAGCTCCTATTCTTGCTTTACCTGAGGGTTATGATAATCTGGTGATCTACAGTGATGCTTCGAAAGAAGGTCTGGGTTGTGTATTGATGCAGAATGGCAGGGTTATTGCTTATGCTTCCAGGAAACTGAAGCCTTATGAGCTCAACTATCCGACTCACGATCTTGAGCTTGCAGCTATCATCCTTGCATTAAAGAAATGGCGTCATTATCTTTGGGGCAACAAATTTGAAATCTTCACAGACCATAAGAGCTTGAAATATCTATTTTCCCAGAAAGAGTTGAACATGAGGCAGAGACGATGGCTGGAATTACTTGAGGACTATAATTGCACTATTAATTATCTTCCGGGCAAGGCCAATATTGTTGCTGATGCTTTGAGCCGAAAGGCTACTGTTGCCAGCTTGATTATCAAGAATTGGGAATTCATGGAAGAATTGTGCTTATGGAAGCCTAGTACTTCAAATTCTGGTATTCAATTTGCAAGTTTGCAGATTCAATCTCTGTTGTTATCCAGGATTCGAGAAGCTCAACAGGCTGATCTTCAATTGTTGAAAGTCTTAGAGAATTCTAAAGGGGGAGAGTCGGATTTCAAACTGCACGACGATGGTATTCTTAAATTCAAAGGTAGAATCTGTATTCCGAATGATCCAACTCTGAAGAAGGATATTCTTGCTGAGGCACACAGTTCCAGATATACTATCCATCCAGGCAGTACGAAAATGTATAAAGATTTGAAGCAGAACTTCTGGTGGAATAATATGAAGAGAGAGATTGCTGACTATGTTGCCCGATGTCTTACTTGTCAGAAAGTTAAAGCAGAACATCAGAGACCTGCAGGGTTATTGCAGCCTTTGGCTATTCCTGTTTGGAAATGGGACCATATTACTATGGATTTCGTATCCGATTTGCCGAGGTCTTCGAGGGGTAATGACTCAGTCTGGGTTATTGTGGATAGACTGACCAAGACTTCTCATTTTATTGCTAAAAAGAAGTCTGATTCTCTTGATAAACTGGTAGAGTTGTATATTGAGAACGTGGTCCGACTTCATGGAATTCCAAAGAGTATCGTGTCGGATAGAGATCCCAGATTCACATCTCAGTTCTGGCAGAAGATTCAGAAAGCTCTGGGCACAAATTTGAATTTCAGTACAGCTTATCACCCTCAGACAGATGGTCAATCCGAGAGAACTATCTTGATCCTTGAGGATATGTTGCGGGCTTGCATTCTGGATTTCGGTAAAAGTTGGGAGAAATATTTGCCACTAGCAGAGTTCGCCTACAACAATAGTTATCAAGCTACTATTGGTATGGCACCTTATGAGGCACTGTATGGGCGTAAATGTCGGTCTCCTCTCTACTGGGATGATGTTGGTGAGATGAAGACTATCGACCCTACTCTCTTACCTGAAATGAACAAGATGATTGATCAGGTGCAGCTTATCAGAAAAAGAATGCTTACAGCACAGAGTCGGCAAAAGAGTTATGCAGATAGACGACGTCGTGATCTGAAATTTACTGTAGGAGATCGAGTATTTCTGAAAATTTCTCCTCGCAAGGGTTTGATTCGGCATGGTAAAGGAGGTAAACTCAGTCCTCGATATGTGGGACCATTTGAGATAACTGAAACTGTTGGTGATTTGGCCTACCGTCTAGCTTTACCTCCCAGTCTGGGCAGAATTCATGACGTATTCCATGTTTCCATGCTTCGGAAGTATCAGCCAGATCCCTCTCACGTACTTGAGCCGGAACCGCTAGAGATCAGTGAAACTTTGACCTACACAGAGAAACCTCTTCGAATTGTTGATCAGAAAGTTCAGGAGCTGAGGACTAAAAGCATTCCGATGGTTAAAGTTCTGTGGGATCATCACGGAGTAGAGGATGCGACGTGGGAAAGAGAGGATCAGATGCGGGATCGGTATCCAGAGTTATTCGCCGAATCATGTAAGAATTGCGTGGGCGCAATTAGTTTAAGGGGGAGAGGATGTGACGCCCGAGAATTTGCCATGCATTTAATTACTGTTGCATCCCTTGTTTGTGCATTTACTTCTATGCCTTATTAATTGACTTTGTGACTACTATTCACTCCGTTTTTAAAATGCTTTCTATTAGTTAATTAGCATTTTTATTAAATCATATTAATTGTAAAAGTAGTGGGAAAAATGTGCTTTTGAGCTTAAGGCGTTAGGAAGGCTCGTTTAGAAAATAATTTTAGAATTCAAGTGAATAGTGTTACGTAACTAACTTAGGTAATTAATTAGCTAGCATATATTTTTACATCTAAGCTCGTTTTGGAGCTAGCAACGCGCATTTTATTAGACCACTTAAGCACCCAAAGGACCCCACCCCAACTCAAACCCTTATTATATCACTTAAACACACAAAATGCAAAAGAAAAAAAAAAAAATAAAAGCTGAACAGAACAGGAGCTGAAACCCGACAGCCCTCTTGTGCCTTTGGGAGCATTTTTCCATCTTCAACTCTCCAAATCAAGCCAAGCCAAGCCTTGAGCAAGTGGATTAGGGTGTCTTCAAGCCTCCTAGGTGTTCCTACGCGTAGTGGTGAGGGATTTCATGGCTTAATTTCGCATTTTAAAATAATTGCTATTTTCTTGATTTGTTAGAAATGATGTTTAATGCTATTGCAAGGCTCAATTAAGCTTATATATGTTGTGTACACATAGTAGAGACCACTTTTATGCTATTGTTTCATGAATTAAACGGTAGAAATCGATAGTTTGATTCTTAGGGTGAATAGTGACGTTTTTTTTAGGGTTTTGTGTAATTGTTCGAATTGGCTTGAATTAATGCTTCTAATTGATGCCTTAGGTGCTAGTGAAGATAGTTAAATAACCCCGTGCACTTGCATTGCCCTTAAATCGCCTAAAAATGGAAAATAGCCGACTTTAAGTTGGGGCTTTTGGGGTTAATGCGATTCCGGGTGGATTCGGGCTTCAATTCTAGTTTCCTTAAGCTACCTAGGTGCTATAGATGCCTTGATATCCCTTAGTTGAAGCCCGGACAATGTAGTAGTAGTTTAAAGCCAAAAGAGGGAAATTGGGGCTTTCGGGGTAAACGCGAGCATTTGATTGAGTTCGAGGGTTGAAAGGGTACCTTGGGGGTTAGTTAGAAGGTAGGGAGAGTTTCTTTTGAAAATGAAATCATTAACTTGGGTTTGGAAGAGAAATAGATCGAAAAACAAAGGGGTTTAGGTGCAATTTAAGTTGTTTCACACTTCTAAACCCATGTCAGGACTTCTTAAGTGTTTATATATGATTTTAAATTGATTTGGAGCTTTTGGAATGATTCTATGCTTATTTTGTATATGTTCACTTGTAAACTGCTTATTAACTTCTATATTTGCTTCTATCCTAATTGCAACGAGGTCAACCTACTTTGTTGATCCTCATATGTGTTAGTGCTTATAGTATTGCTATTAACTTGCCATCGTTAAGTGCATTGCATAGTGGTTGCGCAACCATAGTGTCGGGGCGGTTGTGTTGAATATCGGCTGGGCGGCAGAGGGCTTGCCGGTGGATATTCAAACTCCGTACCCTATTCCCTCATTCGCCTGGTCCGGAGATTGCCAGGGGATGTTGGGTCGTAGGATTCGGGGTACATCCGGAGTACACCCATTGGAGTGATTGGGGTTATGCCGGCTTATCGTGATCGTGCTCGTGGTTCGTGGATCGTGATTGAAGACCAGTGAAGATTGGTGTATAGGGGATTGTTGAAATGTATCCTTTTAATTGTGTGGTTATTTAAGTTTTCATTGATTCTTAAATTGTTAAAGTGTTATTGTTGTGTAATTGTGTTATCTGTTGCATTGCACGCCCCGGGACTATATCCCTCACTGGGCAACAGTGGTTGCTCATACCTCGATATCTGTTTCAGGAGACGCTGAGGGTGATCCCCAGCTTGTTGATTTAGTTGAGGAAGAAGAAGTTCAGACCGAGCCTTTACCTTAGTTGCTGTGTCTGATAACTTAAGGTGGTTAATGTTTTTGATGCTTTGTGGAAGACTCCTCTGATTACTTTATGTACTATTTTGTAGCCCAAGGGCTTTGTACATGCTTGTTGTATAAGTCGAAGATTAGATGGCTGGGTTGTAACTTTGAAAGTCTATGATCTGTAATAACTTTTATTCTTGCCTTCTTTCCTTGCATGCTTGTGAGTGGAAGGTTAATGTAGAATGCTTTACTCTTTAAGTTGTTATATTGATTTCCTAGAATGTAATGATTATAAGTCTATACTGACAACCAGTTCTTGCATGCTTGTGTGTTTTGGAAATTTTGTGTACTATAAGGCTCGGATGGCCTTATAGCTTTATTGTTTAATTAAATTAAGCTTGTATGTGTTGTAGAGACCTTGTTTAAGTGCTTACAGGTTTTTAGAATGTCCACGGTACAGAGGAGACTCTGTCCGTGTGACGGGTCCGGACTTAACCTTTAGCTTGGGGGTTGGGTCGGGGCGTGACAATACCCCGAACCTACCATATAATTAATAATACCTGTTTGCATTTAATTAGGTTTTATTGTGAATGCTAAGATAAAATTAAGTGTTTACTTTAAGTAATATATTTATTAATAGCATTATTTTCATAATTTTTCAAAAATATTAAAAAAATAGTAAAATTAATTATTTGAAATGAATATTAACTATTTTTATTGTTTATATTTTTTCGGATTTATTTCCTTGCATTTTTACGTTGTTTTCAACTAAATGGGAAAAGTAGCTCCGAGCCCGGAGTAAATTTTAAACTATTTTACTTTTCAAAAATTATATTTTTCTATTATTCCTTATCATTTTTATAGTAATCGTTCATCGCTCGTTCGATCGTAGCGTATCAAAAATGAAAGATATTGAATTGTTTTTAATAATCAATGAATAGTGTTTTAGTTTAGTTAGTTTTTAATTGGTAATGCATTATTGACTTTAAATATGTTTAAATTGCAAATTAGTTAGACTTGTTGGCTTTTCTTTAATGACCATAGACCTTTGACTTGAACCCTTTGACCCTTTGACTTGTCATCTTTTATTAGTCTTATAAGCCAATAATAATAATAAAAAACACACAACAAATGCACACAAAAAAAAATTGAGGCCAACCCGTGACCAAGAAGAAAAAAAAAAAAATAATAATTCTTCATCGAAACTTCAACTTTGATCTTTGAGCTTATGCGAGGGGTGACTTTAGTAGTCTACGAGCTTTCTTAAACCTTCAACCATGTAGAATTGTGAGGGATTCATGTTATTTGCGCATTTTTTATGTTTTAGTTACAAACTTTAATTCTTAGAAATTGATGATATATTGATTGTCTATGTAGTTTTATGCTTCAATTAACTGCTATTAAGTTAGTAGAACATGCATTTAAGAGTTTTCTTCAAGATTATCGGTTAAAATTGAGAATTGAAATTTGAGAAGATGATTAATAGTAAAAAAGTAAATAATAAACCCTTGTGTTTTCGGATTTTCAATCCGAATTCTGTTTTCTTGATTTAGTTAGGTGCCTTTAATGCTACAAAGATTAAATATGCAATAAAAATGGATTACCCTTTGTTAAAATTGAGAAATAGACAATGAATTGTAAAGGGGCCGTTTGACCAAGTGTTGACCGTGCTCGATTTGAGTTGGGGGTTTGGCTAGTGAGTGCGGGGAAATACTTTTGGCACTGTTTTGGCATTGATTGGATGTCCGGTTAGCATAGCTATAGTTTAAACGCAGTAGGTGGACTTTTGGGCTCTGGTTAGGAAAATGAGGTTTAATAGTATAGAGGCGTGCTTTGTGGCGCCTAAGTAAGAGTAGTGAAAACGGTTTCTTAATTCCGTAGCTCGTTTGCTCGTAATTGCCTTTGGAAGTTAGAGATTGAATAGTGTTGTTTGCAGTTTTTCTTGTTTGAACTACTATTGCTTGTTTAATTGATGTTCTTGTTGATATTAATGACAATCATACTTGAAAAGTCAATTGATTGGTATTACTGATTGTAGGTGCTTGATATATTGAATGTTGATACAAATCTGCACTTTGGTGCTATCGCTCGTTTATTGCTTATATCTCGGATTGTATTTCATAGTGTCAGGCGCGTGAGTGATGAGCCTCTCTGGGCAGTCTTGGGTTGCCAGGGTTGGGTTGCTCTAGCTCCGTGTTCTATTCCCATTTTTGCTAGGGTTGTCACCTTGGGACATTTGGGGCGTAGATGTGTCGGGGTACATCCAGGGTGCACCCAATCGAAGTTATAAGGTGGATTCGCGCTTATTGTCATTGTTGTCAATATCAAGTTCGAGATTGATGCGTCGGTTGTGGAATTGAATCGCTTGGTACATTGCTCGTATGAGTAAACCGTGACCTTCAAAGTGTGGTATAGTTTTGAATGGTTGTGTTAATGCTTTCTTTAATTGTTTATTGTATTGTTGTTTATATTCCTTGCTTTTGTTATTGGTGATATTCCTTAACTGTCTATTTGCATTGCACGACTTTCTTTCTCTCCACTTCGATATATGTTCCTCGTTCACTCAGTATACGTGTTGTGTATACTCAATCCTCACCACCATATTTCAGGAAATGCCATGTTAGTTGGAAAGTTCGTGGTTACGTGATAGTTCGTTGCTTGAAAGAGATGCCTTGTGTGTTATGTGTCCTGAGTTGTGGAAAGATACAAAGATGTATATTTTCATGTAATTTATGTACTTAATGTTAAAGGAAATGTAATTTAAATTTAACTAGGTTATAGAAGTGGCATGATAACCTATTTTATGTAATAGGTTAGTATAGTTTAAATGCAAAACATGAATGTATTGTCTAAGGAAAAGAGTTGGGTTGGTTTGGAGGTTGGTTTAGGATTGTATGGTTGTTGGGTATACTTGTTGAGAACCAAGGGTCGAATGGCCTTGAGGAGTTGTGAATGGTTGGACACGGTACTGGTCCATTTATATTCTATTTGCAGGTGTTGTTTTGCCATAGAAATAGGGGAGACTACATCTGTTTTCCCTAAAAATTATGCCCGGGTTTGGTATTGGGTTGAGATTTGATTGATTAATAGAATTCTCGGTCTTGCGAGGGGCCGGGGTGTTACAAGTGATATCAAAGCTGGCTGAGACAGCTCTTGTAACGCCCCGAACCCAACCCCATGCTAAAGTTAGGCTCGGACCCGTCACTCGTACAGAGTCTCCTCTGTACCAAGGACAAAACTGTTACCTGTAAACGTTCACTCAAGACATTTGAACTAAAACAACAACTTATCCTCTAACATCTCCAAAGCTAAAACACAATCACAAGGCCATCCGAGCCTTGGAGCAACAACATTTTACTTAAGCACACAAGCATGCAAGATAAGTTGGTTTTAGCCATAAGTAGTTAAATACAATAAAATTCTAAGTTCCACATGAAGATCAACAAACATTCCAAGCATGCAAGAGAAATTAAAGTCTAGAATTCATTATTACAATCCCACGTCTTTCGCTAAAATACTAGCCCACAACAAAAAAAAAACATATACACAAGACCCCAAGGTCTCAAAATACATTAATAACAAGAACTCCACGCAAGTAGCACATAATATCCACCTCAGCACACAAAGTCACTGATTCTGATCTACGTGAACTTCTTCTTCTTCTTCTACCTCTAACAGCTGGGGATTCACCTCAGCTTCTCCTGAAACATGTCAAATGAGGAGTAAGCAAAAAAGTTGCCCAGCGAGGGAGGTGATGCGACATGCCAACGTGCAATATGATATGCAATACAAGAAAACATATATAAGCCACATAAACCAACAAGACAATAAGCCAAGCTATTAATCACTTTAAAAAAGATACGGTTCCACTTCCAAGTCTTCATCCACGAGCCACGAACCACGAGCATCACGAACATGCCGGCAAACCCCAAACACCAACAATTGGGATACTCCGGATGTATCTCGATCCTACGACCCTTTCTCCCGAGGTAGGTCCATGCCCAGCAGGTGAACCACGCCTCTGGGGTAGTGGAGTATGCCTCAGCGAGAAAGGGAATAGGCACCATGGTAGTCGAGGGAGCACGGCAAGCCCGACGCCGCCCGTGTGTCTCGGTGCTACCATGTCCGAAAAGGTTGCGCAACCCAATACAAGTCACAAGGAATCAATATAACACATAACAAATAAGAGGGACGATAAAGTAGGCCACCCTCACAAATAAGCACGATATAAATTCACATAAGCACGAGATTAGCTTTAAGATACCAAAAGAAGCAATCAACACAATTAATTCCAATAATCTATTCAAATAGCTTATATATATCCTAAATATTCCATGCAAGGCACTACGATCCCTCAACAAGTTCTAAATGCAACTCAAATGGCTAAAAACTACATTTTCCCTTTCTTTAACCGAGTTTTCTTTCTTCTAAGCATGGTTCAAGATTTCCAAACTATATCCTAGTCATCCTATATTCTTAATTAAGCTCAAAGGTACCTTTTAAAGTCATCAAAACTCATTTTTGAAGCAAAAGTTCGGGAAGGCCTCGAACGGGTTTGAACTACAACTATACTAACCGAACCCTATTTTCGCCAAACGAAAGCACCAAAGGTGCTTCCTTAGCTCAAGGATACCCGAATCAATGCCCAAACTTGCCCGGATTGCTTATCGTGAAAACCCCCCTTTTTAAAGTAGGCTATTTATGCAATTAAGTTCGGATTCAAGTGATTCAACCTCACGTGGCTTTTCAACTAACTTCCCTAGGGTCTAGAGCACCTAATTGAAGCATCAATTCAAGCCAATTAGCAAATTTTCTCAAAACCCTAATTCTAGGCACTATTCATCACCTCTTTGATCAATCTCAACATTCAACCATTAACTTTGTTATCAAACCTCAAAAGTTAACTCTATAGGCATCAATTAACTCATAGAAAGCATTCATAACAAGTTTTATAGCTAATATCAACAAATCAATAAAATTCAATATATGAACATAAACTTTAAAAACAAATAAATGCATCTCCCTCACAATTTTTGAAGATGAAAAAGCTTGTTGAAGTCCCTAGGTTGCTCAAAACCCTCCCAAGATCAAGCTAAGAGCTCAAAGTGCAAGATTGAAGAAGCAAAATTATCCCTTTTCTCCCTTGTATGGGTCGGCCAAATGAGGGGACATAGAGGGCATTTTTGCAATTATTTTTATGACTAATATGTGTTATGGCTTTTAATTTCATGAGTTGGTTGTTTTATATATTGTGCATAGTTAATAACTTAAGCTAATTAGTCTCAAAAACTTGATCAATTAAGGCTAATTGCAATTACAAATGCTTTTTAATTTATAACTAGCACTATTCTAACGTAACACTATTCAAAGGTCACGAAAAACATTTTTCAAACGCACACTCCTAAGCCCGAAAATTCAAAACGAAAATTTCTTGGTTCCTTTTAAATGTCATATGACCTAGGAAAAATTTAAAATCAAGCTTTTGAAATAGTCAAAAATATTATGAATAGTAACCCCTAATAAAAACAATTAAGCAAGAAAAATGATGCACGTAGAAATGTGCACATAGGTATGCAAGGATTATAAATAAATTTATGGTGAAATTATCGGGTGTCACACTCTTTCCCCCTTAAACTAATTGCGTCTTCGCAATTCTTACATGATTCGGCAAAGAGCTCTGGATACTTCTTTCTGATCTGATCTTCTCGCTCCCAAGTGGCATCCTCAACCCCACGATGATCCCAAAGAACTTTTACCATTGAAATACTTTTAGTTCTAAGTTCCTGAATCTTTTGGTCAACCACTCGAAGAGGTTTCTCAACATATGCTAAGGACTCATCAATCTCCAACGGTTCTGGCTCAATGATATGCGACGGATCAGGATTATATTTTCTCAACAGTGACACATGAAAAACATCATGAATCCGACCCAAACTCGGAGGTAGTGCCAATCTGTAAGCTAAATCCCCAATTTTCTCAGTGATTTCAAATGGTCTCACGTATCTAGGGCTAAGTTTACCTCATTTTCCGTGCCGAATCAAACCTTTTCGCGAAGAGACTTTCAAGAAAACACGATCACCCTTAGAAAATACTAAGTCCCGTCGACGTCTATCAGCATAATTCTTCTGTCGATTCTGAGCTGTAAGCATCATTTTCTTTATAAGTCTCACATTATCCACCATTTTGATCATCTCAGGAAGAATAGCAGAATCAACTGTTTTTATCTCACCTACCTCATCCCAATACAACGGAGATCGACATTTCCGACCGTAAAGTGCCTCGTAGGGTGCCATGCCAATAGTGGCCGGATAACTGTTATTATAAGCAAACTCTGCTAAAGGTAGGTATTTCTCCTAATTCTTACCAAATTCCAGAACATAGGCTCTCAACATATCTTCCAGTATCCTGATAGTCCTCTTTGACTGGCCATCCGTCTGTTGGTGATAAGCAATACTAAAACTCAAATTAGTCCCCAAAGCCTTTTGTAGTTTCTGCCAAAACTGTAATGTAAACCTAGGATCCTTGTCTGATACTATCTGCGATGGAACTCCATGCAGTCTCACAATATTTTCAACATAAAGCTTGGCCAATTTATCAAGAGAATCTTTTTTTTTTTGTAGCAATAAAATGCGAACTCTTCATCAACCTGTCTACTACAACCCACAAAGAATCATTACCTCGTGGTGATCTCGACAAATCCGACACAAGATCCATAGTAACCTGATCCCATTTCCATACCGGAATCTCCAATGGCTGCAACAATCCTGCCGGCCTTTGATGTTCTGCCTTAACTTTCTGACAAGTCAAACATTTAGCTACATACTCAGCTATCTCTCTCTTCATGTTGTTCCACCAGAAATTCTGTTTCAAATCTCTATACATTTTTGTGCTTCCAGGATGAATTGTGTATTTAGAAGCATGAGCCTCAGCAAGAATCTCATCTTTCACAGTCGAATCACTAGGAATGCAAATTCTATTCCTGTACCTGAGAAGTCCATCATCATGCATCTTAAAGTCGGACTCTCCCCCTTTTGACTTCTCTAAAAGCTTCAATAACTGAGAATTTGATTGTTGTGCTTCTCTGATTGTAGATAGCAATAAAGATTGGATTTGTAGGCTAGTGAATTGGATACCTGATCTAGAAGCTTTCGGTTTCCACAAGCACAGTTCTTCCACAATCTCCCAATCCTTGATTATCAAACTGGCCACAAAATCTTTTCGGCTCAGTGCATCTGCAACAGTATTAGCTTTTCCCAGCAAATAGCTAATGGTACAGTTATAATCATTTAACAGTTCAAGCCAACGCCTTTGCCTCATATTCAGATCTTTTTGAGAAAACAAGTATTTTAAACTTTTATGATCAGTAAATATTTCAAATTTGTTACCCCACAAATAATGTCGCCATTTCTTCAAAGCAAATACAACAGCTGCAAGCTCCAAATCATGTGTAGGATAATTGAGTTCATATGGTTTCAATTTCCTAGAGGCATATGCTATCACTTTACCATTTTGCATCAGAACACAACCCAAGCCTTCTTTTGAAGCGTCACTATAAATCACCAAGTTCTCGGTTCCCTCAGGCAAGGCAAGGATAGGTGCAGTAGTAAGTCTCTTTTTCAACTCCTGGAAACTAGCTTCACATTTGTCATCCCAATTAAACACAATTTTCTTCTGAGTTAAAGTAGTCAAAGGTCCTGCAATCTTTGAAAAATCTTTAACAAATCGCCTATAATAGCCTGCTAGTCCCAAGAAACTACGGACTTCCGTGACAGTTTCAGGTCTTTTCCACGACATTACCACCTCAATTTTAGCAGGATCAACAGATATTCCCTCCTGGGAAATGATATGACCTAAAAAGGCAACATGTTTCAACCAGAATTCGCATTTGCTAAATTTGGCAAACAACTTGTGTTCTTGCAGGGTTTTAAGTACAATTCTCAAATGCTCTTCATGCTCAGACTCAGACTTAGAGTATACTAATATATCATCAATAAAAATCACAACAAACTGATCAAGATAGGGTCGAAATACTCTCTGCATCAAATCCATAAAAGCGGTTGGAGCATTTGTCAATCCGAATGGTAAAACAACAAACTCATAATGGCCGTACCTGGTTCTAAATGCAGTCTTAGGTACATCATCTTTCCGGATCCTTAACTGATAATAACCCTGTCTCAAATCAAATTTCGAAAACACAACAGCACCCTGTAGTTGATCAAACAACTCCTCAATTAAAGGCAAAGGATATTTATTTTTCACCGTTACTTGATTCAGACCTCGATAATCAATACATAAACGCAGAGTACCGTCTTTCTTTTTCACAAATAACACGGGAGCACCCCACGGTGACGAACTAGGCTGAATAAAACCTTTCTCAAGTAAACCCTGTAGCTGAATTTTCAATTCTTGTAACTCAGGGGGAGACATTCTATACGGGGTTCTCGATATAGGACTAGTTCCCGGCAACAGGTCAATCACAAACTCAATCTCCCTAACAAGTGGTAACCTAGGCAACTCCTCAGGCAAAAACCCCCGGAAACTCTTTTATAACAGGTACTTCATTCAATTTCAATTTATCTCCAGGTTGATTAATTAAACAAGCTAAGTATGCATCATAACCTTTACTTAGCATTTTAGTAGCTTTAATGGAAGATATAATACGAGTCCCAGTAGACTTTCGACTCCCAGTTACTTTAATAACAGGTTGGTTAGGTACTTCTAAAGATAAAAATTTCCTCCTACAGTCCAAACATGCATAATATCGTCCCAACCAATCCATCTCCAAGATAACTTCAAAGTCCCGAAATGGCATGATTATCAAATCAATAGGATATATGCAACCCTCAATGCAAATATTAAAATCTTTACACACAGACTCCGTAACAAATTTAGTACCCATAGGATTACATACTTCAATCACATACGGTAGTTTACCAACTTTTAATGTAGTAGACTGTGCACATGCAGGAGTAATGAATGAATGTGTAGCCCCGGTGTCAATCAAAACTACTATCGGCTAACTATTAATAAGAAAACTACCTTCCACCACCACTGTCGTCTCTGGAAGCTTCTCCTGGTCGAGTGCAAATACCCATGCCTGACCTCGCGGAACAGTAGTTGTTCCTGAAGCTCTAGTCTGGGCACCCTAGCCTGAAGTCTGACCCTGACCATATTTAAACTTGGGACAATCTCTAACTCTATGCTGATCACTGCCACCACCTGTGCACCGACCCAATTTCCTCCAACCCTCACACTCTGTGTGGCCCTTCCTATTGCAATGAGTACACTGTAGATTCTTCCTCGTAGCAGTTCCTCCTGTAGGGGCCCTATAAGTAGATGTGACAAAACTACCCTGCTGAGATCTAGCAGTCACTGGTCGGGTCTGTGACTGTCCCTGTGGCTGACTCTGAGCTGGTCTCGGCTGTGACTGTACCTGAACTGGTCCTGGATAGCTCTGGGTTTGCCTAGGCTGCTGAGTCTGCCTCTGATAACCCTAAATCTGAGAATGAAACTGCCGTTTGCTTGACTGACTAGACTGAGCTAACACATCTGCCTTACGTTTCTCATATCTCGATGCAGCCCTAACTACTGCAGCATAGTTCGGATAATCTTGCGAAGACAAGTTAAGCATGATGTCACTCCTCAACCCTATAATAAATCTCTGGATTTTCACATCCTCTGGCTGAACTAAAGCTGGCACATATTGAGATAGTCTCGTAAAGGTAGCCTCATATTGGTCTACAGTCATGTTCCCTTGTTTCAAAGCTATAAATTCATCCTGATGCCTCTCACGAGCTACAACTGATACATATTTATCTCGAAACTCACGAATAAAGTCAGCCCATACATGCTGAACCCTCTCGGCATCCCATTTTTCTCTAATAGTGCACCACCAAGCCTCGGCATCACCCTCCATTAAAAAGGCAGGATAGGTGATCTTTCTTTTGTCGTCGCACTCAAGTATCGCAGCAACTTTCTCGAACTTACTCAGCCACATCTCTGCTTTCATATCATTAGGTTCACCATAAAAGCTATATGCTCTGTGATGCAGGAATTTATCAAATAAGTTACCTCCTGCAGTACCACTGCCCTCTGCTCTGGCAGTCTGATTACCTCTGCCAGCACCTGCTGTACCCTGCTGAACCACAAACTGTGCTATGGTATTCATCGCGGTGGCCATAGTAGCTAAAATCTGGGCATTACTTGGCTCCTGACCCTACGGTACATTCCCGGCTGCCCCGGCACCTTGCCTCGGTACATTCTGTCTGGGAGCCTCCTCCGGCTCTCTCCGTGGTCTACCCCGTCTCCTCATCACAATGCTAGAAGAACATAATATTATAATAGGCAAATAAACTATGCAAAGATAATGTACACATTGTTTTCAAACATTTTACTCACATAAGAAGCAC
The DNA here is from genome assembly GCA_037974665.1 of Ehretia macrophylla. Classification (NCBI taxonomy): domain Eukaryota; kingdom Viridiplantae; phylum Streptophyta; class Magnoliopsida; order Boraginales; family Ehretiaceae; genus Ehretia; species Ehretia macrophylla. Next base: position 78,974,658 of record CM075770.1, on the reverse strand, counting down.
ATAAAGCACTTAACAACATTTAACACTAACTTTTCATATTCTTATCATGCCAAGCTTTATCATTCCTTTTTATGCTAGCTTGTCTTTTATCTAAGTACTTAAACGACTAAACACTCATATATTCACATAATTTACTTTCACATATAGGACTCTACCCACATGCCAAGGAATTTAACCTGGCTTCACGCATTCTAGTAGCTCTGATACCACCTTAAAGTGTAACGCCCCGAACCCAACCCCATGCTAAAGTCAAGCTCGGACCCGTCACTCGGACAGAGTCTCCTCTGTACCAAGGACAAAACTGTTACCTGTAAACGTTCACTGAAGACATTTGAACTAAGACAACAACTTATCCTCTAACATCTCCAAAGCTAAAACACAATCACAAGGCCATCCGAGCCTTGGAGCAACAACATTTTACTTAAGCACACAAGCATGCAAGATAAGTTTGTTTTAGCCATAAGTAGTTAAATACAATAAAATTCTAAAGTAGTTAAATACAATAAAATTCTAAGTTCCATATGAAGATCAACAAACATTCCAAGCATGCAAGAGAAATTAGAGTCTATAATTCATTATTACAATCCCACGTCTTTCGCTAACATACTAGCCCACAACAAAAAAAAAAACATATACACAAGACCCCAAGGTCTCAAAATACATTAATAACAAGAACTTTACGCAAGTAGCACATAATATCCACCTCAGCACACAAAGTCACTGATTCTGATCTACGTGAACTTCTTCTTCTTCTTCTACCTCTAACAGCTGGGGATTCACCTCAGCTTCTCCTGAAACATTTCAAATGAGTGAGCAACAAAGTTGCCCAACGAGGGAGGTGATGCGACATGCCAACGTGCAATATGATATGCAACACAAGTAAACATATACAAGCCACATAAACTAACAAGACAATAAGCCAAACTATTAATCACTTTAAAAAGGATACGGTTCCACTTCCAAGTCTTCATCCACGAGCCACGAACCACGAGCATCACGAACATGCCGGCAAACCCCAAACACCAACAATTGGGATACTCCGGATGTATCCCAATCCTACGACCCTTTCTCCCGAGGTAGGTCCATGCCCAGCAGGTGAACCACACCTCTGGGGTAGTGGAGTATGCCTCAGCGAGAAAGGAAATAGGTACCATGGTAGTCGAGGGAGCACGGCAAGCCCGATGCCGCCCGTGTTTCTCGGTGCTACCATGTCCGAAAAGGTTGCGCACCCAATACAAGTCACAAGCAATCAATATAACACATAACACATAAGAGGGACGACAAAGTAGATCGCCCTCACAAATAAGCACGGTATAAATTCACATAAGCACGAGATTAGCTTTAAGATACCAAAAGAAGCAATCAACACAATTAATTCCAATAATCTATTCAAATAGCTTATATATATCCTAAATATTCCATGCAAGGCACTACGATCCCTCAACAAGTTCTAAATGCAACTCAAATGGCTAAAAACTACATTTTCCCTTTCTTTAACCGAGTTTTCTTTCTTCTAAGCATGGTTTAAGATTCCCAAACTATATCCTAGTCATCCTATATTCTTAATTAAGCTCAAAGGTACCTTTTAAAGTCATCAAAACTCATTTTTGAAGCAAAAGTTCGGGAAGGCCCCGAATGGGTTTGAACTACAACTATACTAACCGAACCCCATTTTCGCAAAATGAAAGCACCAAAGGTGCTTCCTTAGCTCAAGGATACCCGAATCAATGCCCAAACTTGCCCGGATTGCTTATCGTGAAAAACCCCCTTTTTAAAATAGGCTATTTATGCAATTAAGTTCGGATTCAAGTGATTCAACCTCACGTGGCTTTTCAACTAACTTCCCTAGGGTCTAGAGCACCTAATTGAAGCATCAATTCAAGCCAATTAGCAAATTTTTTCAAAACCCTATTTCTAGGCACTATTCATCATCTTTTTGATCAATCTCAACATTCAACCATTAACTTTGTTATCAAACCTCAAAAGTTAACTCTATAGGCAGCAATTAACTCATAGAAAGCATTCATAACAAGTTTTATAGCTAATATCAACAAATCAATAAAATTCAATATATGAACATAATCTTTAAAAACAAATAAATGCATCTCCCTCACAATTTTTGAAGATGAAGAAGCTTGTTGAAGTCCTTAGGTTGTTCAAAACCCTCCCAAGATCAAGCTAAGAGCTCAAAGTGCAAGATTGAAGAAGAAAAATTCTCCCTTTTCTCCCTTGTATGGGTTGGCCAAATGAGGGGACATAGAGGGCATTTTTGCAATTGTTTTTATGACTAATATGTGTTATGGCTTTTAATTTCATGAGTTGGTTGTTTTATATATTGTGCATAGTTAATAAATTAAGCTAATTAGTCTAAAAAACTAGATCAATTAAGGCTAATTGCAATTACAAATGCTTTTTAATTTATAACTAGCACTATTCTAACGTAACACAATTCAAAGGTCACGAAAAATATTTTCCAAACGCACACTCCTAAGCCCGAAAATTCAAAACGAAAATTTCTTGGTTCCTTTTAAATGTCATATGACCTAGGAAAAATTTAAAATCAAGCTTTTGAAACAGTCAAAAATATTATGAATAGTAACCCCTAATAAAAACAATTAAGCAAGAAAAATGATGCACGTAGAAATGCGCACATAGGTATGCAAGGATTATAAATAAATTTATGGTAAAATTCTCGGGTGTCACAGCTCTGAACTGGGATAGGGTCCTCGGACTGTTGGGTAGTAACCCTTGGTTGTGTGCTTATTAAGTGTATCTTGAAAGTGTATGCCTGTATGTGAGATTGCGAGTATTGAATTGAATGTGTGCACGTATGTGATATAGTTATGTGTTATGTGTTAAATGTGTGCTAAGTGAAGTGAAGTTGCATCGAATTGTCTTCTTGTAAATCGGATCGACTTCATGAACTGTTATTTGCTTGAAGTATTGCTTGTAATGTGTGTATTGGAGTGTCTTGAATTGGTTGTGTCGTGATTTGAATTGATTATGTTGTGATTGAAATGATCGCCGTGCTTGAATGACTTTGATGATTAAACTGATTTATAAACTCGTTTATAAACATGCTTGCATAATAGTTTAAAGCATATAGATATAAATGTGATATCTTGACATTCATACATGCCCTGTTGAATGTTAAGTAAGTACTCTTCCTTCCCTGAAGAAAAGTGATTAGCAGTAGGCTCTTCAGGTGTATGGATTTTGTTTAGTATACTTCCTCAACAACCGATAAAGAGTGGTCAGAGTTGGATTACAAGTGATGTTGAGTTCTATTAGAAGAAGAATTGCGAGGACGCAATTATTTTAAGGGAGGGACGATGTGATACACCTAACCCACCATATAATTAATAATACCTGTTTTCATTTAATTAGGTTTTATTATGAATGCTAACATAAAATTAAGTGTTTACTTTAAGTAATATATTAATTAATAGCATTATTTTCATAATTTTTCAAAAATATTCAAAACATAGTTAAATTAATTATTTGAAATTAATATTAACTATTTTTTTGTTTATATTTTTTTGGATTTATTTCCATGCATTTTTACTTTGTTTTCAACTAAATGGGAAAAGTAGCTCTGAGCCCGGAGTGAATTTTAAACTATTTTACTTTTCAAAAATTATATTTTTCTTTTATTCCTTATCCTTTTTATAGTAATCGTTCATCACTCGTTCAATCGTAGCGTATCGAAAATGAAAGATATTGAATTGTTTTTAGTCCTCAATGAATAGTGTTTTAGTTTAGTTAGTTTTTAATTGGTAATGTATTATTGACTTGAAATATGTTTAAATTGAAACAAGTTAGACTTGTTGATTTTTCTTTAATGATCATAGACCTTTGACTTGAACCCTTTGACCCTTTGACTTGTAATCTTTTATTAGTCTTATAAGCCAAAAAAAAAAAACACAACAAATGCACAAAAAGAAATAGAGGCCAACCCGTGAGCAAGGAGAAAAAAAAAGGAAAAATAATTCTTCATCAAAACTTCAAGTTTGATCTTTGAGCTTATGCGAGGGGTGGTTTTAGTAGTCTACGAGCTTTCTTCAACCTTCAACTGCGTAGAATTGTGAGGGATTCATGTTATTTGTGCATTTTAAATGTTTTAGTTATAAACTTTAATTCTAAGAAATTGATGATATATTGCTTGTCTATGTATTTTTATGCTTTAATTAACTCCTATTAAGTTAGTAGAATATGCTTTTAAAAGTTTTCTGCAAGATTATCGGTTAAAATTGAGAATTAAAATTTGAGAAGACTATAAATAGTAAAAACATGAATTTTTCGGATTTTCGACCCGAATTGTATTTTCTTGATTTAGTTAGGTGGCTTTAATGCTACAAAGATTAAATATGCAATAAAAATGGATTACCTTTTGTTAAAATTGAGAAATAGACAATGAAATGTAAATGGGCTGTTTGACCAAGTGTTGACCGTGCTCGATTTAAGTTGGGGGTTTGGCTAACGAGTGCGGGGAAGCACTTTTGGCACTATTGTGGCATTGATTGGATGTCCGGTTAGCATAGCTGTAGTTCAAACGCAGTAGGTGGATTTTCAGGCTCCGGTTGGGAAAGTGAGGTTTGATAGCATAGAAACGTGCTTTGTGGCACCTAAGTGAGAGTTGTGAAAACAGCTTCCTAATTTCGTAGCTTGTTTGCTCGTAATTGCCTTTGAAAGCTAGATATTGAATAGTATTGTTTGTAGTTTTTCTTGTTTGAACTACTATTGTTTGTTTAATTGATGTTCTTGTTGATATTAATAATAATCATGCTTGAAAAGTCAATTGATTGCTATTATTGATTGTAAGTGCTTCATATATTGAATGTTGATACAAATCTGTACTTTGGTGTTTATTGCTTGTATATCGTATTGTATTACATAGTGTCAAGCGTGTGAGTGATGAGCCTCCCTGGGCAGTCTCGGGCTGCCAAGGTTGGGTTGCTCTAGCTCCGTGTCCTATTCCCTTTTTTGCTAGGGTTGTCGCCCTTGGAAATTTGGGTCGTAGATGTGTCGGGGTACATTTGGAGTACACCCAGTCGAAGTTATAAGGTGGATACATGCTTATTGTCATTGTTGTCAATATCAAGTTCGAGATTGATGCGTCGGTTGTGGAATTGAATCGCTTGGTACATTGCTCGTATGAGTAAACCGTGACCTTCAAAGTGTGGTATAGTTTTGAATGGTTGTGTTAATGCTTTCTTTAATTGTTTATTGTACTGTTGTTTATATTGCTTGCTTTTCTTATTGGTTATATTGCTTAACTATCTATTTGCATTGCACGACTTTCTTTCTCTCCACCTCGATATATGTTCCGCCCTCACTAAGTATACGTATTGTGTATACTCAATCCTCACCACCATATTTCAGGAAATGCCATGTTAGCTGGAAAGTTTGTGGTTACGTGATAGTTCGTTGCTTGAAAGAGATGCCTTGTGTGTTATGTGGACTGATTTGTGGAAAGATGCGAAGATGTATATTTCATGTAATGTATGTATTTAATGTTAAAGGAAATGTAATTTAAGTTTAACTAGGTTATAGAAGTGGCATGATAATCTATTTTATGTAATTGGTTAGTATAGTTTAAATGCAAAACATGAATGTATTGTCTAAGGAAAAGAGCTGGGTTGGTTTGGAGTTTGGTTTAGGATTGTATGGTTGTTGGGTATACTTGTTGAGAACCAAGGCTCGAACGGCCTTGAGGAGTTGTGAATGGTTGGACACGGTACTAGTCCATTTATATTTTGTTTGCAGGTATTATTTTTCCCTAGAAATAGGGGAGACTCCGTCCGTTTTCTCTAAAAATTATGCCCGGGTTTGGTATTGGGTTGAGATTTGATTGATTAATAGAATTCCCGGTCTTGCGAGAGGCCGGGGTGTTACAAGTCTGGTCGGTCATTTGACCTTCGTGTGCGATGCAATAGAGTAGGCATAGAGAATTGATTGGAACGTGCAAGTCTCACCTTATATAGGTTCAAAAAAGCAAATGGCAGGCATGATAGCTACGACGAATGAATTGAAGGCAAGACGCTTTTCAAGACTCCAATTTCTGATCTTTGTCTGCTCCTGTCCTCTCTAAACGAACTTCATGAAAAAAAGAAGGAACTCTTGAATTGAATCTAGGACTGGTGGTGGGAATACCACCCTTGTGTGAATTGATCTCCTCTAATCTTCCCGTTTTTGGGCAAAATCAGAATCTTTTCTGTAAAGGCTTGGATTTAGGTTACCGTCCGGTCAGACAAAGGCTCCCTCACGAATATCAGAATAAAGTTGCTTAGCCATCCAAACATTGACAGTCTCCAAGCTAGGAATGCGGTAAGAGCCACAGGCCAAGGGGCTCCTTCACGGCTAATCGATTTCTTTCCCTCTAGTAAGCTCATCGAAAGACCTGGTGCCCAATACTAAAACAACATTGGGGAAGGTGGGATGCTAGGTGGATAGGATTGGATGTTACCCTAGAGAGCTAAGTGTAGTGCACTTCGTTCTCTTTGATTGGCACATGGAAGATCAACTGAAAGCAGAAAGAATATCTGCACAACTAAGACAAGGAAGGTAAGATAGGCAGTTTAGAAAGAAGATAAGACAAACAAGTAAATACTACAACTAACAGCTAATAGGAGAGAGAATACAACTGTTAGCAAATCAAATAGATAAGACAGTCTTGTCTTGATAGTTGACTTCAGATTTCAATGTCCGATCTGACTATAAGAATAGCGAAGTCTGGAATGACATGCTCAATGCCAGTCCATCCAAAAATGCCAGATAAATCCCGTGAGAGATCTAATCTAGGCAGAAGATCCCATCCCATTAGACTGATTTAGTGTGGTTAAGCTGTGTCTTTGAAAAGTAACTGAGTTTAGGGCTTTCTTTCTCTCCTGTTTAGAAAGATAACTGCCATCAAGATGAAGATAGAAGCAATAGCCTTCGATTAGTCAGTGGGACATGAAGAACTCTTACTGTTCTCCTAACCGGTGCTAGTGAAAGAAAATGACATAGTTAAAGAAAAAGAAGAGAATGTCCTGAGAGAAGAAATGAAGTAAGGGAATAGGTTGGTGCTATAACCAGAATCGCTTGTTACAGAATAGGTTGCATCTAGTATACTACTAGTGGAGTCATCAGTTGTAGATCTTCAATGGCTGAATTCATTGTTCAAATAGCAGCTGCTTGGGCTTACCTTATTACCCTAGTTCCTTATCTTTAGCTTGAGAGATGGGAATGAAATTAGACAAAAAAGAATAGGCAGCTAATTAGTTATGCCTTAGGGGAATGCCCAAAGCCCCTATTACTACTCCTTTTGTGACGCCTGAGAATTTCACCGTACACATTTTAGCTGTTGCATCCACTATTTGCGCATTTCTTCTGTGCATTACTTGTTACTTTATGTAATTACTATTCATTGCATTTTTCAACTTCATAATTACTTCAAGTTAGCATTTTTCTTAAATCATATTAATTATAGTAGGAATGAGAAAATTGTGCATTCAAGCAATTAGCGTGCAGAGCAAACGTTTAGAAACTGATTTATTGAAATTAGTGAAAAGTGTTACGTAACCTAACTAAGTGTTTTAATTAGCTAGCACTCACTTTGAACATTAGGCTCATTTTAAAGCTAACTAGGCTCATTTTAGTGGACCATTTAAACACCCAACTTGACCCCACCTTAGCTTACTCAACATATAACACAACCCAAGCTCATAACTTGCAAAAGAAAAAATAAAATAAAAGCTGAAAATATTGTGCAGAACCCGACAGCCCTTCTCTTGCTTGTGGGTGATTTTTGTTTCAGCAATTCAGCAATTCAAGCCAAGCCAAGTTGGATGCAAGTACTTTAGGGTGTTTGTTCGCCTCCCAAGAGTTCCTACGTGCATTGGTGAGGGTTTTCATGCCTGTTTGTGCATTTTAGAAATGTTACAATTTTCTTGAATTCTTAGATTTGTTGTCAAATGCTGTTGCAATGCCTAAATATGCTTATGTATGTTGTATATGAGTGGTAGAGACCTAATTTATGCTATTGTTTCGTAGTTTAAACGGTTGAAATTGTTCGTTGATTATTTGACATGAATAGTGATAGGAATGTTAGGGTTTTGTGGAATCGGACTTTATAACTTGAATCAATGTTTCCAATAAATTCTTTAGGTGCTAATGGAAGTAGTGTAAAGGCTCCGTAGGGTTTAATTGCCCATAACCTAGTAAAAGAATGAAATAGCTGATTTTTAGAAAGGGGTTTCGCGGTTATCGCGAATTCGAGTTGAATTGGCCTCCACATTTAGTAATCCTAGGCTATTTAGGACCTAACTAAGCATTGCTAGCTCCCATTTGAGTCTCGGTTGAGGTACGAGTAGTACAAAGTTAAAAGAGAGAATTTGGGGCTTTTGGGGTAAATACGAGTGTTTGTGTGATTTTGAGGGTCCTAAATGGGCCTAAGGGGTTAACTAGAAGCATGGTATAGACCGCTTGCTAATCTAGAACCATAACATGAGTTTAGAAGGAAAACGGGTTGGGTTACAAAGGGGTTTATGTACAAATTCGATTGTCTCATGCTGCTGAGACCTTGGCATGACTCCTTGTGTGTTTAAATGTAGTTTCAAGATGTTTTAGAGCTTTTGGTGTAGTTCTAAATGAATTTTGAATATGCCCCTTTGTAAACTTCTTAATTGCTTATATGAAATTGCTTCTTTTCAAACTGTTTTGAGGTCAACGTGCTTTGTTGATCCTCCCATGTGTTATTGGTTATATTGTTGATATTGTCCTGCCATTGTTAAGTACATTGCATATTGGTTGCGCAACCATATTGTCAGGGGGGTTATATTGGATATCGGCTGGGCGACAGCGGGCTTGCCAGTGGATATTCAATCTCCATGCCCTAGTCCCTCACTCGCCTGGTCTGGAGATTGCCAAGGGGTGTTAGGTTGTAGGATTATCGGGGTACATTTGGAGTACATCCACTAGAGTGATTGGGAGTTTCTCGACATATTGATCATGGTTCATGGCTCGTGGTTCGTGATCGAAGACAAGAGAACTCTAGAGTGTTGGGGTTAAGTGTATCATATCCTTTGTTATATGTGGTTATTTACTGTTTCAATGTACTTTACTTGTCTTTCTTGTTTAACTGTTATATTTGTTGCATTGTACGTCCCGATTGGCCTTTATTCCTCACTAGGCAATAGTGGTTGTTCATACCTCGCTAACGTGTTTCAGGAGACGCTGTGGTTGAACCCCAGCTAGATTTGGTAGAGGGAGAAGAACCAGAGGTTTAGACTGATCCGTTGCCTTAGTTGCTGTGTCTAGTTGCCTGAGGTGGTTTATGTTCTTGTTGTTAAGTGAAGAACTTGTTTGTTTTACCTTATATTCTATTTTGTAGCCTAAGTACTATGTACATATTATGTAATTTGCATGGCGAAAGATAGTTGGTTGTAGTAGTAGATTGGAACCATGGCATGTAATAACTTATGTACTACTTCTAGCTACTTGCATGCTTGGGTGTGAATGCTATGTTGTATGTTTGTTTCCAACTTCTAAGAATGTTTCAATGCTATAATGGAGTGGCATGATAAGTGGTTTGGCAATAGCAAACTTGGCTTAGGCAAAGCAAAGGGGAAACCCATCCAAGAAGAACAATCCGGTGAGTGCCAAAAGGGGTAAAGAGTAACCTCATCGATCGACCTAATTCCTGCGTATGTTGGTCTAGCTGTCATGTCACCTATATTAAGTGATAGAATGCATTTCTTCCTTTCTTATGGGAATTATCTTCCTTCTCGCCTTTTCCCGTTCGTGAGGTTTTCCTGACTGGGGCAATATATGTAATCAAATAATTGGTTACATGTGCTCTTTGATACTCATTGGTAAAGGAAGAAGTCGTACCAGACGAGTTCAATCAGTAATGGTTGTGAGGCATCGAGTCTGAATAGGCATCAACAAGCACATAGATGTCCGAGGCTCGAGGTACTTGAGTAGTTGGCAATGGGGAAAGAAGATTTGGATCGGTTGCTAATTCATTCTCCGTCTCCGAAGAGGTCGCATTGGCAAAAGAAGGGTACTCATCGATCCAGTTCTTGCTTTTGTCCCGGATGAAGTTGTTCTTGTTGGTATCATAGATGTATTATAAGAACTGGGCATTGCCCTCAAATTCATTGATATCGAAGCATTAACATTCGTGGATAGAAAATGAAAGATGTCGATTCTTTTCTAAAGCTTAGATTGAATAGTTTTAAGCCTTTCGCTACCCTCTATGATGGGAAAATCCTGATTTTCCTGCTTAGATAAAGAGAGGCCTTGTCAACTACATATTCAAATTAGCATGAAAGTCCTACCTTAGATGATATGCCTCACTGAGCTCTCTCTTAGGTTGTGAAAGCGGTGCGAAAGAAGTTGCGCTACCTTGCCTTGAGAGCTTCCCCGGTTACTGAGTCTGTGATTTCATTGTAAGTAAGTATTTGCTTCCACCTCGAAATGCTCTTTTGTGATTGTATGTACACAAGTTCTCATTCATAAGCATATCCATATGATGAGTTGAAGGTGGGCGTGCTTCTTTCTTTGGAAGAGCGCATCACTTTGGACGTGCTTTACCGGCAGATGCATGAGTAAGAACCTAATAGCTAGGCACGTCGTGGGAGAAGAATAAACAAAATATGTTGCATAATCCAAGTAAGAGTTAGCATCTCGCTAATCAAAATCATCATCATGAGCAGTAGCTGAAACTGCTAGTCGATCCAGCGGATCAACTTCTGCCTACCCCGCCCAGTCAAGGCTTGTCGGGAGTATTTTTTCTTCAACGGGAGGCTAGCATATTATCCTACCGACGTCTATCCATAAGTAGTGAGAGCGAGCTTGGTTCTCTGGCGTCCACCTTCTAGTCCCTCCAGTTGGGGCCAAGCTAATGAGATCCGGGCTTAGCCCATTTGTAGTAAACGCAGCTTAAACACTATATTATTCCAAAACATTTCTTTTTCAATGAAAGAAAGAGAACCAATACTAGTTATTCTCACCCTACCAGGGAAGGGCACTTGATTGATCAGAAGAAACGTCCACTTCCCCCCTTATGCTATGTAGGTCGTTAGCACTACCAACCAGTGTATTTGTTCTTATACTTGTCCACTTTCTTTAAAAATGCCTTATGTCAGTTTGAGTGAGCGTCTTTCCTAGCTCCCGGTCTTTCTAAACAATAACGGGTTCTAATAAATTCAGCCTTGTCATGGCTGGTTGAGGTTAGAATTCATAAAGGTGGGTAGAGATGGCTTGGCACGAATCTAACGGCAAGGGAATCAACGGCTGATCGTGATTCATCAGTTGCAATTCTCCCAGTAGCTATCCATTGTAGTTCGCCAGCCAATGACAGAGCTGTGATTGCATAGGTGGTAGAGCAAGCTGGAGCAGAGGTAGCCTATTCTTCTTATTGCTAACAGCCTATTAGGGATTCAAGTATAGTAAGAAGCAACAGGAAAAGAAAGACAGAAAGAAAAAAGAGCAATTAATATTACTATATATATATAATTTTGCTTTGATGTTCTCGATCTTGCAAGTCAAGATTTCCATAATTTGGAAAGGAGTAGCGGGTAAGGTCGCATCTCACAGGGGCGAAACCTGGCTCCTTTAGGTCTACCAACATCACTGATTAGGGAAGATCAAAGTCTATTACAATCTCACAAAAGCAAATGAACGTCAAATAAATGAAAGAAAGTAATACATAACAGCGCTCCTGAATGAGCTTCTTTGTATCAGTACTTCGGTCTCGGAAACCAAACACTAACTGTGATACCCCGAACATGGCATGTATTCAATAGCATTTTAAGTTCATTTAAATTGCATTTTATTGACCTTTCACCTTCTTTGACCAAACTAGTTGACTTTTCATCTACATTGACCAACTAGGACAAGGTGGAAATTTTTGTAATGTTTAATAAAAGGCAAACTTGGGATTAGAAATAAAAAAAATGCAATGTTAAGTTAGTCAAATTTTGGGTCAACTTTGGAATTAAATCTGAACCAATTGGGGAAGAGTTAGGTAGCAAATTATATATGGTTGGAAAGCTCTATGAGTCTAGTTTCTGAGGCTTCAAACCGTTCGTGAATTGGAGTTTTCTAGAAGAAGTTATGGCCGTTTTCGTGAGGTCGCGCATAGCTGTTTTGGTTTAGCGGGTTGACCGAATTTTGACCTTTGACTTCTTGACATTTTTTTTTTTTAAATAAGCAGAATGTGCACGAAAAAAACAGAGAGAAAAAGGCTTGAAACCATGAGGAAAAGAAGGAGAAAAAAAAAAAGAAAATCTCAACTTCAAATCTTCGATTCTTCGCGTGGGCTTGTGCGGGGTGGTTTCCGAGGCACTCTACGAGGTTTTCCTAGCGTCTAGGAGCGTCTAAGGTGAGGGTTTCATCGTTATTTGCGCATTTATACGTTGTGTATGTTAACTTTGTCAATTTTTAGATTTATCCGTAGATCGTTATTTAAAGCGATTTGATGCTTCTAGAATGTTCCTTAGCATTTGTAGAACATGTATTTATAGCTTTGTAACATTTTCTGCGGTTAAATGTTGTGATTGCAAATTAAATTGTGAAATGAATAGTGTTTTATGAATAGTAAAACCTTGAAACGTTGAAATTGCGCTGTTATGCTTTCCGTTGATGTAGAAACGTGCTAGGTATGCTAGAATGCTAAAATGTGTGGTTTGTTTGGGTTGCGTAGTGGAAAAAACGAGAATTATGCCTTTGGAAAAGTCGGGGTCGTTTAGGTCGACTTTTGCGTTTTCTCGTTTTGTGTGTTGGCATTGCTTCGGGAAGCCATGGAAGCACTTTTGGTGCGATTATGGCGTTGGTTGGGTGTTTGGTTGTTATAGTTGTAGTTCGAACGAGAAAGGGAGAAATCGGGGCTTTGCGCGAGTTCTAGGGTAAAGTAAGGTTTCGGGGTCTTCAGACGTGCCTTATGGTGACCTAGGAGGGTTGGCAAAGTCGGTTTTCAGAACTCGTGGCTCGTTTGGAAATGGTAGCATTTTGATAGTTGGGGCCGATTTGTGTTTTTGTGTGTTTTCTTGTCTTTATGCTTATAGAATGCTTAGAATTACTTGGAATACTTGTTTGAGTTGTTTTGGATTGAATTACTTATCAAATTGCTGCTATTGCGTGCTAGAGTAACCTACTTTGTTATTCTCACACGTGTGGCTTTATCGCTTGTTTATCGCCTTGTAACGAGTCTTGCATTGCATAGTGTCTCGCGCGTGAGTGATGGGCCTCTCTGGGTAGCCTTGGGTTGCCAGTGTTGGTTGCTCTAGCTCCGCTGCTATTCCCTTTCTCGCTTGGGTTGCCTCCCAGGGAGATTTGGGTCGTAGGTTGATGGATACTTCCGGGGTATTCCAAACTGGTGTTATAAGGTGGTTTGGGCCGGCGCGTCATCGTTAAAGTCATCGGAATTGTGATCGGTACATTACTCGCTCGAGTGAACCATAGCCTTCAAAGTGTGGTATAGCTTTGATTGGTTGTGTTAATGCTTTCTTTAGTTGTTTAATTGTATTGTTGTTTATATTGAATGCCTTTTATTGATTGTATTGCTTAACTGTACCTATTTGCATTGCACGATCTTCTTTCTCTCCAATTCGATATCTGTCTCGCCCTCACTGAGTATACGTGTTGTGTATACTCACTCCTCACCACCACATTTCAGGAAATGCCCTGTTAGCTGAAATGGTCGTGATGTCGCGAAAGTCCGTGCTTGAAGAGTTGTCTTGAGTGCCTACGTGACTTGAGTTGTCAAAGTTGTAAAGTTGTATGCTTTTATGTTGTATGTAATTATTGTTAAAAGAAATGTAATATAAATTTAGCTATGTAGTTGGAATGGTTTGATAAGTTAGATTATGTATATAGTTAATGTAGCTTAACTTCAATGCATGGCTGTTATGTCCAAAGGAAAAGAATTAGAATGGCATCATAGTTTATTTTATGCAGTAGCTTTGTATGGTTTAATTTCCTAAATTGAATGTACTTGTCAAAATGAAAAGATAGGTTAGTTTTTAAATTGGAAATGTATGTATACTTGCTGAGTTTAAATTGTTGAGAACCGAGGCTCGGATGGCCTTGAGGAAGTTTTGTATGGTTGGACACGGTGGTGGTCCATTTATATTCTATTACAGGTTTTGCATTTCGCCTATAAACAGGGGAGACTCCGTCCGTTTTCCCTGAAAATTTTGCCCGGGTTTGGTTTGGGTTGTGATTAGTTTGATTGATAGAACTCCCGGTCTCGAGAGGGATCGGGGTGTCACAGGTGGTATCAGAGCTTATTTAGCTCATAAGCCGGGACAGGGTCCTCGGTCTGGTGGGTAGTGACCCTTAAATGTGTGCTTGTTAAGTGTGTCTTGAAAGTGTATGCTTTTATGTGAGATTATGTGTCTTGACATGAATGTGTGCTCCTATGTGTGAGAGTTATGGGTTATGTGTTAATGGTGTGCTAAGTGAAGTAAAGTGTCTAGTTGTGCATTGAATTGACCTATCGAATCGACCTCGTGGATTGTTATTTGCTTGAAGTATTGCTTTTAATGTGTGTACTGAAATGTCTTGAATTAGCTATGCCGTGATTTGAATTGATTATGCTGTGCTTGACTTGATTGTTATGCTTGAGTGACTTTGTTAAATAAACTATATTGTAAACTTGCTGGCATAATAGCTTAATGCATATGTATAACTGTGATATATTGGCATTCATACATGTCCTATTGAAATGGTAAGTAAGTCCTCTTCCTCCCCTGAAGAAAGTGGTTCACCGCTTACTTCTCAAGGTGTATGGATTGGCAGGAAATGAATGGCATTTGACTAGCCTTTATTTGGGAATTGGTGTTTGATTTTGGAGCTCGGTTATTGGCGAATCTCTATGGTCTTCCTCTGTGCTTAACGGTTGTGAAAGAATAGCTTTCTCTTGGGGTTTATTTGGTTGTTCTTTGGAGCATTCTTTGGTTTTCTTAATGGGTATTCTTTGGAGACTTCTGTTGGCATTTCTCGGTGGATTTGGCTATTGGGATTTCAATCGGCCTTACTGCACAGTATTATCTAGGGTATATGTGTCTCTGTCTTTATTGGTATGATACTGGCATCCCTGATTGGAAATTCTTCAATGGTAATTTCTGGAATTCTCAGTGGCCAATTATTTAGTATTTATTTATTAGGCAAACTTGGTTACTTTCTTATTGGAGTATTGTCTCGGATATCTTCTTCAGTGTTCCTCAGTAGGTTTAGTATTTGGAGTTCCTATCAAACTTATTGAATAATACTACTTATGGTATTCTTTGAAATTCTTATTAGGCGTTCTATTGGTATTTTCTTTGTTGGCAAGGTTGTATGAAGTTCTTACTTGGCAAACAGTGAAGAGGCCTCAGAGTTTGGTTTCGGTATATTGTTCATCAGTTCGGTGTTTATCCTTGGAGTTTTCGTCCATCTAGGAAACTATGTTTGTTATTCAACTTGGTTGTCTTATTGGGCACGTTATATTTTCTCTGTTATTTCCTTTGACATTCCTCTCAGCATTTGATAGCAAAACTCGGAATCTAATTGGTTGTTCCATGGGGTTATTATTTGGAAGGCTTCTTTGGACCTTTGAAATATATTTGATTGGGTTCTTAGTATTTTTCTTCAGCACTCTTAACAGGGAATTCTTCTATGAAATCCATGACCAGCGGGGTACTTCTTTGGACCTTTAGATAGAATCTTTGTTTGAGCTTTTATTTGGCTTCTTGCTTGGGAATTCTCGGGCAGTAACAATTAGACTTCTATTGGAGATTCGTGCGTGAGGTATTCTTCTTGTCGTTATTGTGTGGTATTAATGACATGTACAGTATCTTTGCTTTAGTCTTTATTGGTATTATCTCAGCGTTTCTGGTTGAAATTTATTCTTCTTCGGTAATCGTGTCAACGGGATTCTTGTACGGTATCTGCATTTGAGCTTCTATTTGGCGTTACTACTTCGCATTTCTACTTGAACTTTCCTATTGGTCATCTTGATTAAATACTTTTTCAGTAGCTAATGAAGACTAGTCAGAGTTGGATTGTAGATGATGCAGAGTCCTATTGGAAGAAGAATTGAGAGGACGCAATTGTTTTAAGGGGGGAAGGATGTGATACCCCGAACATGGCATGTATTCAATAGCATTTTAAGTTCATTTAAATTGCATTTTATTGACCTTTCACCTTCTTTGACCAAACTAGTTGACTTTTCATCTACATTAACCAACTAGGACAAGGTGGAAATTTTTGTAATGTTTAATAAAAGGCAAACTTGGGATTAGAAATAAAAAAAAAATGCAATGTTAAGTTAGTCAAATTTTGGGTCAACTTTGGAATTAAATCTGAACCAATTGGGGAAGATTTAGGTAGCAAATTATATATGGTTGGAAAGCTCTATGAGTCTAGTTTCTGAGGCTTCAAACCGTTCGTGAATTGGAGTTTTCTAGAAGAAGTTATGGCCGTTTTTGTGAGGTCGCGCATAGCTGTTTTGGTTTAGCGGGTTGACCGAATTTTGACCTTTGACTTCTTGACATTTTTTTTTTTAATAAGCAGAATGTGCACGAAAAAAACAGAGAGAAAAAGGCTTGAAACCATGAGGAAAAGAAGGAGAAAAAAAAAAGAAAATCTCAACTTCAAATCTTCGATTCTTCGCGTGGGCTTGTGCAGGGTGGTTTTCGAGGCACTCTACGAGGTTTTCCTAGCGTCTAGTAGCGTCTAAGGTAAGGGTTTCATCGTTATTTGCGCATTTATACGTTGTGTATGCTAACTTTGTCAATTTTTAGATTTATCCGTAGATCGTTATTTAAAGCGATTTGATGCTTCTAGAATGTTCCTTATCATTTGTAGAACATGTATTTATAGCTTTGTAACATTTTCTGCGGTTAAATGTTGTGATTGCAAATTAAATTGTGAAATGAATAGTGTTTTATGAATAGTAAAACCTTGAAACGTTGAAATTGCGCTGTTATGCTTTCCGTTGATGTAGAAACGTGCTAGGTATGCTAGAATGCTAAAATGTATGATTTATTTAGGTTGCGTAATGGAAAAAATGAGAAAAATGCCTTGGTGAAAGTGGGGGTCGTTTTGGTCGACTTTTGCATTTTCTCGTTTTGCGTGTTGGCATTGCTTTGGGAAGCCATGGAAGCACTTTTGGTGCGATTATGGCGTTTGTTGGGTGTTTGGTTGTTATAGTTGTAGTTCAAACGAGAAAGGGAGAAATCGGGGCTTTGCGCGAGTTCTAGGGTAAAGTAAGGTTTCGGGGTCTTTAGACGTGCCTTATGGTGACCTAGGAGGGTTGGCGAAGTCGGTTTCCAGAACTCGTGGCTCGTTTGGAAATGGTAGCATTTTGATAGTTGGGGCCGATTTGTGTTTTTGTATGTTTTCTTGTCTTTATGCTTATAGAATGCTTAGAATTACTTGGAATACTTGTTTGAGTTGTTTTGGATTGAATTACTTATCAAATTGCTGCTATTACGTGCGAGAGTAACCTACTTTGTTATTCTCCCACGTGTGGCTTTATCGCTTGTTTATCGCCTTGTATCGAGTCTTGCATTGCATAGTGTCTCGCGCGTGAGTGATGGGCCTCTCTGGGTAGCCTTGGGTTGCCAGTGTTGGTTGCTCTAGCTCCGCTGCTATTCCCTTTCTCGCTTGGGTTGCCTCCCAGGGAGATTTGGGTCGTAGGTTGATGGATACTTCTGGGGTATTCCAAACTGGTGTTATAAGGTGGTTTGGGCCGGCGCGTCATCGTTAAAGTCATCGGAATCGTGATCGGTACATTACTCGCTCGAGTGAACCATAGCCTTCAAAGTGTGGTATAGCTTTGATTGGTTGTGTTAATGCTTTCTTTAGTTGTTTAATTGTATTGTTGTTTATATTGAATGCCTTTTATTGATTGTATTGCTTAACTGTACCTATTTGCATTGCACGATCTTCTTTCTCTCCAATTCGATATCTGTCTCGCCCTCACTGAGTATACGTGTTGTGTATACTCACTCCTCACCACCACATTTCAGGAAATGCCCTGTTAGCTGGAAAGTTCGTGATTTCGTGAAAGTCCGTGCTTGAAGAGTTGTCTTGAGTGCCTACGTGACTTGAGTTGTCAAAGTTGTAAAGTTGTATGCTTTTATGTTGTATGTAATTATTGTTAAAAGAAATGTAATATAAATTTAGCTATGTAGTTGGAATGGTTTGATAAGTTAGATTATGTATATAGTTAATGTAGCTTAACTTCAATGCATGGCTGTTATGTCCAAAGGAAAAGAATTAGAATGGCATGATAGTTTATTTTATGCAGTAGCTTTGTATGGTTTAATTGCCTAAATTGAATGTACTTGTCAAAATGAAAAGATAGGTTAGTTTTTAAATTGGAAATGTATGTATACTTGCTGAGTTTAAATTGTTGAGAACCGAGGCTCGGATGGCCTTGAGGAAGTTTTGTATGGTTGGACACGGTGGTGGTCCATTTATATTCTATTACAGGTTTTGCATTTCGCCTATAAACAGGGGAGACTCCGTCCGTTTTCCCTGAAAATTTTGCCCGGGTTTGGTTTGGGTTGTGATTAGTTTGATTGATAGAACTCCCGGTCTCGAGAGGGATCGGGGTGTCACACTAACTGTTAGAACTGTTGGAACTGTTAGAGTATCCGCGTCAAGGCAGTTGGTCAGGAGTGATTGCACCTTGCCAATGGTTCAGGTTTTTATTCCTTTAAGGAAGCTAGGTAGTTCATGAGTTAGGAGTTAGCGTTGTAGTGGATAAAATATCTTATATCTTATACATATAGTTCATCTTTCGTTGCTTCTTAGCTTGTCTAGGAGCAGGAGTAAGAAGTCATAAGTAGTGGTAACTCCGTGTAGCTGTCAACTTAAATGGTAGTTGTTTATTCTCACCCGGTAGATACTTTTATAGAATAGTCTCTTTTGCTTGGAACTCTTCTTGGTCCTTCGACCTTTTTCTAGAATGATGTATTATCTTCTGGCTTTGGTGGTCATAGTATAGCCTTTATAGAATATCCTCTTCCCCAAGAAAGCTAACTCAATAGGAATTCTCTCTCTCGTCGGGCAATTTCATCCTTTTCCGCAAGAGATTGCTCTTTCCCGGGGCTAACGTATGACCTCCTTCTCCTTGTTGTTCCGATCCGACTTCAATTCCGAAAGCGAAGAGCTCTTTCTCGATAATTTCATTCGTGAACCAAGCATTTTTTTTAATCAACTCAAGATGTTCTTCTCTTAAGATATTTGTCTGAATAAGTAAGCGCTTAGGCACGAAAGGAAAGAGAAAAGGCTGTTAGTCCAAGCAACTCACCCTGAGTGAAGAGCTCCCTACTCCGCTCCGTATTCCAATTCTCAAGTCGCGATAGACCCAATGAAAGCCCATAGGAACAGACCCACGAAGGGGATTTACTGTTAACTACTCCTTCAAGGAAAAGGAAGTAACTAAATTGAGGATTCACCAATCGCAAAAGAAGGGAAGGCTAGGGCAAGCA
Organism: Ehretia macrophylla; assembly: GCA_037974665.1. Lineage (NCBI taxonomy): Eukaryota > Viridiplantae > Streptophyta > Magnoliopsida > Boraginales > Ehretiaceae > Ehretia > Ehretia macrophylla. The sequence continues at coordinate 78,955,186 of CM075770.1, read as the reverse complement.
AGTCAGGGAAGGAAAAAACTGAACTGTAGGGAAAGGCGCTAGAGCCCAGTTCTTTTAGCCCCTATTAAGATAAGAGGATTGTAGCGAACGTAGCCTTATTAATAAGCCTTAGTGAGCGCAAGGTTTCACTCCCATTATAAGGGCTAGGTCCAATGATCCGTAGATTATAGAGGTGTTTACTCTTACCATTAGTTGAAATCGCGCTATTAGTTGTTAGTTGGTATCCCCTGAAGCTGGTATTTGGCAAGTGAGGGCAACCCTTAGTTACTAGCCGTGGATAGGAGTAGGATCCGGGTACAAAAATGATAGAGGTCCTTCTTCCACCTCTGGATCCAGACAAGTCGAAAGCCTATTTCTTTCTTCTTTTGCAGCGAACCAATACGAGTAGGTCTAGTAGCCATAGCTGCTAGTAGTGCTAGTTACAGGCCGAGGTCAAACAAAGGTCTTCCTTCATCGATGTCTCTCCCGCTCCACCGTGGCCTTTTCTATAAGCCATTTAGTTAATTTCTTCCCTTTACGAGTAGCCTACTTTACTAAGGCCCAGACCCGAGAGGCGAACCAACTGTCTTGTACTTTATACCCGGAGAAGGACTGGCAAAAGACTGAAATCACCCTTGCACTCGCATCAGGATTCACTCCAAGCCTTCTAGCTACCCCTCACTATCAGTACTCTACTTGCCCGAGAAGGAGCCTTGAAAGCGGTTGTTAAATCATTAACTCATACCTAAGAGTCCTAAACTACAATTTCTAGAAAGGCCCTCTCATCTCTTTAAGGCTTGGCGCAAAGCCCCAATCCTGTAACTGACGGTTCTCTTCCCATTGCTTTTGCTTCCTTTTATGCGTTCGCCCGAATTTCGTCAACCGTCTTATTTCATAGAACAAAACCTCGCTCCGTGAGATATTTCATTGTGGAAGGGCATGGTTTAGAAAGCAAAGATTATAAGTGAGCACTATCCTCAAAAGTATGTAAACAACCTAACCATTTCTATTATATTAGAAGGCAGCGTGAGAAGCTAAGAAAATGGGTCCTGTGGTAAGCTTGTCTTAACGATAGAGTGATAGCACAGAAACCTCTTTGATCATTCAAGATAGTCAGCCAATGCCAACCTATTTCTTTAATCACGAGTCTTGGGTATCGGAACGAGAAAGAGGGCATAGGTATGATAGTTGCGAACCCTAGGTCAGTTGAAGATAATAGCGAATCAGTAGGTCGGAGTAGCTCACCTGTAGGGATAACCTTCAAATCCCATTCACTCCAATGGCATTCAAGGCCCATTCAAGGCTGGAATTAGCATTAGATTGAGGCAAGGGCGGCTATCCCTTTTTGTCTTTCCTGGTTTGGGATTTCTTTTCTCATGGGATAAATAGAAGCTTTTAGGGCTTAATAGCATATAATTACTAAAAGTAGGGGAAATGGGCAGATGGAAAGCAAGCCTTAGCACCCTTGCGCTCAGTCCTCAGGCTATACTCGATCTTGCTTAGAAGTCAACTCTGTCAGCTTGTGAGGGGCTTGAATCAGTCCTTAGTCAATTATCACTCTCCTAGCCTAAGGCTAGGCAAGAAAGACTTTTCTATCTATATCATTAGATAAGGAAAGAAGGTGCTAGGAAGCCAAGTCTTTCCTGTTGGAAAGAAGACAGAGAACAAAAGTAGTACTTATAGAATGCTGATGTTTTGAAGGCATCAATCATCCTAGAACTAAGCGATCCAGCAGTAAGCTATTCAAAAGAGTAGGTCATCTAGATTCGAAACAAACTTGGGATAGTAGGATAGTCAGAGGTGAGCTTAAGGTAGAAAGCCAATGCTTCAGACTGATCCAATCGTAAGCTAAATCAGTGAGAGGCAAAAGCCAAGAGCATGGGTGAGGGTGTCAAGATCCTTCCGAGAGGACCGCTCTAGTTGTTGAATGGTAAACCCTATGCTTCGTAAGATATAGCTAAATGTGGATCTCAACTTAGTGACTAAGTCTGCCAGTGGCAAATGCAAATCATCAGAAAGTGTCTTCTTACTCGGTCTGCTTACCAATCCGTAATTGGATCGGCAGGTAAGAGGCAGTATCTATCCTATCTGCCTTCAATTCCTTGAGTCCATTCACTGAATTCAAAGTGGGCTATCCATGAGTAAAGATGGAGAGGGTAAAACAGTTTTGGCAAGACATTTGGTTTATATCCCTAAAGATTACATTCAAGGGTATGGACCTTTTTAATCCACTTGGCAGACAAAGCCATCACCAACTCTTATTACAGAGAACTAAGATCCATTAGGGCCTCAGCTGACTCAGGAAGAGAAGATTCTTTGTAAAAGAGCTTCATCAGAGGACTTTAAGTTACCTTTCCTTATTGGCGGCAGAAGACCCAAAAACTGGGATTAGTCCAACCTTATATATATAGTAGTAGCGACAATCAAGAACAAGACTGATTACTTCTCTCGATAGATTCGACTGTAGCCAATTGACTTCCTTACACTAACGCAGCTCCAAGAGCTATATTAAGTAGGAAGACCCGTAGGTCAAGAGCGGAAGGACAAGACAGAACTGTAAGAGTAGCTCTATGCCAATTCACGGGGTTTGATAAACTTTTTCGATTGAGAACACCTCTTTGGTAACATCGCCTTCACCCAACAATTTTTGACGACTTTCTAAGACTGAGTGAGGGTTTAGGCTTTCTGGTCTTAGATCTGGTTTAGTGGACAAATATTAGCCGTGTAGCGAATCGGTCGTTCAATGCGGCACCTGCGATAGATGTTGGGGATCTTGCTGATTCTGGACATTCATGTACTACTGATTCAATAGCTGTAAGGGTGGTAATGAGACCAAGGCAATCCCTTTCGCTTACGCTTTCACCTGTAGTAGGGTCACAAGCAAGCCGGTAAGTGGATAGATTGGAAGAACTAGGCTTCGAGCCAATAGAAGTAGTTGAACTGTCCCTGGCACTTCTATCATGACTTTCATCCTTTTAGTCTCAGCTGGGGTGTAACACCTCGATCCCTCTCGAGACCGGGAGTTCTATCAATCAATCTAATCACAACCCAAACCAAACCCGGGCAAAATTTTTAGGGTAAACGGACGGAGTCTCCCCTGTTTATAGGTGAAATGTAAGACCTGCAATAGCATATAAATGGACCACCACCGTGTTTAACCATACAAAACTTCCTCAAGGCCATCCGAGCCTTGGTTCTCAACAATTTAAACTCAGCAAGAATACATACATTTCCAATTTAAAAACTAACCTATCTTTTTCATTTTGACAAGTACATTCAAACTAGACAATTAAACCATACTAAGCTACTGCATAAAATAAACTATCATGCCATTCTAATTGTTTTCCTTGGGACATTACAACCATGCATTGAAGTTAAGCTACATTAACTATATACATAATCTAACTTATCAAACCATTCCAACTACTTAGCTATCTTTAAATTACATTTCTTTTAACAATAATTACATACAACATAAAAGCATATAACTTTACAACTTTGACAACTCAAGTCACATAGGCACGTAAGACAACTCTTCAAGCACGGACTTTCACGAAATCACGAACTTTCCAGCTAACATGGCATTTCCTGAAATGTGGTGGTGAGGAGTGAGTATACACAACATGTATACTCAGTGAGGGCGAGACAAATATCGAATTGGAGAGAAAGAAAGTCGTGCAATGAAAATAAGACAGTTAAGCAATATAACTGATAAATAAGCAATCAAAACAAACAATCAATACAATAAGCAATTACTGAAAGTATTAACACAACCATTCAAAGCTATACCACACTTTGAAGGCTATGGTTCACTTATACTAGCAATGTACCATAACACGAGCGATGCATCAATCTCGAGCTTGATATTGACAACGATGACAGTAAGCGCGCATCCACCTTATAACACCAGTTTGGAATACCCCGGAAGTATCCATCAATCTACGACCCAAATCTTCCTGGGAGGCAACCCAAGCGAGAATAGGGAATAGCAGCGGAGCTAGAGCAACCAACACTGGCAACCCGAGGCTACCCAGAGAGGCCCATCACTCACGCGCGAGACACTATGCAATGCAAGACTCGATACAAGGCAATAAATGAGCGCTAGCACAACAATACAAACTAGTGACAACAAACAAGATAACAAGCAATCACAATCAATACTAGTATTCAACTAACTTTTCAAGCATAACAAGCAATAATAAGCAACAATAACAACAATTAAACAAGTAACGGCAGTTGAAACACGAAAACAACAAATAATACTATTCAACCCCAACTTCCAAGGACAATTACGAGCAAACGAGCTACGGAATTAGGAAACCGATTTCACTATATTTACTCAGGCACTACAAGGCACGTTTCTATGTCACTAAACTTCACTTTCTAACCCGAGACCCGAAAGTCCACCTACTGCGTTTGAACTACAGCTATGCTAACCAGTCATTCAATCAACGCCACAACAGCGCCAAAAGTACTTCCATGCCCTCAATTACGAAACCGCCAACTCAATTCGAGCACGGTCAACTTTTGGTCAAACGGCCCCTTTACGTTTCTTTGTCTAATTTCCAATTTTAACAAAGGCCGATCTGTTTTTATTTCACATTTTAGCTTTCTATCACTAATGGCACCTATCCAAATCAAGCAATCGCAATTCGGATCGAAATCCGAAATTCTAGGATTTACTATTCATAATTCACTATTCATGTTCTTCCCCAATTTCAATTACGCAGTTTCAACCGTAAAAACTGCTAAATATCTAACAGGCAATACTCTACGAACCCTAAGCAATCTATTTCAAGCAATAACATGCATAATAACGCGATAAATATCAAATATGAAAAATTGACTCAAAAATCAAATTCAGATTAAAATGCACAAAAGTATGAAAACCCTCACAGATATTGAAGACCAAGACCCGCAAGGACCCAAGCCACGACCACCAAGCAGTTCCACGCACGATTGTAGAAGAAAAATGCAAGAAAATTGTTTTCTTTTCCTCTTGAAATGCTTCGGCCATGGGGGGGGGACTTGGGTGGCATTTTGCAATTTGTTTTTATTGATTTTTGCCTTGTTTTATTATTTAAAAGATGACAAGGGCATTTTGGTCATTTGCAAAACCAAACTTTAGTTAAAAATAATCAAATAAGCTTATTTTAATGCCATTAAATCCAATTCAAGTTAAAACAATGCAATTAAATGAAAAACAACTAAAACTAGTTAGTTTAAGCTAAAAACATTCTTCACTAAGTCTGAAGAATATTTCTCTAACTCCTATTTTTGAAATTCTGCGATCGAACGGTCACTAATCGATCGCTAATAGAGTGATGAACAATAATGTAAAACTCTATTTCTTTGAAAAGTAGAATAGTAGAATAGTTTAATATTCACTCCAGCTCGGAGTTACTTTCCTCATTTATTCGAAAACCGAGTGATTTTAATGTAAAACAACCAAAACCGATTATTAAAATAATCAAAACAATCAAGGTAATTAATATTCATTTAAAATAATTAATTTAACTATTTCTAGATCATTTTAAAGAATTTATGAAGTAAATGTTAAGTTACAAATGAACAAATAAATATAAACATGTAATCAAGTGAAATTAAATATTAACATTTAAGATGACACTTAATTAATCACAAGAGAATAAATTCAATTACTACAATTATTAGAAATAGGTAATAATCTTTTAATCAATTAATATAAATCCTTTTTGAATTCTTCTAAAAGAAATAGCAAAACAGTGAAAATTAGATGATTTAACTAATTAAACATCTAATCAAATGCAGTCAAATGCTATTAAATGCATGCTGGGTTCGGGTTATCACATCCTCCCCCCCCTTAAAACAATTGCGTCCTCGCAATTCTTCTTCCAATAGGACTCTGCATCATCTAAAATCCAACTCTGATAAATCTTCATCGGTTGCTGAGCAAGATAATATATAAGAATGCTCGTAAGAAATCCCGAATAGAAATTCCAATCAAGAATGCCGAGGAAATACCAACTAAAGACTGAAGCAAAGATACTGTAGATATCATCAATACCACATACTAATGGCAGGAAGAGCACCGAATGAATGCCCTATTTAAGAATCTTCAATAGAAGTCTAACAAGTACCAAATAAGAAAGTTAAGAGGTAGCCAGAGTAGATGCTCCTCATGCAGTACTGACTACCGTAAATAGACCCAGCTGAAAGTTCTGTAAAGGAATATAGAGAAGAATACCAAAGGCCAACCTCTAAATGAAATCTTCCAATCACTGTGTTCCTACCGCAACATCTTAGTCAACAGCAAATATAGATTCCCCTGAGTGGAAAGGCCGAAGGAAAAGCCGTAAATAGTACAAGATAATATGTCCAAGCAGAATTCCAAGTGTAGGATCTTCCAATAAATGCCAATAAGAAAAATACTAGTAAAATGCCCGATAAGAATTCCAAAGAATACCGTAAGTAATATGAGATAATGGGTCTGATAGGGATTCCAGTTACCAAACCAACTAAGGAATGCCGAAGAAAATACCCGAACAATACTCCAATAAGAAAGTACCAAGAATTGCCCAATAAGTAATACCAAATAAGTGACCACTAAGAATCCTAGAGAATGCCATTGAAGAATTTCCAATAAGGAATACCAGTAACACTCTAATAAAGACCAAGACACATATACCATAGATAATACTGTGCAGTAAGTCCAACTGAAAACCCAATCGCCAAGTCTACCAAGTAGTGCCAATAGAAGTCTCCAAAGAATACCCAGTAAGAAACCCAAGAATGCTCCAAAGAATAACCAAATAAAACCCCAAGAGAAAACTATTCTTTCACAACTGCTAAGCACAGAGAAGGCCATAGAGATTTGCCAATAGCCGAGCTCCAAAAGCAAACACCAATTTCCAAATAAAGGCTAGCCCAATGCCATTCATTTCCTGCCAATCCATACACCTTGAAAAGCCAGCGGTGAACCACTTTCTTCAGGGGAGGAAGAGGACTTACTTACCATTTCAATAGGACATGTATGAATGCCAATATATCACAGTTATACATATGCCTTAAGCTATTATGCCATCAAGTTTACAAAAGAGTTTATTCAACAAAGTCACTCAAGCATAACAATCAAGTCAAGCACAACATAATCAATTCAAATCACGACACAACCAATTCAAGACATTCCAATACACACATTACAAGCAATACTTCAAACAAATAACAATCCACGAGGTCAATTCAATTCACGATGCCAATTCAATAAGTCAATTCGATAGACAACTAGGCATTTCACCTTTCTTGAGAAACATTTAACACATAACACATAACTTTATCACATAAGTGCATACATTGAAGTCAAGACACAAAATCTCACATACAAGCATACACTTTCAAGACACACTTAACAAGCACACATTCAAGGGTCACTACCCACCAGACCGAGGACCCTGTCCTGGCTTATAATCTAGGCAAGCACTGATACCACCTGTAACACCCCGATCCCTCTCGAGACCGGGAGTTCTATCAATCAATCTAATCACAACCCAAACCAAACACGGGCAAAATTTCAAGGTAAACGGACGGAGTCTCCCTTGTTTATAGGTGAAATGTAAAACCTGTAATAGCATATAAATGGACCACCACCGTGTCCAACCATACAAAACTTCCTCAAGGCCATCCGAGCCTCGGTTCTCAACAATTTAAACTCAGCAAGTATACATACATTTCCAATTTAAAAACTAACCTATCTTTTTCATTTTGACAAGTACATTCAAACTAGAAAATTAAACCATACTAAGCTATTGCATAAAATAAACTATCATGCCATTCTAATTCTTTTCCTTTGGACATTACAACCATGCATTGAAGTTAAGCTACATTAACTATATACATAATCTAACTTATCAAACCATTCCAACTACTTAGCTAGATTTAAATTACATTTCTTTTAACAATAATTACATACAACATAAAAGCATACAACTTTACAACTTTGACAACTCTAGTCACATAGGCACGCAAGACAACTCTTCAAGCACGGACTTTCACGAAATCACGAACTTTCCAGCTAACATGGCATTTCTTGAAATGTGGTGGTGAGGAGTGAGTATACACAACACGTATACTCAGTGAGGGAGACATTTATCGAATTGGAGAGAAAGAAAGTCGTGCAATGCAAATAAGACAGTTAAGCAATATAATTGATAAATAAGCAATCAAAACAAACAATCAATACAATAAGCAATTACTGAAAGCATTAACACAACCATTCAAAGCTATACCACACTTTGAAGGCTATGGTTCACTCATACGAGCAATGTACCATTACACGAGCGATACATCAATCTCGAGCTTGATGTTGACAACGATGAAAATAAGCGCGCATCCACCTTATAACACCGGTTTGGAATACCCCGGAAGTATCCATCAATCTACGACCCAAATCTCCCTGGGAGGCAACCCAAGCGAGAAGAGGGAATAACAGCGGAGCTAGAGCAACCAACACTGGCAACCCGTGGCTACCCAGAGAGGCCCATCAGTCACGCGCGAGACACTATGCAATGCAAGACTCGATACAAGGCAATAAACGAGCGATAGCACAACAATACAAACTAGTGACAACAAACGAGATAACAAGCAATCACAATCAATACTAGCATTCAACTAACTTTTCAAGCATAACAAGCAATAATAAGCAGCAATAACAACAATTTAACAAGTAACGGCAGTTCAAACACGAAAACAACAAATAATACTATTCAACCCCAACTTCCAAGGACAATTACGAGCAAACGAGCTACGCAATTAGGACACCGATTTCACTACATTCACTGAGGCACTACAAGGCACGTTTCTATGTCACTCACCTTCACTTTCTCACCCGAGACCCGAAAGTCCACCTACTGCGTTCGACCTACAGCTATGCTCACCGGTCATTCAATCCACGCCACAACAGCGCCAAAAGTGCTTCCATGCCCTCAGTTACGAAACCCCCAACTCAATTCGAGCACGGTCAACTTTTGGTCAAACGGCCCCTTTACGTTTCTTTGTCTAATTTCCAATTTTAACAAAGGCTAATCCATTTTTATCTTACATTTTATCTTTCTATCACTAATGGCACCTATCCAAATCAAGCAATCGCAATTCGAATCGAAATCCAAAATTCTAGGTTTTACTATTCATAATTCACTATTCATATTCTTCCCCAATTTCAATTACGCAGTTTCAACCGTAAAAATTGCTAAATATCTAACAAGCAATGCTATACGAACCCTAAGCAAGCTATTTCAAGCAATAACATGCATTATAACGCGATAAATATCAAATCTGAAAAATTGACTCAAAAATTAAATTTAGATTAAAATGCACAAAAGCGTGAAAACCCTCACAGAGATTGAAGACCAAGACCAGCAAGGACCCGAGCCATGACCACCGAGCAGTTCCACGCACGATTGTAGAAGAAAAATGCAAGAAAATTATTTTCTTTTCCTCTTGAAATGCTTCGGCCATGGGGGGGGAGGGACTTGGGTAGCATTTTGTAATTTGTTTTTATTGATTTTTGCCTTGTTTTATTATTTAAAAGATGACAAGAGCATTTTGGTCATTTGCAAAATCAAACTTTAGTTAAAAATAATCAAATAAGCTTATTTTGATGCCATTAAATCCAATTCAAGTTAAAACAATGCAATTAAATGAAAAACAACTAAAACTAGTTAATTTAAGCTAAAAACATTTTTCACTAAGTCTGAAGAATATTTCTCTAACTCCTATTTTTGAAATTATGCGATCGAACGGTCACTAATCGATCGCTAATAAAGTGATGAATAATAATATAAAACTCTATTTCTTTGAAAAGTAGAATAGTAGAATAATTTAAAATTCACTCCGGCTCGGAGTTACTTTCCTCATTTATTCGAAAACCTAGTGATTTTAATGCAAAACAACCAAAACCGATTATTAAAATAATCAAAACAATCAAGGTAATTAATATTCATTTAAAATAATTAATTTAACTATTTCTAGATCATTTTAAAGAATTTATGAAGTAAATGTTAAGTTACAAATGAACAAATAAATATAAACATGTAATCAAGTGAAATTAAATATTAACATTTAAGATGACACTTAATTAATCACAAGAGAATAAATTCAATTACTACAATTATTAGAAATAGGTAATAATCTTTTAATCAATTAATATAAATCATTTTTGAATTCTTCTAAAAGAAATAGCAAAACAGTGAAAATTAGATGATTTAACTAATTAAACATCTAATCAAATGCAGTCAAGTGCTATTAAATGCATGTCGGGTTCGGGTTATCACATGGGGAATGGTTTATTTCCCTAAAGATTCGATTCAAGGGTATGGACCTTTTTGGCAGAAGCATAAGCACTTAGACTAGATGTCCTTATCATCACTCTTTCTCTCACACCCGCCCTTTTAATTTACGTACTCAGTCTCGAGGCCTTAAACAAGGGATTTGCCCAAAAGAAAAAAGATAAAAGATCTCTCTTCACCGATTCTCGATATCTCTTTAGCCCCATTGCCAAATGAATGTGTTCTTCCTATGGCCATTTCTGAGCCTTTTTAGGCCAGTTAACAAGAGCATTTCAGGGGCTAAGCGGTGAATTTACTTTTAAGCTTAAGGGAATGCCCAGGAGAAGGCCCTTAGGTTGCAGTCTCAGAGCCTTTTATTTATTAATGATTTACGAAATATGGCTCTTAATCCCAGCCTCTATGAGGGGGATCCACTAGACGGAAGAAATATCTAAATAAATGTCCTGGTATTCCACATTCCAAGTACTATCATTGAGGAGATTTGATTGATCTTACTATTGATGGCAATTACTGACTAATCAAGGAAAAAGGGAAGATGCCATGCTATGAAGGAGATCGCTTCTATGGTTGATGTATGACCAGCAAATTAACTTGGACCCTGCCTACTATGGGAGTTCCAAAATGGGCATTCTATGAACGGAGATCTAGCCAATTGTAAAAGTGTCCTCATTTCCAGTCTCATACCTTTTGTGATAGTACTAGATTTTGCATGTATTTTCTCCTTCGGACCCTCACCTACCGCCCATGCCTGAGGGCTTTGAAGAAGCTTCTGGTCATATACTCCTTTTGAAATGTTTTCGACGAAAGGGAAATGAAACTCTTCCTCTCCCTATCGGCCAAGCAGCTTCAAACCTCACTTGGGTAGTGTGGGGCTATTCTAGGGTAAAATCAAGATCCGCCAAGGGGAATTAGGACAAAAGAAATCTCTGACTGAGATACCGACATTGATGAATCAAACCTATAGCAATGCCACTCTCCTTTCCCGCCCTATCCACCCTTAGTTTGTAACACCCCGATTCCTCTCGAGACCGGGAGTTCTATCCATCGATCTAATCACAACCCAAACCAAACCCGGGCATAATTTTCAAGGAAAATGGACGGAGTCTCCCCTGTTTCTAGGCGAAATGTAAAACCTGCGATAGCATATAAGTGGACCAATACCATGTCCAAACATTCAAAACCACCTCAAGGCCATCCGAGCCTCGGTTCTTAACAAATTAAACTCAGCAAGTATACATACATTTCCAATTTAAAAGCTAATCTATCTCTTTTCATTTTTGACAAGTACATTCGAACTAGACAATTAAACCATACTAAGCTACTACATAAAATAAACTATCATGCTATTCTAACTCTTTTCCTTTGAACATTACAAACATGCATTGAAGTTAAGTTATAATAACTAGATACATAATCTAACTTATCAAACTACTTCAACAACCTAATGAAACTTAAATTACATACTTTTTGACATTAAATACATACAACATATGAAAGCATATATCTTTACAACTTCGACACTCAAGCCACATAGGCACGCAAGACAACTCTTCAGGCACGAACTTTCACGAAATCACGAACTTTCCAGCTAACATGACATTTCCTGAAATGTGGTGGTGAGGAGTGAGTATACACAACACGTATACTCAGTGAGGGCGAGACAGATATCGAATTGGAGAGAAAGAAAGTCGTGCAATGCAAATAAGACAGTTTAAGCAATATAACTGATAAATAAGCAATCAAGACAAACAATCAATACAATAAGCAATTACTGAAAGCATTAACACAACCATTCAAAGCTATACCACACTCTAAAGGCTATGGTTCACTCTTACGAGCAATATACCATTTCACGAGCGATACATCAATCTCGAGCTTGATGTTGACAACGATGACAATAAGCGCGCATCCACCTTATAACACCAGTTTGGAATACCCCGGAAGTATCCATCAATTCTACGACCCAAATCTCCCTGGGAGGCAACCCAAGCGAGAAAAGGGAATAGCAGCGGAGCTAGAGCAACCAACACTGGCAACCCGAGGCTACCCAGAGAGGCCCATCACTCACGCGCAAGAGACGATGCAATGCAATACTCGATACAAGGCAATAAACAAGCGGTAGCACAACAATACAAACTAGTGACAACAAAATAGATAACAAGCAATCACAATCAACACTAGCATTCAACTAACTTTTCAAGCATAACAAGCAATAATAAGCCACAATAACACCAATTAAACAAGTATATCAAGCAACCCTAAGCATTCTATAGGCATAATATCAAGATAACAAGCAAAATCACAAATCGGCCCCAACTATCAAAACACTACCATTTCCAAACGAGCCACGAGTTCTGGAAACCGACTTCGCCAATCCTCCTAGGTCACCATAAGGCACGTCTAAGGACCTTGAAACCCTACTTTACCCTAGAATTCGTGCAAAGCCCCGATTTCCCCCTTTGCTCGTTTGAACTACAACTACCTCAACCGATCACCCAACCAATGCCATAATCGTACCAAAAGTGCTTCCATGGCCTCCCGAAATAATGCCATCACGCAAAATAAGAAACGCTAAACTCGACCTAAACGACCCCGACTTTCACCAAGGCGTTTTCCTCATTTTTTCCATTACGCAACCTAAACAAATCATGCATTTAGGCATTCTAGCATACCTAGCACCTTTTCACATCAACAGACAGCATAATAGCGCAACTTTATCGTTTCAAGGGTTTACTATTCATGTTTTACTATTCAACTAACAAATTATATTTCAATTTCAATATTCAACCGTAGAAAATGTTAAAAAGCTATAAATACATGTTCTACGATTGCTAGAGAATATTCTTTAAGCCTCAAAATGATCAAAATAACATTCTACGGATAAAACTCAAAAATTAAAGTTAACACATAAAACGTTCAAATGCGCAATTAAACATAAAACCCTCACCTTAGACGCTCCTAGATGCTAGAAAAACCACGCCGGATGCCTCGGAAACCACCCCGCACAAGCTCCCACGAAGAAATGAAGATTTGAGGTTGAAAAGTTTTTTTTTTCCTTCTTCATGGTTTCGGCCATGGCTGCTTAATTTCCACCTTTTTTTGTTTATTTGCAATGTTTTATAAGCTTAAGTAAGTTGTCAAGCCTTGGTCAATTGGTCAAGCTTTGGTCAAACTAACTTAACTTGGTCAAATAGGCTTATTTTCATGCATTTTTAAGCTAAAACAACTATGAAAAAATTAATTCTAGCTAGCAACAATTAAAATATAAAATTTAAGTCATCTAAATACTAGTTTCAGTATTTGCTGAGGACTAGAAACCGATCTCTACCTACCGCTCTTGATATGCTATGCACTTTGCGTCAACAAAGAAGTGACAATTAAATCTCAAAGAATCTAAGAAATATATCATTTTTGAAAAGCATCATAGTTTAAAATTTACTCCGACTCGGAGTTACTTTCATCTTTTATTTGAAAACCGAGTGATTTTAATGCAAGACAACCAAAACCGATTATTAAAATAATCACAGCAATCAAGGTAATCAATATTCATTTAAAATAATTAATTTAACTATTTCTAGAATATTTTAAGAATTATAAAGTTAATATTAGGCTACAAATGAAAGTTAATATAAACAAATAGTCAAATACAATTAAACACTAACATTTAAGACAGCACTTAATTAATCACAAGAAAAGAAATTCAATTACTATAATTATCAGGAATAGGTAATAATCTCTTAATTATTCAATTTACAACTACTAAATGCTTCCAAGAGGAATATTAAAATAGTGCAAATTGGTTGATTTAACTAATTAAACATTTAATCAAATGCAGTCAGGTGCTATTAAATGCATGCCGGGTTCGGGTTATCATATAGTCAGCTAAGCAAGAATCAAAGAAATTTGCTCTTTCGTCCAGATTTCCCTCCCTGACTCTAGGCTGGATTGATATCTTGGTCCATGGTCACATTCTCAATTAGTCTTCCTAGACTATCTTTCTTACCCACCCCTGAACGAGGAACATAAAACAATCCCCTTATGATTGCCAGCACTTCTATCTTCTTAGGAAAACTCTCTGCCCCCTAAGAACAAGAAAAGACCTGCTACCCCATCTTCCACGAAAAGAGAGTATGATAGACTTTTAAGATTGAATCTCTCACTATTAGCATCTTCTTCTTTAGGCTGCCTTGCCCATTACCGCACACACGGGGCTATGATACCAATCAATCAGTTGAGCTAGGTTGTCCTTTCTTCCAGCTTTGAGGGTACTGGCCTAGAAGGCAGAAATACAATAATTTTCGCTACTAAATTTCCTTTGTTATAGGAGAAAGTAGTTCTCATACCCTAATACCGGGTTTTCTTCCTCTGGATGTTAGGGTGGCATAAGTAGGAATTTGTGTCGCAACGGTCAAGCCAATGAATGTCGATCGGTTTATCTACGTATCGTACCTTCCGTTGTAAGGTAAATCTCTTCGGAAGGTCGACTTGATAGTCTTTATCCCCATAGGGATAGTGGGAATTTGATTCATTGATTTAATTGAACTTAGCGGGTAGCGCACTACTTCCAATTTCCTATGTAACCGGGCCTGAAGCCACTTAAGGGGATACTACTTTTCTTTTGTTTCTATCTATCAGAAAAAGGATTCTCAGTATTCTAAGTCGTAGAGTAGACTGCGATTACCTTTTCTTTGAGGTATAGGGGCGAAATATCTATCTGGTTGTGTTCCCATTCACCATAGCGCTTATTCTTGTAAGTGATCACCGAGGAGGGCCAACTAGGATGTGCTTGAAATGGAAGACTTGGCCTGTGGCTCGGGAGAAAGAACCAGATTCTCTATTCTGGTGGGCGATTCCACGGCTGACTCCTATTCCGAATATATGCTTTTAGTTCTGTGTTTTCATTGCATCCTTAACTTGAGTGAGTGAATGTGAATGGCAACTGCTTTTTTCCTCTCTGACTTTCCCTTAGGCTTATTAGAGATTATGTACTATTAACTGTATACCTGCAAGAACCTCAACCTCCCACCCCAGAATGGAAGACTCCAGCTTTTCTGTTAAAGCTTGAAACCTCTTAGCGCAGTTAACCCTAGCAGTCTTGCGCTTGCTTTGTTGTGCTTTAGAGCTATAAGCCTTCAATCTTAGTCTTATGAAAGCGACTTAAGCTTAAGAATAAGTGTTTTACCTTCGCGCTATTCCTGAGTCAGAAAGATGGGTCCTAAGTCCAAAGGCCAGGGAAGCAAACCTACTTGTCATCATTTACTTTAGATTTTAGGAATCTTTATTTCATAGAAAGTAGACGAAAGGCGCAATGAAAGAACTGAACACTCGTTAAGCAAACAAAGCTACCATGGGGTAGTCTATAAGAGAAAGAGATATTCTCATAAGCCAGTTGTTAGATTAGAGAAGGAAAATATAGGAGCGAAAAAAGTGAAAAAGCTTTGAAGCCGATCGAACACAACGAGAGTAGCAGATTAGCGACTGATCTTCTACCTGATCTATTTACCATATTGATGTATTAGAGAGACCGAGTTCCTATGAGGGAAGAAAAGATTCACCAGCTCTATCGATTATCAAATCCTTGTACCTTTGTGAAAGACATCGTATGGAATAGCTTACACAAGAGGAGCTTGGTACAAGCTCAGATTCAAAATAGAAGTTCCTGAGCTAGAAGAAATGGGTTCAGGGGTAGGTATTAGACTGACTGCCAAGGAGCGGAGCAGCTCGACTAGAGGGAGAGGTTTGAAGATGCTCTAACAGATCTGAGTTCAGTTGTTGTACCAATAAGTGAAAGAAAAGAGTAGACCGCAACTAGACCTGAGAAAACAGCAGCTTTTAGGCATCCTCTCATTGAGGAGGTCTTAGATAGAAGATGAGCCGACAGTAGGACTCTCTTAGAGTGTGGGAGTATAACAATAGCAGTAGTTATGGCCCCATACCCATGAGCATTAGTGTGAGCAGCTAAGCTAAGGTCAGAAAGGAAGAATGGGTGGGCTTACAGGCTACCTATTTCCTCAACCGATAAGAGAATCTGTCTTCAGCACAGATTGAGACTTGTCGAAGATAAGTATCAATTCCTTTATCGCTGGACTAGACTAGATTTCGAACATTGAGTAGTGGCAACTCTCAATGGAATTCCATAACCATCTCCCAAAAGAAGGGTAGTCAAAGACAACCTCTTTCTCCTGGCCTGGTTGGCTCTCCTACCTTGGATCCCAACTACCATCCATATCCGTTTACCCTACCTGCTATCGACAGTCCTTCCACCTGTTACTCACTCTTCGGAGGAAGATGGATAGATCGTGCTTGTGCTATCAGGCCAAAAAATGACTGCTTTCGAGCAGTATTCACAGAAATGAAAAAGATTGAAGTAAACAGATTTGCTAGTTGGGTCAATTGGCACTCTTTCACTAGTGATTGTAAGCTAGGTGCCCTTAAATGATAGGAGATGAAGAAGCTCTAACAGAAGCATCAAATCCATCGGGAATCCCACATTTCAGATTCTACATCTGCTACTGCTGGAGTGGAGAATGAATCTACTACCTGTGCCAGCAAACAAACAAATACTCTAAATAAGAAAAGGCTAGGTGTCCATGCCTCCAACTTACTCTTCAAAGAAAAACAAGAGCTTCCCTGGCAAACCACTAGAAGTTACCCATTAAGTCGAGCAATGATCCAATTGGAGAAGCAAGGTTCCCTTGGGACCAAGAACAAGCTCCAAAGAAGAAGAAGGACTTATCGCAATCTCAAGTACAATGGCTAGTTGGAAAGCCTTTCAAGCCAACCTCTTGATTCACATTCATGTGAAACCATTGCAACTGATCCTGCTACCAATCATCTGCCGCTTACAGTAATGGCACTAAGCCAAGGTTTCTATGGATTCAGTCCTGTAGAAAAATACATATATTAGGGCAATTCAGTTAGTAGTGTGACCGGTCAATCCCTGGGACAGACGCGAGTCCGTCCTTAAAAGCCTTAAAATTGTGTCCATGAAGCCTTAGATACTCCAAGCCTCAATCTTTATTGTCGTTGAACCTAGACCATAGAAGTATGGTTATAGTCCCATTCTATTAGTGGGATCCATAGCCTACGAGTCTTTCCCAAGCCAGTAAAAGAAGAAGGTTTTCGAGGACTACCCTAAGCCTACAAGTAGGCATGACTTTCAGTTACATTGTGACGGTTGGGAAAGCCTTTCTAAAGCCAATCAATTATCGAATTTCACCAACCCAACTACCAATACCAGGGGATTCCTAGATCCGCTCTCAGATCGCATTAAGATTCCAGTCTTCAATCAAACATAATGAAAGTAGGAGATTGATTAGCTATAGTAGCTGCAAACAAATCTCGTGATGGTGATCAAACATCATTGCTACTGAATAGGCAGCTAGAAGTGAATTCATCCCTTGGTTTGAAAACTTTTTCAGAAGTTTCTACTCAAACGGGGATGGGTTTTGTTAATCTCAGTCATAAGCTATTGACTCAAGAAAAGTAGGTTTAGAAGCTGACACCTCCGTTAATTGTCAAATTGCATCTATCGGATAACTATTTTAATCAAAATTCTCAGGTTCCTCAATGCTGGCAAAAGAGCTTTGAGACTTCCCGCCCGAGGAGATAATGGGAATCAATAATGAATGCAATGATCAAAGAAGCGGCATCACATAGGTCAAAGGTACAACTGTTACCGCTAGTATGATTTTCTTGCTTTACTAACGAGCTAACCTACGAACCGCTCCATGGGCTACGCGAAGGGACGAGTTAAGGAACAAGAGTCAAAGACGATGTGGACGTCATACTACACAACACAAGCAAAGATAGGAGGCCATTTACATAAGGGCGTGCCTTACGTGCCACTACCAACCCTTGCAAGGTTGCTAGTCCTTCTTTTTAAGCTGTGAAGCGTACCAACTTTGATTAACATTGAGTTGTATGTTTCGCAGCTGTCTAATGAGGTACAGCATCGGTTTATCCAAGGGATTGGATCCCAAGGCTCTTCTTAGTCTAACATGATTGTTGTAACCGCGGTGGGTTGCTCATTGGATTTTGATGGAATTCAATGATAGTCCATTCCTTAGGTCATACCAAGGTGCCTTTATCTACCTATAGGGTTCCCCGTAATGAGGGATCCTATATAAGTGAGATCGCCGTGTCGGCATACCAGATTTAGTGAGGATCGACTCTTTGTCTAGTAAGGAAATCACGGGATAGCAAGCCAGTCACCAACGTAAATTAAAGATTGATAATAGATTTACACGTTCTAGCTCTATAGATGTTAATTATATTCTATTTTGATCTTTATCCTTGGTGGGCATTCCCCCATCTTACTTTAATGGGATAGGGGTACTAATAGGAAAGAGGGCGTAAGTAATCAATATGAATTGCTTTACAAAGCTTTTTCCTTCCATAATTCGTGTGTCGTCGCTGAGATGGCATTTGTTTGAAGACTTTCCGGTCCTAATGGGATTCTTAAAACGAATCTTATTAGTAGCTGCTGATAGTCTTACCAAGGATTCGTGCATAGCCGTCTACTTGTATACAGAGGAAGTCCAGCGGCTTATGCAAAAGTCTGGTGCTTTGCATGTTGCGCTTTATCTAAAGCAATGTGCTAGCTCTTTACAATTAGCATATGGATTAGATAAACGCCCTCTTGAGCTTCTGGTTGTTCCCGTCTCTCTAACCCTAAAGGGTTCTCCTTGTATCATCCCTCCGTTCATCCATCAAAAGATGTACCGAAAAGATGAGACTGCAGATCTATTGGTCAAGTGCTGGCTATCTTTCTTCTCTCTATCAAGAATTATCTTGGTAGTAAAGAAGGTTGATAAGTCTTTATTTGAGCCAATGACCTCGCCAGTCCATGATGCGGACTGAGCTGAAGTGATGGTCAATCGGATAGCTAAAAAGCTACCTTCTTTGATAGATATCACGGTATACACCCTGGAGAGATCATATTCCCGTTTATCAAGGGATAACGTGGGAATCAACTTGGAACAAATCCTGCACCCAATTGACCAAGAAATTGATCAAGGACGACGTCAATCCTGTCCTAGCGAAAGCTAAGTATTGCTTCACTATTTACCCGTATGAAATGGGTGTCTTCACTTTCTTGGTGAAGTTTGTCCATGCGTACAGCCAATAGTGGTCACAAGGGAGTCTCTGGCACCACTATACACAATATGCCTTAGACCCAGCTAATAAGCTATTCTTAGGTTGGTCTTTGGATTGTTACCAGGCCTATGTAGGCCCAGTACTTCCCCCTGGTGTTGGCTATGAACAGATCGTCACAGGACGTTTGGGTTGCTCACTAGAAGGGGCGGGAAAACAACGTGTATTCACCATCGAAAACTATGTGAATCAGCGTCTTCTTAGACCTATTCACGAGTGGCTTTGTGCTGTCTTATGAAGGTTGCCTACTGATGTGTTACGAAGTTTTCCCTAGCTTCGTGTCCTATTTTCTTTCTCGCTTGGGTTGCCTCCCAGGGAGATTTAGGTCGTAGAATTGATTGGATACTTTCGGGGTATTCCAAACTGAAGTTATAAGATGGTTGGGCCAGCGCGTCGTCATCAGATTTGTGATTGAAAGTTGCTCGTGGAAAGTGAATCGTATCCTTTGATTGAATGATTATAGCCTTAATACTTTGTCTTGATTTATTGTTGGCTTTGCTTGTATCTCTATATGATAATTGTATGATTTGCTTGACTATTTGCATTGCATTCTCCTCTCATCTCCGTCCTTGAGACCAATTGCCCTCGCTGAGCAATAGTTGTTGCTCATTCCTTTCTATACCATATTTTTTACAGGAGTGGTTGAAGCTAATCCTATTGAGGTAGTTGAGGAGAATGAGCAAGTGGAAGTGTTTCCTTGATAGCACTTTCTTTGCTTAGCTGGTGGTTGGCTGCTAGTCTTTTGTGCGGGCCAAGTTTGATGTGAATATTGCTTGGTTGATGCTTCATTTTGAGGCTTGTAGCCTTGTATGTAGTTTCTATTTTGAGGCCTTTATGGTCTTATGTTGTAAAAGTTTAAAGGATTGTAAAGTTGTAAAGATATACTCATATGACTAATAAAGAATTGCATACTAATGGTTTAACTGCTTAGTGGCATAAGTACTTGTATAGTATGCATGACATTTTGGGTTGCAAAGTTGTTTAATGAGAAGATGTATGTTTTTTCTAAAAGAAAGTTGTCTTGATTCAAATGGTTATTGTGGTTTTCGCGAATATTATATTGAATGTTGGGTTTTGGAACGTCCACGGTACAGAGGAGACTCCGTCCGTGTGTCAGGTCCGGGCTTGGCCTTTTGCGGGGTCAGGTCGGGGCGTGACAGGCTTTGATACTACTTTGTAACACCCTGAACCCAACTCCCACGCCTACAGGATACCCCCTGGGACTTGGGTCCAAGCCAGCACCGAGGCCATGGCGAACAGGCCCAAAAATGCTACTATGCACGTATTGTCCGATTTGGAGCCCATACTCCTCACGGTTTTGTCACCTCCCAGCCACTGCCAGGAAAACACACGTGCACAAATATACGAGACATCACTATATATTCAATAGCCTAGAGACCTCCGCGTCCGATGTGGGATATTACAGTATAGTTATGTGTTATGTGCTAAATGTGTGCTAAGTGAAGTGAAGTTACATTGAATTGACCTCGTGAATCGTTATCTACTTGAATTATTGATTATAATGTATGTACTTGAGCATTTTGAATTAAGTTTTACTGTAAATTGAATTAGTTATGTTATGATTCGCACTTGAATGACTTTGTTGCTTACATTGTTTTTATAAGTCCTTTTGTAATCATGCTTGCATAATAGCCTAAAGAATGTTTATACATATACAATATTTTGGCATTATTACATAGGCCGTCGAATGGTAAGAAAGACTTCTCCCCCCCCCCCCCCCCTCCCCCCCTTGAAAAGAGGTGATAAGTGGCAGGCCTTCCAAGTTATGTTGATTAGCGGGAATGAGAGGCATTTGATCAGCCTTTATTTGGGAGTTGGTGTTTATAGTTAGAGCTTGGTTATTGGCATTCTAGTAAGGTATTCTTTTATGTTCAGTGGTCATAAATAAGTAGTTTCTTTTGGGGTTTCTATACAACGGTTCTCTGGAGCATTTTATTGGTATTTTTTTTATCAGGTCTTCTTTTGGTATTATGTTGTCGGCATCTCTTGAAAGGCTTGATGTATGGGATTTTTTTTAGCCTTATTATACGGTATTATCTACAGTACTACTGCTCGGGTCATTTATTGGTATTCTTTCGCCGCTCTTAATTGGGATTCTATTCTTCTACGGTATTCATGCCAGTGGGATTCTTATTCAGACTTCTAAGTAGCATTTCTATTGGAGCATTTATTTAGCCTTATTACTCCAGGTTCACAGGAAATACTACTGGGATTTCTTAGTGAGTTCTTATGAGAGTTCATATACGGTATTCTTGCTCCACAACTGATGATGAGTAATCGGAGTTGGTTTTCAGTTGATGCTGAGTTCTTTTCAAAGAAGAATTGCGTGGATGCAATTTGTTTAAGGGGGAGAGGGTGTGACACATGAGAACTTCACCGTACACTTTTTTAACTGTTGCATCCGCTATTTGCGCATCTTTACTTTGCATTACTTGTTTCTTTATGTGGTTACTATTCATCATGTTTTTCAACTACATAATTGCTTCAAATTACCATTTTTCTTAAATCATATTAATTATTTTAGGAATGAGAAAAATGTGCGTTTGAGCTAAATGCGTTAGGAGTATCTGTTTAGAAAATGTTTTAGTAGTTCAACGAATAGTGTTATGTAGTCTAATATATTAATTGAGCTAGCTAACATTTAATTGCACCATTAGACCTATTTAAGTTAGTTTACTTCACCTTTATGACCAACATACCCACACCAATAAATGACACATATTACACATTTACATATTAGTCACATTTATTACACAGTAGCATAAGGAAGAAAGGAAAATTTTTGCTCCTCAAATCTTGTGCACTACAAGCTCTCTCAAGCTAAGGTTAGGTGTTTTCAGAGGTCCCCTACCTTCCTAAGAGCTCCTATGCACTTGTGGTGAGGG
This sequence comes from Ehretia macrophylla, assembly GCA_037974665.1. NCBI lineage: Eukaryota > Viridiplantae > Streptophyta > Magnoliopsida > Boraginales > Ehretiaceae > Ehretia > Ehretia macrophylla. The sequence goes on along the minus strand of CM075770.1, from coordinate 78,932,823 downwards.
ATTTCATGTGTTTTTGCATTCTTTGAAAATGTTGTCAAGTTATCAAATTTCTAGATTTGCTATTAAATGGTTATTGCATGCTTAAATACGATGATCTATGTTGTATACAAGTGCTAGAGACTAAGTTTATGCAATTGTTTCTCTTTTTAAATGGTTAAATTCGATGGTTTGATTTTAGGGTGTAAATAGTGATGAAATGTTAGGGTTTTGTCAAATTGTCCGATATAGCTTGATTTATTGTTGCTAGTAGGTGCCTTAGATGTTAATGAAGCTAGTTTAATAGCCCTGTGACGTTGAATTGCTCAAAACTTGGCTAAAACATGAAATAGGCCACTTTTCAAAAGGGGTTTCAGGGTTATCGCAAATCCAGGTTAATTTGGCCTTCATATTTTCCATTCTTAGGCTATATAGGTGCTAAATAAGCTTTGCTAACTCCCGATTGAGTTCCAGTTGAGGTACGTGTAGTACAAAGTC